>CM054789.1:42500-10042500 GCA_028984075.1 Pieris mannii
CTAACCTAACCTAACCTAACCTAACCTAACCTAACCTAACCTAACCTAACCTAACCTAACCTAACCTAACCTAACCTAACCTAACCTAACCTAACCTAACCTAACCTAACCTAACCTAACCTAACCTAACCTAACCTAACCTAACCTAACCTAACCTAACCTAACCTAACCTAACCTAACCTAACCTAACCTAACCTAACCTAACCTAACCTAACCTAACCTAACCTAACCTAACCTAACCTAACCTAACCTAACCTAACCTAACCTAACCTAACCTAACCTAACCTAACCTAACCTAACCTAACCTAACCTAACCTAACCTAACCTAACCTAACCTAACCTAACCTAACCTAACCTAACCTAACCTAACCTAACCTAACCTAACCTAACCTAACCTAACCTAACCTAACCTAACCTAACCTAACCTAACCTAACCTAACCTAACCTAACCTAACCTAACCTAACCTAACCTAACCTAACCTAACCTAACCTAACCTAACCTAACCTAACCTAACCTAACCTAACCTAACCTAACCTAACCTAACCTAACCTAACCTAACCTAACCTAACCTAACCTAACCTAACCTAACCTAACCTAACCTAACCTAACCTAACCTAACCTAACCTAACCTAACCTAACCTAACCTAACCTAACCTAACCTAACCTAACCTAACCTAACCTAACCTAACCTAACCTAACCTAACCTAACCTAACCTAACCTAACCTAACCTAACCTAACCTAACCTAACCTAACCTAACCTAACCTAACCTAACCTAACCTAACCTAACCTAACCTAACCTAACCTAACCTAACCTAACCTAACCTAACCTAACCTAACCTAACCTAACCTAACCTAACCTAACCTAACCTAACCTAACCTAACCTAACCTAACCTAACCTAACCTAACCTAACCTAACCTAACCTAACCTAACCTAACCTAACCTAACCTAACCTAACCTAACCTAACCTAACCTAACCTAACCTAACCTAACCTAACCTAACCTAACCTAACCTAACCTAACCTAACCTAACCTAACCTAACCTAACCTAACCTAACCTAACCTAACCTAACCTAACCTAACCTAACCTAACCTAACCTAACCTAACCTAACCTAACCTAACCTAACCTAACCTAACCTAACCTAACCTAACCTAACCTAACCTAACCTAACCTAACCTAACCTAACCTAACCTAACCTAACCTAACCTAACCTAACCAGTCCGCGTCCAGACGCCACGAAAAACGGTCGACTCCACGTCGCTCCGCGCCTTTTCAAAGTTAAGAAAAATCTTTAAAAATAGTTCCCGCGTATTAAGTGCAGTGTGTTATACGTCAAAAGACGCGGAAAATTCCGCTCTTTCGTGTAGTGCTATTTTCATTATCCCAGGTTTTCTTTTTTGATTTTTTTTCGACCAAAAACATTAAAATTTTCAGTTTTTTCGATTTTAAAAATATTATCAGTGCAGTAAAAATTCCTAAGTGAGTTCTAATAGATAGAGTGCAGTGTGGTGCATTTTTCGACTATATTTTGGTCGATAAGGACACATATTTGTGGATTTGGCAGACATTACAGTGGTAAATCTCAAATAACTTTTTATAACGATCTACAACCATATCTTTTTTATACATCAAACGATAGTCCTTTTTAAGACGCATCGTTTGATACCAATATTACATCAATCGGACTGAAGTTGGATTTTTCAGCGGCTGAAAACTGGTTTTTCAGTCGCCAAATCGCGGCGCTTCAATATTTTTCATCAATACGTACACAGAACGGTGCGCAATTACTTCAGCTACCAGCAGACTTATCTTTTTTGGAAATCGGAGCACTGACAGCCCCTGAAACCTGGAAAAAACACTATTATTGCAAATATTTTGCGTTCTAACGCCCCTGGGTTTTCAAACACCATAACAGCAGAACCGGCGTCGTCTGGCGCATCAGACGGCATCAAGATTTCCATTTTTCGCCTAATAGTTCCTGAGTTATAAGCAATTTGAACATTCAACCCAGGGTTTCCACAGGATCCACTTCAGATAAAAACATAACTTTGACACCATCATTTCCGCAATTTTTTTCTACACCGGACCCAATCTCTTCGCATCTTCAACACTTATCACCAGCTCCACCAGGAGCCAAAATTCCTGGTGATCACCAGGAACTGCCTCCTCACCAGCACCATCGGGAAGACCTCGTCGCGGGCTCCTAGACGACACCAAACTCCAGCATCAGCAGTGCAGCGGTGCTGGAGTTATCCCGTGCGGAAGCACCAGGTAGGGTGGATTACCAGCCTCATCTCCAACACCAAATCCACATACACAGAAACACACCGAGCTTGGGCTCATTCAAACCGCCTCTTCAAGCCAAACAATAATATAGTCATACAGTCGTCCGCAAACCCACCTTTCAACCCCCAGGTTGAGTTTTTCCCCCCCCCCCGCCCCTTAAATTTTTACCCCCCCTCCGCACCCCCCCGAGTCATATATCATCTGAATCGGCTGTTAAAGGCGATTCTAGTCCAATAGACCAAATCCAGTTTCGACCCCCCCCCACCCATCACGAAATAATGTTACCCCGCACCCCACCCAAAATCACAACCACCGCCTCACCATCTCCCCAAACATCCTTTACAACCGCTAGGCGGAATTTGGTGGACAATCTAAGTCCGGCCTTCACTCGAGAAGCTCCCCCCGCAGAGTCCACCTACATGGAGATGGCGAGGAGTTTCAGACTCAAAGGCCTGAACGCGGTTTCACTCTCTCGTAACCTCAAGAGTGAGCTGAAAACTATAATTACAGAGACAATCGACGGTCTCTTCGGAGTCGTCGCTATGTTAGACCCTACCACCCCCTCCCCTTCCAAACCCCTCACACCTCGGGCCAATAGCATCGACAATAACACAAGCAACAATACACCACCCGTCGATAATACACTACTCCTAAACAAGCTAGAGGCCCACTCTCGGCTACTCGAGGAGAGCAACAGGGCCCTGCAGGAACACTCCAGGGCATTAAAAGCGCAACCGCGACCTACACCGGCGGTACCGCAGCCTGCGGCGGCGGACCCGCACAACATTTATAAATCTTACGCTAAGGCTACCGCCGCCCCCAAACCCCCTGCAGGTCCCTCTGTTGTTGTATCCGGAGAGGGTCTCGACACCACTGAGAAATTAATCACCGAAATTAGAAGCACGGTCAACTTCCGGCAGGGGGGATATGCCCCTATCAGGGTGACACCACTATCAAGAAACAAAGTGAAGCTCGTCTTCGAAAAAGACGAGCACAAATTGCACACACTCACACAATTACAGAACCATAGCGCAATAAAAACCCAGGAAGAAAAACGGGTCGACCCGATGATAATTCTCAAAGGGATAAACAAAAACACGAGCGAAGCAGAACTCATTAACACAATTAGAGACCAGAACCATACATTGATTGAACACACTTTCAGCATTAAATTCAAGACAGTTAACAGAAACCACACTCTTTACAATGTGGTTCTAAACACCACCCCCTCTGCCTGGAAGGCCTTTACCGATCTAGGCAGAATTAACATAGGCATGCAAAGGGTCCACAGCGGCAATTTTTCACCATTTAGGCAGTGCCAAAACTGCCTAAATTTTGGACACACGAAGAGCCGCTGCCCCGCTACCACACCCACTTGCGCCAAGTGCTCTGCAAATCACCCCACAGCAGAGTGCAAAGAACAACCACAATCACACAGGTGTGCCAATTGCCACGAACACAACGCACAGTTCAAAACAAACACTAACACACAACATCGAGCCGACTCGGAAAGGTGCCCCAAAGTTAGCGCAATGCGTGCCCGCGTAGAGGCCAAGGTCAACTATATATAAAACATGCATAAAAACATCAAGTTTATACAGGCGAACCTAGACCGGTCTCGCAACGCTACACAAGAACTTAAACACCACTTCATCACAAATAAACTCGATATAGCCATTATATCCGAACCATACACAAACAAAAACACAGTAAAAAATATTGCAGGACTCCGCGTGTTTCAGTCCGATTCGGCGGACACAACGAAAGCCTGCATTATAACCAGTACAGACATAAACGCACACATCATCTCACAATTCACCACAGGGAATATAGTGGTTATCGCTATACCCACAAAGACAAGAACACTATATATAGCATCGGTTTACGTTGAACCAAAAACCGATGCTAACAATACGCTAGATACACTGGACACATTCATAAAAACATACACCAACTCAAACATTATAGTTGGCGGCGACTTTAACGCGTGGCACCAAATCTGGGGCGGCTCTCGAAACAACATCCGGGGACAGCAACTGATAGATATCATGAATTCCAATAATATATACATAAACAACACAGGCAACACACCCACATTTGAAACAATAACACACGGAACGGAGAGGTCATCCATTATCGACCTCACGTTCACATCAATACACACATACCATCACATACACAAATGGGAAGTCAAACAACGTTTGTTTCCATCAACACAACACAATCCAATTAAATTTAAACTAGACTGTAGAACAGACCCTATTCCACACACCATGAATAGCAGCACATTCAAATACAACACCAGCAAAGGCAATTGGCACACCTTTAAAGAAACACTACACACTGTAATGATTAAAGATAAAATAACAGAAATAAACATATCGACCCTAACACCCGATCAACTAGACCAATTTGTATACTCCCTCGCCAACACCATAAACAGCGCCTGCCACAACTCATTTGCCCTTAAAACAGGACACACAAAACCCAAAGCACCCTGGTGGAGCGAAAGCCTAGATCAACTTAAGAAACAATGCATTAAACTACACCACAAAATACACACATATTCCAAAAACAAACAGACACCCCCTACAGACCTCTTAAACAAATATCACGAAATTAAACTCTCATACACAAATACAATCAGAAAGACATCCACCGAACACTTCAAACACTTCTGCGAGTCACAAGGTGCAGAAGATGTTTGGTCCATCACCAACAAATTACTAAAATCTAACAACAACATCCAACCCCGCACCCTTAAGGTCAACAATAAATTCACAAACAACGAACAGGAGACATCACAGGCATTACTCACACATTTTTATCCCGACGACACCCCAGACACGGACGTCAGACACACAAATATGCGCAACAATTCTGGTATACTACCCGACACGGAGGACGACCCTCCCTTCACGACATCCGAAATTATAGCAGCACTCGACTCCATCAGTCACACCAAAGCACCGGGCAATGATCACCTCACCAGTGACATCTGCCAGGTCTTTGCACGCAATTACCCAGAGCTAACCACACACCTCATGAACCGCTGCCTACAAATAGCACACTTTCCGACTCCATGGAAGGAAACAGTAATAAAAATAATTCCCAAACCCAACAAACACGATTACACAAACTTAAGCTCATTCAGACCCATAGGACTAATCCCCGTGTTCGGGAAAGTACTAGAAAAGCTATTTACCAAACGCCTCACCTTCAACGCGCATAAACAAAAACTTCTAAACCGATCTCAATTCGGCTTCACCGAACAAACTGGTACAACACACGCTCTACACAAAACTCTAGACATAATAAATAACGCCAAACAGCACAAACAACACACCATAGCCGTATCCCTCGATATCAAGGCCGCGTTTGACAACGCCTGGTGGCCGGCGGTATTGAGCGGATTACGTGCGGTAAAGTGCCCACACAATATATTCAAACTTATTCAAAACTACCTCACAAATAGAACAGTTACACACCAAATGGGCAACACACGAACCACTCGCAATACACAAAAGGGATGTATCCAAGGGTCGGCATGCGGCCCTATACTCTGGAACATTATCCTTAACACACTACTCAACACACCACTCCCATCAGGGTGCCACATCCAAGCCTTCGCCGACGACGTTCTAATATTAACTACAGACACAGACATTAAAACATTAGAGGACAAAACTAACCACACACTCAAAATCATTAAAGAATGGGGCGATGGAGTCAAACTACAGTTCGGACCCGACAAAACCCAGACAATGGCCTTCTCCAAACCAGCACAAAATTGCAGCTTAACCTTCAACAACACCCCACTTAAATTCACAGACAAAATTAAATACCTAGGCATCATTTTAGACAACAGGTTAACATTCAAACACCATATCGAACACATAACCACTAAAGCAACCCAACTATTTAACAAACTATCTATTTACACACGACCCACTTGGGGACCACACCCCGAGAACATCAAATTAATATACAAAATGGTAATAGAGCCCATCATCACGTACGGGGCCTCGATCTGGGGCCACGCATCAAACAAAAAATATAACAAAAAACTCCTATTGAAAACCCAGAGAGGTTTCGCAATCAGGGCAACCAGAGCCTTCAAAAACGTCTCCACGAACGCGGCTATCGCTCTTGCGGGTTTCATTCCCTTGGACCTTAAAGTCCTGGAGTCCTGCGAGATCGAGAGCGCGCGTATCGTGGGGGTAAGCAAGCATATACCCGATGACATCCCAGTTGAACGACCAACACCTTTTACTGAGCTCCTACACCCCGCTTCCAGACCACTCGTAAAATTTACCACTTACAAGAGCAACCTCAACAAACACACGACAGACAACACAATAAACATTTACACTGATGGGAGTAAGCAAGAGGCGGGACAAACAGGAGCCGCGTTTGTTGCCTACTCTCCCAACAACACACAAATCATACACAAATGGAAGCGGAAACTACATCCCACATGCACAGTCTTTCAAGCCGAATTAGTCGCCCTCAAGGGAGCTAGCGACTGGGCTATTACACATTCACGAAAACAGACAAATATACACACATACACCTTAAATTCCGACTCAATGGCCGCGCTTCAAGCGATCGGCCAAACAAACAATACACACAACATTGTCACAGACATACACAAAAACATCTCAAACAACAAACACATAAACTTTAAGTTCAACTGGGTAAAAGGTCATCACGGTATTGCAGGCAATGAGGCGGCCGATGAGGCGGCTAAATCAGCAGCAAACTCACACCTAAAATTCTTTTACACACAATGCCCTATGGCATACATTAAACAAAGGGCAAAACAAGAGACACATAGACTGTGGGAAGAGCGATTTGATGGCGAACCCACAGCTAAACACACTAAAAACCTTCTACAGAACATACACAACATCAACACTTTCATAAAACAATACCCAACCACATTCCAAATTACACAGTTACTCACCGGGCATTCCTTCGCTAAAGACCACCTAAAACGCTTTCACATCACAGACAATGACACATGTCCATGCGACACAGACACCACACAAACACTACAACACCTTTTAGAGGAATGCCCCAAATTTCAAAATCTCAGACACACACACCTACAGAAAAACAGAAAATCCAAAGATCCCTACTCCCTCCTAAACAACAATCCCAAAACCGTCATCTCTTTACTAAACATGGCCACAAAAATAATAGATGCATTAAAAGACTTTAACAACTAAACATCATAAATTAGAAATTGTAAATACTTAATTCTCCACCTGTATCCTCATATTCAACATGTAAAGCATTAATGATATTAATTAGAAATCACAATCACAACAGAAAATTATAAGATAATGTTAATTTTTATTCACATTTTATTTATTTTGTAACACTGACTAGTTTTAAGTTTTAATTCTAATTTTATTTAATCTTAAGAAAGTCCTCACTTTGACTTCCTAACATTGTACTATTTTATTTCCTAACACACTAATTTAGAAATTGTAATTACTTAATTTTCCATTTTTACCTTTATTGTTACACATGCAATGTATCAAAACTATTGTTAAGAAATTGTATTCACAATTGTACCTTATTTTAAGAAAATGTTTATCTTTTATGTTCAAATTTCATTGAATTCACATTCTGAATTATTGACTATTTCTTTTTAAGTTTTAACTATAATCCTAGTTAATGTTAAGAACACTGTTACTTCTCAACATTTTTCAATATTAGACTTGTAACTGCACAATAATTTTAATTTTAAATTTAGTTGTAATTGTAATGTTAAGAAAATGTACCTAGTTTTAAGACGCGGACTCCTCCGAGGTGGTTGAGGGAAAATTATTGTATCAAATAGCAAAACCGACCCTCAACCACCTCACTCATGTCCACAAACAACATTGTTTTACTTTCAATAAAAACCTATACTGAAAAACTTATTAAAGCTTAAAAAAAAAAAAAAAAAAAAAAAAAAAAAAAAAAAAACCTAACCTAACCTAACCTAACCTAACCTAACCTAACCTAACCTAACCTAACCTAACCTAACCTAACCTAACCTAACCTAACCTAACCTAACCTAACCTAACCTAACCTAACCTAACCTAACCTAACCTAACCTAACCTAACCTAACCTAACCTAACCTAACCTAACCTAACCTAACCTAACCTAACCTAACCTAACCTAACCTAACCTAACCTAACCTAACCTAACCTAACCTAACCTAACCTAACCTAACCTAACCTAACCTAACCTAACCTAACCTAACCTAACCTAACCTAACCTAACCTAACCTAACCTAACCTAACCTAACCTAACCTAACCTAACCTAACCTAACCTAACCTAACCTAACCTAACCTAACCTAACCTAACCTAACCTAACCTAACCTAACCTAACCTAACCTAACCTAACCTAACCTAACCTAACCTAACCTAACCTAACCTAACCTAACCTAACCTAACCTAACCTAACCTAACCTAACCTAACCTAACCTAACCTAACCTAACCTAACCTAACCTAACCTAACCTAACCTAACCTAACCTAACCTAACCTAACCTAACCTAACCTAACCTAACCTAACCTAACCTAACCTAACCTAACCTAACCTAACCTAACCTAACCTAACCTAACCTAACCTAACCTAACCTAACCTAACCTAACCTAACCTAACCTAACCTAACCTAACCTAACCTAACCTAACCTAACCTAACCTAACCTAACCTAACCTAACCTAACCAGTCCGCGTCCAGACGCCACGAAAAACGGTCGACTCCACGTCGCTCCGCGCCTTTTCAAAGTTAAGAAAAATCTTTAAAAATAGTTCCCGCGTATTAAGTGCAGTGTGTTATACGTCAAAAGACGCGGAAAATTCCGCTCTTTCGTGTAGTGCTATTTTCATTATCCCAGGTTTTCTTTTTTGATTTTTTTTCGACCAAAAACATTAAAATTTTCAGTTTTTTCGATTTTAAAAATATTATCAGTGCAGTAAAAATTCCTAAGTGAGTTCTAATAGATAGAGTGCAGTGTGGTGCATTTTTCGACTATATTTTGGTCGATAAGGACACATATTTGTGGATTTGGCAGACATTACAGTGGTAAATCTCAAATAACTTTTTATAACGATCTACAACCATATCTTTTTTATACATCAAACGATAGTCCTTTTTAAGACGCATCGTTTGATACCAATATTACATCAATCGGACTGAAGTTGGATTTTTCAGCGGCTGAAAACTGGTTTTTCAGTCGCCAAATCGCGGCGCTTCAATATTTTTCATCAATACGTACACAGAACGGTGCGCAATTACTTCAGCTACCAGCAGACTTATCTTTTTTGGAAATCGGAGCACTGACAGCCCCTGAAACCTGGAAAAAACACTATTATTGCAAATATTTTGCGTTCTAACGCCCCTGGGTTTTCAAACACCATAACAGCAGAACCGGCGTCGTCTGGCGCATCAGACGGCATCAAGATTTCCATTTTTCGCCTAATAGTTCCTGAGTTATAAGCAATTTGAACATTCAACCCAGGGTTTCCACAGGATCCACTTCAGATAAAAACATAACTTTGACACCATCATTTCCGCAATTTTTTTCTACACCGGACCCAATCTCTTCGCATCTTCAACACTTATCACCAGCTCCACCAGGAGCCAAAATTCCTGGTGATCACCAGGAACTGCCTCCTCACCAGCACCATCGGGAAGACCTCGTCGCGGGCTCCTAGACGACACCAAACTCCAGCATCAGCAGTGCAGCGGTGCTGGAGTTATCCCGTGCGGAAGCACCAGGTAGGGTGGATTACCAGCCTCATCTCCAACACCAAATCCACATACACAGAAACACACCGAGCTTGGGCTCATTCAAACCGCCTCTTCAAGCCAAACAATAATATAGTCATACAGTCGTCCGCAAACCCACCTTTCAACCCCCAGGTTGAGTTTTTCCCCCCCCCCCGCCCCTTAAATTTTTACCCCCCCTCCGCACCCCCCCGAGTCATATATCATCTGAATCGGCTGTTAAAGGCGATTCTAGTCCAATAGACCAAATCCAGTTTCGACCCCCCCCCACCCATCACGAAATAATGTTACCCCGCACCCCACCCAAAATCACAACCACCGCCTCACCATCTCCCCAAACATCCTTTACAACCGCTAGGCGGAATTTGGTGGACAATCTAAGTCCGGCCTTCACTCGAGAAGCTCCCCCCGCAGAGTCCACCTACATGGAGATGGCGAGGAGTTTCAGACTCAAAGGCCTGAACGCGGTTTCACTCTCTCGTAACCTCAAGAGTGAGCTGAAAACTATAATTACAGAGACAATCGACGGTCTCTTCGGAGTCGTCGCTATGTTAGACCCTACCACCCCCTCCCCTTCCAAACCCCTCACACCTCGGGCCAATAGCATCGACAATAACACAAGCAACAATACACCACCCGTCGATAATACACTACTCCTAAACAAGCTAGAGGCCCACTCTCGGCTACTCGAGGAGAGCAACAGGGCCCTGCAGGAACACTCCAGGGCATTAAAAGCGCAACCGCGACCTACACCGGCGGTACCGCAGCCTGCGGCGGCGGACCCGCACAACATTTATAAATCTTACGCTAAGGCTACCGCCGCCCCCAAACCCCCTGCAGGTCCCTCTGTTGTTGTATCCGGAGAGGGTCTCGACACCACTGAGAAATTAATCACCGAAATTAGAAGCACGGTCAACTTCCGGCAGGGGGGATATGCCCCTATCAGGGTGACACCACTATCAAGAAACAAAGTGAAGCTCGTCTTCGAAAAAGACGAGCACAAATTGCACACACTCACACAATTACAGAACCATAGCGCAATAAAAACCCAGGAAGAAAAACGGGTCGACCCGATGATAATTCTCAAAGGGATAAACAAAAACACGAGCGAAGCAGAACTCATTAACACAATTAGAGACCAGAACCATACATTGATTGAACACACTTTCAGCATTAAATTCAAGACAGTTAACAGAAACCACACTCTTTACAATGTGGTTCTAAACACCACCCCCTCTGCCTGGAAGGCCTTTACCGATCTAGGCAGAATTAACATAGGCATGCAAAGGGTCCACAGCGGCAATTTTTCACCATTTAGGCAGTGCCAAAACTGCCTAAATTTTGGACACACGAAGAGCCGCTGCCCCGCTACCACACCCACTTGCGCCAAGTGCTCTGCAAATCACCCCACAGCAGAGTGCAAAGAACAACCACAATCACACAGGTGTGCCAATTGCCACGAACACAACGCACAGTTCAAAACAAACACTAACACACAACATCGAGCCGACTCGGAAAGGTGCCCCAAAGTTAGCGCAATGCGTGCCCGCGTAGAGGCCAAGGTCAACTATATATAAAACATGCATAAAAACATCAAGTTTATACAGGCGAACCTAGACCGGTCTCGCAACGCTACACAAGAACTTAAACACCACTTCATCACAAATAAACTCGATATAGCCATTATATCCGAACCATACACAAACAAAAACACAGTAAAAAATATTGCAGGACTCCGCGTGTTTCAGTCCGATTCGGCGGACACAACGAAAGCCTGCATTATAACCAGTACAGACATAAACGCACACATCATCTCACAATTCACCACAGGGAATATAGTGGTTATCGCTATACCCACAAAGACAAGAACACTATATATAGCATCGGTTTACGTTGAACCAAAAACCGATGCTAACAATACGCTAGATACACTGGACACATTCATAAAAACATACACCAACTCAAACATTATAGTTGGCGGCGACTTTAACGCGTGGCACCAAATCTGGGGCGGCTCTCGAAACAACATCCGGGGACAGCAACTGATAGATATCATGAATTCCAATAATATATACATAAACAACACAGGCAACACACCCACATTTGAAACAATAACACACGGAACGGAGAGGTCATCCATTATCGACCTCACGTTCACATCAATACACACATACCATCACATACACAAATGGGAAGTCAAACAACGTTTGTTTCCATCAACACAACACAATCCAATTAAATTTAAACTAGACTGTAGAACAGACCCTATTCCACACACCATGAATAGCAGCACATTCAAATACAACACCAGCAAAGGCAATTGGCACACCTTTAAAGAAACACTACACACTGTAATGATTAAAGATAAAATAACAGAAATAAACATATCGACCCTAACACCCGATCAACTAGACCAATTTGTATACTCCCTCGCCAACACCATAAACAGCGCCTGCCACAACTCATTTGCCCTTAAAACAGGACACACAAAACCCAAAGCACCCTGGTGGAGCGAAAGCCTAGATCAACTTAAGAAACAATGCATTAAACTACACCACAAAATACACACATATTCCAAAAACAAACAGACACCCCCTACAGACCTCTTAAACAAATATCACGAAATTAAACTCTCATACACAAATACAATCAGAAAGACATCCACCGAACACTTCAAACACTTCTGCGAGTCACAAGGTGCAGAAGATGTTTGGTCCATCACCAACAAATTACTAAAATCTAACAACAACATCCAACCCCGCACCCTTAAGGTCAACAATAAATTCACAAACAACGAACAGGAGACATCACAGGCATTACTCACACATTTTTATCCCGACGACACCCCAGACACGGACGTCAGACACACAAATATGCGCAACAATTCTGGTATACTTCCCGACACGGAGGACGACCCTCCCTTCACGACATCCGAAATTATAGCAGCACTCGACTCCATCAGCCACACCAAAGCACCGGGCAATGATCACCTCACCAGTGACATCTGCCAGGTCTTTGCACGCAATTACCCAGAGCTAACCACACACCTCATGAACCGCTGCCTACAAATAGCACACTTTCCGACCCCATGGAAGGAAACAGTAATAAAAATAATTCCCAAACCCAACAAACACGATTACACAAACTTAAGCTCATTCAGACCCATAGGACTAATCCCCGTGTTCGGGAAAGTACTAGAAAAGCTATTTACCAAACGCCTCACCTTCAACGCGCATAAACAAAAACTTCTAAACCGATCTCAATTCGGCTTCACCGAACAAACTGGTACAACACACGCTCTACACAAAACTCTAGACATAATAAATAACGCCAAACAGCACAAACAACACACCATAGCCGTATCCCTCGATATTAAGGCCGCGTTTGACAACGCCTGGTGGCCGGCGGTATTGAGCGGATTACGTGCGGTAAAGTGCCCACACAATATATTCAAACTTATTCAAAACTACCTCACAAATAGAACAGTTACACACCAAATGGGCAACACACGAACCACTCGCAATACACAAAAGGGATGTATCCAAGGGTCGGCATGCGGCCCTATACTCTGGAACATTATCCTTAACACACTACTCAACACACCACTCCCATCAGGGTGCCACATCCAAGCCTTCGCCGACGACGTCCTAATATTAACTACAGACACAGACATTAAAACATTAGAGGACAAAACTAACCACACACTCAAAATCATTAAAGAATGGGGCGATGGAGTCAAACTACAGTTCGGACCCGACAAAACCCAGACAATGGCCTTCTCCAAACCAGCACAAAATTGCAGCTTAACCTTCAACAACACCCCACTTAAATTCACAGACAAAATTAAATACCTAGGCATCATTTTAGACAACAGGTTAACATTCAAACACCATATCGAACACATAACCACTAAAGCAACCCAACTATTTAACAAACTATCTATTTACACACGACCCACTTGGGGACCACACCCCGAGAACATCAAATCAATATACAAAATGGTAATAGAGCCCATCATCACGTACGGGGCCTCCATCTGGGGCCACGCAGCACTTAAAAAATATAATCGCAAGCTACTTCTAAAAACCCAACGCGGCTTCGCCATCAAGACCACCAGAGCGTTCAGAAATGTATCTACTAACGCTGCGATAGCAATAGCGGGATTCGTGCCGCTTGATCTCAAGATTCTTGAATCATGTGAGATTGAGAAGGCGCGCATTAAGGGCGTCAGCAGATACATTCCTGACGACATCACCATCGAACAGCCTACACACTTCACCGAACTCTTACACCCCGCTTCCAGACCGCTTTTAAAATTCAGTACTCACAAAAACAATCTCAACACACACCTTACAAACAACATTAACATATTCACGGATGGAAGCAAACAGGAAAATGGACAGACGGGAGCCGCGTTTATTGCGTACTCCCCTAACACTCACACCGCCATACACCGATGGAAAAGAAAACTACACCCCACCTGCACCGTATACCAGGCTGAACTGCTTGCCATACAAGGGGCATGCGACTGGGCCATCACACACTCACAAAAACACGCCAACAAAAACACATACACTTACACAATTAATTCAGACTCCATGGCTGCCCTTCAGACAATTGCCCAACCCAACGCTACACACAAAATAGTCACGCATATACACAAAGCCATCAGCGCCAACACAAACACACAAATCCATTTCAAATGGGTTAAAGGACACCACAACATCATTGGCAACGAGGAGGCTGACTTGGCAGCCAAATCGGCTGCAAACTCACACCTCAAATACACATTCAATGATTGCCCCATGTCTTACATTAAGACAAGGGCCAAATTAGAAACAATAGCAACATGGGAGAAGAGATTTAACAATGAACCAACTGCCAATTACACAAAAAACATTTTACAAGACATACACAACATTAAAAGATTCACTCAACAATTCCCCATCACCTTTCAAACCACTCAATTACTCACTGGACATTCCTTCGCCAAAGATCATCTAAAACGGTTCCACATTACTGACAACGACACATGATCTTGCGACTCCAACACCACTCAGACACTTCAACACCTCATCGAGGAATGTCCACGCTTTGCACACATCAGACACGAACACACACAGAAAAATAGAAAATGTAGAAATCCCTACTCCCTATCCGACAATAAACCGCAAACAATACAGTCATTATTAAAGTTAGCAACTAAAATTATTAATTCCCTAAAAGACTTCAACAACCCACCCTCCACTGCCTGATCGTCATCCACCCCACCTGGTATCCACTAAAATGTCACTATTTGTTATTATTCTAATTTTATAACTCCATACTTGTTTGTTTTTCCTCTATTTTATAAGCAACTTTTGTGTACGCATATCAATAACTGTCTTAATGTCTTAATGTAAATATATACGCCACATAAACACACCTTGTTAGATTTAAGCACTTTTGTATTCATCAATATATGTACCATCATCCCATCATCGTCACTCATACAACTATGTTCCCATCAACTTAACATAAGATATTTTGTAAACCTACTTTTATACTTTTTCTTTTTTGCTTTTCTTTTATTACTTTTGTTTTCTCGATGTTTAAATAATTTCTTCTTTTTGTTTTATATATAAGTAGTTTGTAAGACGCGGACTCTACGCAGGTGGCTGAGGGAAAGAACATGTATCAAATAGCAAAACTGACCCTCAGCCACCTCACTCATGTCCAATCGTAATATTTTTAACACTAATAATAAAACAAGTGTACTGAATAAACTCATTTAAGCTTAGCTTCCTCGGCCCCGGGGCGTAAGTCGCCGGGGAGGTAGGCCCACTAGCAATTAAAAAAAAAAAAAAAAAAAAAAAAAAAAAAAAAAACCTAACCTAACCTAACCTAACCTAACCTAACCTAACCTAACCTAACCTAACCTAACCTAACCTAACCTAACCTAACCTAACCTAACCTAACCTAACCTAACCTAACCTAACCTAACCTAACCCCATGATACATATTAAAGGTATCAGCAAAAACACTCCCCCTGAGGACCTAATCAACATAATAAAAGACCAAAATCCATCTCTGAAAGAGGAAAAATTCGACGTAAAATTCAAAAGAAATAACAGGAACGAAAACCTGTACAACGCGGTTATAAACACTTCGCCGACAGCCTGGCGCAAGTTCCTGGAGCTCGAAAGGGTCGCTATCACTTATCAGAGGGTCCATTGTGAGAATTTCTCACCGTTCCTACAGTGCAGAAACTGCCAAGGTTTTGGGCACACCAAAAACCGTTGTCCAGCCACCGTCCCCACCTGCGCTAAGTGCGCAAAGACACACTCAACGGGTGAATGCAGCAAGGCGGCCTCAGAGAAGCCTTGCTGCATTAACTGCACCGAACAAAACCACCAATTTAAGACCCAGACCGATGTCGGTCATCGCGCTGACGGCGAAAACTGCCCCAAAGTGAAGTCCATGCGTGCCCGCGTCGAGGCCAAAATCAATTACATTTAAACATGCACGCTCATTTTAATATCTTACAGGCGAACCTCGATAGGTCTCGCAATGCATTTCACGAACTCAAATTACACTTTGATAACAATCACATCGACATAGCAGTCATCTCCGAGCCATATCTGGGTAACAACACTCACTCACCGCACATACCAGGCCTACGCACATTCCAAACCAATCGGGGAGGAAATACGAAAGCCTGTATAGTTACACGTCCGCACATCAACGCTATGCTACTCACACAACACTCTACCGGCAACCTGGTAATCATCTCCATACCCACCCATACCTCCACACTATACGTGGCTTCTGTATACATAGAGCCAGAAACAGACAATAATGACACTCTCAACACACTAGAACACTTCATCACTCAACACCCTCACGCGTCTATCGTAGTATGCGGTGACTTCAACGCATGGCATTCACTCTGGGGCGGAGGTCGCTACCCCCGTAGCAATAGACGGGGTCACGATCTGGTCGACCTCATGAGCTCCTCGGACTTGCACCTGTGCAATGTGGGAAATACACCCACTTTCGAAACAATCACACACGGCCGCCCTCGCTCTTCCATTATCGACCTAACCTTTAGCACCACACCGCTCATCAACAAAATAAGACACTGGGAAGTCAGGCCTCACCTATTCCCATCCACTCAACACAACGTAATCACATTCCAAATTAGTCTGCAAAACCCGCCAACCGCGACACCCAACCAAAGCACCTTTTTATACCGCACAAAAAACGCGAACTGGCACTCGTTCAAGGAAAATCTGCTCTCCAAATTTGTCAATAGTAAAATTCTGGACACCAACTTCCTCGACATATCACCCACCGAACTCGACTCAATCGTAGAACGCACGACGCTCATTATCAATGAAGCTTGTAAAATATCATTTCCATTAAAAACCGGTAAACAAAAAAGCAAAGCCCCCTTCTGGAATGACCGCCTGGAGCACCTCAAAACAAAATGCATCCAATTACATCGGACGCTGCATCGCACAACACGATCTCATAACACACCCTCACCCGACCTAATCGAACAATACAGGGAAACAAAAGAGCAATATGCGTCAGAGATGCGCCGGGCCTCGACAGACAGCTTTCGGGCTTTCTGCGAGGCTCAGGGCAAGGACGACGCATGGTCCATTACAAACAAACTTTTAAAAGACAAAGCGATAAACATACACCCGGGTACACTTAAGATCAACAACACATACACAAACACCGAGCAGGAGACTGCCGAAGCACTAATAAACCACTTTTACCCCGGGGATGATCCTGACTCGAGCGAACACCGCGACATCAGGGGGGCTGCCAATGTTCTCCCTAACACGGAGAACGAACCCCCCTTTACCACCACCGAGATATTCGACGCCATCGGCTCGATCGGTAATAATAAAGCACCGGGTCATGACCACCTTACCAGTGACATTTGCGCCGTGTTCGCTCGTCTGTTTCCGGAATTCATCACCAACTTATTTAATTGCTGCTTGACCATTTCACACTTCCCTTCCATTTGGAAAGAGGCGGTAGTTAAAATCATTCCCAAGCCGGGAAAAACAAAGCTCGAAGAGCTAAGCTCCTACCGACCTATCGGTCTCATACCCGTCTTCGGCAAAACACTTGAGAAATTATTTACTAAAAGATTAACTTTCAACGCACACAACCTTAAACTACTAAACCCGAATCAATTCGGCTTTACGGAGCAGACAAGCACCGTACAGGCTATACAACAAGCCATAGGTACAGTCACATCAGCCAAGACCAAGGGCCAGCTAGCAATAGCCGTCTCCCTCGATATCAAAGCAGCTTTCGACAATGCGTGGTGGCCCGCCGTCTACGACGGGCTCCGACGCATTGGTTGTCCCGTTAATATTTTTAAAATTATAAAAAGTTACCTCCAAGATAGAAAAGTGTCACTACGACTCGGCAACACCACCGTCACAAAACACACCGAGAAAGGATGTGTCCAAGGATCAGCTTGCGGGCCTATCCTCTGGAACATCATTCTCAACAACCTACTCGACACACCCATTCCAGAAGGCTGCTCCCTTCAGGCATACGCAGACGACGTCCTGCTTATAAGCACGGCCAAGGACACTAATACACTCGAACAGATCACAAACTCGGCTCTGGAAACGATTCGACTATGGGGACACAGCGTCAAGCTCCATTTCGGTCCAGACAAGACACAATGTATCGCATTCACCAAACCCGCGACTCTCAGTCGAATCGTTTTCGATGGCGTGCCACTCAAATTCAGCAACACTATCAAATACTTAGGCCTAATCATAGATAGCAAACTTAACTTCAACGAACACCTCAATTACATTCTAGAAAAGGCAATAAAAATATTCCATAAGATTATAATGTACACCAGACCAACGTGGGGTCCGCACCCCGACAACATTAGACTCATATACCAAATGGTCATCGAACCCATCATAACGTACGCCTCGGGTATCTGGGGCCACATCGCCTCAAAGAAATATGTAAGAAAACGTCTCAACAGCACACAAAGGCTATTTGCCATAAAAATAATTAGAGGATTTCGCACAATATCCACCTGCGCGGCCACGGCTTTAGCCCAAATCACCCCGCTAGACCTCAAGGTCCTAGAGACCGCTGAGCTAGAACAAACACGAATCAATAGAACTAGCGATAGGATCCCCTCCGACATCCCGATTGAAAAACCTGTTCCTTTTAAGGAGCTCCTTCACCCTGCACATAGGATACCGATTGACACACACGTTGCAGACATCACCACCAATAAAATCTCTACATCACACACGCACATATACACGGACGGCAGCAAACAAAGCGACGGCTCTGTCGGCGCGGCATTCGTTGTCTTCCCGCCCTCCGCTCACTCATCGACTCTTACAAAATTATTCAAACTACACAGCACCAGCTCGGTCTTCCAGGCTGAACTGTTTGCAATATTAAAAGCAGTAGAACACATTCATAAAAATAAAATAACACACTCGCACATTCATACCGACTCACAGTCATCACTTGCCGCACTCAAACAATCGTCTAACACACACCCGCTTGTAGCACAAATACACAAAACAATCCATAAGATAAAGCACACACACGAAAACCCCGAGATCCTATTTCAATGGGTGAAAGGACACTCCGGGATCCCTGGCAACGAAGCCGCGGACGCAGCCGCCTCTAAAGCCGCGAACCTGCACTGCTCCCCTTCCCACATAGCATGTCCCCTTTCCTACATAAAAACAACAATAAAAAACGCGACCAAAGTCATAAACAATAACAGATACGTAGGAGACAGCACAGGCCGCTTTACGGTTAACATATTCCCGAACTTAGAAGATACAAAATCATTTTTTTCGACCGTACCCATTTCTTTTCAACTCACACAATTCCTCACAGGACACTCTTTCGCCAAAAGCTACCTGAGCCGATTCAAAATCACAGACAACGACACATGCCCATGCGACAACCACACAACACAGACACTGAAACACTTGCTCGAAGAGTGCCCTAGGTTTATAACTGAAAGACATAACCACACAGAAAAATTTACAACACACAATTTGACGAATATCAATCCCTTCTCCCTAAGAGAATTGATTCCGCACCCCACAGAACTAAAATCACTCATTAGCCTTATGACCTATATCGTAAACTGCCTAAAAAAGTTCAACAATTAAAATCAAATGCCTATAGAATTGTATAAATTCACAGCTCCTATTGTTTATTTTATTTTTTATATATATTTAGCTATGACTCCTCCTTGTTACAATGTTTAAAATCTTATTAAAGTAATAAAAATTATTTGCAGTGTATAAATTTAATATTACAGATATTTTAACAATATTTCCTGATTGAAATATTGACCATATGGCATTATTAATTAATCAATTGTAACTTAGCCCTAATACGGTAAAATTCACATCTCCTGTTGTTTATTTTATTTTTTAAATATATTTAGCTATGACTCCTCCTTGTTACAATGTTTAAAATCATATTAAAATAATAGAAATTATTTGCAGTGTATAAATTTAATATTACAGATATTTTTACAATATTCTCTGTTTGAAATATTTACCATATGGTATTATTAATTAATCAATTGTAACTTAGCCCTATTACGGTAACAGAAGTAATAGAAACCTAATAAAAACTTTGTATTGTATAAATTTAAACCAAGCGTAATAGCACTTTTCTTTTAAACACCGAGACTCCACGTCACATTGGACGCCAATTTATTTTTAAACATATAAACACTTAACCTGTATAATTATTCACTAATAGCAATTCATATCTAAGACCAATTTGTATTGTATACTTTTACTCTTGTTTCGTCTATGTGACAAAAATTGTAAAGGTACAAGGAAAAGGAAGGTATCAAATAGCCACTTCTTCCTTGTATCTCCACCCTTCTGTGTATAACTTTTGTAAATGCTTGAATAGCACCATACATTATCAAAAAATAATAATAACAATTGCGAACAAACAAAAAAAAAAAAAAAAAAAAAAAAAACCTAACCTAACCTAACCTAACCTAACCTAACCTAACCTAACCTAACCTAACCCAGTCGCAGTCGAACCGCCGTTCAAAACGGTCAGGAAACGTGTCGCTCCGCAATTAAAAAATCTAATAAATAGGTTTTTTGTCGCGAACAAAACAGTGTCATATATCGTTGTACGCGTCTTGCGACGGCGAATCCAGATATATAAATTTTGTTACATAAAAAGTGAATAGAAAGTGACTAAAAAGTGAAAAAACACTAAAAGTTACAAGAAATCAGTGTAAAAGTGCATGCGGCGTGCGATACAGATCTATGACTCCTATATTGTTTGGTATTGCTGGATGCGCCTTATCAAACTGCATCTAACAAGGTTAGTTCCAGATTTTTAACCCTCAAATTGAAGGAGAAAATAAGGAAAAACAAAAAAGGGGCGTGACTACTGACGAGCGAAAAAGAGCTTTGCCCCACAAGTGCAATACACCAAAAAACGCATCTCAGTGAGACGAAAAGATTGGTGTATCGCTCTAAAATATCGGGCAGGAGGAAAAATTTTAAAATAGAAATAACAGAAATAACCTATCAAAAAATTAATCAAAAGCATATTACGCAAAAACTAAAGCGACGACCCCCAAATTAAAAATCGAATCTAGATAGATATTAAAAAGCTGAATCGTTTGAGGGGTTGAACGGATTTTTTGAGTTGAAAAGAAAAAAGTAAATAAACAAAAACATAAAAACCACGTGTAACGTGGTCAGGGATCCCGAGGGATATTGAAGACGTGCAATACATCATTGGAAAGCTCCCGTCGAGTGCAGCAAACAGCCGTTTCGTACGTCGAAATCGAGTCAGCGGTTGCGGAGAAAAGCCGACGGGAAGACATACATCAGAAAACAGGGAATAACTCGGGAACGGTAGGAGATAGGGCTTTCTTGACGTCACCCCGGTATATGGATATATATCCATATACCGGCTTTGACAGCGCAACCTGAACACATGTTAATATATTTTTAAAATTTTTAAATTCCGAAATTTACAAAAATTCCGAAAAATTGACTAAATTTATCAAAATCGGAAATCTAAAGAAGCCCGTATCTCAGAAACGGTGCGTTTTTCGGGATTTTTGACAGCAGTCTTGTATACGTAGTATACAAGTCTTGCTCCCCGTGTTAAATTTTATATATAGACATAAAAAATTTTTAAATTGTAAATTCTCCCCCACAACTCCCCCCTCTCCCTCCGTTCACGAGTTTTTCACCCAAAAAACGTACTCTAGAGTTAGAAAATTATAATATAAATCCCTGCGACCTGATTGTACCCATAGGAACTCACCGGCCTTCGAGGGAACAAAAATTTTTCAAAAAATTTTCTTAGAATATATATTCCCCCCACTTTTCCAAAAATATTAGGATTATATAAAAATAGAAGAAAGCAAGAGACGAAACAGGGAGAAAACCGCGCTCAGATCGGAGCACGGACGCGGGAACTGCGGCCGTTATTCACTTAGGCGGCCATTTTGTCCGCCATCTTAAAAAATTTCAAACGGTCGTAGCTCCGGAGCGGAACGCCCGTTTTGGCCGGGATTTTCTCCACTGGAAAGGCCGGGAGACTGGGATCCGGAAAGTTGTCAAAAATAAGAGCCGACTCTACATACCCGGTTTTTGTACTTAACGGGTCGAGAACGAGGCGCTGGTCACAACAGTGAAAACCCGCCTCTCCTCCGACCAAAATTATAGAAATTAACCAAATATTACAAATTGACGGCCATTTTGTCCGCCATTTTGAAAAAATTAAAATCGGAATATCTCGGGAACTACTGAACCGATTTTACCAAGAGTCATATCAAATCAAAGGACTCAAACAGCTTGATCGGCCTGGGTGGTAGAGACGGCTCTACATAGAGTCGAAAAATTTTTTGTGTAAAAAATTCGACTGTGACACTAGGTTAAGTGACAGGGGCTCTCCTTTTGGAAACCCCTATTAGATATAAGAAATTTGACACGGCTACCACCCTTTTGGGGGTAGACCTTAGAATAAGTTTAGGACATAATAACTGACGGCTGCCACCCTTTTGGGACAGCCATTAGAATAAGTTTAAAAATTTAAATCGACAATCTTTTAACACTTTAGGAAAATTAATAATTAAGAATATTTTATTGATTGTTTATATTATTTATTGACCTGTCTACTACCCTATTGGGAGTAGATCTTAGATTAAGTATAGTTTTAAGACAATTATTGTAAATAAGAATATTATTAAAATTGACACGGCTACTACCCTATTGGGAGTAGACCTTAGATTAAGTATAGTTTTAAGACAAATTATTGTAAATAAAAATATTATTAAAATTGACACGGCTACTACCCTATTGGGAGTAGACCTTAGGTTAACTCTTTTAAATTATTAAATAAATATTGACAATCCTAATAGGCAAAATGTTGGGCATACGCACTCCGCCAAAAAGTCAAACAACGGCACCTGCCATCAGGCGCAGCATAGATAAGTGGGAGGAGGCCTCCAGTCAGGCCCCTAAGGCAGCAAAAGAAGATCCTCTGGCTGGGGCGGGTGGAGGAGGTAAGTCACCTGCTCCCGCTCAAGCCAGGGAAAAAGAGGCTAAAAACTGCTATCTAAAAGCAATGGCGCACTTGGCGGAGTCCCGCAACATAAAAACTGATATTAAAACAGGGGTACAGTCAGCTGTGAAGCGGCTGTACCAAATCGTAAAAGAAGCCGAAGAAGAGTTGGCGGGCGGCCCAACAAGAGTCTCAACAAAATTAAGAAATGGAAAAGACAAAGAAACCGAAATATATGACAGATTAGATAGGCAAATCGAAAGATTAGAGGCAGAAAACAGTAAGCTGGAGAAATGCAGAAAAGAAATAGAGGATCTGGCAAAAAAGAAAGAAGAAGGTATCCTGACCGAGATAAGGAAAGAGTTTGAGGAGAAGGAAAAGAAGGACATGGAGAGGCAAAACAACTGGGCTGCAAGTATGAAATCGTACGCCGAAGCGACGAAAGTAAATCTCGGTCAGGGCCAAAGCAACACAGAAGGCCCGGGGCAAAAACCTGCACTGCACTCTGTCGTGGTGGCGCCGAAGAACGCGACCGACACGGCAGAGGAAACGGTGCAGAACATCCGGCACTTGCTCAACGCGAAGGAGGAAGGTTGGCAAGTGCAAAAAATAAGAAAAGCGAGAGACGGGAAGGTAGTGGTGGGTTGCAGGACAGAGGAAGAGAGAAGAAAACTTAAAGAAAAACTGGGCACAGAAATGGAGGTAAAAGAAACTTCCAACAAAAACCCCCTTATTAAGATCAAAAACCTACTGACCTGCAACACCACCGAGGATATTGCCCGGGCCCTAAAGAACCAAAATAAGCATGTGACTGCGCACCTAGAGGAAAGAGAGCTGTGTATAACGGAGAAGTATAGAAGGAAGGCAAGAAACCCTCTGGAGAGCCACGTGGTCCTGCAGGTCACGCCTAAACTCTGGCAAGCTCTAACATCGGCTGGCAGGATACACGTGGACCTGCAGAGAGTTTGGGTAGAGGACCAATCCCCTCTGGTCCAATGCACAATGTGTCTGGGGTATGGGCATACCCGCAGAAACTGTAAAAAGGAGACAGAGGTGTGCAGTCACTGTGGAGGAGCCCACATGAGGGCCGATTGCCAGATCCTCGGGGAAGGAAAGCCTCCCAGCTGCGTAAACTGTAAAGCAATCAAAGGAAGAGACGCAGAGCATGGAGCCTTCAGCCAGAGCTGCCCAACCCGGCAGGGATGGGACAGGGCAGCGAGGCTGAGTTACGCGTACTGTTAAAAAAGCCGAGGGCTCCAACATAAACACCGGCTTTCTCCTGGCACAGGCGAACCTAAGAAAAAAGAGAATCGCGAACCAGGAGTTTATAAAGGAAGCGGGGGGTAGGAAGGTAAAGATAGCACTACTCCAGGAACCGTACACAGGGGCCAATAAACAGATGGCAGAAAGCCCTATGTACAGAGTAGTGCAGTGCGTTCCCACAGGGAAGAAACCGGTGAAGGCGGCGGTACTTGTTTTCGACGAACATATCGAGGTCTCACAAGACAAATCACTCACCACCGAAAACATAGTGGCCGCCGTCCTGAGAACGGACAAGTGGGAACTAGGGGTTATATCAGTGTACTTCGAAGGCGATGAACCCATCGAACCATACCTCGTACAGTTAAGAAGCTTCACGAGAAAGTTAAAAACCAAGATGGTATTGATTGGAGGGGACGTGAACGCATGGAGTGAGTGGTGGGGGAGCCGGAACGAAGACACAAGAGGAAAGGAACTACGAGGGTTCCTTGATGAAGAGGGGCTGAGCATCTTAAATTGTGGAAACACACCCACCTTCGACACCGTTAGAGGGGGCCGTAGATACACGAGTACAGTCGACATCACAGTATGTACAACGGCTCTCCTCAGCAAGGTAACGAAATGGTGGGTTGACACATCAATTACCAGTTCGGATCACAACACAATATTTATGACTACAGCCCTTCAAAAACCCCAAACGCACACCCTACCGAAGACGACCCGCAAATACAAAACAAAAAACGCAGACTGGGAGGATTTTAAAGAGAAAATAAAAACGGAATTGACACAACAAGGATTAGACAAAGGAACGATAAAAGAACTGGACACCAAGGCCAGGGTCAACAACGCAGTAACGAAATATACAAACATAATAATAAAAGCCGCCGAGAAGCATATCCCCAAACTGAAACAAAGAAAGAAAAGCTTCGAACCACCCTGGTGGAACAAGGAAATAGAGGCCCTTAAGAAGGACATGGTAAGGAAAAAGAAAAGGATCTCATACGCAGCTCCAAGGAGGAGAGAGTGCGTAGTAACTGCCTACCTGGAGGCAAAAAAGATGTACGAAGAAGAGATCGAAAGGGCTCAAAAGGAAGGGTGGAAGAAATTGTGCACGAAGCAAGAAGGGGAGAGCTTATGGGACAGAATATATAAAGTAATAAGAAAGGCGGAAGGGATCAGGGAAGACACCACGCTAATAGAGAAGGGCATTTCGTTGAACTCCGAAGAATCGGTGCAGCTGCTAGCACAGAAATTCTTCCCGCCTGACAATTGTGAGTTGGATGATGACATCCACCAAAGAATAAGGAGCACGGTAGAGGAAATGACTAGTAGCTTACGGGGAAGTAGCGCTGATGAAGTGCCAATCACAATGGCGGAGCTCATCAGTACTGCTCGAAGCTTCAACCCGAGGAAGGCCCCGGGTGCCGACGGACTCACTGCGGATATCTGCTGCGCAGCTATCACGGCGAATCCGGAGGTTCCCCTGGCCATCTTTAATAAATGCCTCGAAGTGGGATGCTTCCCTGATCTATGGAAGGAATGCACGATAGTGGTACTGAGGAAGCCAGGAAAGGAAGACTACACGGCCGCCAAATCCTACCGTCCGATAGGCCTCTTGCCAGTCATGGGGAAGATACTAGAAAAGGTAATGATAAACAGAATTAGACACAGCCTACTCCCCAAGATGAGCAGGAGGCAGTATGGATTCATTCCAGGAAAGAGCACGGAGGATGCCCTCTACGATATCCTGACGAAAGCGAGAAGCCACATAGAAAACAAAGAGATAGTGTTGATGGTGTCGCTAGATATCGAGGGGGCTTTCGACAACGCATGGTGGCCAGCTATCAAGTACCAACTGTCAAGGAAAGACTGTCCCAAGCAATTGAGACTAGTAGTGGAGGACTATTTTAAAGGCAGGAAGGTGGTGGTACGCTACGCAAACAGAGAGCATGTGAGGCGACCTGAAAAGGGATGCATTCAGGGCTCGATTAGCGGCCCCACCTTCTGGAACATCCTGCTCGACCCACTACTGGTTGAACTGGAAGAGGACGGGACTTATGCACAGGCTTTCGCAGACGATGTGGTGCTGCTGTTCAGTGGAACAGATACGCACTCGATCGCAAAACGAGCAAACGTAGCCCTCGAGTACGTGAGAAAGTGGGGTATCGAGAACAAGCTCAACTTCGCGCCACAAAAAACCAAGGCAATGGTCCTGACGCGAAGGTTGAAGTACGATACCCCAAAAATAAGGATGAACGGACAGGACATAGCTATAGAGAAAGAAATAAAACTGCTTGGATTGACAATAGACGGAGGGCTCACGTTCAACAAGCATGTGCATAACGTCACCAGAAAAGCGGCAGACATATACAAAAAAGTCTCGAGAATGGCGAAGCTGGAATGGGGAATGACGGGAGACATGGTATTCCAGGTATACCAAGCCGTCATTGAGCCGACGGTAACATACGCGTCGGCAACCTGGGCACCGACAGTAAAGAAAATGTGCACAAAGAAAAAACTGGAGACGGTGCAACGGGCCTTCGGACAGAAGATTGCAAAAACGTACAGGACGGCATCGCTAAATTCCGCGACGCTACTGGCGGGGATACTGCCCCTCGACCTCAGGGTGGAAGAAGCCGCCGCGATGTTTGAGGCCAGAAGGGGGTCATCCCCGTTTATACGCGAAGGAGACCGGATTGAGCGTGCCGTACCTGCTATAGAACAACCCCATCCTGCGGAAAGACCAGATATAAGCTTCGCCATCACAACTGACCCTGGCCAAATACAAGACGAAAACATAGCGGCCATATACACAGACGGGAGCAAGACAGAGAAGGGAGTCGGAGCGGTTTGGACTAAATGGGAGGGAGGTAGAGAACGTAAATGGAAGAAGATAAAGATGGCCCCTTACTGCACCGTGTATCAAGCAGAGCTGGCGGCTCTGGTCGGTGCAGTGAGGGAGGCGACGGTGGCGGGTACTGACGTAAACATCTGCAGCGACTCGAGGTCCTCGCTCGAGGCCATCGCGGGCGGACGCTCTCGGAACCCCCGAGTAGTCGAGATCCGCAGCCACCTGGTGGAGAGCCGAAAAAAGGGCCAAAACATAAGACTCCACTGGGTGAAAGCGCACGTCGGCACGGAGGGGAACGAGAGGGCGGACGAACTCGCGAGGGCCGCTGCGGAGACCTCTAAGGTCAAAGCAGTCCACGTAGAGTACCCGCTATCGTTCATAAGGAAAGAAGTTAGACGAAAAACTATCGAAGAATGGGACAGACGTTATAGAGAAGGGACTACAGGCGGAACGACAAAGCTTTTTCTAAAAGATGTTGCAAGTGCATACAAACAATTAAGAGAAGCAAGATTTAGCCCTGAAATGGCACAGATCCTCACAGGCCACGGGCCTTTTGCCGAGTACCTGTGCCGTTTTAAACTCAAAGAAAGACCTGAATGCGAGTGTGACAGCGGGGTGGAACAAACCATCCCGCATTTACTTACAGAGTGCCCTATTTTTGCCTCCTCCAGATGCGACCTGGAACAGATGACAGGCATGGCGGTCAGTCTTGAAGGACTGCCCGACATGCTAGCCTGTTACAGATCGCAACTGGAGGAATTTTGCTTAAAAATAATAAAGAGAACCGCCAAATTTAATGGAAGTAAGGGAGGGGCGGGGACCGCGAGGCGGCCAGCGCCCACTTGCTAATGGGTATCATAAGGATACTCACGGATAAGTGAGGGTTGCCCGCCTCGCGGGCCACGTCTCAGGATAGATATGAAAAGAAAATTAGATAAGTTGGAATATTGTAAAGGAATATTTTAAAAAAGTTGTAATTGAAACTCTGATCTGTACAAAACCTAATAAAAATTAAAGCTGTGTTTTAAATTATTTAGAGGATGAATGTGAGAAAGGACGGATGGGTAGCTTAGACAACGCCCCCGGCGATAAAGTAGCCGGGGAAGGTAGGCCTATTAGGTGCTTTCAAAAAAAAAAAAAAAAAAAAAAAAAAAAAAAAAAAAAAAAAAAAAAAAACCTAACCTAACCTAACCTAACCTAACCTAACCTAACCTAACCTAACCTAACCTAACCTAACCTAACCTAACCTAACCTAACCTAACCTAACCTAACCTAACCTAACCTAACCTAACCTAACCTAACCTAACCTAACCTAACCTAACCTAACCTAACCTAACCTAACCTAACCTAACCTAATAGAAACCTAATAAAAACCTTGTATTATAATTATAACCGTTAACTAAGCGTAAAATCATTTTATTTATTTTAACACCGAGACTCCACGTCACATTGGACGCCAATTTCTTGCTAAACAAACTCAAACACACTTACTTTGTATAATTACTCACTCATAGCAAGTCATAACCAATTTGTTTTGTATACTTTTGTTTCGTCTATGTGACAAAAATTGTAAAGGTGTAAGGAAAAAGAAGGTATCAAATAGCCACTTCTTCCTTGCATCTCCATCCTCTCGCGAATAACTTTTGTAATAGTTTTAAAAAAAAACATACATAATCAAAAAAAAATAATAATAATTGCGAAAAAAAAAAAAAAAAAAAAAAAAACCTAACCTAACCTAACCTAACCTAACCTAACCTAACCTAACCTAACCTAACCTAACCTAACCTAACCTAACCTAACCTAACCTAACCTAACCTAACCTAACCTAACCAGTCGCAGTCGAACCGCCGTTCAAAACGGTCAGGAAACGTGTCGCTCCGCAATTAAAAAATCTAATAAATAGGTTTTTTGTCGCGAACAAAACAGTGTCATATATCGTTGTACGCGTCTTGCGACGGCGAATCCAGATATATAAATTTTGTTACATAAAAAGTGAATAGAAAGTGACTAAAAAGTGAAAAAACACTAAAAGTTACAAAAAATCAGTGTAAAAGTGCATGCGGCGTGCGATACAGATCTATGACCCCTATGTTGTTTGGTATTGCTGGATGCGCCTTATCAAACCGCATCTAACAAGGTTAGTTCCAGATTTTTAACCCTCAAATTGAAGGAGAAAATAAGGAAAAACAAAAAAGGGGCGTGACTACTGACGAGCGAAAAAGAGCTTTGCCCCACAAGTGCAATACACCAAAAAACGCATCTCAGTGAGACGAGAAGATTGGTGTATCGCTCTAAAATATCGGGCAGGGGGAAAAATTTTAAAATAGAAAAAACAGAAATAACCTATCAAAAAATTATTCAAAAGCATATTACGCAAAAACTAAAGCGACGACCCCCAAATTAAAAATCGAATCTAGATAGATATTAAAAAGCTGAATCGTTTGAGGGGTTGAACGGATTTTTTGAGTTGAAAAGAAAAAAGTAAATAAACAAAAACATAAAAACCACGTGTAACGTGGTCAGGGATCCCGAGGGATATTGAAGACGTACAATACATCATTAGAAAGCTCCCGTCGAGTGCAGCAAACAGCCGTACGTCGAAATCGAGTCAGCGGTTGCGGAGAAAAGCCGACGGGAAGACATACATCAGAAAACAGGGAATAACTCGGGAACGGTAGGAGATAGGGCTTTTTTGACGTCACCCCGCTATATGGATATATATCCATATACCGGCTTTGACAGCGCAACCTGAACACATGTTAATATATTTTTAAAATTTTTAAATTCCGAAATTTACAAAAATCCCGAAAAATTGACAAAATTTATCAAAATCGGAAATCTAAAAAAGCCCGTATCTCAGAAACGGTGCGTTTTTCGGGATTTTTGACAGCAGTCTTGTATACATAGTATACAAGTCTTGCTCCCCGTGTTAAATTTTATATATAGACATAAAAATTTTTTAAATTGTAAATTCTCCCCCAAAACTCCCCCCTCTCCCTCCGTTCACGAGTTTTTCACCCAAAAAACGTACTCTAGAGTTAGAAATTTATAATATAAATCCCGGCGACCTGATTGTACCCATAGGAACTCACCGGCCTTCGAGGGAACAAAAATTTTTCAAAAAATTTTTCTTAGAATATATATTCCCCCCACTTTTCCAAAAATATTAGGATTATATAAAAATAGAAGAAAGCAAGAGACGAAACAGGGAGAAAACCGCGCTCAGATCGGAGCACGGACGCGGGAACTGCGGCCGTTTTTCACTTAGGCGGCCATTTTGTCCGCCATCTTAAAAAATTTCAAACGGTCGTAGCTCCGGAGCGGAACGCCCGTTTTGGCCGGGATTTTCTCCACTGGAAAGGCCGGGAGACTGGGATCCGGAAGGTTGTCAAAAATAAGAGCCGACTCTACATACCCGGTTTTCGTACTTAACGGGTCGAGAACGAGGCGCTGGTCACAACAGTGAAAACCCGCCTCTCCTCCGACCAAAATTAAAGAAATTAACCAAATATTACAAATTGACGGCCTTTTTGTCCGCCATTTTGAAAAAATTAAAATCGGAATATCTCGGGAACTACTGAACCGATTTTACCAAGAGTCATATCAAAGCAAAGGACTCAAACAGCTTGATCGGCCTGGGTGGTAGAGACGGCTCTACATAGAGTCGAAAAAATTTTTTGTGTAAAAAATTCGACTGTGACACTAGGTTAAGTGACAGGGGCTCTCCTTTTGGAAACCCCTATTAGATATAAGTAATTTGACGGCTACCACCCTTTTGGGGGTAGACCTTAGAATAAGTTTAGGACATAATAACTGACGGCTGCCACCCTTTTGGGACAGCCATTAGAATAAGTTTAAGAATTTAAATCAACAATGTTTTAACACTTTAGAATAAATAATAATTAAGAATATTTTATTGATTGTTTATATTATTTATTGACCTGTCTACTACCCTATTGGGAGTAGATTTTAGATTAAGTAGAGTTTTAAGACAATTATTGTAAATAAGAATATTATTAAAATTGACACGGCTACTACCCTATTGGGAGTAGACCTTAGATTAAGTATAGTTTTAAGACAAATTATTGTAAATAAAAATATTATTAAAATTGACACGGCTACTACCCTATTGGGAGTAGACCTTAGGTTAACTCTTTTAAATTATTAAATAAATATTGACAATCCTAATAGGCAAAATGTTGGGCATACGCACTCCGCCAAAAAGTCAAACAACGGCACCTGCCATCAGGCGCAGCATAGATAAGTGGGAGGAGGCCTCCAGCCAGGCCCCTAAGGCAGCAAAAGAAGATCCTCTGGCTGGGGCGGGTGGAGGAGGTAAGTCACCTGCTCCCGCTCAAGCCAGGGAAAAAGAGGCTAAAAACTGCTATCTAAAAGCAATGGCGCACTTGGCGGAGTCCCGCAACATAAAAACTGATATTAAAACAGGGGTACAGTCAGCTGTGAAGCGGCTGTACCAAATCGTAAAAGAAGCCGAAGAAGAGTTGGCGGGCGGCCCAACAAGAGTCTCAACAAAATTAAGAAATGGAAAAGACAAAGAAACCGAAATATATGACAGATTAGATAGGCAAATCGAAAGATTAGAGGCAGAAAACAGCAAGCTGGAGAAATGCAGAAAAGAAATAGAGGATCTGGCAAAAAAGAAAGAAGAAGGTATCCTGACCGAGATAAGGAAAGAGTTTGAGGAGAAGGAAAAGAAGGACATGGAAAGGCAAAACAACTGGGTAGCAAGCATGAAGTCGTACGCCGAAGCGACAAAAGTAAATCTCGGTCAGGGCCAAAACAACATAGAAGGCCCGGGTCAAAAACCTGCACTGCACTCTGTCGTGGTGGCGCCGAAGAACGCGACCGACACGGCAGAGGAGACGATGCAGAATATCCGGCACTTGCTCAACGCGAAGGAGGAAGGTTGGCAAGTGCAAAAAATAAGAAGAGCGAGAGACGGGAAGGTAGTGGTGGGTTGTAGGACAGAGGAAGAGAGGAGGAAACTTACAGAAAAACTGGGAAGAGAAATGGAGGTGAAAAATACTATAAACAAAAACCCTCTCATAAGAATTAAAAATGTACTGACCTGCAATACCACCGAGGATATTGCCCGGGCCATACGGAACCAAAACAAACATGTGACTGCGCACCTAGAGGAACGTGAGCTGTGTATAACGGAGAAGTATAGAAGGAAGGCAAGAAACCCTCTGGAGAGCCACGTGGTCCTGCAGGTCACGCCTAAACTCTGGCAAGCTCTAACATCGGCTGGCAGGATACACGTGGACCTGCAGAGGGTTTGGGTAGAGGACCAATCCCCTCTGGTCCAATGCACAATGTGTCTGGGGTATGGGCATACCCGCAGAAACTGTAAAAAGGAGACAGAGGTGTGCAGTCACTGTGGAGGAGCCCACATGAGGGCCGATTGCCAGATCCTCGGGGAAGGAAAGCCTCCCAGCTGCGTAAATTGTAGAGGAGTAAAGGGAAGAGATGCGGAACACGGAGCCTTCAGCCAGAGCTGTCCAACACGGCAGGGGTGGGACAAAGCGGCGAGGCTAAGTTACGCTTATTGTTAAAAAAGCCGAGGGCACAAACATAAATACCGGCTTTCTCCTGGCACAAGCGAACCTTAGGAAGAAGAGAATCGCGAACCAGGAGTTTATTAAGGAAGCGGGGGGTAGGAACGTAAAAATAGCACTACTCCAGGAACCGTACATAGGGGCCAGTAAACAGATGGCAGAAAGCCCTATGTACAGAGTAGTGCAGTGCGTACCCACAGGGAAGAAACCGGTGAAGGCGGCGATACTTGTTTTCGACGAACACATCGAGGTCTCGCAAGACAAAACACTCATCACGGAAAACATAGTGGCTGCCGTCCTGAGAACGGAAATGTGGGAACTAGGGGTAATTTCAGTGTACTTCGAAGGCGATGAACCCATCGGACCATACCTCGAACAGCTAAGAAGCTTCACGAAAATGTTAAAAACCAAGATGGTATTAATTGGAGGGGACGTGAATGCGTGGAGCGAATGGTGGGGGAGCCGGAACGAAGACACAAGAGGAAAGGAATTACGAGGGTTCCTTGATGAAGAGGGGCTGAGCATTTTAAATTGTGGAAACACACCCACCTTCGACACTGTGCGAGGGGGCCGTAGATACACGAGTGCAGTCGACATCACAGTATGCACAACGGCTCTCCTCAGTAAGGTAACGAAATGGTGGGTTGATACTTCAATTACCAGTTCGGACCACAACACAATTTTTATGACTACAGCCCTTCTAAAACCCCAAACGCACACCCTACCGAAGACGACCCGCAAATACAAAACAAAAAACGCAGACTGGGAGGAACTTAAAGAGGAAATAAAAACGGACCTGACACAGCAAGGACTAGACACAGGAACGATAAAAGAACTGGACACTAAGGCCAGGGTCAACAATGTAGTAAAGAAATATACACACATAATTATAAAAGCCGCCGAGAAACATATCCCCAAACTAAAACCAAGAAAGAAGAGCTTCAAACCACCCTGGTGGAACAAGGAGATAGAGGCCCTTAAGAAAGACATGGTAAGAAAAAAGAAAAGGATCTCTTACGCAGCTCCCAGAAGGAGAGAGTGCGTAGTAACTGCCTACCTGGAGGCAAAAAAGATATACGAAGAAGAGATCGAAAGGGCTCAAAAGGAAGGGTGGAAAAAATTGTGCACGAAGCAAGAAGGGGAGAGCTTATGGGACAGAATATATAAAGTAATAAGAAAGGCGGAAGGGATCAGGGAAGACACCACGCTAATAGAGAAGGGCATTTCGTTGAACTCCGAAGAATCGGTGCAGCTACTAGCACAGAAATTCTTCCCGCCTGACAATTGTGAGTTGGATGATGACATCCACCAAAGAATAAGGAGCACGGTAGAGGAAATGACTAGTAGCTTACGGGGAAGTAGCGCTGATGAAGTGCCAATCACAATGGCGGAGCTCATCAGTACTGCTAGAAGCTTCAACCCGAGGAAGGCCCCGGGTGCCGACGGACTCACTGCGGATATCTGCTGCGCAGCTATCACGGCGAATCCGGAGGTTCCCCTGGCCATCTTTAATAAATGCCTCGAAGTGGGATGCTTCCCTGATCTATGGAAGGAATGCACGATAGTGGTACTGAGGAAGCCAGGAAAGGAAGACTTCACGGCCGCCAAATCCTACCGTCCGATAGGCCTCTTGCCAGTCATGGGGAAGATACTAGAAAAGGTAATGATCAATAGAATTAGACACAGCCTACTCCCCAAGATGAGCAGGAGGCAGTATGGATTCATGCCAGGAAAGAGCACGGAGGATGCCCTCTACGATATCCTGACGAAAGCGAGAAGCCACATAGAAAACAAAGAGATAGTGTTGATGGTGTCGCTAGATATCGAGGGGGCTTTCGACAACGCATGGTGGCCAGCTATCAAGTACCAACTATCAAGGAAAGACTGTCCCAAACAATTGAGACTAGTAGTGGAGGACTATTTTAAAGGCAGGAAGGTGGTGGTACGCTACGCAAACAGAGAGCATGTGAGGCGACCTGAAAAGGGATGCATTCAGGGCTCGATTAGCGGCCCCACCTTCTGGAACATCCTGCTCGACCCACTACTGGTCGAACTGGAAGAGGACGGGACTTATGCACAGGCTTTCGCAGACGATGTGGTGCTGCTGTTCAGCGGAACAGACACGCACTCCATCGAAAATCGAGCAAACGTAGCCCTCGAGTACGTGAGAAAGTGGGGTATCGAGAACAAGCTCAACTTCGCGCCACAAAAAACCAAGGCAATGGTCCTGACGCGAAGGTTGAAGTTCGATGCCCCTAAAATAAGGATGAACGGCCAAGATATAGCTATCGAGAAAGAAATAAAACTGCTGGGACTGACAATAGACGGAGGGCTCACGTTCAACAAGCATGTGCATAATGTCACCAGAAAAGCGGCAGACATATATAAAAAAGTCTCGAGAATGGCGAAGCTGGAATGGGGAATGACGGGAGACATGGTATTCCAGGTATACCAAGCCGTCATAGAGCCGATAGTGACGTACGCGTCGGCAGCCTGGGCACCGACAGTGAAGAAAATATGCACACGAAAAAAGCTGGAGACGGTGCAAAGGGCCTTCGGACAAAAGATAGCTAAGACGTACAGAACGGCATCGCTAAATTCCGCGACGCTATTGGCGGGGATACTGCCCCTCGACCTCAGGGTGGAAGAAGCCGCCGCGATGTTTGAGGCCAGAAGGGGGTCATCCCCGTTCATACGCGAAGGAGACCGGATTGAGCGTGCCGTATCTGCTATAGAACAACCCCATCCTGCGGAAAGACCAGATATAAGCTTCGCCATCACAACTGACCCTGGCCAAATACAAAACGAAAACATAGCGGCCATATACACGGACGGGAGCAAGACAGAGAAGGGAGTCGGAGCGGCTTGGACTAAATGGGAGGGAGGTAGAGAACGAAAATGGAAGAAGATAAAGATGGCCCCGTACTGCACCGTGTATCAAGCAGAGCTGGCGGCTCTGGTCGGTGCAGTAAGGGAGGCGACGGTGGCGGGTGCTGACGTGAACATCTGCAGCGACTCGAGGTCCTCGCTCGAGGCCATCGCGGGCGGACGCTCTCGGAACCCCCGAGTAGTCGAGATCCGCAGCCACCTGGTGGAGAGCCGAAAAAAGGGCCAAAACATAAGACTCCACTGGGTGAAAGCGCACGTCGGCACGGAGGGGAACGAGAGGGCGGACGAACTCGCGAGGGCCGCTGCGGAGACCTCTAAGGTCAAAGCAGTCCACGTAGAGTACCCGCTATCGTTCATAAGGAAAGAAGTAAGACGGAAAACGATCGAAGAATGGGACAAACGATATAGAGAAGGGACTACAGGCGGAATAACAAAGATTTTTCTAAAAAATGTTGCAAGCGCTTATAAACAACTGAGAGAAGCGAGATTTGCCCCTGAAATGGCACAGATACTCACAGGCCACGGGCCTTTTGCCGAGTACCTGTGCCGTTTCAAACTTAAAGAAAGCCCTGAATGCGAGTGCGACAGTGGGGTGGAACAAACCATCCCACATTTACTTACAGAGTGCCCCATTTTTGCCTCCTCCAGATGCGACCTGGAACAGATGACAGGCATGGCGGTCAGTGTTGAAGGACTGCCCGACATGCTGGCCTGTTGCAGATCGCAACTGGAGGAATTTTGCATAAAAATAATCAAAAGAACCGCCAAATTCAATGGAAGTAAGGCCGGGGCGGGGACCGCGAGGCGGCCGGCGCCTACTTGCTAATGGGTATCATAAGGATACTCACGGATAAGTGAAGGCTGCCCGCCTCGCGGGCCACGACTCAGGATAGGAATGATAAGAATGTAGAAAAGTTTGAAGATAGAAAAATAGAAATAGTTGTAAAAATTGAAATTGTAACCCTGTGTGTATCTGTGTAAAAACCTAATAAAAACTAAAGCTGTGTTGTAACTTATTTAGATGATGGATGTCAGAAAGGACGGACGGTTAGCTTAGTCAACGCCCCCGGCGATAAAGTAGCCGGGGAAGGTAGGCCTATTAGGTGCATTTAAAAAAAAAAAAAAAAAAAATAAAAAAAAAAAAAAAAAAAAAAAAAACCTAACCTAACCTAACCTAACCTAACCTAACCTAACCTAACCTAACCTAACCTAACCTAACCTAACCTAACCTTTTTTTTTTTTTTTTTTTTAACCTGGGGAAACCCGATTACGGGCGCCCGCGCCTGGGCAAGTTGTTAAGTGGCGCGGGGAGTGTGGGGGTCAAGGTCGTAAAATACAATGACCCCATACCCACTAAAACCACCAGGGCCCACTGTTCGCTATGAGACGAGGGCGGGTAACAGCTAGGCCTTTTCACCGCGCCCCGTCTAGCGACTGCCGCTTTCGCGACTCTCTGTATAAGATAAATATATAAATGATTTATACTTAATATCACACCACACCAGTAATTATTCCCTTATTTTTTTTTTTTTAATACTTTTATTATTTTTTTTTCATCTCCTCCCTTTTTCTCCTTTTGTTTTTTTTTGTTATTTTATTATTATTATTTTTTTTTTTTTTTTGTTTTTTTTTTTTTTTTTCATTCTCGGGCTCTCTCTGCTTCCTCCTTGTACCGCATAACCACTCCACAGTACTGTGATAAAACGGTCCACTTCTCGGAGTCGTCCACCGCCTTCTTTATTACTTCAGCCAAGCCCAGGTCCGTCCCAAAGGCCGCAACCAGGCGGCGCCTTTCCTCCACCCACGCCGGACAAGCCGCTAGAGTGTGAGCGGCATCATCGATATCCTCTCGGCAGTGGTGGCACGCAGGGGTCGGTTCCCGTCTGATGCGGTGGAGGTATTTGCCAAAACAGCCATGACCTGATATGACCTGCACCAGACGAAAGGATAAAGGGCCGCGCTTCTTCCCCAGCCACTTGGTTAGGACGGGCAACGGACATTTAGCGCTCCCTAGTCGATGGTCTGCCTTTCGACCCGCTTCCTGGCAAAGGACGCACACGGGTTTGCCCTCGCAAGTCGCGGCCCGGTGGCCTGGTTGTGCGCAGCGGTAGCAGAGATCGCTACGATCAGCACCAAACGTGCACCGGCTGGCTACGTGCCCGTTTTGAAGGCACCGGTAGCACCTAATTTCCCTGCGTTCCAGTAATGTTACCCTAGCTGCGACCCAGCCTATGAGTAGTCGTCCCTCGGTGATTTGCTTGGCCGCAAGGATTGGACACCGAACCCAGGCTCCAAACAATCCAGTTCTGTCTGGCCGAACCTCACTCACCATTACTTGTTCGCGGTTGCAGCCCCCAATCTCCGCTATCGCCTTTTTGATATCGTCTGATGTTACAGAGTCATCGAGGCCAGCCACTCGTACCTCGGCACACTTCTCCGGCCTCGACACGCTCACCCCGCTAGGACAGATATCTTTCAGTTTACTAGCAAGGGCGTCGGCCTTGTCTCCACTGCGGGATCCAGGTAGCTCTAGGATCACCGCTCCCGTCGCCGCCCGCTTAAATTTGACGGCTTCTATGCCCAAATCACTTAGTTTAATTTTTTCCTTTGCCTCCCGCAATACAGAGGCGTAGGTCTGTTCTTTTTCGGTGATTGTAAGCACAACGGCCGTGGATCTCGGGGCTCTCAGCTTCGCTCGTGTCCATTGAGTAGTCGTAGCCGCGGGCTTTACGATGCCAGCGGTTGGGGTATTCTTGCTAGTTGCACTCCCGTTCTTGGCCTGTTTGCGCTTACTTTGCACTGTTTTCCACTCTTGCTCGCAGTTTGCCTCTGGGTGGCTCTGGGTTGGTGGAATCTGCGCACTTACGGCATCGGGTGCTTTGTTAGCATCAGGTGCCCGCATCTTCCTTCCTTTCCTAGATTTTCTCTTCTCCCCTGTCGAGTGTTCTTCTATGCTCTTTGTCGTAGAGTCCTCAATTGGAATCGGATCCGCGGCTAGTGGTGGTCGAATTTTCGGTTCCGCATTTAATCGAGGCTCCAGGTTTGCGAGTCTCGCGCTAAGACATTCGCCCATTTGTCTCATTAAACGACCTTCCAGCTCGGCTAAGAGTTGTGGTAGCTGCGAAGATGGTGAAGAAGTCCGTAATGGCTCTTTATGCACCGGTTTCCTGGAGCACTCTTGGATCAGGGTTCTCAACTCAGCCATTTCTTTTTGAAGTGCTTCCACCTGTCCACGAAGTCTCTCATTTTCGTTCCGGAGCGCCCTCGTTTCCTGGCTGACTGTACGGTCAGCTAGCTCTTCGGCGTCTCTACGGATCGAGGTCACCGCCTGTTTTAGCGCTGAGACAAAAGTGCCCTTCAGGTTACTCGAATGTCGGGCGACTTTATCCACTGCGGCGAGGCTGGCCTCAATCCTCACCTTTGGGTCAGCGTGACGTTCGGTTGGCGCTGTGCTTCCTGTTTTTGTTGGGGGACTGGGCGTCGCCTCTAGCAGTTCCGCTTCAACCCTCTTCTCCCGTTCTACTCGTTGGAGTTTATTTAATGCAGCCCGGGACTTTCTCGTCGAGTGAGGGGTTCCAGCGTCGCTAGAGCTGCATTCCTCCTTCCTTCTTTTCCGACGAAAAAATCGCGCCGGTCGCCCTTGTACATGTGACGAGTTGATGGAGGTAAACGATGCGTCAGCGCTGAGCAACCCCCAGCTCGTCTCCAGGCTGGCCTCCATCACTTGTCGTCCAATATTTTTCCCTATGGCAGTAATGGCCTCAACTTCACATCACCACATCCTACCACTCTTCTCTCCTCATCCTTCTCTTCCTCATGAGTTTTGCCCCCCCCCCCCCCCAGAGTACGGTGGGGCTGAGCCATGCCATGGGTGGGATTTAACCCACCTGGGGTAGTTAAACGTGTATTTGAACTCATGCTTGCTTTTATTTGACCAGGGGTCGCTCCCCTGTGGCCCTCTTTAAGACCCATGTACCGCAGCCGAGTGCCCAAGCTGTAGCGAGTCCTCGCCGTCACTCCGGAGAGAACCGGGGACGCGTTTTTTTTTTTTTTTTGGCGCTAGGCATTGACCTGCCCGTCAACGACCTCAATTCCTCATAAAGAGGGGATTAGGTGTCCGACGCCACACTCATCAGCGCCGAACGTTAGGGGATTTTTGTATCAAGGTTTCATTCCCCTTATTGCCCAATAAGGCCACTCCTTCAATTGAACACAGAACCATCATCATTCATTCATCACAACATACGCTGACTATATATCGCCAAAAGGTGCCAGCTTGCACCCCAGGAAACAGAACATCCAATAATTGCCGGTTCCGCCGGCTATCCATCGTGCCACTGCACTTTGGCCCAAGAAGGCAACAACACCAGATTTAATATTGGTTCTCCCGAGACTTTTGTTTGCACCCCGCATGTTCGCGTGGCATGAAGCTACACCGCATCTAGCACGTTTCTTAGAAAAGAAAGAATCGAGAGCAGCTGAGGCCCAGAGACAAGTACGCAGTTTCACAAAGAGTCATACCAAAGTAAAGGACTCAAAAGCCTGATCAGCCTGGGTGGTAGAGACGGCTCTACATAGAGTCGGGAAAAAAAATTTTGTGTTAAAAAACCGACTGCGACACTAGGTTAAGCGACAAGGGCTCTCCTTTTGGAGACCCCTCTTAGATATAAGTTTTCTGACACGGCTACCACCCTTTTGGGGGTAGACCTTAGAATAAGATTTAGGATATAAAAATTGACGAAAAACAAGAAACGAAAAAGACATGGAAGAAATATATGATAAACTAAACAGACAAATCGAAAGACTGGAGACAGAAAACAGTAGGTTGGAGAAATGTAGGAAAGGCATAGAGGATCTGGCAAAAAAGTCCAATATTTTTTTCTATGGCAGTAATGGCCTCAACTTCACGGTCTCCTGTGCTGTTATTAGACTCGATATGGGTTGTGGAGTTCGCACCAACACAACTCTACACTCTTTGAGTGGAACAGGCGTACTCCGGTTAAACATCTCGCCTCCATGGAGGGGGGGAACCTAACCTAACCTAACCTTTTTTTTTCCTGGGGAAACCCGATTACGGGCGCCCGCGCCTGGGCAAGTTGTTAAGTGGCGCGGGGAGTGTGGGGGTCAAGGTCGTAAAATACGATGACCCCATACCCACTAAAACCACCAGGGCCCACTGTTCGCTATAAATAAATAAGTGTATAGTATTGTATTTCAATTATTTTACTGACCCGTCTACTACCCTATTGAGAGTAGACCCTAGATTAAGTTATCATTATAAGCTAAATAATAATTGTACATAAAAAGCTTATTATTGTAATTGGAAACTTATATATATTATTGAGAACTTTCATTTAACTCATTTAATTTTACGTTTCACAACTCCTCATAGGCAAAATATTGGGCATTCGCACTCCACCGAGAAGCCAATCAACGGCACCTGCTATCAGGCGTAGCAATGACAAGTGGGAGGAGGCCTCCAGCTAGGCACCAGAGGTAGCAAAAGAGGATCCCCTGGCTGGGGTGGGTTGAGGAGGTACGTCTCCTGCTCCCGCTCAAACCAGAGAAAAAGAAGCCAAAAACTGCTATCTGAAGGCAGTGGCGCATTTGGCGGAGTCCCGAAATATTAAGACAGACATAAAAACCGGGGTACAATCAGCTGTGAAACGGCTGTATCAAATAGTGAAGGAAGCCCAAGGAACAGGAAACTGGAAAATGTAGAAAAGACATGTAGGATCTGGCAAAGAGGAACAATGAGAGCATCCTGACCGACATAAGGAAAGAGTTCGAGGAGAAGGACAAGAAGGACATGTAAAGGCAAAAAATCTGGGAAACGAAAATGTATGCCACCGAACTTCACTTTCTATATCAGCATTAGTCTGGCCGGAACACCAGGACTTAACTATTGTCGCCTCTTCGAACACGACTCTATCCAACGACCATTTAGGGCCAATTTCAGAAGGAATGCGACTTTGCTCAGCTGGTCTGATATACGACAATGGACGGACACGGAATCGGATTCCAGTTCTTGGAAAAAAAAATTACAACGGACTTATCTATTTCATTGCCTTCTGTAGTCTATTGGGTAAACTATCTCCTAAGGTATCGTTCTACTTCGATAAAAACGTTTATCTCTAACCTCAGTTTCTAATATATGTCATTTTCTTAAACTTGTCGTTTCGGGTACTGTAGTACCCATGTACGGATGCCGCCATCATTTTTTTGGATACTGTAGTACCCACGTACGTGATAGTGGATAAGTTCGTTATTCATGTTGATACTTTCGAATGTTCTGAGAAGAACAGATTGTCATCGTTGTCGTAAGGCACGGTAATATGTCCTGACAAGGACAGTTGTTAAACGTTTTCGTCAAGATACAATAATATGTTCTAAAAAGAACAGTTTGTTAGCGTTATCGTAAGGCTACGGATATCGAAGTGTTCTGAGAAGAACACGTCCGAACGCTTCGACGCCTGCGCGCAAAAAAGGACCAATTTTTTTTTTTTAATGAAACACGACTCGAACCACGGCTTGGGCCGGCCTGAAGGGCAGGACGAAAGGGACCAAATTTTTGCCGCGAAACGTTTTTATAGAGCCACGACCCAGATAGCGATAGACCTCGCTCGTACGCATCCAGCGTGTATTGGCAGCACGTTATTACACAGTGTTATCACTAGTATTAAGCATAGGCTAATTTTCCTGTAAGTATAAATGTCTCTTCTCTACAAACAATTAGGGAGTTTTTTTTAATGCAACTTAATACCCACAGTCAAAAATCCCTAAACCATTAAAAGCGAAAGCCGCGTGAAGTTAGACAGAATTGGCTCAGAAATAAAAATAGGCAGAGTCGTAAGACAAGGTGATCCTTTGTCCCCTAAAATATTAGTAACGGTTCTACAGAGCATTATGAAAAACCTTCAACAGGAGAAAAAAGGGATAGAAACAAAGGGACAGTATCTAAGCAACTTCAGATAGTTATTTTCTCCAACAGTGCTACGCAGCTACAAGACATGCTTAACGAATTGATTTGCGCAAGTAAAAGCATTGGTCTAGAATAAACACCTCAACAACTAAAGTTATGACTATGATATCTATAGTTATGAAAACTAGTGAAAGTCGAGATGTCATTACAACAATAAACAGATTGAGATTTGGTCTAATCTGAGAACTGGATAATACTGCGTAGGGGGTCTAGTCAAGACAGCGTAACAGTAGTGTATGCTTGACCGTGATTACATTGATTGTTTGAAACAATCATGACAGCTGTAGTTGGTACCAACTGTCGACACTAGCTGTCATTTTCATACAAATTTAGTTTTCGACTTTCTACATACACTACTGTTAAGCCGTTTTGACTAGACCCCCAGTACACCTAGCAAGACTTGGGATTGTTTCAAACAATCAATGTAATCACTGTCAAGCAGAAGGAACGATCTGCCACAATATTTTCGATTGTCATTGAAAATTTCTTCATTCACTTGTGCTGTGCTTGAACTGGTGTTACCAAATACCAATGCATATAACTGTGTTTTTTCCTCCCGGCTCCCGCCCGCCGCCACTCAACGTTTTACTAAAAGACCCAACATCCTATAAGCCTATTTATAATTACATAAAAAAGTACAATTCAAACAATTTACTTAAATGACGAAATTGAGTGATTGAAATAAGACAAAACCTTTCATGAATATAAGGTTTTAATAAGCTAAATTTAACAGTAAAATTTGCTTTGGCTACATTAGATACATTGACAAAGTCACTAGCAAAAACATATTGACAATGTCATCATTTTATGGTTGATAGTTTCAAGCAAGAAGTTTACATCAGTAGTGTTGTGACTCAAAAGTACAGAACATTTTCCAAATAAGTTGTGACTTAAACGTCTATATTACCAGGTCATAAAATTAAAGAAAAAATAAGACTCATATTCTGTGAAAATATTCAAAATACCTATAAATATAATATATATAATATCAAATCCGAACCTCAATTTCATAACAATAGCTAACATTTAACGGTTGGCCCTAAATAATTACAATAATATAATAATAACAGCATCTTATTGGATTCGCTTTAATTTTCCTTGTCCGATATTGTGCTATTGAAAAACTAACTTAGTTTTTCTTAAAGGCACAAGCTGGCTACGAGACGTTTGTTCATAACTGGACTCTGTAGTATATCCTTTAGACACAATATTAACAGGACTACTACAAGGTAAGAATTTAGACGTATGTAGATAAGAACTTAGATTTCAGGTGTTGTTGGGTTAGGTTAGGTTAAGCAAAAACAAAATTACTGAATTTTTTTTTATATACATTAAAAGATTTCCATCATCCTTAAAATATCAATGCACAGGCTGTAATTTTAATAATTTATAATATATTGAGAATATAGTGTCAGATTAGTTTGTGAAATGAGTAATGAACAATTAAGTATAGTATCTGCTGTTAAACCATGGTAATTTATCATATCAGATTGTGAATGAATGCTATTTTGTCTTCAGAAAGTGGGGAAAGATTTCAAGATTATTTGTGAACAAAATTATAGTTCAACTATTAATGTTGACGTACATTACATATTTTACTTTAAAGGCAAACATATTAGTTTACCTTATCAATGCTATAATATAAATAAATAAAAAGTGATTATGCTGCTAATGTAGTGATTTGCATGTTGGAGATTGTTGTTTTTTCAAAGCACGATGCAGGTACTGTAAGGAAAAAGGTAACATTAAAATAAAGAAGAAAAGGAATTTCTTAGAAGATGTGAAGAATAAATTATTTATATGAAGATGGTTATGATTTAAACGGCATTTACAATGCAATAGATGGATTAAATCCTATACCAGTGTGTGTAATATGTCATTTGTCTTAATGTGGATGGTATACCTATATAATTTCAATCTGGTACTGGAGAAATTTTTTCTATAACTAATTAAGTTAGAGAAAACTTAGAAACACATTACCTCAAATGTTTTTTTACAACTTAGTAAATGAAATTTTAAGACATGGACAAATTCTCCAACAGTGTTACTTAGTTAAATCTTACTGACTGGCAAATATAAAGGAAGAGATGACGTACTTATATCAATAGCTTTTTCTACAAAAGCTACACCTGTTGTACCTACTGAGAAGAAATCAGGAGAAATAAGATTATGTGGTGACGGAGTATTGTCAATGAGGCAATAGAAACGGAAAAATATCCACTGCCAACTGCAAATACAAATGATAGTAACAGTAACATAGCTAGTCCTGGTAAATTTCAAAGATGACTGCTAACTGGGTAGGATGGCTGTTCTCATATTGATAATAATGTAATGTGGACTTAATTTCTGAACTTAGACAATCATTTGGTCCAAATTGCATCTCATTGATATTATAAGTGGTTCCAATGAATCAGAGATTGGATCAGTTAATTAAAGTTTCAGGAAAACAAATTAAATAACAGAATGAGAGTGGAAAGGAAGACCAACAAAAGAAATGGACTCTGCTTCAGATAACTGCAATGGAGGCACAAGTGTGTGCGATGAATTGAAAGAGTAAATAAAGGAATATTACACTTTCTAGAAATACCCAACTCAGATTGTTGGGCCAAGGTGCTAATAGTACTTCGGGGGGTAAAATAGAACAAGATCAATGTACACTTTAAGAGAATTAATTATATTATTTTTAAATCACTTTTTTTTATATATTGTTTGTGTACTTGCTCTATATTTTTAGATTATAGTATAGTTTTATGTTGGAAGTCTTAAATATGCCGTGTATAAGAGTAAGGACCCACTCTCTACTATTGTTATTTGATAACATTTCGTGAAGTGGGTGATATGTCACTCTTTAAATAGGTGCTTAAATGTGAACATGCAGTTTTATTTACAAATATATACAAATAATGTTGCAGTTGGCAAACGAGTCGAGCGCAGCACAATATGCCGGAGGCGGCATTGGGACGTGCCCCGGGCACTCCGGCCACTCCGCCATCTTCCGGGGGCAGCGCTCTTCCTGCCGCTGGAGTCGAACGAGTGCAGCGACGCTATGAGAAAATCATCAAGAGTCCAGAAGACAAGAGAGTATACCGGTATGATTTCTTATGAACATGTAAATAAATAAATTCTGTTTTGGCCAATGATTACAATGCCCTAAGGCTATGCATTTTAATCTCCGTGTGCAGAGGGCTGCAGCTGGGCAACGGCATGAAGGTGTTGTTGGTGAGCGACCCCGAGACCGAGAAGGCGGCCGCCGCACTCGACGTCAACGTCGGTACGTATCTCCTCGGGCGCACCCTCTCGGACCTCTCGTCCGCGAAAGGTCCGAGGCGCCCGGGGAATGACGAAGTGTTGTGGCAGGGTACCTCAGCGATCCCGAGGAGCTGCCCGGCCTGGCGCACTTCTGCGAACACATGCTGTTTCTGGGAACCGAAAAATATCCCCAGGTGATGCGCCATTTTAATGTCGATCGTTCGCTGTTAAAACCCAGTCATATTTTTCGCCTTCTGTTCGGTAGGAGAACGAGTACAGCAAATTCCTGTCGGAACACGGCGGGTCGTCCAACGCGAGCACGTCGGCCGACCACACCACGTTCTACTTCGACGTTCTGCCTTCGCAGCTCGGCGCCGCCCTCGACATGTGCGTACCGCTCGGCCGAATCGCCACGTTTCGCCCCCTTTCGCAACCTTTCATCCTCGTTAACCTCTCACCCTCCTCTGTAGCTTCGCGCAGTTCTTCATCGCGCCGCTATTCACGGAGAGCGCGACCGGTCGCGAGCTAAGCGCCGTCGACTCGGAGCACGAGAAGAACCGTGCGTCGGACGGCTGGCGTCTCGAGCAGCTCAACAAGAGCACGGCGGACCCCGGACATCCGTACCACAAGTTCGGCACCGGTCGGTATCTCGCCTCGCGCTCCCCGCGATTTCATCTTACTTCACTGACGCGCCTCATCCCATCCCTCATCCCTCACAGGTAACCGGGAGACGCTGGAGACGATCCCGCGGCGGAAGGGCCTCAACGTGCGAGCCGAGCTGCTCGCCTTCCACGCGCGGTGGTACTCCGCCGACATCATGGCGCTCGTAGTCGTGGGGAGAGGTGCGTCTGCCGTCGCGCCGTCGACCGACTCTCCTCCGAATCTCTCGCTAAACGCTCCTCGATCGCGCCGACAGAGTCGACGGACGAGCTGGAGGCGCTGGTGTCGGAGTTGTTCGGCGAGGTGAAGGCGGGTGGTGTATCCCCTCCCCGCTGGGACGAGTCCCCCTTCTCCCGAGATTGCCTGCGCAAGCGCGCCTACTGCGAACCCGTCAAGGACCTGCGGTCCCTGTCCGTCGACTTCCCTCTTCCCGACTTCCGTCGTCACTACAAAAGCGGGGTGAGGGAGACGAAGGCTGTTTTATTCACTGACGATACGCGTACACCAGACGCAGTTTCATTAACGGAGAAAATATTACATAAATAACGCGGAACTCGTGAGTCGCCGTCGAGGACAAACTGTACTAACTGTACTAACTGCGAACCGATATCATACAAATAGTGTATAATATATATTTATTTATTTTAAAAGACACACTTGCAAACAATTACAGAGAACACACCACATACAAAAACACATGTATCAAGTGTGCACGACATTAAAATTTATTAAAATATCAGCATGAAATTACAAAAAATCTCTTGGAAATTACCACCTTTGGCTTTTATTCGGGGTTTTAATCTGTTTGGCCTCGAATCTATGGATTTACGTTTGCAAGGGAAATTTGTAATGGTGCTCCCACATTGCCGTTATAAAATGTTTGTAAACATTTTATAACACCAAAACATTTACTAACAAATGTTAACAATTGTTGCACTTTGTTAGAAACTGTTACATGTTATAAGTGCTCCTACATTGATGGAAAATGTTTAAACATTTTATAACATCTAGTATTGGCTCGCAGTTTGGTTTCGCCTTCTGAGGGCTGAGGACGTCTACACGAAAATGGAAGAAGATTTGCTCATTGGAATAGCTTTTATTTTTTGTTTAAAAAAGAAGAAAAAGCGCTCTTATTGGATGCGCCAAACGCTAAAAGCTAGAGGAAAATATAGTGCCACAGACTATCTCAAGGATTTAGGTATTGATGGTTGCTTAAAAGATTTTATAAGAATGAACAGTTCCGAATTTGAATATCTACAAAATTTAATTGGGGCAAAAATAGGCAAACGAGACACTACATTTAGAAAATCTGTAAGTGTGACGGAAAGACTTGCGGTAACGTTAAGATTTTTGGCAACTGGTAGCAGTTATAAAAGTCTTGGAAATGTGTTCAAGTTGTCAGACCAAGTGATATCTATTATCGTACCAGAAGTGTGCGAGGCTCTCAATGAGGTTTTAAAGGAATACATACAGGTAAGTCAAACAACATTTTTAATTATTTTTTTATTTACTTTTAATATGATCTAATCTAATCATACTTTAGGTAGGTACCTATCTTACCTTACTAATAATTTTTTTAATACTTAACAAACCAAACATGTATTTTTTAATTTTTGATTGATTCCAACAAATCGTTTAATGATTGGGTCGAATCTTGGCTTGATTCCGATAAATTAGACGGACTCTGTGTTCTTGCGCTGGTACGAGTATGTGTCCTGGAGTTATCCGAAGAACTGGTTTCAAATGAAGCCGAGGGACTCGGTGCGGTGTAGTATCCTCTCGAGCTACAGTCAGCATTATTTTCCGAAAAAGTGGATAGATATGGTTCAGAGTTGTATCCCCAGGAACTACTAGCGGTTGGGTCTGTAAAGGTTTTTGGAAAATCATATTGTCCCATTGTCGCATTGTACAAAATATTGTTAATGTGATGTTGAGCAGTATTCTTAGCATGACTGTTTTTTATTTGTTTCAGTTTCATCGAGACATACTCTCCAAATGCGTCATTTTCATCCCTGCTTTTTCTAGATTCGTACATTCTTTGTAAAATATTTACAGCTTCTTGTTGTGTTGGATCTTGTTCTACTTCAGGCCGTCTTCTTTTCCGAAATGGTTTTGGGGTGGCGAAAGGCGTGCCCGTAGTTTCATCAGTGACAGTATTTCCTGTTTCGTTCAAACTGAGAGTGTTTTCTGAAGCAATTCTGTTTTCTTCGTTACCCTGAAAGAATAGAACTAAACGATAATTTCAAGTTATAGGCGCGTCAAATTAGCTAAAATTGTAAAAAAATCTATAACCGCGATTTTCTTTTTCTATTACTTAACAACCCTTAACTGAAATCATATTTTTTTATAGTGTATTCTATTAATATTTCATACTTAATAAAAATATCATAAAAATTTGTTAGAATAACGAGTTATAAATTTATTTTTCGCGCCTATTTCTTAATCTTCTATTTTTGTTCCAGATACCAACAACACCTCAAGAGTGGCTACACGTGGCAAATTCATTTGAAGAAAAATGGAATTTCCCAAATTGCTTAGGAAGTATCGATGGAAAGCACGTAGCCATACAAAAGCCAATTGATAGCGGCAGTGAATATTACAGCTATAAAGGATTTTACAGCGTTGTACTTTTAGCGATAGTGGACGCAGAATACAACTTTCTGTACGTGAATATTGGCTGCCAAGGACGCATAAGTGATGGCGGAGTTTTCGCAAACACAAAATTTCGAAATAAAATTAACGACAATAGTTTAAAAATACCCAGTGACAGCTCACTACCAGGCAGAAACAAACCTCTTCCTTATGTGTTCGTAACAGATGATGCGTTCCCTTTACAAAAACACTTATTAAAACCTTTTCCAGGACCACAGGATAGCAATTCTAAGGAAAGAATCTTCAGTTATAGACTGAGTCGTGCGAGGAGAACAGTAGAGAACGCATTTGGGATTTTGTCAGCCAGATTTAGAGTTTTACGAACTACAATATTATTAGATCCAGAAAAAACTACTACTTTAATTATGACATGCGTGCTACTGCATAATTTTATAAGAAAAACTGAATCGAGCATGATTTACGCTCCATCTCAATACTATGATGGAGATGACATAGTAACTGGTACACGTATCGATGGACAATGGAGATTAGAACAGCAGCAATTAACACCACTTGAAGCATGTGAATCCCTGACAGATGATGGGAAAGAAATAAGAAAAGAATTCGCAGAATATTTTTCAAATGAAGGGTTTTTGGACTGGGCATCTAAATATTATTAAAAGACGTTAAAATAAAACTCACCTGCAACCCTCCATCGACAGTTAAACTTGGAATATTTTTGCCTTTAAGGAACATGAGTTTTTTAAATGCAAACCATTTACTTGACTCATTAGCTCCTGCACCAGATTTATTAGATTTACATTCTCGGTTAAATTGACCTACGAGTGATCGAATCTTTTTTTCAATTACTTTTTTATCCATATTAAATTCACTGGCAATTTCCATCCAAGCATCGTGTTTTTTATTTCGGTCTTTGTAGCTCTCTGACATCGTGTTCCATAGTACTTCTCTTGCTTGAAACATTTCAATCAGTTTGTAAACATCATCGTTATTCCAATTACCGGACATATTTTATTGCTTGGCGCACGCGCAACCACTAATACACACGCACAGCGATGCACGCTGACACAAAGGAACTGACAAGCGAGACACCACGCGCAGCGACCTGCGTACTCTAACCCCCACCGCACCGCACCGCCTATCCCGCCATCACCCTTATAAAATGTTTACAAACAAAAGATAACACATGTTTTATTTTGTTATAATTTGTTTTGTTATAAAATGTTTACTAACATTACTAAACATTTTCTAACATGAAAATTTATTTGTGATTAAATGTTTGCTAACAAATGTTTACTAACGTTATTAAACATTTTCTAACGGCAATGTGGGAGCACCATAAGAGACTCAATGTCGCCGTGTCTTCAAGAGCCAGCCCTATCGTCTAAAACGATTATAACTTGAAGTCTTAAGGGTTGCGGTCTGGCCTTAATGAGGGCCAGTCTTCAGCTCACATAAAGTCGGGAACGTTGGTTTCTTGCCTTATGACCAGGTGCAGAATCCAACTGGAAAGTCCACGGTAAATATTTAAGTGTATTGCTGAGAGGTTTCAGAACGTGATCCGAGACTATATCTTGATACACTTTGGCTGAAGTTTTCACTCCTATTTCACCAAAATAACTCGTTTTGTGACTCCTCGATAAGACACGCCTCACCGAACCATCACTAACGCCGAACGACGAATGAGCAGCTTCTTTAGAAGCGTGAGAATACACTTTATCAATTTTCTTATTGTAATTTTTTTTCAATCGTGAAAGTTTTTTCATCGGTAAAGAGGATATTTCTGTTCGTTTTACCAGCGTATCGCGTCAGAAAGCATTTTGATCGATCTCCCTTAACCTGTATAGATTGATATATAGGCCATGTCCTGTATATCGACGATAAGCATCGCGCCTCAGGTTCTCGCGTTTTTGCGACTTTTGTTGAAGCGACAGTCCTTGCGGTAATCTTCATATCTCGTGGAAGGATTTTTTACTACCTTTGTTGTTCTAACTGCACGCTGTATCTGTTAATAGTACGATATACGTACATACGGCTGATACCACTGTTTTAGGTGTCAGGAATATGGTAGTATTTATGTTGGTATTATGCTAGTGTTATATATATTATCATAATATAAAAACTGGTGTAAAATTTCCATTTTTTATTTAATATGGTTTTAGTTGTTCCGCTTCTGTGTGTCATATTTTCTCATCGTTGGTCCGTTTGTCCGCGTGCGTACGTGTATGGTCGGTCTGGACCTAATGAATAATACAGTCGTCAGATCTAATATCAAATATGACACAATTCGCACGTCGCAGCCGAGTCAGTACCTGTCGCACCTGCTGGGCCACGAGGGGCCGGGCAGCCTTCTCGCCGCACTCAAGGCTCGCGGCTGGTGCAACAGGTGAGTTCCGTCCTCGACACGCGTGCGACCGAGACGAGCCCCGGCACCGAAACGTGTTCTCGTTCGTCAGCTTGGTGGGCGGCAGCCGCATGGGCGCGCGCGGCTTCGGCTTCTTCAGCGTGCAAGTGGACCTCACCGAGAAGGGCGTCGAGCACACGGACGACGTCGTGACGCTGCTCTTCGAGGTGACCGCCCGACCCGATCGGACCCGACCGGTCCCTGGTCGGGCGATCGCGTCTATCGCGTCCGTCTCTGTCCGCAGTACCTGGCGATGCTCCGTGAGGTTGGAGAGCAGCGGTGGGTGTGGGAGGAGCAGCGCGAACTGTCAGCCTTGGAGTTCCGCTTTCGGGACGCGCTCGAGCCGAGGACCCTTGCCCACGCGCACGCGCATCAATTGCAGGTGCCTTTCGTTCGCAAACGCGTGCACGTCACGCCTTTTTCTTTTATGATTTCACTTACGAAGTCGCCCGCCTCGTTTCAGGAGTACCCGACGGAGGAGGTCCTCAGCGCGCAGTACTTGCTGTCGGAGTGGCGACCGGACCTCATCAGAGAGACGCTCGAGCTGCTCACACCGGACCGCGTCAGATTAGCCGTCGTCGCCAAGCGAGTGACTTTATCCGTTACCGAATCTCGCGGAAAGTTCTAGTCGAGTTTAAAGCATATATTTTACGTTAAATTGCAGACGTTTCGCCGACCGCTGCGTTCTGACGGAGCCCTGGTACGGCACCAAATATCTGCAGGAGGACATCGACGACGAGACTCTTCAGGTACAGGGTGTGCGGGTCCTCCCGTGGCGAGCGCGCGTTTCCGTCCAATCCAATCCAATCGTCAACTGCGATTCCGTTCCAGAAATGGCGGACGGCGCGAGGCGGCGCCGAGCTGCATCTGCCGCCGCCCAACGAGTTCATCCCCCGCAGGCTGACGATGATCGAAGACGACGACCCCACGGCCGGCCAGGCGGCTCCGCTCATCGTCAAGGTGAGACCTCGCCGGGACGTCCTCCCCCTGGACCCCCTGGAGCTCCGAGCCGATGACCGTTCACCGGCCGTTTCAGGACACGCCGCTGATGCGTGTGTGGTACAAGCGGGATGACGAATTCCGGCTGCCGAAAGCCTTCATCACCCTGGAGTTCGCCAGTCCGCTGCTGTATTCGTCGCCAACGGCCGCCGGCCTCGCGGCGCTGTGGGCGGCGCTGCTCCGGGACGCGCTGCAGCAGGAGCTGTACGCCGCCGAGCTGGCCTCACTGCGCTGGGGCGTGGCCAACGCCAAGCGCTCGATCAACGTGAGTTTCCGGCGCACCCCTCGCCCCTCCTCCGCCTCCGACGGTCGTTGACGCGTTCGTTCCGCGCAGGTGACGGCGGCGGGCTTCGACGACAGGCTGCCGGCACTGGCCCGACGAGTGGCGGAGGCGCTGCTGTCTTTCCGCGTGGACCCGCGCCGCTTCGAGATCCTGAAGGAGACGCACCTGCGAGCCCTCGCCAACTTCGACGCGGAGCAACCTTACCAGGTGGGCGCCTCGCTGACCCTCGACGACCTAAAACGAACGAGCCCTCTAACGAATCTGACGTGGTCCCGCAGCACGCCGTGTACGCGCAGGCCCTGTGCCTGTCCGCCGAGGTGTGGACGCGCCGAGACCTGCTGGAGGCCGCGAGGCGTGAGTGTCGCACCCCGTTCGGCGCCCGCGAGTCCCGCCCCGACCCGAAAGCCTAACGAGCCCCGTCGCGTTCCCAGGCCTCACGCCGGAAATGCTGGACGACTTCGTGTCACGCGTCCGCCGCAGCCTGCACCTGGAGGCGCTCGTGATGGGCAACGTGAGCCGCGGCACCGCCCTGGAGCTCGCCGCGCACCTAGAGGCCACGTGAGGCTCCGTCGCGCCCGTCGACTTCCGGTTTCCGGGTTCCTCGTTTGACCTTTTCGTTCGCAGGTTCCCGGAGGACGCCGTGCCTCTGCTCGCGGCGCAGCTGACGCCGTCTCGCGAGGTGGAGCTGGACGCCGGCTCGTGGTACCTGTGCTCACGTCCGCACTCCGTGCACCGCTCGTCCTGCGCCGCCGTGTATCTGTGGTGCGGCGGTCGCTCGTCGCGCGCCAACGTGACCCTCGAGCTGCTGGCGCACGTGGTGGGCGAGCCCTGCTTCCACGCGCTGCGCACGCGGGAGCAGCTCGGCTACATCGTGTTCAGCGGCGTCCGGCGCTCGGCGGGCGCGCAGGGGCTGCGCGTGATCGTTCAGGGCGACCGCCACCCCGCCCACCTCGACTCCCGCATCGTTGCCTTCCTGGACTCCGCGCGGGACTACCTCGAAAAGATGAGCGAGGAGGAGTTCCTGAAGCACCGTTCGTCGCTGGCGGCGGAGCGCCTGGAGCGACCGAAACGGCTGTCGGACAAAGCCGGCCGCGTCTGGGGAGAGATCACGTCGCAGGTGACGCGTCATTTCGGTTCTCGTCTTCGGTTCGCTCCGTCGAGGCCCTTTCGCTCATCCGACGTCGTGTCCGCAGATGTACAACTTCGAGCGAGCGCGCGTGGAGGTGGACGAGCTGAACGCCGTGACCAAGCGGGAGCTGCTCGACTTCTACTCGGTGAGCGTCCTCCTCGGGATCTCCTCCTCCTCGGGGCCCTTCTTGACGCGTCGGTCGGGTGCTTTCAGAGACACGTCCACTCCTCGTCGCCGGAGGCGCGGAAGCTGTCCGTCCACGTGGTGTCCGTGGCGGAAGGCGGGGCCGGACACGCGGACGCGGAAAGCGAAGACGCGACTCGAGCGCTCGAGGACGCGCTTAAGCGGGTGAGCAGAGTATAACAGCTCGTTACGATTAAGTTCAAGCGGTGAACAGCCGTGATAAACGAGTCGGCCGTTTGCAGCCCACCCTCATCACGGACCTGGTGGAGTTCAAGAGCCGCAGAGGCCTGGGGCCTCTGCCCGCACCTTACGCGCCGGTGCCTCGCAAGGGCGCGCACAGCAAGCTGTAGCTCGCTCCTCGCGCGTCTCGTACGTAGGTAATCAAGCCACGCCTTGATAATTTAAATCAAATGTAAAATAATAATAAACAGTGTGTACAAATTATTCTCCTACAAAGTATGTAATGTGTATCTCTTCTATGACGCGATTGTTAAGTATACCTCGAGCGCGATGATCTCTAAGTATTAAATGTGTGATGTACGGGTTTTAGAGTTCCATATTGTTCGACGTGTGGGATAAAGGGATAGTGTAAGAGGGAAAGGGAAGTGTGTCTAGAAATAAAAAGATAAAGAAATGTGAGAGTTTATTTTTAATCTTTGGGCGAGCCGAGGCTGTACATTTCGATCACGCGGGACGTCAAAGGTCAAAGCACACTTATGAACTCCGAAAGGGATCGTCACCGTAAGCCAACCAAAAGCTTATTAGAAGCTCCTGTAAGCGACTCGGCTGCGGCTAGGCGACGCCCCGCTTACGGCGCAGTTTCGGTAGGAATGTCGCCGGAGGTTCCGACGCGAGGCGATTCCGTTTGGTGTGCGTTGCAGTGGGGAGTTTCATACAACCAATACTGAACGCCTCGAGGTGATACGGTGACGATCCCTTTCCGAGTTGATATTTATTTTATTTTCCTTATTTCCTATTTTTACGGCATGTTAACACTAATACAATAGAAAACTAATCTAAAACCATAATATAAACATAGTACATTAAAAGTTAAAACCTAAACTATTTTGTATCCGCCAGTGTGCAACTAAATACATCTGTCTCACTCGCAATAATATTTAGGGTGCGCAAGACACCCGTAAATGGTGCTTCTCTAAGTAAGTTCGTACGCACCCGAGGCCCAGCCGGCAATTGCGATCGCTTACCACGCCGCGGCGCGCCGAGTGGTTATTTGGCTTACGCAGCCCCAGACCCTCCAACATTACCGCATTACATTTACCTCTAAGGACCTTAAAAATATAATGTGATAAATATAAGAAAAATGTAAGGTTCCTCCTTAACTCTAATTTATTGTATCCTACCAGAGCCAAGATAAGCAATGTTAGATATGTGTGCTTGACCTTATGTTTTAATTGCTTGGCGATTTCCCAAATCGCACGACGCGGATTTCCCTTTCATTTCTACTTATACCTTTCATAGCTACTAAAATTTCATTATTTCACATATTTTATTGTATTATGTATAATTACTATCGGACCTATGTAAAACAATAAGCTAAATCTAATTTTACTCTACGGCGACATCGTTTTTTAATAAACAATCGTCGTAAAATGGTTTCATAGATTCTTGAAATTTCAAAGAACTCGAATGAATTCCTTTCACGGTTCTGTTACACATTTTTTCCAATTCTCCATCTAGTACAGTAATTTTATTTATTAATTTAATGAATTCACTTCGAATGTGCCGTTTAGTAATAGTTTGAGACGAGTTAGGTTCGGCCCGCGTCGTGGTATTCGGAGATTTGGCTTTAGGAAGTGACGGGTGAGCGATGGAAGAGGAAACGCCTGTTCCCACAGGAGAAGAAGCTTGCGAGGGAGTCACCACTGAAGATGAAAGAATTAAGGGGGTCATTGATGAGGCACTAGATGCTAGTGTAGTAGATGCCGGAGCAGAATTCTGCGAGAGGTTAGCGGTTGCTGAAATAGAAGGAAGTAAAGGATTAGAGGTGACTGCGGAGACATGCAGTAGAGAGAGTGCTGAAGTAAAAGATTGTAATTCGCTACTAGGGACTGACTCAGAAGTAGCGGGTGCGAGATTAGATGATGGCAGTGGGAGAGGCACTGAAGTCGACTGAACTATCGGTATAGAGGTGGCTGGTGCGAGATTAGATGATGTTAAAGGCTGTGAAGTTGACGCCAGTATCGGGATAGAGGTGGCTGGTGCAAGATTAGATAATGGCAGGGGGATAGGCACTGAAGTTGACGCAACTATCGGGATAGAGGTGGCTGGTGCGAGATTCGATGGTGGTTGGGGGATAGGCACTGAAATCGACGCAACTATCGGGATAGAGGTGGTTGGTGCGAGATTAGATGGTGGCAGAGGGATAGGCTCTGAAGTTGACGCAACTATCAGGATAGAGGTGGCTGGGGCGCGATTAGACAGTGGCAAGGGGGTAGGAACTGAAGGTCGTTGGAGGCTTCTTATCTCTGATGTATGAGTAGACGGTGCATTACAAAACATATCTCTCGCTGAAGTAGAAAAAGATGTAGTTTTAGGTGATTGTATAGTAGAAGAAGAGGAGTTTGCACGTGATGAGGTAGATCGTACAGGTGGGACAAAGGGAATTTTAGCGAATGAGTAAAGAGCTGGTATAGGTGTGACCTTATGATCTGGTACAGAATTCGCGGGTCGTAAGGGCGTCTGGATACAATTATAAGATGTTATAAGCTTTCGAAACTCTTCTGTATTATACGGCGCCGGTAAGAATGGAGGGTAAGCGTTTGCGTCATTGACGACTGCTCTTACTGACGGAAGTGGCGTGTTCGAAAGCTGGTGACCGGTAAAGCGGCGCGAAGAGTTGTAAATGCGGGGCTCCTTTTCCGGACGAAGGTCATCTGAAATATAAATCGGCCATCATAAGACAAGGTCGAGAAGAAGCGTTTCCCCTTTTATATATATTTTATTTATAGAACGGGGCAAACGGGCAGGAGGCTCACCTGTTGTTATCGGGTAAGCTTCCTTACCCCTCCCCTGTCCTTATAAAAATCAGATTACCTGAGAAAATCGGCTGACCATTTGTCATTTTCCGAATCCAATCCTGCCCAGCGTCAAAGTTATCTGCACATAAAACAGACGGCATCTTTAGGTACTGTGTAAATGACAATTTTAAAAATGTTAATATTATATTAATTTCAAAGCCATTATTTCAACTAATATAAGAGAAATTTTACAAATAAATATATGTATATAAAAAAAGTTATTTAAGAAGGTTTTGTTGCACAGCTGTCCTCTTGTTAAGCTTGCCTTTGTGGCTCAAAGGTCTCCTCCAGCTGTTTCCAGTGCTTTCTATCCCTGGCAAGTCTTTGTCAAAGAGGACCGGTAGCTTTTATAAAGTCTTCCTCTCCTTCGCTTGGTATTGTAGCGAGGTGTCCATTGAGTTACTTTTTTCGTCTATTTTGCTCTCTGGCCTCTGAGCAGGTGTCCTGTCCATCTCCATTTAAGCTTCGAAAGTCGAAAGCTTTGCTGTAATCGACAAATGCCAGGTATAGGGGATATCCATATTCTTGGCACTTTTCGACAATTTGCTTCAAGGTGTGCATTGTTCAGAGAATCCAGACCGAAATCCGGCTTGCTCGATAGGTTGTTGTTTGTTAATATTATATCAATATTAATTATTCGATATTATTTGTTGGTACCTGTGGCGTACACGCAGATGACGCGTCGCAGACCCCACATGGGTGAGGGCGAGTAGCCAAGGCGAGCCCAAGAGCCCAGCTTCTCTATCTCGGCCGGCCAAGCCACATCACAATAGGCACCGAAAGCCAGGCTAGGACTGATGGTCCCTTTAATCCAGCTTCTCGGTACACACGCGTACTGTCTACGTACAGAATCATCTGCTTGTACCACGATGTATCGACGCTCGTCCGTCCAGTGACGTAGCCCGCCGTGGTCTAAGTCTGTAATAATAATAATACAGGTTTTTATTCGGATAATAAAGTATTTAAAATATTAGAACCTATACTAATGTCCACCAGCTCCTCATCTGCTTATCAAGTGGCAAAGCCCTCTACTACTGTTCTCCATTCGCTTTCATTGAGCGCGACGCGTCGCCATAAATTTGTCAACATATTTCTAAGTATGATGTCCCATCGCTTATGTGGACGTCCTCTACCACGCTTTTCGTTAAAAGCTAGTAAGGAGAAATCTTACTAGGTCGAAGAAATAAAGAAAGCTCGTGGCGTTATTGTCTATATTGGCGATAGGAAAGATTTGTAGCTGCAGGCATCACAAAAGTGGCACTAGCATTGGTAACTTTTATTGTCTTCGCGGATCTTTTGTTAAAATTTAAAAAAAAATATATGTGAAAGATTACTTTTAAGTATTGACTTCCAAATTGCCACTCCCTGATCATAGAGTGTGCTCTAGGTTCAGGTTGTCGAATTATAAATATAGCCCTTATTGCAAGAGGAGTACCTGTACCTGTATGGCCTCTCCCCACTCGCTGAACTGACGCTGGCGAACGCGGTCTTTGGCGCTTTCTTGAGGCTTTGTCGCTAGGGACCTTGGCGTTCTTCTCCGATATGTTACTTGACAGCAATAACCACATCGAGATTATCTCCGAATCGTCTAGGGAAATATAAATAATGCATTTTTAAAATCAAATAAGTTTTATAATATCTATATAAATGTAGCCAAGTCTAATCAAAGGGTATCGAAATAATACCTACTCGTATTCGGAAACCAACAAATCAAAAACATTTATTCATGTAGGTAACCCAATGTACACTTATGAACGTCAAAAAATAAATATGCATTGAAAGCTTTTAATTTTACATTTACTGCCAGTTCTCAAATCAAGGGCGTAGAACGCAAGACGCACGCAGTTCCTCACTGGTTCCTCCTCCTCAAAAAACTCTCCGCCACTCTTTTTAATCGCCAAGTTTTATTTACGTTTCACAACGTTTGTAAGGAGCTGCAACTATTACACCATGTCTATGTTGCATCTTAAGTAATAATGAATAATAAAATAAATTTAAATCGATAATATTAGGTCCTTACATATGAAATTGGCGTTTTGTATGGGAGGAACAAAAAGTCGAATATTTTTAAATATAATATATTAAATTAAATAAAGTATGAACCATTGTTTTCTATGCACTTTAGCCATCTCATAGGTAGTTCATTGATTTCTTTACTAAAAAACCAGGCGATTTGGACTGCGCCATCAGAGTTATATTTTTTCCCTTGCAAGAAGTTGTCCAAATTTTGAAAAAAATGATAATTTGTTGGAGCAGGGTCCGGGGAGTACGGAGGATGTCTTAGACATTCCAATTGAACGACGGTCATCGATGCACAATTACCTATATGAGTAAATAGCTGTACAAATTTAAATTTGGAATTGATTACCAAAGAGGAGAACATCGTGATTAAAGTGGCCAGTACGAAATATGCCAATTTCATATCTAAGGACCTAATATTAAAGATTTGTCTTAATCAGCAAGAGGTATGGTGCATCAGGAGCACGTACTTACATTCCCGTCTTAACAACACGCAAATACATACACGAAACATATTACCATTATGGAAGTGCAAAACTGCAGGAGAATACTGGTTAGAGTCCGTAAGTGAACAGACTCTGCAGGCACTAGGTCCTCGCTCAGGCTGTAACTGAACTAAGTCCCGCGACACAATATCGCGATGACCAGCTTTACTGCCCTGGATCCATTCTACTACACAGAACTTGGCGAGCGAGCCTGTATTCATCTAAAACAACAAAGATTTCCTCATCAGACAAATACACAGCGTATCTGACAAGGTCAAATAGCGGGGTGTATAACCTTGTGAGCTTGTAGATAGATATTTGTTATTGTATGTTACATACGATAACAGATCTATATAAGTAGGTAAATACTCACATTAATTGTATGTTTGTATTGCTGTGGCTGATACCCTGATGAAGTCAATATCTCTAGCGGCACAAAAACACAAAAAGTCCGGTCCGGCTGGCGGCGTTTTGCGACTGACTAATCACTATTGACTATAGTCTATAACATAACAAGAACGTAGTCGCCAATTCGGTGGAGGGGCTGCGGGGTGTACCCGGTGGGATTCGCCCATTCGCCCAAATTTAGAGCCGTGAGACGCGTTGGTGGGTAAAACCCGCCTCGAAATTACGTTTCTTATTTAGTTGACCTCGTAATCAATCAAACATACTGAAAACAAAATAGTATTTCGGCCTCACGATTTCTCTATGCTACGAAAAATATTAGAACACAATTTGTTTCAAAAGCTGGATAAGCCGATAAAATATTGTATTATATAATAGTGATTACCGACTATCTACTAGCAAAACTACGACTTTGCTACCAAATAAAGACGTAAACAATTGGGATCACGTCGTTGTGAGATCAAAGTGATCACCAACTATAAAATATAGATGTATCATAAGGTGTGTACTCGAGACTAGCAAGATCCTGTTACAGAGGACTTAAGACGAAATTATTACTTATAATACGTAATTTGGGTATAATATGTATATTATTCCAATGATATATGACAACAACTATACATTATGACATGCATTAAAAGTACAAAAGACGAGAAAGAACGTCTAGAGACAAAAAAATTATATGCGAAGGAAAGACAGACAAACTACACGACAAAATCAAAGTGGATTATTTAAAAAATATTCCTCTTTGTAAACAATTCCGCCCGTCAACTGCACCAAATGGATAATAGAAATTATATACAGACAAATCAAACGGTTTTCCTAGGCATCACGCTAGAAATTTTACTATTTAACATTACAATGGGGACCTCATAACATCTCTTGCGTGGCTGCTGAGCTCAGCCGCTTATGCGGTTAAAAAGATCAGACATTTAACAAATGTAGAAACTGAGCAAAAGAGAGCTGCCATTATATGAGCCATTTATAATCTACGTCGTTACGAATCTCTTAGGGAACTATTTAAAAAGATTAATACAGGGTGGCGCAATAGAACGTGCATATTTCGTCATCTCAATCCATATTCAGAACAATACATTCGCCTCGTAGAGATGTATGTACGACTGTTCAAAAAGCGCGATGCTTCCCGTCGAAGTGACTCATGGTTACTAAAACTCCATGACTGCCGTCTGCCAGTTGCCACTATCCAACCACGCTAGGTTCCCCCCGCTCGCGCACTGTATACCCAAGAAAAAAGATGATGAAACATGCACGTTCTATTGCGCCAGCCTGTAGTTCGTAATTCCTTTTTCGTCTCAATTTTTTATTCAAAATACGACCTTCCTTAAGTGTCGATCTTCGTATTAGACTTTGTGAAAGCATTGTTCTCTCAAAGCTTACCTACGCTCTTCCGGTGAACGAGTCTTGTGTAACTGCTAATGCACAACGGTTGATCCGGAGAGTAGTACAACATGCATGCGCCCGATTTGTGCTTCCATACCACGTCGGTCACATAAACTATTTACCAACGATAGGTCGACAAAAATTGTTTTTGGTTTGTTTATTATTTGAAGTAGTATAATATACTAAGATTTAAGGAACTAAATATTATGACATTATCCGGTCAATATATTCTTAACCCTTAGCACCACACGCTATTTCTGGCCACGCAACTACACGCGTGGTCACCCAAAAAGAAAAATTATATATCAGTGCCATTTTTATCACAAGACCAGTTTCTTTTTAACGAAATAAATAAAATGAATTTACTGAATATTATAAGAGTATTTATTTATAAATTTAAACAAAAAAATAGACATTTCTAGAGTTATAGAAAACACTTACAAAAACTACTTAAAATTTTAAGAGGTAACTTTAGGAAGGAGTATTGACCTAAAATTAGGGACAAAAAATAAATCGAGTCTTTTTATGTAGTTACTCTAATCTTATTAATTACAAAACAAGCATTTAAATCTTTGAAAATACTCAAACGTCTAAAATCACAAGAGGAATGCACATAGTACCTACCTAGCAAATATCAAAAAACAGTCAAGTTGAGAAACAGTATTTCAGTCTCCATATTTTCTATCAAAATAATAATAATAGCCTAACTAATGTTTTTCCTGACATTCGGCACATATTTTTAATACATTTTGAGCACACTCTTGGAGTGTTGCTGTCTTTAATCCGTGGGCATAAATGGCAGCGAGCTTTCTTTGGTCTTTTATTTTGGCTCGATCCTTGTGCAGGTTGATCTGCAGGAAGCTCAACACCAACTTCATGGAGAAACTTGTCAATCATATCTTTCAGCTCTTTTGAAAGATTTTTCATAGATCGTCCCCGTAGAGCGAAAACTCATTAAGTCGAAAAATGGCCAAATCGAGTTAACAATGCCAATAAAACTATTTTTTTTTCTCTATTTAACTGTCTAACCGTCATTTTTGTAGGTATAATGGTTTTCGAGTTAGGAAGAGTGAGAAGTAACTAAATCTTGTTAACAATTTTTTATTTATCAAAAAACTACAAATCTTGAAAATAAATTGATTTAATTACTTTTATAATATAGTTTTTAAACCATAAATATGCATTTTGGTAGACTAAATGGATTTAGTGAGTTTTCAAATTTAGCAGTTAGCCAAAACGCCTAAAGCGAAAATTCATTAACTCGATATAACGTCTGTCTAATCTTCAATGTTTTGAACTTGAAAAAATATTTCCAAAGTCAGAAATAATCTTATCCGCATAATTACGTCTTTTATACTAAAAATGAATTCAAATATTCATGGTAAATAATACTAAAATCTTTTAGTTTAATTATTTTTTAAATTTTGCTGTGCTTCGGTACATTTAGATAGATATCTTTTGCAAGTTGCTCTAAAGCTCCAGTATTTTTTCCAGCCGTTTGTTATTCTTCTCCCAACTTCTTTGCTAAAAGGATCTTTTTGTATCATTAACTGCCCCAGGTAAATGTATTCATTGGTGTAATTGCTCTGGGTGTTCTCTAGGTTAATAGTGTTCTCAATTCCATTTGTCATAACTCTTGCTTTATCTGGATTTAGTTTTAGTTCTACCTTCTCGCTTTCTAACTACAGTTCGTTAATCATTTTTTCTAAGTCTTTTGATGTTGTATTTTCTTTCTATATTATTCTCATTCAGTTGTTACCTTTGAAAATTGATTCCAATACGGCTGAGAATAATTTTGTGGATAGTGGGTTCCCTTGCCTGATGCTTTTCTCTATTCTGAAAGATTTTCATTTTTTTTCCAATTAGATTGTAGCTGTACTGTTGCTATAAACAGTTTTTATTCGTCTAATATATTTGTGTTCAATTCCTTGCTCAACCAATGCCTCCAAAATCTTTCCATGAAACAAAGAATCGAATGCCTTATTGTAATCAATAATGCAATGTAATACGTACGCTGGTATTCGTTGTACTTCTCCAGAACTTGGCGCACTACAAGAATGTGGTCAATGACAGACCTTTCGAAAGCCTGCCTGCTCAATGGGTTGCTGGTTGTCTAATGTCTTTCGATGCGTTTGAGAAAGACCGTAACAGATATTTTATATACATTAGACATTAGACTAATAGGGCGGTAGTTTCCGATTTCATATTTATCTCCCTTATATAGCAGGGTAATGTTTGACTGTGTCAAGTGTCAAAGAAAGGTAAGATGGCCAAAATTATAATTACGTACAAACTACAGAAGAACTGTTAGAAGCGTTAAGATACCTCAAGCATACTCCGCGCCACTGCCTATCAGATGCAAAAAAGAAAGATCTTATTAATTTAAGTGCCAAAGGATATTTCCACGAGACTTCACTTGTGGTATCAATCTTAACCGACGAGTAAAGACAAAATTGATCGACTTTTGGAGCAGGGACGCCAGAGAGGAAGAAGAAGATGAGTTAGTGGAGTAAAAATATTAAAATTTTACTTCTATTTTTGCAAAACGATTGATTTATCTCCATAATTATAATATGTGTAGGAAGTATAGAAGATTTTTTAAATAAAAATAGTTTGATTTCATAGTATTATAAAACAATAAGCCCTTTTAACTCTTAAGTTATTTTTCATTAAGTATATTTTGTATATCCCCCAGTTAGTCGTAAATTACCCAAATCAAGTTATTTTTTATAAAAATAAATTCGATCTGAGTGAAAAATAACTAACTCGGGGCGAAAATTAACTAATTCATACTACATCGGATATTCTATAGAGAACATGTAATTAAATGTTTTTTTTTTAAGTTTTCTCAGTAATAACTTCATTATCACATTGGGTAGCTAGCATCATTATAACTTAATTTGAATTCCTTTAAAATGAAACTAAAATCATATAAATATGTCATGACATACTAAAGTTATGGCAATTTATATATTTCAAAACTGTAACCCTCATTATCTCGAAACAGGTTTTTTGGACTTAATGAGTTTTCGCTCTACGGGGACGAGATCTTCTATTCATAACATGTGGAGTTACCAAAGCATATCCAAGTTCTTCTAAAAACTTGTAACGGATCATGCGTTTTTGGGGGTTTGACGCGCAATAAAGAACATGTAACATATATCTGTTTTTGCCATAATAAGCATTGCTGTTTTGGCGTTGTTCATCGTTGTCACTTGAGTCTTCGTTTTCAGAGATACTTTCCGCTTCTTCTTCACTTCCGGTATCGTGATCACTGATTTCAGACTCCGCGTCACTCAAATCCGATGATGGTTCCGGAAAAATGTCCTCATTCTCATTTTCGTTTGAGTCTAACTCATTTAAGAGATTTTCTATCTGCTGGGGGTTCAAACTTTTATCCATATTGCGCAACTAACTTAAAAAGAGACAAATAAATACGAAAATGAAACTACAAATAAACTAACGTAATTGGTATAACTAATTCGTGGAGGACTAGGCGCCCCCATCGACTCGTACCTCTTAAACTAAGAACAGTAGCCAGGTGCGCGTCAACTCCCCGCGAGACCTTGGACGGCCCTGAGAATACCCGAACACTCAAGCGCATCGGGTTTAAAGTACTAAAATATTTGCTACAATCGGTGCGGCGGGGGAGCTAACTCCCCCGCGTGTGGTGTTAAGGGTTAAAGCCTTGTTGTATGTACAAAAAAACTTAAACGATTTCAAAACAAATGGTGACTTTCACCAGTATAATACGCGTAATAGAACTAATTTGAGTGTGCGACCAACCAGGTTCCAGAAAATAAACTGCTCCTTATATGGAAATTGTATTCGTTTTTACAACAAACTCGCAAGCGAAATTAGAGAACTGTCACTAAATAAATTCAAAGCCCTTGTTAAAAGTAAATTAATTAATACCTAAAGCCTTGTGTGTGACGAATACTTAAATGATCCTAATCCTTGGGATTGATTTGCTCCAGTTCAAACAATTTCAAATTCAAATTCAAAATTTATTTATTCATGTAGGTAACAATGTACACTTATGAACGTCAAAAAAAAAGAAATATTAAATAAATTTAATTTTACATTTACTGCCAGTTCTCAAATCAAGGGCGTAGAACGGAAGAGAAGAACTGGCAATAAACTCTCCGCCACTCTTTTTAATCGCCAAGTTTTTTTTACACAATGCTTGTAAGGAGGCATGGTGAAATAGGAGCACGCACTTACACACTCGTGAGAACAACACGCAAATACGTAGTATAAACAACTAATATCACCGCATACACGAATGCAAGTACGACCAGTCACCACAAGTAGCATCCGTTCACGAGTATGACGCATGGCCAGCCATCGGCCCCCTCACCATATTTTAGGGAGAGAGATTAAGAGAAATTTGTATTCAAAACTTGGCGATTGAAAAGAGTGGAAAGTTTCTTGCCAGTTCTTCTTACCTGCTCTACGCCCTTGACTTGCGAACTGGTTGTAAATGTAAATTTACAGTTAATTTAATTTGTTTTTCTTGACGTTCATAAGTGTACATGTTTACCTATATGAATAAAGATATTTTGATTTGATTTGAATTGAAACAACATAAATATCTTTACAAAATCCTCCTCTGGCGTAGTAGTTTCATTAAGAACAAAGTTAGTATCATTACATTCTTATTCTTTTTACGACGAGGCGGAAACTAGCTGCTGTTGTCTCTGGTTGACTAACCAGCTCTGTGGAACATTCTGCTCCTCAGCATAATGCTGAGCCAGGGCCAATTACAACCACCGCACACACGCATTACATACTTACGATTGGCGAATTCAATATCGCCCGGTTGCAAATCCACATCAGCATGTTTTGCGATTTTTTGTATAAGTGAGCGTGTCGACTCGTTGCTAGTTTGAGGTGAACCTACAATCTCTAAATTATTCATCCGGTTCCACTGTTGCTGCTTCCCGATTTGAGATTTTAGTTCACCTACCATGGCATTGCAATTCAAGAGATCATTCTTAAGTAGACTCAATTCCTCCCTTAGAGATTTTGTTTCTTCGACGTATGGAATAATGAAAGACTTGATTTCTTCTCGCAACTCCATAATAAGAGAAGCTTTTAGTGTTTCAATCAGCTTATTCTGTTTATAACCTAGTTTAGTGTCGATTGCCTGGTTAATTCCCTCTGTAATTACCTTCTGCAAGTCATCCCTTGACAAGTGCTTGTCGCTTTGTCCTAGATCTTTTTTATGACGCCGCGTGGAGGCTTGCTGCTTTTCAGGCGATGCATCAGGGCAGCGCAGTCCTCTTCGCATGCTAGTTGATTCTTCCATTATAAGTCCTGTACATTTACTGTGGCAACCTCTAAAGTACTGTACCTATGCATTGAATCTGCGTGTTTACGTCTAGGTCTTTAGAGCATGCAATGCATTTAAGCATTTTATCTATTAGTTTATTCTTTTTTCCTTATTATATATAGAAGAAAAAGAAAAAAATAAAATGCAATGCAAGCTTAACAATATGAGTGCTCGCCGCTCAGAATCGAATTGGCCTCAGTTACTCACTGCGATAAGAGCTTTATGCACAGAGATACGACGTCCGTGACGGCATAACTGAATATATCTTATAGTATTAAAAATTTAATTTTCGTGAAGATCAATGACTAATAATATTAATTAATATATAAAATAATTTAATGATTGTATTTCTAGTCACGCACTCACTTTGACAGTACTGACCTCGCACGATGATATACATAGCTTCAATCCAGTAAAAAAAATGGTTTTCTTTAAATGTGTAAAAGCTATGTTAGTAAAAGTCAATACAAAATACTATTTATAAGTAGCCCAAATTATCAATATAATTAAAATATGTAATAAGTTTCAGAAGTATCTGTGTAGTGTACACTGAGTAACATAAGCAACGAGAAGCTGACAACTAAGAACCTAACAACTCTGCGGATTCCTAAACTTTAAAAACTAAAACTTTCTTTTTTTTTGACGGTCATAAGTGTACATTAAGTTAGCTAAATGAATAAATGACTTCCCCTGAAGTCCTTATCACGACACTCAAGAGTCTGTTTAGTAAGTTTAGTAGTAGGTGCAATGCTATGTAGAGTGTATCATCGTATGGACAACTGACAAGAAGGCACACCCACCAAAGCTTATTCTTTCATTTAGAATTCGACGCTTTACCTGGGGCGTGTCGTCGACGCGCGACGTTACAATTTACATGTAGCTTACACATAACTTAGAGCTATCGACGCCTGTTCTTCTGATGCGTTTCTATCTTATAAATAAAAGCAAATTTATTACACCATTTGTTTTCTTTATTCTGCTAACTGACTTGGTATAATAAATATTGATGCAATTATAGGGTGTCCTCAGTGGGGACAGGTGACTGCAGCCGCCGCTGACCATCTGTTATTTAATATAATGTCACCTGTAAATAGCATGCGGGGCAATTAAAATCAAGTCGCGCAAGAACTCGCAAGTGTTGAACACGAGACTGAGATCGCGCTTATACAATTCTGATAATACTTGAATTTCAAAGCGATAAGATAGCGCCAAAGTTCTTATAAACGTGGGTGAATGTCATGAACACAACTTTCGCCATGTTACCGACCCGCTTGTGTCTTCTGCTATGTTGTCTCTTTGTGAGAGCTCGCTCCGACCGCTATCACGCCGCGACACCCGAGCACGGCGTACCGGCTTTCGCCGCCGAGGTCGCCGGCGCAGCTGAAAACTCTGCCGAATATTGGGCGGCAGAGGCGCGAGCTGGCATCGAGGACAGGATGCACCAAGGGTACTCTGGGGATACTAGAGCCGCTCGTAATGTCATCATGTTCTTGGGGGACGGCATGTCGGTGCCGACGATAACCGCTGCGCGCACTCTGCTCGGTCAGCGCGCTGGAAGGACCGGAGAAGAAGCGCAATTGTCATTTGAAAAGTTTCCCACTGTCGGTCTCAGTAAGGTAAAACTTTGAGTTTTTAAAGGTTTAGTGAGAGATGTAATTGTTATAAGCATGTGAGCTTCTTCAATAAAATGTGCTTTTAGACGTACTGCACGGACGCCCAGATCGCGGACTCGGCGTGCTCGGCGACGGCGTACCTCTGCGGCACCAAAGCAAACGAAGGCACTTTAGGCGTCACGGGTGCTGTACGCCGGCGGGATTGCGCTGCTTCTCAGGTCCCCAGCTCTCGCCTCACTTCCATCGCCGCCTGGGCGCTCGCCGACGGCAGAGACGCGGGTAAGACAGCGCAACATACCCGTTGCAAAACTAAACATATAAAAACATATATATTTTGTTATGATTGTACATAAATTTATTAAATAAATTATTTATGATCAATGTAGAACTCTTTCCTATATGTGCAGGTATTGTGACGACAGCACGAGTAACACACGCCTCCCCAGCTGGTGCGTACGCACGCTCCGCTAACCGCGACTGGGAGAGCGACACTGACGTGACCATGGACAACGTCGACTCGATTCAGTGTCCCGACATTGCTGCGCAGCTCGTAAACGAGGAGCCAGGAAAACTCTTCAAGGTATTACTCAGTCATTAAACACATAATTAAATAGTAGGTACATACAGTTAACTACCACATAAAATATTACCCACAATTTTAGATTATATTAGGAGGAGGAAGACGCGAGTTTCTACCGTCCAGTGTAGTGGACGAAGAAGGAACCAGCGGTAGAAGAAGCGATAACCGCAATTTGATTGAGGAGTGGCAAGCCGATAAGAGGAGTCGTAACGAGACCTTCCGCTATGTGTGGAACCGTGAGCAGCTCTTGGAGGCGCGCGAGCAAGGTCCCCAATATCTGCTCGGGCTTTTCGAAGGCAGCCACATGCAATATCACATGGAGGCTGACAATCGGACAGAACCTACGCTAGCCGAGCTGACGGAGACTGCGATCCGATTGCTTTCGCGGAATCAGCGAGGATTTTTTTTATTTGTGGAGAGTGGCCGTATCGACCACGCTCATCATGAAAACCAACCCGAGCTGGCATTGGACGAGACCCTGGCGTTGAGCGCCGCCGTACAGCGCGCCACCGAGCTTCTGTCAGCCGAGCGGGACTTACTCGTGGTGACGGCCGATCACGCGCACGTCATGGCCTTTAACGGATACAGCGCCCGTGGCAACGACGTCTTAGGACCGTCCGGGACGCGAGATTTGGATGGCGTGCGCTACATGACTCTGTCTTACGCCAACGGCCCGGGGCACCGCGCATACGGAACCCGTCCACGAAGCGATGTCACCCTCGAGCAGAACTACCGTTAGTCATCACAATTTCTATTATGACGTACAAGGTAATATAACGATTTGTAATAACTGTTGTCGTATGAAGGGTCGACGCGATGGATGTCGCACGTTGATGTTCCACTGTCGTCGGAGACACACGGCGGCGACGACGTCGGTGTGTTCGCGCGAGGACCTCAGCATGGCCTATTCGGGGGCGTCTATGAGCAAAGCCGACTTCCGCATCTCATGGCCTACGCCACATGCCTGGGACCAGAGCCACACGCCTGCAGCAGCGCCATAATTAACGCCGCGTCTGCAGCGCTGCTCACTTGTGCCGCTTTACTGCTCGCGGCATGACGTGGGGCAAATTGAGTACCGTGTATTCCATGAACTGAGTATTTTTAAAGGCAGTTAGAAGAGGATACGATTGATAAAAGTTAATAAGATTAAATTTACAAGACAATACTGACTTTTTGGTTTTGCGTAAAAAATTTAACGATTAATACACAATAGCTTTATCCGTCGAGACTCATCTCGGGATTTTTATGCAATATTATTATAAGTTAAGGACCCAAGGAAGGAGATATGGGAAGTTGTAAGAAGTATATTAATGAAATAAGTAAAAAATATAACTTTTCTTTTATATTATGATGTATGTACATTGTTCCTGGCTTAAGCTGAATCCTCTGCTGAAGGCACTTTTCAGCTATCTAATAAAACCTCAGTCAACTACCTACATTGATCGGTACCGTGCGATACCGTGCTCGTCTATGTCCAGTGTCCACCGAACATTTTTTAACATTGAACAATTGCTTCTTGAATTACTGATTTATAGATAAAGGATTGCAATTGGGTACAGAAGGCTTTTAATAATCTATCGATCTCTTACTGACAGATAAATATGTGGAATAGCACCATCAATGCTTCACTGTTATTCTCCTCGTTCTTCTATCACTAACAGCCGGTAGGTACCTGTATTTCAAAAATGTTTCATTTTCTATATCTATTTAATACTTACATAAATACGCGATAACTCCTGCTTTTGAATTTAGATATCCCAACCTTATCAGATCTAACAATAAATGTTTACGATACATTAATTATTTTAATATTATTGCTATTACTCGATAAGCATTATCCACGTTAATCTATTATTATCTATAATGTAACATTTTATTTTTGGTGTGCCACTTTTACAGGTTACAACTAGATGTACTTTTTTATAAAAAAATATTTAATAGATACGGATGTTCGCTTGTTTGATTGATGTGGTTGATCCAGTACTAGCTCTAAATGATCTAAGATAGCGTCTGAATGTATTTATTCGAATGTGGACCACCTGACTAAAGATTCACTCAAGTATGCTGAAAAAGAAATAGACACGGCGTAGAAATTTTGACCGAAGTGATGTCAAAATCTAACACTGAGAATTTCAATACAAGCTATGTCATGCTTGTTGTAAAATTGTAAATAAAGTCGCACTTAACTCCACTCAAGGGGCTACATTTGGACTTGTTTGACTTCTTGGACTCATACCATTGCGTTGTAAGAATAAACAGTAACACTGAGTAGGTATATATTATGTCCGTTATTCCTCATTCATCGAACATAATATCTAAGTATTTCTTTTTGTGAGAGGTGTTGGTCTCCTTTTGATAAAAGTTTGGCCTCTGGTGGTAAAAGTTTATAATCTAGGATAACCCTAGATTATAGGTATTTATATTATATTCATATACATATTTATTATATTTCATATTAATAAAATAAGTTTGATAACAAAACCAAACAACAAAAATGAAACAGGATAACGAAAATAAAAACCAATAAAAAATAAGTGGTAGATGTATTCAATACGCGTAAGCGCGTCACTTAGATGGCCGCCATTCGCAATGTAAACGTGCGGGACTTGTATTTAGACACTTAAGACTTATTCATTCTTATATTAATATTATGATTAAGCACACGTGCCGATAGTTATCACCCCGTCGCAAGAGAAGGGACTTACTGTAATCTAAAAAGGTGATAGCTGAGAATATCAATTAGGTATTATGTTAACAATGCTTACGAGTAGATAATAAAGGTTTGATTGCAAGATAAGTACCTACTTACGCTTTCCTAATAAGGTTTCTGTCTTGAATTAATGAATGTGTAAAGAAAAAATACGTATAGAAAATAATGTGCGTCTCGTGCTTGTGTACGAGCGAGACTGGTTAGTGGATGCAACTAACAGCAATTCTGTGCATCGGTGGGGGAAGTTATACCCAGAACTATGAAACTTATTTCAATACAGTAAAATAAAAACGTCTTCAGTATTTGGTGCCCTTTGTACACAGGAGTAGGTTACGTCAGCGCAACAAGCCGCACTCAGTTTACAGTATCTTTAAGGAAGATATAACGTAAGAGTTACTGTAACTGACACGAATTGCAAAAAAAAATTTTTGTTTTGGAGAGGCCGTTTTTTTAAGAATTTAGGCTTAAACAAATTCATGTGGGTAAAGCCGCGTAAAAAACCTAGCGTTATATTATGTATATTTGATAACCCCCGCATTTGGAGATTCAAGGTCAACAATTTTCACTGGTGTATTAAGAGAGGGTAATGAATATTTTGTCTATGGATTTTTCTAACAAGCATTGTTTATCATAGAGTAATATCGTTACAGAGACCTCTAATTTTTTTAAGATGTAATAAGTTAGGTTTGTTCATTAAAAGAAATTGTCACTCGATATCAATTACTCATATAAGTATTGAGATTTACAGTATTAATGCTCATTAATGCCATAGGTAGCTAAAAAAAAGTAATCTATGAAAATAAATAAATTTTATTATTAACCCAATACCGGGTTAACCAGGTATGAGCACTGAGGGATAGTCGCGTTGATTCTTTGTCTGATGAACCAACGACTATTGCAGTATTTTGGGCTACTTTAGTAATTTAACTTGACGGTAGGCCCATAGTAGTTGTTAACAGTGTAAGTCCCACAGATAAGCTGGCTTGAGTCAATCAAGTATCCCGGTGACATGGTGCCTGCCATTGGTATCAAAAGTGCAACGTTTTGTTGGCGAGTTATAACTTCGAAATCCGCATAGGGAGCTGCTAAAGCTCAGCTAAATATAACTAAATTCACTTATGTCGAAATACAACAAGTAAGGTACGATTGTTTACTTTTTTGATGTTTAGAAGTGTCGTATGAAAGATGAATATTTTAATAAAACTCAACTAAGTATATCTAATGTGTGCAGCCTATGATAAATGTGTGCCTTTGTAAATATACGTAGACTATGGCAAACATACGTACAATATGGTTAGAATAATGTACTGGAATAAATAAATATGAGATCCATGGTGATTCCGAGAAATACAGTTGTATCATCCAGATTCAATTCATCATTTATAACTTTCCTTGTATAACCCTTGCGTTTTTTGCACAAAATTTAATGCATTTTTTATTTTGTTGAATAAACTGCTCGCTCGGACCTATTATAATATAAATGAATATTTAAACGATCCTAGTGCTTGGATATGAATTGCTTCAGTATAAAGACGCGTAACGACGAGTGATAAGGGTAACGCGACTGAATCTCTCGCCTGCAATTTCAGATTATGGGGCGATCGTCGACATCTACGACTTGTTTAAATGTGAAGTGGGAACAAACCGTGATCCATGTGGTATCAAATTATTTCAGTATAATAAGTATTATTATTTTCCTATATTTAATATATCATTTTAAATAAGAATATCATATATTGGGACACATACTTGATAAAAACAACATTTGTCAATAGAGGGCAGTGTCCGCAAGGTTGTTTCAGTAAATGTTTAAGATAATAGGCATACCAGAGTATACTATATAGAAAAAAAACTTATTAAACCGGTGATACCAACTTCCAACCAGTGTTGCTAACTAAAAGTAGTGTTGCGTAATTTTACACAACATTGCCAACTCCCAGCCATGGATAAACAGATGGCACTCCTGCTGAAAAAAATAATGTAAACTGAATAAAAACAAAAACGATACTAGGGATGAATTTCGTGAGCAAACTGCCCTCACCAAGAGCCTTACTCAAAGCATGGCGTCAACGAAAAACGAAAGCAATAATGTAGAACTCCTACAACTGGTTCTGAAGGTACTTCAAGAGGTTGCAAAGTGGAAAATAAGTGCAACTCGTAGACTTGGCTCTAAAGTCGACCAGAATCGCAGGCCTATTCTCATAAAGTTTACTCTAGTATGGAGGAATATAGAAATCTAGGCAGGAGCAAACATATACGTGTCCAAAGACTACACCAAAGAAGTACTGCAGAAAAGGAAATAATTAAAATCCTTACAACAAGAAAAAAGAAAGAAAGAAAGGAAATCTGGCCCTCATTCGATATGATCGACTCATTTAAAGAAAAACACTTTTTTACGGATTATAGTTATGTATTATTGTATTTAAACTTATAATTATTTAGACATAATTTTAAATTTAAACCGACGTTTCGCGTGCTTTACAGCGTGCGTGGTCACGGTGACTGAAGACAAAGGTGTTAAATGTCAAAAAGTATTACAGCTGTAGAAAATGTTGTGTTATCTGTATTTATTTCCCCGGAGTTGGTATCGACTAAAAGATGTAGGGGAATACATAACTATAATCCGTAAAAAAGTGTTTTTCTTTAAATGTGTAAAAGTTATGTTAATAAAAGACAATACTATGATCGACTCATAATAAAGGAAACTAACTCAACCAAAGTAAATGAGTAAAAAAGCGCTCACCTTCTCAAACACCAACGCAATCTGGCTGCTATGAAGGTACAAGGCAGACGGCGCCAAAGAAAATTATTGTAACCAATGCATTTGAAAAAAATGACACGTTCAAGACCAAAATCTTTTTCTGAAACATCAAACCAATAACAACTAGTACACAGCGGACCCCGGAATCAAAACAAAAATAAAACCAAAGAACAAATACAAACAATTAACAAAAATACCTTTCCCCAAGCCGGACAGCGGTCTCCGTGGGGAAACACGACCGCCACCCGCCAACTGGGTCAGTTCGAAGTCAACGAGAGAAATCTCAAAAACTCACATTCAAAAAATCGAACCAGCCAACAAAACTAAAATTTGCAACGAAAAAACCTGGACTTATACTACCACAACTAAGTATAACTAGAATATCAGGAAAACTACATTTTGACATACAATGTCAAAACACTCTCAACATACGATCGCTTAATTAAATTACATGAATCCCTATCAAACATCAAACATGACTGTCTGAAATAAGGCGTATGGGAGACAGAATAGAAGATTATGACAATGTTATATTATGCTACACGGGACAAACGCGCGGCCTGTTTGGTGCAGGCTTTTTAATAGAAGAATCGGAAAGAGTGGCTATTTTAAACTTGGTATTCGAAGATACGCGGTTGTCAATCATACAAGTTTTTGACCCTACTGTAAAATCTAGCAAGGACGAGATTGACAATTTCTACTATATAATTAACAAAGCGATTGATATATCATATAAAGACTTCTTTCTCATGGGAGACTGGGATGCGAAAATTAGTAAATCAAAAAAGGAGGAGTCACGAAACCGAACGATAAGGAGAGAGGACTAATAGGGGACAACAACTGATAGAATTTGCTATGGAAAACAAACTGTCAATAATAAACACATTTTATAAGAAAAAATCAAAAAATAGATAGACATGACTCTCTCCTGATAAAAAATACAAAAATTAAATCAACACAAACACAGAAAGGCCATTCAAAGTTAAGCTGAAAATTACAAACATGCCTATAGAAACAATAGAATTGAAGGAGAAATTAAGAGACTTCATGGATTATACCGACAAACTTAAAACGAATTATAAATATAACAAATTCATAGATGTTCTAACCACAAAATAAACCAGAAATACATTTAAAGTACCGGAAAATACACTACACATCAGAAACGACAAACAGACGAACTAGTTAGTGAACCAAATAAAACAAAGCAAATAAGAAAAAAAAAATACTGAAATTAGCAAACAATTAAACACAAACATGCGAAAAGACAGGGAAAATACAGACTCGGGAAGTTTGAAACATGTATCCAAAAAACAGGAGGTGCTAAAAAAAGCGAGATTGGATACCTAATATGAAAACCATATGTGACAAAAATTAATTACACTATACATTATTATATGCATCTTGGCAGACATAATAATTTTAAATACACAAAAAGAAATGTTTAGAAATGTTTGCAGCCGGATGTCGTACTATAAAGCTCCTAACACTACAATCATATCACTTATTAATTCATATTGGGTTTTTACGAATCACAACTGATGTTACTGTATTCGTGAGACGTAAGATTACGCGCCCATAAGGGATAAGAACCTGCGCGATTTTCGAAAGCCGAGTGATCCGTTTAGGTCAGAGGAGTGAAAATAGTGATTGTTCTTCAGTATTGTAAACTTGATTTGGACTTTATCAATAAACGACAGCCAAAGACACATTATGAGCACTAATATATTTGATTTACACTTTATAACTTAAAAAAACTGTCTAATGGTGTTTGTCTTTTGGCTCCTCCTTGCCAAACTCTTTCTCCCACATGGCTACAAATTCCTTCTTACGTTCCTCGCGCCGCTTGAAGTATTCAGGGTACTGCGCCTTTTCCAGGGGATGCCAGTAATCGAGTACCCAGTCGGGAGGAGTCACTACACGGGCATATGCAACACCACCCGGACTCAAAGGAACTGGAATAAATAAATTATATACTAACAATAAATTCTACTCTTGTATTTATATACACTATCAATATAATATTAAAGTATTGAATTGTTGCAACACATTTGCAAAACTATACTTTGGTTTGGCCCGACTATTAGGCCAGTAGGAATTATGTGTGCCTTAGAAATTCTTTGATAACATATAAGACTGTTTTAACAAGTCAAGCTGTGTTTGACTTTGACATTGTCCTGTGACTGCATTTTCTGGCATTTTAGAGCTGTTGCTTTTGTACAATGACAGAAAATGGCAGTCCAGTTAGTACCACTATAACATTAACTCAATCAGAAGGATATTTGTTCTTCTACTTTTGGCTTTATATACAAGTAGGGTTGCCATCCGTCCGGGTTTCTCCAGATTTGTCCTAGTTTGGAAGATGTCCAGGCGAGGTTAAATTGTAGTCCGGGTTTTCGATCAGATCATGTTTTATTTTATTTATTTTAAGAATTTTTGCCAAAATTTATGTAAATAAAAGCTAAGATTTAGGTCACCGTCTTCATATCAGGCTAATAGTCAAATTAACGTAAGACTGACGTCAGATCTTGGCTAGGGTTAAAATTAAAGTTTCTATCAAGTACAAAGTTAAATATATTTAAATAAAGATGTAATTGAATAAAAAAAGTATTGAATTGTCCCAGGCTACTAAATCCGGGACTCACGCGTCCGGTCCTGGGCAGCAGGTTTTTCAGATGGCAGGCCTATGTACAAGTAATATGTCTAGATAATTGTGTAAAGAAAACTTACACTTCTTCGGTATAGGATGTATGATTGCAAAAAGTGAGTCTTCTTCTTCTTGGAGGCGTTTGTTAAATTCACGCTGGTCTTGCAGAGCAGCGATTTTGTCAAATCTCTCCCTTAGCAATACTGCTTGGAAACGGAATACATGTCTAAAAATATAGTTATGTTGCTACATGGGTTCTGTTGTAGGCACTATATACTAACCTTACAAAACAATAAGTAATTATCAAGCTAGTATACTTATACTTTCTAAATTTAAAAGCAGAATCTACTTACTATTTAAATTTACCGTTATAATAAAATATGATGTTTGAATGTGTCTTCCAAGTACAACAGATTACATATTAATAAATACTTACTAGTATGTAATACATTAATGAAATGCTAATTTTTTTTTGGCACTTTGATTTACTCTACTTCACTTTATACTATATTTATTTAAATTACCTCTTAAATTATGCAGGATAAATCATTATCATAAAGAACATGACCATTTGCATGAGCAATTTGCGATATTTTTGGAGATCATAACTGCAAATGTATTTGGTGAATTGCAGCATTCATAGGTTGTAAACAACTTTAGTTTTGGGAGAAATTACTTAAGGAACGAAGAAGGCTTACCGTCTATCATAGTACGACTCCAAATTACGTATGGCTCGTTTATATAGGTTACATAACTTTTGTGTTTGTGTTTTGATACCCAGCGGTAGGGTCGCCATCTCGCCAAAGCCCTATTTTAAATAAATATTATTTTAAAAATGTGATTGCCCATTAACTATGTATTAAGTATTTTAATGAATAAGGATTTCTCGTTTGCAGTTACTACTTACTTATTTTTTGTTAGTTTCAAATAACAGCTGACACTGACAACTGATGGTGACAGCTTTTGATATTGACAAATGCTAAATAGCATTTCATTGATACTTCATCACGAATTGAGTAACCTGTGGTAATCAAATCTTCGACAAAAAAATTTGTTCTATGCAATTTGTAATTCATCGCATGCCCCCATCGTGACCCTATGACATTTTCCTATCAAATAAATTTGTAATCGCAATATCGGCACTTAACTTTGTATTTTCGATACCATTTTTAATGATTCAAAAACGATGTGTATTTGTGCCTGCAATCCCCGTTAAATGTTGAAATTGTTTAGTGTTGTTTTCACAATAACTCGAAAACGGTAAAAGTAAGCGAAACTGCAAATTTAAATTTGTAGATTAGTATCTACTAAAAGCCAAATCTTTGGATAATCTATTTTAATTAAATAATATCATTCTTTGACTTTTATTCTTTGGCCATAATTAACCAAGTTAGGCAGTTTAGGGATTAAAATTATAATTAAAACCTTTTATTTAAAGATGCATATAATTGTTTAAAAGCAATACCATAATTTTAAAGTATTACACAAAAATTTGAAACCTTACATGTTAAATTATAAAATTTTAATTTAGATTCCAAGACAAGTTTAGAAGACAAAGAAAGAGATAACATGTATTTGTTTCTAACTATGAACACTTATTTGTTTAGCTTCACCACATCCTTTGCGACCGTGTGCAATAATTATGTAATCGGTTTCTGGTTTTTATGCCATGTATTAAGTCTATAAACCCGTCGTAAGTCAGAGTTAAAAACTTATGCAGTTGAAAGTTTGTAATCAAGTGGTATATAATTACGCTGGTTTTTCTTCACATGGGCATGGGACTCTTCTTGCACCTAAATCTGTGTAAATAGTCAGCAAATTCACGATGAAATTAGTCAGGATTGAAGAGCCGACTCTCTAATTACGAATCCTCTTCCACAAAGTAAGAGGTTACGTGTATTGGTTTATATTTACTATGAAAAAACAGCGAACCAATTTTGAAACGGCCTGCATCGCGCTTACAACCTTCTGGCAGTGCTAGTGTCCATGGGCAGCGGTATCACTTAATATCAGGTGAGCCACCGGCCAGACTACCGCTTGTAACTTAAAAGATGGTATTCTCTCTGGTTTTACAATCATGATAGTCTTGTCGGACAATCAGGGGTCAGGGAAGAAGAGCTCGGTACCCAATTCAGACATAGCGTTGAGCAACTATTGGCGCGAAAAGGCTTAAAGCCTTGTTGTATGTACAAAAAAACTTAAACGATTTCAAAACAAATGGTGACTTTCACCAGTATAATACGCGTAATAGAACTAATTTGAGTGTGCGACCAACCAGGTTCCAGAAGATAAACCGCTCCTTATATGGAAATTGTATTCGTTTTTACAACAAACTCGCAAGCGAAATTAGAGAACTGTCACTAAATAAATTCAAAGCCCTTGTTAAAAGTAAATTAATTAATAAAGCCTTTTATAAATGTGACGAATACTTAAATGATCCTAGTCCTTGGGATTGATTTGCTCCAGTTCAAACAATTTGTATTAAAAACTTGGCGATTGAAAAGAGTGGAAAGTTTCTTGCCAGTTCTTCTTACCCGCTCTACGCCCTTGACTTGCGAACTGGTTGTAAATGTAAATTTACAGTTAATTTAATTTGTTTTTCTTGACGTTCATAAGTGTACATGTTTACCTATATGAATAAAGATATTTTTGATTTGAAATTAATTATAATTAAAAAATAACCTTCAATCCTTCATAAGTTCCTCCTTTCCTGCACACATAAGGGCTCCAGGTCTAATCCACAGGAAGAAATTCTGAAACTTTGATGGCCTCTTCGTCCAATACCGTACGGTATGGTTTTAAAATGATTAGAGCAAACTGAATTTCTGAATTTCAAATTCAAAAAATCTCTGAATTTCAAAGCATTCCCATATTTCACTTCTATAGCTATTGGGGAATTACCGTCTTTTATTGAAAGATCGGGTTTTCCCTACGATATCGCGTGCCTCGTGCGACTCAGCGTATAAAAAAAGCTATCGTGTTAAAGTACTTATAATATACGATAACTAAATCCTAAACAGTGGTCTTGCCACTGTCATTTTCAATCTTGAGTTCTTTCCCTCAAGAGGGATTTTAGAGCAAAATTGTTCTGTGTTTATTTTCAAATGTTAAACCAAATTAATTTTAAGAAAAATTAGTTCATAAGATGCATCATTGAGTACGTAAGTAAGATGGTGTTACTTAAACACGAATTTTAGACTTTGGAGTTTACGCGTCATATCTCTGGAATTGTATCAGAATCACGAGGTAAGTTGTTACTGCGCCAAAAATCTGTAAAGTAAGCATATTATTTATTATTTCATAGTTTATTTAAAAAAATGGAACGTGGTAAAATATATAAACAGATATATTGTACATCTTAAAGATATTTCCTCGATAAGAGGAAACGCATCGTAGAGATATTCTTGTAATTTAAAGTACATATTTAATTGGTTTCCTGCACAACAACTACAATAACTTTTTTCAACGCTAGACGTATTCAATTCCAGTTGCAAACCTAAACCAAACAACGAACAAAATATCTTTAGAACATTATCAGACATTAATGTTAATAAATCAAGCCGATTTTATCCACTCGCAAAGGATACATAATTAACGTTTTAAAAAAATGTAGTGAACTTTTAGGTTCTTCAAGAGAATTATTTTTTCCATTTCGGATTGAAGTGAACTTACTACAGTAATCTTAATATTGTTATTTCCTTACAGATGCAACAAGCGGGCGTCCTAGGGTGCAAAACCCCATAGGTGAGTAGCATACTGATTGCAATGACAGTTGACGCGAGAAAAGGTCAAGGCGTCCGCCCAGCATCGAAACTCGACCGCTGCACGCCGCCCGAAGCAGCCGACACACCAGCTCCGCCGTGCGACGACCCTGCACATCCGTGTAGATGACCCAACGGTCTGACGAAGACATTTAAAATTAACCTTCGAGGATCACCTCCGTTATAGTGTAGTGGCAGGGCTCCACGACGACCAGGATACGCAAAACGTGCGTCGCACACCACAGGAACTGTAGCACTAGAAAGTGGATGCGGTGCACCGATACAACTATAACATAAATGATAGAGATAAGTTTAAGGAGGATTAGATGCGACTGGGGGAAGGATCGGCTGCTTACTGATCTCCATTATGAAGAAATAGGGTGTAACGATGAGGTGCATCAGTGTGGAAATCAGCAGCAGCGCTAAAGGCAGTCCGTAGGCGGCATCCAGTCGGTGTAAAGCTTCGCATAGTGCGCCTTGCAACACTGCAAGTCGTTCCAAAGCTTCACCCGCCGGCACCGCCAATTGTCCGCAGCCTCCACCGCGATCTAAATTGAAATTTTAATTTCAGTCCTCTCAGCGCCTCTTTAAGCTTAAATTTAAAAGAGATTAAACTCCAGCGTTTGAAAGTAACGGTAAAGGTGTGAAAAACCTCTTCGAACGATGAGGTGGTTTCGCCTGGACGGAGGCGCGCTATTGCGCCGGCTTCGCGCACGCACATGGAACGCAAACACGTTCAGCGCCCCCTGCTCGTGTGTCTTTTCTACTGGGAAGTAGTTTCCTGTTCAGCAACGTTTTCATTTTGTAATACCGATTTCATAATGTAGTCGATTTGCTGTTCTGTTATATAAGAAAAGTATGTATACCGGGTCGGCAGAGATAGTCGGCCGTGAGCGCCAGCGCATCATTGAGGGCTCGAAAACGAGCACGCACCGACAGCGCCGTGAAGGCAAACTGCAACTCCAGAACGATAACGACGAACCACAATAGGTAGAATCCACAGTAGTTGCGGACTATCTCCCCTGTGAAGCGCATAATCAAACAATTAAGTATTTCGATATAGCCGACCAGTACGCGACCGACGTTCACTCACAGTGCCTGTCAATCTTCTTGGCTTGGAGAGCGTAAAAGCAGAAATCATCGGCAACAAGCAGCGTAAAAAAGACGAGTATAGCGAGCACAACGCCGCTCACACGCCGCTCTCGCGCTCGCGAGAAATGCGCCCCAATGCTTTCGTCCACCTGCAACATAAAACCATTTCGAGGATAGATGACTACGGAGACAGTGCGTGTAGTATACGTACATCGGCGACTGTGTCCATAAAAGCGATTATGATACGCATCCGCTCGGGCGCATGGTATACGGCAGCTGCCGCTGTTAGAGTCACCACCAACACGTCGCATGCAGAAACCAGCTGCGCTGTTTGCGATGCCATGCGCGGTGACGCCGCCGTTCCCGCACGTAGCTCTGCGCACAGCCCACACACCGTGCCAGCCACTACGACACATCGCGCTCGATATAGACACTTTAGTCACTTCCAGTAGTTCTTAGAACTAGACTAACCGAGTGTGGTAACCAGTATATAACTGTAGAGTGAGGCTGCAGGAGAAACCCGCACAGCCCAAGATTCGCCGCGTGCCTCAAACCGCAGCGGTGCCAAACCGAACACGCGCGATATCTGCAATAACACATGCTGTTATACACTGAACGCATGCTCTTTTCACCCTAAAAATCTTATTTTCTGGGTTATTATAACTGATTTCCGATTACGTACCCGCAAAATGAAGGCATGTGCTCCTCCGACAGTACACTCCCCCACGGCGTGGTATTCTCTCGGCCCTTCAGGTGGAAAAGTAAACGATGCCTCGGTTTCGGCTTCTGGGTACATAATGTGAATACGTAAAAAACACTAGTTATAAAAAAGTCAAGTTATACGTCGTAATAGCCTCAGCAATAACAGTTGATGCTTAGAGTCTCGAGTTTTGAAATGTTTGATTGCTTCTCATCCACACCAGTTTTATAACTTTATTTTCCATTTATAAACTTTGTTCGCTTCCCTTTTATACGATATCTTTAACAAGTTTATTCATTAAAACTTAATAATTAAAAACATTTGATATCTATGAATTATGCAGTCAACCGATTTTTATATCTCTTCGACGTACCTTTTTATATAATGACAATGTGCCATGATAACATCGGCGTTCACCCCTATAATTTAGTTATATTCCCCACAATTTACTTCGTGTTTACACTAAATCTACGCCACATTATCGACTTTATCGTAATCATAAATAAAAGCTTAAAATTATGTTAAATCCTATGCGTCATGATCCTAATGCAAAGGCTTGGTTATATTTGAAATTAAAATAGCAACTACTCATTCTTAATAATTATAAAATCTATTTTACATTAACGAAACATACAAACACTTCATAGGGATCGCACGAAATACAAAAACAATACATGCAGGCATCAATGATAAGTGTGCACAACATTTAGAGGCAAACATTACAATAATAAAAGAAAAAAAACTATGCAATAACAAATAAAAATAGAAATACAAAAATTCATTATTTCTACTTTGCAATCGTTTTTATTGGTGACGGTTCAAGACTGGCTGCAGCATCTGATGCTTGAAGACTCAAAGCGTCATTTAATGCAGATAGAGAAGAGATCTGTTTACTGCCCGAACGTAAAAAAGGACCGTTGTGTTTCTTTTGTTCTCTTTAAGAGGAAATTCACTTGACTTAAAACATTTCGTAAATCTACCAACTAACTATTTAAAATTTTGTAAACAAAGATAATGTCAATCAAGCGGTGTCTTTCTTATGAAAAGCTTTGTAATAATGAAAATATGCTTTAAACATATACTAACTTTTATATTTCACTATTAAGTCAATATCACAGAATGAGTTCAATTATGTTGTGTTGTTTGTATGTTTGCTTAAATGTGTTTTACAAATACATAATAATAATAATAGTGAATAAATAATAATAATAGTGGGCCCTCTATTTAAAAGGAAATCATAAGATGTTTAAAAAAGTGCGGCCAAAGTGGTATCGATGTGATCCAGAAACATAACAGCTTAATACAACAAAGAAAATTATGATTTAGGTTGACGTTACCGAATGTATGTTAAATTTACAGCGGTTAACAGTAATCAAAATGATATTTCGTGTTTACCTACCGGCTTTCCTACGAAAAACGACGATATTAATAATTACATGTTTCACATTAATTCTCTTGTACACGAATAATATTTTATCTAGACACAATGTTCACTGTTGCACTAAAATTGTTTTCAATGTTCGAATAAAAACGTTTTATTGCTTATTAAAACTGAAAATAAATAAACCAGATCAGTCTATGATTAACAATTTCTAGGCGTTATTAAAGATGCTATTATGAAATATCTTACAACCTAAAAGATTTCAGGTCGATAATTGAGTTTTAATTAATCAGTTTTGTATCGCGCAGCCCGGACATGCTATGACCACTATTTGAGCCTTGACTGGTTTAGGCTATCGTGGAATGTGGTTAAAGAGTGTATTAAGAATATCCATAGCGCAAAATCACCTGCATCATGAGCACACCCCACATACACACCATCACGTACACACCCACACTTTTACACCATCATACAACAAACATAACCATCATCATAACCAAATTAGGCTTAGTTAAATAAATTGAATCACAATTGGTTAAATGTATTGAATAATTTTTGTTTGTTTGTTCCCTTTTGTAAATCTTTGAACCATTTTGTAGCAAAATGTATGATGTATTCCATCTTTGGCTATATTTTCAGTGTATTTGTTTGTAATTATATATATACTGCTCAAAACAATTAGCGGAACAAGATTTTTCTCCTTTCTATTGCTTAAACTAAAATTAAGTTTTAAATTAACTTGTACGCTATTTTTTACCTTGTTAATTTGTTAATTACTACAATTAATAAAAAAATTCAATTTGTGTTTTTTTTATTAAAAAAAATAAAATGTGCATTGTAGACGAAAAACTAATTGGTGATAAAAAAGGTCCATCAAAGAAATATTCTTATATCGTTTGAATATTCGTCTTTAGTGACTTTCAGTAACGTGTGTGGCCTCCATGAGCCCTAATCACGGCTTGACAACGACGCGGCATGCTTCGTATGATCCTCCGAATATCTTCTTGTGGAATTCGCTCCCATTCTTCAATCAACGCTTCAGTGAGCTGCTGCAGTGTTTGAGGTGCAATCGGACGCTTCCGGATGCGCCTGTCAAGCAAGTCCCAAATGTGTTCAATTGGATTTAGGTCAGGGCTCATGGAAGGCCACTCCATTACACGGATTTCCTGCTGTCGTAAGTAATCTGACGTGATGGCTGCAGTATGCGGCCTGGCATTATCTTGCATTAAAAGAAAATCTGGGCCCATACCATATACAGCGGGCCAAACATGATCTTCGAGCACATTTTCAATGTAAGCGCACACAAGCGCCCGGGAACAACGACGAGATCTGTGCGCTCGTCCAAACTAACTCCGCCCCAAACCATCACAGAGCCACATCCAAATTTGTCATATTCCTGGACTGCTGCTGCACTGTATCGCTCGCCTGGGCGTCTGTAAACACGGAGACGACCATCGCAACGTGTTAGACGGAATCGTGATTCGTCAGTAAAAAGCACTGGCCTCCAATGTCGAAGTTGCCAATTAGCGTGATTTTGCGCGAACTGTCGGCGAGCTTGTCTATGTTGAATTGTTAGACGCACAGCCCGAACTGGTCGGCGTGATCACAAATTGGCTTCCAACAACCTATTTCTTACCATCTGGTCGGAAATTTCTACACCAGTAGCCGTCCTTAGTGTATTTTGTAGATCTCTTGCAGTTGTGGTGCAAACGTGTAGTTTTTCTCTTTCGACCTTGACCACGCCTTCGTGAGTATTCTCCCGTCTCACGGTATCGCTTCCAAAGTCTGTAGATAACAGAAGGGGCTACTCCTAGATCATTTCCTACATAACGCATAGTTCGACCCTCTTCAAGCAAAGCGATAGCTCGGGAGACATGCAATTCAGTCAGATCTGGCATTATGACCTAAACTCACTCGCTTCAATGAATAACAATACTCAAAAGGCTCACTTCAATTTCTATTAATACTCAAAAGATTGAAAAAAACTACTTAAAATGTGTTTTCTGTGATTAGATAATGAAAATTCAAAGACGTCACTTTGTTTTTAGGTGTTTCTAGACACACTGCCACTTTATTATAGGACTACTAGCCAAAACGCCGATGCTCTTTTGTTTTTTATTTTCTTCGACAATGCCTTAACATTATCTAGTGGCCAGTAATAATTAAAACCTTAAGTAAAAAGTTTAGTTCTACTTTAAAGTTTTGTTCCCGTAATTGTTTTGAGCAGTATATAATGTAAGTAGGATAGCGAAATAAATAAATAATATAAACTTTTTTACCCATGTTTATCGGGTCGTTCACCAAAAACAACGTTATTCAAAGAGATGAAAGGCACAAAGACACTGGGCGAGAGCACAGAGCGCTACAACTGGCGTAGAGAATTCACGATGGCCGACTGCGCTGCATCCGGAAGGCGTAGGCTTCTTAACACGGGATATTTCGATACAATATCATATTACAATGATATCAATAAAATCTTTAAAACAATTAAAATTAAATTAAGTTAATATTTTCTTCAATTATAGCATGCAATTATTTCTTGCAAAGGTATTTTCGATTATTTGCAGAAGCTAAAGCATACGCCTACCACAAGAATACGGCAATAATGTGTTTGCGATATTTTCCTAGATGTCGCTCAGCTACCTGAAATAATCGTCATATTTTGGTTTTAAGAAAGGTGAGATCCTTGCGATGTTTTCTAGAGGAGCCAGAGGTGCATAGTAGACTTGAGACCTCAGACGAGAAATAAATATGGGATCTACTCCATTTGGCTCCATTACGGATATACATAATCTAAATATTCAATGGTACATTTAGACACGTTGTAATTGTATTCCACGGCCAATACCGTAGTATCTTCGGTCGGGAAAAAGCGGTTTCCGAGACGAGGTATTACCAAGACGTAATGTACGTTGCGTAAATGTCGCAGCCGTTTAACTAACGGCCAGTTGATAAAACAGCTAGGCAAATGATTGGATCGATCACATTTCATTACTTGCTTAGCCTGTTGACTGTTAATTTAAACATAATTAGAAACTATTCAAACTGTCAATAAGGCGTCGGCGTATGGCTGCGACATACATACAGTATCTTTCATTCACAGCTTGCCATTCTGCGGCTCTCGTTCATCAATCCCCAGTTCACGTAGTTCTCCTAGTTGTTTACCTTCACTTTAGAGCAGTTTGTTTTGTGTGTCGACAACGATCGGGCTCCGTTCAGATTACGGTGAGATAATTTTTTACAATTGTTTTCAAGATTTTACGTGAAATGTTTTTGTTGCTTTGTTAATATTTCAAAGCTTGTAATTACAAAATCTTTAGCCTCTGTAGAGACTGTTTAAGTATGATTTTCATATATATTTCGCAAAAGTAAGTTTTAAACGAAAATGTGTGAAATGATTAAATGTTGTAAATGAGGTGAAATAGGAACTTCATTTATTGAGTGATTTAGGTCCATTTTGAACAGGAATGAAATATTGACAGTGAAAGCATGGATTATTGTTAAAATCTTCTGCTTAAAAGTTTATGTTAATGTTTTTCACTGACTTCCTTTGAATTTATTACTATAGTGACCGTTGTCTGGATACTGTGGTGTTTCTGTTATTGTATCTTATCATACTCTAAGTTTTTATTGAAATGCATGCCATTCAAAGGTTTCATGTGGATTCCTTGCAATATCTGAGCGGGTGGAAAGAAAATAAGTTTGAGTTAAAATGTGCTCATCAGTTATGTATTCATAGACTCCGCTTTATCGATTTCAATAGCTAATTATTTGATTCCTGGTTCATTACACTCACACAAGAATCTGACAGTTTCTTTTCGAGTACATAATCATTTTTTATCGCATACGCTTGCTTGCTATTTGCTTGATTGATAAATTTGGATGTTTGTAAAAGTGTTATTTAAAATATAGTTTAACTTTCAAGTTCTGAAAAACTCCTTAAAATACTTAAGATAATAATACGAAGGAATGACGTCCCAAAGAGGTGCCTCTCATCAGAATACCGAATGCTGTGATTGCACAAGGCTGATCTAACTCCCCGATAATATACCGAACTGAAATATTTATATAACCCTTTCTGTTACTTAATGTCAGTATTAATTGCGTAATTAAGTATGTATTTAAAACTTGTAAAATTGTAATTATATTTTCGAGCTTTCGAATTGTCACAAACTGAAGAACTTATTGTAAACCGTCGAGATTTCGCATAGAGCAACACAAAACTAGATCCGATAAAATGAGTTACGTAAGGCACGCAGCGCGACCTTTCCTCCACATTAGCAGCACATCTCACTTCTAACATACGCCTGAACAAGGTCAACTGTTCTTTAACGCCCAAACCCTATTACCTATCAAATCCATCTGAGACAGACCTCTTAATCCAAATATTTATAAAAGAGTGCCAATAACCAATCGACGGATGGTAATAGGCCATCTGTGGATACAAGCTATTCATGGTATCTCGGATCGGTGTATGTGGATAGACCTTTGTATGAAAATGGCAGTTCAACTGTGTCGATATCCTATTTTATTATTTTAACTGAAACCAGTTTTTAAAATAATTAAAAAGCTACATATTTGAAATGTTTTAAACATAGATAGACATGTATATTTTAATATTATTTGTACGGTTTATTTTACTTTATTTGGTTTACATTGTTTATCAAATACGAGTTTAAAGAGCGAAGAGATTGTATTCTATCCGTCGCAAAACGTCCAAACGTTCCACGTCAGTTGTTCTGACGTCGTTAACTGCATTTTGATATACCGATTTAACAATATGATATACGTAGCAAAGTCTTACCGCAGCTCAAGTTACATGTCAAAATTATTCATGATAGGCATCGGTGTTCCCACAAAAAAAATCTGATGAATTACTGATACTTTGTGATTATGCATATGAAATATTTTTAATCGTTGAATGATAAAACTTAGCAGTTGTAGGCGAATGGAGGAGTGGAGACAATGCCTCAGTGGGAGGGTTTAAAATGTGGTGCGGAAGTTGGTGGGAGGCCAACACACATTTTGCCTCCTTCTAATAATAGGATAAAATAAGACTAAATCTCAGATTATGTTTGGTATATACCACTTTACCTTTGGATTTTGAGACTTCGAAAAATCTCAATTACTATAATAAACTCAATGAAATGCAATAATTGTGATATACAAGTAGCTGCAGCATTAGGAGCGGGTGTCGGGCGGGTGTATCGGTGAGTATCAGTGGTCGAGCGATCGGGTTGCGTACACGAGCTGCTGCTCAAGCGGGCCAAGGTCCAGATGAAAGTGATAGGTGCCGGTCAAGGGCGACTTTGCACTTTCGCTGAGCTCGCACACACCGCTCCGTAATGCTCTAGGCAACAATTCATATACATTGACTAAAATTATTTCTATCGAATAAGAGTCAAATCACAAAAATACATGCGCTATTGATACTTCAAAGAAAAAGTAAAAGTACTTTAGCCTTCTCACTGCCAAAGGATTTCACACAAATATGTAATAAGTTGCGCTAACCGACTAAATGTGTGATCGGAGAGATATTTATAAACAAATTGTTAAACGTTATTAAATCATTTAATCCAACTTAATAATAAACACGATTTTCATTAAACTGTTCAAAGTATAAGACGTAGAAATCATGATCTGATGTCATCGTGCGAGAGATCTATCGATAATAATGTATGATGATGCGCAATATCGACCCGAAGTGCGGAAACCTCTAGATCATTGACGCGAAACAGGATCTTCCTGTGAAACTTATTAATAGTGAATACCTCGTTAGTACCTTGTCTCAAAATAATTCGCAGATAGCGCACACATTATGTAACGCAAACATTCTTTGTGACTTTGAAAATTTGTATTATTATCAAAGATAAGTACGCAGTGTCATTGGATCTTTTGAAGACCACCTCGTGTATGGTCCTCGATGCGGAAGAGTGACGTCACCTATAAGTTCACATTCCGACCGTGGCGCCTCGCACAATGCCTTCAAACATTCCATTGCCCTTTAACAATGGACCAAAGACTGTCTGGTCTAAACGAAACATTGATGGTTTCAGATGTTAGCAGCGACGTTATTATTATGCTCGGTGGCGCTGAGCGGTGTGCGTGCTGAAGCAGATGCCACGACGACAGAACCGCCGCCGCGACCCTACGCCTTCTCGTACACGGCGGGACGCTATCCCGGACATACAGACCGACAGCATGCCGAGGTCAGCGATGGCAGTGGCGTTGTAAGAGGTGCTTGCTTTTTGTAGTTAGTTAATTATATATATAAACCCTATCTTCCACTCTCCAATCTTTGTTTTTTGTATCCAGGCCGTGTATTGCAGAATATCTGCCCGGAAAAGTATGATTTTATGGAGGCTAAATATTAAGAGTTTAAGAGCATCTCTCGACCTAAAACCCGTTCTGATGATGTCGTCGTATATTCGATTCATTTGAATAAATTCTTGCGTCCAGTTTTCGGTACAAGAGTGACCTTTTCAATCCTTGCTTTATAGAGATTATATCAAAAGATTCTATTGACATTGATATTTAATTATTTCTGGCTAGATTGTATTTTATGACAAGATATAATTTGTTTTTAACTTATAATAGTACATTTAATTACTAAAATTATACATACATACATTTCTATTGTTTTGAAGTTCGACGCTTCGGTGGACAGTAAAATCATACCTAATAAAGCCGGGTCCACATTTGTAGCATTTCGGTGTATCGTATCTCTGTTACGTGGCTTCGGCGCGTATCATAATCGCTAGTTTGGACGCAAAATGATACTCGTTAATGATACATGCCGTATCTGATACGGCCCGATCCGCACTAACCGCGTATCTTGATATGCCTCGTATCCGATACGCGTATCGCGATAGGTGGTATGGACCTATTTTGATACTGTATCACGATACTGTATCGCGATACGATACATGATACACGGCGAACCATCCATAGTCGGTTTTTTCGCGATCATCAAAGGGAATACATGTCGTATCGAACAAGTTTGAACGTAAATGCAGTGAAATAAACATTGTTGAATGAAATGTAGTAGTTATTAGTGGCAGTGGAAAAGGAACAAGATCAGCTGGGTTAACGAAAGTGTTATAAAACTTATCAAGTTGTGAAATACTATTAATGATAATAAACGGCATGTATCATTAACGAGTATCATTATGCGTCCTAATTAGCGATCATGATACGCGCCAAAGCCACGCAACGGAGATACGATACACTGAAATACTACAAATGTGGACCCAGCTTTACGCTTTCATTCCATCGTCGCGACGCATTGAATTCTTTTTTATATTAAAAAAGAGTAAAACACTATTGAAGATACATAAACAAAAAAAATTTCTAACATTAGTAATAATTATGTGACTTAGCTTTGCTTCTAATTCTCTCAGGTACATTTTCGTACGTGGATCCGGCGCAACATGTTCGGACCGTGGACTACGTGGCCGACCGGGAGGGATTTCACCCAGTGCTGAGTGATCCACTACCCGCCCTGCCCCAAGACTCCGAAGCCGTGGCCGCCGCCAAAGACCGGCATCTCTCTCTCTACGCTCGCATCGCCGAGGAACACGCAACTCACCCGCATCCTGACGGTAAATGCTAACCTATTTCTATGTTCTCATACATTACGTAATCCAATAAATAAGGAAATATTAGTCATAATATTATCATTTACTCAAAATGTATACATTTCAGAGTCGTACGTGCCGCGGCAATCCGCAGCGGTTTCGGCGGCGGCAGCGCGACACGCGTCGTTGTTCCGCGTCATCGCCGAGCAACACGCGCGCATTGCTGCAGAACGAGACGCGCTTCAGCAGGCAGAACAGCTGGAATAGGTCGACCTAAGACTTCGTCTATTCTAGAATATCTTTCAAACCAACAAATTAAACAAAACATAAATCTGTGTTCATATAAATTTCTAAACAGAATTGATTAATTTGTAACACATATTTTGTTTCGTTTCGTGTCAATAGCATAGCGGTGAATATCGGTAACTGGGCAAAGCCACGTAATTCAAGTTAACATACTTATTACATATCTAATATGTAAAAAGTATGTCTTTCTTAAATCTATAAATTTTTATGGATCATAATTTGTGGTTAGTGTACTAAGTGTGAAACTTGTAGTGCGAACACTACACTTTTAAATAGTTAATTGATAGCGAATCTCTCGCAATAAATTCGCGTTTATCCGTTATGACTCTTAACAAACAAAATATATATCTAGAGGTCCACGATAAAAATAAATGTAAATATAATTATTTATTTCTCCCATTACCATTTCATACTTTTATATTTTTGAACGTTTTCTGAATCATTTTAGGTAAGTTTTAAACAATATTACTAATTACCACAATTAATTTTGTTTCGTTGCAGAGTATAAGAATAATTTGTAATGCAATCTACGATTATATCATAAATATGAATAATTTGTTTTCTTTGTTTAAACAAACAATCAATTAAATTTTGTCCAACCAAAAATCGCATTAGAGCTTAAAGAAAACATCAGCGACAGAGTTAAACAGTTTATTCAGTATCCGTTGTCGAGAGCGTGCGTGTTGAGCCTGAAGATATCTTGGTCTTCGGCATTTAGCCCGTTGCGTCTGAAAGCAATTTGATTCCTCTCAGAATTCGTCGTCAAGGAGGTTGGTTACCGTGGCCGTCCTATCGATAATAGCGAATAATAGTCCACCAAACTTAGGCGTCAAAATGAGATCTATTATAGGATAGCTAGGGATCCGACTTCTGTGCCCGAAATCAGTTTTTGCGTCACCTTCAAAGTACAAGCGAGGGTTACAATGTGGGTCGATTCCTAACTGATGTATGTCGAAGACCTTACCGCTTACCGGCATTAGGCACTTTAAAGTCTACAATACATTTTGTAAAACCAACTTACTGGAAGGTGGCGGCGGTGGCGGTCCCCGGCCGTTGCATCCGGCGGGCGGCTCAGGACCTTGGAAGCCCGCGCTGCGGCCCACACTCATACCGCCCTGCACACATTAGCCTTATAAATACCTTATACCTGCTCCACTATATACTATTTCAAGCAACTTATGAGTAAGTAAAGTACATTTACTTACCACAGCTGCGACTATGACCGCCAGTAACGCAAACAACAGCACCAGAACCTTCATTGCGACAGTGAAATACAACTGGACACCGGTACATCAACTGTTTATATAGGACGAACATCACTCTTTAGGCTGCTTATTGTTTCACACAAAACTAGTCTCAAAGTTAATGTGACAGAGTTGGAAATAGCAATATCCTATGTGATGAATGATTCAAAATAATTGGTGCATTTAAATCTGTTTGTATGGGCGACGAAGCGTTTATAGAGTCCATTATAGTAATTACTTTATAGAAAATTTTGCAAATTTTCATAAAATAGCCCATGAATCAAGTGCGATTTCGTTGTCTAATTGCGAATTGAAATTCACGCACTAATCGCACCTTCAACGGAGCGACAGTTCACTTGATGGTGCACGCGCCTATTTAATACTCGTATTGTGTGTCAGGTTATATTTAATTTTTACTAGCAAAAGGTATAATCTAACAAAAGGTACAATGTAAGGTAAGGTTTAACATTTAAATGTTGCATAAAATTGAAATAAAACACGGAAGTAAAGTCATACATAATATTACAGTCGTCGAGAATTCTTTTCGCGTATTTTACCTGATTTCCTCAAACAGATTTTGTAACATTTATAAATAAACAATTCTTTGTTTCTTTTAATACTACATTTTGCGCATTCAAGTGTTGTAAAACTTCCCAGTCTAGAATAATTAAACCGTGCGCCCATAAATTAAATAAAACATCTTTGGGCTATGATGCGATTAGACTAAAGGTCTACCGACATCTTCGACTAACATAGTGGGCGTATGATGTGTGATGGTTGTCAATCTATATCGAGTTTCTTAAAGCTGCCTTGTATTCCGAACACATCTTCGATGGTGGTCTTCTTGCCCGGCCGAGCTGACTCATCCACTCGTTTCTTGCTTTCTTTTTCGAAAAAGTCCAGGTTTGCCTCGATTCGACTAAACTGCTCTTCTGAAATATTAAAAGAATATTAAATAATTGTATTATTTTGTATACATATTATTAAAATTGATAAAGTCGTAGCTATAGAGACTCATTGACTAAGAGCTGTGGGATACAGTTTCCAGATGCTTCCAGAAACTGAAATATGTAAGTGTACTCTTAGGGAAAGTATACTGGATGTTAAAGTAAAGTAACAAGAGATAAGTCGGTTTCGTTTTTATCTGTAGAATCAAGTAAAGATACAAACTATAATATGCCTAATAGAAAGTCTAAAGTAGCAACCTGCCATGCCTAAAGTACATACTTTGTACAGTTTTCTGGCGTTAACATGACGAATTACAACAAATCCGATGACCTAAGTGCTGCGAGTAATAAAATATCAATAATAGACAAGTTTTCGTTTCACGGTCACTTGGTGAGTATAATGACTGTAAGACTCCTCCTCAGTTCCATTAACGTGGAACAGGTCAGCAGTGCTTTATTCACAATTGAGGAAAATAGTTCTATATCGGAAATTGTTCATAAAAACTCTATCATATCAATATGTGATTTGAGTGTATGATGTATTCTAATTATATTATTTCTCGTTATCAGAAACTATTTTATTAAAATAATATTTATCCTTTCGAATTATTATACATATAAAATATAATATTCTGTAAATACCTTTAAGCTTGTTTCTACTCTTAAAGTCACCCCCGTCCTCTTTGGGAAGAGAGTGAGTATGAACGAAAGGGTTTAGAGTGTCCGAGTCTCGCTGGTGGATGCGAAGGATATCAAGCAGCTCCTTCTTCATGAAGGGCTTGAGAAGCATCATCAGTTTGTCGATCAAAGGTGTTGCGTTCAGGAAGTGAACTTCCTTTAGCTTCACAAGCATACTTTCCTGTAAGGATAATATACTTTTATACTTAAACAATGCCTTTGGTTCACAAAAATACAGCTATAATCTCTTGGTCCATATGACCAAGTACGTTTAAAAAGACTTTCTCAATAAAAGTACCAATGGCCAATAATGAAATCTAACCTGCAAGAAGTAAAGCACCTGCTTTACGCTCATGATGTCCAGTTGGGCGATATGGGCCAACGTTGCCTGGTCCATATCGATTAAAATTACGAATCTGAAATTTAATTTAAATCTAATGATTATAACAAATATTGAATGATCATTCGGTTAATTTTGTTTCAAGAAACTTTCCTTTACCATCTGTTACGATGCATTGTGTGTATTTTATTTTTGGTCTTTCAAACAGTACTAACCCTGGCCAGGTTCCTTCTTCGTACTGCCACAGCTCGAATACCATTAAGAAGAGCTTGACGATGTCACAAAAGATGAAGTTTTTAGCGTCAGTGTCGAGCAGACGGCAGTATATGACTCTGTAGCCGTTTACTGAAGGTGTGGGCAGCGGCTGGATCAGACTGTAACCGTGATCAAACATTGAAGAGACCCCCCTTTGATTAACACAGCAGAGCCGGTTTGATAGGTACATACGCTGTCGTCAGTGCAGTGCGCAGGCGTTGATCGAGGACTCGTTGGCTGAAGAAAGTAGTGAAAAGCGTCTTTAGGGTGAAATGCAAGTCCAACACCTGCTTGCTCACCTCGGCACTATTCTCGCAGCAGTGGTACGTTAGGATTAGATCCAAGTCTGTCGAATCACACACTTATATAAGTCTAATGAATTGCTGTTAAGATTGATGAAAGTGTAAGAAAAGTATTTTGCATAAATAAAATGGCGACATATTATGTTGTAAAATAGTTTGAAGCTACATAATAAAAATTACACGAACTTCCCCTTTTTAAGGTATGGCACGTACCCGAGTCCAAGGTTTCCCAACTAGATGTGAGGTACGTGATCATGATAAATATCAAAATATTAAATGCTTAAGTAATGTGTTTAATAGGAGACTATTATCTTGTTGTCAAGATCAGTCATATTTTTTTGTTTTGTTATTGTGTGTCGCATTCTTATTAAGTCAGAACCTCTGGAATGTACTTCCTCAGCTAACTCGTTCCAGTCAGTAAAACAATAAATATTACTTATTCTTTTACAAAGAGACGCTAACTCTTGCTGGCAAACAGTAAGAATAAGACATGACCGGCAAGGCTATATGGTATCAGTTAGATATTTATTTATTTCATATTTAACTGGTAGTTTAAAGCGCATACCTGCATAATAACCTAGATTATATCAATAAACATTACATAACACAAAACAAAGAATGCCTTTATAAAATACTCCTAGCTATTATTAATCTGCATTATTTAATTATTATGAGTAAAATAATATATATATATGTATATTATAATAATATATTATATAATATATATATTGTATCTAATATATATATTATTATATATATTAGATACAATCAGTATTTTGACTTTTAAATCTCTTAGTGCTCTTAGTCAGTAAAAAATTTAAAGCAAAAACTAACAAATGTTCAGCTAATATAATATCAGATAATTTATGCTTTAGGTTAGCACGATGGAGAAAAACGATGAGAGTGAATTTTTACGCCGCACGGTGGCATGAAAATCGATAACTATGTTCAAGTTGTATTGTAGTTATTTTTTCTACGCCAAAGAAGTATAACTTCTAACGCGTGTACATAACTATACACACTCTTTTTTTTAATAGATATTGGAAATACGTACCGGTGATATATTTGGACGGTAGATGGGGTTGAGTGGTCAGCCATTCACGTAGCTTTCCAATATCATCAGGTGTAAATCCAGAGTTCTTTTGGTATTCCTGTACCACCTCAATCGCCTTCACACGATACATTTTGCTCTGTAACAAATTGGCAATGGCATCTAGATTGTATTCTACTCCCTAGATACCGACTTGATACAACTTAAAAATTTATCATAAGACTTTAAATTTACAAGATCAAGATGTCAATGATAGAATGCTGGGCTGATTCTCAGAAGCAGGTTGTCGTGAATGACTGATGACTTTCTTTTACATATCGATGGAAGAAAGAAGAGGGAAGCCAAGATAATTGGAATCACAGAATCGTCAAATTTTTGATTACTTAAGTCACAAGACTTTCATCACAGCTTTATTTTTAACAAACAAAAATCATTTATTCATATAGGTAAAATAATGTACACTTATGAACGTCAAAAAAAAGAAAAATTCATTAAATGATTCTAATTTTACATTTACTGCCAGTTCTCAAATCAAGGGCATAGAACGGAAGAGAAGAACTGACAATAAACTCTCCGCCACTCTTTTTAATCGCCGAGTTATTTTTACATAATGTTTGTAAGGAGCTGCAACCATTACACCATGTTCCATATGACATATCGAGTAATAAAGAATAATAAAATAAATTAAAAACAAAGATTTGTCCTCTATCAGCAGGAGGCATGGTGAAATAGGAGCACGCTCTTACATACTCGTGAGAAGAACTCGTAAATACGTGTGCGAGTGCGAGCACCTAACAATTTTTACAGCTTTCAACTTCTATTTAATCGTTTATCTAAAAGACCGAACATTTCTTTATTACAATGATTTTACTATAGCCCTGCCCTATCAGTCGACTAACGAAACGTCGAGTTGAGCAAAACTGAACAAAAAGGAATTCATTACTTTTTCTTCATTTCCTTTTCTCAACAATTGGAAAAAATTGGAAAAGCATGCTTTTGGGTGACAGTTGAAGTCATAAGCAATAGACGAATTTACCAGTTATATTCAACATATAAGCTAAACTAACTTAAGCTAAACTAAAACAATATATATTGTAAAGTTTAAGTTTAGTTCTCTTTCTTTCGTTGAAGATTATTAGTAACCAAACCTAAACAAAGCTTGATATGAATAGCACCAATATAAAATTGTAAGAATCGTTTCGTAAAATTTTGCAAGTATGGCGGTATTTTACAAATCGTGATAAAGAACTCATGTCAGCAGTATTATTTTCAAGGGACCTTAAATGTATTGAAATGTATCCAAAGTATCGGATGCGCTGCCACTTTCTGCACGCTAAGTTATACTTACCAGCTTGCGGGATACAAATTTATTAATTATACTTGAATACAAAAGATTTATCAGACCTTTGGCATTGGTTAACGCTCCACATTTGCCCCTCCTTTCTATTCTGTTGATGGTCCGGCCAACATCAACACTCAGCTCCACATGGCAAGAATTTGTGAACCAAAACCAAAGCACGCGTAAAGGTTTTTGAATAAAGTAACCCTTTAAAATCTTTGTTTTTTTTTATTTAACCTGTCAGTTTGTCCTAGCTTGAACCAATTTGCAAGAACGACCGATTAGCGGCGATAAGTTTAGTTTGAATACCTGCCACCTTTGTGAACCATTTTTTCTGGTTCTTTAAAATAATTTCCCAGATCTTGGGCGATAGTTGGACGGATCAGAGAAATCGTATAAACCTAAAAAAAGGCTTTTTTTAAAGATCCGGTTTAATCAATCGGTTTTCCAGCACTTGGGGACAATGGCGAGCCAAAATATACCTATTCCAGCCATAAGCTTTTTTGCTTTTATTTGTGACAGACAAATAAAAATGCATTTTTTTAAGAATGTAATGTATTATTTAAATTTGTACCTAAATATTTAGCTATAATTAAAAAAATCTAATAATTAATAATAATATATAAGATGGATTAACGCATTGTTTCCAAGGTAAATTTCGCCACTGCTTGCTCCTAAGACTTTATAAAAGACTTAATGTCGCCGTGTTGTTTAGAACAAGCCATATCCTCTAAAACGACCATAATTTGAGGTCTGGCCTAAATGAGGGCCAGTCTTCAGCTCACATAAACTCCCGAACGTTGGTTTCGTACCTTGTGCCTTTGTGACCAGGTGCAGAATCCCATTGGAAAGTTCACGGTAAATATTTAAAGAGTGTATTGCTGAGAGGTTTCACAAGATAATCAAACTGCATCCTACATACACTTTGGCTGCACCCCTTATGTTAGTTATGTGACTCCATGATAATGCAAGCCCCACCACTTGACCACTTCACCATTTTATCATTTTGCTTATAGTAGTGTTCTTCAATCGTGAATCGTGAACAGCAGAATCAGCACGCGGCCGCCCCGATGTTTTCTAGTCTTGGGACAGGCAAAATAGACAAAATATTGTATCTGTTGATAGTACGGTATACGAACATATGGCTGATACCAAGCTTTTGAAGTGTCTGAAATATGACCGACGGCTCCATACCCATTTTGAGCAAAGCGGTCACTTCAAACCTTTTTTCTTTAAAACCCCACTCCATATTGTAATTTAATAATGAACACGAACAAATATGAGCAATAGCGCAAAATCAAAACAAGATTTTAAAATACAAGGTTATTTGTTATTTGTACTCTTTTATTTTTTCATCTTTTATATTGAAGAAAGTAAAAAAGTTTTAATGTAAAACAGCATTTATGGCCAGACTAGTTAAATATACAGTATAATAAATATATATTGCCATCTAATAGTTTTCAGGTTTAATATCACTCGATTATTGAAAAGCACTTATTTAAAGCGTTGCAAAACGGTGTGATTGAAAATAATGATATTTAATTGTCGCAATATTAATTATGGACAATGAATATCCGTCAATAAGGGCCATTAAGTATTGCCGGGGACAAATAAATTCACATAATAGTCGTTATTATAGCAATTAGATTAATATTATTATTATTTAGATTAAAGTTGATTATCCTCACTCTCTTCAAAGCAAAGTAGATTTTTGTTATGAATACCTTGAAGGCAATGAAACGGTTGTTTTAAGTACTATAAATGATAAATAAATAAAATAAAATGTTTATTGTTTCTCAAATTTTACGTTAATACATGAGTATGAGACAGCCTCCGTAAGTAGTCAGAGACTCTTCTGTTGGGTTGACTCGCTACTTCACATATTTATACAAATTCTCCTAGTTTCTCTCATAGAACTTATTTTTATTATTATGTTGTAGTACGATGATTTGTTTTTTAATAAATATAAATACGATTGACATTGAGTTGATATGAAATAATAAAACATTAACTGTTATCGTTTACATGAAACTTTGAATGAGTATTGTTAAGCCACGGAAAGTCAATAAAACTTATTGGCAGAATTATTTACCTATCTACAGCTCGCTATGCCGCGTGGACGTTCCTGATAATTAATATAGGATCATTTTAAACCTAAAATATAAATGTCATGAATATAAGATACCTCCACCTGTAATGTATATATTAAAAACCATATTTTATTTACCATAAAGGATAATGGAAATATACCCTTACTTATAATAATTTTTAATACACGAATTCTGCGTAACTTTTCCCATTTCCACGACGAGTGTTCAAGATTTGTTCGCGTTTTAACGGTACATCATTGTAATCGTATTTTATCTCGTTTTATGTGTTAAAGGACTTAAGTAAGAAATCATTTATTTTATATATACCTACTTCGTCAATAAGGTTTATAGTAATATGAGTCAAGTAAACTAACTTTAGTATTAAAACTAAAACTACCTTATATTTTGCACTTTCCACTATTTTTACGACGCTTTCTTCGACGACGGCAACTATATTATAATGATTTTAATAATTAAACACAGCGGTTACGTGACTTATTGTTGATTAAAAGCAATATCAATAATTATTGCCGTTTATGAAAAAGGACGGAGTGTCGGCGCCTGCGCGTGCGGCTGTCGGCGCGAATGAGACTAATACTAAAGTATTTTACTCCAAGTCAGCCTTTTAAAACAAGTACAACAAGTATTCGCTTCCTTTTAAGATTAAAAAATTAAGCAGAACTTTGTTTTTAATATATTTTATACATTCATATTACAAAAGTAAACACGTAGACAATACACAAATCAATGTGAAACAGAAATCGTAGTTCATTTATAATCAAATATAAGCAAAAGAGAAAGAAAACTGAAATTGAACTTTTGCACAAACGACAATAATTAATACATAAACAAACAGTCAGGGGAAAAATATCATCATCAGTTACACTGCTTATTTCTGCTCGAACGACGCATACGATGGAGGGCTTGTTAGAGAAGTTAACGACAAGTGAAAGTCAGTTTAAAAATATACATAATATAATATGAATAAACTAAACGATGAAAAGTAGGAGAACATTCGTTCAATATCTGTTCATATCAATTATATTTAATGTAATTATTTGTTATTATTCAGGATAAATTACGTTAAAATCTTATAAAATTTAGTTGTAATTAACGTATTTTCGTATTAAAATAAATGTAAAACGCACAAAACGCAAAAAATGAATTCTAGTTTCGCTACAAAAAAAAAGAGCGCCTGGTGATAACTTAAGAGCAATGCTACGGAATAACTATGTCCCAGTTAGCTTTATAAGGCTCGATTTGTTATGAATGTCAATAACGATTCTTACTTTAATTTAAAACATTTAAACATCCTGATCCTTGATCCTCAGAACATATGAAACATACACAATATATTTGGCTTCGGCATTCGCAAATGGAATTTGATTATTCTTATTCTTATTTATCATTCCTTTTTGTTATACATATATTTGTTAATAGTTACGTCCTCAATTTATAATTATATATTAGTGATTTGTAAAAGTAGTCTAACCTCTATTGTTGTTCCCAAACCAATACAATTTCTCCATATTGTTACGACTGAAAATTGTGTGCCTTTCTTCTTGGTTAAGATAAACTGTAACGAGCTATCTACTCAGGACTTACGTATATAATTCTAGTATAAGATTATGTATCAACGGCCACCACCGCGGTAAGTACATAATAAATAAATAAATAAAAATAAAAAAGCCTTTTAATTCTTACAGCAGAACAAGTTACATTAACTAAGTTTACTTACATACTAGTGTTAGTTTTGTTAGCAATTAAATTTGTATCCTAAATTTAGTTGTGTTAGTTTTTCCTATTTATAAACTATTATTTTTCTGTATGAACTCCTCCATAGGTGAAGGCCTCCTCCAAAGATAGCCAGTCCTCTCTCGATTGGGCTACTTGGATCCAGTTGGGGCCAGCTGTTTTTTTTTATTTCATTTTCCCAGCTAGCCACAGGTCTACCTCTCTTTCTTTTTCCCTGTGGACCCGGCCAAGTGGTTACCGTTTTCGTCCATCTCTTGTCACGTAGCCGCGCCACATGTCCGGCCCACCTCCATTTAAGTGACTGAGCGTGTTCTAATTCATCTCTTGCCTTGGTTATATTTCTAATTTTAGTGTGCCTTATTTTTTTGTATCTTTCTAATATGAAGCATACTACGTTCTATACCCCGCTGACATGCAATTATTTCATCTTTTGTTTTTTTGTTAAATTTCCATGTTTGGCAAGCACACGTAAGGCACGAGTTTAGTACTTTAGTTTTAACTTTGATCGGCATGCTGCTATTGAATATGTCCTTCATTGCCCAGTATTTGTTCCAGGTAAGTTGTGTCCTGCGTTCTATTTCTTCGTTATTATTGTGGTGTAAACTATTTTTTTTGCCCAGGTATATGTAGCTGTCTGTATATTTGAGAGATTCGCTACCTACGTATAATATTTTCTTTTCACTGCTAGTCATCAACATTGTTATAGATAAGTTAATTTCTAAACCTACGAGTTTACTGGCATCATTAAGTGATTCTAACATAATATATTGGATTTCTTGTCCTGTTTCAGATAGGAGAACCAAGTCATCAGCAAATCTTAGGTGGCTTAGGTAGTCATCTTTAATATAAATACCCCGAGATTTCCAATTGAGTTGACTAAGGATTGATTCCAGTGTTGCTAGGAACAGCAATGGAGAAAGAGGGTCGCCCTGTCTTACTCCTCTTTTTATCGGGAACCAAGTACATATTTTTTGAAAATAAGGTCGACGGCATATTTCAAGCACAGAAGAGGACACCATTCATATCGAAACATAAACAGAAATCTGATGCACAAACCTAAATTATTGAAAAGGTGCTTTCGTTTCAAATGTGGCAATCCAAAAAACTGGGACCTATTTCAGAACTATCATAACATAATAAGTATTGAACATTGAATCTTACTTACGTAATATGATTATTATTTAATTAAAACCTACTTTACTCAATAAAGCTTGTAGGAAGTATCCCTTCTCATGTCAGTTCTGGCCTTCATCGTATTTAAAATGTCACTGTCCTGAGTTTCCAAGACATCATTAGGATCGAACTAAACTCACGGTTTGGTCAAACATAGTTATTATCGATAGTGGTGGTGGCTGCTCTAGGATTTTAACATTCCTTTAACATTTTTATTTTAAACTGATTTATAAAATTACTATTTTTAATATTTAAACCAGTTCTATTGTATTCGATTATTTTTATATAATTGAATTATTATCTGACTTAGTTAATTTAATAACGCATAGTTAATTGATTGGATAAGTTCAGAAGAAAAATGTATTGATCACTTATCCCAGTCGAAAAAAAAACAAATAAACGTGTAAGACTATAGGCGCACAGCGGTTTACTAAAACTACGTATTTTTAAAACAAACAAGTAATAGAATTTTTTTTAAAGTAAATCACATAAACTATTTATATTTCATCTATCATCATCGACCAAGCGTTGCATCACTACAGCGTGACCTCTCAGTGCGTGAAACTGCAAGCGATGCCCGATGTCCGTGGGAAACTGCGATATTGTTACAAGTATTTTATATCCAAAATATTGTAAAGTTGTATTGTAAATAAAATGTGATCGTAGTTTTAATAAATCCATGTGGGAAATAGAAAAGTTCACAATCCTAAGTGTAACTGAACCTAATTACACATCCTGCTAGCCAAGCAAACACTTCGAATTTGTACTGGTTTTGTAATTGTGTAACACATCTGTAGAAAAACTAGTCTTAAGAGCTAATACGCACGCCCTCCGCGTGTATGAAACCCGCGGGCGTACGTAAGCTCTACCAACTAGTTAACCTTAATGTATACCACAATGGAAGCTTGCTCAATTACATAAATCACGTTTTTCTATTCTATGAATTTGAGCTTTAAACACCTTCACTTATTATTGTACAAACTCAGCCATCAACAGGTGCCACAACGATCAAACCCCAAATAAATGATGAAATTATGTTTGCCTCTGTCGTACAGACACGTCTCGACTCGACGCCGACGACCACTTACAGAACTCGAAAAGAATTTAAAAATAAATTGTAATCAATTAAAGTAAACCTTCATTTATGGCTATAAATCTTTCAAAATTATCGCAGTTGTCATGGATTTTTTCGCGTAAAATATTAGTTTTTGTAATTTATATTATGCTGTCTACAGTGACGAGATCTTTGCACGACATTTTTAATTATTACAATTGTATTATCGCCTCAACGACTACTGCACAAAATGTTGTGAATGTCAATCAGCTTCTACTAATGTTTTTAACATTTATTGGACTAAATGTCACGGCAAATCAAATCACATTTTGCATTATAGTTATCTTCTGGAAACATTCCATATTTTTTATTTAGAAAAGTTTGTTTAAATCATTAATAAACATAAGATTGATTGATGATATTATAAGATTTTTATTGAACAAGAAGCTGGATAAACTCCTGGGTAATTAAACATTTTTAGTTTTATATTTATACGTAGTTCAAGCTTATTCTGAAGAAAAGTTTAATGGTCCATAATAAAAATGTAAAAATTACTCAGTTGAAACCATCACCTTAACCATTGGCTGCCTTCACGGTAGTTAACTTTGAAGGTTTACAACTGAGAGACTAAACACTTACAGTACTTCGTCTCAGTGATGAGATTATTTCTTTATAGAAAAACCTTAGTTGCTGTCATAAGTATAATTAATAAATTCATTCTAATTTTAATTAATTACTTAACAAGGTGCTAAGTGGAGAGAGGCAAAGTTCCGAGACTCGTGTATCGCGGATTAATTCGAAGTGAATAACATGCATTGTCTCGCTAATTAGATAATGAAGTCGTCACAGTTCCGCTCGCAGTGGGGACCGTCAGCATCTGCAACTTTGTCAAATCTCGTTTTACTCACTAACCTCTAAATAGGTGTCTTTTATATCAGTTTTCTTACAAAATACACGTTGGCAATCGATATAATTTTTAACATGTTATAATAACTTGTTATATGTGTATTTTACAAATAGAATAAGTTATACTTCTATTTAATAATCAAAACCGGCTGTTTCAGCTCAGAAATGCTGACGGTACCGCTGAGAAAAGCATATGTATTGCGCATACGCGTAGATCGCAGATATGACGCAAGCGGCACGCCCACGTGCACTATCTAGTCTCAATGAGGCTTTCCCTCGGGGTGCATTTGACAATTCCTTCACCTCATGTGCAAAGCTAATTAATAGCTTACGTGTTTTATAAGAAATAAAATGATCATTTAGTCGTAAACTCTGTGTTTTATGTATATCTATTGTAAATATTGGATACTTAATATGTCGAGGTCAAGAAATTTTAACATCTATTTATTACTGAGATACTGTAAGTACCTTCTCTCCACATACACGAATACATTTCACGAATACTGATTCAAAATAAAGCCTAATAGTAAGCTTGGTTGTAAAATTAAACGTCGCCATAGCATGACGTTGTATGAAATATTAATTATTTTTTTAATCAATGGTATTATTTATTACATAAATTAAATTTATTTCTTTAATTATATGAATGCTGAGACATTTATATTTTCTACCCTTGTGAAGCAGCAGCCTTCCCCGTGGTGGTGGGCCCGGCGGAGCGGATTCACGCCGGCACTTGCCATTCGGCATTGGGCAGTAAGTGAGCAAAGCGCGAACAATATACACGCGTCATATTGTGTTGCACCCGTTCTATACTTCAAAGGTACGTACATTACATTTAAATAATCAAAAAGTTTCAAACCTGCAAAAATATAAATTTATTATTTATCAATATTTATTCAAGTAGCACATTATTTTTGAGCGAGAAGCTATAGGTACCGATTGAATTAATCTAATTGAGTGTTTTAAGTTATTAATCAAGTTTCCTATTTCAAAAGAAGTCACGGAAGAGACATTGTATTCATACATTTGTGTTTCTAATTGTGCTCTTATTATTTGTCACAAGCACGAAACCTACGCAACACGACAAAATAATTACTTTCTTGGGAATTTGGGTGATTCTCAACACTAGACTTTGATTTCAATTCCCAGAAAGAATTAATCTATCAAAACTTTGCTACTTTAATACGCAGCAAGAAATAATATTTATGATGTGATTAAACAATAAGAATATGGTTGTGGAACGATAATTGGGCAGTGCTGTGGTGCCAGGCTCATCTTCGCTTGCCTTTACCTTTCCCGGTGTATATATATAAACGAATCGTGTAATATCATGCTGTTGTTAAAAAGCATGAGTTACTATATTTAAAAATGTAAAAAATAATGCTTCCAAAATCTAAAGCTCAAGTACAGAAGCACGCTCGTTGCTGTCTTTTGTTCTGCCGTAGGTATATCTCGTATGATACACGATCTGCTTGTTTTAAAGCAAAACTTGTATCGGTTATAAATTATTAAAATGTCTTTAAACTTTGTGTATAATTGTGCGGCAAAATTTATTAATTTAATCTTTCGTATTTTGTATCAATCTTATGAGTTTTTTTAAGAATAGGATGCCCTGTTTAAATTATTTTATATTTAATCACACGCATATAGAATGGCCAATCATTGAATTTGTAGCTGATAATATTGAACAAAAAATATAAATTTAAACTTTTTTTTGTCACGTGATAAAGCCAAACGATAATAACTGAGTTCATCACGACTTTTAAGACCTTGTGCAGCCTCTCGAATCTGCTGTTTGTAATGTAGCCTTTTAATTTTTATTGTTATTTTATTTTAAAGAAGTAGTTTAAATTACATCGGTACTTGCCAACTTTTACTAATTTGTAATAAATTCATTTACGTTTCATCGAGTTATTCGTAATAGCTTTCGCTGAAGATCATTGGAAAAGCACGCAGTAGTTGGTATCATTTCAATTGTGCCTGAAGGTGCGAAGCTTATCACATAATATGATTTCGCAGTGGCGTGTGGAGGGAGCTGTAAGGTTATTCAACGGAACAGATAAGCGCCATTGTTCATTCATTGCTCTGACCATTGTTTTTCACCGCTTGACCTCTGCCATAGCTCATTGTTTTTATAATAATTTACAAGTATATAATTATTATGATGAAAATGAGCATCCCTACAATTTATACGTGAAATACTTTCTTGCAAACTGTATTGTTTTCCAATATAGTAATTTATGTAGTATATATAAAGTGAAAGAGTTTATATCTTTATTCACCATTTTTTTTTTTGAAATTCTTAGGAATCTTTATACATTTAAACTTTTCTATTATTCTTCTACTTCGATAAATAGATATGTTTGATTCGTTTCAAACCACTAGTGGTGGTTTGATACGTTGGGCTCATAATGGAATTGTGCAAGTTCCTCCATAATCTATCTATATTGTTTTGTTTCTTAATAAACGTCATTACGGAGCATTACCTACCGCCTAGATCTTTTACATCATGTCTAATGGACTTGTGAGTATATTATAATAATATATTGACTTCTTAGTAGTGTGTCATTTTATGATTATATTCTTGCTGTCTAAATTCTAGCGCAAAGACACACGAACACACACACACTTATTTAAGTTTAATTAGTAACTATCGCCACTGTGAAGGTACGCTTGATGAAATCATATTCTGAAGCCTGGCAAGAGGTGAATGAGAAGTGCGTGTTCCGAACAACACAAGAGCGCTGATGTCGGTCACCATTAGATTACGCGGAGAGATGAAGCAACCTCCACCGCTTCTAATCGCTTCACCACTTCTATTACGACTATTCATTTTTATTTGAACATAATTACTTATTGTAAGAGATTCCGTAGAACGAAACATTTATTCAACAAATCTGTGCAATAAATAATAAACTTAAGATATTAATTCGTTTCAAACATACATTTACAATAAAGATGAATTGAAACGTTTATTATTTTTAAGCAATAAAAATTTCATCTGTAAGCTAAGCTATAAGTCCTTGGTTTTTCCTTACATTAGGCGCTCATTGCGATCTAAAAACGGAAATTGTTTCCAAAGAAAACATATTGCTTTTCGGTATTTGGGTCAAATTGCGAATTATTTTATCTGTTAATTAACTTAAAAACTAACTAACTTAAAAAAATCAATTCTTATAATACGACTTGGTTACATTCTTGGATTGGTTTAAAAAATACAAACCATTTTACTTTGAATATTCAAGATGACTTTCTAAAGCTACGAAATGAATCTCGGAAGAACTAAAATCCTTAATACTGCTCGTGTTCATAAATTGAGCTCAACATTGACATTACACGGCGTAAGGATTGCGAGGGAAAGTTTCCTTACGCCCAAACCCAATAACCTATCTCAATCTATTTTTTACATCTGGGATAGACCTCTTTGTCCAAATATTGATTAAAGTGTGCCAATAACCCATCGACGGATTGTAATAGCCATATGTCGATACAAGCTATCCATGGTAGGTCGCATCGGTGTATGTGGATGTGGTATGAAAATGATAGTTCAACTGTGCCAATATCCTATCTTAAGATTTTAACTTAAATCAGTTTTTAAAATAATTAAAAAACTATTTCAAATGTTTTAAACGTGGACATGTGTATTTTAATATTATTTTTACGGTTTTATTTACTTTATTTGATATTTATTTTATTTTGTCTTCGTAGGGTTTGGTTATTGAGAAGTAGAAAGGAGATCGATCGACTGTCGCGGTCTGATCTCAGATTGAAAACAGTCTGAGATTGTGGATTAATTATTGGGTATCGGGCGTCAATCGAACAAAGGGTTCAATGTATTTTGAAATAGACCTTAAAACAATTTACTTCAATTTAATACATGCTTTAATTTGTTTCCTTTATTCTTGGTTAAACTGAAATATTATAAATCCTGTTTTTGTTTTCTTGTTCTTACTTTTTATAGCCTTATATAGAAGTTGCATGAACGTTATTTTTTTACGATAATAATTATATTATTCATTTCATTTTAAGCATCTCATGAGAAGGGCTAACATAATTACGGTTCTAATTAATATATATTTTTTTTAAGTATCAGCATTACCTATCGCGCTTAGTTTTCTATTTATTAATGAAATTTTTCAAACGCATTGGTTTGTATCATCGTGAATAACTTTTTATTTCAAACAGAGTAAGAAACGAAATATTGAATTCCTTCGCCTTCTGCCTCCGCTAGTGATAAATGATAGCCATCTATTTAAGTTGGTAAAACCATCACTGAGACAGCTAACATAGAAATAAATTGTATGCTATTAATAGATAATTAACAGCATCGTGTAATGTCATGTCGCTTTGGTTGTTAATTTTGCCGAGTTGCCATATGACGTTTAAATACTAAGATCACTTTGGTAAAAGTTGCATAAGTGCAATATGCCTTTTTAAAACTTAAATTGTTGAATATGCTATAAATATCAATGTCAATTTAAGAACAAATATGTTTTCAAGGCATTCAGGAGAGCATTTTTATATTATTTAGTGGTGAGATAACTTCGATATAGAAAGGATTTTCCAACTTGCCAAAATTAAGAGTAATAAATAAAAATGACTCAAGAATTGTTTAACTAAAACTTATGGAACATGTAGTCTTGATAATTTAATTTATAAGTACTGGTATAGTACAGTAGTGGAACATTGTAGATATGACAACATCGAAAGTCAAGGAAAAATCTGTACGTCTACTATTTGTCTCTTCATGAAGAAGATACCAATATTATTAAAACGATGGCGACGCAAATAAAATAACTTCAGAACGATTTAACTGCTGATTAGATGTGCATCATCCAGCATTTCAAGTAGATTAAACTGTCTTGAATTGCAAAGTACCTTGACATTACGCGAGGATCCTCTCACTGCACTGTGGGATTGAAAGCTCATAGCAATTTGTAAATACATTAAAACATTGTATGCCGTAGATAATCGTAATCTCCTAATCATGCACTAAATAATACCTAATTAATCATTTGTAAATATAGTCAAAAAATGGATTTTTAAACCATAATTTTAAAGAGATGTAAAGAACGAGGAAGACTCAACCAGAAAGGGGACGAAAGTGCTAAATGAATGTAACATATTATATATTCAGTTGAAGTTGAACTTTCCTTGCACATACAACATACAGTGCGTTATGTAAGTGTAGGTACATGGTGACATGTCGACCCGGTTTGTGACATGTCGATACCAATTCATTTATATAAGCAGGACCGTTTTCTTTCATGTCCTACGACTAGCTAATGGCAATCAGAGCCAGCTTTAATCAAAGACGATCAAGGTTAATTAAATAGTATGAATTATGATGATTTAATTTATTTAATGTAGTGAGAGAAATACTCGATATTCATTGCAAGAAGATAAGATAGTATTTGAAATATAGTTATGGTCAAAAAGTTATGTAAGCAGTATTAAGAATTTAAGTAACGGTAGAAGTATGTTTTAATAAGTATAAAGGTATACTTATTAAAATAACGTAAAATCGTAGTCAAAAAATGTTATATAATGGGATTTAAAGCGTAAAATAGATTGTGCCAGAGCGTGTGAATCGGGACGAGAACGATTGTGGTACACGTTGTCTTAGTTTTTAACTGAATTCACTTTGAATGCTTCATAATTGGTTATAATATAATTCAATACTTTTAACACAACATATAAGTATAACGTGAAGTTCAATTACGGGAAATAAGTATCATCGACGAAGTTTTGAACTTATTTTACGGGAATGCAAAATTCATTAACAATTAAGCAGCGGGTTTTTGTGACGAAAACCTTCATATTACAATTGTTACGAGTTGCCGCATTCGCGTCGGATGCTATCTTGGCTTCCGCATTAATTCCAAAGTTGCCGTGTATTTTTATTATTATTAAAGCATGCAGTCCAACTTAAGCAGATTGTTTTTTTTTTTGGACAGTGGGCAAACGGGCAGGAGGCTCACCTGATGTTAAGTGATACCGCCGCCCATGGACACTCTCAATGTCAGAGGGCTCGCGAGTGCGTTGCCCGCCTTTTAAGAATTTGTACGCTCTTTTATTGAAGGACCCTAAGTCGAACTGGTTCAGAAATACTACAGTGGTTCAGCTGGTTCTCCAAAGTGGTGATGCGCGGCAAAAACTGCCTTGAAAAACGCGCAGTTGTGGAACGGCGGACGTCGAGGTGATACGGGTGGAATTTCGTATTCTGCCTCGACGTCCGATTGTGAACTTCGGACACGTGTTTATTTTAATCTTTAATGTACGTCACAATTACAACAATTTAACAATATACTGATATATTGAAGAAAGAAGTAGAATGATGACTGATATCGACTAGAAAAAAATGCAATTAATATTATTTTCAATATATGGTGATTGGTGAAGCCAATACCATTTTTACTCTATTCAGTTTGTTTCAAATTGTAAGCAAATGTGGACACGCAAGATAAAAGTTTCGAATAACCAGATACCTGAATTAGTATTATTCGTACACAATGAGCAATTTTTGATTACTAAACTATCCATTATGGTCTTACGAATGCGTAGTCAAAGGGTCACGAGGTCACATTTCGAATGTTTTGTAATAATTCTTGACGATCTGATTTTATGATTAACATTTTTTATGCGTTAATTACGCTAAATATAGCACTATGATGATAAGAATAGTTACACTTATATAAAAAATACGAATTCCTCAAGTACTTATTCCAGACTGTCAATCACTACTTACTTTTCTGAGAATTTTAAAGATTAGGTACATTTTCTCAGACCACATTACATATATTGTATTTCAAAATTTTTACAATCAATAAATTGTACTGTTGAAATATGATTACTTGAAAGAAAAGTCTATTATTTATGGTCAATCAATGAGTACCAAAAGCCCGCACCGGTTGAGTAAGCACAGAGGCGTAACTGATCGAATTAATATTCAAACTGCTGTATTTGGAGCAATATTTCATTGTAACTATTAGATAACTCGGTCAGTTCAAGTTTTACGCATCTACGTAATCGTGAATTAAGTTTAGTTTAAAGACTTTCAAGAGCACAAATAAATAGACAAACGCACTTGATTCTGTTCAGTAGAGTATGACTTATTACCTAACCAAACAAAACCTTGTAACTAGATCTCAATACTGATAGCTAGTGATATGTGACCCCGTCATATAAGTTATGGTTGTAACCAGTTATAATGGATGTGTTCTGTCACTCTGTTTCTATGACAGCACTTTCGCCCAACCTTGGCTGCATTAGGTGAAGGATATCATGCCCACGAATGTAAAATTCGATCCAAAACGATAATTACTGGTCATTTATTTAATTACAGTAATTTGTCACTTATTTCGAAACATTTCAAATTCAATACAGATGGCGCTATCATGCGACTGTCCAATGTCGCAGCCGGGACCCACGTTAGCGGCGACCTGCGGCGGCGGCGCCTTCATGCTGTTCATGGGACTGCTGGAAGTGTTCCTACGCAGTCAATGCGATCTTGAGGACCCGTGTGGAAGGCCGCAGGTATAAAGTCGTTCGCCTTTAACATACAAGTCCAATAAGATGTCTAAATGTTATATAAGTGTACTAACAAGTCATAGTGGTGCGTCGTGTTTTGCCCCAAGCATCTGAACCTTCGCCTTTGATGTTGATAATGGCACATTATGACAAAGGGTAAAATTATTTAAATAATACTTCTAAATATGTATATATGCGGTTACATACTCGAATGCTAGTTGGAAACTACAAATTTATGGGAAACAGATTAATCAACACGGAAAAGCACTCACCCCGATCCGAAACAATGGCTGAAATTTTATACGCTTTGATAAACATCCATCTTTTAGGGTGTTAGATACGAGTGCCTGTGCGTGTTGTACCACACTTGTTTCTGTACTCACTTGTAATTGATAAGCTACTCGAGCTCTTTTTTCATAATACATAAGTAATCTTAGTGATATAACTTTAGTCTAACCCACCGCCATAGCTCTTTATTGCTATATATCACGAAGCTCCGAAGGATGAAATAAAAAGAAACCAAAATGACATATAAGAGAACTAGACTTGTTAATAAAACAAATTGATTTTATTTTTTTGCAAATTGGAATATATTTTGTTATGTTTTAGTTTCGTCGCGAAATGGATTCAGTTTATGACTTCATCGTGGTAGGAGGTGGATCAGCAGGCTCCGTGCTCGCCGCGAGGCTGTCGGAGGTGCCTCACTGGAGGGTGTTATTATTGGAGGCAGGTGCGGTATAACTACGTACTGCAGACTGCAGAATGATAACTGAATTTAATAATCAAACGAATCAATAGAAAACTATTATTTACCGGTGTTTAACAAATAAAAAAATGTAGGAAAGTAATAACAATAATAATTAGTACAACATTACTTAATAATTTGCAAGGTGACAAATACCAAAAATAATTTACCAATAACAATATTTTGCAGCATTGATTGCAGCGGTTACCTAACCATTGATCAATAATATTGTAAATATAGTAACCACTGACCACAGAAAATTTATATTTGTACAGGATTCGACGAGCCGACGGGAACGCAGGTGCCGTCCATGTTTCTGAATTTCATTGGATCTGCCATCGACTGGGGGTACCACACGGAACCTGAGCCGGCCGCGTGCCTTGGGGAGAAAGACCGCAAATGTTACTGGCCACGTGGGAAGGTATGATCTAATTAATAGGGTAAGTAAGAGACATATTGGTGGAAGAATTTTTTTTTATAAATTCTTGTTCGGTAGTATTAACTTTCATTTCCATATCTGTTCCGGGTTGGGATAAATTATAGAGATTATTATGTATTAAAGGAGCAATGGACTAAACTAGTGGGGTGAGCTGTGATTGGGATAAGAGTCGCGCCCGGTACGACGTCTGAATGCGAACTAACTGAAGTGAATATAATGAAATATTATGAAAATGAACACACAAGCAAATCGTATTGCATGGTGTCATTTACATTGCAAATACCTGTACGGTTGTAAAACGGCCAATATCGTTAGCCATCTAAACATGTATGTGCTTAGTTTTGAATCGGACAAAAAAACAAACAATAGTGCTATAACCTTTTAGGACTTGGCTGCAGATTTCTGTATCTGTTTCGTGATCATTAGTTTTTTCTTTATAGAAAAGAAGGTACACTTATCTCACACCGTCGGCTTTTGGGTCTACGTGACTGTGAAGTCATGGCGGTCTCCTTACGATATTTTCCTTCACCGTACACAGACGGTCTAATTAAAAGTGCACAGCCGGGATTCGAACCTTCGACCTTAGGGCAGAGAATCGCACGCTGAAGCTACTAGGACTAAAATCATGTGACGTCATTAGGTGTTGGGCGGTACGTCAGTGATGAACGGGATGATGTACATGCGCGGCTCTCGACACGACTACGACGGATGGGCGGCCGCCGGCAACGAGGGCTGGGCCTACGATGATGTCCTTCCCTACTTCATCAAATCCGAGGACAACCGACAGATGCATGACGTGGACGATGGCTACCACGGCACGGGTGGCCCTCTCACAGTGGAGCAATTCCCTTATCATCCACCTCTCAGTCACAGTCTGCTTAAAGCCGGAGAGGAGCTTGGTAATTTCTCGCTTGTAGCTTTGGAGGTGTAGCCGACTGTAAAGTAGATGTAACATTTTAAATATAATTAAAATCCCCCGAATAATAGGTTATCAAGTCCGTGACTTAAACGGAGCCATCCACACTGGGTTCAGCATCGCACAAACAACGCATCGCAACGGGTCTCGAGTTAGCGTGGCGCGGGCTTTCTTGCGTCCCGCGAGGCATCGCCCCAATCTCCACGTGATGCTTAACGCCACAGTGGCTCGAGTACGCATCAACACCACCACGAGGCGCGCCTACGCTGTTGATATTATCAACTCTTACGGCCGTTCCGAGACCGTCTTTGCTAATAACGAAATTATACTGAGGTGACTTGATAAAAATAAAATAATCAGGATATACAATAATAATATAATATACCTAATTTGAATATCTTTCATACATATCTAACATGGTATGAGATGGATGGAGAAAATTTTAGGTCCTTTCATATTAAATTGGCGTTTTTTCGCACAACGAGGCCACGTTGACCTAAAGTAATATCCTCTTTGCTTAGGAATTCCCAATTCAATGTATTAATGCAATTTACTCGTGCATTGGTTTTTTGAAAACCATTCATTTCATTTTCCGTAAAATAGCTTGAAAGGTGGATACCACACGAATTGTAAGAAGCAAATCGAGAAACGCGCGTTGACTACATATGCCTTCATATTCCGAATCATTACCTGTGATGAAAATTGGATCTTGTATGATAATTAACAGCGCTCATCGCAATGGCTGATACCAGCTGATGATTACGTCAGATATCTTTTATCAGCTAATTGCAAGCCACGATGGAAAAGCAAGCTGCTTCACGACAGCGCTAGACCACACACTGAACAATAGACTGCCACCAAATTAGAGGAGCTTGTCTAAGACATCCATCGTACTCCCCCAGCGATCATCAATTTATTTTGGCATTTTACGTATAACATGGCAATAGTGCATAAATAGCAATGGTACATACTTTGATTAAATTAATATAATAAATAAGTGTGCAAATATTTAATCAATTACCATTTAAAATATCGGTGCGTTTGACAAATTCAAAATGGCAAAGCTGCATGTTAAAGTGAACATAGTTGACTAAAATTGTGACTGAAGAGATTGAGAGATTAAGTTTCTCATGTAAAAAATATAATTTGTAATGAAAAATAAAGTTGTTTAAACATTATTTAAAAATCTCAACTTTTTTGTTCCTCATACAAAACGCCAATTTCATATGTAACGACCCAATATTTTATTCGAATTGAGTCGAAAAAAAATTGTTCACTGCCTATAATTGTTGTCTATTAACAAATACGTATAAGTTAAGAATAAAGAGTAACCATTACAGCGCGGGTGCCATAGGGAGTCCACAACTGCTTCAGCTAAGCGGGGTTGGTCCCGCGGACGTTTTAAATCGGGCGGGAGTGGAGGTGATCCATGAGCTGCCTGGTGTGGGTCGCAACCTTCACAACCACGTCACGCATTTCCTCAGCTTCTATTTAAAAGACAACAACACCGCGCCCCTCAACTGGGCCACCGCTATGGAGTATCTTCTCTTCCGTGACGGGCTCATGTCCGGCACCGGTCAGTGAAGAAATTTATCATAAATATTTTTTAATGTTTGTAACACTATATTGAGAGTAACAAATGATCAACATAATTATTCGTATCGTAACGTTTCTGTATCCGTTTTATATTCGGTCTAAGGAAGTCCGAACATATCTTTCGTTCCGTAAGCGGAAAGGCTGGTTGCCCACTCGTCAGCGACGTGATGCTCACGTTCTCCTCTTTTCCAAAAACGATTTCAATTCTTGGACACCCATAGCTATAGCTAACGCTCCTCCGAAAACTATATCCTTGTTCCTATATTGTTTATGTTGTTTCTTTTTCAGCGAATCCTTTAAGGTCTCTGCAGTGAGGCTATTGAACTCCCACCCGTATTCGCTTAGCTCCTTCTCTATCTTCCTTTAAATCACTACTGTACTTGCATTACCTGTCCACATCGTATCCCTAAATTTCCTACTGACATACTGACTAATCTATAATTATCGAGATTCATGCACATTTTTTCCTTTTCTTATCTAATTAACTTTATGTATTATATATTTTTGCATTTCTTGCTTGCCTTATCTTAAATTTGTTTTTTCACAGTGGTTGCCTGGAAGAGATCGCTCGAAGGCGATAAGACCGCCAGTTGCCCTCCTTGTCATTTAATTATGTCAATTGTATTAATAAAAAAATAATTGTTATAATTAAAAATAGCTAAAAAAATATAAATGAATTGAATTTTCCATTATTAGTATTTATAATTTAACTGTATGGATATTGTATCCTTGTTAATTAAATAATTACCAATATTTTAACAAGTCTATAATTTTTTTAGGAATATCTGAAGTAACCGCATTCATCAACACAAAGTATGTAAACCCGGAGGAAGACAATCCCGACATCCAAATGTTTTTCGGCGGGTTCCTCGCAGATTGCGCCAAGACCGGGATGTTGGGGGAAAGTAAGGGAGAAGGCAGCCGTTCCGTGCAAATGTTTCCTGCTGTACTGCGGCCAAAAAGTCGTGGCCATCTAGAAATCGCCAGCCCTGACCCCTTCCAGCATCCCAAGATTTTTGCCAAGTTCGTAACTGGTGTTTGATAATAACTACATATTTTAATTTTTTAAAATTAAAGCAGTGAGCTTGCTTCCACAAGTAATTAATCATTAAAAATCAGAGAACCAGATTGGCCTATACAATCACGTGGTTTTAACAAGCCTTTTATGATGCGTTTTGACAAGTATTTTTGATCACAATATTTAGTTATTTCTATATATTACAGCTTTAAAGTTTTTCTTAGTTTGATGTCTGCTATACCAGCTGCAGGTTTCTATGATAGAACAACAGCTTTTTCTTTCTTACTTTGCTTTATCTTGTGCTTTTCACGTGCAGTCATGTAGCGTTGGTAACTACAGAGTGCTCTTCCGTACAGTAAAGTTTTACTTAATTCTGTTTTACAGTTAATTATTAAAGTATAAGCATCTTTAATACTATCAAATACGAAGTAGGTATGTAAATATACTAGGGATATTCAATAAATAGTGATTATGCGATACATTGCCATTGACAAGAAAATAAATAAACGCTGTCAATCATAGCCTATCCTATGTAAGATATAATAAGAAAAACAAATAATACCTTTTTTTTTTAACATACATAGAACTTGTATCCTGGAATCTGTTCTAAAAATAGGTGAAATTCCAGTAGCCGCGGTAAATAAATATCTCTGCTTGAAAAATCTTACTACGGAGCTGGTGATGTGTGTGAAGAAGAATTTTCCATAATGACTAACCCAGCACAGGACACCCTACAACGACAATTTATAACACAGCGTTATCACCAACTCCATTCAAAAATCTGGCTTCAAATTCATGGAACATCCTCCATATTCACCGGACTTAGCGATTTCTTACTAATTCTCTTATTTAATGAATATAATTAAATATATATAGTGTAATTATTACAAGAAAATAAAAACGTTATTTCATTTACTTTCAGTTACTTGACCCATCCAGATGATGTGAAGACCCTGATAGAGGGCATCAAGTTCGCAGTCCGCTTGTCGGAGACCGGAGCCTTGAAAAAGTACGGAATAAAGCTTGATCGCACCTCAGTGAAGGGATGTGAGAGGTATCGCTTCGGGTGCGACGCTTACTGGGAATGTGCGGTGCGTATGCAGACTGGACCGGAGAACCACCAAGCAGGTTCATGCAGAATGGGGCCTCGTGGTGACCCACTCGCGTGCGTCGATCCGCTATTACAGGTTCGCTAATATTTATTAAGTATCTCATCATTATCAGAGCCAGGATTTGTCCTGCAAATTATATTTCATTCCAAAGAGCCACAAGAGTGCGTTTGCTAAGTTAAGTTTAGCAGGCCCATAAATTTAGAACTATTTATTTTATAAAGGTGTTGTATAATCTCTTTTGATAATTCTATAGGATTAAAGTTTTCTCACTAAAATTATAAATGGATATTATATTTTATATAACATCCATTTATAATATTGGTATATGGTATGGTATATATATATATATATATAATGTTAGTAATATTATATTTATATTATATACATATATGTATCGAACCATAAAATATTATCGATAACTTATTGACAGACAATACAACTGTCGAATATTACCTGTTTAGTGTATTAGCCTGAATTTTTTTCTATTTATTGTCTTGCAGGTGCAAGGTATCGATCGGCTCCGCGTGGCGGATGCTAGTGTGATGCCGGCTGCGCCGTCAGGAAACACTAACGCGCCAACTGTCATGATCGCAGAACGCGCTGCAGACTTCATAAAGCAACGCTGGCTGGGCTCGACACAAGTATGTACTTGTAGTAAATCTTAATATAGAACCAATTGGTTTTTTAAGGAGACTTAAAAAGTACCCAGATTAACTTCTGTTATTTAATATTTATTTATCACAAAACTATTAAAGTAATCTAAAAACCAGACTGACAAGTATTGAGCATTTTGTAATAAAATAATATTGGAAATTCCATTTCATTGAACTACGGTATCTATAACTTCTCTATCATTAGGGCGGTGGCCCCCCCACCGCCGTTACACGTGGTGGCCACGCCCAGCTGTCCGCGACGCAGTACGTGGCTAAGGTGGGCTACTAGTCGTGTACCAGACATGCCCAGTGGGTGACCGAGGCTCACTGAACTGCCGTGCACGTTGACATTGCTAGCCTCTAAACCCAATATACGCCGGTTAGCGATCCCCACCATGCTGAACGGCTCGTTTATCTCCCACAGGGATACACTCTCCTTTGAAACCCCGGTTTTCTCTAATAGTTTGGTAACGGCATCAGCCGGTGCAATAGGAAATTCGATAGGGTCCCTCTCAGCGTCCGCGTACCCCACTACTCTGGCCAGCGGCTCCACTTTTAGTCTGTCAGCAGCTTCTGAGGTCATCATCAGCACAGCAGACCCTCCGTCGTTGAGACCAGCCGAGTTTCCAGCAGTTATCGTGCCTCGTTTCTGAAAGACCGGTTGCAGTTTTCTAAATGTCTCGAAATTGAACCTCTTATATTCATCATCCTCTGCCACGATGATCGGCGCTCCCTTCCTTTGCGGTACCGAAACAGGTATCATTTCCTCCGCGAAAACATTAGCCTCGTAGGCAGCGATAGTCCTCTTGTAAGTGTCAATGGCGTGGTCGTCCTGCTCACACCTCAGAATTTCAAACTTGTTGGCGACGTATTCGCCGCAGTCTCCCATATGTATGTTATGCTCGACATCTGTCAGGCCGTCGTAAAGGATGCCATCCACAAGATGCAGCCCGCCGTAAGGGGTGTCACCGCGCCGCAGATAGAACGGAACATTCGACATGGACTCGATACCTCCGGCTAGGACCACATCGTGTGTCCTAGTCTGTAGCGCTTGCGCAGCCAATGTAACAGCTTTAAGTCCCGATGAGCACACCTTATTAATTGTGGTGCAAACTGTACTTGCAGGTAGACCCCCGTTAACTGCAGCCTGACGAGCTGGCGCTTGTCTCAAATACGCTGAGCAAACGTTGCCTATGAAAACCTGAAAAAAATACATTACAAAATTCAAACCACAATTATGAAGACTATCGGGTTCCTTTATATTTTTCCTAGAAATATTGCGTCTCAATGTGGTATGAGTACCTCTTCTACTTCTTCGGGGGATATGTGGGCCCGCTCAATGGCGCCCTTGATCGCTATACCGCCTAGTTCGGTGGCGGTGAGAGAAGACAATCTGCCTTGAAAACATCCGATAGGAGTACGGACAGCCGACACTATTACCACCTCGCTAAGAACAATTTTCGACATTGTTAAACAATCCTTAAACTGATCCAAAACAAATCAAAATTGATAAATTCTAAGAATAAAATACAAACATCGTTCAATGCTCAAGTACCGAATGGCATTGAATGATTCAAGTACATTGCATTGGAATATTCTACAACGAAGTAGATACTAGAACTGCCTCGTTGTACGTAACACAATATACACAACATACGTAATACTATATGCATTATCTATTTATGGAGAATGATAATGCGTTGTATGATGGAAGTCGTATCGGTACAATACAAAATCCCCAGTAATCTATGAAGTGATTTGTAATTTTTATACTTATTGTAAGGATATCTTGTTTATTGTAGTAAATATTATATGGGAGAAATATAAATAAATTATTATTATAATATTGTCTGAAATTTCGTTCGTTTAAATGATGATATCATAAAGGTTGTTAAAAGTGTTACCGTAGGGATCGAATTGCCAAAAAGCAGTTTGCAATTTCGGTAGATCTGGAATTTCGGTTTAATGGATATTATGTTACAACATTATCTAGTTACGTAAGTAAGTGTAGCTTTCTATTGGTAAAATAATTTTTACTATATAATAATTAGTAAGTATCAAATTGTTTATGAAACATGAATAAGAATGTAAGCATTGGTGTCTTAAGGTACTATTTAGGCCAATATAATGAATGTTCAATGATTATCTCCTGAACGTACGCATAATAAATTGAACTTTCATTATATTTATATATATTAATAATTTTCTAAATTTTGCGCCTTTGTCCTCAGGTACCTAACCCCACGCAGGAGTCAGTGGACATCTCTAACGTGCTGAGTCCAAGCGAGAGTCGCTACCCAGGGTGGCTCTGACCAACCCGTAGTCATGAGCCGTCCTTAAATCCCCTCTCTCGATTTAGATGTTTAGCTACAGTTACCATTATTTTAAAACGTTTCCTTGTTTCCCCTAATTTAGCGCCATCTATAATGTAATAATTAGTAAGAACTAAGAATATTTTAATGTGAGTCGTAAGATCCTAACTATCTATTATGTTTACATAAACGATTTTCTATTGAAAGATTAGGATGAACCATTGTTATAATTTGTATAATGTAAAGTTGTCTTAAGTTCATCTCCGGAGTGAGTAGGCCACGAGAAACCTGAATTTAATATAGTACAGAGATTGTTGCTATCGATACGGTGTCTTTTATGATTTTAAATAACTAGTAAAAACTAAAATTAATAGTATTTTTGAAAAATTATTGTAAATGATTGTAACTTGTACTGTAGAAATGCATGTTAAAAGTGGTGTACTTTAATAAGTGCACAATGAAAGATGGTAACTAAAATATGGGACCTTTCTTTACCCCAGGTTTCCTATTCAGGCCGGTAATGTTTAGATTTAGATAATAATTTAAATTAAGAGGCGAGGTGAAACAGTCTACGACTGTTGTTATAATATAATATGTGTCGTACAAAATACTCAATTTAGTTAATTTATTAAACAAGAAAAATATATATAGGTATATGCGTGTTTTATTTTATTTCAATGATTGTAAGAGGTCGAGCTAGAGATGCAAATTGTTGAGGTTGGAGCCCGAGTGCTGAGGCAGCGCGTCGGCGGGGCGCAAGAGCAGCGTGCCCACGGGCGCCAGAGCCCGATCCCTCTCTTCCAGCCTGAGCATGTCCTGGCGAAGCTTACGAAGCACGGCGCGGTTGGGCCGGTGCCGCCGCGCCTGCTCTTGCAGCAGCGTGATCTGCTGCTCGTGGAGCTTTCTCTCGGCGCACGAAGGCACCGAACGCGAGCCGTACAGACGCAGCAGCGAACCCCAGGAGCGCACGTGAGGGTGCAGCGACTGCAGGATGGCCTGCGAGGCGCGCTGCTTGGCCGCTTTCTTGTTGTTACACACGACGACCGCGCTGTGCTTGCCCACCTTCATGGTCAGCTGGATCTTCTGGTACTCCAGCTTGTCGACCTGCAAGGAGGGATCGGTCAGAGGCGGAACGGCGAAGGGCGCGGGCGGCGAAGGGGCGGGGCACCGACCGTGACGTCGATGTGGCGGTCGCCGGCGCCGAAGTTGCGCAGCAGGCACGTGCGCAGGATGGCGTGGGGCGAAGGCTCGCAGGTGGCGACGCAGAATTCGGCCACCCGCGGGTCCTCGACGCCCACGTAGTCGAAGAACGAGAAGTCCGGCTCGGGTGCGTCGGGCGCTGCGAGCTCGTCCTTCATCTCGGGGATTAGGATGCGGATGGAGGCGCGGGCGGCGGCCGCCTTGGCCTGGCGCTTGGAGCTACCGACGCCGACTCCGTACTGCATGTCGCCTATGAACACGGTGGCCTGGTAGGGTGTGGCGGCGTTCTCCAGCTGCGTGAAGTGGTACACCGGCTGCTGCTGCAGGGCGCGGTTCACGTACTCGTGGAAGACTGACAGGTAGCAGCGCCCGTTCATGTTCATGACCCAGTCCCTTTTGCCGCGGACGCCTGAGGGCACGGTAATACATAAACAGACTGATGATACAGATCTTGGATCTAGAAGCGACCTTCGGTCGGCAATCGAAGCCGAGAAGCGTTTCATTACCGTCCTGTCCCGTGGTGGGGATGGTGATGAGCTTGGTGCCTTCGGGCAGAGACGGGTACTGCAGCGCCTTACGGGCCTTCGTGTACTTGCGACGATCCGCCCAGCGACTGAAACGTAAGTAATTCCCGAGAAGTTGTTCAAGTTCTCGAAAATTTATGAAAATCGAACGAGAGGCTCACTTGAAGTGCATGACTTGGACGGTCTTGAAGTGGAAAAGTGCCTCGCAGTACCGGGTGATGTGTTCGGCAGTGAGATGCTGCGTGCGCCAGCTGGAGCTGACCGCTTCGACCCTGGGCGGAGGCACGGCTCTTCCTCCGGGCACTATCACCGGCCTGATCTTCAGGGACTCTTCGCTCTCTTTGTCCTTCTCCTGGCTTCGGAGGTCGTTCTCAATTAGTTTTCCTTTGAAGGGACATCCGGCGACAGTGCCGTTATCTTTTTCTGCGTCGTCACCGACGTGAGCTACCGCGACGAGGTCGTCCACGGCTTGATCGGCCGTCCCGGAGGCCCGTGACGACGACGAATCTTTATCGCTCTGCAGTTTAGCGTTACAAATGTCGACCTGTTCTTGTATCTTCTTGTCTAACTCTTTCTGTTTCTCTTCCTCCTCCAGAGCTCGTCGATACGCCAAGCACGGGATCGCACTTATTGGGATGTCGTGACGCTAAAAAAATAGGGCAATTTTATAAACCGAGTTTGTAAAATAGTCGAGGTTTCAATGACAACAAAACACAACTTCACAATAGAAAATCCATAATTAGATGATTACATGAAGGATTTATTGTAATTGTGTAAACAAAAAAGCAAGACAGCAGAAAAGAAGTAAATTTCAAAGAACTGACCTGTATGTTGCTCTTGCCCAGGCAGTAAGGCTTGGCGAGGGTGACGACGCGCGTGGGTCGGTGCATGTACACCGGGATCCCGCTCATGTGACGAGCGCATATCCAGTCCAAAGGCAGCACTTCGAACGGATTGGTGCCTTTCTCTGCCACAAACGGTAGATAAATCAATCGCACTGCGTAAACTCATCAACAAGGCACTGCCTTACGAGGGGTACAAGGGTACAGAGCGCGCCAGAAATGTATGGTATGTGCTTTATAAATTCGTGTTTATATCTGTCTGAATAAAAATCAAAAATAATTATTTTAGATCTGTAGTTTTCAGCAAACAAAATATCATCATTGTTGCACATTCTTAGTTTATACTGGTATAATCATAATAAATCTCAACATGGGCTCATAGCAGTAATAAAAAAATTAGGTAACAATAAATTTAAAAAATTGGATGTTGCTAAGTGGGCCAGTCCAAGTCTAACCTTCCATTACTATTTTGGACCTCAAAACATATGGCTTCTCTTTTGGTTTTGGTGCTCCTTTGAAATCATCAGGAAGATCATCCTCCAACATCTTTTCAATCTCTTCCTCCGGTAGTTCTGAAAGTTATTTATGTAATATTTTATTAGAGATATAAAACCCCAGATATTTTTATGTATTTAATTATGTAATACCCTGAGAAACATCAGACTCTCCACCATCACTGGCGGCTTCTTCGTCATCTGATTTAACTTCATCGAGAATCTTAAACTCTTTTAATTTCTGTAGCTCCTCTGGTGTCACATAGTTGTTGTACTTGTCATCAACCACAAATTCATTGGTACTAGTGCCGGGATCCTCGGTGAAGTCTTCCTCCTTTTCTTCCATCACTTTGGATTTTTTTGGTGGTGGTGGAATTTCTGAATCACTCATTTTATCTACAATATGAGGTTATTGTGGTGTAGAGCCCTTTTCACCCACGAAATTAACAAAATTATTAATCATATTACGTAAATATTTCCCTGAATTTACAACAATAATAAGAATTGTTTTGATTAGGTTTAGACCAAAAACCTAATAACAACAATATCCCAGAAACTATTTTCTGGGATATTGTTCATTATCATGACTACTCATGAACAATTATGGTACCTTTTATTACATACTCTTATTTTCAAATAAGGTCACACACAGGTCTAATCAAAATTAAAAATATCAGATTTTATTACGTGCACACAGCTAAAGTTGTATATGTCGCTGTACTGTGTACATGTACTGTGTTACTACAAGACAACTGTTGAAATTAATTAAGTAAATCTTACACACGATACAAGAAGGGCATATAATACTTATGTTGTGCTGATCAAAAACTATACTGCTTTTGTGGATGTTGATGATAATAATATATAAGTAATATATATTTATATAAGAATTCATTTTTATAAGTTTTGTTATTATTTAATAATCATAAAACCTTTAACCAGTCTGCCTCAGTTACCTTAATATAAATTCAATATTTCATAAGTCTGAACTTAATTAAACTGAAATGTATTAGAGAAAAGAAATGTTATGTTAAGATCATATAGTTTCTTAAAATAAAGTAATATGAAACTTGCATTATTTTTACATAATAAGTATGGTTTTCCTTTGAGCATCAATACCAATACAGGACTTAAATTTACAAACACTGAAGTTTTAAGTACTTTTTTTAATATACTGATCTTATTTTAATTGTAGAAAAAGTTCAACACAATAGTTACGAGGTGAAACAATTACAATTTGCGATAGTTCCAAAAATCCAATAAAAATAAACAATTGAATTTTTACCATCGTCAAATGTAAATGTTAAGAAGAACTTTTAAATAGTGAAGATGAATACAAACTGAGGCTTTGAGCAAATTTCCAAGAGACTTCTTCTGAAAAAACACAAGAGTAAAGCCTTTTGTAAAACTGCTTGGTACAAGATATGGCTGATGGTCACCAGATCTGATGTTTGTTTTCTGCAAGAAATATCCTTCTCTCGGAAGACTCAAGAATAATAGAATGCATGTAGCTAGAAACTTGAAATACTTACATAGAAAAAAAACGTATATCAGATATCTACGAAAATGCTTAATTAATGATTAAGATCACTAACGGTCACACTCACTTTTAAATGTAAAATTAAATATTAAATTAATTAATCCATTAAATTTTATGGTCGCATTTGAATTTTAATTTAACTACCTCCATTCCGTAATTAATAATCAGTAACAAGAAACAGCAAACTATTTAATATTAATATTGTATAGTGTTTACCGATTACCGATTACTGTCAAAATTAGATAGTGTAATTTGAAACACAAATTGACATTTGACATAGACTAGAGTACATAAAGGATATAGAGTCAACACTCGACATTGTCCGACCGTGCATGACCTACGCTAGCGTAGTCTTCGCGCACTGTTCCCCCTCGCATATCCACCGGTTACAGGTGCTACAGTCGCGTTTCATGAAAATCGCGACCGGCGCACCCTTCTACGTGAGAAACGTCGATCTCCACTATGACCTGGAGCTCCCTACCATAGCCCAATGGATGAAGTTGGCGTCCAAACGCCACTTCGACAAGGCTAAACACCATCCCAACCCACTGGTGCGTAATAGCATCAATTATTACCCCTTCCCGACTAAAAAGGCTCGCAGGAGGCCCCGACACGTACTAATGGATCCGGATGATCCAATCACAATAGCTAACAACAAATTAAAAGCCGCCCGCGCGGCCAATAATAATAATAGCAGTAGCAATAGACAGATTAGGGTTAAAAACCGCCTTCTCCGGGGAAGGCGAGGACCTTTGCTTTGCATTTCGCTCACTCCAGTGAGCTTCCGTCCTGCCCTTCAGGCGATTGACCCCCCCGCGACGGCCCAAGCCGAGGTTCGAGTCTCACATTAGACGCCCTTGCGCGGGAACCCCACCCTTTCCGGCTGAGCTAAGCTCGCCAAAACAGCTTGCTGAGCGTGCTGAGCTGTAAAGGCCCTTAAAGCCAACAGCGAGATTCCATTCTCAAAAAAAAAAAAAAAACACTCGACATTGTAGCACACTACCGCTACCTGGATGTAGTTGTGCTCACTCGACACTCACTTTTCGGCGGGAACTCCAAAAAGAGCCCGCGTACATTTAAGCTTTTAATAATTTTATTTTCAATTTTGGTTATTTTTCATTAAAATTTAGTGTAAATAGCAGAATTTCAAAGTAGTGACTCTTAGAAATGGAAAACGTCCTCGCGTGGAGGATTTTGGTGATAACCCCCAGGGCAGGCCGACTCTGGCCGTTGGCGGTGGCAGTGAGCGCAATGACTTTTATTTACCGTTTTACAAACCAAATCATAAAAGACTGTATCCGGAGAACTCTGTTAATACCGAATTAAAGTATTTGTCAAAGCTACTATTAAGGACAGACTGGGCAACAAGAGCCCCATTTACTTAAACCATATTTTTGATTCACAGAGTGAGTATATCTCACGCCAAGAGTTTAGGTGTCTGCCCACTATCCCGTGGCATACCATGACCGTGCTAGGAACGTATCCAGCACGGAAAGCAATCCGGTGCGCTCTATTTCGCCCACTGAAGCGGGCCGACAGCGTTCTAAACCCGTCTACAACCCGTATTTAATCTGTATGATGCCCGTATGTGACACGGCAGGAATCTTTTCAATACACTCGTAAAGCATCGGTTCATTCTTCATATGGTGAAATATTGAAGTAGTTATGGCTATAAAGAAACTAACGATTGAACTACTGCCAATGATTAGCTATCATTTTGGATGAAGAGGAAGAGGAATGGGTTTCTAACGGTCATACTCCCCGCTCAGTCATCGTTTAGCCGCCTGCGCGCAGCGGTCTGGCAACGTCGCGTGCCATGCACGTAGCGTGTCCGCACCGGCAAAATATTCCCTCCGACGAATAGTTGACGGTCCGTGCATGGCACGCTACGGTGTCGGCCGGTGACGGAACGGTCTAGTGGGCATAGTCTCAGAAGTATGAGACTTTGCCCACTAGACCTAAATACAAAGAATAGTTTTTTGTCCGAAACGGTCCTAGTACGGTCATGGTATGCTTCGGGATAGTGGGCAGACACCTTTATGAGCGCTCGCCGAAAGTGGTGGGGATGTCTGCGCACCAAATTTCTAATGGCCGCGTGGCCCTTGAATTGGCGTTGAACTATAAGCATAATCAAATAGGTATAGTGTAAATTAATCTAATTTTGCCATTGCAAGATATGTAGGTAGCTTTACAGTACAATAAAAAAACACTTTATTTAAAGAAAGTAATTTATTTCAAATCCTAGTCGTGTGGTAGAGGCAGTATTCCCTCCATTAAATCATCTTTGTACACTTTATTTCCGAGGCACTCGTAGACGGCATTTCGTCATCGTCTGAGATTTGACATTATTCGACGTCATCTTGACTATCAATGAAAACTTTTCGGTTATTTTCAGTATTTTTCCAGCTAAAACCTAAGTTATTAACTGTTCCATTTGATGTTCTATTTTCAGTTTGTTGTAGTCTCTGATTATTGTTTTTAATTTTTTTTTCAAAGGTCACAATCGTCTCAGTTGAGGTGTGTTTTACCTTCTTTAAACCACCAACTAAAATATCTGTTTCCTTTTTAATAAAAGTATTTACACTATAAACAATTTTTACCGCGACGAAACTTAAAAAACGAAGAGCGCAACTGTACTTCGAGGACCAGAGACGTCATCTTGACTATCAATGAAAACTTTTCGGTTATTTTCAGTATTTTTCCAGCTAAAACCTAAGTTATTAACTGTTCCATTTGATGTTCTATTTTCAGTTTGTTGTAGTCTCTGATTATTGTTTTTAATTTTTTTTTCAAAGGTCACAATCGTCTCAGTTGAGGTGTGTTTTACCTTCTTTAAACCACCAACTAAAATATCTGTTTCCTTTTTAATAAAAGTATTTACACTATAAACAATTTTTACCGCGACGAAACTTAAAAAACGAAGAGCGCAACTGTACTTCGAGGACCAGAGACGACCATACACAGCGCGGTAACCGAAAGCTGACCAATTACGCGCTAGCGCTCGTCGCCCTTCACCCCGTACCGCCAAACGGCTTCTGCGCATTCAATGTCAGCGCTCATTACTCGTGGCGGTACCTATAAAATTGCAGATATTTTTAAGCAGTATAATACAGCAAATAATTTTATTAACAATTATTATTCCTTAAAAAATATGAAATGAAAGCTTTCATTCCTGCTGTGCAGATTGAAAAGACAGGAATCATATGATTTGTTCCAACTAACCCCGGCTCATTGAATTCTTGAAACAACAAAACATTGATATATGCCTATTTAATGAAACATGGTTCAAAGATAAGACATTTAAAATTCCATGGTTACAACATGTATAATAAAAATTAAAACAATAGTCATAATGGTGTGGCAATATTAATTAAACCATACCTCTAGTACAATATTATTAACACTACATTATATGAGGACATTCAAAGTGCTGCTCTGTCTATCTACAATAAGTGGTAATTTGAGTGTTCTTTGTGTTTACTGTCCAGCTACCAGTCGCCATATCAGATTAAATAGATTACACAGTATAATTAATAATCTTCCAAAACCAATATTTGTATTTGGGGACTTTAATGCTTACCATATAGGTTTCGTTAAACGAATTTCAATACAATACAAACACAAAATAATATTAAATTTTTATTATACTTACATTACAACCCTGGCAGTCAAAATTACTTGGAGGCGTTCCAATCAATGTCCTCCGAGACACCTACATAATCAGTATCATCAAATTCAGGCGACGTATGTACTTCTAAATCTATCCCAAATTGACTTCGCCGGAGAATTTGTGGTTCATTGCTTCGTACTTCAACCAAGAGCGACGCCACACTCTAAGCCGTACACACACAATACACAAAATGAGTATTTTGTGTATTTGTATACTTGTAAGCCCATATTTAGAGGATATTACATTAAAAAGCAAGAAACACGGTGAAAAAAAATGTCTTAAGGTTTTTAATATCTTGTATTTCTCCCTTTCATTTACGTACCTACCTCTAATCTCTATTATATAGTAATTTAAATTTCCTTACATCCGATTTCTTTCTAAAACTAACAGATTCTTATTAAAAACGTAATAACAATTAACTTAAGGAAATTGTCAGTTTATTGCTGAAATTACATTGACATATTTATTACTTATGATGGATAAAAATATTACAGTTTGGAAATCAGTATAATAACTAGATGGTGTTCAAAAAAAGAATATTCAATAAGTAATGTAATTTGTGATATGAGTACATTTTGCCTAAAAATAAAATCATACTTAATACCTAATATTTATTAAATTATTAACGTTTATTTTTTTATTATTATACATATTTATTGTGTGGTGTACACAAATAGGAATACCTACATTATCGTACTAATCGGTCTTACAAAATGGATTATGTTCTGTACCTATTTAATAATTATTCACAATTTACATCCTTAATTATTTTTTTACGAAACTACACACTACATTCTTGGCACATAATCTTATATTAATGAGTCTATTAGTTGTCTAGAACGAATTGTCACGACAATGCAATATCTATTAAACCTCTGATAGTTGACAATATAACAAAGGCGTACGTATAAATATGTTAGATTTTGGGGAAATACCGATTCAAACGAAAACTCATTTTAGTTTTAAATGCACAACAGCATTTAATGGTGTTTAATTCACATCAATATCAGACATTTAACACAGAGCAATATTTAAAAGTTTATTAAATAATAGTTACACTTGTGCTTGAACTTTGAAAATTCGTTTAATATAAATCCTGCTATTAACATTATATTATTATGTACAATAACAATGTTTATAAGATTATTTTTTATATCATTTAAAGTGTTTGTTTTGCTATTCACCCTTTGTGCTACATATTATGCAATTGCAGTAAAACATAATTATGATTATCTTTAAACTGAAGCATTTGACAACTACTCTAACGGTATTTTTATTTATGAAGATCGAAGTTGTTCTTCCTGGAACCTTCTGTATTGGACAGACGAGCTGACTGTAATATCACAAAGGACAAAATAGTCTATACAGAAAACATTCTTATAACAGATGACAGAACACCCTTATAAGTATTTGCAATCAAATATTATTAAAAAAATTATTGAATATTTATTGGTAACTTTTTAAAACTTTTATATATAACTTTTTCTAAAAGTTAACTTTGTTTCATGATTATATATGATTTGAGATTATAATTGTTTTGTGTATTTCCGGATCGGTGCTCTGTACAATTTACAATACAGGTATTGATTGACCTGTACTGTAAATTTTCAGATCAATTTCTAGAATGGCATTACCTGACCTATTTCTTAACTAACATATTCGGAAAACAAACATTTTGTCATAATTATTATTTCTTGATTTAATTTATACTCTATATTTTCTTAAATAAAATACATATATGGTTTTGGTTGGGTTAACTAACTTTCTCTCGTCCGTTTCTATGTTCCTTAAATGTTACTTAATTACTTTTATCTTTTTACTTTGGCGTATTGCATTTAATAATTGAAATAATAATCAAAAGATCAAAGTTAAATATGAAATATTTCTCAGTATTATGTCACAGGTGTCACAGGTATACTACTATTAACTTGCTTAAAAGGCAATTTACATACAAAGACTAGAACTAACTACATATATAATATGATTTATATTTTTTGGTTTAAATAAAAACAGTCAGTAATGGATGTAACTCGTAAGCATTGTATGCGTAAAGGGTAAAAGTAAGGTCACGGATCATAGCCGTTTGCGATGAGTGTCGCTGCAGCTGCGAAGCGAGGTGGCGCGGCGGGGAGGAGGTGCGCTGCGAGGGGCTGGATCGAGGCTCGAAGCTCGGACCATCATCCGGGAAACCTCCGTCCTCGGCTGAAACGGAATTTACTTCAAACTTTTTGTTGTATTTTGTAATAGCATTGTTTTTTATTTTCATTTACAATTTCTGATGAAACTGAAGTTTCATTGAATTTTCAAGGTTACCTGGTCTCCTAATGAGCCGAGGCGGTGTGGAATTCTTCTGTGTTCAGTGAAGGAAGTTTCGAGGTGGTCACTGAGGGACTGCGATAGTAGTTGCGTACTCGAGGACGACTCTTCTAGGTTGGACACGTCGTCCGCGCTGTCCTCGCGTTGAGGACTGTCAGACTCCTATAAACACACCCAATTTTGATTTTCGTTTTTAATTATGCCATTACGTGCACTACAAACCCAGAACACCTTTAAAATAAATAAATGATATTGAAATATATTTTGTTTGTGATGAAAGCACAATAGGACGACTAAAGTCACCTCCTCAAGGTCCCGTAGAGCAGATGGATAGGGAGGCAGTAGGGTTCGACCATCGTCGCGCCTTTCTCGCCTCTCCAACTCATCAGCCAGCATCATTAACTCCCAGTCTCCTCCACTTCCAGAGAAACCTGAAATATGTTTTAAATTTTCCAATAATTAAAGTATATTTCATTCTATTTTTAAAGTCTCTAAACGTTCGAGCCGAATAAGCAGAACGATTAATGGAATACTTAAATTACTAACACGAAATTATGGTAATGGTACTTTTTTTCCTGATCATACTTCTTCTTGTACTCCTTCTGTAATTCAATGATATGCTCCAATTTGATACTACTAATAATTTTTTTTTATTTGATTTTAATATTATTTCATTAAGACTTCCGTTAAGGTTTGATGATTGTTTTGACAAAGAGATTTGATGGTTTAATTCGGAGTTACCTACCTCTAACAGAAGAACTATTTCCATGTCCCGATCTTTGACAAAGTCGGTTGCTGTTCACGAACTCCTCAAAAACTGGGGTATGAGGAATGGACTCTGAATCGCTGGACGATGTCGATGTCCTGATATAGTTTATAAGACAAATATTTAATAAAAATCGAGAAAAAAATAATTACTACAAATACTTACTATCTTGTTGGTTTATATAAATATCTTACGTGTTGCTCCAACTGGCATCGCTGCCGATATCCAGCACTACATCGTTGCTGTGTGATTTTTCTTGTTGGGACCCGCTCCCCCCGCGTGACCCAAAAAATGATCCTAGGCTAAATTTACGCTCGTCCCGACTTTGTTCTGGAAAATTAATAAAATAAATCTGATTTTTGCAGTATTGTCGAAGTCCTATTTTCACCTTTAGGGATATAAAAGAGTTGTCCTAGAGATGCCTAAAAAGCCTCTATCTCTCGAAATATTGATGTCATATTTTTCGGTATATGACACACTAAGTTTTAAAAAGAACTAACTAACGAACGAACTATTCAACAAATATAATAGTTACTTTTTCTTCTACCAGTATGATGCATGCCAGTATCCACAGAGAGAGTTTTCTTGATTTTAGACTTAGTGTTATCCAGATGAGACCCGAAAAAGTGGAATGGCATTCCTCGTCTGCTAGCCCTCAGGCTTGACTGCTCAGGACTTAGTAACGATCGATTTTCTGATGTTATTTGTGGTGATATTGATCTGAAACAAAAATTTTCTTTGTTACAAAACTCCTCTTGAAGATTTCAAAGACCAAGTACCCTAAGTTATAAAAATTTCAAAAATTTTATATTATATTATATTATACATTTTTGACAATTTTTTTAAAGGTAAATGGTATATTCTGTTACATATGTATATACCTAGGTACTCAAGGCTCCTGTGTATATTCACCTTGTCAACTCCTGCATTTCCACTGTTTCCTGATCGCTATGATCTTGGTCCCACGATTTTCTTTGTTTTACTTTGGCTGCGCGTTTCCTTGAATAAGTCCCGGCTTTTCCATCTAAATTCAAGTCCAGCCTCTTTGACTTACTGATGCTCCACGTCTCTTTTTTGGAGCCAGCCTTAGTAGTTCTACTTGATATAGATTCAGCTAAAGTTTGTAATTCTGAATAAGTTAATTTCGAAAGTTCTATCCCACCAGTTAGTTCTGCTAACTTTTCTTCAGTCAAATCGTCATTTGATACATGTTTGCTGGATGACGGAATTGATTTGAGAGGCGGATTAATCTTGTCATCATCACCCGGAGATGTTGCAAATACTGTATCAAGAGAGTCTCCTCTCTGAAAAACACATTCTGATATTTATGCTGCACCTGCTAATATTATAAATCTAGTTTGGTTGTAGATTATTTATGTTAATACTGTTTAATTCATAAAAAAACGATTGAGACCAATTTTTTTGTCATAAGTTCTTTGCTGTTTTGACTAACATGAAACATAATTACCATAAAACCTTCATTTACATCTGACCCCTCACTAGCTGAGCTATCATTATTGAGATTGGGTATGTTTCCATTTTCTTCAAGCACGGGCTCATTACTGGTTTTCAGAGACAATGGGGCCGACAAACCTAGTCTCTCTAATTCTTGAATTCTATTCTGTAGTTGACATATTATTTCGTCTCGTTTTCTTACTTCACTTTCTAAACTAGCGAATCTGTAACAAAGTCATAAAATAAATTATACGACAGTTTTTGTAGTTATACTTCTTTTGGCGCGATGGAGTAAAATGATAAGAGTGAATTTTTACGATGCGCACGCACACCGACACCTGAATTCAACATCGTAAAGTTAGTGGCATGAGTGGCATGAAAATAGATAACTATATTGTTTCAGTTGTATATTCTAGTATTTTTATATTTAGAATACGTGTTTCGTAACAGTACAATAATTGAACAGTGTGAATCAATAAATATTATATTGGTGTTTTTATTAAATCAATTTCAAGACGGTGATAGTATTTACTAATAATTGATTAGTATATCTATATATATTGAATATTAGTGATAAAACTGATTTAAAAAAACTGTTTTGAGTGCATTAATAGATTTGAGGTTAATTATTGTCGGTATGTATAATTTATTTACATCGTTAATTAAAAATTATTACATTATTGTCTAAAAACCACTGTTTTGTTTTATTTATGGTATATTAACAAATTTTATGTACAAATAAAAAAAAAACTATAATTGTTTATATACCCTTAAATTCTGTCTGCTTAACTATTTGTTAAAATTTAATTTATTGAAATTAAAATGATTTTTTATATTTTTATTATAACAATAAATTTTATCATTTAAATAAAATCTTTTTGATTAATTTTAATATTTACCGTTAATCACTACCGCTTTTTAGTTAATTTTTCCATACGCCAAAGAACTTCTAACGCGTGTACCTGCATAAGTACACACACTCTTTTTATTTATAGATTGATGTATTCTAGCTGTTATCCGTTAATTAAAAATATAAATAGTCATTTGATATTAAATTATTCATGATGATATTTTTCATCTTAAACTAGAAAAGTTACCTGTTATAAAACAAAATTCGTAGCCATTGTTTTAGATGAAAGAGTTAAGACAAACCTTTCCTGAAATTTTCCTTGCACTTCGTATAAATGCCCTTCAATAACTTGTTTGATACCCAACAATACTTCTCCAAAGTATTCTTGTTCTTCTAGAGATGCTGCAGAAGGAAAAATAACTTAGAACATGACATTCAACTTAATGAAAAACATTACGTATGTATCGTTATTGACCTATGCTTATTATTTTTAATTACCTCGTAGAAGTTTCCTTTGATTAGCAACTGCTGATATTAATGTAATTTTCGGTTTTTCAGAAGGAAGTTTTATATCTTCGGGCCGGAGTGATGGAAAATCTAAATTTTGCTGTAATTCATACTCAGATTTTATATTTATGTTGTAATCTTCACGCGGTATAATTACATCAGGACTTGATTTTACAATTTGTGTTTGAGAAAATGGAGTATCAGTGGATGATTCTGTTTGTATTGGTGGCTCTTTCTTTGGTTCTGGCAGTTCGAACACATCATCTACTATATCAGACAAGGCACTGCCTGGTGGAGACGGTAGCGTGTGACGATGAAAAGTCACGCTTTTGGCAAATTTTGAATGTCTCGCAGCGTAACCTTCCAACGTTGGTGCTCGAATTAATTTTCGTAATTCTTTGCCTCTTTGTGGACTCTCTGCAGGCGTGACATCTTCTGACAACTTTTTCAAAATAGACTTCAACGTTCGTCTCTCTAACGTCTCATTAGACTCATGGCTCCCGATAGATTCAGAAGATTTTCTTTTGTATTTTCTTTTGTCCATTGTGCTTCCTTCTGAATGACTACGAGTTAGCGTATCGGAAAGCAAGTCTTCCGAAGAACTTGCACAATCTAAACTAGAACTTCTTATTTTAACTACTTTTTCTAATTCAGCTAATTTTTGCCTTTCGTTCAATATTTTTAATTTCTTTACAAAAGGAAGTCCTCCATACTCCGGGGAGAGATCGTCTATTGATTTGTATTTTTTTACTTTGGGCAACAACATTGTTCCTATCGTAATTATTTTTTTTGCTTCGTGGACTTTTATCTCCGACTTTTTTGGAGAAGAAGTTAACAAATCTAAAGATTTTTCTTCATCTGTTTCAGAGCTTATAACGCATAATTTAGGCTTATCACTATTAATACAGTCTCTATGAACCTCTACATTATTATTATCTATTTTAACAAGCTCTGCCGTGTTAATTACAGGCGTTTGGCTACTCAAATTTACACTTTCCATTTTCCTCTCATTCGCACATTGTTTGGGAGTCTCACTATTAATTTTGTCTATACTACTCTTACTAAAACTTTTAGATTCGCCTAATATTGCAGCTTTTTTTAATTTACTCCAAGGTTTCTTAGTTTTACTTTCCTCTTGAGTATCCTTTTTTTGAACCGGAGTAACTTCAAGTGAACTTTTATCTGGTAAGGGCAATTTATTTCTCTCGATGTCTTTATTTGATCCATTTTGCAATAATCTTAACTTATCTCGGAATGTCGAACCGACTACTTTAGCTGGAGATTTTATTTTACTGACTACAGAATGTGGAATTGATATTAAACTACTTTCTGTTTTAGGGGTAGGTTCAACCACTGCAGCCGGTTTTTCGGTAATTTCTTTACTAAGCGGTTGACATACAGCAGTGCCGTCACTCTGCACTTGCAATATTTTATTCCTAAAACTGACTTTTGGTTTGTAAGCTCCGTCACTGGACCCTGAAGAATTTTTCCTAGAATTTGAAAATTTTCCAGGTGAGCTTGATTCCGAACCTTTTCGAAACGGGCTTAGGGTTTTGATCGTTGGACTTAAGGGGCTCTTTAAAGAATTTGGGCTGATGGTGTCAGAGCTTGAGGGCTGGTTACTCAACGTAGGTGTTAGTTGATTTTTTTCTCTCTCTTCTTTAGCTTTTAGAAGAAGTAATCTTTGTATAAGAGGGAGGCCAGCTCCGATAACTTCCGGTTCTGCATCGGGAGCGGAACTAGTGGATGGAGTCGGTTGCGGGGGTGGAGGCGACACCACCGATGATGCTAGATGCCACTGCTTTGCAACTTTCTCCTCTCGATCCTTAAACATTGGTAAAACTAAATAAATATATTATGTATTTATTAACTTAATTTTCGGTGGGTTAAGTCTTCGCAGTCAAGCTCCTAGCAAAACTGTTTAATTTAATAAGTTTTAAAAGAGTTTTTTCAACTTCGTAAGTATTTCTTAAATTATTTGTATTTTCGCGCGGATGAGTATAATGTAAATTGTACACTTAAAATGAATCTACCTGTTTTTCCTTAAGGAGTTTTAATCGTGAAAGCAGAGGCAAACCCGCTCCGAGAGGAGATACTGCTTTTTCTGTCTCTTTATGCGCAGAATCACCAGCCTGTTCCTGAAAAGTGGTAGATGCTTAATGAGTTTGGTGTACATGGAGCCACGACATAGGAAATACAAATACTTTGTATTCAATTTCTAGACCGATAACAGCTACGTTTAAGAGCATGAATTATAAAATTGTCTTTTTAATATGAAATATTATTATTCTTTCTGTTATGCGGATATTTGAAATAATATTTTAAAAAAAACAAAATGATTTGTCTAGAAATAGTAATTCAGAAACAGAGTTGCAACCTTAATGGGCACTGACAATCGACTAACTGCTCCCGCTCGATATGCTTATATGCTCTCCTTTTGATGAATTAGCAAATTAGACAGTCAAGAGGTTACTCTCTTACATGCTAAGGGTATAACAGTTCGTATTTTACCTGTTGGTGCTGTGAGTCATCGCTGTGCACGCGAGGCATGCGGCGTAGTACTTTAGGGTCGGACATGGCTCGCATCTCCAAAGTTTCGCCCGATCGCCTTCCCCCGCGCGATCGGCTGCGGATCGCGTTGCGTATTCCCTGTTATATAGAGAATTTGCTATTTTAAGTAGGAAAGAAGGAAATTTGCTCAATTTATTTCATCTGGAATTCGGCCTTAAAACCTTAGTGTATAAAAGTATGTTAAACGAAAATAAAATAATATTCTCTGTTTGAAATAAGCTGAACGTAAAAGTTAAACTTACTTTGACATCGGTACGCAGCTTATGGACGATTCGCTTTGAAGTGCTATCATCCCCTCCCGTCTTGTCGGGACTAACTTCGTCTGGAACGTAATAATATAGTACTCTTTTGTAATTTTGAGACAGAAATTGTATATTAAAGACTATTTAACTGAAAGAATTTTTTAATCTCTGAAAATAACGTACAATAATCAAATCAAATCAAATCAAAAATCATTTATTCATATAGGTAACTTAATGTACACATATGAACGTCAATTATCGTCATTAATATGAAATCCATTCTATTATAACAGGTACAAAACATTATATATAGTACTAACTTTTGGGTTTCTGTCGCGACATGCTCTTGGCCTCTTGAAGTCTCTTCCGGCCGAGTGTCTGCAAGATATCCTGCGCCTCTGGATAATCCTTCATGGCTGCAAGGACGTCTTCGCGAGACAAAGAAAACAACTCAGAGTAACCTACCGAGCGCACGTCTGCGGTACGCCTAAAAAGAAAAAAGAACATTGAAACCATAAACTGAATTGCAAAGAATTGATCTTTAACTCTATCTTGATCTCTAACTTGATTCTTAAGTAGTTGAGAATAAAATCGAATGATTATTCGTTACTTAAGTTCCGAATGGACAATATAAAACGAAACTCACTTATTTAAACCGTCGAGGTTTAAAATACCGATTTCCCCAAAGAAATCTCCAGCTTTCATGGTGGTAAGGACGTGGCCTGTTTCTGAAATTACTTCCAAGATCCCATCAGCTATGATAAACATCTCCCGAGCTACTTCACCTGGAAAACGCCGAGTTAAAAGTTTTATAAAACCATTATAAGTATGCTATTTTGCTAACCTTTTGTGTACCTTTTCTACAAATAGAGTCTCCGGGTGTGAAAATATAAGCTTTCATTTTTAAAACCAAATCATGAAGAAACTCCGGCTGGCACTCTTGAAATATTGTTACCTGAAATATTTATAAGCAAATGGTTAGTTAAGCCAAATCGTGCTTCAACTTTTGTTAAGGTGTAATTAAGGTACCTTTTTCAGCACGCTAAGATTGACGTGAAGTGCGAGCTCGGTCTTTAGCTTATCGGGAAGTAGACCTAGAGCTGTATTGATGTCGCCTCCACCCTGGATGCGACCCCTGGACCACGAGTAGTCATACCAACGGAGCACACGACGCTTCATGCCACCCGGCACCTAGAGCGTAACAATAATCGTAAAAAGCAAACGATATGTATATGTACGGTATAAACTGTTGTAATAAAATAATTTACATAGTGAAATGTACCTTATGATGTCTCATGTATGTCTTTGCTCCATCGAGAAGCCTCTCAAACTCGAGCCTGTTCGCGTTTCTGTTTGTAATGACATTGCCAACTTGACCCACTATGGTCGCAAATATAAATACACCAATCAAGTAGCTCACTATTGTAAACACATACCTGAAATTAAACAAAAATATTTAATTTTAATAAAATATTAAACCACTACTCTTCCTAAATGAGAAGGAAGCCTTTGGCTATGTGTTATTTCTAGATGAAATATAAAAAATGCAAAACGTCTGAATTGTACAATAATATGAATCAAGGAAACTATTTTACGGGGAAAAATAGCTTGACACGTTTTATGGTCCCATATTCCATAATTCTAGTTACTTTAAGATAAAATAAAATAGTACTAAATGTATCAGCTACGAAACGTAGATGAGAGCCATGCAACACAACAAGTAAGCGGTGCAAAGTTTTCGAACAGTTACAAATCACAAACAAACAGGCGTGGCCGGAAGCGATAATAAAATGGCGGTTAGATTCTATGAAGGCTGTTCGAAAACTTTCTGACTTTGATGAGCAATAAAAAGAAATAACAAAAGAATTCGATTAGGGACGAACTATTGACATCAATCGCCGCACCCATACTTTATCACTGCGAAGCGAACAGCCTCCAAATTTCTGCCGCCGCCATTTTTATTGTGTGCATGACAATGGCTGTTAAATTAATCCAAAGTTTATATGCCAATATTGCATGGCAGAGATATATATTTTTTTACTTTAACTCTTGGAATTAGAAGAAGTTCACACTGCAACGACAATTGACATTCCAATTTAATTATAAAATGATATATAATTCCATGTAGTTGATTATAATATGGCATACAATGTAGAAGATGGTGATGTATGAACAGCCATTGTGCGCATAAAAGTATTGGATAATTTATATTAGAAAATAATTTAAAAGAGTTACTTAACTAATACCAGTGATTGATCAGATTACGTAACATTTTGGTTTCGATATATTGATTACGTCTAATACCGTATATTTATCAAACCGCATATAACAAGTTCGGTTAGTAATTCGTATATAAAATAAAAAAATTAATATAATCCGTGTAAAAACAATTAGTTTCCGTAACCGTAACCCGCTTGGGATAATCCCCCTTTTTTATCCCATATAGAGAAAGTTTCACTCTGATAAAATTGGTGATCATTTAAATCAATATAGATATAAGCTCCTACAAGACGCAATGAACCATATTTTGTACAAACGGTTTGCTAACATAACTAAATCTCTCTCCTATATAGATAGACAGAGATATAAATTACTCTTTACATTAACTTATTAATAAGTGACAGATTCTACCAAATCCATCTCAAATCCCCGTCCTCATTACAGCTACAACTAATTTGAGTTACGAAACGAATTTAACTTTATAATATCGAGTTAAATATGAAATTTGTCATCCTCGTGTTGTGTGGCTTTGTAGATATGGAAATTGTAATAAGTTTATATTGAACGGATAGTTTATATCGTGCTTTTGGACTGTACAGGATTTCATTAGTGACTAGCTCGTCAGCCCTATGTCATAAAAAGGGATCGGCTAAATTCTACATATGCGACACATAGAAGGCGCGTACTTGCTTTATTTGGATAAAATATATTATATTTCAAAGTAGAAAGAGTATAATGATAATGGCTTTACCAGGTAACACAGTCGTTATTTTCACACTTCAGAGTTCATCAAAATGACCCTTATATTAGATACTAAATGTGATTCGTTTTTTTAGTCTAAAATTTAGATTTTGTTATACGATAACTCTTGAACTATCTTGCAGCTAATTTGTCTGTTTTAAAGCTTAAGCTTAAAGTTTGCTTTTAAGCTTAAGCTTAAAGCTGTAAAAAAAGTTACGTTTAAACGTACATCGTTATGCTCATAATAATTAATGACATGGAAAATAACCTAAAGCAATCATAAAATTTGTATAATAGGATTACCTTTTATATTATTCGAGTGATGAATACACTTCATTTATCAAATAAACCAATCACTTTAAAATATTTCATCGGATCAGTAATATTGCATTGAGTGACGCGTTTAAACGCTTAAAATTAATTTGTACGTTCAACTAAGTCGAAATAACGTAGGGCATAAAAATCATTTTTTCTGTGGACTCCATCGCCGAAATACGACATATTATGGTTCCTGTTTTCAAAATAATGAAATTTTAAGAATTTAACATTAAAGCTGTTATCTTCTATATTCTGCGATTGAAATGGCCAAGAAGTTAGTAGTATTGGCCAAGTATAAATATGACGAACCCTAACGATCGGCAATTTAATGACAGCAGCAATAACTCACAGACAATAGTGGCTCGCTTAATTTATGACCGATCCCCGGCCGCTGACCCTGCTTAATGACCTCAGGACAGATTTATCTACTCGTGCCCTTTCGGAGAACCCGCATTTTTTAAATGTAAACGAAAAGTCGAAGTTTTTAGTTTATCTATTTTAATTATGTAAATATATTATTAACTTTTTCAGCTACTTATTTAAGAATTTATTAAACGATTTTGTTTTATCGTAATTTCTCTCATTACACCAGGTACACCAGGCACAAACACGTACAGTTTATCTGTTTTTAAAAAGTTGTGTAATATAGACACGACCACGACATTAAGAGCATAATCTGACCAATCAAGGGGCAGCCACATACCCTCGGTTAGACCTGAACTGCAGAAGTCGGGACTTGAGTCCCCTGCGTGGCAGAAATTTGGGGCGTCCCAGCGCGCTGGTATAACAGGTTAGTACTTGTGAGTGGTTTACGTTACCTTCGCTCTGACATTTGACTTAGGTTAGGACCTAGGCCTTGTATAACAATTAGGACTGGCCCAGTAAGAAGGCAGTTGACTAAATAATAATTATCGTTAATAACGTGTTTATCAACTTTGCCATTTGTCTTTAACAGCAGTATTGTATGGTTTAGTTAGAGTTATGCTTAACATGCCACAGGTATTAAATACTAAAATAAGAAGTTATTTGAGATAGATACATAATATTTTGACTTCTTTGTTAGTAAAAGCACCGTCTGTTACATCCTCGAAACTTGCTAACACTAAGCAAAAATTTAAAAAAAAATCTAATTTTTCTTTATAATTATCTTTCCGAGCGAATTTTACACCGCAACGGATATCTTTTTACATAAAACGATCCACGAATAATAACTAGGTAAATTTACATTATACAAACGTCGCTCTTGAAATATTAATTTGAGATAAATTTATGAAACAGAACGAGACTTACTGTTGAATCTTTTTGCTATAAATTTGGAATGTTTTGTTAGTGATTACAGTTTTCACAGACACAAGTTACAAAATAACTCACTCAGCATTAGTCTCGGGTGTGGGCAAGTCTCCTATAGTTGTGAGGGTGAGTGTGGACCAGTAGAGAGAGCCCAGGTACTTCCGAGTAAGAGTCGCATAATCACCAGGTCGGTGTGGGTACGCCCAGTCACCCTGAAAATAGTATAATTAAATATTGTCATTAAATAACGGAAGACGGGAGGTTGAAGACGATTTTTTTGTCAAAAATTAAGTAAATAATAAGTTCTAGTGAAGGAGAAGTTTTCCGCCTGGACGGAGATGAATATTACCAGTAATAAAATCAATTAAAGCGAAGTTTCTGGAATTCCGACTAAACAGATCACTAACTTCTACATTCATTGAGAACTTTACGATAGCTGTACGTAAACTTTTCACTGTTAATGAAAAAACTTTTTTATGACACTTGTGAAGCTTTCGTCTTCGGAGTTGCTCTGCACTTGTCTTCTACCAAATCAAAGTTGAGGTTTTTTATATTTAGAATAATATATTTAATCAAATTAAATTAAAAGGTTTTCGAAGATTAAGAGATTAAGGATAATTCCATGTTATATTACCAACAGACAGAAACCGTGTTAAAACTTTGTGATCGTTAAGTCACCTGAAAGCCTTCAGCCTCGGAGAGCAGGAAGTAGAAGCAACCAAACCAGTGTGCCAGGATGAGCAGAATATGGATGAGGTTAATGACGCGCCAGAAGTTGGGGTATACTGTTCGTGACTCCACTATGTAGTAGCAGCTTACAGCTCGGTACACCTGGAAAACATATCTTTATTATTTTCAAAGTCTTAGCCTAGGATTTCTTTAAAGACAAGTATGTGTTCAACCTCCTGTGTCTCGCACACAATAACTCACAAATTAGTATAGTATAGTATAACAAAATCAGGTTTACTGTTTTGTCTAAAAAAACAGACAGACACATAGCGGTCATCAGAGGATAATATATATATTTTTAGCATGATGAAAAGTATTCCTTAAAATTTTGAGAGAGGCGTATTTTTTAGAGGGTACATAAGGCCTAATGGACAAATCGAGGACATCGCTTCAGCAGAGTGACAGCCTGAGTTACACGCGGCCTTTACGCGACCCTTCAAGGCACAGGTTGCTCATTGAAAACAGTAGGCGTCTGAAGTATAGAGAAAACATTCTTGTTACCCAAAAAACCTAAAACAGTTTCCAAATGGTGGAAAAACACAATTTCCATTTAAGAGCTGTTATCATGCCTGTTATGTAGGCCATGTTCTGGTATATGCTTAACTTTTAAATGGCCATGTACATACACTGCCGAGACATTATTTAGACATAAAGGAATATTTTTTTTGAATAAAGCGAATTAAAACGCTCCTTCGTACTGTTGTCGCAAGTCCTGTGGCCGCGTAATATACGGTTATATCAAGGGAGACATATTAGGAGCAGCTTATGTAACGATATCGTTGATTCGTTGAGACACTTGACGAAATTGTGGCATTTATTAGCAAGGCTTTATGGGAAAAATCTCTTCACTAACAATTTTCATTCTCCGATTCGATCCTCTTTTACTAACAATTACATTAAAATTATTTACCTTATAAAAAACATTTTTTTCGAATTATTAATTAAGTCACCAAACAATTATTAATTAAGAAGGTTATTTTAGCTGGACCATTTCTCAGAAAACAGAAATTGTTTGAGCTGGATATATAAATATGTATATACCAGGCCTATACATAAAACCAATTATGTGAATAAAATTATTCCTAAACGACTTGGGGTTAGCGGACGTAGTAAAGATATACCTTGAGAAACCTGGGAAATCTTATGATAGGGTTAATGCCGATGCGAAGTTGCAACAGATCCAAGGGCGTCAGCGCGGCCAGATCCAGAAGGAATGGACGGGATGTTAGGTAGTGCTTTGCTAGCTTCTTCGAGTCGTACACCTGATATATATACATTCATATTAGAAACCAACTAAATTATCACATGTGAGGTACTGTAATCCATCAATCAAAGAGTAAGTTAAAATAACGAATAATTAAAATAGTGTAATTCAGTAGGCCCGCTCAGTTAATTAATCGTGCACTCGGAGATAATTAAGTAATTAACATCAGGGTTCAAGTTTGTTCGTCTGTTAACAGTTCGTTAAAATTTTTGTTTCCGGCGCCAGTGTGGAGTACATACAATCTAACAATTCTCGAAAGCCTCTTATTAACTTGAAAGTTATTTATAGTTATATTGCACAATTATTATATTATAAAATGCATGTATACATATGTTACAAGACCTACTCTTACCATAAGCCCTTGCTCCAAATACCCAGTGCGAAGCTGCACCACTAGATCCAACGCAAACACGAGGTCACCAATACCGTCACAGGTTAACCAGAAGTAATGGCACATCATCTGTAAATAAGCCGTTTCGCAGACCTTTTTACACGAAATTAACTGTGGTGTATTTGAATTAAAATGCCGCTGAAGCCGCAGCTGTCTCAAAATAATAAATGCATGTTTATAATTGTACGACGACATAAAAAGCAGTACTTTATAATACAAATTGTTTCTCAGACTGTTTATATAAATGTGAATTTATTACAATATTTACATAACGCGACGGCTTTCGGCATAAGCTTTAGAAAAGGGGTGATTAACGTTTGTAACCGATATTTTTTACTTTAAATATATGTATCTTATATGTTATGCATTAAAGGTTCCCCGAAGGATTTCGTTATATATACAAAAGGCTGAAATGCCCGCATCGTCTCGAGGGGACAATACCTTCTCTCGGGGACACAGTTTATCTTACAGAATACTTACTTCTTTTGCCTTAAACAAATTGAATCACTTCTGACCAATACAAATAATCCGGATATTTTCATGGAGTGTGTGAGCCACACATTTCAATACCTATAATAATCACCGCCTGTAGTAAACTTTTACAAAAGAAGCTACTACAGTATAGTTCTCCGTAAAGTGAATTAAACAATTAAAACGAAGTTTTATCATCGTCTTAAAGCGCCTGGGTCTTAGTGTGAAATTACTTAATTTTCTCGAGACGGTGTCTTGCAGGCGGCTCTTTTACAAACATTTCTCTTCGCCCACTTAATTTCATTAGGAAAGCGTCACGTACGGCCACCTTCATTGCTCGTCTTTCGGAGAAATTACGAATCACATTTTTGTACGTTTATGGATTTGTTCTTTAATGTACTGTAAATATGAGAGACTTTCAGATTGGAAGTCAATTTTTAGGCTGAAAATTCTGTTTAAGTTTTAATTGTTACTCGTTTTTTAAGCAAAAAATAATATGTATTATATTTTTTCGAATTATTTTATAAGTATTAGTAGCACCTACTTTAATATGTTAAATAAATCTACGACAGTTAAACCTACCACTACAATATATAGAACATTCAATAAAAAAAATAATTTCCACAAAAAACTTATAAAAGTGTAATCTGTATTGATAAAATATTAATTTTATTCCGGCTACTTCCGTCTTTCATAATGTACTTTTTTTGTCTACTCTTGTTGTACTTCTCTTGTCTTGTCTTGAAAATAATTCAAAGAAAAAGCAGCTTATTTAAAACGAAGAGACCGCTACGAAGGGTAGTATTACGTTGTAGTTGATTATAATAGTATTATTTAGGTTGTTAAATTAAAATTATTATAATTTAGAAACGTTAAAATACCTGAAGTTCAGGAAAACTCTGGCGCACGATAAGAGTCCATAAATTATAGAGCACACAGAGTGTAATGAGCCAGAGCCAGTAGAAGTAAAAATTCTCATCTGGGTTAACGACAGTTCTAGGCGCACGTATTTTCCTCCGCCTCTGTCGAGTGGTAGATCTGTGCTCTCCGGTCGCCCCTTCAGACCCAGTGTCTTCCACCTAAGTAAACGATAAAGTAATCCAATTAGTATTTGCTATAGTTGTTCTTTAAGTTTAAATGAACACACGAAGTCTTTAATAAATATTGATAATACCTTGATACCTTTTCTTTGGAAAGAAAATAAATTAATACATTACGTTTTTTTGAAAATAGAAGTCATTTATTTGCGTTGTGTCGGAAGGTGTTCTTAAAATAGGTAAATTCAAGTTTTACCCACTAAAAAAAAATTAGACTCTAGAATGCTTTCTGACACACAGAAACACACAACACTAAAAATTTCTCAACACGATTTATATAGATATTTTGACTCAGCCTACAGTACGGAGACCGCGCGACTGAATGTGAAGGAGGTGATGGTAGCGGGTTCCGTACACGTATCTGAACTGACATTAGCGCAGGTAAGAGATGCGCTTGTCCGTCTAAAGACGAAGCGCTCGGCAGGTCCGGATGGCATACCAGCATATATTATGAGGGACCGCCGGTCTATACCTGCTGAGCCCCTTGCCTATATGTTCAATCTATGCCTTGACATCGGTTACTTTACAGATTGCTGGAAAATCACAAGAGTTATTCCTATTACCCAAAAGTTATGGAAAAGACTCTGTGGAAGGATATAGACCGGTGGCTATTTCGTCGACTTCCACTTAAATATTCGAAGGAGCTCTGCACCAAAGCATTTTAATACAAGTAGAACCGTACTTTTCAGACTGCCAGAATGGCTTCCATGCCAATGTGATCAATCGTGCCATGGTGATATTTAGTCGCGCGAAATTGCCTCGTCATCATGACATACAACATGTCAGGGGGTGACACTGAAGCGGGAAACGTCAGTAAGAGACTTAGGAGTGCGAGTGGATGCCCAACTGAGTTTACGAGATCATGTAGTGAACATTTGCAAGAAAATATATGCAAGGATGGAATTTGTGCTTCGAAGGGCAACAACGTTCACTAATATTAAAGCCATCTCAAACTTGTACAACGCTCTGGTTAGAAGTATGTGGAATGAGATATGGAGTGTAACTCGTCTGTTTGGGCTCCGCAAGAAGCTAAATACTGCCTTATGTTGGAGCGCATACATAATAATTTTACACGACACTTCTATAACGGACTGTATGGCGTCTATCCCTACTATCCTTCAATGTGAACATCATTTGCCTTAGGGATGTTGGCGTATAATAAATTGGAACCCAGACGGGACTTACAGTTTACCTACTGCGTACTGAAAATCTGGAGGGGTATAGCAACCCGAATGTACTCCAAGAACTGGGTTTCTTAGTTCCTATGGGATATGTGCGACGGCGAAGGCCTAAGTTATTTGTAATACCAGTCTGTTGCACAGATCCCCGTTATCCAGGACGTTGCGCCTACTGAATGCTGTCTCCGACACTATCGACATATTTGTATGTTCGCAGAGTGAATTCACAGTAGCGATATTGTGTATATTATGCGTGTAATATTATATATGTACTTAATTAGTCTGTAAGGATAATGTATTTCTATAATAAATAAATAAATTTTTAAAGGTATAAAAAGTGTATAAACCTGAATTTTACCGAATACCTCTAGAACTTTTTAAACAGACTACGATTTAATGTATGCATTTGTTAATAATTATGTCATTAGCAAAGCAAGTTGGTAAATTAAAATCTTACTGTTTCTTGTGTTTCCGGTATCTGGCGCGTTGAAAACCGCTTCAAGAATGAATCTTCTCTCTTCAGGGTCGGCTTTTTTTGGATCGCTGAGCTGAGTTGAACCGTAGTTCGTAATTTCATCCATCTTTGATTGGACTTTGTTCTACAACGTACAAAAATATAAGTAATTCTTAACAGACTAATTTAAAATTCAAATGAAAACATTTTATACCACTGCATAAAAAATACAATTTAATGTCTCGAGAACCCAAATTTGGTTTTTGTCAAATTAATTATCTATTTTTTGAATTGTGTCACCCGAGTGGTATACGCGAAGGTCATGACAGAGTGATTGGTTATCGTGCACACAGTAATCTAAAATGTATCATGCTGCATGGCATACAAGAAAGGAAAGTAATTCCATACATCATTCAGTCGTGAAGTGAACTCTGAAAACACAAACGTATCTAAACTAAACTAATCTAAACTCAGGAATCAACTAGATCTCGCAATTTGTATCATTCAAATGCAAACAAGAATAAAATTTAAAAAGATTCGATTATTAAGAATCGGAAATAAAGTCAGTAAAGATAAAACTAGTAGGCACATTAATCACAAGAAACACACAAAGTCCACCGATTATACATTCCCGAAGTCCTATATACGAGTATAAGAGGATAGTTAGAACACAACGATTAAATACAAAGTTAAAGATGTTGTCGTTCTTCTATACAATCGAACCTCTTTATTTTCCTGAGTGCCTGGTAGTATGCCATGACAGCTTGCACGTGTCTCCATTTATGGCCGCGTGAGTCTGAGTCAGACCTGGCCCTCTCGGAGTCCCCTTCGGACCTCCGAGCGGACGAGCTCGATGCAATGATCGGTCGCCTACAAAGGGATGCTCGTGTTACGTGATAGTGTGATTATTACAAGAGTCGCGGAACAACTATCTTTGCTGTAAAGGTGAAAAGAGGAGTGGTGAAAGGTATCGACGGGTAGGTTCCTCAATTAAGCCTCATTGATTCCAGACTGAAAATATCGCGACCTAAATATTGACGAAGCGAACGAAACTCACAGCTTTTGTGATTAGCCTCCACAAAATAAACTAAAACATGCATTATCTAGACAAGACCCGCTCTAATGTGTATCGTGAAGGTATCGCGGTGCGCTTCGTGCCATTGCCTCTTGTAGATTTAATCTCGTGAGCAGTTGTAGTAGCCAGTGGTAGATATGGGTGCTGAATCATGCAGGCATGTTCCTCTATGTGAATGAAGTACCCGTCGGCTGAATTCCAGTAAGTACGAAATGATCCCCTTGACTATTGCCTTCAATTGCAGTACTTAGTTCGTTTAATTCATTTTAACGAATTGTTTTATAGCGAGTAATTGGCTATTTTGTTTTATTCAATAAGCTATTTTATAAAATTATAAAAACCTTTAAGTGCACGTAAACGACATGTTTATTTGATACAACGTGAAATCGTCGCGAAATTGATGATTGGTGACTATGTTAATCAGGATCCAGCACCAAAAGCGAAGTCCACACCTAGTGCTCGACTAAGAAGCGTAAGCAAACATTTACAAATTTCGTACACAGTTTACAACTTACACGTCTTCATGGGCTGTGTGTGATGCGAATGGAGAATACTTCATCAACCTAGAATTAATTCGTTTCTCACTTAGATGTTCGTGCATGGAAATCTCTCATACACGGGATCTTTAACACATCATGTGGTTATTTTATTCAATTATTTTGATCATACGTGGTGTAATTTTTACTTAACATTGTCAAATAATATTTTATAAATGATGTTTAAGAGACTGTTAGCCTGTGGTTTTTTTTATATACTAGTCATCTGTGCAGCGATATTAAAGAAATATTATAGAAACTGGTTGCGGTTGTCACGTATTGGTTGCGGTAGACATTACATAAATTGCATTTTTGAGAACACCAATGATTTATTCATATAAAGTTATATTTTTGAACATACGTATTATTTGTATTCTTCCAAAGTGTACAACAGCCAACATAGTACGACTATAGTACTAGTCTGTTTAATCAGCAACAATCTACGTAACAAAGTAATTTCTATATTCAATAGTGCAAAGCTTTCAGTATAGTTAAAAAGGATAAGAATTTTGTTTTATACATCTAGTATATAGGCTTAATCGTGCTTTTTTTTCATTATTTTACATTAAAAATCAATGTATGAAATTCAAATAAGGTTAATGGAAATAAGGCCGAGATTATCTCTATTAATTCCATGTCAATACAACTGCGATACGGTGTTCTTAATATAGGAAACGATATATTATGATACACTGTTTAATTTAATTAGTGATTTTGTAGTAGTAACTATGGAAATGTCTACTTTTGTTCACATTACACACTACATTACAATATACATTTTTTATAAAATATCAAAACTTTTTACAGAAAGTAATTAATGGGTTGAACTTAAAGAGTTGGGATAAGATCTTAAATATCTCTTCACAAACTCTGCATCTGATTCACTGAGGTTTTGTTGTGACGAATGATGCAACCGACATATCGAGTCCGACGGGATACTCGACAATCAAATGGTAAGCCTTCATGAGCACAGCTGAACTAAGTTTAACTGATTCGTTAGTGAACTTGACATGATTCTTTTTTCTTTTGACTCATCTCATTTAGGGTTCTCTCTATAAAAGAGTTTTTCTCTTAAATTTATTTTCACTCATAAATATTAATATTGAATATACTTATTTATAAAGAAGACAAGGCAGAAATTACGCTCAGGAATACTTCTACTGGAGGGTAGATAGAAATTAAAGCCGGCATTCGAATAGGAGGAAATAATATTTGTTCAAGCATCATCCGATCGGAATTCTTTGGATGTAAAGGATTAAAAAAAATCATATTGAATAGGATAATATTTGGTAATTTCATGTAAGGTAATTTATAATATTTTTGGTGGCGTTGTCTGTTGTAAAGCTTCTACTGCATGTTTTTCAGAATCTAATAAAATAAAATTCTAAGGAATATAGGAAAGTAGTTAATTAGTCCACGTCAGTGCCCATTTTACTTTCGAGCCATTGACTTGAAGCTAACTGTCAGCAGAAATCGGCTGGCATCTCCTGCATTCATTACTATTTAATAAGTTTCCGTATAATTTATGGAAAAAAATAAGAAAATGCTTTAGATCAGCTAATTACCAAAAACCTCAACCGTTGAAGTGAATGAGATCTATAAAATTCTTTATTGATCGGCAATAAATCTTAGAAGGCACGAAGTAAGAGTGAGTCACACGCGGTGTTGGCCGGATTACCTTGACGTGTAATCGGATCAAGCGCATATCGTGTGACGTCACATGAGAAAATAACTACGAACCCAGTCTCTTTGCCTGCGAATGTATCGATTGACTATTCTAACGCTCGAGACTAGCCTTCTGACCTCAATAAGCCGAATTAAAATATATTTCTTTGTATATAATTGTACATAATTTGATTTAATCAAAAGATATATATTGAAAAATTCATTAGTGTATCTCTTATATAGATGATATGTATTTGTGGTACTGAGTGCTAATGTGGAATGTTTTTTATCTACTAAGTGTATTTGTTATGGAAGGCATGCGTGATATAAGATATGTATCAAGCTTCAGCGCAATGGCGTCGATGACCACTCAATGTATTTATAAATTATACAGAAGTTCATTATATATGTACAAACATAGTTTTGAATGCAAAATATATCTAATTAGAGATTTCTTGACTTAGATGTTGATTGATTAACAAAGAATATACCATACCTAGCTAACAGAACTCGTCAATATGTGTATAAAATTTATCTAGTTTTGTCTTAAATATTGTTATAATGATATTATATTGGCCTATACAATCATGCAAACGGTAATCTTTCAAACTGATGTACAGCATCTCAAGTCCATCCACAGACACGCAGCACGATCACTGTTTCTGATTTTTCTATTACAATCTAACGATCGCGACACCGTTTCGCCTTTCTTCTCACGTTACAATTGAATCAGAGGGGTTTCATAGTACATATCTATTAGTTCACTTTATAGTTTTCTTATGTAAATTGATTAATGTTTTATTTAATTATTTTCCTGCTATTATAAAATTTAATCCTTCACTGTTTTCAGAAATATAAATATAATTAATAGTCTAATTGAGACATTTTGTGATTACCCTCCGGTCAGGCTAAAGCCTAACGATTACACCTGGTTTAAAGTACGCGCCTGTTATTTAAGAATCTCTAAATCCCTAAGAATATATATATTTCTTTAAAATGTACCATAATGTATGGCCCCTTGGTTTAGCCTACGATTTATCTTCAATTTTAAAGAGCCTCTGAGATACATAACCAATTGGACAAATATAATTTGAATCAGGAATAGGTAAAGTATTTTACCTCTGTCCTGGACTCTTGCTAGCGTTGCTGGCATTAATACTGGAGTCGTCATCCTCTTCCCGGGACGTCGCAACAGAAACTCCTCGGGAGGAATCGACATTCACTTCACTCACGTCATTGTCTTCTCCCTCTGATGTTCTGCTAGTACCCTCTTCAGCCTGAAACAATGAAAAGCATCTTTGTAAGCGACCAAACAAAATTCATTTTAAGGGAAGACAAAGCATGTCCAAGTATACACACATAAAACCTGTAATTGGCTCTACGTCCCATTAAGGGAAAATATTTTTATATTTTATCGAGTTTCGATTTCTGTAAGAAAAAATGTGACATAGGGTAGCGTTAATATATATAAAAAGAAGTTTTCCGGTGTCCATTTCAAGTTTTGCAAACAACGATATCAGAGTAAAGGCGCTGATTTCAGCTGCCATTGGCCTTACATGTCACAGAGCTTGTAACTTAACAACGCCAAAGCCTAATCAGTTTACAACCGTTAATACTCTTGATTTATACGATTAGCTAGTATTATTAGATCTACAAATTAATTTTAAAAGACGATTAGATGGAATAATTATTTAATAGACATTATTATTAATGACGGAGCGGCCCTTGTCGTATTGAATAACATCAAAGTAAATATTGTTCAAAACTGTTAATATTAGTGTTGTATTTGATTGTTCAATGTTGCTAGATATATAAATTAACGAATATTTAATGGTCGATAATAATAATAACTCCAAAGACATAATCATATTAAAGTAGTATTAGACACTTTCAAGCACAATTCGGGAACTGTTTTCTGTCGAACTGTCTGTGGAACTGGTTGGTGCGACCTTCAGTTTGATTGAGCTTTCGAACCAATCTGAAGCCTTTATAAAGTAGACTCTTATGTTAGAATTAAACGCCTAAAAGGTTCTCATTTGTTGCTTAGTCGACAATCGTTCTCTGTCTTTGCCTTATTTCTTCGTCTCCTTCTTCTTTGACAACATATTGATCTTAATTGCCTTTTGATCTTTTATAAAAAAAAATATTAACTATACCATGGCATCCCATCATTCCATTTGTCACTCCTTTCCGAAGAGAGCGTTTTGGCCAAAACTCCGATGTCCAGATTAAGCACAAGCTAGGTCCGGTCAGTTTTAACATCCAAGGTTACACAGGTAAGGCTGAATATTGATAGGATTGTTCAATACCAAATCAATCTCATCGAGCCGACACGTGCAAAAAAATTTACATAATCACGTGCCAGATCGATCAGAACTTTTCACATTTCGTTTACAATAGTGTATTCAACAATCCTACCCATATTGAACCAAGTGGGAATTTTTGTAACCTCACCCCTATTTTTAGTCTAATTTGACCGGACTATAAGAAGAGAAGAAGAACAAAAAATAGTTATCATCAATTAATTATTAGTTAGTCAGCTCAGTGTTAGTTTCTACCTCTGACTGTGTACCATCCTTTCTTCATGCGTAATCCTTTACCTTCCTTCACCAATGTTTAGCTGCTGCTGCTAGCTGCCTACGTCTCAGTGAGTCCTCGCTCTTTAATCTATTTCCTTATCTCACTCCTCATATATAATATAAACCGACATTGTATTATCGTCTTGTTATTGGTTATTAGGCTGTATATTTGTATTCCATGTTTATACACATAGGTTAATCAAACTTTGAACACATGCTGATTGCTACCACGTCGAAAGGCAAACCACTTCACTCGTCTACACCTGATGGAACTCTAAGTGCTCGACGCTTCTAAGCAAAGCCCTCCTCCCGCACTTTGTGTTTGACTGATTATTAGTATCCACCTGATATATAATGCAACAATAATCTAACGTCGATCAACTTCGAAGCGAACGGTTTTTTTTTAATTGCGAATGAAGTTTTCTTATTATAAGCTGAATTTTCAATAATTCATTTATAGCAACTTCATTTGAATGACTGTGTTTCGATTCAAAAACTACGACATAGTCGCTGTTATTCACACATTACCAAGATAACGATTCCTCTTCTTCACGTTATAATCCCACGTTAAATACCACTTCCTTGAAATATAAGGTATTATCGAATATAATGGACAGTCACTGAGTACATTATGACGCTGCATAAGTATATTTTATCACGTTACAATTATTTACAATCCTTTTTATTGTATTTACCATTGTAGTATTCATTAATTAAATTTCAAAAATATTTTGCAATGAATCTTATTTTTTCTTTTTTTTAAATAATTTAAACTTTAAAGATGTCGACCTCAATTTATATTTTGCTCACTCAAGTTTGTAAAGTTCTCCAGCAGTTATCGATCAGACGTCATCATTATTTACTTAGGCCTTGAGTCGATAGACTAGACATAGAGCTACATTATTTAATCTGGACCTCACTTTTATCACTTTCTTCTTCTATTAATAGAATAAAATGCTCTATCAGATTAAAGGATATTTACGGCTTTTCAGTTCTTAAATTTACTTACCGACAAGTAATGATAAGAACAATTTAAATTCGAAAAATTACTACCCGTAAGAAAATAATAAATTAATTTATGTAATCGGCGTAACGTCATTAAACTTGTAAATCCATTAACTTAACATTTTTAGTTACAAATTTAATTACTTTTCTTTAATTGAGATCCAGAAGGAAACTTCTCCCATTAGTTGAAGGGAATTTCAAAGATTTCATTTGTTTCAAGTATGACGTGTCGCATTTTTATCACTATCCGCTGAAGATCGAATATAAAAACTGGCAATATATGGTAAAATGCGATAATAAACTTACCTCAATACGAATAAGTGGTATCGACTCTTCTTTAATCATATTTAAACACATACTTTAGGTGTTTACATGCTCAGCCAGTGTATTACAATTCAATGCGACTGTTTAAAAGGAATCGGATAAACAATGAAGGCTTCAACTTATACTGATGATTATAAGCATTTTAATTATATCTTGCTAAAACTAAACTGTCATATTACTTTGTGCTTTTATAGACACGATGTCGAGTGAAATGTAGGTCATATTAAAAGAATACGGACTTCCAAAGACTAAAGACTAACAGAAAAGACGTGAGTTTTCTAACATTAGCATACGGTTTTAATAGCGCGAGTCAAAATTAGTTTTTAAGGATTCTTAAATTTTCCATTTCTCAAGTATGATTGTAAAAGTCCACTTTCTCTACTTTAGTTTTAAATAAAAACGATTCAATATAAATTAACAATTTATTGCATTGAACATAAAACTATTGAGGCGTTTAGGGGGTATAAGGTGATCAATAAGCAATATACATAGGTAAGAACATATACATAGGTAAATGAACCGTAGCATCTGCTATAGATGACAGATGAACGATGTTATCGGATTTCAAAAACAAGGCTTTTCGAGTGTCGAGAGGATGCGAAATAGACTGTCTAAGCTCGAGTGACAAAGTGACGCGATGCCCAAATTTGACAAGTTAATTGGAATTTTGTCCTTGGAGGTACTTATTTATAAAAGGGATCAATTTCATGAGTTTGAACGTTCATATTGCACACGAATGTGTCGATTGTGACCGAGACTTCTATAATACTTCTGCATTTTTGTACGTTGAATGTGGGTTTTCTTTTAGACATCAATATGTCTAAAACAAATCTAGTAAATTTATACTCGTTGTTTTTTTTACACCTAATAAACACTCAATATTCCAGTTATCAAAGTAATTTAAACATGTATTATTCCATTTTTTTTTTTTTGGAATGCCCTTCTCCTATCTTATTAACTTCCAATATAGTGTCGCAGCAAGTTGCGCGAATTTTTTATCGATGTGGGCTTAAAGCGACGACTCTAAAACTGTCAGAGCTCTGAGAGGGATTCGGGTAGATTCCGATTTATTGTTCGCAAAGTTTGTAAACCGATCTAACTTTTTATATATTACCAGTGATCTGGCTTGCTTGTAAGCTGTTTTATGCGTGTCCATGCTTTAAGATAGCTTACGATAGCGTATCTGGGTTTGTTAATCTTTGTAATTGCAACTCGAACTCGACTGTACATCATTAGAAACAGGATAATGATAGCCAGATGTCTCCCGCAGCTTCACTTGCATCACTTGTTATCGCTCAGCTGGAAGCGATACTCTTTTGTTACATCTCGTAATACAAAAGACTGAACGACGAACTGGGAAAGTGCGCTGTAATTGTTTATCTTTGTACCGCTTCAATACATGAGAAATAAATATGAAGATCAGTAAATATTTTGTTTTCATAGTCCGATGTTAATGTGGATTTCGAACGTTCTATTTGTAAAAGCAATTATTATGTAAGAAACTATTAATTTTATTTGCAAGTAGCAACTAAATTAATCAAACCTTTTACATTCCTTTAACAGAGTTTTTCCACGTGTAAACGTTGAATGCTACAAAAAAGCAATAATCAGTTCCATTAAATATGTTGTTTTATGTTATATTAAATTCAGCGAACTCGTAAATACTACGCAAACCCCCGAGAGAATAAATTCTACTCGGTATCCAAATATCGTAAATGTATCTCTTGCCTTTATTGGTCCGTTACACTTAAAAAGTTTTCTTTGCAGACATGTTAGAAGCCCTATTATACCTTAAATCTGAGTTTACATAAGTCGTATATTACTATAAAACAGTTACACTGTCAAATAATTAAATAACGATATGCACGCCGAATAATAAGAACGCTCTCCTATCTTTAACCGGAAGTATTGAGCATCGTTTGTCCAACGCCTTATTTCCCTTGGGACATTCCTACATTTGCCGTCACCGAGTGTTGGGATATTGACCTAATCTTCACAGAATCGTTTGATGCCACTTCCCGTAAATATTATTATATTTGATGGATTTATAGACGGGACTTTTAAAGGATATTACGACACGATAAACTATGGAAGCGTCGCATTTCCCTAATAACCGTTAAGGAAAAATATATTCATATTGAATTCTAGAGACTGTCGCCTTTTGTCCAATTTATTAGAAGAAACACTACTTTAGTTAGTTTAATTTAGTTTTCATGAGAAAGAGTAATAAGTAAATTTAGTAATATTGTCAAAATTAATACAGTAAATTCTGTTTATTTTGTATTCTCTGTTCTCGTTAATCTCTGTTTGCTCTGTTTATTATGTTTGCCATGAGTTTTAATAATTACAAAAATTATTTTAGTATCCACATGTCTCTCTTCTATTTTACAATGCAAATGACGAAATAATACACCAAATCAGATAATTCAATTTGTTTTAAAATCACATTCTGGATCATTTAGAATTCCTACATTCCCTTCTATAATCATCTTTTTACCTTCAGAAATATTTTTTTATTTATAATAATAATAATAAAAAGTCTTTATTCATTTTAAGTTTATTTTCTTTTCAAAGTGTAAGATTTGGAAACCCTTTTAAGTAAAAAATACCTGTGTTAGGGTTCCCAGCTCTTCGTTTAGGTGTACACAACATATGCGTGAACCTCTGGGCCAAAGAGGAGGTTTTTGTTATTATTATATACTTATGTAATTAAAATAATTGCGTTATAATGGCATACATTGTAAAAAAGGCTGTTATAGAATATACTCGTAATAATTAGGACCATAGATAAATAATTAATGGTCAACTTTCCAATATACCTTAGGATTGTTAATTAGATAGGCTAAGTAATGACTCCGTTTAGGTGTGATCACTTTTACACGTCCCAGCGGTGATGGCATATCGCTTTACTGGTTATTCCACCCACTCGTCTTAATATCAAACATATTTGTGCCATATTGTGGGAATAAGTAAAAAGTTTTTCATGTTTAAGTGTATTAGTAAATATTATTTCACTAGTAATTAAACCAAAGGCCTGAAATTGAACCTTCCCTCAAACTTTAATACATGAAGTTTAATTTTTGTATATATTTTTGTACGATTAAATAAAATGAAATGTTAATGCAGTAAATTATTTTCACGTGAGAAATCTATTGTATTGGCTAGAAGTTAATTTCTAATAAATGATATGTGTTCACTGAGCCAACTCGTTTATGTTCCGATTATATCCGAGTAACAATTTTACTTCACTGACTTACCCATCAATCATTGTTTGAATGCTTCTAAGCATTTTGTCTCTTAATTAAGACTCTAATCTGAAAATTTAATTGGTAGCCTTATGAGAGCTTTACAAGTGAGGATTTCTAACTGAAATCATATTCATAATCTCAGGTCATTTGAGATTTGTACTAATGAAGAAACTCTGAATCTGCTGAACAGGTTTCCAAGGTACAGCTACATAATCACTTATCAGGGAGTAGCATTGGCTTAAAACATTATGCTGTAACAAAAGGAAACGACTCATTGAAAACTTAAGAAAAATATTTATTTTTGAGAGCTTCCCCCGGTTTATAAAGTACAGTAATTCTATCGTCATATAACTTCAATAGAAAAATACAGCATCAACCATTTCTTGGAAATTGGTGATAAAATCAATTTCTTCCGTCGTTCTGGACAGACACCAATAAAGAATGATTCTTGCTTTCTTAGAAATAAGGTCTTATTTTGATTCTGCAGAAATCGTTATTAACTGAAACCGCCCTTGTCCCTAAATAACACAACGTTATGGCTCCCATAGCATTCATGTTGAATGATATTGAATCGAAAAAGTATCAAATGTTATCTGTTTTACATTGTAATAATATAATATATATATATTCATTGTAATAATTATACAGATATATATGCATACAATAAAATGAAAATGAAATATCGTGAATATACAATCGTCAATACAAGGTGTTCTATTTCCAATCGGAGTGTAGATTTTAGCTGATCGATATGGAATACTTCATTTGATTTATTGCTGAGTAAAGTGACAGGTAAAGTGGTTAATTTCAATATCCACATATTTGCATTACTAATGCTATTTACAGAATATTATACCCATGGATTTTTCCCAGTGATACTAAACAACCAAAATTAGTTGTTTAAGAAAGTCGACCTTACTTTATATTTAATATGTGTTCGCAAAGTTGCTGATTGATTTGACACCCGCTGATTATTATAACGAGGTTAAATTCTTTAAAAGATTTTCAATCCTTAGATGGTCTAACTGCAGGACGTCTTTAAGATATGTAGCAAATAGGCGCACGACTGAGAAGCTGCGATTTAAACTTGAAGTTTTAATTAGCGTATATTTCGTCTTAAATCGCGAAATAATAAAAATATTGTTTGATTTATTTTGTCTTTTAAAGCCTTGGATTCCACAAGGTTTGTTTTGTTTTGTTGATTCAGCGCGGCTTGTCTACGCTACGAGTTATAATGCAGTGCTTTGGTGCGCCTGGAATGAAAATCGTAAATCAACAAGTGGTAAAATATTTGAGTGTAACTTAAAATATTCAAATCCCAGGAGGGTAAAAAGTACCAAACACTCACATGTGCCCGTAAAGAATTTCAAATCAAAGTTTGAGAGTTATAGAATATAAAGTACACTTGAGTCGTCGCACATACTCAAGGCTTATAATATTCCCAGCTAAAAGCCCTGCGTTTCAATCGCTCTGACGAACTTTCATGAAGATTATATTGTTTCTTTTGCGTTTTTTTAGATAGATAATTTGAATAAACCACGTCAATAAACAAGAACTTCATCAATACACTTCAGTATTTGCTATTATTAACATTGTTTGTCGTATTATTGTTTTCCAAACTATTAAGATAAATAGTTTTGCCATATAAAAACTACCAGACTTAAATATGTTTAAACATTTCGCCACCAAATTATAGGAGACTATGAATATTTTTTCATCAATCATTACTTGTTGGCTTGTTAGTTAACTTGACTCCGAGATGTTTAGCTGCACATTCTCCCCTTCTAAGAGGAAAAGTAACTTGTTTGGATTTCGTAGTGGTAGATTTTATACTTTTGTGTATAGCCAGAATCAATTACATGAATCTAAATTTGGAGTTTCTGCAAAGATTTAACTAGGTCTTCGTCACTAGCAAGACATGCTGTATCATCTGCGTATATGGCAGTCTCTACATCATTAGTTTTAGGAAGGTCTGAGGTATATAATGTTGTGTAGAGATCAGTGCCAAGTACAGACTCCTGTGGTTAGTGGTACTGAGGCATTTATACTACGCAAATCAAAAGTTTCTTCTTCATAGTTTACTTGGAATTTTTGTTTTGGTTTTTTTTTGTTGTATGACCTAAGGACCTTAATCTCCAGTACAGGTGTTTGCAGTTTCAGTCTCCACCACACACGTATTTATTACTAAGTGCGTTGAAGTATTGAGTAAGCATTTCCTCTTTCATTTTATCCCCTATAGGGCCCATTCTTACATCTACGTGACTGTAGTGGCTTGTCAATAATCTTCCGTGAACGTACTGTAGGCAATGCTTAATGCTTTTTTTTTAATATTTCTACTGGAAATTCTTCTCAAGAACTTCGAGAAGTATTGCCATGTATGAATGCTACATCAATCTTGATCGCTTTGAGCATTACCCTTCATTCTATTCATTATCTATCATTCAAGTTAATAAAAATTATCTCTTACAAAAATAAATGGTATTTGAGTAATTTATACATTGTTATGTGCTGAACCTCGGGGTTGGTAACAGAACAAAGGATCAAAGAACTTTACGTCAGATAAGCACGTTCAGCAAGATACAAATCAAGATCTGTCTTGCGTAACAGTCTTCAAATGTCATCTTGACTGTTCAGCCCTTCTGGGAGTTCTTCATCATATTAATATATGTTAGGCCGATAATATGAGAATGTTTTTCTGTATCTAACCTCACACCTCTCACCTCTCACATTCTATGTAGTCTGTAAAATCATGTAAACTCTAGGCTGACTCTAATTTAAACTGACCTTATTTCTGAAGCTTCAAAATCGAAAGCGAAACAGTAGGTAAGTATTATGAATTAATAATGAAGACAAATGCAGTAAATGAGACATTGTTAGTTTTGGTTCTGCCTTTTTGTCTTTATTATTCATAAACTATTTAATATATTTAATAGTGAATGATTTGTTTAGTATTTTGATGCCTACACTTCACCTTGGCATACGTGAAGATCCTTTTTTTTCGATTTTAGTTCGATTTAAACCGTTTTAAATACTTTAAAAATAAAGCAATGACAAAAACACAGTATAATTATGCTATCAACGCTATCAACAACAAACAGTCATAAAGAAATCTTTTCCTTTTAAGGAGACATAGGAAACTAATAAAACTGTAAATACCTCAGTAGAGAAAATAAACTTTTCATGGGACTGCTATATTCTTCGAGCGATAACTTGAAGAACACATTACGTAAGTAGCGATAGCGAAACCAAGTTCCTACTGTTTATTATATGAGCGCCACAACAAAACAAATATATTGATAATTTTAATAAGCGTTTATAACTGAAACTGTATAACGACACTGTTTCTTCTGTCTAACAATGATAGGTTGCAATAGCTCTAACTATGCTCTTTACACTGGCCATGCAAATAAATAAATAATAAATAATAATAATAAAACACCCATATCTTTAATACCCGTACTACCTCGACGATCGTCGTTCCACAATTGTTATTACCGCACACCACTACTCTGTGGAACCAGCTACTCACTGAAGTATTTCCGAACCAATTCCGTCTTTAAAGAAAAAGGTTATAAATCCTTAATAGGCATCGCGGTGCGAGTTTTCTGACAGTGAGAGTGTTCATGGGTTATCATTTAACATCAGATGAGCCTCGTGCCTGCTCGCCTCATGTGGTAAAAAAATTATAATCAAACCCTGTATTTTATCTTAGTGATCAAAAATTACACCAAGAAAGATTTTTTTCCATTTATTTTCGTTTGTTAATTGTTCGAACTAAATGATTATTGCCTTTTTATTATACGGTTTTCTAAAACTAAAATTCACAATTTTCAATAAATTGATATATTTTTTGTTTCCGCTTACCACTAACATAATAAACCTTAGTTTTTTATGATGCACGTACAAGAAAATTGATTTTTTTAGATGTGGTCGTAAAGTTCTCGCGTTTTTATCGTACCTACTGGTCCTTAAAATTGTACGTTAAACTTAGCAACAAAACCTGCATTTAAAATTTTCACTTTTAGTCACTTCCAAAAAACTTTTGGGTGGCATTTTTTTCCTACACAATGAACAATCTAAATCATAAATCTTTGGTTATTTTATTATTTAAGAAGACAAAGATGGAAACGGACTGTTTCATTGCTGAAAGCAATTTTTTCCGTACTAAATTATACTTGGTATGAAAATTGTATTCTTTGCAAAATATATTTATTTGAGTGGTTGCTTCTGTCTACAGGAAAATGGAAACAAAGGTCAATGACATATAGAAACGATTCCCTTTCAGTTACCAAACCTCTTCTTCAGACCTTACCATTATCGAAAAAGTTAAAGCAACGTCGTATATTTATTTATTTGAAGAAGTAGGTTTTATTGTATTTGTATGTATTTTAATTTTCAGTTTTTAGGCCTTTGTTAGTTTAAATCTTAGGGCAAAAATTCTAGCTAAGTAAAAACAACGCCGACTAAGTACAAAAAAGTAATCTCAGCGCAGCTTAATTACCGGTTAAGCTAATGAAAACTGGCGCAGAGTGAATGCTCGAGTGAAGAAAGATTCTTTTGCAAAGTGTTGCTTATTATGATTACGTCTGCTGTCATTTGTAAGAAGCTCTTAGGACGGTAGCATTTGTAGAACGTCAGTGTAAAGACAAGAAAATATTATATTAAAAGGATTACATATAAGCTGTCAAATTGTGATAATACTATTACGAACAACGTTCTTATGGTTTCTTTTGCAAACGCAAAAATTCTAGAGACAAGATTATTCCAAATATGCTAATGTAATTTAAAAATCTTTGTCTGACACGCCGTTAAGGTACACTTTTGCTCGACTATATTATACAATCCTTAGGATTACAAATTCAAAACGCCCTAGAGGTAAAATACACAGCAATTAGCAGCAATATTCTAGAGGTTGCGCTTCGAAGCTGTGCAAAGAGAGCGATGTTAAAGATTTAAGGTTGCTTTTACTGTAGCTAGATGTTGATCATATACACTCTACATTGGAGCTATTGGTATATTGTGTGATGATTCAAACTGTGTATTTAAACTGTATATGTACTGAAATATCTCATGTCATTTGAATTCCAACCCTTACTAATGGCCGCCGACCGTAGGCTCCTAACTGTGTCTACGCCTAACGATTTAATAAACTTTTATCACAGGTCGATTAAATTAAAAGCTGCAACTCATATACCCTTCAACAATAACCTCCTAATACTAGGAACTCGGAGTGTAATCCCCAACTGTCACGATGTGAATCACATTGTCATATTAAGCCAACAACTTTTGTGATCCTGATACCATTGAATGAAAGAAAAATCTATTAATTTATCTTATATATAAAATTTCGTGTCACAATGTTAGTTACCAGTTAGAGCCTACCTGTTTAGTACATACCAACATGGAACACTTTGCTATGCTATCCCAGAGAATGAAATCTTTTTAGGTTGTTCTGTGAATTTTTCTCTGTATAAACCTTAGAGTTCACAACATAAGTTTTTAATAATGAAATAAAAAATGAAGTTGATTGTAAAGGGTTGAAAATTCACGGTTATATGTATTTACTAATATTATAATTTTTTGAAATCGAAAAAAAAAATTTTTGGAGTGGATTACCCTTAAGATTTAGGGGGATAAAAAATAGATGATGTCCGATTCTCAGACCTACCCAATATGCACACAAAATTTCATTAGAATCGGGAAAGCCGTTTCGGAGGAGTTTAACCACAAACACCGCGACACGAGAATTTTATATATAAGATTCAGTAAGTCTGAGAATCGGCTACTCTCTATTTTGTATACCCTTAAGCGATATGGGGCGTCCACCTCAAGAATTTTAATTTTAATTTTTTTATTTGATAGTTAAGGACTTTGAAGTTCACTAGGGTAGCGTAGCCAGACTAGGCATTAAGGAGAAACGACGTTCGCGGGGGCAGCTAGTTTTATTATATATAATATTATGGTATTTCTTAGCTGACGATTTTAGGGCGCTTTAAACTACTGTAGTTCGTAAATGTTTGTCATTACAATGCTTTAATTACCTTAACGTTTATGGAGCCTTTCTACATGAATTAATCAAAACTTCAGCAAAGTTCGCGGTTAACTTTGTTTAACATCGCCAAATTTTGTTTGAACAAAATGAAACTCGGTTAAATTAATTAGTTACAAATTGTGTTTTTGTTTATTATACAAAATATCCTAAATTAAAACAAGATTGGCTTTGTTCACTGACTTCATGCGAATCCACCGCATAAATTTACTATTTTTTTTAATTTCCCATTTGTCGCAAAGCAAAGGTAGAATCTCTCAATCTGCGAGGACTTAAGAAACGTTGGCGTAATATCATATTTCGTGTTTTTTTACTTTCGAAAAGCGTTTTTCATCAGCTAACGCACATTATACAACTAATACAAAGCCACGTGAAAAGTTAATATAGAATAAGTGATGTATTTGAAAAAGCAAGTGACCTGGTGTAGCATAATGGGATATATCTATCTGTATCAGATAAAAGGACGTTATTTGCCCTAAATTCATGAATAATAGATGAATCATTTACCTCAAAAGGACCTATTTCTTGGAAAAAAAAGAAAAAGGATTATGCAATTTCAAAGAATCTCTGTTGGTGCATTTTCTAAGATTTTATTTTATAAACGTAATCGTTTGTATCAAAGTTCTAAAATACGAAGCCTTTGTCTCAAAGTTTGTTCAGAAATCTTTCGATAAATAAAATTAATTCACTGGCCAGATATTTTCCCAAATAAGCGTTATAGAGATGCAAATCAGTTAGTTAAAGTATAACATTATTAGGCCTCATCCATGTTAAACACCCACTTGACATAGATATTCCATTTGCTGAGAACGACCTTCTCTTTGCCTTTCTTTTTAACTTTTTTCCTCATAAATATTCTCTTCTGGGCTTCTTTATTGCAACTCTTTTTAGAGCAGTATTGCATTAAATCTAACGTTCTATCTATAGTGTATTTGCATATATTTTTCTTACAACATTATTTGAATAGACTGTTATATACATTTATATATGTAACCAAATGGTGTTTGCAACATCAACGTTATTAGTAACCATAGATTTCTGTTACCACAATTGTGAAAAGCTGTTATCCAATCAAAACTAAAAAAAATCTTGTTATATTATGTATTAATTGTATAGATAGCGAACATCTTTTTCATTTAACCTATCACTTTGCTGGAAACAGACTGAATCGTTATAAACAATAATAGTTGTAATGATTCTACTAGACTAAGATTCACACTGTACATTCCATTTTTTAAAGAACATAATTTTTATATCGAGATAATCTTACCGTATCGTATACATTTCTTATATATTTCTTATTCACAAACATCTGTCACTAAGTAAAACAAATACGTGTTTCGTAATACCTTTTTCAAAGAAGTACTTAATTTTGTTAGAAACTTGTTTTTTTTTTACGTTTTTTATCTGAAAATCCCGCAGCTGGAAGTCTGACGATCGTTTGCTAAGCGAATAAATTTGAATCTCTCAGACCTCTTCAATAAATATTGTGCATAAGTAGGGCATATTATAAATTAGAGAATGTTCAATGAAAATCATTCTAATAAAGAAAATAGCTCCGAGACAGTAACTCCAACTGTTGACAGACAAGTATTTTTAGTTACGCCAACTCTTGTGTTTTATTTCTCTAAGTACTTATATAATATTATTTTTGTTTTTCTTGAATAGAAGTTAATCGTTACTAAAATAGCTACTGAACTTTTTCATTTATATATATTATAAATATATATAAATTTAATTAAATGCATATTACATATTTTAATTTAAAAACAATCCAACTAATTAGAAAATACTGGCACAATATAATATAGAATTATTTTTTTTGGATATTTTTTTATTTTAAAATAGACTAAATTACAAAATATTATGACGTATTGAATTATTAGCATACCTGTTCATTTCACTAGCATCAAGCTATTTTAACAAAATTATCTTCAAATTATGTTCTGTTAGCATACAAATGAGAACGACTGACAGCTGACGGAATATCTCTATGTTAGAGAAGTTTCGTGGAATAATTCAATATGGAAATATCGGCCTATCACTGAATTTTGCTACATCAAGGGCTGTATTTAGTTTTGTTTTACGATGGGTATACGATACGATAGGATAAGGTAGGACCTTTAAGTTTAATTAAAATCCTCGAATTAACACAATCATTTTTATATTACAAAAGTAATTATTAAAGATGTCTTTTAAATTTTGGTGCATGCGCTACTATTATCTATTGTAGCTGATTAAATAAAGTAATACTTTTACAGATACATCATAAATGTGATTTTTCTTATCATAGCACAGTATTACCAGATAAAAATCGATCGATGTTTGCGAGGTTCAAATATTTCCGCTGGAACTTTAAATCAAAATTATTTAATTAACTATATTTAGGAAAAGTCAATATATTCAAGCTTTTAGTAACAGTCTCCATTGTTTACAAATCAAATAACAAAAGACTTCGTTATGACCAGAAATCAAAAATCTTCTGCTCTTTATCGTGGACACAGTTCATTGTGTTCTTAAAATTTAAATTTTTTATTGTAATTCTAGTTTTTGTAAAAGAATATACTTCTGGGGCATCGTTTTTACAAATGACTATAACAGAGCACTTGACACCGTGTATACATGAAGCACATATTCTCTCTTTTTCAATCGGAGTAAAAGCACACAGAGGCCGGATAAAAATAAGCCGCAAAAATAACGCGCAGAAATCGAAGGCCGCTACTTGACCCAACTAAGTAAAAGGTTCGAGGAAATTGACAATGTCTCAACTTAGAGTGTTACATGCGAGGATTTAGAATAGTTAGGAATGGTGCTTAAATTGCTATTATACCAGCAATATTAGAACGATACCAAGCGAAGGAGTTTTAATAGGACACATGCCACATTTCCGAACACTTAAATCCTTACCACAGACGGCAAACGAACTATAGTTTTTTTGGATGCCATTGGCATTTGGCATCTGTCAAAAAAATCTAAATTACGCGGGAAACATTGGAGGGCTGTTGAGTCGCAACAGTTTCGAAGCGAAAATGGAGGCGTTTGAAAAGTACCACCTCGCGTCGCGGCCTACGTACTACTGAAAGCGAGCAAGCGACACGACATGGATTAAGCAATTATTATTATTTATTAATTTTTCTTGTAAACTTACAAACCTATGGACACTTGAATTGTAGTAACGGTGGCCGGATATGTAAAAAAGCTATACTATTGTGAAATTGTATTATATTTTTTTTTATTATTATTAAAATCAAAATAATATTATTCAACTTTACAGAAAACGTTATTTTTCCTTGCTTTCAAAATCACTTGAATGGGGGCTTCTGTTTGAAGCAAATATTATTTTGTAATAAATCCAACGGAAGTGGATGTAGAGTTAGAACTCTACAACCACTGGTGGTTTGGTGGTGGTTCTGGGACTCTATTCCCACCACCAAACTGACGACTTTGAAGCAACACTGATGCTACAATTGGTATTGAAAGAAATCTCAGTCATGATAAAAGCTCAACTATTCAAACAGACATAAGTCATAAATATTTTATGGGTTAAGTGAGTTTCTTTAAAGCTGTATCAGAATATGAGCAATAAATATCGGTTCTGTATAAGATGTCATAAAGGCCATCTATTTATAGGTGTTGAAGTTAAACGTTTACTATCACTTCACTGGCTGCTTACCCTAGAATCATGTATTTCAGTGTTCAAACGAGTGCATAGAAATGAAAAAAGTGGAAAGCACGATTGAGGCCATAAGTACCAGTATTTGTAAGACTTGTCATCATTTTCTATGTGCTCTTCGTTAATCTAAACATTTTAGTAAAATCATTATTTTGGTAAATTAAAAACTAGCGGTGTGTACTTGCTTATAAACAAATGATTCAAGACACCCAACAATCTGATGCACACAGAGACGAGCGTGACTCAATTAATAATCCAGTAAACTTATTTAGCCATTTACAAAATGAATAACAACAAAATAGTACATGTGAGGATAGTATAACGTTTAGTTAAACCGTCACATAGAGAATCGAAACAAGAGATCTCAGAGGGACAGTAATCACATTAGTGCTACTAATGGAGGCTGTACGTGTCCCGACTGCTGAGAGGACATTAGGTTTAATCGTTGTATTTCAGCAAATTAACTTGTCTACTATATGACAAGTGTTTTGACGTTTCCCTGTTGTGGTGTTTGGTATAATTACGAACATAAGTGACTCGTAACTACATTTCACCCTTTATAGAGGTGTTTAAATTACGCCGTGCACCAACCGTTCTTTGGCGAACCCAGCGTTAATTGCCTTTAAAGAACACAATAAAACATGTTATATTGAAAGCGGTAATAAACACGGGCTGTATCGGCAGTTCTTTTTATTTTTTGTTTAATATTTATCATCCCTTTAGTATGAGGCGTCAAATAGCCAACGTATGTAATATTAGGTTTTCTTGTAAGCCTTGGCTTAACAACAGCTTTGACAACTCAGTGACAATTTTGCATAATGTTTTAAGTATATAAGTTGATCAACCATCCAACGATGGGCTTTGTATTAGATACAGATATAAATCCCAATCTAGCATACGTAATAGAATAAGATCTAGATATATAATAGGACCGTGTTTACGCGTTTTTAAATTAATTATGTTATAACATTATGTACTTTATATATTATATACTTTTGAATGAAGAAAGTTCTTAAACACAATAAGACATGTCTGTTTCACTGTAAGTGCCGTAGGTTTGATCATGATACACCGTCTAGACTCCAAGTTTTTATTATAAAATCAAAGTCCATCAGTGAAAAGTTTGGTCAGTTAACTCGTTATTGAATAAAATAATATTATTTGGAAAGAGTTTGTAAGAAAAACAAGAGATAAATCAATAACGGCTACAGTTGGTCACCCGCGGGAAAACCTCGAATATCGTTCATCTTTTTTCAGCTGAATCAAATGAAAGTTTAGATATTATTATACGAATTGTTTGTCTCTAATTTATTTAAAGTTAAACAAACATTTTGATATTATTGATAAACGAATTAAATGCACACAAGCGATTTTTTATCAATTTGTAGTAGGTAGTTTGATTTGTATCATATATGTATAAATACATATTCAAAACATAGAAATATAAAACGTACAAGTACACACCTTTCAATGAAAGTTACGTTAAAATTATTTCTAAATTTACAATATTACTTATTTTTTTATGTAAAACCTTCAGCGGTTGGATAGATTCCAGTGTTGTTGTATTGGTAATTGTCCCGCCGCCAAATTTATTAGCTAAGGTTGACCATCAAAGCCACACTCGTTTGCATAACGAGGACACTACATTCCCTAATTGAATTGGTAGGACGAGCTTCACTTGTTAATGTTACCCATGGCCCAAATTACAATAATATAACGGATGTAATATTATAATCAAAACAGTTAAAAATAAACTATTTTGTGAAATATCAATTCACCTGTTTTTAAAATACGTTAATGATGACATTATCCATCAGAAATAAATTTGCTACCGGTAAGAAAATCAAGCGGCAAAGTAACTCAATTTTACTTTTACTCAATTTTGATGAAACTCGTTTAAGAACCAAGCAGCGTAAAGCTTTTGCCTGTAACGTAGTTTGTCGTGGCCATAGTTTGACCACTTACAGCTAGATGGCGCTGTAACAATTTTACAACGCTTCAACAAATTACTAGGGCGTAGCACTCTACTTATTTTTAAATTAACTTATAACATCAAAATTATATAATAAAATAAATTCGTAATCTTATATTTGTATGGTAGTCGACAAGAAGTATTAGGTCAAAGCTAACTGTATAGTGCGATTGATTTTATATACTTAATACTAGTGTAGTAGTAATAATAGTAATACAGCGGTTGCTGGTAATGCTGGGAGCATTGCACGGGTGGAAATTTTTGTAGATACGTTCTTTAATTTTGTGGAACATCTTTTTGATGTATCATCAATACTTTTCGCAGCGGATGCGATGTGAGATGTTTATATGCATTTTTTACACACTAGTGTAGTATTAAAGGAGAGTATTTATAGTACCTATAGCAATTCTATATTTATCAGTGATAATGCTTAAAATGGTGAAAGAATTTTTAAAATCGGTCCAGTACTTTTTGAAGCAATTCGTTACAAATATACATACATATATTTTCTCTTTAGAATATTAATACAGATCGAATTAAATTGGTATATCGTTAGCGTGAATAAAGTTCATTTTTCGTAGCCTATTGTTTAAATACATACTTGTGTAAATTACACATCAACTTCATGAATAAGGATTCTTATAAATATAATATCTTCGTATCGTAGCTACTATTATTAAAATCTTTTACGAATTTGTTAATATTTTTAAACAGCCTCACTAAATTTCTGTAGAGCAATGTTGGCCTAGTGGCTTCAGCGTGCGACTCTCATACTGAGGTCGTAGGTTCAAACCCGGGCTGTGCACCAATGGAATTTATTTTTATGTGCGCATTTAACATTTGCTCGTACTATGAAGGAAAATATCGTGAGGAAACCGACATGTCTTAGACCCAAAATGTCGACGATGTGTGTCAGGCACTGGAGGCTGCTCACCTACTTGCCTATTAGATTTAAAAATGATCATAAAACAGATTCAAAAATCTGAGGCCAAGACCTAAAGAAGTTGTAGCTCCACTGATTTATTTATTTAACTAAATTTCTAATAACTAGATAGGTATGATAATGGCGTATTGCGGCCTTTATGAATATTTATTTTTTCAGAGTCAAGGTGACTTTGTAAAATAGTTAAGGGTTCAATCAAAGGAACCAATTTTCAGATTTAATAGCACTAAGTGAAGTTATGCGTCTAGTATTTTTAATAAGGACGTCTATTTTATTTTGTACATTATATGCACTGTTAATAAACGACAATCAATGCTCCGGGTCTTGAAGCGACAGAAGTATTCTTTCTCTTTTATATCAATCTGAGAATATTTTAATGTGCTCTTTTGTGATTTATATCATTATAAATACACATTACATAGTATAGACGATACAGATAGATATCTAATATCGTGCAAAGCAATCGAACAGGAATGATTCCTAATGTGTTTCACACATCATTGAGTTTCGCCGAATGGAGACTTATTACAGGGCAGTTCGGATTACCGTACGGATAATCGTGCCTTAAATATATTGTATGGGCAAAATGTTCCCTGAATTATTATTGCATTATTTTACCAATACTCCCGTAGTCATAAAATCAATGTTTAAAAATGTCAGTTTTTTTTATTTTTCGTAAAATTGTCCATACGACATCCAACTATTCAAAGTTAGGGTGTACTCCTCCCCCAAAGGCCGATAACGCACCTACTAAAATGGGTATCCATGGGCAACGACGACTGCCCTTTTTGGACGTCCCGAAGGCTAGTTTGCCCACTTATTATACAAACAAACATAAGGCATTGGAAAAGGCCAAACCAGTGTGTTAAGTAAGCGAGGCTCTTGTAGATACTATTTAGAATTTCCTAAAACAGTAACAGAACAATAATAACAGTTTCATATAAAAATTCCGAAAACGTGTAAATAAGTAATAAACAAATATTGTGCCGACCCTTACCTGTCCTTACCCTTTTCTCAATTATTTATTCGGGATAGGACAAGAAAAATGTTTTATTGCAATTGTTTATACATAAATTATTTTTAATTTATTACCAAATAGTGTAACAAAATTCAAAGCAACAAGCAATACACTTTGTCTAATTATATAAGTTTAAGCATCGTTTACGACTTCCAAACCCTCGGATAGAGTTATTAATTAAAGTACAGCTTTCTGTCATCATAATTACATTTTCCAACATAATGTTCAGAACTATGTTAAAGTTAGTAGCACCTACGTGGAGTTTTGACAACAATTTCGCTCGGTCTACAATTTGCTATGGAAAACCACTTACTACTAAATAAGGCGTCATTTTGGTTTCAATACTTAAATCAGGGCTGTATTTAGAATTACTTCAATATGAAAAATGGGAACTACTGTTGAAATACATGTTTTGCTAAATAATACAATTGACATGCATATTTATAAATTGTGGATGTTTCATAATATTTTCGGTAAGAGTAGGGTTGATGTGCAAAATGGCATTATGCATCTCTCAAGCAATATATTATAATGTCGTTGAAATATTGTTGGATAAACAACGTTGTGCTTGTAGCGGTCTACAGAAGGTGGTTTTGGGATTGTCTCGGCTGAATTGAGGCTTACATTCATCCCATACAACAAAGTACAAGCGACCCCAGTTGTAAGCTCTCTCTAGCCACACCCGACTCGAGTTGTTGTTGTCAAAATATATTAGTAATAGAATAAACATTCAAGTAACGTCAGTAAAACAAGTAATAACTAGCTGTACACGAGCAAAATAATTTAAGGGTTCTTATTGTAAAAAATGACTTTTCCTTTCAAAAACTCTTGAAAATATTCATAATGTTTTACGTTAGTCAAAACTACATAAGTCTAAGTACATAAATTTTGTTTCGTTAATTTTAAATTTTACATCTCTTTCTTTATATATGCAAAACATTACAGCTTAATACCAAATATCCAGCTTCTATTAAGTTACATGAAATACTTAACGAGTTGTTGGGGGTCTACAATGGCACAAAATCGTTCAAGAATTGTATATATCGCGGAGCGGATCCAGGAGCGCTATACGCGTGTTCACTTTTATTTGGCCAGAATGTATGAAGCATTTAAACAGATATAAATACCGTATCACTAGCATCAGTATCGTGTAACGAATTTCTTCGCATGGAATTTAAAAGTTATATCAAGTTGTGAAAGTGATCCTCTACAAAATAACGTCAAAGTTTGTTCGTTAAGATAAGCAATTTGCGAGTACTCAACATAATCACGATTCTCAATTTACAAAGTTCAATAAACTGTTTTTGGTGTACTTATGCAGCTGTTTCCTTAGAATCGTTTAAATTATAATCTGAAAAAGTGAATTTGCCTGCAATAATTTGTATAATAATCCCTAACACGACGGAAAATTGCTCCGACGTGTTTATTAACAGCTATTTGTTAGGTAGTAATTAAGATTTTATGGAGCCGTTGAAGCGTAATTTATTAATTTCATTTCATTATACCATAGTTGTTTTTCTACTATTCTCTCTCTTCGGGCTAATAATATATACCATTGAAACAATTTTTTACGTTTAAATTTAAATAGATTATTCATAATTAATACACTTGTTAGTAATATTGACCGTATTCAACGAAGAACGTTTCGAATCGTCGCTGAACAATCCCTTTCCGAGCTGGATGTGGTAATCCCATATCTCTACGCAACGCCTAAGGATCCAGCATGCATCTTCTACCGCATTTACCATGGAGAGTGTTCAGAGGAGTTGTTCGGATTAATACCTGCAGCTGAGTTTCATCATCGGACGTCGAGGCAGAATACGAAATTCCACTCCTATCACCTCGACTTCCGCCGTTCCACAACTGAGCATTTTCCAAGGCAGTTTTTGCCGCGCACCACCACTTTTGAAACCGGCTGCCCATTGAAGTATTTCCGAACCAATTCGACTTAAGATCCTTCAAGAAAAGAGCGTACCAATTCTTAAAAGGCCAGAAACGCCTTCTGGCATTGAGAATGTCCGTGCGTTGGTGTCACTTAGCATCAGATGAGCTTCCTGCCCGTTTGCCCCCTATTCTATAAAAAAAAGTAATATTGGTTTTAAACTTCTTATAGATGAACACAAATATAACCCAACTTGATAAAAATGAAGTAGAAGTCGAGTTTGACCACGGTAAATCTCTTATTTTGGCACTGAGACTTTATAAATTCAATTAGAAGCACGGCTCACTGATTGAGGGCTTACAGAGTTAAGCAGAGATTAGTAGAATCGTCTCTTTTTTGTTTGGGTTCATAAAAATATATTTTATTTAGTAAAGGGATTTTTTTAATTCAGCCACCAGTTAGATACATATCCTTTTTAACCCTCGACATAAGTAAGAGATCTATTTCATAGAAATGGATTTAACAATCACTTCTTAGGTCTCATATAATTGCAAATTTTTATTTTGTACTCTCTTTGGGTTGTTGCGTTTTTATTGAGATTCTTTTTGTAGTTTATCGCCTTTAAATCGTAATAGAACCCATTATATTTATATTATTTTCTTCAATACTTAAATGTTATTTTGGAAGAAATCAACCAGCGAAAAGATATTAAACTATCGTAAAATTCTAAATCTTTATAATAATTCAAATCTGCTTCTTTATTGAAAGGTAAGTAGCGCAGAGAGCGGAACGAAGTCTTAAAAAGTGTTTAAAAGTTAACGACGCAATTAGCGCCGTTATCTTCCTTAACGCGGTTTATACTTCAGTCAATGACCATGGCTATAGTAAAACTCCACGTGTATCTCATACAATGAGCTTTTGTGCGAATATGTGTTTTTTAAAAGAAAATTTTAAAAAATTAATCTTCAAGAGCCCTCGCTTATCAGCTTTATATAGTAACGGAAATTAAACAAATATTAACTGCACCTTAACGACAGTAGTCGCCAAAACATACATGGCCTCTTTCCTTAAAACGCAGGTAGTTTCATGTTGTAAAGTTGCCAGCTTATTAATACAATTAAGTAGCATGTTAATATGTAGTTGTACTGAGACGCCACAGAACTAATTACAGAGTTATTGTCACCGCCACTTTGTCAAGAGATCACAGACTTTGGTTAATACTATGTTGTTCTCACTTCCGTATCCGGATATCATTTGATATTATATTGGATATTATATCACAAAGGGACATTTCGTTATACCCAACATAAAACCCCTATTAAGTTATAGTCATTGCATTGAATTCATTTTTATACCTAGAAATGAAATGTAAAGGTCAACAAGATATTGAAAAAAAAGGTCTTGGTGACAATATTACTGAACTGTAGCGGACGCCTCGTAAAACTAAGAACGCTGCGATACCTATAAAGTCCAACTTTATTACTAGACTTCAAAATACAGGCGTTAGCGATTCCAATAGTCATACATCGATTACTAAATTATTATTCAAAAGCATCTTGCGGCAAGTCGTTATTTTTACACGTGTTGTACAAACGAGGACAATCAGATAAATATGTTATAAAAGGATAACAATGTGTGAAAATGATATGAGAACTTACTATTAAGGCGCAGAGCTAACCAGATCCATGCAACTTCCTCTCGATCGAATAACCGAGTAGTTTTTGTATCAAAGAGGGCACACGGGTCTGCCAAGCGTCCGCAGTTATAGAAAAAACAAAGTAAATTCTTAAATACGAATAATCTGAAAAACAAAAGCAATAATTCCGAATTCATCAGTGCTTTATTGTTAGAAAACAAGGAACTATAGGAAGTTTTAGTTATCACTGAAAAGGTAGAATAATATTTAAAAAGTTTCGCCCCACATCGTTTTATTATAAAGCGGATATTCAGTACTACGAGTCTAGGCGTGTAAGCAAAAGTTGATCTGGCTCATGGGATTACTTAACTTTGGTTTTTAATGAACGATGTTTACTTCGCTATTAGCTTATGCCGCGAATCAAAAGCAATAAGGACGATATATTGCGGATACTTTAAACGATATTGTATTATTTTTACGAGTTTCGAGTACACTTCCGTAACCGTGTACATTTATAAAATTAACTCGTTTGTTTTTCCGCCTGTAGGTATCCTTTAGACACAAAAAGTAGGGTTTTGGTGTTGATACACCTAGGTCTATCAACGTACATATTAGCCAATATCGTCCTGAAATGCTGGGTAATTCTGTCAAGTAGCTGATAGGTCTCATAAATCACTAAGTGTCATCCCAGCTGAGGCTAATAGGGTTACAAAGTAAACTTCAATCCTCTTCCATTAATCACGTCGGTATATTAAAACAGACTTGAGAAACGTTACATGTGTCAGCATAGTTAATAGATATAAAAAAAATATTCAGCCTCCGTTGATGGATCGAACCTAGAACCATCAGGTTATACAATGTGCGGTTACCATTCGGCAGCCATGGGGGCGGTCCCAACAACATTTTTATTTAAATGATAGAAAAAAAATTGTACAGTACTATAGAACGTATCTACAAAAAACGAAGTACAATATCTACAAAAAGAATTATTTGGCGCTCGTTCAGCATTAAATGCATACACATAATATATGTCCCACACACATTAAAAATAAGGAAATTTGTTAAGAAATAGATAAAAAAATATTTTTGGGGGTTGGATGAAAAACCAGATTTCGTGGGATTTTTGTAAAGTTACTAGATATTCTTTATAATTGCGACGAAAATTTACTTTTAATTGAAGATTTTCCAACTTCTATGTTGTTTATAGGGAAGTTCTAAGACACTGAAGTTCTATAAATAATTCTCTTCTCTAATATTATAGAAGAATGCTTTATATTTTGATTTTTTGCTATTATATTTAACAATTAATAATACTTGAAATCAAAATGGTCAGAAAACGCCTCAAAAATAATGATTCCCTTTAATAAGATTTCCTCGAAAAAGCAGATAATTAAGTTATATATTTTTAATGGAAAACAAATCAGCTTTTGCCAAATAATAGAATTATTTATAGCATTTAAGTGTTTTAGCCGTAAACAAATTAGTATGCTTACAACATAGGCAGTTAATTATAAAAAAACGAATTAACGTATATTTAAAGTACAAAACCAACTAACATTTATAGCCAAATAAATATATTACTGAATAATAGGGAGCGTTATTCGTTCCTCAATTTATTCTGAATAGCTTTTCTATTCATAACAGTGTCGATATTGAACAATAATTTAGGGAAACGGGATGAGGGTAGATTTTCCCTCCCATTTTGGGCCTGTTTGCCCCCAGTTCTATAAAAGTCTGATCTGATTTTAAGTGATACAGCCGCCATGAACACTCTCATTGCCAGAGGGCTCGAGAATGCGTTGCCGGCCTTGTCAGAATTGATACGCTCTTTTCTTGAAGGACCCTACCCTAAGTCGACTTGGTTCGGTAATTCTTCGGTGTTTCATCATAATTGTGGAACGACGTACGTCGAGATGATTCGAAGTGTGTTTCATATTCCGCCTCAACATACGATATTGAAACTCAACTGCAGGTAATAGTCCTAACAACTTCTCCGAACACTCTCCATGGTTTTCTTACAAATTCAGTAGAACATGCACAATGACCTCACATCTTTATGCAAGGGATCAAGCCGCTCAGAAAGGGATTAGTTGTATTCGATTCGAGCCGCTCTTTGTTGAATAAGGTTTAGTGTAATAATCTATACATCGTTTTTTAAAAGACCTTTTAAAAGTATGTTTTTAACTTAATTAAAAAAAAATACAAAAGAAAATTATTTAAATAGTAGAAAGTAAGCGAATTTAAAATATTTGTTTCGAGTACTCAAGCATTTGTTCTCAATTAACAATTGAGTGTCATTACCCATTCAACAGTTGTTGGTTTTGAAAATATAAAAGGAATTCTTATTTCGCGAGGCTTTTTATAAAACGGTACTGAATTGAATATCGGAGGCGGGAGTGCTAATAAATGTAATTTATTATAATAAGACGAAAGCGGGATTGGTTTCCTCCGAGGCGAATGGAAATCCGGAGGCCGGTGACTAGGAATCCTAATGAGCTGGGTTTAGCCTCTAAGTGTTAAAACGTGTTTAGCCATCGTTTATTTATATATTTCTCGATATGTCAATGTCACTAAGGTAAATGGATAGAGGGTAAAATTAAGTTTCAATATATTTGTAAACTTTTTTCGTATTCCATAGTTTAAAAAAATTTACTCTTAAATGACTAACTGTATTATATAAGTTAAATAGCATTAATATGACTCCAAGACAATGGGATAGCAACCGCGACTGGGATGAGTTACCAATAAAAGATTCCTCGAAGATATTTAATGGCATCCACTGGAACTAATTAATCCCCAAAGAATTGCATTGAAACGTCGATGCCACAGAGTTTAAAGCTGTTTTACGTCCAGATAAAGTAACTTTTCGTTTTTTAATGAAAATTAAAGACAATTTGTTAGTGTCTATTTTCTAAAAGAAGTGGTAAGGCGGCGAGAATTCAGTACTCAGAATAGACAAACATCAAGTAATACCTAATTGGTCGCACGGTTAAGTTTAAACAGCCTCCAACGTTGAAATGACTTAGCTAAAGTAAGAACATTGTGTGGCGCCGCGCCAAAAGTTGTGTTAATTTGAACTTTCCAAATACAATGAAACTCGCGATAAGCGCTTTAAAAACTCACTTAGAAATGAGCTTCCACGAGCTTTTCAAACTCTTTTTAACTAAATAGAGAGACTAAATGCGTTTTTTTAAATGTTGTTATTTTGAATGGCACTGTACTCAATTGTTGTTCTTGATTAGAGGCAGAAAATATAAAAGTACAAATTATGGTTTTTATTCACGAATTCTATACTTGGTAATATAATTGTGCAAATATAGTAAACGTAGATAATTAATCATACATTATGATATCTCTAGCAGCAAAGCAGTTTATGTTATCGGTATGTCAGTTTGTTAAGTTAGGTAAATGTAAACATGCATGTTATGTAATGTATGTTGTAACTTACAAATAATACGCTAGTACATAATGTTGCTTTAAATGAATGTCTTTTGAAGTGAAAAAAAACTACACTAGTCCTTACATGATTAACTTTATCGAGTGAATTAATACAGAGATAACCTTATATCTGTTTAATTATTTTTCAGTTAAGTTACTTTGAAATGTAAAACAAGTTAATATTTATGAACGGAATTCTCAAGAAACTACGCTATTGATTCACATTTAGACATTAATTTAGACTTAATATAATGATCTTCCATTCCTAACCTTAGTTTAAGAGTGTTCTTGTCTATAATAAAAACATATGAAGAAGGTTAAGGTTTGTATAATATGGAATGCTATAATGCATCTTGATATCTACGCAGTTGTTCCACTACGCAATCATTTTTGATAATATCCACAGAAACTTAGTAATGTATACTTTGCGATTCTCGTATTTTTTAAATATGAATCTTCTCTATTATATAGTCGTACGCGCACTGTGGATTTTTAAAACTTAATCAGAATGTAAAAGAGAAATAGAAAAAACAGAGAACTTGTTTATTATATGAACACAAAAGAAAAATCTATTAAGACTCTCCGTTTTCTTCTTATTTTTATTTTTATTTTTTAATCGTATTCCCACCGCAATCATTTTCTTTCTCATAATAGTTAGTAATACGTTTTCCTTACTTTGCATTTAATTTAAATATAAGGCGCTCCTGAAACTGAAAACAAGAAAAATTTAATTAAAATGTCTTGCATTACGTATAAAATTAATTTATCATTTTTAACCTCAATCTTTGTATATGTCACTAGAACTTATGAGTGGGTATTTGTTAAAAATATCTGTAGTACATGCTGCAAATCGTAAATATAACTGTAGTATCTATATAGCACCGTGCTATGCCTACGGTGCTATATAGATACTACAGTTATATTTACGATTGGTGATATCTAAATCTTTATTAACAATTTTCGCGAAAATCACAAACACATCGGCAGTTTCAGTCACATTACTATCAAGTTATTGTCGTGGCCGCAGCTGGGTGACTCATCAAATTTCGAGTGATAAGGGACGGTTTAATTGCTGACCAAGGCTTCTAAGTAGACTGTTCCCATCTTTTATAATCAACAGTCGTTAATTGTAACTGCGACTGTCTGTTCAGTATCTTCTATCACCTGCTGCAGAATCAGTTCATTTGGTCAGGTCATGGAGGCGAGAGAGTACCGGTGGATTGCACATATTCCTTCGCCTGCATAACCTTACCACCTGAACGAGTAGTTCTTCATCTTCTTCATTCTTCTTCTTATAATATTCTATCTTCTTGATCTTATACAACATAATATAAATAGTTTACTTTCTCTTTAAAGTATTTCTAATGAAAATGACGTTACTTTTGTTCTGATTTACATAGAAAATAGTTAATGTTTCTCGCAATCACAGAATCTATTAGAATTAAGAAAAAGTCATGTCCTCTAATGTAAGACGTCGTAAAAAGCTCATTTAGGTGGTGTCCGGAATTCCCGAGGCGGACTTAATGAAAATAACTCCACACGTCACAGTCAGAACGAATAAATGGCTCGGTGGATGGCCAATCTCTTCCGCATAATATTGCAATCAACACCGACTGTTTTGCTGTTTTACTGACAGCTTTATTTTTTTATGGATAAACGTACATTATTTAATCGCTAAGTAGCTTTTTATTCGGTATGATTTTTATAATTCTTCTCATCTATATTAATAGTAACAGATTTAGTTGTGATTATTTTTTATGCATGTATTAATACATTTATAATGACGAAATTTAAAAAAATTAAATAATAATAATTTAATTTTACATATAATGAAAAATTAAACTAATTAATTAAATTTGTTGTTGAATAATTAAGTGATTTCGGCTGATTAAGCTTTCTCAAGGAAAATATATTCAAATAAAATTTCATCAATAACATAGCATTTCCAGACCTAACGAGAGAGATCACATCTCGTACTAACAAAAGCCAGGTCGTAGCTCGCATTTGCTAAGGGCGTCTTATTTCACACCTTACGATAATATTCACCCACATTTTCCTCAGTAAAAACTTCGGGAATGACTTGTTGAGGATTTTTTTTAAATTACAATTTTGGTTGGGTAGCAAGGCCAAATTGTTAAAGAAAGTGCTTTGTAACAAATGATCTATAGGCATAGTTTGGCAGCTCAGGCAAGCGATTTCGCAAAAGGGTTTCTTAGTATCTTCCCAACCAATACCAATATAGACCCGTACTGCGTAATAAACATCATCCTCTTTATCTCTATTTTCTCTTAATTTGTCACTTAACCTTCCACAACATTTTATTGTAATCTACAGTTCCATCATCAGAACATCATTAGGTAAACAATATGTTTACAAAGAATGATTCTTAATAAATTATATAATTCAATTGATCAATATCAATCAAAACTAGAACCTAGGCCAACTTTAATTGGTCACATATCACATATATCCTGATGAGACCAACCAGTGACTTTAATAATGATTATTATGGTTCAGTTTGGTTCTGATGATTGTTGATTGATGGTCTATGTTTTGTTTGTTAATTAATTTTCATATGAAAGCACATTGAAGAAGTCAATAATGATTATTTATTTATTTCAGAAATACACACATTATCTTTACTATATAGCCTATGCCAATGCGACTATGTGGAGAAACATTTAATTAAATATAATAATATAGATATAATTTAGACATATAATATACACAATATCGCTACTGTGTATTCACTCTGCGCACAATTAAATATATCGATAGTATCGGAGTCAACATTTAGTAGGCGCAACGTCGAACGATAACGGGGATCTGTGCAACAGACTGGTTCTTGCCTTTGGTATCGCAAATAACCTAGGCCTTCGCCGTCGCACATATCCCATAGGTACTAAGAAGCACAGTTTCTGGAGTACACTCGGGTTACACACTATCCCCCTCAAGAATTTCAGTACGTAGTAGGCCAACTGTAAGACCCGTCAGGTTTCCAATTTGTTGTACCCCACCATCCTTATCACAAATAATGTTGGGTACATTAAAGGACAGTTAAGGTAGTCGCCATACAGTCTGTTATAGAGGTGTCGTGCAAATTTATTCTGTATGCGCTCCAACATAAGTCAGTATTTACCTTCATGCGGTACCCAAAAAGACGAGTTACACTCCAACATACTCCTAACCAGAGTGTTGTACAAGTTTGAGATGGCTTTAATATTAGTGAACGTTGTTGCCCTTCGAAGCACAAATCCCATCGTTACGTATGCTGTCTTGCAAATGATCAAAAAAAAAAAAGAAATGCATTCATGATCCTGGAAATTCATTTGGGCATCTACTCGCACTCTTAAGTCTATTACTGATATTTCCCGCTTGAGTATCACCCCTGATACGTTGTACTCATAATGATATTCTTTCAATAAAATGATTAGTAAAACAGTTAAACAGGTGGTCCCCCCTAAACGCTCAGACATGAGCTGCCGGCTAATTAATTTATTTTGTTTTTCTTGACGTTCATAAGTGTACATGTTTACCTATATGAATAAAGATATTTTTGATTTGATTCGATTTTGATTTATAGGTATTTTAAAACAGTTAAAAAACCAATTTAATTTTTTTTAATTAAAGTTATGACTTGCGGCGCTAGATTTCTGGATATAGATTTTAGTAGGTAGCCGATAGTGATTAATTCCAAGCGTAACAGACGAAGTTGCGAAGTAATTAATCACAGGTTACAACGCTGCAGCCTTTCACCGAAGTATCTATCAAGATTAGATTGTGATAAATAAAAATGTAATCTATATTCCATATAAAATTAAATAGATTTAAGTATTTAACTAATTTATAAAAATCGATTCGATAAAATTTCGTTTTATTATGCGATATTTAAAAAAAAGGATAATTTGGATGCAGAAAAAAGTGACAAACAAACAACAACAAAGTAGACAGCTTCCTTTATTTGTTTCAACGACTAAGGAGAGCTGTTAACCATGATACAGAACTAGCTGCTTATTATACATATGTTTTATAAATACTTGGATATGGCGTTACAGTTTGGGGAATTTCAGTTGAAGTAAATTCAGGATTTAAAAAATGCATTACAGTCATTTGTGGAGCGAACTATCTTGATAGTTGCGTACCTTTGTACAAAAAGCTTAATTTTTAAATTCTCTCCTCGATGTGTATTTTAGAAATCTTCTTATTCGTTCACAAGAACATAAATATTTAAAGTATAAAATTGTATAGCGAAGACACCTATTGTATTAGACTCAAGGTTAATAATAATTTACCAAAAACATTCAAAGGTCTTCCTACTTAGAGTTTCTAAAATTCGACTTAATGTGTTCTTCAAATCATCATTGATAAGAAAAAATATCCAATTAATGATTGTTGGCGTGAAACATTATAATCAACATTTTTTGGATAACTTAATAATATATTTTAATGATGTGATGACGTAGTGATAATTTAATATAATGATATGACTCATAATTAAATTGTAACTTCTATTCTACCTTTTAAGACAAATTTGTGTGACAGAATATGCAACCTTTATAGGGTACCACCAGAACATTGTTTTACCATATTCTTGCAAATATATTATTATTGATACTTTTACTTACAAAAAACAGTTTCAGTTTAAGAGTAGGGAACCTCAGAAGCGCAAACAATCGAAGTATCAAGGAGACACGATATCTTGAACTGTCCAGTTACTCAACTCAACTGGACGTGTTGACCTGGATATTCAATAAAACTTTCATATTACTTTGATACTTTGTACTGGGAGCCTAAGTAAGTTTGTGAGTGGAGGTTATACAACACTATTTGGAGAACAGAATGCCACTTAAATGTTTTACCGACTTATAAATTGATCTTGAAAACTTTTTAGTATTTATTTAGGAATCGAGAGTAAATAGAACATTGTTCTTAGAGTAGATCCCCCACCTTTGCCCGGAATACATATTTAGATCTGAGACTGTCCCTGTAGCAACCTTTACCGCAAGATCGTTAATAGAAACTAATGTTAGCACTTTAAAAATCAACTCTTTATTCGCTCATAAAGCGACTGACTCCTGACGAAATCACATACCTGTACGTTTTATTTTGGTTTAAAACACAGCTCCGTAGTTTGTAACTGTCTCTTTGAGTGCGAACAAAAGTTGGCGAGAATTCTTGGAATGTAATTACATTGGTCTGTTTTATTTCGTGGCCACTTCGTTAGGTTTATGGAATCTTTAGTGAGTTGTATTGTCGTTTCCTTATTCTTTAAAACAACTATGTTGTTATAACAAGAAAATTATTTATTTCAAGAAAATTTATTGAACCTCTGAAGCTCCGTGTTGGTACTTGAAACTAAACAGAATACAATCATCCATCATTCAAATAGAATAAAAATTCTGAGCTGTCAATAACGAATAATTTAGTTACTGTCGTATACCAATAAAGTTTGCGCTTTAGGCTATCGTTCATAGTTTATCAAAATTACCAGTAAGAAAATATTATTATTGAAGTGTACACGATCAGAATTATACTAACACAATATATTATTTAACTTATTGATTGTATCAATGCTCGTAGTAAATGTTTGCTAACAATATGATTTGTTAAATCAGCGCGGTTTAATCAGATGATAGTAATTCTGATTTCTACGTGTGTCGAATGTAAACTCGCGTAAACTTAACTGGTTCGTATAAACAGAAATTCGTGGTTGGACTCGTAATGGGAGTCGCGATTATTGTTCTTAATAATAACGATTATTATTACTTATTATAGACACAAATAAAAAAATACCTTGAATATTGTAGGGTAATTGACACGACAACCAATAAATTAGTTTTTCACTTCGAAGTAATGAAAAGACACAAATATGAGTGGAGGTGAGCCTCCTATTACATTAAATGAAATAGACCTTTTCGCTAACAAGCGATTTCTTCCAGGAAAACCTGGTATGGAAAAATAAAAAAATGAATTAATAAAAACCAAGGGCTTACCTAGATTATAATCATAATTTACCTGCGGAGTAAAAGGTGTCTGCAAAGGGTTGCACGCAGGTGGCGCCGCGGTGCTCCCATAGTGTTGCTGGTAGGACGACGTCAGGATCTTCTTATGAGCAGACGCATGCGCACGGTATGCACTGACACTTAGCTTCATATTTCAGACTTAATTGATGCTGATAGCATTTGAATGTAATCGTTTTGGTATTTGGGTGAGTTTTTAAGTTTTAATTATCACATTATTAATTATTATTTAATTCGTTTACGTACAGTAGGTACTTACGAAATACACGCAACAATATTGTATTTTTTTCTGTTAACATAATGTTTTCACAACCTTCTTCAGCCCACTCGCACCTGAAACAGGAAAATTTATATTATTTCAATAAATAAAATGTTCAAAATTATATTTCCATGTTTAACACAAATTAAGATAAAAAAAGCTTTAAAAAAAGAAAAATATAAAAATAGGGTTAGATTAGTTCTTCCTTCGCCTTTATCATCGTGTATTTGCTTTGTGTCAAAATAAAACATAATATACATATATTTATTTTAAAAAACGTACTAATATATTTTTAATTAAATTATATTATGCGACACTAATTTAATTGTATTCATTTATACTAGCTAATCACATACATATACAAATCAAGACACTCAAACAAATACAAAGAAAACATTCTAATCTCACTCTCTGAGCAAATAACGAAAATCGAAGATGTCAAGTGAGTTCTTGGTACAAACCACGTTTTAGTGATGTGCTATAAACCTTAAGCGACATCGAGTTGCCCCTAAATCTGTTTTATTATTTTTTGGAGGAGATTAGGCTCTCTTGTAGGCCTTCGAAAGATTTGTTCGCGTTCTTCGGATTATTGTAGTTTGTGCTGAAAATTATAACGCAATATGAGAATGAAAGTATCTTTTATAGTCCAACTGATCTAGCTTTTACGAAGGTGTTATATTCAAATTATAAACAAAGATCGAGTGTACAATATCAATATTTAATTTGAAGGTTTAATGAATATTCATTATATTTGCCTCATCTTTGTTCAATAATCAAACTATAAAAATTAATTAAAGCATCGACAAACAGGAACAGCCCTATCGGAACAAGTGGCGCCATCGTGTCGAGGGAGGAAACTCGCGAATAGAGCGGGGGAAATTAAAATCTCACTCTTACTACAATACAGTTATCCATAATTGGCGTCTGCCGTTGTTAGCCGCATTTGATACCTCGTTTTAATGACTCTGGGAATAAAGACATATTAATTAAGCGATTCTGTTTATTTTCGTAACGTCCTGTTTCTAGTAGTTTCTACTAACATGAATATATTTAACAGCTATTTAGATGCCGCTATTTTTTAATATTCATTTTAAGTGGTGAAGGTGGTGGAAGCCTTTTGTGCTCGTCACAGACACGTCGTGCATTGGTGCACAGCTCGAAGGAATCCTTTAGAGTTAAGCCGCACTTTTAATCAAAATGCTATTATACAAATAATTTCTATATAAAATGAACATTTCACTGTTGAAACACTGGAGCTCCTGCGCGTTACTTTGCTAAAATTGTTAAAACTTTCACACCTCACAGTTTGGATTTCATTTGACTAAATGGCTGCTAAAAGTTCAACCGGAACTCCGTGTTCACATAATATTTAATGCATGAGGAGGTGTTGTGCGAATATTACAGAAAAACTAAGAAATTTATTTTTTTAAATCCAACATTATAGAGCATATTCATTAGCTTTTACTTAAAATAATTAAATTATAATTCTCATAAAAACTACAAAACTATTTACATAATAGCGACGCCTGCCATTCTCGAATACAATGGAGGGCAAAAAATTTGCAATTCATTCATTGAAAGAATGAAAATGTAATTAAAAGTGGTATTTTAAAGCTGAGATCTCGTTAAAATGTATGACTGTGAGCTTCAAAACAGGAAAGTCCTAAATTATGATGTGAGAGAAACAGTAATGTTGTATTTTAAATCAGTCTAATAAGCTCGGGAAATATGATATTACCTCGAGCAGGAGAACGAAAGAAAAATAACTATCCATGTTTCAGTTTCACAATATTCTTTGTACGAGTATTTTTTTTTTTTCAAATGACATTTTGGTCCCTGACACAACAGATTCACTTGAAGCCCCTTCGTTTAAACATCCAGCTCCAGAGACACCTGCCGCTAGCGTTGGAGTACCAACACAACCAGGCTTCAGAACAGATGTTCGTCTTTTGAAAGCACTAAAAAACTTGTTATATATAACGGGGAGATAACCCCAACCATTGCCCATATTTGATATTGGGCCAACTTGGTGACTCTTAGCAAAAATGTGGTGCAGTGCTGCGGATTTTGTAAATTAACCCCCTAAATTGCAGAAAATTTGGCTTTCGGTTGTAAGGCAGCTTTACACATTTTGTGCACTCTTTTGTTTTAACGTAATATTTGATATGTTATTGAAAGTTGCCATTTAATTAATTTACCTTGGTTGACGAAGACATTAGAATCGTTTTAGAAATATATAACTTTGCAGTATAACGAACTCTTTTCCGAAGTTGGTTGTCAAGAAGGATCGTCGTCGTCGTTTTTAGTCTCACTATAAAATCTCGTATATAACAAATTACGTCTGGCATCTTGATGGTGGTACTCTAGGAGGTAATACAGATGTTTTGCTTTCTGAATCCCGCCGGTAGTCGATTCCATAGTTCGCTAGTTCGCTAAAAAAAAATGCCTTGTGAAAGGGACCGTGGAAGATTTCCAGCCATCAAGCCGATGTTGGTGAAATGCAGCATTCATGCGGCTCGTACGCTGCTGAAACGAGGTAGGAGGGATCATCCCAAACAGATCCTCAGAACACTCACCGTAGTGCACTTTATAGAAGACGCAAAGAGATGCTATGTCTCTGCGTAGATAGAGAGAGTTAAGCTGATCAGTAAGACATTGGTCATTGACAATTCGACAAGCCCTTCGCTGAATTTGGTCAAAAGGAAGAAGCTGGTATTTGGGAGCACCGGCCCAGAGATTTGAGCAATATTCCATATGAGGCCGTACTTGAGCCTTGTAGAGCTGCATACGTTGTGCCTCAGTCAAATACTACTTAGCCCTACCGAAAACACCCAGCTTTCGAAGAAGCTTTGAGAAGAAAAAGCCAAACTGGCTTAAGTTTGGCTTTTTCTTCCAGCGGACTGCAGAACTGCACATCTTTCGAAATATGTACCAACCTAAGCATGCTAAGGTTGACGTACGAAGGACAGCGCCTTCAAATTGAGGAGACACGGCAAAAGGATCTTTCTTGGTAGATAGAGGTAAATATAAGAATTTTAGCACCGACGATATAATAAAATAAATAATACCTTAGCCTCAAATATAAAAAATAAATAAAACGTCGCTGTAGAGGCACTGATTTTCAAAGCACATCAAGAATTCAATATCAATATTTACAGTTCTGTTTCACCATCTTCAGTATATCACCAGCCATTGCTGAGTTCATTTTAAAATTATGTCTTTTTATTCTAAACTTAACATTTGTACTTCGTTTCTTTATTTCCATAAAGCGAGGAAATGATGCCAGCATTTAAGAAAAACTGCTGGGACTTAACTTTTTAAATAGGCTTTATGTTTATATTCATCTGCTGATTATCATTATTATGATATAACAAGTTAGTTTGAACTCAATATCTTTGTTATTGATAATTTAGATATACTTTTTATTGATATAGTTGTGGTTTATACAGTCTAATTAATGTACTAGGAAAGATTCACTAAATGAAATATCATTACTATTAAGCAATAATATAAATAATTATTTTCCGTTAAGGTTTTAATAAGGGATGTCAATCAGCGTCTAGTGCCTCTAGTCAGTAATAAGACGACAGGTGCAACGACTGCATATGAGGCACCCGCGGATATTAATCGCTCCGAGTGAGTATGCCGCACGGCGCACCTGACGTTATGTGACTCAACGTGTTCTCTCGTCTCTCGTCAACGTGTCTCTGTATTTGTTTATTATGGATACTTCATTATTTTGTTTAGCGTATGAACAATTAGGCGAAGGTAATTTCGTGCTAAGTACTAAGCTTAAATTTTTTTGTTTAAGTTAGCTTTCAGCTTATCTGTTAATTTTAACTGTTTTACATCTATCGTATCGGCTGTCCGTCTGTTCCTCTCCTAATACAAAATAATACTGGTTAAGATCGAGCTCGCGTGGTATGGGGCAGATTTATGTCACCTACGGATTAATTTCATGTTCAAATTAAAACTAATTAAAAATAAATGTAAAACGGCATTAATTAAAATAAAAACAGGGTCATCTTAATAAACGATGTTTATTTAATTCATCATTCGCTCAATGTCAATATTTGTGTATTATCAGATCAATATTAAAACTAAAGTATATGTGTATAATATATTGTAATAACTTTATTAGTAATCAAAGATACAATATTTAAAATTTTCCTTAATTAACCTACATAGAAATAATAATAATTAAATTTATAGTTATTTATTAATATATTATGTATCTTTTAAATTCGATATGTGACATAAATTAATGTTCAATGGTTTCAATATCCTGCCATAAATGAAGCTTGCATCTACACAAAACTTTTCATTTCCATACACCACATTGTTATGTATAGTAATCGAGAGAAACTATAAAAGGTAAAGGTAGAAAAAAAGTAAAAGGCTAAGAGAACAGACTTCGAGTGACGAATATCATAGGCTTTTACAGTATGGAAATGTAAGAGTTACCGCCTCAAATGCCGCAGACTAGAACGAATTTTTAACTTATTCCATTTTTTAAAAGATGCAGTTCACATGAGAAGTACTCGTTTCATTGAAAATATTTCTCCGTCCTAAATTTAAAGCATTACAGTGATTTAATATTCTTCCCGTTAACATTATTCGCAATGCAAATATAAACGTAACGAATCGTAATTTTTACATTATAGAAACTATAATTTAAACTAAAACGCAACGCTGTAAAATGGAAAACCATACATTTTAAATGTTTCTTTGTCTACGTCGTAGCATAAATTTGTTTGCACCACAATCACCTACCATAATGCCAACGGAGCAAATCTTTCTCAAATATTCATCGTCGTAACTTAGTCGCAATCGCCGCATCAAAAGGCTAGAGTAATTTTCCATTTGGTGGTAGAAAATTTCAAGTAAATTTACACATTGGCGTCTCTCTAAACATCCAGTTCGATCAATTGAAAAAAGCTTACGCGGACCATTTGACTTCAATCCTTTTTGTGATCACGTGTGAAAAGTACAGTATATTTTATCGAAGCGATATAAGAACCTTTCAAGCAGATGAACATTCTTATGTAACTACAGTTTTCCAATTGAGTAATTGAGATTTTATATGTAATCTAATATATAAAATTCTTGTGTCACAGTGTTTGTAATTAAACCCACAAAAAGTAAAATTTTTGTATATTACTACTACATACATATCACCCCTCTTCAAGCAATCCCTATTATTATTTGTTAACTAAAAACTTATGACTTGATCTCGAGGTTCATACAGAAAAAAATTCAGAGAAAAACCTAAAAAGTTTTCATTCCTGAAAACCGAACAGCCTCTAGGGTAGCATAGCAAGATTTCATGTTGGAATTCCATGTAGTAAAATGGTAGGCTGAGTAAAAACCACATTAAGGAGAAACGAGGTTCGCGTGGGCACATTTTAAATTCAGAAAAATTAATAAAAAATATCTATGTACAATGATATCTGTCAGTTTTGAAGTATCAAAGTTATGCAATGGGGGCAGAATTTCTCGGCCGCGCCAGGCTGGCGCCGGGCCAAAATTTTAATCCTACTCAATTCTATGACTGTATAGAACAGATCATAATACTGATGTCAGGTTTTGGCAATTAAATAAGAGTTTTAAGTCGAAGGCATTCTTCCTACGATGTCTTCCATCGCCGTTTGAGCGAGTGTAACGGACACACGCCCTCAGAGTAGAGAGCCACAGCTACAAATAATGATTTCAAGATATGTACTTTTAAATTATTTTCAAAATCGTAAGTATTTCTGGAATCAAAATATAGAATTTGCTCTATTTCTTGAAGTTATCTTCAGGAATCCGATACAAAAAATAAAAGAAGTGCTTAGTATTAGTAAGTAGTCAAAAATACTAAAAGAAGTGCTTAGTATTAGTAATTTTCATTGAACGTACAGTAATCCAATTCGATAGCATTCAAAAGCAAACATCTCTCGAGATAAAGTAGAATGATTGATGACTCGACGTTCCATACATCTTTATAGCAAGGATCGGAAAGAAAATGTACGAAAAAATCTTCATTTTCAAATGAATAGAAGTTAATGATATAATATTCCGTTTAATATATCTTGGAAGTTATATAAACTTAGCGTAAGTTTGTATACATATAAATAATGTGCAGTTATATATATATTTTTATCATACCAATCAAAAGGCATTTAACAAAAAGTCTTACATATATACGTATAGTGAAGAAGTAAAAATAGCTTCGCGGCAATTTCCAAGTAATATGCTCCAGCCTGCTTTGAATTGAAAATGCAGCGTTTCGCATAATAATAATAGAGCACAAACCTTGTTAAGTGAAGCCTATTGCGGACTTTGCCAAGGAAATATTAAACTGACAATACATACGATACAAGCGTTTAGAAGTTATGTATGGAGCTTAAATAAATTGCTACCAAAAATAAACACAATTGTAGTTATCATTGATTTATAATAAAATTAACATAATTCTTTTGATATTATTATTAAGTAGCCTTCAAATAACTATATTTACGCAAAAGATACATATAACTGGTGACGGCACTCGTCCATGAGGTATCTCAATAAATGTAATAAAATACAAATGTTTTAAAGGGAATGAAATGAAGAATGATAATGTAAGAACCTTATATTTTATTAAATTTTCCTGCAAAAATGAAGTTAAGAAGGTACAAACTTTGTATATGAGTAACGCAGTGCCTATTTCGTCACCCAAGACCCGACACAAATAAATTATAGTAAATTGTATTTTGAACAAAACAGGGCAAACAGGGACGCGAATATAGATTCATAATCGTTAATGAATATTGAATCATAACCGTTTAACAGATTAACTTGTAAATATATTTAACACGCCAGTGGGTTACGTATTATAAAATATAGAAACTGTTGAAAACATCCTTAAATAATATTCAAACACAATCACCTCCAAATTAAAGCGTAACTTGTTAAGAAATCTTGCAAAAGATTTATCAAAGAAAGGTGATCCCATAAACAATTTACATTTAAATTGATCCCTCGCTATCGCAGCGATTAGCCCCAGATAAGCTGGTTTGGCCATTTAGGAGCAATTTGTGCCTTAGCCAATATGAAACCAAACAACAATCAGAAACAATTTTACTTCTTTGTTGATTGATGGTCGTGGCAATTAGTACACCTAATTCTGAAGATATTTAATTAATATTCGTCTGATGATTTGAGAAATATCTTCTTCGGTGATAATCAATTTCAGTAACAATAGGGAGAAAGTTGGGTCATGACATAAAATGCTGAGTAAATTTCTATGTTAACATAAAACTTCCTTCAAAAAGAAATCCAAACAAATAACTGAGTGCGACACCTCGTACAGAGTTTGTCGACACTTCATATTTTCGCCGTCAGCTAGTTGCTTCCCATAAAGATCAAAAAATTCTAGATATAATTCCTAAAACATGTTAATTCACATTGTGTCTTATATAAAAGCTAGTTTAACAGCTCTCAAAGCTTTAGTACATTACAGAATTTGGACATTAACTTCACTATAATTTTTTTAGTAACCAGGTAATTCTTATATCTCTTTACGAGTTAAAATCTCCTTTTAATGTCACGAAGTAATGCTTTTACTTCATTTAAATTTAAAAATATTTCGATTTCACTAGTAACAATTATTTGTGTTTATAAGGTTTGATAAATTACTTTAAAGTATTTGTCGCATCTAGTTTGTTTTGTTCGTGTTTGTCAGAGTTTCATTCCGTCTAAGTGTATGTTTTATTCAAAAGTAGGTTGTATTTGAATGGGAAAGACAATATTTAGAATTAAATTCTCTGAGAAATGTCTGAATTCTAATAACGAAATTTCTCTTTAAGGTATACACGATACCATAAAACACACACAAATCATAATTTTAGTTGAGACAGTCGGGTAGGTTTTTTAACATTAATAGTTTAAAACAGTTTTTAATGTTAAAAAGTCGACTCCGATCATATACCTCTAAGAAAAACTAAAAAATAATACACGCTCGAAGTAAACAAACGTGTAGCTTCTTATCTCGACATCAAACCACTTCAGCCTCTTCGCTATACACAACAACTATCGAACTCCTCATACTAATGAGGCTTTCTTCAAACCTATGTTCTCTTAGTACTTTAAAATGAAAAAGCACAAATAAGGTCAACTCTTTATTTAAACAAAGGAACTCTCAATAATGATTACATCAAAATTAGCAAACAAATTGATGCATTTTTGTTTATTGTTAGATTTAAATGAGGCCGCTGAAATACGGGCGGGGTTCTTTTAGTTTATATGCCGGGAACAGTTTTACGAGTACTTCGAAGACTAGACTGTCACAGCACGATATACGATATACGATAATACGACACCATACGATTCATCTTTCGTTTTTTGTAGGTCATGAAGATACCATTGTACCTACCATAAAAGATTTGTGACTATTAGTATATATATAAATATTTAATATATTTACTAGTAGGTATTTTTTTATAAATGTTACATTGCAACTAAAACAACGTACAATTAATAGTTTTGCTCGGAATTTGCAATCAATTTGCTAGTAATTTGTTCCCAACTCCGAGAATTGACGGCTTCATAGTTGTTTTATTACGCTAATAGAGTTTTGTTAATTATTATCGACATGCTTTGAATAACATTTTGTAGTTCGTGTTTTCATCCTAAACTTTTATTATTAAACTAAGTAGTAATACTAATAACTGGCCTTTTTCTAGCCTTTCTGCTAGGGAACTCGCGACTAAAGTAGGTCGTCAGACGAAAAACAACCGTTTCAATTGTTTAGATTTAGAACGCTCTATCTTAACTCAAGAATTTAAACATTTATGTGAACATGTTTTCACTCCTAACTAAATACTTATTTCGTTTTAATTAAAATGCCAGCCTCATTTATTTAAAACCTTTATTCAGTGCAATAACAAATAAGTATTAACGTATTAAATACATCGCTCATGTTAATCTTGTAACAAACCGCAATGAAACACAATATCATAAATCGCTTTCAATATAAAACAATGTCCAATCACCAAACAATATCGATATTACTTTGCGAGATAAATGGTGGAGTTGGCTCAAAAATACAATTTATCAATTTAGAAGAAAATGCTTCTGAAACGTCGGGAAATGCGCAGAAAGCGGATTCAGAGTATTACGGACTTTGTTGATGGACACTTTTACAAAAATATCGAATTTTCGCTTTAATATTAAATAGAAATATAGCTAAACACGTAAATTGTATCTGTTCAGCTTAAACCTTACAAGCTTCTCCATCCAAGTTCTTCCAATATTTCATTTTCGTTTAATTGAGATGGAGACAAGTAAATGTAGTATAGCAAATGTCCACTTATCTTAAATAGCCCAAGTGGACTGTATCAAGTCGAATGTGGAAAAAATAGACGTATATTTAGTGAGGCTCTCGACCGCGGAGTGATTACTGAACCGAACGAAACGATACGTTTTACGTATTTTCTAAACATTGCTTTTAAAACTATCAGGCCGCAGCTAAGTCGAGGAAGATAGATGAATTTTAATGAAAAAGTAACAATTATTGATTATTATGCAATGCTTACTTCATAACGTCACTTTTCCTAGATGTTGTTTTTTTTTCTTCAGAAATGTGTATCACATTTGATTTTGGATTTTACGTGTAATAAATATTAAGTAACTTCTTTGGATATTGTTAAAAATTATGACAGCTTGCGTATTACATTCAAACAAATAATTATTGTAACATGTGTTCCATATGTTTTTTTGCCGACAAACCTTTTAGGCAGCAAGGCTTTGGTTACAAGGCAAACGTTTGCGATGCAAAAACTCAAGCCCCAAATATAACAACCCCTCCTCGTATACGACGCCATCTTAGAGTAACAGATATATACATTATCATTCGTGGGCATCGTGCTCATTTATCAAATCTAGGTTAAAGAGGTGTGGGGAACATTAAAGAAAAAAATTAGGATGTAAAGGACAAAAAATTTACTTAACGCTATTTGATATTGATTTGTCATTAAAACAAAACCCAATACAGTCAGTTTGAATATACAGTACAGTAATATCATATACAGTATTGTTAAAAATTATTTAAATATAAATTATTTCCAATAGGTATAATCTAAATACTACATTAACTAGGGAACGTAAAAATAACATTATGTATTTGAATCTTAAACTAAAAACTAAGTAGTATATAATAAGAGTATATTATGTGCCAAAATAAAATTTTACAAAAAAAACATATAATTACATACAATTAGAGATTTTGAATTTCATAATCACTAAATATTGTTTTGTTGGAATAATCTGAATTCAAATACACTTATCATCAAGTAAATTTTCGTGATTGAGCATTAATTACTTCGAGATTATAAACTCTGGCTTTGAGCGTGTTTGCTACTGAAAGTGTTATCTTTCGAGATGACTTTAAAGAATTATTCATAAATAAATAACTTGGGAAATAATTAGGAACTTTTAGTGTATTTATGAAAAACTTAACGAAATATTTATAACATTATTTGAGTATTTAAAAATATGAAACTGGCAAGTTATTATTAGTACCAAACAACAGTGTTCTTAAACGTAACTTTTAGTCCTGTATGTGAGATTGAATGAAGTGAAGAAAAGAAAACAGTTTCTTAATTGGTTATTTGACCTACACAATTTAAAACAATATTTTAGCAGGAATACAGGACTCACTATATTTCAGGAACCTGGAGCCACAACTATGCTGCAAAGACTTTGAAACATCCAAACAGCACAAAAGTGAAAAATAAAGACTACATACAAATAACTATTTAAACGTTACTGTCATCGTTCATATATTCCATGTCAAAAATAAAAAATATCAGGAGCCATTTGTCAGTGTATCCTTGACAAAGTGCGCCGTTCTTATATTTTTATGGTTGACGGTGTAGGAGAAAACATCGCAACAGTGTTGCCACGGCTTAGTCGTTTTAATTTATTTGAAAAATGTTCTGCAAAAGAATTTTTAAATAGATTTACCGCGAGTATTAAAAAGGGTTTCATATGTTTTAACGTTAACCATATTTTGATTCCGTAATGCCGTTGGGAAACTTTTATTTTTAGTGATTTTCCCGAATATGGATTCTACGGTCAAGAAAAAGTACTTTTGAAAGATTTCATTTTAGAATTGGACTAAATTAAATCGGTCATTTAATTCGAAGTGGTAAGATACTAAGATTTGTGGTACAAATTTCTTGATTATACTTAACTGATCAAATTTCTGATAACCGTTCGTAAATTTATAAACACATATTGAAATATCTTAGATTTTTGTTAGAATATGAAATGAAACCTTTGGGAGTTTAAAACTCTTTTAATCGATGCTTTCTTTCAATGTTTATTAATAATTATGAACCTTTCTGAGCTTATAGATACTTCTTTAATAAAGAATTCTTGCAGAAACGAAAACTATTTATTTATTCAAAAAAAGTTAAAGTCAATAATCATTTATTCATATAGGTAACACAATGTTCACTTATGAACGTCAAAAAGAAATATACATTGAATACTTCTAATTTTACATATACCTACTGCCAATAAACTCTCCGACACTCTTTTTAATCGCTAAGTTTTTTTTACACGTCGTTACTAAGGATCTGCAACCATTACACCATATTGCATATGACATCTTAAGTAATAAATAATAATAAAATAAAGTAAAAGCAAAGATTTGTCCTCTATCAGCAGGAGGCATGGTGAAATAGGAGCACGCACTTATATTCTCGTGGGAACAACACGCAAAAACATAGTCGAAACAACTAACATCACCGTTTACAGGAATACAAGTACGAACAGTCACCGCAAGCAGCACCCGTTCAGGAGTATGACGCATGGCCATCCATTGGCCCCTTCGCCATATTTTATGGACAACCCGACGCATGGGCGCCGCCATAAGCAATGACATTTAAGTGAGCATGACGATCCTTGAAATCTGGACTACATAAGAAAATGATAATTATACTAATACTAAATGTAACATACATTACATATCTATACTTAATAATTTAAGATATACCTAATTATCATAAAGGCAGAAACGGCTCGACTGATAAAACAAACTTTATAACGATACAGTACTATGAAGCTGGATCAGGCCGTAAACAGGCAGTAAGATCAATCTTGAGATACTGAATTGCGCAACGTAATCAGTCGTAGTCCTGGTTTTGCCGACATAAATCAAAACTTACCAACAACAGCTGGGAAATACTGATTGAGAACTGTTTAATATATCTCCGTATAGATTACAATTCAAGCTTAGGATTTTAAAGTGAGTGAGCTAAGGTATGATTTCATTAGATTTTACTTTAAATAGATTTAGCATTATATGAAAGTGATATTTCGCTTTTCTTAAAAGAAGCGGAATCCAGCGGATTGCAGGCTCTTTGGAAAGATATCCTGAATAATGCTCAATGAAATGGAAATAGAAAATGGCGTAGTGTAGGGGATAGACATAATATTTCAACGTAAACGTATGTATCGAGAGGAAAATACGTCCCAGAAAACTTATTAAGGTCCGTATTCAAAGACGTCACTCGGATCAAAAATCACCAGACACACCTGAAATCAGATTGGTACTCAAGTATCTACTTTATTCCAGAATGTATTTTAAGCTTTGGTCTGCTGAAACTACTTTTAAGTGAGATCAATTATTATCAATAAGATTTGCTTTAGTCTGTGGTTTAAGTTTGTTGTTGTGTAGTTGCGTTTTTAACACAAAGAAAAGCTGACTGAGTGATTAATTTATTATTATTTTTTCAGTTCATATTTTTATAAAAAACAATGTTGTTTTTCTAATTAATATATTTGAATTAATTTTTTGAAAAAGATTTATGTCATCTATTGGAGATTTATGTCAAATGAGCCCGCATTTTATTAATTTAATTTATAAAAATTTACACAATTCGCATTAAACACAACATTTGCTTACAAATTGTAAGCAAATAGTCAAAATATCTTTTATCTAGCTTAATAATGTAAAATGCTATCATGATAAACTGACAAATCGAAACTTTACAAAAATAAGAAATTTATGAAACTTAAACAGAATCCAGAAACAAATTCTTCTTACCCACTCTACGCCCTTGACTTGCGAACTGGTTGTAAATGTAAATTTACAGTTAATTTAATTTGTTTTTCTTGACGTTCATAAGTGTACATGTTTACCTATATGAATAAAGATATTTTGATGTGATTTGATTTGAATCAAGAATCTCTTCTCTATCAACCAAATTACGGAAATCTTCTCATTGACATTTAAGTTTGTTAAATTTTAATATATGTCGCAGATTCAACGGATTAATATTTGTAAAATTGGTGTGACTACCGTAGTATCTACCGACTACCTACTGTAGTCCGACATTTTTCCTAAATATTTAAACAGTCCATGCGCACATCTGGGGCTGGCGCCGATCAGTCTTAAAACCTGTAAGACGTCGATTCCTGGTCTTGCCATTCTAATAAAACAAATGACATCGTTTTCTTTTATTACATAATCTCTATATTATACATCTCATCAAAAATCTCGTATTAATTATAGAATCAACGCTTAAAATACTATAATTGCCTATTAGCTGTTAATTAACTTAACTTAGAATACGGATTTCCGTAGCTTCCGTATATGGCATACATAATATGTAGAGGTAAACTGTATCTTCTCTAAGCTAAGATGGTATGCGTCATTCACTAGGAATGAGCGAGACTATTCTTTCATTGTTATTGGATTTAGGATGTTGATTTCCATAACAATATTGTTTTTTACATAGAATACCTACACATTGACTAAACCAAAACTGATTTTTTCTGGTTGGTCACACTGAATTCAACCAAAAAATACCCAAGATGGGCATAGAAAAAATCTGAACCCTTTTTCATAATAGCCTGCCTTCCATAATTATTCACAACGTTTGACACATTGACACGGGTCGCGACAGCTAGCGCCATCTGTCTAAATCCTTGCAATTGATTTATAAGGGCTGTTCACACATAGTACCGCTTGACGTCGCACTAAGAGGATCTACAAATCGTAGTAGGTTAAATCATTATCAAAATAAATTCAAAGGAATCAAAATCATATCGGATTCAACAAATGTTCGTACTTTTATCGTAACACATAAACCGATGAGCCCGTGCAAGATCTTTACGGTTTCTATATAGTATTTGTACATTATGTTAACTACGAGAAACAGACGTGTAGTGCCTTCGTTTGCATGAGTTGGTCTTAATGTTGGAGAAAAGTAGTAATCGGTAGTAAACATTTTGATTTGTATGGTTTACGTCCCCAATTACAGACAATAATAAAAAATTAGAAGTTCTACGTATAAATTTAAGTACGACTTAAAAACCGAGTCTTTATATGGAGATACGTGGCTTTTCCCAAGCAGCAGTCCTACTATCTCCATCACTCTTCCCTGTGATATATCACCGGACAGGGCTCGCATAACATCTGCCTTGATCATCAAGCAATCATTTTTTATAATCTACCTATCTATCTATTGTATTTTTCGTGCTGCTGCTTATATCCTTTATTATCCATTTACAGGCTGGAAAACCTTAAATCCCCTGAGAAAGCTGCTGTCGATTTTTTACAGTTGTCGTAGTACGGACAATCAGACTGTTGAACAAATTTGCCCTGCTTAACAACTGGAGTATAAATTGTGTCTAAAGACTGAATTTTAGTATTTAAAATGCGAAAAAGTTCGATCAACGAAACATTTCAATCGATTTATATTTCAAGGTTTCTGTGTAATTGAAAATTGAATATATTCAGTTGCAAAGAACAAAGCAATGCTCAACTTAATTGGCGTGTTACATAACACAGAAATAAATACAATGTCCCGTTCAGCTCCACAAACAACTCCGAGGAAATCAAAACAATCGAGAACAATAAGAACGACACTGAACAAACAAGACACTCCAATATTTAGCATTTCTAAGATATTCTTTTTCAATAAAACGTTCTTTAATTGATATTCTAAATGATTTCGAGTAGTTCACGTTAATATTCCAACAGAGTTTTCAACATTAAACATAATGGAGTTGAATTAGACAAACAATAGACAACGTGAATATTAATCACATGAACTTAGATTAGAGGTTCCAAACTATACTATAAATGTGGAATAAGCTAAAAGAAAAGTAAATAAATAAAAATTGTACCTTCAACTCTAGCAATGGGGAATTTTAATTTGTAAATTAAAGTTATAAAATATTGGGTTCATTTTATTCTCGAGCGTTTGTTAGTGAGCCGTTGATTAGTTGAACGTTGACTGGATTACTTTAAACAAAATAATTATAGCAAAAACCGATTACCGGTATCGCTAATGAACTCGGTCGGGCTCTGGGCGACGATTATTCAAAATTAATTACTTCAAAATGTTTCAGCGACGCGATGCCCGATTCTTTCTAATTTTTCAAACTCTTCAAATTAACTTAGGTTATTCATCCCCTAAATTGAGATAAAACAAAAAGAACCCGTTTGTTCAAGAGTTTGCATTTAATTGGAAAACAAGATTTTCTTTTTTAAGAATTTTTTGAGTGTTTCATTAATTGGGTCTTAAGATTTTTAAACGCAAAATCTTCTAATTATCTCAAACAACGGGAAAGTTGAGGAAATTAAAAAAAATATTTTTTTTATTTTTATAGATAAGTTACAAGCTTTATATAAACAACCTGGCTCGTAATCTAATTTGCAAAATAAATGTCCGACATGTGTATTATGATGAGGACGTGTTATACCGCAACTGGGCCACGCCAGCCACAGATAAATGGCTGCCATACATCTCGCCTCGCGCCGAAACGTTTTGTTAAATCGATGTGCTATTTGAATTGTTGCCAGATACGTACGTCAATTTTTCTAAAACGTAAAAAACATTTTTTACATCGTTATCCTGACATTGTCGGTTTGTTTTTATTCATTGGGTTAAAATCTGGGAAAGTAATGAGGATAGGAAGGAAATATCACTCATGGACGATCTTATTAAATGTTGCAATACTATTTTAGAGAGCAGTTTTGGCCTAGTGGCTTCAGCATACGACTCTCATAATTGAGGCCGGCGTGAGGCTGATCACCTTCTTGCCTATTAGATTAGAAATGATCATGAAACGGATTCAGAAATCTGAGACCAAGATCTAAAGAGGTTGTAGCGCCACTGATTTATTTTAATACTATTTTTATTTAAAAAGTAATACTTAATTCCTAAATATGGTTAATATTTACCTACAACGTTTATATATCGTAGTAATTTACATAGAACATTCATTGTCGCTGTTGCGAATTCGCTCTGCGAGCATATAAATACACAACATGTCGATTGTTTCGAAGACTACTAACTACGCGCGACGTTCTTGTTAATGGGCCCTGGTGCCATAATACACTCTTTCTCACCTTAGGGACCACATATAAGATAAGTTTCCGCCGCCTCCTATAGCCGTTTGGTATAAATATTCTGTATATTTTGCAGAATACTGGAAGTACGAGAAATTTCCCTGACAATGTTTACCAACGTAGCAGGCATGCTGCAACTTCTGTCTGGTCTCTTGTAATATCCAACCACCCTTAACAGTCCACGTTGAATCCATTACTCTAACTCTAGAAAAGAGAGGTGGAAAAATAAAGAATTAAATTTAGGTACCTACTTACAATTTAAAAAGACTATTACTGCAATCTTGTTACAATAATTGTCAAAAAAAAGGTTTAGCTCGCTTTCAGAGTTCGAAAAGCCATAATACATATGTATTATAGTCCCAGGACGTTCTTTAAAAAAATGTGTACAAAGAAAATTTAATAATGTACAGTTTAGATGTAAATAATCAAGGTCAGTTAATTATTTTGAACGCGCCGAGAGAATCAATTAAAATTGTTGTAAGCAATTTATTGTAACTGACTTCAGCAATAGTTCTATTTGCTCCGGTTTCCTACAGGAATACATTGAGGTTAACTTTAAAACCCAAAGCGTTGTGAAGAACTCTTTACATATTTATAAATAGCATTATATCAGAATCAATATATACATTAGCTATTTTATTTTTGTTGAAGTTGCTATACATAATTAGGAACAATATTTTATAAAGTCATAAATAAGTCTATAATATTAATAAAGCTGCATTAATAAAAATAAGGGTGATTAAAACCTTCAATAGCTACTGGAGAGATATTTTTACAAAGAAACAATTACGCTGCTCTCCTGAGACAGAACGATGAGTGATCCAGTAATAAACTATTATTATTATTATATTATTAACTGTTAACTGTACATATCTATTATACACAGGAGTTGGTAGTAAGTACAACGGGTACGGTAGCGGTTTTCAAATGAACGTTGTCACAGTTTTGGGCACAAAGGAAGCTCTTCCGCTAATGATGTGGCAACAACGCAAACGTGGCGATTATGTAACCATCAAGTAGCGAGCAGTGCTGTCCTTACTACCTTGGTCCCTTTCGCGTTTTGTAATAACACTAGTTAACTCCCGAAGTTGCCCTCGGGTTAATTGCATAATATGCTTTAGAATTTCACTGAATATCTATGGATTTAGTTGCTCTGTTAAAGTCAACAGCAATCTCATAATTAAATTGATTAATCCAACGCCTGATCGCAGCTTTACGCTCTTTCGCTTCTATGAATTTATCTAACAGGGCGTGCCAAGACAGACGGAGCCATTTATTACCTAATCCTTCAATTTATTTGATCTTAATATAGAAATATGTATATCGGCTAGCAATAGAACTTACACAAGACTGTACTTTAAAGGTGCCGTAACTTCAGTAAACACAGAAAATGTTTGTCTGTATACATCTGTATATTTATATAATTATATCTGGTTCTGGAGCAGATCATACCTCAGGAGAAATAAACCTTTCAGGGCATGTTAGCCCCAGTTTAGAAATCTTGTTTAAACACTGTCAAAACATCGAGGAAATAACTTAATGTAAATAAATATATAATACGTACACAATATGATAAATATTGTGATCGTGATACGCACCTACAATGATTTTTTTTAGTATGTATGGTTATTTCAAAACACAGATATCTCCTAAGACACACATACAAACTAAGTCAAGGGCAGTTTTGTTTATAAAATCAAAAAAGGTACATTAAGGTTAAAAATGTAATAGCGATCAAAAGTTTATGGATTCAGATAAGATAAGATTAATATTAGCTTGATAGTTATCTCAAAGCACAAATAGTTAGCCAATAAACAAATTAGAAAATGAGAAACTTAAATCTAAGGCTAACACCAAGAGTTGTAGCGCCACTGATATTACTAGGTCAGAAAACACATTAAAAAAATTACAAAATGAATATTAACAAAACTTATTTAGTACCCCACATTGTCAGTTGTCAGTTCGCCATATGGCCTTATTAGTTGTGCCAAGCCATGTGTATAGATCGTGTAAGAGAGTAGACAACAAATAAGAAACGCAAATAATATGAGATTGCAACTTAAAAAACATCCTTCACGTTTAATTTACAGATTTTATGAATATTTTTCTAGAAGCTTCGCATATTTTGTATTGTTGAAGAAAGATAATTAAACATGTGTGGCCTCACCGGGATCGTCTAGCTATTTAATAAATTGCTGTAACGTGAGATCTTGAGGTGCTTATGTACATGGGTTCAAATTATCGTTCAATCTGTCCATACACAATTATCAACAAATGTTCCAACGTTCTAATTTCCCGGACAAACTGGTGTGGTTACTGTTATAACCTGTCTATGCCTGTATAGGAAATTAATATAATTCTTAAATTAATAACTGATGTAGTTATTTAATCTGATTTGCTAATCTTTGACATCTAGTGTAGTGCTGTAAATAATGTTGCAAACAAAATAGATTTTATACATTAATTAATATATTTTTTAAAACTTTTAGTTTTGCCGGAAATCGAAAAAAAACGTTTTTTACCCATCCTCCCTCACCCGACCTCCCGATCTCAGATCGCCCGTAAAATATTTTTCCTTTCATTTTTATAATATTATATAAAGGAATTTTTAATTTTTAATATTTTTAAAAGGAGGGGCCTTTTCTAATGGGTTTCATCCTACTACTATTTTTTTTGGTTTTAAAAATTATCGACCCTGGTCTACTTGTATAATCTAAAAAAGTAAGTTTAATAAGGATAAATGATGAATTTCATCTCCGGTTGGAAATCAAATACTATTTGTTATAACGGTGTTATCCAATGTCTTATTATTGAAGATAGGCAAATGTAAATAGACACGATTCTCGTGAAACATCAATATTGTACGTCAAACTCAATTTCAGCAGCATACAGAAAGCTTTTGCATTGATTGGATGATAGATCAGCTCTCATATATGTCGAGACGGTCATCTGTGGTAATGTTGTTGCTTATGGAATATATAATATCTTCTCACATATTTTTAAAGAAATCATCTAGTATATAAAATAATAAAAAATAAATAAATCAGTGGCGCTACAACCTCTTTAGGTCCTGGCCTCAAATTTCTGAATCTGTTTCATGATCATTTTTAAATCTAATACATCGTCGACTTTTTGGGTATAAGACATGTCGGTTTCCTCACGATGTTTTCCTTCACCGTTGAGCAAATGTTAAATGCGCACATAGAAAGAAAGTCCATTGGTGCAGAACTCGGGTCGAAGCTACGACCTCAGGTATGAGAGTCGCACGCTGAAGCCACTAGGCCAACACTGCTCAGTATATAAAAAACCAAAATATTTTATCAGAATTTTAAATCATTTAGTCATATAATTTCCGCTTGAGAGCTCATGAAAAGGACTTTCAAATAAAATTCAAAGAACTTTATTGGAAAACAATGTGAGGTATAAAATACTTAATTATCTTGTGACGCCCAAAAATAAACATAAATGTGTTCGTTTACTGAAAAAGGTTTACCTGTGGCGATGGAAATCAACCCTTAGCTAACTCCTGTCCCTTTGAGATGTTATCTTTCACCTTTATTTAACGTATTATCCTAATGTATTGAGGTCATCTAATCTTTTTGCAAGCTCTATATACAGGTGTGTGAGAAAATCTTATAATGTACGCAGAATCTAACAGTAAATTCACACACAGGTCGACTTTTACAAACTTTATATCAGAAAAGTAAAGAATTAAAACGGAAAACCAAAATAATTTCAGATCACGTATCTAATAGAAGAATGCGAACTAATTTCGTTGAATACAAACGTCAAATATTAGATTTACGAGGCTATTGAAATGGAAGCCACAAATATTCATAATTTGTGATAAACAAACACATTCGTCGAGTAATAATGTTTGTATACGAGAGTTGAATGTTAAGCCGGGCTGACATGTGAAGCTACGATTTCTTCGGAGCATACATAATATATATTATATTCAAATCTCACCTCTAACAATATATCGCCTATTATAATGGAATAATATTACGACACAAATCATAGTTTAATAGTACTAGACAATAACAGGTTTTATGTTTATATTTTTGTATTTTTGTACATGACACTATTAATGAAATAACAAGATTCTCTTTAAGGAAGGCTCCATGTAAAAGTTCTTTTTTATAAGCAAGTGTGTTAATAACATTTTATGATGTCGATACTCGCCCGAATGAAATTACAAATCCAATGTAGATTATAAGTTTTGAAGAGAGGTCGTTTGAAAAGACTAATTCCAATTTATTGAGCTATTAGTGGTGTGACCCTTGTGCGCAGACGGACCGACAGAATACTAATTAAGCTATGTACATATAAAATACAGTTCTTTAGGAAGTTTTAATTCTTTATCATTAATTTCCAATCTGAGTATTTTGGTGCTGAGGCTTAAATGAATGCGAAATAAAGTTGAATAACAAATGTTCCTTTTTTATTTATTATAGCTATGCGTTTGTTTGTTGTTCTCCTAATTTATAAATTGTGTGCTGTCAAGTTTTGTTTTGTTTTATATTTTTTATCAGTGAAACTTTTTATGGATATGTCCAATGTATTTATTTTATGTTTTACTTTTATTTATATTTTTAGAAATGTATCTGCTTAGTTTCATTAATAAATTAATTTAATTTTAAATAATTGCCGAAAAGTGCATACAGACATGAATTTATACAAAAAAGGCATAATGCAATATTCGCCAGATTATTTTTTTTCTTATAACTCGTATTCTAACGTATAATATAGTATAGAAGCATTAAGGAGATACAAACATGACAACAATAAATAAAAGTTATGGAAAACGCTGAGAGTGCAAATCGGGATAAGAATTTCTTAGGGACAAAAATTGAAAGAATCCCGATTCGAATAGGATTTATGATTATGGTTGAACATTTTTTACCACATACAACCGACATTACTTTTACGAAATCAGTTATAGATAAGAAGTTAACTTTTCCGCCATAAATTTATTTTCTTCATGGCAGGGCATTTCTTTGATGTGATATGAAAAATAATAAATCTACCGTGGTCTGTCATTTTCACCCCTGGTTTACTATGGTCGGAATACTCTGGTAAGGATCTGGTCTAGTCGAACATCCCCATGTTGAGCTATGAGCTATGGGTATGCCCTAAACTTAACGTATATGAAACAAACAAAGCACAAATATAAAAACATGACTTCTACGTATCCGTATGTATGATTCGCACAAGAAATATAAGCATAATATAATCGAAGTGAGCATCGTAGCACATATTAAATGTAGAATCGACAGCTTCAGAACCATTCAACTATTATCTCACCCTGACCTATTTAATACCACGTTATTCATTTTATTTCCGTATAATTATTATGTCTGAGACGTTTAAAGGATGCAAATGTAAATTTACAGTTAATTTAATTTGTTTTTCTTGACGTTCATAAGTGTACATGTTTACCTATATGAATAAAGATATTTTGATTTGGTTTGATTTGAAACCTGAATATTCAGACGATTCATTTTACAATTATTGCATAATGAAGATGAAGATACCGTGTGCAAGATATATATGTTTCATTAATCATCTTTTATAAAAGTAAACACTTAGGCATTAGGATTGCATTATCAACAATAGCCGCGTAGCAATGTGCTACACGATGCTACAACCGTAGCGAGACATTCCAGATCGTCTTTCAAAACTTTTAGGAATAGATGTTTCACTTTTTTGTCTAATTACTTTTAAATATTTACTTCTCTGGATATCTTCATAGCTTTCTCTATAGTTAGTCAATAACCTTAGTCAAGCATAGCGATTTCAATAATATAATATAACAAAGATGTCACACGCACAATCTGTATGGTAATATTTCATTCCATTCAAAGTATACAATTCTATATCTGAAATGTATTGTTACTAATAATACCGCGCTGTCTACAGCTTCTGCATTGTTCCATTTAAAAGGTTCAGGCGAGCGTTTAACATCAATTATACGGATTCTCACCTCACAGGAAAAGGATATGTAAAGATGTGTTTAGTAATATGTCAGAGATTAAGTCAATTTGTCAGTACTGCGAGTATCGATCGTTGAGTACTTGAGTTGCTCTCTGATCAACGCCTGATCCGGTCGTGCACACTGACTGTGTTTATATATAATACTTATACCAATAGTAATAATACCAATTTGGTATTATTAATCGCATTCATCAAAATTTGTGTTTGTGATACAGGAAATATGTTATTCTACATTTGTACTAAAAGCAAGAAACCAAATGTGTTCGTCGATAGTAGACGACGAAAGTGAACATAAAGAGTAGGTACTCTGTGCGTCTGTAGCTAACGCGTATTTATGGGCTAGCAATGATCAAACCGGGTATTACCTCATTTATAACGTGCAATATAGCTTACGTAGTCTTAAACTTAAATAAAGTTTTCTAGTAATAAGACACATTTCTTTTAATTTATGTTATTTTTTCTAATGAAGTAGTATTTAATTAATGTCTCAAAACAATATCACACTTATGAATTGGCAATTTTATACATTCAATTTCTACAATTAAAAATAAGTAATTTTCAGTTTTTAAAGAGAAAGTGCAAATAGAGATACTAAAGATAAAATCTCTTCACAATAACTGTCGATCAAAAATGAGACAGTGATGTAATAATAATTTAGAACAGTTTAATGAAAAAATATTATTGACCGAATGAAAACTGTCAAATCGGAACATATCATATATTTAGTTTCCCCATACACATATTTACCTTGACAACATCATAGTTAGACAAATAACATTAAGGGTATGTATTTTAGTATTTTACGATAACAATAATTGTGCGAAGTGGCAGTTTGAGGTGATTAGCAATTCAAATGTGTACCCACGAGGCTGCCAGCGATCCGTGTGTAATGCTAAGAGAATGTGCTCGTCAATCGAATATCTGTCGTTCGTATATTATGAGATTATGCCAATATTATTTTATTGACATGACTAGTTATATGAAAATAATATACACATTAATTATTTTCTACCATGAAAGGTATTCTGTAGGGTATTAAAACTGGCTCAATTTCTCACTTCCGATTCCTTAAATGTGCCTAGTAACTATAAACTGTCATTAATTCTTTAGGTCCGTTCTATGGAATCTCAACCTCAAGGGCACAATATAAAGGACAAATATCAAATTATGGCTGCAGCAGCATCGTCGCTATTTTCTTAAGAACCTTCGATTCTTCAGGACGTTATACTGTTGATCTTCTGAAAAAATGTATACGGTATTTAATTAAATCTTTTGTTTTCGATCGATTTAAACATGCTCTAAAATAATGTTTGTTTTTTGATTAGATAACAAAGTAGTATTATAATTATTGTTTTACGTTAGTAACACTCTCTATAACTCTCCCTCACTCTTTGAATGGCCAAGTTTTTTTTGTTATGATAAAAATTATATACCTACTTCTCCTTTGCTTTAATCTTGGACAAGTTAAATCTCCATTTGCGAAACATTAGTTTGTTGTCAGTGAACGGGAAAGGATTAAGGAATCCTTCTAACGAGAGCAGTTCCATTAAATCTACCGATTCCAGTCTTGAATGGAGATAAAAAGCTAAGAAACTGATAAATTGCAGCTGCAGTTTAACTGCTTTTGTGTGTAGAATAATGTTGCTTCCAGACATGAGTCTCGGGTGACTATTTGTTGTGCTGGTAAATTTGTAATTGCGTGAATGGTTTAATTATTTGTGTATTCACGATTTCATGGTTTGTGTGTTGAATTATCTGAATTTCTTAAAACTGTTATATATTTTTATTTGTTGTAATGTTTTCATATAGCATCATTATTTTCTGCGGAACTCATTCGGGTCAGTTGCATAAGAACCCTGTATAAATCGCTTTTCGTTCTTGGGTCAACGCGATGCTTTAAATGATAGGGGATATTACTGTAACGTATAACAGACTTAAACGCTTGTATACATTTTTTTGGAGTAGGCTTTAATTTTAGACACAAGCTAAATAAAAATTTATTTCAATGTCGAAAAGTCCAGTTCTGTCTGATGTATTTTTCATACAAGTGTGTTATATTTCATAAGAATCGTGAAAATTCTGAATCTGAAACCAATTTGTTACGAGTATTATAAACTTGTTCTCCGTATCATTATACTTATGCGCTTGGAGACTTCCACCATCCATTAATAACAAAATAAATTTGCCAAAAATACTCATAATACATATGATGTCGAGCAATCAAGACAAAAAGCGCGAAATCGATCCGCAGGTCATTTATCAAGTCGTGACATGTTTGACGTTAGGGTGGATTATATTTATGCTTGGGAGCCTGCTTAATTACATCATCTCAACTATTACATTCCTACTTTATTATGTAATGCTGAAGGACCTGATGCAGTTCCTTTTCTAAGATAATTTGCTCCGCGGCCGTCCGCGTTCTTCTAATTATCAGATTACATATAAAAATCTTGTCGGCTTTGTTAATAATATAATCAAAAAATATCTTAAATTATAATCTTACACATACACATAGTTATTCATTAAAGTACCTTACCACGAGTTACCTACATAAAAAAAATATTTTTATTGATTACATATTACAATGTTTGATATGATTTTCACTCTGACTGAAAGCAAGTTTTTACATGGGACCTAAAGAATCAGTCGAGTCTCTATACAAAGAGTACTAAAGGCTTCTCAAGGATCTACAACCAACAAGTAAGTAAGGGTTTTAGTACACGTCTTCCAATGGAAGTCGTATTAGTTCTGATTTACAATTTTAAGGGCAAATTGCTACAAAGCGGTAACTAATATTAGGTACTCTTACATATCTTCAAAGGGGCTATTTTTTATCAAGAGTATCATATTGTCAAAACCTTTTAAAATAAAATTTCCGAAACGAATATCGCTTTTACTCTATGGTCTCGGTTTAAGTAAGATTTATTATTTTATTTATTATTAACGTGATCTATTTCAAGTGGATTGGTTAAATGCCTCTTAAACACATATCTTAGGTCCTTACATATGAAATTGGCGTTTTGTATGGGAGGAACAAAACAAAAAGTCGAATATATTTAAATATAATATATTTAATTAATCACTTTTGCCATCTCACAGGTAGTTCATTGATCCCTTTACTAAAAAAACATCGGACGGGATCAATAAAATGTATGTAGACGATTTGGACTGCCCCATCAGAGTTAAATTTTTTCCCTTGCAAGAAGTTGTCCAAATTTCGAAAAAAATGGTAATCTGTTGGAGCAAGGTCCGGGGAGTATGGAGGATGTCTCAGACATTCCAATTGAAGCTCTTCTATTTTGGTAGCCGTCTGTTGTGCAGTGTGTGGTCTAGCGTTGTCGTGAAGTAACAGTGGCGTGGAGCGATTAACCAGCCAGGTTATTTGGCCGCTAGCTGTTCATCATGGTTTGCAATTGCTGACAATAGACATCAGCCGTAATAGTCTGGCCAGATTTGAGAAAACTGCAATGAACAATACTAGTCCACCAAACGCTTACAAGTAACTTTTTTGGGGTTAATTTTCACTTGGGGCAGGGTTTGGCTGGCTGGCCAGGATCCAACCATTGCGCTGAGCACTTCCGATTATTGTAAAGAATCTATTTTTCATTACAGGTAATGATTCGGTTTAAATTACCTTCATTATTGTGCCGGTTCAGTAATGTAACGCAGCAGTCGACGCGCGTTTGCCGGTTTGCTTCAGTCAATTCGTGAGGTACACATCTTTCAAGCTTTTTAATCTTTCCAATATGCTTCAAGTGAATTAAAACAGTTTTATCACTAACAGCGCAGCCTGCAGCTAACTCGGTAGTGGTTTGCGATGGATCCGCTTCCACAATAGCCTTCAATACTTCATTATCAACTTGGGTCTCAGGCCGTCCACGGGGCTTGTTCTGCAGGTCGAAATTTCCAGAACTAAAACGTGGATCCAAAAATGAACTGTGTTTTCTTTTGCAACATGACCGCCATACACATCATTTACCCTTCGAGTCGTTTCCGCAGCACTAGTGCCACGGCGGAACTTGTACTCGTAAATAATGCGATACTTTAATGTTTTCCATTTTGTAAAATGAGTGACGCAAACAGAAAAAACAGAAGAAAAAACAAATGAATGACGGTAATCGAAGCACAAATACATGAGTAAATAGCTGTACAAATTTGAATTTGGAATTCCTTACCAAAAAGGAGAACATCGTGATTAAAGTGGCCAGTACGATATACGCCAATATCATATGTAAGGACCTAATAGTTTCTGTTAAATATATAAACTATACTTCTAGGAACTGATTGAAATCGCTTCTTTATTTTACAAACAAATTAGAACACTTAATTACACGTTACATTATCAAATGTAACGTCACAACTAAAAACCTATAAAAATACCGCTCTTTTGTACGGAAACGATTTAAGGAAAACAAAAACGTTTACGAAAGTAATTATAACATAAAGCTACAATTAAAGTATCCGGATGTTTAATAAGAAATTCTTTTAATACGTCATTACACGTAATGAGTCTTGTAAGTTATCATTAAGCTTAGTTACATGAGAGCCAATAGCAGTATTTTGTTCGAAAAACATTAAGGAAGATTATTTGGGTCGCTTTTATTTTACAGAACATAACAAATAATGACATATGTTGTCAGCCATACTTTTACATCCAGATATATAATATTATATAAATTGGGATAAAATAGCTTGAATAAAATAAAGAAAACTGTTATACAATATAAAAAATCAACGTCGTAAAAAACGAAGCTCTCTTAACAACAATGACAAAAATAAACCAATTACTTTTAATCTAATCGTTTTTAATAACTTAAGTATTTTCTAGACCAGAAAATGTACCTTTGCAGAGAGCATTGCTGTTTCGCAACGAAGAACCGAAATATAAAAAAATGAATAATAAATGAGAGGAAAAGAGAAAAAAATTAGTTCCGCCGTGGAAACACTCAGGCGGAGAATTTGAGAAATTGATGTAATTGAATAAATTAAGCGACGAAGCTATTACTTTGCTTATCTACCGGTTACGGGGCCACGAGCGATAGATAGAAATCACTTTAAGGAATATGGGTCACTCTCGTAGCTCTAAGTAATAAAATTCTATTAAGTCCTATGGCATTTATTAAGATAATGGTGTAACTAACCTAAATAATTGTGAGCAAATTTTGAGTAAAAGATGTTTTTACGATTGAACCCGAATGTGAAATATACAATTTTTTTACTGATGTGAGTTAGTTAAAACCAACCCCCATAGATTTAAATAATATATTGGTATCTCTTCCCATGTTATATTTTGTGATTAGGGTTTTGAGAACATTGAAACATTGTTGTTCTTAAATCATGTTACCGAAAATATTTATTTATTTATTTTAAACATACACACATTATCTTTTAAAGCCTATTCCAATACGACAATGTGGCGAAACATTTAATAAAACTATAATAATGTACATAAAAACTAGGCACATTATTTAGTATCACACCGATAGTATCGGAGACAGCATTTAGTAAGCGCAACGTCCTGGATAACGGGGATCGGTGCAACAGACTGTTTCTTGCCTTAGGTATCGCAAATAACTTTCGCCGTCGCCGTCGCACATATCCCATAGGTTCTAAGAAGCCCAGTTCCTGGAGTACACTCGGGTTTCACACTATCCCCCTCAGGACTTTCAGTACGTAGTAGGCCAACTGTAAGTCTCGTGTGGTTTCCAATTTGTTGTACCCCACCATCCCTAATACAAATAATGTTGGGTACATTAAAGAATAGTAAGGATAGACGCCATACAGTCTGTTATAGACGTGTCGTGCAAATTTATTCTGTATGCGCTCCAACATAAGACAGTATTTAGCTTCATGCGGAGCCCAAACAGACGAGTTACGAATATATTTTTTTCCCTTGCTGCAGAGCCTTATCCGCTCAACATACGATGCGATGGTTGCGTCCGCCTCTTCACGCCCATTGCTGGTTTGTGAAGATACTTGACACAGCAAGTATCATTCACAGACCGGGCCATACGCTGTTACAACATCCCTTCTTTTAAACGCATGGACCCCTGCTCCCCGCTTGGGCACTTTTTAAGTGGATTTAGTGGGCGCTTGCCTGCGGTTTCCTTCGCCGTCGCGGATGGGCATTGGAACAAAGCTCCCTGGTCCTTTCCGCCTCTTCTTTTATTTTCATGACCTCCTCGCAGAAATTGTAAATAAATTTCCACGGGCTGTCATTTCCCGCGCTCGTTTGGAAGTCTTGCGTCCTCGCACTGGAGTGCATCTAGCAACGGTCTCCTTTCTGCCCCCCACGCTGAGGAGTCCCCCAGCGCATGCAGGGCGTCATCCTGGCTGTCTCCGACACACCGGTGGCAGGTTGGTGCCTCCTCACATCCTACTACTCTGTGCAAATAACTACCGAAACATCCGTGTCCGGACAGCATCTGCAGAACCTAAGCTGGCCCCAGCGCCTCCTTATCCAATATTGAAGCAGGGGTTTGAGGGCTTCGATAGTATATTTACCGGCACTCGCACCCGCCAGCTCCTTTTGTGGGTAAAGGAGCTGCTAGCATTTCTTGGTCTTCCAAGTCTCGCCAAGCGTTTATTTCTTCCAGTGTGGGGTTGCTCCCTCTTTCCCTGGCTTCAGTCCTCCGCCAATATACTTCCCTAAAAGCAACCGCATCGAGATGCCAGGGTGCGGTACCGGCTATGAAACACACTGCGTAATAGGACACAGTGCGGTAAGCACTCGCAATTCTGGCTGCGATAACTCGCTGCGACTGCCTGAGAACCGTGCTATATTGGGCACTCGTTACAGTGCTTTCGCCCGAATCGCATTTGTGTAAACCGCGACGCGCGAGAGCATGTTTGCGGTGGCGGTAATTTTAGGGGCAAGTGCCGCGAAATATGGTCTAAAAGTCCACCGAGGGTCGCTATCGATGATGTCTGCGTCTTGGGGTGGAGCTTTTCTATGTCCGTAGAAGCGTATAGCTTCTGAATTCTGAAGGGCGAACACGAGGCCGAGCTTTTTGATTTCAGAAACCACTACTCCGATCTCCTCCACCTGTCGCTCGAAAGCACGCTTCCTTAAAATCTTGTCCAATAGCGACCACGAGGGTGTCGTCTACATTGCATATAGTTGACACCCCTGGGACTAGTTCCCTTCGCAACACTCTATCGTAACCTATGTTCCAAAAACCGAGCCTTGCCAAGAACCGAACCTTGTGGAACACCGCACATGATGAGATTATTCCCTGTGCTATTTTGCTTCGGAAAGATAACACGGCGGCCGTTAAGTTACGATGCTACACATCTTCTTCGACGCAGGCCGTCCGAGATACAGTCCCAGGGCAAGGCAATGAAAGCGAAAATACTTAATCTACCGAATAATCACTTACGCCCAAACCCAATACCTTATCTCAATCCATTTTAGACCATCTGACATATTAATCCAAATATTGATAAAAGTGTCCCAATAACCAATCAACGGATTGTTATAGCCATCTGCATAATACAAGCTATCCATGGTAGGTCGGATCGGTGTACGTGTATATTTTAATATTATTTTCCGGTTTTATTTACTTTATTTGGTTTATATTTACATATTATAAAATATAAGTGTAAAGAGCGGAGAGATTGCATTCAATCCGTCGTCAAAAATGGATTGTCTTCGTAGGGTTTGGTTATTGGGATGCAGATAGGAGATCGAGGAGACTGTCACGGTCTGATCTCAGACTGTTTTCGATCTGTAATTCTGGATTAATTATTGGTTTCGGGCACACACTTAAATATTATGAGAGCGAAACATGATGTAATTGAATGTTACAATATGGGCCTAATGTAAGTGAGCTTGTTTTCATAATTGATTCTAATTAATCGTATAACACGAAATACAATGCTGAGCTTATAATTTAAGGCGTACTCAGATTGTTTAGTTAATACGTAATGTATGTTACGATGGGCAAGTTCACTGAATAAGCTTTACTTGGTTCATCCCTGAACTGTAGATACATAATTAGACAACCTCAAGAGATTTCAATAGCTCAATGTAGCACTTACTTGTATACCTTCTTGTACGTTGAAGTTTCTCTAGTGAATATTCTGCTTATTATTGATATGGATTTCTATAGTTAACCTGTGTTATGACCTTGAAACTATAATTTATTGCTAACAAATATAAATTTCGCTGCCATTGCTGCCTCGAATACTTTGTCTCTCTAGACTTCCTGTTACACTAAAGTACATGAAAATTTGGCTCCCAATGAAATGAAATCAAATCAAAAATCATTTTTTCATATAGGTAACATTGTACACTTATGAACGTCAAAAAAAAAAAGAAACATACATTAAATGATACACAATGTTTGTAAGGAGCTGCAACCATTACACCATGCTACATATGACATTTATAGGCATAAGTACAACAAATAGATACCAAATCGTAAGTTTGTCGCAATTACAGTGGCCCATACCCCCCGCCAGGGTGAGAGCAAACAGAGCCAAGCCCGCGGCAGTGACCCTTGTTCCACAAACTACTTGCTAATCTCAGTAATTTACCACTTACAGAGATTGTTAAATCACTTTGGAATCTGCATAACTAAGGAAATTTGATTATATTAGTGCTTGACTATTTGAATATAATAAAATAGCATGTATTAATGTGAGAGAACGTCTTTATATTTCCTTTTTGAGAGCAATTGTTTTCAAATTATAGTTTTGTTCATTTGCCTCTAAATTGGGAACTCCAAATAATGAAATTATTTAAGATGGAATAATGGTGTGGAATAAATGAAAAATAAAAGAAAAATTTTTCCCTTATTTCACGTTCCCGATTTGTAAAGAAGTCAAGTTAAATTGATTGTTAGTGAAAATGCAAATGTCGTCATTCGAGAGTGGGAAATTTTAGAGAAAAATCTAGAATGTCTATAGTATAGATACGTTACTCTGTAAAAGAAATTAGTCGATCTTCACCATGCTTGGAGGAAGCTGCAAATCTATTCTAAAATACAGTTTAGATATTTTATTTAATAAAGCACACGCTGATGCACTAAGATGGGAAAAGTAGTTCCTGGACAGGATGTAAAAATATTCTAAAGAAAAATTGTTTTTTCATCAGGATGGGCACTGAATACTCCAATATGCTTCAATGTTTGAGCTAAAGCTACATTTTTTCCCCTGTAGTGTGTTACAAATACGGAGAGTACATTATGCGGAAGACCACGGACAGTTGGTAGAAGGGTTTTCCAGTAGGCAGAATGTGAATGCGAAAGTTTTACCGACTTCTGGAAACATCTATGGAATATATGGAAGAATTGTTCCAAATTGTCGAGCTGGATGGTAGCAGTTTATCAAGAGTATAAAAAAAGAAAATCTCAACAGGAAACATCCTGTCTGATCTGTTTTTCATTATAATTTAATTTTATATTCTTTCAATAAAATAGTTATATAATTTAAACATTACAATTTATTTAGCTCCAAAATGGAAATCAGTTATACACAGCAATTTGTATTATTTTATATTCAACGAAAACTAGTTTTTTTAACACTAACCTGCACTATTAAAAATATGTTTTTAATTTGCGTACATTTTTAATAGAATCGTGTCCTAAAAACATAGAAAAAATATTTTATTATTATTCAGATAACTTATCATGTAACAGGAAAACAATATGAGGGCAACACATCAATTCCCTATAACTTTTATACGGCTTCAAATGTTATCTCGAGCGATTCTTGATGCGATTCTCACACGAGACTTTATTGCTAAGCATTCGATGCCCACTCTATCTTATTGATTTCTCAATCAGAATAAATGTTTAGCAGAACAGATAGCTTTATCGACAGCAGAATCAGCTTATGGTTTGAGACTACATTATTAATTTCGTCATGTTTCAAAATATTTGACTGCCTCCGAAGATTTGTTCAGGTGGTGAAACGATCTAAATACAGCTTTGAAATTATGAAAGACTTCATATGACTCACAAAATACCTACGTAATATTTTGTTAATACGATCTAATGTAAAAAAAGGGTCAGGTTCGTAAGGGTACTATCATAAAATTATAAATTAATTTCAGCTAATCTGAGCGTCCAACGCAACGTTCATTGACATTGCTACGCGGTACGAAGTTCGCCGGGTCAGCTAGTTCGAAAAAAGAAAGGTTAAAACCCTCGCCAATCCGTTTATTTATATATATTTAAGAAAGGTAAAGATACACTCACTCTATTTACATTGTATAGCACAAGTCAGGCACGCGGAGTATTTACGAACGTGAAAATTGCTTTTCTATCGGGTTATCCGTAATCTTCCCACGCGCAACTTACAGGTAACCAACTTTTTCATTAAACACGACACGCAGACACTGTGGAGAGTTTGGTTTTATTCAATTTCATGCATTTTAAAACGAACTAGTAAGTGGATATCAAACATGACGAACCATTTCGATGCTCAATTTTATTTAAAGAAAATGCTCTTGCGGAATTCAGCATAAGTTATTTGAATTGAAATGAACAAGTACAAATATAGACTTTTGAAATATACACCAAGGCGTCAAACACCTACACTCCACCTACAAGGCATTATACATATAGAATTCACTAGAAATTGATCGCCCAAAGCAAATATAGCAGCCATTTTATGTAGAGCGCGTTTATTGCACAATTGTTGAAGTATAAGGTTTATTTATGGACGTCTGGAGATAAATGTATTTTATCGCAAGACACGATACGTTTTTAAATGTACCCGAGTACCTTACAACACAACTCAGACAGTTTAATACCGTTATTTGTTCGAAAATTACAGGAATGCACTAAGCCTAAAGGATGTAAACAGCAAAAGCTGCAGTATTTGTATAGAGAACCCAACTGATCCTCGCTCGCAGCTGCAAACAATTCAAATTCTATTATTTTATGTAAATTTGACTCGTTTTAACTTCACTTGTAACTAGTGTTTTACCTTTCATATTACAATAACGTTGTAATTATATTAAAGCATTCATTCTTCCGCGGATCTGACTTAATTGTTTTCCAATGTTTTAAGTAATGTGTGGATAAAGCTGCTGAGCTGAATTGGTGAACATCCGACAGCACCATAGTTATTTAATTCATTGGTTCGTCTATACACCACGTAGTTATTTTGTGTCCGATTAGAGGAAAACCATATTGTTCCGTTAAAGTAAAGCCGACTGCCCTTTCATATTGCTCTAATTAAGAAATCCACTCACACCGCTTTTATTCAGACTTGACTTGAATGCTAAAAGTATACTCCCGAATCCATTAAGAAATTATGTTGTTATTACCATTTTTACATTTTGTTCCCTCTTTTTTAATGTATTTAACCAAAGTAATGTAATTATTTTAAAGTTATGGGTCTACCGTGGGTTTTATAGTTATTTGAATTAAGCTTCCACTCCGATTTTTCTGCATTTAAAGTAGACTCGGGATACACGCGTAGGGGGACTTATTTATTATATGAGAAAGAGAGTCGTATCGCGTATTGACGCAATACACACAGCGAGAAAATGCTAAGGAACAAATACATTAAATATAAAGATATAAAGTTACAACAATAAAATGGAAACATCATCATATTTATCAGTTCATTTATCGGTGTAGGTTTGAACTTTGAAACTTAATTTCCCTCAACGCAAAGTTTCCGCTGCAAATATTTATTGGATCCTCTGATCTTCTTTAAGTTATACAGAGTAAGAAAATTATATTTACATCTTTCTTTAATTCGCACAAAACACATAATTATGAATAACCAAATAGTATATATGAGAAATATGACTAAGATTTTACAATATTGTTTACCGGCACCGTATAAGAAGAAGTGGTTGTGTGTTAGTAGTGATAGCGATCCAATCAGTAGCAAATAATCCCTTTCCGAGAGGCAATCTGCTGGCGGGAAATGTCGCCACCCTCGGCCACTGCACATTCCTTTCTTGTAGATTTAAACCCTCCGTACTTATATGATATGGCCATTTCTCGACGATAACTTATTCAAGCGATATATCTCCGTGAAAAATTAAATGTTTCACTACTGATCTTTAATGCTATTCGAACGAACATATTTCAATTATTGATAGGAAATGAACTGACACAACCGAACCGAACAGAAATACGTTAAAATTTATAAATATAAACCTTCCTCATTAATCATTCTAGCTATAAAACCGCAATAATTCCAATGAATAAATCCCGTCCTAACGAAAGTATCATGAGTTATGTAAAGATCGTATACAGAAAGACAAGCTCACATTTTCTAACCATGGATCCGTTTTCGTTTTAGCATCCCAAAATGCTATATGTACATTGTAGACTACTAATATAGCTCAAGCGGGGCGAGATTGCTCTTGTGAAATATGTGTGAATTGGGAACAATTTTCCGCTAAGCCTTAACGATATCACCGAAATCTTTATTTGAATATCATGAGGGTGAATTTTATTCTATTCTCGATTTATTTAATATGTTTACGAGATTTAAACGTGTTTAATTTTTAAATTGCCTTAATAGACCTTATTTTACTCGAATTGTGACGTAACATCATGGATCTAGTGTATCCAAAATAAAAAAATCAAACGAAATCCCTATCCACTACTGTACACGGTTGACTAGAAACAACAGTTTACAATAAAACTGCGATTAAAAATTACTCGTTGGCCTTTTTTTTCGAGCGACCTTGTTAATTACTACCTATTTTCGTTGCATATTGGTGCGTCTTCTTCCATACCAAGAGACCCTTTGAGAGTTGTGTGCTGCGATATTGCGACCTAATCTAGCGCTGCGCCTTATTAAGTTTTTATGTCATTTTCACACGTGTATATCCTTTTGCTTCCATATTTTCATTGTGCTCATTATGTGTTGATGCTGTTATCATTTTAATCTAAAGAATTTGAATTAAGTACTTGAAAATATTATTATTTAAGATATGTTTGTAAGTTGTTGCCTCATACATCTAATGAGAGAAAAAGTTGAAACGCAAACTTGTCGCAAGTTTTCCGTTAGCGTGGACCAACTTCCAAACAAACTTAATTTATTTAGTACGGCTCTTAAGAAAGATTCAATATTAAGACTAGTTATATCTACTATTAATTACTTTATCTATTTAGATAAATACCTTGCAAGATTTATTTTTATTTTTGTTTCAACAAGTTTTTTGAATTGAAAATCTTTATGCAACAAATAAAATATATCGTCTAAATTAGATTTTTTGAAAAGTCCATGACATATATCTATCTCGTGTGGATGTCTCACTACAAAACTGTAATTGTCCTTGACATTGTTTGATTTTAATTAATATTTTACAAAATAATAGTTAATATACGTGACCCACGCGCGCGAGTCTTATTATTTGGGCATTTAATAGACGCGTGTGATACCGCAAAAAAATAACTTATTATCTTTAATAATAAGTTCTCTTGAACTATCTACCAAAACTTCAATGCAGCTTTAACTCTGAATGATAAGATATTTTTTTTATCTAAACCAAATCCAACAATAAAATTGATAAAGCTTTTAATACGAAATGTATGTAACAAAAATATTTTAAAAAGAAAATTGTCGAATGTATATACATATGTATGTGTAAATAGAAATAAAATAATTTGTCTAAATTACCAGCTTTAACTCGTACAACAATATAGCAACAGTAAGTATGGAAATTCATAAACAGCAAAATCAGGCTAAATTGTACAATTTAAGCCGAGAGACATTTCGCCGGCAGAGTTTAGTATTCTAGATAAATATCTGACGGACGAGACTTGAATCTGTGAGGCGCGCCCTCACTGAATGTCAACTCCAGCGACAGAGCTTTTTAAAGATATTATGTGTTTTTGTAGCGAGAGAGTTATGGATATACATACTTTATTTGGAATCGTTGCTAATCCATTAATTCATTCATTCATATTTTCGTTATATTTAATACAAGTAAGATATTTTTGCAATTTATGATTCATGGGAATTCATAACAGAAATTAAAATATACAAAAAAACCGAGACGAAAGTCGTATCTATGTGCTCCGTTGCATCAGATCACAAAAATGATATCGCATATCAACACAAGATTTGTGATAATTTGTTAATTTGATTCGTTCATACAGGAGTAGTCAATGAGTGTGTTATGTTCTCTCATGTAAGCAAACAAAAATTTGTAATCATAAATATATTATAGGATTCCTAAAATAACGGTACCTACGATATTAGCTGTAACATAATATTATTAGGAGCCCGCTACAACCTTATTACTGACTGCAAGTTATTGAGTTATTGGTGAAATGAAGGTACTACTACTGCTGAGCATAGAAACTGTATCATTAATATATTTTCAAATATGCTACCGTTATATGCCGACTGCAGATGCATAAACCATGGGGGTCTAGCAATATACAACATATAGACACACATCTCATCGGGTTGATTTTGTTATAAATAAAGAGTATAATAGAATTATCTCCCACACTAGGCACAATTATTAAAATCACTCTCTCCAGTAGTGGCCCTGATAAATGAAATACTATTTTCAAGAAAGAACCAATTCAAAAATAACTAACAAATTAAGAACAAGGTGACGCAAAACTAAAAGACTATTTTATCAAATTAGTATTTAATTTGATATATAAGTAACGGCAATAGATAAATCACAGATCGTCGCGCAATTGTAGGTGATTCGTCCGTAAGCGGATTTAAATTCGTTTCTCCGTCGCAGGTCAGATAATCCGGATGAAAATGGCCGCGTGGACCGGACATCCTTACAATCCGGTATTCTCTCTATCAGCCAGATAGAGATCCAATTAAAATTACCAATACGACCTCATTCAGATCGAAAACGTACTCATTAGAACTAGCCTACGAATTCTGACAGTAAAAAGAAAAAGTGTACCTAGTGAATGTGTATGAAGAATTAATGCAATATAAATATGCTAAGATACTCATTTCGTGCTCGGCAACAAATAGGTATTTAATATGATAAAGTCGTCTCTGTAGTTATATGTCATTCTCAACTACTACCATTGATGATGATAAGTTTCTAACTAACAGGATCGATCCTTATACAAAAAGACACTGAAAGTCTTTTCTCAATTCTTAGTCAAAGATACTGAGAATCGGCAACGAACTTAATAAAGCAAAAGTAATAAAGTATTTATAAAGGAAAGGTTGTTAGTGAGTTGGGATATCAAAGAAAAATAATACTGTATGAGTACAGAATCTTACTTGCAATCTGAGTGGAACGCTACTGGAACTTGGAGTGAAATGCATTGTGGAAATCGACAGAAAGTAAAAACGATTTAACTAAGTTAACCTTTGGGATTTATTTGGTACGAAATATTTCTTCAGTAAGAGAAAACCTCAGTAGATGAATAATGACATTTTTACTAAGTGAAAATCGAGTCATATAAAGTATATTTTATAAATGTTGTCTTTGCTATTTCCATTGCTATGCCTGAAGGAAAACCGCATAGCGTAGCGTTCGACGAAACAGGTGAGTACGTGCGAAACGTGCGACAAGGCAATATTTTCAGTAATAATATAAATTTGGAATAGTGGAATCGTGTATTGCAATCCCTACATAATTCATGTCACCGTGCCGATATATACGCGGTAAAAAATCCGTTTAAATTGTTATTCCATATCCAACTGTTTAAGTGAACAACTTTTGAACAACGTTATTTAAAATCTAAATACGTCTGCTCTATTTGATAACTTACATTCAATAGATAGCCTGAGGATCTTTCAACAAAATGAACAAAGTTTTGTGCTGCTCTTGACCATTAAACTCCGGGTCCGAATTTTCCTTTGTTACATATGAAGCTTGGGCAGTAAAAGGAGATACCGGCCGGCGCTCAGAAGCATTTGAGATGTGGTTCTATCGTCGCATGCTTCGTGTAAGCTGGATCTCTATCGAGAAGGTTCTGAAACGAGTTGGAATGTCGAAGAAACTTATGCGGAACATTAAATAACGAAAAGTTGCGTACCTGGGCCACGAGTTATGACGTAGAAGGAAGAAATCATGCCGTCGCATCGTTAGGGACGTAGTAGACGAGTAACTGCTGACTGTAACTGCAGAAGAGTTGTTGCATCGGCACAGGCTAAGACACGCTTCAAGAGACTGACGGCCAACCTCCAGAGGCACCAAAAGAAAGAAGAAGAAATTCCTTAAAAACAACGAATTCCAATAGGATTGGGCAATATTTTTCACCTAAACACATGGTAAGCAACCAGCAGATGGATAGGACAATGAAGCGCGCCTACAGGCAACTGAAAGAGTAGCCAGAGTAGTGTCTGAAATTAATACGGTTGGTGTCGCCCTTGCTAATCCGGATGTGATACGGTCAAATCGGGGCTACTTTGACAGATTTTGGGGCTACTTTATCATCGAACTGTTTTTACTCCTGAAACTGAAAAACTAATAGCCGATACCTTGAAAATATTAACAGATTGGGGTGTTCCTCTTACTAAGCGAAATATCCAATCCAATCTCCATTATATTAATTATTACTTTAGAGACTGATTAAGTGACATTAACAGCACCTTCGGTACAAATATTGTGATACTTACGTTAATAAAGAATAACTTAATTGTAAAAATATTTGTTTTCATTTAAATTCATGTAGTTTTCAATAAAATAAAGTCAAAGTAACCCACGCTTTTACTGTCTGTGACTGCAGTTGCATTTCAATCTCTGTTGCCTATCAAAGAAACCCCACTTCTGAGGTTATTTGAAAAAGTAGAGAGTAAGGGTTGGTTGGTTTTAAATTTGACGTTTCAACAGAACACATTGTTCCGTTGGCGTAAAAAATGTGAAATTTGAACCATAAAAAAAAATACAATCTGAAACCTCGAAAACCTGTTCCAAGTAGCCCCCGTTTAACGGTATGTTCCCACCGTTAACGCAGAGCGCCACCCCAAGGTGCAAGCATCCTTTATTTGTTTAGTCGGTGGAGCAGCCATCCTGGTTGGCACCGCGCTCAAATATCTTGGGCCGGTCCTAGATCCGCGGTGGATTTTCAAGCCCTTCGTAACACTTGCCCCTCACGTATAATGCCAAATCTCGGCGGACCGGTTGGGGAGTGTCGCCGCCTATAGGGTAATGCAGAGCGGGCGTAAGTATTATACGGCTACCCGATTAAAAAAGGTTCTTACTTCAAAGTCCGACAGCACATCCACTTACAAAATGGGTTTCTATAAGCAAAATACTTCAACTACCTACATATTATATGCACAACAAATTATTTCCTCTCCATTTCGATTAACGTCGACAAAGTAGTACAATAATGTTAAACAATTAATATGCAATATTTATCCAGAACCCACGTATTTAATATGTAATTAATCATTATTAACACTGGAAAATGTTCCCGTTATAAATTAATTAGGATGATAATGCAAGTCGCGGTCAGTGAAATCGTTCGCTGTCATCAGTTGATAACGATGTGGGTGTTAATGTGATTGTTTAATTTCCACGTAACAGTCATTACTAGGAATGAAAACTGCAACGCGTTTAATAATTGCAGAATAATTGTCACCTCTTTTGAATTAACAACAGCGCAACGAATATTATTGTGTTCACACTATACTTAAGTTATAAACAAATAAATATCATATGAATATTTAATGTCGCATCGTTTTCAAAAATGTATATCTTCTCACGAAAGCAATTATTTTGTACAGATTTCACGTTGAAACAACAAAAATGACAGGACATGTGCATCAAAAATCTGTTGCACGATAAAAAAATAAAATTATTCGAACAGAATTTGCTTTAGATAAATCGATACATCAAGAAATCTTGTGTTATTTAGTTAATATAACCTGAAACAAACTAGCCCACACAAAAACATACATTTTCTTTAGGAACTTAAAATAAAGATTTTACTAAAAAGTCGAATTCGGGGATACTGTAGTCGAAATCACAAGAAGTGTTGAGAGGTTGAGGAGTGTGTTAGCAGTGGTTCTCCAAACGAGAGGTAATGGTCTTCCTCGAGACTCTTCAGCCTCCAGATTTCTGGCATAATGACTTACGGCCAGCTCTACAGTCTGAAGCTTTAATCAAATTGTTGCCTTATTTTTTCTTAAGAATTGTCGTAAGAACATTTTAATAAGATCTTTTTAATGTATTTAAACATAAAGATTACAAAAAGGATGTTATATTTAATGTTTTATACAGCAGGTAAGTTTCCATATAATTATGACGAAACATATTCCTCAAATTCCAATTAATAGTTTCTAAATATTACCACAGATACATTTTGATTTAATACACTATATAATGTAGATAAAATGTTAGTATAACAAATTGAGTTGTTTCTTAGTTAGTAGTATTTTTTTAAAAGGATTTGGAAGAAAATATTACTATTCCGATAAAATAAAAATCGAAAAGGAAATATTTAATCTCTTGGAAATACTTTCACTCGAAGGTCACATTAAACCTCGACAGTTTTCGTTTCATCTGAGTTTTCATTACAGGGAACCTTCACTAAGATTTTAATTAAAAACACAACACATGACACTTCTGAACAGGCTTAATTTGTCAGTTTTTATAAAAACGAGTTCACATTATTTTAAAAGGTATTTTCAATTTAATAAAACACTCTTACTAAAGCAATCACTTTGTTCGATCGCTCAAGTACTTTTGATTTAATTGGCGTCATATTTGTTACTAGAATGTCATTTAAATACAATACATGTTGTAGATTTAATATTTGGTGGTAGTTTTTAGGACAAAGTAAGACTATACTCAGTATTTATAAGTAAGTAAAGAATTATTTATAGCATATTTTTAAATATAAGGTTGGTACGTGAAATTTATATTTTAAGTTTTATGTTTATGTCGCGTCACTTTTTCAAATATTGTTATAAAATGTAGTTATTTTATCGGAATTATTTGATATAGCTTTGATATACTTCTGTAATAATATTGAGTCATGAACGCGTAACCCAATCAGGGATTAATCCGGGGATTAAGAACATCGAATGTCCTGTTTAGGCTTATCATGTGATCCTCTAGGGCGCTTGTAATGTGCTCGACTAATCTTTATTATGATTTATGCCAGTAACATATGATGCTGTTCTACAGGATATATCCCTACATTGATTCATTCTATAAATATATTTATGACTTAACGCTACATTTGTGACACCATAAAAAAATATAGCACTTTAGCTGAACTAATTTTTAAGAAATATGTAAAACAGACCTGGAGGGAAGCAGATAGGAAGGGAAGAAGATATTAATAAATAGCTTTACTAGGCTATAAAATTGACTTCTGGTCAACCTATTTATCGGGAACTATATATGCAACCTGTTATATTTCACGATAACAGCTGTGGTGAGTTTCTACTAGTTATTAACATCGTGTTGTGTCCCCGTCGTTGTTCGCTAGTGTCAGATCATGTAAGCAACGGTTTATGACGCCGTTAACTCAAAGCGCCACGACGTTATCTATGATCTCATATAACAGTATGGATTGTACCTACCTTGTAAAACCTAGAAAGAACCACAGTGTAGTCTTCATTCCTTTGAGGCTTCGAGGCTTAGGTTTCAATTCAAAAATTGTACAAACGAGCAATGACCAACAAAAAACAATCCATAGCAATGTACAAACAAAGGAAGTGTACATAATAAAATGTAAACAACAATAACAATCTCTCATATCTCATAAAAATTATACTTAAGATTTTGTTTCTAAATACAATGGACGATCAATACTAATTCACCAATAACTATTGAACCGTTAATTTATGAAATTAGATCAATAAAAACACATTCAGTTAAATTTGCTCTTAGAATCAAAAATATCAGGAAAGTCTTTTGATGTCAGATTCTATCCGAAAGAAGGAAAATACAACCAAAATAAACATTATTACTTAATCAATTTGTGATAACAACATGTCATGAGAAAAATATATAATTTACCTTTAGGAATATTACTTACTTTCGTTAGACTAGTCATTCCTTCTTATTTTAATTAATTTTTGTTGTATGTTATTTCACACTTTCTCAGAAAGTTGAGGCACTAAGGCGACAAAGTTCGTCGAAATCAGGCTTCATGATGCTTAGCTACGCTTACGACCTTAGTCAACAGTAAATCTTGGCATTATATAAGCTCCCCTGCATGCCTTGATAAAGTTGCCATGCTAAGCCCATTACATAACACCCCGAGACACATTTCAATTCTGAAATCAATAGAGTCAACATCTAAATATTTCTATCTATATGGTTATTTGACATTCGGTTGACATCCACCTTAAACCCAAATAATTCATGTCTGCTTTAAAATCCTGGCAGATTTTTTCAGATTTCATAGCAGATAATCCTTAGTACCAAATCAACTCATAAATACTCGCATATAAAAAATCCATTAAATATTGGCGACTACATGACAGTGTATAAGGTATTCAAAAAGTGAGATGTTAGGCCATATCAAATTTATGGCGTAAAATCGAACGATGAAGCTGCCATTTTGTAATGAGCTTAGTATTATGTATGAATGCAATTCATGCTTACAGTAGACTTAATAATGAGATGACAAAGAAGAGACACCGTTCACCGTTCGTCAAAGAAATTTAACGTCTCAAGTAGAACTATTTGACGAAGTTGTGAATATGAAAGTTGGGTGCATGTGTACAAGAATTTTCAGTCATTTTGTCATTCTCGAGTATACTGGTAATATTTCTATATATTCTCGATAAATTTAACTGTAAAAAGGTTGTTTTACTTTGTATTGAACAAAATATCAGCGCTGACTTTAATATAAAATGTAAAATAAAGTGACACCTACACAATTGATTTCACGTTGAAAATGTTTTACACCTAATAAGGTTTATTTACAGTTTACTTTAAATAGAACGAGCGCAAATTAAATTTGTCTGTTGTCTGCACGGCTCGCTGCAGTAACCATGTTACCGGATCACGACGAATTGGGACACGTTACCGTGTTATTTTGACGATTTGCTAACGTTTAGTTCCATATTAACAAGCATTAAAAGATGTGTAATTCAGTGCGACTACATTACATCCAAAACTCATAATAAAGAACGCTTGTTTAGAGCGATTTATTGTTTTTCTTAATTATTATTGTTATTTCTTTTCATCATACTTTTCTTCGCAATGAAATTAGATAAATATGCTATTTAATGGAGTTCGTTTGAATCCAATGCGACACCTCAGGCAACAAAGGAATGGATTATTATCTGGCTACCTTATTGGCTTTTTTCAATTACTTTTAGTTAGCTGAAGGCAAATAATCTCTTGGTCTTGGTAATTCTATATTCATGCTTATAAATAATATTAAATTGCATTATTTTATATTTGCATTCACATTTATGAATTCACCACATTTATAATAATAATTTATTGGCAAGAATATGGTACAAAAATCTAATGGTTGTATAATATAAAATTCGTATATTCTGCCAAAGATAATGGCGAGCAAGTTTTTCTTAAAAGGTTTTATTGATTCATTTTACTAAGTCGATTTTTAAAAACTCTAGTAAGAAGTTCTTAATTGTAGTAAAATAATATTGTAGTAAATTATTATAAACCTTGATTGCCATACAAAAGGTGTTTTTCCTATACAATTCAAGATTAATTTTTAGCATAGCTTAAAAATAATATTGTTTTTGTTAACCAATGAGGAGTAAAAATACATACGGGAAAGAGATTTTTTTTTAAAGGATTGTTCTATTAATTTTTAAATATAGAATCGTTACATCGACTAGTCTAATATAATTATTTTAGGAAATTATACTGTTTCAATAATGTATACATAGGCGTGTGAAAACGTGTACTGAGACTGACATAATTCATCCAAAACACAATTAGTATTTTAAATACGATACTCATATAAAGATAACTTTATTATTTCACTTTCACTTTATTATTAGATATTGCTACAACTTAAGATTACTGATTAATTTATATTACTTACTTTAAATAAAAAAGTTAAATAATATATATTTATATTATACTTTTTACATGTATAACTTAATACATAAACTTACTGTAATGACATTTAACAATAAAAAATAGAAACCTAATTTTTAAACTAGGTTTCTATTTTCTATTTTTTAACAATAATTTTAACACCACTTATCACTTAATTAACATTTTAAATAAATTCTTATTTTTTGTTTGTTGTAAACATATATATTATAGGCATAATATTAAGATTCAGTTTAGTTCAGTCAAAAATTTTATACGCGAAGTTGCGAGGACCGGTTAGTGTTAAATTGTCCCAAACATATACTTGCTCCGCAAACTTGGACGTTATCCAAATAGATTTTATGGACTCCTAAATTGTGACATCATTTTTATGAAGAAATCCTAGATTCTGAATGGACAGATCCTAGAAATAGTTTCTTTCTTTTATAATTTTTTTTGACTTTGCTTATGATCGAGGTCACTATTATTGGAATAAATAACTAGATTTCAAAGTAAAAATAACTGCAGAAATCCTTGTCGCATAATAGTATTAGTACCTATTTTATATATTTTTCAGTTTTTATTTATTTATTTACTCTGTAGGGGAAAACGTTGACATAGTCAAATATCAAAACAAATCATATAGCGAAGATTTGACTTCCCAAAGTATACGATATATTAGAGTGATCACTGGTAAACTCTGAAGGTTGAACTCCAAATCTTGTTGCTACCTTTTAAATTATCAAAGGATGCCGCAAACAGCTTTGTCCCACTCCTACCTCAGCGCGCATATTGGACTAAAATTAACTTTATTCTAGAGTATGTCACAGGAACCATGGTTATAAATTTTTACAACACTTCATTAAAAACATATACTTTCGCCCATGGTAAATATATTTTAACGAAATGATAGTCTTAAAAAAAAATATCTTACTCCTGAATGTCCGTAGCCTGTCTAAACCTGGATTATTTCGGCACTATTGAAATTATACCCATTTCTTTATTTAGCCTAAACTTCGGCTTGTTCTTGATAAAGATACGGCAATTACTTGTTTTAAAAGCCGACCGAGATTTCATCCATCAGATGTTTCAATTCGAGCTTGCAATATTTTTATCACCATCAAAACTACAAAACTTAGGATTAAATCGTAGGTATGTACTTACGTAATGTACCCTTATCCTCGTATATCCTGATCTGGCTGTCACTTTATGCTTAGATTTAACTTACTTTTGATAATAAAGTTTTTATTAAGTAAAGAGCGAGCTTTCGACAATAAAATATTTGTTTAAATGTAGATATTGAAGAAATAGTAGTAGGCCAAAAAAAATCACACAATTAAAAAAAAAATTCTTAGTAATCAAACAAATCATTGACTTACCATCAACCAGCCATATATCCTAAGTGGCACATACACAAAACTTTCACCGCGTTTTAGGCACAAAATGAAATTTCCCGTTTATCAACCTTCAAAAGAAATTATTATTATCGAGTTCCGTCAATTTATTGAGCAGAGGCGGTTGGAATTTAAAATTGCCCTTTGGCGGGAAAGGGGAGGAAATCGTAAGCCTCCATCCGCTTCTTTCGGCCAACGTTTCGTACTGAGGGATCGCGAATCTGACGATAGTGATGCGTTAATCTATCGACTATGTTGATAACGCGAGATGAGAAATCATGTAAAGATGTACTAACCTCGGACATAACCAACATATACTTCTTCTTACTTGAAGTAGGTAGCTAGATAGGTAGGTAATACTTCTTGGTAAGTTCCCAAATATTCTTTTCCCTTTATAAATACATATGGTGTATAATACCAAAAACCTGGTGGTGTATAACGCCAAATATATTGTGCAATACAATGTTTCATTCTATTCCATTCCACCTTAATCAATTACTTATCAAAATTGATTTACTAGAGACTTTAAGAATTACAATTTATTTAAGTATCGTTTGATCCCATCGACTTTTGTCTTCCCTAAATTCCTGGTTTCTATCCGTTGGTGAGCGCATTGGCTGATGCTGCGCATGTGCGAGCGATGTTTTTCTCAACTAAAAACTTGAATCGTCTTTACATACGTCGTAAGCTCGATTCATTGGCGAAATGAAGAGGAATATTGACAAGAAATTTACACGCCTCCATCGCAACCACACTCCAAGGTTTCCCCTTGCGCCATCTAATTTGAAACCATATAACACTGCAGGGTGATTTTATTGGTCTAATAAAATCCTTTTATGTCTTGGGACAATTCAATTTATTTAAAAACAATTAAGCGGCTTCACAATTTCCTTTTACAAAGTTTTCCGGATGTGACAAACGTCTTTGTCTGTAAAACAAAATGCATATATCTAGAACTCTAAGTTAGCCGATAGCGATAAAACCCTCAAAGAAAATCTATAAATGGGCACCTAGATATTATATTTCATTTAGGCAGTAGGCATTGTAGCAAATGGTACGTACAAATGTAGTTTTTTTATCAGTACTGTCTAAACAAAAACCAAAGAAATAATTAAAATTACAGTAATAAAACAGTAAACGCAGCTTACAAGCAATTTGCGTGTCGCGTTAGAATCGTTAGTGGCTATCTTCAGTTGAACTGTAGTCGTTACGGAAAAACCGATAGACACACCCCTCTGTGGCCGAGAAATTTTCCACAAAGAAATGGGTAATGGGTAAATGTTTTGCACAACGATTAAGAAACGATTAACGGATGTCCGCGAGAGAGTGTAGTACCTATTATTTAATTTCTTCCACATTTTATATTTATAGCTTTTCATTTTCTGTCCTTAAAAGTTAGGTATAGCGATAAAACAGACCTCTATATCAGACCCCAAACCCCAGCAACTACATGCAAATTGTCGAACACATATAAGATTTCGGATATCACACAGTGAAAGTCATACCAATATTATCCAAAATTAACCGAGTCTCTCCGTGCTTCACGGTGGTGATGCATATATATATACTCTTACCTACGTAATTTCGTTTAATTTACGACCCATGATCAACGCGTCCTTTTGTACAGCATTCCTCGACCAATGACAGTCTGGTATAGACGTTAGACATAAAGAATCTCCATAAAAGAACAAAACAAACAACAAATATAATTTTATAGTCCATTTATTTATATTTAAAAAAATCACATCCTATCGATATAAAACTAAGATACTAAGTGCAATATGACATAATATATGTAATGACTTTAATCAATGAATGGCGTATACAAACAAGATAACACCTTACAAACATTTCCTGCTCTCTAGACTACAGACTACTGTAGTCAAAAGTCAGCATTTAAACTTCTTGAAATAAGCATTTTTTATAAGGGTTTCCTTGAATATAAACCATATTGTTATTATCTCTTATAAGTAATTTTTTTTTCAGAATAGAGTGTAACAAGCCTTAAAAGGCCGGCAACGCATTAGAGAACTTTCGCCCTGTAAATATGAATAAAATCTTCAATACCATCTTAATAATCAAAGTTACAAGAGCAAGTTTTACTAGTACCAGATCTACGATTATGAATTTCTAGTAAATTGCACAAAGCGGTGAAACGAACTATCAATTAGAACTAAACTTGGTTTAATTTATATCTTCTTTCTGCGTTTCTCGGGCGTGGTCTGGAACAACGCATCGTCAGCGCGAATGAGCCGGTTCACGGCTCGACTCAGGGAGACATCTGTCAATGCGATGATATTTAACCTTACGGAACTAAAGATACGGTAAACTCCTAAAAACTAACGTACTTGTCTCAATAACGTCAACAAATCTGCAGTCGCCTCTGTTCCGTACATACTGTTTTTGATATTAGTGATCAAGTCCAACGAAATGTCGACGCAGTACTAGATGTTCATTGCCAACTTCGTATTTGGATTTTTACAAAAATACTATTTGTACTCTGCCTTTAAGATATGATAATGTAAATGAACTGGATTCGTGACGTGAATGATTTGAAGAGATGTATGGTAAGTAGAATGTATGAGTTTTAATCACAGATGACAATTAAATGAAACAAACAATTCACAAAAAATATTTTTAATGTGAGAAAAATTCAACAGTCCACTTACTTAGTATCAAATGTAAATAAGATAAATATACAAATGTATAATATTAATAAGTTAATACTTATGTAATACATTACAACTAGCCTAAGCGTAATTTGAACACTTGTAAGTCTCTTAACCCGTTTTCCTCCCGTTCGGACCTTTGCTCCCAAAAATCTTTGCAAAACCGATTCATTTATCTAAAACAATTGTCTAATAATTGTCAATTGTGAATTTTATTTGTTCGCTTTTAGCTCAAAGCAAACGGAAATAAATTAATAAAATATGATGAAAATACAGGAATATCCCTAAATTCGTCAATGAAAATAATTATTTTTATAATTTAACGTTTTACGCCTCGTAAATAATTTATTAATAAAAAAAGTATTCTATTTAAGTAAGTACACGCAGTGTTTTGTGACAATCTATGTATTTGGTATGTGTGTATATATGTCTTTGTATGTCTACCAACCGGGCGTGGTGTTGGCGAGTCGGCGCATGCGCCTCGTGTTCCTGTCCTGGTCTCGGATCTTCTTCTCCATCTCGGCGTTGGTGAGCGTCTCCAGGTGCGGAGCCCACACTTCGGCCTCCGACGGCTGCCGATATGGCGTCTGAAAAGTGAAACGCTCAAACACCAGTGGTAGAAATGACATATAAAAAAAATTAGAAAATGAATAAATACCTCGACGGTGGGCAGGGCTTCGTTGAAGCCATAGGTGCGTTGGTGCCAGCCGAGTTGACCTCTCACGCTGTATGCGATGCCCGTCACGAACTCCCCTCCGAGGCCCAGCTCTGCGCATAGTTTCATCGCAAACTGTTCAGGATTATTCTCTTTTTCTGACATGTCCCATTCCACCTGAAACATGTGTATCGATTAATGACTTTTAAATGCCTCTTCAAATGATCATCGTCCTATCGTCCAATATCCTACGTACAGTGTCTACCAAAGAAGTGTTCCCGACGTGTATGTTCAGCTTGATGATGACTCTCTGGTCGGTGGCCTCTTCCAGTATGGCGGGTGGCTCACTCGGAAATGCCTCGATCTGCTGTTTGATAGAAGTGGCGATGGCCGGGATGAAAGTACTAGTGTTCAACTCTAAGTCATCGCAGAGAACCTCCGCAAATTGTTCTGGTGTAATTATTGATTCTGAAGAAAAATTGATTTATCATTGTAAAATTGTTTTTCAGATTACAAACATAAGTTACAGGGATATAAGTGGTGTAAACTTAGCAGTCTGTGGTTAATTTGTAATTAATTCTTCCTATATGCACTAACCATATTTGCTTTCATAGTGAAGAGCTATAAATCAACTTCATGTCATCCCCAACCTGCACAGTCAGCTTGGTGGATTGTCGCCTAAGGCATGGAAGATTGACCAATTACCAATATTACTCATAAAACTTATATCATTTTTACTACCATAATGGCTTTCTTCGATGTCTGTTTTCAAGCTGCAAAACTATATTATTATAAATCTTAACAAATTAGTAATACCATTTTTATTCCATGTAAAAGTATCTCTGAGCTTCTGTCCTTCAATCTCCATGTCCAGTCTAATTGGCACCAGAATCTGCTTCTGTGATGCGTTTTCCAGCATTGCTGTCATGTCAGTGTCATCAAAACAGAGAGGGAATGTGCGCACCTAGTTGAAAAACACACTCATAAGGTCATACAATCATAGTTTGGTATAGAACTTGGATTTTAGCTTTTTATATCGAATCAGGTCTCTTGTATATTTTTTATTTAGAACTGGACAGAGTTTGGCCACAATACCCCCCTCATATTAGACATAGTTTTAATGGGGAATGAATTATTACAGTTCCAGGAAGCATTCTCCGGAATGCAAACTATAGAAGACTGCAAGGCTGAACTGAACTGATTTTGATCCAATGAGTGATGGTCGTCTATGACTTGTTTATCTCGCCACTTAATAGCTTTCCAGATCATCTAGATACCTTGGCAGCAAAATCCCAACAATGACAACAGCACTCCACACACGGACTTGAACTTGATGAGCCATTCCAGTTTGAAGATCTGCTTTTGCCAAAATACCAAGATTTACCAACCTAAGCCTAGATCTTAGAATGAATCACTCTTCCTTACCTTAAGAGGTGGTAACATCCAAAGATTTACCGACCATATATCATCAGGCAATGGCAGGCAAAAATTTAAACAACAAGCAAACCAGACAACGATGAAAATTTCAACCATAACCTCCAATTCAGATTGAACATTGTATCATGACACTATAACTGAATAAATATCTTTCAACACAGTTTTTTGACTGGCATAGTCGAACACATTTATTATCCATTCATTCAGAGAACATTGGGAAATGTATACGATGAAAGCTTACTTACAGGGATTGCGTGCCAAACTCTACTAAAAGCTTTAGAAGTGTGGCTTCCCCTTGGCATTCCATTAGACATATTTAAGGCAAAGTATTGAAGTAATTATATTTTAACTTTTTCATATAGGTAAGAATCAGGCGGGCACAAAAACAGCCAAGCAATGTGACTTTGCTAGATTCTGGATGTGAAAAGGTTTGCAGTATACTTTCACTATAAAATTACCTACTAAAAAAGTACTATAAAATTTAAAGAAACCATTACATAGATTTGCACAACTGGATTGTAGACTTGTTATGGCTGGATTAATTAGAAGTTTTTAAAGAATTCAAATAAGTAATTAATAGAACACATCATGGTCCAAACCTTTTTATTATGAACTCTAGTTCTACTGATAGGAGTAGCCTGTGGTACTGCATCCAAATGTGAAGAGTTGGGCATGACCGGAAGCCATGAAGGATTATGAGGCTTCTTACTTTTGCCTTCTCTTGGAGTAGCCATTTCTTGACTGACTGATACAGCCTTGTATCTATAAAAAAAATTGATCATTAGTAAGTCATCAATAATCTTAAAAGGAAAATATTTCATATTTCGTGGTGTTGAATCATAAATTTACTTTTCATCATTTCCTTCAATAATATCTTCCACTTCCGAAGCTTTTAGCAAAGAGACAGAACTTGATAGAACATGAGGTCCCAGACCATTATCAACTAGTCTCTTTCTTTCCTCATTTGTCAGAGTTCTTCGGGCCATGCCAGGATACTTTTTGTATAGGGACCCTCGGAATAACCGAAGATAATTTCCAACCTGTAATTTGAATACATTGACATTATAACAAAAATTGTGTTATTTATTACAACTTTAAAATGAAAATAATCTAATTTTGGAAGTAGTATACCTCTGAGCCAACACAGTAGAAGTCACCCCCTTCTTCTATTTGGAAACTTATAGGCTTATCGCCGTACGTTCTTAACGCCATGATCGCTGCGTTTATTAATATTGATTGATAATAAATAATTGTACTCCTTAACAATTTGTACTTTGTAGGTTTCGCCTACTAAATGCTTCGTCGTTTCGTTTGTATACTTTGCAAATTAGTTTATAGTTTGTGTGTAATTTCAGAATCAACGCTCAATCCAAATGTCAAATGTCAATGCTCATCTAATCTGTCATTGAAAGTTTTCATATCTGACATCTAACACTTACCGATTTTAACTTAGACGATTTCACAATGAAGCTGTCAATTATCATTTTAGCAAATGATAAATTTCGTAATCTGTACAGTTAACTTTTCTCCTCCGTGTTGATAGGGTTACGCCGCGTGCTCCAGTTGTTGTTTTAATACGACATAAAACTGGAACTTTTCTATAATGTCTTCTAAGACGGGAAATTTTAAAAATCCTTTCTCCAGGCCATGGATGACGGAGACTGGAGCAGCGGCAGCGGCAGGAAGTGGTTCCATTGGATTGAAAGGAGTAGTCGCTGGCGGAATAACTGGTGGCATTGAAATTTGTATTACATTCCCGACCGAATATGTAAAAACACAACTACAATTAGACGAAAAAGGTCAGCTATAAAACACGGACTTTTATTCATAAATTAGTATTTTATCAAGTTAATAATATGCGTATAAACTCTTATATAAAATATACCTAATGCGAGAATTTTTTGTTCCAAAAATAAAATCAAGTTCGGTGTTTACGTCATTGGCCAGCGTAATGTTAAGTAAATATATTTTTATTCAGCTGTAGTTTGGCGGCGGAAATAAATATATATTTTCTTATAAGAATCTGGTCTTGGCCGTGAAATTGTTTACGAGGTTTCATTACCACAAATTACAATCGGGCGTCAAGTCGCACTTGTAAGTTGTAAAATAATACCCTATTTAACATGGACTTTGCTCGGCTAACGACAAATAAACGGCAATTAAATTGGAAACTATCCTCAAGGATATTGTTAGCATAAATTATTAATTAATTTGTTTTCACAACAAAAATTTGCAATCAATTGACTTGTTATTTTGGTCAACAACTACCACTATTTAAATGAAAAAAAAATATATATTACAAAATCTTTCTTTGATATTTTATCAGCACTTTGGCTAAGACTGGGGAATATGACTTTCTGAATATTTACAATATTTATTATGTTCTTTCTTTTTATCCACTCTTTACAAATATTATACTCGTACTTTTATTACTAAAGCTGTTATCACTACTTGGAGTGATTTTAGATATAGATATGAATATATATACGCGGTACGAATATTAGGTATTCTGGTACCAGTTTAACACTACTACAATTGTTAATTATGTTCTGACTGATACATTTCCATGTCTAAAATTCTAAACAAATTTGACTATATTTTATACTGGGCTTGTGGCTTAAAAAGTAAGGGTCACATTCAAAAACTAGTCTTATCGCGTAGTTCAACAGACAACACTTAGCGCTAATAATGAGTATTTAACTAATTTAATGAGTGATCGCGGTTATGGTTGATGACACACTGATGTATAAAGAAAAGCATCGCGCGCAGGCGGCGATCTATATGTACTTATGCTATTTTACAAGGTGTTCGGTTACTTTCCGAACATGCTCCCGGGCGGGAGTGAAAAAAAAAACACAAAATGCTCAAAATTATACATATGAGAGAAAAAAATTACTGATAAAGAAAAAAAAATTAGTGCTTATGCTACATAACACTATCTTCGATTATCGAGAATGCCTTTCGCACACTAACACTTTCACTTTCATTGTGAACCACTGATTTTATTTCACTGTTATCACTGCGTTGCACGACCGGTGAGAGCACCAGACGCCGCTGACGCCGACACCTCCTCCAGGCGACGACGAGCGCTACACACGCGCAAACGCCGACCAGGCTGTAGCTGATGGAGTATTGATGTATGTCGTGGCTCGATAGCTCAGGCATCTCATCTATGTTGCTCTTCATGCTTATTATTTGGGATTCTAAGCCATCTATAGAGCTGTTCAGTTTATCGATATCTGTATCGTCTTCTTTGAAGTAAGGCATTGTTATATTGATAATGTGGTTGATGTCTGTAACCTCTGGTGTAAGGATGTTCGGTGCCGTTTGTATAGTATTGAATTGTTGCCTGCTTGCCAGTAATGTGAAATCCTTGCCTTTAATTTCGCACTTATCTTGCAGAGTTATTAATCCAGATTTCTTTATATCGCGACTGTGTACAGCATTGTCACATATGATCCGCAAATTGTATGTATCGCAACAGAAGTATAGATACTGGAGAGGATTGTTTAGTTTTATCCACTGGTTGCGGCAGGTTGTGGTAGCTACTTTGCAACTGTTATTGATGTGATTAAAAACACAAAACTTCTCGTCAGTGCTTAGATGATAAATTGGGCTCTTCAATTCACACAAGTAATGTCCCTCGTGTAATATGCATCCTTGTAACTCGTCGATTGATAATATGATGTATGCGTCCTTGTTTAGATTTAATGACACGTATTGTGCTAAAGCGACTATTTCAGTCATTAATTTGCCAAATTGATGTGGGATGGGTATTATCTGATGCAACTGGTATATGTCCCTGCTCACTAGAGGAAATTGTATTTCAAAGATAAGGTATTGTGTAGTGATTCTTGTTCTTATTTTTAAAAGCTTATATATTTTGTATAAGTCAATTTGTATGTTGTCGATCGGTATGCTTAAATCCTTTGATAACTGTCCTGATATAACATTCAGTTCAGTCTGTAGTTGCTTGGGAGTCAGCAGGTGAGCGTTCAGTTGGCCTTGATAAACGTCAGTGATGGTGTCCAAGAGGGTATTTTGAATGCTTTTTAGATTCTGAAGTAAGTTCATAGCCGACATTGCTGACATAATAAAATCTTCGACTTCCGACATGCTCTGTATTTGCTTATTTAAAACGTTTGTTGCATTACCGAGAGAGTTTAACCGACTACTTATAATGTTATACTGCCTTTCCATCGACGCTTCTGTTCTTTTTAGCAAGTTAAATTCTGACTCTACTATAGAAGTTTGGTTACGCCATAGATTTACCAAGTGTTGTTGATTATTTCTAATTAGTTCAATGTCCTCAGAGTATTTATCTGCAAAATGCTGATCTAGCACACCAAACAATGTGTTCGCAAGGTAACCTACACCGTTGATAAGACCGCGACGCTGTCTGGAGTGCTCGGTAAAATGCTGTGTTAATAAAAGTTGATTGTTGTATTGTAACTCTGAGTAGTCGTGATTCATTTGTAGTAAAATCATATGGCATTGTTGATTATGCTCTATGTTAGTACATAGTTTGTCCAAGTGATTTGATAATTTTTTGTATGCTTGTTCACCTTGCCAGTACGGGGCCATATCGTGGTACACAACTAAGGTCCATTTGTCTCTAATAAGTTGCATCTTTGTTATGGGGTCGAAATACAACGATTGGCTGGCGCTCATCTCTGTAATATTATACTCCGATCTAGAAGTAGGCATAATGCTCATGAATGAAAGAAACCCTATCGCCATTGAAATAAAGTCGAATTTCTTCTTTACTTGTCTGCTTGGTCGTGTCTTCTTTCCGGCTAATGATTGACCTTTACATGATTCATTCGTTTGCTTGCTTGATGCTTTTTTCTTGTTTTGTTCTTGCTCGTTTTTAGATGCCGTGTCGGTGAGAGGTAATGCTGACAATTTGATGATCGGTCTCCTTAATAAACCATTTTTTGTCTTTAGGGTAACAACTCTTACCAGACCATCTGAACCCGGGTGAAGCTGGACGACGCGACCCATCGCCCACTTCCCTGGCGGTAAATTAGCATCATGTATGAGGACGATTTCTCCAACTTCAATGTTTTTACAACTTTTGCGCCATTTTGTTCTTTCTATTAGCTGGGTGAGATAATCTGATTTCCATTGCTTCCATATGTCTGTAAATAATTTGCTAGTGAGATGCCACCTTGTCCTTGCATCTTCCTTTGTCTGTATAATGGTCGAACCTGCCCTTCCCGTCAGGAAATGCGCTGGGGTTAGGATTTGCAAGTCATCCGCATCTTCTGTTAATGCGCAGAGCGGCCTTGAATTTAAACATGCTTCTAGCTGTGCTAGAAGAGTAGAGTACTCTTCAAAGATAAGTTTCTGCTGCCCTATAACTCTTTTTAGGTGATGTTTGAGGCTACGTACTGCTCTTTCCCACAGTCCTCCGGCACTCGCCCAGGTGGCGGCGTTGAAGTGCCAGTCGATTTTCATTTCAGATAACTCGGAGAAAAAACTATCATTGAACATGCTTTGAAATTCTTCTATTTCCTCCTGTAATATTCTGTTTGCTTTAATAAAGTTAGTTCCTTGATCGGAATAGATATGGCGGGGCGCGTTTCTCCTTGAAGCCATTCTCCTAAGAGCCGCTAAAAATGCCTCACTGCTTAGGTCAGACACCAACTCTAGGTGCACTGCTTTTGTGACCATACAAACGAACACTGCTATGTATGCTTTAGTAGTTCGAATGCTTCTACCTCTACTTGCTTTTGTTTCTACGAACCCCGTGTAGTCCACTCCTGTATGATAAAACGGGGGTGCCTCGTTGACCCTTGGTTCGGGGAGGTCAGCCATCAGTTGTTGGCCCAACACAGGATCGTGTCGTTTGCATGTTACGCATGATCTCAAATATTTTTTGGTGGCACTGTATCCTCTTATGATCCAGTACTTCTTTCTTAAACATGTCACAGTAAGTCTTGGCCCACCATGATAAGTTAATTCATGTGCTTCTGCTATCAGTAAGATCGTGAGACGCCCTTCGTGGGGTATGATTGCTGGATGCTTCATCTCAGGATCTATGTTTGCCTTTGATAATCTTCCGCCAACTCTGAGGATTCCTGTCTTGTCTAGGTGCGGTGTCAAAGGTAATAATTTGCTTTTATTTTGCACACGTTTATGCTCGCGGTAATGCTCTATATCGCTTGCGAATGCGTATCTTTGTTCATTGATAATAATCAATCGACTTGCATTTTGAAGCTCGTGCGGCGTTAAATAACTCGGTAGTTTCTTTGCTTTTAAAGACAAGATAATTTTAGTTGCCCGTAATATCCAAGCCAACACCCGTCTGGCCTTAGTTATAGAGCTGTGTTTTGCTAGTAAATCTGTTATGATGTTTTGTTTATATGTGCTTTTTTGCTCGTTGTTGGCCTGAATGACGTTGGTGTGCATTTTATTACGTAACTCCTCTTCTGTAGTATATGTTTTGATTTCAGATTCTTCATCTTCATTAATTGGCGGTCCGTTCCACCATAATTTATGTTTAATGAGCTGAGTTGTGTAGATACCTCTGCTGGCTGCGTCAGCAGGATTTTGTTCGGTCTTGATGTATCTCCAACATTCGGCCGGTATGTTCTTTGTGATTGATTTAACTCGGTTTGATACGAATATTTTCCATTTTCCGGGGTCTCCGTGAAGCCACCCAAGTACGATCATAGAGTCGCTGTATGCTGATATTTTTATTGAGTGACCTACTAAGCTCTCTACAATTTTCTTTAATAACTTCGAGAGTAGGTCAGCTGCGCTAAGTTCCAGTCGTGGTAACGTGATAGTCTTATCAGTGGGTACCAACTTTGTCTTGGCTGCTACTAATATTCTTTGCGATTCATCGCTTGTTCGTGCATATACTACACATGCTAATGCATTTTCAGATGAGTCACAGTACCCATTGAGCTCGATGAAGCCTTTCTCACCGCTTCCGATCCACCTAGGAACTGTGCATTGATTGATATTTTCCAGGTCTGCTCTGATTCTTATCCACTCTTTTACACATTCGGCTGAGACTTCGTCTTCCCATTCTTTGACTTCCATCCAAACTTTTTGGAAAAGTAGCTTAAGCTTAGTAACGACTGGCGCTAGCCAGCCCAACGGATCAAACACCTTTGATATTTCTGATAGTAACTTCCGCTTTGTTAATTTTAATGTTGTTTCCTTGGACAGTCTGCACTCGAAAGTAAATTCATCGTTAGCTGGAGACCACCCTAGTCCAAGGGTTTTGATTGTGTTTGCTGATTTGAAATTGAATATTTGCTCTGTCTGCTCTGTGTCCAGATTTTCTAGAATGTCTGCTGTATTAGATGTCCACTTTCTCAGCAAGAATCCGCCTGATTTTAATAACTGATCCAGCTGTGTTACAATCTGTTTTGCTTCTTCTATAGAATGTGCTCCGCTTACCAGGTCATCCATATAGAATTGATTTTCCAGAATTTTCGCTGCTTTAGGAAAACCTTCGCGTTCATCGGCTGCTAACTGCTTAAGGGTCATCATAGCTAGAAACGGGGCTGCCCTGGTCCCGTAACTTACGGTCGTAAGGTGATAGGATCTGATAGGTTCCTCTAGTGAATTCCTCCATACAATTTTTTGAAGATTTTGATCGGTTTTATCTACCAAAATTTTCCGAAACATTTTTTCTATGTCGGCGATGAAGCCGACTTTATATTGTCTCCATGATAAAATTAGTGATTGCAAGTCTTTTTGTAAATTCGGACCTTTGTACATTAAATCATTAAGACTGAACCCAGAGGATGTCTTTGCTGACCCACTGTAAACAACGCGTAGGAATTTGCCCGCGTCGGCACGCTGCACGCCGTGGTGCGGGAGATAACATTCCGGGGAAGCCCTTTCGTTATCTATACAGAGTGTCATATGACCTAAGTCTAAATATTCCTGCATGAATTGTTTGTAACTTGTTGCCAAATTAGGATCCTTAGCTAGTTTCTTTTCGATGTTTCGATATTGTGCTATTGCTATGTGTTTAGACTCTCCTAGTTTCTCTTTAAAATTATCTGTCATTGGTAACCTGACCTGGTACCGTCCGTCTTCGAGTCTTTTTGATGTTTGCTTGTAAAAGTCAATACAATATTGATCATCTGAGGACATTGAAGACTCCTCCGTTATACCCTCGATCTCCCAAAATTGTTTCAGGTCTTCGAAGTTGCTGAGTACAACGTTGCAGTGAAATGATTGGGGCATGTTTCCGCAGAGAATCCAGCCAAGGCGCGTCTGTTGTGCTATTGGTTGTGATTGATTTTCGCCCTTGACTATTCCGCTTAAGATTATAGATGCGTAGACATCCGCTCCGAATAGTAGATCGATTGGTCTGCTTATATTATAATTAGGGTCCGCTAATTTTATGTTATCTAAATATGGTAGAAACGGTCTATCGAAGCTGTGAGTCGGCAAGCTTTTGATTAAGTTGTTGATAATTAAAACTTCGGTTTCGAATGAGTAATCATCGTTTACAGACGTGCACTTAATAGTGAGCATGCCTTTGCAATTGTTTTGCTTTTGACCGACTCCAAAGATAGAGCCGTTGCATTTTTGCCGTTGTAAACCTATTGATTGAGCAGCCTTTTCTGAAATTAATGATATCTGGGATCCTTGGTCAATCAAGACCCTCATTATTTGCTGTGAACCATCGATTGCCGTGATTTTGACTTCTGCGGTTGCTAAGAGTACTTCGGTTGCCTTTCCCACGGGTGAATGGGGCTTAGTTGCCGCGTTGCTATTTTGTTGGGCGTGAGACTTCGAAGTACTTGCGGTTGATATGGTTGATTTTTGCTTGCTAAAGGCGTCATGTAACAGGCTGTTATGATTTTCATTACAAGTACGACATCGTTTTATTGAATAACATTTATTATTTTTATGAGAATACAAACAGTTTGCGCAAAGTTGCAACTTTTGCACGGTTTTTAGTTTCAATTCGCATGGCATTTGCAAGAAATTATTGCATTGGAATATTCCGTGTTCCTGGGAACATAATGGACATTTGATACTTGTGGATACGTGAAGCGCTCTCATGATGGGACGCGGTGGGAAAACTTTGTTTGTTGGTTGATGTTCAAAATGCTGTTTTCGATTTTGATTTTGATAATAAGTTTGTTGGGTCCCTTGATTTGTTTTTTGAATCGAAAAGTCTTGTTTTCTGCGAGACGATTCTAGGGTAGTGAATTTTAATTCTAAGAAGTCGATAAACTCTCGTAAAATAGGTAATTCACGGGGATTTTTGACTGATTCAATGTAACCTGCATGGGTCTCTGTGTCGAGTTTTTGTGATAAAATATGAACTATGACGGGGTCCCAGGTGCTTATGTTGACACCTAGGTTCTTTATAGCATTAAGTACCTCGACTACTGTGTCGTGCATCCTTTTGATCTGGATCAATGACTGCTGCTGCATGGTTGGGAGACTGAACAGGATATTCATGTGTGATGTGAATATTAATCTTTGATTATTATACCTGTTATTTAGGATTTCCCAACATATAGTGTAGTTTTCGGAACTGATTTGTAGGTGACGAATCAAATTTTCGGCTTCACCTTTTACCTTGCTTTTCAAAAACTGCATTCTTTGTGCGTTAGATAAGGACGGGTTGCGGTCGATTGTTTCTAGGAAAAGGTCCTTGAATGAGGTCCAGTGCTGATAGTTACCCGTAAAAACGGGAATATCCATTTTGGGCGTAGAATACTCGCGATGTGCAACGGACCATAATTTGCTGTTGATTAATTTGATGTGCTCGTTGTATATTCGTTCATTCTTAGAAAATACGTTTTGATATACCTCATCTTCACCTTCTTGGTACATGTCGACCTCCCAGTGAAGAGAGTCAATAGCTGACCAGCGCTGCTGTAATGATTTTAGGGTGTATTCAAACTCCCATTTTTCGGACATGCTACTTAAATCTATATTGCTTATTGTTCTCTCGAATGCTTTAAAGTTCGATATCTGCTTTCTAAGGAGCTCCCGAAGTTTCTCTTTCGATTTCGGGGGTTCTGCTTGCTGTGCTGATTCATATGTGACATTAGACTTTTGCTGTTGACTATCATGATCACCCTCATTACGCTGTGCTGCTGCGTCTGGAGTCACAATGGTTACTGCTGGCTTATTAGCTGACAGTGGAGAGGCTGCCCGATCCCTTACACCAGAAGTAGATGCCTTTACTGACATAGGATGTTGAACAGAACCTCTTGCTTGTATCTGCTTGATTAATGCCTTAGTAGATTCATATAAAGTTGTTGCCAATTGATATTCGGAATTGATGATGTACGGATGCTGTTTGATTTCTTCATAGGCACACAACTGTATGTGATTTCGTTGAAAGTCAGACCACAGGTCTTCCAGATTAGCTAACTTACGTTTAGCATAGTCCGGTAGCGACTTTCTTTCCGCGGAGTCTTTTTTGATATTTCTTTTTAACGACTCGAGAGCCTCATATGTTGTTTTTTGATTTTGAATAAGATTATCGAGATCCATGCTGAATTAAAAAGTAATATGGAAAGATCTCACTTGAAATGCTGCTACTGTAGTGCTGTTGCTCGAACCCGCGCGGTGCTGTCAATGCTGTATGCTGCTGCTGTATGCTGCTGCGTAGCAAGTCTGCCTGGCTCGCCCACAGAAAGTGATGTTGTTGTGTGAGTAGCCTGCCTGGCCACCTCACGAATACTGATGCTGCTATGCTATGCAACTGATGTATGCTGATATATGCTGTGTGGGAGCTGGTGCAGCTCACCGCACTTGATGATTTAATGCAATGGTGCTAGCACTTCGTACACACGAAACTTTCACGAAAACTCGCGTTTCAGGTCCCGCCTGTACGTAAGCTCGAAGGACCAAAGATGTTCGGGCTGCTGCCGAACACTTTAATGATAAGTAATTAAATAAAAGATTGCTTTGCTCTTAAAAACTAATTTAATGAGTGATCGCGGTTATGGTTGATGACACACTGATGTATAAAGAAAAGCATCGCGCGCAGGCGGCGATCTATATGTACTTATGCTATTTTACAAGGTGTTCGGTTACTTTCCGAACAGGATCGTACCCTATAGAGTACTTTGTAAGAAACATAATTATGTATAAAATATTATAATAAAAGTTATAGTAAGTTAAATCTCTTATCGAGCAAAGCGCGAGTGAGTGTTTACGATTTATGGATAAAATTCAAATATCTTGACACTAGTGTTCATTTCATATGATTACGAAAACGCTAATTTCTAATCGTATCATTACAGTATTGTTTGTACAGTAAATTCGAAACCAACCCAATTATACGTTTTTATTTGTTCAGTGATAATGAGTTACCAAACACTCAAATTTGATAAAATTTCGACTTATCTAATATAATGCGATTGGGATCTATAAATGTGCTTGTTGCTAAAGCACTGTAAAACGATTTCAATATAAAAATGACGTATTAGACCGAGTAAATATTAAAAATGAGATAAAAATCATTACTTTCATGCATTTCACTTATTTTCCAATTCAAATTTGTGTTGATTTTTAAACCCATTTATTTTATAATGGCACTAAAAACTTCGCTCATCATCTCATCTGTATTTAGGATTTGTAAAGAAACATACCTATGATGCATAGCAAGTGGCGAAGCACGTGACTTTAAAGAAATATTTCGTGAGATTAACACAATATATTGTAAAATATGAAAAATATATATATTGTAAGTTGTAACGTCAGGAAAAACACTCATAAACAAATATAATTCCATATATTAGACAACTTTAAATTTCACGTAAAGAAACATAATCTTGTTTGTTTTCCTTACAAATTTTATTACGTAACAAGGAGACCGCGTCGGTGCGAGTGGTAATGCGGTGGCTGACCCCAGGGTAATTTGACCTAGAAATTAGTTTGCGCTGAGTTCGATAAGCCTAATCAAACTACGAGTATGGCGTTTTATTATAGGAACTAAGAGAAATACAGAATCTAGTTAAAATTCAATTCAATATTCACATTTAGAAATAATATAGTACGTGCAACGCGCAATTTACAGACATTTTATTATATATATATTTATAATAATTTCATTCAAATCCGACTCTTGGAGTAGCTGAACGTCGCATCGTCTAATCCAAAATAAAATTTTTAACGTTACGTTTCATATCGTAGGAATTAAACAACAAGAACTTCTATTTTTACAGACAATTTATTTTGGGGAACTAACTCACGCAAGCGAAACAAATATGTATTGCGCAAACACAATTAGTATCTACTTAATAAATATATAAATTATCATACATTTAGCGCGATTCTAATACCAAGTTGAAAAATAATTTATATACGGAGTTTATATTTTATTTATGTATTTTTTTATAAAAGAAAAGAAAATCCAAATGTAATCGCCGAATGATCAATGTCATTACTAGGTTTTGGGTCAAGATCCTCAAGAACTGTCGAGAAGACTAGCCCTTCACTAGCTTGAGAGTCTGTTTATCTTTTAAGAAATTGAGAGCAAGAATTAATACTTATTTCGAAAAATTATCAGTTGTGCATATTTTATGGTAAAATAATACGTAGACAACTATGTATTTAAGTCCTAGGATTATGTACCAAACTTAATTTTAGGTTATAAAACATTAAAAAAATCTCTTATTTCCTATTCCAGGTGGAACCAAAAAGTATTCGGGTATAGTTGACTGCGTCCAAAAAACCGTCAAGGGTCATGGTTTTCTCGGCCTCTACCGTGGTCTCAGCGTGCTTCTCTATGGCTCTATACCAAAATCTGCAGTCAGGTTAGCCCAACCATATTACAGCAAAATGCTATTTCCGTGGTAGGATTCAAGCTGGAAGATTAGCCAGTTCTCAATTTGTCTCAGTATATATCACGTTTTTTTAAAGATCGCCCACATTCTACTACATGAAATAAATGCACAATCTTTACAAAATAATGCTAAACATTATGATAGGGTTTTATTAAACGTAGATGTATATTTTATAATCGTCGCAAAAATATAACTGTCTATATATTTTTGTGACGATAGATTACGTAACTGGTTCTTCAAGATTAACCGGCATGTAATATATTACACAAACCTGTGTTTTGGCCCTGTACCAGTACTTTATATAAATATTAAATTTAGCAAATCCTTCAGGGAGGTGTGAAAGTACTGTGCATGATAACGATGGCGCGTTTCGTCTGAATATGATTACCGTATTTGTATTATATCTATCTTTATAGTTGACCTTGACTTAAAATCAGTACATAGTATACATATTAAACGCATGAATGTATGAAGTGAGATATATAGAATATATAACCTGTTGCTAACAATATACGTATGCAGCTTATTCATAACACGAAACCTTATGTGGAGCAATTCAATAATTAAGTGATAGGGAGATCATTGAGTCATGTAAGATAGTGTTTTAATCAATAGTCAATGACATTCCGGTCGTACGCGTACCAAGAATCTTTCTAACTTTGTAAGCCCGAAGCAAACCTTAATATGTAATTTGTTACTGAGCCTTACTCTTTTCTTATGACTGAAACTGAAATTTATATTGCAATATAAATCAAGTAAATAAATAATGATATGATTCAAGATTATTATATCGAAAGGTTTAATATAAAATTATCTTCAATTAAATGTTTTGAGTAATTGAGGTAATTCTTCGTTTAAAATTGTTTTGTGTCTTGTGATAATTAGCATAATTTTATATACTGTTACGTTACTTAGTTATTTAAGTATATCCCTGCGCCATCGGGTAACCGACTTGTTTATTTAATTAAAAAAATCGCTTAAACGTTTAAATCTAGTCTAACAGAAAATCTTCGTGTATTCACTAATTTTCTGAATATTATCCTAAGTTTTACTTCATCAAAAAGAAACAAATAAAAGAATCTTAAAACTACAGAAACCATATCGAATGGTAGGTAACTTAACTAAAATAGGGCATTCATTTTATCGACAGATTCAAATTCATATATTATAATAATAGTCTTACAGATAACGAATATCGTGGTTTTAAGGTGATAACTGATAATGGTTGCGTGTCTGAAGGCTGTAAACAAAATTTGAGTCCGCAATTGGAATAGACATTTGTATCTATTCCAGATTCGGAGTATTCGAACAAGCAAAGCTTTATATGGTAACTGAAAATGGTACTCTATCGAACTCGGGGAAGCTGATGTGTGGTCTGGCAGCTGGTGTCGCCGAAGCTATCTTTGCAGTCACACCCATGGAGACTGTTAAGGTCAAGTTCATCAATGACATGAGGATGGAAAAGCCAAGATTTAAAGGATTCTTCCATGGCGTACGAACGATTGTGCGTGAGGAAGGTGAGTGAATCAGATGTTTATACAGATTTTCTTACATATCGCCCATTATCAACTGAAATACTCGTACACGTATTAGCAGTAGGAAGGGTGCTATATAAAAACTAGCCATTTTGTGCCTTATAATAGGATAACGATTTTGGCAGAGAGAACTCGTTAATTCAAAATAATTTGAATTTATTATTATAAGTTGCATTTCCGTTATGTTTGTATCAATTCCTGTATATAAACAAAAAATGTTTCCATTCGTTAAAATGGTAATTACTAATTAGTATAATGTATTTTTAATGATTTAGCTAAAGAAACCAACAAGAAACATTGTTATACAAATAAAATGTAAATGTCATTGTTATATTATTAATTCCCTCGAACTCATCACAACTGGAAGGTGTGGCATTCCTTTAAATGTAAAATGCTCGTTCGAATGCGATACAAAACATTTAGAAATTGCTTCTTTTAACTTTGATCGTATCGAAAAAGTCAAGAGACGTCTTAGATAAGATTTGCCGAATCGTTTGAGCTCTCGCTAAAGTTCCTATCAATAATACTAAAAAAGTCTTCAAAAGATAATGAATTCCTTGAATACTATGATTTTGTTTGGGTCTTTGATGTGTTACAGAGAATTTATAATTATAACGTAGCGAGGCTCTCCACTTTAATATGTAAACTTTTCAGGCGTGGGCGGAGTATACAAGGGTGTCTCGGCGACGATAATGAAGCAGGGCAGCAACCAGGCCATCAGGTTCTTCGTGATGGAGTCTCTCCGCGATTGGTACAAGGGCGGGGACAGGGACAAACCTGTGCCCAAGTACATCGTGGCTCTGTTCGGAGGTGTCGCTGGTGAGTCTTCTACCCTGTGACCTTGGAGTGGCGTTCGCACAGTTGCAAAAGCAGATGCATAAATCTCACATCATTCTAAAAATAGAAATCCGTAATTAATATGAAATCAATTTAATTTAATGTATTTATAAAAGTATACTCTATATAACGACCCTCAAGGAGAGTGCATTTTATGGCGTTAAATGGACAGAAGTAAAGACTGAATTAGAAGAAAATCTTCTTCATCGCCTTGTTCTTGATCCTCATATACCAATAAGGAGTCATGAATTATATGATAACGTCTAGAATCTAGATACTCCATGACTCCTAGTTATTAGTCACGACCAACAGCAGTCTATGCTGCAAGCAATGCCAATTTGTAAACAAAAGAACGAACACATCTGTGCAGTTTTTCATAATATTAGGAACTTAAAAAGTATTTTATTACTCAATTGTTGTCGTTATTAAGTAACGTTACAAGGTCTTTACACTATATTTATAATATATGTGGTACATATTGTAGAATAGAACGAATCCGGAACAATGTCTAATATGAGGAAAACTATTAAGAATTTATGTTTCCATACATTTCATGCCTCGTCATGATTCCTGCTTTAGTATGATAAGTTATGCATTTCACAATTAGGTACATTGCCGACCATCGTTTTAATGCAATTGACAAACATAAACAAGTCTCACCTTTAACTCTAACGAGAGCTGAGGGTACAACATCGACGCAAATTCAGTGTCATTTGAATGGCGCTGATCTTGTCGTTGTCTTTTTTTTTAATTATTAATCCATCTGCAATCAGTCTCTTGGCTTTTATCAGTTTCATGAGAAATGATGGCAATTAGTTAACGCAAATTCAATAATTTTTTGATTCCCTCCGTAGTTCGTAATTTCGTCGTTGTCTAAACCTAGATTCTTTTTTGCATAGAAATTAAATTATATTTTCGTTTGAAGGTGCGACGTCAGTGTTCGGAAACACCCCCATCGACGTGGTGAAGACAAGGATGCAGGGGCTCGAAGCCGCCAAATACAAGAACACCTGGGACTGCTTCATCAAGACGTGGAAGCACGAGGGACCCCTCGCCTTCTACAAGGGAACCGTGCCGAGACTCAGCAGGGTGGTGTTCGACGTGGCCATCACCTTCACCATATACGACAGCATCATGGACGTCTTCAACTACGTCTGGAAGTAACGCTTCACTATTCGAAGGTGACTTTTACGTTTGGTTATTTGTATAGAGGTAATTCCTAAATGGAGAGAAATATTGAAACGAATGCAATCGTAAAGACGGCATTATTCAGAATGTTAAAGTTACCCAATTTAATAGATTAAGCTAACTGCGAACAGTTCCGTCGTTGGTTCGGTAGAAACGATTCCTTCGGTGAGGTTCGTATATTTAATATTTCAATGTGATGTTATCGTAAGCGTAAGCCGTGTCAGGGTTCCAGGAATCAAATTCAATTGCATTTCTTTTTCAATGCTTTTTTTATATTTTATTGCGTTTTTTTTGTATAAAGGTTTATTTTTATATTGTTTTTGTGTATTTTGAAACGTCGGCTATTTCGGAAATAGAAATCAGATTAGAATCTCCTTCCGTTACGCGCTCTCGAGACATGTTTTATTTATTGACGAATTTATATATTAATATATTAAAATGACCACATTTTGCATTTCTCTTATCTTCTGTGCATTTTTGGGCTTTTGTTAACTTTTTAAGATCTCTCGAATCTTGGCGGCTTTAGAGGCTTCGAGAGATCTCGATGAGACATTCCGTTACGATTGAACCTTTAATGCTCTGGGTTTATTTTTTATGTCTATTTACAATGTTGAATGTTGCGTTTATTTATTTATTGTTATGATTTAATTAAATTGTCAAACAATTAAATTTGAATGGTGTTTTATTTACTATAAACTACGACCAAATGTATTACATATTTTATATTAAAATTGTAGGACGTGGTGCAAGAAATAAAAAAAATATAAATATATATATATATCCACACCCGATAGTGGTAACAGCCGAGGACATTGTTATTTAGAACCCAATAGGTACAATAGAATTCAGCCTGGACTTTCAGCTTGTGTCAATATAACCGACTAGCTTAATTAGTCGTTCGATGAACAGCCTAATGCTCAGGCCATTCGTACAATATAGCCATTATTTGGTAGAAATAAAAAAGGTGAGATCTATGTGATAAAAAATATTTCGTGAAATTAAATTGCTTGAGTCAAATTGCCCATGGCTGGCGGACGGATGGAACGGATGAACAGTTGGCTACAACATACACTAATTAGGGAAAAAATTCTGTTATCATGGTGTAGGTGTTAGTATTGTGCTACCAATATCCAATAGAATTCTAGAGTTTTTAGATTAAATTAGAAAATTCGTTCAAAATATTTATTTAAATCTAAAACAACAAACACGATATCTATAAAAACAAATTTTATTATAACCACATGAACAAAATATAATACCATTTACCGTAAATTGAAGTCTATCACAGCTTTAAAATCTGAGGGGATTTTTAAATCACAACCATCTTCTTACAAGTGAGATTTTACTGGAAGTTTGATAAGAATTAGTTCTCAATTTGAAGCTCTACTAGAATATATTAACTGGTGGTATCCCAATACCCCATAACATTAACCATGTTAATTACACTAAAAGGGGTAATATTTATGGTGAGCGAATGAAGTGGCCGGTACACACCGATGGTCCATATTAAAGCTATCTACCAGCGCCATTTCGTCATCAGTCAATTCAAACTCGAAAATATTCAAATTCTCCTCCATACGAGATTTCGTAAAAGACTTCGGGATAACCACAATACCACGTTGAACCTGTGGAAACAAAACACTATATAATATAAAATATATATATATATTCTTAGAAAAAATCCCCACCGAGTGTGAGGTTATAAAAAAAGGAGTGGAACAGCGGATTGGGGCTCGCTCACTCCAGTGAGCTTCCGTCCTGCCCTTCAGGTGAGTGATCGACCACCCCGCGACGGCCCAAGCCAAGGTTCACACGAGTCGCAGGCCGAGCTAAGCTAGTCAAAACAGCCCATGCTGAGCTGAAAAGGCCAACAGCGAGATTTCTTTTAAAAAAAAGGATTGGGCGTATTCTGCGTTTCGCTCTCGGACGTGACGGACGTTTTGGATGTGTTTAGTTAATTATTAGTTTTGGTTGATTATTATTTCATTGTTAAAAAAATCATTTTGGGAGGAATAAATCTTTCTTGGTTGATGAAGTGATTTCTTTTTTTTATATTTATCGCTTCTGATCCCTAAGAATATAGTAACTAGTCTAGCCATAAATACTTTTTTTTTACGACCAAATCTAAGTAGAAACAGATTTTGACGGTATATTCTTCTTAATAAATAAAAAACTTCCTTCGATTTTCCGGCATTACCAACATTTTTTCGTGATCATTATCAAATTACAATATAGAATGGGTTGTTAAAGAAAAAAAATTGAAGGGATAGGCTTGCACAAAGTGGGTATGTTGCTGTCAGTCTTATTCCAGACACTAACACAGACAGACTAGGTGTATATAATATAGAGTTCACACAACGAGAACTCTTAATAAAGTGTATGCTGTATTCTACATAATATGTAATGTTATCTTCCATAATATGTTATTTGCAATGTGGCACACTTAGAAAATATAGGAATACCAATACCAATAGTAAATCTTAAATAGTGGGAAAATTGGAAAATATTCACATCACAAAAATTAAAAGTTAGAAGACCAATTAAGCAAAAAAGTGCAATGGTTCAATCCAAGACTCACCAAGTATCTCAGTGCTATCTGTGCACGAGTTTTGCCATACTTGGCAGCCAATGCTTCTAACTTTGGATCAGTCTTGATCCGATCAATATGTGCGTACTCAGGCCGAGCATCAGACATGAGTCCCAAAGGGGTGTAAGCCACCGGTTGAACATTTAAACTCTTGCAGAAGTCCACCAATTTATGTTGAGTAAGAGTGGGGTTGACCTGTTGATGTTAATGTATACATGTATATAAAAAGGGCATAGAATATATAATTAAGAAAATATCTGTAAAACCATACACATGTATCAGATATTTCAAATAATATAAACTTAATTAGAAATAATTATGAATATGTATTTTTTACATTATTTTAAGTGAACCGACCTCAATTTGATTGACAACAGGTTTAACTTTAGCTACTTTGAGCAGTCGGTCCAGTTGTTGTTCATTAAAATTAGAAACACCAATTGCTTTGGTGAGACCAAGCTGTAAAGCTTGTTGCATTCCCAACCAAGTTTCTAAGTAGTCTATCCCTTTGTCTTCTCCGTTATTCTACAAAAATAGTAATAGTAATAAAATTTAGTATTATATATGTATATTAAAAGACTCAAAGCATTTATATCTCAAGCAGTGCTTATTTTGAGATCTGTATATATGCTTTAATTTTTAAGTGCAATTAGAAACATTTTAAAAATCATACATTATCAGAATATGTAGCTAAAATATTTATTTTAGTAAATGTGTTGAATCACGGCACAGTCTTATTAAATTTCTGCTAGATAAGGGGAATTTAACTTGAACCAGTAGGAGTGCATGTTTATTTCTATAATTCTAAAAAACTCAACCTCACATAGTTCACTGGGAACTAAGACAATTGATTGATTAATTTACATTATGCATGTAATATTATCAGCTTTTTTTTATTTATTCAAGGAGTCCATAGCCATGCGCCTTTTTAATATTACTTGGGGTAAACAACACAAGTCATAAAGAGTGATAGAACAAATGTTAGGTTGAGTTGTAGCCAAAAATTTGTGCCTTAGTTCATTCATTTTAAATACCACTATGTTAAAGGTGTTGTAAGATGGAGAGTGATTCATTATATTTACCTTTATTTAATACTGTTATTAAGGATTCTTAAAAAAATTTAAACAAGCCCATAATTCACAAGCCATTAACATCACTAACACAAAAATTAATTAATCCAATAGGTATTTTTAGTTTAAGCACAATTTATTGTTTTACAGAGGTTTACCTCTGGTTTTAAAAAAGGTTTAAGAAACTTACATTGATTGAGATAGGCCAATGAACTAAATACAAGTCCACATAGTCTAGTTTTAGTTTTCGTAAAGATTCTTTCAATGCCGGAACTACCTCATTTTCTCCATGACAATTGGTCCACAACTATAAAAATAAAGAAAACACAGTTTTCAAATAATGTATATAGCTATAAAGTTAGAGTTAAATTTATGTAAGAATATAGTAGTACATACCTTAGTTGTAATAAAAAGGTCATTACGAGATACATTTCCATTCTTAATTTTATTAAGTATGGCCTGTCCAACCTCCTCTTCATTCTTATAGCAAGATGCAGTGTCAATGTGCCTGTAGCCTAAGTCTATGCCGCACTCTACAGCCTGTTGGAAGTCCCCTGCATCCCATTTTCTCTGTAATTTTTTATATTAAATTCAAGGTAGTAAGAAAATAACAATGTGTTAAATATTAATTCCTTATTAATTTCATCTCATCTTACATATCCTATATTACAGATCAAATATTTATTTTAACCTTTATTGACCTCTACATATCAGCTTAATTTATAAGTGCTTTTTTCAACAGCTAGGACACTTGATAGGAGATAAGAGATACAACCAAGTTGAGACACTTACTGCATAAGTTCCGAGACCAATCATTGGCAGTTCCATACCATTGTTGAGTTTGATTTTGTTAACCTTCGGAGACATAATTTCTGACATATTCCTGAATTTTAAAAAACAAATTTCATATAATGAATTAAACCTCTTGTTCAAATACAATTTGAAACAGGATTATTAGAGAACAAGAGATTATAAAACTATATATGAATAATTATAATAATAAAAATTACAGTTCCAAATTCCTAATCTATTATGGTTAATGTTTTGTTGAGTTAAGAATATAGTAGTGTACCTGTTTTAACTTGTTGAAGAGGTATCAAGTTTGAAGTTATCATGAAACAACTACAATTTGTAAACACTGATAAATTGACAGTTACAGATCAAGTAGATGAAAACTGACCAAATCCACAATCAACTTGACAGTGACAACCGACATCTTAAAAGCACGTTAAAAATTGTTTTAAGTAAAATGTTGCCAAACGAAAATGGCGATGAAAATGAAAGCGTAATTTAATTAGAGGAGTGTAATAAAAGTTATAACAATTTATTTATTACGACGTTTGCACGCTGTAAAGATTAAGTAAAACTAAATTAGAATATTTTTACTTAATAAAAGCAACCTGCTTAAGAGACACTTTAAGTGAGAGAATTTAACTTAGTACTTACAATAAAAGAACTTTATTTTAGAATTGACAAATGTATGCAAAATGGATTGTACTGATTTAGAAAATGAAGCTTCAAAAACAGTGGTAAAATTTTTGGAAGCTAATGTCCCCCGTTCCGATATAGTCAATATACGAACTGAACTTAAAAAGGACTTTTTACTTGGTAAGACAAAATCTAGGGATCGTAAACTCAAGTTAAGAAAACGAAGAACGAGATTATTAACACGAAAAGAGAAGAAGAATTTGGGTTTCTATCTTATTCCAAGAGGAAGTATTAAATATATTGATATTGAACCTCTACATAAAATTTGGATAGATTATGTTAGCCAAATGCTGGAACTAGATAAATCTGTCCCAGATGTAACCAGCAAACAATGGGAGCAATTTACACAAACCTTATATAAAGCAGACTTTAATGGAAGCATGTTGGAAGTTGTCCGTTCAAAGTGCCCTAGCTATGTTGGTAAAAAAGGTATCTGCATTATGGATACAAAGAATACCTTTAAAATTGTATCAACTAATGATTTAGTCACAACTATACCAAAAAAAGAAAGCATATTCAATGTGTACATAAAAAGTTTAAAACTTATAGTATTTGGAAAACATTTTTGTATTAGACCAGCAGAAAGGTCAAGTAAAAAGTTTAAAACTATACTTCATCCAGATTTATAAATAAGGATTTTGTAAACTTGTTAATGATCTTATTTTGTTGACAAATTTTGCGGAAGAGAAATAAAAAAATGTATTCTTAAAAATATTTTTATTATGTATAACTATACATGCAAAGAATATCTTACTATTTAAAAAATAGTGTAGTTTATTTTATGAACACATATTTATTGAATAAATATTAAAGTAGTCATAAGTATATAATCAACTTCTGTCATATTAATGATACCCAATAGACTATATAATGATTAAAAAATCAGAATCAAATCTGAGTAACATAGTTATTTAAATAAATGACATGTAAGCATCAGAGACTGAATACAGCAGCATACTAAATAGCCTTATATTTGGCTAGTTAGTATGCTGAGTTTACAGTATTCAGCAATGGCTGAAAACACTTTATATGGGAAGTTTATGTATAATTGATAATGTTTGTAAATAGCTATTGAGATACATGAGAATATCGAATTTTTCGCAGTAATGTATGACAGTTTTCTACAGATCCTAAGCAAATTTCTACATATATTTGTAACGGTAAAACTTTGGAAGAATTTATTTGCTGGAGGATTTTCCTTGCCTGTAGAAGATCTCCACGCAATATATTACACACGGCTGCTTTAGCCCATACTGCTAGACCAATTATGTCTCTGGTTTGATCAGGAAGACCAGATACAAGTTCATGAATCATTGTTGGCTTTAAATGCTCAATTGCTTCCACTGTCTTGTCCAGTATTATCAATGCTTCAGCAGCATAGATGTGAGCCCAAGTTTTATGACCATTTGAAGCATCACTTTCACTTAACAATTCATTGGCACTGACTAAAGCAGCAAGAGGATCTTGAAGATGTAAGTAAACGTAACTCTGTAGGACATGTATTGAATTCTTTAATTCACATCTTTGTTTCCAGTTAATAGGAGGTCCAGGAGGTGCCTGAATAAAAGGATGTGTTTCATCTGTGGGAGATTCTTGATTAAGTAGCAATGTTATTGCATTTCTTAAGCAAAGTGCTGCAAACTCGAGAGAAAGTGATGGTATAGCATAAGATTCTCCAGCTAATGAATATTTCTCTTTTTCTTTTGCAACAAGGACTCTTGTATGAGAGCCATTACCAAGTTTTTTTACAATAAACTTTTGGACTTCATCACTGCAACACTTTTTAATACAACACTCGGCTAGTCTCACCCAGATTTGTGGATTGTTTGGGTAATGTCTTGCAGCTTCCACTAGACACTCAAATGCTCCTTCAATGTTCTTAGTGGCATGTAGTGCTAACCCAAGATTATAGACATAAATTGGATGATCTTTACAAATAATAAGCCTGTCACCATCATCACTTTCTAAATTTTTAAAATGTTCTTTTAATGCATTTTGGAAGTATTTCGTTGCCAAATAAGGCTTTTTTAAAGACAAGTAGATAACTCCAAGATTATTGTTTAATGCAGCCCAAACATCTTCACCTTCATTTCTGACATCATAACGGCACTCTATTGATGTATACAAACTTATTGTGTTACAAGAATCTTTAACATTACCATTGATATACTGTTGTTGTGCCACTATTAAAACATTCTCTATTGAGTCTGCCTTTAGATTAATTTTTTGTCCAAGAAACACATGTGCTCTGCTAATGAGACGTTGATGCAAATTACTTAATTCATTATTAGATTTAAAGCTATCAGCATAAGCATTTGCAATTTCTAGTGTTTTTTCATAAGTGCGCCTGCAAAGTGTGCATTCTAAAAGGAGTAATATAACATAATGTAGTAACTTTTTATCCTTAATAACCTTTGAAGTCAATAATTTCTCAAGTATTACTACACTTTGGTAGTAATATCGATAGTGATATAATATGACTGCATAGTTATATAACGCAAAAGGAGATGATATTTCGGTAACTTCTTCATCTGGAAAATCAACACCAGCACAATCAGACATACATGTTTTAAAGTTTTCAATATTTTTCATATCAGACGCAGCCAATTCAACCACTGCTTTATTATGTTGTACACGCTTAAGGAGAACAGTATTATCCCTAACAAGATTTTCTAATTCACTAAGATGTTGTAGTGCCGCAGCATAGTCTTTTTTTAAATAACATTGCTGAGCCAATATTGCTGGTTCTTCCGCATTATTTGACATTTTACTAATTATACCGCTGTCGTTTTTAAAATATTGAAATATCAAATCGCGATTTTAAATAACCGTTTTCAAATAACGAACTCATGTAACCTATAAATTTATTAAGAAAATTAAGTTCCAAATTCCAATTGAGATAAATAATATTTACAGTGGACACTAGTCACTACAAAAATCAGTGTCACATTCACTCGGGACGTGGACGTCAGTGAATAAATTGCTATAGATAATAGAGGAAATTGGATCACAACTTTATTAAATGTAGGTGTCTATCTACTTTAAAAACATATAAATAAACATTAAACAATGGATTTCTTAATAACTACCATACCAAGTATTTTTGGCTTTTAAAATAAAACTTTTAAATAATTTTTACAGATTAGATGCATAAATTGGCGTATTTGGGATATTGGTGTACCTAATGAAAAGAAGAGAGAGAGCAGTTTTTAGAATTAGGTAAGGTCAACTAATACAGTTTTGTTTTTTATAAATGGTTTCAAAAGCAATTGTAATAGAAAGAGAAAAATTAGTTTGAAATTATGAATTATAGAGATATAGTCTGAGCTTTAATTTTCGAATCATAGAGTAAAAATAAATCTATTGGTAAATTCGACATATATCTTGTATACTTTGCATATGAATTATGATTCTGTACCATCGTTGTAAATAAAGGCAAACATGTAGAAAAAATGTCCAGAAAGTGGATATTTTTATGTGGAGCTGTAGTGGTGTTTATGCACTTTTCTATTATTATTTTTATGTTAAGCCCACTGTATAGTAATACATCATTCTATAGGAGTAGTTATGCACACCTTGGATTGAGGCAGTCGAGCGTCAATTGGTGTAAAGAGCTGCGGCTGCGGAAGCCACCTTCTTATAATGTCGTGGCTCTTGTCTCTTATCCAGGCAGCGGAAACACCTGGTTGAGGTATCTCTTACAACAGGCTACGGGTATGTAAAAATTTATTTGAGCGCGTTGTTATTTTAAGTTGAAATATTATTCTTAATGTGTTTGTAGGTATTATGACTGGTTCCATCTACATGGATTATGGTCTGAAAGTCCATGGTTTCCCAGCAGAGAATGTTACCAATGGTTCAGTGCTTGTTGTTAAGACTCATGAAGGTCCTCCACTGGACAAAAAATTTCAAGCTGCAATATTACTCATAAGGAATCCTAGAGATGCAATATTAGTAAGTGCTTCAGTTTATTTTATAAACAATTATTGTTGCTTTAATAAAACTTCATGATTTTGTTATTAGAATGTGTCAAGTTAACATGACAGTTGTTTTTTAATTTGCTTCATTAAAATAAACTGTAATTGTTTCACTTTAAGTAGATTTTATTTGTATTTCATTTTTATAATGACATTAAAAGCTTTGTTTTATTTTTATTTGCAGTGTTGCATTATACATGAGGCTTTGGCACTTCACACCTATGTATGCACTTTTATGTTATACAAGATCTGCATTTGAATGAGATCCTAAGGTTAGATGTTGTTTTTATAATCATCATTATTCAGATTGTTGTATATAATCTATTGTATGCATAATAACTTGTTTAAACGTTTTACTTCAGGCGGACTTTAACAGAATTCATAAAGGCCATATAGGTACAGCACCTAAATCAGCTTTTAAAAGGAAGACTAGAGACCAAAAGTCTGGTAAGTTATTTGTAATTTACATTACATTAACACCTAGATTTGCTTCATTTTTATTCAATTTATATGTGTAGGTATTTCAATATATTCCATATTCACTTTCTTGTTACACTTTTGGTGAATAAAAAAAATTGTGTTTTGGCACAACAATATAAATTAAAAGATTTTCTCTTTAAGGGATTGATTATCTCTGCATTTCACCTACATCCTATAAGGTGAAACATGAAATTATATAGTGATAATTTTTGTATTGAAAGGCTTTTTATGTGTAGTGTTAGCAAATTCAAAGGAATTGAATGATCAATGGCATTATGTTACTTACAGATTGGACATCATATGTGTCCACAGAGGTGATGGCATGGGAGAGTACTCACCGCTTATGGCTAACCAGATTTTCTGGTCCTCTGCACATAGTTCTCTATGAGCGGCTAGTGATTGACACTCGTAGTACATTACATTCTGTATTGGACTTCCTCAACCAAAGTGTAACTGAGGTATCTATCTATAAGTGAAGCTCCTAAGTCATATTATATAGAAGTTTCCATTTTAAATGTTTTTTTTGTAATTACAGAAAATACTATAGGTATTGTTAGACACAGGAGTGAGTTATTTAATTGTAAACATTATTTTTATAATTTTTCAGGAGGATATGAACTGTGCGTTAGCAAACAAGGAGGGTATTTATCGCAGGAGAAAAAAGCACAGAGACTTCGACCCGTTTACACCTCATATGTATGCTGTTTTGGAGACTGTACGTAGAAGAGTTGCTAACTTGATTGTGGAGTATGAGAAGTCACACAACCATACCTATAGGTAATTCTTACATCCTAATCTTGATAGCATGAATTTTCAATAAAAAGAAAAACTTACCAGTACATCTGCACTTAGGCTGTGTCTGTCTTAATTTTAAACTAAAAACTGTTAAAATTAAGAGGAAACGTAATGGATTTAATGACTAGCTTTGTATAAATGATATTTAAAAGTGTAACTAAGACATTTGCTGGTTATTGACAAAGTTGTCTTTGATCCACAGATGAAAATTCCTATTGATTACCTGCTATTTATTGTTTCATGTTTTTAGTAAATTCAGGGTATATTTTATAAAGAAATGTTGCATTTAGTGAAATTTAAGCTTTATAAATTTGACAACGAAGACTTTAAAACACTTATCTATGACCCCATTATGTATCTAACACTGTGATTGGTATCTACACAATTAAATCAAACTATTTTCTCATAACTTTAGTTAGATCAATTTTCTTATTTTTAATTATCATGTTACAGTTGGAAATGTAAATCAGTATTATTCCAATGAAATGCCAAAATGTATTTTAGTAATGATGTCCATATACATAGTTAAGAAATTCTCAATTTTGGTGAAATATTTTTGTAAATAAGAACCTCTACTGTCTGCGTCTGCTTTAAATAAATGCGTGTTAGTCTTCTCGTTTGTGTATTTTGAAAAGGCCTATCTGTATATTGTATAAAGTAAGAAAATGTAAAAAGCTATTAGGACATTGGCCTCAGTGAAGTAATAAAAAATCATCGAATTTTCTTTTCCCTTGGATTATATTGTGTGTGAATAATCTAGCCGTAAGTAGTGATGTTCTTGTAATATAGCCATTAAATATAACTAATATATTTGGTTATTTTAATTTCACAAACCTCAATTTCAACAAGTTAAATCTCTAAGTGAAATGGATTAATTATATGGCGATAGTTGGCATAATATTGAGTCTGAAAATGCTTTTGCGCGCTTTGACTAATATGAAAAAAATGGTCCTTTTACTTCTTATTATGAAGGATCGAAGATAATATTTGACAGTAGACCAATTTGCCTAATATCAAAAATTATTGCGGTGTGGGCTTCCTCATAATTAGACTTGATAATACAATAAAAGAATTATAAAATTAAATACGCTTTATTTCGTCATTATTTCTTGGTCACATCGAGACAAAGGGGACACTTGCGCGGAGTTTTGTTTACATTTACAATATAAAATATATGCAAGAGATGACGCCTCACAAATAAATTAACGCGATTTATACATAAAGCGGCGAGCGCCCCTCGTTCGTTCACACATTACATCATCGAAATCATTCATAACAATGTTTTTGAAAGTTAATTCATCGGGGTCTGTGTCATTCTGGAAACGTCAACAATTATAATTCGCATAAACTCAACGAGCACGCTTAAATAATGACCAGTAAAATTTAACCTCTAATAACATCCTATTAAACTCTTAATATTATACAAAATCGTCGTCAATATCACAAAAAGCGATAAAATAATCGCAAATTCTCGACCAAATAATATAAAATCCACTCCACGGTCGGTCGAACCGTTTCACATCGGAGATTATTTTTACCTCGGCTTCGTCCTAATATAACGCGATGTACAAAGCGGAAATTAATTTACAATTGATCACTTGCGATCCGTCCGAACGAACCGACGGTCGACGAGCAATAACTTTACAAAACTAAACAACAAAAAATCTTTTGTACAAAAAGAAAACAAACCGTCACAGCGATTGAATCCCGCGGCGGGGCCACAGTGTCAAGATCAGTCGAGTGGCCTCGCGGCGCCCCACCCCCCCAATCCACCCCGCCTCCGGTTGCGACCCGGCACTCGTCCTTTCAGTCGGAGTCTCTTCCGTGTGATTTTTATTATTTTCCCGAATCTTATCCCTTTCCTTTCCTCCGACACGCGACACTATCTCGAAACATTTGTACAAAATTGAAAAAGCCACACCCTATTTTGTAATGGATTATTATTATTATTGCTTTCGAATGAGGTACTCTCCATTAATCGATAGGACGAATTATTTATAAATGAATAAGTCGGCCCGACGGTTCGTCACTCGCCCGAAACGACAGGGAATAGTCACGTGACACGGAACAATAACGTCCACTGGTGGCGATCCGAGACGAGGGCTGTAACGGCGGGAGGCGTCACGTCGAAGTCGGCGGATGGAAAGGTTCTCGAAGGCGGATCGCGCTCGTCTAGAGGTGAACGGTGACGAGGGTCTGGCGGGCGGGTCACCTGAGGGCGCGGCATCGGCGACACACGCGCACCGACCCCACGTCGCCCCACGAGCTCATCTCGGAACAGGACCCGCAGAAGATGCCTCCGCAACGCCTGAAACACAAATATAGAGAATATGAGAGAGGGTGAGACGAGTCGGTCTCCGACGACACGAGCCGGACCCGGATCGCACCTGCAGTGGTGCCGCCGCCTCGCGAGCCAGAACTGGTTGCGACAATGCTGGCAACGAGGCGCCGCACTGTCCGGCAGCCAGAGGACGCCGCCGGCCTCCTCCCCCACCTCGACCTCCGAGGCGCTGCCGCTGCTGCTGCCGCTGCCCCCGCTGCTGCTGCCGATCGCCGTCTGCGCGGGCGTTCACGTTAGCGAGACGAAAGGCATAAAACGGAACGGGACGGGACACGGGGACGGTCTATATAGGGCTGACCTTGGGCGGTTCCGGCGTAGACGGCCGGCGTCGGGCGGGCGGCGGGGCGTGGGAGGCCGGCGACGCTCTCCTCAAAGCCTCGTGGGCCGATCTTAACTGGACGTTCAGATCCTCTACCACTTTCTGAAATTTACAAAAGTTAAAAAATAAGAAGAAACTCACAACAGAAGTGGCAACGAGATGTCCAGAGAACATGAAGACGAACTTTAGACAACTACATGGAAAGGACAAGGCGCAAGGACGAGAAGACACCGCGCTAAAAAAGGTTCGAAGATGTAGTAGCGTTTGAAAAACTTGGACGAGAGGCCTACAAGATAGAACTTCACCATACTGACCTTCTGGTAGAGGATGATCTGATGTAGTCGGGCCTGCAGAGGGTCGTCAGCCGGCGGCAAACCGTCGAGCGAGTCTCTCTCCCCTCGCAACTCTCTCTCCGACCCCTCCCCGCACACGCAGCTGCCCGCAGCCCCCGCTCCGGCGGGGGTCCCAGTGCCGCACACGCCGCACCAGCACATGCCGTTCGGCACGGCCTCTGGGAAAGGGAAGCAATCGAATGAGCGAAATCGAAACTTTCGTTCCCTGTGAGTCATCTCTTTCGGGCCGGCGCTCGTCGTACCCGATCCGCAGCGGCAGTAGGTCCGCCCTGGCGAAGCGGGACAGAGCGTGAGCTGGCTGGACACGAGGCCGGCGCGCGGCCCGCCCTCCTCTCGCGCTCGCCCCTCGCCCTCGCTCTCGGAGCTCGACGACACCACGCCTGCCGCACGGTCATTAATCAGTCTTCGGACGACGAGGAATAGTAAATCTATTGTTTAAAAAGAATTACTATTACCATTCAACTCCACTTCCAGAAAGTTGGCCGCGACGTTCACGATTCCGTTGCCGGCGTTTTCCCGGTTGTGATTAGTGTTGCCGTTCACGACGTTGTGGTTCGCCGCGTCGCCCTCCGTGGAGTCTTGGTCGTCTGACAATTTTCTGTCGTCCGGGGGAGTGTCTCTCTCGGAGGAACTCCTGTTGTCGATCGCTCTCTCCAATCGGGCCGCGACGGGTTCCAATCTGGTCTGCGGCGAGTTTTCCGGAATGTCGAAACCGTTCGAAGACTGGTTGCTAGATTCGGATATGGACCGCCACGTGATGCTGATGTTCCGCGTCCGGGCTTCTCTAGAGGTCTGAAATTCAAATTGAAAAGTTAGGAGGTCGACGTCCGACATCGAAGAGAGAAAAAGAACTCCCAAACTCACATCCGCTATTTCGATGACATCCGCGTAGAGGTCGAAAACACTCCTGTCTGCCGTGTCCGGCGACCCACCGTCGGTGACGTCGACCGCGACGTCGGGCACGACGCCGTTGAGGATGAGGCCCGAGTCGGCCTTGTCGGCGACCAGAGACAGCTCTCGCTCCAACGAAGAAGAGTTGCTGGCGATGTCTCTCGGAGGGCGGAAGTGATTCCCGTGTAACTCCACCTGTCGACATCACGGATCCTTCAGAGGTGTCGGGCGTCGCCCTCTTTTACAATTGGCTAAACCAAAGTATATACCTCCTCTTCCTGCTGCAAATCCAGCGTCAGGTGGGTCGCGGCGATCGCCGAGGGAGGCAGAGAGTCCACGCAACTATCCGACAACGCTTTTTCACATTCTGTACCGACTCTGTCCTCCTCCGCTTTCCCGTTCAGCATCAATAGCTTTCTGAAAATTAAATATCATTCAGTTTCGGAACACTACGCACACGAGCGTTCGAGAAGTGGGTCGCGAGACTCACGCGTCGGGTGCCAGGCTGGGATCGCTGTTGCGGCGCTGCGCAGTTCTCTTCTCGCCTTCGGTCAGCAAGTTGTCGCACGACCGCGTCTTCGTCATGACCCCTGAATTTACAAAAAACGTTCAGTAACTTTTCTAAATCGGAAGAACAGAGAAGGCGAAGCGACCGCTACCGTTGTGCGGGGCCGGCGCGGGCCTGGGCGGCGTGGGCGAGGCGGGCGGAGGCTCGTGGGCGCCTCCTCCCCCCCACAGTCCCCACCAGATCTGCAGCCCGCTCACGCTGCACTCGGGCCACAGCTCCTCCTGGTCGTGGAAGTAGAGATGGTTCCGGTAGGCGGGGGCCTCCAGCAGATGCCACACGTGCGGGCCGGGGTCACCGGCCAAGGCGCGCTCCCGACGGTTGTTGCACAGGAACGTGCCGAACATACACGAGTGCACGTGAGTGGCCAGCTTTATCTGCAAATCGTCCATTCGGTCGTCAGGAATCGCGTCGTTCCCTTCACCGATCCAAATGTTGCGAGGGGATGAAGGGAAACACTCACGAGATAGGCCTCGTTGAACTGGAAGGCGACGGGAAACTGCAACATGAGTTGGTGTACGAGATGCAGCCATTGAACGAAGACGGGAGATCTCTCGTTGGGGTCCTCTCCGCCCACTTGGTGTCCGCATCGTTCGGCGAACTTGTGGCCGTAGTCCAGCCACTCCCGTTCTATGAGGGTGCGGAAGCCCTGCGAAGGTCACGACGTGAGAACGAGCCCCGTGCGATTCGGTTGGGCGAAAGCAGAACACGGAAAGTACCTCCAGGGTGCGGTAATAGGGGTCTAGGAGAAGCTGGGCCAGAGCCACGAGCTGCGGCGTGCGGTCCCATCCGTCCGAGCAGTGCACGAGCACGGGCTGTCCGTCGGCCGCGGCTCGGGCCACCGTGCACGCCGCTCGCAGAAGCCCCGACAGGTACTGCAGCCAGAGGGTGCGCTCCAGAGCGCTGTGCCAGCTGGAATATCATACTCGTATTTATTCTTGATTCGGACAAAACGGTCGCAGGGTGCATCGAGAAGTAAAGAGAAAACTAACTTGGGCTGATCGTTGTCCGCGATGAGGTCCCTCATCTGCTGGAAACTCTTGCGCACGTGGTGTATATTGGGGAGGCTCATGAACTGAATGTCGGCGAGAGGGTAGTACTGGGCGCACTCGCAACCTCCGCCCCGAGCCCGGTTCGTCACCGCCGACGTGAACGACCGAGCGTCCACGATGAGCAGTCTTCGGGCCTGGAACGAAGACGCCACGGAACATTGCCAACGGAAGCTAATTGCGCATCGGCCTTACCCTAAGTACGTGGAACACTCTCGAATACCTTTTTGGGAGTAGTGCGATCCGCATCGCAGGCGGCCACGAAGGCTGCCAGGAGGCCTTCGTCGTCTCCAGAGCGCCATCCGAACCAGCCCACCTCGGGCTGCGACGAGCGAGCGATCACGGCTCCCGTCTTCCTGTGACGCCACACCACGGCCGGAATGCGTCGCATCGTGCGGAACCTGTGGAGGTGCGACCGCAGGGTCATGGCGAAGTCCATACGGCTTTGCAGTTTGCACATCAATGCGAGAAAGCGAAGGTTCACCTGGCCACGGCCTCGAGCTGCTCGTCTCCGATGGAAGCGGGCACGATGAGCAGAGGAGGGTAGGAGGGGCAGAGTTTGTACTCTGCGTTGACGGCGGACACGCGCCACGGACCCTTCGTCGTGAATCCTAGTCGCTCCAACTGCGAACGCACACCTTCATTGTGAGTTGTGAGGGCTGGCGGAGTCTTCTTTTAATTAGCATTATTCCTCGTCAATAGAATGACGATAGAACAGACAAGCGGATAAAGGCGTTTACCTCGCAGCCGAACCAATGTATCTGATTATGCGCTTGGGAGGCGTCGACTAACGCTCTGTGCACGGAGGAAGGCGGCTGTTCTTTCGCCCAGGCTGCGTACGACGCCGCGAAGATATCCTGCAGAGAAGTGATGGGAGCCAGAGATGTGCTCAGGCGCCTCCACCATTCCAGACATTGTTCACTCGCGTTGAACGTACATCTAAAAAATATTTTATTATTAAATGACATTTATTTAATTATTATATTCTCTTCTATTTATGAATATGAGGAATGTAATGCACACAGCATTAAGCTAAGTAACAGTTGAGCCATAAGTAAACATCGGCCTTGCAGAGGAAATATATTTGAACAACACACTTTCATAAATATTTGTGTCCCCTATTACTAATGAGACGGCCGTTTTCTCAGCTAGGCTCGAGTAACGGACCTGGAATCTATACACCATTTTATTAATTTCCTTACTAAAACCGTAAAATGGAGATGTCGGATTTCTAGATAACTCTTTGTTATCAATTTATTGAGGATATTCTACAATACTTTCTTTATTTCATTGTGACAGTCAGTGTATCAGTCAATAGCCCCGTTCGAGCGAATGTTATCACTATCCGCTGGAAGCGTGCTGCGTTGTTCTAAATGAACAATTATTGTAATTGTTTCGGCACGTGGTTTATATGCTAGCAAGTGACGTAAACCTATTCCAATACTCACTTGAGCTGTCTTCCATGTTTGCACAAAATGATAAGCGTAATCAGATCCCGGATCTCAACCACATCGATGAGCCTCAGAGGCACCGAGAGGCCGGAGCCGCCACGACGACGCGTGTGTATGTGAAGCCGGTAGTTGGACATGGCGATCGTACCATCTGACGTACGTCCCACCCACTGAAATTATGCGATTTATTATCGCCAGGTACTTCTTAAAGAAATGTTAACAAACTGAACAAAAAATTCTGGATACAATTTGAACATATTACCTATTTAAATTGATTATTACGTTAATGCCTTTGCGCAAAAAGAGATAACTAATCAAAACCTTTACCGCGTCTGTTCGTATCGTACACATTCAGAATTGTCTGTACATATTGTACATTTAATCACTCTGTGTTATGAGTATCATAAGTTATTTATTTATAAAAAATGCCAAAGTATGTACCTAGTACGTTTTGATTTACCTGCACAAACTCGCCACATATTGGTGCAAGCGCAGGCTCTAGACCTGGTTCGTCGTAATGCGTGCGCGTGCGCGGATACAAGTCAGCAGCGCGTACACGATGCGGCGGCGGCTCGGGCGGCGCACCACGCCGCTCACGCTCCCGCTCACTCATATCGCTCGTCGCAGTTAGCGTAGATACCTGTAAACAAATTCAAAACATTTTAACGTCATAAATATAAAGTTTTATCAATGTTTATTTATTTCGTAATCCTACAGCTAACCTAAATTATATACAACAAAAAACAATTAAACTAAAGATATAGCCAACGATGGAGTACATAAATACAAATATTCAAATATTTATGAAAGGTAATTATTACTTAAATACGTAAAACCTAATTTTGCTTTGTTGTGTGAATGTGTGAAAGTGAGGGTGTAAATAACGGGCAAATAACTAAACTATAAAAGCATTATTAAGCTTCTTACGTAGAGTTTAAAACCTTTTCATATAGTTTTATACATTTATTATTTTATTTATTTCAAACATACACATTATCTTTACAGCCTATGCCAATACGACAATACATATAAGATAATAAATCAAAAAAAGAACCTTAGTAAAGAAGACACGCAAAGATTTGCGTTTCATTTTAAACACTACACGTAATTCACAATCGTCAAACATTAATGGCCGCGGGAGGGCATTCAACTAATTTTGGAACATAACAAATATTGAACACAAAGAGTCTTGCGCGACTTCAAGTTATACTTCAACTGATATTGCACACCGAAATAGTTCAAGATATCGCGACAGAGAGAAAACACTACCTTTCTCTGTTTGTACAAAGTCCGTTCTTTGGACGGCAATCGATAAATACACTGCACTTGACATAATTAAAAGAAAAATAAACTACCATTGCGTTACAATGTTTTTAAACAATTTTAAACTGCATTCCATGTGCCAAATCTTCGATGTTGGAACTTGCAAAATGATTCTTAAAATCAAACTGAAATTTCTGCCTTCTTCATGAAAGCTAACATCTGCGTAGGAGTGAATGTAAGATATAAACATTGTTAATGGTTGGTTTTTGACCCGGCTTACGTTTTGCGATTACCATATAAGTAGCCTGTGAAAATGATTCATTTGGAAACAAAGAATAAACTCCCAACAAGAATTTTCTCACGGTGTAATGTGGCAGTTGAAATATTCCGTTTATTACATATATTATAAAATATAAAAGAATTCAATATTATACCTTAGTTATAAGTATAACTTTTAATGTCGCCGATATTTCCCGCTAAAACCGGATCTAACATCTTTGTATAAAATCTAGTTCATTTAAGGCTCATCCCTACAACAAAGAGAAGCATGCGTTCATTCATAGACTTCCCACAAACAAAAGTAAAACCACCGACAAATGTGACTCACTGCTCCCACGGACTGTTACTGAAATGTGCTTGCTCATTGCCGGTGGCGAGACTAAGAAAGGATTCAGTTGGACATAAAACTAACATTAATGTATGGCAGTCGTTAACATTGTATTATCACGTTGCATATAAAAATATTGTAACATCTCGAAATAGTTATTTACTCGTTGGAAATGTATTTCGCAAGGAGCTGTCATCTGGAGGCGTTGTATTTTATATAGAACAGGCGGCAATCAAGACAGGAGGCTAATCTGATGTTAAATGTTAGCGCCGCTCATGGACGCGTGTCTAATATTGTCTTATCAAAATATAAACAAGTCTTATGTACGAAAATAATAGTTCTAAATTATAGTTGAATCTAGGGTACACCATGTGTATCGACTGCTTAAATATTGAGTCATTATACAAATGAACATCACAAAAGGGAAACATCTACGATCTATTTATAACCATCAAAGACTGACTTTCTACCCTAACCAACGTAACATTCCGACGCAGTGACGCAACAAGGCGCCGGCGCATACTACATAACTACCACATTAACTATCGTACAGTTTTATAATCATTATTATCTGAATCATCATATTTGTTTATAATCAAAACACTTGAAGCTTGATCACAGTAGTTACGAAAACTTGTTTCGAGTTTATGTCACTCACACAAAAAGTTTTGTGCGTTGACTTGTACAAGTTACACACAAAAAACAACTGGTTTAATTTTGAATATGTTTTAGATTTAAGTACGTTTGGTTTTAAAAACTTACTTAGTCTGCAAATAATGCTTTTAGCCAAAAATAATGGCCACAAGACGTGATTTATCAGAAAGCCATTCGTCGCCCATCCATTACGACAAAGCCTTACAAAAACCAGTGGGCGGCGCCGCCCACCGGCACAGGCGCATTCACCCTACAAGTACGAGCCAAAAAAGGCTTCCAGTTAAAAGCTAAACGTGACTCAAACGAGAGTAGGACATAAGACATTTAATATGAACAGCATCGTCCATACTCAGTTCATTTTTCCTTTCCGGAAGTTATTTTATAGAATTCATACTTTCCTAAACTGAAATAGTCTATGCCGAGATTGGCTGTGATTTACGAGTGCTCTCTACCTGTTATCTACTTCCCGGTGCACAATTTACCTTGAAAGCGTTTCATGTTTATTAATTATCTCCTTTAAGGAATCGATATGAGTAATAATCACTCTAGTCAATATTATTAAGATTGCGTTATAAGGTGTATCTAATAAACGTATGAACCAATGTTCACACCTTCATTACATTTAGAATTATCGTCAGTCAGGTCCGAAAATAAACCTCAATAATTTCGACACCAGTACTAATATACTTGTTAAACTATTTATTTGGTCGGTTGCGTTAAACTTCCAGTGTGAGATCATTAACCTCTTAACTATTTTGTGTCCGTAAAAAGCGGCGGTTTCGAGCGTTCTAGAATATGTTAACATTTAGTCCACAATTAATTTATGACAGACAAATACTGTAAGTTATGTGTCGAAAGCATTTTATCTATGAGGCATGTTGAACATGTTCTAATATATAAAATATTAGACCTGCTCTCTTGTCCAATATGTAGTATGTATATTAAGTACATATTCAGTTTTGCATCGGAGCTCTCAGAAGTTTGTGTTCAGATTTCGATGTATCAAGTGTACGGATGTATTTGTCATTTTAACTGTATCCGCCGAGGGGGCTCAGTCTTCAACTTGACTAGCAGTTCAATGATCATATTATATTGTTTTATCGCCGATGAAGCTCTTCGAATCAATAAAGCTTTTGTATTTATACACAATCTAAAAATTAGACACTAACAGATATTTAAAACAAACAAAATAAATAAGAAATAGGTCGCTAATTAATAAAATAAGTTTTTGTTTAAGCAAGATTATATTAACCAATAATGATTATTTCCTATTAAGATTTTTAAAGGAAAACAGTAATTTGCTAGCAAACACGAGTTGGCAAATTGGTTTAGCCGATGGCAAATGATCTCACTCAGTCGGCTAGACAAGCCAGATGTTATAAACACGTCAATCGGTATACGCCCATTATGTTAGATTTCAGTTTTCGCAGGCTTATAATGTAAAACTATATAAATTATTGTATTTATCTTATAAATTATTAAAACATATTTGTCATAAAAAATAAAGACTATTGGAAAGGATGAGCCACAATAATGATATTATTTTATCGAACGCTAAGCATGTACCTCATTACTGATTCATATCTTGAAATCGAATCGCGTTTCGCGTTACAAGACAAGCGTAGTACAAACGTAGTTTATATTGTGAGGCAACGTCACAGTGGTGGGGGCCGCGATGTATTCGCAAGGACGCAACGTGTCGGCTGTCGGTTGGGCAAGCACGGAAGCGGGCTAGGCGAGCCCTCAATGGCGTAACGCGCTTTAGGAACTTTTGTATAGACCTTAAAAGTGTGCCAAAGGGTTTTCCGTCCCGGATGTTTGGGTTTGGTGCAAACTATTCAACTGTCAATTGTTATTCACACAATAGTGCTTAACTTTCAACATCGTTTTGTTGACACCATTCCAGGCTGCACCAAGTTGAATTGCGAGTTTTTTATTCGTGTTGCGTTTGCGTGTTTCGATTACAGAACAGTCTGAACTCTGGATATTTATTTCTCAACTAAAGTTTAGTTTATGAAGTATTACAAAAAACTTGGCGATTAAAAAGAGTGGCGGAGAGTTTATTGCTAGTTCTACTGTTCCGTACTACGCCCTTGAGAACTGGCAGTAAATGTAAAATTAGAAGCATTTCATACATATTTATTCTTTGACATTCATAAGTGTACATACATACTTAAATGAATGATTGATTTTGAATTTGAATATATCTTATATGTACATCAAATTGCCAAGTAAATTACGGTAATATTTTAGGTTCATAGAATTGTTTTGATGAAAGTGAATTGAGGTCGCCAACTATGTCATAACATCCGCGTTTCGAGGCTTTTATGCAAAGGTTGTCCATGCTACAGGGATATACCTAACTACTGTATGCCAAGTTTTATTAGGTTCATTGCTGTTTACGCTCTTACTGAAATAATTGAATTTTAACGTTTAAGGTAAACTTATAGACATGCTTATAGACACGTCTGTCAAGATCTAGTGAAAATACGTTCAACAAATAAAGCGCATTACGTGAGAAAGCATTTAGGCGCCATTTTGAACCCGAAGAATTCAGACAATATACTCATCGTGAACAATAGTATATATACGGGTATTAATGAGCTAATATTCTCAATGGCAGAGCGTCGTACAATTAATTCTAAATTCTATCAATTTCGCAATAGAGCTGTAATTCAAATACCAGAAGCGATGTCGTGTCGAGCATCTGGCACAACGCTTTTAAATACTCCACGGAGTTGAGTCACGGGATTTCTACAGAATTAATTGAAGGTCACTTAAGCATAAATATTCATAGTAAATCAAAAAGTTTGGGTTTTTTTACCGTGGGAAACCTTAACAAGCAAATCTTTGACATACGCCCGGTTCTACTTTATTTTACAGAATCGGAATAAATATTTATTGAATCAGCTGAGCCGGTATGAACGACCTCGTTACATAATTACCGTTTTTATTCTTTTGACGCAAAGCCATTTAGCATAATGAACGTAAAGTTTCTTCAGAAATGGGTTCTGCTTAAAGCACACATTGTCAACTTACAATGAGATGATTAGGAGCAATTTACGAACCATTTGACAAAGAGTGATCCAAGCCCGACCACAACAATGACGGGAGTCATTTAATGTAAACATGCTCAAGCGATGACTCAGTTCACTGCTGCTGCAATTGTAACCTAAAATAAAGACTGAACCTACAAATACGACAGTTCCCGTTCCGATGACTGTTAATGACATATATGTATTATAAATACAGTTATCCGCCCTATAATGCGTTTTTGTTTATCCCTATTTCTCACCCCCATAAAACGCTGTAGTTCCCGTCTATAGCGAGTAAATTTCTCAAGTTTGGTGTGAAATTTATAATGATTTGTCAACTCCATAATTAGTTTTGCGTGGCTGTGCACCTGTTTCAATTAATACGTCTAAATAACGATATTAAATACGTTACTGGTTTTGAGGTTCCTGTATTTGTTTCAGTAATATAACGTTAAGCACTTTAAACACAACTATAGCGGTCACCATGTAAAAGCAGTAAATTTATATTGATGTCTTCGAGAGATTCAATAACACCAAAGCAGTACATCTTCATTTAACCGTAGTCTGTTCTTTGTTCAGCAATCAAACCCGTTTCCAGGTCAATTAGCTTTAATGAATTTATAAGATTTTCTCTGCACCTCATTAAATAATCTGATGAGGAGGTCACGTTCATATAATTTGATTCACTCTCAATTCCTGTTAGTCGTAATCAGGTAAATCAGCACTCTGAATGGTAGAGTGTCTGGAGTGAGTCAGCTCCCTGAGTAGCAGAGTGGCTGGATAAATCCAGTTTTACATACCCCTGTCGCTCTTGGTGTAATTATAATTAATTATTATCGTATTAAGATCTGTAACAAATCTAACAAGGAAAAAATTAAAAAATAATCTTATCTGTTAGAAATTACACAAGGCTCGTGGACGTAGTAGATAAAATAAAAAGTAGCAAATTTTTAAGCCACTAGGCCAACACTGCTCAGAGACTTATTTTATCAATCTAAATATCCATAACAAATTCACTCCATTCAACTGATAAGCGAAAAAAAACAAAACTATATATTTCATCACTGACCTGTATTCTTATCTCTAAAAGTATTTCAATAGTATCTGTTTACTGGTTATGTCATTGGCGTGGTAAGTTTTTTCAGTTAATTTTAATAGAGAATATAAAGTCTAAATGATACTTAACTAACGAAAATACGTATTATTTAGTGAAAATATCTACAGTGTTAATTTATTCAATGTAAAATTGAAAGGTTCAAAGATGGACAAGGACGCGCCATCACGACTCATGAATGGGTCACGCTGTGCACTATGCAAGGTGACGATGAGAAAAACCTTCCTTTTTAAATGAAGGCCGTAAAGATTTTGCATACGAAAAACATAGAGGAACAGGTTTTACATAAGATTCACGTGTGTTCAGAACGTCTGGTTTGGTAGTTTTTTAGTTTAATTCTGGTTAAATAAATAAACATATTAAATTATCTGCCTCTAAAAGGATCTCCTCGTTATAATTACCTCCTTATAGTCCGGGGAAGGCGGCCTGGGGTACTTGGATGCCATTCGGGCCCCGGCTGCACAACCTTGGGCCGCGGGTGGCTCATCCTCGGGGTAATATAAATGCACGAAATCTTCCGTGTCTAGAAACGTATTGATCAGCATGCTCCGAATATATCAGTCACACGGTACACTAAACACTAAGCACTAAGGGAAGCACGCAATCACATAACGATCCATCTTAAGAATATATAAAACGTATCTCATAAACAATTGTTATCACCCTTGTATATAATTACATATCAGTCACACACTTTGTCACATCACCTGTTTGAATAGAAATTATTTAGCTAACTTTTGACACTTTATCGATATCCACCCAGGTATCGATAAAGATTCATAGGAATTGCGAACAATACAGTCTATATTTTTCAATATAGAAATATATATATATATATATATATAAATTTTCAATAATATATAATATTCGTATTAGACATGAGTTTTCTCTTGCCGAGATATTTCTATAGAACATTATATTTCCCGCTTAGGTAAAGCATCTAATGATCTCGTCACGTGGCTGACGCGTGAACGATCGCCCTTCCGACATGCAGTAACTTCATTGCTTTTCCGTATTTATTGTAAATAAATAAATAAATTATACATTACAGGCTGTCCGTAAAGTCCGGTCAACGACCATACGTAATAGTTATTTCAATTATTATGACAGTTGGCTCTGATTAATAAATTTATGATCTTTTATTATTCTTTTGATCACTAGCAATCAATGTTTTTTTTATTTATTTGACGCCGATTATTGCGTAATCGGCTCGATTATGTTTTAATTGAATTTATTCCTTTTCATAGGAACTGTTAATAAACCAAGATAAACAATAACTGGAGTATAAAGAACCAGTCCACATTCACCACATGTACTGGTAATTAGATATTCCCGTGCGGTAGCGTAGTGCATTGAAATAATAGCATTTGTAATTCGTTGGAATAAAAACAGGTGTGCGGAAATAAAACGACTAGTCACCCCAGTATTGAAGTCACCCCTTAATATTACAAACATGTGTTAGCTATGCAAAGTTTGACAATTGAAATACGCCATAGCACAAGCCCAGGTATATACCTGTGCTATAAATTTCAGAGGAGGAAGATATAAAACATAGATATTGCACATGAATCTCGCCACTCGGCGGATGCCCGTTCCAATTTGATGCGTTCAAGAATGCGGCCAACGGCGCTTGTGTTTCGCGGCTAAATTTCATATTGCTCGAGGTGTGTTCCTCATTGTCTACAGCTAAGGCCGTATAGCATCTTTATGTATTATATATTATTAGTAAAATTGACATACTCACGCCACTTACAAAACTTAGACAACCGCGATCCCCATGAATGAAGCACGTCCGCTTCATTAAGATTAATAATAACAATAAGATTTATAGTTAAACACGATACGACTACTCTAATAACTGGACCACAACTTGTTCAGTTGCCTTCCATTGAGTGTTCTCATGTTTCAAATCTAACCAACATTCTTCTATATAACAATAAAGTCACGGGAAATTAGTACCTAATACGTTTGAAATAGTGCAATTTTTCGCTGATATGTTTCGAGATATTCCGTCACTCGGGCTGCGGTTTGTATTACTGAAATATGATAGCTCCATTTTAACTTCACATCGCGTTTCAAACAGACAGAAACCTAATACGATCACTTAAAATGGCTATATTTGTATTTTGTTACAAGTTTTTATATGCATGAATCGAAAATTTGGTATTGTGTTAATATCCTAAGAAATTCATAATCAAGAAACTCATTAAAATGTGAAAAAACCATTTAAAGTCAAGATCGTTGTAATATTTACTAAGAATCTCACAGTAAATATACTCTACAAGGCCCAGTGACGTCAAGACATAAAAATCATAATCTTCCTAAACCTTGGATCTTATAAAAGATGGCGGATACAAGTTGCATTGACTTCTGTCATCACAATTTATTTCTTATATTTGTGCACTTCATATAAAATTGATAATTTTCATAGAACGGTAATCCTTTCGATTTCCCAATTTAAAGATATTCTTGAATTCTAACGATAAATAATCTTTCGAGAAAAACCAGGTCGCACATTAATAAATACTTAATTAGGGAACGAAACGAAGCACGACTGAGTGGGTAAGGTTTTAGTAGAACGAGGTCATTATTTCAGAATATTACAGTGTTCACGAGATAAAAAATATAAAAATCATTGGATCCTCCGGCCACAATACAAATATTAGCAAATAAACAACTAAATATGGTAATTTTGCTAATGAATATTAATCAATTCTACCAATTTAGTTGACATTAAAATAAGCATGGGAAAACTACTAAACAACGTCAGTCTAACCGCGTAATATAGCAAGATACATAGATAAAAGGTCGACTTTAAAGACAACATTACTAATATTATGAAAGTGAACAAGACGAAGAAGAGGGCGCTCGAAAAAAAGGCAGATAGAAGCGATAGCAGGAAGCGAATGGTTAAAGAAAGCCATGAATAGAGATTGTATTTGGAAAAACATGGAGGAGTACTTAGCCTGTGAAAGTGTTCCGATCAATGGTGCTAAAGAAAGTTAAAAAAAATATCTACAGATTACATTAGTAAAGATTGAGAAATAATTGGGCTTTATCATTATTATTATTCAAACGCTAACTTTGCCAAATGTTTTTTCATCTTAAAACTCATGCAAAATGCATTTTACTACACATTCCAGACGCAAGCACTCTGTAGGATTGACCAATGGGAAGCCAACACGATGTGTTGCGCACAAAACAAGTATGAGCGATGCATCGTACAAGCGTCGTGTTCTGACCATGACCTTCGCCGGAGTACAATGAAGCAAATATATTAACCCCTTAAGCTACTACAAAGACAACATAAACAAGGATTCTGTGAAATAAAAATGTAATACGATTAAACGCAAAAAAGTGATAAGTGGTTATAAGATTGAACACAAGCGTAGATGTCCAAACAAAAAATGCTCGAGTTTGCTTAGAGAAATCCAAAATTACTAGTGAAGTCTGAGATGAAATTAATATGTATAAAGAAAATAGAGTTAACATCGACCCATATATGTCCGTATTGATAATACTTCCCTGTAACAATCATGGCAAATGAAGCGTGCAACTTGAGAAAATAAGGCAACCATTTGCCTTTTACAAGTGAATTTATTTATAAGAAAATAACAATTATGGGTCAAGGCTCTTCCGAAATCACTTTGTATTAGATCAAATTCTCATTGCTAATGTCGTTGAAACGATTGATACGGACACACATTCTCTGATAACAAGGTCATCGAGATAAGTTGGAGGCCACATTGGTTAAACTGCACGCATGTTATTTTTAGACTGAAAAACAAGTGACTGCAACGTTAAATGTAAATACTATACATATATTAGAATAACATACACATCAAATAAAGTAAATGATCATATCTATAATATTATTTCCTGAATAGATAATTTATTCACTCTGACATTTCAATGGTCTAACATAGTAATCACTACGGTTTTTATTGCCTAAGTGGAAATATATGTGTACGAGAACCGGATTCTTTATGTATAAGAAACAGCAAGCTGCAGGCCATGTACATTTTTTATGTAATTTACGACAGGGGCTTGGTGGAAAGTGTCGCGTATCTTATCGTAATTTGATAATGACCAATGTTTATAAACAGTTTACCCAAATACTATTACAGGCGGTTGAATTATTTAGCACAGATATTTTACACCTGTACAGTCTGATTACTCTTTATCAATACATATAATAAAAATTAAAATCTAACATCCCACGTGACTACGTAACACCGGTAACGATTTTCTTGAAACTCAGCTGTAACTATTAGACTTGCGCAGTCAATATAAACTCCACGTGGCTAAGGAAAAAAATCATTTCTTATTTAACATAGTCATACCCCGAAAACCCTGTGATGCGTGATGTGAACGTCTGAAAACCTTTAAATAAAATCCTGGTGTAGGAGCATGGGAGATCTTTCTAAAAGAATTAAAAATTTTCTATAAATATAAAAATAACCACACGAGATTAAATATGTAAAGTAAGTGTTTCGACCTCGATTTTGCGACAATTTCATTTCTAATAATAAAGTTTGTCATACATAACGTAATTTCCGATTTTATCGGAACTTTTCAATAGATCTGTCAGAGGCATGCGCACTAGTGCTTAATTGCCACGTGGCGTTTTCCAGTTGCATAACCTCTCCCTAATGCGACATATATCGTCTACAGATCGAACTGCATTTATAAATTGATCCTGATTCGTCGAAACCTCCTAGAGGTTAATGGAAATTATTTAGATTAATTACTGCCTCTGTTAAAACATTTGCTGTAATGTACCAGTCTTATAGATTTTTCTCTTCGTAAAGCGAACTAACAAGAACCCACGTTAAGAACTATGAGACTAACACTAACTCGCTGGACAGGATGAATTAGATTTATGCATCAGATTTATGAGAAACGACGTGGGTTAAATAGGAATTGTCAAATTTCACCCACTGTGTCGTACCAGCCAGTACCAGGAAGTCAGAAATGAGAATGTAGCCACGCCTACTAGCCCTGCATTATAGCTAATGTCAGCCACGACTCACGTTGCACCGCGATACTTTCCTTTCCTTACACACCTGCCTTATTATATGCGACTTAAAAAATCATATTCGAATGAAATTGAATTTTTTAAATTGCTTGACAACACTCGGAATACAAAATTAAAAAATAACCTCGTTATTACTCATTGAGGCGGACTGAACTTAATCCGACAATGAAACAATTAGCTCGGGAAACCAAAAGTTAAATGAAAACAATATAATTATCAAGGAATGTTATCAGCATTTTTTCAATGTACAAGATTATGAGCAAGTATATCTTAGTATTTTATCAAGGCATAAATATACTGATTTATAGTTTTAGTATCAGCAGAATGAGGACAAATGCTTGGAGTAACGTAAATTGTAGTAATTAATTGAGTAAGCGCGCCATAAAGTAGACGCCACGAGTACGCCATGCCGAAAAACCAATGCTCCTTCAAAAGAAACAGAAAATCATGTCCAATACGTGTAAAGTGAACATGATATAAGAATATCATCGCTTGATTTTCTCATTGAAATCGTTATTTGCACTAATATAGTAATATTTAATAGCCATGTGCCGAACACGTCGGCACGCCGCTTTTGCCATAGTAGTAGTATAGTACAAATTCCATTGCAGACCTTAAGGTTGTTCACTTAGACGCAGATACATTACAATATAATCCATTTATATTTGTCGGAGACTTCACAAAACCACAGATATGTAAACTGAATATTGACGAGACAGCGGATTTGGGGTATATCCATATTATAATATGAAAAGTGCGGAGTCGCATAGAGCATGCGACGATCACGCGCGGCAGCTGCGGAGCAACTGCAGGCGGAGGGCACGGTGGGGAGGGGCGGTTAGCGCGGGGGGCCGCCGGCGTCTGAACGGCCCGAGTCTAGAGGTTGCCTCCTCGTAAATTGTGCAACGTCAGCAAGCGCGTGCGTACTTCTACGGCCGCAAAAAACTTGCGTATCACTTCGAGTCTGCTATAAATTGTTCTAACTAATTGTTTTCCGTAACGTGACGTTATTGCGGTTAACATTTAAGTCGTTATATTTTAAAGCAATTGTTGCAAATTAGCTTTGAGAGTAATAACGATTGAAATCGATGAAAAATATATTCTACATAAATAAATAAATTATCTACTATTTTGTTTAAAAATTAAAAGTATTTAGATAAGTGGTTGCTATCAATTTTATAAGAAAAACAGTAATGATAATAAAAAAATAACAATGGCCATTTGTCACAGACATTCGTAATATAAAGCTATAAAATTCCGCTGAGTAGGTACTGCTGATAAGAAGTGCATATATTAAATATTTATGTTTTCTAATTAAAATACTTTACAGTGCCATGGAAACACTAGTTTACGGTCACGTGCCTCGATTATAACATGTAGACGTAATTATTTATGTAATATTTACCACCCAATATAACTAGAGAAGAAGAATATAATCAATACGAAGCTAGAATATTTATTCAAAGTCGAATTAAGTTAAAAGACACAATAGAAGTCCCACAGTTCATCTTCAAAACGAGAAATCCAAGTAGAATGAAGAACAGACATCAGCTGATTTGAGCTGACATTGACTGCCTTAACATATTTTAACCACGGGACGAAATTTAAAATATGTTAAAATTAGTTTTCAAGTTTCATATTTAGTTTGGGAGGGATATAAACAGCCAATTTCTTGAAAACCAAACAAAGGAATTTATACTTTCAATTTAGGCTTTCATCTGTGGCCGTCTCGAAAGGGAAATTACGTGCAAAAGCTAATACACGTTTAAGACTTCATATGACACGCCCTGAAAGTAGGTGAGGTCGTCTGAGTGGCATAATGTCGATATCATAACACAGGACATTTTACTCAAATATTTTCCAAACACATTTACGGAATCGGACGCGCCGTTTAACCACTTTATTGTTAAAAAACTGTCCCGAATTTGTCATGGGACATTAAAACCATCAATTTATAACTTGATGGGAATAATTTAACATTTTATACGAACTAAATTGTACATACTAGGACAATATCAAATCATTCTCCAAAAACATGGTACAGTGGATACAAGTCCATTTCACGCGCACACACACAGTTTGTACCATGCTGCAAGAGAAGACTAACATATACACATGCCATCAGAAGAAAGTCCTAGAACGACGTAGAAAAAACACGCGACGCCGTCACGTATGCCGTCACGTAGACGAGCGTTAGTAGGACAAGGGCGTTGGGTTTTTGTCCCATTCCACAATAAGGAAGAGACATTTCATTTACACAATTCGTTTGTACAAATAAATCGTGAATTGTTTATTTACAATCATATTCAGATGGGAAACATTATATAGTTTGATAGTTATTTAAAGTAGACAAAGTTGATTTCATGAAATTCGATGCGGTTTGAACAAATGTAAATATATTTTTTTGCTTCCAGTCTCGTGGGAAAAACCACCTCCAGTCTCCTTTCTCAATAGAATAATAACAGGACGAAGACTATGTCCAAATTGAAAGACTTATAAAAGTGGATATACCATTGGGAGGTGTAACAAGTCACTCTCACTAGCACCTTAATAGATTACTTTGAAACGGCTCATCCGCCGGTGCGTAATAAAACCCGGCGCGACAGAAAAAGGTTTCACGACCTTGAACTCGGCGGGGTTACAGAGCCCACCATTGCTCTGCCGTGCGTAAGGAATTCCGCTACATCAGTTCATATTTAAGCCTTCTAGGATACATTAAAAGTTTATTTTATTTGTTGAGATTTTAAGTAATCAATCGACTACAAGATGTTATGACAGTGAAGTTATTATTTTTATATAAAATTAGTTGTGTATTATTACATAATATCATATAGAGGAACTGGTATTTTTATTTTAATCAAAAAATTTGTATCTTATTGTCAACCAATTCGCGGTTTGTATCTGATAAGGTTATCAGAACACGATAACATTATTTATAAACATGTAGTTTGTTTAATTACAAACTTGGCGAGGCAATGCGATATAAAAAAATATGTATAAAACAGAAATAGCACATAGCAATTAATCATATATTGCAGAGCGGGATCCTTCTGATACCCAATCCACATTGTTAAATAAAAAGTAAAATCTAAAATTTGAAGTGTATATTTTAGACTTGTAATATTGTGTACTACAGCAAATAAAATAAAATAAATAAGGATGTATTATATAAAAGTGATAATGTATGTAGTATTTGCGTCTTTAAACAAGTCACGATCCGCATTAGATACTGAATAACAATTAACATCAACACACAGCAGACAGGGTCAACGCACCTTCATATTTTATTAACGAAATCTTTCAAGGTCAATCAATTGAGCTGAAATTTATATTTGAATACGTCTGATTTAACGAATAGAGAATATTAAGCTTGAACGGAAACTACAAATATAATCTACATTTAAAACTGTTATGTATAGATAAAATAACAAACAGGCTACGATATATCTTGAAGAATTGAGAGAAAATTCAAATTAGCGAACCTAACTAAATACGAACATGCAAACCTATTGTAACACTTGGAGCGTAAAATGGATATTGACTGATCGATGCATTAGGAGCGTCAAGTCGAAGGATATCAATCAGCCAGGCCTAAAAATACTAAGGATATAAAGAAGGGTATATGTGTGTGTTTTTGTATAGCTCGCAGGGCATACATACCTCTAGTTGCCTACAAGAGGTCAGTCGCAAGAGGCTACCTTTGCAATATACAAAAAATATCAAGACACATAGCATGCACTATTATATTGAATTGATGCAACATATAATATAGGTAGTGATTTAAATTAAAATGAACATACATATGTTTGTGTATTATATACATATATATTTTTTATAATCTCGAACAATAATAAAATATGCTATTTGTATATGTTACAACGCACTTACGTCACGCATCGAACTGAACAAAAAATAACGTGAAGAGCTGATCCTTTGTCTAATTATACATTCGTGTTAACTACCATTTTGATGTCATTGCCCTTCAACGTGGTGTCTCATTTACATACTTCGATATTCTTATGTATAAAAAACCTTACATAATATATTTACAAAAATTTTGAGAACCTTAAAAAACATTAGAAGAATTCATAACACTACCTGTTTGCAAATCAGGTACAGGTTGCCTACATCGCATTCTTATAATTAATACAGCCTTGTACGTGGATATAATCAGAAAAAAGGGATAAACCCAAGTTTCATTTGATTAAGGCGCTCGTGAAGGTCAATGAGAAATCAAGTGCATTGCGATAACAACTATCTGATAATATATCTGACATCTACATGTAACCACATACCTATTTATATCCCCGTTTTTTACGAAGCAATTTAATCACATAATTAACAAAATAATGCCTTTGAAATAGATTGAAATCTCGTTTTAATTTATTCGCACATAAACTAAAGAAATGTAGGCAAGTATAATTATTTATATGTAACCTTTGTTTCAAACATGCAAGACTAAATGAATCTGAAGGTTTGTACATATTTATATCCCAGGAGCCACGACATATTCAAGGCATGAATTGCAGTTTGTATGCAGCGCCGCATCTGTCGCCATGGGACAGGACCGAAATAGCCCGACGCATGTAAATGTTTTAATCTTCAGAAGCAATATCATTAAATCGTTATATTCTTGATTCAAATACATAGCGAAAGAGTGGAGTAAAAACATTAAACGTAGTAAGAAAAAGAGAAACAATTGATATCTCTTATCTCAGAGGAGCCTTAGTGGTTACGTACGGTCAATACGAGACATGAATATACTTTGCCGGCAGCTGGATCCAGATAATGAAGGATGTCAAAAACATAATATCGGTGGTTAGTACAGCTGGTACCCTTCAAAACACTAACAGATTCTTCCCAATTTTCTGTTCCAAAATGCACAACGACAATTCAGAGCATACTAAAGCGGCGATTTAACTCAGCAGAAGAGGCAAGAGCAGCATCACAAAAATGCTCTTAACTGCCTACATCGTAAAAGCCCCGGTTAAATGGTTTTTTAGTGGTTATGTGTCTTTAACATCCGTATATATGTATTAAATATACAACGAATTAAGGACTCATCTGAATATAGTGTATGCAATGATAGGACAGTATTTTTAGACAAAAATGATATCGGAATTTTTCTGCTAGTTAATTCCGTTCAAAAACCTTGATCTTTCCGCGAATATCAAATCATTAAAAAATCTTTATTTTTTATATTTTATTTTATGTTTGCTCTCAAACATCATATCATCATCAATATGTTACAAGGGAACAATCAGATACTAATGAAAATATGTTATAAAAAGGATATAATATGTATATCAAAATACCAGGACAATGTAAGAAGGCGCAGCGCTACACATGCACCTCACAATCCTGACAATCGAGTAGCAATATCTGCTGTATTCCAACATTTATATTTCTTAAGTCTGCCAATATTTTTTATTATATATTGTAAATACATAATTATGAAGGAATAGAGGAAGTCACCGTAACGTTGTTAAAAATGTCCACCGGCTTTGTTGATCTTATTTTTTTTGTATATCCGACACAATTAGACTTTAAGTAGAATTCAGTAAGCTATTTAAGTATTTATGAGTAGCTGTTGATTATGCGACAAACTAATACACGAACATACTGGTTATTTGCTTAATTACGACTTAGCTAAGATTAGCTTTCAAGTCGGTCGAGATTACGTGCACGCACGTATAATCATTTTCTCTGATATTTATACCATTAAAAATTATAACAGAATTATTATGTAATAAAAGGAAGAAATATATAATGAACCGAAGATAACAAAGTCAATCAAAATAATTTTATTCATATAGGTAAACAACTACATTTATGAATGTCAGAAAAGATGTTAAATTAATTCTAAATTTACATTTACTACGAGTTCGCAAGGCAACGGCGCAGAGCGGGCAAGACGAACTGACAAGTACTATAATAAATAAATAAATAAACCTATACACCACTCTTAATCGCCAAATTTTGAGTCATACAAATTATTTGGAATTAGCAAATCAAGCCCAAAGATTATGATGTACTTAAAAAATCATCATAATTATAAAAAGCTTTATTTATTAATTTACGTAATGTAATATGCGTAGGTAATAAAAAATTAAGGCCATAACTAAATATTAAAAAACATGCATTTCACAGTGCAGCAGTGATTTAACATGGATGTTAAAGATATCCACATACTTAGCGGTATGTAATGGGTATTGTATGATGGACTGAATGACGGTCTTAGACACTCATAAGTTCCGTAGTGCGTAAATATTTAGGCAAACAGCATTGAAGGCTCGTATAGGGTCTCCAATGATTTCAATCAAAGGCTAGGTTCGTGGTGCAACAATGCCTTTCATGTGCACATCGACACATCCGGGTGCTGCGCGTGACGCTACTTCATAAACACTTCATGAAATGTTTTGATGTTTTGAAAAATTTAAACTGGACATGTTGTGTGTTATAACAGTTATATATTATTAACAGTTTTATTTAATATGAAGATATTTTTGTTTCCGAATCGATATCTTACAATGAAATATTTAATTTTTGTCGATCCTACCTTTTAGTCTGGGCCTCAGAATTCGGTATCTGTTTAATGATCATTTGTGAAACTAATAGGCAAGTTATCAGCCTCCCGTACCTGACACACGACGTCACCTTTTTGGCCGGTTTCTTTATGATGTTATCCTTCACCATTTGAGCTAATGTTAAATGTGCACCTATTTATTTATTTATCGAGTTTATGACATCATACATAGTACTGTCTACTGATTATTTTACAAAATCCTCATCTAAAATGTATGACAATTATAGTAAGTTTTATAAAAATAGAAATTTAAAATACAAGATAAGATAAACACACAATAAAATAAACTAAAATTAAACAGCAAATTAAGTTCGAGAAAGGCACCCAACGCAGCTTTCTCTAAAACCGATCAGCTCACTACCGAATATATCTAGCTCCGAATAAGCTGTGTTCAATCCAATTTAAAATCGCGAAGAACTCGAACGAGAGGTGACTAGAGAGAAAGAAAATGTGAGTCGTAAGCTGAAGCCACTAGTCCAAAATTGCTCTGCAAGTTTCCTACATACAAATAGAGTGATAAATACTGCAATCAATTTAATTGGGACAAATGGCGTAATCTGACCATATAGGTTCAATATTGAACACACGCTGATTAGTCACGACGTACACAAATATGGAAGTTAAACGGTAAATTTACTTGCTCAATGTTTAGATATCCTCTGAAACTTTATTCTTACCAACCGGATAGTGATAAGGTGCGATAATGTATCGGCAGCGGATAATATCCAGATACGGATAGCGTCTCTCAACATCGCTCGATCTGTGTAACATCCCCTCATTCCCGGACTCGCTAGACAGGCTTTATTTGAATTTTACTCAGTTTAATGCTTTAGTGAAAACCAATAAAACGTAAAACCCATCTTGCAAATCCCAAACAACGCAGTGGACCGTGAAATAGCAATAGCCAGGTATTTCTTACAAAAAGTAAGAGACCGCCAATCAGATGATTCCAACATTCCTATGGCCCCGACCACGCTGTTCATTTCATCTATAACCTAATTTATTAAAATCGTTCAAGACTTTTATCACAAGTATCATCAAGTACAGAATGCTGATCACCTATTTGCCTATAAAAATAAATATGTTGAAATTAAAATTTAACGTGAAATTTTATTTCAGTCACATCTTTAATACCTTATAACTTATTACATTAATTTTTATTTTTGTAATAAGTACTGACTCTTAGGGCATTGTCGATATAAATATTTACCAAAAGTAGCAGAATGTATGTAATATATGTTCAAACGTATGTAAAAATGCAATTAGCTGTAGAAGCGCGCTCTTAATAAAATATTTGGAATAAGCTGAGTTTTTCATAATTGCCAGTTTGTAAAACTAGATAGAGGTCCGCACATAGTTTAGACTTGTTTACGCTGGAAATAGAACTGGGGGTCAGTGACCTCAGATCTAGACTATTAATTATTATTACACTGTATTATAAACCTCATTGCTATCAGGAGTTAGACGTCCGTATCTATCTATTAAGATACGAACTAAGAAAATACAAGAGAAAATATAAAATAGTTGTACGTACTAAACATGTTTATGTTAAATTTAACAGAAATCGACACCAAAATTGATTATGAGATAAGAGATATGTGGTTTGTGGTTTGGCAAAAATAAACTTACTTTCGTGTGCAATCAATGTTTACCTGCTAAAAATTAAACTCGCCTAAAAAACTCTAAACCGAATAATCTTTCATTAAAATACATTTGATATAAAGCCCGTTGAGGATAATATTATTTTTATTCCTTCCTTCGATAATTAATTAATAATGAAAAATTAATAAATGCATTTTAATTTCCTGGTATTAATTTACTACACATTTTATCCCACGATGTCTCTGGTGATGGAAAGTATGTGAAATTATTAGTCGATTAATCAAAAGTAAAAGCAATTTGTTATTGTATAAAATGCCTCCCATCAAACTAATTCTTTTATCCATAAACAAAATGACACGTTTAATAAATAAGATCTTAAAATATTACCTTAAAAATCAAAATCAAACACACAAAGATGGGGCATTAGTTGTTATTTATTATAACAATCCATTACAAAGCGTAAGATGTGGGAAGTGGGAACCCACCTCTTCAAACTTAATAGTTTATTCCACAACAACTCTTTTTTGCATTTTCAATAATAATTTTGGAAGTCCTTAAAACCGCTTTCAAAAAGCTTTTCCCAATTATATTTAACAAAAGTCATGTTCAGAAGCCAGTCCAGAAACCGTGTTTTTATTTATTGGTGGGCGAGTAAATATTTAACAGCCATATTAAAGACAATTTATTTAAAATTGATTAGGCACAGAAGGCTATTGTATGTCTGACACTCTTAGACTTTTGAAACAAAGACCAGCCGAAGCAAAGTTTTATACGTTAAATTCTATAGGTACAAGTTCGCTAGAGTATTCTTATATTGCTTAGTCAAGTATTGCAGTCGCCATCTGTAGGTACAGATAACCGTTAAGCTTAGCGAGAGTCAGTGTGTTTTAAAATATAGTATATTTTATTCTAGATTCGACTCGTAGGTTTTTTAAAATATTTTTGGGATGTAAAATATTATACAATTTTGTACCTAAAGTAAACATCAATTTACTGACAACTATATCAGGTTTCTTATAACTAAATTATTAGAAAATTTGTTCATATCGTTGAGTGAAAGTGTCCCAGGCCGAGATCAGCATTTACCATAAGCATTAATTCAACTAAATCGCTGCCTCGGAATATGAAGTCACTTCAATTGTCAACATTTTGTACTAGATAGGTGCCGCATTACTTCATTTCATTTGTTTATTGATTATAAAAAATGCACTTTCGTTCTACGTTTCACTTTCCTTTGATTTTCATATTTTTCCTTTCCATTACATTAGTAATATTAGGTCCTTACATATGAAATTGGCGTATTTCGTACTGGCCACTTCAATCACGATGTTCTCCTCTTTGGTAAGGAATTCCAAGTTCAAATTTGTACACCTATTTATGTCATTCATTTGTTTTTTTCTGTTTGCGTCACTCATTTTACAAAATGGAAAACTTTAAGCATCGCATTATTTACGAGTACGAGTTCCGCCGTGGCACTAGTGCTGCGGAAACGACTCGAAGGGTGAATGATGTGTATGGTGGTCATGTTGCAAAAGAAAACACAGTTCGTTTTTGGTTCCAACGTTTTCGTTCTGGAAATTTCGACCCGCAGAACAAGCCCCGTGGACGGCCTGAGACCCAAGTTGATACTGAAGTATAGAAGGCTATTGTGGAAGCGGATCCATCGCAAACCACGTCGGAGTTAGCTGCAGGCTGCGGTGTTAGTGATAAAACTGTTTTAATTCACTTGAAGCAAATTGGTAAGATTAAAAAAAAGATTTTTAGAAATTAAAAAGACAAACCGGCAATCGCGCGTCGACTGCTGCATTACATTACTGAACCGGCACAATATTGAAGGTATTTTAAACCGAATCATTATCTGTGATCAAAAATGGATTCTTTACGATAATCGGAAGCGCTCAGCGCAATGGTTGGATCCTGGCTAGCCAGCCAAATCCTGCCCCAAGCGAAAATTAACCCCAAAAAAGTTACTTGTAAGCGTTTGGTGGACTAGTGCAGGTATTGTTCATTGCAGTTTTCTCAAATCTGGCTAGACTAACCATGATGGAAAAGCTAGCGGCTAAACAACCTAGGCTGGTCAATCGATCCACGCCACTGCTATTTCACGACAACGCTAGACCACACACTGCACAACAGACGGCTCCCGAATTATAAGAGCTTCAATTGGAATGTCTAAGACATCCCCGGACCTTGCTCCAACAGATTACCATTTTTTTCGAAATTTGGACAAATTCTTGCAAGGGCAAAAATTTAACTCTGATGCGGCAGTCCAAATCGCCTTCACAGATTTTATTGATTCCCGTCCAGCTGGTTTTTTTAGTAAAGGGATCAATGAACCACCTATGAGATGGCAAAAGTGCACAGAAAACAATGGTTCATACTTTGATTAATTAAATATATTATATTTAAAAATATTCGTCTTTTTGTTCCTCCCATACAAAACGCTAATTTCATATGCAAGGACCTAATATTACCGTACAATATACCAAAGCTACGAGACGCTTAAGTAGCTCGTACACGTACGACTTGTACGATGATCTTGAAACTATTGACTTCTATGCGTTTTGCGTAACATAAAAGCATTATTAATTCTCAAGATAAACCGATTTTATTAACCAGTCATCTAGAAAATACGCAAAACAAAACATGAATTGGGAACTCAATGTCCCCTATGAAAACGTAGGAACAAAGAATTCGACTTCTAGACGTCCTACAACAAGAGCTATTATTGCCAAGGACAGAGATTAGATGGCGATTGACTCCACACCATCTTCATTATCTTTTGCTACCTACAATATAGGTAACATCTATTTTGTTAGGAGCAACGATGTAAGTTATTATTTGTAAAGTACAAAACATTAGACTGAAAGAAGGTTAGTGTTCCTTCCATTCATTCCTACCTTCTTATTCACACATTCTAAAATTTAATCAAATTTAAGTTTTATATAAAATATTTTTTTTAATAATGACTACTAGTATTCAAATTTTGATTTTGCTTGAGCTTCCTTCATGTTGCATGTGGAAAAACAATATTTTAAACTTCTGCCAAAGTCATAATAAGGTACAAAATTATGTATGTATATGAATCAATAGTCTAATAATGTGTTCTTTTCTAATAGCTTCAATTATGAGATGTTAATCTTACCTCACAAAGGAATTTTTATAGTATAAGTATGAACTAATAACATAGGTAACCCTGTGGGCAATATGTTTAACTTAAAAACAAAATATCAAATTTTGTTTAAACTGAAATGACATTTTATGAAAATTTACAATATATACATTATTGAACTGTAAGAACAGTTGCATTAATGTGTAATATTTTGACAACAAGTTAATTTTATTGACCTACATATAAAATAAAAATATTTCTTTTAACTGGGTACAATATAATATTACACTTCTAATTGGAATTATAAGAGACAACATTTTCAAAGAGTTTTGATAAATCATTTTTGATTGAATAAATTTGAAGGTCAATCCTTAAATTTACAAAATATAAATTGAAGGTAAGCCAGAAAAAATGGTAACATGTGTGAAAAAATTACTAAAATACTAGCACAATCTCCTATATTTTATGCATGATCTAGGATGATGATAATGCAACTAGATTTGGCAATTTAATTGAACAAAGGTAATTATATTTGTAGGGCATTATAAAACTTGGCATGAATTTTTCGCAACTCCTGAAGCAAGTGTTAGTATATAATATGTATTTCGGATAATAATATTTGCAGCATTATAATCTAAAGAAATGGCATATTTTGTGTATTGTGTTTAATGATTCTGATAGTATATTAGTGAGTTGATTCAAGGTTGCCTAAGATGTTTAGTTGTTCCGTTGAGGCACAAGATTGTCATTACTCAATAAGGAAAAAATAAATGCGCAATAACACTCACCCGTTAAAAAAACGGCCACCAGCAACAATAAACAATTAAATTCAAGAAACTTATTTAAATATAAAGAAATTAGCCACTATGATGTTTCTACATTTAATTTTCTTATCAATTAATCTACAAAAGTATAACCATTGGACGGAACACCGAACAAGAGAAAACAGCTCAAAGAGTAGATGAAATAGAACATGGTGAAATACAATAGGAGTAAAGGAGATGCCATATGAAATGTCATTGTACCATAGACAAAATCAGCTGTTGACAGGAAAATACGTTTTCAGAGCTCGGACTGTACTCTATGGTTTTGACTTTCCAAACGTAATCGTTTGAATACATATTAAAGATACATTTATCTTACTTTTGTTGTTTTTTCTCATTTGTGAAAATGACATTTTAAATAATTGATTCGACAGCCACCATCCCTCCAATTTAAAATAATATTATTGCTCTAATTCTGTCAATTCATACTGAGGTATATCTTTAAAGAACGAAAAAAAAAACACAATTTATTAACGATTTATGTACTACTTCCTTTTATACTTTCTAATCGAATTTTATAGCTAATGTCAAACTTCCTTATACATATTGTTATATAAATTAGCAAGTTGGTACATATTAATAATTGAATAGTGCATATTTATATTTGCCGTAGAAATGAGGAATAATATATACTGGGCAGAATGATTATCAACATTTGTTCTATATATATACATATATATAATTATTTTAATTTCAATTCATAGGAGGCACAGACGAACCTAAGAATATGGTTTATAGAGTCTGTGGTAAGTACTTCTCAACTCAGAAATGACATATACTTTAATTTAATATAGTCATTAGTCAGATTAAATTCAAAATTTAGATTTCTTTCATAGTAATAGTAACATCTCATTAAAACTACTTTTAAAATTGTTAATTTTTATCATTTGTAATTGTTTCAAAACTTTAAATAACTGAAACGATCATAATCCGTGTGTTTTCTGAGGTGTTTGTTTAATATAGGCTGGGTGCTTTGAGAATATATTTAAGAAATCGGAATTCCCTTTAATATACATAGTATACGTCAGTGTTGAATAATAATAAAAAATATTTGTACTAAAATCAATTAGTAGTTTATTGTGTGGAAGCTATTACTGACCCAATCGTGAATATGGCCAAAGAAGAAGATGACGATAATTTACCAGATAAAGATGCGGCGAAAGAATTCTACGCTAAATATGAACCGAAGGAAATAATAGGACGGTACGTCTCGCCTAACTACTAATCTTTGTTATTAATAGTTTCTTGAGTTTGTGACACGATTTGAGGAATGAGTGTTGTTGCCAATTTTTAAATACCTGCTTTTAAAATAGATCACATCCTAGATTTGCATGTCTAAGTCTTAATTTTGACCTTGATGCAATTTACCTAAGTTACCTTACAAATATATATTCCTGTATTATTTTATGCTACTGTTATTTGCTACTTCTATAGCTTTTAAAAATGTACACTAAAAATATTATACTTATAGAGGCATCAGCTCAACCGTGAGGAGATGCATAGAAAAAGAGACTGGCCATGAGTTTGCTGCTAAGATCATAGATCTCAGTCAAGAGTCCCAAGATGGTGTGGACACTCACACAATGAGGGATGCCACGAGGCAAGAGATTAACATACTAAGGGTTGTTGCCGGACATCCTTATATTAGTGAGTGAGTTGTAATTAGATGATAAATAGTTTCTAACAATATAAACATTGAGCTTTTCTAAATTTTCTAGATTTTATTCCAACTACTTTCAAAAATTTCTTTTTGCATTAATTATTTTCTCAATTTCTGATAATAACTATAAATTTGTCTCAGTTCTTTTTTAAATTAAAAATATTGATATTGTTCTATTTAATTTGTAGTTGTAGGAATTCCATGCTTATACTATCTTGTACTATGTATATGCCTTAAAATATTTATAAATTCTATTAAATACTTTAATTATTTAAATAGATATATGTATAACAATTATTAATATGTATTATAATGAGATATTTTTATTACCCAAAACACTTCTGAATTATATATAGTATAGAAAATTAAAAAAATATGCTGTTTTAATAGAACCCTCATTACAAATGCAGGATAAAATAATAAAAATTAAGTAGAACTTTTTGTTCCAAACTGCTTAATCAGGAAACTTTATATATATAGGAAAATACACAAGTGATATGGTACCTCTGTGGCCTTGTTTGATTGATCCAAATTGGTTTAACGTTGTTGTATATAATTAGGTTAATAATAGTCATGTTTATTTAGATAGATGTTTCATAAAATCTATTTATAACATTTGTTGATTTTCTACTTTATTCCTATGATATAATTTGTATTCTAGGTTACAAAATCTAGTCTTTAGCAAAGCAACTTTATAGTTTATGTTCATCAGTAGGTAGGTTAGTTGTTCATAGGTTCACAGTATTAACCCATAAATTTTTTTTTTATTTCCCTGTAAGAAAATTAGTAAGTACTGCTTAACAAAGAAATCTTGTTTGCAATAATATAAATATAACATAGTAAAAATAATTTTGATAATTAATATAAGAAAATTGATTTCAGTTGAACTGCAAGATGTATTTGAGTCAGAAACATTTATTTTCCTTGTGTTTGAGTTGTGCAAAAATGGTGAGCTGTTTGACTACCTAACTTCAGTGGTTACTCTGTCTGAGAAGAAAACAAGATATATAATGAGGTTGGTACAAATAAAGAATCAAATAAAATAAGTTATTATAATAATGCTAAGCTTACCTTAGCGTATAGCAGTTTGTCATAAACTTTACAATCTATTGTTATACCTACAAAATATACATAAAAATAATTATAATAATTAATTATTCCATTTCTAGAGTGTGATCATAAACAATGTGACCTGAGATTATATTTTTCTGTATAGATCACCAACAAGTATCCCTCCTCAGATAAATAAAATCTGTACTATACATATTATATTATTACAGATGATTTTATGTTTGCTTAACAAAATAACATATCAACACTTTCTTATTCATTTAGTGGGGGGCTACTAGTAAAAACACCAAATGAGCTAGTTGCCACTTATAATAATACAAGTGTAGATAGATTCATAAAGAAAGTGAAGTTGATGTGGAAACCTTAACCAACAATCTTCTGAAATATTCTTTCAACTGCAGCTTTGCTTACATAGGTAACAGAGATTTTACCCAAGAATGTAATTTTGATACCTCAGATATATAAAAAAAAGTAACATTGCAAGTTCTCATTTGGCAGCCGCTGGGAAATATATTTTTGAAATCAAACTTGTAAAATGTGAATGTTTGATTTGATTTAGGACATTTCAATGAGTTATTTGATTAACTATTAAAACAAATATTTAAATTTATTATAATCTTACGATGCAAAGTCGAGTTAGTTTGATAGCACTACAAGTAAAGAATCGTTATCTCTATAAAGTCACATTTAGACACGTTTTGCGCATACCCTCGACAGTTTACGTCAGCATTGTAACACTATAAACAAATTTAGATAAGTTCCTTGCGTTGGTCACTCTCCAATCTCCAACGAGTCTTTACAACTTATGTACTCCTAGTACTTAAAAGCTGAAAATCTTATTGTGGCTTTTGCAAAGTTATTCGTCGGTTGGTAGTAGTTAAATTGTATTGTGTGTATTGGCGACGTTTCATCCTTGCTTATAAATGGAGCATATTTTTTACGTTAGTACGTGTTTTAATGTACCAAAGAATGTGAAACAATGTAATGCAAAACACATTTTCATGTTATATGTGTGAGAAAAATTTTGTAACAATGTGTTATCTATCACTGGCCACACCCACCTCATTTAATTATGCGGCCAAGTAAGTATACGGTTTTCACTGGCAATATCTATAAAAGAACATTTAAATTTCAGACAAGTATTGGAGGGAGTGCGATACATTCACAGCAAGAACATCGTCCACCGTGACCTGAAGCCGGAGAACATTCTGCTGGACGATCAGCTCAACGTGAAGATAACCGATTTCGGGTTTGCAAAGCTTCTTAAGAATGGAGAAAAGCTGTTTGGTAAGTTTTTTCGATTTCATAGATTACGTAACATAAACAATTTAATTGATAGTCTTCTCGAGTAATTCTCTCGAGGGGATTGAGTTTTGCATTTGAATGAGTAAACAATTATCGTAATGATAATAAATTAATTAAATAAACCGGAAACAATTTACTGTTATGTGAATGTTAGGTTTCTAAACTATCTATTTCTTTCCGAATCGTAATAACTGTAGGATACTGAATCATTGCAGAGTTGTGCGGCACCCCGGGCTACCTGGCCCCGGAGACGCTGAAGGCGAACATGTTTGAGGACGCGCCGGGATACGGCAAGGAAGTTGACACGTAAGTTTTTAATTATTCACAAATATCATGTATCACAAATCGCATGTCTATTTCATGAAAAACCTTGTATTTCAGATGGGCTTGCGGCGTCATTATGTTCACATTGTAAGTTTTTATCAGTTTTTGTTTATTATTTGAACGTATCGTCTTTCTCGATATTTTTGTCTCGTAAATGGAGCATAAGTAAAGTGACCATTAATCTTTGCCTCAAAACGAGGCATTGGTTTATATTTGGTCAAATAATAAGTCAATGAAAAAAAAAACACTTTTTAGAGTTATTTATTTAGGAAAAAGTAACGAATCACAAAATATTTAGTTTTAGTTAGTTATATTAATCAGAAGAACAAATTTGTTTTAATAATTCGTAGCTGGTGACTTTTTCTAAATAGAATGAAACTTAGCTTAAGTTTCCGCGCTGTTTCTGAAAACGGATCAATTTGGCGTCCCACAGTTCATTTCGGGGAGAGCGGGACTCGTAATTGGAAAAAGAGACGGACATTTTGGAATGTTCAATAAAGGTGATCAGCCTTTTGTGGTTTCGTTGTCTGAACAATCGCGCGACACGGTAACGTTGCATCAAGATAAAAAGTAGGGATTGTCAGTTATATTTTTCTAATATTAATTTATAAACTTATTACAACAAAGATAGTCTTTAGCATGATTGAATACAGCGCCTAATAAGTCATCTAAATATGTATAATGTGTACGCCCCAGACTGGTGGGTTGTCCGCCGTTCTGGCACCGCAAGCAGATGGTCATGCTGCGAAACATCATGGAAGGCCGCTACTCCTTCACCAGCCCCGAGTGGCTCGACATATCCGGTCAGTTCAAATGATTAACTAAACGTACAGTCTGCTTTCTTAAATGTATCTAGAATGTTTATATATAATTGATGGAGGAGGGTGCGTCTTCCAGAGGACCCCAAGGATCTCATAAGACGGTTTCTGGTGGTGGAGCCCGGCGACAGGATTGACATAAACGACGCGCTGGAGCATCAGTTCTTCCACACGAAGGTACCGTCTTCTGTATTCAATACTTTTCCCGCTTTTATTATTCGATCAGTTGGACTGAGCGTCACGTGCAATTTTAAAATTTACTTTCTCTTAGATAGTACAAAGTATCTACCACTATCTACGATTGTTTAGCATGGCTATATTATTTCTTTTCACGTATACGTACAATGTACATACATCGATACAACGTATGTCGCCCGTTCACCTTTATGAGTTAACCAGCTATTTCTTTTTCATAAAACCCGTACGTCGCGTGTCGCGTGTCGGTCGGAGCATTGAGAGTCCTCGAAGTGACATTCGAACTCGGCCGACACGCGAGACTGCGTACCGACATCGCAAGCATGTCGCGAGTGTGTCTGTCGGCAGTTGTGGGACCAGGACGTCACGCCGCTGAAGAAGTCGTTCTCCACCGCCGGCAGGCGGATGTCGCGCATCGATCAGATCGCTATGGTAATGCCGCTCGCTTCGCTTCACCCGTGCCGTAGACTAGATTGCACGATTATGTCCGCTTAGTACTATTTTTATTGCTTTTTACAAGTTTTCAATCTATCTATATGGAAATAAACGATAAAAGTTCGGGCCAGCGGTTGATCGCAAACGTTAATCGAAGCGTGCACACGGCAGGCGATAAAGTCGAGCGGGTTCGACGCCCGCGCGCGTCTGCGGCTAGCTTTGGTGACGGTCCGAGCCGCGGTGAGACTCCGGCGCCTGCCCCACACCTCCGCCAGAGCCATCCCGCTGCACGAGGCCCTCGCGGACCCCTACACGCTCAGGATGCTCCGCAAGGTCAGTAGAGTTCGTCTCGACGTGACCTGATGTCCGGTGAGCGGTGAACGTATTCTGTCAAATATATCCTTACAAAAAAGTCAACCTTTGGGCTCCACTGTTCTATTTTGCAGAGCTCTTCAAAATACAGGTTGAAGATCTCGATGTGAAGTAATTATGGCGTGTGACATGGCTGGTCAGTGCGACAGCATTATAAGGGTTTTTATATGCCGCAGCAAACGGGCAGAAGATCCATCAGATGTTAAGAAGTACCGTTAAAGATTTGCTAGTGTATATGTATAGCCTTTAAGAAGTCGGTACATTCTTTACCAGTTGGCTAAAATTGCATTTTTTTGTTTAATAAACAATAGATTTGTATTAATTACTTATATATAAATATATGCATTGAAAAACAAATAACTTAACATTAAAAAGCAATCATATCAAAGTACATACTATTAATATAATACCCGAGCGATATTTCAGTTTGTTTAATTATTAAATAATAATGTATATCTAGGTGATAGACGGTTGTGCATTCCGCGTGTACGGGCACTGGGTTAAAAAAGGCGAGGGCCAAAATCGAGCAGCGCTCTTCGAGAACACGCCCAAGACAGAATTAAAGAGCTTGTACGTAAGCAACCTCAGCCGATAGTCACGCCGCGCGCCGGACGAACCTCTCGATGTCTCTGCTACCCTGGTGCAAACGGTGAGATTAATAGTGACATAACGCTAATTAAGAGCGCGTGTAGTTTTTTTTAGTGTTGCTTTTTTTTGCTTGCTTTATTTTTAAGAATCATTTATTTATATTTTTTTATTGACGCCGAAGTTGTTATGGGTTTAAAGTAATTATTTTTATTTACGATTTAAAAAAAAATAAATAAGCATAGAAAATTTTTGTAACGAGTGAGTGAGTTTATTAGTCGAGTTATGTGTGTTATGAACATAATCCCAAATTTCCTCAAAGTGTCCCCCTTTGTTAATATTTTGGCTTATCTATATCAAATGGATAGGTATTTAACAATTTAAAAAAAATCATTTATTAACTTAAATTTAATAATAATTGAAAGGTCCTAAGTCAATTTAAAACACCTTAAGCTATCGTGACGTGCGTGATGCTAACCTTCTCGCTACTTCTTCATACCTGGTGAAATACATAAGATGTTATGAAAGACTTGCAAAAGATTCCAGAAGTACCGCCGAGCTCTCGATAGTTTTTCCCTAACACAAGCAAACAAACATAAATAATCTGGAAAGTAAATGGATCCTTTTTGTTTTAGAGGAGTCGAAGTACCAGGGCGACAGGGGTTAGAAGATGTCGTTCGTACGAGTTCGAAATGTGTGCGTGTGATGTAAGTCGGTTGTAACTTGTAATGCGTATGACTGTCATACTACGATTACAGAATACAGAATGAATAGATGTAGAAGCTAGAAGGCCAATCAGTCATTTTGGTTTTGACAGTTAACACATTGACATTCCTATTTTCAGTTAACGCGGGCCGCGTTAATACTTAATGGGTTGACATTCTGAATCTATTTATTCTGACGTAGATGTCAAAATCATGTTTGTAACATTGGCAATAAACCCATATTTGTGATCAGTTTTTAAGTAGAATCTTTAATAATTATTGTCGCTATAAGAACCAATTAGGATTACATTTGCGCTTCAACTTTAATTAAATTTTACTCATAAATATATATACATAAGTATGTTTATATTATGTTTTAATTGCGATTTTTGTTGTAACCCATTCTTGATAAAATAAGCGATTTTATTCGTTTAATTCTGTATTTATGTCTATATTAACAGTTTGTTAATTCAGAATGAATTTCAAATGTCATCGTAAAAATTAATATAGAGTCTGTATCTATGTATCGTTGTATTATATAAGTTAATACTGAAACAAAAATTACCATATAATACGATAATGTGTTTTTTTATGTTTATAAAAAAATTATACATTATAATAATATAAAAAAGACTTGTGAAAAATGTTGACTTGAAAGTTTTATCATATCTGAAGTATATATCAAGTATATATCAAGTGAATATCATATATGAAGAGATGAGAGTATAATGGTAATTATACTATATATATGTATACTAAACCAAAATTAACTAGAAGTCTACATTTCTTTTATAAATGAATATTTTAGTTTTGAATTAGAATAATGGTATGTGGCTATGTTAGCCAAAATTCGTAGCTAATTTTAAATAATCATCAATTGTTAGTGAACATTTGTTGTTTTTTAAATCTTAAGTTTGTTTAAACCATATTTAAGTAGTTCTTTGTTAATTGAAATAATTCACAATAATTAAATACTCTTAACTGCTCCCAATTTATACATCTAGAAGTACGCTTAATAATAGAGGTGATCTTCGTGAAATAATGTGATGAGAAGCAATACTATTTAGATTTTAGATAATATTTATTTTCTCAAAGCTCTCCTTTTTCGTACCATTATTGTGTAAAATATTATCTACGTTTTTTCTGAATAAATTATATGTGTATATGTTTGTTTCATTGTGTTTTCTTTTAAGTGTACGTGTTCGCGAGTCTTCTACTCATTCTAGTGGTTTAACTCACAAAATTTTCAACATGGTCCTAGGATAAAGAAATTACAACTTTTCATCGCGGATTCATTAGTGGAACGCTTTTCCTGAGTGAGTCTTTTTACTTTTTTATATTTATGTAAAAACATTGTTCTTTTCATATAAATACGATTCTTACTAGAATCCTGTAAGAATGTATACAACTGTAAAGTTGACATCTATGAACAATGAACATGTCGTAGGACTGATCTGTTGCTAGTAATTTTGGTATCGTTATGATGTAAACACAGAACGTGCTGCTCGAAATATTTACGGCATCTTGGCCGCGATTCAATAATCCTAAAAGGCAACGAACAGTTAGTTGCGGGCCTTACGATCGCGAAAACAAAGACATTTACGGCCGAGTGAAAGGGGCGCGCGTGTATCGCCGCTACATAAACGATAGCCTCGCGTCAGCCGCCAGCGGCGAGTGCATTCGATCGCTGCAGCGGCATCGATCGCGCACCCTGCGCGGGGCGCCGCGAGCTCGGCGATTGGTCCTCGGCGACGGCCACGTGACGGCGGCGAAGAGACGCCATTGGGTGGCGGCGCGGCGGCCACGTGAGCGGCGCGCGGCGCGCGTGGCCAGTCGCGGCGTGACACCGGGCGCGCTCGAACCGCGCGGCCCGCCGTCCGACATGAGCCGCCTCGAGACCCTGCTGGAGGCGGCGCGCTTCATCGAGCTGCAGGAGCTGCGCCTGCAGGCCGGTAAGTGCGCCACCGTCCCGCGTCCGGACGGAGGATTGCCAGAAACCGCCCGGATTCTACAGCTCCGGAGTTAGTGAATCTGCTCTTGTAACTTTTCTAAAACGCAACCGGTAGGTCTTTACGTGTCCGACGTGATGTTGCGCCGTTTCGTGAGAAAATCGCGGGCGTTATGTGCCGACGGGTGCGAGGGAATCTCGACCCTATTGCGTTCGAGACGCTCGAGAGAGTGGGTCTTTTTACGGTGAAGCGAGCGATTGTACGAGAGCATTACACGTGTACCGCGTCCCGTGGCTTACGACGCACACATAGGCACTTATTCGCGAGTGTGGATTAGATTAGTTGAATGCGGCCGGTGTTTCCCTCTATTGTTGATGTGCGTACGTGGTCGAGCCGTGACGCACTCTCTGGTCTTCGTTCATCGACGTCGGTCACCGCTCACCGGTTGTCGCTCACTGTATGTCGTTCCACGATCCCGATGACGCGATCAGCTGATCGGCTCTCGTAGGGTTCGAACAAAGTATGCATAGCACCTAACTTATGACCGTTCAAGTGAGATATTAAATATATCAATTAACCTTAAAGAAGACATAAGTAATATTATTTTGTTTTAGTTGTTTTCTTTTTCCCTCACATATAAAAGCTCTCGAACAATGCATTTTACATAACAAACAATATTAAACAAATATGTTCTAAGAAGAAGGGCGAGGGGCGCGGGAATGACTCGTAATGAGACGCATCGCGCGGTGCATTTAAAGAAACAAATTAGTTTTTGAAGTAAGTTCGACACGAATGTAGCACAAGGCACGGTTGCGTAACGGTCCGTCGCTAACTCCGCAGCAGACGTGCAGATAACATTTACTTGCAACTTGACAGCGAACAAATAATTACAATAGGCGATGCGTCACTGTATCATCCTGATTTGGTTCTACTCTAAATAGACCTTGTTGTTCGTCACTAATTTATGTTAAGAACTCAAGAATTTAATAAAAAGTTAAAATTATATGAAATGCAATGCCGAGGTATTCTCAATAGTAGAATGGTAGTAGTCACAATATGGTACACACACAGTTGTGTATTCAAAATGCGTTACGTGGCTGGAATGAGCTCGGCTATTGACTGTCCAAAGTTCACAAGTTCGTGAAACTTATTAAAATTCAATAAGGTTCAGATCTGAACGTGTATGACGACGCCATTGCATTTCATATTCAAAAATCTTGTTCAACAGACTCAACAATCAAACGTTCTAGAACGTAAATCATTATTTGTAATATGTAAATTCTTTCTTTTCGAATACAGAATTACAACGTTGACACATTTTATTAAGTATACATTACTGACATTTTCCTTATAGAATTAGATATTTTCACTTTGCAGAAATAGGTTTTGCTTGTTCCGGCCCAGTCTTCTAAAAAACCCTAATCATCTATAAGATTTGAGATAAGGAAACTCTACTTATGAAGCGAGCTGATGAATTATGATGTAGGTTTTTGGCTGTCACATTGTTATTTTCATTACAAAATGTTGAGGAAAGTAGTAGTTGCATTTGTAATGTGAATATAGTCCTATCAACATTGATATTGCATTGAAGTTGTAAAGGAAAGGTCAGCGGTGTCGGCTCACGTGAAGTACCAATGATTCATGACAAATGCAGTCTCTTTAATGCAGATGTGCTTACGTATAAAATTTGCGTTTATTCCCTGATTTCCTTAGACATATAAAAACGAAAATACATAAGTTTACAGTTTATTGTGGTTTTATAAATAAATTGTTTGTAGATTAAAAAGTAAAAATTATTGATTGCTGTAAATTCTTTGTTAATACGATCTGTAATGAATTAGCGATGTGAACAAGTGAATATTGTCTTGTCACGCACTTTTGGCTTTCTCTAATCCTAGTCGCTATTAAATTGGTTTATCTATTTTGATTTAAAATAAGTATTAATTGTTTGACTATTAAGATTCTGTTAGTAACTAAAACTAAAGGGCCGTTCAAGTTAATACTTACGAAATCGTAAGCAGATTTACTGCAATTTATTACCAAACCTCCCTCCCCCTTGTAAGCAAAGTCCTCAATAATAATAGTACACAAACGTATATATTTTTTGTAGCCGTCCTCTAAAATGCATTTCATTTTCAAGCATAATAATGTGTGGGTAAAATATGTAAAAAGGGAAATATTAAGTCTTGACGTAATCACCAAATAAAAAAATTAAAGACCGTCGGGGGGGGCTCTCCCATATGGTGCTTATGTATTACTTGAATGACCCCTTATCCAATAATAATTTAAGGTCAATACTTTAAATTTAATTAAAAATAAATTGTGAGTTGCCGCCCATGCTTGATGGGATCGGGCTGGCTTAGTCTTCTGTCAGGTTTTCTATATTTGCATTTGAAGATCAACTATTATTATTATTTCCTATAGAAGAAATTTTGAAATCACTCTGATGGGATTGCTAAGTGTTGTGTTGGTTGCAGCTCCTTACATTGTGTAAAAAAAACTTGGCGATTAAAAAGAGTGGCGGAGAGTTTATTGCCAGTTCTTCTCTTCCGTTCTACGCCCTTGATTTGGGAACTGGCAGTAAATGTAAAATTAGATTCATTTATTGTATATTTCTCTTTTTTTTTTAACGTTCATAACTGTACATTATGTTACCTATATGAATAAATTATTTTTCACTTTTGATATTGTAGCAAAAATTTTTTGTTTTAGCTTTTTTACTATATTTAGCTTTATGTTAAATTTTCCTATTTAAAGCTTTGCTGCTAGCAGTATACGTGCATTTTAGTATTTAATAACACCACCTATACTTAATATAGTTAAGTAATTTAGAATCGATACCGTTATAAATCTAAGAGTGTTTTTGTGACAAGTCTTGTCTTGGCTGGCTTGCGTAACTCTTCTAGTTAAATGCGTTTTTGTTGGGCTCGTTGGGTTAAGCTTGAACTACGAGCAATCAACTTTAGATTTTGTTGTAAATACATCAGACTAAAGCTCCTCAAGCGACTAAAGTAGCTAAAACTTGTACCAGCAGCTTTTCAGAATTTTATGTTAATCAGTTGTTTCTAAAAGGTGTCATTAAGGCGTCCAGACACCACAATAGAATGAATCATATGACAAAATGTGACTAAACGTTTCATTCTGTAGAAGTATATTTTAAATATGTTTATAGGAATGATTGCTTTCTGGTTATCCGTCTTTCATAAGGCTCTTATTGAGCTTGCCAAACAAAATAAATAACAATAATTTTATTCTGTAAAAAGTAATACAAATCAAATCGGTGTTAGTTTTGTATATGTTCTAGACTTAATCTATGTTCGTTATAGATCTATTACTTCATGTCCTGCAGTGTGCACCCCTTTTGGGTAAAGGCATCCTGAAACTTCCATTTGGATCTGTTCTGTTGAAGTTTCCATCTGTTCTTGGCTTTCTCGATTCATTCGTCCCCAGAAACCTTTTGTGGTCATTACACTCTGCAGCGGGTGGATTGGGTAGTCCATACTTTATCTGTTCACTTTGCAATATGGCCTGTCCTGCCTAATAAAATACAACCTAAAAATATATTACCTAACTCCATTTTGTTAATAGTATGTCTCCCAATATGTTATAGGACTGTTTCGGGAGTCAATCTTAGTGCCAAGTCTCCCTTCTGAATCCTACCATCAATAGCGTTCCTAAGTTCAACAGACCACAGTAGCCTCGAAGAATATTTTACGCAAACTTAAATTAGAGTAGTTATCTCTTTTCTAATATTATACAGCCGTGATTGCTATTTTTAATTATAAACAAGAGATACACTATGTAAATGTACATACATATATTTAAAATAAATTCATCAAGGAAATAATAAGCATGCTGGTTACCTGATGTCCTAGATATGCTGAGTGTTTGTCGGAGTAAACAATACAGAAACATACAAATAGCGGGCGTTGCATCACACTCGGATGTCATAATTGCACTTTGATTGTTTGCATGTACTCTAATCTTTAGTTTGCTTTATTGCATTACTAAGGTCGCTTTTTAATTTCTTAATGCTGAAATCTATTATTATCTATCTATTAATTGAAAATGTGTCTGAAGCTCAAGTGTTAATTTGTGAAGCTTAGAAACATGAATGCTATCTTAAAATTGTGACGAATTTTTTTTATAGAACAGGGTGCAAACGGGCATTATAATTTCTTTATCGTCACACCTTTTTCCCAAAGGGTATACAAAAACCACCGATTTCCAAGAATCCTGACATTCGGTTCTCGCTATTTCGCCATGCATTCTCCGCGGTTGTGGGAACTTTTAACTCGTCCCCTACTCTAGTACGTCCTGAATTTGGTCCAGGTATGTCCAAGGCATACAGAACCCGATCTCACCATTACTTTGCATATCCCACTTATTAACCGCTTTGCATTATTCCGTTCTACATGGCCAAAGCACCTAAGCATTCCCTAATAATACTATTTGTTCGTAAGCCTGAGTTCCTTAAAAACGATAAATTAATCGGTTCATGTTAAAATAGTACTAGTTTATATTATGCAGATTAAGATATATTTGAAACCAATACGGAGCATCAGGCAAAACATATTATTGACTCCGTTTGAGCTGCGCAGTTTATTAAACTTGGGAATTCGTCAATGGCCTTTTGCAACATTTTAACTAAAGCGGCTTTGCGATGACAGTAGATTATATTTTTTTTATGTATCTTGTATCAGCTCATAGCTCTGGTTACATTTTTAAAATGGCTTCGAAGCGAGACTTGGTTATGGATCAAAATCTGGTGATAATAAAAGAAATCACGCGATCAGTCAATTGTGAGGTCAGTCAGCTACCCGGCTAGCAGAAGTGAAAGTGATCATGTGGCCTCGTGACGATACGGTATCGGCTTGCGGTTACGCGTCAAAGAAGTTTCGACTCCCGCGCTCCTATGACGATTAGTCAATACCTTCATAGCTAATTAAGTGCTAGCCTACTCTGAGCTATAACCATTTTTTCACAATTTGCCAAAAAAACTAACGGCATTATGTCGATCCATTAAAAAAGCGTGTACAGCTTAAATCTGTTATCGCATTTTCACGATGTCCTGAAACATCAGAGTTCAAATAAAGTATGTACCTAATAATTTTCCTTGATATTGTGATATTTGTTTGGTTTCAGAATAGAGAACGAACCACAATTATTATTCAAGCATTGGTTTCATTGATAATAATAATTTAGTCATGTAACGGTATCAGTATAAATATTGAAATGAATTCAGTAGCTCGAAACTTCACTTTAGACTTGCTAATGGCCGATCATACATTTGGTAGGATATTGTGTTTGCATTAATTGACTAGAACGGTCGGAGGCTCGGTCCGTTACACGCTCAAATTGAAATTCAATAATACCATTGAAAATGTTAAATCTTTCTACTGAATCATTTTTAAGTAGTCTTGATTTGAACTCAGACCGATAAAACTTATGTCGTTTTGACCTCGGTCTGAGTCCTCGTGAACAACAATTTTATCAGTGCGAAGTCGTTGCTTTTACGTCGTATCTGAATATCCTGTTGGCCGATTCCCCCTTTATGTTTCCATTTTGATAGCTGTTTTACGATAGTGGAATAATCATTTAACATCGCTCGTGTGACCCTAGAGTGCATTGCAGTTTGCTGCGTGTCGACGACGCTTACAGACAAATTGAACAAAGTTTTTCAAAGCAGAAGACGAGGTAAATTTGAATATTTTTAAGTTGAACGTCGGGAGGTTTGTACAGAGCAATTTCGATGAGGTCCGCAGAAGCCAGAAATAGAATCTAGGTATAATGCTAGGTCGCCTCGCAACCTGCTCGACCGGCAGGTGTGGTTTACGAGGGGAGGGGGCACGGCGGAGTACGGGGGGGTTGCACGCTGCACCGCGCCAAGGTCAGCCGGCACACGCATGCGCTCCCTCCCGCCGACCTTATCGGAGCGAACACCTAGTGTTTATGTATCCCTGCGACCTGCACTCGAAACAATAGCCTCCCGGACACTTCGCCGCACGGAAATCTTTAAAAAATATCGATAAACTCCCCCCACTCGGCAGTACGAGATGTGTGCCGGTGACTAAAGTAAAAATTTCTCTTTAGAGTTCACGGTTAAAAGCGTATCGGTATGCGTAATGCGCCTCTATAAATAGCGAAATCGCTGATAGTTTGTTTCGCACAGCGCGATGATTACCGACATGCGTAGTTGGCGCGGTTAAGGTAGGGGTATCTTTAATTACAAGAAGCCTCTCGAGCTTTCTCAACCAGGGTAAATTTAGAGAATCCTGCTTGTGAAGTTATACCTTAACAGCGTTCTGAAGAGTGAGTTTATCAAGAGATTGCCGTGTGGGCAGTACGTACGAACGTTTCGTTAGAAAGCTTGCGTTTTCGCGCATAAGGAGTGGAGCGTCGCGACCGGACACCTACATTCGCATCATCCTTCGTGCCGTTTGATTCGGTACAATGTTCCGTTCACCTTATTCGACTAGGTTCAGTGACATCGATGGCGACCGACGCGTCCACGTCACCGATACCCAGCGCCGTCGTCTTCGGCCACCGGTTAAAATTCAGTAGACGTGCGAGGCGGTGCGACGGCGACCTCGTTTAGAAGGGAGTCGCTTGCAGTTATGTAAAGTGCGAGGCGCAAGAGGATGCAGGGCGAATGTCGCGCGCCGGGCGCGGTGCACCGAGACGAGAGGTGCGGGGCGAGAGGCGCGGAGGTCGCCCGCCTCCCGCTTCGCCTTCCACGCGGCTGGCCCGCGGCAGTCGGCACTCGCTGCCTCCTCAGTCCTCATTGTGGGTCAGTCGTCGAGCGGAGCTTGTCGATGTCGGTCGGCTTACGATCCGTTTGAGCGCGAGTCGCTGCGTGTACGGTCCGGTGCGTATGGGATTCGCGGGTGCGTTTACGGCAGTTTTTAATGCCGAGCCGACGGCTGCTCTCGAAATAGCGTGTGTTATCATCGTGACCTCGGCCGCGGCGAGACGAGATAGCGCGAGGTCGCCGGCACCTGCGCGCCGCCTCACACGTGCGCGACCATTGCAGCTAACAATTAGCGGTAGCCGCCACTGACCGCCGCTTGCTCGGCTCCGCAGACGGTCCGCGAAAGCCCTTCTTGTCTCTTTGTTTATGACCTTTTCAACAGACACAGTCACTTCTAGAACATCCGATCGAATCACTCTTTGTTTGGAGGTTGCAACTTTTTATTTTATACTCGACAAACGATAGTCAACTGCTTTATGTCCGTGTTTTGTTCTTGTGGTAGCTACGAGCATCTGGTTCTGCATCTTTGACTTTCCTAATTGTTTTGATTGATTATTTAAAATACATATTTAGTATTGACAGTTAACTTGGTGTTGTTACAATAAACATCACTTAATTCAGAAAGTAAATATTTTTCCTTTATGCATATACAATATGCAACTAAATATATATATATTTTTATATATATATATATATAGTTTTGTGTTTATATTATTTAGACATTTTTATTACTTAAAATGTTAATTTAATTAACTTTAAACAGTTTATAGTATCTAATAAATATATAGAAAACTTTATCTAATAAATATATAAAAAATTGCTAAATCAGAATATGACAAAAATGTATATTATTAATATAAATATTTTTATAAGTCACATTAAACTGCATTAAAATAAATCCTAGTTTGAGTAAATTTCTAACCTGACTTCTTATCGCCAATGTAATTATTACAACATTGCAATTATTACCCATTATTCGCTAGGATATTTTTATCTATTAGAGACTTTTAAGGAAAAACCGGACTAAGCTTTCAAAATATTTGTTTTACGGAGATAAAGAAATACGTCGAAATCTTCGTAATTAGATAATTCTTTCTAATGAGTTTGTCTTTATCGCGTAAGCCCTACGAAAAAATATCCGATGTCCAACATGGTTTCCATAGTATGTACTTTTTATTACGTAGTATTATTACGTTTTTTTTTATTATTCCAGTTCTAATTGAAATAATTTGGTTCGACCAAATCATTTGTTAGTTATGCAATATCTTTTGTTACGTAACAGCACGTGCTACGTCCTAGAATACATTCCACTTGGTTTCCATTGTTTTGATATTGTATCATCAAGGTGTCCGATTGCAGTGTCTTATTTCAGTTATGTGTGTCAGACGTGTGCAATTAATGCCGAAAACTTCTTTAATTTACATGTATCATAAAATATAATTAATCGTTTGTAATGTCCACAGATTTTTATATTGATCATCGATTTTTTCCCAAATATTTTACAAAATAGTTGTCCTCAATCAGAATAGTACACGTATATAATTAATAAAATAAGCACATTACCGTTTCTTCAAACAACATTATGTAACACTTCGCGGGTTTCCTTGATTGACACAGCTCAGAACATAAACCGAATGTGTCGTCGATTCAAACTTCCACGATGCATAACGTTGACAATAATAATGTAATGTTTTTTTTGGCTCTGGTTCAGCTGAGGTTGTGATCGCTTGACGACTCCCCTTTATTAAATCTCTAGTAAAACCTACAAGTTCAAATACAATTAAATGTATACGTGTAATGTGTAAGTGTAACTTTACTTATTTTTCGTTTTAGCATTTACGATAATAGTTATAGCAAAAAATCACCCACGTTCGAAATCAGACTTTTAGTGTGCGAGTGATACACGTGTCTCTCTTTGTTAGACTATGCAATACGGTCTTCCGTTGTACTAGGATCGTATGAGCAATAAGAGCTAGTGTGTGGGTTTCGGTTCGAGGTAGAGGGGGGTAGTACACGTGCTCGCAGTCATATCGCCGTGCATGCCATGCGTTCGTTCCTCTGGCCCCTCCCTCACTTGTTGAGCGGATTGTTCACTATCCGTGCCACTGGCCTTCGAGCGCCACGATATAATATCATAACTCTTCACACTCGTTAATGCCGCTTATGTGCTGTCTCTTTTCATGGTCGTATTGAGACTATCGATTTCTACGTGCAGTATATTTAGATAATGTCTTTTTTAATTAAAAATATTTTGCAAGTAAAATGCATTCACTCCTTGATCATTTCTGTATTTACTCGTGTTTGTAGTATGCATCCTTCTGGAAAATTCTGTTTCATTTCTATTGTTGCACTTCCAACACTGTTATCAATGTTTTGAAATGTATGACGAATGAAATGAGAACTATTAAAAAAATGTTTACGCGCGGCACTTTCGGGTCTGTAGGTTTCAATCGGTAGGTATCTATTTATATAAAATAGCATGTATTTAATTTTAAAAAAATTGTTACAATCATTATACATACATTATTTATTTCATTCATGTAAAAGTTATACTTTACGCCCCCCGTCCCTTGGCACTTAGCAGCAAGAGAATGATTTTTGTTACAGTTTCTTAGTTGCGGTAAAAAAGTAGCTTTTAATTGTTTGCTGTTCGCCATTGTTATGCTCTTGTATGGCTTTAAGTTTTGAAATTGTTTCATTCAACAATAAATATTTTGGAGGAAAATTGAAGACTGCGTAAAAAGTTGCAGAACTTTCAACCACGTATTATCGTTTGTTTATTTTTTTATTAAATTCTTGGTATTTTAAACAAATGACTTTTGACACAAAAACTTGCATCCTCGATACACTTTTACTGACGTGTTATTGTCTTAATTATTACAGTAATATTTTAAGTCATAAAAGACTAAACCCACCCGGCGATTCCACCCAAGATAAAAAAGTTATCAAAAAAAGCGTAAGGACAAAGTAGACAGTGGTAAATTTGTTATTAATTCATAAACAAATAGCTAATCAAGTGACAATGAACTTTGTAAGAGACCACAGTGAATTGTTAAAAATGAGGACTTGTAGTGCGAGTTAGAAAAACTGTTGAAACATAGAATGGGTATAGGAATGGTCATGGAAAGCTCAGAGGTTAACTTGGTCGGTGCCAATTGTCTCAGTATTGAGCCAGAATTGTTTGGAACGATGAGTGCACCCAGCGAATACTATGAAACCCTCCACACTATCGCAATCAATACCAGAGAAACAGAATTCGGAAGCTATGTGGAGCCCATACCGATTACGCTCAAAGCGTATAAGCAAATCCCGACTCTCACTCCTACAAACGGTTACGGTTTCCCTCAATCGGTCATAACTCCATTGCATCCTGCTCCACGGGTAGAGCCAGAGAGGGCTACGACGTCCGTTATCATACCGAGTCCTGTCAAAGAGGATAAACCTAAAGTGGCAAGGCCACCTAAAAAGAAGTGGATAAAAGAGTATTTAGGTAAGTTGTAACTATTTAAGTTATCTATGGTGTCAAGACGCAGCTATTTTAATTCATGTCACATAACTTCAAAGTCGTAATTTAGTTGCAGCATCGCTATATCGTATCGAAATATACGTACAAATTAGATTACTCCGACGATCGCCCGTCGACCTTGTTGGGACAACCTTGTGTTGTTTTTGCACAATAGTGAGACTGTTCACGACTAAATTCGTCAATGAATAACCGTTGCACACTTACTTCACATTAATTGCATGGTATTATATGTTTAGTGATAATTAATTCAGCACCTGATTGGCTGTTCCATTTCCCAAACACGGCACACAGACCAAGGAATGAATAGTGTAACATGGTTGGTTGATACAATAATGTATGTATAGCGTCTGTTATGATTTTTTTTTTAATTTTTCGAAACCCTTCACTGCTTGAAACGTGAAGTGATTGACGATGTCATCATCAATATTATTTGTCAAATTTATTATATTACGAGTCTGCGGGACGCCCAGACGGGGAGCAGTCATCGCAGCCCATAGATACCAATCTTTAGTGGGTGCGTTGCCGGCCTTTGAGGGAGGAGTACGCTCGAATTTTCAATAGTTGAAGATCGTATCTCTCAGGGAAGATCGGGAGTCAATTCCACAGTTTGCTAGTTCGCAAAAGAAAATGCCTTATGAAACGGACTGTGGAAGTTTTCCAACATCAAGGTGATGTTGTATATAATTAAACAAACATATAAAAATACTAGCTGCCCCCGCGAACTTCGTTTCTCCTTAATGAGATTTTACTGAGCCTACCTGTTTAGTACATACCGACATGAAACATATTGCTATGCTATGCCAGAGACTGTTCGGAATGAAATCTTTTTAGGTTGTTCTGTGAATTTTTCTTTGTATAAGCCTCACAACATAAGTTTTTAATAATGAAATAAAAAATAGGGGTTGATTGTAAAGGATTGAAAATTCAGGGTTATATGTATTTACTAATGCTGTATCATAATTTTTTTTTTAACCTAAAATTGAAAAAAAAAACTTTAGGGGTGGATTACCCTTAACATTTAGGGGGATGAAAAATAGATGTTGTCCGATTCTCAGAACTACCCAATATGCACACAGAAGTTCATGAGAATCGGGAAAGCCGTACATGTAGCCGTAACATGTAAACAATTTGTATGATAAGTATAAATGTATGTCATGAACCGTAAGTTTTCGCAACTTTAATATTTTCTCTTTTTTCAAATCGCTTTCTTTCAGTGAGTACTATCTACAAAAAGTAGAAAAATCGATGGTCCATTTTGGAAAGTTTATCCTAAAATTGGCCACCAAAACAATTATATATAATATATTTAATCAATCCAATACTGTGGAGAGTTTTCCATTGCTGTAATATTTATATTACTGCAGTGTTATTGCTGTCTAAAGACCTTCTATCAATGTCAGCATACAGGTATAACTAATTTGCCCTAGAATTGTTTAACATGGAATTTCCATTCAACATAATATTTGACCTTATTGATTCAGATAAATGACTGTAGTTTGTATGCAACAATTTATATGCAGATGTGTAAATATGCAATAGGAAGTGGTTCGAGGAAGAATGGTTGATTGACAAGGATCTTTAGCGAGGATTTATATTATTTATGACGTTTCAAGTGGATAGAGAATTATGTGACACCGTCTGAGTATGGGTTTTCTTTTTGTGTACACTGGCTAGGTAAAAGAAAACTCGAGAGGAACCCAGTATGGTATAGAATTCGCAACAAACATTTGTCAGGTACATTAAGATAAATGATAATCAAACAGACGTAGATCTGTTTACCCCATTTGTTCTTAAGGCAGTTTTTGCTGCACACGATCAGTAAGTGGAACCAGCTGCCAGCTGAAGTCCGAACTCGTTCGACTCAGGTTACCTGAAAAGAGCATACCAATTCTTCAGTGGCGAATCCATTGGCATTAAGTGCCCATGGGCGGCGGTATCCCTTAACGAGCCTCCTGCCCGTTTGCTGCTTTTTCCATAAAAAAAACTTAAGAAGGGAATTTATGTGTTTAAGTTCATATATATTATGAGTAATTGCGTGCGTCTGTTACACATTTTACCTAAATTTGCGAGACTGAAAAATTACGCATTTTGACGCATTAGTATAAATAATGTCCGTAAACAGTTATGTAGTTTGTATGCAACATAAGTGTATTTGCGTGAATTGGAGAGAAATAGGATCCCTGTTCCCTATTCTATTTCCTCTATTTCGTAATTATTTTCTCAGGGATCACAAGAGTATCTATCGAAGTAACTGCTGCAATTGCGCACCAACATTAAGATGATACGACAAGGAATTTAAGCGATAAAGGCCGGAAAACGAATATTTTATCAAACTGTAATATGTTTTTTATCTCATTCTTGTTAGGTATCGAAAGTGCTCCTTTTTTGGCAACTCTGTCATGTCGCTGTTTCCGTAACTTGGTCTATCAACCTTCTTAATTGTTTTCCTCTTTTACGTTCATTATACCTTCTGTTCCTCTTGCCATTTGCCCCGCACATTTTTCTACTCTTCCTAATGATGCATTTTTTCTTCCCTATACATATATCGTTCCATCGATATTTGCCGTATCTGTAGCACACAAACAAATTGTATGCTGCGTTTTAGTGAACGCCCAAGTTAGAGATCCATTTTTTAGTACTCTAAATACTGTTGATTAACGTACGTTTACTTAATCCTCGATTTCACTTAGGTAGAAACTAGAAACGCATCTCTTGGTGACGCATGCATTATTTTCAATACGTGTATTTCACCCAATTTTAAACATCAATGTAGTATATATATAGCGTTATAAATAATAATATATTACGCAATATAGTAGAACCTCGTTAAGTCGAACCTCGATAAGTCAAAAACCTCCAAATCTCGAAAAAATGTTTTGTTCCCTTCCCTTCAAACACTAAAACCTCCATTACTTGAAATCTTGATCGTCTGTTAGTCGAAATAATCACCGAGTCCCTCCAAGCCATTTTGGTACATATTTACACTCTAATCAAATCAAATCAAATCAAAAATATCTTTATTCATATAGGTAAACATGTACACTTATGAACGTCAAGAAAAACAAATTAAATTAATTGTAAATTTACATTTACAACCAGTTCGCAAGTCAAGGGCGTAGAGCAGGTAAGAAGAACTGGCAAGAAACTTTCCGCCACTCTTTTCAATCGCCAAGTTTTAATACAAATTGTTTGAACTGGAGCAAATCAATCCCAAGGATTAGGATCATTTAAGTATTCGTCACATTTATAAAAGGCTTTATTAATTAATTTACTTTTAACAAGGGCTTTGAATTTATTCAGTGATAGTTCTCTAATTTCGCTTGGGAGTTTGTTGTAAAAACGAATACAATTTCCATATAAGGAGTGGTTTATCTTCTGGAGCCTGGTTGGTCGCACACTCAAATTAGTTCTATTACGCGTATTATACTGGTGAAAGTCACCATTTGTTTTAAAATCGTTTAAGTTTTTTTGTACATAAAACAATGCTGCAAGAATATATTGACCGGATAATGTCATAATATTTAGTTCCTTAAATCTATTCCGTACCGACTCCCTCGGGGAAACACAACAAATACCCCGAACACCCCGCTTCTGCAACACAAATATGGATTAAACCTCTTCAGCAGCACCCCACAGTAGAATACCGTACGACATAACGCTGTGTCTATAACTCGAAAAATAAAATTTGATATCTGTATCTCGCTGTGCTCGAAGCTGTGAAGAGGTGTCAAAAAAGAAAGATGTTACTGAACAATTTGGCCTGCCAATGAGTACTCTTTCAACAATAATAAAAAATGAATCAGACATCATGAGAAAAATACAAATCGGTCAAAGTTTGTCCTGCAAAAGACGACGAATTGCAGAATATCCGGGCTTGGAGGAGTGCTTACTTAAATGGTTTGAGCAGTGTCGCAGCCAAAATATCAGTGTTAGTGGACCACTATTACAAGAAAAAGCCCAAATATTCTCTAAATCATTGGGACTCGTTAATTTCAGAGCCAGTAATGGATGGTTATAAAAATTCAAAAGTAGACAGGAACTTGTTTTTAAAAAAGTTTGTGGGGAAAGTGCAAGTGTCAACATTGAAACCTGTAACAAATGGAATAGTGAATTGCAAGATGATGGAGTTATGACTGCTAGGACATTATCTGATAACGAAATTATCGATTCAGTAGCTAAACCGATACTAATGATTTAGATGACATAGAAGACGTGAATAGTACATGTGCTCCATGGGTTTCCATCAAAGATGCGCGAACCGCATTGAATACCTTACGTAATTAAGTATTGTTTTTTATTAACATAACTTTTACATATTTAAAGAAAAACACTTTTTTACGGATTATAGTTATGTATCATTATATTTAAACTTATAATTATTTAGACATAATTTTAAATTTAACCCAAATGTCTAAGGCATCATTTAATTATTACGTACGTAATTACTTACGTAATTTTATAGAGCAAACCAGTAACTCTGAAGAATAAGAATTTTCTGCTCTTTATAGTCATTAGACAATGCTATAGATAGAGAACAACCAAATTATCTAAAGCAAAACAAAAATTACTGACTTTTTAATGCCATATTTTTTATTTTAAAATGATTTGAAGTAAAGTTATGTATATATATACCTACAATCTCGGAGAATATGCTCGCGTGTGAGATTATTATGTAACCCTCCCTATATACCTATGTTTATATAATGCTTTAGTACATCAGGTATATACTAGGTAACATAAATAAATTCATTTCAAGCAAAGAACAATTTGCATAATTTATAATAATTAAGAATTTTCTTTTTATCTCTCTCTCTATGTGACACGATAATTCGTATCGGTGTCGCATGGGTCATCACCAGTCTCCTTCTGATACCATAATCTTGATAAAGTTTACACGTGTCGAAAGTACGCGATTGAATATAGGCCGCGTTTAACGATTCGCGAGGTTGTTGACATTGCGATAAATTGATATCTCGGCGCGTATTTTTCTCAGTAATGAACACTCAAATGTCTCTTTTAATATATTTAGTGTCTTATTAGGCACAATGAACGAACTAAAGTGTTTAATTAGTATTTGTTAATTCATAATAATTCGCATTCCAATAAAATTTCCCAAAGCGTAGAATTTACAAAGCAATGTAAAAGTAGTTTGCTCAGCAGGTGGTAGATTTCTGTTCGGTTATACTCGGACGTCTTCGACGTAACGTGCCGAAAGGCCAAGCGCCTCCCCTCCCCGCTTATCAGCACCACCAGTCGAGACTGTGACCTCCCTGGCAACTTGCACAATCAACACCCTACATGGAAGGAGTACTGCATCATCTGGATACTGCCTTATAACAATGTTTGACGAGTTTACATATTCTTATTCATAAATAATTAGACATCGATGACGATGTTGATGCTTTCTTAACGGCTCTCCTATAATAAAGCTTATTACTATAAATAATGAAGTAATGAGTGAGTTATTACCACTGTTACCAGTATTATGTAACGTGTTTTGCGTCGGTCATTGTTTTTATCGTAGCTAATTATTGACTCATTCCATGTTAGCTAAAATCTAAACCTGTATTACCTACACACACTTTGAAAGTGTGGGAGTAAGACGCGCGTCTTGGCACTCTTTCACACAGTTTGTTTGCCTCCGCAAACGTAGCGACCAAGCCGCCATGCGCATTTGTACTAGGATCGTATAGCTCGTTGAAGCTTAACTAGCTTATAAGAAGCGATCTTGATTATTTTGAATTGCCAGAAATGTTTATAAGTATTATAATCATTACTTAAACGCAATATTTTTCCTTATTAATAAACATCTATTAGTCACAATCAGTTGTTATAATAACAACAGTAAAGAAACAGTATAAAAGACATTTAGGAAAACGCAAAACTCCACTATGCAAGGTATAAGGTAAATAGTGTTCGAGCATTTTCTTTATCCTCGTTGCTGTCCGGGTACTCGTGCGTAAAGAAAGCGCCCAACAAGGACTCGCAGGGGAATGACGCAAGTTTTATATAATCAGTCCTGTCGTGTCCACGGACTTGTACAAGCGATATGAAGTATTTGTTCCTGACGTTTCTGTTTATTTTCTCAATTATTTATATCGAGAAAGGAATATACATTTGACATTACACTTGACAAACAAGTTGGTAAAAATGTAGGTATCAGTAGAAAGATTTTAAAGTATTAGTAGCGATTGAAGTATAATTTTCAGAAATTATTCGTCTTTAAAAGTCGACGATAGACATACATTAATAATTCGTTGATTTTTAATTTGGTTTGGGATACTAAATCCTATGTTTTTGATTTACATAGCAACGGCATCAGCTTCTTTTATTTACATTCGACCGGATGTAGTTTGACTATGAAAAAAGGTAAACCTACATGAGTGAAAGAATCAAGTCTTTTCACACTTAACTAATTTGTTTATTTGTATATGCCGACTGGACCACGTTAGCTTATCTCTATTGAGACTTGCCAATAATGCAGGAGTAGGCAGACGAGTGCACTCCTTATTCCAGGACTCTAACCTACGAGGGACCGATGACGTACAGCTTAAGGTACATCTTATTCGATGCACGAACAGCTACCAAACTAGGGGTTTTTCTACTAGGGAAAGTCGAGTTTGTATATTTTCTAATGTCTGTTAGTAACTCTTTTATAACGTAGATGTCAAGAGAGAGTGGCGTAAATAAATAATTCAATGATAGGATACAAAGTCAGGATGTTTGTCAAAGTCAAGAGTTCACAGCCCCGGGCTACTCGGACTGATTCAAATTTATGCCGAAGGCTTGGAGCGCTCAATACCGCCGCCTTTTTATTTCTCTCTGCTTTACTATTTTGTTTCTTTTATTTAAATTGCATGTGTGTTGCCCGCTTCAGTGTAAAAATACTGAAGTCTTGGGCTTTTAGATGTTAAAATATTCCGTATAAAGGTTATCGCAGCAGATTTTGGCTACTCCTATAAAATTTTACCTGCAGTTTCCTTATTATAGATAACTAGACAATTGGAAATAGTTATGAACATAAGTATATTTATTCAAAATGAACATTAAACGCCAAAAGCGTAGCATCATGATTCGCGTACGCGGTACGACGCAGTGCAAGTGAACGCGACGCGCCCCGGCCGTATGTATAGAGCACACCGGTTTTTTATATCCACAAGCAGCAGCTGATTTTTGGCGTGGCAACAAACGTCAAACTCCTCATGCTGCATTGACGTCAGGCCGGCTACGCCTCTTTGCCGTCTCTCTCTAACGGAATGCTCCCGCTCCGTCGTGCTCAAACTCGCAATAGTAGACCTTATCACAGCGTGTCAAAGTTTAATAGATCGCTCCTCACCCGTGCGTATTCCTGGCGGACGGCCTCTCGGCCGTCTATACCGTCCTGGTAATTTACCGCCACAATTCGCAGCTTCCACCGCCCGCTGATCGCGCAGCCTTCGCGTGGGTGAGGTTGGTTAGATTCTATCCGTTACGATGTTTTGAGTTATGACGCGAGGCGTTTGTTTGCAGAGGAGGAGCCGGAGCTGCCGGTGTCAGTGCGGGTGGGCGAGGCGCCGGTGTCGCGCAGCAACTGCGTGGTGCGGCCGCCTTCGCCCCCGCCACCCGCCATCCTCGACTTCGCACAAGAACATTCCAGGCTGCGCACTAACGGCAGTCACGGGTGGGTCATGCTTTCCTGGTAGCCACGGTCTTGAAAACAGCTGGGGCGTTACTGCTTCGCCTTGAATTATTTTTGTACCTGATTGATACGGCAATTAATTACAGTATTTTTGGACGAACTGGCCGCTAGAAAATTACTAGGCATTTCACTGGTAGCCTTTGCTATCCAACATTTATCATATGATAGATTACTTATATAATGTATACCCTAACTATATTTAAAAAGTAATAAAAAGTTTACATGCCTGTAATAAATAATGTATAGTCGTCACAAATATCTGGCCATCTTCATCATTCCAAGTCGTAAAACCAAAATTAATGTATGCAATGAAACGAGATCAATGCCTTTGCTCATGAAATGTATAAACCATAAGCAACTGCCTCTTTTGTTTAGGACGACATGAATTAATGCCCATATCTGGAACGTTCTGTAATAAAATGTAAGAGGGTCATAATGGAATTGTAAGTTATCCTTGCTATCGATATGCAGGTACCTGATTTCACTAGTGATATGCTATTAGACCAGTTCAGTCATTTATTTAAAATTGTTTATTCGTTTATTCCCACAAAGCGATTCTGTACTTCTCTCGCAGTTCATTCACAATTATTGCAACGTGAATATAGCTATTGTATATAAAACTTACTTTTGAAAATCGAATGTCAAATTACCTTTACGTACAAAGCAAATTTAAATAATAACTTTTTCTTACTGCAATTTCAAATTTCAAAGACTAGTTTTTAGTTTTTCTAAACTTCAGTTTCTCAATCTCACACGGCAATCGCGTTCTTTTTGCCAAATTTATTGCACTAATTTCACTCCAAATTTTAATAGTAAATATAAAAGTGCTAGGTTTATCAGTATGTTTGTCCCAGGCGATTAGCGTCAAGGTTCTGCTGTGGATGCGTAATCAATATTAAACGCGTACACTTATTTATTCAAATATATCTCGCTGCTCTGAATGCATTAATGTCTCAACATTAAGGTCCCTGTTTTGTAATGTAACTACCTTAACAGTAATTTATTCGTGATATCTACGTACAAAATCTATATTAATATGTTTTATTTTTATTATCCCGAAAATCAAAAATAAATCTATTTTTTTAAGAAAGTTGCGCCAGACTGCGTATCTTTGTTCAAAAATATATTAGCAATTGTAATATCGAATAAGACTTATGGTTATAAGATAGACGACTCTTTGTTTTATGTATGCATTATACAAAACTCTTGCTTAGTTAGACAAATACAATTTACAGGCCAACTCAAATCCCGTCGCCTCCGTCTGTGGGCAGCAACGGCAGTAGTAATGGAAGCAATAGTAGCAGCAGCAGCAGTAACGGAATCCCTCGCGCAGGCACCAGAGAGGTCCACAATAAGCTGGAGAAAAACCGAAGAGCACACCTTAAAGAGTGCTTCGAAATGCTGAAGCGGCAGCTGCCGGCTACCCCTGACGATAAAAAGACCTCAAACCTCTCCATACTGGGTTCTGCCATCCGGTATATACAGGTAAAAAATGTTCCTGAAAACTTGCTAAATAAAAAAAATAGGAAAAACTAATTTTAGCCAAAATAGCAAAAACATTTGAATTTATTAACATAAATAAGTTCCAAATTTTATTGCAAAACATATTTATTGATATTATACGATACTGATGAATACTCCGTCCTGTTTATGTCAATCAAAACTAGGGCGCTATTGAAGGCTCCATTCATGTACACGCTAGGTATATCAACTTTGAGATTTCTTTCTGAACCTTTTTTTCTGATGTTGTCAGGATAATGTTAAATAATAAAAGAAAATCGAATATATGACTGGGTCTTGAGATTTTTTGTGGAAATCTTAAACGATTATGTTTAATATGTGGGCTGTGACAACTATTTCGTATTTATTCGAGCTGTATACATGATTGCAGGTGCTTCGACGCAAGGAGCGCGAATGCGAACACGAGATGGAAAGGCTAGCCAGGGAAAAGATCGCCGCGCAACAGCGGCTCGCCGCGTTAAAGCGAGAGGTGACGATCCGAGCCGCCGCCGGACTGCCTCGCGCCTGTGGTGAGTAAAACCTCTACGTATTTTCTGGGCGCCTGGTACATACGCTCGATATTATTTAATATTTGACAATATTGTTTGAAAATAAATAATTACTGTTATCGGTTTGCTTATTAATAAATAATAATGGCCGACCCACCATTTAAATTTATTGTTTTTTCCCGTAATGGAGATTGAATAAACCAGCGCCATCTCTTTTTATTTCTACAAAACTCAAGGTTTATATAATCATCATCCCCTAAGTTTTAGACATTATTTTAAAAATTAAAACGTTTGAATTTTATTAGGAAATTATAATTGTTTTCAGATGGCGGTGAAGACAAAGAGAGAGAGGAAAATATCGTTAATGGTCAAGTTTTAGGAATTCCTATAAATGTGAGTATTTTGATAAAATTTAAATCACGTGAAATCGGTAGTGCATGTATGATATAACCTTATAATAACATTAACATATGTAATTTCAGATTAACTGCTCCCCTCCGCGAGAGCCAAGCCGCGCTGACACCCTCTCGCCCCGCACCCTCAACCTCAGCACAAAGCTGCGCACACTGCCCATACAGATATCGCCGACCACCTCGCAGGTATGCGTCCCTGGTACACAGTTAGAAATTAGGGCTGATCTTAATCTTTGGATTAGAATTAGAAAATATAAAAAAAGTATCTGATCTCCACATGTTTAGTTTAGTTTTATACACTTTAGATGCTTTGCTTGTGGGTACGGGAACTAAGGTTCTCAACATCTTGCGAAGTTATTGTGCACACGTTAGTTAGTAGCCAATTGCTTGCAGAACAGTTATAATTAATATTTATTTTGTTATGAATTAAATGACTAGAAAAGGATAAAACAGAAAATTTGAAAAGAAAAAAGAGTTTTTTTTGGTTTATGCTTTATTAACTAAAATGTAAATTAAGGTTCATATGGTCAAAATTAAACTGTGGTAACTGCTGTCGTATTTGTTATCTTAAAAATCAAGTTATTACTTTATTATCTATGGGTTCATCTTTAGATATACATAAGTAACCACACCCCATCCATGATGAATCATATCCGGAATAAAAAAAAGAGCAGGAATTGACTCATATGTCCGGTGGATATGTGTTCTTGTTGTTGTGTGGTGGGTCATTTAAAGATTATTATATATTATTATATAATTGCACTTTCAGGTAGTGCGGGCGTCGTACGGGGCGAGACACAGCGCTCTCACGCTCACAACCATTGCGCCTGCGCATTCCACCTGTACAGTTCAGGTAATAGGCCTTGAAGCCTTGCTTTAGTTCTCGTTTATCTCTTTTAGAATATGAAATAGTGATGCGGAATATATTGCTAAAACCGTAGCAGTAAGAGAGTGGGATTTAATATTGCAGAAGGGCGAGAACGGGTCGCCAGCTGAGTTCAGTGCATTAGTGCAGCCCGCGCAGATACATTTGCCCATCTCACAGGTCATCTTCGTCACTTTCGCTTTTCAACCCTGAATTCTTTGTTGCTCGATGCCAAATGTAGCATTTGGTAGAACGAATTTGGCTGACGCCGTTTTGAAGTTACAATGATAGATGTTGCAATTGTTTTCATATGGCGTGCGCAGGTGGTGGGCAGCGGCGGCCTCGTCGTGAGTCCGGCCGCCATCCAATTGCTCTCCACCGGCGGAGGGCTGCGAGTGCTGCAAACCAACGGTGAATCTCTTCTTTTTGATAATTTCTTTTCAATTTGATCGTATGTAGTGAGAAAGTTTTTTTCTTTAGTTATTTAATTTTATTCGATTATCTAACAGAAATTTCCACGTTTCTCCATAACGAGAGATTACTTTCTTTTGTAGGCGTGACTACAGAGAGCAGCCGGCTTTCAAAAGAGAACGGCGTCAGTGCGTCGCCCGCCGCCACCACCGGTCTGTAGGAATTTGCCAACATTTTCTTACTTGAAGAAAGTGAGATTATTTCATTAGTGTTTCATTTCATATACATAAAACTAAATTCGTAACTGATTTCAGGAGGCAGTAGCGTGGTGGTGAGCGGCCTGACCCCGCTAGTGGTGTCCCAATCGACCGCGCACTTACTGCACACACACACGCACACGATCACCCAAAAGGTAAGAAACGTCCCTTTATCTTTTATTTCTATCCGAATCTCATCTCTTTTCCCGTGACAGGATTTAATAAATTTGTTAGAAATTGCACACATAAAAAGTGCAGTGCTATTTGCAGATGGTTGAGAATGGCATGGTGAAGAACGGCGTGCCTCCGCTGGCCGTGAGCGCGCAGTACCTGACGGCGACCACGATCGTGAAGCCCGTGGTCGTGGTCACCTCCGCTCACTCCCCGACCACGTGACCTCGCTCGCCACACGCCCACGTCGGTCTCTTCCAATGACACCGTCGAGTACGACGGGCTCCGCGGACGTCGGACGAGAAGTCCGGCGCCTAGGAGTCTATTGAATCGTGGCCGACGAACGCAAAGGTCGTATTCTAGTTCTTCCGCGTGTCGGGACCGAGTCGAGGCGCCGTACTCCTAGATCGTGTGGAACTTAGTTCGCGTGTTTGCGGTCAACCGCCTCATCTGTCAGACAGTCGAAGCGTGCCCTCTCTCTTTATCTGATAGGACGATTGTGATTATATTATATGCGAGGAACGTGTCGAGTTCTACGTTTCCATACCGTCGTCGGCTGCGAGCATTTGTGGCAAACTGTGACGCTACCACGAAATAAATACATTTTTATGCAACATTGGATTCGATGTCTTATTTTGTGGTATCGGCGCACATCAGGATGAAACGTTTTATGTGTCACTCACTACCTCATCCCTCCTCGCGGTCGGACTTATAAAGTCGCGTGCGCAGGTGGCGATCGCATTTGCGATATTCGAATTTCTCAGACGGCGGTTATACAAAGTATAAAAAGGGGAGTGCCGGAAGGAATGTTCCGATATCGTATCGGTGAACGCGGCCTGGGCGAGTGTGGAGTGTCGAGCTGATGTACTGTAGATACAGTTTTAAGTATATTTTTCTACAACAAATTCCACGTTGTACAGTCGAGAAGTGATATTGTAGATATATTTATTTATTTCGTATCGGCAATGTAGGGAGCAAAATTACGTCATTCACTTAACACGAGTTTATTTGGAGCAGATTTCTTGGCAATATAGCATCGTGTGATGTGGGAGAAGCTTTCAAACCCCACGCTGTATTTCATGGACTCGTTTGAGGAAGCCTTTTCAATACTCAACACGTATTCAGATGCACATTTAGGTGCATTTGTTGCAGCGAATTAATTCTATATACATACAGTTAACGATGTACTATTAAACGTGTACTATTTAATTAAATTGGTCAATCTTAATCGAGAGTTTGTTTGACGTCTATTGTTAAATTTATTTAAAAATCACTTAAAATTTGAGAGTGAGAAAGAACAGTGTGATTTTATTGACTATATTTATTTATTTTGTAAGGTCAGTAAATAAAATTTAGTATGTTTTTGTACCAGGAGAAAAGAAAATAGTACCGATTGCAATCAGGAAGAGGTCGGATAGAAATGATTTGAATGTTATTTTCGTACCCTGAATACACTTACATATTTATTATTAGTACTTTTTAAATTAAATTATTTGGGACCATAACTATAAACGCTTTTGGCATATGAAAAAAAACTATTCGGTTTGTACTACAATAGAACAGTTGTTTCGTCAGCCAGTGTTATATATATTTATAAATTGCACTATTTATTTGCAAAGCTTGATTTCGCTAAAGCGGGCCGATCGGCCGTCCGAATCTAGTGCCTACATAGATAATGCGAATGAATACCTCAGCCGAGATGAATATATCCTTATTTTGTATGGCATACTTCCGAATATCACGAAACACTGAACATTTAAGACGGCTTCCTTATATTTCTACCAAAATGTATAAAAATATTTTTGGAAATTCATTAAACGCTCTCCGCGCCAAGTACTATTTTGATACGCTTTCTTGTTGTCGGGTATCAGGAGTCGACGAGTTGAAAGGATACATTTATGCTTGGCTGTCCTGAGGGTTTGTAAGATTTTGTACTGTAGTTGTTCGCTTGTTAAGTTTGCAGTTTCTCGTGTTGTTGATTCGACGATGTCGTCTCTTTCACTCATTGGAATAGCGATCGGCGTTGAAGAGAGACAAATACTGTCCAGTTTTCTTATAAGCAATATTGTGCCAATAGTTTTATATCGTTACGAGTAGATATTACTTGCAAACTGAACATTTATAATAACGTGTATATCGAGCTTTAACTTAGGTCGGAGTTTCCGTTGACTGTCCGTGATATTTTATTTTTGTGCAATATTTTCAATTTTTAAGCAGTATATTATCGAAATCGTTATAGGGTCAAAGTTACACCTTGTGGCAATCCATGTGTACCTTAATATTGGAAAATTAAACTATTTTATTAAATTTAGGATCCTGCTCCTCCTGCTCCTCCTGTAAAGTAATGATTATTATTTAATTTTGTGAATTTCTCTAGCATTTGACTTTGCCTAACGGTAGTTATATAATATGAAAGATGTATAATGTGAAAATAAATTAAAAGAGAGAATTTTATTTTAAATGTATTGCGAAGCGAGAATGCTCATGTAAATATTATAAATTACGTAGTATAAAATTCAAATATTTTAGAAATACAGATGAAACATATTTATTTATTTTGTTTTATTTACCTAAATTTTCCACACACTCACATTAGACAGCATTTTGTATGTTTTCTTCAATTTTAGGGATAAGGTTTTATTAAATTTATAATAACACAAGAAACTATTTACGAATCATTCCATACACGGCAATTATCGAGCGTCTATCATTGTCCACTGCCTTCTAAACAATAAACGATGACTTGGAGAGACTTTAACTTCATCAAGACGGAATAATTTTACCGTCTTTAGTCCCAAAATAAAGACATATTATAAATAAAAAATTTGTATTATTAGTATTTGTATATGTGTGTGGCATATAAGATACATGTATCACTTATTCCACGTCATTAAATTTTAATCAGTAGACTTCCCTACTCATTGGCAAAAAAGACAGAGTAGGCCGTAAAGAACTCTCTTTTAAAATAGCAAATCATACAATAATATGTCCTTATTTTAAAACAAATATAGCAAATTAATTAGAAGTAACCTATCCAGCACTAGTCCTAGGTCCTTTCATGAACTATAATATAATCGCTAACTTTATAGTAAGTTTTTTTACACAGCTTTTTTTAAATAAATTTCTTAAATTTAAAAAGTTTTTAAAAGGTAAAGTTAAAAGTGCCTCTGGGTATCCCTTCTCCCAAAAAATTATAATAAAGAATTACTTTAGACAGTCTAGTACGTGGAAATTGCAGCCTGCGTTTGTTCCGAGTATTAACATTGTGCATATGTTCTATTCTAGAAAACTTCTTATTTTTGTATACATTGACAATATTTCATAAATATATTGCGATGGAAAGGTAAGTATATTAATTTTCTTGACTTTATCTCCCAGAGATTCCCTACATATCGGCATTGAACGACGCTCTGAGGACATGTGAAGCAAATCCATTTAATGAAAGTCTCCATCAGTAGCGTAGCTACTTTGAGTGGCACCCGGTGCGGAAGTTGGTGGTGTCATCCCATCGAAAGTAAAAAACAAAAATATGTATATAATAGAAGACATGGAGGAATTGCGATTGGAGTCCAAAACGGTTGACACACGACATGACACGTCATGATCGCCCGTATGGCCAATGACAATCGAAGCGTTCATGTTTTATCAAATTAAATACGTTTCAAATAATAGTGTTGGCTTTATCCCTGTGGTCGTAGGATCGTGCCCCGCGTGCGTTTTCCGCCAATCGCTGTTCATGAAACAATGAAAATTTTTTTTAAAGTCAACAAATGTATGCGTGCGACGAAGGATGATATCAAACTGATTTCATATTTTAAGTATTATTTCACACTTTACATCTTGATCCAATTGAATTTATTACAAAGATACATTTATATTAGTTAGGCATTTTGACGGCTACAAGTGAAATAGTATTCAATAATACACGAATTTTACATAAATATGTTTGTATGAGAAAATAGGGTTTTTAATTAATTACATTTTTGTTGTACTGTTACGAAATTTGCATATTGCACACATTGCACTATAAAAATGAACTAAAATTATTAGTATATCCAACAAATAAAGCATCCTTTGCATCGTCTAAATTATTGTTTTTACGCCAAACTGTATTTTGTTAACGCCAGCAGATTATTTGACGCATTATTTTATTGGAACTCGTAAATTACGTTAAATACGGGCCCCCCATTCTCAAGACGCTAGATTAATTTAGACGTAGTATGTCTAGACTTTTATCTGTAATTAACGGAAAGCATAAAGTTAACTATCTACTAACGAGTTTTTATTTGCGTTAGAAACGTTTAAAAACCTAAAAAATGTTACTTTTTTCTATTTATAGTATATCGCTGATCCTTTCGACGCCACCTTTCGTTTTTACTGAAAAAATGAACTATTATAACTTATAATAGCTTTTTTTTTTCATTTTATGTGCTATAATTAATTATGTATCGATCTAAAAAGCGATCCCTTTCATGCGATCCTAGTAAGGAAAAATCCTAAGGGTAAGTTAAGAAAAGTTACATGTACCAGTTAAAAATTATTACTAAATTACTAAAGAACTATTCGTAAATCCAAAAATAAAATAAGAACTCACCAAAAGCTTTGAACTATTAATTAATATAAGATACTAGCTGCCCTGCAGACTGCTTTTCACCTAAATGTGATTTTACATAGCCTGCCTGTTAAGTACAATACATGCAACATAGAACATTTTGCGATGCTTCCCCAGAGACAGTTTGATTTTCCGGACTAAAAACTGTTTACGTTTTTCTGTGAATTTTTCTGTATACATACCTCAAAGTTTCTTTAAAAGTCTACACAAACAAACATTACTATAGGATCACAGAATATAAGGCCACAAATTCCAAATAATGACTATGAAACTTACCGGTTCTAAAACCTAAACAAAACTACACAATTCTCAGTTAATGTTCGTTTAATATTTCTCCAATGGTGTGTAGAGCCACCAATGTTTGTTCCATACGAAAAACTAAATATAATATTCAGATGATGGACACAGAGGCTGACTTTTATTTCCGCAAACAACCAAACCTTGAGAAATATGAGATTAAAGTAATGAGATAAGGTGTGCTTCCGAGCTGATGCAAGTGTTCCGACAGCGTCATGTCAAGCCTGACTAAATATTTATATTTACCACTTTTCTTAAAAATCTTAACCAGTATTACTTTATTTATGTTTAAGCTGGAAATGCATTTCCGCCGACTCTTCTGAGGGCGAACAACTAAACATCATCTCTGATGCCCTCTGGGTTAGTTTAGTACCGAGACACACAAATGAAACATAACATTGATAACATACTTTTTATTGGATTCAAACGCGTTTATTTACAGTGGTCGCAAGGTAATCAGTTGTTCACATGCCGAATCCTAATTCATTGCCGGTTTCTATAAATTTATTCTCGTCGCCCTTTTCTTGGTCCTTTATTCTGTGTGTGTATGCGAATCTTTTCAATAAGAGAAAGGGATCTTCGTATTCCTTAACAGTTTTTTGATGTGTCTCCGAGTGCTGATGGCCGTTGGTAATTAATATTGAATCTGGGCTATCACATGGGCATTCACATCTGCTCTTAGATGCAGCTTCACCTATAAACGATGCACAAGACACGACAATGGCCAGTAACATTATGGTACTCATTTTGATACTATCTCACTGAATTCCTAACTCTTAATAAAGGAAAGTCCGATTCATCTCGATTTTTATACTTTCCTGGTCTAATACATTCAAATGATGTAATTATTATTGAAATTGTTGCTTAGTCATAAGTAATCAAAATCGAGTGTTTTAGTTAGATAATAAATAAGCAATAAATATTTATTAAGTTTACGATGTTTGTCAGTTTTTACTGAGCCTTGATTTTAGATTCCGAATCACTTCGTGTAAATAATTTTTAAAGATATATTTATTTATGCGAACTTAAACCTGTTTGTAACAAGGTGTGAATATTATCAAATTATTTGCAATTCCATAAAATTAAGTAATTACTAAACTTGCGTGTATTTCTTATCTGGAAATGACGAGTGACGCGATATTTGTTTACTCTATCCTTAAATATAAATTCGGCGCACCTTCAAAGTTAGTCAGATATTCTCACACCTTCTGCGGGCCTAGTACATCTCTAGAAAATGGCTTTATTTTTAATACTCTTCTTATTTTGTGCAACGACCACCTCTTTGCCTGTAGAGGACGAAGACGTAGTTATAATCTCTGATGATTTCTTGAGTTCGAATCGGATCGAGGGAGATGGGGAAATCGACGTGTCTGACCTGGGACCACAGGCGTATGGGGTGCCAAAAAATGAAAGCGGTTTGTACCTTTATGAAATAAATAATGCTTTGATTTAAATGCTTATAATTAAAAGTATGTGCTTATAATTAAAAAAATAGGAAATATGCTTTGGTAAAAGCAATTATTATGGTAAGTAGTAAATTGACTGACACGCTTCGGAATTAGGTAGTTGACGGAAACGCTTCCTTTCCTTAACGATATCTTGATAACAAATGGCTTTTCATTTCCATTTAAATTTTTATTTAAGTCAAATATAGGGGTTCCCCAAATGTATTTATTTTTGTTACAATTATTAACAACTGGCAACCTGCCCCGGCTTCGCACGAGTGCAATGCTGATACTAAATACACTGCAGAAAAGCTGTGAAAGTTGTATAAAGTAAATATTGGTTTGATTGGATAAGGATTAATGCTGTATTTTTAAAATCGCTTCAGCAATTAGCCAATATTTGTCGTAAAAAGTAATTGACAAAAAAAATGTTATTGTGGGATATCCGACTATGTAAGAGAACGACTCATACCATTGCAGAGTCTTCTGTAGACCTTTTCAAATTGTACACTATTTAGTACATTATTTTGATAAATCTCGTAGGGTTCAAAATGCATTTGCAATGTAAGCGGAAAAAAATAATTTACGACATCACATTAGAAACCTCAAAATTACAATATTAGGTACTCCACTATTTAATGGATGTTATTATACATATAAATATACCTCTACAATCATTTTATTTAAAAAAACTTCATCAAAATCCGTTGCGTAGTTTAAAAGATTTAAGTAACATAGGGATATAGGGACAGCGAAATCGACATTGTTTTATACTATGTAGTGATAACTACTTAGCCATACATAGAATTTAGTTTGAGAATATCTTTAATTGTCATTACATATAAAATAAGCTTAATAAACTTGATCTTCCATTGGGTTTTTAGGAGCAGCCCTATCGGAGTGGACTGACTCGTCCTTGATGAACCCTGAAGAAATGGGTGGCTACCTAGAGGGAGACATTTTGATACCGGGTCTGGCCAGGAATGGAATGAGGGACAAGACATCGCGGTGGGCAAATGGCATCATCCCTTATGTTATCGACGGCAGTTTTAGTAAGTCGATTTGAATACATATAATATATTTCTTTACGGACACGTCATAAGTCACCTGGATTTCCTAGATTCTAGGAAATACATGAAGGCTGCCTTCCACGTTTATCCATTTTGGTCAATTTCTATTCAAAATGGGTAATGTGTACACCTCATAACATTTTCCTAAAGCTCAGGAGCAGAAAGACACAATTCGTATGGCCATAGCTGACTACCACCGCCTGACGTGTTTGCGGTTCGTACCTTACAGTGGACAAAGCGACTACATAATCATCAAAAGTTCCAAAACTGGCTGCTGGTCCAGCGTCGGGAGACTTGGTGAGTGCGAATGCCGGGACTAATCAAACATTTTGAACCATAAGTATTTAAGGACAGAATAAGAGAAACGTTACAACGACTCTAGATCTTATTGTATAGAGATCTGTGTTTCTAGCAAAACTTATATTTGTTTTAAATATTTTTTAATTAGAACTTGATAACACTAGGCGGCCGTCAAGAGGTGAATCTACAAGCACCTGGTTGTGTCTCCAAAAAGGGTACGGTGCTGCATGAGCTTCTCCACGCGATAGGGTTCATGCATGAGCAGAGTCGGCCAGAGAGAGACGACTTTGTAACAATTCATTACGATAACGTCAAACCTGGTAAGTCGGTCTTTTTTAAAGTGAAACTTTTTGGGCGCAAGAGGGTAAAATGTTTACGGATGAAACGTCGCGAAGATGTGCAGTGTTTTTCTCGACGAAAAGGGAGAGAGCGAATGAGATCGATTGAGAGATAGATAAAGGGCGATCGAGAAAAAATACACGGTATTGCTTTTTTATACTTATTCTGATATTTTGTTATTGTATTAGTTTATTATACTTACATATTAGAACTTTCGTTGGCAAATTTTTCGCATAACGTGTTGTTCAGTAAACACAATTACTTGTTTATTTACATTATCACTAGCACGTATCAACAGTGTGAGTATATATATATATAAAAATACGTGGAGTGAATGTATAAAAATGTGAGTGGATAAAAATATTGGGGCTTTTACCCCAATAATAATTAATTTACAAAGAAGTTTTACTTCTAACGTCTACATTACATACACGCACTTTTTTACGCACCTAATACGTATTTGTTTTGAATAAATATGTTACTACTTAATATTTAGTGAAATTTTGTAAATAGGTACCGAGATAAATTTCAAGAAATCTGACGTGAAAAGAACTGATAACTTCGGCATTGGCTACGACTACAACAGTGTGATGCACTACTCAGAATTTGCCTTCTCTAGAAACTCCAAGAAAACGATTGATCCCAAGGTATGTTCAAGATAAAAAGCATAGAAACATAGATGATTTGACGTTTATCACTCTTCAAGTAATTATTTGTCATTTTCCCCACAGGTCAGCAACACGAAGATCGGTCAAAGAGAAGGTCTCAGCCGAGGGGATGTAAAGAAAGTGAACAACATGTATAATTGTAAAAAGGAGTAAGTGAACAATAAGATAATAATGTTACCTAACCTAACTTTAAGAGTCGAAGTTTTAAAATATGAGATTAGATACTACTATTACTATAATAATACTAATACAGCATTTTAACAGGTTACAACGCATTTTATTCACTCAGTTATTTAATGTTTCGGGTGTCAGACATAAGAAATATTTAGACAGTTTTATATGACTTTTTGTAACTTAAATAAGTAAATGATACGTCATAAACGCGTCGTAATCCGATGAATTATTTTTTATTACTTTGCACTGCAATTTTTAGCGCACTCCCCAGCTCTGAAGGTATTGTGGACAAGTCTACAGAGAAGCCACAAAATTCCTCGCCAACTAGGTATCAATTCTTAAAATAAATTGGAATATTTATTTTATGTAGTAACTAATAAAGAAGGTTAAGGTTCTATATGGGGTCGGCAAAGTAAAAACTCATTAAAATTGGTCGAGCCGTCTTTTAAATGTAACTGCAGTAAAACGGAAAGTAGCAGCCACCCATTGTTTTACTGTTTTTTTTTCGGTTTACACGCAAACTTGCCTTCTACGTATATGTAGACCCTTCTTACTTGAACTACTTCTAATTGAAAAGTATTTTCAATTTTAAGTAGTTCCTAAAACGTACTCCGATCAATCAAACTTTTTAACATTAGTTTGGTACGCTCAAAATAATAATTATTATTTTATGTAATCATTGGTTCGATATAAGTTTTTAATTTGTTGACGTCTAAGTGAAAAGCAAACTGTCTAGCTTATGTTTCCACCACACTAAACTTCTTCTCTTTTAAATGTTTTCAGAGAGCCACAGACAGGGTGGTTGGGTTCCATTTGGCAAAGTTTTTTCGGCGATAAGAAATCCGATTCCGACGTGGTCGTCTTGTGAAAATTAATATGTACAATATTATATGCGAAACAATAATTTATATGATTAATAAGAGAAAATAATTATTAAAGACTAAGATATAACTATGCATTTTATTTCGTATGACTATTTTTTTAGAAATTCTATTCGATTAAACTCAGTAATATTGTGTATATTAAACAAAAAGAGTGTTCAAAAAATTTGTAATCAATCAGTTTAAAAGTTGATATTGTCGTTATTTGAATCTTCGTGTGGGGTTTCAGTATTTAGTTAAATGTCATTATGAGTTCGTCTCATACTTCTGTATTTCGGTCTCCATGAGGCATTTTAAATACTGGTATGATCGTTCACATTTACACGTTTCCGCTGAAAAATATTAAATTAGATTTTTAATATGTACAACATATTCAAGTCAGATCCAAATAATAATGTTGATGAGTAGTCGTAAATGTAACCTAACCGCTAACGCCCAAACCCAATAACATATCTCAATCCATTTGAGACCATCTGAGATAGACATCTTAATACAAATATCGATAAAAGTGTGCCAGTAACCAATCGACGGATTGTAATAGCTATCTGTCGATACAGGCTATATATAAACATTTACTTGTATATTTTAATATTATTTACTTTTTTTGGTGAATATTGATTATCAAATATGTGTGTAAGAGCAAAGAAATTGCATTCTATCCGTCGCCAAAATGGATTGTCTTCGTAGGGTTTGGTTATTGGGATGCAGATAGGAGATCGATCGACTGTCGCGGTCAGATAACAATCTGAGATTGTGAATTTATTATTGGGTTCGGGCATACGTAAACAAACTAGAAAACATATAATCATTTTAAAATATAAATAGGTATATGTATTTACTAATTTAGATACATACATCGTTTAGCACAATCATTGGCAATGTCCTTAATGACCTCTACCGGCGTAGTCTTTCTGACCTGTGCCAGTACTATGGCACTCCTCTCCGGATCAAATTCCTCCCCCTCTAACGTCACACCTGTTTTCTCCAATACGCAGCGGATGTAACACTTAAAATGTGAGGTTATGGTAAAACAATATACTATATAGCGTAACGAGACGTTTAAGTTTTACTTACTTTAGGAGTTTTTTCTGTTTCGTCTGGAAAACTTCCACTTGCGTTTAACGCCTCTATATAAGCTAAAATAAGTTCAGTTAATGTAGAATTACGATAAGTCAAACTTATTTAAAAATCTTTAAGAAATCTTTTACCAAAATTTGAATAAAATCTTACACATTTCGATCCGAAAACTTTCATTGCATTCTGTCAAAACCTCAATTAAATCAAAATCGCTCTCTCGTGATTCCGAATTAGGGCGTGGTTCCATCTCTTTCACTTGCTGAACTTTGCTCGAACATTTTGTGAAGGCAAAAGTTATAATAACCAGCGTTACGACAAATAAAACTTTCATGGTTAAATGCAGTGTGCAGCGAATTGAGATCGCGTCTTTATATTGCAGGTTTTGTAAGCAACTGTGATTGAAATAATTATATTTAAGTAGTTTAATTGGGTACTTATTATGATTTACCTTATTACATACGTTTACCCACAATTACTTAATTATTATAAAAGCGACAGTTATGAAACTTGGCTGCTGTCATCGGCTGAATTGGAATTGTGATTTCAAATATATTAAATAGCATCTCGAAAAGATTTTAAATTCCCATTCCATGAAAAGGAAGTGACACGATACATGAAAGAGATATGCTGGCTGTCAGTTTAATAGTTAATTAAATAATCCAAGGTTTCCAAAGTGGTTTTTGCCTCGTTAAGTCTTATCTTGTGAAAATTAGAATAAAAATGCGATAATTCATATTCAGCGTCTTTAGATATTGAAGTGTCACCGAAGAAATATGTTCGTTAAGACATTTGAGCTTATTCTTCGGCTTTCGGTGCTGTATATTCTAGTTGGGTCTGAAGGTATCGATTATATATAAATATTTAAATTCTCATTCAATCTTAAGTTAAGCTCTCAATTTAAGAAACGAATGAGAAACTTAGAAATGATCGTCAAACGCTTAAAAAATCAATAATTTTTCGACTGTGGCAAAAAATTTAGTAAAATTTACTGTTTTAGATGCGCTAACCAACCCAGATGAAGACAGATCGATACAAAACTTCAATATAATGAAACACCTGCCGGTATTTTTTGAGTTTCTTACGACTTATTTCCTCGAAGACGAAGCACACGTTTTAGAAGAGGATTATGGGGAGCAGGCTGCCATGGACCAAATTGATGATGCCGAAGAATATACATCATTTCAGTACACAAAATATGATCGCGTTGCTTTGACGCCTGAAGAAGTTGTTGAACAAATCTTAAAGGTCGAACACGAATTGGAAGAATATAACGATAACGGAGAATTGTAGTGTGATAAATTATATAAATGTGTGTCCTTTTTGTTTGTTTCATTTTCCTCCTTAGACTCAAATATAATCGCAGCATTTATAATTGACATGGAATTAATACTAAAATTACAATAACATACTTTAAATCATAAATTTTAATATTCAAATGCAATACAAATGCTTTCTTCAAATGAGACACGTGAAAAGAAAGATTAAAAATAAACTTAATTTGCTAATTACAGATTATTTGCTACACGCAATGTATAAGTCCCATTAATTATCTTCTCAGAGGAGTTGGGAAAAGAGAAGTAATGTCGAGGTACAACATATGTAGATACCACTCCCAGGATCTGAAAGAGAATGATTATAGTTATATATAGTTTGCCTTTAATAAACTTAGCCTAAATACATTTTTTGTAATTGCAACATAACAAATATTTAAAACATTGTAATTGTACTAGTACAATTGTGACAAAATGTAGACAAAGATTCCCAGCTACACAGCTACATTTTTTCCAATTTGATTTTGACTTCAATTCAACAAAAATTTGTTTGAAAATACCAAACGCACTTTTAAGAGACAAATGGGTTCCGTGTTTGCTTAAGATGGACGGAATCTAAATACCGAATATAAAATGTAATTTTTTAAATAGGAATTTAAATAATAGAAAATCAATATATTATTGTTTGAAGGAGACGTAGAAGCTATTAATATATTGTCTTAAAAGTATCAAATGGATATAAATGACAAAACATATAACATATCTAAATCATATTTACGTATAAGAAACGCTAACCGTGATAAGTAGAGGTCTCTCTAGCACGCTCATTCCCAAAGGCGCTATCAGCGGCTGGTCTAAGGTAAGACTTCTGAAGAAAGCAGCAAGAGTTCGCGAAAGACTGCTATAAGGCCTCGTCTGACACATCAACTTGCTGACTAGAGACCGAGTTTTGGCCATCTGTTTAACCAAGACAAACATAAAATAACACAATCAAAAGAAACAACAAAGTAACTCAGTCTACTGAAACAGATGGTCCTCCTACATAAAGCTCAGGTACTTAGATATGTACAATTTTAACTTTGAAAGCTTAAAATGCTGTTTTAAGGCTACGTTCGGTTGAAGTACCTGTTGTTGCACACGATGGCAGGGTTCCACAATAAGAACAACGCTTGCAGCGTGGAAGTGGAACCAGGCCACTTGCTGACCTATTGACGACAATCCAGAAGGAATTTCGGCTGGAATGTAGTTCGATTAATAAAAACGTGATCATTAAGGCAGTGTTTGTGTACACAGTAAATTTTATTTGAAATTATTTTTTAATATTCAAGTGTCTGGACAGGCTTAGCTAAATAATTACTCACACAATTTTATAAAGTTTTTTTAGATATTTTTGAAGTGTCAATTTTCTTATTTTATGTGCATAAGAATCTTCGAATATAGTTTCATTATATACTCACAAATGTTAAGCATATAATATGGTGTCATAATGAAGTGAAGAAAAAATGACTGCAACAGAAGCAGCAGTATGAGGCCATAGCCTCGATCCACTCTTCGAATCAGATCACACACCAACTCGTATACTAGCCAGAGCATTCGGATCTCTTCGTTCACCTGTTCTTCGTGCACTAAATAGTTGTAGAAGGTATAATCATATATTATATGCATATTGTTATGAATACCTACGTTAAGCCTACCTAATTTACGACAGTAGGCCTCCTTTTAAAGCTTGACTAAGCTTTAACCGACCAAAAATAACAATTATTTTGGTTGTAAAAACAGATAGTTCTTACATTACAGTGTACTTGAGGTAAGCGGTTGAGTGTGTGTGTGGGTACGATATTGTATGAAAATTTGGTATTTTTTTTGTTTGTTTCACTTACCTTACCTGTCGCTCCTCGCTCCCTACATATGTCAATACCTGACGTGACATCGGCTGCAGACCGTCCTGTATTACCAGTGCGCGAACACTCAAACCACCCGAAGGGGGCATACGCCTTGAACGGGCTTAAGCATCCCCCTTGTGAGGGAGGGTGTAACAAACGCAAGACTCACTCACCTTTCATCTGATAAGAGTCGTTATTTGTGGGGAGTGTGAAGTTGTTAATTAATAGTTTCTTGTTTCCAAACTTCTTTTTATCTGAAAAATGTATAACGCCATAACCAGACAATATAAAGTAAATTAGTGTTTTTGTATATTAATTATTTGGTAAATTAGAACCGTTATATATTTCAGTTAGAATTGACGCAACAATGCTGAAGCGACTTCCCATACACATGTTTGTTTTGAATTAGTTTTAACATTATCACCATAACATGTTTTTTGTTAAGGAAAAAATAAATGTTCGTGAAGTACAAGAGGGCTAAATGGGCTTGTCTCATAAAAACAAAATAAGAAAATATTTGGTGACTTACCCAATACTTCTAGCAACTTCGACAGTCTACCGTTAACTATCTTTAGTACAAGAATTAGTCTAATTACAACGATCATGAACTGAAACTCTAGGAGTAATTCTATGAAGTACTCGACATAGTAGGTAGAGAGGAGATATAAACTCACTGTAATAATTATAACATATTTTAAGAGTCGCGATCGAAGTTCAATTTTTAAGTCAACTCAACCGGACACAATGACTCAGTTGCTACCGGCTGACAACTAAGTCATTGTGTTTATCCCTACTTATTGTGAAATGAAGGCGGCATCAGCGTAATTTAAATTGTGTGTAGGGTGTAGTGTACACACAATTTAAATCTAGATAGGCATCCCATCATTTCATTTGGTCTTCCTTTCAGAAGAACGCGCTTTACCCAAACTCATCGTACAACATATCTAGATTATGCATTCTGATAAACGAGCTAAGACTGGCCATCCATAGTATCTCCCTTTACAATTAGAACCGAATTACCTATATTTTTATTAAACTATTGTATAAATTTATCGCGGGCTTTGAGCGCAGCGACCAACTCAAGAAATTACGTAACGAAAATAAACTTAATACACGATGACGTAATATAGGTGCGGGCTGTGGCCAATACGCGTTAGAGCGGGACAGAACGTATACTGCGTATTCACATCTCTCTGACGAGATCGGTGACGCTTACGTTAAGCGCGGCCGGTGCAGCCGGACGCGTTATAGTGAGACAGACAATATAGGCGTGTTAGTCTGAGTCTGGTAGGGTGGTAGGTTGAATTAATATCTAATAAAAATGTAATGTATTTTGTTTTGTTTTTCTTCTTGTACCAATGTCTCAGTGTGCCGAGTGTTGGAAAGCTTTTATAAAAAAAATATATCACCTAAATTAGGCGAATTTACTTCATTTTGTAATTTTCATTGGTTCAAGCTACATTTTAGAAGACACACCCTAGTTTTAGTTATATTCTTCACAAATAAATACCTTGCTTGTTTAAATGGAACGCCGTATACACGTTATGATACCAGTCAATAAGGCAGAGAATGGCGACAGCTGATAGGAAAGAGAATATTGTTGTATACATATATATCACTACGATTTGCTTTGTCTTTATCTCGCCCAGAAAATTTCTGATCTGGAATAATAGATAGTTAAATGTAACTTGAGTTATGTCTCAATAAAACTTCTTTAAATATAAACGAATTCATCTATGTTATGTCACCTAGAGTTATATGAAAAATTGTGTCATCATACATTATTAATAGGTTGTTTGACGAGTACATATAATATATATATGTAGTTTTCCAATTACAGAGCATAATGCGACTCAGTGGCGCACAATGCCGAATTATGCTGAAGCTTAATTGGAACGTGAATTAGTTTTCAAATGCTTCAGCAGAGTGCGCTAAGTTCAGTGTTGGATCTTTAAAAATGATTTCTAAATAAATTATACACATTTTAATTTGAATCATCTTATCCAAATGATAGTGATGGCGATGATAAGTGCTCCGAGTTTAAATAAATCAATTAGTTTATTATCAAGTGATATATTTATTGGAAATATATATGTTAATGAAACAGATGAGTTATTTGAACCATTATAATTATATTTTTAGCAGTTTGAAATAACTTTGATTATTTCAAAAATCTACGACGAAACGAAAGCCTTACAAATTTTTCAACAATAAATAATATTACTAACGATAATTTCGATCAATAAAACAATACAATGCCAACTTAAAGAATAAAACACAAGTGATTTTTCTGTCACTGAGTTGGTATTGATTGCGAGTATCACACGAGAGCATTACTTTTGAGAGTGCTCAATAATTGTGCGAAGCGTTGCTGTAGTTGGAACATTCAACGTTGAGCATTATGCCGCATAATGCGCTCTAGTGCTGTAATTGGAAAACTACCATAACTTCTGAATTTTTATTCTGTAGGCTGAGACAACTTAAAAATGTTTAATGCTTGTAAATAATTGCCATTTAATGCTTGCTATCAAGGTGAAGCTGATAAACAGACATAATTAAAAAGAAACCTTCTCAATACGAGTTAGGGCATCAACTATACACCGACAGCGCTTGGGGGCCGCATAACAGCCTACTATAGTGACAGCAGATAAAACTGACTGATAAGCAAGCCATATCATATGTGTGGTGGCCGTTTGACGCGATTGCTTTGGATACGTCACATCCATCACGAAACCTACGAAGATGGTTGTTTCTGAAATCAATCAAAGTTTTATATTTTTAAATACGTTCAGTTGATAGCTTTGTAGGACCACCTGCACTCTCTCAACTGGGAGAAATACATTTTTATTAGAAATATAGCGTTGTGTTATCTCTTGTATAAGTTTGAAAAATACGAATAAAGAAACTCTATTACGTCGCTCATTAAAATTCGATCACAGATGTAACTAATTACTAATTGTGCCTTTAATATATCAAGCATATATATAATTAATATAAATCCAATAAACTCACGAAGAACTGTGATTAAAGCGATGCTGTACATATAGTATACATGTGAAAATTTTATCCCTTCAGGTGTGAAAGTCAAAGGTGCCATGCCGAGCACTCGCGACAGTTTAAGGACGAGGTTTAAAGGGCCATGGCAAAAGGGTATTTTCCTATCTTTTTCTGCCTTAGCCATCGAAATGACTGAATGATAAGACTGTCTGACAAGATATGTTCCACCTTATTGAATCGAAGTTAAACTTTAGGACCCTCAAAATAAACAACTTCCTATCAAATAAAGCCTGTGTTTGTACAACAACGATTAAGGTTTGTGTCAAAAATAATAAATCAAAAGTTCCATACATCTTTAATCGTATCAAAATACGGTACAATCTATGAAAATACGATGTCATAAATCGGCAAAAGGATGTTTTTAGAATAATCATTTAATACAATAGACAGTAGGGTTAAGATATAGTTTCGTTGTTGGCGTGTGTCTGTTCATTTCCCAGTGGTCTCATGATAGCTTGGAAAGTCCCCATCATCACTTGATTCCCTTCTAATCCAGGAAGCTGTCTTTTAACTCGATGACTATCCAAAATCTTTCCATTTGGAAAAAATGTGTTTTCTCTTATATAATCACGTAAAGTTAGGTTATTTTTCGACCCAAAGTTAATTGGTACACCTAGATCGTCTATACCACCATTTTTATGCACCTTACCCATATCCATTACTTTAAAACCAAAATTTATATCTCCATAAGCATTTAAAAATATTGCGAAAACAATAAACAAACACATCGATTTTAAAACCATCGTGAGGCAAGCGTGGGAATGAAATTTCTTAGTTTCAAAGTCTCTTATATGCGTAATGATAATTTTCTGTCCTATATTCATTTGAATACATTAAGATAACTCGTGTCTAAATATGAAAAAGTATGTGTGGTAAATAGAACATTGTGGATGGTATTTTTTAATAATATTAGGAAAAGGGCTGATTTAAAAAATATATTTATTACTCCTTATACAATATTACCTTATGTTTTAATTTATCACAGAATAACATTAATTTTTTACTTAAAATATACTCTACTATGAACAATTTTAAAATATTTATATAATCACTTTGGAACGACGTCTTTATTAAAGTTTGTGTTAAGCTGTATTTTACAATATTTTCTGCGAATGTTAATTTTGGTTTGACGAGCGAAGTAACACAAGTTCACCACATAATTCAGGTCATAGACCACGGCAGGACAGAGGGCAGCTTTCGTATCCAAAGTGATTAAAAATTATGCAAAATCTTGAAATAGCTAGTTATTCAGTCAAGCAAATATCGGCAACATCTTTTTATTTCAATGAATTTCTAAAGAAGGGGAGTATACGAAGTTGGAAACTGTACATCTTCATTTCCCTGTGAGCACCTACACTGGGTCGTTATCGTCTCTTCCTTCGGGGCTTCTGCTTCGGCGGTTGAACGGTGACGCTGGCCTCTTGGATCTCCTGCTGCGAGGCCTGTTCGGTTTTCTCAAGTGTGCCGCGAGCCTCCACGAAGAACATTACGTCGCGGAGCTGCTCCTTCAGTTCATCGATCTAGAAGGAGGCGAGATTTGGGAATTCAGAGAAGCACGAAAGGGGAACTATCTCGTTCTTAGCTGAACATCAAAAATGTAAATATAATGATCCGGCTCGAAGGACCGTCGGGTCACGGGGCCATACCTCTCTGCGGAAGGCTTCGTCCTTCGCCCTGGCCCTCTCCTGCCACTGGGCTTGGCTGCCCGCCAACGCCGTGGCCAAGCCTCGCTCCTCCGACAGCTCCGACTGTAGCTTAGACACTCTGGTAAAAATAATCAAAAATACCACTTTTGAACGTTAAATAAAATATACAGATACTTCTAGTTGCCCCTTCCAAAAGGTAGTTTCGTGTGGAGAAGATTGGGCTGAGAAACTCCACACTAACTCTTTTAAGATAGAATTTTGCAATATTTGTATACATTAGTTAAATAATTATATGTGAAAACGATGTACCTACTCCCAGACTAAAATTAGTTAAATTACTGCACAGATGACATTTGAAAATTCAACAATTTTTTAATTACTAAATATTCTAATAAATGATAGGCCACTCCTCACTTGTGGTTGAGAGCCGTGACCTTGTGCGTGAGCGCCTTATTCTCGGCGGCGTTGGCTTTGGCGCGTTCGCGTAGGGCGGCGCTCTCCGCTTCGGCGCTCTCGCAACGCACGCGCCACGATTGGCGTTCTTCTTCGTGAGTCCGTTCCAGCCTGGGGATAAATAACGTTAGAAATTTCATAAAAAAAGGATAACATTTCGTATTCTCCATAATCCCTGCAAAATACAAGGAGTCCAGCGAAACGGAGCTAATTCTGACCGTAAAGGTCGGAGATCGGAGCGTACTTAGCGATTCTCTCCTCGAAATGTATCCTCTGCGTGTCCAAGTGATGAGTGAGCAGATAGGTGAACTCCAGTTTGTCTCCACAGGCGGGTTCGGGGTCGGAGGTGCGGCCCTCTGCGGCGACCAGTTTGCCGTCAGCCTTGTTCTGCACCAGGCGGTGGACGAAGTTGTCACCTTGGTGGAGAAAATGATTAAAAAGTTGTAAGGTGTCGTAAAATGAAAAAATTAAGTAATATTGGTTAAGTTAACGTTAAGGCTTGAACAGTGTTCAAATCGGTCAACTAGGGCTAGTTTAAATTAAATTGTTGGAAGAAATGTCGCTCATATGCTTTTGACAAAAATATATATTGTGGTTTGAAGCCTACTGTATCGATTGATAAAACCAAAAAATATAAAAGCTATACCAATTTCCCAAAAAAAAATTTACAATCGAACCACAGATTAGACATAAATTACAAATTCGCTCCAAAACGGTTAATGCGATTTATTTTAATCTTACACGTATTATTAGATATAGCATATATTATTATTTTGATAAAAAAAAAATTTTATTAACTCGTTTCCTGGGCATGGAAAGTAATAAAAGGTAAATAAACTCAAGCGCAATGGGCTGCCCCCCGCAATTTCACACCCGCGAGCCCTGCCTGCGGCCTGTCTTCAGTCCACCTCAACGCTTTGCGACGGAAGGACTGCGCTTGTGTTTCGGAGCCAATACTAATTAAATATTTACGTATTTTACTTTTTACCCGCGGATTGTTTTCGAAATGCCAAAATATAAAAAGAAGTATCAAGTGAGGCGAGCGAAAACTCAAATTTAGAGCTGTCAAATTTCAAGTGCAACTTGTACAACAAAGTAAAATAAGTTGCTGAACCTGACACCTAATGGAATCCGAATTGAGCTCGTTGTTATCAGCTCAGCGAGACGATACTAGAAATGTGACTATATGAACCTGATAATGGACTCCGAAGGTGGGTACTGGGTCTCGAGGATGGTAAGCAGTAGATATACCGTCATTGAGCTTGTTGTAATCAGCTCAGCGAGACGATACTAGAAATGTTACTATATGAACCTGATGATGGACTCCGAAGGTGGGTACTGGGTCTCGAGGATGGTAAGCAGTAGACATACCGTCATTGAGCTCGTTGTAATCAGCTCAGCGAGACGATACTGTAGATGTAGCTGATGACGGTTTTTAAAAGTGAGTACTGGATCTCCAGGATAGTAAACAGTAGACAGACCGTATTGGGGCTCTTTGTAATATAATATACAGGATATTGCAAAAAGGGTATACTAAGCCGAAACCTACGTGTGCAGCATGTTATATTGTAAGCCCAAAAATGAAATCAGAATGTCAAAATTCGCAAAAAAAAATCACTTTCCATAGAAACTTTGTTGGTTACGTGACTTTTTACTACATCAAGAACGACGACATACAAGAAGTTTGGAAATAAGAAATCCGCAATATATTTTAGACGCAATGAAAATGAAATCCGATAAAAAAGCGAAAAAAGAATCAAAAAATACAACTATTGAAAATGCAATATGTGTCTTGACCACTGATGATGACCCTGATAGTAAAAATAGAGACAGTCCTCCCGTTACTGAAACACCCACCTGTTCGAAATATTTATATGATTATGATATAATTTAAATAAAAAACACTTTTATTTAAATTGTTTCATTCTTGTAAAGATTTATATGATTTACGTTAGTTATATTCTGTTTTAATTTTGAGGAGACCTGAGTTGTTTTTGTTATTTTTAGGTATAAATATATAATAGTGAATTATAAAGAAGAGTCCATCATCAGGTTCATATGGTCACATTTCTAGTATCGTCTCGCTGAGCTGATTTTCAACGAGCTCAATGACGGTATGTCTACTGCTTACCATCCTCGAGATCCAGTACCCACCTTCGGAGTCCATCATCAGGTTCATTTAGTCACATTTCTAGTATCGTCTCGCTGAGCTGATTACAACGAGCTCAAAGACGGTATGTCTACTGCTTACCATCCTCGAGATCCAGTACCCACCTTCGGAGTCCATCATCAGGTTCATATAGTCACATTTCTAGTATCGTCTCGCTGAGCTGATTACAACGAGCTCAATGACGGTATGTCTACGGCTTACCATCCTCGAGATCCAGTACCCACCTTCGGAGTCCATCATCAGGTTCATATAGTCACATTTCTAGTATTGTCTCGCTGAGCTGATTACAACGAGCTCAATGACGGTATGTCTTCTGCTGACCATCCTCGAGATCCAGTACCAACCTTCAGAGTCCATCATCAGCTGATAATGATGATGACTCGGTTTCGGTATTTTAGCAATACTGACATTAAAAAGTTTTTATCCTCAGAACGAATTAAACATGTCAAAAAATCATGTTAGTATGAACTCGTTACATTGGCAACCACCTTTTTTCTAGCTCAATATTGATATTTTATAAATTTTCAAATTTAGCTAAAGTTTGGTTTCGTGTTCACGTAGTTCTATTTGTTAGACTAGATGGCGTTAGAAAATAATTTTTTGTCGTAGAGGTCAAATCCTCAAAGTCATCGGCGAATGTTAAAGCCTTAAGGACAAAAGACACCGTAAGGTCTTTTCCGTTGGTCTGCCTCTACGGTATACTTGATACCTGCATAGTCCCACACGCGGTTTGAACCGAGCTGCAGTGCGTATGTGTGGTTGGACAACATGAAGTGCTTGGCGGCGTGGCCCTTCTCGTACCTGTTCCAAAAAATATGTCATATAAATACGTAAAAAGAAACTCGGATTTCTTCTGGATTTAAAACTGGAGCACGGCAGGACCGATATTTTAATCGTATTTTATTCCGAATGAGTTTTCTTTAAAAGTATTAGAAAATGTAAAATAAAAGAAATAACAATGTCAAAAAGAATTTGATACATTAATATTGATGGCTTATTTGCTTTTACGTTAATAAACAAAGTTGTAAACTTAAAATTTTGATTTGTATGTAGGTACTTTCATAAAACCATAAATTAAGTGCATCTAATCTGTAACGGCGGTTTAGTATAAACGGCTATTACACATAAGGACATTTCTGTGCGGTACATACCGTCCACAGCCCACGTGACCACAAATGAGGCAGATCCACAGAGTACCAGCCTCCACTTCGAGCATCCCTTCGGCCACTCCGCAGGGTGTGTCTCGGGGCTCACCTGCCTCTTCGGTCTCACCCTCTGTGTGTAAGTTAAGAAAACATTCGGTTTTGTTTGTCTTTTTATTAATAGAAAATGAAATAATTTACTAACCTTGGGCGGCCAAAGACTCGCAGGCGAGACACTTGGCGCAGTCTCGGGGCTCCGGCGTTTGAGCGCATCGGCAGACCGGACAGCGAGCGTCCCGCCACCCCATGAGGCATTCTGCGTGGAACGAGTGAGCGCATTGCACGCTCAGGACGCCCGCTACGCTCTCGTCCATACGCTCTGATGGATTACGTCCATTGGTAAAATTAAAAAATTGCTTTCCATATAATAAACATTTGTATAATTCTTTCTTCATCCTTTTGTTTGCCTACACAAACAAACATGGCTAACATAAGCTCATAATTTTATCTTGTTAAGAAATATTAAGTATAGAAAAACTAATCCATGGGATTATATTCTTACGTAATTACAAACTCTTGAGACTTAGGCCGCTACTCCATACTTATGATTTGTTTCTTGTAAATAAGAAAGTGTGACATTATGTAAAAACACCAAACTATACACAAAATACATTTAAATAGATTAAACCTTTAGTCTAGTTTCTGGTAAGCTTTGGGTTTTAATTATACCAAATCTTCACATGACTCGCTATGACTCTGAGTAGTGCGGATCCTCAGACAGAGAGACACTATTTGTATTATACACTCATGCACCTTAAAGTTTTCTACCATTTTTTATTTAATTAGATTTGACACTATTTTATCCTTAAAATTATTTTCGTACATAGAACATATTCCTTTTGTATTCAATATGCACCCTATCCCACGGAAGAACTGTAAGCTGGACACCCACAATACAGGGTGGCTCCCTAGTGTGGGGACTAGCATTTTTTTAATTATTATAAATAATTTTAAAAATGGAGATTGATTTTATTTTGCAACATATTGATCTAAGAAATTTATAGAAATCAAGAACTACTTGAAGTCAAAATATTTCTTGTTCTTCCAGGAATAAAGTAACCGTTTAGATGTTTTATTAAGGACATGGACACAAAAATTCATGTGAAAGACTTTCTAGATTTAAGTTTTCGTTTTTCTGTTTTAAAATGTATGTAATGTATTTTTAATAACATTAAAAGCATTTGTGATGAGAATATAAAAGAAACAAGGGATGTTTATGCTTAATGTTATATGTTATTATTTCGTAACATTGTCAGATAATTAGTATTTCTATATTATTATTAATATTTATACCTTTTAATATATATCTCTTTGTCTTCAGGCTGGACCAGATCAAAGTATCAAATGGATTTTCATATTATCATAACAGTATTACTATGTTACATAAAATCTGATTAGTGGAAGTTACCGAGGCAGACTGGGCACGTAGGCAACTCGGTATGTGTTGGCGGGGGTGCTCCATCACGTGCATACTCAACCCGTGAGACCCATGCCGTGTGGCACAGGGCTGCAGGCTCCAAGCTGCTGTATGGCACACCATCAAAAGCTGAGTGGAATTCCCGAGCTGCAGCACTTGTCCGAAAACTAGAATGCAAAATATGCTTCATATTTACATGTACAGTACATAATATGTGTGTATAGTCTTCAGCATTGTCTAATAGAAAATTTACTGCAATTCTCTCTGTGTTAAGAAGATGTCAAAGTACAATGATACTAACGTAAGGAGTGCCATATAATGATCAGGTGAACCATCACGAAGTACGCGCACATGTGCGATGTCTTGTTGACAGGCAGCAGCAAAAGCCAACAAGTCAGGAGCACCAAGAGCTCCGGGAACTGATAGAAGGCATAATGTTTTGGCTTCTTCAGCTTCTTTTAGTTCACTAAAACAAATAAAGTTTTATGTTGTAAAGATAAAGGTCAAGAGAGTTTATCATCAGAATTTAAACGGAAAACTAACTTTTCTTTATATAAATGTAGGACTCCTTTCGTGACTTCAACTAGTGGGTTGCCACAAAAAAAGCTTATGACATCATTTTCGTCGGAAATACTTCCCTCAGTGGTAGCCCGACGTGAGCTCGTCGGCAGTATTCCGGATACTGAATTTGGGCCACTAAGGATGCTTGCATAGGTTTCAACTGTGATAGTTTTAGATTCGCGAGCTCCACGATCTTTTTTCTTTTGTTCTTTAGCAAACTCTATAAACAAATAATTATATTATCATAGAAAACATTCAGCAGAAATTTATTGACATTTATTTAAATGCTCACCTATGTCTGTTGCATTGTCTCCCATCTCTGGATGCTCTTCATCCATTTCAATTCGCAGTACACACAATGAAACAGACATTTACATTAGTTAAATGACCTTACATAAATTATTATAAGATTTAGAATCGTTTTTTTCCCCAAGAATTAACCTTTAACTTGTAAATGACTAGGAAATCGAAAATACAAATAATTTAACAACAAAGAAGTATCAACAAAGACTAGATATATGAGCCACAAACAAAAACTAAATAGTACCTACAAAAAAAATACAGACAAAGTCACTATACGACAGGCGTGACCTACTAAGTCCAAATTAATTTGTATGGGAATGGTCAAGTTGTCATGTGACTATGCCATGAGCGTGAGCTCCTTTTTATATGTACAATATACTTAGGCGATAGAGAAGCGCCATGTCATAGTGAACTTTTATAGAATGTGCAGCTAAAACCAACTTCAAATACCCCGAAATATTAATTAAAGCGTCCTATAGTGTTTGTTGTTTGAAAAGAACCTTTCAAACCGAGTGTGTGAAATAATATATAGTCAAAATACATACCTACAAGCCGTAAAAGTCGGGCGCTACCCAATGTAACCTACCTAGTAGGGACAATATCCCTACTACTTGTCCATAGCCAAGAACCTACAATTAAGTGTGAATAAGAGGCTGCTCTCATTTTTATAAAAGCAATTGCAACTTATGACCAATTTGGGTTCAGAAAAAAATATCAACTGACGCTGTCTCTAATTGACTAATTGATTGAATTTATGGATTCTTGAGCTAATAAGAAATTGGATATGGGCCGTTAGTTTGAATAAATAAATAAAAATCATTTATTTATATAGGTAACACAATGTACACTTATGAACGTCAAAATATACTTTAAATGATTCTAATTTTACATTTACTACCCGTTCTCAAATCAAGGGCGTAGAACGGAAGAGAAGAACTGGCAATAAACTCTCCGCCACTCTTTTTAATTGCCAAGTTTTTTACACAATGTTTGTAAGGAGCTGCAACTATTACACCATGTTCCATATGATCTCGAGTAATAAAGAATAATAAAATAAATTAAAAACAAAGATTTGTCCTCTATCAGCAGGAGGCATGGTGAAATAGGAGCACGCACTTACATACTCGTGAGAACAACACGCAAATACGTAGTAAAAAAAACAACTAATATCACCGCATACACGAAGTCAAGTCAAGTACGACCAGTCACCACAAGTAGCACCCGTTCACGAGTATGACGCATGGCCAGCCATCGGCTCCCACGCCAAATTTTAGGGAAAGAGACAACCCGACGCATGGACGCCGCCACAAGCAATGACATTTAAGTGAGCATGACGATCCTTGAAATGTGGACTTGGCTACACAAGAAAATAGTTACAAAATTAATTATACTGAAATAATTTGATACCACATGAATCACGGTTTGTTCCCACTTTACACTTAAAAAAAGTTGTAGATGTCGACGATCGCCCCATAGTCCTAAAATGCAGCCGAGAGAATCAGTCGCGTTACCTATATATACTGAAGCAATTCATATCCAAGCACTATGATCGTTTAAGTATTCATTTATATTATAATAGGCCTTAGCAAGCAGTTTTACTTTAATGTACGATTTAAATTTATTTATTGACAATACCTATTTGTATATCACTAGGGATTTTGTTGAAAAAACGTATGCAATTTCCTTGGAAAGAATTACTCGTTTTATGCAGCCTTGTGGTTGGTGCGCTAATTTTGTCTTTATTACGAGTACTATAATTATGGATATATAATATGGTTTAATTATGGTTATGGTATAATTTTGGTTTCCATCCTGGTGTATTTTTCAGGCTCAGCACGTAACGCGTCAATGCAATAATAAACCTTCTTCCTAGTGTAAGTATAAAGGTGCAGTTTAATCAGAGATTTTAATGACGTTTCCACTGTGGAGAATACCCCTCTGGATGTTCATCATCGAAATAGTCAGTGTTCAGTGGTGGATGCATAGGCTGAAAAATTAAGCTCAAAACTTATTATCTAGTTATAGGTTTCGATCTCGGGGCAAACGGAAGAATTTCCCGAAGGTAAACAGACAGTACACTTTACCAATGTTTGGGGGGTCAATTCTAACCTCAACGCGGTTCGCTTTTACCTAAAAACTGCTATGCCAGCCTTATTCTTCCTTACTGAGACTCAGATAACCTCCCCAGCTGATAAGTCCTACCTCTCCATCCAGGGTACAAATTGGAACTGTACTGAATCTGTTCTCGTCACCTTGGGACACTTGAAGGATCGGACCTATCTAACCTCTGGCTGCGCGTAGACTGCGATAACCATCTGCGAGTCTATGCAAGCCTGTATAGGTCACATAGCGGAAATACCGAAACTGACCGACTCATTGAGCACATTTAAATGGCTACAGATTCCATGCCTCAAATGGTTCCATACTGCCCCGTACCGGTACCTGTTTTTGGCACTATAGGTCAGCAGATTGGGACGAGCTGCGGTCTTTCTTTACGTCCCACGTCGTACGTTGGGGGCCTATATGCAAGGACCTTGTTACTACACAGTTAATGACTACCTAGAAGATAAAAACGTCTGGCAATAGTTCTAATTATATTGTTATAATTTGTTTTGTTATCTTGGAAGTATTGTAAATATGTATGTAATGGTGAATGTGGGAAATCACAGAATAGATTTTTATTTTATTTTTTACTTAATATGTAACTTTAATGACGTGGTTATGACATTTTCTTTTGAATTTTTGTGATGTAGAGGGAGGGTAAAACTTGCTGATTTTCTTGTTCGTTCTTCTCAGAACAAGGCTGCCTGGTAGTTTTGCGAACGGATGGTGTAGTTTTGCTCTTTCACGAATTTTTTAACCGTTTTTGACATTCATAAGCATGCCCTAAGACGCATCTAAACTGAATAAACAAATTTTGATTGATTGATTGATTCTAGAGAATAAAGGACGCCTTACAACAAATTTATGCCTTAGGGTGCATCTGGCAAATGCGCCGCGAATAGCTCGCGAGTTGCACATACGCGTAATATGGAATAGTTGTAATAACTCTAGTGTGGGGCCTAGCGATAGATATATTTTCTAGATTTCATGAAGAAATTATTTACAGCGAATATTGAGATCTTGAAACTGAATCAAAAATTTTAGTTGTAACCAGAATATTTGATTCAGTTTCAAGATTTAATTCGAGGATACTGTAAATTGTATAGAACCGTGCATTTAAAAAAAAAATGTTTCCCCTTAAATTTGGAGGGAAAACCCCAAGTTGGCATCACTCCTTCGTCTTGTCTATGAAATCTATGAAATACATAACTCACAATGTCTTTTGCACAAATCAGTAGATGTAACAAACATGAACATAGGCATCTTGTCTGAGCCCCTAAAACGTGTTGCGGTTTGAATTGTACAAATTATAATTAAATAGAATGCCATCAAACGTTCACACCCAATGTCAAAAAGCATAAGGAAGTGGTTGTGGGTTTTAAAAGTAATGTAAATAATATCCAACGTTGTTTTCAATTATCTCTTAAGTGTACGAATATTTTACAGATAACAGTAAACTATATGGTCAACAAATTAAGGTCAAGTTTTATATTCTGTAAGTTGGAATGACATTCTCAGAAATGTTATTCCTCCTTCACCTTCAAATTCTAATGGAAAAATATTCAATTCCAATATGGCTACATGGTACGACGTGAGCTGTCAGCTGAAGTTTTGTTTCTTTGTATTTCTACTTTTCTAATGATGTGATTTTTAATGTTTTCGTGAATATGGGTGTAAAAGACTCTAAACCTAGTTTTATATCCTACGAAGATGCAACAAAACGAGGTACGGAATAGTGGCATACTTCATATACGTTACTTATTAGTGTTTTGAATAATAATATATACGTAATTGCAATGTCGTTGTGTTAAATTACAGTGTCTGATAGTGAGTTAAGGCGTATACGCGAGGCGTTTAAAAGATGTGCTGGTGCAAACGGTACAGCTTTAAGTTTGGATGCATTTATTCACGAAGTTCTTTGCGATGGAGTTCCTCACGAAGTAGCAGAATGGCTGTATCAAGCCTGCGGAGGTACCAAGCGGGGCATTGCTTTCAAGGATTTGCTATGCGGTGTCGTAGTTCTTACAAAAGGAAATATAGAAGAAAAAATTAAGTAAGATCCTATAAGTTTTTATAATGCAGATTTTTTTTCTAAAGCAATCAATGTAATTTGCAATTATTTCTTCTCTAGGTTCTTATGGACTTTATATGTCAATAATCAGAGTGAGAACGGATCATACATTTATAAAAAAGATTTTGCGAGAGCATTGCATTTAGAAACTACATCATTACCCCAGACAAATTTACCTAGAACTGGAGAGATACTGACAAGTCTATTTGGCACTGGGGAAAGAGTGACATTTGAACAGTTCAGGTCCTGGCTACTCATTCATAAAGATGCTACAATACTCTCCAAGTGGCTGTTGTATGATAGAGGAAATCATGTCCATGATTTGGAAACTCCTACATTTTATCAAAGCTTAGCTGGAGTCACTCATCTTGAGGAGAGAGTGAGTATAATTTTTCTGAAATTGTCATTGGACAATATTTTATGATTTACTTTACTTAAATAATATACATAAGTATCTCCTTATGTGTTTTAAGATAATTATGGTAGGTGAAATTGTATAGTCTGATGAATAATTATAATAATGATGTAAATACAATAATAACTTAACATTCTCATTGGTTTTATCAGCTATTTGTGTTATCTTGATACATTGTTTGCAGGTTATTAACCATTTTTTAATATCTTCCAATTAGTTTGTAATGCATGTTATATTTTATATTTGTTATGTCTAATTTTTATTATTTTTATTATATTATTTTATATTATTTAAGCAAAAAGTATAAGAGTCTACATTAATACTAATTTAATGATCCTTTTTTGCGATATTAAATATTTTGCTTGTATTGGCATTAAATAGGTTAATTTATATTTTTTATCTTTTAATATTAATCATGTTTTACTATGCAACGTTTTCTATGAAGTTATGAGTATTATACACAAGATTTACATGCATTCAGAAACTTAAACTTTCTAGGATATAATAGAACTTGAAAAATGCTTCTGGTCTCTTCGTAACTCCACTGCAACTGGCGAATTAGATGCAAATAGTCTACATTCCCTGTTGTCGCCACCGCTTCCAAAAGCAGCAGTTACTGGCTTCTTCTTGGCCTTTGATGAAAATAAAGATGGACATATTGATTTTAAAGAGTTATGTTGTGGTTTGAGTGCAGCTTGCCGGGGACCACAGACAGAGAGGCTAAAATGTAAGTATTTTAATATAATTTTTTGTGAATAAAATTAATGATTATTTTATACCACAAACCTTTGTTAGTAATATAGGTACACTAAATTGTGTTAAACAATTTCTATATTTAATAAGGTTTATTTCAAAAGAAAGTCAATATTCATACTCTTAAGGATATTTGTTTCTTAATAATAAATGTAAAAGAAATAAGACTAAAAAATTGGCTTTGGCCTCCAAATTGATTATTGTTCCAAGATATAATATCTTTCAAGTCACGGGATTTACATTATAAATATTTTAAGTATGTATACAGAAATAGCAACAAACTGGTTTTGACTTTGTGCCTTAGAAGTCCTTGCAAAGTTATTTTTAATTATCTTGATTTCTAAGAATGACGATAAAGGTAGCTAACCTCTTGCGTGTTTAAAATTCAATAAGAAATCGGAATAGACTTATTAGTTATGATGTATCAGTTGCTAGAAATCTTTCCTGTTAAGTACGGGAAAACGCCGGCGGCTTATAATTTTTTTTCCCGTTTTCCTTTCGCAGCATTTGTTACTTGCCTTGATTTAATAATATAATATATATTTAATAATAATTGTATTTTTTTTTTATTATTATTTTACAAAAAAAATATATATACAAAAGTCCTTTTTAGACACGGATTTTCGTAACACACGAATACGAAGAACTAATGAAATCAGTTATAAAAAAAACAATTATAATACTTGGGACTGAAGTTAATAGGACTGAATTTAATGGATAAAGTATTGAATATCTGGTTTGCGACTAATATGCCTTGTGCCAGTATGGTTTAGTATTTTATTACCCTCTATAAAGTATTCAATGAAAGGAAATCGTCACGTTTCCAACAATGCATAATTATTTCTTATTGCGTCACAGCATGCACTCAATGTTTTCATTGATCTGTTGCTGTGGCTGTGTTCAGGATTAAAACATTCGTACGATCTAAATGCTTTGTCATGAAACGAAAACAACAAAAATGTAGTGGGGTAAACACACATTCAATTAAATACACTTACGGATTAGTCTTCGATTTAAATCGATTTTCACAGAGAAGTATACGAATTTTGAAATTATCAACGGTGCCATTACGTCAGCGTTCATTCGCATTACGCACTAATTATTATGGTACTTTACAGTTGTCAATTGATAATATAATACTTAATGTACTTCTAGACTAGACAATTGAATAAAATATAACAGTATATATCTATGAATAACAAGAGTTGGATTAGCTTATAGATAGATACCGTGGTCTATAAAGAGAATTAGGAACTACTTAGATTACTTCACTTTAGATTATAAACGAATGCGGAGTGAGTCGACATCTCTCAAGGCCGACTTATCTTCACACAAGCTAGGACATTTAGCACGGACCATAACCATACAAAATTATTACAATTACTCGACTCGTTAGGTAATTTATCACGATTAATGTTGCTCTCATTAGCGTTAACGCGAAGACATGTCGAGATTTTAATGGCGAGTTCACGGTTCTGTTTGTTGTTAAATGCCGTGAATATTTTTGTTTGTAATGAACTTATTGTACGTGAATCGTGGAATAATTATTTTAATCATTGTGGGATTAAGTTGCTATCGCCCGTTAAATGCCCGCCCTGTTTTAGGAGAAACAGAATGCACTATAAACGTTTTTCTGCTGTGACGAACAAACAATATTTTGACTCAGATTTATTTAAATATTAATTGTCAACAACAAATGGACCGCTTTTAATAGATTCGTCTCGCACATATCTAAACGATGGATTTACAATTTGGTCAGACTAACGGGATGGTGATCGAGCCCGACTTCTCGAGTCATCACACCTCCCTACCAGCTAGTCCAGCAATCATTCTCTCCTGGGCATATTTTCAAAGCAGCTAAGAAGCCGTTTCTAGATGATAGTTGACAGTCTTGTAGATGATCTTTAGTTGGTTTAGTTTCTCCGTACTAGACTGTGTAAAGATAGTAATTCTTTTTTGGGAAAAGGGATAGTCTTCTTTAATAAAATCCCAGAGGCTGTGTAAAAAGGCTTACTATAAAGTTAGTGATTATATAGTTGATAAAAGGGCCTGGGACTAGTGCTGGGCAGGCTTCTAATTAATTTGTTGTATTTGTTTTAAATATTGTAGAATTGTTTGATCATTTGCTTTTTTTTTTAAAGAGTACCGAGAGTTTTTTACGCCGGCTTTTTCTCTCGGCCAACACCTTTTGTCTTCTTTGCCGATGAGTAGGGATGCCAACAGGCTCGAATTTAATGACGTGGAATAAGTGATACTCTTATGATCCTATGTTCCAAAATAAACGTATTTTATTTTTATGATTTATTGGTTCTTTGCTCCATGATTCTCGCAACATTCTCTAACACCACGTCTCGAATACTAGGGGCGGTCAAAAATGACAGGTAAGGGTAATGAAATGAAACATTAAACTGATATTCTTTTTTAATGTATTCTTCCTTAAACCTTATTAATACCGTCGAAAAGAAAAGATTTGTTTCTTCGTCAAAATAAGCCGAAATTGTCGACTTCGCTTCATCGTCGCAAGACTTTTTACCACGCAGTTCTTTATTTTATTTAGGAAATAAATAATAGTCGATAGGGGCCAGGTCTGGGCTGTAAGGTGAACCACATTGGTGAATGTTGCGACATTGCGGGTGTGCACGGGCGCATTGTCGTGCAAAAGGAGCACACCTTTTGTAAGATTTCCTCGTCTTTTCCTTCAACAGCTTATTTAATTGATGTAGTAAAGTAGTATTCTCCCGTCACAGAGACACCATGTTCCTTATAATCGATCAAAAGGATGCCTTCTGTATCTCAATTGATCGTCGCCATGAGTGGAGTCTCTTCCTTGATTGAAAAGGCCATGACATTTATAAATCATGGTTTTCTCGGGAGCGGAGTCCCCAGCACCCCACCACTCACCACTCACCCCCGCCAACCCCGCCATTCCGCGAAATTTTTGACCGGCTCCGATCCGTACGAAAATATGAAAAACACCAAATGTGATCTTATGACATCAATATTCTCACCTCAATATTGGACATGTTCGTTTTTATCTATCTGCTTCGTTGATAGCCTATTTGTATTGTCCTACATTCAAATTCAAAACCTTTGTGGTCTGCTGTCTGCTCTTGCTAATTGGAATAAATATGTTTTATCTAAGAAGTCCAATGTAAAAGGCTGTTAAATATTTTTTTCTTTTATTCACCTAATATTCGGATAATAATTTAAAAATCATTTAGTGTTTAGAGTAGGTAGGTGTATCAACAAGTTTGTCAAGAAAGGACGTCGTAATAAAAGTTGTTTGGCGTTGATTATTAAGTCCCAAGGGTGGATCGCGTAATATACAAAACACAATAGAATATGACGCGATATAAATAAACAAATAAGTCTCTTTAAACATTGCAATCTTATTTTAGTTCTTTGATAGCTGATATGAGACGTTTCAATGTTATCATTTTATCATATTCGCTATTTAACTATCATCGACATGATATTTTCTTTTTCGTTTCTCAAAATGGATTGTCTACGAACCGAGATTTTTTGTGGACCAGAAAATTCAAGCATTTATTAAGCCAGGATTAAACTTGTCATGTTCTAAATAAAATATTTTTGGCAATTCAATTCGTACTCGACAAGAAAGTTACGAAGGAGCATCATCAATTGTGTATTTGTTATATATAAATTTGTTATATATATATATACCTTAAAGTGCTAGCTTAGCTTGGGATTTAGTAGATATGTACTAAATTTATAGTTTAAACATTTCAGCATATAGATTTCGAGGAGCAATTTTTATATAAAAATTATTTAAATGACATTTAACTTCTCAACCAAACCAAACAAAAGTAGTACTGGTTTCATCTGCAATATATGACCTCTGTCACCTTGGTAATGACCCTCGTAAGAGGCGTAGTTGTTTGTTTTTATTACAAAGGGCCATGTGATAATTTTATATCTATATGGTGTCTGTACAAGTCTTTACAGTCGACGAATTTGAATTACATTGACCAAGGGTAAGGCCATTTGTTAGTAATTATTTAAACGGTTAAAAAGTATTAACTTCGTAATACCTTTTTTTTGTAGTAAATTCTGCTGCTATCATAACAAAGCATACCAAACCATACTATACTTTATAAAAATTATACTATGGTTTGGGTGCCCTCCAATAGGCCACATGGGATTATGGTCAAACGTCTGTCTAAAAAGTATTTTTAGATTTTCGATATATTTTTTGGTGTCTTTGGTTCTTTTAATATTATAGGAATGATGATAACAACGTACCAATACATTATTATCAATTGGGAAGTGGTGAATTAGAACCAGCGCTTTCTTTCCGCTCCGCATTGACGTCAATCATTTATCTGAAGATAGCAATTACTTTTGCACGGTCCAGTTTATTTATTTTTATTTTTTGAAGAGACATTTATGACGCGACACCGAGAAGTTCTCAGTCGTTGGCTTAGTGTAGAATTCTGGAACCTCACTAAAACTAAACAGACGTCAAAAAAAAATAGAGACTGACATAAGTATTTAACAGTGGTCAAGCGGAATACGTGACATCTCATAACCTTTTGAAATATCGGCCTTCTTATGATAATTGTTATATTATTTCTGTTATACGGTTTTCACTGACTGGACAAAAGTTACGAGAATAACGAACGAGTACTTTAATTAAAGTTACCTGTAAGCCTCGGCGTTGCAGGACTTTATTATAATACGATTTGCATTTGAAATAAAAATAAACTACAGTATTTATTAACAGACAATTCGTTCATCTACGGCTTTGAATTACAAGAGACAATTTTTAATGCAACTATTGTCTTAAATAAAGATCTCTAATATGTAAATACAATAGTAAAACCATATAATAAGGCCAATCTTGGGTAAATAGGCCAAGGCATCAGTGCATCTACGATTATCTGTTACACTATGTTAATTGTCAGTGCTACCGATAGATTAACATATCTTATCTATGTTGATTGCACATACACTCGATTGGAGAGCCGACATACAATATTGTTTGAAATTGGCCTTAATGATATAGTGTTAAAGGGATGAAATATTTTTGATCGATTTACAGCTTGAGTCAAGCATATTATATAACATAGTAATATACTATGTTACGTACGTACGCTATTTCGAAAAACGGCCCCTTTTCAAGAGAAAAGTGTTTTTCACACTTTCTTCTTCTCACGTCATAAATTCATGAATTGAGCTTTCGCATCCACCGTTTTCTCCTGGTTTGGCCCTTATTCCTGTTATCAGACCCCAAGAGTTTCCTGTTCTCTAAAATTGTCCAGCGTAATGCACGTAATTTTTTGCGCTGATGAAATAATATATTGTTAAAACAAATCGTACTATATCCAAGAAATGTATGACCGCTACAGTTGTAGGAAACTTTATTTTCCAAATCAAATCAAATTCTACGACATAAATATTATGCATATTTTTTCTATGTAAGTCTACGAACTTTTCAGCGCCTATTTCGTTTTACTTGAATGTACTTAAAACTTGGCACAAACAAGTTTCTTCGGTTTTTTTTGTTTTAATAAGCGAACTTAAGCTTTCTAAATAGCTTGGTGTGGCGCCAAAAATTAGTAAACTTGTAATAATTCTAACAGCAATGTCCGGAACACATAATCTTATTAACACATTAACATTTTTAATATTTGCTCAAATTTCTTAACAATGGATTTCGCGATATTCCACGCGATTAACTCGCTATTTGTTATTTTATGTTTTATAGGACAGGGGGCAAACAGGCTGGAGGCTCATCTGATGTTAAGTGATACCGCCGCCCATGGACACTTACCAGAGGGCTCGCGAGTAGGTTGCCGGGCTTTTAAGAATTGGTACGCTCTTTTCTTGAAGGACCCTAAGTCGAATGGGTTTCAGTTGGAATTTGTTCACGATGTACCAAAAATTGTTATCGATTGCGACGTAGAAACGTGAAGTGAGTCCCAGGGTGAATGCATATGATATTTGTATATCTAATGTAAGCTCACGCTTTTAATATTGTGATTATTGCTGAAACGTTAATATTATTATTTCGCGATTGTTTTTATGTATCGCGTCGTGTACGATAATGGCCGTTCTCAGTTTTATAACACGATAAAAAAATTTTATTACATGAGAGTTATACTCGAACACAGTTGATGTGTTATTTATTGTTGCACATTTGATATTTTTAGTTAGACTTTAGATTATAATTTTATATTTAACTAATGAATTATCCATAGAAAATACATTCGTACGATAGCTAACCTTTTATGTAATGACTAGCTGCCCCCGCGAACTTCGTTTCTCCTTGATGTGATTTAATCAGCCTACATTTTTAGTACATACCGACATGGAGCATTTTGCTATGCAGAGATTGTTTGGTTTTCCTGTGATTTTTTCTCTATATAAACCTCAGAGTTCAAGTCATAAGTTTTTAATTAACAAATAAAAATTAAGGTAGATCGTAGAGGGTTGAAAATGTAGGGTTGTATGTATTTTTTAATGTTGTATGATGTATCATAAAAAAAGTAAATTTTTTTGTTTACCTAAAATTGAAAAAATAAATTTAGGGGTGGACCATCCTTTACATTTAGTGGGATGAAAAATAGATGTTGTCCGATTCTCAGACCTACCCAATATGCATAACACAAAATTTCATGAGAATCGGGAAAGCCGTTTCGGAGGAGTTTAACCACAAACACCGCGACACGAGAATTTTATATATAAGATAACTACATCTTTAAAAAAATCCGGAGATTAAAAATACACATTCACACATGTGATTTTAAACAGATATGACCTTAAAATATTTTTTGTTTAAATAATTTGCGATATTTGTTTAAATAATTAAAAAGTAACTTCTCTTATTGTCTGACAGTCTGCTTCAAAGTATTCGACTTAGATCGCGATGGAGTGCTCAACAAGAAAGAGTTGATAGATATGGTGGGCGTTCTCTGCACAGTAGCAAATGAATCGATAAAAAACCAAGGCTCGCGCGCATCTACACCTTCTGGGGATTATGAAGATAAAGGCTTCGACCCTGAGACCATTCTCCTGAACCTCAAAGAGAAGTTGGTGACAGTACCCAAGAATGGAAAGAAGCCGATGTTCCAGTTGGGTCCCACGTGCGATGGGGATATTATTATGTTGGATCAGGTACGAATTTTATGTTTTATTAGCTTTTGCGGCTTAAGACAAGATAATTTAATCAAGTTTTCATCGGAAACAGTTATATTTTATTAATTTATAGTTAGTTATATTTTAAATTCATCAAATTAAAGCAATGATTTCAAAATAACCCTTCTAAAAGATCTCTTTCACGGAAAGACTACTTCAGTTCAAGGAGTGAAATTTGATTGATTTTGATGATTTTAGGAATTTTTTAGCACCCCTTTTGTTTGTTTCGGTTCCGGTGCCTAGTGTCTGATACAGTAGACTCATTATCCAATGTAAAACGTCAAGGAAGAATAGAAATCACCATGACCTCCGTCGTTTCAAGCCTTTTTTAAAGAATCGTGTTGCTGCGCACCACCACTGTGTGGAACCTGCCTCTGATACATTTCCGATATAATTCGACTTAGGGTGCTTTAAGGAAGACTACCGATTTTTAGGCCGGCAACGCACTTGCGAGCCTTTTGTCTGTGTGTGTCTATCGACGACCGTATCACTTAAAATCGTTAGTATGATGGATGACTATAAGGATTTTTTTTATAAGTTGTGATTTTTGGAAATTATATTTAGGTACGAATTACATACACCATATATATATCATTTTATAAGTATGTAATTTAAAAAATTTAAAAAAATATACATCGTTGTATTACAGGAAAAGGATACCTCTATGGAAGGGGGATGTATAGCATCAGATGTGGCATTGGCTGGTGAAGATTTCCTCATATGGAGCGTGGAAAGTGCGCAGACGTTGGTGGGACCATTCCTTGAACTTGTGTTTGAATTGTGCCACATCGTGCTGGGGTTACGGCCCCACTGCAAACACCATGAACGTGATATTGGTAAGTTTTCTATTATAAATTCGTATGTTTCTATAGTTCTAATATAATAATTAAGCCCTTAAATATATTTACATATTGAGATTTAAATCGTTTTATTTTTGTTTTTTGTCTTTATGGCGATAGACATTTCATTAAGACTGTATATTCTTGGTGATAACAAAATAATAACAACAAAAACAGAACCATAAGAACAAGAATTGTAAAAAAATTTAAACATTGAGATATAAGTAAAGCTAAAAGGATACATTTTGTATAAGTCTATTAATATATACTACCTACTTAATAACACCTAAAACTAAAATGTTTCACCTCCCTAATTTTCCTCATAATTTTAAAAGTTACCTTCAGTCATGGTGACAAAGCTAAAAAATATATAGTGTTATTTGTAGAGAGAACCACGGCCTCGTATCAGGTGAGCAAACTGTTATTCACAATTTCGTTATCTCTCGTCTTCAAGGTCGCGGTGAATTTGATAATTACTGATGCTGTAATCTCTGAAATTTATGCTTTTACTTTCTTTTTCAATTATATAAATCTGATAGACATGCACTCACACATTCACGAGTGTTGCGATATGTAACGCGTTTTGTTTAAGAAAAATGGGAGTTCTTAAAATCATTAAAAAAAATATCAAAATTGTTACTTAAAAAACAAAAAAAAAGTTTGCTATATATTTAATTTAAGTTTTTTATTTTAAAAGGTTCTCAAATCCTACAAATTGTAATTCATTGTTTATAATGTTTAAACACATTTCAATTTATATTTAAGACTATACTCTAATACACAGATATGTATTACTATATTATGATTAATCTTAACATAAACGTTTTTTTCTAAAGTATACATTATTTCTTAAGAACTTAATTAAGGAATTCACATTAAGAATATTTTGAATGTGTGTAATATTGTCTGAGGCATTTATCTCCTTCGAGATAGACAATAATATAAATTTCAAGGACCTCTACGTAAAATCATGTAACGTAAACACCGAACAAAAAAAGCTAAGAAGAAATATTAACAATGAAATGACGGACTTTTTATTTTTCGTATTCGTGTGGTTGATGGTTTGTTTCCAAAATTTTCCTTGAACCTACTTTGGTCACATATAAACATCTACAGGGTGTTACTAGTTCCACTTCAGACCACAACATTTGTCACAGTTTTCAAAAGCTTTTTCGGGACTTGAAATTATACAATTCGTTTAACGATGTAAGTAGAGGGCTAGATGAAAAATGTTGTACTTTTTATCTTAGGCGTCTATCGTCACTCGAATAACGGAAATTTGTCAAAACCAATGGTTAATGCTATGCGCGTGTGCCCCAAATGCGTGGGCTTGCCCCATCGCAAAACTTTTTCTTCACTGAGTTAATTTTGTTATTTCGGTTATTCATAGTTTCTTGATAATCGAATTCCTTTTATAGTTTAGGGAATTTTCGCGGCTCGAACAACATTTAATTAACTTTAACGTGTAAATCCAGTTTTGGGTTGGCTTCGACGCGAGACCTGCAGAGGCCTCTCCGTGGGTCAGTTCTGGTACCTAGTATCGGCCGAGTGGTGGAGCGCTTGGCTCCTCTACACCAGCGGACCGCCACATTCCTGCTGCCGTAACACCCGCGCCATCGACGACGCCATCGTGTGTGACGATAGCTTCACCACTAATTCTACGGGTGAGTTTTGAAGTTATTTAAAACGTCATTGGAATTTTATATTACGCGTGCTTTAATAGTTTTGGGTGAACCCATTTTATACACTGTAAACCGGTTTATACACTGTAGAGTCAATGGGGTCCCTAATGTGGCGAGCGGAGACGGCGTCGGTGTGCAGCGCTGGCAGCAGCAGCGGAGTCAGCAGTGCTCCGCCCCCTCCGCCTCACCGCGCCCATCCGCATCCCGGACACGTGGACAACTCCAGGCTGCTCGCTCCCAATACTCTCAAGGTAAGAGTCACGATTTCTTTTATTATTCATAAATTTTTTGTCGTTTGCGTTTCATTCAGTTTTTACCGGAATCGTATGTTAATGATCTCCGCGTGACGTACACGAATAAAAACAGGTTAATTTGCCGGTTAAGTATCATATACAACTGAAAGATGAATGCTTTTGGATAAACCTCATTTATTCTTCTAATTATATATTAATATCACGTGTTTCATTCTTGTTTGCTAGGAGTGTTCGCGTCGGTACTTTTGATTATTTTTTGGGTTAATAAGAAGAAAAACTTATTTTTTTAATACAGTTGCTCAAAAAGTGACATATTGCAGGGACGTATAGCGTTCGGAAAGAGGGCTATTACACACTCGTGCTTTTTCTTTACTTTTCCCGCACTAGTGCGTTATCATTCCCAACTGTCAAAATAATGTCTATTTGAAAAAAAAACCAACCACGAAGGTTTTACTAAAAAAAAATCATAGAAGTTTTTATGATTCACGCAAATATTTTAAAAAGAAGCTACTAATTTGTTTCAATATCAGATTTAATGATTGGATTCAATGAGTTAGGTTTAGTTTCTTTTCATTTCATATCAATAAAAATATTCTACTGAAGACTTGGCTGTATCGGCGATGTTCCCTTTGCCTACCCAGAATGGGTTAAGAAAAGAAAAAAAAAATTGCTCATATTCTTTGATGGTTGGCGCCATTTTCCAAAAATGTAATTTCACAAACAAAATGAGTAATTTCGACGATATTTTATATGAGTTAATACCACCCGAACTCAGTATAGGTAATTGCACAAAATGCTTCGGAGAACATTTTACCGGAAACGTAAAAGTCGCTACATATCTACGTGCAACGAATTTATTGCGTGGAGAGAAGAGAAAAAAAAAGCAAATAGTTTAATTAACTTGCTTAATTTTTTCGCAACTGTATTAAAAATAGTTGTTCAGTACACGTGCGGAACCTTCATTGCAACTTGTTCCGACTGTCAACCCACACCTTCGGCTGCGCCTCGGCTCGGGTGACATTCGTCGGAACTCTTTGCAATGACAGGCTTTCCGCACTTGTATTGAAATATACTATTGCACATCGCTAACGATTTACTAATACTAATAATACTAATATTATAGTATTTGATTCCATAACAACTACAATGATAAGTTCATAAAAAACAATAATTAATAAATTGATTAAACATTTATACTTTATATTATATTAATTGAGATCATGCATTTAATTGTATTTATTTAAATTGAATGTATGGACCCTTTTCGGGTAAAAGCCTCCCCCAAGGCATGCCACGATTCTCTATCCTTAGCTATATCCATCCAACTTCCGCCCGCCACCGCTACTAATTCATCTGACCATCTGGCCTTTGGTCGACCTCTTGTTCTGGTGCCTCTTGGCCCTGACCATTTCGTTGACCTTAGTGTCCATCTGTCATCCTTGTAACGAGCTAAGTGACCTGCCCAATTCCATTTTCCCTTCAGTGAAAAAATTAAAACATCACATATTTTTGTCGTTTTTCGTGTCAATGTTCTTTACCCTATTTTTCAATTTTAAGCCTTTCTTTTTTACAACTTCTTTCCATTCTTCTCTGGGTAGTTTGAATTTTATTCCTGGTTTTGAGTTCGAAGGTCCAAGTTTGGCATCCATAAGTGAGACATGGTAGTATGCTTGTGTCCATGACTATTTTCTTGAACTGACCATAATAATGATGAGAGGATTTAGGTGCGCACGCTCACGGGCGAGGGCGGGCACTTGCGTCGCGACGTGACGCTCTCGCAGCACCGCGACTTCGAGCTGCTGCCGGACGCTCTCTGGCGGGCCGTGGCCCTCTGGTACGGAGGACCGGACCCCTTGCCCAGACAGGTACCTCCTCCGACATATCGGGTAGCTGAAAGTTCCACTCGTTGAGAGTTCTCTCTTCTCTATTTATAATATGACAATGTCGAATCTTTAACAGGTGATAAGGCCGGCGAACTCCGATGTAGAATTGGAGCTGTACCCGCTGCAGCTGAAGATATTGCGTCATGTGCCTCATTCGCAAAGTAAGATTCTCTCGTTTCTTATTCTGTCAGACTCATTAAAGTTTAAGACTAGATGTGCCACGATTTCCTGAAAAATGAGGTTAACAATTCCTTCAACGCCATTAAAATCTTTCGTTCACAGGATCGACAGTGAGCATGAGCGGCATGGGCGGGATGGGCGGCATGGGCGCGGGCAGCATCGGCGTCGGCGTGTACGGCCCGCCCGTCTCGCCCGCCCCGCCCGACAGGCACCTCGCCTACACCGCCGCCTTCTCCAGGCTGGCCACCGTCAGACAGGTAGACTTCAAGATGTTTACTCTGATCATATTATCTACTCCGTAGAATTCTGACATCTCATAAGTGTTGCTACCAAAAAAGTTCTCCACGGAATAAGAGAATAATAAAATACTACGTCTTATTTAAGTTTTACTTAAATGATAGATCATTTAAGTGAAACAAAAATAACAAATATTTCAATATCACGAATACTATATCGAATTAACTTAAATTACTTAATTTTATTATTTAGCTTACATCACTGCCTACTAATTCTAGGCTTAGTAAACTTTAACAAAACATGTTATCTTTACTTGTGCGATATTTGCCGTTCGTGATGAAAAAGGACGTAATTATCACTTATGGTGAGGAGCACCGCACTTAATAAAATGGATACATTGACTACACAACACTAAAAATAAAATGAATTTATAGAGTCAGATTTTCATGGACTCGTATTGAATTTGAAAAATGTGTTTGCCATCTGTGACATGTCAAAAAATGTCAATGACTGTCAGAATTCTGCGGAATTGATAATCTAAGTATAAAAATTGCAACTCTCTCTAGACTAGATTCGACAGTCCCATCTGTTTTGTGCTTGTGTATGACAAATGATCAATCTAATGCTTTAACTAGTCATGTTGCCACATGCCCTTTTCATCCTATCGTTAACCCGATTTAGCAGAAAGACACGACGACGGTTCTGTCATTACTTCTCTCTTTTATTCCAAAAAACGTCACCACAGGTGACGGAGTTCCTCTGTCAAGCGCTCGGGTTGGCACGAGAAGACGTCCGCCTGTGGTCACTGTCAGGGGACGAAGGTTCCTTACTCTTGGACGACGAGAGACCGACCCTCCAGGCCTTGGGGCTGGCGGAGAAGGCGCCTCTGTTGCTCGAGGTGCGAAATCCCGATCTCACTTGGCCCGAGGAGATCGGTGCTTTGAGGTGAGGAAAACTTTGGGTTTCTTTACGTCATCAGAAATAAGGTGACTTTAGTGGCTCGGTTGATCTCTTCTTGTTTAACTTTATTGAAATATTGTTTTTGTGAAGAGGTTACCGATATGAGCCTTTTCGTTCTCAGTTCGTGTCGCGTGACCGAGCGGCGGGAGACCTTGACGGCCCCGGAGTTGCCCGGTGCCACAGGACTTCACAATTTGGGAAACACCTGCTTCATGAACGCAGCTCTGCAGGCCGTGAGTATTTTTAACGGTGGGGAGAGGTTCACGTTTGGATTCAGTTTTGATACGCGTCGCTCTCTAGGTGTGGAACACCGGTCCTCTGCGGCGCTACTTCAACTCGGGGCTGCATTTGTACGAGGTGAACACTGCAAACCCTTTGGGGACGGGAGGGGCGCTGGCCGTCCGATATGGAGAGCTTTGTAAAGAGGTGACACTTTTTCTTTCATTTTCTAACGCGTTAATGTAATACAAATGAAAAAGTGCGTGCGTACAAAGTACACATTAGAAGTGAAACTTTTTTGTAAATGTATTATTACTATGGTAAAGGCCCCCAACAGATATATCTATATTCACACTATACGTTCTAATGATAATATAAATAAATAAAAAATCTGAGTAAGTAGTGCAGTAAGCACAGAACGTTATGCGAAGGATTTCCATCTAAAGTTCTTTTATGTAACTATTGTATATTTTGCATATAACTGTGTATTTTTTCTCGATCTCCCTTTCTCAATAGCTCTCTCCCTTTTCTACAACAAAATCACTGCACATCTTTGAGAAGTTCCGTAAAATTGATACCCTCACGCGCCTTAAGAAGTTTCACTTCAATAAAATGGGCCGCTATAACCTTCTAGGGCTTCTGGGCTTCAGATTTCTGTTCGTGATCATTTCTTTTTTAATGGATGATCAGCCTTCGGTGCCTGACACACGCCGTCGACGTTTTGGGCCTGAGACACGTTTGGTTTCCTCTCTATTTTTTTAGATGTTACGTGGTAGTTAGAAATTCCGTTGACTTACAGCCGGGGATCGAACTTCATTATTAATTTGTGGAAGTAACTTCATCCAAAGTCGGTGAAAATAATAGTATTTCTATTTTACACTACTAAAAAAATACTGAAGCTATACGATCAGCTCGAACGTACAGGTGTGGAGCAGCGGAGCCCGCTCCGTGGCGCCTCTGCGCGTCCGCTGGTGCGTGTCCCGTTGGGCGCGGGCCCTGGCCGGAGGGGGGCAGCACGACGCCCAGGAGCTGCTCGCCTGGCTTCTAGACGCCCTGCACGAGGATCTCAACAGGGCCACGGCCGCGCCCACCCCGGCCCCTACGCCCAACGCCACGCCCGCGCCCGAGAGGAGACCCGACGAGGCCATCGCGGCCGAAGCCTGGCAGCAGTACGAAGAGAGGAACGCCTCCATAATGACCGACTTGTTTTACGGTCAGCTAAAATCCAGGTAATTATGAAAAAATGAAGCGTTCGATTCCAACTACTGGTTCTTTCGCTCTGAGCGTACTCAACGGTCAAATTCCACCGACAGGGTTCGGTGCTCCGTATGCGGTCGGGAGTCCGTGCGCTTCGACACCTTCAACATGCTGAGCCTGCCACTGCCCATGGAGGCCTACGTGCGGACCGAAGTCAAAGGTGCGAGCCGTCGAATCTCAAACCCGCTTCAATTCCTCGAGGAATAACAATTTAATAAAACGAGGAAGCGCTTATATTTAAAGTCATTTATTTTATGTGTAATTGCAGTCATTCTCTTGGATGGCTCGGTGCCGGTGAAGTACGGGGTGCGAATAAACTCCGAAGGCACCTATCTCGATCTGAAGAAGTCTCTCTCGGAGCTGTGCGGTCTCCCACCGGAATCGTGAGTCTTTTACCTTCGCTGGGTCGCTTTTACCTCGTTGTCCATTTTAATCCAAGATTTTCACATTGAATATATCGATTTGCAGGATGCTGCTGGTGCTGCTGGCCGGGAGTCGCATCGGGCGGGTGCTGGAGGACGGCGCCAAGGTGAGCGCCGGCTCGAGCTGCGATCTCTACGCCTACGAGGTGCCAGCCGCGGCTCGAGCCCCCGCCGTGGACGCGCCTTTGCTCGGTACGCTTCCTTTGCACTTTCGTTTTGGTCAAGGTCTAGAGACTTTGGACCGACTCTGTCTCGGCCCAGTTGTTTTTAAACTTCTCTAATCGTTATGTTAAATACCAAAACTTCTCTGTTCGCTGTAAACTGTCTTGTGTTTGATGTACAAGTATGAATATGAAGATTGTTAAATGTGTGTGTAATATGAATTATTGTGTATGTAACGCGGTTTCGTTCCGACAGAGTCGAGCGCGCGCCCTGCGAGTGCGGAGGTGAGTGACGCGCCTCGTGCGGCGCCCTCCGGCCTCTGCATGCCCGCACTCTTCTGCTTTAAGGTTAGATCGCACACCCACGCACGCCCCGCGCCCGTTCCGCCATTCCATCTGTCTCTCTTTCTAATTCAATAAGAATTTCTTTAAGCAATTTAGAATCTGTTTTGATGTATTATATAAACGAACGCGCACGTCCGTGTTCGTTACTGTACATTTTTAAGTCCGATTTAAAAAATCATTTCGTCTAAACACAGTTTGAGATTTTAACTCGCTGTCAGAGCATTTCTTGTTAAAATTTTTTTCTAGCACGTTTAACATATTGTGAACGGTATCGTAAAGAAATATCTAGATTTTAGATTTAATTTCAGCTAACTAGACTCACTAGACTTCTAGACTCACTGTAACCGTAATCATTAATGAAAGTGTCGCTTCACAATTGTGTTCCGCAATATCCCTCCACTTGCACATTCCTAAATCGATCCTTTCGTTCGCCTTCATCTCTTAGGTCGGCCAGTGTGTAAATTGAGCTTTTTCTTAGAAAGTTTTGGCGCTTTTTAGTGGTCTTTGCATTGTCACTTCGACGTGTCTTGTGTATATGCGTGACGGCTAGCTAACTGTAGAATTGTATTTTAATATCGCTAAAAAAACGTCGTTTTAATCCCGATTTTCCAGGGTAAAGTGCAGGTACGCAAGGCTGGGGTGAGTGCCATTATTTTTGTACACTTTATATCGTTTTTAAATTAAACAAATATCACATGACTTTTGACATATGTATGAAAACCGATTCGCCCGACGCGTTATACGCAGACGCGTTTTCGTCCAATGCAAAGACGCTTGCGCATGTTTTCAGTTATTTTATTGCAAAAAAACGATTTCAGCGGTCGAGATCGGAAATTCTTATGTCCCAGAGTCCGCCCGGTATCGTTTACGGGGAGAGGCGACCCAGCGAGCTGCGCAGTCGGACTCTGCCCCGACTCGGAGCCCCCGAGCCGCGGGACAGGGGCGAAGTCCTAGGCGGCAAGTTTCCCTCCTCGCCGACCGATATGAACAAGATGGGAGACGCGACCGAAGTCCCTTCGCATACCCACTACCTCATCGCAGTGCATAGGTTGGTTTCTTGGTGCTCGGCACTCTTCACACCCATGCAGACAGACAAAAGTATTAATATTGCTTAGCTGCGGCCTTTTATGGAAAGATGATAAAAATAACCCAAATCCTTCTCAGGCTTTGACTTCAATAATGCGATAAGTGTACACACTGTTTGTGATAATTAATTAAATCTTTTCCAGGAAGCAGTCCAGATCGGACGCTTACTTTTTACCCTGGCAGCGGAGTCGCGCGGCATTATTCGGCGTGCCCGTGGTGGTGGGCGTGCGAACGGGCGCGTGCGGTCGAGACGTGTACGCCGCGGTTTGGACGCAGCTCGCGCGACTCCTGTCTGCCCGACCGCCGGCCACGGACCGACATAACCATGCCACCGATTGGTATGGATTTTTTTGTTTAAGGATTTCATTAATTTATGTAAATAATTTCATCTTGCGCTGACATGTTTCACTGTATGGGATAACTAGAACCTTTAAACTCTTTTATAAATCCAATTTATGTTTGATGTCACGTGGCTCGTATCACACGACACATGTCCTACAAGTCACAATTTATCTTCAAAATTAGCGCTTACTCCCACTATTACAGTCAATTAAAAAGCTCATATTATCCTAAATCCTCCAAAGCGACGACAGCCTCGGCTACGAGTTCCCGTTCACGTTGCGCGTGGTGAACGCGGAAGGGGCGTGGTGCGCGCGCTGCGGCTGGCCCGCCCTCTGTCGCGGCTGCGCCCTGCCCTGCGACGACACGCCCTTGATGCTCGCCGACGTGACTGCGGGTAGCTAAACGGCCACTTTCGTTCGATGCTTATCTGTTAATGTTCAGTAGTGATCTGTTATCTTTGTCCAAGGCGTAAACGGAGAGACGCCCGCGGAGCGATCGAGTCACGAGCGCACGTATTGGAGCACCGCGGTCGACGAGAACAGCTCTCCCATCGCGAGAGCCAAGCTCCACCGACAGGCCAGCGGCAGACTCGTCACTAGACCTCACGTGAGTGCACCGCCTCGGTGGCTGATGCGGTCTGTCAACGAAACTGTCCTGTAGTGTTAAGAAGAATATCTGAAGAACGAGCCTACTTTCATTTTAAAAATGATATTCTTTCTCATGGGATATGCCGGCGTTTGTAATTATCGGTAGAATTTGTCAGGAGGAGATGGAGTGCGAAGAGAACCCCTTCGAGCTGAGCGGACGAGACTTCAGCGTTTTGGTCGGCGGCGGGAGGAGACACGTGATGCTGGCCATCGATTGGGACCCCACTGCGCTGCATCTGCGCTATCAGACCACGCGAGAGAAGGTGAGCGAATCGGCCGAACGCTCGAGGCAGTTGGACCTTCGACGCAGTAGTTTAGGAGTGTGAAGTGAACTATCTCTGAACAGGCCTGCGTGGAGCACGCGTCGGTGGTGCAGTGCCGAGTGGCGGCCGGCAGCGCCGTGGACCTGGGCAGCTGCCTCGGCGCCTTCACCTCCGAGGAACAACTGGAGCAGCGCTACCAGTGCTCCAACTGTCGCACGGCGCAACCCGCCACGAAGAAGCTGCAGATATGGCGGGCCCCGCCCGTGCTGGTCAGTTTATATCTTTTTTCGTAATTTAATTGTTAAAAACAAATAATTTGGTCCCAGTGTACTCCGTTCTCGTTGCAGATCGTCCACCTGAAACGATTCCAATACGTCAACAACAAGTGGATAAAGTCACAGAAAGTTGTAAATTTTCCATTCCACGATTTCGACCCGACGCCATTCCTCGCGTCGGTGCCTCAGGAGACGATCCTTCGACACAAGGAACTCAGTTTCAAGAGGAAATCTTCTCTGCTGGTCGACGTCGACGATCCTATTTCGGAAAGCGAGACCGAAGACGACAACGAAGAGAGAGAAAGAGTCAGGACGAGGTACTTACCTACTGCTCTTTGAACGAAGCAGGGGCATGGCATTCTTTATCGCTTTAACGCCGAAATATATTTGCAGGTCCGAAAGAAAGAAACGAGAACCGGTCGGCAGGAAAAGGTTAGAGTCGAGCAGCCTCGTGACCACGCCCGTGCTGGACGACAACCTGGTGGACTACCACCGGCATCACTTGGTGCCGGAACAGGATCCCTTCGATTTGAAGTATAGGCTCTACGCCGTCGTGGTGAGTCTTCCATCGTGCATTTTTAGAGTTTGAAGAAAGAGTTTTAGAGTTCTCATTCGTTTCCTATTTTACGTTACGATAAATATTCCGTTTCCGTTGTTAAAACCAGACCTGATTCCATTCCAGTCCCACACGGGCCAGTTGTCCGGCGGCCACTACGTGGCCTACGTCCGCCACCCCAGCGGCACCTGGCTGTGCTACAACGACAGCTCGTGCCGCGAGCTGCCCCTGCCCCCCGGCGCCTCCTCGCCCCACGTGGACCCGGCCGCCGCCTATCTCCTCTTCTACGAGAGGCACGGCCTCGACTACGACTCGTATCTGCCGGACGTCACCGAGCGGCGACCCCTCGACGCCCCGGACGCGCTGGACCCTCAGGAGAACGATCTGAGGAAGATGTGTGTGATCGCGTAGTGGGACTTCAAATTCCTCAGATTCGGATCCTTTTCAAACCAAATTAAAAAACTAATTCCGAAGTCTAAACGCGCGTAAAGTGTTCTGGTTCGCTTCGAAGTAAACTGTTTCGTTTGTTTAAACGTAGTCTGTGATAAATCCCAGTCGTGCAGCTAGATGTCAAAAACCAAATTTCAGCATTTCGACGTAGATGGAGACTAGCAACGCTCTCGTCGACGTCGAGGGGACCACTCGAGGAGCTCATTCCGCCGTTGCTTCAGGCTTGGTGCTGCTTTTACGTTTGCTTATTTCGCTCGTGATCGCGGGAACGGCGAAGGGGTGTTTGGCTCGTGATGCAGAAATATTCACCTCTTCGAGAAGTGACTGACGTTCAAAATAATAATGAATGCCGTTCGGCAAAATATTATTTAAAATCTATCGCTAAGAGTGTAACGGAAAGTACTCCCGACTATTACTAATAATTAAAATATGTTAATGTAACTGTAAAAAGGAGATATCTATTTCTGTTTCTATCCACCAATACGTAATAGTGAAAACTATTATCGGTGCCATTTTATTGCTAAATGCACAATAAGTATTATATTTTCGCAAATTTTATGAATTGAACAATTTATTTATAAGAACTCTATCGAAACCCGTGTATATAAGTCTCCGTTGGGTTTCTATTATATTATACATAATTATTAATTAATTTAGAAGCTACTCTAAGATATTATTATTCAATTTTCATTCTATTAAACATTGAATTGCGATACATACGATTTGTTATCAGAATTTAATTTATTATCTTTGTGCAATAAAATTATTATTTTGTATTTTGTGTTTTAATTAATAGTCATTGTGATATTACTGGAAAGTAAAAGCATTCTTTATGACTTCGAATGCTGCTATTATCTTTTCGAAATCATGAAACAAAAATCCGTATTTGACGTGAAATATAAGACGGCAACGCATTCTAGCAAACAGAGCAGCGGTACCTATGGAATGGTGCTCATGTTATGAATAATAAATTAAGAGAATTATGTTCAGAAATTACTCTATCTAAAAATGTTAATCTTATTAATTACAATTATTACTACAATTTCTTTAAATTGTATAAGTTATTAGTATTTTTCAAAGTATGTATACGTTTTTTTTTTAATTATAAAGATTAGTATGTAGATTAGCTTATATTTAGGCGGCCTACTCTTTAGCGACCACCGGACCCGTGCGTTGCGTGTTTGTCCACCCGAAATACTAGCGCTAAAGTGTTATACTAGCCCAGAATTTGTCGTGCGATATATTTCTACAATATCGTTTCTTGCAAAAGATCTTACCGACTTTTTGTTTATAGATATTTGTTTATCTATTATTTTTAAGAATTAGTCCACATTTAGATATCTGTAGAGTTTTCAGGCAAGTTGTCTATGTAAAAATGTCAATAAAAATATCCTATATGGCAACATATTCAGCAACGGAAGCCGCCATTTATGTGACGTCATGGGCGGAGTTTAGTTGAAGATCGAATTCGGATTCGGTTGGCGGGTGCGGCCATCTTGGTGAATAAGTGACCTGGCGATTTGGATTTAGTTAGTGAAAAATCAGTTGTAATCCACAATGTCAGAAAGGGAAGATAATGTGTACAAAGCTAAATTGGCCGAACAGGCCGAGCGCTACGATGGTAAGTATTTATTTTCGTGTACGCTTTAAATGCAAGAACATAAAATCCATCCTATTTTTGCCGACAATTGAAAGATGATTTAGAAAAAGTTTTCGTTAATTTTACTTCAACGTACTGATTTGCGGTAAAGCTGTAATTTTTCAATTCAAAACGCTAATCATACATTCAATTATATGCATAAAATGAGTGAACTTCAAATCAGTCGTTTGGGTTAGGCTTGGTCAACGATCGATGCGTCATCCGCCGGTGGGATGCCCTTTATTAGGTTTTATGCTATACCTTAGTACAACTTGTCTATTCCGCCCTAAAGCCTTATCTTTATATGAATCAATAATGGCAAATCGTTCTTAGGTTTCATAAGCGATATCAATCGGAGAAATCGATGAAATAAAAAGTTGACTTTTTTTCTCAAAGCTGAGAGTCGATCGATGTCATCGAGCTCAGTGAAGCATATCGTACCTTGGAGACGTAATAGATGAGATATTGGAATGTTCTAGATAAGAGGGCTAATGGCGAAAGGTCGCCAACCCGTGGCCGGGTTTCACCTATTGTTGCAGATAGGGCAGTTGTAAAAGTCGTCGATTATCATTCTTGAGATAAAAATTCTTGTCCTAAGAAGTTTTCTTAAATTATAATTTTTTCTCTATTAAATTGAAATAATTTAAGGTTGTAGTATAGTAGTAATGGTGTCAGTGTTCTCCACACACATAAGTATTGTGTCTATGACAAAATCATGTTTCAAATAGATCAGTGTCAAATGTGGTATAATGTAATTCTATACCTAGGTCAGTTACAGTCCTTTTATTAGATTGAATTAATGGAGGTGTGATTAACAATCAAATTAACAACTTACATTATACTTAATTGATTTAGGATGAGGTCATTAACGTACATATAACTCTGAAGACAAACTTATCTGTATATAGAAAGCTAACATTATTAGTGACATTGTATAAAAACACATTATTCATATAGTCTTGTCAGACCTGTTATGTAAGACAAATATAGGGGATGATATGGATAGCATTAAAGATTATTTTAATATTACTTTTAATTTCTTTAGTAAGCAGTGCTTTAACTGAATTGAAACATTTCAGAAATGGTTGATGCTATGAAGAATGTTGCTTCCCGCAATGTATCAGACAATGAACTCACAGTTGAAGAGAGGAATCTCCTCTCAGTAGCATACAAGAATGTCATAGGTGCCCGCCGAGCGTCCTGGAGAATAATTTCTTCCATTGAACAGAAGGAAGAAACAAAAGTAAGTTCTACTATATTATCTGAATCACAATTTAATTTATTAAGTAGCAGCAGTTTAATTGTAAACTCTTTTGCTGCTTTTGCATAAATCGTAAGCAGGAGGGTTGGGCATGAAATAAAAGATTCACTATTCTAAGATTCCCACTGCGCTAGACCTTTATCTAATTATGCTGAATGTTTAACAAACTGATGTTTGAAAATGCATTAATTCATCTGGGATTTATGAATTCCATTGAGACAATGTTGCCTTGCTTTGTTTACATAATTCATTGTCTTCCTCTAATAAATTACTAAATCATAGGCTGTCGTAATAATATATTATTTTTGATTAAATTTAATATTGTACTATGTATAATTTATCTTGAACTGTTACATTATTTTAATTTTTATATCAATAATTAAATATTGATATACTAGTTGTTACTTGAATTAACAAAGTTTCCTGCAAATTCCTTTTTTAATTATTATCTTTATGATTTGCTAAAGATTAAAAAAAATAGGATTTATGTCACTAAAATAAGATGGTAATGCTGTTAGATTAATGCATATTCGTAAATCAAGTATGATTGTCCTACGGCCAGGTGCCACTTACTACTTCCTGTAATAGTAATGATGGTGTAATAATTTAAAAGTTACTCAGTCTTCTTGACATGAGTGAGTCACAGTTGGGCACTTTTACACAAGTGACTAAGCATAATTGTGAGAGATCTCAGGCCATCTATCATCCACTTACTTCTATGGCATGAATGTATGAAAAAACCTTATTTGTATCTTTTATTTAGTACTTTTGAGGCAAGCAAAAGGTGGCCTAGTATTTAGAAGGACAAGTATGTAACTTATATTGGCACAGTTATTGCATTACAAGCATCTAGTACAACCTATGTATATTTATTACTAAGGACAGTTTAATGTTTCTGTCAAATATTTTGAATAGTCAAATCATATTTTGCTCATTGTTACAACTGATTACTAGATTACCTGGGTGTTTCTAGCAGATTATTAATTTTAATTTGTTCCTATTTTACATAAACTAATTTTTCTTCATTAAAGTTCACTATCTACAAAATTTTGGTTACTGGCACTATATTAAGACATAGTTTTGCCACACTATTAGTGGTCACACAATTAATGCCATTCAAGACCACCAAAATCACTCGAAGTTCAGTGATTAATAATTTATTATGTACAATTAAACTTAACACTTAAATTTTACAATTAAAAATCGAATACAGCAAACTCGACGAGACGTAGATGAAGTGTTTAGTTTAACACCAATATCAATTTTACAAATGCTGTTATTGTATGGGCGTGTCCAATGATCGATTATTATAAGACAAGAGTTCATTCATAATGTCGCCGAAATTCACAAGTACAGCTATGAGCCATACAAGTAGAACCCAAAGCGTATCGATTATAACCTTTGTTGTCATAAGGTGGGTGTAACATGCCTGCCTACACGTTACGTCATTGTAGTGACAATGTAGTAACTGTTGCTTCAATTTCAACTGATTAAGCAGTTAAGGAAAGTAAAAACTGTTCTAAACAGTTCTATGACTTATAAAGAAAATAAGTAGTGAGAGAATCGTTATTAGAATTGCGTGCCGCACCCCTTCAGTAGTATGCCGAACGGGCGTATTGTAACGGTGACTGAAAGCCAAAACTGTATCCATGAATACATAATGCTGTGAAGTGACCCACTTACCCTAATTAGTAAACTGTGATTATGCGAGGGAACAGACGAAACGATTTCTTTTCGAATTAAGCAGGTACTTAAACTTTCATTGACGTAGTTATAATTTAATACATTATGACGCTGTCTAATACTACTCTAGACCAATTTTAAATTTACGTCTTTCTCTAGTTGATATTCTAAAAATGAAAATATTTTCTATCTTATATACAACAGTATGTTAAAAAACACCTAAATATGTATATTTAGACCGTCGAAATAAATAATCGGATTCTTTCCTTATTTTATTGTTAACGAAAATTTATTTCCGGGTCGTGCTACGCTAACCAAATGAGGAATTGTACACATGCAAAAAGGCCGCCCCACAAACGTCCATGACCTGTCGAGCGGGGCAGACAAAGGCTATACGGTATAATACGTGTTTCAGGGCGCAGAAGACAAGCTAAACATGATCCGCGCCTACCGCAGCCAGGTGGAGAAGGAGCTGCGTGACATCTGCGCGGACATCCTCAGCGTCCTCGACAAGCACCTAATACCCAGCTCGCAGACCGGCGAGTCGAAGGTCTTCTATTACAAAATGAAGGTAAAACAAAGAATTTCTGTTATTCTCTATGATAAAATCATTAGGTAGGAGAAGTATGATTAAATTCACTTATTGTCATGTAATGAGTAATTATAAATTTACGTATCAAATCATTGTTATCTGCCTTAGTGACAATCGCGATTACAACCGAGCTTGTGGTTGCGATATTTTGATATTGATGACTAGAATGAGTCACGTAGCGTAAGTTTTGGTATATTATCATAGATGATGGTGGAAACTATCGTATCCAACCCAAAAGAAACATTGAAGGAAAAATGCCATGAAAGACATTTTGATGATTGAAGAGAAATTAATATCCATTTCGTTTTCGCACACCTTAATTTATTGAATTTGCGTACCGTTTCTCTCGCAAATCTTATTTTGCCGTAGAATGTAATTCGTAAGCGTGTCGAAGATTTCTTAGTAGCTTTTGCGGTGGTTCATTTTAAAAGCATTCGGAATATGATATTTTATAAATTAAACTGGATTATAAGAATACTATTACTATCGTCTCACAGTACATTTGAGTGTATATTAAAGAGCTTTACTATTTCAGAACCGTTATCTAAATGCATTTCAAAATATATTTAGCGATTGATATTGAGATGACTTGTTCTTTTATGAGGCTTAAGTCCTGTTCAATATTATAATCCCGATCCAAACTCATTACTATGTCCTGCTTTCCTTCTGTACTTTCCCGTAAATTTAGTTCCTCCGAACCACTTTTATAAAATAGACGGACTATGTTAAATAAATACGATATACGGGCGGAAGCATCATAATTGTTATATTACTACTGATATATCACGGTTGGTTTTAAATGGGCCATAGTATCGTAGTAACTGAAACTGGAATGATCAATATTACGCTCTAGAATCTTGGCACTCGCTCTGCTTACGTAATGCTGGAACTGAGCTACCGTTAAATTACTACGAAAATTATTTTTACGACCGACTCACGCGAATACTACCGCTCGTTGTGCACAAAGGAGATTAAATGTAGCTTTTATTTCTTTAACTTATCGTCACATAAGCTTTAAAAAAATAGATGAGCAGAGAAACATGAGGTAAATTAGTTAAATTTTTTTAATTTGTTAAAATAAAAAAATAAGAAATTTGTTAAAGTTATTTTTAATTAAAAAAACGACGTACCTAATAAAAATTACCTTTTTAATGGCTGAATAAATATTTTTTTATAAATACATATACTTATTTTATTCAAAGACGTCTTTGTGTATGTATAATTTTACAGAAATAGCAAGAGTTAAAATGTGTGTACTCTGGGCAATATTCTTAAGGGGCTTTTATATTGCAGGGCGATTATCACCGGTACCTGGCCGAGTTCGCAACGGGCAACGACCGCAAGGAGGCGGCCGAGAACTCACTGGTGGCGTACAAGGCGGCCTCCGACATCGCCATGACCGAGCTGCCACCCACACACCCCATTCGTCTCGGCCTAGCGCTCAACTTCTCGGTGAGTCTCCATTCGCGAATCCAGTGCGAGCGCGTCCAGTTCTCAATGACAAGCTATTTAACCTAAAAAGAGGGTGTAAAAAAAGCTTTCTAACCATGTCATTACAACTATTTGCCACTATGTGAGCAATAAAGGAACTGCTAGTTTATAACCTGATTAAGATGGTTATCTAATAATCACTAAATTGTTAGCAGACAAGCAAATTGTTATGATGAAATCAGATGTTCAACAAATTAATGATATTAAACCAACAATCCTATATACATTAGCCATTTACTGAAAATATTGAATGTATTGCTCCTGGATCGAGTTTAGCCACTACAACTTTTTGGGCATTTATGTTAAATGTCATGTCTTTTCGAGGTAAATGTTACTCATCACACGATGATGTCATTGACGGCTGCAGAATTATGATAAACATTGAGATACAAGAAAAGTCTGCATTCTTTGGCCGCGGGCCAAATGCGTTACTTGGAGACATCGGGCATAAAAATAACTTATAGGTTCACAAATGACCAATTCTGATATTAGTTGCAAGTATTTATTAATGAAATTCGATAACAAAATGTTCACTATAAGTTCGTAATGTGCTTCTAGGTGTTCTACTACGAGATCCTAAACAGCCCGGACCGCGCGTGTCGGTTGGCGAAGGCCGCCTTCGACGACGCCATCGCCGAGTTAGACACTTTGTCGGAGGAGAGCTACAAGGACTCGACGCTCATCATGCAGCTGCTGCGGGACAACCTCACCCTTTGGACCTCCGACATGCAGGGCGACGGCGAGTCCGGTACGTTTGTGTTTTCTAACAAGGAAAATGAAAAGAGCTGATAGTCTCTCCTTTATTTCTCCTTTTCGCTGACCGAGTGTTTTCGTGTGCAGGTGAAGCGGAACAGAAAGAGCCCGCGCAGGACGTGGAGGACCAAGACGTGTCGTAATGCCGTTCGCGTCGCGTTTAATTTATATAAAAACATTACTATAGTCTCGTCTCGTTAAGATCCCTTCGACGACACCACCCACTAACAAACAGACAAACATTGGCAGCCATCAAACCTATATTGTTATCGTATAAACGTGTACTCGATATATTAATAATGGAACGTTTGTTTCGCGTATAAAATTTTAAACAGTACTTTGGTATTGCATTTTAATGTATGTTGCTAAGAATGTATTTTCTTAACGTTAAAATTGATCTCTACCGTTGAAAGTTAGCTTCCCCTTCCCCCTCGCCCTTCCCGCTCCTATTAGCGTTCGTTAGTGACTCTCGTACCGCCTGGGATCTTATAACTTCATAGTGGTCGCTATCTTCACATCCGTGGCTACTCTCTAAGAACTGTAAATTTTCTAAGTATTTTATACCGTGTGTAAAATTAATGTATCGAAAGCTGTTGAATCTTATAACGAACACTATAGCGGCAGAATCGATCGTTGCGTTTTGGCGAATAGTGGTTTGTATGTTATCACGCGAAGGCAATAGATAACGTTGTATCGTCCGTCTGGTTCGGTTTGCACAAATAGTCGTTACGTCAAGTGTCCGGGATTCCCCCGCATTACAAACGTTTGGAGTATTCACACTTGCATCGCTTTAATTACTTACGAGTATTGTGATAGAGATTTGTATATTTAATTTATTTTATAATTTCGCATATTTCTCGAGAATATCATTGTGTAGCGCTATTCATGTTATCTGTACGATTTTACAGGACGAAAGAACGTAGTTGTAAAGTTGTGCTAGGTTTAAGGTTAGCACTTGGTGAATAATTTATTTGCGAGCTAGAGTCAGATACATTCCATCTCGTATGCGCTAGCGCAGCCACGTGCCGTGCCGAGTGCGCGCCCGAGTAAGATATTAGCGTTATTTTATTTGAATTTGTAATATTGCATATATTTTTGTTATTTTATCCACAAAAAATACTGATGCAATTAATTAGCCTTAGTGTTATGCAATATTGATTTATGTCCTACCAACTACTGAAAATTTATTGTAAATGACAGTGTAAATCTAATAATAAAATTCAAAAGTCCACATTCTTGTTTTATTGACCTTAAACCATAACCTTTCCCATTCTTTGTCGAGTGTCACTGAAGATTAAATGTTTAGGAAACTTAGTATACTGTAACTAAATATGCCGAAACTGCAGTTAAAATTCCTTTAAATTAACGAGCAACTGTTGAAGACTAAATTAGCTACAAATATCTGGCTGTAAAATTACGGCTTAATGTTTCTTAACACTTCTGACAAGCAACATGCAAACTTAGTGTTCCAGGTGTCCATGGGCCTCGTTTAAGAAATGAAGATGGTATAATGTAAAAGAAATTGGTCCAAACATGATTTAAAGTGAGACTGAAAAAAAAGTTATTTAGTACTCCTACAGCTAACATAAATTATATATAATTACAAACAAATACACAGAATATAGCCAAAGATGGAATGAATACATGATACATTTTACAACATTTTAGTTGTAAAATGTATCATGTATTCCATGATTTATAAAAAGGAACAAACAAACAAAAAGTATTTAATACATTTAACTAATTGTGATTTAATTTATTTGACTAAGCCTAAATTGGTTGTGTTGTGTGATGATGTAAAAGTGTGGGTATGTACGTGATGGTGAGTGTGTGGGGTGTGATTATGATGTGGATGATTTTGCGCTATGGAAATATAAGTTATTTAACCGCCATCTATAGAATTATGAATTGAGCATATGAATACTTAGACGTATAGGTAATTGAATGTAGAGGCAGCCTAAATGAAGGTAGTTTTACCATTTTTAAAAAGATGGCAGTAAAATAAATTTAGATGAACTAATTTATATGAACGTTTTACGGTTTTGTTATAAAATAAATTATTTAGTTTGATGTCGTTAAACCAAGAAACCAAACATACATCAAAATCAACACATTTTCCTTTTTTAATATTTATTTAATGCGTTGAATAAATCGGTACAAATTATAATAATTTAATTTTAAGGAGGGCAGCAGATGACCTTACCACTTTCCAAAAAAATAAGTGCAAGTTTCATGAGGACATGAAGTGCAATACTACATAAGATATTAACTCAAACGACGAAAGGAACAAAACAAACAATAATTAATCATGATCATTCTTCTACATATAATATATATAATCGGGCTCAAGGCATATTCAGAGTGAATATCACATCTCAAAGAGCCTCCCAGTCTTTAAGAATATATTTCAGCTCTTTAAGAATATATTTTATTGAAATCAAAATCTGTGTCTGTTCCAATACAGACAACTTGATGTTTTATATAAAATGTACTCAATGGAATTGATCATTTCGCCAGACTATTATTATAGTTTGGCTAAGTCTGGCCGGGTTTGAAATATTATAAAATCAAAATTAAGTGAGGAGATACAAAAAATATTGGTATAAAATTGTACGAATTTTTATCCTAACCCTAGATCAAATAAGTCGCGGGCATCGGCTAGAAATAAATAAATTTAAAGAGATATGTCCCTGACCGCTTCTAATCTCAGCGACAGCGGTAGTCGAGAGCTTGAGGACGCGGCTTTGTGGGACCATTCGTTTGCTTTTATATTCAAGGCGTTCTGTCGTCGTTACCTCTCGTTTCGAGTTCTCCACGTAACCTGCATAGCGGTGGTTAATACTGTCTTTCAGGGCGTATGAGATTTAATTACAAATACGCCTAACAATATTTATTAAAATAATTAATAAACGTGAAAATAAAACAATCATGTTTGCCGGGGCATATTTTATTATTTTTTACGTTTTGAATATTGTCTTTGCTTTGGGCGAATAACGCATTTAAATAAAAATCCCAGATTAAACATTTTATACGGTAGAGTGGTTCCGTATTGGTGTAGGAGTATTCTCGCTTGTATGATTATTTATATTATCAAAATAAATTAATGCCTTATACACAAATTAATAATCGGTTAACTTAACTTAACTCTGGTTAAAAAGGATTTAATTGAATATGAAGAAAAAACTATACTAACTATATGTATATATTTTTTTTGCGACTGAAACTAGTGGCTGTGGTCTCTGGCAGAATGACCAGCGCTGTGGAACATTCTGCTCCTCAGAATAATGCAGATTTTCCAAATAAGTTATGATTTAAACCAGGTCATAAAATTAAAAAAAAATTAGCATAATGCTGACCTAGGGCCAAATACAGCCACGGCACACACGCGCAATACACATTTGATACGGACCGTATGGAAAAATGGATTAAGATATCTCTCATTTTATTTTTTCTTTGATTATTGTTATTTTGTGTGGATATGTGTGTGTGTTTTTGTTTATAATAAATGTTATGTCTATTTTTATGACCTAAATCATTATAAATTTCACAGAACAGGAATATCTGTGGAATACGAGAGACATCGCGTAATATGAAAATGCGTTATAAGAGTATCGTGTAATAAGGGTGTACTGTAGTAGGGGAATATAGGAAATATCAACTTTGCAGCGATGGATGACGATACAATGGCAATATTTAAGTAGACCCTAATCATATTAAATAGACTTTCAACAATCATTCATCGAAAGAAATCCGTCAACTTATGACTGATGTCTGATTGTTGTCTGATTGTTGAAAGCACTCGAAATGTCAAGTTAAGTGAATAATGTAATAAATTCATTTATTTTTATTTATTTATTAACACTTCGTTGCATTACATAAAAGAAAAAATATTGAACATAATTTAATGAAAAGCAACTGGCGGCCTTATCGCTTTACAGCGATTTCTTCCAGACAACAGTGAGTAAATAACATAAGGTAGGCAAGAAGTGCAAAAATACATATTACAAATATAATAAGAAGGAAAAAACATACTTAACAGAAACAAAAAGAAATAAAAATAAACTAAACTGTTATAGGATACATAAAAAAAAACAAAAAGTAAAAAGTGCACATGAATCATGATAATCTAATTCAAGATGGTTAGTTAGTACGCAAGTTAGGGATATGACGTGGACAGGTAATGTTTATACAGCAGAAAATTAAAGGAAGATAGAGAAGAAGCTAAGCGAATAGTGACGGGAATTGAATTCCATAGACTAACTGCTGAAACCTTAAAGGAATCGCCAAGAAAGAAATTCCCATCACCAGTAAATTTAAGTTTAGTAATTGCTATTGGTACATTTTATAGACTTGTACCACGATGCAAACTACCACATCTTAATACAGGAGGATAACAAAAATAATATTTTGACGAATCACATTATTATTTATTTATTATGATATAAATATTCAAAATAAATCCTTAGTTCAATGTGAACTGTGTGTGTGCGGCTGTTTCTGATAATGTATCAGGAACACACTGGTCTGTATCTATTATCATTGGATTAGATCACTACAGATCAGTCTCTATATACTTGTTGAAGAAAGAGAGAAAGGTGAAAGAATAAAAGACAGAAAGCTACCTATGCGTAATATAAAACTGTCAACTCCAGACCAGATATAACCGAAAACCTATGTTTAAACTTTAAACATGGTATTATTATAAAAATCCAGTACTGCTTTCCACCATTACACAATATAACAATACCATTACACTTTACGTTACCACAATGCAAGCCGTATCTCGCATAATTTGTACCTACGTTATGCAAAATGAGATCGTTTTATGGAGCATTGGAGCACTTTATAAGCGTTGATTGTACTCGTATAAGTGATTATGAGGTGTCGATTTTGCATTTTAAGGGCTTCGTTTTCTTAACACGCGTAAGGTTTAATTTCTATTCGACTCACGTATTTATGTTGAAGATGTGTAAAAAAGGTTTATAAAATGTTGACTATCACACACGATAATGAATACTGTCTTAAACAATCCCATTAGCGCTCATCTTTGATACATACCTGATGAGAAGGTGGCCTACATTATGTCTGCACTTCAGGTTAAAATATAAATGATGTGAACATGTTGAATGCCACTGCCCTACTGAACTTGTTTGAACTGAGAATAGTCTATAGAGAGTGGAGGGCTGTAATGGCGCAGTCATTCACTCATTTAGTTCATAGGTCACTGACCTAACAGTAGTTCCGAAATAATGGAATATTTTAAAGGAGTTTGAAAGGGTTTTCTTTTAAAAATTGTTTGAGATGGTTATAAAATAGTCATCATGACTAAGATAATATAACATAATATATCAGTATAATTCTGAAAGAAACACGCGCTTCTTGTTTATAAATTGTAAAACAACTTGTTCAAGAGTTTTTTTTTATAAAGAACAGTACAAACGTATGCTGGAATTCCACCCCATCTTAACTGATGCGGCCTATTGAAGGTACCTTTAGGTCATCGCTTGATTGAACCCATGTTTATATTCATCCCCAAATGATTGTAGGGGCAAGGAATTTCATTCTTTCGCTGTTTCTGCACTTAGCGATGTCTACAACTAAGGAAGAACGAAGGAGCGCAGATTGCAATCATAAGTCACGAATAGTAATACGAATCAACCTCATAAAAGAAATAAAAGAAGAAAGCACGCAGAATATCGATTTGCATTGCCGTACTTACTCAATACAAATTCAATAACTCGTTAAAGCTCTACCGGCCCTAAATCCGTACGGCTATAATTAATTGGGGTTAATTAGCAAAAAACTAACGTGAGCATTAATCACTAACTGTTACTTCATTCTTGCGAACTAATTAAAAATGACGAACTATGACTGAATTCAGCTCGACCCAAATTCAGGGTTGCTGCGCTTCAAGATTTATTTATTCACGACATCTATTCATAGGAGTGGCAACACCAGCGATCGTTGAAGCACTGGAGTGGCTCAGTTGACATTGAGTTACATTTCAGGAATCCGTTTATATGGAATGTATACGAGTTTAACTTCAATCTTTTGTTTGTACAATACAATATGTGTTACGTTTTACAAGTTATATACACAAATGGTTTATAGAAATATAAATGAAACAGTCAATGTCTAATCTACCAAATTTTACTATTTTATTTATTGAATTATCTATTTCATTAATCTTATTAATTACAATAACAACACAGCTTAGATAATAATAGAGGATTTTTAAGCTTTTGGTATAATAAATACCACAATTTTATAGGCTTGAAAACCCTACTTTGCGTTTACAATTTAATGACGAAAGTACTAACACTCGCCACACGTCTGCCCAGCTGACGGCTAAGTTTGCGGGCCTCATCAAAGTGCCATTCTGGAACACGAAGTAGTGAATATAAAACTTGGGACCTAAACTTTATGCAAGTTTACGTGTTAACTTAGATTTGTATTTTATATTTTTCTGTCTGGCATTCTTAATATTTTGTTCATTAAGATCTCATAGAAAAACAAAATTGATAATCTTTTACGGTAATGGGAAAACGAGCCTTTTTAGCACGAGATAGTTTGTGAAACATCTAATGAACTTCTAATGGAATAAAGAAATCCTTAGATTCAATAATGAGAATCTGTTTTAATATAATTAAATACAGGGTGCTTGAGGTCATGAATTGTGTGTTTTATCACGATAATTTTCTTAACCGTATGTAAAAGAAGCATCTTGGTGAGCAGCCGGGGTTTCGGAGCGCAAGCGCAAGCTCAACCCAACACTTTTCTTTACGGATAAAATAAAAACAATACAATAAAAGGTATTGCATACAGTAAACATAGTTAGCATTACTTTGATATTTGAGTTAGTTCTCATTGTGCTCATACGCAAATTGAAACAGCGGAGTTCCGTTAAGTTAAATATTTGTACTCTGAATGCAATTGAGGTTGCATTGTTTCTGTTTCATATGCAACATTATTTAAAAATGAATGATATTTATGGCTACCTGTATGCTTGTGTAATTGTATGTATGTTAAGGGCTGCAAATATGAGCATTCCGAAAGTGAGCAATAAATATTTTATTCAGATTTTATAGTCTGTGTATGTCCTATTTCCAACGATTACTTTAGTATTGTAGATCCTAGGCAAAACGTATTATTTTCGCAGGATTAGAATCACTATTACTGAAGTCTTATAATCGAAAGGAAACGATCAAAACTTATGAGACCTATAAATATTAAGAACCAGCTACTGGTTCTGCCGCACAGAATGTTTTCTCACATTTCCCGCATAAAGCACCTACGTCGTAGTAATTAGTATGCGAAAGTTTGTACTCTAAGTTCTTAAGTAAGAGGCAACGTGTGCAAATACGCTAAACTATATAAAATTTACAAACTTACATAAGAGAATTTTTTTTCTATCTCGACTTTAAACCGTAGTTGTGAGTGGTTAATATTTAATAATATCTACTTATCATGACAGTTTAATATATAGCTGACGAGATTTTGGTTTCATATTTTTTCATTTTGCGATAACATACAACTTGGTACTCAATCGACAGGTTTTGAATCTGTTAAGAAAAACAACAAACTGATTATACGTTTATATATAGATAACACAAAAGCTGTGGAAAACTTATTGAGGTTATGAATTCACAAAACTGTTTTAATAATGTTGTCCCGTATTCAGCCTCAAGGTTAAATCAGCAGAATTTTCTCAATTCACTTCAGTATTAAACAATGCTTATCCGGAGCTGGATATATTCGTAAGCATTGTTAAGTGCCGATCTGTTATTGTGTTTTGCTGGTGATTTTTTTAAAATTAATAATTATTAAAAGTTTCTAGTATTTTAATTTTATTATATCTATTATTTATGTTTACCAAAATCTCTATATTTTTTTGAAAAGATAGCTTGATACAGCTTCTGTAAATATAGTATTACAGATGACGTGGTAAACTTGAATAAATAAATATATAAATTAATACTCTCTTTTCCGCAAACGCATTTTATGTAAACTTATATTTGTATATCTACATATTAAAGAGAGAATTATATATTTCTCTCTGTGATGTTTTATGTAAGAAAATAAGAACATGAACAAAAATACATACATGTCTGAAAGTATAATGAATGTATTTCTGTAAATAAATAAATGTTGATCCGTAATATTATTTTGTCTGATAATCTAATTTCCAGGAAAGGGAACAAAACCCCGGAAGTATAATGCTTACACATTGTCTGAGGGTCACGGGGATCTCTCAAGGTCTATGGCACAATGACATGTATATTGGTGATTGATGTACCACGCTGTACTGCGCACGTATAATCCACCAAACATTTTACTAAGTTCCAACTACATGGTATTTACTTTTCGTCATCGAATCTGATTGAACTGCACATAATATACAACTTATACAGACACCCTCGTTGTCCCTATTATTCACAAAAGTTTATACTTTGGTCGGCAAGTGTTATACACAATACGATAATTATTGTTTACTGAAATAAAGAGAACAAAAGCTCAAACAAACAGTAGAAGTAAAGTGAAAACTCAATAGTTTGGAAATATGTAAATTTTCTTCATTAGAACCTGGTTATACTATAATTATAAGATCTTGATTATAATTTAAAAAACACTCCAATAATAAATATCTTGATCAAAATAAAGAAATGTAGCAAGAAAAGAACTGTTTCATGTTCCAACGCCGTGGGAGAAACAGCAATGATTATTAATTTTGTTCCCAATTCTACTGCGTAATAACAGAATGTAAAAGAAATTTTTCTGCTTAATCACGACTGAAGAATGGCTAATGATAGCTATTAGCTGTTTCTCTTAAAACGAGAAAATTGTAGCTGGTGTTAGCGATTTCCTGTACGTTCTTCGCCGAGGAAAACGAGAAGCTACTTAGAATTATTTCCCAAGATCCTGTTTAATTTAAGATATATTAGAAAATTAAAGTAAGTAATTTTAGAAAATTAAAGCATATATGCCTTATATATAATAAGTATAAAAATTAACTTGATGTAGGTACGTACATATGTATTACTCAACTAACACTGTAATTTTTTTCTCATAACAAATTTGTTTGAAGAAAATTACTAAAATATAAACGATATCTGTGAATGAAATTTTTGATACAAAAAGTAAATAATTGGAGGCTTTGTCCCGCATTAATCAAGTTTCAATCTTACAGAAAACCTCTACGGCTTCCATTGATTGAGTAGTGACGTCTTAATTTAAAGTGTCTATAGTGGGGTAATTTGAGGGCAGATGATTTCAAAGGGCAATAGGGTAGATGTAAATGCGCGCGCATGCACACCTCGTGCAACGAAGACCAGTACTGGAAGTCAGTATTCATTAAAATACTGGTCAGGACGTACGTCTGTTCTTGATTCAATATTTCACGCGCGTTTTTGTGAATGAATATTTAAATAAAAAACAAAAAGTGTATATGTAATGTGAGGCTGCGTGTTCATTTTTAATGTGATTAATTGTGCCGAATTTGTGATGTGATTACATTTTGGCCGCACTTGTAAGTAAAGTTTTCTATACTTTTAGTACTTCGAACTTAAAGAACAATATTGCAAAGTACAAGTTCGTATTAAAATGCAACGCACACGTTATATTATTTGATAGTAATTGTATATTTAAAAAATTTTGCATAAGTATACTATGACAACGATAATGCTAATAAAAAAAGGAGCAGAGCTGCTTGGGTGGCGCATATTACGGTATGTTAGGCTATATAATGAATTATTGCTCGGATATAGAAAATGTAATTAACTTTGTTTCCAAGAGTATGTAGGCCCTGAAACCCGATAAAATATGTTAAATAACTACTTAAAATAATGAAATATAGTTTTAATATGTTAAAGTATATGGTATTGTTATTAAATACTTACATCACAAAGAACTTTAATAAATCCCTGAAACTCATTGCGTAGCCACCTTTTTCATGACGATGCCATAAATGCCAACACATTTTATAAACAATGAGAAATAAAGATATGATTATCTTAAATCTCTGATATTATGTAATATAATACGAGTTTTTTTAATATTATACTACGTAGATAAGAGCTACCATAAAGCTTTGGTAAACATGTAGATAGTAATATATATGAAGTGTGTATATTATACGATACAAAACCTACTGACTTCCATTAATTTTTATGCAGTAGTATTATTTTAGTTTTCCAGTAAAACATTACTTTATTTATTTGTTCCAATTGTGATATCTTTGTAATGTAATAGAAAAACAAAGTAGAAACCAGTTTTTAATTAGTATTATTCATGTAGGAAAATTCAAAGATATATGCAACTAAATTCGACGTAAATGTTCAATAGTTTTAGATTAAATTCCGTAGTGGCGTCTGCAACGCTTTGAAACTTGATTTTGTTAATGAAATATGTTATGTATTCGATTTGTGTCGATATAAATTTATTTTAACGGGTAATTTAATATAGTAAATTTGATCAATAATAAATTTATTGATTGCCGGATTACCTGTAAAGGATTCATTTAAGTTTGTATGATCCTTATCAATTATATTTATATTCAAATTTTTTAATAATAAGGAAAGAGTAAATTCCAGTGCTTGTCGATTTTTTATTTGTTCGGTTATTATTTTTATTTATTGCCTTATGTTATCTGATGATATACAAAATATATACATTATAACTATTGTATTTCTAAATCTACAATAACCGATTCCGTGTGCCTACGGTCAAAGGCCTCCCCCATTGTCCTCCATTTTTCTTTATTGTACACTAATCTCGTCCAGGTCTTTCCAGCCATCAGTCATTCAGTTATTATTTAGGTACTATTAAAACTCTCTCTCTCTTAAATCGGCAGCTCATGTTTGAGCGTCGTGGTCAGCAACAAACCATCTAGAGCAGTCTATCTATTTCGCGCTCTCTTAAAACAGTGTACAGTTTTGAGGACGATTAGTCTAAAAAAAGAGTGGCGGAGAGTTTATTGCCAATTCTTCTCTGCTGCTCTTCCGCTCTACGCCCTAGGTTTGAGAACTGGCAGTAAATGTAAAATTAGATTATTTAATGTATATTTCCTTTTTCGATGTTCATAAGTGTATGTACATTATGTTACCTATATGAATAAATATTTTTTTTGATTTTGATTTGATTTGATTCACTTGTTCGATCCATCTGGTTGGTCACGGCCACGTAATCTTTTGTCTTTTGTGTTTACGATTAGTTTCTTCAAGTTCTCATCGCCTCTGTTGTATGGCTGATACTATTAAATACTTACCACCTAACATGCTGACTATATAATAACAGCCATGAAGCCACACTATCTATCTTTATATTTTAAAACGTAGTTTTTCTTGAATTCGTGTATGCGGTGATGTAAGTTGCTTTGACTATGTAATTGCATGTTGTTACCTCGAGAATGTAAGTGCGTGATCGTATTTCACCATACCTCCTGCTGATAGAGGGCAAATCTTTGTTCTTAATTAATTTTATTATTATTTATTACTCAAGATGTCATATGGTAGCAGCTCCTTACAAACATTGTGTAAAAGAAAAACATGGCGTTTAAAAAGAGTGGCGAAAAGTTAATTGCCAGTTTTTCTCTTCAGTTCTACGCCCTTGAGTTGAGAACTAGCAATAAATGTAAAATTAGAAGTATTCTATGTTTATTTCTATTTTGACATTGTGTTACCTTCATGAATAAATGATTTTTGATTGATTGCTTCATTTAATAACCACACATTGAAGCAACCATGACTATACTTATAGATCTATGAATGTACCTCAGAGTAATTTATCGCCGCCTGGGTTCGTATGCGAATTCAGAATGGCTGTTACGCCGGATATAACCATTTGTTATTCATGCTTTATCTGAACGAGTTTGGGAACAATTCAGGATTCAAAGTTTTTAGCTATCTAAAAGATCTACGTGCGATATTGTAGGAATGCGTAAAAATAATAAATTTAAAGGGAACAAAGTTTGGCACCCGGAGAAATACAAATTGTTTTTTAAGAAGATATTGTAATCTCTTTCTTTTATTTTTCATAAAGATCGAAAGAAACTCAGTATATTGTATAATTACTTTTTGTTATTAAGGCAAACGCGTAGGAGGCCCATCTGATGTTAAGTGATACCTTCGACCATAGACACAGCTTGCCAGAGGTCTTTTAAGAATTGGTACGCTCTTTTCTTGTCAAATTAGTTCCGGAATACACTGGGTAGTTGGTTCCACATAGTTATATTATTTTATAACCAGCATTTGCAGATTTAAGCACAGGCTTATCTATATTTGCCCGCGTGTTCATTTAATTGCAAATTCAGTCATTTACTTTTAGACAGTTTTTTGATTTGTGAAATTGAGTTTTTAGCGTCATGTTAAACTGATAATTTGTACTGTTTTCGGATATGAGTAATAGACCCTTGCGGTCAGCGACAGTGATGGCATCCTACATAACCTGCTGCTGGGTGCGAGACTTGAAGTTGGATGTGAAACAATATTGGATCACGTGTGTCAAATAGGAAAACGTTAACGCCTCGAAGCATGCATAGCACAACTGAATCAGCATAGAAACGAGTAAATCCTAAATCGAATTGTTACCTGCGATTCAAAGTGGATCCCGCACGACATTTTTAACACCTTCGTGTCACCTATATTAGATGGGCCCAGGGGAAAAAAGATACTCATAGGAATATGATACTTACTGTCTGGAGGACTAAGCGGTTCTTATCAAATGGCATCAGAGTGACGGCAGATTTTCACTGTAAAGCATTTTGATCGCTTATCCTCATTGCTTCTCCACTAAAACGCGTAAGCACAGGCGTGAGCAATGCACGAAAGACCATCGCAAAGCAACAAGAGCTGGAAGTTCTCCAATACCCACCATACTCACCGAACCTTGTCAAAAGAGGATCTTACTTTTTTTAAATTTAAGTGGAAAGGATTTGACACCCTGAAGCCAGTACAAAACGCTCTCGCTGACTTCATCTCACAGTTTGGTAGACTTCTACAGTAAATGGATATAGAAACTGCCATCAAAATGGCAAAATTGAATAGATGATTCGGCATACTTAGCTGAAATAAAAAAATACAAATCTCCAACTTCATGGATAAACCCCTAATATAACCATGTATATGGGACTCCGTTTCCGTAATTAGACTCTCAATAGGTCCGTTGTGCGTGAAGCCCTGGCTAAGTAAGCCAGCCTAACTCCTTCCAAAAGCACTGAAGCTTCCTGGGCACTTCGCAGGCTTCACGGAGCGACCTCACTGTTCCGAGGATTTCTGTACGTTGCTTAGCCACAGCCTCGCAATCCAGGACTACGTGGGTGACTGATTCCTCTGCGCTGAAACAGCCTCTGCACATGGGGCTATCTGTCGCGCCTAGGACAAAAAGATGTTTATTGAGGAGACAATGGCCCGTGATTGTACCTATCATTGTTCTGAGATTAGTTGTGTTAAGGTTTAGTAGTTGTTTTGTCATTTTTGGGTTAGCTGCTGGCATAACCATTTTGGATTGCCTACAGTCCTCACTTCGTGACCAACATTGTTGCTGGAGTTCTTCTGATCTCTGGCGAATCCATGCTCGCACCTAATATAACCATACCAGGTGGCTTTGAAATGATGTGGAGTGTTGAGAATAATTATTGTATATTTGTGGGTCCAGAATCAAATTAGGCAATCAATAGTAATCCTTCCTGATCATCTATGATTTTATGGACCATTATTAGTGCCATTTAATATTTGCTATAAAACGAACCGATTTGGTTTTAGAGAATAATTGTTGGGTTTGGGTGGGAAAGAACCTATTCTCTAATCATGAAATTCGTAACAGCCTACCTAATGTGTCACAGAAATTTTAATAAAACAATTAATTAAGTTCAACCGCCTTCGGTAAAAGCATTCCACAATTCTTCCTACTTCCCATTTAATTTAGAAGATTTATTTAAATACTATTAAAGTTTACTTAGCGTGGTTTCGTTCTATTTATTTAACCTAAATACGCTTCGTACTGTTTCAATTTTGCGAGAAAATTTCCTGTTTTTCATCTTCAAAGTGTATTTGTTTTAAAAGACAAGCGTAAGCAATATCTTTATTATTTATTTAATAAACACTAATTCAAGTTGAAAGAAGACAGCAATTGATCGGTAAATGTGGTTTTATAATGAAATAATTAACATTAATATTTCATTGTGATTTCGATTTGCTATAATAAACCTCATCACCAATGCAAACATATATCTACAAATAGAATATTAAACTACTTTTAAATTAAACATTAACATTGACATAATATTCACAAGCAAAATATTATATTTGTAATCCATTTCCATTCGCCTTTAAAATTCCTTTTTACGCAAAGATTTGTTGCTGTAAATAAACCATTTGTTGTGTTCAAAATAATAGTTATCATTAATTGAACCCTTAGTTTTGTATGTTCTGTCAATATAATGGTTTATTTATTCAAAAAATAATATGCATCAAATGGAGTGGGCGTTTGAAATTCTTTCAAAATTTTAGTAATAATTCTTTATCATTTAGCCTCTGCCATCTTTGGCGCTGATTGGTCCACACCCATGGTTATAACAAGATAATGGTGTGATTACATCTCTACGTGGGACTTCCACATGTATTACTTTTAAAGTTCGTTTACAACCTCTAAGCAAAGTGTCGGTCTAAACTTTTATTTATAATTTGTCGTCCATACGTGCTTTACAGTTTATTAATAATCGCAGTCTTAACACTTACGCGATTTCCTTACAAGATACTGCTATTAAAATGTCATCGAATATGTCGTATTCTTCTCTTTGATTGATAGCTTTTCTCAATGTAAATGTGAATTTAATACCTTAAGAATGGCGTACATTGTCACTGACGGATCGATGTGTCGTCATGATAAAGTATTCTGGCTTAGCGGTCAATGGGAATTGAAAGAGCATACTGCTTCGAAGACTAGATTTATCGAGCTTTGACAGCTTATGTTTGACATGAAATACCTATTTAATTTTGCGTCAATATTTTCTAATAGTGCATATTCATCTTTATTGTGTATTAAACCCGCAACAAAATATTAGCTGTTTACAAAATCTTTCAAAATGCTATTTCGTCTCTATTATTATAAATCGTCACCAACAAAACGAGATTTAGAATGCAAATCTGTATTTTAGTATGAATGTGATACAAGCATAAATATAAAATGTGGTCAAAGTAATTGACTTTTCCAAAACGTCTAAAGTATTGTATTTATGTTTATATTGATAGTTACATTTGTATAGGTTATATAATATAAGTAGATTAATCATTTCTTGCATCAAACCCCTGCTATAGGCTTAGATTTAAGTAAGATTTGTCTTCTGTGTCTGAAATACATGGATTCACTCACGATGTTCCTTTATCGTACGAGAAAGTGTTAACTTGAAATATTAGTAGCAACATTGGTACATTGCTTGTCTTTAAACAAACGAGCTTAAAGTAAATATGAATAATCCTACGGTTCACGTATAAGATTGAGCAATTTAAAGCGTTGGGAGTAGAGCTAGAAGAATTTTGTTTGGTTTACCGGAATTTATCGCGTTCGGACATTCAAATTGATAATACACCTACGAAACATATGGGCATAGTTCTGAAATATAAGTTTTGTAGAAACCAGTATGCATAAAAGCAAGCGAAGTTTATATTTTTCCGCGTAGAAATGCATAATGTAAAATTAATGTTCAGGAATTCTATGAACTTTGAATTATTCGCCGACATTCATGAAGCATCATTTTTCATTCATTGTGGCTTTTAGGATTGCGACGTTAATTCGATACTAGGAACGACATCGTTGAATTTTATAATCATCCATTGCAATAATAAAATGTAATAACTGAATTTTAAACATTGACTCATTTTTACACATTTTATTGGTTAGTATTTGTGGCTATTGATCGTTAGCTCTCTAATAAACAAACACCACTGTTGTTTTTTTATAGCCCAAAATTGATGGTTTTTGGATAGGACGGATTTTCCAAAGAAAGAAGCTGACTGATTGACTCATACACCCGATGACATTGGTTTAGATCAGTGTATTCCAAAATGCGTCCCACGCCCCACAGGGGATAAAATTGATTGTTAAGGGGGCAATCGGATATAACACAATGTGGAGACTTGAGACTGAAACTGACCAAATTGGAACCTAATCTCAGCAGCGTCAAGCACAAAGATCACACTAAATTAAAATGATAAATTTCTATAAAAATCCTTTATATAAAATTTTGGAACTTGAATTATAGTTACTGGGTTTCGTTAGCAATTTCCAAGTGAGTTCTTCCTAGAAATTGAAATTAAATTTTCTTATGTGACTGAGAAGAAAATAGGTGCATAATAATAGGTGCTTTACATAGACTAAGTTTTTATTGGCACAAAAACAGGTTAGGAATTACTGCTTAAGATCGTATAGATAGTTTTTAGAATTTCTACAGACACGCCGCAAAAGTGACAGCCGCCATAGGCTAAATTAAATTATTACAAATTAACTAGGGCAACATTGATAACAAAACCTGATAACTAGTTATATGAACTTTTGTGCCTAAACTAAATATGTAATTATATACACTGGAAAAAAAAGTTTATACAAAGCTGACAAACGAATTAATTGTTGTAGCTTGACGCTACGCAGCAATGTGGTTCTTCTACGAAGTTTAACTGTGCCACAATTTTTTAACCGAACACAAATTCTATTGAATGAATAAAAATGTTTAAATTCGAGAACAGTGTTGGCCTAGTGGCTCAAGCGTGCGATTCTCTTGCCTGAGGTCGTATCGTCGGTTCGATGTATGGCTATGAACTAATAGACTTTCAGTGTATATGTGCATTTAACACTCGCTCGTACGACGAGTAATTGTGACGAATCTTTATTAGATTGACAAAATATCATGAAGCAGATACAGGAATCTGAGGCCCAGACCGAAAACGGTTTTAGCGCCACTGATTTATTTGTTTTATTTCAATAAGCTTTAATACTAACATAATAATAAATTACCATGTGAATTACTTGCCTAATGACGATAATATAATCCAATTGTTTGCCTATTTATTTATTCTATTTGAGGGAAATAATGAACTCCAATCTCACTGAAACAAAAGTATATTAACACAATAGTTATTACGAATGTAGTTGACATAAAAACAAACAGTATAACAATAAAATAACTAAACAATTGGCAGATAAGCAGTTTTGATGATTGTCACAAATCCTACAATTTATTATCCTACTATTTATAATAAAACTTTTTTATTAATTACTTTTATCACGTTCGTGATACACTCGTTAGTTTTAAATGTATAAAACTTGGCCATTTCATTACCGTTTTAGGCCGCCACAAGTCCTCTTATAGGCCTTGAAAAAGAATATTCTATCGATAGGCCTAGAGTACATATTTACAAATCTAATTATATTAAGAGCTTCGATGGAGAGTCCAACCTGAAACCACCAGAATATTCCCTTTTCATCCACGAACACAAGGCACAAGGCGTACGAAGCTCTAAGGGCCTTTATACCTTATATAAAGATCCAAACGTTCCAATTTATTTGCATAACATAATCGAATAAGGCTAACCAGGGTCTTATGAAGATGAAAATGTTGAATCGAAGGTCACTCTTCTGGATATTGACCTCTACACTTCATTACCCATATGACATTGCGAATATTGGTAATTACATCATCACTAACATAATATACGGAATATTATGTTCCCCAGACAATAGCCCAAGTTAAAATGATGAGTTGTAACCGAATTATGGTACAGTTTGTGAGTTAGGCTTGTTACGACTCAGAATTTATAAGATTGATAAGCATTTTTTATGTATATTATAGTTAAAAACACAAGGAAAAATAACACAAAACATTATTTCCCAGCATATCTATAAAATGATATAAATTTAATAATGAAAAATATATCTAAAGATTTCCCTTTTTTGGTATGTTTCTAGTATACTATACTTTGAAAAAATATTTAAACATAGTAAATGTTTAAAATATTTTTATGTTACAATGTTTTATTGTATACAAATATATTCTTTTGTACAACGCTACGTGTATAGCTCGTCTTAGAACTTAACAAGAATTTAGTTAACCCTGGCCAAGTTACATTAGCATAATCGCCACTACATCTGAGCCAAATTATCGAACTAGCTTTGACGTTGTAACTTTGATTTAATCTGTTATTCAAATATTATGAAATCAGTTGATTTTTAAAAAGTACTTTTTATAGAACAGGGGGCAAACGGGCCGGAGGCTCACCTGATGTTAAGTGATACAACCGCCCATGGACACTCTTAGTGCAAGAGGGCTCGCGAGTGCGTTGCCGGCCTTTTAAGAATTGGTACGCTTTTTTTTTGAAGGACCCTAAGTCGAATTGGTTAGGAAATACTTCAGTGTCAATAGTTGTAGCTATTTACACTAGAAAACATGAGTTTAAATTTAAAATCCATCAATTATGTCTGTTATGACCGCAAGTAACATCTACGAATCAAACACCAATGGTTTGAATAATTTAATATGATAGAAACATAAGTAGATGATACATTTATATATATTTTCTTTAAATGTCTCTCTCGACTTGACTTTAAAAGTATATTTAAAAATAGGTTAAGTTGTCTCTGGTCTCAGTCTTCCAATAACTTGACGCATTGACGATGAGACACGACTCCCTTTGAAATTAGCGCTTTAATTATTGAAAGAACTGCTACAATATTGTTTTTCATTGCATACCGTCTTTAAACAATCTGTTAACACAGTTTAATTGACAGTCATTAAAAGCTTTGTTCAAGTGATTTAATCCCGGCGTATCTAGTAATCTCACTCTGCAAAGCTCTAATTCAATAAAAGTTTATATTCTTTTTAACAAGCATACAACTTTCATGATTCTTACTAATTTAATTAGGCTTGAAAGCGAGGTCACCTACTTGACAGCGTGTCTAGTGGTGACTAACGGTCTTAAATTGGAATGACGCCCACGCTTCTGTTAATTTTAATTAGTAAAATATGATATTAAAATCTAGAAATAACTAAAAAATACATAGATCTCTTTAGATATAAATATTTTATAAATATACAGGGTGAAGGAGACATAAAAACGTTTCCATAGGACTGCCGCAAAATGCCTTTTTTGAATTTTTTATAGAAATTATTAATTAAATCGAGTAGAGAATCTTGAAATATATAATTAAACAACAACTGTGGACAACAGTACATGAGCGATCCTCTTTTTAGAAATTCTCAACACGATAGGTAGGGTTTAAGATTTAATAAGACGCATTTTCTCTTTTGTTAGAATATTCTTAAATTTTTTATTTCTTTATTAAATTGCGATTGTTTGCTTCTTTTAATGTTTACGAAAGGATTATATATTTATAAATAAAATACCTAAACGTTATATATATGTTTACCCATTCAGGGTTTCACGCTTCAACTATATTTACATTGAAAAGACTATTTGAAAGAATTAGGACAGCCAACAAATCTTACAGCTTTAAATACGAATGGAGCCTAACCAGCCTTTTATCGTAACGTAAATGCTAAACTCCGGTTTCCAGGCATTTTATACCGAGCTAAAATGAATGGACGGTGAGCGTCTTTTTTAAAAATAAAAGATTTTAGCGAGAGCTTTGTTTTGAGCGTAACTGCCTACGCTCAGTTTATAAAGATTTTCAATATCGTCGACAGTTTGAAAGTGGCCGAAATTGATACCAAATAAGCCTTTTTATTTATTTTTTATTTTGTATTATCAAAATATATGTAAGTATTGTAATATATCAATTGTTGGTGATTAGAATATTTTTGTTCGTCTATCCTAAACAGCAACGAAATCTCTTTTTAAGGCTAACAATGTAATGGGTATATTTTGTGAAAGGGTCTGGCCACACACAATTAAGAGGAGCGGTCAGAATGAACCTCGTTAATTGTTTAACTCACACAGTCGTTAACAATGCTTTCTACGGTTTAACATTTTACAATGTTTTGATAAAAGCTTTTGGATAATTTTAATAAAAATATAGATATTTTTAATTATAAAAATATTAACAAGAGAAAACGTGTTTTTTTTTTCAATAAAATTACCACAACGCCGTCACTACTATATTATATATTTCGTTAAATATCAATTACAATATATTTTAAAGCTCTCATTTGAAAGAGAGGTTTATCATTATGTGTCTGAAATGAAATGAAATCGTTTATTAGCTAAGATAGTGGTACAATTAAATAGATTACTTATAAAAATCCGCCCAATTAGCCATGTATAAATAGGCATGCAAATGTCATATTAATTTTTATAAAAAAAACATTAACGTAATGTCAAAATAATAAGTTAAATTATTTAGAATTGGTGGCAGACTTATGATCTAAATACTCGCCCACGTTATAAAGGAACCTTGCCATTAAAAATGTAATCACTTTTCCCCTCTCTCTGGGCTTTATTCAGAGCGAAAACCATCTCATATTTGTTCTCCGCTGTCGGTGGACTTTAACTTGAGAGAATAGTGGACGTCGTGACTGCATCAAGATAATAGGTGATACGTTGGTGATTTGCCTAAGGGCTTCAAGAAGATTTTAGCTATTTAATTTACAGAAATGAACATAAGGATAAGGAAAAGTAAATCCAAATTCTAGGCTATTCAGATTTTATAATCAATAAGTATCTAAAGAAAATCAGACCCATAAATTTAATTTGAAAAAATGTAAGCCAATAATTAAGTGTACTAATATGAAGACAATACAATTTAATTGATATTAATGGAAACGGGAAAAACACGATCAAAGAAAACAAAAAACGGTTCGGTAAATTGTGATTGTCTTTCCAGCTGACGTAAGTGGAATGAACCAAACAGATTGCAGACGTCCCTGAGGTATGGTTGTTCGTGGAAATATATTATTTCATTTCATCCAAGACTCCTAAGAGTAAGAAGTTCATCGTTATCTATAAAAATAAAATATTAAAAAAAATTGATATACTAATCTTATATACTGGTCGTTTTTGTCTTGGATCACTTACTTTGCAGGCAGGTAACGTATATTATGACCGAATCATCGTGCGTTAACAAGACATTTCCGTTGCTTATCGTGAGTGCCGTTACTCTATCAGCGTGTGATTCGTAGTTTTCCTGATTCCTCCCTTTTCTTTCAATTGACTGTTACATATCTAAGAATATATTTATCTCTATCTTAGTTGATCAATGTTTAATTTTTTCTAATTAATTTTATCTAGTGTATCTGTAGCGATGGTGTTATTCAGCCTTTGCGAGATTATTATATATACATATACTTATAGTATATACATATATAATATATTAAATTAGGTACAAAATTTACGTATCATATCATGTAATTCCGTCAGGTGAGTCTCAATGAACATTTTTTTAATTATGCATTCGGTTAAAAATGCAGTGTCGACGCAAACATTGATTACCACTGCAGCTAATGGCTCTGTCAGCCGCACTGCCTTATTATTCGCCCGCCCTCAGGGAAATCACTAACTTCTTACAATTTTAAATTAACCGCAAAATATGTTTGTGCAGGCGATAATTATATAATTAAACAATTATCAGTCTTTGTATTCTTGCCTTCTCTTATTTAAAAAAGAAATATTTGAATGTACATAATGCAATCTTTTATGTGAATTACTTGTAATCATATATGAACGCATGCTCGTAGGAAAGACTTGGGCCTTCTGATCCTCTTAAAGTCTTTAAAGAACACAAAGATTCTGAAGGTCAAACCCGGTTTAATATTTTTTGTTTATTTTATATAGATTATCACTATGGAAGCTTTTATCAGTATTCTCTTACGAGATTATATAATGTGTAGGGAGCCGATGTTATCATACTAAGACGGTCACATTTATTGACTGGGATGTTTCGAGTTCCGTCGACTGCCATGGCTGAATATGACATGATGAACTTAACGCAACTTAAGTGATTTCTAGAAAGTTGAGAGTTAGAGAAGAGTGTGTGAAAAGAACAACAATCGCAAATGAACAGATATTGTGGCAATGACATGTGCAAACAGAAATGAAACCTCAAATTCATGACGACCCCCTTGATTAATATACTAAGCCTCTAACAAAGAATACCTTTATCTAATAATTACATAAAGGCTCTCTGGAATCTGGGATTAAGCAAATTTTAATTGCAAAAGAAAAATTTTTACCAAAAAAAGAAACATCAAACAAAAGCGCCTCTTCATTAGAGTCGGGAAAGTTTGGTTTTGAAATGTATTCGGAGAAAATTTTATATTGGAGAGTAAAAATATCAGTTCTGTGTTACAATTAAAAATAATAGTTTTTTGATATTTTCATCAGAATTTTGGGAGCTCGCCGAGGTTTTTACAATTTATTTAAACATAATAGATGAGTGAATTAATTATCATAACATGTTATGTAAATCTAATAAGCATATATGTACTATGCATTTACGATTGAAATATTTATAGGATAGATGTAATGTAATAGAATTTAACTTCTACTCAGTAAGTCAATGTAGTTTTATAAATATGATATCTTCATCCTATCTCATGACTCTTCCTTTCTTGGCGAATCTTTTAAGGTCTCTGCAGTGAGGCTTTGGACTTCAGTTACCGTCCCTATTCGCTTAGCTCCTTCTTAATCTTTCTTCATATCTCTACTGTACAAGCATACCTGTCCACATCGTATCCCTAACTAATTTTACCGTGAAATAGTAGTAAATCTAAAATTACCGTGATTCATGTGGCGTTTTTCTTTTTCACGTGTCCTTCTTTATTACGGTCCATTTCACTTTTTACTGTGTTCTTAATTGTTTGGTTTGTACTATGAGGTTTCATTCATTTTGGCTCAACAACGACGATGTCTTAGTTATTCACTTCTCACGCTCACTTTATATAATTTAATTTATTTTTCTCACGATATTTGCCTAAAAGAGATCGCTCAAGAGCGAAAGGCCGCCAGTTACCCTCCTTTTACTTTTATAATTGTTATTGTACTATATTTCTGTATACTTGCAATGAAGTGTCAATATATATGTAGGAACTACTTACTAGAGGCTAGACAGAACTAGCAATAATCCAATAATTTACAATCCATGGCCCTATAGATAATGTGTTTTCGCAGTAAATAACAATATTAGAGGTTAAATTTACTGTGACCGCGGCATTCGCAGTGGTTTGTCAGTATGCGATAGCTCCGTTGCCAAGTAAAGTGAATTCTCGTGTTGCAAAACGCACTTTCGCGGTTTCATGGTTAAATGATTAGATTTATTCACTGAAACATTGAAAAGCTGAAATACTTAGTAGAACTATGACGTACATTTAAACACAAAGAATTAGTGCTGGCCCAGTGGCTTCAGCGTGCGACTCTCATCCCTGAGGTCTAAGGTTGATTGGGCCTTCTGATTATGTACGAATTCAACATTCGCTCAAATGGTGGGGAAACGCCGTGAGGAAATCGGCTTGCCTTTGAACCAAAATCCGACGGCGTGTATCAGACACAAAAGGCTGATCACCTACTTGCCTATTAAGTTTGAAACATACACAAATCTAAGAACCTAAGACGGTTTTAGCGACACTGACACTAGCGACTGACGAACAATTATCTGCGTTATTATTTACTTAAACCGCAAGGAAACTTAAAAAAAACGATAAAGTATAAGGAGCAAAAGCCTATAAAAATATTAATGAAATAGGAGTAAAAATGTTTCTGACATTAGATTAGTCCCCTGTACATAGCACCACCAGTATGACTATGTGTTTTGCGTTATTCAATTTGTCTAGAGATGTGGCCTTTAATAATTGTGAGGTTTTTATCCCAGAATAAATAAAATTATTTTTCAGTTAACGTCGTTTACATTTAACAGATATTTATTTCAAACAGAGAGGTTTTCAGTAGTTCTGTTCTTCTTCGTGGTTTGTCAGGAGCTCGGTGAAACGAATCAATATTTTCCACGTGATGTGCCTTATGATGTTAATAACGTTCTTGGAATCAGTGAAAAACTTATTAGCAAATTCTTTTTGAATCATTTGTATGATAACTTCATGGTTTACTTGTACTGAATTCTGAAAAGGGTCTGATATAAATAATAATATCAAAAGATTGTACTCGTTATTCGACCTACGTCAAACTTAAATCTATTTTCTATACAAAAGCGAAATAAAATGAGAAAAGGTTAAAGTTTGTAAGGTATACTTTCTAATTAATTGTTGTATCGGATTCCACGGTCCGACCGAATAAATAAAATTAATTGATAGAGTCGGGTTACTCGATTCAAAGAAAAGCAACTTGTTGACTTAAGGTTTTTAGAAAAACAAATTGATCGAAAATATTTTGATTTGATTTGATTTGATATATATAGGTGACATTGGGTGTTTGTGTCGCTTGAATTTTTTGTGCATAAAATCTCTTAAGATATTAAAATGTATCTAACTGTAGTCAATGTTTAATAATATTTTGTTGGATAATGATTGAAATCTTGTCAACTCCTGAACATTAACTAACTTACGTATGCCATTTATGATTAAATTTTCTTCCTTTAGTTTTACTGTAGCTGAGATACATCTTGGAATGTGGAGTTTGCATGAAAGGATTTTGCATTCTGTGTACAAAATTCTGTTTGCCTCTTTACAATATTACATTTTACATATTTCCATGCTGCTGCACCTTATTTATGAGAGGCTGGTGCCTATAATGGGACTTATGAAGTGTTAACAGGTTTCCATTCAGCATTTTTTTATCTCACCTCGTCCACCATTCCAAAACTAAGCAGTTTTAAAGCGCAATTCTTTGGAAGCACCTGTCTGTATAATTATTTCTGTTTTATTAAAATTTGACAACCAATTTATAATTTTATGTCAATGTACTAGCGACATAACTGACATCATTCAGGAGAGGTCGTTAATCTTGATTTAATCATTTAGTCTGCCCTGTATTAAAATCATAATAGTCGTAAGAAAAACACTTTAATATTAACATAATTTAATTGTAATTTATATATATGAAACCAAATAATAAAAGTGATATTCAGACACTCGGATACTAAAGAGCCGACACGCAGCGAGGAAATGAGTCCATCTTACAATTCCACCATAAAAGTTTTACGATGATCATAAATGTGCTTTAGTACATTTTGTCGACACAATCTATTTTGGCGGAAATAAAGTTTATGAAACGGTTTTTGAATAGTTCGTACCAAATTGCATTATATTTAATAACAAAGAGGCTAAAAATAGTTATAACGAAGCTTTATTTGATAGATAATTATTGTTTTAATTTTAATCTCTAATATTTGTTACGATTCTTTTATATAACCATTAATTAAGCGGCGGTGACAGCGGTTTTGCAACAAAGGATTTTATTCTATGCGCGGAAGCCAAAACTTGCTGGTACGGCGAAGGAAAACTACCAAATATTACTTAACTAAACTACAGGAGCGCACATGCATGTGCCGGCATGTTCTTATAAGAATAAAATTACGATAACATGTGACAGGAAAAGAAAGGTTACAAACCAATAAAAAAAGACCAAGAGATCAGACGTAGAAATGAACACGCCTTATTGATGAGGGAGTTCATACAACTTATTGACATGACAACGTCCTATAATTCGATGGAGCCGGCTGCACACATGAAAAAATATGACGTGACGCATATGGCATTATCTCTCTCTTTACGCAGGCGGCGTTACCTAACTCTGAGGCGTTCCATTTAAGGCTTGAAGTGCAAGCAATAGTGTGGAACGTTCGTTCGTTAAAAATTTACATAATTATATTTAAATGCGTACAAATAAATGTAACTTGATTAGTTCAATTGTAATTTCCATTTACCTCCTTCTCTACATCTAAACAAAATATATATCAAACAACCTTGTCACTTTCATCGTCAATAAACCGACTTTACAGATAACCGATTTTTTTTAATTTTGGAAATCATTCTTGCTGCTATCTTTAAGCCTTAAATCTAATGTGTTATCCTGGCTTAATTCGTTATAAATTCCAGTAATGTGCCTGTGGTTGTTACGCAGAATGAAGCATAGTTTTAAAGAGTGAAACTGTGACAGATTCATTATGCATATGCCGAGAGCATATAATTACTCCGCATTCTTTTGTTTTATAAATGTACTAAATTTTCGTTATTTTATTTGAGCGTGATGCGGCGCATTTAAATATTTGTTATTGCGTTAATGTTTGAATTTATGGGAATTTAAATCGAAATTGTAATTTTGAGTTTATATTTTATAATTGTACAACAGGTTTTAGATTAGATATGACGACTAAAAAAAACTATTTCTCATTTTTTCGAAATTTCTTCTTCTTCTACATCGCTTGTTAGAATGGAAACGTTATTTTTTTATTTTAACGCAATATTGGAATGACCCGAAGGAACAATCTAAAATCCATTTTCAAAATTATTTATAAAAGAACTGTTCTAAGAAGACGAGCTCGTTTTTTTTGTAAATCGTATTTATAGACGTATAGTCTATGGTGTATCTTTCATAATATTTTATCAAAATGTATAATTTTGTAAGAAGACAGTGCGAGTAACAAGAGTGCTGCTCCATTATAAACTTCATAAAATGAAATCGTTCAGTAACGATCGAGCGATTAAGTGCAACGTTCAGGCATTAAATTTGAAACTGTTATGTTTTTTTTTAAGTCGCCCGAGGATATTAATAAACAATGACTGTATTAAAATAAAAGCTTAGAGAAAATATGTCGCGATGAACTAGATAAAAAGGTTTTTCTTTAATGAAGTTGTCTCTTCAGGCCATATTCATTAATAACGAACAGATGAAAAACTTATTACTTGATATTATACATCAAATAATCACTTTTCTGACAATACTAGATTCCAACAAAGATATTTAGGCTAATAATTTTACAAAAATAAACAAACATACCAAAAGATTGTATCTAAAAATTTCATACGATCACTGAAAGTATAATTTATAATGTCAACGAGTTACGACTAGTCTTTTTCTCGTTGCCTCGCTACGACGGTGCTGCGAATGGGCTACGAATATTTGCTTCTTGTCTAAGCAATATGCTACGATCCTGTTTATTTATTTGCTGCACATTGCCTGTATTTCTTTCAAAGAGTTTCTTTATGTATTAGTTTCTTAGATGGTTTCCCAATAGGTAGATAGGAATGAATAATATTGTGTTCGACTAAAGATTTTGTTGCCTAATCTAAATTTAATTTGTCAGTTTTGAAACGCAAACAGAATGACGCAATGACTACCATTTCAATTTTGAAAATATAAACAGTATAAATTACATACTTATTAATTTCATTCTATTGTAATTAGAAAGAGAAAGCCTATATTTATTATATAATTCTCATACATTTGTCCAAACTCTAATGTATAGAGTATGTTACCCACGATACGATCACAACCAATTATTTATATTGAATAATAATAATTAACAAAAATCGAGTCCTCTGGATTTGAAAGTGATAAACTCTTTTGGTGATTTCTAAAACAATAATGTAGCTAATCATTTATTCTATCGCTACTTGCAATTAAACAGTATATTAGTCAATTGAGTCCATATTAGGCTTAAAACTGTGGCTCAAAGTAAGTTATTTTAACTGTCTCAATTAATCCGGGATTCAGACAATTTCACAGACCACCGGAATACAAAACGTGGTCATTGCTGTTACCGAGCGTTGACTAATTGAATACAACCTCGCTGTGTTGCCAGGGTAATGACATCTTAATTTGAACTGAAAGACCACTAAGGGTAAAACGGTTTCAAAAATATTTATAAACCTTTTCAAAGTTGTACTTTTCTGAAAGTTTCATCATTAAAAGAGTACATTAGAACAGGAATTGTCCTTATTATTACGTCCGCAATACTTACTTATTTCATATGGGAAACTTTACTCGTTCTCGTCTCTAAAATTTCTTTATTTTATTTAGTTATTTCAGAAATGCAGCCTATGCCAATAAGATAATGTCCGGAACATTAAATAAAATATAATATATACAATATAGCTACTGTGAATTCGCTCTACGAACATACAAATATGTCGATAGTGTCGGAGACAGCATGCTGTAGGCGCGACGTCCTGGATAACGGGGATCTGTGCAACAAACTGGTTCTCGCCATTGGTATCGCAAATAACCTACCTAACCTAGGCCTTCGCCGTCGCCCATATCCCATAGGTACTAAGAAACAATGTTCTTGAAGTACACTTGGGTTGCACACTATACTAGTTCATAATCGTTAAAACTCTCCTCCGCCCGTGGACACTCTCAATGCCAGAGGGTTCGCGAGTACGGTGCCGGTCTTTTAAGAATTGGTACGCTCTTTTTTCAAGGACCCTAAGTCGATTTGATTCTGAAATACTTCAGTGGGCAGATGGTTCCACAAAGTGGTGCGCGGCAAATACTGCCTTGAAAAACGCGCAGCTGTGGAGCGGCAGACGTCGAGGTGATACGGTTGGAATTTTGTATTCTTTTTATAAGAAATGTTATTACACTGTTACAGAGTATCTGACTGATAGACTAATTTATTTTATAAAAATTAAGGTTAATGATAATCTTAAGTACATTCTTCTTTTCGCAAGAGCAAATAAATAATGTATTGAGTAGGAAGAGAAATGTATATTATAAATAAAAAATCATTTATTCATATAGGTAACATAATGTACATTTATGAACGTCAAAATATACTTTAAATGATTCTAATTTTATATTTACTGCCAGTTCTCAAATCAAGGGCGTAGAACGGAAGAGAAGAACTGGCAATAAACTCTCCGCCACTCTTTTTTTACACATTTTACATATTTGTGAAGCATACCCTCCCACAACATTGCTGTGCCTGACCAAGGTCCTTATTATAATAAATTGATTTTAACAAAAGGAATGCAATGAAGATTTGAATTTTGAATTGAATTAGTCAGACATGGGCATACAACTTTGAAGTCAGTGTGTATTGTTAATAAAGCCGCATTGTAAAATATTATGCAAATATCAGGTGATGTTAATTACTAAATATATTTTTAGCACCGCGACACTGGCAAAGTACTGAACGGTCCACCGAGAAGCTTAATTAACTTTATTATTGCAATCTCTTTCGGGTTCATTTGAAAGTCTATGCTAATTTTAAATGTTTTTAATTTGAATGAAACTGTTAACTACTGGATATCTCCATTTAATACGAGTTTAAATTAACGTATTAAATTTTAAAGCTTTATGTTGAAATAAAGTTATATTTGCCTATTTATATCCAAACATAATTCTTCTAAATGAAGTATTTATTTTTAATTACTTTATAGAAAGCTATTAAAAGACTGTGTCGTTATATAAATTGTTGATATGAAATGACCATATGCAACGAAGAGCGATTCGAATCGACGACGATCTGTTACCGCATTAATAATGGTTCGATGAAAATGCCAGCTGCCCACAGAAGTATTTTCGAACCAACTCGACTTAGGGTCCTTCGTGAAAAAAGCATTCCAATTGTTAAAAGGCCGGCAATACACCCTATATCTAAACTTACCCGTTCTGTAAATAAATATAAACATTACAAATATTAATGAGATAAATATATCGTTTTACTAATATTGTTAATCTAAAAAAAACAGTTACTCCCAAGTAACTTTTACCCATAGTTCCGTATCCATAGAAAAAGAAAATCATTTTGATAAAAGTGTGCACATTTGGCGTTTTCCCAAAATGAAGTCTATCAAGTTCGTCACTTACTTTACACAAATAAAAGGACCGTACTTTATAGAAACGGGCTGACGTCTCGGTTATGTGTTTTTGTCGTGTTTATATCTTCGAAACTCGACACATCTTGAGTATTTTTATATTTATCTGGAAATCGCATTTGGGTGTATTGAATATTACGGAAATATTTAAGAGGCAATTGTGAATTTAACATGCAAAACAATTTTTATATCAATGTGATATTGTAGATATCTTTATCTAAGGCCTCCGTCACCTGACACACGTCGAATTTTGTGAAGTCGAAATATTAGATATACAGCAACGCTGCTCTTCAATGTAGCATGTATCAAACATAATTAAAACACTTTAAACATACTATACAGATGACCCCGTAAAAGCTACACTGTTTTACAATTATTATACGATTACTTCGATTATTTTTTATATCATCCACTTACTACATATAAATGCTTGAAACAAAAAAAATAAGGGATGTAAAAAACAAGGGAGACCTGAGGCACCTGGGGACTGCCGCGGTTAAGCATTATACATATCAATATTCATCAACTTGTATCTAACTTGTAATATGTATCAAATAACAGTCACCCACGTAGTCCTGGGATGCGAGGCTGTGGCTAAGCAACGTACAGAAATCCTCGGAACAGTGAGGTCGCTTCGTAAAGCCTGCGCAGTGCCCAGGAAGCTGCTGTGCTTTTGGAAGGAGTTAGGCTGACTTAGTTAGCCAGGACTTCACGCACAACGGACCTATTGAGAGTCTAAGTGCGGAAAACGAGTCCCTACATACATACGTACATACATACATACATACATTCATACATACATACATACATACATGTATCAAATAGTTATAATATATTTACTTTTATTAATGCAGTATTTTTTAAATCTTTGATATTAATTCAAGTCCTCTCTTTGATAATAATTCAATCTGTTTCACTCTGACGCGTACCGGCTGCACCTGCCGCGCTTACGCTACGTCACCAATCACGTCAGAGATATGCCGTATGCGTTCTGTCCCACTCTAACGCACCTGCGCTACGACACCGATCACGCTAGACCGATGTGAGACGCAGTATGCGTTGTGTCGTCCTAACGTGTGTTAGGTTTTTATTTTCGTTTTGGAATTTCTTGATTCGATCGCCGATTGATCCGATCAAAGCCCGCGATATAATCCATGCTATCGCATAGATAAACAAACTACCTTTTTAAGCCATTGCTTTTGCGATACCAGATCATAATTAGTCTGTTGCACAGATAGCCGTTAACGAAGACATTCCGCTTACTGACTGCTGTCTCCGACATTATCGACATTTTTATGTCAGTATATTGTATCGATATTATGTATTGAAAATATTTTGATGTTTTCTTATATATTGGCTTACAGGGAGAATAATGTTTGTATTTTTGTAAATAAATAAACAGATTGTAAATGACGTAGTAAGTTAACTTTAATCATAGCGTTACGTAAATAAATTCTATTTACATTCCCGCACTATAAATTTATACCTTAAGGATTAATTCGACGTTCAATGCACAGTTGTTAGAAAATCCCGGTAAATACCTCGCGAAAACCAGTGGATATGTCACATGAATTGATTCGATGCGGTGAACGATGTGAACTACTCTCTTTGGTCTGACTCTCTTGGTTTTAAATACTACGTTAAACAAAGTCACCATTTCTCTTGATATCTATAGGAAATGTAAAATACAATATCTACACTAGTTAATTATATGGTATAATTGTTATGGCGTATTCGTCTTTAAGTACACTTAAATCTTTAGTTTTATAGTACAAAGCTCTAGTTTTATCTATTAAATAACAATTAATTTGATTCATATCTAAATTCGAATTAACCGATAATTGCTATTTCCATGTGTTTTGGTAACAAATCCTTTAATTAGATCAATTGCGGTTATCAAACAACTGAATACGTATTTGGATTTCAGATACAATTATATAACAAACTATGTTTTCACCGCAGAATATAAAACATGGGTATTTGATACAAATATTTAATTTTATTTAACGATCGGTTCAAAAGAAGGATGGATCCCTGCAAGTACTGGACTCGTTCTCCTCTAGCTTTTACTAAAAGCGTATGTCCCGGTCTGAAGGACTTGCTGTGTCAAGTATCTTCACAAACTAACAATGGGCGTGGAGATGCGGACGCAACCGCCGCATCGCATGTCTGGAGGCGGATAAGGTTCTGCCGTTACCGCATCCCGTCTCAAGTAAAGACGATTGTTGGTGGCAAGTTGGGGTTTAGTGGATATGCACAATTGCGAGTCCCACATAGCCCTCACTATGCCGTCGCGATGCGGTAGGGTATGCGCAATTAATTAACTACTTTTACTACTTTAAACTACAAAGTAATAAAAAATTTAAGGGTCTAGTATAAATAAAAATAAAAATCGTGAAGGCGCTTCGATGATCAAGATTTTTGCAGGTATGATTTAAGATTGATATTTGATTATTCCGTCATCAATAAAATTTGCAAAGAAGAAATATATAAAAAAATAATCTTTTCTCTATTGTCTTTGCAATGTTTCCCTTCAAATGTTGTTAATAACTATCATTTATGCACACGCATGGATTATATTTATGTTTTTTGTATGTCGTGTATTCTCTGTTTTATTTATATTTATTTCGTTAGAAACATTTAAGCGCTGGCAATTCAAATAAACATGTTATTGTCAAGAATACAAAATATAACGGTAGCGCAGTAATTTATCATAGTACACGAATACCTGTCGTTTTACCACAATATTATGTTAAATTTGACAATACAAAACTGTCCCAACGTCTCGCATACATGCAAGCCTCACAGTCACACGTCGACTCAGGTGTTAAAACACACCACAGTATTTTTATTTATAATTTTGCGTGTGTGATCATTTTATTATACGAACTTTACAACACTTTATAGGGAAATAGGTATTCAAACGTCTGTGCCTGACATATGACGATTTTATATTTAATATAGCGGAGCGTTCTCGACTGTCTTTTTTTAACAACAATATGATTTTTGTATGCTGCTAATATCGAATCATAATTGATCACATATTACAAAGTTTGATGAAAATATTCAAAATCGTTTAACTGTTAAAAAATGAAGACATCTTCATTGTAAAAAAATAATCTTTGTTAATTGAAGTAAGCAAGCGCGATAATGATCGTTACATGATATTCCAAATGATATAAATATATTTTACCAAATAGAAAGCATTAGTCACACAGTCCCAGAAATGTCGCAACCCCTCTGGGAGTAGCGGAACTTAATTTTTATGCTAAATATAAATATAAAACGTTTCCAATCGTGCAAATGACGCTTGTCACAAAATGTGATTAATACTTTCAAATATTACGAAAATAATTTCAACAAAAAGACCGCTCCCAACGGAGTTGCCAGCTTTAAAATTTCCACAAATTTGCGTAATAACATTTGCGAAATTTTGATATTTAGATCCGAGTAGCGTTCAGCACGTGTCGGTAAATGGTAGCGGGTGGGAAATATGTTAATGAGAGAATGGCAACATTACGCAGTGTTCCAAGGCAAATAGGAACAGGTTGTTTTGTTGGAAGGGTTCTGTCGTGTCTTATGTCAGATTACTAAAGATAACATCGTCCTCAACAGGGTAAGATGCTTTTATAGCGTGGACGAGTATCTAGATCATAAGTTAGACATCATATGATCATAAGTTAAAAAAGTCACAGTTTTCATGTACAGCAAATAATGTCTATGGAACAAATTTGCGAATCCGAATCATTTGACATCACACCTCACATTGATCCTCGATGGAAGCTATACTTGAAAATGCATAAAATAAATTATTAATGTTAGATAGCGTCTTAATAGGTTATCCAAACCAGTAAGACCAGTGGCGCTACAATATTTAAAATTTTATATTTAAAAAAATTGTTCAATGTGCCTCGTACGAAGTCGAATTACCTGCGTAATTCTCCAATGTTTCGGGTTTTATCGAACTATGACAACCATTGTCAAGACATTGATCTTTTCTACCACAAAAAGAGAGATGTCAAGAAGTACTTGGAGAAGCGGGAAGACTCTGATTTTTTTAAGTAGTAGTTTTTTTAAGTAGTAGTTTTAAATTCTTAGTATTATTTGTTGCTTTTAAATGTCAAATGTCAAATTTCAGTTTTTTAATTTTATTATTTTGTTTTTTTTTTATGTAAAATTTTCTTTTAATGCGCTTGCTTGTTTTCTATTTTTTATACATAATTTGTTAATCCATGTAACCTGTTTTGTATTGTATTAGTATTTTGTATAATAATATGTATTAAGTAAGCTGTTAGATTACTTATAATTAAATAAATAAATAAAGATACTAAAGCCATTATATCCCTGAAAATTAGCGTTTAGATAAATTTGATATTAGGGTACTTTGCTTTATAAGGTTATGTGTGCGTGTTATAAGGTAAAAACAAGAAAACCCTGAAAGCCTTATAAAATGGCGGCGATGTAACTATTAAAAGTATAACCCGGTTTTATGGGGTATGGGCCAAATGGAGCGAATGAGGCAATTCCGATGTTATGGTCTCAAAAATCGTTTTACGGATCACATTTTTTAAATAATTACAAAAACGTACATTATGGTTACAATGGATGGTCTGAACTACTTTTTGAAAGTGTTAAGAATTTCATTCGATCAAACAAGTAGTTTTGACTAATACGGTTAAGTAAATAAATAAAAAAATCAGTTTGCAGTGCCGGCCGAAGTTACAACTTGAATATTAACATTGTACATTTTTGTTATTTTGGAATGTTTTTCAGTATAAAAGTACTATCATTTATGTGGTAGAATACAATATTTATTGATAACGCTATCGTCCACTGAAGGCCGGCAACGCACTCGCGACCCCTTTGGCTTTGAGAGTGTCCATGGGCGGCAGTATCACTTAACATCAGGTGAGCCTCCTGCCCGTTTGCCCCCTGTTCTATGTAAAAAAAACATAACAATTTATATTACATTAAATACGCCACGCCAGCTGTCTACTCTCCATCCGTCTTACGAATTTTCGATCAGGTCACGCATACTGACACGAGTTTACATTTTTTACCCATTCCAAAAAGTGTACAACGCCGCTAAACAAGTTTTCAATTCAAAGTGTGGGAGAGAGATATTGGTCCTACATATATGACTACCTAATATTATACAGAGGAAACGTATTAATAATTAATAATAAATGTTATGTTCCTTTATAATATATATATATATATATATATATAAACTGTATACTATAATATATATATAAACTGTATACTACTGGGCCGATTTCAAAAGTTCTTACACCGTGTTACATTACCCTTGAGTATCTCCCTATATCTTATATATAAAACTAGCGGACCCGACAGACGTTGTCCTGTCTACATGTCTTTAATTTGAAAATTTCAAACTTTTTTTAATAAGCTAAAACATTCTGGACCATTTTGATGAAAATTATTATTCAAATGTTATGACAATATCTAACGATCCAGCACATGGTCTACAATAACACAATGATAACAAAACTTTTTTTTAATTTGATCGCAGCGCTAACTGTCGGGATAGACTAAAATTAAAATTCGAATATTATTTAAAATTTGACACTGCGATGGTAGCGCCGTCTATCGGATCCAATGTAAAACATTCCAAAATAAACAACTACTAATAAATTAAAAATTAATTAAAAAAACATTGTCCAGCGGACAAAATTGTGAATCTAAACCATTCCCAGATCCCCTTGAACACACACAAAAAATTTCGTCAAAATCGGTCGGTCAGTCGTTTGAGAGAAGTTCAGTGACATACACACTCACAGAAGAATTATATATATAAAGATTCTCGTGTCGCGGTGTTTGTGGTTAAACTCCTCCGAAACGGCTTTCCCGATTCTAATGAAATTTTGTTTGCACATTGGGTAGGTCTGAGAATCGGACAACATCTATTTTTCATCCCCCTAAATGTTAAGGGTGGTCCACACCTAAATTTTTTTATTTATTTTTTAGACAATATTTTTCGATTTCATTTTTTCAAGATACAAAAATACATTCAATCCTAAATTTTCACCCCTCTACGATCAACCCTTATTTTTTATTTGTGAAATAAAAAAATATTTTTTTGCAAGTTTTTATTTTTATTTTGTGATGACAATAAAAAATTCATATCTCTCTCAATTTTCACTCTTATACAATCAACCCCTATTTTTACATCTCGATTTTTATTTATAAATCTATCCACAGATCCGCAATAGGTTTGCAAGATGGCAATCAAATATTATAATTATAGTAGAATTAAAAGTATGTTCCCTAGAAATAACATACACGGCAAAACAACGTTTGCCGGGTCAGCTATTTTATTTTATAAATGTCTGAATTAACAAAATAAATGTACTACCGCTGGAAGTTTTCATTAATTAACTAATTAAGAGGAAATCATTTTGAGGTTCTATTGAAATGATCATTAAATATGTGATGTTCGCGTTATAGAAACATCATAAGTAAGAGAAATGTATTTTAAATTCATTATGGTTTTTAATTAAATATTGATAGTAAGACTTTTTAGTTATAAAATGGCCAAAAAGAATGGAGGAAATTACTTTCCAATACCAAAATTTTTTTATTAACCCTCAATCCTGGAAGTTTGTCATCAATCATTTCGAAATCTCCAATTAATTAAAAAAGAATTTGTTTGATGAGCTTTGAATGGACGGTGAGGGAATAAATTGATCAAATTTTGGTGACCAGATGCTGCCTAATCGCAGCCCTCACCTGGCTACAAACTAGAGGTAGTTTCTAACTCCATACTTTAAAGTAAAATTATCCCTTTTGATTAGTTAGAGGAACATAGTCACAGTTTGATTTTCATTCCTTTGTAAATAAAAGTAAGTTAAAAAAGTAGAAATGTTAAAACACGAAGATTTTTATGAAATTCAAAATTTTCCCTATTTTCATTTATTTATTTAGTTAATTATCACGAGGAATGCTTTTCCGAAGTTTTTTTATGAATTAATATTTACCTAAAAGGTATCTATGCCCCGAAGAGATATCTATGCCCATAAGAGAAGTAACAACATACTTAAAAAAACAATTATTTTTTTGTCTAATCTTTATCCTCATATGAGCAATAGAAACACGGGAGCGGAACAAAAAAAGCGTTGCCTCAATGGAGAACTGGTTCGAATGTCTCTACGATTCCTGTTTGATATATAACAACATATCGTCGCTAATTAATGATATGAAATAATAGTTCTCTAATTCACTCGCCACTCCTAAGGCCTTGAGTCCTATATTCAGGACTATAGTTCAGAGTTAAGAGCCAACATATCAAAGTCAAAGTCAAAAATAATTTATTCATATAGGTAACATAAAGTACACTTATGAACGTCAGAAAAAAGAGAAAGAGAAGAGAAATAACCTGTCTTTGACAATATTATAACTATCATTTCGTAATCAATAAATCAAGGGTTAGAAAAAAACTAAAATGCAAGAGTTAAGTTCGGTAGCGGTTGTTCAAATTTTGAAGCTAAGTGCCAACTGACTTTAATCGTTAAAAAGAACGGCTTTGAGCATAAAATTAGAGGAAATAGGGTTGTGACGCTGGACTAACAAACAAGTGTAATTTGAATGTAGGTTCTAAAAACTGCTATAGCTATCAAATTATTTTATCACCTTCTTTGAAGTTATAGATCACTGCCATGTGATGCTTTCAATTGGAAGGTGATTATACCATAAGTTTTGACAACAATTATAGCTTACAATTTTTATTGTGACATCATAATACAATGTTCTCCGAGTTCAATTCTCAGGGCTCTCGCGGTACTGTAGCGCATCGGGTATGTTTGCGGATGCACACCTGGATGATTTTTCATCAATCATCCGCAAACGGACAGCCTCACTGATGCGTGGGGTTCGTGCGCGTACCAATAATATCCTGATGGTTATAGCAAATAAGCCTGAATGTGCTGTTTTGCCCATGTGCCGGGTGTCTCAAATCAACGTAGACTAATGAATTAAATGTTTTTAATAATTTTACTAACATAGTTATAAATCTCTTATAAGTTCTACTATACTAACAACATATGGACTTGTTGATTGGTCTGAAATAAATGATTTTATTTTATTTATTTATTTTATAATAATTAAGAGGTTTGAATGCCTATTTGTATATAGATTATTGGGCGGATTTCTCCTACATTTAGATAGATAATTAATCTATCTAAATGTACGACTTTGTTTGCAATCAACGATTTATTATTATTATTATTCAATAAAGATGTTTTTGAATTAAGTTACTTTATAGATCTACTAAAAGAGAAGATTTATTATCATTTGAACCAGCTATACATTCGCGGTCGGAGACCTCAAGGTAAAGATATTTTAGTTGCTCCATCTGAAACTTTTTCTCAGCATTAGCGGTCTAATGAGGTGCCGACACTATCTAGAGACACTAATGTCCTTCACTTTGCAATTCTAAAGCATGTCTTTTAAAGTAAAATGTTGAATTTTTACATCATTAAGTGCACATCGGTGAACTACTTGGAAAATACTTTCTAAGATTCGCCAGGGATAAAGCTTTGGTATTATGTCAGAATGTATTTTGGTTCTATTTGTTACTTCGCAAAAGATTATGGACAATATTACCGAAAGAAGAACAAAGATTTACAACAAACTTTTTATTGAATTTGTCAATATTTTACACATACTATTCTTGACGATCAGAAATGTATTTAGTTAATAAAAAACAAATCTATCAGAAAGACCCAATCGTACGTACCCAATGAGTATTGCAACATGAAATATCCCTTCCAGTCAACTCTTAAATCTACCAAGTGACATTTACAAACGTAGGTAGCACGCAAATTTCATCTTAAACTATATTTTTGAGTTTTTACAAAAACACGTCTACAGAAATACAGATAAATATATTTCTAAATCGATGTTCAGATTTCTTCCCCTACTAATCTACTGTTCGATTGTAGTGCAATAATAAGTAGTGTAAATAAAAGATACGGCAGAGAGTGGCAGAGAGGAGGCTCAGTCTATCTAGTACCTAATATGTTAAAATAGAATCGTGTTTAAATCTGAACCTGAATTGAAAGGCTATTATTGTTATTATTAACCTTTGGTTTAAAGTCAAATAAAACAGAAGAATTTTGATAGAAAGTTTGTATTACCTCAAAATTATTCTTTGTGAATACTATAATATTCACAAGTGCATGCTTCTGGTATTTCTGATTGTAATTGAAACCATGAATTTGCACATCTTAGCTTAAATGTCCCGAGTCGGACGGTGATTTAAAATTCAATCTCAGTACCATTTCGCTAAAGTAATTTCACAAGTAACGTTGACTTCATTTTGTGATAATGTACTTTGTTTTATGTGAATGGCTTATAAAGGCTTGATTATTATTTAACACTTATAAAGAAACATCTGATTGCAAAGGGTGGCGCCAAGTAATTTTATTTCTAAGAACGTTTTTTTTAAGCAAATATGAGAAGAATGTATTTTTTTTTAATTATTCTCGACTATGTTGTCGGCGGAGGTATTAAATAACTTACGTACAACTTAAATGACTGGTATTGGTAACCCGAATAATAAGGCTATTTCACTTAATAACTTTATGTATTACATTTACAACAAATTCCAGAAAGATGCCTCTTAAAGTAGTATTGAACATGATTTCTTTTAAGTTAGACAGTGGGTCTGGACATGTAACACCGTCTCTTCAGCTATATTGCTAAAAGGAGAGGCAACGCTTTGTTTAACCCTGAAACTGTAAAGATACGATAGGAATCCACCGTGACCTGTCCACATCTGGGTAATCAAGTCCCTTTGTTTTAGTTTTTTAATTATTGAAATGGCCAAAAAATTTAGAAGGAATTAATCCAAACCATCGTAATTGAAACATGCAAAGTACAGACTTCGCTATTAAGTAGAGAATATTTTAAACAGCGGTTTATTATATGTAGTGACCATTATTGTATGAATGTATGTATGTGTTGTGGGCTGACAGCTTCTTAATTCTGTTCACGTCTTCTTGTTGCTCGAGGGATGGGCCAAATGTCTGTACACATGTCAAGGTGAATCTCACCATACTTTAAAAATAATAATACTGTGTGAAAGGCTTTTTACGTGTTTGAATTACAAAGAGTAAGGCCCATTTTCTCTTTCATTTAAAACAAAAGTAAACGTTAAACATAGTTTTTATGTGTTTAAATAAAACACTTTATTTGAAGCTGGGTAACAACTAACTTTAATGGTTTAAAATATGAGCTTATGATTTACATAAAATTACGGGTAGTTGGGATGAGAAGCTAATCTCTTGGCTTATCTAAGGATTCACAAGGTAAAATGACACCTATGTTGTTGGACTTTATTAAAAAGAAGAATAATAAAAAACAATTTATGAGTGTGGTAAAAACTAAAGCTCTATATTGGCTGAACATACTTGTGACATAACTTACGTTAAGAACAAGAAGTTATTAGAGTTAAACAATATAAAACAATATAAGTAAGACAGACATTCTTCAGCTTTCGTTTATATTTCAAAATTGGAGACATGCTTCTCTGCTTCTGTTTCATGAAAGATTTTGAAGCATAAGTTCATAATTGTCATTGGAATATCCAAATATTTATTCTTTCATCAAGTCGAGGCAAGCAAAGCGCAAAGTTCTACATAGCTTTTATCAAAGAGCTTACGTTTATTTATTTTTAAATTTAGTAGCAGTAACTAAAATATCATATAAATAAATAAATATTATTATTATTATTATCTGGAATTCTGGATATCTCTATAGAACTAACCAAATACCTCTCCCAAAAATGTGTTTGCAAACTATTTCCTAACAGAAGCATTTTTCGTAGCTCGAGTTATGTATTACAAACATAACATTAATTATGTTATATACATATATATAGTTTTTTTGTAAACATTTATTTATTGATTGCGAAATAATAGTTATAATATTGTCAAATAGAGATAGCTATATGTTGGCTCAACTTACAAGCGGCTTTAGGAGTCGCGAGAGTATTTCACAAACGACATAGATTTTTATATAAACAAAATGAAGTTTGATAGAGCCGAAACTAGGTCAGTGTAACAGACAATAAACTGTGTCAGTGATTGGTTTCTGCTTCATCGAAGCCATGCTAACCACTTCGATAACAGAATAAAATTGGAGGTACATCAAAAAAACATGATATTGTTATTCGAAGACAATAACGCGGGTAAATATAAGCTTACTAGATATATTTTATTGTACTGTACACTTAAACGTTAATAAAATCGAAGGGAAATTGTATGGATTATTGAAATTCTTGGGAGATTTCCTTACCCTTGTTCATAAAAGTTTAATTGCACCTCTAACAAAAGTACTCTTTCGTCTCTTTTAGTCTAATTGTGTTTAAGCTGTCATGAAAAGAGAGGTGAGTAATTTCGTTAAAGTGATGCAATTAGCCTGGTTTAGTTTTTATGAAGGGATAGACAGTTAAAAACAACTATTGAAGTCGATACTGTCTGTATATACGTAGATATTTAAATACCTTAATCCCATAGATCGGAGGCAGATTCTGAGTGTGTTTTGCTCGGCTAAGGCAAGTACGTGTTCGTCTATGCTTGGCAATGTATGTAGCGACTGCGTTTCCGCACTTAGACTCTCAATAGGTCCGTTGTGCGTGACAATGCTTGGCAATTAGAAACTATTGTTTCACTGTGAACTGTACCCCCATATAAACCCCGTCTGATATTACATTATACTATTAAAAACAGAGATAATTTTTGAATATGATCGTTAAATCTTGCGAAGAACATTTCAGCGCAATTATTCTAATTCGCAAAGTCTTCAAAGAAACAGTGACAACGGACACGAACATTTCGCAAGCAAAGCTTTGTGGTCGAATTATTAAGAAACTGCTCGCGGCGCCCCTTTTATCTAAATGTCTTCAGATGTCGCGATAAAAAACTTTATTTTCTGAAGTGAAAAAACGCTAAAATGCCACCAGTCAAAGGGGACTGTTCGCTGTTTAAAGCTTTGAAGTGACGGATCGCGGACAAAGAAAATAATAACGTAGACTGCAGTCTGTGTAAACTTACATCGTAGTTTCTGAGGCTTTATTTTGCCATTATTAGGGTACAGTACGAAACAAAAAAAATCAAGTTGTGTTATGTTCTACACTTGACAGCTGCCGTCAAAATTATTGTTTTAAGTGATCTAAAGTAAAACATCATTTTAACAGTTCATAATTAGCGTCACTGACGTTGTAATAACTTTTTACTCATTTGCAAGGATAAATAAATAGTCGCTTGTACACAGTGTTGATGCATGAGTCGAATACTCCCGCGCATAATCCATTTTACCGAAAATTGTGTCACTATTCACAATTATTACGTGACATCATTGTGAATGGTGACACCACCATCATGTGAATGTCAACTCCTTAACACCACGGGCCTAGTAAGAAGACTGAATAGGACAAAACCATACGAACTAGTGAATTAAGTGTTAATCCATAAGTAAAGAAAGAAAGAAAGAAAGAACTTTATTAGACACAATATAGAGGAATGTTTCGATAAAGTAGAGTGCACTGGCCCCCACACTAGGATTCCCTGTGTTGTGGGCAGCCAGTTTCTTCCTTTTCTTGAAGTGGTTAAAGATGAATGGGCCTCGGAAGGTGAAAAAATAGAACACATGAACAGTGTGTCTTCCCTTTAATACAGACTGTAAGTAGTGTTATTGGACACTTCCTTATGTTAAAAATCCTTTTAGTAAATGAGGTTAGACTTATTACTTATGGTATAAGTCAGGTTATATTGTAAGGTTTCATGATGTCTTAAGACACGTGTATAAAAAAAAATGCAATTACAATTTATTATTTGCTACTAAAAATGTGAATGCAGAAATGCTACCTCTACCTGCCGGCAATACTCGGTGCATTACGCTATCAGTAAAGGTGAAAGGCAAAATATTCTCTCCATTTACTGAAAAGCACTTAGTATTCTTTTACAAAGCAACTCTTTCGGTGTTAAACTCAATAATAAGTCAGAGCGCTTTGCGATACTTAAATAATTATTAGTTTTTGTTGGATACATGAAGAAAACCCACAGAAAGAGATATTATATAGATATATTCAATAGCTTAGTAGGTACTATTATTAGAATTGAGTAGGTAAATATGCGAGAGAATCTAAATTATGAATATTTTTCCAGCCTTCAAAGCGGGAAACAATGAGGCAGAAATTATTTCTTTATTAAATTCGGAAAAGTTCTTCACTTAATATATTAACTCACGAAATACAGTTTTAGTTCGCAGCCTCTCCATATTAACAACACGTATATTTCCCATTTTTTCATATCTCGATTTCACTATTCCTGAATTCAATGAGAAAATTTGTGAAGTACAAACCAGGAGCATTATTACAAGTCTCACCTGCCTTTGACGTCTTCGAGTTGAGGAAAAACAAATATAACTTGCGCCAAGATGAGGTGTTTGCGGAGGATTTTACTTCTTCGTTCATTGAATTTATCGATATTTTCACGGCGTTCACAAAGATTTTATGATTACAGGTGTATAATTTGTAAAAAGGGACAAATGATTTGCGCAAATACTTTTAAATGTTTTTACTTCTCCAAAGGAGCTATCTAACATAATAAGTTATTTTTCTATATATAATGAAATTTTGTAGTGTAGCATTTTATCGCTGGAGCATAGTGAAATTATAACGATGATTTGCCGGTGACGTTTAACATATTATTCAGTCTAAGAAAATTTACTATCGACCTTAGCTTAATCCCTACGAGTAACGTAACACACCCGTTTAAACCTTAACAGTAATTAGTTTATTCATTTTTTTATTTATGTACATCACCATAGATACAATTAATTGTAGAAAATTGTGCTTTCCTTGTGCCTGTCTCAGTCTTGTCACGTGCTTAGTTTTACGTTCCAGAAACGCCAACTACGCAAAAAGCTCAGTTTTATAACACGCAGCCCGGACTTACAACGATCACTATTTAAGCCTCGTTTGTAATGATTAAGCTGTCGCGGAAATGAAATCGTTTATTTGCTAAGATAGTAGTACAATTAGATAGTTTAATTATAAAAATCTCCACAATCCGCCATAATATATAAATAATAATGCAAATGTCATATTAATTTTTATAATGTCATGTAATACAAACATTAATGTATAGGTAAGTTAAGTTATTTAGAATCGGTGTCTAGCTTATGATCTACATTCTCGCCCACGCTATATGCACCCAGTGATCTATAACTTCAAGGAAGTATTTGTATTTTGTATTAAAATATCCACACCACTAAATATCTGTATCATGAGTACATTACACAACACATCAAAATTAGGTATTAGTAAAGTTTCTATTTTTATAAAATCTTATATATTTTGCATTCCACCTTGGCTTTATTTTTATTGTTTATCATCTGTGGGATGAAATAAAGAAAATAAGCTTTATTTTGATATAGCAAAGATATTTACACATATATAACTTTACTTATTCCAAATTTTAGTATCTTAGTAAATTCAGTTTTATACAGGGAGCAGCAAAACAGCCAAAGATTAAATTGTCATATTAAAGATGTAAATTACAGATATATAATAATCAATAGTAGTATAGTACAAACTCGTACTTCCGTAGTCGTAGTAAGTCGTGCAGGGTTCATTCCAAAAAAAACCATAACTAATAAAGTAACACTCTATTGATTTGTAAAGTGTGCACTCAATCAATAGCATTTCCAACAAAAATGTACACGGAAGATTAATATTTATTTAAAGCTACGATAAGCGTAAGGAATATATTCAACCAGTCACCACTAATGAAACGTATATTCCTCAAATTTCGTTATCGGGAAACTGAAATTTCGAGGCCATAAAAATCGACGAACAACGTTGAGTTCGAATGAAGCTCATAATAATAACATTCAACGGGAATCAATCAAATGGGGATGGAGTGGCCATAAGAATAACCGAGTGAGGGGTCACTGGTTATTGTTACGTCTTATGTTAACGATATAGAAATGTTACGACTTTTCTATTGATAAAGGTTTAATACGGGATTAATAATAGCAGTTATTAACTAATCAATGGATGAAAACAAAGTGTATCGAAATCAACCAAAAATTGTTACATATACAAAAGGCACGTTTGTGATAATTTCACGAAGCTTTTTTGTTTTTTGATGTACTCGGAACTATCTTAAGCATCTACTGATTGTTTTTTCTATATGCGCACTAAAGTCTGCAAGCTTTAAAGCTGGTTTAAGCATACATTTAAAGTGCCGAATTATTCACGAATATAACAGAATATACACTACTCATCCACAACTTATATCAGTCTTGTTAGGTGCTTATGATATACTTAATCCTCCATTTTAAAAGTAATTTCTGCTTAACAAAAAGCAAAACATTACAATCTGAAAGTGGAAGTGTTCCTTACATTTATGCCATTTGCAATAATTATTATGTATAAAAAAATATAGCTTGAGCATATGCTGTAGATATTATAGCATTTATAGATCAATAAAACAGATTCAAAAATCTAAGATGTATGGTATTTGAATGTTATGTTGACAAGATCAATTTGTTGCTGATCTAATTTTAGATATTTATGTTATTTTTTGTTTTATAATACTACAAACTGTTATTATTTTATTTTTATCTCACACACTATTTTGTGTGTTTTTATAACTCTGTAATGTATAATCATTTACGGTTCCGATTTTTGTATGTCCTGCTTAGTAGATTTATTGTCTTCATATCTTCATATAGCCTTATTTAACTTATATATACAAATATTGTAAATTCTATTTTAAAAGAGTTAGTTGGAGTTTCTTGCCCATTCTTCTCCACACGAAACTACCTTTTGGAAGGGGCAACTAGACTCATTTTTATATTTTATTTGACGTTCAATTTTCACTGTTCAATTTTAGGTGGTCTAATTTGAATAAATGATTTGACTTTGACTTTATGGGTATATATGTAAGTTGTCAACGCCTTTTATGATCTTACAAAAGAGTTTAAACAATACATAAAATAGGTCGTGTAGCCGTTAAAACTTTAAACAAAATTGAGACGCTAAAACGCTAAGCCCTAAAAGCCTCCGTCAGGGCTTAAAAACTATTCCCAGAAACAATATCCTTACAATACATGGCTTGAACAAAAGCTTTATTGTAGCAGCTTTCAAATTTAAAACTAATGGCAGTAAAAGTTTCAATTATAGCCAACCCCTAATGGACCGAATTTCATATCCAACTTTACAACTGCTGTGGTTTAATAATGTGATTTCTAATAAAAATATTACTTACGGACAAAATGTTGTATTAGCGAGTGGTTCTCTTCGCTTCGAGCCCTTCTAAATTAACGTCCCGTAAATAGGATACAGCGGACACATTTTAGCATCTACCTTCTTGCAGTTATAAGCAAGAAGTGGATCAGTTGATGTATAGACCTAAAACTAATTAAGGTTTAACTAGTTGGCAGCACTATTACATTTAGTCTAAATGTAATATTGCTAATATAATTCTAATATATACATATATATAAATCTAATATTATATTTATTACCAAATAAAAGTGCCGAGTAAAATATATAGTAACAGAAACCGCTTTATCAGCCCTTAAGGGAATGTAGCTAATATTGGCCGGAATTTGGTGCGATCTCACGAGGCGTTCGCCAAATGGCCAGAGTTTGGTTAATAGTCGGCAATAGATTGCTTCCAAGGCTGTTCTCAAGATATTTACCTCTGATCACTTTTATAACTAGCATACCCTCAGTAATTACTTGAACTAATATACAATTCTTTTACGTCGATAAATGTAATAAAAATTACAGTTTTGAAACAAGCTTAAACTAGGCCTCGGATTCTGTTTCATTGTAATTTGTCAATCTAATATGCAAGTAGGTGATCAGCCTCTTTATCAGTGTCTGACATACCCCGTCGACTTTTTGGGCCTGAGGCAAGCCGGTTTCGCCACGATCACTTTTCTTTTACCGTCCGAGCGATGTTAAATGCGTACTAAGAATTTCCATTGGTGCACAGCTGGGTAATGACCTCAGGAACTCAGGACTGAATCCATTACTGCTTTAGAATTTCAATAGAAAATGTTTTAAAAATAAATTAAAGGCCTATAAATACTTTAGTTACTGTAGACTGTATTTAAAACCTTACTTTGAAAAGTTTTCTTCTTCAAAAATATAGGTTTGCAAACTCAGCAACATACGTTCAAATCTTATACTATTTATTTAAAATTGTTACCTGTTAACTAGAACGATCACAGTAATAATATAATCGTAAAACGTGTCTCCTTTTCATCCACATTCATGCGTGTAAAAATTTGCCATTTGACGTGACCATTCCAAGGGATTCACAATAAAATGTTGGAATTAAGGAAAATCATGGAATATCGTGAAAAAAGCGCCTTTTATCAAAAGTAAAGCCTTATACATTAGCTGTATTGTAGAAGTAAAAGGATGACTATCGTATCTTTGAAAGGGTACCGATTTTATATTGGAAAAGATTTCTATTTCGTTTTTATATGATTGACCATCTGTCTACTTACTTTTACGAGAAATGAAAATGTTTTATCCAATATAGGCGCGATAATATTTCACTTATATGCCTTTCGATTATATGAAACCTTAGCTTGGTACACACAGATGGTGTAGCATTTTTATTAACACTGTTTCATCCAAATACGGTGCAGATATATTTATTACAAGAATCTCAATTATTAATCTGATTAATCGAGAAGAAACTTTAAGTTTTAGCTCCAGTTGTGCAGCAATATATTATGATTTTACTTCTTATAGTGCGAATTCCTTTCGAATGTTGATGATCATCATAATTTAATTTTGAAAGCCACGCTTACGAACAATGCTTAACAAACTTTGCTAGATGAAAGTCAAATTTGAGAAAACGGGCATGTATATCAGGGGAGAAATTTAGGTTGGGTCTTATAATCTTGTCTTGTTAACACTACTGTGCTGAAAAGCAAGATCAGAATAATGCCTGTCTGTCTCCATATCCACGGTATAATGCAACTTGGCATCATTCATTCCAGTGCAATGGTTGATAGGACTGGGGGACTCTTTACACTGGCCATGCAGGTATTTCTTGGGCACTTGTCGATCAATACTAGAACAAACTAATGTCTGAAGTCGAAAGCCAGCTACGTAGAGACTCGGACTAGGGTAGACTAAATCTAGTCAAATTTAACCCCAAGAAGATACAGTTGGCGAGTTTTCCACTAAAAAACCACATAACTCTCTCTTTGAAGAGTGGCTTCTCAAAGACAGCCATCAACGGAATACTGGGCGTTGACACATAATAATATTAAGTTTCGCGTCCATTTGGAAGTTAAGACGGTACTTCACTCCGGGCCTTTACTTGTAACAGTATAAGGCGCCAATTTGGCTCCATATGGAGTACTTTTTTCACCTCTCCGCAGAAGCTCCAGTCTCCAGTACGAGATCTTTCCTCTCGACCGTATTCAACGAAAAGCGGTTCAAATCTTCGACGACTTTCCGAGTAGCTTGTTTTTTGGCGTTGCGTGATGTCTTTGCATTTTCCTTCGGAGAGTGTTTACAGGAGTTGTTGGATTAATACCTGCAGCTGAGGGTTATCGTCGAGGCAGAATACGAAATACTACACGTATAACTTCAACATCCGTCTTTGCACAACATATCGTTATAAAGGCAGTTTCAGCCGTGCACCACCACTATATGGAACCGGCTAACTGCTGAAGTATCTCCGAACCAATTCCACTTAGGTTCCTTCAAGAAAAGAATGTACCCAGTTCTTAAAATCCCTCTGAGAGTGTCCATTAGTCATATCACTTAACTGTAGTTGAGCCCAATGCCAGCTTACTTCCTATTCCATACAAAAATATGTTTTTTTTTTCATTAGATAATAACGTACGCGTATCAACTTGGGACCATCGATGGATGGAAGCTTAAAACGGATTCAAGTTAGGTATTATGTTAAATTTATTCGTTTGTTTTAAGCACAAAATATACAATACTACTATTTAATACTCGACAACACAATATAAACGCATTAACACAACATCAGAGCGCGTTCTCAGTGAATTTAAATTGAAAAGTGGATGTAGATAAGTCTCCAATTTAACTGTAATCGCTTATTTCCTTCCGTTCAGCCTTACAAATCCGTTCAAGTTTAAATTCTGGGAAAATTCAGCTTAAAAATGGTGTCGACGTAATTAAAGAAAGTCGTTAAAACTTTCCCAAGCTAGACTAATTAAAATAAGTAATTAAAAGTGAAGATTTATCTTAACTTTTATGAATAACAGCCATTTCCTATCGACTTCGGGAGTTCACGGTTCTTTGGTGAATAGTGATGAAAACAATTATTACTCTGCAATTTATCATAGCTGTAATTCCTGAGATTTCGTGGTGGTTAGGAATTAGCCTTGTCTAGTAATAATTCACATGTGACGTAGTTTTATTTGACGTACACTTTTAAATATAATTCCTACACCACATATGCCATAAAGTATCCATTCTGTAGAACACAAAGAAACAGAAATAACAATATTAACCGTAGATTAAGAGTATCAAAATTAACAACTATTTGATATGTAATTTTTTAACAGCCGCTTTAATTATAATTCTAAAGCACCACAGACTATAAAAAATAAAAAAATATAACTATATCTTGTTACTTCTGTAAGAGTGATACATCTGTTTAAGTAGTATTTCAGATAGGACATATAAAACTTGTTTGTAGTTAGATAAACGTAAAAGTTTGATATTGCAATACCCAATATTGTATTTGGTTTACGCGATATTTGCAATACTGTGAAAATAAAATGGAATATTGCAAAAAGCAACCACACTGCAATAGACAGAATTAATATGGTAACATTTCAATAGACATCAACATATCAAATTGTTGTCTATTAAGTTGATGTGACTGTCTGTCACTGACCACGATTGCAAGTATTAAAAGCATCGTGTATTAAATTTGCGCTTATATCCATAAAAAATGTTTTGTTTTAAATCTAAATGCATAGTAGTGTTAATTAAACGTATTGTATTCCCATATGAAATATTTGTTGCGTTGATGAGATGATGCACCTGTGTATGAAATTTTATTTGGTTCGAATTTAATTAATTAAATCATATGAGTCTTTGTTTAACTTTTTTGATCTTTTGGCTTCGCAATTCAGGATCTCCTTAATTTATAAATAGGGTAGTAGGTGATCAGACGTATGTCAATCACAAGAATTTTCATGAAGGGAGAGGGTTCTAGCTCACAAACCTTTCAAAATATAAGCAGTATTTTTTTAAATTAAATATTTCTTATAGATATAGGTTAAATATGGATACTTCCACGCTATTCTTCTTAACATGTAATTGTAATTAAAATCTAAAACACAATCTATAGAATAAATCAGTATTAAACTGAGGTTAATGCGAATATTCGTTATTACAATGGTACTACGCCAAACTCTCAACTTATGATAATAATAAAATTGTGTTAGACTATTTCCAGCATTACACCAGATCGTATCGGAAGTTCAATATTGCTGAGCGTTATTGCAAAAGTATTGAACTACTTTCAAAGTTAATCTTTTATGTATCTCAATTGTTTCTTTAAGACGCTAAGAAGATGTTTTAGTAAAAGTAAAATTACTAAAGCCTCCATAATCCAAAATTAGTTAGCTAGAAGATCTTTTATTCCAACAACAGCTTAGTGTATATACCAGAAGATCTTAGGTTTATTTTCCGGCGAAAAATTGTTTTAGGTTGGAAAAGGAAGGTTAATTCAATGAAATAAAAATAGAATATGTTCGCTTTATTCTGCGGAGTTTGGAACTTTAAAGTAATAGATAAGCTCTCTTATGGGTAATAAATAAAATAAAATTCGAATTAAAATGTCCGTTTGTAACATTGGGCAGTTTCTAAGTTTCCTATTACGTTTTAATAGCTGCGTTTATATTCCTATATTTGTAAGTGAATAAATTGATAAATTATTTATTTGAAAATGAACATTTCACATTCACACAATTCAAAATAAACAATTTAAAAAAAATTGCAGAAAAATTTTGTGACCACATGGATCACAGCTAGTTCCCACTTTACATAAAAACGGTCGTGGAGGTGTACGATCGCCCCCGACACTGGAAATGCAGCCGAGAGATTCAGTCGCGTTATCTTAATATACTGGAGCAAACCCAAGCACTGGGATCGTTTAGATATTCATTTATATTGTAATAGGCAATAGGGAAGTCAATTACGAACTACTTTGTTTTTCTCTTAATTGTGTAGGTACATTGCTTAATTTTTATTTTAGTTATACGGGCTTCATCCGTGTAGTCAGCAGTTTTGGCAGATCAATCTGTAGTGCCAGTTGTTGCTGATACATAAATTTTTAGAAATTAATATATATAACATATACTCCACTTGCTTTCGTATACATTTCAAGGCCCATTCTCATCTCCAAACATACACAAATGTCAGAGTCTGAGGTCTGATGCAAAATTTTCAACTCAAATAATATTTATATTAATATATAAAAATAAATCATTATGGTGTAGAATATAATTAGAATCCATCTAAAACATTTACCCCATTTCCGTAATTCTCTAAAATGTCACCACAAGTACGCAGATTGTGTCATTTGACATCCTTCCGACGTGTCAAGTCTTTGAAATTAGGTTAGATCTTAATCGAATGGCCTCATTATGTCTCGCAAATGTCAGACAAGAAATAAATTTAAGATATATAGCGAATAGAGACGCTTTTATTTACTTTTCTAAACGAGTTTAATCTTAAATGAGCCTAGAAGTTTTAGTTAATTTAAAATGATGTGTACAAATAATAATGTGTATAAGTTATGGCATAATATTGTAACAGACAAGGAAAATGTAATTACCTAAAAAGTAAAAAAATATTTTCTCATACAAAAAAATTTAAATTGAAATAAATATTATTGCGATCAAAATTGTTTAAGATCGTTTAGCTCGGAAATCTTTCCTTTTAACGGAAAAGGGGATTTACTACGCTAGGTACAGATTATTATTAAAACATACGCATGACCCATGAGCTCGATGTAAAAATTTTTAGAATAAAAAATGGCGCGTTTTAATTTCACCCACCACTAAACCAATGAATAGTTAAGTATTTACCATACCAGCTCGTTGGCACATGTTTTATAGCGGGAGAATAAAATATGTAATATAACGAACAAACCTATAAAGTTCACCTAACGCTGAGACCATAAATAAACGAAATTTTAATATTCCATAGACTATACATATTCTAAGCAAATTTATTTATTTATTATTAACACTTCGTTGCATTACATAAAAGGAAAATATTAAACATAATTTAATGAAAGCAACTGGCGGCCTTATCGCTGTAGAGCGATTTCTTCCAGACAACCACTGTGAGTAAAGGAAAAAACCACTGTGAGTATATTACATAAGGTAGGCAAGAAGTGCAAAAATACATATTACAAATAATAAAATAGGGAAAACAATAAAAAAATTAATATGGAATCACACTGAAACTCCTTGGTAACACATTGAAACATCATCCTGATGAACATAGTTTATTTTGAGCGATGATATCATATGATTTTATTTCATTTTGAATGAAATTCAAATAATATTACAATTTAAATAAAAAAGTAATCCTATTAAAATGAAACTTTACCTTCGCTTTTAGCCTTTAAAATTGTGTATTTTCTGAATAATCAAAATCGTAAAAACAATGGGAACCCTTAAAATGTACTAAAAAACGAATAATTAATTTATCAACGTAATAAAATCTTTGTCGAAATAAATGGAAATTGAGAAAAGAAAGCTGGCTTTGTTTTACTTAGATTTTATCTACAAAGAAATGTTTCATTATGTTTGCTCTTAATTTTCTGTCAAGGACGGCTGAAGGATGACTCAATGGTGCTGTTAAAATAAAAAATATTATCATGTCACGTTTTGTACATTTATGAACGTCAATATTTTTTTTCAATTAACTTGGCGCTAAACCCACATGCACTCATTTAAATGGCAAATTATTTTGTTTGACAAGATGCTTGTGAGATGTTGCTACGACTATTACGTAGCTACTTTTCCAAGGGACAACGACATTCTATTCTTACGCAAAACGGACCAATTTCGAGTCTAGTTGCGGAAACTGAGCCCACCTACCTTACCTAACCTTACGTAGATACTTTCATTTCTTATGTTCCGTGGTGCATTGTCAATGTCCCGAAGAAAACGTCTTGTTCTGAAATCGTCATTTCTTACTCTGTTCTATTTTCTTCTTCGTGATCACGTTACGTTATCTTTCATAATTGCCTTCCTATTAGCCAGAAAATTTTTACTTGCTTGCTTTTTCACATGTTAATCTGTATAGTAAGCCCGCATTTATTAGATATGCAGGTGATATTTTCATTATAAAACTAAGTAGATAGAACCTATTTAATTAAAAATAATAATAAGAAAGAAAACAACAAATCATTACTCTCATACAAATCTACCAATCTCAGTCGCTGGGGGTAATACTGGGGGCTTATGTCACTGCTTGTGGCGGCGTCCATGTGTCGGGTTGTCAAAATATTGCGTGGGGGCTGAAGGCTGGCCATGCAACATACTCGTGAACGGGTGCTACTTGTGTGACTGGTCGTACTTGAGTTCGTGTATGCGGTGATATTAGTTGTTTATATTCCGTGTTGTTCTCATGAGTATGTAAGTGCGTGCACCTATTTCACCATGCCTCCTGCTGATAGAGGACAAATCTTTGTTTTTAATTTATTTTATTATTCTTTATTACTCAAGATATCATATGGAACATGGTGTAATGGTTGCAGCTCCTTACAAACATTGTGTAAAAAAACTTGGCGATTAAAAAGAGTGGTGGAGAGTTTATTGCCAGTTCTTCTCTGCCGTTCTACGCCCTTGATTTGAGAAGTGACAGTAAATGTCAAATTAGAAGCATTTAATGTATACTACTTTTTTTGACGTCCATAAGTTTCTGTTACCTACATGAATAAATGTTTTTTGTCTTCGCTTTGACTTTGACTTTAAGAAAAGATATCAACTATACTAACTATATTAGTCCAATTGAGGGGTAAATACTATATGCAAAGTAGAAGTTATATGAAACTTCTACATAGAGAAAAATATCAAAAGATTTACCCTTTATCGGTCCAGTCAATTTTTTGGATGGTGAAATAGTGTTAAGGGCATCAAAAGTTTTCACCAAACAAAGCCAGTTCGATTCCCAAGGGTTTGTTATTTATAGTTTTACTTCGGCTACTGGCCCGCATCTCTTTAAAGCTCGTACATACGATGGTAAAGTTTCCATATAAGTAGTGGAATAGGTTTAGTTATAAACTTTATTCCTTACTGAAGTTCCGTAGCCGGGTTTTGTTTTATGTGAAGATAAATAGTGATGGGTGTACTAACATTGTACAGGAAAAATTATATAGACACTTTCGAACAAATACTCATCAGAGTGAACTCTATTATCCGCCTTGACGTTCGTGTAGGATTAACAGCCTTTGTGTGGATGCTATTACTAGAGACTACTATAGCTTTCGGAGCATTAAAATAATTTGAATTATAAAATGAGACATTAGCTCACGAACATCTCAATTGTCTAAAGCGTGAATTTGGCCCCACGTAAGGGGGAGGGGTATACTCACCTCTCAGTAATACCAGATGGTATTTTACGAAGAGTGGGTCGAATCGTCAATTACATGTTACTTTAAAGTCGGTTGATTCCTTGGCGTTGCGTAGAGATGTGGCTTCACTCTGCATTTTATACCTCATTTGCCATAGACAGTGTTAAGAGGAGTTATTCGCGGTTCACCGTCGGACGTCGAAACAGAATACAAAATGCTACACATATCGACGTCCGTCGTTCCACAACTGAGTGTTATGTGAGGTATTTCTTGCCGCCACCACCGCTATTTGAAACCAGCTGTCCACTGAAGTATTTCCGAACAAAGTTGAGATAGGGTCCTTCAAGAAAAGAGCGTACCAATTCTTAATAGCAATCTCTTCTGGCAATGTGTCCATGGGCGGTGGTAACACTTAACATCAGATGAGCTTCCAGTCCGTTTGCCTCAAGTTCTTAAAAAAAATTAAATACCACAATATGTTTTCATTCTTAATTTTAATCTACACGTTTTAAGTAAATACTTACGAATTTTGACGAGTTAATAAAAAAAACGTAAATTTATATCAAAATTTAGGTGAATAGAATTTTGGATTTCAAATTAAACCAAGAATGTCAACATATTTCCTAATATTATAACTTTGTGAATATTTTTCCTCTTCAAGTGTGTACCCTGCCTTAATATCACCCTCGAGACATAACTTTTTGCATCAACTTTACCTTCCATTTTGTTTTATCACCATTATTTTCGAACAATTCAACGGATTTTCCGAGTTTTTCATCCAATTTTAGGAATATTTTTCATAAACTCCACGTTCATATCACGTTTAAACAAATATTTTTTGAAATGATATTTTCCAATTTGGGTTTAATTTGTTGTTGTAAATATATATTTTGAAAGCGTTTATAAATGAAAATATTTTTCATTTCATAAAGAAAATATGAAATAAATTTTGCCTTTCGTTCATAAATTTAATTAATGTAAAATAATAAGTACTGTGTTTTATGTTACAACACATCGGCATCGTTTAAAACATTTTTACAAACTAAGACACACAGTCATACAGTACAATTTAATTAAGGGTAGGTCTAATATTGCTAATTTCGTTTTTCATCACTGTATGTGTGTAGGAACTATTTATATTAAAAAGGAAACAGCTAGTAACATACGGCTAGTTATATGATCTTAGGTCTAGCTCCAGTAATTAATGCTGTGATCAAACGTTCCTTTGAGCTTTTGCTGAAGCGTTTCAATGTTGCTTGCGTGGTATATATTTTGTAATGTACACGGTATTTTCATATGATGCCCTGTGGGTTAGTAATATCGTGTATTAATTGGAATTCGGTTTAGAGGGTTTACCCTTTAAAATAATTATTGAATGTTAGCCAGCTGCTATTTTCGACTATTTCAAGAATTTAAGGTATTTTTTTGGGAAGCACGTATGCTTCTATGATTTAATAATAATGATACATTGAACTCAGCCATTAAAATGATAATATGTAATCCTCCTCCTTATAAAGGCTCACTGTTAGTATAGAATGTTTTCGTGTTATTATGGAAAATAGTTCGATTTTAGGAATATTATTAAACAGTTAAATGATAAATATGTCTACCTTTAACACAAGATTTTGAATGTACAAGTAGTACAAAGAAATTTTTCAAAGAATAATTCTTAAAATATGCAGTGAAAATATTCTTTGATTGTTTCAGATGACACTACAAGACCAAGATGAGGATTCGACGAAAAATACACGATAAAAAATACAAGATACTTTAAAGGATGGTTCAGTGACAAACATGATAGAAGACGGTAGCCGCGACTCAAAGCGCGCTTACCGAAAATCCGAAATAATTGAAGAACCTAATTGCTGCTTCGAAGCCATCGACGATACCAAACTCTTCTGTTGCAGATGCGCTCACAAGAAACGAGCGTCACCTCTCACCTGCCTTGCGATATGCTTCCTCGTTCTCACTTACAACCTCCTGGGCGGGTTCCTCTTCCTCGCAATAGAAGGAAACACGGTGATAGAAGAAACTGCTGTAGCGGAATCGAAGCCAAATTTAAGTTCACAGGAAAGCGGCGATTTGCGCTCGAAAACAGTGGAGAAGCTCTGGTCAATAACGGAAGATCTTAACATTTTGTACAAGGAAAACTGGACAAAGTTGGCTGCGAAGGAGTTGATGGATTTTCAAAAGGTTCTGATGAAGTCGATTCACGGAGTCGAAGTTGGCCAGATACATTTCGATGACGCCGAGTATCGGTGGACGTTTGCAGGCAGTTTTTTGTATGCCCTGACGCTCATCACTACGATTGGTAAGTTGTTATCATGGTCCAAAAAATTTTGATGTTTGCTTTGATAGTATCTTTCTATACTTAAAATTGTAAACTGATATAAATATTTAAACAAACTTATGCCATTATAGCTGTTAAAATGTATTGATGTATGTATTATTAAAATATATAAAAGCTCTCCTATATCAATAAGAAGTATTTTAATAATGAAGAATAAAACATAAAAAGTAATTTTACAGAAAATGTTCTTACTGTATAAAATATTTTTACAGGACATGGTAATGTGGCGCCGAAGTCGTCTACGGGGAAGATGGTGTCAATTGTGTACGCGTGTGTGGGCATACCGCTCATAATGCTGTATCTCTCCACTATCGGCGAGGCACTCGCAAGAAACTTCCGTTCCCTTTACTCCAGAATGTGCCCATCGCGCCTCAGAAGCGGAGACTTCCACTCCAAAGCCGAGTGTTTGCGCTACACCTTACCCGTAGCGGAGTGCGAGAGAAACGAAAATATTTTCGATCGTCAGAAACGGTCACCATTCACAGCCGCCCTCAACCTTGACAATTTTAACAGTGGTTATCATTGGACGTGTCGGGACCACACACGAGTGCCAATTATTCTTAGTTTACTATTAATTGCCTTGTACATAGCGTTAGGTACTTTTATATTTCATTCAACGGAAAAATGGAACTTTGTTGATGGCTGTTACTTTTCATTATCAAGCCTCGCGACGATAGGGTTCGGTCACCTTAAGCCGGGACTTTACGCTAGCACAGTATCAGCAAAAGCTGAGGACATTGCTGTGGGAGTGTGTTGTATCTATATACTAGTGGGGATAGTTATAGTAGCAATGTGTTTTAATTTAATACAGGAAGACATGAGCGTAGCCGTGCGTGGCTTCACCGCTCTGTCGATGGGTGGCGCTAAGTCGCGAGCCGTACACAGTGAAGCGTGTGATGAAAAGGTAGCAATGGCTGTCGTCTCTTGACACAGGGAGACGGCCGACGGGCCGTCTATAAATTGCCACGATAAAAGACCCCAAGTTACATTCAAAATAGACAGTTCGAATCCGACAAAATTCAATAGTTTGCCAAGGAGGAAATCTACGGCGTACGGCGAGGAAAGTTTTCAGAGGAATACGCCAGTTCGCCGTTCAGCGGGTCACGTTGATCGATGTATAGAGTACTTTGTGCCAAGAAGTTTGAGTGAGTTTAACTTAAGTGGGACGGGTGGTGGGGAGTTCTGCGCGGTAAGTACCTTTGGCGACAAGACCCGTAGAGATAGGAGGGATAAAATGGTGACGTTTGAGGACGATCGGTCTGACACCGGACGCACACTACCGGACGATGTGTTTATGTGACTGTACACACACATTTATGTTGGAATAAACACCATTTGTTACTTAATAAAGTTTTACACTTATTTGTTGTTTAATTTACTACCTTTGACTGTAAATTCTGAAATTCAATTCTGAATATCGATTATATGACATATACTTTGACAACAAAGCCAAATTGTTGATCATACATAGTCAGTACAACTAGTTTTGAAGTTATTATCAATTACTCATTTCTTTCAATCGTGCATAATAAGAAAACGTAACGCAAATAAAATCATAATTTGACATAAGCCGTTCCGAATCCAGCCACAAACACAATAATATTGAGTTTACAAGTAAAGCAAGGAATATTGGTACAAAGCAAATATGTGTTCAAAGTTCAAACGTGATATGAAATCGGAGATATACCGATAATTCACCAAACATCAGTCCCGTGGGTCGATCGTCAAGTAGGTTAATCTGCCGTCAGATCCACTAAGCAGCGTCCACTATGTGGTCCAAACTTACGTAACCAGTATTGGTAAGTACAGATTAATTGGGATTATATTTATAGGTTAGGTAATTCGAGTCCTGGAACAGTATATTTCATACCAAAAAATAGCCTATGTTCCAGAGTCTAATCAATCGTTACTCACATAGATCAGTTTTTACTGATGTTTAAACGATTTATCGTTTGTGATGAAGAAAATGTGTGTAGACTATAGTATATCCTAAAGAAAAGTAATTCGAATATATTCATAAAAATCTTTTAATCAGTACTAGAAATCGGTGAGTGATGAAGTGTTGAAATAAATATTTTATCGTACATAAACGGGAATTACTTATACTAACTAAACATTTCCAATGATTTACAGCAGTACATCCTATAATTTTTCTTTTTTTTTTAATAGAACAGGGGGCAAACGGGCAGGAGGCCGTTATATATATGGTAAACATCAAAAATCTACAAAATTATATGACTAATAAATAATGAGTTTTGGTTTTAAGATGAAAGGAATATATTTAACATATTTAAATTCTATGAAAGCTAGTTTTGCAATTATGAAAATAACTTTATAGAAAATACTTCGTACAGTCTTCCTGAGACAGTCGGTCTTTCGCTTGGCTTGTTTATCATAACGGAAGCAGAATACGTAGGAAATCTTAGCGAAAAGCAAACACAATAATTTTGTCGGAGCATTGTGTTGACTAAACCAAAAAAGTAGGTGTAGTGAAATTTTTTTTGAATTTTTCACATTAACTTAAGATTAAAAAAAATCGTGTGTTAGGTAAAACGATACATTTTGCTAATTTACCTTTCACATTTCAGTAATATAAGAAACTATTATTTAAAGACTGTAAAGTGGGAACATATATTTCCATTTTAACTTTATTTTCAGTAAAAAAATTGAAATGTCATCTTTTTTCCTTAAATCATAAGTAAAAATTTATCACGCTACGCTTGCTACTTCAATACGAGGTATGCAAAATATTAATTATTGAAGGTTAGATTTATGTATTATGAAAAAAAAAAATACAGGGGTCTAGGCTCTGAATATGATTTTGTCCCATTCGGTGTCGAGACCCTTGGTCCGTGGGGTCCTAGCGCTATAAGGCTTTTTAGGGAAATATCAAAAAGGTTAGTCGACATCACAGGAGAACGAAGAGCTGGCAGCTACCTCGCACAAAGAATTAGTCTAGCTATTCAAAGGGGGAACGCTGACAGTATCTTCGGAACCTTGCCTAAAGGGACTACTTTTAATAATATTTTTTAATAATTAAATTTTAAGGTTAGTTATTAGGTATATTTTTATGTATTATGTTATTTGTATTGAAAGTTATTTATTTAATTATTTACCTATACCTACATGATACCTATCTTGCCAGCTCTACGCCCTTGACTTGCGAACTGGTAGTAAATATAAATTTATGAAAAATAATAACTATTGAAGTTATTTAAAACTCTTCCAAGAGCCCCTTTATTTATTGCTGGCATATTGTTACTAGGGAGATTCACCTCAATTATGGACCAGAAACTACTCAGTTACAACGTATTCTGAGCTAAATTGCCAAAGCATATTGTTATTTAGTTAAGCCGATGCTTCCATGACTCTCAAAGCCAGTACTCTAATTAGAGTTTAATTAATGAATTGTTAGTATTGTTTTAAAAAAAATTTTATTTGCTGAATGTGTGCATTCAAATCATGACAATTTCAAAGTATTTTTGCGTGGGCAGCTGAAACTTATTTGTCGGAAAAATCGGCTCAGAATAATAATTATTGTTAATGCAAAAAGCTATATATATTCACTAAATAAAATAATTTAAATACGAAATCTCAAATTTGTTATGAAATGCATAAATTCTTAAAGCTGGATAGTACTCCCAAGAAGAAGAAATAAAATTTCACAGAACAATAAATCCTTTTAGTTTCAGCAACCAGGTTATCTTACAATGCCTTATATTCTATATAATGAATGGGGGAAGCTCTTACTTAACATAAAAGAATATTATAATGAGTTGCGCTGCTCCACCGTACAGTAATGAGAAAATGAGTGAAATGCGGATTCATTTAAATGAAGATAATTGACAACATTAAGTATGAAATTATTATAACATTTATGTATAAGGTTAACTCAATTATAATTATTCGACACTTATACTCAAATATAACCATATTTTTTTTTAGGTTAGAAACAGGTATATACATTAGTAATGTAATTTCATAAATGTACGTTATCTGTATTAATAAATAATACTCTAAAGATTATTTATTAAGATTTCTTGAAGATTACTTATTATTTTTACGTAATCTGCGTACACAATACAATAGAGACTGTAGTGCTACGATCGTAGTATTTGGTCACCCTGCTTCGTTTAACAAACACTTTTATTTAATAATATCTTCGTTAGCGCTTTCGCCGAATGATACAAACAATAGGGCACATAACGAAAACAATTGATGTATAGACAGGGTATGAACGGTTGACCTAAGGGAGTATTGTAGAGTATATGTAATAATAATATTATTATGATAGCGGTACTCCACAATACGAATGTAAAAATATAATAATAAAGCCACTTTTAGGTAAAGGCTGAAATGGAAATGGCAATTACAACGCGTACAGACAAAAGATAAAACTCCATAAAAAGAAAAGTGGGAGGACCACAAAAGCGATGGGCTGATGACATCGTTAAGTTTTCTGGGATGTAATGGAAGCATAGAACAGATCCAAAATGGAAAGTTCAGGACAAAAATACATAACAATTTAATTATTTTTTTTATCAAGTTAATTTTTATATCTATTTCGTTTATAACCCACTAACTATAGAAATTTCGCATTCGACTCACATAGTATTAATCAGTGAAACAGATCACATGACACTGCATATTGCTATCGATATGAAATCAGTGCGTTTAATTAAATCAGATTCTACGTGCTGTCGTGTTCACACGAGGCTCTAACAAAACCTACTACAGTTTACTAACATATTAAGTTTTGTAGTGAGGAATATGCGACGCAGTTGTATTTGCCCAACCACAAATAGCCATAGTAATCTTAATAAATCAAATCAAATCAAAAATTACCACTTTCACCATCGCACACATATATTTTCTTCAAACTGTAAGATGGCTGGAAAAGTTTTCCCTTATTTCTTGTACATATTTCTATTGTGAATGTTCTTTAAAAGACAACTAATATTACTACGCACATAAACGATACAGTTGTACAGATGATATCGATTTCCTTGAACAAAATCAAATATGTACTATACTGTAAGTTAAATTAAGCTAGCATTTTGTTCATATATAAAAAAAATAATCTGTGCCACAACATTTTTACGTCTGGATCTCCGATTACTGTATTTGTTTCATATGAACATTCGCATTTTCATAATAGGCCTAAGATCAGCCTCCTGTGCCTGACAGGCGGACAGACCTTTTGGGTTTAAGGCAGTTTACTTTCGGTGTTTTCCTTTACCCTTCGAGCGAATGTTTAATGCGCATTGTTGAACAGCCAGAATCGAACCTACGACTACGACAGGTAGTCGTAGGGTCAGTTTTAAGGTAAGTATTTTTTTGTCGGTGAGGCTTGAAAAAACAAAAAGTTATGAGTTGAGAAATTTGTATATCGTATAACTTAATATAATCTTAAAAGCACCCTTATTGGGTGTGTACCATCATAAATTGCATTTCTATCACAAGGACTTGTCAGTACCAATCTAGTGGATATTATGTAAATGACATAATAATACAGTAATATAAAAATAACGTGATATATACAAGATGAAAATGTATTCGAATTTTAATAAGAATTAATAAAAACGTAAATTTTCTTATAAAAACGCACAATAAATTATAACTCTGCTGGGGTTGAGCTGAAAGATCCCTCCCGGGGATCAATTTTTTGCAGCTGATGATCCCATCTAACCGCTAGTTACGTTAGATCCTTGACTTTTTGGCCACCTTGTTTAAATTGTGATTTAATTAATTTTAATTAGTTAGACAACTCGATTTTGAAAATCTCTTTTAAAATTTGTAAGTACTTCTATATTTTGTAAAATGACTTCTCACATAATGTTTAAATCTTATGATATTTGAGAAGACCTATAACAAGCATGGTACGCACCTGCAACTTTTACTGATCTTATTAGTTATTGGTATGTTCTGAACACTTACATTGCCCGCATTCGACACAAAAACGATTGAAATGAACTGAGTAAATAACTAAGTTCCAGCCAAGTGAGTCACCGAAGCGTTTAATTTACGGAAAAGAAAATACTATTTTTAATGTTTCCGTATTACTATCAATTAATACAAGAAATAAATGTTTGCCCTACATAAACCTATTCATAATACCAGACAGTTTCTTTGAGAGTCATGCCAGGGTGAAATCAAGCCTCGGGCTTGTAATCTTAGTTGATAGATGACGTTTTAAGTGCCGTTTTATTCGTCAGAATTAATAATTTGCTTGATTAAATTATGGAAACTTGATAATGTTTTGTTAATTTTTAATGTTGTAATAATTTAATCTCCGTTACAACATTTATTTAAACGACTTTTATTCCAAAATTGAAAGGAAATCGAAAAACATATTCTGTTTTACCAAACAATATTTTATGTATTAGCATTCATAGTACATTGTGAGCTTTGTTAATAAATTATGTTTTTGAAGGAAAAAGCTTAGTGAAAACATATTATTAATAATTCATAATAATATAAGTAGTTATCAGTTTAAATTCTAGGTGCCCCTTTAGTTATTATGAGATTCGAAATAAAACTACCAAAATACTGCACTTTGCAGCTTAACATAATGCATAATTCTCTTCCGATCACAAAATAAATTAATAATGATCTTTGTAGTTCAAATAGTGTTGACACAGATTAACACCATTTTATGTCACTCGAATCGCTATATTTTCGCTATGTTTTAGATTAAATCAATTTAAATAACCTGCCATGTTGTATGGCACAGTTTGTGAACTCTATATATCGCTTCAACCAATGCAAAATGGATTAAATAAACGGTGCGTGTCTACGATGATTGTATTATAAGCTAGTACTAATATCTGGATAGACAGTTCTATTTCTATGATCAGTTTGCGTGACACTCCTATATCATGAGCGAGGTACGTGACTAACTATGCACTTTATCAGATCTCTACATAATGAAACATGATTAGAGCATTCCAATGCAAGGAGAAAATAACTCTGCCATGTATTTTGGAGAAGGCCATTGTTATTCTTATAATTGTAAGACTACGTTACGTATATCATTATGCTAAAACCAAGAACTTTATTCTTTTGTTGAATGTAATTATTATTAATATTGCAAATAATCATAAAATATATGAAACATGTCTTTGAAGTCATTACTGTGTGGGTCATGTACCTGTCCATTTATTTTATGAGTCTTATTACATTTTAATCTAAAAACTTCAAATAAAATTTACATTATTCGTAATAATAATCAGTAGTATATATATATGAATTATATGTACCCTATTTTAATAAAAAAACACATATAGAAATTACAATCTAGGTCGTTGAATCGAGCGCACCCATGCCTTTCCTCAGACGTGTAGCGTGCGATCGTGGCACACCAACTGTGAAACTAATTTTATAAAGAAATAAAACGAAACGTTAGGGAGTGGACGGGTATTGCAAATGCGGAAGAGTTGCTGCATCTGGCGCAGGACAAGACAAGCTTCAAGAAACTGACGGCCAACCTCCAGTAATGGAGAGGCACTAAAAGAAGAAGAAGGGATACTAGGGACATAGATTTTGGCCCATTTTGTTGCTGACATGCAAGCCTTAAAACGCCGAGAATCGAATTTAGTATTGGGTTATAAGCATTATGCCGACAGTTGTAACATACAGAAATTATGTACTTTCATCCGATATCATTTATTTTAATTATGTATTTTATTTAATAGTCGTATTCAGCCAAGACACTCTCTCTAAGTAAATTGAGTATAAGGATTACTATTCAAAAGGGGTGAGATTTAACATTATTGAATCACTCAGTGTTCCTCGTTTTAAAATTAATATAAACGTCAAAATTTCTAAGGTGATCCAAATCTGGGATTGATTTGCTCCAGTTCAAATATTTATAGCTCTGCCTTACAAACAATTTGTGTGATTCGAAACTTGGCGATTAAAAAGTGGCGGTGATTTTCTTGCCAGGTTTTCGCCCTTGACTTGCGAACTGGTAGTAAATGAAAGTGTAGAATTAATTTAAAATATTTTCTGTTGAAGTTCATAAGTGTAGTTAGTTACCTATATGAATAACGATGTTTTGACTTTGAGTTTTAGCAAGATTTCATTGCTTTAGCAGCATATGATGAAGACAATGGTGTCACAATTTTCGCTAATATCACATATAACATAAAAAATATTCGTGATCCTATATTGATCGAAAAAGGAAAAATTCTGAAATTGTTGAAAGGTGATACCCAAAAATGTCTCAGTATATCAGATAGGTTTGTGCGAAAATTGACACTAACTAAAATGAGTGCGTGTGACAGGCTCAGACAATTTGTCACGCTAATCACTCCCCCCTCCTCCTCTCCATATCATTTGTAATCAGTGACAGGTGATGTCGAGCCGGGTGCTAATAATTACAATTACATTGGAAATTCGAAGTTTTGTATTTAGTTTTAATAATGATGATGAATACATGTAATGGTGGCTGTTAGTGGTGGAATGTGTTCCAGCCAGCCTTACCGCGATTTCAGTTCAGATTGTATTTTAAAAAGAGGCACTCTTTCAGTCTAGAACCAAGACTTAAAGAATGCCTCTAGTGTTCGCCGAATCACAATAAAAGGTATGTAATTAAACAAAAAATAAAACATATGAAATATAATGTTGCTTAGGAACTAACACTAACTAAGATTTATCTCTAGTAAATAACCTGAATGATAGCAATTAGCAAGTGACTGCAGACGGACAATGGACATTCGTTAGACTTCCATGTCATTTACGTAGCTTCTTATATTTTTTTCTTACGCTATATTTAATAAAAACGAAAATGTATTATACACTTTTTTTAAAATAAAAGTTTCGACACTATACATAAATATATTATTTTAATGGGAAAATTTAATTAAGAATCTATTCTTTGTATTAAACTCTCGATGGAATGCTAACTTGAACCACAGATTTGAGCAAACTCTTACGTAAAACTAGTTTCAACGCTACTACACTTAAAATACATTCTGGAATAAAGTAGCTACTTGAGTTGCAATCTGATTTCAAATGAAGTCTCAGGTGATTTTTGATCTGATTGACATCTTTGACAATCTAAACCGGCTCTGCGAAAGCGGCATGTCTTCAAACCACAAATATAGACTTGTCAGGTGTAGAAGGCTCAGTGTGACCAGATTTAGTAGATTTCTACTTTTTTGGTAGATTTTGGGGCACTGGCAACAAAATTTAATATGTACAAAATTATTTGGTATATTTTAGTAGAATTCACGCCTTTCAGTTATTCTGTAACATTTTGGCACATCGAATGAATGCGGAGTATTCGCCTTTCATCGATTGGATTATAACTAAAAAGGATGCAATGATCGTTTAAATCTGCGGCTATAGGCTTGTAGCGTCTCTGAACTATTATTAAGGGGAGTTGCAATGATTTGTATAACGTTTGTATTACCATAAGCATAAAGAATATTGTTACAGCAAGGAGAAGACTAGAGTTGAAATATGGTGATCTTCAACTGAACATGCCTTGTTAAAAAAGATTTCGTATTATTGAAGATTTGTCTGATTGTGATATACATAATACAATTGAAAGCAATTTATAAAGATTATCTAAGACGTGTACTTGTGCTCTAAGTAAATCTTGAACACATAAAGGATTCTATTAAGAGCGGGTTTGAAAAATAAACAATGTCTCTGAGGTTTTAGCGGATTACATTTGACATGGCTTTTAAGTAATCTAAGATTGACTTACGCATTTCAAAAAAACATATTATTTTTAAAAGTATTTGTATCTTAATTCCACTTTCGTGTGTCTTTACGTGTTTTTCTAGTATAATGGATAATATATTTATAGCATACAACTAATCTGATTTTTTCACAGTATATGTTTGTCTTTAAAATACTATATCGAAAGAAATAATGGAATCGGAAAGTTTTATCATTTAAGCGTATCCTGTCTGGTGTATAGAACTTACTCCATAACTCGTTTAGAAGAATAGTTTTAATACTGGAATGCGCTCAAACATATAAATGATTAGACAAAGTTACAATATATTAATTCAGTGACTAGTACAATTAAAACTTATGAAGTTTATATTATAAATTTATAGACAATTTATAATGATGTGTAGTATTCGCAGGTATAACGACTTAAGCCTTACGAATCCCTACTGTGAACCTATTTTATATAAATCAAAAGGTGTGCATATACCGGCAAGTATTATAACAAGTCCATTGGAGCTTTAATAAATATGGCCTAGAGTTTATAAATTGAATTACGTTTAATACTCGTTCGTGCTAAGGAAACTTCGTGAGGGAACTGGCAAGACTTAAAACCAAATCGTCGGCGTATGAAGGGCACTTAAGGCTGATCACCTACTTAGAAATGACAAATGATCATCAAATGGATGAATAAATCTGAGGCCCTAAATGAAAAAAAACGCAATGACACAGTCATTGTGTTTTTTTAACTCTTATCCATCAAAATCAAATCCGTACGATTGTAAGATAGTGGGTATCTTAGGATTCTTTTATTAACTGGTTAGCCTGTCTCAGCTTCGCAGGGCTGGAAATTTATTTTAGCATTCTAAGGGTAAATATTTATTTTGCATTAGTCCACAAGTTGTTGACTGTATTCGTTACAAACATGGAAATCAATATACTATATGTTAAAAGTATTATCCTTAGGACTAGCCTTTACCCAAAAGCTGTCCATACAAAAAACTCCAAGAAACGTAAACAACAATACAAACGTAGATAACGGATAATATAATGAAACTAAGACTTTGATATGTATGTTTTAACAGTATGGAATTAAAAGTGATTTATTATTATTAAGAAAAGAATACATATAGATGATATTCATATTAAAAGTATTGGTTTTTACCGTTCTTAAAAATTATTGAACGGCCAGCTTCTTGTTTTCTCATCCTAAGAGAACATTTTCTTGCCGAAATAAATAGTTGTACGTGCCAAAACATAGACCCAACAACTTAGCTAACACTCAAAATTATTTATTGTGCTGGGTGGATTATGTTGTAATGAAAGTTGCTTTCTAACTATGCTTAGAGAACTGGGACTAATTATAAGAAAATGAAGGAATAATTTATAAATAAACCAGCGGCGCTTAATTTTGGCCTCAGATTTGAATCTGATTCAAGATGATGTTAATTCTAATACGCAAGAAGGCGAACAGAGTTTTGGGACTGACAAGCCGGTTTCCAGACGTTGTTTCCTTCGCCTTACGAGTACGAGTAACTGGCGTTCGAACCAGCGACCAATGGGATTAGGGTTACACGCTAAAGCTACAAATCCCGCACTGCACTAAAAGCTGATGTATGATGCATAGTATGATGCATTTGCAACGTTATAAAGTAACAAAATAGGATTCTATCACAACTAAAAAGTACGAGTAATGACTTTAATAGTTTTATTAAATGTAATGGTATCTTAACTGACATTCCGTAATTAATATCGTTTGATTCTATTTATCATAAAATATTTCTAAGTAAGAAAAAGTTTTATGATAAATGTATTTATTTACTTTAGTAATATTTAGTGTTTAATTGTGGAAGTTAAAGTTGACCCATTATGGGTAGTAGGAGTTTAATCAAATAAAATAATTGTTAAATTAAAATTGTGTTTTTTTAGGTAAGAGATTGCTTTGTTCAGTTTGTACGTTATTCATTTTAAGATTTTTTTTTGTTTTTTTATAGAACAGGGCGCAAACTGGCAGGATCACCTGATGTTAAGTGGTACCGCCGCCCTTGGACACTCTCAATGCCTGAGGGATCGAGAGTGCATTGCTGGCCTTTCAAGAATTTGTACGTTCTTTTCTGGAAGAACCCTAAGTCGAATTGGTTCAGAAATACTTCGGTAGATAGCTGGTTCCACATAATGGTGGAGCGCGGCTAAAATTACCTTACAAAAACACAGTTATGGAACGACGGACGTCGAGGTGATACGGGTGGAATTTCGTATTATGCCTCGACGTCCGATTATGAAACTCAGCTGCTGATATTAATTTGAATACTCTCCTCTGACATAGATTTCAATGTCAGTTAGAAAACATTAATAATACATATAAATTAATTAATTTGTTAAACAATATCCGGCTAACTACAAGAAATATGCGAGAAAAATTACACTTCCGCAAGCACCATGAACAAAGTTTAAAAAATATTAAAAGAATCTCCCGAGGCTTAAATTGTTCCCACTCAAAAGAACAACTTCCATCATTAAAAATGAATTTTCTTTTTTTCCTTTTAGAAGTGTGCCCCTAATGAGATGACCACGGAACTTGATATGATAAATTATTCTTAAATTAATTCTATTGTACTTACAAGAGAATAGACATTTAGATGTCTGTTTTTTAATCAACGTTTTTGGATTGTCGATAAGATTTTTAACATTGTCGATAAAAAAATTATTAGGCTTGCGTAGGTATATTTAAAATTAAATAAATAAATAAATATTTTCAAGCCGGTATAAAACTTATTAATATATTCTGTTATAAAAACCACGCGCCGATCAACCGGTACGATGTATTTTAACTTAGTTTTGAAAGCGCTCAATCATTCAGGTATTTTTTTATACTACGACTTGATTATGATTTACCCTCCTAAGAGTGCCTTTATGAGAAATTGGTGGTGCAGCGATTTTGGGTGCTACTCGACGGTGAGGATCTGGCTACCGCTGCGTCTCATAAGTTCTAATGTTATTTTTAAAGATGTATCCTAATCGTATACCCCTTGTACTATAAAAAACAAAATCTATGGAGAAAAAGACAATTTCATAATAGTATATTAGACGTATTTCGTGTGAAGTGTCAAAATAATTGTAAGTTTCTTTAATTATGTCTTTTTTCACCATAACATAGAAATACGAGTGAATTGTAACAGTGATATAGTTCAATTGATGGTTCCATAACAAATGAGAAATTCATTTTAAATAGTGCCGGCGAAGTAAAAGCGAAATATATCTACTTTAAAATTCTTCGAGGTTAAATTATTAATCGTTCAAACCAATTTAATCCCATAAAAGTTTAAAGCCTTGTTGCAAATTTTATTACCTCTGGATACGCAAACCTTATTACTGGTTCATCTTATTTATTATATATTTTAACTGTAAAAGGAAATAAAATTAATTATTACAATGTTTTTGCCTACATTTCCTTATTGTTGAATTTAAAAATTTACGTCGACTCAAGTTCAAAATGAATGAAATAAAATTGACTTTCTCAACGAATGAAAATTATGTTTTGAAGGTGTTATTATGGCGACGAAAGACTATATATACTATATATGTGCTGGTTTGGGTTAATCCCCTAATGAGGTAATACTTTATCTGTTGTGTTTCGTCTTCGGAGGGTTGACCGTCTGTAAAAGGATGTAAAGAGGTGGCCTCAATGCTAAAACCAGTGTCTTCCAGGTAGCCAAAAAATAAATAATAAGAACTTAAATAATCTAATCTATTTCATACACATTAAAATAAAAGTAACTTGTTTATTGGTAAAACGTTGTTTCTTAAATGTAAATTTAGTTTGCACGCTCAAAGTTAAATAATTCCATAATTATGTGGCAGTGACTGAAAAATTTAAAATCTATGCGAAGGGAACAGACGATTATTGTAGTCTTGGCTAAAATGGAAGTTATCCTTTAAATTTACAGGAACATTAGGACCGAAAGTATGGAATACTGTAGGGAACTGGTAACGGAATCCGAATACCTGTGGACTATACGACATGTGGAACATTAACTGGAGGGTTTAGCGGTCAGCACATATGAGTACTCTGGAACTAGTATTGTAAGTGTCATGCAGAATTTAAATATGTTGAGCCGTTGAATTAAAAGTTAATTAAACATTTAAATACAGAATAAGAAGTAAAGATAAAAGGTAAAGAAGGGATCTCTAAAGAAAATGTAATGAGGTGTTTAGACGTGTTCCCGAGATAATTAGACCGGTCGCAGCCAACCGTGAAATGGAACGCGTCATAGCCTTCGCGCTACGGTGACTATGTAATCTTTAAATATACATCTTATCAATATATAAAGCAGCATATATATAATAACTATATTATTTATATATTTTCCACTAATTCATCATTCATTGTCAGAAGTTTAAATAATTGTTTTTGTTAGAAAAATAAGATAGTATTAATATTCGGAAACTCTGTGATCTGTGATCTTTGATAATTTCACTACAGTATACCTAGGTGTGCCTCTTGGCAAAGGCCTCCCTTTACCCTTTCCAATGTTCTTTATCCTTTGCAACTTTTTTCCAGTTGTAACTTGCTGTTAATTTAAGTTCGTCCTCTCCTCTTTTGCGTTGTCGGCCTTCGGTTTTCCGTCACTATGGTACCATTGCGTCAATATTTTGCTCTATGGGAGCTCCGTTGTCTCCTAAATATTCTGAGCTTGCTAATGCTTCTTTGGCCATGCAAAGAGGGCATAATAAAAAAGGGATTTTAATAATATCTTGAATGACTTTGCTTATGTTGATACGGATGTTACTTTAAGCTATTGTGACATATTTATCACAGCTAAATCACAATATCAAAGGTAGCCCGAAATATTTCAAATCTTCCAAGTAGTGTCGAAGTTTTTAATAATATTATTTTTAAAGTTTAGTTATCGGTTTCCATGCTATCGCATTTATATTATAGAACATTTAATTAAAATAAAAAAATGCCTATTTCTTGTAAAGTGCCGCGTAATCTTAAGTTTCGCTAAAGTTATGGTAACCTTATGAACAAAGGATTTCCGAATGAGATCGCACCGTGCGTCTATCCATCACCCCGTTGTGTGTGGTGTGTGGAATGTATGTATAAACTAATTCGATTTCCTTGCTAAGCCATAGATCTTTGTACATTAAGTACAGTTATGTGTATACGCTGTAGCATTTGTTATACATATATAACTACACTTTATTGATCGTGTTTTTACATAAACTTGCTCAAGCACTTAGTTTATTAGGTCCAAGAATAAGCAAATTATATTTGCTGTATTTGGGTCCAAGTTATGCCGGATTCCTGATGGGGAACCTCCTTACTGTACAAGAAGGATTGCAGAAAAAGCAGATATATATTTATGAAGCCTTAAAAAATAACGCAAAATGCAATGCGCAAATGCAAAAGCTTTTAAGAGTATTTAAAAAAAAGCACAACTGGTGTAGTTATATATATTTAAATATTACAACTTGAAAAGCTTTCAAGCTCCGTATCAAAATACATCTTGTACACCCATTTTTTGACGTATGTACGTAGATTTATATTCAGTAAAAGTAGGACGGAAATATATTGAAAAAATCGCTGTTCTGCCATAGTTCAGCCTGTCAATAGCAAAAAGTTATATTTATGACTAAAAGCATGTCGATGCTGTCAGATTATTTAATTTGTCCGGACGTGAAATATGTTCGCGCCAAAGTTAGCGCCGAACTCTGCCTCGTGCGAGATTTTTGTTAACACCTCATTGAAAATTTTTAACTGGGTTTAACCTGTTGTATAAAATATATAACTGGTATTCGAGTTTCTAAAGGTAAATAATACAATTATTTATTAATACTTGTATTTTAACAGCTCCTTCAATCACTTAAGCCCAGATTAGCCTCCGGTAACCTAACATTTGTAATATATATATATACATATTACGAATATACACGTTTTTGTTTTTTTGGTTAAGTAAATAAATTATTAGGTGTGGTTTGTAATGAAAAATTCTATTTGTTCGCTTTTATCGAGTAAGATATTGAAACGTTGCGAACGAAAAAGCGTGTGGCAATACTTGTTTTAGAAATTCCAAAAATGTAAGTCGTTTCGTTAAAATATGATAAATCAGTACGATACTGTAAAAATATTTTCTCAGAAGCAATGTAGTGTCGCTGGAGACTGTTTACCGTTGCTCGATCCCGAACAAAGATAACCTATTTGGGTTATAGGAAATGAGATTGTATTATTTTTTATCATATACTCCATCTCCCGAAGGAAGTTTGGTTATGATAAGGATGTGTTTTATATTTCAGGACTTGACGTTTTCTTAGGATAGCATTGTTTAACTTATCAATTAACATCAGAGTTTTTTATCTATAATTAGCGGACCCGACAGACGTTGTCCTGCCTTATATTTCAAGCAAATAGGATATTAAACAACCAGTTGTTTAGTTGCAGTATATATACATAGCCTCGATAGCGAGTGCACCGCCATCTGCCGGGTTGATTTTTTTTTATAGGACAGTGGGCAAACGGGCAGGAGGCTCACCTGATGTTAAGTGATACCGCCGCCCATGGACACTCTCAATGCCAGAGGGCTCGCAAGTGCGTTGCCGGCCTTTTAAGAATTGGTACGCTCTTTTCTTGAAGGACCCTAAATCGAATTAGTTCGGAAATACTTCAGTCGGCAGCTGGTTCCACAAAGTGGTGGTGCACGGCCATTTCACCCAAACGCATACAAAAAAAGCATTAACATTGGTCCAACCGTTTAAGAGAAGTTACGCGATATACACACGCGTAGCCACGTATGCAATATAATAATATGTCAATAAGGTTATAAAAGACACCATAAATTTACTATCGTAACAAAAGTCAGCATTACTTAATATGGTGGTTAAGTATTCTTAAATTTTCTAATTTTCCGCGCAATTTTCTTATTCGAAATTGAAACGTGGCAGGAGGGATCAATATCCTAAGCAATTCATCAGAACACTCACCATAGTACACTATATTAGAAAACGCAAAGAGACGCAATGTCTCTGCTTGTTTATTTAACGTATATAAAATATATGTCAATATGTTATATTATATAATAATAATATATGTTGATCTGTTGTCTGTTGTTATTGGATTCTTACACGTAGAGCCTATTAGTTAAAGAATGTGTTCATTTATGAAATATGCAAAATAGGAAGCGATAAGAATAATAAATAAATTAGCTGACGATGAGAATATGAAAGAAAGACGAAACGATTGTGATCTTCCTTCAATTATGATAAATGATAATTTAGGTTATGTTAAATGCAACGTTTTATCTTAGGTGTTATTTATAAGGTGACGATACGTATGTAAACAATTTCATATAAATTATCAAATCCTTTTATAATTTATATGAAATTGCTATTTATAATAGCATATTTTTTAATAAAATATTTATATACAAATATTTTTGTGCATACAAACATGAATTTGTTGTATCTTTTACATTCGATGTTTAAAGTACTTTTTAGAAATTGTGGTAAGAGAAAGATTACTTCCCGCGTTTAAGAAGTCTTATTTAAATGTATAGTAGCGGAGTACCCGAACCAAAGATATCATGAAATGTTTTCATCATAGATAGTGAGACTCCTAACAAGGGTTAAAGTTCAGATATAATTATAAAGATGAGAGGTATACAAACAGAACAAAAGCGCAGTGTTTTGGAAAGGAAATGAGCCAAGCTTCGAAGGTGGAAAGACGAAATTAAGTCGATGATAGGAAAATTATGGATAAGGAAAGCTCTTAACTTAGGAAACTAATTGTCTTTATCCTTTTTGTTTCTGAACAAAGGATTTAAATTAAAATAATTAATTAATAATTTGGATTTAGTTCAAAATACACGAAACTAATCAAACGGTGGATTAGCCATTCTATATTTGCTATTTAAATCTTACAGGAAATTCGGCAAACTACTTCCTCAAATGACTTGACCTTTGCGTGACCTCTAAACTTAAGCACTTTGGAATTAATGTAACTAAAATGTAATCAGCTCAGGGTACACATTCTTGGCTTAATTGCAAATTAGCAATCTGTTGGGTCCCATCTCGAACCTCATTTTAAGGCAATGTAATCTGAATTTTCTTAACAGGCTTGTGTTTGAGGCTGAGTTGTAACATTGAGGCCCTAAACACATAATGTAACATCAGCACAGAGATATACACAAAAAAAATTATTTTAATATAAATTATTAATTTATTTAGCAATAGTGGAGTTACAAATTTGTTCTGTTACTTTTGTGGAATATTTTTTTTTTAATGTTTGCAATAAAACGGAGTTGTACAAAGACAAGGAAAAAGAAAAGAACGGCACAGAATCTTTCTGTTAATTTGAATTTAATTTTTTATAGGAAAACCACGTGTCAAAAATTATTAAAGACGTATACAAAGGTATAACTAAATTATTTTAAGCCCCACTTTGCTCCCGACAAGAAACTATCTTTACAATTACGGTCCTGTCTGCAATTTAACCCTTGCAGGGCTAGATTGAGTGAGCTAATACAAATTACAAGACACGCCTGATTTATTAACGATATCAATCAATTAGGAAGTAGGCGGAAATCGTTCCGATTCCCAAACCGGAAATAAATCAGACTTATGTCCTATTGAGTTAAATATTTCATTTGTTTAAGCGCCAGACTGTTCCTGAACATCATGAATGAATGTATTTTTATGTTGCAGACTATGTAATATTTAGAAAAGGAAATATACGAATAGATTTAAAACATGATATACACATTTTTTTATATATGTCGGAACAATGGTGCTGGTATCGGCTGTCAATGTCATTGTATGTCACAGAGCTCGTTAATTGACAACGTTAAAGTCTTGTCAGTCATAACTCCTAACACTAATGTCTGTATTTGAAATTTCTAAATTAACGACTATTCGATAGTCTGTAGTAATACTAATTATTATTAATATTGGAGCAATAACGTTAGTTTCAACTGCCTTTTATTATAATTAAGTATCATCAACGTTAGATTAGATCAAAACTGTTAATAGTTGTGGTTTATTTAATTTGTCTATGTTGCTAATATATAAAGTGATGACCAAAAATAAGACTTGGCTTAAGGGTCTCGTTACCAGGCCATAAAATTAAAAAAAAAAAAATTAACGGCTATCAATGGTCGATAATAATAAAGAATGATAATGATTAGCACACGCACCATTCGAAGGGGCATACGCCCTCGGTCTACCTCGAGGGGTCAAAACACACCTCGATGTCTCAAACACAAACAAATTAAACGGCTGATACCAAAAACATAATTTTTGACGTCATTATCTTCATAATTTATCTGCAGGTCCTGTTATTGTTAAAATTTAGGTCATGCTTTCTAGTAATTATTCTGGTTATCGTTTATTGCTTCTTTAACAATCCGACCCCGTCTCTGATTTCCTGTCGTTAGACGAATATTTCTATTTATCATTGTTTATCACTGCCTACCCTCCACTTTGTACCTTCCTTTCTCCATGCGTAACCCTTGACTTTCCTGCACCTTTTTTAGGTACTGCCATTCGATCTTCGTTTATTTGACTTAAAGATCGAGTCTTTATTTTCAGTCTCGCTATGGAATATTTTGATGATTTTTGAATTTTTTAAATTTATAGGATATGTGAAACAATTGATCGATATTTATATGTTTCTAAACATCTTCTTTAACTCTCTTGTAAAATAAGAGTAAATTTATAAATTTGGCTTAATTCTTGTCATATTATTATTTTATATATAACTCTAAAACACTAATAGACTTACAATATAAAAACAATAAACTGGACATAATGAACGAGTGTGTATTTTTAGGTATAACGATAGATAAATTTTGTAATTGGAAATCACATATTGGAAAATTACAGAACAAAATAGACCGTTTTGTTTTTGTGTTAAAACGACTAAGGGAAACTGTTAACCATGCTGCGGTATTATCTGCTTATCATGCATATATTGCATCTATAATTAGATATGGAATTATAATTTGGGGAAATTCAGTCGAAGTGTATAGGGTATTTAAGGCCCAAAAAAAATGTATTAGAGCAATTTGTGGCGCAAATTGTATTGATAGTTGCGTGCCTCTATTTAAGAGACTCAAAGTTTTATCTCTTCCATGTATTTATATATTAGAAATGTCCCTGTTCGTACACAGACATATACAATATACATATTTTTAAATCGAATGTAGTTAGTAGTAGACATGGGGAGAAATTGGCTGTGCCAAAAATAAATTTAGAATTGTTTCGGAAAAACGCCTTCTGTATGGCAATTAAAATTTACAATAGATTACCGAAAGAATTTAAAGATCTTCCGACTGGAGTCTTTAAAAAGCGACTTAGTGCATTACTTTTAGAAAAAACGTACTACTCAATAAACGATTATTTGTGTGAGACATGGTAATTTGTACAAATTTAATAATGTATGATAATTGACTTAATTGATATGAATCTGACTAATAATGTAAAATCTAAACTAAGATAAATTTGCGCACTACTGTGTGTGGCTGAATATGCGAACGACTGACAATTGTACCACCTTGACATTATGTACCATATTCTTGCAATGAATAAATTATTATTATTATAAAAAGTTAGAATCTCGAGAAAAATGTCATGTACACTAAAACATGTTTGTGCCTGGTAGTGGAGTTTTCTTTTCCATTTTTAATAAGTCTGATAACAACTTCGTGTAATGGTCAAATCAGTATCAGAATCACTTCAAAACTATTAAAAACGCATATCGACAAATCTATATGACTAAAGATTATTTTGACCTTCTGGTAATAATTGTGATAAAGTAAATATCTTGTTTATTTTCAAGTGTTGTAAGCTGTTCGGCTGAAAAGGCATTTTGTGACAAGCGAGGAGACGTCATTACAGAACAATGAAAGTAATAAACATTGTTCTGGAGGCTGTTCCTCAATAATGTCTACGACTTCGCCACGATGCTTTAACGACGGCACGTCCACGATAGTAGACAAAGGAATATTTCATTATATAATACCTTATTCACAATATTACCGTAGCCAGCCCAGTAGGTCGCAAGCTTAATCTATCTAACTTTGAATCTATCAGAATATTTGAGTATATAATTTTCTACAATTTCGCTCCCTTATAATAGTGTTAATAAATGATCCCATTCATTGGAATCAAAAACGATACATATAACACTTCTTCGTGTAAGTAAAGATAGAACTGCAGTATCAACTCGGTACAACGACGACCGTTTGTTGCGACGGGAATCAAACGCGATCCTCAAAAAGAAAAACACTCAAGATACATTTACTAACTTAAACCTACCTACTTAAGTTAATAAAGTAAGCTTTATTAACTTAAGTAGGTTAGGTAGGTAGGATTATGAGTCTTAAAACATTATCGTGTCGGATTGTTTAAAAAATAAAATAATCTAGAATCTCGTTAGTGAAGCACGTCTTAGCTATCACTTTCACTTAGATTCACAAGTCAAATGGACTTTTACAAATCCAGATAGTACTTTATGATAAGTAATTTATCCACTTTACGATACTAATTAGATAACTTATCGATAATAATTAGAGCCGAAACCCCGTTAAATATTAATACCAATTTTCTATCTCAAATTGCTCATTTTTTTTTCTACAAAGTTAATTTTCGGTTGTAGTAGCTGTTGTGGTATGTTGGGGTACTTCATTTCACCGTCAATAAATCCATCTAAATCATCTGTAAATCGACACCTTTCCATCTAAATAAACAGCTCCATACTTATAGTTTCACCACGAGTAGTTTATCTTTAATTTAAAACTTCTGTTTACAAACAAAATATATTCCATACTTTTACTATAATAATAAATCTCAGTTTCATGGCTTTTAAAGTTTCCTATAGACTGTAATTTACTATGATGGATGATATTAGAAAAGAGTAGTTATAATGAGTTTTATGATGAAATATAATTGTTTTAATCATATGCGCTAAATTGCAACGTACAGAAATCTTCGGAGCAGTGAAGTGTCCAGGAGACATTTGTTAATGTAATGTCAGTTTTTTTTAACTATACGTAAAGTCAATACGGTTTCACACAAATGAGTCATAATAATTGGTAAGTGGTGGTGGTTTTGAATAAAAAGTTTTTATAGCGAGCCAGTATTATTTAGTCTACGAAAACTAGGTTTAAATAAAAGAAAGTTCCTAGTTGGGATCAAGCTGTCCTATCAATTGAATACGAATAGTTTGTAATTGGTTTGACAGTTCCTATAATCTGTTTAATCTAGTTAAACAAAGTGTCAAAACTTTAACAACTGTGATCATAGAGATTAATAAATATATATAGCCATAAAATATATTGTGGATACAAGCCAGCTATTTTAAAATTAACGCTGAGGGAATAACTATAATAAAAAGTATGAAAATACCAGAGACTCTAGAACCTATTTAGGTCTGGGCCTCAGATTTATATTTCTCTTCATCTATTTCGTGATCAACAATGTAATAGGCACGTCGGTGATGAGCCTTCTGTGCTCGATACACGCCGTCGATTTTAGGTATAAAGCAAGCCGGTTTTAGCACGATGTTTTCCTTCATCGTTCGAGCGAATATTAAATGCGCACATAGATAGAGAGTCCATTAGTATACAGCCGGGGCTCACCCCTACCATCTCAAGGACGTGTGACTCTAACACTCTGATGCCACGAGGCCAACTGGTGCTGCTATAATATAAAACATCGACAAATTATCCGCTTTTACCATGGTAAACATTTCTTTTAATGATTTCCTTGAAATCGTTATCATGGCAATAAGCAACCACTATCTAAGACACAACAGTAAATATTGTTACTATGTTTTTTGTGTTGTGTAAGCATTGGAATACTTTCTGCGTTGACATATCGAACGACGTTCAGTTTCGCGGTCATCGCAGCATAGCTGTAGCATGCAGCTGAGTTTCATCATCGGACGTTGAGGCAGAATACGAAATTCCACCCGTATCACCACGACTTAGGGTCGACCATAAGTCAACAATTCGACTCCTTCAAAAAAAGAGCGTACCAATTCTTAAAAGGCCGGGAACGCACTCGCGAGCTCTCTGGCATTAAGAGTGTCCATGGGCGGCGGTATCACTTAACATCAGGTGAGCCTCCTGCCCGTTTGCCCCCTGTTCTATAAAAAAAAATATTAAATGGAATGTAATCCGAAAAGTTATAATATTCACAAATGAAAATTCATTCGTCTTATTTTGAATGACAAAGTGATGGAAAATACCTTTTTGACGTAAAACATATGTTTCAAACTTATCTTAAGCCTTTAAGGCTGGCGTACACGGTTGGAGGAACAATTTATTGTTAATTTATTTACATAAAGATTCTGTTATAACCAAAAACATATGAATCAGGGCTGTACACTTCGAAAACCGGAAGTCAGAAACATTTGCATTTAGCAGTTATTACTAGCTATACTCTTTCCAGAGTGGTTATGGTACCGTGCAAAAAAATGCATTGTATCAGTCAATACAATATAGTCAGTTGAATCTCCCTGAAAACAGGCCCATCTTGCTTGCAAATACACATACAATGAAAAACATCATTGTTTAAAAAACTTTGATTTATTCTCTTTTAATAACGTTTTGTGTACTAGATAAAACGTTACTAAGATATTACTATATTATTTGTGGCAAGTTTTGTTTGCAGTGTCTTAAACCCAAAGTTTCGAACTCAAGGAAGGGGTGACAAAAACTTACGAGCACCCGAACAGTCGAAAGAAAATCTCATAATCCTTAAAAGTATGTAAAAAAGAAAACATTTAATTTTATTTTTAACACAATATGTATTGTTAATGATTAGTACAGGCAGTCCTCGTACTTACGGCATGTTAGGTTCTCGAAATACGCGACGTAAATAGAAACGACGTAAGTCGAGACATATTTTTTCATATGTTTACATGTAAAACTCAAGGGTTAGGTTCCATACAGACTCGAAATTTAAAGAAAAAACTGCATTTAGAACAAAGGATATACATACTTTATTATCAAAATTAAGTTCTAAATTTTTTTTTTGGTATTTGTGTGTTATTAATTTTAATAATAATTATAAATATTAAAACAATGACAAATAATAAATTAAATTTTTGGCTTAAAGAAACTATAGCATAACAGATCATCAATATCATCCGCAGTAACTGCAATTACAGGCAAACAGCCAAATGAACAATGTCAGTTGTGATTTCATCGATATTTGGTTGATCTGTGGATGAAGAACTTTCAGATGGCTTAAAAAAAGTGGGCATAAACTTTTCCAAACTCCTTATAAATTGTTGGTGTCACCTCATCCCATGAAGCAGCAATATTTTTTACGCATTGCAAGATATTATAACTTTTCCAAAAATCTCTCAGCTCCATGCCATCATTTTCATTGTCCTTTACAGCCTGTGAAAAAGTTCTCCTGAGATAATAGGCCTTAAAAGACGATATAACTCCTTGATCCGTCGGCTGTAAGAACGAAGTGGTGTTTGGTGTGCCGGCCCCACGGACATTGACCTTGCGACAAGTGAATTCTCCTATGCCGCCAATCAGCTCCAACGATTTTCATGAAATTTAGTGTAAGGGGGGTTTCGGGTTAAATCGATCTAGCTAGGAGTCATTTCTAGAAAATGTAATTTTATGCGTGTTTTATTAATTTTGACATATAATTGCTTGTTTTAAGATGTCTGTCAAATAAAAATTTAAATTTGAATATAATTATCTTTATTCGATAATTATATTCATATTTCATCATTTTATTACTATGTAATTCGTACTGAAATATAATTTCCAAAAAACACAATTTATAAAAATAAATAAATACCCAGCAAAGCTCGGGCATCCAGGTACTATATTTTATATCAAGAATGCATAAAACCTCTAACTTAGCCACTTAAGTAAAAGCAGAAATGAAGTGTACAACAACAAAGAATTTATGCCAATCGAATGCACTTTTCATTCCGGAATCGCTTCTAGAAATATAAAAAGCTAGTAAATTGGAATTCGCACATAATTGAACGCTTTGAGACATAGATTGTTGAAAATGGTTGCTTCATTTAAAACTAAGATTAGTTGTTATTCATTATGTGTTTTGTGCAAGGTTTAATTTCGATAACACAACATAAAGAAATAATATTCTGATATATTAATTCTTGCAATTAAATACTGTAATACATTTAACATTTATAAAATATCTATTACGAATATCGGTCTTTAAATAAAAAGTGTATAGATTCAAAATCAGACGATTTTTTTTAAATTTTGTCTGTAAAAGCAACTCGGGAGTCCAAGTATATATACCTCTCATACAATTTTTCGCGAATAAAACAGAATAAACACTACTTATACAGAGCTTTATTTATTCGTTAATAGGCTAGTCAATTAAAAAAAACACATTGTTAAGCAAAACAATTTGTATAAAAACTAATTATTATTTCTTCGTAAAATTTCTGTAAGAATGTATAGGAATGGATTAATTGTAAGGTATACTATAGAACATGCATTTTATATGATATGGTGTACTTTAATAAATATATAGTGAGCTAGCTGTCTAAGTGAGCTGTAGTGATCGGAATAGTTCACCAGCTTCAGTTGACAGCGTCCGCTGAGCTCCAGGCGTTTCTATACACAAGTTTCTATCAAGTCCTGGCAATTAAGACCACCCCACAAAGCAATCTCACCTTTCAACCCCTGACGAATAAGGTTTATTTACTCTGACAACCTTTGATGATTTCCATTAGGGTGCCTTATTCAATGTAGACGGTTTTCCGTTTATTGTCTCGGCAATAAGGTGCGTTTTTATCTGGCTGATCTGTTATTAGATATAATTAGGTAAGACACGTCGTGAAGTGACGTCGAGGGCGGGTGCTACGTGACATGTAGTGTTGTCAAGAGACATTACAGTCGTTTCTTTGGAATTTCTTGGTTTTTGTTACACTCAAGGTCGTACAAAGATCATCCAATTAGTGAGTGCGGTTACAAAGAAAGCATTGTTTTTATTTTTGTAACAGAATGGAATTTACAAACAAATACAAAAGAAAAATATACTGAAGTTCTGTAGAGATATAAAAAAGAAAATTTTAACATTTTTCTATTGTGACCCAATTCTTAAATATTTTCGTAAGGAAATTGTACCTTGAACATTACTTTACACAGATGTTATTAAAAAAAGAAGACATTGTACATTATATAACTTCAACCCGTAATTATTTATTTAAATTTTAGTTTACTTGGTAGTTACGTATACAATAGAAGCTGCGTATCTGGGCCACGTGTTGCATCGTTACAACGTTAGGTAAGAGTTGGTGCATCTGGCACAGGACTAGTTTCGCGAGGCTGATGGTGAATGGTGATGGTGGTCTCTAATGAAGAAGCACCAAAAGGAGAAGGAAACGATACAAACGTTGCACATAATTGTAATATACATTGTAAAATTATTATATTTTAATGTAAGATTACGATTAAAATATTTTTTTTCATCGTCACTTGAATATTAACTATATAAAATTGTGTTTTCATATGAAATATAAATAAATTCTTATAATATAAACGATCCTTCGTTTTTTTTCATATTTAAACAGCATAATAGGTGCCTTAAGAATCATAATATAAATGTTACGTAAGAGACAAAATGACGATTGAATCACTAGAGTTTTAACAGTATTTTTAATCGAAAACCAATCTCAGCATTGACCTGCTCTATGAATATTGAATAAAACTGCGCCATTCAACTTGCTTTTATGCTAATGACTTGGGCTATTGCGAAATCTCTGCGTATTCAATAAACTGTTTGATATTAATTTATAATTTACTAGCGGGTTCATGGTTACGATATATTTAATTTCAATTATGAATTATGAAGTGAAACTTCTTTAGGTGCATGAGGGTAATTTTACGGAACGTCACGAAGATGTGCAGCGTTTTTGTCGAAGAAAAGGGAGAGAGCGATTGAGAAAGAGTGAGAAAGAGAGATTGAAAAAATACAAGCTATTGGGAGATGTTTTCGTTTACTAGTAACATATTTGAAGTCAAGATGGAAATGCTGTCGCATAACGTCTTGTGCAGTACACGCAGATTTTTTTGCAGCACGAATACAGTGTGTAAACAGTGTCAATGTAGATATACAAATACATGGAGTGATAATAATATACTGGTACATGATCATCTATAGCGGCTTTTACTTTAGTTATAATTAATTTACAAAGACTCACTTCTGACATGTGTACTTTGTACGCACGCACTTTTTTATAGAACATGAGGCAAACTGACAGAAGGTTAACCTGATGCCTTTGAACATCTGAATTCGAATTGGAATTCCTAGACAGCTAGATAGTTCCACATAGACCAAATTAGCTATAAGAAACGCTCAGTTGTGGAACAAAGAACATCTAAGTAATTGAATCTTCATTGTTTGATCTGATTAATTATATTATTATTAGTTAGATACCAATCATTTTAAAAATAAGGTTTCATTTAGATATGTTGAATATTATATGGTTATTGTATAGTTTTACCACCCAATGACAGTAGAAGTCATATAGAGAGCAATAAATAGAACTTCTATCGAGGTATCTTTATTTGAACAATCAAATCAAATCACTGTACGAGTACAAACAGTGGCTGAGTTCACAAGAGTTGCTTGCTATATTAATAGTTATAAGATCTAGGAAACTCAAACTCAGCTCTAAATAACTTTATTCATATTGGTAACCAAGTACACTTATGAACGTCAACAGAAGCGATGTTAAATTGATTCTCAATTTACATTTACGACCAGTTCCCAAGTCGCAGGCGTAGAGCGGAGAAGATCTCTCCTCCATTCTTTATAATCGCCAAGTTTTGAGTCATACAATTTTTTCGAACTGGTGCAAATCAGTCCCCAAGGAATAGGGTCATTTAAATAATCGTCAAATTTAGATTTTCGAAGTTTTATTTTTTTATTTAATTAATCCATCTGCAATCAGCCTCTTGGCTTTTATCAGATTTCATTAGAAATTATGATGATGATGATTTTTGAAGTGAAACTTCTAATGTAACTTCCAAGGTTGAAGGTTGGTAATTTAATTTTTTTGACGTTCATAAGTGTACTTGTTTACCTAGAACTAGATGAATAAATATATTTTGTTGTTGTAGTTGCGTTAAACGCTAAAGGCTCCTGGGGAATAGAAGGAGACAGAGCGAGAATGAATGCTTCCTATTTTCATTTCCACATTACGAAGTTTCACTTCTTCCGCGCAGAGCGACTCCACGAATTATTTTTTAGTAAAGGTTTCGGTGTGGTTCTATCGCATTAGTTAACTGTTAAGTTAGAATAATCATGTGGAAGTAAGTCAATTTTATTGTGTAAATAGTATAATACAAAACTATATATATATAGAAATGAATCTCTATTTTCCTTGGTCACGGCATCATGCAGAATGGCTGGACCGATTTCGCAAATTCTTTTTTGTTTTGAAAATTGCGCGGAAAATTTGAAAATTTAAAAATACTTATATTGAGTAATCCTGACTTTTAACGATAGCATTTTTTTCAATGCATAGACCTTTTGCAATTCAAACTTTTGTGATATATCAAAAAAGTTAATTAACTTAACTTATAGCGTTTGACATACATTAAAAGAATTCATACTGCAAATATCGTCATAGAGGATGTAAGACAAATAAATATCGTTTAAAACAAATGTTTCTAACGGAGTTATTATATTGATAAAATACATATAAAATACGGATTCTTTTGATTCAGAACCATTCGACTTTAAACGGTTACAATTTCCAGTGCGGCTTTAAACTTATTAGGTCTGTGCCTCATAGTATCTGTTTTATGATCGTATGTCAATCTAATAGGCATGAAGGTGATTAGCCTCTTGTGCCTGACACACGCCGTCGACTTTTTTTGTCTATGGCTAGCTGGTTTCCTCACGATTTCCTCAACCGTTCGAGGGAATGTTAAATGTGCACATAAAAAATTCCATTTGTATACCGGTAGCCGGGCTTCGAACCTACGACCTCAGGGATGATAGTCGCACGTTCAAGCCACAAGGTTATTTAAGTAATAGAAGTATAACAAATTTGTAATATAATTCTTTTTTCATAACTTTTACGAGCAGTCATAAAATTGAAAACTGATCTGAAAAAAAATCTCTTATACTTATAAGGTATGAAATAATCTATTACTATTCTACACACAAAAGGCTTTTATTTTAAATATATTCCGAGAGCTGATTGATGATTCCATAACACAACTTTTGCCTTAGACCTGTCGCGAATAAAAAATGTTCGTTATATTTTTCTTGTACCCTTTAGAGACATTACTGACATTCACATTATACGCATAAATCACAAAATATTTAGATTAATGTATTGGTATAGATCTCTTTTTGTGTAAGAAATATTTGTAGACGAAGATCAAGCTCGCAAATGCATTGACGGCCTTTTTAAGAATTGATACGCTCTTTTTTTGAAGGATGAATTGGACTTCGGGTAATTGGTTCGGAAACACTTCGGAGGTTCTGTTAGTGGTGGTCCACGGAAAGAACTGCCTTAAAAACGCTCAGTTGTTTTTCAGCTGAGGGCGTTGAGGTGATACGGGTGGTATTTTGTATTTTGCTTTGACTTCCGATAATGAAACTCAGCTGCAGGTGTTAGACCGAACAACTCCTCTGAACACTCTCCATGGTAAATGCGCTAGAAGATGCAGAGAAACTAACACAAGCATTAAAAATAAAAGAACCATTTTTGCAAATTAAACATTCGTGAACCATCCATTGAAATCTACATTTGCCCAGCTTTTAAAAGGACTGTCCGTCTTTAGAAACGACATCATTATCGAAATGCATTCAAAATACGCTTGTTAGGAGATTTAAAAGGTTTTAAATGCTTGTGTTGGTTTTGCTGAAAAGAAATTCTATTCTAATTAGCTAACATATGTCTTTTAGCTATGTTGTCAAGATATACAAGTCTTGAGTCTTGTCAAGTTATATCCCGAGGGAGAAGAACTTAGTCACGTGATGGAAGTTTAAATACCGCGTGTCTTGATCTGCTATTATATCTTAATAAACTTTGTTTTACGATTACCTAAACCTAGATTTTGTGTTTTCATCAGCGATAGTCTCTTTGGGGCGTCCACTGCATGCTTCGTCTTCGATACTTAAGTCAGCAAAACACTTCATAACGGTCGATTTTTCAGGTGCAAATTTAGAGTAATGTTTATCAAGCCAAGCCTTGGCTTTAAAAGTATTATTTTTCGCTAAAGAGCGATGCTTCGAAACTCCTTTTTATCCATTTTTTTAAACAAATAAAAGTTAATTTAATCTAACAAATGAATAGTACGACAGTTGTATATATGTGTATTTTAAAGGTCAGGATAACTAAAAATCTTTTTCATTTAATACTAGTAGTGCTATATATGTGACAGCCTACGAACTTTTCAGCACACCTGTTAGTTCGGCGTTTGTTTTGTGAGCTGTCGAATAAAGAGTCTCAATAGTAGTTTAGCTTTGCAATAGGACAAATTTAGTGGTTGAGCATGCGTTTGACTTCAAGGTCGGACCCACTCATGGATTTTAAAATGAAGTCAACTAAACAATTAGCCTTCTGTGCCTGATACAGGATTAATCTATTTTGATCGCGTGTCAATCACAGCAAGTATTAATTGCATTAAAAGATAATTTGGTGCATAGCTGGGATTCAAGGGCATTGAAGATCAGCCAACATTACCACAAGGCAAAAATTTCGTATTGTTTTCCCTAATAAATCAATGCGTATAATGTTTCAAATGGAATTGAAAAATGTTTGAAAATTGTTCCTACAATCTCCTGATTTTGGCCCGACCGCGGCACTAATTAGAATTCTAATTAAGTTCGCAGAAGCATCTCAAGCACTCTGAGACCTAGTTTAGACTTAAGTGCCATTGTTAGGAAATTAAAAAATTGATGCAGTTTGAGCTCAAAATTGTTTTACATTGAAGGAAGGAAAAAAACGAGATAATATTTATTAAATAAACGACTAGCTTATCGAGCATTAAGAGACCAACATGTAGGAGGTTGACCTGATGCCTATGACATTGTGAGAGCGCTCGCGAGTGCGTTGCCAGGCTTTTAAAAATGTAGTCGCAATGGTCCAGAAATACCTCGATAGAAAGCTGGTTTTACATAAATATTCTTAAATTGTTTACAATGAGCGTATACTCAAAATTAGGTCGACTACGCACGCAGGGTAGGCCGGCAACGCACTTACAATTATGTACATAGAAAAAGACTATCAAAAAGACATCATTTAGGGCTCCTGGACTGTAATGTAACTGATTAAAATGGATTGGTTTAATCCACGATGTTCTTGGTACAAAATTAACTAATAAAAATACCTCTTTTATTTGTGAACAAGTATTTTATTTCTTGATTTTAGGATGATTCTGATTGATGCAAATGGGAGTCGTTAATTCCGCAGCAATTTAAATGTAAAGCCCCTTTGGCCATTCACATCGTGCTATTCATTTCCTCCCAAATCCGCTGACATTTCACATACTTAGAGATCCTTGAATGTAGAAACAGAGCATGAATGGCAATCTTAGAATTTACTACCACAGAAATTATTTTTAATCATGTCAAACTTTTGGTTAATAGATATTCAGAATAATTCATCGTGTAGACGACCAAAACAGATGTTATCTTTTGTTATGTTCTCGCCGGGAATAAATTATTCAACCAAAGTAATTTTTACACCAGAGGTCGTGAGTTTGAATTGGCTATACATAATTATGACTATACCATATTGTTTTATTTAAGTGCAATATAATACGCAACATTTTACAGACACTTACCAGTTTACGGTTAGGGTACATAAAATAATAATATCTTATTTATTACAGATTATATCTCTATATAATTTTATTTAGTCTTAATAAGCACGGTAAGTATAGTTTATATTTCTTTATTTCTTTTTTTTGACGTTTTTAAGTGTATATTAAGTTACCTACATGAATAAATGATATTGAATTGAATTAGTAAATAAAAAAATCTTCTATTGGGCATTGACGGCATACGAACGTTTTAAGATATGCGTATTATATGACCAATGCATTCAGGATACCATTGCTATACCTGACACAATGCATAAGGATTTTATGATGATATTCCGAATGATAGCTTAAAGCCGTCAGTGCAGATCCCAGCAAATATACCTGACGCACTCCAGAACCTCGACAGGCACAATAGCAACCCGAAACATAGTTTTACTAAATTCAAAGCTTTTTGGGTAAAACAGAACCATTAGTTATACGTAATATGACTGACAATACGTCTATAGGGACGAATTATATTGATATTGATAATATCATGAGAAATCATTTCAAAACACGTCAAGAAACATTGGCACAAAAATATACGGAACGCTTGAACGTACTTTTTTAACTTCCATCTTGTTCATCTTTTTAACAGTGGCAATTCACTTAATTTTATGTTCGAAATTTAAATTTTATTAGTCCTAGTGACTTTGTTATGATGTAATATTAATGTTATAAAGTTAGCGCCTTCAAAAGGGTTGTTATTAACATCATAAATCTAAATGGAAGACATCGCCTGTTTGAAATTTATTAACTTTTCCTTCGCAAGAATTTAATTTTAATTATGCCAAGTTATTGAGATTCTTAGAAATGGATTTTGGTACCGAGATTATAATTAAGTAAATTCTTTGATAAATCGTGTATTTTTTGAAATATATATGAACTTAATATTCCGGAATAAAATGCCGGGGGTTGAATTTCAGTTGCTAAGTAAGTTTTTTAATGTAAGTAATTATGAACATCTATTCATATTACAAAATATTATTATTCCACTAGTTGACCCGGCAAACGTTGTTTTTTTAACATCATTTTGTAGTTCAATAAAATAACTATCTACTCTTATAAAAAATAGGGGTTGTTCAAAGAAGGGTGAACATTTAGGATAATATATATTTTCGTACGAACCTGATAGATAATAAAAAAAAATTGTCTAAAAAAATGAAAATAAAAACTTTAGGGGGCTAGAAAATAGATGTCCAATTTGTTAAATAACACGAGATTTTAATGTATATTGTAGGGATAGACTTTAAAACTCTATTCAAAGTCTATCCCTACAATATGTTGCACAGTACCGTGCTAGAAATATTCTAGACGATGACTGACCGATGATCTTCTAAACATAAGTAGTACAATCTATAGTACAAAATATTCCAACTTATTCCAAGTATTGTGCAATAACACGTTGGAAATGTATTGTAAATACGGTGTGTTTACCTCCGCAAAGCTTCATAAGCAACGGCAATTAAACAGCATAAATAACGCTAATTTATTCATTGAATATACGAATAATCAATTTTCATAGACAAGTTCATTACGACTTAGTGAGCGTATTAACTTAGTGAAATGTGATGATTTATTTGACTAATTAACGGATGAACAGTGACTGAACACATTTTCAGAGATATCACCCGCCAACACGCACTTGGCCGGCATGGTGGGAGGTTTTAGCTTTGTTATTGAGCGTGTTGCATATTCATTGCACCACCTTAGCCTCGCATCAGTAATATCTGCACTTCACTAACGCAAAAACATAATAAAAGGAAGCGGACAATACACATCACACGTATATAATAAAAATAAGGTTTTCCGCAACCATGAACATAAAATATAATATTAAATTATATTTCAATGACAGAAATGTATAGACACAAAACTAGACTAAATAAAAGAAAAGTTTGAATACTCTCTTATGATTATAAAAATGCGCTAAAAAGACAAATAATGCTAGAAGAACCCAGAACCTCCAAATTACACAAAACATATACCACTACGTGCATTTAACAGTTATATTATCATATAAACCATTAAAAAGAGATTTTAATTGAATGAGAAGTTATACTTCTTTGGCATATGGAATTTTTTTTTTATCTAAAATGCTGCAGTGATTAACGATAAATATTTAAATTAATCAAAAAGATTTTATTTAAATAAATACTAATATATGTAAATACTATCAACGTCGTCTATGAAATTGATTTAAAACTCCAAAATAATATTTATTTATTCACACTGTTTAATTGTACTGTTACGAAACACGTGTTTTAAGTATAAAAATACTAGAATTTACAACTTGAACATAGTTATCGATTTCCATGCCATCTTTACGTTGTCGAATTTAGGTGTTGGGGTGCCCGCGCATCGTGAAAATTCACTCTCATCATTTTCCTCCATCGCGCCAAAAGAAGTATAACTTCAAAAAACCACCCACTAGAAAAAAGTATGTAAAATCTTAACGGAAACAAAACGGGCCATGGTTAAATCAACTGCATTTTAATATAAATCGGTTTCCGACATAAAATAAACACGGCTTTATCAGTATTGAATCCTTTTTCCGAACCCTGGTGAGTAATGGCCAATGCTTTATATTGTTAAAAGTTCTTTTAGCGATCACACGAGCGTATCAACTTTTCTGATTGCCCTCGTTCCGCTGTAGGAAGTTAGCTTTGTTTGTTTTTTAATCCGATAGCAAAAGAACATTTTACAGTTTGGCAGCTATTCATTAGAAGTTGCATGGTTAGCGCGTTTTATCATCATAAGGGAATATTCAAACTTTTCTTTCAGTTAATCTAGTTTTGTGTTTATACATTTATATTGAAAACTAATCTAGTATTATATTTTATGTACATATATGTCACACAGTTTTCATGGTTACGTAAAGTTTGTCTCGTTTTGTTGATGCAGGCCATACTGTGTTTTAAAAATCGCGCCTTACAAAGGTTCCATCTATATCTATCTACATTTATTAAAAATATCAAAGCAAAATAATATTAACTATAACTACCAGGAACTTCTCCCAAGTTGGAAGAGGCTGCATGTTAGAGTAGTAAAATTTGTATTTATGTCTTATTTTCGTAAATGTATATAATATTTAAAATTTAAACTCATAAAATTAGATTCCAAACATCATTTATTTTTATAGTTATACATCTCCTAGCAGTTATTAAAATCAAGTAGCTGCAACCACCATTCTGCATTCTGCTTATAACTTTGGAGCACTGGGTGTGTTAAGGACAACGTCAGCTTCACCTTAACTAAGTGGAAAAAATGTTCGGAGTATAAAATTTCAATTATAGTCCAAGTCAACTAACGCCTGTTGGCGACAAATTAGAATCTTGACAAGTGCTAAGCCAAGGCAGCGGAAAACTCATTTTAAACTTAACTGAAATATGAATCGCGTTTAAAATAAACATATTTTTGTGGTTTGTCACGAGTTGGCCGCAAAACTTTTATCGTTTATCATAAATCAACTCGAATAAAAGAAGTTGGAATGCAACGTGCACAGACATTAATAAACATTGTAAACAAGATGGAGATTGTGAGTTTTGAAATATGTTTGACGTTATCATTTTCGCTTCAAAAACAAAGTAAAAACAGGAAGTTTCCGTTTATTTTGTCTACTTTAAGTTCCTAGCGGAAGTTTAAAGCTCTTAATGGGACGCAAAGCTGAATCCGCGACAATATAGACATACCATGACCACTAAAAGAAAGACTAGTTCTATTCATGAAAATGAATGATATTTTCGAGACTGCAAATAATTTTTTGTCATTTTATAATTGGAGAAATGAAAATAATCTTGAACTAATTTCACACAGGCTGAGCTTATGCCATGTATTAGTTTTCTATATGATCATTCAATTCACAGTTTTTTCAAAAGTCTAAGACTGTAAGTGCCTCCCTTTGATTGATAATTTAGTCTTGAAACGGACTAGATAATGCATCTAAGCAATAAATATTTAAATAGTCATAAAATAACAAATATCTAATATAAATATTTGGGAGCGGGAAGTCACGACTCCATCGCCAACTGGTCATCATCAGTTTCGGGCTTCAACCAAATGGACAGTCCGGGGCAGTGATATCGGCGTATTCGGTAAAAAGGTTGTGATGGGATGCGGTAATTTTTTGCGTTGCTTGCGCCTTGCGCCTATATAGCTTTCGTGGGATATATGCCGTTGTCGACTTTAATACGTAATGAGTTTAAGAAGACAATTTTCTATCAATTTTTGGGTAGTGATAGCCGAATTTGACAGTGCGTCTGTCAACCCTAAGTCATGTATTCGAATCACGGCACCAAAGGATTTTTGTTTCATAAAAAAAGCCTGCCTGTACCCGATACAAACAAAAGTTTCTTTCAGTCAATATTAAATTAAATGAACCAGAGCAGATGCAATATTAATAATATAACATATAATGTTGGTTTTATTAAGTCCACAGCATATGTTTCAGTGTCCAATGATAATAAATTGGAATCAATCTAATTATTTACAAAATCGACGCTAGACTAATTATTCAATAAAAACTTCATTAAAGATATTTAACGATGAAAGTGGGACCAAAGACAGCGATCTCGACTTTGAAGTTAAATAAGATTTCTTTCGAGTTTGTTTAGATACTTGTAAATCTATACAGATAGCTATCGTTGGCTATACCTCGAGGAGGCTTATATAACGATGTCTTAACGATGACACTAATTCTGAGGATATTCATATTTTCCACCTCACCAAAGAGGATATGAGGAAATATTTGGAGAGTCGAGAAGTTTGACTTTGTTTAGAAGCAACAATTTAGTGTCTTCTTTGTAATATTAAGTATTAATTGTCCTTTGTTAAATGTTAAATTTCAGTTTTCTTTTATTTTTTGTTAATTAATGTTTCATGTATATTGTTTGTAATCAGTTTTGGCATTGTATATTGTCTGAGTGTATGGTTTTTTAATGTGTATTGTATGTTAGTTGTAAGATTACTAATAAATAAATAAAATTACCGGTAGAGAACACGGCAGGGTAAGGTCTGTCTCTAGCAATACAGGGGCAAGCAACAATCCCCGTTAAAAGTTTTGTGATTACTATAGTTTCTTTAAAATGTAGTTTATTATTATTAAATTATATATATATTATTAAAAGTAAAATAAAACCTGTTCATTATTCGGCGTTATAAACTGTTTGATAACGATCGTTTGTTTATTGGCAATAGGTTTAGATACCGATCTTAATTGGAGTGCCACGCTACACCGATAATAATTTCATATTAATTTATTCTAATGATTAGTTAATTAGCCAATACATTGGAAATTTATTCTCCCTTCCGTATCATTGCTAGAAGCTCTTCACGATCACATTCCTACAGCTTTTTGTGGAACTCCCTCTCTTTCTTACTGCGTACGAAGCTATCCACGTTTTTCTTAAGCGACGTCTTCTCTTTCTACCCTTTGGTCTCTATATAATAATAATAATAATAGCCCGTTTATTTACAATATTAACTAATGTTGATTATATGATTAAGATTTTCTTGTTATCCTCACTTCCTACTTTTTAAAGCCTCGTCCAGCTTTTTCCAGGCCTCTCCAGTGCTTTATTACATCACCGATCGCTTCCTGTTGCCGCTACTGTATCTTTTATCCACTTTTTTCTACGATGAACTTCGCCTTCTTCCTTTTGGTCCCTTTCATATAAGTATTTTAAAATCATCTCTTATCTTAACGTAATATATACGAGACTAAATATTTTCAATTAAATAAATACTACAATATATTTGATGTAAATTTCAGGTACATTTTCCACTTTGAGGTATACAAACTGTACATAATCAAAGCCACATGAAAGGCATTACGTATTCAGGCAAATATTTGTGATTACAGCCAGAACGTCTGTTTGTCCCCTCATTACAAACGCAAATAGAAACTTTTTCATATATTACTTTTTATATTCAACGCGCGTTTTTCATTGTATTACTTACAGGCTTCATTATATTGTATAACCTAATAAATAACGATTTTTATATGGTAAAAACCAGCTACTATATCTAGCTTATATTAAGTTTTAATGGATGGATCATACGTACTTACTTAAAAACGAAAAGGCTGGACGCAGAAATGTTTTCTCATGATTTTGCGACTACTTCATGCACAAATCAACTTGGCACCTGATTTGGACATAATGACACTTGACGAAGTGCCTAGTTAACGTCTGTAGTACAAACAGTTAAAGTTCTAGGTTTTGAAAGTAGTAAACAAATTATGAGTGGGCCTAGCGGCTACAGTGGTGACTCTAATTCCTGAGGTCGTAGGTTCGGTCCGGCTGTGCACCTAAGGACATTCTTAATGAGTAAAACGGATTGCCTTAAAACCAAAAAGTCGAGGGCGTCAGTCACAAGAGGCTGATCACCTACTTGCTTATTAGATTAACAATTTTGTATTTTAAATGTAAAATTAGAATCATTAAAAGTATATTTTGACTTTCATAAGTGTACATTGTGTTACCTACATGAATAAATGATTTTTGATTTGATTTGATATTTTAATTACATTTATTCAATAAGGTAAGTTCCTTTGTTATAATTATAACCAAGGATAGACAGAAAATAAATAATATTGCCATCGTGCTCAATTTTGACTGTCAGTTTTCAAATACTGCCTATTTATTATACAATGAAAGCCTAAAGACTTTACTTTATCCCATTGTATCGTAATTCAAATATCGTCCGTTCACCATTAAGGGCTTAGAACTCAATTAAATTAACGCTAATTGATTTTAAGATAACGTAACAAACGAAGACTATTCAAATACGCATCATGCCCCATTGCGGACTAACGACGTGTCCCCCTCTCCACCCTCCCGCTTATAATCTATTCCCTTAGCGTACCTTTGACATAGAGAGGTTTGTAACAAATGCTTTTGAACAAAATTTCTTTGGTGAACTAAAATAAAATGTCTTTAAAGGACACTAGTGACTATTAATATAACTTCTTAGGTCATCATAAGTATATGTTACGCTTGAAAATTCTATTTTCTAGCTCGTCCTTCTTATTTCCGCAATAAAGTCGTGGAATATAATTCCACATGATTTTATTGGATTTAAAGAGGTAGTTGAACTCTTGTTGAACCTTTTACGTCCTTTACCGTCTTTTTTTTATTTGAACAGGGGCAAACGGGGAGAAAAATACCATGGACACTCTCAATGCCAGAAGGCACGCGAGTGTGTTGCTGGCCTTTTAAGAATTGGTACTTCTTAACGGCTCTTTTCTTGTATTTTTTTCTAGATGAACACCTCTCAACCATATCCTATCCGGCTCAATCATGACTATTGTAATCCAAGTATATTCTTACTGTTTTGTATTGCATTGTAATTAATGAACCGTAGGATTAGCTTTTAGATTTTAGTTTATTTTATTTTATTGTGTTTGGTAATAGTATTTTGTTTTGATGAAGCACTTCTTGCACTGAACCTTTAGTAGTTATTTTTTTCTTACCAGGGTTGCCTGTCTGAAGCTTCTTAGCTATAACCCCACCCGTTACATCCCTAATAATTTAAGTTTTTGGGTATTCATGCAACGAAGTTCGTGGTCAACTCTCAATCGGGGTCAGCGAGAAAAAGTTGTAAATCTGCTTAGCTGGGATCTCGGGAATCGATATATATTTCTTAACATCTTGGTTCAAATATGATATAAATGATTCTATTATTAGGTTACAAAAAAAACTATGGACACTGTTAATACCATTGAGAATTTAATTTAAATTAAATATGATTACACGAATTAAGATAAATTATATCAAAAGATAAAAACCTTCTCAGTCTCTTCATTGTGGTTTGAAGGTTGAATGAATTTTGAAATGCGTGGGATGTATATGGTAATAAATAAGTATTATAATCTAATAATTAATTAAGTTTAGACTTTATATAGACAACCTAACTTTCAGCCAATATAAATTGCTACAGCTATAAGCCGTACGTGTACTCGTATTAATAATATTTTAATGAAATATATTGTAAACCAAGTTTTTCAGTTAAAGTAAAGTATGATAACATTGGAAGGTCGATAGGACATATTAAGGAAAGAAGGTTCATGACAGAATGGCATAGTGCAGGAATGATCGGATTTGAAGGGCGCCTTTGCCAAAAAAGGGCACACAGATGCCTAAAAAGAAAGATATAAAAATGTTTAAGTGTAAAAATATCTGAAATAAAAGGTTATTATTATTATCAGAACTTTAATTACTTGATGTATAAAGGATAGTAAAGGAATGGATGGATAGAAAAGGAAAAAAAGTAGAAGGAACGTAAAGGATTAAATAGAGGTGACCTGTACTTAGTAAAATAGATTTGGAACTGAATCTGTCCTCCCGAGGCTGTGGTCTATGGTATCGTTATGGCACTTTTTCTTTACAGGCTTTTTTCATAACAGGTCAACTTTAATATGTTACTTGTCAAACATAATGCCTTTTAAAAGGTGGATAAAAATTACAGCTAAAAGTTAATTCATAACTTTGTTAACGTTGGGATCTTAACATATTGTTCACACATATATTTTAATAAACCTAAGTCCTCTCCTGAAACTAATACCTCAGTTACCAAGATAGGTCAATACCTCTTGTACTAGACTTAATTTTTAGAGAGAATGCCAAGCCAGCTTTTTAATATTTGGTACACTCAATTCTTGAAGGACCCTAAATTGAATTGAGTCGGAAATACTTTAGTAGTTGGATCCACATAGCGGTGATGCGCAGAAACAGCCTTAAAAAGCACTCAGTTGTGGAACGACGGAGGTCCGATGATAAAACACTGCTGCCTGTATTAATCCGTACGTCTTGTATAACAAGAATAGAGAGTTCAGGGTAGTAATATTAATGGTTAAATAATTCAATTGTCAAAATGTGCCTCTGAACCTCATTACTCTGTACAGCCTTCTATTTTACGTACTTTCAAAGGGCTGTAATATTATTTAAGCCATTCACTTTAATCAGAAATCGCCGCCTATTGAGTGAGCATTGTTCCCGAATTAACGACACTTGGTTTAATTTGTGTTTAATTATGTGGTAATAGCAGAATTACAGCTTATATAGAGACTAAAAATTAAGAACTTGACTGTCTCATTGACTCTAGGGACATTGTTTTTGTATATGTTTTAATACAATAAACATAAATTTGTGTCGCAAGAACTTTGAATTATGTCAGGTGCTATTAGGTTTTATCGATTATAACTAGGGTGAAAATAATCAAAACAAATTTTCATGAAAATTGTATGAAGAATGGGTAATAAAAAATAAAATACTTTTATCATATAGAAAAAACAATTCCGTAATACAAAATTGCGTAACCTAACATGGTATCACGCTCAAACATATTAATGTAGAAAATAGAAATCGTATAAAATGTTGGTAAGTGCAAAATTCAAAGTAGGCTAGAACAAAAAAATTCTCACAATTCAACAATGAATAACAATGCCTAACTCTTAGGAAGGTTTTTTGGAGAAATTAATTGCACGGAAAACCCTCAAAATCCGTTTTCTTTTTCTGTACTTTTCTTATGAGCTCGATGTCTCTATGAGGTAGCTACTAAAAAGGTAGGCTAAGTAGGTTAAGGCGAAACAAAGTTGGCAGAAGCTACTAATATATACACATTAACATACATACTTCTATATATTATATAACATAACTTAAGATCTGGAAACCATACATAAATTTATATTAAATGGTTCAGTTAATTTCAGACAACCTAATTCGTAAGTCAATTGTGTTAGTTTAGTTCTATTATTCAAAGAAACATCAAAACGTAACATTGAGATATCCTTGAAGTATCAGCAAACAAAATATTGTGGCTTTAATATTCAACAAATAGTTGGCTCGACCTTCGAGTTCAAACACCAAAAAGGATAATGGACTTATTCAGCCGTTCAAATGTGTATTTTATTATAAATAACTACAGAAAAAGCCCGTCTGTATATTGATTCTTGCTAAGCAATGGCGACATTTTATAAACCGTAGCTGACGTACAAGAATAGGAGAGCAAGGCACCGAACTTATCCCTGAGATACATGTTCCATTCCAACTGGATTGGATAATTTTTTTTCCAATCCAGAATACTTTTAAGGGTTGTAGGAAATGAATGAATGTAGAGACACATGTAGAGGTATCTATAACGACATCATATAACGATCTAGTCTAACTTAAGAATAATAAGTTAAAAAAATAACCTAATGTCCACTAGTCTAGTGTTCAATACTTTTTCACTAATCTGCACTTAATTTCTTTGTTAACTTCTTTGTACTTTGATAATTCAAGTTAAGATGTTAAATAGCCTCGATATTCACCTGTTGATGGCGCCTTTGTCCATGGGCTCATGTGATAGACAATCAGAATAACACCAAAAAATTCAGGAAAATCTTAAAGGGCAGGGTAATATTATGTATTCTATTATTGTTTGTGCTAATAAAAAAAGAAGCAAAGAAAATAAATTAGTTCCAAAGTTTAAGACGACCATTACATTTTTGCATGTCTAAAAATTGCTAATATAAACATTTTCGGATAAAAAAAAATTATTTTGAAATATTAATAACTAAAAAATATTGAACTTAGGTAAGTATTGTATAATGAGACTCTTGGGCCATGGGGTTCAAATGTACAGGCGCTAATTATAGGTCTAAGTTGGCACGGTATATAGTATCGGGGACCTCAGAGCTGGTGTGGCTCGCACAACGATTAAGTATTGCAATACAGGGAGAAAATGTTGCCAACGTTAGTGGTACAGGTATTTGGACTTTTTTAATTTTCTACTTGATTTTTTTTGTAAATATTCTTATTACAATTTAGGTTAAGAATATTGCAACTACTGCATTAAAAATATGTTTCTGTATTTGACGCGATGATAATGAAACGGCTCTTTGAAACCTACTAAATTATTTAACTGTTACACTTCAATGTGCGGGGTTAATATACTGGTAACTATCGTCTCAGTTGGCATACATTTTTAATTAGGTCTTGTTGTGTGAGGTTTGTGGTTTCTGAGGTAGTCTATATATAAATATACGAAGGAAATGACGTGCTATATATTACATCCCAACGATTTAAGGCTTTTTAGTAATACAACATGTTTAAAAAGTTGCCTTTTGCTGGTAAAGTTTAAGCGTTTGTTTTTCATTATTTTATCATTATTATAATAACTGGTTTTTTTAAAACAAAACTTAGAACATATACAAAAAACATCCAGAGATCCAGAGAGAGTTTATTGCCAGTTCTTCTTGTTCTATGCCCTAAGTAATTGTAATTGTAAGAAGCATTATTTTGATACTTATACAAAAGTAAATGCAACTGTACTAATTCTTTGACGTTCAAAAGTGTACAGTATGTTACCTATATGAATAAATTATTTTTGACTTTGATTTTGACTTTAAACGTTCAACTTAATTTTACTTATTTTTTGGTAAGTTTTAGATCCATATTTTAGACATGTTTTCCTACCATTTAAACTATTTATCGCATCCCAAAGGTCTAAATTACGGTTTGCCTATAATATATAAGACGTTGACAGAGCGATAGACTAGTATATGTGACAGGTAATGCGTTGAAGTGTTTCATGCGAATTTGGTATGTATTCCCAAGGCCTATAGGCCACATTCGTATGTATGACTAACGCATTGCTTAATCTTTGGCTTATTTTGTATTTACATGATAAGGGTTGTCTTTGAACTATAGCGTTTCATTGGCCTAATAGAATATCTTAGTAATACTGAGAGATATATGGTGAAGCTTTCAATATGTTATGGCGTTTATTATGTCTGTTTCTGACTCATACACTTTTAGTTTTCTTTTAAATATTCGATTATCACTCGCCCCATAACGCTCCAATTTTTTTAAGTCTATATTCCAAGGAAAAATATTATTAAAAGAAGTTTTTATCGGAAATCGTTATAACACATACGGTTTTCTAAAATGACCTGTAAGGGGATACATCTGTCGTTGGTGATTGTTATCTGTTTGTATAAATGTTGCCATACTTTGTTGAAAAAAAGGTAAAACCATATTGGAAAACAATATTAAGTCTTTCGAGTTATTTAAATGTCAACAAACTATTACTAATTTTTTTTAAATATTATTTGTTTTCATTTCATTGTCAGAATGTTATTTGCAAAACTTTCAGTAATAAATATGTCAAATTGGTCCGCCCAAACAGTGTTACTGCCACCGATTTTAAATTAAAACAAATGTTGCCATACAACATAAAAAATAAAAAAAAATCATTTATTCATATAGGTAACATAATGTACACTTATGAACGTCAAAATATACTTTAAATGATTCTAATTTTACATTTACTGCCAGTTCTCAAATCAAGGGCGTAGAACGGAAAAGAAGAACTGGCAATATACTCTCCGCCACTCTTTTTAATCACCAATTTTTTTTACACAATGTTTGTAAGGAACTGCAACCATGTTCCATATGACATATCGAGTAATAAAGAATTATAAAATAAATTAAAAACAAAGATTTGTCCTCTATCAGCAGGAGGCATGGTGAAATAGGAGCCCGCACTTACATACTCGTGAGAACAACACGCAAATATGTAGTAAAAACAACTAATATCACCGCATACACGAATTCAAGTACGACCAGTCACCACAAGTAGCACCCGTTCACGAGTATGACGCATATAAAATTAACAGTTGCTATAAACGGTAGTCTCAGGTGTCATTAACATTTGTTGTTAACAGAATGTGACATTTATCGAAGGCTGGATGCGGATGAAACCGCGGGATTAACTTAGCTAAATCTTGTAGTTTCCCTATAGCATTGTATACTAAAAAGCAAATCGCTTGTTTTGTATTCTACATGAATACAATATGTTTGTTTTACTATCAATAAATAATAATTAATTAACTAAAGAACCTAATAACGACTTCTCTTCCAACCACTCCTCTCGTCAATTTTAATAAAACGATGTAAAAGCTATTTATAAAAATATCTTTATCGCAAACATCGTTTAAATTAAATGTTACAGGAAATTAAAGGATACTTGTAAGTTTAAAATGAAATTGTTAAACGAAATTAATTTATTTGCAGCTTAAGATTAATATTTTTAGGGGCTATTTCCCTTATTTTAATTATTTATTTAAAAAGTCATTGAGACGAGTCTGTTTTTTCGATTTAATAAAAGAAACCAGTTGTCTTCTCTGTTGCATGATCATTTATTTTTTTCTTTTAGGCAAGTAAGTTATTAGCCATCTGTCCCTGACACAGTCTGGTGACTTTTTGGGTGGAATGCATGTCAATTGACATTGATAAAGTTATTATAGAAAGAAAAAGTTTATTTCAGACTAGTGTTAGTAATTATATAAAACACAATTCTTATTTGACCGCGTTGCGTATAGTCTGTTATTGTCATTGATATATTTGTTTACAAATTTATTTATTTATTTATTACAGAAATACAACCATTATCCTTACAGACTACGCCAATCCCATAATGCCCTGAAAAATAAAATAAAATGTAATAAAGTATATAACTATTTAATATTAAACACAACAATATGATAGTGTGAATTAATTGTGCGAACATATATGTCGATAGTGTCGGAGACAGCTTTTACTTGCACGAGTTTTAGCAAGTTGAGGTTTCACCAGTGCTAGCCACACCATACTCTCGACTCATTAGACGCTACAAGTTGCACGTGTTTGAAGCTGTCACTGTTACCAATTGTTTTAATTCAAGTGATTTTTCTTTCATCAGTTTTACTTTCGTATGCTGTTGCAGTATTAATGCACGTCTAAACAGATCTCTAAATAAGAATAGATAAACGATGCTCTGAATACATGAGTAGATTAATCACAGACTCCATGTGTTCAGGTGTAAGATGCTGCAGCTACTGTTGATTCGCCACTGATAACCACAAATACAAATATTACGTTTTAAGTCGAAATTTTGTATTTCTCTTTTAAGTTTTTTATTTTATATTTATTTATTTACTTACAGACAACAACTAACTTATGTCCAACTATTATTATAAATAATAGTAAATAACTATATTATTATTATTAAAATATATAAATATTAAATATAAACTAACATAAAATACAATTAAGTTATTAACGAAATTGCCAGTAATATTGCTGTCCTCTAATCTCCTCTCCAAGTATACACACAAAACACAGTATATTATAATTGTACCATTGTTATGTTTCCGTTTAAATGTTATGCACACTTGATGCACATGCATGTATTGTGTTTTTGTATGTCGTGTGTTCTCTGTAAGTGTTTGTATGGGTTTCGTTAGTGTGCCTTTTAAACCTTTTACGTTAATTGTGTTTATTGCTTTTTTCTTTCTTAGGTGTCCTGTAAAAGCAAGTAATGATGTTTTTATCTTCTTTAAGTAGGGCCTTTTGACCTGTCAGTCGAAATCGCTGTAACTGAAATTCCTTTACGCGTCCTAATTATCCTAAGTATTACGAATGACAATGTTATATTTATTAACACATTGATAAATTACCTACATCATAATGTAAGGTCAGTTGTAGAAGCCTCAGTTCATAGACGTAGACATATTTTGGAAAAAGTTATATGTGAAAATTGTGAATTTATCTAAAGAAAGTTTGAAAACATTCATTATTTTCTTCGACATTATATTCTGAATTACTGTTTTATAGACCACTACTAAAATCCTTACGGGATACAATTAAGTTGATATAAAAGTACAAAAAACATCTTGTGAGTAATCCAAAAAGTAATTTTTTAATTGGATATAAATAATATAAATAAGTATACTATGTTTATAACTTATCGTGAATTGATAAGGTAGTCAAATAATGAAAATATAAAAACTTTTGGTGTTAACAAAAGAAGTTATAGTCTTTTGATTAAAAAAAAAACAGAGTATTAAAAAATGGAACCCACAACATTTATAGTAACGTTACGCAATCATTTATTTGATATCGCCAACAGCCAGTCCTGAGGCAATGCGAACGAAGGGACGCCTTCGTTCATTGCACTTTACACTAATCTAATTGACATTAATTTTATTATAATTAAAACAATTTATACAGAGGAATCATACGTCATAATTATTGTTAACGTTTGAAGTTCAAAAATAGATTTAAACTAAATTTCGTTTGATAGGTAAGTACTCTACACGTAACACATTGGTTAAAGTCGCGATGTTATATTATTCATAAGACACTTCTGAACATTACGATGATTTTCATTTTGACCCGACAACGTCTTATATTTCGATGGAACCGGTTGCACGCACGAAAAAACATGAAGCATGCGGCGTTACCTCGAGGTGTTCCATTTAAGGCTTGAAGTGCAAGCGAGAGCGCGGAACGAGGAGAGAGAGAACAAAGAGGCAGATTCAGCCTCCGCGTTCGGTAGAGTTCGTTCGTTAAAAAATTGACATAATTGTATTTATGCGTTCAAATAAATATTACATGATAAATTCAATTGTGATTTCCATTTACCTCCTCTATATCCATACAAAATATCTATCAAACAAATAAAATTAAAATATTCTTTTGAAAAATGCAACCATTCCATCAGTATTTTCTTATGACGTATTTTTTATGATTTGTATTTGTATTGTTTTAATCTCACCAAACCACTATACTGATGCGTGGCGATGCCGTGTTCTAGGTGTCGGGTTAGTTGTGACTTGTGAATGAATTTTTAATTGTGTAAAAGTTATTGACTATTTTTACCTCAATTAATTTGCATGGAAAAACTGAGTTTTTTTTATTTACGTATCACCTCCTTTCCTTGATAACATGCATGTTACCTATCTACAAAAAAAATACCGTTATGATTTTACTATTTTGTATTACAAAACACCTCCACTCAATTTATACGATTTATTTTATTCCGCACACTGAACATGGTAATGGATATACGATTCTTTTGGGTCCTCGCCTTATTCTAATGCATGTTTTATTTATATCGATACTTATACATACTCTGAGGGCAAGTTAGTGATGTCTAAGTAAGTTAAACACAATTAAAGAAGAAAAGAGATTCCAAATAGTTGATTTCGATGGATTTAAAAGCAATATCTCATAAATCGAAGCAAAAAATATATATTTTTTTGCTTAGATTTATTTTCTTTAAACAACTATTACGAGTATAACATTGTATGTTTTGTGCACTTAGATATTAAAGCTTTACAAGATTTTACATTTTATAAGATTAAGTCGTATTTTATTATATCAACAACGCGCGTATGTATGGCTTTGGTTTTAATCTGTAATTAAAAATATTTTTTTCATAAATATATTTTCTATACTTCTAATTAACTAACTCTATTTCTAAAAAACTATAAAACTTAAAGCTTTTCTAAAAAAATATTTAGGACAACATCGTTAAACGAAAATATTGAAATCTCGAGGGCATAATTTCTCTTCAAAAGTAAAATAAGAAGGGGTGAACCACTTCCGAAAAATAAAAATGCAAAAAACCTCACGCATTTCCTGTCAAGTAATTATTTAAACGGAAAATATTTTGCTCAAACACCGGTTTTGAATAAATTATCCGGTAAGATAACGATTCAACCGAAGTTAGCGACTAACGACAAATATATTTCCGGCTTCCATACGATTCCTTTACCATATGTTTTGGTAAAATCGGGTTGGCCTACCCAACCCGGACATAATATAGTCCGGTCAATCTACATTGCAAGCAACCATAACTAACAATTTCGTTAGTTTTAGTTTCAGCTTGATGGTAATTATGGTAGCTTCGCTCTTGTTTTTAGACCTAACTTGACCGGACTAATAATAATATCAAGCCTTTGTTGTTCTTCCTCTTATTGACAACTTTTTCTTTTTCCGTTTTCGTCAGCCAATTATTACCAGCAACCGGTTCAGTATCTAGATTATCGAAGATACCAGCACCAAATCCAGGGGGTTCGAGAGGACAAGTTACAAGTACTCAGCCTGTATGGCGAATGTCATGAAAGGGAAACCTGAGTCAGGACCGTAGCAAGTGGAGATCTGTGGTCTCGGGAAAAAGGCGTGATAATATAATTTTTTTTATAGAACAGGGGGCAAACAGGCAGGAGGCTCTGATGTCAAGGGATGCCGCCGCTCATGGGCACTCTCTCGACTCGCGAGTGCGTTGCCGGCCTTTTAAGAATTGGTACGCTCTTTTCTTGAAGGACCCTAAGTCGAATTGGTTCGGAAATACTTCAGTGGGCAGCCGATTCCACATAGCGGTGGTGCGCGGCAAAACTGTCTTGAAAAAAGTTCAGTTGTGAAACGGCGGACGTCGAGGTGATACGGGTGGAATTCCTTATTCTGCCTCAACGTCCGATATAATTCAATTAAAAATGTTAACCATGGACGTAGAAATCCAATAGTGTGCAACTTGCGTTGTGTTTAGTGTGCTTTTTTATAGCCATAGATAGGGTTGGGAGTCGGATACATCTTTTTTACCCTGTATTTTCAGGCAACCCTTGCAAACAAAATTTCCGGTTTAAAGAACCGAGTACGAAACGGTATTTCCTTGTCAAATTATACAAAAAAACCAAGCAAAAGGTATAAGGAGCGTTTTATGTTGCGTTTAATGACGCATATATCAGGAAATTGTCGATTTTATTTTCATACGGGTTTTGTACGCCTAGTGGGGCGTAAATTGTATTCTTTGTATTTTCTTACTTTAGTCTTTGAGAGAGATAATCTATTAAGATTTTAAGATGAATTTTGTTAATTTAATATATAATAAATAAAAATAAAAAAGGCTTTTAATTCTTACAGATTATTTTTTTTTATAGAACAGGGGGCAAATGAGGAGGCTCACCTGATGTTAAGTGATACTGCCTCCTATGGACACTCTCAATGCCAGAGGGCTCGCGAGTGCGTTCTCGGCCTTTTAAGAATTGGTACGCTCTTTTCCTGAAGGACCTTTAAGTTCCTTATAAAACAAGGAAGGACTTTATAAAACAAGAAGTTGGATTAAGTTAGTTTACTTACATACAATTGTTAGTTTTGTTAAAAATTAAATTTGTATCCTAAATTTAATTGTCTTAATTTTTCCTTAACCCTACTTTTAAACTATTATTCTTCACTTTGTAAGAACTCCTTTGTAGGTGAAAGAAAGATCCAGTCCTCTCTCGATTGGGCTACTTGAATCCAGTTGGAACCAGCTGTTTTTTTGATGTCTTCACAGCGAGCTAATTTAATATAAGAAATAGTAAGATCGTAGGCTTCATCTGAAAAGAAAAAGGATGATATAGACATTAAGGAATGACTACTAATGGACTAAGACACAAAAAATAAACGAAATAGACTGCTTAATACCCGCTCACCGTTCACAATCTAAAAACCGCTTAAGGGAGAGGTTTTTATTTGAAACTGGGATTAAGTTAAAACTAGTTTTTTTATGACAAAAAAAGTCATTTATCAAGTTACTTATGGAACACACCTTACATAGAGTTTGAGATACTCCTGAGGTCCAGTACATTACACTTACATGCACCCACACACCCACTCCTGCACTCACAACAATAATAGAACAATTAATAGTAAAAATATAAAAAGGTTATGAAACTTAATAGGTGATCTATTAAGTTTCTTATGGGAGAGCTGGTAACTCTGACACAGATATTTCTTACTTAAGATCATCATGTATGTGGCTTGCATATCGACAGTTGCACATTCCTATTAGCTCATGCTACGCGTGCATTATGGTTTTAGATCATTTTATTAAAACACAACTAAAGTTCTTAAAGTAAAACAAACCGTTGTAGAAGTGAGCAAATAGGCAACTTATCAAAGGGGTGACTGCAATATGAACAGCGCGTATTTTATTTGGAAATTTAGACTATTAATTAGTGAAGCGATTTTTCCACCCAAGTTCTACTTCGGTAATTCATCCTTGATCCATCATCTATTATCAGAATAAATGTCTTTAAACCAAACTGTGAACCTGTGAAGATACGACAAGAATCCACTGCGACCTGTCAACATCTGGGTGATTATCCCGTTGGTTTTATTTGTATAATTATTGAGAACAAGAAATAACATTTGGAAGTATAATTACTACTAATGTACTAATATAAATGCTACTGTTGTTATAAAGAGGAGATATTTATATTTTCGTATGTACTGCTGCACTAATTTAAAAAAAAACCATTAGAATTCTACTTCATCATGAGTGAAAGGGCAATGTTTATTTCTAACATACTGTGAATAATATATGCCTAGCTCTTTTTAGCAGATACTGACTGCTAGTACTCAATAACTAAATAAGATTTTTAATTACTGACAATATGGTATTAGGGGTGTCAATACACTAAGTACTGTCACGTAAGTACATGGCCAGCTTGCTTAGATAGTGCGAAGCTGTTTTCTTGCTGGATTAGACTTTATAAAATATCAGGTAAGCCTGAAGAACATTCAATTGTTTAGTTACAATTTTGTCTTCAAAATTAGCCTAAACAATAATTATGGCTTTTAAGTAATATTATATTGACTTAATTTTCTACAGTACTAGATAATAGTTCAAACTAAGGTAATGTTCATAACAGTCTTAGTGTTGTTGTGATTTAATAATGTTTGAGACTGTTCGTGTGTATGAGATACCACACTTGCTCTATTAACAACACAGGTTTAAATTCGAAAGGTTCAGCGTCTTGTTCCTGTTGTATCAAAAATTGCTTTTCTTTAAAATAAGTGAGTCTAATTGCGTTTATCCTCTCTAGTTGCGTTGCCCTCTCTTTCGCAACACTGTTTATACGCTATAACGGAAAGGAGCAGATACATTCTGATCCAACGGCGTTTTATAATCATATAAACCGATACAATTTGCTTGCTTTTTTAATAATTATGAGAAGTTCTTAAGAAAAATGCATCAATTGGGACAGAAGAGACATTTGAATTGATAAAAACTTTTCCGAAAATAATTCAATAAATCCATTACGTAACATTGAATCAAAGAATATAGTCTGATGAACGTTAAACATTTTTATGCTTCCATTTCCCAAGGAATTGATATTCAGTGGCGGTTTTAACACTTTAGATGGGCGTTTGAGCGTTAAGCGCGGCTTTGAAATAACAAAATTCTAACATTTCAACTTGAATTGAAAAGCCTTACGCATAAACACCATTGAACAATAGAACATTCTTTTATCCCGTATTATTTTAAAGCTATTAACATTATAATACCTAAAACTTATATACATTATTAAATGCAGTCTCTTCGTATATTAACGTAATTCCAGGTGTTATAAGGTTTTCATCAATAGTTGATTTCCGAGAAAGTGATTAATAAACAAAAATCTACGCCAACCAATCAATGTATACAAGAGGCGAATAAATTTTTGTACTCTAGACGTAAGTAAGTGATATAGCTTTTGATATATGATAATTAAAATTTAATAATGTAGTATATATGTAATTAAAAATAACGTGTAATTTATATTTATAGTGTTGCTAAATATCTTTTCTTGTAAATAATATGACTCATGTTTTAATATGGTACAAGTTTTCTCGTAGCTATAAATCTATTATAATATAGTAAGTAACTTATAATATTTTTACATTTAAGATTATTGCTATATGAAGCACTTTTTGGGGACATTTTTATACAAAAATGTATACTTTTGATTAGAGCCGACTGATTATTTTTCAGTAAATTGCTCAAAGCTTTCATCCTGACGCTTTTGCTGGGTAAGGCAAGATTAAAGTTTGCTCTTTGCTTTCAAAAATTCCAAAAAAATGCGGTTTAGCTAACTTTTCAACGTACACGGTGTTATAGTGATATTTTTATATAAATAAGTATTTAAATGAACTGACATAATTTCTAGTACCTTAGTACTTTGTACACAAGCCTTTCTTGCCTACAAGACAAGTCTATCGTCCGTATGCCACTCTCACTGCCAGAAGGTACGCGAATGCGTTGCCGGCCTTTTAAAATGATACGCTCTTTTTCCTAGGCAATTAACGAGATCCTAAGTCGAATTAAGAAATTTATACGAACGACACACATACTTTGATGGATTTTTATATAGGTGGAACAGGGGTTCTGTTCTCAAAAATTCTGTGTAATTCATTCACACATAATATAAGTCTTATTACGTTTAGATCCTAATAGCTAGATCTGGTCTCACTTTTTACGCAGCTTCTCAGCTGTCTCTCACTCACAACGAATCATGGATATTTAAAAAGATTTTTTTATTTGTTTGAAGTACAAAAGACGTTCGTACAGACAACAGTAACGAATAAAAACCTAATATAGTATTATCGGCATTTTTATTACGAATTTAAAGTATACAAAGAAAGTCAGTTCATCGTGATGAAGACGTTATTTAGTTCCAATTTCTCTTACATTAGCATAATAAACTCAATGTCAATAAATTCAGTTATGTTTTATTATATCTTGTAATAAGATTTTCACAAAGTTATATTTTCAGGCATTTGTCGTGACGTAATTGAAAACCTAGTCTCAGTCTCTCTTCTTTTTAAATGAAAATTTTAGATAATCTTCTGAGCTTCCTTAGAAGCTAAAATATTTCTATTCTTCTAGGGCTGTATTGTATAACAACTTTGGGAAATCTGATGACCCGACATCAACGGAAGCCTTTTAAAAATTAAATTAATTTGCGCGAAGAATGTTTTAATATTGAGTTCGCGAGTCATGCTGCGAGGGTGGCACTTCATACTATTGGAGTTTATTTATAATTTTACAAAAACTTTCCCAAATGGCGATAAATCAAAATTATAATCTACAATTATTAAAGTTGATAATAATATCAGTGGTAAAATTTTATATTTAGTCCCAATTCCTAAAGATAACGGGAGTACAGCACAGCACCCGAGAACTACTTGTAAGGAAAATCTGCCACTTTTTTTTATTGCAGTTATATTAACAAGGGCAGCAGTGTTGGCCTAGTGGCTTCAGCGTGCGACTCTCATACCTGAGGTCGTAGGTTCGATCCCGTGCTGTGCACCAACGGACTTTCTTTCTAAGTGCGTATTTAACATTTGCTCGAACGGTGAAGGAAAACATCGTAAGGAAACCGACATGTCTTAGACCCAAAAAGTCGTCGACGTGTGTCACTGGAGGCTGATCACCTACTTGCCTATTCGATTTAAAAATGATCATGAAACAGATTTAGAAATCTGAGGCCAAGACCTAAAGAGGTTGTAGCGCCACTGATTTATTTTATGTTAACAAGGAATTGCGACCATCACACATTGACGTATTGAACCAGTAAAAGTGAATAATGGATCTAGCTGTTTACTGATACTCACCAATACTCAATGAGTTATGTAATGGTCTTCATTTTATAACGGAAATCAATTAAAAATTACGTAGATTTTTTTTACTTTGTAATTAGCTTAACTAAGATTGCTTTTTAAAGTAACGAAGTATTCTTAAAGTAAAGCCTCGATTCTGTATCGTTTTAATATAATAAGCTGATCAGCATCCCATCTGAAGCGCCTTTGATATAACTGTGGGTAACATGACATCGCAAATTCCGAAACAATGTGCTTTTGTATTAACGCTAAGTTCGCTAAAAGATTACGTTGAATTTTCCTGCGCTCAATACATTTTTGTAAAACATATTTTTGAATATTAATGTGTATTCCTTACCTTTACTGATGAGAAAGAAACGTAAGGAAATAAACTGTAGTTTTTAGGCCACGTTTTATATAAGTTCGTATATTTTAACTTTAATATTGACACAACACCTTTAAAGCTAGTACTGATGAACAAAAGGATTTGGTTAGTGCGTTGTGTATGGAAACAATAATATATTTGTTTTCAATTTATTGATCAATGTTGTTTCAATGGCTTCAACGTAATAGAAAACTGATGATCCACTCGGCTTGTTTCTTTTCAACAATGTATTTGAGAACACACGTTTAGATAATATAATAGTGAAATAGTAGAAAATAATTATATTTATATTTATAATAATTTTATACATTAGAATGCTCGAATACTCGATTTTTATTCCAAATTTTCCTCATGGAGTAAATACTCTTGGGCCGTGGGGTTCAAGTGTATAGGCGCTTAAATATTGGAGTAATAATAAAATAACATTTCCAAGTTATAAAAAGTTCAACAAGAACATTTGTACATTTATTTATAAATAGGATGCCGTGCCAACTATATTCCAAAATTCTTCTCAAACTACTTGCGAAGTAAAACTTTAGTTTGCTCGGATCTCTGAAATATAAGGGTTTGTTTATAATGGAAAGTTTTTAACTATCTAACAAATAGCTATTAAATATTTTCTAATGCTTAAATAAGGCAAAATATCCATAGTTAGTAGTTAGCGGCTTCATCACATCAAAGGATATGTTGTTTGTTAGAACCTTCGAAAACTCCGAATATGAGGTTGCCAATTGGTATGTCATAAGCACATCAAAAATAAAATAGTTCTATCATTATTTTGTTACGAACGACGTTTATTAATAAGTATCAGAATAATATTAATTTACGTAACAACGTCCAATAAATCGATGAACGCCGAAAGCATAACTAATTGTCCCGTTACGTTCATTGTCTCGTTACGCTTACTGTACGCTTGCGCCGCATCTATCTCTCTTCCACCCAAGAACATCATCATAAAACATTGATGAAATGATTATATACTTTCTTGTTTGTTTACATGGCTTTCCCGAATAAAGAAAATCTTTAGATCATAAGAACATACGAAAGAGGCCATCTTTCTTCCTGAAGATATGGGACGAGTATACAATTTACAGATTATATACAGATAGGAATTTCGAATACCTATACCTGTCTAATTTCACTATAAAGAAAATTATGCATTACCTCAATGAAATTCCTTAACCTATGGCCTTAAGTCCATTCTTTGCATAGGTGTATTAAACAAATAGATCCTGATCAATCTATTCGTAGTGTAAACACACCCCAACTTGGCCTATCCCGTTAAAAAACACAAAATAAGCTTGGAACCGAAACGGAAAAGTTGAAGTAATTTTGTTTTGGGCGTGAGATGATCACTTAGTCGCGATGTAGTGTAAATTGACTTTCGTGGTATCTGCTTGGTTATGTTTGGCAAGTTAGTCATTTGTTTTCGTGTTCGTTTATTCGGTTCATTGTTATCAGATTGATGCAGATTTAAGGGGGAAGAACAAAAAATAAATAAAAAGATATCTCTTTGTTTTTGGCCTTAAACTGAAAAAGTAACAGTTGAATTACCTATTAGTGAAACATAAGGCTAAAATGGTCTATTTTTTTAAAGAACACAGGGTAAATGGGCAGGTGGCTCGTCTGTATCGTCCTCTATACGTATACTATCGCCGCATGTTAAGCGATACACGCTTTCAATCTTAGAGGACTCATGAGTGCGTTGCTGTCTTTTAAGAGTTAAAACACTCTTTTCTTAAGTCAAGTTAGTTAAAAGATACAGCTGTAGCTGGCTGGTTCCACATAGTAGTTACGCGCAGCTGCCTTAAAAAACGCTCAGTTGTGGAAGGAAATTCTGCCTCAACGTCCGATGATTAACCTCAGATGCCGGTATCAATCGAAACTATTATCAATTTAAGATTATATACTACTTATTTTATCTTTATTTAAAAAAGACAAAACCGCTAAACAGCTGCAAAAACCGATCACTAGTTTAAAACTGAAAATGTAGCCAGCAGCTTTTGTAAAATCTAGTCGAACGTATTCCTTGAGTAGAACCTAAAGTGCCTATTTCTATATGTTCTTTGAAGGTTGCAAGTCTAATATTTAAATATTAGACTGGCAAATATCGGGCTAGTAGACTTAGAATACAAAAAAGGTTGGACATTGAAATTCATTGTTTTTTTTTTTTAATTTTTCTTAATCTGCAGCTGCCGTACGTATTATAAAAAAACACAGTGGTAAAAATAAACGTGTCATAAAATTTTATACGAAGACTAAGCAAAATATCTACTAATAAACCCGGAATAACTGAAACCTAACGGAATAACTTCGGTGTAACTGTTCATACTAGCGTTATTTCATCCTCCAACCTAGTATAAGTCTGACATAACCTAAACCATAACTGAGGGATTTTTAATGAAAGCTGTTTCAAAAATGGTTTGGGAGGGAACAAGTTCACCGCGACTCTGCCTATGCTTGCACTCCTCATTTAGTTACACCAGTATTAAATCCGACAACTCGTTAAGAAGAGGCATGAAATTATGCCCACATTAGAACTCGCAATCGTGTAGAGATATGTTTATGTTCCTTTTGAGGATTTAGGTTTTTTAACAACTCATTAAACAAATAAAACATTATTCTATTCATTTTTAAAACATTTTGATAACATTGTTTTATTTTCTGTAATTTTTGCAATTCATTCTATAATTTTAAATTTATATTATATTACTGTTCTTTTGAAGGTGCTCATATGCAGAGCTCAAACACTATGCATATCTGCATATAAGGCTTCCCCGAACTAAAACTTTCTTCACTTGCTTTCTGTAACAAATAAAAGAATATTAATTTAAGCTCTGTCCATGCACAATTAAAAAAACAATTATATGTTTTGATTAAACAAAGTAGTTTCTTGAGGTGCTTGTTAAAATGTGGTCTTCTCTGTAATTCCGCTCCAAGCCTTAATTTTCTCTTTATTTGTGTTCGTACTTAAATATTTGTTTACAATTCATAATATATTCCCAAAATGTTGCTATAATCGAACACAAGAAACAAATTAAAATTCAACAAAAGCAATGAATAACTATTCATGTTTCAGTATTACTCGACATTCACAATTAAATATAGCTTTTCTTCTTTCTCCCAATTAATTCAGCGGTCTCTTTTATTATTTGGCATTTTAAAATCTTATACAACTGGTTATGATAATCAAAATAAACAACCCCGGATAAAAATTACCGCGAAAAGAAACGTCAAAGTTTAAACTGACAGAAACACGATTATCATAGACAAGTTAATGTTTTCTTCTTAAGTTTATAATAATAATAATAATAATAATTTATTCATTGCACGAATATGGTACAAAATGTCAAGGTGGTACAATTGTCAGTCGTTCGCATATTCTGCCACACACAGTGGCGCGCAAATTTATCTTAGTTTAGATTTTACATTATTAGTCAGATTCATATCAATTAAGTCAATTATCATACATAATTAAATTTGTATAAATTACCATGTCTCACACAAATAATCGTTTATTGAGTAGTACGTTTTTTCTAAAAGTAATGCACTAAGTCGCTTTTTAAAGACTCTAGTCGGAAGATCTTTAAGTTCTTTCGGTAATCTATTGTAAATTTTAATTGCCATACAGAAGGCGTTTTTCCGAAACAATTCTAAATTTATTTTTGGCACAGCCAATTTCTCCCCATGTCTACTACTTACTACATTCGATTTAAAAATATGTATATTTCTGTGTACGAACAGGGACATTTCTAATATATAGATACATTTATCAATAATATTTCCAACGTTGCCGTCTAATGCTTATGGGATAACGGTGGAAGAGCTATACCTACGTAGTAACGAGTTTATAAATGTCAAATTATGATCTCCTTTTTCTTAGCTTATTCTAAGCACTAACTATTCCTAGTATAAGGTTCGAAAAAGTAAGTTTTCATTTGTACAACTCTAAAGAAAATAAAAACATATTACATAGATAAACAATATATATGAAATAAAAACGAGTACATTAATAGACAAAAATACATGTTAAAAACAAAACTAAAGAAAACTGAAATTTAACTTTTGTAATAAATACTACTCATTATTTCAAATCACTACTTAAACAAAATCAGAGTCTTTCCGCCTTTTCAAATACTCCCTCACATCTTTGGTAAGATGGAATATATCAATATCCTCATAATTGGTAAGTAAATTGAGTTCGATAATTTTTCTTCATATGAACAAGTAAGCATAGAGCATACAAAAGAAAAATCCGTTGGAAATCATGTATTCTAGTAAATCAGAGTCATTCATTTGTAGATACCTTATCATTTAAACCTATAAAAAACGCAAAACGATTGTCTAAATGGAGTCTTTGCGTCGTTAGCCTTTGTGTGGGTATTAGCATTATCTCCAGCGTGCATGCATTCTTGAACTTTACACCGGAAATGGATTTTCGGAGCTTTGAACTTCCGCTTGCTGTTTCATACGTAATACGCAGTTTTATTATATAACCATTCAACATTTTATAAACATGCTACGTCTAGATTGCGGTAGTGATCAGATGACAAATAAAATTTTCAAAATAACAAACAGGGAATTTTTGAAGAAAAAATTTTGCTATAAAACATTAATATCGAATGCTGCATAATTAATATACCCGGGTTTGGTCCCCAAGTGGGGCCGGGCCGCTCCGTGAGGCCTGCCAAGTGCCCAGGAGACTTCTGTGCTTCTAGAACAACCAAGGTGTGGCAGAGAGTATCCTGTGTCCGAAACCGGCCCGATCGGTCCTGAGCTCTTAATTTCACAACTGCTTTGATTCCCGAAAAAAATATTTTAGATTGACACGAAAGAAGAACACTTCTGACTCATTAATCAATAAAATAACGCTAGTCAATTTTATTAAAATATTGATAAATAATTAATTGCCTAAACGCATTAATTGAACCTTATAAGGTCATTTGCGTATGGGTAGGTAACAGAGAATGATTTAAATGTTAATGGTTTATATTCTACTAAAGTTGAAATACTATATATTATTTAAAAAATACTTAGACGATCATAATATTCTTGTAACTCTTATTTCAGCTTTAAATCTTCCTTAAGGCCCGCCTTGAGTCATTAAGCCGATCATTATATTACGCCACCCATTAAGGGCGTGTTCTGATGATGCATTGCCTTGAGTCTCAGTGAATTATCTTTACAATCGCGCCTTATTTATGATACTCATACAATCTGACATCCATCTCCATCTGTCACAGCGATGAGGATAAAATCTGGTTTAATTCGGTATTCAAATGTTATTCTTACTCAATTGTTATATTATTCAAAAAGCATAACAAAATGAAAAACAATTATCATTGCGAATACACCGCGTATTTTTATGTAATTATGAATAACCATTCTGACCCTGAAAATCCGAGAAACCGATGGTTATGTTTTTGTGCCATATGAAATCAAATTTTGTTACTGTTAATTTTATTTGTTGCCTCCGTAGGTCTCGAAACAAGAATCTATAAACTATTTAAATCAAAATAAAAATTATTATTCAATTACAAAGTAAGGCAGCACGGTATTGCGCACAGATTATAATATCATTCTAAGTAACATACACTTGAGTATCTCACGGCTTCAATACACCGAATAAGCATAATTTGACACCATGTAACCACAGTTAGTATAAAATCACGTAGCATATATATATCGCCGTTATTATGTTTGTACTAAAGTTAAAATAAAACATATGTAACCAACACACAGGAACAGCAGCTAGAGCTTCTGTTCCTATGTGTAGTAGTGTTTCCTATGTACATAAATGTGATAAGTTCTTTCTTATTTACCGTGAAGAGTGTTCAGAGGAGTTGTTTGGATTAATACTGCAGCTGAGATTTATCATCGGACGTGGAAGCAGAAAACAAAATTCCACCCGTATCACCCCGACGTCCGTCGTTCCACACCACTATATGGAACGGCCGGCAAAGCACTCACGAGTCTTTTGATTGGGTATTGAGAATGTCCATGGGCAGCGGTATCGCCATTTGCCATAAGTTCTATAAATGAAATAAGCCTGAATAGTTTCACTATTTTCAAGACAGTCTTTGAACTAATGAACAAGGAATAATATAAGAAAAATTGAAACTAAATTAGTAATTAATTCGGTCAGTTTCATTAAATGTATAAAAGAAGATGACCAACCAAAGCCTAAGTTCCTACCTTTCAGAACATGAAAAACTCTTGATTGTAATAGAAAAATCCATTCAAAAGTATCATGTTTATTAAAAAGAAGGTAAATTATTCTAGTCCGACTGTATATTAACTATAACGCGTGTTCATTTACATGACGTTGAATGAATTGCATAATGCACCCACGTGTTAACGTCATTCTAGAGTCCCGTGGTTACTGTAAAAACGCGAAAAGGAAAAAGTTTTATTAGTAAACGTTTACTGTTCTGTTATAATCGGTTTTCCTAATTTAACCTATACCTACTGTACTGTACTGTAGGATGTACCTCGGTGGAGGGACATCCTACCTAGCAGCAAATCTATTAACTGCTACTGTGGTAATTAAATAATAAACATGTCACTTCATCTTCTAGATCTTAGAGTAGATCTCTAGTGAGTAACTTTGGTAAACTTTGAGAAACCCCGATTATGCAGATCACTCCGAAGAGATTATTATATCACACAAGCAGTTCTTGGAAACTGCAAGGAAAGCGGAAGCGGGGCCGTTTCAAGCCAATCTGGTGTCGTACATTTGCAAAAAGAGAGCTGGTAAGATTTAGAGTGAGGTGAAATACGTGGCTCAAAACCGAACACGATGGATACAAAGTGGACGGTCTCCACGGAGTTATAGAACATTATATTTTTTTTCGGTATCAGGTAAGTCGAGATTTTCTGAGCTTGAGTGATATTAAGTAAGATGTTAATGGACACTCACATTGCCAGTTACGCCAGGTACAAGTGTGTTACCGGCGTTAAAGTCATGTAAGTAATATTAGTTATACACTATTTTGGGTTTAGGTTTAAATTAACCTTTACTATTAAAACTAAGTCTGTAAATAAATGTCTGTTTTATTTTCAGTATAGAACCTTAATTAAATTACACAGAGCAGACTTGGCTGTTTTTTATTGTTCTACAAACAAAAGGATGAGCGAATGCAGCTAAGGACTTCGAATGGATAATTCTTTAGAGCTTGTGCTCCATTTTATATTAAATGTAGGTATGAAATGTAAATGTCTTAAGGTCAATGAACTTATACCGCCTTATGAAAGTTCGTTCAGACATCGTGTTTTAAATTGGCGTCAAAGCCTGTTCTGGTTTACTGAGTAGATTATTTGATTTCCTTATAAACTAACTATCAACAACAAATCTTAATTATATATAAAAATCATATTTGATGGTAAATATCTTTTTATGTTAGTATGTATCAGGAAGTATGAAGGTAAGCATCCAAGGCGTTCCATCTTTATTTTATTATGAAGGCCCACTTCATATCGGCCCGGCGATTGTTAGTAAGGCAGAAAATGAATTTTCCATGGCGTCAGATTTACCGAGATATCTGTTATATCGTATTTTATTTCTTCTAGAGCTATCTGCATTTCTAAAAAAAAATTATATGATGATAGTTTTCCAACGTTGTAATTAAATAAAGATGATTATTTTCCTTCTTTGCTTATTTCATTGCTAATTTGGTATGATGATAATGTCTTTAGAGTGTTTTGATAATAATCTTTCGGGGTGACCAGTCTTGACAGATGTGTTTTACGTATTTTGGAAGGTTCTTTGCTATTTTCTTAGCATACACTTATACAAATATATATGTCTAGTAGTTTAAGCGTGCATCTCTTCTTAACCTTGATGTCCTGTGTTCGAATTATAAAGCACTACATTTCAAGGTATATAAACTTTTTTAAGGCATATAAGTATCGAAATAAAAACGGCATGTGTATCGCAGCTTACCTTATGATACTTTTTTAGACATTGGTATATAAATAATAAGTCAAGTACTCATTTAGAATCACAAACACAAATCATGTTTACTTAAGTAAACAGATCGTATACATAAAATCAAAATGTGTTTCGTAATCAATGCATGCATAATGAGTAAGATTTGGGAACCATTTCAAGTATACAATGCCTGTGTCAGGGTTGCCAGGTCTATAACATACTTTATAATTAATTTGATAATATTTTTTTTGTTTATTATTTTGTGAGTGCAAAGAAAGTGCAAAAACCCAAGGGAAAGAAGGTAGAGGGCGCCCCAAAAGGTGCATAAAAGGAATAGAATATCAGGAAGTGACTCGAGAAAGAGAGCCATAGACAAAGTCACTTGAAAAAGCGAAAGAAGTCTTTACCCGTGGAGGGATTTGACGATTGACGGTACTGGAGGTAGCTAGGATAAAGGGTATACATATATATTGTATAAAATAATGTAAAAAACTAAGCTGAATATAATAAATTATTTTTTTCATTTCTTGGCCTGCATGTTTTGTGCTTCAGCCATTATAATAACTTTTGGCATGATTTGAAAATAATCCGGCTTTTATTATTATTTATATTCTGTGTGGATGAGTGAGTGTGCATGTGAGTGTGTGAGTGTGTGTTAGGTTTCAAGAGCATCTACAACTGTGCTTAACGTATTGACTAAGTTCTTTATATCGTATAATAGCTACAGTAATTATCATAAGCCACACACATTTCAAAACAAATAATAAATGCTTTCTGCGTCGAAGTACCGAGGTGGGAAACAGAAGTGAAACATAATGAATCCCAAACTAGAGTCACTGTAATATTTTATGTGAAAATACTTTAGTCCAAGATCTGCATGTAAATTGGATTAGTGATGATTTTATTACGGGTTGATCTATGTTATCTATATTTTAGGTAGGTACTTAAATTCATTGATGAATTCATAAAAATACTCTAGTAATTGGCTCAACTTCGATTTGTTCCCTTTGATGTAGAGATTCTGCCGTGGAGTTCAAGTGAACAGCGCTAATTAAAGATAAGAGGTTGGTTGTGGTAGATGTATCTCTTTTCGAAAACACTCTCCTTAAAGCCACAGCCAGCATTGGAATACTTGGCGTATACATATCGAACGACGTTCAGTTTCGCGGTCACTTGGAGGGAAAGGCTAAATAAGCCTCCAAAAAGCTCGGTGTGCTCAGCAAGGCAAGACGGTACTTCACTCCGGGCCACCGCTTGCAACTATATAAAGCGCAAATTTGGCCCCACATGGAGTACTGTTCCCACCTCTGGGCGGGTGCTCCCCAGTACCAGCTCCTTCTACTTGACCGTATTCAACGAAGAGCGGTTCGAATCGTTGACGGCCAAACTCTCTCCGAGCGGCTTGATCCTTTGGCGTTGCGTAGAGATGTGGGGTCTCTCTGCATCTTCTACCGCATTTACCATGGAGAGTGTTCAGAGGAGTTGTTCGGATTAATACCTGCAGCTGAGTTTCATCATCGGACGTCGAGGCAGAATACGAAATTCCACCCTTATCACCTCGACCTAGAAAAACGCGCAGTTTTTGCCGCGCACCACCACTTTGTGGACTGAAGTATTTCCGAACCAATTCAACTTAGGATCCTTCAAGAAAAGAGCGTACCAATTCTTAATAGGCCGGCAACGCACTCGCGAGCCCTCTGGCATTGAGAGTGTCCATGGGCGGCGGTATCACTTAACATCAGGTGAGCCTACTGCCAGTTTGCCCCCTGTTCTGTTAAAAAAAAAATAACTAAATTATTCAATTTCAAAGCCTTTCAACTTATACAAGAGATAAGTTTATAAAACCGAATTTCAACTACGAGACGATAAAAGTTATTAAAAATTATTTATGAAGCTTTTGTTGCACAGCTTGCATTTGCACAAGGCCTCCTAAAGCTATTTCCAGTGCTTCCTATCCTTGGTCTTTACCGCAGAGGGCCAGTGGCTTGTTTAAAGTCGTCAGTCCACCGTGCGCATGGTCTACCTCTCCTCCCCTTGATGTTGTACCGAAATGTCTATTAAGTGACTTTTTCGACCATTTTGTTCTTTTGTCTCTGAGTAGGTGTAAACATTTAAGTCTTTTGGCTCTGGTCATTGTGTCTTCCCAGTCAGTGATCCTTCGGAGATCTGCGGCTCTCTTCCTATCATTCCGTATGTAAACCAGTATGGTCCTTTCCATACTTCTATGGCAATCTTTATTTCTTTAAGCGACTAATAATTGCCGACTTTATCCGTGATCAAATGTCATTTAAGTCTCTGTATGATATTTCAAAATTCCATAAAGCCGCTCGCTATGGAATAACGAGCAAAAAACAATTTACTAAAACTTTATACTATTGACTACTTCACGATATAAACGTGTTTGCTAAATAAAATAATGTAACTCCTAGTCTACTAGATGCCGCTGTTCACAAAGAGTCAGAATATTCAAATTCTCTATGACAGTGTACACAGAGTAGCGAACGCGAAATTGAATTCCATTTCAATAAAAGCTAAAGGTTTTATAATTTCACTGTAAGAGAGTTTGCGACTTATATCGTACGCTTTAAGATGTTTGAAGTGAATGCATTTTGAATTATGTACCATACAATTGCAGTATACATTTGTTTGCTGCTATTATTCTATATAATAGCTGACTTTAAGCCAAACTTCATGTGAAATATGAGTTTTTTTTATATTTATCGACAAATATTTTAATTAGACTTAGATTTAAATAATTAGTTACCCAATCAGTCGAATAAACGACGGTTTGAATGTTCGTTTTTTATTAGAGAAGATCTTTACGTCCTAACGTTAAAAATGCGACATAGGATCCTAATAAATCATGTGTATACAGGTGTCCCATAAGTCTGCGACACGGAATCAGGAGATAAACACAGAAAATAATTTTATAAAATCTTATCATGTATTTTTAAATCATTCAAAAAGTTAAATGAAACGCCTTTGTTATTTATTCTATGATTACAACTATCCGATGCAGAGAAAAATTTACTATGCAACGATGGCAAGTGACAAAAAGAATGCGCGTTCAAAATTCAAATCTCTTTAAATTATTTTTCTGAGGTTAGAGTCTCTACCTGCCCTATCACCGGGCTGATTTCCTTCCTTCCTTTTTATTTAATAATTATATTATGTTTTTGTTCCTCTCATACAAAAGGCGAATTTCAAATGTAAGTTTTATTAAAAATATACAATTAAACAAATATAATAGTACAAAACAAAGCAATCAAAACTTGTAGACAGTGAAAGGGAATCGTAAAATCTACATCGAAGGAGATCGTAAGAGATCTTTTGAAAGCAGCCGCGCGTTGCCTTCTCTGTATTTAATGATTTTATTTGTACTATATTTCTGTATTACTGCAACGAGATGTAATAAAAATAAATTATGTTTAAATGAATTGACTCGCGCGCCACTTTTTGAATGTTATAATTTCTAAAACATCCATAGTATTGAATTAATTCTGTCCCTTAGTGAAAAATATTGCAATACTCTGGTATTCAATATCGTTGCCTAAGAAAATATTGTGACAGTTGTGGCTTTGTCGCGTCGCCGGTGGACAAATCGGTGCTACGCGGAATATTTTTCAGTATTCGAATAAACGCTGAATAAATTCTATTGTATTAAAATACAGTTTTTTATGGTAAGCTTAGTGAAATCTACCATCCATAGACAGGAATAATTACAATGACAGCTAAATTGTATAGTTGTATACGCTATAGAGGGGTTAATTTTCCCTTTTACCGTTAAATTATGTTTTACTGTCTTTTATTGCCTACATCTGTACTACTGTTAATGCAATCTATACCACTTTATAGTGTATTTCATAATTTCGCAATGCACAAATTCCAAACCAATGCGATGTAGTGTCAAGAAAAAAATGTATAATCCCAAAGGCCGAAAACACACTCGTGAACCCCCTTGTATTAAGAGTTTCCATGTTATGACATAACTACGAACTTGACTTCAGATAAGCTTCCTGCCCGTTTGTCCTGTGTTCTATAAAAATCATCATTTTTGTCGCTCACTGCATACTCAATACAGTTAATACATTCGTAAAGCAAATAAAAAGATAAAATCAAAAATACCGCATAAAGCCTTTTACCAAAAAGCTCGTATCTGAATATTCCGCAACGCCGTATCATTAGCCAGTTGGTACGGAGAACACGTTCGTCCCCACATGTTTACTTACTAGCTATTTTATATGCGGCTTACCCTTTTAGAGTATACCGGTGTGATTTTTGTATAGATTTTTAACTGAAAAAATATTACAATCACTAATACATAACATACCTAAACTGTGTTGGCTATTTTGATCTATATCAAATGGAAAGTACAATCTGCCCGTGGCTACGTGGTTGCAGGTATTGGTTAGATTTGACATATGATATTTTCGTTTCTTTCATTTCTCAATAGTTTGTAAAGGTTCTGTTACGGGTACTTTGAGTTGATATGATGTGGGGGATCGTAAAAGCGATTTTGTAGATGACAGAGAAATTTGTAATTATATACTCAACATGAAACATTGTAAATCAATGCATATATATCGTTACAACATGCAAAATTGTAATCCAAGTTTTTGTTGAAGTAATTATTTATTTCTTTAATTAAAACCATAAAATACGAATTACCAAAAAAACTAAAAAGTATTAGAATAGTTTTGTACCTAACTGCTTTTAAGTTACGCAAACACTCTCTTTATTATATTAAATTATTGAAATTATAAAAAATCATCATTCCTTAGTGAGGTAATCTCCTCTTAAAGCCTAAACAGAAAGCCAAAATCATTCGGTTTCGCTACATTAGAGTGATGAATGGTCTAGTTTCAGATAATTAGAGACAGATCTAATACTGTATATATGACTTTAAAACCGCACAGTTGTGGCAAATGTGTGTCCATATTTGCAATACGTGATCAGTTAATATGACAAAATAATGACGGCCACATTTATTAAATGGAATTATTAGTAAATAATGAATATAATTTGTATTGAGAATTGAACAATACGTATTTTATAGTTGAACTAATTTGTTAGGGATTTGTTTGTTGTTTTCTCTTTCACTTATTTTATACTATACTGACCCACCCCAGCTTCACACGGGTGCAATGCTGATGAAAAGCAGGTTTTTATTATGTATTGTTATTTCCGTCGTTGGAAAGCTCCGATAATATACGCGTTCGATTGCTGCTAAATAAGCTGTAATGGGCTGTATAGATCTATATTAAATGAACAATGTATTCAAGGTATTTAATTGGTTAAGGATTAATGCTGTATTGGTTAAAATCGCTTTGAAAATTAGCCATTATTTGTCGTAAAAAGTAAATGACAAAAAAAAGTTATTGTGGGTTATCCATAAGAGATAGACATATACCATCACAAACTTTTCTGTAGACCTTTTCAATGTGTACAATACTTAGTACATTATTTTGATAAAAGTCGTAGGGTTCAGCCTGCGTTTGCAACATCACATTAGAAACCTCAAAAATAACAGTACTTCTCCACTATTCAATGTATGTTATTATACATATAAACCTTTCTCTTGAATCACTCTATCTATTAAAAAACCGCATCAAAATCCGTTGGGTAGTTTCAAAGATTTAAGCATACAAAGGGACATAGGGACTGAGAAAGTGACTTTGTTTTATACTATGTAGTGATTTACTGACTTAACATATGAATAAAATAACTTTATTCATGTAGGTAGGTACACTTATGAACGTCAACAGAACAAGTTTTGAGTCATACAAATTGTTTGTAAGGTAGAAGAGCCATAAATGTTTCAACTGGAGCAAATCAATCCAAAGGATTTGGATCATTTCAATTTTCATATAATAAGTTCAAATAATCATCAAATTTATAATAGGTTTTATCTAGTGTGATGAATTCTCACTATTCGATTCTCGGTGTATAATATAAAACACCTGCTTTGTTACAATAATAATTAAATATATTTCCAACACTCTTTATCCTTAAACAACCACACAGCTTACAATTTAACGTCCGTCTTGGTCAAGCGAATCGGTCCGAATACCCTCACTTATTTTAGATCGTATCAAGACGACTCGTCATTCTGTTCGTAACTGTCGGTATCGAATCAATCAACTTACTCACATCGAGTAAAACGTATTAAACAAATACAACCATCAAATAATCTATACTATAAATGATAAATATTAATTATAAACATAATAAAATTGTAAAATAATAACATATTATCATAAATTCGTTACATCGTGAATAAAGTACAAAATATCAAATAAAGTAGCTTGTAAATTGAATATAAATATTATTTAAAAAATAAACGTGTTTTAAATAAGACATTTGTAAAATAATAATAAGTAATCTTAAATTCATTACATTCGGCCGTCCGACTACGTGCGATCTCCTGACGCACGATATAATCATGGGAAGGTTTAATAAATTCAAATAAGTACATTAACCAAATATTTTAGTTTCATGTGAACTAATTGTAACCTATCTATACATTTGGTTTTAATCAGTTATTCATTACATTAAGTTTTATAAATTCAAATAAGTACAGTAACAAAATGTTTTAGTTTCATGTGAACTAATTGTAACCTTATCTATACATTTGGTTTTAATCAATTATTCATTACATTAAGTTTTATAAATTCAAATAAGTACAGTAACAAAATGTTTTAGTTTCATGTGAACTAATTGTAACCTATATATACATTTGGTTTTAATCAATTATTCATTACATTCGGTTATTATTTTCTAATATGGGACGTTGGGAGCTTAGAAAATTCAACAAGTCTTCCGGTTCGCGACAAGTCAGAGCCTGTGCACTTCTTCTAATAGATTTATCTAGTATTCCGTGGACTGAAACTGACAGTGAACGTTCACTGTTGGAGGAGGAGGAGCTGGAAGACTGCTTGCGTTTCTTCTTTGATCGCTTTTTGTCTCTCTTACACTTAGTTGCTGCTTTGGAGGACGATCGTGAACGCTTTCTCTGAAGTTCATCATAACGAGTAGGCGAGCCTTCGGGAGTCATCGCTTCATCAGTATTCAACCCTCAAAAATAAGATATCATTTTATCATGTTAGTATATCAATTCATTGTCTAAACGTACTAAAGCTATATGGATATTATTAAAACATTTCAAAATTAAGTATTTAAAGAAATAAACTTCATTTATTTGAAATTAATCCTTGTCTGAAAACAAAATACAAAAATAATAATAATAATTTATTTATTGCAAGACTATGGTACAAAATGTTAAGGTGGTATCGTATCTCGTTCGCATATTCTGCCACACACAGTGACGTGCAAATTTACCTTAATTTATATTTTACATTATTAGTCACTTTATTAAATTTGTATCAATTACAATGTCACAGGCAAATAATCATTTATTGAATAGTAAATTTTTTCCAAAAGTAATGCACTAAGTCGCTTTTTAAAGAATCTAGTCGGAAGATCTTTTAATCTTTTCGGTAATTTATTGTAAACTTTAATTGCCATACAAAAGGTGTTTTTCCGAAACAGTTCTAAATTCATTTTTGGCACAGCCAATTTCTCCCCATGTCTACTTCTTACTTCGAATTCCACATTATACTTAAAAATATGTATATTTCTATGCACAAATAAGGATCTCTAAAATATAAATACATGGAAGAGATAAAATTTTGAGTTTTTTAAATAGAGGTACGCAACTATCAATACAATTTATCTCCACAAATGACTCGAATACATTTCTTTTGAGCCTTAAATACCCTATTTACTTCGATGGAACTTCCCCAAATTATAATTCCATAACTAATTATACGTTATGTCAGTTCATTCTTTTTATATTGTTAGTATACTTGTCTTTTAGACCTATATGTCTGAAAATGGATTATGTTAGTTTTGGTCATGTTTATTTGTAGATTCTTTGAATTCATTCAGTTTATGGTGTCGTCTAGAGATTTTATTAAGTTGTTTTTTAAATCTTGGTCGTTTTTGCTTTTTATTATAAGTGTAGTGACATCAGCAAATAGTAAAGTTCTGGTTTATAGCATCTGGGAGGTCATTTATGTATATTAGAAAAAGTAGCGGGGCTAAAATACTGCCCTGAGGTGTTCCGTACTCATTTTTCTTATAATTGGATCTATAGGTTTTTTTTCACCCAGTTATAAGCATTACCTCTTATTCCGTAGCATTCTAATTTTTTTTAAAGTCTTTCATGACATACAAAGTCAAAAGCCTTTGTCATATCTAGAAAGATGCAACCTATAAGCATTTTATCATTTAAGTATTCGGTAATTTGTTTGACTAGGGTAAAGCACGCAAGGGTGGTAGAACAATTTGTTTTCTGAAACCAAATTGTTTTTTTTTTAATATCGTATGATAAAAAGAAATTCTCTATTTTATTATACTTTACTTTTTCGAAACTATTATTATACTTTTTTTTTTTTGATAATATTGGAATTAAAGTTATTTCTTTTTTATGTAATGGTTTGATAATTTATATTTTTAGTTTTTCAGGAAAGATAAAATGTTTAAAGAACTTTATTTCTCATTACAAAACAGAAATATTGTATTTACATGAGAAACTTAAAATTAATATGTATATATACGAGCGAGATACACGTCGCCATTAGCCGTCACAATTTTAGTCAACTATGTTCGTTCTAACATGCATCTTTACTGCCTTTTTGAATTTGTCAAACAATCCAATATTGCAAATTTGAGATGGTAATTAATGGTAAAAAATTGATTAAATAATTGCACACCCTCATACCTAATAGATTCCTTCAAATAAATTGTACGCGGCTTCGGCAAGATAAGCAAACTCGCTCGACGAGTATTGCGGGTCGTTGTGTATTCGATTTTTAAATGACAAGCGACTATGGATAGCGTTATTTAAAAAAATTATTTATCAAGATACAGGTGCTTTATACATTTAGTTGTTTAATTGTTATAATTTCGGTTTCTTGGTAGATTTTATTAGTCGGCGTTAAATAATTGAATCTAAATAATGATTTTATTAATTTATTTTGTAGTGTTTGTAAGTTAGAAATTATGTTTTTACATGCCGTACTCCATATTTCAATTAGATATATGAAATGTGGCTTGACTAAACAATTAAATGACGTACGGATTGAGGAATACATTTTGATATTGACCAAAATCTGCCTATAAGTGATTTTAGTTTGGTAATTATGTGTGATATATGAAAGTTCCACTTTAAATATGTATCTATTCTAAGACCCAGATATTTTTCCCATTTTTTTGTTAGTGATTTCAACGTTTTCGTCAACGTCAACGTCAACGAAAAGATCCCTTCTACTATCGATAAATTAATTATGTATGTCTGCCTACTTGAACCATTCAAGTAGGTATAATGCGCATGATTTAATTGTTTTGGTATCTAAATTATCGTATCCAGTAGATTTTGTTTATGTGATAATTTTTAATATATCCATGTTATTTATGGGGTAATGAAAAATACTTTTATGGTTAGAGGGATTTTGGCTTCTGGCAAATTATTTGTTTTATTTTTAGTAGGCAGTGAGGTGAAATAGTCATTCAATAAGTTGCATATTTCATGCGGTGATTCATATGTTTTGTTATCGATATTAATTGCTTCTATTCCTGAATTAAATGTCATGTCTGGTGTTTGTTTTTTTGTTTGTTTTAATTTGTTTTAATTACATTCCAGGCTGCTCTAGTTCTGTTTTTTGCGAAATTTATGTATTTTGCATTATTAAGCTGATGGGATTTATGTATACATTTTTACATTTATTTTTAATTTAAAATAGATGAGTATTTATTATATGCAGATATATTTTGTTTTTTATTGTGCTTATTAAAATGATATTTTAGTTATAACGTTCTTTTTCTTATACAACATTTTTTTAAAGAATCTATTTCTGATAGGTTTGAATGTATTTTTAATTTTTAAGATCGGAAAACACAAATTGTATAATAATGTTATAGTGTCAAGGAAGTTGTCGAATGCTTCATTGTTGTGGTGGAGCTGTATAAAGCTGTATAAAGCTGCCGTCCGAAAGGTGAGACTTGATAGACACCTCATAAATGTAAATGTATTAGTGTTTTTCCTATTGAGTTCTCGTCTGTATATATACCACTACTTTGGAATATCTTTAACGTTTTCGTTTTCTTTGAGTGTATAAGTCAGTGATTGTGCGGTCTCATGGTCTGAAAGTGCCAAGTAGTGCAGGCACGATTGTGTGTCAGTTATGTTACTTGCTATTAAGTCTAAGCAGGAGTTTTTACGTGTTGGGCGCTTTATATGATTTTGTAAATTATTATTTTGTAGAATAGAGGTAAGTTCGCCGAAATTTTTTTTTTTTTTTTAATTTCTATGTTCCAGTCTCCACATAATATTAGTTTTTTTTGTTGCGTTTCCTGGGTAGGTTACTTAAAAGTTGTTCTAAATTATATAAAAATAAAGCTGTTACATCTAAAGTAGGAGTTCGGTAAATACATATTATTATTAAGTTGTATTCACTTATTTCAACGCTACAATATTCAAATCAAAGAGGTATTGGTTACAAATTTCCTTGTATTTTAAATTGTTTTTTTATTAAGACGCACAAACCTCCTCAGCGTTGGTTAGGCCAAGAATATGAAGAGAATAATCTATAATTATTTATCTTAACGTTGGATTCATTTCCTTGTTTATTAAAAGTTTCTGTAAAACATATGATGTCTACATTTCCTAAATTTCTTTGCAGGTCTGTGATGGCTATATTAATGAAATCTTGAGATTTGTCTTACGTTGTGTATAATATCGAATTTACTTAATTTCCGCGTTTTTATCGTATTTCGAGTGGCGTATTTCAAGTAGTGGCAATATTTATAATTAGATATTATAGACTCTACATGAAAGCTAATTAATTTCACATTTAGGTGAGTATTATTCTGTACATTTGTTATAAACACTATCACCAATAACGATACTTTAACGTTGAAACGCACAAAGTATTCTATAGGCATACTTAGTTTCTTTTTTTTTTAGTTTTACTTCTTCTAGGTACACATGACCTCTACTCTAACATACTACACGCTCACAGATCAGGAGGCATACATAGCCTCGAGTATCTAAAGCACACTTGGCTTCCTATTGTAGGCACACATAACCTCTAACGACTAAGCACACATGGCTCGATAGGCATACATAGCCTCTAGTAGCTGAAACACACTTGGCTTCCTATTGTAGGCACACATAACCTCTAACGACTAAGCACACATGGCTCGACAGGCATACTTAGCCTCTAGTAGCTGAAGCACACTTGGCTTCCTATTGTAGGCACACATAACCTCTAACGACTAAGCACACATGGCTCGGTAGGCATACATAGCCTCTAGTAGCTGAAGCACACTTGGCTTCCTATTGTAGGTATACATAACCTCTAACGACTAAGCACACATGGCTCGATAGGCATACATAGCCTCTAGTAGCTGAAGCACACTTGGCTTCCTATTGTAGGTATACATAACCTATAACGACTAAGCACACATGGCTCGGTAGGCGTACATAATCTCTACAAGCCAAAGCGCACGTGGGGCGTTCGATTTCTAATTACTTATAGAAATAACATTAATAATTGTATAAAACACTTGTACGTCTTAGATTGGGTCTTGTCCCGCTTCTGATTTGTGATGAATTCTCACTATTCGATTCTCGGTGTATAATATAAAACGCCTGCTTTGTTACAATAATAATTAAATATATTTCCAACACTCTTTATCCTTAAACAACCACACAGCTTACAATTTAACGTCCGTCTTGGTCAAGCGAATCGGTCCGAATACCCTCACTTATTTTAGATCGTATCAAGACGACTCGTCATTCTGTTAGTAACTGTCGGTATCGAATCAATCAACTTACTCACATCGAGTAAAACGTATTAAACAAATACAACCATCAAATAATCTATACTATAAATTATAAATATTAATTATAAACATAATAAAATTGTAAAATAATAACATATTATCATAAATTCGTTACATCGTGAATAAAGTACAAAATATCAAATAAAGTAGCTTGTAAATTGAATATAAATATTATTTAAAAAATAAACATGTTTTAAATAATAAATTTGTAAAATAATAAGAAGTAATCTTAAATTCATTACACTAGTTATTTACGTTTAATGGGAGTTTTGAATATATTCAGTGATAATTATCTAATTTCCCTTGGAAGTTTGTTGTATAAACGAATAAATTTTCATATAAGGATTTTTTAAAATTATTAATAACTTAAGATGTTATGTAGAACATGGTGTAATGGTTGCTCCTTGCAAACATAGTGTAAAACAAAAAACTTTGGAAATTAAAAGAGTGGCGGAGAGTTTATTTCCAGTTCTTCTCTTCCGTTCCATATCCCTGACTTGAGAACTGGCAGGAAATGTAAAATTAGAAGCATTTAAAATGTATTTATTTCTGTTGTGTTACCTAAATGAATGATTTAAAAATACGAAATGAGTTTGATTTGATATTCCGCGACGACTCCCAAGGAGAAATACAACTAATAGCCCGCTTCTGCAGCACAAATATGTAGATCCTCTGCAGCAGCACCCCATAGTAGAATACCGTAGTACTACATTTTTAAATTAATTAACCCAGTTTTAGTATTTTCAGTTTGTCAGTTTTAACATGTTAATATGGTTTTAGTAAATAATACAGTTTTAGAAATTACGCCCTATATATTATATACCTTTTCTATTGTAGGAAATCTTTGGGCTACCTTTGAAATAAGAATAACCATAATTGAAAAATCAAAAAATTTTGTTTTGTACATTGTACATGTTACATATAGGTATAACTATAATATTTAAAAAATAAAACATTAACAAGACTCACAAGGTCCACTGAAATAAAGTCGTACATTGATTTATTTCACTGGATTGTGTTGCAAAGAGCAAATTCGCCATCCGCTTGGTGCCACAAGAGTAATAAAAAATCCTTTTAAGGGCTATTAGAGCATTTTTGACAGCAAAAGTGTCAATATACATCCTCTTTGACACGGCATTGACAAATTACGTCACGCGGGGTTTCAATTTGCCGACTCATCGAGCTTCGAGTTACCCAAAAGTTGTGGGTCACCCTTTCGAGTTTTACATTTCTGATTTTTAATTTAGGTCCATTTATCTCGTTGAAGTTGTTTTTAGTTAAAAAAAGTACTTTTTTATATACAAACGCTGATAGTTAAGCTATGGGCGTCCCTCTATTGTCGGTGACCGTGGTGCACGTGGAACAATACAAAACATTTAATGATTAAATAAAAACAAAGTTTGTTTTTACTGTAGAAAACAATAAATAACTTTTATAAAAAAAACCTTTAATAAACACGATTTTGATATGTCAAAGAGAAAACTTGAGTCATTACTTGCCAATTAATGCTCGTGGCCTGATGTATACATACTTACGCCACTCACAAACTTCTGATTAAATCAATCATATAGGTTAGCTTTAAATAAAAAAAGATGAAGAATAACGATTTTTTTTTTGTTTCTTAAATGACAGAGCATAATATCTAATGTCGTTTTTAAAACAGAATGTTATAAAATTTTAGAAATATTTAGAACAATAGAAAATACAATTTATTACTCCATTCTTGACTGCATCTTAGCAGAAGTGTCAGAGCTAAGAGGAAGCAAATCTAATTTGTACTCAGCCAAAGTGTCGAGTTGTTGCGAATATCTGAATATTGAGTAGGGTCTTTGTACTAAATTCAATTCGGACCCCATCGGCCAAAAGTGAGAGGCCACGACAAATTGGATAGGCACGTGTTGCTAACGGAAAATTTACACCTGTTTACACATCATAAAATGTATAAGCTTTACTTTGCCGAAAAATCTTCACATATTTTATATGTTTACTATATTTTATTATATATTATTTATTTTGAGTTATATCATTTTCTTTATCGTATTGTATTGCATGTTGAACTAGACTAGAAGTATATGTGCGAGAGACACGTCACGTTGTTTGCAATTAATCTCCTCCGAAATGGCTAGACCGATTTTCATGAAATGTGTGCAATTGGTTAGATCTTCGAATCGGATGACATCTATTTTCCATTCCCCTAAATGTTAAAAAACTGTAACAAGAGATAAGCTAGTGCATCTTAGGGCATCCTCTCATGATCAAATAACTAAGAGCATAAGAAGGTATCTCAGTGTTGCCAGTCTTATATGACTTTATTTATTTATTTATGAATACATTGTAAGCTTTGATGATATAATTGTCCGGAAGCAGATTTTTCATGCAACTTCCTTTGCTTCAAGGACCTGACGTTTTGACTGTATTATATATTAAGAAAAATATATACTAATCATTGTTTCTATTTTGCCAAACTAAATGTTTTTTGTTTATATATAATATAAAATGCTTACAAAAACATTTATATAGTAAACATATTATATGTAGTAAGTTATATTTCTAACTTCAGACTAAATCATTTTAGTATGTAATTGAACATCCAAATCCAATTAACAGTAATTAAGTATATCGACTTATTTCGGTGTTGTTTACGCAGTTAGTTAATTTCCTCTAATAGTAGAGACGACTAATCCGATTAAGAAATGTTTTTATTTTATTTAACTATAGAGTAGACCTGAAATATTCGATTAAATATGTTTTTTTTAAGTTGTTTCCCATGTAACCTTATTTATACTATCTAATATGTATGTATATAAAAATGGCAATCACGGTAAAAGCTTCTAAAATGTAATAAATGAAGAAAAACACAGTCTTCGTAAAATGAAGTGTCAATTAACGGATAAAAGAGTCTTTACAGAACCAGTTTTATACAAAAACTTTGATTAAGTTATAGTGAAAAAACTGGAACGATAATTAACCCCTAAAATGCGGCGATTCAAAGATTTGATTTAGATTGATGGCTTAGGCGAGTTTTTTAAGTAAGTTCAATTATTAATTAGGAGTATTCTCCTTTACACAAAATAGGCAAATGAAAGATCTATCAAAACAAACGCTTGACCAATAGTATTAGGATGAAAGCAAAGAAGCCTTCTAGCATCATGTATGATTATACGTATACAGCATTTTCTTAATTGAAACTATGAATATAAATTTTCGAATCGTCACTGTATAAATACGAACAGGAATATTTGCGATACGGTACACGCTGTCTGACTTACGTTTCGATTGTATGTATGTATCATTTTGATAAGATAATAATTACTTTAATGTCAAAACAAAAGCTTATTGACTTGGCTTTTTCGCGTGTATCTCCTTCATGGATCTTGGTCTTGTTTGAACAAAACTCAAAATTATCTTTATTCATATAGGTAAACATGTACACTTATGAACGTCAAGGTAAGGTAGGTGGGCTCAGTTTCCGCAACTAGACTCGAAATTGGTCCGTTTTGCGTACTTATGAACGTCAAAAGAACGTTGCATTACTATACGTATTTCCAAATTTATTACACCATAATATATACATTGTCGCATAAAACTTGTTCAATTCATTCGAGTATAATTTTGATAATAATGGACGAAATCCGTCATCTTTGAAATATCCTCAGAATTATCTGTTATTGACAGAGTAAGCAATTTTTAAAAAATACCAGTTTATTTTCACGATGTTTCCGGCGAGAATCTCGTAAACCTGTCACGTGCTGGCGATTACTCAGCGAATCGCGCAAATAATAACTGTTGAGGTCGGTTCAAAACAAACTTTGACAATGCATTGCGCTTCTGCGTTATCTTGTTAGAGTTAAAAAATGGTTTCCGTAATTTAAAGACATACACAAATGGGCCAAACAATCCACGAGCTGTTTATCAACGGCCACCAACGCCTTTGCTTAATACCGATGGCTTGCGTGCGCATCTAAGTACTATCATAAATTTAATGACTTTTATATTATTAATATATGTATAATATAATGTATATAGGACAATATACCTTATCTTATTTGGAATTATAAGTTTCAATAAATAATAACATTGATCATAAAACAAAGAAACGACATTTAAAGTCCATTATTTAAATAAACTAATTATTTTTACGCTTCTTACAATAACGTATTACACAATATTAATGTATTCAGTCACGGTGACTTTGACTTGTCATTTCTGTCAACTTCAAACAAACTGCTTTGCCAACCGCGTTTGTTTCTAGCGCATAGGATTGAATAGAAAATGCATACTGTTTTACCTACGGATTTGTGTTGTACAAAATAATAAACATATTAGTTTCTTTACATTGTTAATTAACACATTGTTAATATTTACATTTATTAATCAAAATCAAAATTCATTTATTCAGTTTAGATGCGTCTTAGGACATGCTTATGAATATCAAAAACGTTTGCAAAATTCGTGAAAGAGCAAGACTACGCCATCGGTTCGCAAAACCAGGAGGCCTTGTTCTGACAAGAACGGGCAAGAACCTCAGCAAGTTTTAGCCTTTTCATCCCCTCAACACCTGGATATTTATAAAATTAAGAAAAAATATACCTACTTAATAATTTGTTTAAAAATATCTTATAACTAACAATAAAATTACCTTGTGTACTCAATCAAAGCAAAAAAATAGGTCTGCCTCCATAGAATCCTTAATAAGTACATGTACCGGTCGCGGCCGTTGGTGTTAGTGTTGTAGTTAGTGTGTCCCCGCGGTAGATCGACAGTCAGTCGACGTAAGCCCCAGGTTTTTATTTTCTATTTATTTATTTATAAAAACACTCCTACCTTAATAGGTGACCCTTAATAGACAAGATGAACAATAAGTGAAAAAACTTTACAGATGAAACAAAAAAAAAACAAACTTGTGAAATTAAAAAAAAAAAACAAAACAAGAAATTAACTAACTACTAGAGGCACTAACAAATTATAGAACTGCGGAAACGGATAATGAAACAGATCCGTTAACCTATGTATTTCGTAAACTGAATTGACACACCGAATCATATGTGCCCTTTTCAGAAGGTTAGACCTAGCTGTGGGCATATGAAGTAACGTGACGTACTCATCAGGCACATTGAAGGCACAGTGAATCATACGCATGCCTGGTTGAGAGTCGCCATGCTCAGATGTAAATATAAAATAAGAAATAATTCAACGGAAGCATTGAGAAAAAGACCCTGTGATATAATAAATAATCTTAGATACAGTTAAAATCATTTAAATTCCGTTATGAATTGTTACATTTAAAATTTTGTTAAATAGAAATATTTTTATATAAATAAATATTGACGAAAGAATCGCATATACACTATAAGTAGTTTTTTGGGTTTTCCTTTGGTTTTTTTTAAATAACTAAGCAAGGAAATGCTGCCAGAGTCAAAGGTACACTGTCTCAGTGACCAAACTGTTCAAATTTGTTTTTAATTTTCTTTTTATTCATTTTCAATTATTTGTATTATTTCTATGAAGGTTAAGAAAATTGTTAGTACTCTATATTTAATTGCTATGTTATGGTATTAATAAAAATAATTTAAGGTTTGGAAAAATATTATACGTAAGCTGCTATGATCTCAAATCCAGGTAAATCGTCCAGCCTAACTTGAGCTTCCTGGTCACATTATTACGCTTATTTCGTCGACAATTTATATAAATGTTCAAGAGGGGCAGGTCAAGATGTCTGGACGAATAAATAATAAAACGCGACCCGTGTGTAGTTATAGTTGGCCCGTTTGACGTTACTTATTGCTGGGAATAAGAAACTGTGTGAGCATTTAAGTCTTCAGTCTTTATTGTATCTATTCCATTTATTAAATACTTTTTGCACGCGTTCCTTTAAATTGGTTTTTCCCTGTTGGTTTGCAATGAGCCCTTATATGACGTGTTTCTGTGTACTCTAGGGGCTCCCTAATCATCCTTTTACTTTTCGAGGTCTTTCTCATTTTTCTTGATGTAAACTTGGGCTTGTCTGCCTGTCTTGAACTTAGCAAATTGAAGCGCAAAGGAGTGATCATTAGTAAAAGTAGACTACGACTTCTGGAAGTATCCAGAAGTCGTAGTCCAGATATTTAGACTTGACCACTATTGTTACTACTATTTGTTGGGCGCTTTCAAAAAGACAGCGCCTAATGTTGGTCTTTGATCTTGATGTATTTTTACTAGAGACACACAGAGTACTTTATAGATGGCGTAAAATGGACTATCTCAGAGAAATTGTGTCCTAGAAAAGTTTTTATTCAAAACTAATTGGTGACAACTTCGTGAAATAAATTCTATAGTAAATAAGTGTAATACCTATCGTTATGCACAATATAAGAATATTTATTTTTAAAAGTAACATTATAGTGTATTTCCATCTTAATAAAGTCAATATACTGTGTTTAAAGTCTGTCATTATGGAATCGTTTTCACGATCGTAATATATACAAGAGATTTGATAAATGAATGTGATATATACATACCTGGTTTGTTATTAATCAACCTGAATACACTTATTATACTGTTCAACCCAAATCCTTTATAACCTAAGTTTAATTACCTATTATATACCCCAAATACATTTATATGCCAAATTATACTCTATGTCTTAGAGATAGGGTCCTAGTTCGAAAAAACATGACGCAACCTTCATTCGTTGATTGATGAGAGGTGTGACTAAGTGATTTTAACTAATATCTTGTTCAAACAAAGTTAGTTTATTGATATTTTGCGTTATTGAAGTTTGGTGTTTGTATGAAGTTTGGAACTTTGAATGTTCACGGATTACCTGCCATAAAATTAAAATTGAGGACACTTTTATTCAAGGGGCCGTAAGCAGATTTACTGTAATTTATCCCTCCTTCATCTTGTCAGCAAAAGTAAATAAATCTCTAAAAATTATAGTACATAAATCCTTCAAAATCAATGATGTTTACAAGTATATATAATGTGTGGGTCATATGTGTAAACAAGTACATAAATGTTGATGTAATCACGAAAAAGGAAATCAAATATATCGTATTTATATGTGTTGCGAATTTTAAATGTAAGATTACCCCATCATGAGAGTAAACGATAGCTTTTTTATCATAAATATATAGATATATTATTATACAGGGACCCTTACATCCTAGCCTAGTCACGCAATCAGGCAGATATGTTACCGAGTGGCTAGGCAGCAGGGGAGTGTCGTTTCCGAGTTCGTTTTCCTTTCCTAAAAAGGGACATTATAAACTCTCGTGCTATTTTAGTTACTAACATGTTTCACAATCTTGCCGCAGATTTTTTCCAGCTGCGATCTGTGCTCAAGAAACATGCGGGAGAGCCCATCCCGAGATACCCTCATACCAGTCTCAAGCTCCGAATCGCACTTGGCCTTTTCAAAGGTCGCGCAGTCAACAAGTAAATGAACCACCATTATATAATCAATATTATGTCTTCCTATCATACTATTTTATGTATAAAAGAACGGTAATATAGTTGTTGAATGTCGAATCTAAGTGGGTAATTCCATCTGTTTTAGAGCGCCATTTTGTGGGTCTAGAGTCCAGTGGACGTATTTCAGTACCGATTCAATTAAGGAGCCCCTAAGAAAATCTACAGCGCAGCTGAAAAATAAACGAGTAAGCCTACAGTACTAAGGTTACAGGAGTCTGTGGGAGGTGATAGGACTTTATTATAAATTAATTGTCAGCTCGTTTGCCTCGGTCTTAAAAAAGTACACAAGAAACCTGTCTTGCAATTAATATATTTTGGATATCTTAGTTTGTACGTTTCCGGCAGCAAAATTCTCTTCTTAATTCAGTATAAAACAAAAGAGGTAGAGAGTCAACCCTATACAATACAGGCCTTATCATATGTGTAATGGCCCTTATGAGTAATACAAAGGTTTTTTTTTAATTTAAATTGAGAGACATCAAAAACTTTTTGATGATAAGTATACAAAATTACACTAATTAATAAATTTTCACCAAGACTTCTGCTATTTATTGTAATATGTTTAGTTTTACCGGTGTATATGCTTCGCTGGGTGCGTCGGCATCTATCATTATATTTATGTAGCGAATGCGGTGCCGGCCTTTTATAATAACAAATTTTTAGAGCTTTACCTAATATATAAAATATATTATAGGCGTATTTATTAAAAATCGGCACATATATTATGTCTTATGTTTTTAATAACACCTTTCAATTATTTACTATAATAGGATAACTAAATGTACAAAAAATATGAGATACAAAATTTTATTCGACCGTGACAGGACTCGAACCTGCAATCTTCGGATCCGAAGTCCGACGCCTTATCCATTAGGCCACACGGTCTACATGAACCATTTGAAATTATCGGTATTGATTCAATCATCAGTTACCTAGGGTTAAAAAGTCTAAAATATATCGCACAGCATACATCAAATCTTCTGTGCTATATGAATCAAAACATTCAATAAACTCTGTAACCGAAAAAATATAACTTAAAATCCCTTATCCTAAAACTCACTAAGGTCAAATATAATAATTTAATACCGATAAAATTAGGTTACGAAACATCTCTCGTACATGGAATTCCTATCCTAAGCAAACAAAACTCTATTGAATCAAACGGTTCCAATATAGATTTCAATATTATCTGTATATTGAGATGACACGTGCCACCTTCATATTATGTAAATGATAAAGTCCTTATTGGCTATGAAGTAGTAGATAGATAATGTACATAATATAATTTAAAAGGTTTGTAAGTATGATCTGTAACTTCTGAACAGGTGAATAAATAGTTTAATTACCATGCAGTAGCTGTTTTTTGTATACAGCATGGTATCGTGTCACCACCACACCCGTGCTGGATCTTTTGTCAGATACTCGTGTATTCGTTTTAAATATCTTCAGGTGCAATTAAAAAGATGTATATCAACCCAGTATTTGTTAAGAACTCAGAACATTTTTAACTTTTACTATGAATTTGTTATCATTATATGATGCATGAAAATATATACAAATTAGCTATACGTTCGGGTGTGCTGGACAAGCTTGATGTTGGGTCCACCACAACCGTAAATTTAAAAAACAATTTTATTTTTATAACTTTTCTCACAAAAAATATAAGGATATCTTATACTTCAGGATTTCTTTACAGAAAATTTGCCTATTTAATATAATATAGTAATATATATAGGCATAAGTGATGAAAAAACAGGCGAAAATTTTACGAATAAATTACAACTTAGGCAAGAAATAAATCCAGTATAAGTTCAGTATTTTTTAAATAATTTGTATGAGAAATTCGCGAACAGCTCGTAATGAAGATGCAGATTTCAAATCATCATAACTCGACTCAAGTAAGATCAAAACTTGAACGCCCGATCCAAGTCGTTAAGCTGTTAAGTTTAATTAACATGCTGCACAGTATTCAACTTTGAGAATTTAGTAATCAAAGACCAACAGAAATTTACTTTATTCTACGATATACTACACAATAGATAGAAACTTTTTTTATCTCTTCCATGTATTTATATTTTAGATATATCCCTATTCGGACACAGAAATATACATATCTTTAAATAAAATGTAGAAGTCGAAGTAAGAAGTAGACATGGGGAGAAAATGGCCGTGCCAAAAATAAATTTAGAACTGTTTCGGAAAAACACCTTTTGTATGGCAATTAAAGGTTACAATAGATTACCGTAATAATTAACAGATGTTCCGACTAGTCTTTAAAAAACGACTTAGTGCATTACTTTTGGAAAAAATGTACTATTCAATAAATTATTATTTGTGTGAGACATTGTAATTTATACAAATTAAATAAAGAATGATATATACGATACAGATAATATATGAATTGACTCTAACTAATAATGTGAAATGTAAATTAAGATAAATTTGCGCGCTACTGTGTGTGGCAGAATATGCGAATGACTGACAATTGTACCACCTTGAGATTTTGTACCGTATTCTTGCAGTAAATAAATTATTATGATTATTAATAATATGTTCGGATACTTGGGTACTATGATAATCCTGCTAGCTCGTGCCTTCAGCACCAGGAATGGAACCTGTTTCATGGTTTGGTTTTCTTCTTTAAATAATTGTACACATTTTAAATGACAGATGCATTCATTTGCAGTTTTCCAATAAAAATATTTTGATAAAACTGGTATAGAAGCACTTGTCAGAGGCAGCTATATGTCTGGCAAAACATATAAATAAAATGTGCGTATTTACTAAGTATACATGTCAGAAGTGAAACTTAAGTAAATTGATTATTACTAAGATAAAATCCCCAACAAATGATTATGTTCCAGTATATGATTACTCCATGTATTTGTATATGTATTTTCACACTGTATACGTGCTAATATAAAGAAATAAATCTATATAGACACACTCGATCTCCCTTTCTCACTTTCTCTCAATCGCTCTATCCCTTTTCTTCAACAAATATTCTGCACATCTTCGTGACGTTTCATCCGTAAAAAATTACGGATTTTAATTGTACCCTCATGTGCCTTAAGAAGTTTTACTTCAAAAATATATAAAACAGTCGACCATCAGATGTCTAAAACCGTTTAGCCTTGGATGTCTATAGATAATGAAATAATTAGGAGAGTTACAAATTTTTAAGAAGCTTGATAAATGACTTTTTCTATATTTAACTAGAACCCCGTTAATCACTTTTCCGAGCTCAGAGTTTTTTCAGATAAAGTTTTTCCGATGCGGGCGGTATGGACAGCAGCGTTGAATTTACAAAAATATATTTTTACATTTAGATACAATATTATATGATTCTCATACTTTCTTAAATTTTTCATACATATTTCACATTGTATATTCTAAAACAATTGCTCCATAAACAAGGGCCTAACTCGTTTTTGGGGAAAGTAAGATTATAAATATTCGATCCTCAGTTGTGCACCAACACCAAAACTTTCTATGCACATTTAACACTTCACTCGAACGGTGAAGAAAAATATCGTGCAGGATATCGGCTTACCTTAGACTCTAAAAGTCGACGGTGTGTATCTGGAGGCTGATCACTTACTTGCCAATTAGATAAACATATGATCATAAAACAGTTACAGAAATAAAGACCACATATAGAAATGTTTTTTTCTTAATCTATGTGCGTCTCTCTCACACCCCAGCTGGACAATGCTACAACCCTTCAAACACACACAAAACGGACATGTCACCAGGGCAGCAGCTGCGGCTTCGACCGCTGGTCGCGTCGCTGGGCCTCACCCGGGGCTGCCGGAGGTGTCACCCGGCGGAGCTTGACCGCGAGCCGCGTAGCTAGCTGCCTGATGCCACCGACCAAGACACCAAGGTCAAGTTGAGATTACTCCTTGACCCCATACCACCGGATTGATACCCCGGACTTGACCCCATCGGCCCCGCGCAGCGAGTCGAGCCAATGCCTCTTCGCGCGAACCAGCCCCCACCAAGTGCTATATAGCCCGCCCCCGTACCGCCCTGTATCAGCAGGGTGCTACCAAAGACTCCACCCGAAGGGGGCACATGCCCCGTACGGGTTTAGGCATCCCCCTCGCGAGGGAGGATGTTACAAAAACCACGGCGACACATGAGTTTCATTACAAACGTTTAGAATTCTAAAGAACAAGTCATGTTTGATTTTGTTATACAAAATGTAATTAATATGCAGGTCTATGTAATAGAATCCTTAATTGTCAAAAATTCCGTTGCAAAGAGTTTTTTTACAAGGAATAATTCCTTATTCAATTTTTGTCATGTTTTTAGTTCTACATAGACCAGACAATTTTTTTTTTGAATAACACCTTTGTATTACTGATGATGCGTAATGAAAGTAAATTTTAGTTGTACATTAAGGGTAAGATTCAAAGACATACTTCGGCTGAGATTCTGAAACGTTATTGTAACACGGTTGAAGTCCGAACTTCGAAGTCGAGTCGCGGCTAAGCCAAGTTTGCATAATCGTATTTAGAAATATTGTTCTTGTCCAACTTCCCGAAGTTTCAATAATTTTCTGTGATTATGCCGTAAGTAGCAAGTTGTAGAGCCACATAATTTTTTTATTTTTTATTTCTTACAATAAAGGTCACAAAAAAAGAGTACCACAAAGTACAGACGGGAAGCGGAGAAGTAAAGAAATGTTAAAATATTATATGGAACTCTTAGATAAAATTTTCATATTATTCTTATAGATATTGCATATCCTAATAATAACAAATTGCCTCCTCTCTGTGATAAATAAAGGGATCCATGATTATTTCAATTCGTAATAAATTTATATTAATGTTCTGCCGGGCTGGTTTGTGAATCTAAACCATACGACATTAAGTTCACTTTTTAATGGTTTTATTGGTTCCTAAAGATTTCTATAACAGCCTTGAAGGTCAGATTATTATTTTTTCCTTTTAGACTAAAACGTGAGTGAGAAATTTATTGAATTTTAAATATTTTTATTGAATTTAAAACTGCGAAGCCGAGTTTTAGTATTTGCTGTTCGGATTATGAAAACAATATGCTGCAAAAGACATTAATTTAACAGAAAGGGTAAATACAGTTTAACATTCAAAATTTATACATTTCGACACATTTCGTGTGATCCAGCGAAATACACAGAAATGCAACAGTTTACAAATCGACCGATCGCTTGTTTGCACTGCTAATTGGTGAAGTCTCGTTACGAAAGAACTTTTCAATGACTAGTGTTGACGTACCGTAGATTGTTTGGAACAGTTGGAGTATTAATTTATTACTGGCCGGTCTGACCCTTTGCGCGGCTGGATAATAATATTTTGAAAATATGCCTTTTATGAGTTTATTTCTTACTAAAATACAAATATTTCCTCTTTACAATATAAGTACAAAATAAAGAAACTCCTGTAAAGTAATATGAACGATGCCCTTCATGCTGCTTAGTCCCAAGGACTTCTTATATACAAGGCTTCAATCAATTAAGCTTTGCGCTAATCGACACAAAATACATAGTTGGAATAAGCGATTAGAAATTAATACTCGGTCTTAACATTATGTCTCATACATCACACAAATAAAACTATATTGTATTTTAAATACCGTATCGTAATCATTAAAATTCACAAAAAACAGACAACTTAAGAGCAGAAGACTCTCCAAACCAACTCAACAAATCAAGTTCAACTGTTTTCAGTGTTCTGTGTTGAAAGAATAATCTTCTTGACGCCCATGAAATATTCCACTCAATTATTCTTTCACAGCATCTCCTGAATATTTAACCACTAAGGGTTGGAAACTGTACGAAAATGGATTCTACAGTTGACTTTGAAGCTAATAATTATAAAGTGAATTATTACGATAAGAGTCTTAAATATTTTATTATAATATGAGTGATTAACCTAGGCGATTCTCTGGTCGTATAAACAAGTGACATCAATTTATCAATAAATCTTCCTATTATTGGCGCAATTAATACTTGCTCGAAAGAAAAATAGCAGAAACCAGTTCGTCTTATACTCTAAAATCAATTAGACACAGAACAGGTTCCACGAGATATGGACCTAAGTCTTTTTACATCCGAGATGATCAGAGAAACAGAAAAATAAATATATATCGAGACTTATACAGCCTGTATTTGGGTACTGTAATGAGGATTACATTAAGTTTATGTTATTATATCATAGTACACCTCGTATCGAGTGAAGGCCGTCTTTTTTCAAATTATTACATTTGTCTCTCATTTTCGCTACTTTATTCCAACCTTTCCCCGCTACCTTTTTCATTTTATGTTCTCCGGTTACTGGTGGGTGTCATTTATTTTTTCTTACTAGGTCATTCCAAGTAAGGATATTTTTGACCCATCTGTCATCACAAACGTGAGTAAATTGACCGGCCCATTTCCAATTAACGTTTTTTTAACAAATCGACGAAATATTTATCCGAACAATTAACACATGCGTGATGTAAAATATCGTGACTACTGGTTAAACCCAAAAATGGAATTGTTAATATGTTAAAAACGAAGAACAAATAGCAATGGGGGCCGCATTTTTATTTTTTATCATCCTGCAGCATACGAATATATGTATTTTTTTAGTATTTGCCAAACGTAGATAACAAATGAATATAGTTTTTTGATGCATTGCGTACGTTCTTATTTAGATTAAAGCAAAACATTACGAGGAAGACTCCTCAATTTTCCATGTGTTTTCTCTTTGTATAAAAATAAAGTAGTAAGTAGTTATCCAATTAAAAACACAAAACTGTTTAAATCGGGTGGGTTTAACGCCAGGGAATCTAAGGGGATTACGGGACCATAAAAACAAATAAAAGTTATGGGCTAGCTACAACTTTTTTCGGATCCGAGTAGTCGGCATACATCACATCCGGTGCTGAATACTCGGATCCTAGAGCAACGGTTTGAAAAAAAATTACAGATAAATTAATAGGACGCTCGCATGGCACGTCCCAGGTATGGCTCCGCTCGGATCCGAGAAAAAAAGCACTTAATGTTTTAATACATTTGCAACCCGAGGCAATTGTTATTTCTTTGAAAAATCAATGCTAAATTTCTTAGATATGCATCCAACAATGAAACGTTCAGCCGATCACTATTAATCCTAATACATTATAATACAAATTGATTAGAAATAATGAAGGTTAAAAAAACAAAAACGTCTAAGGTAAAAATAAAAATCTGGGGGAATAAAGAAGTTAAATTTTTTTATGAAATAAATCTTTCTAAAAAATTCTTCAATAATTGTGCGAAAAAATGGTAGAATTTCCGAATTCCTTAGCCAAAACTTGGTAAACCTTAGAATATTCAATTTCACTCCGCACTGAATCCAGCAAACTATAGATTTGAATTGGCTCCAACTTTGTGATCTCCCGCAAACTTAGAAACTTTCCAATTGCATGATGAGAACTATTGTGAACATTTACAAAATTAAAAATAAAAATGTTAGTACGTAGCGTATCTAATTTATAATTTAAACAAAGAAAATATACATTCTCAAGTGTTACACGATATTATTTCTAGTTGCATTGAGTGGGCCTATGAGCACGGAAACACATCTTTCTAAATCAATAATTTAAAAAAAAAACAAATGCTCTACAACCTTTGTATTAGATTTCGGTATGATCTATTTCGTAACCATTGTTTTTTTTTATCTGGTGACCTATTAGCCTTGTGTGCCTGGTACTCCGTCTTTCCCGATGTTCCAGCAAATGTTAAATGCGAACATAGACAGTAAGACGATAAATGCATGACCGGGTGCGAAGTAACGTCCTCAGGAATGACATGAAAAATTAGAAAATGCTGAAGTAAGATTAAGGTGTAAAATTTAGGTTTAATGCGCAGACACATTTCTAAGATTGTTTTCTTGATTAATTATGGGCCATATTATAGCCTTCTGTGTCCAACGAACGTCAAGTTGGGTCTTACCATTCGACTCGGAGTGGTAACAGCGGTTAGTGAGCGGAGAAGTCTCATGGTTCGTGCTTTTTCTCGTTTCTGAATGTCAACTGCAACTAACTGTGAGTAAAATTGTTTATTCACACAATCTAACTATAATTCTGGTATAAAATATGTAACTGTTTAACGATAATAAATGAATTAAACCAAATCCCCACAAACATAAACACTTTATGTTATTATATTACTTTATGACAATTACGTTAACAATTTCACTCTCAATATTCAAAATGAGGCGGGTTGTGCAATCAGACAAAGAATGATTTCCTTTATATGTCAAAATTCACATTCGTAACAAAACAATAAGACATATAGTCCGGTCAAATTAGACTAAAAAATAGGGGTAAGGTTACAAAAATTCCCACTTGGCTGAATATTGGTAGGATTGTTCAATACACTATTATAAAGGAAATGTGAAAAGTCCTCATTGATCCGGCACGTGCAAAAAAATTTACTCGGGTTCAAAGGTCACAAAAAAAGGTTTTTCGCGATTTTCAGCAAAATGGTAAGTTTTATCATAAAATTAGCTCAGACAAAAATTGTAGATCAGATAATTATCTATAAAAAATGTCTGAATACTTTTTTTCCTAAGAGCCACCGTTTTTGAGATATAACGATTCAAAAAGTTGAAAGAGTTGTAATCGTCATAATATGTATAAGTACACCACGTATATACATCACTGAAGCCGTAATACAAGCAAAAATATCGTTCTATCGGTCAGTGTGACTTACACATATAAAATATATTGGTAAAACAAGCCAATAATGATGCTGATGTGATGGTAATTGAAACAGCAATAGAACAATTCAATTCAACAAATACAACTATTGTTGTAGGTGAAGATGTGGACTTACTCGTGTTACTCACTGCTCGAACTCCAATCGAAAAAACGATTTTTTTCTTAAAACCTGGAAAAGGTCAACAACAATCTGTAATATATTCATCAAACAGTTTATCGACTTTTGCCAAGTGTCAAAATCATGCACTATTTTTACATGCAATAACTGGTTGTGATTCAACATCTGCAGTTTTCAGGAGAGGTAAAACAACTGTTTTTAAAATGTTTGAAAAACAAAATTTAGTTCAGTGTGCTGAAGTTTTTAAAAATAGTAATTCAACTCCACAAGAAGTTATCACCAACGGAATTCGCTTTCTTCTCGCTATGTATGGAGCTCCTAAAAAAATTACGTGCTTAGATAAATTCAGATATGCATGTTTCGTTAAAAATACTCGAAATAAAAAACAAGTGCAGTTAGCATGTCATCCTTCAACCTCAGCGGCTGCTCATCAACATCTTTTTCGGGTATATTACCAAGTTCAAGTGTGGCTTGGTAATCAGTTAGACCCAAAAGACTGGGGTTGGAAGTTGGTCGACAATTCATTAGAGCCAGTTCAAACTTTACTTCCACCTGCACCAGAAAAACTACTCAACACCATTTTTTGCAACTTGCAACAGAAGTTAATGATGATTTAGATTCAGACGGATAAATTTTCTTATTTTTTGTAATTTACACCCCTTTCATCATTTTCAACTCTTGTCAATATCTACAGTTATTCAATAGTTTCAAATTAAACAGAATCATAAAAGATCAGTGGAATAGGCCTACCGGGGAAACCACATTAAAAAAACGCGCTAAGTACAGTACCGTGGCGGTGGCGTGGAAACGTGTGCATATTATGACGATTACAACTCTTTCAACTTTTTGAATCGTTATATCTCAAAAACGGTGGCTCTTAGGAAAAAAAGTATTTAGACATTTTTTATAGATAATTATCTGATATACAATTTTTGTCTGAGCTAATTTTATGATAAAACTTACCATTTTGCTGAAAATCGCGAAAAACCCGTTTTTGTGACCTTTGACCCCGAGTAAATTTTTTTGCACGTGCCGGATCGATGAGGACTTTTCACATTTCCTTTATAATAGTGTATTGAGCAATCCTACCAATATTCAGCCAAGTGGGAATTTTTGTAACCTTGGATGTCTAAATTGACCGGACTAATAATCGTGTCTGTACATTGAATAAATGATGAATTTTTATTGCACTTTAATAATAACAAGGAATGTTATATAATATTTGAAGTGAAACTTCTTTATCGACGTATGGGAGAAATTTTGTAAGAAAACGTCACGTTTTTTGGTTACGCGCTATGTTGCTTTTTTATCGAAGTTTAGTATAGTGACGTAAAGAATATAATGTAATATATGATAATAATAACAACAATATATTAGTTTTGAAGTTTGGTTTGAAATAAGAATAACAATATATTAATTTGAAAGTGATAAAATAAAAAGACTTGTTAAAATTTAAGTGAATTTACAAGAAAAGTGAGAGTGATTATACATTTCGTTTTATAAATTCAACACGTATCAGCATGATTTTAATATTTATTTGAGGTTAACCTCACTTTTTGATTGTAAGTTTCAGTGAATGTATATAAATCTGTTAAAATTAGCAAGTATTAATAAATATGACTGAAAAAATTGTGTTTCTTAAGGCTTAAGCTTTATCTACCCCATTTTCGTGAAGTTGCAAATATGTAGTAGAAAAATGATATGTCGTAAAGAAGTTTCACTTCTTACCTGTGTACTCTGATACACACACATATTTTTTTTTCTTAGATAAATTACTTAGGTCCTCAGCGTAGAACGTCGCACGTTTATATGTATGTATCTAGGATATGGTTGCGAATCAATTATATTTCGACTCAATTATTTGTGCGCATGGCATGGCTTAGTCAAACAGCACGTTTAAAGGGGTTCCATAAGCAGATGAATGCACAGATATCTACCAGTTTATGTTGCTGGGTTTTATGTCGATATTGAACTGCTATGAACGGCTTAAAACTGCACGCGGCTGATGACAAAATAAGCTGTGAGCTTAACGTATGGATGGAGTATGCATGAACGAATCGATATATAATCTATGAATTTCGGTGCTTAGAAATTTCTAACAGATTTAATGCGAAATTCTTTATTAAATGAACAAAGATAGGCGTAATAATATTCCAAGCCAAGATGCTTCTTCTGCAGGCGGGTCACTTCGGGTCGTTGCCGGCCCGTTAAAACTAAGGATCTATACTTTTTAACTTTCTAACAAAGGAATGTTAAAATGTGCCTTTGTCTTTCAAGATAAAAATGAAGAGCAACAGCTAATAAACACGTCGGAGCAATTGTGCTGGTGACAGCTGTCATTATCATGTCACAGAGCTCGAAAATTAAAGACGCAGTACCTAATCAGTTTATAACCGTTAATATTTTGTGGTTTATTTGATTTTCCATTATTGCTAGATGTGCAAATATTATACTATTTGATACTACTACAATTACTAATTGATTGTCTAGATAAATAGTAATTTCATAGTCATTATTAAAAGTCTATCAATGTCATTATGTCACACAGTATAATAAACAACATCATGTTAAAAATCTTTAAATAAACCACTATTCAATAGTCGGTAATAACAGTCATTTCATAGTTATTATATATTATTTGTAAAAGTAATTTGTTATCCATTTATGCGTAAGTCCTGTTTTGTAAAAAATTAATTTGTGAATTCTAGCCATTATTCAGCTTTTCATTTGCTGTTTTGTCAACAATCGGTTTCTGTCTCCGTAATTCTGTCGTTCGACAATACTCATATCACTCATTGTCAGCTGCCTGCCATTTACTCCTTCCTTTCTCCACGCGTAATCCTTGACCTTCCTGCGCCATTATTTAGGCGCTGCCATCGTTCCTTCCCGTCATTCTTGTCATTAATCTATCTTACTCTCACTTCGTGATACATATTAAACATACATTAATCTAATATATATAGTTGTTTACAGACAACATAATAGTTAAAATCAATTAATATTTTTTTCACATAAGGAACATGCAAGCGAATCTCTTTATAAGTGATAACTTTTGCCCATGGCCATATAATATCATAATATATCTGATACAGTAAGCAAAAGAAAATTTGCCCGATGGCTTTTGGACGTCTGCAAAACTTTTAAAATTTCATTTAATTTTAAAAATGTAGTGCAAAGTTATAAGTACAGTGTCGAGAAATGATCAAAGTTTTATAAATATTTTCTTAGTTGTAACGGATTTTCTAGATTCGAGAATGTTCACGGAGACAGTACAAGATGTCTGGACCTTGTTAGTTGTTATCGAGATAAAGGTTTGAAGGAGAGCTTTATCATGCCACGTGTAGAGGCACCATCGTTTACGAATACAAATATATTTTATTTTTGTATAATTATTTACATCCTTGTTTTGTTTTCAAGAACCATAATGAAATATTTCTCAATATTGATTATTATATTATACATAGTATTTTACCTCAGTGTATTTAAAAACTGTATGATATTCAATATCAAATATAAAATAAAATAAAATAAAAATAAAATACGTTTATTTTGGAACATAGGCTCATAAGAGTATCACTTATTCCACGTCATTAAATTCGAGCCCGTTGGCATCCCTACTCATCGGCAAAGAAGACAGAAGGTGTTGGCCGAGAGAAAAAGCCGGCGTAAAAAACTCTCGGTACTCTTTTGAAAAAAAAGCAAATCATCAAACAATTCTACAATATTTAAAACAAATATAGCAAATAAATTAGAAGTAGCCTGCCCAGCACTAGTCCCAGGCCCTTTTATCAACTAGATAATCACTAACTTTATAGTAAGCCTTTTTACAAAGCTTTTCTTTAACACATTTCTTAAATTTAATAAAAGGCATAGATAAAAGAGCCTCTGGGATTTTATTAAAGAAGACTATCCCTTTTCCCAAAAAAGAATTTCTAACTTTAGACAGTCTAGTACGGGGAAATTGCAGCCTGCGTTTGTTCCGAGTATTGACATTGTGCGTATGTTCTATTCTAGTATACTTATCACTATTTTTGTATATATACATAATATTTTCATAAATATATTGCGAGGGAAAGGTAAGTATATTAATTTCCTTAAATTTATCTCTCAGAGATTCCCTACATTTTAAATTATAGATTGCACGAATAGCTCTCTTCTGCAGAATAAAAATAGATTCGACATCAGCAGCATGACCCCATAACAATAAGCCATACGTCATTAAGCTATGAAAGTAACTAAAATAAACAAGTCTAGCTGTGTCGACATCAGTCAGTGAGCGAATTTTAACCGCGTAAGCTGCAGAACTAAGTCTCTTCGCCAATCCGTTGATATGAGGGGACCACTGAAGTTTTGAATCCATGGTAATTCTAAGAAATACAGTTGTATTATCCAGATTCAATTCCTCATTATTTATAATTGGTCTAGTATCCATAACCCTTGCATTTTTTGCACAAAATTTAATGCATTTCGTTTTTTTTGCATTAAGCAGAAGGTTGTTCATACTAAATATATATATGGATATACAACTTATCATTTCATCATTTTGAAGAAGCTAAAAAACAGAATGGTTCTTGTTCAACATTCTGCGTCAGTGATGGTTCGGTGGGGCTTGCTTTATCAAGGAGCCGCAAAATATATTTGTGAAAAAGGAGTGAAAACCTCAGCAAAAGTGTCCAGAATAGAGTCTTGGATAGTGTTAAGAAAACTCTCAGTAATGCATAAATTTTACCGGAACTTTCCAGCATGATCCTGCACGATCTGGCTTGAAACCTTTAATCGGACTTTATAAGAACTGAAGAATGGCCCTCATCTATCCCAGACCGCAACCCTTTAGACTTTAAAAGACACGGCGACACTGAATCTCTTAAACATCTTTAGACCAAACAAAACTAGTTGCCCTACCCATTTTAACTTACGGTTTTGTAAACAATAATTGTGTTTAAATTGTTGTTGAAAAAAGGCCGGCAACGCACTTGCCTTATGGCAATGGGCGGTGATTGACAATTTAGTAAAGACCCAAGAAGTAGTATGCTCATGCGTGTGTATTTAGAATAACAAGATACCATACATATTTATATTTAAAAGACTTCACTGAAAAGAGGTCAAGAAAACATTCTCAGGGTATTTATTCCACTCAGGTACTACCCTGTTTGTGAAGAAGTTCTACAAACCATAGCCATTCTTTTGTACGATGTTTACTTTTATTGCATGACTTCTGAGTTGCTTGTTTTCATTTGCCCGAATGAATTAAAAAGAAACTAATGCTCGCATATTAACTCGGGTGGATTTCATGTATCATCGTAGATTCTTATTATTAAATTCCGATCGAAATGTGGAGGATATGTAAACCAATTGTGAATGTATATTTTGTGAGGTCACAATATTTTTTGTACTTACTATATATCCACATTATACTTAGGATTTAGTCTATTGTTCCCTTTTATAAATCTTTTTGTTGTAAAATGTTAAATGTATTCCATCTGTGACTATATTCTCAGTGTATTTGTTTGTAATTATATATAATTTATGTTAGCTGTAGGAATCCTAATAAAAAATATAATTTATAATAACTTAACAGTACTAAAATACCTTGAAATGGATATACGTTTCTCTAGCAGGTAAAAATACCGGTTTTAAGATATATTCACCCTATGTGTCGTTATTTCTTTGTAAATTCCGTTAATCCGACAACGGTGGGGTTTTATCGTATATTGTTCATTTCTCATTGTTCTAACTATTCTTTTGTTATTTTATATTGTTGTAGAAATAGAATGTACAATTTTAAAACTCAAGTTTTATCGTATTTTTAAGTATATTTTTAAGCAAGTACGTGATCCTGTGACTGACCGACACAAGCGGTCGATTTTTTGGGTGAATCAAGTCGCTTTCCTCGCAATGTTTTTGAACCTTTCTCAGAGTTCATTGGTGCAAGCAGGGGATCGAACTTACGACCACTAGGCCATCACTGCTCCTCATTAAATAGTGCCTTAGCAATTTACCACGCGACATTATTTACTCATAATTCCAATGATAATTTTTAGGATGCAAAATTTCATAATATAAATACAAAATAAATCATGTAATTAATGGTTGACTGTCATTTGAATATTGGTTAAATCAATCGAAAACTTAATTACTTTCGTGTAATTATGGCATCGATTCACTGAAACACGAAAGTAACAACAATAATATGAAATTTCAGTGTAAATTTAAGAATAAATTAAAAATGATAATATTTGTACGAAAAGTAAAAAATCTTTAAAAGGCTTAGTAAAGTAGTAATTTATTAAAAAAAAACGAAATAATAATAAATTGATAATTGCAAATAAAGTGGTACATTCAGATTGATTAATCATGGAACAATCATCCATATAGAGATAGGCATTCAAGTGACAAATTAATTCCGATGTCATAATATTTAAATGTAGTGTGTTTTTATAATTTTTGTAAAAAAAAAATTATTTAAATATAAATTAGGAGATATATAATTATGAATGTATCTTTCTTTTAATGTAAGAAATTAACATTCTTCATAAGAGTACTTTAACAGCACATATCATTTATATCTTCAAATACTTCAAGATTATCTAAGAGATGTTAGAATTATACACGTTAGATGAATATCACAAAAGCGAGTTAACGTCCCTCGGTTGTGTGTTCGCAACATAACATTAATCCATATTGGTTCTCAATAATTTACTTAATCAACGTCGTTAGCAAGATCTTAGTACATTGAGAGAAGCCCTCTATTAAGCATCTCGGTAATACAATACGCAGGCAAGTACAAGTTGGCGTATACCGGTTAAATGGTTTGTTTTACTGTGACTAAACTATGTGAGTAAACTATTCATTCGCAGAGTGAATTCACAATAAAGATATGTGTATCTTACGGATTGAATTACGAACTGGTACTTCAACGATGACTAAATGTCTCTCTTTGCTTCATCTGCAACTGTACAACGCCATGTGTGCCTGGACGGCCACATTTTCTCGCGGGTTCCAATCAAGCATCTGCTTGGGCATATGATTGGGTTCCATTAACATTTGCGTCGCTTGAACGAAATCTACTATCGATCTACCTCGATATAGGCTTATTGAGGTTTGTTGGTCATTTGAGTACCCTTAGTGGTGTCCTTAATTGTCTAATAAAACTAATATCAACATTTATAGACTAAGTAATTTATTAATTTTGGTTACATTGCTCCTCAGTTTTTATTAAACATTCCTCTAAAAGTCTAAGTTAAATTGAATCGTCGCACTGGCCTCGCAGGAGTAACTTGGAATTACTTTACATCTTTACAGGAACATTAAGATCTCCATGTTATGTAGTCCCCACTATATTATAAATATTTCTATTTAACTAATTACTATTTCTTTTAAACATATGTTTACGATATAAGTTAAGATTAATTAGTTTGTTCGACTTAATGTATCCCTATTCTTAAACGACAAGTTACTATTTCTTTTAAACATCTGTTTACGATAAGTTAAGATTTATTAGTTGTTCCATTTAATGTGTCCCTATTCTAAAAACGACAATACCCAAACCTTTAAGTATCAAGTTACAATTTCTTTTAACCATCTGTTTACGATAAATTAAGATTAATTAGTTTGTTCCACTAAATGTATCCCTACTCTTAAACGACAATACCCAAACCTTTAAGTATCAAGCCCCGATCCTTTGAAAGACACTTCCATTCCATATTCTCACTCTAACTCTAGTTTTGTAAGCATAATTTTAAATAAAGTTTTGTTAGTTTAAAAACAAGTTTTGTCACTGCCTCATAACAAATTTGGCGCAGTCGGTAGGATCTACTTGTGTAGCAAGACGAAAAAAAACGTACAAAGGACAAGCATCGCCTAGTACGGTAGCCTTAGGCTTTTAATAGTTTTCGCCGATACTATGCTCTTGTGGTTCGTGTTACTGTGGTAAGTGGCATTTTACTTGTGGCTCATTCTTTTTCCTATTTTTCTATATTTTGTGTTTTATATATTCAATCCTATATTACTATATTTTATATATAATTTAATCACATTATTCATATCTAACTACACACGCATTCTACATTTTTAATCATTAACATTTCATTAAAGACCGAAAACATAATGAAGGCATCACCAGTAAATATTACAACACTTATTAATCTAATTCCTTTATTCGACACAAACAATCATGACGAAATATACGGTTACATTCGGTCCTGTGATACTGTGTTTAAACTGTCATCTCCGTCCGAAAGGGAGACTTTGTTAACTTGTGCTCTAAATAATATTAAAGGCATCGCGGCCTCAGAAGTTCGGTGTAAAACGTACGAAACGTGGGATGAACTAAAGAGGTTTCTTATTGAAAGATTCGCGAATACTAAGACAATTCAACATTTGAATTTAGAACTTCAATCAATTTTTCAGAGACCCGATGAGTCCTTAACGCAATTTTATCATAGAGTAGATCTTTGTCGTTGCAAAATCTTAGAGAAACTACATTCAGAAATTAGTGATTCGACATTAGACGGACGTGTTGCGACTACCGAGGAAACCGCCTTAAGCATATTCCTCAACGGTCTCTCTACAGACATGGGTATAATGCTCAGAACAAAAGATTTTAATACTTTAAGAGAAGCAGGTCGTTTCGCAATGCAGGAAGATCAAATTAGGGCTATGAACAAAGCTAGGCAATCATTATTTAGGCCACTTCCAACCCCTAGGCCAGCAATAAGTAGTAGTGCATATCAAAATAATTACCTAGGTATTCGAAACCCAAATATTCCATTTAAGCCTCCTAACCCTAGATTTTCTCCAAAAACATGTGCGTATTGCAAAAATATTGGGCACTCAATAAACGAATGTCGCAAGAGGGCATATAACGAAAAAAATAAACAGCGCGCTCTCCCTGCACCAATCCGCCATTTAAACTAATAAGCGACCAACGAAATGAGCGACTCGTTGGAAATCGCTTCCAGCTCTTACTCAACGAACCCAGCTTATTAGACTATTCAATGCCGCCACAAATTCCAAATTCAAGTCGAGTGTTACAAAGCACTGTGCCTACATCCTTGCATAATAAACCAGCCTATCGGAGGCAATGCAAAGAAGCTGGTACACAGACTGACTTTGAAGCTAGCTTTATACAGACCTACAAACAGGGTAGCCAGTCCCAAACCTTAGGTTGTAATACAAACTCTACCATTTCTTATGAGCCCACTGTATCTTTGAATCCCACTGAATCTACTATATCTAATAAGAACGATGTATTTGCAAAACCCTCTGAATCTAAGCATCTCATCACATCTTCTAACCCCACTGTATCTCAAAATATCACTGAATCTTATAAGCCCGCTGTATCTCAAACTACTAAATCGCATTCAAAATACCACTATAAGAAAAATAAACGTAAGTCGAAATCGAACAATAAGAATATTGAATCATTTTCTATTTCAGCTTTAAATGATGTACCTCCTGAAAATCTGTTACATGCTACATTCCACATAGATAATAAACCAGTGACTCTTTTAATTGATACCGGTGCCGGTATATCTGTTATACGTAAAGATAAAATAGGTTCCGCTTGCGTTAACGAATTGAATATAGTCTCTATTCAAGGCATTTCCAGTTCTCAATCTCAGATGCTGACCTTAGGAACAGCAAATATTTCCCTTGACGATTTACCTAGACATAAATTTCATATCGCAAACCTTAACATAAAAGCTGACGGTATTTTAGGTAATGACTTTATGACTGAATATGACTGTAAAATTGAAGTACAATCGAAAATCTTAAAAATAGGTGTCAAAAGTTATGACTTATTTTATTTACATGAAAAACCTCAATATTTAAACTCACAGAACAATACTGTATCTCTCGAAAAACAAAGTATTAACAAACGATCGGAAACAGTAATAAGGTGTATGACAAATTCTATTAAATCGGGCGAAGCAATCGTTGAAAAACAATCATTAGATAATGGCATTATTATTCCACGCTCATTAGTGACCGTTACAAACAACTCTTTTCTTATAACTTGCATTAATTTAGACCAACAAGATAAGATAATTAGTACCCCTTCCATTTCTGTTGCTCTTTTCGAATTGGACAAATATTCTAATAAGCAAACTCAAAATGAGATAAATAATTTTAATCTTATTTCCCAAACAGATCGTCAGAGCAAGGTTTGGTCCCTCATTAGAGGCGACCATTTAAACAAAGAAGAATCGAACTCCCTACATAAACTCATAATTGAATATGCTGACATATTTTATACAGAAGGTGACAAACTGACATTTACAAACCATACTAAGCATACAATTCCTACGACATCCAATATTCCAATTAGTACAAAAACATATAGGTTTCCACATATACACCAACAAGAGGTGAAAGCCCAGGTCGATAAAATGTTAAACGAAAATATAATACGTCCGAGTACTTCACCATGGAGTAGTCCTATTTGGGTAGTCCCTAAAAAGGTAGACGCCTCTGGCAAACAAAAATGGCGTGTCGTAATCGACTATCGTAAACTGAATGATATAACCATAGGTGATAGTTATCCTTTACCTAACATAACAGATATACTGGACAAGTTAGGACATTCTGTCTATTTCACTACTTTAGACCTCGCTTCTGGATTTCACCAAGTTGAACTCGAGTCAAACGATATTCCTAAGACTGCCTTTAATACGCCGTATGGACATTATGAATTTTTAAGGATGCCATTTGGATTAAAGAATGCTCCAGCCACTTTTCAACGTGCTATGGATAGCGTACTCTATGGACTACAGGGTGAACGTTGCTTTATCTACCTCGATGACTTGATAGTCTTTGCTTCTAGTTTGCAAGAACACGAACAAAAGTTATCCGAGGTCTTCAATCGACTTAGGAAAAGTGGTTTAAAAGTCCAACCAGATAAGTGCGAATTCCTTAGGAAAGAAGTAGCCTATTTAGGTCATATAATTTCTAGCGAAGGTGTAAAACCTAATCCCGATAAAGTTCACGCAGTCGATAATTTTCCAGTTCCTAAATCATGCAAAGACATCAAGTCTTTCCTTGGCCTAACCGGCTATTATCGCCGTTTCATTTCTAATTTTAGTAGTTTAACAAAACCTTTAACTAGTCTCCTTAAGAAAGATGTTCCTTTTGTTTGGGGTGAAACTCAACAATTAGCCTTTAAAGAATGCAAACGTCTCCTTACCAATCCTCCTATATTACAATATCCCGATTTTACAAAAGAATTTAATTTAACAACAGACGCCTCACTTCATGCGATTGGCGCTGTTTTATCGCAAGGGCAAATAGGTAAGGATTTACCTATTGCGTATGCATCACGTACTCTTAACAAAGCAGAATCAAATTATTCCACAATTGAACGCGAATTATTAGCCATAGTTTGGGCTGTTAAGCATTTTCGTCCCTATTTATTTGGTAGAAAATTCAAGATCGTTACCGATCATAAACCATTAACATGGCTTTTCTCTATAAAAGACCCAGGTAGTCGTCTCGTTCGCTGGCGTCTCAAGCTCGAAGAATATGAATACGAAGTTATTTACAAAGCTGGTAAAAATAATACCAATGCCGACGCACTCTCTAGGCCCCCAATTCTTAACACAAATACTATCGACTTAACTTGTGACAAAAGTACTGATAAGAACGAAATCGATTCTCACGACGACTATTTACAATTAACCTATCAACACTTTACAGAAACTTCAGATTATAGTTTCGACACTCAAAATCTACATATTTCACCAGATAAGCTGTTAGACGAACGACATAAAGACATATTTATTCCTATTTCTTGTGACATTTCCGATAAAAACAACCTTTTCAACGAAGCTATTTCAATGTGTTCTCAAGTGGAACCACTTTTAAAAAAGTCTAAATCACTGTACGAAACTGACTTATTGATTTCGAACAAAAAACAAAACATCTACTTTAACTATTCTCGACCCTTATATTTCGACCCTTGGGATTCTGAAAGTTATTTTAAGTCACTTCTTAGCTGTTTACAGAATAACGATTTGAAATCACTTTACGTACCTGACTTAAAAGATGACACAACTTGTAAATTAAAAGGCAATGAACAACTACATATTACATCTTATTTAGCAGACATTTATAATTGTAAGATTACTATCTGTGAAAATAAAGTGAAGACTCCAAATCCCGAAGATATTCCTTCTATTTTAAAATCTTTTCATAATGACCCTTTATCTGGTCACCGTGGTATAGTCGAAACCACACGAAAAATAAGATCAGAGTATTTTTGGAAAGGTATGACCGACACTATTAAAAATTATATTGACAAATGTCAAATTTGCCAACGGAGTAAGATACAAAGAAAAACTTATAAAGCTCCAATGATAATAACTTCATCGTCCACAGAACCTTTTGAACGTGTCTCTATTGACCTAGTTTCTTATTCGGAAGTTACTCGTGATAATAATAAGTACATCTTAACTTTACAAGACGATTTGACAAGGTTTGTACAAGCTTATCCTATTGTAGATAAACAAGCCATTACCGTAGCAAAGACTCTTTTAATTTTCTGTCAACATTATGGTGTTCCCAAACGATTCCACTCAGATCAGGGAACAGAATTCGTTAATAGCATCATAAAACAATTAATGAAATTGTTAGGTTCAAATCATACACTAAGTACAGCTTATCACCCTCAAAGTAATGGCTCTATAGAACGTTTCCATGCTACTCTTAGAGATCATATACGATTGTACCATAAGAGAAATAATTGCAATTGGGATCAAATAATTCCTTTCGCAGTTATATGTCATAACACAGCAGTCAATCAATCATTAGGCTTCACACCTCACGAATTACTTTTTGGGTATAAACCTCGATCACTTTACTCTCTAAAGGAATTGAACGAATACACAACCTGTGATTATTTACATGACCTTAATGAACGACTCAAAGTTTCTCGTGACGTTGCTTTACGTAACTTGAAGGCTATGAAGGAAAAAGCTAAAGAACGTTATGATAAAAATATTAGAAACATCGCTAAATATAACGTTGGCGATTATATAATGCTCAAAGTGCCTAACCCTAATAACTTAGATTCGAAATGGGAAGGTCCGTACCTTATTGTCAGAATAGGATTCAATGAAAACTACATTATCAGAAAGAATGGAAGGAACCAAATAGTGCATGCAAATCGTTTAAGACCGTTGCATGAATCATGAATTATTTAGAATAATTACCATTATTACATTTATTTTTATTATATTTTACAAACCAATTTTAACCAATTGCTATGGCATTTCTCATTTTTATATACGACACAGGAGAATACTCATCCTAATTATATATATATTCGTTTTATACACTAATGAATAATCCTTATTTTAGTTTTATCATATATGTCCCATAATAAAAAAAAAAATTATTTTACATTATATTATACAAAATTTATATAATTATAAAGGGATAAGACAAATAGGTTTAATTTTAATTCTAAAGAAGTCGTAGCCCTGTTATTGAATATTTTCTATATCAGATTTTGCAAAGTAGTTATTTCCATATTTAAGGTGGTGTCACCAGACGTAAAAGATGCCGAATACTAAAATGAATGTATTTCTCTTAGAAAAACAAATCGATGATATTGTTGGAAGCATTTTATTTTATTATATTAATTAAATCGGGAACATTTCATCCTTCGGTCTTATCTTTAGTAAGTCTTTACAAAGAATCATTAGCATCAAGTCAGCTAGAACATCAGGTAACCTAGTAGTAACCGTGATTTTTCAAAACATCAATAAAATTCTAAACTCTGCTACAATTACATCATACATTTACATGAACGAAATTATAAATATATATTATATTAAATTTTCCTTAAGTCAAAAATGACATATTTACCTTATACCATTTAATTTCAATTCCTACAATACATACTCCTTATATTCCACAATCCTACCTGAGCACATGTATCTTGCCATGAGCAAAAACAGTCAACGCTACCTGACGACGAACTCCGTGGACAAGTGTAAAGAACACTCTTCAAACCTTCATGTATGCAGTAAGGTCACAGTCTACAACTCTAACGCACGACCTATCTGTGAAGTCTCCATCTTGCTGACGAATTCTAAAGACATACCTCAAAATTGCGCGGTATCCACATTCTCCGCATACTTCAACACATTTCATTAATTGAAAAATAACAAATGGATTTTCATACTTTCGAAGAAAATTACATATGCTATAGAATGCAACAGAAAAACCACACATGGTGAAATATTTGGACACGGAATAATTCTGCTACAACCTGAATGCAAACTTTATACACCAAAGGTTACACTCATCGCTGAAGACTCGAAATCGAAGAACATAAGTCACCCCATTGTTACTGTCGACGTGGAAAATACCTGCATCGCAGATTGGTATAATCCAGAACTCATACCTATTCAAATCAACGATGTTTCTTTAGACTCGCTCAATACTATTAAAGACGAGATCAAACATCACTCTAAAATATTAAATCAAGAAAAAAATATCATTCAAGAACATCCATATAATTTCACTCAAATGAGTTTATCACCTGGCTCAATCCTTCTTATTTATACTCTTTACAAGTTTTGCAATGTTTGCAACCTCTTCAAATACTTTTACCCAAGAAGAAACTCTCACAGACAAGGATGCATTCAAATATTTAATAATTGTTTCGACCAATCCCGAAGACGACAACAAATTGAAATCCCGATGCCTGCATTCAATACGACGACGACGACGACGGCTTCCATCAGCTCGAACGACGAAGAAGAAAACACCCTACAAAATTCCTCAAAAAGTTCACGCCAACAGGCGCAACCTTTATTTTAAGGGGGGAGGTGTTATGTAGTCCCCACTATATTATAAATATTTCTATTTAACTAATTACTATTTCTTTTAAACATATGTTTACGATATAAGTTAAGATTAATTAGTTTGTTCGACTTAATGTATCCCTATTCTTAAACGACAAGTTACTATTTCTTTTAAACATCTGTTTACGATAAGTTAAGATTTATTAGTTGTTCCATTTAATGTGTCCCTATTCTAAAAACGACAATACCCAAACCTTTAAGTATCAAGTTACAATTTCTTTTAACCATCTGTTTACGATAAATTAAGATTAATTAGTTTGTTCCACTAAATGTATCCCTACTCTTAAACGACAATACCCAAACCTTTAAGTATCAAGCCCCGATCCTTTGAAAGACACTTCCATTCCATATTCTCACTCTAACTCTAGTTTTGTAAGCATAATTTTAAATAAAGTTTTGTTAGTTTAAAAACAAGTTTTGTCACTGCCTCATAACATCCAACACTTAACGAACCACGTTGTACATTAATTGCGATTCGGATATCCTATGTTCTGCTAATTGTTGCAGTACCCATGTCCGCTTAATCCGGGTATTACTATCTCTGACCGTTATAACCTTCTTTTGATGCTGCTATTTAATGCGTGAATTTAAAAAAGACTTTTAATGGCATGGAGTGAAAAGAAAATTCAATTTAAAACTTATATTTTATAATTAATATTTTGTTATAAATTAATAATACCGCTTAACCAATCGCAACTGTTTTATTGTTGTGATGTTTTCATAAAGTAGGAGCTGCCTGTCCACCATTACAGCTGAAGCGAAGGTTTTACATCTCCTTACTGACGGTCCAATGTATGGCTATGACAGCTACAGGACAAAATATTGGAATGAACATATTAGAAACGAACTTGAAAGAAATAATGTTAAGAAAAAGCTTATCAGATCTTTGTAACTTTTAGTGTAAATATATTATATGTATTAATTACAAAAAATGTTAACAGAAATTATACAAATGCATAAAAATATACACGGGCTGCCCAGCACACAGTGCACTGTATTTTACTTATTTTTATTTATTTATTTAATTATAAGTAATCTAACAGCTTACTTAATACATATTATTATACAAAATACTAATACAATACAAAAAGCCAAAACAGATTACATAGATTAACAAATTATGTATAAAAACAGAAAACATGCAAAGCGCATTAAAAGAAAATTTTACATTAAAAAAATAATAATAATAATAAAATTAAAAAACTGAAATTTGACATTTGACATTTAAAAGCAACAAATAATACTACTTAAATATTCTTATATTGTGTATAATGTAGTTTTGTCTTTCTTTCTTATGATTATATCTATACGCACATAAGTGACTTAATAATTTTGAAAATTATATTCAGCCAAAAAATATAGCTGTAATAAAAATTACCCTCTAAACTAAAATCAATATAAATTCTGAACGACTAATTCTATAATTTAACATTATTCTATTTTATGATCTATCTCAATTATACTAAATAAACATAACAATTATCAATATCTCAGCGTACGTAGACATGAATGAATGTTATTGAGTTACACGTAAAGGGATATCATATATCAAATACACAAATTATCTTAACGATATGTAATACGTGACATATTACCTACAAACATTATGTAATAATAATAATTATTTATTTCAAGTTTGTTTTGCAGGAAAAGCTTATATATCTAATTGATCTGAATCTGTTAAAGAGTACAAAGGCCGTAACTGGGTAAACTTTACAGTACACACAGGAGCACGATAAGCCCCTTGGCAAAGGCTTCTAACCATTCCACTGTTCACTATCCTTTGGGACTCTTCTCCAGTTGTAGCGTTACAGTCAATATCTCGCTCCATTTTTCATTGGGGTTCTGTAGTCTATTACCCGAATATCTCCATTTCATTTTTGTCTGTCTGACATCTGTTCTAGCTCTTATCTCGGTGTTTCTTTGTTTGTCTAATTGCCTTATTCTCAGCATGCCTCTTCCAAGGCTCTTTGGCAGTGTCCGTGCTCGTTCAAGAGTGCCTAAGATTCGCAGCCAGAGATATGTAAGGCAGGACAGAATACACGTATTAAAGACTTTATTTTTTAAATCTGTTGCTTTCATAGCAACAGATTTCATCAATATCGCGATATCAATCGATCTCCCTCAGTGTGCAATAAATTTTTCACCCATTTTATATTCTTCTTTTGATGTCTTTGTAGGAAAGATTATTTGCTCCTGATAAATCTACTCAAGAGGTTGTTTATTAAGTTTTTTTATTTCGTATGGGATTGAATTTGATAGTACTATTGTTATGCTTGTGTCAGGCTGACTTTCTCACTTTCTTTACTTAAAAACAGCAATAAAGTTGTAAATACTGTGTGCATCACTGTAAATAAAATGTTTAATATTTTAAAACAGCATTATTTACACATAAATATATGCTTAGACTGTATAACAGGCTTACTATAAAGTTAGTGATTATTTAGTTGATAAAAGGGCCTGGGATTAGTGCTGGGCAGGCTACTTATAATTAATTTGCAATATTTGTTTTAAATATTGTAGTATTGTTTGATGATTTGCTTTTTTAAAAGAGTACCCAGAGTTTTGTACGCCGGCTTTTTCTCTCGGCTTACACCCTCTGTCTTCTTTGCCGATGAGTAGGGATGCCTACAGGTTCGAATCTAATGACATGGAATAAGTGATCTTATGTTCCAAAATAAACGTAATTTATTTTTTATTTTATTTTAACAATTGTATTTTTTTAAAATAAATTATATATTCACTTCCCGACTTTTTATAGGTAGTTTATTGGATGATTCGAGTTTATAGTTATTATGATTGTAATACGATAAATATGCAATGAACGATAGGCTGGTCATAATATAAAAAATTAAACTGATTTTCAAATTATTAAACCTGATTTGTCCCCGCACATATGTTGATACACATTAAAACGCTTAGCTTACAGGAACTGAAATTGAATGACATTACTTGCACGTGATTATTGTACTCACATATTATACGGTTCTAATTAAACCTGTATGATACATTACTTGAATTGTAGACCTGTATCTAAATAATAAATTCCTTTTGTTTGAAGGATAGAGCTGTGTTGAAATAGTAGTTTGAGCATGCGACTCTCATCTCTGAGGTTTTAGTTTTGGCCACCAATGGACTTTCTTTCTATGTGCGAATTTATAAAATTCACTTGAATGCTGTAGGAAAACATCGTGGGAAACCGGCTTCCTTGACCCAAAAGGTCGACGGCGAGTGTCAGACACTGATCACCTAATTGCCTATTATTTTATTTTACTGATATTTAGAATGTAGGATATGTAGTATGGAATGTAGTATATGATTAGTTACATTACCAATATGAATGCATATGGTATTAATGTACTTATTAAAAAGCCTTTTACAAAATCGTTGAGAAAGTTAACTGTTTGTTTTGAGTACACGGACGTCTTATAACTAAGTTTATCCCCAGTCCTATCTCCGCTTACTAAATCGTATTACTGATTACACGCTCTACAATACTAAATGCACTTCCTTTATAAAACAAATTGCATTTGCGATCTCTCTTGATAATAATATTTAAAAAGGCCTGTAAAAATTAGTATGATAAAAACCTGAAATCAAATTCAAAAGTAATTTTTTCACTTATGCATGTCAATTTACGCCATCTCACTATCTTATAGCGGAATTAATGCCCACACATTGTTATCGTCTATGCATTCTTGAGCTGTGTAATATCATTTTTTTTTATTTCCTTGATATAAAGTTTAAACTTATGTAGCGAAAGTTTGGTTACATGATCTGGAATTTTGTTATATATCTGCACACATTTCCCCATATGTGTGCAGTGTTATGGAGTCTGAAAGCTTTAAAAGCAAGTCTATTCCTACTTCATTTGATTAATTTGTAACAGTCTCTGCGCTTTAGAAAATGTATTAGTATTTTTATAAACGTACATAATATTTTCATACACGTATTGGGAGGCAACTGTTAAAAACTGATCTCTTTAAATAATTTTCTTAGCGAGTACCGCGGTTTTTAATTGTATACAGTGATAAATATTTCAAACCCAATCAGTTTCTCTGAATTTTACACCTAGACATTACGTATAAAAGTCTACGAAATTCACCGGAAATTTCTAAAAAAAAAACTAGCAAAGAACCGGAAGTACAACTTTATATTTTTAAAAGTTCTATTACAAAAAGTGACCAACCGCAAAGTTTTAATTTTATACCCAACTTTGAAATAACTATTCTCCGTTAATGTAAGAAAACTTTGAGCGAATCAAAACTGCTAAGGTAAGGTAAAGTTACCTGGACTTTTCGCATAATTGTCTAACAGGAGTCAATCTTGTTGTCAAAAAAGTTTCAAGTAGAAAGTTATATTTAATTACATAAAAAAATTACACTGTCTCACGGTATCATTACATAAATCCGACTAAACACAACCGACTAAATAAATCTGTAACTGTATTTACTGTAAATAAATACACTTTGAATTGTAAGACACTTTGATGAACTTATCTTTATATAACATAAATAAGTGGCGCTACAAGCTTTTTAGTTCTGTGCTCTAGATTTCTTTGTATCATATTTATATGTCAATCTAATAGATCAGCTTCTGTGCCTGATACATGCTGTCGACTTTTTGGCTCTAAGTAAGCCGGTTTTCTCATGATGATTTCCTTCACCGTTCGAGCGAATGTTATATGTGGACATATAAAGAAAGTCCATTGGTGCTCAGCCGGGGATCGAACTTAAGATACACTTCAGCGTGCACACTCATCCCTGAAGAGAGTGAACTCTATATTATATATCGACTCCTATAATTGCAAATCCGTTCTACAATAGAGCTATGACTAAATATATATAAAACAGTGCAGCTATTTTTATAATTCTAGAATTTGTTTCGATCTTTAATTTATTTTAATTTAATAGCCACAAAATACTTTAGAACTACGTGTATTTATTCTTATTTGCCTTATAGTAGGAGTTCCAGAGTTTTATTTTTGGTGATATATTTATATTCCAGTTATAATATTCGTTCACAGATAGTGAGAAGTCTCAATTATACATATTGTTCTTTTAACGGAGCGCTCTGAGATATTTCTAAAATCAGAATAATCTTCAGAATTTCATACATAAACATAACTCTCATTTGTCTAGGCGATTAATGTAGAACAAATGATGGATCGACAGACTGAACTTCCCCGAAGAGTAATAACAGTAAATTGCTGTGCGCATTTTAAATTCAATTTAAGGTGCCTTTGATTTATTTTAATGTTTCACAGTTTTAAATATCTTTTGTATTTTCCTCATGTTTTAAAAGTATTGTGGTATTGTACTCACACTATTATTATGGAGGAACATAACATTCTTTTGTATTTCTTTTGGTACGTAAGCAACGAGCAGTATTATTTGTTCAGTGACCCATTGAATTAAATGCCACACGCAAAGCCAGAAAGTTTGGGTGGCCTTTGAGGAAAAGAAAAATATGGAATATAAGATAGGTATAGGTATCACTTATTCCACGTCATTAAATTTGAATAAAAAAAGAAGACAGAGGGTGAAGGTCAAGAGAAGAAGGAGGCGTAAAAACTCTCGGTACTCTTTTAAAATAGTATATAATTAATTTGCTAGTATTATATATACAGTAATAATAAACACTCATATAAAAATCTTAGAAAATACCACCCACATAAAACGCCGATTGCATAAAAAAAATCATAAGAATCGGTCGAGCCGTTTTAGGGGAGAATGAGAACGAACATTGTGACACGAGAATAGTATATACTAGATTATTGATTTAATTTAAATGTGTAAGTACAATCACATTTACAGTAATGTTTTCACGGCGCAAACTAATTTAACATATCTACGAATCTGATTTATGTCACCTGAATATTATCTCTATACGATATTTCTCAGATATTTATACTGAGATGATATTCATAATTATTAATACATTTATATAGATATATAGATATTATATACAGAGAGGCTTCATTCGAATTGATCATGCGGCATTTCTTTCAATTTTAAAATAGCCTAGTCCTGCCTTTTTCGTCAAACAGTTTATGTAACTAGGCTTAGATTCTTTCTTGGAACAATCTAAGCCTAGTAAATATGATAAATATAATTATAATAACAACAATCGGATATAGACTTAAATTTATACTATAAGAAACTTTAAGCTAGAACAAAAAAAATATATATATTATTTCTTCAAGTGCACAGGCGCTCATAAACCGAAGTACCGGTGATCCAGGAGCTGGTGCTTCCTCGCTTAACAAGTAAGTGTCAAACAGCGAAGAAAAGCCAGCATTAAATGTACATTGACACAGGGACCAAACTTTTAAATTTGTTTTAATTGTCTGTACTAATTATTATTTTTATTTAGGTTAAGAATATCGTAAATACTGTGTATTATGTATGTAGTTGTAAATAAATAACTAAAGATGTTATTTTACATACATGATTAGTTCAAGTTAAACACTGATATGACTTAATCAGGAATATAAAAAAACATCTATCATTGAAGACATAAAAAGAACCATGAAGGTTGTTTTTGCTTGGAACATTAAAAAGCCGGTTACGTCCCCGGGGGGTCATAACGGCCGTTATTTGTTTATTTTTATAACCCATTCAGCTTACGTTTACTTTGCGTTAAAGTTTATCTTTTTTTTACACTCGCATAAACATGAAGAATTGCTTAGTTGACTTTATGCGTACTTAACATATCTTAAACAGTATTAACGAATTTACTACCAATTAGATAAATTATTATTTTTTCAATTGACGCGAAATTCATAGCACAAGATACTCGAATTTGAATTCTATCGCATAGACAGCTAAACTAATAAAGAATTAAAAAAAAACAAATCATACTTGGAAACAACACATTTTATCAATATGTACGCACCTTCAAAAATTTATAGTTTAAATAACTTTATTTATTTATTTAATTATAAGACAAACCCCTAAGACAATACAGAAAGCCAAAACAGAGAAGATAGATAAACAATATATGTATATATACAGAAAAAATAACTAATTAGAATTTAAAACTACTACTTAAATAAAATCAGAGTCTTCCCGCTTCTTCCAAGTACTTCTTGACATCTTTCTTTTTGAGGTGGAAAAGATCGATGTCCTGATAATGGATGTCATAATTCTATAAAACCCGAAATATTAGAGAATTATGCAGGTAATTCGACTTCGTACGAGACACACGGAACAATTTTGTGTATCTAGTCGCATAAGGAGGGGGAATTTTCAAATTAATTAACGATAGCAAATAGGGGCTTTCTATCGGCCCCTTAAGAATAGCTTGTAAAAAATAGCAAGTCTTGCTTACTCCGTCGATATTGTAATGTGCCTAAATGAAAATATAAGCAAGAACCTGCATAACTACCGAAACATTGACATGTAACAAAGAAATTTGACAAACTTGTTTTGTTTATTTTCCACAGCATTTTTATATTTTATATAATATGGAGACCAAATAATATTACAAAAAAGTATTTTTACTTACATGAGAAACTTTATATGTATATACGAACAAGATACACGTCGCCATCAGTCGTCCTAACTAGTCTACTACGTTCATTCTGATATGTATCTTTAATGCCATTTTGCATTGATTAAACGCGCTAATATTAAGAAGTTTAGAGAGTAATTGATTAAATAATTGCTTTGAGTTGAACTCGCAAAGTGGCTTCAAAACACGCAGTAATTACTGCTTATTAAGGCTTTGTTGCCTCAGTTCTGCGCTGTGGTATGCTTTTATGGGGAAATTCAGTAGATTTAAGCTAAATAGTTAAAAAAATTATAAGGGCTATTATGGACTAAAACCACTTGTAAGCTGTAGATCATTGTTTTTGCGAACTCTGTATTTTGACAGTACCAAATTTATATATCCTTGAAGCAGTTATGACTGTTAAAAACATCCAAAATTGTTCAAACCGTTTAAAGAAACCTGCCTGTGAAACAAAAAATCCAGGGATCCAATACGAAAATTGTTATTACTAAGCAATAAATGCACCCGTAGCATTTATAGTTTAATAATAATTACACATAGCTTGTGGTTTTTCTTTTTAGTGGCGCGAGATTTATGTGTCTGTTTTATGATTTGTCAATCTAATAGGCAAGTAGGTGATCAGTCTACTGCACCTAACACGCGCCATCGACTTTTTCGACGATACTATTATATATAACATATTGAAACGTGTCAAATACAGTCAATGCTTACGAAACATAAGATTAAGTAATATCTTAGGGCCTTCTATTGGCTATAATTATAATTATATTCAAAGCAATTTGTATTTACAACTTTAAACTTACAAATTAGTGCCATGTCAGACGTCACTTCGCGCAGACGCTATGATTTATTCGGACAGTTATTGTTCCGCGGCCTGATGGAGTGGCGTCACAATGATACCACCATTTTGAATTTATTATGACGTCATCAAGCCCTATTCACATTGGCTTTTTGATAGATAATAGATAACATTTAAGAGCAACTTTTTATAATAATATTGATGCATTAAATATAATTCCTAATAATGGGGTTGTGTATTTGAATCAACAGACAGAAATAACTTGCAACCTTTTCGACACTTTTCTTAATCGTAATTTTTTTCAAGCCACTTGTCAGAAGCTTTAACACTTATTCTTTCGTTGTGTAATCTATTAAGTATTTTATTTGTTAAATACAGAGAAGTCACATCTAGAAAATTTATAAGGCAGCCAAAAGAACAAGTTCTTCAATAATTTATAAAAATATTGACCAATAAATATGTCAGCTAACAAACAAATAGCTCATTAAAAAATCAATTTGGAAAACTGTGCCTTTTATATCCTACGACCCGATTTTTTTTCAGGCTCTTTAGTATACCTAAACTCCTTATTGTACTAGTAATTTCAGATTTTATACACAAATGTGTACGTGATTCGATAAGTGTATATTTTTTTACCATCGAATATCGAAACATCATGGTTCAATCATAACTGAAAAATAAAATTGGCTTCTTGAATAACTACTAACAACTGTTAAGGTTTCCAAATATTTGTATTATTTCTTTACATTATTTTATTTATATTTTTTACTGACAGATGCCCGGAAGAGATCTCTTAAAAGAGATAGGGCCGCCAGTTTCCTTCCTAATTCTGTAACGAAGTGTTAATACATAAAGTAAAAAATGTAATAATCTCGTAAATAATTTTATTAAAATGTCGTTGATTATAAAGAACATTGAGAAACATTTTGATAGCAGCTGGAGGTATGGATAAGAGGATCAGGGATGTGATTTATTAAATGACGGAAGCTGGTAATAGGAATGATATTGAGCCTCGGTTTGTTAGGTTGTTTTGAAAAGTATGAATTATACCAGAACTTTCTTCCGTTTGCGATAATACTTTTGCGTAAATACGTTTTGTTGTATACGACTAAAATGTTTATTTTACATATGTACATATCTTATATAGTTTACTTATAGACTATTTTTTAAAATTCGCATTTAAAATGCGCTCGAACGGTGAAGGGAAACATTGTGACGAAACCGGCTTGCCTGAGATTCAAAAAGTCAAAAGTCCACCGGGCATGCAGACAGGTGGCTGATCAACTACTTGTATATTAGTTTAACAATGGAACATGAAACAAATACAGAAATCTGAGGCCCAGACCTTTTTTTAAAGTAACCTAGCGTCCAAATGTAGAAAGTATAAAGAAAAATATATCTTATCATTTATAGATATTTTAATCTTATGGTTTATAACTCCATTCTCTTGATTAGTCAACTTTTGAATTTATTTTTGGTATTTTACATAGTCCTGTAGATTACCAAAGTAAAAAGAATTATTTTGTAACGCACAAGAAATGTATTCTATGAATAAAGTGAACTGTCAAATAAAATAATTGATTTATGCACCACTACTCATACATGTATTAATATACTAAATTAATTACAAATATGACTTTTTGGCAATGATGGTTTATTAGGTAATGTGGTAAATTGCATGCCAAGACAAGCTATTAAGCATAGTTGTAACGAAAGATAAAGTTGAGTTGCTGTATCAAAGGTGTTGGCTGATCTTTGAGACGAAGAAGATCGCGAACTCGATTTAAACTTAATAAACTTGATGAGTTGTCTGTTACACTCAACTGTAATTTGAAACATACGTTATGTGTACATGATTAAAATACAAGACCAATATTAGTGTTTTTATTAAATTAAAACTTTAATATTAAATAAGAATTTCCTCTTTTTTTTAAATACCAGGCTCATAAGAACAAAGGACTACAACACTTTTATGAATTGGGTGCGTTCATTTTAGAAAGATTCTAAGTCAAATTTGTTTGAAAATACAATACTATTATAGGTAGCTAGTTCCGTATAGTACTCTGTGTTGTACGGTAAAAACTGTCGAAAATAACGTTCGAGGTGATACGAGTTTCTTTCTGAGAAATTCTTATTCTGTCTCGACCTCTGATAAAGAATCTTAGTAAACAGAATAACTCCTCTGCACACTCTCCTTGTCTTTTTGTGTTGCTGTGTTAATAACAACACAGGAAATTTGACATAAATCTGATGAAAGACGTGTGAATTAACAAAAACCAAGCAATGCTGGTCGGATTTAATGAGTTTGGCTTGGTTTTAGAGTGAAAGTGTATGTATTTTAAGAGTTTTATTTGTAATTTGTTAGGTTACGATATGGTGTAAGATATGCCCTGACTGTCTGATATTATTAAAGAGCTAAAAGACAAAATGTTGCCCCCTGCCGAGGATTAGGGACGCACTTAGGGGCTTAGTACACCCTTTGTGCCCCTAATCCGATTACAAGACTTGACAGAATTTGTTTCGTAATTTTTATGGAAATCTCTTTTATGACGAAATTTGTATAACTCTTGCGGTGTTATTATGTTAATATTAAAATATTCCGCCATTTTTTTTTCCTTTCGCATTTTAGTGATATCAAAGCATTTTTGTCTCCGCAGTACATACATACTAAAGTATAAATTAACTAACACGATTAATATTTGCATGTGCAATTTGAACTTTTATGATATAGATTTTATTGTAAAACCTTTTTTAAAACCCGTAAAATATTTGAATTTACATGTTGCATTTCATATTTGCCCTTTTAGGAGAACTAAAGATACAATTAGCCGTCTCCCTTTAACCCGATATAAACATAGAGTCAATAAATACTCAACATTTTCCCGTCTATTTAACTTTTCACTCGGGCTCATACGAATGCAACGAGCCGCAAAGCTATCAGATCGTAGACGTGCTACGGCGTAGCGCTACGAAAGATATATTTTCTCAAAAGAATTTTGTTTCTCTCGGGATCGCAATCTAGGTACAAAGTAAGTCATGTTCCGGAATTCACTTCGCGGTCTCGAATTTCGTGTATCGAAGGAAATTTCTCAATGTTATGTAGATTCGCGTATGCATTTTTATTGCCTTTAAAATCCCGGCGGGCGCCGCACGCTACAATACAAATACCTTACATTTATCAAAGTGACTATGTAATTTCATTATAATTTATTTATATTACTAGTTAAGTTTTAGTCATCAGGTACTGTACCCTCATTTTAAATAAGTAAATTGTAAAGTTGTACTGACAAGTTTTAGTCAGTAGGACAACTCTTACCTTGTGTTTGCAAATATGTAATATAATAAATCCAATATAATCTATAATAATATAATACTGATATACCACCATAGTTATACGGAGATACGCGCACTACCACTATTTAGAACCAGCTGCCCACTGAAGTATTTCCAAAAAAAATCGTCAAGAAAGGAATCACTTTTAAGTGTCCATGGGCGGCGGTATCACTAAACATTACATGAGCTTCCATGAGCTTTGTTTGCCTCTTGTTACATAGTAAGAAAAGAAATCATTCGGTTAATCTGCGATTTTAATATACGAGTGCTTTTTTTACATAACATCCAATATTTAAATGCCTTATAAATTGATAAATATAAAAATCATAAAAGTGTGAAACGTTTCGGTTGATTGTAAACGGTGGTAAATTCCGTTTGAATCACAATTAAACGACATATGTTTGTATACACATATAATCTGACATTTTATTGGACTTTTTACGAAAATATAATCAATGGTTTAATTAAGTTATCAATACCTTTACTTTTTATAATACAGACCTTAAACACTATTTAAATATTGACATTTAACCTACAGACAATGTTTGCAATGCCTGTAACCGTTCAAATAAATATGAATTTAAATGGGCTATCGATCAGACACTCATTTAATAAGTAAATTACATAATAATTTTCATTTGTCAACCCACTGCGGTTGTCATCAAAAATTTATGAATCTGTATTTATTAAATTCGACAGCGTATTCGTGTTTATCTAGTTTTGGTTAATAAATATATATGCTTTTAATTTTGCATTACCGGTTTGTTTTGTAATAACATTCAATGCTATATGAAGCGTACATATAATATAATACAGTGTTTGGAATTTGGTTATATAATATGGATACAGTATCTTCTTCAACCTGAGGTCTAACTTTAGCTGTTAAGTATTTCTTTACTTATCGTCAAAGTCAAAGTTACAAATAATTTGCTCATATAGGTAACACCTTATACACTTATGAACGTCAAAAAAGATATATACATTAAATGCTTCTAATTTTATATTTTCTGCCAGTTCTCAAATCAAGGGCGTAGAACGGAAGAAGAACTGGCAATAAACTCTCCGCCACTCTTTTTAATCGCCAAGTTTTTTGTTTTTGTTTTACACAACGTTTGTAAGAAGCTGCAATTATTACACCATGTTTTACATGACCTCTTAAGCAATGAAAATAAATAAAATAATTAAGAAAAGATTACACGTACACACATATGAACGTAATTGAAAAGGCTCTTCATTTATATTTTGAGTCAGTTAATCAAGTTTAATGGGTTAACAAAAAGTCAAAGTAAACAAATGACGTTGGCTATGCATAAATTGCGGTATATGGTTCAAACATTGTTTTTCAATATGATAGTAAATAATATCATTTAAAGAAATAATTCTAAAAAATATGAATGTTAGACTATTTTTTTGTTCTGATGACTCAACAATTTAAATAATAAAAATAATAATAATACAATTTTATTGTTTCTCAAATTTTTACACAAATAATGAGTATGAGACAACCCCCGTAAGTAGTCAAGAGACACTTGTGTTGGGGTTGACTCGCTACTTCCCTTATCTAAACAAACTTTAACAAGAATAGCTATAAACTTAATCTATGAATGCGTGTGTATGTATGCATATGTGTGCTGTGTGTGAGCGAGTGTGCTGTCAAGTATACAATTCGGCCTGTCTCAAACTAGCGAATTCGTACCAAAATGTGCTCAGTTTCCTCGTATGTTAAAGTTCTCAGCCACCCTTTTTACAATCATACAAAACTGTATGATGAAGTCGGAGTTTAGAGTTCATTTGTTTGTAAAAATTTGCAGTCTGACTCACGTAAATAAAATCCCTTTTTTCTGTATCGGTTAATCGTAACAGACCGCGGCCAGAGAAATCTCGATGGCCCTTACTACGCTTCATAAAAAGCAATACTGCGCTACGCTGTAGCAATGTTCACTTTACAGTTTTTATATTGCCTTTTCAATACTTTGACCCTTTCAATCTTTTTATACATTTCTATTGCAAATTGATACTTCAATTAACGATGTAAGAAAGTTTAAAAAAATACTGAAAGTATCTCTATGTAACAAGTTCTATTAATAATCTATTTATAGTACTGGCATCGAAGTTTAGTATCTAAATGTCAACTAGTGTGTGTTGGTGTAGAACGTAGTGTGGTCAGATATTTCTGTGTAATGCTTACAGCTCCTTTCAAACGTTGTGTAAAGCAAACAAAAACTTGGCGATTCAAAATTGTGGCGGAGAGTTTATGGCCAGTTCTTTTCTCTACGCCCTTGTTTTGAGAACTGGCAGTAAATGTAACATTTTATGCATTTTTCTTTTTTTGATGTTCATAACCTATATGAATAAATGATCTTTGAGTAGACTGGACTTGTCATATATAGTACGATAAAATCCAAATTATTTCTCTTAAACAACAATTCATATTAAAAAAATGAAATAGCGTATATCAGTGAAGCGGGAAGTCAGTGGGTTGACAGCTGTCCTGAACACTGAGCCTGCGTCTGTACGCTTGATTTATATCAGCCGGATCGAATATCGAGGGATTTGTCACTTTCGCAAGCTATTTAATATACGGATACTTGACATTGCTGAAATTCAATGTATTTCTTGTAATGCCGTTAATACTAAGAGAAAAACTGTCTTGATTTAGGGAAACAATTCTCAGTATTGTAAATGGAAACGCCAAGATTTTTTCACAAAAAGATAATAGGATAAAATTAATTATACAAATTATTTGTTCGCCATATTGTGATATAGAAAAGATATGTTTATTCTTAATTTTTTTTATAGAACTGGGGGCTCATCTGATGTAAGATGATACCGCAGCCTGAGAGGTCGCGCGTGCGTTGCCGGCCTTTTAACAATTGGTACGAGCTTTTCTTTAAGTCGAATTGGTTCGGAAATATCTCAATGGGCAGCAGGTTCCACATAGTGGTGGTGCATGGCAAACACTGCCTTAAAACCCGCTTAGTTGTGGAACAACCGATGTCGAAATGGTACCGGTAAATTTAGCAACCTTCCTCCACGTCTGATGATGCAACTCAGCTGCATGTAATTATCCGAAATACTCCTCCGAACACTCTTCATGGTAGTAGGCTGATCAATTTTAAGAAAAGCACTGTTAAGAAACTAAACATAACCCGCTGTTTTGCTGGCCTTTCCTAACAATAAGTAAAAAATTACTAGTGATTTTATATTATATTTTATTTTATCGAATATAATATTTTTACTACGTTGTAATATTTACGTTTATATGTCATATATTTAAAAAAAAATAGCTAGTAACATATACTGCCGATATAGAGAACTTCAGTAAATGCATCGATAATAAAATAACTATAAAGTTAATTTTAATTGCACTGTTTCTTTTAAAATCTAATCGAGTTCCATAAGAAAAAATTTCTATAAAAGTAACAGAAAATAGCAACAAGAAAACGAAAAGTTAAACTTTATGTGAGATAACTGAAATATGTAATGAGTCCCAATTTGTTATCCCTTCGACCATCGTGTCAGGCGTTGATGGCATAGTTCGTGATCGTAATACATAAGATATACGTGACGAAACAAAGCCCAACCAATTGTTTCCTTCTCCGCCTCTAAGTGCTCATTAGGTACTATTTGAGACACACATGTTTTCATTAAGTATATTTATTATAGTATAAGGCTTAGTGTATAGGAAATATGAAGTTCCTCCAATAGAGGGAGAATCCTCGACCTGCCTTCAACCTGTGAAGTGGCTGAAGTCCAGAAGATGTATATATTCTTAGCGGCCCGAATAACTTCGTTAGCGCGTTTTGGCTTATGAGGTCATTCCAGTAATTTGTAGCGTTTTATTTAGATGCCGCTATATTGTACTCTATTTCGTAAATAACGGTAAAAATATCAGTAGTTCTCTTTTTATAACGGTATAGTCACAATTAGATAGAGGTAAAGGAATACTTTAGCTGCAATAATCTTGAATGATATAGTTTAGATGATAAAACTATTGGCAAGTCAGATAAATAAGAGGCACATTATGAGTAGATGAGAAAACTATAAATACAGATTTTACATATGAGAGAAGCTTGAGTGTGAGTGCATATATGGGTCTGTGTGCGTAAAAATAAATAGATTATTAGTATAATGTTTTCTGCTCAAAATGTAAATGTGAATTGAATAAATTAAACTCAAACGTTGGTAACATTATATGATTTAATCCCTGAGGTCTTGTTAATACACAATATTGAGACAGACACGAACTATTTATTTTGGTACCTAATTATTAAACACATTCTTTTTTAAAGACTTTATGTATTGACATAAAAACATTGTTTCAAAGAAAAAAAGCATAAACCTTATTATTGAAATAATTTCGTTTTATATACATTGCTAATACAAGGTTTTTTAACAACTGTTAATAACAAAAACAAAACACAAGCCATAGAAATTTTAAATAACTCTTCCAACTCTGCTTTGAAAAGTAAACGAACCATATACCTATATACTAACGTATGTTGTAATAATACATTTAATAACCATAAAATATTTCGATCCTTTAAGTGAATAGGACCTCAAAAATAAGGCTTTAAGTACGTCCGGTCATAACTCAACACCAAAGTATATTATTAATTATTATTGACTGTAATCACGTATTAATTTACCTCAATAATTAATTGAATTAACTAGCATTTAACTACAGAGATTGCCCTGTATTTAATTAACACTGTCTCGTCTCTTTCTGTCAAATAGTAGTAATGCTTTAATGAAAAGTGACACATGAAAACTATCATTAAAATAATTCAATCTTTAACAGTAGTATTAGTTAGTATATCTTATATGTTAAAATATGTTTGAAAATGGGAATACGTTTGAAAACAAACAATGTTTCATTATTATAACTTAGGAAACAAGTGAAAAGTTTACAAAAAATTTGTTCCACTTCTACCAAACAGTAAAAACAAGTACGGCTCACCGCACACACGTAACTTTCTGCATAAATTTGCATCTAGGATGAACAAATAGCTAAGCACATGTTTCGAATTTGACAAAGGCCGCATTTGCTCAATTTTTTATAGCATTTCCAACTTTCAGGTGTAAAGTTAAAGTAGAGACTAGTATTTGTAACGGTCCTATCCTAAACAATGATTTTATATCTCAACCCCTTTGTTGATATAGTTCCCAAACTAATGAGATATAGTCCTGACAAAATTCTTCATCTGTTTCAATAATATTTATTACGTCTACCCAAACAAATGTTTTTCAAAATGGAGCTCATGACTCTAGGCGTGATAACCACTAAGCTATTTTATTGATCATGGTAGTAAATATATTTTTTTATGTAAAAGGAGGCAAACGGGCTAGAGGCTCACCTAATACCACATTGCCAGAAGGTTCACAAGTGCGTTGCCGGGTTTTTAAAGACTTGGTTCGTTCTTTTTCCTACCTTGCTCTTTACCTTAAGTCGAATAGGTTCAGAAATATTACAGTGGGCTGCTGGTTCCACAAAGTGGTGGTGCGCGGCAAAAACTGCCTTATGGAACGACGGACGTTGAGGTGATACGGATTCTTCTACCGTACTTAACGTACTAGGCAAATAAACAGGAAAGTGTAAAGTAAAAGTCAAAATTCATTAAAAGAAAATAAATATTAAATGAATCTAATTTTACATTTACTGCCAGTTCCCAAATCAAGGGCGTAGAACGGAAGAGAAGAACTGGCAATAAACTGTCCACCACTCTTTTTAATCGCCAATTTTTTTTACACAATGTTTGGGGGGACCGCAACCATTACACCATGTTCCATATGACATCTTGAGTAATAGAAAATAATAAAATAAATTAAAAACAAAGATTTGTCCACTGTCAGCAGGAGGCATGGTGAAATAGGAACACGCACTTACATACTCGTGAGATCAACACGCAAATACGTAGTATAAACAACTAATATCACCGCATACACGAATTTAAATACGACCAGTCACCACAAGTAGTTTAAAAGATTAAGAAAAAATGTTGTAAGTGCACAATATCTCCTGTAAACTGCAGCTTTAATATCTCACTAATTAATCTCTCTCAGAATTTGGCTCACTCACCGACCTTAGTTTTTACTGCCCAGTTAAATATATTATGAAATGAGAAATAAATCCTTGTTATTCATAATGGCTTACATTTTTCTCCTACTTGAGCCTTTGCACTGATTAGGTGAGTCATTTATTTTGGGTTCTAGTTAAATTATGACCGCTTAATTAACGGATTTTTGGTGTTTTTAGTTTTAAAGTTCGTGTATGTTCTCAGGATTTATTCGCTAAAATATTTTTAACAAGTCTTGTATTTTGAAATGTTGAACGGTGTTTTTGAAGATAACTTCGTTTGGAGTGAATTTGTATTGATGAAATTTTGAAATGAAATTTTGAATTTGAAGTTTTAGAAGATATTTCTTACCAAAATTGTAAAATGATCTACCCACTTTAATTGGTTAAATTATTGATATCTGATATGATATTACTGTATCTCGTGTTTTACTTCTGATGTCTGGGTATATTCCGACATACATCTTAATATAATATATTATTATATTCCTCCTGTCACGATGTTTGTCCGCGATGGACTCCTAAACTACCGAACAGATTTTAAATTAAATTGGCACACCGTGAGCAGTTTAATCCAACTTAAGAGATAGGATAGTTTAGATCTTTAATTATAGTCGTAATTTTATTTTATTGCAAATATTTGTTTATTATTTGATACAATTCTAACAGATGGCGCTGTGTTAAAAGTACCAACGTTTCCCATAAGCTATTCCTTCCAAATAAGTTCTCCTACCGTTTCCCTTGAATAGTTTACTACTATGTAATACAACCATAACCTTAGCCACGCAACGCTTGGCCGTGTCTACTAGTATACTAGTAGACTCGGACAGTTAAAGAGAAAATAATTATATAGTTAGCAAACCGATATAAATGTCGACGTAAATCCAAGGCTTGTACAAGATTTAGTATCGGAGTGTAGCCGGGGAGCGATTTGCGACCGTTATTCCTCTGTCTACACTAGACTTTACAATGATATACTGTGCACATTCTACTGTAATTTATGTACAACCACCAGACATTGTACAACTCATATGCAAATCGTTTGTTAAACTTATGATTTAAACCAAAATGTAAGACTAAGGTAAGAAGTATTTTGTCTATGATAATAAAATAAAACGGGCTACCTTTTTTCAATTCCACTTCATTTCATTTTATAAGATCCAGTAGGCCTCATTGGAAGACACGCATCTCTATGTCTATTCAACCGCCTCTTAAAGGAACCCATATTAAACTGTCTTTGGAAGATGAAAGGGGGCAAGAAATTCCACTCCTTTGCTGGTTTTATAAGAAACGACGAACCTGTCAGAGACGCAATGCGTCGATCACAATCAATACATGTAATTCCAGTGGCATTTTGCTAATCTGATAATTAGTATCCTCGTATATTTTAAGATTGAAGTCAATGGACTGGAATGTTTTCAAAGATAAATCTGATGTCAAACACAAAGTTCTTTGCACTTCCGTTCCTACTTACCGTACTTATTTTTAAGGGACAGTATTGTTCTTTAATACCTAAAAAATAAATATTTAATCTGTAATTTGGTATTGAGTCCTCGTATTTAGACGTAAACAATACGACTTTATGTTATGCGACATTATCGCTTTTCCTATTTTACACCTTGCTTCATACATAGATTGGACAATTTCAAATACAATCTATTTACGTAAATCAATCATGTATGTTATACCATCAGATTATAATACAAGTTACCAATAAATTGATATATTTAATGTATTTTAAAAATAATAATAAAAATCTCTAATATATTTTATCAATGATAGCTTTGACATTCTTTATTTTTACTAAATACTAACCGTACCCGCTTCGCTATGGTATATTGTGATTCAATAGCAATGTAATTTGGGACGAATATTGTTTCTCATGTGACTGCGCTATTACTATTCCGGTTGTCAACGAGTGTTTTCCTCACTTCCGGCAGATGGCGCGGTCACTGGTACACAGGTGATCGTTAAAAACTGTTTTTTTGCAGGCGCGGAGTGGTGCAAAAAAAACAATCATTGATGCGGATTACATATCATGCTTAAATTTCAGTTCGATCGCTGCAGAAGTTTTTGAGTGTTTGATGCGTACACAAACCAACATAACAATTTTATATATATATATATATATAGATTTATAATAATGATCAATGCATATATATTTATTAAAGATACACATATGTTTTTATTTTTATCTTTGTTATAGGTAAAAATTGCTAACTGTCATTTTTGTTTCTGTTTGAATGTGAGTTCCTTTTTTGCCTTTTGTGTAAAATGTCATTGTTTGGGTATTGATTAATGAGTAGCTGTTGGCATAATGATGAGTAAATAAATAAATAAAAAAGAATATCCACTACTTAATACTAAATTTATAATATCACATAAAACTATTTAAGTACGCGAATTCCGATTAAAGGCAGTGTACTCGCTGAGTGATTTACACAGAAAAATCTAACCCAAATCACAGAGGCTTTAACAAAACAAAGTCTGTACAAAGGAACAGCGGTACCCAAATATAAATATTTATGGGGAAACTTATTTAATCTTTGGCGAAGACCTTTGTCCCTCGACTTTATTTGAAAGTACAGATCTTGTACTTTACATATGAAATGAGAGTTTTAGCGTTAAATTGCTTTTTCCTTTTTGCAATGAATTAGTCGGAAATATAAAAACAATATTCTTACTTTATCAAAAATAATTTATGAATATTAACACCGACAATGTTACACTTGTTTTGAATAAACTAATAAAATATCCATTAACTTAGTTAAGATAAACTGAAATTCGTAATACTATTATAACTTTAGACGCTAATGTAATCATGGTTTCGTTTAATAGCATTTTACTAATCTAATTTTAATTATGTAAGTATTTTTTTAATGGTTTTTAATATCTAATTGTATATATGACTGGGCGCACTTGAATTCGTGTATGCGGTGTTATTTCGACTCTGTATTTGCGTGTTGTTCCCACGAGAATGTCACTTACATTACGTGCTCCTATTTAACCATGCCACCTGCTAATAGAGGATCTTAGACAATCTGAGACAAATCTTTGTTTTCAATTTATATTATTTATTACTTATGATGTCATCATAATTATTATAGTGTAATGCTTGCAGCTCCTTACAAACGTTGTGTAAAACAAACAAAAAACTTCGCGGTTAAAAAGAGTGGCGGAGAGTTTATTGCCAGTTCTTCTCTTCCGTTCTTGATTTGAGAACTGGCAAATTGAGTAAATGTAAAATCAAAAGCATGTAATGTATATTTGTTTCTTTGACGTTTATAAGTGTACATCGTGTTACCTATACGTTTCAACTCTACAATCTCTACAATCTCGATTTCAAACACCCGTATAGTTTGAACAATAGGGTAGTTTTTTTTTAACTGAATGTATTTTACAAACAATTAGTAATAGTATATCATATCATATTATATATAAATATATATTGTGTTATAAGTTATTTAAAATAAAGGATGTAGCATAGTTTTGATCTCAAAGCAAAAAAAATATAATACAAGTACCATTTTTTCCATAAATGTGAGACATTGGTATGCCAGGAAGGAAATTGATCACCCTTATGTGAAATTTGTGACTTTATGCCAATTTCCGCTTTGAAAACGTGACTCTTCACGTAATACCTATTCAACAATTATTTAATTGTTAAGGCATTATTATGAAACGTAGACTGAGAACGTATTGATTACAGTTTTATATATGAATATAACTTTAGTTTAGATATTCTCATACTCGGATTATTTGTGCCTAGAGATATCCTGATGCGACGGCGGTTGGCAGAGGCCAAGGTATTCCGCCATACCCTAGACCAGAGCCTGTTAGTTGTCCACGTTGCGCTTACCGAATGCTGTCTCTGCAACTATCGACATCATTACATACATATATGTTCGCTGTAGCGATATTGTATATCTAACTTATTTAATATTTTATCATATTTAATTACGAAATTATCGTATGAGGTATATAATTATTGTATTTTTATAAAAAATATTTTATTAATTAGTTATTTCTAATGGTTCAATAATACTGCATCCATAATAAACAATGATTTGATTATAAACTAATATATTTATTTTTTAAATAAAATAAACTCTGTAACCCTCGCAACTATACAACATAAGGCTGAGAATTATTCTGAGTCATCCTTAAGTTCATAGAACTAAATGTTGCTTCAATTAATATTATTAATAAAATTATTTTATCAATATCCAGTCCAAATTTATAATTTTTATCCTGTACGAAATACAGTACAATATTTAACTTACTATCCGACACTAATTTTTAATGGTGACATGAAAATTGGACGAGCAGGAACACAAGTTGGCTCCGGCCCAGCTTCGAACAGCAGTTAATTTTACAATTCAACGCTGCGCTTGACTACGTGCAGTCCACAACAGAGCAGCTCCGACCATTGTAGACTGAAGTGACTTTTTGAGAAATATTTTGGGTTATTTCGAAATAAATTAGAATTTTAATTAGTATAAAAATAATAATTTATTGCAAGATGATGGTACAAAACTTAGTAAGATGTTACAATCGTAAGTTCTCATACACAGAAGCGCAAATTTGTCTTTAAAGGAATTTTACATTTATCTTTATTAGTCGTATAAATTGGTAAATTCTTATACTATTTGTATCGTACATATGATATTATACGTTATTAAATCTATATCAATTATCAGCATTTATTCTATAATGCATTTTTTCCAAAAGTAATACACCAAGTCGATTTTTAAAACTCTAGTCGGAAGATCTTTTAATTCGTTTGGTAAATTATTGGTTTTCCTTACAAAAGGTGGTTTTCCTTAACAGTTTCAGATTGATTTTTGGCACAGGAGAATTCTCCCCATGTCCTTTTCTTTCTTCGATTTAAAAATAGGTATGTATCTGTGCACGAATAAGGACATTTCTACAATATAAATACGAGAATGAGGCAGAGATACAATTTTGAGATTCTTAAATAAAGGTACATACACGTAAATTTCTCTAATATATTTCTTTTGAGCCTAAAATAGCTTATTTACTTTGACTGAATTTCCTCTAATTTATAATAATATTTAAACGTGGTTCATAGTTATACTTGCTTGAAGAACGAACTAAATCATAATCTGATCACATTGATTTAACTAAAACACTGTTTTGCCTGCCACCGCCGTTGTAAAATCTGTATACTTTAAGGTTCTTATGTTATAGCTACTTTAATTATTAAATAATTTTTCAGACAAAATCTTGCAATTTAAGCTGACTGACGTCTAGTGCAACAAAACGCGGTATAAATGAAACTACTTACAGCAACTGCTCACAATTGAAATTAAACTCTATTTGCGTAAAAATATACAATCAATATACATTTTTATTGCAATTTTATACATTACCTCTATCATATCATACATCATACAATATACATTTTTCCAAAACAAGAGCCACACACAGCCGTATAACGTCTCAAAATGCATCACGAAATACCATTCGAGGAAACAAACTATGCGAACATGAATGGAAAATTCAAATCGCACTCTCTTTTTCATACGAGTTGTTTTGAATAGCATTTATGCCGTAACGTGAAGAGCAAATTAGCAAGTACTTGGGGTCAGTGGATGTTGGGTTTTAACAAAACACTACTTTGCATTTTCACCGAAATTCTATTTTTGAATTTAAATTATATGTGTCTATCATTCAGTTTAAAGTGAACTTGTTCACTTGAAACACAATGACTTTCTTTCTATGTACGCATTTAACATATTGTGAAGAAGTGTAAGAAGTAAAAACATTGTGAAATAACCGGCTTGCCTTAAACCCAAAAAGCTGACGACGTGTGTCAGGCAGAGTAACAGTTACACTAATCAATTTAGCCTAGTCACAAATAATCTTGAAACAGGTACAGAAACCTGAGGCCCAGATTTATTTCATTTGAACTATTTAAATTAAATGGCCGATAGAAAATAATATTTGTATTTACTTATATACAAATACAAATTTAAAATTTGTATTTGTAATGGGTAATTCAACTAATATCTTAAAATAAACTTTAATGTAAATGTAATCATTCTATTCTATTCATTATTTTTAATGGCGACTTCTGTGTCAATCACAATTCTGCCAATGTAAATGTAATCATAGTGAAGAACAAAGAATACTCATGTAATTGACACTTGAGAGACTCTTGAAACACTCGCTTTGCCAAGGATTAGCACCTAATATCCCCAAGCCGTTAGTAAGGTGTACGTGATCCGTGACAATTTGGCAGTTCACAGAACATCACGGTGACAGCTCGGTTCACCTACAGATTATATTGTCCAAGGTTAACTCAGATTGGCTGAGATAGCTTGTCTGTTATTTCGACGGAATCCATTCAGAAAATGTTTGTCAAGTTTCATATTTTAGTATTCGAATTTAGAACGCAGAATTTCTTATTAAAGAAAAAACAATATCGCACTTAAAAATATTAACAACATCAGACCTGTAAGGGTCTTAATTTAATTACCTTATTACGATATAGATTAATTAAAGAAGAAAGACTTTTAATAAAGTTTGTTTCCCCAAGAAGTTTTCTTTATTATTTTGTGCTAGAAATTAATTTTAGTATTCTCTATCCAATGACATATGCAATGTTTACTAATCTGTGTCATCTTAAACGGCCATTTCTACAGCCGACGCTGCTCGTGGTCCTGTAGACTATTGACTTACTACTACTACATAATTATTCACAAGAATATTTGTAAATTGGTTGAATAACTAATTCTTTCAAGAAGATTTTAAAGATTTTGCGTAATTGATTCTTGAAATTGATATGATGCTTTTGTGTAATTTGTAAGTAAATTTAAATAAAATACTTCGGCTTACATAAAATTTACTTTAAGTCATAAAAGCTAGATTTTTTCAAAGAAATTAAATCCCAAGAAAATGTTCAAACCGAACTCATTTAATCTAAAGTTTGATGCAAAAATCCATTACAAATTCGTATAGAGATAAATAACTTTAAAAATTTCATCGGACGCTCTCAAATACATTTCAGCGTGGATCGATGAAATATGCATAGCCGCTTCGTAAACCAACCTTCGAGAATTGCAGTTGGCAAGTGGATTACTGATATTAGTCAAAGAGCTGCCGAAGGTTTTATTTTCATAGTCCTTTTTCACGAAATAATATCACTTGCTGAAAGATGACGATGTAATGACAGCGGTAAGATTAGATTGTGCCAGATAAAAGATGATGGAGAACACAACGTATGCCTAATATTTTTATTTAATTATCTTATATGAGTCATGATAAGATGGCCGATCATTTGTAATACAATTAAATGGCGCTGGTTTTATGAATGGCGGTGCAATTACGTAATTTATGTTGACAAACACCTTAGTGATTGTGAACACTGAATTCACTTTAAACTTAACTTAATAAATTAAACTTTTTAACGAAAATAACAAGCATGAATGAAATTAGTCCCAAAATGTAGTACCAAAGCCAATAATAGTAAATAGATGTCAAGATTGACAGTTTAAAATCTATCGCATCCATTTACGTTTAGTTTCTCGTCTGAAAGGAAAAGAGCAAGCTGGTGCCAGCATCTGAAGGCGAAAGATTTCAGATACTCAGGCAAGATTCATAAAGCCATCTTGAACAATAATCGTTCTATTATTTACATAAAACCACGATGTATCATATACCTTCAGAATCATATTATATATAGGTGAAAACCGTACAAGAAGCCGTTGGGTAGTTTTGAGTCTTGTGTTTATATATACGCAGCCGAGTATTATTTTATATTATGTACTTGCTTGTTCTACGTTTACCTTCTGGCCCTCGAGAGCTGAAATTCTATTTAAACCCGTCTCTTTGCATTTCGGAATAACTACTATTTACTATTAACGAGGTCGGAATAATTTATTCCTATAATTAGTCGTTTAAAGTAAATAAAATATTATCTTGAGTTTTAAAAATGACTTTAAATATTAATGCATCTGTTAGACTAATACGATCCGCATTATAGTTTGCAGGAGTAAGTATACAGCTAGCATTTTTAAGCCGTTTAAATCTAATAACATAAAATTGTATAGAATATTTTCCTTAATGGTTCCCAGGGGTCGATGGCTAAGCAATTTAAAGCGGTATTGTATTCAATAATTATAAATAAACGTCTGGTACTTATATATTCTAAAATGAGATACGAAAAGATCAATGTTTTGTAAGTTATCTGTCAGGCAACTCTCGAATTTACTTAACCATTTTTTTCAATTTTCTATAAAATATTACTATAAAATTATTATAAAAGATCTTACTAGGACTCTTCGTCCTTTAATTTAATTTAATTTATACTTAAAAAAAACTTTTTAAACAGTGTCGGTGTTCGCTAATTACTTAGATACTTGCAAATATTTTAATTTATAAGGGTCTGTTTCACAATGTCCGGATAAGTTCCAAATAAGCTATTTATTACTGATTGGTAGGATAAACACTATTTTTGCGTTTCACGACTGTCAGGTAGCGCGAAATTTCTTCGGAACTTTTATCTTCCGAATAATTTATGTGTTGCATAGCTATTAGGTACTTTATGCATACATTGTGAAACAGACCCTTAGACTCATTAGATTGTCGCCGGAGTGAGAATATCTGACTTTGCTTAGCAGTAACAATTTAGTTCTTTGTAATATTAAGTATTAATTTTCTTGTTAAATTTTTGTAGTCTTTTATTTTTCTCTTTTTAATAATGTATTTATGTTTTCTATTTCACATATATTGTCTATATATGTAGTCTGTTTTGGCTTTGTAATTGCCTAAGTGTTTTGTTATATAATATGTAAGTATGTTAACTGTCAAAGTCAAAAACAAAACAATAGATAAGACAATGTACACTTAGGAACGCAAAATAAGGAATACATATTAAATGCTTCTAATTTTACATTTTCTGCCAGTTCTCAAATCAATGGCGTAAAACGGAAGAGATGAACTGGCAGTAACTGGCCAGTTCATCCATTTTCAACCATTACACCACTGTCCACATGACTTCTTAATTAATTAATAATAATAAAATAAATTAAAAACAAAGATTTGTTTAAAAATCGCAAATCTATCTACAACATAATGTGTTGGGCGTTCTGAGGGCTTGCAAAAGCTATTTCACTTCGCTGTTTCTTATTCGGACAGCTAGAAACTCCTTTCCTGCTAAATAGCTTTGCTATTAATAAAATAATAATTTGCTATCTTTAAGTTACTGAAACAGGGGAAGGCCTATCCTTTTATTATAAAATATATGTGTGGAACACATTCAATTCCTTGCTATTAACGAAATAACGAAGAAACATTTTATAGCTTAGATCGGTGGAGCAATGTACCGGCACACCATTGGACCTAATGAAATTCCATCGGCCCTCAAGTGATGTAATGAAATGTTACTTCTACGATCTGGTCGTAACTCTTATATTACGATATTAAGGCTTTACGTAAGTAGGTATTTTATCTCATTATATATAATAGATCAGGGGATGCTCAGACAGGAAACGTTCTGATCAATTGACCGTTTTATTATTACTTGGTTAATAATTGATATTAATTAGATTTGCTGTGGTTTTTAGTCTAGAATATTTATTTAATGAATGAATATACAAATATTCTTACGGCTAATCAGAGAAGAGCAAATGGTGGTGATGACCTTGGATCGAGGGGTCTATTTATTGTGGCTGTGTAGATTGTGATAAAAAGTAAATTTCAGCTAAAGTGTTATATTTAATATCAAAAGTAATCTGAATTGAATAGTTTACGATTATTATTCGTGTGTTTTGTGCTCACTTTTTACCCATATGACGCCCATTAAGCCCGCTAATGATGGTATTCATAATAAATTAGTGACGATGTTTCCTTGACATAAAATTAATGTAAAGTTGGTTTATTTAAAATATTTTTCGATGTACAGCCAGTAATATACAGTGTCATTTCAAAATATGACTAGATTATGTTTGTTTTGATTCTGGATCTTAACTTACAGATTTTATAAGTTATACATTCAATGTTGATGTACATCGTCGTATAGTGATTGAAAATAATTGAATACATTTATATTACAACGTGCAACTTTTCTGCGAAAGGATTCAACTTTTTGAGTTGCAGCATATTCCTTTTCTATCTTTTTATTCTTGTCCATGACATTTCTAAATAAATAAAAGGTACTTAACAGAAAATGTTATGAATAAAAGAAGTAGAAACATCTTATGCCAAATCCACGGGGCTTTGAACGATAATTGTTAACACGGGTAATTACAATATTCTTCAAACTCACCTCCCCGGAGAAGCTCGAAAGCTAGCACGGCAACGGAAAATAATAAACGACTCAAATATAAGGGTCTATCTTTGATTTTCTTCCCTTTGGAGTAAATACTCTTCGGCTGTGGATTTCAAGTACATAGGCGCTTATTAAAAATGACAGGCGTCTAGTTACTACCGGTGACACTAGAGAGATTACTCGTTCATCGAATGAGTACTTTAATTTTCCATTTCATAATTTTATAATAATTTTTTTTTTATGGAACAGGGGGCAAACGGGCAGGAAGCTCACCTGATGTTAAGTGATACCGCCGCCCATGGATACTCTCAATGCCAGAGGGCTCGCTAGTGCGTTACCGGCCTTTTACGAATTGGTACGCTCTTTTCTTGAAGGACCCTCAGTCGAATTGGTTCGGATATACTTCAGTCGGCAGCTGGTTTCACAAAGTGGTGGTGCGCGGCAAAAATTTATATAGGTTAAAATATATGGTCACGTTTTAATCCGTTTTTAATTGATCCACAAGTACTGTGTACTCAAGTATGGTCTAAGTTGTAGTCCCCAAGTTCCATTAACTAAACTTCTTAAGCCAACATCACATCATGTGCTAAGCAACAATTACTTCGTACAGCTGAATTACCAACAAACAGCTTACGAACAGAAACTAGGTTTGAAGTTCCATGTAAGCTTATTAGCTTGAAACTTGCGTTTCGTCTGAGTGCCTGTTGAGGTCAGAAATAAAATTATATAATTATTAGATAGTACTAAGAACGTCAATAAAAATGTTTCACTGCGAAACTGAACTCGAAACAATGTGATTTCGGTTCTCGGCGATAGTTTCGAGTTGGTGTAAAATAAACGAACTGCCTGAAATTTAAAAAATACAGTGAATAACGAGTATAGTGGCTAGACCTTTCTGCTGCCGCTAACTACTTCCTATTAAAATATGTTGCTATGGTACGAAATTACTGTCACCACGTGTATTTACTAGTACTGAACAGGAGACATACTGAAATTTAGTAACTGTGGCCGTGCCGTGGTTACAATTAAATAACGAGTATAGTGGCTAGACCTTTCTGCTGCCGCTAACTACTTCCTATTAAAATATGTTGCTATGGTACGAAATTACTGTCACCACGTGTATTTACTAGTACTGAACAGGAGACATACTGAAATTTAGTAACTGTGGCCGTGCCGTGGTTACAATTATATGTTTGTATAAATATTGTTTGATGATTTACTTTTTTTAAAGAGTACCGAGAGTTTTTTACGCTGGCTTTTTCTCTCGGCCTACACCCTCTGTCTTCTTTGCTGATGAATAGGGATGCCTACAGGTTCAAATTGATTGACGTGGAATAAGTGATACCTAGATGATCTTATGTTCCAAAATAAACGTATTTTATTTTATTTTTATTTTATTTTAAAATATCTTTCGCATGAGATTTTCGTAGTCTACTTTAAAATATTTTTTATTTATTCACTTAATAATGCACTTTTCAACTACGCAGTTCCCGCCATATTTTTTCTTCATCATATTCATCCATGTTTATTTTATTGGGAATCGAACTTCACAGAATACATATTAAATAAACGAAACGTTAAGCTTGACACATAATAAACTTACAAATTTGTATTAATTTGTCCAAATTGCCACAACATAATTCAAATTGGAGTCATTGGTGTAGAATATTGTAATGTAACTTGACAGAGAAAGTTCGATTGAAATTGAATTTCGAACGGAAACTTCTGTGTTGTCAATGGCTATTCAAAACTATTCGCACAATTCTAATGTTACATACTTAAATACATACTATATTTTAACAAATATAAGTTACTTATATTTTTTTTTACGGTAAGTTGCTAATCCACAGCTAAAAGTTTCTAAAACATAATGTACTAACAAAGGCCATTTAATAAAAAATATTGATTAACGTGTACGTTCCAAAGTGTGTCCATTTTGTTTGTCAGTCTAATTCCTTATTTTTTCCACTGCCTGGTTTATGTTAAAAAATATTGATATATTGTAAAAACTTATGTGTTATATATTGAAAGAGATAGAATGAACGAAAAATTTAGTTACGTTTGGAAGATAATAGAAAGTTTAAAATGTCTGTATTTTTATTTCTGTCTTCATTATACACAAGATATATTAAGTATTGGATAATTTTTGAACCTTTGATTTTTGAACAACAAGTGTATTCACAGAACTTAAGCGAAGAAAGACAAAATATAATAAGAGAAAATGCCCGATTGAGACAACGCGTGAGCACACGAAGATCATTGGCATTATACAATCGCTTGGCATTCCAATATGATCCCACTGCGAACTACAGTGATGATGAAAATTTAGATATTGGACAAATGACGACTATATGCCGATATTGCAATGCGTTAAAGTTCAAAAGAGAAACGGCTGGATTGTGCTGCGCAAGTGGAAAAGTCAAGCTGGATCCATTACTTACACCACCACAAGCACTGAAACCATTGTTCGATGGAAGTGATCATCGCGATGGATCAGACCAAAAAACAAAAAATGTGGTTTACCAAAAAGCACTTCAATGAAACGGATAATTTGCGGACACGTATAACGCTTCGATTCAGTATTTACTTTGGATTCACTTTCATTTACTTAGAGAAGTTCAACTAGATAACACTTCATTTTTGTAATCGAAATGAATTCATTACTGTTGTGAAATGAAATAAAATTTTCCTTTTCAAATATAAAAAAAAATAAAATTCTTCTTCTTTGAATCACCAAACGAAATGTTACTTAAAACGAAGCCATCTGGTTTGCTAGTTGCAGGTATGCTAGTTATATATAATTAATGTTAGATCTAGGATTACGAAATAAATAAATATTTAGATAAATTTAATAATTTATGTTTTGACTCGTGATTAGCATCTCCAAGGACCAAATACGCATAATAATATAAGACGCGGTTCAGAGAACTGACGGCCAACCTCCAGTAATGGAGTGGCACTTGAAGAAGAAGAAGGACCAAATAGAAATACCTTGCAAATCTAAATTTCACATCAAATAACAGTAACAGGTCAGGTGAGGTGTAACTGGGTATCACACCGAAACTAATTTATTCACAGCAACTAACAATCAAATTGTCACTGGACTGCGCTCTCCAATCCAGATTGTTATTGTATATAGCAATTTGTAGAATATACATTGCTGGTTCAACACCGCTGTTTTTACATAATATGTGGGTTATGACCCAATTAAATTAAACTTTCTGCTGTGGCTGGAAAGTTTAATCAACCAGCAAAGAAAGACACTTTTAGGAGCGAGAAGTTATGTGCAATGTTTAAATACAATTTGTATCGAATCTCTAATAAGAGGAAGTCGATAGGTTTTAACTGTCCAATTGTTGGTCATTTAAGGTGACTTCATTATTACTTCATTTGTTTCATGAAATCGTATATTAAAAAACACATTCTTCTTTCACAACCCTTTTTTCTCTTTCAAAGAGGAAATTAGTAAAACCAACTGGCAAAATCTTGTTAAAAGAAAAAATAAAAAAAAATGTGATTTAAAAATTGCATTTAATTACAAAATATAATTAAAATAGACTTCGTAGATTAAAAAAAATTGTGAAATATATGTATATATTTACTAACTAAACAGGAAAATAAATACAAAGAAAATTAAAACAAATTTGGTCCCTGTGGTCGTGTACTCTAGGGTCACCAGTGGTATCTAACAGGCACCAACCTAAATCTTTAATTACCACCTGTGCACTTGAGTCCCACGGCCCAAGAGTCTCTACTGCAAAGAGAACAAAATCGAAGATGGAGGAAGGACCATATTTGACCCGTTAATTATTTTCCGTCTGCTCGGGGTCTGCCACAGCTTTCTTGCTTGTATTGACATTAGGTTATAGGACTTAAGTAGTCCAAAGTTTTATCTCTATCATCCATAAATCATATTCTAGCTTTTCAATTTTTTTTAATAACATTTTCGTAATTAAAACCAGCAATGGATGGACATCTCGATTTATGATCAATATACACATTGATAGAATTGTAATCGAATATAGAATGGAATCAGAGAGCCTTGTAATTTTAGTTCTAGCTGACTATCCAATAAAATTATACCGTCTAAATTATTACATTTTAAATTATGTTGTATATTATTTATCTGTAATTTTGTAGAAGATTATTTATAAAATTGGTCAATATAGAAGTACTGAAATATTCTCTTCGACAGTGTATGACACTTTTTATTTAGGTTTTGTAGAAATATTATTTGATAATTATTGATAGGCTGGTGACATCAATTAATGATATATAAAAAAGACATTGTGTATATGTGCTAGTTTTCTCTTATGAAAAATAGTTTTATTAAATTATCATTTAAAGACGCAATAATCTACTATAACTATAATAGGATTGTTCTTATATTTCAGTGTTACACTTAATTTGATATCATACAGAACTATTACTCAAAATATCCGTCATAGATAGAGGCTTTTTGGGAATGTGGGTCTAGAGAAATTCTCTATTTTCCTTATGGTCAGAAGGGTCGAGATAGCCAGCGCTAACAGAATTAATAATTCACTCGACGCGCCACATCGTTCACGAAGACCCTGATAAGCCAACATTACCACACCTTATTAACTTCAGCAAAACGAATTTCTTTCGAAATATTTTCCAGGCTCATTTTTATGGGCTAAGATTTTCTTGCATCGGTCAATTTAGTTATTTAGCTGACAAATTTATTTCTCAAATATAAATTTTTGTCATTATATATTATGCTATACAGTACATACATATGGGTAGCTAGAAACAGGTTGTAGACTCTGATTACTTCATGATTATGAATGATCATTTCATTGAAAAAAGCTTTGCTAAAGGATCAATATGAAACACAATTTAACAATGAAACTAAATGTACTAGAAACAAACAAAAATATCAACAAAAAAGAATCGAACGCCATTTAAGAGGCAAACACAGCACGTTTTATACTTAATCACAATTGCTAACGAACAGAATTCCTACAAACTATAAATTCGTGATATAAAGAGTGAGGAATTATTATTATTAAAAAAAGACACTCAATATAAGAAGCGTACTAAAGCTACTGATGCGTTAAACTATGCCCTAAAGCTTAAATGGAGATGGGCAGGGCATATAGCGAGACTGACGGACGATGGACCTTAAGGGGGATCCGGTGGGGTGGCCATAGTGGCTAGGCAAAAGAAACAAAGGAAGAATGCTCACGAGATGGGCGGAAGACATTGCAAAAACGGCTGGCTCCAGCTGGAAGCAACTCACCCAAGAACGAGATACTTGGAGATCCGTGGAGCAGCCCTTCACCTGTGGAAGGGTTCTTGCAAAATAGGAAATATATAGGTACAAAAAAATTTGAAGAAAATTAGTAATTTACTTTTCTTCAAAAACAATATATGTTATAAATAGTATTAAGAAAACTTAATACTTTGCAAGAAATAAATAGCCTTTTTGATTTTGATTTATAAATTGTAAAATTTTGTGAAAACATGGTAACTCGGAGTAAGAGAGTTGGAAGATGTAAATTAAAGTGGTAAGTATTAACTAATTGCAGAGCATAGTTTAAACCTTGTACGGTTTACTTTAAAGACAATCTTTCATTTCTGACATATTTTGTTGTTAATTTTATGATATCTCAATAAGTATTCATTGCATACAAAAAAAATCCATTTGTGCACAGCTGACGTTAAACGCTCGGTGTCTGGGTTGGGAAATCAAATCAAATAAAAAAAAAATTATTCATCTAGGTACACTTATGAACGTCAAAAAAAATTGATTGAAAATTTACATTTACTACCAGTTCGCAAGTCAAGGGCATAGAGCGGGCAAGAAGAACTGGCAAGAAACTTTCCACCACTCTTTTCAATCACCAAGTTTTTTAACACAAATTGTTTGAACTGGAGCAAATCAATCCCAAGGATTAGGATCATTTAAGTATTTGTCACATTTATAAAAAGCTTTATTAATTAACTTACTCTTAACGAGGGCTTTGAATTGGATGTCCTACGCTTAACTTAAATAACGTAGGAGAACACAACTTCACATTTAATTCTTAATTAATTAAAATTATCTTTAGTCATTAGAATTTGCATATTTACGTTTCTAAACTAGCCATTAATAAAAGTTAATTCAAGCAAAACTAGTACATAATGATTTAGTTTATTATTCCTAAATGTTAAGGCATATGTTCGAAAACAACTTTAATACGAGAGTCAGGAACAAACAAGAAATCGAGACATGTAGCCAATTATCGAAGATAGGTTTAATTAAAAGTGCAAACCTCTGTTAGAACTTGGAAAGTTCCCTTCGTAACGTGAACTAGACGAATAGTTCTTTGTTTCGTGTATTCTATACTTACTACTTAGCTATATGTATTCAGAGAAATTTAAAAAACTATAATTCTGTAATATGAAGCATGATATTAAAAATATTAAATTGTGAATTAGGAGGGTGATTTGGAATGGTAATATTTTTTCCTAAGTGTAGACGAAAGGAAGACTCTTTAACAACTTTAACAAAAACACGACCTACAGATTGTTTTAATAGAATACGCCCAAAAAGAGCAGTCATACCCCATTTACACACATTTTTGTGGGTGCGTTGCCGACCTTTGAGGGAGGAGTACACTCTTACTTTGAACAATTGGAGATCGTATCTCTTAGGGTACCGGAAGTCGATTCCAGTAACATCGAGATGATGCTGATGAAATTTTGAATTGATACTCCTCGTACGATGGTGAAACGAGGGAGTAGGTACCAACACAAACAATTCTTCAGATTATACACACAGTACAACTTGTAGAATAGACACAGAAATGTAGACAAACTATTCTGTAATTAAAAGTACTCATGGTGTGTTTTGAAGTAGATCTATCAGTGCATTATCTCACAAAACAAATTCCAAACTAAAGTAGTTTATTTTTTTTTATTTGTAATAAAGTTTGAGTTCTATAAACTCAGCATGTTTACGCTTGAAGCTGGAATTTCTACAGCGCTCAAGTGCTACGCCACATATCAAACGGCTAACTTTCCAATAACACTTGAACGCATTAATCGCTCCAAGTGCTTCAAGCACTTCCTTTACAGGTAGGTAATTGAAATAATGAAACACTAGCTTCTAAAGAACAATATTACGTTTTATAGAGAACTATTTTCGTTACGTCAGTAATAGGCGGACTGATATATTAATATTAATTACTGCAGCTAGGCATCGAGCGGTGTTGGCCTAGTTAGGTACAGCGTGCGAATCTCATCCCTGAGGTCGTAGGTTCGATTGCCGGCTGTGCACCGATAGACTTTCTTTCTATGTCTTTCATTTAACAGTTGCTCGAACGGTGAAGGAAAACATCGTGAGGAAACCGATAAGTCTTAGACCCAAATATTCAGCTTTTGTTGTGTGTCAGGCACTGGAGGCTGATCACCTATTGTTTCTGTAATTATAATAAACCTGCTATACAAAAATGCATTGAATAAGAGTGACCAATATAGCGTTATCTGTAGAATATAAACTAGTCGTTCTAAAGCCGTGTGTTCTCGGATTATGTTTGCCCGAAGTTGAAGCAAAACTAGGTTAGCAGAAGTTTAATCGTATCGTCATGTAAGCTTCATATTCGTTTATTTTCTACTAGGTGGGGCTAGGTATAGAGTACGTACAGAGAAATTAAAATAATTATTCTGTTTTATTATTTTAATAAACTAATCCACATCATTAATCATATTGGTAACAACAACGTCAAATAGATAAAAATATATGAAATGCTTCTAGTTTTAGATTTACTGCCAGTTCTGTTAATCAAGGTAAAAAGGAAGAGAGTAAGTGTCAATATACTTTCCACCACTCTTTTTAATGACCAAGTTTTTGTTTTACAATTTACGAAACAAACATGGTTCTTTTTATTCGGCCTCGAGTAGCTATTGAATGTTGTATGTATCTCTATTGTGCCATTTTGACTGGATCCTACTTTATTGACTCATATATAATAAAAACCTTACCAGACTAACTTAGACCATATATAACGCGTAAATAAATTGAAATGTAGTTTTATCAAATACCTTTGATGTCCACTGTAGAAGTTCTAGCATAAGGCAATATTAAGCTTAATTTTTTTTTAAACAAAAAAAGTAATGTACACTTATGAACGTCAAAAAAAGAAAAGAAATATACATAAAATGATTCTAATTTTACATTTACTGCCAGTTCTCAAATCAAGGGCGTAGAACGGAAGAGAAGAACGGGCAATAAACTCTCCGCCACTCTTTTTGCAGAGACAAAACACACGAGTAACACTCTAACATACTTCTAACCAAAGCGTTGTACAAGTTTGAGATGGATTTAGTGAACGGTGTTGCCCTTCGAAACACAAATCCTATCCTTGCGTACGCTTTCTTGCAAATGTCCACTACATGATCTCGGAAATTTCGCAAGGGTTCGCACTGATCGGTCTCTTAATGACGTTTACCGCTTCAGTATTTATTATATTATATTACTTTGTTATTTTTTAGTGTAATTTTAATAAATATATAGTTAGTATTGTCTTTTATAACATAAGTTTAACACATTTAAAGAAAAACACTTTTTTACGGATTATAGTTATGTGTTATTGTATTTAAACTTATAATTATTTAGACATCATTTAAAATTTAACCGACGTTTCGCGTGCACATACATAGTAAATTAAAGCCATTATTTAATACACGTAGTATGTCCGACCCCAATAACTTTAGACCTATTTCCGTACTTCCTACTTGTAGTAAAATCTTTGAAAAAATTATATTGAATCAACTTGTAAGTCAATTTAACGTAAACAGATTATTACAAAATAATCAATTCGGTTTTATCAAGGGTTTTTCGACAGCCGAGAGTTGAGTTATATAGATTTATAGCTAAGGCTTGGGAGGAGTCGCTTGCATACATACGTCACAGAAGTAATAGTAAATAGTGATAAGTTTACTAGAATAGAACATAGGCAAAATGTATTAACATTTTTAATACATTGTGCAATATATTAACTTTGTGCGTATGTTTTATAATATACTCGGAACAAACGCAGGCTGAAATTTCCCCGTACTAGACTATCTAAAGATACTTTTCTTTAATAAAATCACAAAGGCTCTTTTATTTCTGCCTTTTAATAAATTTAAGAAATACATTAAAGAAAAGCTGTATAAAAAGGCTTACTATAAAGTTAGTGATTATATAGTTGATAAAAGGGCCTGGGACTAGTGTTGGGCAGGCTACTTCTAATTAATTTGCTATATTTGTTTTAAAATATGTGTTGTTTATGCTGTTAAAGCCATAATTCGGGTAAACCTCATTATGAAACAAAAATCTTATCACGAAAATGAAGATTTCCGCTAGGAGTATTGCCACCACACACAAACCACATTTTTGTGAAAAAGAAGTGACAACTTCAGCCAATGTGTATCAAGATACAGTCTTGGATCATGTTGGCTTGAAACCAACGTTCCGGAGTTTAGAAGAGCTGAAAACTGGCCCTCATCTAGAACTCAACCTTTAATACTTCAAATTATAGTCAGTTTCAAAGTAAATTCTTAAAAGGCCGGCAACGCACTCGCGAGCCCTCTAACATCGAGAGTGTCCATAGGCAGCGGTATCACTTTACATTAGGTGAGCCTCCTGCCCGTTTGCCTCCTGTTCTATAAAAATAACAAGGTCTGGTCTCTCATTGAGTCTTTTTGAATTTTTTTAAAGCAAGCAGTGGCGAAATTTTCCTTGGAAACGTAAATCTGTAAAAATAAAGTAATGTGATATTACTTCATAAAAAATGCATTTTCAGTACTTATGGCTAGACTAGGTATTTTGTATGGCAACAATTAACAAGTCTAACTTTGTGTATGTGCTATTGGTTGACCAATTTTATCTTTCAATGTTTGTCACCTTTCTGAATAACGACTGGAATTTAGTATGGTTCAGTTAGTAGAACAAATGTTGTTTTTAGGTTGGTTGTACGTTTGCCATTGCTCTACAAACGCATCGTATAGTTCAATGTTGATTTTGTCTACCTTCGCAAACATTTTGTTGTAATACAGATCAATATTTACAATAACTATTTTAATATTATTGGAATTAATGTTCACACTGTTTCATAGCTATATATAGACAAGAAAGCACCGTTTTTTGGTTAGCGATTATGGAATATTTTACCAACTTCGATAACTCAAAATACTTCATTGTCAAAATTGATTCTTAAATTATATGCACACTTAGAATTCATCGTTAAATCTACTAATCTACGAAAAGGAAGTAGGTAAGAGCGAGCAGTTTTTAAGTAAATAGTTTTAAAATGTTATTAAAAAGCACAGACCGTGCCTGGAACGGTTCTGTGACAAAATCTGTAATCGGGACTAACAAAAATGAAAGAAACGGGTCTCCCAAATAATATTTATATTACCAATGTAGTACCAGCATATCTCGAGGCACGCGCATAACGAATGACTATATTTTTTTATATTAAAAAAATGTAAAAAGTCCTTTGACACAGGGAGTACATCAGAAAAAATACTGCGCATAACGAATGACTATATTTTTTTATATTAAAAAAAATGTAAAAAGTCCTTTGACACAGGGAGTACATCAGAAAAAATACTGCGCATAACGAATGACTATATTTTTTTATATTAAAAAAATGTAAAAAGTCCTTTGACACAGGGAGTACATCAGAAAAAATACTGCGCATAACGAATGACTATATTTTTTTATATTAAAAAAAATGTAAAAAGTCCTTTGACACAGGGAGTACATCAGAAAAAATACTACTTTACAATGAAACAGAATTATTCATTTAATGCAAAAAACCACCATTTCTTAAATAAATATTTTTTTTTATCTCTACAAGAAAGTAATTAGAAAACAAGCAGGCAATTTTTAATAAAGAATCTTAATTTTAATTAAAATTTTATCAATTTACAATTAAAAGTAGCTTACTTACTCTCGAGGTAACCCTTTACCCCGTGTTCAAACAGCGATGTTCAGACTCCATATGCATTAGGCATTAATTAGGTTTTCCCACGCTTTGAGCACGTCTCACTGCAACTTCATGCAGATGCGCAAAGTTATTAATTATCCCAGGATAATTGTTCACTGCGGATTGAGCTATTATCCCGGACAAAAAGGCTTTTAAGCGTTCAGTAGGGCTAGGCTTTTGTGATGTGGAATTTAAAACGCCTTTAAGATGAAACTCACAAAAACAACTGCGACGTTCGTTCCCTTTTCTCCATTTTGATTTAATTGATTTATTTTTAATCGATGTTTTTTAATGTATAATGTAAGATGTGGTCTAGATAACTCTATTATTAGGGTATGATTACACAAGAGCCTTTAACGCCGAAATTTTGCTACTGGTCTAATTTGGCTATGTTATTTAAATTATTTGAGAATGTCAATTATAAAAATTACATAGTAAACTAGTCAACTATTAAAATATTTTGCTAATAAATATGTTACTCACGAAAATCTATATGCTACATATATTTTTTAAATCAGTGTAGTAGTTTAGTATGTTTTAATCAAAGCATAATCATTTATTCCTACATACGTAGGTAACACAATGAGTGTTATGAACACATAAGCATATTATGAACGTCAAAAAAGAAATATATATTAACTTCTATTAATTTTACATTTACAGCCAGTTCTCAAATCAAGGACGTAGAACGGAAGAGAAGAACTGGCAATAAACTCGCCGCCTCTCTTTTTAATTGCCGAAATTTTTTCTTTCACACAACGTATGTAAGGCTGTAGCCGTTACACCATATTGCATATGACATCTTAAGTAATTAATAGTTTATTATTAATAATAGGAGCACGCACTTACATTCTCATGGGAACAACACGCTAATACAGAGTCGAAATAACTAACATCACCGCATTCACGATTTACAAAGATACAATATACAAATGCATATAAAATCATTTACATATATATTAAATGAAGATGTATTTTTAAGATAAATAACAACTTGTAAATTTAGAGAATGTATTTATTCCGTAACAAACATAATAATTTAAATACTTTTCGTTCTACAAAATGTGAAGTACTATAAACACTAATTATTAATCGGCAAGCCGGTTCATTTCTATTTTACAGCTGGACATAGGTCTCATCTAAAAGCTTCCACTCTTCTCGGAGTCTAGCTTTACGTAGCCATTTAGGGCCATCTGCTCTTCTTATATCATCTTCCCATCTCTTTGTCTTCCTTGTTTTCTTTTATCATTCTTCCTTGGCTTGTTTCGCCAATTTATCTTTGTCTTCTATAACTGAGTCGTGTCCAATTTTAAACATTTAGTATAAGTATAAGCATTTCTAAACATTGTGAATATGATTCTACCAATTTATTTTATATATAAATAAGTTAGGGAAAACCGTACCATCAGATCTCTTTTGTTTTTTTATAATACTATTTCGCCTCGTATTGTCAGATTCCTGCATGTGTTTATTTTACAATTACTTAACAAGCCCTACTTATCACCTAAAAGGCTCGAATTTTAGTGCACACTGATTAAAATAGTTGAAATTGTCTAGTTATAAATTAAATCATAGTAACCTGCAGATATTACAGATCGAGTAAAGTAATATTTGCCTAGTGATCTGCAATAACTTGTATTTGTCTATTTGAAACGACATCTAGAACAATTCAACTTTGACCAAAGTGGATCAACGTTAACATGAGCATTAACTTGCTTTGCTTGCTCTGAAATGAAATGAAATCGTTTATTTGCTGAGATAGTGGTACAATAAGATACAATTATTATAAAAATCCGCACAATCCATCTATTTTTTCGCATTAATCGCATTTTTATGAGATCAAATAGATCTTCCCACCCCCTTTTCATAAAAATAAAAAAATCCCTCTGCCCTATAGTGCTTACGTAATACTTGAAATTCTCTTTTTAAGAAAATATATACCTGCATATTTTAAACTCAATAAAACAAGAACTCAAGAGGAGTAGTAAAATCCTAAACTCAAAGTGTCATCAAACTGACCGTGCGTCGGCGCAAGCAGCATAATGCTCACGCATAACATGCTTGAGTCGAACGAAATGGAAAAAGGAAAAAATAATACACCTCTCATTAAACCTTTTATTTAATTATTCTCTTTGATTACTGCTGTGTGTGTTTTGTTTGTAATAAATAATATGTCTATGAAATGGAGACATAGATGTCTACATTTCTATGATTAAGTCTAACTTCTAAGCAATACCAGTTATAAGGTAACATCCCTGACAGATATTTGTTTTTAATTACCAATAATCTTTTGATTTAATTTCACGTGAATATAACTGAAAAACATTGAAGAGGGCCTTATTCAGGTTTATTCATTCGAATGAGAGCTTAACAATTTTTCACTATTTTCAATTCATTATGATTCTTTCAAATTGGATATTTATACAGGAGATATTGTATTGGATAATGTAATTTTTTGATTTATGGATTTAATTTTAATCAGCTTATGCCATCGTTGTTTACCTAATTTTTAAATTGCCTAAGGATTATCAGCATCTCTGATCTAGAACTTGAGAACTGTAATATCCATTTTTTAAATATTTTACAGGATTATCTTATTTTAATGATATAATAAATACGCTGCCGAGACACTATCAAAGCATAGAGTTAAAGAAAAATACAAAAGGAATTGGTGAACTTCATCATTTTTTTTTATATACTCAATATAGTTAAAGAAAACTATTAATGGTGAAATCTTTTTTACTATTTAGATTTCAACATTAACTCATTAATAGATTTTAACAAGAATAATTCATAATTTTTTTGCTTTTTCATTTTAATGCAAAGAACGTCTTGTGTAAATCAAATACTGCTTTAAAATGCAGATGCTTATAATACCGTTCCACAACTGTTTTCCAAGGCAGTTATTGCCGCACACTACGTGAACCAGCTGCCCACCTTAGTATTTTCGAACCAATTCGACTTAGGGTCCTTCAAAAAAAGAGCGTACGAAATCCCGGCCGGCAACGCACTAGCGCACCATCACGCAAAAGAAAACGAAAGTGTCCATGGGCGGCGGTATCATTTAACATCAGGTGAGCCTCCTGCTATAAAAATACGAAAAGTATTTCATGATTAAGGTGGATTACATATAGGATTACACTATTAAAACAGTATCTTTAAATATTTTCGCCTGTAACATAAGTTCGTAGATTCACGATAGACATTTTTAATACATAAGTTGGTGCCGCGTTTTTAATTGAATTTGAATTGTATTGAAATTTAAGGGAAGGTAAAACTTGTTCCTAGCTAGGAAATATTTAATTACATTTTACAAATAAATACTGTCATATTTATAGATGCCTTCAAAAATTTTTAATAGCTGTGTATCTTAATATATATAAATTACGTGTCACGTTGTTTGTCCGCTATGGACTCCTAAACTACCGAACTGATATCAATCGAATTTGCACACCATTTGCAGTTTGATCTAGCTTAAAAGATATGATAGCTTACGTCTCAATTTATACCCGCAATATTATTTTATTGCAAATATTTATTTATTATTTGATACAATTCTAACAGTTGGCACTGTGTTAAAAGTACCAACGTTTCACATAAGCTATTTACCTTTCACATAAGTTCTCTTACCGTTTCCCTTGAATAGTTTACTACTATGCAAAATTACAAAAACCTTAGCCATAGCAACGCTTTGCCGTGTCTGCTAGTAATATAATGTAATAGTATGTGTTCCAAAACAGACCAAAGAGTCTTTGTAATTTTTGACACAAATATAATTATGTAAGTGATGTGAAATTTATCGAGGAAATTGTATTATTCGATCACACATCAACCTTTAAATACTTCTTTGTAAAAATAATAATTTTGACAGTGATCTACAGAGCCCTATCTTCAGAATTTTATTGCGGGCTTACAGGAGTTAAAAATTCTTAGCAAAATTGTAAGAAAAATCGAACTAACGAGTAATCTGCACGATGTTTACGGAAGCCTAGCTTCAAAGAGTTCAGAGCGTCAATATCTGCTCCAGCCGGATATGAATTGACTGAGCTTCCCAATTTTCCGTTAATTTTTAGTGATAGCCCTGGACTTGTTGTACTGTACACTTGCTTACAATAAGTTTTATCAATCGTAGCTGTATTTAAATACAAACTTTAACAGATATAAACACAAATTTATTATTTTTTAGCTGACAGGTACATAATTATATATTTGTGTTTATATGTGGGGGGAAGCTATTGAAAACTATTCGATATTTTGATTTGACTTTATTAAAACGCTAATATCGAGCCATCTTTTGAAAAAATGCGTTTCTTTTGTAAGAAAAGAAGACTCAACGTATGCTCTGCTGAGAGAAAGCGAAGAGTTCTGGCCATATGTGATAGAGCTAATAGAAAACGAGGAGTTCCCAAGTCTGTACAATTTGTTTTTCTTTAAATTTAGTATATTTTTTTTAAATGCTCATTATATCGAATTCTCTCTCTTCTTTATTTTTTTATAATTAAATATTTGGAATTAAATTATAGGGAACTATTGCAATTTAATAGGTTGTTTTAATGAGACCTTATTTATCAAAATCGAGAAGAAATGCTCTGCTGTGATTGGGAAGTTGGCAGAGCATTTTACGACTAAACAAATTCTGGACCACAACTCTTTCTAAAAACTATTAGGAACTATAGATTTATTGTGTGTGCTGCCAGTACTTTTTTTTATGCTCTGCTGGTAAGTGCTCTGCTAACTACACAGACACAGTTTTTTTTATGTAACAGGGGCAAACAGGAGGCTCATCTGATGTAGGTGATATCGCCGCCCAATAAGGCTCGCAAATGCGTTGACACGTAGGAATTGGTACGTTCGTCGAATTGGTTTGGAAATACTTCAGTAAGAAGCTGGTTCCATAAAGTAGTGGTAAGAGGCAAAAACTCTTTAAGAAAAGCTTAGTTGTGAAACGACGCTCCTCCAGGTCCGATGATGGATCTAAGTTGCAGGTATTAATCCGAACAACTCCTCTGACCAATTTCCATGGTAAATGAGGAAGATCATGTAGAGAGGCAATGGCAGAGGCTAGCAACGAAGTTGACTTCAAGCCTAAACCAGGCAAGCGCTTGATTGCAAATCTAGCTGCGTTTTCTGAACGATATCTAGATTTTTATTTGTTTTATGTGTATGTTGGACCTCTCGAAGCAAATTCTGCTTTTTGCCTTTCAAAATATCCATCCGCAAATAACCAAAGTATACAACTAAAATTAATAAAAGGGATTCTCAACTTGCGAAAATTTCTCTAATAAGAACCTTTGTGGGGCCGTGGTTGCGGTGGCGGTTCAAATCTGACAATTCGTTCGTGTAATTATCTCTTATGTTACACTTGAGTAATTAAAGTTTGTTTATTAAATCGGGTTGTAATAATGTATAAGTTGAACGTCAACCATAGAGTTTAGAGCAATCACTACCCATAAAGTGGGTCATCATTAATAGGTATATTTAATATATTGTGTCGTACGATTGTATTTCTTCTAGATTTGCAGAATCAATGCCACGAAATAGCTGATAGCGTGGCGGGATGCGGACAAGGCTACACCGTTACAGTGTGCAGTCTGAAGTGTGCTGCCTGTCGAGTACTGGTGTTGACTTTTTCGGTCTAAGCAAGCCGGTTTCCTCACGATGCTTTCCTTCACCGTTCGAGCGAATGTTAAATGCGCACGTAGAATGAATGTCTATACACAGCCGGAAATCAACCCAACGACTTCAAGGTTGAGAATCGCACGTGGAAGCCACAAGGCCAACAGTGCTGTATAGCTGGTACTGTGTGTTCTTATCAAAACGTTGATAACTTTTTGTTATCAACGTTTTGATCACAATAATAAAATGCCTCACCTAGAAAGTTTGATCAAAAGAATTTAATCAATTTTTTGTTTTAAAAATTTATCTACGTGTATTTTTCAAGAATTAATAATAGTTATTAATCTGATATCATACTAGTCCCGATTAAATTTATGTAAAATGTTTAAAACCTGGCAACACTGGTCTAATGGCATAAAACCAAATAGAATGGTCACCCACAAAGTTAAATTTGTTTGAACAACCTTATGAGCTCTGTAATTATGAGTTTATGCTAGTTCTGCGGCCCGCTCTGCCCAACACAAACACAAACTGGTTATAACCGGTTGCAACTGCAAACCACCGGTAATAACTGGATCCGAGGAGTTCAAATTAGACCTTTATCCTGTAACGGAATTTTTAATATTTATAAAAAATATATAACCTTATGTATATAAGTTTCATAATTTTCCTGCTATTTACTGTTTGTTTTTTTTTAAACTCGTTGCAGTATATAGAAATACGCACAGGTCAATAACTTAACTAAAAGAAGAGCAAAAAGCGGACTGAAAGACTGAAAGAAATAATCACTAAAAAATAAAGTACCTACTACTTCAACTACTTATCTCCAATAACGATTTTTATGAGACAAATACAATAAAATATTTTTTAGAAACAAATTTGGAAATCAAACACAACATCATTGTTGATAAAGATCATTTATGCACATCTTTAAACTTATTCTTTTGGACAGTCAGAAAGAAAATTTAAAATGTATGAAATTATGTATTGATTTACTTCTTAATCCTGCCGCTAACATAAATTATACAACACAAAATAATTAAACAAACCATAGCTAAAGATCGAATACATAATATATTAAAATATTCACGAAAAGAAATTATGAAATACGTAGCACAGCCGGTGCTGGGTGATGGTGTGAAAGTGAGGTACGTGGAGGTTTGTATGTGGAGTATGGTCATGATGCATGGATATTCTTAATACTCCTTTTAAGCATATTCCACCATAGCTTACACAAGACTAAAGTAGTGCACGTTAAGTATCCGGGCTGCGCGATACAGAACTGATTTTTTTGCTTGTAGTTGAAGTGAAGAATCTGAAACAAAGCATGATTACAAGTCTAGTAGGTAGGAACATGGAAGTCCAATTTTTCGAGAAATTAACTAAAATTTATTTTATTTGACATAAAAAAATACATTCAACTTTATTATATAAAAACAATTTTGGCGTTCATCGATAAAAAAATTCAAAAAAATGTTGTGAAGTAAACTGCGGCTATTTCTGCATGCGACCACTAAATATTCTTTTACAAAAGAGAGGTATTTATGCAAGATAGGCCTTATCTTGGCATAAGCCAGAAAGAAGGTTTTAGCTGGTAATAAATATCGACGAACCTTGGTCATATCGAGCCATTTCCGTTACGGATCGCAAAATTTATGCTTTCAGACTTTGTCAGCCCACGAAACTGTCACGCTCCACTGGCTACTGTTAATCGCACCCAAATCCTGTGCCATTTTGGATTTTTTTTTATGTTTTAGTTGGTCAACAGTTTGATTTTGCTAAGTTTAAAGAAATATATTTGTAATTGATGTGCAGTTTTCCACTGTTGTTGCATGTTACGATTTCGGACTAGACTTGTAAAACCCAAGAAATTAAAAAAAAAGGATAAGTTTTTGGAAATAAACTGGAACACACCACAAAACTCACCTACTTTGATTATTTCTCCTTGAGTAATCAAGTATTTTTGGTTACTTTCGCCAAATTGAACCATTATTTTTAGGCAGTTTTGCAACGCACCACAATTAAGCTACACACTGAACTATTTAAAAACAAATTCGACTAAGGATCCTTTAAGAGAATAGCGTACCAATTCTTAAAACGCCAGAAACGGTTAGACCGCTGGCATTGAGAGTGTCCATGGGCGGCTGTATCAGTTAACAACGAGCCTCCTGTTTGCAGGCCCTATAAATTATTGTTAAATAAACTAATGTTCTATATCTTATTTATTTTTGATTGATATCTTTCCTGGCCACTCGTAAATTATTGGGTAAGAACAAAGGGCGATTTTTGTTGATATTTATCATAAACCCTCCGAGAGGCTGACATTGAGATACTGCTTAGTACTGAAGACGCTTTTATATTATGACATCATCTTCAGACATCTTATTTATTCAACACTTATTTATCTGCAAGGGATTCTTTATTTGCCATATAAACCCGCAGATGGATTTTTAACAAAATATTTTCCTCACAAAATGTAGATTGAAACCAAAGAAATATCTATGGACAATCTCAATGTCTGCTTTTAAAAATCCTTAACACTAAGTTCTTTCAATGATTAAATATATATATATATATACTAGCGGACCCGACAGACGTTGTCCTGTCTACACGTCTTTAATTTGAAAATTTCAAACTTTTTTTAATAAGCTAAAACATTCTGGACCATTTTGATGAAAATTATTATTCAAATGTTATGACAATATCTAACGCATGTAAATTTATAACAATTAGACTTTTTTTATTTTTTTATTTATTCAATACATGTGATAAAAAAAAAAATACATGAGGGTACATGCAAAAACCATGCGCTGAAACCAGCAGATTTAAGTGCGTGCATGGTGTGGTCGCTGCTACTCGACTGTTTGATTACATAATTAATTTAACACTTACATAGTATCTTATTTTATAGCATAAAGTACAGTCATACGCCAACATTTCTAGATACAAACAAAGTGCCGGAAATATGTCTATACAACTTTAATGATAATATTATTACGTTCATTTTGTTACACAATATCAAGTCAGTCTTAATGAATTTTAATGGATCCTTGAAATGATATAGCTTGTACAACAGAATAACACTTTGGCTACAATTTTTTATCGAGTTTTTTACACAGTTATGATCTATTCTTATCTGTATATTTTTAAGCATAACGGGACAAATAGTGGGATTTGAGTATAAATTTACTTTTGTTTATATTATTTAGTAAACTATTCAAGGTTTGGTTCGGTATATTATTTAAGATGCTAGGAAGCATGTACTCCCAGGTCCGTTGACCGTATGAATTTATAAAGTTGGGTATTATGTAGTTAGGTGAGTAGGGCAAAACACGTAGATTGTTATGTCTTTCTTTTTTTACTAACGAATCTATATGACCGTGAGCCTCACACACAATCGATAGCGTGTGAGTATGTGTAATGAAATCTTCAACTTGTTTTAATTAAAGGTAAAAAAGCTTACAATCAAACTATTTTATTTAAAAAATATATTTTTTTATTTACAAAAACTTAATTTATCGTAATGCCATTGGATGTACAATATATTTGGTTAAACCCTGAGGTGTATAAATAAATAAATTCGATGGTTTTCCAACTCTGGAACACGCAACATATAATTGGCCGTGAGAAAAACATGGGTTTTCTAAATCTAAGCCACAAATTGTCATTGTTTGGCCTTGTGACTTATTTATAGTCATAGCATATGCCAAGCGGATTGGAAATTGTAAACGTTTGAATGGTATAGGCGAATCTGAAGGAATCCTTGGGATCTGCACTAAATTCGCAAAATGTATAGTTTTTTAGGCACACTTCAAAACTCTTCTCAAAACACTCAATACCTTTTAATTTAATATTTGATCCAGCACATGGTCTACAATAACACAATGATAACAAAACTTTTTTTTAATTTGATCGCAGCGCTAACTGCCGGGACAGACTAAAATTAAAATTCGAATATTATTTAAAATTTGACACTGCGATGGTAGCGCCGTCTGTCGGATCGAATGTAAAACATTCCAAAATCAAGAACTACTAATAAATTAAAAATTAATTAAAAAAACATTGTCCAGCGGACAAAATTGTAATCTAAACCATTCCCAGATCCCCTTGAACACACAATAAATTTCATCAAAATCGGTCCAGTCGTTTGAGAGAAGTTCAGTGACATACACACTCACAGAAGAATTATATATATATAAAAATAAGCAGTTATTCTTTGCTCATATTAAACAAAACCGTCGAGGAGAAAATGACTTGGCTCAAACGCGAAAATTGGCGGCATAAACAGTACGCTGCTCCTCAAAACAAAAATAACGTCATATTAGTCTTAGGCCAAGAAGCATCTATGATCCAATCCAAATGAGGAGTGACCCTGCAGCCTCTGCACCACGGCTACTCGAAGTTGGTATTGCTGTCTTAATAGTAGAGATTCTGGTGTTGGTCCAGTACCACATACCCCAAATTTCAGGGGTAGGGGATGCGTTTCCACCTCGGATTAAAAAACATTAATGCTAAAAAACAGTGGCACTGCAACCTTTTTAGTTCTGGGCCTCAGATTTCTTAATCTGTTTCATGATGTTATGTTAGACAAAATAACTTTTAAATTCATTTTATTGGGTTAATTTTACTTTTAAGTTTATTGCATGTACAGCTATCTTTTTATTGTGATTATTTTAACAACGACAAAATAATGTTAATCTGAAGTATTACTCTCATGTAAGTGACATTTTTGTTGTTTTTGAGAAATAAAGCCTTTAAACATAAGTATCAGTATATAATACATACTCCTAAGCATTATAAACTTAGTATATTACAATAAAACAAAGAGGTCGCCCGATTAATCCCAACGTAGCACTTAGTAAATCGCTCAGCTGGCTGTGGCCGAAACAATTGTGACTCCTAATTCCATTTACTCTGTTCATAGAAGGGGTTGTAATTAAATGGTTTTGTTACTATTTCCAAGTACTACTTAATAATATCATTATGAGTTACTATTCATATATTTTTGGACAGAAATAAACAAATAACCGAAATCGTTATTGCAATATTTTATTAGTTATATCAATCAATATAGTCAACAAATATTTGGAATCACTTTTCATCACAGAAAATGTTTTTAATATTGTACTGATAACTGTTGTGTTCCATTAGTTTGTTCTAAATATCTATATGTCGTATGTATTTTTGTAGTTTTGACCCTAAGTAGAATGGATTCGAAAATATTTCAGTGGGCAGCTGGTTCCACATTAGTGCGCGACAAAAACTTAGGAATCCTCAGTTATAGAACGACGGACGTCGAGGTTATACAGATGATATTTTGTATACTACCTTGTTCTCCTGCTATGAAACATAGCTACAGGTATCAAAACTAATACTTTTATTAAGAAATGTAATCTAAAAAATTTTGTATGGATTCATTAATAAAGCTTTAATAATAATTTAACAATCCGTGACAAAATATTTCCTGCTAAAGAGAAATTTATGTCGAAGGCAGCACAGGAATGTTACAAATAGTCCTAGAAAATCAATTTTACAGTCTACCGTTGAAGGTTTAAAAAAGCTATAGAAAATTCAATTTGTATCCATTAAGGCCGTGCTCCGTGGCGTCTTCATAATTTCCTCTAAAAGCCGGCGTCCACAATTCGATTCGCGATCGTTTTCCGTTCGTTCGGTTGATTTTATTACTACAATTCGCCTTAACCCGCTACAGCCTTCCTATTGACAGTGTTACAGTTTATTAACTGGTAGTTAGGCTGTGAAAAAGTTACTGTGTGAAGATGGTTACTGAGACAAAGACTAGATTTCCCGCAGCAGAGCCAGCAAATGCGACCAGAATTAAAAGGACAGAACATCCCGTCGTCACCAATCCAAATGTTCCTTTCTCCATGGCATCATTCTTTCCTTTTCCATTTGAATACGTACTTTGCATTTTTATAACGCTTTGTAATAAATATACAAAAATAAGCAATCTCTCTCCGAGCGGCTTGATCCTTTGGCGTTGCGTAGAGATGTGGGGTCACTCTGCATCTTCTACCGCATTTACCATGGTGAGTGTTCAGAGGAGTTGTTCGGATTAATACCTGCAGCTGAGTTTCATCATCGGACGTCGAGGCAGAATACGAAATTTCACCCGTATCACCTCGACGTCCGCCGTTCCACAACTGCGCGATTTTCAAGGCAGTTTTTTTCCGCGCACCACCACTTTGTGGAACCAGCTGCCCACTGAAGTATTTCCGAACGAATTCGACTTAGGGTCCTTCAAGAAAAGAGCGTACAAATTCTTAAAAGGCCGGCAACGCACTCGCGAGCCCTCTAGCATCGAAAGTGTTCATGGGCGGCGGTATCACTTAGGTGAGCCTCCTGCCCGTTTGCCCCCTATTATATAAAAAAAAAAGCAAGTTACAGAATATGGAACAATAAGAAAAGAAAAGAAATACCTACAAAGGGAAAGTACCTACAGTACATAATTAATTGACAAAAAGAAACTCGGAATATTAAATTAAATAAAATCTAAAGAAAATATATAAATAATAATATGTATATACCAAAAATATAAAAGGTTGTCTAAATGTTAATTGACACAATTAATATATATAGAATGTATAAATTATACATTCTATTATGATACGGCGATTATAAGTTATAATAAATACTTATTTACTGGTATGCAATTTCTTTTGATTAATTGTAGTTCCGTTTGGAAATACTTAGTACAACATTAAATATTGATACAGTTTTTGCCCTTGTGGCTTCTGTAAGCACAGGTCATTATTTGAAATTGAGCAACTATTTTTCAATAAACTGTGGTATTACTTTTGATCTAACCTCGATGTTCCAGTGATTCGGTAAGGAATTCAATCGAATAGCTCAGAGAGAACAATTTGTTGTCCCTCGTACATTTATATTGTGTTACTGTTAACCCAAGTTCTTTTGTAAACGATATACCGATTAGCTTTATTTAGAGTAACCATATCTCGTCAAAGATATCGTAATCTTATTTGATATGAATAAGTATTATTATCTTTTTATTATTTAACTGCGCGTTTTTCTAGGCAGTTTTTGCCGCACACCACCACTTTGTGGAACCAGCTGCCCACTGAAGTATTTCCGAACCAATTCGACTTAGGGTCCTTCAAGAAAAGAGCGTACCAATTCTTAAAAGGCCGGCAACGCACTCGCGAGCCCTCTGGCATTGAGAGTGTCCATGGGCTGCGGTATCATTTAACATCAGGTGAGCCTCCTGCCCGTTTGCCCCGTTCTATAAAAAAAAAATATTATTTTTTATGTCGAATGGGCGTTGCTAATGTACATTACATAAACTGTTAAATCATCTCAAAAGAGAGTACTAATTTTTAAAAGGCCGGTAACTCACTTGCGAGCCTCTGGTATTGAGATATTCCACGGGTGGCGGTTTCACTTAACATCAAATAAGCCGATTACCCGTTTACTCTGTTATAATAATATAATAGTGATACATAAATATTATATCTTTCTTCAGCATTACTGTTATTATTCTGTCTTCTTTGTAACTAAGAAAACTAAGATTCATTTGTTTCATAAAAAACAAACGTTTATTTTTCCGTACAAAAGCAGATTTATTTAAAAATCGTAATCCCAGCAATTATCATTGGCTTTAACGACTGCCGTAAATTTAATCGCCCAACAATTATTTATATTATCCTCTTTATTATACGGCATTGTTTTTACCGTTTCGGGGTAAATTATAACCAAGTTCGGAAATTATATGAGAACAATGCGTTTAGAAATTTCATACATAGTAAAGGTAGAGTATAACGTAAGATTGGTATATGATGTGTTTTAAAGACGTCGGTATTTTAAAGGTTTGATAGAAAACATGGAAAATTTAATTGGTGATAAACGATAAGGTTTCTCCAGTATTATGCGAGTGTTACGGATTAAAAATAATTACAAAAAGTTTACGTTAATTTATATTTGATAGTTTACAATTGTTATTGGTTATTTCTTCAGTATAACGTAACTAACGTAACTTATATTCCATGTTCGTCAAAATAAGTACACCCTATATACATATTATACGTATTGCTTTTTTTTCATTAGTTAAATGTATTTTATAGTTTTTATTGATATTATAAACGTTTGAGCGTTTTTGTATATATTACGTACTCTATCATTAGCTATATGTTTAGATTTTTTTGTTGTATATAATTTATGTTGGCTGCAGTCAGCTATCGATGTACGATGCTGCATGAATTTTATTGGTGGTTTAGTGGTTTATAATATTTGTGTTATAAACTAAATACTATCTCTTTGTATATGTGCCTAATAATAATTGATATACATACATGTTTTGTGTTTTCAAGTAAATTTTTTTTTTGTTTTGATCTCTCTCTCATGTCCTATAACCTCTAGGTGGGGCAGAGGGCGTCCACAGCGAGTCTCCATCGTGTTCGGTCTTGGGCCTCGTATTTCACCTCGCTCCAAGTCTTACCAGCTCTCTTTGCCTCGTCCGCTACTGTACGGCGCCAGGTTTGTTTGGGACGGCCACGCCTTCGCTTTCCTTGCGGGTTCCAATCAAGCGCCTGCTTGGGAATATGATTGGAATCCCTTCGCAGTGTATGGCCTATCCAATTCCACTTGCGCCTCTTGATCTGCTGACTGATCGGGGTTTCTCGGCAGCGAATTTTGAAAATTAATTTGTTTTGATAGTGTGAGAATAAATGAATTAAATCTATCCGAGCTGTCAGAAACAATTAGCGTGTTTTAATATTTATAACAACACTGTCAAAAAAAAACTTCAATAGCCTCCTAAAAAGCTTTAAAATCACTTTTTTAATATAAGACGATTTACGTTTCATAGTTCACTGACTCAAGTTCATTTCTTCTTTTGGTGATATTAATAGAATATTTTATTCAGTTATTAAAGTACACTAGACGAGGTAAGTACTCAGTTAATAGCACTTATATTTTCGTTAGAGCCATAATTGGCCCTTAATAGCAGCTTAACGAAATTTATAGCGCGAATAAACCATTAGTGGTAAAGTAATTTTATCTTTATCTATTTAGAAAATACAGATAACATCTATTTATACTCGATGCTTAGCATTTACAATGTATATCTGAGCGTTTACTCAAATCGCTTCTAATCAATGCAGGATTTGTCAATGATATGTCAGAGCAGTCATGTCATGGAGTGTATTATATTATGGTTAATACTATTCTATGCCATTAAAAATAAAGAATAGTATTAACCATTTATAGTCGTGTTTTCTCGATCTGCCAATACACAAATAATGTCTCTTCAATTGTCGATAGTAATAATGATTCCGTGGTTATTATTAAGCAGAACAAATAAGTAGACATATTGTACTGTTTAACACAAAAAGCACTCATCTCGGCATACTTTGTCTGTCTTCCGTTCTCCGATCTGACAATCCTTAATAACTAATAATTATTACAATAATTCACCACTTAGATTTGGTGAAATATGTATGTGATAATGATTACAAAGTAGATACTAATTTTCCGAATATAAATGATGTTAAATTATTTAAAATGCAAAATTAATTACTAGGTTAGTGCATAAATGTGGACATGGAGCATGTGGCCAATAAGTAAGTTCCGTGACGAATAAGTATTCGATGTAACCTAGAAGACACTAATTTCCAAACTGAAGCCATCTCTGGAAACATAACTGACTCACTTGCTTTGTTTTTTTTGTAATAAATACATACAAAAAGCCGTTGTTTTGTTTGAATTGTTCGTATACATTTTATAGCGGACCTGACAGACGTTGTCCTGTATGATATTTCAAGAAACTAGGATATTCGTCATCTGCCGAGCTGATTTGTGAATCTACACCATCCAAGGTGCCACCCAATCGCATGCAAAAAACTCATTCGTGCATCAGTCCAGCCGATTAATAGGAGTTCAGTGACACGTACAGTAGAATTATAAAGATATATAAGGTATCATAGTTGACAATATACTTTAAATGCTATGTAAAATAACTGGTTCATATGTACGTTTCGTACTGTTTAAAGGAAAGATAAAGTTATAATAAAAATATGGTACAAAAATGTTATGATAGTACAATCGTATGTTCGCATACTCCGCTACACATAATGGCGTGCAAATTTGTCATAAAAGGTACTTTTTACAATATGAGTCTATCATCATCTATGAGAGAAAGTTATCTATCTTCTTACATTAAAAAAAAGTTCGATAAATTTTCCTATATTTTGCCGATATGGATTGTTGGGAAAAAACAAGCTTCCAATTTAATGTTTCAAATATTAATATGTTTCCACCCAATGGAGTGAAAAGGGTTGCGTGGTTTGAGTATTGAGTTATGGCGGGTAATAACCACAATTATTAAAAAAAAAACAGCTTACTCAAATTTATTTTTGGTTTATAAATAAATAATTTATATGTTTTTTTGCATTATGTTTAATTCCCACAATCAAGATTACGAGTCGCTTACAGCAACAAGTTAATTGAAATCCTTGAAAGTGTAATTTTGCCAAGAAAACAAAATTTATTTTTATAAAAATTAAAAGGAATGTCTTCGAAGGATCAAATTTAAGACTAATTAGTAATTATTAAATTTGATTAAGCCGTATTACTTACTTAAAATTACTGACAGACAATATTAAAATATACTGATTTTTTATATTATATACACATGTGTGTGTACTTATGTATACGCCTTAGAAGTTATATATCATTGGCGTAGATAAAATTCTTATCTTTCGTCTTTCTCTACGTTTGTAGAAAAAAAGAATCTAACAATAGAAAAAAGGTTTTTAATTATATTCAAAGTTTTATTAAAACGCATTATCTAGTCAAACACATTTTTGCATAATTAAAGAAATGTACATTTTTTTATTTTAAAATGTTGATTATTCTAATTTCAGGATGTTGGTTTTGTGTGACGGGTATGACTGATTTTTTTTTCTTATTAAATCAGTCTGTCTTCCGAGCCCGCCTTTTGTTGACCTATTATTTACACGAGGTTTATTTAACGATTTAATTTCTATGATAATATATGAAAGTGTATGATTTTTAATATTTACCATGGCCCATACACCAGTTATTTTAATTTAACTCGGCAAAAAGTCAACGATTTCCAAATCGAAAATTTGTTCTCGTCTCTTACGTCTAATTTTAATACCTTTGAAAGGGATTTGTAGACATCATTATTATTCTTTTTTGTATTTGAGCAATAAAAGTGCGGGTTTTGCGATATTCATTGTATAAAGAGTTATAAAAATAAATGCCAACAATATTATATACGTTATAAGTTTTCATGAGCGAGCGAGCTTTTTAAGAAGCGTACCAATTCTTAAAAAGCTGGGAAAGGCCTCTGGCTATGGCATTGTCCATGGATATGTGTAAGTGTGCATGATGAAGATAAACAGGCGCCATGTAATTTATATATCCTTAATCCAAAGGAGGAAATCTTTTCTCTTAGTTTATTATCTATCCTCAATCGTGATTTATATATGTACTATAAATTCTGTTGCATTATTTATTTTTTATTTCACTGTATTATTCTACAAGTTACTAATTACTAATTCTCACATCCTGTCTAAATGACCAGAGATCGAAACTCACTAACACTTCAATAGAATAGACAAACGTATTTCCATTATGACGAAATTGGCAACACTAATGAGCATTTATTTATGAATGAATAATTCAAATTGTCTTTGAAGAGTCAAAGTTGAAAGTTCGTACCTTTAAACTTGAGATCAAAGGGAATATTTGCAATAGACATTATATTTTCCAAATAATACATCAGCTTTAGCAGGAAAAATATCGAATAGGTTGTCAAAGACATCCAATTTTTGCCTAAAAATAATCTTACAAATAAGGCTTGTTAAAGAGAACATTTATTTCATGGATTGTAAATCTAACAAGTGTTTCATATTTGTTAGATTTTTTATTATATATTATATATAAACGTAATAAATATGATATTTCATATATATAACGTTTGCCCCATGTTCTATAAAAAAAATATAAATACTTCCAACAAAACTGAAAGGTGTTGTCATTTTAACTTTTTGGGAATTTTCAGGCATAGTTCCTCTGACTTCTAAGTAGGATGAATGATTTGATTATAGAAGATTTTGTTAATATTATCTCTTAAAAAAACTTTTAAAAATGGGTATATAACTAAAGTACTATTTCTTTTGACTTAGTCCCGACGGTGTTTAATTCGATGATTAAAGGAATTCTATTATTTAAGCCGTCTTCAAAAATAAGTTTATTTGTGTTATATATATGATGCGATTGTTAGTAACTAATTAGTTTTCACTAGCGTTGTCCGACATTTGGATTTTGTTTTAAAATAAGTCGGTGATAATTCTCAATTTCGCTTGGGTATTTGTTTTAAAAACAAATACAATTTCGATATAAGGACTGGCATTTCTTCTAAAGCCTGGTCGGTCGTACGCTTAGATTAGTTCTGGTTTGAGTATTAACTGGTAAAAGTCCCCATTTCAATTTCAATTATTTTTAATTTATATATTTATTATTACATTTTTTCAAATATACCTAATCACTAACCTTAAAATTTAATAATTCAAATATATTATCAAAAGGAGTCCCTTTAGGCAAAGTTCCGAAGAATTTTTAAATTATTTATATTTCTACATTTAACAAGACCTGAATAATATATCGACCAAATAGTGTCATAATTAATTATTTAATACTTTAATCTTATTCCGCACCGCCTTCCTTAAGGAAACACAACAAAAACCTCATATAGCTTGCTTCTGCAGCACAAATATGGATGGAACCTCTGCAGCAGCTCCCCACTAGAAGGACACTGTGAAAGTATAGGATAACCGTGTCCTAATCAGTAAACAGTCGGATTTTCTTTACAGCATTTGCTGCAGATCACGTCTACTACCGTCTATTGTCATGCTTAGGAATAGTTTCAATTACAGTTTGAGTGCCTAATTGGAGTAATAAACGTTTGCTAAATTTTTATTTATTTAATGTTCGTTACATTAAAATAGAAAAAATATAATAAATTATTATACGTGTAACGAGCGGCCTTATTGCTAACAAGTGATCTCTTCCAGGCAACCCTAGTAAGTAAAGCAAGCAGTTTTAAAGTAAAGTGCAAGAAGTATAAAATTAACTCAATAAAAATAAAATTACCCGTAACACCGAAAAATTACAATTACGAAACTCACGGGTACAATTCAAAAGTTTTGTATTTATTTTAACATAATTTTCTCGAAAAAAAACCATCAAAATCTTATCCACAGATTTCTATGTTATATATATTTTTTGTAATGCCAAAAAAGTGCAGGCCGCTTCTCGAGACATGCCGCACCAAACGATATCATACGGCGATCTCTTTCCACCGTTTACGCGCCAAGAAGTCTACTTGAGCCTACTGGAATTGTAAGAGAAGATGGCAAGAGACCGGACGGAATGAGTTTGATTCCAGGGAAGATGGTATGGGATACAACCTGTTCATACACTGGCGCATTTCTATTCCTATCTATCTATACTATTTTAGTTTTTATATTTTAATGTTAGTTTCTGTTTAAGTGGTAACAATAATATATCATATATATATATATATATATATATATATAATAAAAACGTACTCGTATTGAAAAGTATTTAACGTTGAATTTTTCTAAATTACTTTTTAAATCGCAGCCATTTGTGTTAATACAGCAAATTAAACTGTTAATATCGCTATCATTATAACCTGCGGCTTCTTGTTCATTATCATTGAAGTAAGTTTAATTAGTTTTGCTATTTGCATACAAATTGTAAAACAGTTTAAACATAAAATATAACTTCCTACACTTTAGTTTTGAATACGATCAAACGTATTCAAATATAAGAAATTTTCATAATTACAAATGTTTATTTCTGATTTAATTTTTACTTATAACGTTTATATTACAAAGATAGATATTATGAATTAAGCGTATACCAGCTTTGGTATGGATGTGAACACCTGATAGCTTTGCTACGTGACAATATTTAAATTAACTACAAAATAAGTAATAATAATTACACAGGAGTAGGTTAACTATTAAACGTCTTATTTTAACATGTGTGGTTTGTTGAGTCATTTTATTTAAAAACTATCTCGGACACAAACCCAGGTCAAAGATCGGTTTTTACTAATATTTTTTCGCCCTATTCATTAAATCCCTCCCACCAACCACCATAATGACGATACTGTTGAGGTAACTTGGGGTCGCGTAAGCATTCTACCACAAGACCCCTCGCTGCTACAACAGCCATCTTCCATTACATTGCTGACAAGTCTTTACATTAGGATTGAAATTTCTTCAGGTGATTCGCCAGGACAATGTTATGCGTTAACCAGTTTTCTTATTTAAGACATTGCCAGAAGGCTGACAGGTGTGTCGTAGTCCTATTAGGAATTGGCAGGCTCTCGTCTCAATCACGAAGTCGGTATCTTTTCGTTAAAAATAATCGTTTCAATGACATTCGTTTAGTATAATCTATACGTACGGCAATGTTATTACAAGCGAGAGCCGATGTTGCGGTCGCCACATGGCTGATTGCTCCTCTATTAACTGCGTTTTACATTAAATATAGTTACTGGATAGAATATTTTATTTGAATATTCTTAATTACGAAATAAATAAAAACGAGTGTGCTTATGACCACACGACTGAAGTGAAACTTCTTTCTTTCTTTCTTCTTTCTAATAATAATTTGTTATTATCTACCCGAAAATTCACAAAACTGAGTTCATTACTGAGTTCATGACTCAGAAAAATGAATTAACAGTTTTATTCACTTTAAACGTAGACTATTGAATGTATTGAATAAAATATTAATTCATAAAATTGTTCAAAATGAAATAGAATTATGAAATATAATCAAAGAATAACCGTTCGCGTAACGCTAGTAAACTCGCAACCGAACTACTGACTGACATTTACTAGCTATAATAGGCCTGCAGTGTGCTTAGAAATACGGAATGTATTTGGCTATGAGAGGAAGAGAGAAATAAAAAGTGCGCACCCACTGCTGTCTCTTGCTTATCCCTCACTCAACTTCCGTTCGCCTTGCCCGATCACACTTTTCGTAACGCTTACGTCACGCATTCGCCAGCTAACTCCCCAAGTCAAGTACGCGTAAAGAAGTTTCACTTCAATAAAAGTTTCATATATCGGACGTCGAGACAGAATACGAAATTCCACCCGTACCACCTCTCGACGGCCTGAAAACAATTGGGTGTTATTCAGAGCAGCCTTTGGCTTGCACCACCACTATGTGAATCAGCTGTCTAAAGATCTGTTACCGAACTAAATTGTCTACAATTGTGTAGTGGATTGCAACGTACAAGGCTCGTTTGGACTATTTCAAGTTAGATACTCTAAAACTCCGTCGTGACTTCATTGACCTAGTTTATTTGTATAAAATATTTGATTTTAATACTTACACTAACCTTCTTGCAAAATTTTCCTTTCTTTGTAATCCTAGAGTAGCTAGAACTAATAGTCTTCTATATGTACCTAAAATGCTTATATGCTACTTTTAATCGTCCAGGCTATCTCGCTCTTAGAACTTAACATTGATGAAAATATTGATATATTTTAAAACAGTTTTTTTTTTAATAGGGGGCAAACGGGCAGGAGGCTCACCTGATGTTAAGTGATATCGCCGCCCATGGATACTCTCGATGCTAGAGGGCTCGCGGGTGCGTTGCCGGCCTTTTAATAATCTTCCAACTTACATTAACATTGTTTGTCATGCAGGAGGTGAATGTTTATGTATTTTATAGTTTTAGTTATAAATTATTTATTTTTATTTTGAGTTTTATTTGATGTATATATTACATGTGTGTAAAATTTGTGCAGTCATATTTACTAGAATAATTTTATGCATACACCTTGTTTTATAACTTATAAATAAATGAATTTTAAAATTATATTAAAAACAAAACACTTAACAATATTTAGTATTAACAGCATATCCAGCACATTTTCGTTAATATCTATGAGTGCTACAGTGTCATGTCACGCGCACCGGGCGGTCTGCATTTAATCAAGGCCTTTTTAACTAAATTACTCGAGTTGGCCCTGAGTTAAGCGTTGCTCACTAAATCACGATTAGTGCTCGTAGCACTTTGCTACGTAATCATAACCGCTACACAATACCCGTAGCTTATGACACCGCCCTCGGGATATTGCTACGCACTTTGTAGCTCGCAGCTGGCATGGTTATATGATGATGCATATAACGCTGAGCCATAGTAATACAAGTAAAAGTACGTTTAAGGCAAAATAAAAAAAATACATACGGTACTTGGATGTTGTACCAATAGGTAATGATTTACGAGTAAGCTTTAAGTCATCAGTATGTGCCTATGAAAACATGCCCGAGGCACTGCAAAAGCGTCACTACAGTAAAAGGTACTTAGTGAACAGACAGCACAGCTTACCTGAACAGCATGTAGACGTTTTGGCAGTAAGCCTTCAAAAGAGTGATTCCTATCTCTTCTGGGACTGCATCGAGCAACCTACACACCTTCCGCCAATGCCCTAAGCTTCCGTAAAGTATCAAGATTTTACTCGATGTCAGTTTTAAGGTAGGTATTTAAATGTTTCAAGCCTGCTTATATATATTTATTTATTTTCCTTATTTCCAGTTTATACAGTAACTTAATACTAAATAGAAAACTAAACTATTTTACATTACAAGTAAAAACTTAAAACCTAACTATGAATAATGAATAATGAAATTCTTGTGAATTCAGCCAGTATTAGTGGCACACAGAGTTCTCTCTTTAACACTTCTGAGTTTTATATTTTACCTCTAAGGACCTCATAAAAATATAATTTGATAGTTCCTGCTTACCTCTAAGTTTTAGCCACACACCTCCATTGTAGGGAACCAGCTGAAGCTAAAGTATTTCTGAACTAATTCAACTTTGGGTCCTTAAAGAAAAGAGCGTAGCAATTCTTAAAAGGCCGCCGCGCACTTACGGGCCTTGAGACGATCTGAAGTTGACTATTTGTTTGAACCAATATAAGATGGGATAGGACAGGATCACAAAGTTCAATAAAATTGGCTTGTAGTGGACTACATCCGATATATTTATTACGATCGTAAGAGAATTTTTAAACGCTATAAAACTGATTAAAAGCTGTTTTGTTAGTATTTTTTCTCATAAAATATATTAATAGAGATTAAACTGTCTTAGATAAAACAGAAGCTTTCTAGGAAAGCTTATTACAAAATATCGGATTACCTAAGATAAGGAAACTTGGAATGAAAAATAATTTGCTCCAGCTATTTAATTTAACTGTAACTAATACAAGTATTAAAAATAACTTAAGACGATCAAAAATCTAGCCCGAGGTTCTTGCCTTTTACCTTGTGCTGTTTGCGATTCCAAACAGGCGGTAGAGTTGACTATTCAAAGTGATCATGTGATTCAACTGAATAAATGAATTTTGATTTTGAAGTTGATTTTGAGATGGAACCTTGTTAATTGAATCAAAAAGATAGATGCGCTACGTTGTACACTTTATTGCTGCAAACCATGCGCTAGGGGACTAGTCCCCGGTGGATGGGATGCCGATCCACTCCCGCACATTCCGCAACCATGACTGCTTTTTTTTTTTATATATAATAGGGGGCAAACGGGCAGGAGGCTCACCTGATATTAAGTGATGCTTCCTACTACCAGCCCGTCTTTTAGTTCCATTCCGGCTGAAATAATAATTGTAATGTTTGCAAACTACTGTGGTCCAAAAATGTATTAAGAAAAGATAAATGGAAAGCAAAGGTAATTTTATAAAAATATAAAAAAAGTGTTTAATAATATTGTAAGTTAAAATTTGGCCATACATAAGTTTCATTATTGTTGTTCTTATCTCATATTTTCTATATAAATGGAGTTCAATAAAATGGATAAGCTCAATTTAAAGGACATAAATAGAAGTTGTAAAATTAATTTTCAATATAGTTACAACTTGACATATTTTGAAGGAGATAGAAAATGATTTCATCTCCAATTCGCAGACATGCGTCGCCAAGTGCGGCGCCAAAAGTCTCTGCCAGCCAAAGACTATGAAATAATATAGATCTGCACAAATCTATATTCACATATATTCATCTATAAAATGTATTTAAAAATAAGGTCAGATATTGAACTAAGCAATTGGCGAAAGACAATTAACTCACCTAAAGTAAGTGCTACATGTTATATAAACTGATTGATAATTGATAATATTTTTCCCAAAAATATTTTATTTAGTAAAAAATATATTAAACATGAAATAGATCTACAAAGTTTATAGTTACCTATAGGAAAACTAATTTAAGTAAGTATAATCACTAAATATACAACTCTTTATATTTTAAGGACGGATTTTAATCCATCCACGTTTAACAAGGAGTATCTCTTTCATTAATCTTTGACAAATCTTCCCAAGATATGAAGCAAAAGTTGTTTCAACATTCCATTGGGGGTAAAATATACCCGCATTGATTCAACCAATAAGGAATACGTTTTGTTATTTCGACCAATCAGAGGCCACTATTCCCATGAAATGCCAGTGTTTGCTGCACGTTGTCCAGTTATTTAAAAACTGGAAGAAATGAAAGTGAAAAAAAGGTTTTATGGTGAAAAATTGTTGTTTTAGTAATTTCAAACAAACAAAATGATTATTGTGTATATAGACATCATTCTATTAGTTATTTTGGTAAGTTTTAGATAATTGCTTAAGTAAATAACTCTTAATTATATAATATCACTTTTTAATACATGTATAACCACTAGGCCTAGCCTTAAGCTAGCATATATTCTGTCTCTGCCATCGAAAAAATTAAACCCTTTTTCTCTTCTTCTTCTCTTGTCACTTTGCTAAAGACTGGCTGTAAACAACATGGATTGCCGGGTATCTTGCAATAGTCTAGAAAGCTCCTCGGCGGATATGATGCCGGTCCACTTCCATTCCTTCCGCAACCAGTCTCTTGCCTTGAATTTTGCCTATAATTATATGATGATGTCTCGATGATGACGACAATATAAGACTTTTCGTAATTTAACAGTAAGCAAATCCTTACTTACATTTTAATAATAGGTTTTACATTATCTATTATCTTCATTTCAGTTGGTACTAATAGTTTTTACATGTTGTTATTATGGGTACCGAGTCCACAGATTGAGGCAAAATGGACAAGTGAGTAATTGTTAATATCTATTAAAAATATTTTGATTTTAATTCATTCATTTATTTATTTATTGCAGTTTATTAGATCATAACATAATGTTTAATAGACAGTATATGTTACCAGCTACCTTTTCTAAAATATATGACAATTTTGGTAAACATATTTTTTTAATATAGTTGTTTTTCTTTTATTGGGTTTAAAACCAATTCAACTTAATAATTCTTAAAAGGCCGGCAAAGCACTTGCGAGCGTGCGTGAAGGACGAGTTTTCAGAGCGGCGGTATGACTTAACATCAGAAGAGCCTGCCCGTTTGGGCCCTGTTTTTAAGAAAAGGAAATATCCATCTCAGTTTGTTCGTTATAAATGATTATATATTAAATTTTTACTAGTGACAGAATATGACAGCTAGAAGAAATGTTATCTATGGTTAATTATCATTAAAAATTTGACAATTGATTTTGAAGGTGATCGGTTGATGTCTTTATTTCGAGTTTCCATTAGCTTATTTTATTATTATTATTAGCATATTGTGCCGATAGTATCATTAACAATGCCACGACCGTAAGAAAGCCGTAATGCAAAGTGGGTGGACCGATTTTTATGAGTTTCAGTGGATTCGAGAATAGTTGAGATTACAATAATTAGTTGTATTTTTTGTTTTTAAAGTTTGAACTTTCATATGTAACATACAGGACGTGTCGGGTCCGGTAGTATATTATAAAATTGATAGATGAAAATCAGCGTGAAAATTTTTTTTTCAAATATAACACAAATTATTATACATTATTAAAATATTTAAAAAAAAAATTAAAATTTAAAAAAAGTTTATTTTGTATTTTAGAATTAACCAATTAACCAAAGAATTACTTAATTAACATCTCATACAATTTTTAAGCAAGAAAGTAATATTCATAAAACTTTTATCAGATTGCTCTAATATTGAAGCCTACAAAAGTTCTCTTCACACACAAGAAGGAAGGTGAAGCTGATCAACTCAGGTAAATAATATTTATCAGAACTTTTTGTTTAAGCTCAAAAGTTGTGCTTTTTATCTTGAAAAAACGACATAATTTTAAACATTAAAAGTTCTTTCTTACTTTTATTTTGATTACATACATTTTATCCCACCGCGGAAAAGGTAAAACAAATATTCAATATTAGTCTCCTATATATTATAGTATAATATATTTATAATCTTGGAATCACCATGGATTCAAAACTTCAGTAGTCCCCTCATATCAACGGATTGGCGAAGAGACTTAGTTCTGCAGCTTACGCGGTTAAAATTCGCTCACTGACTGATGTCGATACAGCTAGACTTGTTTATTTTAGTTACTTTCATAGCTTAATGACGTATGGCTTATTATTATGGCGTCATGCTGCTGATGTCGAATCTATTTTTATTCGTGCAATCTATAATTTAAAGTGTAGGGAATCTCTGAGAGATAAATTTAAGGAAATATATTTATGAAAATATTATATATGTATACAAAAATAGTGATAAGTATACTAGAATAGAACTTACGCATAATGTCAATACTCGGAACAAACGCAGGCTGCAATTTCCCCGTACTAGATTGTGTAATAAAATCCCAGAGGCTCTTTTATCTCTAAATTTAAGAAATGTGTTAAAGAAAAGCTGTGTAAAAAGGATTACTATAAAGTTAGTGATTATATAGTTGATGAAAGGGCCTGGGACTAGTGCTGGGCAGGCTACTTCTAATTAATTTGCTATATTTGTTTTAAATATTGTAGAATTGTTTGATGATTTGCTTTTTTTTTAAAAGAGTACCGAGAGTTTTGTACGCCGGCTTTTTCTCTCGGCCAACACCCTCTGTCTTCTTTGCCGATGTGTTGGGATGCCAACAGGCTCGAATTTAATGACGTGGAATAAGTGATACTCTTATGAGCCTATGTTCCAAAATAAACGTATTTTATTTTTATTTTATTTTACTAATAATAATACTTCTAACAATTTTACATCCTATAGAACTGTCGTCGCCTACCAGAACCCCCTAACTGGAGACTACTGCGTTCACAAGACGAGGTCTCCGAAGGGATACGTCAACAATTTGGAGCCTGTTCCAGACTCGCCAGATAGCGGGGTCTCTGATGAATATGAACCTCTTAATTTGGTTCCGACTGTCCCAGATATCAACCCACCGGGAATACATCAGGTTTATACTGAATTTTCTGATCTAAAATATATTGTTATGACCTTAAACGAGACACTAGCGTCGCTCTCTTTACGATATTTTCCACCAAAGTACATAATCTGCTACAATTACTGCATGTTTATGGTTTACTATATTTAAACAAAGTACTTTTAAATCAAGTTTCTTGTCTCTGAATGTGTGTTCTCCTGAAATAAAATAAACTTGGTTGTTACTCTTTTAAAAAAATTGTTTGTATGAAACAGAGTAAAAACAAACTTATGTTGAAAACTTATTTATTTATAACCCACTTCATTTTTACAATTCATACCACATATGATGACGATGAATTTCTCAATCACCTTATTTGATTGATTTGAATCGATCCACCAATCAGTGAATATATGAAGTACCGTTCACTTAGTTTTGTTCGTAAATTTTTCGAGTTCTTGTTGTTTTGTCAATTGTCTTAGGGTAATTCATAATTTATGGCGGAACGTCGTGAATCGCATCACAGCTGCCCCTTCTATTACCACTACTACATAGCGATCACGACCGCTAATTATCCGATTATTATTACCGATAATTATTTGTTGTGAATATAGATAACTGTATCGTATTTCAGATTCCTGATGGATTGAAAACTCCAATTACGCCAGTATATGACAACAGTGTCATTAAAACCTGGAAATGGGAGTACACAGAGTACCAGATTTGATTGCATGATCACAAAGCTACAATTTTATGAGAACTCATACAGTTTTGTATTCTCTGTACGTAAAAGGTTCTTAGCATTCAATTCATATATGACAGCTATGTCGGGATAATTACGATTAACTTAAAACAATTAAAAAAATTGACTGACTACAGGCAGACAAAGAGAAGATTTTGCTATCGCGAAATATGTTTCAAAGTAGTTTTAAGAATTTCCATAGTGCTAAATCACTTGCATCATCAGCAAACCCACACGTACATACTCGCACTTTCACACCATCACACAGCACAGCGAAATTAGGTTTTACGTATGTCATAATTCCTTTCGTAAATATTTAAATATATTTTGTATTCCTTTCTTGGCTATATGTTTGGTATAATCATTTTTTGTTTTATATAATTTATATTAGCTGTACGAAATAAATTAATACTTATTTCGTATATTATAGAATGTAAGTACCACCAGTAGTCATAGGAAGTCACTGACAGACTTGGCAGGCCTGAACTCCGAACTTGACAAACGGAGCTTTGAGAGGAAATAGAAGAAATTACTGATGCAGTTCGTTCTTCGATTACACTTAACGGTCTATGACGCACAGGCCCGGCGGGAGACGCCAACCCTCTATGTTAATAAAGTCCCTTTTTAAGAAAGGGGAGATTTAGACACTCCCCACGTGCTTAGCGACTTGGTCACATGTCTAGCTGACTGCGTGCCTGATAGACTAGGATGTAGGGGATTTTTGCTACTTTGTAACATAAGTTCCTTGAGTCTACTTCATTTTATTTTAAATAAAGTGCTAATAATGTTGAAAGCTTTAAATTCTAATTACTGTTGTTAATTCAGATGTATAAAAACTATAATAAAGCAATTGAAAACTGTTATTTTTTATTTATACTTTCCTTTATTTGTTAGTATATTGTTAAGCTTTAAACAAGACGACCATTAGCAGACATAGAGAGAAGAGCATCGGCAGAGGAGCATCCGACATTAAGAATCAGATCTTCTTCTTCAGATTCTTCATAACCGTTCCCGAGATATTTGAGAATGGTTTTAATTAAAAATTTGTTTTGTTTTGTATTTAAGGCCTGTATGCAGAACGACTCTGGGTTGGGGTTCGCGAGTAATTTGAATTCTTTGTATGACTTTAACGGGTAGAAGTGCTAAGTTTCAACCAAACATGTACATAATTACAATTAAATAATTGATTAAATGTAAATTGCAAGAAGGAAATAATGTTTATTTCATATAATTCAAGCTGAAGATATTCCCCTCCCCTTTTGTTTTAATCACTCATTGATTTGACACCGTCATTTATTTGCCATAACATTTCCTAACTTAAATTGGATTTGAATATGCGAAGCACGAACTTACTGATGAAGAGTGACAGGGCATAGAGCGTAGGGCAATGGACAAATTCTTCGAAATAAAAAAATATTTTAACCGTTCATATTTCATTTGCTGGTCGATTGTGCGCACCGAACCTTCGATCTCTTGCATGGTGGGTAAAGAGGTATGTATAAAAAATCAACAACTTTACTGTTAGGTTAGAAAAGGAGACCAAAGCTACGACGTACTTCGACGAAGGTTGTCCACGAAGACTCATTTTCATAATCACTTGTTTGATTTGACATCAATTACTTATAACGAACAAGATTATAATATAGATAATGAACTAATTGAAATCTCCTATATTGCTGTTTCTATGTAAGTGGATTTCAAATTTGATCGTGTTATAACACTAAATTAATTTAGCTTTTACCGAGAAATATAATATAAGTTTAATCTGGTATGGATGCCCTATGTGTTAAACTTATCATTGAATAAGTCAGAAACAAAGCCAGCACTTCCACATTAAAGGTAACAAACCAAGTGCTTACGCAATATACCTTTCATATAAAAATGTATCGAAAATGTAATTCAATACAATCTAAGTGAATTTATAAATATATATATTTTTTAATTTAATTTCTATTAACTTATCCAAAAAGAAAGGAAATGTTAGCATTTAATGTAATAGGTGACAACCGGGCAAGATGCTAAGTGATACCGCTGCCCTCAGACAGTCACATTTCCATCCACACATGCCCGGCGGCATGTGTGGATGCGCCACTACAGTGACGGCATACGTCCTGTGGAAACCAGCATGTCTATAAAAAATCAACAAAATGGATGCCATCTTGTACACTCTCATAATATAGTACCGTTTAAATCTAAATGTTACTTTAATAAGAGAAACTCTTTCTTTCTTACTTCCACACCAAACATGTAAAAGTGCTGGATTTCAATAAAAGTTTAAAGTAGAAAAACATCCAATGCAAGTCTTTGAATAAAAACTTTATCGAAGGAAACTTTGAACATGGAAAATATTGGTGCTATTTCTTACATTCCCTCGAGGTGAAATATTTTCTTGTCTTGTCTTGTACATCTAACGAAAATATAATAACTAAAAGCAATTTAACATCATTTCTTTCTATTGGGTAAGAATAACAGGGACTCAAACGAAAAAATCCTTAATTGGGTTGAAATGTCGAAAAATTTATGTAAGTAAGTGTTGCGCCATGCGGTGCATGAAGTTTAAATTTTGATAAAAAGTTAGGGCAATCAACTATATTGTTAAAAAGCTAAGATGCAAACGATAAATCAACTAATTTTCTACGATTCTCCAATGACACATCTTAAAGTGTGCTAGCCTCGTTTTGTATGTTTTACACATAGTATATTGTAAAACCTGTGTAAATTATTTACAAGAAACTAGTTAAGTCAAGCAAAATTATTTGAAAATAATTTGACAGTACTTGTTTTAATATTAGTAGCAAAAAGAGGATCACAAATATAAAGGTGGAAACATCTATCACTTTTCAGATTTTACGGTAACATCGATCAGTGTCGCCGCTGTACTCGATACATGCAACTGTTAAACCAATGATATGGCAATTTTAATTAAGTTCTAAAATACAAACTAGAATTAATTATTTTTATAATGTCAAGGTTTAAAACTCTTCGTTTTTAAAAAAGTAGTAAATCGACATTAATTTAGTGACGTATGTTACTTTTGTATGAAATCATCAAATCAATCAAAAGATGTAGAAATCTGAGGCCCAGGCCTAAAAAGGTTGATTTATTTATTTTAGTTTTATATAAAATTGTATACTTCTTGTATTTGTGTGTCTCATTCCTAATTGACAAATCAATTAATATAGTGCCCTATCCACATATATAATTAACTTTTTCCTCCGTGTAAATTGAAGAGAAAAGGCGAACAGAGCACTTTATCAATCTTTCAATTTGGTCCTCTTGTCCTCAGACGAATTGACTCTACGGTACCCCTTGATAGGCCAAATTGTGTCTAATTTTCATTAGTTTAATCAATTTTACGCAACACTGGGGAAATGAAAGGCAATGCTTTACTTCGTTTAGTCTTCATTAAGGCTTAAATTCTTTTAACAAAATTTGAGTTTATAATTTGTATAACAAGTGATATAAGTATATGGAAACATGATTTTGCTTCGGTAGGTTTTGAATTTACAAAATACAAAAAAAATTCAACAATATATGTAACATATTTTCAATTTACAATATGGCATAGTATGACCAATATTTTTTTAATTTATGCATCAGCTATATTCAAAAACATTTGGATCAGCTCTTCTTTGATACCCATCAAAGGTCTTAAAATATATTACGAGGATATGGAGCTCTTTTAAAGCTAATTTAAAGATATTTTGTCCATGCAGATTCCCATCTAAAGAGCTTTACCATCTCAGTCAATTATTTTCCACCAGGGAGCTTTGTTTTAAGTGTAATTTTAACAGCACACAGAGGGCTCCCACATCGTTGACTGTATCTAAAAAGAAATAGTAATTTTGTCGTCGGTCAGTCAATAACGACTTACATCGCCAGACGCAATATGCAGGTAGACTTAACCTATAATATAGTAAATGGGCTGCTCGATCTTTATTCGGTCACAGTCTACGATCGAGAAAAATGGTTAAATTACTGGCTTATGAAGAGAAGGAACACCTTACGTAAATTTGGAGATGCTCCTGGGGTCTAACATGTAGTTATACATTCATTTCACTCATTCATTCACACGCATGTTGTAAACAGTTTAAAAAGTTATTGAAAAAAACATAAAATAATAATATTATAATAATAGAATAAACACATTTTTATTCTCTTTAATTAATTAAAGTTCTGAAAACATGTGGTCTACACAGAAGTTGGTGATGATTTGTAACATAAACTTGAAAAATGTTACTTAGAAAGTCAATTTTAATTATTATAAAAAACAATTTATAGAACTATGTTACAAATGAAATAATAGGATATATTCATATAAATTGTAAAGGAAAAATTAAAAATGTATTTGTCGTATGTCCTACGGGACGGTTCTTCACAAACTTCTAGTATAAAAGATAAGCAACTCAATCTTACTTTTTGTAAAACTTTTTCCTTACTTCGCTGTAAAATACAGTCATCTATCTTGTATGCAAGATTTAATATCAAGTTTTTACAGTGATGCAATTTTATTATACAAGAACATGATCCTACTGGTTTTATTAAATAGTTTTTTTTTCTAAACTAATCGAAGAAAGAGTCAAAATAATTTAAAAAATCACTTCAAATGGTTTAACTGGTTGATGGGTTGATAACATCCACTATTTCTCTGTTTGACTACATCCAGATTCTATATTTAATTGAGTTTATAAAAATGTATGCAGGAAGTGTATTTTGTGTATGTTTAAGTATAAATCCCCTGTTTCTGGACCGATCTATATCAACGATCGCTTCGACTTCCAACAATAATTTTAAAACAAGGCCAATTAATACAAATAAAAATATTAATTTCAACAGACACCATGTCCCCCAGAATAATTGTTATCTAGTAACCCTAGAGGACCTAGGCCCTAGGGGATTAGAGATAGATGGATTTTTGTCTCTACTTTATTGGTTAGTGGTTTAATTCTTTATTGCTTTTATTTTTAAATGTATGGTTGTTTTTGTATTAACACTGTTTATTGTATTTACCTGATTTCGCTGGTCGTGTCCACATGTTTTAGGGACGACATCGCTTTTTATATTTTCGTATGTAAGTTAATGTTGACATGTGATTGTCCTAATTATGTGGTCCAATTAAAAAAAAATCACCCTTCAGTAAATTTTTGATCTAATTATATTTTGCTGTTTAAACGTATTAATTGTCTATAATATAACAATGTGATTTCTCCTTTCTGGGGTTGGCATTTCCGTACCCATATAGTATTTGATTGTTCATCACAGGTACATTGCGGTAAAGATTTAATTTGTAAAATCAATAGTATAACAATACACGAGCAGACCACACATATCAATTTCAATTGCTTGGTTTGGTATAGTTTCACTTTAAAATAAAGGTAATTTAGACAAAAAATACTGCCTACCAATACCGAATAACCTTCTTGTTTTAGTGCCATCTTCTCTTGAAGGTTGGCGATCATCTTTCTTTCTTTTCGTCCGTTTCATCTTGATTTCTTTAAGTTCCGGTCGCGCTTTAGTAATGATGTGGTGCTTTCACCAAACAGTATTTACCAATATCATCATCTCTAGAAATTTGTTGTTATCTCAAAAAGTACCAAATAGATTTTTATGACTTACACTGTTGGTAATCCTAAATTACATTTTTTTTATAAAAGTAAAACTTAGAACCTCCTTTGGAAGCTGTTGGTGAAAGAGGAATTAAAAAAAAAAATGTTGCTCCATAATTTAAAATAAACCAAAAATCTATTTTCATTAAAGCCACACAGAAAACGGTGATAATAACAAAAATCTTCATAAGTGCATCGGCGAGAGTCCACAGCTGGTAGCACATTTTTGTACAGCCTCGCCTCAGAAAGAATTCAAAGTAATAATGAAAAGCAATCTTGCAAACAGCGGTCACCTGTTTTTAAAATTATTACACAATATAAGAGCAAATACAAAAGTATCTTTACATTTATGAAGTTATGTGCTCATCATGGAAGTGTTTTATAATTATATTTGAAGAAAATTATACTGGGAATGTCTAGCATTTAAATTAAACTTTTCATTTTAACTTCATTTTGAGTCGTGAAGCTTGACAACCTTTTAAGTGTAATGTTTTCTAATTTAGATTATTACCAGCTGCCCCCGCGAGCTTCGTTTCTCTTTAATGCCTAGTCTGGCTACTAGTACACACCAACATGGAACATTTTGCTACGCTACCCTAGTGACATACTTCAAAGTCCTTAACTATCAAATAAAAAATAGGGGTTAATTGTAGAGGGGTGAAAATTAAGGGCTGTATGTATTTTTTGTGTTGTAACATAAAAAAATAAAAACAAAAAATTTCGTCAAAAATATAAAAACATTGTTGAGGTGGACGCCCCATGTCGCTTAGGCAGACCCACTGAATTGCATATAGAATTTTGATAAAAATCGGTCAAGCCGTTCCGGAGGAGTACGGTAACTAACATTGTGACACGAGAATGTTATATTTAAGATTTGCTTTTTTGTTACGTTGTCCCTTTTCTTTTATTCAAATAAGAAAAATGAAGGTTGAGACACAAGGGAAACCAAAGAGTCTTTGGTTTCCGTCAAATTCTTCCAATAGAGAATGGAAGACAATCTGAGTGTCTGAGTATGTCTTCTTCAAATTATTCTGTCTTTGTATTGGTATACTAAACAAAGTGTAGTGCCATTTCTTCATAAGGGAAATATCGCTATATTCCAAAAATTGTTAAAAAAAATTTTTATCGTAAGAATAGTGCATCACATAGTTAGCAGAACTATCAATTGTATAATGTATAATACAAGTAATTAACGTAAACTACAAATAAGTTTCAGATATACATTAAATTAAAAAAAATAATTAAAAAAATTAAATATATACTTAAATTAAGATTCAGAAATGAGACTTAGCAGGGTTGACTCCCAAACGTCAGAATCTGACATATGGGAGTCATAGTACATTAAACAATATTTTATATACCATATAATATTTGCGTCCATCGTTCGATTTCCGGGGAAGCAATCGTTATTTTATGTTGGTCGTACTGTACGTCCCACTGGGGGGTTTCAGACTTACAAACTACACACTAATATATAAGGAACTCGTAAAACAATGGAAGCTAGGGTAATATAAGCGTTATCGAAGTTCCAACCCGCTTACAGTCGGGTAACTAGTCTTAAGTAAATAGTTTAGACGTTGGCCGTGGCATAAACACTGTGCTAAGGAACGCGACGATTTCTCATCGTTTTTGAAATTAAAGTAAAAACCTTTATTTTTAGCTGTCACCTAGAGAGAATGGGAGAGAATCGAAGTGTCCGATCTTCTAGATATGCTTTCTTGCTTAGTATACTAATAGGCCGTGGCCATAGAGCTCAGCTACTCATCTATCACTCATTACTATATATAAAAAAAACTATTTGAACAATTAAAAATTATTAAATAGAAAATTAAAACAAATTTAAAAGTTTGGTCCCTGCGTCAGTTAATATTTAACGCTGGCAGTACTTCCTCGCTATATATACTTATTCTCTAGGGCACCGGTACTGACTACCAGACGCCAACTGAGCGCAAGCGCAAGAGCAAAGATTTAAGTTAGCGTAACGGCGACGGCTGACGGGCATTAGTACGCTTTTTCTTGACCCTAAGTCAAAATGGTTCGCAAATACTTCAGTGGGCAGCTGATTCCATATGGTGGTGATGCGCAGTCTTAAAAACGCACAGTTGTAGAGCGATGGACGACGAGGAAATAAGAATTTCGTATTGTGCGTCCTCGTCCGATTATGAACCTCAGCTATAGGTATTAATCCGAACAACTTCTCAGAACACGTTTGGTAAATGCGATAAAAGATAGACAGAAGTTTTATTTAAAAAATACATCATTATTTCGCCTCACACTATGTTAATAGTAATAATTATTCGCACAGTACGTAAACCGTTTAATTAACTGTGTCTCGTACAAGTTAACCATGAATGCAATCAACTCATAACTTGTTAACCGATATTGATCGACGTCGGTCTACCCTACGTTATTATTAGGCTAATGGAACCAGGGCTGTCATAGAATGTTATCATTAATTAGAAGTTTTTTTATTAAGTAAAAATAGAACATTTTAACAATTTTCAAAACTTTGATCCCTGAGACTAATTCGTTGAGCGAGGAAAGCCCTAGCTGGGTTCACCAGTTCTATCAACCAGACGCCAACTTAAATCTCTAGTTAGCGCCTGTACTGTGATCTCCAAGCGTATACTACAAGGGGAACAAAATAGATTTTTGAATCGTTTATTATTTTCCTTCTGCTCTGTGGCCTTGTCAGCCTCTTTGTTTGTCAGAGGGTGGTCAGACAGGGCTAAAGTGTCTACACTAGTAGCACCACATACCAAAGCCCGTCCCGAGATCTCTTGCCAGTGTTACGTTCTTATATAACATAGTTAAATGGTCATTACAGAACAACCACTAAGAAAATATAATAATATTCTCGTTACTTATTCCCAAGATTCACACAGTAGAATTTTTCAAAAAATAAAGCCTTGATAAAAGCCTATCTGGTAACTAATTTGCTTTGTTAAGTGATATTTATCAGGTGTGTAAATATTTTTAAATATAAAATACGAGTAAAAATTAAAATTGAAAGTGTAATTTAAAAAAAAGAGTTCACTGTAATAGTAATTTAAGCATAGTTAGATTGTACTTCATACGATATAAAATGCATTGGATATAATGTGGTGTATATAAATAAAGGTACATTATTTGGGCCTTCCTTATCATGCCTCGGGCATGTTTACCCAGGCTCATATTGACGAATTCTGGGAAAAATGTCGGAAAAGAACGGCATCACTTTTATGCAAATTTCTAGGCAGTATCCCTCGTACAATAGATTACTGTAAGTACCAAATTATTAAATAGTAATAATAATACAGATTCATTTAAGTTAGTAAGAATAATAATTTATTCCAATTGAAGAAGAAAATAAAAGAAAAGCTAAGTTCAATATTTTTATTTACGGGAATAAAATATTTAGCGCCGGTCTTCCAATAGCGAGCGTACCAGAGAGCTTTTATGAGTCAATTTCGACATCCTTTCACATATGTCGAGCTGATGCTGCAAATTTGAGATTGCTGATACAAAACGCCGTTGCTTTCGATATTTGGAATTACAAAGTTGAAGAGAAATGCGTGACACTCGGCCAATAGATTTTTATTTCTGTGATCACAGTGCAAGTTCAGCAGTGTTGGCCTAGTGGCTTCAGCGTGCTACTCTTACACCTGAGGTCGTAGGTTCGATTCCCGGCTGTGCACCAATGGAGTTTCTTTCTATATGCGCATTTAACATTTGCTCGAACGGTGAAGGAAAACATCGTGAGGAAACCGACATATCTTAGACCCAAAAAGTCGACGACGTGTGTCAGGCACTGGAGGCTGATCACCTACTTGCCTATTAGATTTAAAAATGAACATGAAACAGATACAGAAATCTGAGGCCAAGACCTAAAAGAAGTTGTAGCGGCACTGATTTATTTTTTTATCATATTGCAATACTTTCTACAATTTAGACTTCGAAAGTCGATGTTTCAATATAAGACGGATGAGATGCAGAAATTTGCTTCTTCCATATCCCATTGGTGAATTACGGTCAACCATCATTTAACATATTCAGTAAGAATGTTCTAATAAACGTAACATTATTATTATTTGTTACGCACATAAATAAATATTCAGAAATTATTCCTTGAAATTAGGCGGGCTAAACGGGGCAAGATAAAAACAATGCTAAGCGATAAAAATCCTTCAAGAAACATCTTTAGAAATAATTGTTTGATAAAACATCCTTTTAGGAGGGAGTTTTCTCAATTTGTTCAAAAATCTGCTTAAAGAAAAGGTAAAAGCTCCCGTGATTGTAATAAGGATAGCGTAATTAATTCTTCCCCTGTATTAATTTAAACGAGCGGTTAAGTTGACAATAAAATTGAACCGGTTAGCAATCAGATCGTTTATCTGAAAACAACATTCCTTATCAAGCAAGCTTATTCCACAACACCTGAATATAAACACACAACTCAATGTTATTTGATATAAGGGCTTCAGGGCGCAGGCAGGAGCAGCTGCTAAAGATGTATAGCTACTAATAATGTGAGACTTGTGAATTTTTATTAATGCTACAAATATATCTCTTCATACTCTTACTCAGTCGAAATCATTTTGTTTACAGTGAATCCAGTTCTTGTTTTTGTTTTTGTCAAATATCACGTGATGGTTTTTGAGTCTATACAATTTTGGAACTTTAGGAAGATTCCAGATTAGGCTAAAGTTTCTTACAAACAAATAGTAACAAACATACTTTATTCTGAGCGTCGAAAAATCAGAGACAAATTCACAAGACCCAATTTTGTCGTATTATGCAGCATTGAACTGTTCGGAACACTGACTATATGACCTCCTCCTTAGGAACATACAACTGCTATGTTTAAATGTGTCTTGTGTGTTGGAACGTTAATAAATCGCTACGTTTCTTACGCCCGTTTGCCTTAACTTCCGTCACCCGTTCAAGAGTTCATTTTTCAGACTCAGACGCAATTATTATTTGAAAGGATGGCAACCCCACAAATTATATTTTCCTTCTTTCCACTTCAACTTCTTTTTATTAGAATTGCAAATCTTGATAATAACTTTGCACTCCTCTAGAGTTTTAAAATACTAATCATAAAGTTACACTATTTTAAGATTATCAATATAAGTAATTAATATGGATTTATTAATTAATTCAATTCAATTACAGATTTATAAAGATTGTTTATTTTTTTGACAAAAATTATAGTGCTACATTATTTCCTCCAATCTTATAAGTAGACACGTTTATAAAGCCGTTTTGTTTTTTTTTTACCTATAAAACAGATAAAACTAAAGTTATAATGTTTCAAATGGTTTTGACAATAACAAACTAAATCTAAACAATGAAATTTACCTGGGAACTATGCAATCTTTAGATGAGATTTGAATTTTTGACATAAATATTAAGTAATTAAAGTTTATCATAGTTATATCTATGGTATATAATACAAATTATTTTACCTAAAGTGTATAACAATTTAGGTAAACCAATAAATGTTTTGAATTTTTTAGTAATACCAGAAATTTTTGTTAATCAGAAAAAATTACCAGCAAATCAGCAGATTAGGCACGTAACAAGGCCTTCTTTAAAATTTATCAGCCCACTACCGAATACCTGGATATATGCAGCTCCGAATAAGTACTGTTTAATCCGCTGTAATCGCGAATAATTGGAAAGAGAGCCGAATGATTGGAAAGAGCCTGATCTTCTAGGTTTTGTTTATACACACAGAATTTGGAAAATTTTGCAGATTTTAAACCATGTGAATGAGTAGGGAACGATGATTTTAATGTTCACAGCTCTGTGTTTGATTAATTAGGAATGTATACAAGAACGTAACACCGGCTAAAAATCTCTGGTCGTACAGTGATATCATATTAAAATTTAAGTTGATGGTACTATGTGCAAAATATGTTCTAATGAAAGCTAGGTGTCAAATAAATGATATTTGAATGCTTTTTAATGCGTTGCGAATGGATCGCATATAATATGGATGCTATATATTCTGCCACATTCTACATGACTGCTCACCAGAGCGTAATACAAAATTGTTTAATTTTATACAACCAAAAACATCTGCACTTACTTTAAGAAATCCAAGCATACGTGAGGAAGTGGTGACTACTTTATTAACTTGAGATATAAACGTTAATTTAAGTTTGTTTCTTATTACTGATTTTATACCACGCAATAATTTTAAATTTGTTTATGTGTCTGCGCCTCAGATTTATGTGTCTGACACAGGCCGCTGACTTTTTGGGTGTAAGGTGTCCTCGCGATGTTATCGTTAACCATTTGAGCGAATGTGAAATGCGCACATAGAAAGTCCATTGGGGCACAGCTGGTGATCGAATCTGCGACCTCAGGGATGAGAGCTGAAGCCACTAGGCCAACATTGCAATTCCCGAAGAAAGTACAATTAAAATCAGAGCAATTGCATATCATACAGATCAAGCACTTTCCTCATGCTAAAAATCGTGTTCTTATAAATTAATAACAAACAAAACAAATTATATAACAGTATCCTTGGTCCTGTACCAATATATATAATTTGTTTCTTTCTTCTTGTAACATTATTCTCTTATTTCCTACCCCTTTTACTACCCGAGTAATTATAAATAAAATTATCATCCTTTATATTAATTTATCATATTTCAGCCGTTTTCAAACATTGGTTATATCTTCCCCGTTAATAAACCGCTACGCTTACTGACTCAGACTTATCCACATCCCTATACGATCGCAGAGTGAGTATACAGTAGCGATATTAAGTATCTTATGTTTGTAATATTATATATAATGTTTGACATTATCATATTGATTCCGTACTGTAAGGTTACGGTACGTATTTTTTAGGAATAAATAATGAAGACTATAAATATATATTTTTTTTATTTTATTGTCTGCTTATCATTACCTGTACACAGTCCACAATAAAGTAATAAAAAAATAAATTAGTGTTTGTGTGCATTACTTATATTACCATATTTTTATACAACACAAGTATTTCAGTTAAAAATGTCACGGTCAATACAAAAGATAATATTTATTTTACCCGCTGAAATCCCAAAAAGGCTATTTCACGTGACAATCTTCAACCAGTAATAATTATAAATTCGCATCTCTTAATTACAATAAATTATCAGCAAATAAAATAATAATTGAACGTAAAACACAGAGCAAAGGATTTTAAACAGTTAATTATACAAATAAATCAGATTAATAGTACTCTTGTCACGGTGGATGACGGCATTATCATAATTGTTTCCACACAAATGACTTTAAAATAATTATTGCCCTGTAGAGAATATATTATTGCATTAATCACTGATTAGAATATTAAAATACAAGAGCATGTTCAGATTTCATTTGAACATTGACCAACTGCTGACACCGGCCACGTTTGTTATAAACTTTACAATGTAAGTGTGTTTAGTAGTATTTAAGATATTGTTTTATAAGAATAAAACAGAATTGAATATTGCTCTGTCTTTTTCATTTCTCGCTTCCTCCCAAAATGGCGAAGACTTATCCAAGCCCTTTGATCCGTAGGGCTCCGACAGCTATCTTAGGTCTCTTGGCGCAGATACCCCATACTTATTTATATATTCACTTTTTATGTGCTTGGTTGATCTGTATGGCTTATGGATAGTAGGTAGTAGCTGTAGGATTGTTAGGTCCAAACCCTCTAATATATTTAGCGCAACTTGCTAATGTATATGTCACAGTAAAGTAGTTAAATCAGAGAGTTAATTGAATCTCTGGACAGCTTATTATATGATTATATAACAGCTATCTGTCTGACCGAAAGCTAGCGTGTTGATTAATAAATAAAACAAGATGACGATCACGACAACAGCTGATTAAACAAAACAAAACAAAACAAAACAAAATTGATTTATTCATGTAGGTAACAATGTACACTTATGAACGTCAAAAAATTTAAAAATTGTGAATTTACATTTACTGCCAGTTCTCAAATCAAGGGCGTAGAACGGAAGAGAAGAACTGGCAATAAACTCTCCGCCACTCTTTTTAAGTAAGTTTTTTTTTTACACAATGCTTGTAAGGAGCTGCGACCATTACATCATGTTCCATATGACATATTGAGTAATAAAGAATAAAAAAACAAATTAAAAGCAAAGATTTGTCCTCTATCAGCAGGAGGCATGGTGAAATAGGAGCACGCACTTACACACTCGTGAGAACAACACGCAAATACGTAGTATAAACAACTAATATCACCGCATACACGAATTCAAGTACGACCAGTCACCACAAGTAGCACCCGTTCACGAGTATGACGCATGGCCAGCCATCGGCCCCCTCGCCATATTTTAGGGAGAGAGACAACCCGACGCATGGACGCCGCCACAAGCAATGACATTTGAGTGAGCATGACGATCCTTGAAATGTGCACTTGGCTACACAAGAAAATAGTAATAATACTAATTATACTGAAATAATTTGATACCACATGAATCACGGTTTGTTCCCACTTTACATTAAAAAAAAGTCGTAGATGTCGACGATCGCCCCATAGTCTGAAAATGCAGCCGAGAGATTCTATCGCGTTACCTATTTATACTGAAGCAATTCATATCCAAGCACTATGATCGTTTAAGTATTCATTTATATTATAATAGGCCTTAGCAAGCAGTTTTACTTTAATGTACGATTTAAATTTATTTATTGACAATATTTGTATCTCACTAGGGATTTTGTTGAAAAAACGTATGCAATTGCCTTGGAAAGAATTACTCGTTTTATGCAGCCTCGTGGTTGGTGCGCTAATTTTGTCTTTATTACGAGTACTATAATTATGGAAGCTACTATTCTTTTTAAAGATATCTATATTTTTCCGCACATACAAAATATTCTCATAAATGTATTGACTTGCCAAAGTTAAAATATTTAATTCCTTAAACTTATTTCGGACTGACTCCCGTGGGGACAACCCACAGATCGCTCTTATAGCCCGTTTTTGCACTACAAATATCGAACTAATGTCAGCGGCATTACCCCACAAAATAACACCATATGACATGATACTATGAAAATAGCTGAAATAAACGAGCTTTGCTGTATTCTCATCCGTAAGATCGCGTATCTTTTTCACTGCGAACGCTGCAGAACTTAGCCTATTCGAAAGACCTTCTATGTGTTGGCCCCACTGGAGTTTACTATCTAAAGTAATTCCCAAGAACACCGCACTATCAACAAAGTCTATTTCCTCGTCTTTAATTATTATTTGAGAATGACTACTTTTTACATTTGTAGTTTCAAATTTAATACATTTTGTCTTCTTCTCGTTTAACTTAAGATTATTTGTACTAAACCAGTGAACCACACTGGAGATGGCACTGTTTACATTCTCAAGTGATGGATTTCGTCGTTTCACTTTAAATAAAAGCGAAGTGTCATCAGCAAACAGTACTATCTCGTGAAGCTCCTTTACAAGAAATGGTAGGTCATTTATATAGACGAGGAATAAGAAGGGACCAAGTATGGAGCCCTGCGGTACGCCCATAGTAACAGACGATCCCTGTGATATAGCTCCATTTACATTTACCTTCTGAATTCTATCGCTCAGGTATGATTCCATAAGATTTAGCGCTTTTTCGCTAATGCCATAGTGTTGAAGTTTTTTGATAAGGATTTCGTGATGGACACAGTCAAAAGCCTTTGATAAATCGCAAAAAACTCCAATGGCATCATGAGAATTTTCCCAAGCATTTAAAATCTCGGAAATTAATTTACTTTTAGAGTCTTTCTTGTAGAAAAGTGGTATTTTGTTTCAAATCGACTTCGCCATGATTATTTCGGCGTGATCGTGAAGAACTAAGAGTATGGGAATTCTGTGTTTTGTTTTATTATAAATTGTTAGGTTAGGTTAGATTCGTCTTGTTACCTAGAAACGTTTAGGAAACTCGTTAAACATTTCTTTCACTTACTTGTCTGACGGAACTTTAGCCATTTCATTGAATATCGATATTTAATTAACTGTCTATATATTCAATCAACTCTCTGATTTAACTACTTTACTGGGACATATATACTACATATACTCCTGACATTTATTTACGGATAAATTGAAACACACACTTCACGTTTATATTATTTCTCTTTAAGCTTCTAAGCCAATCTAATATCCCAATTAAATATCATGTCCAGTACGTAACGTGTTTTAGGGATCATGTCCGACGTATTTACATCAAACAAAACAAAAAACAAAACAAAATTTATTTATTCATGTAGGTAACAATGTACACTTATGAACGTCAAAAAAAAGAAATATTAAATGAATTTAATTTTACATTTACTGCCAGGTCTTAAATCAAGGGCGTAGAACGGAAGAGAAGAACTGGCAATAAACTCTCCGCCACTCTTTTTAATCGCCAAGTTTTTTTTTACACAATGCTTGTAAGGAGCTGCGACCACTACACCATGTTCCATATGACATATTGAGTAATAAAGAATAAAAAAACAAATTAAAAACAAAGATTTGTCCTCTATCAGCAGGAGGCATGGTGAAATAGGAGCACGCACTTACACACTCGTGAGAACAACACGCAAATACGTAGTATAAACAACTAATATCACCGCATACACGAATTCAAGTACGACCAGTCACCACAAGTAGCACCCGTTCACGAGTATGACGCATGGCCAGCCATCGGCCCCCTCGCCATATTTTAGGGAGAGAGACAACCCGACGCATGGACGCCGCCACAAGCAATGACATTTGAGTGAGCATGACGATCCTTGAAATGTGCACTTGGCTACACAAGAAAATAGTAATAATACTAATTATACTGAAATAATTTGGTACCACATGAATCACGGTTTGTTCCCACTTTACATTAAAAAAAAAGTCGTAGATGTCGACGATCGCCCCATAGTCTGAAAATGCAGCCGAGAGATTATGTCGCGTTACCTATTTATACTGAAGCAATTCATATCCAAGCACTATGATCGTTTAAGTATTCATTTATATTATAATAGGCCTTAGCAAGCAGTTTTACTTTAATGTACGATTTAAATTTATTTATTGACAATATTTGTATCTCACTAGGGATTTTGTTGAAAAAACGTATGCAATTGCATTGGAAAGAATTACTCGTTTTATGCAGCCTCGTGGTTGGTGCGCTACTTTTGTCTTTATAACGAGTACTATAATTATGGAAGCTACTATTCTTTTTAAAGATATCTATATTTTTCCGCACATACAAAATATTCTCATAAATGTATTGACTTGCCAAAGTTAAAATATTTAATTCCTTAAACTTATTTCGGACTGACTCCCATGGGGACAACCCACAGATCGCTCTTATAGCCCGTTTTTGCACTACAAATATCGAATTAATGTCAGCGGCATTACCCCACAAAATAACACCATATGACATGATACTATGAAAATAGCTGAAATAAACGAGCTTTGCTGTATTCTCATCCGTAAGATCGCGTATCTTTTTCACTGCGAACGCTGCAGAACTTAGCCTATTCGAAAGACCTTCTATGTGTTGGCCCCACTGGAGTTTACTATCTAAAGTAATTCCCAAGAACACCGCACTATCAACAAAGTCTATTTCCTCTTCTTTAATTATTATTTGAGAATGACTACTTTTTACATTTGTAGTTTCAAATTTAATACATTTTGTCTTCTTCTCGTTTAACTTAATATTATTTGTACTAAACCAGTGAACCACACTGGAGATGGCACTGTTTACATTCTCAAGTGATGGATTTCGTCGTTTCACTTTAAATAAAAGCGAAGTGTCATCAGCAAACAGTACTATCTCGTGAAGCTCCTTTACAAGAAATGGTAGGTCATTTATATAGACGAGGAATAAGAAGGGACCAAGTATGGAGCCCTGCGGTACGCACATAGTAACAGACGATCCCTGTGATATAGCTCCATTTACATTTACCTTCTGAATTCTATCGCTCAGGTATGATTCCATAAGATTTAGCGCTTTTTCGCCAATGCCATAGTGTTGAAGTTTTTTGATAAGGATTTCGTGATGGACACAGTCAAAAGCCTTTGATAAATCACAAAAAACTCCAATGGCATCATGAGAATTTTCCCAAGCATTTAAAATCTCGGAAATTAATTTAACGCCAGCATCGGCTGTAGAGCGACCTCTTGTAAAACCATACTGCTGGCTATGCATAAGTTTATTATTATTAAAATGTATCAGTAATTGATCTATAATAATTTTTTCAAAAATTTTACTCAATACAGGCAGCACAGATATGGGTCTAAAATTTGTGGGGTCAGAAGTGCTGCCCGTTTTGAATAACGGTGTGATTTTACTAAACTTCATCTGGTCTGGAAAGACTCCACAATCTATACATTCATTAAATATTATAGCCAACTCTGAACTGATAGCTTCGATTACTGATTGTACAATGAAAACAGATACACCCCAAAGATCTTTAGTTTTTTTTATTTTTAGCTGTTTAAATGTTTTTATAATATCATTGCAGCTAATGCGGCTAAATATAAACTCACGATTGCATACAGGAACATTCTGTTGCAATAATAAAAGGGCGGCTGATGGCGAAGAATTTAGAACGCTGGTTGTATTTAGTGGAATATTAGTAAAAAACTCTTCAAATGCAGAGGCTACTTCGAGGTCGGAACTAATTACTTTACCGTTTATGTTCATCTTATATTCAGAATCCTTTCTGGAGGTTCTTCCAGTCTCCTCGTTTATAATTTTCCAAGTAGCCTTTATCTTATCAGAGCTGTTGTTTATTTTATTACTTAAGTGTTTTGCCTTAGCGATTTTACACTCTTGCCTAAATTTTTTTGAAAATGTCCTAACATGAGTTTTAAATTCTTCACTGTCATTATACTGTTTTTCATCATACAATTCATACAATTTTAGCCTTTTTTTGTGTAGTTCCGGAGGTGCCCAGTCACAAAAGGTAGGTTTCTCCGAGACCAAAAAAGTCTTTGGAGTGAACACATTTTTGAATTCATCAATAAATGATTCAAAGAATGTGTTATATAAATTATTAGGGCATTGGTTACTACGCAAAAATGGCGTATTAAATATAATTTTTTTTCTAAATTTGTCTAACCGATCATATGTTACAGGAATTGTGCATATTGTCTTTTTTGGATCTTTACATTTAAGTATATTTTGAAATTCAAACAATTGACCAGAGTGGTCAGATGTAAGTTTGTTGATAATACAGGTGTTGAGAGGAACTATATTACTATAGATATTGTCAATACATGTTGCATCACGTTGCTATGAAAAAAGCTCCAGGCTGTATTTTTTTAATTTCATGTTATTTATCACGTATTTTATGTATTTTTTATTTTGTAAATCTTTCAAGGAATAAATGAGGCTTTTATATTATTATTATTATCACGTATTTTTCATACCGTTACCGTACAAGAATAAACAAATTACAGCTATAAAACCAAACCTTTATCTTGCAAGTAACTAACGAATAAGCCACAGACTGCAACATATGCGATTTATGATTTAGCCAAGAAATTCGATCGTGTATTCAATCCTTTATCAAAGCACTATTCCAGCTCATAGAAGACAAACACTCAAAATGAATTATTCATACCGAGTCTCTGCCGTTTGCCTTACTGGACGACATTGGAATTTGTGATCCCCTGTTTTTGGGTGTTATACAATCTATTAACTTTTATTCATAGAACTGAAATTTGTCAATAGATGTTTCATTCAAGATGATGTCAATGTGATATGTTAGATTTATGGATGTTCCATTTTTTTATTGTTTGTTGAAAAGACATGGGGAAAGCACGCAGCCCGTTATACAGATAACAGATGGTCTTAAACAGTAACCAAACGGGATGGTCCAAAGAGGCCGTTTAAGTACTTCGTAAGCAGATTTACTGCAATAAATCCACGGTCACGATGGAGGTCGTTATTAAGAATGTTCCAGGGAGCATTGACTATAAAATATTACTAAATTATATATAGTTATAATGTCAATTGATGAAATTAAACAAAAATATGAAGAAATATTTATTTTCTACTCACAAATAACATTTACAATATTCTTAACCTACATAATAATAATAAATAATTTATAAATGAATTGTTTATTTTAATTATATATCTATACATTTTAATAATTAATATGATTTATTGTACAATCAAATACAATATACTTAAACTATATAGTAATAATAAAAATAAAATTAAAACAAATTTACAAAAGTTTGTTCCCTGTGGAACAAAAACTAAAATTAGATATCAAAACACTCCTGGCTATAAAGAATTGTTTCACAAATCTCCGTAAGCCATCTTCATAGAGCTTTTTTCTCATCTATATAAAGCTCACAAGAGACGAAAATAAATGCATACCAGCCAAATTGTGTATGAGATAATCCTGCAATAAATAAATAGAAAAGAACCATTGAATTTAATGTTAACGTAGAATTTAAGTTTTCACCTTGTATTATTTATAGTAGCAAAAACATTGATATTGGCAGACTGCAATTCCAAACCGCACCGTATTGTTATGCAAATGGCTTGGCCAAAATTTGTGCTGCCTTTGTGACCCCATGTTTACTCTGACCTCACTGTAATCATTTGTTTCGGCCACTCATTGGTTCAAAACCTGACTGGACGTAAATCTGCTCCATTCTCCATTTTCAGCCCTAATCGTTTTTAAATATACCTAAGTAACACTGAAAATGTTTAGAAAATGAAAATTGGCTTCATGTCGAAAGTTGCCAATGCTTTTATTACTCTAACTACCATAGTCGTCTAGTTAGTCACTTATTCTAAAAAAATTGAGGCAAAAGGCTGAACCAAAAATTAAAGATTAGAAAATTAGGTTACTGGTATATTTATTTACTTAAGTTAGTCATTACTATTACATTTTTTGAATAATTTAATATGATTAAGTATATACTTGGTTTTAGGTACTCCTATTATGAATTAAATATTATAATTAATTTTACTTTATTGTTACATTTGTTTAAGATTTGGCTGAAAAGGGCGAAACTTGCCGCAGTCTGACAATCTACGGAGTCTTAAGGAGGAAATAATTTTTTTTTATAGAATTTGCGTTCCCTAATTGCCATAACTTCAAATCAAATCTGATAAAAGCCAAGAGGCTGATAGCAGATGGATTAAGATTTATAAAAAAAACCTTTTTTAACTTTAAGATTTGCGTAAGAATCACGACTAAAGCTAATTTGTTTTTTTTTTAAATAAGGTAGAAGCAGAAGGCATCAACCTATAAAAGTTATTCTCTTTATCATCTATAAAGAGAAGTAATTAGTCGTAGCCTTTAGTCTAAGTTATGGATTAGTCTGTAAAACCCCATCCGACATATGAATATCTATACCTTGATACCGATCTTTTGGTTAAATATTAACTGGCCCTTAAAATAGTACCGACAATATACGTCTTGATTAAAAACATTTTTCCTTAACATCAATCACGGCCCGGATTGAGTCAATCCAGAATAATGGATAAGGCAAAGCCCAAAAACATTATCTTAATTAGACAAGTTTCTACCTAATTGTTACAATTAACTAATCGCTCATTTGTTAATGGATTTATGGGATTGGATGTACTAGGTTTGATTTCAAAGAATCTATACATTTTCCAACAAATTTAAATATTTTACTCAAAGAATTATATATTAATATTTTCGATATTCTTCATGTAATAACTGAAGTTTTTTTTATGTAATACAAGGCAAACGAGCAGGAGGCTCACCTGGCCTTAGGTGATACCGCCGCCCATGGACGCTCACATTGCCAGAAGGCTCGCAAGAGAGCCACCGGCCTTTTAAGAGTTGGTATGCTCTTTTCTTGAAGGACCATCGAATTGGCTCGGAAACACTTCAGTGGAAAGTTGTGGTAGTGGTGGTGCGCGGTAAAAACCAGCTTAGGAAACGCTCAGTTGTGGAATGACGGAGGTCGATCGAGGTGATACGGATGATTTAGTATTCTGCCTTGGCGTCAGGTGATGAAAATCAGCAGGTATTATTATATTACTCCGAGTAACTCCTCTGAACACTCTCCATGGTAAATGCAGTAGAAGACCTTACGTATCTTCGCAACGCCAAGGGATCTAGCGTAATCTAGATCTACGGTAAGTTAAAGACGGTAAGACGGATAGAAGAAGATAATAAAATACCTAATTGATTTTTTTTGTCTAGTTATCCTACATCCTAGCTACCTTCAACATTGTCTATCGGAACCGATTCATGGGTCAAGGTCCAGGTTTTTCCAACTAACTCTGTTAATCACTTTCTCTCTTCTTTCGCTTCCTGTTAATGCTTCATTATCTTCTATCCACCTGCTTTTAGGGCGCCCTCTCCTCCTTCCCCCTGGTCCTTTCCGTACAGTTGTCTTTAAAGTCCACCTTTTATCTGTGTATTTTGCTATATGCTGTGTATTAGGGTATATTTATATGCTGCTTCAAATAAATAGGTGTATAAATATATTTAAAATAAACAAACAAATAACTTTTCCAAGATTTATAATGTACGATCTATGCAAGAAGTTATGTGGAATATCAAAGGAGGATGCATTAGTATTCAGCACGTGTATGTTCTAGCCAATTGCAAACTTACGTAGGTATGCAATTGCATTGTTTACACGACATTTCTTGCACAAAATATGTTTTTGAAATTACGGTTCAATGGGTAAAGAAAGTCTTTTAGAGCAATGCCTTTTGGCATCGACATGCGACTTTCATCCCCTTAGGGATACCTTAGTATTAGGTTCGTTCCCCGGCTGTGTACTAAACTTTCTTTCTATGTGCGCATTTATCATTCGAACGGCGAAGGAAACCATCCTCAGGAAACTAGCTTGCCTCAGACTCAAAAAAGTCGACGACTTGTGCCAGGCATAGAAGGCCGATCACTTACTTGCCTAGTAGAATGCCATCATGAAACAGTTGGACACACTAATATATATATCAGTGAATAGTGTATACAAATACTTCATGTTTTTCTATGCATGTAACACACATTTCATTCCATTAAGTTTTGGACGATTTAAATATAATTCAAGGGTTATCTAGCATTATATAGGTAAACATTTCTAATTGTTCCATGTAATATTAAAAAAAAAACTATTTTTGTAGTCGACGCCGTCCATTTTATTTAGTGGGTTACCAAAGTTTGAGGGAAGAATACTCTTCTTTAACAGGTCGCATCTCCCAGTGACGACACCAGTGGATGCCACAGTTTCGTAGTTCGCAAAAGAAAATTATTTGTAAAGAAATCCGGGAAACTTCCAGCAGTTCTTCCATTACATGAATCTTTCCGCTTTGTAATGTATAACCAATTTCGATGCATAGAACAATCTAAGCTTCTGTCTCATCTATTACAGAAAGCAGTTATTTGACAAATGATGTCACTTAACATCCTCATTTTTTAATATTAATTCCCCACTGACCCCAGAGCTGGTGTTTTCGTGGCTCGTAGCATTAAAGGTATACCAAGCAAACTTTTTAAATTTGTTTTACTTTATAATTTTAACTTTTTAATTATAATATTATTACTATAGGCTTAGCACATTTTAAATACTGCATATTTGTGTTTTGGTAATAAATATAACTGTAGTTCTGTGATAGCAATTATGCATAAGCTTTTGATCTCCATCCAAAGCGGCTATACAGAGGTTGAAGTGGAATTTGATTCCATTGAATCAGATACTGAGGGCTATTAAGGGCTCATAGATGCTCTTATATTACATTTGCTTCACATATACGCTGTAATAAGGGTATTTTTAATATTAACATCGGATTTAACATCATTCTAGATGAAATTATCATTTTCTTACTTACAATACTTTGTGTATCATTATCTTATTAACATTATTTTATTTAGCTTAAGTTATTTTTATAATTTATTTGCAAGAATATGATGCAAAATGTTATGGTTTTTAAGGGTCGTATATTCTGCCACACATAATACCGTGCAAAATTGTTAAAGGAATTTTACATAGAAGTTACATACATTAGTCAATTCTTATATTATTTGTAGTGACTAGACTAGAGAATATAACAATATATAAACGTTATCAAATTAATATATTTCACGCAAATAATCATCAATATAGTATTCTATTTATAATAGTAGTAGTACGTAAGTAGTAAGTGCTACGTACTACGTAACTACGTCAATAAGTCAAATTTTGAAAACGATCTTTTAATTAATCAATCTTTAAATAAAAAAATCTTTTAGATGTCATATTTATTTTAAGAATAATGAAAATGAAAAGCTAAATTATATTTTTCTTCATTTTTTTATGCATAATCAGAAAACGAACTTTACATGAATATGTTGGAAACATTAACTGGAGAGTTAGCCTGCCTATTAGGAATAATATAATAGGAACAAAGGTATGCTTTATTGATCAAGGCAATTAAGCTTTATTGTTAAGCCTATTAAATAATACGCGAAAAGGATCAGACACAGGATTACTTCAAGTCAGTATTACCAACGTAAATAAATACTGTTTTTTTATATAGAAAAGCGGCAAATGAGCAGAAAGCTTATCTGATGCTAAATGAGTTGGACACTGTCAATGCCAGAGGGCTAGCGAGTGATCGCCGACCTTTTAAGAATAGGTACGCGCTTATCTTGAAGAACCGAAGTCGAATTGGTTCGGAAATACTCTTCGTAACTAAACATTATCAGTAAAATAATATAAACGAAGATTTTGTACCGATTCTCGACATTTTGAACCACTAACTGTCTTATCTTATAAAACTACCTCAGAAACTGTTAAATCCATAATATTGACAGTCCGAGGACTAACGTTGGCGAGATGACAATATTGGGCGAGTATTTGCTTTGCTCTTGTTCGAACCGCCATTGGGAGATGGCACTGTAAAACAAAAGAGAAACGGCGTCGCTCGTCTCTCTCTACAGCATCTCTAGTCAGCGTTAACATTGTAATACATGAATACTTCAGGTATAACCATCATTTCACGTTTGTTGGTCCTTTATGTGATATTGGACGATTAAATCTTGCTTCTCAGAACTCTTTGGAGCCGTTGCAGCGAACGCAAACATTCAACAGGGTTCAAACGAATAAAACATGAACATTACATGTTTAATGTAAAACAAAAATAATTAGTCCTTAAGTACATATAAGCATAAATGTGCTAGGGTAACAGATTAATACTTAATATTGTATTTGTAACTTCAATCTCTTTACCATGCCAACAAAATTCGTCCTACTAGCTGTTATAAATCACGCATCTCTATCTAACACAGCATAAACACAACTCGAGAGAAAAAGAATGCATACTTTACACTGTGCACACTGATTTAGTTTTGAATAAAGTAAATTTAATAGCTTATCTAAAAACAAATTAATAGTTAATTAAATACTGAGATTGTTGAATCAGTAACAATAATAAAAAGCTAAAAGACACACGCAATACGTTCACATTTATTAACGTAAAATTTTATATCAATCTTTTCGATAATGACGATAACTGAGTTTGCGAATGGCACACATTTAAATACATTCAATTTAGCTTATAAACGTAGGTTAGCTTTGCTATTTAAATGTTAATAATGATCTAAGCTATGTGATATATATTTGCTAAAAACCAAGTCTATATCTACCAAGTTGTCTATAAAAATTTGATCACTAGTATTTTTAATAAAATTATTTTAAATTGATTTGTGGGAAAACATTTCGTTCACTTGTTATTTAAAAAAAAAATATCGTCTATATGACGGCAAATTTAAATAGAGATTAAAAAAAACCACGCGTACCGTTGATCAACTAGTTGCACTTCTTAGTAAACTGGTATGATTTCGATACATTTATAAGTTCATAACGTACATTTATTAATTATTACGTATCATTATGTAAATATACATAAAAAATTGGTTTTTAGCAAATAACCGATGAGCGCACTAATCCTGCAGCCGGATGTCGTAGTTTAAATCATGCTTGCCACTATACATACCTACATATAATTAGATGGATTGCTAACAGAATTATTTTTATACTTTTTTTTATTATCCACATATTCGTTTAAATAAAATACCTAAGTATTGTTAATTTTAAATTTTTAGATATATTGACAGGTTGCAAAATGCGTAATTATTATTTATGCATTATATACATATATATCTAGGTATAAAAAATATAGCATTTTAGCTTTTATGTTTTTAAAGGTGCCATTTCAGGAGCTGATGGTACAGGAGTGACGGTTTCTGATGTTGACAGAGGTTGGAATTTCCTGGGCTCCAATAGGCCTTTCTTCGACGCTACCATCAGCAACAATACTGCAGATATGGAGAACGATACCAGCTGCAAAAAAGAATACTTACTACTTATTTCTAAATACATTTAATTGTTTAAATTTACTAATTTATTTACAATCCAATTATAATCATGCAATTGATACTAATTACTAATTCAATACAATATTCAAACAATACCTATTTACCAACAGTAATCAGAGTTTACTTAGCTCGTCATAATTTTAAACTGACGCTCATACAATAAAAGTAGGTGCAATTATTAGGTCATAATAACCTGTTAAGTATTTATTCCATTGTATTGCTATTACTATGCACTGTTGCTAGTAATTTTAAATTAACGTTTAACAAATTTTTTTACTCGGTTGATATTTAAATATTAATTTATAAAAGCCATTAAAACATACCGCAGACACACCAAATGTCGCTAAAACTTCGTACGATAAAAACATAGTGTAGAAACAATACAAATAAAACTCACTATGTGTATATTACACCTCAATACTATAAATCTGATTTACAAAATAACAGTTTTACTAATTGATAATTGAAATAGCGATTAGTTTCACGTTAAAATAAAAAGTTACTTGAAATGTAAACTACGAAGACGAAAACTAAAAACTTTGTCTTGCGCGACAGCTGCGAGCTCAATGTCACATGCGAAGTGCGGCAACGTCGCACGGTCAACGCAGTGACAGGTAAAATATGTCGCCCGCGGCACAGGTAGATACCATAGCCAATGAACCCATAAACTAAAGAGTTGGGTGGCATAGAGTTCTATCATTTGGCGGTTGAAATTTGACCTTGTTTGATAGTTTTGCAATTATGGTAATTTGCAAATATCGGGAAAATAGCCCGGCAACACGCGATATTATTCGTTTAATAACAAAATATACTTTGCTAGTCAAAAGCGGTAGGCGTTTAAATTATATTTTTGATTTTCTTTAGCAAGCGATTTATATATGTCACTGTGTAATTTTTTCCAATATATAGTCGCACAATTTAGCGCTTTCGAAACTTAGGTACTTTCTTTCTTGTGAGAACGTAGATAGAGACAACAAATTTGGTGAGCAAGCCCTTACGATATACTTCCCTAAAAGATAATCATGTAGATAGGCATACAAATGTGTTTTCTTTAAGCCAAAATAACACAGTATAATATTTAGTTACGTTTTACTGCAGAGCATGTTCTTTATGTTTGTTCAGATTATATTGTTTTAATGAATACAATTTGCCTATAACAAACAACCATTTTACCGTATAAAACTGCTAGTAGGTTTTTAATCTGTAATATGTATATGATTTCTTATCAGCTGTATTAAATCTTTTCTCTTTCATTCGATTCTCTGTTAAGTAAATTTTTTATACAATATCAACAGATGGTGCGATTAAAAAATAAATAACTCAAACTAATTATTTATTCTTTCTTTATAAAATAATACGGAAAGTCTCGCTGCAGTTGCAATACCCATCCAAGTTTCTTCATTTATTTGAGGAAGGTATTTTGGTGGAACAAGGAATCCATATTTTTGAAAGTCAGGCAATTCCAGTGTTAACGAAAATGGTACACCGATATCCTGAAAATAAACCTGTATCATTACTTGTATATATTGTATTAAATAGGTATTTATTTAATAATACAAATTAATACGATTTTTTAAATTGTCATGTCTTAAAATCCATAACCTAATGCCTAAAAAATGTAAATGCTTTTGAATGTTTTTGTCCTTTATAATTTCCCTTAAAGAGTTAGCTTTTGGATATTGTGAATAAAATTTAAATAATATAATTTATTTTGCAAACATCTGTGACGAAAAAGCCTTTCTAGAGAAAAGCTTGGATATATTATGTCTCAAATCGTCGATTTTTTGTTATTTTAAACTGGGTTATTGACCCTGCTTTTCATGACCCACTTCTGTGCTACCTAAATCTTCTAGAAATACTTGTGGTCGCACATTTACTAAAAACTAAAGTACTTATATAATTCACTTTCCATAGAACAATCTACAAAACAAAAACAAAACATCTACAATTTTAAAAAACTACTGATATTTTGGGTATAGAACATGCGTGAATGCTTCCACGCTACTAGATATAATATGTATAATATAATATATACTAGTAGCGTGTCAATCGCGGTCACTTGGAGGGAAAGGCTAAATTAGACTCCAAAAAGCTCGGTGTGCTCAGCAAGGCGAGACGGTACTTCACTCCGGGCCACCGCTTGCAACTATATAAAGCGCAAATTCGGCCCCACATGGAGTACTGTTCCCACCTCTGGGCGGGTGCTCCCCAGTACCAGCTCCTTCCACTTGACCGTATTCAACGAAGAGTGGTTCGAATCGTTGACGACCAATCTCTCTCTGAGCGGCTTGATCCTTTGGCGTTGCGTAGAGATATGGGGTCTCTCTGCATCTTCTACCGCATTTACCATGGAGAGTGTTCAGAGGAGTTGTTCGGATTAATACCTGCAGCTGAGTTTCATCATCGGACGTCGAGGCAGAATACGAAATTCCACCCTTATCACCTCGACGTCCACCGTTCCACAACTGCGCGTTTTTCTAGGCAGTTTTTGCCGCGCACCACCACTTTGTGGAACCAGCTGCCGACTGAAGTATTTCCGAACCAATTCGACTTAGGGTCCTTCAAGAAAAGAGCGTACCAATTCTTAAAAGGCCGGCAACGCACTCGCGAGCCCTCTGGCAATGAGAGTGTCCATGGGCGGCGGTATCAGTTAACATCAGGTGAGCCTCCTGCCCGTTTACCCCTGTACTATAAAAAAAAACTATATCATTATTATAATACATCTATTCTATATTATTTTAACTGTCTTTCTTTAAAAGTTTATAGCTTTAGTCGCTAACTAATATTATTACAATATTTTGGTTCGATTTCCAGCAAATCAACAATCTATGTTTAACAAAAATGAATCAATTTCGGAAATATTTGCTCAATCACATCCTTATAACCAATAAAAAGTATTTTGAATAAAAAAAATGTTATTAAGAGATCGATCTAACCTGCGCATAATCCTGCGACGTTCCCGAAGCCGGATACAAAACAAAATAACTGTTACCAACATGATAATGATACGCTTCAGGTAGCTTCTTGCTATCAATTTGAGCACCTACGCTTGCGCCGACCTGATGTATGCGCGCCACATTAGCCGGCAAAGTGGCGTTATCGAAGCCATAAAGCACATAGCTTCCATAACTATGAATATTCATGTAAATTTGAATACGGTCCAGATATGCATGGAGTATATCTCTAATAATCTGGGTTTCTATTTCGGAAAACGGATAATGGCCGCTAAACGACTCGGCGCATGGATCTTGGGAGGCGTTGGACTCGCCGAAGAATATGTCGTAGTTTCTGTTTAGATCGACACCGCTGCAATTTGAGATGCTCGCGTTGAATGAACGATTTTTGCGCCACATCCGCTCCTGCAATTACAGAATAAGCCTACATTTATATACTTCTTTTTTTTTAAATGCCAGTTCCTCACGTCCATTCTACGTTTCCTTGATTTGAGAACTGTAATATATATACAATATATATATCTTTATTGACGTTCATAAGTGTTATCTAAATGAATAAATGATTAAAAATTTCTACTCAACACCTAATAATAAATATTCATATATTTAGATATTTTAATCATACATTTTAGATAAAAAGTTTGTAATATTACCGTAGAATTAGTACTATGTGTGATGTTTTTAAATTTTAATAAATTAATAAACAATTGCACTTTTAATAGATAGCAAACCATACAAACATTATGACGTACTGCCAAATATCGCTATAAGCCTCAGTGGTTACTGGGTCTGTAGCCACTGGTCGATTTTGGCATTCACAGATTCTTTTGTGTATATTGAAACAAAAAATTATGTCTTGTGTATTATTAATCGTAATTATCATCCACCCAATCGAGGGGGCCAATAGGAAGAAGAAACGTGGGAAGATCACAAAAGCGATGGGCTAACGACATCGTAAAGGTTTCTGGGAATGGATGAAGGAAGCAAAGAATACAAATGGCTAGTACTAATGGTAAGTAAGCGGAACACGAAATAATAGGAATAGCAATAACTAACATAGACTATATGAGTTAATAGAAAAAATTTAAAAAAGTTCGCCGTAGCTTGGTTAACGAGTTAACATGAGTATGAGTATAATATTTGTTTAAAAGGGAGGAACCTCTTTATATATGTGATGCCGAAATAGAAATATATCGGCAAGCAGTCTTGGCCAAGAGGCTACAGCGTGCTACTCCCTGAGGCCGTAGGTTCAATCCCCAGCTGTGCACTAAACCCGCCTTTCGATCCACTAACCGCCTTCATCGCAATGCGCATTTAAAATTCGGTACATACGGTAAAAACAAACATCGTGAAGAAACTTGCTTGCCTTAGACCCAAAGAAACGAAACGCGCGTGTCAGTCACAAGAGGCTGATCACATACTTGTCTTTTAGATTGGCGTAAAACCTATACAGAAATCTGAGGACCACGCCTAAATTGGTGCCACAAATATTTTCATTTTAAATTATTAAATAGTTTTAGACACAAACTACTTACATTTGTATGTGTGAACTCATATCCGTCTGGATTCTGAACTGGTAGTATAATCCAGTCAATATCCTGTATAAGATCCTTGTCTTCATTCCGTAAATCTTCCACCAGCCTGTGCATGGTGTAGAGAGCCACTGGAGGAGCTGACCACTCTCTGGAGTGCATCGCTGCGTCCAAGAAGTATATTGGCTTGTTTCTATCTTCGAAGTTCGTTGTTGATATCTTTAAAACATAATGGTAGACTTAGGCATACTGTACATAACATATTGTTATTTTAGATGCGGAACTGAGGTGGAAGGTCGTGTATTCGAACCCTGGCTATGTACCAGTGACTTCTCTATCTATGTAGGAAATAAACAGTTTCAACCAGTACGTCTCAAACTCATTAACGGTATGTCGTTTGATTATCCATAATAATAATAATAATAATAATAATAATTTATTCATTGCACGAATATGGTACAAAATGTCAAGGTGGTACAATTGTCAGTCGTTCGCATATTCTGCCACACACAGTGGCGCGCAAATTTATCTTATTTTAGATTTTACATTATTAGTCAGATTCATATCAATTAAGTCAATTATCATACATAATTAAATTTGTATAAATTACCATGTCTCACACAAATAATCGTTTATTGAGTAGTACGTTTTTTCTAAAAGTAATGCACTAAGTCGCTTTTTAAAGATTCTTGTCGGAAGATCTTTAAGTTCTTTCGGTAATCTATTGTAAATTTTAATTGCCATACAGAAGGCGTTTTTCCGAAACAATTCTAAATTTATTTTTGGCACAGCCAATTTCTCCCCATGTCTACTACTTACTACATTCGATTTAAAAATATGTATATTTCTGTGTACGAACAGGGACATTTCTAATATATAAATACATGGAAGAGATAACACTTTGAGTCTCTTAAATAGAGGCACGCAACTATCAATGCAATTTGCTCCACAAATTGCTCTAATACATTTTTTTTGGGCCTTAAATACCCTATTCACTTCGACTGAATTTCCCCAAATTATAATTCCATATCTAATTATAGATGCAATATATGCATGATAAGCAGCTAATACCGCAGCATGGTTAACAGTTTCCCTTAGTCGTTTTAACACAAAAACAAAACGGTCTATTTTGTTCTGTAGTTTTCCAATATGTGATTTCCAATTACAAAATTTATCTATTGTTATACCCAAAAATACACACTCGTTCATTATGTCCAGTTTATTGTGTTTATATTGTAAGTCTATTAGTGTTTTAGAGTTATATGTCTGAAAATGAATTATGTTAGTTTTGGTTTACCATTAAGAAAAAGGTATGAAAAAAACAGATGTATGTAGTCTAAAACATATAATATAGTCTAAAATTAAAATTAGTTGTCTGATTAAGTAGTTTTAAAAAGTTTGAATAGTTTTACTTATTAACACTTTGTTGCAATACATATCTCTTCCAGTATTCTTCCATGCAACCATAGTAGAAAAAAGGAGACAATAATTAATAAGGGCCAGGTGAAAGTAATGCGTAATTAAAAAAATATATATTTTGATAAATAATAACAAAACCAAAATGAATAAAAAAAAACAAGAAACTAAAACCTAATCTTAAGAGTCACGATGCTATTCTATTATCAATTACAAAAAAAAATTAAATAATATAATATGTAAAATTACAAAAACTACAGTTAAAGACATGATTCAATTTTGAAGAGATTTCCTCGAAGGAAAATAATTAAAAATAAACAACATATACTAGCGACACTTTCAGGAATCTAATTATAGAAATACGTACCTTAAGATAATTAACAGATCGGCCTTCGAAAGTCTGACCAGCTGTTACTAATGTCACAATATCAGGATTTTCACGTGATAATCTTTCCATGTACGCATTAATCTGTAAGCTCATTAATTAGAGTAACCAAACTATTAGCTGTACTTTACTTTCTGAATATTTAGGGTGAGTTCTTGACATACACTCATGGCCAAGTCTCTCCAAAGTTACCTTTGATTAAATTAACTAATTATTAGCAGAATAATTGATTGATATAGGACACAATATCAAAATAGTGCTGTCACACTGAATTCTAAGTGCCATAACGATTGCAATCCTACTCCAACGGGAAGGTAAATTTATTAAAAACAATTATAAATAACTTAGAAGGTGGATAGACTAGATTATGGCAACAGTGCAGAGAATGGATACCTAAACAGGATAAGATAGAAATATAAATGTGCTTTAATATAAAAGTGCAGTTGGCTTAGTGGCTTGAACGTGCGACTCCCATATCCCACTCAGAGGTAGAGAGTAGGTTTCTATTTGCGCATTTAATATTCGCTTAAACGGTGATGAAATACATCGTGAGCAAACTGCTTGCCTAATAGACCCAAAATGTCAACGGTGTAGTTAGACAGAGAAGGCTTATCCCACACATGCCTAGATTGGTAAATCATCATGAAACAGATGCAAAAATCTCAGCTCCAGACTTATAAAACGTTGTAGCGGCACTGACGTATTGCAGTTATACTTCTTTTGGTACGTTATTGGAAAATAATGTGAGTAAATTTCTACACACCGTGAAAAACCGGCACTGTGATGTTAGCTATAATCAACGTTTTTACAATACAAGATGGCGACAGCGCTACAGATATTCAGAGAATTACATCGAAATACCAAACAGAGTAGGTACTAAATTCCTTACTTACCTCGGCCATCCGCGCGTAATACGTAAATGGCTGTGCTAGGTTGCGTCGTTGATTCCAAAGATTACATTCTTTTTCGAATTCACCTAACGCGCTGGAACAGTAGTACTAGTTTAGGATTAAAAAGAGTGGCGGAGTTCTTCTTGCCCGCGCTACATCCTTGGCTTGTGAACTGGTAGTAAATGTAAATTAAGAATCAATTTAACATCTTTTCTGTTGACGTTTATAAAGGTACTTGTTTACCTATGCGATTATTTCGAGTTTGTAAATTTAAGCATCACCTTTTTTCTTTGCCCGAAACCCTACTTACTGAGACTTGAAGTAACTTAAACTTGCAACGCCGGTGACTAGCAGGTGTTCCCGGCCTTTTAAGGAATGCCTTCATTCACAAATCGACGACAAATCAAAAATATACGTCAAGAAAAACAAATTAAATTTATTGTAAATTTACATTTACAACCAGTTCGCAAGTCAAGGGCGTAGAGCTGGTAAGAAAAATATATCTTACCTTAAGATGTTCTTTTTTATTCTATACTCTATTCCCTTGTTATTCATAGCTTTTATAAATGGAGCCTGATATTCTGGTGGAACCATTACTGCTGCATCACGTGTTGGATTGCCAAATTTCCAGATGTCCAAGTGGAAATCATCTTTAACAGCATCAAGTAAAGCGTTGTCGTTGCGATCACGAATAACAACGTTGTACACCGTGTATCTAGGGACATTATTTATAATTAAGAACATAATATATGTGATAATTCGAAAGTAACCCCACTAAGTTCCTTGGCCATACTAGAGCAAGCTTGGCAATGCAAGTTCTGGAAAATTTCTGGAAATTTAATTCCTTAAAACCAAACCTGAATGAGTATTTTTTCATTATAATTTCACTACTATCTGCTTAAATGTTCTCCAAGAACTCTGGTTAGAGGACCAGAGTACAAAGGTACCTAGGGGATATGTGTAACGACGAAGGCCAGGGTTGATTCGATACCCCACATCATCATACAAACCAGTTTACAAAGAGGTATCCAACTAAATGTTGTCTCCGAGTCTATCGACATATTTATATGGTCGCAGAGTGAGTTATAATATATTTCGATATTATTGAATTAGTAGTACTTACTCTAAGGAGAATGTATGAATAAAAAAAAGAAAAAAAAGTGTATATAGTTTAGCTAAATCTTATATAATGATTTTAGATCGACACTGACACAATCTTCTAAATTCACTTTAAATTAATAAATTGTATTATTTGTGAGCCACATATATCAATTATATTATATGTGCTGATAAAATGTTTATTCAATTATATAATAAACGATTAAAAAAGATTATTTTAGTTATATAAATAATTTAGCTAAAGATCTACCTATTAAAATATCATTGAATGAACTTGCGTTTCTTAAATATGTCGAAATATTTATGGATAAATAAAATTGCAAAAGTATGAGTAAGTATATAAAGCTGTGGTCAAATAAATAGAATGAATTATATATAATTAAAACAGCCAGCGGGTACACAATATAATGGGGCACATAAGAAGCTAAAAACATACTTATTAAAAAAAATTAGCTTGTCTCTCGACCCTAAGGTAGGTTTTTGAATTGTTCAATAAATATCACGAAACGATCCATTTGCTTCGACCATTTACAACATACATTTGTGAATATCCAAACACTAGGATCTAAGTTTACTATGTATCAAGAAGTTTTAATGATAATATACTCACCCCTTATATTTTTCATGTTTTGCCAAAGAATAGGCAATTAAAAGAAATGAGAGGAATATCTTAAAGTCCATGCCCCTTGCACTTTAATAAATCACTGCAGGCATAATTAGTGCCATATCTTATCATAATCTTGGGAAATTTTAGATTTCGCTTGTAATTAACATAATTGAGATAAACTACTATTGAGGTCACAAAAACAATTCATAATAATACAAATAAAATAAATTAAAAAAAAATTAGATGTAAAAACTCAGAAGAATGGCCCATGTTCAGAGGAACTGGTGGAATTGCAGCTGGGTTTCATAATCGGACGTCTGTATCACCTGGACGTCCGCCGTTCCGCAACCAGCTGCCCACTGAAGTATTACCGAACAAATACGACTTAGGGTCCTTAAAGCAAATACCAATCCTTAAAAGATTTATTATTTTTGCGAGCCTTCTGGCTATGTGAGTACCCATGGGCTCCGGAAAAACTTTACATCACAAGTCTATAAAAAAAAAATCCACAATTTTTGTTTTATAAATTCAACGTTCACTGTAGGCTATAAAACTTACAAACAAAATTTATAGGATTAAAACAAATATATAAAAATAATAAATTATTAAAATTTATTGATTACAACTTAATTTAATCTATGGCGATAGAACTGATAACTCATTCTAGCTGACTCAGCGATTCCGGCGTACGTCTCCCCGTTTATTTGTGGAATGTATTCCGCTGGTACCAGAAAAGCATATTTGTTGAAATCTGGCAATTCCAAAGTGTACGAGAAGGGTATTCCAATGTTCTGAAAATAAAACATGAATGATTTCATGAATACTCTTTCGAATAAAACTCATTAGTTGTTGTTTATATAAAAGGTACTTTTACTTGTTGGTATCAAACAAATTTCGTTACAAAAAACAATAACACTAGTGCACGTAATTATTAAATGGGCTCAAACATTTTAATAACTAATTTATGTTAGCCAGGAAGACCTGAATTAGATTCACTGAATAATTTTGATCTTTTTGGTTGAATACATGACGGTTTTCGCCGTATGTTCCTTTAAACAAGCGTTAATAGTGCAAATAAAATCAAGCTAAATACTTATCACGCTAGTACGACCAGTCACCACAAGTAGCACCCGTTCACGAGTATGACGCATGGCCAGCCATCGGCTCCCTCGCCATATTTTAGGGAGAGAGACAACCCGACGCATGGACGCCGCCACAAGCAATGACATTTAAGTGAGCATGACGATCCTTGAAATGTGGACTTGGCTACACAAGAAAATTACCTGTGCATAATCCTGCGCAGTACCAGAAGCTGCATACAATACAAATGCACTGTTGCCAACACTGTAGTACGCTGCATCTGGCAATTTCTTTGCATCTATATGAGCACCCATAGCTGCTGCAACATGGTGCAGCTGTGCAGCATTAGATGGCAGCGTCTCATTATCAAAACCATAAAGAACATAGCTCCCATATGTGTGTATGTTCATGTAAATTTGAGTTCTATCTAGGTACTGATAGAACATGTCTCTGACGTGCTGTGTTTCGATTTCGGAGTTGGCATACGGTCCAGGGTAGATGTCGGAGCATGGGTTTGATGAAACGCTGATTTGACCGAAGAATATATCAAAGTTTCTATTGAGATCGGCGCCGTAACATTCTGCACTGATTGATGCATTGTATGACCGGCTGCGTCGCCACATACGATTCTGTAATGAATAGCTCACTTTTAATTGACTTTCAAGCGGTTAACCACGTCACTTTGGTTTATCCGTGCAAATAAATATCGAATATAAATATTATCTTCATGGAACCAACAACAGAGCTGGTGCGGCTTGTGATACGGCTGAAAAAGCTAAAGCCTGCAAATACTAGGGGGTCTAGGCTCTGAATATGATTTTGTGCCATTCGGTGTCGAGACCCTTGGTCCGTGGGGTCCTAGCGCGTTAAGGCTTTTTGGGGAATTATCAAAAAGGTTAGTCGACATCACTGGAGACCGAAACGCTGGCAGCTACCTCGCACAAAGAATTAGTCTAGCTATACAAAGGGGGAACGCTGCCAGTATCTTCGGAACCTTGCCTAAAGGGACTCCTTTAAATAATATATTTTAATAATTAAATTTTAAGGTTAGTTACTAGGTATATAAGAATTAATAACATTCTTTTAATAGAATACATAGATCTATTATACCCTAAAAATATTATCTTCATTTATTTACCAAAAACACAATCCTGTGACCCTAAATCAACAAGAAATCATAATCAATAAAAAAACAAATTGAAATAATACAACACAATTAGAATTAAAGAAAAACTTTTGCAAAACACACGTGGTAGAAGTGAAACCTTCAAAAATTTTGGTTTCAAGATAATGAGACGAATTAAATTTTAATTTTTAAGTTTCATATCAATTATTTATTTTGATAAAACAACAATAATTAAAAAAGTTTTTATAAATAGTAATATGTAAATTATACTTCTTTTCTATATCAAAAGTTATATTAAGCTTTTCTTTAAATTTATAATTTCAACTTTTTATTTTTAAGTTTATAGATCTTTATTTTGATAAGAACCTAAATAATTAAAGTTTGAAAATCGACGAAACGAAAAAAGCGACAAATCACAACGATGCTTAAAAAGTTATCACTTCAAAATTCACAACAAAAAACAAACAAGAAAATCATTAACTTAGAATTACATAATAAAAATAAATTCACTAACTACTATGGGTGAGGACCAATAATTTAACTTTAGTCATTTTAACTACAACAAATCATTTTCATTTTAATTTTATTTATTTCCATGTATGATTATCATGCAGGTCACAGATTTACAACCCAACAAAAATAAGAAAAAGTACACACTTACATCTGTGTGTGAATATTCATAACCATCTGGATTATAAACTGGCAAAATGACCCAGTCTATGTTCTCTAATAGATCTCTATCTTCGTCCCTTAAATCTTCCACCAGTCTGTGTATGGTGTAGAGGGCCACTGGAGTAGTTGACCATTCCCTGGAGTGCATTGCTGCGTCCAAGAAGTATATTGGCTTGTTTCTATCTTCGAAGTTCGTTGTTGATATCTGGAATGTGTATAGATATCATGAGAAAAGTCATAGTAATGTTTTCTAAAGTGTTTTCTCTCTTTTTATCACAACCTAATCACAGTTTAATAGATAGAGACGGGGAAACTTTGGAACAGAGCTATAAGATTTAGTTGTTTTTGGATAAGCGGATGTAACGGTACTTTTACTTCAGTCAGAAATATTTAAGCTGATTAGATGTTTTACAGAAAATTAATCAGGTTAATCTTTAGAAGCGCACTTTTCGTCACTAACATTTCTAGGTCTCTTGATTTATTGAAATAATCATAGTCTAAAGTTTTCTTAAATTAATACAGTTTTTTGCTATAATAATAATAATTTTATATTTGTATATTATTAGAACTAGCAATACCAATATTTAAATAAAGAATCTTATTCCGATTACAAAGATTTTGATTTATTAAAATTACGGTGTCATATCAAGCTTTTATTAATTCCAACGATTTTAGCGGCTTTTATATGCAAGATTATGGTTGGCTTATGTATTTACTAGGTCCGATTTCTGGCAAAATATCAAGTTGTGGGTATCAAACATCTAACCCATTCCCCAATTATATTGGAATTTAAAAGCTAATACTATACCTTCACGTATTTAATAGGTCGTCCCTCAAAACTGTTCCCAGCATTCATGACAGTTACAATATTTGGATACTCTTGCGCCAATCTGTCAAGGTACGCCTCGATCTAGAATTGAGAAATGATTAATTCTGGAAGAATGACCAGCGCTGTAGAACCACTGCTCCTCACCATAATGCTAAGCCGGGGCAATTATCAGCACAGCACACTCTCATTACACACTTAAAACGTACTTTGTTCTTTAAGAAAAAAATGTTATCTCTTATTCTCTTTTATTATTATCTTAAATGTGTGTGTTTTGTTAATAATAAATGTTATATCTATGTCTATTAAATGTAACATAATTTCACACTTCCTATTAGATTATAATAAACAAGAAATCTATCTCGGCATTTAATTTGTAAAATATTTCTTCAATTCTGAAGAGTTCTTTCCCCCTAATTTCCGTAATAAATTTATAATAAATATAGCCTAGGGACAATATTGCATTCTTATAGAATTTTTTATGAAGTTAATGTTAAGCGTAAAGTTTTTATTGACTTCGAATGCGTATAATAAATTTAAAATTATATTGTAAAGTTTTTTCAACAGCGTGCGATTCTCAACACGGGTTGTGCATTCTAAATGATGATTCGTGTACCAATGACATTTATTTAAATGTTCGTAAATAACACGCGCTTGTACGAAGGACCGTACCATATACACGGAAAGCTTCAGATGTAAAAATCGATGTCAGGCACAAAATACTTATCAAATAGTTTTTTATCTGATAAGTCTTTTGTGCCTGACATGAAAACAAAGCTTCAAACAGAAATAAACTGGACCGCAGTTTGTAACTTTTTTTATATATAAAAACACTTACATCTGCATATCGTGCATAGCTATCGTATGGTGCTGCAGCAGCATTATTTCTCATCATTCTCCACTGTTCAAAGTTTTCTTCAAACTCTTCAAGCGCTCTAAAACAAATAAAGTAAATATTAATTAATTACGTTAATTATAATCTCGTCTGCCTAAAGTCGTTTGCCATTTATCGCGGCACATTGTATTTAAATGAAAATAAAATCAAATGTGACGCTTAATCTCAAAATCTTAATCTTTAAAATTCAAATCAAATCAATTCTCAAATCCATGCTCTTACTTGGAGATCTGATACGCTGTAGTGATTGTAGATAGATAGTCAAATCAAATCAAATCAAAAATATCTTTATTCATATATCTAAATATGTACACTTATGAACGTCAAGAAAAACAAATTATATTAATTGTAAATTTACATTTACAAGCAGTTCGCAAGTCAAGGGCGTAGAGCGGGTAAGAAGAACTGGCAAAAAACTTTCCGCCACTCTTTTCAATCGCCAAGTTTTTAATACAAATTGTTTGAACTGGAGCAAATCAATCCCAAGGATTAGGATCATTTAAGTATTCGTCACATTTATAAAAGGCTTTATTAATTAATTTACTTTTAACAAGAGTTTTGAATTTATTCAGTGATAGTTCTCTAAATTCGCTTGGGAGTTTGTTGTAAAAACGAATACAATTTTCATATAAGGAGTGGTTTATCTTCTGGAGCGTGGATGGTCGCACACTAAAATTAGCTCTATTACGCGTATTATACAGGTGAAAGTCACCATTTGTTTTAAAATCGTTTAAGTTTTTTTGTACATACAGCAAGGCTTCAAGAATATATTGACCGGATAATGTCATAATATTTAGTTCCTTAAATCTATTCCGTACCGACTCCCTCGGGGAAACACAACAAATACCCCGAACAGCCCGCTGCTGCAACACAAATATGGATTGAACCTCTGCAGCAGCACCCCAAAGTAGAATACCGTACGACATAACGCTGTGAAAGTAGCTATGGTACACAATTTTAGCCGTGTCCTTATCAGTAAGCTGTTGGCTTTTCTTTACTGCATATGCTGCAGAACCTTTTATGGTAGCAACATAAAACCTACGTACGTAGTAAATTATACATCTGGTAATACAATGACTAATACAATTAGTTTTTGCTAGATAAAGCCGGAGAACTACGCTGTATTGTTGGTGCGAGAATCTGAACATCAATATGAGAGTCGTAAACTGTATGATCTCGTAAAGTCAAAGTCGACCATGAAAGGGTCATAAAGAGAGTTAACTCTTGTTTATGGCTCTTGAGAAATACAACTATGTTTTCAATTAATTAATAAAGGTACATTGCCAAAGGGGCCAACGTTTTTAAAATTATTTTTATTTTCTCTGTAGTAATATTGTACATGTATATTTTCGCGTTAGATGTAAATGATACACATGTGTAAAAAATTTTAAATAAGTAAAGAGATTTCATATGGAAAATTAGTTGACTTAAAATTTTACCTAACACCAAAAACAATATCTCCGAAGCTAGATTTATAATTACAAATGTCAATTGAAATAATTAAATTTATGGATTAAGGAGTATTTTAAACATAGGTTAACTAACAGCTCTTAAGCATTAATTTTGGAGAAACAAACAAAATCTTTATTGAATCATTAAGCTTGTAGTAACTAAAATCGACTCTATTCCAGTTCATATCTCAAACGACTATTTTCGAGTACGGAGAAAATGCCTACCTTCTAGAAACAAAAAAAAAATGTGAGCCGTCACGGGACGCCTGGCAGATGTGAAACATCGAAATTATTTTGTGAAGTAATATGCAGAAAAGAACAGATTGTGATAGAAACTAAATATGTCATAATGATAAAATAAAACTTTACGATTTTGTTTTCCAGATAGCGATGACTATTTATTGAATAAACATTTATTTCATTAAATACAAAAATTTACTACTGCATATAGATTGTATGTATATACCATCATATAGCGTGGCGATGCGTCGCCACGGCATGCGTCGCCACGCCAGAAATCGGTTTTACGTGCGGCTATAGATGTTTCACATCAACATATTAGTCTGATTCTAGAATACAGTGCAAGCAAGCGAATATTACAGATAGCTTTGAAGATATTTTACAAACCAAATTCTTGTTTACATATTTTATAATGCAATACGTAAAACTATAAATAGCGTTATACGCAACGCGTTGTTGGAGCATTCTCGCATAACACCGCATATAACGCGATTATATTTATTTATGAACACTTCATTGCAAAGAAACACAAATAACACAATACATATTTATTACAAGGGATGCAACGGGCGGCCTTATCGCTAACAAGCGATCTCTTCCAGGCAACCCTAGTAAGAAGAGAAAACAATAAATAAAAATGATGAGTGCAAGAAGTGCAAAACCAGAAGTTATATAAAAAAATATATATTTATATTAATCTAAGGAAACTTAATCTAGAGAAAAATTTTTTTATAAATTATACACCAATGATTTAAGAAAAAAACTGCGTTATGAATGAAATATGTGCGTATTTGTATAAATGTCTCAGTACAGAAACATAACGTTTGAATTCCGCGTTTTATGTGGGAATACCCGTGTTATACGAGGGACTGAAATCGCGTCATATGAAAATATTGAAATCTCTCTACATACCTATATACATTATCCCGTTCAACATAATGCCGCAGACCACGTTTGTCCAGCGCATTCAAAAACTGGTCTCTCAACGCTGGTTTGACCATGATACTGGCGTCTCTACCTCCAACCAAACATCCAGGTCCAACTCCACCTGGAGCTGAGTGAGGAAGGCTATATCATCCTGGTTTCGAAGTCCCACACCGTGAACAGTGTAACTGGAAATTTACTTAATTAGACCATAGACGACGTTTTAATTTTAATATTTGGATGGATATGAGAAACTGTGAAACACATGTTGTTTGCCATGTTGGCCTAGTGCCTTCAGCATGTGACTTTCATCCCAGAGATCGTAGCTTCGATCCCTAGTCACTTTCAATATTATTTCTATGCACACCATTTAACATTCGCTCGAGTGGTTAAGGAAAACATCGTGAGAAAACAGCCTTAGACTCAGAAAGTCGTCGAGGTCAGGCACAGGACGCCTACCTAGCCTCTTGTGCCTGACCTTGCGTGTCCTTGCATCTTATATTGAGGCCTAGACCTCAAAACCTTTTTAGGTCTAAAAATTAATAGAAGAGATATGAGATTCTTACAAGTGTTGATAAAGAGTACTAATTTCATAAAATGATTGAATTTTGTAAGTAAATATATTCCTTTCTCTACACTAAACGTAAAGTAATTACAATTGTAGTGAACGAATCCGAGAATAAAAAATACTTGAAATGAGCCGAAGTCTGTTACTTGTCATGGAACGTACATTCAACATTAATTTAATACGCAAAAGAAACTTACCCAATATATTGTTCATGTTTGGCAAACACACAATTGATAAGAAACAGTATTAAAAAAACCATGCCGTCCATTCTAACCGACCCCATTCTCTATCAATGAGTTGATAAACACATGTTATCAAAAACTAATCTTTGAAATGAGTAAGAATTTCATATTATCTCTTTGAAGATTAGAATGTAACATTAGTTACGAATAAGTATCAGGATACATCAGTGTAAAGGAACACTGCCACAGGAACGAAATTAATTTTAATTTCCTATTCATCAGTTTATAATTATTATGATTTATACTAAGAATATTGTAAATACTGTATTCTTATACACTATTACTGTACTATACTGTATTCTATACTAATGTGTTATATTCAAATTCAAAATCATTTATTCATGTTGGTAACATAATGTACACTTAATAACGTCAAAAAAAGAAATTTAATGTATTTAAATGTTTCTAATTTTACATTTACTGCCAGTCCCCAAAGAAAAGAAGAACTGGCAATAAACTCTCCGCCACTCTTTTTAATCGCCAAGTTTTTTCTTTTACATAACGTTTGAAAGGAGCTGCAACCATGGTGAAATGGTTTATTCCATATGACATCTTGAGTAATAAGAAATAATAAAATGAATTAAAAACAAAGATTTGTCCTCTATCAGCAGGAGGCATGGTGAAATAGGAGCATGGACTTACATACTCTTGAGAACAACACGCAAATATGTAGTAGAAACAACTAATATCACCGCATACACTCGACTTCAAGTACGACCAGTCACCACAAGTAGCACCCGTTCACGAGTATGACGCATGGGCAGCCATCGGTCCCCTCACCATATTTTAGGGAGAGAGACAACCCGACGCATGGACGCCGCCACAAGCATAATATTAGGTCCTTACATATGAAATTGGCGTTTTGTATGGGAGGAACAAAAAGTCGAATATTTTTAAATATAATATATTTAATTAATCAAAGAACCATTGTTTTCTATGCACTTTTGCCATCTCATAGGTAGATCATTGATCCCTTTACTAAAAAAACTAGCCGGACGGGAGCCAATAAAATCTGTGAAAAAGAGCAAGGTCCGGGGAGTACGGAGGATGTCTTAGACATTCCAATTGAAGCTCTTGTAATTTGGTAGCCGTCTGTTGTGCAGTGTGTGGTCTAGCTTTGTCGTGAAGTAGCAGTGGCGTCGAGCGATTGACCAGCCTAGGTTGTTTAGCTGCTAGCTTTTCCATCATGGCTTGTAATTGCTGACAATAGACATCAGCCGTAATTATCTGGCCAGATTTGAGAAAACTGCAATGAATAATACCGGCACTAGTCCACCAAACGCTTACAAGTAACTTTTTGGGGTTAATTTTCGCTTGGGGCAGGATTTGGCTGGCTGGCCAGGATCCAACCATTGCGCTGAGCGCTTCCGATTATCGTAAAGAATCCATTTTTCATCACAGGTAATGATTCGGTTTAAAATACCTTCATTATCGTGCCGGTTCAGTAATTCAGTCGACGCGCGTTTGCCGGTTTGCTTCAGTCAATTCGTGAGGATTGACTAAAGCAAACCTGAAAGATGGGTAATCTTTCAAGCTTTTTAATGTTCCCAATTTGCTTCAAGTGAATTAAAACAGTTTTATTACTAACACCGCAGCCTGCAGCTAACTCGAACGTGGTTTGCGATGGATCCGCTTCCACAAAAGCCTTCAATACTTCATTATCAACTTGGGTCTCAGGCTGTCCACGGGGCTTGTTCTGCATGTCGAAATTTCCAGAACGAAAACGTTGGAACCAAAAATGAACTGTGTTTTCTTTTGCAACATGACCGTCACACACTTCATTCACCCTTTGAGTCGTTTCCGCAGCACCTAAGGCGGAACTCGTACTTGTAAATAACGCGATACTTTTTAGTTTTCCATTTTGTAAAATGAGTGACGCAAACAGAAAAAAAAACAGAAGAAAAAATACAAATGAATGACGGTCATCGAAGCACAAATACGTGAGTAAATAGCTGTACAAATTTGAATTTGGAATTCCTTACCAAACAGGAGAACATCGTGATTAAAGTGGCCAGTACGAAATAAGCCAATTTCATATGTAAGGACCTAATATATCCAAAGATAATGACAGATGACAATTCAAAGTATACATTACACGTTGAATAATATACTTGTCTAATATAAAATAAGGTTTGATCCGTATAACTATGAATTTTTATGAATTCTGTTTCAAATTTATGATATATCTACGATAAAATCAATATCCTTTCAATAACATGCTCGTCCCTGTGGTTAATAAAGGCGCACAAGTATTGGCAAAAGTTAATTTGGTCGAACGTTACCATTCCTAGCTCGATCGAGGTCAACGACTTTACATATTAAGATTAGGGTATGTACATATTACACGTAGAAAATTGTAAAAAATAAGTCCAATGTTAGAAAAAAGTATCGGACACTTCTAGGTTAGATAACTTGCGCACCGCATGAATATAACGATAGGCTTGCGAATATAAATAAATCTACCCTCTTATTTTTGGAATGAGTATCAGGCACTCCTAATCTATTTCACTAATCATTGCGTGCACAATCGGCAGACTTTGCTGAGGGTTTGGAAAACTAAAAATATAAGGATTTATCAAAATGTCAGAGGCCTCAATTGTATTATGGCAAGTTTTTTAATGATGTAATCGTTATAACAGGGACGTGGGTTATTGATAGTGCGTTAGACTCTAAAATCTTCGACTATAGGTTCAGATGCAACCGCGTAATATTGTATATCCTTACAAATCCTCACAAACGCATCAACCTTGTACAGATGGCGCTTTCATTAATGTGTTCAAGTCGCTTACTTCTGACCAATTACTTGACTCAATGTCACTTACCTTGAATATCTTACCTCCATACGTGAATTGGAGGCGAACATCATAGCAAATAAGTCTTATCTCTTGCGCTTTTGATCCATCAGTTCTTAGTTATGGTAACAATGATGGGTCACAGCAGTTTAATTCAATCGCTTTGACCAAAAGGCTTTACAGAAGGATATAAAGCAAGTTTGTTCCCTGGTATTTTTACGGCCAAAGTACACTGGGTATTGAACTAGGGTCGACCTTTGAAATTGAGTGAAACGTAAACATTTTATAACTTGTCGTCTAAGATCAAAGGCCTTGACATATGCCACGAATCATTGTCCAGTTTCCGGTCAAAATTCAAGCTGTTTTGTAAAAAAATATTATTTTATATACATACTGTGTTTTTAGTTACACAAGTAATTGTAAGCCTTTGTTTTACCTAACAGTAATTGAAGCGAGATTAATTATATTTGTAAATACGGAATAACCACAACTGGGTACACCGTCATCTTTATCCTGAGAACTGATGTAATAATAATAATATAGCTTTATTTTATTCCGATTCAGTAAAGCAATTTTCTATTTTCCAGCGGCCTTTCCGTCATCACAATTTCTTTTGTCTATCTGGCAGCAGGTTTTGTGTCCACCTGTCATCATTGTACTCATACCTTATGTAAACAAGTAAATCCCAGTGCTGCGGCGGAATGAAACTATTAACAATAATTCATTTACCATATAATTTAGATAATAATACATATTGGTGCTAATCTCGAGCCAGTCATATCTACTTTGATTTAATCAATGTTACTAATCGATACTTAATACGATTTGTTATACAAAAATGTCTCTCAGATTAATTTTCATTTAACACATTCGTTGGTAAATTAATTGTATGCTCTTCCTACAACATAGTGACTTATATGTGAGCAAAATTAATGGGAAGATAAGATCAGGTTACTTTAACAAACTTTAAGAATCTTTATCACTTTATAACCAGTGTTGGCGTTGAAAAAAAACTACAGATTTAAGATTATATAACTATTTAAATATAAATATAATCAAAGCGGTTAACAAGTAGAACACACAAGGCAACTCTGGATGGTCAAGTTGGATTGGGTATCATACATTCCGGGGCCAAATCCGGAATTAACTAGCGGAGGGACAGTTTAAAAGTAGCCATAACTGACAAGCATAGTGAATGTAATTAAAGTGGATGAAGCGAGAGAGTCTATCTAGTTGATAAAAGGGACTGGGAGGAGTACAGGCCACTTCTAATTTTTTTTTTGCCATTTTGTATTTTTTTTTTGCCATTTTGTATGGTGATTTGCTATTTTAAAAGAGAGAAGAAATGAAAAGGTATAAAATGAATTATGAGTACACATCCTTATAAGTGATTGCTAAGCTTATTAACCAGCTCATACTACACACCACACATCACACTTCGCCCTTTAGGTTGAGCCATAAAGAAAATCGGGAAATGCATAAAAGTTAATAAGAACATTTTTCTCTAGTATACATAATTGAACAGGAAATAAGCATATACATTTTAAACGAAGACTCTTTGAATGTTTTTTTGTCTAGAAAGTTTCAGACACAGACACACACATTAATCAGAGTGATATAAATTTTGTCAGAAATTATTTAAAGAACCATTTAAATCGCTTATTAGAACCTAAACATAGCAATCAAACATACAGTGTATACAATCTAAATCTACATAGTAATAATAAAAATAATTGAAAATTTATTAAAAGAAAACTAAGAACAATTAAAATGTTTGGTCCCTGTGGCAGTGTTCCGTGTAGTGTAGCTTGTAGCATTTAGGTATTTTTATTGCGATACACATTCGTTGAGCGGGGAAAGCACCGGGTGTAGGTATTTATTATTCTTATTCGTATAACTAATCCTAACATATTAAAATATTTTCAAATTAGTTAGTTATTAGTAATAACTTAAATTCCTGACCTGCATCGAAACGTCGAGTTTAGAAAATAATTAGAGAAAGAGTTTTTAGTTAGTTACTTAGAAATTTCCATTTACATACATTTAAATGTTTTATTTCTTTATAGCCTTATATCAGAATACAAAATATATACATTATAGCTATTGATTTTGTTAATGTACGATAACTGATGCTGTGTGCCCACGGGCAAAGGCCTCTCCCATTTTTAAAAGTGTTAAAATTTAAATTTAAAGTTGTTTCAATGTTAAAAAATAAAAATGGCGGAGGCCTTTGCCCGTGGGCACACAGAATCCATTTAAATTATTTTTTTATAAATATTGTTAATATGAAAAGATGGCACTGCACCAAATACAATTTTAAATTTCCTTTTGCTATTGCAACGTTCCTTTTCGCGCGGAAAAATATGTCTGTGCTTCTACGACAAATACCCGTGTTATCTGTACAAACTTTACTGTCTATGGTTATTTATGGTACTCAGCAAGGAGGTTCTATTGAATTCTATTAAACTTCGAAGCTTTAGCCAAGTTAGCAAAAAGTTTTACTGATAAATCGCGCTGATTTGCAGATATTCATAGAACTTTTTCCAGTATAATTGGAAAACAGATGTGAAAATATTATGCAATCTGTATTGGCTCAGGAATACACCACTACGCTGTGAAATAGTTCATCTTTATTTAAAATATATCGGAGATATATCGTCACACACGTGGTAAAGTACATACTGTACCCACGTCATATGGGTAATGAGCAAGCACAAAGTATACGAATTATCGTATAGTATTTAATTTAGATTGATTCCTTTTAACTTTAGCTTTAATTATAAGGAGTAGTGGGTTCAAGGCAAAGATATCACTTTTTATCACAATCTACTCAACCACACATTACATAGACCCAACTAGGTCCTACTTCTCATCACCACAACATTTTCATATAGCCTAGGCATTGACATTACAATTTGTACCAAGCAGTAATAGTATATCTAAGAATGTACCTGTTACTATACAGACCACAGAGTTGCGTTCAAATTAATATTAATAATAGTATTCATTGTTCAAACACCTTTAGTTAAAATGCATACTTGCACGCTGGTGCTTAGTGTTTGTTTGTTTATGTGTTTTCTTTAATTCTTTGATTATAGATATCAATTCAAATGAAATCTTTTTCAAAAGAAATGGTTACCTAAGGAAACGTTTTTATGTCGATTTTAGTTACTCAAATTAAATTCAGTGATTTGATGTATATATATATTCCGTGTAAATTATACGCGAATGTAAATTCTGGCAAATTTCATTAATTTGATCAATTCTTTGGTGACGTGATAAAGTGATAAGAGTAATTTGGGGCCTCGTGCCAGGCCGTAACTCCGGATATTGGCAGCTGAATGAATTCTCCTGTCTAAAATCGAACTTCTACTCCTCTTAACGACAATGCTCATGCGCAGCTTTCTGGCTACATGGAAGCGTCTGTCGTTTAGATTGGTGAACTCTGAGTTCTGACTTCGATCCTGAGCATCTTTGGAATAATCTGAAGAGAGGAGTAAGATCAGTGCAACCTGCTCGATAAAATATCAGCTTCTCTCTCTCTCTCTGCGCCCTTGATTTGGAAACTGGACCAATCTACCAAAAACATTCGTATAATTCCTTATTGCATTCCTGTTGAACTATATCGTGAGAATTAGTAAAAAATTCAACAAAGATACCGAAAAGACTAATGATACGTCCCATGTTCGTTTTATTCTTAAGTGATTAATCACCACACGAAAGGTAATTCAATAAGTTGTAAATGTGTTAAGAAATTTTTGTTCATTTATTTATAATTACATTTTTTTAATCACATTTGGTATAGTCCTTGAGAAACGATATATGGATATAATAATAATATTTATTTAATATAAAGTTCAAACCGCCTTTGCACAGTAGTAAATAGGTTATGATGTGCTGAAACAGCTTGCGCTTAATATGCCACATTAGGCCTTTCCGCGGACCCCGGAACCGACCGAATCTCTAAAGCCGAATGTTGAATGAGCGGGTCACTAACTCCGTGACTGACGAATTTAGGCCTTGCATCAATAGTTTACTATTTTCTTACTAAAACTGTAGATAATAACCGACCTTAATAATCTTTAAAACTACTACATTCATCAAACTATATGTATGTGGATTCAATTTCCGCACGCTCATCGCCGTTGTGCGTAAAGTTTTGACTAACATTGATCAAACTAGAAATAAGTATACACTATTCTTATTTTTGTTATGTGTTTAATACGTTTAATTACTTGTACAAACATGATACTTTGTACCTCAACATTGGCACAGGTGTCAAAAATAGGTTCCTTCTGTCGCACTTAACATTGTAAACTAATTATTTATGTAATAACATTCATTCACATTAATAATTAGTTTACAATGTTACGAACGATTCATTAATCGTCGACGTTTTGGTAGATGTCTTTGTCGGAGGTTTTCTGACCAATATCTTTCCGTCACATAAATTTGAGTTTTTTTTAAATAAATAAATTAATAAGTTAATTAAATCTGTTATAATTTTGACATATCATCACAACAAAGTCTATATATATATATAAAGCCTGCAAATACAGGGGTCTAGGCTCTGAATATGATTTTTTCCCATTCGGTGTCGAGACCCTTGGTCCATGGGGTTCTAGCGCGTTAAGGCTTTTTAGGGAATTATCAAAAAGGTTAGTCGACATAACAGGAAAACGAAGAGCTGGCAGCTACCTCGCACAATGAATAAGTCTAGCTATTCAAAGGGGGAACGCTGCCAGTATCTTCGGAACCTTGCCTAAAGGGACTCCTTTTGATAATATTTTTTAATTATTAAATTTTAAGGGTTGGATTTTACTGATTTTATTTGATTATACTGAGTGTGTAGGAGTCTCGGGGGACTTTGTTTCGAAAACCTCCGTGAGATTTGGAGTAATTTTTGCTGCTTAAGTTGTAGTTTAAAATAAATTAAATATTTAAAAAAAAAATCGATATTTTGTGCAATATTAGAAATTTGTAAACGATCCGCCATTGTAAACTTTTCTATTTACCTTGAATTTGCTTATTCTGAGTATCTAGGGGTCTCGGGGGCCTTGATTTGAACACTTCCGTGACATTTGGAGTAATTTATGGTATCTGAGTTGTAATCTACACTAATTAAATATTTAAAAACACTTTGATAAAACATCAACATTACAAATTTGTAAACAATCCGGCATTTTAACTTTCGAACTTTTCTATTGGTTATCCATTTCATACTTTTCTATTGGTTCCATTTAATACTTTTCTATTGGTTACTAGAGATGTGACATTTTGCATAAAATTAATCGATTGTTTTTAGTATGAAAAATCGATGATAATAAAGAGTTGTTTTTTTTTATTCCTACTACAATAAAGCTAATTCTTACTAAAAATCGATGATAATAAAGAATTGATTTTTTTATTCCTACAGCTTATAAAGCTAATTTTTACTACAATAAAGTGTTTACTTTATTTTATATTCAAAAATCACCCAAAACCGAATCAGAGCACCCCACTTTCCACGTGGTCTGGTCTTGTCTGTTGGCATTTCATGCCTGTCCTTTGGTACGTAGCGGGTGGGGGCTGCTCTTCCTTCGCGCCGGAGCCGTTCAAAAGCCGAATTATTATCTAGTTCGGTTAGGTTAGGTTGGTATATTAATATTTAATTTAAATAACTGTTCAAAAAACGAATTATTATCTAGTTCAATTAGGTTAGGTTAGTATATTAATATTTAATTTAAATAATAATGGAAAGCGAAAGATTTTCATCGAATATTTAAATCGCGCTCTAAATTCGACTTTTAAAAAATCGATATTTTTTACATCCCTATTCATTTTTTAAACGCAATCGGCCATTTCGAATTTGGATTTTGCCAGAAGAGTGTGTTAGTGTTACAGTACGGATTAGCCGTTAAAAAGCCGCTACTTTTTACATTTCTTTTGTTTTTTCGGGAATGTGCGTTATTTTATTTGGATTTTTTTGAAATTTGGTGAACTATGTTTGGTAAACGACCGGCTTATGTGGATGACTTTGAGGACGATGGGTCCGGTTAATGTTCGGTAATATGTTTTGGTTTTTTTTATTTTTTTATTGAAATAACTGTTTCTGGTGCTTGAAATTGGTTGGGGGTGATAAGTATACCCTCCACCCTCCCTCTCCTCCCCTCCCCTCCCCCTCTGACCTCAAAATCGAGGTATTGAATTGTAAACTTTACCCAATTTTAAGGTTAGTTATTAGGTATATTTTTATGTATTATGTTATTTGTTTTGAATAAAGAAGTTAACAAGGTGTTAATTAATAATAAATTAATTACGCGTCACGTTGTTTATCCGTTATAGACTCCTAAACTGATTTCAATCGATCTGATCTTTAACCAATTTAAATTACTTGTTTTGTATGCGTTTGGGTGGAGCCCTGCATAGTTTAGCTTCACAAATCAGCCGGCAGATGGCGCTGCAGTCGGTACTTTCATACTGTGTATAATATCCTAATCGCTTGAAATATCATGCAGGACAACGTCTGTCATTATATTTATTTTTTGACGTTCATATGTGTAAATTGTGTTACCTATTTGAATAAATTAATTTTATTAGTATTTGAGGAAAAAATAACAGACCCGTAATTATGTCGAGATGATAAAACGGAAGTTAACTTATTTTTATGTACTTAAAAAGGTTATTTGTGAAGGGCTCTGTCTATCCAATTCGGGTTTAGCTCTGACATTTTGCAATGGAAAGGATTATCTTGGAAGAGGGTCACAGTAACATCTGTTATTCGAGAAAGACAATTTGTATTAGTGTTTTTGTTCAAATTCGAAAACAATTTTGGGCCGAAATTTGTCATATGTTTTATATTTGCTGGTTTAAATTGGACTATTGTCTACTCAAAATCGGATTGACTTTGAATTCAATTAATTGTTACTTTAAACAAAATAAAATACCTTTTTAGACGAAGCATTTTTATTTTCCCTTATTCAATTCATACGATATTTATAAATTTATTAACTTTCAGAACTGATTCTTTCTGCGTAAAACAGCTTTATTAGACGAGCTGAGTCTGCAATACCAGCCCAAGTCTCCAGGTTTATCTGATCAATGTAGTCGTCAGGAACTTCAAAACCATACCCGTAGCCTGGTAGTTCCAGAGTATACGAGAATGGAACCACGAGCTGCCAATAGATTTTAGGTGTAGAATTAATATCTTTTAATATTAAAATATGTAAATGCATGTACTGGAATCACAGAAATGAACTGCATAATTTAAAACAAAAATAAAGCATTTCCATAATGCTATTTCAATGTATAATATTTTTATTACGTTAATAAGTACTTGACTTGCGAACTGGTTGTAAATGTAAATTGACAATTAATTTAATTTGTTTTTCTTGACGTTCATAAGTGTACATATTTAGATATATGAATAAAGATATTTTGATTTGATTTGTTTTAAGGTGTGCGGTATACAGACGGTGAATTGAGATTTTCTTCCTGAGACTTTCAAGATGAAAACATACGTAACATTACATTCTCAATATAAAGATACTACTAATATATAATGCTTAAAATAAACATTAGTTAACATAAAAGGGAGCAAACAAATTGTATAATTACTAGGACCAAAAGAAAATTAAGAACGGAGAAAGTTTCCACCCGCCACGGGATGATATTGGTGTTATATTTTACAAATAATAATGAATTTTCTCTGGAAATTTAACCGGTACGAAAATCAGATACGAAAGAATGTATTAAATGAATCACCTGTCCATAATCCTGTGCGCTGCCCGAACTTCCATATAAAACCAAATTGCTATTGCCCACAGCGTAAAATCCAGCTTTATCCAACTTCTTTGTGTCTATAGTTGCACCCATAGAAGCACCGACTTGATGTAATGATAAAACATTCTGTGGCAGACTTGTATTACCAAAACCATAAAGAATATAATTCCCATGACTGTGTATATTCAAATATATCTGGATCCTATCATCTTGTAGAATGTCTCTTACGTACTGGGTCTCAGGTTCCGAGAAGGGTTCAGGGCCTGGGTAGACGTTGGAGCAAGGATCAGAGGAAATACCCAAGGTGTTAAAGTTGACATCGAAATTTCTGTTTCCGTCTACGCCGTAGCAGGTCTCGCTAACTTCTGGACGATAGGAACGCGTACGGCGCCAAAGACGGTCCTGTTACATAAAGCTAAGTTAGCTGCTTTTATGGGTTTTTTATTGATAGACAAATCTAAAGTTGCTATGTAAAGAAAATTAATGGGGGTGAGAATGTAAAACAACAGACGGAAGACACAACGTTGCGTTTTTTTATTAGACAATAACATAAAACCACGTCGCGTGTCAACTCGTTTTGGACTAGAGAGGCTGTTGACTGATCACAATTCACCGGAACACACCTTTGGATTTAGGTACACTCTCACCACTTGGCAAGTTTTATTCCACTACTGTGCGTACCACTTCTTAAAAGGCCGGCAACTAACTGAGCCTTCTGTCAATGTGAGTGTTCATGGGCGGTGGCGTCACTTAACACCAGATGAGCCTCTTGCCCGTTTGCCCCCTGTTACGTAAATAAAATATTTCGTATCGATCTTAAAATTACATTTCTTGTAAGTAATTTTATGATCTATTTGACCCTACCTAGACCATATATGCCAGAGTCAGAAAAATCTATTAAAATAAATAAAATGTTTTCTCCTTCTGTTTGTAGTTAAAAAAAATGGAACAAATTTAAACTACCAACAGATTTTCTATTCCATTTTTTAAACTACTAAGTTAAAATAAAGGATACGAACATCAGTATGTGAATACTCGTAGCCATCAGGATTTACGATTGGGAGAATGATCCAGTCAATATCCTCCAAGAGATCTCTTTCATCATCCCGTAGATCTTCTACCAATCTGTGTATGGAATATAGAGTGACCGGAGTGGTCACCCACTCACGAGCATGTATTGTCGCGTCCATAAAGTAAATAGGCTTCTTCGTGTCAGTAAAGTTAGACGTTGATATCTGAAAATGGAAATTTAATCAGATACAAGAACTTATGAATGCACTATTTTTGATTCTCAACGCCTTGCGTCAAACACTGGGTGTGCATCACTAGATTATTTTTAATTCCATCTATATCACCTCGATGTCCACCGTTCTAGAACTGAGAGTGACTCGAGGCAGTTTTCAGACATGTGAAACCAGCTATCCATTGGAGTATTTCCAAAGCAATTCGGCACGCACTCTCTAGCCCTCTGGCATTGAGATTGTCCATGAGCTGGTTTCCTGAACATATATACCTCTGAAATTACACATGTATAATTCAAACATTACCTTCAAATATTTAACGGCTCGACCTTCAAAACTGGCACCAGCATTTACCAATGTAACAATATCGGGATATTCTCTGGCAATTCTCTCTAAATACTCGTCGACCTATATATGAATTAAAAAATATTATATGTATAATATTATACCATATATATGTATATTTATAGCAGATAGCTAACTCTCTATTTGTTTACATCTACATTTAAATTTATGAAATGTATCTCTGTAACCAGCCAACTGAACATTGTAAACCAATCTTTGATTTATTAGATAACTTATTTTTACTAAAGTATTATAATATCGATACCTCCTAAGTATACTGAGTCATCTAACAAATTTAGGTATTTTGTTATTTTTACATAAACGTACATAATTAACCATGATCTTCACGTTAGTGTTAATTTTTTTTTTAAAAGGACTCTAGTTACCGAGATAATTTCACGTATACTAAATCAATTTCAACGTCTGTTAAAATCGTACATTGTATACTGATCCAAATAACATTGTGTCAGTGTTCGCGGGGCGTGAGAAGGGACGCATTGATATAAGTGTATTTTGGCTCAGTATACGATGTACGATTTTAACAGACGTTGAAATTGATTTAGTATACGTGAAATTATCTCGATAACTATAGTTATTTAAAAAAAAAATAACTTAAACTTAAAACTTAAATTACAGCCAGGGCGCATGCAAGTTAAGTTAGTATGTTCTTTCATAAATTTCATTCAAGCAGTCAAGGAAATAATATTGAGATCAAAAAATATCGGTTTGCAAAACTAGGTTCTTGGGAACCCTTACCCGTTAGTTTCAATGTTGTTTATACAACTTTAGAAAAATCCGATAAAGGAAATGGGTTTATTAAAAAAGATCAGCGTGGTAGACATATTAATCATCCAAAGATTATAAATGATCATATCGTTCACAGTGTTATGGTTCACGTTCAACCATTTTCTCCCATAGAGTCACATTACACTCGCCAAAAATCAAGAAAAAAATATCTGGAGGGCTTGTTATCCTTCCTAAAAATGTTTAAGAAATTTAACGAATGGTTTACGTCTAAGAAATACTCTTCTAAAGCGACTACCGTGAGACAGTATCGAGATATAATTAATACGAATATCAATGTTATAGGTTTTCATAAACCCAAATGAAATTAACAAGCAAGTTACCCAGACACATAAATAAAAGCATGAAGAGCATTTAAAAGAAAAAGAGAAAGCTAGAAAACAAATGATAAAGAATCAGCGTAACAAAATAATTAAATCCTTACAGCAGCATTTGATCATCAAAAGTATCTTAATGTACCTCACGGGAACGTTAGTACTTTTTAGTATAAACGGAAACTTTTCTTCTCACGATATTCAGTCTGGGATCTCGACAAGGTTATTGTTTTTCATGGCATCAACAGACAGCAAAGAAAGGTGCAAATGAAATTTCTAGCTGTGTTTTTAAGTTTATAGAAGATACGGTGGGTGAAGGTGTCAAAGATTACCGGTTTCGGTCAGACAACTGTGGAGGCCAAAATAGAAATAGGATTGTTTTCTTAATGTATCTGTTAGCTAGTTCGAAGTTCAGTATAGATATGTATTAGCCATCGCGCTCTAATAGTGGGTCACACTCAAAATGAAGGCGACAGTGTACACGCTTTAATTGAAAGACAGACAAAAGATAAAATGCTTTATATGCCTGATCAATGGTATACAGCTTTTAGATTTGCCAAATCCGACGAAAAACCATACAAAGTTATTGAAGTGTCTCAGGAATTAATAAAAGACTTTAAATAAAAGTTAAGACTTATAAACAACTGGACAACTACTAATGATGGATCTAAAATGCCTTGAAACAAAGTCACAGAAGTAGTAGTTAAAGCAGAATATCCATTTAGGATATTTTATAAAACGAGTTATAAAGATGATGCTTACAAGTGGATAGATTGTGTAAAAAAACCTAAAGCTAAGAGAAAATCGAAGAGAGTTGAATATTAACATAGATAATATTTCTTTAGCTTATCAGACCCTAGCTTATTGACCAAAATAAGAACGAACACTTCATGGATCTTTGTAAGACACTGGTGATTCCTAAGGAGTAGCATTTGTTTTTTTAATAATTTGATTTCAAAAAACTTTAATGGAGCAGATGACAGTGATTCAGACTGATTTTTGATTCGTTAAATCTTTAATATTTTTTTTTATTTTAATAAACCATAAGGTTTAAAGCTTTCCTTTGAGCGTCCTAAACTTTTTATATATTTTTCTTATACATTTATATTATTTTTAATAATATTGTTTAACGTAAGTTACCATTTTTAGTTCCTATTATTTTATTGATGTTTGATACTGCATTTTTTTTATGTATTCTTTAAAATGCGTTGTTTTTGTTAATGAGTCTACTTCTTCCTTGGTTTTTTTTTAAATTTAGTAAGGTATTAGAAATAAAATTAGTAATTAAAAAGCCTCGATTAATTATATTAGTCCAGTATACGTTGAGGTTTAAAATTCTGACATAGCTAAGTACTTTCCTAGTATAATGAGTCAAGTGACGTAATTTCAATATTTTATTATTAAGTGAGACGAAAAACCCCGAAAATAAACAAAAGTGAGATGATATTAATTAAATGATAATCATATTCCATAATATGTTGGTGTAAACTATGGATTTTGATGTCCAACGTACATGAATATAACTGGTAGTTAAACCATTTTACTATTGAGTCCCACCCGTGTATACTAAGTAATGTACATAAAATATCATTTATAAACAAAAATCAGCAAAATCATGTTATACCAAAGGAAGAGCTTTCAATCTTTATTAAAAAAACATTAAATTTATTCTAAATTAGTTTGATTTCACAAAAATATAAACGATTTGCCTTAAAATGGCTCTCCTGTAAAATTACTAAAATGTCAGTTGACTCATTATACTTAGGAGGTATCGATATTATTGTGATGTATCGATACTTTGGACTAAGAAATTGTGGCCAATATGTGTTCCACCTTTACATATATTGTTGTAAATAAATAAAGTCGTTTAAGATTTTTAACTTAACTTATATGTTTACTAAATTCATTGCTTGTTGTTCTTCCTAATGATATTAATATATATTATAAATTTAAAAAAATAAACTAAATAAAAAAACGTCTAAACATTTTTACCTCTGCATATCTGGGGTATTTACTAAACGGTACAGCATTATTTCTGTTCCTCCTTTTTTCCAACTGGTAATTTTCGTTTTTTTCTAGTGCTCTGAAAATATATTAAATAAGCCTCCACAAGTTTATTAAGATGTAGCGTGATGAAACTAGCTTCAGTGTGTGTCGTAGGTTCGAACCTTGGCCTTGCACATTAGGTTTTCTGCCTGAAGGAATAAATCGTGAGGAAACGTCTTGCGAGTTACAGAACCAAATGATCACGCAACATCATACTAAAATCTGAGGCCCAAACTAACAGGCGTCACAGTTTTCAGTGCCAGGGTTGTTCAGTCTTTTTTAAGTTGAATAATAACGTCAGGCTCCAAAACAGAGAGGAATAATTTCTCTTTATCACGCTGTTCCCTGACTAACAAGTGGTGGCGAGTTGTGGTACGAGCCAGTCTTAATTGCGCAAATAGAAACAAATATCTATTGATTTATCTCTAGGTTTGAAACGCACAGGAATGAATGTTATGAGCTTAGCTCTATATATAGAGAGAGACGTGAATTAAATATTAATATTAAAAAGTTAATATTTTAATGCACACATATGTTATGGGTACACATATGTTATTATGGCAAACGGGCAGGATTCACTGCACTGCACTCACATTGCCAGGAGGCTCGCAAGTGTGTTACTGGCCTTTCAATAATTGTTACGCAATACTTATACTACAGCAATTGTCCGCAGTACACGGCTGCAACATATATATGAGCTTCACACATGAAAAGTTCTAGAAAAGGCTCAAAGCCTAATAGATTATGCTTCTAAAACATACTGAGCCACATCATGTATCTTTTCATTAAACCCGATGCCATTTCTCTCCATCACTTCAAAGAAGACATCTCTGTTCTCGGGTGTGGGCATTACGACCGCTTCTCTCACTCCTGGAAGACCATGCTGCCATATATCCAGGTTGCTTTCCACTTCCAGCTTGTACAGTGTATGTAGGTCATCTGTATTCCGCAAAACGACACTGAACACTGAACATCTATAAATATTAAAGATATTAAACACATTCTCGAGGCGTTAGAGCTCCTTTTGTACGTACGTACACAGGCCGTACTCAAAATACATTTGTTTCTATATAGAAACGTATACGTATATACGTTCTTTCTTAGGAACGGAAATGTGTTAAATGTAACGAAAACTCAGGAGAATTTAATTGTCTCACCACTTCTGCAGTTACTGGATTAGGAAATAAAATATAAATTATAAATAAAATATATAAATTTGGAAATAAAAAAATTACCCTTTGTAATTATCATGTTTGCCGCACCAGACTAGACTAAAATTAAGAAACAATATTAAAAATATTTTTACACCCATTTTTGGTAATAACACAACCGCTTTTGCATTTTTATCTGCCGACACAGATATTTAGATTACTTTTAACACATTTAGATTACTATCGACAGTTTTATAGTTGGCTCAATAATTTATTGGATAAATGTATTATCGTTTGGCATTTGAAATTGTTATATAATGTCATGTTATGATAACAATCAAATCAAGTAATAGTCTTAATAAGTAATAATAATACTAAACCAGTTTACAAACCTTTAATCGCAATACAGCGACAAAATATATAATTGAACAGGAAGTAAGCATTTACATATACATTTTAAACGGAGTCGTTTTTAATATTTTTTGTCTAGAGAATTTCAGACAGAGACACACATAACATTCGAGTATTTTAAAAATTTTCATAGAATTTAAAATAACCATTTTATATGTAGTAGTTTATTAAAACCTTAGCCTTATGCAGTATTCTGTATAATTGATTGTTATGTTTCATTCAGATCATAGTATTCTTAAAAGGCCGGCAACGCACTCGCGAGCCCTCTGGCATCGAGAGTGTCCATGAGCGGCGGTATCTATATATAAAAATATATACAATGATCTTAACCTACATAGTAATGATAATAATAATAAATCATTAATAAAAAGAAAAGTTAGAAAGTTTGGCCCCTGTGCCAGTATACCTGTATTGCTGGCATTTCCTCACTGCATTGAAATACTTATTCGTTTAGCGAAAAAAAAACACCAGCTCTGGTGTCACTGGTACCAGGCGCCAAGTTAAATCTTTAATTAGCGCCCGTGTACTTGAACACTTTAACCCCTCGGCCCAAGAGTCTACTTCAAAGGGAAGAAAATTAAAGTTGGAAGAAAGACTTATATTTTAGCCGTTTAAATATACTGGTTATTTCTATTTTATGATCAGATTTATATTATTTAACGCCTTATGGGTAATCATAATCATATTATCACAATACATCTCAACACTTCCCTTTATCCCCCTCTATCCTAATTACAGTTTAGACTATTTTATATAAAAAAATACACTTGTGTCAAATTACCACAAATAATTTCAGTTTTAAATCGTAAATAGACCGATTTAAAAAATAAAATAATTTCTCCACTATTTTATTGTGGTTTTACGCGAACAAAAGCTGTGTTGGCCTAGTGGCTTCAGCGTGCGACTCTCATACCTGAGGTCGGAGGATCGATCCCCGGCTGTGCACCAACAGACTTTCTTTCTATGTGCGTATTTAACATTTGTCTTAGACCCAAAAAGTCTACGACATGTGTCAGGCACTGGAGGCTGATCACCTACTTGCCTATTAGATTTAAAAATGATCATGAAACAGATTCCGAAATCTGAGGCCAAGACCTAAAGAGGTTGTAGCGCCATTGTTTTTTTTTATTTTATTACGCGACCAATAATTTAATATCGGCTATTTACTTATCTAAAATTTAATGTTGTTTCTAACACCCTGTATTTATAATTCTAAGCTAACTTGACTTTAAGATAGGAAATGAACTTAAAAGTTACGAGTTTTGAAGTCCGCATCGACTTACACTTCAATCCTTTAAGTAACGTTCAATCTCAACTTACTAAAGTATACTTTGAGTTAGAAGTAGAAACACGTACCTACTTTTTCTTAAAATCCAACGAACCGCAGAAGTAAAAACTACGTCCAAGAAACTATTTGTTTAAATTTTTTTTTTTTAACAAATTAAATCTGAGATCGTGATTTAGTTAACAGCAAGAAGCATTTTCATAAATTGTTTGTGATCGAATAGTAATTGACACGATTCACTTTTATTACCAATTAAATATTATTACGGGAAACAAAGTCAGTCTCTGTTTTCAGGGAACTAATTAGGTATTATTTATTAAAATGATAAACATATTATTATTATAGTCATGCGACACTATTCAAGTGTATTTATTGTTTTTCACGAAACTGAAAAAGTCCATCAAAATAGTAGTGTGCGACGCCATATTGATAGTATGAAGAGTTTTGTTTGGAGATTGAGACTGGCAGAAAATGGAATTAATATTTAAATGAACAGGCAACAGGCAAGTAATGAAACGTCATCGATCCAAGTCATTTGTTTTTTTTATAGAATAGGGGGCAAAAAGGCAGGAGGCTCACCTGATGTTAAGTGATAACGCCGCCTATGGACACTCTCGATGCTAGAGGGCTGGCGAGTGCGTTGCAGGCCTTTTAAGAATTTGTACGCTCTCTTCTTGTTCGTTTGATGAACTGGCTGATTATTTTTTAGGCCGCTAGTTAAAAGGTGCCGTTTAGTTAAAAGTTGACCGGCTGATTAAGCTAGTTGGCTGCGACATATACATACATACAAAAAAAACTCTGGATTGGGTAACAAAGCGTCGAAAGACGATTTTTTACTTGTTGTCTCTTACACGGTTGTTTCCTTAGCTGTCTAGCTTAGCACCCGCCTCCAACATCACAAACTCTATCTCTGAATTCTATCACTCCTACTTTGCTGTGCAAAGTAAATAACTTATGAAACCTTTTATTATGTATGGTATTGTATAATGTAACATATACAACTATAATTAATCCACAATCTAAGATTGAAAACAATCTGAGATCCGACCGTGACAGTCGATCGATCTCCTATCTGCATCCCATTAACCAAACCCTACCAAGACAATCCATTTTTGGCGACGGATAGAATACAATCTCTTCGCTTTTTACATTCATATTTGATAATCAATATAAACCAAATAAAGTAACCGTACAAATAATACTAAAATATACATATCTATGTTTAAAACATATCAAATAGCTTTTTAATTATTTTAAACCTGGTGTAAATGAAAATCTTAATCTTATCCATATACACCGATCCGACCGACCATGGATAGCTTGTATCGACAGATGACTATTAAAATCTGTCAAATGGTTTGTGGCACACTTTTATCAATAACAAAGATTAAACAATATTCTTTATACCAAAATCTTATGAGTAACAATATAGAAGCAACTCTTGTGAAATCAGCCAGTGTTCAAACAAATAGGTCTACCTCAATATAAGTTCTGTTTATCATTTGTAATGCTCGCAAGAGTGGCGCTTCACTAACCAATTTGGAATGTGCGCGCGGTTCATCCAAAAGAATATACTTCTGTCTCAGGATATTACATGGTACCCGTAGAGCCAGTCTATTATTTCCAGATAACGAACCAAAATCGTAAGTATCTTAAATAATTACTGACAAAGTTAGTTATTTTCTGAGAAGTAGCTTGTGGCTTCACAAACATCAGTGTTATCTTAATTGCACTGATATTCGTGAAGCCACAAGCTATTCAGTAATAGTTCCCAGGTTTCAGTAAGCCTTTCGTATAGTTGTTAATTTTCGTAAATTTGAATTGGTTTGAACACGTGTAAAGTAAATAATAACATAAAAACAATATAATACTCATATATTTGGTTATGTATCAACAAATCTTTGTATAAAAATTTAAATCTAATATAAAATAAAGACAGCGAAGATCGGGAATGTAGTTCAAATCCAACGTCTTAAATATAGAACTGTCGCAATTTTTCAACGACTGTCAAATGTCAAGAGACGTCATTTGTCAAATTGTCACCGGCGACGCGGATACTATCTACTTCCTGTCACATGGCAAATGGAAATGGACGTTAATGTTTGTTAAGAAAATAGAACGGAAACACTCGGCGATATTCACGATGGGATGTGATAAATTATCAGGATGTTGCAAAACAGAAACTATCTATTTTACATTTAAATGCTTATATAAAAATAGTTTACAAGAACACAGTGTTTTCCCTTTAATAGATACTAAGGTAGTTTAATTATCACTTTCTAATGTTAAATATACTTTAAATTAGATTAGTTTTAAATTACTTATTAGTCTTAAGTTAGGCTAGACAGTTAAAAAAATAATAATAATGAATAAGAATTTTCGGACGGGGCAATGATAGCCTATTAGTTCGTAGCTTCATTAAGATGCCGACAATGGAATCTAAGGACGATTCTAAAGGTTGTATTGTAACTGATTTTTTAAGTGTGCGTTACATTTATAAAAAATACAAATAGGACGTTTTTAAATCTGGGCACGGTCTGATCTCAGTTTGATTTCAATCTGAGATTGTGGATTAATTATTGGGTTCGGGCGATATGTCTTACATATCGGTTTCCTCACGTTGTTTTCCTTCACCGGTCGAGCGAATGTTAAATGCGCACATAGAAAGAAAGTCCACTGGGTACACAGCTGGAGATCGAACCTACCTCAGGGACTAGAGTTGCATCCACAAGGCCAACATTGCCCTAAATTTATGAACTTCATGATACTAATAATGATTCCTACACTTCTAAGAACCTGCTAAATAAATAGGTTGCGATCTATATAAATTCTTTTAGACCCTTGTTTACTTCATTACCCTGCAGCGTTTTTCTTATAGTAAAAGGTCCTATTCAAACAGTTTGTTCGGAGACTGCAACTGGCACCTTTCATGCATTCACGAGAGTAGCAAAGGAAAATGGGTGAAGCTTAATAAGAAATAGGCCGTGTCTGACACAACAGAACTGTGTCAGTTTTGGTTGGTAGCACATGAATGATTAATACTGGCTTTAATCAAAGCTCAGCTACTTACGGCTGCATACTGATGCGAAACCTTGAATAGACAAACGGCGTTTGGATTTCTGTTTTAGTGGTCAAGTAGGCTTTCTAGGAAATTATGCTTGTCTATGATTCGAGTGTTGTGAGTTCATAAAATTTATCTAGAATAGCGATGGATTAGGATGAAATATTAATTGTTAAACTCTACGTTGAAACGAGCAAGAATTTGTTATATACAATTTATTTGTAGCGAATAGATTTCGAAATTACTAGAATGATTACAAAAAAAACCGCATTGAGTAAGGTTGGGTAGATTTGTTACCAATTTTTTTTTTAAATAAATACCTTGGTTGCTAATCTCGCAGATTTATCTCATCAGTTAAATACTTATTCTAATTCTGTCTATCAAATGTTTAGTTATTCTTCATGCGTTTATTTTCCGTTGGCAGAATCGACTACTGGTGGGAGGTTTTCCCTGGAAGATACGGCCTAAAATTGTTTAAAAAGAGAACATACTCCCTGAATCGCCGACAACTCACCCTCAAAATGGGTGTCCATGGGCTGCTAATAACAATATTGATGTTCGGATAAAATGAGCAGCGTATTGTTACTGTCCAACAATCAGGCTGTGATTTTTCTACTGCGACCCATTTGCCTGCCATAGAACTAGTTGTCAAGTGCTATTATTTGTACATTGTTACATAATAAGACGTCACATTTTTTTTTAAACCATTGCCATCCCTAGGTATCGGATCCGAGTATTCGGCACTAATTAGGTGTATGCCGACCACTCAGAACCGAAAAATGTTTGTTTTTGTAATAAAAGTAATAATATACATTCATACATATTTACTTCATCACAATTCGCCATAAAACGTTTTAGTTTCCGTCTATTACTTTACACTCACTAATAAATTATACAATTGAGGGTGTCACTTTTTAATATAGTTGGCAAAAATATAATCAAATTCAAAATGCGTCAAGCATAACCCAAGCGAAAAATGAAATGAAAAATGTACCGATCGGCTGAGTAAAATATTATGAATCACGATCATCAAATAAAAAAATATGTATTTCAATATGTCAAAGACGTATTGAATTTACCATTACCCTAAGTGCTGGTTCCTCGCGATATTTTCTTTAAGGGCATTTATTCCGCTATCCCAAACTTAGCACATATAAAAATAAATATATATATCCTTATAAGAATCTTTAGACAGTTAATTAAAGATCGACATTTAATTAAGTCGCTAAAGTTCTGTCAGACAAGCGAGTGAACAAAATGTTTAACGAGTTTCCTAAACGTTCCTAGGCAACAAGACTAACCTAACCTAACATTTACAAAAAAACAAAACACGGAATTTCCAAGTTCTTAGATCTTCACGATTATCTCGAAATAATAATAACAAATGAATTAATCATGGTGAAGTCTTGTTTTACATTATTAATCAACACGCTGGCTTTCGGTCAGACAGATAGTTAAGCGTTTTCGACGCTGCTTTGTTTAAATCAAAATGCTAGCAACTTGATTGAATATCTGCTGTCTAGAAAATCAATTTATTCTCTGATTTAACTACTTTACTGCGATACATCGAATTCTCTGAAATCACTTCTGATGTAGAACCCGATTCCCAGATAGAGCATGAATACAAATTCCAAGGTGAACTTTGGCTGGAGATTCGGCAATTTGCCGACCAATTAGTGAAGTGTATGCCGTGAGGTCGCTCAGGAACGTAAATTTAGTGAAGACGAGTCAATTGTGGTTAACAAAGTTTCTGGTTCAGAGGGTTTTGGTTCTATTGAAGTAAAGATACCTTGCTTTTGTAAATTATTGCTTTCTTGCATTTCCACTTAACGGTTCGTTACGAAATAGAAATTTTATCTTAGAACATTTTGTTATTAAAAAATAATTGGCGTTTTACATTGTAAACGAACAAAGGCAAGAAGAATAGATGTTTAAACTGTAATATAAAATTCAAATAATGAATTAATAAAAATACATATAAATGTCTCAAATATAAAGTTAATTTCTCCAACTTTGATTTTGTTCCATTTGGAGTAGAGACTCTTGGGCTGTGTTCAAGTGCACAGGCACTGATTAAAGATTTACGACCGAACCCAATAATTAACCCACAATTGTGGATTAATTATTGTGTGTAAATTATATTAGGAATATCCTTTACATTAATTAAAAAATTCCTTAATACTTTGCGTATTTTTTTCGATTTTGTTCCGAAATATTGTTTACTCACAATTTAACTTTTGGCGTTAAGTCGTTTAGGAATTTCAGCAGAGACTGATTATTGTTGCTAATTAAAAGCAAAGTCAAAGCTGAAATGGCGGGACGAAATTCTACTTTAGTAAGACGACTATAACACGTGTTTTACTTATAAATCAAAGTAATCCTTTATTTATGAAACTGCATAATAAATCTTCTTTTATATGAGTGTATTTAACGGAACGATGTAGGAAATGTATATATTACGCAAGCTAAAGTAAGCTTGCTATATTGATTACAAAATTAATTAATTAATAACCGATTTCGATAATTATTTTTTTGGTGTGTTTGTTTATTGTCAGGAGAAGGTTCTTAGATAAAAAAAAATAATTTAATGGCGTGGAAGTAAGAAAATTTAAGAATACTTAACTACCATACAATTCAAACTTTTTTGATGTAAGAAAATTATGTTGATAAAATAATCTAAAATATAAAATTCTCGTGACACGGTGTTTGTACTTAAACTCCTCCGAAACTGCTTGACCGGTTCTCATGAAATTTTGTGTGCATATTGACTATGTCTGAGAATCGGACAATATCTATTTTTCATCCCCCTAAATGTTAAGGGTAGTCCATCCCTAAATTACATTTTTTTTTAATTTTTAGATAATGTTTTTTCAATTTTTTTATGATACAGCATTAAAAATACATACAATTCTTTTTAAACCCTTTACGATCAACCCCTATTTTTTATTATAATGATGTACATGGCAAAACGACGTTTACCACATCAGCTAGTAATCAATAAATTTACTTTAAAAATGGTAAAATAAGTACCTAATAGACTGTTTTTTTTTTAAACACTTTTAGAAAGGAAGACAAGAAACTGTATCAGCTAATATGTTGGTATATAATATCTTTATATATACAATTCTGCTGAACGTGTGTATGTCAGTGAACTCCTTGTAAAGGGTTGGATCGATTTGAATGGTATTTTTTATGTGCGTCTAGATGGTTAAGATTAATAAATCAGGCCGGCAGATGGCGCTACACTTGGTACTCTCATACTTTGTTTGATATACTAATTGCATTATCATGCAGGACAACGTCTGTCGGGTCCGCTAGTTATGAATAATATAAGTCTCTTTGATTTTGTTTTCTTTGGCATAAAGATTCTTAGGCCGTGTTCAAGTACACGGTAAGGTAAGGTAAGGTAGGTGGGCTCAGTTTCCGCGACTAGACTCGAAATTGGTCCGTTTTGCGTGAAGCCCTGGCTACTTAAGCCAGCCCAGCTCCTTCCAGAAGCACAGAAGTCTCCTTGGCACTTCACAGGCTTCTCGGAGCGACCTCACTGTTCCGAGGATTGTCGTACGTTGTTTACCCACAGCCTCGCAATCCAGGACTACGTGGGTGACTGATTCCTCTGCGCTGAAACAGCCTCTGCACATGGGGCTGTCTGTCGCGCCCAGGACAAATAGATGTTTATTAAGGAGACAATTGCCCGTTCAAGTACACTGGCGCTAATTAAAGATTAGCGGCTTCTGGTAGTGCCGGGAAACCCAGCTGGTGCTATCCTCGCTCAATGAATAATAAACGCAAAACAGCGAGGAGCACTTAAATTACACGGCCACAGGGACCAAACTTTTTAAATTTGTTTTTATTGTCTATTTATTAATTTATATTGTCATTCATATTAAGTTAAGTTCAGAAATACTGTGTGTTAGAATGGCATAAATTACTATTTATAAAATTTATATTAATAACGTAAATAATGAAAGAAACAAATGCAATGTGAAAGTCTGTTATTACTGAACACTTTATAAATTGACCTAATTTATGTTTAATTTCCATCATAAAACGTGTTTACTGATTAATAGGAGAATAAACACGATTCGCGGCCTTTTCATATGTGTGTTTAAATAAAAAAATGTACCTTAATTGTATAAGAAAATCGTTCCTCCTAAACATTCTGCTGCACCCGTGTATTTTACGTAGCTACGAGAATTTAACTACAGAACTACGCAACCGGAAGCGGAACTCAACGTTTCCGCTGTTTTTATTGAATCCAATTAAATATTATCAGAGAAACGAAATTAAAGGTCATCGGTAAGCTCCTTAACCCAAATATTGACGTCTTTAATTAAATTTCCTTCTCTTTCTTAAAATAATCAGACACGACTCATATAGTAATTTGTTCCTAGAATTCTAATACGAAGTTTGCCATGTCAGGCGAATTTTATAAATTGCCGACTACCCCTTTCGCAATTTGGACCGTTATGCTCTAATGCCCGGTGCATTAGAGCATAACGGTCTCTAAGAATCCTTGCTTATAACGACAAAGTGTCTGGGCACCCTAAAAATGAAAACAAACGAGTAGAGTAAATGGGTACATTAAATTCCGTATATTACACCGTTACATAACATTTTTATATTTATTATTTAACAGATTCACGTGTATTCAAATATTATTTGGGAAGATCTCGTTGGAACTTGTGTGTGGGCTGCTGTTACCTGGATGCTTCCCTCCCTGCATAAAATGTCCCACTCCAGTCACTGGATCCTTAAAAAAATAATAAATACAAAACAGTATACGGTTAAAAGTGAAGCCACAGTGGTTTAAAATGCAACTACATTCCCTTGCGCCTACGATTTGCGGTTCGTGTGTCAAAGTCAAGATTGACAGTTGTCATCTTTCTGTGACAGATACCGATTTATTTCATTTGGTAACGGAAAAATTAAACTAAAACTAGTTTTGCATTGTATTTCCTTCTCCCACTCGACCATCTCACTTCGGGCGGATATTACATATATAACATTGACTCAAAAATAATGTACAATATATTCAATTATTTAAAAAAGTTTTTTTTAATTTTAATTTCTTCTTAATTGCTACTCTTTCGCTACGTTTAACTTCAATTCGCCTCGCCGCCTTTTTAAGCCATTTTCGCACGGAAATTAGCACCTACATAAGGTGTCGGTGTAAGTGACAGCCGGTTTAATTAGATTCACGTTGTAAATGTATGCCGCAATAAACGCCCCGTGTCTCGCTAAGACCACATAAATTTGCCGACATTCTGTGACTTTTACCGTTGTATATTGAACATTCTTTATGACGACCCGCCTTTGAGATTTCACCCATTTGTTAGCTAAATTCTTGCATTAAGCTCATGTTAAAGGAAACTTATGTGTATTTTTTGTAAACAAAGGTGCAAAAAGAATGGTCTAGTGGCTTTATGATGCCAATCTCGTCTCGAGGCCGTCGGTTCGAACCCTGTGCAACAATGCATATACGCATTTAAAACTCTAGCTCGCCCGATGAAGGAAAGCATAGAGAGGAAACCGGCATATATTTATAAAAAGTCTTACGTGGTACGATATTCAGATTTCTAGAGCTTAGAGTCTTATAAGGGCTGTTTGGTCGTTTATGCAAAACCAAGGGATCGAGTAGACAAATTACTGTATCTCTTTAATGTACATTTTTTTTTTTTTCTGATCAGATTTGCTTGCCACGGTGAAACGTTATGTCGTCAAGAATCGAATCTGGTGTTGTTGTAAACTAAGTGGCCCCTGTTCTATATAAAAAAGTGACATAATGCAAGGTATAGGAAGTGAGATAAGGTATAATAATACCATTGAAGACTTTGACATTTATTAATTAATAAGGACAATCATTAATTATTTCAGTAGCAAATAAGGCTTTGAAAAATCTTATTTTATTATATTCAAAACACTATTCCACTTATATCTTTGCCATTTTTTTTAATTGGCAAAGATATAAGTATAAGTAGTTAAAACTCAAAAATGGAAAACTTGGAGACCAAAATACAGTATTCTATATAATTCCTTATATAAAATAAAAGACATATGCAGACACAATTAACTAGCTGAAACTGTTGAATAAAGGAAGTTGTCTTTGTTGGAGAACAGAAGTTCTGGCTTCAAAGTTTTGGACCTCACACCTCGAGTCAAAGTTCAGTCTATTATCTAGAACCTGTATGTATAGTTAATTCTTGTTCGTTCAATTAAATATTATGACTAAGTTATTTCTACAAAGTCATATCAAAAATTAACTTGGCAAATGCATTTATTTGCATAATATCTCTGTCAACGTCTAGTCTCAATCATAAATCGATCTCACAGATATTTGTATTACTTGTATATTCAAGTATCATTCAATCTTCTATTTACTAAAATACTCCGTTTTTACAGGTCGGAAAGTTTCGATTTCTTCAAATCAATATAAATTTAAAATAGCAAGTTCCACTTCTTTACTGTTTTTTACCACAAACGACGTTCCAAATCGTTGTCAAAGGAGATGGAAGAATTAGGTTGTGTAGTTCCATGATTTCTCCGGTTTGAATTATATAGAAAACTGAAAGGCAGGCAACTAAACGGCGATAGCCAAGACTTAAGAGTTGAGAATCGTAGTTTATATTTCGCTTTGCCCGCCTCTCAATAGCATCCATGGCACTCAGATGACCCAGAGATGACTGCAGTTCTTCACGAACGAATCCACTTAAGGTTGATAAAGATTAAAAAGCTGTTCCTGTGTAACAGTGTCAGACCTTCGCCAGAAACACAGATACTATAAATAAAAGTACAAATAAATTAGTGATAATATTATTTCTATATATTGTAGAAAAAATAATAAAATAAGACTCAAAAAGAAGAAGCTACTGATGCTATAAACTTTGCCCTAAAACTTAAGTGGAGATGGGCAGGGCGTGTAGCAAGACTCTCTGACGCTCGTTGGACCATAAGGATGACCCTATTGGGAAACAAAACAGAGGAAGACCGCTCACGAGATGGGCAAAAACGGCTGGCTCGAGCTGAACTCACCCAAAACCGAGATACTTGGAGTTCCCAGGAGGAGGTCTTCACCTGTAAAAGGGTTCTTGCAAAATAATTGGGAATTAAAAACAAAAAAAAATTGGAAAAAAATAGTGTAATTTACTTTTCTTAAAAATATATATGTAATAAATAGTAACAATTACTTTGTTCTTTGTAAGAAATAAATAGGCTTTTTTTTAATATTTTATCTACATTTACAACTTTTACATGTTGTCTGTGGTATTATATAATGTAATTCTTATTAACATCTTACCAGTCCCAAAATAGATAGCTGAAAACGCAATTTTCTCCTTAATTATCATTAATCTATGTAAGCCCAACCCTTCTATCAAACGAAATCCACAATGATCGGAAACAGAAAAGCGGCTCATGAATTATTTATGGCTACAAGATTTAGGGTCTGTGAGGCAGCGAGCCGGAGGTTAAATGATTCTAAGGGTTAATTTGAGGCAACGAAATGGGCCTCGTAATAAATTGTTTTTTATTTAGATCCAATTGTGACCCAATCTTACAGGATTTCCCATTTATCGTAGTATTCTATTTAGTTTCATCTTAAACAGCGAAGCAAAGCGTGTCAGATACACTCCACACTGTAATCTTAAAAAAACCTAAGTTAACTAAAATCTAGTTTTTTTTTTAATTTTACGTATTGTTTGTTAATTGTTTAATTTTATAATCGTACTTATGTTTTCTGTATCATATATTTTTATTATCATGTAATTTTAGGCTTTGTATATTGTTTAAGTGTTTTCTATATAAGATAGGTATACTTACAAATAAATAAATCAGAATTTCTTAGGTTCTTATCGGACACTAGTTCCTGTCAAGGGCCCTTCAAATGTCGTTACATCTCTGTCAGTGTCTTGTGGACAGCTCGAATCTTATTTACATGACAAACACTGTAAAGTAAATTTAAATAATCTTAGCTGTGAAGCGGTCACTTTATTTGTACTTGAAAACAAACAGATGCAGCGGCGATGCTGTTTGTGTTAAGGATATTACGTCTAGGAGTTACTAGAATACAGAACATACATTTTGGGATCTTTTTCTTAAAAAAATATAGGTATTTCATTTATATTTCGCTCGTTAAAAGAAAAAACGAATAACATAAAAACTATAAGGTATGCAATTGGCAGCCTTATCGTTAACAAGCGATGTCTTCCAAGCAAGGAAGTAGGAAACAACTATTAAGGAAAGAACTAAAAAAATTAATATTAAGGGAAGTGCAAAATCAACAAAACAAGTAACACTGAAAAATTATAGCATTTCCTAACTAAATCTAAAGTAAAATATATGTATATATATTACAATAAAATGAACTCAAATCTAAAGTCACGGAATCATGAATTACAAAATGATAAGAAATACAGGAATAACAAATCAATCACCATTGAGCAGGAAGGGAAAGGCTTAAAATTGTTAAAATATCATTTTTATCCACTTTGGTTTCGTTACATGTATGTATACTTATGGTTGTCAGCATTGGGGCTGTATCAATCCAATCCAACAATTCCAAAACAAAATGTTCTGAGAAAATTAAATAGATAAATCGTAAATGAAAAAATATTTGAATTTCAGTTTGAAATGTGTCTTAACACTTATGTGTCAATCAAATCCAAAGTCAGAAATGTAAGAGCCGAATTACATTCGAGATCTGAAATCCTTTCACAGTTATTTTGGTAAGATTACCCGGCTGTTTACAATACAATGCAAATATGTATTACGATCCCCATTAAAGCATAATAGATCCTATTCTTAGATAAAGTCACCTTTACCTTTTGTTGTGAATATGTCCAATAATAAACGACCTCCAGGGCTTAGAAATATTTTGCATTGTGTATGAGAATCAGCAGTTCTCAAAGTATTAGACAAATAATTCGTAAATGATTAACTGTTATATATATCGTTGGCTGGTGAGCAACCCAAGTGTTCTCCAGGTACTGTGAACCTACGGGATATGCGACGGCATAGGCCAAGGTTATACAGGACCAGCACAGAGCCCCGTTTACGGAACCTATCTGATATACTGACTGCTATCTAATTTATACTTTCTATCTTTATATGTTCACAGAGTATGTTCACAATAGCGATATGACGTTAAATAGTAATCATAAGAATCACATATCCAATATTTACAATCTACGTAGTAATAGTAAAATAAAATAAAAAATTGGTCCCTGTGGAATTGCGATACTAATTCGTTGAGCGAGGAAAGTACCAGCTCGGGGGCTACTGGGACTGTCAACCAGGAGACATCGGAGTTTAGACCTCTTTATTTTACGCCTACCACCCAGCGATATTAGGTATTTAGGTATATATATTTTATTCAATATTATCGTATTGATTTACTGTATGTATATTTGTATATGAATAAATGTTGTGTAAACGAATCAAATGTTGAGATTCATGAACAAGATAAATCAAAACTTGCGTTTGTCAAAATCTATTACATTTTTTTAAGTCTAATCTATTATTTAAGTATATATATTCGCGCTTAATCGCGCTATTAAATCTTACGCTTGGGGACTGTCATTACCTTCCTTCCCAATGTTAGTCAATGTATTTTCACCTTGCTTTTACTATGGATTAATTCTTGGGATTGATTTGCTCCAGTTCAAACGATTTGGATTAAAAACTTGCCGATTGAAAAGAGTGGCGGAAAGTTTCTTGCCAGATCTTCTAGCCCGCTCTACGCCCTTGACTTGCGAACTGGTAGTAAATGTAAATTTACATTTAATTTAATATTCTGACGTTCATAAGTGTACTTTTTTTACCTAGATGAATAACATAAATTGTATGGTATGAGCAAAAACAATTTTAATTTTACCAATATTAACTACTCAAACTTTCAAATATACATTGGATTGTAAACAAATAAAGACTTTAGAAATCGAAGACATTACTTTTTTAAACCTTAAAAAAATCAGTGGCGCTACAACCTCTTTAGGTCTTGGCCTCAGATTTCTGAATCTGTTTCACGATCATTTTTAATCTAATAGGCAAGTAGGTGATCAGCCTCCAGTGTCTGACACACGTCGACGTCTTTTTGGGTCTAAGGCATATCGGTTTCCTCACGACATTTTCCTTCACCGTTCGAGCAAATGTTAAATGCACACATAGAAAGAAACTCCATTGGTGCACAGCCGGGGAACGAACCTACGACCTCAGGTATGAGAGTCGCACGATGAAGCCACTAGACCCACACTGCTCAAACTTTTCTTTTTAAACCTTAACCACTAATTATTTGGCATTAATTTAATGTGACATCATCAAATTAATGAAGTAATTTCTGTTTATTTTTGGCTCTATATTACAATTTAAAGTCTACGTACTAATAATCTCTAATTATTTAATTAATGTTATACTTTAAGCAGAGCCTTGCACAAGCAGTGTTAGCTTAGTGTCTTCAACGTGCGACTCTCATACCTGAGGTATCCTGTTGACCGTAGGTTCGAACCCCGGCTGTACACTAAACTTACTTTCTAGGTGTGCCTTTAACATTTACTCGAACAGTAAACGAAAACATCGTGAGTGCGCTTACCTCAGACCCAAAAAGACGACGACGTGTGTCAGGCACAGGAGGCTGATCACCTAGATGCCTGTTACATTAACAAATGATCATGATATATATACAGATATCTGAAGACACGAGCCAAATAGGTTTTATCGCCACTAATTTTTCCATCACCATCACATGAATATTTTTCTAAATTATGGATTCCTAATATTATATTCTTAATCTGCACTATCTAGCATTTATATAACGTCTTATTCAAATAAACTGACCCCAAAGGAAATGGACGGACTTAGAATTAACGCAGGTCTTAAGACAATGGCTTGGGCGGCAAGGGCGGGCGGGAGGCCATTCTTCGTGGGTTAGGCTGGACACGTTATTAACGCACATAAATTGATGTTTGTTCGAGACAATTTGTAGGCTTAACGAAGAGCTTGTTCGGGGTAAGAAACAATAGTGTTTGAATTTCTACTCTATTCTGAAGCGTTGAACAGAATAATTAATTTAGAAGGATATAAATGTAAGTAAATGGCATGTATAAATCAAATCAAATCAAAAATCATTTATTCATATAGGTAACATAATGTACACTTATGAACGCCAAAAAAGAGAAATATACAATAAATGAATCTAATTTTACATTTACTGCCAGTTCTCAAATCAAGGGCGTAGAACGGAAGAGAAGAACTGGCAATAAACTCTCCGCCACTCTTTTTAATCGCCAAGTCTTTGTTACACAATGTTTGTAAGGAGAAGACGGAGAAATGTTGAATTCCAAATATGGTTTGGTTCCATTGGCTTCTTCAGTAGGCGTCATTAAAAAAACTCTTTAAAAGGGCTGAAAAAGTAGGGAAGAAGGAGCGTACCAACTCCTAAAAGGCCGGCAACGCATTTGCGAGCCCTCTGGCATTGAGATTGTCAATGGGTGACGGTATCACAGAACATCAGATGAGCCTCCTGCTCTTTTGCCCCTGTTCCACCAGAGTTGCTTAACGGTGTGCCACTCAAACGAGTGCTGAAAAAGTATTCTGTCTTTGGGTTGCAGAGGATTTGACTGATGGCGCTGATATGAAGCGAGAAAAAAGAGCCTTAGCCAAAAAGGGTAATATGCACCAGAAGTGAAAGTGTTCAAGGCGGATTGTCATTTTACCCTGCGGTCCCGTTTCACCCAGATGGCTCCATTATCTCACTTTGTCTCACATTATCGTACACTCCATATTCAGTATAACTGGTTCTGGCTATTGCGCCAAGAGTCTGCAATGCGTGCATCATGTTGGGCATATTGATGTTATACTAAATGTGTTTATCACAAAGAGCCGCCCATGAGCATTTGCACCATAATAAGATTTAAAAGTGGGTTGATAATCTTTAAAAAACGCTCTTCTCTTGGAGTCCCCTAAGTGCTCCTAAGCCACTAAAAGTGCGGAAACAACTGGAATTTCAGCTGGTCACTTTCAAGATCGGTCTGTCTTAACTTGTAATTATACAAATCCGCATATATATATATATATATATAAAAGAGAATCGTGTTAGAGATTTATGACCCAACTCACTATTAATAACTCAAGAACGGCCAAACCGATTTGGCTGAAAATACAAAATAAATAAAAAAGTGGTATAACAAAACGCAAAACAACAGATACAAAAATTAACAATCAAAACATCAGTCTAGCCGTTCATTTGTTAAAAATGGTAGGTATAACAATATATAAGATTTATAAGACGCAACTGACAGCTAAACGTTATATTATCTATGGTATGATTGAAAAGTTGACAGTTAGAATTTTTGAAATAAGTCGATTGTTGTGTTAATTTCGATATTATCATTAACAATGCCACGACTAAGACGGTCATGTGGACCAATTTTGATGAGTTTAAGTGGATTCCATAATAGTTCAGAATACTTTTACGATAACATGTTTTTGTCTGTTTATTAAGTTTTAAATGTGTTTAAGGCGTGTCTACAGCACGTCCGTTATCCGATACGATCCGTTATATACTATGTTCGTTGTTACTATATAACTTAAATTTAAATATGTGCTAAGCACATATAACATATACGTGATTTCAAATGCATCCCGTATTTCGTATTCATACTAATTAGAGCATAAAATATGTTAAATTCAAATTATATTTATGATTTTCCAGTCTTACACCTCGCTGTCCAGAGTTTGTAACAAAAGCCATTGTCCTAAAATCCTGCCGCAATTCGGGACAAATTTAAAACTGCAGCTTACGGGAATAAGATGCATTCATAGCATTAGTGCCAGAGAAGTGAACAGAAAAGAATTACGTGCATTTATAACAGATAGGGTCACCACAAATATCTCATAATACTTTTAGGGCCGGCATTACCTACTATTTATTGACCCAATGTCGGTGACTATTAAGAATCTATGGAGATCTGCATACTGTCGAAAGATTTTGAAGGCTTTTACTTACAATTCAACGAAATTTTGTAATTGACGATTAGGTACACAAATTATTGGTACTACAACAGTTTTTTAGATCTAGGCCTCAGATTTCTGTATCTGTTTCACGATTAATTAACTTGTTTGATACACGCCGTCGACTCTTTGAGTCATATAGAAAGAAAGCCCATTGGATCTAAAATATTACTTGAGCGTTATTTATTAATTTGCCATCTCATCTTCACTTATTAGAGTCCTGTGGCAACCCTAGTAGCCGCCATTTGTTAGAAAACTTCCTTCTAATGAACGGTGCGATTGAAATATGGGGCAGTTTTGAGATGAAATGCAGACCTGCTAATGCTAATTTTCAGGTTTGAATTTAGAACGAAAATACAGAAAAAGCATAGATAATTTAGACTCTTTTGATTTATATCATCCTGGTAGATCTTTGCGACTTTATAGTAATCATTTTACTGTCAATATAAAAAAATATTATTCGTTATAATTGAGGGCAAACGGGCAAGAGGCTCATCTATCTCACCATATACAGCCGCCTATAAACAACATTCTATGCCAGAGGGTTAGCGAGTGCGCCGCCGGGCTTTTATGAATTCATATGCTCTTTTCTTGAAGGATTCTAAGTCAAATTGGTTTGATATCGTGCTTAAAAAAACGCTCGGTTGCGGAAAGACGGACATCGAGGTAACACGCTGATGAAACTCATCTGCAGGTAACGAATAACTCCTCCGAACACTTTCCATGGTAAATGCGGTGGAAGATGCAGGGGAGCCCATATCTCTTCGCAACGCCAAGGGTTTAGCTGCTGTCAACGATTGAAAACCCCTCTTCGTAGTAAACGTTGTGATCCCTAAAAAGGCATTCATAATATACGTGAGACAGAAAATTATTTTTTGTTAATTACTTCGATAAATAATATGCCGCACATACAACCCTTCTGGCTATAATAAATCAAGATTAAACTACATCCCTTTGAACAAAAATACACCCGCATTAATAATATCGGATGTTTTCTTGTTTATTTTCATGTAAATAAATCTATGTCACAGATTCACAACGCAGAAAGTGCCCCCACAGCGCACCGTTATCTTGTTTACTACAACATGTAATCAAATCTCTATTATAGAGAATTTATTTTGTTTACAATCAGTTTTCTTTGAAATATGAAAACTGTACGTTTTTCATGAATGAAATAGGTTTTTAAAAATGTAACAATCCTTTTTGCAGCGAAAGTTTGGCTTAGTAGAAGGTATCGAAATATACCCTATCCTACGCTCGTATTTTTAAGTTGGCCGAAAATAAAAACGCATCGGCAAGACGCAAAAATGTATCTGCTATGCCCAAGTACGAAGTGACTACTTTTTTGTAGTTTAAAAATAGATACAGACACAAAAATTTGCCTGCCATGCCCAAATTTGAAGTCTCAACTTTTTAAAAGTTAATATTGCAACAGACGAAAAATGTCTCTGCCATGCCCCAGTCTAAAGTACTTACCCCACTTCATACAAGAGTTACATCTAACAAGACAATACATTTATGACCCAAAGTCCACAAGTCCCATAGGTCATAACCGAAATTCAAAACCGATCGACAATCATAAAATGGATGACCACTTCCAATGGTTCAATGGCATTCATATAAAAGATTTATTCGCCACATGCTCCCGAATAGGGTAAGTATAGAATTGGTTTCACGCGGACACGCCTCTTTTTACAGCTGTCCTCGTAAAATTCGGAAATGGAACGCTTGTGACACGTGTCAATTGCATTCTAATGGAAAACTGACGTAGCCTTTTTTGATATGTTACTAATAATAATAGGAGGACAACGTTTGTATATTTTTTTATAGACTTGGGGCAAACGGAAAGAAGACTCTTCTGATATTAAGAGTGGACCCATGGACACTTCCGAAGGTAGAGGGTTCGCGAAAGTGGTTCTGGTGGTATAAAAATGGGTATGCCCTTTTCCCTTTTCCCTAAACAATTCCATTAGGACCCTCATGGAATTGTTACGGAAATACTTCAGCGGGTTCATAGTGGTATTGCGCGGCAAAAACTGCCTAAAAAGACGCTTAGTACAATATTACTAGTTTATAGTTTACGGGACGCCCATAAAGGACAGAAATCGGAAACCCTTTTTAAATGTCGGCCTTTGAGGAAGGACTATGCTTTCTTTTTCAACAAGTGGAGGACGTATCCCCCAGGTGAGATTACCCCACTGGAAGTCGATTCTAAAGTGCGCTAGTTACATTATTTAAATTTAATATTTTCTATTCAATCAAATGCATTATAGAATACCTTAGGGACTTCTAAACAATACCTTTACCTTACTTTTTAATCGACTTAAATAAAAACAAAGGTTATCAATTCAATGACTATATACTTATATTTTTCAAAGTACTAACTATGCAATTGTTTAAAGATAATAATGTTTTATATATTTAACAATATAGGCTGCCATTACAGATTCCTCCAATGCAGATCGCTACAATACATACACAAAGAAAGCAACACAAGATTAAACAGTTATAGATTTAAATATTCACCCAAAAAAACTATTTCTTACAACGGCATGAAGCAGAGAGCGTTGTCACCCTACAGAGATATGGCGGTAATCTTTATAAGGTGATAACACATGTGTCACTCAGATAAGGGTCACCTGTTCATTGCAGCTATTACATATAAAATACGGTTCATTCCTTTCCTACATAAATTCCCAAAGGTTATTTGGGTGTGGAATGTTTAGAGGATGAAAATGGCTTTTTTACATAAATGCCGCAGTCTGATTTTATAGCCCATAAGCTTGTTGTAATAATCTTACATAACCAATCTTGTGTTACCAATAGAGTAACGTTTATTTTATATGTAATTCCATGTACGGGGCATGAAGATCATAATAGTCTTATTGTTGAGGATAATAAAAAAAATATTTATTAAATATTATGTATATGTTACTTACTGTAAAAGAGAGCTTTATAATAATATGTACCTGTTTTGTCTAATAGTGCATTAAAGTAAATAATCAAGAATTACGCATTGTTTTATTCCTAAAACCAACATCTTCCAGCTGACAGTGGTAAAACCTAGCATATACTGAATTCGAATGGTAAAAGCTCGAAAAAATCGTCGTATTTTCAGAAATACTTACATTTACCAACTCATGTCGGTAAATCCTAAGACTTAAATCTTAAGGTTAACCGTAGTTCGAGCTTTTACAGTAACATATATATACAAAAAAAGTTTACTAGAATTGAACATACGCACAGAGTTAATACTCGAAACAAACGCAGGCTGCAATTTCCCCGTACTAGACTATCTAAAGTTAGTAAATCTTTTTTTGGGACCAGGGATACTCTTCTTTAATAAAATCCCAGAGGCTCTTTTATCACTGCCTTTTAATAAACTTTAGAAATGTATTAAAGAAAAGCTGTGTGAAAAGCCTATAAAGTTAGCGATTATCTAGTTGATAAAAGGACCTGGGACTAGTGCTAGGCTACTTCTAATTAATTAGCTACATTTGTTTTAAAATAAGTGTTGTTTGATGATTTTCTATTAAAAGAGTAGATAGTTTTTTACGCCGGCGTTTTCTCTCGGCCTTTATCGTCTGTCTTCTTTGCCGATGAGTAAGGATGTCTACGGATTTAAATTTAATGACGTGGAATAAGTAATACCTGTATATTATATTCCAAAATAAACATATTTTATTATTCTCCAAATATTTGTACTATAAAGATGCTCTGGCTAAGAGACTGTTGGGCCGTGAAGTTCAAGTGCACAGGCGCTAATTAAAGCATTAAGTTCGCAAAGCAGCGATGAAATGCTGCCTGCGTTAAACGCCACGGAGACTAAAATTTCTAAATTTACTTTAATTTTTAATTATCATGAATACTTTGTAGTTAAGAAAATTGAAATTATTATTAAATTATTAAATGTCCATTTCATTTATTAGAATTAAAAGCAAGAGTTTAATTAATTTTATGCTATAAATACACTTAGAAAAATAATCCATCTCTTAATTCTTTTCATAACAGCTTTAAGGCCATTTGATAGTTAAAGATGAAATGAACCTTAGTTATGACTAACTGTTGGGAATAATAAATGGTCACAGTTCAGCTGCTCTGCTAAGATTTTAATAATTAATCATTGTTTATGCGTTTTCTGTATGAAACTGTATATGTACCAGATGTATGTAATACATATATTTTAATTTAAATTGATACTTTTTTATTATTCTCTTTTATTAATTACATGTGCATTAAAATCAGATTACGGAACTCTTTTAAGTAAAAAAATAACGGTGTCAGGGTTTCCAGCTCTTCCATAACAGACTTAATTATAAATTCCTTAATATTTTTATATTTTAGGTCCTTACATATGAAATTGGCGTATTTCGTACTGGCCACTTTAATCACGATGTTCTCCTCTTTGATAAGGAATTCCAAATTCAAATTTGTACAGCTATTTCATGTATTTGTGCTCCGATGACCGTCATTCATTTGTTTTTTTCTTCTGTTTTTTTCTGTTTGCGTCACTAATTTTACAAAATGGAAAACTTAAAGTATTGCATTATTTACGAGTACGAGTTCCGCCTTAGGTGCTGCGGAAACGACACTAACGTGAATGATGTGTGTGGCGGTCATTTTTTTAGAAATTTGGACAACTTCTTGCAAGGGACAAATTTTAACTCTGATGGGGCAGTCCAAATCGCCTTCATAGATTTTATTGATTCCCGTCCGACTGTTTTTTTTAGTAAAGGCATCAATGAACTACCTATGAGATGGCAAGAGTGCATAGAAAACAATGGTTCATACTTTGATTAATTAAATATATTATATTTAAAAATATTCGACTTTTTGTTCAACCTACCATACAAAACGCCAATTTCATATGTAAGGACCTGATATTTTAATTGAATATTTAATTTATTTTTGTTTTTTCAACTGTTATCAACAGGCCTGAGTGCATGAATGAGCGTGTGGGTGCAAATGTGTGAGTGAGTTCAATCTAAATTAAAATCACAAGGCTAATGAAATTCTCCCCTAACAAGGCCTGAGTGCATTCCTTAACACATAATGTAAGTAAGTGGCTTGCGGGTTGCAAACTCTTTTTGCGGAGTGCTCACTCTTTCTCGAGATTAGCTACTCCTTGAGTACTACAGCACATCCATTTTCTGCAAGAAATGAATGCGCACAGGGCTGGACTTACACGTAGAGGTCATTTATGTCCACCTTAATTTAAGACATCGGGTAAAATCTTTTCTATCATTGTAGGTTTTAAGAAACAAACAAAGCAAACGGGAAAAAGCGTCACCTCAGTTAAGTGATACCAACGCATATGGACACTCAATCCAAGAAGGTTTGCGAGTGCGTTTTTTGCCTTTTAAGTATTGATACGGTCTTTTCGAAGGACCGTAAGTTGAATTGTTTTGGATATACTTCAGTGCGTAGCTGGATCCACTGTACTAAATAACGCTAATTTGTGGAACGACGACCAGAATTTAAAAAAAACAGATGACGGAAGTTTTAAGTTTAAAAACATAACCAAATTTCAGGAAATAGCAACCATGAGAAAACACTTTGACACTGCTGATATCTGATACACAGCACTATCTGATATAAAACATTTTAGTTTAACTTAATACGTAAATCATTTGTGGTATAACACCAGAGCAATGTGACATACTCAATACTTACTAGGTAACAGAGACACTCATACACTCATATAGTTGACTTATTTATTATTTAAAAGTGCCAACCAACATAATGCTGCATGCATTACTTATAAAAAATATAATCGTATTGACTTTACTCGCAATTTTATTTTAACCCATTTTAACTTGGAATATTGAGGCCCCAATCAATAGCTAATTGAGTCCGTCCCTGTTGTTGCACGTACAATCTTATCTGTGAGCCACGTTCTAACCGCCCGGAAGACAAAGCGAAACGTATGTATTGAGTAATGTTGTTTTTCCTTATATTTATGTCGAGTTTATTTTCTTATAACCTTGATAATAAACGAAATTATTAATTGTTGTTTTCGTACCCGTATACTAATCGTTGTAGGTAATACACATTTAAGTATGTATTTATGTGAAGTGTATATTTGTGTTTTCCGTAAATTTATCAGAATCCATCGAATTATTCTATTGTTTATGGCAGATAGTGGGGGCTAGCGCACTTTCTCCATTAACTATACATCCTTTTTCACTATTGCCACATTAGTCCTACGGATATTGTGAGATTCATTGTTTATTCCCGTTCCATGAATCACACCATTCAATTCTAGAAGGCTATACTTTTGGCCGTGAAGACCTAGCAGTCTAAATTAACATTTAAGAAATAACTAATAATATTTTACTAATAAACTAATTGAGGAAAACAATTTATTATTGTAAACTTATAATTATTTAGTCACCGTAACCACGCCGTAAAGCAGTCGAAACGTCTGATAAATTTAAAATTCTGTTAAATAATTATAAGTTCAATAGTAAATAGCTTCAATCAGGTAAAAAGTGTTTTCTTTAAATGTGTAAAGCTATGTTAATAAAAGATAATGCTAATAAACTATTTTTTTATTAACGCGTATGTTAAGAAATTATAGTTGAGAATTATTCGTTAATTGATTGAGGGTCTTGAAATAAATAAGTTGCAATAAGACGTGCGAATCGTATGACACTTTTATTTGAACTGAGATTAGTGGACTGTATACATTTTATGTATATTTATAATTTGTAAAGTTTTAAGTTCTGTATTGTCCTATTTATACCATTTATGTTTGGGTTTTCTGGTACAAACTTATGTTATGTGTTCTTGTTTGATCACATCTTGAAGTCAAGGGTGGCGTTACAGAATAAGCAAATTTTATTTTATTTTATTAAAAAAATTTTTTTTATTAATGTCATCTTTTGCACCGACAAATCCTCTTAATGACCCGCTTCAGACATGCGTAGTAGTGTAGTACTTGTTCCTGAAAAATAAAACATAAAATTTGTTTTGTTCACAGTATAAATTTTAATCATTTTACTCATAAAAAATTAATAAGTATTAACACTTTTCATGCCAGCTTAAAGGCAATTTGTAAGAGAGATAAAAAAGCTTTAGATAAAAGAGTTCAATTGACTAATTCAGATTTCGATAATAACTTCTAACTAACTTTGTTCTGCAAGTAAGCAAGTGAGGCTATAACATATTTTCAATAAATATTTGTATAGCCTTTAAACTTGCCAAAAAATTCACGAAACATACAGAATTTGGAGGCCAACGATTTTGACGCAACTGGTTTTTTTTTATTATTCTTTTAAATATAAGTTCTAATTTCTATATAACAAAAAAACAATTATACTATAGCCAAAGATAAACATAATATACTTAATATATATGTACCAAAGACTTCAAACATTTACGGAAGGAAAAATTAATAAAAAATAATTAAATACATTAAGGGTCTGTTTCACAATGTCCGGATAAGTTCCAAATAAGCTATTTGTTACTTATTTGTAGGATAAACAGTATTTTTGCGTTCACGACTATCAGATAGCGCTATTTGTCATGAAATGCCAAGTATCATATTCGGAACTTTTATATTTCGAATAATTTATGTGTTGCATAGCTATTTGGCACTTTATCCATACATTGTGAAACAGGCCCTTAACCTAATTCGGCTGTATTGTGTGATGTTATGAAAGTAAGGGTATGTGTGAGATGGGTTCATGAAGCAGTTGATTTAGCGCTATGGATAAAGAAAGCTAGTCAAATGGTGGTAATTGTCTGAATGTATTGATTTTTGTTTAAATCGTGGTAAACGTTGCAACAGGAAAAAGTGTTAAGAGAATTTTAGTATTATTATTTACGTTTTACATATGTACTATGTTTTACTTATTTATAAGATAATTTATTATAAGATAATGATAATTTTATTTTTTCTATAACCCAGTTTTTCTATAACAATATTTTAAAGCACTAAATAGAATTTATTTATTTATTTCAAACATACACATTATCTTTACAGCCTATGCCAATACGACAATGTGGAGAAACATTTAATAAAAATATAATAATGTACATAAAAATTAGACACATAATTTACACAATATCGCTACTGTGAATTCACTCTGCGAACATACAAATATGTCGATAGTATCGGAGACAGCATTTAGTAAGCGCAACGTCCTGGATAACGGGGATCTGTGCAACAGACTAGTTCTTGCCTTTGGTATCGCAAATAACCTTCGATGTCGCCGTCGCACATATCCCATAGGTACTAAGAAGCCCAGTTCCTGGAGTACACTCGGGTTACACACTATCCCCCTCAAGACTTTCAGTACGTAGTAGGCCAAATGTAAATGTATGACCACCTCAGCATTGGACATATAACATACACAGATATACATTATACTTATATATGACGTATGTATATGATGAGATCGGGTTGAGTAGGGCTTGTATAGTCCTGGACCAAATCCAGGAGGTACTGGACAAGGTACAAGTATAAAACAAAATATTTTAATATATGAACGACGAGCGTGCGTGTTAAACCTCATAAACGTTGATGAATCGAGAGAGGCATGTCAGGACCGTAGCAAGTGGAGATCCATGGATTTAATAAACAGGCTTACTGTAAATTTTGGGTTTAATTTATGGCGAAAAAATATATTATATATTGTATGATAATGAAAGAGAATGAACACATGAACCGTGAAAATAAAGTTTTCAAGATTTTCACTTACTTGCATTAAATTAAAACACATGGCCACCAACGCCATGCCCAGCATGAGATAGAGAGAGCAGACAATGAAGGACGTTTCTATCCGCGGAGTGTACACTCGCTCTCCTGGAACGAAGTCACCGAATCCAATGCTGTAATTACAAAATATCATCAATTGTATCCTTCATTGCTGAAGATCGATGCATGCTGCCCTGGTAGCGATATCTATTTACATTGTTCAGTCTACACCTTTTTTTTTTTTTACTTGGGGAAATGCATTGCGCATACCCTTCCGCGGCGCGACTGCTTGGTGCAGAAGAGTTATGTGGGACTCGCTATTGTGCATACCCACTAAAACCCCAAGGTCCAACAATCGCCTTATGCGGGATGCGGTAACAGCAGAGCCTTATCCGCTTCCCGACATGCGATGCGGCGGTTGCGTCCGCTTCTTCACGCCCATTGCTGGTTTGTGAGGATGCTTGACACAGCAAGCATCTTTCACAGACCAGGCCATACGCATTTCAATTAGCTAGGGGAGATCGGGTCCAATACTTGCAGGGATGGGTCATCCCTTCTTTTAAACGCATGGACCCCTGCTCCCCGCTTAGGCACTTTTTGGGGCGAGGATTTAGTGAGCGCGTCGCGCGTTTACGCGACGGGCCTGTGGTTTCCTTCGCCGTCGCGGATGGGCACCGGGACAAAGCTCCCTGGTCCTTTCCGCCTCTTCTTTTATTCTCATGACCGCCTCGCAGAAATTATAAAAGATTTTCCACGGGCCGTCATTTTCCGCGGGAGCTTTCACTACGTTTGGTAGTGTTGCGTCCTCGCCCTGGAGTGCGTCCAGCAACGGTCCCCTTTCTACCTCCCATGCAGGGCAGTCCCTCAGCGTATGCAGGGCATCGTCCCGGCTGTCTCCGACACAGTGGTGGCAGGTTGGTGCCTCTTCACATCTTACTACTCTGTGCAGATAACTACCGAAAGATCCGTGTCCGGACAGCATCTGCACAAGGCGATAGCTGAGCTGGCCCCAGCGCCTCCTAACCCAATGTTGAAGCAGGGGTCTAAGGGCTTTTAAAGTATATTTACCGGCAGTCGCTCCCGCCAGCTCCTGTTCCCACTCTGCTAGCATTTCTTGGTCTTCCAGGGCTCGCCAAGCGTTTATTTCTTCTAGCGTGGGATTGCTCCCTCTTTCCCTGGCTTCGGCTCTCCGCCAATATACTTCGCTGAAAGCAACCGCATCGAGATGCCAGGGTGCGGTACCGGCTATGACACACACTGCGTCATAGGACACAGTGCGGTACGCCCTCGCAACCCTGGCTGCGATCACTCGCTGCGACTGCCTGAGTATCGTGCGATTGTGCTTGGTAAGTTTGTCGGCCCACATTGGGCACCCGTATAGTGCTTTCGCCCGGATCGCATTTGCGTATAGGTGAGTTTAGGGGCAAGTCCCGCGAAATGTGGTCTGAAAGTCCACCGAGGGTCGAGAATCAGCCCTAGGTATTTGAGCGTGGTGGCGGATAGCTACTCCATTAACAATGATGTCTGCGCCTTGGGGTGGGGCTTTTCTGTGTCCGTAGAAGCACATAGCTTCTGATTTCTGAAGGGCAGCTTTTTGATTTCAGAAAATGGTGGCGCAGGCCGTCTAAGATACAGTCCCAGGGCAAGGAATTGAAAGCGTTCGCAATGTCTAGCGACACCGCTAGAACTACTCTGCCCCGTGACACCTGCTCCTCGCACACGCCTCGCAGGTGCGCGATTGCGTCGATCGTTGACCTGTTTGTTCGGAAACCGAATTGAGCCTCATGTATGTTCGGTTCTATAGTTTCCAAATGATTATAAATTCGGCCGGCAATTATACGCTCGAAAAGTTTACCGGCTTCATCTAGGAGAACTATAGGACGATACGCTGATGGTGACTCCGGAGGTTTTCCACCCTTTTTTAGAAGAACCAGCAGACCAGTCTTCCATGTCGACGGAAAAAGGCCCCTTTTAAGACATTCCGTGAGGAAGTTTCTAAAGCGCATGTCAAGGCCAGCGTCGGGGGCCAGAGCCAACACTCGTCCGTGCATGCCATCGGGGCCGGGTGCGGTCTTCTTAGTGGACATGCGTGCTATTGCCGTCTTCAGCTCCGAAGGAGACACTTCAGACACTATTTCTCCGTAATCCAAAGTCGTATCATGTGGGGTGCTCGGGGCGTCACGTTCAGGAAAAAGTTCCGTCACCACTGTTCTGAGCAGTTCCGGCTCCATGTGTGTCGTGAGAGGTGGGGTCCGCAAGCGTAGCTTGTTTGTGACTATTTGGTACGGGCGCCCCCATGGATCCCGCTCAAGAGTGTCCAGCAATTCTTGCCATGCTTTCTTTTTTGCTTCGGCGATACCTGTTTGCAGCGCCAGTTTTGCATCTCGGTATATGCTATATGCTTGCCTTTCCTCTTCTGTGCGAATGAGTCGCCTTCTGCGAGTCCTGGTGTAGCCTCGACGAGCTGCAATACAAGCAAACGGCAACTGGGCGAGTTCTGCCGACCACCAGAATACACTGGTCCGGTGAGATCCAGGGCGGCTTCTTCGCATCGCAGCATCCGCGATGCTCGTCAATGCGCCACGAAACCACTCTGCCTCTTTTTCAGGGTCTACGGAGGCTGGGCTGGGGCACCAGGCCTGCACTATCGTTGCCAACTCCGCCTGCTCCTTGTTAAGACTCTTAAGTGCCCATTTTGGACCCAGTTCTGTCGAAACCGAAACAGAATTTGCCGACGGAGGGAGAATGCAGAAACGGATATACCGGTGGTCCGAAAGCGTCTCAACCTCCGTCAGGACCTCCCAGTCCTGGATACAGCATGAAAGTTGGGGGCTCGTGAACTTGACATCCACAATCGACTCACCATTTGTTCGAGCACACGTAGCATCAGAGCCTTTGTTAGCCACTACCATACAGTGCGCTGCTGCCCAATCCATCAACGCATTTCCCCGTGGCCTAGTCATCGGCGAACCCCAGGCCACGGACTTCGCATTCAGATCCCCAGCGATGACTAAATGTCTCGGGTGACTCCATTGCACCAGGCTTCCCAGTTCGTTTAGGAAGGCCTCAAATTCCGCCAGGGAGCGATTGGGGGAGAAGTAAGTGCTCGCGATACACATGTCGCTACCCAACTTTGCTGCCACATAGCCATGGCTTTTTCGGACTGGACCAATGCAGGGCGAGCCGTCTGCCGGAGTAACGATAATTGCGGCCAGACCGTCGAGGTCGCCAATGCAGTTCGTTTTTTCGGGAATTGAGTAAGGCTCGGAAATAATGCCAATGTTGTTATTCCATTGCGCCAGACTCTGGTATAGTAGGTCTTGCGCAGCAGCGCAATGGTTTAAGTTGCTCTAGAGAAACCGTAGGGCCATGATACTTTGATTTCAGTCTATACCTTCCCGGAGCTGTATGAGGACTAGGTCATACCAGCAGGTTGGCTTTTTGCCCAGCGACAATCAAGATACAGAGGACGAAATATTTTAGAAAAATAACACCTTGGTCCCTGTATGGAAGTGGTCACGTGAGCAAAACAACATGGGGAACAGTTTACTTTATAGTTTATAGGCATGATTTTTGGGTGTTTGCACATAATAGGGGCCTTGGGGGCCGAGGACCGATAGCTGGTCATGCGTCATACTCGTGAACGGGTGCTTGTGGTGTATTTGCGTGTTGTTCCCACGAGAATGTAAGTGCGTGCTTCTATTTCGATGACCAAAAATAGAAAGAAACAATGTGTTTTTTGGACATTGGCTACCGGATAGGTCCTTAAAGACTTGACCTCGCGAGCCCTCTAGCTTTGACTGCTGTGAATGGGTATGCGGTATTATCAGGTGGCTTTCCTGCACATTCGCCACGGTTCTATAAAAAAAACGTACCTGCTAAGTGATATAAAGCAGAAATACGCTCCGTCCAGTTTATCCCATTTCTCCCACATCCCAAACAACATTGATCCGAAAATTAAATACCTGAAAAACAACAAGTGTTATTACGAAAATCTCAAAAACTAAATATTACTTAATTTTTCTCTGAACTTACCCAACCATGAATGCAACACAGGCACTTATCGGTACAGTAATGGTTTGCACGTCGAAGGTGACATAGGTGAAGTCGCTGGAGACACTCCCTGGACGAGGTAGCGGTTCAGACCAACCCCTGATTGGGTCTGGACGGGGGTTTCGTGATGGTTGAGGGAGGGATATGCTTCGGAAGTAATCTCTTCTTGGATCTGGTCTATGAACAAGAAAATTGTGAATATTTTATAGTTATAGAGAGAAATTGTTGGCTTTAACGTGCATGTATTAGCATTAACAGATCGGTCCTGAACTGACCTGAACGGTCTTGCCGTCGAATCACAGGTCTCATACTGTGAATACATTGTGAGGAAACTGTTATTCCTTGGGCCTAACAAAGATCGTAGGCACAGATAGCTGATCGCTAACTTGCCCTTTAAAGAGATTATTAAGAATCATTCAGGGTAAAAATACCAAAAGTATTTTAATAATTTTAAAGGTAGAAACGAATATAATATTGCACCTTAAATATATATAAGGCAGAGAATTCAACCTAAAATAAACAACTCTTTTAATCGCTTACTAACGTAACTGTGTCTTCTTAAGTTTGGGACATTTCACATGAAACTTAAATAATTATAAAATCTATAATAACTACGATAAACGCTTTTTGTGAAATAAATTTTAACATTTAATAGACTACCAGCATCACAAAGTAAATTAAATCATGCGAAATTTATCTTAAAATTTAATCAACATAGTTGTATACTTTAACAATGAACGATACCCGTTCGATAAATTCCTGTACTGTAATTAGCAGAAACAACGAAATATTGAAGCATCTTTAATTAAAGTTCAAATTAAACTTTATTCAAACTGAAACGTAATCAAAATGGAATAATGATTACTATATCTCGAAAGACTTATATAAACACATACCTTTCAAGGAAAAGATAAGTTTGTCTTGTAAAAATTTCTTTAAAAAAATATTGTAAATGCGCTAATAAATTTTTGAGTTGACTTTATATAATTATTAAATAAAGTTAATACCTAGGGTAATTATAGAATCAGAAATCAGAAGAAACTTCCGAATGGTCTGCAACGACCAACATATAACGGAACGGAATATAACGGAATAAACAGTACTTATTCCGAGCTTATATATTCGGTAGTGGTTTGGTCATTTAAAAAGAACATTGTTAAGTGCCTATCTGATTAGACTAGTCTGTTGTTTTGCTATTATTTTTTGTAATATTTAAGGTTGTAATAATTGTCATATATTTTAAAAAGTTACATACTGCAATTCTCTTTAAATCCCTCCTCCCTATGCGACAAGATCTATGTCCCTCGTACGAACTCTAATTACCTACATAATTGGCCAATGTTTCGGGTTTATCGAACTATGACACCAATTATCGGGATATTCATATTTTCCACCTCACAAAAAAAGATGTCAGGAAGAACTTGAAGAGGCAGGAAGACTGATTTTGTTTAAGTACTGATTTGAAATATTATGTATTATTTGTTGTTTAAAATGGTAAATTACAGTTTCCATTCGATTTTTTTTTAAATGTATCTTTGTCCCTTAATGTACCTACACTTGTTTTCTGTTTCATATACATACATATATTGTGATCTGTTTTGGCTTTCTGTATTTGTAGTGTATTGTTTTATAATATGTATATAACCTGTAAGATTACAATAATTAAATAAATAAACGTATACTGTAGATATGGCATTATGTATGTGGTGATATATAAATAAATAAATAAATTGCACTAGAAATTTGGCAGTAGATGTAAATATAGAGTTTTCTTTTGGCATTCGTAGTTAATATTGTTATATCATGTCGCTGTAATGGAAACTCACCTAGGATTCTGAGTAGCGTAAGGAAATGGTACAGGAGTGATCTCGGACTCTGAGTACTCTGCCCTCCATCCTACTGGTTGTTCAATACTCGCTACATCACTTAGTTCCAGCTGAAAAAAAATTATATGCTTAAAACTAAAAATAACAGCTATCCATTTGAATTGTAGTGCATGTTGCTTAGCATCTTATTTTCTAATTTTTGTTGATCTTATTAGGTGTAGGCCTTAGATTTCTGAAAATTTTTCCTGATTTTTCAATCTAACAGGCAAGTAGCCTTTCATTCACTGTTCGAGCGAATGCTAAAGCACACGTACTCGGAAAGTGATTGATATTCAGCTGGCAAGCGAACCAACGACCTCAGGTATAAGGGTGGTACGCTTAAGCCACTCGGCCAAGACTGCAACGTTCTGTTATACCAATGAGTTTAATTGCAATTTTTTTTTCTACGCCTTGCCTTATAGCTGTGTTAGAATAGCAGTTATATGTAGGTATACCTGTGATCTAAAGTGAACAACTCGTCGCCTTGTGAACCCAGGACAGCCTCTGCACATGCAGACCAGTGCATATATGCATTTGAACCAGTTTGCAAGCAAATCACCTATGAAATATAACATACATATCATTAGTAGACACTTTAATAAAAAAAAATTGTATGATTAAATCATAAATAGGTTAATTATAGGTTATTGACTTGAGTCACTGGCGACTTATTTGTGACCCTTCACATATAAAGAACTACATCAGCAAGGAGATTTTACTATGATTTACAATATATCTGACTTTTTTATATTATCGAAAACGGCTGTACTGATTATCATCGGTTCTAAATGGGTTTATCAACGAATAACTATAAAAATATTAGGAAATTTACTAGAAAAATCCAATACAAAATGACCATGAGTTTGGTAACTGCCAAACATTTAATGTTCATCTCGTTGATACGGTAAAATCTGCCTCATATATTTAAATAAAGGTTTCGAACCGACAAGATCAACAATATTCGAAGAATGGATGGTTTTTAAAATGTGTAGTAGTGGCGAAGTCAATAATTAATTTATTTTATTTTTTAATAAAAATGGTATGTCTTTATATTTCTTTTTCTGTTAATTTCTTGATAGTAACCCAACATTTATTGTATATTTATTGCATTACTTTCAGTAAATCATAATTTATGTTCAGCTAACTGTACATTCGTTAATTATTAGGCGGTACAAAGTTCGCCTGGTTAGTTAGTAATAACTAAAACTAAGTTTAATTGCATTTTTAACTAAAGTACTTTTCGTGTCTTTCTGTCAAATTGTGTTTATGTTAACATAAAAAGAGACAGTACTTTAGTTTTAACAGTGCAATGAGACTTTCATTTTAATTTTTGACCTCCTCCAAGGCTTGCCATCTTTCTCTACCCCGTGCTATTGGCATCCATTGGGGACCCGCGATTTTTTTGATGTCATCATCCCATCGAGCGGTAAGGTCTGCCTCTGAACCGTTTGCCTGGTGGGCCTCTCCATGTAGTTACTATTTTCCTCCACCTGTGATCTGTAAGGCGCGCTACATGACCCACGCGCGCATGTTCTTTCTTAAATATATATAATAAAAATAAACATATTTCACTTACCAACATTACTCAGATATAGCAGAAACAACGGCATGCCCAGTAGAGCATAGAATATAGTTACTATCTTTCCCCAACTAGTTCGTGGACTGAGGTGTCCATACCCTAAAAAATTTGTAAAAATGTGATATTCATGACGACTCGAGAGATATCTGTTTAGTTTTTTCTTAATAAACAAGTAGGTGAGCCTACTGTGCCTGACACATCTCGACTTTTGGGTTGACCGGCATTTGTTTGCTTTGATTCTAAGTGGCGCTTTTTGGATGAGCTTATAAGCTTATCAATAATATTACATAGATAGATAAAGACGCAAGGAAGAAGAGGCTATTTGACAATTCTTCTTTTTATACGGATTGGTTACCTGACAATGTTTTACTTCATCTTCTAAGCAAGAGTTTAATGTACATTCACTACTGAGAGAGTAGAAGCTTCAGCTAGGGCAATGGACTCTATCTCTATAATCATATAATCCATCTCTATTTCAACAATGACACAGATGTCCGACAAGACTGCAGAAAAGCAATCAAGAGCTTTAAGCCATGGAAAAGATAAATCAAAACGGCATATTTTATCGGCTGGGAATCCTATCTAGTTGAACATGCTACATGAAAAAATGTGGTACAATAATCCTTGTGTTACAAATGAATTTAGATTGATTAATTAAAGCGATTCTAAATAGATTTATGTTCAAGATAACGTGTTGAACGTAAATCATTTTGTTGGCGCCGTGTCAAATATAAGAAATACACATGTTTGAATTAAGCTCTTGGTATTTTTGCAGTTTTTATGGGTCAAACGAGCTTGCGGGTCATTTAGAAAGAAGGGCTTATCTCCGCCTATGGGCACCTGAACCTGAACCTGTCAAAGAATGGTGCGCTCTTTTAACCACGTCGTTAACCACGGTATAGCAGGTGTCCAAGCGGCGCTAATCACTTTATTCAAAGCGACTTCACGTTTGCCTGCTGTCCCATTAAAAAACTTTATGCATCTTTCATCTAATCCTTTGATTACAAACCAAAAGGTGATAATTTGCAGCGCACACGCGAGCCCTCTGGCATCGAGAGTGTCCATGGGCGGCGGTATCACTTAACATCAGGTGAGCCTCTTGCCCGTTTGCCCCCTGTTCTATAAAATAAAAAAAAAGTTTTCGAAATTGCCACTTTGACAACACTAATTACTGTCTAACTGGAACGTTTTTAATAAATATTAAAAAATAATATAATAATTTACTCTGATTTTATAAACATGGTGAGGAAACCTTTTACAATTGAAGATGTGTGTCAGGCACGGTAGGCTGATACAAAATCTGCGCTGGTGAACTCTGTATTGAGAAAGCGGAATTGACATATACAAGAACGTCGGGTTTAGTGTCGCTTTATCAGATATTACAAAGTACTAGGCAGAGGGCAGTACCAAACGTTGCAGCGCCATTGTTTAAAAACTTAATGTTATTAAGTATTACTAATGCAGCCTGTATAATGTATTAATGATGTATTATATTTTATAAAGTATTAGGTATAAAGTAATCTGCGTAAATAGATGTATTATGATTCGCCATATAACAATTCCTTTTGTATTAAAATTAGGATTTTTACTTATATTAATTACAAATTAAGTAAAAGTGTACCTATAGTGGTGATAACTGTCATAGAGTAGAGGAAAGCTGATGAGAAACTCCACTGTCGCGATGATATGCCGCCATCCCATCCGCGCCGCACCGCAACGACTATTTTTCTTTGATAATGTAATAGTTCTATGCTTATTCTAAAAACACAATTAAAACTTATTTGACTACTTTTGTTAATATTACAAAATTAATTAAACCTTTTAAACTAATTAAACTACCTACTTGATAGTTACCGATTAAAATATTACTCTATAATATTCTCGGACAGAATTAAATTTTGCTTGAACTGTGATGATCATTTATTTGATTTTGCAAAAGCCAAACCTGATTAACTTAATCTATGAGCTGATTTACGGTGTGATTGTATACACAGTGTAAGCTCTTTATAACGAAACTCGAGGGACTGAGCATTTTGTGTCGTTATAGTTAGAGTTATCGTTATATGGAGTGAACAAAAAAAAAACAAATTAATAAGAATTTTTAATACAAGAATTTTTAATTGTATGTATATATATAAATTATTGTTTACACATATAGTCTGATAATTTCGTCTGACGTTTTTTGCTATGCCAGTACTTGTTTTGTATTATTTTAAGTATTCTATTCATATCTAGATATGTGGTGGAATCGTCGTGATTAAACAACAAAAAATTTTCTACCAACTTAGCGGCAGCTAGGGCTTGTTGATAAACAATAATACCGATAATAAATATTTACTGTGTACAAATATAACCACATTTCTTCGTAATAGAGAATGGCTTATCGCTATAAAGACTGTTTCAATATGTGAGTTTTAACGCAAACCAACCAACTTGGGCTCACTCTGTCGTTATAGAGAGTTTATAGTTATAGAGTGTTTATCGTTATAAAGGATAACGGTATAAAGAGTTTATACTGCACATATGTCTTCAACAGAGAGCAGCGTTGGCCTACGCCCGAACCCAATAATTAATCCACAATCTGAAATCAGACCGTAACAGCCGATCGATCTCCTATCTGCATCCCAGTAACCAAACCCTACGAAGACAATCCCTTTTCGGCGACGGATAGAATGCAATCTCTTCGTTATTTACAGTCATATTTGATAATCAATATAAAGTAAATAAAACATTACAAATAATATTAAAATATACATGTCTATGTTTAAAACATATCAAATAGCTTTTTAATTATTTTAAAAACTGGTGTAAATTAAATCTTATTATATTGGATATTGGAACAGCAGTTGAACTGTCATTTTCATACAAAGCTCTATCCACACACACCGATCCCACCCACCATGGAGAGCTCGACAGATGGCTATTACAATCCGTCGATTAGTTATTGTCACACATATAACAATATTAGGCTTGAAATGTCTATCTCAGATGGTCAAAAGTGGATTGAGATAGGTTATTGGGTTTGGGCGTTAGTGGAACCGCGTGCGATGCTCATACCTGAGGGCGTAAATTCGACCTATAGACTTTAAGTCTATGGTTTCTGTTCTGAGCATAACAATCGCTCAAACGATGAAGACATTGTAAGGAAACCGACTTGCCTTAGACCCAAAAGGTGAACGACGTTTGTCACAGGATGCTGATCACTTACTTGTCCATTAGATTTACAAATCATGAAACAGATACAGAAATCTGATGCCCAGGCCTAAGAAGGTTATAGCTAGAGGTTTATTTTATTTTGATATCTTCAACAATAATTTATATGGCGCTCAATTTTCCCTTAATCCTTACAAAAAGCTCACCTCTCTTTGAGAGCAGTTTCGTTGAACAAATTGAGCGTTAACGTAACATTTTGCCACAAGTATTGAGCAGTGTTGTCCCTTTCCCTAGTCATATTACTAACTCTCTCCATCTCGCTCGCACCCTCAATTGCTTGAAACATAAATGCACCTGAAAGTACTCAATAAGTTGTAGAATTTTACCTGAAATTTATAGGGAATGGATTTAACTACAGAATATATAAAGTGTTTTAATATTTGATTTACGTGGGTACTACACTTATAACGAATATTACGATACGATAAATGTCTTTTAAAAACATACACTTATGACCTATTTATTTTATATATATATATATACTTATTTTACGTATAAGTTTGTTATGGTAAGTAGACATGGGGAGAAATTGGCTGTGCTAAAAATAAATTTAGAACTGTTTCAGAAAAACACCTTTTGTGTGGCAATTAAAGTTTACAACAGATTACCGAAAGAATTAAAAGATCTTCCGACTAAAGTCTAAAAAAGCAACTCAGTTCATTATTTTAGGAAAAAATGTACTACTCAATAAATGATTATTTGTGTGAGACATTGTAATTGATACAAATGTAATAAAGTAAATTTAAGATATATACGATACAAAATAATATAAGAATTAACTCTGACTAATAATGTAAAATAAAAATAAAATAAATAAATAAATAAATAAATTAACATAAATTTGTGCGCCACTGTGTGTGGCAGAATATGCGAACGACTTACTTCTTAATACTTACTATTGTACCACCTTAACATTTTTTTTGTACCATATTCTTGCAATAAATAAATTATTATTATTAAAAAAGAGCTGGATTGATAATCTTTTCACTGAATTTTAAATCACTTAGAAGAAAGACTAATTAAAAGACGAATTTAAAGTTTACAGATTGCAATGATTATTGATGACTCTCTATTTAAAGGTAGACATTAACCTTTTCATTAATTTTATATTTAGATCAAGTTCCCGATAATTATTATTATCAAACAACAATAGATATACTATATAGAATTTTACTATCTAGACTCTTTTGACGTCGCCATATAATTTTATCCAGCTTCTCTTTCGATCTTGTCAGCCTATCGTTCTATTGGTTATGGTATGGTATGGTTTCTTTGTCCTTTTGGACCATTCGGTTCATTCAGCTACGAGACCTGCCCATCACCATTCGAGATGTAAGGCATGTTGCTCTATTATATTTGTTTCACTTATCCAAGAATACTTGTTTCTATCGCACACTGGCACGGTCGTATTTCAGTATCGTTTTGTTTTGGAAAATCGAAGGTTGTGCATTATTGTTCTGATAATCTTATGTATCTATTGAATGATACTTTAGTAAATTAAGTTTAAAAATTAGTTCATCTGCTATTACTACAACCAGAGTTCTATCTTGGTATAAAAACGCTTTCGATGTTAACATAATGTGTCAGACTACGGCAAGAATAAAATCCTTGTTTCTTGTAAAGAGAGACATCTGTATGTGGAACTCCCTTCAGGGTTGACCAGAGGATACGGTAACTCTTCATCGAGTGATAGCATCAAGCCAAATATAATGTCAAATATTTACTTTAATTAATACCTATAGCTAAACCAATTTCATATTAGATTTATTTTAATTTCCATTTACCGCAGTGCCCACGTAATACCTATTAATCTAACAAAAGCCGACCAAAGTTAAATATTCCATTACCCTAATGAAAACCAATTCGGTAACAAATTTAAAATACACGCTCAGGACATTTAATATTTATTATATCATTAATTCGGCTATTTGTACTATTTATTTTTATACTACCCTCATACCGTATTGTACCACCTAAACATACGAGCAGCAACAATACCAATAGCTGCAAAACTTGAGTTCCACAGAAGAGCAGGGTTTAATGGCTGGGTTTATATACCATAACACATACCCGCAAACGTACCATTACTATACCGTCGAACATGTTGTACTACTTTTTATATATTTATACTACATATCGTATTGAATCACCTAAACATATGTGCTGCAATTATACTAGTAGCTGCAAAAGTTGAGTTTCATAGAAGTGGAGGATTTAATGGATGTTATTTATAACACTACGCGCACACACACAAACTTATCTACATAAGGTTCATGCTAACATGAACATATATATATTAATTGCGAGGACAGGAATAAGTCACAATGACCCTAAAGCCTTTATATTTCAGTCAATTTACATTTCATAGTACGTTTACAATTAGGAGCATAAGAATACTTACTCAATATAATAATCAAGGCTTACTATAATAGTATTACATTTTATATACGAAAAATGTAGATTTTTTTTTTCTACGGGATTCCCAAAAAGGGATGTCATTGCAGCCTATGGACTATATTTTATGAGATGCGATGCCGGCCTTTTAGGGTAGAGTGTACAACCCCCCACCGGGTGTTGTTCACAGTTCGCTAGGTAGGCAATTGTTTTATGTTTTATAATAATAATAAATAATTGCGGACACAATTGGTCTATAGATTTTTTTTATAAACCTACCAGCTATGGTATAGGCGATGACTAAAACAACAACGCCAACATTGCTGAAGAGGAAGGCGAGGAAGCCACGCACATAGCCGCGCACGCGCGAAGCCAACCTGCGCCTGCGTCGCGCCATCACCCACCGCACATTATGACTACCTCAGGCGACATCTGCTGAAAATAAAATAAGAAACATTAACTGAATTATAAAAAAAAACATAAGACAAAAAGTCAAAGCTAATGGAATGAGAGAAGAAAGGCAAGTAAGACATTTAAACAGTAAAATAGACATGAAAATAAACTTGCACATGAATCACGATAATGTCAGATCAACATAATATTATCAAATCAAATCAAAAGTAATTTATTCATGGTGGTAACATATTGTACACTTATGAACGCCAAAAAAGAAATATACATTGAATGCTTCTAATTTTCCATTTACTGCCAGTTCAAATCAAATCAAGGGCGTAGAACGGAAGAGATGAAATGGCAATAAACTGAACATAAACCAATTTCCTTCAATTTATCAAGCGATAAACAATAGTATAAGTTTCCATTTGTATACAGTGCTTCGTTCGATATTCTGCAGGCAGTTTAAATTTAAACAAACGTCTTGCATACGTGCACTCCCAGTCTTAAATCGTGATTTGAAATAGTAAAAGCCCATATCGCGATCGTACTCCTGGGTGTTACCGGAATATAAAAACACAATAATGGCCCATTTCGGAGTACTTTAATAAGGATGACATGAAGATGAAGTTTATGTTGTTATTGCATTTATAAGTACAACCCATCCGTCGAAATGACGTTCACCTCTCTTTTATTCTCAAATTCTTCCTCTCATCTTCGCTACTATTTTCCAATCTTTCCCGGCTTTCGAGAGAGAGAGAATATTACAGCACCAAACAGATAAAAGACTTGGCGATTTAAAAGATTGTCAGTGCTTCGCAAAGAGTGTCAGTAAAGGATTTTTTTTTGCACTGACATTCCACTACATTGTTTTTATTTATATAATATAATAATAGATAAATCACTGGCGCTGCAACCTTTTTAGGTGTGGGCTTCATATTTCTGTATCTGTTTCATGATGATTTGTCGATAGGCAACTAGGTGATCAGCCTGCTGCAACACGTCGTCGACTTTTTGGGTCTATGGCAAGTTGGGTTTCCTTACGATGTTTTCTTTCACTGTTCGAGCAAATGTTACGTATATAAAGTCCATTGGTGCACAGCCGATGATCGAACCTACGACCTTAGGGATGAGAGTCGCGTGCTGAATCCACCAGGCCAACTATTCTCTTTTTAATAAATAAATGCTTTTTAAATATATTTAAAAAGTCTTCGTTTGAGCTACTAAATGGACCCATTAAAATTGATACAGAAATTTTAGTGAATAATTATGAAAATTAGCCAATTCAGGCCAATTATATCATCATACGCTCAGAAAATGTATGAACTACTGATTTATAATGAATGTCACAAATTCTAGCTATAAATGGAACCTAACATAGACAGGTATCACTTATTCCACGTCATTAAATCTGAACCTGTAGGCATCCCTACTCATCGGCAAAGAAGACAGAAGGTGTGGGCCGAGAGAAAAAGCCGGCGTAAATCGGTTCTCTTTAAAAATAGCAAATTAATAAGAGGCTGTGAAGGCGGGATGGTGTAGATTAGTAGATAGATGATTCTTCCAAGGCCCCAGTGAAATATCACTGATGCCTGAAATCTTCTACTACTAGCCCATGGGCATCTCGTACCTCGACTTGTGTGCTGGTCAATCGCCTGAACAGCAGAATAGCGCTCACTGGAGTGAGCGAAGTAAAAAGCTTCGCTGCACCAAACTAGTTTTAAGTTTAATTTAAGGGTTTTTTAGCTTAAATCTGATTTTGATTTTGCTCTGTCGCGGATTTTAAATTGGCGATTAGCTATTATTTATTGCATCAACCGAATCCCAATCCGAATCCCCAGCGACTAAGGTGGAGATAGAACTTCGTTAGCGCATTTTAAGGTTTGACGTCATCGCAATGATTTGTAAGCTATAATTTAATTATCAAAGACGGAATAGAAATCTAAGATCTTTATCGCATTCATTTAAAATTTTCATAGACAATGAAATTCATAATATATCACTCTATATTTATAACGTCCAGCGCCGTGTAAAGCGCGGAACACACTATACGTTTTCCAGCCCGTTGTTCTATAAAAAATAAAGTAAAAAATAAAAACAAATGTGTCCATACTAAGACGGTTCCAGAATAAATCGTCTTTTTTGTGTAGTAAACTAAGTGCCATATACCAACTCTGAGTTTGTTTGTAGGTACATATAATCCTCACAGATTTAGAAAAACTTATCATAATAGAGTGGAGGGCACCAGACATGAAGCTCTGGATGGATTAAATAAAGAACCCTAACAGGTTACCATAACCCAGGTGTGACTCGCTGAATACAGGGGAAAGTGGAAGAAGTTGAAGAAATTTACGAAAGTGGAAGAAGATTAAGTAAGCACTCTGTATGTCTTTGATTCACTTATTTGGTGATTACGTCAACAGTAATAACTTTTTTACACATGCCTGAAAACAAGTGGAGTGAACACAACACCAACAGGAGTAAGAAGGTCCAAAAATGTTTTACAGAACATTAAACAATGCAAAGTTACCAGAGCCACGTGTAGAACCATGACAGTTTCCACTTTCTTCAAAGTTTTAATAAGTACATAAACGGCGTGTTAGTCGCAGGAAGAAATCTTGGCTTCGCAACGTTAGGGCGTGGACGGGTATTGCGACTGCGGAATAGTTACTACATCGGGTACTCTGCAATCTCCAGTAATTGACAGACACTTAAGGACCGATAAGATCGTCAGAGAAAAGAGTGGCGCAGAGTTTATTGCCAGTTCTTCTCTTCCGTTCTTGATTTGACGCCCTTTATTTGAGAAGTGGTAGTTAATATAAAATTAGAAGCATTCAATGTATATTTCTTTTTTTTACGTTCATAAGCGCACATTAAGTTACCTGAATGAATAAATGATTTTTGATTTGATTTGTCAAATATTCAAAAAATTATATTGTTTCTTTCCATTTTTTGCCATCGTTTCTCAAAGTCGGGCGAAGGGAATAAATATTTAGTGGAGTTTATGTATCCAAAAGATACACGATTTAAATAACTTCGCTCCATAGAAAAAAAATCAAAATCGCAAGCTAAGTATTTTTCATGTCGGAAAAAAAATTGTTAAAATTACATTAATTTAATGTTTTACGTAGCTAATTGTTATTACGGGCCGGCGCACCCCAGTGCTAGAGCTCTCTACTGCGCACCGCAGTCCACCCCGAGACCCTAACACAGCAATTTGTGCTGTGTGTGTGTGGGATAAGGGCTTAAATATGTACTGTGAGTGCCAGTGCCAAATTTTACACCCAAACTCATAAATTATATTAGAACATAGAAATTACTTTCTCTATATATACACGGAAAGAACTACTTCTTAAAATACGGTCCCATCGGAATCTAAATCTTATATCTTTAAACGAGCAATTCTCGTATATATATATATATATATATATATATATATATTATTGAAATCTCGGAATCGACTCCAACGATTTTCATGAAATTGAGTATACTTTTAATTAAGGCCGGCAACGCACTCGCGAGCCCTCTGGAATTCAGAGTGTCCATAGGCGGCGGTATCACTTAACATCAGGTAAGCCTCCTGCCCATGTATCACTTGTTTAAAATAACAAATTCGATTTATACTTTTATTTAAAAATTGATAAAACGGTCTGTCGGTCGGTATCGATCTAATTAAAAGGTCGGCGAGGTATCTGACTTTGTGGTATTCATGATCAAGCAACATCATTTAACATTGGTTTGTCACAAAGAAACATACAGTTTAACAAATAAAACTATTTAGCTTCATTAACGTTCCAGAACTTTGCTAATAAATATTGTTGATTCAATTTTAGTATCTGATGTCCCAAGTTTCTTTTACTGTTAATACATAATCTCGCGTTGGTTTGTTTAATGTGTGTTGGATACTTTTATAGATTAACACAGTAGTTAAATTCTAAAAAACGTAAAAAGACGACGTAAAATTATTTCTATATATTACTTGGTTGATCATTTTAACAAAAAATCAACTTTAATAGTATGTAACTAGCCTAACACGTATATTTTGAGCCGCAAATCATTTTTATTGTAAAACATCTCCGGTAGGGAATTTATACGCGACCTGGCAACACAGACAATATGTCACAATTTTATTGATATTTTACGACAACTACAATGGATAATGGAAGACATTGTTATTAAAATAAACCATAAATATTCACAAACAATTGACTAGGCTCCGAATATGATTTTGTCCCATTCGGTGGCGAGACCCTTGGTCCGTGGGGTCCTAGCGCTATAAGGCTTTTTAGGGAAATATCAAAAAGGTTAGTCGACATCACTGGAGACCGAAGAGCTGGCAGCTACCTCGCACAAAGAATTAGTCTAGCTATTCAAAGGGGGAACGTCAGTATCTTCGGAACCTTGCCTTAAGGGACTCCTTTTAATAATATATTTTAGTTATTACATTTTAAGGTTTATTATATTAAATTGACAAAAAATGTCTGGGCCTCAGATGTTTCATAATCATCTGTCAATCTGATCTGTCTAAAGGCAGCAGGCCAACAGTGAAAGTGTCATGGACACATTTCTATACAAATGTGATATACAGCAAAGATATAAGAAACTATTATCGCTCTGGCTTTACACTATTATGACATATAACTTCCGCCGTAATATACGTTTTTTGGCAAATTTATTACACCAAAAATAGACCAAGCGGTTCTTCAGAATTGCTTTAAATTTCAATCAATCTTTTACAATTTTTTTTCTATCTGAAATACGATGAGCATTGTTGGCCTAGTGGCTACAGCGTGCGACTCTCATCCTTATAGTCGTAGGTATGATCTGCGCTTTGAACATTCGCTCGAACAGTGAAGGAAAACATCGTGAGGTAACCGGTTTGTGTAAGGCCCAAAAGTCGACGTCGTGTGTCAGGCACAGGTGGCTGTTAACTTGCCTTTTAGTTTGACAGATGAAACACATACAGAAATCTGCCTAGACCTACATAGTTTGAAGCGCCACTGAAATTATTTAATTATATCATAACATTAATCTGCTCGACGGATTTACACTTGTTAAACGTAGCGTGGTACTTTTAATAATATTAATGAACTGAAATCACTATTACTATCCACCACTTAGTCGATTAAACATCCAATGGCGGATTTACCAGCAGGTTGAATAGGCTGGAGCCAACGGCGGAATATTTTTGAGACGGCAAATTTGGAAACCGCTTTTTTTTAAACGAAATAAAACGAAACAAAACGGAATAAAACGAAATTACAGGAAATAAAACTAAATTCAGCTAAATTAAAATATATGACTCTACTAATAATGACATTGCTTCGACATGTATATTATTTTCTTTATACTGTTTAGATCCACAAAAACCATATCTACAAAAAACCTTAAAAACGATCAAAGTTGTACAAGATATATTTATTTAGGGATAACTGTTACTTAAATAGTAAATGCAATAATATAATCATAAAAGTTTTACTAGTCACCGTTTATTGGGCAACAGAAATTTTAAAACTTCATTTACGCAGATGAAGAAACAATTAAATTTCCTACTTAACACTTAATCTTAAACGAAATTGTTAATCATCATAGTTCTTCTTCTTATCCGGTACACTCTTGACAGAGCGGTCGTGATCGCTATGTGGTGATAGAAGAGGCAGATGTGATGCGCTTCACGACGTTCCTATCCTATCTATATATGTTCTTACTCGTATCATCATAGTATAATGCAATAATTATTTTTTTAATATTTCAATGACTTTCTATTGCTCAGTTCTAGTTGTTGTTCGACAATAAAAGCAACCACATTCCTAATCATTTAAATGGGTGACCTTGTCTAGTATATCGAACTGAAGTAAAAGCTCGTATCTAGAAATTAATCAAACAAAAATAATCATTCCAAAATGTCTTGGCTACATAAGTCAATCTTAACATACTCACGTATACACAAATAAATGCGAAACACGAACACTCATACACATAACTATATCATAAACAATATTGTACATAAAATAATGTATTTGGATCAGAAAACAGGTGATTCTTTAGACCTACATTCGAGGACTAACTAGCCGACGGTTAAAAGTAGCAAAGATGAAATAACGCAGATGTTTCATAATGTCTCTTGTTCTAGCTAAGCATAAGACTCGCACACAGTTTTTATTGTATTTAAACAAACATAGGTTACTTCATGTGCCCACAGCTATGACCGACGTTCTGAAAAGGGCAAATATAATTCGATAAATGTTGCTAACGAATGACATATGTTAACGGACCTTTTTTCTCGTCCGTTGAGTGCACTATAGTATTATATATATTTTAAGCTGCACAAGCATCGGTGATCTCGCAAACACACAAAATGAAATATTCCTTCATAAAACTACTGAATAATTCAGTGAGACGGTAGGCTTTTTGTTAAGATAGAAGAATGTTATGTATACTAATAAAAAAAATATTATAGAAGTAGAACCAGTTTTATGCTTAATTTCTTTAGTTTTGAGGAAAACAGTACACACATCGCCTGAACTCGGATCTCGGTTTGATACCTCTGTATCATAATTCTACTCTTTGCCATTCCAGTCTAATATTAGTTGCGCGTGCGACGGCCTGCGTTGCCGTATCAGTTATAGTTTTTATTGTACCACCGTCCGGCTTATTTTGGGAATAATCCTAACTAGCTGCAATTGTTAACAATGTGCTTGTCCTTGTTGAGAGTTCACATTAAATTTCAAAAATTGAACTGTCAAATATAATAAGACAATAATAATTAAAAGTTAAAATTCTAAACTCAATACCAGATAATAAGTTTTACTTTCAATAATGCGCAAGTTACTTTAGATTCTTTTTCGCCTGAATATTTCAGCCGCAGTTCCACTTACGGCTCAACTGTTACAAGCGCTCTCTAGTTCCCAATTTTTATTTATTTATAAATAAATATATTATCCTTACAGTAATAATAATAATAAATAATTATTATTATTACTGAATAATTCAACTCTGACAATAATACGATCATGTAAAAAATAAATATAATTAAATGTACGGTACACAATATCGCTACCGTGAACTCTCAGTGCGAACATTTAAGATATCGATAGTGTCGTATAGAGCATTTAGTAAGCTAAGTCTTTGTTAACGTGGACCTGTTTTGACCCTTATCGCAAACAACCTTGGCCTTCGCCGTCGCACATATCCCATGGGTACAAAGAACCAGATTCTTGGAGAACACTTGGGTTACTCAACCCGCAAGACTTTAATTAGAGTAGAGAACTATAAGTCCCATTTTGTTTCTAATTTATTGTACCATCCTATTCCCAAAACAAATGTGTACAAAACGGAATAGTAGGGATATATGTTATACAGTCTGTAGTAAAAAAAACGAGTTAACTTATTCTGTATGCGCTCCAACAAAAGATAATATTTAGTTTAGTGCAGAGCCACAGACGAGTACCACTGACATACTTCTAAGCAATTCTTTGTACAATAGTTATTTATTTATTTATAAAATCTTGCCATCGTTCGGCACATTGACGATACATTGGTACGATGAACAAAATAGAATTTTTTAAACAAGCATTAATAGGCAAACATTTACATAGGTAAACGAAAAGATTTTTTAGAAATTATAAAAAACTAAACGGCAATCGATTTAAAAGTGTGAGGGGTGCAACTATAGATATCCAGAGGTAGCTCGTTAAGCAGAATCCTCAATCTGAATATCGATGGTTTTAACCAAGATGGTTTGGTTAAAACCATCTTGGCGACCATCAGTGTGCGATCAACCAGGCTCCAGAAGATAAATCACTCCTTATATGAAAATTACGGTTTTACAACAAACTCCCAAGCGAAATTAGAAAACTATCACTAAATAAATTCAAAGCCCTTGTTAAAAGTAAATTAATTAATAAAGCCTTTTATAAATGTGACGAATACTTAAATAAATCCTAATCCTTGGGATTGATTTCCTCCAGTTCAAACAATATGTACTAAAAACTTGGCGATTGAAAAGAGTGGCGGAAAGTTTCTTGCCAGTTCTTCTTACCCGCTTAATTTAATTTGTTTTTTTTTGTTGACGTTCATAAGTGTACATGTTTACCTATATGAATAAAGATATTTTTGAGTTTGAGTTTGAAAGCCAGTTGTCACCTATCTCCAAAGTGTTTTATTTGAATTCAACAACCACTGCCGAACTTAATTCACGCCACAAGTATTAAAATTATGCAATTTCAATGTAAGATCTCTATCATACAAAACTATTAGATCAGAATTTAGAAAAATCGTATATCGACATTGATTAAAATCAGGAAAAAAGAGAAAGGAGCAATGTAGAGGTGCCGTTCATGTGTTACGTAGGCATTATAGGTCTCTGATTTACTTATTTCGTGATTACCTCAACAGTATTTTTTTACTTTTTTACAAATACACCTACACATTGTGTAAGCTTGAAAGCGAAATGCATTTTCGAGGATTCCTACAAAAAAATATTTTATATTTATCTATATGTCCTAGGCGCGACGGACAGCAGTCTCCCAGTAGTCCCGCAACGCGAGGCTGTGGCTAAACAATGAACGGAAATCCTCCGAACAGTGAGGTCGCACTATGAAGCCTGTGAGGCGCCCAGAAGACTTCTTTGCTTCTGGAAGGAGCTAGGCTGGCTATTAGCCTGGGCTTTACGCAAAACGGACCAAATTTGAGTCTAGTTGCGGAAAATGAGTCCACCTACTTACCTAACCTCCTACAAAAAATTAATACGTTTATGTAAGTACTATTATTTTTGAGAGCTTTGCTAATTCTGCTGACAAGAGAAGGGGTGTTGGGGGGGATAAATTTCAGTAAATCTGCTTACATAATACTCAAGTATTAAGCTCTTTTAGAGGTCTAGTATTGGTCAACCCATACTAGACCACTAAAAAAGCTACCATATCTCATATTCATTTTGAAAAGCTAACAAACCAATTTTTGTATGGTTATTAATAAAGCTCTAATAAAAGTTTAGTATTTTGGAATCGTATTGCTCTTTATCATTTTAATTGAAATTGCAGAAAGCAAATATTTATCAACACTTATAATATGAATTAATAAATATTTATACTCATCCCGCGATGAAAGCCACAATCAACCGAAAAATTTAAAATTCAATTTTTATAACAACCTCGACATGGGACTTCGCTCATAGATTAAATATCCTATGAATTTGCTAAATGACTACTATTTACCAAAAACCACAACAAACTCGAGGCCTCAAATATAGGTGAACCCCGCCTACTATGGAAAAGTCACGAAACATTCACAAACGAAAATGGAGTTCCAGTCTAGAGCTGGTTTCCTCACGAAATACTTCATCATATACTTTACAAAAAGAAAGGTTCATTGGTGTTGGAAGCATACGTTACACCTAAGCGTACACAGCTCTAAATGAATTCAATTTAGAATATTCTAGAAAAAAAGATTTCCAGATTGCACGTTTGTAAAAACATTACCTATTTTTACATTGTTAAGTAAATAAAAAATGTTAATAGCCGTTCGTAAACGTTGATAAATAAATAAACAGATGCATTGATGTTTTCAGAATATAAACAGTACTGAATTAAGGTTTGTATAAAAATTAATTTAATTAATAATACAATTAATTCTATATAATTAGGGGCTTTAATTAAAATATGTTGTACACAAAAGATAATTTTTGTTATTTTTCTTCTTGTTGGACTTGTCTTTATATCGCTTACTTTTTATTCAGACTCTTTCCTCTTTATAATATTACTATTGATTATAATCAATAGTAAGACTATAGTCTGTCAAAGTAATTCATAAGTACAAATCAAACGAAGGACAAGACCAACACGAAGAAATATACAAAACGTTTCTTTTGTGCACAAATTAATTTATTGTCAGAGTTGAATTATTCGTTTGTCGAGATTATCGCGGAGCTAATGTTCGGCGATTTATCTTTTGGGAAATCCAACTGAAATACTGTTTATTGCTTCTATTTCGTAATACTTATTTTTAAACTTATCATTGATCGCTACAGACCTTATTTTTTCTGATGTATTTGAATGATGAATTTAAATTTGGTACAGATTCTCGTAAAGCACGGGTGCTCGTATTACTTATATTGATCTAACCATGAATAGTTGTACAGTATTTAAATTTGAATTGTTACAATGATCAAATAATAGTTTCATATAGAAATATTTAAGACTGCTTTATGGGTGCATTAGAAGCAAAATAGAGCATACTTAATTCGTTTCGAACACAAATAAGAAACCGTTCATGTCTGTCCTTCTACTGAAAGGGTTATTCGCAAACAATTTCTTCACGTTTAATACTATTACATATTGTCCATTAAAGTTTTTATACATATGACGGCACTTTTTGGCAATTGTTTTGAGTATTCTATCAACAATAAAACAAATTTAGATTTAAAAATAATGGAATCTGTAAAAAAGCATTTACGAATAATTCTTGGTCAAACTCATTACTTAGTAATATATTTTACAATAATTCACCCCTAATATCACTTTATTTATTATTGCGCCATCTAGGTTATATTTTTGAAACTATTGCAATGTTGATTAATGCGAATAAAAAGATCTTGTTACACTTTGTTATTTACACAGATTGTTATTTATATATAATTATTTCACTATAATGCTAATAACTAAGGAATTGCATAGTACCAATTTACATTATTGAAGCTATACGCGAATTATGACAGCTGTTAAGCAACGGTTTAACTTTGATAGCTGACAAATGATAAATGACAATTGTCATTAATCAAATTAACATGTTGCCAACTTCGCGATATTCCGCCACCATCTCTCTTTTGCTTTGACATTTCGTTCAAGTAAACGTTTATTTTACGGCACTACACGTTTCGTGTCATAAGACTTAAAGTAAGTTAAAATTAATTAAAATAATTGTAAAACTGCTCTTGTAGTGTGTTTCCGTACATTTAATAAAGTTGTAATATGTTTAAAGTGAATATATTGTCAAGATTAACTTGGATGAAAAGTGCGCGTTAAAAAATAACCTAATTTAAGTATCTTTCGATAGTACTGTTTAGGATATTCCGCATCTGTATGATTCTAGAGTTAATCGGTTAATTAAATTTCAGAATGCGTTACGTGGCCGCGTATTTGTTAGCCGTCTTGGGCGGGAAGGCTTCACCAGCCGCAGCTGATATCGAAAAGATCCTCAGCTCAGTCGGTATTGAAGCTGACTCCGAGAAACTGAAGAATGTTATCTCGAAGTTGGAGGGCAAGACAGTCGATGACTTGATCGCTGAAGGTTAGTTTTTTAGATCTAATTCTTACCATGTGTTTACTACATGCTTGTAACTTGTAAACATTCAGGCCTAACCTAATACTTATGGGATAAAATTGATTAAATCTTATTATATTTAAATGTCCGTTTTCATGTTCATCATTAATAATTACCATGAGGTTGTTGCACAGCTAAATAAAAAAAATTCTACCCTTGTAAAGCAGTTTGACAAATCAAACTGCTTTTCTATGTAATGAAAATATAATGTAATAAAATGAAATTATGTTTTCTATGTATGTGTGTGTCTTTCTTGGCTAAAAACCACCAAAACTCGTGACTTTATGATGATATTCAATAAACACCATCTTTCGGCTGAATGGCATTGATGTTAATTTCATATCTGATGTTATTATTAAAATGTCCTTTTTCATAATAAATGATACACCCAAACTAATCACTAATTTGCCAATTTTAGGGCGTGAGAAGCTCTCTTCGATGCCGGCTGGTGGTGCAGCGCCGGCCGCTGCTGCAGCTGCTGCCCCTGCTGCTGCTGCTGAGGACAAGAAAGGTTAGTTGCTGATTAACCTTGTGTATTTTTTTCAATTCAACCTAATATAACCCAATATTTTGCAACTAGCAACATCATTTAGTTGTTTAATTTTTATATTTTAATGACGAAATGGGGATATCTTTAAACTTAACTGATTGTTAACTTCTAAACAAAAGATTAAAATATAATTAATATTTCAATATATACATGATGATTAACTTTATCACCATCTTTCGACTGAGAAACAGTGCTGTTATTTACATGTTACTGATAATGCTTAAATTTAATTTAACTTAAATCAACTTTCAATGAACAATATTTAATATTCGCAATATTTGCAGAAGAGAAAGAGGCAAAGAAGGAAGAATCTGAATCTGAGGATGAGGACATGGGCTTCGGTCTCTTTGACTAGATACAACAAACAGGTAAAATGTTTACTGTGAATAATATGAATTGTTATATTGTCAATTATGTACCTTTTACATTAATACATTTTATCAGTCCTTAATATATATTGTTTGACATATACCTATTTTTGTTTCAGCTGATGCGGAGTACGCGGTTTTTATTCCAATTTTTGGTATAAGTGTAACAGTAAGAATGTTTCTATGAAATATATCTTGCTAACATATTGAAGATGTTTTATTTAACCCAAATTAGTATAGAATATATTGGTTGCCCCTGTGAAGAAAGTTGTAAAGGCAAAATAAAATATTTTTCAGGAATAATAAAAGATGGTAATTCTATTATGACTAGGATATACTAGTAAACAGTTATTGCTATTTCATGGTAGGTAAGATTAGTATTCCTAAAATTGTGCTCAAAATAATCGATGGAATAAAGACATCTTGTTATTTTTATATAAATGTTTTTCGACTGCAGGGTTGGACATTTATTTTAAACAATTTTTGTAGATATTGATGTTATTTAGTAGTGTGGAACATTTTTTTCTATGCTCTATTGACGATAACTTTTGTTTATTTAACGCATGCGATGAACGATAGTTTTTTTTTTTTACTTTATTGAATATCAAATAATTTACGTAAGTTACGTTTATATAAGTTTTTATACATTATAATGGAGTAATCCAGCTATTTACTAAAGATAACACATGTTTATCTTATCTATGAATCTCATTTTTATAATAAAATAATCCTTAACATAAGATAGGCTGATAAATAATTAAAAAATTGTACGACTATGCAATTAAACATATTATAATAAATAATTTAATGGCAAACATCTCAAGAATTGTTGAATAATTTATACATAGTAAATCAGCTATTGTTATATTATACCACTTATGTAAGATAAATATTTAGCCATGATATAATGATGGACTGTTTACATAATATAATGTATAATTAGTTCTTTAATGACATTCCATTGTCTGTTACATATACAGAACCAGTTATGCCCTTAGCCTTCTCACTAGCTAGGAATAAAGCAAGATCTGCTATTTCTTCTGGCTCAGATATTCTATCCAGTGCTGTCTTTTGCTGGAAAGCCTCCCACGGAATGGGTGTGCCAGTATTTTCCAGAATATCGGTACGAACTGGTCCAGGGCTTATTACATTGACCCTCACTTTATGGGGCGATAACTCGAGGGCAGCATCCTTTGAGAAATGGTTTAATGCAGCTTTGGAACACGAGTACATCATCAAAGCCGGTACGGAGGTTGTCCTATCAGCGCCAATACTGGATATATTAATAATATTTCCTTTGGTAGAAATTAAATGTGGAGCGGCTAATTTAGTCAAGTGCACAATAGCTTTAAAGTTAACGTTCATTACTTCGTCGTATGACTTTAATACATCACCCAGTAAAATGCTTCCCATGACAGATGTTCCAGCGTTGTTTACCAAAATATCAATTTTTCCAAATTCCTTGATGGTTTCGTCGACAATTCGTACTATGTCTTCCTCCTTGCCTAATTCTGCTTTGACAATAAGAGGATTTTTGCATCTGGCGGCCACGGCATTTAATTTGGTCTCATTCCGACCAACCATTACTACTCGAGCTCCTTCGCTGCTAAATTTCTCAGCGATTGCGGCTCCTATACCAGAACTCGCGCCCGTCACTATCACGACTTTCTCGTTAAAACTCATTGCACTAAATGTTAATACGTGCGACTTCGACAATCTTACGCAGCACACTGAACAGTGAACACTCAACACAGAACAGTGAAACAATTATATCAACGAAGGCGGGTTAATGACCTTGGAATACGTGTAATATACTTCAAAACCATTTGCAAACAAATACTGCAAGTAGCTACTATGCAGTATTTATTTAATACGTCATAAATATTAGGCACTTCCAAAAATAAATTGTTACATAACTACTGATAGACGCATGTGGTATATTATTGTGAAGGAAAATAAAACCCTGAAATATATTCGTAAAATGTGAATGAATTTTTAAATTTTTCGAACACCAAAGTTAAGTAGGTACAATAATTGAAAAAAAAAGAAAAGTACTTAATAATAGTTTTATATGTTTTTAAGGTAAGTAAATCTATCTTATCACAGCATAAATCGATAAAAGATAACAACGTGTGATGGTAATATTTAATTTAAAATTAATATATTCTTTTAATGTGCATTTTCGCGTATATATAGCCTAAATACCTACCACCATGCATCATTCTGTCCTTCAACTTAATATAGTATTCACTTTTTACAGGGAGTACTTACCAAGACTTCTAATTATAAGCTGTTTACCAATTTCTAATTATAAACTGTTGTTGTTTTTCGTGGGAGTGTAATTACAAAATCATTTGGAATAAAACAATAGTTTTTAATGTAATTTATTACTCAAAAGCTCCTAATGTTTTAAAAAATATTCACAGCACCAAGCATCAATAACACACCAATGGAATTTTATAAGATATATGTAAAGTTAAAACTATTAACGTTGCCTTTTATTATCTTAAAAAAATTACTGATCTGTTGTTTTTTTTGTCTTTTCAGTCTATGTCAAGCTTTTTAAATGACCCTTCGATGCCCCCAAATATGTCCGAAATAGTTTTTGCCTTTCCTTTTCTCAGCGCTTCTGTCACTCGTTTCTTGTTTTCATTTTCAAAAAACGCTTTATTTGCCAGTAACTTGTTCAATACGTCATCTGAAATGAAATATTCGTTGCGTGAATATAAATCGTAAACAGATCAACGCCTGGATAGTTATTCACTGATATTGATGTAATGGGCGTATTTGAGACATGAATATAAGTATGCTTCTAATAAAACCCTCTTCTCAACTATAATTTTACATGTATCCTGTATTTTTGTTTTTACATGTATGCTGCACCAAAATAGACTAAATTTGGAAATAAAAAAAAAAATTACACCAATTTTCTTTCTGTACCACCCACCACTAATGCATTTTTATCTGAAGACAAATTTAGATTACTATCGACTTTTTTATCTTTATCAATAATTTATTGGATAAATGTATAATAAAATAAATAAATAAAGTATATCCATATGAAAATGTAATATACTATCATTACTATTACATATTAGTCACAATAATACTAAAGCACCAGTTGAAAACTGAACCCTGTGGCTGTGTACCTTTAATGCTGGATGTATTTCGTCGCTCTATTGCGACTTACTATTCTTATTCGTTGAGCAAGTAAAGCACCAACTCTGGGTTCACCGGTACTATCTACCAGGCGCCAACTTTCTTAAAATCTTTAATTAACGCCTGTGTATTTAAACCGGTCTCCCAAGAGTCTACTAGGAACGATGATATTTGAGCTAGTCATCTATTGTATATGTATGTGTATAGTAGTTTCATTCTAGGAGTACATTATCTTCACATATAATTATTTAACTAATGTATACTAACATTGTAAATTCTATTTTAAAAGAGTAAGTATGGAGTTTCTTGCCAATTTTTCACCTCATGACAGCTTTTGGAAGGGGCAACTTGAATCATCTTTACTTATATTTTATTTAACAGTGCCATTTTAGGTAGTCTAATTGGAATAAATGACATTGAACTAAATAAATAACAATTACCTTTACATTCCAAAGTCGTTTTGTAGTTTCCACCGGAATCTTTTGGGAGACCTTCAATGGGGATCCACTGCTGTAAGGTATTTGATCCAGTAGTATGGACTCGAAGCATTTCCAGTAACTTTTTCTTCATAAACGGCTTCATCATCATTAAGAGTTTATCTACCCAGGATGAGGCATTAACAAAGTGCAGGCCTTTTAGTCTTACTAACATTGTTTCCTGAAATGAGAAAACATTAAAGAAACATTCTCGTAATTACTTGATTAACACTCTAAGTCCTGGTATCCAGAACGTAATCAAGGCTTTTTCTGATATATACTTTTGTATATATAAATACTTCATTTCCTATATGTACAAAATTTAAGTATATTTTAAGAAGTTCGTAGAGAACCTAAGAATCAACCGGTTAGGGGCGTTAAGTATTCCGTTAGCACTATAGTGTCCTTGATTATCTCATTTAGCGATTACGTCAACAGTAATTTTATTTACTTTTTTAAATATTATATTACCCATTTTCTATGCTTGAAAGTGAAATGTATTTTCGGCAATTCCTAACTAAATTAATACGTTTTCAAATTTCAAATTCAAAGCCTTTAATTCAACGTAATTAATACGTTGAAATTGAGGAACGGGGGGAGGTAATAAATTGCAGTATATCTGCTTACGTAATTCTTGAAAGTGTATTATATAATTCGATTTATTTTTAATTTTGAAACAAATACTAATACATTAAGCGTTCATAGATTTGGCAAGCCCCAGAACCAAGGATATCGCCACACTAGGATGCTCAGATTTTAAAATCAGTAAAATGTAAATTACCTGCAAATAATATAAAAACTGTTGTAGACTCTGCAAGTCAATCCTTGCCAGGTGCCCCAGAGACATTCCTTCGAAATCTATTACCATACAAAATCCTGGCCAAGTCCCTTCCTCATACTGCCAGAGATCTATCACCATCAATGTAGCCCTGAAAAAAGTTCTTCGCTCAAGACTATGCTACACTCCCGAGCCCTCTCAGCGTTATTTTTAAGTTTTAGTTTCGTAAGAGACAAATAAAATGCAAACTTACTTTACAGCTACACTGAACACAAATAACTTCGGGTCATAGTTTATCATATGTGAGTAAAAAATAGCATAACCTTCTTTTGTGCGTGTCGGTAGAGGGCAGACCAAACTGAAAAAGAAAACGGAGCTATAGCAAGAGGAACTGTATCTAGTGTATGATATATTATATTCGTATTTTATGTCCTAAATTGTAATATATTAATTAATCTAATTTAAGTAAATCTATGATGGCTGTGGTACTGTCCAGTCTATTGTTAATACACAATTACTTTTCTTTGAAAATGAACAAAACGTAATTGAATAGTCAAACTGATAGAAATATTCATTTTGACGTAACAGCAGTATCATTGTGTGTGCAGTTTTTATTAAGTTACCTTGTAAGTACTGAGTGAATCCCAACAAAAAGTGCATCCGATACTTTATAAAGGTACTGTGAACCACATATATTGGAAATTCTTCTGTCACATCCTGAATTGCTGAGTAACTAGAAAAATCTTTGCGACCCATTCTATGAATCATTTTTAAAGTACCCTCATATTGATTTGTCGACAAAAAGAGAAATATCCAAACACGTCAGTCAACGTCATTGGTTAATTTAATTATTTGGCATTTGACATCTGCCAGCGACACTATTGCCATACAAGCGGCTGGATACAAGCAGTTTGGACCTAGTTATTGTAACATACTCTTTGATTATTCCTACATACGGTTTTGAATGGAAACAATAATAATGAATTGCCGCAAATGTTTAAAAATTGCATCTGATGTGGACAGCATTAAATGTGTCTCCTGCCTAGCATGGTTGCATTTTTATTGTGCTGAATTGACGGAATTAGACTTCAAGAAAATTTTACCTATGAATAGAATAAAATGGAAGTGTTTGGCATGTAAGACAAAAAAGAAAGCTACTACTTCGATGACTTCACCTACACCTACTTCGGCTTCGCCCTTAAACGTGGACGCGGAGGTTTTAAGAAGAGGAGGGAAGCAATCGGATGATCAACAGATACCTGGTTATACTGGTTTATTACAGGATAGGGACGCCTTGGTATCAGCTATAAGTGATCAAGTACTTGAAGCTATTAAAACTGAACTGCCGCAGATGATATCTAGAATCTTGAAAACAGAATTATCATCCATTAAAGATGATTTGTTGGATTTTCGCCAGTCTGTTGATTTCTTGAGCACAATACATGATGAAATGAAGTCTGCGATAGAAACTTTAGCCAAAGATAATGCATTAATTTCTAGGGAGAATTTAGAACTCAAGTCCACTGTGTCAGAACTATCTGATCGCCTAAATAATTTGGAGCAACATATGCGCGAGAACAACTTGGAGATGCAAGGTGTACCTGAGCACTATAATGAAAATTTGCCTAATCTTCTGAAACAATGTTCTCGTGTAATAGGTCATGATTTGAAGGAAGATGCAATAGTAAAGTGCACTAGAGTCGCTAAGTTGAATAGAGAAAGCAAGCTACCTCGTAGTATAATTGTCAAGTTTAGATGCGTGGAAGATCGTGATAGCTTTTACTCTGCTGTATATAGATATAATAAATCCAACTCTAGTGACAAATTAAATACATCATTACTAGGAATCGCAGGTGATAAGAAACCAGTGTATGTGAGTGAACATTTATCGCCTTCCAACAAATCTTTACATGCCGCGGCTCGTAAAAGGGCGAAAGAACTTGGATATAAATTTACATGGGTAAAAAGTGGACGTATATACGTTCGAAAAACTATTGATTCTAAGTATATATTGATTAAAAATAGCAAAAGCCTTGCTCTAATAAGTTAATACTATCAGTGCATACTCAAGTACCCATCACGGGTAAAAATAAATACTGAATAGCTAAAATGTCTCTTTCAATCTACTATCAGAACATAAGAGGTATGAAGAGCAAGACTGTTGATATTTACAATAATGTATTGTGTAATAACTTTGATATAATATGTTTATGCGAGACTTGGCTAGATGCCGATGTATTTTCATCTGAACTGTTCGATGACAGATATTGTGTTGTACGTAGGGATCGTGATCCTGGATTTTGTCGACGGTATGGTAAGGATCATGGAGGTGGTGTACTAATTGCTTATTCTAAGAAACTCAAAATTTTGTTGAGAGATGACTGGCAGTCTGACTGTGTCGAGGACTTGTGGGTACAAATCACATTGTATGGTGATTTTACTATGAATCTATGTATTGCATATCTGCCTGGATATCTATCGGCAAATGCAGCTTGTGATTTTATTCAAAAATGTGGTCGCATAGCTGGTGACATGTCTGATCACAGGACTTGTATATTGGGTGATTTTAATCTTAGTAATGTTCTCTGGTCAACTGAAACTGGCTGTCCTCTGAACAATTACTGTGAAAAGTCAAAAGCTTTGTGTGACCTATTCGATGTAACTATATTGCGACAGCTAAATTTTAATAAAAACTATAAGGGTCGAATACTAGATCTAGCTATAACTGACTGCCCAGACTTATTTACAATTAGACCGACTCTACACATAAGTCGTCTAGATGAGAACCATCCGACATTTGAACTTATACTTCGAACCACTCCTTCTACATTGATACAGCACACATTGCTTAAAAAACTATGTTTTCGTAAAACTGACTATGAAAGCTGCAGAAAGGATATATTGAAAATTGATTGGGCTGAATATTCATTCAATATGGGGTGTGACGAATTTGTTCTGTTATTTTACAACAATATACATTCAATTATAGAAAAATATACTCCTAAGTCTAATGGTCCAAACAATAAATATCCGCAATGGTATTCCAAAAATTTAATTAAATTGCTAACATCTAAAAACAAAGCTCATATTAGATATAAGCGATTTGGTAACCCAAGGGACTATGACGAATTCTCTATGCTCAGAACTAGAACTAAGGAAGTTATTAAGAGTTGCTTCAGAACATATATAGAACGAATTGAAGAGGATGTTAAACTCAACATAAAAGCTTTTTGGCGCTACACAAAATCTAAACGTATCACCAATAATATTCCTGGTCGGATGTGTTATCAAGACAAGGTTGGTACTACGGGTGAAGATATTGTAAACCTGTTTGCTAGTCATTTCTCATCAATTTACTCTTCTAATACCACAAATAATTACTTTCCTAGCTTTCTGTCATCGAACTACTCTATTGGTAATTTACAAATAACTAGAGAGGAACTGTTAAAAAAGTTACAAAGTGTCGATCTCTCTAAGGGTGCTGGTTTTGACGGGATTCCACCTATTTTTGTTCGTTTTTGCGCTACTGCTCTTGTTACACCGTTATTGATTATATTTGAGAAATCTTTGCACGTATAAATCTGGAGACAAAGGTGATGTTTTGAATTATAGACCTATCTGTATTCTAAACTTATTTGCTAAGATATTCGAGGGTTTTATCTATACCCATATGTATAACCATCTCAAACATATATTGAGCCCACGACAGCATGGATTTGTTACTGGAAGGTCAACCAACTCTAATCTTTTATGCTATACTACTTATTTATGTTCATCATTCAATGATAAAAAGCAGGTGGACGCTATATATACCGATTTTTCAAAAGCTTTCGATAGAGTGGACCATTTTGCATTGCTTGTGAAGGCTCAGCATTTGGGGATTCATGGGAACTTATATAGATGGTTAAGTTCTTACCTTTTGAACCGTACACAACTGGTTGCTCTGAGTGGGTATGAATCTGTGCCATTTTTAGCAACATCGGGCGTGCCCCAGGGGTCAAAGCTCAAAGGTCCTTTACTGTTTTTGTTATTCGTGAATGACTTGCTTAGCAAAATAAGCAGTGAATGTTTGGCATATGCAGACGACGTTAAAGTCTTCAGACGTATATCCGATGAAAGAGATTGTGAGACCTTACAATCGGATATTAATACTATCTCTGCTTGGTGCGATGAAAACTCTATGGTTCTGAATATTAAGAAGTGCCGAGTTATAACATTTACAAAAGGAAGGAACCCTGTCAAGTATGGATATAATGTTGAGGATATTCTTGTTGATAGAGTTGAGGTGATTCGCGACTTGGGAGTGATATTTGACTCTGTGATATCTTTTAGACCTCATTATGATCATATATGTAGTGGGGCTAACCGGATGCTGTCCTTTATTTTAAGAACCGCTAAACCATTCAGGCGAGCCGACTCCTTGATTGTCTTATACAGCTCTCTCGTGAGAACCATGGTTGAGTACTGTTCAGCGGTATGGGCCCCGATATACAAAACTCATACAGATAGATTGGAATCTATACAAAGGCGGTTTGTTAAAGCATTGTGCTGTAAGTATGGTCTTAGGCGAAAAATAAACCAACATGACCAGCGTCTTGCCCACTTTGAAATGGTAAGTCTTGAAAGGAGGAGGTGGATGAGCGACCTGTGCACTATACATAAAATAGCAAATGGCTCATTTGACAGCTACCTTTTAGAGAAACTAGAAATCAAGGTACCGACGCGTTCTGTGCGCATCCAGGAATTATTTATGATACCTGTAACTAATAACAATGTGTCCCAGAATGCTCCGCTCGTTAGAATGTGCAAATATTATAATGCTGTGTGTACTGTAAGTTGATATTTTTCACAATAATATTTGTAAATTTAAAAAATTAGTTCATGGTGAATACTTGCAACCTTAAATACTAATTTGAATTAATTAATGTATATATATATATATATATATATGTGTGTTCTTTTCTTCTTTTTTTGTCATTCAATTTAATATGTGTATGTTGTTTGGTTGATATTTAGTGTAAAATGCTGTGTACAGATATAATTGGATATCAGATTTTCAAATGTTGTTTAGTGTATAATAACTGTATGTATGTAATCAATCTGTTTTCTGTTTTTGTACCTAAATGTAAAAATAAAAAATAAAAATAAATAAAAGTTACAAAGTTTGATTCGTGCGAAATATGCGACCAGCGTTACGTGGCCGCGTATTTGTTAGCCGTCTTGGGCGGTAAGGCTTCACCAGCCGCAGCTGATATCGAAAAGATCCTCAGCTCAGTCGGTATTGAAGCTGACTCCGAGAAACTGAAGAATGTCATCTCGAAGTTGGAGGGCAAGACAGTCGATGACTGAAGGTTAGTTTTTTAGATCTAATTCTTACCATGTGTTTACTACATTTTTTTTTTTTTTTTTTTTATATAATAGGGGGCAAACGGGCAGGAGGCTCACCTGATGTTAAGTGATACCGCCGCCCATGGACACTCTCGATGCTAGAGGGCTCGCGAGTGCGTTGCCGGCCTTTTAAGAATTTGTACGCTCTTTTCTTGAAGGACCCTAAGTCGAATTGGTTCGGAAATACTTCAGTGGGCAACTGGTTCCACAAAGTGGTGGTGCGCGGCAAAAACTGCCTTGAAAATCGCGCAGTTGTGGAACGGCGGACGTCGAGGTGATACGGATGGAATGCTTATAACTTGTAAACATTCAGGCCTAACCTAATACTTATGCGATAAAATTGATTAAATCTTATTATATTTAAATGTCCGTTTTCATGTTCATCATTAATAATTACCATGAGGTTGTTGCACAGCTAAATAAAATAAAAACCAAACTGCTTTTCTATGTAATGAAAATCTAATGTAACAAAATGAAATTATGTTTTCTATGTATGTGTGTGTCTTTCTTGGCTAAAAACCACCAAAACTCGTGACTTTATGATGATATTCAATAAACACCATCTTTCGGCTGAATAGCAGTGATGTTAATTTCATATCTGATGTTATTATTAAAATGTCCTTTTTCATAATAAATGATACACCTAAACTAATCACTAATTTGCTAATTTTAGGGCGTGAGAAGCTCTCTTCGATGCCGGCTGGTGGTGCAGCGCCGGCCGCTGCTGCAGCTGCTGCCCCTGCTGCTGCTGCTGAGGACAAGAAAGGTTAGTTGCTAATTAACCTTGTTTATATCCATTTTTTTATTTCAACATAATATAACCCATTATTAAAAAAATATTCAAGTTTCAATAGATGTTAAAAATGTTTAATTTTTAATGACGAAATGGGGATATCTTAAAACTTAACTGATTGTTAACTTCTAAACAAAAGTTTAAATCTTAATTAATATTTCAATATATACATGATGATTAACTTTATCACCATCTTTCGACTGAGAAACAGTGCTGTCATTAACATGTTACTGATAATGCTTAAATTTAATTTAACTTAAATCAACTTTCAATGAACAATATTTAATATCCCCAATATTTGCAGAAGAGAAAGAGGCAAAGAAGGAAGAATCTGAATCTGAGGATGAGGACATGGGCTTCGGTCTCTTTGACTAGATACAACAAACAGGTAATTTTTTTTATTTATACAATAAATATATATTATAAAGATATTAACTTATCATTGAGAAGCTTGGCTCACATAAGTTAAACATGTTTACTGTGAACAATATGAATTGTTTATATGACCTACCTTCAGGGTAAAATTTCAAATACAAAGTGTTTTTACATACAAAAGTATTACTTATCTCTCATTATTTATGAGTAAATACTATGTTTAAGGCATGCATGGTTTAAGCATGTTTGCAGAGTTCCTATTTCTTAACTTAACTCATCTAAATCATTAAAATATTGTCAATTATGTACCCTTTTACATTAATACATTTTATCAGTCCTTATACATTGTTTAACATATACCTATTTTTGTTTCAGCTGATGCGGAGTACGCAGTTTTTATTCCAATTTTTGGTATAAGTGTAACACTAAGAATGTTTCTATGAAATATATCTTGCTAACATATTAAAGATGTTTTATTTAACCCAAATTAGTATAGAATATATTGGTTGCCCCTGTGAAGAAAGTTGTAAAAGCAAAATAAAATATTTTTCAGGAAAAATAAAAGATGGTTATTCTATTATGACTAGGATATACTAGTAAAAAGTTGTTGCTATCTATTTCATGGTAGGTAAGATTAGTATTCCTAAAATTGTCCTCAAAATAATCCATGGAATAAAGACGTCTTATTATTTTTATATAAATGTTTTTCGAAGTATATTATCATATACTAGCGGCCCGTTATGAGTGCAGGGTTGGACATTTATTTTAAAACATTTTTTGTAGATATTGATATGTTATTTAGTAGTGTGGAACATTTTTTTCTATCTATTGACGATAACTTTAGTTTACTTAACGCATGCGATGAAAGATAGTTTAATATTTTTTATTTTTTTTACTTTATTCAATATCAAATAATTTACAAGTTTTTATACATTATAATGGAGTAATCTAGCTTTATGAAAGATAACTCATGTTTATCTTATCTATGAATCTCATTTATATAAAAAAATAATCCTTAACATAAGATAGGCTGATATATAATCAAAAAATTGTACGACTACGCGATTAAACATATTATAATAAATAATTTAATGGCAATCATCTGAAGAATTGTTGAATAATTTATACATAGTAAATCTGCTATTGTTATATTGCACCACTTATGTAAGATAAATATTTAGCCATGATATAATGATGGACTGTTTACATAATATAATGTATAATTAGTTCTTTAATGATATTCCATTGTCTGTTACATATATAGAACCAGTTATGCCCTTAGCCTTCTCACTAGCTAGGAATAAAGCAAGATCTGCTATTTCTTCTGGCTCAGATATTCTATCCAGCGCTGTCTTTTGCTGGAAAGCCTCCCACGGAATGGGTGTGCCAGTATTTTCCAGAATATCGGTACGAACTGGTCCAAGGCTTATTACATTGACCCTCACTTTATGGGGCGATAACTCGAGGGCAGCATCCTTTGAGAAATGGTTTAATGCAGCTTTGGAACACGAGTACATCATCAAAGCCGGTGCGGAGGTTATATCAGCGCCAATACTGGATATATTAATAATATTTCCTTTGGTAGAAATTAAATGTGGAGCGGCTAATTTAGTCACGTGCACAATAGCTTTAAAGTTAACGTTCATTACTTCGTCGTATGACTTTAATACATCACCCAGTAAAATGCTTCCCATGACAGATGTTCCAGCGTTGTTTACCAAAATATCAATTTTTCCAAATTCCTTGATGGTTTCGTCGACAATTCGTACTATGTCTTCCTCCTTGCTTAATTCTGCTTTGACAATAAATGGATTTTTGCATCTGGCCGCCACGGCATTTAATTTGGTCTCATTCCGACCAACCATTACTACTCGAGCTCCTTCGCTGCTAAATTTCTCAGCGATTGCGGCTCCTATACCAGAACTCGCGCCCGTCACTATCACGACTTTCTCGTTAAAACTCATTGCACTAAATGTTAATACGTGCGACTTCGACAATCTTACGCAGCACACTGAACACTCAACACAGAACAGTGGAACAATTATATCAACGAAGGCGGATAAATGACCTTGGAATACGTGTAATATATGTACTTCAAAACCATTTGCAAACAAATATTGCAAGTAGCTACTATGCAGTATTTATTTAATACGTCATAAATATTAGGCACTTCCAAAAATAAATTGTTACATAACCTGATAGACGCATTTGTTATATTATTGTGAAGGAAAATAAAGCCCTGAAATATATATATTCGTAAAATGTGAACAATTATTTTTAAATTTTTCGAACACCAAAATTAAGTAGGTACAATAATTGAAAAAAAAAGAAAAGTACTTAATAGTTTTATATGTTTTGAAGGTAAGTAAATCTATCTTATCACAGCATAAATCGATAAAAGATAACAACGAGTGATGGTAATATTTAATTTAAAATTAATATATTCTTTTAATGTGCATTTTCGCGCATTTCATGCATTTCGGCGCATATTTATCAATACAACCAAGCCTATATACCTACCACCATGCATCATTCTGTCCTTCAACTTAATATAGTATTCACTTTTTACATGGAGTACTTACCAAGACGTCTAATTATAAGCTGTTTACCAAGTCGTGGGAGTGTCATTACAAAATCATTTGGAAAAAAACAATAGTTTTTAATGAAATTTATTACTCAAAAGCTCCTAATGTTTTAAAAAATATTCACAGCACCAAGCATCAATAACACACCAATGGAATTTTATAAGATATATGTAAAGTTAAAACTATTAACGTTGCCTTTTATTATCTTAAAAAAATTACTGATCTGTTGTTTTTTTTGTCTTTTCAGTCTATGTCAAGCTTTTTAAATGACCCTTCGATGCCCCCAAATATGTCCGAAATAGTTTTTGCCTTTCCTTTTCTCAGCGCTTCTGTCACTCGTTTCTTGTTTTCATTTTCAAAAAACGCTTTATTTGCCAGTAACTTGTTCAATACGTCATCTGAAATGAAATATTCGTTGCGTGAATATAAATCGTAAACAGATCAACGCCTGGATAGTTATTCACTGATATTGATGTAATGGGCGTATTTGAGTCATGCATATAAGCATGCTTCTAATAAAACCCTCTTCTCAACTATAATTTTATATGTATCCTGTATTCTTGTTTTTACATGTATGCTGCACCAAAATAGACTAAATTTGGAAATAAAAAAAAAATTACACCAATTTTCTTTCTGTACCACCCACCACTAATGCATTTTTATCTGAAGACAAATTTAGATTACTATCGACTTTTTTATCTTTATCAATAATTTATTGGATAAATGTATAATAAAATAAATAAATAAAGTATATCCATATGAAAATGTAATATACTATCATTACTATTACATATTAGTCACAATAATACTAAAGCACCAGTTGAAAACTGAACCCTGTGGCTGTGTACCTTTAATGCTGGATGTATTTCGTCGCTCTATTGCGACTTACTATTCTTATTCGTTGAGCAAGTAAAGCACCAACTCTGGGTTCACCGGTACTATCTACCAGGCGCCAACTTTCTTAAAATCTTTAATTAACGCCTGTGTATTTAAACCGGTCTCCCAAGAGTCTACTAGGAACGATGATATTTGAGCTAGTCATCTATTGTATATGTATGTGTATAGTAGTTTCATTCTAGGAGTACATTATCTTCACATATAATTATTTAACTAATGTATACTAACATTGTAAATTCTATTTTAAAAGAGTAAGTATGGAGTTTCTTGCCTATTTTTCACCTCATGACAGCTTTTGGAAGGGGCAACTTGAATCATCTTTACTTATATTTTATTTAACAGTGCCATTTTAGGTGGTCTAATTGGAATAAATGACATTGAACTAAATAAATAACAATTACCTTTACATTCCAAAGTCGTTTTGTAGTTTCCACCGGAATCTTTTGGGAGACCTTCAATGGGGTGGATCCCCATTGAAGGTCTGCTGTAAGGTATTTGATCCAGTAGTATGGACTCGAAGCATTTCCATTAACTCTTTCTTCATAAACGGCTTCATCATCATTAAGAGTTTATCTACCCAGGATGGGGCATTAACAAAGTGCAGGCCTTTTAGTCTTACTAACATTGTTTCCTGAAATGAGAAAACATTAAAGAAACATTCTCGTAATTACTTGATTAACACTCTAAGTCCTGGTATCCAGAACGTAATCAAGGCTTTTTCTGATATATACTTTTGTATATATAAATACATCATTTCCTATATGTACAAAATTTAAGTATATTTTAAGAAGTTTGTAGAGAACCTAAGAATCAACCGGTTAGGGGCGTTAAGTATTCCGTTAGCACTATAGTGTCCTTGATTATCTCATTTAGCGATTACGTCAACAGTAATTTTATTTACTTTTTTAAATATTATATTACCCATTTTCTATGCTTGAAAGTGAAATGTATTTTCGGCAATTCCTAACTAAATTAATACGTTTTCAAATTTCAAATTCAAAGCCTTTAATTCAACGTAATTAATACGTTGAAATTGAGGAACGGGGGGAGGTAATAAATTGCAGTATATCTGCTTACGTAATTCTTGAAAGTGTATTATATAATTCGATTTATTTTTAATTTTGAAACAAATACTAATACATTAAGCGTTCATAGATTTGGCAAGCCCCAGAACCAAGGATATCGCCACACTAGGATGCTCAGATTTTAAAATCAGTAAAATGTAAATTACCTGCAAATAATATAAAAACTGTAGACTCGTTGTAGACTCTGCAAGTCAATCCTTGCCAGGTGCCCCAGAGACATTCCTTCGAAATCTATTACCATACAAAATCCTGGCCAAGTCCCTTCCTCATACTGCCAGAGATCTATCACCATCAATGTAGCCCTGAAAAAAGTTCTTCGCTCAAGACTATGCTACACTCCCGAGCCCTCTCAGCGTTATTTTTAAGTTTTAGTTTCGTAAGAGACAAATAAAATGCAAACTTACTTTACAGCTACACTGAACACAAATAACTTCGGGTCATAGTTTATCATATGTGAGTAAAAAATAGCATAACCTTCTTTTGTGCGTGTCGGTAGAGGGCAGACCAAACTGAAAAAGAAAACGGAGCTATAGCAAGAGGAACTGTATCTAGTGTATGATATATTATATTCGTATTTTATGTCCTAAATTGTAATATATTAATTAATCTAATTTAAGTAAATCTATGATGGCTGTGGTACTGTCCAGTCTATTGTTAATACACAATTACTTTTCTTTGAAAATGAACAAAACGTAATTGAATAGTCAAACTGATAGAAATATTCATTTTGACGTAACAGCAGTATCATTGTGTGTGCAGTTTTTATTAAGTTACCTTGTAAGTACTGAGTGAATCCCAACAAAAAGTGCATCCGATACTTTATAAAGGTACTGTGAACCACATATATTGGAAATTCTTCTGTCACATCCTGAATTGCTGAGTAACTAGAAAAATCTTTGCGACCCATTCTATGAATCATTTTTAAAGTACCCTCATATTGATTTGTCGACAAAAAGAGAAATATCCAAACACGTCAGTCAACGTCATTGGTTAATTTAATTATTTGGCATTTGACATCTGCCAGCGACACTATTGCCATACAAGCGGCTGGATACAAGCAGTTTGGACCTAGTTATTGTAACATACTCTTTGATTATTCCTACATACGGTTTTGAATGGAAACAATAATAATGAATTGCCGCAAATGTTTAAAAATTGCATCTGATGTGGACAGCATTAAATGTGTCTCCTGCCTAGCATGGTTGCATTTTTATTGTGCTGAATTGACGGAATTAGACTTCAAGAAAATTTTACCTATGAATAGAATAAAATGGAAGTGTTTGGCATGTAAGACAAAAAAGAAAGCTACTACTTCGATGACTTCACCTACACCTACTTCGGCTTCGCCCTTAAACGTGGACGCGGAGGTTTTAAGAAGAGGAGGGAAGCAATCGGATGATCAACAGATACCTGGTTATACTGGTTTATTACAGGATAGGGACGCCTTGGTATCAGCTATAAGTGATCAAGTACTTGAAGCTATTAAAACTGAACTGCCGCAGATGATATCTAGAATCTTGAAAACAGAATTATCATCCATTAAAGATGATTTGTTGGATTTTCGCCAGTCTGTTGATTTCTTGAGCACAATACATGATGAAATGAAGTCTGCGATAGAAACTTTAGCCAAAGATAATGCATTAATTTCTAGGGAGAATTTAGAACTCAAGTCCACTGTGTCAGAACTATCTGATCGCCTAAATAATTTGGAGCAACATATGCGCGAGAACAACTTGGAGATGCAAGGTGTACCTGAGCACTATAATGAAAATTTGCCTAATCTTCTGAAACAATGTTCTCGTGTAATAGGTCATGATTTGAAGGAAGATGCAATAGTAAAGTGCACTAGAGTCGCTAAGTTGAATAGAGAAAGCAAGCTACCTCGTAGTATAATTGTCAAGTTTAGATGCGTGGAAGATCGTGATAGCTTTTACTCTGCTGTATATAGATATAATAAATCCAACTCTAGTGACAAATTAAATACATCATTACTAGGAATCGCAGGTGATAAGAAACCAGTGTATGTGAGTGAACATTTATCGCCTTCCAACAAATCTTTACATGCCGCGGCTCGTAAAAGGGCGAAAGAACTTGGATATAAATTTACATGGGTAAAAAGTGGACGTATATACGTTCGAAAAACTATTGATTCTAAGTATATATTGATTAAAAATAGCAAAAGCCTTGCTCTAATAAGTTAATACTATCAGTGCATACTCAAGTACCCATCACGGGTAAAAATAAATACTGAATAGCTAAAATGTCTCTTTCAATCTACTATCAGAACATAAGAGGTATGAAGAGCAAGACTGTTGATATTTACAATAATGTATTGTGTAATAACTTTGATATAATATGTTTATGCGAGACTTGGCTAGATGCCGATGTATTTTCATCTGAACTGTTCGATGACAGATATTGTGTTGTACGTAGGGATCGTGATCCTGGATTTTGTCGACGGTATGGTAAGGATCATGGAGGTGGTGTACTAATTGCTTATTCTAAGAAACTCAAAATTTTGTTGAGAGATGACTGGCAGTCTGACTGTGTCGAGGACTTGTGGGTACAAATCACATTGTATGGTGATTTTACTATGAATCTATGTATTGCATATCTGCCTGGATATCTATCGGCAAATGCAGCTTGTGATTTTATTCAATAATGTGGTCGCATAGCTGGTGACATGTCTGATCACAGGACTTGTATATTGGGTGATTTTAATCTTAGTAATGTTCTCTGGTCAACTGAAACTGGCTGTCCTCTGAACAATTACTGTGAAAAGTCAAAAGCTTTGTGTGACCTATTCGATGTAACTATATTGCGACAGCTAAATTTTAATAAAAACTATAAGGGTCGAATACTAGATCTAGCTATAACTGACTGCCCAGACTTATTTACAATTAGACCGACTCTACACATAAGTCGTCTAGATGAGAACCATCCGACATTTGAACTTATACTTCGAACCACTCCTTCTACATTGATACAGCACACATTGCTTAAAAAACTATGTTTTCGTAAAACTGACTATGAAAGCTGCAGAAAGGATATATTGAAAATTGATTGGGCTGAATATTCATTCAATATGGGGTGTGACGAATTTGTTCTGTTATTTTACAACAATATACATTCAATTATAGAAAAATATACTCCTAAGTCTAATGGTCCAAACAATAAATATCCGCAATGGTATTCCAAAAATTTAATTAAATTGCTAACATCTAAAAACAAAGCTCATATTAGATATAAGCGATTTGGTAACCCAAGGGACTATGACGAATTCTCTATGCTCAGAACTAGAACTAAGGAAGTTATTAAGAGTTGCTTCAGAACATATATAGAACGAATTGAAGAGGATGTTAAACTCAACATAAAAGCTTTTTGGCGCTACACAAAATCTAAACGTATCACCAATAATATTCCTGGTCGGATGTGTTATCAAGACAAGGTTGGTACTACGGGTGAAGATATTGTAAACCTGTTTGCTAGTCATTTCTCATCAATTTACTCTTCTAATACCACAAATAATTACTTTCCTAGCTTTCTGTCATCGAACTACTCTATTGGTAATTTACAAATAACTAGAGAGGAACTGTTAAAAAAGTTACAAAGTGTCGATCTCTCTAAGGGTGCTGGTTTTGACGGGATTCCACCTATTTTTGTTCGTTTTTGCGCTACTGCTCTTGTTACACCGTTATTGATTATATTTGAGAAATCTTTGCACGAGGGAGTATTTCCTAGCCTATGGAAGATAGCCAAAGTTACACCAGTGTATAAATCTGGAGACAAAGGTGATGTTTTGAATTATAGACCTATCTGTATTCTAAACTTATTTGCTAAGATATTCGAGGGTTTTATCTATACCCATATGTATAACCATCTCAAACATATATTGAGCCCACGACAGCATGGATTTGTTACTGGAAGGTCAACCAACTCTAATCTTTTATGCTATACTACTTATTTATGTTCATCATTCAATGATAAAAAGCAGGTGGACGTTATATATACCGATTTTTCAAAAGCTTTCGATAGAGTGGACCATTTTGCATTGCTTGTGAAGGCTCAGCATTTGGGGATTCATGGGAACTTATATAGATGGTTAAGTTCTTACCTTTTGAACCGTACACAACTGGTTGCTCTGAGTGGGTATGAATCTGTGCCATTTTTAGCAACATCGGGCGTGCCCCAGGGGTCAAAGCTCAAAGGTCCTTTACTGTTTTTGTTATTCGTGAATGACTTGCTTAGCAAAATAAGCAGTGAATGTTTGGCATATGCAGACGACGTTAAAGTCTTCAGACGTATATCCGATGAAAGAGATTGTGAGACCTTACAATCGGATATTAATACTATCTCTGCTTGGTGCGATGAAAACTCTATGGTTCTGAATATTAAGAAGTGCCGAGTTATAACATTTACAAAAGGAAGGAACCCTGTCAAGTATGGATATAATGTTGAGGATATTCTTGTTGATAGAGTTGAGGTGATTCGCGACTTGGGAGTGATATTTGACTCTGTGATATCTTTTAGACCTCATTATGATCATATATGTAGTGGGGCTAACCGGATGCTGTCCTTTATTTTAAGAACCGCTAAACCATTCAGGCGAGCCGACTCCTTGATTGTCTTATACAGCTCTCTCGTGAGAACCATGGTTGAGTACTGTTCAGCGGTATGGGCCCCGATATACAAAACTCATACAGATAGATTGGAATCTATACAAAGGCGGTTTGTTAAAGCATTGTGCTGTAAGTATGGTCTTAGGCGAAAAATAAACCAACATGACCAGCATCTTGCCCACTTTGAAATGGTAAGTCTTGAAAGGAGGAGGTGGATGAGCGACCTGTGCACTATACATAAAATAGCAAATGGCTCATTTGACAGCTACCTTTTAGAGAAACTAGAAATCAAGGTACCGACGCGTTCTGTGCGCATCCAGGAATTATTTATGATACCTGTAACTAATAACAATGTGTCCCAGAATGCTCCGCTCGTTAGAATGTGCAAATATTATAATGCTGTGTGTACTGAAGTTGATATTTTTCACAATAATATTTGTAAATTTAAAAAAATAGTTCATGGTGAATACTTGCAACCTTAAATACTAATTTGAATTAATTAATGTATATATATGTGTGTTCTTTTCTTCTTTTTTTGTCATTCAATTTAATATGTGTATGTTGTTTGGTTGATATTTAGTGTAAAATGCTGTGTACAGATATAATTGGATATCAGATTTTCAAATGTTGTTTAGTGTATAATAACTGTATGTATGTAATCAATCTGTTTTCTGTTTTTGTACCTAAATGTAAAAATAAAAAATAAAAATAAATAAAAGTTACAAAGTTTGATTCGTGCGAAATATGCGACCAGCGTTACGTGGCCGCGTATTTGTTAGCCGTCTTGGGCGGTAAGGCTTCACCAGCCGCAGCTGATATCGAAAAGATCCTCAGCTCAGTCGGTATTGAAGCTGACTCCGAGAAACTGAAGAATGTCATCTCGAAGTTGGAGGGCAAGACAGTCGATGACTTGATCGCTGAAGGTTAGTTTTTTAGATCTAATTCTTACCATGTGTTTACTACATTTTTTTTTTTTTTTTTTTTATATAATAGGGGGCAAACGGGCAGGAGGCTCACCTGATGTTAAGTGATACCGCCGCCCATGGACACTCTCGATGCTAGAGGGCTCGCGAGTGCGTTGCCGGCCTTTTAAGAATTTGTACGCTCTTTTCTTGAAGGACCCTAAGTCGAATTGGTTCGGAAATACTTCAGTGGGCAACTGGTTCCACAAAGTGGTGGTGCGCGGCAAAAACTGCCTTGAAAATCGCGCAGTTGTGGAACGGCGGACGTCGAGGTGATACGGATGGAATGCTTATAACTTGTAAACATTCAGGCCTAACCTAATACTTATGCGATAAAATTGATTAAATCTTATTATATTTAAATGTCCGTTTTCATGTTCATCATTAATAATTACCATGAGGTTGTTGCACAGCTAAATAAAATAAAAACCAAACTGCTTTTCTATGTAATGAAAATCTAATGTAACAAAATGAAATTATGTTTTCTATGTATGTGTGTGTCTTTCTTGGCTAAAAACCACCAAAACTCGTGACTTTATGATGATATTCAATAAACACCATCTTTCGGCTGAATGGCATTGATGTTAATTTCATATCTGATGTTATTATTAAAATGTCCTTTTTCATAATAAATGATACACCTAAACTAATCACTAATTTGCTAATTTTAGGGCGTGAGAAGCTCTCTTCGATGCCGGCTGGTGGTGCAGCGCCGGCCGCTGCTGCCCCTGCTGCTGCTGCTGAGGACAAGAAAGGTTAGTTGCTAATTAACCTTGTTTATATCCATTTTTTTATTTCAACATAATATAACCCATTATTAAAAAAATATTCAAGTTTCAATAGATGTTAAAAATGTTTAATTTTTAATGACGAAATGGGGATATCTTAAAACTTAACTGATTGTTAACTTCTAAACAAAAGTTTAAATCTTAATTAATATTTCAATATATACATGATGATTAACTTTATCACCATCTTTCGACTGAGAAACAGTGCTGTCATTAACATGTTACTGATAATGCTTAAATTTAATTTAACTTAAATCAACTTTCAATGAACAATATTTAATATCCCCAATATTTGCAGAAGAGAAAGAGGCAAAGAAGGAAGAATCTGAATCTGAGGATGAGGACATGGGCTTCGGTCTCTTTGACTAGATACAACAAACAGGTAATTTTTTTTATTTATACAATAAATATATATTATAAAGATATTAACTTATCATTGAGAAGCTTGGCTCACATAAGTTAAACATGTTTACTGTGAACAATATGAATTGTTTATATGACCTACCTTCAGGGTAAAATTTCAAATACAAAGTGTTTTTACATACAAAAGTATTACTTATCTCTCATTATTTATGAGTAAATACTATGTTTAAGGCATGCATGGTTTAAGCATGTTTGCAGAGTTCCTATTTCTTAACTTAACTCATCTAAATCATTAAAATATTGTCAATTATGTACCCTTTTACATTAATACATTTTATCAGTCCTTATACATTGTTTAACATATACCTATTTTTGTTTCAGCTGATGCGGAGTACGCAGTTTTTATTCCAATTTTTGGTATAAGTGTAACACTAAGAATGTTTCTATGAAATATATCTTGCTAACATATTAAAGATGTTTTATTTAACCCAAATTAGTATAGAATATATTGGTTGCCCCTGTGAAGAAAGTTGTAAAAGCAAAATAAAATATTTTTCAGGAAAAATAAAAGATGGTTATTCTATTATGACTAGGATATACTAGTAAAAAGTTGTTGCTATCTATTTCATGGTAGGTAAGATTAGTATTCCTAAAATTGTCCTCAAAATAATCCATGGAATAAAGACGTCTTATTATTTTTATATAAATGTTTTTCGAAGTATATTATCATATACTAGCGGCCCGTTATGAGTGCAGGGTTGGACATTTATTTTAAAACATTTTTTGTAGATATTGATATGTTATTTAGTAGTGTGGAACATTTTTTTCTATCTATTGACGATAACTTTAGTTTACTTAACGCATGCGATGAAAGATAGTTTAATATTTTTTATTTTTTTTACTTTATTCAATATCAAATAATTTACAAGTTTTTATACATTATAATGGAGTAATCTAGCTTTATGAAAGATAACTCATGTTTATCTTATCTATGAATCTCATTTATATAAAAAAATAATCCTTAACATAAGATAGGCTGATATATAATCAAAAAATTGTACGACTACGCGATTAAACATATTATAATAAATAATTTAATGGCAATCATCTGAAGAATTGTTGAATAATTTATACATAGTAAATCTGCTATTGTTATATTGCACCACTTATGTAAGATAAATATTTAGCCATGATATAATGATGGACTGTTTACATAATATAATGTATAATTAGTTCTTTAATGATATTCCATTGTCTGTTACATATATAGAACCAGTTATGCCCTTAGCCTTCTCACTAGCTAGGAATAAAGCAAGATCTGCTATTTCTTCTGGCTCAGATATTCTATCCAGCGCTGTCTTTTGCTGGAAAGCCTCCCACGGAATGGGTGTGCCAGTATTTTCCAGAATATCGGTACGAACTGGTCCAGGGCTTATTACATTGACCCTCACTTTATGGGGCGATAACTCGAGGGCAGCATCCTTTGAGAAATGGTTTAATGCAGCTTTGGAACACGAGTACATCATCAAAGCCGGTGCGGAGGTTATATCAGCGCCAATACTGGATATATTAATAATATTTCCTTTGGTAGAAATTAAATGTGGAGCGGCTAATTTAGTCAAGTGCACAATAGCTTTAAAGTTAACGTTCATTACTTCGTCGTATGACTTTAATACATCACCCAGTAAAATGCTTCCCATGACAGATGTTCCAGCGTTGTTTACCAAAATATCAATTTTTCCAAATTCCTTGATGGTTTCGTCGACAATTCGTACTATGTCTTCCTCCTTGCCTAATTCTGCTTTGACAATAAGAGGATTTTTGCATCTGGCGGCCACGGCATTTAATTTGGTCTCATTCCGACCAACCATTACTACTCGAGCTCCTTCGCTGCTAAATTTCTCAGCGATTGCGGCTCCTATACCAGAACTCGCGCCCGTCACTATCACGACTTTCTCGTTAAAACTCATTGCACTAAATGTTAATACGTGCGACTTCGACAATCTTACGCAGCACACTGAACACTCAACACAGAACAGTGGAACAATTATATCAACGAAGGCGGATAAATGACCTTGGAATACGTGTAATATATGTACTTCAAAACCATTTGCAAACAAATATTGCAAGTAGCTACTATGCAGTATTTATTTAATACGTCATAAATATTAGGCACTTCCAAAAATAAATTGTTACATAACCTGATAGACGCATTTGTTATATTATTGTGAAGGAAAATAAAACCCTGAAATATATATATTCGTAAAATGTGAACAATTATTTTTAAATTTTTCGAACACCAAAATTAAGTAGGTACAATAATTGAAAAAAAAAGAAAAGTACTTAATAGTTTTATATGTTTTGAAGGTAAGTAAATCTATCTTATCACAGCATAAATCGATAAAAGATAACAACGAGTGATGGTAATATTTAATTTAAAATTAATATATTCTTTTAATGTGCATTTTCGCGCATTTCATGCATTTCGGCGCATATTTATCATTACAACCAAGCCTATATACCTACCACCATGCATCATTCTGTCCTTCAACTTAATATAGTATTCACTTTTTACATGGAGTACTTACCAAGACGTCTAATTATAAGCTGTTTACCAAGTCGTGGGAGTGTCATTACAAAATCATTTGGAAAAAAACAATAGTTTTTAATGAAATTTATTACTCAAAAGCTCCTAATGTTTTAAAAAATATTCACAGCACCAAGCATCAATAACACACCAATGGAATTTTATAAGATATATGTAAAGTTAAAACTATTAACGTTGCCTTTTATTATCTTAAAAAAATTACTGATCTGTTGTTTTTTTTGTCTTTTCAGTCTATGTCAAGCTTTTTAAATGACCCTTCGATGCCCCCAAATATGTCCGAAATAGTTTTTGCCTTTCCTTTTCTCAGCGCTTCTGTCACTCGTTTCTTGTTTTCATTTTCAAAAAACGCTTTATTTGCCAGTAACTTGTTCAATACGTCATCTGAAATGAAATATTCGTTGCGTGAATATAAATCGTAAACAGATCAACGCCTGGATAGTTATTCACTGATATTGATGTAATGGGCGTATTTGAGACATGAATATAAGTATGCTTCTAATAAAACCCTCTTCTCAACTATAATTTTACATGTATCCTGTATTTTTGTTTTTACATGTATGCTGCACCAAAATAGACTAAATTTGGAAATAAAAAAAAAATTACACCAATTTTCTTTCTGTACCACCCACCACTAATGCATTTTTATCTGAAGACAAATTTAGATTACTATCGACTTTTTTATCTTTATCAATAATTTATTGGATAAATGTATAATAAAATAAATAAATAAAGTATATCCATATGAAAATGTAATATACTATCATTACTATTACATATTAGTCACAATAATACTAAAGCACCAGTTGAAAACTGAACCCTGTGGCTGTGTACCTTTAATGCTGGATGTATTTCGTCGCTCTATTGCGACTTACTATTCTTATTCGTTGAGCAAGTAAAGCACCAACTCTGGGTTCACTGGTACTATCTACCAGGCGCCAACTTTCTTAAAATCTTTAATTAACGCCTGTGTATTTAAACCGGTCTCCCAAGAGTCTACTAGGAACGATGATATTTGAGCTAGTCATCTATTGTATATGTATGTGTATAGTAGTTTCATTCTAGGAGTACATTATCTTCACATATAATTATTTAACTAATGTATACTAACATTGTAAATTCTATTTTAAAAGAGTAAGTATGGAGTTTCTTGCCAATTTTTCACCTCATGACAGCTTTTGGAAGGGGCAACTTGAATCATCTTTACTTATATTTTATTTAACAGTGCCATTTTAGGTAGTCTAATTGGAATAAATGACATTGAACTAAATAAATAACAATTACCTTTACATTCCAAAGTCGTTTTGTAGTTTCCACCGGAATCTTTTGGGAGACCTTCAATGGGGATCCACTGCTGTAAGGTATTTGATCCAGTAGTATGGACTCGAAGCATTTCCAGTAACTCTTTCTTCATAAACGGCTTCATCATCATTAAGAGTTTATCTACCCAGGATGAGGCATTAACAAAGTGCAGGCCTTTTAGTCTTACTAACATTGTTTCCTGAAATGAGAAAACATTAAAGAAACATTCTCGTAATTACTTGATTAACACTCTAAGTCCTGGTATCCAGAACGTAATCAAGGCTTTTTCTGATATATACTTTTGTATATATAAATACTTCATTTCCTATATGTACAAAATTTAAGTATATTTTAAGAAGTTCGTAGAGAACCTAAGAATCAACCGGTTAGGGGCGTTAAGTATTCCGTTAGCACTATAGTGTCCTTGATTATCTCATTTAGCGATTACGTCAACAGTAATTTTATTTACTTTTTTAAATATTATATTACCCATTTTCTATGCTTGAAAGTGAAATGTATTTTCGGCAATTCCTAACTAAATTAATACGTTTTCAAATTTCAAATTCAAAGCCTTTAATTCAACGTAATTAATACGTTGAAATTGAGGAACGGGGGGAGGTAATAAATTGCAGTATATCTGCTTACGTAATTCTTGAAAGTGTATTATATAATTCGATTTATTTTTAATTTTGAAACAAATACTAATACATTAAGCGTTCATAGATTTGGCAAGCCCCAGAACCAAGGATATCGCCACACTAGGATGCTCAGATTTTAAAATCAGTAAAATGTAAATTACCTGCAAATAATATAAAAACTGTTGTAAACTCTGCAAGTCAATCCTTGCCAGGTGCCCCAGAGACATTCCTTCGAAATCTATTACCATACAAAATCCTGGCCAAGTCCCTTCCTCATACTGCCAGAGATCTATCACCATCAATGTAGCCCTGAAAAAAGTTCTTCGCTCAAGACTATGCTACACTCCCGAGCCCTCTCAGCGTTATTTTTAAGTTTTAGTTTCGTAAGAGACAAATAAAATGCAAACTTACTTTACAGCTACACTGAACACAAATAACTTCGGGTCATAGTTTATCATATGTGAGTAAAAAATAGCATAACCTTCTTTTGTGCGTGTCGGTAGAGGGCAGACCAAACTGAAAAAGAAAACGGAGCTATAGCAAGAGGAACTGTATCTAGTGTATGATATATTATATTCGTATTTTATGTCCTAAATTGTAATATATTAATTAATCTAATTTAAGTAAATCTATGATGGCTGTGGTACTGTCCAGTCTATTGTTAATACACAATTACTTTTCTTTGAAAATGAACAAAACGTAATTGAATAGTCAAACTGATAGAAATATTCATTTTGACGTAACAGCAGTATCATTGTGTGTGCAGTTTTTATTAAGTTACCTTGTAAGTACTGAGTGAATCCCAACAAAAAGTGCATCCGATACTTTATAAAGGTACTGTGAACCACATATATTGGAAATTCTTCTGTCACATCCTGAATTGCTGAGTAACTAGAAAAATCTTTGCGACCCATTCTATGAATCATTTTTAAAGTACCCTCATATTGATTTGTCGACAAAAAGAGAAATATCCAAACACGTCAGTCAACGTCATTGGTTAATTTAATTATTTGGCATTTGACATCTGCCAGCGACACTATTGCCATACAAGCGGCTGGATACAAGCAGTTTGGACCTAGTTATTGTAACATACTCTTTGATTATTCCTACATACGGTTTTGAATGGAAACAATAATAATGAATTGCCGCAAATGTTTAAAAATTGCATCTGATGTGGACAGCATTAAATGTGTCTCCTGCCTAGCATGGTTGCATTTTTATTGTGCTGAATTGACGGAATTAGACTTCAAGAAAATTTTACCTATGAATAGAATAAAATGGAAGTGTTTGGCATGTAAGACAAAAAAGAAAGCTACTACTTCGATGACTTCACCTACACCTACTTCGGCTTCGCCCTTAAACGTGGACGCGGAGGTTTTAAGAAGAGGAGGGAAGCAATCGGATGATCAACAGATACCTGGTTATACTGGTTTATTACAGGATAGGGACGCCTTGGTATCAGCTATAAGTGATCAAGTACTTGAAGCTATTAAAACTGAACTGCCGCAGATGATATCTAGAATCTTGAAAACAGAATTATCATCCATTAAAGATGATTTGTTGGATTTTCGCCAGTCTGTTGATTTCTTGAGCACAATACATGATGAAATGAAGTCTGCGATAGAAACTTTAGCCAAAGATAATGCATTAATTTCTAGGGAGAATTTAGAACTCAAGTCCACTGTGTCAGAACTATCTGATCGCCTAAATAATTTGGAGCAACATATGCGCGAGAACAACTTGGAGATGCAAGGTGTACCTGAGCACTATAATGAAAATTTGCCTAATCTTCTGAAACAATGTTCTCGTGTAATAGGTCATGATTTGAAGGAAGATGCAATAGTAAAGTGCACTAGAGTCGCTAAGTTGAATAGAGAAAGCAAGCTACCTCGTAGTATAATTGTCAAGTTTAGATGCGTGGAAGATCGTGATAGCTTTTACTCTGCTGTATATAGATATAATAAATCCAACTCTAGTGACAAATTAAATACATCATTACTAGGAATCGCAGGTGATAAGAAACCAGTGTATGTGAGTGAACATTTATCGCCTTCCAACAAATCTTTACATGCCGCGGCTCGTAAAAGGGCGAAAGAACTTGGATATAAATTTACATGGGTAAAAAGTGGACGTATATACGTTCGAAAAACTATTGATTCTAAGTATATATTGATTAAAAATAGCAAAAGCCTTGCTCTAATAAGTTAATACTATCAGTGCATACTCAAGTACCCATCACGGGTAAAAATAAATACTGAATAGCTAAAATGTCTCTTTCAATCTACTATCAGAACATAAGAGGTATGAAGAGCAAGACTGTTGATATTTACAATAATGTATTGTGTAATAACTTTGATATAATATGTTTATGCGAGACTTGGCTAGATGCCGATGTATTTTCATCTGAACTGTTCGATGACAGATATTGTGTTGTACGTAGGGATCGTGATCCTGGATTTTGTCGACGGTATGGTAAGGATCATGGAGGTGGTGTACTAATTGCTTATTCTAAGAAACTCAAAATTTTGTTGAGAGATGACTGGCAGTCTGACTGTGTCGAGGACTTGTGGGTACAAATCACATTGTATGGTGATTTTACTATGAATCTATGTATTGCATATCTGCCTGGATATCTATCGGCAAATGCAGCTTGTGATTTTATTCAAAAATGTGGTCGCATAGCTGGTGACATGTCTGATCACAGGACTTGTATATTGGGTGATTTTAATCTTAGTAATGTTCTCTGGTCAACTGAAACTGGCTGTCCTCTGAACAATTACTGTGAAAAGTCAAAAGCTTTGTGTGACCTATTCGATGTAACTATATTGCGACAGCTAAATTTTAATAAAAACTATAAGGGTCGAATACTAGATCTAGCTATAACTGACTGCCCAGACTTATTTACAATTAGACCGACTCTACACATAAGTCGTCTAGATGAGAACCATCCGACATTTGAACTTATACTTCGAACCACTCCTTCTACATTGATACAGCACACATTGCTTAAAAAACTATGTTTTCGTAAAACTGACTATGAAAGCTGCAGAAAGGATATATTGAAAATTGATTGGGCTGAATATTCATTCAATATGGGGTGTGACGAATTTGTTCTGTTATTTTACAACAATATACATTCAATTATAGAAAAATATACTCCTAAGTCTAATGGTCCAAACAATAAATATCCGCAATGGTATTCCAAAAATTTAATTAAATTGCTAACATCTAAAAACAAAGCTCATATTAGATATAAGCGATTTGGTAACCCAAGGGACTATGACGAATTCTCTATGCTCAGAACTAGAACTAAGGAAGTTATTAAGAGTTGCTTCAGAACATATATAGAACGAATTGAAGAGGATGTTAAACTCAACATAAAAGCTTTTTGGCGCTACACAAAATCTAAACGTATCACCAATAATATTCCTGGTCGGATGTGTTATCAAGACAAGGTTGGTACTACGGGTGAAGATATTGTAAACCTGTTTGCTAGTCATTTCTCATCAATTTACTCTTCTAATACCACAAATAATTACTTTCCTAGCTTTCTGTCATCGAACTACTCTATTGGTAATTTACAAATAACTAGAGAGGAACTGTTAAAAAAGTTACAAAGTGTCGATCTCTCTAAGGGTGCTGGTTTTGACGGGATTCCACCTATTTTTGTTCGTTTTTGCGCTACTGCTCTTGTTACACCGTTATTGATTATATTTGAGAAATCTTTGCACGTATAAATCTGGAGACAAAGGTGATGTTTTGAATTATAGACCTATCTGTATTCTAAACTTATTTGCTAAGATATTCGAGGGTTTTATCTATACCCATATGTATAACCATCTCAAACATATATTGAGCCCACGACAGCATGGATTTGTTACTGGAAGGTCAACCAACTCTAATCTTTTATGCTATACTACTTATTTATGTTCATCATTCAATGATAAAAAGCAGGTGGACGCTATATATACCGATTTTTCAAAAGCTTTCGATAGAGTGGACCATTTTGCATTGCTTGTGAAGGCTCAGCATTTGGGGATTCATGGGAACTTATATAGATGGTTAAGTTCTTACCTTTTGAACCGTACACAACTGGTTGCTCTGAGTGGGTATGAATCTGTGCCATTTTTAGCAACATCGGGCGTGCCCCAGGGGTCAAAGCTCAAAGGTCCTTTACTGTTTTTGTTATTCGTGAATGACTTGCTTAGCAAAATAAGCAGTGAATGTTTGGCATATGCAGACGACGTTAAAGTCTTCAGACGTATATCCGATGAAAGAGATTGTGAGACCTTACAATCGGATATTAATACTATCTCTGCTTGGTGCGATGAAAACTCTATGGTTCTGAATATTAAGAAGTGCCGAGTTATAACATTTACAAAAGGAAGGAACCCTGTCAAGTATGGATATAATGTTGAGGATATTCTTGTTGATAGAGTTGAGGTGATTCGCGACTTGGGAGTGATATTTGACTCTGTGATATCTTTTAGACCTCATTATGATCATATATGTAGTGGGGCTAACCGGATGCTGTCCTTTATTTTAAGAACCGCTAAACCATTCAGGCGAGCCGACTCCTTGATTGTCTTATACAGCTCTCTCGTGAGAACCATGGTTGAGTACTGTTCAGCGGTATGGGCCCCGATATACAAAACTCATACAGATAGATTGGAATCTATACAAAGGCGGTTTGTTAAAGCATTGTGCTGTAAGTATGGTCTTAGGCGAAAAATAAACCAACATGACCAGCGTCTTGCCCACTTTGAAATGGTAAGTCTTGAAAGGAGGAGGTGGATGAGCGACCTGTGCACTATACATAAAATAGCAAATGGCTCATTTGACAGCTACCTTTTAGAGAAACTAGAAATCAAGGTACCGACGCGTTCTGTGCGCATCCAGGAATTATTTATGATACCTGTAACTAATAACAATGTGTCCCAGAATGCTCCGCTCGTTAGAATGTGCAAATATTATAATGCTGTGTGTACTGAAGTTGATATTTTTCACAATAATATTTGTAAATTTAAAAAAATAGTTCATGGTGAATACTTGCAACCTTAAATACTAATTTGAATTAATTAATGTATATATATATATATATATATATATGTGTGTTCTTTTCTTCTTTTTTTGTCATTCAATTTAATATGTGTATGTTGTTTGGTTGATATTTAGTGTAAAATGCTGTGTACAGATATAATTGGATATCAGATTTTCAAATGTTGTTTAGTGTATAATAACTGTATGTATGTAATCAATCTGTTTTCTGTTTTTGTACCTAAATGTAAAAATAAAAAATAAAAATAAATAAAAGTTACAAAGTTTGATTCGTGCGAAATATGCGACCAGCGTTACGTGGCCGCGTATTTGTTAGCCGTCTTGGGCGGTAAGGCTTCACCAGCCGCAGCTGATATCGAAAAGATCCTCAGCTCAGTCGGTATTGAAGCTGACTCCGAGAAACTGAAGAATGTCATCTCGAAGTTGGAGGGCAAGACAGTCGATGACTGAAGGTTAGTTTTTTAGATCTAATTCTTACCATGTGTTTACTACATTTTTTTTTTTTTTTTTTTTATATAATAGGGGGCAAACGGGCAGGAGGCTCACCTGATGTTAAGTGATACCGCCGCCCATGGACACTCTCGATGCTAGAGGGCTCGCGAGTGCGTTGCCGGCCTTTTAAGAATTTGTACGCTCTTTTCTTGAAGGACCCTAAGTCGAATTGGTTCGGAAATACTTCAGTGGGCAACTGGTTCCACAAAGTGGTGGTGCGCGGCAAAAACTGCCTTGAAAATCGCGCAGTTGTGGAACGGCGGACGTCGAGGTGATACGGATGGAATGCTTATAACTTGTAAACATTCAGGCCTAACCTAATACTTATGCGATAAAATTGATTAAATCTTATTATATTTAAATGTCCGTTTTCATGTTCATCATTAATAATTACCATGAGGTTGTTGCACAGCTAAATAAAATAAAAACCAAACTGCTTTTCTATGTAATGAAAATCTAATGTAACAAAATGAAATTATGTTTTCTATGTATGTGTGTGTCTTTCTTGGCTAAAAACCACCAAAACTCGTGACTTTATGATGATATTCAATAAACACCATCTTTCGGCTGAATAGCAGTGATGTTAATTTCATATCTGATGTTATTATTAAAATGTCCTTTTTCATAATAAATGATACACCTAAACTAATCACTAATTTGCTAATTTTAGGGCGTGAGAAGCTCTCTTCGATGCCGGCTGGTGGTGCAGCGCCGGCCGCTGCTGCAGCTGCTGCCCCTGCTGCTGCTGCTGAGGACAAGAAAGGTTAGTTGCTAATTAACCTTGTTTATATCCATTTTTTTATTTCAACATAATATAACCCATTATTAAAAAAATATTCAAGTTTCAATAGATGTTAAAAATGTTTAATTTTTAATGACGAAATGGGGATATCTTAAAACTTAACTGATTGTTAACTTCTAAACAAAAGTTTAAATCTTAATTAATATTTCAATATATACATGATGATTAACTTTATCACCATCTTTCGACTGAGAAACAGTGCTGTCATTAACATGTTACTGATAATGCTTAAATTTAATTTAACTTAAATCAACTTTCAATGAACAATATTTAATATCCCCAATATTTGCAGAAGAGAAAGAGGCAAAGAAGGAAGAATCTGAATCTGAGGATGAGGACATGGGCTTCGGTCTCTTTGACTAGATACAACAAACAGGTAATTTTTTTTATTTATACAATAAATATATATTATAAAGATATTAACTTATCATTGAGAAGCTTGGCTCACATAAGTTAAACATGTTTACTGTGAACAATATGAATTGTTTATATGACCTACCTTCAGGGTAAAATTTCAAATACAAAGTGTTTTTACATACAAAAGTATTACTTATCTCTCATTATTTATGAGTAAATACTATGTTTAAGGCATGCATGGTTTAAGCATGTTTGCAGAGTTCCTATTTCTTAACTTAACTCATCTAAATCATTAAAATATTGTCAATTATGTACCCTTTTACATTAATACATTTTATCAGTCCTTATACATTGTTTAACATATACCTATTTTTGTTTCAGCTGATGCGGAGTACGCAGTTTTTATTCCAATTTTTGGTATAAGTGTAACACTAAGAATGTTTCTATGAAATATATCTTGCTAACATATTAAAGATGTTTTATTTAACCCAAATTAGTATAGAATATATTGGTTGCCCCTGTGAAGAAAGTTGTAAAAGCAAAATAAAATATTTTTCAGGAAAAATAAAAGATGGTTATTCTATTATGACTAGGATATACTAGTAAAAAGTTGTTGCTATCTATTTCATGGTAGGTAAGATTAGTATTCCTAAAATTGTCCTCAAAATAATCCATGGAATAAAGACGTCTTATTATTTTTATATAAATGTTTTTCGAAGTATATTATCATATACTAGCGGCCCGTTATGAGTGCAGGGTTGGACATTTATTTTAAAACATTTTTTGTAGATATTGATATGTTATTTAGTAGTGTGGAACATTTTTTTCTATCTATTGACGATAACTTTAGTTTACTTAACGCATGCGATGAAAGATAGTTTAATATTTTTTATTTTTTTTACTTTATTCAATATCAAATAATTTACAAGTTTTTATACATTATAATGGAGTAATCTAGCTTTATGAAAGATAACTCATGTTTATCTTATCTATGAATCTCATTTATATAAAAAAATAATCCTTAACATAAGATAGGCTGATATATAATCAAAAAATTGTACGACTACGCGATTAAACATATTATAATAAATAATTTAATGGCAATCATCTGAAGAATTGTTGAATAATTTATACATAGTAAATCTGCTATTGTTATATTGCACCACTTATGTAAGATAAATATTTAGCCATGATATAATGATGGACTGTTTACATAATATAATGTATAATTAGTTCTTTAATGATATTCCATTGTCTGTTACATATATAGAACCAGTTATGCCCTTAGCCTTCTCACTAGCTAGGAATAAAGCAAGATCTGCTATTTCTTCTGGCTCAGATATTCTATCCAGCGCTGTCTTTTGCTGGAAAGCCTCCCACGGAATGGGTGTGCCAGTATTTTCCAGAATATCGGTACGAACTGGTCCAGGGCTTATTACATTGACCCTCACTTTATGGGGCGATAACTCGAGGGCAGCATCCTTTGAGAAATGGTTTAATGCAGCTTTGGAACACGAGTACATCATCAAAGCCGGTGCGGAGGTTATATCAGCGCCAATACTGGATATATTAATAATATTTCCTTTGGTAGAAATTAAATGTGGAGCGGCTAATTTAGTCAAGTGCACAATAGCTTTAAAGTTAACGTTCATTACTTCGTCGTATGACTTTAATACATCACCCAGTAAAATGCTTCCCATGACAGATGTTCCAGCGTTGTTTACCAAAATATCAATTTTTCCAAATTCCTTGATGGTTTCGTCGACAATTCGTACTATGTCTTCCTCCTTGCTTAATTCTGCTTTGACAATAAATGGATTTTTGCATCTGGCCGCCACGGCATTTAATTTGGTCTCATTCCGACCAACCATTACTACTCGAGCTCCTTCGCTGCTAAATTTCTCAGCGATTGCGGCTCCTATACCAGAACTCGCGCCCGTCACTATCACGACTTTCTCGTTAAAACTCATTGCACTAAATGTTAATACGTGCGACTTCGACAATCTTACGCAGCACACTGAACACTCAACACAGAACAGTGGAACAATTATATCAACGAAGGCGGATAAATGACCTTGGAATACGTGTAATATATGTACTTCAAAACCATTTGCAAACAAATATTGCAAGTAGCTACTATGCAGTATTTATTTAATACGTCATAAATATTAGGCACTTCCAAAAATAAATTGTTACATAACCTGATAGACGCATTTGTTATATTATTGTGAAGGAAAATAAAGCCCTGAAATATATATATTCGTAAAATGTGAACAATTATTTTTAAATTTTTCGAACACCAAAATTAAGTAGGTACAATAATTGAAAAAAAAAGAAAAGTACTTAATAGTTTTATATGTTTTGAAGGTAAGTAAATCTATCTTATCACAGCATAAATCGATAAAAGATAACAACGAGTGATGGTAATATTTAATTTAAAATTAATATATTCTTTTAATGTGCATTTTCGCGCATTTCATGCATTTCGGCGCATATTTATCAATACAACCAAGCCTATATACCTACCACCATGCATCATTCTGTCCTTCAACTTAATATAGTATTCACTTTTTACATGGAGTACTTACCAAGACGTCTAATTATAAGCTGTTTACCAAGTCGTGGGAGTGTCATTACAAAATCATTTGGAAAAAAACAATAGTTTTTAATGAAATTTATTACTCAAAAGCTCCTAATGTTTTAAAAAATATTCACAGCACCAAGCATCAATAACACACCAATGGAATTTTATAAGATATATGTAAAGTTAAAACTATTAACGTTGCCTTTTATTATCTTAAAAAAATTACTGATCTGTTGTTTTTTTTGTCTTTTCAGTCTATGTCAAGCTTTTTAAATGACCCTTCGATGCCCCCAAATATGTCCGAAATAGTTTTTGCCTTTCCTTTTCTCAGCGCTTCTGTCACTCGTTTCTTGTTTTCATTTTCAAAAAACGCTTTATTTGCCAGTAACTTGTTCAATACGTCATCTGAAATGAAATATTCGTTGCGTGAATATAAATCGTAAACAGATCAACGCCTGGATAGTTATTCACTGATATTGATGTAATGGGCGTATTTGAGTCATGCATATAAGCATGCTTCTAATAAAACCCTCTTCTCAACTATAATTTTATATGTATCCTGTATTCTTGTTTTTACATGTATGCTGCACCAAAATAGACTAAATTTGGAAATAAAAAAAAAATTACACCAATTTTCTTTCTGTACCACCCACCACTAATGCATTTTTATCTGAAGACAAATTTAGATTACTATCGACTTTTTTATCTTTATCAATAATTTATTGGATAAATGTATAATAAAATAAATAAATAAAGTATATCCATATGAAAATGTAATATACTATCATTACTATTACATATTAGTCACAATAATACTAAAGCACCAGTTGAAAACTGAACCCTGTGGCTGTGTACCTTTAATGCTGGATGTATTTCGTCGCTCTATTGCGACTTACTATTCTTATTCGTTGAGCAAGTAAAGCACCAACTCTGGGTTCACCGGTACTATCTACCAGGCGCCAACTTTCTTAAAATCTTTAATTAACGCCTGTGTATTTAAACCGGTCTCCCAAGAGTCTACTAGGAACGATGATATTTGAGCTAGTCATCTATTGTATATGTATGTGTATAGTAGTTTCATTCTAGGAGTACATTATCTTCACATATAATTATTTAACTAATGTATACTAACATTGTAAATTCTATTTTAAAAGAGTAAGTATGGAGTTTCTTGCCTATTTTTCACCTCATGACAGCTTTTGGAAGGGGCAACTTGAATCATCTTTACTTATATTTTATTTAACAGTGCCATTTTAGGTGGTCTAATTGGAATAAATGACATTGAACTAAATAAATAACAATTACCTTTACATTCCAAAGTCGTTTTGTAGTTTCCACCGGAATCTTTTGGGAGACCTTCAATGGGGTGGATCCCCATTGAAGGTCTGCTGTAAGGTATTTGATCCAGTAGTATGGACTCGAAGCATTTCCATTAACTCTTTCTTCATAAACGGCTTCATCATCATTAAGAGTTTATCTACCCAGGATGGGGCATTAACAAAGTGCAGGCCTTTTAGTCTTACTAACATTGTTTCCTGAAATGAGAAAACATTAAAGAAACATTCTCGTAATTACTTGATTAACACTCTAAGTCCTGGTATCCAGAACGTAATCAAGGCTTTTTCTGATATATACTTTTGTATATATAAATACATCATTTCCTATATGTACAAAATTTAAGTATATTTTAAGAAGTTCGTAGAGAACCTAAGAATCAACCGGTTAGGGGCGTTAAGTATTCCGTTAGCACTATAGTGTCCTTGATTATCTCATTTAGCGATTACGTCAACAGTAATTTTATTTACTTTTTTAAATATTATATTACCCATTTTCTATGCTTGAAAGTGAAATGTATTTTCGGCAATTCCTAACTAAATTAATACGTTTTCAAATTTCAAATTCAAAGCCTTTAATTCAACGTAATTAATACGTTGAAATTGAGGAACGGGGGGAGGTAATAAATTGCAGTATATCTGCTTACGTAATTCTTGAAAGTGTATTATATAATTCGATTTATTTTTAATTTTGAAACAAATACTAATACATTAAGCGTTCATAGATTTGGCAAGCCCCAGAACCAAGGATATCGCCACACTAGGATGCTCAGATTTTAAAATCAGTAAAATGTAAATTACCTGCAAATAATATAAAAACTGTAGACTCGTTGTAGACTCTGCAAGTCAATCCTTGCCAGGTGCCCCAGAGACATTCCTTCGAAATCTATTACCATACAAAATCCTGGCCAAGTCCCTTCCTCATACTGCCAGAGATCTATCACCATCAATGTAGCCCTGAAAAAAGTTCTTCGCTCAAGACTATGCTACACTCCCGAGCCCTCTCAGCGTTATTTTTAAGTTTTAGTTTCGTAAGAGACAAATAAAATGCAAACTTACTTTACAGCTACACTGAACACAAATAACTTCGGGTCATAGTTTATCATATGTGAGTAAAAAATAGCATAACCTTCTTTTGTGCGTGTCGGTAGAGGGCAGACCAAACTGAAAAAGAAAACGGAGCTATAGCAAGAGGAACTGTATCTAGTGTATGATATATTATATTCGTATTTTATGTCCTAAATTGTAATATATTAATTAATCTAATTTAAGTAAATCTATGATGGCTGTGGTACTGTCCAGTCTATTGTTAATACACAATTACTTTTCTTTGAAAATGAACAAAACGTAATTGAATAGTCAAACTGATAGAAATATTCATTTTGACGTAACAGCAGTATCATTGTGTGTGCAGTTTTTATTAAGTTACCTTGTAAGTACTGAGTGAATCCCAACAAAAAGTGCATCCGATACTTTATAAAGGTACTGTGAACCACATATATTGGAAATTCTTCTGTCACATCCTGAATTGCTGAGTAACTAGAAAAATCTTTGCGACCCATTCTATGAATCATTTTTAAAGTACCCTCATATTGATTTGTCGACAAAAAGAGAAATATCCAAACACGTCAGTCAACGTCATTGGTTAATTTAATTATTTGGCATTTGACATCTGCCAGCGACACTATTGCCATACAAGCGGCTGGATACAAGCAGTTTGGACCTAGTTATTGTAACATACTCTTTGATTATTCCTACATACGGTTTTGAATGGAAACAATAATAATGAATTGCCGCAAATGTTTAAAAATTGCATCTGATGTGGACAGCATTAAATGTGTCTCCTGCCTAGCATGGTTGCATTTTTATTGTGCTGAATTGACGGAATTAGACTTCAAGAAAATTTTACCTATGAATAGAATAAAATGGAAGTGTTTGGCATGTAAGACAAAAAAGAAAGCTACTACTTCGATGACTTCACCTACACCTACTTCGGCTTCGCCCTTAAACGTGGACGCGGAGGTTTTAAGAAGAGGAGGGAAGCAATCGGATGATCAACAGATACCTGGTTATACTGGTTTATTACAGGATAGGGACGCCTTGGTATCAGCTATAAGTGATCAAGTACTTGAAGCTATTAAAACTGAACTGCCGCAGATGATATCTAGAATCTTGAAAACAGAATTATCATCCATTAAAGATGATTTGTTGGATTTTCGCCAGTCTGTTGATTTCTTGAGCACAATACATGATGAAATGAAGTCTGCGATAGAAACTTTAGCCAAAGATAATGCATTAATTTCTAGGGAGAATTTAGAACTCAAGTCCACTGTGTCAGAACTATCTGATCGCCTAAATAATTTGGAGCAACATATGCGCGAGAACAACTTGGAGATGCAAGGTGTACCTGAGCACTATAATGAAAATTTGCCTAATCTTCTGAAACAATGTTCTCGTGTAATAGGTCATGATTTGAAGGAAGATGCAATAGTAAAGTGCACTAGAGTCGCTAAGTTGAATAGAGAAAGCAAGCTACCTCGTAGTATAATTGTCAAGTTTAGATGCGTGGAAGATCGTGATAGCTTTTACTCTGCTGTATATAGATATAATAAATCCAACTCTAGTGACAAATTAAATACATCATTACTAGGAATCGCAGGTGATAAGAAACCAGTGTATGTGAGTGAACATTTATCGCCTTCCAACAAATCTTTACATGCCGCGGCTCGTAAAAGGCGAAAGAACTTGGATATAAATTTACATGGGTAAAAAGTGGACGTATATACGTTCGAAAAACTATTGATTCTAAGTATATATTGATTAAAAATAGCAAAAGCCTTGCTCTAATAAGTTAATACTATCAGTGCATACTCAAGTACCCATCACGGGTAAAAATAAATACTGAATAGCTAAAATGTCTCTTTCAATCTACTATCAGAACATAAGAGGTATGAAGAGCAAGACTGTTGATATTTACAATAATGTATTGTGTAATAACTTTGATATAATATGTTTATGCGAGACTTGGCTAGATGCCGATGTATTTTCATCTGAACTGTTCGATGACAGATATTGTGTTGTACGTAGGGATCGTGATCCTGGATTTTGTCGACGGTATGGTAAGGATCATGGAGGTGGTGTACTAATTGCTTATTCTAAGAAACTCAAAATTTTGTTGAGAGATGACTGGCAGTCTGACTGTGTCGAGGACTTGTGGGTACAAATCACATTGTATGGTGATTTTACTATGAATCTATGTATTGCATATCTGCCTGGATATCTATCGGCAAATGCAGCTTGTGATTTTATTCAAAAATGTGGTCGCATAGCTGGTGACATGTCTGATCACAGGACTTGTATATTGGGTGATTTTAATCTTAGTAATGTTCTCTGGTCAACTGAAACTGGCTGTCCTCTGAACAATTACTGTGAAAAGTCAAAAGCTTTGTGTGACCTATTCGATGTAACTATATTGCGACAGCTAAATTTTAATAAAAACTATAAGGGTCGAATACTAGATCTAGCTATAACTGACTGCCCAGACTTATTTACAATTAGACCGACTCTACACATAAGTCGTCAAGATGAGAACCATCCGACATTTGAACTTATACTTCGAACCACTCCTTCTACATTGATACAGCACACATTGCTTAAAAAACTATGTTTTCGTAAAACTGACTATGAAAGCTGCAGAAAGGATATATTGAAAATTGATTGGGCTGAATATTCATTCAATATGGGGTGTGACGAATTTGTTCTGTTATTTTACAACAATATACATTCAATTATAGAAAAATATACTCCTAAGTCTAATGGTCCAAACAATAAATATCCGCAATGGTATTCCAAAAATTTAATTAAATTGCTAACATCTAAAAACAAAGCTCATATTAGATATAAGCGATTTGGTAACCCAAGGGACTATGACGAATTCTCTATGCTCAGAACTAGAACTAAGGAAGTTATTAAGAGTTGCTTCAGAACATATATAGAACGAATTGAAGAGGATGTTAAACTCAACATAAAAGCTTTTTGGCGCTACACAAAATCTAAACGTATCACCAATAATATTCCTGGTCGGATGTGTTATCAAGACAAGGTTGGTACTACGGGTGAAGATATTGTAAACCTGTTTGCTAGTCATTTCTCATCAATTTACTCTTCTAATACCACAAATAATTACTTTCCTAGCTTTCTGTCATCGAACTACTCTATTGGTAATTTACAAATAACTAGAGAGGAACTGTTAAAAAAGTTACAAAGTGTCGATCTCTCTAAGGGTGCTGGTTTTGACGGGATTCCACCTATTTTTGTTCGTTTTTGCGCTACTGCTCTTGTTACACCGTTATTGATTATATTTGAGAAATCTTTGCACGAGGGAGTATTTCCTAGCCTATGGAAGATAGCCAAAGTTACACCAGTGTATAAATCTGGAGACAAAGGTGATGTTTTGAATTATAGACCTATCTGTATTCTAAACTTATTTGCTGAGATATTCGAGGGTTTTATCTATACCCATATGTATAACCATCTCAAACATGTATTGAGCCCACGACAGCATGGATTTGTTACTGGAAGGTCAACCAACTCTAATCTTTTATGCTATACTACTTATTTATGTTCATCATTCAATGATAAAAAGCAGGTGGACGTTATATATACCGATTTTTCAAAAGCTTTCGATAGAGTGGACCATTTTGCATTGCTTGTGAAGGCTCAGCATTTGGGGATTCATGGGAACTTATATAGATGGTTAAGTTCTTACCTTTTGAACCGTACACAACTGGTTGCTCTGAGTGGGTATGAATCTGTGCCATTTTTAGCAACATCGGGCGTGCCCCAGGGGTCAAAGCTCAAAGGTCCTTTACTGTTTTTGTTATTCGTGAATGACTTGCTTAGCAAAATAAGCAGTGAATGTTTGGCATATGCAGACGACGTTAAAGTCTTCAGACGTATATCCGATGAAAGAGATTGTGAGACCTTACAATCGGATATTAATACTATCTCTGCTTGGTGCGATGAAAACTCTATGGTTCTGAATATTAAGAAGTGCCGAGTTATAACATTTACAAAAGGAAGGAACCCTGTCAAGTATGGATATAATGTTGAGGATATTCTTGTTGATAGAGTTGAGGTGATTCGCGACTTGGGAGTGATATTTGACTCTGTGATATCTTTTAGACCTCATTATGATCATATATGTAGTGGGGCTAACCGGATGCTGTCCTTTATTTTAAGAACCGCTAAACCATTCAGGCGAGCCGACTCCTTGATTGTCTTTTACAGCTCTCTCGTGAGAACCATGGTTGAGTACTGTTCAGCGGTATGGGCCCCGATATACAAAACTCATACAGATAGATTGGAATCTATACAAAGGCGGTTTGTTAAAGCATTGTGCTGTAAGTATGGTCTTAGGCGAAAAATAAACCAACATGACCAGCATCTTGCCCACTTTGAAATGGTAAGTCTTGAAAGGAGGAGGTGGATGAGCGACCTGTGCACTATACATAAAATAGCAAATGGCTCATTTGACAGCTACCTTTTAGAGAAACTAGAAATCAAGGTACCGACGCGTTCTGTGCGCATCCAGGAATTATTTATGATACCTGTAACTAATAACAATGTGTCCCAGAATGCTCCGCTCGTTAGAATGTGCAAATATTATAATGCTGTGTGTACTGAAGTTGATATTTTTCACAATAATATTTGTAAATTTAAAAAAATAGTTCATGGTGAATACTTGCAACCTTAAATACTAATTTGAATTAATTAATGTATATATATATATATATATATATATGTGTGTTCTTTTCTTCTTTTTTTGTCATTCAATTTAATATGTGTATGTTGTTTGGTTGATATTTAGTGTAAAATGCTGTGTACAGATATAATTGGATATCAGATTTTCAAATGTTGTTTAGTGTATAATAACTGTATGTATGTAATCAATCTGTTTTCTGTTTTTGTACCTAAATGTAAAAATAAAAAATAAAAATAAATAAAAGTTACAAAGTTTGATTCGTGCGAAATATGCGACCAGCGTTACGTGGCCGCGTATTTGTTAGCCGTCTTGGGCGGTAAGGCTTCACCAGCCGCAGCTGATATCGAAAAGATCCTCAGCTCAGTCGGTATTGAAGCTGACTCCGAGAAACTGAAGAATGTCATCTCGAAGTTGGAGGGCAAGACAGTCGATGACTTGATCGCTGAAGGTTAGGTTTTTAGATCTAATTCTTACCATGTGTTTACTACATTTTTTTTTTTTTTTATATAATAGGGGGCAAACGGGCAGGAGGCTCACCTGATGTTAAGTGATACCGCCGCCCATGGACACTCTCGATGCTAGAGGGCTCGCGAGTGCGTTGCCGGCCTTTTAAGAATTTGTACGCTCTTTTCTTGAAGGACCCTAAGTCGAATTGGTTCGGAAATACTTCAGTGGGCAACTGGTTCCACAAAGTGCTGGTGCGCGGCAAAAACTGCCTTGAAAATCGCGCAGTTGTGGAACGGCGGACGTCGAGGTGATACGGATGGAATGCTTATAACTTGTAAACATTCAGGCCTAACCTAATACTTATGCGATAAAATTGATTAAATCTTATTATATTTAAATGTCCGTTTTCATGTTCATCATTAATAATTACCATGAGGTTGTTGCACAGCTAAATAAAATAAAAACCAAACTGCTTTTCTATGTAATGAAAATCTAATGTAACAAAATGAAATTATGTTTTCTATGTATGTGTGTGTCTTTCTTGGCTAAAAACCACCAAAACTCGTGACTTTATGATGATATTCAATAAACACCATCTTTCGGCTGAATGGCATTGATGTTAATTTCATATCTGATGTTATTATTAAAATGTCCTTTTTCATAATAAATGATACACCTAAACTAATAACTAATTTGCTAATTTTAGGGCGTGAGAAGCTCTCTTCGATGCCGGCTGGTGGTGCAGCGCCGGCCGCTGCTGCAGCTGCTGCCCCTGCTGCTGCTGCTGAGGACAAGAAAGGTTAGTTGCTAATTAACCTTGTTTATATCCATTTTTTTATTTCAACATAATATAACCCATTATTAAAAAAATATTCAAGTTTCAATAGATGTTAAAAATGTTTAATTTTTAATGACGAAATGGGGATATCTTAAAACTTAACTGATTGTTAACTTCTAAACAAAAGTTTAAATCTTAATTAATATTTCAATATATACATGATGATTAACTTTATCACCATCTTTCGACTGAGAAACAGTGCTGTCATTAACATGTTACTGATAATGCTTAAATTTAATTTAACTTAAATCAACTTTCAATGAACAATATTTAATATCCCCAATATTTGCAGAAGAGAAAGAGGCAAAGAAGGAAGAATCTGAATCTGAGGATGAGGACATGGGCTTCGGTCTCTTTGACTAGATACAACAAACAGGTAATTTTTTTTATTTATACAATAAATATATATTATAAAGATATTAACTTATCATTGAGAAGCTTGGCTCACATAAGTTAAACATGTTTACTGTGAACAATATGAATTGTTTATATGACCTACCTTCAGGGTAAAATTTCAAATACAAAGTGTTTTTACATACAAAAGTATTACTTATCTCTCATTATTTATGAGTAAATACTATGTTTAAGGCATGCATGGTTTAAGCATGTTTGCAGAGTTCCTATTTCTTAACTTAACTCATCTAAATCATTAAAATATTGTCAATTATGTACCCTTTTACATTAATACATTTTATCAGTCCTTATACATTGTTTAACATATACCTATTTTTGTTTCAGCTGATGCGGAGTACGCAGTTTTTATTCCAATTTTTGGTATAAGTGTAACACTAAGAATGTTTCTATGAAATATATCTTGCTAACATATTAAAGATGTTTTATTTAACCCAAATTAGTATAGAATATATTGGTTGCCCCTGTGAAGAAAGTTGTAAAAGCAAAATAAAATATTTTTCAGGAAAAATAAAAGATGGTTATTCTATTATGACTAGGATATACTAGTAAAAAGTTGTTGCTATCTATTTCATGGTAGGTAAGATTAGTATTCCTAAAATTGTCCTCAAAATAATCCATGGAATAAAGACGTCTTATTATTTTTATATAAATGTTTTTCGAAGTATATTATCATATACTAGCGGCCCGTTATGAGTGCAGGGTTGGACATTTATTTTAAAACATTTTTTGTAGATATTGATATGTTATTTAGTAGTGTGGAACATTTTTTTCTATCTATTGACGATAACTTTAGTTTACTTAACGCATGCGATGAAAGATAGTTTAATATTTTTTATTTTTTTTACTTTATTCAATATCAAATAATTTACAAGTTTTTATACATTATAATGGAGTAATCTAGCTTTATGAAAGATAACTCATGTTTATCTTATCTATGAATCTCATTTATATAAAAAAATAATCCTTAACATAAGATAGGCTGATATATAATCAAAAAATTGTACGACTACGCGATTAAACATATTATAATAAATAATTTAATGGCAATCATCTGAAGAATTGTTGAATAATTTATACATAGTAAATCTGCTATTGTTATATTGCACCACTTATGTAAGATAAATATTTAGCCATGATATAATGATGGACTGTTTACATAATATAATGTATAATTAGTTCTTTAATGATATTCCATTGTCTGTTACATATATAGAACCAGTTATGCCCTTAGCCTTCTCACTAGCTAGGAATAAAGCAAGATCTGCTATTTCTTCTGGCTCAGATATTCTATCCAGCGCTGTCTTTTGCTGGAAAGCCTCCCACGGAATGGGTGTGCCAGTATTTTCCAGAATATCGGTACGAACTGGTCCAGGGCTTATTACATTGACCCTCACTTTATGGGGCGATAACTCGAGGGCAGCATCCTTTGAGAAATGGTTTAATGCAGCTTTGGAACACGAGTACATCATCAAAGCCGGTGCGGAGGTTATATCAGCGCCAATACTGGATATATTAATAATATTTCCTTTGGTAGAAATTAAATGTGGAGCGGCTAATTTAGTCAAGTGCACAATAGCTTTAAAGTTAACGTTCATTACTTCGTCGTATGACTTTAATACATCACCCAGTAAAATGCTTCCCATGACAGATGTTCCAGCGTTGTTTACCAAAATATCAATTTTTCCAAATTCCTTGATGGTTTCGTCGACAATTCGTACTATGTCTTCCTCCTTGCTTAATTCTGCTTTGACAATAAATGGATTTTTGCATCTGGCCGCCACGGCATTTAATTTGGTCTCATTCCGACCAACCATTACTACTCGAGCTCCTTCGCTGCTAAATTTCTCAGCGATTGCGGCTCCTATACCAGAACTCGCGCCCGTCACTATCACGACTTTCTCGTTAAAACTCATTGCACTAAATGTTAATACGTGCGACTTCGACAATCTTACGCAGCACACTGAACACTCAACACAGAACAGTGGAACAATTATATCAACGAAGGCGGATAAATGACCTTGGAATACGTGTAATATATGTACTTCAAAACCATTTGCAAACAAATATTGCAAGTAGCTACTATGCAGTATTTATTTAATACGTCATAAATATTAGGCACTTCCAAAAATAAATTGTTACATAACCTGATAGACGCATTTGTTATATTATTGTGAAGGAAAATAAAGCCCTGAAATATATATATTCGTAAAATGTGAACAATTATTTTTAAATTTTTCGAACACCAAAATTAAGTAGGTACAATAATTGAAAAAAAAAGAAAAGTACTTAATAGTTTTATATGTTTTGAAGGTAAGTAAATCTATCTTATCACAGCATAAATCGATAAAAGATAACAACGAGTGATGGTAATATTTAATTTAAAATTAATATATTCTTTTAATGTGCATTTTCGCGCATTTCATGCATTTCGGCGCATATTTATCAATACAACCAAGCCTATATACCTACCACCATGCATCATTCTGTCCTTCAACTTAATATAGTATTCACTTTTTACATGGAGTACTTACCAAGACGTCTAATTATAAGCTGTTTACCAAGTCGTGGGAGTGTCATTACAAAATCATTTGGAAAAAAACAATAGTTTTTAATGAAATTTATTACTCAAAAGCTCCTAATGTTTTAAAAAATATTCACAGCACCAAGCATCAATAACACACCAATGGAATTTTATAAGATATATGTAAAGTTAAAACTATTAACGTTGCCTTTTATTATCTTAAAAAAATTACTGATCTGTTGTTTTTTTTGTCTTTTCAGTCTATGTCAAGCTTTTTAAATGACCCTTCGATGCCCCCAAATATGTCCGAAATAGTTTTTGCCTTTCCTTTTCTCAGCGCTTCTGTCACTCGTTTCTTGTTTTCATTTTCAAAAAACGCTTTATTTGCCAGTAACTTGTTCAATACGTCATCTGAAATGAAATATTCGTTGCGTGAATATAAATCGTAAACAGATCAACGCCTGGATAGTTATTCACTGATATTGATGTAATGGGCGTATTTGAGTCATGCATATAAGCATGCTTCTAATAAAACCCTCTTCTCAACTATAATTTTATATGTATCCTGTATTCTTGTTTTTACATGTATGCTGCACCAAAATAGACTAAATTTGGAAATAAAAAAAAAATTACACCAATTTTCTTTCTGTACCACCCACCACTAATGCATTTTTATCTGAAGACAAATTTAGATTACTATCGACTTTTTTATCTTTATCAATAATTTATTGGATAAATGTATAATAAAATAAATAAATAAAGTATATCCATATGAAAATGTAATATACTATCATTACTATTACATATTAGTCACAATAATACTAAAGCACCAGTTGAAAACTGAACCCTGTGGCTGTGTACCTTTAATGCTGGATGTATTTCGTCGCTCTATTGCGACTTACTATTCTTATTCGTTGAGCAAGTAAAGCACCAACTCTGGGTTCACCGGTACTATCTACCAGGCGCCAACTTTCTTAAAATCTTTAATTAACGCCTGTGTATTTAAACCGGTCTCCCAAGAGTCTACTAGGAACGATGATATTTGAGCTAGTCATCTATTGTATATGTATGTGTATAGTAGTTTCATTCTAGGAGTACATTATCTTCACATATAATTATTTAACTAATGTATACTAACATTGTAAATTCTATTTTAAAAGAGTAAGTATGGAGTTTCTTGCCTATTTTTCACCTCATGACAGCTTTTGGAAGGGGCAACTTGAATCATCTTTACTTATATTTTATTTAACAGTGCCATTTTAGGTGGTCTAATTGGAATAAATGACATTGAACTAAATAAATAACAATTACCTTTACATTCCAAAGTCGTTTTGTAGTTTCCACCGGAATCTTTTGGGAGACCTTCAATGGGGTGGATCCCCATTGAAGGTCTGCTGTAAGGTATTTGATCCAGTAGTATGGACTCGAAGCATTTCCATTAACTCTTTCTTCATAAACGGCTTCATCATCATTAAGAGTTTATCTACCCAGGATGGGGCATTAACAAAGTGCAGGCCTTTTAGTCTTACTAACATTGTTTCCTGAAATGAGAAAACATTAAAGAAACATTCTCGTAATTACTTGATTAACACTCTAAGTCCTGGTATCCAGAACGTAATCAAGGCTTTTTCTGATATATACTTTTGTATATATAAATACATCATTTCCTATATGTACAAAATTTAAGTATATTTTAAGAAGTTCGTAGAGAACCTAAGAATCAACCGGTTAGGGGCGTTAAGTATTCCGTTAGCACTATAGTGTCCTTGATTATCTCATTTAGCGATTACGTCAACAGTAATTTTATTTACTTTTTTAAATATTATATTACCCATTTTCTATGCTTGAAAGTGAAATGTATTTTCGGCAATTCCTAACTAAATTAATACGTTTTCAAATTTCAAATTCAAAGCCTTTAATTCAACGTAATTAATACGTTGAAATTGAGGAACGGGGGGAGGTAATAAATTGCAGTATATCTGCTTACGTAATTCTTGAAAGTGTATTATATAATTCGATTTATTTTTAATTTTGAAACAAATACTAATACATTAAGCGTTCATAGATTTGGCAAGCCCCAGAACCAAGGATATCGCCACACTAGGATGCTCAGATTTTAAAATCAGTAAAATGTAAATTACCTGCAAATAATATAAAAACTGTAGACTCGTTGTAGACTCTGCAAGTCAATCCTTGCCAGGTGCCCCAGAGACATTCCTTCGAAATCTATTACCATACAAAATCCTGGCCAAGTCCCTTCCTCATACTGCCAGAGATCTATCACCATCAATGTAGCCCTGAAAAAAGTTCTTCGCTCAAGACTATGCTACACTCCCGAGCCCTCTCAGCGTTATTTTTAAGTTTTAGTTTCGTAAGAGACAAATAAAATGCAAACTTACTTTACAGCTACACTGAACACAAATAACTTCGGGTCATAGTTTATCATATGTGAGTAAAAAATAGCATAACCTTCTTTTGTGCGTGTCGGTAGAGGGCAGACCAAACTGAAAAAGAAAACGGAGCTATAGCAAGAGGAACTGTATCTAGTGTATGATATATTATATTCGTATTTTATGTCCTAAATTGTAATATATTAATTAATCTAATTTAAGTAAATCTATGATGGCTGTGGTACTGTCCAGTCTATTGTTAATACACAATTACTTTTCTTTGAAAATGAACAAAACGTAATTGAATAGTCAAACTGATAGAAATATTCATTTTGACGTAACAGCAGTATCATTGTGTGTGCAGTTTTTATTAAGTTACCTTGTAAGTACTGAGTGAATCCCAACAAAAAGTGCATCCGATACTTTATAAAGGTACTGTGAACCACATATATTGGAAATTCTTCTGTCACATCCTGAATTGCTGAGTAACTAGAAAAATCTTTGCGACCCATTCTATGAATCATTTTTAAAGTACCCTCATATTGATTTGTCGACAAAAAGAGAAATATCCAAACACGTCAGTCAACGTCATTGGTTAATTTAATTATTTGGCATTTGACATCTGCCAGCGACACTATTGCCATACAAGCGGCTGGATACAAGCAGTTTGGACCTAGTTATTGTAACATACTCTTTGATTATTCCTACATACGGTTTTGAATGGAAACAATAATAATGAATTGCCGCAAATGTTTAAAAATTGCATCTGATGTGGACAGCATTAAATGTGTCTCCTGCCTAGCATGGTTGCATTTTTATTGTGCTGAATTGACGGAATTAGACTTCAAGAAAATTTTACCTATGAATAGAATAAAATGGAAGTGTTTGGCATGTAAGACAAAAAAGAAAGCTACTACTTCGATGACTTCACCTACACCTACTTCGGCTTCGCCCTTAAACGTGGACGCGGAGGTTTTAAGAAGAGGAGGGAAGCAATCGGATGATCAACAGATACCTGGTTATACTGGTTTATTACAGGATAGGGACGCCTTGGTATCAGCTATAAGTGATCAAGTACTTGAAGCTATTAAAACTGAACTGCCGCAGATGATATCTAGAATCTTGAAAACAGAATTATCATCCATTAAAGATGATTTGTTGGATTTTCGCCAGTCTGTTGATTTCTTGAGCACAATACATGATGAAATGAAGTCTGCGATAGAAACTTTAGCCAAAGATAATGCATTAATTTCTAGGGAGAATTTAGAACTCAAGTCCACTGTGTCAGAACTATCTGATCGCCTAAATAATTTGGAGCAACATATGCGCGAGCACAACTTGGAGATGCAAGGTGTACCTGAGCACTATAATGAAAATTTGCCTAATCTTCTGAAACAATGTTCTCGTGTAATAGGTCATGATTTGAAGGAAGATGCAATAGTAAAGTGCACTAGAGTCGCTAAGTTGAATAGAGAAAGCAAGCTACCTCGTAGTATAATTGTCAAGTTTAGATGCGTGGAAGATCGTGATAGCTTTTACTCTGCTGTATATAGATATAATAAATCCAACTCTAGTGACAAATTAAATACATCATTACTAGGAATCGCAGGTGATAAGAAACCAGTGTATGTGAGTGAACATTTATCGCCTTCCAACAAATCTTTACATGCCGCGGCTCGTAAAAGGGCGAAAGAACTTGGATATAAATTTACATGGGTAAAAAGTGGACGTATATACGTTCGAAAAACTATTGATTCTAAGTATATATTGATTAAAAATAGCAAAAGCCTTGCTCTAATAAGTTAATACTATCAGTGCATACTCAAGTACCCATCACGGGTAAAAATAAATACTGAATAGCTAAAATGTCTCTTTCAATCTACTATCAGAACATAAGAGGTATGAAGAGCAAGACTGTTGATATTTACAATAATGTATTGTGTAATAACTTTGATATAATATGTTTATGCGAGACTTGGCTAGATGCCGATGTATTTTCATCTGAACTGTTCGATGACAGATATTGTGTTGTACGTAGGGATCGTGATCCTGGATTTTGTCGACGGTATGGTAAGGATCATGGAGGTGGTGTACTAATTGCTTATTCTAAGAAACTCAAAATTTTGTTGAGAGATGACTGGCAGTCTGACTGTGTCGAGGACTTGTGGGTACAAATCACATTGTATGGTGATTTTACTATGAATCTATGTATTGCATATCTGCCTGGATATCTATCGGCAAATGCAGCTTGTGATTTTATTCAAAAATGTGGTCGCATAGCTGGTGACATGTCTGATCACAGGACTTGTATATTGGGTGATTTTAATCTTAGTAATGTTCTCTGGTCAACTGAAACTGGCTGTCCTCTGAACAATTACTGTGAAAAGTCAAAAGCTTTGTGTGACCTATTCGATGTAACTATATTGCGACAGCTAAATTTTAATAAAAACTATAAGGGTCGAATACTAGATCTAGCTATAACTGACTGCCCAGACTTATTTACAATTAGACCGACTCTACACATAAGTCGTCAAGATGAGAACCATCCGACATTTGAACTTATACTTCGAACCACTCCTTCTACATTGATACAGCACACATTGCTTAAAAAACTATGTTTTCGTAAAACTGACTATGAAAGCTGCAGAAAGGATATATTGAAAATTGATTGGGCTGAATATTCATTCAATATGGGGTGTGACGAATTTGTTCTGTTATTTTACAACAATATACATTCAATTATAGAAAAATATACTCCTAAGTCTAATGGTCCAAACAATAAATATCCGCAATGGTATTCCAAAAATTTAATTAAATTGCTAACATCTAAAAACAAAGCTCATATTAGATATAAGCGATTTGGTAACCCAAGGGACTATGACGAATTCTCTATGCTCAGAACTAGAACTAAGGAAGTTATTAAGAGTTGCTTCAGAACATATATAGAACGAATTGAAGAGGATGTTAAACTCAACATAAAAGCTTTTTGGCGCTACACAAAATCTAAACGTATCACCAATAATATTCCTGGTCGGATGTGTTATCAAGACAAGGTTGGTACTACGGGTGAAGATATTGTAAACCTGTTTGCTAGTCATTTCTCATCAATTTACTCTTCTAATACCACAAATAATTACTTTCCTAGCTTTCTGTCATCGAACTACTCTATTGGTAATTTACAAATAACTAGAGAGGAACTGTTAAAAAAGTTACAAAGTGTCGATCTCTCTAAGGGTGCTGGTTTTGACGGGATTCCACCTATTTTTGTTCGTTTTTGCGCTACTGCTCTTGTTACACCGTTATTGATTATATTTGAGAAATCTTTGCACGAGGGAGTATTTCCTAGCCTATGGAAGATAGCCAAAGTTACACCAGTGTATAAATCTGGAGACAAAGGTGATGTTTTGAATTATAGACCTATCTGTATTCTAAACTTATTTGCTGAGATATTCGAGGGTTTTATCTATACCCATATGTATAACCATCTCAAACATGTATTGAGCCCACGACAGCATGGATTTGTTACTGGAAGGTCAACCAACTCTAATCTTTTATGCTATACTACTTATTTATGTTCATCATTCAATGATAAAAAGCAGGTGGACGTTATATATACCGATTTTTCAAAAGCTTTCGATAGAGTGGACCATTTTGCATTGCTTGTGAAGGCTCAGCATTTGGGGATTCATGGGAACTTATATAGATGGTTAAGTTCTTACCTTTTGAACCGTACACAACTGGTTGCTCTGAGTGGGTATGAATCTGTGCCATTTTTAGCAACATCGGGCGTGCCCCAGGGGTCAAAGCTCAAAGGTCCTTTACTGTTTTTGTTATTCGTGAATGACTTGCTTAGCAAAATAAGCAGTGAATGTTTGGCATATGCAGACGACGTTAAAGTCTTCAGACGTATATCCGATGAAAGAGATTGTGAGACCTTACAATCGGATATTAATACTATCTCTGCTTGGTGCGATGAAAACTCTATGGTTCTGAATATTAAGAAGTGCCGAGTTATAACATTTACAAAAGGAAGGAACCCTGTCAAGTATGGATATAATGTTGAGGATATTCTTGTTGATAGAGTTGAGGTGATTCGCGACTTGGGAGTGATATTTGACTCTGTGATATCTTTTAGACCTCATTATGATCATATATGTAGTGGGGCTAACCGGATGCTGTCCTTTATTTTAAGAACCGCTAAACCATTCAGGCGAGCCGACTCCTTGATTGTCTTATACAGCTCTCTCGTGAGAACCATGGTTGAGTACTGTTCAGCGGTATGGGCCCCGATATACAAAACTCATACAGATAGATTGGAATCTATACAAAGGCGGTTTGTTAAAGCATTGTGCTGTAAGTATGGTCTTAGGCGAAAAATAAACCAACATGACCAGCATCTTGCCCACTTTGAAATGGTAAGTCTTGAAAGGAGGAGGTGGATGAGCGACCTGTGCACTATACATAAAATAGCAAATGGCTCATTTGACAGCTACCTTTTAGAGAAACTAGAAATCAAGGTACCGACGCGTTCTGTGCGCATCCAGGAATTATTTATGATACCTGTAACTAATAACAATGTGTCCCAGAATGCTCCGCTCGTTAGAATGTGCAAATATTATAATGCTGTGTGTACTGAAGTTGATATTTTTCACAATAATATTTGTAAATTTAAAAAAATAGTTCATGGTGAATACTTGCAACCTTAAATACTAATTTGAATTAATTAATGTATATATATATATATATATATATATGTGTGTTCTTTTCTTCTTTTTTTGTCATTCAATTTAATATGTGTATGTTGTTTGGTTGATATTTAGTGTAAAATGCTGTGTACAGATATAATTGGATATCAGATTTTCAAATGTTGTTTAGTGTATAATAACTGTATGTATGTAATCAATCTGTTTTCTGTTTTTGTACCTAAATGTAAAAATAAAAAATAAAAATAAATAAAAGTTACAAAGTTTGATTCGTGCGAAATATGCGACCAGCGTTACGTGGCCGCGTATTTGTTAGCCGTCTTGGGCGGTAAGGCTTCACCAGCCGCAGCTGATATCGAAAAGATCCTCAGCTCAGTCGGTATTGAAGCTGACTCCGAGAAACTGAAGAATGTCATCTCGAAGTTGGAGGGCAAGACAGTCGATGACTTGATCGCTGAAGGTTAGGTTTTTAGATCTAATTCTTACCATGTGTTTACTACATTTTTTTTTTTTTTTATATAATAGGGGGCAAACGGGCAGGAGGCTCACCTGATGTTAAGTGATACCGCCGCCCATGGACACTCTCGATGCTAGAGGGCTCGCGAGTGCGTTGCCGGCCTTTTAAGAATTTGTACGCTCTTTTCTTGAAGGACCCTAAGTCGAATTGGTTCGGAAATACTTCAGTGGGCAACTGGTTCCACAAAGTGCTGGTGCGCGGCAAAAACTGCCTTGAAAATCGCGCAGTTGTGGAACGGCGGACGTCGAGGTGATACGGATGGAATGCTTATAACTTGTAAACATTCAGGCCTAACCTAATACTTATGCGATAAAATTGATTAAATCTTATTATATTTAAATGTCCGTTTTCATGTTCATCATTAATAATTACCATGAGGTTGTTGCACAGCTAAATAAAATAAAAACCAAACTGCTTTTCTATGTAATGAAAATCTAATGTAACAAAATGAAATTATGTTTTCTATGTATGTGTGTGTCTTTCTTGGCTAAAAACCACCAAAACTCGTGACTTTATGATGATATTCAATAAACACCATCTTTCGGCTGAATGGCATTGATGTTAATTTCATATCTGATGTTATTATTAAAATGTCCTTTTTCATAATAAATGATACACCTAAACTAATAACTAATTTGCTAATTTTAGGGCGTGAGAAGCTCTCTTCGATGCCGGCTGGTGGTGCAGCGCCGGCCGCTGCTGCAGCTGCTGCCCCTGCTGCTGCTGCTGAGGACAAGAAAGGTTAGTTGCTAATTAACCTTGTTTATATCCATTTTTTTATTTCAACATAATATAACCCATTATTAAAAAAATATTCAAGTTTCAATAGATGTTAAAAATGTTTAATTTTTAATGACGAAATGGGGATATCTTAAAACTTAACTGATTGTTAACTTCTAAACAAAAGTTTAAATCTTAATTAATATTTCAATATATACATGATGATTAACTTTATCACCATCTTTCGACTGAGAAACAGTGCTGTCATTAACATGTTACTGATAATGCTTAAATTTAATTTAACTTAAATCAACTTTCAATGAACAATATTTAATATCCCCAATATTTGCAGAAGAGAAAGAGGCAAAGAAGGAAGAATCTGAATCTGAGGATGAGGACATGGGCTTCGGTCTCTTTGACTAGATACAACAAACAGGTAATTTTTTTTATTTATACAATAAATATATATTATAAAGATATTAACTTATCATTGAGAAGCTTGGCTCACATAAGTTAAACATGTTTACTGTGAACAATATGAATTGTTTATATGACCTACCTTCAGGGTAAAATTTCAAATACAAAGTGTTTTTACATACAAAAGTATTACTTATCTCTCATTATTTATGAGTAAATACTATGTTTAAGGCATGCATGGTTTAAGCATGTTTGCAGAGTTCCTATTTCTTAACTTAACTCATCTAAATCATTAAAATATTGTCAATTATGTACCCTTTTACATTAATACATTTTATCAGTCCTTATACATTGTTTAACATATACCTATTTTTGTTTCAGCTGATGCGGAGTACGCAGTTTTTATTCCAATTTTTGGTATAAGTGTAACACTAAGAATGTTTCTATGAAATATATCTTGCTAACATATTAAAGATGTTTTATTTAACCCAAATTAGTATAGAATATATTGGTTGCCCCTGTGAAGAAAGTTGTAAAAGCAAAATAAAATATTTTTCAGGAAAAATAAAAGATGGTTATTCTATTATGACTAGGATATACTAGTAAAAAGTTGTTGCTATCTATTTCATGGTAGGTAAGATTAGTATTCCTAAAATTGTCCTCAAAATAATCCATGGAATAAAGACGTCTTATTATTTTTATATAAATGTTTTTCGAAGTATATTATCATATACTAGCGGCCCGTTATGAGTGCAGGGTTGGACATTTATTTTAAAACATTTTTTGTAGATATTGATATGTTATTTAGTAGTGTGGAACATTTTTTTCTATCTATTGACGATAACTTTAGTTTACTTAACGCATGCGATGAAAGATAGTTTAATATTTTTTATTTTTTTTACTTTATTCAATATCAAATAATTTACAAGTTTTTATACATTATAATGGAGTAATCTAGCTTTATGAAAGATAACTCATGTTTATCTTATCTATGAATCTCATTTATATAAAAAAATAATCCTTAACATAAGATAGGCTGATATATAATCAAAAAATTGTACGACTACGCGATTAAACATATTATAATAAATAATTTAATGGCAATCATCTGAAGAATTGTTGAATAATTTATACATAGTAAATCTGCTATTGTTATATTGCACCACTTATGTAAGATAAATATTTAGCCATGATATAATGATGGACTGTTTACATAATATAATGTATAATTAGTTCTTTAATGATATTCCATTGTCTGTTACATATATAGAACCAGTTATGCCCTTAGCCTTCTCACTAGCTAGGAATAAAGCAAGATCTGCTATTTCTTCTGGCTCAGATATTCTATCCAGCGCTGTCTTTTGCTGGAAAGCCTCCCACGGAATGGGTGTGCCAGTATTTTCCAGAATATCGGTACGAACTGGTCCAGGGCTTATTACATTGACCCTCACTTTATGGGGCGATAACTCGAGGGCAGCATCCTTTGAGAAATGGTTTAATGCAGCTTTGGAACACGAGTACATCATCAAAGCCGGTGCGGAGGTTATATCAGCGCCAATACTGGATATATTAATAATATTTCCTTTGGTAGAAATTAAATGTGGAGCGGCTAATTTAGTCAAGTGCACAATAGCTTTAAAGTTAACGTTCATTACTTCGTCGTATGACTTTAATACATCACCCAGTAAAATGCTTCCCATGACAGATGTTCCAGCGTTGTTTACCAAAATATCAATTTTTCCAAATTCCTTGATGGTTTCGTCGACAATTCGTACTATGTCTTCCTCCTTGCCTAATTCTGCTTTGACAATAAGAGGATTTTTGCATCTGGCCGCCACGGCATTTAATTTGGTCTCATTCCGACCAACCATTACTACTCGAGCTCCTTCGCTGCTAAATTTCTCAGCGATTGCGGCTCCTATACCAGAACTCGCGCCCGTCACTATCACGACTTTCTCGTTAAAACTCATTGCACTAAATGTTAATACGTGCGACTTCGACAATCTTACGCAGCACACTGAACACTCAACACAGAACAGTGAAACAATTATATCAATGAAGGCGGGTTAATGACCTTGGAATACGTGTAATATACTTCAAAACCATTTGCAAACAAATACTGCCAGTAGCTACTATGCAGTATTTATTTAATACGTCATAAATATTAGGCACCGCCAAAAATAAATTGTTACATAACCTGATAGACGCATTTGTTATATTATTGTGAAGGAAAATAAAACCCTGAAATATATTCGTAAAATGTGAATGAATTTTTAAATTTTTCGAACACCAAAATTAAGTAGGTACAATAATATAAAAAAAAGAAAAGTACTTAATAATAGTTTTATATGTTTTTAATATAATAATAATAATAATAATAGCCTTTATTTCCAAAAAAAATTTTAAAATTTAGGGATGATAAAACGTCATTCAGTTAAGTTTTGGTTTGTCCACCGTTGGACATAGGCCTCCTCCTTCCGGTTCCACTCGCGTCTGTCGCGGGCCAGGCGCGGCCAGGTAACCCCGGCGACTGCGATGATGTCATCTGCCCAGCGTCGGCGTGGGCGCCCCTGCGGCCGGCTCGCGCCGCGCGGGTACCAGTGCAGCACTCTCTCGCTCCATCTGTTGTCACTTTTCCTTGCTGTGTGACCTGCCCAACGCCATTTCAGGCGGCACACCATTTTTGCCGCGTCTATTATTTTTGTTCTTTGTCGTATCGCTGTACTCTTTACCCTGTTTCTGAGACTTAAGCCTAACATACTCCTTTCGGCTGATCGTTGAAATATTTGAATTTTCTTTATTAATTCAACTGTGATAGGCCATGATTGGCAGCCGTACAACAGTGTAGGTGTCACAACTGAGTCCATCACTTTTTTCTTCAGTGATAGACTCATTTGAGACTTGAAAATATGCTTATGTAACCAATATGAACTCCAGGCTTTTTTAATTCTTCTCTCTACCTCCTCTATATAATGGCTTTTAAACGAAATATTTTGGCCAAGGTAGACATACTGGTCGACGTATTCTATATTTCTATTGTTGACGGTAATACTATATTTTATGCCATTTGTCATTATACATGTTTTTTCAGGGTTCATTTCCAGCCCACACTCTTTACTTATGTCTTCTAGGGTTTGCAGCATGTATTGTAAGTCTTCATGCCTTTCAGTTATTAGAACAATATCATCTGCGAACCGAAGATGGCTTAAATTTTCGCCATTGATATTTACTCCTAACCCTGACCAATCCAGCTTTCTGAAGATAAATTCCAGAAGTGCGGTGAATAAGTTTGGCGACACGGGATCGCCCTGCCGAACACCCCTTTTTAGTGGAAACATGTTACCTTTCTTCTCCAACTTCACTGTGGCTTTACTTCTTTGGTATATCTTTTCTAATAAGTTAACATATTTATTTTGTATTCCTTGTTCTCGTAAAGCTAACCAGAGTTTGTTATGTAAGATTGTGTCAAAGGCTTTGGAGTAGTCCACATAGGCTATATATACTGTCTTTTTGTACTCCATGTATTTTTCAATGACTTGTCTAAGTGTGAATATATGATCTAGAGTTGAATATTTACTTCTAAAACCAGCTTGTTCTCTTGGTTGTTGGAACTCTAGCTCCATCTTCATTCTGGTAAGGATGATATTTGTAAAAAGTTTGTAAGTGGATTGCAATAAACTTATAGGTCGGTAGTTATTGATGTTCATTGGGTCTCCCTTTTTATATAGTAATGTTATTACAGATGTTTCCCACTGTTTAGGTATTTTTTCTTGTTTTAAAATTTCATTGAGTAGTTCCGTGAGAGGTGATGTTAGAGGTTCTACTATTGCTTTAAGTATATCATTAGTTATGTTATCATCTCCAGGGCTTTTTGCAGATTTAAGTTTCATAATGGCATGCCTGATTTCACTTTCCAGTAGCAAAGGGGTCTCTTCATTTTTATAACTTTCTAATATACCATTATTACTAATATCTAGTGGTTGATTTTGCAAACTGTACAGTTCTTTGTAGAAATTAGTGGCTATATTTAGTATATTATCTCTGTTTGTTATTGTTGCGTTTGTACGACTTTTTAGTGTTTGTACCCATTGTTTCGTATTATTTATGCGTTTGTTTCCTCGTTTAACTGATAGATTTTTATCTATTTCTTCTTCTAATATTTTGAGTTGATAATATTCTTTATTTCTTTTAATATTTTTTCTAATTTTTCCATACAGATGCTTAAGACGCTTCTTTTCAATTTCTGATTTGGCAGGTTTATTTTTTAGTTCAGTTCTTTCATTTATCATATCTCTTATTTTTTCAGTTATAATATAGTTATTTGTCTTTATCCCTGGTATTGTTGGTAACTTTTCGACACTGGTTTTAATTCGATGTATAATATTATTATATTGTTCTTGTATATTCTTAGATTTTACAATGTGTTGAACCGAAAAAATATTCTTAAGTGTTTCTTGTTCTAGTGGGTTCAGTCCTGATTGTCTGCCTTTAAATTGTTTTCTACTTTTAATTTTTGCTGAAATTTTCACTGTTGCCCGAACCATACGGTGGTCTGTTGGGTGGGTGGTATTAATTATATCTATATTTTCGACGGTATGATGATAGGGTCTTTTAATAATAAAAAAGTCTATTTCATTAGCGGTTCGAGTATCTGGTGATAACCATGTCCGTTTATTTTTGGTGTTTTTCTTGAAATAAGAGTTCACAATAAACAGTTGTTTTTCTAAACAAAAGTCAATAAGTCGTTTGCCTCGCTCGCTTCTCTTACCGTGTCCCCATAAACCCATAACCAACTTTTCATCTGGAGTGGCTCGGCCTATTTGTGCGTTAAAATCTCCAAGCACAATTGTGTATGGCAGAGAATTTACTAGTGCATTATTTAAGCTATCATAAAAAATATCTATGTCTTCTTGGCTTGACTTCGCTGTGGGGGCATAGACTTGAATTATGTTAATCTTATAATTATTATTAAAGGACATTTCAAGTTTTGCTACTCTGTCTGATAGAACCTCGAAATCTACAATATTTGATTTCAACTCCTTTTTAACCATGAATCCTACACCATTTCTTTCACTTTTTTTTCCGGTGTATAAAAAGATGTAGTCTTCGTATTCAATAATGTGTGTTCCCTCTTTTCTTATATCAGAGAGGCCAAGAATATCCCACTTTATGTTTTGCAGAGCATGTTCTAATTCCTCTTGACGGCCGTTGCCTACGAGCGACCTTACATTCATTGTACAAATTCGTGTGCCTTGTATATGGCGAGAGTGTTTTTCTATTTTTTGGGTGGAGGGTGGTGGTCTACTGCCCCCACGGGGACCAGCCGTATTGGGGGAGATTGTTCTTATTATTTTATTTGTTTTCTGGGTACCAACACATGGTTGCTATGATCTTTTATCAGAGGAAGTAGGTTTAGAAAGAGAGTTCGATCTGGCCCTCATCATGTCAAAAGCACTTGTTCGATTAGTTTTAGACGAAAGAAGTGCCTGTTGTTTTTTTGGTTGAGCCATATGTTCAGTTTGTGGAGAAGCTGATAATTCTCTCTTCCTTTTGTCTGTGTTAGAAACATTTTCCTTGACTATAAGTTGGTCGTATTTTAAATATGCAATCTTGCCATTCTTTAGTTCTTCTATTAATTTTAATTTCAATAATTTTCTTTTTTCTAACACTTCTTTGGAAAAGTCTTCAGAAATAAACAATTGCTTGAACTTTCTCTTATTTTTTAAGATTTCCTGTTTCTTCCAACTATTAACGAAGGATATTAAAATGGGCCTTGGTTTTCCTTCCTGTTTTGTCGGTTTTCCGATACGGTATATTTTATTTACCTCTGTTTTTTCGAGTGTTATATTTAAATCCGCCAGACATTGCCTTTGGACATTCTGCAATAACTCGGTACTACTACATTCCTCCTCTTTCAAGTTAAAAATGACTAAATTGTTTTCCTTTTTTTCTCTTCTTAAATGTTCGACTTCGTTTTCTAAGGTTGCGACTTTTAATTTTAGGTTTTCATTTTCTGCTAAGATAGGTTTTAATTTCTCATCAATTCTATTTATTATTTTGTTAGTTAACGATTCTTCCAATTTTGTATTTTGTTCCTTCATTTCAATTCTCATTTTCTCAAACAACATTTGAAATTGGTCTTCCATTGTTGTTTAGTGGTAAAAAAAATAAAAAATAAAATAAAAGTAAATTTCGCTTCGTAGTTATGAAAGCGACAGGATTCGATCCGGAAGCCTTAATGTGTGCGATGTTCCCAACGACTCGTCGCAAGTGCCAATCGACTAATTACTTAGCTCGCAAATAAATCGTATATAACACATGTGATATTGTGATTTATTTAAAACAGTGCTTAGGATTTTAGATTAAAGTACTTGATTTGCACAGGACACTCATAAAAGTCACTTCACTACACTTCGTCAGTTTTTTGCAGCAATTGTAATTTTTAACCATAACCGAACGAGAAATATCCAACGCGGTATGGCGGATAGCAAATTGTTTGATCACGGCTAACTAAACACTGTTTAATGCACTGTATTAATTGTTCACATTTGCTGTGTAAAAATGTTGCTTAAAATATCATAGTTCCCGTTTTTTTAACCTTTTTTACGCACCGATTCTATTTTAATTTTAAATAAATATACAGAGCTAATGTTAACTGTCTATATGTTTTTAAGGTAAGTAAATCTATCTTATCACAGCATAAAACGATAAAAGATAACAACGTGTGATGGTAATATTAAATTTAAAATTAATATATTCTTTTAATGTGCATTTTCGCGTATATATAGCCTAAATACCTACCACCATGCATCATTCTGTCCTTCAACTTAATATAGTATTCACTTTTTACAGGGAATACTTACCAAGACTTCTAATTATAAGCTGTTTACCAAGTCGTGGGAGTGTAATTACAAAATCATTTGGAAAAAAAACAATACTTTTTAATGTAATTTATTACTCAAAAGCTCCTAATGTTTTAAAAAATATTCACAGCACCAAGCATCAATAACACACCAATGGAATTTTATAAGATATATGTAAAGTTAAAACTATTAACGTTGCCTTTTTTTATCTTAGAAAAATTACTGATCTGTTGTTTTTTTATCTTTTCAGTCTATGTCAAGCTTTTTAAATGACCCTTCGATGCCACCAAATATGTCCGAAATAGTTTTTGCCTTTCCTTTTCTCAGCGCTTCTGTCACTCGTTTCTTGTTTTCATTTTCAAAAAACGCTTTATTGGCCAGTAACTTGTTCAATACGTCATCTGAAATGAAATATTCGTTGCGTGAATATAAATCGTAAACAGATCAACGCCTGGATAGTTATTCACTGATATTGATGTAATGGGCGTATTTGAGTCATGCATATAAGTATGCTTCTAATAAAACCCTCTTCTCAACTATAATTTTATATGTATCCTGTATTTTTGTTTTTACATGTATGCTGCACCAAAATAGACTAAATTTGGAAATTTAAAAAAAATTACACCAATTTTCTATCTGTACCACCCACCACTAATGCATTTTTATCTGAAGACAAATTTAGATTACTATCGACTTTTTTATCTTTATCAATAATTTATTGGATAAATGTATAATAAAATAAATAAATAAAGTATATCCATATGAAAATGTAATATACTATCATTACTATTACATATTAGTCACAATAATACTAAAGCACCAGTTGAAAACTGAACCCTGTGGCTGTGTACCTTTAATGCTGGATGTATTTCGTCGCTCTATTGCGACTTACTATTCTTATTCGTTGAGCAAGTAAAGCACCAACTCTGGGTTCACCGGTACTATCTACCAGGCGCCAACTTTCTTAAAATCTTTAATTAACGCCTGTGTATTTAAACCGGTCTCCCAAGAGTCTACTAGGAACGATGATATTTGAGCTAGTCATCTATTGTATATGTATGTGTATAGTAGTTTCATTCTAGGAGTACATTATCTTCACATATAATTATTTAACTAATGTATACTAACATTGTAAATTCTATTTTAAAAGAGTAAGTATGGAGTTTCTTGCCTATTTTTCACCTCATGACAGCTTTTGGAAGGGGCAACTTGAATCATCTTTACTTATATTTTATTTAAGTGCCATTTTAGGTGGTCTAATTGGAATAAATGACATTGAACTAAATAAATAACAATTACCTTTACATTCCAAAATCGTTTTGTAGTTTCCACCGGAATCTTTTGGGAGACCTTCAATGGGGATCCACTGCTGTAAGGTATTTGATCCAGTAGTATGGACTCGAAGCATTTCCATTAACTCTTTCTTCATAAACGGCTTCATCATCATTAAGAGTTTATCTACCCAGGATGGGGCATTAACAAAGTGCAGGCCTTTTAGTCTTACTAACATTGTTTCCTGAAATGAGAAAACATTAAAGAAACATTCTCGTAATTACTTGATTAACACTCTAAGTTCTGGTATCCAGAACGTAATCAAGGCTTTTTCTGATATATACTTTTGTATATATAAATACTTCATTTCCTATATGTACAAAATTTAAGTAGGTATATTTTAAGAAGTTCGTAGAGAACCTAAGAATCAACCGGTTAGGGGCGTTAAGTATTTCGTTAGCACTATAGTGTCCTTGATTATCTCATTTAGCGATTACGTCAACAGTAATTTTATTTACTTTTTTAAATATTATATTACCCATTTTCTATGCTTGAAAGTGAAATGTATTTTCGGCAATTCCTAACTAAATTAATACGTTTTCAAATTTCAAATTCAAAGCCTTTAATTCAATGTAATTAATACGTTGAAATTGAGGAACGGGGGGAGGTAATAAATTGCAGTATATCTGCTTACGTAATTCTTGAAAGTGACTGTATTATATTATTGTATTTATTTTTAATTTTGAAACAAATACAAATACATTAAGCGTTCATAAATTTGGCAAGCCCCAGAACCAAGGTTATCGCCACACTAGGATGCTCAGATTTAAAAATCAGTAAAATGTAAATTACCTGCAAATAATATAAAAACTGTTGTAGACTCTGCAAGTCAATCCTTGCCAGGTGCCCCAGAGACATTCCTTCGAAATCTATTACCATACAAAATCCTGGCCAAGTCCCTTCCTCATACTGCCAGAGATCTATCACCATCAATGTAGCCCTGAAAAAGGTTCTTCGCTCAAGACTATGCTACACTTCCGAGCCCTCTCCGCGTTATTTTTAAGTTTTAGTTTCGTAACAGACAAATAAAATGCAAACTTACTTTACAGCTACACTGAACACAAATAACTTCGGGTCATAGTTTATCATATGTGAGTAAAAAATAGCATAACCTTCTTTTGTGCGTGTCGGTAGAGGGCAGACCAAACTGAAAAAGAAAACGAAGTTATAGCAAGAGGAACTGTATGTAGTTTATAATATATTTTATTCGTATTTTATGTCCTAAACTGTAATACATATATTAAATAATCTAATTTAAGTAAATCTATGATGGCTTATATATTAATATAAGGTGTGTTTCAAGTTAAAGCCATAAAAATAGCGTTGTGGTATTGTTCAGTCTATTCTTAATACACAATTACTTTTCTTTGAAAACGAACAAAACGTAATTGAATAGTCAAACTGATAGAAAAGTTACAAAGTTTGATTCGTGCGAAATATGCGACCAGCGTTACGTGGGCGTATTTGGAACTAAACGGTTGCTAACTGTGAAAAAATGTATGGAATGTCTATTTATTCGAGCTGTTGAGAACTTTAAATTATAATATATTATGTTGAACTATAACTTAATATATCATATAGAGCTTTTTATATGCGGCTATTATACAAATACTGTCTAAAACTTTAAAAGTTTATATATAAATACCAAATCTCTTACATTAACAGTTTAATAAGTAATTGCGATACTACTTACATTATTCTCAATATAATTATCATTCTGAATAGAAAAATAACTTACGCTGTATTACAAATTTGTTCCACGTCTTCCACTCTTCTGTTCTTAAAGAAATTCGTGAAGAGTGTGCGTAGAGTGTAGTGAAGATCTAGCACTTGCTTGGTGACCCCGCTACTTCTCTCACAAGAGTGATAGGCCAAAATTAGGTCTAAGTCTAGAAAAATATATAATTTTACTAATCATTCTTTTGTATAATATTTTAGTAGCTTTTACTTATCACTTTGGTATGTTCACCACAATATCACATTATTTATTGTATGACTGGTAATAGAAATAAAAGTATCATGTATATAGTAATCTAATAACAGAACAAGCTTCAGCGATCCCTGAGTTCGTAGGTTCGATCCCCGGCTGTCCACCAACGGATTTTCTATCAATCGCTCAAACGTTGAAGGAAAACATCTTTAGGAAACCAGAGCTTGTCTTAGAATCAAAAAGTTCGAAGTGTCTAGCACAGAAGGATGATCACCTAATTTTCTATTAAGATTGCGAGATGATCATGAAACAGATGCAAAAGGGTTGTAACGCCTCTGATTTATAACACAAACATCTCTGAGGTGATTTCAAGAACGTCTAGTACACAAGTAGTTTTAGTAATGTTATTTAAATAAAAACAAGTAATTATTGCATATCATTTTCCTTATTATAAATAATTATATCTTCTGTCATTTAAGAGTTCATGACAGTTGCGTTGTTATTCTTACGTGATGTTGATATTTTGAATGATATAAGATTTGCGCTCGACTTTGATCCGAATTTTGCTTAAATTAAGCCAATTTAATAGACATTACATTTATGACTGACGAATCAAATAGCCACAAAAAAAAAATAATAATGTTGTTTACCTGTTATGTATTTTTCAGGCAAATGTGGTTGTGTTTTCAACCATTGCCTCAGCTCTTGGACATCGCTGGGGCTGATTCCTGTGCTCTTCTTGTACTCCACTTCCAGGGGCAGCTCTTGGACCTCTCCTAATACCATTGTCTGAAGATTCTGTAATGTGATACAAAATTCCTTTTAATAATCATAAGTCCAAGACTACCTGTACTTTGGCTTATTATGTCAACTCCATTAGGCTTTTTTTGAAAACTTCGGAATAATAAGTGTGTTTATTATTCTTATCTTAATTTCATAATTAATGCACTTTTTGTTTTCTTATAATTGACGTAAAAGACCTTGAATCCATCATATCGTGTGGTCAAAACAAATCAAAATAATTTTTCGTTTTTAGTTGTAAAGGAGAAAATAATAGTATTTATTTAAACTTTAATGTACATAGCACAATTTTAAGTATATTTATTTCAAAATATTTCATTTATATTTTTTTACGCCACAAACTTATATTACTATTTATTACCTAAACAAGATTGTTTTATGTTATGATGACAGAAAATGACGGCATTAAACACGGAATAGTTCAGTTAATTTTAAATTGTAATGCAATGCAAAATCATCACACAATTTACACAAAAACAACATTTACATTTTCAAATATCGCCTAATTTTATTTTGGTTTTAATAAATATAGCATCTGACAAATATAATGTATTATGTATTAACATCGACTTTTTGATAGAAAGGTGAACATTCCATTTAAGTTTTGTAGTTACTACACATATTTTATTCAAAGGATGCTTTGTGTGTGTGTAATTTAGTTCCAAATACGTCCGCGGTGCGCAACCGAAGTTCTTCAAACTAAAACTTAGTTTCGATTCTATTACGATTTGATTTAAACTAAAACTTACTTTTTTTTTTTCACATAAAACAAATCACATTTGAATCACACCACTCTGACTGACAACATGCGGTTGAATGAAACTGGATTTTAAATTACCGCGCACCAAATAAAACCATAATTTTACATATGTTTTGTTGAGTTGATTATTAAGTTTATATGAGGTAGAAATAATCCAAATATAAATAAACCAAATACCTACGGAGAGTTTAAAAAACGTTCTAAACGTTACAATGTCTGCCACAGTGGCCGAACTTTTTTAATTTATTTTAGTGATTATTTAAGATTAAGAGTAGAAATTAATTATAAAAAATATTATATAAGGTTATATTAATATTAAAAAATTACTCTGTTGAATCCATATATATGTTATATTAAAATATGATTGTGTGAATTTGCTTTTGACCTTTATTTTTATAATCATTATTTTATTATGTCAACACGTTTAATGAATTTATATCGCTCTTAATGAAAGACTGGCAAATAGCACTGAAGGTCTTTATAGCATTGGTAGCCTTTTTTTAATCTTTAATAATATACGTATATGTAAAACCAGTACAAGTTTTGGAGAACCAGCAGTGAAAGTGGTTATGGTTGTTTCGAATAAGCCTTTGCAAAGTCGTAGGTACATTTTGGATTTAACGTAACCTTGCCAGTTTTAATAATATATAGTATACGAAATATACCAGTGTTAGCGTAATGTTAGACAAGCAACTGAACCCTGAATCTTGTTTAAACCCTGGTTGTTTTAAGATCAATCAGCCTTGCTCCTTAAACGGCACGTTATAGATGAAAAAAGGCAATTTTAACTCTTTCTATCCCTTACTTTTAGATAGAAAAAGCACAAATAATGATCGACGAAAGAAATTCAGTCAGACAGTTGACTAAGTTTATAACTATCAAAACAAAAGTCTTATTTCTTTCAAACCAATAATTAAGGGAGTGGGAATAATAATAAATAAACAAACATACTAAAAACAACAATTGAATTTTACAATAAAATCTATTCCTATTGTGTGTTCATCATTATTATAAATTAAGAAGTGTCACTTGATTGTCATATATTGATAGGTGCTTTCAGAAATGTGTTTCATGGTTGTTGTTTGAGGTTGTCCTTGTTATGGTTTTAAAAATGTTGTATGTATTAGGTACCTTTGGACACAAATATATTTAGGTGATACGAAGTTCTTGAGTTCATCTAGTAATAGATAAATATTAAATGACTTCTGGAAAATATCACAGAAGTTATTGTTTGCAATGACTATTTAATAAAACGTATCTCTGGTGTGTTATTTACATCTATTATGTGTTATTACACGACAGGATAACACAAGTTGTGTATTACGTTTAAGTGAGGCCATTTTTAATTTTAAGTGCCATTGAATACGTTTAATACTAACAGAGTTTTAACTTACTAATAAAATAACACACCATCGGCTTATGTGGAATACAGTTTGACTGTGAACTAATGTACTGTTCTTTCTATGTGAGCATTTAACACTAGCTGGTACGGTAAAGGAAACATCAGGCCAAATCGGCCTTACACCCAAAAATATATGGTTGGCACAGAAGGGTCGACAACCTGCTTCTATTGAGCAGGTTTTAGTTAGTAAGACCTTGGAAGATATTCCAAGACATAGTATTTATAATTTAAATTAGTTACTAAGACAACAGAGAGTCTCTCTGGCAAAGAATTAGTCAGTAAGATAAGTAAATTTAAGAATAATAATAATAAAACTATCAATCTGGTTCACCAAAATATACAAGGCATGAAAAGTAAATTACTAGAAATTGAGTTGTTTTTGAGCAGTGAAAATATTGACATATTGTGTATTTCAGAACACTGGTTAAAGACATGTGAACTTATGTTCAATTTTTGCAATCATCAGATTGGTAGTTCGTTCTGCAGAGGAAATGCAATATGCGGTGGCTCATTAATATTGCTTCATAAAAAATTAAAATTTAAAGAAAGGAAGGACATAGTGAGCCTCTCTGTGGAACGCCTTATTGAAGTATCTTGTGTGGAGCTGGAGCAATTTATCATTGTTAGTTTGTATAGCCCTCCTTCAGCTCAATATGATAGTTTAGAAAAAATATTAGAGCAAGTTCTGTACAAATTGCAAAAATCCAAGAAAAAGTTGGTCTTTAGTGGAGACTTTAATGTAAATTTGCTTGACAACTGTAATTCAAGTAAACGTATGCTTAATCTGTTTAAATCATATAATTTAATTAATAATTTTATTGTACCTACTAGGGTAACAGCCACCACGGCAACATGTATTGACAATATCTATAGTAATATAGTTCCTCTCAACACCTGTATTATCAACAAACTTACATCTGACCACTCTGGTCAATTGTTTGAATTTCAAAATATACTTAAATGTAAAGATCCAAAAAAGACAATATGCACAATTCCTGTAACATATGATCGGTTAGACAAATTTAGAAAAAAAATTATATTTAATACGCCATTTTTGCGTAGTAACCAATGCCCTAATAATTTATATAACACATTCTTTGAATCATTTATTGATGAATTCAAAAATGTGTTCACTCCAAAGACTTTTTTGGTCTCGGAGAAACCTACCTTTTGTGACTGGGCACCTCCGGAACTACACAAAAAAAGGCTAAAATTGTATGAATTGTATGATGAAAAACAGTATAATGACAGTGAAGAATTTAAAACTCATGTTAGGACATTTTCAAAAAAATTTAGGCAAGAGTGTAAAATCGCTAAGGCAAAACACTTAAGTAATAAAATAAACAACAGCTCTGATAAGATAAAGGCTACTTGGAAAATTATAAACGAGGAGACTGGAAGAACCTCCAGAAAGGATTCTGAATATAAGATGAACATAAACGGTAAAGTAATTAGTTCCGACCTCGAAGTAGCCTCTGCATTTGAAGAGTTTTTTACTAATATTCCACTAAATACAACCAGCGTTCTAAATTCTTCGCCATCAGCCGCCCTTTTATTATTGCAACAGAATGTTCCTGTATGCAATCGTGAGTTTATATTTAGCCGCATTAGCTGCAATGATATTATAAAAACATTTAAACAGCTAAAAATAAAAAAAACTAAAGATCTTTGGGGTGTATCTGTTTTCATTGTACAATCGGTAATCGATGCTATCAGTTCAGAGTTGGCTATAATATTTAATGAATGTATAGATTGTGGAGTCTTTCCAGACCAGATGAAGTTTAGTAAAATCACACCGTTATTCAAAACGGGCAGCACTTCTGACCCCACAAATTTTAGACCCATATCTGTGCTGCCTGCATTGAGTAAAATTTTTGAGAAAATAATTCTAGATCAATTACTGATACATTTTAATAATAATAAACTTATGCATAGCCAGCAGTATGGTTTTACAAGAGGTCGCTCTACAGCCGATGCTGGCGTTAAATTAATTTCCGAGATTTTAAATGCTTGGGAAAATTCTCATGATGCCATTGGAGTTTTTTGCGATTTATCAAAGGCTTTTGACTGTGTCCATCACGAAATCCTTATCAAAAAACTTCAACACTATGGCATTAGCGAAAAAGCGCTAAATCTTATGGAATCATACCTGAGCGATAGAATTCAGAAGGTAAATGTAAATGGAGCTATATCACAGGGATCGTCTGTTACTATGGGCGTACCGCAGGGCTCCATACTTGGTCCCTTCTTTTTCCTCGTCTATATAAATGACCTACCATTTCTTGTAAAGGAGCTTCACGAGATAGTACTGTTTGCTGATGACACTTCGCTTTTATTTAAAGTGAAACGACGAAATCCATCACTTGAGAATGTAAACAGTGCCATCTCCAGTGTGGTTCACTGGTTTAGTACAAATAATCTTAAGTTAAACGAGAAGAAGACAAAATGTATTAAATTTGAAACTACAAATGTAAAAAGTAGTCATTCTCAAATAATAATTAAAGACGAGGAAATAGACTTTGTTGATAGTGCGGTGTTCTTGGGAATTACTTTAGATAGTAAACTCCAGTGGGGCCAACACATAGAAGGTCTTTCGAATAGGCTAAGTTCTGCAGCGTTCGCAGTGAAAAAGATACGCGATCTTACGGATGAGAATACAGCAAAGCTCGTTTATTTCAGCTATTTTCATAGTATCATGTCATATGGTGTTATTTTGTGGGGTAATGCCGCTGACATTAATTCGATATTTGTAGTGCAAAAACGGGCTATAAGAGCGATCTGTGGGTTGTCCCCACGGGAGTCAGTCCGAAATAAGTTTAAGGAATTAAATATTTTAACTTTGGCAAGTCAATATATTTATGAGAATATTTTGTATGTGCGGAAAAATATAGATATCTTTAAAAAGAATAGTAGCTTCCATAATTATAGTACTCGTAATAAAGACAAAATTAGCGCACCAACCACGAGGCTGCATAAAACGAGTAATTCTTTCCAAGGCAATTGCATACGTTTTTTCAACAAAATCCCTAGTGAGATACAAATATTGTCAATAAATAAATTTAAATCGTACATTAAAGTAAAACTGCTTGCTAAGGCCTATTATAATATAAATGAATACTTAAACGATCATAGTGCTTGGATATGAATTGCTTCAGTATAAATAGGTAACGCGATAGAATCTCTCGGCTGCATTTTCAGACTATGGGGCGATCGTCGACATCTACGACTTTTTTTTAATGTAAAGTGGGAACATACCGTGATTCATGTGGTATCAAATTATTTCAGTATAATTAGTATTATTACTATTTTCTTGTGTAGCCAAGTGCACATTTCAAGGATCGTCATGCTCACTCAAATGTCATTGCTTGTGGCGGCGTCCATGCGTCGGGTTGTCTCTCTCCCTAAAATATGGCGAGGGGGCTGATGGCTGGCCATGCGTCATACTCGTGAACGGGTGCTACTTGTGGTGACTGGTCGTACTTGAATTCGTGTATGCGGTGATATTAGTTGTTTATACTACGTATTTGCGTGTTGTTCTCACGAGTGTGTAAGTGCGTGCTCCTATTTCACCATGCCTCCTGCTGATAGAGGACAAATCTTTGCTTTTAATTTGTTTTTTTATTCTTTATTACTCAATATGTCATATGGAACATGGTGTAATGGTCGCAGCTCCTTACAAGCATTGTGTAAAAAAAAACTTACTTAAAAAGAGTGGCGGAGAGTTTATTGCCAGTTCTTCTCTTCCGTTCTACGCCCTTGATTTGAGAACTGGCAGTAAATGTAAATTCACAATTTTTAAATTTTTTGACGTTCATAAGTGTACATTGTTACCTACATGAATAAATAAATTTTGTTTTGTTTTGTTTTGTTTTGGGTGATTATTTACTTACCTATTATAAAAAATGATCACGATACAGAAATTTGGAGTTGTAGCGCCACTGTTTTTATTGATATTAAGGGAACGATTCAGACTCGAGACTAACGGTAATGCTCATTATGTCCAAACTGAGTTAACTTTAACTAAAGGTGCCTATAGGCTATAACATTACTCAGCTGAAAATCGTTTTTTTTATAATGTTAAATTGTAGTATACATTACGCATTAACTCTTCCGTACCACAAACAAATGATTCATATCCGTTCTGCTATTTCCTATAATTTAATATTCGTATAAGGTTAATTTAAAAGAGGAAAATTTATACCCATTATATTTAGTTTTAAAATGTGGTATGTCAAATCATTTACGTTTTAAACGTGACCTCTGAATGTAAAGGAAGCTTGTAGTGAGGTGACTCTGACTGGCCTTCATTGGTAAACGAGCAGTGGAATATGCTGTCCATTACGGACTCTACCCTTCGCGACGGCCCAAGCCGAGGTTCGAGTCTCACAGGAGACGCTCTTGCGCGAGTCGCGGGAACCCCACCTTTTCCGGCTGAGCTAAGCTCGCCAAACAGCCCGTGCTGAGCTGTAAAGGCCCTTAAAGCCATAAAAAGCGAGATATAATAAAAATTTATGGACTTTAATGACATGGTACGCTCTTTTCGTGAAGGTCTAAGTCGAATTAGTCAGCATTACTTCAGTGGGATGCTGGTTCCACATAGTGGTGGTGTGTGGCAAAAACTACCTTAGAAAACGCTTACGTGTGGAACGACGGACGGCGTTATCACATAAATCATTATTTTGCTGGGAATTGAAATTAGCCCTAATTCCCTTCATTTTCAATTTCTTGTGCGCAGCTATTAACACTCGAATTAGTAAAATTAATTGTAAAATTAGTTGTATAATGAACAAAAAATTCCTTTAATTATTAATTATATATAGATAGACATTTGAAATCTGACTATAAATACTATTGATAGTTCATTCGCCTTTTATTACATTATTATGTATTCAAGATTTCGTCGCAACAGCATCGTTCGTTTTTGTATTTCGTTGTTAATTTATACAAAGTGGATTTTTAAGGAAAATTATGTTCAAATATAACAACAAAAATGCAGAAATAATTTTACTACATCCGGGAATAGAATCGCTTAAAATTCGGATACGTTTTATGTTATATCTTTTAGTTTCGCATATTTACGTATATAAATGTATTACGTATTATCACTGAGTATGGTTCGTATATGAATAAAACTATAAATACATTGAATATTATTTCTTTTTTGCATCAACCGCCGAAGACGTACACGTACACGTTTATGTGGAGTGTCGTGTAATGAGGAAATGAAGGTACCTACCACTGTAGGTACCTTCATTTCTCAACCCTAAACTGTAGTAAAGTATAGGCTGTGCCCCAACGAATTTTTATTCATTTCCTCGATGACGTGAAGAAACGTGCATCAGACAGTCTTTTCACCTACTTGCTTATAAAGAAAATCTCTATTAAATTTAATGAAAACGAAAATATAAAACTCTAGAAAATACAGCGAAAATCTTCAGTAAAACTTTACAATTTTGTGTCTGCTATTCAGCCCTTGTAAGAGATAAATAGAGTTCTAACCTAAATTTTTGAAATGCATTAAAATTTGTGCAAATTTATTAATTTATTAATTTATGAAACAAATGAATCAGTAAATTACTGATTATCAATTGCTTCTGAAATTCATATATTATTAACTATCCGATAGTGTTTTAGAACAAATAAAGATTTTCAATATTCAGAGTCAATAGAACAGAAACAAGGCGTATGATATTTATTTATTCGAAAACATTTGACACTCAAACAAGTACCGGAATGATGCACACCATCGTGATAGAACCAATATAATACTGTTATTACTCCGGTATCATTTTAACCTGAAAAAACAATCGTAATTATCTTTTATGCCAAATGATTTGACGTGAATATGTATTAGTTTTTTTTTAATAAAAAATAAAATACGTTTATTTAGGAACATAAGATCATCATGGTATCACTTATTCCACGTCATTAAATTCGAGCCTGTTGGCATCCCTACTCATCGGCAAAGAAGACAGAGGGTGTTGGCCGAGAGAAAAAGCCGGCGTAAAAAACTCTCGGTACTCTTTTTAAAAAAAATGCTTTAAATGCACAATATTGGCAACTGAGAACGTAAAGAGAGTGACGCGTGACGCATATGCCATGGATTTTTTTATAGAACTGGGGGCACGGGCAGGGTGTTGATGTTTACTATTACCGCCGCCGAGGCTCTCTCAGTGCTTTGTATTGGATTTAATATACGGGAGTGACGCTTAACGGTTTCGACTCCCAGTCATAAAGGTTGAAAAAGAACTTGCCTTTCACGCTCTGTTGTGCTACAAACAACCAGTTGACAGGGTTGGAATTTTTCATTCTGCATCGAGTTCTCCGAATATCTACAACATTTAAATTAATATTTATTTATGTATATTCACGCCTTAACGAAGGGGTAGGCAGGCATTGTCTATGGTCCTGACATACACTCTCGCTTCATGCATGCTAGTTGTGGTGACTTTTAACTTCTCTAGTACCTTCTGAATTTGGTAACTCTAAAAATTAAATTTGGAATCTCCTAACAGCCAATCGAGCCTTATTTGAGATTTCTTATAGAACAGGTGGCAAACGGGCAGGAGGCTCACTTGATGTTAAGTGATACCGCCGCCCATGGGTCTCGATGCTAGCGGGCTCGCGAGTGCGTTGCCGGCCTTTAAAATAATATGCCGGTCTTGAATAATGCCCACGCAATTCCATATAGTTTTAACATATACGTTATATAAAACTTACCTTTTACGAATAAAAACGGTTCAATACTTAACCTGCCACTAGTTACAATAATACCACAGCCACCATAAGGATTAACCAATACCAAATAAATTCAGGTGTAACTTAACAAGAAATGATTCCTAACATTTATAGAAACTTTTCAAACATTAATAATTTTATTGCCTTTTATTATACAGGGGTTCTGGCAAAATTCGCTTATAGCACCACCTTAACACGTCACTACTATGGGCGGATTGTGAATTTGTGGGGCTCTGCTATTACGGGTAAGTCCCTCGTAAAAGATGCACACGCGAAAAAATACAACGACCGAAATAAACGAGGAGGAATTCGTTTCTTTCGATAAAGGCCAAAACCCATGCCGGGTTTGGGTCAAAGGAAACCGATCTTATGATTGGATTTTTAAATTTATTAATATTGCCTATTGTTTTCAGTGGGGATTGGGGCCCTTTATATCCACGGGGCCCTGGGCTGTAGCCCAAAAAGCCGTTAAGTAGATCCGAACCTGGTCATTTAGGTTAGGTTAGGTTAGAATAATAAATAATCCAGTGGCAAATATGATTGGGCGTTGGGCTCCGCTTGCATAGGTTTCTTTAGATCTTTGACAGTCACCAGTTTCTTCACGATGCTTCCCTTTAACCTAATAACATCTTCACTACCATTCTTTATTATTGTTCACAATTAACATATTATTTAACACTAAAATTAAGGTTATATTGAGGGATGAGGACTGAGTAGTACGATTTTTTGTACATTTCTTGAGAAACCCACTATTTACCTCACAAGTTAAACGATGATAATGAATAGCTCTGGCATTCAATATCGCAAAGAACTCCGTAAGGTTCAGAGTCGAGATCTAGCTCTAAGTAGGTATTATGTCAAATCAAATAAGATTTAAAATACGGGATAGTTACTGCCAGGGACGGATATACGAAAGGGTTTTTTTCAAAGGGCCTGTAAAAATGGACATTTAATAAAAAATAGCCCAAATAAAAAAAACTCCAAAGGTATGGATCCCTGAGATTATTCAACCCCTGTGCAATGCATGTCGTTCCAACGGAACGGGGAATATGCCAGTGCTAGTTTTTGGTAGGTATATGCAGTGCAGGTCTTGAATATGTGTTTTTGACTTGATAATGACATTATCAAGTCAAACGTCTTAGCAAGTTTGATGTAGTTCTTTCAATATTGCTAAGTATTATTAGTAGGTAGTTGATTCGGCTGGTAGAGTTAAAAATTAAAATATTAACTCGACAGTGAGTGTACTTTATGTACTATATCGAAGCCATGATAAAATGTTATGGTTCAATTATCTGAAGCCATTTGCAAAACTTGTATTACTGTTTGGTCACAGTAGTTTTTAATAGTTTTTACAACAAACATAAATGTACAATACATTTTCCTATTGACAATTTTCACCAGAGATGTTTCTTTCTTTTGTGCGAAGAAAAATAAGGAAATATCGTAAATGTACGAGGTATGTTGGCTAGGCAAACGAAGCTGCGTGGCGCGGACGCTACCTACTGCTTACTTTTTGTATCACAAATGTACAATCAATTTATTATCGATCGAAATTAATCGAGGTTAATGCACTCGTTCATGCGCAGGTGCCGGCTCTTATGCGCGCGTAATCCTAAGCCTTACGAATCAGTTGCGTGTTGTTTCCACGAGAATGTCAGTGCGTACTCCAATTTCACCACGCTTACTGCTGACACAGGACAAATCTTTATTTTTTATTAACTATTAATTACTTTTATTAAATCAGTAAGATTAAAAAGAGTGACGGACACTATATATTTCACAGCCTGTATATTTTTATTGTTATAATAACTATTAAGCATAGAGATTAACGTGTTTATGAATATCGTTTCACGGTTCCTGATTTATGAAACAGTTTCATTTAGTAAAAATAATTATTTCACTAAAGATTACGAGATTTTCATCTAAACCAAAAAAATCAAATCACTAAATGTCGGATATTTGTAGAAAAATATTATTCGTATTATGTAAATATATCACATTGATATAAAATAGTTTATTTTAAAATTATGCATTGATAAGTATAGATAAACTTAATCATAGCATATTATTAAGCAAAGGCAAAAGAAAAGCTAACACACAAATAGGCCAACTGGTGAAGTGCTAATCGCCGCCCACGGCAACTCACATTTTTCTACAAGGCTCGCGTTGCCTGCTTATTAATACATTGGACAACAATGATTCGGCTTCGATAATACAGAAAAACTATCAATAAAAATTGAATGGGAGCCCACTGTATAAAGATTGTAGCATCAATGTTTGAATAAATTACCAACATTTACATCATAGACAAATAAAAAAATAATTCAAACAAATATTTTTAATCAATTTCCAGCTTTTTAAAAGAACCCTCAACACCTCCAAAAATATCTGCGTAACTCTTCACTTTACCAGGCCTCAGTGATTCCACCACGCGTTTTTTATTTTCCTCTTCAAAGAACGTCTGAGCTGCTTCTAGTTTGTTGAATACCTCTTCTAAAAATTAAAGAAAAGGATTATGGTTTTATAAATCTATCTTGCGCAAATATTATATAAAGCGAATGGTGAGTAAAAAAATCAAGTAAAAAATGTAATAGGAACGTGACGAAGTTGATGATTTGTTTCATTCCAAGAAGCCTTAACATATGTTCTGTCATTTGTCTATTGTCTGTTATGGTGACACACTGATTTTAACAATGAGTAAAATAGGAAAGCAATTCATTAAACGCCTGCCAAAATATTACGGCAATATGAGAAATTACTCCTTCGAAATTGAATGTCCGAATTGTATAAGGGTGCGTGCGAATGCGCTGCGAATGTGCAGCTCGCGAGCAGTTTTTTTTTTTAATGCAATCTTGCTGTTGGCCTCAAAGACCTTTCTTTACAGCTCAGCACGGGCTATTTTGGCGAGCTTAGCTCAGCCGGAAAGGGTGGGGTTCCCGCGACTTGTGCAAGGGCGTCTCCTGTGAGACTCGAACCTCGGCTTGGGCCGTCGCGTGGGGTGTCAATCGCCTGAAGGGCAGGACGGAAGCTCACTGGAGTGAGCGAATGCGAAGTAAAGGTCCTCGCCTTCCCCGGTGAAGGCGGTTTTTAACCCTAGTCTGATTGTTGCTGCTTTTATTATTATTGGCCGCGCGGGCGGCTTTTGATTTGTTGTTTGCTAGTGTGATTGGATCATCCGGATCCGTTAGAATGTGAATGTGAATCCGTTAGAACGGGGCCTCCTGCGAGCCTTTTTAGTCGGGAAGGGGTAGTAATTGATGCTTTTACGCACCAATGGGTTAGGATGGTGTTAAGCCTTGTCGAAGTGGCGTTTGGACGCTAACTTCATCCATTGGGCTATGGTAGGGAGCTCCAGGTCGTAGTGGAGATCGACGTTTCTGACGTAAAAGGGTGAATAGTCGCGATTCTCATGAAACGCGATTGTAGCCGATGGATATGCGAGGTGGCACGGTGGCGCATGGTCGGACGCAGGCCTTGTACAAGGTTACCTTGTGTCTAAGGTACATGTGACTCCTTTTATTTAGGAGGAAATGGACTCGAGAATGGACGAAAGCAGCCTTCTCGCGAACGGCGGCTACATGCTGACGAAAAGACATGCCGCTATCGAGCGTGACTCCTAGATATTTGACGGACTTTTGCCAGGGAATGGCTTGTCCGTATAGGGTGACCTCTTTTTTGATGAGAAATTTTCCCCAAATATTAGCGTTAGCACCGTGGTTGCCCCTGGCAAAGAGAACTGCGACGCTTTTCTCGGGATTTAATTGGAAGCCCCGTTTCCGAAACCATTCGCCTAGCGACGTGGTTGCGGTCTGCAGTCTGTCCACGATGACACCTCTGTCTTTGTGGGTGGTATAGAGAGCGGTGTCATCGGCATAGAGGGCTAGCTCCACATTCAGAGATCTAGGGATGTCGCCGGTGTAAAGCGTGAAGAGAAGGGGCGAGAGGACCGAGCCTTGAGGGACTCCTGCCCCGATTGGACGAGGAGACGATAACGTTCCTTCTACGCGATAACGTATTGAACGGTTGGACAAGAACTCGTGTACGATACGCACGAGTTTTAATGGCACTTAAGGGTGGTAGAGATTGTAAACCAAGCCGTTGTGCCACACCTTGTTGAAAGCCTTCGCTATGTCGAAGAAGAGCCCACCCGTGGCTCTCGGAGCTGTTCATTCCGGAAAGGATGTGCTCCGTGATCCGATGGACTTGATGGAGGCACGAGTGGGCCGGCCTAAAGCCGAACTGCTCATCGGAAATCGTCGAAGAGCCCCTTTTCTATGGCAAAGTCTAGGAGTCGCTTTAACACTACCTTCTCGTACAGCTTGCTCAGCGTGTTGAGAAGGCTGATAGGGCGGTAACTGGTGGGATTGTTACGAGGCTTGCCTGGCTTGTGAATACTAATAACAATGATCTCTTTCCACTGCGCCGGGAAGGTGCAGTTTTCGAGTAGGCAATTGAATATGGCCACTATTAAGCAAATCAGATGGGGCGGGAGGCACCGGAGGACCTTGTTCGAGATGCCGTCGAGACCTGGTGATTTACGAGGTATTGAACTCTTGATTAGAGTTTTGACCTCGGCGGAGCGGCTCGGGAGAGAGGGGCAGTGCGACTATGCGTTCGACTTCACGGTTCACGTGTTCAACGTCCGCCGGGTCGCTATGGTCGAGATACGGCGTGCAATGATCCACTGGGTTGACGGCTAAGCACTCGGCTTTTTCGTCGTCATCGAATCGCGAACAGTATAAGATTTTTTAAGATTTTTCTCAGATCAGTGTGACAGGGTAGTGCAAGCCCATTATTTCACTTATTTTACAAAATAAATTGTTTAATTTAATACATTCTACATAAATGCTTACCACTCAGCTCTCCGACAGTTTTGTAATTTCCACCGACATCTTTAGGAAATGCTTCCAGAGGTAGCACATTGCCAATGTTTTTAAAACCATCAGTGTAAAACTCCAACAAATTTATCATTTCATTTTTAATAAACGGCTTCATTATAGTAATTAAACGGTCAAAATACGACGGTGCATTTAATAAGTGAAGTTTTTTTAACTTCAAAGGTATTGCTTCCTGAAAGAAATTATAAAGTTCACTGGTGTTAACAAAATATTATAAAATTGTTAATTTATTTATGTTTACTGCCAATTCTCAAATCAGTGACAAAGAACTGACTATAATTTCTTTTCACTTTCTTTAATAGCCAAGAATTTGATCTCAAACAACTCTTAGTGCTTTCAATGGTTACAAACCTCAATTTCGATAAAACTGAGGAACTCTAGGTGATAAATGAATATATATATAAAATTTAAAGGCATTTATTTATTATATTATTTATATACAGGTATAATATATTAATAGTTTTCTTTTGAGTAATAAAGTGTTTAACACACTCTCCCACACACACACGTACACCCTCTCACCTTACACACAGGGAGAACACTTGAACACTTCACACCATAATAGAATTACTTGTTAAATTGATTGTAAATTATAACATAATATAAGTTTCGCCAATGAGTCATGTACTTGATGTTGGATTTTTTGTCAAATATATTTAAGGGGTTAGGCGCTGTATGCTCAAATACAGGTTCACACCTAGTTCAGCGTCTAATAAACCTGACTAATTTTGTTAATAATACTAGCGCAATTAGATATAAGTTTTTTCCTGTGAAACAAACTTGAAATAAATTATTTCTATTATTATTATATTATTATTTCAGGATGTGTCTTTGATCAGACCATGGTCTAATCGATTCAGACCAGAACCCTCTGTAAGTTCCCGCGATCCCGAGCACAACACTCGTAATAGGCATTTCTGCCGCACACTGCAAACAAACAACGCGCGACTGCGCTGAAAATTTGAGAGTATTAGACGTAAGTATAAACAAGCAGCAAAACTAGCGCCGCTGTAGGAATTCTAATTAAGTACCCTGTCAAACTATGGTAAAGCTTCTGTCCGCGTACCTCTGTAAACATTGTAAGCAGGCGACGCCCACATTTGTAAAGTTATTTAAAACCAATCATAGATGGCGCAAATTTCAATTGGTTTTAAAAGATTGTATAGAAAGATAAGCAAACCTGTAAATAATATAATATCTGCTGGACATTACGCAGATCTATTTTGGCCATATGCCCTATTGTGTATCCATCAAAATTGATTACTACTTCTAGACCTGGCCAGGTTCCTGTCTCGTACTGCAAGACGTCGATACTCATTAAAAACGCTCTGGAACAAAAGTGAGTTCCAAGTTATTGGTCTCCAAATGCAAGTAAATTATTTAAAGACAATAATAATAATATTTTATTTGCTAAAATATGGTATAATCAAAAGTTAGCATACCGTTTTTTGATATAAATATTTTCTAGATAATTCCCCGACTATGTAGTCGTCCAAGGTATTAAATAGCTTGCCTAAATGTTATTGGTTACTCGGATTATAAAACACTACTACCTATTTCTTTTAACGTTTGCATACTCTGCCACACATGCGCGCAAATTTGTCTTAAAAAGTAAAGATGTGACGTCATTTTGAGTCATTTCATTATAAGAAATCCTTATATTATACTAGCTGCCCCCGCGAACTTCGTTTCACAAAATAAATTTAATTTATACTTAAGCCTCAATAACACGTGGTAATCATGATATTGAATTATAGCTTATATGACACGTTTGTAGGTTTACCATAGCAGTGCCATCTATTGATTACTTATTCAATCCAGTCGAAAAGTATCGACATCTGTTAGAATCTTTTGGAGTTAACAGATAATTGTGACTGAATTAATTAAAGACAAATAATTTGCCATAAAAAAAAATTGCGAATACAATTAAAGATCTAAACTATCCTATCTCTTAAGTTGGATCAAACTGCTCACAGTGTGCCAATTTAATTTAAAATCGGTTATGTAGTTTAGGAGTCCATCGCGGACAAACATCGTGACAGGAGATTTATATATATTAAGATTATCACTACATCATTACGTTATTAAAATATATAAGTATTACGTTATCATATTAATATTAATCATAATGTTTTACTCAAATAACCATTAATATAAAGTAATCAACATTCAATTCACATTTGAATGTTTTTGGTGAATTATTATAAACCTTGATTGCCAATAAGTAATATTGATTAAGTTTAAAATTATTATGGTAGCATCTTGCTTGTGCTTTATCTATATACCTGCCAAAATTCCACATTTGCTAATGTTGTTTTATTAATTAATAATAATCTATAACATATATTATGAGAGTTTTGTAACATTTTAATCGTAAAATTGTTTAGATAGAAATACAACGATATTAAGGGAATAATATCAGTTTTCGCACTCCATAAATTAACTATTCAAACACACAAAAACATTTCAAGCAGTAGCTCATCAGATTAGGTTATCTCTCTCTCTCATCTTAAATAAAATATAATGACGTTGCTATGGATTAAGCCAGTCTTAAGAGGGCCTAAAGCTAGCACTAGATTTAACCCGCGCTCTCTCCGTTATTTTCTGTCTTTGCTAAAATTTGAGAAATTATGTACCTATATGTAGTTAAGGATCAGTATATATTTATAGCTTTTATTTCAAACAACACATACTTTTTTAAAATTGTGAATAAAGTACAATAATAACACTTACTTGATATTATGTGCAACATCGAATTCATTAGGATCACCGTTTACACAGTGGCAATACATAACCACGCTACCGTCTTTTGTCCGCTGGGCCAGAGGAACAAATAATCTTAAAAATACAAAAACAATCACAATTTGAGCATATGTGGTCGAAAAATTTACAATTGGATGAAAGCTGAGCCCTTATGAGAGGATACTGAAAGAACTACATCGATCTTGCATAAAAACATTTCGGAAGGTCACTGTCGCAGGCACCTAGCTTAATCAACCGTTTTCCTCACGATGTTTTCCTTCAACGTTGGAGTGAATTTCAAATACAGAACGAAAGAAAGACCATTGGTGCACAGCCTGGGATTAACCTCGGAGTCGTACGCTAAATCTAGATTCGTAAATCTGAACCTTAAAAGTTGGTAGCGCCATTGATTATTTTTTTATACAAGAAAGAAGGGCAAATGAGCAGGCGGATACAAGAAGAGAGTACTTAACCATTATGTAAGATGATGAAGCGAACTTAAACGCTCGATATGATGCTCTCTTTAAAGTCAATTTATAAAAAAACCTCATACGCGTTCCTAAATGTCCTTTTCATTGTAGTTTCAAAAGATCTTTCTTGAAAATAAGCTGTGAAGAGGGTCCTTAGCGAATAGTTGAGATCCATAAGCTGCTTGGCCACCTCGACACTTCTGTTACAGCTGTGGTATGCTAATATTATGTCCAGGTCTATAAAAGAAAAATATTCAATTTACCTGCTGAATGTTTTAATAATTATTAACTTTTTTACGCCAATAAATGAACCTTAAATTTTTGCAGCTTAGACTACAGAGATCCAGATATTTTTAACTTAAAAGAGTTCCCAAATCTTACACATGCATTTGTTAAAACGACTTTTTTATATCATAATGCAAATACATCAAAGTAAATAATAAAGACAAATTTACATACTACATATTATGTAAAATAGTAATATAATTTTTTTTAAAATAGAACAGGAGGCAAACGGGCAGGAGGCTATCGCCGCCCATGGACACTCTCAATTGAAGAATCGAATTGGTTCGGAAATACTTCAGTCGGCAGCTGGTTCCAAAAAGTGGTGGTGCGTGGCAAAAACTCTCTAGAAAAACGCGCAGTTGTCTAACGGTGGACGTCGAGGTGATACGGCGGGATTTCGTATTCTGCCTCGACGTCCGATAATGAAACTCAGCTGCAGGTATTAATCCGAACAACTCCTCTGAACACTCTCCATGGTAAATGCGGTAGAAGCTGCAGAGAGACCCCACATCTCTACGCAACGCCAAAGGATCAAGCCGCTCGGAGAGAGTTTGGTCGTCAACGATTCGAACCGCTCAAATATAATAAGGCTCGTGCTAAGTGCTAGGATCTAATAGTGAAATCTCCGCAAAACGGATTGTTGGATAGCAATAGCAGGTATCGAGATAATGAGTCATCCGCCATACAGTCCTGCCCAGCACCTTACGACTTTCATTTATTCCCAAGAACTAAAGATAAGATTCGAGGTATTCGCTTTACGAGCCCTGAAGATACAGTGAAAGCGTAAGAAAATGGCATAGAAGAGGAAAACCCCTGAGGGACAATGGGTTCACTGCTTTTCTCAGTGGTTCCATCGAATGCGATGAAGTGTATGTACAGATCAACGCATTCGATCCTAACTCCTCTCTAGGACTGGAGATCACTTCGAAAGACAATAAAAGTATTGGTAGCTTACTACATTAAGCCAGTTACTACATTAAGCCAGTTACTACATTAAGACAGACTCTCACGGACCACAATTGCTAAAAAGCAGTCGGAATTGGGTTTCACATAATAAATATACTTCCTTAATTTTGTATATTCAACAGCATACAGACGTGTTTATAGTGGTAAAACTTTCAGTTGGAAGGTGTTAATTATGGATTTAAAGAGTGATACCGGAGAACAATTTTGTCAATTTGCTTTACCCTGATATTTACAAGCGGTCAGAGTATCAACACCAAGGACGCTTACATCTATCCTTGACATTAGATGCAACTTTTAGGTACATTATTATATTTTTATTAAATGTTTCTCAACATTGTCGTATTGGCATAGGCTGTAAAGATAATGTGTGTATGTTTGAAACAAAATAAATAAATAAATAATAAATAAAACTTTTGGCCAAGAAAGCACCCTCTGTTATAAATCAAGATCACAAAGTGTCCTTAGATATTTTTAATTCAGTACCTACCGTAAATTGGTTTTCTTATTTCTACGCCAAAACCAGAAATATTTCTGACAGACTACAGAATGAGTCATTCTACATATAAGTAGATTCAGATTTTGATAATGATAATAAATATATAATAATAATATTCCAAAAGAGGCACAATATAAAAGGAAACTGACAGGAGTATACTGCAGTCAAAAATTAACCTGTAATATGCTTTTCCGGCAAATGGGGCTGGGTTTTCAGCCACTGTCGAAGCTTTTCCACATCTTGGGGCGATACACTTCCCTTTTCATACTCCTCCTGAATTGGGAATTCCTTAAGTACCATATTAATTCTAAAAAATATATTTTTTTAAATAAAAATATCGAATTCACTAAAATATCAAACAACACTTATCACCAAACTCGAGAGACTGCTTTACTTAATCAATAAATCTATATCAATAATGTTACAATGTAAAAAGATACAACAGCGGACACAAAAAATGTATTAACACATTTCAATTCATCAAACAATTCGTCAAAATTTAATTAAAAATAATATTACTGTAACTGACGAATTACACATTCAAAACGTGGATTAAAAATTATGTTGCGAACAATGTTTTACCACGTAACAATTTATTTATATTTATTATTATGTTATGCGGAAAGAGACCAAAATAACAAATTCGTTATTGCTACACTTTACCAAAATCAGTTAATTTTATCTTAATTAGCATCAAGATTACGGTCCAACTATAGACAACCACAAAAAGATAATAATATATCACTGCCTCAAACCAGACGGTTCTCTTACCGCACATACTCTACACTGTTCTCACTGAGATGTTTACTAAAATATTATCTGTTGCTACATACAATAGTCTGTAGAATTTAAAATGTTTTCAACTCTACTAATATTCCGTAAAATGCAATTACATATTCCAAATTCGTTTATAATCTCCCATTTCAAGGACACATCGTTGTACCAAATTGTTTGTACGGTAGTGTATTATTATCAGTCACATTGTTAGATACCGATTACGATGAATTTACGTTTCGGAAATTCATCGTCCATGACTTAAACTTCTACAAATTTAAATTAAATTTTTCAAACAAAACCACGAATTTTACATTGTCTATACTGGACGGCAACTTGTAGCAGAATCACTTTTCCCTTTTAACAAGCATCTTCTCAATTAAACATCGCTCCCTGTTCGCTTTGGGATTTTAGGAGTATTCAATACAACAAGTGTAGCTCTTCCAGCATTTCTTCATCTGCTAGCAAGTGAAATCCTTAGATTTTATTCTACAAACTACAAGAGATTGTTGATATAGCAGATGCAGAGAAATGCGTGGTTAGCATCCCACCCAGGCTTCAGTTTGCCTTCTACCGTAAACTATCAAAGGAGCTGATGATCTTCTTCGTAAATTTGAATTCAGCCCAAAGTGATGTTTTTTTCGTTTGAGTAGATAAGTATCGCAATACAGCAAGTAAATGCTACTAATTAATCCTGTTTTAGTTTTCCTTTTATCAATTTTAATTATAGTTATTATTAGTATGTAAGTTAAGAATATTGTATATACTCTATATTTGTGTGTTATTAAGTATTTTATTACACTTAATTGACATAATAATAAAAAAATTAATAATTTATTAATGAATAATGGTAATTAAGATAATACTCTGATAGTTACAATGTATTTGACCTTCTTAAATTTTTATACAAGAGTTATGTAACCTGCCTTTAATTAAGTTACGTATATATGTTTTAGTTATATATTCTTCTAGCGTAAACAAAATGTTAGCTATTATCGCACACTTGAAGCCGAAATTAGTCTTTTATTTTTTTTTCACCCTCATAAATAATTGTAAGGTGTCATTCTCGCGTTCGATATTTTTTTTTATTTTTATAGAACAGGGGGCAAACGGGCAGGAGGATCACCATGCTAATGTCCAGTAACATAAGGCTTTCAAACTCAAACTCAAAATATATTTATTCATATAGGTAAACACAAGTACACTTATGAACGTCAAAAAAAATTAAAGTAATAGTAAATTTACAGTTACCACCAGTTAGCAAGACACGGGCGTAGAGCGGGCTAGAAGAATTGCCAAGAAACATTCCGCTACTCTTTTTAATCGCTTAGTTATGAGTCATAAAAATTCTTTGAACTGTAGCAAATCAATCCCAAGGAATGGGATCATTTAAGTATTCGTCAAATTTATAAAAAGCTTTATTGACTAATTTACTTAATTAACGAGGGCGTTTTTAGTGATATGGACATGGACACTCACAATGCCAGAGGGCTTGCGAGTGCGTTTCCGGACTTTTAAGAATTGGTACGATCTTTTCTTGAAGGACCCTAAGTGATAATTCTCTAATTTCGCTTTAATCAAGTCAAGTCGTTTTTTCTACCCCTAATGTTATCTTAAATACTAATTCATGTTTTAAACAATTAAAACCAGATGTTACCCAAATTTAAACAAAGAGTTTCATTTAACATATAATATCTCAACATATCCACAACAACGCCAACGAACTGCACTCCAGACACATTATTTTAAATCAAACACACTCAAATTGTACTCTTAACTAAACTACTATTTTGTTTGTTGTTTGAGGAAGATCTATTTGGAATAGTTCTAGTTCGCAAAAGAAAATGTCTAATAGGTTTGTTTTGTAGGCTAAGAATTAGATTTTTTAATGAACCACAACCAATAATTACAGAACCTTTATTTTATAATAATTTAAGTGTGATCAGAGTTTTAACTTACCCGCTCTACGCCCTTGACTTGCGAACTGGTTGTAAATGTAAATTTACAATTAATTTAATTTGTTCTTTTTTGTCGTTCATAAGTGTACATGTTTACCTAAATTGTGTACATGTTTGAATAAAGATATTTTTGAGTATGAGTTTGAATTGAGTAACCGTATAGTGAGTGTTTTTATTTACATATATACAGTTGGTATATTCACATCTGTTTAGCAATGTTCTATAAAATTTTAGCTAGTTCTATAAAAGTATTAGCAGTGTAAATTGGTTTTACGAAATCGGGATCAACTGGTTTTGTGTATTGAAACAAATCAAATTCCGAGCTTATAAAAGATTAATAACTAAATTTATATTGTCGGACTAGATAAATAGTAACTATGATTCCATTACGTAAATATAACTACTTGTTAAATAGATTGTACATTAGAAGATATTAGTTTTTCCAATGAGTTCTGTACTTGATGAGAGTTTTATCTGATATAATTAAGGGGTTGGGCGCTGTATAAAATACATTTACACCTAGTTCAGTGTCAGATAAACCTGACCAATTTTGTTTATATAACTTGCGCAATTTGATATAAGCTTTTCCTGTGAAACAAACTTTAAATAAATTATTATTATTATTAATGCATTCTAAAATTTCATGAATTGCCTGGTATGATGATGACTCATGGAACAATTAGACATTGATGCAATATCTACTTAGATTTAATCTTTGTTGTTTAAATAAAATGTTGCTGTACATTAAAAGCGTTTTTATATCAGATTTTTCAATGCTACTACACATATGTCATGACAGGGTGTCGACGGTATACGCTCGGAAAATAAAGTGTTTTTTTTATAGGGGGCCAACGGGCAGGAGGCTTACCTGATGTTAAGTGATACCGCTGCCCATGGATACTCTCGAGAGGGCTCGCGAGTGCGTTGCCGGCCTTTTAAGAATTTGTACGCTCTTTTCTTGAAGGAGTCCCTAGGTCGAATTGGTTCGGAAATACTTCAGTGGGCAGCATGTAAAGTATTTCTTAAGAAAGCTTTGCGGCGGTTCCCTCAACATAACGAAGGATTGTCGTATAGTCTAATTGGCCAGCCCGAGCTTATTAAACTTTCATTGATTAAAACCATTCGATTATATGTATAATATAGTAGACGGTAGACTTTCATTCATTATAAAATACAGTTACAGGTCGAGGGCAGAAGATATCTATCTACATCATTACTAATACTATTAAAATTAAAGATTTTAATTTCTCTAAGGAATAAATCTACTAATAAATTATATTAGTCGGTTCTAGTTATATTATGTAAATTAACAAATAATTAGAATTCAACGAGGAAAAGTAGCCCCAAAACAGGATCCCGGGATCGATGATATACAAGAAGGATGAAAAATGAACTCAAACAAATGTGTAGCACCACGTCCGATTAAGTACACATCATTACAGTACAAAGCAAATATAATTATGCTTCATATCGTCAAAATTCATGCTTGGTCAGAGTTAATTCCTGTGAGGACTGAGGTACGATATTTTACATTAGAACAATAATTAGGTACATATTTCAACTGTTCAAATTAATTCAATTTCATTTTATTTTATTCACTAAACTAGAGTTTAGTGTAGCCAAAATTGCATTTAGAAATATTCCTTATACACCTGCACGCGTGTTGGAAACAGTATATAAAAAGTGTTACTTATGGAATGTATAATTGGTATATTTTATTTAAAAGAGTTTCCAAATCTTACATTATTATTCTATTCGTGATTAATAATAAACACATTTACATTTATATGGGAATCATAGTTTAAGTGTTAGTCTGTTTCACTAATATTATTTGTGCAAGTCATCTTCCTATCGTTAGCAAATACATTTACAGTTAATCTACATCACAAGACTTGGTCTAAGAAGCTCACATAACATCAAACTTCTTCTTCTTTCTTCTTGAGGACAAACATGCCCTCTGCGATTAAACAATCTCTGATAACAATTTTACTGGTGTCACGATGGTTCGGAATTAGCCCAGTGAAATGGGAATCGCTACATCTTCGTGTATCAAAGGGTTTTTACATTTATGGAGCCCTACTGTTTTGCTTTATAGGTAACTAATATATAAACTTGAATAAAAATCTATCGTAGGTAATACTAAATATTGGTGGATATCTAAACGCCATCACTTAGCACTTTCCGCTGGATTTTTACAATTTAAGAAAGTATTATGGAATAATTAAATATTGAATATTGCAATACAAATCTAATGTACGAATGTACATCAAAATTTTAGTTCCTAAAAATTTTAAAGCGATTATATTCATAATTCTGACGAAAATGTATAATACAAAATTAATTTCGTCTTTAAATTTGCCTCCAAATATCTATTCAGATTTTTACGTACAAATGAATCTGATACTGATCTAATTAAGTTTTGTTTGGACGTAGAACATAGAACTTCGGATAGGAAATTACTCATAAAGTTGAAATAAACATTTATTTTCCATATGTAATTTTTCAATATTTCGCTACGATATCAAGACTTTGATCACAGACACATTGATCAATATTTTCTCCTAATTTCCAGCGACGGTAATGATTAACGAGACGTTTCCTGTCATTCTTGCTTTCATTCAAGATAAGAAATTAGACTTTGTGAACAATCGTACTGAACTCATGTTGAATAAACTAATCATCAAGGAACTCATACCATTTGGGTATATGGTGCTCAAAGGCCCACATCGTATGTCTATCATGATTGAAATTCTTAATCAGCTTGAAAAGGTACACAATTCATCAATCACACTCTTTTTTTCGTCTTAGAAAGATATTGAAGCCTCTCATGGCACGTGTAAAACCTTTTCAGAGTCCCTTTTAAATGTGACACAACTTTTAATACAGGGTTACTTTTCGGTTGAGTTTTTTTTTCACAATGTGGTCCGAAGTAAAAAAATGGTAAGATTTGAGAAAATTTTATATCGTAAACAAACGCAAGGATTTGTCAATACCAATAGTGTGGATATTATGAATGATTGGAATTAGGAATTATTTTAATAATATTAGTAAAAAAAGACAATTTTCTGATAAACAATTTTTTGCAGCTGATAATCCCATCTACTCTTTTGTTTGATCCACGACGTTTCGTACACGTTTAATTTTATCGTAAATAAACTCCTAAACGACTGGAGAGATTTTGATAAAAATTTTTGGGTACCCAAGTGAAGTAGAAAATGATTTACATATATAGGAGGTAGTTGGTTATAAAAATTTTAACATGTTTCTGCCTATATCCTGTTATTATTATGTGTCCTTGGCGCGGAAATAAATAAATAGATGAATTACAGGTAAAGGAAAAAAGAGTCAGATTTAAACCGGAGAAAAAGGGAAAGAAGAAATTTTACTATTTTATTGTTTCTCTCACGGTATTGCTGGCTTTCGTTTACATTAATAAATATATATTTGATATATATGATGAAAGGCAACCTATATTAGGTAAATGTACAAAATTTTTACTTGATTGTGTAATATACCAATGTAATATATATGTCTGCGTTTTTAAACTGTTTCTGGTATTGATATGGCCAATACCAGAAAAAAAAAAGATAAAGAAAAGTTAAAAAAAGCTCGTGCGTTCAAAGTACACATGTCAAAAGTGAAACTTCTTTATAAATTGAATAAAACTAAAAGCCCTAATAGTTGATCATGTACCAGTATATAATCACTGCATGTATTTGCACTGTTTACACACTATATACGTGCTAATGATAAATCAAATCAAATCAAAATATCTTTATTCATATAGGTAAACATGTACACTTATGAACGTCAAGAAAAACAAATTAAATTAACTGTAAATTTACATTTACAACCAGTTCGCAAGTCAAGGGCGTAGAGCGGGTAAGAAGAACTGGCAAGAAACTTTCCGCCACTCTTTTCAATCGCCAAGTTTTTAATACAAATTGTTTGATCTGGAGCAAATCAATCCCAAGGATTAGGATCATTTAAGTATTCGTCACATTTATAAAAGGCTTTATTAATTAATTTACTTTTTCTAACAAGGGCTTTGAAATTATTTAGTGACAGTTCTCTAATTTCGCTTGGGAGTTTGGTGTAAAAAAGAATACAATTTCCTAAAGATAATATTTAAAAAATCTGCGCTACTAAACGAATTCATCAATCAACAGCGTGTGTTTTTCTGGATCTCCCCAACGAGTGGGAAAGCCCACTCTCTCTCAATCGGTCTCAATTGCTCTCTTTCTTTTCGACTTTCTTTTTTTCTTTCTTTCGATAAAAACGCTGCACATCTTCGTGACGTTTCATCCGTAACAAATTTACCCTCTACAGAAGTTTCACTTTGAAAATCTTGCTCAGAGAGATATCTTTGTTTTCAACATCTACGGATGTTAATACGATATATATTTCAGCTACAGTCTAATATATCCAAAAATGTTTTCAGAGAATATTAAACTGTTCATGTTGACGTTTTGCATTCGATATGCATGTGCTATATCAGGATTTCATTTTATTCTTGTGGCCCTTGTCATACACGTTCTTCTCGCCAGCATCAATGAGGATCTAGAGGAAATTTTCAAAGGTAAGGGGTGTACATGGTACAATTTTTGCCCCAAGGAAAATAAGGCTAATTATAAACTATATTTTTTCTTTTCTTTTCGTTTTGTACAAGTTAATTTTGATGGTGGACACATGTCATTTGTAAGTTAACAAATGGTTTTATAACCGTTATTTGTGTTCATTAAATGGCGATTATTCATTCTTTTAAAAATATTCATTGCATAATATGCCTGCCTTTACTTTTGTTAGGAACACACTAGCAGGCACTGTTTCGTTCCCATTTTACACTAAACACATTAATGAAGTAGAGATCATTCAAAAAACCTTTCCATGATTATTAATTTTTTTTTAATTTCGGAAAGTATAGTAGATTTCTTTTGCGAACTAGCGGACTGTGGAATCGACTACCGGTGGGGGTTTTCCCTGAGAGATATGACCTCCAACTATTCAAAATTCGAGCGTACTCCTCCCTCAAAGGCCGGCAACGCACCCACTAAAAATGGGTGTCAATGGGCTGCGATGACTGCCCTTTTTGGCCGTCCCACAGTCTCGTTTGCCCCATTATATAATAAAAAATAAAAAAAAGCTATTTAGATTCCTGCTAGTACTTTGGTATTGAATCCCTGGATTGTAGACGTAAACATTACGATCTGTTGTTTTTACACGCTATTTGCAACGGTTTAATTGCCCTGAATTAAATTGTCACTTTAAACACGAACATTTCAGAATTTTATCCTAAATTTCTTCACTATGTTTCTCGTTTGCCGATTATTTTGAGTAGAGTTTATAATAAATAACTTTTTTCAGATAATGTAGCACCTTCCGCCGTAATTTTGTATAAGAAACCAGTATCTGTCCTTGCGAACCGTAATATTAGCCCAACTATCGACTGCATTGGCCAAACACCTACTGGTACTTTTGGTAAGAATAGTATTAATAAAGTTTTTTTACATCAAAGGAAACGTTAAAAGAAAGAAAAACGAAGAGCTTTTTTTATTTGTTTATGGTATGTATACATCAGAAAAAAAAACAGTTTGCAATAGTGTGTTCGAAACATAAACTGAATTTTTTCTGTCCACTAGAACGTCGAACAGATTTAAAACTTATATACCATTGATAATATTAAATAATTAATAATCAATATATTGCACGTATCAAACGACACAACTCAATACATCGACGCTCCATAGGTAGCCGATTCAAGAAACTTATCTGCGAGAATTCTTATTCGACTGCAGAATATTTGTAATTATTAATATAATTTATGTATAACAAACAAATATAGGTACAGTATTTACTATATAGTAAATAAAAACAAATTTACCTTTAACGCTAGCAGCATTTCGCTGTATTGAGTTACTTATTCGTTGAGCGAGGAAAGCACCAGCTCTGAGGTCACCGATACTATCTACCAGGCACCAACCTAAATGTTTCATTAGTGTGTGTAGCAATGGCGGGTCCAGGGGGGGGTGTCATGGGGGCCCCCCCTTGGCTGGTGACAGGACTTAGGTGAACCACTAATTGAACATTATGATTTTATTTCAATATTTTCCCTGGCGCCAAAGCTGGATCCGCCCTTGGTGTAGCCTGTGCACTTTAACCCAAGGCTCAAGAGTAGTGAGAAGGGGCAGACGATTATTGTTTATGTAGTTTTTTTTAATTTAGTTGAATATTCTTCCTAGTACTTTTTTTTCCAACTAATAAAAAGTAATAATCAGTCACTCTGTGAGTGTGTGGGTATCGAATCGCGAATGTATATGACACACCGCGGGAAAGCCATTTTAAATTAGTTTTTAACACAGATGCAGTAACCACGACGGAAAACACAAAGACTGATGGAAGAATTCGGTCGATTTCTCGCACTTATATTAACTACTGTTGCTTAGCAAGAAAACTCAACGATAGTGAAGACATCGTGATACTTATCTATGTGTTCAAACTGGCTCTTAATATGGTTGTAAGTCTCTTGAACGTCTTGAAGTACGATGAGTACATTACTTCTGGTAAGTATGCGAGACTTTTCAAATTAGTTTTATCCACATCTTATAAACATATTATACAAAATAAATATATAAAGAATATTATCCTCCAACTATTTTTTTAAATTATTATATCTAACTGTCTCACAATCACAGCATTAATACAATTAATCTTTTATTGATTAGGTGTCAGCATGGTCCGTGTTGCGTATACATTGCATAACATTTTTATTGCTCTTACGACGGGAACTCGGCTAATGCTTTTTGTTGAACCTTCATACAGAGCTCAAGTCGAGGTTTGTTCATATATATTAATTAACACTTTGTTGCATAAATATAATACAGTTGAAATGAAAAGGGCAAATGGCGGCCTTATCGCTTTCGATCTCTTCCAGGCAACCAATGTGAGGAAAAACGAATTAGATAACAGTCTGATCAATTAACAACATTACAAGCTACCATAATTACTATAAGGCTAAAACTGTTACTTGTTCAAAACACAATTAATAACAACTTTTCAAAATTCCCCATCGTTACGACCCATTGAAAAAACTTACTCATGGCCGAAGGTTAAAAAATGAAGTTTTTTACGAATTTCTTCAAAACGGCAAGTTTCATCGTAAAATTACCTACCTAGTTTCAGCTTGATGGTAGTTATGGTAGCTTTGCTCCTGTTTTTGGCCTAATTTGACCTGACTATCACAAGAACTGCAAACATACGTAAAACCAATAGATAAAATGAATGGAACAAAACAAATCAATCAAAACATGTGGATAAAGAAAATTTTAAATAAAAAAAAGTTGTTTTAAATTAATTTATAGAGCCGATAAGTTCTTTACTGTAATTTCGTCACCTATATTCCAGTTAAGAAAAACTACATTATTAGTAAGCAAAGCACTTAACCAAGCACTGGAAAGGAACGATTTGGATCAGCTAAATGAGCTTCGACATCTTCTGAAAATGCTGCATCTCAACCGGCCGGTCTACTCCGCTTTTGGAGTCTTCAATATAGGAAGACCACTCGTGACAGCTGTAAGGATATTGTTTGTTTTGTACAGTCCTGCAGAGAGACGTATAAGTTGTTGACTTGACCACAGAGTAGACATATTAGCTAAATCACACGATGCAAGATTCATATTAAACCAATTAAAACCAGCATCTTCTACCGCAATTACCATGGAAAGTGTTCATAATAGTTGGTGAGTTTCTGCAGCTGTTTCATAATCGGACATCATACGAAATGCCACTCGTATAACTTCGACGTCCGTCGTTTCATAACTAAACGTTTTAAAGGCAGTCTTTGCCGCGCTCCATCTCTATGTGAAACCCGAACCTAATAATAAATCCACAATCTCAGATTGAAAACAATTAGAGATCAGACCGTCACAATCGATCGATCTCATATCTGCAACCCAATAACCAAACCCTACGAAGACAATCCATTTTTGCCGATGGATAGAATGCAATCTCTTCGCTCTTTACACTTATATTTGATAATCAATATAAACCGTAAAAAAATATTAAAATAAAAATCCGAAAAATTAAAATATATATATCTATGTTTAAAACGAATCAAATAGCTTAATAATTATATAATTCTTTTAAAAACTGGTGTAAGTTAAAATCTTACGATATATTGGTACAGCTTAACTGTCATTTTCATCAAAGGTCTATCCACATACACCGATCCGACCTACCATAGATAGCTTGTATCAACAGATGGCTATTACAATCCGTCGATTTGTTATTGGCACACTTATATAAATATTTGGATTAAGATGTCTCTCTCAGATGGTCAGAAATGGATTGAGATAAGTTATTGGGTTTGGGCGTTAGACTCCTTTAATGCGCACTTGCGAGACATCTGGCAATGTAAGTGTCCTGTTATATAAAAAAACTTATATACTAACAACTTTCACTGCTAATAAATTCTGGCTAAGATATATAATAGAAAATTTTACTCTAGTTCATTTTTAAAGCACAAAGAATCAAAACCCATACTGCTTGCATACGAGTTCTGACCATGATACAAAACAAATAAGTTAATAGAACTTTGTTTTTTTTTTAAATATCTCCGAGTATTCCAATTTTATTTATTTGACTTGAAATACACAGAAAGTTCACAATACCGATTTCGATGCGCCTAATTGTAATAATTAATAATAATAAATGTTTTTGTTACCAGGTACTGAGTGGCACAGCTACTATACTCGTTATGTTACAATAATAATTTTAACCTGGCTAATATTCCGCCTTTATAGCATTGTAACAGACGTGATCCCATAAGTTTTATGCACAAATACGCCACAGCGAAAATATTTGAACTGCACCTCTAAGCAACATTGACAAATGCACATGAATAAATGTATAAAATTGTTTGCCGTGTATGATTTATCAACACATGAGAATGAGTTATAAATTTAAAAGTTAAAGAAATTTGTAGATTAACTAATTTTTATAATTTTGAAGCATTTTACTATAAGCTCATTGAATAAATCTAAGTAAACTCGTAGGAGCACCAACCCTGAATTCATGCGTCCAATACGTGGCCTTGCTTCTTTTTTATTAAAGTATAGGTGATAGATTGCGCTATCTGTAACAAAACAAATAAAAATTATGCCTTTGGAGCGCCCCAAGTATGATTTCTTTATGTCAAATCGAATACTTACCATTTGACTCGGAACTTAACATGTGGCAATGAAAAGTGATCTATTTAAATGCAGATATATTTTTATGTATGTTACGAATCTATTATAAAATATGTGAAGTAATAACAAAAAATGTTATATCTTTAATCAAAAATATTTTTAACGAATACAAGGTTTTTCGACATCCGTGTATAACCTAAAAATGCAATCATTAACCGATACAAATGAGACATTAAATATCCATGTTCAACAATTTAGAAACATATATATACTTTTACTTTATTATCACGATTACAATGCATAAAAAGCAACATATAACTTGATAGGTAATTCTTTAATGGATTTCTTAAATCTAACCGCCAATTTTATCGGCAGATACAAGGCTTTTCGATACTGATACCTACAAATGCACTAACAAAAACAATTGGGTTTCACGACGTTAAAAGCACAAGTTCACTAAATAACATAGAAAATATATTCCGATCCACGCATTAAATTTGAATAGCAATAATCTTAGTACATTTTATTGGTTTTCAAATATTTAGGAATCGAGCTGTTTGTACAGCTCAGGAACATAATCGTCGTATTGGGCTTCGTAGAAGTTACCCGCAATAGGATCACCCAATTTGTATTTCTCCGCAAACTTGGCGATAGAAAACATGGCTCGCTTATCTCTGGATCTGAAATTCAAACCAGAAATTGAATAACCAATACTTGTGAATGAATTTATTTAAGAAAATAATAGGCTTTAGGAATTTGTTTCGATTTCTTTTTACATCGAAGAGTTGTTTTATCCGATTATCCACTATTAATTTATTGTATAAGAAATTAATGTATTGTATATCGTCCTATCACACGATATACAATACATTCATTTCTTCCAGCAGAGATTTTTCTTATATTGATTATAGTTTAAAGATGTTTAAGCGTGCGTTCAAATCCCAGCTGTGCAAAGGATATTTCTCTCTACCTACGTGTGAAGGCAAACAATCTTGAAAAAATCTTGTCTTAATCACTTATAAAGGCAAACAGATGCAATTTGAGGCCAAGGTTATTATTTGAATACATATTTAAAAATGTTAAATTGCAAACATTATTATAAAAAAATAATGTTTAAAATATCGTTTTTACTTTGAACTGCACAATAAAATAACAGGTAAGAAATGTCAATCAAATGTCATTTGTCAGCTGTCAATAAAAACCGCGTCGTGAAATTGTTTGATCGCAAGATGTTTTATGTTACCTACATAAATGACTAAATAGACTAAATTTATTGGAAGACGAAGTTAAAATGTCCAACCCTATTCAAATAACAATTTTTCAAGGAAAGAGTCTACCTATAAAAACGCCGACGCACTCGCAAGTCTTGAGGCATGCAACCTGCTCATTTGCTAATCGTTAAAGTGATTAATAACTTACGTAGGTAGTCTTGGCTCATCAAATGTCAACTTAGATGGTTGCTTGTACACCAAAAACACGTATCGGTGGAGACCAGTGCCCTCTGGAGGCCCAGAGCCGACGTAGGCGGACAGTGTCTCGCCAGAGGCGACGTTCTGCCCGGGAATGTTTCCAACCAACCAGTGGTGCCATTCACGGATATTTGGCTCATTTCGGGAAGGTGCATCCGGGTCTAAATGAATATACTTTAACGATCAGATTATTACAAAAATTATGTAATCGTTATTTCATTCGTTTACTTTAAAGGTACTACGATTAATATAATATTTAGGACAATATTTTTGAACAGGGCAGAAAGCTCATCTGATGTGATACCGCCGCCCGTGGACCCTCTGCACCGTTTCAAATTTAAGCGGCCTTATAAGAGTTGGTACTTGGTACGCTCTTTTCTAGAAATACACCAAGCCGAAACATTGTCACTAATACAATCATATTTATAAATTATGATTGTCTGCTTTAATAAATAATAATTATTTTTTATGAACAATTCATAATTTTAAAGTTTAGTCGTGCCAACTGTTTTCTTGCAAAGAAAACCTTCAGAATTTGTAAAATTACAATCGGTCCACAGCAACACAATGCTACAGGTAAACATACCGGTCAAAGCCAAGGTGTAGAAGCTATCGGGGCTGGCGTCATAACTGACACTTGGAACATCCTTCACCTGTCTTGGCGTCAGCTCATTGCCTTCCTTTACTTCCACTCCACTTGGATACTTAACCTGGAACCAACGTCAATCATTTAATAAATCTTTTTGTTAATTTCAACTAAAACCGTGTAATTGAATGTGATTCGCCAACAAGTCATTTTATTTGTGCAATCACGATTACAGTTTTGATTTACGTTTCATTCTCATTAACGTGGGCAGAAACGCCTGATGTTAAGTGATTATAATAGACAATCAATAGCCTTCAAAGAATTGGTACACTCTTTTCTTGAAAAATATGAATTCTTTTGCCAAACGGATATTCACGCTCCTTTCAGAACCCTTAGATTGCAATCAGAAGCAAGCGACTTGCTTCATGTTATCTGAAAATTATTATAGGTACATATTTATCCTCCTCCCTCCTCTTGAATCACAATGTCCATGGGTAAAGATATTTCTAGGGCTGAAAACCCGTCCCGGGAAACGCATTGAGCGTCCACGGGTAGCGTGCGTTATCACTTAACAACAGATAAGCTTCCTTTCCGTTTTTACCATGTTTAAAAAAAAATCCGTTTCCCCCCTGTTCTATCGTAATTGCTTGACGCTAATACACGACAGGAAACGATTATATTGTAAAATTTATATAATGTTATGCATTTATGGTAAATTTTCGAGTTAATAGCTAAAACATGATACGGATATCATCACAGCAATTGTAATTTATAAAATCATTTTGAAAAAGTGTATTGGTAGCACGCTTATTAAATTTAGAATAATATGTTGTTTTTTCCCATAAAAGTTATTGTATTTGGGTAATAGAAATTCGTATTTTACTTCGTTTTGAATAGCAATAATGAGTTTAAAAAAAATTAAGGTTATTTTCTGTAAAGTAGTTTTCTTCTAATAATGGCAATAATTAATAATGTTAGGTAATGTGACAACGTATATTATAACACTTTCTTTGTTGCACACTTTAAAATGATAAGTTACATCTTGCAGATAGTTTTCAAACCACTTGAGTAGGTGCTCCCCAGTCATTTAAATTTTATAGGATAACTCCTATTTTATGTGCCTTAATGTGTGCCTTACTATAGTCAATAAACACTTCCAGGACTTCTCAAGAAATTGCTACAGTGTACAAATATGAACAGTGAATGCGGATAGTAATTGTATGGTGTTTTTGTTTGATTGAAATCCGTATTGTTTGTTTTAAAGAAATAGACTTTGAATGTGTCCACATGGTATGTTTTTATAATTTTTGGCAATATACTTATTGGACGATAATTATTGTCGATTTTTTTGCTACCATTTTTGTATATTGGTCGTACTATGCCTGTTTTTAACAAATTAGGATATATTTTGCTAGTTAATAAGATTAGCTACAGCTTCGTTGATTTTATTGCATAACATTTTAATGTCTATAGCTCCGAGCTCGTATTCTGTCTGCGCCTTGAGGTTTTCTGTCGTTTCATGATGTAATTGTCTTTGCAACTAATTTAAGGTCTGCTGACAGTAATCTTATTCTAGTATTTTCTGCACGGCGGTAAGCTTTTATCTAACTTGGATTTGCACAGTTGGTTGCAAAATTAGAAAAATTTACATGTAATAATTTTATTTCCAAATGAGTTCTGTATATCTATGTCAATTGATGTTTCAAATATTTCCTTTATATAGATTTTTTAAATTGTTTTCTTAGCTTATTTTATATTATACATTATAAACATAGCTTAGTTTATATTGGTTCTAATTGTATCATTTATTAATTTATTGACATAATATCTGGTTTATCGCTTTACTGACATGCTTTAATAATTCTATTAAATCCAAGTACTGTAAATGATATTGTATTTTTTGAAGTGAAACTTCTGTATGCGCATGAAGGTAAAATTTTACGGAAACGTCACGATGATATGCAGCGATTTTGTCGAAGAAATGGGAGAGAGCGATTAAGACCGATTGAGATAGAGTGAGAATGGGGGATCAAGAAAATCTACACGCTATTGCTTGATGCATTCGATTAGTACTTGCATATTAGAACTATATTGGCAATTCTATCGCATGTCTTTTGTAGTAAACGCAGATTTTTAGTATTGTCATTAGCTTGTACACAGTGTGAATATAGATATACAAAAACATGGAGTGATCAGATAGTTGTAAATGATTATCTGTTGGGCCTTTTACCTTTCTAATAATTATTTTACAAAGAAGTGTCACTTTCGACATGTGTACTTTGTCTCACTCGCGTAATTTTTTTAATATTATGAGGGTAAAAGGACAGAAGGCTTACCTAACGTTTAATGATACCGCCACCTATTGCCAGAGGCTAGCAATTATATAATTACATATTATAGAGGCTGCCAGCCTCTTAAGAATGGTATACTCTTTTCTACAAGGTAGAATTGGTTCGAAAATACAGTTGGCATTTGGTTCACAGAATTGTAGTACGCAAAAACTGCCTTAAGATTAACCTTTATGCTATATGACGATTTTAATTCAGAAAATCGGAAAACATTTTTAAAAAATATACAAATAAAATAACAATTTGAATAACGACGTTGCACAATTATAATTACGATAAATCTCTTTGGTATGAAAAAATCCATTGCATTTTTGATGACCTTTGGAAAAGGTTTCAAGTTAATTAAATTACGAAACGTATACTCACAGTAACCAATGCATTTGGCGCCTTTGGGACGACGTCAGGCACCACGCCGTTGGCTTCAAAGTTCTGAGCAACCGTGGACATGGCTCTCACAAACACCTTAAAATTAACCATAGGGCCGTCTGCTATTAACAAAAGAATCGCCAGTTTGAATATACGATCCATCGTACACGACATGCACAGGTGACCAGATATCGCGAAATGTGAAACCAAGTTGTATTATCAGTTTAGTTTCATGTTATATACAGTTGTTTGAAAAGGAAATAGTTATTATTTCTATAGGATTTCAGCGTTATTTTTGCAAAGTCTGGTGAATCTAATTGATTGACTGATTGCTTTCCTCAATTATATGCTAGTCTAATATAAATAAGGACATAATTTTTTACATCCTTTTATATTTAACTAGCTGTGGCTTTGCCCTGTGGATTTATTCGCGAATATTCAGCCGCAACGGGATAGTATAACTTAAAATTGTTCAGTGTTTTAATAGATTATTATATTAAAATACTGATCAATATTAGTTTTACAATTATCTTAGCTGGAATATTTACTATATAAGTGTACTTATTGTTCAGTGTAATCTACACATATTAGTTTATAGAACATTTAAAATCAATTTTTTTGCTAACAAGTACTAAGTGGCACAGTTACAATAATATTTAACCACGTTTTTTTCCATTTTATTCATTCTACCCTCTTAATATTGTAATAGACGTGATCCCATAAGTTTTTGCACGAATACGCTACAGCAAAAACTATCGACGTTGAACTTTGACAAATGCACATGAATAAATATATAAAAGTATTTGTCGTGTCTGATCTATCAACAGATGAACAGTATCAGTTATAAACTCAAAAGTTCAAGGGATCGCGGTGTGCGGAAAGCTCCGAGCGTCACTTGTAAACCTTCGGAGAACATCTTTAACTTTGAGTTTTGACCATGACACTCTCTCCTGAATAGTCTATTGTAGTGTGCATGTGTACCGCTGACACTCAAACGTTGACGAAAGCTTTCATATACGATAATCAACCGATCCTCCTAACCAGGAGGAATAGTGGGACGCGTCTCTGTAGATTTAACTATCTGTAACGATAGCTCGGACGAGGATAATATCGTGAGAAGTGGCGCCTTTGGAGATAGCTACAAGTATGATTTCTTGCCATTCATGGCGCTATCTCCAAAGACGCCATTTTTGATTTCTTTATGTCAAATTAACATTTACAAGCAATGAAAGCTACAATAAAAGGTTTATATAATATGTACATATTGCGAATGTATTATTAAATAGGCGAGGTAATAACTAGTAATATGAAATACCGGACTAACCATTTAAAGTGGTCTTAGTAGCCAGATGTAGGCGTTTCCTTTTTTTGTATAAAAATTAAATAGTCGTGATAAAAAATATTTTAACGGATACAAGGTTTTTCGACACCCGTATATAACCTAAAAATGCGATCATTAACCAATCCAAATGAGACATTAAACATCCATATACAACAATTTACAAACATTTCTATACTATTCACCAATAACAATACAAAAAAAACAACATATAACTTGATAATTCTTTAATGGATTTCTTAAGTCTAACTGCCAATTTTATCGGCGGAAACAAGGCTTTTCGATACTGATACCTATAAGTGCACTAACAATTGGGTTTCACGACATTAAAAGTACCAGTTCAGCAAATAATATAGAAAATATATTCCGATTCACGCATTCTATTTGAGTAGCAATAATTTTAAATACATTTTATCGATTTCGTACTTTTAAAAAATGTCGTAAAATGACTTGATTATTTTAAAGCGGATTTTTAAATATTTAGGCATCGAGCTGTTTGTAAAACTCAGGAACGTAATCGTCGTATTGGGCTTCGTAGAAGTTACCCGCAATAGGATCACCCAATTTGTATTTCTCTGCAAACTTGGCGATAGAGAACATGGCTCGCTTGTCTCTGGATCTGAAATTCGAACCAGAAATTGTATGATCTACACTTGTGAATTAATTTACTTAAGAAAACAATAGTTTTTAAGAATTTGCTTAGTTTCATTTTACATCTACACCTACGTGTGAAGGCAAACAATCTTGAGAAAACCTTATCTTAATAAGTAAATCAATCTGTCAGGCACTTATAACAGGAAAACAGATGCAATCCGAGGCCAAGCTTATTATTTAGTATCAACAATTAACTAGGCATGTAAAAATGTACGCGTGCAAAAAGGCACAAGAAAATAACAGATTAAAAAATATCAATCAAGTGTCAGTTGTCAACTGTCAGCAAAAACCGCGCCGTGAATTGTGCTACGTGTAAACGTTTGATCGCAAGAAATTTACGTAACCTGAATAAATGACTAAATAAGACTATTTAGACTAAATTTATTGGAAGCTAAAGTTAGCATGTCCTACCCTATTCAATTTTTTGTCAATTTGTCCAGGAAAGAGTCTACCAAAAAAAAATGGCGACGCACTCGGAAGTCTTGAGGTACCTAAGCAACCTGCCCATTAGCTAACAGTTACTTAATGTGATAAAAAACTTACATATGTAGTCTCGGCTCATCAAATGTCAACTCAAATGGTTGCTTGTACACCAAAAATACGTATCGGTGGAGACCAGTGCCCTCTGGAGGCCCAGAGCCGATGAACGCGGACAATGTCTCACCCGAGGAGACGTTTTGCCCGGGAATGTTTCCAACCAACCAGTGGTGCCATTCACGGATATTTGGCTCATTTCGGGAAGGTACATCTGGGTCTAAATGGATAAACTTTAACGATCAGACTATTACAAAAGTTATTACTACTAGTACGTTTACTTTGAAGCTACTATGATTAATATAATATCTAAATATTTTTGAACTGGGCAGAAGGCTCACCTGATGTTAAGTGATACCGCCGCCCGTCGACGCCCTGCACTGTTTCAAATTTACGCGGCCTTATAAGAGTTGGCAGGTACTTGGTACGCTCTTTTCTAGAAATACCCCAAGCCGTCAATATTGTCACTAATACAATCATATTTATATATATTATGATTATCTGCTCTAATAAATATTTATTATTTTTTATGAGCAATTTATAGTTTGGTCCCGCCAACTGTTTTCTTCTCTTCTTCGGTCTACAGCAACTAAAAGCTACTACTAAACAAACCGGTCATAGCCAATGTGTAGAAGCTATCAGGGCTGGCGTCATAGCTGACACTTGGAACATCCTTCACCTGTCTTGGCGTCAGCTCATTGCCTTCATTCACTTCCACTCCACTTGGATACTTAACCTGGAACCAATGTCAATCATTTTATAAATCTCTTGGTTAATTTCAACTGAAAACCGTGTAATCGAATGTGATTAGCCAACACGTTTCACGTCATTTTCTTTGACCAATCACAATTACAGTTTAGATTTACGTTTCATTCTCATTAACGCGAGCAGAAAGCCTGATGCTAAGTGATTATAATAGACAACCAAAGTCAGAGCGCCCGCGAGTGCGTTGCCGGCCTTTAAAGAATTGGTACACTCTTTTCTGGAAATATATGAAATCTTTTGCCAAACGGAGGTTCAAGCTTCTTTCGGAACCCTTAGCGTGCTATCGGGACCGATCGGGACTTGCTTCATGTTATACATGTACTTCCTCCTCTCTTCTCTTGAATCACAAAGTCCATGGGTAAAGACCATTTCTAGGGCTGAAACCCCGTCCTGGGATACGCATTGAGCGTCCACGGGTCATTTCCCCCATGTTTAAAGAAAACCCGATTGCCCCCTGTTCTATAAAAAAGTCCGTTTCCCCCCTGTTCTATTGCAATTGCTTGACGCTTATACAAGGCAGGAAACGATTATATTATAATATTTATATAATGATATGATGCATTTATGGTAAATTTTCGAGTTAATAGCGAAAATATTTTCGGATATCCGTGATAAATAATAACAATTGTATTTATTGTTATATCATTTTGAAAGTGTAGCTGATAGCGAGTTTATTAAATTTAGAATAATACGTATGTTGTTTTTTCCCATATTTTTTCATATTAGGGCAATAGAAAAATATGTTTTTTTAATTTACTACGTGTTGAATAGTGATAGTGAGTTTAATTTTGATATGCATGAACTTTGTTTTTATCGAAATTAGATTGTAGATCTGTTTCTGCGTCTTGGATGTTAGGCCCAGTGGCTATCATCTGTAAATTGGAATATCTGATAATACTTTATTATGTTAGGTAATGTGACAACGTATATTATAACACTCTCTTCTAAGCAAACTATAAAACGATAAGTTCTATCTTGCAGATAGTATTCACAACACTTGAGTAGGTTTTCTCGTACTCCGCGATTTAAGTTTTACAGGATAACACTGTGCCTTAATATGTCGAATGCCTTTCTATAAACACTACAGGACTTAATCCTTTTTATTTCCGTGTGGGGTTTTTATTTGGTTGAAATCCGTATTGTTTGTTAGAAAGAATATTGTGTTTTTTATAATAATTTTAATTTGTCCACAAATGTATTTTTTTATTATTTTGTAAATTTTTGGAAATATAGTTATTGGACGATAATTATTGTCGATTTTTTTTGGTACCATTTTTGTATATTGGTCGTACTTTGCCTGTTTTTAATAAATTAGGATATTTTCCAGTTAATAAGATTAGCTTCAGCTACGTTGATTTTATTGCATAACATTTTAATGTCTATAGCGTTTTCTATCTGCGCCTGAGAGGCTGCCAGCCTATTAGGAATTGGTACACTCTTTTCTAGAAGGTAGAATTGGTTCGAAAATACAGTTGGCATTTGGTTCCACAGAGAGGTGGTATGCAAAAACTGCCTGAAGATTTGCCTCTATGCTATAAACTGATTTTAATTCAGATAATCGGAAATCATTCTCAAAAATATACAAATACAATTACATTTTAACTACGAAATTGAACTGTTATAAAGTAAATAGTATAATAATCTATATTATTACAATAGCTATTATTTTTGAAACCTATCAATCGAATTTGACTCTTTCCGTTTAGTATGAAAAAATCCATTGCAACTTTGATAACCTTTGAAAAAGTTTTCAATTGAATGAAATTGCAAAACGTATACTCACAGTAACCAATGCATTTGGCGCCTTTGGGACGACGTCAGGCACCACGTCGTTGGCTTCAAAGTTCTTAGCAACCGTGGACATAGCTCTCACAAACACCCTAAAATTGTCTATAGGGCCGTCTGCTATTAACAAAAGAATCGCCAGTTTGAATATTCGAGCCATCGTACACGACATGCACCGGTGACCAGAGTTGTATTACCAGTTTAGTTTCATGTTATATACAGTTGTCTGAAAAGGAAATAGTCATTATTTCTATAGGATTTCAGCGTTATTTTTGCAAAGTCTGGTGAATCTAATTGATTGACTGATTGCTTTCCTCAATTATATGCTGGTCTAATATAAATAAGGACATAATTTTTTACATCCTTTTATATTTAACTAGCTGTGGCTTTGCCCCGTGGATTTTTTCGCGAATATTCAGCCGCAACGCAATGGTATAATTTAAAATAAAAATATAATTTAAAATTGCTCAGTGTTTTAAAAGATTATTCATTACAGATTATCTTAGCCTGAACATTTACTATATTAGTTTATTTATTGTTCAGTGTAATCCATCTTCTCATCCGGGCCAATTTTTTAATGAGTGCATATTGTTATCTCACAAAGATTTTATTTACCTCACTTAATTTGGAACCTTTAACACTTTTTATTAAACAATATTGAAAATTAAGTTTTCATTTGTAAATTCAACAAATCAGAACACAAGTTAATAGTTAGGTTTACTTAAATCAAAACCAAGATTTTAAATTAGCTTCCAATAAGACTGACACACGCTTCTGCTGAAAAATTAAAATTACTTTAGAGATTACTTGATTCTCTCTCCCTAAAATATGGCGATGCGTCATACTCGTGAACGGGTGCTACTTGTGGTGACTGGTTGTACTTGAATTCGTGTATGCGGTGATATTAGTTGTTTATATTCCATGTTGTTCTCACGAGTATGTAAGTGCGTGCACCTATTTCACCATGCCTCCTGCTGATAGAGGACAAATCTTTGTTTTTAATTTATTTTATTATTTTTTATTACTCAAGATATCATATGGAACGTGGTGTAATGGTTGCAGCTCCTTACAAACATTGTGTAAAAAAACTTGGCGATTAAAAAGAGTGGCGGAGAGTTTGATTTTTGATTTGAGAACTGGCAGTAAATGTAAAATTAGAATCATTTAATGTTATTTCTTTTTTTTGACGTTCATAAGTGTCATTATGTTACCTATATGAATAAATGATTTTTGATTTGATTTGAAGGGACCACAACAACATAACCTAAATTACTTTCGTTGTTAACAACTTCCACTGCTAGTGAATTATGTTTATGATATAATAAAAAAGCCCCACTGCTTGCATACAAGTTCTGACCATGATTTGATATGATACGTATAAGTTTATAGAACATTTAAAGTTGAGTATTTTTATAATATCAACGAGTATTCCAATTTTGCTTGCTTTGGCTTGATATACCTACATAAAGCTCACACAATGCCGATTTCGATGGGTCTAAGTGATATTGGATTGGCACTCAATAATAAACAATGTTTTGGTTACAAGTGGCATAACTACTATGCTGGTTGTTACAATAATATTTAACCTAATATAACAGCCTTCTAACATTGTATTAGATGTGATCCAATAAGTTTTAGGCACGAATACGCCACAGCGATAATATTTGCTCGCACCTCTAAACAACTATCGACATTGAACGTCGACAAATGCACATGAATAAATATATAAAATTATTGATCGTGTCTGATTTATCAATAGTTGAGTTACAGTTATAAAAGGAAAAAAGAAATTTCTAGATTAACTATGTAATTTGTATTATTTTGAAGCATAAATCATTACTACAAGCTGATTGAATAAATCGTAGGAGTCCCAACCATGATTACATGTGTTTGAAACCCGCTTGTGCATCTTTTTATTTTATATCGCACATTCTATAGATGATGCAATTGACGAAGACGCGCCCTTTCACTTGGTTCAGGGGATCGCGAGGTAGGTACGGGGAGTTTGCTCCGAGCGTCACTTGCGAACCTTCAGAGAGCATCTTTATTTTTATTCTCTCCTGATTAGTCTATTCACTGTATTGTGTGTGTGTACCGATAACACTCAACATTGACGGAAGCTTGCACACGTATACTATAAACGGTTAGGAAGATTAGTTTAGGGCGCGACTTCAGAGATTGTATTATCTGTAACGATAGCTCGTACAAGGATAACATCGTGGAAAACGGCTCCTTTGGAGATAGCACCAAGTGTGATACTGATTTCTTAAAGTATTTAAAACCGAATACTTACCATTTGACCCGAGACTTAAGATGTGTTATGAAAGCTGTTCTATTTGATTAAACAAATTACCTTCAAAACTAATGTTTGTCCCACATCAGAGGTTTACATACGTACATATTACGGAATGTATTATTAAGTAGCCGAAGTAATACATAGAAACATTTGATACCGGACTAACCACTTATAACTCTTAAAACCAAAGTAATATTTTCGTATAAAAATTAAATAGTCTTTGACCAAAAATATTTTTAACGGATACAAGGCTTTTCGACAACCGACAGGTTTTATACTAACCCAATAATACGATCATTAACCGAAACAAATGAGACAGTAAATGTCAATGAACAACAATTTAGAAACATTTCTTTAATCATCACTTATTACAATGCAAAAAAAACAACATATAACTTGATAATTCTTTAATGGATTTCTTAAATCTAACCGCCAATTTTATCGGCGGATACAAGGCTTTTCGATGCTGATACCTACAACTGCACTAACAATTGGGTTCACGACATTAAAAGTACAAGTTCACCAGATAATATAGAAAATGTATTCCGATTAACGCATTCCATTTGAATAGCAATAATTTTCAGTAAATTTTATTGATTTCGTACTTTTACAAATTATTTAGGCACCGAGCTGCTTGTATAGCTCAGGAACATAATCGTCGTATTGGGCTTGGTAGAAGTTACCCGCAATAGGATCACCCAATTTGTATTTCTCCGCAAACTTGGCGATAGAGAACATGGCTCGCTTGTCACCGGATCTGAAATTCAACATCATACTCGTGAATTAATTTACTGAAGAAAATAATAATCTTTAGGAATTTGCTTAAATTTATTTTTACATCGAGGAGTCGTTTTATCCGATTATCCTATTCGAGGTTTTCTTTTAATCCGTTCAAATCCCAGCTGTGCAAAGGATATTTCTCTCTACCTACATGTGAAGGCAATCTTGAAAAAACCTTGTCTTAATAGTTAAATTAATGAGTCAGGCACCTACACACATAAAGGAAAATAGAAGCAATCCGAGGTCAAGTCTATTATTTGAATATACATATTTAAAATGTTAAATTTGCAATTATAAAAAATTAAAGCTAAAGTAAAAATCAACACGTTTAAAATTTGTGCAAATATAATGCAAAATAAAATAACAGATTAACAAAAAGCGTCTATCAAGTGTCAGTTGTCATGTGTCAAAAAAGTTTCACATTACCTATGGCATAAACGTCGAAATGAGTCTAGTTTGACTAAATTTATGACTTATCATTTGAAGCCGAAGTTATTCAAACCTATTCAAATGACAATCTTTCAAGGTAAAAGTTTACCAATAAAATTGCTGCCTCTGCGTTCTTGCTAAAAACATAAAGATAAAAAACTTACGTGTTAGGTAGTCTTGGCTCATCAAATGTCAACTTAGATGGTTGCTTGTACACCAAAAACACGTATCGGTGGAGACCAGTGCCCTCTGGAGGCCCAGAGCCGACGTAGGCGGACAGTGTCTCGCCAGAGGCGACGTTCTGCCCGGGAATGTTTCCAACCAACCAGTGGTGCCATTCACGGAATTTTGGCTCTTTGCGGGAAGGTGCATCTGGGTCTAAAATAATAAAACGTTAATCAGTTTATAACAAATATATTTGTGTTTTTGCAAATAAAACCCTCGGAATTTGTAAAAAAAGAATCAGTCCACAGCAACACAAAGCTACTACTAAACATACCGGTCATAGCCAAGGTGTAGAAGCTATCGGGGCTGGCGTCATAACTGACACTTGGAACATCCTTCACCTGTCTTGGCGTCAGCTCATTGCCTTCCTTCACTTCCACTCCACTTGGATACTTAACCTGGAACCAATGTCAATCATTTAATAAATGTCTTGGTACATTAAAATTATGATTTGTTTTGTCTTACAAATTCCTCTGATATTGTTATTTACTACAATATAACAATTATATTTATAAGTTATTTTGTTGCCCGGTTAATTTCAAGTAAAAAACCGTAAGAATTAAATGTGATTCGCCAACACGTTACACGTCATTTTCTTTGTCCAATCAAGATTACAGTTTTAATTTACGTTTCATTCTCATTACCGCGGGCAGGAAGCACGCCTGATGTTAAGTGATAATAACAGACAATCAATGCCAGAGCGCCCACGAGTGCGTTGCCGGCCTATTAAGAATTTTTACGCTCTTTTCTTGAAGGACCTACACTGTCTTATTAGTAGCGTCAAAACGTTAAAAATTGTTTACGTTGGTTTCTTGAGTTCTTTTACTAAACATACAGTTTACTAAATTACATTCTAGATACTTTACATTCTTCCTCAAACTCAAAAAAATTACAAACCGGATAAATAGATTTACAAACTTTTTGTCAACCATTTATCAAAAATTAGTACAAGAATCCTTATATAGTTTAATAATAGATTTAATGAGTGTACCTACAATTGTTTAGAAACTGGTTTAGAATAAATGTGTTTAGTTTAGAAAACTTACTGTACAAATTTAGAATACTGTAATCAGTTTTTTAGTTTTTTTAGTTTTAATTTTCATCTACCGATTTCTGTCCGTGTAGACTGCAGGGTATCAAAATGCAGATATTCAGAATAGGCGGCAAAATTTTAATATACTAATTTGGGGGCTAGTTACAACAGTGATGTTGCTTCACATAAATTAGTCGATAAAAAAAGAAAAGAAAGGCTGCATAGAGCTTTACAAAAAACTACAGTTTTTGTCAGTCACATCTGTTGAGGTCGAAATAATCAAAAATCATTTTCATTTTTGAATTGTTGCCAGCAGGCGACGAAGTTTTACTTTATATAATTTAGAAAATTGTTAATTTATTACGAAACATACTTAGTAAAATAATGACAATAATAATAAATGTCTTTCATTTCTTATTTTATTTGACCCTGAACCACTATTTCTGTTCAATGAGTTATGAATGGCCGTTAGACATTATTGTATTATTAAGATAAGACTGCGTAAATTGAGTAATAGGAATATCCTCTGGATCCTATTAAAACCTGTTGATTCTTATTAAACAACTTTTCTACAAGCGTCTTTTAACGAATACTTTGTCAAGTCACTTTTTTGAATTTAGAATTTATTTTACGTGAGCCTTTTTGCTGAAATCAAAGTACTAAATTCGAATTTCTATACGTCACAGTAGTTTTTATTTGAATTTTCGAATGCACATGTAATTTTTACACGGTGAAAACTTGTGTTTCCATAGAATAATAAGAACAGTCACGATATTTTGGACGAAACTATTATTTATTGGTACGTTCGTTAAAAATTATGATATCAAAGAATTAATCTTTTGCCAAACGAGAGTTCACGCTCCTTTCGGAACCCTTAGCGTGCAATCGGGAGCGAGCGAATTGCGTCATGTTATCTAAAAATTATTATACATATCCTTCCTTCTCTTTGCTAGCCTAAAACTCTGAAACACAGTCCTACGATAAGCGTTGAGCGTTCACAGGCGGTATCACTGAACATCAGGTGAGCTTTCAGTCTGTTTTCCCCCTGTTTTATAAAAAAGCGCTAAACTTAACTAGTTTAAAAGACACTTATACAGGATAGGAAACGGTTATATTGAAGTATTTATATACATATTCATATGCATTAATGGTCAATTTTCGAATTAATAGCGAAAACATGATACGGATATCGATGATAAACAATATCAATTGTTTATTTTATCATTTTCGACATTTTTATTTTATTACAAAATGAACTCGTGAACTTCGTATCATCTACATATATTTGTGTCCACACGTGATAAAACATTTTTAAAACATACCAAAGACAACTTCAAACAACAGCCATGAAACACACCTTTCTGAAGGCATAAATATATGACAATCAAGTGACACTTCTTAATTTATATCTTATTCTATTTTTAGTATGTCTCTATACTTATTATGTAACTGAGACAAAAGAACAGCAATTCATTTTTATATTGAAAAGAAGAAGATAAAGAAGATAACATTCTGTCGAACCTGCAGGTCCAGTACTTGTTATTTATTTCTTTTCCACCTACTTCCGCTGTTGTACGACTTCTCACTTGAAAATGTTTGTTTTGTAAACATGGTCGGAAAATGAAACCCGTTTTTTCGCTTGTTTTTTCGAATAAGCGTTGATATTTTGTAAATTCCAAAACCTCATACGAATACACGACATTTTGCATACAATTCCAATATGGTTTGGTCGCTGGATGACCTCTGGCCAACCTAAGACACAAATAAAATAAACTCAAATCAAATCTGTCACTATGCAATTTTAATCTCAAAACTCCTTAAAACATGCCTTTAAACATTGAAATTACATGAGATATTAAAAGTAATTTTGATTTGCTGATAATGCTCTCGTTTGACCTTAACGATGACAAAGCTTATATTTTATTTTAAATGACTAGCGGATTTGTGAGGTTAAAAACTTAGGCAAATGAAATGAAGAATGATTTCTCTGTGCAACAAAAATTTAATATAAATTATAGTATGTAGAAATTATTCTCAAGTACTGTTAACATATCAAAAGCAAGAGAATAGTTGTTCACAATACAGGAAGTCTTAGTGTGGAAGCTGATGTTCTTTTTTTACCTAAATTTACTTTTTATTGTATATTAATAAAGGATTTTCTTTTCAATAACTATTTCAATACCAAAATCTTACTTTGCTAATCTTTCTGATAGACAGACACAACTAGATAAATATCGAAAATATCATTAAAAGATTATTTGAGACAATCGTTCTAGAAATGAACATATATGCGTTACATAAGGATAGTTCACATGCATTTTGAAATTAGAAACAGCCTTTGTGAGTATAATATATTGATTTGGAAAGTTGAGAACGTAACAAACATTTTTAGAAAGTTGCCTTAGGTTAAGTCAGGCAAATTTCCTGAATATTATTAATAACATTGATATTGCAATGGTTGACATTTGACATCAGTTATTTTTCAAATTTATTGTGTTATGGCGTGATAAGGCATGATATTTGTCCATTTGTATGGAAAGTATAAATAAATATATCTCATGAACCGTAAGTTTCCGCAACTTAATAATTTACAAAACGCTTTCTTCTGGTGAGTACTCTACAATGTACAAAAAAAATTTGAGCATTCAAATCGACGGGTCATATTGGAATGTTTAACCATTGCATTTTAAAGTGAAACTTCTTTAGGCGCATGAGAGTAAAACTTTTACGGATGAAACGTCACGTAAACGAGCAGCATTTTTGTCAAAGAAAGGGAGACAGCGATTGAGACCGATTAAGAGATAGTGAAAAGGTTGAAATCGAGAAATACTACACGCTATAGGTTGACGGATTCGTTTAGTAGTTCCATATTAGAACTTAAGAATGCAATTCTGTCGCATTTCGTCTTGTGCAGTATGCAGGTTTTTTACTTATATATATTATCATTAGCACGTATACAGAGTGAATATGAAATTTTTTGAATATGAAACTTTCGTATGAAAAAATCCATTGCATTTTGGATGACCTTTGGAAAAGGTTTCAAGTGAATTAAATTGCAAAACGTATACTCACAGTAACCAATGCATTTGGCGCCTTCGGGACGACGTCAGGCACCACGCCGTTGGCTTCAAAGTTCTTAGCAACCGTGGACATGGCTCTCGCAAACACCCTAAAATTGACCATAGGGCCGTCTGCTATTAACAAAAGAATCGCCAGTTTGAATATACGATTCATCGTACACGACATGCACAGGTGACCGGAGATCGCGAAATGTGAAACAAAGTTGTATTACCTGTTTAGCTACAGGTTATATACAGTTGGCAGAAAAGCAAATAGACATTGTTTCTATAGGATTTCAGTGTTCTGTTTGCACAATCTGGTGAATCTTATTGATAGACTGATGGCTTTCCTCAATTATATACTGGGGTAAATATAAATAAGGACATAATGTTTACATCCTTTTATTTTTAACTAGCTGTGCCCTGTGCGCAGCGCGATAGTAATTTAAAATTGTTTAGTGTATTAGATTCTTTTTTACAGAGACATTAATTTGTTTCTGAGTGTAGAATAAGTTTTACAATTATCTTAGCCTGAATATTAACTATATTAATTTATTTACTGACATAGTCCAGGCTTTCATCAGGCAAAACTTAGTAAGTTCCTGGTCAGTGTTATCTATCTTCTCATCCTTCTGGGCCAAAAGTTTTTAAATGCATATTGATTTGACTTTTTAAGAAACAATATTTTATTATTATTATTATTTTAATAATGTTACAACCTACTATAACCATAATTGTCTATTCTCTTTTATTTATTATCTTTTGTCAATCCGAAGTTGGAGGCCTGATGACCTGTAACACAGGTGCACAACCTTTAGCAGGTAACATTCTCACACAAACAATAACTATCCCTCAAAAGAAGAATGACAATTAATAAATAGTTGTAACTGATAATGTATGAAGTTTTGTGAGAAAATAAATAAAGGTTATTATTATTATTAACATGGAATTAAGTTTTTATTAGTAATTAAAGAAAGACTTTATTTTCTCAAAAAAGGCAAAAATGCCACTTATATGAGAACAATACTTCAAGTTAACATATAATTGTAGTTGTTCTCAAATAATCAAAAATCATACATGCAAAAATCCTAAAAGTAAAGGTAACCAAAGACACACTAATAAAAAAAACAATTATAAGAAAATGAAATTAAAAGTGTTTTTGATTGACATATTCACCCAGCCTCGCTTTGAATGCATTAAAAGAAATAATATTTTTTATATTTGTTGGTAGTTTAGTATTATTAGTACTAATTGAGGAAAGTATTCAAGAAATTAGAACACTGAAAGGTTATAGTTATCAAAGTGATTTGGTAAACTAACTAAAAATTAGAAAAAACTAAATTAAAAATATTTATAGAAGTATTGGTTTACCAAAGGTTCAATCATAGATTTTTTTTTAATATTAGGAACCAATAAGACTGACACATGCTTCTGCTGTGCTACACCATTTTTAAAATTTAATTAAAATGAATTTGTATCAGGGTTAAACTTTCCAATATATTATATTGGAAAGTTTAACCCTGATATTTACACATAACCTAAACCCATTATATTCAATACAATAAAATTAATTAAATAAAAATTATGAATATTTAATGCATTATTTTAAGTAAAAAATATACATTAAACATTTAATTACCTTAACAAAAAAAATTACATTAGCATTAGCTTATAGCCAGGTAAGTTATGCACATTCCATTCCAAGAAATGTATTAGCGCTTAGTGACAACTATAACATTATAATTATACTGAGAAAAATCTATATAAAACCGATGTGTAATGATATATAAACTTTTGTATTAAATGATACGGTAGATTGTCTGTCAAATCATATTCAATAAACTTAGGCTTTTTACAACCGCGATACCGGTATGCAATTTGATGAATATTTTTAGCACCAAATAATCTAAAGTGTAAATAGCATTACGTAATTTGTATGTAATTTTTTAACTCTCCACCTATTTTGTTAACTCTTATCACAAAATTATTAGTTATAGAATTTCTAGAATCTTGAATTAGCACATGATAATAAGTTCGAGATTAATATTACACTACTCTGAGGCAATGAGAAGAATTAAAGTATCATAAAATACTTACGTCTTATCACAGTCGTAAATGTACAAAAATAATACAAATTACAATTACACAACAAAACAAACACAAACAAAGCGGTGCTTTAATAAAATAGTTTAAATTTTTGAAGTTGTTACACTAGTAGTAGTTAGTAGTTAGTACTAATAGTTTACTATAAATTGACGATGACGGCTATTTCTCAAATATAAAATGTCAAGTGTTACCTACAAACGTGGAAAAAAATTAAAATTATATAATGTCAAAATTACATTCGTTCTTCTCCACAATCCACGTAAACATTACTCTGTGGTCGACTGAAGTTCTCTTGTCTGTCCCATTCAATGGTTCAATATTGTTCAAACTTCAATAGTCATATTAACTTAAGTCAATACATAGTACATACATAATCTCTGCTTCAATATTCGATATAATTATTTATATTATAAATTATCACTTTGGTAGTTTTCTGTTTTCGTTTTGGGATTTAGAAAATTTTATTACAATTATTTTACTGTCGGATAAAAGTATAATGTTGTGGGCTGTAAATTAATTTTTTTAATAAAATTTATGTCGGGTTTTTAAGTATGTCACCGCGTAAACAACCGAGTAGCTTATTCAAATTATGTGTAAGAAGCTCCCTAAATTTAATTAATGAATGTTGTTTTATAATCGAAAAAAATTATGCTGATATAGAATGTAAAGAATCCGAAAACCACATTATTTTACTGAAGGAATACCTAGTGTCATTGCTACCTACAAGGTTTGTATTTTATTTTCAAATTATACAATTATATCAAGTTCATTTGATACACAAAATTTACTTCAATTACGTTGTAACATTGTGTCACTACATATTATTTCCGTTATCAGATTTTATGCCTTGATAACAAAATAAAAAACTTCACCTTTATGTTTTCTTTCAGATTGTTCGATATACTATGTTTGGAAAGAGGATGTTATCGATATCGCGGTGACCCTAGAGTACAACTCAATGTTCTTATTCATCCTAGTATGTCAATCTTCCGCAAAAGAGATTTTGACAATGGTATTCCCCAAACTTTCTGGGTTCATATTATGCCACGTTTTACACATTTGGTTGTCCTTGATTTAAAATTCATCTGCACAGATGAAATCCTTGAATTGATTGGCTCAAAATGTCTTCTACTTGAAGAGCTAAACATAGTTTCCCGAGTAGATATATGTAAATCTCTAATTAATGCATCTGTCCTCATTCGGAATGTGTCAGATTCTGGTTTGGCTTATATAGCAAATCTAAAAAATTTGCGTATATTAGCAATGGATCCACCTCGGAACGAACGAGCTACTCGAGTAGGTAGATGTGTCTCCCAATCTGGTATTATTATGCTTATCAGTGAACTTCCGTATCTTGAGGAATTGAGAATAGAATCATGTGATATAGGTTCAACAATAATAAATACAGATGTCAGCATTGGACCACTCAGCTTAAGGAAAATCAACTGTCATTTTGCATCAGCTGAGGGTATGCGGAAACTTGTAAAAATTTGTCCACATTTAAAAGAATTGTCCATTACACATTTGTCTGCAAACAACAAGGATGCAATACTGGAAGAAATAGCATTAAGTGATTTAAGGTTAAGTAAGTTAGATATGTCATTTTTTTCTCACAGTAATTCATTGCATCGCCTTTTGGAGGTAAAAGGAAGATATCTAACACATTTTTCTCTATGGGAGATTGATCACTCATTAAGTTTAGATGAAGTCATTAACTTAGGTACAAATTGTCCAAATCTCACATCTCTTTGTCTAATTACTCAGTCCAGCTACCTTTCAATTCCAAGATTTTTTCGCCAACCAAAAAATATATTTCGTCAACTAGAAGTTTTGACATTAGGCAATGAACGCTTTAGTATTGAAGATATTTTAGTTTTTTTTCTAGAATGTACACTGTGCTTACGGAAGTTAACTTTAAAATTTCAAACAAAATTATCAATAGACAATACACTGATATATATTTTACAGAAGGGATATTTAAAAAATTTACGTAGTTTATGGTTGGATTGTACATTGGAAGTATCAAAAGATGTAGTCAAACAAGTTATACGGGGTTGTGAGATGTTGCAGCTGTTCACTGTAGACTTTACAGAGGACATGAGTGATGTACACAAATACATAGCTGATAATAACCTAGACTTAAAACTCGGTGGCTATTAATACTGCTAATAAATTATAATATTTAGGTTAAAATTATATTTTATCATTACAATAAAGTTTTTTTATTTTAATGACATTTTATTACAATACCAATAAAGGATTTGAATACAAAAAAGGTGAAGTGTGTAATATTTATTTACATTTGTCCAAACACATTAAAACAACATTTGATTTTTACACCAGCTTAAAATCAACATACTTCATGAACCTTGAAGTATAAAGTATTATTATAGTTTTAATTTTAACCTTTTCTGTAATCCTATATACAATTATTAATTAATTCGTATGTTTCACCCCAATAAACAATCAGATAGAATGCTTTCTTTTTGTAAGAAGTTCAATTGAGTCTATAGGATTTTTAATAGGCAAATATCTGGCACAGAAAATCTATTGAGGCAGATTTTTATATACAAAAATATTAGGGCACCCCTTCACAGATCATCTGTTGAAAAAAGATATTGCACCTTGTTTTAAAATTAACATAATTACAACAGAATCCACATATTTCTCTTCTATACAGGTTAAAATTGTATATTAAAAGCCACAAGGTTATTGAGTACTATTTTTGAAATTTTTACGACACCGTTTTTAACTTTTGGCTGTCGGTTTTTCAAATCCCTTTGAATTATACATTATAAATCAGTCGCCACCACCTCTATGTCCGCCATTTTGACTGCAACTATGGATGAGATGGATGATGCTCACACCGAACTAATATTCACATCGCGCGGAAATTCGATGTCAGTGGCAACAGATGTGTGAAAAAATTTAATAATATTAATAAACTAGTATCTCTTAGCAACTATCAATTCTTATAGAATTTACCATGTCTAGTTTATATTTCCACCCAACTATTGTTAACTTTTTTTTTATTCACAAAGAATAATTAATAAACATAAAAGTTGTATCATATTTTAAACATAATCCTAAAAAACAGACATCAGAAGTCAAGATACTGGGCTATCTAATATTTACACAAAATTTTCATCCTTAAGCAAATACAAATATTGTAACTACAAACTTTATTTCTTAAACTAGCTTATAATTATTTTATAGAGAATCATTATTTTTATCGTGAGTCAGTTTATAGTAAAAGAATCAAGAGATCTAAGATGTTACAGAGAACAAATTTATTTAACAACCGCTTTTCTCCCAATTTTAAATCAACATAGTGTAATATAAAATGCATCAATATAGATAAGTATGTACTTCTAAAGCTTACAAATATTATAATAAACATTTATTCCAAATTTTATAATATTAAACTTAGTCAGTCAGTTATCAAACTATTTGACTGCTCAAGACGAGATTAGTCATCCTCAGAGTCTATGATTAACAACTAATTAAGGTATATATACATATATATTTATTAATTTATATGTATAGATTTTCACAATCTTAAAAATGTCTCCTTTAAGCATTTCATTCGCAACATTATGTATTAAAATAATTATTCAATTAATAATTATTTTAATACATAATTTAAATGTTTACCTACCATTAGAGATAATTTAATTTTAAAGAAATACTACACTAACTATTGAACTTTATTATCATGTGTGTACATAACACTTTAGTTCATCACATAAGTCATTTTAGTTCATCACTGTCAGCACTTTTAGGCTCACTTGCACTATCACTGTCCGTCTGGCCGAGAAGAAGCCAGTACTTTCTGAATTTGCCGTGTCAAGTGGGTGTGGCCGGCCCGGCCGAAGGTGATCGCTAGGACTCTTTGCTCTCTGGTACCGATTCCTGAAATTAAAATAAAGACGATTTAATTTACGTTATTTATTTAAACACCTGTACTAATAAAATTATGCTTTTACTAATTACCTTACCCAAATATAAACCAAAGTTTTGAAAAACTAAAAAAAACGGAAATAATCTAATTTCGTTAATATTTTTATCCTGGCGCAACAAGATAGTCAAGTCAATTGGAGTTCTAGGTTTGTGATCTAATCAAAAATATGTTTAAAAAAAAATCTGGATTTATAACCCAGAAACGTCTTTTACTCGATTGCTCGATTGATTAAAAAAATAACAGTTTGAACTACCCCGCATAAGTCTTTACATCATACAAACGAGTACATAAGATAAAGAATAGTAATTGTGTTTAAAGGTTACAGTTTTACCTTGTCATTGTCTTTCTCATCGTCATAAAACTCGTTCTTAGGTTCCACCATTTTATCCGCTTCCTCTTGACTGATACGAATATCTGGATCTGGTTCTTCTTTTATCCTCTCTTCTTCAGGAAAGAAGTCACCTGAGAAAATTAAAAAAAAATTAAGTTATTAGGGGCCGTTAATTATTACGTACTCAGATTTACTGCATTGCAATTTATTCCCTCTCCATCTTCTTATCAGCAAAAGCAAGATAAAATAATTGTACATAAATTATTAATTTTCTATAGGAATCCTCGAAAATGTTTATAGTTTTCACGCATAGACAATGTGTGGGTCACCGTATAAGAAAATAAAAGCTTACCTAATACTTTAAGTGCACCTTAATATATAAAATAATAAAAAACAGGCTCTCAGGAACTCTTAGCAAGATTGTTTATGATTACTTGATTGACACAATTATAAAACGTAGAGTTAAAAAAATATGGGCTGTTATATTTTAAAAACTATGTACTCAATTGCCATTTTCAATAGAAGTCTTAATAGAACTGCTTGGTAATGAAATTACAGAGTAAGCACAGATGTACTGAGTGCGTGAATTTTTTTTTTTAATTTATTAACCGGATACAAAGTCCATTGGCAAGTGCGTGAAATAATTTGCCTTGATTGCCAGTTCCTAAATCAGAGATCTAAAGAGCTGTCAAAGTCATAATACCTGGTATATGTGACATCTGTACGGCAGGTGAATGCTGACACATCTTCAGATTGTCATATACATATTTGCTTATTGCGTCCAAATACTGCTTACTGTTTGCATTTGTTGTCCTATAAATTAAATATTACATTTTTATATAATAATATTAAAAATACAACCTTAATAATTGTGTATCAAATAAATCACTTATTAATAATGCAAAATAAAACAAGAAATTCTAATAAATACAGTGCTACATAATATATATTTTTTATATGTCATAAGATTAAAAAATCGATAAATAGATATTATTAAAACAAAATCAGATGTTGAATTTAACCTCTTATAGGATTGTTTGGTGGAGGTATTCATTAACTCGAAAATGTTAATATATATGAGAAGAATTAGGGATGTGTTACTGTAAAAGCTCGAATGTAAGTATTTCTATATTTATTCTATGATTTACCAACTCATGTTGGTAAATCCTAAGACTTACACTTCAATCTTAAGATTAACCGTAGTTCGAGCTTTAACAGTAACAGATGCATCCAATACCAATACCGATATATCGCCGAAACTGTATATAACTTTAGGTTTATCGATACATCGGTATCGGCGATTACAAATTTATTTTATGTCTATTCTTTACATATAATCATTTTGTCGATCCGAAGTGGTGGAGGCCTGATGACCTGTAACACAGGTGCACAACCTTTAACAGGCATCAGTCTCACTTAAGCACTAGCAGTTGCTCCAAAGAAAAATGACAATTATTGTATATGTTTTTGTGAGAAATAAATAAATAAATATATTATTATTTTAATTTAATGATTACTCTTAATTCTGAACTTTATTAACTAAACCTTTTATCTCATTCGAAGAATGTGAGTGTTTATATATTATAATAAAAAAAATGTGAGCCGTCACGGGACGCCTGGCAGATGTGAAACATCGAAATTATTCTGTGAAGTAATATGCAGAAAAGAACAGATTGTCATAGGAACTAAATATGTCATAATGATAAAATAAAATTTTACGATTTTGTTTTCCAGATAACGATGACTATTTATTGAATAAACATTTATTTTCATTAAATACAAAAATTTACTACTGCACATAGATTGTATGTATATACCATCATATAGCGTGGCGATGAGTCGCCACGCCAGAAATCGGTTTAACGTGCGGCTATAGATGTTTCACATTAAAAACTTTAAACCTATCTTGATAATTTATATATTTTAACTTAGTTTAATTTTAATTCAATAGCCGTTGTTATCGGTATCGGTATCGGCGATATTTCTATACGATGCCGATATCGGTATCGTATCGGCAAAAAGGCGTATCGATGCATCCCTAGAGTGGATGATATTTTAAGTCATATTACACATATACGGTATAAAAAAATATATATAAACTGCCGAAAAGATCACAATTGCATAGAAATAGCAGTGTGAAATTGATAAGAAGAATGTATTTTTCTTTTTTGTTTCTTCAACTATGGGGAAAATATTAACTTACCCAGATACTTCAGGATGCAACTGGAAGTCGGGTGCAAAAAACTCAAGATACTCAGTGTATGGAAGCTCATTTGAAATGTCTTCGTCAATTAGAAGTGAGGTCTCATATGTCCAACAACGCGCCACGTTACGGAGGGTATAACTGAAATATTATTATATTTTCATTAATTTAATTGATTAAATTTAAAGGTAATAGATTCTTTTGATCTATATTAAGTCAATTAATTCTTCTTCAACATGGTCTAGACATTAATGTTACTATTGAATGATGCTTTTTCAAATTAAAAATATTTAATATCTTTATATTATTTTTAATATGATAAACTTCACTGCTTATATAATTATGTACATTAAGCTTATTTCACGTCATATATAATATAATTAATAAAATATAATTAATTATTTGCGTGTTGATCTCACGAGTATGTAAGTGCGTGCAGCTATTTCACCATGCCTCCTGCTGATAGAGGACAAATCTTTGTTTTTAATTTATTTTATTATTTTTTATTACCCAAGATGTCATATGGAACATGGTGTAATGGTTGCAGTTCCTTACAAACATTGTGTAAAAAAACTTGGCGATTAAAAAGAGTGGCGGAGAGTTTATTGCCCGTTCTTCTCTTCCGTTCTACGCCCTTGATTTGAGAACTGGCAGTAAATGTAAAATTAGAATCATTTAAAGTATATTTTGACGTTCATAAGTCTACATTATGTTACCTATATGAATAAATGATTTTTATTTGTTTGTTTGTTTGATATCAAACTCAGTTTTGAGAATTGTCAAATCACCACTTTATAAAAATACCTTAAAAATTATTAAGACAAGATTTTAGTGGAATATTCTAGAATATAGATTATAGCTATGAAGGCAGTCAGGAAGTCTGTCTTATTATATGTGTTACTCCAAGAATTAAAGTCAAGACTGCTATATAAGAAATAATCAGGATGTTGCTTATTTTTTAGATCCACCATTTAATATTAACATACAAGTTCGGTCAAACAAAAAAACAAAATGCATAAGATTTACTTTACCTAATGTTAAAACTACAACCATGGAGCTTAAACTAAACAATGAAAAACTAAATTTAGTTGATTCTACGGTATTTCTAGGCATTACAATAGACCAAAAACTTCAATGGTGTCAGCATATCACTAAACTTTCAGACAAGCGACATACGCTATTAGAAAAATTAGGCAACTCACAGACGAGGAAACTGCCCGAATAGTATATTTTAGTTACTTTCACAGCGTTATGTCGTATGGAATTCCTTTATGGGGCAAGGCAGCAGATATTCAATCTATTTTTATCTTGCAAAAACGTGCTATTAGGTCAATCTATTGCTTGAAACCAGGCACTTCACTTAGAAACTTATTCAAGGAAATCAGTATTTTGACGGTACCGTCACAATATATCTACAACTGTATAGTTTTTGTGCGTAGTAATATTAGTTCTCTTTTAAAGAACAGTGACATTCACAATAGGAATACAAGAAATAAGGGAAAACTTTTCCAGCCGTCTTGCAGGTTGCAGAAAATAAACACTTCATTTATAGGCCTAAGTGTACACTGCTATAACATGATTCCTAGTGAAATATTGGAACTGCCTCTCAACAGATTCAAAACACATATTAAAAAAACCTTAATGTGTAAAGGTTACTACACAGTTAATGCTTACCTAGAAGATAAAAACGCTTGGCAATAGGTATAATTATATTGTTATAATTTGCTTTGTTCTCTTGGAAGTGTTGTGAATATAATGTAATGTAATGGAATGTAATGTAATGTAATGGAATGTAATGTAATGGAATGGAATGTAATGTAATGGAATGTAATGTAATGGAATGGAATGTAATGGAATGGAATGTAATGTAATGTGATGGAATGTAATGTAATGGTGAATGTGGTAAATCACAGAACAGATTTTATTTTATTTTTACTTATGTAACTTAATTGACGTTGTGGTTTATGACATTTTCTTTTGAATTATTGTATGTAAAGGGAGGATAAAACTTGCTGAGTTTCTTGCCCGTTCTTCTCAGAACAAGACCTCCTGGTAGTCTTGCGAACGGATGGCGTAGTTTTGCTCTTTCGCGAATTTTGTAAACGTTTTTGACATTCATAAGCATGCGTTAAGTCGCATCTAAACTGAATAAATAAATTTTGATTTGATTTGATTTGAGTCATACGGAAGACTATTAAGAAATAGTCACAAAGATACCTACCCTCCTCCACCTACAACAAGTGTGGGGAGATTCAGATTCTTGACAAATTGCACACATTCCCCGTGACCTCTAGTTGAAAGTGAGAAACATCCAAGTCGATCCCCAGCTAAGGAATCAGCCCCACATTGAAGTACAATTGCAGTTGGCCGATAGAATTCCATCACACTTGATATAACTGGCTTAAACACCTGAAAGATTTTTTAAATTAATCAGTTAAACCATTTTAACTGCAAATTTTATCATAAGAAGTTGAGTGTTAGACACTGATGAGTTTGAATTGTTTTTTTATATAGAAATTATTTTTTTGTTTAAATTAAGTGCATAAAAATGTATTGAATTTGTTTTGGAATATCAAGAGATTTTGTAGGGTTCTCGTGATAACTTCGAATTACCTCAGGTTTAAAGTAACGAGACTAGTCTGTATTTACAATAAGTTAGTTAAATGTAGTTTTGTTTTATATTTTTGTACTATTAAATATATAATGTAAGTACTATGTCTAACCTGGACATAGCTGTGATCGTCAATTCCTTCTTTAAGTGGCACATTAACTGAGAAATACCTTCCACTTTCAGCTCCAGTTTCATACATATCTCCAGTTCCCGGAAAGAAATAATTTCCATACTTATGGAAGCTCACTGTCATTACTCTATCAGTTAAATAGAATGCCTCTTGGACACCATCACCATGGTGAACATCAATGTCTATGTATAGCACTCTTGGATGATATTTAAGTAATTCTAATATAGCTATCACTATGTCATTTACGTAGCAAAAACCTGTGAGAAAATATTTGTGTTTTATTAACAAAAGAAAGAAAAAAGATGTATAATTATAATATTTATTACAACAAATTACCTTTTTGATTTTATACTATTATCATTAATTCCATTAGTAAAAATTTGTGATGTATGTGATTACTATGTTATTAGATAATTTTTACTTAAGCTATGGTTTAGCTATGCTCAAATAAAGAAATGGACCCTGTTAAATTTCACACTGATAGATCAGTGCAACATATATTATGTGAACTTTACTTCAGATTTACATGTACTTAATATTTAATTACGTTAAATAATACAACTTAATGTTAATACATAAATAAATTAGATGAGAGAGAGAATAACGATATACCTGAAGGTTCAAACTTTTTTGCATGATGTAATCCACCAGACCAATTTATAGCAATGTCACAAGCATTATTGTTAAGTTTCATCGCCCCTTCAAGGGACGCTCCTGTATACATAGAGCAGAAGTCAAATAAACCCTCAAACACAGGACAATCATCACCTACATTGTAGTGAAGCAAATCTTTTGAATAACCTGTAAATAGAGTTTTAATTACAATAAAATTGCTGCTAATTACAGGATATGGTTGTGTTAATTATAGCTATCATTATTGGATACATCAGAAGTTAATGAAAGTAGTAAAGGTTTAAAAAAATATTCTCTAATACATCTGAAATCTTACTCTGAATATTTTGTGGAGTTACATTCTGCAGAAATTCAATGTAATCCTCGCTGTGGAAACGGCACATGTCATGTGCACTTGCTCTGTATGGTCTATAAATCTGCATTTTCTTGTGTAGCCCATAATTAAGCACCAAACTATGCGTTACGGATAGCCTATGTGGTTTCATGGGATGTCCAGGGCCATAATGAAAATTTCCTACGTCTGGGTTATAAAAATAAGCTACTCTGTGTTGAGTCATTGTGAAAATACAAACACGTATTCTTTTAAAACTAAAATAATGCCTAGTATAATCGCAATAACAATCAAGCGCTTAGTGAGTTGAATATCACCTAACATGCTTATTTAAAGGAAATAAACATTTTGTAACCACTTGCTTCTTATCTTAAACAGTAATACTTTAAACTTAAAATTAATATAAGTTTGTTATATTAATATTATTACACTCTATAAAACTTTAGTTTTAAGATATTATCAAGGCAAAATCCGAATTACACAGACTAGTGAAGTGTTAATAGCATTTTGCACAGCCCAACAGCTAGTATATGTACATCGCTTAGAATTGGAATGTCAAAGATTTTATAGCCAAATGATTTTCGAGGATTCTTTACTTTTCTTATTTTTTGTCGATAAATTATTTCAAACATGAGATATCCCTCTAAAAAACTAAAATATTTTCCCTTTAATTCAAAGGTAATTTTTATGAAGATAAATAAATACGGCCTACCGTCAAATTGTCATAAGTCACAAATGACAGTAACGGTTTATTTTTCAGTTTTGACTTTATGCTTGACTTTATATTTTACTTTTCGGCTTGGTGTGGTTAAGTGTAAACTAAAAATATTTTCAAGAACCTATACATATTGTTAATTATTCTAAGATATGACTAGTCTGATTATAAATATGAAATTATAATTAAAGGCTTATATTGCTAATTGGATTATCATTCAACATTATTTTGGTTTAAAATCCCGAGAAACTATCTCCACTTTAGATTTTTAAACCATTTTCCAGCGAAATGACTAACGTGGGATATGATTTAGATACGTCTGGTGGACTAATGCCGGTTAGTTTAGATGCCTTTAAAAAACTCGACTCATATGTATAATATTTAGTTTTTGCAGTTGCCAAAGAGATCGTAACCAACAACACACATCTGCCCCAGTTTAACTTTGTGATACTTATATACATTTCAGCTCATTCGGGCTCTTATAAAGCCACCAGACGAAGAAGTGAATGTTCAGAAGCCTAAAAAATCACACCCATATTATAAGCGTCCTGGAAAAGGTCACAACCATGATTCTTGTGATGCTTGTGGAGAGGGTGGAGACCTTATATGCTGTGACCGCTGTCCAGCTAGTTTCCATCTTGGTTGCTAGTATGTATTATAATAAATATAATATCTAGTTCAACTAATGGTTTACGTACTGTTGCAGTAGAGTATAGGTAGTAAGTTAACTATTTACTACGGTTGTAAATATTGAGATTCAGGTGAACCTTGTATGCTTTAAAACAAAGTTTGAAAAATTAAAATCCAATATTTATTAGGGCTTAAGTTTTAGCATATTGTGGGTATTGTGAATGCTTTAAATATAGATGTAAATATGTTTCTGAAATTATTCACAATCTTTCTCCTTGTTTACTCCTATTGCTGTATGTTTACATCTATCTCATATCAGTTGATAGTTTTGAGATAGAGAATACCTTATATTGTATTTTGCTATATTTTATTATGCACAAGGAATTTCCTATTATTCATATATATTTAAAAAAATATTTCTACTTTATTGCACTTACAATAATTAAAACATTCATAATAAACTGATAAATTAAATACTGCAACAAGCAGCAACATAAAATTACAATTAATCTAAATTTGAAATAGACAATTAAAAGCAGAAGAAATTTGGGAGTATGAAAAGAAATGTACTGACTTTATAATGATTCTAGTGACCCACCATTGGATGAGACTGACATTCCATCAGGATCATGGCTGTGTAAGCAGTGCACAGCAAATGATGAAAAGCCTGGCAGCACCAGATCAAGCAGGCCACAATCCCCTGTTGATGTTAAGAATGAATCTGAGAAAAAAACTAGGTGAATATATTGTAACTTTTTTGGTTCCTGTTTTTGATTTTAAGAAGAATCATTTCTTTAACTATTATGTTTCTTCTAGAAGTCTACGTAATAACCGCACAAACTCAAAAAAGAGTAAAGATGAGAGAGAAGAGTTTGAAGAAGAAAAGAAAGAATCAGAAAAAGAGCTCACTCCTATGGAGATATTAGTCAAAGCTGCTCGTGTGATGAATCCACGTCAGTTTGATTTGCCTTCAGAAATGAAACAGCCATTTCCATTTCCTGGAACTGATAAGGGTATGTTGCAATAAATATTGTTTTAGTAATATTTATAATTAAGCTTTTGTGTAAGAGCATAATATGGCTAGAGTTATGATTATAGCCTTTGTTTAAAAGTTATAAATGGAAAATATCCTGAATGGATCTGATGAACTGCAGATCAATTTATTGTGTAATATGTAGTGCCAATTCTTAGATATATTGTTAGGAAGGAATAAAATTTATGTGCCTCTAAAGAAAATTTCATCCTGTGATGATAGATATGTCATTTTATATCCTAAAATTTGGTCTGCAGACTAGACATTAAAATAAAAAATACAATTTTTACTTAAAACTTAAAATATCTGATTTATGTTACACAATATTTTAACTTGGACTACTATTTGACAATTGACATTTAAAGGTTCTATAAATTTAAAAAGTGTTAAAGACATTTTTTCAATTACTTTAAAAGCCAAAGATATTATTTTATAAAAAATGTTTTTTTTCAGAGGGTAGCAAGAATGGCAATGCATCACTAATGACAGTGGATTCCTCTGGCTGTGTCCCTCTTCCCGCTAAGACTTGTTACGTTTGCCAGTGGACGTGCAAGCTTGCGCCATTGCTACAGTGTGATTATTGCCCTGCATTATTTCATTTGGTAAGCATTTTTTTGTTTTGTTTTTTTTTTTCTTTTTTTACCAACTAAAAAAAGTACAGTTTTCACTTATAGGAATTAGGAAATATTTGAGAACAATCTATTTTGGCTTCAATATAAGGGTATATTTCTAAACCTGTATGTTTGTCCACAAAAATTCTTAGAAACAAAAATTTTAAATATTGAATGTGTTTCAAATTAGCGAACACTAAATTTAATTTATTTAGTTGAATTTGCTTGGATATTTTAGGAGTGGATGTGTATTCTAGATAACTTACTTAAGTTGGTTTTGCTTAACTTCGTAGGATTGCCTGGACCCACCTTTGACTGCCTTGCCAACTGGCCGATGGATGTGCCCTAATCATGTGGAAAACTTTATTGTAAGTAATTGATTTTAATGTATAATATGGTTCAAATTGAAACATAATTTATTTTATTTCCTCTGTCGAAGGTAGATGCAATATTAATTTTAAAATTTAATTAAAATCGCGTAAATATAATAAAATCATTTTTATATACAGTTAGAGCAGTGTTGGCCTCGTGGCTTCAGCGTGCGACTCTAATACCTGAGGTCGTAGGTTCGATTCCCGGCTGTGCACCAATGGAGTTTCTTTCTATGTGCGCATTTAACATTTGCTGGAACGGTGACGGGAAACATCGTGAAGAAACCGATATGTCTTAGACCCAAAAAATCGACGGCGGGCACTGGAGGCTGATCACCTACTTGCCTTATTAGATTTAAAAATGATCATGAAACAGATTCAGAAATATGAGGCTAAGACCCAAAGAGCGCCATTGATTTATTTACAATTTATTTGATTTTTTTGAACGGTAAAACTACTTTTTTATTGAAGTCGAAAATACTTAAAAATAAATCTAGGAAATATTTAATTTTGATTCTACAATAATTAGTCTGAGATATCTTTCAGGCAACTAAGGAATTAATATGCAGAAAGTAGAAGTGCAAACGATTTGATTCAAATAAATTATTCTTCATAAATTCATTAGTAGACCGGTAAATGCGTTTGCGATTTGAGGCACTATTGCCATTATGTTCGTTTAGCCCACTGAAGTATTTCCGAACTAATAAAACTTAGGGTTTTTCAAGAAAAGAGCAATTCCTTTAAGGCCGGCAACGCACTCGCAAGCCCTCTGGCCTCCATGGTATCTTGAACAAAAAAGTCCGTGAAATATTTGTGAATATTATTTTTTCCAGGACTGGAAGCTGGTATCGTCAATATCGGCAGTGGAACGAGCGGCTCTTTGGGACAGATTCGGAGCCCCCGTGGACCAGCACGCCGTCAAGGTGGACTTTATACGGCGCGCGAGACTCCAAAGACATCGGTAAGAAATTATTGATTGACCAGATCAGTAGCTTCAATGTGCTACTCTCATCCCTGACATCGTAGGATGGATCCCCAGTGGATCGGTGAAGGGAAGTGGAAACCGGCTTGCCTTAAACAAAAGATCACGAAAAGATATAGAAATCTGAGGCCGAGAACTAAAAAGGTTGTGTCACTGATTTGTTTGTATCCAAGAGATCGTTGTCATTTGCCAAAATTAAAGTAGATGATCTTAAACCTTCGAATGACTTCGTAACAAAAAAGCTCAATGAAGCTTTTTATCATTTTGGCGATAATTAAATGATTCTTATCCATGGGATTGATTTGCCTGAGCAAACGATTTGTATGACTCAAAGCTTGGCGATTAAAAAGAGTAGCAGGGAGTTTCTTGCCAGTTCTTTATGCCCGCGCTACAGCCTTGACTTAAGAACTACTGGATAATGTAAATTTAGAATTAATTTAACATCTTTTCTATTGACGTCAACAAGTGTACTTTGTTGCATGAATAAAGTTTTTTGACCTTTAGTTTGATTAATGCTACTTCACTATGAAAAACAGGCTATTTTATAACTTTTAATTAGAAGAGAGTATTGTTTATCAATCACTCCATTGGTAACGGTCGGTAAGTATGAGCTTCATCCAGTTGTGTATTTAGTGTGCCCATGGGCGTCCGCGGTCGCGTAGTCGTCCCCCGCTGCGTGCGCGCTCACTACAGACGCCCCCCGCCCTTGTTGCCATCTCGGAGGGAGCATGTGCGATGTCGAAAAGGTATGTTATCATTAATTAAAGCAGTTTACGTTTATATTTTGCATTGTGCAATCGCATAGATTTTATCGCGGGTTTTGAGCGCGGCGACTAAATCAAGAAATTCCGTAACGATAATAAACCTAACGCTAATTCGCGTTTGTGCGGGACAGAACGCATACTGCGTCTCACATCGAACTGACGTAGCGCAGGTGTGTTAGAGTGGGACAAAACGTATACTGCGTATTCACATCTTTAACAAGATCGCTGACGTACCGTAAGCGCGGCCGGTACGCGTTAGAGTGAGACAGACTAGTAGGCGTATTAGTCTGAGTCTAGTAGAGCGGTGAAGTGGTAAATTAAATAAATAGCAAAGAAAAAAAGTACTACATAAATAAAAAAATAATAAATAAATATAATTGCAGAAGTTGATGAAAATGCTAGGCAAAAGCTTTACCGCGGCAGTCCGCGTTTTTCTTTTTTTCTAATACTTTTCGTTTAATACATTTCTTCACTTTATTAAAAAAAAAAAGATCAATTATCGTATATTCTTATTCTATATTTTGATTAAACTTTGAATTTATGTCTTTTTTACTTATAATATTAAACTAATAAAACAATATTTCAGTGCTTAAAAATCGGATGCCCTCCGAATCGGAATCGGAAGAAGAAGAACCGAATTCAAAACATAAGATTTGTCTCAACAAAGATTGCTCTCCCGAGGAATGTGAAAAGCCGAAACTGAGTGGAGTCACCGATAAAGATGCTGTTGACGATCTGAAGGCTATTGAGGGTGATGAGGTAATATTTTCATCATCAAAAAAACCTCCTTTGCATTTTTTTAATTGTTTAAAAATTAAATATATGTATGTGCAGTGTTGGCCACTGTCAACAGTTGCCGCTTTGCTTTGATTGTAATAATATAAACCATCCAGGGCGATAACCATACAAAAAAATTCATTCAAATCGGTCAAGCCGTTGAAGAGGAGTTCGGTGACATACACCCGTACAGTTGAATTGTATTTATAACGATTAAGGTAAAATAAAATAACTAAATTAATTTAAAATATTTCAGGCGCCAAAATCGGAAGACAAATCGTCCGATTCCGATATCGATCCGGAATATTTGCTACGTGTGAAACGTCGCAAGCCCCGGGATTCGAGTCCCAGCAAAAGACGCGAAAAACTTAAACTGCGGGCGGGAACAGATGTCGAGGAGCTGTTGGCGGCCGTTGAGAAGCATTTGGATAAGTTGGACGAGCGATTGGTTAGGGTTTTGGCTTGGCAACGACTGCAAGAGGTGGGTTTATTATGTACGTAATGTATACGTCGCAGCTAACCTGCGCAATTAGCCGTTTAGCTAACAGCCTAGCTTCTCAACTAATCAGCTATAGTTAGATAGATATTCATGTAAATATTTTAAATATCGGTCCAGAACCTGTTTCTATATAGGCATACACCAATTGATTTAATGTAAGTAAAATAAAATATGATATCCGCCAGAGTTTTTGTAAGTACCCTCTAAATAATGTACTACCCTCCATTTCAGGTGGCTCTAGGTGAACGAGCCGCCGGTAGATGGCGCTCTTCAACGGACGAACTCAGTACGAAGGCTGCGGCGGCCATTAAACACGTGGAAAGGTCTCAACTGGCTAAACACGGGTTGAGGTGTACCACATTACCCTCGGAATTGCTGGCCTCGGCTGACAGAGAGAGGATCGCTTCGATAGGTACATTGACAGCTTTTGCCAAAATAAATAGAACATAATAATAATAATTATGCCTCATTTATTGCGTGAAACATTCATCCATATTTGCCCAAGACTTTGGTGTGTTAAATATGTATTTTGACGTGACAACGTCTTATAAATTGGTTTGCCGGGTGACACTTCAAGAAACTGCGTTACGCTCCGCTCACGTTATGCGCTCACAATGAGAGCGAGTGAGAGGCACGCGTCCCTTCCACTCGGGCATGGTTAGCCCGCCTAAGAGCGAGAGAGACAGACATAATGTTTTAAATTGTTACTATTATTTCATCCTTCTTCCTACTATACGAATGAATATTCACATTAAAATTATTTTACCACTCAAAGTCGTTGTCACGTAAAACTTTCGCCCGTATACCGACTTTACAGGCAACCAATTTTTTTTAATGCAATTTTTATTTCCTAATTTTGTCACGAGAGGTGTATGACACCCAAGTACATTCTAGTATTATGTATAGCTTAGGGTATGATTATGTTACTTAATTATAGATTCATTAATTGTCTACATAATTAAATTGTATATGTCGCAGATTCAACGCGATTAATAATTGGTGTAACTACCGTCGTCCGTACCGAAATGATTACTTAATATTAACACAGACGGCGCCTACGTTCTGCGCAGGCGCCGATCGGAAAGCAACTCCACGATTTTACGCACTACTGACAATTTAATTTTGATATAATTTAATTGTCATATTTCAGTTTGGGGATCGCCGCCCGCCCTCACCTCTGCCCAGACCAAGAATAACGCCTTGGAATCGGCTCTCAAAAGGATGTTGGCCTGCGTGACGAGGCTGTTCCACACTGAGTAAGATTTTTACTGACATCCTAGAAATGCTTTAAATTATTACAATCTTTGGGGCGGAAACTATGACATATTCCTTCAATAAAATTTCAGCAAAGTCGGTGACGTGACCCTGGGCGCCTCCATCCCGATGCGTCTGTCATCCCTTTCTATCGGGAGTGACGGCTCCTGCGGGCTTCAGCTGGACACGAATTGTAGACACGTGTCTGGGAGACATGCTGTCATATTTCGTGATGAGGTACTGAACCTGAAATCGTGTATTCGTCCGAAAGAAAAATGTTCTTTTCCTATTGATAATGTTTTGTAACTTATAAACGATAATTGTTTCAAACGGTTACTGATGTATGCACTGTTAATGTATCTATTACAAAATGAGGGTAGGCTTATTTGAATCTACCCTCTTAACTTGCAATAATTAATAAATCATAATTTAAATATCTAACTTCCTTTTCAGGTGTCAGGCCACTTTGAGCTGATCAACTATTCGGAATGGGGTTCCGTAGTGAACGGAGTGATGTACTCGTGTGCCACGCCCCTCTACTCTAGTGCAGAGGATACTCGTCCAGAGCAATTGAAACACCTCGCTGACAACAAACGGACCGAGAAAAGGTTTCTTTAATATTTTAGTGTTTAATAATTATTTTTGTGACCAATTTATGTTCTACCGTCAATTTGTGGATGTTTTCTTTAAATAAATAAACCTCATATATTATAATCACTCTGTCTCGGCTTTACATTGATAGTTGTTTTATTCTGGAAGTTTCTATATAGAAAGAATTTTAAAAATTGATTTAGTAGTTTTCGAGTTTGTTATAAACGAACTATTTAAAGTATTTCTGTTTATGCATAAATACTGAATTTTTAAACGAATATTTAAAAATGCTTCCGTACTTCTAAATGCGTTCAAAATTTCAGATTAAAAGGCGCTCTAACTGAACCGACCCACGCAGAGCAAACGTGCGATTGCCCCATCCGGCCCCCGGACGGCCGTGGGGCGTGGGAGGGATCAGCGTTGGTCCCCCACGGGGCCCTACTTCAGTTCGGGTGTCAGCAATACGTGTTCAGCATCGCGGAACCCAGACCTTTTCCTTACGAACAGCCGATAGAGGATCCGGCTTTGTAATATAATTTACGAATTCAAATTTTAAGCTTCTTTTTAGTTCTGGGCCTCAGATTTTTTAATCCAATTGGCAAGGTATTCAGTCTTCCGTGCCTGACACATGTTCACTTTTTGAGTAATAAAAATAAATAATTTCATCTGCTTGTTTTGATAGTGCAGTCATGTCAATCAATCCGAAAACACATAATTATTCACTTATAAATGTTATTTAGTTAACATATTGTTTAAATTCGTTATTGGTGTATGATTGGATAGTGCATTCTTAATGTAGATTACTTAGGAAATGACGGTAGGCTTATTTTAATCTACCCTCTTCATGTTATACTTCATCGTTTGAGTTATTGCACAGTCAGGGATCGAACCTACGACTTATGTTGGCTAGTTGGAATTTTACGGGAAATAATTTACATTAGCTGATTATATATAATATATATATATAGATTTCGTGTTTATGTGTTAAATAAGTATATACACATATGTGTAGCTTAATTTACAATTATTAAACAAACAGTAATTATTAAGTACTCTATGAATAAGAGAATTTATTTTTAACTTCGATTTAAGCGGCTGTTGAAAATTGTTGTCAGTTTGAGGGTAGTTACGGCGAAGTATAACATATTTGTACCCCAAAACGCATTTTTTACTCATTTCCTTTCATTCATTCATACGACTGAGTGTGAATTGTGCTGTTAAGTGCCTTGGTACAGGGCAGTCGAACGCACGTCCTCAAGGTGCGCACGCGCATGCCAACAGTTCACGCATCGTTGTTAAGTTGCTTGTAAAAGGTTTTTTCGTTTGTGATTTATTTTATATAAGCATCAAACGATATTTAAATGATTTGTATTTAGGTTAATATTTTCAATAAAAAGTATTAATAATCATGTTTTATTTCATTCTAAGTCAAGTTTTTATCGCAATTCCAATAAAATGTTTCAATTTATTTATCAATACACAGTATATTGTTAAGGACAACAAACAATAGTTTAATAAGCTAGTAAACGAAGCTGGCAGCCAAATGTTGGTTCAGGAAATGGTCGGTTGGCTGAGCAGTGAAAGTGGGCCAGTCCATATTTAATAATAATTATTTATTTGAAGTTTGTTTCACAGGAAAAGCTTATATTGAATTGAGCTAGTTATATAAACAAAATTAATCAGGTTTAGTATTGGTAGTTTTATTTAGTTAATTTATTATTTTTATACTTTATAGGCATGGGCGATATTAGAAATTATTAATTCAAATTCATTTATTCATACAGCTAACAAAAAGCACTTATGAACGTCAAAATAATTATATACGAAATGCTTCTAATTATTTTGACATTGACATTTACTGCCAATTCTCAAATCAAGGGCGTAGTACGAAAGAGAAGAACTGGCAATTAACTCTCCGCCACTTTTTTAATCGCCAAGTTTTTTGTATGTCACAACGTTCGTAAGGAGCTGCAACATTGACATCTGTCATAATGGAAAGCCCAACATCGATCTTCGATTTTTATTGACAACCGAACCAACGAAGATGTTTGCTTTAAATAATCCACAAAGAAAAAAAATATGCAATGAAATGGTTCCTAATTGATTAAATTACTACATATTCCAATATTTTTATATTATTATCAAACGAATCAGATCTTAGAAGAAACGTCTTAATATATTTCTTTGTTGATAAATAGTACAGAGGAAGTGTGAGAGAGAGACTACGACTTATAAAGTTTAAATAAAGACAATAAAATTTATAATTCTTTGGAAAAATATTTTATTTAGACTGCTGATAAATGTTTAATTGCTATGCATGGCTTTCAGATTTTTTAAAAATATGTAGAGGCACCTGGAATTTTCGAGGATTGTTTTCCTGTAATTAAACAAAAATACTCATTAGATTTTATTTAAAAATCCTTTGAGTGTGTTTTTTATATGTATCTTCACTAAAACATCATAGATAATTACTGTAGACTAACTTAAGACATAAGTAATTTAAGTCTAAATTTACTAAAAAGGATTTTTAAAACAAGAAAGTGTCAAATAACACTACTTGGTGTTCTATTTTTTGAAGTATAACTTAAACCGATATGTATATTTGTCCATTAATTAATCGGAAACTTAATCAAAATAAGATATAAAATTGAAAAAGTTATTTTTTAATTTAGCGTTCAAGTATTACGTCACGTAATTTTTGGGAGATTCTTGAACCCCCCCGCCCCACCCATGTAACGCGCCGTAACGTTCGTTACCACCCAGTGACTCATTATACCTAAAAGTTGCCATTTAACATTTCCTTACGCATCAGTTAAAGTTTCATTAAAAATCGGTTCAGTAGTTTTTGAGAATTGGGTTTTCACGCTTTTCTGGACAAAGGACTAAGGACATGCATAATCCACTTAATACTAATTTGAAGTTAGTATTTTTTTTTAAATACTTTTATTACATTACAATTATAAATTACCTCTGATCACTCATCACCATCGTTCTCCGGATCGGGTTCATCAAAATCTCTAACTTTCACATCAGCATCTTCGCCAAACTGAATTATATTGTCAATGGTGATCAAAATGTTGTCTATGCTCTCTTCATCTTTAATATTTAGCGGGTAAAATCTAACCAAACTAAAATTTTCAATAACTTCACCGATCGCCTCTGTTAACTTTGCGTATTTTTCGTGCCACCGTGAATTAACGTTTCGCATATCTGCTAATAAAACGTGTGGGTCTGGGTCTAAGTAACTGAAAAAGTAAAAGAAAAGTTTTATAGCAAAGTTGGATGCTCTAACTCACATGTTTTTTTGCCAAACGGCCGCCCAAAAAGAGCAGTCATCGAAACCCATTTTAGTGGGTGTGTTGCCAGCCTTTGAGGGAGGAGCATACTCATTCTTTAAATAATTGGAGGTTGTATCTCTCCGGAAAAACCCCTCTGGGAGCTGACTATACAGTTCACTAGTTTTTTAAACTAATTTAGCATTGTTCTAAAAAAAGGATAAAAATTCTATTATATTAATTACATGGTAGCAACGCACTTATAGTAAGATAAAAAGTTGAAGTTTTATAAAAATATTAATTTTTACTATATACATATATTACACCTTATGTAAAACAAAAATTCTTACTTATCTAATTGTTTCCTTGCTGATTTACTGAGGAGGTCCATTTTAGTTAAAATGTTAACATGAGGTAATTCTAAATTCACCATTACACTAAGGGCTGCCATTGTTCCTAATAAATATAAAAAATTATCATAATTACACTTACTTTTAGTTTTTTGTTTATTAAAGCAGTAAAATAATGAATCATTATTTAGTTTGAAATTATATATATAATTTTTGCTTGTTTGAATGTAATTGTTAGAAAAATATTTATTTTACTTGTGAAATTAAGCAAAAAGTGCTAATAGTTCAAAATAATTTTAACTTTTTCTTTCAGGGAAATGAAAGATTACACTATGGTGTGAATTACGTTAAAAAGTTATCAATATAGTATTGACCTATCAATATTTTATTCATTTGGTATTGTCTTTTCTTAATTATCATTGTTGCCTTGTAGCCTGAGTTCTACAATAGTCAAAACAAGACTGAATCATTCAATCATAATTACCTGACAAAAACTTAGCCCCATCAACCATAAACTGTGAATCAATCATGAACACAACACATATCCTAAAGTTCCACTTCTCAAGCTGATCAACCAGTTTTTTAATGACAGGTAAGTGTGTATAGAGTTCTATTTGACCTGGACAGTCAAACAGTATATAGTCATCATCTACATCTCCCAACTGCTCTTCGAGCCAGTCACAGTTTTCTAGTAAAGTTCTGAAATTAACAGTTAATGTAATAGAACATGTGCTTAAGCTAATTTTAATTTTTTCATATAAATAAAAATATTATATGGCATATGTGACTACTTCTGTTCATTAAATACTCACTTATTTATTTTTATTGATGTTGTTCCCAGAAAAAAACTTTGCTAGACTAGTTTAATTAACCTATTTAGGTACTACTTAAAAAAATTAGAGCTACTCACTCCATACAAAAAACAAGTCCACCATTAGGCCCAAACTGTAGTTCTTCATCCTCCATAGCATCATCCAGATGAATCAATTCTCGGATATCCACAAGTGGCTGATAGTCAAAATGTTCTGCTGCCGGATCTAAGTTCACTACTTCTACAATTCTCTTTGAATCCATTGCATGTTTTAATATATTTGAGCAGTAAGTGGACTGAAATTTTATTGGCATGGTGAGTGACACAGTAATGAATGCATCATATATCATATAGGTCCTGGCTCCACTCAGGAATTCATCCTAAGCAAAGAACTTGCAAAAATCGTTTTTTTTTTTAAATTTGAAAATAATAATGTTAATTACAATGAAATGTCCTCACTTTTCCACTACCTGCTGGACCCACAACTAATTGTGCATACCGCATCTTTTCAAACTTATGGTTTAGAAGATAAGAAAGCTTATAATTTTAACATTTACATAAAAACAGCGGTAAATATGAGGTTATACGCTTTATTTACATTCTCTCGAGTCGAAAATTGAACTAAATAATTAATTTTAACGCGGCAATTTTTGCTGATTATTGCGAAATAAATATAATCCTTAACTTTATAAAGTTTATACTTTAATTAGAAAAATATTATTTAATCACAATGTATTTACGAACGTATTTTTATTAACCAAAGTACTCAGAACTTCAGAAGTCAGAAGTCAGAACTAAGAAGTGAGTACTAGTCAGAGTCAAGTGTGTCTGACAATTAACAAAATGTCATAATTGATAATATATAGATATGGATATTTATCACATACTAGAGATATAAATACATAATATTATGCAAGTTAAAATATTTTAACGAATAACTAAACATAATACTGGCACGTAAAAAAAATTGTATAGTAGAGACTCCGCAGTATTATTATTTTTTCACTGTCAAATATATTGGCATTTCAACTTGAAAGCGCATTAAGACAAAAAACACGAATTACAAGTGATAATGTCTGCTATTGGAATTGATTTAGGAACTACGTATTCTTGTGTTGGGGTGTGGCAGCATGGAAATGTAGATATTATAGCTAATGACCAAGGTAATAGAACCACCCCTTCTTACGTAGCCTTTACAGATACAGAGCGACTGATAGGTGATGCAGCGAAAAATCAAGTGGCCCTTAACCCAAGTAACACCATTTTTGACGCAAAACGCCTAATTGGCCGCAAATTCGACGATCCAAAGATTCAACAAGATATTAAGCATTGGCCTTTCAAAGTAATAAATGATGCAGGTAAGCCCAAACTTCAAGTAACTTACAAAGGTCAGACGAAAAAGTTCGCTCCTGAAGAAATTAGTAGCATGGTTCTTATAAAAATGAAAGAAATCGCTCAAAACTACCTCGGGACATCAGTGAATAGTGCAGTGATAACAGTCCCTGCCTATTTTAATGACTCGCAGAGGCAAGCCACTAAAGATGCTGGTGCTATTGCTGGTCTAAACGTTCTTCGTATTATTAACGAACCTACCGCCGCTGCTTTGGCATATGGGTTAGATAAAAACTTAAAGGGTGAGAAAAATGTCCTAATATTTGATTTAGGCGGCGGTACTTTTGATGTTTCTATACTTACAATCGATGAAGGTTCTCTCTTTGAAGTTAAAGCTACTGCAGGCGACACTCACTTGGGTGGAGAAGATTTTGATAGTAGACTTGTTAATTTCTTAGCTGATGAATTTAAAAGAAAACACAAAAAAGATTTACGAACTAACCCTAAAGCCTTACGCCGTTTAAGGACAGCTGCTGAGAGAACAAAACGTACTTTGTCGTCTAGCACCGAAGCAAGTATTGAAATAGACGCATTATATGAAGGCATAGATTTCTACTCAAAAATATCAAGAGCACGTTTTGAAGAGCTGAACTCAGACCTTTTCCGTATGACCCTTGATCCAGTTGAGAAAGCGTTAAGAGATGCTAAATTGGACAAGAATGCTATTAACGATATCGTCATGGTCGGGGGTTCAACGAGGATTCCAAAAATTCAAAACTTATTGCAAAATTTCTTCAATGGAAAGAAGCTCAATATGTCTATTAACCCTGATGAGGCTGTGGCTTATGGGGCAGCAGTTCAAGCGGCTATATTAAGCGGAGAGAAACATTCAAAGATTAAAGACGTCTTACTAGTTGATGTTACGCCCTTGTCATTGGGTATTGAGACTGCTGGTGGAGTTATGACGAAGATTGTCGAACGTAACGCAAAGATACCCTGCAAGCATTCTCAAATATTCACTACTTACTCAGATAATCAACCAGCTGTATCTATCCAAGTTTACGAAGGTGAACGTGCTCTTACTAAAGACAACAATCTGTTAGGCACCTTTGACCTGACTGGGATTCCACCGGCTCCTCGTGGAGTGCCACAAATTGATGTATCATTTGATATGGATGCTAATGGAATACTTAACGTTACAGCAAAAGAAAATAGTACTGGTAAAAGTAAGAACATTGTTATAAAGAACGATAAAGGAAGGCTCTCCCAAGCGGATATAGAACGTATGTTAGCTGACGCAGAAAGATACAAAGATGAGGATGATTGTCAAAGAGAGAAGGTTTCTGCTAGACATAAGCTAGAAGGTTATCTTTTTGGTGTAAAACAGGCTCTTGATGCGGCAGGCAATAAGCTAGGAGCTGCAGAGAGTTCAAAAGGCAAGAAAGTATGTGAAGAGGCTTTTTTATGGTTGGATAAGAACTCTTTGGCAGAAAAAGATGAATTTGAAAATAAATTAGAAGAGGTAACAGCGGTCTGTGGACCTCTGATGAAAAAATTACACGGTGCTGGTGTCAAATCTACAAACTCAGGTGGTAAAGATGGCCCAGTGATTGAAGAAGTTGATTAATTTAAATTTATTTATAACAATTTCAGTTGTGTTGAATTCTCGTTTTATTTTGTGTTTTATTTTTCTTAATTATTATAATTATTGTATATTGATCTTTCAATTACAATGAAAAATTAATTAAATTAAATAATAAAATTACATAATGGTTGTATCTTTGATTTAACCGCTAATAGATGCAATTTCAGAATTAAGGTGTTAAAATACGAAGTTGCACGTTATAGAACACAATTACGGCAGGCGTTAAATAAATAACCAACATTGATTAGCAATTTCTTTATTTTAATTCAATAACTTTAGAAATTGTTCGGAAAGAAGACAATGTTTTCAGCATCATTAATATTATGATATGAACAATAATAATTACCACTATAATTTATCACTATATTATAATTTATAATGGATATCTAATGATTCCTATTCCCTACATATACACGGTATATTAGACCCGACGTCACCTCAACAAATTAATACAAAATATTATGGCCGTTCTAGAATATTCTGGATGCATTAAGTCTTTCCAATATAATGATTTACAAAAAGTTTTCACATAAAACGTGTTAGTTTTTAAACGAAATAATTTTATGTGCGTTTTTGCATCACAAAATATTCAGGCGTCCCATTTCAACAATAATTATTATAAATTCTGTAAATATTCAATAGAAAGCAAAGCCACTTCAAAAATATAAACGAAAAGCAACGTGAATATATAATATTTAAAATTAAACTCTGTTCTTCACGAAATAAACAATTCGTTTACTGTTAGACAGCCTATGTCACCGAATATTGACTATTATACCTAAACTTACACTACTTATCGCCATATTAACATCGATATGTATGGAGTTGGTAATACCAAAGTAATACTAGAAAATTAAAATTGCAAAGTCATTAAAAATTCAATAAACTTGGGGACCTAACGCTATCAAGAATTTGGTTTCAACATTGTCAAAAGTTATAAATTTTCTTATTAACCCAATGTTCTATTTTTTTACTAAACAATTCGTTTGGCACGGAAGTGTCGTTCTTCGGAATATTTGACTTGAATAAAATTTTCTGTTATCTTATAAAAACATCCAGTACCAAAGTTGTCTAGTAAAATATATAGACGTCATTATTATAACCCCGCTTACGTATTTTGGGTTGCTATTATCTAAACTATTTTTCTACCTAAATGTGGCGTTTTATTTACACATAAACCCATATTTACACTGATGCAAGGGGTACGGTTCCCGATTCAATATACACGTTAACCTAATTACGAGAAAACGGGGGAAAAAAAACAAAAATTCAAAATAAGATTAAAAGCAAATTTATTGCTAAAATAAAAATAAAACTATAACCGCAAGCAATACACTTTTGCTTCGTAGATTTGTGTTTTTATTTGTACGTCATTTTATAAAAAAATCACCGAGTCACCGATGCAGAGTTCTCATAGAATTGTGACACTTTGAGCTAAAATTAAATAAACGTAGAAAAACATATTTGTATAAAATAAACATCCATAATTTAAGAGTAACCCGATTATATTTTTAACCTCACCGGTCTATAAACATAATAATACTTTCACTGGGAGTCAGCGTACTTAAATTTACATCTGATTGCACTTTAAAATTTATTTAACAATAAAACGACCTCTATCTTAATTTATCGGCAACGATATCTTACACTTAGTCATAGCTATCCTACGTACATATATACAGACGTTCATATTTGGTATTTTTATTTACAACAATCGAATCGAAACTATAATACTTAAGCCGTAATTCACTTTGTACCTCGGTACGTAATACATATAAAATTAAAGCGAAATGCACGTTTTTGTATCGTGAGTTCTGTTTCACGCACTCTCACTCGACGCTCGGACCCGTTTCGACACTCACTAGGAGTCACTTCACTTCACTTCACTTTAGTACTCCCACCGATCGTCCTCTGTTTCAGTTTTTATCTTGTCCTCCGGAAGCACCTCCGGGGACTCCCTCGTGAGGGGCGAGGGGGCCGGGGCGAGGGAGGGGGACGTGTTCTCTCTCGGGGCGGGCGAAGGCTCTATGCGGACCGTCTCCTCCGCCTCCCGTCTGAAGTCGTCGCTGCGCATGACGCAGACGCCGTTGATGATGACTTCGTCCGGGTTCCGGGGCTTCTCGTCTTGCCAGTCGGGGTTGACCCACTGCGGCGCGGCAGGCTTCCTCCGACTCGACCGCGCCGGTGTCGACGTCGCCTTTGGCTCATTTTTCGACTCGTCATCCAGAGAGTCCTCCGAACCCAGATTGCTCTCGAGGTCGTCGTCTTCGAAGTCGTCCGCGTCCGGTTCGCGTTTGAGCGGCATCGACAGGTCTAGACCGCTCGCCGTGTCCTTGTGGTCCTCGGGCGGCAGCAGACCTCTCCCGATTAACGCTGCGAAGTTCGAATTCGCCGCGAAGTAGGGAGGATACGGAAGGGGAACTCCCGCCAGACCCATCCTCTCCTTCTGGAGTTCGAGTAGTCTCTGGTTCAGGAGGAGCCTAAATTGTACCGGATCGAAGGGCGCGGAAGACTGATCCCTCGCCGGGGGCTCCGCTGGAAGACCGTGGGGCGCCTGTTGCTTTAACCGCATTCGATGATTGTGGAACCAATTTGTAATCGTTCTAGTGGAGAGTCCCAACTCTGCCGCCAGAAACTCTATCGTCGGCATGTTGGGGTAAGGATCGAGAGCGAACGCGAGCCTCAAAGCCTCCTTTTGTTCCTCAGAGAACAGAACGCGTTGTTTCTTCGCGGAGGGAACGCCCGACGTCGGACCCGGAGAGCTGGAGTGATAAAACTCCGACGTGTCATTGGAAGACGTGTCCGAGGAGTTATCTTGCCCTGGCCCACTCGACCGTCTTCTCTTGTTAGCTTCCCGTCTCTCGTTCTTTAGGGCTTGCAATCTGTCGATATTGTGCGCATCGCTGAGCCACAGCTGCATCCTGATGAAGGGTTCCCGTCCCTTTATACTCAGCATGTGCCAAGGTTTCGGTTTAGATAGGAGTTCGCTGACGGATCCTTGGGACAGACCTAATACCGCTTCGCCGAAGATTTTCTGGCCGATGTTGTTGGCGAGGAGGGCCTCTTTGATCTTCGTGGTGATAGTTTGCGTGTCAAGGTCTTGCGTGAGAGCTGCCATCTCGTAGACGCTAGGCGACATGTGCTGGTGCAGCGCCCTCATCTGGTGCTGTGGTGGCGGCGGTGGCTTCCTCTCCTTGTTTTCGTGGTGTTGCGGGGGCAACGTCACGGCATGGTGCGGAGGAAAACCGGGCGGTGTCAGCAGAAGAGGACCCGGGGGTAGATGGGGCATGTGGGGCCCCAGAAGCTGCTCGTGTTGCATCTTGCTCAGGAGGGAAGTCGCGTCAGAGATCATCTTCTGGGTTGGTGGCATCGGCTTGCTCATGTTCGGCGGACAGACTGAAATGGATACAGATGGTTAGCACTGAATTCTTAGGTAACAATTTACTATCAGTAAAAAAGGGAGAAAAAACATTTATATATTATACAAGTTTTATTAATTAATAGTTTTATTAAAAATCAAATTGTACTAACCGGGTGCTCCGCTATAGTTTCCAGTCCTCATGAGTTTTTCCGGCGCAATCTTGTACTGCGACGCAACCAGCTTGTGTACAGCGTTGTCGTCCTCCAAGAACATCTTCATTCGGATGAAAGGCTCTCGTCCCTTTTGAGTCAACATATGCCAGGGCTTCGGCCGCGCCAACAGGTCACTGACTGAGCCTTGCGACAGCCCCAAGACGGACTCCCCGAACAACCTTTGGCTTATGGAGTATTGGCTCAACGCCTCCTTCACTCTTTTCACTATATCTTCAGTGTTTAGGTTGTTGAAGAGATCGAACTGCTGCTGCGTGATCGGAGGCAGAACCGCTTTCATAGACCGCTGGGGAGGCGCATGGTGCGGGGGGTTTGGGGGTTGCGAGATCAGACTGTTTGTGATGGAAGCCATCCTCTGTAGAGGACTGGCTGCCGCCGAGCTGTTGAAGTCTTCGTTGGGGGTTATCGCAGGTGGAAGTATGGCGTTGCCGAGCGGGCTCGACGCCGAAGAGCCGGTGGACTGTTGTCCCGGTTCTAATTTAGGCCTAACTAGGGAGAAGGCGCTTCCTGCGTGCCTTATGGCCTCCTCTGCATCCATTTTATCCTTATCACTATCAGTCATTCCATTAATTTTGGCATTTTTGTCTTTCGGCAGCGACAGGTCCTGGACGGCACCGGATCCGTTGATGTGCGTCTGGGCCTGCAACTGCTGGAGGGCTATGAGGTTCGGGAAGGGGGGTATTCCTGGGAGGTTGTGGAGGGGAATGTTTCCTCCCTGGATCTTGGCGAGTTCTCGGTGATAAGCTTCGAGAGCCATGCGGATGTCTTCGGGGGGCCGCTCTATCTGGGGTGGCATGCCGCCGCTAAAAAAGGGAGGAAACATACTGTATGTTAGTTTTAGATTTGCTGTTCTCATTTCAATTTTTTCGATTAAAATAAAAGTCATTATAATTAAAATCAAGCATACATCAGTTCTGGCAGTTAAATTAAGCAGTGACAGACATATTTATGGCAAAATATATTCCATTTAATAGGATGTTGGATTTTAATAAGATTAAGGGTCCGCTTCACAATGTATGGATAAAGTACCAAATAGCTATGCAACACATAAATTATTCGGAAGATAAAAGTTCCGAATAAGAAACTTCGCGTTTCATGACGAATAGCGCTATCTGACAGTCGTGAAACGGGACAATAGTTTTTATCCTACTAATAAGTAATAAATAGCTTATTCGGAATTTAAACACAATCTTGTAAAGTCAAGTCAAGTCAAATCATTAATTCCGATTACTCCTAAATTAGCAATTTTGGACGTTAAATAAAAATGATAATTTAACTTATAATCGTATTTAATCAATTTTTTTAATTATCATCAAACCTACTTACCCAGGGAACCCTTCTCGGTTGTGCCGCATATCTTCTCCTCGCCTCGTCATAATCTTGGCGAGTTCTTCTTGGTAAATGCGGACTACTTTCTCTTGAGGAATGTCGTCGTTTTCGTATTTCTTCAACCTTCTGTTTTGACTTGAATCCTGAAATGTTTCCATTAAAACGAATTAACACTTATTTTTCTCGGATATTTTTAATTTGAACATGATATTTCGTAAAATGTGATGACGATTATGCACGTTCGTAATTGTAAAGACTTATCTCTCAACATTTACTTTAGGTATAAAGTTATTTTCACAAAAATTTTGAAATCACCTTAATATAATTAAGTTCGAAACTTACCTTATTAGAGAAAGGAGAAGGGCACTGAGTTCGTGGAGAACTGGAGTCTTCATTACTCATCAGTGTGCTGGAGTCATCATTATTGGGCTGTCCGGTTGGAGTTTTTATCATGTGGGAAGCCTCTGTAAGGATATGTGCCAGTCTTTCGTCACCTTCACCATCTGATCTCCCGAAACCAGCACCTGCTGTGCCATCTTTCGTTCCTACTGAAAATAAATTTTATGCCTTTAATACATTTAAAAGTGTAATTAAGTTTAACACAATATAAACATGTACAAATTAAGGGATATACAAATATGGGAGATCAAGGGAAGATGATGGCAATATATGACCTGAAATACTGTACTGTCATTTAGCCTCTCGCCACCAACTTAAGTCTACCCGCGGCGAACCCAGTTATGTTGAAAAACCTATTATAGAGATTGCAGCAGGAAATCCAGGAAATACAGTTCTAGTAGCTGGGAAATAGGAGTCACGGACTCGCAATATTAGGCCGGATGAAGGGCGTTAGCATCAGGACGCTCTTGATGACAATCATGCAATCCAAGGAAACAACTTGAGCAATTAGCCATGAAATTTGTCATGAAATGCATAATACTGAAAGAACGGCGGCCATAAAGCTGAGGAAAGAGTCGTATGGAGTCTGCAAGTGTTATTGAATATTACGAAAGTAGAAAAAAATCAAGAGTTTTAAATATCGGTTCTTGGAATATTTAATGATGTACACACAGTGCCATATTATCCAAGTAAATCTCTTTAACATTAGCGCTGTCAGAAGGAAACTTAACAGTTAAATCAACATGAAACTATTCGAGGAGACGTATTCACAAAGCGACTCAACGTCCATTTGTAACAATATTTCTTCGCATACAATTTTAATTGCGGTTAAATTGTGTTGTGTACATAGGCGGCCGCTTCTTGCCAACTAATAAATACTAAAGTTATATTTGGTACAATTGAAATTAGGTGGACCATTAAAACGCGCAGTTCTGCATTAATGATATACTCTGAATGGGGCCGCCAGTCGTCGCCTAAGCCAGTAATCCGGCGCTGGCGCATCCATAAACAACGAGAAATACGCGAAATCTACGCGCCATGTTCTGGTCGTTCATCTGTCAACATATTGTCTCTGGTTTTGCACTATTCAGGATTCATACACATGGTTTTTAGTACGTATAATATGAATATGTACTGGAAATATTAAAGTGTATGTACTCCTAGTTAATATTACAAATCAAATCGTCCAATAACAGTCCCGTTGAACAGTTATAATAGTGCAGACTTGTCCGTGAGAACCAAACCTACCTATTTAATGGCACCTTTGACGACAATGTACGCCTATTTAGCTATATACTCTATAGTTTGCTAAGTATAGACAACGAAAGTTTTAAGTTTATTGTCTATAAGTATAGTTTAGACCAGAAATGATACGTGTCTGACAATACAGATACTAAATTGGACGCCGATATACTTTTATTATGTTTATTTTGTTGTAAGACATCAGCTGTCGGCACACTTAAACCTTTTTGGAAATATTTACTCTGCGGTGTGTTAACGACTACCAACACGGAGACGTATTAATTTTCAGTGTACAAAGGCCTTAATTGCATTCTTAAATTTTATTTTGAAACCGACAATATGTTCAACGATGCGCCGTGAAATTTCGCTTATTTTAGATTTTATTGTCCAAGCGAAAATAACACTTGATTAATCGCAATTAGTGATTAAATTAAAGTGCCTTTTATTGTTTTTATTCGGGAGTGTGTTTTTATTGGGATGTAAAGTGCCTTTTATTTAATGTAACGTAAAAACGTCAATTCGGATAATCTGGCAAACGTCTTAGTGAGTTAATGACGTTTTGAGGAACGCTAATTATTAAAGCACTTCTTTCTGGCTGCGTTGTTTATAATCTATGCACAATTGGTAAATGCGGCCTAGTGGCGATATAATGACGAAATTGTTTTTGGTAAAAGACACTTTCCCTCCATAAATGAGATTGTCAAAATGACATTGGCCAAAATTTAAATTTGATACTTGTCGTGTTAAAGGCAGTTAAATTGTGGGAATGAGCATCCACTAGTCCAGTTATTTACGCAACTTTCGCCATTTTCAAAGCATTTCTCACGTACTACTTCAATACTTATTATTCATGCGACACTCTTATCCCCCGATTCGTTATTTTTTATATTTACACACGATTTTTTGTGAAACCACCGTTCGGAGTTAACTACTTATGACTAAAAACGTGATACTTTTTAAAGATGGCGGACGGGTCTCAGATTACATCTACATGACCATAATGTTCACGGTTTTCAACTCATAAAGCATAGACAATAACTCTATATACGTGATTCGGTTTGTTAATTGCCTAGTTTAGTTTTTAATGTCCGCTTAATTGGGCATCAATGGTTATCTCGGAAATATTGCTTATGGAAATGCCCCGTCGGTTTCTCTATCTGATTTAAGACCTTACCTGATTTGGTCGAAAGAACTTTACTAAGAATACTATGATCGCGTCTCGCTAGCATAGAATTAATTACACACGGACGTGTGTCTTTCAAAGACAGATTAAATTTAACATTTTTGTGTTAAGCGACCCGCCGGTAATATGTATTCACTTCGCAATTTATCGCAAACATTAAATATCAAGCCAATAAAGATTTAAAATTTCATCCGCGTCCCGCGAGCTCTGCGCGACAATCAATTAGTTTATTTCGACTCCATCCGATTAATCCGTCGATAAATTTCAACACACGTCTATTAGTTCCTTTGATCTTTTACAATGGGTTTTGTTATTCTGAATACGAGTCGAGGACAATTACCGATACGTGCCGCGCGATATCATCAAATTCTTGTTTTGCTCAGTTTTAAGCCGCCATGTTTGGTACTTAAAATATGTCAGTGGTAATCGATCTAGTTTAGTTATCTTTTCTTGGGTTATAAAGTGTGAAGCGATACTATCTTCTATATTGCGGCTATTATGATTTCATTTCGATGGTTATTGAATGAATAAAAAGAAAGCAATAAATTTATACAGTCCAGTCACGGAAGTTTTATTTATCAAGAACTGTCTATCCTATAATTACTATTGCTGTTTCTTATTAAAAAGCATTTCTTCCCAAAGCTTTAAAGGGCATGCTTCATGGATGAATACCGGTAATCCTTAGAATAATTGCAAAGACGTTTTTAATTAATTTTAGATACTAAGTGTCACTATTTAATTGGCTCAAAGTCTTGCGGGTTGTAAAGTGGAGAGAGGGGGAAATATTTGTTATTGTGGGTACCTGTATCGCGTGCACGCACGCAAAAATAAGGTAATACCACCGTGGCCGTTATTGATTGCTAATGCCCCATGAATATTCAGGACCTTTGAAATGTAAAGGTGCCCTAAATTATCGTGTCACTGCGACAGCGAAAAAATATAGTTAATTTTTACTCGGGCCACATATCGGTTTGGTGGCGAATGGAAACACGATTCCGCAATTGTAAATCAAGGCGGGTAGTCGGAAAGAAAGGGGTGAGAGCGCGTCAGACGTCACGGCGTGAATCGATGCTCATTTGCATTATAGTCGCCCGTGGAGGCGGACGTCAGGGCCGCTCGAAAGTGTTGCGGGAAACTAAAAAATGCCCGCATTTAAATTGTTAATGAGATGCAAAAGAAATAGTTGCATAACCGGTGACTGCAGTCGAAATTAGGTGCTAAATGATGGTATGAAATGTGAATTCGTGATTCCACCACAATTGTGTCAGCCAGCCAACAATGCAACATTTTTATAATTTATCTTCGCCGCTTATTTTCAAAACTGTTTTGATGGAAAAATACCGTATTTACTTCTATTTTTCTGCAATAACATTACAAAAACGTTGATTTATGTAGCGACGGGGGCAGAAAAAGTGAAGAAAATACTTAATGAATCTAAAAAGTCGTTGCATTGCTGTCAATAACTCACTCAACTCGTGTGGCCTTTCCAATGAATTATGAGAGTAAGCACGTTAGAGAATTTCTTTTGTCCGAAGTTTTGTGGCGTGCGTAGGGGCAGATATAGCGTGCTAGATGGCAATCAGCCGGGGGCAGCGACCACGATTGATTCCGTCGAGAGGCCGAATGATTGCCTCATGTTTTGAACTAGCAAAAAGTGACTATAAAACGGGCGTCACGTATCACTCGCGATGAAACTTTTATGAAGTACTTTGGTCGCTTTGTTGTTTGTTCATGAGCTTATACAGGACATCGGCTTGGACAGACTTATATTATAAAGCTTTCTTGTCTCAATCAGACTAGGTTTCCTAGATATAATAATAATGATCGAAGTTTATTGATGATACTTTGTAACTACTAAAAGTACAAACAGCAGTGGCGTTTAACCTTTTTTTAGATTTGGGCCTCAGATTTCTGTATCTGTTTCATGATAATTTCTCAATTTAAGAGGCAATTAGGTGATCAGTCTCCTGTGACACAGGCTGTCAACATTTGGGGTCTAAGACATTTCCTCGTGTTTTCCTTAACCATTTCAGCGAATGTTACATGCACATAGAAAGTGGATTGTTACACAGCTGAACCTACGACCTGCGTGCCACTATGTTCTAGTAAAAGCACAACTTTATAAATTCTGTAACTACAACTATTCTTGTAAGTAATTTTCCGCCTATTTCCTATCAAATATCGCTGTACGTAAGAGCATAATTGTAGTGACGCTGAAATTTCCCTCGAGTAAAGATAAAAACATTACGGTTTGCGGACGTCGGTAGTTTGTAACTAGATTCGATAATCAATTTTGTGCTGACGCTGCAACCCCAGCTCGGAGACAGAGCAACAAATTTTTAATACTTAAGAAGAGTTTGCTGTCAATTATTCTTATACACGAGTTTTATTGCATGTCCCAAATTTATTGTAATACGATTATGTTCTGTGGAATAAAGCATTTCGAATTTATTTCGCATTATCTGTGGATTGTGAAATTATTCCTTTTCTATTAGTCATAGACAAAGTTCTACCACAGACTAAATAAAAATCGTATTGACATGCGATCCAACAAGGGTTTAAAACTTTTAACGATATAGCAAAGTTTTTTAATGAAATAAACGAATTTCCGGCAGCGAGTGCGCGACTAATTCATTTAAACACCTGATCGTCTGACGAAGGTTCTAAAATGGCGAAAAGGATAAAAGAATTATCTGTATGTCACCTGTACATCGTTTATAATATTGTATAGTTTTTAATTCAATAATTTTCTACGCTACAATTAAGCTAAAATATTCACAACCTAAGGTTTATTGCCGAAATCCTTGTTGGCCTAGTGGCTCCAGAGTGTGTCTCTCATCCCTGGTGTAATAGGTTCTATACCTGGCTGTGCACCAATGGACTGTATATGTGAGCATTCGCTCGAACGGTTAAGGAAAACATTGTGAGAAAGCCGGCTTGCCTAAGACCCAAACAGTCGACATGTTTCAGGCACAAGAGGTTCATCATCTTGCCTATTAGATTGACAAATTATTATGGAACAAATATCTGAGTCCCAGGGCTAAAAATGTTGTAGCACCACTGATTTATTTATTTAATTTTATTGCTAAACAAACAACATTCTTAACCAAACTTCTAAAGCAACTCTACTCTCTTAATTGGATAAATATTGTGTTATCTATAGTTATTCATAGATAATAGACAATAAACACATTAAACCACAGCGTAAAAACCACACGGTGAGCGCATTGATTTGTATTGATTATGGCCATATAGTGTTGAAACACGCAACGCATAATTAGTCTAACCCAGTCATTCATACCGATTAATTGATTGACGATTATATGCGCGATCAAGCGTTAAATTGGCTGTTTTATACTCAATTAAGTTATTCACGAGTGATTCCATTATCCTATATGGTCAACCTAATTTGCAAATGTTACCATGTGTGATAAAAGTGATGGCTGTTTAGTATATTTAGTCACAGATTACCTATAATTATAAAAAAAAACAATTATAGTAATTATACGATGGAATACATAACATATACAAAAAAGTTCAAATTTTTATGAAAGAAATAAATATTCAAAACTCTCGTTGAACGTAATTTAATGAATAAAGTTTTTTTTATAAATTTGATCCTAATCCTTGGGATTGATTTGCTCCAATTCAAATAATTTGTATGACTCAAAACTTGGCGATTAAAAAGAGTGGCGGAGAGTTCTCGCCAGTTCTTCTTGCCCGCTGTACGTCATTTGCTACTAGTTCGCTTGACTTGCGAACTAGTAGTAAATTTAAATTTAGAATTGATCTATCATCTTTTATGTTCACGATCATAAGTTTACTTGGATACCTATATGAATAAAATTATTTTGAGTTTGAGTTTAAAATCGGCTAGAATGAGCCGAATGAATTTGTGGTGTGAAAGGTATGTGATGTGCGCTCATGATGCAGTATTAGCACTATGGATATTCTTTCTATTCCTTTCAAGATTCCACGAAAGCTTAAACAAGTCTTTGTCAGGGTTGTATGTCCCGGCATGATAGAAAACCGAGTCAAAAGCAGTCAGGGTTTAATACAAGATATCTAAAATCTGTAAAAAGCGATTAACAGAAAAAAATAGTTGTACATTCCCTTCCTCGTTATAATAGTCCTTGCAATTTATAAACAAGAATTAGTTGGTTTGTAAAAACATTCATAGCCACATTAATCCTTACTAATTATGCAAGACAAGGAGCAAAGATGCGAAATGGTCGTCCACAAATCGCGTCCGAACTGACAACTTAAACAGGCCATCCACTGTGACAGATCTCTAAATTATCGCCCGCTTTCCCTGAACTAACGTATTATTAATTATTTCTTAAAATATGTTGCCATTCACTTAATTTCCTAGTTTTAGTTGAAAACAAAATGGCGGTTGGCGCCAACGTCCACTGTCAAGAATTCTACAATAATATGTAAGGCTATTTTGGACAATAGGTACTTTTAATTTTTTAATAATGTTTTAATAATTAAAAAGTCAAAATTTATTATGATAACAGACAGACAAACGCGTAAAAGGATTTATAAATAAAAAGATTTGCTTATTATGTCGTGAATAAGGATCTGATTCAGATACGCCGAGAACTATATTTGCTTTTGACATCATATTACGCGCTAAATTTCTGGCCCATAGTGTCTAGACCCTCAAATATGTAAAATTGTATAACTATTTGACAATTAATTTAGTCTATGAATTTTGGCCTAAGCCTACATTATCCTGTATCTTTAATATTTTATTGAAATTGTCTTTTACTTAAAGACTTGCATTCTGTTTATATAAACAAAATTTATGCATATATATCCATAAATTTAATTTTAAAGGATCAATACAGATAATATATTCGCTGCCAGTAATGCGGTTACAATATTTCTCGTCCGAGTATCATTTAAATCAATCTTGAGTGAATAATGAAATTGTTTTGTTCCGAATCGAAGTTTGCGACAAATCTTATTTAGCATTACCGAGGAATCGAATGCGTGGGCGATGTTTACGGTAGTTTTTGGCTTTGTAATCGTGCGACAAATGATTCACTGCCTGTATGCATCAAGATTGTTTGACGTATGTAGTCTGTTGCAATTTTGGCGGGAAATAGTTTTTATTATTTGAACTCCGACGACAAGAGTTAGTAATAATATAATATTTTGATAATAATTTGACCGTTATTTTGATTACATTCTTTTTTGTTCCACATATAAAATGACGTAGTTATGAATTGAAATAGATTGTTAACAAAGAATTTGGCTGATTTTCCTTAAGTTGTCCTTTAGACAATTATAACCGTTTAAATTAGGTTAGAGTCGTACATTTCTAGACCAATGCAATATATTTAATGTGAATTCATGAGTGCATCGTCATTCCTTTATCATTAAACAACATAGGGCTGGCGATTAAAGGGAAAAAAAATTACACGAACTGTTCATACCATTTTTCATTTAAAATTTGATAACAGTTTTAATATTATCGTTATATATTTAAAATATATAAGAACTGCTTAATCTGTTTTTCCTTACTCATAATCATAAGGGTCAGGTATAATGACGAATAGAAATATAATAAGTTTCACTGGCAACCCTAGCCACGGATCTGTATATTAATTAATTGTTTTATTTTGGTCGTCAGTTGTATCAATGATCGCAACGTTGGTGGCTTTGAGAATATTTCGCTTTAATGTATCCCGTATGAGTTGTTCCTAGCTAAAATTGTATTAGGATGTCTGAAGGAGAAATGGTTTTGATATTGAATCATACTCCGAAATTTATTGCGTATGAATGTAGTCTATAGTTATATTTAATTAGACCCGTGTTATACTAAGAAATACTTTTATGTGAAGTAATTAATTAATAATTAGTGAGGAATGTCTGGTGTTAAAAACGAAAGATCCGATTATTCGTCCTTGTCGGGTCGTTTACGCGACAAGCGAAACAAATACTTGGACGGCCAGTTAGGTATAAAATCATAAAGTATATAATGAGACACGGTATTATAATCATAAATATGCCCGTAAAGAGGTCTGATTGCTTCGTCGGAAGCCATCAAAGCAGCCGCGAGACGGCGGGCATTCTTGGCGAAATAATTTCTTGACCCCTGCCGGTTTACCGCCACTCGACAACAGATGGCGTTACGCGTACATTGTTACTCGCATACCGCAGTTTTTCTGCGCTTTTGCAAGTTATTTCAGCATAAACGCTATGTAACCGGCCATTTAGTTTTTCAAAGGCGCTTTCTAAGTGGTTAGCGTTGCTCTCGTTTTTGTACCCTTTGTGGAGGTTAGCGGGTAATAATTGCCGCTTAGATTGTATATGTCTCGTGGTAATCGTAATTTTATAATTGTGTTGTGATAATTTCAGCGTTTATGCCCGTGTCTATGTTAACAATTCGCGGATTAAGATTCCGCTACTGCACGGTAGATGGCGATGATTGGTCTAAACGCGCCAGGGAAACGAACAAAGAACTTGTTAATCGTTAAATACTTCTGCATTATGGTATGTTTTCATGATAATAAAGTATAAATATTTTTATTGGGGTGATTATTACGTGATTATCCGTTGTTAATGTTTTAATGTGCGAGGTTATTTATTTTGGCCTCTTGTAAAACTTTCCTTGTTTTGGTCCTTTTAATCGACTAATTATAACGCTTATTACTAATTATACATAACATAATTATAGATCGTAATTTTCCAGTATTCATTACCATAGTCTTGTAAGTTTTTTTACGTATGTAATAATTGTTAAAGAACATAAAGCTAACTGTTAGAATCAGTTTAATCGACCGACATCTCGGATATCTTTGTTTAGTTATATGTATTTTTTTTTTTTTTTTTATATAATAGGGGGCAAACGGGCAGGAGGCTCACCTGATGTTAAGTGATACCGCCGCCCATGGACACTCTCGATGCTAGAGGGCTCGCGAGTGCGTTGCCGGTATTTTTTTAGGTTAATACATAAATCGGGGTGATTTACCGCTCACAATTTTTGAGTTAAAAGCCACAAGCTTCACTTGTTTCACGTTTTACAATTGATACGTTTGAGAAACTTTACCGTCTGTAAATCAATCATTTAATCACTTTTACCGGCCGTGTAACTTTGATACCGCCGGGTTTCGTATTTTGAAAATATTCAGATTCTTTATATTTTTTTTTAAAGCACACAGAGTCAAATAGCCATCGGGTCACCCTAAAAAGGGCAGCTCTTGGACACCTCCTTGAACAAACAGTTTAAAAAAATAATGAAGTTCTCCACGAAGTTATTTTTTTGAACAGTTGGTATAAACCAGGGTAGACGACGGGGAATTGATTCCACAGTTCTATAGTTCGCGAACGTAATTGTCTTGTGAAACGGACCGTGAAAGACATTCAGCCATCAAGGTGATGCGGATAAAATCTAGAGTTAATATGGCTTATACCATAATGAAACGAGGCAACCAAAAGAACTCTTCAGAATGCTCTCCATAGCACACTTTGTAGAAGACTCATAAAGACGGAATGTCTCTGTGTAGAGAGAGATTCATCAACATTATCTATTGATTATCTTATCATCCGGTAGCTATGCAACTTTTATAATAAGCTTACTAATTAGCTGAAAAGCACAAATTGTAACAAACTATATTCACAAGCTTTTTGTTATATTAATCTTTTAATTTATTTACCTATTACTTTTTAAAGTCTATGGACTCTATACATTTAATAATACAGCTCACATCACTTTTGTCTAACTAAATCAGCTCTAATTATCCTTGCGTTTCCGTTTCGTTACACGCAATTTTCTAACAATTCCCAAACAAAAGCCCAATTGAATATTAAAATTTGTTCTCTAAACTAAGAGCTGTATGAGGGTTAAGGCTAACTTTGAACGTAAAGCCTCGCTGTCCTTTGCCGATAGTGCCCATTGAAAATAGATTTTCACGCCGCGTACACGCCATTTACGGCTAACTTTTGGCCGTTTGAACTTAACACGTTCGATTTTCAAATGTGAAAAACAAGTGTTACCTCTGCGTTCCATTTCACACGAATACTTTGTTTTTAATTGCAAGTTCTTGTTTTGTATTCCATTTATGGCTTTATGAATAAGATACGGATACGCTGTTTGAGTTTTGAGAGAAAAAACTAAGAATAAATCGACGCAGGCTATCTGAAAACTATTATGATGGTAATGCCAACATTTTATCATTGCCAGTATTAAAAATACCATTATACTTAATTGGATGGATGGTTGGATTAAGAGCATAATTAATGATGCTTGCTTAATTTATTATGTAAGTTGTAAAAAAGCTAGTACGATAGTCATGCGCATTGATATACGTTGATAGCTGACCGATTTATTCTCTACGATCGGGAATTGACCTCAGTCACGATATTATCGGTTAAAATGTAACTGAACGGTAATTTGTTTTAAAAAGCATTAAAAATAAGAAAGCCACACGCGATATTTTTGAAATGGCAACTTTAAAAAAACTACTTTCACCTTTAAAACGCATTAATATCCCCTTAAGTTACGGACTTTTTAATCTGTGTGCCAATACGGCGGTCAACAGCGCAGTGTCAACTGTCAAAATGACGTATAACGTTTTTAATTTGTCGTTGATTGTTTATGGTCGTTTTATTTTCAATCTACATAATAGCTGTATGTATTCCGTGACTTAGAACTAATGAACTAGAAGGTGGAAAAAACTAATACCAGTACGCTGTTTACGTTTCCCGCCTACAGTTTTAATTAATAAAGGTGTTTTTGCCATTTTGCTCTAACAAACAAATAGTCTGGGCGGTGGCGGTAATTGACTGTAATCTAATAAGTGCATACACATTTTTTGCTACAAAAATTAGTCAGGCATGAGTAGTTCAAGAGCAGTGAGGCGTAATGACAAGTTTATCGAAACAAAACGATTATTACTTTATTAGGAATTACGCGTTTCAAAACTCCCCCTTAGTATGCAATTATGCATAATGTAAACGATAGTTTGTATATGAAGATGTAAATTCTAGCTGCCGACTACAAATTGCTCGGTTTTTAATAAACATTCAATAAAGGGAATGCTTGAACGTTTTTATTACTAAGTATTCTACTGAATTGAGTGAGCAGTGTTGCTCTGCGTTGGTTCCCAGCGCACCAATGGATTTTCTATATGCGCATTTAAAATTTGCTCCTACGAAGGAAAACATCTTGAAGAAACCGGCATGCCTTAGCATAGTTAGACCTTAGATCCAAAAAGCTGATGTCAGTGTGTCAAGAAGCTGGTCAACAACCTGCCTATTACATAAACAAACCTCAGAAACCTAAGAAACCTGAGGCCCGGACGTAAAAAGATTGCAGCGCAACTGATTTATTTATTCAACTGAATTCCGCGATCAAGGTGACAGATAATGAACTCTGAGGCCACAATCTGTTTTAAACCAATCTTGAATATCGCGTGAGGTTTTGGGAAATAATATTTTACTTAGACGGTATCCCTGGAGAATGGACGCTATAGAAATAAGTTTCAAACCTATAACTAAACATATAGTGGACATACATGTCGTGAGAATTGACAAACAATGGAGTGCGGTAATTTTGTTATTTACAGTTATGTAAGCAGTGGTTTCCGTCTGTACTAACTTTGTCCAACTCTGTTAGACTAGAAACTTTTTCCGGAAAACCTTAGCTGGAGTATGTTACATGAATTATTAAAAAATTATTAATTTGAAAAAATTAAAATTAGAATAATGTCGAGTTTAACTGTCAGCCCAACAGGTGCAGCTGTCAACTGTCAATTGTCAATGATGACCTTCTTGTGGCAACAAGTAGGACAATACCTCAATATTAAATGAACGGTATAAGTCTGTTCTCACGGTTGCGTGTTCTGACCACTTACTACTTGTTATTACCGTCCACCTTCATTACCTTACTTAAATCGATATTGTCAGAAAATCAATTCCTAGCATTTTTGAAGTCATGGCAACATTCGTCATTACCTGTCATTTTGTATTTATTTTTTATTGTCTTAGATTTTATCTGTGTAATTCTTTTTCTTCATAATTACTGAGATTATTTTATTTTTATTGCTTAGTTTCATTGTTTTAAGTACTTCCTTGTTTTAAATACATGTCTTGATACAATAGTGAAAATAAACCTAAGCTCAATTTTAGGAATATCTTGGGTACATGTGATTTAAAAACTAAAACAAAATGGCGGGCAGCATTAACAAAAGCGACACGTATTAAAACTATAAATCGAAGTCGCGGTACGCCTGGGAGGGGCTTGACCCATTCCTCCCACCCCCCTTTATATAGCAAGGGAGGGGAATCTCGAATCTCTGACGATAGTTTCCGCACAGGATGCGACGGACAAGGAGTTGGAGCAAATAAAAGGATAAGGCTTGGAAAGGAAAGAACATAAAAATGTATTAAACAAAACATAAGTGCGGACGTCTCAAAGTTGCCATCTTGTGTATCTATCTATATTTATAAACATTTTAAGCAGATTCTATTACAGATACAACCAATTCAATTGTAACAAAATTAAAACAAATGTTTTCTAATCTAGATAAATCCAAATAATAAAGATTCATTTCTATCAATAAAATGCTTTGCTAGGGGGGTATATAAAAAATGGCAACTCAGTGTAAAGCGTGTTGGACGATCATTATATCCTGACAAATTGCAAATGATCAGCCAAATGTTAGCGAAAGCGTAGCTCAATTGTAACAAAGTTCCACCAAAAATATCTTTTGTTCTGAGAGGTTAATCGCTCGGGTTCACGTTTAATAGCTATCGTATTTGATTGATGGAGCGTTTGACAAGCACTGATAACGGCGTTACCCGCCTGGAAGATTGCCTCGAAGGGGAATGCAGAGTCCCGATCTAAACATGCGGAATGAGCTGCCACCAAACCTACTTCACAACCAATTAGCGACATTGGTGGCAACTCAATTTTTCATCATGGAACAATATGAGGTCGAATTAAAGACCTGTTTTTGACTCCGAGTAAATTAAAATGATATATACCTTTTTTGGGAATTAGTGACTTCAGGAGCATGATGGCGGCTTCATCGCAGGCCCACGCGTGCATTTTCCTGTAGGAATCCCGGCCTTTCTCTGTTAATTTATCCCAAGGCTTCGGTTTCGACAGCAGCTCTGACACGGTCCCTTGAGAGAGTCCCAGCACATATTTCGCAAACAGCCTCTGGCCAATATTGTGCACCGAGAGTAGTTCTCGCACTCGTCTGCTTATGTGCAGCGTGTCAAGGTTCGAGTTGGCGTATTTGTCCATGTTGTATCTGAGCATTTCTTGCAGGCGGGCCTCCATGGGATCTCCTTTGGGGATGAGAGAGTCTCCGAGGCGGCCGACGAGAGCGCCTGGTGGTAGCGGGCCCATGTCGTCTGCGAAGCGGTAGGGCCTGTGTTCGTCGAAGCGAAAAGGGCTCGGCGGCGGCAGCGGTAGAGGGAGTGGGCCGTTGTTGTTGTGGTGTGTCGTATTGTTGTTGAGCGGGGGCGGCGTGGACGGCCAGTCTTCGGCACCTGCGGTTATTAGCACGGTGAGAGGAGGGACGGGGTGTCGGGGGGCGGGGTGGGTTCACGTACGCCCGTAGCGACGCACGGCGTACGTTTGACGGCGCGTTCTGTTCGCGTTGCCCTAGCGTGTTACGCGCGTCCGTGAGCCGGAGGTAGGAATGAGGGCTACCATGCCGCTGAAATAATAAGCTTCACCAGGGTAGCCCACATTGGATAACTCTTTCGCGGACTATCTACGGAGATGTCAACACAAACGAATATAACTGACCTGTATCTCTTCGCTCCGTACTCCGTTCTCGTTCTGTGGAGTTTCTTTCTTCTCGCATGGGTTGCGCGGGAGAACGGAGAGGCTCCATCTTCCTTTCTCGTTCCGCTATGTCCATGGAACGCAGTAAACTGTAACAAGACAGCGCTTCTTTACGTAACATATTAAAAAAAAATAGTGACAAAATAAGGGTCCAAGCCTGGTTAATAACCAAGTTTGGGTTCAAAACCATAATTGAAAATAACAAGAGCTTTATTTCCCACCAATAAATAATAGCTATTTGTGAAAAGTATCCTTACTGATTCTGGCTTCCAAAAATGTCTTTAGGTGGTGGTATTATGTGGGGACGCTCTGGACCTAGCTCCGAAAATCGGAGCATGCTGTAACAAGGAGAATAATTTTTATTTTCTACAACGATCTAGGCCTCATAATAATACATATAAATCTGTAAACACATAGTAAAAGGTTTTGTCAGAGATTCATTCAACAGGATAATATTTTTTTTTATTATGAACAAAAAGTCTAAAATTTTACTACTAACATTTAGTAATAAATGAATACAAATAATTATATGTAAATTATTATGATTGGCTATATGACTGTAATATTATTTTTTGTTGTGAATGTTATGTGGGAGAAATAATTAAATTTTTATAAAATAACTTTTTAAAACTACACCAGCTCCTAAAATGAAGACCTGTATAAATGGATTCACCGAAAATACACAAATTCGTTAACAAACGCTAGGTATAACATTATCAGCCGCTCTTATCAGCTAATACCCTTTCTCGAGGGTTCAATCTCAATAAATTTATGAAAGGAATATTACCAATAAGGACACCGGCATATCGTATTAATTAAAATACTTAATTAATTCACCTGGAATGGTTTTAATCAATTCCCGGCTCAATTTATTAAGGATCCTTGCACTAATTATTACTTTGATTTCTTTATTAATATCGGGCGAATTTAATGTTTGACTTTTGATTAAGTCTTAGTTAAGGTTACCGAAAAAAACAATTGAATATTAAACCATTTGGGACATGTGGGCAATGATGCAGAAAAGCTCGCAATTCCGAAGACAATTTAAAGTTACTGTGAACGTGTGAAATGTCAAAACTAAACAATTGCACTTCAGACCATTGGGGATAGGAATTGTTATAGCATTTAGGTATTAATAGCTGAAGGTTGTACCGATCAAAGCCTTAATTGGTGATATATTAAATTGTAATTAAGGCGGCATATTGTACGAGGTGTTACCGGCTTATAGATTGGTTTATCAACGGGTTCATATTGAGTGGGGGATTTCTTAATTAAGACGATTATAAATTTATGTTAGCATTGAAAAGCGAATTTATATTGAATTTATTTAAAAAAATCAGTGGTTCACGTCTGGGTTTAAAAAATCATATGTTTAGGTCTGGGCCTCAGATTTCTGTACCATTTAATGGGCAAGTGATCAGCATCCAGACACGTCGTCGTTTTTTTAAGGCAATCCGGTTTCTTTACAATGTTTTCCTTCACAGTTCGAGCCAATGTTAACACATTGGTGCACAGCCGGGAATCGAAGCTAAGATCTCAAGGAGTCGCAAGCTAAGCTACCAGGCCCACTCTGCTCTTTATTTTTAATTATAAAATATATAAAGTTTGATATTACAGGTTTAATTTATTGACAGAAGGATTACTTATAATAAATGTAATTTTTTTATAGACCCGCTGATTAATAATGTAAGTTACTTCTAAATACTTAAAAACAGTTAACTTGAACTTTGTACAATTGTTGTGTTTACAATAATTTATTTTTAAAATGAAATTTTGTTAATTAACTATGTGTTAATTTATTCTAAAACAAGCAAGTATAGGAAGGTTTTGTCTCGTAAAATATTCAATTTGCTTCTGAAGGCTTTTGGACGAAGAGAGATGCTTTTAAGCTTAGAACAATTGTGACGCGGAGTCGGATTGAAGTTTTTTTTTTTATTTTGATATTTTTGTTAAGTAGAAATAATAAAAATTGGGAAACAATTAATTATTGTCGCGATCACGTATCTCTCGATAAATAACAGTAAACATTTTTACGTGTCCTTTTTTAAAGACCCTTTCTCTGTATAGCTCCATTAGTTTTCTAAGATTTATATCTTCTTGCATTTAACTAACTTCTTATTGTGGTCACTTGGTAGATATTTTAATGGTATTATATAAATAACTGTATTTCTGCAGTATATACAAATAAAATAGGTTCTGGACAGAAGCCGGTGGAAACTAATAGACGGTTACACGTGCCGCCTTGCTCACGACGCTCAGACATGAGCTGCCGATTGAATAGAGAGACAAAAAAAAAGATCGTTTTTGGACAATGTCAAATTGATATAAGGTCTTGTTCCAGTTGACGTGCGAACTTCTAACAATATTAGACGACTAATGCACTTGGAAAGTTTAGTGAGGCGACTCCATGGCATTGTGTCGTGAAGTCGTGACACAAAGTTTTACCTTAACACTTTTAAGTTAAAATTATGCATCTTTTATAGTTCAGCCGGTTAATGTAACACGACAGTTTAGTTTGAAGTTATTTAGCAATTAAATTAATTGATTTGGTTTTATTTAATCCTAAATTCGCATTCAACATCGAGCAGTATCCTCCAGATGTTCCAGGTTCGATCCCCGACTGTGCACCAATGGACTTTCTATGTGCGCATTTAACATTCGCTCAAACAGTAACGGAAGAAATCGCGAGGAAACCGGCTCACCTTAGACCTAAAAATTTGACGGCGTATATTAAGCATAGGAATATCCCCTATTAGATTAACAAATGATCATGGATCATGATGCATGGGCAGATTTTTCGCAGGGAATAAAGAACACATAACGGGTTTCCAGATTCTAAATTCATATATGCGTGAAAGGATTTTCATACGAAGTTTTTTAAAGACGATATGGATAGAGGTTAGGTAAAAGTTCTATTGAAGAGACAGAACGAAACATTCAATGGACGAAAATATCCCAAACCATTACAAGTACGAGTCAATCGTACAACGCAATACGCAGAACAATAGCATGTTGCCAATCCAAGAAACAAATGCCTTATCAGGTCACCTTATCTCCATTCAGTTCGCATTCCCATCGATAAGGCAACGAATCGAACAATACGTTGACGTCACTCAAACCTTATCACTCAAATCATCGGTCAGCCCCGCCCACAGCCCGCTGACCAATCACGACCCAATCGATTGGTCAATACGTCACGCCTTTCGAACGCATCGGCTGTCAACCGACGTTGACTTCGACCCATATTGACACACCGCGTTCCCCACAGAGTCAACAGAATAAAAAGCTTAGTTTATGACACCAAAAAATGTCGGGGAGCGTAAATTAGTTGATAATTTGTGTGCGACTAAACTTTCGTTAAATATAAGACAAACAACGCCTAAGCAAATGGAGACAGGTGTCCACGATAGGCTTATTGATATATAGTATATAGTGTATTTACCTGGCGCAGGTTATATGTAAATCTTGTGTGTTTAGTTTTTAATTAAACAGATAAGCGAAGCTCTTCTATTTGCTTTCAGTTTCTTAGTGCGTCAACGTTAAAAAGTCTTTGACTGTGACTACATCTGTGGTTCTTATGTTTATGACGTTACAATCCTTTATTCTGTGCGTCAACAATGTAACTAATGACTAACTGTTGACTTAGAGCAATAAACATTTAAAATATCATATTCAAGGGACTTTTCTTTCTAAATGAACATTGTAAACTGTTAGTGTACACATTAAGTTAGGAAATTATAAGATTTACAACATTCCTTCATAAAGTTAAATCAAACACGAGCGAAAACAAATAGCAGGTGAAACAGTGATCTAATTTGAATTTCGAATCAGAGAATCGCAATCAAAATTCAAAAAGGGAACACTCGATCACCGCATTAAAGCGAGATTTGGTATCGTCTAGAAATCAATCTATCCCTCCATTAAGCTTTAATCTTCGGAGGTTGGCAATAACTTAATCCCAACTTGAGAAACGCCTTAAATAAGCAATAAACCGCTACAGGTGCTCTGAACGGTTCCTATTGAGCACAGATTAAATATCGTGATATTCGGGCACAGATTATGTGGGATTATTTTTCGGCGATAATAGAGTCGGTTGCTTGATCATGGGAAAATCGACAAATGTTCGCGTGTCCTCAGCAATAATTGAAACGGGGAGGATTTTCTTTTTCTATTGTGTTCGGTATCTATCAGTTTCCGTGTAAGTCGATAGTTTTCTGATGTCAAAAGGAACGCGAGGGCGAATGGCACGAATATTTCAAATAAAACAAAATTGATTTGTGGATTTTGCACGTCTCCGTATATTCAGTTTTTAATGGTATTATTTATGTAATAACACGTTTAAACAGAACATTTTAAGGTGACTCTAATATTTATGAACTCATAAAAGCCGACTTCAAAGTATTGTTTACATACAAAATTCAGCACAGATATCAATCGATTAAGATAAATATAGTATTTTTTATTAACGACGTATGCGCAGGCGCTATTTTATGTCGCATCTGTCGGTGTCTTTGATGTCACACGTCCTTTGATGGATCAAAGAGACCGCCCATTGGTCGCCATATTGGTAAAAATAACACATTAAACTATGAAAAACATTGGTTACGAGTTATAGGCTATTTATAGGCTGTCGTTCGGTTTGTAATAAAGACACTAACAGGCTAACAGCGTGTCCCTTGATCTATCTTTAACATTATTCAATTATTTACGATATAAGGTGGCAATTTTACACTTGTATACTTCGATATTAAATCAGTGGCCCAAGAACCCTTTTTGGTTGATGATCATTTGTCAATCTAATAAGCAAGTTGGTGACCAGTGACGCAGTCCACTATTTGGGTCTAAGGCGATGTTCACGATGTTCACCCTCGTTAAATGCGCATATAGAAAGAAAATGGTATACTGGCGGGAATGAGGGACGCCGAATTCACTAGCGCTACTCTAGTGTTGTCAGTTAGGTGTGGCTAAAATTACTCCATAAATGTCCTTATCTAAAATATGTATTGATACCTGAGACAGGTGATCCCATCAATCCCCATTGTTTATACAATTCGTTAATAGCGTTATCAGAGGATGCCGTCTTCCGCTCGATTACTGAGAAACACGTGAGAAACGGATAAGATTTCAATTATTAGTTTGACAAATAGTTTAATCAATGAGCAGCTTAATCTGTGAAGCTAACGTTTTTAATCTGTGTCACTGATAATGTGAAAAAAAATTTAGTTGTTTGGTAGTCCGTACTAGAAATAATATTAATTATACTCCAGTGTTATTTCGGATAAGCTGGAGGAGGCATTGGTGAAGGGATTTCGATCTGAATAAAGTTAGGATAAAAAATCTGAGCTGTTTGTTTAAGATCGTTCTTTCATTCTATGTGCGCATTTCTTTTACAGTCACACTGAGTTATCTATATCTAACGTAAAACAATTCTACTTACTGACAACAGTCACTTGTTTTTATTATTCCAGCCCTTAACACGCAATTAGGAATGCTGTAAAACATTATGACGCAAACGTCTCAATACCGCAACGTAAACAATTTGAAAGGAAGTGTAGACAAAGCAGTTCTTTTGAACGAGTGAGTGATTTATTGGACGAATGTTATAGGTCACTTGCTTCTTGAAGAGTTCGTTCGTAATTCAAAAAAGCATCCAGATAGTCATTATTTTTTCTATTGTTTATTAGCAGTTACGTAAAATGCGCACTATAGAAAATGCAAAATTATTATTCTGTGATTTAATTGTTCGCCTTTTAAAACACATTATAGCACATTCGAAATACTAAGACTCATTTGTAATTACCAATTACCAGTTACGAATAATGTGCACTATAGATAATGCTTAATTATATTTCTGTAGTTAAATTTCGCGCGTTTTTAAAGTACAGATTAACCCATATTCCAAATTCAAATTTGCATAACAGTGTAGACCCATTTGTCACCAATGACCAGTAATGTAAAATGTGCAATATAGATAACACTTATCTATTTTTCTCTAATTCAATTTCGCTCTAGAAGTCTTTCAGCACAGATTATACCATATTTATTCCAAATTCAAATTCTTCATAAGACTGTAGACCCATTTGTAATTACTAAGGAAATTTCAACAAAATTAGCATCATACAATGCACGCTATTGCAGTCAAGTACAATATAATTCTAATCAAGTTATGTATAATGATAAACATCAAATTTATATACTCGGCAGTTTCATAAATACGTTTGAAGTACAATTTATTTAAGATTATGTAATGTTATGAGGTCTAACAAGGTTTTTCTGCGAATTTTAATTAATTTATTACTTTTTTATGCGCCATTTTTAATAATTTTAATACAAATAAAGCCTTTTTATTATGAAGGTTAAAATAACTTTAATAATATATTTATATCAAAATTCTGTTTACCATTCGTCACACAAAAAATACAATATAAATTTATTAAATATGTCGGAATATATGAATTTTAGTCTCCCAAACTTTACGGCAATGAGGTGCCAGGTCAGGTAATTCCAGGTGCCCGCCCAAATTAGAACGATTGTAAAGGCGAAGTAAGTAAGTGGACCAGACCAAAAAATACCAGGATTGATCAGGCATGTATTTAGTGAATGCCCTCTGCCCCACTTGACTATAAGTCAAGTAAACCAGTAAGTTAAACTTGAGAGCAAGCTTAAATTTGATCCCAATCGTGGACCAAAAACGGTGGTCCATTTTTTTAGTTGCGACAAAGTCCCAGCAAACATATCATCTATACGCTAAACGGTTCAAGATTTGGAATTTAGACTACACCCGTGTTTGTCCTTATATTGATTTACTAAATCGCTCCCAACTTTTTTTAGTTTCCTGCCCATGGGAAACATAATTTACCAATAACATGTTAATGAATAAAACATTTAAATTTTGTTCCCCAGTACTTTTGATTGAAGCTATCATGAGATCCAGAAAGGCTAGAGGAGTTGAGGGCACCAGGCCTTGAGGCCGATCTCCTACTAGCTAGACCGGCCAAAGGCCCTTAAGAATACCATCACCCTGGCGCGGAGGCTTGCCGCAGACAGGGGAGAAGGAAGCAAGATATACGGCGCCATTAACACAACCTTTAAAATGTTACCTAAGGTTTGCCATCCAACGATCAGTCGTGGAACGGGCAGAATACGAATTTCCACAAGTATCCCCTCGACGTCTGATGACGAAACTCAGCTGCAGGTATTTAACTTCTGTTGCACATGAATATTTTCAGGTTAAGTTGTTGGTTAAGATTGTTAATGCCTTCTCAGAGTCAATGATAAATAGTTTGATTTTCTTAGTCACAAATTACAACTAATCTCTTCATAGCGTGGACATATGTAACAAAAAATAACTTTAGGTCGAATCTTATCGGAAGCTGCGTCTCTGAATTGCACACTTCCCAATATATGTATATTATGTATCTATTTGCGCGTATACCTTGATAATCAGTATATGTGTGTCGTGAGGCGCCTTCCTTCTCCTTATCAGTCAAACTAAGGGTCATATGCTAAGATCAGTGTTACCAAATATTGTGCATATTAATTGTTCCTTATAAAGAAATATATTAATAAACTAACATCTCACTTATCTAACATTAACTAGATATATACTAATATTTATGGGATATTTCTTACTTAAAATTCCTTGTGAAAAAAAAATTAAAAATCCAGCAGGAGTGCCTTCTGGCAATGTAATGTCGGCGTCTTGTAGGTTCTCTCGATTGTCTTCGTAGGGTTTGGTTATTGGGATACAGATCGGATCGGAGATCGATCGATTGTAACGGTCTGAGATTGTGGATTACTTATAAGGTTCGGTCGTATGTCTACAAAGATTGTCCACACCAAAATACACGAAGAATAGTATATAGTATAAAACCAGATTCTTCTTTATTAACAAGATAGCACCGAAGACACGCTTCATACTGATAAGGTGAGGGCAATGTACCCTTTGTTTGTAGATGCTGCTGTCTCTTGCCCAACCGTGATACATAGGCCTTGAACAAGACCAAGATAATAACGACATTAGAGAAGCGAACGATACACTCCAGGCCTACTAGTCTTTTGTCTACCTAGGCCCTTTATAAGGGGTACACTTGTCTATTTATGTCGTGATATAAAACGAAATTTTCACTAAACGACGAAAACCATCTTCCAACCCGGCTGGTCACCGTGGAAGATCAAGACCAAAACCCTCTAAAGAAAAAACTTCAACATTCTTCAACGAAAGAAACTAAATCCCTAGAAATACTTAACTCAACTAAAAAGAAGAAAGACCAGCTCTACATATTATCTTACAACGTCAGAACTTTATCTACCTACGAACGCAACAGGGTAACAACGTGGAAAGGTCCAATCGGCAAACGTCCCAAAGGCAGACCGCTCACAAGATGGGCAGACGAGCTGATAAAAACAGCTGGTACCTGCTGGCCGCAAATAGCTCAAGATAGAGACTCATGGAGTTCTTTAGAGGAGGCCTTCACCTTCACTTGAGGAGGGGTTCATGCAAAACAAACCTAGTTATACATTTAAACTATTTTCTAAATTAATTGGAAACAAGTGTAATTAAGGTCTTTACTATTATTTCTTTCTTTCTTAAAACTACACATGTAACCTGAAAAAATTTGCATGAAATAAAAGGTTTATTATTATTATTATTTATAAAACGAAAATTTTTATATTTATTGCGTTATTGATAATCGTGCGTATTCTCGCAAAACCGATTTTTGGCAACAAAAACTAGGAACACGTATTTAAAGTTATTTAGTTTTTTATAACGCTTGGAACAGGTGCAAAGCGAAACGAAATATGGACTTGAAAATTCATTATAATTTTTACAATGTACTTAAAACCAACAGTTTGATACTCAAAAAATAATCTGAGCGTGACCAGGCTGCAGAAGATAAACCACTTCTTATATGGAAATTGTATTCCTTTACCCAAACAAACTCCCAACCGAAGAAAGAATTATCAGTGAATTAATTTAAAACTAGTATATATAAACTTGACCATTATTTAAATGATCCTAATCCTTGGGATTGATTTGCTCCAGTTCAAACAGTTTGTATGACTCAATACTTAGGAATTTAAAAGAGTGGCGGAGAGATTCTTGCCCGTTCTAGGCTAGCGAACTGGTAGATCATCACTGGAGAACATCTCTATGCGGAACCGAAATCGCATTACGGAGAAATTACGCATACGTGTTGATTATTTTTACAGAATAGGGGGCAAACGGGCAGGAGGCTCATCTGATGTTAAGCGATACCGCCGCCCATGCTCTCGATGCTAGAGGGCTCGCGAGTGCGTTGCCGGCCTTTTAAGAATTTGTACGCTCTTTTCTTGAAGGACCCTCTTTTTTCTTGATATAAGTTAGAGTTCTTACATGTTCCTACCGTAACTCAGATTACTGGTCCTATTGTCCTGCTACACACACAAGTGTGATTAATAGTGCAACTAAATGACGAAAGGAGTTATTGACTTAATACTAACTACAGAAATGTATTGTTGGGAAATGTTAATATCAATATTGAATGATGTGCTCACTGTGTAAATGGATTCAAGAAACATTTTCTATATCAATTGTTATTCGAGGGTTTGTCCCTTATTACCAAGGTTTAAAATCAGCAGGAATAGGAGAGATTTTTAGTTGAGGCACCTCTTTAGAATTATTCGTGATTATAACGGACTAAACAGTACTTGTTTGGAGCTGGATATATTCGGTTGGTTGATCAATTTCAAAGAAGGCGTTTTAATTTTGTTAGTATTTTTTTATTTATTATATTAATAAGCAAACAATTACTAGTATTTATACTTTTTTTTTTTAATATAAGTAGTTATATATCAGATGTTAAGTGATGCAGCCGCCAATATACACTTACATAAGAGATAACACTGCTTGCCAGTGTGTTGCCGGCCTATTGTTTATCAACGATATGCTTTTCGGAAGTAATGAACAATGACCATTATTCTATGCCCCAAAGGCTTATTTTGGGAGTATTTTAAACAAAATTAATCAGTGAAGCACACGCAAGTATCTTATCATAGATAAGGGAGATTTGATTGAAACCCAATAGACTCTTCTTGCTGGTATAGTTTAATCATAAATATTAAATCACGCGAACGGTGGAGGAAAGCATCATGAGCCAACTGGCATGCCTTAAACCCATATGAAAGTCAATGGTGTGTATCAGGCACAGAAAGATGATCATCTATTAGAAATGTTCACGGAGTTTTTAATCTGAGGCCCAGACCTAAATATTTGTAGCGCAATTTGTAATTAAATTTGAAACTAAGAATAATACCTGATCTCCCGTTTGATATCATCATAGTCCCGCTGGGTGTCGAGTCTAGCTTCGAGCCTGGCTATGTGTTGTTTCTTCTCGTCCAACCTCTCTTCAAGTCGTTGTAATTGCTGCGCGTGCGCCTCTTGTAACGCCGACAGCGACGCTTGCAACCGCCTAACGTCTTCTACTAATTGTGCTATCTGGAATGAAAGAATTGTTTGGAATTTAGAAAAAATACTGAATCACGTGAAAATTACTTAGAAGATCTTGAAAGCCATGTAATCCACAGAAGACCGCTGGTCTACTTGTCTGTCTCTACGTGCAAGTTTTAATTACTAAGGTATTTTTTATTATTATAATATGCTGTAACGATATGACGACTCGTATCTTTGCTGTCACAAGAAAAGCGATTTGTTTGTCTGTCAAAATTTCTGCGCATATCATTGATTAACATTCTTTGAGATAGCATTTTTGTGTCATTTATTATCAACATTGGTATATTTAATTAGTGTTATGTACACAACCTTTACTGCATCAGATAAAAATATTTCGTGATTACAGGTAAAATCCGAAGAATTAAACCGTAAAAAATAAAAAATCGTATTTTATTACACACATAAGATAATTAGGTATCAAACTTATCACATAAAATGGCGTTGTATGTGATTTAGTTTTATTACTTGCTGACGTATTTTTGCCTTGGGTTTCATATAATGTATATTTGTATCATATCTTGACAATGAGTATTGTATAGGACAAGAAAATCGAGACACAGATTATAACTATTTCATAGATAAAAATATTTTTTCCACAGATTAACGAAACGTCAAATTGTGTGATTAAACTCGAATATTTTACATTTGATTCACAATATTTTCACGATCACGGATGGTATGTAATTGTCTGACCTTCGGAAGATATCAATTGTTCCAGGTGCCGGCCGCATTCGACCGTGAAGATGCATATCGTATGCAGCGGAAGTCTGACTCGCGAGTGACGCATATAGCTGTAGAGTTATTTACTCTGTGGTCACAGACTACAATTGCCGCCGACTTCTACTGGATTTTTCATTGTATAATTATGTTTATTATATTAATAGTTACGCTCCAAGGATAACCTCAAATTTCTATATCAAAATGAATTAGTCTCTGTCTAATTGTATTTATTCGTTTGTAATATTTATAGCTAAACTTTTTGTATTAATTAACAGTGCATTTATAATCTTTTTATATATTAAATATAATTAGGTAATTGAATCAAACAACATAATTTCGGTTTTCCCGTCTTGAGAAACCGAAAATAAGTATATCATTGTTAAAACAATAAAAATTAATGATAGACAAGTTAATCCCATCAGTGGTACGGCAAAATGAACCTTATCTTTATGAAAGTTGAGTTTGCACCTGTCAAATGTGTCATAACGTAAGAAAACAAATTTTGACAAGGCCTTGAGTTTGACTTTTGAAAAGTGCAATCCTATCAGAATTATTTTTACTTAGCAATATTTTATATACCGCACAGTCGGACACCTTTTAAGTGATACTACCCATGGACACTCAATGCCTGAGGACTCAAGTGCCGGTGTGTAAAGTTAGTAGTTAGACATGGGACAAACAGGCAGTACCTTACCTGATGTTTACGATACCATGAATATAGTGGTTGCGTGGAAGAGATCACTCGAAAGCGATAAGGCTGCCAGTTGCCCTTCTTTTAATTTAATTATGTTCAATTTTTAAATTGTACTGTCACGAAGTGTTAATAAATAAATAAATAAAATAAATATTATGCTAGATGGGTCGCGACGGTGTTGCTGGCCTTTTATGTAAGCTCTTAGTCATAGGACTTAATTCACCTAGACATGAATATATAAATTTCATTTCGATTTACTATTCGAAAACTATAAAGAGTGCGTTTTAAATAAATTTGTAATTATTAATTATTTTTAATTCAATTTGTATTAGGTACATAATATCCATTGAAAACCGTTATCGACGACATCGTTTAGAACAACATACCGGTTGTATTCACCAAAATCATCCAAAATCAAAAGTCCCGGTTGAATTCTATTGTATTAGATTCTTAATTACAACTTCATCGGCTGTTACGACTATCGGGTTTTGCGACAAAATACGAGTATTCCCATCGACGTCGATATAACAGATTTTGACTATTATTATTAACATTGTATCAGACAACATAGATTTTTTTTTTATATAATAGGGGGCAGACGAGCAGGAGGCTCACCTGATGTTAAGTGATACCGCCGCCCATGGACACTCTCGATGCTAGAGGGCTCGCGAGTGCGTTGCCGGCCTTTTAAGAATTTGTACGCTCTTGAAGGAAAAGAGCGTTTGATTAAAGCTTGAGATTGAATATGTAATAAGATTTATATATTTATATTTTTAAGTATTCATTTGGAACTTCAAAACTAAGCTCTAAGACGCAAAACATTTTCAGTCAGTGACTCATTCAGTATCTCATTTAATAACCCTCTATAAAAGAATGATTAAAATAATCAGATATTGGTATAATATGATAATTACCGCCATATATTTGCCACGCTTGGTTAAGACATTTATTTCTTATATTCAATTATTTAATTAAACTGTAGAATATTCAAGGTTGAATAATAAAATATAATTATAATGAAAAATATGTTTTTAGTTTTGTTCAAATTAAAATATTTTAACCACAATAAATAGAGCAGTGTTGGCTCAGTGGATTCAATGCACCAATGGCCTGAAAATGTGCGCATTTAACATTCGCTTGAACGGCGAAAGAAAACGTGCGGAAACCGACTCGTCTTAGACTCAAAAAGTCGACGAGAGTGACGTCATCGAACTCGTCTACTTAGCTATTAGATTGACCAATCACGTCAGATAACAATCTGAATCTGACCCCCAGAACAAAAAGGCTGTAGCCACTGGTTTGTTAGTTAAACTAAATAGCATGTTTTTCCCTACAGCATTAAAAGTCTGTAAACAAGCTAATGCTGGTCAAATGTTCCTAATGGTCAACTTAACATAAAAAGTACTAAACGAAATTTAGTCCGGACAGAACCGCGTGTAATTATTGTCTTAATTCGGCCTGCGTTGACCGCCATTAGATGTGTAGTATAGGGTATACGCTTACAGCGAGAACTTGGACGGAATTTTTTATAGAATAGCCTACAGGCCGCCTAAAAACGGCGGTGTTTGAGGAAAGAGTAACCTTTAAACAATTGGAAGTCATATCTTCCAGGGTAGACACCGGAATCGAGCCACAGTTCGCTAGATCACAAAAAAAGTGTCTTGAGAAGTGAATCGTGGATTAAAATATTTTTAGACATCCGCTATTATTATTTTTTTCTTTTGCCATGTCATCTACATAATAGGTATTTACGTATTTAACTCATTACCACAAACTCTGCGAAGTTTGCTGCGATATTCCAGGCTTAATGTATAGGACATATAACATATTTCCATAAGTTTAGTGTGTACAAGAACTGAGTTTTAATATTTAATCCACTTGGAATATTGCCTCGCTGTTTAGCCGTCGCTTCCACCCACACTTTGGACAGCGCAAAGGTTCCTCAGAAGGGTTAGAGTTCGCCAATTACCTACAATCATTACTATAGACAATTATGTTTTCGGTCGTCACAGTTAGAGGTTTTATTGGGACGCTTTTTAGTTTAATTACTAGTCTTTTTGCACGGCTCGCCGATTGTCTGATTTCGTCGGACCCAAATGGTCATAGTTGCTCTGTGTTAACTGTGTTGTTAGGACCCCTTTAAGCAGGAGCGTCAAATATACTTGCAAAATAGCAGATCTTTTTGTTTCCATTTCAAGTGGCGATGCAGATATCAAAGGGAGGACAGATTATCAAAATAGCAATAACATCGAATGAAAAAGGAAGGCGGGAAAAATGCAATCGATGCATTTGACTTCCGAGACGCCGGATTTATTGCTGGATTTTTGCTGACAACCCAAAACTAATGAATTGACTGCATAGCATCAGTTAAAAGAACGGTCGATTATTATGCAAATGTATCAAAATCTGGTCAGATGACAGTCCCTAAATTCCAATATCGAAATGTCAATATTCAAAAGTAACAGACCCATTCAAAGCCTCGTCACAAAAGAAACGTATTAAGCCAAACATCACACAAGAAAACGATCACGCAGACAAAACAATGGGAAAGAACGTCAATGGCAAAGGCTCAAATCTAATAAAGTAACAAAACTGATCCAATTCGTCCCCTGACAATCCATCGTCATAAATTTGTACAAGGCTCAATCACAAAAGAAGTGATGAAAGACAAGTGAACGAATAAAAAGGTATAATACGCCATTTTGCCGTCACAAAGTGGAATCCATGTCGGCTATCTGTCAAACTGGTCAAACATGAGAATTGGCGGGTTACCGTTATTAGCCGGCGAAATTTAAAAGGCCACCGGCCAGAAAGAATGCCCGATGACACGAACCCTCTCCGATTTCGGCCGGCGATTCTGCTCGCAATACCAACTGTTGAAAACAAAAAAGACGCACGGATAGCTTCTACGGTGGCGAGTTTTTCTTTTTCCACATCTATTGCTCAGTGTATAGTTCGGAGCGAGTTTCATTTCGAGGAAAAATGATAAATGACGTGAATGATTGAACAGTTGGACATGAGTTTTGAATCTCCAAAAGAGATTTCGGCCTATTCGTTTTACATTTCATTCGAATTATGACGGCCGAGGACTGACAGCGCCGCATCTATTGGAATTGAAATGCGAAAATTTATCGGCCATTTAGCGGATTGTCACGACATCAGCAACAATTCATAAATATTCACAACAATTGTCGCGGTGCTTTTATACGAGCCAGCGTTGATTGACAGCAGACGTCATATCGTCAATCAGGTATGCGTGATCAGAAAACCGCGTATAAAAATACGCTGTGAGCGTAGTATTCATTGCATATCTTTTACAATGACTGTGAACTGCATAGTTTTGCATTTGAAATTCGAAAACATGACAATGACGTTGACAGCGAAATTGGCGGTGAATTTGTCTATAGCTAGATGTGAGCTGAATTTCATTTTGAAATGCATTGACAGGAGCCATTAGTAGCTTCGATGATTAGTTTCTGTCGGTTTTTCACTTCGACGCGAATCGATAACTCGAAATTTATGTACCATAGACAATTGCAATTGTAGTTTTGTGGCAGCCGGCAACGAAATGAAGCAATTATAAGTTCGGGGAGCTCATTTATTGCCTGTCTATCGTTGCAGTTATAAAACAGAATAGAAAACGAAGTTTACCGTGTTGTTATTACTTCGTGTTATGAATAACAGGATACCCGATATTGTAGGAGACAGAATTTGTTTGTAATTTCATTAAAGTTCTCGAAACTTCGGAACCAACTATTAAGCAAATAAAGAAAACTTATCAATAGTCTTACAACGATTACTACCACTTTTGACGGACGTTGATATTCTAAACATTACCATAGATAACAGAACATTGGTACAGACTATATATTCTCTTAACTTTTTTCGACCTCCTTTATCTCCTATATAATTAAAGAATATATAGCAGGAAAATAAAGTAAAAATATAATAATTCAAGTACAAAAGACAAGTACAAATTAAAAAGGTGTAATAAATAACCCCTAAAGCAGAGTTTGGTCAGCACCAGAACTCCGACACGTGAACAGACCGCACGCGATACAATGCAATTATACGAACGTCATTCGGAATTAAAAGAAAAACGGCTTTTTTCGCGAAATGAAAATTCGGGCTTAAGCTGTTCATACCTGAACGATGAAATGACAATTGACTTCTATGCAATATTTAAAATAGATTTTGTTTTTACTATGTCTGAATCCTTTTGCCACTTTTATTTCACGACATGTTACCGTTATTTAAGGTATGTCTATGGTATTTATAAGTCTGTCTAGTTAGATTATAAAAATATTATTTACTTACAATCAAGGTGTCAAGGTGTCAATCAATCAATTTTAATAAGTCTTAAATATTAAATATATAAATGAAACAGTGTTGTTATTAATTGTCTAAGAAGTGTTTATGAAAGCCTTAAAAAAATTCGCGTTTTAGGAGGGTGTTGCAATAAGATCATCGTTAGATTATTTTGACTAATGTGGTTAAAATATGGGTTCTACGATACGCCATCATATTAGAATCGGAATTAACAAAATAGTTTACGGGGCTTTTGTTTTCGAGTTTATTAAGAAATTCTTTAGCAATTTTTTTTTTAATTTTTTCTTTGTAACAGGATGCAGACGGGCAGGAGGCACCTGACGCTAAGTGACATCGTGGACACTCCATTGCTAGAAGTCTCGCAAGCCCGCTGCTAGCCTTTTAACAATTGGTACGCTCTTTTTTTGAAGGACCTTAAGTCAAATTGGTTCGGAAATACTTCAGTGGGCGGCTGGTTCCACATAGTGGTGCTGCGTAGCAGGAATTGACTTAAAAATCGCTTAGTTGTGGAACGACGGACGTCAAGGTGATACACTATTATTTAGTTAATTTTAACATTTAAACCTATCATTTGATTTTTTTTTTTACAGTAATACCTAATATTCCATAGTAATTTTCATGATTTTCATTCAAAATTCAAAGGAAATTTTATTCATCAGAATGTCAAGGATAAATGGTGCGACAGAATCCAGTTCCGATTCGCGGCACGGCCGGAGATTGACTGAGTTATGAGGAGCTGCCACTTAGGATATAGGCAGTTTAACCTGAATATCATATTAAATGATAGCATCCTCGTGACAGTACATCATTTATTTGTATATAGCTTTTATCAGATTATTTAGACACAACTTTGGAACGCGGATTGAATAAGCTTAATAGTTTCTGGAAACTTTTGTTTTGTAAGCTTTCAGCTGTAAGTCCTATTAAAAACTATACAATTTCTGGATATTTTACGAACTTTGAGCCCCAGTTTTCTTCAATTCTTTAACCACCTTCTTAGGTCTGGGCCTCAGACTGTTTTTAATGATCATTTGTAGGTGATCAGCCTCCTGTGACACACGCCGACTTTTTGGGTCTAAGGCAAACCGGTTTCATTGCGATATTCTCCATCACTGTTCGAGCGAATGTTAAATGAGAATATAAACTCCATTGGTGCACAGCTGGGAAACGAACCTACGATTTTAATCGCACCGAAGCCACAAGGCCAACACTAGACCCTCACAACTCTGTCATTAACAGTAAAACGTAAAAAAATATTTTTCGTAGAAAATTCTCTTCAACTTTAAACAGTTGAACCTAACAGGTGAAAATCGTAAGCCCGAGTAAATGTCCCGTGAACTATTTTCACAAAAGCTTTTAAAAGTTTTCGACAAAATACGATATGTACTAATTAGTAGTGACTTTTCTAATTAGACAAAGCAAATAGACGAAATAAAGCATTAAGGAGTTGTGTAAATATTCAAAGAAAGGGGAACGCGTCCCGCATATAGAGATCTGGATGTGATATTTAAATTTAAATGTATTAAATTCCTAAGAGTGCTCTAGAGACTAGCATGCGATCATTATTCTTGAGGCCGTAGGTTCGATCTTTGACAGTGCACTATTGGATCAAATCGTTATTAACGACTGTAGTATTAAGGAGACTTTGGACCCCTTAAATAATTATAAAAGCTGATAATTATGTAAATATAATACACCTAATCAAAAAAATAGTTTTTTTTTTGATTAGGTGTATTATATGTGATCAGGTTAGGTTTAAGCCAAAATGATGTACCTTCTTTCAATCATTCACAAATCATTATATTTTGATAATTTATTCTGTGTTAAAGAGCATGCACTACCACATTATTGCATTACAATGCCAAGTGATGAAAATAAGTAAAAAAAACTTGGAATTTTTTTAAGTTTCTCGGAAAATTCCTGAGACAAACATACTGGTGTATCAGCAAAATATTAAATTCTTCATAAAACTACATTGTATACGTTCAAGGCAATTATAAGAAAAAGCTCATAATTTGAATACAAAAATAGCCCAACAATTTTATAGCACAAGATAATTCAATATAATCTAGGGGTTTAAGATGCAGCCCTAATTACAGGCTAATGCTTATCATTCCTCAACTAGCAGATGGCGAAGATATGTTGACACGTTGTAGAATCATTTTTTCATATAACATGTTTGCCGCCGCAATTATAATTATAAATAAAATTGACACTAATTACCTCAAGTGGGCTAGCGATTTCTAGAAGCGTAATTTTGCGTTCTTTTTTGATTCTGTCAACATTCGCTGTGAAATGTAGGTATTTGGGGTATTTGCTCTTTATTGTATAGTGTGTGGTCATCGCGCGTGCACGAACGTATAACCATCGTGGAACCCTTGAATATCTTTATTTGACAGATAGACAGACAATAATCAAAGAAAAAAAAAATGGGAATTAAAAAAAAATCCTTTACCCATTCGGCTCGTTTTAAATGTTAATGCGTGTGTGCTGTGGCTGTAATTGGCCCTGGCTCAGCATTCTGCTGAGGAGCAAAATGTTTCACAGTGCTGAACATTCTCCCAGAGACCACAGCAGCTAGTTTGCGCCTCAGTCACAAAATAAAGAAATTTTTGTGATCATTTGTTTTTTGTCAACTGGTCTATGGCTGGTTTCCAACGATGTTTCTTTCACCTTATGAACGACTGTTAAATGTGCATATAGAAAGTCCATGGGTGCAGCTGGGTATCGAACTTAGGACCTTGGATGAACGCACATTAAACTTGTCATTATACGTATTCTTAGAAATATTTTTTTTTTACATAATTTGTAAAGCCATCGTTTAATTATGATTTCAAAGAAAAACTAGACATGTGAATGGCCCGTTATCTAGAAGTTTATGTAAAACACATAATGAACTATTTTGAGAGATAAACTCTCAAAAATTCTGAACTTCGCAATCCATACGAGTCTCATCCAAATTTAATATTTTAATTAAAACCAACGAATGCAACTACACATCATAATAAAAATCCGAACTTTCATTAAAATTTAGAAGGCTACAGTCCCAATTAAAGCCCAATAATTAAAATGAGTTTTATATCAAAACGTAACGAACAACAGCTAATTACTGTTAAAATGAAAATGCGGTCTCAGTCGTACAACAGATAAAAGCGAGACACACATTAAAAAATCAATACTAGAACACAACACTCACAATTAAGACGAATCCCTCAAACGTCATAGCACCCTTATACGGAAACCAAACCGCGGAAGTATCACATGTGTCTTATCGCATCGCAATAGAGTCTATTTTCCCCCAAGCGTCGAGAGGATACCCGCAAACCGACAAGAATCATCCCGCAAGCGAAATTGTCACATTTACGCTCCCGACAACTGTAAAAGAACGCAACAAAATCGAGAATCGAATAGCAACAGTTGATGCGGTAAAGAATTATCCTACCAGCAAAAATACACCCCAGCGTGGGGAAGCGTGGGCACTTTGGGCAATATGCAAAAGTTGGGGTGGTGGAGGCAGGCGGCGTGATTAGGCCGTGTGTGACGATGCGCATCTTATGCCCGCATTACCCTTTCGTTTTCCTTCCGATAGCTGCCTTTGTGGGGCGGTCCCTTTATCTGTATAAAAAGTAGATCATACGATACCAATTTTCTTCCAGCGCTTTCATATCGCCATTCAGCTTGGCGACGTATTGGCGCCTTTGATACACGACTGACTTCGGCTCTTTTATCTTTCAGTTTGCCTTTTACGATCTCTTTTTGAGCGCACGCTCCATTAGCTGTTGTAATCTTGGTAAACTTTCAATTACGTTGCGATACGTGACAAAAAGTTATCGCATCAAGTAGTTATTAGTCGAGTCTCGTGAAGTTTTTGCCCCGAGTTACCGACACCGCACAATCGACTGAATGTAATCCCCATTAGCAAAATAAACTACACCGAGGGTGGACTCGTTAACACACTTTCCAAGTTTGCCATCGAAAACTACCCCCGTTTAGACTACCAAATACGTTCGAGGACAAACTAATAAACGTGAATGTTTAATATTCTACCAAATCTTCGCCCCCGCCCAAATTTCAATACGAGCTTAAGTAATATCGAATTCAACCGCGTTCGAAACGAAAACGTCGTAAGAACACTTCGCGTGTCTTTTACTTAAGATGTTTTGTTTGCGAGTGCTCCGAGTGCCTGATACAGACGTTATGGACGATTCGGAGAGTGATTTCCCTTGAAACCAATGTAGCATATAAATACCATTATTCTGAAACAATACACATTTTCGCCCCCTTCGGAATCGTGTTTTGAAGATGCTTTCTGAATATTCAAATTGATTTTTGTATATGCATAACTTGCTTGCGCGTTATTTTTAATCGGCAATATTACATCTAAGGAAAACGATTATTAAAGTGCCTCTTCATCAAAGGCGGAGCCTATCTCTGACATATTAAAAGTAAGCAATTTTTCGTTCAAATGTTTATGGGGTGTAATTTCTCATTGCCTACTTATCCCCCCCCTCCCCTCACTCACACATCGGCGTCTAATGAAATCAGACATCCCAGCGCAATTGTAGATTCAATTAGTACACAGCAGTTGCCATTCTTATCGGAGGAGACGATTTTACGAACGAATTAATCCGAAAACATACGATTCCTATCTCCCCCTGCCTCCATCGTCTTTGGAAGTGTCTATACGCATCGGCTCAACTTGTTTTATTTGTCGTGTGTAATTAAGTACCTAACATAAATGAGGACGTATAAAATTCATTACAATCAATACGCACACATACACTTTCAAATGTGTATGATTTGCAAATATATATATACATATACCATATAAATATATATATATGGTAGAGAATGATATATAGAGAATGATTACTTGCTTAAGGAATATTTTAACCACGACAAATTCCAATAAAAGGGTTCTAAACTTAAATGTTAAGTGTAATCGAATTAAAGTGACAACTCAATAGTCAATGGTAAATTCAATTTTATAATTCGAATGCGCAATCAAAACAGCCAAGCGTGTCCGATCGGTAATCATCGATAGATTATAGAGGGGTAGAAATAAATAGGGTTTTTTAATCTGTGGCTCATTGATCGCGCCTCAATATTGACGATTATTGATATATTGATATTAATGCGTTACCCGCTTGGGGTGCTCCCAATGTCGACGTCACCACAATTGAATATTGTGTAATTCTTTTGTACACAACTTTTATTATGGTAACATTGTTTGCGTTCCGTTCCATTATTGAATGTTTGACGTTCGAAAGGTTTGTTTGCTCTGTTCCGATTTTAGCGGGAAATTTTGACATGCCCTTTAATTTTTACAACACGACGACAAAATCGAGATTGAATTGTCTAATATACTTCAATAAAGATACGAAGTAATAAAACACGTTACAATTTCAAAGGAAGTGACAAATGTCGGATCCAATCGGTGAATTAATATGCCGACAATATGTGCCTAGCGGGTTCCATATTCAACTTCAATACTCGAAATTGACACCGCAATATTCCAAATAGAAATAAGATTGCCTCGAGGGGGAAGGGAGGCAGTTTATTATATCCAGGAACGTCTTCGCGATTGAAACCAATTGTTAATTGAGCCATATCTATGAAAATTGCGTCTGTGCGAGTCGATTCTTATCGGCGCTCCCCGTTAAATTTATAACAATCGTCTCTCAACACGAAATCGTGTACGATATTCGAATCCAATACAATAGAACGGGGGACCTAAAATCTTGAACCAAAATAATGATCTGAGTAATAGGGACATATTATTAATAAGATATGATATCAATATCTTATGTACTAATGAATTCCAAAAGTAGTGTTGAACTAGTGGCTTCAGCGTGCGATTCTCATCCCTAAGATCGTAGGTTCGGTTGCACCAATAGAATTAAATGCGTGCATTTCACATTCGCTGGTCCGGTGACGGAAAATATTGTCAGCGCGTGTCATTTTAGGCTGAATACCTACTTGCTAACTTGAATAGATCTGAGGCCCAGACCTAAAAATGTTTAAGCGCCACTTAATGAATTCCTAGAAGACTATCTTATTATAATAATACCTAAAAGTTATATAAACTAAATACATATAAATACTTTTTACGAAAACATAGAGTTTGTTGAAATTATTATTTATGGTCAAAGTTATCCGTTCTATATTCGAGTTATCGTTTCTAAATTGGAAGTTCCCGACAATAGTTAGACAAATGAATAAATCCAAATGGAAATTTCCTATTCGTGAACAATAGTTAGATTTTAGAGGCTTGTATCTCGTACAGACAGATTGATTGGGGCCTTAGCAAGGCTGCCTTGTTGTGGATAAGGCTTTTATTTTAGAAGTTGTCTAAAACGTCTATAATCATTGAAAGAGGCTTTAATAGAACATTTTCCCAGTACCAGTGCCACTAAAAAGTTTTTGATTTGGACCACAAATTTAGGACAACATGATACAAATTGACGTACATTCAAAAATATAAGAACGAAACCGTCCCTATAACACGTGGACACGAACAGTTACAGATTGAAGGATTCTTCTATTTTCCAATCCCCTATTACTTTTAGGCCATCTTCCCAAGTGTCTGCTGGGCGTCCACTCTTTAAAGTTACTTAATTTGATTTATCATGTCAAATGTCATCAATGTTGTTAAAGCTTTTTCGTGTTAGCTTACAATGTTTATGATCTAAATTACAAAGCTCTTTCACAGTTTATCAATAAGGAAGGTAAATGTGTCTCAATTAATTTAACAATAATTAAACGTCTGATAGTTATTAATAACAGAGCAATAGACCAAGTCGTGTATAAATCAAAACATCGCGTTCGCATAAATTTTGGTTCTCTCTCCATATTTCGCTACCTGGGTCGTTTGTTACGATTTTATTATGAAAATGAATGGCGTAGCCGGGGGGGAGGGGGGCTACGATCAAAAGGGTTCCTAATTCGTTGCACACTACAGCAACTAGAGAATTTTATGGAGCGACTCTTTTATGGGATAATCAAATTTTGTAATATTAATGCGAATGTCTGCCAATCGATCTTGTGTTTTGTTTCACTTGCGGTGTAACCTCCGCTTCAGTTGTGTTATAAGTTTTAATTTACTTACGTATTAAGTTTTGGTCGAAATGACCCAGGTTATACCTTAGGAAACTCATTAAGTATAGGGTTATACATTATATTATAAGTAGGTAGGTGTATCTGTGAGATGCGTTTCTTGTGCACTAGTTTCATTGAGAGTTTTTGGCAGGCTCATATAAGTGATACTAAATGGACACATAGTCAACTCGCAACTCTTTTCTTGATGGACTGTAAATGGAATTGGTTCGGAAATATTTCAGTGGGCAGCTGGTTCACAAACGTGGAAACAAAAATTCATTTGAAGAATTTGAAGAAACAGTTGTATCCGATGATGAAACTACCTACTACCTTCGAAGTAGGTTACGTAATATAAAAGCAACTAAAGTGATCGCCACCTTGAAATCTCAAACAATATTTCAGTACAAAAAGTTTGCAATTGTTAAATTAAAAAACAAAACCATTATCGCAAACCTAATTCACAAACAAACCAATACAAACTTTTCCAACGTATCGAGGTCTTATTTACGTCGAAATTAATTTGCGGCGAAGCAAATTTCAAATAAATATTCGAGTTCGCTTTGTCGTACATCTAGTTAAGAATTAATTGGAATTTTCATTGTTAAGTATACATGTGTAATTAGAATACAGAGAATGTTCGAAGAAAATAATTCTTGCGTGTCCCCGTGCGGAGTAATTAAAAATGTTACCTTTGCCTCTATTCCTATTAAACGCTTTTTCGTTCTTAGTATTATTCCCATTAAGACAATGCAGTGTTTTCTTAAAGATCATATGATTCTACTGAACACGTGCAGAATAAAACGAATAGCTAAAGAACGGATACATCTGAATCTGCCGGATACTTGGTGATAGGCAAGTTTGTCTTCAAAAGCAATATGCCATAAACCCACAGTACTGCATAATATTAAGGTGTAGGCGTCAGAAATCTGTTCATCATAGAACAGATTTCTGACATTTGTTAGTCTAATAGGCAAGTAGGTGATCAGCTGGGTCTAAGACAAGTTCTCCCCACGATGTTTTCCATCACCGTCTGACCGAATGCGCACGTAGAAGAAAGTCAGTGATGATAATTGTACTGTGAAGCCATTGATAATTATACCATATCCAGGTATAAACTGTATTTCATCACAAGATATTAAACATTGAGGAACCTGTATGTAAATTGAGCCTCGGAGATGGTCTACTGAAATTTGAATATAAATTTCGTCCGTCATATAAGCATCATGTATTTCGGCCTTCCATAAAATATAATGATTTTTGACGTACCCAGCCATATTAATTTTGCGGTTAGAAGGGTGTCGATTTATCGAAATATTCATAATTAAATTGTAAAAAGATATTTTGTTTTGAGAGATGTTGGTATTGTTTTGAGGTATTTATAAATTTAGGGTTTCATTAATTAGAACATATAGAATAAAATACCGGCTGACATGCCGTCTAGGTTAGTAAGTGTCAGTGTCAGGTCAAAAAAAAAAGTCGAAGTTGATGTCACCAATAAAATAACATCGGAAAATGTATAAACCCTTCAACTTTTTCTTTAGCGAGTAGTAGACACAATAAATACAATAATTATGAGCTTTTATTAAATAAATAATATACAATTGCTAATGTGTGTAACTGAATAAACTCCAAAAAAATGATGATAAGAAAACAGATAAACAAAAGTTTAATATCAAATTGTGATCACGAAAAATTGGTCCGATAAAACGTTCTGCCACCGCTAAGAGTTCTGAGTATTTACATAAAAAACAAATAATGCAATGTCGAGACGGGATGCGCATAAAATTAAAATCGATGAGAAATTTTACCCTTCGAATTAAATATCATTGCCCTGTCTCACACTAACACACCCCGCACACACACAAGCGACACATTGTACGATCACAACTCATCTAAAATATATAAAATAATTTTAATATATAAAGATTTATTTAAAGAAAAGCCTTTAATAATAAAAACAGTTTTCATGTAATTAAGTTAGTTTTATTGTAATATTGTAATTGTAAAAATGAATTTTAATAAAAACGTCTTAAAATGATATTATTTGTTAGGATGTGGCAAGTACTTTTTTACATAACAAACTCATCTTAGAATTTTAAAAGTAATTTTGTTATATGTAATAATGTTTTCTTTAGCATACAGAATACTACTAGCCGTTTCTCAACGATAAACGTTTGCCTAACTCGAAAACTATGTATTAAATTAAAAATTATTCTAACGTATCATCGGGAACGGATATTTTATAAAAAATGGCACAGTCCCAATGGGGTGTAGCTTAAAATATCGGTCCTTACTTATTTGCATACTAACTAAAATAATTTATTATTTTTTCTCGGAGGGTGAGCTTGTGGGGTGAGATACAATGGGCATAACTAGAAACTGAGTGTTATTGGCATGATCGCGTCGCCGACATTTCTATAAATATTCGTTACTGTGTCAAGTACCTGATTACTTCAATCTGGAAATCAGAAGTTAAACAAATTAAAAACAACACGCACTCAGGTGTGATGATAACGGTTCAAAAATGAAAAATAAAAAAAAACGGTTCAAAAAGAAATAGGTTAAATAATGTCATTTTTTAAGTAATTAAGTTTGTTATGGAAGAGCTGGGAACCCTAACACAGGTATTTTTTACTTAAAAGGGTTTCCAAATCTAACACGAAAAGAAAATGTTCTTAAAATAAATAAAGACTTTTTATTATTATTATTAAATTCAAAACAGGGCGTACAGAGCAATCTGCGTTTTCAAAACTAGCAAAACAAATATATTAAACACACGGAAATGCAATATTCCCAGTCAGAACTGTAGATGCTTAAAAGTTGAAATCAAAGCGGTTCGGAAATCAAAAGTACGGTCGGCAAACCGGCCGTTTTGCATCCTTACAAAGTATCGTGATTGCGAACAAAGAGTAGACGACAACTTTTGCGAACGAGTCGGAAAAAGTTTCCCGACTAAACTCTGAAGCTTTGACTCGCCGTGTCGTATTGTTCGACGTTTCAATCCCGTGTCAACAGTTATTAATTTCGAACTGATGCGTTCCGAATTGGCTGTTTCGTATCGAACTTTTAGATTAGCCGACGACCGAAATTATCCAATGAAATTAATTAGAACATTTCTGCGGACGGTGCAACTCAGCAGCGAACGAAATTATCATTCGTATCAAAGGGAATATTTTAAATATCTATACATAAACATGGCGGAGTTAGGTCCAGACTAACCCACACCACGCCCGAAGATTTACGCTCGTTTCATGCGATACTGTCTAAATGCTCCGGTTCACAAATGCATAATATTTAATTCTTTTTTTAACCCGTCTGGACATGCCTTTGTTTTAATATTGATGAACATTTCTACACGTAAAAAGATATGTTTTTCTTCTCCAACTAAAAGGGTGATCTCGTCCGTTCACAGTTTTTCCTCAACGAATAAAAACACTTATTTAGACTAAACTATATGTAGTTACACTCCTTTTATAAATAGTTAGTTTATTCATATGCAAATACAATCACCGTCGATCTAAGATCGAGGGATTTCCGAACAATACGTTTCCCTTGTAAGGACTTGAATAATTATAGACCGCGAATCGTAACTAGAAACTGTATTGAACTGAATATAGTGATTATTTTTAAGGACAATTGACTATACGGCATCGTTATGTAGTATATAACATAGTCCATGAAACAGTAAGTTTAACATAAGCTCCGAGGAAAAACAAAGTTGTAATCAAAAGCTTCTGGAATTGCCGAAGCTCGGACAATTTGTCATTGCTTTTTCAAAAAATTCAAATTTCGAACATCAAAAGGAAAAAGATATAATTAAAAATAGAAACAAAAATTCCATAACATAGGCACAAAACAAAACAGACGAAGGGCCTGGAAAGATATCGGCAAAGGGGTTGATTTTGATTGAATATCTGCTATTAAGGGTCCACCCCACACACACACATTAAATAATACACGTTTAGTTTATAAATATGCATGAGTTTCGTTAAAATTTGTGCACCTTGAGTTAGGGCTAAGGCGTGAATGTCGAGGAAAACCTTGGGAAATGAAATATTTGTTTGTGTTAAATTTAAAGGTGAACTTTATTTATCTATATATCAAAAAATACTTACCAAATGTTGCAAATGGAAACATAATTAATTAAAGAAATGCACACAGTTGCAAAATATGAATCTAGCAAACAACTCGTATTAATTAAAAAAACAAATACTACTTTAAAAGATTTAGTCCTATTAGCTGCATAGGAAACGCCCATGGGCATATTGGAATTAAAATAGCAGATACCCTTTATATAGATACAGCCGCCACCGTGAAATTGACGTACGAATCTGAGGGACGCGTCTGATTCGCGTATTCTATACATTTTAATATGATTTTCTCTTGTTAGGGAATAATTAATGAGTCATATTTCAGCGATGTGGGGCTTCCTTCGCGTCTTATTGTTTTCAGACCTATTTATTTTTTGCTCCATACCGAATTAATTTGAGTTATTTATTTAGCTATCATACGCAGGCTTTTGACTATACAATTAGTACGAAGCTTAATGATATGGCGAGCATCCGAAAATATAACTGGTTTTCGCGTTAATTGCGCATAAAAGTTCATTTGTTTTCAATTCGATATACGCCGTGCGTACATATCTTACGAGTGACAGGTGTCATCTGTCATCCGTGAATGACAGCCATCTCCGGAACAATAATTGAAATGGCTGCAATCAATTATTGCGATACTTTATTCTGTGCATTCGACAGTAAAGGGTATCTACAAATGATATTTGATTGTTAGATTAAAACTGTATCTAGAATTGCTATTTCACTTGACAGATGACATCCTCTATTACAATAATTTAAGCCGACGTCTTTGGATATCTCACTCCAGGTAATAAAACAGGAATATCAACTCAACCATTCTTGTAATAAAGCCCAATTTCTCGTGAAGATATTATATGAAAAACAATTTCAAATTCACATTTTCTCTATGAAACTATGTCTTCATTTGATAAATATCAATTTTAATTAAAAGTGCGGTGTCATAGCAAGAGATGGTCGTTTTTGGCGGCGGTCCAGATTTTTTAATGAAGGTTTTTTTACGAAAACATAGATATGAATATTCGATATCACGTCGCGGGTAAAGGACGTAAGTGACCTATTTCACAAGTTACGGCGGTTTTGATTTTTTCTCTCACATTCGTTGCTGATTTTAATTAAGTGACTAATTAAATATTTCATCAAACTAAGAGCAGAGACGATGAGAACTTGGAGTAACTGGTCGTGGTTGGTATGACGTGGCCGTTCACCGACCAGATTCATCGTCCTCAAAACTGAATCAGCTGGACACAGATTGTGCTCCAGGTGTTTCTTTGCTGACTACGAGGTTCAAACATTAGCTTCCGACTAAAGAGAGAATTGAGAAACATTTTATATTTGACACGATCGTTTGACTTTTGTGTCATGTAATCTGTGCAATAGACTACAGAAGTGTCAAAATGATTTCATATAGAAAATTTTAACAGCGCTTCGTAGGCGTTTCTCGAACTAAGCAGAAGCAAATTCGAACAGGCATCGTGTACACGAAAACGTATCGACGTACGAATACTTGATGGTCTATCGTAAAGTGATGGATAGTTAGACCGCGCGGCGTTTAAAAAATGCGACTTGTAGCCAGGGTTGTTCACCTCTACACGGGTTAAAGGGTTATGAAGCTAGTGATAATGTATTATATAGATATTAGATGCATATTTCGGGAGATATTGTATGTACAGGTGTTTTGGTCATTACTTCTTTAAGACTAAGTTTAAAAGTTAGTAGTGCTTTATGTAGGCGATAGTTATGTAAATTTAACTTTTTGATATATGAGGGGGCTTAAAACAAGGGTTTTGCTTATATATAATTCAGTTGCAATATCTTGTGCAAGGGGAAACGCTCTAGGGACGCGGGGATCAAAAATCGCGATTGAACCCTATCGAATGTAATCTCTGTCAATAAGAGGGGTTAATTTTATACAATTTTGTATATAATTGTATATAATATTCATGCCTTATTAGATATCAGTAAATATATGAGAGAAAATTCTCAGCTCCACCCAGCAACTAAAACGACAACTGTTACTATTGGCACAATAAATTTAGATATAGTTTTATTATATTAATTATATATCATTTTAGTTACGTTAATTTAATTAACGCCCGAACCCAATAATTAATCCACAGTCTCAGATTTAAAGCAATCTGAGATCAGACCGTGATAGTCGATCGATCTCCTATCTGCATCCCAATAACCAAACCCTACGATCAATCCATTTTTGCCGACGGATATAATGCAATCTCTTCGCTATTTACACTCATATTTGACAATCAATATAAACCAAATAAAGTAAATAAAACCGTACTAATAATATTAAAATATATATGTATGTTTAAAACATATCAAAATAGCTTTTTAATTATTTTAAAAATTGGTGTAAGTTAAAATCTTAAGATAGGAAAGAACTATCCACACAAACCAATCCATGGATAGCTTGAATCGACGGATGGCTGTTACAATCCGTCGATTGGTTATTGGCACACTTTTATCTATATTTGGATTAAGATTTATATCTCAGATGGTATGAAGTACGGGTCTGGGCGTTGGTCAAAATGAGTGGATAAATCTATTTAAAATTGTGATCAACCTGTCAATATGACCCATTAATACCTACCGTCTTGAGGTTCATATAAACCTTATGAAGGTAGTCGGTACATATGTAAAGAAACATCTTTATTAAATGTGTAGTAAGAATAATAATCAAATAAGTATATAATAAGGGTGGACATCGACTGATCGAGGGCCTAAGGGTTTATCAGAAGGGGTAGAAATTGAGGGTGATCATCTCGTATGTAATGATTGTTTTCTTAACAGCGAAAATTCGGGTTCACGTTTTATATACTTTTTATACGACATTGTTACAAGCGACGTTTTGTAATAATTGTTACAATAGTGGATTTGCTTGTAATAAATTTTATCGAGTACAATGAATTGTCTTTGATTATGCCACAGAGCAGAGTGATGATGCTAACAGTCATAAAAAGGCGCGAATTGTACCATAGAATATACAGGATAAATTATAGACAACTTATATTTTAATAATAATAATAACTTTCAAGTTTCACAGGAAACACTTAAATCTATATTACGCTACTTATATCAGCAAAAATATCTAAAAAATAATAAATAAATGTCTGGTTCATCTGACGCTGAACTGGTGTGAACCTGTATTTCAGTACATAGCTCATTGAAAAAACTAATATCTTATAATGACAATCTATTTAACGAGAAGCTGTTATATTATGGTGTCGAGTGTTAATGTGTTCTCCTTGTGAGTACGGTGAGAGGGTGCATGTGTGTGTGGAATGTGTTAAATATAAATAAAGTTATTTCATTTATAAGAGAAGTGTTATTTAGTGTCTCCAATGGGACTCATCCGTGAGGTCATTATGTTTTTAAGGACTTTCTTTCTAAGTGCGCATTTAACATTTCGCTTGAACGGTGAAGGAAAAACAACTCAACCCAAAAAGTTGGCAAGTGTCTGCCACATGTGCCTTAAAACTTGCCGATTAGATTGACAAATGATCATGAAACTGATACAAAAATCTAACCTAAAAATGTTTGTATCGCCACTGAATTATTTGTATAAGCAAGGACTAAGCGATAGTTTGAAATTATTTGTAACGCAAAACTTCGTAAGCAACTAAGGAATACCCAAAACTATGCGCAGACATATTAACTGCATTTAAACCCGCTAAACACTAATTATTGACTAAAAACATAATGCGGTCTAACTAGTAGCGTGACCGAGCCGGTATTTTGACACGGAATTATCTGTTTTACTCAAATTCACGCTTTTCGGCAGTGCCAGCAATTACCGATAGCTATCTACTATCGTGCCTTGGGGTGTACTTGCAACAGTATTCTTTAGATAAACATCGCGCTGTACTTAATAAACAAAAATTTACGTAATTTTTTTGTCTGTCATATTTGTTTTGTATTGGAGCTTTTTCGTTACTCTAACCAGATATTCTAAAGCATAAATAAAAAATCCCGTATCAATTTTAAGGTCGGTTAAAATAATACATATTAATGATTAGCATACAGTAGCAAGGCCCTTACCCCACATAGAATTGGAGCCGAAATTCAACTAATAAATGCGAGTAATTAATCATTGGAATATGGGTAGCGGTAACAAATAAGTTACGGCAAAAATAGTTGGGAAACTTGAAATTTGATGTGGGTACAAGATTGATATGAATTATTAAAAAGTAAACGTCATCAGTACATATTTAATTGGAGCTTTTGTTATGTAATTTGTGGTATGTAATACGATTAGTACTGTTGGCTTAGTGCTGTAGGTTCGATTCCCTGAGCATCAATGGACTGTCTGTGTGCATTTAGGATTCGTTCGAACGGTGAAGTAAAACATCATGAGAAAATACATTTTACTTTGAAGCCATTGACAGAATATTGGGTAAATTTGACGAATCACGGCTTAACCTTGAAACAACTCCAAATTTTCATATATACATATTTTTATCAATGGTGTAACATAATGTGTGGTGGTAATCATGTGGTGGCGCAAGCTCTTTAGCCTTAGATAGATAGAAATTAATTAAAACTTCATGATTTGTGAAGTGACAGAAGGTACAAATTTTTGGCTTAAAAAAAATACCTAATAACCTAACCTAAGCCAGTACCTACTTAATATTCCTTGGGGTACAACATACAAGTCGTAAAGAACTATAGAAAAACATTTGAATCTCATTGGAGACGTGATTCGACGAATTTACTGAATATTTAATTTCTATAATCAGCCTTAGTAGTTACATACGCACGTCATCAAAAATCAATGACGCCTGATAAGACGCACGAGGCATAAATCATCTCCCGGCACTGACAATAGACTATAAACACACCCCTACATTAATTAATTAAAATTATTAATGACAGCGGCAAAGTAATAATGCGAAATCGATACGACATCACGCCGTAAAATAAAACGTTTCAAGTAAAAACACTCGAGCACTGAACGGGTTATTAATTCGTCGCTAAATACTATTTTCTTTTTTGTTTTTCATGTTTTAATGGCGGGAATATGCAGATGGAAGCTGTTTTACGTTTTCTTTTATTGACAGTTTATGGTTCGGAAACTGGGAATGACTTTTCGAGAGCGTTCCGATACTCGACTTGGCGGGATGTTCCGTTTTTCCGAACTGAAATTGCCAAAGAGGTTGTATAATGTTCACTTTTTTTAATGGCTCTTGATTTATTTGAGGTTATAAAATAAAAATATTTACATATTAAGTGTTTGGTTGTAGACGAAAACTCAGCTTTCGTGATTTGTTAAAATAAAAACAAAAAGTATTGTTTTCTGGCAATAATTACGCTGTATAATACATCACTTAAAGGATTAAACGTTACGATATTTATTATCTGTGAATGGAGTGACAGTCGATATGGTCTGTCTCGTTTAAAAATGGAACCTTTTAATAGTCACGCAATTCCGAGTCATTTGACGTTGAGATTATCTGTATTAATGACTGTTGGAAACAATCGTATATTGACAAATCGAATTCATTTGTAAGTAGGTATTGTCGATAGCGTGCTAAGTGCTTTATCAATTATTGTTAACTTATTATATTTAAAAATAGAACCGTCTTTTTATTTTATTTATATCAAATGTTATGAAATGTTCGATAAGATTTCCAATTTAAAAGATAATAAATATTCTAGAATAATCATTTGAGAATATTCTAGATTAATTGTAAATTTCGTGTTTTATTTATTCATAATTCTTACCGAATTCTAAACCATCGCCACGCTTACCTGAAACAAAAATAAAACAATAAGCATCTTCGATACTGGCAACATTTAAATATTTTGTAATTTACGACTTAAACAAGAATTGAGATCAAACCATCTGGAAGGGGAGGGTGGGGTAGGCTGGGGAATTATCGAAAGCTTGATTTACCCGCTCAGAACAAATGTCTGCTTAAGACAGTATCTTTTGCAAAAATTAAATTATTCCTATGTTCACAAATTTTTTGGTGTTGTATTTTTTATATAGGGTGAGTGAATAATGTTATTATTTCAATGGCCTACGTTTAATGCGATTAATTTTCTTTTGATACCTAAGACATTTCGATTTTATTTTTTATCTAAACAATGAATAGTTGAATTATATCACACGCTTTGATAATATTATCAGTAATTAAGAGTTTTTTTTTTTTTAAGTTTTTATTTTTTTTAAAGAACAAGGGGCAGGAGACTAGCCCACCTCATGCTAAAAGATACAGCCGCCCATGGACTCGAGGCTTGCCAGTGCGATGCGATTCATGTGCGATTTCATGGAGGTCCAAATGTTTTTTAAAACAGAAAAGCGATGAGGTTTTTTTATAGCAGTTTTTAGGTGAGAACAAAAGAAGTCTCAAACTGAGAAAGCAATTACTAATGTCTCCTGTATCAACTCTGAACATGACACACGCCGTTAAAACTCTTGTACACTTGATTTAATGTCGCAAGATTAACTTTTGCCGCAATCATATCACTATTTGATTAATGACACATTACAAGTTCTCTCAAAAATTGTTCATATTAAAGGGTTATTTGCATGTCTTTGTTTGTCAATTGAAAAGTACCATAAATATCAGTGGCGATATCTTTTTATATCAGAGAAGATTTCCATATTCATCATCATATAATCAGCCTGACATCTGACATACACCGTCCAATTTTGCGTCAAATGCATGCCAATTTCATCTTACTGATAAAAGTTGCATGTTAAAGCCACTAGGCTAATTGCTCAATCTCAGAAGAATGAGAAGGTTCAGAGTTGTTCGGATGAATACCAGTTGCTAAATTGCATCACCGGACCGACCGTCGTTCCACTAGCTGCCCACCTTGCTGGTATGATATGGACAATATGAGTGTCTATGGGTGGCGGTATTATTTTTTTTTAAATGTACCACTTACCGTTGTAAGTGACAACGGTAAGTGGTACATTTAAAAAAAAATAAAAGAAAAATAACACAGTTATTAAAATTGCCCTCAAGTTTCCAAAATCCGCGTGCGATCACTTCATGTCATGTACAGATCCCCTTATAAGGGTTACGTCTTGAAATTTATAAGTAGAGCTGGCATAAGGGAATTAATTGTATTATTGTAGCGGATGGGGGATCGCGGAAGAATTATCAATTAGAGAAAGAACCCTTATAGGGTTGTCGACGATCATCTAAAGTTATTTATAGATATATATGTATATTTAATGTAGGTCATACGCACGGGTACCAAAGCAAAACCTAGTATGTAATGAAAATTTATTTATATTTAGGTATATATTTATTCTAAATATGATTTATGATATTGTTTCTTATCAAAACATTAAGTTTTGCCACCTCGAGCACGGCTCAACACTTTAGGCACAGCGGGCAACCCATTTACGTCACGAAAATATAAAATTCAAGTAAACATCACGCAACAAACGAATAACCCTATCGATGAACCCTTCGTGCGATTCATGTCTTGATAAAAAACGTCGCGAGCAAAATTTAAAAGTACAATAAAAAAGCAAACAAGGCGAGTGTATTAAAATTAAAAAAGAACCCCGTTCGGGGGTAAATCGTAAATCAGACGTCCCTACAGACGGGGTGGCAGAGGCTTCGATTTTCCGCAACATTCGTCTTAGCATTAGTACTTACAAGTCTTCTTGTTTTGCTCTTTAATTGTGTATCGGTTGTCCCCGCTCTCCTCTGACGAACGGCGCGCGGCGATTGGTCGCTTTATGTTAATAATGACACCGCTTATAGAATGATTGACGTTTTTAAAATGTCAACATTTTTGAGGTTTCATAATTGCCTGAAACTCTGCGAGCGCTCTGTCGAGTCCCAATTATGTTATTTGGAAAATCGTTGGATTTCTATCAAAAATTTCCTTTAAAGTAATCAAACATCAACACGGGGCAAAGTAAAAAGTCAAAGAAGGGTTAAACAAAAAACATCGAATTAAAACAAAATCAACTCAAAAAGAAAAGCAATCTTATATTTTTCCCACAAAGCTCTGAACGGGGCCGGTACCGATGGACTGGGCCAGTCGAATTTCCATCGAATACCCCGGCTATAAGATTGAAAATCGGACGCCTTTCGATATTCTGTAATTAATTAATACTTGTTTTTTGTGGAAAGGCTCAGGTGGCGAAATACTTAAATAAATAATCGAAAGTATTAGCCCTTCTCAATTATCGAGTTTGCTTTGTTCGTGACAACGTGCGATAATACGACGAACGGACGAGCGTTTAACCTGAATTTAATTTTTCCGTATTATTTTACAAACACAACACTAATATTTAACTTTATTTATATATTAACAACCTTTATAATTAACAAGCTTAAATTAAACCTGAGAAATAACATAATACATCAAAATATACCTAATAACTAACCTTAAAATTTAATTATTAAAAAATATTATTAAAAGTAGTCCCTTTAGGCAAGGTTCCGAAGATACTGGCAGCGTTCCCCCTTTGAATAGCCAGACTAATTCTTTGTCCAAGGTAGCTGCCAGCTCTTCGTTCTCCTGTGATGTCGACTAACCTTTTTGATAATTCCCTAAAAAGCCTTAACGCGCTAGGACGCGCTTATCGTTAATCACTACTGCATTTTAGTGATTTTTTTTCCTAAGAAGTATAACTTCTAACGCATGTACATAAGTACACACTCTTTTTTATTTGAAAGCAGTAACGGTTTAATTAATCTATGGTGATGAGGGACCATTCTTGTAAGACATCAATCAATGATCTTCAGCTAATTCCGACTGTCATAAATTCTGGCATTAATTTAACGACTAAACATTAGATAGGTATCCATTGGGAACTATTCCGATACAAACTCGTAATATCACTTAACGTATCCCAATGTAACATTCACTGAAAAATAAGCTCTATTTCAATTACAATAAAGTCAAAATTTCTCTGAGCATTTCCGGATATACGCTGTTAACAATCCAGACATGATTCTGACCGACTAGTTTGATAGAAAATCGATTGTTTTCCAATCACATAGAGTCGGTTTTCGATTGTGTTTTAAGGAAGAACATTAGGTAAATTGCTTAATGCTTTAAACGGATGGTGTAATGTTTTGGGGACCATTGTTTTATTCAAATACTATTCATTTGTTTATAGTAGTGTTCGTTTAAGATAAGTGGATAGGAGCCGATATTTGTGAAGTTTATTTGGGGCAATTTTGTCTTTGTTATTGAGAGAATGCAATGGTTTGATAGTTATTTGGAAGGGAATTAATAAGCCCTAATAATCAGGTGTTGGTCTAGCATAATCGGGCGATTCTCATCAGTCAATCCCCGGCTGCACCAATGTACTTTCTTGTGCGCATTTAACATTCGCTCGAACGGTGAAGGAAATCGTGAGCCTTACGCCCAAAAAGTCGACTGCGTGTGTCACTGGAGGCTGAGGCCTAAAATTGACACATGATACAGAAATCTCAAGAAAATTTATCGTAAAAATAATTAATTATTAAAGTTGGCGCCTGGTGGATAGTACCGGTGAGCCCAGAGCTTGCTTTCCTGGCTCAACGAGTAAGTATCGCAATACAGCGAGGAAATACTGCCAGCATTAAAGGTACACTGCCACAGGGACCAAACTTTTTAAATTTGTTTTGTTTTTAGTTCCTAATATGTTTTAATTTAAATATTAACAATTTCCTTAACTTACAGGTATATATTGTATGCTTGATTAGATAGTATATATAGTTTTTAGATTCACATATCACTACAAAAATTGCTAATATGTAAATACTTTTAATAAAGATTTAAACATAGCTCACCCCATATATAATCAACTTCCTACAAGTTCAACTCGGCGAACGCAGTATCCGCAAATGATAGCCGAAAATATAAAAAAGTAATTGTGTAACTGTGGTTGTGTGTTAATGATAATACACGTGCTGTCATTAATTTGGTGATTCTCAAACTTTGCCATAATATTCAGAATTAATTAATTTAATTGATATTAGCCCGTTGTTTTTTTTGTATTACAAGCAAGATGCTCTCTTGCCAGATGGCTAGGGAGTTGGTACGCTCTTTTCATGAAGGAGTCTAAGTTAAATTGGTAACGATATCGGTGGGCAGCTGGTTCCCCATAGTGGAAACGCGGCAAAAACTGCCTGTTGTGGAACGATAGATGTCGAGATACGGATATTTCGTATTCAGGCTTGATAATCGATGATGAAACTCAGCTGCAGGTTTCGAACTTCTCTGTAATCTCCATAGTAAATACGATAGAAGATGTAGAGAGACTCACATCTCTACGCAACGGCAAGGGATAAAGCCGCTCGAAAAGTGACTGGTCTTCGACAATTCGAATCGCTCTTCGTTGGTTACAGTCAAGCGGAAGGAGCTGTAACTGGAGCTCCCGTGCAGAGGTGCGAACAGTACTCCATGTGGGGCTGAAATCTTCGTTCGTATATAATAATTTACATGGTATCCTTCACAACGTTGACTTTTTGTGTCTAAGGCCGGTTACCTCACGATGTTTTCCAAGCGAATGTTAAATGAGTACCTAGTTAGAAAGAAAGTCCATTTGTGCATAACCGGGAATCGAACATACACCCTCAGAGATGAGAGCAACCGCTGAAGCCACTAGGCCAATACTGCTACTATTTTTGTTTAATTTATGGTTATTATATTAATATATTTGAACTTTAACAATCACAGTTTTACGATCGTAAACATCGTAGCAATATTTGAATTTGACCCGGTATCGATAACACGGGACATTGACACACGATTGTTTTAAAATCGATTCCGCCAAAATCAATTTATCAGTTGGAGATAACTCGTTGCGTCAGAATTATGATTGACTTAGTAATTAAAAATAGAGGAAATGTTATAAATACCTTGATATCAAGGCAAAGTGTTTTTAATAGAACATTGGGCAAACGGGCAGGACGCCCACCTGATGTTAATTGACACCGACCATAGACACTAATTTTGCCAGGATCCAGTACGTTGCCGGCCTTAACAGAATTGGTACGCTCTTTTCTTGAAGGGTCCTAAGTCGGATTGGTTCAGAAATACTTCAGTGGGCAGCTAGTTTCACAGAGTCGTATCGCGCTGATAAAACTGTCTTATAAACGCTCAGTTGTGGATAGTCAGAATTCAGTCTGCCCCAACGTCCGATCAACTCCTCTCAACCACTCTTCTTTATAAAATTATTAGTAACTATATTATCAGTCTCTCTTATTATTAATATTATATATTAGTGTTAATGGATAAGACCTAAATACGATTTTATTTTAAAATTTTGTGTAACAGCGTTTTTCGTCGTACATTGTGTTAACGGAAAATGATTGTTTACTGTAAAGATTTATAAACCTGAGAAATGTTAATCTAATAAGATATTGTATCAAAGGAAAACCATAGTTTACATTGTGAAGATCATGTTATATCTCCATATCGACTTAAACAAGAGAATTAAAATAACAAAGGGCTGAATATTAAGTTCCGTTTGTTTCCGTGTCAAAAAATTAATATTAACGATATCTTTCACAATGAAGTGGACGAAAAAAAGTGGGAATAATTTATACAAGACATTTCTTTTGACGCTTTTGTTCCGAAAATATTCAATTTAATTGAATTATTTCGGTAAACGCAAGTGGAAAACGTTTTTTATTACACTTGTCACTGAATCTATTAGCGGTTTTGGCTTAACAGTAATTGTTTTATCAATGTTTTGGTTTAAGTGAGATGAAATTCATGAATAAAATGTCCAAAAAGGATCTGATCGGCAGCTGGGCAAATTGAATGGATGCAATCAATAGTTGATATACCAAACAATTATGGCACATATACCTTTAATACAAGTTTGATAATAGCTTAATTCATGCAAATTTTGAGGGTGTTTCGAATCCGGGTGAATGGTCGAACCGGTTATAACCAGTTCGGACCCCACGACACGTGGTCAGTTTTGTCATAGTAAAAATTATCGGTTGTTTTGTATTGTACAATACGTATCGATAAAATATACGGCAGCTGAAGAACCGGAATTAATATTATAAATTCTATAGATTAGTTATAGATTATAGTTATAAAAGTAATAACATACTTTTTGAACAAGAAATACAAGAACTAAGAACAGAAAATACAGTTTGTCCAACTAATATCCAGAGAGTAAGTATTTTTATTAAAAAAAATAGTGATGATAAATACATCTTTACCTTTGATTTCCATGACATATTTGGCTGCCTACAACTACTGCATGAGCAGAGTTGCCTAGTCTTCAACTAGCGAATCTCAATCCCAAGATCGTAGGTTCGATCCCTGGCTGTGCACCAATGGACTTTCTATGTGCGCATTTGATCGAACGGTGATTAAAAACATGGCGTGGAAACCAACTTGCCGTAGACCCAAACGAACTGTGTCAGGCACAGGATCATCACCTGCTTATCTATTAGATTTACAAATGATCATGAATAACAGAGATCTGAGGCTCAGACCTAAAAAGCTTATAGCGGCACTGGTTTTTTTATAACAATTATATACGTATAACAGATTACCAAACAAAATGATTTCGTATATTTGTATACTTACGTAAAGAATAAGATTGATTTTGGTCACGTCAATATCAAATTAGTCCGTATCAATCATGTTCAACATTACATAGGCTTCAACCCCCGGGAAATCTTATGCGAGTCGGAAAACACTACCAGTCTATACAAAGAAAATTCTTATGCTCAGAACTCATTCCAGTTATTTTAACTGAATTCCATGAAAGCCGCGCATAACTGTCTTTTGATTACCTTTTATCTAAGGTTATTACGGGTAAATACAAAATTCAGATCGGTCCCATAAAATGTATCAAAGGATTCCATTATTAGGGAATTCGCAACTGTGCCTCCCTCACCAAGACTCCCCATGAATCCCTAATGAGTAAATTAACAGCACCTATTGTTTAGGGCCGATGTTTTTTATATTGGAATATTAATAACCATCTCCATTGTCTCGGCGTTTGGGGCGAGAAGAAAAATGTTCCGGGAAGGAACAAAGCGGGAACAAAGTTTGATTTGATTGATTTTTGCATTAATTTCAATAAAAACAATGGACAGAATTGTTTTGGACATGTTGTAATTGCATTTGGGGAAGTTTGGGACGACGAAGAGATTCAAGAAATTTCCAAAATAGAACGCGGCACGGTAACATTACTAGATAATGGTAAAGATAATACAAACTCTAACAAGAAACGATTCTAATAATGAGCTCAATTATCAACCAGAAAGCAATTATACAGACGCCATTATGCGGGATCTCACGAAATTTGTCAATTACGGGGAATTCGGTCGATCAGACAATACCCCCCCTTAATGGGTACATAGAAACAAATAGGGCTTTATACCGATAATATGTCACAAATCATCTTCAACGCTACACAAAGTTTATAATGAATTGACATATTCTCTACACGTGTTGCCTGCTCCGAACTAACGCGCAGCGACATGTGACAGCACATATGATTTATCTCTAAGCCAAACTACACCTTACTCCAACCACTATTAGATCAAATTCAGCTGTAGCTGGAAGGAAATTGAATCTATTAGCGTTATCGAAAATTCATTCTTATTGGACAAGCTAAAGACAACTTTTCATTTGCAGAAGACGCTAACTATAAGTTCTATTATTGCAAAGTGCGTTTCTAATAAGAGGTGTAATATTCGAAGTGATTGCTGTATTTGTTAAGCATTAAATGTTAATAGAAATTTCTTAGCTTTTTGCTTGATTCTCAACACCGCAAGAATCTTTTGTTTCACAATCGATCCACTATTATAAGTTAAACGAAAACAAACCATCGTTCACGATAACGCATGTTATCTTGTTTGATTCGATGTTTTATGTATGGTATGTAATTAGTTCGAACACGTATCTCAATTGGGTGATTAATATTAATCAGCTATTACAATAAGTTCCCTCTGATGACTAGTTCCTGGAGGCGGTGAGGCGTTTGATTAAAATTTAATGAATGTATTGATTGAAGATCATTTGCTTTGCTGGCGTAACAGCTGTACCTCCTAGAATCGTGTCCCGATGCTAATATCTATTTGCAATGACAAGAATAATTACTTGAACGCACGATCTAGTCTGGCTGATAGACTGAGCAAATCGGATTCCTTGAAGATTGTATTCATATGAATAATCATTTTTATTTATGTGTGATAGTGACAAATGCCGATACTCTCTCGCGTTTTGTTTTTGAATTGAGCTGAGGAATATTGAGTCTGTGCCAAATGTTATGAATAACAGAATATACTGACAAGTGTTCATTTTATTATTGTTAAAACACGCATTAATAAAGTTTTATGAACGAAAACCGTTTGAGCTAAGATTTTGATATTCAGATTTGATTTATTTCGGCGCAAGTTGGTTAGTTTGGTTTGAGTCACATTACATTTAACTATATACATTTAGTATTTGATTATGATACAGTCTAAGTAGATAAAAAAGGTTAGATTTTCTTTGAAGGAATTTCTAAATTTTTTATTTATTTAAAGAAGCTTGTCAACGATCGGCACACTGATACACATTTTAATATGACAATACACGACAAGATAAGAAAAAAAGTATGAGGAGAGCAACTATGGATATCCGGAGAAGTTATAAATTTTATTGGACACAGTTAAACAATAGTATTATCTACAGTTAATATATGTATGTGTCACTTCTGCAAATGTTACTGACTCAGTTCTTTAAAAATGAGTTAAAGCATGATATCATTAAAATAACTAATCGCATCTTCGACGAATCTGTTATCGTTATCTTGAATTTATGGGTCGCTCTTAATACTTCAAAATACGTAGATAAAATTCACACAATGTTAGTGCTTATTACATTGAACGCAAAAAATAAATCTCCATGTTTTGATAAAGGTTAGTAAGTCGTTTCCTCACCTAGTGAGGCTTACTTAATAACAGCAGTGACGTCAGATGTAAAACCGAGAGACGAGAAACAAAAGTTTGAATAAGCAACTCTTTGAAGATAAATAATTTATCGCTTCACTAAAACCTGCATAAGAAAGAAATGTTGATAAACATCGAACATTAAATATGTAACTGTTGATGATCGTAAAAGATAGAAGCCAGACATACATACATAAATATCACTTCGTAGGAATTATAACTTTTATTAGTTCAACACCGTACTGAACACGAAAAAAGAAAGAACGCTCGATTTGCATGGAAACTCATTAGTTTTGCTGCTTGAATTTCGAGCGGTGTTCGAGGTGAATGATTCCGATCTTAACACTTCAAATACGTTGATAAACGACAAAGATTTTATTTCTTATATTCAGTTTCCATTTTGTGGACGCAATCGACAGCCATATCACATTAATATACGCAACAGGTGCGACTCGTGCGGCCTGTTCGGGCCAAAATCCTTTTTTGTTTACATTCTACGAATTTATCGCGTGCCGTCTAGGCACTCGTTTGATTCATGCGCTTGCGCCGTCTCTTTTTAATACTAATTTACAATAAAAACAGAATCACCAGCGATAGATGCGAGTTATGACTAATGTCGAGCCTTTGATGTTCTGCTGGGAATCTATCACGTTCCTAAAAATCGACGTTATATAAACTATGTATTCGGTAAATAATCCCATGTAATTTGAATTTTGTGTATGTCATCATTATGCTTAAGTTCTCAACATAACCTTCAAAAATAAGAAATATGTTTATGAGGCGTAATTTGAGGCAATTACGAAATCCCAATAGCAATAGGCAAGTTTCGATATCGACACGGCGCACGCTACGCCTGTCACGGCAGGGCCAAATTACTCCCTTTTTTGTACCAAGTTAAAATTAGACTAATCAGCACCGAGTACAAAGAATCAGATCGCTTTCATCATCGACACGATGATGTTTACACCGCATCTTCCGAGAAACCGGAGCCCAACATTCAATACTTGGAAATAAATGTGTGCGTTTGACATTTGCTTTCATGTACGCTCGTTTCGTGGGTAATTACGAGGATCATTGAAGGCCGTGCTTCTTATTTCTCGGGTGTTAGAGCTCGTTTTGGCGGCGTCGTTACTACACATTTTTTATTATTAAATTATCGTGCGTGGCGATTTCAGAGATGATAGGTTGCGTATGATGGGGCGTCTGATTGCATCTCTTGTCGACATTTCGTCCGTTGCTTTCTCTTTGATTGACTGCGATTAGATGTGCATTTGTCTTGTTTGACGTGTCCGAGGTCAAAGGCAAGCGGACACTGTAAATGGCTTTTGATAGAGTCGATATCTCAATTTCCTCTTGAACTTTTTCAGCATATCGATGTGTGCGTTTGAAGATCATTAGTCATACATATTCAAAGATCCATGCCGATGCGGCAGCGACTTTACGACACCCGCCGACTAATAACAGAGCGATCTAAAAATAACAAAATTAAAATAAATCGAACGACAGACAGTCGTCATAAACTAATTTCGAGTGTTTTCCTTTTGCTGTGCATAAAAATAGCGTCATTACTCTTTCATGTCCCGCGCTGAAGTGACATTAAGAATTTACTGCTGTAGTTAGGGCAGCGCCACCTATGCGCGAAAGATGAAAGATAAGTTTATAGCGTAAAGGATAGATTAATGTGATTTATGGATCAATTAAGTCTGAATCCGATATCTGCTATTCATGAAAGGCCTAAATAGTATTGATAATCCAACTTGAAGCGATCCAATTAGTATTTACAATATTGGCTATTCGCAAATGGCTACAACCAAAAAACTTCTTACATTCGATATAATAAATTACTTTGGATATCAAAAGAAAATGATATTTCGATCAAAACCAATTCGGGGTATTTTAATCAAAAAACTTGCAAAACCATATCGTTTATCGTTTGTCAAAAAGGAACATTCAACCCTTCCCCGCGAACTTAATTAAATATAAATTTCAGAAGAAAAATAATACGACGGCAAGCTTAACGGAAAAGTTGCGAAAACTTTTGATAAAAAAAAAACAAGTATTTAAAATATCGAATTCATACAATCGTTCTACAAACGTACATAATCAACGACTTTTTAGTTTCAGTAATTAACGGTAAACGTTTCACCAAAATGCTTAGACAAGAGCATTCAACTGCGGAAAAGTCAATATTTGCCCCATGCTAAAAAGACCGTTTCAAAAAATATTAATTAAATACAAAGCACAAACATATTACGCTTCAAACAGACAACTGTAAAGATCCATCCGCTTTCAGGCTTTGGGGGTTAAAAGCCTCCAAAGCTCTATTGAGGGTTATAAAAAACCGATTCACCATTTGCGCTGAATTTTGGTGATTCAATGGAGTAATGACTGATGAATGCACGCGGAAGGTGTGCTGTCTGATGCAGGTTCTTTCATTGCATTTAGACTGCAATCCGATGGTTTTTTCATCCTTTTCGCCCTTTGTGTTATTTGTGTAGTTAAACATTTTAGATACGTAATACTAATTATATTTTTACGTCCAAACCCAAAGCGCAAATATATATTTCGATTATTTGAATAGAGCTTTATTTTTTGTATTATTTTTGATTCTATTGATGTTTTTTGAGAGTATAATTACACTGTTTAAAAAAGAAGTTATTTTTAGCATTAAATTGTTAGCTAAGTGCCCTTTTATTATATTGGTTTTCGAGTGTTTCATTAAAGCTTCATTAAATCATTAAAAATCAGCTGTATTGATGATGCGAGTTGAGAGCTCATTGCCATAGAATGTTGGGGGAATTTATAAGATTTTTTTCCACTTAACAATAATTGGCTTCGCATTTGGCCTTAAAACATAAGTTTATGTATTTTGTGACCCAAGAAACTTGGAGCTTAATTTGCTTGAATGCCAAGAATCAAATCAATCTTTTTTAGGACTGGGCCTCAGATTTCTATATTCAATCCAATAGGCAAATAGGTGATCAGCCTCCTGTGAAACACAACCATCGACTTTTATGGATCTAAGGCAAATTCTCGTCACGAGTTTCCTTCACTGTTCGAGCGAGTGTCAAGTACGCAAATAAAAAGAAGTCCATCGGTACACAGCCGGGGAGCAAACCTACGACCTGAAGTATGAGAGTCATACGCTGAAGACTAAAGGCACTTGAATTTTACATACCCTATTTTTTTAGCCAATACACAAGTATTACAGCGCCAGGAAAGAAGCACTAAACCCAAATAGAATCCAATAAAACCCTATCAAATAAAAATAATCCGGGCCAAGAATCAGTTCACGCCAACGATATAATCGGTGGTGGTGGGTGGAAGACGGCACGATCCCGCCAAATGGCTAAATTGATTTTAATGCTGCATCATCCTAGTTCCGCCTGTTTATTGCCGTCGATAATGCTGATTGATCGCTTTGTAATATTTAATAAAGACTGGATGAGTGGGATTCAGTGGACAGACGCGCGAATTTGAATCCTATGCAGTAGACGTCGGACCGAGAAAACTCTCATTTAAGTGTCTTCACTTTTCTTATCTTTAAGATCGTGCCAAATAAAAAAACGGAAACGCACTGACGAGTTATCTTACCACCGATGCATTACCGAACGAATTCAACTTAGGGAGATTCTAGATGAGAGCGTAACAATTAAAGTACCGGCAACACACTAGCGAGCCCTCTGCCCATCGATGTATTTCCGAATCTGCTGTTCTATAAATAAAAGGGGGAAAAAAGACTCAAAAAGGAAAAAGAATTCAAATGTAAAAGATCATATGACAACAATTGTAAATAAATTATTATTATGACTATACGTTAATGTTCTTTAAGACATTATGAAATTTTTTTTACATTTGTTATGGCTGTTTAAAATTTAAAAAAAAACACATTCTTTGCAAATAAAATTATTTATCTGAATTTGTAACTATTTACTATGAAAACTGAACAATATATTTAAAAAGCATACACAATATACAAAAAACAAAACAAAATAAAATGACCTCGAAACATCAAAGGTCGTAAACAAACGCTCCTTTAAAAATCATCAGAATTATGGATCCCTCATTCACGAAGCATGTTTTAATTAAGCACAACTGTGTTCTTGAGTGATATAGCTCATAAAGCGTGATATTTATTTAGTGCAAGGATTACTCTTCGGAGTCGATCAATCATTCCATTGAATGTATCCTGTTTCCCTTCACTAGTGCTATCGGGATTCGATTGGTTGTCGATAGTTTTATATCGACATCGATTAATATGATTCGCTTATGAGAAAAATATATAAGATTTGCTTCTTGTACAAATAAATACAGTATGTTTAATTAAATACGAATAAATACGTTAATCATATTTCGCACTGTAATTAATACACAGTGTTCATCTGGTCATAATTATAATAATTTAAAATCAAAACAATTTTAAAAAGTTTTATCAAATCAATCAAACCAAATCATTTGTTCCAATAAAACCAACATAAAGATGATTCTAGTTGCCCCTTTCAAAAGGTAGTTTCGCGTGGATAATGGGCAAGAAACTCCACACTTACTCTTTTAATATAGAATTTATAATATTTGTATACATTAGTTAAATAATTATATGTGAAGACAAAGATATCTCAGAATAAAATAATCTCTGGTTTATTGATCTCTGTGGCAATCTACCTGTTAAGGTGCAGCATTGCCTCACTGTATTGCTTACTTGGCCGAGGAAAGTATCAGCTCTGGAGTCACCGGTACTATCTATCAGGCAACAACTTCATTCTTTAATTAGTATCAAACTTGAACCCTAAGAGTCTCTACTCCAAACAAAATCAAAGTTGCATCGCTATAAAAATGTTAAGTTATCGATAATTTCGAAATGATCGAAAAACACTGCACTAGATCTAGCCAACTGTCAAATCCAATTCAGCGATGCCCCCGCACATGTAATTGATTTATTGATCGTACGTTTAGATTCGATACGCGCGGGCGCAGGCAAGGTTACTGCATCCGTGGCTGCCCAGTTAACCGGGTGACCTCATACCACTACTCATGAGGGATTTTGTAATGAGACGTATATTGAGCTAGGGTCACGGAAAGTAGTCAATTGCATCGAGGAAAGGGTTTCTTTCTCGTGGCTTTGTAATATTTTATTTAGCTAGAATTTTGGCGTAGTTGTGCTATTCCTTTTTTAAATGTGTGTATACGCTCACATGGGTTGGCGAATCGTTACTTTTTCAATTGTGTGTTAAATATGCTCACCTGGGTTGGTGAATCGTTATTTTTCGAATTGTGTGAAATAGGCTCACTTGGGTTGGTGAATCGTTATTTTTTGAATTGTGTGTTAGATATGGTAACACACAATTAAAATATTTTTACTAACACTTTATGTTAAATAAAGTTCAAGTTCTTACCTCTTTTTCCTTAGCGGCTAATTCGTTCTCCAGATTATTCGTCTGATTGACAACTGGACTGCTCCTGGATGAATTGTTGTTACTCCTCGCAGTTGCCGCCATTTCTATCTTCTGTTCTATATCCTCATCAATGTCTGGGGATCTTCTTTTCTCTTCTTTGATATCTGGGCTGAAGTCTGATATTCTAGTCTCTGATTCTCTTGCGGGTTCTATCGACCCATTGGTCTTTGGTACGGCGGCTTGAAGAGGAGTGGGGCTTGTTGTCGCTAACTGCTCTTTTAGAGTTGTCACCTCCTTTTCCGCCAAGGTAGCTCTCTGAAATAAACACATTTCATAAGTTAATGCTTTTTGAAGCTATATTAAGTTTAATTATGAAGAATGGAATTTTATTTACTACTTCTTAAATCCAGGGCTCAGAGAGGGCGAGAAGAACTGGAAAGATTCTTCCCGCTACTCTTTTTAATCGCCAAAATTTTCGTTTACAAGGAAATCGTAAAAAACTACAATTACACCAGCTCCGTAAAGCGTGTGTAGGTAGGGTAGCTGTGCGCGTAACTTTTGAGATTTCAGCCATCCAACTTCAACTAAGCCATAGATAGCTAATGGCTTAATTGGCGTGGACTTTCCACACAGACACACACAGACGCTCCGCGCAAAGAACACAGTTGTTTTTCAGCATCAGCACAGGAAGCATCGATTCGGATTTCCACGTGTTGTTTTTAATCTAATTAATCAGTTCCCATAGTTTTATTCTTGTGGCCGGTGATGTAGAATCCTTTGTGCCACTTCCGGTTGTATTCATTCATACGTTCATTATCTCCCGATCTCATTGAACGGATGCACTGCTGATTATTGGCCACTACATAATTCCCAGCGGATTGTTTTATTCGTTTTAATTTGATGGTCTAGCTGATTTCATGATAACTGTTTTATTGGTATTTTGCTGTTCAAAGTGTTACAGTTGAAGTGTATAAAAGTAATCCTATTGGCATGTGTGCGGGCTACTCGATTGTTACGAAGTTGTTTGAATTCTGTTCTGGCGCCTTCTTAACTTCTCATATTATTTTAACATGAGAAGTTAAGAAGATTATATTCAACAAATAATGAAATTCAATTATTAGATTTTTCAGTTTCAGGCAAATGATTGAAGACTTCAATTTTCAGAAATGGATACACTAATTTATCTAGGCAAGTATACTAGGCTAGAGTTTGGTAGGACTGGATCAAGTCAAGCTACTAGAGAAGGAACAAGTTAAAAGTACCCCTAACCAAGAAAGTGCATAATCATGCAAGTGGAGATCTCTGCCGACCTACTTTTGAAAAATATATAAAAAAATGAAATTTAGTAGGAATATACATTTCGCATGTCTCTAGGACGATACGATCTTGGAAAGACTTCGACTGTTAATACTTAATCATTAAAGAAAGCAAATGATGAAATTAAATTGGAAACGCACGCGTGACTCGACACGCGTGGTGGAACAGGTAGATAGCATCAAGAGCTTATTAGTAGGGGAAATTTTAAGTTGCAGTCGAAGGGTGTATAAGAACTGCATACAAATGTTTGTTAATCAAACATAGATCCCATTGACTATTTAGGAATTGGAATTAACCGACGACTCCAGGGATGACAGTCGCACGTTAAAACTAGGCCAACACAGCTCATAAAAAAAATACGTTTATTTTGGAACATAAGATCACTCATTCCACGTCACTAAATTCGAGCCTGTTTGCATCCCTACTCATCGGCAAAGAAGACAGAGGGTGTTGGCCGAGAGAAAAAGGCGGCGTAAAAAAACTCACAGTACTCTTTTAAAAAAAAAAAGCAAATAATCAAACAATTCTATAATAACTAAAACAAATATAGCAAATTAATTAGAAGTATTTGCCCAGCACATTGTCAAAGATTACCCAAAAGAAACACAAATTATGATCCATTAAATAAACCTGTACGATGACTCAGATAGCAACTGAAGTCATCCATCACCCAATTGACAATAACATCACATTACGTAAGACAATAACATCACCATATTATCGTCAATGATACCATAGATAAGTGATTTAGTATAGAATAACTCTATATACGCAACAGATTTTGTAACGTTTGTAACATAGACAAAGACATCATTTATTATAAACAAAATAAATAATTGATCGGGTTTCATTAGGTTTTGTTTAAACAGGGGCCTCATCTCATGTTAAGGGGACAGCCGCTCATGGATGCCATGCTTACCTTCCTCCTTTGCATGACCTTAAGTCGAATTGGTTTGGAAATACTTCAAAGGCAGTTCCACATCGTGGTGGTGCAAAACTGCCTTAAAAACGATCAGTCTACTTGCAAGTGCTGTGTAGAAACAAATGTCTATTTAGACAGCAATTACTGTTAACACTGCTACTCAAAGTGTCCCTACCAGTAGGTACTGAAAAGCCCTAGGTCTCTTAAAGCTTTAAGATCGGAATAGACCTAGAAGAAGAGAATGTCGGAATCTTAAAAGGTCTACTTATTATACAGAAGAATTGTTTTCCAACAATACTCGTATGAATAATCGTTACGTACGCATTTTAATTGCGAAGAAATTCAATTTTATTCCGAATAATTTTATGTTTACAACTAGAAAGTTAGAAACTTCATAATGATTAAGAAAGCCAAATTAAACAGAGGGAAAATCAACAGGTTTCATTGTGTGAACTTAATAAAAATTCCGAATCATTAAAAATAAACAATCTGAAATCAGTTATGATGACACCATTTGCTCAAAATATTTTTACGTGAGAAAACGATGACAATGAGGAAAGTAAGACATTGATTTATATTAAAATATATATAAATTAGTGGCGCCAAAATCTTTTTAGGGTCTCAGATTGATGATCAGCCTCCTAGTCGACTTTTCAGGTTTCTTCACGATGTTTTCCTTTGAGCAAATGTCAAAGGATGTTTCGTCACAGCCGTTCGTGCACAGCTGGTGGTTGAATCTCAGAGATGAAAGTCGGACAATAAAGCCACTAGGCTACTACTCTCGATTTACAATAAATAATATTATAGATTTCCTTTCCCTAACTTTTCCAAAATTATTAATTAAGACGAAAATTATAGGCTAAAATCTGAACAATGTGATTACCATATATAGATATTTGTAGAGATATAACTCTATATTTTATTACATATCTGAGGGTAGCATAAAGCATATGATCACTAAAAAGTATTTTTCTTCAAAATTTGCGTTACACTTCAATAATTCCTAACAAAATTCAAACAATACCCGCGCAAACAATACAATCTTTAATGGAATTTTCAAATTAATTTGTCTTTTGACTGTCAATCGATTGACCGAAACGAAATTTATTAATTATGAAATCTATTTATTGATAGTTCGTTGTTATTATAGGTTAATTACGTAAAAGAAATGTTTATACAATAGAAGGACATCTTGCGTATGGCTAAGCCAGTAGCTGAGAAGTTTGTGGCTAAGCCAGAAGCGAAAAAACCTACTGCGACAATCGCTTCAATCCTCACTTTATGGTAGAGTTATTTAATTGACATACAGACGCAAATAATTCAAGGCTATTTAGGTTTCAAAGGTTTTATGAGTACCGTAAAACTTAACAGGAAATCTAAAATCGTAATAAGCAGATTTAGTAATAAAATGAAACAATGACCCAAGCCAGGCAAGTGTAACGAATAACAAAAACAGTTTTAATCAAAAATTATGATTTGAAAGTCAGTTAATGGACATTCAAAATTGACCATTACACTACTGACTTAAGTGGTAATTAAGTTCTAGTTCCGAAATTTAACAAAGCAACTTATCTATTGAAACCATCGCTTATAAAACTGTTTGAGCAATAGATCAGTGTATGATCTCACGGATAGGGCTGCCTCAATAACTAGAGCTAATGAACTTGTATTAATTATAAATAGCCAAGTAGCGTTCAAAAATGTAGGGCTGTGTAAAAGAAATTACAATTCGAAAGGCGTAGATTATTATAATAATTCAGTAAGAATAAAAACACAAACACGAAAAAAAACACTTTGTATTAATATTAGTTCAAAGAGAAGAATACTCGTTTTTTTTTAAGTTTGGACATCCCTAATTAGTTATAGCGGTTCATACACATAAAATTTCAATGAATTTGATATCATGAATATTCATCTGCCTTTCCAAAAATCAGATTTATTTTATTAATTAAATTAATATTAATTATAAAATTATTTATCGCAGACTTACCTAATACGTTCTACTTTATCTCTAATTTCCGCGAATTTATTAATTTAATAAAAACTTTAATTACATAAATACACACATGAATCTAATTTAGACTTTGAGAGAATATGTTTTTTACGATTCTTAATAACTTTAATGATAAATACAATTATTCAGATTTAATAAAATAATCATTAACAAAAACAATAGCTATAATGTATATATTTTGTATTCTGATATAAGGCTATAAATAAATAAAAAATAAAATAATCATAAAATCTTGTATTATTTGAATCGAGACCCTTACATGGAATGGCGCAGTGGGAAGAAAAGGAAGCCCACCAAAAACCTGGGGTATCGAAGGGTATCGAAAAGGATTGAATAATTGTGGCGAAGATGAGAGACAAGTGGAATAATTTGGAGAAGGCCTTCACTACTTGGAGGTCGCGTAATGTCAAACATGACATGGACCTAATGTCTAATGTAGAAGGTACTTGAATAAATGCTACATTTATTTTATTTATTATTTGAACTGCGTTTAAAGCTAAAACTACTCATAATATCCCAGAGGTCAGATATGCGGGGATGCGTTACGCCGCGTATCAAATAAAATATTTGTTAAGTTTTCTAAAATATATCTATTATTGTTCAAATTATAGAAGTGAAAATTTGAATATTAACGTTGTGCATTATGATATTTTGGAATGGTTAGGGAATTTTGCACGAATTGCTTTAATTATCAGCATAGAAGTACTATCATTGAGGATAAAACTTGCTGAGTTTCTTGCCCGTTCTTCTCAGAACAAGACCTCCTGGTAGTCTTGCGAACGGATGGCGTAGTTTTGATCTTTCGCGAATTTTGTAAACGTTTTTGACATTCATAAGCATGCGTTAAGTCGCATCTAAACTGAATAAATAAATTTTGATTTGATTTGTGGTAAAATACACTATATATTTATTGCGCTATCGTTCACAAACACGACAATTTATATTACATACTATACATTAAATACGCCGCGCCAGCTATCTACTCTCCAGCCGTCTTACGAATTTTCGATCAGGTCACGTGTCCTGACGCGAGTTTAACATTCTTTACGCATTCCAAAAAAAGTGTACAACGCCGCTAAAGAAGTTTTCACTTCAAAAACATCTGTTTAACAAAACACAATTGATAATGAGAAAGTTTTCTGTTCCGTTTTACTATTGGAACTAGCACCAACAATTTTCGAATCTAAATCGAAAATTTCCGTCCAACTAACAAAACACGTCCGAAAGTATACGGGATTTAAAATCCTTTCCAAAAATGCTTTTCAACCCTTCGCCGTGAAGAAAAATTAGCGATGGGTCAGACCCACCCGCATTATGCGGAGCGGTCACTAATTAATGGAAAAGGATTAAATTCGTATGGAATTGAAATAAAATAAATATGATAAGGGTTCGCCCCCGGCTCTGTCAATACGTGAGACTTCGTTAATTAAGTTTTTCTTTGCGATGCTAATCGGAAAGATGTTGGGTCTTTTGATGTCACAATTTAACTCGTCTTTGATGTAAGAATGTAGAGAAATGTTATCTTCGGGAGTAAAGTGCAAATCACTCATTTCATTGCTCAGCGAATAGATATATTTAATGTGACTAAAAAATTCTTAAAAAAAATATTTAAAAAAATCAGGTATCTTTTACTAATAATGGCTTTGTTTGTTCCTTCATATTAAATATATATTATAATCTACCAATCAATCAATCTTACAACTGTGCTTTGTAAAACTGTGCTTTATGTTTCTGTTTCAATGTGTATTCCGTTTTGGCTTTTTATCTAATGTAATTGTTTGGATATTGTTTAGTGATTAGCTGTAGGAATACTTAAATAAATAAAATAAAAATAAAATTAAAAGTGGATCATGATACAATTGTACACATATCTAAATTTTTATTTATTATAAATTCTCCATAATACATAATGTTATATCTACAGTATACGTATACGTTGCAAGCTACCTAATCTGGTACAACAAATATAGTAATAAAATTACTAGCAAAACAGCGGGTTAGGTATCATATAGGCATTTAACAATGCTTTTTTATAGAAGCGAAAGGGGCAGGAGGCTCAAAAGCGCGGTAAGTTCTTTTCTCAAGGACCGGAGGGTTTTGGTTCGGAGATACTTCAGTGGGCATCTGGTTCCACATAGTGGTGGTGCACGGCAAACACTGACATAAAAAAATGCATTGTAGAACGAAAAACATCGAGGTGATGGTATTTAAATTTAAACTGATTTGGCCTTTGATAAGCCTAATACCGAATATATCACCTCTGGATAAGTAGTGTTTATCATGTAACATTATTTGGTTCAAGAAATCTTTTGAATATATAAGACGCAATTTAATTTCAACAAGTTTAATTGTGAAACATTGCAAGATAAAACATGAAATCTTGAATATTAAAATTCGTTAATACGCGTTATTAATTTTACCTTCAAAAATTCACGATCGTCGATTAAATTTTGTTATTTTATACCACATTGAAACTATGTAACGCCAATTCATTAACGAAATCAATAATATCGCTATGTCGTTAAGTTTATTTACCTATGAATCCCTTTGTCTGGCGCACCCCTGACCACTCAGTCATATCACCCTTAGAAATTTTAAACAAGCCTTCATCCGAATAAAAATACTTTTCTTTGTAAACAATTTTCATCTTTGCAGGCCCTTTTAATGTCCCATACAGTTAATTTTATGAAAATCAAAACATTGTTATGTGTATGGCTAAATGTACTCGTAAACTCAGATACAATTAGAATAATAATATATATAATTCTTTTTTAATATTTATTAAATGTTTTTATCTATTTTTTTTATTTGAATTTGCTTTTATTACGTATATAACAATGCCTACATTGTTACCTAACTACTTGAACTAAACCTACCTTTATTAAATACTGTTTTTTTTAATTTTTATGTTTATCTGTGTTAATCTAATAGGCAAGTAGATGTCTGACACACGCCGACTTGACTATAATTGATTACTAAACTTATACAAAATCTTGGGCATCGCAAAACATCTTAGAAGCTCAAGATAAAAAATTCAATAATTCCCTCCCTAATCAAATTACAACGTTATTAAAAAAAATGTTTATCTCCCAGTCAATACACACTTAAGGTAGCTTAATCTCTCAATGTCAGTTTTAATTTGCCGCCAGCATCATGTTACCTTTATTTTTAAATTTACGAAAGGAAATGTATTTCAACAGTATTGGGGAAAGTTAATCTCGCGATAAAATATATGAAAACGATGAGAAACTCTACAACTTTAAAAATAGTATATTTATGATGGCTACTACTCAATAATACAGCTTTTAATATTTCACATAGGTCCACGTTGTTATATTAAAATAAATCTTGCTAAGTGACAAAGTGTTTGGAGAGGTTCGATTTGATTCTAGAAGCAGTGTTGAGCGTCACATCCATCAGACAGGATTAGCTTTGATATTTATCTTTCTATGTCTAAGACCAATTATTTACGAAACTCGGTTAGGTATCGTATACCTACAGATTACAACATAAATTACCAGCAAATCGATATATTTAATGTGACTAAAAAATTCTTAAAAAAATCAGGTATCTTTTACTAATAATGACTTTGTTTGTTCCTTCATATTGAATTTATATTTTAATTTACCAATCAATCAATCTTAGAACTGTGCTTCGTAAAACTGTGCTTTATGTTTCTGTTTCAATGTGTATTCCGATTTGGCTTTTGTGTGTAATGTAATTGTTTAGTGATTAGCTGTAGGAATACTTTACTAAAATAAATGTCTGCAAATCTTAAAAACCTCAAAACATAAAATAAAATTGATCTCTTTGATTCAATATTAGCGGCAATGTATTATCACACAAACACAGCACACAGTTATTAAAATATGTACCAAGAAAGCTTTGAGGTCGTTTAAACCCCAGTCCCAATTACCCAAAACCCGTCCAGGCGTTAACAAAACCGTATCCAAACATCCAATCGAAAACTAAATAACTCAATTCAAAATGCGAGTTCCAAAAGTTCGATTGACAATTTCGAACAGTTCTCTTTGTCGATAGACAGGTATTAGGAGGGGCTAATCATTATTAGATATTGAATTTTCCTAACTTTGGACTCATCCGCTTTCTAATTTACTAATGAATCCGAGTGGTGTTGCCATTAGCTCCCCTCGTGGGGGTGGGCGAAAGGGGTAAGGGGGGTAAGAACGCGAATTTTCGTCTTTTATACATATAGGATAATCCGATTGGTGATTCGGGCGTTCCACATTTGAGTTTTCGTGTTTTCGGTGATTCCGGAGCGTCTCATTTGATGACTAACATTTCAGTAGATTGCTTTTGTTTTCTTGTTAATAATTAATGATAAAAAATTTAGATGATTTGTTTTGATTTCACAGATAGGTAATAGATGTTATAGTAAAACCAATAATCTAAAGTGAATATGGGCGGGGCGCCCAACAGAAACAGGAAAGTAGAGCTAGAAAGTAGACTGTAAAAAAAAGATTATTTAGAAGGTAAAAATAGGGCACACAGATATTTTAGATGTAAAATAAATTACTATTGTAATTACAGACAGGTAATATTAGATGGGATGAAATATCCGTAGGTTACCAAAGACAAGAATTTGCTTAGATTCAATATAGCCTTATATACCGATGGCAATAAAAAAAAATATTTATACCATTTCTATAGTAATATTTGTATAGCGCCTCAAAATAGGCTTCACAGTTGATACAACTTTAAACAACATACATGTAAGAAGACATTTTCCGAAGCTTAAGCAAGCCTTAAAAAATAATATCCCAAAATGAAACCAAAAGCCCAGAAATACTGAGGCACTAGTGCCAAATGAAACACGCAGTGAAATAGAATCCAAAGTTTCACAATAAATCCGTTCTGGCTCACATCGTCTGTGCATTAACAAGCAAATATTGAGTTAGCAGGGTCGAGGGAAGTCAATAAAACTGTACCAACTACCACCTGTATTCGATATCATAGATTAAACACAATAGATTATTATAGTCTATGGTCTATAGACTCTGTGAGACCTTTAAATTAATCATTTGTCTATTAGCATTCTATATACAAAAAGGTTGAAATAACGAAAGGGAAATCAATAAAAAATATTAAATACATTTAACTAAGTAATCCCTAATGTTATGTTAAGGTTTTTTTTCGTAATCCTACCGTTTACATAAAAAATAAAATAACAAAGAAATATATTATATAAACAAAAAGGTTCAAACATTAACGAAAGGATAAAAAATAATTAATTTAAATAAAATACAATAAACATAAACTTATCGATGGCTTAGTCGTTTATGTTTATATCAGATTTGATTTGAATTAAAACATCGTATTAACATATCTTGCCGTAAGAATTATGACGTAGAGTGTATAGTGATATTAACATATATTTAGAAAATAAAATAGAATTTTGTAGCGGCGTATCTATTTCCCAAATCTATGTCATTTGAAACTTGTATTCCCATTTCCGTGTAGGCTTTGGTTCCGATCGGCAAAAGTTACGGCACCTATACGATAGTTAAAACTAACTCAAATTTAAACTTTGGTTTATGTTTACTGTTTCTATTGTGTGTGTGTGTATGTGTGGGTTGCGTATTTTAACTATAAATTTTAGTTTTTATCATTCCAAACGAATTAATTAATTCGTTGTGATTTTTTTGAGAGTACAAACGTTAGGAAAATATTTTTTTCTATTTTTACTTATAGCAAATCTTATACAACTCTTAAAGTATTCAAAAGCAAATAAAATATCCTATAAGAACCCGGAAATATATATATATAATGTAATATGTTAATCTATTTGAAATAGAAATTAATAATTATTTTTCTGTTTTTCGAAGGTCATAATAAAACATTTTTTTTGTGTTTGAATATAGCTTAAACAACTGTTAAAGTATTCAGAAACAAATAAAATATCCTTAAAGAAATCTGAAAAATATGTAGGTACATATAATATAATACATTAATTTATTTGCAAATGAGACAAAACAATCAATCACTGCTGTACTGTTCCTAAGTGAACCAATTAAACTAAACCAAATTCATTCCCTAATCTTCGTTCACAAATCATTCGATCTCAAGTGAACGGGACACGAACAATGCGTGCGAACTGATTAACATCTAAATGAGTCGTTTTAAATATTGTTTAAATGCGATCTTTTATTGTGATCATGGGTCTTAACTAGCTTCGGGCTAACTGTTAGTTAACTGTTACTATTTTAGAATAATTTAACTGTATCAAAAGTAACGACTAGTATTGTATATTCAATGACTTAAGACATTTGTGAAGAACGATGAACGAAAATTAAAGTTCAGTTAGAAATAAAAATTCAGTTAAAAATAAAAGTTCAGTTAAAAATAAAAATTCAGTTAATAATTTCAGTTACTTGTTACAGTGTTAATTTATGTCAGAATATTTGATCCCTCATCCTGATAATGTGTTTTGCAAGGTGCTACAGATGAAGTACTGTATAAAAAACAATTTATCTATGGAAAAGTGGAAGAACCACTGGCAGGCAGGAACATCTAATATTAAGTGGTGCACACAAAGGGCTTGTGAATTTAAGAATTGGTAGACTATTTCTTTCGAAGTCTAATAACTTTCGCAATTATAAACATATATTTATTTTAAACCGACTAATAGAATATTGCTAACAAATATATGTATTACATGAAGATATAACTGGGTTCAATAAAAGCCTTTATCGGAAGGCTTTTATCTCAACATGCGACACAATCCTGCCTAAGTGGTGTAAAGTGCATGAGCAAATCTCGTCAAACATTAACAATATAGATGTATCATTTGTTGTAAGATTTAAAGATTTTCTTAATTAAAATTTATAATAATAGGTTATATATAATGTTTTTATTAAAGTATACAAATATGGTATAATTTATAAAAAATTAAATCAATGAATTTGTGTATCAATTTCGTGATCATTTGTCAATCTAAGCAAGTTATCAGCCTCCTGACACACGTGGTCAAATTTTTGGGATCAAGGCAAGCCGGTTTTGATCACGATGTTTTCCTTCACTGTTCGAGCGAATTTTAAATGCGTAGCAAGAAAGTCTATTAGCTTACAGCTTTCGAACTTACGACCTCAGATTGGCTGAAGCCTCTAGGCCAACACCGCTCTAGCCATATCTGATAAATTAATTAATCTTTGCCAAGCTGGGGGAAAGACATCGAAGCCGTGAACTTTTGATCGCTAATTTTGAATGGCGTCAATCGTTATTAACGAAATATTAAACGGAAAATTGACATGAGCATGAAAATTGTTCCCTATTAGAGAAAATTGTTCGTGAAATCATGGGTGGAGATAATTACAGGTAAATTTGAGCTGATATTTGAAGGTAAGCTGAGATCTTTTTAATTTGGGGTTTTGGGCATGGGCCAAACAATTTTCAATTATTAAATCACTAGGCAACGTTTTTCCTTCACCGTTGAGAAAGGCATAAAATTTATTAAATGACACACACAATGTAAGGTAGCTAATCACACTGACGCTGGTTCACAGACTGAAACAGCTCTGGCTTGTGGGTTGTATAATTAATTTATCAGTCTAATATACAATTCTGTATAGTTTTTATGCCCCTATAGTTGAAAGAAAGTGTTGACTTGAGTGTGACTCATTGAGGTTCGATTCCCGGCTGTGCACAAATCAATTTTCTATGCGCGCATTTAACATTCGCTTGTTCGAAGGAAAACATCGTGAGGAAAACTTACCTTAAACTCAAAAAGTCAGCGTGTGCCACGGGAGGCTGATCACCTACCTACCTATTAGATTGACAGATCGCGAATACTTAAATCTGAGACCCAGCACTAAAAAGGGTGTAGCTCGGCAAATATATTTTTAAAGCCAATTAAAACACATCCTATTTACACAATGATCAAGACGAAATGATCCATCAGTGAATGGATCAGTGGGACCATTGATTGCGCGCGCGCAGACAGCCGAGCCGTTTGGCATTCTGCCATCTTTGTCTCGGTTTTCATTTGTTTGTGGTGTCGATGGTATTTATTAGTTCCAAGAATTTTTCCAAACATTCTAATTACTTTAATTGTTTTATAGAATTCGTAATTAAATTTAATTGTAGATAAAGTATTGTTTAACTTCATTTTAACTGTTTGGTAAATAGAACCAGCCAATCAGTTAAAATCATCTTGACCTCCAAAAAGCCGTCCTTACCCATTATAAATCGGTCATGGTCTGTGCCCATGGACACCGCTAAAGAAACGCCATTTTGGTATATAATGGTTATCACAACCTGGACAGAACAAATTACAATTTACCCAGAACGGGAATCGAACCTGATACTCCAGACGTCACTAACTGCTAGTTAAATATAAATACTGAATTTAAACTTTTGAAGTTTCAAAAAGCCAGCCATCCAATTTGTATTAATTATAAATTAAGGAGTAAAAGTCGGGGCGCAAACATTGCTCAAGTGAACGAAGTTTTGAAACTCGATGAGCTACAAGGCATCAGAGTTAAGTCGCCGTCTTATAATTATGAACTGGTATCGATGAGAATTAGAAGTATCGACTACATTTGTTTTCTCGTTAAAAAAAATTTATCGTAATACAATTTGTATCGACGTGTGTGTATCTAATACATATTGAAATGAATAAATTTAAAATTAGGATTCGTCGCGTCGCGTTATTGGGCTCTGGCCGTCAACGCACTTGTGTGCCTTCTGACAAAGTGTCCATGGGCGTTGGCAGTGTTAAAAAAAGTTGTGGAGGTTTTGAATGGTTTGACTTAGTTTCAGTGAAGTCTGTTTGTTATTGATTATTTAAATAATATTTTTTTTCAATTTTGTATAAATTTTGATTATTATTATTAAGTGGCGTTTAAACTTTTGAAGGTCTAGGCCTCAGTCAGGGTGATCAGCCTCCTGTGCCTGACACACGCTGACCTTTTGGGTCGACATAGTCCATTGGTGTATCGGGGATCAAACCTACGACCTCAGGGATGTGAACGTCAATGAACTAACGAAAAAATAGGAAAAAGGAACCATACTTAATATGCATGATATTTATTTATATACATACATACACATACATACGTCTGTCATATGAGCTTTTAATAAAAGCTCAATATTAAGAAAATATTGACATGAAGTACCAGGCGAGCAAAAGTTACAAGGAGACTAAAAATACAAATTTATATGTAACTAATTCATCCCACACGAGGTATTAGCCGAGTTCACACATCAGCTCAGTTCAAAGGAAATGTCATCGATTGCCACTACGTTCACATTTAATTGGGATCGAATACTTGAGACGGGAATAGACATGTCTTTTTGCTTTCAAAGTCTGAACACTATACAGGTTGTTCACTTTAATTGATAAAGTTTTATTTTCGGTGTTATTAATAAAGAAATAATACGCCATACACGGTGTAAATCAGTCAGTAAGATTGGATATGGATGTATGATACAGGGTACTGAATCTACGACGTCAAGGATGAGATTTGCAAGCTTAACTTTAGGTTAGCAATCTAGAATATTGAAAATGCAAATCAAAATATCGTTTTAAGTTTTAAAATATAAATTCCAAAATCAAAGTTGAAAATTTTTGGTAAATAATCACAAATTTCGTCAAACCAGTTAAGCAACTTAAACGTCGGAGTATTTATCAAAATCCATCCTCAATTAATTCACTTTCAAATCCGAAACTTCACTTTTAATCCGATCGATCCCTTAATTCGTCCCTCGCCCTTTTCTCTTAAACAAAATACTTATAATTGCATTATTGTATATTGATCTAGTTATACTAAGTGAGAACTCGATTCAAACTTTTGTCTTTGGCGATACAATTCTGTCAATTATATCTGACACTTCAATAGACGTTTAGTTTCCCGCCCAAAATATTATCAAGACAAAAATAAGCACATTTATGAAACGAAAATTCTATTTTGTCTGTAATCGTTGATTGTCTATTAATTGTGAAAGATGTCAAATCTTATTTTTAACTGTATTATTATTGTTCTTTGTTTATGATTACAGATATAAAAGTTGTCTATTGATTGTGAAAGATGTCATTGTAATGTCAATGTGTCTTTTCGTGTGTTATCCTTTCAAAACTTAAAAAAAAGACGAAGATCTTATATGACAAAATCTTTATGATTTTCATTGAATTATTCGATTCCAGAAAGCATACAAATAAAATCGAAAAAAAATTAATCGAATTGTGAGATGTATTCGATTAAAACAAACGATCTCAAACATCGTAATCAATGCGAACGATAATTCAGAAATTCGCTATTTAACGTAGAACAACCCCATTTAAACGGATTTAAACGTGAAGAAAAAACGTCTGTGCACTTAATCAATTGCAGTGCGATTGTTTTCCACCTCGGGGTGGTCTTTTTGAGCGTTTTCACAAAATTTCCAGTCATGTTTTAAGACTGCAATTTGAAAGGGGATTCAGCTAAACGACATCGCAATTGACATTCAATATATTGTGTGTCGATTGAGAGATATCGTTTTCATTCGTTTCAAATGCGGCATTCGCAACGCGTGCTCACAATATATTCAAAGAGCTGAAATATGCATTTACATTAGACGTTAGATAAAATTACCTAAAAGCTAATTAATATCTCATCTCCGGTGCCTTTGAGAATTTTTTGAATGGTATCGCTTCAGACATCACCAACCTTTTTTGCGCTCCGTACAAAGTACCGTCCGAGCGTACATAAAAACCCCTTTAACTTATGATGAATTAGCGATCTCCTACGCTTTATGTCTCCCGCGTTATCTCGCCTCAACCCCCTCGGCCCACCCCCTTCGCCCACGTCAATATGAAGGAATTAATATGGGCGTAAAAATCGTGAGCTCAAGCAGGACCGGGGTGGATTTGTTTTTGATTAATTCATTCTAATTTTATCCAAACATACAAATATAAATGTTATTCTTGCTAATTGGGAATTAAATTTATATATAATATTTTGATTGGACATTAAAAATTTCAAAATTCTAAAAAAAAATTATAGAAATTAAATACGATATTATTAGTAGTAGATATACTACGGTTTTTAAACAAATATGAAGAGTTCGAATTTTAAACAGGCAGGCAGTAAAAATGTAAAGCATTTAAAAAGTTTTCATATTTATAGAAAAACTTTAAAATTGGAATTTAGTTTTGAAATTTGAAAAACCTTCGTGTGTCAGTGTGAGTCAGTGTTAAAATAAGCCCGGATCTCGGTCAAGTAATTACTTTCCCATACATTAGATAAAGACAAGTCATGTCGAAGGGCCTATATCACGATTCCAGTCCACCTAATCCGTTCCCCTTGGCCCCCGCGTCCGAGATGTTTTGATATCGCTATAGAAAAACATTGACGTAAAAAGTGGGCTGAAAATTAGGGGTCGGGTGGAAATTTGGAAAAGGTTGGCAACCGCTGTCGAATTGACCGCTGAGTAGGGTCCGCATTATGTGGATAACGTCGTTATGTGTTGATCAATTTTAATGCGTGTAGCGTTGACAAAAAAATTAGCATGCGTGGAACAACTGAACTTACTAAAAAAATTAACGACATTAATTTTTAACGAAGTTAAAATTAAAAAAATAACGTCGAATTGATAAACTCCTTCTTTTTGAAGTCGGTTTCGGTTTTTTAAACAGACTCCGTCGAACCAGATGAAGTTTTTAAACTAATTATAATTGTTTTAACTACTAGTGTTTGCGCTGAGATAAAAAGAGACAGACAGTAAAATAAAAAAAAATTACAAATATTTCAAAAGTAATAACCGAATTATAAGTTATTTAAATAAAGATTTACCATAATAAAGAAAATGTATTTCATAAATACTTAATAGAACCTACTGAAATGATGTCACGGAAAAGTATGTTCTAAAATATAACCTTATTATTTAGCAACAATTTAGTAAAAAGAAAACAATAAATTGAACTGATGCCTTACCTCCATATAATAGTTTTTAATTTTCATCATATTGTCCTTCACAATAAACATGAGTCACTACACCATTGTAACGCATATAAAACCTTATTTAAAAAAACTTCCAAACACAAAAAAAACAAAAACGTCACTTCTGTTTATGAAATAAAATTTAAAAACTTTAAAATTCTAAATTCAAATATTGGAGCGCATCGCGCGCGTCATCAGAGCAAAAGCGCGCGAGTAACTGCCTCACAGATAGCGTATCGCCTTATCTTAACAATTAATACAGATTCCCATACACTTCCGTCATTTGCATAGATCATATGCAAATCGATGGCAACCCTCGACCTATCAATCGTTAAACAGGTTTAAATGTATGACGCGCCATTGTCGGCTGAGAAAAATGAGATAAGATTAGGGTTAATTCGACCCTCGGCCTTTAACCAAATGTCAATGTCTCGAAATCCATTGACAATATCGAAAATAGGTTTTTTTAATGTTAATCTATACTTGTTGGTTTGAAAAATTGAACGGTTTTATTTACGAATATTAATGTGTTAAGTAATTGTTCAAAAAAAGGAAAATATATTTACGCACGAATTTTGAAAATGTTTGTACATGTATGTTATTTTAAAGAAAGCAGAATTTGTTTGATTTGGTTCCTATATTAATCCTAAAGCTTAGTTTAGCTTCTAATTAATTGATATTAAAAGCCAATAAATTATCCTGAAACAACTCTTTAGCTAGAAATCAAACGTGTTAAATACGAGTATTTTCAGGAGCATGAATATTGATGAGATCACAGATCCCGTGAGAACTGTCCCATATCTGAAAACTTGCATATTAAACACCGAAACCGGTTAATATCGAATATTTATAGTATCTTATAATTATTGATATTATCATATCCAAAAATCAAAGAACAAAACTTGATTTATTCGCTTTTCAATAGTTGAACTGGTATTTTTAATACCCCTTTTTTAATTTATTGACCTATGCAAGGGTAATTATTTGCATATTAAGTACGATTTGATTCTGTGAGAACGTTTTCAATCTTTTTATATGCTACATTGATTTTAGGTCGGGACGATTCCCTTTCTTATTATTATCTATGGCTTTTGTTGTGTTCGATCTCAAATACGAATTAAGAATGTAGTGCATAATATTATTAGAAATTTAAAAAAAGAATATTTATTAAATTTCCTTTTAACAAAGAATTTATACGATTTGAAAAAAGAACTTTAGTTTCTAAATGTTTAACAAGTAGGTCCAATATTAAATTAAAAGAAAATGTTACTTGACGTATCAAGAAATTTACATTCCAAATGTGATAAAATTTTAAAAATCCCAATCACATATTTCGTTGATTACGAAGTTTGGAAACGCTTTGCTGGGTATACATTTTTAATTAATTATTATTTATCTGTTTTACGATCTGTTATTGTATCGTTGGATTTTGGACTCTATACGTATATAACTACGGTCTCAAATGATTAAGCCACTAACACTTTTTATGAGAAAAATTGTTTCAGCCATTGAATACGCTTAAGCGCGTCGGTTATTGTTCGAATTATAAATTTTTGAATTTAGAATTACGGTAATTCAAATTAACGCGTTCGAATTATAATCGGGGTAACGCAGAAAATGTTTCACTCAAATTCGACTTTTGACACTTAATAGTGAAGACTGAAGTATCATTTCATCTTGTTATTCTATTTAGGCTTGGTTTAAAAGGGTTTTATTAAACGCAATACTATTAATTTAACTTATTGAAGTTTTTACAAATCCTTGGGGTGACAAGTTAGGTTAATACATTTAAATATGGAATAGTTTTTGACGGACACAAAATCTATAGACGAATTCTTTAATCATTTTTACTTTTCGTTATTTCGGTGGACACGAAAGCTATAGATTATTCTACGTTTCACGACTAATACGGATAATTTGTGACTAAGAATCACAATTTAATAAAGAAATATGAAATATACGGATCCAAAAATATAAAAACAGCCAAAATTCATCGCAACCACTATACCGTTGAACTTCATGGTACACTTGGCAGGTTTTAATTGTTTAATATCTGATGCATGTCAAAACTGCTCATGGGCAACTTTGAATAACAAATATTGGTCGTTCACTTAAAATTGACTATTACGAATATTTTTAAAATAATCGTTATCTAGAAGGTTCGAATGCTTATTTTTTAAATGAAACAGTAGGCAAACGGGTAGTTCTAATCTGATGGCAACCGCCGCTATAGACACTACTAGGAAGCACGAAAGTGCGCTGCCGGCCTTTTAATAAATGGCCTATTTAAGGATCCTAAGTCAAATTGGTTCGTCTTCCTAAGCCCTCTGTGTCTGACGCGTCAAAATTCACCTCAGTGCTCATAGATAGTCCATTACCGCACTGGGGGTTACAACACCTACATTTATAATGATGGCGAAAACTCCTCAATATTAAAATTACGCGATCAAAAGCGCTTTCTTCACGCGATTTCTCCGATAGTACCCTAACGACTCAATCTACGCGCATTTAAATTGCCCTTTCCTTAGAAACCTCATTACTTCCCGAAATATAACCTCTATGGAGGCAATAAATAACAGAACGGCGCGCATATTTCAAAACAAGAAAAAAATAACACATAAAATTTCTTTGCCCCGAGTCTAATGCTAGCGCGCGTTTCCATTCGCGTAATGACAGCCGGACGGTTTCCCGTAACCGCCGACGGGAAACAGTTCTTACTTTGAAAACGCACAAATCGACGTACATAAAATAAAGAGAAAAGCCGTGCTGTACGTACATATAACACGCGGACACGACCAGTGAAATCAAATTCATGTTTTATAAATATTTAATTCCAACACAAATACTTCCAATATTCTTAACCTATATAGTAATAATAATAAATAAAAAATTTAAAAGTTTTTAGTAGATTTACTTACGTATGACGTCACAAAAATAAATCTTTTATTTATTTATGGAAAAATTACAGTACTAAGTAAAACTTATCTCTACAATAGGTACATACACTCACACAAATCAATGATATATAATATTTACAAAAAACTAGCTAATAGACAAACTTGACAACTAAAAGAGGGCCAAAGTATCGTAACACATTCTAAGTTATAGTAGTATCTCTACAGATATGTCAATTAAACGTAGCATCTAAGTAATAATTTAAATGATCAAAACGTGTAACGATAAAAATAATTAAATCCCACAGAAGTGGGAACGCGCACCCCTGCGTTCCGCGCATAGATTTTTGCATTATTTTAGTATGCAAATGTTCGAAGCGATAGCGAGTCACTGTAAGAGCAATTTAAATTATTTTTTATGGCGCTCTCGTGTATTGAGAGTTCGCCAAGTTACGGATAACACCCGCGGTATCTTATATTGTCTTCGTGAATTTTGAATGAGCCCTGACGTTCGATTCAAATTTAGAATTCGAATATTATTGCATTCCACAAATGTTACATTCCAAATTGAAGACGTTCCATTTTCAAAATACCATTATTCCATTGTCGTTTAAACGGGGAAAGATGGAACTACTAAATTATCCCGATACCCTATTTAATCTCCGAAACATTTACGAAATATACGCAAGGAAAAATCTGATTAGCTCCGATGATATATCGCTGAGAATTCCTCGCCTTAGTTGCTTCTAATTTGAATATTAGACGCGTTATTGAAAAGGAAACTTTTTGAACGGCCCTCCGCAAGCTTTTAATGGTTATTGCTTCTTCCCTTTTCAAAAAAGAATAACTATGGTTCAGGTGTTCTAGAACAATATTTAAACGCGAATTTATAACGGGATTTCAAAATAAATGCTTATCAGTTTGTGATTCTTAATTCGAATGCGCAGTTCAAATATCGAACGGAAGCGGATACTGATTCTAATTTCAAACTAAATATCGCAATGTTGCCATTGATAAATTTTTGTGACAGTGCTTGTTATATTGAACGGAAATTTACGATAATTATTTTTAGGTCACAGTTGAATAGGCTAGATAATTAATTTATTATTACGATTATAATTTGTAACATTTGACATAATATATCAAGTATATTGTCAGCTTATCTAATAAGTAGTATTTAAATTAAGCATTGCACTCGAAACACATATATAAGTCATAAAATGTATTTATAAATCTTTGAAGCGCGAATAAAAAATTAATGTACGCGCGAATGCCAATAACAAGCGAATTTAACTTTTCGCGGGGATACGTGTCAACCGCCGCCATATTGTGTCTATTTTGGCGGGAAACTCATAAAACACGATTACCGGTAACGCGGTGTGGATTCGTTCATTTTTGACTTTATTTTTTCATTTTGGGGTTGCGTAAAAGTTAATACAATTTGTTATTTTGAATGATATTACCTTTGGGAATCGGTTGCATGTGACATTTCATTAGAACTATGATTAGATTATATTTCCTAACGAAAAGGGTCCCTCTTATTATTTCCTAGTACCAATATCGGTTGTATGGCTTACTTATTCTGATATTTAAATATTTATAACCTATGGTAGACCTCATTACAATACAAAACATGTATTCGATGACAAGCAATCGACTATTATAATCGAAAGACGATTATCGATGACGCGTCTTGCTCCGGAAGGATTATTAACATACGTAATTTGTAGGTGCAAGCACACGTGGGCGGCCATTGTTCACAGATAACGTAATACGGAAGCTGGGTATGAAATTCGAACGATAACCGATTTTAACGGATGCAACGGCTTTTTATAAGATTTATGACATTTTAGTTAGATTTAATAATTTGTAATATGTATATCAAAACTACTGGCAAGTGGCAATATTCCTATTTCGACCTTTAAAATATAGATGACAGGTGGCTCTTGAGATTGACAGACGTTTTAGTTACCACTAAATGTCAGTTTAGATATTTGATTTTAGAATCAATGGCGATCGAAACGGAACGAATGATATATTTGGACGGCATCCAATCACGAGACCGAAATGTTTATCAGAGGTCATTCGGTCAATGGACGTCCTTTTTTACGGAAATTTAATCAAATATCGATATTTGCAAACAAAACAATTTAAAATTGGAACAGTGTCACTCCAGTTCGAAATTCGAATCAATCGCGATTCTAAATTCAAAAAATTAAAACCGAAGCGTCGCGTAATGAGCCAATAAGTCTGGAGACAATAGCCACGTGGGAGTTTGGAGTTTGAAATTATCACAAAAGAATATTAATGTAATACTTATTCAAATATACTGTGATCTGATACATATTCAAATTGTTAAACGTGTATTGAACTTTGATCATTGGTTCTGTATGACATGTATTAACAACAGATAATATTATGAGTCGTACATACAAGTGACTTTTTAATGCACTTTAATATTTGTATTACCACCCGTCAATATCACCTTGACGGTCGTTCCACAACTTCATTCCAAAGAGTGGACCAAAACTTAGAAGGCCGGCGATGCACTTTCGAGTTACATGAAAATAAAACAACTCTAAGCAGTTGAAACTTTTTTAATTTTTTTAACTTTTAAAATTCGAAAAGAATTTCTTTACTGGAGACATGATAAAAGGTTGTAGCCCCATTTAATTATTAATAATTCTCTGAATAGTTTATTATTAATAAATTGGCTCCAAATCAAAGGATCCCTAATTATCAGTCTTTGTATGACAAACTTTTTTCTCAATTTGAATTACAGCCATTGTGATTTTTTAGGTTTCCCCTATACACACCTTGCATATTCAAATTAGAACTTTTTTTTAAATTGTTAATATGTCTATGGTTGCAGTCTATGGTCCGCTTCCTGCTGTCGACGCGACGTAAGGACAAAAGCACGCGAGACCGCGCAGTGTTTTGTTTTTTTTAATGGCGTGAGCTGTCAAAATGCATTGAACGATTTGACAGTGATAGGTCTGCAGATGTTTTACATATAGCGAAAAAGTTTTTTCTATATATCAGCTATTAGGGGCTTTTAAATATATTTTTAGCTAAAATATTTTTTTTTATATATTTGTCTGTTAGTCAACTTAAAACGTACATAAAAATAATTAAGCAAAAGTGAAAAAAACGACCAACTTTAAAAATGCTCCTTCCAAATCGTGTTCATCATTCAAATACGTTCATTCAAAGTTTCATTCACTCGTTCACAAGGACACATAAAAAAGGCAATCACAGTTCGATCATGGAACGAGCGGTGCCTTTGTCTTGGCCCTAATGAGTTTTTAAGTCGATTATAGCAATTTTTCATAGAAAAACTCCTCTAGTGATGTATCGTTCGAATCAATCACCGCTCCGGCAACGAATCGAACGAATTTAAATAGATTTCATATCCGTTTTTTGATTTGAGCTGGTTTGTAACTAATTTAATTACAAAAAACCTATTTTTTACTAACTGATTAGTGTTTTTTTTATTAATTACTAAATTGTTTTTCGTTGTTGCTAACACAGAAGGTGAATAGGGATAACAACCAGATGGACCAAGGACTTGATAAGACAGGCGCTGGACAGATACCGCTTCCACCACGACCACGGTGCTCAGACATGAACTGCCGACTAAAGACAGGGAAGTTATCATATGAATCATTCCTTAGAAGTGAAATAATCAGAATAATACTGGCAGTAAATAAAATATATATACCCGCTATATCCGCGCTTATGCAATAAAAAAACAATGGCTTTATCCGGTTCGAAATTTAAATCCAACTAGAATTGCGATTCGATTATTTGAATATTGTTCTGCATTCATTTGTTTTAGCGTTGTAATTCAATACGAATTAACGGCAGCGAGTTTGATTTGAATAAATGTCAAATGTAGGGTTGACATTTTCAATATTACTCTTGACGTAACCCTTTAAAGAAATAGGAGATTATTGTATGGAAGCATGGCATACAGGATTTATAGATCCCTTAATCACACTCAATATGAGAATGGAAATTGAAAAGCTACAAGAAACTCTGATTAAACTCACTATATAAAAGCCATTTACCAGCAAAAACGAACCTGAAACAAAAAACATGTTAAATAAGTAAAAAATCAGCCAATACGGGTTTTATGGAAAAAATCGATGGGCGTGGTCCGAACACGCCCAACGTTACAGGCGATATACGTATCGCTTTTCGAAGTATCGGTATTCGATCGAACGCCCTCACTATCTTCCAAGATATCGAAAACGCCTTCTTAAAAACTAGAATAAATCTATTCTTTACTTTAATTCCTAGAAATAAAGTCGAAATTTGCTTGTAAGGTCATATCTTTCAACATATTGATGCGATATTGGTTTTCCATTAAGTCTCTCAAACGAAATATATCTTTATTGCATTATCACAAAGTTGAATTTCGAATGTAGCGTTCTGAAGGAATGTATTGACGCGTTATCGGTGTACGTGTCGTCCCTTTCTAACGTGTGTGGTCCTGGTATGTGCGTCCCTGTCGCCGCGGGATGAAGACAACTTTCTTTGTAACTGCGCACTTTTCTTAAGTAAATTCTTAGAAAAGAAATGGAGGTGTTGTTGCAATAATAAAACAGTATTCAAATAGTATGTTTCGTTAATAGATAAATAGAGCAAGGATGCTTTTTGGTCACAAAAATGTCTAAGGTAAGTTTTTAAAGTTGGACGTCTTAATCACAAATTATACATTTTGAATTTATTAGTTATTGTTAATCGAATGTAATAGATAAATAAAGCAAGTACGATTTCTGGTCACAATATGTCTTTAGTAGGTTAACCATAGACGCTATTTAAGATTGACATTTTCTTTACAGATTAAAAATTATTCACGATATTTGAAATTGGAATTACAATATAATATTTCCCACAATAACTATTAGACGAGAAGACTTTGCAATGCATACGATTTTACGCCTTTATACTAGAATATAAAGTCTAGAATTCTATCACCTATGCCTAGACAAGTGTGTTCAGCATTTATAGTGATTTTTTATGCAAATTAATAACATGATAGGTGAATGAATTTATATTAAGTCATATAATAGATAATTAAAGAGATTCGTGATCTGTGTGTAATATCATAACTGTGATTGTATATTCCTTTAAAACTACGAACAAAGAAATAACTTTTTTAAAACAGGCAAACCAGACTGATACTTTATAGTGAAAATGAGTTATTTTCTGCTTTTTCATATTTCCTTACATATGAAATTGATTTTTTATAGGAGAAAGAAATCGTGTTTTTAAATAGAATATTAATCATTTTGCCATCTTATTGATAGGTAGGTACTACACGCACAGATCAACTTGGTACCTTATTTGACAATAATGACAATTGCCGAGGTGCCTAGTTAACTTCTGCGTTGGTATTTAATTGATCCCTTTATTAAAACCATCGGGATGGGAATTAATAAAAATCTTTGAAGCACTTCCAACTGGCCTATCAGAGCTGAATTTTTTACCATGCAAGAAGTTATCCAAACTTCGAAATAAATGGTAATCCGTTGGAGCAAGGTCCAGGGAGTACGATGGTTATCATAGACATTTCAATTGAAGGTTCTTTAATTTGGTAGCAGTTTCTTGGGCATTGTCTATTATCTGGTCTAGCGTTGTCGTGAAGCAGTAGTGGCCTGGAGCGATTGACCAGCCTTGGTTATTTAGCAGCTAGCTTTTCAACTCGTACTCCTTTTCCATTTTATAAATAGAGTGACGCAAAGAAAAAACAAATGAAAACGGGAAAATGAAATGAGTCGTGGTTTTCGAAAAAAAAATCAACGAGATATTTCACTATAACTGGCCAGAACAACAAAACTCCTAAATCAGCGTAAGGACCAAATATTGAAGTTCAAATTCCCCGTTAGGAGCAGTTGGTCTAATGGATTCTGGATGGTCACGACTCTCAGCCCTGAGGTCATAGATTCGATCCCAGGCTGTGCACCAATGGATTTCTATGTTCGCATTTAACATTCGCTCGAACGGTGAAGAAAAACAGTGTGAGGAAACCGGCTTCCCTTACACCCAAGTCGACGGCGTCTGGTACAGAAGGTTGATCACCTACTTGGCTGAAACCTGAGGCCCAGAGATTCCCCGTTAAATAAAAAAGTATATTCATATTCAAATTAAATAATTCGGGCTCGAGAGTGCGTAGCCGGGATTTGAACACCATCAATACTATATAAATAGCACATAATTGGGATGTAACTCGAAAATAAATTCCCATAGTTCATTAGCATCTATTCATTAAATCAAAATATAAATAAACTAAAAAAGGTGATTAGTCCGACACATGTATCATGTTTTAGTCAGAAATAACTATTAAAACAGTTTGGAATAACATAATAAACCATGGTTTGTTTATTTTAAGGATTAACCGACTTGGGGATGGAGTATTTATTCGTATTTTTGTAATTAGTTACAACGATTTCTTCCTCATCCCTTTTGACAATAATAATTTATTTGCAAGATACAAAATTATTGTAGATTTAAATTTTAGAATACTAAATTTGGCATATGGCGTACACATTTGTTTTACATTACTAACGACTAATTCTATCTTTCAAAATAAATGTAAGTAGTTTGAGACAAATTCTTATATGATTTGTATATCTTTGTAACGAATTGGCTCAAAAAGTACAGGAGGAGGAGTACATGAGGATCCACAGAGGTGATTTAGGCCACGGTCAGTGGACTTATACATACATACAAAAAAGATGTTTTAATCGTGATTTTTTGTAATGTATCAATAGCGGATATGTGTGGTTATATTATCACCAAAAGTCAGGAAATAACTTGTGGTTCAAAGTTTCGATTAGTTTGTGGTAATTATTAAATTATTGATAAATTCATTTATTTTATAATCCAACGTTCACCATTTTCGATTAAAGTAGTACACATCCTGGGGTTCAACGTAACACAAGGATTTTGATGTTGTACTTTATCGAAAGCTTTGTTAAAGATTAAACAATAAACTGCCAAGAATTCTCCGATTTGTTTATTCACAGAAAACATATTCTATCATCCGTCGTCGTTATGGAAATGAGCGTTTTAAGTTTTTTTGCTGCCACTATGTGGAACCAGCTGCACTAAAGTATTTGCGAAACAATTCGATTGAGAGTCGTTCAAGATTGTACCAATTAAAAGACCGACTTTGAGAGAGTCCAATTTTTTCAAAATCATTTGTTTAAGCTTTGTTACAAGCAATACAGTAGTGATGTCATCCAGGCCATGTAAAGAAGAAAATTAGCAAAGAAAGACGTCTAAATAGGGGGGGGGGGTAAAGGGGGTATAGAAAGTACATTTCAGGTACTTAAAGTATTTGACTTCCGCATAAATTATTTTTGAAAGTTCCCATTATCCAACTAACAATTAACCCATCTAATATGCCATGAGGCGATCAGGAGGTGTTTTATCGTAATAATCCCGGATTACATAATCCTGACACGGGCCATCGCCTTAATTAGGGGTCAATAGTTTACTCTGGTTTGTAAACCATTGGTTAACATTTGACCTTTGAACTTTGTAAGTTTGTTCTCTATTACATTACCCGAATGTCAGGTAACACTTCGTATTACAATAAAGTACTTTAAGTATTTGGCAAGTGATAAGTTAAGTAAATATGGCGCTACTAGAATTTAGGCCTGGGCCTCAGATTTCTGTGTCCGGGATCATTTGGCAAATAGATGATCAAGATTTTGGGTATGTTTTTTTGTTCTTTACCGTGCCAGTGAGTGTTTAGTGTAGATAGACAGAAAACCCATTGGTGCACAGCCGGGAATCAAACCTATGACCGGTGTGACCCGTATATTATAAGTAGAAAAGTTTCATTTAAAATTAATCAATAGAAATGACGATTTTAAGTGTCTACGAGTGAAACTGAAATTAGAAAAATTCTTCCAGGAAAGATAAGCCAGAAACTATCTCGTACTGCTTTCAAAGTGTTGTTAATCCATTTCTTCTACTTTGACATTTTTGACAGTGCTAAAAAAATGTTTACTCTGTATAAAAAACTACTTACGTTGTGTTATTTGTTTTATTAATTAATTTTGAATAAACACTTAACATTGAAAATCCAAAATAGCCTTTGCTTATTCAAAGTCTCCCCAAGGGCGGGATCGAAGGTCGAATGAAGTATTTATTGAGTTGCGGTTGACCAGGGTATTTTATTGTTAGGGGCGATCCTGGGGATGTTTTCATAATCAATTCGGCAATATTATTGTATATTACTGTTGGTCTAGTAGCTAATGGCTAATACAACATGCCTTGTTCTTTAAAAAAATTGTTATTTTTTCTTTGATTATTTTTATTTTGTGTGTTTTGTTAGTAAATGTCTAAAACTACGCCCGAGGACGGGAGTTCGATTCACGTGTAGCCCAATAGATTTTACTAATACGTTTGTACCAGCGTTTTTTTATATGTTTTGTTTTCGTATTATTTAGAAACAAAAGTTGGAGAGTTGTTCGGACTCTGCAGCTGAGATTCAACATAGTTAGTTAGAATATTGTATACTCTCCGCAAAGTTTTTGCAGTCCACCACTATGTGAAATCTGCTGACCACTGAAGTATTTCCGAACTAATTTGACTTAGGGGGTCCTTAGAGGGCTTCAAGGAAAGAGTGTAGCAATTTTTGGCAACGCACTTGACGCCTTGGCAATTAGAGTGCCCAGGGGCGCCGGTATCCTTTACATCAGGTGAGACTCTTGGCCGCTTGCCTCTCTTACATATAATGTTCAGAAATTCTTTATAGTTATAGTGTTAACTTTGTTCCCTAGAAAAAGCGATATTTCTAGCAATTGTAAAAACATCGAATCCAGTTCAATAGTATTAAATATCGTTGCTAATGGGTAATGTGAAAACAACAGGTGCCAGGAATCAAACCCGACAGTAACACCTTACATCTGGTATTGGCTATCTATTTAAAGTCAAGACAATAAAAATGGTATTTATTAAGGGAACTTAAGAATTATTGTTGGATGTTTTAAAAAAATATTGCTGGTAGCCGCATCTTATTAAAAAAATCATTTATCTCTTATCACTATTTACTGAACTGGATACAGTCTAATCACATATTGCAGCCTATTAGAGAGACATTCGACACCTGTGCTGTTTTGACAACGATGACTGAAATAAAACCAGTGTTCTACAGCTACTTAGTTTTTGACTCAATTATTTGTTCGATATCATTCTTCATACACAAAGAAAAGAAAATGGAAAATATTCTGACATTCTTAACATATTTGTTTCCCTTCGCGGAAATGACAGACACACAATGGTATTATAAGCCCAATAAAGAAATAAAATATTCGCGAAACCAATGGCCCGATTGTATCATTTGATTTCCGAACGTCCCGGGCGGCGCCCTCTACCGGAAGTGCGTTGAGCGGGAAAATAGGCGGAAATATCCGGGGCAAAAAAATTCCGAAGAATTTGCATGCGAAAGGGCCACTTGCTGGGGATGTGGGGATGTCGATAACTTTTTTAACACTTATTCATTTAAAGTAACGACAATTTATGACAAGGAAAAATCTTTTAAATATTAATTATTACTTAAACGAACCCTGAAGAGAAGAAAAGAAGAAAAGGATTAGATGAGAAGGAAGTATAGTAAACGTTAAAAAATCGTCAAGCTCAAGACATGAAACTGATTCTTTTGAACCATATTGGTTTTATGCACAAAGTTATTTTTAATTCCAACACTCATACCTACTGTATTTACAATTTTCTTATTGTTTTATGTTACAAGAGGCAAACTGGCAGGAGGCTCACTAATTATAATGAAATAAATAATTAAATCAACATATAAAATATTCTATAAAATTTTAAGACTCTATGTTTGTATACAAATAATCGAAACTGTTGGAATTGATGTGGGACGACAAACGTAATTATTGGAATTTTTTATGAAAACATAAAAATCACTTTGGGTAATGATTAAAAAAATTGTATTAATTGTATTTTTTTAATCATTTATTTACGTTTTTATTATATTATAAAAAAATGTTAAAACTCTAAAACATATCGATAAACCTCCCGTCCCTAAATACACCCCGATCGGCCGTAAATTTGTCAGATTGTCGATTCACCCGCAAACACTCGATACGACACTTTGTTATGATAATGCTTTCTTACGTTATTCTATTTTTCTATTTTTATTCTGTTCATTTCCCGCTCGTTAAATTCTAAATTCAAACTTGGCGTTCTGAATTTGAAAACAGCGATCGCAAATAAAAAAGTGATTCGTAAATTGCACTTAGTCTTTTAAACTGATAGTGTTATCACTAAAAAGTGTATCAATTGTCGCACAACACACACAAAGACTGAATTTCATAGGAAATCAACTGACTCAGGAAATCAAACAAATCTATCTGAAGCACTGTGTGACGTAGTTCGGTATTCAGATAAAAACTGAGAACAGAGGAATTCTAGGTATTTAGGTCTGGACCTCAGATTTCTGTTTCATAAACTGTCAATCTAAGCAAGTCCGTCGACTTTTTGGGTCTAAGGCAAGTTTTCCTTTACCGTTTGAGTGAATGTTATTTTTTATATTATATTAATGTTGAAGGCGATCATAGACAGTACATTGGTGCACAGCCGGGAATCAAATCTCAGGTATGAGAGTCGATGAAGCTACTAGGCTAACACTACTCTATATATCTAGAAATTAATTTGGTTTTAAAGTGTTTTTATTCATAGTATTTTTCTAAATTTAATCTGTTCCATCAGACCTAATATCAGTAATATATATCTTTTATGTATATAAAAACTTTACATACATATAACTTTATCTACATACTTACTTCTATCTACATAGTTAGGTTATACATATATTACTGTGAATTAAAAACAATATAGTTTTTAAAGTTCTCTTTTGTATAAGTGAGAAAATAATAAAGAAAAAATAAAAGACTTTTGTAACAAACTTTCAACCGCTAACTCCATTAAGTCAGGGTCAAGGGAATGAATGATACTTGGCTTCTAAAGATTCTTGATCATCAGTTGCATGTCTTTAGTTTGACGATTTTTAACGTAAACGTTTTTAATGTTAACTATACGATTACGTTTTCAGATAAGGCTACCTTTTAACTTTTTTTTTTTCACCAGGGTTTGTTTATTTATAACGCTTAAGTAATAATAAATGTTGAAAAAAGCGAAATATTCCTTATCATGGAATGTCGTTAAATGAAAGAAAAGATTTTAAGTATTTTTCTTTGCATTAAATTTAGCTCATTGATGGCCATACTATTTATGGAAATATATACTGTTTTTTAGAATAAACATTTTAGACACAAGATATTTTGTCTTTATTGGCACAAATTATTTAAATCAATATCTATGTGACACTGATTATGTTAATTGGTCACACTGAAAGAAATTTTAAATTTGGAACGAAACTGTGAACGTCTTGTGATTTAAAATTTCATAAATACAGTATTAAAAGTTCTCATACACGAAAGTTTTTTTTTTGTTTTTTTTATTGTTGAGGGTTATCTACGCGTAGGTACCTCAAAATGATTTTTGATTGTATGTCTTAGTGAGACTTACTCAAAGTGATTTTGCTTGTACACCTAGAGATAAATTCCATTTATAATAAAAAATAATCGGTAATTTATAGTAAATTTTTATGTTTTCATTTCAAAAATTCCCAATAATTACGACCGTTTTTTGTCGTAAACCCACATCAATTCCGATCTATCCGTTTCGATTATTCGTATACAAAGATGGTAGTCCTAAAATTTTATAGACTATAAAACAGTGACTTACGAACACCGCGGTCACTTGCCACCTTCACTTAAATCTCGCTAGGGGTGGCGACCTTACAAAATAACACGTGACGTGACGTTAGTGATACGTCAATTTCAAATAAATATTCAGTCATTTGACAAGATACTACGGTGATGAAGTTTTTGAAAAACTATTTAATTTTGAACTCGGATTATTAAAGTCTTTTTCCCGAAGGGTAGCGAGATCACACATCTCCACTTGCTGACGTCACTCGCTTGATCCACTTTCGTGACATTCACCATGCACGCTCGTTTGGTTATGGGCCCCTTGCCCCTTCTCTAGCACCTTCTGGATTTGGTCCAGGTGTGTAAGAAAAGTTCTACCCAACCCAATTGCACAATCCACGGTTGCCTTGTGATATATTCTACTTGTTAACAGCTTTTCATTCACCAGTTCTTCATGACCAAACTCCTTCGCATGTAATATAATGCCAAAAATTCGGTAAATATTCACCACATGAATTAAACATCGTCTTATCATAAAGACAGTGACAGAGAGAGACGAAACTAATCTATACAAAAATTTGCTAATCATTAGGTTGACAACCCTAATACAAACATTCGAAATTCAAATACAATATAACGACTAGTTCTAATTTTACGAGCCCTTTAACTATGGACGAGACATTTTTAAACGATCGACGAAAACAAGCATTTAATGGGAAATGAGGCTTTATGCGATCCATTTTATTAATAACTTTTAATATTTATTGTAATTATTTTTTATACGCTGTGGACGTTTTTGATTAGCCATTAATTTTTTTCTATCATCAAAAGTTTAATTGGTTTTAAATGAACTTCTTTAAAAGAGTAAACATTTTAACACAAGTTATTTTTTTCAATGTGGCATAAATTATTTAAATCAAAATCTATACGACATATTATATGTATGTTGAGTGGTCACACTGAAAGAAATTTTGAATTTCGAACAAATCAGTCAACGTAGTGTAACTTCAAATTTCGAACAATTTAATCTAATTAACCATAAACACAGTATTAAAAGTTGTCATACGCAATTAAAAAGGGTTATTATGGCAAAACAGTCGAATTCTTCTCAAGGACACGCCGTGCGAATGCGCGCTATTCGCGGCGTTTTAATTGTCAAAATCGTCTTTAAAGTCGCCGACTCCATACCGATTCGTCGATCGGACTTTTTTCATCTTAATGACCACTCAATGCCAGCCCTGATTGATTTAGTGGTTACAATTTAACTCAAAAAGTGCGATTTTGAATTATTTAATTAGCTATATAACAAGTCACAATTTCCTATCAATTTGAAAATAACTTTGACATTATATTTGTACAAATTTTATTTACTAGGTACGTAATAAACATTAGTACGATGAAAAAACAGCGGGAAAACTAGTATAACCAAAAACAATCATTGAGACCAAAAAAATTGTCTGCTCCATGCCCCAATTATCTATAGTAATTAAATTCCCGATACAGATAAATACAAAAATTCAAAAGTAAACAATTTGAAATTGGAACACAGTTATATTCCGAGGCTAAATCGATTTCAATTGGCTAACGATCGAGCTGGTGCAATCAGAACGGATTGATCAGTATTATCTGATAATAGGCCGCCAATTGACTGGTTCACAGTCACGGGGACATCGCGTGATTGCTTTCACATGTTTAGTATGGGCGAACTAAGAGTCGATCATTAATATTGTTTTAGTTTATTTAAATAAACATTTACTAACTAGACATTGTTCTTATAGTCTTTGATATTTGTATTGTCAAACATTAAAATATCGAATATTTTGCACTAACTCATGAATGTTTGAACGACAGAAGGGAAAAACAATTCATCCAATCACTTATTCAGCCACAGATAAAGAATTCGAGTGAAAAGTTGGAAAGGAAATCGAAGTAACATCGTTGTTTACACTCCCCTTACAAAGGTAAAGTGCTTAATATATTTTTTTCGCAAACGGATCACGTACTGTCCTAAGTGAGCCATCTTTGTGATTTTACGCGCGGATTTTACCGCGCTTTATTGATTCCATTTCCCTAATTTGAATTTAGAATTATTTAATTATTTACATTGTCTGTCTGGACGCAAATAGACTAACATATTAACGTTCTATTGATGAAGTCAATTTGAATTGAGAACAGTTAAGAATTATTTTTGAATTAATACACATAATTTAACTCAATATTTGAATAACACGTATACGTAATCAATGCCACATTCGAATTTGGAACGTTTCTGATATGGAATCTTTTTGTTATTTGTTTACTCAATGTGACTAGTCTTATACAAGTTTGAATTTAGAATTTCGTATGATTGAGTTATTAAAACGAAAATATAAAACCTTTTTGGTTTATGAATATGAATGTCTTCTGACTTGACAATGGATGTAAGATGAAACAACACACTCTAACTTATTTACACTGTACCTTTGTAAATAATAACACGTTTGAATATTTTTCATAGAAATTCAAAAATCGAATACCTATCTCATGCTTTATATTGGTAATGAGGTTCTTATACACGTATCTGTATTAAGTACGAGGGGCACAAGGGCATCGGTTTCCCTCGTATCATTTCTTTTGATCTTTAAAAACCCGCCAAGACTAAGTGTTTGCCTTTTTCATTGTTACTTTTTTATTCCACACTGAAGAGGATATAGAGACGTTTGGGCGTCGTACTTTTCGTACAATATCAGTCTGTCACAAACGATTTTTGTCATATTTTTTTCGGACATTAAAGCAATATAGTATAGAAGTCAAAATCGGCAGACCATAACGCAGCAGACCATTTATAATAAAAAGACATAGAAAATAAAATAAAAATGTAATGAAACCGATCGCAAAAAATGATACAAATTACCTTTTGTCATTATTAAAGCGTTCGAAAAATAAAAACAGACACATGCCACCCCAGGAGACTTTGCAATGGAAACAAATTAATAATTAATTTTCACGCGGGTAGGTAGGCAAAGTTAGGGGCGTTCGATCTCGTTTTGTTCTAAATTCAAACGGGGAACGATAAAGTTGAAAAAATTGTCTCAGTTGCAATACCGCGCTCCTTCCGGCCGAGCGTCGTAAATAATTGATTTCAAATTCAAATGTTTTTTTTTTAATTTAAAAGGCATTCATTTGTTTTTCCATTTTTAAATCCTCCTATTTAGTAAACTCTATCTAGACTGTTCACTTACGGAAGGTACACCATAATTTAATTACCTGAAAAAGAAATAAAAGCAAATTAAGTAAATTTAATCGTAAGATAAAACGATACATATAATGCAATGCGGGTTTCGCTATAAAATTAAACCAATCTACTTTATGACAATTGTATTAGTCACAATAATTAAGTGTTAAAAAACAGTGTTTCGGTAATAAAATCAAGACATTTTGTCTAAATTTTAGGACATCTAGCGACAAAAATCGATAAATAACATTAAAAAAGCAATAAAGTAGGTTTTAAAATAGCTTAGTTTTATAGTATTTTTACGACCCGGTGCCCGAAATTAATTCGAAATTCAAATAAAGTACACAAAAAATATGCAAGCGGTGACCTTCATTAAACACTCAAAAACAATAAACTCTAAAAAGTTCCAATAGGGATTAAAAAAGTATCCCCATTCAAAATCGATCCTTTCACACTTCACACAATCGCAAGCGACGGTTGATTTCCGTTCTTAATTCAAATAGACGTATTATTTTTAATTTGAATAAGGAACCCGATCGTTAATTCGAATATAGTAGTCTCGAATTTCGATTATAGATTCATTCGATAAGTGACCTCCTTTGAAAAGGATATCGCTTATTTATCGATTGACGATTGAATGGATCAAATGGCCGAAGCTATTTGTGTCATTGGGATTTATCAATTAATTTATGTCTATAATATTTTGCATTCAAATGAGTGAATTTTTCGTTAAAACTATTGTAAAGCTAGGTTTATAAAGCTGTGCCGATGCCAATAACCCTTCCTACTTACGTTAACGACTGCTCGGATTAGTCGAGATTTAAATTTTAAAACTGGCAATAAAACAAAATATTTAAATGTTACGCGGATTTTAAGAGATCGGTTGTAAACTAAATATAAATATTCGAAATAGATTCGATCACAGAATAAATGAAAATAAAAAACTAATGCACTGGCCATAAACACGATGGAGGTAATAAAAAACGGTGCGATGTCATCTTTCAGCTGTCGCGCTATTTTGGAACGCGATTCGAATTTCAAAAATCGAACGCTGTAAGGGCATCGGGATTTAGTACGGAAATAACCCGAAGTTATCACCTAAACTGATGTATTGCTAACTTAATACATCGGACTCTGCTATTAAAGTTAGTATTATTATATATTATAATATATTTACAAATCTGATTTGGAAGGAATTTTGATGATTCCTATCTAAAGGAAAAATAACCACATGTCAGACTCATTCATAGTGTTGCCGTTTCGATTTTTTTAAACGTAGATATTTTTGAATAAATGTTAATTGTTATAACTGTGCCAAGTAGGTGACTGTCAAGAGAACAACTGTTTTCTAGAGCAAAACAAAACATTATGACGTCATGATATTATGTTTTCACGACATTCCGTGCTTTCGGAAACCAGCTTCCACTCAATTACAGAAACCGATAAAGACAATGAAATGTTATAGAGTTATTTGAAGAGCGCTCAAACGATTGCGCGCATGACAGTCCGCCATGACAGATTATAACCGTCACCGATACAAATCCGACGTCAAATCGGGAGAGGAATTAAAACGTCAGGCCCGCCTTCAAGGAATCCGAACTGGATAAAGCTTCCGCCGAGAATCTGACGATTAAACCAAATAATTGCAGCCAAAATATCACAACTGCTCGTTATAACCCATCGCGCTTTTGATCTACGTAGGTATCTGTTTCTTGAATTTTAGCATTTTTTATCTGCGCCGCCGTTTTGAATTTCGAACGCCGCGTATCGAACAGCGCAATAAATTCATAACACCACTAAAGTTTCGTAACGAAAATCATTAACTGACAAACATCGTAAAACTGAGGCGAACTAGAACGCATTCCCGGTTTAAATTTAAAATTCGAACGAGCGACATATTTTTAAAAGTTCGAACGACACTTAAAACTAATCGCTGTTTCGATTCTAGAACGTCTTTTGAAAGAGTTCGAATATGTTCTAAAAATGTTTTCGATCGGACGGCTGCTCGGCTGCGTCAAATTGAAAAATGGAATTGTGAAATCCGTTGTTTTTATCGGCATTGTACTCATTAATAATCGGCTATTTTGTCTTCCAAAATTTGAATTTCGAATAGAATAGTGATGTAACACGTTAGCCGGGCATTGTCGAGCTTTCTTGACAGTTGCGAAAGAGCATGTCGCATTGTATTTGTTCGTGGTTTTATGAATTCTCAGGCTACTTGTGGCGGGTAAGCGTGCGAGCAATTTCAAATACGATGCGTATCGTTCGCGAACAATGGACGACTCTTATGTCTCTCGGTAACGTCTGCAAAAACGTAAACTACTCGTTTAATACGTTTTTTATTACTCCCGTCTTGAAGCTTGTTTTCCGCTTGTAATCAATTTTTTTGTTCTTCGGAATTTATGAAGTAACTAATACAAATTACATTACTTTGCTCTGAGAGACTATGTCCAAAAATCTATGTTTATCGCATGCTTTAAACATCTTGGACTGACCACAGATGATAACCGTTTAGGACAGATGCAGAAGAACAAAGAAGTGCTATGACGGAAGAAAAGGAAACTTGAGTATATACACGGTTTATATAACACCAAAAAGATGAGTTCATTCTACTAAGTCTAAAGCGGGCAAAAAGAACTGGCAAGAAACTCTCCGCCACTCTTTTTAATCGCCAAGTTTTGAGTCAAACAAATTGTTTGAATGCAAATCAATACCAAGGATTTGGATCATTTCGTCAAATATATAAAAAATATAATACATATATATGTATGTACTTAATATACATAGACCTGTTTTTATTAAAATTTAGTCCCGTTTTGGCGCCGAAATTATAAAATTCCATTGAACGAAAGTAATAACGCTCGCGGCATATCACGCAATATTGAATTTTGGATTTTGTAAAGAAATTTAACCTTTACTTAGCGTGTTAAAATCGTGTTAATTTTAATAAATAAACACACTTCATGATAACGAAAAAAATTGTTTGGAACGAAGTGACAGATGCAGAAATGTCAATGTCATTTATAGATTATAATGTCGGGAAAAAAATAATTAAATTTATATGCTTATCTATGCTACTTTTTAGTTAAATAAGTTAAAAAGTTAAGTTCTCCTAGTCTATTGTAATGTTAAATTGTCTTTGAGCAGAGACAATTTATTAAAAAATGATGTTCACTTATTAATAACACTTACTCAATGGAAAAAAACTGGCAACGAACCCTCCTCATTTGGACTTCTTTTTTTAAAGAACAGGGGGCAAACTGGCAGGATGCTCCTCTGATGACCAGACCTCATTTTTTATGATCTAATATAAGTGATGGGTAATTGTATAGGTTTTTTATTTTAAGTTTGTGAACTCATATTTCGTATAAGTTGTTTAAGACTTATAAATATATAAATGATCTTAAGTGATACCGCCATGGGCGCTTTCAATACCAGACGCCCGCGAGTGCATTGCCAGCTTTTTAAGAATTGGTACGCCCTTATCTTGAAAGATTTGGTATTCGTTCGGAATTACTTCAGTGGACAGTTTCACGTAGTGCGTTTTTAAATGTGAAATTCTCGTATTTTACCTACCTGTATTGTACCACCTATGAAACGGCCTGCCCGATTTTGATGATATTTTTGTGATAAGTGTGAACCATAAAAAAACCTATAATTATTAACTTTCATCCTTATATAATATAATGGTAATTATAATAATACATCACTTATTAATAAATAATTGAATTCTGCAACTCATCTCGTATCAAGCATTTGTTTCCAAAAACCACATTAAACTTTGTAGTGATGTCCAGCAGTCGATTAATTGCGTATCGATATTCGCGAGCGAATTCCGATCGTGTAGAAGATTTACGGCGACATTACGTCGGACGTTAAGTGATGTCGCCAACTGAAAGGTTAATTGGGTACGACTAAAATAAAATACGTCGTAAATATATCGGAGTTAATTCGAATCCTGAAGTGAGATCGCGTTTCTAATCATTTGCGATTTGTCTATGCTACACTTAATTACGCTTAGATCGCTTAGGCTTGATAGTGTTATGTGTTATATATGTTCTCACATATAAGATTTAGAAAATGCATTCCTGCATATGCTTAAAACAACATATAATGCATACAATATATAAACGTGCTGAAAAATAGAGAATGCCGATTTTATTAAAATGTTCATAATTGCACACTTAAAAATTAAAGTTTAAAAAAAGCCTGTGTTAAAACAATAAGGATTACATTAATGTTATGATATTTAATATAATGGAAGGCTTTGAAATCCTTCCATTTGTCTCTCATCTTTCCAATCTCTTTTTATTCATATTCCGGGGGTGCTGGGTGACCTCTGTTTTTTCTTCCCACTGGGCCACGCCAAGTCTTTTTGACCGATCTGTTATAATGTGACCCACAGTAAAATTAATTTAAAAAAAAACAAATAATTTTAAATATTGCTCCACTTTCCTCAATCAAATTGATGGACCGTTGAAAAATAAACCTAATTGTATAACGATAAGGTCGATGTTAGCTTAATATCTTAAGACTATCTAACTTCAATGATTGCACCGATTGTGAAAAATATCATTAAAAAACGATCAGCCTGATGATTCAGGCCAGAGTGGTCCGTCATCAGCAGCAATCGAAGCTTCACTTTTTATTTTTATCAAATTATCGAAGAGAAGATTTGAATTGTACACGTTAAATATAATAGTGGTACACTCTTGTGTTCCACTATTAACACTAGTATGTGTATGTATCTTTAATAGAGACTGAAATGTTATTGGACACAAGTAAATTAAAGTTTTTAGTTTAGTCTTAAGACGATATCGTAAATTTTAATGTGCAGTGACACTAAAAAAATCAGAGACAATTTACAAAAAAATAAGACATCATTTTTAAAATCAGAGATAATAGAATACATGATAATGTATAAAAATCTTAAACAAACTATATTCTAGAGTTGCCAATTATCTATGCCCTACAAAAGGTTTATATTATTACGTATATGTCAAAGAGACGTTTTTTTAAATTGCTCTATGCATGTAGGTATGTTTTCGTCCTAATTCATGGTCCACACATACAAAACTTTAAACTGTAGTAAGCTTAAGAACGTTAAAGCTCGGACAGATAATGATCTTAAAAACAATTAACTATGAGTGATAATTTAATTACTATGTCAGCAGATGCAACAGCATCTCAAACAATTATTTTTATATTAGTGATTCGTAGAAGAATCGATATGGCCCGCCCACTTATAGAGCCGATGGGCGGAGAACAAATCGAATTAGTAAGGCCAATGCATCGATTAGCCTGATAGACAAAAAACACGAAGCCCCGAAAATCAACCGAAACCGTCAGTTAATGGCGGTTTTTGTTCGAAATTCGAAGATTTGAATTCGTAATTTCAACCGCATCATTTGTCAGTGACAATTTTTTGGCTGCAATCGATTTTTAAATACAGGTGAGGTTCTTTTTTCAAATAGCGAGCTTGAATTCCATTTTTTTTTACGTTTAATAATCTGTGCCGATTCGTAATCTGTGAATTCATTCCGCTATATTTCTGATGTGTTTAATAGTCTGTGACAATTTGCCGAAGATTAAAATCTTTGATATGTGAATGCATTTCACTCAATTCAATTTCATTTTATCAATTATTAGATGGCTATTTAATGTTTTAGCAAGGGACAGTCATCGTCCTATTTCTACTGAGTGCATTGCCGGCCTCTGGGAAGGAATATCGGAATATCTCGTCAATCAGCAGCTGATGATTGAGCGTTGTCGTCAGGCAACATCTGGAGCTGGATTCTGTCCAACGCCTCTCTTATGGCAGTTTTGAAGACGACTTTTACTTGATCGGTCAATTGGTGTGATCAGTTCTCCAAGAACCAACCAATCAGATCAGTTTCTCCAAGTTCTCATCGCCTCAGCGCATCGAAAGAAGAGTATACTCTTTAAACTTCTGAAGAATTAAAACTAAAAATGATAAAGTTTAAGAAGCTGATAAAAAAATCCAAAATTTTCGTTTTATAATTAAACAATTTAATCGAATGGAATGAAAAGTATTGTATTTAGTCTATGGCGAAGCGCGGGTCGTTGGCATGGGAAAGTGTATTTTTTGCCAAAACGGGACACATTCTTGCACCCAAGGCTATGGGAATTCGACATTCCACCTGCGGCAACCATTTGATATCATCGATATTATCGACTCGATTAATTACGCTCATCACTAATTAGCATATTTTAGTAAAATATAATAGCCTATTTAATGCACCGAATTAGAGTCCTTCAAGAAAAGAGTACTAAATCTTAAAAGGCTGCCAACGCACTCGCGGGCCCTCTGGCATTGAAAATGTCCATAGGCGGTTTCATTAAACACCAGGCCTCCGTGCCATTTGCCCCGTGTTGTATTAAAAAAATCTAGGAGTTCTGTTTCAGCACAGATTACATTTGCAAATATTCGAATTTCAATATACATATCTGATTTCCTTTGTCTGTGGTTTGGCGCCATACCTAATAAAAACTACTGAATAATAAAAATAATATAGCTACCGTTCTATAACCTATAATGATAATAATCGAACCCGCGGCTCTCGATAAAGGCTGTCTTTAACCACTTTACGACTCTTAATTGTAATCAAAGGATCTTTTATGCTTTGAATTTTATTAACTTTAAAACAAAATTAATCTCTGTTAACCATAACTATGAGAATACTTAAGTGTTTGATGTGTTTGAGTGCCAGCGAAAATATCTATTGTCTATGATATATGTCATTGACTGCAATATCCCAGGACATTCTTTATACTGGACTTATAATAAAAAAAAATAGTTGGCCTTGCTTTTATAATTTTCTATGTATTTGACATTCGCTCGTACGAAGGTATTGAAAGGAAACTGGATTTAAACCCAAAATGTCAGGCACAGCTGTCCATCTTCTCGCCTATTAGATAGACAAATCATGAAAATGATATAGATTAATACTACTATTTCATGTACTAACGATGAAAAATATTTTATCCTTCAATAGCGAATGCAACAATGGCGGGCCCATATTAAAAACTCTATGCAAAATATTCATTCATGGAATTGCGATGCATTCAACGATTCGTATGAATGTTCTATGATACTATTGTTTAAATTATTGATTAAGGCTATTTACGTACGAATTTACATACGTCGTGTATTAATTGCGATTTCCGTTAACGCCTCGTTATAAAGTATACAATTTTGACGTCACTATCACAGACAATCTTCAATCGTTTGAAACTTAGACACCAAGTCAAAAACGGTGTAAGTGCCTTACAAATGTAACAAAACAACACGTGCAAAGTTAACGTGGAAATTGGTCGGTCATGGGCGTTTGGAAGATTTCCTAATTAAGAATATAAAAAAATACATAAAACTAAATCTAATTTCGACTATGGATTTTTGAAAATTTGCTTGGTGGATTGAGTTCTAGGCTTCATATAAATGTTATAGAAGGTTTAAAATAAAAAAAAAATTAACCCTTTAATAAAATTACCTCCAAAGATATCTTGATTTCCTTTAAATTTTGAGGGTATCCTCAAATTTGTATCACTGGAACTGGCTTCCATGAATAAGCTCCACACGACTTAATAATTATGATTCATTGAAAATATATAACATATGTTTAGTCTCTACCAATAGTGGAGATAATGATATACGCACTAAATTTAAATAACTATAAATAGTTTATAATACTGGTATTGTTTTAAAACTGCTGGTACATCCGCTAGTGAAAAAGCTGGTTTAAGAAATAAGGTGTAATTAAACTTTTATGTTCGTCGTTACTAATACTGGCGCCATCTAGTTGGTGGTAAAGAAAGCTTGAAAAATATAGCATCTGGAGCAGATGAAACTGTCTGATGAAAATTAATAAATTAAATACGTCCATGCGTTATTTAAGTATTTTAGTTAAAAAATATTCCGCTCATTACTTAGCCAGAAGGGATTTTGTATATTTTGATACTCATGAACAATAATGGTTTCGTATTAACGAAAATAATTAAGTTATATACACAAACCTTTTTAATAATAGTCAGTACAAAATAGTGCTTAGGATTTTACAAGAATTGGATAGCAAAAATCCGTCAGTCATTTGATTTTAGCATTTAATATATCTCAACTGTAGACAGTATCTTTGCCAAAACTATTTATCACAGGGAATACGAGTAAAATGCTTTTAATTGCAATATAAAATCGATACTTCAAATTCAAACTCAAAACTACTTTATTCATATAGGTAACCAAGTAGACTTATGAACGTCAACAGTAAAAATGTTAAAAAGATTCAAAATTTACATTATCTACTCGTCTCAAGTCAAGCTACGTCATAGAACAGAAGTAGAATTACAATAAGTCAGAAGAACTTTATTGAGTTATACAAATTGTTTGAACTTAATGGTGGGGAAAAAACAATGCAATTACAAAAAAAAGTCCTGTAATGGTGGTTCGAGAACCAGACTACGAAGCGCTGGACGGCCTCCCACTAAGGGGACAGATGACCTGGTGAAGGTAGAGAAAAGCTAATGGAATCAAAGCGCACAGTAGACGTAAACAGACTGAAACAAACGAACGAACATAGGACTTAGCTAACACATATTTTCTTGCTTTAAAAATCTAAAATATTATTTTAGATATGATAGTTTCTTCCTCAGCGAGAACGCCTTTTAGACAAGCAAAAGCCCATTGGCGCCAAGCCAGAGATGCCTCTATCAATGCGATGTTGGAAAGTACGCGTTATTTATTTTATTACCGCCGTAGACATTGACATATTTCGAGATTCCGATGCTGGGTGTCATTTTAAACGACCATTTCTATTTTATGCGATTTCAAAGAATTTCGCATTCTTCTGTATTAATACTCGTTCTACTGTATTAAATTAAACAACTAAATTAAACAATATAGCAACCCTTCGGGTCTGGTATTCAGATTGTTTCTTATTTTCTAATAAGCATGTAGCCTCTTAGCCTAACACGCTGTCGATTTTTGGTTCCATCGCCAGTTTCCTTACGATGTCTACCTTCATCGTTCTTCGTTCATCGTAGGTTCTTGGCCAACACAACAGTAGGAGAGGTGGTAATTAATAAGTATGAATCAGGTTATTGAATAAATATAAATCCATCTATCAAAGAGTATGTTCTTCGTAAATCAGAAACTGATCTAGCCCTTAGAAGAACTCCAATCATCATATCACATTACATAAAGGAAAAGGTATACTTTTAATATCATCGTAAATTATTGTCTATTTCTATATAAACTTACAAGCTACAAAAAATTGTTTATTATATTTATACAAAGTCAAGGAAAAACATAGTATCTCTATTTTTATTGAAGCATTCACATTTAAATTAACGTACGTAGTTACAACACAAAAAATGATAAAAAGCTTTTCTTTGGTCGGGAACCGCAATAATGTGTTTTTTTATAGTTAAACGTTTTTTGTTATTCAAAGACGATTTATGTACATAATTTCATAATATATTTTCTATCAGCAGGACCTTGAAAACAACGCTTAGTTATTTCCGTTAATTCAAGATGTCGTAACATCCGCTTTTATCTTTATTAAGATTGATATCGATCTAACAACTTATCCCTCAGAAATTCTATTGAAATTACAATTGCAGTTATTGTTGTATAAGATTATTAGTATTTCTTAATACTATTCGATTGAAACTGTTTCCAAACTTGTATTTTTATACGCGACTAATAAACAGCCAAAATTTAAAATATAATTAAATTTAAAGGAAGTAATAATGTTTTAATTGATTGGACTATTGTCAAAAACATGCAAACACACTTTCGTAACGTAATTAAAAGGTGAGTGACCGCTACCCTATAGTTTAACCCTAACGACGCCCACATTAAGATTCGGATATATCATAACCCCTCGGAGTGCCAAAAGTCGTTAGCTATCTTACGGCTGTATGTAAAAATAATCACAGAACAAAGTGTTATAATTTTATTTACTTATCGTACATTGAATCTGTGAGTCTCTGGTTTTTTATTTGTACTATATAGAGTTAAGGCCTGAGCTGTTCTGCGGCTGTTCATTTGGCAGTTGACAGTTGACCTTATTAGCAATTCGATATGTCATATTTCTATTGAGTACTGTCAAGTTTATTATAAAAAACAATTTTACTCCTATAGATTGAATTATTGTTTTTAGTTTTTTATTTTGACAGTTGACAGTTGACTTTGTTATCAATGCAGTGTGTCAAATTCCTTTTTAGTACTGTCAAGTTTATAAAGTGTTTGGAAGGTTATTATCTCAGTTGTTGTATGGTCTATACATCAGCATACGTACAGTAAATTAATATCAACTTGTATCTCTACACAAGTCGATCAGATATTTGCATAACGATTATTAGAACAATAGATAATAATTGTTTCGGTCGGGTACGGTACCCCCGACCCTAAGGTTGGGTATTACAGGTTAATTGCGGTTATAATGTTGGCATTAATCGATTTTCTGACTGTTTTTGTGTCGTGGAGATAATGCTATTATCAAACCAACCCAGCTTGCCATCTAACCCAGACAATTATTACTAATAACAACTTACGGCCAACTATTAGGTAAGCAGTCATTTAATATTGAGAAGGAATTTCTGAAGTGTTTGCAGATTTTGGTTTGATTTGACTGTCATAAGACATTACCTGTTGCCAGAACTGTGCTAGAAGATATATTCTTTCCTTCTTAAAGAGCCAGTCCATCGAGTGCATAGCTTGCACCTCCGCCTCTGGTGCGGCGGGCAGGCTGGCCGCGCCGGTGGGGTGCATCCGGACGTCCGCGCACCGCTGATTCCCGGCGCGATCTGACCCGTCACCCACGCAAATGTCTTCCAAATTCAAACTTGGCGCGCATTTTCAGACCATAGACTTCTTTTTGTTTAAGTGTCAGTGTCAATCGCGTGTTCTTGACAGGCTGAAACTGAAAAAAAGTAGTCATGTAATCGATTCCATTGTTGGCAGACAATCGGCTAGCGGTTCGTGTCGAAACTAATTTTTATGTTTGATGCTCAGCCCGATACGGTAAGGAAAATTGACAGCTTAAAGGAAATTCGCGCGATGACTCGGCTCTTCGTGGATTTCGTTTTACTTTTGTTACAGTGTTTCCTTTTAATGCTTTGGTCTCTATGGAATTTAAAAATATAGTCAAATCAATATTAAAAGTTTAGGTGTGAGCCAATCGCCACCCCACGAATACAGCGACAAGTTGATTTTGATATTTGATCCAAGTTACGGGCTGAGCGTCTAATGTAGCACAAATTATACAAATACAATGCAGTACAAATGCGATTATAAAGGCCAGAGGAAATTAGAACGAAGGATCTCCGAGAAGTAGGTCAATACGGAACGGCAAAATTCATTGTCATACATTAAAGAATATACATATTTATAAGATTTTATAATACAATATAACTAACTTTTCAAATATTGTTTCAAGTATTTGTGCTGCCCTAAGCAGTGTTGGCGTAGTGGCTTTAGCGTGCGAATCTCACCCATAAGATCGTAGGTTCAATACCCGACAAACAAATGTGTTTTTTAACATACGCTCGAACCATGCCCATTATGTGTGAATCCTCATGTTCCTAATCCTAATGTTGGCGTTGTTTAAGCTAGTGCCGATGACACATTAGTTATTCGCGACATCCCAAGACTCGAGCACAATCAGGAGTGGTAGCCACAACGTTGAATTACTAGCGTGTCAATCAATAAACATGATAAGTGCGGCAGTTTCGTGCGCCGATATGCAAACAGGATTACACGCCCGCACGAACCCACCGACTTGGATCGATTGTATTCGATTGTGTCCGTTTTTTTGTTCTTGGTCAATTCGTCACTGACTCACAAAAAACTGAACGACGCGCGAGTATTCCAAGTATCAAGATTGATAGGGCGCTCTAATATAGATTAACGTTAAACTTTTGCATTTTCTAATCCGTGACTCAGTCAAAGGCGAGAATGTCAAAAATCGTTTGACAAATCACTAATAAATGAAGCCTTCGAAGACGAAAGTATATGCTTCTATTTTGGCTTCCAAATCATGCTAGAAGGTCTGGGTAGAGGGGACTGTACCCCTAAGAACGGATCGGTGCCAATTCTTTTAACAATGAATATTATTTAGACTTTAAACTAAAATAATATTGGCATGATATTAAATATGATACGCCGTCAATAATATTATAAAAAAACCATTACGCAACTTCCATAAAGTATATTTTTATCAATATATCAATCAGTATCGTATATCATACGTGACACCAAAATGACTCATACAAAAAGAAATAATTCCCACTAGAATTCGCTTTACAGTTTATTAGTTAATATTCATTAGTAGGGGAGGCCTGATGTAGATAAGCCCACAGAAGGCTTATTAACGCATTCGCGGTCTTTCGACGGACATTTTAACACAAAAATAAATCAACCAGGAATACTTCCTGAGTACCTTGTGCCAAGTAGAGCATTTTTGTTTGGGTTTACATGAAGAAATACTCCATCTATTAAGTGAAGTATTCGTTTATTTAAGTAATTTTACATCTATACACATCAATATTATGAAAGACGTCGTTACAATCAGATTTCTGTATCTACTTCAGGATAGTTTTTCATAGGCCTTGTGATAAGCCTTTTGTGCCTCGTCGTGTGTCAACACGCAAAGCCCAACGTGCTCCAACTCAAGATGTTTTTCTTTATCGTTCGAGCAATATGAAATGCACACATAGATAGTTCATTGGTGCACAGCCAGGGATCGAACCTACGACCTCAGGGAGAGTTACGTGCTCTAGTCACATGGTTACCACTGCTTATTTAGACAATATACGAAGCCAAAACAGATTATATTGATTAACAAAATATATGACGAATAAGAAAGAAAGAAGGAATCGAAAGAATTACGCAGATAATTCGCGTTCATACAAACATGGAACACTTGCGAAAAGGTAGAAAATAATCTATACAATTTCTTGGATTGGAATTTCCTAAAACATTAAAAATATCTTGATGAAAATTAACAATTCAAATATAACGACATTATTTTCAAGGATTTATGAATTGAAAGGAGCGATTAATTTCGAAAAATTAAGTCGTTACACGCAATTTGATTATACAATAGATATTAAATCGAATTGATATACTTGTATAGTGCCTGTATAAAATATATATTTATACAGGCAGGCACAAGGGTTGTGCCAAATTTCTGATATATCATGAAGAATGTAGGTATGTTTGTGCAAAAATTTCTCGACAAGCAGAAGTATACGGGCAAGGCACGCACACAGCAACAGCACATCATTTCGCCGCATCATCATTTTACACTTTAACCTAATTTCATTACTTTCAGTACGTTTGTAGACATCAATCACGTCGCGCGTCACTCATTATCATTTAGAAATAGTATCAAGTAATTATTTCTCCCAATAAACTCTTGTAAACTTATACATGCAGTTTTATCATTTATCAACAATCTATCATCATCGGCTAGTACCCGAACAAGAAGAAATATCGAGATTAAGTTTTAAATTCATTTTGCGAACAGCCTAGGCAGGGCTTGCAGGTGTTGATGGTTGATAAATCAACATTTCCTGATCATTTGTCTAATAGACTTGTAGTCGACTCTTTGTTTAAAGTCGGTTTCATTTCAATTTTACAACATGTAAAGTCCACAGCCAGGGATCGAACTTACGACCTCGTGAGAGCCACACACTGAAGCCACTACGCCAACACTGCTCTTGCTATCTTGATTATTGATATCAGTTAATTTCAATAGATACTTGTGGCTAGGGTAGTTTAAGTAAGGGAAATGTACCAGGGTGGGTACCAGGAATTCCATCTGGGATTATCTGTTTATGTATGTAGCAGTGAGAGGTAGAAGTCAGAGAGGTAGAAGTCAGAGAGATAGAAGTCAGAGAGGTAGAAACAATCACATACTTAACCTACATAACATTGCGTGGTAAAGCCTTTTAACCTTCGATGAAAACCAATTGGAAAATTCTTCAGTAAGAAAATACTTTTCAAAAGCCATAAATTAGGGCAGTTAATAAAAAAAACTTCGTTAAAGCAATCCATCGATTGGTAGGAACAGTCACGGAACCGATACAGGGACGGAATCATGAACCTTATTCCCTCGGCATACGGGCGAGGGTTTAACTAATCTTATAGTTTATGGTAGTGATAAACATGCTGTGGCTGTGTTTACGCACTGAGCACCTGCCCTATTTTATTGTAAAAGTTTTATCGGAAAGCGATGAATTGATGACGCTTTTACTTTTAATAGCTGGCTTTAAGGTTAGTAGCGTTTTATAGCTTGTGAAGATTTACGCAGTGACAGGTGGATACAAGGTTTACCGGGTAGGTCTTATAACCGGGGTTTAAGTCGACGTAAGGTTCATTTTAACCACAGTAGATAAGTCTAAATTTGAAAATCACAGTAGATGCCGATAATTTGAAAACATTCCAAATCTGAAACTCGAGAGTCAAAGCGTTCCTTTTTCGAATTCCTCTTTCCCGCGTCTTTCTTTTGTTGCCATAGACGCGTTATCGACACTCAACTCTGTGCCAGATATTAGTCATATTTCCGAAGTTTGTTCTTTTTAATCCGTTGTGGTTTCTCGTTCGCTCTTTGAACTGCACTCGACGTTCGCAAAATTCGATTATTTTATTGCAGTTTGATTGATGGAATGTTGTTAGCGCTCTTTGTTGGGCTAAGTGCATATTTCGGTACTTGCTCCTTGTTTTTGAAAATGGAACGTTGAGTTTAAAACTCCGTTCGATATTGAAATTACGACTTTATACGATATTTTATTGCAAAAGAATTGTATTTACATAAAATTACCGTTTGTAATACCGAAAACACATTTCGTGTCGAGTATCGGTTCAATCAATGACTTTAATATATCAAAGAAAGCAATAAAAATTCAATATCGTCCAAATTGTCAATTTCAATTTGACAGGCCTAGAACATGGCAATCCCTCAGCCCGCCACTCGAATTTCAAAAAGACTCGATTATCGACAATTGATTCGAGACATCGCGTGCTTGTATTATTTTTATTTATTAGCTGGCAGGTGTGTTGCCATTTAATTATTTTTGGACATCAACTTGTCTATGGCATCGATATAGGGCGATCGAATGTTTGATAAGACGTTAATACAAAGTGTATGTCGACTATAGATTATGGTAATTTGGGTTAATTTTGACGTTTGGTAATATTTATAATGAATACGATTAAAATGCCTAATACACTTAAAAAAATAACAGAGAAAATTTTTGTATTGCTACAATAAATATAACGTATCTACACCGAGGCGCCATCTTGACGCCATAAATAACAGAGATAGATAAGTGAGACAGATATGAAAATATTTTAAAAATAAATAGTAATTATATCAAACAACACTCGTGGGGATCATAATTAATCAATTTATTACTCATTAGGGAACTAAAACGGAGATGACGTTGTTATGGCGGCAAACAAGCGCGGGAAAGAAATTTTAAGAATGACATTTAAATCTTTAATTGACTTTAGTAGTACGCTATGTACTAATAAAGTGTTTATTATGTATTTTCTTTCTCTTTATGTACAGTGAAGGGAGACATATAGTAAATTTTCGAGTCAAGACTTTCGTGTGTCACACATACAGGTAATCCACAGCTTATAGTCATAATACTGTACTCTATAATCTAAATTATTAAGATCGTTTTGTAACAGTATCACTGTAATATATTTTTCCAAAACATTAAAAAAAATTTAAATATGTGAAATAATTTTGTCTATGTTGTGATATGGCAACAATCTAGAACTTGATACAGGTTTAATAAGAAAAAAATGCCGCCTATTCTTAACTCCAGCCGATATTACGAATTCGAAATAAGTGACATTAACGTGAGGGGAACGGAAAAAGACATCGGTAAACGATGTATGACATTTCAATATTTTTTTCTCCCCGTAGTGTGACCATGATAAATTTTTTTAACAAATATTTTGTAATTTTGTAGTGTCGGTCTACTTAAGCGTTAGACTCTCATCCCTAAGATTGTAGGTTCGATCATCGGCTGTGCCAACCAATACATTAACAGATTCAGAAATCTCAATCGCTCTAAGAAGGTCGAAGCGCCACTTAATTATTTTAAACCTAACATTCAATTTCGCCCCCTCCCCCTCACTATGGGGCAATGTTGAGAAACATTTAGGCTAAAGTCATGGTCACCCTAACCACATTCAAATGCAGTTCATCATAGCACCCCACGGTACGAGTATTTTTGGTAACACGTCGATTCTACTTATTGATGATGTTTTAAAATGAAACAGATTTTTGCTTCTGAACTTCTATCTATTTAGACCGAATTAATAGAAATATAAAGAATATGGCGACTAGAACTTGGAGAAACTGGTGGTTGGTAAAAAAGGAAAAACGTGGCCGTTCATCAGATAAACAAGTGAGACTCATCGTCCTCAAAACTGATACAAGAGAGGCATTAGAAACCAAATCATTGTTCAAGCATTCCAAAATTATAGTAGCCATCGTCATCCTTTGCAAGGAGATGGCATTATGAGAAGATGATACTTCCATGACTAGACCGAACATGAGCTACTGACTAAAGAGAGAAAGGTAAGGCTAGACAAGAAGATCTTTCCTTGCTGACGTTGACGAGACATGAGCTACCGACTGAAGAGTGAAAGGTCAGGACTACGAAGACGATTCCTTTACCATGACTTACCATGAACTACCAAATGAAGAGAGAAAAGTAAGGATTGGTATTAATAAAACAGTTTAACCGACTTTGAAGATTAAATGTCTACATTGACTTCCGAACAGGTGACGTCCAGTAATGATCCGCGTGATATTTAGTGTACTATTTATAGACTAGATATTTTAGTCACGACACCATTGATTATCTGTTATGATTCGTACTCGGAAATCTCAAGGCCCGTATTCAAGAACTCGTGTCAAACTTGATTCAAGTTTCGACAGCTGTCAAACCATTTTTTATATGAAGTTTTACATGTTTGACAGCGCTCAAAACGAGATTGCAGACTCAACTGGAACCATTTCTCCTCGACTTATAGAATGAATTATACTTAAATTCAATATATTTGGTTTGCCCTATACTCCATGTATATTACAGGTAAATACAACATAACAAAATCATTGTGCCGCCCGTGCCACACAATGCTAGAGGGCTAGCGAGTGCGTTGCCGGCCTTAAGAATTGGTACGCTCTTTTCTTGAAGTATTATCTCCATTTAATTACATATCTTTTTATCTGGGTTTGATTATTGGTTTAATTGGATTGCACCATGTCCCAGTCTCTATTAGACAGGTAAATACAAAGTCATCGTGAACAGCTGATAGGTCAAGTGAGAGTTCATGGCCTTTTAGAGGTCAATGATCTTTCGATTTAAATAATATTTTGATACAATTTCGATCGCCAAAGCGTATCTCTTTTTATCTTCTTTTCTTCTCTCGTTTTGCTGCCAGTTTAAAATGAAAAGTGTTACCTTAAACTCTGGTTTAATTCTATATTCTAGGTCAGAAACTCATCTTGACTACTTCTAGAACATCAGAATAGAACAGCTTTTGAGACCTAGATTGATAAAATACGGGCCTAAGTGATCAATAACGATTTTAATAAAATATAGTAGTTTGCGGAAACAGGGCAAATGGACAGGAAGCTCTTTGATGTTATTACATGGACACTTGCCAGTGTTGCTCGCGAGTGCGTTGCCGGCCTTTTAATGGTACAATATTTTTTTGAAGTCGTCTACATTTTTTTTTGATGACAACACTTTCGTTATATTTATTGCCCATAACAACCATTAACATTAACAGACGGCTCACGAGTGCGTGGTCGGTCTTTTAAGAATCGCTCTAAACTTAAAAAGAAAACTAAGGTAAGGTAAAATGTATGATAAAAATAAAATATAAAAAATCATACAATTAAGTACCAATCTTAACAAAAACATATGGTTACAGCTAATATATATTTATTATATTAATTATACACAATGAATGCTTCATATTAAACTTAAAAAACGTCGATCGCAGACGGAAAGCACATGTTCGACATTCTTTTTTCAGTGATCGGCAGATTTCACCGCATCTGTTATGACGTATAAGTTATTGTGAAGAAACTGTGGCGCTTCAACCCCCAGTTGTTATTTCTTCTAATAGTTTGCCTGTTATCGAGGAGGTGGGACACAGTTAAACTTAAAAAGGTTCCTAAATCTTATACATTAACTATGTTATTTATTCCAGATGAGGTGATCAAGCGTATGTGCCAATCAAATGTCGATATTTATTATTTTTAAACAAGTAACTGATCAGGCGTACGTGCCTTACATCAATTTGTATAATTCTTAGATAAGTAGGTGATCAGACGTACTTGGCCGAAGCTTCACAATGCAAAATTCCTCTATATTAGGAAAATGAAAATAAATTATTATATCATTGAACACTGTTACAGCGCCATCTCTGTTTTCTCAGCGCAAACTTCCCAGCCCCTTCGCAACTTAGATATTCGATACGTCTATTTTTCAAAAACTTTCCATCAAGCAAAATCAACTAGATCGGATTCTTAGTAAAAATAAAAATGGCGATAAAAATACTGCCTCATGTTTCTGACGGTGATAAACCTTTAAATTGAGACTTCGACATATTTTCACACGCTATGTGTGCGGGAAATTGAGCTTTTTGTGTGTGGAATAGAGTGTGTTATTGATTGGGGGCTGTGGGTGCTGTTATGTGTGGTACAAGTTATATTAACTGCCAGGCAAAGCGGAAGCGGGATCGTCATAAGCAAAGTTATACAGGTGAGGTACAGATAGCTGGAATGACTAACTTAATACGAGGCTCAAATTAGCGACACATTGTGCCCTTTTGCCGCATCTGGGGATTATAAGAAATTTAGTCAAATAAGTCACAGAAACGACTTTAATATGATTTATATCACATCAAAATTTTATCTATTTGTGGCTATTAGCTACTATAGAAGCTAAATTACAGTAGCTAATACCCACATATGGAACATTTTCATATGATATAAAGACTGGTCACTTTTGCGGAATAAAAACCTAATTGAGCAACTTTTTTTAATATCTTTCCCATAAAAACCTTCCTCGGAATTCAAGCAATATTTAATACTGGTCTGGTCCAGCTGTCTTCGAGTGACAAGTATTTTAATAACATTTAATATTATTAAATAATAAAATAGTTCAGTAGTACTACTTTAATAAGCACCTCCAATTTCTGCATCTGTCTCATGATCTGTCAAGCAAGTTTTACTGACGATGTTTTCCTTCTTTCTGACTTTATTGATGCTCAGGGGATCGAACCTGCGTCCTTAAGGATGGGAGTCATTAGGCCAACAGCTACAAAATATACCTACAAGACGATCGCTCTCTCTTATAATTTACACCAATCGGTGTTGTGTATCCATAATATTGCTAATGTAAACAATTGTATTGGCTTATGTATCAATTAGACGGCTAAAGTTACACTATAGCCATGTCCTGTTCATCACGGAATTTCTTTTCATCTCTATTATCTTTGCTTATACGCAGTTTGGGTAACTTTATCCATAAGTCTTTAATATTTCCGAGATTCAAACCTCGACTACTGTTTCGAACAGTCACTTCTTAAACTCACAGTATGAGTTTTTGACTGTCTATTTAAATTTATAAATATATAAAAAAAAATATCAAGTTTTTCATTATGATTTAAATAGTAATCTTATTGAATTAAACACTCATTTTTGTCAAAACAATAGAAAGAGACGAAAGTGTGGTTAAAATAGTGATACTGTTTTAGTTAATGATAAAATTAACTATTTAGACGAACAGTTCTTACAACGCTGATGGTGACTTTGCCAAAGTATTGGGTGTCATTTTTAGATAATATAAACAGTTTATAAATTAGTATCTATTCAACACTTTGCCAACTTAAAAATACTAAACTTATCAATACAAATTATTTGTGTTTATGATATTAAAAAATGGGAGATAGATTAATTAATTTAAATTAAAGTCTGGACATTTACGGGGCAAAAAACAACGAGACAAATATCAAAAATATGTTGTTTTTAAAAACAGTGTATTAAAACCGATTTTTTTAAAGATCTTTATACTCAATTTAATAAAAAAAAAACAATTTTTATTTACGATATATGAGTAATGTAAAGAAAGAAGGGAATATATATTAATTAGCAAAAATTTAATAATATTCAAAATATGTTTGAAACGTTCGAAATTTAAAAAATATGAATTCAAACAAAAATTATAAAGCTTTTTTTAAATGGAATTCATAATACCGGTTAATATAATTTTAAAAATTTACATTAAATTATTTACGAATTGATTGGTTTATTGATTTATTATCTGTTTAATATTTATACTATTCGTTATATATTTGTCTAATGTGTGTAAAAATATTATAGTAAATTTTTAGAATATTTTAAATCTGTTGATAATTACTTTACTATAAATTTGTTTTTTTACCGAGATTATGATCAGAAGTTAGTAGAAAATGTAAACGATAAGTTCGAAGTCTGCTGGTGAAACAATTAAAAAAATATAGTACAGTACGTCCAGAGATAACACCGTACACATAAATATATTTGTATGATATATGTTATGAATACCCGAAATTATTAGTATTTTCTATTAAAATGATAAACCTCATTTTTCCAAACAATTTTTGTGTTATCAGTATTCGAAGCTTTTATACGCCATACAAACTGCAAATTACAAGTTTAGGTATAAGTTAAGGTATTATTAGTTATGTATACTAGATACTAAACTCATCAAATTATTGCAAACGAATAAAACAAAATACGTAAGATTAAACGATATGTACTTATTAATCGGAACTCATATTGTCTCACGGTAAGTTAAAAATAACTATGATTATAAACGATAAAACACATGTGTTAAGCGATTTAACAAACTTCCGTTGTGACATTACTTTGATAATCTATTAATGTTTTTTAATTATTTATAAATTTATCTATATGTGACGGCGGTTTAACATTAATTTAAAGTATACAAATTTAAAATGCATTAAATTAAAAAATCTCATTCAAAATATTAAAACTTTGTATTGAATATTACATAGGTATTTAAAAAAAAAAATATTTTTTCGTATTTCTTAATTGTATTAGTTTGAAATTCGAACTTGGTTTCAAAAGTGCCGGCGGGAGATTAAATTACTACAATGTTGATAAGACGATATTGCTTATATATTTAAAAGATAAAGTAATTTTAAATTTAGCACAGACTATCACATTATCTTAAATTTTGAAATAAGACAAAAACAATGAAAATGGTGGATCTCAAACAATAGACAGGGGTCAAGAAACTCGAGTGACGCCATCTGTTCGAAATTCAAACTCCGTATTCCATAGATACTTGTATAATCTCAAATGATTATATTTTGTTTATTGATGTTGTTGTTAGAAAATAATTTTATTTTTGTGGTGACAGTAACAAGGTAATATTAAAGTGACATTTATATTTCTTTTTATTTTTAGCGATATACCTAGGGTTGAGTAGACAGCAATTGGAATTAAATTATTGCAAATTCAATTAGATTTTTATTTTTACCCAATTAATTCAATTTAGATTTTATAAGTAATTTTTTAACAAACCACAAAAGAAGTAATTCACATATCTAAAATTATTTCTTTTAATTAATGATTAAATGGCATTCAGTATTTTTGCTATCATAATTATTCCTAATTTTTCTAATTTCACAAATGTAATACATAATATTTTCGTAATTCTTAAATATTAAAAAATCTATCCGTCGCGTCTTCGTACGACAGTTTGAATTTTAATGAGGGATAGTTACAAGATAAAATTATATACTAAAATTATTATATTATCACTTTTAACACTTCGTAATAAAAAGACAAGTAATAGAATTAATATTAGGAAATTAATGTGCAGATTAAAATATATGTATCACTGAAATTATCTTACAAGATAAGAAATTATTGCCAAGAAATTTACAAGCTTTAGATATCCCTTTACCTAATATTTAACGCAACTGCCAAAACCAATTGAAATAAAATGGGTAATCGATTTTCCAAATTCAAAATTAATTAATGATATCTCAAAAATTAAAGATTGAAATGTATTATGGAAAAAGCATCAAGTAAGTATTCCAAATTTGAATTATACTATGACATAAGATTGTTAATTCAAACTAGAATATTAAATCATTCCAAATTTAAACTTAGGGGATTCCATGATTTTGTTTTAGAGTAAATGATTCCAAATTTATATCGTTTCTTGTCGATAGCGTGTTTGTTCGCAAACAACTGATCGCTAACAATCAATCATTATCGCACACGAGTGAACATTACTAATTAACTGTATTAATACATCATTGATACGTTTGATTTCTAATCGGTCGACTTTTTTGTCCTATTAGAATAACGATACATTTACCGGTAAAGTTTTAAAAATGTAGATGTTTTGAATTTTATTTTTAATTGTTTGATATTTGTTAAGTTTTAATTTAAACTTTGTTTTTAATGGAGTTAGAATTTTATCACCTAAACTTTGAAAAACACCCATGTTTGTTTATTCACTTTTTGTGTCTATTTTTTATTTTATTAGTTTTGTATTACTTAACTGATAACCTTCAGTTAAAAGAACCCTAAGACCGAACCAAAGACGTAAACAAAATAATCACAACCACTTACTTGTTGTAACACAAAAAACTGTAAACACAATTGTTTATCACTTTCAAACACAATCCTCAGTTAGTAAAAAAATCACAGTACACAATTCGATTTTTAAACTCTCACAAATCGATTATTGGTTTCCGATCGGATCGGTTACGTAAGGCGATCCTTAGCCTACACAACACGAGCGCGCGGCAATACCGCGTTCAGCGACTGCAGTGCAATCCTTCGGCACGGGCCCCTCCAAACTGCGCGCATCTGAGGCTAACTCCTTGGTGAGACCCCGCCCAGTGGGACGCCACTCAGCAACTAAGATGACCGTCTCCCTCCTTGTCGCTCCGTACGGCGATTGTCGTTGCCTCTCGCTCGCGCGCGGCGACAGTGGGGCGCGCCAATAGGATCGGTTCGGATCGAGTCGAGACGATGAATCGAGATGTGTACTTAGGTATCGCTGCAAGTCCTTTTGTTGTAGTCGATAATAGGATGCGCTTTTTTTGCAGCGCAATCGACGGCCAATGCGTTTTAACTATTTGTTTACTTCCATTGTTGTGGGTCATCGGCAACGCTTGTATTATTGGGAATTCCAAATTTAAATTTGGTCTTCATAAATATTTAAGAAACACATTTGGTTCTATTATTGAACATTGAAACTGAATATTCGATTTTTGAATTTTTTGTTTGATGAAATTTACAGCTTATTTTTTTAATTGTTGTAATAATGCAATTGTATTAGTATTAGAAAGTTGTTTGAATAGAAAGTGTAAATCGCGAAGGGCAAAGTATTCGTAGGGACGCAAGGGTGGCTGAACTCGCTAGGGCAGAAATGTAGGTCAGTTTTTGTTTCGCGCCGAAATTCGGTTAGTGGGTTTGTCTTGAGTCGTATCGAATGCCGATAAATCGAACTTTTCCTAATTCTATTTTTAATATAAGATATTTAATAATTTAATTTTTGATTTCACAATTTTTTATACAATATTTACAAATGAAATTAATGTTTTGTGCAATTTTTAATAGGATTAGAATTTTGAATATTATTCTTACAGAAAAATTTAATTAACATAAATGTTTTTTTACACATTATTTTAGATATTATTTAGATATTATTTGTACATAATATCAATCTAATCTTCTTTTCGAATAGCTAATATTATAAACGAATATTTTTACGATTATATATTTTTTAATAGCAAACATAATAACCAATCTCAAGACTCGGGCATCGTTGAACACCGTACGTTCTATGTTTCATTCCGCTCCACACGAGATGGCGCCACTAATCGCTAAACGTATTTTCAGACAGTTTGATTTGAGCAGATAAGAAAAAATAATACATATTTTTAATGCCCTATATTTTTATAATACTATGATAATATGTTAGAGTAACTGTGAATTAAAAAAAATAGCTTTTCTTAAACTCAAAAGAACGTCACAGAATCTATGAACAATCCAACGTCATATTTTGTGTTGTGTTCTAATATTAGTAACGAATAGGGTCCAAAACATTCCAAATTGGACCAATTTTGATTCTAGCACCATAAGAATGCTAATCATCTGAATAATACAGGCCTATATTAATATTTAAAAAAGCCTTACAAAGCAAGTGCATAATAAAGCAATAACTAAAAATAAAGTTTCAATTAGAAATAACGTTTAATTATTGATCGATTGATAATTCAATAAACGACGAAGTGTAAAATCCGATTAGCTCATATATTTAAAGCTTTATAAGTGGCTACGAGTTAAAGAGATTTTTAAAAGACTGTCCGCAATTTTTTTACATTAAAATATATAGCGAGATCAAAGACAACCGACACATAAACATAGTAAAACATTAATAATTAATGAAGCTTAACGGCTTTATTAAGTGGTCGTGTTTCTTAATGTATTTTTATTGCTTTAACAGCTACTAAACACCTCTAAATTGCAGACATAAGGTATAAAGTTGTATCTTTATGCGTGTGTCAAATGTGTCATAGATTCTTCGAAATTTCATAATAAAAGCATTTAAAACTATTAATTACATGTTAAATGTCAGGAAATCATTATTTTATTCCATGTTCAAACATCGTTAAATTAATAATTTATTCGATTTAAATATCATTCAATCAATATTCCATTTTTGAAAATCTTTAAATTAAAATTTAAGTTATTCCATTTATAAATATCGTTAAATAAGTATTTAATGCACAGTAGATAGCATGCTCTTAGCACCTATCTCTCCCTTGTGTGAACGCTCGGTCAGAGTTCATTATAGGTTCTTTTTTTTTATATCAATTTGTCCCCAAATTTTAAATGAAGCTGTAACATTACTGCATGAATATTTTTAATGTAGTCCGGAAGATTATACGCCACCTGTGCTTGACTCGTCCATTTATCGTCAATCAAATCGAATTGTTTGTGAAGAAAGGATATAGTGCAAAAAAATCAAATCAAAATCAAAGTCATTTATTCATATAGGTAACATTATAAAATAAAAGAAATATAGGTACATTAAATATTTATAATTTTACAGTTTGGGATGGTCGTAAAAGCAAAGGCAGTCGTCGAAAAGTTGTATATTTACAATGTGGCGCAATTTAAGGTAATACGACTAGTATAATAGATACCTACATTTATAAACAAAAATATTTAATAGAGCGTATTCTAAATAATTAAAACTCCTTGAAGATACAATTCGTGATTTTTTTAATATTCTGTGTAATAAATTAATTTTATATTCTGTGTAATAAAATACTTTTGTTTTTCTAATTTTCTCAATTACATTATTTTATTTTTGGATCCTGAATCACTTGGATTTGCCATTGGCCTTCGGCCAGGAGTGCCCATATGAACCCCTCATCAATGACCTCGTGGCTTTGTAGCCTAGCTTTGGACATGATAGCTTCCATTTCCAAAAGAGTGCAGGTCATTTTTCGCCACATACTCTCATGTCTCCGTTTATATTCCAACTATTTTGGGGCCAGCTGCGATCGTTAGATCCCTTTATTTTTTTATTAAATTTGAATTAATCTATTTATCAATTTTTAATTATTGTAGGTTTAGAATATTAGGGAAACTGTATATTTGTGTGTCGTAGAAACACAATACAGTAATATTCAGTAAGTATTCAAATGAAAAATGATGTTAAAGAATTCTTTTGCGTCTAATTAATTCTATTGAAAGAAGCAAAAAAACCCTTTGAATGAACGTTTTTATTTCAAATTAACTTTGATAGAATTTTTCATAACTTGAGCTAATAAATCATTGGAAAATTAATAATTAATAACGCGACGCGATGGGGTGAAATCGGACGTGAAATTCAGTATTTGCATAAGAAGGGATGTTTTTTGAATTTCTTTCTCTGAAAGAGTTGTATGGATAGTCCTATTTTAAAAATTTTGCTACCGACTTATTTTGAAAAAGTCTGTCACTACCCACCCGCAAGAGATAACTCCGCCCATTGCACCATAATATATTAAAATATATTTGGACATTAACACATTGAATACTTAAATAATGGATACACATAGCCGGAAACCAAAACTTTTATGGCGAATTTTGATTAAGTGATTATAAATGTACATTATAAAAATAAAAAAAATCATTTTTCGAATTCGAGTGGTCGGCGTATAGAGTGCTGAATACTCGGATCCGAGAGCTAGGGATGGCAACGGTTTAAAAAAAAACGGGACGCTCGCTCCGAGTGGGCGGTACCGCTACTTTGACCCTCTCCACTCGGATCCGAGAAAAGAGCACTTCAATGTGTTAAAGTGTTAGTAAAGAAATGGTATTATGAACATCGTTTTTAGATAAGCAATTACTTGCCCACAGCAGTGTTGGTCTAGTGGAGTCAGTGAGCGAATCTCACCCCTCAGGTTACAGGTTCGATGCCCCAAACACCAATATAGTTCCTCTTTATGTGAGTTCTCGAACAAAGCCATCGTGAGGAAACCGATTTTCCTTACACTCAAAATGATATGACGAATCTTTCATGATCATTTGTCAATATAATACGCAGATAGATGATCAGCCATCTGTGTCTTCACGTCATTTAGAATTTTGGATTTAAGGCAAGTTAGCAATATTTTTCGAATGTTAAACTCGCATAAAAAAAGTCTATCGGTGGTCAGGGATTGAACCTACGGCCTCAGGGATGAGCCGCAAGCTGTAGCCACTGGTACAACACTGCTTTTACATATAAACAACTTATTTAATAATAAAGTTATGTCCATATAAGTTTACCCCAACCCTTTCTTAAAATCGAAGGGAGTAGAACAGATGTCGTTATGTCTAAGTTAAAGATTTCAATTCTTTAAAATATCTAACATCCTAAATCTGTTTTCTTAGCCTAAGCTTTCTCTTCGGTAATGTAAATAAAGAATGTACCAATTATTAATAGGCCAGCAACGCACTCGCGAGGCCTAGTAATGTGACTGTCCTTGGGCGGTGGTATCATTTAACATCAGGTGAACCTCCTGCCCGTTTGCACTATATAATATTTTAATAAAAAAGGCCGGCAACGCAAACGCTAAACTTCTGGCAATGTGAGTGTCTATGGGGGTGGTATGACGTGCCTCCTATTTCATAAAAAACACACTTTCATTTTAAGAAAATATAACTTGAAAATCTTTTTGAAGCGGGTTTTACAAAACTACAAATCAGTATGATGACGTCATATCCTTCAGATGTTCAAAAATTATATGGTATTGTCCACGAATTTCCATTTTTTAATTAGTTTGTTGATGTTTGACATTTAACTATAAATCTTAGAATATATTTGGCGACGAGTGTTCGATTTTTGAATAATGCCCACATGTTCCATTGTTTCACCACAATCGGTCTTATTAATTAATACATCATTAGGCACTTACAGTTGCAGTGTGAATGATCAGAAATGAAGAGTTAGTGATACCATAGACACGACACAAAATTCCAAATTTAAATTATTTCCAGAAGATCGTGGAATAGCGTTTTTTTATATTTAATTTTATATTGGTAAAGGTTTAACCAGATTTTGTAATTTTAAATAAAGAATGATAATTGACGTTTGTTAAAGTTTATATTTTAATATCACGTTAATGAAAAAAAAATATTTGTGAGAAATATTCTTTTAAAACTAATTTAAATAATTACATTTTTTCTTTCCAATAATAGTTACTCTCATATGAAAACCGATAACTTTAACTCTACATATTTTATATCTGTGGTAAAACAATTAGAATTAGATGATGCGGGCGCAGTGTTCTTGCACTCTGCAATGACCCATTATTTCGTTCATTATAATTTTATACATTTTGGTTTTACACTCCCACTCACTCACACAAACGCATATCATTCCTTTGTCGAACCACCTCCATTTTTAAGTGGTACATATGTCTTGTAGATACATATTTGGGTTTGACTCCTGGTAAAAAAAATTGCTGATTTTACTATTTCTGCAAATAGTTGATTATCGTGAGCCTCATAATACGATACTTTTATAATACTGAGAGATGGTCTTGGCATTAAATATTTCATAGAAATTTTGAAGACTGTACTAACCCGCGACCGCAGGGTTGTCTACTTATAATATTTATATTAGTAATCGAAAGTACAATTGAAATACAATACAAGTACAAGACAGCTGGTGTCAAAGGATGTTGCAACAGCTGAGAACTTTTTATGATTTTTAACACTCCAAACTTTCGCTATCTGTCATATTTTTTATCTGCCATCGAATTTAAATTTAGAACACATATCTGTATACATTTGAATTTAAAACAAAAAGAATATAACAAATATAGAAAAAGAATTTATCCATGATTATAATCTTTATTAAAAATTTTAAAAATCGAACGCAAATAAACAAGCTGCGAGCAGTGTCAAAAATAATTTATAATCTATCAAAGAATAATTGTTATAATTTCTTATGCAAGAGCGAACAAGATCTCCCCTTAGTTTATTTTTTTATTATTCAAATCCACTAATGACTGAAGCCATTGTCAGTGTTTGATCAACGTCCGGGCGCTCGAATAAATCAATGGTTTGTAAAAAATATGACAGGATATGAAAAAAAAATGCAGATCAATTGCTATTTTTGCGAAAACTTTTTTAAAAATTAATTTTCATGCTTATTCTATTAGCTGTATTTTCGTCGTCAGTAACTTATGTAACTTATTAATGAATGACTCTAAGTACAGTTTTATAAAGGTCACAAATAAAAACTTTTTTAAGTTACCTTTTTGTACAAGCATAATTTTAAAATAAACAAATTTCAAAAATCTAATATAATTCGCTCATATTTATTTAAAAATGGAACAATGCAATCGGGCAAATGTGGATCAATGGTTGAATACGATCCAATCATCCATCTTTGTTGCTTATGTCAATTTTTTGACAATTTGCATATGAAAAGCGCATTGTTAAAATATGGGACCCGTGTCAGTTTGTGTTTTACGGATGTTTGCTGTTTAATATAAAAGGATTTCTTATTGTATTAATGATAAAAGAGTTTTAAGATGCTTTGTGGAGAGATAGATAGCTGGGAGCTGCATTATTGTAAGGTCGATTTAATTACGTCAAGTTGAATAATCTTTTGAAGATCAATATATATGTAATATGTTAGATTTAGAAGTATCGTTAAGTATTTCTTCGGTGTGTCAAAATAAAAGCTATTGACATATCGTCATCGTTCCCGGTACCCTAAGAGGATTTTTTAATTTTGTCGGTGGCCAGAGTCTTTACTATTGTAAAATTTTAAAACCGGCAACGCACTTCCGGGAGTTCTGGCGATGGCAGTGTCTTATAGGTCTTATCAATCATTTAACACTGTTATATAAAAATAATCACATATTTTAATTTCAATAATAATAATAATAAAAGATTTAGCCTATAGAAATTACTTATCACTGAATTGAAGTCTAAAAATGGCAACATCACCTAATGATGCTGACGCTGAAAAGAGATCGGTGATAGGTTACACGCTAGTTGGAGAGAGAGAATCGATTCGATTCACCGGAAATGACATAATATATGGTGCATTGTTAGTAATGAGATCAGTTTGTATGTCCGTCCGTGGGCGGCGACTTACTTTTTTGTGTTATCATACGCTTGTTGAATAAATTGTATGATATTAATAGAATCGAGCTATTTGAATATTATTTATTAAGAATTCTCGATTTTGTAAGTAAATTCTCCTCTGCGCTGGTTTTGTGTTCATTTTTTAAATTAGAAGTTCTAGAATAAAGACTTCTAGAAGTGTTAAATATGTAATGAGTTAAAAATATTAAATTAGACGAACCCCATGTAATTATTTTTTCCCGCTGGCCACATTTCTATACTCTATAGCCACTAGCGGAACTGACGTTCGATATTTGAAATTCAAATTCGGATATCCATTAGTGCTCGTCATTTTAATGTGACACCGTATTGAGTTACTCTAATTGATGGCATTGCTCCACTTTCGATGGGTGTTTTTTTTTAAATTCGAACGTAAAAAGAGTTCGAACATCCTGACATTGAGATTGAATAATTTTTGTTATTCGATATTTGAAAAGTCGAGTTGTATTTTGGTGGGCGTGTCTGCACTTTAGTACTTGCTGCTATGGAAGAATTAAGCTTGATAAAGTAATATTTTTTTAAGTATGGGCATTTTATTTGATTGACTGTTTTGTATACGCAAGAGTAGTGTTGGCCTAGTGGCTTAACTGTGCGACCAATAGACTGTCTATGTGCGTAATTAACATTCGAACGAATTTTTTATTCAATTTTTAACTGAATATGAACAGCTGATGAAAAATAAAAGCAAAGATGTCATTAATCGATTCGCAATCGAAGCGTATAATTAATATAGATGATTTCATTGATTGTGACATATCATTAATCTAATTTTAAATCCGTTTCCGGATTCATTTTTTGAATTCGATTCGGATTTTAAAATTGTAACGGGGTGGTTACGGAAGGTGTCATAGATAAAATGGTTTCTTACTCTCAGATGTCTTTTTCTTTATACATAATGATTTACACGTCGACTTTTTAGTTCTAAAGCAACATGGTCTTACGATGCTTTCCTTCATCGAGCAAGTGTTAAATGCGCACATATATACCGATGCACAGCCGGGCATCGAACTTACGACCTCAATGAGAGGTCGATGATGCTACTAGGCGAACACTGCTCTCTTATATTCTACTAACGTAAAGAGATTGATCTGATAAAAGTATTGGAAATATAAACGTAACACAATTAAAAATGTATTTTAGAATATTTAAAGTTTTGTTAGTCCCTTAGCACCCGGTATCACCACGGAACAGCTGAGTCACTTAGCGCGGTCTGTGACGCGTGTCCGCTAACCGACTTGGAAGGAGGTCACATGTTTAATGAAGCGAGAACGCACCTGTCGGTAATCACTACTGGCTCGAGATTCTGGAGACAGTTTCTTGATGAAATAACCTAAAACTAGACTTATATATATGACCTTATAAGAATTAGTACACTCTTATGGAGCCTAAAGTCACGTTGGTTCGGAAATACTTCTGTGGGCAGCTCACATAGTGATGGTGCGCGGCAAAAATTAAGAACGACGGTGATACGGATGGTATTTCATATTCTGCCTCAACGTCCTATGATGAAACTCACCTGCTGATTTATATGTGATTTTTTACTATAATCTTGTATCTTCGAAACGTGTTTCAGAACTGCGTGGACTCAGTTTCCGTAGTTAGACGCTCATTTGTTCCGCTGTGCGAAAAGTCATAGATAATGAAGCCAGCCTAGTTCCTTCCAGACGTTCAGAACTTCACTGGATTTATGTTCAAAGAAAAACACTTTTTTACGGATTATAGTTATGTATTATTGTATTTAAACTTATAATTATTTAGACATAATTTTAAATTTAAACCGACGTTTCGCGTGCTTTACAGCGTGCGTGGTCACGGTGACTGAAGACAAAGGTGTTAAATGTCAAAAAGTATTACAGCTGCAGAAAATGTTGTGTTATCTGTATTTATTTCCCCGGAGTAAAAAAGTGTTTTTCTTTAAATGTGTAAAAGTTATGTTAATAAAAGACAATACTATGGATTTATGTTCATTAAGCCACGCATTCCAGGACTACTGACTGATTCCTCTACGTTGAAACAGCCTCTGGTCTCTATAACTATTATGAGATTAGTTTGTTGAGGCAGTGTCATATTAACATATAGGTTCGAGATTTGATGCTATTTTTTCGGATTAGACTTTTGTTTTAGACCGCATCCTACACCTTAAACACTTTATAATAAATAATATATTTGACAAAATAGGTATTGTTAAATGTATATAGAATATTATAAATAAAACACTTACGTAGTTGAGAAGCATATTTATCCGCCCATTTTCTATTTATTTCAGGAAAATAGTTTTTAAGAAATGGAAGATTGGTGAATGTACAAAAAGTTCAAAGCATCCGACTAAATTTCATACATTCAGAAGCTTAACAAAGCCGTCTCCATAGTGGCATAGCCTTAAACGAAATTCAGTTATAATTTCTCTTTAATTATATTTGTGGGCATTTAATTGATCGATGGTTAGAATTGAATTGAAAACTAAATGTTATACAAATATGATGTTTTGACAGTTAACGGCCTAACTTCTTCTAATACCTCACTGTTAAAACTAAATCAATATTTCAAATGTTCCGTTGAAGTATTACGTAAGCACTATCTATAGGGGGGAGGGGGGTGGGTCTTTGATTTTCTTCCAGGATTTCCACAAAATAATACATAAAACGTTTATTATTTAATAACAAATATTTTTGAAAGCTTTGCTTATTTTTGCTGACAAGTGGAGGGGGGGGGGGATAAGGCACCTGTGGGCTGTGAGACAAGAAGTAAGAAATTGCAACTTAAGAAAACATTTTGATTTGACTATGATTGGTACAGTATTTAGACCAATCATAGTCAAACGGAACTCATCACCGTTTTTTTACATACCCTCCTGTGTTGTCATTAAAACATTGTAAAAAAAACTATAGTGCTACACCATTTTTAGGTATCTGTTTCATGACCATTTGTCAATAGGCAAGTAGGTAATGCCTGACACACGCCGTCGAATTTTTGGGGCAAGCCGGGTTCCTCACTATGTTTTCCTTCATTGTTCGAGCGAAAGTAATATGCGCACATAGAAAGTAAGTCCATTGGTGTACAGCCGGGGATCGAACCTATGACCTCAGGGATGATAGTCACACACTGAAGCTTTTTTATGAATCTGGATATAAATTGTATATTTGTAGTAATTTTTAATTTATTATTTTTATTTAGATAATCCCCTGTAAATAGTCGTAAATACAAAGAAAGCATAAACTTTTAAAAAACATTTGAAAATTTTATCTGAAACACGATACGATGTTTTTAAAAATCTCTGTGCATCTGTCATCGGCATATTGATGCACCCCAAACTAAATTTGCATACGCCATTTATGGGTTAACGAACATAATGCTCATGCTAACGAATCAAACACTCGTAAATTTGAGGGATTCAAGACTTACAGAAACTTATATTTAAAGAACTAATCATTTTAATCAAGTATACTAATCGTTTTTTAAATTATTCAAAATTTTCTTCATCAAAATTCCACCTAAAATAGCACTTTTAAACGTTAAATAATATTTTATTTAATTTAATTTAAAGATGATTCTACTTGTCCCTTCTAAAAGGTAGTTTCGGTGGAGAAGAATTGGCAAGAAACTATACACTCATTAATAGAATTTACAATATTTGTATACAAGTTAAATAAATATAATATGTGAAGACAATATACTCCCAGACTGAAACTACTATACAGGTCTATTATTGTATTTTCAGAATACATGTTCCTCACATATTTACGAATATCGAAAACGTAGAATATTATACATTAAAGAGTAATTAAAAAAAAACAATAAAACAGCGAGTGAGATAAATGTGAAAAAAGTCATATTACAAACAATTACACAATTAAAAAAAACATTTTAAATTAAAAGAAACAATTTCAAAAGTTTGGTCCCTGTGGTAGTGTACGTTTAACGCTGGCAGCATTTTCTGACTGTATTACGATACTTGATGGTAAAAGTACCAGATCTGGGGTCACCGGTATCTACCAGGTGCCAACTTAAACAAGAAAGAGTGTGTGTACTTAAGTACACGCGTTAGAAGTTATACTTATTTGGCGTATGGAAAAAAATAACTAAAATGTCGATAATTAACGATAAATATTAAAATAAATAAAAATATTTTATATTAATAAATAATTTAGTTAATACTATCACCGTCGGATATGAAATTGATTTAAAAACACCAAAATAATACTTATTCACACTGTTTAATTGTACTGTTACGAAACACGTGTTCCCATGGCACCTAGACCTAACTTTACGATGTCGAATTTAGGTGCTGTGCGCGCGCATTGTAAAAATTCACTCTCATCATTTTTCTCCATCGCGCCAAAAAAAGTATAACTTCAAAATTTGAGCAACATATGTTATAATAACTTCGAAATCACATTGGCAGCTTACAGTTGTTCAACCAAACTATGTTCCGAAAGCCGTAAATCGCGTGTCGAATTTCGTATGAGAATCACTTAACCCTCAATAGCTTATGTTAATTTTTAGCGCGGATTTATTTTTGCTATCATTTTTCAATAGCTCATTAAATGCCGCTAAGCCAATTCGGGCGTAAGTGCCGGAGATTTTGAATAAGTATTGTGACGAGGCCGATTTTATGGGTTTCATTTTGGCTCTTGATGGGTTATTTGCATGATTGTTATTTATGGTTTATTTGTGCATCTATTTTGCATTAAGTGCGTTTCCTTGTACTGTACCGACGGTAACAGAAGTTCGGCTTTAGTGCGACTCTCATCTGAGGTCGTAGGTTTGATTCCCCGTGCACCAATGAACTTTAAAAAAAAAACTGTTTCTGAAAAATCGTAAGGAAATGTTGCTGGGTATAAGTCGATGTGACTTCACAGGCAGCTGATCTACTTGTCTATAGGTTGATAGAATCATCAAGAAACAGATTCAGAAATCTGAGGCCCAGAACTAAAAAGGCTGTTGTAGTATGTAGTTGTCGCTGATTCATTTAATTTTTGCGTCAGGGCTGGAATAACCGTCATTATTGCCTGGTTTATTCTCTAAATCAGTACAGCCGATTCCTCGACATCCAACTCCTCCACCTGTCAACCTAGTGGAGGCCGCTCCACGTTTCGCCAACTGGTCCCTGGTATTAATTGCCCTATCTGCCATTGGTTCTTTATGCACCAGTTCAGCCACAAACTGGCAGTATTGGGCCTCGTTTCCTGTTAAAGAAGAAATAAACTTTTTAACTGTCATACACAAATATTATATGTAGGTTTTCTTATCGTTGTAAAGAATTATAACACAACGACTCCAAAAAATCGTTAAAACTTCGATAAAATCGATAATTAAAGGAGCCATCAGACACATGTCGCTAAACAAAACCTCTCACATGAGCTAATTAGTAATTACTGTACCCCTAAAGCGAGACAGGCACATCGATACATACGTGTGAGAAAGAGAAGCGATGATCGGAAGCCGATTGTGACGCACCACTGCGCACTGACCGAATGTGGTTTTTTGATAATTAAAAGCGCCTGATAAATGGATCTTAACTTAAGGGTCATGGGGAATATTAGTTCACTAAGATAACCACAAGTCAGGAACTCTGTCCTTACGCTTCTTTTTTTTGTGGGGAAATGCGTTACGCATACCCTCCCGCGGCACGGTTGCCTGGTGGTGAAGGGACTCGCTATTGTGCATACCCAGTAAAACCTCATGGCGCCACCAACAATCGCCGGAGGCAGGGTACGGTAACAGCTTAGCCTTGTCCGCAAGAGCTTCACTGCCTAACTTAGGTTATCCGTATCATCATCATCATCAGTCTACTTTGTGTAATTTTAAAGAAATAGGAAAACTTGTATTGTATCAATTTTATACTAAGCACATTCGTGTATGTGACAAATTATAAAGATGCAAGGAACAAAGACGGTACCAAATAGCCACTTCTTTCTTGCATCTCCACCCTTTCGTGTAACATTTTTTGTTTAGCTTATAAGCCACATAGCTCATAAAAAAACCATGGAGAATAAAATAAATTACAAAAAAAATCAGTCTTCTATGGATTGAACTTCGAAGGATGTTTCAATTACAATTTGATTTCGTCGTCCCCAAAACATAGACATCCCCAGACACAGAACGATTTGGATCGTCTTTCTAAAAACAGCTAAGATGTGAAACTCTGCTCCTTTCCATCTTCCCTGGACCGTATCATTTATTCCAAAAAAAAACACACACACATAAAATATTTCCGAACCAATTCGACTTCGGGTCCTTCAAGAAAAGAGCGTACCAATTCTTAAAAGGCCGGCAACGCACTCGCGAGCCCTCTGGCATTGAGAGTGTCCATGGGCGGCGGTATCACTTAACATCAGGTGAGCCTCCTGCCCGTATGCCCCCTGTTCTATAAAAAAAAAACAATAATCAAAAAAATTATAGGTATATCAATTCAATAGGCCGCATAACGTCATTGACCAGTGTCAAAATTAAAACTTCGTTATGTCCTCGTTTTGTACCTACCATAGACAAGTATAACACACCAGACAGGACTATAAGACTGTTGGTAATTATTTTACAATAACCCAACAATTTAACGTTAAAATCTAAATATCGACTGATTGGTATCTATCAATACGTATGGCTTACCGACTTCCTTTGCAGACCGCAACTCACATACCCTCTAATTGCTTTTGTATAGCTTACAGGTGCACCCAGTGTGACGGCCCGCTCAACCAGAAACATATGCTATTCAATTCTTTATTTATATGAAACTAAAGTATATAATTGTGTGAGACTATTACAATGGCCGAAATGAGTAGAGGTTCCTATGTTTTTAACTTCGTTTTACTTAAGGTCAGTAGCATTGGTTTTAATTTATTAGGTCTTTAAGTAATTTAGATTTTTGGCCCACTAGGGAAAAGAAAGAGGTTTCGCCTTCTTGCACGATGCGCTGATAAGCCGAAAGGAGTGGGTGGGAGAACTCAAGATAGAGAGAGATGGAGCCGGCTGGAGGAGAACTATAAGATTCTCAGTAAAATATGATTATATCGGAATTTAATTATTAATTTATTATTTTTCTAATAAATTGTATATAGTAAAAGTTTACTTTATTAATAAAACCGGATCCTAAAGAAATTTAGCCAAAATTAATGCATAAAGAAACATCAGCAAAAGTTAAGTACAAAAGGATTTTATAAAGTATAAATTGAGTTTATAATTGCAAAATAACCTTAAATTTAATTTTAATAAGAATTTATTGGATTTCTAATAAGAATGGGTTTTGATGCATTTTGTTTATTTAAATTATTACTAATATTCATCTAATACTTTCCAGTCTCTGTGCTTTTTAATGAAAATTAAACTGATTTAAAATATTATGATGAAAACGAATCCATAAATTTCAATTCCTTTTTTATTCAAGTTAGAAAATTGGAATTCCAAACCGACCTATATTTCTTTCATATTTATAATAATATATATGGATTGAATAACAGTTTAAATTCCTCATACGTCTAGGTACCTAAAGTGCACCAATTCATCGATTTTGACCCAAGTCCGCAATTATATCATATTTTAGCCATACAATGCGCCACGAGAAGAGAAACTGATTGGTTACACGGAAAATAAATCAAATGATCGTCTCTCACTCTCAAAACTATATATCACTTAACATCAAGTGAGTCTTCTTTGTCTTTTTCCTGCCGTTTGCCCCGGGCAGGAAAATTTATATAAAAAAAATGTAAAAAAAGAACCAGTGGAAACAAGTAGATGTTTTCTTGCTGACAATTACCAGATATGAGCTACCGACTGAAGATAGTTAGATAGATAGATGAAAAAGAAAGAGTCATGTTTGAATGTGCCCAAATAGATATTTTCGTAGAATAAAATAGGATGGATGGAGGTAATAAAAGTTCGGTTAACACGCCACCGGTCGTTCGTTAAAATTATGTATATTAAGTCTCAACTGACTTTCTTATCGACATCAAAAGTATAAGTAATGCGATCGAATACACTTGATACTTGAATCTTCGTTTCGATGTGACGTCAAGCGAGTATAGGGTAGGTTTATATGGTTTTAGGTGTCTTGATTTTTGGGTCATAAATATGCTGACCCTTACGATGCTTTGCTTATATGCAAGGATTAATTGGGCTCGAAGTGAAAATTTTAATTTATTATGACTGCTGAACCAGCTGCCCACTGACGTATTATCGAAACAATTTTTGAAAAGCCGGCAACGCGATTGCGATCCTTCTGGCAATGTGAGTGTCCATGGGCGGCGAAATCACTTAACATCAGATGAGCCTCCTACCCGTTTGCACCCCATGATATTAAAAAAATGGAATCCGAACGCAAGATTTATATAAAATGTATTTTTAACCATAAATTATTAAACGAATAAGTTAATTTAATCAATAATAATAAGTATTTTCTATATCCCTTTTTGCGTATTGATGTGAGACTTAGATGTATGTTATTTGATTGAACAAATTATTGGCGAACTAAATATAACGTGAAAAACCCAAACTGGCTTCCAAAAACATGGGTGTTTTGGGTTCGTTGTATTTATATGAGGTTCAAAGTATGTTGCTACAGAAGGCTGAAGTACGACCTCATATGGAATAATGCTAACATCTGGAGCACCGGCTCCATAATACCAACTTTTTCCATTAGATAAAAAATCTGTGCAGTATATGTCGAATTTCCAATATCCGACATATTAATGAGCGGCATCATTCTGTCTCCACAGAGACGTTTATTTATTTGTTAAAGAAACTTAACAGATACATCTCTATACAGTAGAAAGAAGAATAAAAGTAAAACCCAAAATAAATACATTGGACATATCCACAAAAAGTTTCATGAAAATATGACAGAAAAAAAATTAATAAGGATAATGACAAACAAACTAGTTTCTATACATTGGGTGTCTATCTGCATCACCTAGATTACTGGAAGCCGACGAACCAGCTAAATGTGAAGCGACTCAAATTCGGGGTCTTCCCAGGAAGAACGTCTTCCAATTGTTTAAAAAAGCGTATACGCCCTTTAAAAGGCCGGCAACCCACCTATTAAAATGGGTATCAATCCTATAAAAAATAATAATAATATTTACATACAAAATATTTAATGATCAAAACTTGTTGCTCCATCCACATGACACATTGATATCGCATGTAACTAACAATCTAATTACAACCCACGGGAATCGAACCCCGATCCGTCCGATAGCCGATCAAGGGGCCGATTGACCCGCGCCCTCTTTTAAATTAATTCAAATTGTTTAATAGTGATGTGGTCGGTTTTTGTACATGTATTGGGAATGTGGCTATGACGTAATTATGACGTCCAAGGTATTTTTGGGGTATGGGACATTTGGAGACCAGTTACGTGAAGAGTTTCGAACTTTTATAGGACAGAGTTTAATTTAGTTTTTTAATATTGTCCATGCAGCCTTTGTGTCTATGACTCGATATACAGTGTTAACAATAAGATTAACATAATAAATTAAATAATAATTAAAAAATTATAAATAGACAATTAAAACTAATTAAAAATAGAATGTGCGTACTGTGTGTGTTTTGCACACGCGTTAGAAGTTATACTTCTTTGGCGTATGGAAAAAAAAAACTAAAATGCAGTACTGATTAACATTAAATATTAAAATTAATCAAAAAGATTTTATTTAAATAAATAAATTATAATAATAGAAATTTATTTCAAAAATAATATTTATTTACTCACACTGTTTAATTGTACTGTAAATATAAAAATACTAGAATATAAATCTTGAACATAGTTATCGATTTCCATGCCACCTAGACGTAACTTTACGATGTCGAATATAAGGTGTTAGCGCACGCATCGGAAAAATTCACTATCATAATTTTTCTCCATCGCGCCAAAAGAAGTATAACTTCAAAAAACTCATCTTTGCGATACCTATTCATTGAGGAAAGCATCAGCTCTGGGGTAACCAGTACTGTCAGACACAAACTCAAAATTTTATTTAAAAAAAAAATCTGTGGCGATACAACCTCTTTAGATCTTAGCCTCATATTTTTGAATCTGTTTCATGATCATTTTTAAATCTAATAGGCAAGTAGGTGAGCAGCCTCCAGTGCCTGACACGCGTCGCCGACTTTTTGGGTATAAGACATGTCGGTTTCCTCACGATGTTTTCCTTTACCGTTCGAGCAAATGTTAAATACGCAGATAGAAAGAAAGTCCATTGGTGCACAGCCGGGCATCGAACCTACGACCTCAGGTATGAGAGTCGCACGCTAAACCACTAGGCCAACACTGCAAAAAGATTTTATTACGTATATAATATGACCCCAGAGCTGGTGATTTCCTCTCTCAACGAATAAGTATCGCAATACAAGTAAAGAAATGCCAGCGTTAAAGGTACACTGCAACAGGGACCAAACTTTTGAAATTTGTTTAAATTTTAATAATTTTTTTATTATTACTATGTAGGTTATGAAAATTTTAAATTGTGTATATTTAATTTGATTATCTTGACGGTTGATGTATCGAATAAATTGTTTGGTTATTTCCGTATGGCCATAGTTCATTAAGCATTTTGCTGTCTTGTAAAAATAAAATATGCTTATTTTGGAATGTAAGATACAGATATCACCTTTTCTACGTTATTAAATTGAATGAACATACCTACTCATCGGCAAAGAAGCACTCCTTTAAAATAGCAAATCATCAAACAACAGTTATTTTAAAAGAAATATCGCAAATTAATTGAAATTATACTTTCTGCCCAGAGATTGATATTTTTTAATCCTGGTACCAAAAACCAGGAACATATTCAAAAGTCCCAAGTCTGAGTGGGGGTTCGACGCCGGGCGACAATAATTAAATCGAAAGGACATTGCAGTGCGGGGTGCACTCACAATTTACAGCCTTCACGCTATTTTCAATTAAAACCCTAATGGCTCACGCTTCGCCAATCTACCGATTGTCTAATTGTAGATATCTATAGAGCTGCTACAACTACAAGCAAACTGAGATTCAAATCGTAAAGTTTTGCTTTCTTTTGGTTCGTTCGTTCTGCTTTAGTTCTTTCTGATACTCATTCAAGGCTTAGGGTCCCAAAAGGCGCCTTGGCTTCCGTAAGGAGGGAACGCCACCTTTGCTTCGCGCGCGACTCTCATTCCAGAGATCGTAGTTTCGGTCCCCAGCTGTGCACCAATGGACTTTCTGTCTCACGAACATTAACAGTCGCTCGAACTGTGAAAAAAAACATCGAGAGGAAACGAGCTTGCCTTATCCCCGAAAAATCGATGGTGTGTGATGACACTGGAAGCTGATCACCTCTTAGATTGCTGTTGCCTAGTAGATTGTTCATGATCAGAGACAGAAATCTGAGTTCTAGACCTAAAATGGTTGTAGCGCTACTAATTTATTTATTAATATTTTAGAACAGACTCTATTATTAAGTTGATTTTGAAATATAATTATCTATTACAACATCAACGTTCCTAGAAATTTAGAACTCATTTGACTAATAAAGCATTTTACATGCGTAATAGCAGCTCTATATAAAAACACTAGGTCACAACCACACCCTTTCTGAAAAACTTTACTCTTAATCGTTTTACATTACGATCGTGTAATGTGCTAAGTTTAAATTTCATTGTTATTGAAAATTTTCCAATATGCCCGCATCCGAACGGTTTCCTCAGAAGTTTCCCACATTGAGGGGTTTTCTTAATGGGGAAATATTAATCATTATATAATACTAATGCACTGAGACTGGCTAGAGTGGTGTGGAGGAAGCAAGACGATAAAGTTTACGAGGAATCATTATAATGATATTAATGATAATGTACACAAGAATCAGTATCTTAAATCGCTATCAAAGTCAACCTCAAAACCACTTTTTTCAAATAAGTAGCCAAGTACATTTGTGAACAGCAAATATGTTAAATTGATTCTAAATTTACATGTATTACTTCGCGTAGAGCGGGCAAGAAGAACTGGCAAGAAAATCTACGCCAATCTTTTTAATCCCCAATTTCTGAGTCATATTTTTTTTGAAAGGCAGGCATGTTTGAACTGTATCAAATTAACCTAAGAACTAGGATAATAGAGATATCCATTTAAATGCCTGTAGACCAGTTGCCCGTCACCAGTGGCGACCTCAAGTAACTTGGCAGCAGCAGCCTTCTGAGTGGCTTTCACGTCGTTATTATTATATGGGGCCGACAGCAGAAAAACACAGAAATGACCTCTTTACCGATGAAAAAATTTCGCAATTGACTAATACTACAATAAGGATAACGATAAACTGTACGGTTACAGTTCCAAAGAAGCTGCTCAAGTGGACGGAAAGGAACAACGTGGTCATCATAATGCATCAGTGATGGTTAGTTGGGTGGTAAAGGAGTCACAATACTACATTATTGTGAAATAGGAGTGAAAACTTCAGCCAAATTGTATCAAGGATACAGTGATGAACCATGTTGTGAAACTTCTCAGCAAGCAATCAGCGAAACTTTTTCAAAAATATACCGTGGACTTTCCAGGAAGTATCTGGTCACAAGGTACGAACTACCCAAGCTTGCAACCAACGTTCTGGACTTTATAAAAGCTGAAGACTGGCCATCATCAAGTCAAGACCACGACCCTTAAGGCTTTAAATTATGTTCTGTTTTAGTGGACATGAACTGCTCTGAACGACACGGCGACATTCTCTTAAAAAATCTTAGAATCAAGCAGAAACTTGGAAACAGTGCGTAAATCCATAGATTCGTGGCCAAACAGATTAAAAGCCCATGCAAAAATTAAAGCTCGCAATTTGGAATAGAATATTTTTTTATTTTCTTCCTGGGACTTAATTAAATATGTTATTGAGTAATAAATTTCATTAAAAAAAATCATTTTCATTTGTAACAGAACTTTTATATAAAACTGACTTATCATTTCGTCTCGTTTCTCTTACATTAAAGTTGGAGCTCTTTAATGATTTGGTATGAAGTGGTCATGAAGAATTAATTGCATAGTTTATTTGTGGATAATTATACAAAGACGAAAGCGAATCACGTGTCGTCTTACGTTTTACGAAATATTTTAGAGAAATCCTCGCCTCGCGTAATGAGTGTCATATTCGATGTAGCGTCAGCACAACAGTTGAGGAATTCGAGACAAGAGAGTTCTAAGCGTTTTTATTATATTTTAATAATAATAATAAATGCACGTTTAGTTTCCAATCGTCAATTTATTAACCAGTGGCGTCTATAACCTATGAAGGCTTCAGATATGTCATTTTTCACGGCAAGATGATCAGCCTCCTCCGAGCGAATGTTAAATGCGCAGATAGAAAGAAAGTCCATGGCCGCACTGCTGGGGATCGAACCTACCACCTCAGGGATTAGAATCTCACACTGAAGCCATTAGGCCAGCATTGCTTTTTGAATCTCCGATCATCACAAAAGTATATACTTGTTATTATCCTAATATCCTAGCTTCCTTCAGTACCGTTGATTGGAATCCCTTCATGGGTAAATGCCTCCTCCAGCTGTTTCAAAATATCTCTGTTAATGTCTTTCTTTGTCCATTCGCTTCCTGCTTACGCTTATATTTCTTTCATCAACCAATTCGACTTAGAATGGTAGTCTTTCAAGAAAAGAATACCATTTTATTCATTTTAAAGGCCGGCAACGCGTTTGTGAGCCTCCTGGCTGTGCGAGTGTCCAAGAGCGGTGGTATTACTTAACATCAGGTGAACTTGCTGCCCATTTGCCATAAAAAATATTTCTTTTATAGCAACAAGACATTATATGCTGTTTTTATAAAAAAAACTGTCGTCACTTTTTTGCTAAAGCTGGGTATAGGCATTATGGCAGGGTGATACAGGTCCACCTTCTTCCTTCTACCAGTGTAGTGCGTCTCTTGCCTTGAATTTGCCCATCATAACATTGCCAGTGCACGCCAAAACAATGAGTTTTTCGCCGTAAATTGAACCATGATGTAGTACAAAACTTCTTCAAAACGCCTATCCGTCTTGCGGACCCTACAAACACTACACATCCGACACATCCGAAGTGTAGCGACGTGTAAAATCTGCATTTCTTTGAGATGCACTTGTGTCCCCCTCGCCCCTCCCCCGTCCCCTGGCTCTCAGATAAAGGGGGCTCTAGTTTCGCGCTTTGAACACTCCTAGGTTTTGTTAGAAGTGCCTAGGTAGATAGGTGTTGTTTTGTTTCGCAAATAAAACGTGTGAGTCACAATTTCTATTGTGTCTGCTCGATTTTTTGTGAGGAGGGTGCGATTTGAGGGATTTTTAATAAACTATGATGGGCTCAATATACAATAAACGCCCTCATGAGAGCTGAGATCTGCAGGCTTTGTCTAAATGGAGTATACTGCATATATCACACATCTCCTTCTTGTTAATGAAATGTATAGTCCTGATGATTGCAAACTTCTATTCCAGAATGATGCAGAAGAATATTTATTTATTTATTTATTTCATTAATCATTGTTATATTGTGACATTGATTATTTTTCCCTTCAGGAAAAGAGTGTACTAATTCTTAAAAAGCTGGCAACGCACTCGCGAGCCATCTGCCATTGAGTGTCTATAGGCAGCGGTATCAGTTAACATCCGATGATCCTCCTGCTATTTTACCCCTGTTCTTCATATTGACAGCCCAGTGTTCAAAAACTGGTCGGGTAGGATAAAAACGTAAATTATAAAAAGGATCTTTTTTTTTCAGAGGGCTCGCTAGTGGGGTGCCTGCCTATTAAGAATTGGTACTCTTTTCTTGGAGGATCCTTATTCGATACTTAAACGTCGATATTATTACTGATAAGCAACGGTATCTTATTCCAAAACACAATTTCCAAGGATTTTCAATTTCCCAACATAAAATATCAAAGTAATTTCATTACATTTACAACGTATAAAGAAAACTCGGCGAAAAAAAAAAACGCAAAGAGAAGCGAGGAAAATGCATTAATTGCACTCATTTGTAATTCAAACATCGGTACCGACACACATGAAACTTTTATATATATTTAATTTTGTATATTGCAATACAGCAGTGTTGGCCTTGTCACGAGAGCGTGCGACTCTCATCCTTGAGGTCGTAGGTTCGATCCCCGATGTACCAATGGACTGTCTATGTGCGCATCATTCGCCCAAAACCACCTTGCCTTGTAATACAGATTGGATATCACATTGACATAGTAGAAGATGCAGAAATCAAAATACATTTATTCAGTTGAATCACATGATCACTGAATCGTCAACTTTACCGCCTGTTCGGAATCGAGACCAGAACACAAGGTGAAAGATAACAACCTCGGACCCCCACATCTCTACGCATCGCCAAGGAATCAAGCCGCGGAAAGTGACTGGTCCTCTGATCATTATCAGTCACACATATGATTACTTTGTGTGCTCTTATGATTTTATTTTAGCATAAGGGGGGGGGGGGTAATCTAACCAGCCTACGGGACGTCTATCGCATCCCATGAATACCCCTTTTTAGTGAATGCTATGCCGGGTTTTGAGGTAGGAGTATACTCTTACTTTGAGCAATGAAAGGTCGCATCTCTCAGAAAAGTGAAGCGGACTGTTAAGGCATCAAGGTGACGTCGATGAATCAACGTGATGATCGGTCTGCTATCAGATCCTATTTTAAAATATTGGTGCCAGGTAACTCTGTCCATCTGCTCAGTTTTAGATTTTATTCCGCCAGTTTTAGAACTTCAGCAAGTTAGAAAATTTAATTTTAAATGAAAAATCGGTGTTTATGTAGAAAATAGAAATCATAAACAATAAATTCGTGTTTATAATCGTTTTATTTAAATATGTACATAAGCCAAAGATAAACAATTTGAAATACGTCAAACGAAACCGCGGCGGGTACTAGTTAGCACATAAAAATGTCAATACCACGCTCACAACAAAATACGAAATAAAATAGTAACGCACACATTGGTATAGTGTATGTGTGTGCGGGGGGTGGGTCATACATTTTCAGGAAGGCTACGTCACAGGCGTCTTTCAGCGTTCCAATGGCGCACACACCGCCAGCTATCGGTGAGACGAAGTAAAGAGCATAGATTATGGTTGTATAGAGATTTTAAAAATCGATTTTAGCTTTTGAATCTGAGGAAGATACGTTAGATCGATTTTTAAAAATGTTCACTGTATTGCAGCATTTACATTTTAGCTTTCAATCTGTAGATGATATTTTAAATCGATGGTGTTCGATTTTTAAAAATCGAATACGTATATTCTATTTAAGGTTGGAATAGTATCAGATCTATAGTGTTCGATATTTAAAAATTGAATTTATTTTGGCCGTCTAGGTAAAAAGGTAAGTTTAAGTGTTAATGAACAGTGATATATACTTCTAGTATTAAATAAATATTAAATTTCCTAATATCAGTATTTTAAATCCAAATTCGTTCATCAAATACTATACATGCCCACGCCCCACTTTCGAATGAGGTTTGATAGCGATTTTAACGATTTAAATGAAACGTTTGGGGGCTCTGTTTTTCTCCCAGCATTAACCTACACAATCGAGCTTCAGATCAGTGGGGGTAGAGTGTGAGTCTGGGTGGGGGGGATACGTATGTGTTCGGAAAAATGCCTTATGATCCGAGCAACCGAGCGCCCGGACGCTAAGTTTTTCCCTGAACATTGTTTGAATTCGAATTCAAGATTATTTTTCATATAGCCATTGTTCAAATATCAATACGAGCTTTACATTGAATCTGCTTGCTAAATATTTCATATTATTTCCATTTTAATGACATAAGATAATTAGACAATATTTTTTTTGTGTAATACGTAAAATAAGTAGGTAAAAATGTATTAACATCTATGTATTTTGACACACAATTCTTTCAATATATCACTGATAAGATAGAACACACGATACATACTTTTTTATGTAATAAGAGGGATATTGCAAGGAGGCTCATCTGATGTTAAGTGATACCACCACCCATGGACACTCACATTACTAGTACTCGCTTGTGCGTTACCGGCCCTTTAAGCCAAAAGCGTACCGCTGTTGTCTGGATAGGCCCTTAGTCGAATTGGTTCGGAAATACTTCTATCTAGTTCGGCAAACTAAAAACTACTTATTGAAATTCTATCTCATCTAAACACACTCATAACTCATCAAAGAACGACAAATAACATTTAAGTTACAACGTAATACATCAACTTAAATTATCTGCATAATAAAACGTGTTCTTAAAAATCCTTTCGCACCCCCCCCTCAGGATCCCTCCCAGGGGGAGAACAGGTGGGGCCACGTTGTATTAGTTGCTAGTATTGACTAAAATTTTACAGCGTTGCTTTTTACGTATGTGAGTTTAATATTTGCGAAATGAAAATGTTTTGTTACGAAAAATAGTTTTCACAATCACTTCACGTTTTAATGATTTTGCTAATTATGAGAATTTTATAGGGAGTTTGTTCTGTAATAGTAACTAAAACTAACTGTATGTGTTATATAGTTAATTTGAGTTTTATTGTATATATAGTGGACTTATGGATATAATAAATAATATTGAAATAATTTAAATAAACGTACACTGTTACCAAAATTGGAATATACTTGATTTTTAACAATATTCATATTTCTTTATTTTGAATAAATTATTGAAAATTCCCCTCGATGCCATCATCAGATCTTGGTTTTCCTGTATCACGGTCCCTTTAATACCGTCTTATACATATAGTCAAAATCAAAAACCTCCGGCTTTTGTGAAGTCGATGAAAATTCAGCTCAACATGAGTTTTAGATTTCACGCACTTGAGCTTATCCAATTGCTCCGGTTTTTGAAATATCAAAGAAGACTTCGAAAGTGCAGTCAGACTTGATACAACTCAAGTACATTTATGAAGAATATCCTCAAACTGAGACATTGAAGTTCTCGTCTTCTTGTCACACGTCGTTCTGTCACAGCAATGGAAGATAGTTCACTGTCTAACCAACAGAAAGGCCGCACTGAAGACCAGCTTGTAGAAGAAAAGACTTTCATGTATGCATGTCTTTCAGTGTTCTACAGACTTTGATTGTATGACATTTGGTTACGCCGACCTCCTGTCACAACAACGGAAGCCGGGTTACTGTCTAATCAAAAGAAAGACCGCACTGAGGGCCATCTAGTAGAAGAAAAAACTTTCCTGTATGCATGTCTTTCAGTTTTCTACAGACTTTGATTGTATGACATTTGGTTACGCTGACCTCCTGTCACAACAACGGAAGCCGGGTTACTGTCTAATCAAAAGAAAGGCCGCACTGAGGGCCATCTAGTAGAAGAAAAGACTTTCCTGTATGCATGTCTTTCAGTTTTCTACAGACTTTGATTGTATGACATTTGGTTACGCCGACTTCCTGTCACAACAACGGAAGCCGGTTTACTGTCTAATCAAAAGAAAGACCGCACTGAGGGCCATCTAGTAGAAGAAAATACTTTTTTGTACGTATGTTTGTAATTTGATGATGTGACCTGCAAATTATCAGCCCTTGACCTAAACTGACAGCATAAACCTTCTACGTAAGGAAATACGTGTCTAAAACAACAAAGATGGCAAGGGTATTTTATTTCAATTATGGTGAACATCTGTATGCCAGCTGATTTATCGCTCTCTGCTCGTGAAAGCTAGATATCTTGGCTCTTCACATGAAATACTTCGTACCTGTGTTTTATCATACTTTTATAAGGAACTGCTTATGATTGAAGTCATAATAATATATTGGTAAAGATAGATTTAGCTTTTGTTCTTTTAAATAGTACTCATTTTTTTACCTTCTGCTGATATAGGACATAATTTTTTTATTAATTGCTTAAGATGTCTTGTTATAGTTGCTGTTATATAAACAAAAACTTGGCGATTAAAAAGAGAGGCGGAGAGTTTATTGCCAGTTCTTCTCGTCCGTTCTACATGTATTTCTTTCTTGACGTTTATAAGTGTACATTGTGTTACCTAAATTAATAAATGATTTTGAATTTGACTTTAGCATGCAGCAGCAGTATTGACCTCTCAACTCTGAGGTTGTGTGTTCGAATCATATATAATTATTTCTATGTGCGCAGTCCAACACAGGTGTGGTGAAGATGCTGAAAAAAAATGGCATTTATCAGGCTGCCTTTTTGACTGTTAAGTAAAATATGAACTGTAGTTCGACAAATTGTAGCTATCCTTCCATCATAACCAAATAAGTATATTATACAAAACATAATGATATAAAAAACCAGTAAATATAATTACAAATCATATACAACTCCCTAGTGTGGGGACTAGCACTGAATTTTTCCACTACCCCTTTGTTATAAATAAAGTTTTTATTATTATTATAAAATTATAACATATTAAAAAATTTAATACCTTTTATTAAATTTAGGCCGATAGGGGCATTATGGCAAGTGGTCCTAAATGTTATAATACTTACGCGAAAGCCTAAAATTCGTATAACGAGCACAAAGGTTATTGAACCTAATTTAAATTAATTTAAAATTAAAAACCGAACATTTAAGTCCGTTACAAATTCCGAGCGCGTTCTATATTCAAATTGGGCTCCACTATTGGCTGCCGGCGGGCTGTATTTTACATCGAATGAAATTTCGCCGGTACAGCGTAATGTCTATGCATAAAGTATTTTAAACTTGTTAAAATGCAACGTATTCCGTTGAAAGTGTAGCTCGCGTTATCAAAAGGGGTTATTTAGTGGATCTTCTTGTCCTTTGTGAGGTGTAAAGGTATTTTCAGAGCTCCGATATAAAGTTGAATTACTTTTGGGTTTAATAGTTAACTAAAATATGTTAGATGAAAATTATGTTAGAGTTTTGGACAAATTCCGGAGGATTGCGTAATTCAAGATTAGAGCAGACAGTATTTGACACGACGCAAGAATATTAGAAAGAATAACTTTACCTTCAATATGACACCTTAATCGAAGACCTGGACGCCGTCATCCTGTCACGGCAGCAGAAGACAGATCACTGTTTAACCAAGAGAAAGGCCGTTGTACCAGCGCACTTCTCTATTCACTGTTCAAGCATACATAGAAAGGAAGTTTATAGGTGCACAGCCAGGGATCGAACCTACGACCTCCAGGATGAGAGCACGCTGAAGATACTATGCCAATTTTGCTCTTTTTCGAATTCACCTTTTAAGAATTGGTCCGTTATTTTCTTTGTATGCTGATTTATATATGAGATTATGGGCTATACCTCTCTCAACGCAGTCGGTTAGAACCAAGAAAGATAACTGTTTCATTTATTTTGTATTTCGGTAAAAAGTTTCAGTTTAACTTAGCTTTAATCAAGCTCAAAACGAGATTTTCATTTTGAAATTTTTCAATATTCCCTCGGCTAACTTAAACTTATTTTTCACCTTTATATAAAATCAAAGTACCCGCAAGTTCTGAGATTTTATGAGCTCTATAAAGCAAGATATCCGTTATTTATTTTTGCCTTTTTTTCCCGACTTCGAAAAAGGGTATTTTCAGACGGTTTTATTCGGTCTTAAGTATCGCTATAGAATGTTACTTTGACATTAAAGTTTTCTAGTTTAGAATCTGAGTTTAATGAAAGAAGTTATGAATCTAATTATCATTAAACAGTACATCCGATACTATACGATACGATCTTCTTAGTTCAAATATAGGACTTAAAACTAATCAAATAATATTGTTAAACTTCAAAGTTGTTTTAGTAAAAAAGTGCGTGCGTACAAAGTACACCTGTCAGAAGTGAAACGTCTTTGTAAATTAACTATAACTAAGATAAGTGTGATCACACTATTTACATTGCATTGCTAATCGTAATATAAAAAAAATCTGCGTTTACTGCAATACTTTATGCGAAAGAATTGCAATCTAAAGTTCTAATATGTAACTTCTAAACGAATACATCCACCAATATAGAAATTAAATAAGGATTTATTATTATTATTATATAGATATTATGTTAAATTTTAGCATAATTTTTAAGATTTATATATAATTTAATGGGTCAGATATTTAGTGCGAGTTCAAATTTTATGTAAAATACAACTCAAGAGTCACTCGTGGGAATTTCGGCGCATCACTATTTAAAATTTATAAAATATTGGATACGCTATAGTGATGTTAATATGTCGATAAAGTAGTATTTGTATTTTGTATTTTGATGCTCTTCAAAGCCTAATCTGTCATATGCAACTATTACCTGATTCCAATATCACTTATAATATCACAAGCAGTAGGCTCACCTGATGTTTACTGATACCGCCGCCCATGGATACTCTCAATGCCAGAAGGCCTGGCAAGTGCGTGCTTTAACAATTTGTACGCTCTTTTTTTGACTTAGGGTCAGTCGAGTTGGTAAGTAAAAGTATTTACAATATTCTTTACCTTCATGTTACTAATTAAAAATAGATAAACATACTGAAACAAATTTAAAAAGTTTGGTCCCTATGGCAGCCAAATTTCCAATAAAATGCAATACATATTAGTTGAGGAATACACCAGGCCTGGTGTCACCGGTAACCTGCGCTTGAACCACACGACCCAAAAGCCTACTCCAATCGAAGACTATTTACTTTTATATTTTAGACGTTTATTATTCTGATAACCTTTATTTTTGAAGTCAGTTAAAATACACAGACTTTACCCATTTTCACCTGCATTTCCGCGTTGTAGTCTCGATTTTCTAATCGATTTAATTCCGGTAATGAATTCTCCGTAAATTAGTGCATATATTTTGAAATTAAGATGCTACCATTTTAATATATATTTTAATGATTTCGACAATAGATATATCGATATAAGTACAACAATATTTCACTGAGATCGAGTGGAACCGACGCGCCGTATATCGAGCCCGAGCGCCACCGAACGTCATATACCGAATTACCTAAAGTTTGGGATATACTGGGCTTATGTTCCATTTATTCTGTGGTCATAGATCCGACAATGATAAGTACATGGTTTCTCAGTATGACATCATATTCTGACCTTTGGCCACAGTATTATTTTGTCAAGAGTGACAAGTTTCTTTACTTACTTTTAATATATAACCTTTAGATGGGGAAGAGGTCATTCACAGCAAGGCTCTATCGCGTATGACTTTCAGCCCCGTATTTCACCTCGCTCTGGCTCACTTTGCCTCATATGTACGACTCTTAAAACGCTTGCTTGGAACCGCCAAGCTTTCCTCGCAATTCAGCGTAATGTCAAGCCATTGAGCAGGCATATGAATAATTTCAATAAATTAATTCCAAAAACCCTTGTTTAGCTTGTATTCATTTCTCGGTTAAGTAAAGCCTACTTGAAGGTCTACTTGTATTGAAACTAATCACAGGATTCGATGAATGTGTTTGTGTTTCATTGAATACAAATGTCAAATTTCCGAGCATCAACTATTGTTAACAAAGTTGATTTTTTTAGGAGACGCAAGTGAACCTCTACTGGCTTGCCTGCTTTTGACGAAACGGTTAGGTCTTTTCTCAACCTTATATACAACGGTTGATACAATTATATCTACTATTAAAGTGCCTTAATTGAGCGTAGTAGTGGTAGCGTACCACGCTACAATTATGTTTTTTACTATTTAATTGCACCAATTGTGTCCCCAGATTAACGTCAGAGCGACTGCTGCGATTCTTCGACCGAATGGTGAATATCTACCTCGCCCCACGCTACGTCAGTATGAGGTTATAACTGAAAATTCTGTAATTTTCCACATTTTCAGTAAGAATTCACTTCTACCACTAATGAACTGTCGATTGGATATATGCTGGATAATTTAATAGTGCGCAGGTTTTAATGTTTTTTAGGACCAGATTTAAGAGATATGGTCGAAGTAATTTAAAACATACTCTTAAAATTATAATACCGCTCACTTTTATATATCATAAACAGAACACTAACTGGACAATTGCTAGCGATGTTTAGCAACACAGTTTTTTATACAGCTAGAAACAACCCCCAAAGCGTACGTAGGCACATTTTTTTACGCCACACCTTCATGCCTTTTTGTGCTCCCAAACGTTGAGTTGCAGAGGTATGTGGAACTCAACCCACTCCAGTATCTTTGATATTGACAGAGACTGGGTGAGAAAAACCCACTAAAACCAACTCTAGTTGGTTTCTACCGGAACCTCAACGGCATGTTACACTAAAAAAATCTTGTCCCATATACTTCGCATCTTAAGATTCGTCTTAAAGTGCATACTCTCTCGTTATGCTGTGTCCTTCTGTAGAATTACTTAATCACAGATGGATACCAGTAAAAAAAAATATTAAAATAAAATACGTTCATTTTGGAACATAAGATCATCAAAGCATCACTTATTCCACGTCTTTAAATTCCAACCTGTTGGCAACCCTACTCATCAGCAAAGAAGACAGAGGATGTAAGCCAAGAGGAAAAGCCGGCTTAAAAAACTCTCGGTACTCTTTTAAAAAGCAAATCATCAAACAATAAAATTCATACCTCGTCACTGACGACCATTTCTTGGACAACACAAGGCAAGCCTAGCACAGAACAAAGATTATGACGCAGCTGAGAACGTAGATGAACACCAAAGAAGAGATTTGCTCGTAGGCGTCAATATAGCGTTATACAGCGTAGCGACATTATTGCTATAAATCTTGCTTGTTTCTTGTAGAATTGTGCATCACCAAGGTGGAGGGTGGATCTAAACTATTTCAATCTTCTCCATCTCTATCTTAGTAACCCATTGAAGTACTATTTAAATATCTCATATGCACCCATTTCCATTTCGTCCGCAGAATGAAAGTAGGAAAAATATTTTTCCATTTTAAATAAGTTTACGGAAAGCGCATATATTTGCCTTACCTATTAAGGCTTGAAATCGCTATTTTATTAAAGGTTAGTTATAGATATCCTTTAAGTTTTGCTAACATAATTTCGGAAAAATTGCGGAATTTTTTAATATGTCGAACAGCAGTGTGGGTCTAGTAGTTTCCGCGTGCGTCTCTCATCCTTGAGGGCGTAGGTTCGATCCGCGGCTGTGTTCCATACTTTTCATCTGTAACATATTCAGAAATCTGATGCCTATACTTAAAGAGGCTGTAGCGCTACTGTCTTTTTTTCAATAGTCACTTATTACATTTGAAAAATAATTATGCCAGAAATTTACATTTTCTGCTAACCCTTATATTAAGGGCGTATACATTACAAGGTAATACATACATATTATACTTACAATAGTAGAGAAGAAGTCACTCACTGTTATATTTTATTCTTCGAGTCTTTCATTTAAACCAATAGACCGTACAACTTCTTAAAACAACAAAAGACGATTATGGTCAATTTATTTTCAAAATTTGTCTAAGTAAATATAAGTTCTGAATAAAAGTTATTATTAATGAATTAGAATTTATTTAGAAGGGAAATAAAACGCCAGTACACAACTTCCCATACCTACAGTCTTACCAATAACGTTCAACATACGTGAAAAAACGTAGAAAATCTACGTAACGTGAATCCCAGCCAATGGTAGGTTCAATACCCGATCGGTGGCCAGAACCTATTGAGCCCCGAACGCTGCATAAGTGTGCCGAAGTACCCTGTAATTGGGTTGAATGAGCTCTCTATCAGAGGTCACTGTGTTCTGGTTATTCGTAACAAGTGCGAATGGCGTGCTCTGATTGGTTGATCGGTTCTGCGCGATTGGGCGCGCGCATACTCGATATAGGTATCGCCTATCGATAGAGTATCAATACGTAATATATGCTGGATTATTTGAATGGATATAATTTCAAGTTAATAAGGCAAGCGTTGATTTATTTTCTAAGGAGGCTGTATGTTCGATTTTTGAATTAGCAATCGTTTTCGAAGACTAGGGCCTGTTTCACAATGTATGGATTAAGTACCAAATAGCTATGCATCACATAAATTATTCGAAAGATAAAAGTTCCGAATAAGATACTTCGCGTTTCATGACGAATAGCGCTATCTGACAGTCGTGAAACGCAACAGTAGTGTTATCCTACCAATAAGTAATAAATAGCTTATTTGGAACTTATAAAGACATTGTGAAACAGACCCTAAGGCTAAACACCAGACAGACTCTCATCCACGAGATCGTAGGGTCGAATCTCGGCGCACCAATGGACAATATATCTATGAGCGCATTTAACATTCGCTCAAACGGTCAATACGTGAGGAAACTGGCTTGCCTTAGACTCAAAAAGTCAGCATGTTATATAGGCAGGTGTGCCTATTAGATTGACAAAGTAAACTGATACAGAAATCTGAGGCCCAGACTTAAAAAGGTTACTGCACCACCAAATTATATATTTTTAAAACACTTAACTAGATTGATGAACCTAATTAAACATCTTTCACCCAAAAGGAACTGCCTACTGTCCCATGTATTTTTGGACGCATCAACTTTTTTGTAAGTGATGTACTAGATTTACAATATAATTGGGTAGAAATTATTACTAAGCGTTTACCATTTAAAATGTTATAGTGTTTCAAAAATATTTTCCGCAATATCGAATACGAGACGCAATATAAAACGCGGCAGACTCAACTAAAAAGCAATCGTGTTAATGGAATTTCAATTTAACAGCAAAGTTAACTAGAAATCCGAGCGGCAATATCGCGACGTCACTCGCAAGATACGTCTACACTGAAAATTTTCTTTCAGTCTGTATTTTCCGATCCGCTTTAACTTTGTTCTTTGGCTTTCGCCAGGGGAAAACCGAACAGCCTCAACAATTAGGTAGTAAGCGTAAACTCGGATGTACTGGAGGACTATTCTCACCTCTGGACGGGAACTCCACAGTGCTTCCGCTGGAGCGTATTCAACGAAGAGAGATTCAAATCGTCGACGAAGAGTATTTTCCATGCTTCTTGATCTATTGGCGTTGCGTAGAGATGGGGTCTCTCTGCATATTCTACCGCATTCACCATGGAGAGTGTTCAGAGGAGTTCTTCGGACTACCTGCAGCTGAGTTTCATGATAGGACGTCAAGGCATAATACAAAATACTGACGGTATCATCCACGTTTCACAACTGAGCATCTGAGGCAGTAATTGCTGTGCACTACCACTATGTTGGAACCAGCTGCCCAATGAAGTATCACCAATTCGACTTAGGGTCCTTTAAGAAAAGAGCGTACCAATTCTTGCGCTTGCGAGACTCCTGGCGGTGTAAATTGCCATGGGCATGGTATCACTTTTCATCAGACGAGCGTCTAATTTCCTCCTGTAAAATAAAAAGATGATGATGATGGTCTCAATATCCCTAAAGCATGGAGGATAGAGTGGTGCAGCATATCGACGACTCTTCAAAACAGACACGACCTACACTAATGGTGACTACGAAGAAGAAGTTGCCCTAGTTATCATAAAACACAAGAATGTGTGGCATAGACACTTATTGTTGGCATCAACCCATGGCCAGACACACTGCCTGGTTTTATTTAAAAGAACAGGAGAGGAGGGCGGGCGGTTCCACCAAAACCTTATAACCTTATATAGGCTCTGATGTTAAGTGACACGCATGGACATTCTCAATCCTAGGGGGCTCGTGAAGCAAGAAAAGAACTAGCAAAATCCTGTCTTGCTAGCATGCAATGCGCGGGATAAAAGATGCACACTAGAAATAGCAAAATGGACTGGACCTACTGGAAATAGATGTATAGGACGAAAAAAGAAAAGATGGACGGGGAGGAGCTGGATGAATGTTGCTCAAGACAAAGAGAAATGTAAAAATATGGAGGAGGCTTTTACCCAAAAAGGGCAAACACACTACACCACTAAAAATAAAAAAAAATCTATTTTTTTTAAACGTGTACTAACTTAACTAATTCTAATATTTGTGAATATAAACTAACCAATTGTTGTATGGATTAATAAAGCTTTAATAATAATAATAATGCTCTTGCAGGTCCCCAAATAGTCGTGGTCAGCTGGTTCCACATAGTAGCAGTGGGTTTCCTCTTAGGCTCTCGTCTCGTCATATTTATATTGTTTAAATCAAGTCTAATAGTATAATAGTCATTATACCTAGACATTATTAATAATTAACGTGTACACAACGCTCATATTTGACAAAAGCTATCTGCCTTCATTCTGCTGTTTCCGGCAAATCTGATCTACTGATCAAAGCTTTTAATTATGAACTCTTCAGTGTTCTTTCAATTTAAACTTTGACCGAGTTTATGTGTTTATATTTGACACTAAAGACACTAAGTATGTATTAGAAAACACAAGGATCTCTGATATACAGGTTATAATTTTTTTTTTAAATTTTAATTTCCGATTTAGTTTAAAAACTGTAATTACTAAGTAAACCAGTGGCGAAGTAATAGTGCATATCGGCGCGTTGCAGGCGGTAAAAAGAAAAATACATAAAGACGACAGCGGGTGGGGGTAACGGGTTGCCCCCTGGGGTATGGGGCATCTATCCGAGGTGCTAGCTCTTAGGTGGATGTACGGTATTACGAACTTATTGATCTGACGTACATTGTAAGGCTACAGTTTAAAAATTAAACTTTTAGAATTTTTAATGATATAAATTGTAATTTTTTACAATTTTACTGTCAAGTGGTTTGCACATCCAGTTCTCGGGGTCCAATCCGAGTGAGTGACTGAATAAAATTTAAAGTTTTCTATGAATAATTTCAATGGTTGCGTTTGATTTGGACATTAGTGATTTTTAAGTATCCCCATGTTTCGCATGCGCTTGCGTTTGCGCAAAAAAATGTATAAGAGCAATTCGTGTAGCAAACAAATTTTGATACGTGCGTACCCTTGTTTAAGAAGTTCAACTTTTCTCTGTGCGTATATTTTAGAAGGAAGAGAATTCACAAAAACAAATATTTTTAAGGTAACGGTAATAAACATATATCGAGTAGAGGGAGAAATTCGATTATCCAAAAATTCATCTGGAATTCTACAGAAAATGTTGTATGGCAAACAAGTTTTGTAGTAGTTTACCAAAAACATTAAAAGATTTTCCTACTAGAAATTTCAAAAATCGACTTTAAATGGTATCTTTGTAAAAAAATATGCCCGCTGAAGTGGGCAGCTAGTTAAACTGCCTTGAAAAAGCTTGCAGTTGTGGATGTGTGTGTGATAGGGCGTTGCTTTAGGTTTAGGTGACCCTTTTTGGAGGCTAAAGATCCTGTAAAAATGGTATCGAAAAATTGTATTATAATTTCCTGCCTTCGACCTTTTCAGCTCTTCTTGAAGACGAAAGTAAATTAGTAGCTGTTGATGATGTATTTGAGATGATTGCATGTTTATTTATAATCCTACATCTATGAATTATATATAACGGAATCCAGTCAAAGAATTACTAAAAAACTGAAACTAAAAAACTTGAAAACTATAGTATTGTCTTTTATTAACATAACTTTTACACATTTCAAGAAAACATTTTTTTACGGATTATAGTTATGTATTATTGTATTTAAATTTATAATTATTTAGACATCATTTTAAATTTAACCGACGTTTCGCGTGCTTTACAGCGTGCGTGGTCACGGTGAATGAAGACAAAGGTGTTAAATGTCAAAAAGTATCACAGCTGTAGAATATGTTGTATTATCTGTATTTATTTCCCCGGAGTTGGTATCGACTAAAAGATGTAGGGTTTCTGCAGAAATTGCACGGTAACCTCCACCGTGAGCAATTAATAATTAATAAAACTAAATAATTATAAGTTTAAATACTATAATCCGTAAAAAAGTGTTTTTATTTTAAGGTTAAAAGCTAGTTTACTATTTTATAAACTATTTACTGTCAAAAACGTGTGTAGATAGTGATTACTTTCCAGTCTAATAGGCAAATAAAAAATTCCATTCTATTGACAGACATGCACATTTAAATGTGAAAATCTGTCACATTAGACAATGCAGACATTTAATCCTTTTGTGAATGATTAAAGAAGCACAATGTGTGAACGTCATGGTGCGTGGAGATGTTTAAAATGACATTACTTGTTTCACGCCTATGCATAGATTTGAAAGTTTGGTAATCGTTTGGTTAATGAGCCTTAGTTTAATGATATTCAAAAGCATATGTTCTTATTTGGATATGAAACAAAAGAACAGAGTTGTTGGCCTAGTGGCTGCAGCGTACACCTCTCATGCTTCAATACCCGGCTGTGCACCAATGGACTGACAATGTTTTTAAAATTCGTTGAAGGAAAACATCGTGAGAAAACTGTCTTAAACCCCAGGAGTGGCCCAGGAGGCCGATCACCTATCAGATTAAAAAATGATCATGAAATACATACAGAAATCTGAGGCCAAGACCTAAACAAATTATAGTGCTACTGATAAAAAAAAAGATGAAACATTTTGTTTTCTTTATGTAATATTTGTTTTAACAGGAGTGTTAGTGTGAAACCTTTACCACTACCCATGGACCTGCAACGCTGAGGAATAGCGAGTTTGGGGCTGACCTTTCTTGGATTGTGCAATAGAGATCGGCACCTCATCATTTCCATTTAGTGATGATGGAGCAACAGTAGAGCGCATCTCTCTCTCAAAAATGTTAATTGGTTAAAAAAAATAAACAAGAATTGAAACACTAATATGTAAATATAATTCTAAAATATATTATTAAAAGAAGTCCCTTTAGGCATGGTTCCGATGATACTGGCGTTTCCCCTTTGAATAGCTAGACTAATTCTTTGATCAAAGTAGCTGCCAGCTCTTCGGCCTGACCTTTTTGATATTTCCCTACAAATACTTATAGCGCTAGGAATCCACGCACCAAGGGTCTCCACAACGAATGGGACAAAATCATATTCGGACCCCTGCTTTTTCAGCCGCATCACTAGCTGCACTAGCTCTATTGTTGGTTCCATGAAGATGGGAAGGTGGTGTGTCTGAACAGGTTGCATTCCTTACCATCATCAAACTCATACCGTCCGGTCTCTTATTAAATATAAAAAGTGGCTTAAAAAATAAAATATAATATGCACAAACGCAAACTTGGAATAAATAATCGAACCGCTATACATTCAAGCCTTTCTGTCTATTTACGAATGATTCGGCCAAGCACAAGTATTACCCAACCTGTTATAGACAGTTATTGATGATAATGTTAGAATGTTGGCACTGCGCATCAGTCGTCATCAGTGATGTCTATATTTAGTTTTATGAGTTCAATATATTTTCCAGCGTTTTGACTTATGTTAAACGTGGAGTGATCCTATTACATTATACGGTTTGTAGCTTATAGTTCGAGTATCAAGGTTGTTCTTGCAGTTCTCCTTTCTCTGTGTTATCAGGTCTGTGGTTCAATAATCTGACAGATGGGTGTCCACGTCAATAGGCGATGGGGGGATATATTCACAATTATGATTGGATATTAATACATAATATATTACTATATTTAAAATATGACCTAATATTGGATTTATTTATTTATTCAAGATTAGCATATCATACATAATATTATTTAAAAAGTATGAAAACTATGGAACGAGAATTGTTACATTTAAAACATATACAAGATAAAATAAAAATAACAGAGCTGAAAAAAAGGATGATTGATATGATAATATCGTTAGATTTATGTACCTGTTCATTAAATTAAAATTAATGCTTACCACATCATACATAATATTATCTATAATGTATAACAATTAGGGAAAGGTAAATGTTACAAAAAATACACTTATTACATATACAAGATAAAAAATAAAAATAAAATAAAAATCATTTATTTCAGACCAATTAATAAGTCCATATATTGTTAGTATAGTAATACTTATAACTATGTCAGCAAAATTATTTAAAAAACATTTAAATATTCAATTCATAAGTCGACGCTGAATAAAAATACCAGATATTTTCTGTTAAGCTGAAAAAAATTACCCGCAAAACAGCTGATTAGGATCGAGATATGGACCTAACAAGGCCTTCTTTAAAATTAATCAACCCACTACCGAATATATCCAGTTCCGGATAAGTACTATTTCTTCCGTTATACTCACGAATAATTCTAAAGAGATGTGCCTGAACTACTAGATTGGTTGGAACGAAATTCAGAAGATAACTGTTATAAAATGTGCCAAGGTATTGATTGCTGTTTTAACTGCACCTAAGCAGAAACATAAGTTTTCAGTATGGAAAATGAAACCTTTCTAAATCATAAAGCAGTTTTAATACAAACTATGACTCAAACACCCATAACATTTTTTAGTTGCAATTAGCGCTAAATCTGGATTCTGGAACTTACATTAAATTACTTATTTAATTATATTAATATTATTACCCAACAACTATGAAAATATATATTAATACATAACTCTTATTTAAATTAAAGCAAAGTTTAAGAGAGTAATCGATAACGCATCGGCAGCGCCCGCGCATGATTTGTGTCGCACAGGTGCAGACGCAAATATCGTTTGGTTTCACTCGCAATTGGCATTTTGGGTGTACTTCTCAAACTGTTTATTCGTTCGTTCTGCTATTTTAATGAATAGATAGTAATGTATCGTACCTATATTACACGAAAGAGTAGTGTGCTTAGTGGCATTAGCGAGCGATACTTAGGTCGTGTGTTCACATCCTGACTGCACCAATGGGCTTTTATTTGTATATGACTTATAAATCACCTCCCTGATAAAGAAAATAGTAATCAAAGAAATAAACAATTTCATTTCAAGACCTATACAGAACCCCTTTTATTTAACGTATATAATCTACTAATCCAACAAATGTATTATATATTGAAAAAATTCAGCAACACAGACAGGCAATGACAGAAAAGAAATAAAATTGCATAAGGTGAATGCAAGAATGCATTAGACATAGTTAGACATAACATAGCAAAGCAGTTAAACATATTTTAAGAGGGCAATAATAAAAAAAACACATGAAAAAGTAAAAGAAATGACACATTTTGCAGCGATTTGTTGCAGCTTATAATGATGGGCAAAATGCAAGTCGAGACGGGGTGGTAGAAGGAAGGAGTGGAGCATCTGCAGAAGAGCTTTTTCACCTGCACAAGATACCTAAGATGATATCTAAAATGTATTTTTTTTTAATAAATCAGTGTCGCTACAACATTTTTTGAGGTCTGGCCCTCAGATTTTTGTATATTTCATGATATTTTGTCAAGCAGCAAGCCGGTTTCGTCAAGATTAGTTTACCTTCACCGTTCGAGGGAATATTAAATGCGCACATAGAAAGAAGTCCATTGGTGCACAGCCGGGGATCGAAACTATGGCCTCTAGTATGAGAGTCACACACTGAAGGCTAACTGATTTTGGTAGAACTCACAAATTTTCAATCAATGTCATTGGTACCTTGTATTTAACTTGTCAGCTAATGGTATCCATCGACGTCTATATCTCAATAATTCATAGACATAAACATTACATTTATTACTAACAAAACACACACAGAAACACCCTTTTTTTAAAGCAATAAGGTACATTTTAAGTGTGTGCGTTGTGGTTGTATCTGGCTGTGGTGTTCCACAGCGCTGGTTATTCTGCCAGAGACTACTACAGTTTGTTTAGCAATATAAAATATTAATGTTTGAGAAACTGCAATCATAAGTTGAGCCCCGTCGATAAATCTATGAAAATGAACGTCGCTCCTAATGTACTGGAATGCTTTCATGATCTGCTATACAGGGACTGACTGGACATTTAACTAATGCGAAAAAGACGGATGTTATTCGTCTATAGTTAATTTTTATTGTTTGTTGCATATGAAATATCAAGAAATGAAATAGTCAAATTTAAATAAAACCTTCTTTTTGTTAACTTACGTATAGGATTTCGATTATATCTTTAAAAAATCAAAATCATTTATTCATATAGGTAACATAATGTACACTTATGAACGTCAAAAAAAATACATTAAATGCTTCTAATTTCCAATTCAAGTATATAAGAAAAACTAAAAAAAATATAATAATAATCTAAATAAAAATCTAAAATATTATATATATATATATATATATATATATATATATATATATATATATATATATATATATATATATATATATATATATATATATATGCCTAAATAGGCAGCGACACAATTATCAATATATATTTACTGTATTAACATAGTATTAATAATTATTAAAAATAGCGAAACATACTAGAACAAATTTAAAAATCCTTTAATGCTGGCATTTCAAATCAAATCTTTATTGCATTCCTTGTATTAATATTTTATAACAATAAGGACTTTGGTTAGGCACGCCAATGTTGTAGCAGGGCATGCTCCACCATAGTTAATACATTACAATTCTTACAAGATTTATTTTCTTTGGCTTCGGCTAACATTATCGGTCAGATACTCTGTAACAGTGTAATAACACTTCTTATATAATAATTTCTTCAAAGATTTTGTAAACCTTAAGTGCCTCGCTTTTAAACTTTCCGATAATTTGATATATATTTTTATTGAGGAGGTCAATGGTCCTGATTGATGCAATCCCAATCTGGACATAGGTGGAAACAGTTGGCCTTTACGAGAAGGTCTCAGAGCCTAAAATCCCAGAGGCCCTTTTATCTCTGCCTTTTATTAAATATAAGAAATGTATTAAAGAAAAGCTGAGCAAAAAGGCTTACTATAAAGTTAGTGATTGTCTAGTTGATAAAAGGGCCTGGGACTAGTGCTGGGCAGGCTACTTCTAATTAATTTCCTATATTTGTTTTAAATATTGTAGCATTGTTTGATGATTTGCTTTTTTTTTTAAAGAGTACCGAGAGTTTTTTACGCCGGCTTTTTCTCTCGGCCAACACCCTCTGTCTTCTTTGCCGATGAATAGGGATGCCATCAGGCTCGAATTTAATGACGATTTAATGACTGGAATAAGCGATATCATGATGATCTTTCAAAATAAAGGTATTTTTGCGTCCAGCTCTGGTGTCACCGGTACTATCTACTAGGCGCCTACTTAAATTTAGAGCCTGTGCACTCGAACCTCACCGCTTAAGAGTCTCTATTGTTTATTGATATTTTAATCCTAGCAAAAATTGTATGGTCTAAGCCATATTCCTTTATGCCAGTTACCAACAGTTCTTTTTCCATATAAATGTATAGCAAGTATCTGCCTTGAGCAAGCCTCAAGGTTGACAATACGCTTAATCACTACTCTCGATTGATATAATATTTTAATAATATAATTATATGAGTCCGTCCCTCCATAACTAACAAATGATACGACAAGCGCCGATGTCCAGTCTATATTTAGATGTACTTCGCAGAACACATCAATGTTATATGAATTAATATTCTCAATTTCATATTTTTATAGTCCAACAGACGCCAGTGACAATGTACGGTGCGACAAATATTCACGACAATTTAGATTACCGAACCCAATAACTTATCTCAATCCATTTTTGACCATCTGAGATAGACATTTAAATATTGCTAAAAGTGTGCTAATAACTTATATAGCCATCTATCTATACAAGCATCAATGGTAGGTCGGATCGGTGTATGTGGAAAGACCTTTCTATGAAAATGACAATTCAACTGTGGCAATATCCTATCTTAAGATTTTAACTTACACCAGTTTTTAAAATAATTAAAAAGCTATTTGATATGTTTTAAACACAGAAATGTATATTTTAATATTACTTGTACGGTTTTAATTGGTTTATATTGATAATTAATAGTTTAGCGAAGGAATTTCATTCTATCCGTCGAATCAAAAATGGATTGTCTTCTAGGCTTTGGTTATTGGGATGCAGATAGGAAATCGATCGACTGTCTCGGTCCGATTTCAGATTGTTTTCAATGTGAGATTGTGGATTAGTTATTGAGTTCGGGCGTGAATGATAAAGCTTTCGAAGTTCCGAGTGAGCTTTAAAAATATGTATTAATAAATGTGTTTCCGTGTATTGAGAGGTCCAAGGCAAAGGGATCACCTTATAAACTAACATTTTATGTTGTAAGGAAACTTGTTAGAAAATAATCGTAACATTTTATTGCGATCGGTAAAAGTATAAAAGTTCACAGTAGAGTGATTGTTGAGATCTAGATCAAACGTCGGATAGATCGGATCGACGCAAATCGACGCGCAGCGACGCGTGCGCACTTCCTAGCATTGTCTTATGTGACAAATACTGTGACAGGTTGTAATCAGATTATGTATTAAAATGTTATACAGACATATTTATTTTTATGAGATAAATATCGGAAAGTGCTGTATATCGTACTAAGATTAAAATGAACATAGTATCTATTATTTACAACATATATCGTATATATATATATATATATATATATATATATATATATATATATATATATATATATACGATATATATATATATATACATGTTATACTATATAAATAGGACTGGACAGACTGTATGCAACGGAGTGGTTCAAATGGAGAAAGCATGTTACCTTTTGGTAACCAAAGAAAAGAATTGCGTAGGAACCAGTTGAAACAATTAGAGGTAGCCTCTGTCAGACATATAGAAATATGGAAAATTAACTTTAGTATATTTTAAAGGGATTCTTGAAGAAACCGAGAGAAAAAGCCGGCGTAAAAAAACTCTCGGTACTCTTAATATCCTTATTTATTTATTTTCAGATTTATACTTATACAGAAAAGCTCTATATTATCCTAGAAATAGGCCACTTATCGCTGTTGGGAGTTAAAATATTGAAGTTACAGGGACATATTATCATCTTTGTCAAAAAGTCAATTCCAATTTTAAAATTGGGCTTGCTCTGTCCAATGTCTGAATCTTGGAAGCATCGTTATTAGGTAACACTGTAAAAGCTCAAAGCTCAGGATCGCTATTCGATTGTCTATGGGAGTGCCAAGTAGGCTTTTTCTAGAGCAGAGTTGGCCTAGGTGCTTAAGCGTGCGACTCTCATACCTGAGGTCGTTCCCCGGCTGTGCACCAATGGATTTTCTTTCTATGTGCGCATTTAACAGTTGCTCGAACGGTAAAGGAAAATGTCGTAAGGAAACCGACATGTCTTAGACCCACTGGAGGCTGATCACCTACTTGCCTATTAGATTTAAAATGATCACGAGACAGATTCAGGAATCTGATGCCAAGACCTAAAGAGGTTGTAGCGCCACTGATTTATTTATTTTTTTAATTGGATTTTCTATGTAATTTGTTTTACAGTGTAAAGGGTACTGAATAGTTTTCACACTTTCAGCGTGTTCATACATCAGTGATTCATTCGAGGCGGAAGTAAGTTTTTGCGGATCTCTAAATCACTCGCCGCTCCACCAGGATACTGTTATCCTGGTATTTAATTATGATCACACTATTAGGCTGAGTATACACGATACGTAAGTTAATTACATTATGATCCTATATTTCTTGGAGCATTGATCGTGAGCTCGTTCGCCTACGAAGTGCCCAGTTCTGAGCTTCTGGAAGGAGCTTAATTAGCCAGGAAGGTGAGGTTTGAGTCTAAACGATCTTAATCTTTCTCCTTCCTACTGGGATCCTTAACTTGGGTATGTATGAGTGGATAAGAAAGTCACGTTTTGTTGCCATATAAAATATTGATAGTTTCCAACTGTTAAAACTGAGTATGAACTATGAAGACCTGGCACGAGGAACATACGTATTTGGGCATCTGCTTTTTGGGAATCATGATTTTTGGTATTTAGAAGGATGGTTGCCGATGTCGTTTCTGTTATTATGTAAAACATGTGTTTCTTGTGCATATAGAGAGGAAAGTACCACTAGAATAAAATTCAATCGTCTCAATTACATTTAGGTTTAAATTACTTGTGGTTTTACCTCAGTTCTTTAGGCTAAAAAATATCGAATTAATCATTGCCATTAATTTTGCAGTAGTTTATATTACAAACATTTATAATATCCTTATAAGTTTATTAAATTATTTCAATGACTCTCGCAAGTGTAGGTACCTTAAATATCATCCAGTCTCACGAATCACGTGTTAAGTGTCAACAACTTAGTTAGTGAAACGTAAATTATACGGAATTATTTACCTAATATTAATTAGACTAATCTTCGCATAAACCTCATCCGTCATTCATATAAATACTTTAAACTCATAAAAAAATTTATTGCACTGAGACTACCTTTGTCTCTTTCTTTACAATGTAAACACCATTTGATAGTAAGAGACGAAACAGAACTTTATTTAAAAGAATCCAACTTATTCCGTTTTATTAATGAGGTGGTTCCAAATTTACAAATTTAAAAATTATCGAACAATTATTATTTATTTATTTATTCACTTACAGCCGATACATGGCTGTAAACTAAAATATATTAATTATAAAATAACATAAAACACAGTAGATGCTATCCTCTAATACCCTCCAAGTATACCCTCTCAGAGTATACTACCCCCATACGCTCACCAAATAGGTCGCTCTCCGGTGAATTCTATTATATTTAAGCAAAAGGGGGGGGGCATTTTTATATGTTTAGGTTCAGAATCAAGAGTATACCTTCAGGTAGAGCTTTTTATTTCAAATACTTTAATGCTAGAACTCACTGTTATTTATTCTTTTTAGGTATCTGTATGCCGAAAAAGGGCCATTCCTGACTGCACTGTGCGACTCTCTGCCATATAAATCCTGCTGTTTCCGTTGCAAGATCTATTAAACAGAGAAAGTCGATAGTAAAGTAATCATTAAGGGCATGCGTAAAACGCTATTGAAACAAAGAGTGGAAAGCGCGGGCGCCGGTCTCACGCGAACCGATCGTAATAGCGCGATTATCTTGACATCTTAACGCTCCACACCACTTCCTTTGCTCTATTGTCGTTGCTATCAATCGAAGTAGCTAAATTGCTATAGCATTTTACACTAGTGATATCGCATCACATCTCCGCGTCACGTCACGTGAGATTACGTGCGTTCCACAACTGAGGCTTTCTGACGACACCACTATATGGAACCAGCTACCCACTGAAGTATTTCGGTACTATTTGAATTAGGCCTTGCAACGCACTCGCGATTCTTCTGGCAATGAGTGTATCACTTAAAATCAAGTGAGGCTCGCTTGCTTGTTTGCACTATCCTAAAAACATTAATAAAAGTCACAATATTTTGTTAGTTTTAAAGTATCGTTTAAGTAGGTATACGTTATTGATGAACGATGGTACAGAAGAGTAAAGATCGCGAAAGAGTCGACGAAGTGTAGGATGGCGTCCTAATAAGTGGATTGACGATCAGGTGAGGGAACAGGAAATGGTGAGCGGCGGTCGTATGGGAAACTTCGGGGTTCTATGACCAGCAGTGGACGTGGATAGGCTCCACGCTGTAACTAAGTACCTATTTTCATAAATTATTAACCAATATATAACCCACATATAGGTGGTTTATAACAAATAATTTACGCAATAATTTGCATTGGTACATCACGTAGGTACGATGTGATTTCCCGTCATACATACCAAAAATCTACAAACTCTAAACGTACTTAGCCAATAAAGGGGGGTAATCTAGAACGCAGGAATCTAAGTCTGCTCGCATAATATAGACGAAGAAGTCTCCATGTCCCATTAGGCTTGTTCGTCGCGAGCATCCTGTACTTAAAATAAACATGATTCGCATCGTTAACCCGTCACCTACGATATTGATGTTAAACTACCCAAAAGTGTGGTGTCACGGGCCATTAGGCCCTTAAAGGTGAGGGCTTGATTGATTCGTCCCACCACTGTTTACGGCTGGGTTGTCGCACGCGACCTAAGTGTATAAGTTGGGAACTCTTGCGCATCCACTGACTTTTTTATACAATGATAGTGGGATGCATCTGGGTGTAGCAAATACAACAGCAGACCGTCCGTCTGACACTAGAGTTACTAATTAAGACTTAAGACAAAGCTTTTTTTAATGGTTACCGTTAGTCTAATAAGTAGAGCCGTAAAGCAAATAAATCAACGATCTCCTGCGATATGCGTTGTTTTCTCTCGATGTACTATGTACGATGTTTTATGTCATCTCGAAAAAAGTATTTTCTTCCTTTTATGAGATAGAAAACTTAATTCAAGTCAACTCGTTTCTAAGTTACCTCTTCATTCCCACGAAAATGTAAGTGCGTACTCCTATTTCACCGTGCCTTCTGCGGATAGAAGACAAATCTTTGATTGAGTAATGGTTGCAGCTGTTTACAAACATTGTGTAAAACAAAAAAACGATTAGAAAGTGTAGCTCAGAGCATTTGCCAGATCTTCTTTTGCGTTCTACAGCCTTGATTTGAGAACTGGCAGTAAATGTAAAAGCATTGAATATGTATTTATTTTGACGTGCGCGTTACATTGTGTTACCCAAATGAATAAAGATTTTGATTTGATAAGAAGAACACCTGTTGACCTTCTTTGGCGGAAGAGAGTTATAACGTTATAACGAGTGTGTGTGTATAAGTGTTTAAAAGTTTTTATTACCAATTAAACAGTTCGCGATCAATGATCAAAGATGCCGCTAATTAATAATTCTTCAATATAATGCGCATGATTGCTCGCAATTACACTACTTGTTATGTAAACATGTGGTTATTATCATAACTCGAAGTCATGCGGCAATGAATCTCAAATTATACATTTCAAATTATACAACGATGTACAGTATTTTTGACCTACTTGAAAAAATAGTATTAGACGTCTTTCGACCGACGATGAAGCGGTTTTTCAGTCATTACTTGCGGCACCATGCTGCCATTTCAGGTGTTCTCTGATTTCAAGCCTTCAAGAGAGGAGAACCTCAAAGGCTAAGAACGCACTTAAAAGCCTCTTGGTATTGCAGATGTCTGGGGATGTGGGTGGCACTAAAAATTTAATTATCAGTGACATGCCTGCCCTCTGCTTGCTGTCCTATACAAATGACGTGTATGTGTTTTTGTACATGGTATGCATGTCTTCAGCTCCCGTTAGTATTTGATGGCTATCTTTATGTATGTGTATGTCACTGAATTTCTCTTAAACGTCTGGACTGATTTTAATTGTAAGATTGCGGAGCTGTAGGTTTTTAATACTTTATTTAATATCCTAATCGCTTGAAATATCATGCAGGACAGTCTGCCAGGTCCACTAGTTGTATATAGATTTTATGATTTATTTCTTATTAAAAATATTGCAGCATACATGAGGATATATACTAACTAGTAATCATCATGTATAACACTGGTATTTTTTGACTTAATAGACACAATGAAAAGAAAAACAGAGGGGACAGTATTTAAAAATGTTATTATTTCTTTTGTATTAGGTCAAATTAAAAACATTAGGTACAAGTTTATACCATACTCTTTATTGAATTTTGACAGTGGTAATATTTCATTAAAGAATTAGATTTTTGTCTAAATAAAATTTCTTATTAACAGCCTTTTCCTTAACGGGCCCATTGATTGATGTTAGTTTAATTTTGTGCAATGCATATGCTACAATATGCAGTGAGAATCTTAACTATAGTAATTAATAGCGGACTTAATAAATATTAAACTTATCCAGTCATTAAAATATAGGGTAAAAACTATCCAATATGTTCATATATCTTTAAAGTATTTAAGCTTAAAAGAGTATAATGACATTTTCAATCCAATCAACAAATATCTGTTTAATTTGAATATCATGTCACAGAACGAAAAAAAATGTTTTCCTGATGCTTCATTTGTTTGTAAACAAATATCTAACTACCAAGGCTAAAGAAAACCTTTGTCAATCATTACTCCAGATTCATTTTTTTCATTAAAGTTCATTAACCGTACTAAGGTATAGGTGTTTAGATGAAATCTAAATGTAGGAAGGAAGCGAGCAGTCAATGGTGACATTCGACAATGATTACAGGCAGACAGGCGTGACGCCCCTGTGGTTGCTTTAAATATATTACTAGTGTTTTGAATGAACTTGTTCGTCTGGACACTTTGTATTGGAATAAATCAACTATAACTTTTAAATCACTCACTCTTACACATATTTACACTCACAACCTATGCTTTTAGTTTTTTTTATTTTATTTATTGAAGTATTCCTACAGCTAATCACTAAACAATTACATTACACACAAAAGCATAAACGGAATACACATTGAAACAGAAACATAAAGCACAGTTGTAAGATTGATTGATTGGTAGATTAAAATATATATTTAATATAAAGGAACAAACAAAGCCATTATTAGTAAAAGATACCTGAGTTTTTTAAATATTTTTTTAAGAATTTTTTAGTCACAATAAATATATCGATTTGCTGATAATTTATGTTGTAATCTGTAGGTATGCGATACATAACAGAGTTTCGTTTATTATTATAGTTTAGTTATACATAGTAGTTCTGTCCACGATGGAATACTGGTGGCCTGTTATTCCATGACATCTTTAATCCAATTATAGAGAAGCCTTCACACAGATGCTGCATATAAACCCGCGAAATGGATAATTTTTATTTCTCATTAAGAAACAACGACATACATGTAAAAATATAGGTACTAACTAGGAATACACATTAGTGTTATACACAACTTCTAGAAAGAATATATGCACTTACTAGGAATACACATTAGTGTTATACACAACTTCTAGAAAGAATATATGCACTTACAGAAACACAATCAGAGATATGACGGTATTACATTCTTTATGGTGCTACCAGAATTAACCCCATATTAAATGTAGTCATTTAATTTCTCTTGTTTAATGAAAAAAAAATGTACTAAATATTCTTTTTGATTGGTCTTTTCAGCCAGTTTCCTCACTATATTTTCCTTACCTTACCATCTAGTGTTAAACGTACATATAGAAGGAAAGGGATGAAGATACGATAAGATGTCATGTAGAACATGGTGTAATGGTTGCAGCTCCTTACAAAAGTTGTGTAAAAGAAAAAACTTGGCTATGAAAAAGAGTGGCGGAGAGTTAATTGCCAGTTCTTCTCTTCCGGTTAACACCCTTGATGGCAGCAGGTAAATTTGAAATTAGAAGCGTTCTATGTACATTTATTTATTGATGTTATGAACATACACACTGTATGTATGTGTACATTGTGTTATCTACATGAATAAATTATTTTTAATTCATTGATTAGATTGATTTTAAAAGAAAATTAAAGTTCAAAGCTTTCAAAGATTTAGCCAATTCCGATGACCTTTGATGCCCTCGTCATATTAACTGGTTCCACATTAGTGACCAGTGTAAAGTAATGATTGTTTCCTTTCGCTAAGGATGTTCCACAAATCAGTGGACGGTCGGTTGGTTGCGCTAACGACCAGCTATTATAACCAAGGACAAGGTTTTCATGTTGAATATTGGGTTTTTGGCTCTTACTTTACACGTGGTTCGGTTAGAATCAACGAATTACTAATTGTCTTCAAACTTCGGCTGAGGTAACTCGTACAGATAATTAAATCCAAGAAAATTTTCTTAAATTGACTTAAAATATGATTTTAATTTCTTATAAATAGAATTTAAAATTTGGTACCTAAACTTTGGATCACCATGTGGAACTTGGATAAGCACAGTGGAACTAAGCAAACCGGGAGTGCTCCAATACCCAGGCCTATGTCTGATTAGGAGGTGACATCGACTACCGTTACTATTCGTTCCCTCAGCGAAAACTAACCACATGATATAATGTATCCAATCAAAGAACTTTATAGATTAAAGGACGTTTTTAAATGTCCGTTAGTAACTGACAAAATGTCTGATTCTTGTCAGCTCCTGTACTGTAAGAACTTGGCGATTAAAAAGAGTGATGGAGAGTTTATTGCCAGTTCTCCTCTTCCGTTCTACGCCCTTTATTTGAGAACTGGCAGTAAATGTGAAATTAGAAGCATTTAATGTATATTTCTTATTTTGACGTTCATAAGTGTATATTATGTTACCTAGATGAATAAATTTTTGTATTTGAATTTGAAAAGAAATAGTATTTTTGTAAATATTTGATTCTAACCGGAGCAATAAAAAAAGAACTTTAATACTAATTTTCTTACGTACTCTTATCTGCTACTTTAAATGGTGCTGTGAATGGGCAATCTGGCTGTTATAACTTAAAACTAACATTGACGAAAATATTGATATATTTTACAACAATCTACCAAATTATTATTATTAAAATTCAAAAGTATTTCCGAACCAATTCGACTTAAGGTCCTTCAAGAAAAGAGCGTACCAATTCTTAAAAGGCCGGCAACGCACTCGCGAGCCCTCTGGCATTAAGAGTGTCCATGGGCGGCGGTATCACTTAACATCAGGTGAGCTTCCTGTCCGTTTCCCCCTTGTTCTATAAAAAAAAGAAAAAATTACCGTTACATTGTTTATCATGCTCTTGATGAGGTATAAATCTCTCTTTTACTTTAAGTTATAAGTAATTTACTTTTTATTTTGTAGTTGCTTGTTCATGTTCTGATTGTATACGCGTATTGATGTGTATACGCGAAAATCTGTGATGTAATATTTTCTTGTATAGTTCTATATATACATTGTTTTAGAAATAAATAAATAAAATCTGTAATAAGCGTATTTATAAGAAGGTACTTAAATACTAACCAGGTTTACAGAAATCCTCGGAACAGTGAGGTCGCTCCGTGAAGCCTGAGAAGTGCCCAGAAAGCTTCTGTGCTTCTGGAAGGAACTGGGCTGGCGTAGTTAGCCAGGACTTCACACATAACGGACCTTTTGAGCGTCTAAGTGCGGAAACGGAGTCCACAAACATACATACATACATACTAACCAGGTTACACAGGTAAGCCTCCAATGCGACCATCTATAAAGTACGAAAAGGTATGACTCAACCAGTAATAGTTGAAAATTGTTAGTTCCTTTTACAAGCAATTTGCATTATGACATTGTTCACACTACATTGTGTGACACATCAATTTGACCGAATTCCCGAATTAGCCACATTATACCTTCGGAGTTGTTACAATATCTTATATATTAATTCAATTTTTTGATAGAACAGGAGCCAAAGGGGCTCCCATGAACACTCACATTACGCACTCGCGAGTACGTTGCCAGCCTTTTAATAATTTGCATTTTCTTGAAGGATCCTAAGTCGAATTCGAAATACTACAGTGAGTAGCTGGTTCCACATACTGGTGGTGCACGCCAAAAACTAGTACCTTAGTTGTAAATGGATGCTGCAGTAGTTTGATCAACCATGTTTGAAAATAAAGTAAATTCAATTAAAATAGAGCAGATAAATAGAACAGATCTTTCTAAATTGTAGCGAAAAATCACCTCCAACACGTCAGCTTACCAAAAAACCGCATTGTTAAAGGTTGACTCGTTACCCTTACGATGCTATATATAAAGAAAATACTAATTCACAAAAGTGTTATTTTTATTTCCACATTCTATCGCTACACTTATAATTATTGGTATTACAATAAACTTTAAACTTTCTATATATTAAAATAATAATAAAATATATAATTTTAAATCTGAAAGCATAGTGAAAGGAAAAACACAGATATTATATCTGTTTCGTGATAATTTATATTCTAAGCTAGGAATGGTCGGGGTTTCGGCGCACGAGCGATGATTAAATACGCACATAGAAAGTAAAGACAGCATAGCCGAGGTTCGAGCTGACAACCTCAGGTATGAAAGTCACATACACCACTAGGTCAGCACTGCTTTAAAGATCTAAATGCATAAGTCGAAAAAGAAGTTGAGTTAAATGTGGTGTTAGAAAAACATAAATAAATTGGTCATCTATATTTTTAGGTATAAGCCTCAGATTTCTGTATCTGTTTCATGATCATTTGCAAATCTTATAGGCAAGTAAGTCATCGGCCTCATATGCCTGACTCATGTCGACTTTTTGTATGTATGTACATAGAAATAAAGTCCATGGGTGCAGATTCGGGAATCGAACTGGCAACCTTAAGTCTCTAACTTTTGAACAGTTACTTCCACATCCTATTCCATTTCTCACGTTAGTCATGTAATCTGATCTTGCAAATTGTGTTAATTTGATCATGGTTGTTGTTAAGGGATCAAATATCTGGCGCTGAATGAACTAGATCTGGAGAGATTATGAAGAATCAGACAAGATGACACGGAGTCATCACGGCTGGTCACTTAGAATTAAATGTTTACTGCCGCACATGCATCACTAAGTGCGCTGCCGACCCTGGAACGGTTCGAAAATCTTGGAAAGGCAGCTCCATAAATTGGCGGTGCGCAAGTGTCTTTCAGCGCACTATTGTTGAAGTCAAGTTAACTGTTCCTCTAACACGCGCTGATCTCGACCAGTCTAGCTACTGTCTGGCTTGAAGACTCTGATGGCTGACGTTGAAAAGTATACTCAGTGGTCGGAAGCACTTTGATAGGCAAAATTTGTATTCTGCCTTAACGTCCGAGAAGAAACACAGCTACAGGTAGCAGGGCTACAGTCCGAATAACTCCTCTAAAACTCTCCATGGTAAATGCGGCAGAAGATGCAGATTAATGTTTAACTTTAAAGACAACAATATGAAGGGAAGAAAGAGGAAAGAAAGAGAAGAGGATGCCTCAAAAGGTGAATAGAAGAATTAGAAGCGTAAGCAGGAAGCGAATGAAACAAAGAAAGACATGGACTTGGAAAAAGCTGTCTTAAAAATATAAATCTTTGATTATTTGAATGTTACAATGTTAAATGTCAAATGTGTTATGAAGAGTATGACATGTATAGTATGACAGTACAATATCTTCGACAATAATGGCGGAATTGCGTCAAATGTCAAATTAGACGTTTGCCTTCCCGTCGTTTGCATTTTGTACAACTGTATTAGGTCACATTGATTATATCACACTGTTGTGTAACTTATGATGCCAACTTAAAGTTCTAAAATAAAAATAAAGCACCTTGGAATCATGCTTGTTTTTCAATCCAATAGGCAAATTGGATTGAAAAACGATCATAAGAGACATACAGAAATCTAAATCAATCTAAAACAGTTGTATGGCCAGTGATTTTTGTTTCTTAGTAAAAATTGCGTATACAATAGAAATAAAAATTAAAAACGTAATCTTTAGCAACCAGATTATTTGTTCAAACGGTATATTAATACAAAGAAAATTAATTAAGTGGAGAATATAAACTGCGATAACTTCCTGTATTGAATATTGAAAACAATAATTATTTTTATGGATTTATCTGTTCAATAGATAACCATAAAAACACTTTGCGTGTAAACTCAGATTATTCTTATAATTTAAGTCTATGCCACGTCTGTCTGTACATACCAAAAAAAACGTATTTATTGTTGATTATTGAAATTATGCTGAATTAAATTGTTTTCCAAATTTAAAAGAAATCTTGACCTCGTTATTTTTTTTATTGAGTAATATTATTTTTTTGTAGAACACAACAACGAACGGGCAATAGGCTTATCAAATGTTATGTGATACGTTTGCCCATGGAGGCTCACAATGCCTGAGGGCATATCCCTATATCATTGCAACTAGGGCTGCCTGGAAGATATCGTTTGTTAGCGACAAGGCCGCAGTGTTTTGCTTTTAAATTTTATATGTATTTACATAATAATTTTAATGGTGATGGTCGTAGGAAGAAAATAATGTAAAATGCATTTGTGAATATGTACTGTATCAAATAATAATTTAATTATGTATTGTTTAACTCCATGCGGCTATTTATTTTATTACAGACGTTTTTTGTTATACGTTGTCATATATAATTATTAAATCAAAGTATTTAAATTATTATAAAAATGTTGTTCATAAACAAAATTTTCGCACTCGCGAGCCCTCTGGCATTGAGAGTGTCCATGGGCGGCGGTATCACTTAACATCAGGTGAGCCTCCTGCCCGTTTGCCCCCTGTTCTATTAAAAAAAAAAAACATTAACATTCTTCTCCATATGAAATTACCTTTTGCTTGGGATAACTCCTAATTTCGTTAAATGATTGTAACTTCTAATTTTGACTTTTAAAGGTATCTTTAAAGGCCTAATTGAAATAAATTTGACTCTGACTAAGTATTGGTATCTACACAGCTGATGCTGCAGACTGAAGCTAGTTAAAAATAACGATATCTATTACACAGTATTACCCAGTTTTTTGTGTTAATAAGTCGATAACGTGACGTTGTTCAACGGTCCATTAATTTCAAAAATCGTTACGGTTCGGTGTGATAAGCGGCCCGTTTCGTGGTTTTTATAAAGACTTATTGGATTCTATTGAGAAAAAATGTCGCTTCCAATATTAAACTGTCATGTCACTTAATGCAAAAGGACAGAAAATAGACAAAGACGAAATAAATAAAACAATTACTATAGTTTTATTTCCAACATACAAACATAAAACATACAAGCATTTACAATATTCTTAATCTACATAGTAATAATAATGAAAATTAAAAATTTATAAATATACTTATACAAATTTAAAAAGTATGTTCCCCGTGGTCAATGATGCTGGCAGCATTTCCTCGCTGTACGATACTAATTCGTTGAGCGAGAAAAGCTCTGGGGTCACCGGTGCACAAAACACTTGCACTTGTCAATTGCATTTTTTCTTTGAATTGAGGCTTATAGGTTAGCATAGCCTTATTTAAGAATATTGAAGTAATGACTTGTTATTTTTACACGTTATTCTTAATGGGCGGATAGATAGCCCCTATTTGCTATCGTTAATTTCATTTAAAATCCCTCCTGCGTATGCGACAAGATACTCAAAATTGTTCAGTGTGCCTCGTAAGAAGTCGAATTACCTGCGTAATTCGCCAATATTCTTTGGCGATTGATCTTTTCCACCACAAGAAGAGAGATGTTAAGAAGTACTTGGAGAAGCGGGAAGACTAGTGACTTTTTAAGTAGTAGTTTTAAATTCTTAGTATTATTTGTTGCATTTAAATGTCAAATTTCAGTTTTTTAATTTTATTCTTTTTTTTTTATTTATCTTTGTCTTTTAATGCGCTTGCTTGTTTTCTGTTTTTTATACATAATTTGTTAATCTATGCAATCTGTTTTGGCTTTCTGTATTGTAATAGTATTTTGTATAATAATATGTATTAAGTAAGCTGTTAGATTACTTATAATTAAATAAATAAAATAGATTTATTTCATACAAGCACAGTTCCTCCGACCAAACATAAAAAAACCACAACATTTCCTCTCGTTGCTTTCATTCACGGTTCGAGCGAATGTTAAATGAGCACATATACAGATAGTCCATTGGTGCAGTGATTTCGTGATTTCGAATCATGTCACACACAAACACAGACCATAGATTTTTCTACATGCAATTAACGCTTTGTCCTACTGTAAAGGTAAATATCGTGGGGAAACATGTCTGACGGCTGGTGATGCGGCTCACGCCCGTATAGCTTTGCCCTCGTATGTATTATCTCTTTTTCTTATAGTGACTGTGGACACTCAATGCCAGAGGGCTCGCGAGTGCGTTGCCGGCCTTTTTAGAAGTGGTACGCTCTTTTCTTGAAACCTAAGTGGAATTGGAATATATCGAATACTTCCGTGGGCAGCTAGTTTCACATAGTGGTGGTGCGTGGCACAAACTGCAAAAACACTCAGTTGTGGAACGACGGACATCGATGTAATAAGGGCGGAATTCATATAACATTAAAATTATACATTTCACATCGGAATTAACATACACATACAATAAACTTCGATTTACGAATAACAAGTCAATAGTTGTGTGTTGTCCATACTAATGTGTCGGTTATGTGTGAATGAACAGAATTTTTAAACAATTGTGGGATATACGGTGGGGAAAATAGGTAACATTATGGTGCTGATGCAGTGATTTTTTTGGGGGTAGATGGTAGGAGGTTTACCTGATGTTAAGTGATACCACTGCCCATGGACACTTTCAATGCCAGAGGGCTCGAGAGTGCGTTGTCGGCCTTTTTTCTTGTTATATAACACGGGGCAAACTGCAGGCCCATGGATACTTTCTATGCCATAAATTATCCACGGTTAAATCTTTTTACAATAGTTATGAATATTAAAATCTCATCACAAATCTTAAAACTATGTTCGATTCTCGATGTGAAATATAATATTGAAAGCATATGTTGTTATTATTATATTATTTTGTCTGTATGTAACAGGCGTCTGTCAATCAGTTTAACAATTATTGGTGGTTGGCCAACCGTGCCTAACTACCGACCCATTGAAATTATTCAGGTCTTTATATCGGATATGTTTTGATTATTTCAAGAAGAGACCCATAGACAATACCATAGCAGCAGGACTACTCAGTAAACTAGGAGTAATCATTTCATCAATCCTTACCATGGGTTTAACGGAGTGCAAAAATATCTTTTTGATTTGATAACACTGTTATGTCAATATAGTTTGACATCTTGATACTTAATATGAAATAATTAATGTATGCAATTCTTTATAATTAAAAGAAAAATTATATTAGTTCGCATAACTGCCAAAAATCGACTGAATATTTTCAATATTACGTACGGTTACCTCTAAGCCTCAAATCGAATCATCAGTGTATCTTAAAAAAATAGTTTGTGAATTTGTGTATAAATGTTATTGCTTAACAATTATTTTTAATTTTATTTTATTTACTATACACTTTTACACATGACTTCTAAATTTTATTATACTTACACTGCTAAATTTTATTATTTTCTACTAAGTACAAGTATTATTAAATTATTAATATTTATTGTGCCTGAGGCGCACACTAGCTCCTGAGCACAATACCTACTTGTTCTTTAAAAAGAGGATTTCCCTTTATTTCTCTTTTGATTATAGTTTTTTAGTGTGTTTCTGTGTTGTTAGTAATATATAATAATAATAATAAGTCCGGCAACGCACTCGCAAGCCCTCTGGCATTGAAAGTGTCCATGGGCGGCGGTATCACTTAACATCAGGTGAGCCTCCTGCCCGTTTGCCCCTGTTCTATAAAAAAAATGTCATGTTATGCCTCTTTTATTCATTTTTAATAAAAATTATAGATCCATTTTATCGGATAAAAATGTGTTAATTTCAAGAGATTTATGAAATCAATGAACGTGCGAATCCAATAAAACTATTTATAAAAAATAATTGAAAAATGTTCAATAAATTTAAATATCTACATCAAATATGTTTATCTACATAGCCCATATATCATGTCAATCACATCTGATATTTTATTAATCTTTGTGGTTTCGGTTCACAGATTTCGTGGGATGCATTGTATCGGCTGATGATGGGGTTGGTGGTGAATTGATTGATGTCCTCTTTTGTATTCAATTGGTCACGCTTGGTAAGTTCATTCAAATACTATCAAATTTACACTATGTATTGTTGCGAGCCAGGGTCATCACAATTAATATACTTTACGTACCTTATGTATACGGTATTCTAAAATATGTAACTACAGCTGGAGTCTGATCGAAGTCAGAGAGAAGAGAAGAGGCTCCTTGCATCCTAATAATTATCTCTCTCTAAAAGTACCGTTATGATATTAGTTAGGACTCTCTCCAAGCGTCAGGCGGTTCCAGGTGACAATGGGCGGCAAGGACTTATTCTCTTACTTGCCTTATTTCTCACTACTAAATAGATTAATACGTTTTTACTTCACTATATGAAACCTATACTGAAGTATTTCAGAACCAATTCGACATAAGAAAAGAGCGTACCAATTCTTAAAAGGCCTCCGATGTACTCGCGATCCCTCTGGCATTGAGAGTGTCTATAATATTGTGTAACATCACGTAAGCTTCCTGACCGTTTTCTTCTTACGTGTGTATTCCAAATCCCGCCATTCCTCTCTGCACTGTGCCACTTTCTGCCATGTACCATCTGCTGTTTCTTTTATTTGGTCTATCCACTTTCTAAGGGAGCGTTCAAGTATTACATCATGCATTTTTTGGAGATTCTTGACCCTTCTTTTACTAGAAACACCGCGACACGAAAATTTTATATATTAGATTACTTACTATTAAAAATATCACCGAAAAAAATCCATTAAAGTCAATGAGGCAGTGGCCGTTTTCTCCCTGTTTTACAAGAAAAATATACCAAAGAGAATATACGTAAGCAGTAGCAGAAATGTATTAACTTGAGTCGCTAGAGAAATAAACACTTGTTATGTTTAAAACAATATTAATGTAACGCAACCATTGTCAAAATAACAATTGGTTTGCGAAAGGAAGTCTGAATGTCGTGACGAACAATAATAGCTGTGCTTGCGCATTGTACAAATCTATGATTACTTTTGTAATCGTATATTTTTACGAAAGAATTATTTTAAAAGGGAAGTGAGAGTATCTTCAAGCACAAGCGTGCAGACTGTGAGGTCATGCGTTCGAAATACGGCCACGGCTATTGTGATGGTGGTAGCACTAATAACGAAATTTATCAGGCACATAAAACTGACCATCTTAACAGCGATGTTATAGGGTTATTACGGGACTGGATTATTATTAGTAAGAAGAAGGAAAAATGTTGAAATATGCCTCATTTGTCACCTTCACCACCACCTCATAAATACAGGCCAACGTTATCACGTGATGATTCACGAAAATATAATCATCTCAGCGTGACAAACTACTACCAAAACTACGCAGAGATAGAGCGCAGGGTGTGCTGCAGGAAAATGAAGGAGGCCTTCAGAGACCTTGACCAATAAGGGGCCGTTCATAAAATACGTCACACTGAAATCAGCTTTTTTTGACCCCCTCCCCCCCCCCATTGTCACGCTGTGTCACACTTTTTGTGACCCCCCCTAGAAATATTTCGTTACAAAAACTAAGACCCCCCCCTGCTGAGTATGATACATTCTAAATGATAGTAGACAAATTCTGAAAATAACAATAAATACATGAGAAATAGTATTTTCATTTGTTACTGAATCGAGAGCGCAGGGTACGTGGAAACGTTACTCTCTCAAGTATTGGAAAAACAAAGAAACCCGTTGTGACGGATCGCAACGCCGCTAGAGTCGCGCCACAGAGCTAGCGCTCATGTCAAAAACTAATAAACGGCGAACGTCACGCTGCCCTATACCCCCCTCCCCCCTTGTCACATCTTGTCACACTCAGCCAGACCTCTCCCCCCCCTTGTATGCGAACGTATTTTATGAACGGCCCCTAAGAAGAAATGATGCCAATTAAAGGAATCATTTCATGGTAACAGATCGAGCTACGTAGCAGAAAGGCTACGACTCTCTGTTGTATGACCTGCACGGAACTTGGTAAGTATTACCAAAAATCATGATGGGCTCAAATTATTTTAATGGTGGGCCTTTAAAATCTTAAGTAAAGATTGACCCATTTTTTACCTTAGAATTAGGTAGTTCTAATTACATTTATAACCAGTGTTTGATTTGTTCAAAATAAACATTTCACTCAATGAATCATTTTTACAACATTAACCTCAACCACAACAAAAAACTATACGGCGCCATCTATCGACACTCACGCGCAGCGAAACAGTCGTTAGCCATAAAAACATCGGTTGGAACATTCTAATTAGGCCCAACCGATCACAGATTGTGATCTCCCCTTGGTGAACTGATGCGTTAAGTAGCTAAAACGCAGATGTATTTTGACTTTAATTTTTCAAAATCATTAGGAGCATTCTTAATATTAAAACCATAAGACGGTTGGACGAGCTCATGTAGTGTGCCACAGACAGTCCTTAACAAGGCCTTTTAAAAATTTCTATACATATAGGCAACTTTTTGGGTCTATGATAAGCCACACTCATCTAGATGTTTTCTTTCACCGTTCGAGCGAATGTTCCATTAGTCATAGATGAACCTACGACCTCAGGGATGAGAATCACAAGCTGAAGCCACTAGGCCAACACTGTTCTCAATTACTAACGAAAACTAACTAAAAAAGTTTTAAAAAGGTGGCTGATCTTAATCGTTTCCATTTACTAAATAGATTCTTAGAATTTGTTTATGTCTCTAAAGAATCATTAATTCTTAGAAAAATAATATAAGAGATTAATAAATGGCTCAAATATAAGTCATTTCTTTAACTTTCGTTTTGTTTCCTTTGGATTAGAGACTCTTGGGCAGAGGAGTCGAATTGGCAGTTCTTCTCGTCTGTTCTACTCCCTGGCAGTAAATGTAAAATTAGAATCATTTAATGTATATTTCTTTTTTTTGACATTCATAAGTGTAATTTACCTACATGAATAAATAATTTTTGGATTGTTGAATTTGAGTGCCAGTGACTCCAGAACTCATGGTTTCCGTCTCCAACGAATAAGTATCGCAATGCGGAGAGGAAATGCTGCGTTAAACGTATACTGGCACAGGGACCAAACTTTTTAAATTTGTATTAGTATATTATTTGCAGTAGCATATTAATAAATTTATAATTATCATTTAAGGTCTTAACCTTAATTGAAAATACAGTATTTACAATATTCTTAAATATTGTAAATACTGTATTTTTGTGTGTTGGTAATAAACGCTAATTGCATTCATTGTAGACAGCAGGTTGTTAAAAAAAGAGGGTGTGTGTACTGTAGTGATTAACGATAAATATTAAAATTAATCAAAAAGATTTTATTTAAATAAATTATTAGTAAATACTATCAGGGTCGTATATGAAATTGATTTAATAAAAACACCAAAATAATATTTATTTATTCACACTGTTTAATTGTACTGTTACGAAACACGTGTTCTTAATATAAAAATACTAGAATATACAACTTGAACATCGTTATTATCGATTTTCATGCCACCTAGAACTAACTTTACGTTGTCAAATTTAGGTGTCGGTGTGCGCGCGTATCGTAAAAATTCACTATCATCATTTTTCTCCATCGCGACAAAAGAAGTATAACTTCAAAAATCCACGTAAAAATCTCTACATAAAGAATTTCTATACTAAAGTTATCTGACAATTATTTTTTCTATTACATATGAACAATGACAAGCCGTGTTACTTAATTACAAATAATTGGTGATATCCTACAAATATTGTTCATGGAATTTTACCCACTATTCCCTAGGTATAAGATGTAAATTGCTATGACAAATTAACGTATTGTTGCACAAACATAGAGTTATTACATTTAATATAATTTTTATTAAGGTAGAGTGCAGAGAAGCGAATCTATCTTGAAACTAATCGTCGCCAGTAATGATAGAAGCCTCTTGTAATTATTTTGAACTACTGGCTGACTTATTCTGAGATATAGAGAAACTGGATGTGAGACTATGATTTTTAATAAATTTTCAAGATAGATCTAATTAATGGTTAATGGTTTGGTAGATTACAATGTAGATTACATTGCCACAGGGACCAAACCATTTAAAGTTGTTGTATTATTGTTATATATGATAAGTAAAAGTAAATGATGGATATGTTAAAGTTTAATTTTTAAAATTGTGACAGTTAAAGATTAAAGATGGCGCCTGGTACCTGTAATCCCAGAGCTGATGCTATCCTCGCTCAACCAATAAATACAGCTATGAAATGTCAGCATGAAAGGTACCAAACTTTTATAACCTAACATATCTAGACAGTCTATTGGCGAAGGGGTCGCACTTACGATCTCAGAGATGAGAAACGAACTCTGAAGCTACTACGCCTCCAATGCCAAAAAAGCATTTTTTTAATTATTAACGAGTTCACTTAAAACTCACTCCATATAATATAATCGCTATAAAATTAAATAATAAATGGTCTATTAAAATCGTCATATATCTCGGCTATATTCATCACATCTAGGAGCTTTGTATCCTACCACTATTTTATTACGGTAATAGTAATTTTTACGTAACCACTGGCGATAGTATCACGCAGATTGCGAACAGCCTGATTGCTAAACTGCGGCTTCGCGTACCCACGCTCGTATTCAATAGATCAGGGTAAGTAGAGATCGGGACGGTTTGTTTTGTGATGGGTGTCACATGGATTGATAGTCAAAATTACTATTTACCTGTAGGTATTTTACTTTTTGTTTCTTTCAGGTTTAGAAGAAGAGGCTCTAAGGGAAAAATTTACGGTTCTACAGTGCTAAGAATTTCGTAAGTATGTCAATACCAAATCTTTAAGTCAAAATCATTCATTTAGGTTCACACATACCATGTATACTTGTGAACGTCAATAAAGCAAACACACTTACAAGTCTGTTGGCATTGTGAGTCTCCATAGGCGTGAGAGTCATTCCTAGAGCCTCTGCCCGCTTGTCTCTAACTTCATTTTATTATTTTTAAATCACTTCAAAAAACGAACATAATCATGATAAACTGGTTTGACAAGATAATGAGAGAGTCAGGCACAGAACATTGAACGGCCACTTGCCTATGATATGCTCTGTGAAAGCTTAGAATAGGGGGCAAACGGGCAGGAAGGCTCACCTGATGTTAAGTGATGTCGCGGTCCATGGACATACTCCATGCAAGAGTGGTCGCTAGTGCGTGGCCGCCTTTTAAGAATTGGTATGCTCTTTTCTGGAAGAACACTAAGTTGAATTGTTTCGTAAATACTTCAGTGGGCAGCTAGTTCCACAAAGTGGTAGTGCGCAAAAATTGTCTTGAAAAAGCTCAGTTGTGGAACGGCGGACGACGAGGTGATACGGGTGGAATTTCGTGTTCTGCCTCGACGTCCGATGATGAAACTCAGCTGCAGGTATTAATCCGAACAACTCCTCTAAGCACTCTCCATGGTAAATGCGGAAACCCGTAGAGACGCTTATTATTATTAGTACCGACATGTTGTTTTTATCATTGCACCAAGTTTTAATATGGGAAATGGGACGTTAAATGCTTGTTAACCCACAGTAGCGGTACAATAAAATAGTTTCTGTAAAACGATTTGTAACCGGTGACAATTTCACGCGTAACGGGTGTAATATACATACACACAATCTACATCGGCATCTTGAAAGTGGACATGCGAGTATGTACAGGCGTGGTCAGAAGTGAATTATTATTGTTACTTAATATCCCTCTCTTTAGTAGTTAAACATCTGGAGACTGATTTATTTCCACTGCTTTCCAGCGACTGTCTTACAGTAAACAGTTATGGCACGATGAATCTTGATCGGTCCATTTATTACGTGATTGGACACGTGATTTACCTTCTGTGTTACCAACCACGATGGTAGACTATGAGAACTTGGAAAACTGTTCAAGTTCTTATCGCCTCTGTGCATCGTATGTTCGCAAAGTGACATATTATTCGTCAGAGTGGCGAAGAGTTTATTGCCAGTTCTTCTCTTCCGTTCTACGCCCTTAATTTGAGAACTGGCAGTAAATGTAAAATTAGAAGCATTTAAAGTATGTATATTACTTTTTTTTGACGTTTATTGATTTTTGAATTTTGTCATGTTTGTTTTACTCATCTGTACTTATTATTTAAGAGTTCAAAACTCATCCAGTGAATTAAATACTCACACAAATCAAGACAATGAGAGATTATTATTAATATTATTTGATGGGTACTTTTTAACAGTTTGAAATTAAACTGGATTTTTTATTACATATTAAAAAATCCAGTTTAATCACATGATTTATCTATTTATGATTACATTAAAACCACTTTAGCGCACGACTGTCCATGGTTAGTCATCGCTCTGTCTTCTAAGAAAAGACTATATTCATAATATTTTATGTAATATAAATACAGGTGTGATTTACTTCAAGTTTCCTTGGCATTTGTCGCTTATCTCCCATCTTAATTGTTATGTTTATCGACATTTCATATAATTAGCATTTGACTAACCCTAGGTCATCTATGATAATTTTGATATGAAAATCATGATGTTTTAGCTAAAAGCAGGCAAAAATATATACTTTACGTAAATACAACATCACCAACTCAAGATAATCTAGTTCAAATTCGTGATATATAGATATCAAACATTGATCATTATATATTATAAATTATTAGTGCTGGGTAGCATGTTCCTCACATCAACACTAACTATGCAAAAAACTCAGTTTTGTATCGCGCAGCCCGGACATACAACGAACACTATGTAAGCCTTGACTTGTTTATGCTATCGCTAAACCTGCATTATGAGCACACCTCACATGCACACGTTTACGTACATACCCTCACTTTTACACCATCACACATTACTGTCAAATTAGGTATTACTTAATAATTTTATCACTTTTTTCCGTTTTATAAATGTTTGAGCCTTTTTGTAAATGTGTTCCATCTTTGACTATATTTTTTGGTATGTTTTTTTTTATTAACAAATGTACAAACTTTCTTATTCACTAAAATTTTAAAACATATATGATAGTTTAGCATAATTGTATTGTTATATGATGATTATATGTTTGAGCTGTCTTGAATTGGCTAATTCAAGCGAATGCTAGATTAACCCTTGCAAAACAATTATTTAATGTGGTTTTCCCCTTTTTTATAGAACAGGGGCAAACGGGCAGGAGGCTCACCTGATGTTAAGTTAAGTGATACCGCCGTCCATAGACACTCTCAATGCCAGAGGGCTCGCGAGTGCGTAGCCGGCCTTTTAAGAATTCGCTTCGTAAATGTTATTTAAATAAACACCAATTTGAAAACAAAACAAATTACACGTATCGCGTTTAATCGCTTTCCGCAAATTGAATAACAAATCTTAATTTATATTGTAAAAACGACCCAATTAAAACCGACTCCCATATTTATTAATTGAACGATCAATAAAATCCACTACAGCCACAATAAAATGTCCGAAAGGCCGATAATACTCCACGAAGTGAATTTTATTAGTAAATGAAGCTCATTATGTATCGGTACTAACTTAGCTGCCTTCAAAAATAATTATCAAAGTAATAATATGGTATATTAAGTGTCGGAAAGAATTGTGAATTGTATTGGGTTTTCTACGTCAGCGAAAAAAATTTGGGGGTCAATGAAATAAAAATGGATACGATAGTGGATCTCAACACATATACTGTACCTATTTACTTAGATCATACTATCTTATCTTATGTGTTTTTACTTTAAGTTTTTAACACTAAACTTCACTACAGTTAGAAATTTACAAGAAATCAATATCAGGTTAGTAGGCGGTCTACCCAACACGGGTAAACATGGCAAGGGGACACAAAAAAATTTGGGGAACTCTGGTCTAGTGGTTTAAGCGAAGAGCTCTGACTGTGCAAGCCTAGATATTTCTTTCTATCTTCTTCGGTTAGCGATAACATTGTAAGGAAACCGGTATTAGATCTAACTCGTGTCACACAGAAGGCAGATCTTGTATGAACTTGCTTATACACGAAACAGATATAGAAATGTAATGATTGATGGCGCTGTTTTTTAACACATAGACACAGCTAAATAATGTAAAAGACAAGAATTGGTAAGTTTCTTATTTAATTTATCGAAATCTTTCAAGCAAGCTTTATTCCTTCGGGATATGAATTAACTTAGTTGGCGGTTCTTGTATAGAGATGTTGAAATCGCTTTGCTGGGTAAGTACTGACTTAATGGTTTAAAATATAAGTTTATAAGTAACATAAAATTATGTGTAGTGGGGATGATACACTAACAAAAACTAACGTATCTTATGTATTCACAAATCTAAATTACATTCATGTTACAGGACATGATCGCAAACGAGAATGTCTGATTACTTCAAATGTGCGATATTTTTGTTAACTTATTAACTAGAATATATGAAACTTAACTAAAGATTACACTAATATAACTATTCTCTCTTCTCTCTTCATGTCCTATAACCCCTAGGTGGGGCAGAGGGCGTCCACAACGAGTCTCCATTGCGTTCGGTTTTGCGCCTCGTGTTTCACCTCGCTCCAAGTCCTACCAGCTCTCTTCGCCTCGTCCGCTACTGTACGGCGCCAGGTTTGTTTGGGACGGCCACGCCTTCGCTTTCCTTGCGGGTTCCAATCAAGCGCCTGCTTGGGAATATGATTGGGATCCCTTCGAAGTGTATGGCCTATCCAATTCCACTTGCGCCTTTTGATCTGCTGACTGATCGGGGTTTCTCGGCAGCGCTCCCAAAGTTGCTGGTTGGAGATTTATTTTATTTATTTAGTTATAGTCATAGGTAATATAACTATGAACTGATACAATTATGAGCCTTCTGTAAGTGTCCATTATCACTTTACATCCTAAGAACTGTTAACAGTTTTATAAAAAACTACTTGACCTTGGCAGGTCCTTTTACACAATTCTTAAGTATTTCCTACAATTTCTAATTGCCTTCTAAACATCTAATACGTATAAGAAATAATTATTACTGTAATAACAAGGCATTATAACTCCTTTATATTCAATACAGGAGCCAATTCTCGGAATAGGACGTGCATCACCTTTTTTACCGATTTTATCGAATCGAAACGAGTTTTTTGGACGAAAACATTAAAAATCTCGACACCGATTCGACGAACAATAAAATTTTATGTCTCTATCAGAATTTGTGATTGAAAGTGATAAAATTGATATTTTTAACATTTCTTCACGTATCTGATATACGCTGGTTTAATTAGCTAATCATTTTGGTATTAATATAATTTACGAAGAATTGACAAAAAAATAAATAGACGAAACAGAGTTTGTTGTCGTTAGATACAAAACAAAAAAATGGAAATGGTCTGGTCACCACAAGAGGAGCAGATAAATCGGGAAAAATTATAAAAATTTCAAAGGTGCACCGATGATATCATGAAAAGGGCTGGAATGACTACAACCTGGTCAATATTGGAAAGACGAAGGATAAATTGAGGATATTGCGGTAGAATTTTGCCCGTAAGCACACAGAGTCGGTTATTAAGAAAAATAATCACTATAATGTATATAGTTTGTATTTTTAATATAAATAAATAATACACAAAATAAATGTATCCATTTTTATTATTAAATTATACTCCTGGCTTAGGTTCTTATGAATGTGTGTTTATGTATGACACAACATGCTCCATTACTGGAAGACAAATATCTTAATTATGAAATACCTGGCTGTTGGTATCAACGACATCTCGCAACGGCTCCAAGCCTTCAACAATGTCAACCGTATTTTTAGTATCTCCAATACAGAATCTCTAACGAGATACTTTGGAAGCTCTGTCGGGAAACTTCAATTAGACAGCAAATCAAGCAACGCAACTAGAAATGGATAAGCAATAAAGAAGAGATTCAGTTACATCCTCATTGGAAGCCGATTGAAGCCGGCTCTAGACTGCGAATGTGATGAAGACTCACTATGGATGCCCTTTGCCCCATCTAGTGGTTATAGGAGTTATATATATATATATATATATATATATATATATATGTTATGCTCGCAAGTACTAGCTTTTGTTGCATTAATTGTGTACTATTGTTAGTTATTAAAACAAGTTGGGCCACGTTGCATTATCATTTTAAAAAAATATTTATTTTATTAAAGTATTCCTACAGATACACATTAAACACTATTCAAACAATTATATCATACACAAAAGCCAAAAACTTAACCTATTTATTTATAAAGTGTTAATTCATACTAAATTCTAAATTATAAGTTCTAAGATTCATTGATCATTATAATATTTAATATAAAGGAAGTACAACAAAGCCATTATTAATAAAAGATGCCGGAGTTTTTTAATATTTTTTTAAGCATTTTTAGTCACATTAAATATATCTATAATAATTTCTTAGTAAATATATATATTGGACCCAATCAGTATTTTTATCAATTCTACTAATATTTCTTAAATTCCTAGCTTTACGACTTAAGATAAAATCGCCCTACATTGGTTTATATGATTTTGAAATCGTTAAGTAGAAATTTTATTGTCAACTAATATGAGGACGTGACTTAGGTATTTTAATACGTTTTTATAATTAAGTCAAATAGTGATTCGTTTTAACATTTTATTTCAAACTTTTTATCTACACTAATGTTATAGAGAGGAAATAATTGATTATTTGTTGGCATTGAATAGGCTTCAAAACTACTGGACCGATTTTAACAATTCTACCGTAGTGGACGTTATCCCTGATAAACATAGGCAGAAAATTTAAGAACAGAAGACTCATCTGTTGTTAAGTGTTACTGCCGCCCATCAACACTCTAAATGCCAGAGAGCTCCCAAGTGCTTTGCCAGCCTTTTTTGAATTTGTGTAGAAAACAAAACATCTGTACCACCTCGACGATTCTTACGGTAGTTTTTGCCGCACAACACCACTTTGTGGAACCAGTTGCCCACTGAAGTATTTCCCAACTAAAAAAAATTCGACTTAGGGTCCTTCAAGATAAGAGCGTACCAATTCTGAAAAGGCCGGCAACGCACTCGCGAGCCCTCTTACATTTAGAGTGTTCATGCTGAGTAAGAAATGGTGTTTGGAACGACAAGCTTACACTGTGTTCAGACTTAATTTCAACTTAATGACTTAAGATAGAGCGTGTCCCAATAAATCGTGCACGGGCCGTAGTACGTCCAAAACCCCATTGTATCTAATCGTAACAAAATTCCTATTGTAATTACTAAAACCCTTTCTACAGTAAATTTGCGCTTCGCAATAAAACAGTGGCATGAATGTGTCGTTTTATTACCACTGCTAATTGCCTGAGGGTCGAATCTATTAATAATTGTTCATTACTTTCGGGAGGTCATAGATCGTGCGAATAGTTTATTAAATATTGACGGTTAGAATGAAATAAAAAATAAATCACTACTACACTTTTTAGGTTTGGGCCTCAGATTTCTGTATCTGTTTCATTATTATTTGCCAAACTAATTATCAAGTAGGTAATTAGCCTCCTGTGCCTGACACACGCCATCCTCACAATGTTTTCCTTCATCGTTCGAGCGTATTTTAAAAGCGTATTTAAAAAAATAAAAAAACGTCCAGGGCCGGGGATCGAACCTACGATGAGATGGGATGAGAGCCGCACGCTGAAGCTACTAGGCCAATAATTAGGGATAATGCAGTTTTTCGTCTCTTTCTATTATATAGTGCGTACAGTGTGTTGAAAAGGGATAAATAGATACCAAAAATAATAGAGTATTAGCTTCCGAGAAATTTGTGGACTAATATACAATCACGAATAGTATACATACTCGTAATCCTAATTATACTTAAACATTATCAATTTAACTCACCGTTTTTTTTAATATTAAAATCATTATTAATATACAGGTCTATCAGTTAACCAAGATTCACCAACGAATTGAATCCGAAGGCCGATTGCGAATGTCCCGTCAAGTATTTATTCCTTTGGTGAATATAATTAAATTTTTGGCCAGACTTTCAATAAAACTTATACCCAGACCAGATTTATAAATTCTAATTGTAGTCATTAATTAATTCTTTCGTTTTTTCCAATTGTTTTTATCCTCTGTTGTTGTGTGATGATAATAAGAGATAAAAAAATCAACACACAAATAATAATTATTTATTTATTCCAAGCACATGGTACAAAATGTTATGGTATCGTAAGTCGTTCGCATATTCTGCCACACACAGTCTGCCACACACAGTGGCACGCAAATTTATCTTAATTTCAATTCAAGTCAATTCTTAAATTATCTGTATCGTATATATCATACTTTATTAAATTTGTAACTATAATGTCTCACGCAAATAATCATTTATTGAATAGTACATTTTAATCCAAAAGCAATGCTTTAAGTCGCTTTTTAAAGATCTTTTAATTATTTTGGTAATTTATTGTAAACTTTAATTGCCATACAAAAGGTGTATTTCCGAAACAGTTCTAAATATATTTTTGGCACGGCCAATTTCTCCCCATGTCTACTTCTTACTTCGACTTCAATAAACAGAAAAAAAACAGTTCTTAACGTACTACACTGCAATAATAAATATAATTGATAAATAAAAATAAAAACAAAAAAAATTTCAAAAGTTTTGCCCCGGTGGCTGTATTGCGGTACTTATTTGTTGAGCGAAAGCACCAACTCTGGTCATCAGAACTATCTACCAGGCGACAGTTAAAATCTTCAACCAGCGCCTGATCACGTGAACCCCACGCCACAAGAGTCTAAAATAGAAAATAATGATTATTTCCCAATAATGTCTATACAAAAATGTATCGTTACAATTACGATATCTAAAATATCTTATGTTCAGTTCAATCGGGAACATTGTAATGTCGCCCCAAAGAAAGGGGTTGATATTTATCGTGAAGTGTTTATTACGTAAATTATTACCCTTAATGACTTCCCAAACCCCCCAAGAATATCCTATTGGCAATTAACAGCAAAGGAATGCTAAATTATTGCTCACGACATTTTGGAGGTACTTTTGAATTTTGTGGGTAGGTGGTAGCCGTGTGATGATATTAATACGTGAATATTAATTTAACATTATTTTAAGTTTTTTATACGTTAATGGCTTGTATAGGCTAGATTGTAATTCATGTACAGTCATACTCTTTGTGAACTTTATTGTAAGAAAAAAAAAACTGTCTAATTGTCAATTAACACTTACTCTCTTAGTCAAAGCAGGTCCTTGTACCAATAAAATACAATGGCACAGAAGGATTGCCTTTATAAAATAGTGGTTATTGATTGTTATTCACGAAGACGCGCCCCACCATTTTTTTGTTGAGGGGAGCGCGGGGTGCGGAGAGTTTGCTACGACCGTCAGAGAGCATCTTTCACTTTGACCATGACTCTCTCACCTGATGAGGCTATTCGTTGTAGTGTGCGTGTGTACCGATAACACTCAACATTGACGGAAGCTTGCACACATCTACTATAAACGTTTAGGAGGAATAGTGGTAACTTCGTAGATGTCACTATATGTAGTACTTAGTTTATTATAAGCTGAATGATTATTTGCGTACCTGGGCCACTTGTTAGGCCCATTAATTATAATGGCTAAAATCTATTGATAGAAGGAAAAAAATCAGACGGGTATTGCGATTTCGGAAGCGTTGCTTCATCTTTCATTGTATTTCTCTTTATTTGCCAGTTCTTCTCTTCCGTTCTACGCCCTTTGATTTGTGTACTGGCAGTAAATGTAAAATTGGAAGCATTCAACGTATATTTCTTTTTTGACGTTCATAAGTGTACATTATAGTACATTATGTTACCTCCATGAATAAATGATTTTTTAATTTGAATTTGAATTGAAAACTAAAAATTTTAGATTTATGTTCGCAATTAACACCTACTCAATATGTGATAATCGGTAGATGACAGATTATTGGGAATAATAATGGCTTGGCTAATGCATGTCAAGAAAACTAACTTCTTATAAATTCTAGATTCTCAGTGGTTTTATCTTCTCCTTCCGTCGCACTCCTTTCTGAAGATCGTGTTAGTAGCGCCACACACTCCTCCACTCTCTCCTTTTTCGTCTTCAGCAGGCCTCTGGCCTTGGGCTCTGTAGCATAGAGGTTATTGTAATCGAAGGGTTTTTCGCAGGAAAATTTTCAGTTACATCATCTCCCTGACATAACAGAGATTTTTTTATCTATTATTTAATTGGTTTTTACAAAAATTGTTTTATATAGTTTAATTACTATAAAACTAATGTACATAGATGCAAGAGGCTTAAATAAATCTACCCTATCTTAATTTATTCCTAGTATTTACTTCGGTTCGATTAAGATGCGATATTTGAGGGTAGAACAAAAAGCAGCCATTCCGGGCGTCCACACTTGCAATTTATTGCTCAAGGGGTTGGCGTTCGATTTTCGCTTAAAACATATAAGGCTAAATTGTTATTTTTAAGGATTTTATAAATGGTTCTTTATTTGAGATTTATTATCGACGTATTTTTATTTATAGTATTGCATACTTTTCATTGAAAATAAATTGTTTAAAGATCTCTTCCATCTCTTATCATAATAGCATAAATTTAAGTTTTGTGTTTAAATTTATATGAACCGACTTTTTGCGTTTTAATCCTTACCTCACCTTACGTATGTCATATTTTACTTAATTCCCATAAAAATAATTTAAAGATTAAGATATAAAATTTAATGATTGTCGGCGCAGTGATATAAAAATGCATAAATCCTGCTTTATGGTCCAAAGAGCATTTTTATCGATATTTATCGAGATATCGGTACAACACTGATTGTTTTGTTGTGCTATTGATTTGTTTTATTGTTATTAGTGGTGTAATCTGATATGTTTTTCTGATGTTCGATTTGTATAGATCTTTTAATTTGCATAATTATTTTGCAAGAATTGAGCAGTGTTGGCCTAGTGGCTTCAGCGTGCAACTCTCATCCCTGTGGTCATATAGTCGAGCCCCGGTTGTGCAACAATGGGCTTTCTTTCTACGTGGCCATTTTATTTTCGTTCGAGCGGTAAAGGAAATCACGATGTTTTTATTCACCGGAAAAATTTTGGATACCGGATTGCTTTAGACCCAACAAGTCGACGGCTTGTGTCAGGCACAGGAGTCTCCTACTTTCCTATTAAACTAACAAATGATGATGAAATAGACCTAAAAAGCTAGCGCCATTGATTTTAAGTATTTCATATAATACTAAGTTACAAGTTCTTACTGGGAAACAGCGAAAAACAGTTTTGCGTCTATTTCAATGATTATTCCAACGGGAAACAATTTATTTTCTACTGACAAACAACCATACCTACTGTTATACGCCATTAGCCACCTAGATATTTTATAAATTTGGCGCTACCACCCATGATCTTAGCCTCAGATCAGACTCATACACGTCACCTCAGAGTCCGGCAACGCACTCGCGAGCCCTCTAGTATCGAGAGTGTCCATGGGCGGCGGTATCACTTAACATCAGGTGAGCCTCCTGCCTGTTTGCCCCCTGTTCTATAAAAAAAAAGAAATAGTCACACCTGACGGACTTTATATGATAGAAGATAGAAAGATTTTAGTAGCTTTTCAGTAAAATAATTTAAATAAAGTATTTTAAAGATATTTTTTATAAGTTCACATCCACACTATTACAACCTATCGATGTCGTATCGTTATATTTATCGTTATCGTTATTATCGGTCGTTATATCTGATTTAACGACGAAATGAACAGAAATTATCTCTTACGTGCATTTAAATTTAGGTTTACATCGAATCTATCGGAAACTTTTCTTATGACGACATCTTTAATAGACTTTCAATAATGTTATTAGTGTGTCCTTGTTCTATTGTAACTTCCTTTGTTTGTCTACGAATTTTAGATATTTACGAGTGAATGGATGGCAATTTACATAAAACATTCAAACTACTAGAGTTTTTAAAAATCCAATTTGTATATTTATTTATTTATGAAAACTTTTATCATACAATTGACACAATTAAATGAAAAGGTGGCGAACTGGCGGTCTTATTGCTATTGAGCGACATCTGTGATGTGAAAAAAATTATGTAATATATGGTAAGAATTGCAAAAATACATAAGCCATGGAACAAAATAAAACATATTCATACATGTACTGATCATTGTTTACATAATATGAAATTACATAGAAAAAAAGAGACACAAAAATGCATGTAATAACGATAATTTTACATCAGTTAGAAAATAATATCATTATATTAATGATTATTTCTGTGAAACATTTTAAATAATCTAAGAATATTATTAATTATTCAATGAAAAAGTATTGCAATACAGCGCGGAAATGCTGCCAGAGGTACACTGCAATAGGGACTAAACTTTTAAATGTGTTTTAATATTCCATTTAGAAATTTTTAATTATTATTATGTTTAGGAATATAGAATATTTAAAGGCGATTCCCTATTGAATTTATGTACGTAAAAAATAGGTTTACATACACAATGACACTTTTAAATAAAACCAGGATTTGTGAACTTAGGTATTCTAACTACACCTAATATTATTTATTTATTTATTTATTTATTTACACTTCGTTGCAAAGAAACAAAAATAAAACAATACATAAAAATTACAAGGGATGCAACGGGCGGCCTTATCGCTAACAAGCGATCTCTTCCAGGCAACCTTTTATTTTTTATGTTTTGTTTGTTTATCTAGTCAATATATTTACATAAGTTTTCGTTTATATCTGACATTAGTAGATTTTAGAAATACTGAGCGTTTTTTAAGCCAGTTTTTTCCGTGCATCACCACTATGTGGAACCAGCTGCCCACTGAACAGGTACGGTACTTAAAAGCCTTATGTCATTGAGAGTGTCCATGGCCGGCAGTATCACTTAACATCAGATAAGTCCGTTTGCCCCTTTTCTTATGTAAAAAACATGAAATAATTTTAAATACGCCTTCAAATCATATATTTAAAATATGCATAATATTTTTGGGAATAAAATAAATTCGAAGTTTCGAAGTGAATTCTCTGTATTTCTTTTACGCCTAACATCCTCAATACTTTAAGAAAGTGCGTCCCGTCTACGTGCAACTTGCACTTGGGGATTCTTCAATCCCCAGGTAGAAGTACAAGGTAGCTGCAAAAACACACCAAAAACGAATTATTCTGTACTCTTCTTTAGCTTTTGTCACGATACGCCAGACGTCGCCTTGCCACCGCTTTACTGCTCTTCGCACCGAAAACCAAATGCTTCGAAATAAGGTAAAGATCGATTAGTAAGCTCCAAGAATTTGGCTTAACGACTCAAGTTCCCCACACGATTATACTACTCCAGGCAATAAATATGTCTGACGAATGTTTTAGAGTATAAACTATAAACCCTTTCTTCACAAACAAAATTAAAATATAAACAGATAAAATAACTGAAATAAATAATTCTTTCAAGTCGCTTTATGAGGAAATTAAAAGATTTTTATTTAAAGTTCAGGCGCATATGTACAAAGTATTACGCTTGATTAAAAACATCAATGTGCACGCTCGATGCCTTAATTAGAACTGTTTTAGTGATGTGCTCTTTGTCGATAGTTTTAATTGTTTATCGATGAATCATTGTCTATTGTCTCACTTTTGATTTTAGGAATGTTTCTAATAAATTTCCATAACTACACATTTGTATACTGTCACAATATCAAATGTGCAGTAGTAACAATTTTCTTAAGATACTATTTATAATAAAAATAACTTTTTAAATTGCTTTTTTCGCAGCACTTTCTCGCGATACTTATTCGTTGAGCAAGGAAATCATCAGCTCTGGGGTCACCGGTACTATCTACCAGGCAAATCAATCTTTAATTACCTCACGTGGGTTCACATGCACAGGCCCTAATAGTCTGTACTCCAAAGGGAGCAAAATCGAAGTTTGAGAAAAGCCGTTTAATATTTTCCACCTTTGAATTTAATTAATATCCCTGCAAACCGAATAATAGTAATTAAGACTCATTTATCCGTTGAAACATCCATCCATATTTACAAAAGACTACAAACAAAATTTTATACAGAAATGAATATAATTTTTTCAAGGACCTCTTATAGAGTATAGGCTTCTTCCAACTAGGTCTATCTCTCTCTATATTTATTATTTTTCTCCCAATCTTCTTATTCACTGTTTAAGCTCGATAGCCCACCATGCAAGGGTACAACCTCTCATTATTTTTCCTGGTGGCTCTTAGACGCAGTTATACATATAGTACGCGAACTATTTTAATTTTATTAACATTTCTTTAGACGACATGTTCCAGCATCAAAGAAGCGAGCCTTTGGTGTGAGTGTACATAGATGCATGTATGTAACATCAGGTAAGACGGTAAAAAAGAAATCAACTACTACGAAGTAATCAATAAATCATCGACCTAAATATACATCACTAGTGTTAATAGATGTAACACCAGAGTCATTGAATACGGTCGTAATCGTAATTATTTTTAATTAATAATCAACACGCCATTAGAATGGTGCTGTAATAAGGATGCTCTGATGTCGATGTCCCTTCGGCTAAATACATTTTATTATTAGTCATTTCGTGTGTCTGTTTGACACGTTTTAATACACATCCGGTCTGTTCATTTAGATTTGGGCGTCAATTGATGTTCAAGGAATAATTTGCTATTAACTGTTAAATGTCATAGTAAACTGTTGGTTATTTTTACGTAAATAGATTTTTTATGAACATAATGAAAATCAGAGCATTTTTAAGGCCCTTTTTGCCGCCGAATTACTATGTTAAATTACCGTACCTATAATTGTTAAAAGGCCGACATCACACTTGAGCTATGAACCGCAAATATTTGCAACAGCGTCGGTATTCTGTTATTCGATTTAGTTCTCTAAAAATTCCAACAAAACGTTACAATCTATAGGAAGCTATTGAAAACCTGCGCAGGCGCATGTCCCGTAGTATAAATACTTCCACTTCCAACATCAACCAGTGTGCCCGTATAACAACCAAATAAATTAAAATTCTTACAATTCTAACGCAAGTGAAACAGACACCAAAACTTTAAACTTAACGACATGTGCCTGCGCAAATAAAACCCCCAAATCACGTGAAAACACTTATCACAACCTGCCGTGACGCATTCACAACACCTTTGTATCAATAGGAAATCAGATCAATTTGATTTATATCTGTAAATCACGCCAAGGCATTATAAAACTTAAAGCATTTGGATAAAGTTTAAAATACTGTGAGTATTTTGGAAGATATATGAACAATTATGTTTACGGTAATTTGGAGTGTATTCAGTTGTAATAATGTATACTTTCGCATGCAATATCTTCCGAAGATCTACCACCTAAGAAGAATTGACCAGTTAGGATTGATTTATTTCTGATACGGCGTATTAAAGTTTCGTTTTTGTTTCTTTCAAATGTAAAGTCCGTTATTTATGGGTTCAAAATCGAGAGGTTTTTAAATTATGTCCGATAAAATGAGATTTATGGCGGCGTGTTTCCCCTATTTGTCTATTATAAGATGGGTTTTTATATCAAAAATCTGTGACTAATTTGACGTTATACAAAAATTTGATTTTGTTTTTGTGGGAATGATTTAGGGGCTATTAAATTAATTGCTTTATTGGGACTTAATGTTCTGATCAACAGATTGTTTTAGTAATAATATTTTTATTACATTCTTTTAGGATGTTTTTTTATGCCTTCTGTAAGTGATGTCTATGAATTGCTAGTTCAAGTAATTTTTTAATATTTGTATATTTTAAACTCTTTATAAGGACATAAAAGAAATTTGAGCAGCTCTTCAGGCACAAAGGTTAAGGCACCATAGTTGACTTTTGATCAAATCAAATCAAAATATCTTTATTCATTTAGGTAAACATGTACACTTATGAACGTCAAGAAAAACAAATTAAATTAACTGTAAATTCACATTTACAACCAGTTCGCAAGTCAAGGGCGTAGAGCGGGTAAGAAGAACTGGCAAGAAACTTTCCGCCACTCTTTCTTGCCTGCACTTTAAAAAAAAATAATTAAAGATATTTTTTCTAGCTTAAACTCAAACTCAAAATACCTTTATTCATATATGTAAACAAATACACTTATGACCGTCAAAAAATTTTGTAAATTTACATTTACTACCAGTTCGCAAGTCGAGGGCGTAGAGCGGACAAGACAATCTTATTCAATCAATTAGATATGTAATCGGGATTCGAACTCAGGAACTCCAATTACACATTAAGACATTCCATTTTTACGCCACTTATTTCTTACTTATTTTCATTATTAGTTACGCAATTGTAACTAATAATGACCTAAGTTTATTATTAGAAAGTCTTCAAATAAATAATCGGACTTCCCGGCAATCGATTCATAAACTCCAAAGTATATAACAATAGTCTCAAGAAATAAAGTTCTGAGGGTCAACTCTCAAAATGGGTCTTGTGTGACACAAAGTCCAAAATTCAAGAGCGTACTCGCACACATTCGGCCGTAACACTTAATATCAGGTATCCTGCCCATTTTTTACTACTTATTAAACCCTTGCACTTGGTCCAATAGTCCCAATCCAAGTGAAAGAAACACAAATTAGCTACCTAATGTCAAATCGAACCATAAAACATAAGTTCGACAATAAAAACAAATCGGGCAACTGATCTAGCAACAAATCAAGCAACAATGCCCGATCAAAGTGAATATTAATCAGAAGGATGTATACGATCGATTCAATTATTAAATACGTTCTTTACAATGCCTCAATGGATGTCGTGGTATTTGTTATTTCGACTTTTACTTATCCCGTGCTCAGGGCTGTTCGGTGTGGAAGCGATTCTTCGAATCTATTATAATATTAGAAAATAATTGACGCTCGACGGCTTTGTTTTTAGGCTATATTTTTGTGATATTTATTTATAAAAAAAGCCTTTGAATTATGGTTACCACGCATTGACAACGTTATAATAATTTTGTTACTAAGAAAAATCGTTAGCTTTTGAAGCTTTTTAGCTTTACGCATAAGTGTAAACCAGACTATTTATTATATTACTCCAATTTAGTATTTATATAGGTGAAGATAATAGAGTTAGTCGTTTCGACATTTCTCATCCGCATATTTCTAACAGAGTTTTGAGCGTCTAAACAATATTTTTATGCATATAAAATTCCAGTTTTATTAAAAGTCATAAAATTAAGATCTACGATTCTACACAGATAGATACAAATACCGAGAGATAAAAATAAAAAATAAAAAAAAAAACACATAAGATCATCAAGGTATCACTTATTCCATGTCATTGGATCTGTAGGCATCCCTACTCATCGGCAAAATCCACGTACACATACATTTAACTAACACCATAAATTTAAAAACATAAATAAAATTATCGAAAAAGTTTAAAAAAGTGAGCCTCCATACAATGTATCAGCTAGTAGCTCTTGGGAGGGCCGATCTAGCGTTGATGTTGGCTACTGTGGGTGTACTGTGCCCGGTCCCTTACAATACAGCCTCGATCGTTCACCTTTACATTTGGCCTTAAAGGACCTTATGGTCAGAAAATGTTTAATAATTTATCGATTGTAAATCCTTTACAGTATATATTCAACACGAATTATTATTGTTTGTGTCTCGATTACTACACGTCGGCTAGAGGTGTTTTTAAGTTATCTGATTAAGTTTGCGAGCCCTTTAGCTAACTAACTAACCTCTAACAAATAAAAAACGTATAGTATTTTTGGGAATGGATATGATAATTGAGCAGATACAAGCTATCACTTACGATATTGTGTCTTATTTAATTCATGAAAAGTGCATACCAATTCTTAAAAGGCCGGCATCGCACTGGCGATCCCTCTGGCATTATGAGTGTCTATGAGCGGCGATATCACTTTTAAGATGTTCTATAAAAAAAATACCTTCAACTTGGGACCAATTCACAGTTTCTTCAAAATCCAGGTTAATTGTATGATTTCGAATATCAATCCTGTACATGAAGATACATATATAATATTTCTCCTGCAGATTTCACTCATATTCTACTTGTCAGATAGATGTCTTTTTTATAGAACATTTATTAATATATAAATTTTAAGCCGCAGAGTCTTGTTTGTTAATAGACTTTCCGTATCAACTTAACATCCACCCTTCCACAAATGAGGGTTTCTTTCCTGTGTAGAACCAGCTGCACACTGAAGTATTTCCGAACCAATTCGACTTAGGGTCCTTCAAGAAAAGAGCGTACCAATTCTTAAAAGGCCGGCAACGCTATTGCGAGCCTCCTGGCAGTGCGAGTGTCCATGGCCGGCGGTATCACTTAACATTAGGTGAGCCATGAGCCGTCTGCCTCCTGTACCATAAAGAAACACATATCGTTAATTATACGTTAAACCGTTAAAACGGTATAAAACACTAATTAAACACAATTTGACATCGTCCAAAGTGTGGATCGCATTAATTATCAAGCAAAGCACTTGTACTTCATTTAACATATTATATCTTAAGATCAGGCGTTTTGAAATTCGTCCACTACCAATTTTTAATTTATACAACTAGTTAATTTCCCCGACTGAGCTGAGAATATAATTATAATAAAGTAAAGTCTTTATAAGTGTAAAATTATCGAAACTGTATATATGTCACAGTAAAGTAGTTAAATCCGAGACTTAATTGAATCTCTAGACAGTTAATTAAAGATCGATATTCGATCAAGTTGCTACAGTTCCGTCAGACAAGTGATTGAACAAAACGTTTAACGAGTTTCCTAAACGTTCCTAAGCAACGTTACATAACCATTTACAAGCAATTTGCAAGCTCTCAGTTCATCACGATCACACCGTGTTGTCGACTCCGCCATGAAATGATCACAACATGTTTGGCAAAGACCACAATTTCAAACAAAAAAAACACTCACACAACGAACCAACGTTTGCCAAAAGAAAGACTCAAAGTAATCAGCTGTTATCGTGACCGCTATCTTATTTTACATTAATCAACCCGCTGGCTTTTGGTCAGACAGATAGTTAAACGTTTTCGACGCTGCTGAATTTATATCCATATCGATTGAATATCGAAATTTAATTAACTGTCTAAAGATTTAATGAACTCTCTGATTTAACAACTTTGCTGCGACATATACACTATACATCTTGAAGGACCCTACCTACCTATCTAACGTATTTTAGGGAGTCCTCTTCTCCTTCTTTACCGTGGTCGTTTCTATGTAGTTGAATGTCCATCTTTTATCCGTGCGTCTGTACATGGCTCATTGCAACTTCTTATTTTGACGTATCTTCTTTGCATTGCTTTTTGGGATGCTACCTATAGAAATGTAAATGTTATATTTTATGTTTACTTATTAATATATTGTGAAAATAAATTTATTTATTGTCTTCGGTACATTCCCACAGCTTTTAAGAATGGTAAGAATGGAACATTTTACAGAGAAGTTACTGGCCTAACGCCTTCAAAACTTGGTCGTGCGTTCTTCATACTTCTGGACACCAATGAACTTTCTATATGCGCATTTAACATTCGTATGGTCAAGGTAAACATCGTGAGACTGGTCTTAGTGCTTGCTAGACTTGGGTAGTCATGATTCCACACTACAAGTTGATGTTAATTATACTTGTTTATCTATACTAATAAAGATATTTCGATTTTGATTTTTTGATTATAAAGGGCAGAGGGCGTCCACAGACCGCGGTGAATTGGTTTAAGGTTCTGCATCTGTACTCTGTAACAACAGCGATTACTTTCCCTAAGTTTTGTATGCAAGTTCGATCTTCACGGTAACGCTGTGGAAGTTACATAGTAAGGACGCTGCACGTACGTTAATATAGGGTTGAGAAACACACAGACAGTTCAAACATTTTATTAACATCGATTAAAATCAGATCGGAATTTCTCACTTGAAACAGCTGATACAATCTTGAAATTCATTTTAAAAAGCTTGTTTTCCCCGTAATTGGGTGCTGTATCGTTTGTAGTGATAATGTCGAAATGCAATCTAAGTGAAATGGGTTTGTATTGATTTTTCGAAAAATGATAACCAAATCGAAAATTTCATATGTAAAGCACCTTTTTGATAACATATAAATTTTGTATTAACCGTTATCATCAATTGAACGTAATCAGTAAGGCAATTATAATTGAACATTATATTAGAAAAACGATTATTTCAAATAATGTTTCAGTAAATGAATCTTATTATTATTAATTTTATGCATTTCAAACAAAATAGAGACTTAAAAATAGAAAGGAGTATTCTCGGAATTCAATTACGCGACAAACGTAAAAGTGAATTCATTCGCAGAAAAACCAATATTATTGACGCTGAGCAAAACCTAAAACTTAAATGGAGATGGGCAGGCCACGTAGCGTGTTATACAGATGACGGATGGTCTAAAGCAGTAACCGTTGGACTGGTCCAAAAAGAACAAGAAACAAAGGAAGACCAATAGAGAGATGGGCTGACGGGATCGAGAGGGTAGCTAGAAGAAATTGGATGACGATGGCTCAAAATAAATTAAGGTGGATAAAGTTGGAGGAGGCCTTCTCCCGGACAGGGGCCACATCTTAGTTAAAATTGTATTTATATCTTTTTTATTTATTTAAAGTAAATAGGATGTGAATAAAGGCTTATTATTATTGTTATATTGTTTGCAGACATTCCGCTATTGGTGGCCTAAAAACAAATAAATTGAAAAAAAAAACTTATATGTCTTAACGTAAGACTCACAGTCGATAATTAGTATGAGTCTAACACGCGTTTAACTTACTAATTATTACTAACCTAATATTAACTAAATATTATTGTTGATTTCCATTATGTGTCTAAGTATTTTAGACGAAATTACCTATATTCAGGGATATTTAGTTTCAGACCATTATTTACCGAACAAATCTTGAAATAATGCGCTCCATAATATAGACATTAGCATTCAGAACACTACACTATGTTAATATTAATGTAATCGATTTTTCATACAACTGCATCGTGAGTATACTAAGATTAATAGCCAATAGGACGTGTGTTCTGGACGTACAAACAAACAAACGAACGGACAGAGTGGCGTGCGACATGAGGGCCCAATATGCAAGCAATAATTTTAACATTTGCAACACCTACGTAGGAATGTAGAGAAAGTGTTATTCTTGATTATTTAAACGATTTCAAAACGTCAGTTAACTCGCAGTTTTTACTCAGACATTCTTAAAAGTATGCTTATAGGTAATATTGTATCTACCTCAAAGAAGAAAGAAAACTTCGTTAGGTTTTTATTTGGACTACAAAAGAGCGTTCTTGAAAGGCCGGCAACGCACTTGCGAGCCTTCTGGCAATGTGAGTGAGCAAACATCGGATGAGCCTTTTGCTTTCTATTACATGAAAATAAAGTACAAACACATGTTAGAACAAGTTTAACTTCATACAAAGGTCTAGACCTCAGATTAGGCAAGTAGCCAGTACTGACACACTCGACTTTCTGGGTCTAGCCGGTTTTCTCACGATTTCCTTCACCGTTTGAGCGAATGTTAAATGCGCACATTAAGTCCATTGGTGCAGGAACAAAGCTTCGACTTTAGAGATTTAAATTTCTGTAACATTTAAGAACGTCACTTAGCATGTATAGAACATAAAATAACCGCAAAGGAGCGGTTAAGTCTCCAGAATACAGCCTTAAAATCACAATCGTCTTGAAGGATTAGCTTGGTCGCACTCACTAAATCAAATAGTCGATAAAAGGTAAATTCTGTCCGATTGTGTGGCGTGAACTTTTGCATGTAGATTTATGTACTCCTGATAAATTAAGTGACGGCGTGCAGTGAGTTATGGCTCGCCTTTTGTGTTTACATTCAGCGGGACAGTGTTCGATGCCCACGTGTTTCCTTTATATTTTGGTTCTGGCACACTTATTCTCAAACTTGCTCGTTCTAGGATTCTAGACGTTTTCGACAGGCAAGTGTCACACTACATATGCCATCAAGGCTTTGGTCACTTTAGAGCGAAAATAGAGAAATTACGTGTAGGCCTCAGAGTTCTGTATCTGTTTTGTTATCAGTGTTTTTGTAACGAGCAAGTAGGTGATCGGCCTATTATCCCTGACACACTACGTCTTAAGGTATGTACTTTACGTTATGTATCCTGTATCCGTTTAGTTTTTTTTTTTGTTCCTGTTAAGTTTTTTTTCTTATTATTATATGCAATCTGTATTTTTGCACTTCTTGCCAACCTTATGTAATTTAATACATTTTTTCTGTACTCACAGTGGTTGCCTGGAAGAAATCGTTCGAAAGCGATAAGGCCACCAGTTGCTTTTCTTTTCATTTAATTATGTCAAATTTTTATATTGTAATGTAACGAAGTGTTAATAAAAAAAAAATACTTCTTAGGTTCCCAACGTTTTCTTTCGCGAGCGATTTAGGGAACACACAAAGAAAAGTCCGTTTGTGTACAGCCGAGGTTCGAATCCACGCCAAAAAATGATACGCTTCCTCATTTGTATATATCACTGAATATCTTATTTATTTATTTCACATATAAAATTAATATAACAAAAAACAAAACTATAATAACTAAAACACATTATTATTACTTTAAACTGCATAAATTTCGAACCAATTTTTTATTATGAATTTAATTTACAGGATTTCGTGAATTACTAAGAAATTTTAGCTATAAAAGTAAATCAAATGCGTCTATCGACTTCAGGGTGACTGATTGTAACATCATCTTTTATAAATTGCTCGGCTCGGTTTAATGGCCCTCCGATTACTGATAAGACGGTTGTATCCCAGATGGTATATAATCAAGTTTATTCCTAATTTAACTAAAAAATAAGAAATTTATATTTTTTTTAAATAATCTATATCCTTTAAATTTTTTTTTGTAACATCACTATATGTATGCCTAGTAATTTTTTTGGATGCCAGAAAGCCATTCTTTGTTTTTTTTATCCGTTTAAAAACTGACTTTATCAGTCCCAAGAGTCGTTAGATGTTGATCAAACAATATTTGTAGTTATTTATTTAGTGGTAAACTTACAGATAACATCCATATTACAAAAAAAATAACACTTACACAATATACAAAGCTAGAGCAGATTACATAGATAAACAAAATATATGTAACAGAAAACGGTAATATACAAAAAAAATTAAACTGAAATATAACATTAAACAAAGGACAATTGCAAACAAACTAAATTGTTTATGATAAGTCTTGCCACCTCTTTATTTCCTTGCATCCTCTATGGTGAGGTGGAAAATATCAACATCATTATTAGTATCATAGCTAAACCACGAAACATTGGGGAATTATGCAGGTAATTAGTTTTCTTACGAGGCACATGGAACAAGAGATAGAAGATGCCCTGTAAGGTGGTTATATTTAACTAACATGCTGTCTTTGTCTTCTAATGTCTCATCAGTAACATTCTGTATTAGTCCGTCACACAATTACATTTTCACATACCCAAGAAATGTGACAGTACTACGATAGTAAGGATATATACATACCTACATATTTTTATTAAATCCTTTACAAGACAGGCCAGGAAGATAAAGTCAGGCTATAAAAAAACGTAGGCAGAAACATTCCTATTGAAAACTTATTAAATTACGATAATTATAGAATATAATTAAATTGAGAGGCCGCATTAATTATGACGACCAACGCAATTTATCAGAAACTTGATTCCTACGACTTTATTATTTTTAGATACAACTGACATATACATATGTTTGTAACCAGAGTTTTGTATATACTATTATAGGCGTGTTATCTTTTCCTGAGGGCGCACGTTTGAATCTCAGCTGTGTTCCAATAGATATTCTGTCTTCATTTTTTCACTCGCACCTTGCCTTAGACCCAAAACGTCAAAAGCGTGTGTTAAGCACAGAATATCCCAAATATGCAAACTGGTAATGGGCTAAACAGGCAGGCTCATCTGATGTTAAGTGATTCTGCCATGGACACTCGCACCGCCGGAAGCCTCGCATGTACATTGCCGGCCTATTAAGTTTTTGTAAATGCTATTTTTGAAGGACTCTAAGTAGAATTGGTTCGGAAATACTTAAGTGGTATCACATAGTGCGCGAAAAATTTCCTTAAAAACGCTCAGTTGTAAAACGACATCGAGGTACAAGGTTCTTGTCAATTGGAAAAAACAAATGATATCGCAACAGATACACACATCTGAGGCCTAGGGGTCAAAGGGTGTAGCGCTACTGGATATTTGTGTATAAAGTCAAGGTTTGATAAGATTTTTTGAAGTGAAACTTCATTAGGTGCCTGTGGGTAAAATTTATACGGAACGTCACGAAGATGCGCAGCGGTTTTGTCGAAGAAAAGGGAGAGTGCGATTGAGACCGATTGAGAGAGAGTGAGAAAGGGAGTTCCAGAAATAATACACGCTATGGGTTGATGTATTCGTTTAGTAGTTATATTTAAGAACTTTAGATGGCAATTCTGTCGCATAACGTCTTGTGGAGAAAACTCAGATTATTTATTTATAATATCATTAGCATGTATACAGTGTGTAAACAGTGTGAATATAGACAGACAAATACATGGAGTGATCATATTGGTACATGATCATTTGGGCTTTTACTTTAGTAATAATTAAACTGCAAAGAAGTTTTACTTCTGACATGTGTACGTTATACGCATTTTTTTAAATCTATTTATTTAATTTATTAATCTATCATTACAGATAATTTGATGGACTGCGAGTACAGATGTTACTAATTAAACAAAACTAATTGAATGAAAAGTAATTGTCGGTATTTGGTAATGGCCTTAATTGGACAAAAACGGACATATCCGGGAAATAAGTACAAGTTTTGTGAGCTAAATTTAAACGATAATTAATAAGGAATTAATTATTTATATTTTTTTAAAACAATAACAAACCTTTCCGTCTTCCCCTTAACAATGACTGTTAAACCCTTTCTTAGTAGATTAGACTTAAATTAGGTATAGGCCAGATCGTCATGTTAAATGATTTCTTAAAAAAAGGCTTATAGTTTAAAACTGAAATTTATACTATCCATTACGCACGTTCTAAATTCTGGGAGAGAATAAAGTCAGAACTTTGCAGAATTTATTTGTATGATTTTTAATGTTTTTTTATATATTGACAACCAACCAAATATAAAAAAAAATATAATAAGGTCAATGCCTATATGAACCTTTGACGAGCAATTTACAGCGCACCTGCGCTATGTGTATTTTGTCGATATGCGGCCTTAGGTGGATAAGATATTTAAGCTTTCAAAAAACATACTTCAATTCGATACTTTTAAATTGTTTTCTATAGAATATTTTGTTTTAGCGAATTACTTGGTAAGTGTAGTTCTCACATGACAATGTAATTTAACTTCAAACAAAACTCTTGTTAAAAACAATTAATCAATTGTATTCTTTTAATATACTATTTCTTTTCTTTCTGCCAATTACAGTTTTCATTGTGCTAAAAAGGGACAGAATTCTTAAAGTTATGCAATTATATTGATTTATATTTTAAAGATAAAAATAAATATTTAATTACAGTATTATAATTGACAATATGTTAGCAATTAATAATAATAATAATGTTTGATTTTGCCCAAGGATTACCAATATTGAGCCTGGCTATGCGCAGGAGGATGATAATACATATAATTTTACAAGGTTTACGTCGGTCAAGGTAACGTGTGAAGCCGGGGCGAGTCGTTAGTTAACATTGAAGAAATTTTCCGAAGTAGCCAAAGTCTTAAGATATTTTTAGACCTTATCCACAATTTCCTTACACAATAATTTTGTGTATTTGTCATTCCATTGCTTAATAAGCGTTCGACTTTAATGATTAAAATTTTATTCCCTTTAATGATCCTATAAACAGTAAATAAATAAAAAGTATTTACAATTAATGATACAATTATATTTTAAATTGTTTCTTTTCTCTAAAGCTATTGACACATGAAAAGATGTTTTATCCGATAACAAATGCAGAAAAAGTTTTAAAATGTACTTTAAAAAAAAAAAAAAATATATATATATATATAAGTTTGGTCCCTGTGTCAGTAAAGCTTTGCTGGCAGCTTCTTGCACACTGTATTGCGATGCTTATTCGTTAGAAAGCACCAGTTCTGGGGTCACCGGTACCATATACCATTGTAAATCAGTTCAAATTTGTCTAAAAATTGTAAGTCTTTATTGTTGGTAGCGAGGTGTGGAATGCGGTGAGCCTCTCTCTGAGCAAGTAATGCTAAAGAAGTAGTCTGCTGAAAGAGAGAAAAAGAGAGAAAGAGAAGATAAGAATCTATGTGGTGCACACTGTGTCGACGCTATTAGCAGTGGCGGAGCAACTAACAGGCTGAGTAGACTGGGGCCTAGGACGGCAGATTTTTAGGGCAGCAAATTTGGAATTTTTTGGTACCTGCTAGAAATCAAAAAGCTTTTTGCATGACAGTTTTCTGATGTTTTTCAAATCTAGTTAGCAGCAAACTTTGCAGACGATTTCTCCCTCTTACTTGTACATTTGGTTTAGAAAATTTCCGCCACTGTGGTTTTAAAGAGTATAAGGTCACCCAGGTCTCTGCAGAGTGGAGTGAGTCAAGTTCCACACAGGTACCTTTGTGACTTTTGGTGCAACATTCATTCATTCATTCATCTTAGTACCCACAGCAAAATATTAACAACAAAGAGTTATTTTTAAATAAATTACGGACTTTTTTTGATAAGTAAAAGATCGTTTAATCATATAAATATTCAAAAGCAGGTGAAAATCTAGAGTATTGAAGAGTTCTATTCTAACACAAATCTGCATGAGCGCATTGTAGCCTCTTGAGGTGTATGATCGAACATCGCGACGGGACAACAGAACAACAATACAATAGCATCTGTTGAATCTGTCATCGGGATTAAAAAACATAACGCCATGACACAAATGGGGATTTCATAGACAGTTTTATAGATTAAAGTTTTGAGATATTGTATTAACTTTCAGGAGTATCTGTATAGTATATATTGTGTATGAGTGCAAGCAGTAGATAGCTAAATATATGAGAGACATTTATAAGACCTTCAGACATATCCTAACACATAAATATTGAATATATAAATACATACGGAATGCCTGTACCAAGAGACCTAAGGTAACAGATGGAGGTCTATTTGTAGGATCAAAGCTAACAGGCAGACTCACCACGATAATTAGAGTCTTGAAGCAGTCTTCGCCACTTTGAGAACAATAGCTCGCTTCAGGGATCTTTTTTGTGTCACTTTTATATTTATCAAACTTTATTGTCAAACAAATTTGTTTTGTCTGTGTTAAAGAAGCTAAATAAAATCATTTAGTGTATGTCTAAATGCCAGCAGCCTATTTGTTTCGAGTCATTTGGCTTGTATTTACAAAAACGTTGACACCAAAGGAATGTAGTAATAACTGTTATACAAAATTTGACTTAAGATTTGCTTATGGCCTCTTAGTTATCTTTAGCTACTATGTATTGACGTTGTTTGTTTTATAGAGGTCTTGCGAGTGTTGTCGTCCTTTTAAGAACAGGTAAGCTGTTTTAAGTAAGTTGAGTTGGAAAAAGTGTACTCAATACGAATCAAAAATTAATAAAAATGCTTAATCACCACATCTAAGAAATCCCCTTTACATCCACAATCGCATTTAATCCGAAATTTTTAATTTTTTACCACAAAAACTGATCCATCTCACAGCCGAAGAAACACGAATCGATGGGAACCAAAGAACATACGATTCATCGGAGGTTTTAATAGAAAATTGTCAAGTTGATTTTCGAATTACGACCTTATCAAACAGTTACGGATTTATCTATAAATCTACTATACTTAATACAAGGCGATAGAGTTGAAATTGAATACAAAGAATTGACAATCAAATCGATGAGGATTGATTTCAATCAGATAGACAGTAGGTGGCAACCGAATTACGACTGACCTTTTGAAAGTTGCTTTACTTGTACCTTAAATTTAAAATCATTTATTCATTTAGGTAACACAATGTACACTCATGAACATCAAAAACAGATGCGTATGATATACTTATAATTTTACATATACTGCCAGTTTTAAAATTAATGGCGTAGAATGTAAGTGTTTTGGCTTCCGAAATGAGAAACTTTCCTGTGCTACCTCCCACCAATTGTTGAAGGAAGCTTGCTCAACCTAGTCTGTCCAGTAGGTATAGATAAGTGGATGACCTGCAGCAGCTGAAAGCGGCCAGCTTTATTTCACCAGAAATTCCTTTTTATAGTTTTTTTTAAGAAACCATTGTCCAACCAACAAACTTTACTCAAAATACTATATCTCAAAATGACTAGTAAGACAGTCACACACACAGTCAATTTGTATTACGTGTCTTATTAGGTTAGGGCTAAATAAATATATTCATTTAGCACAAGAAGCGCCATCAATGTCTGTGTCTTCATGTCATCTATGTGCCTATGTACTTTTCAGCCCATTTAACATTTGTCAATATTCAATACGTTTTTATGTTATGGGGCAAACGAAAACTAAAGAAGATTAATAGTGGAGCTACCTTCAAATATACAAAAATCACGTAATTACTATAATAATTCTAATCCAAGATCGTTGACCTTGAATTCAGGGAAAACCAATATTTTTTTCGTGTCGATAAAAACTATTGGATAATTTAAATTATAAGTGAATTGATCTCAAAATGAGCAGGCAATTTCTATAATAGTAATAATAATTTAATAAGCTCTACTAAGTAAAGTGTAACTTACTTACTTGATGATTTAACCTCCTATAACCCCAATTTGGGGCAGAGGGCGTCCACGTGAGTCTCCATCTCCAGCGTCTCTGCGCTCTCTTTGCCTCATCCTCAACGCCACGATGCCAGATAAGAGTTACTACGGACTGTATGGCCTACCCACTTGCGTCGCTTGATCTGGATATTTGGGAAACTTAAACGCGTACCATATACATTTTAATACAAATATTTATTTTAGAATATAAGATACAGGTATCACTTATTCCCCGTCATTCTATTTGAATGGGCATCCCTACTCATCGGCAAATAAGACTGAGTAGGCCGAGAGAAAAAGCCGGCGTAAAAACCTCTCAGTACTCTTCCAAAATAGCAAATCATCACAACACTTATTTTAAAACAAATATCGCAAATTAATTAGAATGTCATTGAGTAGTCTAGTATCGACACGTACTCGTATGCTTTCGGGGCTTTGTTAACATATTAATTAAACGCTCCTAGACCTCAACGGGGTATGGGGCACGCTTGCTGCAATTTTATAGTATTTAAGTCTTCGTTTCGTTAGAAGTTTTCGTTAAAGAGTATTCAAAAGCGTGCGGCCCAGGTGTTCCATTCCCCATGAAGGAGATAAAGAACGTCAAACGTTTAAAATGTGTCTGATAACAAAAATATTATACTTAACTCCGTTGGCTCAGCGAGCCAAAAAGTTTCTTGGCCTCCGAGATGAGAATCTACCAGCGCGCCTGTCTGTCACGTACCTTCCGCCAATTACTGGCATTCAGCTGCAATTCCGAACTAAATTACAGGACAATCCAAGACTAAATTTCCTTTCTATGTACTTTTAAGGTCCTTAAAAACCTTTGGGAAAATTTGCGTTATAGAAATGCAATTTGAAATTAGTTCTACAGCATCTATTAGTTAGATATTTCAAGTATTTAGTAGTGGTTATTACATTTCGAAATACACTTTAAGGCCAGTGCTCATTACGTTGCGTTAACTATACAAGATATAAAGCTATATTTATTTATTTTCTATTTTACAATTACCTAATACTAATACAATACAAGAAAAATTTAAACAACAAAACAAAACAAAACAAAACAAAATTTATTTATTCATGTAGGTAACAATGTACAGTTATAAACGTCAAAAAATTTAAAAATTGTGAATTTACATTTACTGCCAGTTCTCAAATCAAGGGCGTAGAACGGAACATATACGATAACCGTTTCTGTGTGCCAACGGGCAATTGCCTCCCCCATTGTCCTCCATTTTTCCTTATTGTAGGTATACTAATCTCATCCAAGTGCAACTATTTTCATGATCACATCGGCCCACCATTTAAATGTCCTACATTTGTTTAGCCTCCCTTTTACGGCCTGCATATTCTTTTTTTTTTAAAGAAAAAAAAATTATTAAATTAAAATAAATAATTCTAAAAATTCCAATTCTTTTGAAAGCCAGTGTGCAATCAATCAATCTCACATGCAATAATATTCAGGACACGTACGATACGCATAAATGGTGCTTCTATGAGCTATCAGCTGTATTGCTACAAGGACAGGCAGATATTTCTTTAACCCTGAACCTGTAAAGAGGCTCCAGGGTCGCTCTTAAATTGTACCAGGACCTCAACGGCATGTTACACTCAAAAAAGATAGGTAGGAGACGAGAGGTAACGTAGGAGATGGGCATATATTTTCCTACTTACTCCGCGTCTTCTAACCCTAGGAACCGCTCCTTCTGTCGGTTTCTGTCATTTTCTGTAGCATTACTTGCTACCAGAAGGATACCAAGGAAAGGCCCACCAGGAAAAATATTGAGTGGTCACCCTCTTGGTGGACTGGACGTAAAGAAGATGGTGTCGAACATTGGCAGCTCAAGATAGGGAGAGATGGAACCGGTCCTTTACTTTTTAAGGGAGGAAAAAACTATAACTATTTCTGTATAAAATTGTGTGTATAATATATTAATGACACTTTAATAATTAATTAAATATAATAAAATAATTAATATGAAAAATAATTATGAATAAGACCTCCCAGTCCACGATTACTGGTTAATTAGCGAGGATGTTAAATACCTAATAACTTTAGAATATATAGCGTATGCCTTACATAGTTTTCGGTGAAACAATAGTTTAGCTATAGCTGGTATTAAGACTATTTTATAACGCGATAAACGCCTGTACATACCGCGGCTCGACATCACACGGTTCAAAGGCCGTTTTTTATTCACCACATACGCCCCTCCCTGTCACATAGTTCACGCATGAGCGGGACGGATGACACGCACCAGGCCTTTGATGTGGCCGCTCATGTTTATCGTAAAACATTTGCAATTTTTTCCATATCGAAAACTAAGAAAAAACTATAATGGCTTGGTTTAGCAGTCATTTTGTGTGATCCGAACGTTTGGCAGCTTATATCAATTACAAACTTGGTTTTGCAGCGAATTATGTGAAATTAACTTTTACTCCAACACATTAAGGTCGATTTTACTAATGATATGATGTTGCAAAACCAGCAGCTGATTACAAGGGCTTAATTGATTTTGGCGGGCAAATACCAATTTGAAGGGCCTGGAATTATTCTGAATGGTCGTTCTGCTTGTGTAGTACCGACGTATGCGCAATTAGACGCCTCATGTTTCGATAAAAAATATCGATAACATTTATCGGCGTCGTTTATCGATAAATGTGTCCTCATGATGAATACTAAGGGTACAGCAGTATTGGCCTCGTGGCTTAGCTGCAACTGTCATTAAGAAGTCGTTGAATGCTCTTAATTTCTATGACGTATTGGACGTTCGCTCGAACGGTGAAGAAAAATATAGTGACGAAAAGTTAAACCCAAAAAGTCCACGGCGTGTTTCAGTCTGATCTACTTGCCTATTAGATTGACATTATATAAAATCGTTCTAGAAACGTGTTAGGCATAGCACTAACAATGGTATCTCGTACATCTTAAAGAGTTGATATGCTTTCCATTCCCACTTGCGTCTTTTTGTATTGTTTACTTCTCATTCTTATAAACCTGCTAGTCTGATTGAGTGAACCTGAAAAAATGTAGGGATGCGAGATTGTACTGTTACAAAAGGGGTTTCTTAATACCGAGTTCTTGAATTATCGACGTTTGTACGAAACTCGGTCAACGTCGACGAAACCCCAGGCATTTTCCTCCAGCACCACATCTCGCATTGTTTACTAACCATTACTAATATATATAATATGTGAATGGTGAATTGGTGCAGCTCCTTACAATGATTTTGTAAAACAAAAAGAAAACTTGGCGATTAAATAAGGTTTTCTTCTATTCCGTTCTATGCCCTTGATTTGAAAAGTGGCAGTAAATGTAAATTTGAAAGCATTTAGAATTTAATGTGTATTTCTTTGTCGATGTTCATACGTGTACATTGTGTTACCTATAATTGATTTTGACCAGCATCTTCGACAGTTGTTAACAACTCGTTACTACATATATCTACTCTTATATATATGATCGTTAAGTGAATTAAAGTTATACCACTGAAAGCTCTGATGAAGCTTTCAGACAGAAGCCACTTGATATTCGGCAAAACGAAACGTGCCCAATAATTTCGATACTAAAGAACTTGAGAATCGGATAAATTTTAAAACAAACTTCAATTTGCAAACAATCAAAACAGTACTCGAAGTGTCTCGGGACGTCAGGGGTCACCAAGGACCCTTCAGCAGGCAAGGGTTGTTACTGTCTCCGAGAATTTTACAACGAATGATTTGGATTTCCTGATTGGCTCGGGGTTGATTACGTATAGACAGTGACTATCATAAGGACACTCAATAAAGTGACGCGAAGTTACGTACATTCATTATCCATTATGTTATATAAAATAAATACAAAAACGCTGTGCCTATAAAAATCTTATTTTAGACCTGAAGAGTTGTTAAAATATCACTTATAAGGGCTGTTTAGGTAATACATTATTTCTGATGATTATTAATGCAATTACTATGAGTTATAATAATAATAATTCATTTGCAAAAATAAGGTATAAAAATATTATGGTGGTACAATCTAAAGTTATCATATTCTGCCAGATACACTACTTGTATTGTGCATCCAAATTTGCCTAAAAAGATAAAATTTAAAAGTAAGTAAATCATCACGTTAACAAATTAATAGATTTTATACTTAATTTATTATTATTGAATTAGTTTGTCATGGTGCCTTGAAAATAAATATCGTATATGTAACCGGTACCTGATTGGGGCGTGACATCAGTTTGTTTTTCACTTGTCATTTTCCAACAGATTGTGCCGTAGGGCTCTACACTCGATGGCTCTCGAACCTGCCTTTGATGCATTGTTCCATCAATCACTCCCATCAATAAAGGAAAATCAAGAAAATGTTTTGTATTAGAGAAAAACTTTGTTTTATTGTAAGTTCATTAAAGTATTAAAGATATTTGGTCGGCAAGCATCAGGTGTTTGCGCGTTCATTTACAGAAAAGAAAAACAGAAAGAAGAAGAAGAAAATCTATCATTTCTTATTACAATAAATTATACTAAACTAACCTTTAGGAAAAGCGAGTAGTCATTTAGTCATTTTAAAAAGGCTGGCTACGCACTTGCGATCCTCCTCTAGCCTCCTATTATATAAAAACCTAACACACGATGATGTAATATAGGTGCAGCCAATACGCGTTAAGCAGAACACAACACATACTTTCTCACATTGGTCTGATGTCATCGGTGTCGTAGCGCAGGTGCGTTAGAGTGGGATAGAACGCATACTGTGTATTCACATCTCTCTGCCGAGATCAGTGACGTAGCGTAAACGCGGCCGTTGCAGCCGGTACGCGTTAGAGTGAAACTGACTATATAGGCCTGTTACTCTGAGTCTGGTCGTGTGGTAAAGTAGTAGATTGAATTAATATCAAAGAAAACAAATGCTATACAAGTGCCACTCGTTTTTTTTTGTTAATATGTTCTATGTATATATTTTCCTGTACAGAGCCTGAGAGAAATTTCTATAATTCTTAAAGAGTTTTAAGACGACATTCCATTAAAAAAATATAATCTTAATGGAGGCCTCCTGCTAATACTAATTACTTAGGAATACCTATTGGTTATGATTAAAGTAGCGTTAGCAAAAAAAATCATTGAGCTATTTGATTTTTGTACAATAATATCAAATTTAAGTATACCATAAGGGCCGGTGTATTTTTTTTCAATTAACTTAATATAATATATTAAACAAACAAATTATTTATGATGTAGTAAATTCGAAAAGTAATAGGTACTGATGGAATATTAAGTTTCTATAATATATAAAATCTCAAAATTATCTATCTATAAGTAACACAAGTTAGTGCCTGTGCATTCGAAAGTGGACGAAATCTAAGTTGAAGGAAAGACTCATATACTCTTAAACAAAATTGTGTTGCTTTGATTTACTTTTTAAATTATGGTGTGAAATACAAATAAAATATACAATATTTATTTTATAGTTTTTTGCAAACCATACTAATTTAGATTAGCCATTTTCCATTTTGTTTTTTCGCATTTTCAACAAATGCCAAATTCGTGTCTCGTGGGATGTACTTAACGCGTCCCTCAAACGGTTCACGAAAAATATAAGCCCCTCCGCCAATCTATAAGATACGGTTTCCTCCGACTAAAACATACTCATTATGTTTATTTGTGGCTTCAACGTGTGACTCTCGACCCTGAGGTCATGGGTTCGATTCATTCAATTTTGTTGTTCCAAAATTTTGTGGTTTTACAGAACGTACTCAAGAAGGGACAAGATACCATACCCGACGAACACGCATGGTGAATGAAGCGAGAGGTATGTAAGGACTGGTCAGTCATCAGTCATCAGTCATCAGTCATCAGTCATCAGTGGTTTCTAAATCTTTATTACAAGGCGTGAAAATATAAAAAAATAATAATGATTGAATCTTAGTTACGTTAATAAACAATTAAATTAATTTTTTACGTTCATAAGTGTACTTGTTCACCTATATGATAATATGAATAAAGATATTTTGAGTTTGAGTATGAATACTATAGTTAAAATTTAGTTTCTTTGGAATTATTCTTTCACGTATTACTTCCGAAAATCTTAGAATACATATTCAGGTTTCAAACCCACATTTATAAGTAAGATAAAAATCATTATGATATATAAAAATAATTATAAAATACACCGAGCAAAAATTTTACAAGAACGCAGATCCTTATTAGCAACCTCTTCTGGTTTGACACGGCTGAATAGTTATATTAATTCAGAAATAATTTTTGAAATCTGCCAAGTAGTTATACGATAAAGAACATGAACACATAATTAAAATACGTAATCAAATTGACAAATTTCGTGTAAAATTGTAAATGTCTGCATTATTATATATAAAAAAATAGGAAGGAAGAAATTAAAACAGCTAATTGCTTATTATTTTGGACAAAAAATAGTATTGAGAGCGTCCATTGACTCGACATCCGCCACCAAATTTCCACTCAAAAGAATAACAGTTCGTGTACCGAAAAATAAAAGCGGCAATGGTGAGTTGGATATGGAAGATGGGTTCTGTTAACAGTAAATATCTGTTGTAAACAGGAGAGTAAAGTAAACTTATTAGTATTTAACCGAAATATTAAAACTACGTCCTAAATTCGGTAGAGTTATTTATTCACAAAAATACATACACTTACAGTAATAATAAATAAAATCATGTTGGCATAATATATATACTGGTGGTGTAATTTTCTTAAATTAGATTATTTTTATGTTTTGATGTTTATTTAATTTTGTTTGTTAGTCTGTGGAAAAGACGGTAGTTTTGTTTGTATATGTGTTAGTCATTTTAATTTGAATACGAAGTTTTTGTTGTGAGTATATTTTGGATTGATTATTATTTATTAACTGAAATAACAAACTCTAAATGTTTTATTCTATATATTAAATGCATAATATATAGAATATCGCCATTTTGTCTACGGGAATCTATGAAACAGGTTGGTTCTGGCCCTTGCAAACAACCTTAGTCTTCCCCGTCGCACATATCCCAAGTACTTGGAGAACACTTGGGTTGCACACCACCCCCCAAAGACATAATATAATAATATAATAGTAGGTAAGAATATTTAATTAGGTCCTTATTCAGTCCTGTATAAGGTACAATACCTCTGTCTATTAATCGAGTCGAAACATTCCTTTCCTAAAAAATGCTGATGCAGTATTGAATCAATATGATCAATAAAACGGGACCCTAAAGTTTCAGCAAGTTAATGATGACGCAGGAAACAATTCGGTCGGCCATTGAAAAGACTGAAAAATGAACGCAATCGTTGTTTGGAAGAAATCTTCAGAATAATACGAATATGAAGAGAATGAAAGAAACAAAGGGGCAATTGAAGATGAAAATAATGAAGGACAAACAATTAACACACGACCGTCTAATTAGTCTAGGAGTTAAATAATTTAATAATTATAATATTAAATAATTCATCATTGTGATGAATTATTTATTTAGATAAAACAAGTAATATTATAGTAGACTTAAATAAAATTTAATGTGTAAGCTAACTTTTTTCAATGACATTATGTTTCAATGAGTTCAAAAACACTTACTTAAGCACAGAAGATAAGTTAATTGGGACGTGAGTGACCACGAACGGTACCGACTTCTTTAAGTCATCATGATGGGCAAGGTCGAGGGGAAAAGGAGGACCACAGAAAGAGGAAGTCGTGGCTCCACAATATCAGAGATGAACGGGAATGGCCAGCATCGAACAGCGCTTGTCGAAGAATAAGAAGTATGACGAGCTGACAGCCAACCTCCAGTAGTGGCGAGGCACTACTGGAGGTTGGCTGTCACAAGAACAATAATTAGTAAAGAAACAATTCATAAATCATGATACTCAGAATCAACGTGTTCAGAATGCTGATTAAACACATGCCGAAAACGAGAGGATTTTATTTGTAATGAGGTCATGCATATTAACAAAATTTCTTTTGTTAGTGCATCTTTACAATTATGTGTAGAATCGATCTAACCGTTTTATAAACACAAAAACTTTGTGTGTGTGGGTTTCGCACACGAATTCCTAGATTCAGAATTGACGCGATATTTAGAACTCGCGTATGACATACCAATAAGTTTTTGACTTATATGTTGATTATACCGCCATGCCTTGTTTTTAATACTACCTTTAGTAAAAATAACAAGGTTCCCGTGGCCTTGTGAATACTGATATCATGGTATCAATGGTCTGATAACAAACTGTTTTTATTCCCATCAATAGGATAGTAAATTATTCGCAAGCTCCGAATGTAGTAGTCAAGTATTTTAGTAGCAACTCCTACTGCATATTCTGAGTTAAAATTAATTTAAAATTTGTATTTTATTAACGTTAGCTCTTAGACAAAATGCCTTAAAAATCTAAGTAGACATGTATTGTAAAAAACTCTCCCCAAAGGGTTGTTCTCCCTTAAAGAATCCGCTTCAGCAAACCATGAACTTCAGAGGTTTCGTTTTGTGATAATTTCTCGTTTGTTTCAAAAAGCTTTCAAATTTCCACGCCATTATTTTAAGTAATAAATGCAGACGGATTAAAAAAAAAAGAAATCTATATACGCCAATTTAATAAATGTATTACGCATTGTTTCACATATAAATAAAAAAAATGTAGACGATGATTTTGGCCACAGTGACTTTAGCAATTGCGTTTTATGTTGCGTCACGCATTAATATCAGTCTACAAAACCGCAGTATGCCGCAAAAGCAATCAAAACTCATTGTTTGTACATGTTAGAAAATAATAAATAAATGATACAGTAGATAGTACCTACCCCCTTTCGTCGCTCAACATATAAGTATCGCAATACAGCCAGGATATATGCCAACATCATAGGGGAGAAAGTTATAAATTCGTTTTAAATTTCTTTTAATCAATTTTTGGTTGTAATTATTATCTAGGTTCAAAATGTAAATACTGTATTTTTTTGTGATGTAAAAATTATTGATGTCGTTGTACAACGCGCCTATTTTTATGAAACTTCTGTAGGCGCATAAGTGTAATTTTTTTACGGAACGTCACGAAGATGTGCAGCGTTTTTGTCGAAGAAAAGGAAGAGAGCCATTGAGACCGATTGAGAGAGGGTGAGAAAGGGAGATCGATATAAAACAATATTGGTTTATGTATTCCTGTAGTAGTTAAATATTATATATATATTATATATTTATATAATATATATATATATATTATATAAAATATATATAATATATATAATATATATATATATATATATATATATATTATATAAAATATCTTGCTCGGTATTTTTTTTTAATAAATTGTGTTTTTGGAAATTATATTTAAGTACGAATTACATACTAATAAAATGATGAAATATGAATAATATTTTCCCATCTTACCGACAGAATAATAAAAAATAAAACACGAATAACATTACATTTTCTACAAATGATTCCTAGTTAGATCGATTTATCGCCCCCGAAACCCCTCGTATACTAAATTTCATGAAAATCGTTAGAGCCGATTCCGAGATTCCAATTATATACAAGAATTGCTCGTTTAAAGATATAAGATATATATTGAATTTGAGATTGTGTCGTATAACTTTCTATTTAATATGCTATATTTCTTTTAAATATTGTAAAATTGTTTGATGATTTGCTTTTTTTTAAAAGAGTACCGAGAGTTTTTTACGCCGGCTTTTTCTCTCGGCCAACGCCTTCTGTCTTCTTTGCCGATGAGTAGGGATGCCAACAGGCTCGAATATAATGACGTGGAATAAGTGATACTCTTATGATCCTATGTTCCAAAATAAACGTATTTTATTTTATTTTATAACGTCTTGTGCAGTAGGCGCAGGCTTTTTATATATATGTATTTTATCATTAGCACGTATACAGTGTGATAAAGAGATACAAATACATGGAGTGATCATATACTGGTACATATTCATCTGTTGAGCCTTTTTTTACCTTGGTAATAATTAATTTACAAAGAAGTTTCACTTCTGACATGTGTACTTTGTACGCACACATTTTTTTTTAATTTTACATGAACAAACCCGACCATGAATCTAGTAAAACCAATATAAACAAAAGTATGGTGATACAATCTCGCACGAACAAGATACAAATCCAACGTTTTTTGGAAATGCCGCGGCCATAATTGAGTGTTTACGGATTCCAGGAACCGGACATTTTATTCTGTCTTTTGAGTTAAGGGTTTAAGTTCGTGATGTTATTATACCTTTGATAATTATACATAAATCTATTATATACCTTTTCTTAGAATGAAAATATTAATTTAATCTTGTAATCGAGTAATATTGACTGAAATGGTGCGTTAGAACCCTGGCTGTGTACGGTTATATGTGCAGTTATAAAGTGGTCCAAACGAACAGATGTTTATGGTAAACGTTGGGAGTATGGTCATGATCCTACTCATATTGAAGCGGACATTCGCGCCTTTCGCGTTGAGGAATTTTTTGCAAAATTTCGGTTGAAGAATTTTTGATAAATTTTGAAATAGCTAAACCTGATAAAACAGTTAATGTAGTTAAATAACTTTTGAAGAAGACTAAAAAATGGAACGGAATATAAAAACAGAAGCTTATCTAAAAGAAATAACGAGAAGAGAGACACCGAGAACGGAAGACATCTTCCAAAACTTCCTTTTTAATGAGAAAATTTCAGACTTACATAATAATATTTAAGAGTTTATTAGCTAATGATATTATGCAATTTTAAATAATATAGTCGGCGATAAAGCAGACTAATAAAGATAAAACAAAATACTTTTAAGATTTCAAAACCAGTTAATAGAATATCAATATTCAAGGTATGAATCAATTGACGCAGACATTGAAATTGTAGCCGGTTCGATATCCGAGAGGGCAATAATCGTAAGTCAGAGAGGGCTCGTAAAGTGTGCATCCCTTGCGTCTTAATTTGTAAGGAGCGGGTACACACACATAAATAATGTAAAAACAATGAACAACCTAACACTGTGGGAGCGAGAAAATATAGCCCTAGGAAGAATTAGACCTGTTAAAGAATATCTTTATTAATTCATTTTAATTATTAAAAGATCAGCGATGGCCTAGTGGCTTTGGCGTGCGAATCTCATGCCTGAGGTAGGTTCGATACCCGTATTTTACATTTGCTCGAACGGCTTGCTTTAGACCGAAAAAAGTGTATGGCGTGAGTTACATTAGACTGATCACCTATTTGCCTATTAGATTGACAAATCAGTCATTAATCAGATACAGAAATCTGAGCTAAAATAATGGTTAAAAATTTATATAAGATTTATATACATATATATATATGTATAACTGATATATTTGAGTGTCCATATGTGTAGTGTTACTTAACATATGAGACTCCTACCAATTTATTCCCTGTTAAAAATGTGTATCCTGCCACAGCCTCAATGGCATGTAACTTTTGGTAAATATTAAAGTAATTTCTTAATTGCAGGGTAATGCTGGCAACCCTAAAAAGTGTCTATGGGCAGAGAACATCCTGCCACAGAGTCACAAACATACAACAGCATGTTACTCATGACACTATTTATTAAATATAATAGCGATTCTCTAAACATTGTTAATTCTTAAGACACGTTTACTGCGGCGACTTTGACATGTACAGAAAAGTCTAAAATCATAAAGCACGAACCGCTGCGGTATCGGATTGCGATTGCTTCTTGAATGCTAATCATCTATCTATCTCGCTCGCACTTGGGATATCTAAATATAGTGGGTTTATGACAATTATTGCATTATATTATTTATTAAGAGATAAATTCAAAATCGTATTAAATTTTGTTGCGAATGTCCCTTTGGCATTTATGTTCATCACTGAAGCTGTAGCTTCGAGATCTGACTGTCCACAATTAACACTCGAACGAAAACGTGGCATCTGGCTCGGAACACATCTGCCTATTAGAAAAGACATGACCACGGAACAGGTTCAGAAATTTGTGGTCATGTCTAAGGGTGGTTCTACTGGATGTAAGTACGACCTTTCCATCATTCATGGCAATAGGGAGCCGTGATTCGTGGACCTGCCTGGACAATTGCTGGTGATGCAGTAGGGTTTAAGTGGGTAAGCACAGTGAGTTCCACATAACCAGCTGAACACTGAAGTATTTCCAAACCAATTCGACTTAGGGTCCTTCAAGAAAAGAGCGTACCATTCTTAAAAGGCCAGCAACGCACTCGCGAGCCCTCTGGCATTGAGTGTCCATGGGCGGCGGTATCACTTAACAGCAGGTGAGCCTCCTGCCCGTTTGCCCCCTGTGCTAAAAAAAAACCTTTTATAAAAGCATCTTTAATAATCTACTTATTTAAGTAAATAATTCGCCTTAATAATTATATATTATTAATAAGCGAACTTCTTGATTATCAAATGACATAGGTTTTCAAATAAAAACACAAAAACTAATTTAAAATCAAGTAAACAGCTCAAGCAAAAGAGATTTTAACATAGTTTTATTGTTCATGCGGCGTATATTTCGCGAGATATGACTAGCGATACAAGATAATGCCGGACAGATTTGTGAACATACGGACAATCGTAAACTCTGCTTATATTTTTATATAATGAACTGTTTGTATGTTTTATATGTACACTAACATTATGTTATATACAATAAACATATAAATTAGAGTCCGTTAAATTTTGACTAAAGAGGTTTAAATTAATTTAACAGATTGTCTAAAATTCTTTGATAATTTGTAGGAAAAGTGAATTAAAAATGACACTGAAGTATTTCCGAAACGAACCAGTCCTTTGTCGAGCTTTCTGGCATTGAGAGTGTCTATGGGCAATCAATAAACATTTTTTTATAGTTTAAATTTGGCCATGCATACGTTTTCTATGAAAAAAATAAATGTCTGCTCTTTGTTCAAAGAACTTCAAATTCGGTAGGTACGACCTAAAAAATACTTTCTCATTTTAGAAAAAAAACCTTTGAACGAAATCAATGTGGTATTTCCTAAATCGTTATCCAAATGCAATAAATCATAATTAGAGCGAAGGCTTCAACGGCTGCCGATCCTTACGATCCATTCACTTGGAACCTGACTTTGCGCATAATTTATCGACTGTGAGCTTAAAATGACGCTGGAGTTCTAAAAAACACAGAGACAGAGTGGAGGACCGTCTGCAGCTGAAAGCCAGCAATTGGTGAGAGGTAGCATAGGACAGGGAGCTGGAAGTTTCTCCTTATTCATAGACATAAGTGTCCTTTAGTGCACAACTGGGGTTCGAACCTAATACCTCAGATATGGCAGTTCCACTTGCCAATAAAACACTAATATTTCATATATTCGCGTTAATTAAACGATGCATTATTTTTTAATAACCTTTCTGTCATCTTATCTTATTTCTAGAGATCATTAGTCATTATCTAAGAGCCTCGACTAGTTTAATGTACCGCGGAATATACTAAAGAATAGTCATATCACTAAACCTGCATCATGAGCACTCACCTCCAAATATATACCCTCACTTTCACACACAACGCAGCTGATTCACATATTACTGTTTATTCATTTATTTATTTTTTCCTTTGTAAATGTTTGAAACTTGTTGTAAAGGTATATTATGTATTCCATTGATTATTCGTTATTATATGGTAGGTTTCACGAAATAAATATTTTATTAAAGATTTAGTCTTTCCCAAGCTTCATCTTACAGCCACATTCAATCAAAATATTGTAAGTTAATTTTATTTATTGATCAAGTGTGGGCGGTGCGACAAGTATCCATAAATACTATTCAATATTGAACCTTTCAATTATCTCTTACCGAAGCCGATTTTTATTAAACAAAACATGTGCAAACTCGATTATATCGACACATAATCGATGCATGATTCGATTATTTCCAGCAGCGAGCGAGTTGTTTTGACACAAGTGACTAATTGGTGGCGAGTGGCTGAGATTCATTGCCCGTGTTCGGTTGGAATAAATATTGATCAATTGATTTAATTTATCAACAAAAATACATTTAACGATATGTGTGTATGTCCAGTTAATAAGTATTTATTTCCAACACAGTATTAACAATATTCTTAAATAACATAGAAATAAGAATTAAAAAAAATGATTGAAAAAAAAGTTTGCTCCCTGTGGCAGTAGCTTTAACGCTGGACACATTCCCTTACTTATTGGTCGAGGAAAGCACCAGTCACCGATACTATCTACACTTATCAATTGTATTATTTTCTTTAAACCATGTGCATTAATTTTCTATGTGACAATTTTTTTTTATTTATTATTATTACTATTTAGGTTAAAAATATTGTTTATACTGAATATTTGTGTATTGAAAATAAATACCAGTACATAACACAATATGGTGTCAAATTTATTAGTCCGACTTTCGTTCAACACAGTACATGTGAATAATAAATAATCGCGTAAGATTGTAAATCAATTGATGAACGATGCGTCGGTTTAATTGCGCGGGCGCACCGTGTGACGTGTCGCATTAATGGAGTCGGGTTTATTTTTGTGTCCGACACTTGATCGCAAATAGATGATGCGAATTCAAATCAAAAGCTTGGAATTGTTTAAATTTTTAAACCATTATTTCACGACCTCCATTTGTTTAAGAGTATACTACTCTCTCAAAGGCCTGTAACACACCCACTGAAACTGGTGTCCATGGGCTGCGATGACTGCTCTTTTTGGGCGTCCCGTAGGCTCGTTTTCCCATTGAGCGAATGTTAAATGCGCTCATAGGAATTCCATATAACCTCAGAAAAGAGAGTTGCACGCTATAAAAAGCCGGCATTCCTCCCCTCGTGCGATTATGACAGCAATTCCTATTGATGTGACCAATAGTTAAATTAAAATACACCTAACGGTTCACTGGTAATGTACATATGGAATCAATTGAATAATTTCGTTTATAAGTTGTTATATACAGAAGACGTGTTTTGTGTATTTCTATTAGCAGGAAATTCACATCTAATCCTAAAGAATTTCATTGATACTGACCCATCGAATTAATAACACAAAAAAACATACAGCATTTTAATTCAAGCCAGTTTAAGTCTTATTCAGTTAGATTATGGTTTATTTTGTCGTGTAATGGAACGAATTTTGATTAATAGTTTGGGCTTACAGTAGCTCATTTTTTGAACGTCCGGCGAGTTTCGATATTTTATTCGATACATTTATCAAAACGTCTAATTATGACTCGAATTGATCGATTGTTGGACATAGATTTTCGGATGATCGGGGAATTTACCGATTTTAAAAAGACGGTTATGTTTACAATTTTTTTACTTTGAGATATAATACATAATTTTTGTATTAACATTAAAACCTATTCACACCCTTTTGCTAAGAATTTGTTCTCATAGTCGTTCATTAAAAGTAAAGGAACATTTAACCTAACTTAGGTTAAATGTACACAAACATTTACATGAACCCATTAAATTTCGCTTTGCAGAGGGATACAAATATAAATCTAGCATCAAACATAATTAAATAGATGTCTCTGATTATTTTATATTGCCAGGACTATAATTTTAATCTTGTATGAATAATTTCAATTTGAATCACGGAATCGATTTGATTGAAATTTGTTATCTTGATAAAGAACATAGATGGCGTTTTATCGCGAAGATTAACAGTTTGTATGAAAGTGCTTATTCTTAAAAAATGTCTCCAAAAGCAGACAACGTCGCGAGCAATAGCTTGTCGTTTATAAATAAAACACAGCTGAGTGAAACAAATGGGTGGAAGCATTGAACGCTGTTCGATTCCAAAGATTATCTATCACGGGGACACTATCGCGGTTTCTATCGGAGATTACAAATACAGAGTGTTCAATAAATTTAATAGAAATAATATTTTTTATTAATAAATTTGAAGAGTTCCAATACATTTACCTTCATCGGGACCTTTATGTAGACGACGTCACAATCAAATGATTGTCGGAGCCCACAGGGGCTCCGCCATCACGTAAATGTCGGCTATTCAACTCCTTGACATCACGAGCCCAGTGAGAAGACTGAAGAAGGGAATTAGTGTCAGCACGTGACTCTTAACTGCTAAACAAGGGTAAGTAAAAAAATAAGTACAAAAGATCAGGGTGTCTTTCCCTTGATAGGAACTGTAAGAAGTGTTATTGGACACTTTACATTATATATCCTTTGTAGAAAATGAGGTGAGATTATAGGCTAGATTGCAATGTTTAACAGATTGAGTGCTCTTTTCTCGGATCCGAGTGGAGTCATAGTAGCAGTGCCACGTACACGGATCCGTGCGGATTGCTTAAACTATGAGAATTTTTCAAGTTAAAATTGATGTTATATAATATGTTATATTTAGAAAAGACTAAAATAAAAATATAAAAAAAATCTTCTGGCGTAAATTGACAAATTCTTTCGCAATTAGAACCCTATCTTATCCCTAATGAACAAACTATGTTTCCCAAGTTAAGGCAACGTATAAAAATTACGATAGTATTACATTTAAGAAATTTCAATAAAGATTACTCTATCTGTAGAAAATGAGGTGAGATTATAGGCTAGATTGCAATGTTTAACAGATTGAGTGCTCTTTTCTCGGATCCGAGTGGAGTCATAGTAGCAGTGCCACCTACACGGATCCGTGCGGATTGCTTAAACTATGAGAATTTTTCAAGTTAACATTGATGTTATATAATATGTTATATTTAGAAAAGCCTAAAATAAAAATATAAAAAACATCTTCCGGCGTGAATTGACAAATTCTTTCGCAATTAAAACCCTATCTCATCCCTAATGAACAAAGGCTATATTTACCAAGTTAAAACAACGTATAAAAATTACGATATTACATTTAAGAAATATCAATAAAAATCAACTCAATCGCGTACGCTGCGGAAGCGATTGACGGGTAAAGCGATATACTCTACGTACAGTTTTATAGAAGAGATCAATATCTACAACAAATCCGCTAACGCAAAAAAATATATATTTTTGCATTTAATAGTCGATTTAATTGAGCTATAAGCATATGGCCTAATTAATGCTGGTGAAACAACGAATCAAAATAAATCGTTATTTAATTATTTTTATGAAAACTATGATATTTTTGTTGAGTTTTTCAATGTGTAAACTTTCTTCTTTAAACCAACACCCTGTATGCACCTTATCTTAGGTATCCAGATCTCATCAATACACCATCTGATCGGGTTAAGCACTGCGATCGATCAAGTCTTGCCGATACTTAGTCTTCTGATTAGTCAAGTTTAAATTCACAGCTGTTCAAGTGGAATCTTTTATATTTGTCAATGGCTATAACTTAGGTAGTCGAGTCTGGCCTGGAAAGTGTTCTTTTTACACTATAAACATCTGGAATGGAGACATAAAATGTTTGATTTAATTATTTGTAAAATTTCTGACTGACTGACTAGAATATAGGATATAGATTAAAGGACTGGCATTTATCATGGAGAGTTTTCACAGGAGTTTGTATTATTAGGTTTTATAGATATATATAGATATATAGATATAGAGAGTATTTCCGCACCAATTCTTGAAAGTCCGAAATCGCACTCGAGCTTTAGCGGCAGGTATCACATGGTATCACTAAGATCAGGTGAGCCTGCACGTATGCTATATAAAGCGATAGTAACTTCCGAAAGCGATAGCGACTGCAATCACGTTTGTTTTCTTTGTCTCGAATTTTTTTTACCAATTCTTAAAAGGCCGGCAACGCACTCGCGGGCCTTCTGGCATTGAGACTGTCCATGGGCGGCGGTATCACTTAACATCAGGTGAGCCCCTACCCGTTTGCCCCCTATATAAAAAAAACTGTTTCCTTAACAAATATCCAGTCTCGTATTTTATAAGGCCGGCAACGCACTTGCAATCCTTCTGGCATTGAGAGTGTCCATGGGCGGCGGTATCACTTAACATCAGGTGAGCCTCCTGCCCGTTTGCCCCCTGTTCTATAAAAAACCATAAGAGTACTGGGATTTTGCCTAGAGCTTGCACCTGTAAACTCTGAGGTCTACCGTTAGAAATACACCAATGGTCTTTTCCACTGTGTGTATCTCTTGCTACAGGTGTCAGGCACAGGCTGCTCATGCTTAATTGTGACCAACAAAAATAATTATAGAAAAATATAGAAGAGGCTCACTCAAGCTTAAGATTTTTTTTTAATATACATTTCAAACTTGGACATTCACGTAAGAGTGTACTGAATCTATATTTTACAGAAAATACAATCATTAACAAAAGCCCCACCCACGTTTATCTCGGTAAATTTAATATATTCAATACAAACAATACGTCCATTTGAATATGAAACAATATGAATCCTTCTAATCCAGCGTCTCTGGAATCGAACTCGCCTATTGTCTCGTCAGTGACAAATCTCTCGATGCTTTATTGAAACCAATCTGGCTTACAGTCCATCTGTGTGTCGAATTCTTTGAGGTAAACATACCTATATCCGTCCAGTTTACTGAGCACGATTTTGTGAGTATAGTATCTATTTATTAAAGTTTACTACATGATATAAAATACAATATCTACAATATGTCATTATTTATTTATAATTTTTACTGATTGGGTTCTGTGATACTAATTAAACCAAATACACATAACACACGCTTATATAGTATTAATTTCTGTCTGTTCGTGTATGTTTTTCTTGCGTATTACCGTATCGTATGCCCGTTATACACAACAATGCAAATTTGATTTCATGACTAATGTTTGGATACAACTACATATTTATCTGAATATTACATGTTTGTGATTGCTTAAAGATCCAAAGCAGGGTTATTTAATAACTTCTAGTCTTCATTTGAACGGAATCGCATTTACAATCCTTCTGACACTGCAGCAGGCATATGAGTGTCTATTGGCGGCTTCATTTAACATTACGCGAGCCCGTTTGCCTCCTGTAACATAAAAGAAATGTAAAATGTTCTTACATTTTGTACTGGTCACATACAGAACCCGTTACCCTACCATCAAATCACCTACTTATTACGAACCAGCACACAAAGGCATATGTGATATTTTATTGTCAGTGTTAAATAAAGACATTATTTTGATTGAAGGCTTCGCGTGTTTTTTGTCACTTCGACCTTTCGAGACAAATCGATCGCTAGACCTTGTGATTCATTCATAGAAATAGGGTTTAAAGTTGTTTAGCAGGAATATATAAAGATGTTTAGGTTTGATATTGACTAATAACCGTTTCAATCGTATAGAAATGAACAAATGAGTTCTATAAGATTGCTAAGAACGTGCGATTTGTTCTATTTTTTTATTATTGGCGGCTCCATTGATCCATAGCTGGTAATATTTTATAATGAAAAGCGATATAATTTTAAATTTTTACATTATAATGTGAACTAGACTATGAAGGAATTTTTATTAACTTTTAGTACTCGATTAACATTAATTGAACATAATGACTACAAGCTCAGTAAATATAAGAGGCAATTCATAGTTTTGTTGGTCTGATTACTTAGTTTTATCATGGATCAGTACGATTTAAAAGTCTTAAAGACTTCATATTTTCGGAATACATGGATGATTTAATTTTAATTATTGTACAATTGGGAAGACTTTGTCGTCTTATTAGAATTAATTTTCATTGGGAATCAAACCCAGGTTTCTCATATTAAGTACGTTACTTACTAAGCTGTATTGTGATGTATTTGGCCAGGTTTTGCTGCAATTGTTTTTTATTTATTAGTTTACTCTTTCCCTAATACAGAAGCGACTTTATTAAATGCAAGAAAGTACTTTAATTTGCTGAGACTATATTTGATATATATTTTAAACTGTTTAAATTTTAATTCTTACTGGAAGTTGCTTAGCTATACGCATCCTCCAGGTAAATTCTGTGTTCAGGATAAGTCATTAACTGGTTCAATGATATTTATTTCACAGCCACGTTTGTTTTCTGCTCTAATTTGCACCTGGATGTCCCATACGCCGAACTGTCCAGAAGCCTGTGGAACTTTCTTTCTTCAGTGTCACAGTTTCACAGTTGTTTACCAGCTACAAAATCTGTGTAAAAGGCATTTATGATTGGAATAGCTTTTAAAATAATTCAAAAAAAGAATAAAAATATGATATCGGTGGGTGGGGTTGTTAGAAGAGCATCGCTTTAATATCAATAAACAGTCGATGTACAATGAAAGAAAGGCTGTCTTCGTTAGAAAACAATCGGCAAATGATTCGAGGGCGGGCTTAATGGCAAAATGGCGATTGCATTGTGATTATCGACGACGCAGATGCGGCGTTTAATATGGGTGAGAATATTTTAAAGAATTGTTGTTGCTTGTGATAGTGGTAGATATATTTAAAAAAATAGTTTATTTCTTCGTCAACAGCCGGCAACGCATCTATTATACATGTCCATGGGTGGCGATGCTATTTAAGGTACAAATGAATGAATGAAATAAATTTAGAATAAATGGTCTAAATGATGATGATAATGTTTTCCTACAACGGATGAACAGCTCGACGTCCGTCGTTCCACAACTAAGTGTTCTCTAAATCAGTTTTTGCCGCGCACCACCACTATGAGGAACCAGCTGCCTACTGAAGTATTTCCCAACCAATTTGACTTAGAGTCCTTCAAGAAAAGAGCCACTCATTTTTAAAGGGCAGGCAACGCACTTCTGCACAAAATTGGTGACTTAAAAGTAGCAAAGAGAATTGCCAGTTCTTCTCATCCGTTCTACGCCCTTGAAAACTGGCTGGTTTATAAGTGCTAAAATACACTTTAATTATATTTGAAAATGCGTTTATGCTTAGAAAATATAGCATCTCATACAGATCATGCTACCAAAGTAAATATTGTTGCATATCTGTATATTACTCTATGCCAGGCTGTACGGGTAACCGTCATTAATGTAAGTGACTCCGCGTTCGATGCGAACGTTTTTGTCTACGTGATTGATAAAGAAATGCTATGGATGCGACAATATGGGTCTGATTTACCTCAACCAAGGTATTGTAAGCCTTAAAGCTATGGAGATAGAAACGAAAATGCTTGGTATATGAAATACTTTTGTTAATTGTCAAAAACTTTAGTATTAGGATAAAGCGATGATAATAACACCAGTTAAAAGTACTATTTATTCGAAGCCATGTTAGCCTAATAAACGTACAAACTCTGAAAGGTTTCAGTTCGAATGTGTACCATGAATGTACCATTGTTAGCTGTTACGAAAGAAAAATATCGCTAAGAAGTCGCCATTTTAAAATCTAATAAAAAATCACTTTTCGAGGCTTGATACCTTGGCGTTACGTAGATATGTGGGGTCTCTCTGGAGCATATTACGCATTTAACATGGCGAGAGTTCCCAGGAGTTGTTCTGTTAATTTGGAGTTTCATACGTCAAGGCAGAATACGACGTCCGTCGTTCAGCAACTATGTTGTTATTGCCTATGTGGAACCGGCTGCCCACTTCTTCACTTTCTTCAAGAAAAGAGAGCACCAATACTTAAAAGGCCGGCATAGCACTTACGAGCCTTCAGGCATTGAGATTCTTCATGGTATCACTTAACATCAGTTGAGACTCCTGCCCGTATGACTCCAGTTAAAATATAGGAATATATTCATTTATTGTTTATGATGATGATGATATGTATGTTCCTACAGCGTTTGAACAAGGAATACTTGCAGTATTAGAAGTGCGAGAAAGATAAGTTTCCTATCTATTATATTCTTATCTCTTAATTCTATGAGCGAGGGTTAATTAATATCCTAAAATAATAGCTGTTGCCGTGATTGATGCCTGATCTAGAGGTTGAAATCACACATTCAAACCACTAGGCCAGCTTTCTACTAAATACAGATTACTGTAAAAAACGAAAGAGGTTGTCATCGACGAAATCTCTTAAAAAACGTATTATGTGATTTTGTATTAAAATTCGTTTAAATAGAAACTTATACAAAATGTCAACAATACGTTTCTTTTGTTACTCTTGATACTAAAAAGTACATTGAAAGGCTTATAGTCAAAGAGATGTATACATGTTTTGTTTGCTTCATAGTTTAATAATTTTTTTAAATTAACTTTCTCGATTTTCAGCTTTTCTTTAAATTTAAGAGCTCAGTGCGGTTCTGCGTCAGCGTCTTGAACTCTTGGTATGTCACGACCTTAGCTATTTCCTTGATCTGGTGTATGTAATCATCATCATCATTCTCGGTCCTCCTCTCCCGCCTTCTATCTTCCCCTCCAAGATGGTTATAAAGAAGTTGTCGTGTCGCACCAGGTGTCCAATCATCTTCCCTTTCCAGTTTTCCAAAGGCCTAAAAGGGGTCTGCAGAACTCGAAATGGAAATAACTTTACTAAAATTGGAAATCTAATATTTTTCTTATTTTAGTTTTTTGTTTGTTCATAATAGTCATGTATGTTAACATTGATGCTTGTAACATATACTGTAAAAATGCATTGTATATACTGTGTGTATTTTGATAAATAAATATACAGTCTAAATCACAAATAGATACAGATATATCGTAGATCGTATAACCGTCATAGTGACTTTATTGATTATAATACTACTATTTTAAAAACAAGGTGACTTAATTAAATTAAAACCTTTTATAATCGCATAACTGAACAATTCAAGAGAACACCATGATCAAGATTGTTTCTTAATTAACTAACTAACTAAGCACGTTAAGCGAAATAATATTGATTTATTCCCGATATTTTGCCTACAATTGTCACAAGTATTGGATGTTGTGGTGAATCAATGGAATAAATATAATATATATATAAAGCAAGTACATATATTATTATCAGGAATGAAGAGTGCGACTGAAGAAGATAAGTTGCAGTTCAGTACAATTCTTTTATAATTATTTATTGTCATTATTATAAGTTAATTTTAATTCTTGTATGAGCAATGTGTATCACTATGAAACCCATGGATTCAAGCTTATTTTGGCATATAGTGCCGACAAAATTTGATTCGATATACTGCCATTGGGCTAGAATTCAATCAGCAATTATATAATTTTAATTACCAAATACATTGTATTTGAATAATGTATTCATTATAGTATTTAGCTCTTAGTCTATTTTGATATCAATGACACGCAATGATCCTTTACCTGCGAGACACCTGGTATTGACAAGTGGTGTTTCCAAATATTTATCGGCTTTACCGATACCGGAAAGGTGAGTCATGATTTTTTAAATTGATATATTGATTTGTTTAAAACAATAAAATAACACCTTATTGTAACTTAATTATTAGAATTTAATATTGTAAAGCGTTCTATACAATAAATGCGTGACGGAAATATACAATTTTCGTGTCTCAATGTTCGTTCCCATACTCCTACGAAACGGCTCGACCGATTCTTATGAAATTTTTATGCATATTCTGTAAGTCTGTGAATCGGCTTCTATCTGTCTTTCAAACCCTTAAGTGTCCACCTCAAAAATGTATTTTTTTATTTTATAGAAAATTTTATTTTTGTTTTTATTTTTTTATGATATAATACACAAAAATACATATAACCCTTAATTTTCACCAATCCAACCCTACTTTTTCTTTCTTCTTTTTATTGAACTAAAAAAATGTTTCCTAGAAATTTTATAACTACCTACATGGTAAAACAACATTTGGCGGATCAGCTAGTATAATATATAAAAAAACGTTCAAACATTCACAAAAGGAAAAATCTATAAACAATTCTTAATACATAGAACTAAGTAATGTTGTGTGATGGTGTGAAAGTGGTATGTACATTATCGTGTATTGTGTGTACTCATCATGAAGGTTAAGCATATCTGCGATAGCTTTTTTAAATAATTACTTCAAAGAAATTTAAAAATACTTTTAGTTCCTTAACGACAGTCATTTTAAAGCACACAGTAGCCAGACAATAATCGAATAAAAATAAAACTCAACCCAAGATAATTATGGCAGGCAAATCGAGTCGAAATCGATTCGTCGGCGGCTTTGATGGAACCATCATACGAATTGTTTTTTTATTGTATTTATTATACGAGATGGGATTCGGAATTATATTAACTTCTGTGTATTTTACAAGTTATAATGTTTTTGAAATCGATTAGTTTTATTACGATTAACATGGGAATTTTTGGCGGGGAAATGGGCAGCAAACTTATCTGATTTTAAGTGATATAGATCTTTTAGATACACATTAAAATAATGCCTAGCATGGGAGGTGGAAAGGAGGCCTCTACTGGGCATGCTTCAGGGCGAGGACGCTACTCTCGATAACATTGTGAGAGTAGCAGTTACAAGCTCGGACAGTGACGGCAGGTGGGAAATCCTGAAAACATTTTGCGAAGCCGTCATGCGTCATAAAGAAGAGGCGGAGAGGGCTAGTAAGTCGATCCCGCAGCCCATCCGCTCCGCCGTAGGAGACCACAGCTTCGCCGTTGCACCGTGCAACTCCGTGTGTAATCTTGGGCACGCAGTCGCTACAGCAGGGGAACAGGGTCTAAAAGAAGGGATGCAAACGTATCCCTGCAAGCATTGTACCCTGCCTCCCCCAGCTTCATTAAACAGGGTGCATTTGCCGATGTGAATGGCCCTTGCTGAGCCAAGGTCCACTCGACATCATTCATGGCCGCAGAGGACCGTGAGTTTTAACGGCTGATATGCTTTTATGCTTTTACCGTGTCCTGCCTCGGGCGATTGTTGGTGGCTCCGTGAGGTTTTAGTGGGTATGCACAGTGGCGAGTCCCACATAACCCTTCACAGGCAACCGTGCCGCAGGAGAGTATGCGTAACGCATTTCACCACGGAAAAAAAAATAGACCTTTTAAGAATTGGTACCCTCTCTCGAAGGATGGATTAGTACACAACAAATCCATCCTTTATGGAATAATTGGATGGAACTTAAATATACATATGAAGAAAGGATCTTTTACTTTAATCTCAGTACATTTATAGAGTTTATAAATAAAATTTGCCATATTTTAGAACCAATTGAGATTTTGTTAAAAAAACATATTAGAACGAGACAGATGTGGAGTATCGTTTGAGAGTGAAAGTGATAGAGATGACGCCATCGGGATTGCAGTCGGTAAAGCCCAGTAGCAATCGCAATTACAGTGATCTTGGACTGAGGCAATTTCTCGGTTCTTCATAAATATGTTAGAATAAAATATGGTATGTACAACGGGAAGTTTCAATGGCTGTCTCGCTTTGTTGATTGAATCTAAATCCAATATTACAAGTTACTTAAGAAAAAATAGATTTTTTATGTTTATTTCCATAGGACATATGACACCTGAAGATACCTTATTATCTCTCGTAGCATTCTAAACGAGAGATAATATTATTTTACGCCCACATTTTCGAAAAACAAACCCAAGGACCCTAGTAATACGGGCCATTTTGCTATTATAGCAGTGTATAATGTATAAATGTAATTATAACTGCTTTAGTAAAACGCATGAGAATCTTATTATTGTTGTATAGGGCCGAAAACGTAACGAACAAGACTGAAAGGACGGTCATCGCAGCCAATGATCACCTATTTTAGTGGATGCGTATCCGGCTTTTGAAGGAGGAGCAAACTCGGTCTTTAAACAATTGAAATTCGTATTTCCCAGGGATCACCGGGAATCGATTCTACAATTCGCTTATTCGCAAACGAAACTATCTGTTGACTTCCAGCCATCAAGGTGATGATTAAACTCTAAATTCATACAACTCATACGGTGTCGAATTGCAAGCCTATTGCGATGGGCTCTGTCATGTGTTATAACATAAAGTACTAAAATATTAAACTTTGTACAGCCCTATACTCGCCACCATACCCTTTATTATCTACCATGTTTCAAACTATCTACTAATTAGGTAGTCTTAGTAATCGAATTGCGGCTTATCATTATTCTGATTGCATTTGCAAATCGAATTTAGTGCTGTGTAATTGTGAGAGAAATGAGGTAAAAACTGCGTTTATGTTTTGTTTTTATAAGTTTACGCTGATTGGCCACGTTTGTTTATATAATTTGCGGTGTTCGAAATTCAAAAATCTACTGTCATATTCGTACCTTGATTCGTAATCGTGCTCGTTATTTGGATTTAATTCTGAATTTGATTAGAAAATCATGTAAAATCATGAGTCTTAAAAGGCCGTCAACGCACTCGCGAGCCCTCCGGTGCCTACGATTGGTATCACTTACTATTAGGTGACACTCCTGCCCATTTGCCTCTAGTTCAATGAAAAAGGTGTAGAACTTACCAGAAACTTAGGTATTGGTTTCCAAAACCAGCTATATGACCTCTCTCAAATAATATTTCGTATATAACAGGGAGTCCCAATAATTAGCTTTTAGTCTTAATTGTATTAAAATCATACACTAAACTTTTAAATTATTTTAGTGACTGATTAGTTTTGAAACTTAATTGTAAAAATATTATTATAACTTATCTATCTTATCTTATCCAATCTTGTTCATATCCTATTTATTCATCATCTAAATGACATAAAATACGATTTTCATTGGTGCAGTGTCTGACGTTTCTAACTATACTAAAGTCTAGATTATATCCCGAGTAATATTAGCTTTAAACTTATTTATTAAATCACCGTACAGCCATTCGTCAAGTCAATGACCCACCCGTCGACATTACACCAAAATCTCAACCACGTTGAAACAATACAACACGAATCATCGCATTAAGATCACAGCGATAATGTTATGGTGTATTTTATTAAAATTTATGTCTTATTTCAACTTCTGGGAATTTATTAATCGGCTAATATGAATTCCTTGTACGTTTACCGACAAAACCTGATATTTTTCCTTCGATAGGCTTTGATGATTATTTCGAGATTTGAGACCGTTCGTTTTGTTTATAGCAGTGTTTAGGTTCTTAATTTGAAATACTCTACCGGATATCCACTTGTGTCAATTGCGTTCTAAATTTAAACAAAGTAAAGGTTGTTTTGAATTTATATCGCTTTTTATTAATTAAAAACGATTTCCATCGCCGCAGTAGTTTCTAGGCAGTCTATTTAAAGGAATAATTACAAATATTACACTGTGTTGCAAACCAAAGCATCATATCACTGAATTTTTCGACTGTGTATTTGATATTTGTTCCCACTAGAATGTTATTGCGTGCTCCTATGCCTCACCTCATCTGCTGCTGACACTACTGATAGAGATGGTTGCTGCTCCTTACAAATATTTTGTAAAACAAACAACTTGACCATTAAAAAGAGTGGCGGACAGTATTGCCAGTTATTCTCGTCCGTTTTACGCCCTTGTTTTGACTGGCAGTAACTGTAAAAAATAAGGCAGATGAACTTGTTGTTGAGCCATCAATGATAGCAGAAATATTTGCTGATAACTTTGAGTCTATTTACTCCCCAGAACCTGATGGACGTCTGGATCTTCTCACGCACTTAATAGGTTAACGTTTGTTTTAAGTTTTTTTTGTTTTTTTTTGTTAATTGTTTTTCATTTTTTGTACTCTCTCTATTGGTGTTTCTTTATCGTTGTCTCTCATTAGGGTTGCCTGGAAGAAATCGCTTGTAAGCGATAAGGCCGCCCTTTGCCTTATAACTTTTGTAATTGTTTTTTTATTTTTGTTATGTGTGTTTTTGTATAAGGCGATAAAGTATAAAATAAAAAAATAATAATATAAGCATTTAGCATTTCACTTGTATTTCTTTATTATACATAAGTGTGTTACCTAAATGAATTAAAAAAAAGAATCAAACCACATATCTTTCCTCGAAATTAAAGGTGATAAGCAAAACACTACACCGGCCCGACCCCGGGTTTGAGAAACCGCTCCAAACTGCCGTATTCAGTCATTTGTCAAACCGTGTGGATATTTATTTATGATCGACCCTCCGCGTACAAGAAATACCTGATACTCTTAAAACCGACAATTTCTAATGCTAAGTAATAGGGTTTAATTTGGGATAAATAAATTTGTTGTCATTAAAAACCCGTGGTAATGTGAAGGTTGCTTTTGTGTGGAATTTGTTGCGTCGTAAATTAGCAGTTCGTAAAATGGAAATAAATTTAAAATCTATACGGTTTTTGGACCCAGGCCACTGTTTGGGTGTTAATAGATTATGTGTTTTTTGTTTGTTGTTATTTATGTTTTTATTAGGCGGGATAAAATGGCTGTTATGTTTTTGTATTTGTTTAGACTACGTGTTTAAACTACTTGAATGAGGGGGTAATCCAATCTGGACGGCTTTAACTCCTATGTATAAAATAAATAATCCTTTTTAGGCCTGGGCCTCAGATTTATATATCTGTTTCTTGATCCTAATCAGCTTTCTGTGTTTGACACACGCCATCGATTTTTTATGTCTAAGACAATCCGATATCCTCACGATGTTTTTCTTCACCGTTCCAGCGATTGTTAAATGCGCACATAGAAAAAAAGTCCATTGGTGAACAGGCGGAGGAATCGAACCGACGACGAACGACTTGAGGGATGAGAGTCACGCTGAAGCCACAACTGCTCCAACATGTCTATGTATATCCAATGCTTTATTTATGTACCTGCATTCTATGGTCCAATAATGGTCAAATCATGGAGTCCTGGAGATTTGGGAAGTGATTGCACTAATGAAGTCGAATGAAGATCATAAATGAGTGATTTCTGTGGATTTTTTACCGACTTCAAAATAAGTGGTTATCAAGATGATCAATGTAGTATTGTTGGACTTAGATAATTTTGTTTTAGAAAAAAACCGAATGAATTGTTTACGTCTTATTAATTTGGAGTCGCTTAATTTTGTTTCACCTACACCAATATTGTATGAAGAGGAAAGATTTTTTTCTTTATTTGTTTGTATTGAAACTACAAGACTGATTTAAAAAATATTTTCACAATAAAACCATCGGTTATAACTGATTAACATAGGCTATAGATAGATAGAATCTGTGATATCGTAAGACTAACTAACAAATATAATGTTTGTATTACATAGACACAGGCATACCTAAACATAGGCTTAGGCCTTCGCGGGGTGGCGGTGAAGGCGGTTTTTTATCCTAATTTGTTTATGGCTATTATTATTAAAAGCCGCTCGCTTTTAGTTTGACTTTAGCTATCGTGGTTGGGTCATCCAGTTGTGTCACCGTTATGTATCAGGGCCTCCTACGAGCCTTTTTCAGGAGAGTGCTGAAATCAGATACCGTTCTAATAAAAATGTTCTATTAAAATGCACAATTCTTCGCTTAATTTAGTATCGTCCTAAATTAAAGCCTTGTCCTGCGATGTATTGAACAAGATGTATCTCTGTGACAAGCTATTATTTACCCCGGATCTGCTTGTTCGAGGAACCCACATACAAAGGCACATAATATTAACAATATTAATAGGTACGCAGATATAAACTGCTGGATAAGCTAGGGCGAGATATGTTTAGAATAAGACTAATGATAGATATAAAAGAAGGTTCGCCAATCTGTGGTGATACGTGGGTAACACTGGAAATGTTAAGAACTGGCCAGTAAGAAATATTGCTAATAATTTTTTTTTAATTTAAATATTAGAACTCTTTGGTAACCTACTGTAGTATATTGTATTTATTTGTTTTTGTGAAGTGCCTGCAAATCTAAAACTCTTGTCACACGTGAATATGAATCTAACGCGAGAATATTTTCGGTAAATGTTTTTATTATGACTTTCGTTGTGGGCTTACTCATAAAAAAAAAACTATGATAGGCTGCGATTAATAATGAAGCCTATCTCGTGCAACATTTACAATTGTTTTAACAAGTTTAAGGACGTAGTAATCTCAATGATGATGACAGCATCGTATCGTTTTAATAATCAATAAAGTTTGAAATCAAACTCACAATTTGAGTAACAATTTGCTTTTCCTTAACAAATGTTTGATTAATAAACAAATGTAGGATGTCTTCTTACGAAAACGAGCCTCAATCCTGAGGTGGCTTTCAAATCACTTCGTTGTACCAATGGTCTATTCTTTAACACGACATAGGTACAATAAGGCATAAATTGTAAGTTAGCCGGCAAGTCTAGTAAGAAGATAAGTAAATATAGCCTTTATTAACAATCTTATAAGTTACATTTTATCTTATTTCTACTTTATAGACTACTTATACTAATAAACGAAATTTAATTATGGTAAATGTAAATATTATCATATTATTTACTATTAGACACCGGTTTCTTGATTGTCTTGCTTTTCAGCATAGGCCTCCCCAAGTGTTCTCCACAAAGATCTATCTCTTGCTTTCCTCATCCATGTGGCTCCTGCCACCTTTTTAATATCATCTTCCCATCTACGATGCTGTCTACCTTTACTTCTCGTTTTATGGCACCATTCCATAACTTCTTTGGTCCATTTTTCCGTATTACTTTTTATCAAGACACAGAAGGCTGTTAAACAAATAACTGCTCTAAACAATCCAGCTATCCTAATTCCGTGGTAGCCGTCCGCGGTGGTCAGTCTGCTAGTCTATAATAATTATACAACACATATTGCCCTGTACAAGAGAAATCACGACATAATAATAATGTTCTAACTAGATAGCTAGCTCATAGCGTATATCTTTTAATGGACAATAATATTAATAGCCTTTATTTCCAAAACTTAATTATGTGCATAGAAGTTTCATTGATTTTTAATTAAAAAATACACTTTAACAACTAAGTGTCATCTTGTAAAGCATGTCCACCATTGGATTTAGACTTGGGTCTCCTCGAGCCGGTTCCACTCGTACCTGTCATGAACCAGGCGCGCCCCAGCGGACGGCGCATGGATGGATTCTATGGACGTGGCGAAATACTGGGCCAGGTGTTGGAGCTCTGTTGCTGGGTAATTGAATTTCTTTATGTCTTGTATATTTGCCTAGCTCGCCTGATGTTAAGTGACACTCACATTGCCACAAGGCTCGCAAGTGCGTTGCCGGTTTTTAAGAACAGCCACATTCTTCTTTTCCGATCTCACGATATGTGGAAAGGCAGAAAATAGACGCTCTGGAAATGTGGTGCTGAAATGCTTGGACCGAGTTGGGTTTCGTGGACCGAGTTTCGTGCAAACGTCTCGATATTTCAGGAACTCTAAGTCTACAATACAACAACATCGCAGCCTTACATTCTTCGGACACTTCGTGGGGATCAGTCCATGGAACGCCTTGTCGTCCAGGGGAAGGTGGAATAGGCAACGATGGCCGAACGTCGTGAAGCGCATCACATCTGCCCCTATTATTACTTTAACTACATACCGATCACGACCGCTCTGTCAAGACAGTTACGGAGAAAAAGAAGAACGTTCTTTTCTTGAAGGACAAAGTTGAATCAGTGGGTAGCTGGAACCATAGTGCAGGTGTGCGCCAAGTGTCTTTAAAATGCTCAGTTGTGAACGATGGACGTCAAGGTGATACGTATTTAGTATTTTTTCTTGACGTCCGATGTTTATAGAATAGATAATTTTATGAGCCAAACAAAACAAACCGTCAAAATTATCTGTCAAGTTCAAGGGTATTTTACATAAACAAGCATTTTTGAGGTTATATATAAAAATATTTTGGTTTTTTGTACGGGAGGCAAACGAACAACTACGGCTGCCCACGGACATCCTCCACACAAGTAGATGAGAAGAAGGTCTCGTGTTGACTTTTTAACCACTCGGTTAATTTTATGGAAAACGAGAAAAATGGTATTAAACGTATGTTTTAACTATTTTCAGCAAGGCTTTGAATCTGTTGTCAATTTCTTATACAAATGATTTCATTTAAACCCAATTCAAAACGATGATACAAATTTAATTCCATAGCAGTGATTTTCAGTTCAATAATTTTGCGTAGATACTTTAAATTAAAATTAAAACGTGTTTATCCATCTGTTCCTTTCATATTCGTGTCATCGTAAAACAAAAATATAAAGTTTAAAGATTTTGTTTGTACGTGATGCGGCGAGATGTCCTATCAGTTAAGTTCGTTCACTTGTGACCATGATACATGGCGATTACAGGATACGTGCGATTGTCTATAACCTTCTCTTTGGTTTAATGACCATCGACTAGAGATCAGGGCTCAGGTATCAGGTTATTTTTTAGATTAAAAAAAAAGAGGGAACTTATCCTTGGAATATTCTAGCCCTAGAGATCAGGTATGGAAGCTTTTCAATCTGATGACAATTGACTAGTCCATAGAATGTTGAATGAAGTGAAAGTCGATTTGGGAAGCTATACGCTCCGGAAGGATCCAAGTCACCAAGCAAGCTTTCGACTGGAATGCAAAAGGAAAGATCATTGCAGTGGCAAAGTGAAAGTCAAAAATCATTTATTTATATAATTACATTCATTTATTTGTTCATACTTATGAACGCCAATAAAGTTATATAATTTAAATGCTTCTAATTTTACATTTACTTCCAGTTCTCAAATCAAGGGCGTAGAATGGAAGAAAAGAACTGACAATAAACTCTCTGCCACTCTTTTTAATCGCCAATTTTTTTTTAAAGTAAGTTAGTAAGCTGGAATGGAGTATAGTAAAAGTAAGAAGTCTGGTTTTCCAGTCCAGCCCTAATTGGGGACATAGGACTTTTAGTGACTTAAGACAAGCCATATGTGTGACAGTTGCATTAAATGATATCACAGATCTTTAATAAATATAATATATTTATTTAGTATCAATACCAGCTAAGTATGTACTTTAAATATATATAATATATTATGTTATAATCATTTAGTAAGATTCATAGATCATATTTTTATAGACAATGACGAACTTATGACTCCCGTCAAAATACTTTTTGACATATGGGAGTAATGATATCTAAGTCTCGACTCGTCCTCGTCTCACCTAGACGTGCGTTGTTCCACAACAACTTATATAAAACCAGCTACCCACAGAAAGTATTTCCGAACCAAATCGACTTAAGGTCCTTCAAGAAAAGAGCGTACCCATTCTTAAAAGCCAACGCACTTGCGGGCCTTCTGGCAATGTGAGTGTCCATGGGCAGCGGTATCACTTAACATCAGGTGAGCCTCCTGCTCGTTTGCCCTCTGTTGTATAAAAATAAACATTTAGACAAATAGAACCTATTCAGGATATATAAAACCTTCATGGCGCTTAAACTCTTATAGCTCAGGTAGATTTTAACCACGTATTCTGTGTAACACGTTTAAATATTTAAAATCAGAACCTGCAGATCTCATATTTCCGTTCAATTTCATATTTCGATTGTTATCAATTTTTTGTTAGTATTTTTCTAAATGACTGCATATTGCTACCGGATCTTAATCACATCAAAGGAACTGGATATATCATCAGCCGTTCTAAATTCAAACACATCCCGTTTTAATAGAGTCAAAATTCCCTCAATAAAAACATTAATCGATATTATTTTTCGATTATTACATTCGATTTCCAAATGAACGCGTCCGAGATTGGCGCTTCAATCGATTACAAATTCGAAACGTCAATTCGACGCCATGACTGTTTAAATGTCAATCTTTATTGGTTAATTAACTTTTTGTCGTGCATTAATGTATTTTTCAATTTATAATATGTTACGGTTGGAATTAAACACTAGAAATTAATAATAAAATAATGTATTTGATTTCACATACACAAAATTTTATTTATTAATTTTTTTACAAAAAAAGTATGTGCTCAACAACGTTGAAACGGTTATTAAAAAAAGTGAAATGTTAGTATATGCAATGTGTCACAATCCCGTCTTGAGCGCAGTCAAATATGTCAAACTTAATACATAAAAAATGCTTGAACAGCTCTTGAAACTAGATTGAAGATGACGTTCTATGCGCCATGCAAACAAATACAAAACAATAACTAAGTACTAAAATTGCTTTTTGTGATAGAGATGGCAGATGAGTTCCAAAATGGCCGCCGTTTTTAAATATATCAAGGTTCTATTAGTATTAATAAATAACATATATATGCATTGCAGGTGTAAATTGAAAAGGTTTAAAAGAGGTCGCGTCGTCACCAAAAACATGTGTTTTCGTACATCTCAGCGGGTATCGTGTCTTAAGGAATCGAATAATGAGGACACCCAGACGTAAACTGAAGAAGACATACATTACAAAAAACAATTATTATAATTCAAAGTGGACATTATATTAACGTGTAGTACAAGCGATAAGGGAACAGCGTTTGATTTTTTTTTAATTTATAAAAATATAATCCAGATCCATCGTCGAGGTAGAAAACGTAATTCTACCCATATCACTTCCAGGTCATTCGAAATTGTAGAAACAATCAAGTTTTTTTTGGCAGTCTTTTCTTTTTTCACGCACGTGCATGTAAAAGAGCAATTCTTTAAACAGTGTTAGTGTCCGTGAGCGGCGGTCCATATGTCATGTAAGTGCTTGTTAACCCCAAACCCAAACATTCATTCATTTTCTTCTTCTTGTAGTGCCTTTGCACTAGTGGAGGTTGGTGGTCAGAGTATGACGATACTTCTTCTTACTCTTCGCCAAGCATCAGCTGTTCTACGCTGGCCACTCCCGTCCATTCTCTGATATTGTGGAGCCACAACTTCTTCCTTCTGCCAGCGCGTCTTTTCCCGTCGACCTTGCCCATCATGATGACTTGAAGAGTTCGGGTAACGTTCGTGTTGAAGAATATATCCCATGTTACTTATCTTGTTCTTAAAGAGCGAACTGTGACAGAGATAGATAACTTATTAGCAGATGCAAGAATTTGTCAGCACCAGATTTGGGAGCTCAAACTCCATCGCTAACCACTTATGACGTAAACCAAACCAAAAGATTCCATTTAACTTAAAAACTGACGATTATTACCCGAATGCAATTCCGATTACAACAGCAATTTGTTTATCGAATTCGGAAAAATGGCGGAATAACATTTATGGCGGATTTAACGTCGAAACCCAATAATACACGACGTCTCCATATACGGCCATGTCAATGATACTTTTGGCTGATTTAAGATGCCAATTATAACTTTTAATGGGATTTTCTGCATACTTTCCCTTTTAATTGAGTTATGGCTTTATAGTGATGTGGAAAGTTATCGCGAGGTTGATTGCCTGCATTTTCCGCATTTATATGCCTGCAACTGAGTTTCATCATTTACTTTCGAGGCAGTATTTGATATGCCACCAGCATCACCTCGATTTCATTGCGCTCACCATTACTATTTGGAACATATACCATATAGGCCGGTAACGCACTCGCGATCCTTCTGGCCAGGGGCAACGGTAACAGCTGACATCAGCCCTTTGTCTGTTTCCCTATTCTATTAAAATCTTACACGTAGAATTAACATAATTCTTTATTTTATGAAGGTCAAAATATAGAGTGTCTCTTTTATATAAATACTAGCTGCCCCCGCGAACTTTGTTCCTCCTTAATGCCTAGCATTTATTACATACCACCATGGAACATTTTGTCATGGTACCCATTAAGGGTTGTATGTATTTTTGTATGACGTATCATAAAAAATTAAAAAAAAAACCAATTGTATATATATATAAAAATTAAATTTGTGGGCACCCTTTATCAGTTACGGGTTTAAAATATACATAGTGGCCGATTCTCAGACTTACTGGATATGAATAAAAACTTCATGAGAATCAGTCGACCTGTTTCGGAGAAGTATACGAACTTACATTGTGAAACAGAATTTTATATATAAGTAAGATTAGTAAACTAAAAAGCCTTTTCAAATTAAAAAAAGGGTTTACTTATTATAATTTTATAAACAAGAGTAAGGGGCATAACCCTAAAGTAAAAATTTAATAAAATATTTAGGTAAGTTAGGTTAGGTAGGTGGGCTCAGTTTCCGCAACTAGACTCGAAATTGGTCCGTTTTGCGTAAAGCCCTGGTTACTTAAGCCAGCCCAGCTCCTTCCAGAAGCACAGAAGTCTCCTGGGCACTTCACAGGCTTCTCGGAGCGACCTCACTGTTCCGAGGATTTTCGTACGTTGTTTAGCCACAGCCTCGCAATCCAGGACTACGTGGGTGACTGATTCCTCTGCGCTGAAACAGCCTCTACACATGGGGCTGTCTGTCGCGCCTAGGACAAATAGATATTTATTAAGGAGACAATGGCCCGTAATTGTCCTTGTCATTGTTTTGAGATCGGTTCTGTTTAAGTTTAGATGTCGCTCAGTCAGTTGTGGTTTCACTGCTGGCAGAGCCATTTTGGACTGCCTGCAGTCTGCACTATGCGGTCATATATATATATATATATATGTTCACTTAGAAACTTAAATGATAAATTTTACGAATTACTAGGAAATTTGTAACGAAACACAGTAATTTTTCAAAACATAATGAAAATCTGATATTTAAATTCCATAAAAACAGAAAATGAGGCTGCAATATAAGAGTTTCCTCCAACTTCACTTTCGTTCCCTTTGAATCTCTCTGGGCGGTAGGGTTCAAGTGCTAATTAAAGATTTAGTTTGGCACCTGGTAGATAGGACCGGTGACTCCAGACTCGTGAACGAATATGTATCTCAATATAGCGAAGAAATGCTGCCAGAGTTAAAAGTACACTGACACGAAAACCTAACTTATTAAATATGTTTTAATTCTCTTTTCATTAATATCTTATTATTTTTATTACTATGTAGGTTATGTAGATGGATCAAATTGACCCCGTTTGTGGGGGAATGGACTGTAGATAGATTTTTAAATTACAAGTGATGATAAAAATACATAGCGCAGAGATATCGTTTCTCGTTAAGGTAGGAGCGCATTTAAAAAGTTTGATTGAAGCGACAGCTCGAAGTTTTGATTGTATTTGAAAGTTCGGCAAAAACATCGTATAAATAATGTCGAAAAATAAAGAGGGCAATTTCATTACGAGAGCATTGAGTTGTTTGTTCCTAACGATTTGTTCTCTCGACGTTTCGTAAGTTTTCGATTTTAATGAAACCCCCTAATGGAAGGTTTGTTATACGAATTGTAATTTTATATATGTAAATAGTTAAGTCAGAGAGTTTATTGAATCTCTAGACGGTTAATTAAAGCTCGATATTCAATCAAGTCGCTATAGTTCCATCAGACAAGTGACTGATGCATTAGATGAATATCGATCTTTAATTAACTGTCTAGAGATTCAATTGACTCTCTGATTTAACAACTCTACTGCGATATATATACAAGCTGTCCCCGCGAACTTCGTTTCTCTTATTGCCTAGTAGATACCAACATGGAACATCTTGCAATGCTACCCCAGAGACTGCTTAGTTTGCCGGGAAAAAATTATTTGTTTTTCTGAACATCAGAGTTCAACTTATAAGTTATGAACTAACAAAAAATAGGGGTGGATGAATATTAAGGGATGTATGTATTTTTGTATGGTGTAATATGCATAAAAACAAAAAACATTGTCTATAAAACAAGAATAATTTTTTTTCGGAATACCCTTTATCACTTAGTGGTTTGAAAATAGACAGTAACCGATTCTCAGACTTACTGAATATGCATACAAAAATTCAAAAAAATCGGTCGAGCCATGTTGGAGGAGCATGGGAACTAACATACCTACTCGAGAATTTTATTTATATTGGGATAAGTAAAATAAAAAGCCTTTTCAAAGTAATCTTATCAATCACACTACTGTTTAGATGTACTAAGTAATATCTATTTTATAATTATTTTTCCAGAACCCCTCCAAAGGGGAAGGCGCCAAGAGTCTCCAGGTGTCTCCGTCATGGGCAAGCTGGATTCAGCTCGATCCAGCCGTTTTGATAATATCATCTGCCCATCTCGTGAGCGGCTTACTCTGTATTGTATGACAGTCTTGCAACTTTCCCTGCCCATCTCCATTTCAGGTTTAAAGCATAGTTTAGAGCATCGTTAGTTTATTAATGTTTCATAGATACGAACGAACACGAAGATTCGTATGTCCCGTTAGAGGGGCAAACGAGCCTGCGGGACGCCCAAAAAGGGACATCGCAGCCCATAGACACCCATTTTTAGTGGGTGCGTTGCCGGCCTTTAAGGGAGGAGTACGCCTGAATTTTGAATAGTTGGAGGTCTTATCTTTCAGAGAAGACTCCCGCCGGTAGTCGATTCCACAGTTCGCACGTTTTCAAAAGAAAATGCCTTCTGAAACGGACTGTGGAAGAATTCCAGCCATCAAGGTGATATTGGTGAAATTATGAATATTTTATTACTTTTGCTACGATCTGAGTTCGTTTCATAAGCCCTGGTCTCTTTTTTTCTCATATAAGCATAAGTTGGCCATTTTCAGCTTGATATATATATATGGCTTTGGTTTTAAGTTTCACTGGCATATTGCTTCTAAAAATTTCCTTCAGACTCCAGAACTTGTTCCTGTTGTTAAATGGATTCGCCTTTCAATTTCTGGACAGTTATCCTTGTCAATGCTTCTCCTTGGTAAACATACTTGTCTATTATTATTGTTGTATATTTCAGAAATTATACATTTAATTAATATTCAATGTGTGTAAAAATCGATTAACAAATCGATGTTAGAGCATTAATTGAAACATGTAGAGTTTTGCATTTTAATGTGTCTGACTGTATCAATTATTTAATTTAAGTAAGTACTAATTAAAATTAAACAGCAGTTTTAACCTACTTAAAGTGAAGGATACTTGCATGTCAATACCTTTTCGAATCACGAATATTTTCTGCCTTACCACTTTTGATGTTCAAACAAAATTAGCCTATAGTCGACCATCGACACAAAAAGCATTCTTTATTATGAACCAGTAATGCCAGATAGTGCGACCATCAAATAAAATCTGCTTTATACGTTTAGATAGATATACTATCGTATACACAAAGATTTGGAGGCAACATATCCACATTTACAAGTTTTACAAAATTAAGTAATAAGTTGTGGAATACTTCTCTAGCCTATTTTAACTCTTCTTCTCTCTTTTCTCTTCTTCTTTCTAATCTTCTTTTAGTTTAATTTAAGTTTATTTATATTTTTATTATATTAAGATCCACCATGGTATATCTATTTGTTTAATGGTTATGCGAGAAGCGCAATAAAACCAGCCCTTATTATTTCTTTTTCTTTCGTTTATTTTAGGTTACTGCCAGGATATTGTATATATTTATGGAAATAAATAAATATTTTTTTTTAAACCTATCTTAATTGTATCATCCAAATCTTTACCAGTTTGATTACACGAACAGTGAGAATTTAACTTCAAATTCAAAATCATTTTTTCACTTAGGGATACCAATGTACACTTATGAACGTCCATACAGAAATACATTTTAAATGCTTCCAATTTAACATTTACTGTCAGTTCTCAAATCAAGGGCGTATAAGATTCGAGAAGAATTGGCTGGTCTTGGATTGAATTGAATTGAATTGGTCATTCGGCTGGTGACCTTCTTGTATACCTTACGCATAGATGGGCGGAGGCAATTGAGTCCAAGGGGGAGGCTCTAGCGGTTAGTTTGGACATAGCGAAAGCCTTCGATCGGGTGTGGCACAGAGCACTGCTCTCGAAGCTTCCAGCTTATGGGCTTCCCGAGAAATTATGCGATTGGATCTCCAGCTTTCTGGCCGATTGGAGCATCAAGGTCGTCATCGACGGAGCATGTTCCGACCTTAAACCCGTGAACGCTGGGGTCCCACAAGGCTATGTTTTATCCCCGATTCTTCTGCATATCAATGATATGTTGCAACTTAGCAACATTCATTGCTATGCGGATGACAGCACTGGCGATACTCTTTACATTGGCCGGGCAGGTATTTCTCGGGCAGATGTCGATGAGTACCGGAACAAACTTGTGTCTGAAGTAGAAACTCTACTACGTGGAGTCTCCGACTGGGGCAGACTAAACCTAGTCCAATTTAACCCCAAGAAGACACAAGTTTGCGCGTTTTCCGCTAAAAAAACACCCTTTGTCGCTACTACTCTTTTCGAAAACACGACATATCGAACGACGTTCAGTTTCGCGGTCACTTGGAGGGTAAGGCTAAATAGCCTAGCTAAGCCTCCAAAAAGCTTGGTGTGCTCATCAAGGCGAGACGGTACTCCACTCCGAGCCACCGCTTGCAACTATATAAAGCGCAAATTCGGCCCCACATAGAGTACTGTTCTCACCTCTGGGCGGGGGCTCCCCAGTACCAACTCCTTCCACTTGACTGTGTTCAACGAAGAGCGGTTCGAATCGTCGACGACCAATCTCTCTCCGAGCGGCTTGATCCTTTGGCGTTGCGTAGAGATGTGGGGTCACTCTGCATCTTCTACCGCATTTACCATGGAGATTGTTCAGAGGAGTTGTTCGGATTAATACCTGCAGCTGAGTTTCATCATCGGACGTCGAGGCAGAATACGAAATTCCACCCGTATCACCTCGACGTCCGCCGTTCCACAACTGCGCGATTGTCAAGGCAGTTTTTGCCGCGCACCACCATTTTGTGGAACCAGCTGCCCACTGAAGTATTTCCAAACCAATTCGACTTAGGGTCCTTCAAGAAAAGAGCGTACAAATTCTTAAAAGGCCGGCAACGCACTCGCGAGCCCTCTAGCATCGAGTGTCCATGGGCGGCGGTATCACTTAAGATCAGGTGAGCATCCTGCCCGTTTGCCCCCTATTATAGAAAAAAAAAAAATTGGCATAAACTTTTCACTACACTTTTTAGTTGCCAAGTTTTTGTTTTACAAAGTGTTTGTAAGGAGCTGCAACCATTACACCATGTTCTGATTGGGTCAACTGTCCCTGGAAAGTAAAAGTAAACCTTCGTACCTACTCAAGGATCAGGACCACATTTTAATAAAAAAATGTCAAATATATTCACAGATTACACATTAAATAGAAATTATGATTTCAAAATTATTTTTTTCTTACAATACTTCGAATAGCAAATCAGTAAAAATAACTGGCATGCCTTTATCCCAAAAATTACGATATATATTAGGCGCACAAGACTGACGTTCTACTTTAAACTTGCGCTCTGTGACATAAAGGCATTGGCAGCTGTCAGTAGCGTCAATACTTCGACATGTAATATATTAGCAGACTCGGCCAAGCGTTGCTGTGGCTAAGGATTTTGTTATATTACATAGAAGTAAACTATTCAAGGGAAACGGTGGGCGAACTTATGTGAAAGGTAGATAGCTTATGTGAAACGTTGGTACTTTTAACACAGCGCCATCTGTTAGAATTGTATGAAATAATAAACTAATAATTTGCAATAAAATAAAATTGCGACTATAATAAAAGATCTAAGCTATCCTATCTCTTAAGTTGGACCAGACTGCTCACGGTGTGCCAATTTAATTTAAAATCGGTTAAGTAGGTTAGGAGTCCATCGCGGACAAACATCATGACAGGAGATTTATATATATTAAGATAAACAATATATGCCCATGAGAAATTATAAAAATCATTTGAAACCATCTCAAGGCAAATTATGATGATATAATTGTTATTATATATATATATATATATAGTTAATAATTACGTTATTAACTTACTTAGTTTATTACTTACTATTCATTAAAATAAAAATAAAACAATAAATCAGTGGTATGGTATGTAACCCAGTGGGGCCCACACATAGAGACTCTTTCGAATAGGCTGAGCTCTGCAGCATATGCAGTAAAGAAAATCCGACAGCTTACTGATAAGGATACGGCTAAAATTGTGTACCATAGCTACTTTCACAGCGTTATGTCGTACGGTATTCTACTGTGGGGTGCTGCTGCAGAGGTTCAATCCATATTTGTGTTGCAGAAGCGGGCTGTTCGGGGTATTTGTTGTGTTTCCCCGAGGGAGTCGGTACGGAATAGATTTAAGGAACTAAATAATCCGGTCAATATATTCTTGAAGCCTTGTTGTATGTACAAAAAAACTTAAACGATTTCAAAACAAATGGTGACTTTCTCTAGTATAATACGCGTAATAGAACTAATTTGAGTGTGCGACCAACCAGGCTCCTGAAGATAAACCACTCCTTATATGGAAATTGTATTCGTTTTTACAACTAACTCCCAAGCGAAATTAGAGAACTGTCACTAAATAAATTCAAAGCCCTTGTTAAAAGTAAATTAATTAATAAAGCCTTTTATAAATGTGGCGAATACTTAAATGACCCTAATCCTTGGGATTGATTTGCTCCAGTTCAAACAATTTGTATTAAAAACTTGGCGATTGAAAAGAGTGGCGGAAAGTTTCTTGCCAGTTCTTCTTACCCGCTCTACGCCCTTGACTTGCGAACTGGTTGTAAATGTAAATTTACAGTTAATTTAATTTGTTTTTCTTGACGTTCTTAAGTGTACATGTTTACCTATATGAATAAAGATATTTTGATTTGATTTGAATGGTCTGGGCCTCAAATATATGTATCTGTATTCTGTTTGTTTGATCATTTGTCAATCAATTAGACGATCAGACACCTGTGGCTGTCACACGTCGTCGAACTATTGAGTCTAGGGCAAGCCGGTTTCCTCACGAATTTTCCTTCACTGTTCTAGCAAACGAGCTTACGGGACGCCCATATAGGGCAGTCGTGGCAGGGAGTTTGAGGGAGGAGTACTTAATAACTTTGTATAGTAGACGGTCGTATCTGCCAGGGAAGAGCCCACTCTATTTAAGTAAACAAAAAGAGATGCAATGTCTGCGTAAAGAGAGAATCTAAATGAATAAAAAGAAAAAAGAAACTGGTTATTCTGGTAGAACATAGAGGCAACTTCATATTAATTTAACAATAAATATGATAATAATATTATATATTATTATTCATTTTTTATTTAACAATTATTGTTAAATCAAATATATGTTTATCTGTTTCACTGTCAAAACAAAATCTCAATTAAACTGGTGTAATTTAACTCAAAATGACTTAATTTATATAGATAAATAAGTACACTTAAGAACGTCAACAGAAAAGATGTTTATTCTAAATTGACATTGACAGTTTGCAAGTCAAGAGCGGGCAACCAGAACTGTCAAGCTTTGAGTCCTACAAATTTTTCGAAATGAAATAAATACACAAAATGGCTGTATTAAGCGAATATATCTCATACCGATTTTAATTTTAATAACTAAGGCAATTGTAAAGCTTCTCATTCATGTAGCATCGACTGCGCCTACGCATTCTGGGTTGTCACTTATTCATTTAAATTGTGGCTATTTTATTTACCTTAAATATTCTAAGCCACAATTGGCAAAATTGTCCAAATCAAGTCACTTTAAACCAAAAACAAAAGTTAAATATTATTTTAATTAAATTCTTATAGCGAGTATAGACCTCCGAGTATAGAACCCTTCGAAAAATCCTAAGTGATGAATACTATGCTGGTAACCATCGCCTGGTACGTATCAGCCTTGTACGTCGTCAACACTTGAAAGTGTAAATATCTAAAAAAAAACACACAATTTATTTATGTAAAACAGGGGCTAGGCTCCGAATATGATTTTGTCTTATTCGGTGTCGAGAGCCTTGGTCCGTGGGGTCCTAGCGTGTTAAGGCTTTTTAGGGAAATATCAAAAAGGTTAGTCGACATCACAGGAGACCGAAGAGCTGGCAGCTACCTCGCACAAATAATTAGTCTAGCTATTCAAAGGGGGAACGCTGCCAGTATCTTCGGAACATTGCCTAAAGGGACTCCTTTTAATAATATATTTTGATTATTACATATATAACATAGGTTGTATGTCAGATTTGCATTTGTTAAGTTTAGTTTATTATATTAGAATTATTTTTACATTTTAATACTATTACAAACAATATAGGATTTCAAGTAATGGATTTATTTATTAATTTTAGCTATTATACGTCCTGCCTAGTAAAATATGTGACTAAAAAGTTTCACTCACCTTTAATTAATTATTTTAATGTAATAAGAGGCAAACGGGCAGTAGGGAAGGTGATAAGTGATACCATACACTCACATTGCCAGGTTTGCCTTTCAAGAACTGGTACGGCTGTTTCTTGAAGGATCCTAAGTCAAATTGGTTCGGAAATACTTCAGTGGGCTGCTGTGAATGGCGTTTCATGTATTTACAGTTTTGATTTTAAATATAATTCATGTAACATTATTTATCCTTTTTTTTATAATATTAGAATCACAAGCAATATAATCTGTCAACTTGATATGGCAGCCTCTTGAAATAGACAAGATTAATAACGACGTGCAATTTTAACTAAATTTTGCGAGGTGGCGACCTTGTTAAGATATATTGTAAAGTTGACATTTTTACCTGCAACTATACGGTTTGATTCAGTACCTATTGTGCGCCTACGCTGCTTACTAATTCATTCCTTTTATTTCACGGGCTTTTGCGTCGGATTGTTTAGAGTACGTTGGATTAAATCATATATCATAAATCATATAGTTCATACAGTTTGAAAGACAAAGATCGTAAGCTTGGACATTAGAAGTAAAGAGATGTATGAGTGATTAAATATTATTTTTTTTTATTTATGACAGAAATATTCCTGTGACAAGATGCAAATACGCAAATTCATGAAACACATACACATATACACAATCTCCAAGTGGCTTACTTAACTAATTATTTTGTTAATGTTGCAACCTCTTAAGCATGTTTAATAATAATTGTTTATATTATATTGTATATGTATAATACACTATAATATAAACACAGGTACCTTTAACAGGCATCCTCACAAAAAACATTTCACTCTAAAAAAATATTATTATAGTACATGGTGCATGTTTTAATCAATTGGAAAGCAAATAAGACCAAACAGATAATATCAAAGCAGACACATTTCTGTACTTCAGACATTTGGATTATATATTTATTTATTTGATATGGCGATGGGATATATATGTCATTGACTATATAGGTTTCCTTGATAAACAGTATTTCCTACATAGACATTTTTATATTTGCACCAGCAGTTACTGAGTATTTCGCTTTCAAAAAAACATACACATTTTTGTTACAATAAATTATGAATAGGGTGAATTGTTTCAGTAATTGCATTGACACTGCAAAATGTCTCGCAAGTAGGTACGTCACCGACCTATCAAGATTGGCACTGTCTTGAAGGAGCTTAAGTTGAAATACATCATCGATGACATCATTTGTGGAACGCCGGATATCGAGGTGATAGAGTTGATGAAACTGCAGTTATTAATCCATGTCCTCGGTAATCGTCATGGTAATGCGATAGAAGATGCAAAGCAACTATGCTAACTAATCCTTGGAATTGGAAGGCAATCTTACTCTGCCACTTCTTTATTTCTTTTAGGTAAGAGTTAACTTTACGTTAGTATTTATGGCGATAAATCATAATCACTTACGCCCAAACCCAATAACCTATCTCAATCCATTTATGACCATCTGAGAAAGAAATCTTAATCCAAATAGAAATATAATGTAATAGCAATCTGTGGACACAAGCTATCCATGGTAGGTCGGATCGGTGTATGTGGATAGACCTTTGTATGAAACAGTTCAACTGTGCCATTATCCTATCTTAAGATTTTAACCATAGACATGTATATTTTAATATTATCTGTGGTATTTTGTGTGTGTACTTTATTTGTTTTATATTGATTATCAAATATGAGTGTAAAGAGCGAAGAAATTGCATTCTATCCGTCTCCAAAAAGGATAGTCTGCGTAGGGTTTGGTTATTGGGATGCAGATAGGAGACGACTCGGGTCGATCGACTGTCACAATCTGATTTCAGATTTTGTTCAATCTGAGATTTTGGCTTATTTATTGGATCGGGCGTTAGACTCTTCATTAAAGTTGCATTGACATAGTGACAAAAAAAGAAAAATATCGAGAAAAAATCTCGTACTGAGTGACTAAGCATCATACCTATTAGTTACTATAGTTTATAAATAGTGTACACAGCTTTATTCGCCAAGTAATAAATCATTATATAAGCCTTACTGCGGTAAGAGATCCTGTCACCGCCTCTAATCCTTTTTCTTATAACTCATATTATAGTATAGGGAAAAACAGATGCAGACTTTTTGATTCCGTACATAACTTTTTTAAGTAGACGCACCAGCCCCACAACGATAGATAAAAAAATATGTTATTGTCTATATATTTTTTATCCTATAGTATTGTAAATTGCCTCGATTGTGTGTCGTGAATAAAAAAATCCCCTGGCGCTACAACCTTTTTAGGTCTGGGCCCCAGATTTTTTTATCTGTTTCATGATCACGTCAATCAAATAGCAATGATCAGCCTCCTGTGACTGACACGGCATTGAATTTTTTGGGTCTAAGGCAGGCCGGTTTCCTCACGATGATTTCTTTTACCAATCGAGCGAATGTTAAATGCACACGTAACCAGAATGCTCATTGCAGCAGAGCTGGGGATCGAAACTATGATGTCAGGATTGGGAGTCGCACGCTGAAGCCTCTAGGCCAATACTACTCGTGCCGTTATAAGCTGCAAAATATACAACAAAATGAAAATGATGCCAAATTTGACTTGGATAATTTTTTAATTAGCTCTTCTCTTATAACAGTCTAAATTCACAGTTCCATCATCATCTATAAATGTCGTTCAGAATCATCAAATACTTTTTAGCATTTCTTCTTCTCATTTGTATTCTTCATTGCTAAAAGTGTTACTGTAAGGTTCCTGTCTGGTGTGATATCACTCCATTTCTCTCCACGCAGCCACGGGGAGACCCGTGAAAATCGTGACTTGTTCATACCAGCAGTCTTGCCTTGCGACAAACTTGGCGACAGAAACCATAAGCTGGTTCAGGATATCTGGATGACCAAGGTAATAAATAAATAAAAATACCTTTGTCGTTAGCGTACGTTTTTCTTTTTACTATATTGAGGTTTGTTTGAATTGAAAGTCACAGTCAATAGGGACAATGAAGCTTTTTATCATTTTTATTAATTCAATCTACAGTGACATAGCCTTTATGATATGATTAATATACTAATAGCGATAGTAGTATTTAATTATAACTAATTTCTTTTGACATGTCTTTCTTAAGTGTCGTATTCATCTGGAGTCAAGTTTGATTTGCCTTTTATACTAAAGCTGAACAAACAATGACATTATTATATCCCTTCAGATTAAGAAGTCATCTCCATATTAGTATACCTTCTTATTCATAAAAAGACAGTCTATGTGCAACAATGATGAGGTGGTCTAGTGGCTTGAGTTTGCGACTTTCATTACATAGGTCGCAGGTATAATATAATGGATTAACTTGTGCTTGGAGGAAACTGGCTGGCCTTAGAATCAAAAAGTCGAATGTGTCAGGCACAGGAGGCTGATCACCTATCTGACGCAAAACTTAAATTAAAAAGAGTGGCGTAAAGTTTCTTGCCAGTTCTTCTTGCTCTACGCCCTTGATTTGCGAACTGGTAGTAAATGTAAATTTACAATTAATTTAATTTTTTTGACGTTCATAAGCGTACTTGTTTACTTGACCTACTTGCCTACAAGATTGACAAATAACCATACAACAGATAAAAAATCTGAGACATTAAAAGGTAGTGATTTATTTTCTAAATGCTTATTTTTATCACACAACAATGCGAAAGAGTACATTACTTAAAATATTAGTATTAAATCAGTTTTTATAAAAAAAAGAGTATGTGTACCTATGTACACGCGTTAGAAGTTACACTTCTTTGTCGTATGGAAATATAAAATATAAATAACTAAAATGCAATAGTGATTAACGATAAATATTAAAATTAAGTAAAAATATTTTATTTAAATAAATAATAAGTAAATACTATCACGGTCGTATATGAAATTGATTTAACACCAAAGTAATATTTATTTATTCACACTGTTTAATTGTACTGTTACGAAACACGTGTTTTTAAATTTAAACACTTGAATATACAACTTGAACATAGTGATCAATATCACCTAGACCTAACTTTATGTCGAATTTAGGTGTTGGTGTGCGCGCGCATCGTAAAAATTCACTCTCATCATTTTTCTCCATCGCGCCAAAAGAAGTATAACTTCAATTAATTAAAATAAATGTTTCTAGTTTCTGAGGGCACATTAGGCGTAAGTAAAAATTATTTCCGATGAGACAGTGCCATATGAACTCTTCAGAGTATTCGATTCCATTTTCTTCCCTTTGGAGTAAGCCGTGAGACTAATATGTAAGACGCTAATTAAATATTTAAGTTGGCGCCTGGTACTGATGACTTCCGAGCTGGTGCTTTCCTGACTCAACGAATAAGTGTCGCAATACAGCCAGGAAATGCTGCCAGCGTTAAAGGTACACTGCCACAGAGAAACTTTTTAAATTTGTTTTAATTTTATGTTTGACCGACATGTCTTAGACCCGAAAAATCGACGATGTGTGTCAGGCACTGGAGGCTGATACTTGCCTATTAGATTTAAAAATGATCTTAAAACAGATTCAGAAAACTGAGGCCAAAACCTAAAAAGGTTGTAGCGCCACTGATTTATTATTTTTTTAATTTTATGTTTAATTATTATTATTAGGTTAGGAATTGTATTGTTAGAATATATAAATATATTAATATTGAATTGAATATATTGTTCAAAATAAAATTGGCGCGTTCTATAGTCTGTGGTTCGTTTATACTCTATACTTACTTCTACATATCGTAATCTCTATTAGATTAAAACAATAAAACATTTTCAACAAGTAAATGATTATTCAATTACACTCTGCTAACAATAATAAATGTAATTTTATCTAGCGCCACAAGTCGTGTGCGATTACTCAATTGTTAAAAATTTTAAATGCATACAAGTCTTAGTGTCGACTACTCGCATAATAGTTGAATACGGAAGTCGGTGATCATGTGACAAATGATTCATTAATTATTATCAATCGACGCCTCTCTCACAAGCATTAAGCCCAATCTAATCTTGTTAATTTAATCCAGCCCACGCTCAGGAAGACAATCATCTTTTTAACAATATTGGTGTTACGGTGTCAGATGGCATTGTATTGGCTGTTCGCGAATTCGCTGACATGACTTGAACATGCTGCAGGACTTTAAACCACAGCTGATATAGCTTGAAGAAGAAGATGATTACATATTCATTTCACGAGGAAGACAGCTTCCTATTGAATCATCATCATATTGAGCATATTTGTACTCTGAAACTGGCGTACCAATTACGTAAGCAGTTACCAAATTACCTATACGATGTTTACTTGTAATTCTTTGAAAGGCCGGCACTAGCGAGTCTTCTGGCAATGGCTATGTAACATAAATTAAGCCTTCTGCCTGCCTCCTTTTGAAAAAAAAAGCTTACTACCTAGCTGTGACGATTGCCATATTAATATAAAAAATGATTCTGTGTTTTTAACATCGACGCTATATACAATACGAGCCTATGATTTTTCTGTGTGTTCCATGATCATCTGTCGATCTAATAGTCATAAAGGCCTCCCCCATTGTCTGACAGACCCTGTCGACTTTCTGAGTCTAAAGATGTTTTCTTTCATCGTTCAAGTGTATGTTAAATGAAAGTAAATTGGTGCACAGCCAGGTATCAAACCCAGAGAGAATCCCACTAGGCCAATACTGATTTAAATTTCACTAATTTGGAATACCTTTAAGTAAAATACGATGGCTCCGATATACTCGACTCAATAGTGGAATTTTATATCATACACAATGATCGGACAAATTCAATACATGCATGTCAAACTGATAGCCTCTTTTTTAAGTAGGTTAAAAATGCTAGATAAACCACTCCTTTTATGGAAATAGTACAACAGAATGTCTGAATTTAGAGGACTATCACTAATAAAATTCAAAGCCTAAATTGTAGGCTGTAGCGATTAAAAAGAGTTGCAGAAAGTTTCTTGCCAGTTCTTTTTGCCTGCTCTACGCTCTTATTAACGCTGGTGGTAAATGTAAATTTATAATTGCTTTTTTTTTTTTGACGTTCATAAGTGTTTGCCTATATGAATAAATATTTTGAGTTTACTATAATTTAACACCTCCAATTACCTGTCAAAAATCGTTTTTAACAATATAATACACCAATTTCCTTTGGCTTTGTCACAAAGTGCAGCAATTATCATACAATGCAGTACAAAATTGATCTGATCAGACCTTGGATGTAAGCATACGTTGACACGTGTAAATTTGGTGGGCTGTCACGCCATTGTTTATTTGAGATTTTATCTCGTATGGTAATCTAACAATTTGGTTGTCGATTACAAAAACGCTAAGATCCTGTAACGAAAATTTACGAACGTGAATAGTCTGGTGGCGATTTGTGAAGTGAAACTTCTATATCGGCGTTGGACAAAAATGTATAGTCACATTTTTTGGTTACGCGTCACATTTTTCCGTTACGCGCCATCTTCAACAATATATTTCAAATTCCAGTTATCATAAGCCATTGATAACAAAAATGTACATTTTTCCGTTACGCGCCATCTTCAACAATATATTTCAAATTCCAGTTATCATAAGCCATTGATAACAATAATATATAATAACGATAACAATAATCGTAATAATTCTATTACAATTAATAAAATTCTGTAATAATCAAGAATAAGGTAAAATTCTATAATTGTATTATGTGTTTTTATGTCTATGATAATGAAAGCCTTTTGCTTAACTTTAAGTTATTTAATTTTATTTAACCAATTTCTGTAAATTTTTCGAAAAATAAAATCATAAAGTACGCGCACACATTTTTTTGTATGGATATCAAGAAAAACACTTTGTTTGAGACCGGATACCAAATGACTTGAATTGTTTATAATATTAGGGTTAGTAGGGTCGCGATGCTGGATTAATTAAGAACTAAGTTGACTTATTAAAGAGTTCGTAAATATTAAAAGGCCGGCAACGCACTCGCGAGCCCTCTGGCATTGAGAATGTCCATGGGCGGCGGTATCACTTAACATCAGATGAGCCTCCTGCCCGTTTAACAGCTGTTCTATAAAAAAAAAATCCTGTTTACGTTTTTAATTATCAACAAAAAAATATATATGTTACTTAAATAAACATAACTCATGGCATATTCTTTTAATTGATCAGCCCACTACCGAATATATCATGCTGGATAAGAAGTGTTTAAACTGTGATAATCGCGAAGAACTGCCTAAATTCATAGTCGGTTTATGTTATGGAATTTGTAAGCTAGTTAAGTCTTAAATGAAGTGTAATGTTTTTAACTAGCTATTTATTATAATATAGATTAATCCTTCTTATTTAATTTTTTTTTTTTTTTTGAGAATGGAATCTCGCTGTTGGCCTTAAGGGCCTTTACAGCTCAGCACGGGCTGTTTTGGCGAGCTTAGAAAACTTTAAGAAAACACTGTGTCTCTTTAATCATGGGCAGCAGGCGGACTATCTGTTTCCATCTGATTTTGTCCAACGCAGGCACTGTATAGTTTTGAGGACGATGAGTCTTCATCAATCCAGTAAATCAATATAATTGTATTCTTATAGCAAAAATTACTTTGGAAAAAATCTAGTTTTTATTGATAGAAGTTCTTAATCTCGCTGCATTTTCTCTTTCAGCAACAAAATCTATAACATCTAAAAGTTATTATAGTTTTGTCAATTGAGTTCTAGTCTAAGAAGAAGTCGGGGGTTTAAGTATTTAACCTTGCCTTTTTCGTAATCTATGTTATTTTATTTGTTTTCGAATCATGCGCATCCAGCACGTGGCTCCATCTAGCGCCGAATAGCGTATCTTCAAACAAAGATCAATACGTCAACTATTTCTCTTTTATTCACGATAACTATCTAAATAGATTTATAAGTAATTTAACGATTAGGTATATTTAAAATAAAGAAAACTGAGATTCATTATTACATTTGTAAAGGATATTAATAACACTGTTTATTATCTCTATAAAATTAGCCAGTGACAGAGAACTGTGTCAGTATTACCAGTTTTAAAAAACCTACTAAGAATATGATACCATCTCAAGACAAAACAAAATCGTGGCATCAATGAGTATACAATTTTTGAATATTCACTTCTCCCACGTTTGAGGCAATAAAGATAATTTTAATATGAAACTTTGTTCACGATCTCACTGTCATGATGCGATAAAAATCGTGCGCTTGCATCTCGGGGCGTGGCTTCACCGTCTCTCTTCAAACATTTAGAAGCCTTAGGTGGGAGCGAGATGGTTGTATGTCACGGTTGATCAGTTTCCGAGAAGGTTTTAAATAGTACGAAAAAGTTAGTGATTATAATTGGTGTATTTATTGCTACCGGTTTTTTGAATTATTTGTTAGGTCGTAAGATTAATTCCACAATTTGCAAAGGCACATGCTATTCTGTGGAACTGCTGTGTAAGAATCTATGATACTTAGTATATTTTTATATATTGCAACAGGAATTAAGTTCGGCGTCGGTTGTTATAGATCAGATATACCTATCGTTAATGAAATGAGCAGTGTTGGCCTAGTGTCTTCAGCGTGCGACTCTCTTGCCTGAGGTCGTAGGTTCGATCCCGGGCTGTGCACCAATGGACTTTATTTCTATGTGCGCTCTTAACATTTGCTCGAACGGTGAAGGAAAACATGGTGAGGAAACTGACATGTCTTAAACCCAGACCTTAGTGTGTCAGGCACTGGAGGCTGATCACCTACTTGCCTATTAGATTTAAAAATGATCATGGAACAGATTCAGAAATCTGAGGCCATTACCTAAAGAGGTTGCTGGATAATTATTTAAAACACGATGCTTATAACTAAGATAGCATTAGGGGTTAGTGAAGTGGCGACGTTGGATTTAAAAAAAAGTAAATTTACTTATTAAGGAGTTCGTAAATCAAAGTGAGACTTATGATTGGACATTATAGGAAACGAGAATGTTGAATTGCAATTGAGTTTTCGAAAAACTAAAGGGCTCATAATGTCTTTAAGAATGCGATCATTGTTTGCATTTTTAATTATTAACTATGTAACTTAAATAATATTAAGTTACATCACATGATAAGAGAAAGATAATATCTACGCTATAATTCAATACAAGCAATATCAACGATGTCAAGTAAAACATGTTTTTAAAGTCGTTCAACAACTACATTTTTTTAATTTAATTATTTTAAAGCTTTTAGAAATAATCAAACATATAACTCTGAAAATACAATATTATTATTATTTTTCAGATATAATATATTCAACGCCTTTTGTGTCAAATGTTGCGTCTTAAACAGAATTGGTGTTAATGTTCTAACAAAGTCTGTTCTTGTGTTTTACTCCAAATATAAGTAAGGTAAGGTAAGGTAGGTGGGCTCAAGTTTCCGCAATTAGACTCGAAATTGGTCCGTTTTGCGTAAAGACCTGGCTACTTAAGCCAGCCCAGCTCCTTCCAGAAGCACAGAAGTCTCCTGGGCACTTCACAGGCTTCACGGAGCGACCTCACTGTTCCGAGGATTTCCGTACGTTGTTTAGCCACAGCCTCGCATTCCAGGACTACGTGGGTGACTGATTCCTCTGCGCTGAAACAGCCTCTGCACATGGGGCTGTCTGTCTGTCTGTCCAAATATAAGTATATAACAAAGAAAATTATGTGTAGTCTAAGTTGCTCTAGTATACTATAAGCAGTTAACGAATCATACGGTGTTGGCCAGTACACCACGAATTGCCTGAATCGTACCAAATAACTGTGTGTCAACAGTATATAAATTCTTAAATTCTATATCAGAAATATAGAATTCGAGAATCTTTATATATTTATATTTCATTATGTTTGTACTAATAACGAGTCCACGTCTAAACGGAAACGACTGGTTCGATACAAAGAAGGACACATGGTTCACAAGCGTATAAAACTTCAATAACACATTCATAAGTAATTGTCCGCATTTGTGAAGTTGAAGCAAAAACGAAAAAATTTGCAGTCCGCTAAAACTAAATAATTGGCGTTACATCCACTGTATCTGTATCACGATCATTTGTCTATCTAATAGGCAAGTTTATCAACCTTCTGTGCCTGACAAACGCCGTCAAATTTTTCCTTCACCGTTCGCGCGTATGTTAAATAGAAAGGAAGTCTACTGATGCATAACCGGGGATCGAACTTACAACCTCAACACTGCTTACAGTTTATTGCTAATAAAATACCCTATTACGATTGACTATATCGTTATTTTGTTAGTTTATTGCCAGTTCTTCTCTTCCGTTCTACGCCCTTGATTTGAGAACTGGCAGTAAATGTAAAATTAAATTTATTTAATATTTCTTTTTTTTGACGTTCATAAGTGTACATTGTTACCTACATGAATAAATAAATTTTGAATTTTGAAATTTTGAATTTTGAAATTTTGAATTTTGTTACAAATGTACTAATTAGAAATATCTGAAGCTCAAAATCGCTCCGATCCGCATCACGGTCGAATTTTTCCGTAACTCACATCTGAAGCCAAATTAATGATCCGATGAGTCTAGTCATACGGTGCCGCCATAAAAACGCTGCGAACAATTTTGTTTCGCTACCAACGTTTGAAAATTAGGACGTGGTATATAGAAAGTCTGAGTATATTTATTAGAATTGAAGTATAAATTCTACTATTTGTTGCCGCTGTGTTTGTTTACGATTTATTTATTTGTGTAATATATCGTTTTTTAAATCTGAACATAACGATTAATATTAGTATTTTTAGAAATATATATATATATATATGATATTATAGTAAATACAATATTTTGTATAATTAGATGTTTCAATAAGTAAAACACAAAATAATAGTAACATAAAAATAACAACATGTTTTGAAATTAGTAAAATTATGGCAACTTAGTTAAGGTAACAATTATTCTTATTTTTTTATGTACTGCCTGTATACTTTTACATACAAATCTTCCAAGATTTATTTACTGACACTCTTAATTTTTACTATTATTTTTCTTTTTCTTCTAGAGTTTATTAAGACTTTATTTTTCTTTTTTTGCGTCTGATCCGCAAATTAACTGTTGTGGTCTCTGGCAGAATGACCAGCGCAAAATGCAGAGCAGGATCCATTTACAACCTGGTTACAAAAACACTTAAAATGTATCTTATTATTATTTTCCCATAACTGCTTGTTATTTTTAATTTTCTTATTATTATTTTGTGTGTTAGTAATAAATGTTGTGTATTAATATATCTATAAGTCTATTGGATTGGATATATTGAAGTATAATATGTCTGTTTCTGAGTGCTCATATAAATTTTTGTAAAATTTTCCGGAAATTACAAGCCAAACATTTTTTGTTAAGGGTTCTAGAACGAATTTTTGCTATAACCACATCACTCCTAGATATATCGAGAGCACACTCTTCGTGGTCTCTTTGGCAGGCCCGTGCAAGACCTAGGTATACAGAGGCTGGCCGAGACTGACTTCAGCAAGTGACTCGCTCGTTCAAGGTTCGTCTACAGATATCGCTGATCCGGGTCCGTGGAATTTAACTATAAGGAAGGGATTAATAATTTTACCCACAGGCAATTAAGTGCATATTGTGTCAGCCTGTAATAGAATCTGCATCTATACCTTATAGGAGTTTTTCCTTCAACTTTGATTTTGTTCGCTTTGGAGTAGAGACTCTTGGGTGTAGTTCTCTAATTAAAGATATATCTTGGCGCCTAGTAGATAGAACCGGTGACTCCAAAGCAATTCAACAGAAATTCTGCTTGAGATACACTGCCACAAGTGCCAAACTTTTTAAATTTGTTTCAATGTTCTATTTAACTTTTTTATGTAGATTAACAATACTGTAAATACTAAATACTGCACACTTATTTGTCCTTCTACTTTCAGGTAACAAGTCCATGCCACATCCAAGCCAGTGTCACCTATCAGTTCGTAGTTCTGCGGGGGACCTTTAATTGCTCTCATCTTGATACGGGTGGTACATGGAGCGAGGAAATGGGTTTTTCGCGGTAACTGTCGCAACTTTGTACAATACCATTATCGGATTTGTTGAGGAATTTTAGCTTTACCGCTTTGTACAGACATGCGTTTTAAAATACAACCTTTTATGATAGTCTCTGCCTATCTGAGTATTCACTGACTGAAGGATGCGATTATTTCGTTTACGCAGAACGGTTGTTCAGAGGAAGAAAGAAGGAAACTGGCATATATTAAACTTATATCTAAAACTATAGTTTAAGAGCAGTTTTTCCCAACCATTTTTGTGCCCCATACCCCAGATTAGGCTTTCTAATAAATCTTATGACACTCCCTATATAATATAATGTTAATATTAAAAAAATGTTCACATAAGAAAGGTTTGAGGAAAAAAATTCTAAGAAATTGTTAACGAAAAACAGTAAGTAGGTATATTTAAAGCAAAATTGAAATAAAAAATACCAATAATTTTAACAAATTTTTGAATACTGATATATAATAAGAAACACTGTTTTAGAGTGTTTCATGAGCTGGTCATGTTCAAGGTCAGTTCTTCTTCAAAATTGGTGCACTGGAGTCCTCTCAGCAACCCTGCTAACCCTGATGCCTTTCTGTATATTTATGGGGTTGGTTTAGAACGTTAATGGTTTTATTAGTTTGACTTCTACTTCAAGCATTGCACCTGTCCTGGAAAGAGAACCAGATCAGCGAACCTGCTTTGCTACATGACATTTATTTACAATAATTATTATATAGAACAGGGCAAACGAGCAAGAGGCTCACCTGATGACGCTCTGAATGCCAGGAGGCTCGCAAAGGCGTTGCCGGCCGTTTAAAAATTAAAGATTACTGTCCAATCAATTATAAAAAAATTATAATTATCCATTGCAGCAGACCTGAAACAAATGATCTTTCTTGACTACTATGATGCCTGTACTGAATGCAAAGATAATATCTACATATTAAAAGTAAAAATGTCATTTGCAAGCTAATCAGATTATCCACGCATCGATAAAAAAAATGCGGTCAATTAAAATAATTCCCCAGTTTTTGTGCCCTCGGGCTCATCAGTGGGAATGCTTCAAAATAACAATAATTATATGTTCTGAACGAATAATGATTGAAAGCTAACTTTATTATAGAGTAGTTTATTTTTAGATTAGGGATATTGTACTCTTAAGATGAATATTTAACTTACAACCAAGACATTTTTTTTAACAGATTAGGAAGCAAACGGGCAGGAGGCTCACCTGATTTTAAGTGAAAACGCCGCCCATGGACACTCTCAATGCCAGAGGGCTCGCGAGTGCGTTGCGGGCCTTTTAAGAATTGGTACGCTCTTTTCTTGAAGGACCCTAAGTCGAATTGGAGTTGAAATGAAGTGTCTTCTAAATTACAATGCATTGATTATACTTAATTACAAATGTTTCTTATCAATACAACAACAAATACTTATCGCAAATGAAATATATTATAACTGCAAAATATATTTTATTGAATACTAGCTTAGCTCGGGTTTCGTTTGATTGGATATTTTTTTATTTTGGAATTAAATACAGCCATGTTAGAATTTCTACGTCTTGCGTTTATTCATTAGATACATACAAAATAAATAGTGTAGATTTATTGATTTAGGCGCGAGAGCTTTTATATATAATTGTCAGCCCCTTTATGCTCAGTGGTTGACGCAAATTGTCTTTAGGGATGAAAAAAGTTCAATTTCCGGTGAGGTACAAACACACTTGTAAACATTTACTTTGTGTTTACAAGTGTGTTTGTCCCATGCCCCATATCAGATTTGTCTCGTGTGAACAAGGTCCGTAAGTCCCTCTGTTATGACTTTACTCTATATCAAAGCAAGAGATCGCCCGAAGCAACCCATCTGAATCGTATGAACGCTTGTCGAACGAAAACCTCTGTTATTAAAAGGCATTTAGGCGACAACAAGTATGAAACAGCCCTTAAACACACGAATTTAAACCTTAACTGCTTAAAATAAGGTCTATTTTAAACGTAGAAAGACGACTAATCTAGCTTAATTGACAAATTTATATTTCGAAATATCAGGGAAACTTAGACCTTATCACTTTGTAATAAGAACTAAGGTGTCTGAAGTTAAACTTGTTCCACGGTCATCTGGATTTGTAGTGATTAGTACAAATGAATTAACCACCGGTTATTCGATTCTGTTCATTTATAAATTATATTGTTTGTTGAAATATCGTAAACGATGGTTAATTTCTGTTTAATAATTTACAACTTGTTTATCGTTATCTTAAAGGCTGCATCGCACCTAGTGTCTATGAGCGGCGGTATCACTTAACATCAAATTAGCTGCCCGTTACCCCCTGTTAATAATTATAACGATAAATGATAAAAATCTGGATGATAAAAATCAAATTTTAGTACTGATTATTGTTTTGTACTTACGTAGTGATGTCTCACTATATTTATCCATATCTATGCTGGACCAGACTCTAACTCAGAAGTTGATTGTGTTAACTCACCATGATCTCTTCCAGGCAACTACTGTGAGAATTTTTTTTAGATATGGTAGCAAAAAGTTATCAATTCTTAAAGGGCCTATAACGCACTCGCGAGCCCTGTAGCATTGAGAGTGTCCATGGGCGGCGGTATCACTTAATATCAGCGGACCCTCCTGCCCGCTTGCCCCCTGTACTTAAAAAAAAGTTTAAAAGTATACGAACTTAAGACATATAGTTATTTAGATAAATCTAATGGAACAAATCGAAGCAATTCAAAATTTACTGGGGCTTAGTCGTAGTACATAGCATTTTTCAGTGAAATTAATATATTATCTTAATAAAAATGAACCCTTCAAAAACCAGATAAACAATGTACAAAGCGTCCCTTTCTTACCACAAAAAAGTTTTCGCGGGCCAAACGGGCATTTTTCCTTTCCCTCACAAACGGACCACAGTGTTTGAAAAAAAGTTGCACGCCCGGACAAAGAGATATTTTTTTGTATTTTATATTTCGAATTTCGTCTCGTAATTTCGTTCGTTAGCGGTTAACATTCGTTGGATATTCGAAATTATTCCGTAAGCTTTCAAAAGTTTTTTTCGCGTTGTTATTCTTTTTTCAAAGTTCGTCAAAGGGTAAGCTTCTTAAAAATTAAAAACAATTTTATGCAATTAACTAGTAACAAGGTTGGATATAACTGGTATGAACGAACGTTTTATTCTGTTTTAATCTTGTATTGTCTATTGCAATAATATCACAAATAATATAAAATATTTTATTTATTAAGTCTACTCGGCAGTCTATCATATACAAGACAATGATTTGATAATGTTAAAGATATAATATAAAATTTATCATTAATTTAAAAAAAAAACCCTAATAAGTAGAAATATTCTAGCAAAGCTTACATTCATATTCGCAGGTGACAATTTACTGGAACGCGCTTTAAAATTTACATTTTTGATCTCTTGGCGTTTCGTGACGTAACGCACTTACCATGGAGAGTGTTCTAAGGAGTTGTTCGAACTAAGACTTGCAGTTTAGCTGCATTTCATTATCGGACGTCAAGGCAGAATACAAATTATCATCCGTATCACCTCGACGTCCATTGTTCCACAACTGAGAGTTTCATAAGGCAGTATTTGCCGCACACCACATCTATGTGAAACCAGCTACCCATAGAAGTAGTTCTGAACGAATTCTGCTTAGTAACCATCCATTTACTTAAGTAAACCATCAACGCACTTCCGAACCTTCTGGAAATTGAGTGTCCATGGGCGGTATCACCTAACTCTTAACATCAGATGAGCTCCTTGCCCGTTTCTCTACTATTACATACAAAATCTCATATACATATAAGCATCAATTTAACTTACCAAAATGCACACAAAGAAGGACTTCTAAAAATCATTTTAGTATTGACAATTCAATATGTAAATCCAGTAACGATTTCTGAATTGTGAGTCACACAATTTTTTGTGTTTCTATCTATAAGAATTGGTATCTTAAAAGATTACCAATTCTCTAAAATTTAGTTAAATTGTCAACAATCACCAATAATATTGGAAGCGATGAGAGTTATTATCAAATTGTCTGACGATTTCGGAATCTCCATTCGGGAAATGCACAGACGCTAGTTATTTTAATTACCAGCTGATTTAGTAGCATATTTAAACAGTAGTTAGAGGTGATTTCGTGCAATTCCCGGTATAATCTCAAGGGTATACTCAGGTATTCAGTTACGAATATTACACACCAATCCCAGATACAATGTACTACTACAGGTGGCAACCCTTCGATCGTATTGTATGGAGCACTTGAACAGGCCAGTAAATATCTGAATCGTACATTCATATTTTATCGTTAGGCCAGTGTTGGCCCAGAGACATATTTTCTGGTGAATGAAAACATCGTGAAGAAAGCGGCTTGCCTTAGACCCAAATAGACGACGGTGTGTATCTGGCAGAGGAGGCTGTTCACCTTGCCTATTAATGATGAACCACCATAAATGATCACAATACGGAAATCTTATGCTCAGAGCTAAAAATGTCGTAGTGCCATTGATTTATTATCAGGTTTTTATGTGGACGTTGTTATTATTGCCTCTTTGATATCCTCAGAGCTTTACACTGGAATATTAGAAGCGATGAACAGTAACGTATCAGAGTATAAAAGAGTGGCGGAGAGTTTATTGCCAGTTCTTCTCTTCCGTTCTACGCCCTTGATTTGAGAACTGGCAGTAAATATAAAATTAGAAGCATTTAATGTATATTTCTCTTCTTGACGTTCACACAATATGTTCATATAATATGTTCAACATAATGTACACTACATTATGTTACCTATATGAATAAATGATTTTTGATTTGATTTGATATCCTAAGCTACCAAATTAAAATATTTTGGTGTCGTCTGCCCACAACTGCTAACAGAAGTTTATTTAGCAAAAACAAGAGAAAGACAAGAGAAAGAGTTCATTTAAATGATAAAATACTTTAAATGCAACGCGAGTAGTTCAAACACAGCACAGGTGTATGCAATCTCCTGAGAGACAGCTGAGGACAGAATTATCTCAACTAACTGTTCGATTGTCTCCGGGCACCACGTGAATCGCTTTATTCATTCATGATCATTTGCAATACTGCTGATTGCATTCATTAAATATACATTGGTTTAAATACCTTTGTTTTATTAAGACCATGTTCTACTGTTCTGCGTAAGCGGAGCGATGCGCATTCAAAATAAGTTACAATGTTTATAATTTTACTTTTGACGTATGTAAACTTGTAAAGAATTTAGCTCAAACAGTTATTGATACGTTAGAATTCATTTTATGAGACTGATTTAAAAACCGAATTTACTTCAAGATGGCCTTGATTACAAAGGAAGATTTGTGTCAACGTTTTTATATCATGTAACACTCACGAGCCCTCTAGCATCGAGAGTGTCCATGGGCGGCGGTCACTTAACATCAGGTGAGCCTCCTGCCCGTTCACCCCCTGTTCTATAAAAAGAAATCGTCAATATAATATCAAGAGACATTTGTAAGTCCAAGCGTTGTAGCGGATTTTTTTATCTGGATTTATCCTACATTGTTTTGTTAAAACTACTACCGATTTGATAAACGCTTTCACCATTAGAATCCTACACAATCCCTGATACATGTTGGCTATTGAATATTTTCTATTAATTGAAGAACCCCTATGAAAACTTAGAAAATGTATTCCATGTGAAAAAATACCCAATATCGCGTACGGGAACTATTGTTTTAAAGATAATCTACAAAGATCCAATAAGTCTATTACATATCTAATTAAATAGATATAGATATACTAAAGTATCAGTAGTACTGATACTTCATGTCAGGGAGTCATCTTATTGAACATCCAATTTTTTACAACCCTTTCGATCACTTCGGCCCATCCCTCTATTGGTCTGCCCTAGTTCCTTTGTACCAGTCCATCATATTAACCAACTATGTCATATAAAACTCAAACAGTTCACTAGCAAATAAAAAGCTTGTAAAGCTCCTGAGAATTAAAGACAAAAACACAAAGCTCTTAATATAAATTCATTATTTCGAGACATTTTACGAACACGGGGTGGTCTGCGTATAAAAATAAACTGCTATATAATATTATTATCATAAACCGAAGTGGACTCCACAAATGGGCATAGACAATATAAGCTACAATTTCCTCTTTCTTTAAGAATAGAGCTATCTCCTTCAATGCAATTCTTAATCGGATACTTATTCAGTTGATGGTAAAGCTTGGGACACTCTGAGTGTTCCTTCTCTTTTTAATTTTATTTTATTAGCATGATTTTTTCAACATTTCATGTATATATTGACATGTTCTTTAATATTGTGGAACATTTTTTTGTTTTATCATCAATAGATTTCTCAGTGCATGCTGGCATTTTGAACCTTGGCTAACATTATTGTACTTTTAGTAGGGCACATTGAAATAGCCTATATTTATGAGTGATAATGCTGCTATTCAAAGGGTGGAAGTATTTTTAAAATCGGTCCAGTACTTTTTGAGCCAATTCATTATAAACATTCTTACATACAAATTTCTCACGTGGTGGGTAATTTCACTGCGCGCACAGGACAGCTAATTATCCCTTGTTGGAGGCTGCAGCGCGCAATCTTAGTCGCTAATCTCTTCCTAAATGGAATGAAACTTACGTATTCAAAGTACCAAATTTATTAATAATACTTAATGACGTGATGCTCCTGTTAGTTGAGACAGAGTTTTTTTTTTAATTTATGTATTTTATATTAATGTAGTAAAATCGTGATTTGTATAAAAGTAATTTCTAAACTTACTTTTTATGTTATTTAACTCATATTCACATTTAAACCCTCGAATATGTTGTTGTTTTATGACAAAACACTAAAACAAAATCGTAAATTTGTGAATTCATTTGAGCCTAAAAAATAATTATTAATCAATGGCACTACAACCTCTTTAGGTCTTGGCCTCAGATTTCTGAATCTGTTTCTTGATCATTTTTTAAATCTAATAGGCAAGTAGGTGATCAGCCTCCAGTGCCTGACACACGTCGTCGATTTTTCGTCGGTTTCCTCACGATGCTATGCAATGTTAACTGCGCACATAGAAAGAAAGTCCATTGGTGCATCCCCGGAGATTGAACCTACGACCTCAAGTATGAGAGTCGCACGCTGGAGCCACTAGGCCACCACTGCTCTCATCATCTTCATTTGAGCCTTTGTATCAAAATTGTTTATTTATTTAATTTTGTTATTAGCACTGAGTGTACCACCACCCTTTCCGTAATATTACGAGTAAAGTCGATGTGTATTTACATCGAGGACGTACAATGGCCCACCCCTAATTTGAATATCTTGCCGTATTGCGATCCGCCGACTCAAAATATGAGCAATAAGCCATGCTACGTCAATTCACCAATGGTTGCCACAAAGATATTAAATTAATCACTCTTATTACTATATAAGAATTACATTTAAAAAATATACCCACATTTGAAACGATGTATATTAAAGATTTCATGAAATTTGAAGAAGAAATATAAACAATAATGAAAAAGATTTATTCAAAAAAGGTTTAGGATATCGCCAACCCTATGACGAATAGTGAACAATACGGAGTGGACAAATATGAAAATAACTGGAAGCGAACAGGTATCGGCATTGTACAACTCATTTGACTACCGTGCGCGGTACAGGCGATGCGAAAAGCATATTCAATGTTTAAGGTTGCCCTCCAAATCCCACTATTCCTGTACGCACTCTCTGCAATGTACCACACTGTTACTTCCTTAATTTGGTCTATCCACCTTGGTTTATACCTTGGACACCAGTTTATAGGCGTTTACCTCCCCCCTTCAACTTAATAGCTTAATAATAACCTTTATTCAGATTGCAGATTACATAGCATTTAAACAAATGTCCATTCCATTGCATTGCTTCTAGTGTATTGCCTTTTTTGGCAAAAGCCTCCTCCAAAGCCCTACATTACTCTCTGCCATGTACCTCCTGCTGTTTCTTTATTACCTTAATTAGCCGTAAATGATTATAAAGCTAATTAATTTCCAATAAATATTTGTGGAATAAACAGCTTAGATCCTATCTTCCTTCTTCCTTTTGGACAACGATCACCTCTTCATGTGAAAAGGCCTTCTCCAGGTTTTCTCTATCCATGGCTTTCCTTCTTCATTCGTTTCCTGCTAATACTTGTATATCTTCTATCCATCTTGTTTTATGGTGCCCTCTTCTCGTCCATTCTTTTAGTTGTCTTTAAAGTCCAACTTAAATTACCGTTAATTGTTTTGGCTTTCTTGGGCGGGCTCCCAAATAATTGTGTCCTATTTATCGAACCAAATTTTTCACATATTTATATACTATTACCTTTCTTACACAACTGTACATACGCGACGATTCAATAAATAAACAATCATGATGTTTTGCTTTGCTTCGTATTTGCGATCGGCCCGCGACGGAATGACCACATGCACAATGCCCTATACTGCCTAGGGGTGCCTATAACCTGCAATTTATTAGGTCTTCAGCCTTTAGTATGCTTGTTATACGTATTTATTAATACACAAATATACAATAGTAATAATAATAATTAAAAAAGGATAAATAGAAATCTGAGACTAATGTACAAAGTTGTGTGACCTGTGGCAGTTCCTATAACGATGGCATCATTCCCTCGCTCTATTGCAATACTTTTTAATTAAATGCAAGATTCCTTAATTTATATTTAATGATTAGTGTGCTGATGTTTTACAGATAAACTTCATAAATGTGGAGATTGTACATTTACAAAGGCAAAATGTGTTTATTTCATTAAATTGTATTCAGGCTTATAAGCTAATTAAAAACAATTATTGTATCCCAAATGCAAGTCAGGGTATACCAAGTGGGTTACTTACTAAGCTACGGGCTGAATAAATTGAAAAGGTATCTAAATGTAAGTTTTCCTCGAAAAACATTATGGTAATACCAGTAAGGTAATAGTATGATATTACTATTACTGTTCTGTATTATTACAGTAATACTACTACATATTACTGTAATATTACTGTACTGTACATTACAGGTGATACGATTTTCAATATTTATTTCTTATACCAACCCTATTCAAACTGCGATGCATTTATTGATTTTTAATAAGTAGCTACTATGCATAATGCAAAACAAATATCAGGTTGATAGCAATAAGGAGTTGAATAATTGTTGGACGATAATTTCAACTGCAGGTATCCATTGTTCCCTTTAGCTTAGTTGACTATAAATGCCACATATTTCTGCTATGAATATTCGAATGGTTACATCTGTGTATCATCATGAATGGCTCGTTGAAGAGAATATTATTGCTCACATAGGCAAACATTTAAGCAATTTTTTGCTCGAAAATAAGTAGAGCACAATTCATTCTTGCTTAGGTTAAAGAACTATAAGTTAGCACTGGTCACAGCAAATTGGTACAGACGAAGCTTGGTATTTTTTTATTTTTTAATATTTTCTACACAATTCCCCGACTATATAGTCGTCGGAGGCATTAAGTATCTATATTGTATTGTATTGTAATTTGTAAGTAAGTATATTGGTAACTCCGATGTTAATACCCTACTGCCTATTCCTTTTAACCACCCTTTGTATAACCACTACAGCGAATCTCAAAAATATGCCCCTCAAAAGGCTTGGTATTCTACTTGAGGATATTGGAAGTGCTAAGGCCAATTCTCTTGGAGAATGACCAAATAAACAAATCCCTCACAGCTTACGTCTTCTATGAAGCTGCAACCTCCAGTGGCATCATTTGGTATCAAAATTTATTAACAGGCCAATTGAGCTGGCTTTTCGAATTAAAAACATTCATCTAACTTCTTTTTGTTTCGCGTAACAAGACCCAGGTCCACTGCGTATGACAGTATATATTAGTTTTATAAGAAATGCGATGGACAGTGAATGGTTGCATGCAAAATAGGTTTGCCAGATTCACCATGAGAGACACCATAATAATGTGTATACCACAATGCTTTGGATGCCATCGTATTATTATTATTAATGGTAGACATATTTATGTATCATTTTAATTAAATTTTTATTGTGAAATTATTAATTCTTAATTAAGTGGTTGCCTGGAAGAAATCGCTCGAAAGCAATAAGGCCGCTAGTTGCCCTCCTTTTCATTTAATTATGTTAAATTTTTTATATTGAAGTTTTAATAAATAAATAAATCTTTTTAAGTTATAAGCTGAAGTTGTGCTATAGCGGAGAGCTGCTCAAGCAAGTGTGTTCATAATTATAGATTTGCACACTAGTAAATAAGATTTTTATAACTTTATTACTTCCCTACTTAATCAAAAATTAATAACGTACTGTATTGTTTTGAGGAGCCTCGTTGTCTGATTAACGGAAACAAATTATTGTGATTGAGTTCATAGTAATTAGATGCAAGATCAGATACGTTGGAATTGGATGGTATAGTTGGTGGACTCAGTTACCGCACTTAGACTCTCATTAGGTGAACCACACTCTACGATTCCAGGACGAAGACAATTTATTCACAAAATATGTCAAACCTTTCACTATAAGCCACGACAGCGCGATGCAGAAACGCACAGGCCATCCGTTGATGAATTTCACAACCATAACACAATTTGGACATTAGCCGTTGATGTTCAGCCGCGAACTAGCGGATTAAGTGCTGGCAGGGCCATTATGGACTGTCTGAAGTCTGCGCTTTTCTACCATCGTTTATGTTGGAGTTCTGCAGATCTTCAGCGTATCCGTACTTGCTAGAGTAGCAAGGAACGGATACAGGTGAAAAGAATTAGTAATTATAGCGTATCTGACCAATTAGTGGTTAGCCTGGTCCTTTTAGGTCATAGGACATTGAGACAAGAGTAGCTCCGTCTTTCTTCCACATCTACTAAAATATTTTATCCAATCTTTGTGTCTCTCAAACTCTTTCGAAGTCACTCAAGCGATTTGCGCAAATCAATAAAAAAACGATTTAATAAGAGAATTTAAAAAGAACCGACATGTGTCGGTAGGATTAACCGAGCTATCAAGAATTAGAAAAAAAATCGATGATACGGTTTTCAAAAAATTATGAACCGAATTGGACATCCAGCTGTGAGCTCACAATGTATGGCCGTACGTTTAGGGATGGGTATTACTTTTGGAAATTAAAAAATATCTTAAATTCAGTTGTAAACGGCATCCGTTGTTTTGTAGCCTGATTTTCTAAAGCAACAAAATAAATACAAAAGACTCAAATCACTACTTAGATAAAATAACTTTAAATATTCAATATTTTAAAACATTAAATTTATAGAACAAAAATTATAATAATTTTCTACCACAAAGCAGGTAAAAACAGATACAAGACAGATGGATGAAAATGGGTGGTCTCAATGCTGCACAGATTCTTCCAGACAACGCAGACGTAATTATTAATTTAAATATTTTATAAAAACAGTCATGCCTTAACAGGTGACCTTAATTGACACGAGTGAACAATAATAATATACTTTACACACGAAACACAAAAAAGAAACATATGAAATTACATAATAAAAAATACAAGAAATTTACTAACTATAAGGCACTAACAAATATTAACTTTTGTAACTGTGTAAAAAGTAGTTTAAAAATAAATTATCTTAAACCTTTAATCTTTATATCACAAAATAAATCGCAAAAAAATTGTAGCGCAGTTCTCGAACCGTGGTCCACCCCATTCGTCTTCAGAAAGATTTTATGTAGAATAATTTAAAAATTATCTCGAAATTATCTAAAAACCAGTTTTTATTTTCTGTAACTATGAGCGCAACTGCAAGGCGACAGAATGTTACATATGGCCAAGTAAATAAGGCGAATCAAAGTTCGCGGACGCAGTAATAAAAATCACGTTGAAATTTTTGTAATATATAATTTAAATCCAAAACTGACGGAACCCATACACTTTTTGCTTGATTCGCGATTGAACCTGCATCTACTGTCCGTGTCAATCATTGTGCTCCGCCTTCACGCACAAATCACATACTTTTCACATATTTGATTCACAAAATTATTTGTATAATTATTTTTTATATAACTGTTAGAAAGTCTATTGGTATTACCGAATTGGGGAAACGCACTTAGAATACGCCTTTTAAAACACAATATAACCCAGTTAAAAATAAATATTCTCATTTAATAATATAATGGGGTGATTCATAATGACAAAATATAATGATGGTTTATAAAAACCGCCAGTTAAGATGCACTTAAAATTGTTAATATTGTGGCCAATTTTACTTATTTTATATCGCCCTTAATCATGTGTAATTTAGTGATTTATAAAGGCTATTGATATAATTTATTTACCTCTCTCATAGTTTCTATAATAATTGTTCCATTGAACCGATGACTAACTAAAACGTGTTTTATCCAAGGAAACATCAGGAGTAATGTATCTTTTACATACCTTACTTATTTGTAAGTAATTTGTGTGTTATTAAATAAATTTTGATTTTACACAAATTAATTAAGTTGCCTAAATCTTATCAAAATAATTAGTTTTATTTACAACTTGTTAAAAAAATTGCATCAACGACCACTGAACCGTTCTTTGTAATGGGTATGTGACACAAATCTTTTACTTTTTTATTTATTTGTATGTTTCGTTGTATTTGATTGATTTCACTTTTTTTACTTAACTCGAATTTAATACATAATTTGCATTATGTATTAAATGCGGGTTAAGTAAAAAAAAGTATGTCAGTATGTCAGCAGCTAAAAGAAAAGTATTAACCCATTTCCTAAGAACATATTATTAACTGAAAAAACTAGTCAGCTGATTATTGTATTCTAGTACATAGAAGTTGATTAATGATAAAAAACCGCATAATCAGAAATAGAATAGGCATTCTAATGTCATAGTAATAATATCAATTAACTTATTTATAACAACATTTATTTATCGATTACAAAATTAAAAATATAATTGTAGTTAATTCTAATATAAAAACTAACTTTAAATTGAATAATTAAAATATATTATTAAAAGGAGTCCCTTTAGGCAATGTTCCGAAGATACTGGCAGCGTTCCCCATTTGAATAGCTAGACTAATTCTTTGTGCGAGGTAGCTGCCAGCTTTTCTTTCTCCTGTGATGTCGACTAACCTTTTTGATAATTCCCTAAAAAGCCTTATAGCACTAGGACCCCACGGGTCAAGGGTCTCGATACCTATTGGGACAAAATCATATTTGGAGCCTAGACCCCTGTATTTGCAGGCTTTAGCTTTTTCGGCCGCATCACATGCCGCACCAGCTCTGTTGTTGGTTCCATGAAGATGGGAAGGGGCCAGTGTGTCTGAACACTAATTCATTATAATGTTAAACTTATGTTAAGTTTGATTGACAGATTACATTTAAATACTTTCGTATCTAAAAAGTATAAGGGGGAATACTTCGTATTTCTATACCTTTATTTCAGGTTTTATCTGTAATAAATTAACAAAGAAGGTGCACGAATCACAATGAAGCTATATTAAGTGCAACGCGAATCGGTCTTAGATACTCCTACCTCGACATTGATCGACAGAGAATTAAAAAACGATCGCGATTTTAATTACAAACCCATCCCATCAAACCGATACAATAAGACAATCGAGATTCTAAAGTGTAATATTTCGAATTATAATTGGCTATCGCTTGACTCTTGGCCCTTGGGTTTAAAAGGAAAAGTCGATTCTATTAACAGGGAGTTGAGTTCAAAATTGGAAAGCACTCAGAATGTATAATATTTATAAGACGTATCACATCCAAGTCTTCCAAGCCGATGACGTTTGACGTGCACTGACATCCCCTTTACGCTGGTACAAGGGATAGGCCGCGAAATTTACGAATTTATTTATATTTAATATGAATTTATTTATCATCGCGTTATTATGTTAAATAAGGTTTTAATCCTTGATTGACGTCTGTTTCATATAAATATGGCCGTCTCTCTCTCTTAAGTAGGAAACTCATATCTGAGCGTCCTGGTAAGTAAGGAAACTTCTGGAGAGGACAATCTGTTTCCACCAGTTTCAGCCCGCGCCTCTTTTGTAACAGTTTTGAGGACGATGAGCCTTTCACTTCAGTCCATCTGGTTGGTGAACGACCAATTGTCTTCTATGCTATCCCAACCCAACCCAAGATCAGTTTCTTCATGCTCTCGTGGCCTCTGCGTATGATGCTTATGTGGACGCCTTTACCAAGCCAATAGTCTGGTTCGTATGAGAAGACGGATCTCTGTACAATTTAGTTGTAACTTGTATAGTTAGTGAGGTATATACTTTACTATCCTGTGCATCATGAGTCTAGTGGATTGAAGACTCTACTGCCTTCTGAACGTATAAAGTTCACCGTTAATAAGTTATGCTTTTAGCATTCTTTACTAAATAATGTATGACAAGGGGGGTATACAAGGGGGGGGGGATGCATAAAGGGCAATTAAATTTGAATTTTTGTGTAACTTTTTTAGAAAACAATAAATTTCCATATACAATAAATACAATTGACTACCGTATATTTGATAAACCGCTACAGTTTATCAAATATACCACAGAAATAGTATCGCAACTCGATGAGCAAATAAAACTCTTGAAAGATCCCATAACACGAGCTTTGAATAAGTTAGAACCAATATGGAGATTGTTTATCATATATATATCCATATTATGTTAGGGAAATTTATTTTAATACTTAACGTTTCACATATGATATGGTACTTAATTTAAAGAACGAATCAAAGACGACCTACCGCACAGATGATTTTCTCTGCAAGCTGTCATACCCCCTAAGAATAAATATATCAGTGGCACTTCAACCTTTCTGTATATTTGTTTTATAATCGTTCGTCAGTCTAATAGGCAATCAGCCGCCTGTGCCTGACCCACCCCGTCGACTTTTTGGGTCTATGGCAGCCATTTTCCTACGAGTTCCTTCAATGAATGAGCAAATGTGAAATTCCCGTATAGAAAGAAAGTACATAGATGCACAGCCCGGATGGAACCTATGACCTCAGACTGACTGTCGCCCTGAAGACACTTGGCCTACTCTTCAACACACTGGAACTAAGAATGTACTCCTCCTTTCTTGGCGATTTGTTTAAGGTATCTGCAGTTAGGCTATGGAATTCTCTTCCCGTCCCAATTCGCTTAGCTCCTTCTCTATCTTACTTTAAATCTTCTGTACAAACATTACCTGTCCACATCGTATCACAAACATTCGTACTATCATACATCCTCTTCGGTAAGATAGATTATTACGATATTTTGTGCTATTCGTACGAGGCACATCAATTGTGAACATCTTGTCGTTGAATATTGTTTATTCACTTCCTAAGCCGCAGCGAACGAAGCCTACAACTACTTTTAATATAAGAAGGAAAATTCAGTTCAAACATTGTATTGTGTCTTGAGTGGCGTCTCGGCAATTTTTGATATTAAAATCTTCAATAATACCTAATGGATGTCTCTGATATTGAGTGCACCCTTCAACATTCATTTTTTAATATCCTTTGTACTCTTTTGTCTTTGCTCCCCTTTTGTAGTGTTATAATTATGTCATTTGGGGGGGAATTGGTAATGGTTTCATCAAATACTTGAAACGATTTTAAGGTGATCGAATGCAGTAATCTCTGGGAGTACCAAACCTATTTTAATGTATCACCATTAGTAAACTATTTCTCTGTCTTTATTGACTTAAATACATAATTAGTATTAGTTAAATTCTTTGTTATTTTGCTTACTTAATACTGTTTTTAATAATACAAAAATCAATCATTGGCTCTATACCTAACCATTTTTTAGATCTTGGTTTCATGATGAATACAAATTATACTGCCTGTGCCTAACACGCTCGACTTTTGGATTCTAAGTCAAGCCGGTTTCCTTAGATCTCCTTCACCGTCCGAGCAAATTTTAAATGCGCCTATAGAAAAATAGTCCATTGGTGCAAGGCCGGGGATCGAACCTACGACCTAAAGGATGAGAGTCACACAATAAAACCACTAGACCAACACCGCTCTTGGTCAACACTATAGATATAACATCCTTAACATAGTTGGATAGATAAGAAGTTGGGTTGTTTGCCTTGTCTATTTTTTTGTGTGTTTGTGACAGGAGTCCTGTCCATTACACAAAAAAATACCAATAAAGGTGAAACCGCCCATGGACACTCACATTGCCAGAAGGCTCCCAAGTGCGTTGGCTTTTGAGAAAGACGTGCTTACCAATAAATTTTAAAAATGATAAATATCTTATTAGAAAATAAAAATTTTATCGACACCAGATCCAATATGACAACCATAAACAAATTATATCGAAATCTACCCTCAAAGAAACGACGAAAAATGCCCGACCGTAATAAAGAAGCGCGATAAACCGAGCAAAAAAATGGCGGACATGAATTCATCGGTATGACATTTGGGGTTTCGAATGGTCACGGTTATAGCACAAATTTTCCTCTAGACATATTTCCTGCTTATAGTTTTATGGGATTGCATCTAAATAACGCAGTTGGAGTGTTAAAAAAACGCTCCAAAAACGCCTTTATTCACTTACAAAGTTAAAGTCAATTTTTTTTCATTTCAAAGACATCATGAAAAATTACGATTTAGCCTAAGTCTAAATAGAAGACACTTTGTTCTTATGTTATAAGGTAGAGTCTATAAAGTATCTTTAACATAAGTTTTAATCGTTGGCACTCGTGTGTTAATTCTTAACCTATAAATACCAATGACACAAAAATATGTCTGCCCCATGTAATAATATAATTTATTAAACCGATCAATGCAATATAGTTGATTCACGTGTTGCCTAACATTTCCTGTTAATTTTAATTAGAAAATTAATGGATTATTTCAAAACAGTCATTTAATAAAGATGCAAATAATTTGCTAGAACTTGATAAGATTCTTATTAGAATCTCAATTAAATGGTAAATAATAATAATATAATATAAAGTTTGTTTAGTATTGATCATCTTCGTGAGATGCTGCCTATATGAAACTAAAGAAGTCATTTGGCAAGCTTCCTTCGCGGACAGAAAATATACAAAGACATGCGAAAAGTAATAAATAATATAAAAGTAAAAAAGGTTGCGGGTGTGGGTGTGTGAATATGTGGGTGTGAATGAATTTAGCTTAAAGCCTACTTCTAATGGATTTGACTACAAGTACTTGATACATGTGTGTACTAATAAAAAAACATATCTACGTCAAGTTCGAACACACGTACGATGTACCTAATACGCCTTTATTCCTACTGGATAATCTATCCTGCGTTATCTGTCCTATCTTTTATTGGCGGCTGAGAATCTTGTCAATCCTATTACGCCGCGGTCGTTTAGTCGACGGCCTCTTTTTAGGGTTATGACGATCTGATATTGAATGTTCAATAGACATTTATGTATTATTTATTACGTCATCACTTCCGTAAAGCCTGTGCGAATTAGTAAATTTCTGTGACGTCATTATTTATTTATTTTTAGAAATCATCCCAAAAATAACACTTTATGTATTAATCTATACAATAGAAAAATACGTGAACGTGAAAACACGGTCTTACTACTAAAACCAGTTTATTACAGAGAGGATGTTTGTAAAGCCTTCATGAGTATAAAAATAACAAAGTTCGTTGCGTGAGGTATAAGCAAGCAACGCACCCACGCACAAGTGCAGAGATGCGAGCTGGCTTTAGAGTGACATCCTTCACATTATTTTAAAGAAATATGGGGCCGTACATTTAAAGGTAGGGTTGAGGCCAACAAAGGGGGTGGGGGGGATAGTACAGCAATCGAAAAATAAAATAATATTCAATAAAAAGTATTCTCTTTCAGATCTTGACACAACGTATATATACTGATTTAATATTTCAACAACTTTCCCTATGGCAGTGTAACTTAAGCTCTGGCAGATTCTTATTCGTTAAAATCACCAACTCTGGGGTTACCGTTACTATCTACCAGACTTCATCTTAACTCTTTAAGTCCTTGTACACATGGCAAAGATTTTAATTTACGCTATAATATAGAATATGCCTAAAAATATTTAAGTTCCGTAACACTGTGGTAATATAGATATCGCCGAAAATTTTGGCTAAAATGGCCGAAGAAAATCGAGGCGGTTTAAGCGCAGAATAATCTAGAGCTATTTAGGCTAACTAAAGGTAAGTGCAGAGGCGGTTTGGCCAGCCCGGGGCGACAACCGACCGATATGTTTTGTCGCTTCAGACCTACCCTGGACGCGAGTCCCAAGGATTATGTGTACATGGATGAGGCAGTTTTTCTTTATCATTATGTAACCTATTTATTTAACTTTCGTCTAGATCTTGTAACTAACTAATAATAAGACATGATGCTGAAACATTTTTCGAGTTAGATTATATTTTCCAGTTAGAATCGCAGCATTCAAAGCTACAGATCTGTCATAGATCGATGGAACGAAGTAATAATAGATAAAAAAACACATCATTAAAAAGAGCAACTATGGTAGCAGATGTTATGAAAAATTAAATAAGCTTAAGTGGGAATGGGCAAGAGAGATATAACAGTGGAGCAAGAAAGTTTGGTGCAAAGAAGTTTTTGCCAAAAAAGTGTACACAGATTATCTAAAAAAAAATTAGATAATAGAAATGTATGTTTATTGTTAAAGTATCTGTAATAGAAATACATTATTCCGATAAGAAAGTTATCGCAATGTTGGGCTGATTTATACTACTTTAACTCCATGTTGGATGTGGAAAATGTTGGATATGGAAAATTTTGACCTGGGCATGCAATTAAGAAAGCGTTTCTAGCTTCTTCCAAGCCAGCAATCTCAAAGTTTGAAGGGGATGCCCTTAAAATTTTACTTATGAGATTTGCTGAACTATGGACAGAAGATAGAAAGGCTGGTAAAGCGACACTGGAAATTTTGCGAATCCCCAAACCACCATAACGGATTGGTAATGATGCTTGGGTCCACGATTGCTCGTTCAGCTGTATATTAAGAAGTGATTCTAAACTAATTTTGATTACGTCGTCTACTTGTGTCAAAAGATCTGGGTGATTCCAAAAGGAGCAGCAACGGAGCACATACGTAAATTTTGGGACAAAAAGACAGTTTTTTAAGATGCAAAGTGCATAATGCGGACTAATTTCAAGTAGACGATCAGCAGAATTTTTAAATTTATTAATAGAATTATTAATATATTCAAAAATAGATTCATCAAAAATTGGAGAACCTAAAAGGTAAAGGGAATTACTATTAACTATTTTAATATTTGGAGCCAAAATCTGAAATTTTTGTTTTACTGTATTTAAATTTAAGTCGCAGTTATTTATAAAAAGTTCGCATTTGCTGAGATGTTTAAAGTTAATTATGTGTTAAATAAATGAAGCCTTGTAATTTGACCTCTTCAAGGTATATAAAGAAACATATAATTTAATATAATAGGGAAATATGACAAATCACAAATACAAGATAATTTAGAAAAGTATACGAGTACATATACATATATAAAGTTTCACAGATAAGAATAGATTTGAAGCACAAAACATCTCAACGCAATTTTTTATAGGCCGTCATCGCAGCCCATACTAATTTTAGTGGGTGTGTTGCCGGCGTTTGAGACTATTTCTTTAAACTATTCGCTACTTCGCAAAAGAAAGTATCTTGTGAAACGGACCGTCGAAGACTTCAGCCAGACTGAATGCCTGGATAAAGATTTTTTTTTGATTTTAAATATACTTATTAACCGACTCCATTAAAAAAAAAAGAAACGGTCGCCTCCGATCTTTGTAGCTCGACGCGCAATGTCCACGATCCGTGTGGCTAGCCGAAATTTAGATGTCACGAATACAACGCTTTCCTACCTAATGTCTGCTGTACGCAATTGCTGTTTGTTAGTGACTCGATGCGGTAGGCACAAGATTGAAGATAGGGCACGAATTATACTTCCATGCGAGTGTAAATCTTCCAGTGCGTTCAATTGTAATTGCAGCGTGATTTAGTTGCATTCATGATTTCAATTCATTGTGTTTCTTGGAGCATTCCGTTTGCGATAGAGTTGAAATTACAATGATTCAATAATTTTATGTAATTTTAACACGCTAGCTAGTGGCTTTAACAGCGATTCATAGGCCTGAGATCGTAAGTTCGATCCCCGGCTGTGCACTTATGAACTGTATTTTTATGTGCGCATTTAATAATCGAGCGGTGAAGGAAAACATCGTCAAATCGGCTTGGCTTACACCAAAGAAGCCGATGGCGTGTGTCAGGCACAGGTTGATCACCTACTAGACTATAAGATTGACAAATGATCATGAAACAAACAATATCTAAATAGGTTGTAGTGCCACTGATTAATTTATTTTGATTTAATTTTGAAACTAGTCTGAAATTTCTACTTTTAACATACTTACAAATTTATTTATGGGGTCAATTGTCAGGAATGGGCACAGATTACAAAATTAATCACATGTCAAATAGAATTTGGTTTTACAAATCCAATCTTAAAACGTAATAAAACTAAAATCTTGTTTAATATTAATTTGAATCAAAAGAAAAATGGATTAAACATTCAAATGAGAATGACAATAGTATTGATTAGTGCAGAGTTACAATCAGAGCGGGCTGTTACAACGACCCTCGCAATTAGTTCCATGTTCACATCGATATGAAATACAGCCTCCCGGATCGGCTAAGACATATAGATTAGTTTGGGACACACGGATGTTACGAGTGGCGAAAATGGAATAGAATTAAAAAAAATCTATGCATGTACTTAGTATCAAGACTAGTGTTAGATCAATTCTGTCACAGCTTCTGTTATGAATAAATTTTATAATTATTATTTATTTATGATCAAGTACACAGTTTTCCACTTTTAGCCTATTTAAACTATTGTATATTTAAACTAGCACATTTAAACTATACATTTAGTGATTTAAAAAAGAGTGGCGGAGAGTTTATTGCCAGTTCTTCTCTTCCGTTCTACGCCCTTGATTTGAGAACTGGCAGTTAATGTAAAATTAGAATCAATTAAAGTATATTTTGACGTTCCTAAGTGTACATTATGTTACCTATATGAATAAATGATTTTTTTTTAGTAAAGTCTAATACTGGTTTGTATTCAGGAGTTACAACAGCACAGTTTTCTCTATAACGAGGGTAAGTTAGGGTAGTGTCAAGCATTCTTTTGTCAAGTGCGTTAAACAGATGAAATGTTTAACAATTTGAAATGCCGTTAAATAAAGGTGAGATATCTATAATTGTACTCTGAAATTAAAAAGAATTGGTTGTTTCATACTCGTTAAACCTTCCACAGACTACACAAATATACTTACAGTGGAAACAGATTAAAAACTCTTCATATTTCGTCGTTCCACTTGTAGTACCAGACTTTGCGTGTTACAAACCCAGTCCTATTTAAAACAATCGGCAAAAGACAAACTTTGTAAGGTATCAACTTATCAAACATAAATTAAAAATATATATAAAACACACACTCACACACACAATCTGAAGCCAAAAGCCCAAGGTTGTAGCGCCACTGAATTATTTTTATTGGCATCCCACAGACCTCTAAAAGGCATTGATTAAAATTACAAGTTATTATGATAACCAATCACACATGTATCCTTACATACTGATACACACTGTAAAAGGCACTAAAAAAAAGTGGATTTGCATGTCAAACGTACACCTACCGTAATTTTATTTTTACGATTTGTATTTTTATTTCTGTTTCCACCATCCGTAAGTATCAGCAATAGTTCCAACACATGCCAAATCCACGCTTCAAACGTTTTGCATTCAATGTCCCTTTTGCATGACGTCACTGTACATCATCAACAAACGTCACAACTACCCTCAAAATATTTTTGTAAAATTAAACCGTAAATTCACCGATTTTGGTTGAATATCCTTTGTCTGCTGTTAAGGCTGTATCGTATAGTTTCACCTTCATTGAATCCGTGATAAATTGATTGCAGGGGAAGATTATTGAATAACAAGTGTGGTCGGTTGATCGCACGTCATTTGTAAGCTTTGCAGTGCGGTCGGGGCCTTATGACGAATTCCGAATCGGAATTTGTAATCACACCCTGTATAAATCACGGATTATTGAATGTGATTAATTATCTGATTGCTTATTGGCGCATTATACACGTTGGAGTGATATTCCTAACATTTAAACTGATTTGATTAACAATTAAAAAATTGAGAACAAATTTGTCGCAAGCAAGCATTTAGAATTTTTCGGATTAATGTGTTTAATAACAATAATATTTATTTGAATTAAATTGCGCAAGTAGGTTTTATTAATTCAAAAGAAAAATCTTTAGCCCAAGAAAAACCATTCAAAGTATCCGGCCGTTGAGGTGACATTAAGTCGGTCAGTTTTAATATAGACATATATATGTTGAAGTGTGAATTCGGAGGAAATTTTAACTCCTGACAACACGGGCCTAGTGAGAAGCCTAAAAAGAAAACGATTTGAACTAGTGAATTAGTGTAAGTGCACGTTAGTACTAAACTGTGAGTGAACAATAGAACACAATAACAGAGTGTCTTTCCTCTTATTAAATATTAGTGTTATTTTACACTTTCTTAGGATAAAAATGCTTTTTAGTATATAAATTAGACTTAAATTACTAATAAGCCTTAAGATAGACTAGATCGTTATGTTCCATTGCAAAGGCATATGTATAAAAAATATATAATTCAACATTACAATTCATTACAGTTTAACTATGTCTGGCAGTTGGCAGCTGTTAAAGTGTCCAGAAACGGAGATCGTGATTTCTAAAGCTATCCAGAAGAAAATATAAAAAATGTACTTTACACTATTAGGTATTCATAGTACTATTTACCACACTTTTACGACCTGTTACCTTTTAATCGCTGGTCGTTCTTACATGTGTTGTAGGCATATACTTTTAGCTTCTATTACTATTCCTATCATATTTTCTGTTTAACATTAAATAATGACAAGCTATGGTTTCTAGTCAACAGACTATATACTCGAGTCACCGAGTAAACGTCTGTATTACAAATGTGATCAGTGATTGTCTATTGATTGTCTTAACCGGATGTGTGACAAGTGATTAATGCGCAATGCTACTGTCATATCATTACTGAGTTATCGGTTTGTAGGCTTGTTCATGATTATAATTTAATCACTACCTGTATATATAGTAAACCTATCTAAGTAATCGAGAAATTTCTGTTTGATTGATTTAAAAAAAACGCCCTTAATGTTGCCTCCGAATCTTCCAAATCGCAAGTGTTGCCATATAAAAATTAAGTAGCCGTTTGAACGCCCGATTGAGAGGTCAAGAATCGCATCGTATCTTTTTAACGATAAAGTATATTATTATGACTCTTTAGATATTCGTGTATATTAAAATTTTGTTTTAAATACTTTGTGTCGATTTAGAACATAGATTTTCATATTTTTTGTCGCAAACGAAATCCGTAAAAACATCTTTATTATACTTAATCTTTTTTCGCACACACAATTCTTTGTCGTACTGCGATTTTCAATACGAGCGATGGTTCAAACCCTGGCGGGAGAGGCTCTTTCTATGTTACTTATTATTCGCTTATGCGGTGATATGAAACCTCTACACAAGCTTACAAACAAAACAAAACAAAAATCATTTATTCATATAGGTAAGACAATGTACACTTATGAACGCCAAAAAAAAGAATTATTCATTAAATAATTCTAATTTTACATTTACTGCATTTACACAAACTTGTTTAAAAATCACAAAACATATACCAAGAAATCTATGTCTTGGACGAAGAGTAAAAATTATATATTAAAATCTCTAATGCAAATAAAACAATGGCGTCGCTGCTATGTCCTCATGATGCGTCCCTCTGATTGATTTATATATCCGCCAGCGCGGCTCCATTTCCCCACTGTCGCGTCTAATTACAACAATAATTCATGTCTAATAATAATCTTGTACTATTATCGGTTTGTATGAACAGGTGAGGATGCCCTATTGTACTGGCGATTCGAAATTATGGAACAAAACATGACTCGCTGTGACCCATATAATCTTTTTTTCATAACCGCTTCTTTTACTAAAGGAAGCAATTTTTTGTTGTTAATCACAGGTGTCAAGTATTATATATATGTGTGCATAATTTGAGTGCTGTATAAAAAGGGTCGGCAACGCACATGCGAGCCCTCTCACTATGGGCGGCGGTATATGTAATTTTTGTGCAGGAGGCTGATGTTAGGTGATACCACCGCCTATGTATACTAACATTAGATTGCATGTGCGTTGCTAGCCTTTTAAGAAATGGTACGGTTCTTGAAGGAGGAGAAGGAGCTGTTCTGTCGAATTGGTTCGGTGGTTCAGTGGACAGCTGGTTCCACATGGTGGTAGTGCGCGGGAGAAACTGGCGAATTGAACTATTAAATTTTTCTTACAGACATTTGACATTGTATTTTGCAGTGTTTTATTATTGTAGTACAGGGGGCAAACGGGCAAGAGTTTATCTGATGTTTAAAGAGTTTAAAGAATTGGTACGCTTAGTCAAAGGACTTGGCTATACTCAGTGCGAACCGTTCATATGATAGCAAATAAATCATCCAAATAACAAAAAGGACATGTATTATGACAGACCTATGAACCCACAAATCTTAGTTTACACTAACATCTCACTAATGTGATCTGTTTATTGCGTGTCATTTACATGTCAGTGTCCCGTTTACGACTAATTAACGATGTTAATGTAAAGCTAAAATCGTGACTTATAAATGTAATGTGTGAATATACTCTTAATTGGGTATATACATATGTTAATAAAGCTAAATTACAACTTTATGTTTGGCTAGAAATACTAAACCGATTTTTACCTACATGAAACATTTTCCTACATTAAACTCTGCCGGCTATAGTGGCGTTTATTGGGAATAAGAGATTTTAAAAAAGAAGGGCTAGGTTCCACAGCTGAGCGTTGTTTAAGGCAGTTTTTCACCATCACTACGTGAAATCAGCTGCCCACTAAAGTATTTCCGAACCAATTCTACTTTGGGTCCTTCAAAAATAGAGCGTACAAATTCTCAAAAGTCCAGAAATGCCCTCTCGATCTCTGGCATTGAGAGTGTCCATGGGCGACGGATGACTTCGCATCAGATGAACATCCTGTCTGTAAGCCCTTGTTCTATAAAAAAGTATTATAAAGCTCTAGACTCTGAAAAACATTTTTGGTGATAATAGAAGTTAATAAAGAAGAATATACGTCCCTTGAGCTCTACGCACCCATCTATATGAATTACAGAGTCATAATCTTGGCTTCAAATTACTTAAGAAGAGAAGAAACCTTTTTAATAAAATTTCTCATATAACATGGACAACTGGCTAATAAATAACATATACCATTTATCATTATCATCAGCCTCTTTTAGACCATTCAGTTGTGGAATCATCATTTACTTGACGATGCCGCGCAGTCGATTCTGCAGAGGTCGCCATCCAAGATTCAACGGTTTTTGTACGTGTACTACGTGGCTTACCCACCGCCATTTAGATGGTGTGGGAGTCCCATGTCAAATTTGTCATGTGTTAAACTGTTGTCGAAAACTATACGACGTTACAACATCGTATCGTACATTGTAAAGCGTCTAGCATATCTGCCACAGAATAGTGGCCGCGTCTAATATTGAAATAGTGATTTATTACGCTATAAATCCGTTGAGTGTCCACCCGACAAACGGATAATCGCATGACATACGCCCAAGTGTCCAGTGTTGCCAGGTGTCATCTGACGTTTTAACGTTGCCAAGAGACCTACCTAAATTATTTCGTTGCGTTTTGAATTTCCGCTTACACATCAGTTTATTTATGAGGTTTTTTAAGATATTTGGAATAATTAATTTGGATAAGGTTTTAAAGAAAAGGTAACATTAACACTCTTTAAATGTTTTATCTGTATCGTCATATCAGTGTATGCAACATCTACAAATCTATACACCAGACAAACCAGTATTAATTTCTTTTTTCTTTTTTTTTTTTCAACTTAATTATTTATTTCTGCTACATAATTTTCCTGTAAATGAATCTTTACCAAAATCTAAATTTTATTGATAATAATGATCCATTATAATGATTAACCTTTTTTTGAAAAAAAAAAAAAAAAGCGCACCTTGTATAAAAATAATATCAAAATTATCCCGTGTCAGTATTGCTGACGTAAGTACAAGCCAGAGACTTGATACATATAAAAGTTTTATAGATATACATGTATAGTAAAATTATAGATATACAAGTATGATAGAGCAGAAAACATATTTGAAACAGTTTGTGTAAATATGTTAAAGAATTATTTAAAAAATATATGTATAGAAATGCTGCAAAAAGCAACCAAAGAGTTCAAGCACCTTTCATTCAAATCCTTCGCGAATAAATACTACTTATCAAGAGCTTGAATATTCAGTAATTTGATTATTTAAAAAAAAATTGTTGAGTGCCTATCTATATATATATATATATATACCATATCCGCTGTAATATTATTTTTACTTTTTTTCTTGTAACATTTGTGTTTATGTCATGTATTTTATAGATGCCAATTGTTAAAAAATATACTAGTGTAATAGTATCTTAAATTGGAAGTGTAATACTTTTATTATTTGAACTTGAATTATATGTCATATATTTTAGATATTATTATCTTGAAACATATACTCAATTACATTCCAGTAACACATTTATTACTTTAGCCATGTATTAATCAGTTCCTAATCTAATTACGATTCTAATAACCTTCCCCTGACACAATCGGGTTAAATATTCAAATGGAGGGTGCATAGGTGTGGTGTATGGATGACTTGTCACTTTCAGAGGAACACGTCGTTACGCCCGGCTTGCACCGCACTGCAAAGCCTATTGCATATTTTAGTGCGAGAGATTTGTATGGACATACTGTGATTAAATTACTAGTCAAAGTCAAAAATCATTTATTCATATACGCACAAACCCAATAGCCTATCTCAATCCATTTTTGACCCTCTGAGATAGGTATCTTAAACCAAATATTGATAAAACCATTAACCAAACAACGGATTGTAATAGCCATCTGCCACAAGCTAACCATGGTAGGTTCATGTGAAAGCCTTTGTATGACAATGACAGTTCAACTGTGCCAATATCCTATCTTAAGATTTTAACTTACACCAGTTTTTAATATATGTAATTAAAAAGCTATTTAAACAAAAAATCTTTTTTAGGGATTATAGTTATGTATTATTGTATTTAAACTTATAATTATTTAGACATAATTTTTTAATTTAACCGACGTTTCACGTGCTTTACAGCGTGCGTGGTCACGGTGACTGAAGACAAAGGTGTTAAATGTCAAAAAGTATCACAGCTGTAGAAAATACAACATTTTCTAAATCTATCTAAAGTCTAAATAATTATAAGTTTAAATACAATAATACATAACTGTAATCCGTAAAAAAGTATTCAAACTAGAATTCATTGGCAAAACACACAAGAATATATTCTCTTATTTCAAACCCTGAATACTTAATGTCATGTCAATTCCATGTTTTCCTGACATACTAACCGCACTATTTATATCAAGCAAGTGCAGACCAATCACTGTGCACAATTTGAATTCGGAACTCTGAAATCTTTACTAAAGTACAAATGGCAACTTCTGGCTATATGTTTATTTTTATATTTATTGTAAAATTCTAGTAATTATTATTTGTTTAATTTATCCGACGATCAATTCTTCTAAACATATCAAACATTAAAACTTTTTCTCTTTTGATACACACTTAATTTGAAAGCCGCAATATCGGTTTAAATAAAATAACGATAGTGATTTTATTTCACACATTATTATAAAACAAGAGAGGATATTATATATGTGTATATTATAGTATTTCTTTTGATTGATACTTATAATTTGGAGTTTTATTTTGAGGTTCGCCAAAATCTTGTGATTCCGAAGACCATATTTTCACATGAATTTAATGAATTTTCTGTGTCACTGAAGTTTCTCCGAACCAATTCGATTTTGGGTGCTTCTAGAAAATGGCGTGACCAACGTAATCGCAAGCGCTCTGGCATTGACAGTGACAGTGAGCTTTCTACCCGTTTGACTCTGTTCTATTAAAAAAAACCAACATGATAGGAGGAGCAGGAGCAACTTCAACTCAGGTGTGTTTTTTAAGCCAGTTCTTTAACCTATAGATTGTGGATGGTGAGCAGACTGCATATCGATGAACTCTGTCCATTCATAGATATTATTACAAAATGCATTTTTTAAATCTTGAATATAGTCCACATGATTGGGAAATTTCGCATGAACGCTATATTTGTTAACGTTACCTTACATTTTTAAACAGATAGTAAGCGTTAAACGATTTTTATAGATAGTGTATTCCATTTAAAAAAAGTGCGTCCGTACAAAGTACACATTTCAAAAGTGAAACTTATTTGTAAATTAATTATTACTAAGGTAAAGGCCGCAATAGATGATCATGTACCAGTCCATGTATTTGTATATATATTCACATTGTTTACACACTGTATACGTGCTAATAATAATATAAATAAATTAAAATCGGCGTTTACTGCACAAGACGTCATGCGACAGAAATGCCATCTAAAGTTCTAATATGTAACTAAACGAATACATCAACCAATAGCGTGTATTTTTTCTCAATCTCACTTCCTCACTCTCTCTCTTTTCTTCGTCAAAAACAAGTTTTCGTAAGTTTCAAATACTACCAAAGTCTTCCATTCAAATCTATAATTTATTTTAACTATTCGTTTTTTATGCTAGTCGTTGATAAGCGAGCCTTTCGCACCGCGTGTGTGTACTATGTGATTTATGTGATTGTTCGATGAATTATTCCTAGGCCCGTGTCGCAAACTCGCACTTTGCGATAGCTTATTGTAAATTGTTATCAATTTGTCTTTACGTTATCAAATAGCATATATTTGTTGTGAAGTATTTATTGCCTTTATGTATGAGTGTCGTCCGAAAATCAGATTCTCGAGTAAAAGTAAAATCACGATGATGTTCTCTATAATATATCCAACAGCACTTGCTAATCTGTTAAAATCAAATTTTTCGGAGATTAGTTGGTCGGCAGATATACCGCTGGATCGACGTGTGTAGTGGAAGAGGGTCTGCTGCAGCTAAAAGCGAGTATTACAAATATAGTTTATATTAAATATAGCTAATGATAGGTACCAATACAGCTTTAAAAGGATAAAGAGACTAGTCGATCGGCCTATATACCGCTGGATCGACGTGTGTAGTGGAGGAGGGTCTGCTGCAGCTAAAAGCGAGTATTACAAATACAGTTTATATTAAATATAGCTAATAGGAGCACAGCTTTAAAAGGAGAAAATACAATTAAGACAATAAAAATATTTACAATATAAACAATATACAACAACAAGAGAAGAATAAAAAAAACTTATATATAGAGAACAGAAACATTTTCATTTTAACATGGCAACAAACTTGTGTAACACTCAATGCCAATAAACAGAGCAAGTGGTTAAATTAACCTAAACTTGTGATAATGTGTCGTTAAAAGTTCTAAGCGCGATGTCAACATCAACACCGCTAAATATATTCCATATTTGCCACTTTCACTGATACTTCGCGTGTGACTCGAACGACTAATTTTGGTGCGACTTACACGATTAACGATTACAAGCCACAATCTGCTTGAATGTTCAAAGATTTATTTTTGTCAAATAATTTCTTGGCTGAGAAAATTTAAGCTAGGATAGTTGTGTACATCGTGATATCAAATTATTAGAAATAAGCAAATAAATAAGATTAGTTGCTCTGCCAATATAATCAAAGTTTAATGTAACGTCGTAAAAAATGCAGCGTCATATTATGCTGAATACACGAAAAAAATAATTCAAATTTGTCTAGCCGTTTATTTATTTATTTGTTGCACCAACAAAGTAGTCACTGATACATGCATTTAGCATAAGCACAAACACAAGCCTAATGCTACCCTAATTATAGATGCATACAACATTCTGATTGTATGAAGCTTATACACACAAAAAAAAAAATTTAAGATAAAATAAAGCAAAAATTAAAAACATTACAAAATTAATTAAGTTAAAGACGAGTTCAGTGACATACATAGTACAGTATAATTATATATATATACAGATAGGTTAAATATATTTCGCATTTAAGTATAAAAACATTTATTTATGTAACATTTAAAAGCAGAATACAGGCGTTCTGGCAGTCATTATGGGTGAAAAAAACACTTAACATTAGGTTTCGTGTGCGTTATCGCTAATAGATTCTGGCTGACCACGGAAAAATACTGGAAATGTCCCATATATTATTTTGCTTCTATACCCGTAATATACTTACTGAACTAAATACCAACAAATGAAAAAAAATTGAACAACGTTTCCTTACAAATTGTTATTACCATTTCATATTTCAGTGTTCAATAAAATAATTACTGCTACAAGCGAACAATACTTATTTTAAATCCGTAATAATATTGCTATTTAACATTAGCTGGAACGGCAAAGGCAACATCGTGAGGGAATCGGCCTGCCTTATACCCAATCAGTCATCAGCGTGTGTCAAGAATCTGTTTTGTGATAATTTTTCAATCTAATAGGCAAGTAGATACCTTAGTCGTAGAATCGATCCCCGGCTGTGAATGAATAGACTTTCTATGTGCGCATTTAAGATTTGCTCGAAAAATGACGGTGTGTGTCAGGCACAGCAGGCTGATGACCTTCTTGCCTGTTAGTTTGACAAATAATCATGACATAAATACAGCAGTCTATGGCCCAGATCTAAATAGGTAGCGCCACCGATTTATTTATTTTTATTATCATTGTTATGTTACACTACTTTTCGTCGAACGAAGCGTGATTTCATATGAAACTGATCCTAAAGGCGCACACACAAAACTGTTCTTATCGCGCCCGCCACTTACGTTAGTTTTAATTAGGTAACACTCGAAATTTTGTGCTAGTCGAAAATTAATCAAATCATTTATGCTAGGGTGAGGTATTGTGGATGGCTTTATGCAATCATAAAACTATGTGCATCCCGGTTAATAGAAATATTTTCATTTGTAAAAAATATTCACAACGCCGACATGTTCAAGTTCAAATTCATTTTCTAATTTACTCGAAACTTCTTTTTTGTTCTATTTTTCGTGTATGTGTTTTAATACGTATGTATGGTATAAGTTTCTTGTGTTATACCTGTTTTATGTAGGTGGGATCTCTAGCTGTGTCAGGATGAACACAATTGACTTTGCCTTTTCAATTTATATGCATGATACCATCCACGTACACAAGAAGTTAAAAGCATGTCAGAGTGTATGGGGAGGCAATCTGAGAGCGACACCTGTTCACAAAATTAAATAAAATACTATATCTATACATTCCCCATTCAATCCATGGTTACACATGTAATTTTCATAATAAAAATGCCGGAACACATGCACAAATGATCAAATAATGTAAGATGGACTCTAGACGGAGCTTGTTACGTCTATCGGCTGAATATCTACAGCTATTATAGCACCTTAAAAACAGGAAGAAACAGGAAAAAAAACATTTTTGTAAATAAATCAAGTACACACAAACTAAAGATTCCCAAAAAAGACTTGATTCAACACTTGTATAGTGTATAACTATAAATTATATAAATATTTTTTTTAATCCGGTTCGAAGGACCAATTTTTATTTATTCACCAAAAGTACACACACTAATCTAACAGTACGTTGATAAGTGTGTGTACTGTGAGCTCACCCTGCCAACATATAAAGATGTGCAACAGCTGATTCTGGACCTGGTTATCGCAAACAACCTTGGTCTTCGGCATCCTCCATATCCCCTACGTACAAAGAAACTGAATTTTTGGAGAAAACTTTAGTTATTTAGTCCCCGCAAGACTTTAGGTATATTATATTAGGCCAACTGTAAGTACTGAACATAATTTCATTCAATGCCATTTTAACTGTAAATAAACAAATTGAAATTAAAATCTTGTACGTAACATTAGAAACGCTAATGTAAAAATTGCGTTGTTTTGTTTCCCAGCCAGCGTCAAGTACTTGCGAAGTACTATTGTTTCCTCATGTCGAATCAACAGCCTCCCTTTTTACGAACCGTTAGACATCACCAACTACAAGTGCAGTACTTAATAACAACTTAGCCTCCCCCCTCCCCCCGTGTCGTCTGTCAAACGTATGACAGGCGCAGATTCGCTTTGTACTTGTCAAAAATATAGCAAACAAAAGATACGGCGCACGAAATGAAGTGAGCTGATGTATTTCGCTCGCTAGTGATGTGTGATTTATCGATAGTGATAATAGGTAGAATGGTTGTTGATTTTAATTATAAGAACATAGTGTTTTTGTTGCATTAGTGAAAATACAATTTTTTTAATGTAGGTAGCAAACAGGCGAAGGCTCACAACGTGTTAAATGATACATTGCCAGACGGCCGCTCTTTTCTTGAAGGCACATAAGTCGAATTGGTTTGGAAATACTTCAGTAGTTAGCTGGTTCCACATAGTAGTGTGAGCCATAAATGCCTTATAAAACGCTCACTTGTGGAACGATAGACGTCGAGATGATACGGATGGCATTTATTTAGTACGATATGAAATTTTAAAACTTTGAACAAAGGTATTTGTATTAATTTATATTAAACGGTAATTATGCATTTAAATATCTAAATAAATATTGCTTAAGTAGTTTTATTTAATAAATAATATAAATGCAGTTATCCAAAGGTATAATATATAAATATAAATCTTAAAAATCCCCATTATCTATGTCCCGTACTATTCAAAAATACACTCCTTTATCAACATCATAACGATAACAAATAAGTTCTATCGATAATGCACCCCATCCCCAACAACAATACGTGTAGGCTATATAATATAGCAGACATATCGCACACTGACACCCAGGCATCCGCGAAGTATGCAAAGAAGTTGTTTCTTTACCCCAAACAGTCTTGATACTAGCACAGCCCGCGGCTGACAACTGACAACTGACGCTCTCTGTGTAACTCCTTGATTAGAATTTTCGATTACATGTGTTCTAAATATGAAAGAAAATTAAAGGACGCTTTAAGAGAAATTTGTATTTTTACAACTATTATTTGGTTGTATGATTTGACTGTCGGGTGTTATTTAGACATTATTGCACAACACATGTGATTTGAAGTTCCAATACTTAATAGTACTTATAAGTGGATTAATTCTTGAGAACAGTAATTGTGTTAAGGAAAGTTGGAGCTGCTCTTCCTTTCACCTAGAGGGAAGATGCTTTTGACTCTGATGATTTGGTTGTATAACAAGAGTTTTAACTGTCGAGTTTATTTTATACTTTTCTCACACAACACATGGTATATAAGTTAAGAGTTCCTGTACATAATAGTGTCATAAGTATATTTTAATTGTGGGACCAGAAACGGAGAAGCACGGTGGTGCTCTTTCTCCGATCTTAAGGGAAGATACGTGACCAGTCTAGCCCCTAAGTAAGCATATCCCCAGTTAAATTTAAGGGCTTTTACAGTGAGCTGTCATTAGGATAGCCCAAAGGCTTCTCCTGCGAGTGTCGGACCTTGGCTTTGGCCGTTGTGGTGTCAGAGGAGGCGGTGAAAGATGGAGTGCTGTTCCTCCAACTTAAAGAGACGATCCTTGGTAAGTCTAACCACAGACCGGCACCCCCAGTTGAGAGAAGTTGTAAATATCCTTAGAGGCGGGATAAGTTTGACAGTGCGTTTCAGAGTCGTCGTAGCTCGTAGATCGTCGCTGCAATTATTTAACGTTAGCGGCTGACTGTAATACGTTTACAATGAAGCTGACGCAAAGTCTTTATAGGTCGCGGTACTTAAATCTTTCTCCTTTATAAGAAAGCCCAATCGTAGTCAAAACTTTTAAAAGTAAATTTAAATGCTGTGTATTTAAAGTTTCTCCGTATTTATTAAAATTACGAAAGTGTGTACACTCAAAGCACGTATATGTAGGACATAAATATTTATTAATATTAATTTTTGACAGAACCGTAAAGTATCAAAGTATGTCAGTCCACATACATATCGACAGTAGCTCTAACAATAATAGTTCCATATCCCATTTGAATATTAGAACATCCATCTACTGAAGATTTCTCTCCACAGGGTGCCCTCCTACACCCCCAGCACACAGTGATTCTGTGTCACCGTATATAAAGGAAATTTGTCATTGTATAAAAAGACTAGCGTGTATAAATATTTCGGAAACGGCTATTGAGTTACTTAAATATACATAAGTGTATTTCTTAATTTAGATTTTATTTATGCGATTATAAATAAGAAGTTGTGGTATTATCGTATAATGGGGTAAAAGACAGTCTTTTTAAACCTCTGGATTCCACTACCACTTCATTTACAATAAAATCTTGAATACTCTTTATTACTGTATTAAATTCCAAATCCAGTTCTAATAGCTAAACGATTTTTTGTATGTTTGCATGCTCAATCGTAATTTGAGATGCCAGTTGACATCAGAGCGTGTCATCATAACAAAAACTAGCAATTAATAAACTTATCCAATTCCCCTTACACCAGTAGCATGATATCTACACACGCTTCGAAATTAACAAAAGAGGATATTGTTCTACTTATTGACTAGAGGCAAAATATTCATAATTGTTTATCTTGTATTCAGAAAACCTTGTCAAATGCAGTATAAATACGCCCATATTCAAGTTTTTATAATTAAGGCTCGAGCTCATAAAGTTTCGCATTTTTTGTCATTATACAAAGTACATGATTTTATTTTTATATGCGCATTCTTTTATAAATCTTAGCAACCTAACTACGTTAATATAAAAGTAATTACTCCATCGTTATCGCAATGATTGATTCCATGCAACCTTAAGACATTTACTTGACCCTTTATTAGCTTTATTTTAAATATGATATAATGGATAATGTTACACGTTATATTATATGTTATATATAACGTCGTAGATTAAAGTTAATTTAATAATGATAGTTGATCGTTATCATTATCACATTAAGATTACCATTATTACACTAACATTATCATTATTACATTAGTATTATTATTATTACATTACATTTCTTTAACATTGTCTTTGTATTGTATTATGTCAATTTATTTAATTCTTTTAGTAGATAATCTTTTCTGACATACGTCATCGATTGATTGATTTTCTCACGATGTTGTCTTACATAAACAAGTGTCGATTGGGCGCAGAAAGACGTCTATTACCTCAATCAGGTATTTAACGCACCTCACATATAAACCAAATATATTAATTTTATTTCTTTAAGTTTGTTTATAACCGTTTGTTTATCGGTATGCAAACTTTCATTTAACATTTTAATTTATTCATTAACGATTTGCATGAGTGTGTAATCACTGTTGATAATCATTATAAATACGTCATTAAAATAATCAAAAACGCCACGTTAGATTTTACGTACTGGAAAACGATAAAAATATTTTCAACCAGCAAATGAAGGTTGGTAAATACATAGCTGTGGTCCATTAAAATTTGTAATGTATCTCACTCATTTGCGTAAATGCAAACCAACTTACAGGTCAATGTCCTCATGATTTTATACGGAATGCCTTTTAGAAGAGTTTAGATCAGTGTAAATTTTGCGTAAAAAATATTTTGTGTTTCCACGAGCCAAAACCAGGATGGAGGTTCGATATGTGCTCGTTCGTTTCAGCTTGTTGACGTCCATTACTGGACTCAGGCCTCTCCTCTAAATTACCAGAATCCCCATCATATATTTCCATGTTCAATTATCCAACTGGTGAAAGGCCGTCTTCTTTTCATCATCGTCTTTGGGCAATGTACTCCACCCTTCAGCCCTTCTTCATTTTAGCTTATACGCTTTTTTGTTATTTCCATTTGTTCTTTTAAGGATCTCTTCATTTCTAATTCGATCGAATAGAGACACATCCACCACATCAGTATTTTTTTATAGGCTCTATCACGTTGTGATTCTCTCAAATATACGTTGACAAACAGGGGCGAAACAATTTATAGTTGAGAGGCATTTATGCAAAAAGGGGAAGGCTGATATTGAAATCGAAAATCCACGAAAATATATAGATATGAATACAAATGGCATCGTAGGCTGTATTACTTGAAATATGTTAACAATAACGTAGATATACGAGCCACTTATGATCTATAAATCCGATATAACGTACGTTTTAGTGAAATTGGATATTTTCGCGGCGCCATGTTTTTGATTGTTTTGTTTATAAAGAATTAAAGGGATTTTTATGCCGTCTCCTGGCGATTTGTTAAAAATGTATTGCAGCTAGCCAATAGAGCTTTTAATTTGATAGGATGTGTTATTGAGAGTAATCCTTATAAAATATGGATTTGAAAAGTGTAGTGTTTGAAACACTTAAATTGTAACAAATACAAATTTATTCCAACATATTCTCCATTATGGGCCCTCTCTTGAGGTCTGAGAACTGGAAAAAGTCAAGAGAATGCTTGCTGGACAGAAATTTTGCGCTCATGAAGAGGTAATCACCGACACTAAAGCCTATTTTGAGAGAAGACGAATCGTACTATAAAAATGGTATGAACACTATATACGTTGCTTTCGAAGGCAAATCAAATTAAATCCTATGGAAAACATTTCTTCCATGTTTCATGTCCCAGGCTACCTAATGTAAATAATTTTTAATTAATCGAAAAATACATAATAAAAGCTATTGATTTTCATGAATTTACGAAACCGTCATACATTAGTCGAATCGACGACGTAGCAGGATTGTAAAAAAAAAATTGTGTAATTTTAGAATGATACGCAAAAAACTTAAAAGTTAAATTTTTATTAAAATTTAAATCCATGGCGTATCATAGACACTGGTATGACGTCATCAGGAAAAGGTTTTGACTGGCATGTAATTATGAATGTTTAATTTGAATTTTAAATACAAACAAACTTAACAAAATCAAAAAAATTACAATTCACATTGGATATACTACACTTACACTAGTAAGTGAATTTGTTTATAATCTAGTTAAATTGATTATTAAATGAACTATTAAATATTTATTTTGGCGTTTCTGATTTTAACAATCGTTTTATAACGCATGTATTACCGGAAGAGTTTTATATAGGGTAGACAATGCTACTTGATGTCGGGGCGGTTGAATTTTTTAAAATCACATATATCCTTTCGAATTTTTGCATTATGCATGCAAACAAACTCATTGAGCATTCTAACCAAGCAATTTTGAATTCAATACTAGTAATAATTGACTTTTAAATTGTCTCAAGTGAAGCGAAACTAGCTTAGGAAAGAGAATACTATCAACGATTGCATCAAAGAGCTGCATTTTAATTTCCATCACTACGCTGTAGTTGTAAAAGGTGGAAAATAATTTTCTATGGATTTAACTATAAATTATTGAAGCATTGTTTACTTACATTTAATGTATTAATATACGGACCACATAACCTCACTCAAAAAACATCAGTAGCGATACAACCTGCATGTTTCATGATGATTTGTCAACCTTATCTAAGGCAAGCTGGTTTTCCCACAATGTTTTCCTTCGCCGTTCAAGCGAATATTAAATGCGAACATTAAACGAAAGTCCACTGGTGCACAGCTCGAACCTATATCCTCAGGGATGACAGTCGCACGGTACAGCCACTATGCCAACTCTATAACAATATTACTGTATCAACGATGATCCTGTAACCCTGAAATTATTATTTTGATAGAATAAATCTATTTGATCGAAGAATTTGGATCACGGCTTGACCTTACAACAGCTACAAATATTACGATTTTTACGATTTTTGTATGTAACCCAAATAGAATATATTAAGAAGGCGCATAGCTTTGTTTGTACTCCTTAATAATATCAAAAAAACTGATAATATTACATGATGTAAATGAAAGTCTGAATCTCTGTGAATTATATCAGTTAAGGTTTTTTAATCTAAGTGGCGTTTGTGATCAGGTGAGGTTAGGTAAAGCCAAAAAATTTTAACGTCTTCCATTCATTTCACAAATATAGCTGGATTAATTTCTATTGGGTTAAAGAGCATGCACCACCACATTACTGCATGGTATGTACCATGCAATAATGGATCTGAGTATTCGGCACCCAATGTTCTGTATGCCAACCACTCGGACCCGATTTTTTTTTTAATCAAAACAATAATATACTTTCATACATATTTTCAAACATTTATATTTACTTAAAATTATATTAATTATAACTATGTTAGCAAAATTCTTAAAAACTTATAAATAAAAAGTTTTCGTTTTCGCCGATTACTTTTATGTCTTAAGAATATTGTCAATACTGTATATTACTTCACTTAGTAATAAAAAATACAATGAACCAAACAAAACAATTCACATACAGCATCAGAACAGAGTGCTACTCATCCATATTCAACTTGAATGCATGTTGCATACATTGTCTGTGCCGATAACTTTGATCATAGTCAAGGGTCTCAAATCAAAAATACGCCAATCTCATTCAACGAGTATGAAGCACCATTGTCTTTGTTTTGATTGAGTTACTTTAACTGAATTGTTTGTATGTGAAACCCTCTGAAGCTCACTGTAGAACAGATGATTATGAAACTCAATAGTTTGTGTTATCTAATAACCTAAATGGATGTAATTCAATCCAAATTCAATTCAAAAATCATTTATTCACGTTGGTAACATAATGTACACTTATGAACGTCAAAAGAAATTTAATTTAAATGCTTCTAATTTTACATTTACAAGTGTATTTTTGCACTTCTTGCCTACCTTATATAATATACTCACAGTGGTTTTTTCCTTTACTCACAGTGGTTGTCTGGAAGAAATCGCTCTAAAGCGATAAGGCAGTTGCTTTTCATTAAATTATGTTTAATATATTATTTTTTTACCTTTTATGTAATACAACGAAGTGTTAATAAATAGATAAATAAATAAATTTACTGCCAGTTCTCAAATCAAGGGCGCAGAACGGAAGAGAACTCGCAATAAACTCTCCGCCTCTCTTTTTAATCGCCAAGTTTAATATAGAATATATTTTACTTATCCACGTTTAGCGTACGTCTCCCTCTAAGGTTCGATCCCCGGCTGTGCACCAATGGACTTTCTGTGGGCATCTAACACTCGCTTGCAGTCAAATCATGAGCCATAAGTCAGATTTAGAAGGCTGATACCTGCATATTAGAAAAAGACATGATCACGAAATTACTTATAATTAAATATATAAATAAATTGATACAGAAATCTCAGGAATTAAAAGATTGTTACGCTGGTTTTTTTGTACCCCTATACTTAAAGGGTTTAATTAGTTAAAGAATGTCGTATCACATTATCAACGATTCTAATTTATTTATTTATTTATTACAGAAATACATACATTTACAGCCTATGCCAATACGATAATGTCGAGAAGCATTTATTAAAAATATAAAGTACATATATATTAAACTCATAATATACACAATATCGCTACTGTGAATTCACTATGCGAACATACAAATATGTCGACAGTGTCGGAGACAGCATTCGGCAGGCGTAACGTTCTGGATAACGGGGATCTGTGCAACATGCTGGTTCTTGCCCTTGGTATCGCAAATAACCTAGGCCTTCGCCGTCGCACATATCCCATAGGTACTAAGAAACTCAGTTCTTGGAGTACACACTACACCCCTCAAGACTTTCAGTACGTCGTAGGCCATCTGTCAAGTCAAAGTCAAAATTCATTTATTCATATAGGTAACATAATATACACTTATGAACGTCAAAAAAAAAGAAATATTAAATGAATCTAATTTTACATTTACTGCCAGTTCTCAAATCAAGGGCGTAGAACGGAAGAGAAGAACTGGCAATAAACTCTCCGCCACTCTTTTTAATCGCCAAGTTTTTTTTACACAATGTTTATAAGGAGCTGCTACCATTACACCATATTCCATATGACATATCGAGTAATAAAGAATAATAAAATAAATTAAAATCAAAGATTTGTCCTTTATTAGCAGTAGGCATGGTGAAATAGGAGCACGCACTTACATTCGTGTGAACAGTCACCTGTACCATCTGGTTTCAGACAAATAATGTTGGATACTTTAATGGTAAAAATAATCAGCATTATATAACAAAGTATTTATTAGCATTTATTTCTAGAGACTTGCCAAATAAACAAAGCAATTGCCAATTTCCATAAGCGTAGGACAAATGGTGGACCATAAAAACTCAGTTTTATTGTCGATCTTGATAATGTTTTTTACTTATGATATTTTATTTTTAAGTCCTTGCTTCTAGGTCACAATAATTATGTCAGTAATAATAACAAGAAATAAAGTTAATATTAACAGATGTTACAATTCTTAACCCTTTGAAACTGGTAAATATACGATTGCAAATTTTTGACTAACATAGTGAAAATGATACAGTAAGTTAAGTTTCGAAGCTCCTGCATTGGTGGCCTTTTCATAAATTAAAACCTTTCCTGCATAAATATTAACTGTGTCAGACACAAATGACCAAAAACAGTTCTTAATATTGGCAAATAAGGTCTAAAATGTTTTTTTTATAGAATGAGTCGGTCAGGAGGCTCAATGCCAGAAGACCCGCGGATCCGTTGCCAACTTAGGGTCCCTAAGTCAAATTGGTTCGGAAATACTTCAGTCGATAGCTAATTTCACATTATAGAGGCAGAAGACATTGTCAGTTGAACGGCAAGTTGATACGGGTGGAATTTCGTATTTCGCCTCGATGTCCGATGATTAACTGTTGGTACTTATCTGAACTACTCCTCTGAACATTCTCCACCGTAAATGCGGTAGAAGATGGAAAGAGATCCCGCATCTCTGCGCAACGCCATGAGATAAAGCCGGTCAAGGGATCAAGAAAGAAATTGGTCGAAGCCGATTCAAACCGCTCTTCGTTGAATACGGTCAAGCGGAAGGAGCAGGCACTGGGAAGCTCACACCCAGATAAAGATAAGGTTTTAAAGATAATATATCATGTATTATAAATATATATTCAGGACACTCTCCGAACAAGGGGTAACTTATATAAAACACGTTCAATGTCCAATATAGGCAGCAACTTCCACTTGCCAAGGTCCTGACACACCTTCTCATCAGGAGGTATGTTACCTCCATCATTCTAAAAATACCCCAAAAAAACCATTCGCATTTATGGAGAGTATACATATGAATCATCATGATACACCGAACACAAATGCCGCGATACAATCTAAATTGTCTCCGAGAAATTCAAACGTACTAAAAATTACCAAAAACTTTGAACGAATGACGTTAACTTTTATATTTACTTATAACCTGTGACCATAAAAGTTGGATTATTACTGCGATTACAGTTTAAATCACAGAGGTTTAAACTATTGAATTGACAGTTCAGTGACCCGGATCTCTCGTTCGACGTGAATATTTGTCTCTGTAAACAAATAACAAGCGAAGTAGCTGTTGAAGTCTAAAAATGACGAGTCTGATGAAGTTGCTATGTGGAAAGGAAAAGAATCCGGCAGTGCTAGTGTTAAGGCCTGTTAGGAGGCGACATCGGCCGCAGTTACGTACCCTCATCGAAAACTAAGCTCTTGTGTACCCACATGACACCATATAAGAAAATAATTAATACAATACATAGGTTATACACAGACATATTAAATTTTGTTTTTAAATGGCCGTTGAACTGAAAAAAGGTCTAACCTTTTTTAAATATTTCAATTTATGTTTTGTGTTGTGTTGTTTTTTTTGTGTATATATTATTTTGTTTGTGATATAAATTAAACAAGAACGCATTCAAGTTATCTGTAATGACATCTTATTTGGTAAATAAATAATATTTAAATTTACGCAACGTTTCGTGTAGAATATGTTTGCAACTATTGAAGCAAAGAAAAACATTATTTTAAAATTTAAAATATCCTTAAATTCTCAATACGCATATAAACCAATAATATACATGACAACAGCCTTGCAACCGGAAGCACTTCGTCTCAGCATGACATCTGCGAATCGTCGTTATAGCGACACTTAACGCCGTTATATTGACAGTGCATCCGCGCTTTTCTCAAACCCCTTTATTGCTTTTTATGGCTTTTCATATTTCCACTTCCCGTTGAATTTAAATCGATTGAAGGGATGTCTTGAGAATTTTCAAGAAAATATGGTGTGAATATTATCGGATCAATTGATAGTACTGTAGCATTGAATTTTAATTCTACTCAGAAATCTGTACCTAGCCCAATTTATTTATACATATAGTCTAAGCCACGGCGTTGTTTTTTATTTTTTGCTCTTTACCATCACATACGTTACAAGGAGGGCAACCAAAGGGCAAACTTATGGTAGGTGACAACTTAAGAAACACTAAACAGTAAATTTCTCGAGGAGCAAAGCATCTGCGACTGTACACTGTATATACATTATGTAGGAATTAAGAAAATAATAATAATATCAAATAATTAACACAACTCGTTTTCTAAAGCGATACTGTCGCGATTTAGGGGCAATAAACATTTGGTAAAAAAATAAAATAATATTTATTACCCATAATATTTAATATCGATACTGTAAGCTTTCTCTACGAACTTATAAATATCGAATAGCACTTGGCACAACGTCTTTTTTAATTAAACTTGTTACTATGTTCACTTACATAAGCCTAATTCACGAGTACGCCGCTGGCCTTTAAACAACTAAAAACGTATAGACTAGGCAGCCATTTCCATCATCATTAGTAGAGTGTTGGTAGAAAAAATAATTATTATGGAACATTTCTAGTGAAAGGATATGTTTATGTTGCTTTTATTTGTCATCAAAGCTTTGTAGTCAAAACGCCAGTTCTCACTTGATTGATGTATGAGATGTCATATTGGTTGCAGATTCCTATAAGCAACATACAAACAATTTACTAACAATGATTTCAATTAAAACTAAAAAAAAACAAAAAATCATTTATTCATTTAGGTAACATAATGTACACTTATGAACGTCAAAAAAAAGAAAAAATAAATGAATCTAATTTTACATTTACTGCCAGTTCTCAAATCAAGGGCGTAGAACGGAAGAGAAGAACTGGCAATAAACTCTCCGCCTCTCTTTTTAATCGCCAAGTTTTTTTTACACAATGTTTGTAAGGAGCTGCAACCATCACACCATGTTCCATATATCATATCGAGTAATAAAGAATAATAAAATAAATTAAAAACAAAGATTTGTCCTCTATCAGCAGGAGGCATGGAATAGGAGCACGCACTTACATACTCGTGAGAACAACACGCAAATACGTAGTAAAAACAACTAATATCACCGCATACATGAATTCAAGTACGACCAGTCACCACAAGTAGCCCCCGTTCACGAGTATGACGCATGGCCAGCCATCGGCCCACTCGCCATATTTTAGGGAGAGACACAACCTGGAACCATTAGAAGCATGGCCTGTAGAATCGAGGAGTTACCGCTCGATTCGCCTTAATCATAACAATCATAAATATATATAATTTCTGGACAGAATGCAGAATAACAAAGCAGATGCTGACGGTTGAAGGAGACTTGAGTATTTCGAACAAGTTATATAATACTAAGAAATAGCTCCTTATATAAAAAACCTTCAGTTAGAAGCAGTTAGAAGTAGACTCGGTCGCGGTCGTTTCGTCAAAGCGCGAACTCATTGTTTAGAACCGCGGCATCCAAAATTAAAAGCTATGATGATCACCAACCTTCGCAAAGAGATGGCACTATAAGAAGATTTCATCAATAAGTATTCTTTATCATATGTATGTCCGAGGTTATCAGCTGTCTGTGCCTGATTTAAGAAGTAATTTTTTTGAACTTAACTTGTCTGGCTACCGGTTATATGAACATAGACATGCTTTTTGCATGACAACCATGCTGACACTAGCAACGACTTGCATGTATTTTTTTATGTATGAAAACATGCTAAACAAATACAAGATATGTAAAAAACATATATACAGTTTATAATTGTATTAAATTGTTTCACAGATAAAAGAAGTATTTAAAATAAAATTATGAATAACTAGGTACAAAAAGGAGAAAAAAGGCACGAAATTGCAAACAGCAATTCTACTTATATACTTATTGGTATGTGTTTATTACATATAATTGATCGAATTGTACATATAGTGATTCTAATATACCTTATAACTAATCTTAAAATTTAATAATTAAAATATATTATTAAAAGGTCCCGTTAGGCAAGGTTCCGAAGATACTGGCAGCGTTCCCCCTTTAAATAGCTAATAATAATAATGTTTGCTGGATATTAATTTCCAGCAAAGATTATCAATGATTATCCAGCATTATATCAAATGAAAGTTGTTTAGTTTAGTTATCTACAGATTGAACTAAAATTAAAATTCATTTCAAAGTAACCGCAGCCAATAACAGACTAATTTTATAACATTCCGATATTTGTTATAGCCGATTTTAATTTAAAACTTTGTTAATCTAAGAGCGAGCCACAAAGAGTGGATCAGAACGATGAAAAATTATTGAAAGGGGGTGAACGCAAAGGGGAGGGGGGTGAGGCATCGACTCTTAGCTAGAACCAATTTAAATATACCACAGAGCTGTCGAACTTTATCCTTATTGCGTTTGAATAAGGTTTAATTTTCCATGGCATGCGTTTTGCATGAACGAGTGTATTTTGTATGTAACCACAAAGGGGGCAGAGTAATAATCGTGATTTTTTAATCAAATTTCATCTGTACGGGAAGAGGAGAGGTTATATTTTTTCATTATTTAATTTTCGGTTTTCTATGCTCCTTGAAGGGACAATGTTTGAAGCGTTTTTCTATGTTTGAACAATTACACCGCAGTTTAATATTAATTGAAAATGTAAAAATACACTTTATTGTAATATTTCATTATTTATTGTATTCTGTATTAAGTACTAGCGGCCTAGCACATCTGGATATTTGTTTTTTTAAGTTGTAGATATTGACACGTTCTTTAATATTGTGTTACGTTTTTTGTTCTAACATCAATAGTTTTCGCAGCACATGGGATGAAAGATATTTTATAAGCAATTTTTACACCTTGAGTAAGATGATTGTAGTTTAAGTAGGAATACTTATTTTACCTAGCAATTAAAATTAGCCTGTATAAATATAATCAGTGATATTGAAGCATTCAATAAAATTGGTCCAGTGCTTTTTGAGCCAATCCTTTTTAAACATACATCTTAATATTAATTGTTTTTTGTTCAAGGTTTCCTTTTTGTCTATTTGTGTACCTAAATTTATTTTTAATATATTTTGTTTACCAATGTTATCTGGTTTAGCTTTGTTTTGCTATAATAATATGGATATTTATTAGCTATAAGATTATTAATAATTATAAAAATAAAAAATATTTTATATAAAGTTAATGTAATGAGATAATAAACTATTTATTTAAATGACATACGCTTCTGTCTGTAATTGTATTAGGGTTTTTCGTTTTATTTTCTTATAAAAAAAACATGGTGTGATAACCTGATGTTAACATTAATATATATTATGTATTAATGAGACTGTATAATATATCAAAGCCTTGATTCAGAAATTTCGAGGCCATTTGATGTAGACTGTAATTCATACTAATTATTTTTTTACAGACGTTTATTTCACACGCTATTGCACAGTCCACTGGCTAGCAAGCCACTTTTTTTTGTTTCTATATTCAAATCTGATTTATTATTCAAAGACAAGACCTCTTACCACAGGTCTTATATAGTCCTTTTATGGGCACCAGCCTCATAAAGATGGTCAACCTGGAGCATGTCAATCTGAAAAGTGCAATATTATGAAGAGGCAAATGAACTTTATTAGTATTATATTAGAATAAAAACTATTTTACAGTTTCGAATAAAGAAATGTCATAATAAGACTCACAGTCACTGTTACACGGTTACCTGGGTAGCCTACGCATTGTAAAAATATGAGGCTAGACTTTTGATTTAATATTAATCTACCCGCCAAGTCTTGCAAAGATCGAACCTGCGTTTGTATTGTTGTCTGCATTACATACTAATATGCTTTTTGAAGAATTCTTATTGGTATCATATTAAGACGGGAAATTGTTCCATGAAGAAGTTGTATGTGTTGCCTTATCGCGATTTGTCAATACAAACGTCGAGGTGTTGCGAGATATACTATATCCTATATTTGTGTAGAATATAAAAAAGAGAACGAATGCTAATTTTTTATAAAGAAAAAACCAGACAATCCCGACCAACGTTTTAAAGATTTATTTTAAATATTTTGCCTTAACAGTATACTAATAATAAAAACTTTATTCATGACAATTAGTTTGTGTCAAATTCATCTACGTAGTCTCTGGGGTAACTAGAAAACAATACGTCATGTTTAAAACAGTTTTTAAGAAAAAGTTTAGAGTTACCAGTAATAAAAATTAGGTATGTGTGAATGTGTGGGTGTGAAGGCGCATGGATTGGGGAGTTTAGCTAAGTTGTCATAAGCGTTCGCTGTGTCATGCCAAGATAAGTTAGTAAAGCTTCTGTAGATTCATATTTTTCATGTGATTTGTGAGTTTGTATCTGGATAGTTTGATTATCTCGGAATCGATAGATTGGTAAATGCACATGTTGGCGACTCATAAATAGAAATATAAATAAATTATAAGATAGGTTAGAAAATTGTAACTCTATAAATAGAAATTAAGTATGAGTGTTACGAGTTATAAGTTAGACAAAATATTTACACATAATGTAAGTGAGAAATATTGGTAAATTATAAATGTAAATTTATTAAATAAATAAATATAATGCTTCGTCGAATAAAAGGGTCACACAGCTCTCGTCGCGGTATACCGGCGCAAATGTATGTAAGCGTAGCTCTCGTCGCGGTATACTTGTGTGGTACTTAAGCCCGGCGAGATCTACGCTCGGGCAAAGTCTCGGCAGTCTCGGCAGTCTCGGCAGTCTCGGCAGTCTCGGGAGTCTCGGTCCAGTCTCGGTTCAGACTTGACACGGTGCAGACACGCGTAGAGACTCGGGCTCTTTCCTCTATACCGTGACAACGAGCTGTGATCCACGAAGAATCGGCGAAGCAAGAAACAAGAACAAGGCGCAGTTTCACTTCAAGACAACACCTACAATTACGCACTAGCAGGGGTGCGTGGGTCGAGGCGGTACCAGCGCTACGTCGAGCCGTCTTGACAAACGAGTACGAAGTCAAACCCCACCGGTATACAAAGCCGCACCGAGGTTACTTAGGTTACCGCACGGGTGTTATCAAACGAACACACTTAAACGTACTATACCGTGCAGGCCTGAGTATATCTGAGGTGTCGTGGGGGTTGGCGCAAGCAATAGTGGTCCTTCGAAAGCCGGATCCTGCAAAAATAGTGGAGTGAATCAAGAAGTGAATATTGCGAGAAGAAAATGCCAGTCACAAGATCACAGAACGGGATGCAGCGAGGGGAATCGACGTTGACTGTTACCTCCGCCACTACGTCCGAAGTCCGGACTACAGGCAAAGAGATAACGATCGAGCAGTCCACGTCGACGAGCGCAGCCAGCCACTCAGAGCAAGCATTGACTCTGACACCAGCGGGTTATACCCGGCGGGCCGCATCTAGAGCCGTATCAAAAGCCAGCTCAAGAAGACTAGCCGAGGCCAGAGAAGAGTTGGCTCGCTGCGAACTGCGGGAAGCGCAGGCAGCAGCACGCCTGGCCAGATTACGATTAGAAGCAGAAACGGAAGAGGAAGACTCCGTTATAGAAACCGTCAACGATGACCATGAAGAAAAGGTAGCAAACTGGATGCGCTCATCGGCACAAAAGCCAGAAGAAATTGAAACAAAAAGCGACATTCGAGCAATAGCCGACGCAATAAAGGAAGTCATGACGAACCATGTAGCGCCGCAACCGAAATACATTCAAGAGCTGCCGATATTTGAAGGGGACAGCTCCGAATGGACGGCGTTCCGGGTCGTATACGAAGATACATCTCCGATGTTCTCTGACATTCAGAATATGGCGCGGCTACGTAAAGCGATTAAAGGCACGGCGAGAGAGAGTATTAAGAGCCTCTTGTACTCAGAAGCGACGCCGGAAGAAGTAATTAACGCTTTACGCCGAAGATTTGGTAGACCCGACGCATTGGTGCTAGCCGAACTGGAGAAATTAAAGGCGCTTCACAGAACGACGGAAAATCCCAGGGACATATGTGTTTTTGCGAGCCAAATAAACAACAGTGTGGCCGCCATAAAAGGATTGAAGAGACCGCAATACCTCTACTCACCTGAAATCGTGAAAATTATCATAGAGAAGATGCCTCCAATTCTGAGGTTCAGATGGTACGACTACACGGCTGCGAGGGAAGAGGAATCGTTCTCTGATATTCAAACAATAAGCAACTTCCTCAATTTAGAAGCGGATAAATGCGGCGCATTCGCGGTACTCGAAGAGAGCAAAAGTGTACGACCAAGCGCAACGATAAGAAGACCGGTGAAGCAAACTACTTTTAGTATTGCTGAAAAGAGTAGACTAGAAGAAATCAAGTGCCCAGACTGTGAAGGCAACCATAAGCTCAAAGACTGCCAAAGATTTCTGAATGCGGCAGTTAACGAGAGATGGGAAACGGTTAAGAGACTTAAAGTCTGTTTCAAGTGTCTCACTGGGAAGCACCGGAAAGAAACATGCCGAAGACCACCGTGCAAATTGTGTCGAAGATGGCACCATAGCCTATTACATGTGACGTCGGAGAGCGAACAATGTCACGAAGAGGCAGCGCCCGTGACAGCGACGGTCAATACAATTAGTACACCAAAAGCCATTCTTAAAATGCTTAAGGTGGAGATATACGGACCGACTGGGAGCAAACAGGTACTGGCGCTGCTAGATGAAGGCTCAACGGTGACACTGCTCGACGAAAATGTGGCTGCTAGCATCGGTATTAAGGGTCCTCGCGAAACCTTAAATATAGAAACTATCGGCGGCGGGCAAATGAAAAGTCACGACTCGATGATTTTAGACATCGAAGTGAAAGGGATCAAGCAAGATCGGAAGAGCACACTGAAACGAGTTAGAACTATCAAGGAGCTCAAATTAACCCCACAACTCGTCGATAAAACCCGACTTAAGAAGTGTCATCATTTGCGGGGTTTACTGGAAGACGTATGCTACAAAGCTGAGGCGCCGAAGCTGCTCATTGGCCAAGACAATTGGGAACACATTGTCTCGTTAAAAATACGACGTGGAAAGCCAGGGCGGCCGGTGGCGTCAAGAACGAAGTTAGGGTGGGTTATCCATGGCTCCGATAGCAGCGGCGTGTCACCGATCAATAATGTGAACACATGTGCACACGTAAGCGTCGTCGAAGACAAAATAAATCAGCCAGTGAGGGAACTTCTCAATATTGAGTCTTTGGGGGTTCAGCCGAAGAAGCCTTCAACGGCTATAGAACAGCAAGCTCTACAAATATTGGAAAGAAATAGTCAACAATTGGAAGATAACAGATCCGAGGTCGGACTGTTGTGGAAAAGGAAAGACGTACAACTTCCAAACAATTTCTCAGCGGCCTTCAACAGATTTCAAGGAATCGAAAAAAAATCTGCGTGAGGACGCTAAGTTTAAAAATGAATATAGCACGCAAATAGATCTGTTGAAAAGCAACTACGCTGAAGAAGTAACAGCCGACTGCACATCGAACAAAAAGTGGTACCTGCCTCACTTCCAAGTGAAGAAAAAGCTAAGTATTGTCTTCGACGGTGCAGCCAATCACAACGCAGTTAGCCTCAACGACGTTCTGCTGTCCGGACCGGACTTACTACATTCAATATTTGGAGTGTTACTGCGAGTACGTCAAGGTCTCGTATCGATAGCGGCCGATATAAAAGAAATGTTTCTGCATGTGAAAATATGTGAAGAAGACAGAAACTGTCTCAGTTTCCTTTGGCGAAAAGACAAGGAAGCGGTAGTGAAGGATTACAGAATGTTATTAGTGATTTTTGGAGCCACATCGTCGCCTTGCACCGCGATTTATATAAAAAACAACAACGCAAAGGCCTTCTTTCATAAATGCACCGAAGCTCGGAAAAGCTACCTAGAGCATATCGGTAGAATAAAAGACAATCGGCTGCCGCGATGTATGTCACTATTCTGCACTGAGGGGGAGCTGCATACTGTCGCAGAAGCGAGTGAGTCAGCGTATGCAGCCGCAACTGGAGGTAATGGAAAATACTTAGTAAACCTCGTGGATGCCAAGTCGAGAGTAAAGTCTCGGAAATCAATATCTACGCCGAGACTTGAACTGCAGGCAACCTTGTTGGGGACAGAACACATAGACAATTCTAGACCAATAACGAACCTTGCTGACAATTCGGAAGAGGAGGCGCTAAAACCAAACTACTTTCTCATTGGACGATCCAGTGGAGCTGCGCGCATACGACATTTTCCTGATGCAAAGCTGGTGGGCAGAAAAGATTTGAAGTCCGTCCAACGACCCTCTGATCACTTTCGGAAGAGATTGCTACGGGAGTACTTGCCTAAACTACTGCCCAGGAAAACGACTAGACTACAGAAAGGCGAGCAGCTGCAACCAGGCGACGTGGTTTTTATCGTAAAACGCACGCTACCACGATGCACTTGGCCGAGGGGAATCATCGAAACTACATACCCCGGGCCCGACGGAATAACCAGAATCGTGGACGTCGCAACCAAAGGGGGAGTGTTACGAAGACCATCGTCGAGGATCCTGGTGCCTGCGGAGTCGCCGTGCAAGAACGACGGTGCTACGCACGAGGGGGAGAATGTTGGCGACTCATAAATAGAAATATAAATAAATTATAAGATAGGTTAGAAAATTGTAACTCTATAAATAGAAATTAAGTATGAGTGTTACGAGTTATAAGTTAGACAAAATATTTACACATAATGTAAGTGAGAAATATTGGTAAATTATAAATGTAAATTTATTAAATAAATAAATATAATGCTTCGTCGAATAAAAGGGTCACACAGCTCTCGTCGCGGTATACCGGCGCAAATGTATGTAAGCGTAGCTCTCGTCGCGGTATACTTGTGTGGTACTTAAGCCCGGCGAGATCTACGCTCGGGCAAAGTCTCGGCAGTCTCGGCAGTCTCGGCAGTCTCGGGAGTCTCGGTCCAGTCTCGGTTCAGACTTGACACGGTGCAGACACGCGTAGAGACTCGGGCTCTTTCCTCTATACCGTGACAACGAGCTGTGATCCACGAAGAATCGGCGAAGCAAGAAACAAGAACAAGGCGCAGTTTCACTTCAAGACAACACCTACAATTACGCACTAGCAGGGGTGCGTGGGTCGAGGCGGTACCAGCGCTACGTCGAGCCGTCTTGACAAACGAGTACGAAGTCAAACCCCACCGGTATACAAAGCCGCACCGAGGTTACTTAGGTTACCGCACGGGTGTTATCAAACGAACACACTTAAACGTACTATACCGTGCAGGCCTGAGTATATCTGAGGTGTCGTGGGGGTTGGCGCAAACAATAGCACAAAACACGAATTTAGCAAAAGCTTGGCAAAAAAACCTAACTCTGAATGTTACGTTAATTGTAAATACAAAAATTAAGTAAATCTGTTGTGTTATCTGTAACAATATGTCATTACATAAATTTTATATAAAATTAAATAGAGAGATATAACTAGTAGGATTTAAAAAAAGGATTTCAATAAATGCATAGAAATTTATTATTACTCAATGACATCTTTGCGTCGTCAGCTATACATAAAAGAAGAAAATACGGAGTGTATGTGATTTCAAATGGTAAAGCAATAAATAAAATGTATAAAAAGCCTGAAATTTCTTTTCAATCGAGGACTAAAACCAATAAAACAGAAATTCACACCCAGAACAAATCACAAAGGCTTTTCAATTACGTCATTAAATCGAAAAGCCACTTAGCAATTCAAATCGAACAATACCGATCCCCGTGAGAAAATCCAGTGAAAAAGTGAAAAATAGCCAGGAAAAACCCCGGCAAATGTCCCGTAGACAATCCTGCTTGTCGATAGGTTTCAACGGCTTTTTTATGTGGGAGCTTATAGACTTTTTTGTGTTACATAAATGTATCTCTACTTATTTATATAACGACATTTTGAATTGTCTGATTCAGAATGAAAACCCTGTCAATCACAATTGACTGTTCTTGTTACATTCTTAACCCCCTGTTCACTTATTAATCGTACTGTAAGGATACTTTAAAGCCGGCAACGCACTTGTGATTCTCTGACAATGTTAGTGTCTTTAAGCGGCGATGTCACTTCAGGTCAGCCTCCTGCTCCCGCTCCTGCAGCCGTCTGCCTCCGTCAGCTCCTGTTATATAAGATTTTTGTTTTATTATGACCGAATCAAAAAAATATTTTTTTATATAGACAGAGTATTAAAACCAAATTATGCCTTGACAACGTAATTAAGTTAATTATGCTAGACATTTGTAAATTTATACTGACAATTTTGTTTCATTATAATAGCTACACAATTTTTATAAGAACATTATTTAAGCTAAACATTTTTATGTAGAGCATCATTCAAACCATCTGAAAGCTGAAACCTATATTTATAGATTCGCTGAAACCATTGAAACGTGTGAGGCTCAAGTGGGACCCTTGTGTATCACCTATCTTGCTCTATCATTTAATTGTTCCTATTTTACGTCCCTTTCTGGCATCCCATTGAAGGATATCGAATGTTCGACGCAACAGGTTGTATTGGCTTTGGTTTTAGGGTTGGTACTTTGATCGGTTCTAAAAATATTTAATAGGCAATAATTGTTTCAGGTTGCAGTAAATTCTTAAAATAGGGGCAGATATAAGGCCGTGGATATTACTTGCATTCAAAAAAAAATTGTTTATGTAGTTTCATCATCGCAGAATAATAAATTCCACCCGTAACACCACGACGTCTGCACACAACTTAACCTTTTAATGCTAGTTTTTGTCGCGTACCACCTCTGGGAAAACCATCTTCACACCGATTTATATCAGAACAAATGTGGCTTAGGGTCCTTTGGAAAAAGAGCGCACCAATTCTTGGCAATGAGAATGTCTATAGAGGCGGTATTACTTGAGGTGAACCACTGCGGTTGTGGTCGTTGTTTAAAAATAATATTGAAACCTAATTATAAATAACTAACTGGCAAAATATATCCAAATAAAATAACAATGCTATTTAATAAGTTTTATATAAAATATTATTCTTAATCGAGAACCTAGAGGTGTTAAAACCCATTTAGGGCTGGGCCTCAGATTTCTATATTCATGATCGTTTGTCAATCCGCCGTTGGAAAATACCGTCGACTTTTTGATCTGCAGCAAGCCATGATGTATTCCTTCACCGTTGGAGCGAATTTTAACTGCCCAACCGGGGTATGAACCTGAGGAATGAGAGTCACACGCTGAAGATCCACTAGGATAACACCAAAAATATATTTCAATTAGAAGTACTTAGTCACGCTGTCTCTCCCTTGCTTTCTTATATGTTAGCTATTCATTCTCTTCTGATATAAGTAATTATGTCCAATTAGACTCAAGCATAATCCACGAATTAACTGAACTTAAAATAAATTGAATAAGGGCCTTAACCAACTGCCATAGACAATTGTATATTTGAGTAGACAGACGTTGTAAGGTTGTGTGGAAACACATCAAACTTTCATTTGTTTTGGGAGTTAATAAACTTCAAGTGCCAACCCTATACTCATCGTTTTTCAACAGGATAATATCGAAGGCTGTACGGGCCGTCCCGTACCCGGATATCAGGTGTTCGGAAAATTCCATATTCTCTATTAATTGCTCAACACTTTTTGATCTTTTCGTTCCATAGACTCAATATATTGGCGTACATTTTTTAGTAGAAGTGAAATGTGTTTTATCATGGAAAACAATTGTCTTTTAAGACTTAACTTTAAATATTATTTTGGTTGTGTTTTGTTATTATTATATATTATTGTTGCGGTATCACTAATTGAAGGTAATGTATCGAAACAGGCAAGTCTTAAATACAAATATATGTCAGGCACAGAATGTTCACTGACCTTAAAAAAAAAATGAAATACAGACAGATACAGAAAAGTAAATGACACATAAATACCGGTCCCATGCTTTGAGTTAATTAGAGTTCACAAGCGACAATAACATAATATCTAAAATTATAATAAATACACTTAGTATTATGATAGAGTTTATATAGTATCTCCCTTTTATGGAGATCGTAGATGGCATTGTACTGAAATACACTTTTTAATATGTTGTATAGTGATTACTGGAAAAGAAGTACACAAGTACAGAGTTTCTATCCTTTTTATCCTAGACTTTTTTTATAAATATTAGTTACGATAGACGAAATTTTCCAAATTCCGTATGCAAAAACCCAACCCAGGAGTTCAGGCATCTCTCGAATTCTTCACGATCATAACTGATTAAACAGTACTTATCCAGGTTCTTATATATTCGGTAATGGGCTGATTGATTTTAAATAAAGCATCGTTAAGCTGTTTTGCTGGTATTTTATTGTATTTCCATTTTAACTTGTATATATTTTAATTGTATTAGACAAAACAGTTTGCAACATATACCTACCGTAGATATAGTATTATGTATGATGTGGTAAACTGGAATAAATAAATAGACTTAAATTAGTTATTAGTCTTGAAACTATATCATAATGATAAATGGTTTTATTATATTAATAAATCTTTATCCAAGTTTTTTTATAACAAACCTATAATTAAACTAGTACTCAACCATAAAATAAACACAGTTAACAGATGAATAGCTAACAAGCACTTAAAGTTGAACAGTTTGAAGTGTCAGGTTAATCACTAATTCACTAACGAGAGATTAGTTTAACCCTTAACCTCAACCTGGAATTATCAATCAACCTGCATTAGTGATTAGTTAATTGAGAATTGATTTGGAGATTTTTGTTATGGGACAGGAGACAAACGAGCAGGAGTTGGTAACTGCACATGGTCAACTGTAACGATGGGGGCTGCCGGTTGCGTTGCCGACCTTTCAGGGTATGGTACGCTCATTTTCTGGAAGTCGAATCGGTTTGCAATCACATATACTGGCAGCTTGTCCCACAAACAGGTGGTACGCGGCGGAATGTGCCTTCCTACCCAGAGGTAAGTAAGTACCTACTTCATGTTGGGCCGAATTTTCTATTTATACATTTGATTTTAATTAAAAAGGTAACTGAGATTAATCAAGAACTTCCACTTGCTCCTTCCACCGTCAGTTACCGCTTTTTCCTGGCTTTTAAGGGAGTTAACTATTTGTACATCATTAGGCCTAATAAAATTTGTCGTAAAAAGTGTGACAAAAGAGGGTACTTGCAAAAACCACAAAACAGTTGAGTAGTTACCGAGTTTTATAATATCAGGCACAAGACTTTATACAGATTCCAATTGCACTTGCTGAGAAGAAAAATTGTTTGGCTTGCACCTTGACCTTCGCCAGATTTAAGAAACGCCAATCTACTTCGCTGACAGGGACGCATGTAGTTGGTCAATATGTGTCACTTACAACATATGCGCGCAAAATGTCGTGTGTAAAAAGCTCTTCAAAGCTCAGCATTTCTTAGATTGTCTGGGACAATCTTTATTCAAATTAATACTGTAATGAATTTATGATTACTTATTAATATTTTACAAATTTATTATTTAAATCACGTTTATTTGTAATTAATATTTATATTCAATTTACAAGCTACTTTATTTAATGATTGTACTTGATTCACGATGTAACGAATTTATGATGATATGTTATTATTTTACATTTTTATTATGTTTATAATGAATATTTATAATTTACAGTATAGATTATTTAATGATTGTATTTGTTTAATATGTTTTACTCGATGTAAGTTGATTGATTCGATACCGACAGTTACGAACAGAAAGACGAGTCATCTTGATACGATCTAAAATAAGTGAGGGTATTCGGACCGATCCGCTTGACCAAGACGGACGTTCAATTGTAAGCTGTGTGGTTGAAGCAGGTGTTTTATATTATACACCGAGAATTGTAAGAATCCATCCCAATACGTTACGGCAAGTTTCATAATATAAAAAAGCTGATTTCATTATCAATTTTGTAAGATTTAATTAATGTTTACATTCATTTAAATTAATACGTTAAGGCAAGTGTCATAATAAAAATTCTGATTTAATTATCAATTTTGTAAGATTTTCTTAATGTTTACAGCATCGTTGTTGATATTATTAATGTTTGTAATACCTGAGTATAATGTTAGTTAAGAGCAATGCCACATATCAGCTTTGTGGAGACTTCTGTACATATCGCCTGAGGGAAATATAGAGTTGTAATTTACAGACACTATTTAAAAATCAATTATATTTCACTCATTACATCAGATATGTTTTGTGTGTTAATTGTAAATGATAGGAAGCAATACACAGTCAATATACTATGTTATTTGACAGCAATTTTTTTTTAATTGCTGTCATAACGAATATATCACGAGCTAAATTTATAACGTTGATTGTCACTCATATAGGACAAATATATCTATGTATCTTATATCAAAATCGAAAATAGAATTAAACTATTATTATTAATTAACCTGATTCTAATTTATAATCTCAAGTCACAATTTCGTCATTAGCGATGTGAAATATCACACATAAGTATGATTTACTTTTTAAAATACGGGCCTAATAATTGTTGTACTTGTATGTTATCCAAAAAGTTGTTAACCTCTCACAACATCATCTTGCCTAACAAAGGTCCTTATTGTAATAGGTTATAACATAATAAAGATTTGAGTTTGAGTTTGAGTAAATACTGTATATTGTGTGTTGGAAATGAATAGTTTGTCTAAATAATCTCTATGCTATGCTCGTTTGATCCCACTATTATGGTAAGTGATATGTGGCTAACTTCTTTGTCTGAGCGCCGCGGTCATTGGGCGATATTTCACTTTATGCCTGTAAGATGTTTTTTTTTTGAGGTTAAAGCATAATAGCGTGGAAAAAAATCATTTTATTCTATTTAATTTTGTATCGCTTCGCAGAAAGGGTTTCCTTTAGAGTTTCCTAATCTATGGATTCTTACATCAAACTATCGAGATACAAACTTACAAAAAGGGATACTCTTCTTTAATAAAATCCCAGAAGCTCTTTTATCTCTGCCTTTTAATAAATTTAAGAAATGTATTAAAGAAAAGCTTTGCTTTGCTTTTTTAAAAGAGTACCGAGAGTTTTTTACGCCGGCTTTTTCTCTCGGCCGTCTTCTGTCTTCTTTGCCGGTGAATAGGGATGCCTACAGGTTCGAATTGATTGACGTGGAATAAGTGATACCTAGATGATCTTATGTTCCAAAATAAACGTATTTTTTTTATTTATTTTTTAAATTAAGCTAACTGCATTGGATATTGAATCTACAAATGCCTTACTATCGTCTACTACGTTCTAATACAGGCACAGCGCACGCTTATAACAATTCTTAGCTACGCTCTTAAACACATACGCACAGACATCCATTCACACACACATAATTTCTTATTAGTCTTGAGTGTGATTAGGTGTAACACTAAATCTCCACTGACCCACCACAACTGAGGGTTTTTAAGTCAGGTCTGGCGGGCACCACTACTTTGAGAAACCAGCTGCCCAATGAAGTTTTCCCTAACCAATTCCACTTAGGGTCCTCCGAGAGCGTACCAATTTTAAAAAGGCCAGCAACGCACTTACGAGTCTTCTGGTAATGTGAGTGTCCATAGGTATCACTTAACATTAGGTGAGCCTCCGGCCCTTTTGCCTCCTATTACATAAAAAATAAGCCTACCTTTCCACAAAAACTGTTTTAAAACACGTAGGTACCATGTACCACTGACTAATAGTAACCCACGACGTTTTTTATTATTATTATTAATTAAAAAAATACAGGTTTTTCAAATTGTTGATTAAGGTACATATCTCATTATAATTTTAATAATAGTAATTCAAAATAGAAATATTGTTTCATATAATTTCTATATTCCTCGGAAACGGCTCGACCGATTCTTATGAAATTTATTATGCATATTCAGTAGGTCTGAGAATCGGCTACTATTTATCATTCAAACCCCTAAGCGATGTCCAGTCCAATGTTTTTATTTTATAGTCAAACGTTTTTGTTTTCATTTTTTTATGATACGGGGAAAAGACATAAAACCCTTAATTTTCACCCCTCTACAATTAACCCATATTTTGATTTGTTAATTAAAAGCTTATGAGGTTCATATATAGAAAAATTCACAGAAAAACCTAAAAAGTTTTCATTCCGAAAAACCGAATAGTCTCTGGGGTAGCATAGCAAAATTTTCCATGTTGGTATGTCCTAAAAAGGTGAGCTAGGCTTAAGGAGAAAAGAAGTTCACGGGGGCAGCTAGTTTTTATATAAAACTAGTGACCCGCCCCAGCTTCGCACGGGTGCAATGCTGATGAAAAGCAGGTTTTTATTATGTATTATTTCCGTCGCTGGAAAGCTCCGATAATATACGCGACATATACCATATAGACATATACCATCACGGACTTTTCTGTAAACCTTTTTAATGTGTTTTCAATACTTAGTACATTATTTTGATAAAACTCGTAGGGTTCACTCTGTGTTTGCAATGTAAGCGGAAAAAATGTAATTATTTACGACATCACATTAGAAACCTCAAAAATAACAGTACTTCTCCACTATTTAATGAATGTTATTATACATATATTCTTCTTGAATCACTTTATCTATTAAAAAAACGTTGCGTAGTTTCAAAGATTTAAGCATAGGGACAGATAAAGCGACTTTGTTTTATACTATGTAGTGATTGTATGCCGGCCACCAAACCGTTCTTTGCCTGTATTAATTATCATGTTATTACAGAGAGCACAAATTTTCACCTTTGTTATCAAATACCAAGTAATAATGCCTGAAGGTTGCTTTGGCCAGAAGCGGCGTAAAGGAATAGTTTAGATGCTGACAGCTAGCTAATACTAAGATGTGATGGAGCACATGTCCATACTATAAAATCTTTCTTATAGTTGAAGTGTTACATGGGGAAATTTAAATGCATTTGTGCATAACGTTTGCCCCCTTTTTTTTAATACGAAGCCAACCCGATGTGAAGTGATAAACACTCAGTGCCAGGCATGTAAGTTCTGTGGTTTTTTAGAATTGGTACGATCTTTTCTTGAAGGACCCGTTGAGGTGACACGCTTTGAATTTCATTTGGACGACGTTTCATGATGAAACTCAGCTGCATGTATACTGCACCTCTGTTCACCGTCCATGTTAAATCCGGTAGATGTAGATAGACCCCGTAAAGTGGAAGGAGCTGCACTGGGGAGAAATCTCCTTTGAACGCTGAACACTTAGCCAACAGGCTCTCTACGCATAAAACACGAAATTTGGAATATGCACAGTACAAAGCATACATTCAGTGAAGTCATGTGAAATTTCCAAAGGATCGACCGCTTTGTCACGAAGTGAGCAATTGTCTTTGTGACGTGTTATTATGGAAACGGTTCAAGTCAATTGTCAATTGTTATCATAATTAGGAGGCCAAAGCGTTTCCCTTGCATCGTGAATTATATATAGTACAAGATAGACGTCGTCGTATGGAGAGCGGTAGTCTTCGAAAAGAAATGGCTGGTAGGTGCTATATTGGGTGTAACGTTACATATTTTTTTATTATCTTACATATCACATACATATTATAAAACAAAACACTTAGACAAATCCAAAACCGATTACATAGAAACACAACATATATGAAACAGAAAACTACTTTTTTTTAAAGAACAGGGGGCAAACGGGCAGGAGGCTCACCTGAAGTTAAGTGATACCGCCGCCCATGGACACTCTTGATGCTAGAGGGCTCGCGAGTGCGTTGCCGGCCTTTTAAGAATTGGTACGCTCTTTTCTAGAAGGACCCTAAGTCGAATTGGTTCGGAAATATAACTAAAAATACTGTCTACGAATACTTATGTTTTCATGTGTCTATTAAGACAAAAATAAAAAATAAATAAAGAAAACTGAATACTAAAAAAACTAAGTTAATATTATTTAAAGAAAAGAAATTAGAAATTATTAGTCAGCGTTACAAAGTCGCTTTTTCAAATATTACCTCACATCCTTTTTAATGAGGTGGAAAATATCAACATCCTCATAAGTAGTATCATAGCTAATACCCAAAACATTGATGAATTATGCAGCTAATTCTTGTTCGTACGAGGCACATGGACCAGTTGTTGTGAGTGTCTTGTCGCAGAAGGTCTTGGAGGGATTCTTAGAGAAATTACTGCAACATCAACAATATCTTTCTGCCCATTACGAAATTGTGTGAAAATAATAAGTCTTTCCGAATCCGCCGACATTCTAATGAGTCATTCTAATAAAAATATATCAGTGCACTGCAACCTCTTTAGGTCTTGGCCTCAGATTTCTGAATTTGTTTCATGATCAATTTTTAAATCTAATAGGCAAGTAGGTGATCAGCCTCCAGTGCCTGACACGCCGTCGACTTTTTGGGTCTAAGACTTGTCAGTTTTCTCACGATGTTTTCCTTCACCATTCGAGCAAATGTTAAATGCGCATATAGAAAGAAAGTCCATTGGTGCACAGCCGGGGATCGAACCTACGACGTCAGGTATGAGAGTCGCACGCTGAAGCCACTAAGTCAACACTGCTTATAACTATAGAAATGTTTGGTTAAACACTCTATTTTCTTCGTGTGATTTTTTTATTGCGATTTTCAATACTGAGTTTTCGTACCACATAATTTTGCGAAATCAGCAGTACGGTAATGGAGAACTACATTAAATAATTTAGTAACTCTCAAAATGATTGAGACTACTATTATACCTAATCGGTATTGGCTAGAGAAGTAATAAAGTATTAATATTACATTATGTTGAAAATATACAACACGTATCGCTCTTATCAGTATAATAACCAAGATAATATTAAAATAAAAACGTCTATTTTAATATTATCTTTTTCTCCTCCTTTACTACAGTTTCGTTTCACCGTTGATAACGTCTTATATAACATTTAGTTTATTAATAATATGTCAACTTTGAAAAATGCAAGTATTTTTTATTATTATAAAAAACAGCCAGAATCTTGCTGACCACGATTACTCTAAGGATGGTTTAGAATTTTTAATTTATTTTATTGATATTCTAGTATTGCCCGTAAATATAAACTTATATATACTTTAGTAGAACTATAGCAGTGGGCGGGTCTTTTATTTGGTGAAAAAATAAAAAAAAGAATGAAATTGTCTATGCTTGAAAACGAAATTTTCGAGGATTCCTAGAAAAAAATTCCGTGTATATACTGTTATTTTATAGATTTTGCTTGAAAGGGAGGGGGGGGGGATAAATTGTAATAAATCTGCTTATGTAATACTTGAAGGGCCGCCATTTTCTAAGACATAAATTATGCGTGTGTGTGTAAAATCTGCATTTCGTTGTTGTTTTGTAGTTTTAAGCATGCTAGTTATGTTATCACAACTATTGTTCAAATCATTTTAAGCACCGCATTTCTTTCTGTTATCTAAAAACACAATATTAATATATATAACCTATGTTTTTCAGGTGTTATTCAAGGCTCGTGGTTTAATGCCACCAGTTTTTACACCACTCAAACAAGACCTTACCATCAACTATGATGTCATACCAAAATATGCCGATTTCATTCGCAAAAGCGGAATTAAAGGAGTTCTCGGTAAGCTTCTTCGACAAATCTTTATATATAATAACGTGTGTGCTACTGAACTACTCTTAAACAACTAGACCGATTTGAATGAGTGTTTTTGTACGCGTTGGAGTGGATGGTTTAGATTCACACATTACCCCGGCAGATGGCGCTGCAGGTTATTTATATTACAATATCATGCAGTACAAAGACTGTCCGGTCCGCTAGTATTATCTATTTATATTCCTACATGAATCTTCCTTAAGTATGTAGGTATACCTACGATTAACGATTTGTAGATTGGTCGCCTTTTACGTTGGTGAACCCGCAGAAGAACAGTTACATCTGAACACCAGGAAGTCTGGCGTCTACAAACAACAGCAGAAAGGTAGTTCCAACTGTCGAGTAGCTTCGACAAGTCTACTTCTCTTATTTGTCTCTTCTGAATCTTCTGTCTCATTCACATACTTTTCGTTTTATGAAAAATAAACTTTTTATAGAAACCTGAGTCTGAAGGAAGACAAATAACGCTATTTCGTGTAGCAGTTACTACATTTTAGAAATTAATTTTGACTTATCAAATCAAATCAAAAATATTATTCATAAAGGTAAACATGTTCACTTATGAACGTCAAGAAAAACAAATTAAATTAATTGTAAATTTACATTTACAACCAGTTCGCAAGTCAAGGGCGTAGAGCGGGTAAGAAGAACTGGCAAGAAACTTTCCGCCACTCTTTTCAATCGCCAAGTTTTTAATACAAATTGTTTGAAATGGAGCAAATCAATCCCAAGGATTAGGATCATTTAAGTATTCGTCACATTTATAAAAGGCTTTATTAATTAATTTACTTTCAACAAGGGCTTTGATTAAATATATACATCAAAGTAGATGACCACGCGTAAGAACGTTGATAAAGATTAAAAAGTCCTCCTTGGTCCACTCTCCTCTCCTTTTTACTATTCTCTTTAATACAAAAACAAAAAAACAAAACAAAATTTATTTATTCATGTAGGTAACAATGTACACTTATGAACGTCAAAAAATTTAAAAATTGTGAATTTACATTTACTGCCAGTTCTCAAATCAAGGGCGTAGAACGGAAGAGAAGAACTGGCAATAAACTCTCCGCCACTCTTTTTAAGTAAGTTTTTTTTTACACAATGCTTGTAAGGAGCTGCGACCATTACACCATGTTCCATATGACATATTGAGTAATAAAGAATAAAAAAACAAATTAAAAGCAAAGATTTGTCCTCTATCAGCAGGAGGCATGGTGAAATAGGAGCACGCACTTACACACTCGTGAGAACAACACGCAAATACGTAGTATAAACAACTAATATCACCGCATACACGAATTCAAGTACGACCAGTCACCACAAGTAGCACCCGTTCACGAGTATGACGCATGGCCAGCCATCGGCCCCCTCGCCATATTTTAGGGAGAGAGACAACCCGACGCATGGACGCCGCCACAAGCAATGACATTTGAGTGAGCATGACGATCCTTGAAATGTGCACTTGGCTACACAAGAAAATAGTAATAATACTAATTATACTGAAATAATTTGATACCACATGAATCACGGTTTGTTCCCACTTTACATTAAAAAGAAGTCGTAGATGTCGACGATCGCCCCATAGTCTGAAAATGCAGCCGAGAGATTCTATCGCGTTACCTATTTATACTGAAGCAATTCATATCCAAGCACTATGATCGTTTAAGTATTCATTTATATTATAATAGGCCTTAGCAAGCAGTTTTACTTTAATGTACGATTTAAATTTATTTATTGACAATATTTGTATCTCACTAGGGATTTTGTTGAAAAAACGTATGCAATTGCCTTGGAAAGAATTACTCGTTTTATGCAGCCTCGTGGTTGGTGCGCTAATTTTGTCTTTATTACGAGTACTATAATTATGGAAGCTACTATTCTTTTTAAAGATATCTATATTTTTCCGCACATACAAAGTATTCTCATAAATGTATTGACTTGCCAAAGTTAAAATATTTAATTCCTTAAACTTATTTCGGACTGACTCCCGTGGGGACAACCCACAGATCGCTCTTATAGCCCGTTTTTGCACTACAAATATCGAATTAATGTCAGCGGCATTACCCCACAAAATAACACCATATGACATGATACTATGAAAATAGCTGAAATAAACGAGCTTTGCTGTATTCTCATCCGTAAGATCGCGTATCTTTTTCACTGCGAACGCTGCAGAACTTAGCCTATTCGAAAGACCTTCTATGTGTTGGCCCCACTGGAGTTTACTATCTAAAGTAATTCCCAAGAACACCGCACTATCAACAAAGTCTATTTCCTCGTCTTTAATTATTATTTGAGAATGACTACTTTTTACATTTGTAGTTTCAAATTTAATACATTTTGTCTTCTTCTATATAGTATTTGTTCGCGCTAAATCGGTGTCAGTCAAAGAAGGATGACACTTGTCGATTTGACTTTGACACACGAACCGGAGACGGTAGCTGGCGTTCCGGCATGACAGCGCAAGAGAGTTAAAATTTTACCGCCGTCGCGTGCGCACTGAATATATACTTACCGCAAAACCGTACCGCAATTCCGTATATTCATAGATTTTAAGGATCCAGGGTTTGGAGTGAGACACACCACCGTTGATGGTAAGTGCTAGTTATAGTCTTATCGTTTGTTGGATTCCTTTCTTTATTATACTGACACGCGACAGCCGAACCAGCGCAAATTTATTTCACCGTGGGAAGGGATCATCCTGGATATAGTTTCCGGATACCCAGGCCCACACACCTTTTTTTTGGTCCTTTTCGAGCCGTATATGTATCATATCTCTTAGTTAGGCATATTTATTTTCGTATTTTTTTCTTTCAATTTTGTTCGTTAGGTGAAATTGCCGGTGGGCATTTCTTATTACCTGTATAACGACAATTTTAATATAGATTTTAAATATTATATGTATTTATAAATCTATTATCCGTATTTCGTATCCCGTATTACGTATTAACGTATTTAATAATATATTGTGCCTGATTTGGTGAGAATGATCATGCGTAACATTAGTACCTACATTACTTTTTTCTAAAAATTGTTTCATAGTTAACAATCGAAATAAATCTGTTTATAGTTTAATTTAATCGTATTGTTCATATTTAATTTTTATTTTTATTTTTATTTTATAAAGTTAATTTTGAAACGATTAATAATTATTTGTAGGTAATATGGACAAAAGAACAAGAACAAAGGCCGGTGAATGTTCACCAATCGAGTTAGAACATGTTCAAAGTTCCATATTATTATTGCAAGCCCGACAAGATTTGTATTTTTCTAAGATGCAATCGTTATGCGATTTGTCATTAAATATTAATAGTAAGGAAGACGAAAAAATTTTCCAAATTAAAACGTCTAATATACAAGCACTTCGTAGTGAATTTATTGAGTTAGTAACTCAATTAAATATTGAACAAATGAAGCATAACCCTCAGTTCACTCCGTCTTTTCATGCATGGGAGTGCTTTGAGGACCTGTACGCAACCGTACAGAGTAAGGTACAGGAAATTAGAAATACTTCAGCTGAGGAGAAATTAGATTATTCTAAATTAAAATTGCCTCCAATTAGATTACCGCAATATAATAAATATTCCAAAATCGTAAAATCTTTTGTAACTTCTAACTCTGATCAAACTAATTTAAAATGTCCTTTATGTAATAGTAAAAATCACGATCAGTTATACGGTTGTCCTGATTTTTTAAAATTAAATGCAAGAGAACGATTCAATATCATTAAAAAACGAAATTATTGTGTGAAATGTTTAAGCGTAAAACATAAAACCACAAATTGTAATTCTGTTAAAAGTTGTAAAACATGCAATTCTAATACGCACAATACATTGCTGCATTTTTCGTTAAATTCCAGTTTGTTTAATAAACAGGAGAAACCGTTCGAACCTGCTATCGATGGACTGCGATCAAACGCGCGAGCCATTGAGCCGCAGCGTGAGTCATTGATAGTCGATAGTACCCCGCGCGTCGCGTCTGGCTCCTTTAACGAACCTAAGAACAATCACGCGCCGATTTCTCTGGGTTCATTGCAGAATGAAGCGAATATTTTAATATCACAACCGTCAACGGTTTTACTTAGTACTGCCCGCGTATGTACTCTTGATACACGTGGTAACCCGCATATTTTGCGTTGTCTTATAGACAACGGCTCTCAAAATCATTTTATAACGACTGAGTGTTGCAAAAAGTTACTATTAAATTACAATACGTTTTCTGAACCTATGTTTGTGAACGGGTTTGGTGGCTGTTCGAATGATATAATAGGAACAACCAATATTGTTATATCCTCTCGTTTTGATAAAAATATTAAATATTCTATTAATTCTTTAGTCGTGAAACGTATTACGGATTATTTACCTACTTCTAAGGTTGATAGATCGAAGTTGGAATATTTGTTTAACGTACCGCTCGCCGATGATATATTTTATGAACCCGGTCAGGTTGATATGTTAATTGGTGTGCAGCTGTTTTCGAAACTACTCAAGCAGGGTCGTATCCAGGGACCGCCTGGTATGCCTGATGCTGTTCAAACCACATTTGGTTTTATTTTAATGGGTGAAGCGCCTATTTTATCTACAAATTTTAATATAAAAAGTTCATCGGGTTTATGCGCTTACTCGAGTATCCCTTTAGAAAACATTTTGCGAAGATTCTGGGAGCTTGAGGAGCCGTCATCTAAGTCTTCCGCTTTCCTTAGTGAGGAAGAGGAAGAGTGTGAACGCATATATAAAACTACCACGTATCGTGAATTGTCAGGTCGATATGTTGTTGCACTTCCATTTAAGAAAAGCCATTTTAATCTGGGTTCATCTATGGACATAGCTAAAAAGCGGTTTATGTCACTCGAACGTAAATTACAGTCATCGCCTAGTTATCGTGAGGCATACGACAAAATATTCATTGAATATCTGGAAAAAGATTATATTTCTCCTGTAGGAGATCAGTGCGACAATATAAGTTACATTATTCCACATCACGGTGTAATTCGTGAGTCATCTATAAGCACCAAAGTTAGAATGGTGCTCGATTCCAGCGCGAAGACTGATAATAACATATCAATTAATGATATTTTACATGTCGGTCCCAACTTACAGCCTGACTTATTTGCAGTTCTACTTCGGTTTAGAACGTTCCCTATCGCCTTTTGCGCTGACGTTAAACAGATGTATCTACAACTGAAAACCCTTCCTGAACATAATAAATATCAACGCGTTTATTATAGATTTGATCCGTCTGACCCGTTACAATTATTTGAATTTAAGCGCGTTTGTTTTGGATTTTCTTCAAGCCCATATTTAGCGCTTCGGACTTTGAAACAATTAGCCGATGATGAAAGGGCCAAATATCCTTTGGCTGCTGACGTTATTGATCGCGGTTATTATTATATGGACGATATTTGCTGTAGTTGCGATTCGATTCCCGAAGCAGTTGAGGTATCCTCTCAACTTATTAAAATGTTTTCAGCTGGTGGATTTGATCTTTTAAAATGGTCTAGTAATTCTGAAAAGTTACTTTCTTCTTTACCTTCCCATCATTTGCATCCGCAAGCAGTTCATTTTGACTCAAATGAGATTCATAAAGTTTTAGGTGTAAAATGGGATTCAAAATCAGATACCTTCTCGTTCGAAGTAAGTAACTTAGCTAATGTCACAGCAACTAAGCGTAATATGCTTTCTATCATTGCCCGTTTATGGGACGTTCTAGGTTTTGCCGCACCTTTCATACTATACGTAAAACTTCTAATAAAGGAGCTTTGGCTTTTAAAACAAGATTGGGATGAGATTGCTCCTCCTCATATTATTAAGGCATGGAAGAAATTCTATAGTGATTTACCCTACCTATCTAATCTTCAAGTACCACGTCATGTAGGTGTAACTAAAACTTCTTCACCTATACTGTTGGCATTTTGTGATGCTAGTGAAAAGGCCTATGGTGCCGTAATTTATCTATGTGTACAATCTGAGGGAAATAATACTATCCGTATATTATATAGTAAATCTAAGATTTCACCGCTGAAAGTTGTTTCTTTAGCTCGACTTGAGCTCTGTGCCGCTCACCTCATGACAAAATTATTATCTGCCGTGACACGTGCCTTCGAAAAGCAATTTTCTGTGCAGCGAGTAGTCGCTATGTCTGACTCAACGATTGTTTTAAACTGGATAAATTCCAGTCCCCACCGCTTAAAGACATTTGTAGCCAATAGAGTTACGAAGATTCAGGAGGTTTTATCTCCTAAAAACTTCTACCACATTTCCGGCAAAACCAATCCTGCCGATTGTTTATCCCGTGGGTTAACCGCTTCTCAACTTATTTCGCACGGTTTATGGTTAAACGGTCCCTCTTGGGCAGTTTTAAATGTGGATCAATGGCCACTAGAACCATTCATATTGTGCGCGTCTGATGAAATACCAGAACGTAAAGTAGTCGCTTTACCGACTGTATCCATCCCGCAAGATGAAGGAATACTAGACATCGTTAATAGAATTTCTGATTGGTCACGTTGTTTGCGCGTATGTACCTATATATTTAGGTTCATAGGTAAATTAAAGTCTCGAGGTAAAATATCCTCTCAAGATTTACAAGAAACTGAAATAACTATCCTGCGTGCTGTTCAAAAAAAGCACTTTCATTTTTTAACTCAATCTCTTCTACTTAACAAATCGTACCCCGTAGCTTTGCGTAAACTTAGCCCATTTATTGTTAATGATGTAATTCGAGTCGGCGGTCGTCTTTCTAACACCAACCTAACATTTAATCACAAACACCCTATTATTTTGCCTTCTAAAGATCATGTAGTGAATTTAATTATTGATTGGATGCACAGAAAGTCATGTCACGCTGGACCTCAACATTTAATTTCTTTGTTACGACAAAGATTTTGGATTTTATCTGCAAGACGTATTGTAAGATCAAGGGTTTATCAATGTATTAAATGCTTTAAATTGCGCCCGAGAGCTGCAACAGCGCCAATAATGGCTGACTTACCAAAGTGTAGATTAACAATTTCTAAACCTTTTACTCATGTTGGCGTGGATTTCGGTGGACCTTTATCATATACCCCTATTCGTAGACGGGGTAGTAAAAGTGAAAAAATGTATATCAGCGTATTTATATGTCTTGTGACAAGAGCAATTCACATAGAAACCGCAACTGATTTAAGCACTAACTCATTTCTGAATGCTTTAAAACGATTCATGTCGCGCAGAGGTCCAATCCAAGTCATTTATTCTGATAATGGAACTAATTTTATTGGTGCACGTTCCTATTTAAGTGAACTTCAAAATTTCATTTTATCTAACGCATCCAGTGAGGACTTTCGCTGCGTATTAAACGAAAATCGTATTAATTCGTACCAAATCAGGAACATTTAAACGTCCTATCATACGTTTATGTCCTTTACCCATTTTATCTTAACTTCAGTTTTATCTTTAGTTTATTATCGTAGTTTAGTTTTTATTTGTATTATTTTTTTTTTTTATTCTATCAATTTTTTATTTTAATTCTTTCCGCAATCCTCTCTTTTGAAAGATGAACTTTCAAGGCGGGGAGCTATGTTCGCGCTAAATCGGTGTCAGTCAAAGAAGGATGACACTTGTCGATTTGACTTTGACACACGAACCGGAGACGGTAGGTGGCGTTCCGGCATGACAGCGCAAGAGAGTTAAAATTTTACCGCCGTCGCGTGCGCACTGAATATATACTTACCGCAAAACCGTACCGCATTTCCGTATATTCATAGATTTTAAGGATCCAGGGTTTGGAGTGAGACACACCACCGTTGATGGTAAATGCTAGTTATAGTCTTATCGTTTGTTGGATTCCTTTCTTTATTATACTGACACGCGACAGCCGAACCAGCGCAAATTTATTTCACCGTGGGAAGGGATCATCCTGGATATAGTTTCCGGATACCCAGGCCCACACAGTATTAGTTATCTTAAGTCACTCGTTAACTGGTTAATATGTTACAGTGTAATCAAATTTTCCATTTTTTGTATGATAAAAAAATTGTTTTTGCATACAAACATACAAATCTATTTATTTATAAAATGCATATAAGCCACATTATATGTTAAATTAGAAACCATTGAATAGTGGTCCGTGGTTGGTGTCAAAAGTTAAATTCCTAAAAAAATCGGGTAGGTCAGACAGACAAGACTTCATCATTATTCTTTGGTACGGGATTTTGAAAATAATACTTGTATCAATTTACAGTTGGGGGTACAGCAGGAGGACACATGTCCCTTTCAATGCCAGAAAGGAAGAAATTAGTAGGAGAATGGGTGAAAGCAGCAAAAGCAAGGGATCTTCACGTGATGGTGCAAGTTGGAGGTGCAGCTATGCCTGACGTACTTGAAATGGTAGATATGTTAATATTATATACTGTCTAAAACAGTCTTAAATAAATAAAGCACTCTTTCTGTCGTGTATTGCGAGTTGGTTGATAAAAAATAACTGGTTAAACTTTGCTAAATTGAAACTTCAATTTCACTATTAATTTTAATCACCTGGAAGTGGCACTCCACTGAAATGCCCTCCTTTTCTACTCCTGTTTCATGAGGTGCAGAAGAAAAGGTATATTAATATACCGTATAATATATAGGCTGATATATCAGCCTTATGTTTCTCTTCTCTTCTTTAACAAAATCCCAGAGGCTCTTTAATCTCTGCCTTTTATTAAATTTAAGAAATGTATTAAAGAAAAGCTGTGTAAAAAGGCTTACTATAAAGTTTGTGATTATCTAGTTGATAAAAGGGCCAGGCTACTTCTAATTAATTTGCTATATTTGTTTTAAATATTGTAGAATTGTTTGATGATTTGCTTTTTTTTAAAAGAGTGCCGAGAGTTTTTTACGCCGGCTTTTTCTCTCGGCCAACACCTTCTGTTTTCTTTGCCGATGAGTAGGGATGCCAACAGGTTCGAATTTAATGACGTGGCAATTAATAAACTTATTTCATTTAATTTCAATAAAAAAAATTTGATGCGTTTTCTACTTCTCTCCAGGGTTCAATTTTTATTTATTATCCCAGTAAGGTTACTCTTACACTGTCTATTACTCACGTAGAAGACAATAAAGGGCCGTTAAAAGATCTTCAATATTCTTACAATTTATATCTATTTTCCAGGCTGATTTCTGTGCCAAGAGTAGCGTGGACTCCATTCTTACGCTTCCAGAAACATACTTCCGACCGAAGAACACATCTGAACTCGTGGATTATGTGGAAACTGTCGCAAAATCCGCCCCCAATCATCCAATTTTATATTACCACATACCGCATATGACCAATGTTTTAGGTACTTAAGACTTTTATTTTAAGAAAACAACTTATAAATAGACGCTAACGGTTAAGCACTCTTGGCTAAGATGATTACATTTCTGTGATTATCTTCGAGGCATCATCCCACGCCGATCTTGGACCTAATTCCGTAAAGAAAGATCGTGAGTAAAGTACAATCATCATATGATGATTTTACCATACACTTATGTTACATGTAAGCTTATACGCACATAAGAATAAATATTCATTTGATTTGAAGAACCTTACGGTTCATAATGGTGTTCCTAGGTGTTCGCTCATAAATAATTATTTTATAAAACAATATGAACCGAACCAGCTCCTTCAAGACGAGAGCGTATCAATTCTTAAAAGCCCAGTGCGAGCCTTCTGGCAGTTTGAGTGTCCATGGGCGTCGGTATCACTTAAGATCAGGTAAGCCTCCTGCCCGTCTGCCTTATGTAAAATGAAAAAGAAAAATAAATATGTCGGTAGTAATAAAACTTTAAAATTTTACAAAAATGAAGGTATTTATAAAAAAGACACGATTCGATGTAAAATTAGCAATTGTATTAACTAGACGTACCCGTTTATAACCTTTTAGCTGTCACCTCCGTGGCTAAGTGGTTGAAGTATATGCCGGACAAAGGTCATGGGTTCAAAACACTGTGTCATACTAGAGCAATTTTTTTGCCTACATCATCTCGTCTGGGGGTCTACCTGGGAGACATTACCAATTTTTTAAAGAAGTATATACTTTCCTTACGTCGGCAAACCCCTGAAATCGATGTCCATGGGTTGGTGACTGCCCTGAGATAATTCATCCTTCATAAAACACTTTTTTTACGTTATAGTAAATATGCCAGCGTTCGTCTCCGAAGCCACCAATCGTATACCCACATTCAAAGGCATCAAGTTTTCCTCCAATGATCTGAACGAGGCGGCTCAGGTGTTACGGAACCTTAAGGATGACCAGCAGATTTTCTTGGGAACAGCCACTGTAAGGAATTCTTTTATTTACACACTATTTGCCGGTGATATACAACGGTGTATATGTGCCACGGTTCTCTCTTGGTATTAACACTATATTATGTATATAGTTTAGGTAGCTAAGTAAACTCACTTTAGGGACACCCTACAATTATTTATTTTTTGTTACATATTTATTTATTATTATTTTATCCTTTATCGCCTTATACAAAAACACACATTACAAAAATAAAAAAACAGTTACAAAAGTTATAAGGCAAAGGGCGGCCTTATCGCTTACAAGCGATTTCTTCCAGGCATATTATAAACGCAACAGATTTTAAATATAAACGTTACTATTTTAAAAAAAGTGCGTGCGAACAAAGTATACATGTCAGAACTTCTTAGTAAATTAATTATTACTAAGGTAAAAGCCCCAATAGATTATGATGTACCAATATATGATCACTCCATGTATTTGTCTGTCTATATTCACACTGTTTACACACTGTATACGTGCTAATGATAATATAAATAAATAAAATCTGTGTTTTTAAACAAGACATTATGCGACAGAATCTAAAGTTCTGATATGTAACTACTAAAGAATACATCAACCAATAGCGTGTATATTTTCTCACTCTCTCTCAATCGGTCTTAATCGCTCTTTCTTCGACAAAAATGCTGCACGTCTTCGTGACGTTCCGTAAAAATGTTACCCTCATACGCCTAAAGAAGATTCACTTCATTAACTTATTATATTTTAATAATATTTTAGTTACTGGCACCTGCGGGTTTACTCGGCATAAAGTCCAGTATTGGAACAGTGTACAACTTCATGCCAAAACTAGCTCAAGAAATACAAGAAGCGATAGAGCAATCCGATGTTGAAAAGGCCAGAAAGCTGCAGGAGAAACTCAGCTTGGTCATAGAGGCTTTAGTGCCAGAAGGTACTTTTATAAAAAACAGCCATTTTACTTAACCGTTGATATAACTATAATATGATTTTTATAATTTAAACAATACTTAATTAGTTATTCTTTAACTTTGATTCATTTGAAAAAAGACACATAAGATGAACATCAATTCATTTGATAATTGCTTATTATATAAGAATAAGCCTTTTTATTTCCTGTTTTACAATGGTTGGTAGTTGTTATATAGTTACTAAAAAAAATCTTTTGTTTTATTAGCTTAGAAAATGTTAGTAATATCTATAATGTCGCTTACAACTAAGGGCGTGTATACATTTACAGGTGGTTGGGTGCCAGTAATGAAAGCGGGTATGGAAGTTGTGACAGGTATAGCAGTTGGTCCCGCGTCAGCACCACAGAAGCCCGTAACAGAAGATGGAAAGAAAAGAATAGAAGAGAGACTGCGAAAACTTGGAATTATTTAAAAATATGTTGTCAATGTTACAGTTAACTTACTTATAAATAATAAACCAGTTTTACACTAAACTCATCTGTTTCTTTTTATCACAATTTGAAAGAAGAAATCTGTTTAGAATTTAAGCTAAAAAATATGTAATAGTAATATTTAAGTTCTAAAATTTGAGAAACCAAATATTAAATAGAAAAATAAATAAAATATATTCCATTTTTTGAAAGATTCAGTATATGACTCTGTGACAAGTCATACTTAGCGCTTAGTATCGCCTCAGAATATAACCTTTTGTGTTATACTCTGTGAAATACACAAACAAAATTACACGCCAAATTCTACACCTCCTATACATATAATAAATAAACATGGTACATATATATTATTCAAAAAACTCCTTAAATTGTGATTACAAATCCAATTAAACATCTTGTCAATTGATCTGAGACGGTTGTGGTTCCTCCCAGGGGGTTCCTAAGAATAAATGCTTTACATAAACACACGAGAGAAATGTACGTGAGGATTCTTAACACCCCGAAAAATATATCTATATGGAGCTGCTTACACAATTGTATTTATTTGATACAACTAGCACTATGTTTTGAGTTCAGTTTTATTGTATTTTTAGATCCTGTCCTGTAGAGCCTGTGTCTGTTATCCTAACTTAATTATCGTAGTTAGGATCAAACTTGTAGGATACCCTAATTGCCTAACGATGTACTCCTGACTCAAGAGTGCTGGCTTTCTTGTCAGTTCTTGTTATGTGTTTTTATATATAATAGGCAAACGAGCCTATGGACCCCCAAAAAGGGCGGTCATCGCAGCCCATAGACACTCAAAACGTTTTGCCCGTTCTACGCCCTTTACTTGCGAACTGGTAGTAAATGTAAATAAGGAATTAATTTAACATATTTTCTGTTGTCGTTGATAAGTGTATTTATCGTTATTTTTTATTTGCGTTTGAGTTTGCTGTGCCTGTATACAAATCTAACTTAGCTACTTGGGCCTTCGGACCAGACAGTTAGTTGTTGGGCTGGTCGACTCTTGGGATTGGAAGAGCATAACCGCCTCCAACACACACGTTTCGGAGCTATACCATGACAAAGTTAGTAGGAGTGATTTTTTTAATGAAAACAAAAATCACTCCTTTTAACTTACGTGATACAATGGTATGTATATATTAGTATTATTACTATTTTCTTGTGTAGCCAAGTCCACATTTCAAGGATCGTCATGCTCACTTAAATGTCATTGCTTGTGGCGGCGTCCACGCGTCGGGTTGTCTCTCTCCCTAAAATATGGCGAGGGGGCCGATGGCTGGCCATGCGTCATACTCGTGAACGGGTGCTACTTGTGGTGACTGATCATACTTGAATTCGTGTATGCGGTGATATTAGTTGTTTTTACTACGTATTTGCGTGTTGTTTGCCATGCCATGCCTCCTGCTGAGAGAACAAATCTTTGTTTTTAATTTAATTTATACTTCTTTATTACTCGATATGTCATATGGAACATGGTGTAATGGTTGCAGCTCCTTACAAACATTGTGTAAAAAAAACTTGGTGAATAAAAAGAGTGGCGGAGAGTTTATTGCCAGTTCTTCTCTTCCGTTCTACGCCCTTGATTTGAGAACTGGCAGTAAATGTAAAATTTTAATCATTTAAAGTATATTTTGACGTTCATAACTGTACATTATGTTACCTATATGAATAAATGATTTTTGATTTTTTTGATTATCGCTCCTTAATTTTGACTTTGGTCTTTGTAGGACTTTCAAGGAAAATTAAGGCATGTACTACTTGTTCTGTACAGACAGCGAATGATGAGTGAATGATCTTGTGAAGGGATTTGTTTGTTGTCTGAAAGCAATGTATGAATTTAAAGAACGTCTGAGGGTCTACATATAAAGACACATTTTCACTTTTGTAAGTGTCTTTAATCAATTGTTATAAACAGACAATGAGTAAGTGATGCTGCGGAGGGATTCGTAAACCAGTGTTTTTGTTTGTCTACTTAAAACAATGTATAAGTTTAAAGAATGTCTGAGTGTGTACATAAAAAGACACATTTCTTGTATTGCAACATTTACAGCTCTATAGAATTCCCGAACGTACACCCCGCGAAACGCGTACAGTATCGCATTATATCATTTATAAACAAAATGTGTTAAAATAAATCGCGACGTTGGCAGCCGCAGATACGCGGATTTAATGTACACGCTACGATTTTCGGTACAATTTGCGTGAGCCCAATGTATGTGGAAATAGATGTAGATATGTTAATTTGTTCTATATTTTATTTATAGTTTAGAATACAGTAAATATTTACGTGGAGAGAAATTTCGCGAGAATACATCGCTGTGATATTTGAGCCTTCTTATGACTTCATGACTGCCCACCAAACCATCCCGGCTTTCTTTTTTTGACAGGGTATTTGTTCTCTTTTTAGAACAGGAGTCTCACCTGAAGTTAAGTGACACCACCCATGGATGATGAGTGACTCCACATATCCACGTAACGCTGAGATTTAAAGCCGAATGGAGAGAGATTGGCTGTCGACGATGTGCACCGCTCTTCGTTGAATATGGTCAAGTGAAAGGAGCTTGTAGAGGACTGGACTGGGAGCTCCTGCCCAGAGATGAAAACATTGCTTCATGTGGGGCTGAATTTTCTTGCAAGCGGTGGCCCGGAGTGAGGCACCGTCTTGCTTTATTGAGCGTAGCAAGGTCCTTCAAAAGAGCGTACCGATTCTTAAAAGGCCGGCAGCGCGCTTGCGAGCCTCCTATTGAGACGAGTCGAGCCAGACGCTCCTCGTCTCCGCCACACCAAGGGCTATATTGACCGCCCCAGTGCCGTTCTGCATCGGCAGGACGCGAACATCCACACCGCCAGAGTGGGCTCTGCTCGAACTGTCTGATGTCCGCCTCACAGGAGAGTGGATACACAAGAGCAATGCGAGCCTCCTGCCCGTCTGCCTCCTGATACATTAAAAAACAGGCTTGTTAAACTTACCCCTCTTTAAATAAAAGACCATATGAAATTTACTACAACCATATATAGACATATATAAAGGATCAATAAATATACAGCAGTACGTATTCAACAATTTCCTTCTCAGTGCCCCTCAGTGATATATCACGGCATTTTCTCACCTAATAAATAATACGTGTTCCTTGAAATGTGTATTTTGTGTGTGAGGGCTTTGAACATAAGTCTATACATCACAATTAATGCACCAATATGATTTCATTGTAATTAAGTTTACCATTAAGTCTGGTCGTTAGATTTCCGTAACTGTTTCATGATTAGACAATCTTATAGGGATACTTCCCTATTAGATTGACTCATAGAGGTCATCAGCCTCCTGTGCTCTCCACGTGGACTTTTGGGTCTAAGGCAAGCCTGTTTTCTTTCGACGTTCGAGCGAATGTTAAATGCGAATAGAAAGTATATTGATGCTCAGCCGGGATCGATCCTACGACCTACGATGAGGGCGGATATTTACTTGCCTATTTAATTGAAAAATGATAATGAAACATATAAATAAATCTGAGGCCCAGACTTAATGAGGCTAGCGCCACTGATTTTTTCATTTTAATTCCAAATGCGGAAAAGAAATTGTAAATAATTGCAATTGTTTTGTAAGTATTATAATTTATAGGGAGCTTATTTCATGGTCAATTATACCACCGTGCATGGACATTTTAACCAAACAGTTAAGTAAAATATTATTTAATTTGATTTTCTAATTCAATTTTTAGAGCGCCTCCTCTGATTTCCGTGAACCTTGGTCAATGCGGGAGTGCTCGCTGGTGCGTGGCCGGCCTTTTAAGAATTGGTACACGTTTCTTGAAGGAACCTGAGTCTTTTTAAATTGCATTTGAATGTATGATAAAAAATTAGATAGGATGGTTTCAGCTGTCAAAAGAATATCTATGACATTTGCTTAATATCCCAATTATTTTATCATTTCCCTAAAATATATCACATCATTGATCATGTCACGAAATTTCAATATACCGAGCATTGCGTAGAAATTTGAATATTATGATTTATTACAACTATTTCGGAAGCCAACAACGACCAGTATATGTAGACCTCTACCACGTCAAATCTGGGGTCACATTCTGATACAAATAATGCGCAATATATCTTCGAGTGCGGTTTAACGTTTACTTACAGTTATACCCGTTTAAAAACATATTAAAGAAATAGTCTATTCGGTAAGCAAGTGTCTTTCCACCCGTTCTATGTATATCTATGTATATATCTCCTTTTTATCTAAATAAGTTAAGCTCATTTCAAAAACGCTCAGTACAAACTTCTAATATAAAAGTAATTTAGTTTAATTTAAAACTTTAGAGACAATACTATGTACGCGTAAGATGTTGATACAATATTACAATTTTAAATTCATTATATTTTCGATGTCAAATACAAAAGCTTTGTGGAGAAAAACCCTGACTTTACTCAAAAAGCATCAAAACAAAAATTTCCCAAGTTTCCCAAATTAGCTATCTAAAATATGAAATATCAAGTGCTAAAGAGTGTCTGCAAAATAGATCACAAGAACAGAGTGTCTTCTTCCCTTTAATAGAGACTGTAAGTAGTGTTATTGGACACTTACTTATATAATAATCCTATTTAGTAAGTTAGGTTAGACTTAAATTACTTATTAGTCTTAAGTTAGTCTAGATCGTAATGTTCCTTGATGTCTTAGTGAAGACACATGTATTTAGAAAAAAAAATCTTAAATATGAAATCCTAAAACTCTATCCTAGTAGCGAAGTTCATTATACATTGGTTTCTCTCCCCTTTATACAAATATTGCAAGGAATACCTTGCGTATGTGTCATTTTTGTTCCAATAAATCTTTAACTTAATACACTAGAGTCGATAGGATTAGGAAGGGATGGATATTTGTATATGATATTGATTTGGGGCAAGTTAAAATTAAAAAAATAATATATACGATAATAATGCACTGTAAAGAGTGCATTATACACATATACATATAACGAGAATATACTGAATTACTTATAAATATTTAAGAATTCTTAAATGAAGTATTTTGTTTCACAAATGCCGTTGATCAGAGAAAATTTTCGAAAATCTCTTTAATAAAAAATCAGTGGTGCTGCAACCTTTTGACGTCTTGGCCTCAGATCTTATCTTAGCAACTAGGTGATCAGCCTCTGGTGCCTGACGCACGCCGTCGACTTTTTGGGTCTAAGACAACGCAGTTTCGTCACGATGTTTCAATGCACCCATAGAAAGCAAAATGGATTGGTGCATAGCCGATTGATTTGACCTCATGTATGAGAAACACTTTTTAATATTAATTCTTAAGTAGTAAGTTATAGTCGGTTTAAAATGAATCTCCGAAATAATATTGTTTATTATTAGAAATATCCTATCCTATCCACTTGTCCACAACACATCTTCATAACAACGAAAGCTCTGAAGGGTATACAATAAAAACCTTTGTTCATTCATGCCCCTTGTTTCCGAGAAATATCTGTTTCCAGTATTGTTATAAAGGCAAGTAGGTGATTTTCATTTCTGACACGTGTTTTTTTAAAATATGTTATCATCCTAACGTCGACAAATTACCATCCGTATCACCTCGACGTTCGTTCAACTGAGTGTTTCTGAAGGCAGTTTCTGCCACCACCACAATGTGGAACCAGATGCCCACTGAAATATTTCCAAACCTATTCAACTAAGAGTACTTCAAAGAGTGTATCAATTATTTAAAGGCCGGCAGCGTGCTTGCGAGCCTTCTGCTAGTACGAGTGTCCATGGAGGTGGTATCAGGTGAGTCTCCTACCCATTTGCCTCCTGTAACATAAAACAACATACGCGTAGTTTATCATAATTGGCTTTCATCTTTAGTAGTATTGGACTTTCATTATCAGCCAGACAGATACCGGCAAACATCTTGAACAAAGTCCTTGTCTTTTATTGTCTGTCCTTGATTTTGAGGTTGAGGAGGGGGTGGGGGGGCACATCTTGTGCTCTTCCAACTTAGTGGTTTTACAGCCTAGGTTCATGATATCGTCAGTGCATCTCGTCTGAGTCTGACTCCATAGTCAGAAAAAGACCACCCTCTTCTATGGAGAAGAAGCCTTCGAGTCTTGTCGAGCCAATCTATAAGGCCCATTCATCTCCATTTTATGGTCACTAATGACTGCAGTCACGAATGACCAGCATTGCTCTCTGCATAGTTTTCTGACTGTTGCTAAAACCTTTGTGTGTTTGAGTGATTATTACAGAGTATTTACAAACAGTGCCCAAACACACTGTTTGTAAATACTACGTTTCACCAATGCCAAGTATTTAAGGTCATTAATAATTAGTTAAAGAGGCTTTTTATGATACAAAACAAACACGGGATCCCTAATCGATCAGACACTCGGAAAACATTGTGAATCTGTAGAACAACGTTCGTCTTGTTATCGGAACGCAAACATGATTTTTGGGGGAACTTATTGTTTGGGAGCGATAAGGTGACGCTTTTGAAATATTACATCCATCAAAAGACGATATTTGGTCTCTGAAGTTTTAGGATCATATTCATCGGTGCTATGTAAGCTTAGATTTTATGTCGTCACGCGGTTAATAATAAAATAAATTCGTTCATCGGATTTCGAGGTAGAATACGAACTTCCACTCATATCACCTCGACGTCCGTTGTTCCACAACTGTGCCCCGCACCACCACCATTTGGAAGCTACCCACTGAAGTATATATTTCCAACCAATTCTAACTTAAGGCGCACTCTCGAGTGATATTAAGTGATACCGCTACCCATAGACACTCAGACGGGCAGACACTCATTGCCTTACATATATACAATATATGTAATGTATATATGTAAGGCAATGAGTATATGTATGTTTATCCCCTGGTCTATTTAAAAAAACTGGCAATTTATAGTTATCTTAATATCAGCTCTTTTTATTTAGATTATATTATTTAAAAAAAAAAAACTTTTAAGGTACTAGTAATTAATATTTGAACTAGTAATTAAAGATTGTCTTATTATTTTTCTGAAATTAAAATAAATTGTGTCTTTCGATAGGAAATACATAAATAGACTTAAGATTATGCAGCATTTTATCACCCCTACAACCCTAAGACGCCCTAACCACTGTTTTCTTTGTTCGAATCCTTGGCCCAATATTTGGTATAATTATACACTTGATTTCACACTTAGACTAAATTTTCGTTTGTCTTTCTTACAAATCATTCCTCAGGGGCTTTAAACCGACAAAGAGAGTTTAATACGTCAGTCAAAATATTTTGAAAAAATTAAGAAAATTTTGGCAAATAATACATCCTTTAATTCATCAAAGTATTGCACGCTCTGGCAATAGATAAAAAGATCAAGTAAAACATAAACAAACCTCGATCTTACTTATGTTTTTTGTTAGTAATAAATGTTATATCTATATCTTTGTCAAAAGAGGATGGACAGCGCAAGCCACAGCTAACGCCAGCCGGACATCCGACGTGCATCGTTCCACAAATCGCTCAAAATTTTTAAGGCAGTGTCTGCCGCACACCACCACTATGTGGAACCGGCTGCCTGAAGTATTTCCGAACCAATTCGACTTAATTAGTTACCAATTCTTAAAAGGCCGGCAACGCAACGAAGAAGATTATGTACGTTATAATACAAAATTATAATTTTGATGTTATAACGTGACATGATTAAAAATCATGAGTATTGAGTGTTTTTTTTTTTATAGAACAGGGGGCAAACGGGCAGGAGGCTCACCTGATGTTAGGTGAGTGTATTAATCTCACATTCAATAAGAAGTATGTACTTAATAATAACATAAATTAACGTCTTTATAATTTTAGACTTGATATTTAGTGATGATTTCAACTGAATTATATTTGTTTTTCTATAACTGTAACGAAGTGTAAATAATTAAATGATTACGCATGCCAAAAGTTATTTACAATAAAAATAATTCGATGTCTTATATCATTACTTATACAGAACTTAAAAGCTTTTGTAGAAGTAACAAGGTCGATTTATTACAGCTACGAAGTTTAATCAATAGTTCAATGCATAATGTAACCAAGCTGAGGGGAATCACGGCAAAGATTAAACATTTCAAGCGAACACTATTAATCAGATCACCGATTGCACTCACTAAATAGTTTTAGTGCTGAACGTAACACGATAAAGGTTTTACTATCTATTTTTATAGAAAAAAATAACCAAATGTCAGAGGGCTAGTGAGTGCGTTGCCTTTAAAGAATTGGTACGCGCTTTTCTTCAAGGAATTAGAATTGATTCGAAAATACTTCAGTGGATAGCTGGTTCCACATAGTGGTTGTACGGCAAAAACAGCCTGAAAAACGTGCTGTTGTGGGAGTCTTTGCCAAAACAAAAGAAAGATTGGATGTGAATGGCTGATTGTTTTTAGCTTTAAACTGCGTTTTGGTTTTGCAATGAAAAAAAGGAACTAAACATGGCCAAAGATGACCGACTTTCAATTTAAATGAAACTTTAGAAGAGATAAGATATACCAATGTGATAAATAAGAAATTAGTAAGATAGTGAAGATGGCTTGCAAATTAAAAAAGGTTTTTCAACAAGCACACCCACATACACACACACAAACACACACGCTCACAAAGACTTTCGCATTAGTTTTATTTCCTTATTTAAAATGTTAAATTTGTTCAAATTACCCATAATATATGTATGTACTTATTCTTACCACTCAATATGACTACTGTGGAATGAAAGCCTGGTTATCCATATCACAGGTTCTGACGTAGTTTGGAAACCAGTCACCCATTACCTTCTTAACTGTAATTATTATTACATTTGATTTTCAAGAACAGAATATTCCATATGTATCGCATCGATAATGGCACATCCCTAAAATCAAAGGGTTAAGAGCGCCGCCTGGTTAGTGTGAACTAAATGAATCATTAATAATGTACAGTTAACGCAACCCAGCGACCACCAAACATCGATGTCGGCAAACTTGTTTGGAACACTGTTTAATACGTGCTTAGTATACAATTACACGATTTAAGGCTTAGTGTCAAATACATGTAGCCAATAAGACAACAGTTTATTCGATGTTTTGTTTTATTATTATGCTCCAACGATCGGTACATTGATACATTGTTACAAGAAAAATACGATACAATATTAAGGGTCTGTTTCACAATGTCGGGGTAAGTTCCAAATAACCTATTTATTACTTATTGGTAGGATATTGTTGCGTTTCACGACTGTGAAATAGCGCTATTCGTCATGAAACGCGAAGTATCTTATTCAGAACTTTTATCTGTTGCATAGCTATTTGGTACTTTATCCATACATTGTAAAGCAGACCCTTAATGTGACAAGCACTTATAAACACGAAGAGATAAAAAACCGCCAATAGTTAACATAACAAAACAAAGGAAAATTGATGGACACAGCTTTTTTATGCCCAATCTTAAAATAGGTGAGATTTGCCCAAAACGCGTTCTTCTGAAAGGGCCTTTAAAAAAAGTTATTGTAAGGTAAGTGGTTATTGGAATTTAAAATTGGCAGGGAGGTTTTCATTTTAGCGCTGTGGAACATTTTGCTTCTCAGCATGATGCTGAGCCAGGGCCACAGCACACACACATTACTCATTTGAAACGAACCGAATGGGAAAAGGTTTTTTTTATGGTTTTTGATATCTCTCATGTCTGTGTTTCTATACTGTGTATTACAATGACTAAGATGTCCCTAATATTATAGCTGAAAGGGTTGTATGATTGTGACACTTATTTTGGAAACAAATTTCAATAAATGGAATTTAGCTTTGTTTTATCATGGATGGTTTTATACTACCAAATTTGACTTGGGCTAAGATTTCGTCAATACGTTAATTTGTCTAAGACATGATGGTCATATAATGGTACTTGCCTTCAGACGTCCCGTTCTGAGAGGAACTGACTGTATATACCCTAGTGATATACAAATATTGTCAATAAATAAATTTAAATCGTACATTAAAGTAAAACTGCTTGCTAAGGCCTATTATAATATAAATGAATACTTAAACCATCATAGTGCTTGGATATGAATTGCTTCAGTATAAATAGGTAACGCGACTAATTCTCTCGGCTGCATTTTAGGACTATGGGGCGATCGTCGATAGTAAAGTGGGAACAAACCGTGATTCATGTGGTATCAAATTATTTCAGTATAATTAATATTGTAACTATTTTCTTGTGTAGCCAGGTCCACATTTCAAGGATCGTCATGCTCACTTATATGTCATTGCTTGTGGCGGCGTCCATGCGTCGGGTTGTCTCTCTCCCTAAAATATGGCGAGGGAGCCGATGGCTGGCCATGCGTCATACTCGTGAACGGGTGCTGGTTGTGGTGACTGGTCGTACTTGAATTCGTGTATGTGGTGATATTAGTTGTTTTTACTACGTATTTGCGTGTTGTTCTCACGAGTATGTAAGTGCGTGGTCCTATTTCACCATGCCTCCTGCTGATAGAGGACAAATCTTTGTTTTTAATTTATTTTATTATTCTTTATTACTCGATGTGTCATATGGAACTTCCTTACAAACATTGTGTAAAAAAACTTGGCGATTAAAAAGAGTGGCGGAGAGTTTATTGCCAGTTCTTCTCTTCCGTTCTACGCCCTTGATTTAAGAACTGGCAGTAAATGTAAATTAGAATCATTTAAGATTTTGACGTTCATAAGTGTACATTATGTTACCTATATGAATAAATGATTTTTTTATTTTATTTTATTTTTATTTTATATTTAAACAAATTTGTTCTTCTGATATTTAAAACTAAAAATTTGGGTACCTATATTTTGTGATTTGTAATTTTTAAGCCAACTAACTGTTTCTAATTAAATAACTTTTAAAAAGAGTTTTTATTTTTCATTCAATTCAAAATAATTTATTCATGAACGTCAAAAAAAGAAATATACATTAAATGCTTCTAATTTTACATTTACGGTCTCAAATCAAGGGCGTAGAACGGAAGAGAAGAACTGGCAATAAACGTTGACTGCTTATTATTTGTACCTGAATTAAAACCAACGTTCCGTTTTGAGTCAAAATATAAATGGTCACTTTAAGCATGTATTGTGCACAAGTTTGTGAGTACATAGTTCGTGAGCACCTATGTCCAGGATTTATTTATATTTATTTTTACATTAAGGTACATAAACAGAAAACAGATTGATTGGATACATATAGTTATTACACACTAAAAAAAATTCAAAAATATGAAACCCAATTACATCAGTACACAGCATTTTACACTAAATATCAATCACATAACATACCCATATTAAACTTAATGACAAGAAAGAAAAAAATATATATATATATCATTATATTAAAAAAAATGGGAAGAAGCCATCCAGCGGGAAAAGCCTGCCTGGTGGGGTGCTTTCTTTCCTCTATTTCTATCTTCCTTCACCTCTACAACAGTGGTCTTGTATACGTCTATTGAATTTGATTTTGTAATATGATTCATTTCTTCAAAAACTGTATAATTCCGTCAAAAGACTTGATATAATCCCCTTCTCATGTCAAGAGCGGTCGCCACATTTATTACTTTGACATGAATACTAGCTCTTCAATAAAATTAAAGAATTTCCTCATTGTTAAGTTGACAGTCGACGTAAATAATAATAGTGTTTTTAGATGTCAAAAAATTTTGTTCGTTCTGTTTTTCATATTATGATATCATACATGTAACGGTACACAGTGAATTGATATACACAACTTTAAGTATTTATAATTGTATAATTATACTTATACCTTATTATGCACCCCCCACACACACACTCATGCACACAGGCGTATTGAAAACAGTTGAATAAACAAAAATAATTAAATTATATATTCTTATGAAATTTTCTTATGTATTAAGTATGTTATGAAAGAGCTGGGAATATAAAAGGGTTTCCAAATTTTAATACAATTATTATATATGTTTTTTCATTTGACATAAATTATAATACATTTATGTCAAATGAAAAAACCCCTTTTTACATGAAAAATTTGCATGCCTTTGTTTGTGCCAGAATATGCAGTGTAGATTGTAGCACGATATCAATTTTTTACCATATCCTTGCAAACAAATGCATTATTATTATCAGTAAGAAATCCAATGAATAAATTAAATCAGATGTGTTCATTCTTATAAATTCAAAAATCAAAATCAATACCCTACAGGCAAACTGAAACACAATTTCTTATTTATAAAATATAAACTATGAACACATAAGGGTTGATGAAAAATGGTTTCAATAAGTCAGGTCGTATTAACGTCGAGATCTGAGTTTGAATAATAGAAGGGAAATCACATTCGGGACTCAATCGTCACTGTTCAAGCACCATTAGGATGGGATGAAACGGGTATGGCGAAAATTACTTTAAAATATACTTATTATTGTAATATTAATAATCGTTTATTTGCATAGAAAGTGATTCAGATTAATTAATTATAATTAACTGCAGAATCACTCACATACTCAAACTCAAAGTATTTTATTAATATTCAGGTAACCAAGTACACTTATAAACGTCAACAGAAAATATGTTACATTGATTTTTAATTTAATTTTACCACCAGTTCCAACATGCAGAAACTAGTAACACAATCGATGGAACGCATGCTATTATAAAAATCTCGTAGCACTTCATATAGACGTGGCTACGAATCGCGTAGCACACCCATCATAGGAATTAGTTAACCGAGCATTTATTCCAATTTTGAATTAGATTTTGAATAATAAAGAATACTTGTGGCGCACAAGTAATATATTTCTTTACTAAAAAATATGCTCAGTCAGCACTTTTACTGTACAGAAAGTATAACTTCAATGCAGGTATGCACAACCAGTAATTTTATACATGCATTCATAAATGTTAGTGTATTTTTTTATATTGGTAAGTAATCTTACCGCTAACACGTATCGATATTAAAAAATAATAAACAATTAGGTAATATATAAACCTAAAACATTAAATTGGTAAACATCTGTTCTATTTTAAATACTTATGTTTTAAAATATTTTATCTTATGCATATCCATATCAAGTGATTACTGTACATTACACGATCAATCAAAATATCTAATCCGGGTTTAATTCTAACCCTTCTCCGGTCCATCGCATGTCATTTGTTACAAGCAAATCCGCGGGGTACGGCAGACCCACTCCTTGATATCTCTTATTTATTGTCAAAACGCCGACTTGGATGGGGTGAACACTATTTGTCATTGACAAAGCATTTTGCGAATCCACTACGGTATGTTCGGAATATGTAAATATTTCTTTTTTTTTGTTTCGCATCCATTTGGTAAGTGGTATTGACTGTTGCGGGATTTTGCGTATGGTTTATGTAGATTTTGCTTATTGGGTTTTTGATAAATGGATTGACTGAAGATAAATGTGTATGGGAGAGTATACTTTTATTAAAAGTAACCTAAAGGAAATGAATTAACCTACCTATGCCTATATTAGCGCATAGGACAAATTTATTATTTCAAATTATGTGAGCAGTATTGGCCTAGTGGCTTTAGCATGCGACTCTCATACCTGAGGTTGTAGGTTCGATCCCCGGCTGTGCACCAATGGAGTTTCTTTCTATTTGCGCATTTAACGTGAAGGAAAACATCGTGAGAAAACCGACAAGTCTTAGACCCAAAAAGTCGACGTCGTGTCTGGCACTGGAGGCTGATCACCTACTTGCCTATTAGATTTAAAAATGATCATGAAACAGATTCAAAAATCTGAGGCCAAGACCTAAAGAGGTATTGTAACGAACTAATTTAAAGAACTTTTGTATGTGTAATAAACAGTATTTAATTCCGATCTGTATATCGAAAAAGTATTATTTGCAACCTAAAATCCATATTTATCTAGACAGACAGATTTTCTCGGTACACGATTTAAATACTATGCAAAACGTTACGAGAATAAATCAGTGCGTCCACAATACCATTCCAAATTTAAATATTTGACGTGACATTTCTAATATCGTCGTCAAGCACGCAACATTAAAGTATCATAAATAACTGATAAAGGGGCCGATAGTCCCCACATTTGCGTAGGGTTGACAATAACATATCGTCAAAGACGCCAATCCCTTGTATCGTTATAAAGACATTTTGTAACGTCCATTTCTGATGTTTAATATATACGTCCCATTTGTGAGGGTACTAATTGTTCAGTATTATTGTGGTACTTAGCATTGAAGATATATTTTGATGTTTTTAAACCATTGGTAGTTGAAAAAAATCCCTTATAGCTAAAGTTTTAATGCTTATCGCTTCATGCAATATCATTTGGTTGGCACTAAAGGAAAGGCCAGCCATATCTTCTATGCTTTGAGTTGTTCGGATAACCTGCAGCTAAGTTTCATCAACGGATGTCAAGGCAGAAACGAAATATCACCCGTATCACATCAAGTTCATCGTTCCACAACTGAGCGTTTAATTGGAAAAGGACTCGCACTCACTAGTCCTCTGGCATTAAGAGTGTCCTTAGCGGTATCATATCACGTGAGTTTCATGGGCATGGTGACATGATTTGCCCCCTATTCTATAAAAAATATGATAAAGGTAAACACAAGACACAGATAAGTAGTTTATCTTATTATGCACATGTGCATTGGCTATTAATCTATATGTAAAGCTGACGGTCAAAAACTAAATGTTAATGGTGCATGCTTAAGATAATTCTGTGAAAATAGGGATATACCCGGATCGAGTTATCATGCCCTATGTCCAATTACTGTTCATTTTTCTTGTCCAAATCCAGCCAAGTGACGTCCGTCCGGGTAAGGGTTAGTAATCGTCCGGTGATAAATGATCCGGGTGACATCGGACGGACTTAAGGATCCGGTGTGTATGGGTCAAATAGTAAGCGATAAAAAAGCTACTGTAATGCGATAAAAAACGTCACGCGGTTCTATACTTGAATGGTTGATTTAGTTGGTTCCCAATTCGTGGTTTACGACTTGAAATCCCCCGTTTAGGATATCATTCATTGTCAAGTCTTGACTTATGTCAATAACGTATTGGATGTACGGGACAAGTGGATACACGGGAGGCAAAGGGAAAAACAGCTTTTCAAGTTTTCAGCACTTAAGTAAAACTTTGTATCCTATCTACACAGATACACAGTAGTTCTTTAAATACTATGCATTTATCATTTATTTATATATTACAGAAAAATAAAATAATATAATAATAATAATATAATGAAGTACATAATATACACAGTATCGCTGTGAATCCACTCTGAGAAACATACAATGTCGCAAACAGCATTCAGTAGCTCTTTGATAGCAACATATTGGTTCTGCAAGTAATCGTAGCCTTCGTCCATATTCCATAGGTACAAAGAAACCCAGTTCTTGGGCAACATTTAGGTTAGAAAATACCTGCCGCAAGACTTTCAGTACTCAACATAGTAGGCAAACTGTAAGTCCCGTTTGGTTTCCAATTTATACAATATATTTATAAAATAATACTGCCTACCCTTAGGAAGTGCTGAATATTGGGCATTCAAAATTTCTTGGAATATCCTATTTGTGCTTCTATTGTTGTGATATATTGAATCTTTATAATTATACTATGTGACGTAATCTTAATTATATAGCTTTGACTGTCTGACTGAAGCCTAACATGGAATAACCGGGTCACAAACGTGAAATACAGGTTGTGAAGATAGTCACAATTGATGGTTTTCTTATTATTTCTAGTCTCGGAGCTTTCGTTAAATGCATATATTTTATGCCTCCACGCTTTTGTTTACAAATTTTATTATCATTATAATTAATATAAGGACACTAGCTGCCCCCGCGAACTTCGCTTCTCCTTAATGAGATTTTACTGAGCCTACCTGTTTAGTACATACCAACATGAAACATTTTTCTATGCTATCCCACAGACTTTTCGGTTTTCCGGATTGAAATAAACTAGTGCTGTATCATAAAAAAAAAATTAATCTAAAATTGAAAAAAAAAATTAAGGGGTTACTTAATATTTAGGGGGATGAAAAATAGATGTTGTCCGATTCTCAGACCTACCCAATATGCTCACAAAATTTCATGAGAATCGGTAAAGCCGTTTCGGAGGAGTTTAACCACAAACACCGCGACACGAGAATTTTATATAAGATTTATAGGAACTATCACTGAGTTCGAATATTGGCAAATCAATGTTATTGAGAGTTGGTAAAATATGCATCGGACTCAATTTATTCAATCTTTAATTAATCATTTGTAAGGCATTTTTTTGTATAAAATTGAGCTAATAGGCCACGTTACCCGATAATACTGATAACACCCGAAGACTCATACATATAACAAAATATAGTTTTAATTGTTATTTGCATTGGAGCATATGATTCGGAAGTGCACATGAGTCCGTAGAATGTTCAATTGAATTGATTCCCGCATGTGTTGCCATTTCGATAGGAAATTATTTCGTAGGCATTTTTGCGTTTGTAAAAACAATCGAAGCATTGACGATATTTTAATTTTCAAACGAAACATTTTCTTAATCATGTGCCCTTTTACTGATTACATATTGTGTTTTATTTGTTTCGTTTTGTTCCATATATTTTCTCTTAATCACTATATGCCTTGTGTATTACTTATCCAATCTATTTATTTTCGTCTTATAGTGGTTGCCTGGAAGAGATCGCTCGAAAGCGGTTAGGCCAGTTGCCAATATATTTAATTACGTCAATAGTATTATATTTCTGTACAACATAAGATGTACAACAATAAAGTGTTGTTAAATAAATATTTGCTTTTTGCATACTCGGCTCAATTGCAGTTCTAGGTGACTGCAGTAGCTCCCAAGGTGGTGGCTAGAATGTGAATGACTATGACTGGCTGGCGATCTACTTCCACTAGACATAACACAGCAGATTCTTTGCCTTTAGTAGGCATTGTTGACCTCTCTCCCTCAGCGATTCCCACCAACACCCAACACCATTCCCAACTTCCCACCACATTAAACATTAACACATATGACGTCTCTGATATATTATGTACGTATATACACATGTGATCACCCTATAATCATTTGACCGAAAAGGGATTTGAACCAGATGTTTTATCCGGTCATACGTGTCATCCCTACTGAATAAATGGAATAGTTATAATATTGACTTAAAATATTTATTAAATAACTCTAACATATCGATTTTCCAATGGGTTTTCCGGATTTCGACCATTTTTTGTTCCCACGAGAATGTAAGTGCGTGCTGCTATTTCACCATGCCTCCTGCTGATAGATGATCTTTGACTATCTGAGACAATTTGTTTTTATTTATATTATTATTATTTATTACTTAAGATGTTATGTGGAACATGGTGTAATGGTTGCAGCTTACAAATGTTGTGTAAAACAATAAACTTGGCGATTAAAAAGAGTGGCGGAGAGTGTATTACCAGTTCTTCTCTTCCTGTTGGCGACTCATAAATAGAAATATAAATAAATTATAAGATAGCTTAGAAAATTGTAACTCTATAAATAGAAATTAAGTATGAGTGTTACGAGTTATAAGTTAGACAAAATATTTACACATAATGTATGTGAGAAATATTGGTAAATTATAAAAGTAAATTTATTAAATAAATTAATAATGCTTCGTCGAATAAAAGGGTCACACAGCTCTCGTCGCGGTATACCGGCGCAAATATATGTAAGCGTAGCTCTCGTCGCGGTATACTTGTGTGGTACTTAAGCCCGGCGAGATCTACGCTCGGGAGTCTCGGCAGTCTCGGGAGTCTCGACAGCCTCGGGAGTCTCGGTTCAGTCTCGGTTCAGACTTGACACGGTGCAGACACGCGTAGAGACTCGGGCTCTTTCCTCTATCCCGTGACAACGAGCTGTGATCCACGAAGAATCGGCGAAGCAAGAAACAAGAACAAGGCGCAGTTTCACTTCAAGACAACACCTACAATTACGCACTAGCAGGGGTGCGTGGGTCGAGGCGGTACCAGCGTTACGTCGAGCCGTCTTGACAAAAGTGTACGAAGTCAAACTCCACCGGTATACAAAGCCGCACCGAGGTTACTTTGGTTACCGCACGGGTGTTATCAAACGAACACACTTAAACGTACTATACAGTGCAGGCCTGAGTATATCTGAGGTGTCGTGGGGGTTGGCGCAATCAATAGTGGTCCTTCGAGCCGGATCCTGCAAAAATAGTGGAGTGAATCAAGAAGTGAATATTGCGAGAAGAAAATGCCAGTCACAAGATCACAGAACGGGATGCAGCGAGGGGAATCGACGGTGACTGTTACCTCCGCCACTACGTCCGAAGTCCGGACTACAGGCGAAGAGATAACGATCGAGCAGTCCACGTCGACGAGCGCAGCCAGCCACTCAGAGCAAGCATTGACTCTGACACCAGCGGGTTATACCCGGCGGGCCGCATCGAGAGCCGTATCAAAAGCTAGCTCAAGAAGACAAGCCGAGGCCAGAGAAGAGTTGGCTCGCTGTGAACTGCGGGAAGCGCAGGCAGCCGCACGCCTGGCCAGATTACGATTAGAAGCAGAAACGGAAGAGGAAGACTCCGTTATAGAAGACGTCAACGATGACCATGAAGAAAAAGTAGCAAACTGGGTGCGCTCATCGGCACAAAGACCAGAAGAATTAGAAACAAAAAGCGACATTCGAGCAATAGCCGACGCCATAAAGGAAGTTATGACGAGACATGTAGCGCCGCAACCGAAATACATTCAAGAGCTGCCGATATTTGAAGGAGACAGCTCCGAATGGACGGCGTTCCGGGTCGTATACGAAGATACATCTCCGATGTTCTCTGACATTCAGAATATGGCGCGGCTACGTAAAGCGATTAAAGGCGCGGCGAGAGAGAGTATTAAGAGCCTCTTGTACTCAGAAGCGACGCCGGAAGAAGTAATTAACGCTTTACGCCGAAGATTTGGTAGACCCGACGCATTGGTGCTAGCCGAACTGGAGAAATTAAAGGCGCTTCACAGAACGACGGAAAATCCCAGGGACATATGCGTTTTTGCGAGCCAAATAAACAACAGTGTGGCCGCCATAAAAGGATTGAAGAGACCGCAATACCTCTACTCACCTGAAATCGTGAAAATTATCATAGTGAAGATGCCTCCAATTCTAAGGTTCAGATGGTACGATTACACGGCTGCGAGGGAAGAGGAATCGTTCTCTGATATTCAAACGATAAGCAACTTCCTGAATTTAGAAGCAGACAAATGCGGTGCATTCGCGGTACTCGAAGACAGCAAAAGTGTACGACCGAGCGCAACGATAAAAAGACCGGTGAAGCAAGCTACTTTTAATATTGCTGAAAGGAGTAGACCAGAAGAAATCAAGTGCCCAGACTGTGAATGCAACCATAAGCTCAAAGACTGCCAAAGATTTCTGAATGCGGTAGTTAACGAGAGATGGGAAACGGTTAAGAGACTTAAAGTCTGTTTCAAGTGTCTCACTGGGAAGCACCGGAAAGAAACATGCCGAAGACCACCGTGCAAGTTGTGTCGAAGATGGCATCATAGCTTATTACATGTGACATCGGAGAACGATCAATGTCACGGAGAAACAGCGACCGAGACAGCGACGGTCAATACAATTAGTACACCGAAAGCTATTTTAAAGATGCTTAAGGTGGAGATATACGGACCGGCTGGGAGCAAACAGGTACTGGCGCTGCTAGATGAAGGCTCAACGGTGACACTGCTCGACGAAAATGTGGCTTCAAGCATCGGCATAAAGGGTCCTCGCGAAACCTTAAATATAGAAACTATCGGCGGCGGGCAAATGAAAAGTCACGACTCGATGATTTTAGACATCGAAGTGAAAGGGATCAAGCAAGATCGGAAGAGCACTCTGAAACGAGTTAGAACTATCAAGGAGCTCAAATTAACCCCACAACTCGTCGACAAAACCCGACTTAAGAAGTGTCATCATTTGCGGGGTTTACTGCAAGACGTGTGCTACAAAGCTGAGGCGCCGAAGCTGCTCATTGGCCAAGACAATTGGGAACACATTGTCTCGTTACAGATACGACGTGGAAAGCCAGGGCAGCCGGTGGCATCAAGAACAAAGTTAGGGTGGGTTATCCATGGCTCCGATAGCGTGTCACCGATCAATCATGTGAACACATGTGCACACGTAAGCGTCGTCGAAGACAAAATAAATCAGCCAGTGAGGGAACTTCTCAATATTGAGTCTTTGGGGGTTCAGCCGAAGAAGCCTTCAACGGCTATAGAACAGCAAGCTCTACAAATATTGGAAAGAAATAGTCAACAATTGGAAGATAACAGATCCGAGGTCGGACTGTTGTGGAAAAGGAAAGACTTACAACTTCCAAACAATTTCTCAGCAGCCTTCAACAGATTTCAAGGAATAGAAAAGAAACTGTGTGAGGACACTAAGTTTAAAAATGAATATAGCACGCAAATATATCTGTTGAAAAGCAACTACGCTGAAGAGAACAACTACGCTAAAGAAGTAACAGCCGACTGCACATCGAACAAAAAGTGGTACCTGCCTCACTTCCCAGTGAGGAAAAAGTTAAGTATTGTCTTCGACGGTGCAGCCAATCACAACGCAGTTAGCCTCAACGACGTTCTGCTGTCCGGACCGGACTTACTACATTCAATATTTGGAGTGTTACTGCGAGTACGTCAAGGTCTCGTATCGATAGCGGCCGATATAAAAGAAATGTTTCTGCATGTGAAAATATGTGAAGAAGACAGAAACAGTCTCAGTTTCCTTTGGCGAAAAGACAAGGAAGCGCTAGTGAAGGATTACAGAATGTTATTAGTGATTTTTGGAGCCGCATCGTCGCCATGCACCGCGATTTATATAAAAAACAAGAACGCAAAGGCCTTCTTACATAAATACACCGAAGCTGGGAAAAGCTACCTAGAGCATATCGGTAGAATAAAAGACAATCGGCTGCCGCGATGTATGTCACTATTCTGCACTGAGGGGGAGCTGCATACTGTCGCAGACGCGAGTGAGTCAGCGTATGCAGCCGCAACTGGAGGTAATGGAAAATACTTAGTAAACCTCGTGGATGCCAAGTCGAGAGTAAAGTCTCGGAAATCAATATCTACGCCGAGACTTGAACTGCAGGCAACCTTGTTGGGGACAGAACACATAGACAATTCTAGACCAATAACGAACCTAGCTGACAATTCGGAAGAGGAGGCGCTAAAACCAAACTACTTTCTCATTGGACAATCCAGTGGAGCTGCGCGCATACGACATTTTCCTGATGCAAAGCTGGTGGGCAGAAAAGATTTGAAGTCCGTCCAACGACCCTCTGATCACTTTCGGAAGAGATTGCTGCGGGAGTACTTGCCTAAACTACTGCCTAGGAAAACGACTAGACTACAGAAAGGCGAGCAGCTGCAACCAGGCGACGTGGTTTTTATCGTAAAACGCACGCTACCACGATGCACTTGGCCGAGGGGAATCATCGAAACAACATACCCCGAGCCCGACGGAATAACCAGAATCGTGGACGTCGCAACCAAAGGGGGAGTGTTACGAAGACCATCGTCGAGGATCCTGATCTTGGTGCCTGTGGAGTCGCCGTGCAGGAACGACGGTGCTACGCACGAGGGGGAGAATGTTGGCGACTCATAAATAGAAATATAAATAAATTATAAGATAGCTTAGAAAATTGTAACTCTATAAATAGAAATTAAGTATGAGTGTTACGAGTTATAAGTTAGACAAAATATTTACACATAATGTATGTGAGAAATATTGGTAAATTATAAAAGTAAATTTATTAAATAAATTAATAATGCTTCGTCGAATAAAAGGGTCACACAGCTCTCGTCGCGGTATACCGGCGCAAATATATGTAAGCGTAGCTCTCGTCGCGGTATACTTGTGTGGTACTTAAGCCCGGCGAGATCTACGCTCGGGAGTCTCGGCAGTCTCGGGAGTCTCGACAGCCTCGGGAGTCTCGGTTCAGTCTCGGTTCAGACTTGACACGGTGCAGACACGCGTAGAGACTCGGGCTCTTTCCTCTATCCCGTGACAACGAGCTGTGATCCACGAAGAATCGGCGAAGCAAGAAACAAGAACAAGGCGCAGTTTCACTTCAAGACAACACCTACAATTACGCACTAGCAGGGGTGCGTGGGTCGAGGCGGTACCAGCGTTACGTCGAGCCGTCTTGACAAAAGTGTACGAAGTCAAACCCCACCGGTATACAAAGCCGCACCGAGGTTACTTTGGTTACCGCACGGGTGTTATCAAACGAACACACTTAAACGTACTATACAGTGCAGGCCTGAGTATATCTGAGGTGTCGTGGGGGTTGGCGCAATCAATACTTCCGTTCTACATACTTGATTTATGAACTGGCAGTTAATGTAAAATTAGAAGCATTTAATGTATATTTCTTTTAACGTAATAAGTGTCATAAGTGTACAATTTGGTTTATGAATAAATTATTTTGACTTGACTTGACTTGATCCTTTTCTTCCTGTTCTGTATTCTATATATCTGAAGATCGTGCCTGCCGCCTCTATTCTCCGCTTTTCTCCGGGATAAGGATATTAGGACCCATAATTGTCTTTCTTTGTTCAGACCAACGGCTAGGCTATCGACCTCAACTTCTTCTGCCGTCAATCCTCCTTACCACCACAAGTTTGTTGGGCCTATTCGATTCTCTCCAGGCAATAGGGCCAAAGGATCCGTTTGTAAATAATAGATGACAGTCTTGTGGTGATTGGCTATTTTTGCAGAATTTTCTCATAATTAATGATACATTTACACAAAGTATTAAGCTCTACATAACGTTCGCTCCCGAAAAATGAACATATAATATCGGATAATAGCATTACAGTAGAACAAAACGGCAATAGCAAAGTTGTATGAGTTGTGAGCACCGCATCGCTCCATTAGTGATTATTGTCCAACTTGGGCTAAGTGGACGCTCACGTTGATAAAGTACTAGATATGACAGTTTATACTATTTCTTAAAATCTTACTTTAAATGTAACTACGCCTACATTCATCATTCCGTTTCGCCTAACTTGATTTCCAGACTTATTCTCTTATAAAACACAAAACCATCCGTATCACCTTGATTTCTATAACTAAGCGATTCTTAAGGCAATTTATTCCTCGCACCAACTGTCCACTGAAGTATTTACGCTGCAATTCGACTTAGGGTCCTTCAAGAATAATGCGTACCAATTCTTAAAAGGTCGGCAACGTATAAGCCTCTTGTAGTGTTAAAAGCCTGAAAAATAAATAGTAATTGAATGTGACAAGTAATATGACAACACAGATGGCGCTGTCCTAAAATTTTAACGGATTTTACAAACAAAAATAATCAATTCGACGTTATTTTTTCTTAAGTTACAGTTTTCATAGTATTAAAAATAATGTTATCTACAAGTATTTTTTCTAAACTATGTAATAAACTGATCAGTAAGTCTTTAAACATTATGAGGCACATATACACAATGTTTCAATCGGACAAATACTTGTCGTTTCGATAAACTTTATGTCCACGAAACTGGACTCTATGACTGCCAAATACTTTGTACTTATTTACGCCAGCTGTAATTTATGAGGTAAATATCGACTGCGACCCTTGGGCTGCCAAAACTGTATTAGTTTGGCAAGCTTAAGCACTTCTAGTATTTTATTTCACTGTTATTTTAAACTTTACAATATACTGACCGGGATTTGATTTTTAGTAAAAATTTTATTCCATATAACCTAAATAGTCTTGAATTATTAAATTATTTTCACTTTTTTAACAAAATGGTTTACTAAAAGTTATAGAATGAACCTTTTATATAATTGAACTTAAATCAACGAACATATCTAAAATTTTCCTTGATTACTTTAAAACAAATCAAAGAATACTTTTTGTGATGATTAGTATTTAAAAAACTTGACTATAATCTGTGTAGTAATTTATATTTCTTGTTGGTGGTAGGATTACGATATAAGTAAGATGCATACTGCAGACTTCAGACTCAGAACAAAAAGCATAGACCATCGATCTTATGATGCCTTCAATCATTGATCTATTGGCTTGACCGTGAGTCGTAGCTTCGACCCCGGCACCTAATGTTACACACATCTTTCTGTTTGCATTAAGATCTGGCTGACGACGGAGAACAATCTTGAAGAAAGGAAAGCCCGAAAAATTCCCTTCACCTTGCCTATTGAGAAGTATTAACAAAATGAAATCTGTGCATAATGCTTCTAATCGAGCAGTAAGAACCTAACCTATCATTTTGCCGCCCATAGACACTGACATTGCCAGAGGGCTCCCAAATGTCCGTATTTTAAGAATTGGTACGCTCTTTTCTTGTCAGTATATCGATGGGTAGCTGGTTCCACAGAGAGGTACGCAGATGACTGATGTCGATACAGCTAGTCTTGTTTATTTTAATTACTTTCACAGCTTAATGACATATGGCTTATTATTATGGCTTGATGCTGCTGATGTCGAATCTATTACGTATAACGATACGTATTTTATTTATTTAAAGGTGGTGAGCAAAAGATGCCTTCAGAACAGCTCAGAACGATAGACGCTGAGGTGATGCGGGTGGAATTCTTTATTTGCCAAACCGACGCTTTTTTGAAGGCTCTAAGGCATGTCGTGTAGCGTACAAAGATAGAAAGTATGTTACATTGAGTGGACCAACTCTCACTCAAACCATTGACTATTCATGATACACAAGTTGCTATATTATATATTAAAGCTCTTCCGGGTGTAGGTAATATACAAGCAAATATGAACTGCGATATATTAGGCTATACGGCGTGATGCAATCGCACCGCTAAGGCCACCTTAGTCGCCATACTTTATGTGCACTCACAATTAGTTGCCGCGAGATGGCAGGTGAAACTATGGGACATGGGAGCTATGGAGCTACCTTTGCCATACGAGAATATTGAGGCTTACGTATTGTGTCCAAAATTCAGTATAAATTGTCTTATCCTGAAGTTCTAATAATTTATTTGCAAGATGATAAAATAAATGTTTATAAATGTGAATATTTAAGTAACCGATGACACTCAGAAGAGACTTTAGAACTAAATAAAACGAAATATCTCAGGCTGAAAATAGAATATTTTAACATTCGTATAAAATAAAGGTCTGGGCCCCAGATATCTGTTTCATGATAAATTATACAATATATACAATATATTTGGCAAGTAGGTAATCAGCCTCCCTGCATGACGCATGCCATCAACTTTTCGGTTCTTTCAGGAAAGCCGCAATGTTTTCCTTCACTGTTTTAGAGAATGTTATATGATATGTGCACATACAAAATCCATTGGAGAAGGATCGAAACTTCGACCTCAGAGATGAGAGTCGCACGTTGAAATCACTAGGCCAACACTGCTTATTCTCTCACATATTCAGTGTCAATCACACAGTAAATAGCTAATTACTAAAAAAAAACATGATAAACCACTCCATTCCACTGCTATGCTCTCGTAAAGCATCTCAGCGCAAAAGTCGTTAGTAACAAACTCCACACATTTGTGTCACCGGATACAATCCTATTATAATTTTAAATTTTAAGCCCATCCATTTGTGTTGCCACCAATCTGACGCCACTCTACAATCTTTGATACTCTTTTAATCTTTTGGAAGAGCAATCTTGTCTATGTTTCCTGACTTAGTACTCTTTAAAGTTTGCTGCTTAGAACGGAACTTTGGTTGCTTTTTAATATACGAATAACGAAAGTTTTGTTATGGAAACCATTCTCTATTTGACATGGATTTAGGAGGCTTTAGGTTCGATCGTTCTAAGCCATATTTGTGTACTACATCTATAGTGATGCGAGCAGTTCCGGGACGAGACAAGGATTTGGATCAGAAGCCGATCACTTTGAAGAGTGCAAGATTAAAAAAGAAGACTTTCAATCCCTGAACAACTAATATTTGTATGATTTTAACTAACAAAAACTAGCAAACGCTTATCTGATGTTAAGTGACATCCACATGAACTAATTACTCGAAGAATCGCAAGTGCGTTGCGGGTCTTTTTTGCTATATATATGAGTATTGCTACGCTCTTTTCCTGATCGAATTGGCTCGGAAGTGTGGCTATGTACGTAATAGTATAGTATATTACAACGTCCGCAAAAGTGGCCCGCCCCGGCTTCGACATTTAATTTTTACATATTATTGTTTATATTGATATGAACTTTAATACATTTTTTGTTCTATCATCAATAGCTTTCGCAGCGCATGCGATGAAAGATATTTTATAGCCATTTTTTTTTACAAATTGTGGTAACATAATTGTAGTTTTACTAGTAGTAGGGAACCTATATTAATAAGTAATAATGCTGCATTCAAATGGGGAAAGAATTATTAAAATCGGTCCAGAACTTTTTGAGCCAATTCGTTACGAACTTACATACAAATCTTTCCTCTATAAATTATTATAGTCCACATATAAGCAAAATTTAATTGTAGGTTAATGATATAGTTAGTAGTATTTGATTAATTAAATATATAAAACAAATAAAAGCTATTTTAATCGAGAAAAGATACGTTTTAGAGGACGATTCTCTGAAATATGCAGAAAGATTTTCAATTTTCCAAGACCGCCATTACGTACCGAAAACGTTGGTTTTTCCTAACGTTAGGCACACGTAAAATTTTAATTAAAAAGGGATTACACATTTTTGCTAATGTACAGGATTCTTTCTTAATTGTTTCGGTGCAAAATACCTCTTGAAATTACATAAGAATTGAGATTAATTTTCAGTGCAGTTTGGGTCCGTTATCATTAATTAGATTTTACTATTTTACAAATGTACACCTGAAATAATGTAAAAGTAATAATATTATATTTACATCCCACAGGTGGATCCTGCAGAGCCTGGAAGTCACTAGATATATGCTTTGAGGCACTATGTATGTGTTAATTTATACAAATATATATGAATTTATTGCTGTTCGTGAGTCTCGCTCGAATGGCTTCAAATATTCCTTCAGAGAAGGTTTAAACGGAGAATGTGTATAATATATATTAATATAAATGATACAATGCTTTTCTGTCAAATATATATATCATAGAAATATAAACGTTCAAAAGATTTTTTTTTTAATTTTATGGCAATAGTTCGAGAAAATTTCAGATTTATAACTTAATGTTTTTTTTAATTTAATATATACAGGACACAGATCACACAAATGTCTTTTTGTACAAGACATCTTTTTGACGTATGATATATAAAAAAATCTATTTGTATTTAAAATGTCTTATCGTGGTTTGATAGAAAAAAAGCTGTAATACAATCAAATAGTATGGTCAATTAATAAACGTACTAAAAGCCTGATTTAGTTAAATGAACGCAATTTGCTTCGTTAGAGTAAATGAGTTGTTTAAGATTTCTAAGGTTTTATTAATAAAGCCTAAGACTAATTATTATTAACCCATAAATAATAGAATAAGGAAAAATAAGAAAATACAATCCATACTTTACATCGCACCTGGTCAGGGGAGACGGGGGACAAATGGTACAGCGCTAATTAAATATAGCGAGAAATATTTTAATAAGTTTATGAGTGTACCGTCGATAAAGCAGTTTGTACACGAGTAGGTTTTGCGCTTTGTAATCACTGCTGGTTTAGTATAGTGTGTTTCTTATACCAGTAAGAATTTGTGAACAAATTACAAAATACGATACTTATTTGAGATAATTTTAATAATTATTATTAGTTTAATCACATTACTTTTTATTCAGTATTTATGATTAGTTATGTTAATTTTTTAAACACATAGATAGTACCGGTGACGCCAGAGCTGGTGTTTTCCTCTCTCGACGAATAAGTGTCGCAATACAGCGAGAAATGTTGCCAGCAAGGGTCCACTGCCAAAGGTTCCAAATTTTTTAAGTTTGTTTAGATTTTACAATTAATTATTATTATTACTATGTAGGTTAAGAATTTTGTGAATACTATGGCACATTTCCAACATAGTAGTATATATATATATATACTACTATGTTGGAAATAATTTGAATAATTTTGACTGGGACTGAAGAATGTTTATTTATTGGTTATATGCTTATTTTTAAAATAGTCTTCATCACTTAAAGCTTCGTCATATTTGATTCAGTCAAGTCATGTTACAAGTTACAAGTTCTGCCTACTGGAGAGTCATATTGAACAGGTGACAGATGACAGGTGTCAGAATGACAGGTTTAGATAAAAGAGAAACACTGCAGACGATATGCAGAACGTTTCACTCGTTCGTGTATACTCAACCTATCCTTAAAACAAATATTATGTTTAGGTGCAGTGTGAGTGTTGAATTTTAATATCATTAGTTGAGCTGCGTTTTTAATTTTATAAAAGCACTGCCCTCTTTTTGTTATGTCAGTTTAGATCTTTTTGTTTGGACCTGGCTTTATTTATGTGGAATTGGCTTTCGTACCAAAGCAGATACTAAAAACCTTTTATCTCTTACCCTCATTATTACGCTATAATAGAAAGAGACAAAACTTTGCTTTTGGTTAGTGGGAAAATATTATTTAAAATTTTTTTTTACAACTTACAACAAATACTCATAATAAGAAATGTAACTTAAACTTTTTTTGTATGGATTTCATAAAGCTCTAATAAGATTTTTTTAAACATTAAGACATTATGAAAAATTACCATCGACGTAAACTTAAGGCTAATAAATAATTTAAGACTAGCCTAATTTAATAAAAAGGATTTTTTTCATAAGAAACTGTCCAATAACACTACCTACAGTCTCTATGGGAACCCACTCTGTTATAGTGTTCTATTGTGTCACTCACTGTTTAGCACTTTATACTAACGTGCACTAACACTAATTCACTAGTTCAAATGGTTTTGTCCATTTCAGTCTTCTCACATATTGTGGCATCGTCCTTTACAATAAGGTCCCGCCAGAGGTCAATAAAGATAATAAAAACTTTCTATATATATGAACCCCTACGGGTATAAGCCTCCTCAATTTCATTTTTAAAAATTTGCTGTCTCCAGCCATCTTTCTCCCGCCGTCATCTCAATGTCATCAGTTTCCTCGATCCAGCGCCTCGTAGCCATTTCACCAATATTTAAGTCTTCGTTGTAGCTGGCCACTTGTTTAATCCATTTTATTTAAAGGTGAATCAGTGATAGTTGTAAAACCAATTTTATAGCTTTAACTAGCTGCCTCCGCGAACTTTGTTACTCCTTAATGCCTAAATCCTTCACTATCATTAAAAAATAGGGATTAATTGGAAAGGGTTGAAAATTCAGGGTTATATGTATTTACTAATGCTGTATCATAAAAAAAAATTTTTTTAATCTAAAATAGAAAAATAAATTTAAGGGTGGATAACCCTTAACATTTAGGGGGATGAAAAATAGATGTTGTCCGATTCTCAGACCTACCCAATAGGCACACAAAATTTCATGAGAATCGGGTAAGCCGTTTCGGAGGAGTTTAACCACAAACACCGCTACACGAGAATTTTATATATAACTAGCAGACTCGGCCAAGCGTTGCTGTGGATAAGGTTTTTGTTATATTACATAGTAGTAAATTAATCAAGGGAAACCGTAGGAGAACTTATGTGAAACGTTGGTACCACGACACGGACCTAAACTAAACTACCTTTAACTCAGTGCCATCTGTTAGAATTGTATCAAATAATAAACAAATAATTTGCAATAAAATTGCGACTATAATTAAAGATCTTATCTCTCTCTCTCTCAAGATCTCTCAAGTTGGATCGAACTGCACATGGTGTGCTAATTTTATTATAATCGGTTAAGTGGTTTAGGAGTCCATTGAGGACAAACATTGTGACACGAGATTTATATATATTAAGATATAAACAAATTGTTCCTTGTCAATAGCTAGTTTAACGGTAATTTACAAAATGAGACGAATAAATTGTAATAAGTCTACCGATCAGTCTCCGTAATTGAGAGCATCTTCGTAATTTTTCCCAATAACATTTCTAATTACTTTTCTCGTATCCATTCTTCGCTCAATCAACTCGACTCTTTCAGGCGCTTCATTGTTAAGGCGGGTGCATATATAGAAGTTCTTTAAAATCGTATTTTCAAATTTATGTGTCCCATATATAGTAAAATAATTGGACATTAAAACGCTGAAATATTGTGTATTAAAGTATCATATCTTGACAAAGATACTAAATGATTAGATATTTTTATTAATGGACATATAAACTAACCATAAAATGTAAAAACTAAATTATATTATTAAAAGGAGTTCCTTTGGGCTAGGTTCCGAAGATACTGGCAGAGTTCCCCCTTTGAATATCTAGACTAATTCTTATTCCAAGGTAGCTGCCAGCTCCTCAGTCTCCTGTGATATCGACTAACCTTTTGTTATTTTTTTTAAATCCTTATACCACCTTATACCGCACGGACCAAGGGGGCATTCGACACCGAATGGGATAAAGCTTATTCGGAACCTAGACCATGTATTTGCATGCTTTAACTTTTTCAGTCGCATCACAAGCAGCACCAGCTCTATTGTTGGTTCCATGTAGATAGGAAGGAACCAGTGTGTCTGAACAGGTCCATACCAGCACCCGGTTGGGTGCCAATGTTAGATCCATCCATCCATGGAATAAATCTCTAACCGTCCGGTCTCTTGCCATCGAGTCTTAAAATTCCAGTCGGCTCAAGTAGACAAATCGGACGAAATTATTAAAAAGATTTCTAATTAAGTCCAGTTTTTGAGATTTATACTTACAAATATAATAATTTATCTTTCTTTAAATGTAATTTAAAGATGAACAACTCATAAATATTTATATATACCGTTACATAAAACTATCTTCGACCGTGTCTGTCCTTGCCTTAACGTTATTAAGGGGGTGCGGAGAATTGCAGTGCTGAAGTGGGGTGTCCTCGAAGGAGGAATCAAAAATTTAAATTGCAGACATTCTTCACTCGTTTGACGCGTCTTTATTGGACGGATACGGGCGTAGTCTGTTCTTAAAAATTGCTTCTGATATTCGCCTAGACTTGACTAAATAAGGACATGGAAAATGATAACTGTGCATGGGACTATATGCCAATCAATTTCCAAGCAAATCGATTGGGTCTTTCTTGCCTTTCTCATGAGAGGCATTCACGGGTCCTCTTGTGTTGTGGGCGTCAATTAGCAATGGTATTACAAAATTTTAAGTTCATTTACGCATCAATATAACAGTAATTATCGAATAATTAAAAAAAACATTTAAATGAATCAGAATCACATAAGTTGCTAAGCGCAAAACTCGTCGCGACAATAATTAAAAAAAGCTGGAACCCAAGAACAGGGGTTCCACCATGACGTTAACAACGTGGCTATTTAACTTGACACCACGGGCCTGGTGAGAAGATTGAAGAAAACTATTTGAATTAGTGAATAAGTGTTAGTGCATCTTAGTCTTAAGTGATAAACAGTGAATGAAAAAAAAATTGAATACAAGAACATAGTGTCTTTCCTATAATAGAGACTTTACTATTATTGGACACTTTCTTGTATTAAAAATGATAGCAGGCTCAGCCAAGCCTTGCTGTGGCTAAGGTTTTTGTTATATTACATAGTAGTAAACTATTCAAGGGAAGCTTATGTAAAACGTTGGTACTTTTAACACAGCGGCATCTGATAGTATTGTATCGAATAATAAACATATAATTTGCAATAAAATAAAATTGCGACTATAATTAAAGATCTAAGCTCTATAATTAAGATCTATCTCTTAAGTTGGACCAGACTGCTCGCTGCTGCTTGCCGCTGAATTGGCACACCGTCAATTAAATTTAAAATCGGTTAAGTAGTTTAGGAGTCCATCGCGGACAAACATCGTGACAGGAGATTTATATATATATACATGTATTACGAAAAGCGCACAACTTTCTCTCGGCCCAATTCATTAAAAAAAATACGAGTTCTGAGGTTTATTTCGGAAAAGCGAACAGTTTTATAGGGTAACGAAAATTTTCTGTATGTTGGTGTGAAGCTATTAAAATGTAGGATAAGTAAAACATAATATGATTGTACGTATATAATACGGCGCAGCAAAGTTCGCAGGGGCAGCTATTTTATAAATAAAACTCAAAATAATTTCATACTGATATTTAGAAAGAGAATTACGGAACAATATATTGTTCTCCCATTATAATCAACTATATATTTCGTCCAATTTTGATGTACGTAAAGTCAGAATTGAAAGAAAAAAATTGTGAGTGGTATTCGTATCACCCACATAAATATGTGTAAAAAAATAGTAAAACCATTAAATAGCTAAGAAACACAAACAAATGAGATTTTTTTCTGAGCACGCAAAAGTACAATATTTCCCAGCTTAGAATACTTTTTATCAAAAAACTCAATTTTGACTGTCTTAGGTATATTTTTCTCGCCATTAAATTTTTTTGGTGTTGTGGCACCACTGTTTTTGTATATAAATGTATGACGTATTAATAAAGTAGGCTATATTATCTTCTACCGCATTTACCATGGTGAGTGTTCAGCGGAGTTGTTCGGTCTTATACCCGCAGCTTCATTCCTGAGTTTCATTATCGAACATCAAGGCAAAATACAAAATAACATCCGTATCACCTCGACTTCCACTAGGGAGCGTTTTCTAAGGTAGTTTTTGCCGCGCACCACGACTATGTGGACCTGCCCACTCAACCAATTCGACTTAGGGTCCTTCAAAGAGCGTACCAATTCTCGAAAGACCGGCAACGCATTTGCGAGGCTTCTTGCAATGTGAGTGTCCATGGTAAGCGTCCTGCCCGTTTGCCTCCTATTACATTAAAAAAAAATATCTAATATGTTTGGACTTACACCGAATATAAAGTTATGACTACAATGAATCCTTTAAACGCAGTAAAGCCTACAAATTCAGCCTTTATGTTATGGAATCAACCAACTATCGAGGGAGTATGAATTATGACACTTCCTTAGGTTTGTAAACGCAGGGGCGGAGAGGGTTAAGGGCGATTTTTCCTGTTTCTAGTTCAACAGTTTTATTTTCACCCCTGGGGCAAGATGTCGATAAACTACGCAATCTTGTTTTGTGGCCACTTTGAGTTATTGGTAATAGTTTTGATTTGTTGTTAGATATGCAGTCGTAAAAGATGGATGTGAAATGATAAATTTTAGATATATATCTAGCCTAGATCATTATCATCAATCTTTTTTTTTATTAAGACCTAACCACGCCATTGCATTTGCTAAATAAAATAAACTGCTATATGTAATCAATGATAGCAAAAAAATGTGAGCCGTCACGGGACGCCTGGCAGATGTGAAACATCGAAATTATTCTGTGAAGTAATATGCAGAAAAGAACAGATTGTGATAGGAACTAAATATGTCATAATGATAAAATAAAATATTACGATTTTGTTTTCCAGATAACGATGACTATTTATTGAATAAACATTTATTTTCATTAAATACAAAAATTTACTACTGCATATAGATTGTATGTATATACCATCATATAGCGTGGCGATGCGTCGCCACGGCATGCGTCGCCACGGCATGCGTCGCCACGCCAGAATTTTTTTTTTTACGTGCGGCTATAGATGTTTCACATCAATAATAATATTGTTTAGTTGTATTTAATTGGGCGGTTATTACGTGCTCATGGTTCTATAGTAGACAATGTGTGTATTGAATACTCAGTTGTAAGAAAACATCTTGAGAAATGGCATGCCTTAGACCTAATAACCCACGTGTATTACAGTGTTGATACAGAAACAATCAAGAAATAGAAATATGAGGTCGAAACTAGTACTCACTATTAATCATAATAAGAGGAAAGATAGCCGATGACTTAAATTTAAAAATAAAGGCTTATTTAATAAAGTTCACCCCATCATATATGTATGCTATATGTTCTAAAATATACGTCAATTATGGTAAATATAAATGTTAAAAAACGCTAAACAGTTAAAATTTAGGCAAATATACAGTATTTATAATTTTCTTAACAAACATAATAATAATAATAAATAAATATGAAATTAAAACTAAGTTAAAAGTTTGGTCCTGAAATTATACCTTTAAAGCTAACAGCATATTGGCTCAGTATTCGATTCATTTTAGATTTCAATTTCTTTATTGGGTTTATAATAAAATTGAATAGCAATTTTAGGTTTTACAAGTAATTTTTTTGTTTATTGTTAGCAAGTAATTACCATTAATATAGCGGTAGCAGTAATTAGGTATCAGATAGGCACTTAACAAAGCTCTGGATAATGAGTTTTTATTCTTTTCTATTCGCAAAGAATAAGACTGAGAGGTGCTGAACTTTTAAGTTGGTTGCTTGAAAAACTCTGCTGATTCCAAATCAAGAACATGAATTAGGGAAGACAATACTATCATCTAAAATCAATATTTATATACAACATAATTTACAAGTAAATTAACTGTAACGCAACGCGAATCCAATTAGTAAAATCTATGATAAGACATCGTTTTCCATCCAACCATCGAAAACAATTTGCGAACTAAATAAATCGCCTGTCTATAATCGTTGAAAGGGTCAAATAAACATGGGACTACCCTCCGATGTCTTCAATAAATAAAAGTGGACTGGAGGAAAAAAGCGACCACTAACAGACCAACTTCCGAACCGGGATATTTATGGATAGAAGGGGTGTTTTATTGCATGTACCATTTTAACCCACTTGCCCTGGGCTATCTATCTGGACGTGTCTTACACCGTACCTTTTTGACATATTTGACTGGTAATTATTTAAGGCTTTGTTCGTGTATGATCAAATAACAGACAACGCCACATTTTGTGTTAGTAGACATAATTTTAGTTTTTAGTAAAGTGGGTAGTCAATTAATTATCTAAAAAAAACTATTGCATAGATTTTATCGCCTACTTTCAGCGTGGCGACCGAAACAAGAAATTCCTTAACGTAATTAAAACCTAACACACGATGACGTTGTATTGGTGCTGTCAATACGCGTCACAGCAGGACGGAACGTACGTGACGTAGTGCAGGTGCGTTAGAGTGGGACAGAACAAAGACTGCGTATTCACATCTCTTTGACGAGTTCGGTGACGCCGTTATGCGTTAGAGTGAGACAGACTATATAAGGCGTGTTGAAGTCTGAGTCTGGTAGAGATTTTCGTTTTATTACTATGTGAGTTAAAAAATGTAATTATACCATATTTCATTATTATGAATACTAATAAACACTTTAAAAATTAGGAAGAAATCAATTTAAAACACTTCAATCCGGCAAACGGTGTAACACACTGCCTGGTTTATTCGGCGTTTTGGAAAAATAACTTTATTTTTATCTCAGTATTTATTCCTTATAGCGGCCCTTATAGCCCTGATAAGGTCATTCGCACTGATACAGCATATTGTTACGTTTCAACAATTTTTATATTTGACAGGTCATTCGGCGTTATGGCGTCTCCTTTTGATTTGTGTCGATATTTACATTTTTATCGCTCTGAGGAGTTTAGACACGGGCTTGCTTTTAGGAAAATTGGGTAACTGTTTGAAAAGAATGAACCATGTATTTGTTAATAGGTGTTAGTAACAACATATTTGTATATATCATAATATAGAACATTCTACCATCTATTTACATATAGCAAGCCTATATTATGAAGCATACCCTGTACGAATTTTTGCTATGTTTACAGACTTCTATTAATTTTGTAATAATTTCAGAAAATTTTACTATAAACATAATTACATACTAACCGAAGATTCACACTATATGTTGGTCAAATGAATAATAATTATTTCGGTGGATCTAAAGATTATATATAGTATAATATAACATTTATAAATAAACTACAAGTAGATAAAAACACAAAAAATAAAAGATCTTTACAGTACAATTTCATTTTAATTTCTTATAAACTGGAGTAGAAATATACAATCAATACAAAATCTCAACGAAAACAATAAGAATACATTAAGGAGCAGCGAAATTACAGGCAGACTTATATAATATGTAAGGATACATATCTACAATTAATATATTGGTAATTAATTATTTAAATTCCAATAGTCCTTCTGTCATTTGTTTAATTAGACGTTCCGTTTTTACGACATTTTCCAAATAAAAATATTGATGCATCGTCTACCATACGACAAACTAATCTTTAAAAAATACTGTATTTAATAGACACATTATAACAAAACAAGATCTCTTTCATCCATTGTTTATAGCCCCTGTCCATAACATGAATTGTTAAAAAGAAAAATCTCTCGGGCCGATAAAAAATATCCGGCGATTGGGAGATTGAAAGGGGCGAATCACTTAACGTCTTCAATTTATGGCTAAATCTCTCCCGGGAGAGATCCGTGGTCAGACTAACAATATTACGCTATTTACCCGGGTGTAGACTGATAGGTGTCCGCGATATTTATATGGGAATAAAATTGGCTTTTTTCAGAGGACATATAAATTTAGGACGGGATATTTGTTAGAGCAATGTATAATGGGATAATTTCTCACACGAAATCATTGAATATATGGCGTTTAAATATCTCAATCTGTTTTTCGATAATATTTTTCTTAACAGAGAAGCCCGTGCCTGACACATGGCAACGTTTAGTTCAATGTATGTTTGGCTTTACCGTACAGGTGTTAATTGCGCACATAGAAATCTCAAGTCAAAGATGTCTAGCTGGGATTCGAAAACACGACCTCAGACTTGTATTCCCTCATGCCACTAAACCAACACTTCTAAAAACGAAAGGTTCATAAAGGCTCATATCTTCTATTTCATGCACATTATTTCGACTATAATGTTATATACACATCAATTTTATTTATATATTAACAACCTTTATAATTAACAAGCTTAAATTAAACCTAAGAAATAACATAATACATCAAAATATACCTAATAACTAACCTTAAAATTTAATTATTAAAAAATATTATTAAAAGTAGTCCCTTTAGGCAAGGTTCCGAAGATACTGGCAGCGTTCCCCCTTTGAATAGCCAGACTAATTCTTTGTCCAAGGTAGCTGCCAGCTCTTCGTTCTCCTGTGATGTCGACTAACCTTTTTGATAATTCCCTAAAAAGCCTTAACGCGCTAGGACCCCACGGACCAAGGGTCTCGACACCGAATGGGACAAAATCATATTCAGAGCCTAGACCCCTGTATTTACAGGCTTTAGCTTTTTCAGCCGCATCACAAGCCGCACCAGCTCTGTTGTTGGTTCCATGAAGATTGGAAGGGGCCAGTGTGTCTGAACAGGTGGCATCCCATACCAAAACCCGACCCATCCTCCATGGAATCAAACTCATACCGTCCGGTCTCTTGCCATCGTCTCTAGCAATTCCAGTCGGCTCAAGTAGACTTGGCACGTTGACGGTGGCAAGGGACCGACGTATTATATCGTTGAGAGCGGCATGTCTCGAGAAGCGGCCAGCACTTTTTTGACATGATAGTCCGTGATGTCCTAGTTTGTCGACATCACTGCCACAGGGACATGTATGAGCAGTGCAGACCGGTACCCCAAGCCGCAGACAGGTTGCGATTCAGAGCGTGTCAGGTTCAAGAAAAGTTCCTGTATTTGACGAAGGGTAAGCGTGAAGCCAGTAGCCGGCCTCATGCGTACCCACGGCCAAAAGCCTAGCACGTGCTGAACCTGTACTACGGCTCAAAAGATTGTCATAAGTCATTTTACTGTCTATGTCGTCCCAGCTCCTCTGTGAATTTAGAGAAAATGGAAAATTTTGACCTGGGCATGCAATTAAGAAAGCGTTTCTAGCTTCTTCCAAGCCAGCAATCTCAAAGTTTGAAGGGGATGCCCTTAAAATTATGTTATATTATATCTCAATATATATAAATCTTCTGTCACGATGTTTGTCCGCGATTGACTCCTAAAATACTTAACTGATTTGAAATTAAATTGGCACACCGTGAGCAATCTGGTCCAACTTAAGAGATAGGATAGCTTAGATCTTTAATTATAGTCGCAATTTTATTTCATTCCAAATTATTTGTTCATTATTTGATACAATTGTAACAGATGGCGCTGTGTTAAAAGTACCAACGTTTCACATAAGCTATCTATCTACCTTTCACATAAGTTCTCCCACCTTTTCCCTTGAATAGTTAACTACTATGTAATACAATAACAAAAACCTTAGCCACAGCAACGCTTTTCCGAGTCTGCTGGTAAGCTATATATTTCTCTGGTAAGACTGTAGAACACAAAACCTTTTACCATTACAAGCTTTAGCTTTATGTATTACCAAACATTCAGAACACTCAAACAGAAACAGAAAAAGGCAAAATATTGGAAAATCATTATCACAGAAACAATATTATAGGCGCTGCTTCTCTTGTAAGCTGTAGACAATATAATTGTGAACTTTTGACAGTACCAAGTTATGACTTAAAATCATCCTAAATTGTTCTATAATAAAATATAAAGAATACCTACATAATTAGAAGAACTCAACACGGCGGTGTCTGCATGTTGTATTCAAAAAATTTTTTTCGCCATGCCTATTAATCTATTAAATCACCTTCCTAGAAGTTATAGATCACTGACGTGTAATGTTTTCAAGTTATTCAATTTTTAAAGTCAAGGTGCCTTTAATGGGAGAGTATTGAGGCCATAATTTTGACAATTAAAAATAACTTAACCTATTATTACGACATTAATATTCTTATTATATGACTTTATTAAAATTAAGATTAAATTTGTTCGGTATTCTCTGTTTTATGTTTCTGTTTTTTATACATAAATTGTTTATCTATGTAATCTGTTTTGGCTTTCTGTATTGTCTTAGTGTTTTATAATATGTATAAGTATACATATTATAAAACACTAAGACAATACATTAGAGTACTTATAATCAAATAAATAAATTTGCACGCTTTTTTTATATGGTTGTTTGTGCGTATAATTCAAAATAATTTTATTTAAAACGGCAAAGCCCTCTGCAGCATTCCATGGGCAACATTTGACATCAGGTGAGCCTGGGAGTTTTACCTATAAAAAAAGTCTTATCCGAATTGTTTGATATGCATTTTATAGAGGTTCTTGTAATATCATCTAGGCTTCAAGACAATTGAAGCAGTGACCTAGATAGGGGAAACTCAATAGTGTGGCCACAATGACTAGACAATGACGCTACCGATGTGAGACCGATACACAGAGTGCTTCTTCTATTCTATAGATTATACCTTCTTATACAGTGTGATCAAAAAAATTAAAATTAAAATCCTTAAAAACCTTTAAAATTAACAGTAACTTGTTTTGCTTACATTAGATGCATTGACAAAGACAACTGACACACTGATGTCTTATGGCTGTATGCAACGAAGTTAATGAATAAATATTATATACATATATAAGCCTATGCTTATGCCTATTACATGTATATAATTATTTCAGTTTGAATTGAGTTTGCCGGGAGTCTGAAGTTTTCAAACTTGTCAAACAAGAAATAACTTTAGATTATGTATTAAGACGCGTAATTAATAAAAAAGAAGCTGCAGATCATCCTGTATCAAACAAGTCTCGGGTGTCAAGCAACACGCGACTATTGTCAACACATTGCCACGTCATTGTGACGGCCGCGCATCGGTGACCACCATTTATCAACACCATCTATAGGTATCTTATCAACAATTCCATTATTGTAAAGGCCCTATGATAGAAAGATAAAACCAATATTAATTGATCTAGCACTTTCTATGCTTTTGATTTTATGCTAGTGCGAATAACCGTGGGCGGCGGTATCACTTAAAATCAGATGAATATCCTTCCAGTTTGCCTCCTGTAATAAAAACAAAAACTGTAAGTTGACATAGTGGTTAAGCGTGGTACTCTGAGGTCCGCTTATCTTTCTATGACATCCCAAAGAAAACTAAATACTAAGGTACCATTCCTACCGTCCTTAAAATTACAAGAAAGAGAACCGCCGTGATAGATATACGAGACCTCCTTTCGAAGTATTCCCGAACTGTTTGCACTTAGGATCCTGCAAGTAAAGATCGATAAAAAAGGCCAGCCGGCAGCAGCATTCTGCTATAAAGAGATGAGCATCCGGAGCGCTATTCTATAGATATATTTATTTTTAAGAAATCTATTTCGTATTCCTGTGTGTGTGCTATTCAGAATGCCAACGATCGACCATGACAGAATTCTTAAGTGCATCAAGCTCAAACGTAATAAAAGGCAACATTGATAAATTAAGATCATTAAATACATTTTTCCTAGTCAGAACAGTGTCAAAACAAACTCACCCCAATAAAAAACAACGAACCATCAAACCATCCCTCATTATCTATTCATTACGTTTAAAAAAATTAACATCAAAGACAAATATTCTTCATCCGAATCGGAAAAGGCCATCAATAATTAATCAGCCATCTCGTCTTGAATTAGCCGCCGTTTCAGTGAAGTTTGTAAAAAATCCCTCTCTACGCCCTTAGGGAAATTTTATATAACTCTCTATCGATTCGGTGTATTGCTATAGGGAGCTGGATAGAACATTGAACTTCCTGCGAAGTAATCGCTAAGAGAGAATTCTCAGTCATGTTTAGTGTCAAATATGTATCCCGATAATAGTACCAGTCGATAAAACCCAATTAATTTGAAGGAATACAAACAGGTCAATGTTATGATCACGTGACTCAAACTGGTCATTCGTGATATATCATCATCACAGTACCGATTTTTGTGATATTATTTTATTTAAAAAAAATATTCGTCAACGCGTTGTTAAGTAGTTGTTATTTTCAATTTAACGTTATTTTTCTTATATTCTTCCTAAATCTATTTAACTTAATCGTTAAATTATAATTTATTTCACGTCAATTTTGACCATAGACAAGAAAATGCCTTAAGTAAACATGTATGTTATAGATAAAATTATTAAAAGCCAATACATTAGATACTCTTTTGGTCTTCCTGGTTTTCCTATTAAATCCTACTCTTCCACAGGTTAGGTTAGGTTGTGAAAAACATTCCTAGGATTTTTTGTAAATATAAAAAAAAAATTAATTTCATCCACCTCTCTCTCTTACTCACAGTTTTCCGAAGCTATCCTCTCCAATATCTTATCATTTATATCGCTGGTTTTTGACATATTTTTAGTTTGTAAGAATTGCGTTAAATGGTATACTTATTTGTAATGTATATTGGCAAAACTTACAAAAAATATTTCAAATAAACAGATGTCACATCCAGTAGCCTATCTCAATTATCATGACCCCTGAATTAATGAAAAATGAAATCGACTTGGAAGATTTAATTTTTACAGTCGCCGCTATCCGACTTCGTCTATAGATGTACAAATAATATGCGATTTCCCTTTCAAATACTTTGAAACTGTTTAAGACCAATTTTGTAACTCACTAATTAGGCTTTCTGTCTTCATGTGTTTTGGGTTTGAATGTTTGGTAAAAACAATTCTCTGCTAGTTTGATGAGAAAATTATTTAAAAATTTCAATAGTAGTCCAATTAATAATTAATTAACTTGATGCATGAAGATTTAATAATTTTACGTTTAATATGCAGTATTTAAAATTTAAATCATTATCTATAATATGCTTATTTATTACACGAGTGTATAATACATACACACCCACTCATGTAATCAGGCGTGTTAAAAACGGTTGTAAAAAAAATAATAATTGTAATTAAATTATAAATAACATAGATATTTAATTTTAATTATTTATATTATTACTTTGCAGGTTAACAAAATTGTAAATACTATATAATAATAATAGCCTTTATTCAGATACATTTTACATTATATATTTTATGTACAATTAAACAAATTTCCATTTTAATCCAATTCTGGTGCATCTGTGTGCCCTCTTTTGGCAAAGGCCTCCAAATCCCGCCATTCCTCTCTGCACTGTGCCACTCTCTGCCATGTACCGCCTGCCGTTTCTTTAATGTGGTCATCAAAATACTATATTTATAACATGGCTTTTACACATTTAAAGAAAACACATTTTACCGGATTGAAGCTATGTATTATTGTAAACTTAAAATTTTGTTTGAATAATGATAAGTTTACATACATAGCTTCAATCCGGTAAAAAGTGTTTTTTTTTAAATAATATATTTACTTAATTATAATTATACATTTATGGAATCTACTAATAACTTTGTTATGGCAGCGCTGGGAACCTAGGCACTTTAATATGTTTACTTAAAAGGGTTCCCAAATCTTACTCACTAATATTTTGTTGTCAAATAAAAAAAAAATATTTTTTTATTATTAATTTACACTTTGTTACCTTACATCAAATACATATATAAAAGCAGGTTACATTATTTATTAGGCAACGGGCAACTTTTTATACTTATGCAAATTTATCATATTTGGTTATTCGAGATTACGTCTCTTAACTCGTAGAGCGTGCCAATTCTTAAAAGGCCGGCAACGCACTTGTGAGCCTTCTAACAATGTATATATGGGTATCATTAAACGTCAGGTGAGTTGTATAAAAAAAAAATTTGAGGCACTTGCAAACGCGGCTTATAAATGGACTACCCAGTCTAGTATTAGATAGCCTAACATTAGCCAACACAAAAAGTAAGTTGAAAAACTACCTTTACTTGCATTTGTCGCGTTTCCTAAACAGGACTGCTATGGTTTCGTCTATACAAACCACAGCGGTTTTCTAATGTAACATATTATGTTTTAAATTATATCATTCTGTAAAATAAATAATTAAAAAAAGCAGTTGAATCAATATAATATTATAATGGATATGTTATGTACAAGGAATATATATAGAACATATTGAATCTTTGTATCATCAAGTGTAAGGGAAAATATTATGAGTATTGCGAAAAAAATTCACAAAACTGTCGACGAAATTTGACCGAAACATCCCTTGAGGACGCATTTTTAAACTGTCATTAATTTTAAGTACCTCCCCCCACAATTGCCAAGGGGTGATTAAACACTCTTTAATGTCACCCCAAAAAATAAAATCTTACTAATCAACAGATTGGTTCGAAATTTTTTCACTCGGAAAAACTTTTGGAAATCCCCCGAGTATTTTTTATGTCAATTTTTGAGGATTTTAGGCCTGAATTTGATGGCGCAATTTGCCTGCAGATATTCGTATTTTCGAGATTTGAAATTATAATATTTTCGCCTACAGCTCCTAATATTTATTTGTTGAGGCTATCGTTACGTACCTACCTACGCCAGATGTATATTGATTACACAAAATACAAGATTATACACAATCAGTTGTAATAGTATTCAAACTAGTTTATTACGGTTATTGTAACTTGAGAAAAAAACAAATTTGCTGTTTCCCTGACTTGACTCTAGAAAAAACAAAATATAGAGCGAAGGTTACGCCTACTGAATGCTGTCTCCGACACTATCGATATATGTGTATGTTCGCAGAGAGAATTCACATATAATATACACAATATCGGTATTAAATTTTATTAAATGATTCTCGATATTATCGTATTGGTATAGTCTGAAAGGATAATGTATTTTTGTAATAAATAAATTAAATAAGGCTTTGCGAAGTTAAACTTATTTAAAAAGTTCTAGAACCTTTTAAAATAAATAAATAATAATTTTCTTAACCCAATACTAATAATAAAAATTAATAAATAGACAATTTAAGCAAATTTAAAAAGTTTGGTCCCTCTCGCAGTGTACCTTGAATGCTAGCAGCATTCCCTCGCTGAATGAGCTCATTATTATATATTGTCTTGAGTCTCAATGAAGACTTTATTTACCCTTAAATAAAAGGAAAAAAATGACATTAAAAATCCCATTTGCCAAGTTAAAATCGACGTCATCGGGAAATATTTTTGTTTATACAAACGATGTATTTGGGGGTCGGAGATGGGAGGTGGGTGGTATAGCTGATTCTTTGTTGATTTGGAAATGGCATTTGCAATATAAAGTTCTGTTGCTTGCTTCACAAATATAATGAATAATTTTGGTATGTAATAAGTGTGATTATTATGAACTATTTTTTAATATAAGTGACAAATAGAAAATACTTTGTTATTTGTCACAGATGTCTTGGATGTCATGTGGAAGGATTATTGCCTGTTCATCTCTTCCGTTCTACGCCCTTGATTTGAGAACTAGCAGTAAATGTAAGATTAGAAGCATTTAATGTATATTTCTTATTTTGATGTTCCTAAGTGGACATTGTGTTACCTACATGAAATTACATGGATTAGGATCCCCGCCAATAAGTTGTGGAATAGGCTGCCGGTCTAGATTGGCTCCATACCTATCATCTTTTAAGACTTTTCTGCATAAACTCTCGACCCGTCGATTAGCTTTTAAGTTTTTTTGTCTTATTTGTTACGTATTACATTCGAATAAGGTTCTATATATTCTTTTTTCTCATGTATCGTTTGATTATGCACTTCTTGCACTTTACACATCATATTTTTTTTAGTATTTCCCTGACATAGATCGCTTATTAGCGATAACACCGCCCGTTGCATCGTTTATTTATTTGTATGTATGTGTGTGAGTTATTTGAGTATTTTTCTTTATTACAACGAAGTGGGAATCAACTAAATAAATTTTAAAAGTTGATCTCTCTGGCACCTTTCATGCTGGCATTTCCCCGCTGTATTGCGATTCGTTGTTAAATATATAATAATCATTATTTTCTTATTTAGACAAGTAAGAAAATAGACTCTTCAATGTCTGATATATCCTCTCGACTGAAGTCATGAAGGTGTCATTGCGCTCATGAAAGGTAATCACAATATGGTGCAAAGCCAGTAATTATAATTTTAATCTGATGCCATGATTTAAATTCAATTTACAGAAATTTGTATATATTTTGTACATAATTTAAATATCTCACAGTTCTCGAAAGCGGAAAAGATTTAGTTCTTCACATTATCGTTTACCCTGGAAAAAACGAGCGGACTAAATCGACCATGAAACTGAGCATAAAAATTAACAAAAAAACAATAGAATTAACATAGAAAACATCTGCGACTAAAATCATTATCTAATCCCCTACTACGTTATGCGCGAAATAATCATCTAAAAACTCGAACGCAAACATTCTCATCTAAAATCTCGAATGATGTTCGCACTTATTTGGTTAGTCCAAATAGAATAAAAATGTTTTTTTTTAAATTAATAGAAATGCAGAACAGAGTTCAATGATTCGATCCCCGGCTCTACACCAATGATTCTTCTTTCTATGGGCGCAAATAACATTCACTCAAATGGTGAAGGAAAACATCGTGAGGAAACCGGCTTGCCTTAGACCCACAAAGTTGATGGCGTTACTTGCCTTTTAGATTTACGAATGATCATAAAACAAATACAGAAATATTTAATATAAAAGTATGTTGTCATTCTTATAATGAAATATAATTCATCAAATTAACTATCGCATCTTTTACTTGACAAAATTTTATTTCATGTTTAAATTTTTTATGCACGAAGACATCATTCAACATTATGATCAAGCTTAACTTAAGACTTAATTTAAAATTAACCTAATTTACTAAAAAGGATATTTAGTATAGCGTGCACACTACTATTAAGGGAAAGACATTTGTATCTTTTGTACTACTTTTTCTATTTACAACTGTTTAGTACTGAAGCCTAAAGTGCACTCACACCCACTAATTCAAATGCTATTTGTCCATTTCGATCATTAGGCTCGTGGTTTCAAGAAGTTGAAAAGCCTGGAGCCTTTTTTCGTGGGTTCCCGCAATGCTTTTGATATTTGGTGACGATTACATTAAGTTCCTGATGGAGTTAGTCAATTCAAATGTAGTCTAATAATAGAAAAGAGTTAAAAAATAGTAAATATTATACATATGTATAATATATTTTTTATGATTTTTTTTTTTGAGAAAAGGGCTTACCAATTCTTAAAAAAGCTGGCAGCGCACTTGCAAACCTTCTGGCAGTGCCCATGGGCGGCGGTATCACTTAACATCCTGGTCATCTTCCTCCTATAACATAAAAAAATATTGTAAAATTGATGAGCCAAATTAATATTTACGAGACACACACATCTAGTAGGGGCAAATCTTACCGCATTGATTCCTCTCCCCAGGGGGTGTTATCTGGCAAAAAGCAATAAACATTAAAAATAAAATGGCGAATCCACCCCCGATCGTCTTTCTCGTCCTATTTCGATCCACTAAGCTTTGCACAGATTGCTAAGATCTTAATTACTGTCTCATCTTTTTGAATGTACAAGAATATTTTGTATTACGAAAGAAAAGTGCATAACCAGCTAACGGAATGGAAAATAAGACTAGTTGAATTTATAGGAGAAAACGTCAGTTAGACTCTTACGATTTTATTTATTAGTTCACGTAGCAGGCTTGAGGCATTAACTATTTGCTAATTAAAAGCCAGAAAACCTCACTCAAATTCGACAATGTACCCTGGCAAGCCTATCAACTATATTGAATAGCTCAAATTCATTTAGTGTAAGTGTACAATGTACCTTCATTTTCTCATAAAAATAACAACAATGTACACTTTTTTTTTACAGAACGCAAAAAAACGGGGGCAAACGGGCAGGAGGCTCACCTGATGTTAAGTGATACCGCCGCCCATGTACACTCTTAATGCCAGAGTGCTCGCGAGTGCGTTGCTGGCCTTTTATGAACGTCAATAAAGAAATACATATTAAATGCTTCTAAATTAGTATTATCTTTTATTAACATAGCATTTACACATTAAAAAAAACATTTTTTTACCAAATTTTTTTTTAAATCTCAAAACAAACGATTGTTTTCGCTCGCCTGATATTAAAGGAAATAGACACTCTTTACGCCAAAGTGCTCGCCAGTGCGTTGCTGACTTTTTTAAGAATTAGTGGTACGTAATTACGTAAATACTTCAGTGGTCAGCTGGTTCTACAAACTGGTGGTGCACGGCAAAAACTGCCAGAACAACGCTCAGTTCTGGAACGACGATATTTTGAATATATTTTTTATTAAATATGATTTTCTAGAAGAAATCGAAATCAATTTAACAATGATACAAGATAATAACCAATATACAGAAAACACGTGTCTTACAAAACTATAAAACCGGGATCAATGGAAAAACTCGGGAGTGGTGAGGAGAGATAACACAACATGTAGAAAGACCACATAATATCGAAGGATAGTGTATAGAGAACTGGAATTGACACAATTATTTCTTTTCCCAATTAGTTGGATTGAGAATTTTATAGTAGTTCAGCCCTAGCATGCGACTTTTGTCCTTGAAGTAGATTCAACTCCCGACTTTTCTGTGCATACCCGTATTTATTAGTCACTTGTAAGGTAAAAAACACCGCAAGCAGACCTTAAACCCAAAAAAAAGATAGTGTCACAGAAGGCTACTTCCGTATTAAAAAAAACAAATGATCACAATAAAAAAATCTGAGACCATTTAAAATGTGTAGTAATTTCAAGAATTACATTTGCGGGTAGTTTTAATTTGAACCAAAAGGAATATCTGAAAAACTGCTGTTTTTTTTAAATAATAATAATAAAAAGTTTTATTCATTTTCAGACATTTTCTTTTCAAAATGTAAGATTTGGAAACCCTTTTAAGTAAAAAATACCTGTGTTAGGTTTCCCAGCTCTTCCATAACAAACTTAATTACTTAAAATAATGGCATTATTTAACCTATTTTTTTTAATCGTTTCCTTTTTATTTTTCTTTTTTGAACCGTTATCATCACACCTGAGTGCATGAGTAAGTGTGTGTTTAAGCCTGAAATATTAACATACCATAGACATTTTTAACTGTACTTGTTGTCTTCTGAGTAAGCAATGGGTAAGATTAAGAGCGTCGGAGAAAATTTAACCATCTTAGGAAAAGCCTATTTTGGTTTATGATGTAAAACTAAATTACATTTGATCTTTGTAAAACAAGAAAAAACCATATGATTTATTTGTCCAGATAGTTTTCGAGGCAGTGATACAATTTTATTTAAAAGGAAATTTACTAACAATACGTATGTTGGTACAATCTTTCATCTAGAGCTTTATATCCCAACCAATACTCGTAATAAGAGGCGCATGGCACATAAACTTGAATCTGCGCAAACAAAGGAATATCACCAGCATCTCCTTAGGGAATACGCTTTTAAGGGTCAATATTGCGCGATACATAACTTCTAATAAGATAATATGCCTTCCAATAGGCCGGCTAATGATGGTGAGATTAGAATTGATGTTTCTTTTGCGCTTTGGGGAGGCGCTATTGACAATTGTATTGATTATGAATTATTTTCGCCTGCACTATAGTACAGTGGTTACATTTAGAATGTAAGCATTCATTTAAATCTCTTTCTTTCTGTAGTTTAATTAGTTACATTAGTTGAATTTTAAGTAACTAACCAAAATAAAAATTAATAGAAAAAATTTTAAAGTTTGGTCTTTATGATAGTGATAGATATATATGTATGTTTGTGATAGTGTGAGCGAGGAGGTCTCTCAGCTCTGAGGTCACCGGTACTATCTACTAGGCACCAATGTAAATCTTTAAAGCGTGTCTGTGTTTTTTTTTTGAAGTAGAGACTTGGGCACCCTTGCCCAAAGAAAATCGAAAGACTAAAGAATTATCCTCGTGTATATTATGCCAAAAATTTGTTTCTCATCTTTGATGCTAAATATTTGTCATCACATCCAAAAAGCTGATGAAGGAATAAAAACATTCGATCAACATTACTGGAATTTCAAGGACTCAAGTGAAACCTAGGTTTAATTAAGATCCCGAAATATAGAACATCCTATATATGTTATTACCCACGTACGAAAGAAGGAAACGTATTAATACATGTTAGACATTAATGATGTGCCGATTACGGTTATTGGGAAATATGGGAGGGGCGGTAATGATAAAATATGACACATTCGATAACTTTTCATTGAGTATTTTTGGGGAGGTAATATTACCGCCATGAGTTTGCGGCGTATAAAGATTCTTGGTTCGATGGCTAGACGATAGTTATAATTATAGTAATGCTATATCTAAGTTTTTACAATACCATTAACCTAGATTTTAAAAATAATAATAATAAATTAATACAGTCAAAACCTGATATAGCGACATTTAAGGGACCGTACAGTTGCCGACGTTATATCCGATAGTCGTTATAAGCAATACACATATATACATACATATGTAGTTACATTAGTTGTGTAGTTATATTATTATAGGTACATATCTATCTAGTATAGGTATAGGTTATGTATGTGAACTTGTTGTCAAATGAAATGTTAGAAAAGAAATAACAATATTTATTAAGAAATACGTAGAGTACAAAATGTACTTAGCTCGATTGATAAAGTTTTGTCGTTGTAGGCGATATGTCGCTGTATCCGATGTTGTTATAGGCGGTATGTTTGCTGAATAGTTTACTAGAGATTCAGACGGGACTTTACAATCTGGCTGTAATAACCCATCGGTCGTTGTAAACGATGTCGTTATAATCGGTTTCGACTGTATTTATAAATATAGAATTAAAACAAATGTTAAAAGTTTGATATCTGTGGCAGTACCTTACCAGAGAAAACCATCAGCTCTGAAGTCCCCGGTATCTGGGTACCCAGTCGCCATCTTAATTTTTTAATAAGCCTGTGTCCCGGCAGAAGAGTCTCCAAATGGCACAAAATCAATGTTGGAGGAAATACTCTTATATTTGAGATGTTGAGTTTACTGCGGAACGCCTTACGCACAGGACGTATCCTTGTGTACAAAAATCGTATCGCGAAATTAATTATCTATAAGGAACTGTTATTAACCGTTAATAGTAATACTTAAATATTGACTTTTAGTGTGTTCTTATTATTCTATCCTTATTGTAAAAGTGATTTGAGTCGAGCGTGAGTCTATTTGTGAGCTTTATTCTGGACGTCAACATAACAGCAATGACGAAATGTGGGGAATGCAATGAAGGCCTCCTTGATGGGGCAGTTTGCTCATTATGTAAACAGACGTTCCACTACAATTGTATAGGAATTACAGAGGGAGGATATCGAAAACTTGGTGACAGAAAATCTACTTGGCGTTGCCCTAAGTGTAAATCAGGTGGACTATGTCTACAAGTCAATACACCGACACTTTCTCCAATGCATGAACCATCAAGTAAGATCTTAGAAGAGATAAGAACCCTGTCCTCCAGAATGACAGCCTTTGAAGAACTCGTAGGCCAGATAAAGTTAATGAGAGATGAGTTCTCTGAGCTGAAATCCTCAGTAGTCGAAGCTAGCACAATAATTAAGGACTTTGGGTTACGACTACAAAATATGGAGGATAGGCTTCTGGAAGTAGAAAAAACCAAAGAACTTATTAATAATTTACAAAGCAGAGTTGATGTCTTAGAATGTGAAAGGGATGTGGCAGAGCAATGGAATAGAATGAACAACGTTGAGTTAAAGGGAATACCACAGACTGCGAATGAAAACCTGCTGGATTTAATAGTAAGCATAGGATCCAAAGTTAATTTTGCTGTGACGAAACAGCAGTTAAACTTTATAGCCCGCACACCATCAAGAGACTATAATCATCCAAAGCCGATTGTTGCGTGTTTCAACAGCAGGTATGTTAAAGAGAACTTTGTGGCAGCTGTGAGATCGTTTAACAGGGAGAGCACCCTATCTGCCAACCTGTTAGGACTTAGAGGCTCTGCAAAAATATTTGCTAACGATCACCTCACCACCCGCAACAAAGTTCTTTTAAATAAGACAAAACAGTTAGCCAAGGAAATGGGCTGGCGGTATGTTTGGGTCAAGCACTGCAAGATTCAAGCACGAAGAAGTGACTCGTCACCAGTTTGTGTAATAAAGTCAGACAAGGATCTTCAGAAAATAACGAAAGGAGAAATGTGACTTTACTCTCGCACGGTATTATATCCAGCTCAGTTTCTGCTATTATTATCATTACTCTTCATTATTGTTACCATTATTTTTTTACATTTACACATTATTGTTACCAGACCTCTCTATTGTTCGCTCTGGGTTGACCGGTTTGTCACAAGTAGATACTTTAATACGATTGCTAAATACAACTCTGCTGCTATAATCATAAGGCTCATATCCTGCTGTACCTCACTGTTTACGAAATTAATCTATTATCGCATGCTGAGGGTACTAAATAATTTGCATGATTTTACCTGGATATATTATTGTCTCACTCACTTTGATATTGATTTAAGACTTTCAGTAATGTACATCGAATTGGTATTATATGAAAAATATAAGTTTTTCTGCACATACGATACATACCTAAAATATTTTACATTATTTACAGTTACACTGTCTCATCGGGAACTATTTATAAGTCGTATAACTGTTGTTTGTTTTTACGGATTCTGTAAAGAAAATAGGCTGCTATCTCAATGTGGACTTAATTATTTTGACGGTAAGCTGGCGATAGATAAAGTAGCAATGCTTGTTAATAATATAACTTGCATCAAAATACTAACGTCTACTTTTATAGTCGTAGTAAATAACTTAACTTTCGAAAAATCATCGTTACAGCTCAAATTCTGTGTAATATATAATATGTATATTATTAAGTTCTTTTTATTTTATTTAAGTAGTTATATTTGTATTGAACAACGTCATTATATCATTTTGTGTATGTATGTATTGCTCAAAATTGCATATACATATTACATAGACATTGGCAATAACTTAGTTTCGATTCTTTGAATATATACTATCAAAACCTACGTGGCTTACGTACTAAGTGTAGCGATCTTCTAAGTAGTATTTTGCTAAACTCTTATGACATACTTTCTTTTACGGAAACATGGTTAGTTGATGGCATTTATAACAACGAAATGTTTGACAACAGATACGTGGTCTTGAGACGTGACAGAGATTATGATAAAACTAGACAGACCAAGGGCGGAGGGGTCCTATTTGCAGTGAATCGTAATTTAAACGTAAGAGAGCGAGTAGAATGGAGGTCAACGGCTGAGGACATTTGGATTACAATTACGTCTGGAGATAAAAAACAAAAAAATATTAACAATCTACACATCTGTACTTTATACCTTTGTGCTGAAAATTATGGTAATTCCTTTTTAGACCAACTAAGTAACTTTACGCGTAAATTAAATGAATTAATTTTTTCAAACCCACAAGACAAATTTTTAATATTAGGAGATTTTAATCTTAGTCATATAGATTGGTCTGCGAGCGACGAGGATAACACTTGCCTCCTACCGAAGGGCTACTCCGGAGTGCAACAAATCGAGTTAATGGATACTTTGATTCTTGGTAATCTTAACCAATACAATCATGTAAGAAATGTATACGGTAGAATATTGGATCTGGTTTTCTCTAATATTGAGGTGAAAGTCAGTGCATGTGATGATCCCTTGTTACCTGAGGACCCACATCACAAATCTTTATGTATCTTAACTGAGTTTTTACTTACCGATAATATTGAGGATAACAGAATAGTAAAATACATGTATAATAAAGGAAGTTATGATGAAATTAACAATGAGCTAAGAAATTACAATTGGCAGAATACTTTATCGTCGAATGATTTGGAAGACGCTGTATCAACATTTTATGAAATTTTATACACCTTAAGAGATAAATATATACCAAAGAAAACTTATAAGTTGTATGATTACCCTAAATGGTACACATTACCTTTAATTAAAATGATCAAGGAAAAATTTAAGTTTCATCGTAAGTTTAAAAATTACAAGAACCTCTCGGATTATGAATCGTTTTCGCTTCTCAGGTCACGTGTCAAGATTCTTGAGAGAAAGTGCTTCAATGAATACATTAGCAGAACTGAAAATGCAATAAGAACTAATCCTAAACATTTTTGGTCTTACATTAAAAGTAAAAAACTTAACCACTCCTTCCCAAAAGCTATGAATTACTGTGGCGAAACAGCCAGCAAGGGTGAAGATATCGCTAATCTTTTTATTAAATACTTTAAGTCTACGTATCGAAATGATAACTTCAATAATACATACACAACCATAACTACCACATCACAACATGCTCAAAACAGTGTCTCTAATATATCCACAATTGAAATACAACCTAAAAATATAACGGCAATGCTGAAAAACCAAGATCTTTCAAAATCGGGTGGGCCCGATTTTATTCCACCAATATTCTTAATGAAGTGTGCTGATAATTTGTCAAAACCGCTTTCGTACTTATTTAATTTCTCCATATGCAAAGGTCTAGTGCCTAACATATGGAAAGCAGCTTTCATTACTCCTGTTCATAAAAAGGGCAATAAATGTGATCTTGAAAATTACCGACCAATTTCTAAGCTATGTCTCATTGCCAAGATCTTTGAAAAAATTATATATCAACAGGTGTATGCAGCTGTAAAGCCTCAGCTCACCAGTGAACAACACGGGTTTTTAAGGAATCGATCTACGGTCTCAAACCTTATTGTTGCCAATGAATACATATCGAGTGGCATGGATAGGCGAGCGCAGGTCGACGTCATCTACACAGATTACAGCAAATGTTTTGATCGTATTGATCATGACATCTTACTTACTAAGTTGGCATCCATGGGTATACACGGCGACCTGTTTCGCTGGTTCAAGTCATACGTTGACAATCGTTCACAAGCGGTCGTTTTACAAGGATATACATCTAATTGGATGTCTATTCCTTCAGGTGTTCCACAGGGCTCTTTATTAGGTCCCCTCTTATTTATACTATTTGTGAACGATATACGATCATGTTTTAAATATTCTAAAATATTACTATATGCGGACGACATGAAAATTATGAAGTTAATAACAAACACGCAGGATGCATTACACCTCCAGGAAGATTTAAATCGATTTGAGGATTACTGTTTTCGTAACAAGCTGGACTTGAATGTCTCGAAATGCTTTTGTATGACATTCACTAGGAAAAGTAATAAAATCAGTACAACATACAAACTTAAAAATTCTGCATTAGAGGCTGTCGATGTTATTAGGGATCTCGGAATTCTGCATGATAATAAGCTAATATTTGACTTACATGTAGATAGTATTGTACGAAAAGCAACCAAAATGCTTGGCTTTATTTTAAGAACAGCATCTAGTTTTACCCAAGTAAAGACATTGAAAATTCTATATTGTTCGTTTGTTAGAAGCAACTTAGAGTATGCATCACAAATTTGGAACCCTCAGTATGCTATTTACAATAATAGAATTGAAAATATCCAAAAAAAATTTCTTAAACACTTGCAATTTAAGGCCAAAATTTCGCTGCCTGATTACAGAGCCCGGTGTAAACATTTTCACATGTTACCATTGTCATTACGACGTGATATTGCGGACACTATCTACCTTATGAAAATTGCTACTGGCGAGGTCGATTGTACGGAGCTAGTAAGCAAAATAAGCCTTCGAACATATAACAAACCACTTAGAATTATGAATGTATTGCACGTGCCGAGAGTAAACACAAATTATAGAGGGAGGAACTTTATGGTTAGAGCAGCAAACAAATTTAATAACTTAGCGGTTGACATTGACATGTTCGCTTGGAGTGTGGTGACAGCAAGGAGAGCTTTGGTACAAAATTATTTTAACCAGGATGAATGAAATGTATTGATTTCATTTTCATTTTGTTTGTCAACAAATTAAATTCTGTTTTCTTTTTATATTTATTGTTTAACACTAAACAATTTTGAAATGTTTAGGTATCTTCTTGTTATATATATATATATATATAAAATTAACTATTTGTGAAGATTGGTAATTGGCCCATATTGTTATGTATATATTCATCTATTTTTGTATTGTGCTGTGAATCTTCCGAATAAATAAATAAAAAAAAAAAAAAAAAAAATGTTTATTACGTTCCACCTGATCGTACCAATTTTTTTTAATAAAAAATAATACATTTAAATATCATAGTTCAAATAGTTTTTAATAAAATGCTAGAAAATTTGTTTTTCACAGAGACTAGAGCACAACACTTCAATATTCTTATTATATCAATTCTTATTAAAATTTTAAATTAAGTATATTTCAGCCAAGTTCCGTCAAAATTGGTTTAGTGCTTGTTGTGTATTTCGTTTCAATTAGAATGTTACAGTTATACAAAAGATAATCTACTAAAATACATCTGCGTTGTATCAGATGCTATTCGTTAGTAAGAAACAAAATAACGTGTAGCCAAATATAATCTTATTTATCGCGAGGGGATGTCTTCGGTAAATGGGATTCGATGAGCAAAGAAGCACTTAACGCTTTTGATGTCCACCCGCGCCCAGTCTCCCCTATAAAGATGTGTGTCTACTGAGCTCTTTATGTACTATCAAGACGTTGTATTCATGTTGAAAATCGCAAGGGTATTTGTAACAATACTGCGGTGTTGATCACTGTCAAAAAGCGTGTAAACAATATGATTGTAATTTGAAAATTATGTATTAGATTAAGTTAGTTCATGTAATTTAAATAAGTATATATTATACTGAGGGTCGGTAATAAAGGCATAATAATAACAGTTATCAACCAATTTCCGGCTATCAATCACGTACCTACATTTCATGTACGTTGTGAGCTAAGTGTGCCACAAACTTTACGCCGTTATAGATATGACAAAAATTTTCTTTCTTTGATTATGGCCATTAGCCGTATTTACCAATAATGTATGATTTACAGGGATTAGGCCACATGTGGTTATGATAGGGACTTCTAATAAGTAACTTATGTGTCTGTATGTTATATTTCGTCAAAAGGCAAGAAAAATCCTAGTATTTACACTTAACTTAAAAAGGAATGAAGCGGTATAGTGTTAAGCATTTTTTTTGGATAATGTTGATGCAGTCGTCTGATCTAAAGTAAGCATTCTCAATGCCCCACAAATATCAGTTACAACCTCTTTACGTCTGGGCTTCAGATTTCTGTATCTGTTTCATGATCATTTATCAATCTAATCAGCAAGAAGGTAGGTAATCAGACTCCAATGACACACGCCGTCGACCTTTTGGGTCTCAGGCAAGCCGATTTCCTCACGATGTTCCCATGACCGTACCAACTAATGTTAAATGCGCACATATAAAGTCCATTGGTGCACGTAATCGAACATTATGGCACAAATACCCAACTTTAAAAAAAAACATGTATCTGGGTAGAGGACTATCTATACATCAGTTAAAGTTGTTACTTATAAACACTTAATAATCCAAAATAAAAGTCCAAATATTCAAATTTTATTCTGAATTTTAAAAGGTATTAACTCGATCCAATTATATAGTAGCTTGGCATATCGAATGCAAATCGAACCTCGGTCCCACGAGCTTCTGACGTGCTGATTGAACACGACACTTGACGTATATATATAGAGTTGTTCAAACAGCCTTAAGTAGATTTAATTTATTGGCTAATAGTAGGAAAGCGTTTTTATATATATGAAGGAATTTGCGAACGATTACTATCTTTAAAACACTTCTAACTGAAACTGTTGGATATTGGCAATATTTTCAATAAAAGTGGCAGATTTATTAAAACAATATTTAATCACTTATTACAATTTGCATTACACTGTTATATATTTTTAGTAAAAAGTATACACAAGGTTAGCTCAAAGCTGACAGTTTGTCCACAGATACACCTATGAACTAGATTATAAATTTATTTGAAGAAACAATTTGAATTAAACCTCGTTTATAATGTATTTAAACTGGTTCCAACAACTCTGTATATATCCGACAAATCTTAAGTCACTCGTCTTGGATAATTTGGTTTGAATTTAATTAAATACTGGCATCGATTCCCTACGTGAGTGACGGAGGCGATGTAATTTGCAGCTCGGAATGCCGCTCTGATTGGGGTCTGTCTTCGCGTCATGTATTCACTACTGTTTAGTGGCAAAAAAATGCAAATATTAAACTAGTACTTAATCGTGGAGCGAAATAGAAATAGTATTAGTTTATTATTAGTCTTAATAACTTTTAAAGTGACTGAAATTATTGTCATGTTCTTTTTATGTCATAGAAGGCAAACGGGTTCCTCTCCGGCTCTGATGTTAAGAGATCGCAAGTGCGTTGCCAGACTTAAGAATTGATACATATTGTATCCTTTTCTAGTCCTTTTTATCGACTTAAGTTTTAAATGATCTGGGTTTAAGAAATGGTCTATATTTCCGCAAAGACCTCCAAATATCTAGAATGACTTAGAAATATTTTTTTCTTCACCACTGCAATCAGCATGACTTTATGACTTTAATTAGATGATTTAGTGGCAATTACATAATGTAAATCCAATTATCTGTTTTCCCTCCGTTACTCTCTGTAAATAAGAATATAAATATAAACTAAAATTGTTATTATTAATTTGGTTGAAACCAATATGGCCTACAACGTTTTCGGTCTAATTCAAGTTTATTCATCGCCGTTCAAGCGAATGTTACATAGCAACAAATTTCATTGGTTCACAGCCGGGGATTGAACCTATGACCATAGGGATAGGGAGACCAATTATCTATGAATCCGTCTAAAAACTCCATACAGAAATTTAGTTTAAAAAGAGAACCGTTCAACAGATGTAAATTATTTTCCTTTAAATATGAAAAATTACGTAAGCACAAGTCGTATTTATTCGCTTATTGCGATTTCTTTGCAAAGTTTTCACCGAGTTCATTATTAACGTATGCATCAAAGGCTGTAAACTCATATGGTTTTTTGTAAACCGCTTTGAGAAACGTCGACTAAGTTTTCCATGTGTTAATCGATTTTCAACGCTGAGTTTCGTAAAGATTTCCATGTCGGGAAAGTCTTTGTTCCTTTTGAATAACGTTTTATAAATGTACGAGTTTATATGGCCGTCGATGTCATGTCGGGTGTAGAGTGTCTTTGGGCGGGTCGGTTGGCCAGCCTTTTAAGAATTGATACGCTCTTTTCTTGACCCTAGGTCAGGTAGGACTCATTTTTCGCAAATAGACTCAAATTTGGTCCGTATTGCATAAAGCCCTGGCTAATTTAGCCAGCCTAGGTCTTTCCAGAAGCACAGAAGTCTCTTGGGCACTTCACAGGCTTCACGGAGTGACCTCACTGTTCCGAGAAGTTCTGTTCGTTGTTTAGCCACGGCCTCGCATTCCAGGACTACGTGGGTGACTGATTCCTCTGCGCTGACACAAACTCTGCACATGGGGCTGTCCGCCTAGGACAAATAGATGTTTATTAAGGAGACAATGGCCCGTAATTGTCCCTATCATTGTTTTGAGATCAGTTCTGTTTAAGCTTAGAAGTCGCTTTGTCAATTGTGGGTTCACTGCTGGCAGAGCCATTTTGGACTGTCTGCAGTCCGCTTTTCTTAAACCTAAGTGAAATTGGTTTGGTAATACTTCAGTAGACAGCTGACACAAAGCGATGGAATAACGTACTCAACGTACGTAACAACAACAACGTAATTCCGCATTCTGCCTCAATGTTCGATGATGAAACGTTTGATATTGAGAAAACTACTGGAGGACCTCTGAAGCATTTTGAGGTTAAGTTGGTTTTAGTATAATGTATGCTTCAGACAGCTGATAGGGCGTTAATTTATTAACATAATCTAATTCAATCCTACAAAGCAACTTGTCAAGCTAAAATGTTGGCAATTCAGCAAATAAACCTTTGAAAAAGAAACAGGGATATTTTCGTTTAGTCAATAAGGAGTGACTTTGTCAGTCACAAAGCAGACAAAAGTTACAATAAAATAAGTTCTTAACCTATCTAATGACTAAAAATAACTAAGTGTTAAAGTACTTATTACTGCACACATTTTATTCTGGAGATGCTACTGAAACCCACAAACACACGCACACTCACTCATTACATTTATACGAGCAGTATTTTAGTATTTTTAAAATTGTATGTTATAAAATATTTTGTAAACTTTGCTATGGAAGATGGAAATCCTGACACATATGTTTTACTTAAATCTTCGCAAATCTCACAATTTTAATGCATCATTTCAATTTGCAATTTAATTCATCCCTGAGGTCCTAGATTCGATAGGCACCAATGGACATTCTTTCTGGGCATTTAATATTCCCTCGAACGGTGAAGGAAAACATCGTCCAATGCCGATTCTTGCCTTGCGTATCAGGCACAGGTGGCTGATTACCTACTTGCCTGTTAGATTAACAATTGTCAAAAACCACAAAAAAAACTGCTCGCACGAAGGGTGTACCCTTCGTCATCGTCCAACGTATCCTAAAAAAAAGAAAGAAGAAATTATACATTTCTGTGTAACGAGTTTTTAGTTCAATAATAAATAATCTTGAATAAATTAATCCAAGGTAAATACAAGATATAAGAGATTCAGATAAATACAATATATCAAATATAGCTGAAATAGATGTGCCGCATTAAGGAGTTAGCCTGCGGCAGTGCTTCTTTTAAATGAAGAGGAAAATTTTAATTTCCTATCGCGTACCGGACTAGTGTTGTTTGGTGCTATCGATAATTTATCAAGTTATTTTAATCTTTGTGTTATCGACTTCGAACCTTGGCAAAGGTGCCCTGGCTTTATTCAAAATATGTGAACGGGTTATCTATGATTCAGGTTACCCCAAACTAAATTTAAATTTAGTTACTAGATTAAGCATAACATTTGTACCTTGCAAAAAAACGTGTTTTGGCAAAAAAAACTGTCCTATATACAGATTGAATAATCTTTCTTTTGTTTATCTCTTCGTGTTTGTTTTTGGTCTATCAGTGCTTGTAATATATAAGTGCTTAAATATGGTATTTTATTTTTCTAGTACCAATGTATCAGTGTACCTAGCGTATATAGCTATACACATTAAGCTTTTGAATCGATGAATAATAATTGTGATAAATATTTCTAACTTAAAGTGTTGAAGTACATATAAATTTTAAATAGTGCAAGCATTTAATTTAATGTTTAAATTTTGAATTTAGCTTTATATATATATATATAGGGTGGCACACGAGCCTGCGGGACGCCCAAAAAGGAAGTCATCGCAAGCCATGTGAGAAGTGAGAAGGATGAGGAGGAAGAGAGACCATTTTAGACGTATATACTAATTATATGCTCTGTTATTTCAATAAATACTTTTACTCAAATAACGTGGTCTAAATAGCTACAGAACATGGAGCAAAGATTTCTGCATTTTTTGCATTATTATTTTACCTAAGACAAAATTAGGAAAGCATTACAGTTGATATGAGGTTCATATCATTTATTATTATGTTATATAATATATATTTGAGGAAACATGGCTGATTCTGATGTCCTGGAGTTTGAACGCACGCCCTCTAGATGGTGAGGCTCACTTATAACTTAATTTCTATATGATATAAATATAATTGAATATTGTTTTAGAACAAAGTCAGTAATAGAGAGATGACCTCATGAGGTGTAGAATCAATTTGACATCAATAATTGAATGATAACAATATAGGACACTATCGGACGATCAAGTGGTGATGTCATATCGATTGACAAAATGTTACTGATTCACATTCGGTGATATTTTACATCCAGAACACAGTAGTTCATAAGTGTACATGTTGCGTAAAGCTAAAAAAAAAGTGTACATGTTTACCTATATGAATAAAGATATTTTTGAGTTGGAGTTTGAGTTTTAATGTATGGATGCATTTTTTTATAATTAGGAAAATTTTACTAATAGACTATTGTTAATCATCCTCAATCGGAGATCCACGTAGGTACTATTGTTAAAAAAATGCTTTTCAGTTAGGGTCCATTTCAACATCCCCTTGCTTTGGATGTGCATTTATAGCTGTCAGTATAGCCACGCCTACTCTTGTACCGTAAGTCAAGAGTTTGGTCAGGAGTAATCCAGGACCATACATCGCTGGAGTTGTGTCAGTCATCTGTTGCATTAAAATTAGAGTTCTGAAATTAAGAGTAGCTATCGTGGTCTATAATGCTCAGGAAATTAAAAACTCTTTGCCAGATGGAGAAAAGAAATCACCTAATGTGCAAGTGTCATAGACAGAAATTGATTGTATCGTGCAATCAATTTGTGCATCATCAGAGTCACATTGTTTAGCGATCGTGTCATCACACTCATTGATATTATTTACTAGAACCAATCAATTTCTGATCTCATCGTTCATTCAAGATTCCACACGTAATAAACCAAATTGTTGTAAGAATTGATCGTGCCGAAAAATTCTATGAATGTTCGTGTTGTGACTCTTATTAAGTAAATAATTGTAAACAAAAATGTAAGTTAAACATCAAATAATTTATACTTTTGGGTAAATGTAGCAAGATTTCTACTCAATAGCCTCACAGAACAAATAGTTTAGCTCGATTATTAAGATTAATATCTAAGGGTAATGAAGGCCCTCACTATCAGAAGCCAAAGACAAGGGCTATTACAGGAGTTGTGCGGTGTCAGAAGACTTAAGCGCAGATGATTAAAGAAGAAGAGAAGGAATGTAAAGAAAAATATTTTTTTAAATAAAACATATTAATTTCTGAGTCATACAACGATAGCCAATCAAATGAATTGCACAATGTTGATTGTTACAATTATTGGACGCTAGATTAATTACAATTTGTACCAGTCACATGCCAATATTAATCATAATCATTTTATTAGTTATTAATAGATGTCACTCTTTCATTATCGTTAAAAGAAAAATGTTGACCGTCGAAGACTGTACGTTTTATCGAAATTACACCATATAGATATAACATAATAATAATTATTAAGCCTCATCTATGCCTAGAAACATTTATCCATCTTTACAAAATACTCAATATTTTTATACAGAAAAAATATCAAAATATTTTTCCAAGGACCTTTTATATAGGCTCCTTCTCTCCCAACCTCCACCAACTACTTTAAGCCATCTGACACCGGAACAGCAAACAACGCAAAATACGCACTGTTTGGTTAGTGACATAACTGGCAAATAGTATAAAAATGTGTCCAAACAGTATTCAAAAATGGGTCATATGATAAGAGAAAAGAAGCAAAGATAGAACAGAAGTGGAAAATTAAAGAGGCTGGTCCAATGTGGATTTGAACTAGAGAACGTCAAAATTGGAAAAAATTTGAGACTTTGTCCAAGCTGTAAATAAATAAATAACCGTTTAACAGATAATACCAATATGAAGATCCATTAAATGCCTATTATTATTTATTTTATGTAGGTATATTTATATCTATAATGATTATAATTAATCGCTGTCTCGACATGACATGCAATATTCAATGCAATGTATTCAAAAATACGCTCAATCAAATCATTATTACTACTTAGTAATAGGAAACTATAACAACTATAACTTAAACATACATAAAAAAAATGGTTACATAAGTTATTATACCTGTCAACCTTTTTTTTACATGTACGTTTGTAATTATATTTTTTTATGTATTATGTGATTTGTTGACCATAAATGTAGCTAAATACACTTTAATGAGTACACCACACGGTAGGATACTGAGATAACAATTAATTACCTAAAATATTTAAATGTATTATCGATAAATGTGGCCCAGCACTATACCTAACCTCCGTCGTTAAAAATATTGCTGTTTGAACGCGGAGTTCGCTTAGCGTTTTAATAAATTTGGAAAATTAAAGATTCATATCTGATGGTTTCACTAGTTAATACGTTGGGCTCCCTTTGCTGACATTTGGGAAAATGCACTAAAAGAAAATTATAGCTTTATATATTATCTATGGAAAACATATCTATATTTTTCATGTATTGAGAGGCGTTGTGTTATGTTATTTGTATGTAAACTTATTTCCCTTGACTCATGATTATTTATTTAGATGTAAATATGTTAATGAAACATTAGTGAATTCATCTATAAATGTTTAAGTATAACTAAATTAATCAAAAAATAAGTGCCGAATTTTAGAGCAGTGGGTGGCGTGGTACAGCGCGATTCTTGAGGCCCCAGATTCGATCCCCAGCTGTGCACCTAATTACAAAAATCATCTCTCTGGTATAGTTTACGAGATTTTTTGTGTCTTTCTCCACCTAAGCCTTTCTAAAATTCTTATGCCCCCCAAACCTAACATCGTTTGTAATATTAAAAAACGATTTGAATCGTTCACATGAGAAACTCAAATGATTGGTTGTTGAATAGAATTACCAGAAAATTGTCAACGAAACAGTAAATTTTAAAACAATGCAAAACAGCATTTTTTAATAACCCCTCTTAGTAATCAAATTTCCCTGTGGGGCGTGGGCCCCATGTATGGAAAACATTGCTAGATATTGTGATATCTTTAATACACAAAATAGTTTTTTTTTATTTTTTTTTACTCTACTGCCATCGTGTCCAGGGACATTTTATATCTCACTATTTTTTCATTTTTTTTTACAACAAACAAAAATAAATACATTTCTCTGCTACTATTTGTGAAATAGTGTATTGGAAGTGTTACGCGTCGGGAATTACGCCCCGACTACACAAAATAGTTGATAGAGTGTATTCAGGAATGCTGTCAAAAAGGTAAAAAAAACATCTAAAGTAGATTTCCCAGATTAATGCCAAATTCAGTTGCTCATTGGTTATTTATTTTTAATTAGCAAAAAGGTGGCTTCTAATTATACCATCGCTTATCTAAGGGATGATTTACGGGGTCTTCGCTATCATTTTTAAGGTTTTTTTTCAATTATAAATTGCTTGGGGATGTTTAATTTGATTATGTTATTAATCAATGTAATCTAATTAATTCTGTCTTGTGGTTTATATCTTTCGGTGTTTTTGATCAGTTCTTTTAAATATTTGGTCTGCTATATTGAAATATTTTATGAAATAAATACTAACGAAAAGATTCTTTAATTTAATAAATATATAGTATTATAAACTTTCATAAATACAATAAAACTAAAATAGTCTTCATTTGACTACTAAACTGCAATAAGTCCATATCATTATGATTTACACTAGTAATAGACCTCAGACGGAAGACCTCCAAATTCTTCTTGTCCTTTTTTTCTTCTTCCCACTGGACCATTCCAAGTAAGTCGTCTTGACCTTTGCTTTCACAAATGCGGGCAATGTATTCGGCCCATTTCCACTTTAACTCTTTTCTTGGTGTTACAAATCTATCTACTTTTGTACGATATCACATTGTTTTTAACGTATCAAAAACTCTATACCACTTTGGTATACTCAAATCTTCTTGATTCTTCAATCTTTGAATTCCGTTTTACAGGCGCAAGGCTCCTTGTAGGATATCGTATGAAAACTCTTAACAATTTGTAGTTTTGATATATTGTAGTTTTAGTCTTGTTAACTACTATCGACTGTGGAAGATACTTCCACCAGATGCCCTGAGTCATACATTTTGCTAATTTTAAGAAATATAAAAAATATTTTTTTGGAAACACACATATAATATACAGTATTGACAACATTCTTATCCTACATAGTAATAATAATGAAAAATTAAATATAAAATTAAAACATGTTTTGGGGTCTATGACAGTGGATCTTTGCTGGCACCATTCCCTCGCTGTTATAATACTTATTCGTTGAGCGACGAAAGCACAAGCTCTGTTGTGGCTGATACTATCTACCACACGCCTGTCGCATTTAATTAGTGCCTGTGCACTTGACCCCACGGCCCAAGAGGCTCCAATGGAAAATCAAACTTTAAAAAATTAGTCATTAATATCATAAAAAATTAGTCATAGTAAATTAAATCCATATCGTATATCGGCAATACAATTTCGGTTTTGCGTAAAACAAAAAGCGAAAAGCCAACACACGCCGCTGACCGCAACTATTGGCGAACGAATGCAATTGACAGGCCTGCTCAATTTATGGGCCATACTGTCTACGGTGGGACCTGGAATTAGATCACTAGATGTAACTTCGAAGCATTGTTTAAATTGATCGATATAAATTGACGTTTAACTTATTTTTTATTTAACAGCAAACAAGCAGGAACTCACCTGTTAAGTGATACTGCCCCGGACACTTACTCGCAAGTGTGTTACCGGTCTTTTAAGAAATGGTTCGTAAATGGTGCAATGGGCAGCTGGTTCCACATAGTTGTGGTGCGCGTCAAAAATTGCTTTGGAAAACGTTCAGTTATGAAACGACGGACGTCGAGATGATACGATCGCAGCTGCATTTTTTAGACAGAACAACTTTTTAAGTTTTGATAAAAGAAAGGAATTCATTTGGTCTTTACAACATTATCAATTTCTTTTATTTGAAAAACATATAAATTTTAGTAATGCTGAAAGGACTACTTAGTTTGAAAGAGTTGTTTCGACTGAGCCCATTTCTTCTATTTCTTCTCATATTTTGATTGGTTTAATTAAAGAGGAGGCGGAGAGTTTATTGCCAGTTCTTCTCTTCCGTTCTACGCCCTTGATTTAAGAACTGGCAGGAAATGTAAAATTAGATGAATTTTGACTTTGACTTTGACGTGTATAATAAATAATTTAAAAAACTTGTGTGTAACCATGTGGACCCAAGAAAATAATCTTAGAAAAAAAACGACACTAACAATAGAAATCATTTGAGTTAATCATTTGACAACAATTCATTGTAATTTGTAAGATTTGGGAACCCTTTTAAAAATTTACCTGTGTCTTCCACGTGAATACATGTTTATATTTTTTAAGGGTTATTCATATCTAGGTTCTATATATCCATCGGTGGGCTGTATTTAATTAATTCTGACATTGGAATAGTGTGAATTTTGACTGCAACTGAAGCCAACTGTTATTTGTTTTGTCGTTTTAAATTAACGTTGAATGTTGGTAATCACTTCACGCCTATTACTGTGAAATGGGTTTTTTAGAGCAAAATACGCACCTGATTTACCTGACACTTGCACAGCCAGAAGGCTTGCAAGTGCGTTGCCGGGACATACTTACAATCGCTGTAGTACATACCTGCTTTGATTCAGTGTTGTTGTTAAGCGCCAATATTTTAACATACGAGATTATAGTTTCTGCTATGTCTTACATTTACAAATGAACAATTAAATGTACAAATCTCCAGTGAGAGTGTCACAAAGTCGATCGTATCGTAATGTAATCGTAGGGATACTCTTTATATATTTTTATTATATGATAATACTAACATAGTAGTAGCTATTGCTAAATAATAGTTAATCCGGAAAACAAGTGCGGGTACTGTAACAATAATGATGCTAGGAACTGAACCAGGGAGTTTGAAATTCACGCCATGCCACGCAGATTAGTTTGAATAAAGAACTACGTCGAACTGCAGTGCCTATATTGTCGATAGTCGTATTATTTCATAGAGAATATTCCTTTGTATGCAAATAATTTTAAAAGAATTGAAAATGACGTAATAAGCATCATATCTAATACGTTCTATTAATTTGATTCAGTGTACATCGCCTCGGTGGCGCAGTAGGCAGCGCGTAAGTCTCATAATCTTAAGGTCGTGAGTTCGATCCTCACCCGGGGCATATCTTTTTGCATTTTAGACATTTTTATTATAATATTTTATACTAACATACAAAGCATACTATTTTAACTGGCTACTGACTACAAGAGACATTTTCCTGTTATGACAAAGTATAAGTATATAAGTATTTCTTTTAAACCTACCTTATCTAACTTTGAATTTAAATTGTAAATATATCTTATCAAGTGATTCTTATCTCTGATTTTTTTTAAGTAGTAGTTTTAACTTCTTAGTATTATTTGTTGCTTTTAAATGTAAAATTGTCTTTTAATGCGCTTGCTTGTTTTCTGTTTTGTATACATAATTAGTTAATTTATGTAATCTGTTTTGGCTTTCTGTATTGTATTAGTATTTTGTATAATAATATGTATTAAGTAAGCTGTTAGATTACTTATAATTAAATAAAAAAAAAAAATAAATAAATAAAAAAAAAAATGATAAGTACCCGGCTCTATTTACCGGTAATGTAATATTAAAAAAAGAGTTTGTTTGTTTGCTATTTTGCGTTAATATAATTTTAAATATTAAATCCTAAAAAAACCTTCGAAATGACAACGAATGAGAACGGAAACCCTCACCGCAAGCTCGCCGCATATTGACAAAACCGCAACATCGGTAAAAAAAAATTTAAAACCTTAATCATTGCTTTATCTCCATGATATGATGAAAGTGACATCAATTGTGTTCTCGCTGTAAAGGTTACATATAATAAATCAATTTTATTGATATTAAATCTTTCCGATCGGTTGTCCTACATTGTAAGTGGTTCTAGTTAACTCACATCTATATTTAGACCAATTGATGGACGTCTGCTTTGTCTAATAATAGAAACTGCATGTCACACGATGCCGGAGTGATTCAATTGTCAATATCATTAGTCACATGGATGTTATAATCCTTCCATGTATATTTCTATTGCAAGAGACGATGGCAAGAGACCGGACGGTATGAGTTTGATTCCATGGAAGATGGGCCGGGTTTTGATATGGGATGCCACCTGTTCAGACACACTGGCCCCTTCCCATCTCCATGGAACCAACAACAGAGCTGGTGCGGCTTGTGATGCGGCTGATAAAGCTAAAGCCTGCAAATACAGGGGTCTAGGCTCTGAATATGATTTTGTCCCATTCGATGTCGAGACCCTTGGTCCGTGGGGTCCTAGCGCGATAAGGCTTTTTAGGGAAATATCAAAAAGGTTAGTCGACATCACAGGAGAAAGAAGAGCTGGCAGCTACCTCGCACAAATAATTAGTCTAGCTATTCAAAGGGGAAACGCTGCCAGTATCATCGGAACCTTGCCTAAAGGCACTCCTTTTAATAATATATTTTAATTATTAAATTTTAAGTGCAATTTGTAAGTGTAAATAAATAAAAATTAATATTTCTATATTTACTTAAGGCTTTTTTAACGTAAGAAACTGTCCAATAACACTACTTACAGTCTCTGGGGAAGACAGTTCTTCTGTTCTACATGTTCACATACAACAGAAGTTTTGTTCTTTTCAGTCTTCTCACTAGGCCCGTGGTGTCAAGGATAAAATAGCCAATAGCCTCGATATTCACGTGATGGTGATACTCGTGAGCTCCAGCACGTCTAGTGTTTTCTATTATTGTGGCCACGTCCTCTACATTGAGGTCCAGATGGAGGTCGTGATGGCGACTGTACCAGGGAGCATGGCGACTGGTCGTATTTGAATTCGTGTATGCGGTGATGTTAGTTATTTTGACTTTGTATTTGCGTGTTGTTCCCACGAGAATGTAAGTGCGAGCGATAGGCGGTATGAGCGATAGGAACACTATTTCACCATGCCTCCTGCTGATAGAGGACAAATGTTTGTTTTTAATTTATTTTTTATTATTTATTACTTAAAATCATGGTTTGATAGTTGCACAATGGTTGGTTAACGATTAAAAAGAATGGCGGAGAGTTTATTGCAAGTTCTTCAAGATTGATAAGAAAATTGACCTGGCGCTGCACTCAGGCGCAGACAGACGTCTGCCCACTCTAATAACTATTTATTGCGAATTGTGACCTATCTAAGTGATGATCTATTAATAACTGCGGTGTAGATTCAGTCGATTACATTGCATTTTTTATGATTCGTCATTCAACAATATTTATTTATTTTCCACATAATTCGCACTTTTTCTCCTTCCGAGGCCCTTTCATCTTTACACTACTATAAAAAAAAATATCACTTACATTTAAAAAAATTACATTTCAAACATTTACTAAAAATCTCAAACAATATCTTGTTAACCTGTCCTATGCTGATACAGAAAATATTGTTACTGTACAAATAGTTTAAATATAAATGTTTTATGTAGAAATCATTTTTTTAAATACCGTTTAAATGCGAACAGGAAGAGACTGGCAGCCCACAACACAGGGAATCCTTGTGTGGGGGCCAGTGCACTTTACTATCTATATATTTCTGTATATTGTAAAGTTTTTCTTTCTTTCTTTTAATTATTATATCATACCCTAGGCATCCCATTATTCCATTTGTCCCTCCTTTCCGGAGCTCGCGTTTTGGCCAAAACTCACCGATATCCATATTAAGCATTCTGATAAACGATTATCGAATATCCATAGTTATTATTTTGTAAAAATTTAATGCGAGAACGGAATGCCGTCCCTGTTATAGAGACTGTATGTAGTGTTATTGGACATTGATGTTAAAAAGATTTTTGTATAGTTTTTTGTATTATTTTTTTTAAATATTTGTATTATCTTTTCGTGTATGTCATGTTTGCCTATAAGTGGTTATCACATTAAAATTTTATTTTATCGTTCTGGTTTGCGTTGGTAAGCTTTTATCAATAAAAAAACCTTACCTATTAATTACTACTAATACGATAGAACCACACAATAATTCTACAATTAAAATATTTTAAAGTAAAAATATATACATAGGTCTACTACTAACGAAACAAGAACCTCTAGTGTACTAAGCGAGAGTACAACATATAGTTATACCTCGATAGAAATATATTATATGTATCGCTCGAGTGGCGCCTCGCTAATCGAGTGTAAATCTGATCTAAATGTAAAGTGTGCTTTTGTGTGACTACGCCATCCCTTCGCAAAACTACCACCTATACGATTTAAAGTGTGTGTAACTTTTGTAAAATGGTGCAAGGAATAACACAGACTTGATTATTTTTATTATGTGACAGCAATACAACCGAATCTAAGTAGTATAATTTAAATCACACATGGTAACTCAGTTACAGACGGTAACGCCTAATCGGGGTTTCAAAATATTTATGAAAACGTACAACCATATAAAATGACCCAATTATGTCTCAGCGAAGTAGTTGAAGCCAGTATCAAATATTTAATATAACGATGGCCAAAAATGCAAAAGATATTAATTAAAACTCCTCAAGCGCCATAAATCTATAAGTTTTGAAAATTTAAATTAAAATGCTGCTATCGCGAGGGAGCTGATAATTCCGGGACAATACCCACAGAGAAATATTGGTTTCGTTCAACGATAAATAAAACTAAATTTATGATCAAAAAGTTTACTTAAATGCAAAGATAAAGAATGAATCTGTGAGTGCTTAGAGAAGCTCGTTAAATTATCTTTAATTATAGATTAGTAATTACTACTGGTCCTATCCCATAAGTATCTGGTAAGGTTACTGGTTAACCAGCCTAGCTCCTAGATGCTCAGAAGTTTCCAGGGCACGTCGCAATGATATGTTCATACCTATAGATGTTCAGTCTGCTACCTGCCATAAGCATTGGACAGTCAGCCAGGACATGCATACCGTCTCTTTATCTGTATTGATGGAAGGACAAGCTGCATTTGCTTTACTCAAAGTTGGAAGAAATAACGAAGTTTTAGTTAGTTTACATTATTCTATCTTCTTTGGAGTTTCGGTGCAGATATTTCTTCAGATGTGGCATGGGCAACTATTGTACAAAGTCGTCTCTTTTAGACGCTTCCTTATCCAGTTAGAGTTCTTTGGGAGTCACTATATCTTTTATTAGAATGAGTTTTCTATAATAATTTTAACACTTCATCAGCGCCATCTTTGAAAATAACTCAAAACTATAATAAATTCCAAACGTCAACGTCGTTTTCGATTGAATTTCGATTTATCAATTTCGTAACGTAATTTTCTATGAGATGGCGCTTTACTACATCACGAAGAACTTCATATATTTTATTTCCGTGTTAATTTTATAGAAATTGATATTTTAATATATTTTTATTTTAATGTCTCATGAATTAGTAAATACTACATAATATTTATATTTTTTGATTAATGCTTTGCAGCGCCATCTTTCGATTATTCCGATAAGCTTTATAGCCGAACTATCGATCCGTTTTTGTAGTTTTTATTGTATACAGTAGATGGCGTTTTTCGTTTTATTATATTGTTATTACGCTTTTATAACTATTTTGCTTTAATTACTACAATTTAGGATATTACGTAGTTTCAATAGACTTCAATTCATAGAAATTTACGGTTTCGTTATCGTCCTCTCTGGAAACCACATTATGATAATATTTTTAATTGTATCATATTGATAAGATAAGAGCTATTTGTAGTTGAGATATTGATAACAATAAAAACGAATGATTTTCCATTACTTTATTTAAAAAATAAAATGTTAGCTCGTTACTTTAATCGCCTACTATAAAAGTACATCATATTAGGTAATTAGCATTGAAAAAAAAAATGTTGGAAAGGTTTGTATGAAAAATTTAAAATAATCATCTTTCCATTTTGATGGCAGTTGGTCTATTCCATTACTGCCGGACGAGAGGTGATGAAGTCAGTTAAAGCATTTTGTATGTGAAGAAGCTTCAGCGCAGAGTGTGAGAGCTGTGCTTCAGGAAGGAGCTAGGCTGGCTTGGTTAGCGATGACTTTACGCACAAAGGACCTTGAGAGAGTCGAATGGGGAAACTGTCCACTAACCTGTTACCAGGATAAAGACTTCAATTACACAGCTAAAGACATTAGATTTCAATTCAAAGCTTTAAAATATTATATTTAATCACGTAAATCATATGTGCAATAAAGTTTAAAATTAGGTAAAAATAATTTATTTCATTAAATTGTTAATACATTTATTGCCTTAATTGCTTTACAATCATTAGTTACAATTATCCTATATTGCCTGACTAGCATTCAAAGTTTTTTATAAATCAAAAGCACAAAACAATTGAAGATTCATGAACAATTTAATAAAATTATTACATATTTCTATATTTCCATACTGACTGGATGCACAAAGTATTGTGTCAATTTAATAGGAATCCAGTAACGATTCGTTTAAGTTACCATGTACATTATCTTTTCTACGTGTAACTTTATTCTCCGAGAGACTATCATAGGTTTAAACTTTGTGGGTAAGAGATCTTTTGTCTTTATCAAGCCATACGGCTAGTGTTCTTCCATCTCTGAACAATAAAGTGTTCTTCAGGAATATTTGCCATTACTGTTCTGTCGGCTCCAGGAACCCGTGGAATGACTGCGATTCGGGAACATTGGAGCTGAACCCGTGGGGGTGGTTGGTGGCGATGGAGGTATCAGATTTGTCGCCGGATGGTACACACGCGCTGACATTGTTGCTTCATCTGGAAAATAAATACCTTATTAAATAATGTTTTGAAATTCATTTAGAGTATTAATACTGATGCTTTAACGTTAAGCATGCGAGTTGCTATCTGCTCTTCTCTCTAAGCGTATGCACAGGTTCCTAAAATCAAAGGCAATTTCGGGGACGCGATGGCGAGCATTCTAGATCACTTCGTTTTTGCATCGCATTCTAGGTTGTGTAGGCAACTAAGTCAAGAATCACGGCGAGCTTCAACACATCACTTGTTTTTTTTAATTTGATGAGCACTTCCGATAATATCAAGTAGTGTTTATTCTGACTAACTAAGATAAACTACACAAGTTTTTAATAAACTTTAACTATAATATTATGAGACTACACATAACTTTGGTTTAATATTCAATATTTCATTATAAGAAATATAAGATCTTTATAGAAATACATAAGAAAGAAGAGAAAATAGATAGATAAAAGTACTCACTATTAGAAAGTGACCGCCCATATGCCGCTTTTGCGTTGTAGTCTTTTGCTGGCGGCATGTTGACTCTGGAAAGAACAGAAAATTACATATAAAATCCACACGAACATATGTATGGGCCTCACACTGCTTGTCCAACAGACTTCTACAGAAAAGTAATGGTCAAATTGTATGAATTTAAAAGTAGGTCCACCTTAAAACGGCACCAATTTTTTTCCATCGTTCTTTACAACTGGTACCCCAAGTTAAAGAGGCACATGACTTTGGACCCCTACGTGCATGATGTAAATTATAGTGCCCCAGTTCCCAGTGGGTCCTAGTGAATTACGTTGGGATAGGTTAGTTTTTTATTATTAGTGGCGTTAGTGATCAGGTAAGGTTTGTGCCAAAAAACTAACCTTCATTTCACAAATCATGTTTCAATAAATTTCTACGGATTTAAAAACATACACGACATTATTGCATGGTACACTATTGTCGTGTGATGAAAATATGCAGAAAAAATTTAAGAACTGTTTTAAGGTGGAGTGGTTAGAAAAAAATACCTATATTTTAAAATAAATTTATAATGTACACTAGCGGACCCGACAGACGTTGTCCTGTCTACACGTCTTTAATTTGAAAATTTCAAACTTTTTTTAATAAGCTAAAACATTCTGGACCATTTTGATGAAAATTATTATTCAAATTTTATGACAATATCTAACGATCCAGCACATGGTCTACAATAACACAATGATAACAAAACTTTTTTTTAATTTGATCGCAGCGCTAACTGTCGGGACAGACTGAAATTAAAATTCGAATATTATTTAAAATTTGACACTGCGATGGTAGCGCCGTCTGTCGCATCCAATGTAAAACATTCCAAAATCAACAACTACTAATAAATAAAAAATTTAACTAAAAAAACATTGTCCAGCGGACAAAATTGTGAATCCCAACCGTTCCCAGATCCCCTTGAACACACACAAAAAATTTCGTCAAAATCGGTCCAGTCGTTTGAGAGAAGTTCAGTGACATACACACTCACAGAAGAATTATATATATAAAGATGTATGTCCTTTTCTTAATTGTACAGGTATGTGTATAAGCCAGTGTTGATTGATGTAATAAAACATGTAAATTGGATATGATACAAAAACATAAAGACTTGATTACCGTATAAACATCTGCCTACGTGGGGACTTCAAAAAGTCTTTGTAATCAATAAATCAGTACACGTAAAATTCATAAAAAGATCAAAATCCCTTTGTGTATCGAGACGCGGCTAATCGCACGAAAGCCTTCGATGGAGCCTTACCTCGATCCCGTTCTATTCAATTAAAATCAATCTTTGAAGCGTTTTTGTAAAGAATACGATCAAAAGACGTCAAACATAATCAATTTTACAAACACCACTTTCCCCCTTTTGTGTATTTCAGCGCCATCTAGTGACAGACGATTGTCAACTTTATTACTATCCAAAACGGTATACATTTCCAAACATGAGTTTGTAAGTCGAAAAATATGATTTATCGAATGTAACTTTATTAGAATGAATGTGTTTAGAAATATAATCTTTAATGTATCGATTTAAGGATGAAATTGGTTTGCAATTCTCAGTGGATTTAAAACGTTCTCACCATGAGTTGTAGTCATCAATACTGTATCGTCGTATTATCGTTATAACATGGCATTAAGAGTAAATCGGTGCAGGGAAAAATTGCTTAATAAATGATCATATGAAAAATTGCGTACTGCGTTTAGCAGTACACAATTTTTATCTGTTGAGGTTTACAATTTGATAGGCTGTAAAGCAAGTAATTAGTAATTAGCCTAGAAGAGATCACTCGAAAGTGTTAAGCCCCCATTTCATTTAACTATGTTTAATTGTTTCATGTTTCTGCAACGAATTATAATCTTAATAATATAAATATAATAAATAAATCGTTTAGACATTACCGACTTTTCAACAGATCAATTTGTGGAACGTATACTATTTAAAAATTATAAAAAAAACTTAATTGCGTAAATTAGTTCCGGTTTTTACATAACCTGTACAAAAACTGAATTATTTAAACTTTTTACAATCGTTAAAATTGTTTAATTTAATTCTTAAATTATACTGGCGTATTTAACATGATTTAATAAAATACTTAAATTTTCTAATAACACAATCCTAAGAACTGATAGAAGAATTATCAATCCTTTTGAAGGCACTATTATTGTTTGTAGGTTCCTAAGGCGCCCATCAATTTCCAATTCAATAGGATCAGTTATTTATGTTCTAGTGTCAAGATACAGGGATCGATGTGCTTCCGTTTCCGGTTTATTATCAGCCTCATTATATTAATATTGGTAATATATTACAGACATTCGGTTAACATTTATGTTTATCAGGTATTTCGAAAATATATCTTATAGTGAGTTTATTAGCGTGAACATGGTACAAAAATGTTATTTTATTTTTATTTATTTATTTATTCACACTTCGTTGCTAGAAAGAAACACAAATAACACAATACGTATAAATTACAAGGGATGCAAAGGGCGGCCTTATCGCTAACAAGCGATCTCTTCCAGGCAACCCTAGTAAGAAAAGAAAACAATAAATAAAAAATGATGAGTGCAAGAAGTGCATAACCAGAAGTTATATAAAAAACACAATTATATACATTAATCTATAAACCCTTAATCTAGAGAAAAGAAAAAAAAAACAATATTAATAACTAAATAAAACTAAAAAGCTAATCTTACAGATTCAAGAATAGCAAATAGTGAATTACATATACAAAAAGAAGTGGAGATACAAGAATTACACAGGTCACGATTGATCAGGATATGATAAGGTTAGGAAATATTTATATAGAAGAGTTTTAAAAGACAATAGGGAGGAAGCCAATGGTATAGACTCAGGCAGCTTATTCCACAGCCTAATGGCGGAAATCCTAAATGAATTGCCTATGAAGGATGAGCTGTGGGATGGAATTTCGAATAGACATCTATTGGAAGAGCGTAGCGTATAGTTAGAAGGACAATCTAAAGTTCACATATGCCGGCATGTAATGGCGTACAAATTTGTCTTTAAAGGAATTTTACATAGATCTTACCTATATACGTTTAGTCAATTCTTGTATTATATTTACGATTATACTTATATTATACGAGTAGCATGCGACTCTCATACCTGAGGTCGTAGGTTCGATCCCCGGCTGAGCACCAATGGACTTTCTTTCTATGTGCGCATTTAACATTTGCTCGAACGGTGAAGGAAAACATCGTGAGGAAACCGACATGTCTTAGACACAAAAAGTCGACGACGTGTGTCAGGCACTGGAGGCTGATCACCTACTTGTCTATTAGATTTAAATGATATTTGAAATTTGATTGAAATCTGAGGCCAAGATTTATTTTATTTACAATAACACATTTATGTTAACTATAATGTTTCATGCAAATAATCATTAATAGCAAAATACTTTTAAAATTAGTGTATTAAGTCGATTTCTAAAAACTATAGTAGGAAGATCTTTCATTGTTATAAACCATAAACAAATGTTTTTTTCCTATACAAATCCAGATAAATTTTTGGCATACCGTTTCGATTCGACAGAAATCTATTATTTATGCTTTTTAGAATGAAAGATATTTTTACGAAACATCTAAAATATACATACAGGGAAGAGATAAAATTTTGAGTTTCATGAACAAATGCAACTATCAAGATAGTTTGCTCCACACACTGCTTTAATTTTGGAATTCTTCGCAACTTTAACGGATTGAACACAGCTTATCCGGAGCTGGATATATTCGGTAGTGGGCTGATCGGTTTTAGAAAAAGCACTGTTGGGTGCCTTTCTCAAACCTAATTCGCTGTTTTGCTGATGATTTTTTTTTTCTACTTTAAGTACCAACATTCTTGGTAGTTTTATTTTGTTTTGTATTTGTCTTATCTTGTTCATGTTTTTAATTGTATTTTTTTTTAATTCCTATTTTTAGCAAAACCTATGTTTACATATATTGTCGTACATATTAGATAGAAGATTTTATAAAATTATCAGTAGATTTCGTAATATGTATGATGTTGTAGACTTAATAAATAAATACTTTTTTGAGCCTTTTATAATATACCCTACTTGATTCGACTGAATTTGCCCAAACTAATAACAGTCATTACTATTTCTAGTTCTGACATTACATACATTAAATGCTTGCACAAATAACTGTCCGAAGTAACGTTCGAATATAAGGATATATAAGTCTTATTTCTAAAGCAATATGTATGTACTAAATATTTGTGTAAGGTAGAAACTGTATCGGCGCCGCTTTCACGCCGAACACAAACGCGCTCAAACTTTGCCTCGCTACAAATGCTTATTTTATACGTTGCATGATTATGGACATACTTTTTCACTTCTATTTGACAAAATATTATTTTTTTCATTAGAGCCGTGTAGTTTTAGCTTAACCGTTCAAAACAAAGCCGTGTGTTGAACGGTTGTAAACACGGCTTTTTGAAACCGTTCGAGCGAGTGTTAAATGCGCTGATAGAAAGAAAGTCTATTGGTGCACAGTTGGGGATCGAACCTACGACCTCAGGGACGAGAGTCGCACGTCACCACTCGGCCAAAACCGAGCTCGTACAAAAAGGTTATTTAAATATTAAGACCTTCAATGGTGATGCTATTCGAAAAGTTAAGTAAATAAACGAATAAATTCACATTTATTAAATATAATTGAGATTTGTATGATCTGTTATGAAATGTGACAGTTAACAATGAATAAAGCTCGTTTATTTCCAATCTTTGCAAATATTGATGATGCTGTTAACATTTGTTATTCTTGTTACTCGGATTAACTTTCTCAGCACCATTGATCGGAACCCCTCATCAGAACTACACCGAACATCCATGGTTTACCCTCTCCATTTGCTTCCATATCTTCTATCCATCATTTTTGGGCGCTCTCTCCTTAGTCATTACCATATAGTTTTCTTTAAAGTCCACATATTATCTGTGCATCTATCTTATGTTTCGGGGCATAATGGGCATAAATAATAACATCTATAAATTGTGCTCTTAATATTTTTTAAAGTTAATATATAAATATTAGTAATAACGAATACATAAAATTAACTATGATATTAATAAAACCGATTCAATATACTATCGCATTGATATACATAAAATTGTTATTATAACACATAATATGTGGTTTGACCACTTTAGACTTCAAAGCATAAGATACTTCTAGTGTAAGTACCAAGTGATGATTCAATTACTGAAGATCAGCTCGCAATCAATTTATCTATCATTATCTATGATTAAACACGCTCGTTACATTTAAAAGCACGTGCTACCTAAAGATCACGAATTATATTAGAATATAAGAAGACGTCAAAATTTAAATCACGAACACTACCTACTTAAAACAATTGTTTATTTATTTCCACTAATACGATAGAACCACTCAGTTAGGCAAAAATAAAAATATTTAAAAAATAGATTTAATTATAAATAACAAAATAAGCAGCTTCTGTGTCAACATAACATTACATTTATTATACATTATACATACCTAATAATATAATATACTAAGTAATAATAATCAACAAGGAAAAATAAGGATAAAATAAATACAGTCAAAATCTGTTATTACGACATCGAAGGGACTACTCATATTTAGTCGTTATAACCGGTAGTCGTAATAGCCGATAACATATTTATTAAGAACCTAGTACAAAAGAATTCAGCCGGGACCATTGATGTTGGTCAATATAACCGGTATGTTGTTCTAAACGATGTCGTCGTAAACGGTTTTGACTGTATAAATAATAGGTTAGGGAAAATAAGGTATACCGTACTAATTAAATGTGTAATGTGTGCGTTGTGGTTGTTACTGGGCCTGGCTCAGCATCATGCGCTGGTCATTCTGCCAGAGATCACAACAATTAATAATAATAATAGTAAAAATTAAAAGTGTAAGTAAAGATATCTTGGAAGATATGATTGAAAAATATATAGTAATATAGTCGAGGCAGAATACGAAATTCCACCGGTATCACCTTGACGTCCGCCGTTCCACAACTGCGCGTTTTTCAAGGCAGTTTTTGCCGCGCACCACGACCTTGTGGAACCAGCTGCCCACTGAAGTATTTCCGAACCAATTCGACTTAGGGTCCTTCAAGAAAAGAGTGTACCGATTCTTAAAAGGCCGGCAACGCACTCGCGAGCCCTCTAGCATCGAGAGTGTCCATGGGCGGCGGTATCACGTAACATCAGGTGAGCCTCCTGCCCGTTCGCAGAACAGGGGGTTCTATAAAAAAAAAAAACTTAAAAAAAAAAAATTATGTAATAAATGAAATAGTTTTTTAATGAAGCATTGCTCAGCTCGGCAGGTTCATCGTATATGACACACAGAGGCACGAATCAGAACGAAAACTATGTCAACCATAGTTGTTCTAAAGAGTGGTTTCAAATTCGTTCATGAGTCATCTGTCATATTCCAGCTTTCACTTTTTCAAAGATGACAGGTAACTGTTTCTGGGAATTCCCTATTAATAACGCGCGTGAAAGTGAACTTTTACTATATTTCAAAAGGAAATACCTAATACTTTTTTGTACAGAACAGTCGCGCACAGCGTTCTAACTTTTAAAATATTGGTAATTTTGCTCTTTCTTGATGGAATCTAAGTCAAATTAGTTCGTAAATACTTCCATTGGTAGCCCGTTCTATATTGTGCGTGGCAGTGTGCTTAAAAGCACGCTCATGAACGACAGACATCAAAGTGATACAGGTGGAATTTCGTATTCTGCCTCGACATACGGTGATGAAACTTAGCTGCAGGTATTAACACGAACCTCTCCAACGAACACTCTCCATTTGAACCCAACATTTCTGAGTTTTAAATGGCTATATCACAATTAACTTCGAAAACAAAACCGAGTCGATAATTATCTTTTATTAATAAAATCACTATAGATGATTAAATCCAATCAAATCCTTAAAAATGTTCTTTAATAGGTAGAAGTTATATGAATTTTGAAGCAAGTTCGTGATAGCACCATTTTATATACAAATATAGTTATAAGAACCAGTGGCGCTTCAACCTTTTTAGATCCAGGCCTCAGATTTCTGTTTCGGGATCATTTATAAATTAAATAGGCAATCATATCAGTGTCTCGTGCCTGACACACGCCGTCAGGATTTTGGCTCAAAGGCAAGCCAGTTTCCTCACGACGTTTTCCTTCGTTTGAGCGAATGCTATAATATAGAAAGTCCATTTGTTCAGCCGGGGATTGAAATTACCTCAAACACTGCTCATATATTACCAGCTGCAAGCTGATCATAAACAATTCGATTGAGGGTCCTTCAACAAATGAGCGTACCATCGCAATTGCGAGCCTTCTAGCAATGTGATTGTCCATGGGCGGTGGTATCACTTAACATCTGATGCCTCCTGCCCGTTTGTCTCCTAATACATAAAAAACCTTTCAAATTTATCACGCATCCTAACTTTTCATATATTATATTTAAGGTGTATCCATATTAATCTTTTTCCTGCGAGGCTTTGTTAGGTTCGTTCCTAGTGCATACAAGTTGCATATCTATTTATTTATGTATTTACTTTTCATCGGTGACAGCCATTCTAGTTATCAACTTGATGAAATGTGTTGTTAGTAATATCTGTGTTAAAATCAATGTTGAATTACTTTTCCGTACTAAGTTGATATTCTTGCGTTCTTTTGTGTGTCAGAATTAATTAATTTAGAACATTAAAAAGCGGGAAATTTTTATTCAATTAATATTGGGTAAAATCCAGGATAAACGCCTGTTGGTAGAAGGAAAAATCATGGCATCGCTACGTTAGGTTAGTGTACAAAATAAAATATAGTACGGAGATATATAATTTGTAATTTTGACTTTCAAAACGAATTGACATTATTTACGACCAACCTTCAATAATGCAGAGACACAAAGAAGAATTAATTTATACTTCCAGTTATCTAGCTGTTCTATGTTCTATATTACTTGGGTCGATTATTCTCATAATTAAGGCGATAAAAAGAGCCAATTCTTAAAAGGCCGGCAACCCACTTGCGAGCCTTCTAGCAATGTGTATCACATTTTTTTTATAGAACAGGTGTCAAACGGGCATGATGATCACCTGATGTTAAATAATACCTCCAGCCATTGACACTCGATACCAGAGGGCTCGCGAGTGCGTTGCCATCCTTTTAAGAATAGATAGGCTCTTTTCTTAAGGGACCCTAAGTTGAATTGGTTTGGAAATACTTTAGGTAATTCTCGTTTGTTAATTAGAAAAACAGTTGGTAGGGATAATAGGGATATTATTTCGCTGTAATCATAATATTTATTAAAAAAAACCTATATATTAAGTTAATTATCATCCCATTTAATTGCTTGAATCCCGCGATATGTTCGCAAATCCACCAATTTCTCACCGTCCCTTCATTAGTCAAGTGAAAAAAATCATCAATACAAAATGGCCACCCCCACCCCGGCAGAGACAATCGCTAATTATACAACGTAAGCCATACAAATCGCCAAGAATGTTGCCTCGTTAAAAAAGTAAAAGCGAGACGTGATCTGGGTTCTGTATAATAAAGCCTGTTTCTTATTTCCATATCCTTAATTTCCATTTCAAATGTTAGTAGTGAAATGTATGTTGCCTGTGGGTATAGACCATTCTTGGATGTAAAACTTTTCTTAATTAGGTGAAAATTCGCTTTAGGCCACATCATGGAAGTCGACGACGCGGAAATTTTCGGGTTGAGACCCAAAGCCCTGCAGTACCAAGACTAAAAACCTCGGCCCTTTACATGCCCCTAAGAGGACCTGCTCCAACTCTTTCATGATGTAAGTCATTAGCGACCTTCTTTTTAGCCTGCCGCTTCTTTTCCTAGTTGGTACCTTCTATTGTGTTGTCTTTAAGTGAAACTTTTGTCTAGGTGTGTTGCCTGCAGCACATTGTTTTCGTTTCGAAGCTTGTCATAAGACATCGGCTCAAGTGCGAAATGGTATCAGTATTTCATTGTAAAATGTTATTCAGGACCACAGCCGGTTATCTCTATTAACCTATTATCTTGGGGGGGTTGTAACAGGTGGGCTGAAATGTTCGTAGGCTTTTTAACTTGTTTTTATAGAATAAGATTTGATTATTTAATATAGCCTTCGAGAGAGATACAACGTCTTCGTCATGGCTGAATTGATCTGTCCAGGAAGCATTTTCTTGCGGTCTGAGAACAGAAAAAGTAGCTCGGCCCAAATCTGGAGAATACGATGGATGCGGCAGCTATTCGAAGCCCAATTCATCTAGTTTTGCTATCGTATCCATTGGATTTGTGGCAAGGAGTATTGTGTGGATGAAGCAGCACTTTCATATTCTTTAAATGGGGCTGTTTTCCGCCATTTTGTCGTTCAAAGGCTCCAATATCTTAATAGTGCCTGTTGGTGGCTTTTCCCTTTTTAAAATTGGTGATCGATACTGTCTTTATCTCAATAGTACAAAAGAACAGAGTGTCGTCTTCTCCTTAATATATTATTAGTAGTGTTATAGGACACTGTTTCTTTGTGCACAGGCATTTTATAATAAAAATCTTAATGTTGATGGTTTTCTCTATTTCCCAACGTAATCCTAATAAAAAGAAGGAAAAAATTATACCCGCCAAACGAACTTATTTAGCCGGGCGGGATTTAATAAGGATTTTTCAAGGAGTTTTCGCTAAAGATTTATATTTTCTTAAAAAAAACGTTTTTCATTCAAATGAAATTAGTTAGCAAATGCTATTTTGTAGAAATGTTAATCTATGCTAGTTAATTAATGCTAAGGTTAATTAAATTATAAGACAATTTCGGAGTTGTTTCAAAAGTACTGGCGTATTAGTAGACAAATAAATATATGCGATAGAGTTTTAGTTCTGTTTTTTTTTATAGAACGGCGCAAACGGAGCTTCATGAATAATAATATGAGTGATATTTGATAATAAGTGTAAACCAAATAAAGGAAATAAAACCGTTCAAAAATATTAAAATATACATGTCTTTGTTAAAACATATTAAACAGCTGTTTAATTGTTTAAGATAAGATATTGGCACAGTTGAACTGTTATTTTCATACAAAGGTCTATCCACATACCAGTGGCTTCTGCGTGCGAATCTTATCCTTTCGATCCACGGCTGTGCAACCAAATCGGCCTGACATAGGAGGCTGATCTTTCTTCTCAACGCCCAGACCTTAAAAGATTTTAGCGCCACTGGTTTTATTTTTTGAATGTGTAAAGAAAAATATGTATGTGTTATTGTTTTACTGGTAAGTTTTATACATAATCTTCTTGTGTAAAGTACAAACCAAATAGGTAAAGTAAATATGATCGTAATCTATACATTATCAATATATTCTAACTTGAAAGATAATTGTTTGATAGATTCACGACGAACATGACATTAAAGGGATAATCTTAATGAATTAAAAATTAATTTATGTATATTTCAGACTGCCGTAAGTGCTGGATAGATAAAAAGGTCGGCAACGCACTCGCAAGCCCTTTGGAATTGAGTGTCCATGGGCGGCATAACTTAACAACAAAAAAGAGAATTTTAGCCAGTTTGGTCTTGGTTGTTTCTTATCCATGAATTTATATGTTATAAATAATGGTGATACATAGATATTGTATATTATACAGCAATCGAAGATACTAGGAACTGGCAATATATTTATTTATTTATTTATTCACACTTCGTTGCTAGAAAGAAACACAAATAACACAAAAAAAACAATATTAATAACTAAATAAAACTAAAAAGCTAATCTTACAGATTCATGAACAGCAAATAGTGAATTACATAATATACAAAAAGAAGAGGAGATACAAGAATTACACAGGTCACGATTGATCAGGATATGATAAGGTAAGGAAATATTTATATAGAAGAGTTTTAAAAGACAATAGATCGTATTATTTATGTATATGTTACCTAAATAAGTAATTTAGGTAATCAAGTCAAATAAAATCAATTATTCCAATTAGACCGCGAAGAAGTCCTTTTTTTTTCTTCGTCACATTAGGGACGGGTATTGCGACTGCGGAAGAGATGCCGACTTCCTGTAATGGAGAGGCACCAGAAGGAGAAAAAATATTTAGAATCTACATAGCAATAATATTAATTAAAACTTTATAAATTAAATCAATTGTAAAAAGTTTGGTCCCTGTGGCAGTGTAACTTTATTGCTGGCCGCAGTACCTCGATGTAATGATAAAATTAAAAATCAAATACTAGCAGTTAGAACCTACACAATACTATACAATATTCCCTCGATAATTTTTGCTCGCCCCTTTCATCGAAAGAATGACATTAAAAAAAGCACCAGACTTCAAACAAAAGCTACAAAGGACCCCCACCAAATATTAAATTACTCAATATTTCATACCGATACTAATTTCGTTATCTTAACCCTTCGCCGGCCGCGGAAAGACACGAAATATTGCCGAAAAAAAATAAGAAAAAACGTCCCAGTTTAATTGACATTCTTTATGAACGTCAGCCTTGAGACGGGGATATTTTTTAATTAGATATATTTTATGGGCTTTTTTTCGAAGGGGGAACGAATAAAGGGTTAACATTTGTTTGAGGAGGGGGGTCAATATTAGCGTCCCGGTAATCAGGCGGGAAAAAATGGTCGATTAGGCCCCGAGGTGGCGTAAATTTAAGATCATTGGAGTCGGGACGTGAGGTGCGTCAACCCTCGCTGCTTAATGGGACACTTCCTGGATAGCGATTAAAGATATTTTTAAATGCAAATGAAGGGTTAAGACTTTATGTCGATGTAGTTGGGGGTAAGATACGTTTATCTTTCTATAGATTACATTTTTAACACGGAGTTGTTTCACGTCGCGGTTTAATCCTAATACTAGTACAGACCGTGCAAATGGAGCTGTAATAAACCAAGGCTTTCTATATCAGCATGTTTGCCGACACCAATAAAAAATATTTGTTAAAAAAAGAAATCTTATAATGCATATCAAGCATACATAGACCGAAAGTCCATTCCGCGCAGCCAGGGATCGAACCTCCGATCTCGCACTAGAGAATCTCTCACAAGCTATTAGGCCAACACCACTCTATACTTTATAGTATATAATTTCGTATATGAATGTCTGTATATGCGTTAGAGTCCCCTAGTTTATATAAGCAAATAAAAAGCCACAATGGGAATTCAAACAAGGAGTAATCGTGTTTATTAATCCCGTAAAAAGGGAATATTCTTGCTGTTGTTTATTCGTAACGGTTAATGAATCATTTTTATCAATGTCATTAACATTAAACCACAAACCATAAAATGACGTCCCATCATACTTTAAATGAAAATTGGGTAAATAAGAGATATAGTATGTTTTGGGATTCATGTGCAAACCCCCACTTTCTCACCACAACACAGCCAAATCGCGTATTACGCATTCAGAAATTTTATTTTTCGTAAATGTTGGAATCTTTAATATTACTTACACTACTAATATTATTTTTTTCTACTAAGTATTAATTCATGTCTTTGGCAGAATGACCAGCACTGTTGAACAGTTTGCTTCTCAGCATAATGAGTCAGGACCGCAACACACACGCGTGACACACTTAGATTTGTTCTTTGAAATATTTAATCTCTCATTATTTTTTATTTTTTTGATTATTTATTATGTGTGTTTCTGTGTCTATGTATATATTATGTACCTATGCCATCTTTATATGATTAGTATAATTGTATTTGTTCTACCTTGATTAGAAATAAAAGTTCCATACATCTTGCATCTAATTAAATCTTCGGAAATAATTCTGTAGGAGTTTGCTTAAATACTTTTTTAAGATATGCCGCCATTCACTCCTTGCGTTTTACTTCGGTAAGTGTAGTTAAGTAAGTTTCAAACACCGGTTAGATTCACGCGCCTAGTTGCAGATCAAAAATAGGACAGAATATGATTGTCTTTCTTAGAAGAAGCAGAATCACTCGGCACAATGGTTCAGTTGTCGTTAACATATAACATCGCTTCTCGATATCTTTGATTGAACTTAATTGGCGAAAGGGGAACACTCAGTCGTTAGGATAAAGAGAACAATTCATCAGGAATAATGGGAACGGTTAGAATGATAAAAATAAGGTATATTTTTATAATTCTAACCGTTAACTTAACCCAGAGAACAATAAAAAACCACAAAATTCTGACCAAGTAACATAATTATTAAATAAAGTTATAACGACAAAGAGAAAAAAATATGTGAAATCAAACAGGCGTTTTGCCGTGTCAAAAGCAATGTATTACCTTAATACAAAATTTATAAAAATATTATTTATTACAATAAATCACTTGACCAGCACCATACAAATTTGTTCAGTTTGTTGAACCTGCAGCTGAGTCTCATAATACGAAATTCCGTCCGTATCACCTCGACGTCCGTAGTTACACAACTGAGCGTGTTACAGACAATTTTGCCGCGTACGAAAACTATGTTGAACCATTTGCCAACTATTTTTGAAGCAATTTCCCTTAGTGTCTTGCAAGAAACGAGCCAATCAATTCTTAAAAGGCCGGCAACGCACTTGCGAGCCTTCTGGCAATGTGCGGCGGTACCATTTAACACCAGGTGAGCGTAAACAAATACTAAACGAATCTTTTTAATATATAAAATGCAGTCTTTTGTCTTATAACAAAGAAACCCAAATTAGTCAATGAGGAAGCCCAGATCTTTAATTACCGTTTGTCAAGGTCAAGCCACAATAGAAACCTTCATTCATTATTGGACAGGTCAGGGTCAATATTAATTACTAACAAATAGATTTAAATGTGATCTACTTACGCTAATGATATTGATAATTCGGCGCACGCGTCTCACAGACATCAATGAGGCTTCCGCGTATACCACGGCGAGACTAATGTATGCAATTTAGATACAAACACTAAAATATATGGCACTACACCTTTTTAGATCTGGGCCTCAAATTTCTGAATCTGTTAAAGGATCATTTGTTAATCCATCAGATAGGGATCAGCCTCCTCTGCATGACAACTTTTTGGGGCTAAGGCATGCCTCACGATTTCCTTCATCGTTGAAGCGAATGTTAAATGTGCACATAGGAAGTCCAAGAGTGCTCATCCATCGAACCTACATCAGTGATGAGCATCGAATGCTTAAGCCAACAATGGTCTAGTTCGATATAGTTTTCTCAATACTTGTCCGCCGATGTCACCTTGGAATCACGCAGTACATTTATTTACATTTGAAGTAGCGATTGCGATGGTTGTCGCTATAAGAAGTTCTAGAAAGATTTAAATATTTTATGCTCACTGTAATTTGCATTTATTATAGGATAGCAGATCGTTGGCTGAGAAGCAAGGCAGCAGTGAATGTCAATTCTTCTCTTAACTAAAAAGGAACTTTATTTTCTGAAACTAAGTCTGGTGCCTTGGCACGCCCGGGATCCTGTTAAATCTTAGATAAGTTTAACTCCTTCTAGCTGGTAGCCAAGTTAAGTATGTTCTCTGCGGTCGAGCATGTTTTTATTTTCTTTATTATATTTATTGAATAAACTCTATAAACGCGATCTTTTAACTCGAATCCTTGCGCAAGATTTCGCCACCTTCCAACACAGAGGTCAATGACACCGCAAATATTTGCAATAGCATAGAACCTGTATTAGTGTCACTGTGTTATAATTCCGTTATTCAATATGAAAATATACTTCAAAAACACGTCAACTATACGTCATACGTCAAGCATACGTCAGTACGATAATTTGTATTTGACAGCTCCAATCGACTTGTCATACAATACGTTTACTATACAGACTTCGTTTAGTTTATAATCCTTGGTGATGCGTGTGCCGACACGGTAAAGATACTGTGTGTGTGGAGCGGTGATGTGTGAGGGGATAATTTATGATGATTATTGATAATTGTATTGTTATTAATGAATATATCTACTAATTTAATATTTTAGTATTAAATTTATTATGATTGTCTGCTTAAATTAATAAATTATAATTATTATTTACGATATACTTTCCTATTACGATAGATGTTCGATTATACGTATTTCAATACCAACAATCAACAATTAATATATTATAATTATTACTACCACAAATCTGTTGTTTTTAACAATGATTGACAAGTACATTTAATTCATAGTACTTTTATTTATAGACAGAAATTGCGGCATTTGGAGCTTTTGCGAAATAACCGCACACAGATATTTTAATGTAAAATATCTAAAATACAAAGCTTTTATTATTATTACTCTTGGTAATTATAAAGTCTTGTAATGGAATGTGTAAGTAACGGTTATTTTACTCTGAGTCATAGTCAGGTAGACGGAATCCTAATTATCTTGACTCATAAAGAATGAAACCGGAGAGAAAGTACCAAAGCACTAAGAAAATACCTTTATTCATGACGAACACTCTATTATAGAACTAGTGACATACTTATAATTTACATAGCATATATCTGATATAATTCTTAATCTGCTGGATTGTATTTTACCATGCGCCTTTATTATATTAGTTGAGTTCTAGATGCATTGTCTTCGCAAATAATTATCAAATCAATGTAAACAAAATAGTATAAAAACTATTTCAAAAGAGTAAAGGAGTTTCTTGCCTATTCTTCTCCATATGAAACTAACTATTTTTTTAGAAATATCTATATATAACTTGTAAATTTGTCTTTCAAAAGTGCTTTTTTGATAGGCCTAATTGAAAAAAAACAATTTGACTTTTTAATGGTTCAGTGAGTTTTAGGTATACTTGCAATGTACACCTTTTCTGCCATCAAGAAAAATCCAGAAATAGAACCCGCGAACGTGGATAATTTACAAGCTAAACAAATGTTTTTCATAGAAACTAAATTGTACTCTTTCTCTAAGGTGCTCTTACGTCTCTTTCTGTTTACACTATTATGATACAGATGAGGTTTTAATTTTTACGAGAAAAGAAGTAACAGTCCATGTTACAATCGTTTTTTGGTTATAAATTGGCCTATAATTGTGTTCGTCTCTTACGGTCTCTCTTCATCTCAAACCAGCTTCGCACTGAAATATTGACGAACCAATTCGACTTAGGGTCCTTCGAGAAAAGAGCTCAGCCTTGTGGCACCGTGGATGTCCATGGGCGGTATTACTTAAAATCGAATGAGCCCGTTTGTCACCCATTACATATACAAAACACTGTATCTCTGCTAATAAACGAGTTGATTAAATACTTCAGATTAGGTTTAAAAGTAACTTTTTCTTTTTCATGTCCTTTTTTTTTGTGTCTCACAGTGTTTGTCTGGAAGAGATCGCTTGAAAGCAATAAGGCCTACAGTGTTCCTTTTTAATTTAATATTTTTTATCGTAATACGTTTCTGTACACTTACAACTAAGTGTTAATAAATAAGTTTAATCATCGTTCAAAACGTTAAAAAGTGAACTTTAATTTAAGTATTTCCTTCCCTCTTGAACTGATCCGTTTTAGATATAAAACTTCCTCGTCTGTATATAGTATTTATATGAACAGACTTAAAACTACTCTTTGTGCGGTTTTTACCAAGAACTACATGATTTCTTAAGTGTGAGAAAGGTTATGTAGCTGAAATAAGTATGTATTGTTGAGGATTGGCCAAAATACCAGAAAACCACGCCACTGATGGCTTCCGCTGGTAAACCAAAAAACTTGAACATTTATCTAATTATTAACATAACTAAACAGACGATAATCAATTATTTTAAACAATTAAAAAAAACATAAACTATATATATACCTAAATATTGTAACAAATACGTGGAATTTAATATTATTAAATGTGTTATCGGTATAATTAAATTGTAAAAATGATAAAATATGATTAAAGGAAGCGATACGATAATTTTTCAAAGTTATAAGATGTATTTTAAAAAATATTTAATTATTTCCAAATATTTGTTATGAAGGTTTGTTTTCTGTACTTAGAAATAGACCAACCAACAATTCGTGTATATATCTTTGGTGAGTTGATACAGACAAAAATAAATTTAAAATAAAATAAGAAACAAAAACTTACAATAAAAATCCAAATAAAAATCCAATCACACAGTTACAAAATAATTTGAATAAAAAATTTAAACACAAAACTGCCAGCCTTCAATGAAACAACACTACTGAATGAACCATCCGTTTGGCACACATTGACAAAGAAAATCAAGAACAGCGTATATACATTGAACTGTGTTATTCAACATTCGACTTTATCTCAATAGTATAAAGTGTAATTACAAATAACAGTACAACATTACCGTATTGAGGTCAGTGACGTTGTTTTTTATATGTTGCGAATGTGAGATAAATATCGATTTAAGCGCGTGGGACAGGGATGGTTGTGGTCAAGCCGGAGATAATAAGAAATCGGGTAAAATTTTATAAATTGAAAAAAAAACTTTTATCTATGATTGTTATATGATTTAAATAGAAATCTATTTTTATTCATTTTGAAGTTATTAAAAACTAAAAGAAAACTTATTTCAAACACTAAGATAAAATATTGTGTTAAATAATAATTTTTAAATTAGATACATAGAATTTTATAATTTGTTATGTAAATAAAATCAGCTGTCGTAATTATATTTATTTAATCACACTTAAACAATATGTAAGTAATTGTAGTAATTTATATGTATTGTGTTATTTGTGTTTCTTTCTAGCAACGAAGTGTGAATAAATAAATAAATAAAAAATCATGCGGGAAGCGAACAGACTGGATTGGCCTCCACTGTAGGTACAGTGCATGTAAGACTATCGGAGTGTCCAAAAAGCAAATCTTGGTGTAACAATGGGGCATCAACCCATCGGCCTGTCGCTGGAACAACCACGTAAACTTGAGTGAGGTCCAACTCGCCGATTAGTAACAAAATAAGTTCGTCGAAGCTGGCGTCCTCTTATCTTAGACTCACTATTGGCGCCAGCCGAGTAAGTAATTAATCTGTCTGTCTCTTTTCATCTAATAGTAAACACAATTTGACAGAAAGAGACGAAATACTACTTGAGTTAAAAGAGTGAGAGACTGAATTAGCGTTCACTAATATATACCTGTGTATATTTATTCATAAACATATATGAATATTATATTGTCTTAATCAAAACTAAATTTAATTAATCGTCAAAGACTACATACTTTTTTTATCCAGCACTGGACACAATCGCACCTGATGCTAAGTGAGATGCGGCTAATTAAAGGAGATACAGATATTAGAGACAGAGTCCAGATGCCTATTTAGCCACCGCTTGAATGATCCCATATTAAACTGTCTAGGGACACATTCATAGAGAAGAATGGAAGGAGCAAGGAGTTCCACTCTTTTGATGTTTTTACAAGAAACGTCGATCCAACGCGTGCAGTGCGGTACTTAGGTATGTCAACAATGAGAACATAGCACTCCAGCGTGCTCCTAGAGGAAGAAGTCATGGCTTCGCAACGTCAGGGAGTGGACAGGTATTGCGAGTGCGGAGGGGTTGCTGCATCTGGCGCAGGATAAGACGCGGTTCAGAGAACTGACGGCCAACCTCCAGTAATGGAGTGGCACTTGAAGAAGAAGAAGAAGTGCTCCTAGATGAACGTTCTTTGAAACGGGATGACGGAATCAGGTTGTGTAGTTCCATGGGCCATTCACCATAATATGTGGTCTCATATCATTGAAATGTCCACTTATATTTTGATCAAGATCTAGTTTGGGTCGATACGGTTTATTTATTTATATACATTTAAAGGAAAACACATAACATAAACGATCTCATCCAGGTTACCCTGGGAAGGAAGCAAATAAATATTTCCGGGGTAAAGTGCAAGAAGTCAAATCAACAAAAATTAAATTACATGTAAATTACATTAAATTAAAGAAATATTTATATTTATTTTCTAACAAGCGTGCTTTTGTACGTCTGACCGTCACCTTGCATGCATGCATGTAGAATATTTAATTATTATTACCTGTGGTTCGCATAAATATGAACAATTGAATATTTAAGCGAACATATTTGAATATAATTATTATTAAATATATCAAATACGGGGAAGATGAGCAATAGCTCATCTTCCCCGTATTCAGTTGAATTCTTCTCAGTTGAATTCTTAGGAGTCATTTAAAAAGCGTTATAAAAAACGGCTTAATATCATAAGTTTTTTGTTTTCCTAAGTAATCTTCGTTCCTCTATATATATCGTCACATTCAATGGAACCACTGAGAAAAGCAGTGAGCCCATTCTTCCTTAAGGGTCTCTTTTATGGCATTTTCGTCCGCTTTCACCGCATCTTCAGGGCGCAGGGTCAAGCGAATACCTTAAATGTTATATTTAGTTCTTGGGAATAAATGAAAGTCGCAGGCCGCCAGGTCAGGACTGTATGGCGGTTGACTCATTATCTCGACACCTGCCATAGTCATACGCGCTGCTGTCGAATTTTTCGAAATTCCAAGGCAACAGGTAAAAATTAAAGTATGGGGAATCCATCTGGTACAAAGATGGATCCTGATGCCTAATTTTTCCTGTAATATTTTTTGATCTTGACTCATAAAAATGCGTAAGCTTGCCCGTAGCTGCTGATAGGTCACTCTCTTTTCTTCCGCCATCATGCATCGCACAGCACTTATGTTATCTTCAGTAGTCGCTGTTAAAGGACGTCCCTTACGCGGATCATCATTCAATTCTACGTCCACGCTTAAATTCGTTAAACCAAGTGAATAGTAAATAATGGTACGAGGTGGGGCTACAAGAAATGCTAATCGCAGCCTACCATAGCTTTATTGTTGAGTAAGCCCACGATGAAAATCAATAAATCATTGACCGAAAATTTTCTCGCGTTAGGTTTATTTTCATGTGTAACAATAAATTTAGATTTGCCGCCAAGTCACTAAAACAAATGACTAATGAATACATAACATACCGTATTAGGTTACCAAAGAGTTCTAGAATTGAAATTTAAAAAAAAGTTTTCATTAGCCATGTTCCTAAATGGCCAGTTCTAAACAATTTCAGTGTTGCCCACGCGATGTGTTCATCACTAATCTCCCAAATAGCATAAACCTAGCTGAGTAGAGGTCTCAAACTGCATCTGGTGTTTGGGAAAGTTAGTTCAGAATCTCTAAGCGTCAGAAATGTATTGGATACAGGAACAGCCCAAAAAGTCAAAAGCCCTCACAATTGTGATTGATTTCATAATAATCTGATCTATACTTGTTGTCATAACAAATTATGTATTAGAAAACTCGAGTGAGAATATTATTATTATTATAAGTAAAACATATTGCACTGAACAAAAATTGCTTACAAATGATTTTGTAAATTTTCTTAAGACTTCACTCCACTCCACTCCCAATTGGGATTAAATTTATTTTATCTTTGTAAATTGAAACAGAAGGTAAGATTATGTAATCAAATGATTTTATAATCCAAATGTACTGCTATGCAAGTCCTTTGGCTAGTAAATGAGTACTTTAAAGTGTTAATAAATTTATTCTTTCTCTCCTTCGTTTTCATTGGTCTTCTTTTTGGGCTTCGGCGACCCAGGTGGTGTATCTGGAGGCGTGCTGTCTCGTGAGGGAGGTAACTGATTTGTGGGTTTTTGGTACACCCTGGCTTCCACGAGCGAAGAGGAAGCTGAAATTTTTAATAGTAGTTTTGACAGGCATATTGATAAGATATATATGAAAACAGATTCAGTAAGCTTACATGTGTCTTAAAATCAGTGAAAAAATTTTTGCTACTTATACTCTTTATATCTTTTTTCTGTATAAAAAAGGTTATTGTTAAATAGATATGTGAACAGAAGACACTAGTTGCCCACGACATATAGAATCCCAGTATATATATAATATAATGTATACATTCCATTTTTTTTGTAAACATCCTTTGTAGTACGTGTAATATAGATTTTTATTTACTAGTCGCTAATCCACGGAATGAATTGTTACAGGATTTTTTTATTTGCGCCTTCCAAAAAATTATAGGCAAATCATAGTATCGTTAGTCAATAATAAGGATACAAAAACAATCAGTTTTCCTTATTAACCGACTTCTCACATACATAAACTCAAACCATAATAACTATATTCATATAGGTAAACAAGTACTTATATACGTGGATGTTAAATTTATTATAAATTTCGCATTTACTAGTTCGCAAGTCAAGGGCGTAGAGCGGGAACGAACTGACAAGTAACTCTCCGCTCCTCTCCGCCAAGTTGAATCATACAAATTGTTTGAACTCGAGCAAATCAGTCCCAACGATAAAGATCATTTAAATAATTAAAAATAATAATAATAAGCTTATTAATAATTAACGCTTAACGAGAGTAAAAATATTAACTGTGTTTACCTTACGTAAATAAATAAGTATAGTTTTTTGTAAAAATTCAGCAACGTTATCACGAACTTCATAAAAGAAGTGCACAAGTGTATCTACAAGTGAATTCTCTATTTCAAGGCTCTAATGGCTCGGCTGAATGTATTTATATATTTGGAAACAAAACAGATACATCTTTACAATAAAAATAAAGTTAAAAATAAAACATAAAATAAACACATTGGATGTATCCACAATAGGTTTCACCAATATAACTGTATGATACACAACAAAACAAAACATGACAACGACACATATACATGTAAGAGTTTTTTTTGTTTTTTTAATAAAGCAGAAGAGGAGTGCGAAAAAGGGTATAATACAACTAGGGGAACTTTATTTGTTGTTTGAGTCTGTTGTATCACCGACAATTTCCTAATAAATCTCCAGGGGGAGGAGGTTTATCAGATGTAAAGCAATTCCACTGACCATGGACACGCACATCGGCTGAACGCTTGCCAGTGCATTGCCGGCATTTTGAAAATCTGTACGCCCTTCTTCCTGTGATGTACAGTCGACTCTGCTCAGAAGACCACGGCAGTCTTGGTACTTTGTTTGTTCCCTTGAGCGTTTATGTTTTTCTACTTAACTATATATTATGTGTGTCGAAATAAACAAAATAAATACTTACTTCGTGGCTCCGATGGAGGCAGAACACTTTTTAAAAATTTAATAAATGAATCCATTTTCGAAATGTAAGACGCGAGCGTCGCTCACCAAAACGGAAACGTCTTTGATAAATTATAAATATAAATTATTATCTGCGGTTAGCGTGTCCCATTTGACAAATATTGACAGCTTTATTCACATTACGCTTTGACGATTTTTTTTTTAAATAAAAACGCACATATCACGCACCATTATTATTAACAAATACAGCTTTCGATACAAAATATTTCAAATTTATAGTCTTATCAACCATTTTCGTCTATAAATGTTCTTAAAGATAACATAAACATTTGACAATCATGAAGCGTTCTCGGAGAATTTAAATGTTATCAGCAAAACTAAAACGTCGCCATATAAACATCTTTGAAACATTTTTTTTATGTTCATGTAGAACTTCAAAACGAATGTTTAGTTTTTTCATATCTAGTTTTTACAATCAATTGTGTTTTAATAATAACATTTGTGAGCTTATTTTGTATATGCAGCTGTACTAATATGTAAAACTTTTAAGTTTGATAATTCAGTCAAAATAATGCTACATTGTCCCGTGTACAACAGAGATCACACACATATATACACACGGTAAATTTAGATTTACGGGTGACGTCAGGAAATCTATATCTCTCTATGTACATAAAAATAGGAGAACGTCTGTAATGATTTTGATATGATAGCTTACGAAGTAACTAAAAGTATTCTAAAAAATCCTTAGCACTTATTCATTCCTTGAATTTGTGGATTTTTGATAGCTTTCTTTCCATCCGCGGGCTTTTCAGGTTGGATTTTAGGTAATAAATTAGTAGGTTTCTGGTAAACATTAGCGGCAATATATCCTGAAAAATAAAATAGATTTTAAATATCAAATTTTGGCGTTTCATTAACAAGATAAATTAATATATAACGGGTATATATAACGTTGAGGAACATGATATATGTTATATAACGTAACATAAATTCAATAATGACGTTTTGTGCGAGTAAAATAATTAAATAGTGAAATAAATTCACGATTATTTCCATTAAAGAAATGTTCAAACTCAAACTCAAAATAACTGTATTCATTCATAAAGGTAACCAACTACACTTATGAACGTCAAAAGAAATGTTTGAAATTGATTCAAAATATACATTTATTAGTAGTTCGCAAGTTAAGGGCGTAGAGCGGACAAGAAAAACTGGCAAGAAACTCTCCGGCGCTCTGAGCTAAATTAACTGGAGCAAACAATCCTACACATTATCATTATAATTCAAAAAATCTTTTAGCTTGGGAGTTAGTTGTAAAAACAAACACTATTTTCATATAAGGAGTGGTGTAATTACATACAATAGTCTTTTAACTCCCAAAACTTTTATTTATTTACTCTTACTGCTTTGACTTACCTAAAAACTGATAATTACAGAAGAAACAATTAAAAAATAATTTCAAAAGAAACATGTGTAAGAAAAGCGAAACATAAAGAACAAAATATCAAATTTGTCTTAAAAAGTAATTGGAATTTATAAAAATAAAGAATAGAAGTTAAACTGATTTAGAATTCATCAAGCATGGTGTCTGAACATCTAAATAGGTAAAATTTTGTATGCAATTAACACTTGCTTGGACGGCGAAGGGTCTCTGATACCAGCTATTGTAAACAAAGACACATTGTTTATAATTTAAAAACATTCGTTTATGTAACAACGCTTGGCAATAGTTCTAATTATATTGTTATAATTTGCTTTGATATCTTGGAAGTGTTGTGAATGTAATGTAATGCAATGTAATGGTGAATGTGGCAAACCACAGAACAGATTTTTAATTTATTTTTTACTTATGTAACTTAAATGACGTTGTGGTTTATGACATTTTCCTTTGAATTATTGTTATGTAGAGGGAGGATTAAACTTGCTGAGTTTCTTGCCCGTTCTTATCAGAACAAGACCTCCTGGTAGTTTTGCGAACGGATGGCGTAGTTATGCTCTTTCGCGTAGTTTGTAAACGTTTTTGACATTCATAAGCATGCCTTAAGTCGCATCTAAAATGAATAAATAAATTTTGATTTGATTTGCGTAATTTTGATTCACTTATCTCTTGGTACGTATTAATAGATTCAAGGTGGAAAGACAGTCTAAAATTCTATGCAAGTCTGAGAGGATAATACGTCGTAAAAAATAAAAAAAAAATCAAATTCAATGTTCAAAAAAAGCCTTGTGGCCCCGAGGTTGCTATTGATCATGACCAATAATCGTTGGAATCCTTTTTGGGTAAAATATTTTTTTAAATAAGTTTTTAACGTTATGCCGAGTTTCTTAAGTAAAATTAATAATAATACTTACGTGGATATTTTTTATTTCCACTCATTTTCACTTGTTACACAAAGACGACTACTCTTCAAAATACCTTATCAACAACTGTTGCAGTGATTTGTCACTATGAATGACTTCATACTTGGCAGGGACTTCCATTGAAGGGGATTTTTATGAGTGTCATATTATTCTGATTATTTATAAATATAATTAGCCGATTAATTATTTAACATTTCTAACAGAATAGGTCGACATATTATATATTATTTTAATTACTTTTACATTCATTTAAAGAGAGGTTAAATGTTGATTTCTCTCTGACGAAAATTAATGTAAATCCACTATGTCCCGTGTGGAAAAGATTTCGTTTCGAATAATAAAATTTTCACCTAAATATGGTCATTTTTTTAAACTTTATTAGTGATAAAATACGGTGTGAAAGTATTCATACATCGCTTGTCTCCACACTAGGAAAACCGCTAAAAAAATTCATCAGTAGATCGTAGATTTTATTTGTGTACTAATTTAAGAAAAATGTAGTTGATAAATATAATTACATATAAACTGATAAGAAAAATAATAAGAATAGTAAATTAATTATTTTACTATTATAAATCAAATCAAAATATATTTATATATTATAGTGTATATATATGTACACTTATGAACGTCAAGAAAAACAAATTAAATTAATTGTCTATTTACATTTACAACCAGTTCGCAAGTCAAGGGCGTAGAGCGGGTAAGAATAATTTTAATAATAAAAATATATAATATTATACCCATATATCATAAAAATATAGAGCAGTGTTGGCCTAGTGGCTTTAGCCTGCGTCTTTCACCCCTAAGTGGCGCATTATATTTGCTCAAACAGAGAAGGAAGACATTGCGAGGAAACCGGCTTGGCTTAGAACAAAAGACGACGTACATCAGGCCTAGGAGGTTGATCAGCTACTTGTTTATTATGGTGGCTGTACACACTCGGCGAGAGCCTCTCGCCGAGAGTCTCGACCGAGAGGACCGAGAGAAGAGCGCAGCCTGTACACACTCGTTACGTTATTTGTATTTAAAACACCGTTAATAATGGACGTGGAAACCGTCACAACCACAGTCATCGAGCAAGTGATTGAACGAGTGTGTACAGGTCGCTCTCGTTTTACTCGCGAGACCCTTTGACTCGTGCGCAAAAAACCGACAGGCGACCGAGAGAGGCGAGACCGACTGCGAGGAAGCGAGGCGAGACGAGAGCTCTACTGTACACTCTCGCCCTCGGCCTGTCTCGGGGTGTCTCGCCGAGTGTGTACAGCTACCATTAGATTTACAAATGATCATGACTGTTTCATTTCATACAAAAAACTAGAGACCCGAATTGGATTTATCTGTGTTCCCTTAGTTCAAATAAACCTTATTTAACATTATTATTATTAAAATTATTATAGTGTGTATATATTATTATTATTATAGTTGACATTCACAACAAACGCTTAGGAACTAATAGTGATTTGAACTAAAAGTGTGAATTTAATAAATATTTCATGTTTACGTCTTGCAAATATCTTAGTAGATAATATTGAATTCAATTAAGATGAACAAAAGCGATCAACACAAAAGCGCTAAGAGAAGTTCTCACTTCTACTTGTTTGTAAGTTAGTGCAACCACGCGTCATAATCTTAGGTGTCCGGTTGGAAACTTCTCCGTAACCGGACAATATGTTGGACAACTTCCTCTTACATAAATACCTATATATGCCTGCTTACATATCCTATTAAAATCTATGTCTAGATTTTATACCTCGCTGTATCCGTCTGTCTGACTTATGTCATCCTAATACTTGTACATTTGAAGAAGAAAGCCTACTTATCATGTGTACAAGAAAAATATTTAATCTTTAAAGAACTTTATTTCTCTTTCTATTTATATTCTTTTTCTATTTAATATTAATATGTATATATACGAGCGAGATACACGTCGCCATAAGCCGTCTTTTAGTGAACTGTGTTCATTCAAACATACATCTTTACTGCCTTTTTGAATTTGTCAAACACTCCAATATTGCGAATTTGAGATGGTAATTCATTAAATAATTGCATACCCTCATACCTAATAGATATCTTCAAATAATTTGTACGCGGCTTCGGCAAGATAAGCAAACTCGCTGGACGTGTATTGCGTGTAGTTGTGTATTTGAATTTTTTTAATGATAAGCTACTTTGGAGAGAGTTATATATTTTTAAATTAAGATACAGGTGCTATAAATATAGTTGTTTAATCGTCATAATGTTGCTTTCTTGCTAGATTTTATTTACCACCGTGCGTTTTAACAGAAACTAATTTGGTAAAGGCATCGCTGGGAGGGGTTTTTATTTATAGATGCTACTTGTGTGGACGCTCGTTTCGTCTTTCCTCCCTCGGACAACGCTGCCGCATAGCAGGCAGAAATAATAAAAGGTTTAAATATAAGCCTTTCTTCCAACTTTGATTTTCCCTTTGGGGTAGAGACTCTTGGACGGTGAGGTTCAAAATACAGGCGCTGATTAAAAAGAAATGCCTGGTAGTACTAGCCACCCACAGCTGATGCAAAGGAAATGCAGCCAGCGTTAATCGACTGGGACCAAATTTAGTAAAATTTTTAAATTTTCTATTTACCAATTTTGAATTATTATTATTGTGTAGGTTAAGATATTATTGTAAATACTGTATACTTGTGTGTTAGAAATGAGTATTCAATAAAACATTTGGTAGATAAGATAATATTAATTTTACGTTCACTTCATCGATAAAGATGAATGTCCGATAAGGTAGTTTTGAAATAAATTTTACCAGTTTTCCATTAATTTTTTTTTTCACGCTTCGTTGCAATAAAAAAAAACAGAAATAACACAAAACATAAAAATAACAAGGGATGCAAAAAGCGGCCTTATCGCTAATAAGCGATCTCTTCTAGGCAACCAAACCATATATCAATCAAGCCAAAGGCATAGATCTAAAATAATACAAATAAAAATATATTATAATAGAAATGTTCCTACAGAAGAGTTTTAATATATATATATATATTTATTTATTTATTCGCCCTTAATACAAGTATCTTATAGACTTATCAAACACTGTACAAATTTTAAATAAAGAATTCTCTTAAAATTAAAATAAGGAATTCCGCGGAAACCGATTTTACCCTTTTCCGAATTCCAGACACATTTCTAATACAAATTGGGTGTTAAATTACAGTGCTACGTGACATTTTAATACAGCTCCTTTCTTTTTGTAATAACGAGTCAATTTTATGAAGGGCTTTTTATTTCGAGGGTAGGCTTGAGGACTATTTTCGAACGAATAATTAATACATTACAATATATTTAAAAGACCGACACGCTTCGATAAAGCCTGAAGAAGCTAATCAGCAGGGCTGTGTCAGATCTCCCTTTTGGAGAACATTATTTTCCAAAACTAGATCTGAAGTTTGACGTCTCTCGCCGGGCTTGGTCGACGACTACTCTATGACAGACTTAAATATTTGTGTTATTATTTCATAGAACAGTGCCAGAGTGTGAGCGTGTTGCCGGGCTTTTAATAATTTATACGCTCTGTTCTTGAAGTCGCATTGTTCTCGACCAAACCAAGCTCTGCAATTAGGTCGAATTGGAAGATGTGGCCCCTGCTAATGTTTGTTTCACATCATTACTGGCTACACGTGTCCTTCGTCGGGCGATAGCTGGTGGCGCTGGGTTTCAGTGGGTAAGCACAGCAGCAAGTCTCCATCACGAGGCACATGTGCCGCGCGAGGATATGAGTAACACATCACAAAGGTGATGATGTCAGTTTCAACTTACGTCGCGTTAATCCTCCAAATTGGAATTGCTATAACAACTGCTGGTATTGTGGTCGCAAGAAATATTCTAGGGAAACAAACCCACGGTTACTCCAATACATTATTACCATCGTGGGTAACGCAGCCTCTCTCCAGTCTCACCCGGATATAAAGTTTTATTTTGTAGTATATAATCAATACGTTACGACGTTTCAATAAATGTCTGGTTTTTACGGTAGCGAGTGTCTTGGGAGTATGTTACGGCTAACTTTACTTAGTGATTTTATATCACCTATCAATCCAGCAGCTCTGCACTTTGACGCGTATTATGCCATTTCATACAAACCTCCCAATTTGAGACAGTGACTTCTGCAGCATGATGACGTATTTTTCACTAAAGGATTTCAATTCTCAGTCACATTATAATGTCAATGAATAAAAAAAACGTGGCTTACAACCTTTTTAGGTCTGGGTCTCAGATTTCGGGATGTTTCATGATAATTTGTCAAATGAGCGAATGCTAAATGCAGTCATTGAAAGCATCGAACCTACGACCTCAGGGATGACAGTCGAGGGGCATATTATATACTTAAAACGTACCGTATTCTAAAATAATATGTTATCTCTCATTATTTTCGAAGTGAAAGTTCTTTAGGTGGATGAGGGTAAATTTTTTACGGATGAGACGTCACGAAGATGTGCAGCGTTTTTGTCGAAGAAAAGGAAGAGACCGATTGAGACAGAGTGAAAACAGGAGATCGAGAAAAAATACACGCTGTGAGTTGATGTCGTTTAGTAGCTACATATTAGAAATTTAGATGTACAATTCTGTCGCATAACGTCTCGTGAATAAAACTCAGATTAATTATTTATTTATATTATCATTAGCACGTATACTAAATAGTGTGATTATATATATAAAAATACATGGATTTATTATATACTGGTACATGATCACCTATTGTTGCTTTTGGGCTTAGTAGTAATTAATTTACAAAGTATGACATGTGTATTTTGTATTGTATTTGTATCTATAAAAGAAGAGAACGCCAAAACTAATTGACACACTCTGACAAGTCTTGTGAAGTGGCATTATATTTACAACACTGTCAATCCGCAGTTTGTCTGTTTTATCGTCCTCACCTTCCGTCTGATGCGCTAAACCACTACCCTCAATTATATCATTGTTTTGGCTCACACGGATTTTATTATTTTCCTTACTTAGCTTTATAACCTAGTACTGTACTGTTTTTGTTTAATACAATTTATTCAATACTTAATTATGTAATGTTATTTTGTTTGGCGAGCGGTCTTGGCCTTGTTCTGCAGCTTACGACTCTCATCCCATAGTTCCTAGGTTCGATCCCTGGCTGTGCACCAATTGACTTTCTTTCTATGTGCGCATTTAACATTCGCTCGAACGGTGAAGGGAAATGCTTGGCTTGCCTTAGACCCAAAAAGTCGACAGCGTAGTATAGGAGGCTGATCACCTCTGTAGTTTTGTGTCTTGATTCATTTCCGGTTGCCCAGGCCTACTTTAAATTTTATTTACTTATTTATTAGCAATCTTACGGCTAACAAACATATTGTAAATATACTAAGACAATATACAAAGCAGATTAAATAGATCAATAATATATATGAAACAGAAAACATAAGTTAATAATAACACATTTATATACAAAACGAAAACTGAAATTTAAAATAAATTAACGACAATTAATATATTATATTACAAATATAAAACTAAATTGTTACTGCTTAACAAAGTGAAAGTGATTCTGCCTCATTTCCTCACATCCTCTTCGGTGAGGTGGAAAATGTAAACATCCTTATAAATATTAAAATGGATGCAACGGGCGGCCTTATCGCTAACAAGCGATCTTTTCACAGTAAAGTTTAAGTGCATTAGCAAATCAAAACTAAAAAAATGAAAATTAAAAATTAAAGTAACACTGAACAATCATAGAATGACCAAAGTAAAAAAAATATACAAAAACAATTAAAAAATGGAGACATAAATTACAATTCAATACAAACATAATTCATATTTAGTTAACTATCTTGAAATAACAGGACGTAAAAAGCGAACCACACGCAAGATCCCTAAATCTGAGTTTCTTTACTATAAGGCAATTTGGCCCACGGGGTGGGGTTATTGGTACAATAAAATGGGACATCCCTGTATTGACCACAGTTTACTGCCAGTAAATGGGCAGTAAAATTTTTATACCCAACTTATGGGGGTTTAATGGCTAAGGGAAAATTATTTTCAGGTTGGTTGCGAATCTTGAAGATTTGTCATACGAGTTTAAATATTAACCCAGTTAACTGTGTTACGAAGATTGGGACACGAGTGATTTTTCTTTCTATATCCGCCTTTAACACTTGCTAGTGCGGAGTGGTAACCTGCTTGCTTAGATCCAAAAGTCGACATGTCAGGCAGCTGACGGCTAAAGTTATAAGAAAGATGGACAATTAAACAGATATCTGAGGTCTGTGAAACTTTAAACATAAAGTAAATTTTACTATTTTGACAACTCCAACTCAAATCAAATATATGTACTTTTAATATTTATAAAAAAAATTAGGTCACAAATTTGTCACTATTTCTCCCTTCACCAATATGTATGCTGAAATACAGGTTCACACCTAGTTTAGCGTCAGATAAACCTGACTAATTTTGTATATATAACTAGCGCAATTAGATATAAGTTTTTTCTGTGAAACTAATTTGAAATAAATTATTATTATTATTATAATATAATATGTGATTGGGACAATATATATTAATACATCTGTGTAGTTACACTTGTTACTATAAATCTTACGTTATCCATTCAAATCTGTATGTATTTTATTACAAAACCTATGCGATTTCTTTAGAATAACACTCGTTCATTCAATGAAAAACATCGTGAAGATACCTGCATGCCTGGCACCACAGCGTCAGCACAGAAGGTTGAAACAGATACAGAAAATTGAGGGACTAAAACTTTTTAGCGCCATTTATACATCCTCTTCTTGAACTAACGGGACCCACATGATTTGTATGAAATTTTTATTCAGATAAATAAATTAGTCCTGTACTGCCGAACGCAGCAAAAGACGCAATTTCATAAGGTGACCCAGGTTATTAGAGGTAGTGTATATTAAGCCCGGATTCGCTCGTAAAAATCCTTCAGCACTGCGATAAAGCATCGTTGGGTTTAGTGCTAGTATGCTGCCGAATGTGGCTTACGTGATTCTTGGCTTTGACCAGAGATATATGCACGAATAGATCTACAAAATCATTGTTGAACACATTGAATGCTTAAACAAATAATACATATTATATGGATACAAAGTAATAGCCGGAACCCAAAACTTTTTATGAAGACTTTTGATTAAGTAAATATGAATGTTTATAAATATGTAAGAATGTATATAATCCAAGTGGGCGGCACCACTACTATGGTCCCGCTCCACTAGGATCAGCGAAAAGAAAAATATATTTTTTGTCAAGTAACGATAACGTGTCAAAGGAGACATGACATGACATGGGCTTCCTAGTGTGAGGGCTTGTTCACTTTCTTTTTAACTAAATAGTATACTATATTAATCATAAAAAAGTTAGGCTTTTTAAAAGCATCCATGCACCATTAGACATTCCTTTCTTAGAGTTGAAAAACATTATCAAAATCGATCGATATAAGAGGGCCAAAAAAATGTATCATTAGAACAAACTGTTTTTAAGGAACATTTAGATAGTGAAAAAAGTCTAATTTACATATGATTCATTATAAAAACTTTGTTTTTGAAGGTCTCACTTCTACCACGTGTGAATTACACACATGTTTTTATGTAAACGTGTTCTATAGTTCTTTCTCTTTCAAACTAATCTCCACATGCATTTAATATTTGTAATCTTTAATAACTGTGCATTTTAAGCGCGTCTAAAAGCTTGTACACTCTACACAACGCGTAGGTAAATACGGTTATAAGTGTGACGGATGCCCCGGGTGCGTTTGAAGGATATCCGCGATAGATACCCGGCTATACCCGGCTCTGCCCACAATACCCGGCCGTGATGTGAATAACTCTGTATTCTTTATTATTTTCCCGAAGAAACTCGTAAAATGTACGCATTCAAAGATGTATTCCCATGATTTATACTTTGCTACAAATGATGTAGGATTTTCTCTGGACGTTTCATCTTTCGTGACGGTGATATATATTTATTTATTTAACTAAATAAGCCATTATAGACAATCCAGTAACTTTTTACATATAAATAACATCCAAAACAAAACATACACAAAAATAAAAGTTAGCTTTTTATTTAGTTTTAAAACAATTGTATGATGTTCCTACATCTTTCTTGGTAAAAAGACTTTTAATGTTTTTAAAAGATATATATGAGATATTGCGGATATATTAGATATTGATGCCTTCTATAAAACTGTAGTACATCACTTTGCTCTATTATCTATAGATTTCAAAGCTTACGCGATTTGCAAATTGTATTGGTCTTTTGAGTTACAGTATCGTAAAACAGAACTTTATTTGAAAATATTCTGTGATAATAAAAGCCTTTATTATTATGATAACTATAGAATTATTTACTATAATCATACTTTATTATAAATATTTTATAATAATAAAATAAACATTTATAATTATATTGTACAGCTCGTCCTTGGAAATAGGCCTCCTCTAAGAACTCCCACACTTTTCTGTTTCCAGTTTTGTGTAGCCATTTATGGCCAGCTGCTCTTCGCAAATCATCTTCCTACGTTTTATTTGTCTCCCTCGTTTCCTTTTGTAATAGCGCGGAAGCCATTCCGTCACATTCACGTCCACATTTTATCTATAAATATTCTAATGATTGGCAAGTGCGTTGCCGGCCATAAAAAGATATGAACTGTCTCACATTATCAGATATTATCAAGCATTCAATACGTATTAAATCGCGGGGAAATACCTAGAGTAGTGTTCCTAACATGAATTTATGTGCGATATAATTTTCCAATCTCCAAGAGCAATGTTTCGTTGAAACACATCGCTTGCCGCCATACATTCTCTGCATCGCTAGTTTGTGTACCCTCCATTTAGGCAAGTGTATTAGACACTATCCATTTTCGTTGTTTTTCATTTCATTTCCGAACCAATGCGACCAATTTGATTTTCTTTCTATAAAATATTTCTTTCTATATGATATTCTTCTAAAACCCGCAACGCACTCGCAAGTGCCCTGGCATTCAATGTCCATGGGCTTCTGTATCACTTAAAATCAGGTGAGCCTCGTTTGACCCCTGTTCTATAAAATTTGTAAAAATACTTATAATAATTGTATTGAATGATGAAAAGTAACGATATAAGAACATGTTACTTGAACTGTTATCATTTTAGGTGTATATTAAATAATTTACGTTGTTATCATTTGTTTTTACAGACTGAAACTGTACTGATAAGATATACTTATCAAGAAATAAGTTAATTATCTTATTGCTAAGGTTATATTGATAAATTGTTGATTATCTTTTTTGCATAAAAATACATAGCTGTTTCACTTTCTTTGATTAATTAATTTATAATTATTTAAAATGATATTGATTTTAGTGCCAAATACAAGAACCGTACTGTAAGACCTCATTCAAATACAGCAGAGGAAACGTCGTATCACGGGAGGAATCAAACGCCGGAAGCGGAAAGGAGCGTATTTTTCGAATTTGAATTTCGAACTCTAGCTACTTCCAGCGGAAACTGGAGCATTTACGAGATGGAAGTTTTAAACGGAATTCGAAATTTGAATTTTACTCTCCAATTCAGTTACAGTTATATGAAAGTTTATTTTTCGGTTTTACGCTCTAGTTGGGAACAATTTTTTTTTATTATTTAACATTCCTAATAACGGTTTTTGTTAAGCATTATTAGTTGAAACTTCCCCATACTAATTAAGCGCCTTTTAAAAAATAAAGAAAAATTTTATATTGGTAAGTATACTGTTTTTTTAGGGGCTTGAAAATATACTATGTTATTTATTAATAAAACTATCTCTTACTATCAAGGAAAAAATCGTGAGGAAACATCAGTCTTAAATATAAAAATAAATATAAATCCAAGCATCACACAAAGCACTACTTGCCAATAGGGAAAAACAAACAGATACAGAAATTTAAAAGTTTTTATAAAGACAAAATTACGAGTCGTATTTTCAACCAGTCGTAAGCGTTCCACCCCAATGCAACAAAATAAATAATTCAATATGCCAACTATTTATATTGGATCCGTCTTGGAATGTATTATTTCGCCTGATCTGTCAATCTACAAATGCCCTGAATTCCCGACTTTTGGTTAAGATTTCTATGAAATGGGAAATTCATATTTATTCAGTTTAGCTACGAACAGGTGTTTATTTATATTAGCTACAAACACTGCTAAATGTGATATACTACATATCACATTTAGCAGTGTTGGCTTCAGCGTGCGACTCTCATACCTGAGGTCGTAGGTTCGACCCCGGCTGTGCACCAATGGACTTTCTTTCTATGTGCGCATTTAAAATTTGCTCGAACGGTGAAGGAAAACATCGTGAGGAAACCGACATGACTTAGACCCAAAAAGTCGTCTCCCAAAAAATCACCTACTTGCCTAATAGATTTATAAATAATCATGAAACAGATTCAGAAATCTGAGGCCTATACCTAAAAAGAGGTTGTAGCGCCACTGATTTATTTCATTTTTATATCACGAAGATTACGAAATACTTATACATATCGAACGCATGACCATCACCATAACATCCCCTTGTGGGTCTTTGCCTCTCAAGTACACTTCGCCATCATAATACCCAGTGGTTCCCGCGTCCAATTTCGAACCCCTATTATTTCCAGATCCTTGACAACTCCATCCCACCAACGCAGCTTCGGCCTTCCGGCTTTTCTCTTACCACCGGGTTGTGAGTTCCCTTAGAACCTACGGGTTCCGTCGTCTACCATACGGTGCAAATGTCCCAACCACTTCAATTCTTCAGTGTACCAGATACGCCAAACACCGCTGTCGCAAACAAGAACTCAGTCAATCACAATTGAATTTCTGTACCCTGCCTTTCTGATAAACGCCGTCAGTGACGGTTATCAGCTCAGGCCAATTTCCTCACGATATTGATCTTAACAATACGAGATGCTGTTAAATAAAACGTAAGTCCGTTGTTGGTGAACCTGAGTCATAAAACGCTGAAGCTACTAGGGCAAAAAGAAAGTCTCACGAGTAATGCAAAGTCTTGTACAATATCTTCTAAGAATACTTCGCAAAAAGATCACATTGATTGAACAACAATCAAAGACCACTTAAGGTAACATATTCCAATTTGACATCGCTCGGGGCGGACGCAAATTGAGACGCGATTTGATTTTATTTTTACAATTCCTTATAAAGGGTGTGGGGAAAACTGAAACGAAGATGGGAAACGGTTCACGTTTTCTGTATGTGTGAAAACATACGGTCGATAATAAGTGACGGTAACTAAATTTCCCGTTAAAAAATTTTTTTAACGGGCAAACGCGCAGGAGGATCAACTGATGTTATGTGCCTATGGACAGACTCAATACCACAGAGCTTGCAAGTGGGTTGCAGGCACTCTACCGGAAATAACTCGGCATAATGCTCGGGCTCTGGGCTGAGCCAGGGTCAGAACCAAATAGGAAAAAGGATAATTTTTTTACTCTCATTTTATTTTTTTCTTTGATTATTGTTATTTTGTGTTGTTCTGTGTGTGTGTTTTTGTTTGTAATAAATTCTAAGTCTATGTCTATATTCTTATTTTTGAATTTTATATTAATATTTTTGAATCTGCCTAATTTATATTTGAAGGAAGCAGAATCCTTCTAGTTGCAACATTTACCTTTTAGTATATTTTGTTAAATAAGCTCACACGAATTTCGCAATTTTCATTTCCATACTGAAATTGTCTATAGAATTATCATTAACTGCGCGTCTTAGAACAAACTTCCCACCCGTATCTTTCCCTAAGCGAAGAAAAACGGTGCCTAATGTTCGATTCTTGATGTATATCAAATGTGATCTTTTTGCTCGTGTAATGGCACGTGTGGGGGTGGGGTAAGGGGGGTAGGGGGCGTTATTGATGTTCCCTTCAGATAAGCATGTCTGATCTTGTTATTTGATGTGTTGATGTAACTGAGCTTGTGGTTTTGTCGATTTGATTTTTTGAATTGTTCTTTATTTAAAATAATTTTTATGTATTTATAAAAAAAAAAACAATCGTGTCCTGCACCCTTCACTTGCGAACTGCTCCATCAGCCAGAAGAGTTAAATTAAGAATTAATTTTACTTCTATTCTGACCTACATAAGAGTACTTTTTACATACATGTGTCCTCACTAACACATCATGGAACATTACGATCAAGCCTACCATAACTATTAAGAGAAAAGCGTACTAATTCTTAAAAGGCCGGCAACGCACTCGCGAGCCCGAGGCATTGAAAGTGTCCATGGGCCGCCGTATCACTTAACATCAGGTGAGCCTCCTGCCCGTTTGCCCCCCTGTTCTATAAGTCTAACCTAAATTACTAAAAAGGATTATCATAAGTAAGTGCCCAATAACACTACTTACAGTCTCTATTAAAGAGAGACATAAGGGTACTTGATTAACTATATGAATAAAGTAACTTTGACAAGAATGCACAACAAATTATAGTAAAAATTTAAGCATGAAACAATTTCATAAGACATTTATTTCGAAAAACAAAATAACATAATAAAAATACACAAAATTACCTACTAAAGGCACTAACAAATTATATAACTTTTGTCACTGCACTAAACGAACAATAAAATGGTCCGATATCCTACATATACCTACATACATATATATGTAATTGATTAACTAAAGCAAATCATATGTGCCCTTTTCTGAAAGTTAGTCCCAGCTATGGGCTAAAAGCTTTAGCCGACTTATTATTATGTGCTTTGCAAGTCCAGTTTAAATAGTTTATTTATTCAACCGGACAAATACGTATGTTATAATGTTATCTTGTAAATGATAATTATAAATAATTTATTATATTTATAAATATTTCAAGTTTTTATTATACGACGACTATGGGCTTTATGGGGCTCTGTGGGCGTTCCGTAGGCTTGTTTGGGATACCAAGGCTAGGTGATTAGGCTGTTTCTGATACATTTTCGGGTTTCAAAGACGTGTTCCTCACAATATTTACTTAAGTTTTGAGCTTATAGAATGCAAAAAATATGGTTGCACAGAATTCGAACCCTGGACCTTGAGAGTATACGACTCTCGACGAGAGAATACGCTTTAGGCTTATAAGGACTTTAAATTTAGTTAGGAAAACGATCTCTAGAAAAGTGCTCAGAGGAATAGTCAGTGCTCCATGATAGTCGCAATGATGACCTCCATCGGGTCCTTAAGGTAGAAGAATATCATGAGCACACCTTTACGTACTTACCCTCACTTTTACACCAACACACAACACAGCTTAATTAGGTAACGCTTTGTTAAATGTTTTGAATAATTGTTGTTCGTTTGTTTCCTTTTTATTAATTTTTGAACCTTTTTGTATTTAATATTTTCAGTGTATCTGTTTATTATATATAATTTATGTTAGCTTTAGGATTACGAAATATAAAATAAATGAACAGTGGAAAAAATAGTACACAAGAATAGAATATCTTTATGGAGAAGGTAGTATCCTAGTTCCTTTCCAGTCATTAGGTTAGATTTAAATTATTTATTATTCTTAATTGAGACTTAATCCTTATGTTCATTTGTTTTAGAAGAAACAATTCATAATAAAAATTTAAATACCTAATTTACAATCTGTAAACTCAGTTTTTTCTCACATTTTACCTCAAATAACACGAAATTCTATTTCAAACGTACAAAAGACGGGAAAAAGTAATACAAAATCTCCCCTTTATATAGCCAATAGATATGTATCGGAAATGACGTCTCAATTGCTGAGTTTCAAATTGACACAATTTACAACAAGCCACACCCTTGTATTGGAGAATTTTCACTTCCAAAGAATTGCTCAAATATTTATTTGATTGAATTATTTCTAATACTTTCAATGAAAGATCCAATGTTTATAAGGAAAATAAATTATTTAGATATATATCAGTGAGGCTACAAACCTTTAGGTCTAGGCTTCAGATTTCTGTATATGTTTAGTGATCATTTGTCAATCAGTCGACTTTGTTGATCTAAAGAAAAAAAAAGGTTTTTTCAACATGTTTTCCATCACCGTTGTTAATCACGCTCATACACACATTTAATGACGTGGAATAAGTGATACCTGGATGATCTTATGCTCCAAAATAAACGTATTTTATTTTCATTTTATTTTTATTTCATAGAAAGGAATTAAATTGGTGCACAGCCGGGAATCAAACCTTGTGTGGTGTGGTGGCGTGCGACTCTCATCCCTGACTTTGTTTCTTTGTGCGTAATATTCGCTGGAACGCTGAATTTAATTTTTTCTTCTATTTTGTTGACCTTAAAAATATTTATATAAATATATAAAATTGGTCTAATAAAAACAATAATACCGATAAATCAAACTATCTACATGATGATAATAAGCATCTATTATCACTAATAGCGTATGTGCCAGAGACACATGTGCGTGACGTGTAAAACTAAGTTAGCTCCACACCTAATTCAGTGTCCTATCTTACATTCAGCCGCAGTTGTTCAGACGTTCACAAAAATTCACAGTGACCTTCATCATAATTAAAAACAGAATTCAAAAACTATGTTTTTCAAATTCAAGACATTTCATATTTTGTAAATAGATTTTAAATCTTTAAACGAACAGAAGAAATAATATATTATATTATGAGATGAAAGCAATAGATCCACTCCCTCTTCAGTAGATAGTACGTAGTCAGTAGGAAACATCTGGAGCGGACGATCCCGTTCCACTGGTTTCAGTGCATAATATATTGTTCTGAGGATGTATATTCTCGTAAATAGTTTTAAGAACGATAAGTCTTAATCCGTCTTAATCTGGTTGTTAAACAGCCACGTGATTCACCTTACAACGAGCGGTTTCTCCAAGTTCTCATCGCCTCTGGGCATTGTATTGTTTCTCTATATAGCTTATATTTAATACGAATGCTTGCCAAAAAGGACCATACCATTCCTGATTGCGAATGAATTAGCTGATGCTAATCTATTGGTGACGCTAATCAAATCGTCGTAATTGCTATTTGCTGGTCACTCCGCCGTTTGTCACTCAAACTACATGATATTTCTATAATTACCTCGTGTATTGCTAACAGGCTTATTAGCAAGAGTGTATTACTATTTTATAAAAAAAATAATCATACAGACTTTTTATGTTTGAGCAAATAGGTATGCAGGTGATCAGCCCCTTGTGCCTGACATGATTTGGGCTCACGATGTTTTCCTTCACCGTTCGAGCATTTGTTAAATGCGCAAATGGTCAGAGAGTCCATTAATGCACAGTCACTTGGCCAACATTGTTATCTGCACAATTTTTGTTACAATTTTTTAACTCTATAAATTCACAAGTAAAAAATCTGATCACAATTAAACGGGGCACCAATTGTACTGGACCAGTAAAATTATCGTATTCTGGAGGAAGGATGGTGTACTGATATGTACGGGTACTGACCTCAAACATAAAGACAGGATCCTCGACTCGTAGGTCCCAGTGGTGAAGGTCAAAAAGTAATCCTTAGTCCGGAGTAACTACTTTAGCGCGTTACAGGCTATGATGTCACCGCAAGGACAGATTAAATATCGCTACAATTGATTATGGATCATAATTATCGTTTCCGCCAGTATTATGACCAGTTTCATATACTTACTACATCTAAATATCGTATAGTCTGTGAACGGTAGAAATGTATAATTAATAATTACTTGTTGGCGTCTCAAGAAAATTTAACGAATATTACAATACAACAGGTAGTTTCAGTCTGTCATGAATAACAAATACATTTTTAAATTAAGGATCTGTTTCAAAATGTCCGGATAAGTTCCAAACCCAGGTCTTCCGAGCCCAGGAGACTTCTGTGCTTCTGGAAGGGGCTGTGCTGGGTAAATTAACCAGGACTACGCAAAACGGACCAAATTTGAGTCTGATTACGGGAAATGAGACCACTTATCTACCTAACAGTAGTTACCTCTTGCAGAACAGTTCAATGTTTAAAGAACTTTATTTCTCATTACAAAAAAAAATCATTTACATGAGAAACTTAATATTAATATGTTGCGAGATACACGGCACCATAAGCCGTTTTTTAGTGAACTGTGTAACATGCATCTTTACTGCCTTTTTGAATTTGTGAAACACTCCAATATTGCGAATCTGAGATGATAATTGATTAAATAATTGCACACCCTCATACCTAATAGATTTCTTCAAAAAATTTGTACGCGGCTTCGGCAAGATAAGCAAACTCGTTAGACGAGTATTGCGTGTCGTTGTGTATTTGATTTTTTTTAATGATTAGCAACTATGGAGATTACAGTTACATTGTCCTATCGTATCATATCGTCGGTGGGCTCAATAAAAAAAACTATTAAGCCCCTATAGGATCCAACAAAAATACTAGTAAAATCAAAAATTGGAAGTGTAATATTTGTTTTTTTTTGTATCATTTATATTTACCATTAGCGTCATTTACTCTAGAATAAAAACTTGTAAACATATACTTCTCATAGAGTATTATATATTATGATGCATTGAACGTTCATAAATAAATATTATAACTATCATGTGTTTTATTATACCTTGTAAAATACTGGTTAAATAAAAATATTTGATGTAGTGAACTTTAACGTATAGATATATGACAATTTATTAAATATAACAAAAACATTAAGCTCCATCACACAGTAGTTTTCTTGTAATTCCTTCATCAAACCAAAAGTTTAACGTTTACTTACATTACCTATAAACTATAGAACTATGTACTTTGAAATAAATTATTTCAACATTTAACAACCATCCGAATTCTGTCGATTAAAATGGGGATAAATATCTTTATTCGAAGTGCAATTTTACATTTTTTACCCCAAGACGTCGACAGATCTAAACGATTCCGGTCGATCGAGTGCGCTTAAATTCTGCGTGACAAATTTTACACTCGCACGCTTGACGTTGTTTTATTGTAGGCTTAATTCCCCTTTTGGGTATGGTACAAGATACAGGAGAGTATACCTACATCTTAGCGGACTGGAAGTAGCGGTAGTAATAATGATAAATCGGTTATTTCTAAAGAAAGTGGTACATATAGATTGATTAACTATTAAAAAACCGCACAAGACATATAAAAATATGCATTCAATGTCGCAAAATTGAAATAATGACCACTCAAAAATGGAACAAGTAATAAAACTGTTTTATAAATATATCACTTCGCATCAAATCGCATTTAAAATAAGCTTTTTTGGAATCGATAGTTAGTTTTAGTTGAAGTCTCTAGATAGATAGATCTGTCCATGGGCAGATCTATCACTTAACATCAGATGAGCCTCCTGCCCGTTAGCCGCCTATCACATAAAAATATGCTTAACTATTTTGATTCTTAGATAAGTTACTATTAACGTGTAATACCTCGTGTATTAAAAAATATACTTTGCAACTGACCTCGCAAATACAAAGTATAATATTTATCGCTTTCGCCTCTAGTTTGAACCAGTCACTTTAGCGAGTATCGAAGTATAAACTCCTTTTTTCGTAATGTACCCCGAATGTGATCGGGAGAATGCAATAGAAATGAATGGATGTGGTGTATGCTGTATGTAATCCCTAAAAATGTTCCAATCACGTTAAATAATAATAATAATAATAATTAATGCCCTTTATTTCAAATACATTTAACTACATATTATGTATCTGTGTGCCCTGTTTTGGCCTTCTCCAAATTTCGTCATTCCTGTCTGCACTGTGCCACTCTCATGTATCTGGTGGCTCCCTAATCTGGTCTATCCACTTTTTCCGTTTATTGTACCGTAATCACCCGTTTAATACACGTACTTTGTTTCTCCAGTTTTCTGTTCCTCTTGCCATGCGCCTCGCTGATTATATTAATTCAGGTACAAAGTTGGCATAACAGATTTTTCTTAACTATGTATTAGCCTCAAAAGCCGGGTTTCTGACTAAGAAAAGATGCATATAGGACTTCACTTATTCTGTAGAATTTATAAATGCTAATTTATAATGATAACATCAAGTTGGATTTGTAATCAAACCTATACATTTTCTCAACAACACTTGTAGAAGTAAAAAATCCAAGCTACGACGTAGTCCTCTACGATTTTGCTACGAAATCAATTTTTACTGGCTTGAACGCAATTTTTACGTTTGCTTTCTTTAAAGAAATTTCTATTATGGATTTAAGTGGCAGATAGTAAAATATATTTTTCATATATAATAAAAGATATTTGCCGTATCCACATAGCCTAGCGCGAGGTATCATAAAAACCTCAAGGTATTGGATGATATACTGTGGTAAGTTCCACGGAATGTGACGTCATGAAACATAGAGCCGACTGATCCAGTGATAAATATCTAAGTTATGGGGTTCGAATCTTAAGTTTTTCGATATTCGAGGGGGAAATGTATTTGTAGATACTCCCGAAAGTAGCAGAGATATGTGGAACTCGTCCAATCCCAGAATCTCTGCTAATTAATGCCTAGGTGAGCAATAAACCACCTCGAGTAGCCCACACATTCTTCCGGGGCTTCAAGCGCATTACTGATACACTTGAAATCTCCGGTACATCACACATGGCATAGATAGTGTTGTAGCGTATCGTTGATACGCACTAAAAATGTACATACTATATGGTGTAGTATTTTCTATACGATTTTGATGTATGTGGCAACATAAATACAGGTCACTAAGAAAAGAATAAAACAGACGTCACTCAGAAGAGACTTTTAAGATGAGTGAGCATGTATTTTTCTTTTGAGCGTTTCTATAAGAATATAAATTATTTACTGTTGTTTGTGAAGAAATATATCAATTTACAAATATAAAAATGGGTTGTGATTTAAAAAAATATAGAACATCCCATAGTGTATTCGTTTCCATGGTTACGGTTTTCCATTGAAACGGTAACCATAGCAACACGAAGTCGTTTAAGGCAGCAAAAAGAAAAGACGATAAAAGTCTTCTCGGTCAATAAAACCTCAATTCAATGGAAATTTTTAGAAGCCTCAATTTTAAGTAAAATATTCCTGCTATTAGCGCAAGTAAACAGGCCGTGAACGAAATATATGACTTGATTATTTAAACTGCCTACCGTTTCATTATTATTTTCTTCTTACTAGCGATTGATGACATGTTGGAATAATTTAGTGTATATATAATTAAATTAATTAAAATTAAAAATAATATTAAATAAAAATGGCGCCTTTAAGGACCTTTAAGATCTGGGAATCAGATTTGTGATCATTACCAATAGGAAATTGGGTCAAAAAAATCTGATTATTACTCAATCTGATGATGAATCTACTGTACCCGGCTGGATCTGATTTCCTTGTGATTTCCCTTCACCGCTCGAATGTTAAATGCGTACTTACAAAGTCCATTGGTCAAAAGCCGGGGTTCGAACCTACAACCTCCTCTGAAAGCCACTAGTCCATCTCTGTTCTTCTATATGAACATATTACATAAATTATGTTTATAGTAAAATATTACGATGTTTTCAATATCAGAGACCCTCCCTTATTATACTTAGAAGACATTTTAAAATCTGTCAAAATCCGAACATTTATTATGAAACGCGACGGTCTCGTGTTTTTAATATCAACCGCATAATAAATAGGTTAAACATTCTCTTTATGAAGGGAAAACCTATTAACGAACGGCAAATGTATCAGGGGGTGGATTATCATAACTTTCGTAGAGGTTATAATAATATGACATTTATAAAAAAAAAATTAACTAAAGCCTATTTAAGTCTCAGATTATTGTATATGTTTCATGTTCATTTGTCAATCTAATAAGCAAGTTGGTGATCCTGTGACATGCACCGACAACTTATTTGGGTCTAAGACAAGCCTTCTTCACGATGTTTTCGTTCACCATTCGAGTCAATGGGCATATAGATAGGATGTCCATTGTTCACAGCCGGGGATCAAATCTATGACCTTAAGGATGACAGTCGCACGGTGAAGCCACTAGGTGAACACTGCTCAGTCTCTTACAAAGTTCAAGGAAATTATGTTGACAAAAGCGAGACATATTTCTAGAATTCGCTGTAAATGTTATACAAACAGTTGTTAAAAGAAATAAAGTAGTGTTTAATCGTAGTACTAAATAAGACGTTATCACCTCAAACAAATTGTAGCCTCGAACTTGTTCATTACTTATTGATTGATTTATTGCCAGTTCTTCTCTTCCGTTCTACACCCTTGATTTTAGAACTGGCAGTAAATGTAATTTTTTTTTTAATTAAAAGCATTTAATTTCTTTTTTTGACGTTCATAGGTGTACATTATGTTACCTACATGAATAAATGATTTTTGATTTGATTTGATTGCATTATATGTGAACGAGTGCTACGCGTCGAAATATAAAACAATTAAATAATTAATGAAATAAAGCATACTTAGACATTCCAACTTTTTTGGTTTCTGTCCCATTTGTTAGTTCTTAGTTGGTAACTTTTTAAATCTACAAAATGTGGCAAGTTCATTCAAGTCACCACCCATAGATCATCAATGCTGGAAGCATCGCTAATACCCACCTTTTAAGCATTGGAACACTCTTTTCTTGAAGAACACTAAGTCGAATTGGTACGGAAATACTTTAGTGGGCAGCTGGTTCCACATAGTACTGGCTGTTTGTTATGACCAAAAAAATTATAGTAATCAAAAATACCTCGATATAAACACACTGTTTCTCGTCTTAGTATCGTGCATCACATTAATAGCCCCCCCAAACGTTGTATAAACACCCTAAAAGCGACAAAATAAAATATCTATTACTATTAAGGATAACGATGGCTCGTCTTAAACATGACTTAATATCTGTAGGGAAAAAAATTAGAGCCATCAGCGAGCGGTATTTATTTTTCAACGCTAATGCAAAGGTATTTACGATATCACTCGACATTTTGTGTCGTTCGCATAATGAGGGAGACGCTACTTAATAGGCCCTATTATAGATAGCTTGCAATATTTAAATAAGCTATGATAGCTTAATCTTCCAGCTACGTTAGCCACCGAGTGCCGTGAATGTGACCCTCAACCCGGAGATCTTGCGTTCGAATCACGGTCCAGCAATGGATCTTTCTATGCCCACAATTCACACATTAAGTGTTCTATTCTCGGATCCGAGTATAGCTGGTTCCTAGTAGCGGTGTCGCCCATCCGTGTGAGCATCCCGTTCATTTTTTTAACCATTGCCAGCTAGCTAGCTCTCGGGTCCGAGTATTCGGCACCCAATGTGCTGTACGCCGACCACTCGGATCCCAAATATACATAATTTCAAACATTCAAATGTACCTAATCAAAAGTTTTGGTATCCGGCTATTACTTTGTATCCATTGTTTAAGCATTCGATGTGATAACACTTGCTTGTACGTTGAACAAAGTCGTATTATAGTTTGGCGTATGTCAAATCCAAACATCGTTGAAATGTGTCAGACAGACGGCTGATCACATCTTGGCTACAATAATCACGAATACAGAATTCTGAGGCCAACTAAAATTGGTTGCTTCCACGGAAATGTTTACGAATAAGAAGAGATAGGCTACACTGCATATCTATAATATCTAATTTTTTTATAAACAGTTCAGATAAACTATAGAAACGGTCTTCATTTGATTAAAATATAATAATATATTTTCAACTTTTTGATCATATAATATTTAGCGGATAAAAGCTGAAAGAATAGACGGGGACCGCTAACGAGTATAGTTTGCGAAGAACCGTTTATCATCGCCTATCTCATGCTGGCTGTACTCAATAAATGTACTAGACGCAAAAAAGTTATAATATGGTAATGTCTTCGAGTTTTTTATGTAAATATATTTCAGAGATTTAAGTTAGATTCTCGTCCCAGAAGTCACACTTTCTAGTACTTGCCCGCTGGTTGTTTTTTTTGTACAATCACTTCTAGAGACAGTGGTTAAGACTCAAAAGGAAGTAAAAAATAAGCCATCTTTGTCAACGATAGGCTGTTTGAAAAATAATGAAACTATAAAGTGATACTTTCTAACTCTGGATAGGCTAATTAAAAGCTATGTATTAACTAAGTTTTTCATTCCAATTGTTGTTTCGGCCATTATCCACATATTGACACCGTAGATTCTTGTCTTATCTTGTCTAGGACAAACCTGGCTGTCCTTGTAGAAGCTGCAAAAGAGACGGTGTTACAAGTCCGAAGCGACTGTCCAATGTATGTCCTATTTCACCATGCCTCCTGCTGATAGAGGACAAATCTTTGTTTTTAATTTATTTTATTATTCTTTATTACTCGATGTGTCATAATATGGAACTTCCTTACAAACATTGTGTAAAAAAACTTGGCGATTAAAAAGAGTGGCGGAGAGTTTATTGCCAGTTCTTCTCTTCCGTTCTACGCTCTTGATATGAGAACTGACAGTAAATGTAAAATTAGAATCATTTAAAGTATATTTTGACGTTCATAAGTGTACATTATGTTACCTATATGAAAAAATGATTTTTTATTTTATTTTATTTTATGGATATGACAGGTATAACACCAAACAAGCTATGGGAATAAAAGTTACAGACGAACTTAAATTAAATAATGTTTAACAAAAGGTTAACAGTCATTCTGCAATTAGCTGTAAGTGTTTCAATAAATAGTTTTAGTTTTATTTAGTTATTAATATTGTTTTTTTTTTATTTTCTCTAGATTAAGGTTTTATAGATTAATATGTATATTTTGTTTTTTATATAACTTCTGGTTATGCACTTCTTGCACTCTTCATTTTTTTTATTTATTGTTTTCTTTTCTTACTAGGGTTGCCTGGAAGAGATCGCTCGTTAGCGATAAGGCCGCCCGTTGCATCCCTTGTAATTTATATGTATTGTGTTATTTGTGTTTCTTTCTAGCAACGAAGTGTGAATAAATAAATTAATAAATAAATAGCCTTATTATCTCCATTACCCATTACTTAAGTTATACATAAACGTAAGTTATTTAATACCTCCGACGAAAACCCTAAATAAAACCTTGATAAAGAATCAAAACGAAGTAAAAGATAAGTCTCCTTTGTCAAGGATTGCTTAAAGAATAATGAAACAATAACGGTGAAAAGTCAAATATTATTTATTTATATAGAATACACAATGTACACTTATGAACGTCAAAAAAAGGAATATACATGCTTCTAATTTTACATTTACTGCCAGTTCTCAAATGCAACAAGATATTCTTCTATTTCTTTTGTATTTTTCTATCCTTACCAATATAAACCAGTAACTGAAACTTTCATCATTATCGAAAGCTCATATGTCCACGTCTTAATCGAGCAGAAAATATTTCTAAAAGTTACCACTACTACGGTAACTCGATATATTTTTATTGGTAAATTTATTAATATAGTGCTCTGCAAGCTAATTCTGTACTATTATTATTGTCATTTCAGAGTAGATCAATCATTCTATGTGTATGTATTCTATGTATACTTTAGACAGATAGTACATGTGACCCCAGAGCTGGTACTTTCCCCACTCAAGGAATAAGTATCGCAATACAGCGAGGAAATGCAGCCAGCGTTTAAGGTGTACTGTACACAAACTTTTTAAATTTAGGAAGATACATTTTTTTAAGTAGTTTTTGCCGCGATTTCGAACCAGTCCCTATTGAAATACTTCCAAACGAATTCAATTAAGGGTCCTTCAAGAAAAAAGCGCATGAATTTTTAAAAGGCCGGCAACACACTCGCGAATTCTCTGGCATTGAGTGTCCATGGGCCACGGTATCACTAAACGTCTGATGAGCTTCCTGCCCACGGCTCTCCACAATTATAACTAAATTTCTAACGTAAATAATTGTTTTAAAAGCGCCATCGTATACGAAATATTTCCTAAATATGAACCTGGCTAAACAATAGTAGTGGCGAGGTCCAGTAAATTATTTATAGAGGAAAGTTTTGTATTGTTTTCCATTCGGAATAACATTTTATTAAATATTGCTCTAACTGCGACCGAAGTTCACAAACTCCGTACTATTGTTGACAGAAAAGTCAGTTACAAGCATTCATATTGTTTCTATTAAGAAGTACTTTTAATAAGAGAACTTGACATTTTTTTACGCGGGTACAAAAATTTACCGACGAATTAAAAACGCAATAAATAGTTATTTGCCATTAAAATTACATCATGATTCTTAAAATGTATTTTTGTATTTAGAACAACTGAGTACTTTGCAATAGATACCAAGTGAAGTATTTCCGAACCAATTCCACTTAGGGTCCTTCAAGAAAAGGGCGTACCAATTCTTAAAAGGCCGGCAACGCACTTGCGAGCCCTCTGGCATTGAGAGTGTCCATGGGTATCACTTAACATCAGGTGAGCCTCCTGCCCGTTTGCCCCCTGTTCCTTAAAAAACAAAAAAAAAGTTGAGGCCGTGCCTAATTCACTGAATTAAACGCCTCGCGATGTACAATATTAATATAATTACACTTCAATGAATTGCTTCTGAATCCATCGTATTCTACAGATTTGGCCACCAACTGTTGTCACACCTCATGAGACCTCTGGACAGAACACGCTGATGAAGAAGTAACCGCCGAAACTGAAGCCTATTTTGAAGTTAGAGAAAAATACTATAAAAATTGGTATTTAAATGTATACCATTATAAAAGTATCCATATCGAAGACAACTGTATTGAATAATCAAATCTAATTCTATCAAAAAAACAATACTTTTTCTAAGTTAGCCTATGAAAAGCAGCTTTTTGTGCTATCAGCCAATTTTGGTGTGATTTTTCTTCATGCGTGCATATTAATTACTCTGCAGTTTCATATTTATTATACTATAAAAAACACAGAATACTAATAATTAATAATAATAGAAGTAAATTAACCAGTCAACGATGCTTTATGAAAATTGACGGGGGCGCACCTGTCACCTGCGCTAAACGGGGTGAAATTGATTCATTTATGTGGGGAAGGGTTGATTTTTCGATAATGTGCTAACAATTTTAATATACAGTTATTTGACAGATGGCTTTTGCAGTATCTGTACTAGAACTTTTAATTCGATTCCTGATTTGACAATTTCAGTGTTGCAACGTTATGACGAGTAAGAAATAGTGTTGTTGCGAAATTATTGACGGAAACGGAATATTTCCGGATCGATTCCTCTGGTTTATAGTAGTATATCTAAACAACTACTACTTTAATAGAAACTAAGTAGATCAGGAAGTTAAATATTTCTGAACGGATAATTTAGATATGACGATTAATTTATTATGGGTTTGAGAGTTTTCTTAAATAATTGTGTATTATTAGTAATCATGAAGAATGAGTCATGAGACGTGAGAAATAAAACAAATAGATGTATAATTTTATCAATCGTCGCCGTCATCGCTACGCTATCACTGTCACTTTCTGTAACATTTATTATTTATGTGTCTGTGATATTGTCAATTAACATAAGCCTACTCATTTTTTCCTCTTCTTTGACAACATGGTATACACATTTAGACCTTTCCGTAGCCGTAATTTTTTGAATGCCTTCCTCAAATAAATTCGCTCGTCTGTCAATTTGAAGGTTTTATTATTTTGAGCTACATGCCCCTTTACCTGCGCCCATATCAATTCGATAGGGCTCAGCTCACAATGGTAAGGGGGCAGTCTTAAAACCGTGATCCGAAGTTGTGCTGCCATTTCGTCTACAGCGTACTTATTAAAAGACTCTGTGTACATCACTACACCTTTATATGTGATATCATTATTTAGCTTTATTAAAATTCGTGGTATAGGTCTATTTTTCCATATTTGACAGCTTTTATCATTGGGGTATCTAGGTCCATTTTTCGATATTTTACACACAGCTATTGACATTTTTCAGGTCTGGTTTTCGATATTTTATAAACAGCTTTTGACATTTTGACACTTAAGTCTGTATTTCGATACTTAACAGACAGATTTTAACATTGGGGCATCTAGGTCTACTTTTCGATATTTGACAAATGGCTTTTTCAGTATCTAGGTAAATTTTTCCAAATTTGATATTGGGGAAATCTGTATCTGTTTTATGATCATTTGTCAATCTTATAAGCAAGTAGGTGATCAGCGTCCTGTGTCTGACTAACGCCGTCGACATTTTAGGTCTAAGGCAAGACAGTTTCCTCACGAAGTTTTCCTTCACCGTTTGAGCGAATGTTAAATGTACACATAGAAAGTCCATTGTTGCATGGCCGGGAATTGAACCTACGACCTCCGTGATGACAATCGCTGAAGCCACTAGGCAAACACTTCTCACAATACATCATACATTAATTTTGATAAGTAAATAATTTAATTAATAAATAATACTAGTAAACCCAGTTATGCAAATAACGTGAGAAATATATTTTTAGTAGGGTCAAAATCCTAAATAAACTTATAAACTATACAATTAGTAAAATGAGCTTATAATATAGGCCTAAACAATATCAGGGAATAAATATTTAGCGAAGGGCTGTAGTGTCCACTATTGGGTCAGGTCTTGAATCTACTATATTTGGATGAGATTATCAAAAACATATTATTGATATAGCAATGCGATTTATAATAATAATAAGAATTTATAATTATTGCTATTACTTTACTTTTTATAATGAAATACGTTGTTATCATGTATCATAAAAATTGTGTTTATGTGTATTCAAACAAACAAACAAAAAATTCATTTATTCATATAGGTAACAATGTACACTTATGAACGTCAAAAAAAGAAAAGAAATTTACATAAAATGATTCTAATTTTACATTGACTGCCAGTTCTCAAATCAAGGGCGTAGAACGGAAGAGAACTGGCAATAAACTCTCCGCCACTCTTTTTAATCGCCAAGTTTTTTTTTAATACACATTGTTTGTAAGGAGCTGCAACCATTACACCATGTTCCATATGACATCTTGAGTAATAAAGAATAATAAAATAAATTAAAAACAAAGATTTGTCCTCTATCAGCAGGAGGCATGTTGAAATAGGAGCATGCACTTACATACTCGTGAGAACAACACTCAAATACGTAGTAAAAACAACTAATATACGCCTACCGCATACACGAATTCAAGTACGACCAGTCACCACAAGTAGCACCCGTTCACGAGTATGATGCATGGCCAGCCATCGCGTATTTTGTCATGAAATCATGAAAGTGGATGATGTAGTATGCCAGGACCTTGGTTTGGAGATGCGTGGTCGAGAAAATGTCTTCTGGAAAATGGTGACTGTAGATAGATAAATCTTTCATCGTATAATTTTGCTTAGCAAGGTTACTTCCCAGACGAAATGGATTTCCAGATGTCTACTATCTCTTTATCATATTGTTCTTTTAAATAAAAGTTTAGAAGAAAAACTTTGCCAAGAGTCACTTAAGAAAGCTGGACAAAGTATTATCTTTTTATCTTAAACAATACGCAAAGACACTTATATAGTAAAATCAATGCATTGATAATAATAACGAATGCTATTGGAAACATAACTGAGGTACAGTTATATTTCCAATATAGCATTGGAAAGAAACATAAAGTATTATCTATGTTATTAAATATATCGTACAATTCTTAAGTTAAAAAGTAATAATAATAATTAAAAACCAATTTGAATAGTCTCTGTGGGAGTACCTTAAATGCTGGCAATTTAATGCCGATATTTATTGATTGAGGAATGTCAGAGGTTGTCACCGGTTCTAAATATAGAATAGATAGAATTAAATAATAATTTAATTTTTAAATTTCCATTTACATTAGAAGTATAACATTCATCACCATAATTCGATTTATTTTAGCCGTATCCGTAGTTATATTTCCCAAAAAACTTTATGTTATCAAATCCGTACAATTCTTAACTTAAAAAGTAATAATAATTAAAAACAAATTTAGTATTATATATTTATTTATTTATATATATATTTAATTTAGTTTAGTCTCTGTGGCAGTACCTCTAATGCGGAGATTTCCTCGCTGTTGAAAGACGCTGATTGAGGAAGGCATCATCTATAATATTCAATTTGTAAAAACCATTTCGATTTACAATAGAAATAAAACATTCGTCACATATTGCGATTTATTTTAGCCTTATCCATTTCTCCTACGTCAAGTGTATCATAGTTTGGTCAAACGTTAAAATATGTAAGTCCCGGGTACAGTCCCCCGCGCAACACCAGCTACATTATTTAACGCCCGTTGACAAAGGGCATATTTAATAAGAAATTCAAGTAATTGTTACGTTAAGCGTTACACATTGCGATCGTTAATGTGGTCGTACATATAACAAGCATTGTTGCATAGCAAACGCGTTTGGATTTTACTAAGGATATTCTTTATTTATTAATGAACTTTGATAAATGTAGATGATAATATTTAGTATTGTCTTTTATTGACAGCTTTTACACGTTTAAAGGAAACATTTTTTACCGGATTGAAGCTGTATAAGCTCATAATTATTTAACATAATTTTTTGCGGCATTTAAAGACAAAAAGTGAACAATAGAGAAGACGGCTCAAAAACCTGGGATCCAATAATATCCAAATTAAAATCACAAAACAAACATTCCGAAAATGGAGGACTCTGCATAAACCCTTCAAATTTTTTAGTTGATATCAACTCCGGGGAAATAAATACAGATAATATAACTTTTTCGACAGATACTTTTTGACATTCAACGCCTTTTGTTTTTCAGTCACCGTGATCACACGCAAAGCACGCGAAACATCGGAAAAATTAAAAAGTATGTTAAATAATTATAAGTTTATACTACATAGCTTCAATCGGTTAACAAGGTATATTGTTTAAATAATAATATTATTTATTTATTCTCAAAAAACCTTACATAATATATATAATTAACACAATACCGCTACTGTGAGCCACTCTGCCAATAGCCGGAGATAGCATTCAACGTCTATGCAACTCACTGATTCTGGCCTTCTATATCGCTAATAACTTACACCTGAATCCAATAATTAATCCACAATCTCAGATTTAAAACAATCTGAGATCAGACCGTGACAGACGATCGATCGCCTATCTGCATCCCAATAACCAAACCCTATGAGTCGGTGTATGAGGATTGACCATTGTATGAAAATGACAGCTCAACATCCTATCTTAAGATTTTAACTTAATATAATAAAATAAAAAGCTATTTGATATGTTTTAAACATATACATATATATTTTAATATTATTTATACGGTTTTATTTACTTTATTTGGTTTATATTGATTATCAAATATGAGTGTAAGGAACAGATTGCATTCTTTCCGTTGACAAAAATGGATTATGTCTTCGTAGGGTTTGGTTATTGGGATGCAGATAGGATCGATCGACTATAACGGTCTGGTTTAAAACAATCTGAGATTGTAGATAAATTATGGGGTTCGTTAATCGTTACATTTTACTTTTAATAAAATATATTCTCTGAAGTTCCAACCAAACAATTTTATCAATCATAAAAGTATCTAAATAGTTAAATAGTATGTCTTTCATCACGCAATCAATTAACAACCTAAGTAAAGGGGTTAAAATTTGAATCGCGTGTATTTAACGTTTACACCCATTAGCTATAACTGACGATAGATAATGACTTTATAGGGTTTGGCTGGTAATAGCTTTTTATGTTTTGTTATATAACTTTTTTATTGGATTTTTGGACAAGCCTACAGTACGCCCAAACAGGGCAGTCAATTGTGGGTGCGTTGTCGGCCTTTGTTTTTTTAAAGATACTACAACTTTGTGAATCTCTTTATACTAAATACCTGTAGCAATATTTTAAACCTGCACATCTGGGATTTCTATATTTGTTTCGTGATCGTTTGTTTTTTTAGTGATTTTCCTTCTAGTGGGTGTTAAATGCGCACTTGGACAGTCCATTGCAAAGCGGTTCAAACCTACGACAACAGGGATTAAAGTGGCACGAAACTAGTAGGCGAACACTGGATAAAATATATATATATAGATATGTATATAGACCATGCAAAATTATTTATGATATAATATAAAATTGTAATGACCATGCATATTATATCTATAATTATGTCTCATGTCATGCCTACTAAAGTACCCGAGGGATTTAAAGCGACAATTTCTAACAAATATTTATTTTTACCTATCACCTAACGAATATTTGTTTTCCTATTCGATCACGCAAGTGTCCAAAGAATGTCCCTTGAGGCTGAACCTCTATTGAATATATTTTTTCATATGTTACATGTAAACGCTTAATATACTTGTTGGCTAGTAATATTACCCAGGTTAGTTGCATTTAAACTGAACAAGCCTCTGGAGGCACTTACATATATAGTTTGTATGTTTAAAAAAATATTACAAATAAATAATTCTAAAGACTCTAATGTAAGAAGATCTAAAGTTAGCTAAGGTTCGTCATCGTTTATCGAGGCAGAGTGCCAAATCGCCACAAATGAGCGTTTTTTAAGGCAGCTTCTGCCGCGCACTAACTGTGGAGCCAGCTACCCACTGAAGTATTTCCGAACCCATTCAACTAAGGGTCCTTCAAGAAAAGACCGTACCAGTTCTTAAAAGGCCAGCAAGTCGTGAGCCCCCTGGCAGGGAGTCTCCAGGGGTACCATTAACATCAGATGAGCTTCCGTTTCTGTATAAGAAAAAATCGGTTGTCTGTAAAGTCAGTTTACCGCCGATAATTGAACGGGACAACGTCATAAGAAAGTACTGATGGAATGGTTACATTTTTCAAAAGAAAATTTTAATTTTATTTGTTTGAAAGATATTTTGTATGGATATAGAGGAGGTACATAGAAATCACAATTAAATTGATCAAGTTACATTTATTTGTACGCATAAACACAATTACGTCATTTTTTAATGAACGCTGCGGAACGAGGTAGCCGATTGTGCCTTTCTGTCGCTCGTTCTGCGTTCTCGCTTGCACTTCAAGCTTTAAATGGAACGCCTCAGAGCGAGGTAACGCCGCATGTGTCATGTTTTTTCGTGCCGGCTCCATCGAATTATAAGACGTTGTCACGTCAAAAACTTGTAATGAGTGCTGTCAAATGAGCCAAATCATGCATAGACTAGAGTGACGCTTTCGATCTTTTAATCTCAAATCATCTCACAACGAAATAATACCTACATTTTTACTTTCTACATAAATCAATGGTACACAGTAATGCACTTATAAATCAGAGCATTTCGAACGCAAGCCCACTCGACGCATCCTCAACGAAATTGATGCGTTCAATAAATCAACTGTATTCTTTACCACCCAAACACTTCACTAATAGGGATTTATGCTGCGCTGTACGTACATATAGGGATGAATATGATCTCTGTTTTAAGAAAGGACAACTAACTATGTCAAACTGAATCGTGTATATTATATAGTCTATGCTGAAATCGTCAGAAAAATATAATTTTATACGTAGGTTTTGATATACGACTACAACCAACGCAACATGAGTTCAGATTTGTGTGTCTGTTTTGCGATCATTTAGAAATCTTGTTGATATAAAACTACTTCGAGGATTTCGATTTGGAAATGAATTGTTCTCGCCTGTGATGCTCAAAAAAGAAATGAAGAATGTTCATTGGTGCGTCATTATTACTTGCATTTATCCAATCACAATCGAACGCACGGTTGCCTTTCGTCTGATGCGTCATGTCAATCCAATCCAATACATTTTTTGAGTTACTGCGCAAACCTACAACTGAGAATCTTTTCTTAAGTTTATTATTAGACATGTTAATACAGTCAAAATATATTATAACGATACTAAGTACCTAATACAATAGAATTCAGCCGGGACCTGGTCAATAAAACCGGTATGTTGTACTAAACGATGTCGTCGTAAACGGTCTGACTGTATTAATATTTATTAATAATTATAAAGAGGTTGTGGTCTCATAGACTGTACACGCAAAGCAATGAAACATTAGCGCAGGTCACATATCACCTATCACATACATTTTTCGAAGCACCGATCGGCTAATGGCCGACCTCGAAAAATCTAAACTGATACAGTGAAAATATTCGTACGAAAGAGAATAACAGAAGGAACATTGATATTTTGGAGTAATTATGTTAGTTTCTATTGTATTTTTATATTTATTGGCTTATTAGGAATCATATCTGGACCACATGTCGGCCGGTTTATAATAATATAATAATAATTGAGTATTTAATATTAGTTATAAGTAGAAAAACCATTTTTAATTATAATTTTCTACGGGAAATATAATATCCCGTAATTAGGCTAATTTCTGATAATTTACATAACCTAATCATAGATTTTAAAAATACAAGGCTCGCAAGTGCGTTGCCAGCCTTTTAGGAATCGTCCATTCTTGAAGGACGCAGTCCTCAGAATTGTTTCAGAATTACCCAATAATATGAAATGAAATTTTCTATTTATCCATTTTTATTATTACTATGCAAGTAAGAATATTGTAAATGCTGTATATTTGGGAGTTAAAAATAAAAAATATATCTTAATAATAGTTCCTGCCTACAAGAGTCGTAATCGTGCTTTGTTGCATATTCCTCTCATCAACACTATTATATAGAACTATTCAAAAATACTCAGTTTTGTATCGCGCAGCCCGGCCTTACAACGACCGCGGAATATGATTAAAAGTAGTATTAAGAATATCCATAGCGCTAAACCTGCATCGTGAGCATACCCCACATACACTCCTTCACCTGTACATACCCTAACTTTTACTCCATCACACATCACAGTCAAAATAGGTATGATTTAGTTAAATTGAGTAATTTTTATTGTTATTTCTCTTATATAAATGTTTGAACATTTTTTGTTTGTTATGTATTACATATTTAGCTATATGTTAAGTGTAAATATTTGTTTTTATATAAATTTTATGACAGCTGTAGGATTACGAAATAAATATTAAATATTATATTATGTACCTCTGACATTAGCCAAAGAAAATATATTAAAAAATACAAAAAACTAATTAAGTGAGTGATTCTTAACACTGATTACCTCAGTGTTATCCCCAATCTTGTCCCATACCTCATTTACAGGACTCCAAACAATTTTTAGTTTGTTTTTTAATTCTAAGAGCGGTTATTAAGAAGCTTCGTCCTAAATTCATCAAAATAAATGGAAAAATGTATTTTCCTATTTGATTTTTCCATTTGCCAAACATTGTTTTTTACGGTTTTGACATATGATTCATTTCCCTTGAAATATGTGCCAATATATATCTCTCAATTAGAAAGTGGGGAACGGTGAAATATGCCCGATTTTTCGCGGAAAAAATATCATTTTTCGCTTCATCGGGATTTATAGGGTGTCAAATGTTTTCAGTGGATAAATGATAAAGCCTTTTTTGAGAAAACATCAGTGACAAATAAGTTATAATGTTTTTAGATCCCAATTTGATTGATATTATAATGCTAAAATAGGTGTTAGGACTAGTTTTTTTAAATGGAATATTAAGATTAATATTTCTTTCTTTAAAAAAACAAACAAACACATACTATCTACGCCGGCTACTCACTACAAAGTTATGTACTACGGATATATACAACTTCTGAAATTGTGACCTATCAGTGTTTAATCGGGTCGAGAAACCTCTCTTTAGGTTGGAGGAAGACATTTGTTTCTTTCTACAAAGTTGCTTTCTCTGTCCCTATGTCCCTTTGTATGCTTAAATCTTTGAAACTACGCAACGGATTTCGATGCGGTTTTTTAATAGATAGAGTGATTCAAGAGGAAGGTTTATATGTATAATAACATCCATTAAATAGTGGAGAAGTACTGTTCTTTTTGAGGTTTCTAATGTGATGTCGTAAATAATTACATTTTTACCGCTTACATTGCAAACGCAGGCTGAACCCTACGAGTTTTATCAAAATAATGTACTATTGTACACATTGAAAAGGTCTACAGAAAAGTCCATGATGGTATATGTCTATCTCTTATGGATAACCCACAATAACTTTATTTTGTCATTTACTTTTTACGACAAATAATGGCTAATTTTCGAAGCGATTTTAACCAATACAGCATTAATCCTTAACCAATTAAATACATTGTTCATTTAATATAGATCTATACAGCCCATTACAGCTTATTTAGCAGCGATCGAACGCGTATATTATAGGAGCTTTCCAGCGACGGAAATAACAATACGTAATAAAAACCTGCTTTTCCTCAGCATTGCACCCGTGCGAAGCTGGGGCGGGTCACTAGTATTATATATAGCATTATCATAGTCCTTATATACTGCTGTCCTTATGTGTAGTTTTTACAGTCAATGAAATTATAAAGAATAGAACATGTCTGACATTATAGTGAAAAAAGTTGTAACACCTGCAGTTATATTAAAAACGCATGGGAAATACACGGATCGTACTTAGGAGGCATGCATCTGAACCTTAACTTTAGATTCACGTCAGGAACGGGTTTTAATCACCTAATTTAAGGGGATTCAAGTAACAAGCCCTAAATCGATTCTAAGAAAATCACGATAAAGGGGTGCGAGTGATCGATTTGTACAAATTACACCTGATTTCAGTTTAGCGTGTTTGCATGATTGGCTCAAAGACATCTCCAATTTGTTTTCAAAACGACTTTCAAAACATTATTCTATCTACACACACCTTTTAGGCCGGGGCTTACCATCAGGAAAAATCGGGAGATCTCCACTCACTACGATCATGACTTCTCGCTTCATCCGCTTATTGATAATTATGATGATATGATAATTATTATTAATACATAAGGCTTTATTGATTTTATTATTTGTTTTTATATAGGAAGTCATTTGTAAGTTTCCATAAATAATCATGTGTTTAGAGTCATGTCCCTGCAACGGACGTCAAGGCAGAATACAAAATCCGTATCACCTCGACGTCCGTCGTTCCACAACTGAGGGTTTCCTAAAGCAGTTTTTACCGCGCTATGAGACACCTGACCATTGAAGTATTTCCGAACCTCCTTCAAGAAAAGACCGTGTAAATTTTTAAGAGGCCGTAACGTACTTGTTACCTCTGGCATGGCATTGAGAGTGACCATGGGTGACGGTATCACTTAACATCAGATGAGCCTCCTGCCCTTCTGCATTAAAAAAATCTTTAATTTAAGATTACTTAAACTTATATTTTGCATTATATTGCATACACTCCATTGCAAAACATCAGTAATTTACCATACCATTCACAGTCAGTGCAATCAAACCTATGTAAGGGAAATCTTGTCTTATCTTTCTCGCGTGCGTCCTCACCAAACAAGGTACAATTTTACATATTAGGTTAGGATGGTTATACTTAGTTTCCACACCAGGTCATCAGGTTGTGCGCAACATACACACATTAAGTACATATAAGGTTATAATTGTAGGTTCGAACCCCAGGTATGCCATTAGACTTTCTTTCTGTGTGCATTTAACATTCGCTCCAACGGAAAACAAAGTGGAAGCCGGCTTGCCTTTAGCTCAACATGTCGATAGTGTGTATGACTCAAGAGGCTGATCACCTACATGACTATTTGTAAGAGTGATTCTTTATCACTTTATTAGAATAAATAAAACGAAAGAATTATATTTTCAGTAACTGATACGACTATAAGAGAAAGAAAATCAATTTGGAATCATACATTCTTCACTGTTATTTCTGTAATTAAAATAATTTCTTTATAATAAGATGTATGAATGTATTTATTTTTATATTATTCAAATGTAATATTGCGATTTTGTGAGTGGGGTCAGAAGGAAACTTAGCCTATTTCTAAAAGAGTACCTAGATCATAAGTTTGAAAGTAACGCGGGGAACATCACTTCAGATGTTATTAAATACAAGAAAAAGAAGCCTAACGATTAAATCGTTGTATTTTTTAAATAAGAATTATTACAAACAGTTTCGGGAATTGCGAGCTTTTTAATTGTTTAATATTTTTTTCTTTTTTTTAATATATAATATAGAACGAAGCCTGTACTCTTGATAAGCTAAAGTATTTTTGTCCTCTGTATTGTTTGCATAATGTATAAAATGGTAATGTACCCATATAATTAGTTTGTTGACAGTTGTATTATCTGTACTGTTTACATAATAAGCGATTAAACCTAGATTGTGTTCTTTAGTTCAAATGAGAGGACTTATAAGGTTGCCTGAAAGAGATCGCTTGTTAGCGAAAAGGCCGCCGATTGCATCCTTTGTAATTTTTATGTATTGTTTTATTTTTGTTTCTTTGATTATAATTATACTTGATTAACTTATAATTGATTTTAAGCATAAACACACACAAACATTCGAAATTACAGTTGACAGTGTCCTTTTAATGTTAAGGCGTGGCATTGACAAAATGAGCCAAATTCGAATTTTATTTAAAGATGTAAAATAATGTAATATCTTTATATATATAATTCTTCTGTGAGTGTGTATGTCACTGAACTTCTCTCAAACGACTGGACCGATTTTGACGAAATTTTTTGTGTGTGTTCAAGGGGATCTCGGAATGGTTTAGATTCACAATTTTGTCCGCTGGACAATGTTTTTTTAATTAATTTTTAATTTATTAGTAGTTGTTGATTTTGGAATGTTTTACATTGGATGCGACAGACGGCGCTACCAACGCAGTGTCAAATTTTAAATAATATTCGAATTTTAATTTTAGTCTATCCCGACAGTTAGCGCTGCGTTCAAATTAAAAAAAAGTTTTGTTATCATTGTGTTATTGTAGACCATGTGCTGGATCGTTAGATATTGTCATTTGAATAATAATTTTCATCAAAATGGTCCAGAATGTTTTAGCTTATTAAAAAAAGTTTTTCAAAAAAAGTTTTTAAAGAAATTTTCAAATTAAAGACGTGTAGATAGGACAACGTCTGTCGGGTCCGCTAGTTATATATAAAACATTTTGTAACTCGCTAGTAGATAGATCAGCCGATCGTTTTTGTTGTCTTCCCGTGATTCTTTTTCCTGAAGGTCCCTTACAAAACCGCATTTCCATTTCCAAATGCATAGATATGTATGGCAAGAGAAATTTTTAAATCTTCTTTAATAATAATAAAAGCCCTTTATTCGCCGACCATTTTAACTTACATGCTATTCTTATTCAACAGTAGTATTCTTAAATCTAACTTACAAAGCGAAAATAATTATTATTATTATAATAAAATCTTCTTTAGTCCTCTTCCAATTATGTTTTTAGTTTAGCAATAAACGTTTCCATTAAATTTCCAATCAGACTAGATAAGTATCCGATGGAAAAACCAATTTGTACCATTAAAAAGGTTTCCTACAACGCAGTTAACCCTAAAATTAATACACGCACAAGAGTCTTATTACATCGCTTCAATGGACAACAAGTACCTATAAAGTCGAAAGATATAGACTGCGTATTGCTCATTTGATATAAAATCAAATAAATAATTAAATTTTCATAACTTCTGTGGAATCGTACTTTTATATAAGTACGATTTACTTTTATATAAGACGAATTAGTAAATTGGAGTAATCATTTAATTATCGTTTATTTCATAATCCTACTAATCTTAATATATATATAAATCTCCTGTCACGATGTTTGTCCGCGATGGACTCCTAAACTACCGAACCGATATCAATCAAATTTGCACACCGTGTGCAGTCTGGTCCAACTTAATAGATAGCATAGCTTAGATCTTGAATTATAGTCGCAATTTTATCTTATTGCAAATTATTTGCTTATTATTTGATAGAATTCTAACCGATGGCACTGTGTTAAAAGTACCAATGTTTCACATAAGTTTTCCTACCGTTTCCCGAGAATAGTTTACTACAATGTTATATAAAAAAAACCTGCTAGTAAATTGTATAATTAAACAAAATTATGCAGTAGAAGAGCCAAAGATCATAATATATAAAAAAGATTCAAACATTAACGAAAGAAAAAATTAAATAAAAATCTATTAAATACGCAATACCCAATTGAGTATGTGAGTTGTGCTGATGATATATATAATTTAGCACTATGGATATTCTTAATACTGATTTTAACCACATACCGCGATATGTTTTTATATATTTAAGGAAAATCTATAAAATAAAATTTTAAATACTGTATTTATAATGAATTTAATATACATATCTAATATACAGAATATTACATGACAAAAATAACTTATATTGCATATTAAAGATACAGATTACTAGTGCTAACCCGAAACCTTATACCCAAAATTTAACATCGTATTTCCGTATAATCCTCTACTTAATTAATACAAAAATGATCACGAAACAAATTTAAAAAGGCCATTGCTTATACCTTGTATGTAGTTTTAATTTTATTATTTATTACTAGTATATACCGTCGTTTATGGTCACTAAGTCGCAAGTGCGTTGCCAGGCTTTTCTTGAAGGATCCTAAATCGGTTCGTAAACACTTCAGTGGGCAGCTGGTTCCACATAGTGGTAGTGTGGCCTTATGAAACACTCAGTTGTGGAACGACGGACGTAATAATGTAATTAGACGTTTTCTCGACTTTTATTAATTTCTTTGTTTGTGTAGACAAATGAGTTGATATACACGCTACACGCGCTCTATATTCCCTGTACCCGTCTTATTATATCACTGATCATTTTGACCCCCGCTCCATGCTGAGTCCTTGCAGAAAAACTGCGGCTCAAGTGTATTCAATCTTTCAACCGACATAATTATCGTCGGATAGACATTGAGATAATGATCTAGTGATACTGGATGAATAAAAAACCAAGCTTTCCAATCATTAAGTTTAAAAAAAATTTAATCAGCATCACATTGCTTGGAAGCCTACCACAGTCCGGTTCACGTGACATTTTCTTCTGCGAACTAGCTAACTGTGGAATCAAACGGTTCACAATTGTTCAAAGAACTATACTATTCCCTCAAAGGCCGGCAACGCACACACTGCCCATGGGCTGCAATGCCCTTTTGGACGTCCCGTAGGCTCGTTTGTCCCCTCTTATAAAAAAAATATTTAGCAAGACAATGCACATCGCATCGCATCATGATATTTTAGAATGTTTTTCAAATTAAATTTGAAAATTTATAAAAGATAGATTTATGGTTCTATTTATAATTTATTAAATCAGGGTTCTTCATCATGGGTGGTGGAGCTGGTGCTTTCTTCGCTCAACGGAAAAGTACAGTGTCATAGGGACCTTTTTAAATTTGGTTAAAAGAGTATATGTCATTATTATGATTACTAACAAAGGTTATTTGATTACGACAAAATAGTTTAATAAATAATTGTAATGCTTATGTTACCATCTAGTTGTCACTTATCCCTGGCCCTCCCTAAGGGGTATGGGGTATAGGGAGATTGTCTCTTGAAAAAGTCTCAATAACTCGTCAGCGCGGAACGCCGAATGACATCGTTAGCGGAAGTGGTACGAAGAAAAGGCACCACTTTCTAGGCGCTACAATATCTATCGGCCTATTATATAGTATGTTCACATTAATTTTAATTAATTGTATTACAATTTATATCTTGTATTGATTTATGTTACCTATAACATTTAAGAACCCTTTTTATTATTAGATTTTTTTGGACCTTGTTTATTTTATATCGTCCAAAATAAACAAGGTCCAAAAACATTTTTTTTTTTATTATCTAAATCGTAAGGAATGCTAAACCACCAAATAGGCAAAATATAGGTAATAGAAAATTTTGAGGTCATCGGCATAATGGGTTCTTCAAGAAAAGAGCGTACCGATTCTTAAAACCCGGCGACGCATTTGCGGGCCTTCTACCAAGGTCTAAGGACGGCGGTATCACTTTGCATTGGGCCTCATGCCCGTTTGCCTACTATTGCACTAATTCCATAGATAAATAAAATGATAAATTTAGTCAATTAACAATAAATTCCATAGACTTATTCTATAGTATTTTTAATAATATCAATGTTCCCTCAGCTTACAATTGCCAGATGCCATGCCTATGAGCGCAGATGTGTTTGTTTGTTTATGTGGCAAACAGTTGGCCTTAGACCCCAAACATTGACGTGTGTTAGGCACAGAAAGATTACCTCTTTGCCTATTAGATTGACAAATGGTCATGAAACCTACAGACATCTGAGGCCCACACTTAAAAAAGCGCCATTGAGTATTATTATTATTTATATAATACAAAACAACCTGTACACAAATATTGGCACGATTTGAATAACGTACATAATAAAGCGACTTGTTCATTTGGCGGACAGACTATCACGGACCCTCGAGCATACGATGAATTTCAAACCTTATCATAATACTATAAAGTCGAATTTCACATAACAAGTGGAACACTCGACCCGTGATCATGCATCACTTATTCCGAACTTCACGTAGCGAAATCGTAGTTTTCGGAAATGAAACCGATTCGAAATTCAAATATTTATAAATTAAGCTGTCTATGATTGAGTTTGGGATTTAAAACATTCAATTATGCAAAGATGTAGCGGGTTGGTAACGGGGGAAAAAACTATTTTGCTTAATTTGTCATAAATAGTCTTGTTAATTACTATGTTTATATTTGCACAACTCTATACAACGTATACGATTCCTGTACCTACTCCTACTGACGAAATTCCCTCTTGACAATCGGCTAGCGACAAGCTAAATACAGTATTATACCTGAATATTTTTATAATTTAATTTGTTACTAATGAATAATCGTATTTGAAGTTAAATAGTGTACGACTTCTTTAATAGGGCAACGTATCTTTACAATGTTCATGGGTTTCTATTAAACGATGAGCTTTTTAGGATAGGGGTAAAACTTACAAAGCCTTAAAATAAGCTTAAATTGTTTTCGTTAAAAGTTAAAACATAAAAATAGTTAGCAAAGAGAGCAACCTAATTGTCTTAGTTGTAGTTGTTAATGAGTTAAATTAACATCTAACTTGCATTCATTAGTAGTTAAAAGCTAATCCTTTGTCTTGTTACACGCCATTTTAACTAGTCTTTTCGAATTCAATACGCCCCTGTCTTTGTCTGTAACGTAATAAATGTAATCTTTGTGTGTTATTATTTTTAACTTTTTCACAGATATTTTTAATAATATAGCTTCATTTTATTGCGTTAACATACTAACACATGCAGGAGGCATGAAAAGTAAGCAATAAAAATGTGTATAAATATATACCCCCACGATTAAAGCCTCCTCTAAGGCATTTTCTATTATCTGCCATTTCCAGCATTCATCTGAACAAATGATTTAGAAAAGAAAGAAATACGAAAGACATAGACGAATAGCGATCTGCTGGAAAAATATTGGGTGCACAAAGAACTGTTTATCGTTGAATGACGTAGTGGTATATGACAATTTCCTTTGAAAAATTAAATAGACAGAGGGAAAAACTTGCTGTTTTTCTTGCCCGTTCTTCTCAGAACAAGTCTTCCTAGTAGTTTTGCGAACTGATGGCGTACTCTTGCTCTTTCACGAATTTTATTAACAATTGACTTGACATTCATAAGCATGCCCTAAGACGCATCTAAACCGAATAAACTTATTTTGATTTTAATTTACAGAAATCTTACTTATGGTTGCCAGACTTGGATGATTGATATGATTTACATAGATTAATTACATAGTTATTTATTACATAGTTCCATTTTGTCAGGATTTGTGTATTTCGCACTTTTTCGCGATCTGTTTAATATATATATATATATATATATAGTATATGTCAATAAATTTATATACATCCAAAATTTTACATATAAGCCTTCCTTACGCCCTCTATTGGCAAAAACCGTGCGTTCATTCGAGTCAATAACGTGTGAATAAACATGGAAATGTATTGTAAAAGCTCACCCACATATATTAAGCTCGCAAAAACATATATATTTAAAAACTCCGTACAAAGAAAACTATAGCAGCAATATCCTAGGTAAGTTATATCCTTACCTAGAAACCGAGAAAGCCGGCAACACATAAATCCACAAAGGTCGCCTGTCTACTTGCTATCAGTAAAAATATATTCCCTTCCAATAGCCAAGATAAGACTTTATGAATGCAACTGTACTTACATTCTTAGGATTGTCGCTATTGCTGGTTTAAAATGTATGGAGGAGGCTTTTATTACAGTGAAATCATTAAATTATTTATTCACAAAAATACACTTACAATAATAAATAATAACTCAAAATTTAATATATAATATTAAATAAGACGTACCAATTCTTAAAAGGCTGGCAACGCACTCGCGAGCCCTCTCACGTTGAGTGTCCATGTGCGGCGGTATAACTTAACATCAGCCTGAGCCTCCTGCCCGTTTGCCCCATGTTATATAAAAAAAGACACAATTTCAATAATGTCAACTCACTCTGCTAACATATAAAGATGTCAGATATAAAAATGTAAGGTGTCAGAGACAGCATTCATTAGGCTATGTCTACTAACGGGGCTCTGTGCAACCGACTGGTTCTGCCCCGTGTTATCGCACCCAACCTTCGCCTTCGTCGTCGCATATATCCTCTAGTATATCATACTGCCTCTTACTTACTATCATTGCATTCAAACATCAAAACGTCGCAGTGAGACTACAGTAGAAATTCCGTCGCTACTATGTTAGAATTATATAAAAAGTGAAAAACAATCAAAAATAAAATAGTAGCTAAACGACTTTTAACAAAACGGAAATCTGTGTTTTAAATCATAAATCAATTTGTAAAAATTTGAAGAGCTCATAGACAATATCTCTATCAGAAGGGCTCTTCAAATTGACAGGCTCACCTAAGGTTAAGTGATTGATTGATAGGGACAATTACGGTCTACAGTCTTCTAAATAAACATCTTTGTCCTTCGCACGACAGACAGAAGCTGTTTCAGTACAATGGAATCAGTCACGTAGTCAGTCTTTGTACATGGCTTTCCGACGACCTGCCTGCAAAGTTCCCAAGAAACTTCTGAACTTCTGGAAGGAGCTTCTTCTTTTAGTGCATCTCCATTAATGGAGGTTGGCCGTCAGTCAACCCTTAATTTTCATCCCTCTACTATCAATTCCTATTTTGTATTATAGTATAAAGTTCTTTTTATTGTACTAAAAAAATTGTTTCTTAGAAATAATATAGAGAAAAACAACATTTTCCGAATCAGCTAAATAATTATTTTAATTTAAATGGTGATTAATTTATCTACCCCATAAAAGTATTTTTCAAAAATAAAAATTTGAAATACCTACTTATCAATAAATACACTTAATTAAAATCCTTTTCCACGATTTTTAGCCAGCCCTTTCTGGGTTGCAATAAACAAGAGACAACGACACTGCACTCGATATTTTCTATCGCGATCGCATGTCGATCGTGCGATAGTATTTTATAGATATCATTCATAACCTAATTTCCTCAACCAAGGTAATACGGTTAGCGTGGCCTTCGAATCGAAAGTTATTTTTAAAATATCTATGTCAGCTAAAATTTCTTCATTTGCGCATAACAGCAAGTTTTGGATTCAATATTTCTTTTTTTTTGGCAAATGGATCACCGACGATTACTGAGACACGTCTTTTGGCCCGCTGTAGTGATGTAATATTTGAACGTCAAATATCTAAATAGTAGTATTAGGTCAGCTGTTTTTTATTGCCGTATAAAATTTAGTTAAAATAATTTTTAAAATCTAAGTCTTCGCTTTAATGAGCAAACATCATAGGTCAGACTCTAAGGTCAAAGTTAAAATGATTTATTCAGATAACACAGGTATGGACGTCAAAAAAACTTGAGAGGTGTCAAGGGATACCTTAATGGGTGATTTGATTAATTAATAGTTTAATTGGTATCATAACAGTATGATAGATTTTCTCGACATCAATATTATATTTCATCGTCTATTAAAGTTTTAAGAGACCAGGAATTTAAAAGAGAAAGAAGGATAATGTCGTGCTACGCAGGGATCAAATAGTAAAATAACCTAAATATAAATTAAGTGGCAAAGTATCGTAATTTGTGCTTCAGATGTTTTATTTCAGTCTCATCTGGTTCATCTCCTTGTATAAGCTGTTCTCGTAGAGATATTAGTTCACTAAGTTTTGAATTCGAAGAATAACATGACATTTTCCTGAAATATTACTTTTTTATTTATTATAATGAATGTTTATTAAAGGTAAATAATGATGTAACTGTATTTTGTAAGGAATCTACTTCTGGTGTAGGTTTGATCTCTTGAAACTAAAACAAGACTAGTTAAGTGATTCAAAAAATAATTTTCATTTCTTATCCCTACGAAAAGACAAAAAAAGCCAACATCACGAGGTGTTCCCAGGCGGTCACCCATCCAAGTACTGACCTCGCCCGACGTTGCTTAACTTCGGTGATCGGACGAGAACCGGTGTATTCAACGTGGTATGGACGTTGGCGACAGCTGAATCGAAAATATAAAATATAACTGTTTCAAAGTGTCGTTATAACTTTTGGTCTAATTTTTTCCATCTAGCCTCTTTTAGCAACGCGCGATAAGGAAATTCGTTCCAAAAAAAATACCTATAAAATGCTTCTAATGTTAGATTTACTGCCAGTTCTCAAATCAAGAGCATAGAAAGGAACAAAAGAACTAGAAAAAAACTCTCCGCCCTCTTTCCACTGACCTCAACTAACAAATGTGTTATGACAAGAATATCTATTGATGGCACAGATAATGAAACGCACCATTAACAGAAAACTTTATTACATATAATAAAAAAGGATTCCCTGATCGACGTCTATTCCATTTGATATTTGATGTTGGGATATTTTTTTGAATGTATAGTGAAAATTTTGAAGAAATTGGTTAAAGTGAAAGTGCCTCTAAGAAAATGGATTGGGTGAAGAAAATGGGTTTTTGGGTAGATTATTTGTATATTCTCGTTGTCCATCATGTTGTGTGGTCGTTGTTTCCAAATTCAACAAACTGCCATTAAATATAATTGTCTAAAGGTTAGAATTTTCGCTGTACTATTTTGAATTTCGGTAGCGAAAAGTTATTTAGGATTATTTATTCCTGTTTCGCATTGGGCACGCTCAATTTACGTACTATTATAAAAATGGAATGAAGGATTGTAAAATTGTTGCAAGGATGAGAGATAAGTGAAAGAATTTCAAGAGCAATACATTTCGTCGGATATCGGAAACTAATCAACAGTCAACATCAAAAATTATTTATTCATTTAGGTAGCACAATGTACACTTATGAACTTCGAATAAAAACTATACATTGAATTAAAGTATACTTCTAATTTTACATTTACTGCCAGTTGTCAAGTTATTGTTCCATATGAATATTATTGCGTTTTTCTAGGCAGTTTTTGCCGCGCACCACCACTTTGTGGAACCAGCTGCCCACTGAAGTATTAGCGTACCAATTCTTAAAAGGCCGGCAACGCACTCGCGAGACCTCTGGCATTGAGAGTGTCATTGGGCGGCGGTATCACTTAACATCAGGTGAGCCTCCTACCCGTTTGCACCCTGTTCTATAAAAAAAAATGATATGGACTTAATGACTATTAGTAGTACTCGAATAAAGCTATTTTTATTTTAATTATAAAATAAATTAGATATGTACTAAGGCAAAATAAAAGAAAACCGCTGTAATCCTAAGCAAAATTGTTTTGAAGGGGAATCCTAATTATTCCCAAACATACATTTCTCGAAGACATTCCGTATCGGAGTTAAGTACGGTAGCAAATGCTACAGCTAAGGGTTGATATTTATCTGCTTGGCCACTTTTATTGGAAGGACGCTGGTCACTTCGGAATTTGCGCTATTTATTTATTGTACTGTAGCGTCTTGTGACATATGCCTTGGATAATCGTGTGGAAAAGTGATTTTTAAGAATACATTTTTGTCTTGTCATTGTTGAAGCATTGTGTTTTTCAATTACAATTTATCTGTAGGAGTACTTTACTTCGATTCACATAGTACAGTTTATCACAATTATTACATCAGCACAAATATTTTTGCTTACAATTATCCCAATTAAAATCGCAGCCGAAATTTAAAAAAAAATACAATTTAATAAATTATTAATAACCAATGATCACGAAACGGATATTGAAATTCGTCTTGGCCAAGGGTTTTAATACGTAACCTATCACTATTTTCCATTAAAAACAAAATGTTGTAAATACATATTTGGAACAGGGGGCAGACAGCTCACCTCATATTATGATACCGCCGCCCATAGACACACTCACACCCAGGCCTCGCGAGTGTAATACCTACCATTTAAGAATTGGTATACTTTACCCTCTCACAACATTACTGTGTCTAACCAAGGTCCTTATTGTACAGTACAAAATTATAAAATGTGACCTGTAATGTACGAACATAAATGTGGCGACTGACATCGAATATTCCTCGATGTGAATGTTTGCATGAAAATTTTTTCATTGTGAGCATGCTCACAACACCTGAATATTCGCGATTTGCCGGTTCCCATCCACAGTTGCAGTCAAAATGGCGGAGGTAGAGGTGGTAATGACTGACTTGTGATGTAGCATTCAAAAGGATTCGCCAAAAGGCGATAGCCGAGCGCGCTCGGGCACTCGGCCGATATCGTGGTGCCCGACTCGACGTACTGACATGCCATATATTCCACTTGTAATGTGTTCACATCGACTGAATATACAATGTCAGTCGCCACCTTTAGGAAGGCTATAAATCTTCTGTTTGACCTTGAACCTACGTTGAATTGGTTTGGAAATACTTCAGTGTGCATCCACATAGTGATGGTGCGCGGCAAAAGTTGCCTTAAAACACTCAGTTGTAAAGCTCAAGTTAATAAATAATTTACAGAAAGCACTTTCCTTAGCGACTGTACAGTGTAGTATATTAAACGCGGGACAGGACTAGCATTTGGTTTTTATACACCAATACTTTGTCGCATTCTTGCCGACTTTTGTATATTGGCCAACATAGACATAGAATTTCATAGACGCGTATTCTATTGCCAAGTAATACTTCGCAAAGTAAATGTTTTTAATACAGACAAAATAAAGGGAGGAGGAGGAGTACACACCTGTACTTAGATGGTGGATAACCATAGATTTCTTATGACATTTTAATTGGTAAAGGTCGTGGCAGGTTAAGATATTTTGGATCTAGTCCAATCAGCAGGTGTCTAGTCAGTGTGAGCGTCAGTGTGTCATACTAGTGTCATTCATTCTCTTTGAGCCGTCATGATGAGCAGACGTTCCTAAACTAAGTGAGAGTGACAATATTTAAATCGAAATATTGTTCAAAATTGATACTATTTATTATGCTTAAGTTATATTCTTCTGATTATTACATTAATACCGTCTTAAATAATTATATAAGTTTAAAATTTGAGTTACCGTCTACATGTTTCTATATCTATTCGTCTGGCCGTCTCAACTAATAAGCCTACAGGGGGCTAATAAATCTACCATAATGTTGTCTGCCCACGTTATTGATTCCACTCATTGCGTTTTCCTGTTTTTCCGAATAAAAGTTAATTACAATATACACACAATAAACCTGTTTTTAAATTAAATGCAATTATAAGTGTTGAGAGCGTAATGATGAACGAAAAATTTTCTCAAATGTTTAACACTGGTGTCATGCGAGCAAACCCAGGTTGGCAAATCTTTTTATGTGAAGGGAACTGTTAGATTAGGTTGATCACGTACTATTAAGAAAAAGCTGATCATCACGAAATGTTTATGACTAAGGGTTTTAGCGTCTAACTCATCACAAAAATTTCATAAGAACAAAGGCTCACCTCATATCACGATACTGCTGCCTGTAGACACTGCCGTGGGTGCGCGAGTGCGTTGCCGGCCTATGAAGAATTGGTACCGATCCTACGTCGAATTAGTTCGGAAATGCTTCAGTGGACAGCTGGTCCCTCATAGTAGTGCGCGGCCGACTCAGCCTTAAACGCTCAGTTTTAGAACTACGAACGTCATACGAGTGGAATTTCGTAACCTTGACGTCCAATGATGAAAAGCTGCTATCAGCTGCTAATACTAATCCGAACAACTACTCTGAACACTTTCCACTGTAGATGGACCCACATCTCTACGAAAGTAATACGTGTCAGAAGACAAGATGGTACATTATTCAAGAACCTTGTATATGTATTTGACAAATGAATATCGTATCCCGTTTTTGTTATTCTCAAATTTTGTTAACATAAGTTCATGTATATCATGCGTAAAGTAAACCGATGTCGACAAAATATTACACTAGCAATTATATTATTGGTTGAATAATTAATTAAATTGCCGAATTACATTGCCACAACTGTTATTGAGTGTGTGAAATGGACAGGTCCTAGGGATGGCGTCAGTTTATATCGATAAATTTTAAATCAATAAAATTATTTGACGCGAATTATACTTTTACATCCGACGTTTCGAGTGCTGTTCGGCAATCAATCAAGAGAGAGAGAAATCTTGGTCGGAAGGAGACGAAATATATTATAATTTTCATATTATTATTGTTACTATAGAATTTTCCAGCTGGTAACAAAGTGACTTATAAGCATTAATAAAATGAATCTCAATATAATGTAATCCGTGCCGAGACAGGTCCTGTACAGAGGCTGTTTCGCCGCTGTAGCCCAGGAATCCGTGCTAGTGGCAAATGAGTAGAAATCCTCGGAGAACCCTGTGAAGTGCGCAGAAAACTTCTGATCTTCTGGAAGAAGCGAGGCTAGCTTAATTAGCCACGCCTTAGCAATCAACCAACTGGGCATATAAGACACGTAGATATATACACTACACACTAGATAAAATTATTTATAATATCCAGATTTAATTTGTAAATTGTGACCTACATGATCCATATTTTATTCCTGACATTCCAAGCCTGCGTTTCGTGACTAACTCGTTCGAACGGTGAATAAAGACATCGTGAGGTGATCATATTTCAAATCAAAAATCTTAGTAGTATAAAAGAAGGATGACCACTTACATGTATATGAAATATAATTGATTAAAGAAACGCATGTAATCTGAGGCCATGACCCATATAGATGTGTACACATACCATATCATTGTCGGATGTTAGATAGTAAATATTGTTTGGCAAAAAAAAATTTGTTTCAGTTCCACGTATTGATCAAACCATCGTGAAGAATTATCGATATAAGTACATCACTATACGATAAATACTATCCAGGTTGTTCAATACACAGTGGGCCATTACGTCCGGAGCACGAATTAATGCTGATTTTATTCCATACAATCCACCACTCAACTGTTATAGCTCATATCGAAATTATGTACCTTAATATGTTAACTGACTACACAAAAGGATTCGATATTATGTTTGATTATCAGATATCCTCATAGTGTTAAATGACTATTTTGACTTTAGACTTTGTACGTATTTGTTATTATTAGTAAATAAAACGCACTAAAGTTAGTTAGACTTCGCTAGTTATTGACAAACCTTCAAAATATATATTTAACAATGACCAAATTTATCAAGTTTTTTAATTTACTATATACCTGAAATTGTCTGTACTTCAAGTCATCGTTTTGTTATGTAACTTTCATATTATTATTACATACTGTACAGCATATAGTATAGACTGTTATAATACATTTGTTTTCGTGTATTAAAAATATTCTGTGACATCAACAATATTTAGTTCAATTGATTTAACTAAACTTTTTTCATTGGCCACCTTTTTTACGAAATATTTATAAAGAGCTGCTTCTAGCAGTGTTTGTTATTATGGCATAATGCAGGCTAGTTTTTTTCCTTTTTCTTGTTCTGTATATAAAATATATACTTTTATAAATCACACACTTTAGAAACCGCATCTATTGGTGTAAATTTATATTCATAGACATCATTTCTAATATAATTAACGCGTATTTCTACGCAACTCAATATAACCAAGTGTATGTTTCAATCGTTTGTGTAGGCTGTACTGTATCGAGTTACAATTAACCGGGCAATAAGGAAAACCGTTAACCGACCGAGAGAAATAAAAGATAATAGTACAACCACTTAACGGTGGCCAATCGGCGATTTGTAATTGGTAGGGCTTGTTTCGAATGTTTGGTCATTTTGAACCAACTATTACGGAAACCAAAAATAACTGTAATAGAGTCATGTGGGCCGGTCCCAACAAAACCAATATTATGGTAAAATTAACGAAGTCCACGTCCACCAAGGCCAAAGCGAATTTTTTTATTTTTATAGAACAGGGGGCAAACGGGCAGGAGGCTCACCTGATGTTAAGTGATACCGCCCATGGACACTCTCAATGCCAGAGTGCTCGCGAGTGCGTTGCCGGCCTTTTAAGAATTGATGCGCTCTTTTCTTGATACTTCAGTCGGCAGCTGGTTCCACAAAGTGGTGCGCGGCAGAAACTGCCTAGATAAACACGCAGTTAGACTTATTGAGATATGCCAACGAAGATGTACTATAGATGATACAGGTGAGAGTAATAGTAGTTGGTAGCACTAAATACTACTACTCACTTAGTTACTAAGTAATTTGTGTAGTAGTAGGGGAGCCCAAGAGGGGATTTCGGGATTTACTCAAGCGCGGCAGATTAATATACAGGGGGATACCTTGTACCCGGTTAAGTACCTCCACCAAATATGAGGCCCATATATAAGGCCGCCCGTGAAGGATACAGGATCAGATTAGTAAAAAAAAATTGATCATCAGACATTCTCGAGCGCGTCAGATTAAGGTAGTGTGAGTTAATCACATCCTAAAAAGTGTATATTCCACTAATCTGACAATTTGAGAGTGACGTAAAGAGAGGGGAGGGCAGCAAAGTTGTAAAAAAAAAACGTCATCTTGACATTCTCGAGCGTAGCTAATTTTTTTTTTATTTTGAATGAAATAATTCAAGTATATTGAAAAATATATAATCTGACGATTTCCGCAAGCCGAAATAACAAAATTTCGTCGATAAAGTTCGTGCGATAAACGCGTGCAGCTGCGTGATGCCTACATTTCCTTCTCCGCGTTTCCCTCAAAATTAGATTTCATGTGAATTTGAACCGATTCGGACCGATAGATTTTGAGAAATTTTGAAAAATCTAAAAAAATAACAATTTGTTTTTTTGAAAGTGTTTTTTTGCAATAACTTTTAAACGGCTTTATCCACCAACTTCAAAAACTAATCCACCTTTAAGCTTGAAAAACGACGTCGATCGCCACCAAACTGGTAAAAATCGGTTGATTCGTTCGAGAGATATCGTGAACGAAAGAAAACCGAAAAAAGTGTTTCTATCACATAACTTCGACATTTCATATCGGATTATCGTGAATTTAAATAATTAGAGCTTAAAAATGCGTCGATCGCCGTCAACCGCGGGAAAATTGCTTGATCCATTCAAAAGTTATTGGGGTTTGAAAATTTCAAAAATAGTGTTCTATGAAACTTCTATCAGACTTTCGAGCTGGGAGAACTCAAACGCATAAAAATATTATTTATTTGAACTCAGCAAGCTCATAAGTACAATTTTAAGCGCCCAGGAATGGAACTGCAGGGATGGCCTTTAGGGTGAACCGTTTTTCTAATATTTTTTTTGTCAGATCAGGCAAATCCCTCTAGATAATCGTCAGATTATGAGACAGTACGTTTAGAATATAAATCTGAACCATATATATCTTAATCTGACGCGCTCGAGTATTTCAAAATGGCGATATTTTTTTTGCACATTATAATAATGGCTGCGAGTTTGCGTCAGATCGAAATCGTCAGATTATTGAATGAGAGCTTTTGTTTTGGTGCACTTAACACCCCCTTAGAAAACCTGACGCGCTCGATTAAATTTTTTTTTTTCATTTTTAACCCTTACGTACAACCACCCCCATCATGCAAATGATCAGATTAACATACGTTCATTATTAAAAATACGTAGGACATTGATGCTATCAATATCTGACGCGCTCGAGTATGTCCATGCAACAGTTTTTTTTTACATATTTAAACATCTATAGCCGCTTTCCCCACCGATGAAAAGGTATATATCATATAACATTTTTTTCTTCTTATCATCTAAGCTTTGCAACCCAATAGGTCTCCACGACGCTCGAGTAAATCCCCATTTAGCATCGTGGGCTCCCCTACCATAGATATCTAGTCTGTTTTTATTATAACATTTATTTATTTTGTAATGTTTCATGTGTCCTTTAAATTGTCTATATATGCAGTGTTTTGTTTCATTATTCATGTCTAATTACATACTTTACACATATTACTCTTATTATTATTTTTACGTCTTTCGCTTACCTTTTTTCCTTACAGTGGTCACTTAGAGATCGCCGCATTCTATTGAGTTATGAACTGTAGTTGTTGTTAACAACAAAGTATAAATAAATTAAATCTTTAATTAATTGCTTTATGACGTCATGTATGTATACAAACAGGCGGGTGGTTTGTCTGTATTAAATGAGTACGCCCATTGACAATGCAAATATTAACGTAGAAAAAAAGTTGGCAACTAATTGTATAAATGAAATACCTAAATCAAGTATGATAAAAAGAGATAAATAAATATAATTTGCATACATTTTGTACTTTAATAAGTTTGTCTTATACCAAAAATTACATCGCTAATTCATGTTATAAAGCAAATTTAAAAAATCCAATTTATCTCAAACGCCGCGAGCCAACTCAAATATTCATATTATAAAAATACTCGTCGAACATTGTCCCCCATTACGACCAAAAAGAGTAGAGGTGTGTCGGTGGAAAATTAAAACCGCCTCGGGCATCAGTAATATTCTCTTTCATACAGACGATTGCCTGCGCCAGGTATTGTAGTAAACTGTTGGCTTTGTACCTTAAAGTGCAGTGCGTGGAAGATATATGGTTGCGGTTCGATTTCCACTTCTCACTATAAGTATAGCCTCAGATTTGTACAGGTTATTTTGTTAAATTTTCCTTATAAAAAAGCGAATACGTAGTAAAAGGAAAAGGCTTAGATTTTTATCTCTGTTTTATAAATCCTTCGCCATAGCAAGTATCAATTATACTCATAAATAAATTACACATTGCACAAAATCGATGAAGTATTTTACAATCATATATTACTGAATACATTTATTTGTTTGATTATGTATGTATGTTTGATCATTAATAATTAATTATGTTTAAATGTGATCTGCATCACCGCATTTACCAAGGGGAGTCTTAAGAGGAGCTGTTTGGATTAATACCTGCAGCTGAGTTTCAATTTATTATAATTAATGAGAAATATATGTGATACCACAGATTATGGCACATTACTATCCTTCTAAAATGTGCCTTATTGTCAACTGTCATTTGTTATGTTCGATTTTCAAAAAGAAAATTTCTTATTGAAAATCAAAGACTATAAAAAACCAGTTCTAATAATAAATATGTAGCGTAAAAGCCTGAGGAGTTACTAAGACTTAATTACTGTCCTCTGGTAAATAAAATAAATATAAGTTAATAGAACAGTGAAGCTATATTGTGATAAAGTACGTCGCGGTTGGCTAGAATAAATTCAGGTTCGCTATTTTGTTGGTCATAATGAACGCTAAGATTAAGATTTGTGCGCGATTGTCCTTTTGTTTGCATTGTGCTACCTGGGTAGGGTTAGCAAAGAAAAAATTAAAATTTTTATTTTATTTTATTTATATCTACCGAATTGAAAACTAGTTTTAAAATTTATAAATGCATTATTTATAAAATTTTGAGACTTGGACTTCAGATATAATTATCAAATCAATGATTACAAAATAATGTAAAAAAGACTATTTTAAAAGTAGTATTGAGTTATTATTTGAAAGAAATAGTAAAAAAACACGTATATATTTGAACCATTAGACGCCATAATTCCTGGGTAATTCCTTAATTATATAACAGGGGGCAAACTGGCAGGAAGCTTAACTGATAACCACCCATCTCGGTAACCGGAATTTTAAGAATATGTACTGTGTTACCTTCGACTCCATGTCGAATTGGTTAGCCGTTAGGAGATACTTAGGTGCGGAGTTGTGAACTGGAGTTGGAACTGTCTGTTGGAGTGACGAAATATTTTATTACCTAATACTTTATTTGCAGTCAATACTTATCGCTTGAGGCAAGTTTCTCCAGTTAATGCACGTGTACTCTGCTACCGAGTTGACAGAGCGATGCAAACGAGCGACTAATCATAGGAACTTGCGATTTTACAAAAAAAAAAAAAAATATATATATATATATATAATTATGTATTTTTCTAAAACAACGCCGTACGTATAGTATTGTTCTATTATAGGTAACATAAGGAATATTAAGATTATTTGTGGGTAATACCCCTACAAGATATATAAGTTTTATATCCCTAATGAAAGGTAGGCTTAATGATAATCCTAATAATAACATAATATTTATTATGACATATTATATCGCCATTAAATGGGATAGCATCGTAAATTGTAGGAATGTTGTGTTCCATTATAGTAAGGGTGTATAGAAAGAACTTTAATTCGCAATCATATAATCAAAAAATATTTTAAATCCAACTAATGTCTAGTATTAAAAAAACACATATGAGTTGATCAACTTCTCTTCTCGTCTTGTTGTGGAATTACTAAAACACCTCCACTTCCGTTTCCGTAACTTGGAAATTCACAAGTCGGGTTTAAGTTTGTTTTTTAGGAAATTATTGTTGTGTATAGAATTGATTCCTATATTATCTGTACGCAACTATGCATTCATATATGTTGTCAGATCTCTTTACGAGGCAACAATAGCCCTTGTACACGTTCACTATTAACTCCCATAAACGTTATTGGATACGGTAAAAATGAACAAAATAAAAATTGTAGCATGACAGGAAATTAAAAAAAAAATGGGCATCTCTCATTGTGCTAAGCTTTGTATAGACAAGTTGGTTCTGTTGTTTGGAATCTGTCATATGTATATATTTTGTATTGCATCGCAATTCATGAATTTATTTATTAATAAGTTTTAGTTATGCACTTTACCCATCATGTTTCTTTTTTTAGTTATTATCCTAACTAGGGTTGCCTGGAAGAGATCACTTGTTAGGAATAAGGTCGCCCGTTGCAGCCTTTATAATTTTTATTTGTGTAAATTGTTTTTCTATAAATATAACAAATTGTGAATAAATAATTAAACATGTTTTTAGAAGTCTATATATACCTATTAACTTAACTATCATTTGCATTCATAAATTTTTGCTTTCTTGCCATTTTTGTGTACACTTAATACATCTTACAATTGATTCGTTACTCCTTGGTCCATATCTTCCACCACACGTGTGCACAGAGATCGTAAAAGAAAATGTTTCTACTGTCCGTTTGCAATTTGGGAATGTCTATGGGTATTGATTAGTTGCGTGTCTTATATAAGCTGAACAAAAATATTAGGTACGAAATAAGAATCATATGTATACGCATTAATATATACCAGAGCTTTTTCTTTTTGTTATCCGTATTAAAGCGTGAATTCAATATATGTTTTAGGTTTCATGTTTTCTAATTTGTTTAATTAATTTTCTTGATAGATTGACTCACCTATCTACTATATAATATATACTTAACTTTTCGGCAGGATTTCGAACTTAAAGCCTCACTGTCTGTCTAAATACGAATTGTATGAAATATGTATTACATTAGTTAACAGCTTCTTATACAACCTTCTCCATTTAAAGGTTGGCATTTTTAGTAGGTGTGGTGATCTTCTATTACCACATAGCGATAGCGATCACAACCGCTCTGCCAAGAGTGTACCAAATAAGAAGAATTTTAAGTTGATATGCCGCAAATCTAAATGACTTGGAGCTTTGACCAAATTATTCTCGAACATTCTTTATACGGCCAGGCTACCTTAGTTTAAAGTACAAATGTAAAACATTAAAAAGGAAAGCTAAGAGATAAATTTAAACATAACTATCACATACATACATTTTTACCTAGTAATAATAAGTAGAACAGAGTTGGCCTAGTGGCTTCAGCGTGCGACTCTCATACCTGAGGTCGTAGGTTCGATCCCCGACTATACACCATTGGACTTTCTTTCTATGTGCGTATTTAACATTTGCTCGAAAGGAAAACATCGTGAGGAAACCGACATGTCTTAGACCCAAAAAGTCGACAACGTGTGTTAGACACTGGAGGCTGATCACCTACTTGCCTATGAGATTTAAAAATGATCATGAAACAGATTCAAAAATCTGAGGCCAAGATCTAAAGAGGTTGTTGCGCCACTGATGTTTTTTAATAATAAGTAAAAAGTTTGGTCCTTGTGGCAGAGCTGGCAGCATTTCCTTGTTGTATTGCGATAGTTATTCGTTGAGTGAGGGAATTACCAGCTTTTGGATCTCCGATATGCTCTAGTCTCCAACTTAAATCTTAAATAAGCGCCTATACACTTGAACCTCACGACCCAAAAGTCTACTACAAAAGGAACACAAACGAAGTTAGAGGAAAGACATATATTTCAGTCGTTCATTATTTTCCATCTGCCCTGCACCGTTTTGCTTCTCCGATTGCTTCGTAAATCTACCTAAGGTCTTTTCATACGAAACATCCAAGCCATAATAATAAATAGCCCAATAATTATATAAAATATTATACACCATAAAATATAAGGGCCTGGGAGCTTAATGACTAAATGATAGTCGATCGTTAAATGCCTTATTTGGATCGGATTACTCCACACTTGTACGACGCTTTATGACTTTATGAAACTAGGGAGACGTTGATTAAAGTAAAAGGTATATAGTCATGGTAATAGTTTCACTAAAATTCTGTATTTTCTATTTAAATCAAATCATTTATTCCAATTAGACCACCTAAAATGGCAGTTTATAACGTTAAATAAAATATAAAGATGATTCTAGTTGCCAAAATGTAGTTTCGTGTGGAGAAGAGTGGGCAAGAAACTCCACACTTACTATTATAAAATAGAATTTACAATATTTGTATACTGCTTTTGGATTGTGTGCTGCTTCAATTTACTATTTGAAATACCTGTACGACCACTAGTGTTGCCTGCAATGAGTGTATAATACCTAATACCAACTGCAATACGGGGTTTCGAAAGTGTTAAAGAATAAGAGACGAGCGTAGTAGAACTGACTCTACTGATTCTACGCCGTAGCATACCGTAGCAAGACAGCTCTACCGATATGATACGTATAAGACACATTTCTATCCTACTTTTTTGTTCATACGTTAAGACATGTTGTTTTAATGGTACAAATCGTATTACAGTTTCAAATACCTAAAATTCCACTCATCACAACTCAAAAGTTGTTAGCCTTTTTTTCAAAGAGTCACGTGTAGCATTGTGCGAATCTCTGAAAATTATTAATGGTAACTCTTTGTAAGCATGTTAACGAATTTATAAACATTAATTAAAATTAAGCATAGGTATTGTCTAAATACTATTTCAAATTATTTTAAAGCCATATGTTATCAATATAATATCAAAGCGTTCTTAATATATGTTTGGTAAAAACCAATATATATATATATATTATTTAAGCGATTCATTAGGCAAAAATAAAATAGCAAAAATTAAACGCGACACGATGCCGTGGTCCGAATATTTTTACACGCTGTTCCAACAATCCGCTGATAAGCAAAGTTACTTGGGGTACCTAAAATGTCTACTTAAATATATTATTTGTTTAAGTTTTTAATTTTTCACTAACTCTTTAAGCAATTTAAAAACATTATATATCAAATGGTTTATTTTAATTATGCCTAAAAGACACTTGTGAAAGTCAAAAGAAAATTTTTCTTCCAAAAGGAAAGTCCATACTTTTTTAAAATTGTTTTTACAATATATTGTAAACATTGATTTGATAATTATTTGTAAAGACCCTGTACATGGAACAAAACTAATATACTGATATAAATGAGATACTGATGAAAAAAACTAAATTATTATGTTTGTAGATACATGTTTTCATATAAAATTGTTTTTATTTATTACATAAAGTTACCAACAAATATATTATTAATGTTTATATATTTTTAAACTTAATCTGGTTGAATTAGAAACCAGTTGATTTTGTCTGGTGTAATTGTCCTATAGAGCAAGACCAGTAATTTTCCATGCACGTTTATCTTGTAAAAATAATTGTCTACAAAGAGTATTTTTAAATAAAAACTCATTTACATATTATCTTCTTCCATGTCAAACTTCAATTTTTTCAGATTGCAGCAACATTTTAGCGCTAAAACCCAATGCAACACGACCCTGAGATCGACTAATGTATTTAAATTCATAGTCTTATAAAGTTAGTTGGGGGGGGGGGGGAGGAGTTGCTCACTGTGGAGGATCTTAGTTTCTTAGATCTCAGTTTAGCTTAAACCCATTTTTTTAAAGAAACAATTTCAATGCTTTGAATATCTAGATTATAACGAGTAATATTTAATTGTATACAATTTTGTTTTATACTGTTTTACCTACTTTCACATTAATAAGGTAGCCTCTGGCAATATTTCTTTAGATTAAAATATATTAAACAATATGTGTGCTTTCTCGTAATTGTGGCTAGTTCTTCCTACTTGTCTGTCTTACCCTCTTCTACCGTCATTTGTTTTTGTCATTCCTATGGCCTTAATCTACTGACTATAATGTGTCCGTCATATATAATGCAATGCGATAGAGTAGAGAAAACCTAGGACCTAATAACATACCTTGTACGGCACCCACATGTACGCTACAACGTGTGTCGTTATCAGTTACCGTTTATCATTAATAATACATCTATGAAATATTTTTATATTATGATTTATTCAGAATAATCATACAATAATAAAATATATAATTTCAATTACATAAGATACACAATATCACTTCACTCTGCAAACATATAAAGACGTCTAATGTTTCGAACGCAGCATTCAGTAGGTAATGTCATACGCCCTAATATTAAAATCAGAAATTCAACGCTTATCAAATCTTATTATCCCTAGAGCATCAATAAGTAAAACAAGATACGTGTCGGTCATAAAATTTGACTTATCACCGCTAACCCGACCCGCGAAGGAGTTAAAATGTTACAGACCGTGTCATAGCATAAATTAACGGCTAAGGAGCCCGCTCTATCGCCATTTTGTTTAAGATTAACGTGGCCTATTAATATTCATAATGCGACCACAAAAACTGAAACTTTCGATTAGAATATTGACTTAATCAAACTTTGATGAGAGTTTTAATCAATGTATGAAGTTTGTGTATTAAGTGACGTTAAATTATTGTTTGTATTGGAAGTAATAATTGAGTGGCGGTTGATCCCTTTTAGGTACCTAACATTTTCAAAGTACTTGAAAAAAGTGGTTATGATTTGACTTATATGTATATATACTTATATGTATATATACTTATGTGTATTTATTATATATTATTAATAAATATAGTTTATTATTATTATTAATAAATACAGTTTATATATATTTATATCCATGAAAATGAACGAGATACATGTACAATTTTTTTTTTGTGGGACCCCTACATCCTAGCCTGCCAGGCACGCAATCGGCAATCCAAGGAGTTGGTTAGAAGGTTTAAGATTAAATAAATAAATAAAATAAAAAGCTCCTTATTTCCAGTATGTAAAGTTTACACTTCTTACAATTTCTTTATAGTGTTAGTTTATGTAGTTTAATCTATGTTAGTTTAATTTCTCTTTCCTTTACTTAATTGTATGTGTACTTACCTAAATTTCTATATATTTATTAAGTTAATATTTTATAAAGTTTTTTTATGATGTTCTAATTTTACTGGAACCCCAAGTTGGGTGTAGGCCTCCTCCAGTGACGCCCATAACTCCAGCAAACCAGATTAAATATTACATGCAAAAACCGGGCTAATCATTCTTCTTTCTTCTATTCAATGCTTTGACATTATTGCTATTGATTCCCTCCTTGCGTCTCAACTTGCGTGTAAATTTATATGAAATGTACGTTTTGGCACCCTGGCCACTTTAACCTCAAATATAGAAGATATTTTCTTTGGTTAGCAATTCCAAATTAATTTTTGTACAGTTATTTACTTGTGCATTTGTTTTTCGAATTCCCGTTTCAATTTTTTTCTTTGCTCGCTCTAAACATGAAAAACGAGTACGAGTTGAAAACCTGCTTAACAACCAAGGATAGTCAATCGCTCCAGGCCACTGCTGCTTCTCGACAACGCTAGACCAGACAATGCACAAGAAATTGCTACCAAATTAAAGGAGTTTCAACTGGAATGTCTAGGGCATCCATCGTACTCCCTGGACCTTGTACCAACAGATTACCATTTTTTTCGAAGTTTGGATAACTTCGTGCATGGTCAAAATTCAACTCTGATAGGCAGTCGATACCGGCTTCGAAGATTTTATTGATTCCCGAACGAATGGATTTTTATTAAGGGGATGATGGCAAAAGCATAGATAGCAATGGTACATACTTCGATTAATTAAAAATCCATACAAACACCAATTTCATATGTCATGCATGTCATATACAGTAGGTAGTACACGCGCATAAATTAAATATTGTGTTAGGTAATAACAAGTTAGGTTTAGGTAGAAACACCCAAATGTGACTGAAAGGAATACATAACGATTAAATGTAATATACCACTAATTAAATAATTATAAGAATACTATTACAGACAGAAGCTATCGACATTTCCACAAATGGGAACCCGAAAAAGGTCTTCCGGATATATTTTCCGCTTGGTTAGGCGATTTTCCGCGCAATTGATTTTAAGGCCTCCACTCAAATGCCGGAGTCGAAGCCGCGACCCCTCGGACAATGGGCCGATAGTTTATCGGTGTTGCCATTTCGAGAGAGCGATTTGATAATGTTAACAGCTTTGTAGGCGTGATACAGGATGGGGAAATGTTTTTATTTTCAAAGTGAAACTGGTTTTAAAGGATTTGATCAAAATAACACTAATAGATATAACACTTACCTGAGTGTATAATGAGAAAAAATAAAATAAAAAAATATTTAAAAATCTTCTTTTTATCATTTTGTACTGTTTAAGTATGATTGTTTAAATAAAATACTAACGAATTAATTAATTACAAAAAGGAACAATAACTTACCCTAAAATATAATAACTAAATATAGCATAAAAAATAATATTTATTTTTAAGTTAATTCTAATAGGAAAGAAAATTATTTTTCTCTAATTCAACAATCCTTGAGCCAGCAATTATGATAAAATTTAGCCATTACTTACAGTTTTGCCAACTTAGTATACCTTAATTAATAACCGTAATATTATAATAATATTAATAATACATCTGTTATAAATTTATTATAAGTACACCCTTTATTATGGAATGGATGTACTTGTAATTATTTTTTATGCAATTTTATAACGAAATTCCTGTCCGTCTTTCCAAACATTTTCTGAGTAATACAAAGCTAAACTATTCCTACTTCATGCATAAATTTATATATTAGTTAACCATTACTTATACACAACACTGAGTGTTAGATACATAAGTTTGCAGTCCCGTCTTTGACGATGCATGGAGCAGACACATTGATAATTTTTTTCTTTATAAGCAAGATGTCTTTTGAGTTCGATAAACTCAGATTTTTAGTGTACAAGTTCTTATTACATACAAAGAATTTTATCCGAATTTTAAGCGCCGTGATGAAAACTGTTTAATTACTAGGCTAACACTGCCCTTTATATACACCCTGTATAATGTACAAATCGGTAGGGCTACTGCGTGTTTTATGCCAAGGGTCCAGTTTTACGAGCGACCTATAATTGGAAGTGACCACTATACGTGGATCCCATTAGACAACATAAACTATCTATAGTGCTAATCACTAGTTTTATATGAAAACAAAAATTGGTTTACTTAATTAGTTGATAGTATTGTCTTTTATTAAAATTCACATTTAAAGAAACCCTTGTTACCGGATTGCAGCTATGTATTATTGTAAACTTATAATTATTTAACATAATTTTAAATTTATCCGACTTTTCGCGTGCTTTATTTTGCGTGCGTTTCGCAGCCGTTGGCTGGCCATGCGTGATACTCGTAAACGGGTGCTACTTGTGGTGACTGGTCGTATGTACTTGAATTCGTGTATGCGGTGATATTAGTTGTTTTTACTACGTATTTGCGTGTTGTTCTCACGAGTATGTAAGTGCGTGGTCCTATTTCACCATGCCTCCTGCTGATAGAGGACAAATCTTTGTTTTTAACTTATTTTATTATTCTTTATTACTCGATATGTCATCTAGAACATGGTGTAATGGTTGCAGCTCCTTACAAACATTGTGTAAAAAAACTTGGCGATTAAAAAGAATGGCGGAGAGTTTATTGCCAGTTCTTCTCTTCTGTTCTACGCCCTTGATTTGAGAACTGGCAGTAAATGTAAAATTAGAATCATTTAAAGTATATTTTGACGTTCATAAGTGTACATTATGTTACCTATATGAATAAATGATTTTCTGATTTGATTTTGATTTTACAGCGTGCGTGGTCACGGTGAGTAACAACCAAAAAGGTCAAAATTATTCCCTAACCAAAATATGAAAAATGCACCACGTTAATATTCAAGTTTTCACTTCTGCCGGCACTCCCGGAGTCAACCCGTAATTTTTTTATTATGGTTAGTTTGAATTACGTGCTCCCCCCCCTTTCTTGTGTTATGAGTTACTATCACCATTTCATTACGTGACATAATACATTAGTTGGAAGCCTTTATGTAATATTGTTAAACTATATATCTCTCAATTTTATACGGAGATTCAAAGTTATATTTTCCAAAGCTATTAAGGAACAGCTAATATAAAAAATGATATAAATCAAGTCAAAATATACGAAACGAGCTGGTCACGCTTGTGGTATCTCGGGACGGCGAGGACAACTTCCTCTCATAAATTCATTAAGCACCTGTGATATTTTTTTCATTACCTCTGTTTAAACTATAAAATATTGAGATAGGAATACAAAGTTTAGTTTTGTACAATTTATTACAATGTAAGTAGGTGCTTTTCTGAATGGATTTTTCTTTACTTTTAATTTCTTTTTTACGGATGAAACACAAAAATAATAAAATTAGCGTCACGAAGATGTGCAGCGTTTTTGTCGAAGAAAAGGGAGATAGCGATTGAGAGATAGTTAAAAAGGGGAATTTAATATCAAGCAAATAGACATACAGCGGGAGTAGGCAGCAAGAAAGTAAGAAAAGCGAACTTCGCATCACACCGTGCCATGGAACGAGAGGTGGGAGATAGCTATAGTAAGAAAGATAGAGATAGTAATTTCATATTAGAACTTTAGATGGCATTTCTGTCGCATAACATCTTGTGCATTAAACACATATGTTTTATTTATTTATATTATCATTAGCACGTATATAGTGTGTAAACAGTGATAAATATACAAATACATTCTTCATTAAGCTTCATTATTTCAGAATGTTGTGTGCGCCTATAATTGCGGTAGCACCAGGCTTGTGTTTGTGTTACATGCATCGATCAGTGTCTACTTTATTGGTGCAACAAATAAATAAATAAATACGTGGAGTAATCATATACTGGTACATGTTTATATATAGAGGCTTACCTGCGATTAATTTACAGAGAAGTTCCACTTCTGACATGTGTACTTTGTACGAAGGCATTTTTTAATATTTATTTATTGTATACATAATCTTAAATAGAAAAGAAGTTGGTGCAGTTGAAACACAAACTGGACACAGTTTTGCTGTCCACCAGGACGTCGAACAAATTTAAATAATTAACTTATATAAATACTAAGTGACATATACACTATAACATTTTTACCATTAAACCATTAAAATTGTACGAAAATCATGATAAACAAATTGAAACATTGACGCTCCATAGATACCCGATACAAGAAACCGGTTCTTGACGAGTATTCTCATTCGAATACATTATGTGTTCCTATATTTCAATAAGAATTACATGAAGCTGATATCACAATTTTTGTAATATTTTATTTAAATTATATAAACATACACGTCCTTTTATATTTGTAACTACCAATTTTAACCTTCACTTTAAAGGCACGAAAACCGGTAGAGATAACCAGAAAAATTAACCATGATTCTAAGGTACCAAGTATGCGAGAAAGCCTTTAAGTTAAGATTTTTTTTAATTTTGTTTCTTCTAGAATAAAGTTCGCGAAAGTCCAATTTTACATAAATTACAATCGTACACAATAATTATGGCTATTAAGTTATTAGCCATAATTAGGTTGTTACACATAAGTTGACTTAATTTTCTATAATACTAGTGAATTAAGTAAAGTACGTAATGTTCAGTCTTAGTTCTATAATTTTTTGACACTATGTTCGTATGTGTAATAATACCGCTTATATTCACTACACTAGGTCCACGCCACACCTCAAAAGGATTAATTATCTTTAGGCGTCTTGTACCTGTTACATCAAGAAGTTCGATTGCCTCAGCATTCTTATTGATTGATACAAAATTAATCAGTCGTTAAAAATAAAATTCGCATCTAAGTTCTGTAAATACTAAACGTTATATAAACAAAGTGAATCGATCTTTACTGATTACAATTATTTTTATTTACATAAAATTTTGATATTTATTTAACTATGTTATTGATTACTTTTTAATTTATGTAAAAGGAAAATCCATAGTCAAAGATGGATGGAAATAATTTACAGAAAACTCAAAAAAAGAATTACCCCACAGATCTAATTATATCTTATACCTATCAAAAATGCGTTTGAAGAATGGCTACAAAGTGGCTGCTATCTCCGAGTTTTATGTCTTTTTTGTTGGGTAATTAAAAATATTATAGGTATTTATTGCGATGGGTGCCCGTTTGCGTGTTTGTAAGAACAGCTAATCGTTTTGTTTACATTAATTAACCATATTTCAGGAGTGTTACCTAACTTAATTGCTAATATAAATTTCGCCAGAATTTATGAAAGGAAGTGCTTGTTTTTTGAATAAAAAAAGATAATTTGTACGTGCCATCTGTCCCTGGTAATATATTGTACATTTTGCTCATTAGCGTTTGTGTTTTAAGGTAATTGCGATATAATTTTAATGTTAATTATATATTTTATTACATTTTTTACTGGCTTTCGAAGCCTTTCAGTTGCTGACTAGTAAAAACATTTATAAAACAATTAACAAAAATTTAATAAGTCAAATGTATAAATTACAATCAATATTGTTATTTGCCAACGGAACTATGATAAGACTATGAAACATTTCACTAAATTACTACAAACGTATTTTTGAGTCTGATTATATATCTTTTGATAATGAAACTATATCGTATGCAAACATAGTAGCGCGGCAATGAAGGCGCCAGGCTTTGATTGCTGCCGACGGCTATTGCGCCCGCCTCGTACGATATATTACTATGACTAATCTGCTTTGATACTTGACCATTTTTTTTTTAAATACGATAGAAGACCGTTCTCTGTAGTTATTGGTTTAAGGTTAATGAAAAGGAGAAGCCCTTAATCAATCTATACGATGTTTCTTTTTTCTGTACATATATTTATCATTATCCCCATGGCACGACTCTTTTGGTGCAGGTTTATTTTATACATATATATATATATACATAAAAGCCCTTTATTCGCTGACCATTTAGCTTAAATGCTATTCTTATTAAACTATATAAATATTACTATTTATCCTATATTTATAGGCAAATGGGAGCCAGGATACTCGCCTCCGCTCTTGTTGTAGTGAGTGATGTATTTCACTATCTTACTGCAGCAATCTTCCTGTTGCATCTGAAGCTTCTTAATGTTTCGACGATGATGTCTCTAACCTACGCTCTATTTAAAGTTATCCTATATAATACATATCTATTTGTATTATCATGTATTTCATATACTGGCCGTGTGTGGTTTTGGAATCACAAAATTTGGTCATTTTTATTTTTAAATTTTCTATTATATTCTTTCATTAAGAAATTTACTCTTATTTCCTTTTCTTCTCAGTCCGTTTATAAATTCGGTATTCAAAGCAATTCAAATCGTTTATTTGCTAGAATAGTGGTACGATTAGTTACATGAATTACAAAAATCCGCACAATACGCCACATATAAATAGGCATGTAAATGTCATCGTATTTAATAATGTTATATATTATACAAACAATAAGGCAAGCATAAAACGTATCAAACTTATAATCTAAATATATATTCACCCATATAAAAAAACTTTGCCTTTAAAAATTTAATTAATTATTCAGTACAAGTGGTACCTGACTTGCTAAAGTATCAAAACTATTCACCCGCAGTATGCAGTATGCAGACTCCTGACCCAAATGTTGTGATAGTTCCCAATAACAGCTGGGGGCGGTCAATTATTGCTGTTATTAATTAAATGGGCTCACCTGCCACAACTTTACATCAAGTTTCAATTATTTCTCCACTACGCTATAATGTCTGCCAACTGTATCCTCTTAAAGTAAAATTTGCATTAAAATCACCTACTTTCTATAAAAAAATATTTATAATCCAAGGGCTTGATAACCATACAACTCAATATATATATTACATAATAATATAGATACAAATTACCCAGATGTTGACAGGTCACGGTGGATTCCTGTCGTACCTTTACAGATTCAGGATTAAACAAAGTGCTGCCTGTCCTTGTGGCGATGCGGACGAGGAGACGGTCTTACATGTTCTGACCGAATGTCCAATGTATGGATACGAAAGGTTTAACACTGAGCAAGCTATGGGCATAAAAGTAGCGGAGACAAATTTAAGGGAAATAATGTTCAACGTCAAATTGAGGGGCATATTTTTGACATTCGCTGTAGTGGTTATACAAAGGGTGGTTAAAAGGAATATTCAGTATTAACATCGGAGTTACCAATATACTTACTTACAATACAATACAATATAGTTACATACAATATAGATACTTAATGTCTCCGACGACTATATAGTTTTGGAATTGTGTAGAAAAAATATTTAAAAAAAAAGATACAAATTAACGACTATTTGATACTCTATAGGAATAGTGATTCTATAGTAATCGTTATTAAATTATTTTTTATGTCGGAACAATGGCGTTAGTGTCAGCTGTCAGCCATTTGTGTTTTTTTTTAAATTTTTATAACACTTTTATACTATTAAAGTAATCTTTGACATCCATTTACATTTCAATCTATGACTGCCATTTGTCTATGTAGTCGTCTTAGAAGGGGTACACGAAATGTCACGAACTTTTTTATCGCAATTTCTGGTTGCTGCGGCCTTTAGTTTGATTGAGCGGTCGAAACAACAGAAGCCTTTAAGAAGTATAATCTAATATAACGGCTTTGTTAGCTTCAAAGTAATGTTTGATAATTTATGACAATCTTCAATTAACACCACAGTCCCGTTAATTTTTTTAAACTATTGCCATCCCTAGGATCCGAGTTTTCGGCACCCAATATGCAGTATGTCACTCGGATCCGAAAAATGTTTTTTTTTAATATACGTTCATACATATATTTAAACATGTATATTTTCTCAATTAAAATTCGCCATAAAAAAAATTGTTTTCCGGCTATTACTTTGTATCCACTTGCGTTTATAATAATAATGTAATAATCGGCATGTTATGTTTTTATGAAAAATCATGGCTTCCTTGTCCCTATTTCTCTGCACTTAGTCTATCTTATCTCTTCCCCGTTTTATTAGAATAGTGTGTAAATCTAACTAAAAAATATAACAAAAACCCTAATCTCTAAACGATTAAAACAATGCTAAACTCAGTTAAAAGAAAAGCGAATCGGAAATTTTCCACTTGAAAGCTCCCACGATATCCAGTCTGGCGTGAGATGTGATTAGGATTTTTCCTTCAGTTCTTTCCAAACTTTAGTGAGGTTACTTAAGAAATAATCAACCACTGAACGTAATCGAATTGATGCGTAGAATATAAGAGACAAGGGTTTGGTCATTTCTTGCTGTCGTATTTTGGGTGTAAGTTACTCATGATTCCTTTGATGCTGCTGTGGTCTCTGGCAGAATGATCAGCGCTGTGGAACAGTCAGCTCCTCAGCATAATGCTGAGCCAGGGCCAATTACAGCCACAGCACACTCGCATTACTCATTTGAAACGAGCCGAACGAGAAAATATTTTTTTTCTTTTTTTTTCTTTTTATTGATTTTGATATCTCATTTTATTATGTTTTTTCTTTGATTATTGTTATTTTGTGTTGATATGTGTGTGTTTTCTTTGTAATAAATGTTATGTCTGTTTGTCTGTCTATCTGATGAAGGTATAACGTATAAGGTTAGTGCACAGCTTTTATTCGAACTCAAAATTTCTCAAGGTCAATATTTAGCATACCCCCTTTTTTGTGTTATGAATATTAAAGTCAGGTAGTACCCTTACAACTTAATATTGCAAACAAAAACGCCGGTCGCGACAAATTTTATTATCTTTATTTACATATTAAAATAATTATAATTAAACACAGGGTTGTCATGAATTTTTATCATCATAATTTATTTTAGCTCTTATCGAATGCTTAACAGTTTTATTAACTTTAAAATTTATTTTTAATATTTGGGATTAAATATCTACATCCTTTATATAACTCAAAATCAAAATAACTTTATTCATATTAAGTACACTTATAAACGTCAATAGAAATAGAAGATGTTAAATTGATTCTAAATTTACATTAACTGTTCACAAGTCAAGAAAGTCAATGCAAGGGAGGGTCGTACAGCGGGCAAGAAGAACTAGCAAAATACTATTTTCAATCACCAAGTTCTGAATCATACAAGACAGTGTTTGTGTGTCAGTGTAATCGTGTCACAGGTACATTGATGTACGTTTTATACCAAAATATGCTCTAATACATTTAATTTGCAGAGTAAATAAATCATATAGTATTAAGAGTAATTTTTGTTGCAATCTTTACTGTGACTAATAAGTACCCTGCATTGCATCTTAAAAAGTTTACACGCTGAATAAAAGTGAAAAATGATAAACTCTTGACGAACAGAGTTCGACTAGCTTTATTTCCATGGTATGTAAAATTAAGAGCAGCATTTTTTAATAATTTTACGGGTCACAAATATTAGCACAAAGGTCCAAAAGTAGATGAGGGCCCACATAAATTACATTTAAATATAAATGAATACGATCGCCACTATGTGAAAAACTCTGAATATAAATAGGGGTTTTTGATATTTTAATATTATCATAATATAGAAAGGCTGCCACATGTTTTTTGCCAAGTAAATATTGTTTTATATTTTGATTGCTTTTCTGAAATTTTTACTAAATACATTCGCCTCGTCGTTACTGTGTCTTCGAGCCTTGGCCGCACCACTGGATTCTTTGTTTTATTATCTCTTATTCTATCGTGAAGAATGATATTGGCAATTGGCAATTTATATAATTTATATTTTTTTGGCTGATATTATAGCATGTACTGGAATGTATACTTAGTTCTTGTAATTTTATTTTCGTTAATATTAAAGTAGACATATGCAAAACATAAATGAATATTTTACACATATTTTTTTTTATCTATAACAAATAAATCATTAAAGAAACAAAAAATCAGTACGGTTTCTTAAGGCAGTTTTTGCCGCTGCTATTACTGCCAAGTATTTCCAAACTAATTCGACTTTGGGTCCTTCAAGAAAATAGCGTACCAGTTATTAAAAGGCCGGTAAGGCGATGTGAATGTCCATGGGTGGCGGTATATATTAACATAAGATGAGTCTCCTGCCCGATTGCCTTTTACACAAAAATGCCGATTACATAAAAACAAAGTAATTCTTGAAACTAACATTCAGATTGAAGACAACGCTAAGCATGACTCTTGTGTTTCAAATCAGTTGTTATTAACATGCTGGTACTTTGAAATCTGAATATTACCTAAGACAAGATATCACAAACACTACAAACCTATATACAAGTAACCCAAAAATCGCACTTACGTCGCCCAAGGCTTTTTCTTCTTCCGATGCCATCTTTAACCACTTCCTTATATACAAAATTATCAGGAACAGTTTAAAATCTCAAACAATATCTTGTTAACTTGTCCCATAGAACAGGACAGACATTTTAACTGTTTTTAAAAATAGTTAAAATATAGTGTTATGTAGAAATCATTAACTAAATTACTGTTTACTTGTCAAAAGAATACACAGGAATACTGTGGGGGTGAGTGTAGTTTATCTAAGTATCCTTCATATTGTGTATTATAAACTTATTTCTTACTTTTTATTTAAATAAAAATATTTCTAGAAAAATAACAACATTCGAAACAGTTTTGCGAACTATAAAATCAAGAGGAAACAAATAAAATTGCTCCCCAGTCAATCGTTAAAGGGGTAAATATGATATATTTTTCTTTATATTATTCCCCGAATGATATAGTGAGGATAAATCGACTGATACGTCACCCTCGGGGCTGTTTATCGGCAATATCTTTTGTTTTTTCGAGATTTCCGCTATTTTTATGAAAGGATAAGTTCGCCGAGATTCTGTCTCGATATTGTGTTAGAGGAAATACAAATCTCAATATATTTTTTGGCATTTAATTAAACCTTTTATAGAAATAACTTTCAACATAAAAATACAAGTAACTAAATCGCACACTCAAAAACTTTGTTTTTTTAAAATCACAGATCAAAATTAAAACCAATAAACATTTTTCATACAGAACATGAAATTCTTGATCCTAAATTTAATATTGGTTTTCTGTTTTTTTTTTAATTATTGATAGCACCTTAAACCAACTTTGTTGTTAATAAAATTGTTGTTCTTTTCTGATACAAGACTGAGTTTAAATGTACAGATCTCAAACGCACTAAACGAATATAGAAATACATATTAAATGCTAAATGCTTCTAATTTTATATTTACTGCTAGTTCAAGGACGTAGAACGGACGAGAACTCTCCGCCACTCTTTTTAATCACCAAGTTTTTTGTTTTACACAATGTTTATAAAAAGCTCCAACCATTACACAATGTTCCACAGGACATCTAAAGTAAATTATAATAATATAAATCAAACACAAAGATTTATCTCAGATTGTCAAAGATCAAAAGAGACCTCTGTCAGCAGTAGGCATGGTGAAATAGGAGCACGCACTTATATTCTCGTGTGACCAATACGCAGTATTCGAGTATCCCAATACATATTCTAACTTACTAAGTTTCCCTTCACCGTACAATTTTTTCGAGGAAGTAATTAATCCAGCTTTCTCGTCACTACATAAGGTTGTGGATTGTGCATTAAGTAGACAAGGACTGATATCTTCTCAGTCAAATTAATACTTAATAAGTTATGTTCTATCGATCTTAATAATACGATTAAAACCTCATTTGCCTCCAGAACCGTTAGTATTACCGGTGGATATTAAATAACTCAATTCGTTTGTAATTTGTCGACGATTGTTCCCGACAAAGGCAAGGCACGAACGAGTGCTCGCGAGTATGAAGGAAGTCGGCAGCTAGAGGGTATAGGGATGGGTGTATTCCATCGTTATTAATTCAAGAACTTCGATGATAATATAAGATTTCCTTTCAGTTTTTTAGATTATCTCTAAATGGTTAGGTAATACCACTACTATTAGATATATTTGGTATTGCTCGTAATAATATGTCTTAAATGTATTATTATTTTGCATAGAAAATCATTAAAATTAACTTTGACATCGCAAATCCTCTCAAATAAGTTAAATGAAACATTTGCTTTATACGACGAACCAAACCAGGGATTTCAACAACGAAGTAGTGAAAATCCTAGTAAAAGTCTATTCTCGATTGAATTTCCCCAATACCAATCATTACTCAATTGAAACATTACAAAAGTAAATATATATAGACTTCTTTTGTTAATGTTACAACCCACTATATCCATAACTGTCCATTCTCTATTATTTATTATATTTTGTCGATCCGAAGTGGTGGAGGCCTGATGACCTGTAACACAGGTGATCTAACCTTTAGCAGGCATCAGTCTCAAAGAAACAATAATTTTACATGAAAAGAAGAATGGCAATTCATACATGAATAAATAATTGTAACTTATCAGGTATGAAGTTTTGTGAGTTAATAAAGATTATTATCATCGATATCAATATATCATGGACGACATATCCCATCACTAGTCGTACAAAGCAAACGCCATTGCCACTGGCGTTGTCGGGGCGGTGCGCCGATGCGTTTATAATATTTCATTTATTCATAATAAATTATAATCGTATACAAGCAGTAAATTACATTTAATCTAGCTATTTAACGGACATCTTGTGAGTCTGAGATTTCATTTGCATCGTGAATTGAAATACTGTTTCTGGAAAAATGCATTTAAATGTATTAGGATAACTGCAATACAACAATTTAAATCCAGTTTTTGATGGATACGATGGCACAGATATTTTTTATATCTGTCTGATAAGAAGGACTTTTATATACCATTTACTAAGATGTTATTTTGTCATGGATGTCAACAAGGGTGCTTTTAGCAGACAAATTTTCTAAATTTGTTTGATACACAGTAATCTATGGGAATTGCACGATGTCTACAGCCAAGGTGTCGGCCTCAAATGTCTGAATCTGTTCCATAATCATTTGTAATCGCCAAGTAAGAGAGATTCTGTGCCTGTGTACACATCGACGTTTCCCTACGAGGTCTCCTTCTCCGCACGAGCTAGTGTTAAATGCCGGGAATTGAACCTATGATCTCAGGTATGAGAGTCGCACGCTGAAGTCATAGGCCTACAATACTCATGTGTGCATGTCTACGACGATCGTAGCAAAAGCTGCCGTATGTAACTTTCGTAGCATCTATACTGATTCGAATAACGGTCAAGTTATTCTTGAATATATATATACTTAGAACGGTTTTGTATAAAATGAAATAATTTTTAATTCTCAATGAATATTTGTAATTTATGGAATGTTATAATGAACTATATTTTGCCACTTTTCCATCTTAGTTGATAAAGACCATGAGCGGGGGAGTTAAATTCTCAATAAATCAATTATTGTTTCGGAAACATTTGAAAATATAATGTGTTAGAGTAGAAAAACTGGTTCCTAATCTGTCAAGATTTAAAAAATCTCCAATAGACGCAGGCAGTCCAAAATATCTCTGTCAGGAGTTCACTCGCTAAAGACAAAACAAAGCCTCAAAACAATTATGGGCCGTTGTCTCCTGAATAAACATATTTTTGTCCTAGGCGCGACAGACAGCCCCATGTGCAGAGGCTGTGTCAGCGCAGAGGAATCAAAACACCACGTAGTCCAAGAATGCGTGGCTGTAGTTGACTACGTTGTCGTGTAGAAATCCTTTAAGCGGTGAGGTCGTGAAGCCTACGAAGGGCCTATGAGACTTCTGTACTTCTGGAAGGATCTAGGCTGGCTTAGGTAGCCAAGAGTTTACGCAAAATAAACATAATGAGAGTTTAGACTCTTATTCAGAAGTTAGCTGCGAAAACTGAGATCGCCTACCTAACTATTAAGACACATAAATGTCTGTATCTGACTGTATATTCTTCACCCTCAACTATTACGATCATTGTTATGTGTAATTTTTTTTTTAATTTCAATACATAACTGAAAAAATTACATATGACTGAATAAAGAGTGAACGAACATTAAAAGCAGAACTTCTAAGCATCACAAACTATGGAGTCAAAAATAATCAAACAATGAGTGAGTTCCGTCGCGGGGTCGTATTTCACTTACACAAAGCAAACCGGAGAGAACCGCCGAGAACCGGTTTCTTGAGACGATGAGAACAAAGAGCGAGTTATTGCTTCCGCCGGAACGAAAAATGAGATATGAAGACATCGATTGTTGGAACTTCACTATTGTATGATTTTCGATATTAAAAAAATTATTATAAGATTTTCTATGCAATTTACATATTCAAATCTTATGCAGTCCTGGTACCTATGTCTAGCTCAACGCTTGGTTCGTGTAAAATGTTAATATTTAACGGATTTATACCTTCATTTTATTTATTTTATTAAAGCATTCCAACAGCTAATTACTAAACAATATTCAAACAATTACATTACACACAGAAGCCAAAACGGAATACACATTATTATACGGTAAAAGATACTTGAGAATATTTTTTAAGATTTTTTTTAGTCACATTAAATATATCGATTTGCTGGTAATTTATATTGTAATCTGTAGGTATACGATACATTACCGAGTTACGTAAATAGTTGCTCTTAGATCGAGTCATAATAAAACGCTGTTATTGAGCAGTGCTGGCCTATGGACTCAGCGTGCGACTCTCAACCCTGAGGTTTTAGGTTCGATCCACACCTGTGCACCAACGGACTTTCTTGCTACGGTGCGCATTTAAAATTCGCTAAAAATAGTGTGGAAACCGGTTTACCTTTGGCTCAAAAAGTCGACGGCGTGTGTGAAGCACAGGAGTCTGATCACCTATTTGTGATATTGACAAATTATCATAAATAGATACAGAAATCTGAGGCGCAGACGTAAAAAGCAGAGGCACAATTTTTTTATTATTATTACAGCTAAAGTTATTCCTGTTATTACAACGTACATCAAGTAAGATGCAAGCAACTAGGGATGGATGGGGTCAAGCTGTTTTAACTTACTTTGCGTTTTTATAAGAAAATAGACTAAAATTAAAAAAAAATCTACTTCCTGTATCTTTTTCACAAAATCTACTAGATTGGTACTGATAAATCCTTCCGTTAGACATGCTATTTGTGATTGTTTTTGGATATATTGAAGATAATATTACGTTTACTAAACTTTGCAAATCAAAACTCTGTTTACTTCGGACCTCACTGAAAAAAACTTACTGAACCGAAAAGTGACCCTGTATTACAAAATGTGTCGCATTTAATAGAAATTCTGAAAAGGTATTACACATGGCCATGAGAGGTTCTAACATCTAGTTTTGGCCACCCTGATTAGATTAGATTGTTGGCCACTTTAAACATCAAATTGCATGTTAAACATTTCATATATAATATGTGCTATCAAACGTTTAAGCAAAAACTATAATTATACCACTCCGGTGTAGGCTTACCATTATTAAGTTTTAATAAGGTTTATCATCTCTGCACATTCTAGTCTTGTCCTAGTTTATTACACAAAAGTCTAGTCACATAAAATGCTGATAATTAAAGGATTGAAAAGGACCAGTAAGTCTCCTGTAAAGAAAGGTCAAGGTTGTATGAAAAAAAATTCTGGGAATCAACTGCTTGAATGAAAGAAACGTGAACATTTGAGTTACCGCTAATAATGGATGGTGACAAAACAATTTTGCCTAAGCGTCGTAAAAAGGGCTGTGCCGACATGTATCAAACTGTCGTCTTAGACTTATTTATGTGAGTTTTTCCTATTCGTTTCTGGGAATGGAAATGGAAAATAATATTCGTTACTTTTCGCTAAATTTTGTATTCGAGTGAATTGTCAACTTTATTTTTGAATTTATTTACTATTAGCACAAATATTTGTTAACTATTAAAGAGTTAAAAATCTCATAAATAAGGCTTCCCAACGTGTTACAAGTGGCATTACATTAAAATTTATATATTATTTTATTTATTAATCAAAACTGGAAATAAAAAGAATGACCTATTCGCAATGACAACATAATTTTGGTTTTGTTTAAATTAATAAATCATTTTAATTATAATGCTGTACAAAATGAAACTAAATATTATTAAGAATAATACACCTTGAAATATATTACAACTACCGCCATCTTTTGGAGAGTAGCTGAATCAATTGTAAGTGACTTTATGACGCTTGTTTCGTCAATTTGCTAACTAAAACATTATTTTTGGTAAGAAATTGTTAATTTTTATAATTATTCTGAAATTAAAACTGATAAAAATAAGATAATAAAAATATTTTAATATTACAATTTCAAAACGTCTATCTACTGAACTTGCGGTTCAATGATTTTACCTTTAATCCTACGACGTAGACCTGAGCTACGCCGTAGCTATAATTCATTTCATTCAAGTGCCTAAATGAGTAATAATTAGGGTAATAATATTTCATAATCCCATCACTCCCCGGGGAAACCCGAACCCGGCTACATAAAATCTTTAAAATAATATTAATGCTATAATAACCCTTCCCAAACTCAAAAGTGAATGCAAATAAATAATAATAAAGTCTTGACTCACCTTAAAACGAAAATTGTGTCTTTGTTAAGGAAGTGAAAATTTATGGACTCCGCAATTATATGACTTAATGAGTGCTAGTGTGCTGAAATTTTATAAGTCTGTATAAAGTAGTTTTTTTTGCTTTAAAAACTACAATTCATATTACGGCTAATTCAGACTACTCTTAGTTACTTTTATTTTAGTAATTATTATACTTGTCGTATTAGCTATTCAAATAATGAATATGTCATTAATTCATTAGTAATACAGAATATCTCACAATTGTACAAGAAAAAATTGTTTCGTCAATTGTACTAGTGGTTCGGTGACAAAGGGATGGGATTTATCTCTTGTGTTTTCTTACCTGTGATACAATGTTAACAACATAGTAATCAGTTATCATAGTAATGCTTAATTTGTGACGTATAGCACGCAAACTTGTAATCAACACATAGCCGTCAATCTTTTTAACATAATGTCAACTGTAAACCAACATATTTGAGAGATAAATTCATAAATATAAAAAAGAACATATAACTTATTAAAAGTACTCATTAAATCTAACCTTGATTCCCAAATGAAGTTACTATAAACCAATAGTATTCAACAGAAGGTAGGTACATCAAAGATATTTTAAACTATCAATAAAGCTCCGCCCAACATTTATCGGTTATCGGTTCGAGTCTGCGCAGATGTGAATACAGCCTTAAACAGAACCTTACAATTGAATTATTAAAATCTGTAAAATTCTACTGAACATTGATATCTCGTTAGGTTGTAATATATTTCGTTTTGATTTGACAAAATAGCTTTGCATTGTTCAATTAAATTTATTATATTTTAGAAGATGTCAAACATAATTAACCTAAAATTTGTTATAAAATAGGGCAGAACAACTGAAGTAATTGTAAAGGTAGTTTTAAGATTATTTTGCAGTAAAATATTGATAACCTAAAGAACAATTCTGTTGTGTCAGCGCTGATTATTAGCACGAAATCCTTTTAGTACATTGTTTATTACCGAAAAGTTCGGTTAAAAAACAATAAAAATTAGTTTAATCAACGCAGATTGCTGTTAAGAAAAAGCTGGCAGCGTTCAGCAGTCTGCATTATTGTAATTCGCTTTTGAGGCAATCGTGAACTATAATTTAGTTACGTGTTGAGTTTAAACTGTCAAAGTTTTAAACGCGTTTGTTATAGTTATATTTGTTATAATGTATATTGTATTGATTTAATAATCTTCCATGTATTTGAATAAAGTCAACAGCCTCGTATATATTTTACGTATAGACTACTTGATTTACTAAGTCATATATAACTAACTAACATAGTATCATTAACAGCTTCTTAAAAATTCGGTAACTGGAAGCTGCCATGCACACACTCACTCACACACAAACACACACAGCACACACACACATGCGCACATACACACGCATGCATAGAATAAGTTCATAGGAATTCTTTGAGAGTAACTATGAGAACTTGTATAAATAAGGTAACACAAGTGTCTCTGACTACTTAAGGGGGCTGTCTCATACTCATGTATTAAAGTAAAATTTGAGAAACAATAAACATTTTTATGATTATTATTATTAAAAATTCGGTAACTGGAAGCTGCCATGCACACACTCACTCACACACAAACACTCACAGCACACACACACATGCGCACATACACACGCATGCATAGAATAAGTTCATAGGAATTCTTTGAGAGTAACTATGAGAATTTGTATAAATAAGGGAAGTAGCATGTCAACCCCAACACAAGTGTCTCTGGCTACTTACGGGGGCTGTCTTATTCTCATGTATTAATGTAAAATTTGAGAAACAATAAAAAAATTTATGATTATTATTATTAAAAATTCGGTAACTGGAAGCTGATCGGTGAACAATATGAAAATTAATCAAAGATTAAACGTCATTTTTTTTATAGAAAAAGGGAATTTTTTTTTAAAACAAGGGCAATAGCCAAACAGGCAGGACTTTTTTGATTCACTAATCTACCATTACAGATAATTAACGACTCTGACTCTGCTGTAAAATTTACTGCTACATATATCATCTAAAGATACCTTCAGACTACGTATTATATTTTGTATCAAGAGGATATTGAAAGGTTTTCCGCCCACATCAAGGCGTATTCAATATATCGATACCCGATCGCCACGCCCTGGAGGAAAAAAATCAACTCCAACGGCGCATGTCCAATCCTATCTAACAGAGGAAAAGAAAGATATTTTAAAACATTAACTGAGAACTTTTTCTGCCGTTATTCTATTGATGACCGTTTAATGTTCTTCAAGTTTGTATGCCCGATGAGAAACCATAATTATTAGGTCACTAGGACACATATAAAATTAGTGCTTGCGTATGTGAAACTGCTAGGTATTATTTATATATACATAATTCTAAGTACTTTAATAGCTTATAGACAGCGAATGTAGATATTGTCTAGTACGTCTACGTATACGTTTTTTTTTTTAAATACGGAGCAAAACTGCAATCCCGCAATAAGGATTTTTCAAAGATGTTTATAAATATAGATATTAGATTTTAAGGATCATTATAGCTTTAATTTTTTTAAACTTAATATTGAATTAGGTATAAGTCCCTGAAATTTTTAAGTTGTAGTTTTTAATCATGGTATTTTAATGTTTTAATACATTTTAATAAATTTGCGTCTGGCTGGTCTGGAAGAAACTGCTCTTAGCTGTGACTGACTGTTAATATGTACAGGGGGCACTTATATTTTCACTTGTTACAAAAAAGTATTTTCTTATTTACGACGACTAACCAAGAGGAAGTCTGACACTAACGCGGGAGAATTTATTTTTTTTAATAATCGGATATTTTGCAGTTTCAAGAAATTTGTCTGATCCATTACACCAATCTTTCAAATCAATCTTTGCTTTGAAAAATTCGTGTAATTGATTTGCAATATCATACTGCTTTTTCAAAGCTACGTCGTAGAGTTTGGAAGATACGTATTTTGACGTTATAGTTAATACATATATAATGTACTAGTTCGATATAACTTTATAAAGTTAAAAGTTTACAAATTTGATAAAGTAAGCGTAAAAAGCGTAAAACAGACCCTACTTTTTAATAGCTTGCCAACGCTCAGCAAACTGATACAACGTGAACAACCGCAAAATACATGACATACACGAAGAGATCATACAAATAAACAAAGCCTATTAGCCCAAATTACTAATACAATAAATATAAAAATTGATTTTAATGTGTGATGGAATATGGATTTCCAGACCTATTTTTTTTTAATAGAACAGGGGGCAAACGGGCAGGAGGCTTACCTGATGTTAAGTGATACCTCCCATGGACACTCTCAATGCCAGAAGGCTCGCGAGTGCGTTGCCGGCCTTTTAAGAATTGGTACGCTCTTTTCTTGAAGGTCTAAGTCGAAAAAAGACCTGGGCCGTAACGCGTTCTTTGGAACAGTGGAATGGAATGCCTGGACCCCCTCCATTACTTTAAATATTATAAGGTGCAGAAAGTTTCGGTCCCAAGTCTCGTTTTGTAGTTTTGTAACAAGTACCTTGAAGTTTTGATGTGAGAATCTTAATTATATTGATTATCTGTAAATGACTGCATCTAAATGTAGCATACATAAAAATCACATTCAGTCAAAAGCACTCATAAAGTAAGAAAGATCTTCTCAAGAAACTAAACACTCACAAAATCTCGTTTTCATAAAAAGATACGAAAAAACTCCGCCAATGCGGTGTGAGTATTTGAACTTAGAACGCGTTATAGGTTATCGATTGGTTTCCAATCAGCCAATAGGGGCAGAGTAACACGCCCGGACACACGCCTACCATGAAGGCTCTATTGAATATTGATTCGTGAATGTGTTATAGGATATGTATAGGAGAGATTTAGAACCATTCGACGGGTATTGGTTGAACTTTTAGGTTGTTCAGAATCTCAAAAGACGATTACACTATGTATTTGTATTAATATAATGAAAGTGTTTTTTATTGAATTACTAGTGACCCGCCCCAGCTTCGCACGGGTGCAATGCTGATGAAAATAAGGTTTTTATTATGTATTGTTATTTCCGTCGCTGGAAAGCTCCGATAATATACGCGTTGGATCGCTGCTAAATAAGCTGTAATGAGCTGTATAGATCTATATTAAATGAACAATGTATTCAAGGTATTTAATTGGTTAAGAATTAATGCTGTATTGGTTAAAATCGCTTCGAAAATTAGCCAATATTTGTCGTAAAAAGTAAATGACAAAAAAAAGTAATTGTGGCTTATCCGTAAGAGATAGAGAGACATATACCATCACGGACTTTTCTGTAGACCTTTTCAATGTATACAATACTTAGCACATTATTTTGATAAAACTCGTAGGGTTCAGCCTGCGTTTGCAATGTAAGCGGAAAAAATGTAATTATTTACGACATCACATTAGAACCTCAAAAATAACAGTACTTCTCCACTATTTAATGGATGTTATTATACATATAAACCTTCTTCTTGAATCACTCTATCTATTAAAAAACCGCATCGAAATCCGTTGCGTAGTTTCAAAGATTTAAGCATACAAAGGGACATAGGGACAGAGAAAGCGACTTTGTTTTATACTATGTAGTGATAATTCAATACAGGTGGAGTGTCTTACAAGTATCTTGTTAAACAAAATATTTGGCAATTACAAGGAGTGACGGAGAGTCACTTGGCAGTTCTCAACGTCCGTTCTATGTACTTGATTTGAGAACTGGTAAAGAGACATTTGATGTTCATGTAAAATAAATAAACCACTGTCACTAGACCTTTTTATATCTGTGTCTGTGTTTCATGATCATTTGTCAATCTAAGTACTAGACTCTGTGCCAGAGACAGAACATCGTCTTTTTGGGTCTATGGTTTTGTCATGTTTTCCTTCACCATGTTAAATGCACTTGTATACTAGGTATATGGAGAAACATATTTGACTGTATTATTAATGTTCAGACAGGTCAGAATAGTATGATTAGGTTTCAACGCTTTCTTAATTACTTAAGGCTGTTTTCATCATATGAAAATTGTACGTTATTAAATTATACATGTCTTAGTACGAATAAAAATTACAAAACTATTAATAATATATAAATAGTAATGCTGACTTTTTTCACATTTTAAAATTTGAAATACATTTCTTTTCAATTTAAGGCCGACAGCGCACTCGCGAGCCCTCTAGCATCGAAAGTGTCCATGGGCGGCGGTATCACTTAACATCAGGTGAGCCTCCTGCCCGTTTGCCTCGTGTTCTGTAAAAAAAAAGACAATTTTAGTATTAATGAACGAAATGAATTATATTAAATGAATTAAATGTTTCTATAAGTAATCATAACAATTAAATACAGTATATACAATTGTATACCAACATAGTAATAATAAAAATACTTTAACATTAATAAAATGGAAGTTAAAACAAATTTAAAAAGTTTGCCTGTTACAGTGTACCTTTAACGCTGGCATCATTTCCTCGCTGTCTTGTACTTAGAAGATTTAAGACTTATCAAATAATAAGTATCGAAAAAAGATGTTTGGATTGGAGAGGGCTTGCAAGGTTGTAAGGCATAAACACAAAAACTACGAATTTTTCACCAGACACAGAGACAAATCAATCGTTTAGACAAATTTTTTTTTTTTAATTAATTCAAAGTTTAGACCCCGAGAAATATTTACGCACCACGGAGCCAGTGAGTGTCAAAAGGCGGGAAATGAGTCCACCGACATTAATCGAGAAAAATATATATAAATAAATAAATCTCCAGTCAAGCAAAACCGTTAAAGGCCGGTAGTATTTCTACAACAGCGGCCTTTTGCGCTTTATGTTTAAAGAACTTTATTTCTCATTACAAAAACAGAAATTTTATTTACATGAGAAACTTAATATTAATATGTATATATTATATATGAGCGAGATACACGTCGCCATTAGCCGTAACAATTTTAGTCAGCTATGTTCATTCTAACATGCATCTTTAATGCCTTTTTGAATTTGTCAAACACTCCAATATTGCGAATTTGAGATGGTAATTGATTAAATAATTGCACACCCTCATACCTAATAGATTTCTTCAAATAATTTGTACGCGGCTTCGGCAAGATAAGCAAACTCGCTCGACGAGTATTGCGTGTCGTTGTGTATTTGATTTTTTTAAACGACAAGCAACTATGGATAGAGTTATTTAGAATTTTTTTTTATCAAGATACAGGTGCTATATACATACAGTTGTTTAATTGTCATAATTTTGGTTTCTTGGTAGATTTTATTAGTCGGTGTTAAAAAATTGTATCTAAATAATGATTTTATTAATTTATTTTGTAGTGTTTGTAAGTTAGAAATTATGTTTTTACATGCCGTACCCCATATTTCAATTAGATATATGAAATGTGGCTTGACTAAACAATTATAAATTAAATGACGTACGGATTGAGGAATACATTTTGATATTGACCAAAATCTGCCTATAAGTGATTTTAGTTTGGTAATTATGTGTGATATATGAAAGTTCCACTTTAAATATGTATCTATTCTAAGACCCAGATATTTTTCCCATTTTTTGTTAGTGATTTCAACGTCTTGAACTTTTAACGGTTGAAAGATAGGAATGATTTTATTTTTTGCTCTGAATATTACATAAGATATTTTTGAGATATTTATGGTTCAGATTTTGTTGAAACCAAGAATATAGAGAATTTAGGTCTGACTGAGCTCGAGCAACCATAGTCTGGATATTTATACCGAAATAAAATAAGCAGGTGTCATCAGCGTAGAGAGTGATTTGGCCATGTAAACCGAGCTCGTGAATGTTATTAATATATATTAAAAATAACAGTGGACCTAGTATAGACCCTTGTGGGACGCCGCATGTCGCTTTAAAAATTCATTACCTACACGTGAATTATCGAAAAAGGAAAAACAAATATAATTTATTCATAAAAATTTCATTAAATTTATCACGGCTTCAAAGAGAACAATGCCAGTCATACAGCGAGTGGATCGGACAAACTAATTTGTAGGACTCTATCTTAAAGGATAAAAATAATTACAAGATAAAAGATATTCCTTCAACGGCGAACATTTTTTTTTACGTTTTGTTTTTTCGGAGACGCGATCCGTCGACTGTAGATCGGATGGGCTGGGCATATTGTGGATATAAAGCTATTAAAATAATAAGTACATATAATTGTACCCAACCCACAAATATAAAAAATATTACTTCTTTCAATTCATTCAAATCGCAGCTAAGCTCAGAATATGTTAGGCAAAGTAATTTCTTATAATTCATATTTCTTTAGTTACTATTAAGTTAATTGCATTTACGGCTATCTATTTATTGTGGTTATTTTAAAAACAACGATAATGTTATTTTAATCTTGAGTATTATTCTCATGTAAGTTAAATTGGTGCACGGGGATCGAACCTACGAACTCAAGGAGTCACACGCCGAAGACACTAGACCAACACTGCTCCTCAAGCTTCACAAAAATATCTAACCCTCTTATCCATGCTACGCCAACGTGCCATTTTAATTCAATTCTCGGTCCATACTAATTAACCCTTTCTAGAGAATTCTTCACAGAGACAATAATAATAAACGACGACCTGAGCTAATTCTATATTCTTTTTACGCTCTTTACAAGAAAAATCAATATTTAGAACTCACAACAGCGCTCAGTTTACTAAGTTTTATTTCTTCAATTTTAGAATCAAAAATCTTTAACAATCCGAGCCAATTCGACTTAGGGCCCATTAAGAAAAGGGCCTACCACTTCTTAAAAGGATGGCGTCGCGCTTGCGAGCATTCTGGCAATGTGTGTCACCTGTAACATAAAAAAATACCTATGACATTGTTTGTTTTATTATATAAAAAATTAGAATTTATAGGACAAACGAGCAGAAGTCTCACCAGATGTCTCGCGAGTGAGTTGCCGGCCTTTCAAGAATTGGCACACTCTTTTCTTGAATTACCTTGGCGCCTTGGGATTTTACATGGGTATGCACAATCGCAAGTCTACGGTATGCGTAATGCATTTCACCAAGTATAAAGTAAAAAAAAACACCATAGACACTCCCAAATAGCCATAGGTCTCGCTTATGCGTTTCGTTGGCACACTCTTTTCTTGAAGTACCTTGGCGCCTTGGAATTTTACATGGGTATGCACAATCGCAAGTCTACGGTATGCGTAATGCATTTCACCAAGTATAAACAAACCCACCATAGACACTCCCAAATAGCCATAGGTCTCGCTTATGCGTTTCTTATTAAGAATCGGTAGCCTATTTTCGAATCGAAATTGGTTCGGATATACTTCAGTGGGCAGCTCCACATAGCAATGGTGCGCAGCAAAAACTGCCTCGAAACGCTCAGTTGTCGAAAGATGTGTTTTGTATTTTGGCGTCAACTTATTTCATCAAGTTATTTTTTAATTTCTTATCAAATCTCACCGCTTTATTTTAATTTTAAACGCTACGATTATTGTTAACGAAATTTGTATAGTGTTTCATACATTTTAAGGAAACAAAAATACAAATCCAATCCTTTTTGAAGGGTTACTAAAAAATACAAAACGTGTGTTAATTCACAGGTGGTATTAAAGTTGGGTCCCCCGGGGTCATTAGGGCCGTCTTAATCAAGCCGACAAAGGACAATCGCTTGACCCCTCACGAGAGGGTTAGCTCCAAACTAATTATTGTCATTGGTAGTTGATCAATGTTTAATGTCCTTCCTACAAGTTAATTATTCGAATTTTGCAGGCTTTATTTTGTGATTGTATTGATTAATGCATTGTGTTAGATTATCTTAATAATTAAATTTTGATAAATCGGGCCAAAAAGTAATTAATATAAGTAAATTTTTCGATATACAATTTTTAATAAAGTTTATTATAGTGCTTTCAAATAATAATTAAGCTTTTCATTACATTTATATACATATATATTATACGGGCAGGAGGTCTGGTGGAACAACTGCAGTTGTGATACCACCATAGACAGCAATGGGCGTGGAGAGGCAACCGCCACATCGCATGTCAGGAAGCGGATATGGCTTTACTGTTTCGGCGATTCTTGGTGGCGCCTTGGGGTTATACTTGGATATGCACAATCGTGAGTGAATAACCCTACGGTATGCGTAATGCATTTCACCAAGTTTAAAAAACCCACCATAGACACTCTCAAATAGCCAGAGGTCTCGCTTATGAGTTGCGTGTTAAGAATCGGTACCCTCTTTTCGAATCGAAATTGTTTGGAAATACTTAGTGGATAGCTGGGTCTACAAATTAACACAAACTCTGTCTTAAAATACTCAGTTCTGGAACGATGGATGTCGAGATGATATGTTATGTCTTTCCGATATTGAATATGCTGAAATTGAAGGTCCACTTAATGATAGAAGCTGGTCTAGTAGCTTCAGCGTGTGACTTCCTGAGGGTGAAGATTCGATCCCCGGTTATGCACCAATGGACTTTCTTTCTATGTGCACATTCACTCGGACGGTGACGGAAAACATCTTGAGGTGACCGACATGTCTTATACCCAAAAAGTCGACGGAATGTGTCAGACACAGCAAGTGAATCATCTAGTTGCCTCTTAGATTGAAACATAATCATGACACAGAGACAGAAATTTAAGGTCCAGATATCTTTAGGTTGTAGCGATTCTGTTTGTTTAATATTTTACCATCATTATTTAATCAATTACCATCTAAAATTCGATGCGATACGAAGATGCATGTTAGAATTAACACCGTTGACTAAAATTAAGACTGCTAATGGCGACGTGTATCTCGCTCGTATATATACATATTAATATTACATTTCTCATTTAAATAAAATATTTGTTTTGTACTGAGAAATTAAGTTCTTTATACATTAATAATAAAAGCTAGTTTAGTGTAAGTAGTATAGCAGTAAAGTAATATATTTAATCAACTAATCTCTTTGTTTTTTAACGTATTTATATTTAAAAAGACATAAAAAATTATTGTATCCTACACACAATTCCTCGTTTCTTTCACAAATATTTTAAGAGTTTTCTAAAGAAAACCTGCGAATCGTTACCTTTTATTGTTAAATCAGGCCTAAGTCCACAGAATACAAGTTCTCGATTGAAATATTTTAAAAGACGCGATAAAAGCTCGTTTTTTAAAATTTTAATATTATCCATTTATGTCAAAATTGCAAATCTCATCTAAAGATTGCATAGTCCCAGTTTACCTCATTATGTGCTAAACTTCGAAATATAATAACTTTAGTTTTTATCTGTTTTGTCCTATAAGTTTTTAAAAAAAGCAATACGGCTTATAAAAAAAACGTGTTTAGTTATAAGTTTGTTACATTCCAGGAATTAATGTACACTGGACATGTAGCACTTTTAATTGTTATTGAACATTAAATAAAGAATTTTTGAAAATAAAAAAAAATATTATCCATCGATTTAATTGATGGTTTTATGAGTCTCTTATTAAACTTAATCGGCTTATCTTTTGGTTCATAATTAATTATTTCCAACACACAAATATAGTAATAATTAAACATTGGTAAATAGAAAATAAAACAAATGTAAAATGATTGGTTCCTGTGACAGTGTACCTTTAATGCCAGTATTCCCTCGTGGTATTCCTCCTCTAGGGTCACCAGTACTATGTACGAAGCACCAACTTAAACATAGTACCTATTTACTTTTTATATATTACATTTTAAAACGATAAAACTGGCGTATATTAAATATGTCTATTTTTTAATAAATATCAGAATGTTTTTTTTTCTAATCGATTTTTTTTATTAATTTTGTTTGATTTGGGACCCACTGTAGTAGGACGTATATGTCTAAATAAGTAAGGCTGTGTATGTTTTCAAGTGCATTTGGGGTACACTACTTACGATAATTTTAAAGTGCACCTAGTGATACAGCTGAGTTTTATCATCGCACGTTTAGGAAGAATACAGAATACAGGATGTATTCATTCAACAACGAGTGTTTTTTAAGGCAGTTTCAGCCGTTCAAGAAAAGAGTGTACCAACTATTAAAAGGCTGGTAACGCACTTGCAAGCCTTCTGGCAATATGAGTGTCCATAAACGGCGGTATCACTTTAAATCGGACGTCTTGTTGTCGTTTTTAGATAGCGACTGTTGTAACTATGGCCGGATAGAAATTTGAATCAAGATAAGAATTCAATTTTGCGCGGCAGCATTGAGATCTTTTACAATTCTCGTCGATACGCAAAAAGGGTTAAGATTATCAACAAAAAGTTAATTTAACTCTGACCCATTAACTTGTAACTTTAAAGAGATGTTATAGTTTTTTTTTTATAGAAGAGGGATCAAATGGCAGGAGGCTCACCTGATGTTAAGTGATACCGCCGCCCATGGATATTCACATTGCCAGAAGACTCGCAAGTACGTTGCCGGCCTTTAAATTAATATACCAATAATCGTTAATTACTAAGCCATACTTTTGATATGTAATATAATCAGTATGTAATATATCATAGAAGCAGTAACTAAAAAATTAAAATACATACTTTTGATTTTTCTTTCTTGAAGTTTTTTTTGGATAACATTTATTTATTTATTTCAAACATACACATTATCTTTACATGAAACATTACCTAAAAAGCCACCAGTTTGGAAACTTTCAGTATGTATATAAAAGGTTTATTAAACAGATTTAATACAATAGGTTCTATCTCTTGAAACATATCACGCACACACACACACAAGTGGTGTGCAGAAAAAAAGAGAAGAAAGTGTATTTTCTATTCCTAAATTCACAAATCCCACGGATTTTTTTTATTATTATTATAAATGTTTTCTAGATAATTACCCGACTATGTAGTCGTCGGGGGTATTAAATAGCTTACGTCAATGGTATTTGTAACCCAGATGAAAAAATACTACTACCTATTTATTTTATCATATGAGATGCCTTTTAACCCAATGTTAAATATTATTACCTTTAAATTCGTCTCTGTATTTTATGCCCATAGCTTGTTCAGTGTTATACCTATCGTATCAGTACATTGGACCGTCGGTTAGAACATGTAACGCCGTCTCCTCAACTATATCACCACCAGGGCAGGCAGCACTCTATCTAATCCTGAATCTGTAAAGATACGACAAGAATCTACTGTGACCTGTCAACATCTGGGTAATCATGGAATCCCACGGAATTTCAACACATTCGGAATATTGCAAGATTACAACGAAGTTCTTTAAACTTCTAAATGATAATATAGCATACAACTGTTAATAATGTATCGTGTTCCCTAGTATAAGGAGGCAAAGCTAACTTTGCTCAAGCACAAATGATATATTATCTTTACAATATAAGTATAGATATAGTATAAAGAATATGTCCTCGAATCGAGTACTTATGCCTTAGGCACGGCATCGGAGGCAGTAAATGACTGGTTTTCCTTTGCCCCACTGGAAGCAGAGAGAAGTCTTTGCCTAACCTAACCCAGTCTCTACCAGTCTGTTTACTCGATAATACGTGTACAATATATAACTTCTAATTATATCTTACCTTCTCTTCAAGCCCATACTGGAATGCTAATGTTAATTGCATTATCAATTATATCCACATTTCTATATATCTAATAAAAATTTCATAAATTTTGTTGACATGAACTCGACGAGTGAATTCGACTATCTTGTGAAGAACAAAAAACAAAGTTCAAACGCTGTAACTGACAGCTCAAACAAACAGCTCTATACAAATACCGATGATCTGAAAACCAAAAAGAATTCAAAGACAATACAGGGGACATTCTTCTAGTTAACTCGCCGTTATAATTTAGTCCCGATTGGGATCAAGACGAAATTAAGAAAAAATAAAGGGACAAAGGAAAGGGCCCTGATTGTCTTTTTTATCTCGAGTTGATTTCACAAACAAACTCCTGATTCGAATCGGCTAATAAATAAAAGGATTCGGGGGACTTTTTTCGATATTTTTAATTAAAGATGTTGGAATGAAAAATGAATTGTCAGTCATGAAAGATGATTGAAAATTGTCGTTTTCTTTGGTAGTATGAACAATTTGATGGATAAGCTGAGACTGTTTTTATAATGGTTTTATTTAATTGGCAATACTTATAATTATGTACACTTTACCTTGGTTCAAAGTGTTCTAAATTTAAACATTTAATTTTGTATGTATTGTAATTAAAACCGTAGTTTATATTTTTGCAAAAAGGTCGATATTATTTATCGTAAGGAGGTTTTAAGTTTAGATCGAGAAAAATATTCCCTCGTTAAACTGACTATCTTACTAAATCAATACTGTTATATATAGCATTACTTAGTACTGATTATTGTTTAGTAGATAGATACACGAACTTATGTCTTCTTGTTTGTGACTTCTTTGTATATCCCAAGTCATCAAGATGCGGACTTAATAGCACATACATTGCAACAATAAACATTTTTTTTAAATTATTGTTAATGTTACAGGAGGCAGACGAGCAGGAGGCTCACCTGATTAAGTGACACCGCCGCCCATGGACACTCGCACTGCCAGAAGGCCTTTTAAGCATCGGTACATTGAATAATACACATTTACCCTCTATTAAAATATGAATGTAAAAAAACGGTTACTACTTGGCTGAAGACGTTGAGTTATGATGAAACAGAAGATTTATGTAGAACTTTATTTCTCATTACAAAAAAACAGAAATATTTTATTTACATAAGAAACTTAATATTAATATGTATATATTATATTATATAGGAGCGAGATACATGTCGCCATTAGCCGTAACAATTTTACAATTTATTAACTGTTACTCTGTAATTACCCACACATACACACACACACGCACTCACATACACATAGAGACACACACACGCGCTGCGCTCACACACACCAAATTTAATTTTACAACTCTGCAATGTTTTTCTTTTAGCGTTTACTTTTTTCTTCTATTGTATATTATGACAATGACCTGATTGTACGTGTTCCGGTCCGGTGGTGGAGAGGCTGGCTATCTGTCACTCAGGTCTCCTGTTACAGAGACCAGTCTCTCACATACACTTTCAAATGTTATCATCTTAGTTTTAATCATTATAACCTTGTATGTATATGTGAGAGAAAAAATAAAGATAATAATGATTATTATTATATTATATATAATATATTTATAAGGTTAATTAAGGTTAATTATTCGTGATGTATTGAAATGCGTATAAAAGAATTGCGAATATGAGTTGCTAAAAGTGTTATTTAGCTAACAATACACCCAGTTAATAGGTGATTGACCTGACAGCATATGAGTCTCACTTGTCTGTATAAAAGCCTCTTGAATAACCAGGTTGCAACAGTTATGAAATTGAGGGAAAAATCCCATCTTCAATTAACTCCAAGTGCCACTAGTGTTGCCAGTTAATTAATTTACATGTTTTTATAAAACTGGCGTTGACATGTCACTTTTGTTACACAGTGATTTGTTAGAATTTTTTTGCACAATAGTATATATGATTGCAGCAAGGAGACCTGTATCTATCAATGGTACGAAGGAAGTTGGGATATTATTTTAGCTCGAAAAAAATGTATATAACAAATCTATGCTGCATATTCATACTTTTGTAATGATTGGACATAAAAAGGACTTTTTTTATTTAAAATCATTTATTTACGTATAGGTAACACAATGTACCTACACTTAACGTCAAAAAATAAATATATATTAAATGCTTTTAATTCAACATTTACTGCCAGTTCTCAAGTCAAGGGCCTAGAACAGAAGTGAAGAACTGGCAATGAACCAAGTTTTTTTGTTTTACACAACGTTGGTAAGCTGCAACCATTACACCATGTTTCACATGAATAAATAAATTGGTACCTCGCTAACACGTAAAATACTAACCTGAGTGTCCATGAGCATCAGATGAGCCTCCTGCCCATTGTTGAACAAAACCAATTCCATGCAAGTTTTGTCATTTAGTATGTGCGAAAAGAAATCGTTTGGTCATATCAACTGATAATACGTACGATTTATTGACAAGATTTTTTTCATATAATTGTTTACAAGTATCATGATGATTAATTACTGCTAACTTAAATGATAAAATAGTGTTGTTATCAGAATAAATAGATAGTTTGGCACTGCAGCCACAAATCCCACGACGATTCGATTGATTTTCAACAATTCATTTTTATATAACATAGGGGAAACGGCCTCAAATATATGGTGATACAGTTAAGTTCAAGTCATATTTGAATAACAATAAAAAATTGTGTCTCCATAGGATAAGTCATTGTACTTTGTAAAAACGAAAAAAACCTGTTTATCTTTATAAGAGGCGTTAACTGCTTAACTTCTGAACTTCGCTTCAACTTGTCATCGGCGTCTTTATTTAGTACTTCAGCTTTTCAAGGCTTCTTCAGATGAACTGTGCTCAAACGTACAAAGAACGGTTGTCAAAGTAAGAATGTCATATACAATAATTGCCGCTTTTTTCAGGTTTTTAAGATGGTAAATAAATTTTAATAGACGTTTTCCACCAATACTATGAATGGCGGAACGTCGTGAAGCGCATCTGCCCCTTCTATTGCATGTGGTAATAGAAGGGGCAGATGCGCTTCACGACCGCTCTGTCAAGAGTGTACCGAATAAGAAGAATTTTGGACCGATATTTTACTTGATTATTTTATACCAACCTTGGGTGACTGACTCACACCGTCGACTTTTTGGGTTTAAGGCATGCTTGGCATGATGTTTTCTTGGACCGTACCAGGGAGTTATTAATGCGCACTTAGAAAGTTCATTGTTACACAGCCGAGGAACGATCCTAGGATCCCAGGAGTGAGAGTCGCACGCTAAAGCCAATAAATCATTGTCTGTCATTATATGTTTATATACCCACATACTGTGTGTAAACAAAGTTTATGTTTAGGTTTTTGATGTGAAACATCTATAGCCGCACGTAAAACCGATTTCCGGCGTGGCGACGCATGCCGTGGCGACGCATCGCCACGCTATATGATGGTATATACATACAATCTATATGCAGTAGTAAAAATTTACTACTGCATATAGATTGTATGTAATGTATAGATGTATAGATTGTGTACAAAAATTTGTATTTAATGAAAATAAATGTTTATTCAATAAATAGTCATCGTTATCTGGAAAACAAAATCGTAAAATTTTATTTTATCATTATGACATATTTAGTTCCTATCACAATCTGTTCTTTTCTGCATATTACTTCACAAAATAATTTCGATGTTTCACATCTGCCAGGCGTCCCGTGACGGCTCACATTTTTTTACTTTAGCTCTTTAACCTGTTATTTTTACTTGTAATTTGTTTTAGAATTTGGTGTTTACATGAATATTTGTAAATTCTTTTGATACAGGAATATCTAAAACAACTCAAATCCACCGTAAAGGAGTGCGATAGCGGATCGTATGAAGTGCCCTAACTATTATGCTAATAAAATGATATTGTTTTCTTTACAAAGTGCTATTAATTAAGAAGTGTGACAGTCACATTTTGTTAATCCCAACCAAGTTAGAAGCTACCCCATTAATGTTCCCAACTCCTCTTTAAAGACAGAAGGTGCGACAGTAAAACACACTTTATTTATTCCCTAATAATTCACAGTTTAATGGGATGTTTTTCGAAATTATGATTTCTTTTAAGTGTGAATTATATTGTGTTATTAACGCGAAAAATGAAACACAAAAACACAATAAGCTTCCTCACAGATTAATGTGCTAAATTATTAGATTTAAATCACATACGAAATAAATGTCTATTACAGTTTACCACATCATACGTATATGTTATAAACTCTGAAATGTATGAGAATTTAGTTGAACATAAATGTTACAATAACTTTAAAAGATCGGAATTTTTTCTTAAGCACAAAAAAATTGCAACAAAATAGAGGATTAGATTCGACACAGGCAATTCAATGTTTTCTTTAAAACCGATCATCTTACCAATACATCCAGCTCCGGATAAATAATTACTATTTAATCCGTTAAAGAGGTTGCTGATATCTTATATATAAAATTTTCGTGTCGCGGTGTTTGTGGTTAAACTCCTCCGAAACGGCTTTCCCGATTCTCATGAAATTTTGTGTGCATATTGGGCAGGTCTGGGAATCGGACAACATCTATTTTTCATCCCCCTAAATCTTAATGGTAATCCCCTAAATATTATTTTTCAATTTTAGATAAAAAAAAATTATGATACAGTATTAGTAAATAAACCATATACATATAACCCTGAATTTTCAAACCTTTACAAACAAACCCTATTTTTTATTTCATTATTAAAAACTTATATTGTGAACTCTGAGGTTTAAACAGAGAAAAAATCACAGAACAACCTAAAAATATTTAATTCCGGAAAACCAAACAGTCTCTGGGATAGCATAGCAAAATGTTCCATGTTGGTATGTTCTAAACAGATAGGTTCAGTAAAATCTCATTAAGGAGAATCGAAGTTCGCGGGGGCAGCTAGTACGTATATAAAAAACAATACAATATTAAACAGTAGATTAAAATATTTACAAAAAGATAAACTAATTATAACAGAATAGAAACTGAAATGAAGCAGACGTTTTGTGAATTTAACGGACAATTAAAAACGTCTGTTAATATATGCAGTTCATGTTTTAAATTTTGTCATATGTTTTTTGAGAGTTTAGTTTTCGCTGCGACGAATGGTAACGTCGGTCGATGATGCCTCCTAACGTCATCAGGCAGTCTGAGACCTAGGCACTGGAGCACTATCGGATTACGTTCCATTCCACGTAACAACTTTATGTGGTGAGCGCAAATTCTTGGCGCACTCTGGGATTTTTGTACAATTTTTTTATATTACACGGCTAGTTAGCACTTAGACTTGCTACTGTGCTTTTATAAATATATTGCTTCTTCCACATCCATCGAATCCTGCTCATACGCTCGTCAGAATTCAGACATAACAATAGAATCTATATAGGCGTTTGGGTCGTATGTATGAGCAAGTATTACGTATACGATACTAATCTATTGTTATATAGTAGCCCTTATGCACGTAACTGGGCCGTAATATTTTAAAGAAGCAAAAAAATCCAAATTCCAAGTCATCTTCATCAAAATATGAACATCATTGATTCATACAGGTAACACAATATGTATTTTGTATTGACTTGCATCACTGAGGTCGTAGGAGATCCTTGTGCAATTATGTTTTTTCTTTCTATATGTGCATTTAACATTCACTCGAAAGCGAAACATCTTCAGGAAACCGGCTTTTCTTAGACCCACGAAGTCAACGGCGTGTGTCAGGCACATGAGGCTGATCACTTGTCCATTATCAATTTGATAAATGATACAGAAATCTGAGGTCCAGAACTAAAAATATTGTAGCGCAACTGTTTCATTGATATTATTCAAATTACCTCTTGATTTGATGTAATTAAATCAATACAGTACTACTTTTTTCAATCGCCAATTTTAATGTTAAATATTGTCATAAGGACCTGCCATTATATTTAGATCCTGAATTATTCCGCCGAAAAGTATCCATTGTTGGTAAAAATATGGCCGAAACATTAATGCTTTACTTGCCTTTTAGCGTCACGTTCAATAAATTAAAAGTGCTAATGGAACTGTACCCGCGGCCCAAAACTTCGGCCACATAAATATGGCCGATATTACGAACTAAGGCGCTACAGCAAAAATCCATCTCAAACTTGTCGCTTAAGGGCACTCCGGATATGTGCCGTGTGGACGCGCCTTTATTCCGCGTATTTTTGGATGTGCTTTCCTGGAATTTAGAGAATTTATTCATAATTTCAAATGTTTTTTCTAGTTTGTAAATTAATTCAAATTTGGAACAAATAATTTTTTCAAATTTCAAATTTTGTATTTCAAATTTGGAACAAATAAAAAAGTACTGCCCACAATACTACTGAAAGTTAAGAATCTAAATGACGCACATTTAGATTCTTAATTCAAAATCCAGACCAATTATATACATTTCAAATCATGCATACTGAAGGATAACTTCCTCTAAAGGCATTTATTTATTGCCAAATCAACGTTTAAATGTTTAACTAATGTTTATATGTACAAATTAGTTTGCAAGAACCACTCAGATGAAGGCCTTCTCCTAGGATCTTCAGGTAACTTCCTCTAAATACCACCTCCTAAAAAGCTCTTCCGACATCATCGTACTAGGTGCGATACATTAGCACACGCGTCATTTGGGGCGCGATAGAAACAATAATGAGCGTTGGAGATTTCCCAAACGTGCCTCTGGAACCTACGAATTTGGATAAAGTTATCAAATTTTCAAAGCCGAGCGGTAGTTGAGCTTCGCACCTAATTATAATTGCAATTACTCTGACGTGTATAATGGCGTAATCCACGACAATTCACCGGTATCCATTTTCTCTGGTTTATTTTGTTCATGCATTAGAGTAAGAAAACGTAGTGTTCGCCATTTTGAAGGAGAAACTCTAATTGCGTCTATAGCTGACATAAAATGTAATATTCGTTATTTAAGTGAAACTTCTTTATCGGCTTTGGAAAAAATATCGTCACATTTTTCGGTTACGCGTCACGTTTATCCGTTACGCGACATCTTAAACAATATTTCATATTTCAGTTACCATAAGCCATTATTAACAAATATATATAATAACGATAACAATGATAGCAATAATTCTTATTTCAATAAATGAAATTCTGTAAAAATTTCAGAAGTAATTTGGTAAAACGAATCAATTGTATTATTTGTATTCTTGTCTATAATAATAGAAGACTTTTGTTAAACTAATTTAACATTATTTAACCTATTTCTGTAAAGTCGCATTCATTAAAAAAAAAATAACTTCTTACTTGTGTACACTAGTACACGCACACATTTTTATTTTAGTATAAATGCTTCAGTGATCAGTTTTTCGTTAGGGTAAGAAAATATAAGAAAACAAATATTTTAATTTATTTTAACTAAAAAGCTTAGCTGGTAGACACATGTGGACAGGAAGTTTGCGAGTGCGTTACCAGCTTTTAAAATAGCGCACGTTCTCGTCTCAATAATTCCAGAGGTAACGGTTTCGAGATACCTGGAACAGCTGCTGTTGTTGCGTCTGGGTCGGGCTAAGTCGTTGAACGCCAGATGTGACGGTGGAACGGTTAGAATTGTGCTTTGACTTGACGTCCGATGATGAATTTTAGCTGTTTAATCTGAAACGTTTATCAGAACACTCCCTGATATATGCGATAGTCGATCCAGAGGGAGCCTACTACCTCGCCATCTTGCCGACGAACTTGCCGTAAATTTTAAAGTAGGTACAGTTTGTTTAATTATATACCATCGAGACTAAAGTTAACAAGTATTAAGCCTAATATTAAGTATAACATGAATACTATTTCACCATTTTACATTATTTGTAAACATTTAAGAACAGTGTTACATTACGCGTGTTCTCGCAACGGCGGTCGTAGTTTCGAATCATGGCTGTGGAAATAAAAATCGTGAGAGAACCGGCATGACCTAGACCCAAATAGACGACAGCGTGTTCGAACATGATTATTTTTTTCTAGTTAATATGAGCTAGCTAACAATGTTATAGACGCTTTATGTAAGGTAACAATGTAATTATAATAAGCAATGATTACACGTTAAATATATCTGTTAAAGTATAGTATCTATCTCTCGGCACATAATGATAGATTGATTAAGAGCTGGTATTACAATATAAAAATCTGTTCGAAAATTGTCCCGATTTTGAGTGAATTGACAAACCATTTATAATTATGGCCAACTAATTATTTGAATGACGTATATGTGAATAATTACTTATTTTGTAGAACAAAAGAGATAAAATTAATTTACATGTATACTATTTGGCATTATTTATCTTAATAGGAAATCTCTCTTGATGGTATTTTATACCGCCGAACATGGACACAGACATTGCTAGATGGCTCACAAATGCTTTGCCGGCCTTTCTAGAAGTGTTAATACAGGACCCTAAGTCGAATTGGTTTGGAAATACTTCAGTGCGCAACAAAACTGCCTTAAAAAGGCTCTGTTGTTAAACGAAGGATATCGATGACACTTTGTATTCTGATGAAGCTGAATGGTACTACAACTCTCCATGGTTTATGCGGATAGGAGATGCAGAGAAACCCCACATTTATACGAACCGCCAAGGGTTCAAGCCCCACGGAAAGTAGTCACTTGAATGTCTTCGATTAGACTTTATTTACAAAGTCCGACTAATACATATATATGTATTAGCAGCGCATTATATTCTAGCTAATAATCTCATTCGACACGCGGCAATTTTCAGTTCATTTGATATTAAAAGCTTTTCACGGAGGAGTCTGCATCGTCTATTCAGTCAAATGGCGGGAACTACCGGCGCCCGCGCGGTTATTGCAATTAGTATCATTTTATATCATATTGGCTTACATTATACACTAACGAATATTACCTCCTTCGAATCACATTGTTCGTTAATAGAGACATTAATTTAAAATCTAAATCAAACGTGTATGCGGTGATGTTAGTTGCGTGTTGTTACCACGAGAATGTGAGTGCGTGCTCCTATTTCACCATACCTCCTGCTGATCTTTGATAATCTGAGACAAATCTTTGTTTTAAATTTAACCTATTATCTATTACTTAAGATGTCATGTGGAAAATGGTGTAATGGTTGCAGCTCCTTACAAACGTTGTGTAAAACCAAATACTAAAAAACTTGGCGATTAAAAAGAGCGGCGGAGACATTATTGTCAAATTAGACGCAGTTAATGTATATTACTTTTTTGACGTTCATAAGAGTTCAAAGTAAAAATATAAATGATTTTTACTTTTGACTTTGTCTTTGAAACTATTTTAAGTGAAGTAATGTTGGACTAGCGGCTTTTGCGTGCAATTTTCTTGAGGTTCGATCCCCGGCTGTGCACCAATAAACTTTCATGTGCTTAACTATCACCAAAACATTATTGTATCATATTCTTGCAAATAAATATTATTATTATTATTAACTTAACTTCTATGTGCGCATTTAACATTCGTTTGTATCGTACAAGGAAGGAAAACATCGTAAGGAAACTGGACCCAAATCGTATTATCCACAGCGTGAAAGATTTCGTGTTACATCTATATTGATTTCTAGAAAGATTTATATTTCACTCAAACCACACGAAACTGTTTTAAATTAAACTAAAAATATTTTTTTAATTATGAAATATTTCTGCATTATTATCTAAATGGTTTTAGCCATAATATTCCCCAAAGTAACCCGAACCGAATCTGAATTTGAAATGTATTTAAAACGAAAATAACTTAATGAAATAATAGAAAAACTTATAAATATTCAAGGAAATCTTAAACCTTTAGCGACTGACGGATTCGTTTTTACTTATTCCGCAGAAAATCTGCTTAAAATCTGTATTTAAAAGAATCACTCGGAATTTATTTGCTCCACGGTTTAAATTACAGGTTGTAGCGGAATCTTACTGTAGTTCTATAATCTTCAATTAAATTAAATTTTAAGGTTAGTTATTAGGTATATTTTGATGTATTATGTTATTTCTTAGGTTTAATTTATGTAATAAATACAGTATTATTATTGTTACATTTATTTAACAATAAAAGACCAGAGATTATCTTCAAGTTGGAAAGTCGAATAAAACTTATGTCGATACATCGGTAAGTTGTTTACCTGGTGTTGCGCCATGACTGCTATCATCTACTTTTATTATTTATAATGGCTAAAATCCAGGGTAAAATGGCATTTAACAGATGAAAAAATTCATGGCTTCGCAACGTTAGGGAGTGGACGGGTATTGCTAGTGCGGAAGGGTTATTGCATCTGGCACATGACAAAACACGCTTAAGGAGACTGATAGCCCACCTCCAGTAATGGAGAGGCACCAAGAGAAGAAAAAGAGAAAGCCACCAGTAGTCCTACGAGCCTACGGGACTGCCAAAAAGAAAAAATAGAAAGGTACACAAAAATACCATACATTGTAAATAGTGTAGGTGTTTGGAGTTCTACAAGTATAATGTGTGGTGTTTGTTATTTCTTTAAAAGACAGTCAAAAACTAGACACTAGACCAGAGATCTTACTAAACATAAATAATCTTCGTTTTCTTTCGGCGATAATTGTAGACATACATATGATCTAATTAACTGTGCGTGTTAAGTATTTGCTCTTAATTAAATACACAGCTTTTAGTCATGACACGTGCATTTTGTTTGCCCAGATGGTTTCTTTAATGACATTTTATGATAATTTACATTAAACTAGCAACCATGACTTTGCATATGTAGTATTTTTATAGCATTTGTTTGTAATCTCTTCAATAATAATCCATAGCGCAAAATCACCTACATCATAAGCTCACCCCAAATACACACCATCACGTACATACCCACACTTTTACACCATCACACAACACAACCAATTTAGGCTTAGTTAATTAAATTAAATCACGATTAGTTAAATTTATTAAATACTTTGTTTGTTTGTTCCCTTTTATAAATCTTTTTGTTGTAAAATGTATCATGTATTCCGTCTTTAGCTATATTCTCAGTGTATTTGTTTGTAATTATATATAATTTATGTTAGCTGTAGGAGTACTAAATAAATAAGTAATCAAATAAATCTCGGTCCACCCACTTTCTAGTATTGTAATCATACAAACAGGCAGATTTGGCCGTGGACTTCGAAAATTATTTGTTTATATACAAAAGTTTGGCAGCACTTGACACAAAAAAAACAAGATTTAATGTGACCAGCAGTTATAGGCAACACAAAGAGAAAAAACATACCATAAAAACTAAAGGTAAATTGATTTCAAAATATAAGGGGAGCAACTATGAATATCCAGACAGGTCGTTTATCAGATTGCTCAATCTGCGTATCGACGAGTTTTGGCTAATAGGCGTTGTTTTATTCTTGGTATCCTAGACTATTAGGTACACGAAATTTAAATCTCGTTAAAAAGTTGAAGCAATCAACCTAAATCTATATTGATATTGAGTGATTATTTGAATTCTTTTGGCTCGATTTACCAATACAGTAAAAGCTTATAACTTGGGCTAAACATGGCTTCTTATCTCTTAGCAATGGTCTCGATTCGCGGTTACCCTTTGGAAGTCGTAGCGAATGATTTTAAATGTAAAAATTATTCAAATGGCGCGGATAAGTCGCGGCTCGAATGGCGTTTGATCGCGGATCGTAGCCCACTTGATCGTCTATTTTGTTTTATTAAAGTTTACTAGCATTCTGCCCTCTTCCAACTGCTGCATTCAGGTCATAAAGATAAGTTAATTAATATGTCAAATCTAAGTGATATTGAGGACAAAATCAGTCCTCGTACTTTTAGACTATTATTATTTACTGATGATGCACTCCAAACATGGTCCAATGTTGAGGAGGGGTCTTACATAATGTAAACATCTGAAAGGCTTTTAAATAGTAATGCATGAATTGAAGCTGGATATAGGCCTCTAACGAGAAAGTCCTTAATAGAGTTGGAATAACGGGAAATCTTATGAATTCAACAACGGAAAGTAGCGTAGCTGGGCCACGTGTTGCGCCATAAGTGCTCTATCACGCACTTACTTGGTTAAAATCCAGTGTAAATTAAGTTTTGGTAAATGGATAAGTCATGGCTTCGCGACATTAGGGACGAGTATTGCAACTGCGGTGTTGGTATTAAGTGCATCTGACACATGACTGATGGACGCCATACTCCAGTAACGGAGTGCCACCAAAAGAAGAAACAGAGAAAGCCACCAGTAGTCCTACGAGCCTACGGGACTGCCAAAGAGTAGTAATCGCAGCCCATAGACGCACATTTTTAATGGGTGCGTTGCTGGCCGTTGAGGGAGTAGCACACTCGAATTTTTTATGTTTCATTTCATCAATGTTTGCTTAACGTCAACATATTCCTACTACAAATGGTGAACATCCTATAAAAAAAATCACTGGACTATGTTTTTGTTGTAAACAAATATTAAGACGTGTGTGATACCATATCATGGAAATTAAGTGTGTAAAAGCTCGTTGATCTAGTAGGAAATAAAACACTCTAATGATATTTTGATTCACATAAACTATAACTTCAAACTTTAACAAAAGAATTGCCCGTGCGCATGTGTTACAACGTCTTTTATATCTATTCCCTAATCCGACCCGCCCATCCCACTTCGGGCAGTTCGTAAACAACCGAATCGAATTCAGCGAGGAAGAATATGTTTCATACAATTGTTAAGAATTTAATTAAGTAAATATTAAAAGGTAACAAGTGTAAACAATCTAACTTGGCCTTAAGCAATATTGATGAAAGTTATTAAGTACACAGGAACTTGTTCAATATGCCTCGCCACAGGATAGTCAACACAGCAGACAAACATATGTATGTGACTAATCATACGAGTCGAGGCTTTCAGATGTATCTTCATCTTGCTACTAGAGATTGTCATTACTAGGGAAAGTTATACATCAAATCCAAGACATGACAATCAAACAGTTAGTTTAATTTAATAAACAATTAATATATGTCTATTTACTTGTTATAATCTGTATGGATAGAAAAGCTATATATTTTCGTCAGATGGACTGGACAAATTAAGCAAGTTTTTCCTAAATATAATTGACAACATTTTTATGTGGAGTACTAGTATATAAACCATTGAGCCTTAATTATATATATTTATATATATATTTAATTCTAATTGTATGTTGTTACTAATAATATTCATTGCATGCGTAGAAATACTTAAAATATTCCAAAATTAATAGTAATGAAAAGAAAAATGATAATTAAACAATTAAAACAAATTTAAATAGTTTGCTTGCTGTGGCAGCAATTCCTTGATGTGATGTTCTTTGAGTTAGGAAATCACCAGTTCTATCACCGGTATGTATTTATTAGACGTATGATGATGTTACAAAACCAGAAAAAATCTGCTGGCTCCGAGACCTTTGTATCATTGGCTTCGAAAAGACTAACTTCCGCTAATATACAATTTAAAACATTAATAATTTAAGAAAATATGACATTACGAATTCAACACATATACACATCAATTGCAAAAATTTAATATCGCGAAATCTTATTTATAATAGTTCAATAGTAATAACATAAAAATTTATTAAAAGATATTACATACAAGTAATATTTAATATGTATTGCTGAGTTTACTAACGTAATATTAACGACATTTTATAGTATCCTAGGCTCATTTTGTATTTCAAAAACATTTTATTCAAAATTCATAATGCACGAAGTACAAAGAACGAATCCTATGTTGCTACTAATTTTTAAACTCTTAGAACATCTGCGTAAATACCTTAACCGAGAAACGGATCTTTAAATTCATAAAAACATCATTTATTTAAGCAAGAACAAGCTGCTGCCAAAGATGTAACAGTACTAATACTTAAAAAACCACTGCAAGCAAATCCATGGTATCTTAACATCAGATGAGTTTGCTCTGTTAAAAAACCTATATTAAAGACAAACGCATCTTTTCACTGCATTGGTCAGTGGTCATTCAAAGCGATGTATAAATGTTGACCTACAGTTAGCGATTTGTGTATGCTTACATGTGATAGTTGACTGGAATGTCTCTTGCTAGCTTGTTTATTATTTAAGCCGTTACAGCTGTTGTAATTATTTGATCAAACGCACGTTTTTTGTCATCTATTACATTATTCAAATATCGAATTTAATATTTAGTAGCAATGTTGGTCTAATAGCTTCAGCGTGCGACTTTCATCACTGAGGTAGGATCGATCTTCTTTCTATGTGCACATTCAAAATTCTACGGTTTCGGTATTTGTAAATATGTGAGGAACATGTATACTAGCAATGCAATAAAAGACCTGTACAGTAGTTTCATTCTAGGAGTACATTGTCTTCAAATATAATTATTTAAATAATGTATACAAATACTGTAAATTCTATTTTAAAAGTGTAGAGTTTCTTGCCCATTCTTCTCCACACGAAATTACATTTTGGAAGTGGGAATTAGAATCATGTTTAAATTTTATTAAGCGTTCAAAAGTGGCGTTTTAGGAGGTCTCATAAATGATTTGGTATGAAAGGTGAAGCAAAACAGAAACCGGCTTGCCCTAGAACCAAAAAGTCGACGGCGTGTGTCAGGCACAGGACGATGATACACATACTTCCCTATTAGATTTACAAATTATGACGAAACAGATACATCTTAGGCCCAAATCTAAAAAGGGGGTAGTGCCTCTGATTTTTTTTAATTTTATTTATATATTAAATTCGTGTTCGTATACGGAAAGAACTATATAGTCATGCGTAAAGTGATTTCGCTTATCGATCTAGTAGGGTGTTGGTGCAAACGAGGCACACGCAGGTCACACAGGTAATGATGTCCTATTGAGTGCGGTCAGACTATCTCCCGGTCAATGTAAACATGGCACAGAGGGAACGATTGCGGAATGCAAAGCGACATCTTTTGGCCTCGATTGAATGTGTGATCTTCCCTTTGCTTGACTTTTCTTTTCATTCCCGAAGATGTTTCAATTGCTTTCCTATTTACAGGTGTATAACTTACTGGCCTTATTATAATGCATATAAGACAAATACGGGAATCATCAATTTATAAAAAAAAATAATAATAATAAAATTGAAAATTAGATTTTCTCAAAATTTACACTTAGTTTTTACTCGTCGCTTTTTTTTTTAATTCATCAACCCACTTCCGAATATATGAAGATATATACAGTTAGAGAAAATTTAAATTCTTTTGTCAATGCTGCATCGTTGCATCAGCGTACATAAGTCTGGAAGTCTTCGTGAAAAAATAACAAAATTGGTAACATACGACGTAAGATGAAGAAACCATCGGGGAAGACCGTACTGCCTCTTGCCAGTTGCCAATATTGCGATAAGACTTATATCTCTTGTCAATTGTCATCACAGCATCTACAATTTGACAGAAAAGCACGCAGTTAAAACAATACGTTCGAGTGAGTTTTATATTTGTTCTGTTTATGCTGTAAGCTATGATTAATATGCGGCTTAGGTTAGCTATACATAAAGATATATTCTGCATTCGAAACAACTTGCTCGTACGGTAAAGTATATGAATAAACCAGCACGTAAGTCACAGTTTGTAAAATAATGCACCAAAAGTATTAATTCATATTTTTCAAGTGAAACTTCTGTATCGGCGTTGGAAAAAAACTTCACATTTTTCGGTTACGCGCCATCTTTTTCTTGTCACTACCAAGGTTAATTCGAAGAGATTCGAAGCCAATAATAACAAAAATATATCATAACGATAACAATTATAGTAATAATTCTATTACAATTAATTAATTTACAAATTATATATAATATATGTATTTCAATCAAAAAATTTCCTAATTTAACTTTATTTAACCAATTTCTGTAAAGTTGCTTAATAAAGAAGATTATTTTTCGAAAATAAGGTCATGAGGTTTCGCGTCTTTCGTGTGTCACACATTTTTTTTTACCCGTGACGGTTATGTCAAAGATGGCTACTTCCATGTATAATACTGTTCTATAAATTTGTTACTTAATTTTCAATAACCCAACCAATCATAATGATGCCTACAGTTTTTTCATTGAATTATTTATTGCTTTTTTACAATAAAAACATGTTTATTATATACAAATAATTACAGCACGTAGGATTAAGATTTTATATAGAAATCGGGCTTGCTTTTACGACTTATCTAAGCAATTTTACAGCGTCAAGTTATTCCCTGTTTGTACTTTATAATTCCGCTGTCATTTTATTTATATTTTCCCAAGATATCGCCGGTATCTTGCTAATAAACTTTGCGATGAGATCGGTCGGAATTTTAAGTATTATTTTATGTTAATTGCAGTCATAGTTGAAGCCCCGTCGTAACTTTTAACTTTGATTTCATTTGCATTGTTCAAATTAACTTCGTTACATTACAAAGCTTTTAATATTATAAATAAAGAAAAGTGTTATAATATTTCGCGTGTCAAAATTCTCTAATTATGTAGTGAATTTTAACGCAAAAATGTGTCTAATTATCTACAGATTTACGGCGATTTTAAACTAAAATTATTTATATAATTTTTAGATTTGACATTAATTCTCCGGTCGCTAGTGATCCATATTCTGTCGTACAAATCTTATTATCCTGTCAGTAATACTCCCAGATGCTGCCTAGACAGGCAGCAATTTATTCTGACGCATTGACAGAAGATTTTTGTGTCAATATGCAGATAGCATAGCAAATGTATTTCCGTTCTAATTCGTCTTACAAAATAAAAGCGCACTAATATAAAAAGGCCGGCAACACATTCTCGAGCCGTCTGACAATGTAACTGTCTGTGGGTGGTGGTATCACTTAATACAGCCTCTTGTCCGTTTGCCCACAGTTATATAAAAAAGAAGTTCAAATTCTTACCAGCCTGATCAAGCGAACTGGAACAAATTTTAAAATTTTAAACTTCTAATTAAACGTTAGTAAGGCCCAAACCCAATAACCTATCTCAATCCATTTTTGACCGTCTGAGATAGACATCATAATCCAAATATAGAGGTGAGCCAATAACCAAACGACGGATTGTAATAGCCATCTGTCGAGACAAGCTATCCATGGTGGGTCGGATCGGTGTATGTGCATAGACCTTTCTTCTTTATGAAAATGACAGATCAACTGTGCCATATCCTTTTTTAAGATTTTAACTTACACCAGTTTTTAAAATAATTAAAAGGCTAATTGATATGTTTTAAACATAGACAAGTATATTTTAATATTATTTGTACGGTTTTATTTATTTTATTTGGTTTATAATGATTATGAAATAGTAGTGTATTGAGGGAAGAGATTGCATTCTATCCGTCGCCAAAAAAGGATTGTCTTAGTAGGGTTTGGTTATTGATTTTTAGATAGGAGATCCATCGACTGTAACGGTCTGATCAGAATGAAAGCAATCTGAGATTGTGGATACATTATTGGGTTCGGGCGTATGTGCAAAGGAAGTGTACGTATGCACTTTCAATGTATGTACTTTACTGCAAGAAAGAAAAATCTAATGGAAAAGTATATTATTTTACAGATTTGTTGCCGATACTAGGCTCAAACGCCTTCTAAGTCAGATGTATGCTAAATTTAACTATATTAAAAATAATTTTCTTTATGGTTCAGAAAATTCATTAACAATTCAAATACATAATTAAACAGATTTCACACTGCAAAGTTATCAATTTCGTGTATTTGAGAGGTCAATTCAAACAGCCTGAGGGTTCTAAGGTGTTCCTTTGAACTGGCAAGTGGTGATGTATAGTTTTGATGTAGGGTGACCAAGATTACATGTTAATGCAAAAACGAAATCAATTGTTTTTATTTTACAAAACTTACGTAAATGTCAAATTTATCAGGCCATTTAAAATGTATTTTTTGTTCATTATGGAGTATGTGATTAATTTTTTATTTTCAACTAAATCGTAACTTATTATTGTTATTTTTATATTCGTTATTTTAAATAAAGATACCCTTTTAAATTTTCTTTTCTAAACAGCAATTTGAGATCTAATTGGTTTTTATATGCCCAATCAGCACTTATGCTTAATGGATAAGAAAGAAGATACCATTTACTTAACATAATCTCATGTAAAGTGGATGATGATGACGTCATAAAATTTAAATTCTATTTACATGGAATTATTTACTTTTGTTGTAATAAAGTAAATGAGTTGCGCTACACCTTTTTAGGTCTGGCCCTCAGCTTTTTCTATCTGCTTAAATAGTCTGAAGCTGTTAAATAGTCTGAAGCTAAGGTTTCAAACCAATTCAACACTTACTTTTAAGATATCATACAAGTATGAGTCACAAAAAGCTGTATTAGCCAAAAAACCTGTAAGATTCAAAGTTAGCTACTCCTTCAGGTGTCACTTTATTGCTAAATGATTGCTGTTAACAACTTATAGCTTACGCTAGAGTAGAAAGCTCGTCTCCAGATGTGATGCCAGCCACTCCCGTACCGTAACCACGACGTCGCCCTTCTACCAGCTTCAGCTTATCGCTAAGTCTAACTCCCTTATGTCATAAACGTGTTACATTTTGACATACGACAGTCTCACTCTTGTGGCACCATTGTATTGCTAAATCGTGGTCACCCTTGAAAGATACCTTTAAGTGGCAATGTTTGCTAAGGAAGTTGACCTGTATTGACTCATCTGATTTGCTTAGTCCTGTAGTTTTGGAGTTATTAACGAACATACATAATAGCCTAATTGATGTTTGCCAAGGTCTATGTGGGCTTAAGATAAACCCGTTAATCATTTGTGACCAAAATGTTTGTAATCCTTGGAATATGGACCCACTCTGTTATTATATTTGAATTATTATTACGGAAGATATAGACAAATGCGAGACACATTGTGTTAAACAACATTTTTATGTCACATTGGCAAGAGGCTCATCATCAGATGTCAATCATCATCAGGGTGTCAATGTCCATCTCTTAACATCAGTTAAGTGATGGCCATTGCCAAAAGGTTCTCAAATGAGTTGCTGGCCCTTTAGGATCTGGTACGCTGCTTGGAGTACCCTAAATCGAATTGGTTCGGAAATATTTAAGTATGCTGGTTCCATAGAGTGGTGACTTTAATCAATTTAAATATAACTACCGAATAGTCAAAATACATATTATTAATTGATTTCGCCTTTGAATAGCTAGACTAATTCTTGTCAGTCTCCTGTGATGTCAACTAACCTTTTTGATGTTTCCCTAAAAAGCCTTATAGCGCTAGGACCCCACGGACCAAGGGTCTCGACACCGAATGGAACAAAATCATATTCGGAAACTAGACCCCTGTATTTTCATTCTTTAGCATTTTCAGACGCATCACAAGCCGTACCAGCTCTGTTGGATCCATGGGAATGCGACGGTATGCCTGAACAGGTTGCATCCCATAACAGCACCCTACCTATTTTCCATCGAAATATACTCATACTGTCCGGTCTCTTGCTATCGTCTCTTGCAATTCCAGTCGGCTCAAGTAGACTTGGCACGTTGAAGTTAAATATCACATTAAGACTATGTAAAATTAAATAATTTCGGAACCCTTAAATCTTCTTGAATAGAATAAGTATATCCGACGGGATTTGGTATGGATTCCACTTGCGTGTGCATGCCCCGTCTCACCTCCCTCGGACAAGCTAAAAAGCTGGGGGGGGGGACAGAGCTAGTGGAAAATAATAAACAGCTCAAATATAAGAGTTAATCCTGCATTGTTTTTTTTTTCATTTGGACTCTTGGCCCGTGGGGTTCAAGTGCGATTGCTGAATACCGATATAAGTTTGTGCCTGATAGTACCCGTGACTGGGGTCACCGGTAATATTAGGCACCAACTGCTGGAACAGCTGGAAACCAGAGCTTTCCTCCGTCAACGAACAAGTATAGCAAAACTGTGAGGAAGGCTGCCAGCGCACTGCCACTTAATCTTCTTTTTCTAAATTTTTATTTATTTTTCTTATGTTAGTGTAATAAAAGTAAAAAATAATTCCCGAGCGACATATACTATTGCATTTGTGATTAATACAGTTTACATACACACGCACAATTACTTAGATAAACCCTTTTAAACATTTAATTATGAATGGATCAAAATACGCTTGTCATTGAAATATAAAAAATCACTACGCTAATTAAGGTGCGGTTTAAGTAATAGATTGGTTATCTCACGAACCTTTGCGGTTATTAATGTAATTCATTTGAATTGAAAACGTGAAGCGAAAATAGGTTTGCCTGTATTAAAGATAATTAATCGGAAAGGATTATAATTTATTATTAAAATGTGTCGTCTTCGTTCTTTTAGGCAGAAGGCTCATCTGATGTTAAGTAATACCGGCGCCCATAGATACTCACATTGCCAGAAGGCTCGTTAGTGTGTTGCCGGCCTTTTAAGAATTGGTACGCTCTTTGCTTCACCCTAAGTCGAATTGGTTTGGAAATATTTCAGTGGGCAGCTGGTTCTACATGGTGGTACGCGGCGTGGTTGTGGAACGACGGACGTACAGTTGATACGGATGATATTTTATATTTTGCCTTAACGTCAAAAAATGAAACTCAGCTGCAGATCAGACCGAATAACTCCTCCTCCGTTAGAAGATGCAGAGAGAACCCACATCTCTACGCAACGCCAAAGGATCGCTGTTAGTTGAATACGGTCAAGTGGAAGGAGCTGGTACTGGGGAGCTCCCACCCAGACGAATTGAATCACGCAATAGACGTTTGTGAAAAAGTATATTTCGTTAGAGCTATATTATCTTTCATTGGGAAGTTATACAAGACTAACGGTAAAAAATAAAGTAATTTCATTTATTTATTTATTTTTTACCATTAATTTTGTCACTTGATTCATAATTTCTTACGGTCATTACTAAATTTCTTCCTTAATAAAATTCACCGAAAATCTTTAAATCAAACATATGATTCACTAAGGGCGCTGTAATTGTTATAACACACGCGACGGCGACATTGTTATTAATTTCTGTCATTCCACCATGCTTTTACGATCGTTAGGTGGCTAATATACCATAAATATTATTGTTATATGTTTGTGGGTGACAGAACTCCCAAAACTATTAAATTTTGTATGAACTAGACGTTTAAATGCTTAGAATTTCGTTAAAAACCTCTATTGAGCAACGTTTTAAATATTTCTTAGGTCGATAAATATTTTGAATAGTTTTTTTTATTAAAGTAAAAAAAATTAGATTTGACCAAGAAATTCTTCATCTAATTTATTTTTTTAGTTTTTTCTTTACTAGGGATGCCTGAAGATTGCTTGTAAGCGATAAGGCCGCCAGTTGCATATGTTATTTGGATTTCTATAAATGTTACGAAGTGTAATTATACAAGTGTTAATGCAGGTTTTGCCACGCACCGCCACTATGTGGAACCAGCTGCTCCGATGGATCGATGCTGGATTTCCGAACCAATTCGACTTAAACTGTCAAGAAAACAGTGTACCAATTCGTAATAAGCAGTGCATTCCCGAGTCCTCTGGCATCGAGTCTCCTTGGCGGCTGTATCACTTAATATCAGGTAAGGCTCACGACAAATTTCCCCCTGTTCTATAAAAACTACAGCAAAACGCGATACACACATCATAAATGTGTACATTTATTGAATATTACGGGAATAAAAACACGCTGTCATGTGAAGGAAAACATCGTGAGGAAACCTGCATGTCTTATACCCAAAAAGTCGACAACATGTGTTAGTCACTGGAGGCTGATAACCTACTTGCCTATAGATTTAAAAAATGATCAAATTCAATTCAATTCAATTCAAAATTTATTTATTCATGTAGGTAACAATGTACACTTATGATCAAAAAAAAGAAATATTAAATGAATTTAATTTTACATTTACTGCCAGTTCTCAAATCAAGGGCGTAGAACGGAAGAGAAGAACTGGCAATAAACTCTCCTCCACTCTTTTTAATCGCCAAGTTTTTTTTTACACAATGCTTGTAAGGAGCTGCAACCACTACACCATGTTCCATATGACATATTGAGTAATAAAGAATAAAAAATAAATTAAAAACAAAGATTTGTCCTCTATCAGCAGGAGGCATGGTGAAATAGGAGCACGCACTTACACACTCGTGAGAACAACACGCAAATACGTAGTATAAACAACTAATATCACCGCATACACGAATTCAAGTACGACCAGTCACCACAAGTAGCACCTGTTCACGAGTATGACGCATGGCCAGCCATCGGCCCCCTCGCCATATTTTAGGGAGAGAGACAACCCGACGCATGGACGCCGCCACAAGCAATGACATTTGAGTGAGCATGACGATCCTTGAAATGTGCACTTGGCTACACAAGAAAATAGTAATAATACTAATTATACTGAAATAATTTGATACCACATGAATCACGGTTTGTTCCCACTTTACATTTTAAAAAAGTCGTAGATGTCGACGATCGCCCCATAGTCTGATAAATGCAGCCGAGAGATTCTGTCGCGTTACCTATTTATACTGAAGCAATTCATATCCAAGCACTATGATCGTTTAAGTATTCATTTATATTATAATAGGCCTTAGCAAGCAGTTTTACTTTAATGTACGATTTAAATTTATTTATTGACAATATTTGTATCTCACTAGGGATTTTGTTGAAAAAACGTATACAATTTCCTTGGAAAGAATTACTCGTTTTATGCAGCCTTGTGGTTGGTGCGCTAATTTTGTCTTTATTACAAGTACTATAATTATGGAAGCTACTATTATTTTTAAAGATATCTATATTTTTTCCGCACATACAAAATATTCTCATAAATGTATTGACTTGCCAAAGTTAAAATATTTAATTCCTTAAACTTATTTCGGACTGACTCCCGTGGGGACAACCCACAGATCGCTCATATAGCCCGTTTTTGCACTACAAATATCGAATTAATGTCAGCGGCATTACCCCACAAAATAACACCATATGACATGATACTATGAAAATAGCTGAAATAAACGAGCTTGATCATGAAACAGATTCAGAAATCTGAGGCGAAGACCTAAAGAGGTTTTTGCGCCACTGATTTATTTTATTTTGTAAGTAACGGCTTATAATTGAAATCAACTAAGTTTCGACTAAACCAATGTTGAATAAGAAAGTTTAGTACGTATCGTTATCATTTTATTGTAATACAAAACAACAACATTCATATAAGTCGCTTATTACATTAATATTCGTATATTAAAAAATAATTAAGGTCACATTACACCGCCCTATAATTAATCAGAACAAATCCGCTCCCAGCTATTCCGAAACATATTATTAATTACAAGTATATCACGATATACATTTATGTCTTTTATTTGCATATCTGTATGGGCGAGGTTCGGCATGCGATCTGTTTGGTGCAAGATACACGCTTACGCGTACCTATAGCGTTTTAAGGAAAGATCAAATACCGCAACTAAGAATCTTTTTATTCCACATTAAGCCTTTTTAATTCAGTACTTCTACCAATATGTGGAACCAGTTACCCACTGAAGTATTCCCGAAGCAATTCAACTTAGTCCTTCAAGAAAAGTGCGTGCCAATTCTTAAAAGGCAACGCAAGCCCTCTGGCATTTAAAGACTCCATCTATTGTTCAAAACAAAAAACTTGATCACTACTGCGTTCATGCAGTTTCGCTTCCTTTCAGGAAGAAACTCTCGATAAATATGCTAACTCGTAAATCGAGCTGATAAGACAATAGAGTCACCAGTACCACAATAATGCAAGCCTTTGAAAAAGGCCATTGGCATTACTTAGCATCAGGTGAGTGTCGTGCCCGTTTGCCCCTTTTTCTATAAAAACGTTTTGATCACTGCGTGTTACTCTTACTAGTAAATGGAGCTGATACGAAAAAACGATTTCCTTCAAGAAGAGAGCGTACGAATTCGGGCTAGCATTAAGAGTGTCCATTGAAGGTGACTTGACATCAAGTGAGCTGTTTCCTTGAGATCTGAAAAGGACTCTTGATCAACAACAACAACAACAACAAAATTTATTTATTCATGTAGGTAACAATGTACACTTATGAACGTCAAAAAATTTAAAAATTGTGAATTTACATTTACTGCCAGTTCTCAAATCAAGGGCGTAGAACGGAAGAGAAGAACTGGCAATAAACTCTCCGCCACTCTTTTTAAGTAAGTTTTTTTTTACACAATGCTTGTAAGGAGCTGCGACCATTACACCATGTTCCATATGACATATCACTTAAGTGAGTACGTACTGTCTCGCTTTTTTACATTTGCTAACTGCATGCCTTTTTTAAGGCATGACGTATTCCTAGGAAGACACTATCAATAAGTATGCTCACTGGCAAGTAACTAATATGAACCCATTAGGATCCTTCAAGAATAGCGTAGCAATTCTTAAAAGGCCAGCCACAAAACTCCCTGTTATGAATAAAAAATGAACATTAGGTTGTTAAATATTCTACTGTTTCCAAGGAATTTTTTTATATGTATTATTAATCGGCTCTTGTCTTTTCCATTATTTCTATCTCACATTGTAAAGGAATATAAGTCTATAACTTACACCACAAATATATTTTGATGGAAATATGGGTGTATCCATCGAAATACGAGTGAACTGTCCTCGTTTAGTTAGTTTAGGGTTAAAACAGAAACGTCCAAAACCCCTTTGCATACGTATTTCATCATTATTATAATGCCATAGATTTTCAATTGGTTCGGAAATACTTCAGTGGGCAGCTGGTTCCAAATAGCGGTGCCACATAGCCACATAGTTGATTGATTCCAACCGTTGTCTATAAAACCCACTCGTAATCATAACAAATAGTATTTATATAGGGATAGTAGAATGGTACTACGGTAGGACAATCAAAACAAAAATATACAGAACCCTCAAATCACAACGCTGTTTTCCTAATAGTTTTTTGGAATTATGCGCATGATAATAATAAATTCTGACCTTATCGAAAGATTAGAAATTTTTAGATTATAGAAATGAATTCACGAAAGGTATTACCTAGATATCAACGAGTTTAATTCACAAGTACAACTCGTTGATATCTATGTATATAATGAAAACTTATATTTATATCTGGGCCTCAGATTTCTGTATTCGTAATCATTTTTTACAATAGGTGATTGCTGCGTTAACGAATATTATGAACATTAAAGGATTTGGACTGGGTATATCATGATGTTGTAAAAAATGGAAGAAAAACGGCACTGAATGGAATCCCAGATATGAGAGAAGAGGCCGTCAACTACAGAGATGGGAAGACTGATCTGCCGGAAGAATAGCGGAGATCAGCTCGTGAAAGAGACAAGTGGTAAAATCGAGGGGAGGCCTGTGTTGAATGACAATCTGAGTTGTCAGTCAGACGGTAAAAGCTTTTATTATTATTATTATAGATGATTGCTTTCTCTAAGCCTGACACAATTTGTTGATGTCTGGATTTAAGGCGTGCTAGTTCATATTCACGATATTTTTGAATGTTAAATGCACACATAGAAAGAAAATCTGTTAGTGCACAGGTGCAATTGTAATTTGCTTTCAAAATACCGAAGTAAAGGGAAGCATTTTTGGGTTTAAATATATAATACTGATTAAAATTTTTTTAGACATGTTTATCTTGACATCTTACACCAAGACTTACTGAAAAACTGGACTATTCGTTTGGTATATATTTTTTTACTTACACGTCTATTTAGAGGAAACTTATCTTAATTTTAATACACAAGAGTTTTAGTCCAAAATCACAGTAAACTGATTAAGATAAAATATTAAGAAATATTTTTCTCCCAATATCAACACAATTACATACATTTTCCTTTCGGAAAACTGACAAAGGCCGCCAAAACATTCGAAATCCCAAATTGCCACAAGTTAAACATTAATACCCCATTATACAGCCTCAAAGCGAACGACACAAGAAAAAATCACTTCAAGTGTATGCTACTAAATTTTTCATCTTTCATTACGGGGTTTTTCCGTTTTTGGCGCTTTTTTGCTTAATTTCAACCTTATTGACAAAGAATACGTATGATTCTATACTTAGTTATTAATCCACAAGTGACTTTTGCATCTGGTTTGAGTCTTTCTGTGCGATTTCTACTTGTTCAACGTAATTTCTATTGATTAAGGCAATAACATAGCCAAAGTTTGAACGACAGATTTCCATAGAAAAATGTCACACAGAGTTTCTCTCTTATATAGCCAAAAAAATTATTTCTACCTCTCTATCCTCGACCTGGTTGTCCGTCAGTATCTTGAAGAGTATCTTTGAGATTAATTTACTTAAATATTGCTGTCTAGTTGACTAGACTATTTAATTTGTCAAAAATTTCCCGCCATTTACAATAACTGCACCGTTTAAATAATTTTCGAATCTATTCTTATATAAAGCCGCATCAGAGCTTCAATTCAGTTCAACCATAAAACGCACAAGCACATATCCACCATCCCATTATGATTTTTTTGTTTTTTATCCGTATTTTCGGGTTATTCATACTCTTTATCCCAATACGGCAGAGTTCATTGAAAAATAATCCAAAGCGTACAGGTTAAAAATACGAGTCCTCTGACGCTCGCATCTCGACATCGGTCGTCCATTTTTGATGAGGAATCTTTTGATAACCACCCCCCCGGCCACCCTGACTCAGATAATGCGGTGGACATACGGTGTATAAGAATGTTTATTAAATGAATAGCCTTATTTCAGCTTTATATTATATGAGTATTATTGTTAATAAGTGTGCAGACCTAGTTGCTTCAGCGACTCTCACACCTGAGTTTTGTGACTGTATTTTTTTATATGGAACAATGGGCAAACGGGCAGGAGGCTCACCTGATGTTTGAACACCACCCATGAACACTCTCAATGCCAGAGAGTGCGAGTGAGTTTCGGGCCTTTATGTATCGACATGTCATATATCAGTAATAATATGTTTTACTTTTCAGTTTTACTTTATTATTTTATTAATAACCAGTAAATAAAAATTAACCATTATAAGGGGAATAATTAGACTTGCAGGCTAACTTAATAATTTATTGAAATAATATGTATGTATACATACTAGATCTAGAAAATACAGTTCTAGGGTTAAATAAATTTGACATAAACTTAGGAACAACTGATGTTATGGGTCAGAATAAGTAAAATATCGGATAAGCTATCGACTAAATGAATTAATTTTACGAATGCAAACAGCATGTGGTGCCATCTCTTGACAAAACATTTGCTTATTATTACCTTCCTTCCTTCCTTTCTTGTATTACCGAAATTAAGTTTAACTAAAGTAATTAGAAGACTGTTGGGCGGAGTGAAATTCCCCGGGTCAGCTAGTATTATAAAACAGGAAAGCAACAACTTTTCAATACGTTTCGCTAAAAAAATCACATTGAGTAACGCTTGCCATCTTTCTCCCCCGTGTGTCCCCATAAACCCCACTCGGCGGTCTGTCCGTATTGAAATTTTTGAATATGCCAACACTCGAGGATCCAGTACTCGAGTGTATCCCAAATTTTCGGCGTAATTATACAGTCGAGAGGTTCTCGATTTTAGTTCACCGATATTATGTTTTGCCAGGCTTGCCGCATTGCCTTTTTGCTGTTTTAACCGCTAAAGAGGCATGCTTTATAACTGAATACAGATTGATATACTACCTATAATGTAAAATGAATTTTCTAATCTTTAGACACAGGTCATTCATATGACATTGAAAGTTGCTAATTTTAATTAGACTGTCTAGTTTGTAGATTACAAAACATACAACGATCTGTTTCTTGAAATACATATACATTAACAACTTACAAATTATAAATTAATTAGGTTATTTTAAAAGTGTTCTTTTTTTATTTTTTTATTATACACAACATAAAAAAAATATAAAAAAACAACATTACAACAATAATTATAATATAATAGACTAACTTTTATATACTAACTTAAACTACTTTTTTCTACTTAATAAAATGTTAGATTCATCTCTTAGTCTTCTCAAACTTGTCACAAATATATACAGTTCTGTCGCAGAACTGAGAAACTGGTGAAGCAGCGAGCTTATAAGCGGAATTATTATTATTTACTACTTCTAGAGTAACTTAATACTAATACAATAGAAAACTTATTTATAAAAAAATTCAACCAGAAAACAAAAGAATTGCATTATTTATAACTTCAGTAATTATAAATAATGCAATTCTTGTGAAATCACTCAGTGTACAACTAAATATATCTCATAGGTAATAATATTCAGGGTGCGCAAGACACGCGTAGATTGCGCTTCTCCGAGTAAATTTGTACGCGCTCGAGTCACTGCAAGCAATTACAACCGCTTACCACGCCGAGTATGGTTATTTGACACACCCAGCCCCAGTCTCTCCAACGGTATATATTATTCCTCTAATGACATTTAAAAATATAATATGATAGTAAGTCACTTGTTGTACCCCAACATACCCATGGTTGTATTTATGTAATATATTAATGAATCCTCAGAGTAAATGTAGCTTCCCTCTCACTCTCTCTCGATTCAAAAGAAATAAATTTCACATGACAGTAACTAATATAACCAACAAATAAATATATAATTCATGGATCGAACTAATACGAAGATGTCACACCCTGAATCGCGTTGTGTAAAAGTATATTACTGCTAAGGTTATATACAATTTCTCCATCTGGTTTGGTGCATAGACTGATTGGGAATACAAGTATCATTCTGGTATTTGATCTACAACAGATATTTTTTTATGTTACAGGAGGCAGACGAGCAGGAGGCTCATCTGATGTTAAGTAATAACGTCGTGCTGCTGGCCTTTTTAGAATTAGTACGTTCTTTTCTTGAAGGACCCTAAGTCGAGTTGGTTCGGAAATACTTCAGTGGGCAGCTGCTTCTATATATTGGTGGTGCACGGCAGATATTGCCTGAAGAAACGCTCAGTTGCGGAACGGCAGTCAAGGTGATACGGATGGTATTTTCTGCCTTGACTACCGATGATGAAACTCAGCTACAGGTGCGAACAACTCCTCTGAACACTCTCCATGGTAAATGCGCTTGAAGATGCAGAGAGATCCCACATCTCTACGCAACGCCAAGGGATCAAGCCGCCTAGAAAGCGGCTTGATCGGACGATTCGAATCGCTCTTCATTGAATACGGTCAAGTATTCAACTGATTTGAGGTAGCCTAGTAGTGACTTGTAATGCAAAAAAAAACTTATTTTAAACACATACTTACTATATTGTAATAAACATTACGAAAAATTAGTATAAAATACCTTGTTCAATTCGTTTACATTGTAACGAATTAAAACGATCTAGGGCAAACTATTTTAAAATTCAAAGAAACAATATCGAATGTGTTCCCTACATTTTCGGTACTTTACGAGCGTTCAGGGAAATGTGACATGTTAGCAAAGTGACGTTTTTCGTGGCGTGGCCGAATCATTTATTCCATCAAGCGATAGCTTAAACTCTAATAGGGTATGAGATACATTTAGATAGTATTTCTAGACAGCTTTTTGTCAATCAATAGTTTGAAATTGATATAGTATTGAGCTAAGAAAAAGATCTTTTTGCTATTGTTATTTATTCATTTATTAAATTAATAACTAATGATGGGAGGAAAACCGCCTCGTTACGTAACGCGTTACGGCGCCAGCTTTCTCACGCATAAGGCAGCGGTAGGCAGGCTTCTCTTCTTTCTTTTCACTGTTTAGTTAGCTTTAGACGTCGATCGATTTAGCAAAACAATATATAACCTTATTTTAATATGTAAACTATAATCATTAATATAGAGATGTGATTTTATTTATTAAATAACCTATATGAACATCTTAATAAACAAACAATTTCAATATTAAACAGTCAACTTATTTTAAGTTATCAGTTGGGCGTCCAGAGATGAACACATTTCTTTATTATATATTTTATCTTGAACTCATTAATATTTGAGTATACTATACTATAATACTTAGTGTAATGGGGAATATACGAAATTAAATATGTGAAGCAAATCTTAAATAAAATATTTTCTAAACTATTTATTAGTTTATTTATATAATATTTTCAGTACAATATATTGTGTAATATTTCTTTAATATAATTACTTTGATTTTGTACCCTTTGGAGTAGAGACTCTTGGATAGAGCTGAAGTTCACAGGCGCTAATTAAAGATTTCAGTATACGCCCACCATATATAATTCCACCCGTATCACCTCGACGTCCATCGTTCCACAACTGCGGGATTTTCTAGGCAGTTTTTGGCGTGCTCCACCACTTTGTGGAACCAGCTGCCCACTGAAGTATTTCCGAACCAATTCGACTTAGGGTCCTTCAAGAAAAGAGCGTACCAATTCTTAAAAGTAACCGGCAACGCACTCGCGAGCCCTCTGGCATTGAGAGTATCATTAGGCGGCGGTATCATTTAACATCAGGTGAGCCTCCTGCCCGTTTGCCCCCTGATCTATAAAAAAAAATACGCCTGGTAGATAGTACCGGTGACCCCAGAGCTGGTGTTTTCTTCTACGAATAAGTTTCGCAATACAGCGAGGAAATCCTCTCGTTTAAGAGACCGAATTTAATAAATTTGTTTCAATTTTCTATTTATCAGAGTCGTATTATGATTAAATAAATATAGCCTTCATTGACAATCTTGTAAGTTACATTTTAACTTATTTCTACTTTATATTCTACTTATACTTATAAATACACAGTACTTACAATGTTATGTAGTTAAATAACATTGTAAGTACTGTGTATTTGTCTATTGGAAATCAATTTAAAATCTTTTGTATCATCTACTCAGGAATATAAAAAACTCTTTCATTTTACAACGATATTTTGTAGAAAAAACACTGTATGAACATCGCACTTGAGCACGTATCAAAAGACCAAATTCGATTCGGAGATGTTTTCAAGAGCCCTTAAATATGAGTGGTAACCCTGGTTTTAAGTAAATATAGATCTGTGCTTTCAAATATTCGATGCAAAAACATAACTCTTATAAGTAACCTTAAGTATTATACTTGGCATTTTTGAAATGTCTTTTTAGAAGCGTTCATTTTTGAAGTTATACATACTTCTTTTGGCGCGATGGAGAAAAATGATGAGAGTGAATTTTTCCGCGCACACCAACACCTAAATTCGACATCGTAAAGTTAGGTCTAAGTGGCATGGAAATCGGATAATAACTATGTTCAAGTATATTCTAGTATTTTTACATTTAGAACACGTGTTTCGTAACAGTACAGTACAATTAAAACAGTGTGAATAAATAAATATTATTTTCGTGTTTTTAAATCAATGTCCTATACGACGGTGATAGTATTAACTAATAATTTATTTATTTAAATAAAATCTTTTTTATTAATTTTAATATTTATCGTTAATCACTACTGCATTTTAGTTATTTTTTTCCATACGCCGAAGAAGTATAACTTATATTTTGTTGACTTGAATAACCTGTCCACATCGTATCCCTAACTTTCGTACTAACTGACGTGATACTGATCTAGAATTATCGTGATTCATTTGAACTTATTATGTTTGATGTGTCCTTTTTTTGTAAATAACGATATGTTTTATGTATTTTTAAGTTCTTGCTTACCTTTTCTATTTTTTTTTAACAAGCCTGGAATAGATAGCTCGAAAGCTTTTTATTTTTATAATTAATTAATATCAATTTGATTGTCTGATTATTATTTATATTTTGCCTTTATAAGCAACTAAAATCTTTACGAACATATCGACAATTTTTGTATCTTATGATATTTCCGTGCAATATTTTTCTTCACCGTACAAACAGTGATAGTTTTTTTTGTGTGTATGTACAAAAATACGGCTATAGCTGTGTTTCAAATCTCTCTAACGAGCAGCTTGGGAGCGCTGCCGAGATACCCTGATTAGCCAGCAGATCAGGCGACCCACTTCGAAGAGATTCCAATCAAATCCAAAAGATTGATTGATTGTAACCAGAAACCAAATCTGGCGTCAGATTTGCAGAAAGAACTTTAGTGTTTTTAATATAACGGGCAACGTACTCGCGAGCCCTCTGGCATTTAGAGTGTCCATGGGCGGCGGTATCGCTTAACATCAGGTGAGCCTCCTGCCCGTTTGCCGCCTGTTCTATAAAAAAATCTCACTGTTAATCACTGATTATTATATTATATGATAATTCCAGGTCCTGGGATCTCATGTCACAATCTGTTATTTAATTCAAACAATTATGTCAAACAAAAAGAATTCATTGACCAATCTTCAGATTAAGGTTGTGTTTCACAATGTATGGATTAAGTACCAAATAGATATGCAACACATAAATTATTCCAAAGATAAGAATAATAAATCCTAAATAAGAAACTTCGCGTTTCATGATGAATAGCGCTATCTGACAGTCGTGAAACGCAACAATGTTTATCCTACCAATAAGTAATAAATAGCCAATTTGGAACTTATCCGGACATTGTGAAATATTTATTTATTTATTTATTTATCCTTTATTGCCTTATACAAAAACACACATAACAAAAATAAAAAATAAAAAAAAACAGTTACAAAAGATATAAGGCAAAGGGCGGCCTTATCGCTTACAAGCGATTTCTTCCAGGCAACCCTAATGAGAAACAACGTTAAAGAAACACCATCAGAGGGTAGAGTACAAAAAAAAATCAATTAACAAAAGCAACAAAAAAAAACAAAAAAACTAAAAACTTAAAACATGCGTTACTATAACTAATTGAATATAATAAAACAAAATCAAAGAAAAAATAGCAATAATAATAAATAAAAATAATTATAGACAAAAATTTAAAAGCAAATAAAAAGGTTAACCTATAAAAATAAATATATATAAGCAGAACTAATTACGAGGTAGAAAGAAAATGATCAAAAAGAAGCTTTTTAAATACATTTAAAGATTGCGCTCGTCTAATATCGATTGGTAGGGAATTCCATAGCAGGATACTCTGCACAGTAAAGGAGGAGTGATAGAATTCAGTTTTATGCGTAGGAGTTTCAAGAATTAGGTTGTCTAAGGATCGTAAGTCAAAACTGCCGCCGGAGAGGAACATAAAATTTTGCTTTAAGTAACTAGGGGTTTTAGGATTAAAAAGAATATTAAAGAGAAGTTGTAAAATGCGCATCTTACGCCGCAATCGAATGGGCAGCCAATTGAGCTTTCTTCGGAACTCCGAAATATGGTCAAATTTACGGAGTCCAAAAATGAATCTGATGCAAACATTTTGTAAGCGCTCTAACTTATCAAGCTGCAACTCAGTTAAATCAGGATAACATACATCAGCATAATCAAGAATAGAAAGTAAAAGAGAGTGAGCAAGAGAAATTTTAGTTGAGATAGGCAAAAAATTGCGTAACCTATTAAGTGCGTGAGAAGAACAAAAAATCCTCCTGCTCAGTTCATTTATTTGGGGCTGCCAAGACAGGGTTTTATCCAAAGTAATGCCCAAGTTCCTAACAGTGGAGCAAAACGGAACAGCCGTACTATCTATAGTAATCTGGGGTAAAGTTGACCAATTTATTCTCATTATATACGATGCACTTCCGATGATAATAGACTGGCTCTTATAAGGGTTTATCTGAAGACCATACGATTTACTCCATTTCACAACTTTGTCTAAATCAAAGTTTGCCGTCAGAATAGCAGCCGGCAATTCATTAAAAGTAGACTGGTTGTAAATTTGAAGATCATCAGCATAAAGATGAGAGTTGGAAGAAAGTTGATTAGTAATAGAATTTATAAAGAGCGAAAAGAGAAGAGGAGAGAGGATACCACCCTGTGTGTAATAGACCCTAAGGATACAGGCTTTCGATTTTGATGTCTTAATGTAAATTAATGTAAATCAAAGTTTTTGTCTCACTTATTCGTACTAAGGATTTACGAGTAGTAAGTATTGAAATAATCCTTTAATTCACGAAATCATAATTACGTAATAATTTTAAAAAATCACATAATTTTCAAATTGATATTCATATCCATTCAAATATAGAACAAAAACGTATTCACAGACAGCGTCTCTACGCTTCAATAGGTGGCATAGACAAGCGACAGTTGTCTATACTCTACGCATACGGCGCCCATAAACAATATTATTGTTTAAATATGGAGCGAACTGCGAATGAATTGAAACCTGAATAAAACCTGGGGGAATGAGTGATTAAAATTAATATAAAAGATTTAAATGTGCCTATTTCTTCTATTACCCTTCTGAATTTTTCGTAAAATTAGAAGTATTCAATGTATATTTCATTTTTGACGTTCATTTATACATTATGTTACCTACATGAATGATTTTTGAAGGAGGATCTTTCGGCTTCAACAAGGATTAAGTATGGCAACACCTATGAAACATGTATGTTGCTACGAATTTGCCATCATAGAAAAACTCACTCAATGTGTACAAATAAATATATCTTAATAACAAGTGAGGCAGACGCCTAGTTGGTTGAACTTCGGGCAATAAAAATGTGAGCCCATAAAAAGAATTATTAGTAGGAATGCAATTTCCTCGTCCAAGGCATATGTCACGTCCGGTCGGCAAATGAATAAAAATCAACCACTCACGACAAACTGAGACTAATGACTCGTGGGATTTGTACTATCGATCTAATGCTTTATTTCCATGACGGTACATTTAACGTATTATATGTGAGGGTAGATTTGTTTCGATGTTAATCTAATTTTTATATCTACTAGCTGTTTCTACTTGTATTGATGATTTGTATTTTAAATTGTATCAACACAAAGACTTCATTTAACAGTACGATCTAGTTTTAAGATTAATAATTATTTTAAAACTAGACTTATATTCTAAAAAGGATACATAAAGTGTATTAGAGTCTCTATTAAGAAAGACACTTGTGCACTATTTTATTCATAAAACAACAACGCCTTTCATAATGTGACATTTAAAAATACTGTATGATCATTATTACACGGAAGTCACACATACGTTTTGGTTTATTTTATTTACGCTTATTTTATTTGATAATTTGTCCATAAAAGGGAAATTTTATAGGGGTTTGTTATAAAATTTTCAAGATCATTATTTCACGAATCCGTTACATTAGCTTTTAAGTATTCAGTTGGTTTTATTAAAAAATTTTTATTATTTTAGATTAAGGTTGAATTCTTACCCATAATATTGATTTTATAGTCTATTGCCTTACTAGAGGTTTCCTGGAAGAGATGATTGTTAGCGCTAAGACCGCCCGTTGCACCCTCATACTTTTTATGTATTAAGTTAATAGTAACAAATGATTAATAACCCTTTGAACCGCTTCTAATAAAATCTTCAGGCGTATTTTTTCATAACAATATATTATAAATTTAATATAAACTCAGCGTAAACAATACATCCATTACCCCAACGCAAGATTGAACAAAGATAAGACGTTAATCAAGTTAGGTCAGACCATCATAAGGCCTGCGGATTAAATTTATGCCCCCGAAATAATTAATTCCCTTTAACTTCATTAAGACACCCGCATAGGTGTAATTAGAATGAACTAAGGAATCTTAATTGTTGAATTGAATGGACACACGGCTACAGAAAATGGTCGGATGAAGCTTCTTTTATTTATTTTAACTGTATTTTTATAGCGAACCGTAAATAACGACTTAGGGCCCTTCAAGAAAAGAGCGTACCAATTCTTAAAAGGCCGGTAACGCACTCGCGAGACCTCTAGCATTGAGAGTGTGCGGGCGGCGGTATCACTTAACATCAGGTGAGCCTCCTGCCCGTTTGCCCCCTGTTCTATAAAAAAAAATCTTTGAATGCTCAAAACCGAGTTAGATGTATTATTATTCTCGAACCAATTACGCCAATTTCTCGTCTCGTTTTATCTGGAGTAGAGTGAAATAATAGGGTTGTTGAGTGAGAGAGAAAAGTAAGATTCTGAATCCCCCGGCTCGTCGAAGCGTCTTCTCTAGCTTAGTTGGGTTTTCCCCTCTCGCTGGACTCAGAGACTGTAAGCCCAAGCGACCGTACTTCAGAAATGGAAACACAAGTCGATGACGAAGTGGGTTGTGCGTAAATGAGAAATAAAAAAGTGAGATTCAGAAGGTGACTTAACTCGAACTGTGACTCCGTTAAATTCAATATTAACGTAACGAAGTCAGAATCAGCCCTAATTCTCGTTTCTGAATCTAAGACCTCAAAATGCCGTCATAGAACTGGCACAGGCTCACGATACCGTTTAATGAAAAGTGTTTAATTTAGCAGATCTAGAAATATGAGCCCAAATTTGTAAAGGATATTATATCACCAAGGATAATAAGATTAATAATATTAATCAACCCTGTATGGGTTAGTTCTTCGCCGCAGATTTCTCCTGTATCTCAGAAATGTTTGTTTTTATGGACAAATTCTTTTTTGCCTGACAGCCGTAATTTAAACTGATGAGAGTCCGAAGATAAAGCCACTAAGTCAACAAGGCATTTATTATTACTAAAACTTTCTTCATAATAATTTAAAGCGCCTGATCCAAAATGTAAGCAATTATGTATCCATACTTAAAATTTCAATTGGACAATTTAATTGTTTATTAAAGTAATATTGCTTTCTAAAGGCCGGAAACGCACTCGCAAGCCCTCTGGCATTCAGAGTGTCCATAGCCGGCGGTATCATCAACATCAGGTGAGCTTCATGTCCGTTTGCCCCCTATTCTATAAAAAAAATATATTCCTTTTATCGAATTATGTGTTAATATCTTTCTCTCAGTAATCATAAATATTTTAAAAAAATTAAGTTCTTATGTTTTCATCACAGCGTATACAAAATTTGACAGATTACTCAAATAGTACAATTAGACTGAATAATGTTTATAAACTGCTAAACTCCACCAAGATCTGAAAGCTAATTGTTAGTAATAACGAGCGAAATAACAAGAAACACTAAACAGCTGTGAGTCTCGAATCCCAGTGTTATTCATGATAATATAATGGGATAAATGTATGGTTTAGCGTTCGGTCAAGGCGTGATGCCATAACAATAAGATGTATACCGTCATTGTTCGCGACCTTTGGAGTAATATATAGAGGAATTAGTGTATTTATGCTTTGTGAATATTACCGATTATTAAAGGTTATGTGTACAATTGACACTAAAAAGGAACTACTCGGCTAATAAGTAAAAAGTTGGCTTATTGGCTATTAGTATTTTTCTGGGGTAGTAGGTTTGATTCCCGGCTGTGCCAATGGACTTTCTGCAATGCATCAAACATTTGCTCGAACGTTGACGGAGATCATTGTAAGGAAATTATGTCTTAAAGGTCGACGGCGTGTGTCAGGCACGAGCAGATCATCAACTTGCCTATAATATTGATATACAAATGATCATGAAACAGATACAGATCTGAGGCCCAGATCTAAAAAGGTTGTAACGCCACTGATTTATTTTAATATTCGACTAGATTTAGGTGATCGAATAGGGGGCAAATGAGCAGGAGACTGACGCCAAATGATACCGCCGCCCTCTCAATGCCATAGGACACTAAGTTATGCTTAAGATTATTTGTTCAAGCTATTACAGCCTCAGATCTCGATTTAAGCATTTTACTTAAGAGGATTCGAGACACACTTCTATGCTCTTTGATATCTATGACTGAACTTAAATTTAATCGTAGCCTTAGACTTCACAATTTCACCCATAAAATTAGTACAACATAAACTAATTTATTAGAGAATACCAATTCTTAATAAAATCGGACTGTTTGTACCATAATTCCAGACAAAAAATTATATCGCAATTTACAGAGAAAAATTCCAAAGCAACCTTTTCTTTTGATTGAAAGATATTACGGTAATACCTAATAGAAGCGGCAAAGGCTTCAACTCGTTCGAGTAGCACTAGGTTCGAAATGAGAAAAGTTTAGCGAAACGCTGTCGAGTCAATACTGACTATAAACAACTCAATGTAATAAGAGCACACAAAATTGAATCCTATTACCAGCTCATAAAGTTTATTTTTCCACGTGTTATTTCTATTTTGCGTATGGCTCCGCTTACCGATAAAGTTTTTCTAATAAGGTTCACTGCTGCATTATTAGGACGGGAATTAAAAGTTACATAATATGATGCATGCGAAATATATAAAAGGTTAATGAACCTTATTCAATCATTCTTAATTCAAAATTTTATCAGCATCACAGTTAACTGAAAATCTTCCATAGTTTCACAAGACACTTTCTTTTGCAGACTAGCGAACTGTGGAATCGACTCCCGGGGGATCTTAAAATAAATAAATACTCCTCTCGCAAAGGCCACCACTAAAAATGAGTATCCATGGGCTACTCGCTTACTATAAAATAGAAAACTACTATACAAATGCACATACTTAACTTAAAATCTTTATTAGTATTGAATAAATAAAAACAAATCAGTGGCGTTTCAACCTTTTTATGATTTATGATTTTATAATCTAATAATCAAGTAAGTGATCAGCGTCCTGTGCCTGACACACGCCGTCGAATTATTTAGGTGTCCAGCAAGCTGGTTTCCTCACAATGTTTTCCTTTGCCGTTCGAGCGAATGTTAAGCACACGTAGAAAGAAAGTCCATTGGTGCACAGGGATCGAACTTTCTATCTCAGTTTGGAGTCAGATGAGAGTCGGACGCTGAAGGAACTAGGCCAACACGGCCTTATCAGTAATAGTTAAGTTAATATTCATTAGCTGGTTAAGCCCAATCGTACAATTCCCATTTCTGGTTGAAGATATTTTAGGTATGGTCAAAGTAATTGTCGTGACCATCAACAATTTTAACATATAATATGACTTTTATTTAGACTTTAATTTTATGCGTGAGGTAACCATAACATTTTATGAGAATAGATATTTATAGTTGAGCAGTTATATTATGTTTGATTTAGATTATTAATTGTTATATCTGACTTACAAGATCTATTAAATTTGCTCAACAATCTGTCATAGATAACAAACTAATTCTGTCATTTATAAATGTTTTTATAAATAATAAGAATTTATATATATATCGCAGTAAAGTATCTAAATCAGAGAGTTAATTGAATCTCTAGACAGTTCTCTTACCCATGGACATGTATAAAAATGTGATAATTTTTTTGTTTATACAAGTATACCTAACTAATGTACCTAATTTACATTGATTGTTTACAATACATTTTTCATATCTTAGTGTAAGTAATTACGAAGTTAAATTATCATTCAAATAATTACCGTCTTCGAGGCTGATAGTGCATTATAACAATGAGCTTTGCTAACAAAGTGTTACTAGTAACTGGTGCTGGATCAGGCATTGGAGCAGGGACTGCTATTAAGTTTGCAAAAGAAGGCGCCAACGTGGCAATTGTTGGCCGAAATCTAGATAAGCTAAAGAGAATTGCAGAAAAATGCGAGAAAATTGGACCCAAACCCTTAATAATACAATCAGACGTAAGTCATGATGAATCAGCGTCCAAAATTATTAACGAAGTAATTGCAGCATTTAAAAGATTAGATGTTTTAGTAAACAATGCTGGTGTATTGAAATTTGGAACAATAATGAAAGGGAATTTATTAGAAGCCTACGATACATCAATGGCTGTTAACGTACGCGCCCCAATTAATTTAACAGCAATAGCCGCGCCACATCTCGTCAAAGCTAAAGGAAACATCATTAATATATCAAGTCTGGCAGGCACAACAGCCCCAGAAAAGCCACCAACCAGTGCCTATCACATCTCAAAAGCTGCACTTAGTCACTTTTCGCGATGTGCAGCGTTAGAACTCTCTAAACATGGAGTAAGAGTCAACACTATAAGTCCTGGCCCAGTTAAAACAGATCTTATGGATAATGCTGGAATCGGTCATGTTAAGTTTGAAGATATGGCTAAAACCCTACCTTTGCAAAGAGTGTCTGAAGCGGGGGAAATTGCTGATCTTATTGCATTTTTGGCGAGTGATAAGGCCGTAGGTATTACGGGGACAGAGATATTTGTTGATAACGGTTATCTTTTAAGACATGGATAGTTTTTAATTATAAAGATGTTATTTTATTAAGTGGCATTTCATTATGTCATAACTGGAATACATTTTGTACTTAATTTTAATTAGTATTATTCACTTATTTAATTATTTATTATAGAAATACACACATTATCCTTACAGCCTATGCCAATACGATAATGTCGAGAAACATTTAATATAATATACTAAAATTACATAACAATTACATACGTCGGTCTCTTGCCACCGTCAACGTGCCAAGTCTACATGAGCCGCCTGGAATTGCTAGAGACGGTGGCAAGAGACCGGACGGTATGAGTTTAATTCCATGGAAGATGGGTCGGGTTTTGGTATGGGATGGCACCTGTTCAGACACACTGGCCCCTTCCAATCTTCATGGAACCAACAACAGAGCTGGTGCGGCTTGTGATGCGGCTGAATAAGCTAAAGTCTGCAAATACAGGGGTCTAGGCTCTGAATATGATTTTGTCCCATTCGGTGTCGAGACCCTTGGTCCGTGGGGTCCTAGCGCGTTAAGGCTTTTTAGGGAATTATCAAAAAGGTTAGTCGACATCACAGGAGAACGAAGAGCTGGCAGCTACCTCGCACATAGAATTAGTCTAGCTATTCAAAGGGGGAACGCTGCCAGTATCTTCGGAACCTTGCCTAAAGGGACTCCTTTTAATAATATTTTTTAATAATTAAATTTTAAGGGTAGTTATTAGATATATTTTTATGTATTATGTTATTTGTTTTGAATTGTATTTAAGTTTGGCTTGTGTGACTTTACTACATTATAATTGCTATTTATTTAAGACATAATATACACAATATCGCTACTGTTAATTCTTTCTGCGAACATACAAATATGTCAATAGTGTCGGAGACAGCATTCAGTAGGCGCAACGACCTGGATAACGGGGATCTGTGCAATAGACTGGTTCTTGCCTTTGGTATCGCAAATAACCTAGGCCTTCGCCGTCGCACATATGTACCCAGAACCCCAGTTCTTGGAGTACACTTGGGTTGCACATTACACCCCTCAAGATGATTAGTACGTAGTAGGCCAACTGTAAGTCCCGTCTGGTTTCTTTCTGTATTTCACTTTTCACAGATTTGAAAGTGTAGAAAAGTGTATGTGTAGTAGTAATATTTGACTTAGTATCGCTTTAGTCCTAATTTTCTATTACAATATTAGCTATGAATAGTATGAGCTTGGGTCTGCAAACAACTGATGGCAAAATTTTAAATTGGGATAAGCCATACTTTTGCTGCGTGTCATTTCTATTTTTAGCCTCTGATTAAATCGTATTTGCAATAATTGTAATATTGTGTAATATGTATTTGACTACTTATAAAAACAAGGAAAATTATGGAAAAAACACTTTTAAGCTACGGGTTAAATTATTATTAACCTCATAAAATCTTTTGTAACATCGTATTAAATATCGTTATACGTTTAGGTGTTGCATGGCAAGATATTCACAAAGGACACGAGTGCGTTGACTCATGACTGTGAAAACGTTAACTGGGAAACCTCTATAAACTATAACTATCAAAACTATAATTTAACTGTATGGTTATTTATTATTATAAATCCATATCAATGCATTGTAATAAAAAATAATATTGTGCAAATATCACTGTTATGTTTTGATATTTATAATTTGTTTTTTTATGAACTAAACTTGTAGTATAAACAATTATTGAAGTTGGTGTAACCGGAGGATTTACGTTAGTATTTTCCTGTTACGATGTCCGCGTCTGCTCATTTAATTATATATATTATAGCGAATCGATCGACTTCAGTCTGCGTCTGCATTGCGGTCAGAGCGCACGCCAAAATGAGTTTTAAAAATAAAGTTGTGATTGTGACCGGCGCCAGCTCCGGTATTGGTGCTGCTACCGCATTGAAATTCTCAAAAGAAGGCGCTGCGGTCGTAATGGTAGCTCGTGACGAGGCAAAACTCAAAGCTGTCAAGAAAAAATGCGACGCCGAAGGTTGGCCTGCATTCATTATCAAGGCCGACATATCGGAGGAGGAGGAAGCGGAAAGTGTTATAGAAAAAACTGTAAATGAATTTGGCAAAATAGACATCTTAATAAACAATGCAGGTATACTACGATGTGGACGAATAGTTGATGGATCTATCCTAGAAACTTACGACGAGGTTATGAATACAAACATTAGAGCTGTAGTATATATCACAACATATGCAACGCCACATCTAATAAATAGTTCAGGGAATATTGTGAATATTTCTACTATAGGAGGCGAGAGAGTTATATGTTCTGACTACAATGCATATTGTGTTTCAAAGGCGGCCTTAACACATTTCACGCGTGCGGCCGCCATGGAATTAGGTGAACATGGTGTAAGAGTGAACACAGTGAGCCCTGGAATTGTAAGAACTGACTTATTAAAAAACGCAGGGTTCAATACAGATGATGATGATAACTTTATGTTCAAAACTGTTATGAATAAGTGGACTGAGCCGGAAGAAATAGCTGATTTAATTCTTTACGTTGCCAGTGATAAGGCGAAAAGTATAACTGGCTCGAACTTTGTTAGTGATAATGGTAATTTGTTAATTTAAAGAGACATTTGAGTAGTACAACGGGTTTATGAGATATCACCCTCTCTTTCGTTTCATGTTGGTTGAAGCGAGAGAGCGTCTATGCTTACAGAACATAGCCGTTTTATGCTTACATTTTGTGTAATTAATATGACTTTTTTTAGTTTTAGTTATATTTCGATAAATCGATATTATAGTTTATTTACTATTCTAGCCTGAAGGCAAACCAAAGAACTGATTGTTACTATAGGTGTTCCTGAATTTTTTTGTAAATAAAAAACTAAATATGTACCTAATTGTTTTTGTTTATTTCCCTTTACTTACAAATCATAAGTTCCACATTTAGATAAGATAGAAATGTATTTTTATATGTAAATTCAGAAAAAAATTGTATGTAAGATAAAATAAACTTAGCTAATTAAGCATTTTGTTATTAAAATCCAAAGTAGACCTAACTAGTATGAAGTTAATCCCATAATCCTTTTCTTGATTAATTTGATTTTTGTTTGGATTTTGATGTTAGATAATCTTACTAATCTATCTATACTGGATTCCCCTATCAGAAAATAAACTTTTACTCAGATTGTCATGCAATATATTGATAACTGATTAGCAAAACGGTTTTCCACGGTTCCTACGGTTTTAGTTTAAGTTTATTATTATTAAATACATTTATTTTAAGTAAAATTATGTGTTTTAATCTATTTAGTATGTTTCTTACCATCTTATTGTTTTGCCTCTTTGTTTTAAAATTAATTTAATTGTTAACCATAAAATGTATATACCTACCTCTGGTTCATTCATAGTTTTACACAAATCTAAATATGTTTATCAAGTCGATACATTAAAGTTTTAAATATATCTAGATTGGAGGACTGTGATACCATTTGCCGATTTTGTGATTTCATAACGTAATCGTGGTGTGTCACCAGTAGATTATAGCAATTGCAATTTAGAAATTTTCTCTTCTTTTTTCTTTCTTTTTTTTCTTTTTTCAGAAAATTTTTTTTTTTTCTTAGTACCTACATATAAATTATAACTGTAAATTAGAACGTAGTACAGCAGTACCTACACCCTTTATTCTCTCGTATCTTCTTAAGAATAACATTGAAAAATATTTATGAAAATTATTTCAAATTTTCTTTCGTAGTTATTGAGAATTTCATGTATTTTTAAGTAATCATTTTAATTCAAATGTTTTCTTATTGTCTCATCTCTTCCGTGTCACAAACCATGCAACTGTCAATGAACCTGTAATTTTTTCCCAATTACTTGTTTTATGTATAATGTGTATTCGTATTGTGTGTAGACGGTGGCTAACTTAACATCAGGTGAAACGTACCTTCCAAGCCTTCCATACAAAACATAGCATGTTGGGTTTTTTGTAAAGCGCCTTTTTCCTTGTTTTGATAACTGAAATATAAGACTGGGGACTTTGAAACCTGTTTTGTGGCAACCATATCGACCATATGCTACTTTTTTCCTTTTTGCGTTGTTTGAAATTAAATACCCATACGCATAATATAAGCTAAACTTACCAGAGACATGTGTCCATAATTTTTCTCAATCAATGCTGTTTATTTTAAATATAAAGGTAACCTAAATTACGTAAATATGATTTATTAAAGGTACATTATTTCTTGTATAATCTTTTCTAATTCATATTTATATCAGATTTCGGATGTCCTATGTTGATAGATGACTTATTAATAAATAAATCTATAGCTCTGTTATTATTTTAAAAAGATAAACATTAATTATTAATTTCATACAATAAGTAGCTTATTAAACTGAAGTAGAAGCAAACTAAAATAATAAAATAGTTTAGTTTAGTAATTCTAGCTCCATTTTTCTGACTTTTAAGAATCTTATTCGATTGGCCTTGTCGTAAATATGAAATACCACATCATCAGCTCGCGCTTATGTCGCTCGGATCGCTATAGCGCGTCACGACCTCATGGGTCATTGAGCTAACGAATTTTTTTTCAACGAAGTTACCCATTCGTTAGCGGAGATTTGAAGATCTGGTTCTTTTGAGCCGTTCAATCGCGAACGACACATTCATATATGAGTCATCTTAGCAACAAATTTCACAATGTGGTGCATTCACAATCCATAAGTATATTTTCCTGTTCCGAACGAAGTTTGTAACATGTGAATTACATTACGTCACCTCCTTTCCAGTATAAGACTTCGAAAATCAATCACTCCAGTTCCACTCGTTTTAAACTATAGACGACATGCGTTTTAAAAATAAAGTTGTGATTATAACCGGTGCAAATGCAAATTTTGGTAAAGAAATATCCGTGCAGTTTATTCTTGAAGGCGCATTTGTAGTCTTAGTTGGCAAAAATGGAGACAAACTCAACAGTTTAAAGAAAATCTGTGACGCCAAAAAAGATGACCAGACACAACCGGCTTTTATCATCAGAGCGGACTTGACTCAAGACGATGAAGTTACAAATGTAATAAGTCAAACAATAGAGAAGTTTGGCAAGTTAGATATATTGATAAATAACGCGGAGATAGTGCGTGAAGGCTGTCTTATTGACAAAAGTGTTTTAAGTACATTCGATGATGTTATGAACATCAATCTACGCGCCGTTGTAGCCATCACTACTTCTGCGGTACCACACCTCATCACGACGAAGGGAAATATAGTGAATATATCTTTTGTTGGTGCTGAAAGAATTTTAGGTAACAATCACATAGCTTACTTTATTTCTAAAGCTGGGCTTAATCATTTTACAAGAGCATGTGCCATGGAATTAGGAAATAAAGGAGTCAGGGTGAACACAGTTAGTGTAGGAGCATCTTCAGACAGCTTTAGTTATAGTACATGCATTCACACTGATATTGACCCTGAGGAAGTAGCCGCCTTGGTTCTCCATGTTGCTAGCAATAAATCTAAAGGAATTACAGGTTCAAATCTAATCAATGATTGTGGACATTTAGTTGGCCTTGTTAAGTCGTGGTAAAAACTTTAAAGACTGGACTTTTAACTACAATTCGGTACATAGTTTTTAATACAATACAACTCTCATGGAATATTTTAATAAGTGTAAGAGTTATAAGGAAAACATTGTTTGTTTTGTTTCGCTATCTTAAAACTGATGATAATAGTAAATATATATTTTAAATTGTAAATACTAGATAAGTGAATCATAGAATAAATTATTTTAATGATATATAGTGATTATATAAATTTTTATAATTATTTATTGATTATATTATGATATGAAGAGAGTCATGATCCTATATTATAATAAAAAAGTAAGTAAAAGAAAATATCTGAACTTATAAATGCTAGTAAACTTCACCTTTGATTCTTTCTTTTATTTATAGAATAATTATTTATATTTTCTAAACCTCCAACTTAATAAAGTATTATATTAAATTACTAAGCTAGTTGAGAAGGAGCAGATCATATAGTGTGTATGCTCATTTCAAAACCTTAAACATTTATTCTTTTTTTATTTTTCTTACAATAATGGAATACATCCAGTTTCATTGTTTGTTTAAATATGGATAAATATATTAAATGTTTTAGATCCATGGGCAGAACTAAACTTGAAAGGCAATCCCTAACTTTTTAATTACAATTTGATCTTGACATGGTACTTTTTATTAGCAACTAAGATGAGCTACCCACAAGGCTAGTCACTAGTAGGATAGGAGTTACTTATTTTAACTTTGTTACATTGAAATGAAAACAAATAACATAAATTATTAGGGTTGTAACAGGCAGACTTATAGCTAACAAACAATCTCTTCCAGGCAAATGTTTAAACAACTTTTCTAACATAAAAAAATGAACTATACTACTAGTGTATTTGGTATCATAAGAATGGTTAAATTATCAACTTAATAGGATTACAAAAACAAATCTCACATCTCACCTGATAACGCTTTTAATATATATATATATAAAATATATATGTGTAAAGGTTTATCTAATAATCATTTTACTTGGTAAGTCATGTTGAAAACCATAAGAAATGAGTTTCGTTGAGAAAGTTGTTTTTATTATTGGTGCAAGTTCTGGTATTGGTGTCTGAACAGCTATAGAGTTTTCAAAGGTGTTTGTGATTTTCGGCCGTAAGAAAAATGGTCAAATGCCACTTGTTATCAAGGCTGTATGAATCGACGATGACCTAACTAGGATAGTCCAAGAAACAATTGATAAATACGGTAAAATTTATAATCTTGTAAATAATGCTTGTATTGTCCGATTTCCGTCAATTTTAAAGAACAATTTAATCAACGCGTTTGATGATGTTATTAATACTAATTCATCATCAGAGGAATCATGAAAGTTACAAACCTCGTTTCACCGCATATTATAAAGACGAAATAAAACATTTTTATCATATCAAGTATTGCTGGACAAGCTATGCCAAAAAAACTTTCATTTACATCGTATGCAATAACTAAAGCGGGCTTAGATATCTTTAGTAAAGCAGCTGCGGTAGAATTATACCTTACGGTCCTTACGGTAGAGTCCTGGACCAGTGTTCACAGATATTTTGAAAAACGCGGGTCGCACATCGGATTCAGAAACATCGAGGCCATTCGATCAAATTACAACGGCTTTGAATAGAGTATCCACTCCTGGAGAAGTAGCTGACATGATAATATATTTATCTGGTAAAAAATGTATCGGTGTGACGGGATCAAACTTCGTACTGGATGATGGGACGTTACTTACCTAATATCTTTGGCTAATATATATAAAATAATATATTACATAAAATCTTTAATGTAATATATAATTTTATTTGCGACTTCTTTATATTGCCATATCCTAATTGATAAGATAAAAACGTTTTTAGTAAAACATGTTTTCATCTCATTATGTTCCTTTATTTTTTAATCAACTATTTCTAATTTATGCAATTAATTAAGGATTTATTACTTATTCATTTTATTAACACTTGTTGCATGTAGAGAAATACTATACAATTGACATCATTAAATAAAAATGGAAAATGGCGGCCTTATCGCATTCGAGCAATTTCTTCCATGTAACCATTCTGAGAAAATAAAATTAGACGAGGAATGCAAAAGTTCATAAGACATATAGTTATTTAGATAAAACTAATGGAACAAAACAAAGCAATGAAAACATAATATGTAAACAATGAGCAGTAACAATATTAAAAAAGGACACGTGAAAAAGAAAAAGCGCACATGAACCACGATAGTTTCAGATCAGCCGGGTCGAAAGTTGACAGGTCGTAAATATTTTTAATACTTTATTATTAACAGGCTCTGAATACCTAACGTTGCATTACAAAATATAACAGAATTTTTCAAATCATTTTTAAATATTGTGTTTTAGGTGCCAGTTAGCAAACTTACTTGATGTGTTTGTTTGCCTTTTAAATCTTGTAAGGATTTACATCAGTAAAATATTTATATGATTAACATTACTTGGCTTAGGCCCCTGTGACAGTGTACCTGTATTGAAACAAAAAAACAAAACAAAATTTATTTATTCATGTAGGTAACAATGTACACTTATGAACGTCAAAAAATTTAAAAATTGTGAATTTACATTTACTGCCAGTTCTCAAATCAAGGGCGTAGAACGGAAGAGAAGAACTGGCAATAAACTCTCCGCCACTCTTTTTAATCGCCAAGTTTTTTTTTTTTTACACAATGCTTGTAAGGAGCTGCGACCACTACACCATGTTCCATATGACATATTGAGTAATAAAGAATAAAAAAACAAATTAAAAACAAAGATTTGTCCTCTATCAGCAGGAGGCATGGTGAAATAGGAGCACGCACTTACACACTTGTGAGAACAACACGCAAATACGTAGTATAAACAACTAATATCACCGCATACACGAATTCAAGTACGACCAGTCACCACAAGTAGCACCCGTTCACGAGTATGACGCATGGCCAGCCATCGGCCCCCTCGCCATATTTTAGGGAGAGAGACAACCCGACGCATGGACGCCGCCACAAGCAATGACATTTGAGTGAGCATGACGATCCTTGAAATGTGCACTTGGCTACACAAGAAAATAGTAATAATACTAATTATACTGAAATAATTTGATACCACATGAATCACGGTTTGTTCCCACTTTACATTAAAAAAAAGTCGTAGATGTCGACGATCGCCCCATAGTCTGAAAATGCAGCCGAGAGATTCTGTCGCGTTACCTATTTATACTGAAGCAATTCATATCCAAGCACAATGATCGTTTAAGTATTCATTTATATTATAATAGGCCTTAGCAAGCAGTTTTACTTTAATGTACGATTTAAATTTATTTATTGACAATATTTGTATCTCACTAGGGATTTTGTTGAAAAAACGTATGCAATTGCCTTGGAAAGAATTACTCGTTTTATGCAGCCTCGTGGTTGGTGCGCTAATTTTGTCTTTATTACGAGTACTATAATTATGGAAGCTACTATTCTTTTTAAAGATATCTATATTTTTCCGCACATACAAAATATTCTCATAAATGTATTGACTTGCCAAAGTTAAAATATTTAATTCCTTAAACTTATTTCGGACTGACTCCCGTGGGGACAACCCACAGATCGCTCTTCAGATTGATTCATGCAATCCTGAGCTAAAGTAAACAGTCAGGCATAAAATAATAATAATTAATTGATATTTATTTCAGATAGCTATTTATTTCTTTACAGTTTTATATTATATTATGATAAGCTACGATATGATAAATGTAAGTCATATAAAATAAAAAATAAACTTCATGTTATGCAGTAAAAAATTATCTAAAACTCAATATTCTTTTCAAACTAAATCTTTGATTTGTTCTTTTATTTATGGTAATTTTGTAAACCTCGATTAAATAAGAAAGTGTAATAATAAACTAATCAGATAGTTGAGAAGGAGCAAAACAGAACATCCTTAGAGCTCTATTTTTCAGAGAGGAGAAGTCGTTTCCACAAGGAGTCGTGGCCGTAATGCAGAGAGACGCCACATCTCTACGCAACGCCAAGGGATCAGGCCACACGGAAAGGGATTGGTCAACGACGATCGAATCGAATCGCTCAATACGCTAAATTCGAAGGAGCTGGTACTGGCAGTATTCCATGTGGGGCCGAATTTGCGCTTTGTAGAGTTGCAAGTGGTGGCTCGGAGTGAAGTACCGTCTCGTCTTGCTGAACGCACTAAGATTTTTGGAGGCTAATTTTGCCTTCTTTTACAAATGACCGCGAAACTGAACGTCATTCGATGTGTCAACGTCAAGTATTCCGAAGTTAGCTGAGGCGTTAAGGAGTGCCTTCAAAAGGGGGAGTGTTAGTTATTAATTGATTATGAACATTTTTATCAGTTTATATATACGTTAGAGATAACTCTTAGTAAAAACTTGAGATCTTCCTTTTAAAAACGCTTTGTGAACCGAGTGGCTAATTATTTGTATCAGTTAAATAAACCGGCTTTATTGTCAAGGTTAAAACGAATCGAGCATTTGTCATGTCTATCTTTCTATTTGACGTTTAACTATGTTCAAGAATTGACTTAAGCTTAAAAATAGTTATTCTACATTTTATTATGTGTTTGCAGTCTGACACTAGACAATATTGTTTCTTTTTTACAATTAAATCTAAACCGTATAGTTTTATTATTTATAAAAATAAATGTAAGTCGAATTATTCAAAATTATTAAAAATATTTTGCATACTATAATTATTTATCTTTAATTAAAATGCTAGATAATTAAAATAACAAACTAAATTACAGTAGTTAATTTATTTATTTAAATGCGTTTTATAAATTATAAAATTGTGATGACGGGAAAGAAGGTAATTAAGATATATTGTCACATTTGTATAACTGTGCGATAACAATTGCTTATATAAGGGAAGTTATTGTTCATACCGCTCAGTTCTCAGTCTCAGCCATTGCAAGCCATAGCTTCAACTGTAAAATGAGTTTTAAATCTAAAGTGGTAATTGTCACGGGTGCAAGTTCTGGCATCGGGGCACATATAGTCACAGCTTTTGCCAAAGAGGGCGCCAACGTCGTTTTAGTAGCACGAAATGAAGAGAGATTAAAAAAAGTCGCTAAAGATTGCGAAGGCTTCGGCTGCGAACCACTCATCGTCCCAGCAGACATCACAATCGACGATGAAGGAAAAAACGTAATAGATAAGACAATTGATAAATTCGGACGACTGGATGTGCTAGTTAACAGCGCTGGTATATTGCGAACAGGTCTGCTAGAGAAAGGAGACATTATGGAAGTCTTCGACGAGGTCATGAAGATAAACGTGAGGGCTGCTGTAAATTTGATGAAGTTTGCTACTCCACATTTGATTAAAACTAAGGGAAATATCGTTAGTATTTCAAGCGTTGGTGGGCAGCAGGTGTTTTCAGAATTCATGGCCTCCTACTCAACATCAAAGGCTGCACTTGACATGTTCTCTCGTGGTGCTGCTGTTGAACTTGGAAAACACGGCGTAAGAGTGAACGTTGTTAGTCCCGGAGGTGTATTAGGAACTAGAATATTGGCTAACGCTGGATTTGATCCAAAATTATCAGTTGATGATGTGGCATTTAGACCCCTTCTAGGGAGATGGAGTGAACTACAAGAGATTGCTGATTTAGTCTTATTTCTAGCAAGTGATAAAGCCAAGGGAGTCACAGGGAGCAACTATACGTGCGATAATGGTTACCTAAATGATAAACATTGTTTTAAAAAAGGCGTGATTTCAAAATAATTATGAGAACAATGTATTCCTATTAATTAAAATTTTATTAATAGCAAATTATAAACTGACTTACAGAAGTCATGAAGCACCTACTGATATTATAGATATGATCTTATTTACTGGAGCTAACTGGGTGTGGAGGAACTGGAGTTCTTCAATATTAACTATTAACGATCTTTTGCCGTTTGCTTGCTGGTTCTTTTATAATATTTTTCTTATTTAGTCCCTGTGTTAAATCAATACAATTGTTAATTTTTGACTTGAAAAGGTTCGTAACATTTTATACTAAAGACGCTAACACTGATTATTAATAATTCTACAATTTAGATTTGAGGGTTATTATTAATAATTGGTTTTAATTGTTTAAATATAAAATTTAATTATTATGTTTAAACTTTTATTTTATAATAAGATAGCCGTAATATAAATTTAGTTTTCATTTCCGAGAACATAGATATATTATACCTATATACATATCAGGATGCTCACCTGATGTTAAGTGATGCCGCAATGCGTTGCCGGCTTTTAAGAATCGGCACGCTCTTTTCTTGAAGGACCTCTTAACCTGAATTGATATAATACTGATGACCACTACTTTTCTTAGAAAAATTATAAACGTCTAATTCATTTTATGCACCAGCTGCACGGCATTGCTAATAATTAAATAAAATGAAGCCCCGATAACAGGCAACCACTGTGAGAAAATAAAAATAGATAAGGTAAGAGCAAGATGTGCAAAAATACATAAGACATATATCAAATCAAATCAAATAAATCATTTATTCATATAGGTAACATAATGTTCACTTATGAACATCACAAAAAAGAAATATATGTACATTAAATGAATCTAATTTTACATTTACTGCCAGTTCTCATATCAAGGGCGTAGAATGGAAGAGAAGAACTGGCAATAAACTCTCCGCCACTCTTTTTAATCACCGAGCTTTTAACACATTGTTTGTAAGGAGCTGCAACCATTACACCATGTTCCATATGGCATATCGAGTAATAAAGAATAATAAAATAAATTAAAAACAAAGATTTGTCCTCTATCAGCAGGAGGCATGGTGAAATAGTGCTCCTATTTCACCATGCATCACCATGCACTTACATTCTCGTGAGAACAACACGCAAATACGTAGTATAAACAACTAATATCACCGCATACACGAATTCAAGTACGACCAGTCACCACAAGTAGCACCCGTTCACGAGTACGACGCATGGCCAGCCATCGGCCCCCTCGCCATATTTTACGGAGAGAGACAACCCGACGCATGGACGCCGCCACAAGCAATGACATTTAAGTGAGCATGACGATCCTTGAAATGTGGACTTGGCTACACAAGAAAATAGTAATAATTATTTAGACAACACTATTGGCAAAAAACAATGCAAATTAAACATAGGATAAGAAAATATTTAACAAAAGGGCACATAAAAAGCGAATTTAACACATGAATCTCGATAATTTCAGATCAGTTTCAGACCAATTATTACGAAAGTAAGAGATACGGTGTGGACAGGTTCTAAGGGTTGTAAGTATTAAAGTTACTTTATTATTTACAGGCGCTGAATATTTAAGGTTGCTGTTGCGTTTTCGTAAATAAAACACCGTATTTTTCTAATAATTCGTGTTTATAAAGTATCTTCAGGTGAATGTTATATAGTATTTAAAAATTTGGTCACGGTTTAGATTAAGCGTTTAATAAGTTATAGTTTCTCCCCCGCCATAAATAAAACATAACTAAACATATATACCTAACGTGTTTATTGTGATTTAGGTGCCTGGTATATCCGTAAGATAGAACATACAATGCATTAGCAAACTCACTAAATGTGTTTGTTTGCCTGTTAATTTAAGTAAGGATTTACTACTGTAAATTACTTTAAATAATTATAAGCAAAAGCATACTTCATGATTGAAAGACCATTGTCTACAGTATAATTTGAACCGGTAACACTAACAGCTTTGTCACTGGTTCCTAGAACAAAACAACATCAGCAATTTCTTCTGCCCCACATTTCCACGCAACGCCAAAGGATCAAGCCACTCGGAGAGGGCTCGTCGACGATTTGAACCGCTCTTCGTTGAATACGGTCGAGTGAAAGGAGCAGGTACTGGGGCGCCCCCGCCCGTAGTTGAGAACAATACTCTATGTGGGGCCCAATTTGCGCTTATATAGTTGCAAGCGGAGGCCTGTATTTTCCAAGCTAGCCTTTAACATGCTATATGCTGCATAATCTACACCAAGTATCTGTCTTCCTGCAACACCGGATATATTGACAATATTCCTTTTGTTTGCAATAAAGTTGCCAGATTCAACAAATTTACTACAGCTTTAAAATTTAATTTGAGAATTTCATCAAACGCTAAGTAACTACGGTCTAAATTCCGAATAATTCCAGCGTTGTTAATTTAAATATCAATTTTATTAAACTTTTTGACTGTTTCTTGTAAGACCCTTGCCTGCCTCGCTATCAACAGTTACTATATCTGCGATAGTCGGGTGACATACATTTGCTTTACCCTGCATGGCAACGGAGACGTTGAGTCTAATTTCGTTTCTTCCCGCAAGGATTACATTGGATTTCTTTTTAGAAAATTCAATAGCGGTTGCAGCACCAACCCCGGCATTTGCATCGTTTATAATATAAGAATTTTGCTCTTTAAATACATAAGTACCTTTAATCAGCGGCTTGTAAATCTAAGTCGTTTTATTTTATTTACTGAACCTATGCCAAACTTTGAACTAAGCTAGTGCTATCTTTTGTGTATCGTTTGTAATAGCTGAAATTATAAATTCTTTATTATTTCTTGTAAAATTTATCTTCACCGTAATTGTAATGTATTTAAATATAGAATAGATAAAAAAAATTATAATCATGATACTAACATACAAGAACCAGTTTGGGTACTGCACATGTCCATAAGTTTACGGAGAGACTGTTTTAAGAATATATTATCTATATTTGATTCACAACTAAAATAATTATCCAGTGGTGCTAGATCCCTTAATATTTGTTTTTTTAATATCATAATTACCAATTATTTGCCCTTCTAAATCATAAATTTACTTTGATATTTGGAGTTTGCTGGTTTTCTCACGATACCATCAACATAGTAAGATCCATTTGTGCAGTGCTGTAATTCGAACGTTCGATGAATTAAGTACAACAAAATTCACAAACATAAAAAACCTTTTTACGTTACATACATAGAGTAAAAAAGCATGTACATTTTATATAAGTAACGCCCCATTATCCAGTAAGAAGTTTGATCCCGTCACACCAATACATTTTTTACCCGATAAATACATTATCATGTCAGCTACTTCTTCTGGGGTAGATACTCTATTCAAAGCTGTTTTAATTTCATCGAATGAGTTCAATGCTCCTTCTGGTTTGAGCCCTGCGTTTATCAAAATATCTGTGTACACTGGTCCAGGGCTGATCGCGTTGACTCTCACACCGTGAGGTGCTAATTCTGCCGCAGCTGCTTTAGTAAAGATATCTAGGCCCGCTTTACTGATTGAATACGATGTCAATAAAAGATTTTTTGGCACAGCTTGTCCAGAAACACTTGATATGTTAACGATGACTCCTTTCGTGTTTATAATATGCGGAGCAACGAGGGTCGTAACTTTCATGATGCCTCTAAGATTAGTTTTAATAATCTCATCAAATACGTCGATTAAATTTCCCTTTAAAATAGACGCAAATCGGCAGATACCAGCATTATTAACCAGAATATCAATTTTACCGTATTTATCAATTGTTTCTTGGACTATCCTAGTTACGTCATCATCGATTGATATATCTGCATTGATAACGAGTGGATTTTTACCATTCGTTTTACATTCTGTTGCGACTATTTGGAGTTTATCTTCATTTCGGCCTACAATCACAACGTCAGCACCTTCTTTTGTAAACTCTATAGCTGTTGAGGCACCAATACCCGAACTTCCACCAATAACAAGGACAACTTTCTCCACGAAACTCATTTTTTGTGGTTTTCAATAGGACTAAGCAAGAAAAAACATTAGTAGGTATATATTTAGAACGTTATCAGCTGAGATATGGATTTTGTTGTTTCTGTATGCGTAGTATCTTGATAATTAAGCAGTTCTTATCTATAATGTCAAATACACTAGCGCCATAGTTCATGTTTTGTTTATATTTTTTATTTTACAAAAGATTGCTACCTAATTGAATAATTTTTGTCACTTTAAATAATTTGAGGTTAACAACAATTAAAAAAGAAAAAATCAAAGATTGAGATTAATTTTTAATTTCTGATATTCTGTTTTTTTTAATATACTGCAACGACTAACACTTATCATAATTTAATAATAAACTAAAAACATTTAAGTAACTATCTCCAATTAAAATCAATTAATTTTAATTATTATAAGGTAAATTTAGCTCTGAATTTTTTGAAGGATGATATAAAAGGATTTCGCCAGGTCTAACAATTATCTTGTGAAGGATCCCCTTTTTTTTTTTTATTTTATATATTTAAAATCTGTGGATTTCTTTATTTTATGATATGCTATCAAATGAATCGTTCTTACTATGTTGATGCTATCGTTGTTCACAGGCTGCGACGCGTAAACATTTATTTATTTTAAATGAAAATGCCAGATATTTAAAATGACTACTGAATTACAGTCATCAATTACTTTATTTATCCTGAACGCGTTTTATAAATTTATAATTGTGATGCGGGTAAAAAAGGTTATCGAATATGTTGGAACAAACAGTACACATCAATACGATATTGTTTACAAAGCGATAACAAGAACTTATGAAGTATAAGGAAAGTTATTCTTAATACCCATCAGTCTCTCATTGCAAGCAATGGCTTCGAGGGTAAAATGAGTTTTAAATCTAAAGTGGTAATTGTCACGGGTGCGAGCTCTGGCATTGGGGCCTATATAGTCACAGCTTTTGCCAAAGAGGGCGCCAGCGTCGTTTTAGTAGCACGAAATGAAGAGAGATTAAAAAAAGTAGCTAAGGATTGCGAAGGCTTCGGCTGCGAACCACTCATCGTCCCAGCAGACATCACAATCGACGGTGAAGGGAAGAACGTAATTGCTAAGACTATTGATAAATTCGGACGACTGGATGTGCTAGTTAACAGCGCTGGTATATTGCGAACAGGTCTGCTGGAGAAAGGAGACATTATGGAAGTCTTCGACGAGGTCATGAAGATAAACGTGAGGGCTGCTGTAAATTTGATGAAGTTCTCTACTCCATACTTGATTAAAACTAAGGGAAATATCGTTAGTATTTCAAGCGTAGGTGGGCAGCAGGTGTTTTCAGAATTCATGGCCTCCTACTCAACATCAAAGGCAGCACTTGACATGTTCTCTCGTGGTGCTGCTGTTGAACTTGGAAAATACGGCGTAAGAGTGAATGTTGTTAGTCCTGGAGACGTATTAGGAACTAATATATTGGCTAACGCTGGCTTTGATCCGAAATTAACAGCTGACGATTTTGCATCTAGATCTCTTCTAGGCAGATGGAGTGAACTACAAGAGATTTCTGATTTAGTCTTGTTCCTAGCCAGTGATAAAGCCAAGGGAGTCACAGGTAGCAACTATACGTGCGATAATGGTTACCTAAATGATAAACAATGTTTTAAAAAAGGCGTGCTTTTAAAATAATTATGAGAACATCTGATTTCTAATAATTTCAATTTTATTAACAACTTATTATTAAACTGAGTTACCGGAATTATGAAGCACCTACTTTATGGTTTGAAAATACGATCTTATTTACTGGAGCTAACTGGGTGTGGAGGAACTGGAGTTCATCAATTAATATTATAATATAATATAGTTAATACTATTAACGGTATTTGGCCGTATGTTTTGCTGGTTCTTATACTTACTTACTTCTTATAAATACGCTAACACTGATTATTAATAATCGAGAAATTTGTAAACTGATGATATAATTAAAATACAAATATTTTATTATTTATGCAAAATGTTTATTATTATAATATGATATTTGTAGTTCGATTAAAAGCATTATAAACAATATAAATTTAGTTTTTGTTTCCAAGCGAAAAAAAAATACAAATACCTATATATTTTGTATGTAACGAAAGCAAACGGGCAGATGCTCACCTGATGTTAAGTAATATATAATAATTAATACCGATCCTCACATTGCCCGAAGGCTAGCAAGTGCGTTGCTGGTCTTTAAGAATTAGTTAGTTTTTTTCTTAAAGGTTAGTCGAATTGATAAAGTTACTTCTTTACCTCTCTTCCCCGAATGTTCTATGTCTAAATAATACACGGAACCTTTACGTTACCTTACGAAGGAACTTTTTAATATTATATACCTTTTACCTACCCAAAGGTGAAGGTACAGAGTGTCTCTTAAACATTTTGTTATGTAGCTATAACAATAAAGGAAATAAAATAATAAAATCTTCATTCTTGTGATGTCAACAATTACTGAAAATCTATCTGGCAAATGACGCCATGAGAATATGCCTGTATTAGAGTTAATACCGTTTATCGTAAGTCTGAGAAGAGGTTTTAAACTATTATCTCTAAGTGATAAGTGAAGCAGTTAGCCGATTGGCTTCACCGTGCGACTCTCGCCTATATATGCCTGCATGCCAGGAACTCCAGGTCTTATTAGACTTTTAGTCCGGACCGTATGAGTTTGTATCCAAGGAAGATGGGTCGGGTGCTGGTATGGGATGCAACCTGTTCAGACACATTGGCCCCTTTCCCACCTACATGGAACCAACAACAGAGCTGGAGCGGTTTGTGATGCGGCTGAAAAAGCTAAATCCTGCAAATACAGGGGGTCTAGGCTCAGAATATGAGTTTGTCCCATTCAGTGTCGAAACCCTTGGTCCGTGGAGTCCTAGGGCTATAGGGCTTTTTAGGGAAATATCAAAAAGAGAGCCAGTATCTTCGGAACCTTGCCTAAAGGGACTCCTTTTAATAATATATTTTAGTTATTACATTTTTAGCTTAGTTATTGTTTTTATTGTTCATATTATATTCGTTATTGGATTAATAAATGTAATGCATTAGACTTTATCTCTATATGCCTATTTATCCCTCGCACATATGATGGAAAAAAATCGTGAGACCGTGAGACCTTAGAACTTAAAAGTAGACGGGACGTGTGTTACAGGTGACATTACCTTTCACACTAAGGTTGATGTAATAATCTTACAAAAGAACTTTGGCCGGAACAGCATATGGCATAAAGATACATATTATTTTAATAACGATAACAAATAATCTCTTCGAGGCTACCCAGTAATAAAAAAAAATACAAGTAACACAGCCTAAAATAAAAAAACGACGGGTGCACTCCAGGAATACCAGTAGAAGTGAAAACTTGAATATATTATACTTGTTCATTTTTTATGTTTTGGAACGGTAATATTTTGCACGAATTGCTTTATTTATAAGTATAAAAGTACATACTATCATTTATGTGGTAGAATATAATATTTATTTATCGCGCTATCGTACACAAACATGACAATTTATATTATACGCCGCACTAAACACAGCATTTTCTAAATGATTCGTTCTTAAAATGTATTTTCAGGTAAATGTACATAATATAAATACTTACTCCCGGTCTAGATTAAGCGTTTAATAAGTTATAGTTTCTCCACTGAAACATAACATAGTTTGAATTATCATATTATATATGCTAGGCACATATGAACACTTCCTAATTGTAGTTTAGGTGGCTTAAACGTATGATATAAAATACAATGCAGCGTTAGCAAACTTACTGATTGTGTTTGTTTGCCCTTTAATTTTTGTAAGGATTAACAACAGTCAAATACACATTTACACCCTTATAAGCAAAAATAATGTGGACCTTAATAGTAAGTAGTGGAAAATAACGTGTGAATTGTGGACAAGATAATTTTTAGACCTGGCGAAATCCTTTTATATCATCCTTCAAAAATACTTAGCTTAGGTCCGTGTGCGATAATGTAGCAGGATTGAATCATTAAATCCTGGGCTAAAGTAAATAGTTAGGCATACAATAACAATAATTAATTGAAATTAATTTGAGATTGCTATTTATATCTTTTTAGTTTTATATTTTATAATGATATGATAAATGTAAGTCATATTATGATAAAAAAATAGTTTCATGTTATGCAGTAAAACATTATACATGGTTATTTTGTAAATCTCTAATTGAATAAAGTGTAATATTACATTACTTAGATAGTTGAAAAGGAACAGATTATTTTGTTACGAGCTAGGGAATCGGATAGAAAATTCTCTAAAAATCGAATCGAAATCTCTTCAATGGTTTATTTCTTTATAAATCAATCACACTATATATATGTTTATTTATTTATATAAATAAATAAACACAAATTACTCGCAGAAATGTACAAATTACACAAAATAGAGTCACTAATTACTTTAATAACGCGCACTTAATAGTTTATCACTCTATAACACTAGTCTTCACTTTATTCGCACTTAATCTCTTCGGTGGTGGTGGTTCTTCGGTTTAGTGGTGGTCGTAGTGTGTGGGTCAAAAAGGCATTCGAAACTGACTTCATTGGTCGCGTTTCGCCTCGCTGATATATCCCTGGGAATAATCTTGAGCGATGTTCGAGAACTCTCTAGGCTGGATTGCTACCGAGTAGTGATTGCACAATTCTAGAACGTCCGTACTCTTTGGACGCGGATTGCTCAATCCTTGTCCCACACCTTGAAAATTCGTTCTAGAATATTTCTTCATCAAAGGGGAATAACTAGGCATGAAAATGCCTGAAAACGAATATCTCTAAAATTGTACCATTTGACACTATACTTGTCGACTATACTTGTTATGAAACTAGCTTAAAAATGCTTCCACCTGAAAATTAGGGTAACATTGTGCAAAATACGAATTTCTAAAATGTGACCATCCCCTAAACCAAGTAACATTATATTAGGCATCAAACTTTTCTAAAATAAACAAAACATGAACTATGAAACTAGTGTATTTGATATTATAGATAAGAACTTCTTAGTTATCAACATAATAGGCAAACAGAAACAACAAAACTCATATCTCAGCTGATAACATTCTTAATATATACCTACTAACATTTTTTTCTGACTTAGTCCTATTGAAAACCACAAAAATGAGTTTCGTTGAGAAAGTTGTTCTTGTTATTGGTGCAAGTTCGGGTATTGGTGCCTCAACAGCTATCGAGTTTACGAAAGAAGGTGCTGACGTTGTGATTGTGGGCCGAAAGGAAGATAAACTCCAAAGTGTTGCAGCAGAATGTAAAAAGAATGGTAAAAATCCACTCGTTATCAATGCAGATATATCAATAGATGATGACGTAACTAGGATAGTCCAAGAAACAATTGATAAATACGGTAAAATTGATATTCTTGTAAATAATGCTGGTATCGGCCGATTTGGGTCCATTTTAAAGGGAAATTTAATGAACGTATTTGATGAGATTATTAAAACTAATCTTAGAGGCATCATGAAAGTTACGACCCTCGTTGCTCCGCATATTATAAAGACGAAAGGAAACATTGTTAACATATCAAGTGTTGCTGGACAAGCTGTACCAAAAAATCCATTATTGACATCATATGCAATCAGTAAAGCGGGCTTAGATGTATTTACAAAAGCAGCTGCGGCAGAATTAGCACCTCACGGTGTGAGAGTCAACGCGATCAGTCCTGGACCAGTGTACACAGATATTTTGATAAACGCGGGGCTGAAACCGGATGAAGGAGCAATTAAGTCATTTGATGACATTAAAACAGCTTTAAATAGAGTATCTACCCCGGAAGAAGTAGCTGACATGATAATGTTTTTATCGGGTAAAAAATGTATCGGTGTGACGGGATCAAACTTCTTACTGGATAATGGGGCGTTACTTATATAAAATGTTTGCTTTTTAGCTGAATGTTCTAAGCTTTTATGATAAATAATTTGTTATTATTAGTCTTTTTTTCTACTCCATATCCTAATAAGTGCTTTTTGTATGTGAATTTTTAGTTATTAATTTTGTTCCAAGAGTAATGTTGCGTCGTCGTGCATTCGAATCACATCTCTACATCTTATAGGTATATTATATGGTATATTCTTATAGGTCGTCTAACTACATGGATGGTTTCGTGAGAAAAAAAGTAAAATTCAAATATTAATCAAATAATGGTGATTATGCTTAAGTAGTATTCAAAGAAACAAATATAAAGGGTTATAGAGCCACTGAATAATCATTAAAATTGTGAATCAAATATAGATAATATATTCTCCAAACACTCTCGTCCTCAAATTTTGACCATTAAGCAATCAACTATTAGAATTTATGGTTTATTTATTTAGTATCACTTCGTTTTGACATAATTAAAAGAAAAGGAGGGAAACTGGCACTGTAAAAAGAAAAAATAAATGAGGTAAACACAAGAAGTGTAGAAATACATAAGTTACTTGGACAAAAATAATGAACAAAACAAAGCAGTAACAAAGTTCTAAACTCAGAGTTTCTGAGTTTCTAAACTCAGGTCAGTACTTATGTGCTTCTCTACTACTCCGGCATCCGGTTGTTAACGGTCCGATAACTTGATAGATCCAAATATAAACTCCAAGCCTGGGTACAGCTTAAATATTAAAAAACAATAATTTAATCCGAACGAATAATGGCTAAATATGTATGAAAAGAAAATTAATGACGAAAAGGCTAAAAATTGTTGCCAAGAAACGAAAAACTGAATTCGAAGAAAGAAAGTTAAGAAATAAAAAATAAGAATCCTTGCATCTCATTATTATTATCATTAATATTATTCGGTCATTGATTTATATATTATATAAATATGTAAAATGTACCTACTCACATAAAAAAAACAGCTATTTTTTACTACTTCAACGTATTTTTAATTCATATTTGAAATTACCACTCAAACCAAGTGTCACAAAAACTGTAGTGGTTTTTGATCGACATTTAGGGGTATTTGAAGTTTGTCCTAGGGGGAACATTTTGTAGGAGTTGGCAACCCTGGCACCACGCATCCAACTAAATTTGTTTGAAAATGACAGCTGTAGTTGCTACCAACTGTCGACACTAGCTGTCATTTTCATACAAATTTAGTTTTCGACTTTCTACATACACTACTGTTAATCTGTCTTGACTAGACCCCCTGGGTGTAGTGTACGTTTATGGATATGATGTCGTCAGGTAATACTTGTTAGTATTTTACATTTTTTGCAGGCGCTATGGGGCTGATATAACTTTATATATAACGTTACCGCTAATATATAATGTTGATTTAATAAATAAAACACATCATTATTGAAATAATTCGTTTTTAAAATCAAGGTCAATGTTATACAATTTATAATATTTAGTCCCGGCATTTTAACGTTAGCAAACATAATAAATGTATTTGTTTGCCTTTTAATTATGGTAAGGATTTACAACAGTAAATTATTTATTTAAATCATTATAATCAAAAGAGCCTTTAATATATGTGCTTGGATAAAATGTGATTGATAATTATTTAACCCCAATGTCTTAAAATTACTTCATAAGTAAAAGACCATTGTCTACGGTGTAATTTGAACCAGTAACACCAACAGCTTTGTCACTTGCCAGGAACAAAACAACATCAGCAATTTCTTCTGGATAACTCCAACGATTGAGGGTAGTTTTCAGTGTTGCCTTTGCTTGACCAATAGTGATGCTAGCACCGTCATATATCTCAGTTTTCACAGGTCCTGGACTAACTGTATTTACTCTTACACCATATTTCCCCAGTTCTAAGGCAGCGCCACGAGTGAAGTGGTCTAAACTAGCTTTTAACATGCTATATGCCGCATAATCTACACCAAGTATCTGCCTTCCTGCAACACCGGATATATTGACAATATTTCCTTTGCTTGCAATAAGGTGTGGGGTTGCCAGATTTACCAAATTCACCGCAGCTCGCAAGTTCAATTTGAGAATTTCATCAAATGCTTCTAAGAAACTGCCGTCTATAAGACTACTCTTCCGAAGGATTCCAGCGTTGTTTATCAAAATATCAATTTTATTAAACTTTTTGACTGTTTCTTGTATGACCCTTGCTGCCTCGCTATCAATTGTTATATCTGCGTTTATGACAGTCGGACAACATCCATTTGCTTCACACTGCATGGCAACTTCGTTGAGTCTAGTCTCGTTTCTTCCCACAAGAATTACATCGGAACTCTTTTTAGAAAATTCAATAGCGATTGCAGCACCAATGCCAGCACTTGCACCGGTTATAATAACAACTTTGCCCTTCAAAGACATTATTACTTTGGACCAGCGGCTTGAAAGCGACTGATTATTGTGAATCTATGTCGTTTCATTTTATTTACTGTACCTATCCCAAAGTTTGAACTAAGCCGGTACTATCTATTGTGTTTGTTTTAAATATGCATTGAAATCATGACAATCTTATTTTTATAATACATGACTTTCAATTCTTGCTTAGCAACAATAATATTATTGTAAATGTAATAATCTTTTAATCCTTCCAAGAGTCAGGTAATTGTCATAGGAAGCCCTTTGTTTATTTCAAGAGTGAAATGGGCTCATATCCCTGGCGTTTACCGTGACGGAGTGGCTTTGGCTCTCAATAAAAATGTAAAAAACCTTGGGGTCTTCTTCGACCAAACGCTATCCTGGGGTCATCACGTAAAGGTAATCAGCCGTAAACTGTACGCCGCGTCTAATTCTCTGAGACGTTTTTCTAATTTCCTTCCTATCCGCACTAAAACTATGTTAGCGCAATCTCTTCTGCTTCCCTTTTCTCGACTATGCGGACTCCTGCACCTCCGATACGAATGAAGAGCTACTCAACAAGCTCGAACGCCTGCAGAACTTCTGCATACGTTTCATATTTGGTCTTAGGAAATATGACCGTGTGTCTAAGTTCCGCAGGCAGCTGGGGTGGCTACCTATTCGACTCAGACGTGACGCTCATATTCTTCAGCTTCTATATTCAATTCTTTTCAATCCCAAAACCCCTTCTTATCTCAAAAATAATTTCAAATTATTAGGTCCTAACTATACGCTACGCTCTTCCAATAGATGTCTATTGGAAATTCCATCCCACAGCTCTTCCTTCATAGGCAATTCATTTAGGATTTCCGCCATTAGGCTGTGGAATAAGCTGCCTGAGTCTATACGATTGGCTTCTTCCCTATCGTCTTTTAAAACTCTTCTATATAAATATTTCCTAACCTTATCATATCCTGATCAATCGTGACCTGTGTAATTCTTGTATCTTCTGTTCGTTTTGTAAATGTAATTCTCTATTTGCTATTCTTGAATTTGTAAGATTAGCTTTTTAGTTTTAGTTAGTTATTATAATATATATAGTTATTAATAGATTAAGGTTCTATATATTAATATAAATTTATTTTGTTTTTTATATAACTTCTGGTTTTGCACTTCTTGCACCCATCATTTTTTTTATTTATTTCTTTTCTTACTAGGGTTGCCTGGAAGAGATCGCTTGTTAGCGATAAGGCCGCCCGTCGCATCCCTTGTAAAATATTTATATTGTATATAAATATATATATTGTGTTATTTGTGTTTCTTTAGCAACGAAGTGTAAATAAATAAATAAATCTTAGAATTATTCCCAAGTACTATATATTATAGTCTACTTATTCAGACCTCGTTATATTCAATAATAGCTGTTTAATTAATAAAAACGTTGTTAACCGACTATCAAGTGTAATCCGCTTGAGCTAATAAGCAAACTTGGAAACTAAGACTAAAAACTAAAATTTATAGAATTTATTTTTTGTAAAATTTAGATTCACCGATATTGTCATGTAGTTTAGAATAGATCGATTTTATTATTATGTAGAAAATTACTTACATATGTCGGAGCAATGGCAGATGCTATTGTTATTAGGTATAATTTAATAACGTCCAAATCAAATTAGTTTAAAACCGTTAATACAAACGGTTTATTTGATTTTTCAATGTTGCTAGATCTATAAATAAATAACTATTTAATGTGCGATAAGGATGAGTCCAAACTTAGTAAAACTTGTAAAAGTAATTTATCGTAACTTTAAACATATGAAATTACAATAAACATTAAAACAATAAACAGTAAAATCAGTTTAAAAATAAAATAATAATAAGAAAATTTCAGTTAACTCTATTTTGAAGTACTAAATAGAAAGTTGATGACATGTAACAGTTACTAGTAAACTTAAGGATTCATTGCCGTAATCCAGTTTGAAATACAAATATATTTTTATCAGTAATTACAAAAAACTGATAAGTTTATCACCTAATTTAATAAACTTATATTAAAGTTTTAAATTTTTTTTTTAAATACAGCACTCTGTTTCACATTTAGAATACACGGGGAGTATTCTTAATACAAGCTTTAAAACAACACAGTTGTGGTAACACCTGTATCTGTCAATGTATTAATAATTGATTATGAACATTTTACTCAGATATTATAATATATACGTATAACTTAGAAAAAACTCTTTGTAAAATTTTAAGATTTTCCTTTTAAAAACGCGTTGGGAAACATGTTGCTATTTATTTTTGTATGAATTGGAACTTTTTACTAATCCTTCCTTAATTTAAAGTCAGTTTTAACCTAAAAGAGTAGTTTCAATTGTATTGTATTGTCAATTTTGACCTATTTTGGGATATAAATTTAATTTTCTCAGTCATAGTAGTTTGATATTGTATGAATTTTATTTATTCGCTTCAATTTACTTATTATTTGAATAAGTTTATCATAAATTATAATATAACATGTATGATGTTTTTTTACTGTAACGGTTTTTCGGTCAGAAGTGACCCCAGCTATAATAACAAGCACAAAGTGCAAAGTGCCTGTTATCTTCCAAATAGTTTATGTATCGTATATTTTTTATAGAGACATTTACCCACACAAATCTTAGTGTTATATTGTTAATCAATTGAACAACACGTAACCTAGTTTACAGTCTATTCGTGCAATCTATAATTTAAAAGTAGTGAATCTTTGAGAGATAAATTCAAGGAAATTAATATACTTACCTTTCCGTCGCAATATATTTATGAAAATATCATGTATGTATACAAAAATAGAGGTAAGTTTACAAGAATAGATCATACATACAAAGTTAATAATCGGAACAAACGCAGGCTGCAATTTCCCCGTACTAGACTATCTAAAGTTAGTAATTCTTTTTTGGGAAAAGAGATACTCTTCTTCAATAAATCCCAGAGGCTCTTTTATCTCTGCCTTTTAATAAATTTAAGAAATGTATTAAAGAAAAGCTGTGTAAAAAGGCATACTAAAGTTAACGATTATCTAGTTGATAAAGGAGCAAAAAGTTAGTGTTACCTGTATCTATGTTCCATAATAAACAAATTTTATTTGAACAGTGGTGAAAACTTTAATTTCTTATACAGAAATTATAGACAGTCAAATAGAAGCGATGTTAATATATGAAATGTAAGATAGTAATGAATCTTGTTCTGAAACAGAACATTATATCGAAGAAACTGAACCATATTTTTTTTATAGAATACGGGGCAAACGGGCAGAAGGGCTCACCTGATGTTAAGTGATAATGCCCATGGACACTCTCAATGCTAGAGATTATTTATTATACATAATTATTTCTTCACCCTATTTGAAATATACTAATTTGGATGGTAAGCGTATTTTCGCTGATGATTGCAATGACAGTTACGACATTGATATGTTCGAATACACAGGGCTACTAGTTCTATCTGGTGTATTTCGTTTAAATAATGAAAGTACCGAAAGCAGGTGGGATAGTGAGAAAGGCCGACCTATTGGGGTCAGTCATGCCACTAAAGGCTTTCAAAAAATCATCAAAGTTGATAAGTTTTGACAATAGAGGAACTCGTTAAATATCGATCCGAACGTTCGTTAAATCTAATTCGAGATCAGTCTTGACCTTTTTCCAAATTTTATAATCCTTATGAAAACTTTAAAGTGGATGAGTAGCTTGTGTATTCAGACGGGATTTCCATTTCAACAGTACATGCCATCGAAGCCAAAAATAAAATTTTGGATTCTATTTTTCTCCTCTCTTTCTTCTCTGTTCTACGAGATATGTTTGGAATATCCAATCCCACACGGGCTAAGAAATAGAAATGTGCCTGAAGAAACCAATCTTACAATGGATATCTTTTTTATATCACATCAACTTGGACAAAATTTTTAAATAAACCGACTTTAAAGTCAGTTTTAACCTTCTTAAGATAGATTTTAATCTTCGTACAGTAGATACATCGGATAAAGCTGTCTCCTGTACCATGCGCAAAAGAAAATTAAACGATGGCCGCAATTGTTATATAATAAAATGGCAGATCCAACAATGCTTTCATATTATTCACGGCTGCTAATAGCAGCTGGAAGAAAGGCTGTCTAGCAAAACAACGACACTATTTGGAAAACTAACATATACAATTAGTTATGTAGTATATAAAAAACAGGAAAGCTCTACCTAGTTCACCTTATTAAATCGAAATTGCAATAAAACTTTGTCAATCTAGTGACAACGTACAGATATAATTTCATTACATTAAACCAATAAAAATATAATTAAAATCGCTTCGAAAATTAGCGAAAAAAGTAAACGACAAAAAAAAGTTATTGAGGGTTATATAAGAGATAGACATATACCATCACAGACTTTTCTGTAGACCTTGAAAAGGTCTGTCTACAATACTTAGTACATTATTTTGATAAAACTCGTAGGGTTCAGCCTGCGTTTGCATTGTAAGCGGAAAAATGTTATTATTTACGACATCACATTAGAAACCTTCCTAATAACCTTCGTGAATCACTCTATCTATTAAAAAACCGCATCAAAATCCGTTGCGTAGTTTTTGAAGACTTAAGCATACAAAGGGACATAGGGACAGAGCAAGCGACTTTGTTTTATACTATGTAGTGAAGATGATAGTGATTATATACCGAAGATTATTTTGATTAAGAGATAAAAAACATTTTAAGAGATGGATAGAAGATTAATAACATGGCTATTGATACTAATTAAATAATATATTAATAAACTTATATATCGTTTTGTTATATAGGTTTTTGTTATATTACATAGTAGTAAATTAATCAAGGGAAACCGTAGGAGAACTTATGTGAAACGTTGGTACCACGACACGGACCTAAACTAAACTACCTTTAACTCAGCGCCATCTGTTAGAATTGTATAAAATAATAAACAAATAATTTGCAATAAAATAAAATTGCGACTATAATTAAAGATCTTACCTATTCTATCTCTCAAGTTGGATCGAAATGCACATGGTGTGCGAATTTTATTATAATCGGTTAAGTGGTTTAGGAGTCCATTGAGGACAAACATTGTGACACGAGATTTATATATATTAAGATTACACAAATTTGCAGTCTACTTTGATGAATATAATTTTTTCATAACAAGAAATATTATTAAAATGAATATTTCTACAATATCTTTTATATTTAGTGATAAAAATAGAAAATTTTACATAACGCTTTGAATGAATGAATTTATTTATTTTGAACGCGTTTTATAAATTTAAAATTGATGATACGGGTACAAAAGGCTATTGAAGTTGTCGGAACAAATTTTAGAAATCAATGCGATATTGCTATATTGTTCAAATAGAGATAACAATTCTTTAGAGTATATAAGGAAATTCATTCTTGATACTGGTCAGTCGCTCGTTGCAAGCCATAGGTTCAAGTGCAAAATGAGTTTCACATCTAAAGTAGTTGCTGTCACGGGTGCAAGCTCTGGCATTGGGGCATATTTAGCCAGTGCTTTTGCCAAACAGGGCGCCAATGTCGTTTTAGTAGCACGTAATCAAGAAAGACTAAAAAAAGTCGCTAAAGATTGCGAAGGCTTCGGCTCTGAACAACTCGTCGTTCCCGCAGACCTCACAAACGACAATGAAGGAAAAAACGTTATCGCCAAGACAATTGATAAATTCGGACGGCTGGATGTGCTCGTTAACAGCGCTGGTATATTGCGAACAGGTCTGCTCGAGAAAGACAACGTTTTGAAGATCTACGATGAGGTCATGAACATAAACGTGAGGGCTCCAGTAAATTTGATAAACTGCGCTACTCCACACTTGATAAAATCTAAGGGAAATGTTGTTAATATTTCAAGCGTAGGGGGACAGCAGGTGTTTGCGGAATTCATGGCCTCCTACTCAACTTCAAAGGCCGCAATTGATATGTTCTCTCGTGGTGCTGCTGTTGAACTTGGAAAACACGGCGTAAGAGTGAACATTGTTAGTCCTGGAGGCGTATTAGGAACTAATTTAATGGCTAACGCTGGATTTGATCCAAATGTTGATTTGGGATTTAGATCTCTTCTAGGCAGATGGAGTGAACTACAAGAGATTGCTGATTTAGTCATGTTCCTAGCAAGTGATAAAGCAAAGGGTATCACCGGTAGCAACTATACGTGCGATAATGGTTACCTAAATGTTAAACATTGTTATAAATAAGTGTGTAGTTTTAAAATAATAATGAGAATAGAATCAAAAAGAAAGAAAGAATGAAATCGAAAGACTTTCAATTTTCTGAACAACAAATTAAACTGAGTCACCGACGTTTTGAAGCACCTACTTTATGGTTTAAAAAATTACTTTTTGAATTTCAAAAATAAATGTTTTCTTCGTCCATATGTTTGACAAATATAATAATGAATTTTTGACATCAAAAGTTCGTAACATTTTTATTCTTATTACGCTGACACTGATTATTTAAAATCGTGGAAATTATGAACTGATACTATAATTACAATTTAATTATTTTATTATTTAATAAGGTATCTGTAGTTTGTTTACAGGCATTAAACGCGATATAAAGCTAGGTTTGATTTCCGATTAAATGAATATACAAGCTGTGCCAAAAAATTCATTATTGACATCGTATGCAATCAGTAAAGCGTGCTTAGATGTATTTACAAAAGCAGCTGCGGCAGAATTAGCACCTCACGGTGTGAGAGTCCGCGCGATCAGTCTTGGACCAGTGTACACAGATATTTTGATAAACGTGGGGCTGAAACCGGATGAAGTAGCAATTAAGTAATTTAAGATGACATTAAAACACCTTTGAATAGAGTATCTGCCCCGGAAGAAGTAGCTGACATAGTGATATCTATATAGTGTATTTATCCTTACGATAGCTAGATAGTGTATTTATCGGGTAAAAAATGTACCGGTGTTACGGGATCAAACTTCTTACTTGATAATGGAGTGTTACTTATATAAAATATATGCTTTTTAGCTTAATGTTCTAAGCTTTTATGTAATATATTATGTTAAGACTTTTTTTTACTACTCACTAACCTAATAAATGTTTTTGTTTGTGAATTTAGTAGTAAGAGTAAAAAAATAAGTAAAAAAATGTCTTCTAGTCGAGCACTTTTTTAGAGATGACATAAAAAAATGTGTGGATCACCTACAGACTCGAGCGGTAACGAAATATATGGCGAGAGAACGTTGCATCAGTAGATAGCCTAACACTAACCAAGATAAACTCGAAATTTAAAAAACTACTTTTACATGCATTTGTCGCCTTCCTAAACAAAACTGCTTTGGTTACATTAATACAAACCACAGCGGTTTTCTAATATAACATTGTGTGTGATATAGAGAAAAAAAATCCTTTTTCATCTGATTTAGTGGCTTTCTTAACTTTGACCAGTAAGCAATCAACTATTAGAATTTATTTATTATCACTTCGTTGCATGTATATATAATATTATATTTCTGAATAATTGACATAATTTAATAAAAAGGAGGGAAACTGGCACTATAAGAAGAACCAAATAAATAAGGTAAACACAAGAAGTGTAGAAATACATAATTAATACAATCTTTATAATAAATATTAGTTTCCATACTAAACAACGATGCCAAATTCATCTCATATCCAAGATTATCATTCACAAGATTCAAAATAAAAATATTTTGTCGAAGTTCACACTTACACAAATCTAACTAACTACAACAATTTAAATTTGATTCCACCTCCATTTGGTTAAATGAACAAAAATAAACGTCCAATGGCAAACAGTTTGGCCAATTTCTTGATGACACTGGAAGAAACTAGCGTTTAAGGTACAGGCTAGGCCTAGTTTAAACGCTAGTGCTCATAGATGTATATTATGTATAAGTTTGACCACAATGAATGTTGTAATATGTGTAATGTGGTATTTGTTTTGGGTCTAATAAAGAATTTTTTTATACATAAGTTACTTGGACAAAACTAATGAACAAAACAAAGCAGTTAAAAATATGTAAACGGTGAACAAGATAATATTAAAGAATATTATATATATTATATTAAGGTCATGTAATACTCGTAAGTATTGTAGTTTTTTTTTTGCAGGCGCTAATATACCTAAAGCCGGGTCCACATTTGTATCATTTCGGTGTATCGTATCTCCGTTGCGTGGCTTCGGCACGTATCATGATCGCTAGTTTGGACGCAAAATGATACTCGTTAATGATACACGCCGTGTCTGATACGGCCCGATCCGCACTAACCGCGTATCTTGATACACCTCGTATCCGATACGCGTATCACGATCGGTGGTGTGGACGTATTTTGATATCGTATCGCGATACGATACTTGATACTCGGCGAACCATCCAATGTCGGTTTTTTCGCGATCATCAAAGGGAATACATGTCGTATCGAACAAGTTTGAATGTGAATGCAATTTCATAAACATTGTTGAACGAAGTATAGTAGTTGTTAGTCGCAGTGAAAAAAGGAACAAGATGAGCTGGGAAAACGAAAGCTTATAAAACTTATCAAGTTGTGAAATACTATTAATGATAATATAACAGGCGCAATTGCTGACATGGCTAAACCGTTTGAGAAGGAAGACATGACTGAACCGTACCAGTAGGGAAAGGTACACTGAAAGACACGCGTATCAGGAAATGATACATCGGAAGAAAAGTGAGCGTCTATATTTGTAAAGCAAAAGCCGATACACTGACATGATACAGCTTATGCTAAGTATGAACGTGTTTTTTACAAGATACGACATGGACAAAATGAGCGTCCATATTTATGATACAAATAGTTGATACGATACGACTGATCATGATACGTCAACATGATACAAATGTGGACCCGGCTTAACGTTGATTTACTAAATAAAACACATCATTATTGTAATAATTCGTTTTTAAAATCAAGGTCAATGTTATACAATTTATAATATTTAGTCCCGCCATTTTAACGTAAGCAAACATACTAAACGTGTTTGTTTGCCTTTTAATTATGGTAAGGACTTACAACAGTAAATTATTTATTTTAATAATTATAAGCAAAAGAGCCTTTAATATATATATATGCTTGGATAAAATGTGATTAATAATTATTTAAACAAAATTTAAACATATTAAGTGACAATAAACATTAAAGAAGTCTTTGATTCTCGTTCATATGATTACCATTAGAATCTGTAAAATCAGTTTCTGTGAGAATATATTTTGAAGTAGTAAATAGAGAGTTGATGACATGTAACAGTTACTAGAGAACTCCACGAGTATTCATTGCCGTAATCCAGTTTGAAATATAAATATATTTTTATCAGACATTTCAAAAATGATAAGTTTATCACTTAATTTAAGAAACTTATATTAAACTTTTATTATTATTTTTTTTCAAATACAGCACGACAAGACCTCTGTCTCTATCTGTTAATGTATTAATAATTTATTATAAACATTTTTCTCAGATATTATATTATATACAACTTAGAAATAACTGTTTGTAAAAACATTAGATTTTCATTTTAAAACCTCGTTGGGACACAACTGGCTGGCTTGTTTAGGGTTATTTATCGTATATTTTTTTTAAAGAGACATTTACCCATACAAATATTAGTGTTATATTGTTCATCAATTGAACAACACGTACCCTAGTTTACAGTCTATTCGTGCAATCTATAACTTAAAGAAAAAAATAACACTTGTTTAGCTAAAAAGGCTCTCAAAGAAGTCGTTGCCAAATATGTGCTAAAACTGACAGTAAAACACCTTTGATCTGTTAAGATTGTACGAATTTTATATGTACAAAACAGTTGTACTATGTGTCCAGTGTAATAAGATATAAGGCCATTTACATTTTTTTAATTCACTACTTAGGCTCTTCATATAAAAATATTTAATAACATTGAATATCTTTTTCTATTAGAAGTATACAGTTTACATGAAAATAAAAAGTAATTCTATTGTAATTCCAAATAAATGCATAAAAAACTTTATTTTAAATCCTTCTTTCAGTATAATTTTATTTCCTGGTTAAATCTGACCCGAAAGACAGCAACGTTTGTAAAAATTAAAGACATTATGAAGGTGAAAATGTCAAACTTCCCGCAAAAAAATCGAGTGTCAAGTGTACCTGACATTTGACACACTGATCTTTTTATTTATAGTCTAACTTTGTCTAGAATGGACTAAAAGTAAAAAATAGATTTTTGTTTAAACTCGTAATATCACTACATATCTTTGCCGTCAGTTCGTTAGAATAAAAAATTTTATCAAATAAAAATGCATTATAATAAACTAATGATGAAAATTTAATAACACAACGATTTCTATAATTTATCTTCAATGTCATTGCCGGATAATTTTTCAATTATCTGTTACGTTATTTCTAACGTACTGAAAATAATAATTACAAAAAGAAATATAAAATTGTTTTGATTTTGTTTACATAATAAAATAAAACTTTGTTATGAAATAAAACACTCGCCCATTCATGATGACAATGCGTTTTTTATCAGGCGTAGATATTATTTATATTAATTTTACTTCATTTATTATTATACACCCAATATTATTTTGATTTAGAGATAAATAACATTTTTAAGAAATGGATAGAATGTTAAAAACATGGCTATTGATACGAATTAAATAATTTATTAATACACTTATAAATAGTATTTTTAACCAAATGATATAATTACACATATTTGCAGTCTAGCCCTTTATTGAATATAATTTTTCATAACAAGAAATATGGGAATATTATATAAAATGAATTAGGCAATATTATTATAATAAATATTTTTACAATATATTTTATATTTATTGATAAAATCACAATATTTGAAATAACGCTTTGAATGAATGAATTTATTTATTTTGAACGCGTATTATAAATTTAAAATTGATGATGCGGGTAAAAAAGGTTATCAAAGTTGTCGGAACAAATTTTAGAAATCAATGCGATATTGCTGTATTGTTTACATAAAGATAACAATTCCTTAGAATATATAAGGAAATTTATTCTTCATACCGGTCAGTCGCTCGTCGCAAGTCATAGGTTCGAGTGCAAAATGAGTTTCACATCTAAAGTCGTCGCTGTCACGGGTGCAAGCTCTGGCATTGGGGCCTATTTAGCCAGTGCTTTTGCCAAACAGGGCGCCAACGTCGTTTTAGTAGCACGTAATCAAGAAAGACTAAAAAAAGTCGCTAAAGATTGCGAAGGCTTCGGCTCTGAACAACTCATCGTTCCAGCAGACCTCACAAACGACAATGAAGGAAAAAACGTAATCGCCAAGACAATTGATAAATTCGGACGGCTGGATGTGCTCGTTAACAGCGCTGGTATATTGCGAACAGGTCTGCTCGAGAAAGACAACGTTTTGAAGATCTACGACGAGGTCATGAACATAAACGTGAGGGCTCCAGTAAATTTGATAAACTGCGCTACTCCACACTTGATTAAATCTAAGGGAAATGTCGTTAGTATTTCAAGCGTAGGGGGACAGCAGGTGTTTGCGGAATTCATGGCCTCCTACTCAACATCAAAGGCTGCAATTGATATGTTCTCTCGTGGTGCTGCTGTTGAACTTGGCAAACACGGCGTAAGAGTGAACGTTGTTAGTCCTGGAGCTGTGAACGGAACTGGTTTATTGGCCAACGCTGGCTTTGATCCAAAAATAACAGCTGATGATGTCGGATTTAGATCTCTTCTAGGCAGATGGAGTGAACTACAAGAGATTGCTGATTTAGTCATGTTCCTAGCAAGTGAAAAAGCAAAGGGTATCACCGGTAGCAACTATACGTGCGATAATGGTTACCTAAATGTTAAACATTGTTATAAATAAGTGTGTAGTTTTAAAATAAATATGAGAACAAGTCATAAGAAGACTTTCAATTTTCTTAACAACAAATTAAACTGAGTCACCGACGTTATGAAGCACCTACTTTATGGTTTGAAATTACGATCTTATTTACTGGAGCTAATAGGAAAACGTGTATCTAAAAGAGTTCATTAATATAAACAAATTATAGAGTATTTTGCCGTTTGTTATGTACGAATTTATAAATGTCATTTTTTGTTATAGTTCCTGAGCTTAACTGAAATTAAATTATATTTTGAATTATTAAAAAAATAATTTCCTCTCTTGATTTGATAAATACAATTATTAATTTTTGATATCAAAAAATTGGTAACTTTTCATACGCATTACGCTTACAATGATTATTAATAATCGCGAATATTATGAACTGATAATATAATTAAAATTAAAGTTTTTATTATTTGATATCTGTTGTTAATTTAAAGGCTCGATATACAGCTAGGTTTAGGGTAGCAGGAGGCTCATCTGATGTTAAGTGATACCAACAATCACATTGCCCTAAGGCTCGCAAGTGCGTTGCCGGCCTTTTAAAAATATTGACAACCTACCTACATTATTTAAATACCCAAAGGTGTAGGGCACCACCGTCTCTTTCACGTTGTATTATCTAAATACGAGTATATATGTTTAAAATTAGAAGCATTCAATGTATATTTCTTTTTTGAGGTTAATAAGTGTACATTATGTTACCTACATGAATAAATGATTTTTGAATTCAATTGACTAAATCATAATATTTGATTATGATTTATCAAATGTTCCTCAATCAAATACTATTATTTCCAATTTTCTTTCTTTCTTAGTTTGATCCCTGTGGCAATCCACCGATACTTATCATTTAGCGAAAAAATCACCAGCTCTGAGGTCACCGGTACTATCTACCAGGTGCCTACTGAAATCTTCAGTGACCGCCTGTGCACTTGAACCCACACGGCCCAAGAGTCTCCAAAGAGAACAAAATCGAAGTTGGACAAAAAACATTTGAGCGGTATTTACCCTCCGTCAGCTCTGCGGACTCCCCAGCATTTTTGCTTGTCCGATGGAGGTAAGATGGGGCAAACGTGTCCACACAAGTCACATCCCAAAAGTATATTTGTAATATATATAGATTGTATGTTAGGTTTGTATCGTATATGGTATATATTTTTCAAGCTAGGATAGCAAACCGGTTTCAGTAAGCTAGCATGCTAGTACTTCTGGATTCGTGTAGACAAACTAGCTTCATTTCTGAGCTAGTAGGCTCGTTTACAGGCCAGGACAGTTTTTAATAGGATGGTGGTGTCCTCACCACTGATTTTATTACCCTGGCTTGTGCACTAGCTTTATGTGGCTAGTAAGCAGGAACCACGCGTTTTATTTATTTTTGCCACCGCCTTTCTTCTAAGGTGCCCAAACTAAGTATGGATATTAATTTAAAGTTTGTACAACTGTACCGTGGCCATTACCGTCGGTGTAACGCCACGCTTCCAAGTCAAATGTAAACGTGATTCAGCACTACAAATACATTGTGACGAATTAAAGACAGTGACAGTCAGACAGTTTTTGTAACTCTTCTTCTAGTCTTGTGCGATTTGGCACTGTTTTCGAAGTAATTCATTCAGTTGAATAGTTTCGCCTGCAGCTCATTTTAGACGTGTGGACCTCAGTCACTGCAACAGTACTAGCTTAAAATAATCCTAGCCTCATGTTAACATGTTAGGTTGTTTGGTTCCTCAAATCAATACTAATTATGCAAAAAACTCAGTTTTGTATCGCCCTGCCCGGACATACAATGACCACTATTTGGGATATTAAGAATATCCATAGCGCAAAATCACCTACATCATGAGCATACCCCACATACACACCATCACATGCATACCCACACTTTTACACCATCATACAACACAACCAATTTAGGCTTAGTTAAATACATTAAATCTCAATTAGTTAAATGTATTAAATACTTTTTGTTTGTTTGTTCCCTTTTCTAAATCTTTTTCTAGTAAAATGTATTCCATCTTTGGCTATATTTTCAGTGTATTTGTTCCTAATTATATATAATTTATGTTAGCTGTAGGATTACTAAATAAATAAATAACAGAACTATAAGCAAGGTCAGCAAGCCAGGACAGTACTAGCTTGCTAACTTAGCTTGAAAAACTAGCCTCGTGTAACTCTGTCAATAGCGATAATAGAAACTATTATCCCTAAGTGATAGGGAAGCAGTTAGCCGATTAGTTTCAGCTTGCGACTATTCCTGACATCGTAGGTTCTAACCCTGACTGTGCTTTTGAGCCTTTACCTTAAATCGACGGCGTGTCAGGCACAGAAGACTGATCCTCGCCTACGAAGCTTAACGTACTAAGCTTATAAAACTATTGTTTGCGGAACGGCATATGTCATAAACATTTTAATAACATACAGAAGCCTCTTATCAGCCCATCGGTAGATATATTAAAAACTTCAAAAATCTTCAAAAATCTTTTAAAATGCAAATCTTTAAAGTTATCCAGTTACTTTGCCTCCCAATCTTAACAAAATGCGTCAACGTGCACCTGTAACGAAACACTGTAATATTGTACGTAAATATCGTGAACGGGCTTAATATTAAAACGGCCATGCAATGCCGTTATGTTTAACGCGACGCTGTTTAGATTGGGTTTACATGTCGTTTTATAGGAGAGGACAATTTATTTTTAATTTATTTATTATTATTGATTAACTATTTATTACTTAAAATGTCACGTGGTACATGGTGTAATAATAAATAATAAAAAAGTGTTTATTCATCTTAAATGTAATGGTTGCAGCTTACAAACATTTTGTACAACAAAATACAAAATAGTGAATTAAGTAATACTTCTTTTTTGACGTTCATAAGTGTACATTGTGTTACCTCCACGGTGTCTCTACTTTCTGAATCTCTTCGCCTAATCTACATTTATTAGACGCAGGTTAGCTTGGGACGTGGATGACTCGGTATGGCCGGGGTCTGCTTACACTAGTGTTCCACTGCAGGACATAGCAGATGGTATGTTGTTTTTTTTTCTAAGCATTGCTGATCTCACTCCACCGGCAATTTCCACTATCACCGATCCCATTCCTGACGATTAAACATTAGGTATAAATATTTTATTAACGAATTCTATGCTTCGATGTATTTGGTACTGATAAATCCAGATTACCCAATCACTGAAACAGACTCAAAAATGTGTATTGCCTGAACCTATTTCCATTGAGGGTAACTTCGTTAGGATATCGTAGTGTTCATACCTATTTTTTATAAAGATCTAATTACTTCATTTCTCTAGAATTTATCAACAGGCTCCGTCACGAATTAATATCCTCTTCAAATCAACGAATCAACAACCAAATTACATTCGCCGAGATCTTCCTAGTAAATTCATGGGTACAGCGACATATAAGCCAACGATAACCACGACAAGGTGATACCAAGATACACCGAGCTCACAAGATAGTGCTTGGGGGTCATCGCAAACAAATGAGGGGTGTAAATCCTCCCCATACCCCATCCTCAGGTAGAATAGGTAGGTTGCTTAACCCTTTCTTGGCTAACGTATGTACCGCGCGCGCGGCTAAGACACACTTCAAGTGCTTCGGACGTACTTGTGAATTTATAGGCGGTATATTGGTTTTGTTTTAGGTACAATAGTAAATTCAAGTTAATTTACGTTTAAGACTAATGCACGAAGTAAGTGCTCGGTTCCTGTGCTATTGGATTTATGTTTTGGCTTCGCTTACGATGTGGTATACGTGCGATATTCATTTTTAATATTTGTATTAGGTATCAGATTAGTTACGGTTAGAATGCGTTTCATTTTAAAGTATTTCTTCAGTGGCAGATATACCAGTAGAATTTGGGGCGGCAAATTTGGGAAGCGAATTTATTTTCTACCTGCATATTTTGCATGGTATTTTGATTTCTGCAACAAAGTTAGTGAGACTTTCCCCTCATATTTCTACATTTGATGTAGCAAACTTTCACATTCTAGAGAAAAACAGTTACTCGGCTGCCCACAAACTAGTAATAGACCTCTGCACCTTCACGTCACGCAATGAGTGCGAGAAAATTTTCAGAAAAGTAGTTTCCCTCTTCCCCATATCAGCTCATTAACTCAAACTCAAAATATCTTCAGTCATATAGGTAAACAAGTACAATTATGAACGTCAAAAAAAACATATTAAAGCAATTGTAAATTTACCTTTACTACCAGTTCGCAAGTCAAGGGCGTAGACCGGGTAAGACGAACTGGCAAGAAACTTTCCGCCAGTCTTTTTAATCGCTAAGTTTTTAAACAAATTGTTTGAATTGGAGCAAGTCATGCCCAAGAATTAGGATCATTTAAGTATTCGTCAAATTTATTGAAGCTTTATTAATTAATTTACTTTTAACGAGGGTGATACATGTCAATACTACTAGTTGGAGGCTGCAAACTACATCCAAGATCATAAATCAATCAATTCGTAAAAGACCGGCAACGCACTCGCGAGCCCTTTGGCATTGAGAGTGTCCATGGGCGGCGGTATCACTTAACATCAGGTGAGCTTCCTGCCCGTTTGCCCCCTGTTCTATAAAAAAAATATATATATGGTTGGTCTGTAATATTAAAAAACCGAACCCAATATCGTCATGTTACATGTTTGTAGGGGCAAGCAAAATTTCACAGCCTATATCCTTGAAAAAACCGCCACTGTATTTATTTTAAGGCCAGATGAATACGACCAAATTCAGACGGAACTCACGAATACACGATAAAATAACATCACGTATCTATTAGATGTATTAATCATGTTGATTGTCTTGACATACCCTAACAAAAACACGTAATTTTTTGTAAGCCAAATTCCCTAGTCCAGGAAAGTAATAGATAGGATACAGTGAAACAATTCAAACGGTAATTGGGGTAGACGCCTCGGAGGGCCAGTGACATATGACGTATGACGATATTGTGTAAATTGTATATACATATTTCATGCGTTAGTTTTATTATGGGATTAATTAGGGTGTTTATTAGAATTATTTATTTATTCAAATTCACATCATATACAATGTTGCAATGTTACAAGCTTATCTTACACCCAAACCCTATAACCTATCTCAATCCATTTTTGACCATCGATAGACATCTTAATCCAAATATTGATTAAAGTGTGCCAACAGCCAATCGACGGTTTGTAATAGGCATCTGTCGATACAAGATATCGATGGTAGGTCGGATCGGTGTTTAGTTAAACCTTTGTTTAAAAATTAAAGTTCAACTGTGCCAATATCCTATCTTAAGATTTTAACTTACACCAGTTTCTAAAATATTTAAAAATCTTTTAGATATGTTTGAAACATAGACCATGTATGTTTTAATATTATTTGTACGATTTTATTTACTTTATTTGGTTTAAATTGATTATCAAATATGAGTGTAATGCCAATAATGGATTGTCTTCGTAGGGTTTGGTTATTGGGATGCAGATAGGAGATAAATCGACTGTCACGGTCTGATCTCAGTTTGTGTTCAATCTGAGATTATGTAGTAATTATTGGATTCGGGCATTAAGAAATATAAATCACTGCCGATTTAATTTTTTCCTAGTTTTTTTTTGGAAAATAGTCTAGATTTAACAATGGTAATTTTTTTTAATTTATCAGAAAACTGAATATATCAATTATCAAGCTCTGGATAAGTATTGTTTATTGTCTTATATTCACAATGATTTTTAATGAAAGGTTGGTTTAATACACAGAATATAAAAAGTACTGCTGATTTTGAACCCAGGGAATAAATTTATCATTATCTGTAAGATTGCTATTGATTTGTTTTGTATATGTGAATAAATAAAATGTATAATGACTAAGTAATGATAAAGTGATCGTGCATTATTTTGTCTACATAATCTTTTTGTCATATCACAAATTTCTTTTTAATCCTTGTCGATACATGCAAAGCAATCTTTACCTAACCTAACCTAATTACCTACATGATACCTATCTTGCCAGCTCTATGCCCTTGACTTGCGAACTGGTAGTAAATATAATTTTATAATCAATTTAACATCTTTTCTATTGACGTTTATATTTATACCTACTTGTTTGGTAAAATGGGAGGTCTATATGAATAGTTATTTTGAGTTGAGTTTGATATAAGAAGGATACACTAATAATGATACGTAATGGAATGGATACGTAATAAAAAAATAAACAATTAATATATTAATTATAAATATAATATAATACACATTATTGCTACTGTGAATTCACAGTAGGTATTATCGATACTAAAAGTTACTACGAAGCCGTTATAAATATGATTAGTTTAGCTTAATGTTTTTATTATATAATCAACTGAATAATGTTATATGTATTCATTTTATCTTTCAATAATGTATGTCAAGTACAAAGGTACGGACTAAGAAAACTCGCGAGGGCTGTCATCTATCAATTAAAATTATCATGATTATAGTGTGCATCTGCATATTATTACCAATAAAAAAAATGTGTGTCTACGCGTTAGTAGTTATACTTCTTTGGCGTAAGAAGATAAAAATATTTTTTTTAATTTTTTTATTTCGCCTTAATGTACGTTTGTGGCAAAAACGACACTAAAGAAGAAAGTAGAAAAAAACTGAAATCTTGACTAATGGTACGTAACTTCATGTTGTCGATTTTTTGTGACGGTGTCCGCGCGCATCGTAAAAATTTACTCGTAATTTCCCTAACGCGCCACAATAAGTATAACCTCAAAAATAATTGTCTCGAAAGAGGGATTAAATATTGTGAATTAACCAAATGCTTCAACTTTCGCCTTAGCTTTTTCCAAAGGAATCAAAATTAATTAAATGTTTTCAATGTAATTATTTTTCACTTAGAAAACAGAGCTTTTTAAATTAAAAATAATTGTACCCGTTCAAGCGAATTTTTAAATGCGCATATAGAATGAAAGTCCATTGGTGCACAACCGGGGATCGAATCTGCGACCTTAATGAGAATCGCCTTAACCCGACACTTCTAATTCTTAATTTAAATATTTAATTATTATTATTATTATATACATAGTAATACGAATTAAATATTTAAATTAAGAATTTCCTATTTACGAAACACGATCCTTTAGCAAACTTTTCTTCAAGTTCTAAAACAATTCACGTACCGCTAATGTCGTGATGTATAGACGTATGAACCGAAATAAATATTGTTTGTTGGCATCATAAATAAGGCTGGAGACAGACGGAGGGACACACGTCACCTTTTGATACATTTCCGCTGTCGTTATTAATGACGACTCATCGGAGCCGTCCCGCCGGGCTGCCTGCTTTAGGGCTGACACATTGGATTCTAGCTTCCTTTATACTTACTCTAGAAGAAGGTTACCCTAAGTAAAAATATTGTATAAAAAACCTCTACCAACAAAACGAACTCTTGCACTCAAGCATTGTGACACCTGTTTTAATTAACCAAAGGAATATATAATATATTTATATAAAAACATTTCAAATACGATGAAGTTTCAAAGGGAAGGCTTTTATAGTGTGTATATAGACCATTTTACAACAATTATGAATAACTTATTATGCAATTAATGATATTCGCATACCTATTTTTATGACTTATTGTGCGGGTTTTTATAATTAAATTGTCTAAATGAAAAAACCACTTTCTTCGATTTATTTGTGTGTTATGAATTAAATACATTATTTAGTTATTGGTAGATGACTAATATTCTTGTATGCCAGCTCAGTTTAAAAGTGGTTTTAATAGTGGGATAACGAGAACATGGAGATAGACGTGTGGAAGTAGCACATGCAAGAAGCAACACCTGCAAACGGTTTATTTGTACTTTGGAGAAAGTTATGGATATAAAAGTTGGAAGGTTCAACCCGTGAAGAGGATCCAACCAACTATACAGAAGGAAGCTAGAAGATTAGGGTTAACAAATCTAATTATATTCTACTTTAACGGCCTTTTATTATTTTATATTATTAACTCAAGGTCAATTGTATTTCAGAAACTTACTAGTGGCAACCCTGCCGCCCGCGATCTGCCCAGCATAATAATGGGTACAGGGTGGCGATGTTGCCACCCCGTAATATCATGTGAGACGTTGGTAAATTTATCAATAGCATTATATCGCGAGTACTCGCGCCTTATATTTTATTCAGTCTACGATGTTTTGACATCGATCTCAGCTCATCCTGAGTTATTTCTACCTCTGCACAATAGAAATCCCTTAAGAATTGTTCGCTATACCTTTGATCTACGGCTTGTGCTGTATTTTAACTTAGTTAGTTTAATAATTTTATCTTTGTTGGGACTGGAAGATCAAACATTATATTAGTGAGCAGTGTTGGCCTGGTGGCTTCAGCGTGACTCTCATGTCAGAGGTCGTAGGTTCGAGACCAATCCTTCTATGTACGCATGTAATATTCGAACGGTGAAGGAAATCGTCAAAACCAGCTTGCCTTTGACCAAAAAAATCGACGGCGTGTGTCAGGCGCAGGAGACCTACTTGCTTATTAGATTGACAAATGATCGTGTACAGAAACAGAAACTAAAATCTGAGTCCCAGACCTAAAAAGTGATTTTTTTTTTTTTATAAAGAGTATTTGATTATTATACATAATAAGGCAATTTACACCTACACGGTCCTACCTACTAAGGTCACGCTATACATCTTTGTGTATATCTGTACATATGAAGTATGGACTCAGTTTCCGCACTTAGACGCTTATACTATTTGGTACGTTGTGCGTAAAGTTCAGGCTAATTAAGCCTAGCTCCTTCCAGAAGCTCAAAAGCTTCCTCGGTACTTCGCTTCTCTCTCTCTCTCTCTTCTTTGGCTTCATGGAGTAACCTCACTTCTCTGAGGATTTTTGTTCGTTGAGAAGCCACAGCCACGCATTCCAGGCCTACGTAGGTGACTGATTTTTCTGTACAAGGGACTGTCTACCGCGCCAAGCACAGATCTTTATTAGGGGAGAGTGACCCGTAATCGTTAACATTATTATTATGAGATCTTTATTTAAAATAGTTCCGTACTTGTTTGCCTTCAATTCATATGTAAATAATTGGAAAGTATTAGAGTAGCACGTAGTAATAGTATTAAAATCATCCCAGCCCGCATATTCCAATCTAAAATAATGATTTATTTGAAATGATTCTCTCCGCAACTGCATATACTTCGTTCTGATAAATAACCATTGGTAATAATATATTTTTCCTTCATAACACCTAATTTGATACATCTAAGAAGTCAATGTAAGAAAACCCAAGATTTTCCTGTACCTTTAAAATAATATGTTAATATGGTATTACCGCAATCAGGAAAATCATGCAATTCCAGTGAAGCTAAATAACCCAAACCAAAAAGGTTTTATTATTTTTATATAATAAATCAAATAATTATCTATGATTCAAACAGTTTATAGTCGTTGTAAAAAAATTGAATGTGAGCGCGGTATTACCGTTTAAAACCAAGAATTTAAATTACAGCAGCAGGCGCTCGCACAAATCTTGCCAACGCGAAATTTATCGCGGCCTATAACTTGGTTTATTTATAAGAAAGCAGGCGTTGAGATGAAATTACGTGATACCATTTAGATTTTGAGAGAAACGACAGAGCTTGTAAAGGAACAATCAGTTACTTGAGACGCATGACGTACGTTAGACACCGTACGCGTTGAACGTACGTCATGACAACCAACGAGTACCGAGGTCCAACATCGAAGTGCTAATTTTCCTTAACGTGACCAATCTTACTTTAAATTTGAGGCTTAAAGTTAGTTTATGATTCGTATGTAAGCCCCTACATTTTTGATGTGAAACATCTATAGCCGCACGTAAAACCGATTTCTGGCGTGGCGACGCATGCCGTGGCGACGCATCGCCACGCTATATGATGGTATATACATAAAATTTATATGCAGTAGTAAATTTTTGTATTTAATGAAAATAAATGTTTATTCAATAAATAGACATTGTTATCTGGAAAACAAAATCGTAATATTTTATTATATTTTATTTTATCATAATGACATATTTAGTTCCTATGACAATCTGTTCTTTTCTGCATATTACTTCACAAAATAATTTCGATGTTTCACATCTACCAGGCGTCCCGTGACGACTCAAATTTTTTTTTTCTTTCGAATATCTCCGAAATCTTCGAAACGAACCTGATATTCGACACAGTTAACTAAAATGTCCACAATAACAAGACACTATTATTATAAGTTATTGAATTACAGAAATTTATTTGAATCACTATAGGTACTTAATTTCTTATGCTAGTTTTTTCTATACGAGGAAGGTTCTTTAAAATTAAGTTCCAACAGTTCGTTTAAAGAAACCTGCAACGTCGGAAAAAATGTAAGTTAAAATTTAATATACCACATAATTATATTTTAATTATTAATATATCTACTTATTTTGTTTAGAATATTTAGATCTAGGTTAGTTCTTAAATTTAATATTCATTAAAGCATACATTTTATATTAAGTAAAATTTTGCGTTAACCGGAACATTCTTGGCGCGTTATTTGAATGCGGCTGTCAAATCTAAGTTGTCATAATCAAGTTCGTGAGAAATTGTTTCTGTTACAATTCGTAAACAAACATAAGTTATTGAAACACTTGAAACATGGATACCCGCTTATATGAAACTAAATTAGCTCATCACAAACTATTTAAAGATTTAAAAGATACTTTCAGTGAATATTCTGGTGCAAAATTACGCAATTTGATAGAATTACAGGACGATGTTTTATATGTGTGGAATCCCATTGAAAACTGTTTATTTTGTGTGAATTTGAAGTACTTAGAAGAACATGGCGATGAAAAACAATATCAGGTATGTAATCTTGCTTTTATGTATCTTTTTCTGCATAAAATTGTCGGTGTTTGCGTTGTTATTTGAGGTTATGTTGTCTTGTGATACACAAGAATAATATTGGTTATTTCTTTATACTTTTCGAAATGACTATCGAAGTTCTTCTCATTTCAAATTAAATAGATCTTATTATGTACATTACAAATTTTCTACTCTACATAGTCATCAAAATTGTCTCCAACAAAAGCAAAACCTATTAGTTAACACACTGTGCCTATCCCAGATTATGGATAAAATTTTATAAGTAAGAACAGAAAATTACTTCTCTAGAAATAAAAATACTAAGCGAAAGCAAGTAAATATACTTGCCCTGTTAAAAAAAATATGTGTCCCGCTTCAAAATTGAAATGCAAACATTGGCTTTTTAGATAAGAATTTTAATAAAACAACCAACAAAGAACCTATTTTACATCCTACCATACCATACCATACCATACCTATTTTATCACAAGTCATAAGAACCCTATATACTATATATCTAATTATGATGGACAGCAGTTTACTGCTGAATAAAAATAAAGTGTGATAAAACATGGTGAATGTTGCGGGCATGGGTGGAAAACCATTTCATCACACAATTATACCTTTCTTTATCCTGTTCATATATCATAGAATTGCTATGAAATTAGAATATTTCCCTTTAAAGCACAGTGTACCTCGATAGTTTAGAATGAATTCATGGTACTTTATAAAGTTCTGTAATTTTCTCTGTAAATTTTGCTAAACATGAGAACATATTATACAACTGATTAGCTTAAATATATCTTCCAATCTTGTTAGTAATCCTACCAATATTACACCATTAGGTACTTACATAAATCTGTGTTAAAAAATAGTCGTTGTTTTGTTAATTTAAGTTTGCAATAAGTTTGATATTAATTCTAGAAGTACACAAGTGAATCTGTCAATTGAAGTTTATAATGAAATTACTTATATTTCAAAATTGTTTAAGAATTAACGAAGTACTTATTACAAAGTATTATTTTTCTGTTATGTATGCTATGAGAAGTGTAAAAAACACTAAACTAAATTTTAAAAGTAAATGAAATGGTTTATTATATATAATTATTAAAGTATTTATAAACCTGCTACTAATCATTACTTGATCATATTGTTATCTGGAATAAAAAATATGTTCTAGCCAAATCCATGAAAATTTATGAAATATCTTATTGTTTTACAATTATGTTTTATAAAATATGTAAAGAAAAATGTATACATCTTTTGTCTTTGTGTGTTCTGTCTTCTAATAAAAAAGACTAAGCATACCACTCTCTTATTAAGTCAAATGGTATTTTACACCCAATAAAATCATAATATTATGTTGAATGAGTTTTTTGTAACTCTAACACAAATCAACGTTTGATAAAATTGAAATTGATAGAAAAAATAACAAAAATATTTTATAGAACAGGGGGCAATTGGGCAGGAGGCTCACCTGATGTTAAGTGATACCACCACCCATGGACACTATTGATGCTAGAGGGCTCGCGAGTGCCTTTATCAAATTGTTATACCCATTAGTCTATGATAGTTTTGTTAATTATTTAAATGATTTGACTTTATTAAATGATGTACGAAATAAAAATGTGTTCTTGATATCATCAAATTCTACAGACAAGCTAAGGCCCACTGTACCCAGACATTTGAAACTTTTCATATATTTTTTTGTTGTGTTTACCTACCTTAATATGAGAATACTTGAAAACATGTTCACATGATCTACAGTCCTTTGATTCAACGTCCCCTAACTCTTTTCACAGATTTGAATCTCCGGTAAGTTTGGACTAAAGTCATACTGGTCCATTGTTTGTTTAGGTTAGGTTTTCTATTTAATTCCATTAAATGATAAATGTACTCAATTGGGGTTGTTTAATTGTTTAAAATCAATTGAAAATAAAACAATGAACTTGGAGACATCAGAAAGAGGTCGATTTCTAAAACCGCCATTAATCTCACTTGGCCGTTACCGCCGAATTAATTATCCTCTGACCATACGATTTAATGGGTTTCCTGAGGGACTCCGAGGTTTCCGATTAAATCACTACTTCTCATAGGGTGATTTATAGTGACCAGTGCGATACTTGAACGCAGATATAAAGTACAAGATACGGAATTTCTTAGTAATTCATTGAATTTACCCTGATCTAACAAAACGCTTATATTGTGTCGGTATACATAGACACAACCTTTATTTTATATTATTAATAAAATAGACGTAAAAATGTTCTTCTCAAGACTCAGACACAAGTATACGTTGAAGGTGCTTTATTCAATATTGACTACTTAAAAAATAATGCGTTTTGTGCACGCTTATTAGAAAAGATAAGTCGTGTTTTGTTTTGCTTGTATTACTTTTGATAACGATTTTGCTGCATTATGAACTACAGTCAAAAAAAATTATATTGACATCACATATTTAGTCGTAACAACCGATGGCGTTGTTAAGCATCTAAAAGCTTAACTCGCCGGAGCTTTCATTTTGGTCACTATAACCGGTATGTTGTTCTAAACGATTTCGATTGTAATGTCATTTATAGCGGACATATATATTTAAGTATTCAAAGGCCACGTCATAAATGTAATAGTCTAAGGGCCTGTTTCACAATGTATGGATAAAGTACCAAATAGCTATGCAACACATAAATTATTCGAAAAATAAAAATAAAGATACTTCGCATTTCATGACAAATAACGCTATCTGACAGTCGTGAAACGCAAAAATACTGTTTATCCTACCAATAAGTAATAAATACCTTATTTGGAACTTCTCCGGACATTGTGAAACAGGCCCTAACAGTTACATAATCGAAATCTGAATACTTATAATTTACAATACCACTTGAATATTAAAAGCAAACTTTATCGCAAATTAATTTAAGGACTGTTAATACTAGCCTTGAACTTTAAGTTACTCAACAATTTACCTACCTGTAAAAGCCCAAACCAAATATTGTCACAATTATCAGATACCATCTCAATGTAAACGTAAGGTTGCCCTTCGGCAATCTCAAGACTACAGGTTTATTATGATTTAAAGGAAATATGATTTAATTGGCCGTATGCCCCTAGCATGAGTCGTTATCTATATGTATTAAGATTTAGACTGAAGTTTTGTAAAATAAAATATATTTTTAAGAAGGCACAAAGCTATACTCTCAATAAAGCAATGGTCTTGAACTCAGTTCAAGTTAAAGTTCTCTATAGTTTTTTCATGCACAAATATATTGTTATCTAAAAAATACGCAAGACTGGCCAAGTTAGTTGACCGTGCGAGTGAGAATGGAAAACTTAAGACTTCTGAAAAGGGCAAATGATACGCTATTTTATTTAATTCTTCAGCTTGTTTTACCTAAGAAATTTTTTGTTTCACCTTAGGAACACCTGTCAGGACAGAATTGTGTTTTTTGTAAATAAATAAATAAAAGACGAAATAGTGCCACCGGTTCAGTACGATAGATACATAATTCCGTTTATCTCAATTTTGTTAATTGCATTCTTATTTTCGAGAGCATTGGTGGTCTAGTGGCTTCAGTGTGCAGATCTCATCCCTGAGGTCGTAGGTTTGTTCCCCGGCTGTGAACCAATGAACTTTATATATGCGCATTTAACGTTCCCTGGAAAGCTAAAGGAAAACATCGTGAGAAAATTTTGTATTAGACCCAAATAGTCGAGGAGGCTGATTACTTGCCTATTAGATTGAAAAATGTTCACAGATACAGAAATCTCAGGCCCAGAACTAAAAAGGTTGTAGCTACTGATTTTTTTCGATGGTAATCTTTCAGTACCCCTTCCATTATAACAACGATCTGTGTATATTCGAAGGTTACTCATTAAAGCGGAAACAAGTATCTTACAAAGAACGGTAAGACGTTTCCCTCAGCGACCTGGGATCGTTTTATTGCGGTCCCGGACTTGGGGGATACGGGAACGGACTTTGGCATTTGAGTTATTCGAGCGAGGCTTTAAACTGTACGAAGTACATTGCTATACATAGCTTGATAGTATGTAGATGAAGTAACATTTTTATATATAGCCTTAATCAGAAATACAAAATATGTGCATTATAACTATTGTTTTTCTTAATCTACGATAACCGATTGTGTGTGCCTACGAGCAAAATCCGCCCCATTGTCCTCCACTTTTCTTTATTTTACACTCATCTCGTCCAGGTCTTTCCAGCCATTTCCATAATTTCATCAGCCCACCTTTTAAATTGCCTATCGCGTTTTCTTTTATGGCCTCTTGATTGCCATAGTGTTACAATTTTGCTCCCAATGTTATTTCATCTTCATAGTTTAGATACTATAATTTTAATATGTCGCATAGAATGCGGGTGTGTTTACATATAGCTTTCGCCATTCGGTCTTTGGTTATATATTTTAGACGATATAGAGGCCCACCAAATTAGATGAATCCTTCTAAGCTACATTTTGAATTTGGAATAATAACATATAAAAACTCATTTGAATGGAAGAATTTTGTACCTAGTATTTTCCCTGGTTTTACACCCACCATTTCTTTTCACATGAAGTCTGATTATCTAATAATTTGTGGGCGGTGCCTAGATCCAAACATGCATAGTTATTTATTACGTAAATCATATGTATTATGTACGAATTCTATAGAAAAATACTATTTCAATGGGCAATTGGTTATATTTATGAACACTTGGTTAACTTAGAGATACATAAAAACAGGTAACATAAAGTTCTAGGCAGCGAGCGTCCTTATCCGCGATGGCTGATTTCTTCAAAACAACAAATTTAGTATGGAAAAAAAACACAGTACAAGAAGTGTAATAAACAAAGAGAACATAAAGTTACATCTAAAACTAACCTAAACTACTTAAAATGTAAATAAAAAAAAAATGTATAAGCTAATCTTAGAGGTAATGAATCAAGAGTAATATTTTATAAGTATATTTATTTATTTATTAAAAAAAAAGTTCGCCACATCATACATAATACTATATCCCTAGTATATATTACAAGCTATCTTTTCTTAAATATATGACAATTTTGATATGATACAAAAATTTAAAAAAATATAATACATACTTCCAGTTTTGGATTTTAGATTTACTAATAATTGTTGGATTGTTAAATAGCGGATTATGTATCAGATAGGCACATAACAAGGTAATGTTTTTATTTATCTACTGAGTTAATTAAGATCTGGTATTAAGTAGTGTTTATTATGCTATATTCGTAAAGAATTCGAATGAGACGTGCGTATACTATAAATATAGTAGTGCTGCTATCAAGCCGTGAACCATTTAAAACATCTTAATACATATATAAATCCAAGACATCTCCAAGTTAGCGTAAACACAAAGTGGCTCCTGCAGCCAATTCGCCACGCCACTATAAATAACACCGCAATCGGAACAAATGGACGGCGGGAAAATTAAACCCTACTTCGATTCCCGTACATTAGGAACATCGATCTAACACGTCTAAACACAACACGAATTGCTTACAAACACGCGACGATGCCGAACCTTTTTGACCTTTGCTATTGTCTATGGTTTTAGTATTAATCGAGGTTTATAATAATACAGATGCAATCACTATGTGGAACCAGCTGCATGCTGAAGTATTTCCGTTCTTGACTTTCCTTCAAGTAAAAGCGTGAACGCTGTTGCGAGCCTTCTGGCAATGTGTGTCCATGGGTCTATCAGATGACCCCCTGCCCGTTTGTCTCATATTACATTAAAAAATCTAATTTTATAAATTATTAGGATTAAAAAGTTATTTTTTGTGGATGAACTTTCTGTGTATACACGCTATTGGAGTTTGGATCGTCGGAGACTTATCGAATTATGACTCCGGTATGCCCAAAATGTACTGACGTGGTGCAATGCAATACAAGGCAAGTTGCCTCCGCAAAAACCAAAAGAGGTGTGTTTATGATATCGTAATTTTATAATATTTGAGTATGCTTATTTAAACTGAAGATCAAAACCCCAAAACCGAGTAGTGGCTGACTGGAATAGGCTTCCGGAAAGTGTAATTAGTGCACCCTCTAAACTTTTAAAAACAGGTTGAATAAGCTTAAGCTGCTACTGTGATCTACATAATAGTAATAATGTAAGCTTTTAAACACGTGTGCTATCGCTATACTGTTCGTAAGTATTTCCGAAAGAATTCGATTTAGGCCGGCAACGCACTCGCCATTAAATGTCCATATTATGTGGCGGTATATTGTAAATACTAATTTCATTAATAACGCGTATAGACATGTATTTGAAGCCGGGTAAAGTTTTCCAATTTACCTTTTTATAACTATATCAGTTTAATAATGATTTGAAAGTCGATGAAAAAAGGGAGACAGTAAAATAAGACGGACACACATATACAAATACCTAAGATTAAACGTGAGAAAAAAGAGATAGATAACTTTACATTTAACTAATTTATTTATTAACTGCTATTGTATTTAATAATTTTCTGATAAAAAACATAGATGTGCAAATAATTAAATAAGAAATTAATTTAATTAAATTATAAAATTAGATTAGATTTATAAGTTTTATTTACGTATCATTAATTATAAAAAAATATTAGCATTGCAGATCTTGATCAAAGTTAATAATTGATATTAAACTTAAAAATTAAATAACATTCGTCTCATTATCTTGAAACCACAGTGTTTGAAGTTTTCACTTCCAAGTTCCAACGTGTAAACTGCACACATGTATTTTTATTACAGCGGTAACACAATTTATTCGTAAGAGATGAATTTGTATAATGGAGACAATTTAAAATGATTTATTTAGTTATTGATGTATGGGATATGTACTTCCCCTTACTTAACTAAATTTAATTGCATTTTGATACAATACTTAATAACATAATCATATCTTGTCATCGAAATATGAAACTTTAAAAATAGAACTTTATTTAAAACATCGTCGATTTGTTGTATCTAAATAACTACCACGTATGAAAAACCCCACTAAGACGATATTAATTATTCACATTGTAATTACTATTTGCCGATATATGCAAATTCCCAGTGAGGTTTCTTGTATCGATAGTACAATCCGGATTAGGACCCTTAAGGATTTGTCCGCCCCGGGCATAGTCCGCTCTTTGTCTTAACCAGGTGAGGCTTCGTTTAATTAATAATGCCTTCAATACTTGCCAATAATGCTAGTTAAAATCTACTCTGATTTAGTTCGAGTTTGTAACAGGGAACACGAGTACCTTTATGTTCTAAAACTAATAGTGTGCTCAAATAAGACTTGTATGGTAAAAGCAAACGTGAAATAAAACCTTCAAATGAATATAATGAAACGATGAAACATGTGTAATGTTAGGCCAGCTATACGGTTGATACCTAATTATTTGAATATATTTCCTGGCATAGAACGATGACTTGGAAAACCTATTTGCAGAAAGTATTAAGGGAGAAAGAAAGTAAAACTTACAAAACTCCAGATAATGTTTTAGTATTACCCTAAAATGAACGACATTCAGGCCTCTGAATTTCTAACTTTATGATTGGAAACGGCAGGACATGTACGTGCACGTTGATTTTAGTATTCAGCTATTGATTTTAAAACGGGATTAGCCGTGGACTGAAATAGATAAATAATCAATGTGGCAGTGTTAACAGCTCGCAAGATAAAGGGGTCCCGTGGGATCCCGTCTTGAGCAAGGTAATTATTAACTTGCTCATCGACATCATAAGTTATGTTCCCTAGGGGTCAATAATTGTAACGTTTTCCTTAGCTCTTGATTAGATGTGTATTGTGATTAATAATATACTTAAAAGTACGTAAGTACAGGTGAAGAATTTTGATAACAATTATTAATAACTTAACTTTATTATTATTAATATGACATGTGCTTGCCTGTTTTTAGATGGCTGATTGTCCGGTTTTTTTAATAGTATATTAATCTCAATGTACAACGTTCTGAGCAAATAAACAATTTATTTATTAATATGGATTTATTCATTTGCATATACTAACGCCCGAACCCAACAATGAATCCACAACCTCAGATTGAAAACAATCTGATATCAGAACGTGACAGTCGATCGATCTCCTATCTACATTCCAATAACCAAACTTTACGAAGGCGATCTATTTTTGGCAAGGGATAGAATGCAATCTCTTCGCTCTTTACACACTCAATTGATAATCAATATAAAACAAATAAAGTAAATAAAACCGTACAAATATTAATAAAATATACATGTCTAAAACATATAAAAATTGCTTCTTAATTATTTTAATACTTAAGGTAGGATATAGGCACCTCACACATACACCAATCCTACCTACCATTGGATAGCTTATATCGACAGATTGCTATTACAATCCGACGATTGGTTATTGACACACTTTTATCAATATTTGGATTAAGATGTCTATCTCAGATGGTCATATCATGGATGGGCGTATGCTGACACACCTTTCTAGATCATCTAGAGATTCACACTATATCGTCAATGTAAGATTAAGTTCGACGCGTTCTAAAAATAATACATTTAATTACAAAGTAACATTAACTATCTATCTAACGACAATAATAAATACGCAAATGGAAAATGATGCAAATAATTATCACATTGAGATAATTATTTCTTATAAAGGGCCTGGAAAACAATTGATAATTCTTTTATTATTACATTACAAATTTCCGGTCTAGAAGTATCTACTAAAACTATTGAAACATTTATACATAAATAACCAATATCACTCGTTACAAATACACAACAAATATAACCGGTTGTCTGATTTAAAAGTATAATTTCTATCTTTCGTACAATTAAGACGTGTATGTTTCACAAAGAAAGGAATCTTAAAAGACATTTCTTGTGAAAGGTAAAATAATGATTCGCCAGTATGGAGCATCTAAGATGGTGGGCGGCTCCCGCCCCCTAGATCTCGGCTAGTGTAAGGCATTCATTAACTTGGCATGTTAAGCCGACTACTGTTTTAAGTAACTTGGAGCTGATTGAATCTATAAAAGCAATCAAATTCTTTTTTTTTTTCAAAAACTTTTTTTTATCTCACACACCTTATTGTTTTATTCTGGGACTACATTTCCTTCACATATTAAACTAATGTATACAAATATTGTAAATTATATTTTAAAGTATGAAACGAGAATCATCTTTATACGTTATTAATGTAGGTGGTCTAACTGGAATAAATAATTTCACATTGAAAACCCAACAAAGTGTATGTAATCATAATTCATGTAATCGAAACCAGTAATTAAAAAGGATTAGTACAATATTTTTCTGTATTAACAATCGACATAAAACCATCAACTCAAGTGCAACTATTACGTGCTATAAATCGTAGTTTTTAATTAATTATACGTATAGAGAATATGTTTTGCGAATTTTACGCCTGCACCCGAACGAATTCAAAATGGCGTCATGTAAAATGTACATCGAATACTTGAGACTCGTTCTTTTCCCGCCTCAGAGTGTCGTTGGCGGCATTAAATCTTAATAAAACCCGTCATGCATCACGATGGCGTCCTTTGATTTCTCACTCGGCAAACCGCGTCTCCGCATATCAAAGAAAATCACAACTCTTTTCATTGCGCGCCGATAGAATGCTCGCACAGACCACCTTAATTGATCTCGCATTCCCCCCACCTGTTTTAAAATTTTAACCGGCGAACGACGCGCCAGAGACCTCTGTAGAATGGCCAGCGCGCCTTCAATTTACTAATACAAATAAGCGCGCTGGTCCTTCGGGCCCCAAGCTACTGGCGACGCTTTAAAGGCGCTATTGTGTCCTACCCTCAATCGCGGTCTCGATTATCGGAAAGAAAACACTCATCTATATTTTAAATAATGATCAGGGCTGGTTGGGGCAAACAATTGGAGAGTGATGGATCGCGCTTGACGCCGGCTACACCTTTGTTGTAGCCCTTGTATTTTTTGAGGAGCACAAAGATGTATGTGACCTTTCATGAGAGGCCAATTAATTGTGTGTGTAACCCCTCCTATGACAGTCTGTCTCGATAAGTAGGTATATATAAGAGAACGCGCCCAGTAAAAACGTTTTGTAAAAGCTAAGAGCAGGTAATGACATTTCAGAAACGTCTTTTAATCCGAAATTAGTACAATCTTACCTCATTAGAGAGAAAAATTCAATTTTTTTTACATCTCGAGATAATTAGATTCAACTCCGACTAATCAGCAACATTCAGAATATATTTCTTTGAAAAAAAAAGGGGGCGTGAACAAACATCATTTAATGAACCCCCACCCATACATCATTAACTGGTAGGGGTGTCGCAAACAATCCCGTTCCAGTTTTCGAAAGGGACCGCTTGATACTAGTGCATTCGTTACAGCACCTTGAGTGGCAACCATTGTGAGTGGAGTAGTCTGCGCTGTTGTGTCCGAGATGTTGATAATTGCCCCGCCGGCTGCTGAGAGAAGCGTTGCGATCATTGTTTCAGCTTCGATGTCTGTCCTATCCTCTAGCTTTTTCTTTTATGAATAGTTTCTGTATCTTTACCTACATCGTCACTTGTATGAGAGCTGAAATATATGTTATTCAGACTATTGTTTTCACTGTTTTTGTTATGAGCCCTATAGTGGAGTCAGTTTTATTAGACTCTCACTAGTTCCACTGTGCGTAGCATTAGCCCTATTTTATTTTAAATCAAAGTTGTTCGATTCTCGGTGAAATAATTTTGAGCTGAAAGAAAAAGAAATGTAAAGATTCGATTCCGTTACAACGCTGTCAGAGGCGTTACAGACTTTATAATAACAATTTGTTTGGAAACAATTACCTAAGTAATCAATAAACAGAACTATTTAAATGAACCCTCGACCCTTCTAATATAGTACCACCAATATGGCACAGTTTATAAATTTAATAGCACACATCGTATTGTTCCTAAGGATCCACGATGTCCCTTAACAGGTAATGACGTTATTTATTGGCTATAAACTACTAGATCCAGACAATAGGTGAACGCCTTAAAGGGTACTGGTATGTCTTTGGAAGTTTCATAATTAGCCTCTGAGGAAACTAAGCGTTTAATGGGCAGTGAATATGTATATTTATTTATTTAATTATAAGTAATCTAACAAACTGTTAGATTACTTATATTTAAATAAGCATAAATAAGTAAGCACTTAATACATATTATCATACAAAATACTAATACAATACAGAAAGCCAAGACAGCTTACATAGATTAACAAATTATGTATAAAAAACAGAAAACAAACAAGACAAAGATACATTTAAAAAAAAACAAAAGAATAAAATTAAAAAACTGAAATTTGACATTTAAAAGCAACAAATAATACTAAGAATTTAAAACTACTACTTAAAAACAAATCAGAGTCTTCCCGCTTCTCCAAGTACTTCTTGACATCTCTCTTTTTGTGGTGGAAAAAGTATATGTAATTGATTTTGTTATTTTATGTAATATACATATTTGGTATAAATACTTTTAGATACTATTGATAAAGAAGGCCTTATAACTAAAAAGAGATCTCTTTCAGACAGATTTAGTACATATATTAACGGTGAAGTGTCAAAAGTGCATAACTAATTTTTAGAAATAACACTACACTTACATTTATATAATTACATTATCAGCTTATAATATAAGAAGTAAGTATAAGTAAGTAGTGTAATGAATATAAAATAATTTCCTAAGTATAAAATAAAAATTGTAAATATTGTTATTGTTAATGAATTATATATATCTTATAGAATTATGTTTTATTTTATTTCTAAGAACCTATTAGAAAATGATTGTATGTCGAAGTTAGACAATCGGCTTCCAAATGATCTGAAGCAATATTATTTAAAGATATATATAAGAATAATTAATATATACATTTTTTTATTTGGACCACAAAATTAGGACAAACACATGTCAAAATTAACATACATACGAAAATATAAAAAGCGGTGTCGTCCCTAAAACATGTGGACACGACCAGTCATACATGTCGTTGTATGGTCGTAAGTCAAATGTGCTCACGGCAGATTATGTATTTAGATAGATATAATAACAATGCGTAACACAAAAACCAATAATAAAGATCTTTTCTCTTTAATATCGGATTTCCAAAAAAAATTTCTCATCACATAAATATACTATAATTATAGCGAAACGAAATCGCTTAGCAAACGTTTTTATAATGAGCTACAATTTCGAACGGCATTGTCTTGGCCGGAGTCATTAAAATTTTTATATTTTCCTCACAAGATATTGTCGCCTGAAGGTTTGATGGTATCCAATTGGAATTATTCAGTGCGAATAGCCGAGATCTTAACGTACAATGGGCCCTCCACTCTTTGCTGCACCGTTATTAAAATCTCGTGAAACAATCGACTCGAAAGCGCACTTCCTGAGATCGTGAAGACTTGACACTGAGGCTGAATATTCTTGAGAAAAGTCAGGATATCCTTCGAGAAATCTGCCCATTGTAAGTTATTGTGATGGTTGAGAGGTGCGGCTAAGGGATGACTTATGCTATTATAATGCCTAGATAATATTAAATGAAAATAACTATTAATATATTAGTTACTAAACCATTTTAAACTTTTCATAAACCGTAGAATCGGAGAATGAAATGCTTTTGAATATCAATTGTGTGTTTAAATAGTGAAAAACCTGTCACTTTCCATCATAGCTGTATAATTGTATATTTATAAATAATAACAAATGTATTAAATAATATAATCGTCGACGTCTGTTAAATTGATATTGATAGTAATATTAATTTTTGAATTTAGAATTTCAGGCTCCGTGACAAGTGCTTTTTGAAATTAGAATTTGAATGGCAAACGTAACCTGTTCATAATTACGCGCATTCAATATCTGAACAGTCAATGCGTAGAATTAATACGGGGGCAGGACCGATGGAGATCATTACAGGATAATTATGACGCCACTTCACAGGAAACTGAAGGGTTTCACTCGGAAATCTGATTCTTTTTGTTTCACTCGCGAACGGAACTCGGAAATTTCACAAATAACGCTCAAACAATCGAAAATGGCAGTTTCAAGTGATCCCGTAATTATTTATAGGGGAGTCGTGGTAGGAATATTTTTGTAAATAATTTGTAAATAGATCGTACCTAGGCTAAGCGTCGTAAATCTGTTATTTATCTACACTAATATTATAAAGAGGAAAACTTTGTTTGTTTGTTTGATTGTAATGAATAGGCTCATATACTACTGGACCGATTTTAAAAATTCTTTCACCATTCGAAAGCTACATTATCCACGAGTAATATATAGGCTATATTTAATTTTTCTACACTAATATTATAAAGAGGAAAACTTTGTTTCTTTGATTGTAATGAATAGGCTCATAAACTACTGGACCGATTTTAAAAATTCTTTCACCATTCGAAAGCTTCATTATCCACGAGTAATATAGGCTATTTTAATTTTGAACAAAAATAGGGTTCCGTAAGATATTAGGGTTTTTCGGACACAAGGTGTAAAAAATCAACCAACCGTTCTAAGTAATTGTAGATCTTATAAATATCTACAAAAAAGTCCGCGACACATTATACCTATCTATGTCGAGTTAGGCACAATAACCATAAATGATATAAGTACATGGCAAAACGATGTTTGCCAGGTCAGATAGTTTTGAATAAAGAGATGCCACTAGGCAACAAAGCAATGTAATCCATTAATAAGCCATGTAAAAATAGTCTCAAACGTGAGTTTTTTTGTTTAAATTTACACTGTAAGATTACGCCTGTAAATTTACGATATTGTGTTATTGAAACAACGATGTATAAAAACTACGAAATGGCTATTAAATCGCCTTCCCAGAAGTTATAGATCAATGTTGTGTGATCAAGGGGGAGGTGATTAGATATTATAGCTGCCTTTTAATGGGGGGAGTCTTTAGATCATAAGTTTACAAAAATAATAAATATCTTTTTTTTGCCAGCCTATTCTAATTGTGCGGTGATTATTTAATCAATAAATAAATGTACCACTTCCTTGCAAATAAACGATTTATTATCGTTCTGTATTACAGTTACGCAAATCACTAATTCGTGGTATCAATTTTTTCTGTGCAACATAGGGCAAAAGAGGCAGATAATTTAGCTTAACTATTTTTGGAGAGGACGATGTTTGTAAGTAGCTTTTTTGTTTGATTTTTTCGTATGACATGTACAAAGAAATATGTCAATTACTTCGGCGGCTTGTAGTTGTGAAAGCAATTTTAAAAAACCTTACCCGCTAACTCAAAACTTAATAAATGTCACAAAGGCAATTAACTTAGTGAATCGACTTCTTGTTTTTGTAATGTAATTTGTAAGTTATTTTGTTTACAGTTCAAATAGTGTTCTCAACGAAAATTTATTTTAATTTTCTTTTGTTATTTAAGCAACACAGCCTTTCAATTGTTTTCCATACTAATGTTATAAATAAGTAATAAAGATGCTTGTATCGAATTGGCTCAAGGGACTGGACCGACTTTAAAAATTATTTCTCTATTTGAATGCCATATAGTTATATATTAATCAGTTGATTCATATAGGTTATTTAAATTGCAAGAAAAAGTAAGATAAAATAATTAAAACCACTAATGTTACCAAAGGTGTAAAAAATACTATCTTTAAATATCTTTCATACGCTGCGAACGATAGAACAAAAAAATGAAAATCTACAAAACTTAAAAAAACATCCACCCGTGAGAAGCTAGGGCGTTTGTCTAGCAGTCAATACCTATTCAATATGTATGATACGCCATACATAATTATTATAAGAAACGCTTTACCATTTTATCTATGAAAATATATGCTAAGTATTATGACACTACAATATATGAGGCGAATTTATAGTTGAATTCATTCATTGTATATGTTGTAATGTACTCGATACTTAATAATTTATGTTTCAACATGAACAATTAAAAATATCATATCTTTCAAAAGAGAAGGCAGCAGGCCTGTAGGCAACATATAGTATGCCTACCATAGAACTGTATTATAAAAAGAGTTTTAATATAAATGTCAAATATTAGTACAAGACAAGAAGGCTGATTTAAAATTGACCGGACATTGCAAATAACATGGGGCCAGAGAATAAATAGTGCAACAATAGATGTTGATGTATCCGACGGACCTTTGTGAAATATGTTTGCCCCAAGCCTCACGTTTCGTTTGGCGATGTATTTTTCCTGTAGTTATGTGTTAGTTAAAGTATGCCTGACATGAAAAGACAATTACTGACGATAAATTAGTTTTAAATGTATCTATTAAGATACATAAATATATATTATTTTTAGTCCAACATATGCACGCACCATTCCCATGATATAAAGTGATGATTTGAAGCATTCACGTAAGAAAGATCAACAAATCTTTGATTTTAATTTATTTTATTATTCTTTATTACTTAAGATGTCATATGGAACATGGTGTAATGGTTGCAGCTTATTACAAACGTTGTGTGAAAAAAAAAAAAACCTGGCGATTAAAAAACAGTGGCGTGGCGGAGAGTTTATTGCCGGCTTTAGCATGCGCCTCTCATACCTGACATCGTAGGTTCGATCCCCGAGTGTGCACAAATGGACTTTTTTTCTATGCGCGCATTTAATATTTGCTCGACCGATGAAGGAAAACATCGTGAGGAAGCGACGTGTCTGAGACCCAAAAAGTCGACGACGTGTATCAGGCACTGGAGGCTGATCAGCCTCAGATTTCTGAATCTGTTTCATGATCATTTTTAAATCTAATAGCAAGTAGGTCTTGCTATTAGATTTAAAAATGATCATGAAACAGATTCAGAAATCTGAGGCCAAGACCGAAAGAGGTTGTAGCGCCACTGATTATTTTTCTTCCGTTCTGCGCCCTTGATAAATTGGCGGTAAATGTAAAATTAGTTGCATTCAATGTATATTTACTTTTTCGAGTTCATAAGTGTACATTATGTACCCTACATGAATGAATGGTATTAGAATTTGAAAGAGTAATTTTTCGTAAACCAAATTATTCAGCATACAATAATCTTATTTGCCAAAGCACAGTGGCACGAGAACTATGTTTGCTCCCGACCTAAACTCGGACTTAACGCGCGTAAAATTACTATCACCTTTACCTTAGGTAAATATGTCGGCAAGAAATTCACTTTGAACCCTTTCGGGCCTTTGTTGTTCAACTAAAACTATTCACAGTTAATCCCGGGATAAACAGTAGTTGTTAATAAATTTATGTGTTATTAATATGTGCGTGCGACCGTATGGTCAGGCGGTGTCCCTCTGGGCGTTTTATTCAACAAAGGTTAAAGATGAATTCGCTGTACAGTATCGCAGGTTTTTGTTGTTAATAAATGAGTGAAGTCTTTGTCCGCCCTTACCCTTAGGTATATTTGTTTTAGGTGGGCAAAGGCACGGGCTTAGTTTGCTTAATTACTGTAAATAACATGTTTCGTTTTTGATTATATAAAGGTGAATGCGGGATCTGAAGGCTATTCATATAAATTTAACTGAATTATTTAATCTATGCGAAGCCTTGGGACTGTAATATTAGAATTATTATATGTATGGACTCTATGTTGGTTAATTTAGATGTGATGTCACACACATCACACAATCTGTCACGTCACGGGAGCGTAAAGTATAACGTCACGCAATTTTTGGAGATTTCCCCCCTCCCATGTAACCTATAGTAAAACGTTTCTTAACCACCCAGTGTTAATTGTGGTGTAAAATACCACAAAGTTTTACAAGGGGCACCCACTCCCTCCCCAGACCCCAAATTCGTCGCTACCTACAATCAACTAACATACAGTCCATACATATAATAATTATAATGTTACAGATTAATTAAGGTACACATTATACAAACTACCATCTAGCTAATAATTCTCAAAAGCAACGATGAAGCTTCACATCAAAGATAGGGAGTGTTGAGATAATCCTGCGAATGTATCCTAAGCTGATAAATAAGAGAAAAACTCGGTCAGGGGGGGATGTGTGGGGGCTGAGTGCTTTACGTCATATCCGAAATCCCGGTAAAGTGAGTCCGGTGAAGCCAGCCGGTGTTCGATGGCCGGCACGTTGTGATCTTAGTAATAGCAATAGCTTTGTATTAAGCCGCTTGGAAGACGTCTTTGGGTGTGGTACAATTTGAAAGAATATTATTTAAGGTTACGCTCAATAGTTTTTTGAAAAACAATGTCTGTTCCTAAACGGACAAACTCACCTGATCCTAATTTATTTAATAGTAATCTTGCAGCTAATATGTAACATATTATAAAGCAAAACACTTACATATATAAACAGATTACATAGTTGTCGAATATATATATGAAACAGAAAACATAAGTATTAGTTTATACATAAAGAAAAAAATAAGAAAGTTTTTAAATATTTTTTTGGTTATTTGCTAGTGTTATTAGAAAAGGCCACAGAGGCTTCGAAGTCAATTTCTTATATAACGGGCGATAGGCTCGCGAGTGGGTTGCCGGCCTTTTACCAGTTGTAGTCTGCTGTTAATTTGAGTTAGTCCTCCCATTTTTTACATTGTCGGCCTCGTCTGAAATATTTGATGAATGTAAATAATAAATAGAAGAAAGAAAGGAACGGAAGGTCAACTACGCGTTGGACTGACCAGATCAAGCCTGCCGTAGAAGGTTCACTCTGAGTGCAGCAGGATGACCTCTAATAGGCAACGATGGAGAAGCATCTTAGCTTCGCTAGGAGCTTCTAATACTCCTGCTAAAGGTCACGATGGCTCTGGCAAGAGTACCGGATAAGAAAAATAATGGAACCGCTGAAAGGTTGTGAATTGGGCTTGCTATATCGACATAGCTTAGCGCTTTTTCATCAATCCTGCTTTATTACGTTGGATTCCCTTTTGTCTACGTCGGATGCCGGTCATTTAGCTTGACCGCCTGTCTCTATAGCATACGACTCCATTCATATCTTTCGCGTAATTCATGTGATTCTTTAACCACGCCTCGAACAACGGTTTAATATATATAGTATTTTTATTGCATGTTTAGTCCTTTAAATTAAGTGCACTACGTCTTGCGTCGGCTATCTATGAAGCGTCGTTATTTCTATTGGCGCAATTTAATGAATTGGCGCAACTGGTTTGCATGCAGCGTAATTAGGGCGAGTATTATTAATAAGTGCAGTGTTGCCTTTGTGGTTTCTATGTGTGACTCTAATCCTTGAGGTCGTTGGTTCGATCCCCGGCTGTGCACAAATGTACTTTCTTTCTTCGAGCGCATTTGACTTTCGCTCGAACGGTAAAAGAAAACATAATGAGGAAACCGGCTTGTCTTAGACCCGAAAACTCGACGGCATGTGTCAGGCACAGGAAGCTGATCATTATAAATCAGAGGTATAACCTAATTATTAATAAGGTTGAAGTGCCACTGACTTATTTTATACAATAAATAAATAAATCATTAAAATAAATGACTACGGTTCGTAGCAATCGTATTGTAATTATTAGGGATGCATCGATACGCCTTTTTGCCGATACGATACCGATGCCGATACTCTTATAGAAATATCGCCGATACCGATACTGATAACAACGCCTATTGAAATAAATTTAAGGTAAAATATATAAATTAAAGGTTATAAATGCCGTATAAAAAATAAAAGGTTTAGTTAATAAAGTTCAGAATTATAAGAGTAATTATTAAATTAAAGTAAAATAAATAACTCTTAATAATTAAAAAAATTATGAAAACGATTTTTATTATTCTGTATTTTATTATATTTGGTATCGAAGTTAAAAGCCAACTAAATTGTCCGTGTCTAGTTTGCTGCGCACTAGATTTAAAGCGCGAAATTTGAAAAGTATCCTTGTATCGGAAATAAAAATATCGCCGATACCGATATATTGGCTAACCTAAAGTATCGTCGATATATCGGTATCGAATGTGTCCCTAGTAATTATGAATATTTAAACTGATCGTGATTTTTTTTTGTATTTAAATTTGATTTGTTTGAAAACCAAAGTAGTACACTTTTTAGGATATATTTTTTTCCATATCGCTTCGGTGCCTCATACTAAAAACCTGATGCGATCTGATGTTTTCACCCGTGCCTACTCCTAGATAAATCTCCGACAACGCACCCACCGTGAGTATGATTCACACCGATAAACACTTGTTTAATTTTTAATATTGAACAAGTTTTTATAACTTATTTCAATTCCTTCAGAGAGCGGAACATACACGCTATAAATACACAAAAAATCTAATACAATAGTTTTTTCCTTTGGCCCGGATGTTAGATTTGGCAATTTTTAACGGGATTACACGTCTTCGCCTCACTCAATCACGTTTCCGCAGCTGCCCTCTATTTATGGGGCAATATTTTATGGAATATCGAGTAAAGTAGCCTTTAATCTACTAATATAATGGGGATTTACAGGAATTACGTCCGATTGTGTTCGGTTTCTTATTGCGTCTCTAATGGTCACTGTACGGTCAGTAAATTATGTGATGGCCCTGTATTAAAGTCTTAGATGACATTGATTAAGATAAATGTTAATTAATTTTTTTTATACGCGTGTCTTCTAAACTAGACTATGTGTTAAAGCTTAAACGGTGATGGGCAGGGCATGTAGCAAGACTGACGATCGATGGACCATAAAGGTGACCCGGTGAGGTGGCCCTATTGGGAAATGAAGAGAGGAAGACCGCTGACGAGATGGGTGGACGACATTGCAAAAACGGCTGACTTGTGCTGGAACTCACCCAAAACCGAGATACTTGGAGTTCCTTGGAGGAGGCCTTTACCTGTGGAAGGGTTCTTGCAAAATAATTGGGAAATAATTACAAATAAATAGGAAAAAATTAGTATAATTTACTTTCCATAAAAAAATATAAATTAGTGTTAGTATATATAATAACGTATACTAACACTAATTCACTAATGTTGATTAAATGCTTATAATATGAGTTGTAAGCGAAAATTATCCAAAATAGTTAATTAATAATTGAGAATTGTCGTCATTATATATTTTGTGTGTGTAACGTTGACCGGTTTTTATAAAATGTTTCGTGTTCAAGTCCATTAGTATATGGTTTTGATTTACATTTGTATTTTTGTTAGAAATGTTTGGGAATCTAGAAAAAATACTAGGAACATGAGAAGCACTGAGGGGGGGGGGATCTTTGATTTTCTTATTTGGTGATTACGTCACCAGTTAGTTTAACTTTTTTACACATATTACCCACACATTGTCTATGCTTGAAAACGAATTGCATTTTCGAAGATTCCTACATATAATTAATACGTTTATGTACTATTGTTTTTAACTGCTTGGCTTACATATAACTTTAACTTGTTGATTTATTAGTAATCTAACACATATCCATATTATAAAACAAAACAATTACACATACGCAAAGCCAAAACGGATTACATTGGTAAACAAATTGTGAGCAACAGAAAACATAAATAAATAGAGTACATAAAAAAATACAGAAATTAAAACTTTAACAAATGACAATTTTAATTATAATCTCCTCATAATTATAGGCTCACCCAATGTTAAATAATACCGCCATCCACGGACACTCAATGCAAGAGGGATCGCGAATGCGTTGCCGGCCTCTTAAGAACTAAGACGCTCTTTTCTTGAAGGTACATACCAAAGTCGAATTGGTTCGGAAATATTTCTGTGGGCACATGTTCAACAAGTGTTAATAAAACAATATTAGTGTCCTTTAAAAAACAACAACCCGCAATAGCCAATTGAACAAAAGGGAGCTATTAATTATAAATACAATAGATCAAACAACAGACGGGACAAGGGGCAGTCTATAATCATTTATCTCAAGTTTAATAAAAGGAAGATTATTTATGGTGGCGTGGAGTAATGTCGCATGATTTAATCCCATTAGATTGGGAGACGCGCCAGAATATCGGAAAATGGCACTAGACGAAGTTGAGAATGGAACTAGATAATAATAACACAAATAAAAGTAGCTTTTATTTCATTCAGACAGACAGACAGACATTACATTTATTACAAACAAAACACACACACAAAATAACAATAATCAAAGAGATATCAAATTCAATAAAAATAAAAAATAGTAATAAAATTTATTTTCTCATTCGGCTCGTTTCAAATGAGCGTGCGTGCTGTAGCTGTAAGAATTGACTGAATGATTTGGCCGTGGCTCAGCATTATGCTGAGGAGCAGATTGTTCCACAGCGCTGGTTCTTCGCATACTTTCTGTACTGTAAAATGTACCTTAAAACCTTTTTTGTTTCTATTTAGTAAACTTCTCTCAATTGTTCTTGACAAACCTCTTTTTTTATCTGGGCATTGGCGAGGCCAACACCCAACGAAGAATGTTTGTTTTATAGTTTCTTGACGTGTCTGTTTTACATAATATCTTTTCGTGACCTATATTTCTTCCAAACATTTGCTTGAATATGTATAGTATAACTGACTTAATATGTGATGAGGACCAAGATGTATTGGTTGTAGGTGCTAACAAACTTGTAAAAAAATACCTTGGTTTAAATTTGGAATGTTTATTGCTAGTTCCTCTCGTCTGTTCTAGGTACGCCCTTGATTTGAGGACTGGCAGTAAATTTAAATTTAGAATCATATGTTTTGTGACGTTCATCAGTGTCATTAAGTTAACCTATATGAATAAATTATATTTTGATTTGTAGGTATATAGGTTTGTCCGTGTATTGTAGAAATCGCGGTTCTCATTTAATAAAGAAAATTAAATCTAAATTGTCTTGGACAATCTAGTTTTTATTCAAATATTAGTTAAAGAGATCGTTTTTTATAAAGCAATTGTTTTATATTTTAACTCCCGATGTCATGTAACATGTCAGTTTAAGAATGAATTTTTAGATTATACAAGTTCACCGTATTTGCAATTAAATGAGGGTAGCTTATGATACTGAGACTACGAAATGAGAACCGGCGTAGAAGTTAAACGAACTGTATATTATGCTTAGTGTTTTTTTCAAGTACCAAGATAATTATTATCGGACTATAATTATAAGACAATAGACGTTTTACCACTGCAGCACATGGTTTTCATTAAATGTTGTGAAACATATTTTCTTCAAATTTAACTATTCGTTTGTAAGGTTTTTGTATTAGTGAAACCAAGTCCCTGATCGAATGTCACACCCTTATGTGCTAATGGTATTACCTTTATCATTTGTCATTCGTTCCTCGTACGGCCTTAGATGCTCAAACATTCATGTTTAAATCTCAAACGAAGAAAATCTTTTTACGAATACGTTCACAAAAACTAAAAAAAACATTTGCGTTATTATTATCACTTACTACTGAATACAGAAAAAAATGAAGTACTCGAATTGGCCAGCCGTCTTCGAATTGATATATAAATGATAATCATAATCTAAACAATATATTTTCCTTTCATACTTTATTTAATTAGGGATGCCTAGAAGAGATGGCTTAGTACCGAAGAGGCCAGTTGTAGTGTGTAAAAAGCATATAAATAAATATATTGTTAAATATACCTACTTGCAAGACTTAAGTTGGCGCCTGGCAGATAGTTCCGGTGACCCCAGAGCTGGTCCTCATTCAACGAATCAGTATCGCATTGCGAGGAAATGCTGCCAGTGTTAAACTGCTACCACCAACTTTTTAAGTTTATTTTGATTTTCTTTTTAACTCTTTTTATTAATACTTTGTAGGAGAAGAAAATTGTAAATACTTGATTGTAATCATATTAATTAATTAAAATAAATGTATATATATTTTATAAGTAATAACTTTGAGTATCCCTGTACTGTCATATATTGTCAAGCGGTCACCAAAAAAGATATTTGATTAGCGTCTACTGCCCGACGGGGCTTCGGCCATCTTGTTAAAGATAACTAGATGTGCCTTCAATTGTTAACTTCACTAGTTAACAATTGTTACACCAAACCACGGTTATTAAAATTAATTTAGGTGAAAAATAAATGCAAACACATGTTTTTATTATGTATAAAAAGGTTTATTTTTCAAAAATAATTTCAACAGTTGTCAAACTTTGTATCAGTTATTTGTAGTTATTACTAGATTGTGTGTCACCTGTCAACCTGTGAAAAATAGATTTCGATGTTAAAAAAACATTAAAATATTCACGTTGATCACCACTTCCCTTTTTATAAAGTCAGTTATACCTTAATTAAAACTAATTATAACACACAAGTGATATACATAAAAAGCTTATAATTAGCTAACAATTTTTGACCTCAGATTCTAGTAATCTTTTAAAAAAGGAACATTTAATACGAGCTCATAAAAAACCACTCCTATTTACGACTGATATATTATAGAAACTGGTAATTATAACAAATATTCCCGCTAATGTCCTTTCATATTTCATGTCCAGTCGTCTAATTCGGTGTTAAAATGACCCCTGCGTCATGGGAAATACTTTTAAATAATTCGATAGTGATACTCTTGAATCGTGATGACGTACGTGAGTGATGACGCCAAGAATTTTGTGATAATAGGATTTATTGTTTTTTTGTTCAGAAGGCTGATCACCTACTTGCCTATTAAAAAAGATCGATGCGGACAGGAACGAGAGTGATAGGGGTTTTAAAAAGGCTTTATGGACTGTGAGTTTTTGGTAAAGAAGGAATACGTTCTTGGCGAATGTTGCGAATATATAAGCGGTATATTTAGACTTCTTAGAGGAAAAGTTAATCTTGTTTGTACCTTCTCATGTTTGTCCACAATATTCTGAAAAACAAAGTCATATCGAGATGCGCTCGAACCCAATAAGAAGATTGAAAACAATCTGAGATCAAACCGTGACATTCGATCGATCTCCTGTCTGATTCCCAATAACCAAACCCTACGAAGACAATCCATTTTTGGCGACGGAAAGGATGCAATCTCTTCGCTATTTACACTCATCTATCTTATTTGATAATCAATATAAACCAAATAAATATGTCTATGTTTAAAACATATAAAATAGCTTTTTAATTATTTAAAAAACTGGTGTAAGTTAAAATCTTAAGATAGGATATTGGCACAGTTAATAATATAATAATAATAATATATTTATTTTATTTCTCACAAAAACATATACAATAATTGTCATTCTTCTTTGGAGCAACTGCTAGTGCTTAAGTGAGACTGATGCCTGTTAAAGGTTGTGCACCTGTGTTACAGGTCATCAGGCCTCCACCACTTCGGATCGACAAAATGATTATATGTAAAGAATAGACAATTATATTAATTATTTAATTATATTATATTTAGTTGAACTGTCATTTACATACAAAGGTCATACATCAATCCGACCTACCCTGAACAGATCAGAACAGAACTGTATCGGCAGATGGCTATTACAATCCGTCGATTGGTTATTGGCACACTTTTATCAATATTTGGTATAAGAGATCTATCACAGATGCTGAAAAATGGTTGAGATAGGTTATTGGGTTTAGACGATGATCGTCTTGGATTAGGTATAATCTAACTTTACTTGTTATATCTGGTACCAAGTCTGGTTGTGGACATAGTACTTACCTAAGTAATTAATGTTATGGTTGTCTATTTAGTCTATTACCTGATACTCCTCTGACATGATTATGGAATTTAGTAACGGTTTCCACAAGATGGTTTCCTAGTGCTCGAACAGGCGTCCTTTAAACCGACTTATGATTGTCATCCATTATTTTAGATCTCCATTGCGCCTTTTACATCCTGCATCCAGCCTGCATGCTCTGTGATAGCGGCGGTCCATCTCTTCGGTGGGTCGCCTCCTACCTGCCGAGGTCTTTTGCCCATCTAATCCTTCGAGTCCATGCTCAATAAATGGTTTACATAGGGTCACGATCGTAATTACATCGCTGACAATCGCCTTTTCTTGAATCTCTCTTTTACGAATATTGCCGCGAAGGCTTTGCATGAGAAACTTTTATTTTCTGCTGTCTGCTCATCTCTGTTGAAGACGGACCATCTCCTCAATTCTTGAACACCTTTGTCTTACTATTCTAAAAAGTCCAGTTCTCTCTCCAATCCGCTAGTTAACTCAGTATAAATACAAGATTAAAACTATGTAAATACACAATATTAATCAAGTCATGAAGTGGTATGGGAATTGCTAATGATCACTCTATCTAATGGCACAGTTTTATACCGATTGCTGGAATATAAAGTGTATCTGGGGTATGTACTTTTATTTCTACATAATTATTATTTACTTCTAATACACATTAGAACATAATTAAAAATTATACAAGGTGAATATAACGGAGGATCGAAGAGTTTATTGCCAGTTCTTCTCTTCCGTTCTACGCCCTTGATTTGAGAAATGGCAGTAAATGTAAAATTAGAATCATTTAAAGTATATTTTGACGTTCATAAGTGTACATATTATTATTTACTTACATATATTTATTTATATTTTATTGTATTATGTTACCTATATGAATAAATGATTTTTGATTTGATTGATCAGAACTAGAGAATTGATACACGTTTTGTATCAAATTTGTTGATAAAATTACTGAAATAAATTAAACTTATACTCACACAAATAAATATCTGTTAGATAGTTTTACTCCTGTAAGAATTTGTAATCAACGATGGTTTGAAGTAAGTATTACTTTATAGTTAGACAAATTAATTAATTACATAATTTTTCTGTCTGTAAGTGTGTTTTTTTATTTTTGGCTAATATATATTGTATATATAATAGTTAGATATTTTACGAACTACGTCTAGGAACACTAATAATGAATCGCGCCGCAATCTTTCTTAGATCGCCAAATAACTTGTGCGTGGTTATTTTACGTAGTTTGAAATTTAAAAGTACAACCCTGGATTGAATTGCAATTTCATTATGGCATAAATTACAATGTCAATTAATATGCTTTGACGTGTTCCCGGGTGTGGTCATAGATAGGTGGTAATTAGTGGGGACAATTAACCTCTAATCGACCAGCTGAAATGACGTGTAAGAATTGTCAAGGGAATTCTTACCTTGACAAAATCGGGAATTTACGCTGTTACAAAATTGGATGATCACTAACTGTAATAATCTAAAATGAACAGTTGTGAAGTCGAAGAACTAAATTAATTATTAACTGTATGAAAATAGTTGCAGTTTTCAATAATTTCTTTTAGCTTAGGTCCTTCAAGAAATGAGCACACCAATTCTTAAAAGGCCGGTATAGCACTTGCGAACCGCATGGGTTAAGTGAAACCGGTTTTAACTTAATATCAGATGAGCCTCTTGCCCGGTTTTTTTATGTTTCAGGAGCCAGACGAGCAGATAATCATCTGATGGTAAGTAATACCGCCGCCCATGGACACTCGCACTGCCAGAATGCTCGCAAGCGTGCTTCCGGCCTTTTAAGAATTTTTACGCTATTTTCTTGAAGAACCCTAAATCGAATTGGTTCATGGTTGGTACGGATGGTATTTTATAATCTGCTATGATGTTCTATAAAGAAACTCACCTGCAGGTATGAGTCTGAACAACTCCTCTAAAAACTCCATGACAAATGTTTGCCGCCTGTTAAGAATAGAGAATTTTCTTACTTAAATAATTATGAATTACTGAACTATTTGAATTAAGACGGCTATCGATTGTGCATTGTCATCAATTTAGAATAACGTGGTACGAATACTTGTAACGGAACTTTATTTAAGTTTTGTAGTAAGTTTGCTCGGTGTAAGTCGAAAGACTTAAAGATTTTGTGCTAGTCCCTCGAGTTATGTCATCTAACGTTAGTTAAGTTACATATATATATATATATATATATATATATTTAAGATAGTTAGTTAATAATAATACTAATGATCGCACAATTACTCCAAAGAAGAATGACAATTATTTAGATACATTACTGTAACATCATGTATGAAGTTTTGTAAGTTTTTGTGAGAAATATATAAATATTATTTTATAGTTATTATTTTATATTTATAGTTATATATATTATAGTTTCCGATAATATATAAGTGTCACTTAGAGTTACGAACTCTTCAATAAGTCACGTGTGGTGTTTTATTATAACATATCCATAAGGACTGTCATGAAAGTCGATTCTCGGCAAAAGAAAATATTGTATAATGTACCCTTTCTAAAGAAAATTTTGTCAATTATTCCCAGCAGTTATAACCCAGTAAAACATCACTGCAATAGCTAATTAGTAGGAGCATTATTTGCACACCAGAACGGAATCCACGTGTCCACATCGATACACAATCACCCCTTCCCAAAACAGAGACGAAGTGTACATTAGTGGGAGTAGGGAGATTTTATTGCCTCCCACCTTAAAATATTGTCTGATTCATTAGAGGATATTTCACATTTAAGTTTCGTATGCTCTTCCGCGCGATGTTCACGATTCGGGGGGGCCGTTACGGCGTCGCCACTTTTCTAAGGATACCGTTTCGCGTAATAAGACTCTAAGAATCCGTTATTCCCTTAATTATGGGGGGTATAGGGGTATAATGACATGTATGTAAATATACGTGTAACGGCTTAAGGTGGCGACGTGTGTACGCCTTAATGGCCCGGTTGTTTTCTTTGATTAAAGAATTTTAGTACCGCATATAATTCACGATTAGACGCAAAAGGGTTGTGGGGTGAGAGATAAAATTGCGTAATGACGGGTGCGTGATTCGGAATCGTAATTGTTATTGGTGTGCATTTGTTGAGTCGTATTGAATATTTTGAGTGCTTAGATAGTGTTTGTATAAGAGTCTTTTTTCTTACTTTCTTCTTCCGTGCGTATTTCTCTATAGTTTCTATCAATGCATACATAGAACACTTAATTCGTTGTGTTATTAATTATAGCGTGTTTATTACATGCAATTATGAGCAGGTCGTAGGTTCAATCCCTGGCTGTGCACAATACACTTTCGTTCTATATGCACATTTAACATTCGCTCAAACGGTGAAGGAAAACATCGTGAGGACACCCACATGTCACAATGTTCTTGGGGGTCCCTCAAGAAATGAACGTACCAGTTCTTAAAAGACCGACAACGCATTTGCGATCATTGTATCACTTAACATAACAGCTCCTGCCAGTTGCCCCGTGTTAAAAACAATTCGTTGAATAATTGTTTTTACGTTGTTATTAACTTTGTATATGTAGTTATGTATCCGTCAAGGTTGTATTGCTGCCAGCCTTTTGACTTATTTACCTTTTTTTGTGTGCAGAACTGTTGTATAGTTTTTTTACCGTATTAATTTAAATACGAACTAACGTTTACTATGCCAGAATTCTCTAAAACATAAAATCACTATACGAACAAATTAAATTATAAAATAGAAAAAAAATCACAGCCATTCAGCCCTCTATCATTAAAAATGAATATTATTCATTACAATTTTCAGATTTCTCTTTTAAAACCAACCTCATTAGTTGTAAAAACAGTGCGGAAAAATCATCCCATTATGAATTTTAATCAGTGTATCTCGTAAAACACTAATGGCAGTGCGGCTTTGGAGTAAGATAGATTTTAAAGTATTTTCTAGTACCTTTTGAGCTCTTTATAAATAAAAGTTTGGTGAGAATGTAGTGGCTTTAGCGTACGACTCAATACTGAGATCGTAGGTTCGATCCCGATTGTGCACCAATGGACTTTCTTTCTATTTGCATTTCGCAGAGTTGTTCGGACTAATACCTGCAGCTGAGTTTCATCATCGGACGTCAAGGCATACAAAATACCATCCGTACCACCTTGACGACCACAACTAAGCGATTCTTAAGTCAATTTCTGCCACGCACCACCTTGATGTGGAACCAGCTACCCACTGATATCCCAACCAATTCGACTGAGGGTCCTTCAAAATGAGCGTACCGATTCTTAAAAGGCCGACAGCGCGCTTGCGAGCCTTCTGGTAGTGCGAGTGTCCATGGGCGGCGGTGTCACTTAACAACAGGTGAGCCTCCTGCTCGTCTGCCTCCTGTAACATAAAAAAAAAAATAACATTCGTTCTAACGTTGAAGGAAAACATTGCCAGGACATCTGCTTGCCTTGCCCAAAAAGTCGACCGCGTATGGCACAGGAAGCTGATTAACTGCTTGCCTATTAACTTAACGAATAATCACGAAACAGATACAAGGCGAATTCTGCCTTGAGATCCGACGATGAAACGCTACCAGTATTAATCCAAACAAGTCGGATGAACACTCAAGGTAAATGCTGTAGAAGATGCAGAGAGACCCAACATCGGTACGCAATGGCAAAGGCCGCCTGGAAGGTAATTCGTCGTCGACGCCTCTAATACGGTCAAGTGAGAGGAGTATGTGCTGGGAGCTGAGGTGAAAACAGTACTCCACGTTGGGCGGATTGTGCCCCTTATAGATTTGCGGTCTCACCGCATGATCATGATAATCTTCTTAGGGACTGATTAATCCTTGCCATCCAAATGATCGCGAAACTGATGTCATTTGATATGTCATTACTCCTATGCTCTCTGAGGCTTTAAGGAGAGTTATTCAAAGATAGAAGCGACAAAGGGTGTTTTCGTAGCGGAAAACATTTTAGTAACACTGTAAGCTCAGTGCCATAGACTGGTACTTAATATTGTTTTTGGTTTATGCGGGTACTACTTCATTTAACTAATACCCTCAAATATTAAAAAGTAAGGCAGGGAAGTTTCTTATGCCCCATTCTATTCCCTCAAACATCTTAATTTCCATACGCTGTTCATTTGTAATGTCTGTCCCGTGAGACCATTTTGTGGTTTCCAATATGTTTCTTGAACTTTGTACTAATCAACCGTATGGTTATATACTGGTGTATACATATATATAGACCTTAAACACATAAGGAAAGATGTAGTATTATATCAGTTCGGATTAGACAGAAATGCCTGGATCGTTCTGGCTTCCAATGATTCCGATTATTTAGATAAAGTTATCTCTAGACGTAGCGCTGAATTTTACGTTATCGGTGTCAGGTAGAAAAGCCCGATCCCATACTTAGTCTAAGTTTAAAGTCCTCCAACATAATTTGTATTATATTTTGGTACCTAGAATTAGTTTTGATTCATCATTCTTTAGATTAATTTTTCTCTTTAGTTTGGTCATTTGTATTTACATTTTTATTTTTGTTAATTTTTTAAGTATTTATTTTTCGTAACATAGATTGCCTGGAACAGTTTGCTTGTAGCGATAAGACTGCCCCGTGCGTCCTTTATTATTTACGTTGACTGATTGTATAATATGTGCTATTAATGCAACAAAACCAATTAATTAATTAAACCTCATAGGATTACTATACTTTGAACATAACCAGTGAATTGAAGGTTATACGTAAATTAAATTTATTGCAATCGTCACTCGTTCTTATGCCATGTAACTTTTGGACATTATCGAATTAAAATATTTAACGCCATTTCCAGGCCGTGAACGTCATACAAAAGCGTCCTATAACGCCACTTGTCGTCTAATGAGGCACCTGAACCGAGGGAAGGGGTGGGGGAAGGGAGACCGCAACACTTACCGACGGTTTACGATCGCGATCTGCGTTAAACGCGCATTAAAAATGTGCTAACAGCGATGATGCTGGCACAGACTAGGTAAAATAGTGCACATACAGATGTGATTCATATATTTACACACAAGACTGCTATACCATCCTTATGAAGTATTGTGGTATCTATTCGTACCATATAATTTAACACAATGCACATGTCATATAGGCATTTTGTTCTTTTAAAAACTTCGTCCGCCTGGAAATCTAAAGATCTAGAGAATCTAAGGGTAGGAGTCGAGACTTTCTGATCCCTCATGATAGTGAAGATGTGAGTGACGGAAGAGTGACTGACGGGTCAAAAGATATTTTTGACTTTTCAAGTACGCAAAGACGGCTAGAGAAGCCTGTGCTTTAGGCTGTGTAAAGAAACATAACATCTAGCGTTCTCGACGTAATCCACATATTTGTAAGAGAATCCGAATCATTATAATAATAAAAAATTTATGTGTTGCCGTTTATCGTTGATCGTAAGAGAACACATACATGTTTTGTGTTTTAAATGTTTAACTGATTTGTCTACTCTGTGTTCTGTTGATTGGAACGCATAGCTGCTACTTCAAGAGCGTGGCTTAATTGGTATCTTTGATTAAATTTTTCAATAACAGCGTATTTAAAAAAAGTTTTTAATTGGTACATTTTATTGTGAACTTATAGCTTTGATTATAAGAGTTCATAAGTGGTTTAGATACATAATCGGATACGACAAAAAGGGGTTAGCAAAAATCTCTTCTCTTTTATTCACGCGTTATTTATTTAATTAATTTATATTTCTTTCGTTGTGGTCGACCCGATTAGAAATGACAGATTTTAGTAGTCAGTACAGTGGACAGCCCTCTCCTTTTTTGTGGAATAAGTTATAGTATCTGTAAATAAGATTAATAATGAATAAATTAATTCTATATTTTTGGGTAAAGAAGTGTTGACCTAAGCTGTATAATATCGCGAGGATACCACCATGCCTTAGACCCAAACAATGCGGTGTAGATGTCGCAGTAAACTAGTTAAATGAGAGAGTTCATTGAATCTCTAGACAGTTAATTAAAGATCGATAATCTGTTGTAACTACTTTACTGCGACATAGAAACAGAAGGCTGATCACCAATCTTTCAGAAGAAGCAAATGATGAAGCCAAGACTGAAGTTTTAGCAATACTGGTCACTTAAACGCCATTCGTTAGCAAAACCTTTTTAATTTTAATATATAATACATAGAATAGATTTACCGTCCACATGGTATGCATTTTCCCCAAGGAGCCCTAGTTCTTCCTGTCGAGCATGGTACAATGTTAATAGCCAACATTTCTTGCACACCGTTTTCATAATCAATTGAATCGTCTTGCTGACCTGAAAATACATTAAGAGACTTTGTGAATGCAGACACAATATAGTTACATAAAAATAATACTTTTATCAGACGTTTTAGACAATATTCGAGATATTTTTGTGATACAAATTAGCTTTTAAACCCAATTAGTTTTTTATGATTTTTTTAAGAGCCAGTATAAGTCTGTACTCAGATTCGATGTCCAATACATTTTTCGTCCTATGTATTGAACATTGGTTATCCTTGCTTTGCACATGCTTGCGACATGCTTCATAGTTGAAGGGAAACTTCGAGAGAAGAACTGCATATCTTAAATCTAAATCATGCCAAACGTATGATACAGAAAAAGAGGCTATCCACCAGAAACCTAGGAAGCGTAAAACAAGAGACAGCGAGGTAATATTGGAAAATAGTAACGAAGATGTGAGTCAAATAGAAGAACTTGGAGGAGGCGTTCACTCCGTCGGAGTTCCTGTACTATATTAAATATGATAATAATCATACGATACGATAATAATAATTATCCTTAGTATAGTACTTGAATAAAGGTTATTTTTGTATTTATATTGAACGAACACACATACACACACTGCTTGAATCACAAGTATTGCATGATTTATAATTATTTTTTAAAAGTTGTAGGTTTTATGTTTTTGATTAATTTTTATATTAATATTATATGTTGAATTAGTATTAAGTCGCTGAAAAAATACGTAAACATTTTAAACAGGTTTTACCTTGATAATTCTGGAGGTCGTCTGTTTCGATGGTCGGCAAAGAATATGCACTTGCAACAAAACAAATGAAAATTAACAAAATAGACGTCTTCATGATTCTTTGAATAAAATTAAATATAAGCAGAACACGTCATTAGTGCTATCACTGTCCAATACGTCAGTATTAATGCAATTTACTGCGACTTCTGACAGTTTAAATCTTGAGGATATAATACTGTTTTGTCGTAATTTGATAATGACCACAATAACATGTTCATTAAATATTACGGTTTATTATTTTAATTGTTTAAAGGAGGAAGGTTTCTTGCATATTATATTAGACATTAATCAATAAATATATATTTTATAACCAGTAGTAAAATTTAATTTTATATAATTCATTTTTTTTGTTGTTTAAGTTCTGTATATTTCAGTGACTAAAACGCTTTATTTATAAAATAAATCTGAAATATACATATGATATCTTGACATAAGAACTGATCTATGATACTCATATGATGGTAATGAAAGAATGTTGCCTTTGTATAGATAGTTATGCATATGTTGTTATTAGTAAATTTTATACTAAAGTAGGGATAAGATTTCTTCTACACGTTTGTAAATGTTTTATTTTTTAAATTAATTATTATATATTTATTATTTGTTTCAGGTAAGAAAGTTATAAAACCACAGACAAGGTATTACGTATACGAATCTATATATTTAAAGAAAAACACTTTATGGATTATAGTTATGTATTATTGTATTTAAACTTATAATTATTTAGACATAATTTTACTAACTACCTACCTACTAACTAACGACTAAAACCCTACATCTTTTAGTCGATACCAACTCCGGGGAAAACACAACATTTTCTACAGCTGTAATACTTTTTGACATTTAACACCTTTGTCTTCATTCACCGTGACCACGCACGCTGTAAAGCACGCGAAACGTCGGTTTAAATTTAAAATTATGTCTAAATAATTATAAGTTTAAATACAATAATACATAACTATAATCCGTAAAAAAGTGTTTTTCTTTAAATGTGTAAAAGTTATGTTAATAAAAAAAAATACTACGAATCTATATATTTTTTTAATAGCAGCCTGTTTCGGCTCAACACGGTTAGACTGAAGTATAAAATATAGCTTTTGATGCTCAGGCAAATTTAATATTAGGTATCCAAATCTAGAGGAGGTTTAAGGATTTAAATGTGAGATGTGAAGGTTAAAATCGTAATCGGCATGTATAAACTTAATAAGTCGCCGATGTGCGTCAGGAGCAGAAGGCTGACCACATATTTCCTTGTATAGAAATATAATAATTAATTGCTCTTCGTTTGTTTCGCCAATTTCGATTAGGTTTAAACGGAAACATAAATAATTAGTAAGAAAAACGGTAAAAAAATTAAGTAATTCACAAATAGAAAATATTTGGTTTTTTTTATAGAACAGGGGGCAAACGGGCAGGAGGCTCACCTGATGTTAAGTGATACCGCCGCCCATTGACACTCTCAATGCCGTAGGGCTCGCGAGTGCGTTGTTAAGAATTGGTACGCTCTTTTAGAAAGAAAAAACTATCACTTTGGCCTTCAGGTCAATCAGTGGTCAGTTTTAAAATTTATTAATATTTTTTGACATAAATATATATGTAGGTGATACAAACATAAAAATAATTCAGAAATCAAACCAAACATTTATTTTATTGAATCAAATTTATGGAATTCTGTCTCCTACTGCCATAACTAAAGGTCGCTTTTTGTTTGACTCATCTACGAACAGTTGCTATTCTGAACCAATATCGGCTGAACGAAAACCTCAAACCGCTAATAGCAAATTAAACTGATGACACCACGGTAAGACAAAGTAAACTTATTAAAACTCCCAATATCCGATGAATGGTTAACAAGTTTAACCCTTGCGGTAACTTGGGCGGAACGAATCGCTGAATTTTTGATCTCCACCGTGCTGGGGTGTCGCCAGCATTATTAACACTTAATATTTAGGAGACGCGAGGGGTGCTATATGCGTACTTTGTAGTATTTATGTTATAAGTTTTAAGTTCGTAAATAAATAATAAAATATTTGGTAATTGAAATAATTGAATTAAGAGAAATTTAAAAATTTAAAACCACCGCTATGTAGCACCAGCTGCCCACTTAAGTATTTCCGAACCAATTTGACTTATGGTCCTTCCAGGAAAGATCGTACCAATTCTTGAAAGGCCGGCAACGCACTTACTTTGGCAATGTCCATGGGCAGCATGTGATATTAAGTGATATCGGCCCATAGACACACACTGCCAGAAGGTCGCTCTTTTGGGAGTCGTTACGTTGTGCGTTACTTAAATAATATAATAGATTTGTTTAATGAACCCTCGTCTGCCCATGTAATAAAAAAAAGCATATGTCAGAAGTACTTATAAAGAAATAATAGGTGTCACTGGGCGGTTCTGACCTGTTTAATACTAAACTCCATAAATTCAAATTTAGAACATTCAAGCGAATAAGTTTAATATTATAATCTCAATACCGAAAATCGTGGACACCGTGAGCAATTTCTGCAGAAACCCTTCATCTTTTAGTCGATACCAACTCCGGGGAAATAAATACAGATAATACAACTTTTTCTACAGCTGTGATGTTTTTTGACATTTAACACCTTTGTCTTCAGTCACCGTGACCACGCACGCTGTAAAGCACGCGAGACGTCAGATACATTTAAAATTATGTTAAATAATTATAAGTTTTTTTTTATCATTTTTTTTTATAGAACAGGGGGCAAACGGACAGGAGGCTCGCCTGATGTTAAGTGATACCGCCGCCCATGGACACTCTCGATGCTAGAGGGCTCGCGAGTGCGTTGCCGGCCTTTTAAGAATTTGTACGCTCTTTTCTTTCGAATTATAATAATACATAGCTTCAATCCGGTAAAAAAGTGTTTTCTTTAAAAGTTTAATATTCTCTATAGCAAAATTATTTGCCGTACAAACAGATAACACATTCATATCTCAACGGAAGCTGTCTGTTTTCCTGAAGTCTAATTTGTTTAGCCCCCCTCCCATTGTCTTGGAGGGCTCACGGGCGATCAATTATAGAGGTTTTCATATGCAAATATCGTGGGAGCAATTTTAATTAGCTATTTTGATTGCGTTGTATATATTGATTAGGTTCGTTTCGGCTGTTTTATTATTCACGATGTTTGGATGTTTTCGTATGGGGAGCGTGTTTTTGAAATGTTAAGTTTGTTGGAAGTTTCGCGTGTCTTGTTAGGTAACTTGATAATATTATGTGCATTTGATAGATTTTCATATGCCTTATTGAAAATATTGTTGGGTAGAACAGATGATAAACTCGAAGACAGTAGACAATGACAGCAAGCGCACTGGCTCAGGTTGGCGATTAAGTAATTATTAACAGATTATATTTTAATTATAACATTTTCAATATAAATATTTATTTTATTTTGTTTCTTATTGACATATCTAGTATTTTCCCCTAAACTTGTTGGAGTCGTAAGTGTTGCTTTAGTTTGTTTTTTAATGCAACTGATTTAATTTTTATAAATAAATTTAGGAGCTCAGTATTTTTAAGATAAAGTTTGCCTGTCTGAAGTGTCCATTATCGTTACTAATACAATTCGCCAAATTATAATAGATTTTTTGAAGAAGCGAACTTCTTTATATGAATGTAATTTTTTTACGGATGAAGCGTCACGAAGATTTGCAGCGTTTTTTGTCGAAGAAAAGGGAGAGGTATTGAGACCGATTGAGAGAGAGCGAGAAAAGAAGATCGAGAAAAAATACACGCTATTGGTTGAAGAATTCGTTTAGTTTGCAATTCTGTCGCATAAGGTCTTGTCCAGTAAATGCAGATTTTTTCCAATATTTATATTATCATTAGCACCTATACAGTGTGAATATACAAATACATGGAGTGATCATATACTGGTACATGATCATCTATTGTGCTTTTTACTTTAGTAATAATTTACAAAGAAGTTTTACTACTGACATGTGTACTTTGTACGCACGTACTTTTTTTTATCACCATACTTTAACCAATATACCTTTGTTTATTCTTAAAAATAAATGATATTCATAGAGAAGAGTAGGACGAGTAGGCCACGCTGCACTATGAAGTGGGCACGACTTGTCAGGTGATTCACCTCCAGATGAGAGGCCTCGTAAGAACTGAGGAAGCCTACGATTTCGTTTACATGGCTAAGGATATAAAAAAATATTAAATGTAACTGTAACATCAGTTTGTAATATAGTATCTAGTTTAGTTATCTGTATCTGAAATAAAATCAAAAATTATCGGCGCTAACCTTTTTTAGTGTAGGCCTTAAATTTTGATTCATGATCATATGACGATCTAATAGCCCAGTAGATAATCAGTCTACTGTGCCTGACACACCCCGTCGACTATTTGCGTCTAAGGCAAGCCGGTTTCTTCACTTTGTTTTCTATCGTATTAAACTATCAAATCCAAATTAATTTGTAAGTTACGTTGTTTGATAGAGAACTCTCTCATCTCTCTCTTCAGTCGGTAACTCATGTCTCAGCGTCGTGGCCAAGGAACTATCTGTCCAGCGACTCTTTTATAACTGTGTAAAGTTTTGAAGCGATGGAAAATGGCCTCGTGATCTTTTGCCTTCTTACTCATTCTAATATACTACATTGATTGTGTTGATGATTTACTTGCATAATACGAGTAAATCGTTTAGGAAAATGTGACAAATTATTACTTTTTGAGTAAATCTATGTGATCATGAGAGCAGCGATTAGCATTAGCCAAACGATGTTTGACCTTGGTTGTCCTTTCGAAACCCAGTTGTCATGTCAATCGAGGACACACATCAGAGCTATATTATATATATATATATAAAAAAATATATATATATAAATATATTAATAATATCACAGTGTTCAGAACACAATAACAGTGTTCCAACATGGTATGTTCCCATTTTAGTTATGAGATTCCATAGTGAAGTAGTAGTCCAGTAGAATTATGAAGTTGTTTGGTAGATTAAATTGATAGTCGAACAAAAAGCTTTTTAAATCTTCAAACGAGAGGTTTTTACGGCCTTCTTGAAAATAGGTACAATCTTCACAAAGCTAAGAGCTAAGCTTCAAAGGAGCTTCTAAGATTAAGTTATGATACAAAACACGGTAATACACTTCTATTAAGATATATCTTCAAGAAATGGAGTTATTACGAAGTATATTTTAAAATATAAGCACTTAAAGAATCTTTTTAAATATCACGCGAACTCAATATTTTACACGAAGCTGTATCGTGTCGGTGCAATGCATTGTGTGGGGCTAGGGAACTAGCGATTAGGCTATATTGTTTTCGTTTACTGACATCGTATTCTTGAATTATTAAAAACAAAATAGTATATGCGTATTTTAAAAATAAATCACTTTTGGTTTTTATTAAAGTGCGTTAAGATAAAACCGCCTTTGATTATCATAATGCCGATGTTATATGTTATTCATGGGATCTCAAGAACCGATCCTTAGTCCGGCCGAATTGTCAACCTCACCTGCACCTGTGTCACTAGGTAAACACATATCGTGATAGATAAAAAGAATCAAGCTAGTAAAGAAATGAGGCTTCGGCTATCCATCAATGGCGGTATCAAGCTCTTACCCGACATCAGTATGGTAGAGGAAGAAATGACTCAGTAGACAACATACAAAACATTTGCCGATTTTGAGTGCTTTGTATTTTTTCTGATATTTCTCTCGCCAGAGGACATCTTTCTGAATGCTTTTTCTATTGAGCAACTGGTCAACGGTCTATCAGTAATTTGGGAAAACATATAATAACTTCATAAAATAATCCAAACTGGTAACAATGTCTGATACACACACGTGTACATCTTAGTTTTATTCTCTTATCAAATCAAATATAGCAAAGATCAAAACATCTTAAACAAATGTCTTTGTCTGCGCTGAAGCGATTTTAAGGTATCACTGGTAGTGGGGTGGCGGGAGAGTGACGTGTCGATCGTGATTGGTAAATCAGTTGATGTTTGTGTCCCGCGCTACGACATGAAGCGCAAATTTTCCCACACTCCCTTGTTGTCCACTCAAGAAGTTTGCCGGTACCTGAGTACAGCCATTGTTGTAAAGTAGTAGTATCAAAAAACGCTTCCGCAAAGCCGATAACCGCTCGACCCATAGCGCGACCCTCAGACGAACGCGTCTACCACACTCGCGACTGTCTACTCGCCCGCGGCGACGTTTCAAGAGCTACAGCTCTCTGAAAAATTAATATATACCGGAGTTTTATACGAATGCACTGGATGGATTAAATGTTCGGCAGGTAGTGTGCACTTTGCAACTGTTTGGGCTCAAATGCGTCCTTAGACATCTAATCGTAACTTAATTTTCGGTCGTTTCACTGTCATTAGTTTAAAAGCTGTGCTGTTTATGCTTTTATCTTTTATCCATGGCTTGATTTTAAAATTTAATACATTCGTATCAATCATGAAATGTATTAATATCGAATTAAGTATCTTTTTGACTGTTGTATACGAGTAATAGTCGAAATGTCGAGTTTTCTAAACAATAATAAAAGTTTTATTTAAATTTATAGTACTGGTATCTCCTCGATCGTGGGATTGCGCGTTATAGGAAAACGCGTTGTAGGAGTATTCTCGTTAAGTTATTTTTCGAACTCGTATTTAATACCACCACAGAAATATAACTTAAGACATTTTCGCGTTATAGAGGAAAAATACCGCGCTGTATGGGGAGGGAAACAGAATATGAAAACGCGTTATAGGGGTAGGTACTGTACTCATAAAAATAAAATAGGGTTTGCAAACTTATGAAAGCTTAAAATTTATCTAATTTGATACGTACATTGCTAAGTACCGTCAATAATAAACGTAAAAGATCGAGGACATAATTTTTCCCAAATTCTTTATAACAGCTGTCAAATTTGATTGCAAATATCGTTTTTTAATGTTACCCTGATCACTGTTTACATAAGTTTTAATTGATTTGTTGATTCCATTAGTTTAAATAACAACAGATACGCTGCTTCTAAATAAAATAAAAAAAAATTTAAAAAAAAATCGGTTGTACGTGATAACGTCATAAGAAAATACTGATGGAATGGTTGAATTTAAAAAAAAATAATTTTATTTGTTTGTTAGATATTTTGTATGGACATTAAATGGAACGCATCAGAGGTAACGCCGCGCAGTGAGGTAACGCTGTATGACTCATGTTGTTTCGTACGTGCAGCCGGCTCCATCAAATTGTAAGTTGTCACGTCAATAAATACTTTAGAAATTCACACATAAATTCCCTGGCCTCAATGCTAATAATTAAAAATCTCAATATTAACTAACCATCTAAAATCAATCGTCGCCTTGCGGCCATGTTGTAATGAAAACTTGGGTTAGAGCAGCTCATTGAAGGGTAACTATTAACTCCCCATAAATTGTTCTGAGGTCCCGATAACACCTTATCGAGTTGTTAAGAGCAATATCGCAGCTATAATTGAGGCCTCCGGGTAATAGTTAACTATTGCTATCGAAGCCTCCTAATGTTGTGTGAAATCGTCTATGTATTTGATATAAATGAAAAAGTCTAATGTGAAAATCTTTTGTTCATATTACGTCATGTCAAACGAATAATCTAGATTGATGGTTGTAAGGGACAAGAAGAGTGTGGCTAATTAATATCTTCAGCGTGCGTAGGTTCGATTTCCGGCTGTGCATCAATGGAAATTCTCGTATGGTGAAGGAAAGCATCGTGAGGCAAACCACTTTGCCTTAGACCCAAAAAGTGGACGGATTTTATCAGGCACTGGAGGATGATCACATTCTTGCCTGTGACGTTGACTTCGATCGTGATACAGATCAGAAATCTGAGGCTCAGACCTATAGAGCCAGTGATTTTTCGATATCTTATATCTTTAAAGGAGCAATTCTTGTATATATATATATATATATATATATATATATATATAATAGGAATCTCGGAATCGGCTCCAACTATTTTCATGAAATTTAGTATACGGGGGGTTTCGGGGGCGATAAATCGATCTAGCTAGGAATCATTTCTAGAAAATCTCATTTTATTCGTGTTTTATCAATTTAAACATAGAATTGCTCGTTTAAAAATGTCAGTCAAATAAAAACTTAAATATGAATATAATTATCTTTATTCGGTAATTATATTCATATTTTATCATTTTATTAGTATGTAATTCGTACTTAAATATAATTTCCTAAAAACACAACTCATAAAAAAAAATCCCGAGCAAGGCTCGGTCATCCAGGTACTTTTAATTTAAAGAACGAAAAGAACTGGATTTTTAAAACCTGGTTGATTGTATTAGATACCTTTAGATTAAGCTAGTTATATATGTTATACTCGCAATTCTTGTACTTCTCTCAAAGTATTTATTTTTTCCTTAGGTGATAATTATTAAAAACCTTTTTTTAGTACTTTTAATTCAATGTGTAAATAATGTTGCGCATATGGGACACGTGTAGCACCAATACCGCTACCACCCACCTTTCATCAAACTCGGGTAAAACCAGGGTAACCGGTCGGTAGAAGGTAAATCGTGGCTTCGTCACGTTATGACTCTGAAGAGTTTCTGCATCTGGACAAGATCCTCCAGTGATGGAGAGGCACCAAAAAAATAAGAATAAATATTAAAAGTACTGGAAATAATTGTATATTAGGGCGTATGTATTACTAGCGAGTAATTTATACATACAGGCACATGTTTCAATACATAATAGTCTCACATTACTGAGGAAATTTTGATTGCGATGACTAATATGGCGTGCTTATTATCTTAATTCTCGTTAATTCATCGCCATATACATGAGAATAACAAACATTAATTCCTATATTACTCTTAACGATTTTCCATATATATAATGCGTATTTCCCTGTGGGCGACAATATCTGCCTAATGGCTATCGTCGAGGCTAAAATTTAGGAGACATTTTAAATCCAATTAACATTTTCTTAATGTAAGTTGCGCTCAACTCGTTAGTACACAATACCGCCCGTACAAGTGACCCTATTCGATACAGTATAAGACATAGTTCCCTCCGATCCCCAAAACCCTTATCCAAACTTATCGCCATCCATGACCAATAAACTTGAAACAGAATTTAATTCACACCACAACAAACGTACACAAATACATACATATTTTCGTCGGAATAATACGACAGTTGTAATTGAATCGGCCTCGGGCGAACTCGGGGTATGTCGTTAACGCTCCTGAGGGTTCTTGCTATGGCACTACCCTAGATATGCACTAGAATGCTCCTACAAACGGGTGACAGTGATAGAGGGTTCGCAACCGCACGCGTGCGGTAGAGACGCCGATATTAAAGTGTTTATTATAAACAAAGGAAAGTCTTATTGGTTGTACCGTTTTAATAGACTATTGGACACCCGTCGAATTTCACCTCCACAAGACGAAATTGTTAGGGTTGATCGGCGGTGTTTGGACGATTTTGCTCTGAGCGTATTAAGATGTCCTTTGATGTTTTGCGGTCCGAACATTGGGTTGACCGGTTAATTAAATGTAGATAGTATCGTGGACGTGTGCCTTGATCGTTTTGTAGGATTAACGGCCGGTTTATTGTTTCTGACATGTTATTTCTTTTGGGGTGCGTTTATAGGCATTAGATCAGCAGAAACCGCCATTGATGTAGAAATACTGATGCGCCGAGTACGAATTAAGCCTTAATTAACTATTGTATTAAATAAATAAATATAGTATAAATAATCTTGTATGTTACATTTTATTTTATTTCTACTTTATATACTACTTATACTTATTAACGAAATTTAGTTAAGGTAAATGTAAATTTACACTATTGTATTAATTTAATTAAAATACAGTTACGTTTGTATAAAACATTATATCATTGTATTTTTATAATTCGATAAAAGTGCGATACTTTTAATGTTAATAAATTTTAATCTTTATAATTTTAAAAGGTTAAAATATAATGCTGTTTACTTTGTTCATACATTTTCTAAGAATCTTAATACACATCTCATCCTGTCTTCTTGAAACGGAAAATACTCTTATTGTAAAACAATCGTTTATTTAGTGTCCTTTTCTACCATACCTCCTTTTTAATTATGTATAAAGATTTTTATTTCTTTATTTTTCGTCTATATACACGTAAACTGTGGAGTTGATCTATTACGTAACTTTTTTGTATTATGATTTATTGCTACTAGAAATTAATTGCAGCTCGTTTTTAGAAAAATTACCCTTCCTTGTTCCTGTCTACCAGACTCGTAATCGTGTTTTGTTTCATGTTCCTCACATCAACACTAACTATGAAAAAAAATTTAGTTTTGTATCGCGCAGCCCGGACATACAATGACCACTATTTAAGCCTTGACTTGTTTAAGCTATCTCGGAATCTTGAAAAGGGTATTAAGAATATGCATAGCGCTAAACCTGCATCATGAGCATACCCCACATACACTCCTTCACGTATACGTACCCTCACTTTTACACCATCACACAACACAGCCAAATAAGTTACTACTTAGTATTGAATTATTTCTATATGTTTGAACCTTAGGATTACGAAATAAATAACGAGTAAAAGCAATTGTTTTCTCTAACTTAACTAAGCCACGGTCACTATATATAATCCTTACTACATACAAGACAAATTACAATAGACATGAAGCGGAAAATATGTTCATTGTCTATCTGAAGTGGCTCCAACATAAGATCGGAACACCCAATATTGTTCTCTGACAACCGAAGAATAATGGACTCAATCTAAAGGCACTCCAGTCCGTCGAACAACGATTGTCGAATTGAGTGATGATTCTGCCAAAAGCCCATCTACCGGACGCCCAATCCATCATAGCAGCTATTCCGTTCATAGAGGACCAGCGACGTTGAACTCTCAGATCTTTGTGATGTCTGTTATACAATAGATCAAGATGTGGTGGCCGTTCCGCTGCAAATTATTTTCACTACTGGACCAAGCTGACGTTTCGATCCGTTTCCAAATGGATTAATTTGATTAGCCTCCGACAGATGTTTCTAAGCTCGGCTTATTGGACGTGAGAATTGTCTGTTTCGTAGCGGCCAGTCGTAAACCTGTCATTGTTATGTGCATGTTTTAATTTATTATCCAGATTATTTGGTGTAAAAATATGTAAATATTTTATTTATTTATAAATCACTCCTGTCTTAACAGGTGACCCTAAATTGACAAGAGTGAACAATTAGTAATATACTTTACAGGCGAAACTAAAAAAAATAACGTGTGGCACTCGGGACTGCCGTTGACGTATCCATCAGATACATTGCAGCTACTGAAGTACTGTCGAATTTCTGTCCTTGCCATGTAACAACTTTATTAAGTACATCATAAGCGCAAATTCTCGGCGTACTTTTTTTTACCCAAGATTTAAACAAAAAAATCTTGTTAAATACACTAATCTCTACATTGGAAAAAATTTTGACAAAAACATCGGAAAAAAAACAATACTAAACAATTTATCTCATATAAAATTCTCGTGTCACAAGTTCGTTCTCATACGTCTCCGAAACGGTTCGACCGATTCTTAATGAATATTCTGTAAGTCTGAAAATCGGATACTATCTATCTTTCAAACCCTTAAGTGAAAAGGGGTTTCCAACCGCAAAAAAATATTTTACTTCTTAGATTTTTTTTAAATTCTTTTATGATACAGCATATAAAAATACATTCAACCCCTAATTTTCACCTCTCTACAATAATAATCACCTCTCTAAAAATATAATAATATTTTTAAATAGCTACAAAAGCAGCAACAGTTTAAAAATGACATTATGCATCAAACCAAAAAAACCAGTTGTGTTACAGCCTCTCTGTTCTTATATTTATCTAATAGGCATGTATGATTGATATGCTTCTACTGTCACACGCAGTCAAATTTCTGGGTTTTAGAATTGCTGGTTCTTTCACGATACTTCACTTCTCTTTCCTTCACCATACAGGAGCGTATTAATTGGGCTTATAGTCAGAAAAGCAATAAACTTATGCCAGTCCATATTCAGTTTACCAATTAACTGATAAACAAACATTTAAATGACATGCCCGGAGAGTACGACCGTTAGTTGCCCTCCTATCATCAATTTTACGATCATAGACAAGAGCAACGCCTAGTTAATAATTTTACCACAATAGCCAGGATTGCTGACGATGCATTTGATTGCGAACCAAGCCAATTATCTAACATTCCGCCATTCGTCTTGTTTCAATCTCCGGAAACTGCATTCCAGAGAACTCCGTTATTGACTATATAAAGTAAGACTTAAAGGGCTGGCAACGCACGTGAGCCAATCTGGGTGTCCATGGGCAGCGATATATAACATTAGGTTCCTATTGCTCTCTGTTGTTTATACAACATAGTTTTTATAAACAAAGCATGAAAATAACTTTTGTTGGACAGTTTATGAAAACTAGTACTTTCTTTCTTCTTTTTTATTTAATACGGGGCAAACGGGCAGGAGGCTCATCTGATGTTAAGTGATAAAGTGATACTACCGCGAGTGCGTGGCCGGCCTTTTAAGTTCTACGCTATGATATTGAAGGACCCTAAGTCTAATTGGTTCGGAAATACTTCAGTGGGCAGCTGGAACCACATACTAGTATTGAGCTACTACTGTATGTCAATTTTAATGTTTTGACACAGGCTTGCAACACTAAATTTCGATTTTGAATACCGTTTCTATGCTTTAGTGTACTGTTCTGTAATTTCTCTGTAATGCTATTTTCTTTATAAGCAATTTCATTTCTCCCTAAGTATAGATACATCATAACCGAGGAGAAATGACATCAATAAGAAAGGATACAATGAGAATAAAAGGTATTACTATATTGTGCGCTTTTCAATGCAAAACAGGATATATAAAATTTTATTGCAATCCCTTTTAGTGATAAAACTCGCTGCGTCGGAAATATGGCTTACGTGACGTCTCCCTCGTAAGAAAAAACAATAAATCACAAACATGCAAATCCCGCTAATAACTTGCACAAAACCGAAATACCATTTCACGGTACCGAAGATATGGTTTAAAGTGTACGATTCTGTGGATACGATGTCGTGTCGTAGTGTTCAATTAGCGGAGTTTAATAACGAATTCGGTAATTTAGGATTGATAATAATTTTTGATACTTAAACGTATTTAATATTCGCTCGGTGGAGGTAAACGTCGTAAGGCTAGTCTTACACCTAAAAAAACGACGTCGTGTGTCAGGCACAAGAGGCTGATCATCTACTATTTGACAAATGATTATGGAACATATACAGAAAGGAGGCCCAGCCCGTAAAGGTATTGGTGGCACTGATTTCTTTTAAAACTTCAACACATTTCATTACATTCTTTTAAGATATGTGTTCTTTGGAAAAGGCTTCCAATAAATCCAGATTTTATCGGGCACCAGTTTAATATATTCTTGCTCCACTTGTGTTCCTCTTAGCATGTGCCCCGTCCATTTCCACTAAAGTTTATTTATTATTTTTGATTTCATAATAAAAATTGTCAAAAATAATCAACCGTGGTTTCTTAAATTGTTATTAACAATACGACATATATTCAATGTTTTTTCCATTTACATTACTTATTGTATGAAATATTTGATAGTTCAAATTTTATTTTATTAACACTTAGTTGCCTTACACATAAAAACCAGAAACAAATTATTACTATGTAATTGGCGGCACTAATAAGCGATCTCTTCCTTACAAGGGAAAAAGGAAATACTAATGATAAATTGCAAAGTGCATAACCAAATATACCAATATAAAACCAAAGAAGTAACGCACAAAAATTATAAAATTACTTAAGTAATCTAATCTAAAGAAAAATTTAAACTTTAAGCTATTTCGGTTCGTGAATCACAATTAAAAATTACGAAAGTCACGATTTAACTATAATGTATATAAAGTTCATCAAAATTATGGAACATAATTTTTTAATCATATCACATGGTTTGTACTGCCAGCATTATTGTTCACCGTTTTTCATTTCTCTATTCTGTCGTTATCGCCATAATTAATCTGTCACGTGAGAGCCCCAGTCGTCATCATGTCGTCGCATATAAAGCTATCGATCTGAGGAATATTTAATACAAGTACGCAATATACACGGGGGCGGCGGAAGATCGCGGACTCCTGGGTGCTATTTCCATGCTGATGTTTAATAATTGATAATACCCCGCGAAAAACCTGCCGGGAACAAAGATATCACATGGAGTTGTTGCAACACAAAATAAGCAGCATGCGTCATTGATCTATTGTTGTAAGCTTACGTCGACAGGTGGCAGGTGGCTGTGTTCTGTCAGATTAAAGCGTTAATCTGCATTATTGTATCTAGAATTGTGTTAATAGGTTTTTCCATACCAGACAAAATTTTTATGTGAAATTACACAAATCTCTTTTACACCTTCCATGCAGTGATTTAGGGGAAACAAATTATAATATTAACTTTAGCATTAAAAGACAATTATTCTGATTCATTCTGATGTGAGCAGTGTTTGCTTAGTGTCTTTAGCGTGAGACTCATCCCTGTGGTCGTAGGATCGATCGGCTTTGCACCAATGGACTTTCTATATGCGCGTTTAACATTCGCTCGAACAGTGAAGGAAGGTCAGGTCGTTATCTCAATGATATACTTGCGTGTCGCACTAAGAATGTTGTTCTTTGGAAGGGTTCTCATGCTATCTTTCCTGTTTGTAAATCAGCTATCATCGCTTATGTCACCAGAGAGTAACTCAATATTTAAGCCCAGAACAAAGTTTCAATATGAAATCGTAAAGCTCCGACCGTTGCAGGTGCTTTTGAATATAAAAAAAAATGTTTTGTATATAAATATATGGCAACACTTATGTGTTTCCATATATTTAGAAAAAAAAAATTATAAAACAACTCTATATAATTACAGCCACCTGTATCCGGGCATCGTATTATCATCCTCCTCGACTTGTAAACTGAGCAACACAATCGATAATCATCTTGGGAGAAAACAAACCCGCGAAGAGCATTAGTATTCTTATATAATGTTTTGTTTGTGTGATATAATTTTAACGGAATTAAATACTGGCGTAGGTATATAGGTTATTTAATATTGCAAAATATTATATATTTCCGAACCAATTTGACGTATTTCAAGAAAAAAGCGTAGCTATTTAAAAAGGCCGGTTCGCGAGAGCCCTCTGGCATTGAGTGTCCATAGGCAGGTTCAACGTCAGGTGAAGCTTTTGTCTAAAAAAACATTTGACAACTTATTAACGATTTTTCTTACTTTTTTAAAGAGGAAAATGGACAGGAGGCTAACTTGACATGAAGTGATACTGCCGCCTATGGACACACATTGCCAGAAGGCTCGCGAGTGCGTTGCCGGCCTTTCAATAAAATTAATTTCAGCCAAAAATCAATCAAATTTAATAAAAATATTTTTTGAAGTATATTTTTCATTATGTACACTTATGAAGGTGAAAAAAATAGAAGTTTTACATTTGCCAACAGTTCCCAAATCAAGGTAAAGCTGACGAGATACTCTGCCATTCTTTTTAATCGCCAACTTTTGAAGTACAAGAAATTGCAAGGAAGTGCATCAATTACGCCATACTTCACTTGACATATTGAACGGGCACGCATCATGTCGGACCCTCTAAAATGATTGCCAATATTTTCGGATAGTAAGGAAATTAAAATACAATAAGACGTATGTGTTATTAATTATATAAAAATAAAATAAATCAGTCCAACCAGGCCAACAATGATCAATTAATTACATAGTGTAGTTTTTATGGTTTTTTTTTTATATGTAATAGGGGGCAAAGAGCCCGCGGGACGCCCAAAAAGACAGTCGTCGAAGCCCATAGACACCCATTTTTAGTGGGTGCGTTACCGGCCTTTAAGTTGTTTGTTTATATTGAATTTATATTTAAAAAGTTGGGTAAATAAGAATTACTTTAAACAATATTTTATTGTTAGTTATAGTGTTGTATATCTCTAAATAAGTGTGTGTTCTTTTAATATTAATGTATGTGCTACTGGAAATTGGTTTGTGTATTGTGTAGTCTCAAGGGTTTTAGGGGATCCTATGTCTTTATTACACAATTTATAAGCGTTGTACACAAATTCCAATGTATTTTAACAATAAAAACAACTGGTAAGACCAAAAAAAATGTGACAGGCCAAACGATTAAGAAATCAAAATGAAACAGATAAAAGGACTGCACTGCCTCCCCAGTTCCCCACTGGACCATAAAACTAATGACTGTCAATATCTAATGCTGTCGCAATACTAAACTGCATAATGTACCGGTCAGCGTCATTAGTCGCCCGTTAGCTTCAGGTGGCAATTTAAATATTTTTTTTTACTAACGAGCCCCTTTCAGCGATGTCGAGACATCTGCCTTTGAAACACGGTGAATAATTCATCTCTCCTCTTTCAATGTTATTTCTTTTAGTTTGATATTTGACTTGTGTCATCAGGTAATGTTTAAAGAGACTGCTAAATCCGTCTGTAAAGCATAACGATATATCAACATCTTAATATCAGCAGTAGGTCAAATAATTTAAACCTGCGTCACAGTCCTTCCAAAACACACACAATAAAACATGTACCAATATAATATTTAAAAAAATCAGTGGCGCTACAACCTCTTTAGGTCTTGGCCTCAGATTTATGAATATGTTTCATGATCATTTTTAAATCTAATAGGGAAGCAGGTAATCAGCCTCCAGTGACACGACGACACAATACACACGACGTCGACTTTTTGGGTCTAAGAATGTCGGTTTCCTCACGATGTTTTCCTTTACCGTTCGAGCAAATGTTAAATACGCACATAGGAAAAAACTCAATTGGTGTACAGGGGGGGATCGAACCTACGACCTCAGGTATGAGAGTAGCACGCTAAAGCCACTAGGCCAACACTGCTCTGTAATATAATATATATACAGTCAAAAATCTTTTATAACGACATCGAAGGGACTCATATTTGTTCGTAACAGCTGATGACGTTGACATTTACCACCTTATACATAGAATTTAGCCGGGACCTTTGATTTTGGGCAATATAATTGGTATGTTGTTCTAAGTGATGTTATAAACGGGTCTGACTGTATGTTGAGAGAAACTCCAATGTCGCTGCAATAATTATCGATTTAAACTTATCTTAGTTTTTAAAACAAAAATCTTATAACTAATAATTAACACAAATAAAGTAATAAATAATTAATTATTTAGCGGAAATAATTATAGAAAAATTAATTATTTTAATAAATTAAATACGATAATGTTCTAAAATCTTGTAAAAAATTAAGTGCCAAAAATCTCACCACTTTTTCCACAAAGTAACTCTCAATATTTCAGTAAAATAAAAGTCACTTCTCACACATGGCAGATAATTAACAATCTAAAATAAATATATTTATTTCTTTACGTATATATAATATCTTAATCAACAGAAGAAATCGTTAAATAAACAACCCGCTTGGGCTTGGAGCTATTTCTCTTATTTCGAACTTCAACGGAAAGATGACGTAAGACAATGCATCGCATAAAATTTGCACGTTCAATTCAAAATAGCCAATTTATAAACAACAGCGTATTCATAACGCAAGCGCGGCGCAAATGAAGTCTCACCGCTGAGATGAGGGTAGCCGGAAAAATAAATTAAACACCACCTTTCCTCGAATTGATCCCGGTAATACCGTATCTATAAACATTTCAATTGTGCCGCTTATCTTGCTACGTAACTCCGTATATTTTGGAATAAATTTACGTAATCATCGTAGGCATTGCGAAGAGGTACGTAGGCATTACGTAGAGGAACGTAGGCATTGCGTAGTACACAAATAATTACCTAATGAAGTGAATTGCTGTAGCTGTGCTACGCTTATGTCGCTACGATGCTACGAAATTTGATCCAAGGAAATAATCGCTGACTCAATAGTACAAGAAAACAGAATATAATTATGACTTCGCTTGTTAATACAATTGTCTTATAAAGGTAATTATAAAATATATATTGAAAAATTACAGTGAAACTATAAAGTTTATTTTTGTTCTAAAGCCCAAGATTTAATGAGCAAAGTAATACGTGAATGTTTTGTATGTAAAGGGGTTTCAATAAATGCGTTGATTCAATCATAACATTTAAAACATATATTATGTGAAGTGCTTACATAAAGACTTGTTGTGAAGAGGGAGAATTCTTTAACAGGCACGTAAAGCACTTTAGTTTTCAAAATGGCGGTAATTCACTCGTCACGCTCTTACGTGTCGCGACAGACACTTTTTTTTAATAAAAATAAAAGAGTGACAACCCTAAGTTGTGTTAGTAACCGTAAGAAGTTGTATTTACACTTTAAAGACGTTTGCGCGGTTAAAAAAATAAAATTATACACTTAATTCAGTCTGGTACCTTTAAAACAGGCCTAATCTTGGCCGAATACGTTACCATCAAAATAAATTGCGTCTACTTAAAAATTACATAAGTTAAGGAATAACGTACAAGGCTATGTAAATATTTAAACAAAAAGAAAGAACACATTTAATAAATAAGTTTTTTTCCACTTATAATCTTGAAATAAACCTGACCTATGCCATTTTAATGGCGTTTGCTACGCGTTGAGCAAAGACGAAACAATTTCACTGATCATCAATAATTATTTACACAGAAGTTATCATATGTTATATTGCTATGAGCAGTGGTGGCGTAGTGGCTTCAGTGTGCGACTATCATCCCTGAGGCCTATAATAACTTCTGTGATGAATATATGTGCGTGAAATTTTTAAAACACAAACGGTTTAAAAAGGAAAGATAAATAAAATATAGAAATAAAAAAGTTACTGTCGTATAAGTCTGTTACGTAATACACGAAGATTGGATAGTCGGCGTTTTAATGATTTACTAATAATTATCTTTAGAACAGTGTTGGTTTAGCGTGCAAATCTCATCACAGAGATCGTAGATTCGATCCCCGAATGCACCAGTAGACTTTCTGTCAATGTTCGCATGTAGCGTTTGCTCGATCGGTGATGGAAAACATCGACCCAAAAAGTCGACGTCTCATCCACTTGTGTATTAGATAGACAAATTACCATGAAACACATACAGAAATCTGAGGCAAATACCAACCTTAACGTCGGCTCCAGTATTACAACACTACAAGTCAATATTAATCTTCAATTTGCGAGCAAAGGCACGTAATAACACACAAACTTTAATATCTCATTTAGCGAAGAAAAGTTGATATTCTAAATTTAAAAATTCCGAGAATCGCTCATGAAAAACCTATCCGCCGATATTTTAATGATACACCTACATTCAACATTATTAAAACGTACAAGTGGCTTATTAGTCGTGTACTCGTAACGGCATATATTTTGTATATATTTTCTCGAGATACACGCTAATTTCTCTTTTAATAGCTGGAGGGTACAGATTATAATCGCAACGTTGCGTTCACGCGGGTAAAAATCATTTCTAAATATTAAAATTGTTACGTTCGAGACGTGAGTGTCGCCCATTAGATGACGAGATACCATTTGAAGACGTGTTCTCATTATATATGTATATTGTTATTGCCCTTCCTGTCGATGTAGGTAATTAATTTTGTTTTATACTTTGCGTTTTATGAAAACGGTTTTTGTTTTTTAAGTGGTTCTTTTATCTATGCTTCTTAGAGGCAAAGTAATTATGGCAAAAATACTTAACTTAGTTTAGTTAGTTCGGTTAAATAGGTACCAATTTGGCTATATACAAACTAATCGAAGTTTTAAAGAAAAACACTTTTTTTCGGATTATAGTTATGAAACGTCGGTTAAATTTAAAATTATGTCTAAATAATTATAAGTTTAAATACAATAATACATAACTATAATCCGTAAAAAAATGTTTTTCTTTAAATGTGTAAAAGTTATGTTAATAAAAGACAATACTATAATCGAAGTTTTATAAAAACAACCGAACCGTAGTAACTACATTTCTGTGTTTGTTATTTCATTTTTACGAGTGAGCAGCCATCTTCATAGCATGTCTTGTCAACCAAAGACAGGGTTTACTACGCATATACAAACTCAAACTCAAAATATCTTTTTTCATATAGGTAAACAACTACACTTATCACCGTCAAAAAAAAATTGTAAACTATATGAATGAAGCAGTGGCTCCACAGCGCTTTTTAGGTCCAGGCCTTAGATTTCCATTTGTGAATATAATAGGCCTCCTGTTCTGCCTCCCGTTTCCTTCAACGTTCGAGCGAAAGTTAAATGCGCACACAGAAAGTCCATTGGTGCACAGCCGGGGATCGAACCTACTACCTCAGGAATGATAACACTGAAGTCATTAGGTCAACAATGCTCTCGAAAATACAAAGCCTATATAAACTAAATATAAAAGTAAAACTCGAGTCTCGTTTAATATACACTGGCTCATTAAAACATAAAATGTTATCAATATCAGCAATAAAGGAGCAAGGTAACAAGCTCTCTGAATTACGACAATTATTCAATGCTATCGACGCAACGCCTCATTAAGGTGGGGTGACTTGACGATGTTGTTAAAAAAATCAAGTGAATGTTGTTACGGATTTTTCGTAATGACTTTGTCTAAGAATGAAATTCTGTTTGTAAGATGTCTTTCGCAGCCGCTTTGCAACTAAATCGGTGTATGTTCTACATTATCGTATTGGCATAGTCTAGTATTGTTCTTGGAGTAATTAAGTGTTAGCGATGGCTTAATGTCCTATAACCCCTAGATGGAAGTGAATGTCCACAGAGATTATCAAGTTCTTATTATTATTGTTAAGGCGGTATCACTTAACATGAGGTGAGCCTCCTGCCCGTTTGTCCCCTGTTCTCAAAAAAAAACAAAGAGTCTCCATCGCGTTAGGTCTTGCTTCAGCTCGCTTCAAGTCTTTCCGTCTCTTTGCGTCATCTGCAACTGTACGACGCCAGGTTTGTTTCGGCCACGCATCCGCTTTCCTTGTGGGTTCCACTGCCAAGCACCTGCTTGGGCATATGATTGGACTTCTTTCGAATGTATGCCATGAGCTATGAAAATTGAAATCAGTTTACCATAACTGATGGCATATACAAAGGTTATTAACTTTGCTGCCGAAATGGGCATTTGAACAGTTACATAAGTTGATGGATGTCTCTGAGTTCGGTGGTCAACCTTAATTATTTGTAGACTATTTTGTTGCATTTGAAAAGTGATCACATTATACAGAAATTGTATTCGTTTTTTTACAAGATTATTTAGTTTTTTTATAATTCAGTCCTTAATTTAGAATTGAAAATAGATCTCTACTAAATCATTAAATTAGTTAGATACATAAGTAATATAGTTATAATTAAGAAATAGGTTGCTATTGCTGTGGTGCTACGATCTTTTAAGTCTGGGCCTCATATTTCTGTTTCGTGATAATTTGTCACTCTAATAGGCAAGTAGGCGATCACCCTCCTGTGCCTGACACTCGCGACACCGTTCAAACGAATGTTAAATTCGCATATAGAAAGAAAATCCAGGTCGGGGATCGAACCTACGACCCCGGACATAAGAATCGCTTGTTCTGCATATAATTACTAACCATTATATTGAAACTAAAATTGTATTATTAATAATATTAGAGGCGTCATTGAACCCGATAAAGTTGAGATCATGTCGTCTTTGTAACACAAAACTACTGTAGACCCATATCATCTGTTAACAGCAGATATATAATTGACTCACACGGCTCAGTGCCCAGCCTTTGATAACGTTGCCAAGTCAAGTGGTGGTAATCATTTAGTTTTCACTTACTGCCTTTGTGCGATTTGCGATGACGGACCGCCTTGAACATGTAAATTTTCTTATATTTTATTTATTGTTTATTGATTAAAAAAAATATATACATTAAGTCATCTATTCAATTTCTAGAATTATAACGTTTAAATGTATTAATTTCTAAGGAATTATGCAAGTTCATGCAAAACATTTCTTTTTTAACTGTAAATAAAATAAATTTAGAATACATTATGTAGATACGATATTTGGGCAGGTGTTTAATATAATCTATTATTTAATATATAAAACCAATAGCGCACGAATCTTTCATGAGATGATGCACACAGATGATATTTACGATTGGGTCAAATGAGAAAATCTTTACAGTATAATTACAAAAGAAAACACTTTTTTAACGGATTGAAGCTATGTATTATTATAAACTTAAAATTATTTTACAAAAGTTTAAATTTTTCCCGACGTTTCGCGTGCTTTACAGCGTGCGTGGTCAGGGTGACTGAAGACAAAAGTTGTTGAATGTCAAAAAGTATCACAGCTGTAGAAATAAAATAATTCGTATTTAAAATTATTTCAAATCATTATTAGTTTATGAGAATATATAGCTTCAATCCGTTAAAAAAAGTGTTTTCTTTAAATTTGTAAAAGTTATGTTAATAAAAAACAAAACTAAGTTATAATACAATACAATAATAACTAACTTAATGTTCGTAGTAACTGATCTGAAACTCCTGTTTTAACCTGATTACTGTTTACATATGTTTTAATTGCTTTGTATTGTCACATTAGTACTGTCTTACAGTAGTTGTCTTATTTTTAAATCATATACACCTCTATAACAGACTGTATGGCGTCTATCCTTACTATCCTTTAATGTACCCAACATTATTTGTATTAGGGATGGTGGGGTACAACAAATTGGAAACGAGACGGGACTTACAGTTGGCCTACTACGTACTGAAAGTCTTGAGGGGGATAGTGTGTAACCCGAGTGTACTCTAGAAACTGGGCTTCTTAGTACCTATGGGATATGTGCGACCGGACAGCGTTATTTGCGATACCAAAGGCAAGAACCAGTCTGTTGCACAGATCCCCGTTATCCAGGACGTTGCGCTTACTAAATGCTGTCTCCGATACTATCGACACATTTGTATGTTCGCAGAGTGAATTCACAGTAGCGATATTGTGTAAATTATGTGTCTAATTTTTGTGTACATTATTATATTTTTATTAAATGTTTCTCCACATTGTCGTATTGGCATAGGCTGTAAAGATAATGTGTATATGTTTGGAATAAATAAATAAATAAATATTTCTGTACATGTAGTGTTAAGTGTTTATATATAAATAATATTAAACTTCCCTATTACAATTCCTCACGTTAAAACCATAAAATCGATGTCCTCTAACAAATTAAGCTGGCATCAATAACTTAATTCATTTTACACTAACCCCACTCGCCTCCCTTTAATAAGGCGTCGGTCGTTTTACGCGTTTTTACTTTCTTCACCGGAAGCATGCCGCCGGCTTTATGGTTTTCATTAATGAAGGCTTTAGGGGCTGATCAGCGTAGCCTATATCGCCGAATCATGGGGTGAATCGGCGAATTTTTAGATTATTATAATTTTCTGCTTGGATGGCGGCCAAGTGTCTTTATTTTCGTGTTTTTGATTAGGCGTACATGTTCGTTATTTACTGTCTATGAATTTTTTATCATTATTTTTATGTGGACCTAAACGTATTCAGTATGGCAATATTTAATTAGGAACACTGCCAATGTGTCAGAACAACCTGATCACAAATGGTTAATGAAGAAAAAATGCTAGTTTTTTTACAATTATTTGTAATTGTTTTGTTTTGCAAATGTCAATCGGTGAACAATGGCTTTATTAACTATTGATGATCTTATATTCCCTAATATGTTGCGAATTTTGTTTTTTACACATATATTTGTTTCCTTTGAAATAATTTCCAATACATTTTGAACTTTTAAGTTAATTATTATATTGAGAGCTTTAATTTCAAGTTCTTTATGGTTCGTGAAATACAGATTATTCTGATTTATTGATCTTATATTAGCACAGAAGGGTAACCAACCCGAAACAATTATCGCTTTGTTATCGAAGACAGGCCACGTATGACATGCCTCAGCCATAGGCTATTGTTATATTGGAGTTGAGTAAAAACAAATAAGTTTGTAAAAATGGCTTTTCAAGAAGGGTGTTATAATAGCGTGTCCCAATACTCGTTTCAATCACAATCTCGTAAAAACAAACTGTTACAAAATCCCGAATTAATAAACGTGAAAACAGGCAGAAAAGTAGAGGCGAGGGAATAAAAAAACGTCAACCGAGCTACTTCATTAAGCTGAAATGGAAACACCGAATGAATTGATCAATCAGAAATTTTATGGCCAAGAATCACTCAACGGAAAATAATTCCAGGGCCGTTTGGCGTGGCTCATCGCCGCCGTTTTAATTTCGTTCTCTTGGGGAGATCGAGTGTCGTCCAATCTATCTGACGACTTGGAAAAAAACAGCCCCCCCCAACCCCCAGACGTCTTAGATAATGCGCCGCGCGGGACCGTTTTAATGTCATACTTTTGACGCGGAAATAATTAAAGATTTTTTGGAATTCAGTTCACTACTTAAATGGTCTGCGTTATGTGATGATATCTACCTTCTAATACATCTTGACAATTTCTTTGAATATTTATATTAAAGAAATATCCTGTGTGTTGCAGAAAGCTGAGATTATTCAACTATAAATATATTGAATAAAATCTTGATCTGTGAGAATACGCATATAAATCTGTGTAAAATACAAAAATAATTTCATAAATGTAACAGTTTTATTAAAAATCGTAACACTAAAGTGCGAAATTTGTCTAAATTTATTCAAATATCGCGTTTTTGCGCGTTTGAATTACAAATCGGTATTCAAATTGTGATCTTGCGAAGTCGAGTGGTCTTCACAAATATGAACAATAATTACAAAACCCCCGGGAAAAAGGAAAGATGGTAGATTGCTTCGGACACGATTATTGTTTCTGTTTGATCTTGATTAATTAGCGATTGCAAACGGAATAGATTATTAGATCTCTGATGGGTGTTAGCCCGGTAATTATACGTCAAACCGCCCGAATAATTAGTCGTGTGAACATCGATTTTGACGTTTTAGGATTGATTACAAATTGCGCTGACACGCGGCACAATTGTCGGGATTGTGACAACACAGTTGTATAATCTGTGATCGGTTTTGTACGGATTAATGATCTGTAGCTGATACTAATTGTACGATGTATGGTTAATTATTTCTTTCTTAATCCTACCAACTAAATAATATTCAAAAACCAACTATTAAACTAAATATTTAGCCAACGATGTAATACATAATGTTTACAAAGGTTCAAATATTTATGAAAGAAAAAATGAATAAAAATTATTAAATTTATAAAAAACCTAATTCGGCTGTTCTGTGTGATGGTGTGAATGTGTATGTACGTGACTATGTGGGGTGTGCTGATGATGCAGGTTATTCAGCGATATGGACATTCTTAATACTCCTAAAGCGTAATCCGCGATAGCTTAAACAAGCTTTTTTCTAAAGTTGCCGTTTATGGAAGGAGGTGAAACAATTAATTTAGACCTATTGAAACTCGAGTCCATCCAAGGAACCGCCTTGATTTATTTGATTAAAAGTATTAGGTTTAATTCCTAGCAAAACAATCATTGTAATGGTATAGCAAGTCCATAAGACTAATCATGAATTAGTTCTCTAGCCTATTCGATAGTTTAAAAAAAAAAGGTTTTTCTTATATAAATACATATTATATGAGATGTTCTTCAAAAATATAAAATGCCAATGTTTTAGATCTGTATTCAGATTTCTGTATCTGTTTCATGATCGTTTTTCAATCTAATAGTAGGTGTTCGGCCTCCCGTGCCTGACACACACTGTCGACTTGGGTCTGAGCCAAGCCGTTTTCCTCACAAAGTTTTCCTTCGCCGTTCGAGCGTATGGAAAATGCGCATATAGACAGAAAGTCCATTTGTGCACAGCGGGAGATTGAACTTACGACCTCGGGAATAAGAGTCGTACGCGAGCCACTAGGCCAACACTACTCTAAAATATCATTGTAATACCATTAAACTCATTAAACTACTTCCGAAAGTGTCGATCATGTATCAACAAAACCCGCATAACAAGAAAACACGCAATTACCAAGTTTATTGTTGTTTTTAATGGGACGCGACCGAACATCGACCCAAGAGCTTTGTCCGAATCGGCGCATTATCCCCTTTCCCTTAATGCGTAAAGGACCTCAATAAAATTTCCTATTTGATACACCCGCCCCGACCGATTGAAGGAAACTTTTGCTACATAGTTGTTACATATGGAGTTTTGACCGGAAATATTTGTGTTAAGCTGTGACACAATCCAATAAGAAACAGGAAAAGGCCTTAATAAACAATTAAAGATCGTCTTTGTTACCATGGTTACGAAAGTTTTTTATGTAAACGTAATATAGATACTACTGTTAATAGTACATGTATTAAATGGGTTGAAAAGTTCGACTTTTTTGTAGAACAGGGAGCAAACAAGCACGAGGCCTGATGTTAAGTGATACCACCCCCATGAACACACAATGCCAGTAAGCTCGTGAGTGCGTTGCCGGTCTTTTAAAAATTTGAACGCTCTTTTGAGTCCCTAAGTTAAATTTGTTGGTCAATATGCCTTGGGAGTTGGGAGGGATACAACGATTAAAAAAGGCTTTTGTTTTGGTTAATAAGTACGATACTACTGTATCGTCAATTATACTTTTTTCATTTCTTTTTTCATTTCTTTTTTCATTCGTCAATTATACATTTTAAAGCAGGGCGTTACCTAACCTACCTTTATACCAAGTTAGATGAAGCGAACGTCTAATATTAATAATACTCCAGTGGCGCTGCTGCCATATATCAGATTGCATATCCTTCATAGGTGGTCAGCCTTCTGCGTCTTGGCACATTAAGTTTTGTTTTGAAACATGCTGGCCACATATAAAATGCTGTTTTTAAATCACCAGGATGTAAAAAAGGTATTTATAAAGGTGTGCTATGTGTTAATATTTTGTGTGGCCTTATCGTAATATTGCTTTCAGACAATTATGGACTTTTTTTTTTACAATAAATATGTAAAGCCTTATTAAGAAACGCGACAAATGGATATAAAAGTAGTTTTTCAATTAATTTTTTATATTGGTTAACGTTAGGCTATCTATTAACTGGCTGGGTAGTTCATTTATTAGCCTCGGTAACCTAAATGTAACCTATTGTATGTCTTCGAGTAAGTACTTTTAATGTTAGATAGGTACACTTACTAAAAAAAATAGACATTGCAGTCACTTATATTGACTGTAGACAAAGTTGTTGGTTATGAATTAACAGAGATAATCAATTTGTCAGAACGCCCCTCTGCCACGTAGACGAAAAAAACCTGTTCTTGTCATGTTCAAAAAAAAACAATGATGAATTAGCGTCCCCGATAAAAGATGCTACGCTTTTTTAATTTGCTCTTCTCGGTCACAGTTTACAAGATACAGTAGTTCGATCTCTTCACACGGAAATTCTTATTATCTTTCAGAAGCAATATAATCATTGATAAAAGGCAAAGAAACCTTGATTAATTGATTATGAAATAAACTAAAATATAAAGTATTTTACGTATCGACAACGATTTTTTATGATAATTTATGGAAAATATTAATGAAATGTAATTTATAAACAGTTAATACTACTTAATTCTAAAAACCTGTGATTGCTACTTTTAGATCTAGATCTTCGATTTATTCACCTGTTTCGTGATCTCTCATAAGTTGGTGATGATTCTGTGTCTGACACACGCTGTTGACTTCTTTTTTCTTAAGGCTTTGTTTTCTTAACGCACGAGCGAGTTATAAATGAGCACATAGACTGGAAGTCCATTGGTGCAAAGCTTGGATTCAAATCAAATCATTTTTTTTCCAATTAGACCACCTAAAATGGCACTTTTGAACGTTAAATGAAATATAAAGATTTTTTAAAGTATCGTGTAGAAAAGAATGGGCAAGAAACTCCACACTTGATGTGTGTGTTGAACATAAAATAATTACAGTTATAAAATTTAAGTTTTTACTATTATAAAATTTTGTCAAGGCTCTGTGTCCTATGGAGCAGGACCAGCTTTCGAACTTGCGATGAGAGTCGAACGGTGTAGCCACTAGGCCTAGCCAAACTGTAAAAAATTTATGATTTGTAATTCATATATTATTACACAAATAAAGGAAAAATTATTAATACGTGTACCCGGAATTATAAAAGGCATGGCTTATAAAATGCGCAACTTCGAACTTGCGATGAGAGTCGAACGGTGTAGCCACTAGGCCAAAATTGTAAAAGGCTATATATTTTATGGTTTGTAATTCATATATTATTACACAAATAAAGAAAAAAATATTAATACGTGTACCCGGAATTATAAAAGGCATGGCTTATAAAATGCGCAACTTCGAACTTGCGATGAGAGTCGAACGGTGTAGCCACTAGGCCTAGCCAAAACTGTAAAAGGCTATATAATTTATGATTTGTAATTCATATATTATTACACAAATAAAGAAAAAATTATTAATACGTGTACCCGGAATTATAAAAGGCATGGCTTATAAAATGCGCAACTTCGGAACTTGCGATGAGAGTCGAAGGGTGTAGCCACTAGGCCAAAACTGTAAAAGGGTATATATATTATGGTTTGTAATTCATATATTATTACACAAATAAAGGAAAAATTATTAATACGTGTACCCGGAATTATAAAAGGCATGGCTTATAAAATGCGCAACTTCGAACTTGCGATGAGAGTCGAACGGTGTAGCCACTAGGCCAAAACTGTAAAAGGCTATATATTTTATGGTTTGTAATTCATATATTATTACACAATTAAATAAATATTAATACGTGTACCCGGAATTATAAAAGGCATGGCTTATAAAGTGCGCAACTACATTTCTATGTACTACACTATAGGTAGGAGATGGCCCGTGAAACATAACGAAGGGTGGAATTTATAATATTGGAGGTGTTTTGTACTAAATTAAATTGTTTGCGCACCCTGTATTAACGTGTTTTACTACGACGGGACGTCAATGTACTAATTACTCTATCTAAGCAGTGTATTACGCTGGGCGTCAGTCAATACCGAACTGGGGACTGCGGACTAAAGTATGCCTCTCAGACCAGAAATTTTTAACACAAAAATTTAAATATAAAAAAACTGTCGTAATTGTAAGACTTTTTTAAATTTTGATTTCACTAAGCCATGTAACGATTATCGGCGTATGTATACTATTAATATTGATTATTTGATTTACTAATATTTGGAGCAGTGTTGGGTATCAGCAGGCGACTCTCATCACTAAGATCGTAGGTTCGAACCCCGGCTTTGCACCAATGGACCTATACCACATTTAACATACGCTCGAACGTTGCAGGAAAACATTGTGAGGAAACCGGCTTGCCTTAGAAAGGCTGATCACCTATTAGATTGACAAATGATGATGAAACAGATTTTGCACATATATTTTATTTAATAACTAGCCGACCCCGCCCGCTTTGCTGGGCGAATTTTCAAAGGAAATAAATTAAATTTATCTTTTTTTTTTTTTTTGCTTTTTTTGTTAATTTTTTTTATTTATATTTTTTTTTGCTTTATTTGTTAATTTTTTTTTTTTTCTGAAATTTACAATATTTTTCAAAGAAGAGTCAAATTCACTTAAAATAAAATTTATTGACATAATAAATTATTATTATTATTATAATAAATGTTGATGAACAACAAAACAAAGAATAAATGGAAAAATTTTCCAATAGAAATGGTCCGATTCATGGAGAAATGAGTATTAATCTTCCTCCATCTCACATTCGACGACTCGTCGCTCGTAAGTTGAGTTTGCCGGGACGTAAAACATACTCGTTAACATAACGGAGTTTAAGTATAATAAGAAGGTACTTCACTTCAAAATAATAGCCATAAACCATCTAGGAAAAATTTCGCATCGAATGGTGGTAGTTTCATGTCGATACGATCAGTGGTTTAGGCGTGATTGAGCCTCAAACGAAGACCATTTTCATTATATATATATATATAGATTATTTTTAAATGCTTACACTTGGCATTTTATTTGACAATACCTCAATGTCACTTATAAAACTAAATAGACGAATAATATCGTTAAATAAATTCAAACGTAAATTGTCAAGTAAGAAATTCCAGTCTTCTTATGCCGTAGCCTTTTGCTAAGACTAGCTGAAATGGGATTTTTAATGCAATAATTTCGATAATTTCCCCCTAGATGCCGTCTCTTTGTGGTTGCGACGATTACTTCCTGTAATACAAAGCCTTTGATATCGGTATGGAAGGAATTAACGTTGCTACTACCTTATGAGAAAAGAACGTTCCAATTCTTAAATAGCGGGCAATGCTCTCGCTCTCTCTCTTTTGGAAATTATCACGAAACAGCTATAGAAATCGAAGATCCAGAACTAAAAGGCTTTTTAATTATATGGTATTTTGTTGATGTAATGTAATTAATCACAAATATAGGCTATAAGAGAACTCGACAGTTTGAGGCCAATGTACTTTTTGTGCATTTAGAAAATTCGGCCCCACAATACCAGCTCCTTCTACTTGACCGTATTCAACGAAGAGCGGTTCGAATCGACGACCAATCCTCTTTGAGCGGATCTTTTGGCGTTGCGAAGAGATTTTGGGTCACTCTGCACCGAGAATATTCAGAGGAGTTGTTCGTACCTGTAGCTGAGTTTCATTATCGGCAGATCGGCATCTCGTCGAGATAGAAACGAAATTACACCCGTATCACCTCGACGTCTGCCGTTCCACTGAGCGATTTCAAGTCGGTTTTTACCGTGATGAAGGACGATGAAGGACCCTACCTTCCGCAAGAGCGTACCAATTCTTAAAAAGACCGAACCCACTCGCGTGCCCTCTGGTATTCCATGGGCAGCGCTATCACTTAACATCAGGTGAGCCGACAGCCCGTTTGCCCTCGTTTGCCCCTGTTCTAAAAAAAGCCTAAGACCTAAAATTCGACAAGTGTCTGGCTCAGGAAATCACCTTGCTTTTAATGTTGTAGCAATATTCTTCGTTAAAGCTCCAACATCTAGAAAATACCACTAATAACCTCGCAAATATATCTAACAATTTAGTATATAAATCTATTACTTTTTAATTTCCATTCACATTGTAGGCTATAATTAAATACGTGACGTCATTAAGCGGCCTCCGTCATTTGTGAAAAAAGTATAAGGCTGAACGCTAATGGATAATTGTTTTTACAATACTTAGAAAGACAACAATTTGAGACATTAACATGTAAAGGTTGGTCTTACCTGAAATAATAAAATTAGTAATAATAATAATAGCCTTTATTTCCAAAAAAAACTTTAAAATTTAGTAATGTTTTATCATTTAGTTAGGTTTTGGTTTGTCCACCGTTGGACATAGGCCTCCTCCATCCGGTTCCACTCGCGTCTGTCGCGGGCCAGTCGCTACCAGGTAACCCCGGCGACGGCGATGATGTCATCTGCCCATATATAAAAATATAAAATAAATTATGAATATAATTTGGATTTATATTCGATAATTCTAGGGAAGTTTTATTCAAAGGTGTAGATAATTAGACGTGATCTTATACCCTCTTTAAATAAGTTTTAAATAGTGTAATTAAGGCACATTGTGGGTCGTAGAGCCAGCGGAAATATATGTTAATAATATATTGTTATGCTATATAATTTTATTAACATCATATATTTGATGGCATGAACGGTATAATATGTAAAACAGAATATCTGGCAACTTAACAGAGTAGTGGTGAGTTTGTAGTCAGTTACATCAGTTCTTCTTCTCGTCCGTTCTAGGCCCTTAATTCGGCAATACATTTAAATAGGACGTTTAATTTGTTTTTATTTTCAAATATTAAAAATTATGTTCATGAATAAATCATATTTGATTTTATTACATACACTGTTACTTTTTATTATAGAATAAACCTCTCAATACCAGGGGGCTCGCGAGTGCGTTGTCGGGCTTTTTTTCAATCTCTCGTAAAATATAAGTAAAAATATCGGTATCAGAAAGGCAATGAAGGAGGGTGTTGGCTGCAGATATGGCTAATATTACTGGAACCGAAATGCGATAGCTTCCTTGGCGTGCCGCCAGATAACTAATGATTACCTTCTAACTTTCCCATTCATATTAACGGTATCAGATTAATTAAAAAGATTTTTTACAATATTTTGAGCTTTACGCCTTATGACTTTTAGAATTACTAAAGGTGATCGGCTGTTTTACCAATGCCAAATGGCTATTTTTTTTAATGTTATAGACAGACGGACTTACCTCATGTTAGGTGATACGGCCTCCGCAGAAGGATCGCAAGTGCGTTGCCGGCCTTTAAAATACCCGGTAGGCTTGCAGGCATATAGCTGCCCACCAAGTATCCGTAACTTCACAAATATATATAAATTCATAAAAATGGTTTAAAAATCAGATGCAATCTGAGATTAAATCACGATTTTTGTGGTCAGCGCCGCTGGGTTGTTTTAATAACTACATTAGTTCCATAGAAATTCGGAATAACATCGTTAGAAACTTGGATCGAAAAAACCGTGTAGGAAATATGGAAATTTTGAAATTCCAACAGAAGTTGATTCGCTTCGCCGCTAACTTCGACATAATAAAGTGAAAAATCTGCATACTCCATCGGTCCACCCCCAATAAACCGATACGAGAGCGTCTAACTCCTCATTTCATTTTCCAAACTTTTAATCTCAAAGTGCCCGTGAAAGAAAAATGGTAGCTTTAAGGAAATCGCCAGCGCCACCTATTATCAACTCCTGCAACTTTGGTAATTTTTCAAAGCACTTCAGACGTTTGAAAATCGACTTTATTTCCTACAGATAAGGTTGCGTGTGGCTTGATATTGATGAGGCGGTTATGACGAGGCACACGAGACGGATTGTTACAGAAGAGTCATAAAAAGTAAGATATTAATGTATCGCGGGAGGCATTAGACGGTCGCTGGATCGATTCCTATGCATAAAAAATGCTAATGGCTCTGGAGAGAGAACATTGTGCTGGCGTCGTTGATTTATGCGTGGAGTTTGGCGAACTATTCGCGAGGTGGTTCATGAGGTGTGTAGGATAATACTTTGGATTTTGAAGTTATATTTTTGTCATTAGTTTGGATTGTGGTGTCTACGTTATTTATACTCTTACATTATTACTGTTAGTAACGCACATTAAAAAATATGGACACAACAACGACTCGTAGAAATTACTATCGGTATTTTAATATTTATATTATTCGTTTCACTCAATTAAATATTCTTAAATATTCTCTTTTTTTTATTATGGACTTACGAAAATAATATAATTTAATTATTTTTCTTTATGATATTAATGCTAAATGTATATAGTTTCAAATTTTCCTTTGTAAATTTCATTTCTTAGTGGAAAAACATTGTTGGGGACAACCAAGGAACTGTATTTTGAGAGCTTCTATCAAGTCTAGAAAAAAAATTTAAAATAGTTATGGTTATGAAAATAAAGAGCCCATACATTTTTATTTGGAGTGTTTTTGGTTTTTTATAATTTACATACTTAAAAAAAATATGTCGTTACAGCCGATTACGAGTTTACAGAGAATTGCCCATAAAACCTTGATTGGCTTGGCTTGACAACAAAATTTGACAGTATTAATGTTAGCGTTTCTTAGTCGTTCGCAAGTATTAATATTACAACTTTCGTACTAACTACTAACTGACGTGAGACTAATTTTAAATTATCGTGGTTCTTGTTCATTTTAATTATTACATATAATTTTAAAAAAATCAACAGTGGGTGCCTGGAAGAGATCTCTCGAAAGCGATAAGGCCGCCAGTTGTCCTCCAGTTCATTTTTTATATTGTAATGCAACGAAGTGTTGATAAATAAATATTAGCGGACACAGATGTCATGATCGCCACTATAACACGTAATAATTAGTTAATTAATCTTTTGTCTCGCAACAGCGAAACATTTAAGGTTTAACAAGGGAGGTTTATAATGTTTTTCTTAAGTTTAGTATTTATACAATAGGTATAAACCTATAATATTATAGAATGGACTGTTTGCGTTTTTTAAATGCAGTACAGAATTTGCTTTTACCTGTGTGTGTAAATACAAAAACATTGGTGGTTCCAGTTACTTGTAATTAAAAATACTAAACAACTTATACATATTGGGCACTTGATAATTAATTATGTATTAATACCAAAGTTTATTTCATTAGCATATAACTCATATATTACTGAAGATATCTCAGCCTTAATTTTTGTATTTCTATAAACAAAAGCGTATATTATTTTCACATAATCTTACCACTGTAATGCGCATTGATCACTTCTCTCAAACGGAAAGTTTCCAGAACCCAGGTAGGTGGTGGGATTATTTATGAAAATCCTCGGCTAATACACAGATAAGCCCTAACAAATAAGAGCTGGAAGCGCTGCCGGCCTCCGATACGAGCTGGCGCAGCGCCCGACCGCCTATCGCTATTGTTTCTGAATATACGAATTTAATATCTCACTTGGATTTACTATTGGGATATTATCTATGGTCATCGAGTTCTTGGAGTACGATAATGGCAATTGTTACAAACTCAATTAGTTATTTACAATGTCAATTGTGTCAAAACTTTTTTTTTTGATTAGATGGTCATACGTTCACCGTGGACATAAAATGTACCTGTGGAGGATTTCATTTTCAGTTCAAATCGTGTATGTTATAACCCAGTTTTTCCCGGAGGGCAATTCTATTGTTAAATAATCTATTCGGAATTTTAATTTGACTTCTTCAGTATATGTTTTGATAAGTTTTAGTGTTTAATTAACAATTTCCTAGTAATTACTTCCTAAAATCTATAATCTATAAGTGAACACTTAAATTTTTTATATAAAATTTTGTAAGGTATAAGAGATATAGGAATAAAAGAAATACTTTTCAGACATGCTAAGGCATTAAAATAAAATACATTCGTAACTGTAAAAAGTACAGATTACTCTGTATTACTACTACTAAATGATTTTAGTTACAAAAATGTGTTTGCATTTTAAAAGCTCTTGTTGGAACTCGTGGCGCCATCTCGTATGGAGTAGTAAATGCTAGTAAAGGTTGTATTCGGTGTCAACGGCCTTACATTTAATAAAAATTGACGTCTATTTATTCATTTTTATTGGTATTTCATGTCTATTTCATTCGTATAGTTCAAAAATTATAATTTAAAATTACTCGAGAATAGGTTTTTATAATTAAGGTATGAAATTTGTTTATAATTTTAAGCCTTTTAATTTTTTAAAACAACACACGACAATGAAACATGTTTCTCTCTAATAAATACATCTTAAAATTTATAGAACCCATTTTTTATAAGGAAAAATAAATTTCTCCGTAAAACCTATATTTCTATATTGTCTATAGATTTAAATATATGTAATACACAAACACCGCATCGCCATAATCCAAAACCTGTCATTTATATTCCGTGCAGAAATTAAAAAATATCAAAACAAATAATTATTTGAGGGTAACCCGAGCGGTATAATCTTCGCCGTAGCTCAGTCACGTAGACCCAAATGGCGGAAAAAAATCTGTGTCGGACACCGATCGCGATACACGGACAGACGCGGTTTGAATATTTATATATTATTCGAAATAAAATATAGATAAGCTTTTTAATCTAATTCTAGTACGTGCTGACGTGTTGGATGGGTTTGAGTCTGGGGAGAAAAAACAATTTTCAGGATGTTTTTTTTCTCAACACAAGTATTATAAAAATGAGCTAAGATCAATCAAACCGCTGACTTTAACGTGTTCATTTGAAATAGTGATGAAGATTGCCAGTTCAGTATTAAGGTATATGAATAAATGATTTTTTATAGAGGACCAACGCTTGATGTAAAGTGATATCCGACGCCCATGGTCACTCAATGCCTGAAGGCTTGCGAGTGCCTTTTAAGAATTGGTACACTCTTTTGTTGAAAGATTCCTAAGACGAATTAGTTAAGAAATCAGTGGGCAGCTTCGATGCAGGCGTGATGCGCCTTAAAAAATCCTCAGTTTTTATCATGCACAGTACGAATATGATTTAAGTATAATTTAGAAAGTTCTATTTAAAATTCACACTCTCCTTTATGAACGGGGGTGATCAAGGCTTAATTTAAATAATATAAATTAAAATATTGTTCCCTCTAAATCCTATCCTTTAATTGTATCAGCTTAACATCGTACGTGGATCGTAACCCAGCGCCGCGGCCTTTTTTATTGTCCTTGCGGTAAAAAATTTGCATTTATAATTTTGTTTTACAGCTCAATACATTCGAGAGGTAATCGTGTGAGGTGCGGGGCTTAATTTTTTCTCATAACGACCCCTTTGTATTTTATTGGCAATAAAATTTATTATTGATTGCGGGTATTTTAATATTGCACGGAATTGTGTCGTTACGCGCCAAGCAATTTATGGAGTGTGGCGATATTGAGGCTTTGTTTCATAACAATGGCGAGACGAGATTTTGAGAATGCTTTCAGTGTTGCATCTTCTTGTAATGAATCTGAGGCGTCTACCCGCCATTCGCATAAATTCTTGTTCCTAGACGTTTTCCTTACTATAGGAAAAATTCAATAAGTCATTTTATTTATAGAAAATAAGATGTTTTTAGACATAGATATTATTTATTACAAACAAAACACACACACACATAAACACACAAAATAACATTAATCAAAGAGAAAAAATTAAATAATTTTTTTTCCTTTTCCCATTCGGTTCGTCTCAAACATGTATTGCGTGTATGCTGTGGCTGTAAATGGCCCTGGCTCTTTGTGCAGAGACACAATTTAACGTAACGATCTAACCTTACTTAAGACTAATAAGTTATTTAAGTTTTTTTTTTATAGAACAAGGGGCAAACGGGCAGAAGGCTCACTTGATGTTAAGTGATACCGCCGCCCATGGACACTCAATGCCAAAGGGCTCGCGAGTGCGTTGCCGGCCTTTTAAGAATTGGTACGCTCTTTTCTTGAAGGACCCTAAGTCGAATTGGTTCGGAAATACTTCAGTGGACAGCTGGTTCCACAAAGTAGTGGTGCGCGGCAGAAACTGTCTAAAAAAACGCGCAGTTGTGGGACGATGGATGTCGAGGTGATACGGGTGGAATTTCGTATTCTGCCTCGAGGTCCGATGACGTAAGTCTAACCTAATTTACTAAAAAAGATTTTTAACATAAGAAAGTTTACAATAATACTACATAGTGTCTAACAATGTACAATACATATATCTCTTTACTGAGACATCTTGGAAAATTCAGATCTCGCCTAACTTTAGACTAATAAGTAATTGATGACTAACCTATTTTACTAATTAAGATATTTAACATACGAATTCCAATAGGAATAAAATCCATAGTATTAAGATATTTGGTGAAATGTGTAAATTAATCCTTTCCCCATATAATTCGAAGGCATTACAGTTCGCGGAGTCAACCGTTCGGAGCTGTCAGGAGGTTTTCATCGCCTGAATTTATAGGCGCGCAGCGGTGACCACACCGCACGGTGTTTTGTTTGGTTCAAGTACCAGCGATTTTTTTTTAAATATTCATGAATGTTATACCGTTATTAAAATCCATCCTTTCATTTGGAGGAGGGTCCTTTCAGAAGTACGCGTTAAGGCCAAAACTTACAGCTATCCAGATTGAGCATTCGAGCTAGTTCTGGACACAGTAGCTACTGGACATCCATAGTAGCTACCCTCACACTTAAAATAAATTTTACTTAAGTTTTTATGTTTGCCTATAAGTGCTAGCCACATTAAATATCGTATTTTATTTTAAAGCGTCGGCAAGATTAAATAAATAAAAATTATATAATAAAAAAAAAATCTACCTGCATTTACTACAAATTTATCGTCACTGTTATTAATGTGAATCAGACATCGCTTACAAAATCACCTTTTATTACTTCTCTACTAACACACAACATATGGAGATTAAGTGTTGCAAAGAATCATTGACTACGTTTTGGAAGACCGTAACCTTTTTTAATAAAATATCAGCATTTACTTATGGATAACATATCTCTTTTGTCGGAAATATAAGTGACGAACCTTTACAAACTTATTTCGTACGCTAATATAAACGTCTTGAATACGTAGTTAAATTGTTTGTATCGTCCGTAAGGTTAACCAGAGCAGTCCTCCAGTATGTAAAACTAAATTGATATTCGATGAATAAAAGATAGTTTAAACTTAGAACTTTTCTTGAGTTAAAATAGCTTGGTAGGAATTTATAATGGAAAATGAAGTGCGTAAGCAATCATTTCGCTGGCATTATAACCGCGCCCTCCCGGTCGGGGTAATAAAGACCGAGAGAATTCGCGAGGGTTAACGGACTTTTGTTTCTTTTCCATAATCACTGGTTAATGCAGTTCTCTTTGTAATCCTTCTAGATAATACGTTGTCGCCTTTGAATCTATAAATACAACATTTGGAGGTAGAATTATTTACATATTAAGAACTGTTTCGAGATTATTACGTTTTAAAGCTTTTAGCTGCTTAGAATGGTTTAGTTTATGAACGCAACAAAGAATATATACATATATATATATATATACATATGTATATATTATATATATGTCGTTGTTTTAGGTGAAAAAAACATACGTTTGATGGTACAATAATTATTTTATAATATAAGATGCAGCCCAAACACTTCATTGCAATCTACTGCTATATACGTATATACATACAATTCTATCATAATAGCTTCCTAAAAAGCTGGCAACGCACTCGCGAGCCCTCTGGCATTGATAATATGGGCGGCGATATCACTCAATATCAGTAGGGTCTACTGCCTGCCTATCTTGCTCGTTTGCCCTCTGTTCTACAAAAAAAAAATATAGTGATATTAGAGCCATGAGGCATAGCTTAATTCCATAGACTATGGAGCGAACTTTTTCAATTTCCTCCCATGGCCGGCATCAAACGTTAAATGATTAGAAGGAAACGAGATACCGGCACTTAATGAGAAATGAGGGAAAAATATAATAATAGAGCCACGTCGTTTTATTGATTAAAAAACTTTACTAATCACATTGTTAGATAGTACGGTATCGCTATACTTTGTAATTGCTTTGAAATTTTTCTGAAGAATTTTTTTTTTTTTTGCGGTTTTTTTGTTAATTTTTTGTTACGTGAATTAAGACATCATGGAACGTTACGATCTGCCCAACTTCAGACTAATAGGTAATTTAAGTGTAATCTTATTAACTAAAACGGATTATAAACATAAGAAAGTGTCCAAGTTAGCTACAATTTGATATATAATTAATTTATGTATACATACGTTATACACCTGGCTGCGAAGAGGTGCGGCAAGGTGCGCAACGGCAACCGTGATTTTTTAAAATATTTAATGTATATCGCCGTTATGTGGACCATATTTTATTTAAGGAACAGCGAACGAAAATTTCCCAAACACCAATAAATTTTATTTTATTAAAAATACTAGCGGCCAAATTAGATAGATGTTCAAATGATCCATATACATTTGAGCTAGATATATATTCTCCTAATTATAAATATACATAATTTATGACATTTTGCTTATTCCTCATGAATAAATTATCTATCCATTTCCAGAAGCTGCATCTCCTATCACCACCAGCTTTTCCCGTGGAGCGTCTCAGTAGCAGTGAGTGTGGAACGCGGCTATGCGTGTGGGGTTCGCGTGGTGTTACCATCGCTGAGCTGCCGACTAGATGGGGAAGGGGCGGCTTGTTCGAATCAGGGAATCAGACCGTCTTATGCAAGTAAGTAACAAAATGGGTTCTTTACTTGTCACTCTTATTCCGGTCATTCAAGAAAGAATCGGGAGGATTTAGTTGTAATCTCCTTGTAAATTTGTCCTATCAGGGACTTGGCATTAGCAAAACGACAAGCTGAGGGTAGTGTTGTGGAGGCAGCAAGTTGACGTATCGGTTAAAGCTTTTCAAGACTTGCTTTTCAGTTATGAAGTAATTGCAGAAGAAGAAGAAGAGATATCTTTATTGTAACGGAACTCCTCTTAAACGCCTTGATATATATAAAGGCAATTTGTATGCGTTTGCGTGGCCTTTTGGATGGTTTCGACTTAAATCAGCCCGCCAGATGCTGCTGTATCTAAGTTATTTATGTATACAGCAAATAATATGTATAAAAACCTAATGTGTAAATAAAATCCTAAACGGCTGGAAAGATTTTGATAAAAGTGTTTGTGCTATCAAGTGGAGAATTATTTACATCATTCGATGTTTTTTTAATATGTAAGACGTCAGGACAACGTCTATCGGACTACTAGTATACATATAATTTTACTCAATACAAAATCTATTTGTTATTTGTATTAAGTAAATTTTCTATTTTTTTAAAGAAGTCATTTGAATATATATCTAAACTATCTATATAAGTAAAAAAATAAAAATAGCCTTTATCCTACTACATTAGATTAAATCAATATCATTATGTTTAACATAAATACTTCAACTACTACATAGTGTAAGGCGCCTCCAAATTCTTCCAGTTGTCATCATGGCGAAGATGAAAGATGAGGAGAAAGAAAAGCCACAATTTTCCAACCCTTCTATAACTATCTACATAAAAGAAGCCAATTGGTGACACCCAAAACAGTGGTAGTCGCCAGAATCGAACACAAATTCCGGTGTCACACGCTTTGATTTCGCCTTATACATTGTTGGGTCACACGCTCAATGACGCTTTAAATAACTTTGTATGAAAGTGTCCCAATGTCCACTAAACCCCGTAAAGGGTGTCCTCATTATCAAACTAAATAGGTTGGATCTAATAACCTTAGATAAGTTAGCAAGAAAGCAAGCACGTAAGCATCGTGTATTTTCTACTATCACGGTAAATTTTGTTACCTATTAAGCTCCTCGAAGCGGCTATAATGTTAGCCTGAGGTAACGATTAAGCCAAAGATTATTGTGTAGATCGTGTATTTTGTAGATGCGACAGCAATGTACAGTAATCCCCTCCATAACGCGTTGTAGGAGTGTTGTTGCAATACCGTCAAAAACTAAGCACGAATTCAATACAGTTGTTTAGTTTAGTTATATAAAAACACAATTGAAGATGCAAAAGTACGTATAACTAATTATGGCTTTAAAATCATTATTAATGTCAAACTACAGAAATATAAATTGTGAAATCTCCGTGTTATAAGGGAAATATGGTGTTTTATAGGGAACGGAATCAGCCTTGTTTACCAGTGATCTAGGACTCATCTGTACTAGAAATATTTTAAAACTCGCTTTTTTTATTTATTAATCGATCACAGATAACAATTAAATTACGTACTAAATTTATTTTGTTTTGAACTAATAAACAAATACTTACATATCTAATCTATAATTAGTGGAACAAACCTAAAAGTTGGTCAAACAATGAAAAAATAATAGTAACTAGAATGTTGATACAATGATGTACAGCTGCTCGCTTGCTAGGCCTTAGATACATTAAACTAATTCACAGAATTTTTTATTGTGATAAGTAATACCGCCTCGCCGCCTATGGAAACTCACGTGGCAAGAAGGCCCGTAAGTGCATTGCGGGACCTTCAAGAATTTGTACCCTCTTTTTTTAAAGGACCTTAAGTCGGATATATATATTGAAATGCCGCTGTTTGCGTGTCACTCTCAGAGACACGCAAAGAGCGGCATAATCTATAAAAAAACCCCACCCCGCCCTACTTCATCTATATCTCAGCGCGCTCGAGTCACCACTCTTTTGTACATGTTATTAGGCGGGTATATCTTGATATTTGCATATTTCGGCAGTAAAATTAATTCGAAGATTTGCCCGCATCCACGGCAGACGCCCCCGTCTTGGGGATGTTTTTGGATTTGTGCATTCGCTTTGAGATAAACCGATACCGTCTTTTCAATTATATTTAAAGAGATTCTGTAGATAAAGTTTAGACGATTCGTCAAGTCTTCTTGTTATGATTCACCGTCAATGTGCATTTGGTTAATTTATAAGGTACAGTATTTACAATTCTTAACCTTGATAGTCAGTATAATAATTAAAATTTCTAAAATTATAAATTAATAAAACATAAATAACATTTTTAATAGTTAAAACAAATGTTAATATATGTTTTTTTATGGCAGTGTATTTAATACTGGCAGAATTTCCTTACTTAATATCCTAATTTAAGTAATACTGATAATAGTCACATAATCCCTGTCTTTTAGCAAAAACGAAACCAAAATACCTTTTTAAAGTACGTTGAGTGCGCGAGTGCGTTGCTGGTCTTATATGAATTGGTACGCTCTTTTCTTAAAGGCATTATGGTACAATAGGCAGCTAGTATAGGCCTTAGTATACTATAGGCCTTAAAAACTCTTCTTACTGTTATTTAGAAGTAACGGTTGACTATACAAACTTACAAAAGTCAAAATCAGCTTAACATATTATTAAGTGCTCTTTTCTCGGATCCGAGTGAAGCGGGGTCATAGTAGCGGCCACTCGGATCTCTAGCTCTCGGATCCGAGTTTCGGCAGCCAATGCGCTGTATGACGACCACTTGGATCCGATTTTTTTTTAATATAAATAATATACATTCATACAAATTTTCACACATTCATATTCAATCAAAATTCGCCATAAAAAGTTTCGCTTTCCGGCTATTACTTTGTATCCATTGTTAAAGCATTGAATGTGTAGTATCCATTTAGAAGCTATGCTTCACATCTCATCGTATAAAAACACGATAGTATAGAGATGGTTACATCGACTTATGTTAATGGCAGTAAAAGGCTGCCTCGCAATAATCCCTACAACTAATATTAGCAATAAACAGCCCCTTTCGACTAATTATCTTAAGATTCTACGGCTGAACTTAGTCTGAGACGCTCCGCGAAACTTGCCAACGATTGCAAGGATGTTTTTATTGAGCGAATGCTGTGTAAGGGGAGATGATATTTAAACTATAGTTGATGTTTTACGACCTTATTTTACTGAGTCTAAACTATTAAGATAAACGTTAACTCCAAAATTATTACTTTATAAAAACGCAGCGTTATGCCCGAGTTGTATTTTTTATTTCTAGAATATTAACATAACATATTTATAATATGTTATGTTAGAATCTTTACTGTTAATAATATAATTATTAACAGTAAAGATTCGTTTTTATCAAATCTATTGGATCTCCAAAGTTATTACTATTAAAATTCTCCATATAATTATTAAGAGTAAAGATTTGTTTTTGAAACAGAAAATCTACGGGATCTCCAAAATTATTACACAATTAAAATGTAGCATTATGCCTGAGTAGCATACTTTTATTTCTAAAATATTTTAGGTCCATCAGTGCAAATCTATAGGCCGCTAAAACATATAAATTTGTGGTAGATTTTTGGTAATATATATTCCATGTGAGCTGTTACAAGCTTTTGGTTACCATTCTTCTTATATCCCCACCATCAACCCAAAAAATTAAATATTTTTGCAATTATTTCTTTAATATTCAAGAATTGTGAGGAATAGTAACTCCTTTCGCCATCTCCTTCTCCAGCCATCTTCCTCCTATATATATGTGTGTGTGACTGAAAGTCTAAACAGAATACTCTTAGTGTTCAATGTAAAGGTAATTATTGTCGCAGACGGACCTCAAACAACATCCTTTACAAATAGAAGGTTCGCTTTACAATTTGTTACTTGTTTCACTGTTTACATTCGATTGTGAGGACGATAAATTGTTAAGCAACAAACATTTTTAATTGTATCTTCTTTATTTTTTATTTTTATAGAACAGGGGGCAAACGGGCAGGAGGCTCACCTGATGTTAAATGATACCGCATCGACACTCTCGATGCTAGAGGGCTCGCAAGTGCGATGCCGGCCTTTTAAGAATTGGTACGCTCTTTTCTTGAAGGACCCTAAGTCGAATTGGTTCGGAAATACTTCAGTGGGCAGCTTGTTCCACAAGGTGGTGGTGTGCGGCAAAAACGGCCTTGAAAAACGTGCAGTTGTAGAACGGCGGACGTTATAATGACGTTACAGATATTTAACAAACAATTAATAGTCTGCCGCGGTTCCTCTGGTATTAAGAGAATCCATGGGCGGCTATCTTAACATCAAGTGAGCCTCCTGCCAATTTGTTTCGCTCTGTTCAGTAAAAAAACCTGATCATAAAATCTTACTGTGGCAGTGGTTTATCTAAAATTTGTCTCTCCGAGTAATGTTGTTCAATGTGATGAAAAAAGTTTCTTAATACAGCTGTTATAAGACATTAAAAATCAATCAGAATTGTATATATACGTACATACATATTAATTACATGAAGCCACATTATGTGTAATAAAATATTTACCCTTTCCAGCCATCAACTTTGACATGACCCCAACTAAGAACCCGAATACAAACATTTAGAGATCAATAGATATCGTCATAATCCTTTGACCACCAAATGATCCTGTAATACTCAATTACGGCTAACCCTGATTTACCCGACCGATCCAATTTGTAAACCTTAGCCAATCGAAGTTAACATCACAGCAGTATAGCCCCTATGCCAAGGTAATAAGATCTATCGGGATTGATAGTCACCTTCCCAATATTGCGTAGTCATGCGAGTGATGACCGTAGCGAGAAATGTGTTTTGCCGATATGAACCCTATGTGAAAGGGATTGGGTTGAAAATCTTACGTGCAGTTCCGAAGGAATGTTCTTCCTTCAATCAGACCACAAACTATTTTATCTCACGCCCGTGACAACGTTAATCTTATTAGGATCTATTGGAATTGAAAACGTGTATTGGGGAGGATGTTATTTGGTTTAAAAAAAGCATTTAATGTTAAAATATTTTTACGATGATATATACAGTTAAAATCTGTTATAACGACATCGAAGTGACTAATACAATCCGATAGATAGATCGTTGATTTTGGTCAATATAACTGGTATGTTGTTCTAAACGATTTCGATTGTTATGTCATTTATAGCGAACAGAAATATTTAATTATTCAAAGACCATGTCATAAATGTAATAGTCTAACAGTTACATAATCGAAATCTGAATACTTATAATTTACAGATACCACTCAAATATTAAAAGTAATCTTTATCGATACTAACAACATATGGACTTGTTGATTGGTCTGAAATAAATGATTTTATTTTATTTTTTTTATTTTAATACTAGCCTTGAACTTCAAGTTACTCAATAATTTACCTACCTGTAAATATTTTGGCTGATTTTCAATAATAATAATAATATAAGACTTTAATTTCACATGCTTTACATTTGAATAAATTTATATTTATTTCTTCTCATTCTTTCTAGATATCTGTGTGCCCATTTTCTCCTCAAAGGCCTTCTACTAATCCTGCCATTTTTGTCTGTACTGTACCACTCTGCCATCTACCTGCTGTTCTCCTTATATCTTCTGTCTTAATTGTCTTCTGCTTTTGCGTTCTTTCTCCACTTTTCTGTTCATATTCCCACAAAATTTTTTTTATTTTAATTGTGACATCTCCTATCTTATTTATTCTTCTTAATTACTTATTATTTATATTACCTACTTTCTTTTCGTACATCGTGACATTGACGACACCTGTTGTTTTGTATGCCGCGCTTTAGGGCCCTCACGATAACACTAATAAACTGTCACATGGTAATATATTAGTCATTTCACGATGTACAATTTCCCTTTTACTTATATTACAACTATAGATTTTTTTCACACAGTTTAGACTTGAACCTCCCTTGATAAAATTCAGAAAAGTCTGTAGAACCAGCCCTAACGAATAAAGTTGCATAAAATCCATAAACTCTAGAATCCACTAAATCTCACCGATTGAGATTGATTTCGGGCTGATTCCGGACTTGCTTAAACCAATTTGGCGTTTAATCCGCACCGTGAATCGAGTATTAGGGATACGAACCGACGCCTTCAGGACCCATATATTAATTGACTTGTGGCTTCACCTATTGAGTGGGATTTATTTGAAAATACTTTGTAAAGATAGCGTATATGTATATATAACGAGACACGTGTCTTATGGATTTCTAGAGCTTTTACTTTGTTTTAGAATTTTCAAGTTATGAAATATTTCGATTGAATTATTTGTGATAATATTTGTTGAGCGAGTTAGAATTAAGTATCATATAGACGCAATAATGCCGAAAAACTTATGTTTGACTGGAAAAACCAAATGAAGGGTTTGGGTGCTACGGCGTAGAGGCTTATAGCATACCCGTTAAAATACCTACAGTCATGTAGTAATTATTTATTATTTATTTATTTTATTAACACTTCGTTGCATTACATAAAAGGAAAATATTTAACATAATTTAATGACAAGCAACTGGCGGCCTTATCGCTTTAGAGCGATTATTAATTATTTATTTTTTTGCAAAAATATATGGTAATACATTCTAAACTTCGCATATTCTGATACACATAATTTGGCGTGCAAATTTGTCGTATATAATAAAAGGTTAAATTATACATACACATTAAATTACAATATTAAAGTTTATATACAAACTTAACGCAAAATAACTTTATTTATATAGATAAATAATAACACTTACGCGATCGTTCTTATATGACGATTCATAAAAGACGTTATCATAGTCAATTTTAAATATTATTAACGATAATATTTATAATAGAAATTGACATAGATATGTAATTAATTATTATTTGTATCATATTTGTTATTGATAAGGCCAAATATTATGTGTTAGTCTTGTAACTCTCAAAAGAATCTATGTATCATTATAAATTTCGCGTAAAACTGTGGTCAGCAATAATAAAAATCACGTATAAATGTTTCTTTATAATACAACTGAGTATTCTAATTAACATTATCTGTTTATATTTCGTAGTTTAGGCAACGCACGTCTTAATCTCATAGACAGCACAACAAATAGTCAAGTGGCCGATGGTTAACTAAATTCAGTTTGCACAGGACGTGACCACTAGACCGGATGGGCAAACATTCTATTACAAGTGAGATGTAATCTTGGTCAAGTTAGTGGACTTTACCTAGTCAAACTTTGAGATTTATAATCTGTGAGTTTATGTGAAGATATTCATATATCTTCACATAAAGAACAATACAAAAATATATAAATAGTAGCTCACCCGGCCAATGTTGTTTTGCGATGTTTATTATTTCTAGGAAAAAATTTTTTAGTTTAAAGAAAATTACTATCCAGTAAGAAATAATTTGGGGTTGATCGTATAGGGGTGAAAAATTTATTTTTGTATTATATTTATTATGTACTACTTTGTATTATATTGTAAAAAATTAAAAATAGATGTCCGATTTTGACCTAACCGATATTCACACAAAAGTTTACGAAAATCGGTCGAGCCATTTTGGAGAGCTCTAATTACAAACACTACAAATTTTATTTTGTTGACAAAAACACAAGTATATAACTATAACATAATGTATGCCAGAATTATTGTAATCCTAGTTGTTGCGTATATCAATCGGAAGTCGTGTCTTTCTAAACCCGCTTCTGAGCGATTTTAAAATAGGCTGTTTTCTTTATGTTCGTATGGTAAAGAAGTTCAACTAACTATTAGAAAATAAGTCTTAGACTAAAAAGTTGTACCAAGTACGATGAACTTGATTATTTTCTAGTAATGCACTTTTTATTGTAAATTGTTGTGAAAACAAATTAAAACTTACTGATCTCGATTTTGCGTTTTTCCTCAAGGGGTGAAATTTCCCACGGCCAAAGTATTCTAATCGCTTGAGTGTCGATTCTCGAGATCACAAAAGTCCCCTTTTTATCCCTTTCCTTTAGGGAGCTCCTTAAGCCGGCCACTGTCTGTATCGATGGCAAATTGGGGTTGCCACTTCTTAAGGGATCCACTGAGGCTTGTAAGGTATTTTTTATTGGATCCCGATTTATGTTGGATTTTATTTAAGCAGATGTAAAGAGGGTGCGCACGTCCATTGTCAATTGATATTTGATTTATTTATGGAAATGATGTTGCCTTTTTATTGAATATTAACATCGCAATATTGGAATAGCCCTTAGAATCATTATATTTTTTAATTGCAACTTTTTGACGTTTTTAACTTATACTATTGCTATTTTTATCCGACTAAGTTATTAGTATTTACACGCATTACATATTTTGTTCTTTAAAAGAAGAATTTTTTTTATCTCTTATTCTTTTTAATTTTTTCTCTTGGATTATTTGTTTGTGTTTGTCTGTGTGTGTTTTGTTAGTAATAAAAGTTTAGTTTATGTTGAAAATCTCCACAAATTGTATTGATACAATCTAGATTATATATTGATAAGGAACTGGCCCAGTCTACATTGTACTAACCGAGTAAAAATGTATGTGGAATGTAGATACGAAAGAGCATTTATATAAATCACCGCGCATAATACCGGCACGATGATGGAACTCGGGATAGCCGTTTAATTGCAACATAAACACGTAAAATTAACGTAAGTTTCAAAGTAAAACTTCACCGATGAAATTTCACAGGTGGTTTCATTCAGCAATTAACGATGCCGCAATCCGGCGGTTTTAATTCCGAACAAACGCTGTCCGCAAACGAAAAACACGCCGACCGAGAGGGTATGTGATGAAAAAGGCCCAATGTCCACACACTTGAGGAATAGCAATGGAAATTACACGCGGTCGCGGCTCGTAATATCATTCCGCGCGAGTCTTGAAATTAAATTTCGCATGAAATGAAACAAAACACAAAGAAATTGGTACAAAGGTTGAGTGAGACGTGGTTTGTTTTACGTGTATGAAAATTCCTAATCAAATTACCTTTTGTTATGGCCAGCCGCTTCACTTGTAATGCAAGATGAATTTTATTACTCGCGCCCAGTATTTGTCCTGCTAATAAGCTATGTAAATTGTGTTTGTGCAATTGCTTTGCAAAAATTATGTGTTGTATGGGAGTGTGTTTTGGTAGCATTTACATTTTATCAGTAAGAAAGCGTAGCACATGACTGTGCTGAATTCTTTATTTATACTAAAATAAAGGACTGTTTTTAAAAAGGTATATTCTTTATGATATCACGGAATTATCAGGAACATTTTAGGGTTTGAGGGTTGCCTGGAAGAGATCGCTTGTTAGCGATAAGGCCGCCCGTTGCATCCCTTGTAATTTTTATGTATTGTGACATTTGTGTTTCTTTGCAACGAAGTGTTAATAAATAAACATTTGTCCCTCCGTAATACAAAAATAATCCTTATTCATATCAAATATAATATCAATATTTGGGAATGTCTATCTTCTTTGGTATTACATGTAACAACGAGATTTCAAAACTCGAGTGTACTCCTCCCTTAAAGGCCGACAACGCAACCACTAAATGAGTGTCTTGGGCTGTGACGACTGCCTTTTTGGGCGTCCCGTCCGCCGTCCGTCGTTTTTATAAAAAAAAATATGAAAAAAAGCCGTGTATTGGTATAAAAGCCGTCTAAAGCCAAATTGTTCTGATTCTTTGATATCCCTGTTGCCATAAAACAAACAACTTTTTCAATGTAATAATTCATCAAGTAATCGTAATAAGCTGATTTGCATACGCTCCAGGGTAAATTAATATTATCACATATCCGGTCGGGCTGGGCTCTGGAAGAATTTTTAATGGCGCGCCTTAATTATTTGGCGGCGAGAACCGCACTAAGTTCCATTCACATTAGAGATTTCATTTTTGCTCAGTGAGCCTGACCGTTGAATTATTAACTGCACCGCCGAAAACTGAAAATTGCCGAGATCGTATGCCGGCACATATTTATAACCAGTTCGGTGAGGGATTCAGAAACCGTTTCTACATTATGAAAGGAGCTAATTAAGCGGCCGGCGTTGAGTGTTATTAATAATGGACCGCTAGGACTCCGGCTCTGATGCGCTTTGACTGAAAAATCTGTGATAATGACTCGAAATGTGGCGTTCCACGCAATATCAATAGAGTAGTTATTCGAATTTTGAAAACAGTTTGTCTGTACCTAGAGGGGATGTTCCTTGCGAGACGGTTTGATAATTCAAACAGTATCAATTCGTGTGTTCCATATTCAAAATATTCTTTAAAGCCCTGTATTCACTTTGATTAGTGATAGGTGATTAGTGATTAGGAGGTAATAAGTGTGGACGGCGATTAGGGCAGATGATTAGTTGGCTACGTAGTGAAGTGATTTGAAGCATGTTCAATTTTTTTTCTAGTGAACTGCGAGTAGAGGCGTCGCGTGCGCCCTCCCTTCCCCCTCACTCGCAGCATGCCTGCCAAACTATGTGACAACTGAATTTACTTACAGAGCCACTAAACAATAATTGGACACTACTTGCACTACACACTCGCACTAAAAAACTTGAATAATATATTTCTTTTTTATTGTTTGTCTATGGTCATTGTAATTTAGTATAGAATATATAGATTGTAACTTCACAGACACAAAAGTGTCTCACATCAACTCATAGAACTTCCGTAATAGGCAGATCTGTTCTGTAAGATAAACGACCATCGATAAATTAAATACAGCTCAATAAGGCTTTAATGAGAAAGGATGCCACTAAAAGGTAACATGGAGGTACGCAAGTTCGCTAAAGGGCAACGAAGGGGAGCCTTATCCAATATTTATTAACTTATTTCAAAGAAAATCGTATAATTAACACCTCACCTCCCTTGGATCCTCGCGTAATAGACTAATATTATAGACTTGCCTTTGGGTTTATAAATGTAGTGTAATGGAATTATGATCAAATTTTATATTATTTTATCCAATATAAATTCTAAACTAAAAAACTACTTTTACATGCAGTTGTCGCGCTCCTAAACAAGGCTGCTATGGTTACATTAATAAAAACCAAAGCGGTTTTCTAATGTAACATATTGTAATATATATTATTTTGTAAAATAATAATAATTTTAAAAAAAATTAAATAACCAATGTATGTAAGACACGCAATTAGTTTTTATTTCATATGATTTTATGTCATATACAAATGTACATTACATGGTTTCATGGAATTCATGGTTTGTAAAATGGAAATTGCATATGTTGATTTCTATATATAATTCAATTATCTGAGATATGGTGAAATTTATAACAATAATGATTTAATCGTGTAATTAGATTAGATTGTAATAGAATTGTTATTTTTGTTAATAGACGTAAACTGCTACTGTATAAAGAGTAACAGATTTTTTATTTACAAGATAAGAACAAGTGACGCTACAATATTTTTAGGCCTGGACCTCAGTATTTTGAATCTGTCTCATGATCATTTGTCAATCTCACGCCACAGACTTGTTGGGTCTAAGGCAGACCGGTATCCTCACGATGTTTTCCATCTCTGTTCGAATGAATCTTAATACATACAAAGAAACCTCATAGATGCCCAGGCGGGAATCAAACCCACGATCTCAACGTTGAAATAAGTTGAATCCTCCCTTATTCTATCTACTTAAAATGTTAATAAGCAGGCTTTTCATATTGGACCTTTGTCTTCAGAGAGATAAAAAGAAAAAGTATATTTAGACAAATACGAAAATTAACTGTTTTCATATACTTTGCTTCAAGCCGTACGAATCCTTAATACATAAAAATACGATAATAGAGCGTCTGCGTAGGAAATCTACGCCACAATTAGTATTCAGTGCGCACCGTGTGATCCGCGCCTAATGAGCGTGTGTCGTATTTTTGAGTTCACCCTTTGAAACGAAGGAAAATATGCTAATGAAACGGTTAAGAAATGTCTTGTGGCTGTGTTTCGATCGACCTACGCTGTTGATTCTGAGTAGCTCTTTCATAATGCTTCATATACATGATAATGAAGGTTGGAAATTACTTCAACATTTCCATTTAAAGAAAACACTATATTTTTAGGGTTGCCTGGAAGAGATCGCTTCTTAGCGATAAGGCTGCCCGTTGCATCCCTCGTGTATTTTATGTATTGTGTTATTTGTGTTTCTTTCTAGCAACAAAGTGTGAATAAATAAAAATAAATAAATAATACCAAATTCGCTAACGACCGCTTTGCGAACGAAGACATTTTGACCTCTCAACTGGATGTTGAATAGTGTTGTCTTTTATTAACATAACTTTTACACGTTGAAATAAAACACTTTTTTAACGGATTGAAGCTATGTATAAACTAATAAATATTTTACATAATTTTATTTTTTTTCCGACGAAGACAAAGGGGTGTTGAATGTCAAATAAGTATCACAGCTGTAGAAAAAGTTTTATTATCTGTATTTATTTCCCCGGAGCTGGTATCGACTAAATGATGAAGTTCTTTGCAGAAATGACTCAGGATGTCCTCTATTTTCGCGGATTCTCTTGGAATTTTAATTTGGATGTTATCAAATTCGTCGTTAGCTAATTTCGTATTAAATGTTATATATATTATAATTACTCACAACTGCAGAGATATTTAATGCCTCCGACGACTATATAGTCGGGGAATTAAAAAAAAACTGTAGAGATAATTTAATGTACTAGAGATTCAGAGAGAGAATTAACAAAGCACAGGTTTCGTTTGAACCAATGATTTTTTTGGACATAATGAGAAAGGCACGGGGATTCATAATAATATAACACGTGGATATTTAATTTAGTCGGAGGTCACTGTATCAGTATAGTAGTAGTGTAAGGCAACTTAATGTAAACACGAGTGTTCGTCATTTGACACTTTAATGCAAAAAAATATTATAATCGATTAATGAGCAGGGCAACGCGTGATAAACACTTTGGAGCGGTTTCTTCTTATTATAAAAAAAAATTAATAAGGTAAAGAAAAGAAGGTATCAATTCTTAAAAGACCGTCAACGCACTTGCGAACCTACTGGCAATGTCGTCAATAGACAGCACTTTCATTACATTAAAAAATAAAGAACAGAACGAAATACACATACATATTACAAAGGGTCTATGTACACGATAATTACTAAATTAGATTATATCTTCAGAATTCTATGGTAGCATTTTGCAATAAACAAAAAGCTATCAAAATATATCGATCCGAATAATTAAATTTAAAATACGGAGGCGTTAATGAAGGCAAAGCAAAGAATTAAGGTGTACCCGCGGGGCGCATCCGCCCCAAGGTTTTATCAAGGTGAAAATTACTGCCGGCCCCTGTTAACGATTGATTGGAATTATTTATTTACCGAGATGAAGTCGAGATACGCACGAAGTTTGGCCTGTAAGAAAATGTATCTTCTGATATTCTTTAGCTTTTAGGAAAACATTGGCACACCAACGTACATATATAAATAATGGTTTAATAATAATTAGTGTTTTTCATTCGTCATAGTAGGTGTATGGTTATGGGCAATTGAACATAAAGTATCTTATCGAACTGAGACTCCGTAATTATGATTAAGCAAGCCGTAGCAAAAGCTACGACGTAGCATCGTCGTAGCAATTCCTGTATATCTTAATTTTGGCGAAATAATTGTTTATTGAGTTCTTGTAAGGAATTGTACTATATCTGTAAAAGCTCATTCGTTCCAACGGTGAAGGAAAACATCGTGAGGAAACCTTTAGAAAATCTTTAGAAAATCGACGGAAAGTGTCAGGCACAAGAAGATTACCTACTTGCCTATTACATTGATCATGAAACAGAAACATAAACCTGACGCCCAGATCTATAAAGGTTGTGGTACTGATATACATATGTATATACATATATACACTCATACATATATGTATATACATATATGTATGAGTGTATCTGTCTATGTATATGTCACTCATACATATATGTATGAGTGTGCGTAGATATACGTAAAAGTACAGTCACAATCGAAAATATTCAACCTACAATGATTCGCACGGACGGGTTATTAGGCCTTATCACCGCATCTTGTCATTCACGATACAACATAACAGCCGGTAGAGGGCGCAAATTCGAATCGACATTTCGCACAGAGACCGTAAAAACAAGCGCAAAAGTCAACGAGTTGGAAAAGAAACGATTTTTGGATTTTGAACCCTATCCCATTGTGATACATACGTTGTCCCTTGATCGAAATGCAATTGGTTTGTTGAAAGAACAATGTATGCGTTTGAATTATTTAGATAAGTCTTATTCCATTTACCGCACGGTGTTTTTGTTGTTATTTTTTACGACACCAACTTGTATGTAACATATATTTAAGTGGTTAGTATTAACGTGTTAAAAAGCAAAGATTTAGTAAGATAAAAGATGTTTATTATGGAACATAAGATACAGGTTTCACTTATTTCACGTCATTAAAGTTGAATCTGTAGGCATCCCTACTCATCGGCAGAGAAGGCAGAGGGTGTAGGCCGAGATAAAAACAACACTTATTGTAAAACAAATTTGGCAAATTAATTAGAAATAGCCTGTCCAGCACTAGTCCGAGGGCCTTTTATCAACTAGATAATCGCTAACTTTATAATAAGCCTTTTTACACAGCTTTTCTTTAATACATTTCTTAAATTTATTAAAGGCAGAGATTAAAGAGCCTCTGGATTTTAACTACTCACAGCCAAACTCAATAACCTATTTCAATCCATTTTTGACTATCTGAGATAGACAGTAATCAAAATATTGATAAAAACGTGCCATTAACCAATCAACGGATTGTAATAGCCATATGTCGATACAAGCAATCTACGTTATAATTAGGATAGGAGATCGCAGATAGGAGATCAATCGACTGTCTTGAAAACAATCTGAGATTGTGGATTATTTATTGGGTTCGGGCGTAAGACTAAAAACCAATCGGATTCTTTAAGTTACAAGTTATATAGCGTTTTGAAGAAAACGATGAATTCCAAATTCAAATTCGTAATGGCATCTATTTATCACCAAACCACCGCCAGCCTTAGCAACTCGTAACAGCTAACGCAAAAAAATTGAAACGAATTAGCAAACTTACATAGGTGTACGTCGAAGACATTTTTCCCACTTGCCCGGCGGGCCGGCACCGTAAATTAAAATGTGAATAATTAACACGAGAACACCCTGACCTCGCCCCCAACGGGTGGACCCCACCCCCTTCACTTCCAAATGTATTAGTTTTAAGCTTCGGATGCGATTTGGGGTGCAATGCTGTTAAAGTTCATATTTAACATTTTTAAATATGAATTCGAATGTTATAAGTCTTTGTATTTACGTTTTTTATTGTACTATAAGTTAGACGTAAAGTAATTATATAGCATAAATTATTAAGTCATTATATATGTTAAATAGATATAATATAGTAATATTACAGCGTGTGTTTGCCTAGAGGCTTGAGATCTAAGTCAAATCTTAGGGTCCTTCAAAAAAAGAGCGTACAAATTCCTAAAAGGCCGGCAACGCACTCGCGAGCCCTCTAGCATCGAGAGTGTCCATGGGCGGCGGTATCACTTAACATCAGGTGAGCCTCCTGTCCGTTAGACCCCTGTTCTATAAAAAAAAAGTTTTTATTGCGTTCCTTATGTTCTTCACTTTACGAATGACATGTTATAATTTTGTTACAATAAGGACTTTGGCTAGGTACAGCAATGTTCTGAGGGTATGCATTATTATTATAAATAATTATTAAGCAATTAATAAGCTATGTCTCATTGTTTCACACTATACAGTGGTAGCCCGATGTAATATGGAGTTGATAAAATTTATAAATTCAGTACTTCTGAGATTAGCAGATACAAAATTCGATTTATTTTGATTAATGATAGTAATGTTTGAATAATTACGTAACCCAGGGTTCTAACAATTCATTGTTAACATCAACATAATTTAAAATCTTACCCATAGTCAAAGGTTCGCTCATTAATAGAGAGATGTAGATGATGTTGCGTGGTAGATGCATCTTCCACATCTACCACGGAGCGTGTTCAGATGTTCTTCGGAACAATACCTGCAGCTGAGTTTCATCATCAACGTCGAAGCAGAATACGAAATTCCAACAAGTTTTATATGGATCCAGCTGCCTATGAAATATTTCCGAACCAATATTGACTTAGGGTCCTTCAAAAGAGAACGTGCCAATCCTTAAAAACACGGCAACGCACTCGCGAGCTCTTTGACATTGAGAGTGTCTCTGTATCAGATGAGCCTCCTTGTCGTTTGTTATAAAAATTAATAAAACTATGTGTGTTATATGTAAGAAATATCACTCAAAAGCCTTGAGCTAATGAACAATTCAATTTCTAGAGACATTAATTTCCAAAAAATGATCTAGTACTAATATCGAGGGTAGCAACCCCAAGAGACGAGACGCATGCATATTAAATGTCACGGACAAAATAGAATAAATGAATAATCATATTTTTTCTATTCATTCAACCCCCTTGATTAATCGCCAATGCTATGTGACCCGAACGGTATCACCGCTAAGTATGTTTTCTTGTTTTACTAAATGGCTCTCTCACTTGCGATACGTTTATAAGTTTTGATTTTTATTATTAATGTTAGTCTTAAAATAAATGAATCAGTTGCGCTACAACCTCTTTAGGTCTTGGCCTCAGATTTCTGAATCTGTTTCATGATCATTTTTTTTTAAATCTAATAGGCAAGTAGGATCACCTACTGTGTCACCTACTGTGTCAGGCACTGGATGCTAATCATAGCATCCAGTGCCTGACACACGTCGACTTTTTGGATCTAAGACATGTCGGTTTCCTCACAATGTTTTCCTTCACCGGTCGTGCAAATGTTAAATGCGCACATAGAAAGAAAGTACATTGGTGCACGGACGGGTCGCACACTGATGCCACTAGGCCAACACTGCTGCTAATGTTAGTCTTAGCTAGTTCAATAATAATAAAAGAAATTTAAAAAATTGGGCTCTGTTTTGTACCTTCAATGCTGAAAGTATCAGCTCTGGGGTCACCGGTATCAACATAAATCTTTAATAATTACTGAAGTATTTCCGAGCCAATTCGACTTAGGGTCCTTCAAGAAAAGAGCGTACCAATTCTTAAAAGGCTGGAAACGCAATCGTGATCCCTCTGGCATTGAGAGTGTCCATGGGCGGCGGTATCACTTAACATCAAGTGAGCCTCCTGTCCGTTTGCCCCCGTCTATAAAAAAAGCGCGCACTTTTGTTGTAAATACTTTAGGTTCTGTCATATTAAATTCATATCATTCAGTCATCGCTCGCTATGTCTGAAACTCTCTTGTATAATTTAATCTACTCTAACAACCTATCATATTTATTAAATCCTTTATATAATATATATATATATATATATATATATATATATATATATTATATAAAAATACTTAAGAAATTACTTTCCTTATTGTCATATATTTATAGTTTTCTATGGTTAAGAGTGTTACAAGTATTTGAAGTTACCATTTCAGTTTGTCAAATACATTATAATCGTCATAAAATTAAGCTAAATGGCCTAGTGGCTTCATCCTTGAGATCGGATGTTCGATCCCCAGCTGTGCGTAATAGACTTTCTCTGTGAGCATTTCACATTCGTTTGAACGTTGAAGGACAGCGTGAGAAAACCGGATTGCCTTAGACGACTTGCCAAAAAGTCGACATCGTGTTAAGTACAGGCAGGCCTATAAGCCTACTTGCCTATTAGATTAACAAATGATCATTAGTTAGCAGACCATATCAGACTAAAATTATAATTTTCCTATCTTATACACTAATTTATCAAGAACAAGTAAAGGTATTCGTAATAAATATGGAATAAAATCATAATTAAAATTGTGGTATTATTCGAATTTTATTAAAATCGCCCAAATATTATCACACAATTTATGTTTGATTGCACACCGTACATCATTCCGAGGTTTTTATTGGCGTTAGAAAAAAGCGCCAATCGCCACAGAGCATTGTCCAGTTCAAATAATCGTAAATTCCGAACCGGCTGAATATAATAAATTGCCGATGAGATCTGAGTGCCAACATTTCGGCAAAATCTTGGCGCAGTTGAAAAATTCCCGCTAATACCTAATTTTTTAATAATACGGGCGAAAATCGCGCGGCTGTGGCTTTTCGGATGCCCAATACCCTCGTATCCGTGTCTATTTGCACTTTGTACCCTTTGTTGTGGGCTTTTTTTCGGTTGTTTCCGAGTAAAGGCTGATAGAACACGTTTTTCAAATCATTAAACAGTTTGAAGCGCGTTCGCGGTTGGCAAAAAGGAGAGCTCGAAAAAGGTTTTAAAAATCGCACGCGGCCAGAAGTGATCGTTGTTTTAGCGGGATAATGTACTGTGCGGATATACTGATTCGTTATTCCATTTTCAAATTGATTTGGTATTAACAATTTTTTTTTTGTTTGCAGAAAACTTTTGCGGAATCTATAAGATCGTTTAATTTGCAGACATGTATAAATCGTGTACGCATTTACTTTTCAAAGGGTTTCCTACAAACCTTAGGAAACCGGCATTCCTTACACTCTAGAATCGACTTCGTGTGTCAGGCACTGAAGTCTGATAGCCTGGGGAGACACGAATACAGATACGGAAGTGTGAGATCACAATAAACAAAATATCCTATAAAAATATTAATGAATGAAAATGTTTCAAAATCCAAAAATATTAGAGAATTATTTAAGATATTTATATATATCTAATAAGCATATGAAATTACTTTTAATTAGAATTGTCTCATGTAAAACTGTAATATATCACTTTATTGTCAATAAATAAAATAAAGTATTGTCTATGCGTTTTAGGGATTATTGGCATTTTGGGTTACATTATCTTTTCCATACATTATTTTTAATCTTTTTCTTTACTATTATTTTTCTATAGCCTATGCTAATCAGGGATAATGCAGGATTCTAATTGTGACAGACTTATATAAATCCGCCCAAATTGGAATATTCAATGCAAACAAATAAACAAATCTACCCTCTTTATATTTTTATATAATGTAGATCAATCAATTAGCACTTACATCTTGTCTGGTCAGATTGATAAAAATTTAATAATATTTTTTAATTATTAAATTTTAAGGTTAGTTATTAAGTATATTTTTTATGTATTAGATTGATAAAACTATTATTTGGATTTACTAAAGAACATTGAAGATCTTTTTTGCCATTTCTCTTTCATACTACGTGGCACTAGTAGTATCAAAATAAAAGGATGAACCCAAATGTATCGCCGTCCACACTAAATGGTCCGAAACTGTGGCCTGAGACGATTTATGTACACACGAACTTCATCCTATGGGAACTTATTATGGTGGAAATACGTGAGGCCAATTTACTTTCAAGTCTCTAATGTTATAAAAAATATTTTGAATTAAATAAATATTGATTTAAATGTAATATTGTGTGGGTTAGGTTAGGTTTGATATTTAGAGTTGTTTAGAGAGATAAGTTAGGAGATATGGAGCCAATTGCATGCCTATAAGAGGTGATGCAAATAAGTATAATTTAATAAAAAAATAAAAAAATTTAAGTTTATCTTTTGTAAAGATGGATGAATGTTTCAAGGAATAAATGAAGCTTAATTATTATTATTATGTGAATTAGCTACGAAAATTCCCACGTGAATGGCCATGCCTTTTGCTGATGAGGATAAATCTTAGTTTTTTTTTACTATTAATTACTAAGATTTCATATGGAACATGGCGTGATGATTGCGGCTCCTTACAAACATTGTGTAAAATAAAAAAAATTGGCGATTAAAAAGAGCGGCGGCGTTTATACTAGTTCTTCTACAAGTAAAATTAGACGTTTTTCAGGTATATTTCTTTATTGACGTTCATAAGTATATTGTTTTACCTAAAAGAATAAATGATGTTGACTTTGAGCACAAATATTCAAATAGACTCGAAGATAGTAGAATTTTGAAATCATTATTTTGTAAGAAGCCGTGAATTTTTCTTATAAATATTTTTGAACGTGTTTATTTTTAATTCAATAAATTTAATAGTCGAATAATATTAAAACTTTATTCATGGTGGTGATAAAATTGATCTAATCCTAGTGGAACCCACATTGGGGGAGTCTCTGCGTTGTGGGTAATTATTCCGGGGTATATGGTGCATGTTAAAAACATTTTTTTTTAAAGTAAAAGTGTGTGTTCGAATACAAAAGTCGTATTATCTACTACTCAAGTAGATAATGCGACTTTTGGTCACAGTCGATATACCGAAATCGTATTATTTTTTGTTACAAAATAAAGTTGATTTTTCTTAAACATACAATCTCAGTCTAGAGAAAACATAAACCATGCTACCATCACTCATATAAAAACCCAAAATTTCATTCAAATTAGTTCAGTGTAATATTTGTGGAATTTATTAATGCAACACAAAGCATATTTCGTCCATAATTTTAACTCAAGGAAATTGTTTCTCTATATGTAAAAGCGGGCCTGTCTGTCCGTTCCACCGTAATAAAGGGATCTGCATGAATTCGAATTTTATAAAATATTGAGGGTATTTTTATCGGAGCTCGGGATTTGGGTGCTATTAAACTTTTTTCGAATTTTATCTTACGGAAGATATTGTTCTTGTTTTTGGCGCTTAATGTACCAAACGAATGGTTCTGACCTCAGCCATGAATTTTTGAGATAAAATTTATTATAAATGTTATATGAATTGTAATTTTGATAGGAAATTTATTGAGAATTGGTCGATTCTTGACAATTTTTTATACAGGGAGCAAGCGGGCTCATCTGATGTTAAGTGGTCGTGGGCTCTCTCAATGCCACACGGATCGCAAATGCGTTGCCGGCCTTTTAATCTAAAGTTTTTCTTATGATCTTGTGTCATTTTGCAAATAAATAACCTTTAGAATATGCTTGAACTAATTGATGTTTCTAATGTTTCAAATTTGCAACACGTTTATATATATACGTCTTCGATTTATTATATTATGATTCATTAATAATAGTATCCTTTAAAAAAACAACCCACATTCAAGACATTGTCTAAAGAAAATAGCTTTGGCATTCATAGCAAATTGATATCAATCACTGACAGACGAAACGCGGGCAAATTCTTTCAATAAAGCACCTCCAAAGGCGGAGAATAATCAATTCTCATTTCGGCCCAGTATCGGAAGCAGACGACCATTTTTAATCGTCTAAGAAATCGAAAGAATACAGTCACCGGCAGACAAATAGACGTAATTAATGACATTTTACTCAGATACGGGAATAAAGGAAGGGACAAAACAAAACATCGCGCTGGTGTCGAACGAAAGAATTTATCATCGCGACCGCAGCGACAGTCCGACCGCCAATGTCCATTTGGATAATGCCCAACGCGATTAAAAATATAAAAATACCCCCACCCCCCGGGGGGAGGGAGTCTGACGGAGGACACCGCTCTGAGGACACAAAAGGATTATAAATGAGAAGGAATTTTAGATAATATTTGTACGTTGGATGTGGATTGTAATGTCGGTAGATCGGGCGGGCGACGTCGAGCCCGGGGGAACCCCCGCGCCTTCCGCGATACTAATGAGTGTTTGTATCAATTTGTTAGTATTGTATTTGAATATTTTTCGTGCGTTCGTTACGATTTTAATCCCTTGCGGTTGTTGCGGAGTGGATCGATGCTTTTTTGTTTTAATATTTCTCGGCCGTTCGGAGATTTTTTTGAATAATGGTTGCGTTTGATCGTGGCGTGGCCGTTCGTGTTGATTAAACGCTGTTTTAACTTTATTGAAATCCGACGTTCTTCGCGAGTTTGGGTTGCGTAAAATAACATTATTCGTTGAAATTTTATTTAAATTTCAGACAAATGACGGAATTATTAGATGTAAGCTACGACATAATAATATAACATAATTTAATCCTATCTACAATGTGAAATTTTTAATATGAAGAGTATTCGGAGAGTGGCCGGAGCGATAGCGCCAAAGGCTGAGATAACGTTGTAAAAATATAATTCATCGTCATAATTAATAAATTAGAATATTTTTTTCGCAGCGGGATTTTTAAACACGTACCCTGAATCCGAATGAACGCAAAAGAATAACACGAAACGACACCGCGGCCACGACGTGTTTTCAATTCATTATCTCGAAAACAAAAATTTCATTAGCCCCGAGATTTCCTTTTTAAATTTAATTATTCATATTTAAATTAAACATAATATAATAGAGGTCCGCCTCGGTAAAAACCGGTTTTATCGTATCATATTTTATTAAACGAATTTATAATTCCGCGCCCAATCTGCGCGGGGGGCGGCCGAATTTATGAGTACGGAGCAGAAAAATCCACAATAATATTTCAGGGATGTCCGGCGGTCTTTACTTACCCCTGATCTATTTAAAAAAGAGGCCCGGAAGGACAAAGGGTCGTAAAAAAACTGGACACGTATAGGTTGCCCGCGTCGCGTCGGCATTGTCTGATTCTTATTTTTTACCGAATCGGAACCTTTCCTGGGCTTTTTATCGGTTTTTGTTCCGGAGGTGGGTCCGGTCTGTATTTGTATTCCGTTTGTTCTAATGCACGATCGTTTGTTACCCCTTTTCTCTCGCGTGGTAAAAAGGCGACCCTTTGCAAATGTGATTTACAACGCAAGGATGCTTTTCTTATAATTTTTGTTGGTTTTAATATATCAAACAATTATTATGATAATTGAGACATGTTGAAGGTACAATAAAACGCTCGAAACTCTGGCTAATTTTTTAAATTTGATTTTATACAAATTCAACCAAATTAGCTGCGAAGGAAATCTTAGCAACAAATGCCACGAGACTGCTTCGAGACATCGTACGACACGAACGAATCGTGTGTGCATAAGCATATATATGCCGTTCCAATCATTAATTTAATTATGGTTCTCTCGAATGCCCTACTGAAGGGTTACCGCGAATCTTTAAAGGGATTAACGAATGAGGCCCATTTTTACTGATAAGGGAGGGGCCGCAGGAGATTTTTAAACAATGCTTAATTTATGTGATGCGGTTTTTGTATTAATTCTTTTACGCGGATTTATTTTTGTACGTAACAGTTACAGTGGAAGTCAAAAATATAGCAATGCACTAAGACGTGCCACACCGATTTTTGGTTGGGGGAATCGCGGGGTGCGGGGATTTTGCCATGAACATCAGTTGCGATCCGGCAGAGAGCATCTTTCACTTTGACCATGACACTCTTGATTGGTCTATTAATTGTACCGATAACACTCAAACATGGGCGGAAACGGTTAGGAGAAATAGTGGGGCGCGTCTTCGTGGATTGTACTATCTGTGCATGTGTTTGACTTATAAGAGCTTTAGTTTATTTTTTTTATGTAATAGGCGGTGTCACTAAGACGTGCAGCGTTTTTGTTGAAGAAAAGGAAGAGAGTAAGAGAGTGAGAAAGGGCGAACGTAGCATGAAGCAAATAGCCATGAAGCGAGAGTAGGGAGTAGGGCAAGCAAGTGAGAAAGACCGAGAGAGAGAATGAGGTACATCGAACGTCGCATCACGGACATTGCCATGGGAGAGTTATAGTGAGAAAGATAAAGAGATAGAGTAAGGGAGATCGAGAAAATATACACGCTATTGGTTGATGTATTCGTTTAGTTACATATTAGAACTTTAGATGGCATTTCTGTCGCATGACGTCTTGTGCAGTAAACGCAGATTTTTCATTTATTTATATTATCATTAGCATATATATATACAGTGTGTAAACAGTGTGAATAATAGATATACAAATACAAACATCCATGTTCATCTATTGGGGTTTTTACCTTAGTAATAATTAATTTACAAAGAAGTTTCACTTCTGACATGTGTACGCACGCACTTTTTGTTTTATTTTTATTATTTAAAAAGAAACAGTGGCGCTACACAATTCGTGATGCTCCTTGATTCTTCTCTCCTTGTGTCTATTATCTTGATATTTTTTTAATCTAAAAAGAATCTTCTGTACTCGACACGCGACTTTGGTCTGAGGCATGTCTTCACCGTACGAGCAAGTGTTAAGAAGAAGAAAACAAAAGTATATTGGTGCCTGCAATTGAATCGAGTCGTATCCTTATTTTTTTAATAGTTAATACTCGCGAGTGAGCTGCCGGCCTTTTAAGAATTGGCTTCTTCAGAGGGCAACGGGTTACACATGGTGGTGCTGCCCGGAATAAATTGTCAAAAGTTGTTTATTATTATACTATTCTAATAACACTTATTAGAATTGAGCAGTATTAAAATATCATATTTACATTTCAGGAGCTATTCGCTGGACGAACGATTTATGTACGCGAAGGGTGAGGTCCACAGAGTACGTTGGCATCCCAAGTCACTCTCACATCTGCTGGTTCTACTTTCGGATAATACTATGAGGTAAGACTAATGACGATTATTTTTATTTCCGTCGACATAACACCTACGGAGGGTATAATACAAGAAGTGCATAATTAATTAACAAAAAGAAACTCAAAATAATATGTTCAATGTAATTGTCAAGAATGTTAAAAAAATCTTTGGCGCTACAACCTTTTTAGCTCTGGGCCTCAGATTTCTGTGTTTGTTTCATGAAACAGATGAAATGGTTATGATCATTTGTCAATCCAAGTGTAATAGCCTTTTGTGCTTACACTCGCCGACGACTTTTTGGGCAAGCTGGTTTCCTTGCGATGTTTACGTTCAGCCCTTTGTTAAACGCGCACATAGAAAAAAAGTCTATTGGTGCACAGCCGGGAGTCGAACCTACGACCTTAGCGATCAGAGTCGCACGCTAAAGCCACTAGGACACATTCTTAAAATGTTATAATTAAATACTTATAATACACATTCTTAAGTTATTAGAACCCCTTGTTAGGGAGTAATCCTCAGAACACTTCCAAAGTTTCTTGGGTTTGCCATGTGGACAAGTTCGTCCTGTATATACGCCATAAAATATAACATTTATTACTAACAAAACACACACACTGAAACATACAATTAACAACAAAAAAAAAATGTGTAATGCGTTTAGTTTTCCTACCTCTGACTTCAAACTTGCATAAAATTATAACTTATGCCATAACATTTAAAATAATGTAATGCGTGTGTGCGCTGTGTCTGTAATGGACTGTTCTACAGCGCTGGTCATTCTGCCAGAGACCACAGCAGCTAGTTCGCGCCTTAGTCGCAAAAAGAATAAGAATTTAATAATACTTCGTAGGAAAAAAAATTAATAATAGTAAAAGTTAGTATTATTAATGAAGGCTTGTATAAAATTGTATAGAAAATAAAATAAAATTTAATATAAAAATAAGAATAATTGCTTAGAAATATTTTTGGGCGGATTAAAAAGTATATATTGTGAAATTTGTTGAGTAGATGTTATTAAAACTGCGACGAAAATTTGATTTTTGTTGGAGATTTTTCAACGAACCAAACACATCTCAAATCGTTGGTAAGGCATTTTCTTTTGCGAACTAGCGAACTGTTGAATCTACTCCCGGTGGGGATCTTACCTGATAGATACGACCTCCAACTATTCAAAATTCGAACGCCCTCCTCCCTCAAAGGCCGGCAAAGCACCCACTAGAAATGGGTGTCTATGGACGGCGATGACTGCCCTTTTTGGGCGTCTCTTTTTCAAGGCTTGATTTTTAAAACTTTTTTAAAAATCAAGGCTTTTGTTCTAAGTAATTTCTTAAATTCCAGGTTATACAACATAGCACTTAAAACAGGACCACGGATGATTAAGTCGTTCATGATTGGACCAAAACCAGTTGGCTCCTTAGGCATGACATTGCTGGATAGCTTCGGTGACTCGGCAGTCGATTTCACAGCCACACCCGATAATGAACACTTGCTGATCCTCAGTGGGAACGGTGATGTTTATATGATGAATACTGACTTCTTGGACAGTAAAAGGTATCTTTAGTTTTACAGAAATTTGTCATTTTATTTATATTTTTATTCACACTTCGTTGCTAGAAAGAAACACAAATGACACAATACATAAAAATTACAAGGGATGCAACAGGCGGCCTTATCGCTAACAAGCGATCTCTTCCAGGCAACTCTATTAAATAAATAATCATAATCAGTGGCGCTACAACCTCTTTTAGGTTTTGGCCTCAGATTTTTGAATCTGTTTCATGATCATTTTTAAATCTAATAGGCGAGTAGGTACTCAGCCTCCAGTGCCTGACGCACTGGAGGCTTTTTGGATCTAAGACATGTCGGTTTCCTCACGATGTTTTCCTTCACCGTTCGAGCAAATGTTAAAGTCCATAGGTGCACAGCCCGGGATCGAACCTGCGACCTCAAGTATGAGAGTCGCACGCTGAAGCCACTAGGCCAACAATGCTTTTAATAATTATTATAATAAAGCCCGTTTAATTCCCAATCATGGCATAAAAGATAATATACAGTTGAAAACACTCATTTATTCATTTCAATACATTGAACCAATTAAAAATATAATTGTAGTTAATTCTAATATACCTAATAACTAACCTTAATATTTTTTATAAAACATTTCAGTCCCCTAAAAATAAAACTTCGCGGTCCTCTCGCCATGTACCCACCAGCTGATGATAACTATGGCTCCGAATCGTGTGCCATCATGACGATGGGTGCCGCAGACTACTCCACCGTTGTTGTCATCGCCAGTGCCACAGCATCGCTATACCATTGTCTGCTTCTGCCTAACGCAAGTTATTTTTATATCCCTATATATATAATTCTAATAAATAATATCTTTAATATATGTCTGACTCATTAGTGAATTGCATTAAACTCGATGCAGTCGTTTTTAAGATATGTTTTTTACCAGACATCTATAAAAAACTGACGAATCCGACAGACGTTGTCCACATGTCGTACATACAAAAAAATTCATCAAAATCTGTCCATCCGTTAAGGAGTTTAATTACCAAACACATGCACAGTAGATATATATACAAGCCGTTTATTTCTTGTGATGAAACCTAGATATCGACTGCAGCCAGCAAAATTCATTCAAATCGGTCCAGCTGTTTAAGAGGAGTTTATTTACGTACAGTAGACTTATATATAAAGATAAAGATTAGTTGAACTCGTATACTTCGTATCGCCTACATATATTTGTGCGTAATACAAGATTTTTAAAACATACCAAAGCCAACCTCAAACTGCACTGTACATACATTATACATACATACATACATACATTATATTAAAAATTAATTAAATAAGGAGTAGATTTCCAAGGCTTACCTGAGATTGGATGAGAAAGGATTTTTTATGTGCCTACTCGTACGATGCCCCACACACCCCTAAATATATGACAACAACACAGGAATTGATTTTATTGTAAAATTATTATTTTTTTTTAGGGCCTGTTTCACAATGTATGGATAAAGTACCAAATAGCTATGCAACACATAAATTATTCGAAAGATAAAAGTTCCAAATAAGATACTTGGCATTTCATGACGGATAGCGCTATCTGACAGTCGTGAAACCCAAAAATACTGTTTATCCTACCAATAAGTAATAAATAGCTTATTTGGAACTTATCCGGACATTGTGAAACAGGCCCTTAGTATCATGTATTCCATCTTTGGATAAATTTTCAGTGTATTTTTTTAAAATTATCAATTAATTAATTTTATAATTAAAATTATTTTTTTAAAATAGGATGTTTTTTTTGTTATTATTTATGTTTTCAATTCTTAAAACCTTCTCTGGACTTCCACAAATAATCAAAGCCGTTTTCAAGTTTTAGGCAACTAACTAACGAACAGCGATTTATTTATATATAGATATCACATATATATTAGATACTGTTGATAGGTATTTGAAATCGTATTTGTCTGAATGAATAGTACTTTAAACTAAGTAAACTTTTCTGTAGTGTAATTTTTTATGAGTAGGAAATCTGATTGGTGTGTTAAAATTTCAGGGTTCGGAGAAGGAAGACAGCGATGGCTACGCACTCTACGTTATGGAGTCTGTGGATTTGAACATTGTGTTGAACAGTAAAGATGATGTGTCATTTGCTTATCCGGTTCACTTGTACCCGGTAAGAGTTAATTGGTGTATTAGCAAAATATGTTTAAACTTTAATAAAACAGGAAACTATATGTATACAAAGGCCGGCAACACATACGTGAGCCCGGTCATTACGCGGAAGCAACACAATGCATGGTCTTGACGAAACAGCTCCTTATATCTCTAGATGTGTTCGTGCACGCGTTTTGTGTGATTGTATTATTATTTAATTATTTAGTCAGGAATATAAGATAATTAGTAATAATTGTAAGATAATTAGTAATTTCAAATTGATTTCAGTGCTTGGGGAATACGTACGCGTGTGTGCACGCTGGTGGCGTACACTCCGTCACTTTGCCCATCATGGGACATTTAAAGGACCTGGCATTGGCCGAAGAGAGTGAGTATATATCACATTTAAACAGAGATTGTATTATTAAAGCCTTCAGCCACCTATTATTTGGAAGGTACTTACAAAAACTAGCCTTTTTGATTAATGATGAAGTTGATTATTGAATTGTAAAAAGCTTTTAATGTTGTTATGATTTATTTTTGAAGTTATACTACTTTTGTCGCGATGGAGAAAATGATGAGAGTGAATTTTTACGATGCGCGCGCACCGTGACACAAAATTAACAGAATGAAGTTAGGTCTAGGTGGCATGAAAATCGATAACTATGTTCAAGTTGTATATTCTTTTTTTATATTTACAGTACAATTATACAGTGTGAATAAATAAATATTATTATGGTTTTTTTAAATCAATTTCTTATACGACGGTGATAAAGAAATTTGTCTTTTTGATTAATTTTAATATTTATCGTTAATCACTACTGCTTTTTAGTTATCCTCCATACGCCAAAGAAGTATAACTTCTAATGCGTGTACATACACTATTTTTTATTATTTTTTTATGGCTATAAATACCAATCATATTTTCGTTCTTTCGAAATAATACAGTACAAATGTGATTTAAAATTTCTTACAGAAAATGTTGCCAGGGATTAATTGGAATTTTTAATTTGCACTAGCAGGCCCGAAAGACGTTTTCCTGTCTTTATTTTTCTTTATAAGTGTAACAAGTGTTATGTTAGTCAGGTGTTAGTCTTTCTGTCGCAGTAAAGTAGTTAAATCTTTGAGTTAATTCAATCTCTAGACAGTTAATTAAAGGTCGATATTCAATCAAGTCGCTAGTATTTTGATTTAAATAAAGCAGCGTCGAAAAAGTTCAAATATATGTCTGATCAATGCCAGTGTGTTGAAAATAATGAATAAAGCCTCAGATACATGTATTTGCTGAAAGAATTTCTTGTCTATGAAATTAAAATGTTTCACCTATCGTTTTCGCTGTGGACGCCCTCTGCCCCACCTAGGGGTTATAGGACATGAAGAGAGAAACCTATCGTTTTCAGATGAAATAGATTCCATACTGTCCCTCATAAGCAGCAAGTCGAGTGCGGCTCGTCACCTCGTCTGCACCAGCTCGGACGAGGCTTCACCTCCGGTGGGACTGGTCTTGGCTCCTCCACTTCATGACATCCTGGTACTTTGCTCTTCGGGGGAATTGCTAATAAGGTGACAGATAGAGAAGAAAGATCTTTTAACTGTGTCAATTAGTTAATCTATTTTTAAACGGTTTTATTTAGCTCACCCCGTTTGTTTTATTCTTTTTTCTTGGGTCAAATTTAGTAATTCAAATTTCACCCTCTTCCTGTCAACCGATTAATCTGAAATTTTGTATACACTTTGGATTTTGGTGACAATACAATTATGTTTATTCATTATCATTATAAATTCAAGATGGCCGCCGCTACAAAATGGCGGATAACGTAGGTTTTATCAATCCCATGAATATGGGTATCAAATGAAAGGGCTCAACAAGCAGAATACAATATACTATAAATAACGGGCAAGAAACCTTGCAATAATGAAGCACTAAATAAATTAAACAGAATGCGAAATAAAAACTAAAAACTAGAAAATAAAAATAGGTAAAAAAACTTTTTAAGTTAAACGGTTTTATGTTAAACATACATTGCAATGTTTAAGATAAATGTACTAAAAACCAAAAAATAATAAAATAGATACAGTCGTGGGAATTATAAACATATGCATAGACTAGACTAAAATAAAACCGTGGGGAATTTCCATGAGCAAGAAAATAGTAAGTAATTTCCTCACCGTCTGCGGGCCAACTGCCTATTTTAACGACGAATTAATCGATTCTTCTATCGCACATTAAGTCGATAGTTTGTAGACAATTGACGTGCCCCACGGTTTTATTTTAGTCTAGTCTATGCATATGTTTATAATTCCCACGACTGTATCTATTTTATTATTTTTTGGTTTTTAGTACATTTATCTTAAACATTGCAATGTATGTTTAACATAAAACCGTTTAACTTAAAAAGTTTTTTTACCTATTTTAATTATTATTTTAAATTATGTTTTTTTATAAAATGCGAATGGAAGGTAATTTTTTTATTTAAAGTAATTGTTGTCACAATATTCTAAATAAAATTTATCGATTTCAGAAAATGAGGGTATCATTTGGATTTTATGTATATTTGTGTTTATTGTGTGTAATATATTGATTTAAATAAGATATTCCAAGTTTGTTCCAGTCAAATTTATTCCATTATAATCAGTTTTATAGTCCATTCAATCAATCGTTTTATATCCAATCACATATTTATAGTCCATTAGAATCAGTTCAGTAGTTTTTGGGATGAAGAGAGATTTCAATTTTAGAAACTCTTCCGGTTTGGACTGCACTCTTGGCCTAGTGGCTTTATCGTGCGACTGTCATCCCTGGTGTCTTAGGTTCGATCCCGGCTGTGCACCAATGGACTTCATATGTGCGCATTTAATATTCGCTCGAACGGTGAAGGAAAGCATCGTGAATAATTCTTAGACCCAAAAAGTCAGCGTGTGTCAGGCAACATGAAACTGATATAGAAATTTGAGGCCTTGACCTAAAAGGAGGCACTTTTGTTGTTTTATCGAACATTTAATGTTTCCCGTTTAATTTAATAACCTATAGAGAAAGGTGGTTTGTAACGAAAAATCTCAAAACGATTTCAAAAATTCTTCAATTATTCATGTTATAAATATGAATTAGAAGTTATATTAATTTCCAGAAGCCTGGAGCCGTACATCATAGAGGAGAACCTGTTCAGGGAGCTGCAACTCCAGAATCCAGCTTTGGATAGCGATGAGTTACATGAACTATTGAAAGAGGTGATTTGATTGGTTACGTCTATAGTCGATGGTCCTAGGTTCAATTTTCGTTGAAATCTAGATATATTGATGGAAAACGAAATGATTTAAATTTATTTTAAATTTTAAGTCTTTGTGTTTATTATTTAATAACAAATAGTTAAGCACACAAGTGGCTATTTTATTAGATGTTAAAAATAATTTCAGATTTAATTCAGTTAATCAATTAACATTAGACGTAACGGGACAATTAGCGTAACAGGACAACGAGAAGCCAACAACGCGATTTCCTGTAACACGGAAGACCCAAACCAGGGATCAAACAGATTATTTACAAGCTAATCAACGCAGCGTGGCAGTTGGAAGAAGACTGGCTGCAGATGCACGTCTTGGTTGAAGAATCTTAGACAATGTTATGGTCACCACCAAGTTATTATCAGAAGCCTCAGCATTCGAAATTAAATGATGCTCACCAACCCTGAAATAATCGTGATAACGTCTAAACCGATAAACGGCTGTACGCACAAACACAGGACCCATTGTCACGTTACGCCTGAAGCGAGCGTGCAAGCGAGAGCGCGGTACAAGCGATAGAGAGGCATGATCGGCCGAATCGTTTGGCTGATTGCGCATATATCTTGTAAATGTGAAGTAAAAATTATACAAAAAAACGTTTTTTTATTACGTCAAGTTATCGTCCGTACCAGACATACAGACAGACAATTTTTTTCGTATCATCAAATAATATATTATTATTTATAAAAGCGTATTATTTTTTTCAGCGTCAGAAACTGTCCTTCGTGACGATAATACAAGAGATATTGGGTCGTGAGGTCTCCCAACCCATTTTGCATTTGAATAAGACTCAGGATCTGGGGCCCAAGGAATTGTTAGAGGTAAAAAATGACTGAAAAAAATTATTAAATTTTTTTTAATATAAAAAATACGGATAATTACGAACACATGAAAATGAGTCAACTTACAGTACATAACTTAGTGAGTTTAAGAAAAGAGCGTACCATATCTTAAAAGGCCGGCAACGCACTTGCCAGTCTTCTGGCGGTATCATTAAACATCAGATGAGCTTGTTGCCCGTTTGCCCCCTGTACACGAAATTAAAATGCGTGCGTACAAAGTACACATGTCAGAAGTGAAATTTGTTTGTAAATTAATTATTACTAAGGATGATCAGGTACCATTATATGACCACTCTACATATTAGTATATCTATATTCACACTGTTTACACACTGTATACGTGCTAATGATGATACACAGAAATAAAAAATCTGTGTTTACTGCTCAAGACGTTATGGGACAGAATTACCATCTAAAGTTCTTATATGTAACTAAACGAATACGTCAACTAACTGCGTGCATCTTTCTCACTCTCTCTCAATCGCTCTCTCCCTTTCTTCGAAAACGCTGCACATGTACGTGACGTCATCCGTCATATAAAGAAGTTTCACTTCAAAAACGATTAATTTGTATTCGCAGATGCTAACAGAGGTGACAGTGAAGCTTCGGGAGCAGTACATCTTGCGTCAGAGCAGAGCCAATTCAGCCTTGGTGAGCAAGATCAACGCGCTGCGCTCTCTGCAGACGCAGCAGGTCGCCTGGAAGGAGGACTTACAGGTAGGTTTATAATTAAAAAAAAACAAAAATACTACGAACTCAATATGTTACAATTTATTACATATATTTATATATATGTCGCAGATTCAACACGATTAGTAATTACGAAATTGGTGTCACTACCATTGTCCGACATTTTTACTTAATATTTAAACAGTCAGTGCGAACGTCCGGCGCAGGCGCCGAACGGAAAGCAACCGATTCTACTGACAAATTGACTTTGACAATTGACACACAGAGACATTTTACAACCTGTAAGATGTCTATGAAATTGCGTGGTGTTACCATTCTAATAAAACAAATGACATCGTGTTCTTTTATAATATAATCTCTGATATATATATATTTAAGATTTATTATTTTAGATTTTTATTTTAGATTAGATATATATATATATAGAAAGAGAGAAAAATCGTCACTACGTCGTCATTAGCGGGTTAACTGGGCGTCATGTGGGATTGATTCCTTTTAACATAACAAATAACACTATATGGAACCGGCTACCCACTGAAGTATTTCCGAACCATTTCTACTTAGGGTCCATCAAGCTTACCAATTCTTAAAAGACCGGCAACGCACTCGTGAGCCTGTCAGACAATGTCAGAGATTGAGAGTGTCCATGGCCGGCGGTAACACTTAACATCAGGTGAGCCTCTTGCAAGAGCCTGTTCTATAAAAAAATAATAAAAAATAAATACTAATAATTCAATCGATTCGATCGACAAGCCGGTTTATTTTATTATACAACTTGCCTTAGACACTTATTTATTTATTTTAGACATACACACATTATCTTTACAGCCTATGCCAATACGACATAGGCCTCCTCTAAAAACACATTTTCTGGCATATATTATATGTTAATATACTTTTATTATGTAATTACAGAAAGACATTCGAGACGTCGAACTGGAGTCTGCCCTTCTGATAGAGAAGAGGAACTTGGCTGAGAAGAAGCAAGAAGATATTAAATTTAGGTAAATGAATGCAATGTGCCGCTGAAATATTTTTAGATTTATTTAAAAATTAAGTTTTTATAGAAAAAAAAAGTGTACTTATGGACACGTGTTAAAAGTTATATTTCTTCGGCGTATGGAAACAAATTACTAAAATGCAGTAGTGATTAACAATAAATATTAAAATTAATCAAAAACATTTTATTTAAATAAATACATTTTTAGTACAATCACCGTCGTATATGAAATTAATTAAAAAAAAATTGGTTGCCTGTAAAGTCGGTATACGGGCGAGAGTTTTACGTGACAACGACTTTGAGTGGAAATAATTTTAATGTGAATATTCATTCGTATAGTAGGAAGAAGGATGAAATAATAGTAACAATTTAAAACATTATGTCTGTCTCTCTCGCTCTTAGGCGGGCTAACCATGCCCGAGTGGAAGGGACGCGTGCCTCTCACTCGCTCTCATTGTGAGCGCATAACGTGAGCGGAGCGTAACGCAGTTTCTTGAAGTGTCACCCGGCAAACCAATTTATAAGACGTTGTCACGTCAAAAAAACAAAATAATATTTGTTTATTCTCACTGCATAATTGTACTGTAAATATAAAATACTAGAATATGCAATTTGAACATAGTTATCGATTTTCATGCCACCTAGACCTAACTTCATTCTGTTAATTTTGTGTCACGGTGCGCGCGCATCGTAAAAATTCACTATCATCAATTTTTCATAACGTGCCTAAAGAAGTGAAACCTTCAAAAACAAAGTTTTTATAATCTAGGAGGATTAAATATTTCGTAAAGAAAATATTTTATGTTAAATTTTAATTTATAAGTTTACTATCAATCTTTAATGTGATAAAAACTAAAATAATGAAAGTTTGAAATTCGATGAAATGAAGCGACAGTAAAAAGATAAATAAATACATAAAATTTAACTTTTTTTAATAATGAACAGGGGCAAACGGGCAGGAGGCTCACCTGATGTTAAATTATACCGCCGCCCGTGGACACTCTCAATGCTTAAGAATTAGTACGCTCTTTTGAAGCACCCTAAGTCGCCCCCTGTAACGCGCCGTAACGTTTTTGTTTAGCCAATAGTAATATTCCATGACCACATAGGCGTTTGTCACGTGACGTCAAAAAATTACTCAATATTGACAATAACGCGTAATTCAATCCTCGCACCGAATCGTAACGTTTTACAAGAGTAAAACCCCCCCCCCCCCCCCCCCCCTCTTTTCCGCTAACCTACTGACTACTGCCAGCCAGATTATTAATAACTTTGAAATAACTTTACAATTTTAGATGCTCTTCGGTAATTCGAGCGCTGAGCTCGTCCACTATCAAGAGTCCAGCCGAACAGGAGATGATGCGACAGTTGGAGACATACAAACAAAAATCCTCACATTTGCAGACGCAGACACGAAGCCTCAGAGAACATGTTGACAAACATATGCAACGGGTGAGTTTTACAATTATCATTCACTCATCATTCGTTCTCCTACTCGTATATCATTCCTTTAATAACGAGCATATTATACGCATATATCGCTGTAATGACGTCATAGTTAAGTACTAACTGCAAAAAAAATTCAAGTAATCTTTAAGGCACTTCGACGCTCGCGATAGGTATTATATATTTTAGATTATCCATACGTTAATAAAATAAGTAACTTATTTTTTAATAAAATGATAGCATAGTATTTAATTTACTGATCGTACTGTCAAGGGCGAGAGCGGTGGGGTGTGGTGGGAGGGGAAACACATTCCACGCACGTGTCAAGTTGATTTGTGCGTGTAGCTATATAAATATATATTTGTTTCGTGTCCGTGTTGCGGGTATTCCGTATCTTCCAATGTCATTCCGCCATTATTCTTGAGTGTATTAAGGATATATATATTTTTTTTTGTTTTTTTTTTTTTTTTTTTTTACTTGGGGAAATGCATTGCGCATACCCTTCCGCGGCGCGACTGCTTGGTGCAGAAGGATTATGTGGGACTCGCCATTGTGCATACCCACTAAAACCCCAAGGTGACACCAACAATCGCCTTATGCGGGATGCGGTAACAGCAGAGCCTTATCCGCTTCCCGACACGCGATGCGGTGGTTGCGTCCGCCTCTTCCCGCCCATTTATTAAGGTTATATCAACCTATCATTGGGGTTACAGAGTACGGGGGCAGAAACTTAGGAACTTCAAGAATTTAGACATTTCTTAACGTAACGTTGCTGTGCTTAAATAAATAAATTAGGGACCTACAACCCAGTTAGGTCTGGACCTCAGATTTCTGTATCTCTTCTATGATCTTTTGTCAATCTGTCAAAGCAAGTAGGTGATCAGCCTCTTGTGACTGACACATGCCGCCTTTTTGGGTCTAAGGCAAGAATTACTCACGATGTTTTCCTTCACCGTTCGAGACAATTTTAATCGCGCCCATAGACAGAAAATCCATTGTTGCACAGTCGGGGATCGAAGCCGGGATGAGAGTTGCACGCAGAACCTACCAGGCCAACACTGCTCTAAGCTTTATTAGTATAGTATTTAATTTATTTAAATTATCCATAGATCAAAGAGTGGGAAGAGGAATACAAGAAGAAAGATATCGCATTGGGCAAGTCACATAGCGACACCATCTCATCCATACTTCAACAACAGTGAGTATTATAAAATATGTTATTTAGAAGAGGGTAGTTGCAAAAAAGTTCTGATGATTATTCATTCATAGTAAGAATAGTAAAAGTTAAAAACCAACTAATAGTATTTTTTTTGTTTTTGAAAGTTATCCTACTTTCTTAATTGTTTTAGAAGAGGGTAGTTGCAAAAAGTTCTGATCAAACGATTCATTATATATATAGTTTGATGTTTACTAACCTTTTGGAATACATGTTAAAGAATATGTCAGATGATCGCTTTTTTCTCGTTTCAGAACAAATCAAGTAGCATCTCTCATTGAAGAAACAAAACTATTGAAGGATCAGCTTGGTGTTGTTTAATGTTATATTTATTGAATATTGAGTGTAATTTGTTAATTTTGTATGTAAAATAAATGTTTGAGAATGAATAAAGATGCAAAAAGTGTATTATTTAGATGACCTAATGAAAATAATAAAAACACATTATTCTTGTAAAATGTTTTTTAATTTTATCACCAAATATCGTTTTTATTGAGAAACAGTTAAATTTTGATATGAAAAATTTAGGCCCTTCCTTAACAAGAATGGGGCCGTTCATGTATTACATAAGCAGGTTTACTGCAATTAATCCCCCCCCCCCCCCCCTTCCTCTTGTCAGCACAGGTAGGCAAAGCTCTCAAAAATAATTGTACACAAATAAAGACTATGTGTGAGTAATATATGTAAAAAAGTAAATAATTACTGTTAATGTAATCAACAGATGATGAAATCAAGAATAGGGAGTGTTGCCACCTCTGATGAGAAAAGTTATTCTAGTGTTATATTATATATATGTATTTATTGGTATTTAATCATAAATATTTCCTAATAAATTACCTACTAATATTATAAATGTGAAAGAGGTCTTGTCTGTTTGATGTGTTTTAATTAGGATGGCAACTAATAAATAACAGAGATCTTTTTTATTCCAATTTAATAATTCTAGACGATTTCTTTGATTCCATTCATATTATCAGTCATCTGAATCAATAAATAATTCGTCAGTTATTCTGTCTTTACGCCAGTACTCTTCTTCAAGCATCTTTACAGGATTAACTTCTTTCTTCCAATCATCTGGCGCCAACACCTCCAAGGCCAAAGATTCAATTTTACATTCTAATTGTTCTACATTATTTTCTGAAACTCTCTGTTAAGTTCCAAATGTATTCGATAGAGTTGAGGTTGCAATTATAAAGTGGCAATCTGACTACTTCATAGCCATTGTCAGACAACAACAGGAATAGAAACACGTTGTAGATGTACTCAATATGCATAAGTCCTGGCACCAGTGTTCACAACCGTACGATAATTATCGTACATGTACGATAATTTCATAGCTATGTACGATGTACGATGGTACGCGACTATCGTACGCAGATTGTACGATAATTTCCGTTCTCATGAAAAATTTGATGATTACACAGATAGCCAATAGCCCAATAATAATTACAGTTTTTTTAGTGTTGGCTCATTGTTTTTGGTTAGGATCACATGCTGTTGCATCATGTCGCAATTCATTACATTGGTTGTTACTGTTGTTCAATTCGAATTATAAATTCGAAATGTTGGCACGTTCATCGCACTCGAAGTGCCCTGGTCCACTCCCAGGTCAGGTCTTGCCATACGTCGAACATTTAATTTGAATTATTTTTTTTTCACATTAAAAACCACAAGTTTACAAGATTTAAACTATAAATCATTTCCAACATATTATTGTCAGGTTTCATATGATTTTTAAAAGTATTTTATCCATTTTCGTGACTCGTACGATAATTTTTATCCATGTACGATAATTTCGGCAATAATTTCGCCCCTGGTACGATAGTTGCCTGGCTTGAGGTTGTGAACACTGCCTTGCACACAGTACTGCTCTGATAGTCCGCTGTCCGACTGTTTCACTAAGATGGTCGCATACGGCATATGCTCTGCACTGCACTTATCATAAGTAAAAGTAGAATTTTCATACAACGTTAGTCGTATAATAAACCGGATTTCTCAAAGTAGTTAAGTTAAAGTTAAGTTGTTATTATGTTGTAAATAAAGTCTTATTATTATGTAATAGAAGGTAGTTTAATAAAATACAAATTTTTGTTTTACACTTTATTGATTCACATTTTGCATCAGTCAAACAATTATTATTGAATAACTCTTAATTTTAAGTAATATTGTCAGTATAATGTACAACACTTGACAAAGGATTAAAAACTTAATTTAAAGCCTCTTTTAAATTTTATGAATTAAAAACTTAAACATCGATCAAAGGCCCCCAAAACATTTTTGAGACACGACTCTCGTCTTCAGTATAAAAGAAGTCTTTTCCAAGATTCACAAATTCTTTAAGTGACAGTTTTCCATCCTGAAACAAATATTTCAAGTTAAATTCATTTTTATCCAGATACCATATACCAATACACTTTATCATCATAAAATAATGCTAAAATATTTTATGATGATAAAGTTCTCGCTGTATCACTCATTTTTATAACATCTTTTTTTTTTTTAATATGGCTTTAATTTGTGCATCTATAACGGTGTATGTAGTTGATAAGTCTAAGTATAACGTCATAATTTGAATTTTGAGAGTTGCGTTACTGTCAGAACGTGGCCACTAATGACTCGATAACTGGATGTAAATTGTCAGATATCATATTATAAACGAAACTATTTACTATTTTCAGACCTGAGATTTGAGGGAAGTTTAAAAGTTATTGTAAATAAAAAAAAAACTTAAAGTAATAATTTTTTTTACAACCGAATTTGTGTTATTAAACATACCTAAATTATATTATATTTAAAGTGCTAAAAACGCATACTTCGTTCGAAATTTTGTAAAGTTGTAAGTATTTAAAACATATTATATTATGATATCTAATAATTATGTTTAAATGGCTTTTAATGTATAACTTGTAAAAAGAATTTTATTACATTACAACATGTAATTTCACCAATGCTAATAAGTAAATCAATTGATGGTTTTCAAAGTATTTCAATTCTTATTTAAAAAATATACTGAACTTTATTAATTTTAGTTCAATGAAAAATTTGTTAAGTTCTATTAATTATGTAAATTCAATATTTTAATAATTTCAGTTTATCCATGGCAGCAGAAAACAAAACTTTGACACAGTTATCAGTATTGTTAACTAATCAAGAAGTAAATAAAGCACTATCAAAATGGTTTAAGGAACCCACAGAGTTTAGTCATTGGGAGGTAATCATTTACAATACTGTTGGTTAAACATTTAAATTCAATGACATCACCTATACATTATCATTTAAAAATTTTGAATACTAATGTTTTTATTATTTGTATAAAATGGGATTATTTTATATATTTGCATATATCAGCAGCAGACAAAAAGCCTGAGGTGTATAAAATTATCAGAGAACAAGAAAATTTTTAAAAACTAATAGGCCTTTATCAAAGGACAAGCTGTAAATAAATAACTGTTTGCGGATAGATAAGAAGTATTGATAGATAGGGAGTATTATATAACTTTAGACAAATGTACTTTATATTTAGTGTGTAAGCTAAACAACATTAAATTTTATTTGATTTTTCTTCAGCAGCACATGCGTGCCTGTTATGGCTAATTTTCACTTGATTGTACTATGTGACAAGTATAAATAATATTTTCAGCATGTTGGAGAAATGGGAAAAGGTGATTCATATCTAAGTGATGTATATAGGATCAAAATACATGGAAAGTCAGATGGCAACTCAAGACATCTGCAACTTATTGTTAAGACAATCCCAAAAAATATATGCAGACGACTAACATTCCGTTCTCATGACTTCTTCAAAAATGAAATTAATTTTTACCTGAATGTATTACCAGTTTTACTAAAATTCCAGTCTAATAAACAAATGACTGAACCATATGAAAATTACACAAATGTATTTCTAGCTCTCATAGATGGCACACATGATGTTATCTGTCTAGAAGATGTATCTTTGCAGAATTACGGGAACCCAATACGACAAGAAGGCATTGATTATGAGCATTGCCAATTAACAGTTCAAGTGCTTGCTAAATTCCATGCATTGTCTTTTGCCATGCGTGATCAAAAACCTGAAGAATTTTCCAAAATGAATAATGTATTAACAGAAACATATTATGATCCTAAATATTGGGATTGGTATGAAAAATTCTGGAAACGTCTTTGCATTACAGCTATAGATGCAGTTGAGAGGGAATATCCAAATACTGTTTATGTTGACAAAATTAAGGAATTTGCTATATCAGAACGATATCTAGATATGATTAAAGCCGTACAAGATAAAACAAATGGTGTCATATCACACGGTGACTGCTGGACTGTTAATTTCTTGTATAAATATAAAAATAAACAACCAATTGATGCAAAAATGATAGATTTTCAGCTAGCAAGGTGCGCTAGCCCAGTTTTGGACCTATCATTTGCTATATACGCCTGCACTGACCAAACTTTAAGGGCAAAACACTATGATGCATTATTAAAAGATTATTATGATGTATTATCAAAGCAAATAAGTGAAATGGGAAGTGACCCAAAGAAAGTGTATCCTTGGAGCACATTTATGGAAGAAGTAAAGAAGTATTCATATTTTGGACTAGCATTTAGTTTTGAGTCCACACCATTTATAATTCTGGCACCCGAGGATGCTTTCAAAATGGATGATATCACGGTAAATATTCTTTAATTTATCAAACTAATTTAAAAATAATATAGCAAGAAATTTTCTATCTTACCAAGCTTTAACCCAGTCTTACAAATTTTTTTTTTAAATTAAACATATAATATTTTTGTTGTGAATCTTAAAATAAATTAATTTTACCAGTTAAGATTTGCAATTTAAATTATGTAGATATGAGATGTCCAAAAAACATGACACCTAATTCTTTATATTAAAACAGGGTGATGAGAAAAGGAACATTGAAGAATTTTGGCCCGTTACTCCAATTAAGACAAAGGCCGGTAGACTGAGAGAAGCTAACAACATTGTTCACTGCGTTGATAAAGGTTTTATATAATTGCTATGTTCCTAAAGATTTATTTATGTACTACATGATGTATTAATAAATATAAGCATGGGTCAATTATAGCTTTAGGGTTAGAATAATAATGGTCAGGTTTTATTTATAATTATAATTCTTTTCTAAAATTATTATCAATTATAATATAATATTTCAAACATGACAACATGATGTTAATCAGTATGTATGATATTTTTAGGGTTGGGTTTATAATTTAATACCTTTAATTTGATTATACTGAGTATGTAGGAGTCTCGGGGACCTTGATTCGAAAACCTCCGTGAGATTTGGAGTGATCTATGCTGCTTGAGTTGTAATTTAAACTAATTAAAAAGTTTTTTCGATATTTTGTGCAATATTAGATATTTGTAAACGATCCGCCAGAACAGTGTGTTAGTGTTACAGTGCGGATTACATATTTACTTTTTACATTTCTTTTGTTTTCTCGTGAATGTGCGTGATTTTATTTGATTTTTTTTAAACTTGGTGAATTTCGCTTGGTAAACGACCGGCTTATGTGGATGACTTTGAGGACGATGGGCCCGGTTAATGTTAGGAATTATATGTATGTTTTTTTTTTTAATTGAAATAACTGTTTCTGGTACTTGAAATTGGTTGGGGGCGATAAGTATTCCCTCCCCCGACCTCAAAATCGAGTGTATTGAATTGTAAACCTTAACCGTTTTTTTATAAAATTAACTATTATAAAAAAAATAGTTGCTGCTGATTAATTATTAAGAGCATAAACATAATGTGTCAAATATTATGTTAAACATGACAATTCTTTACCATAGTATAAAAATACACTAAAATGACATTGACAATTGTGATTATAGAGACTAAGTTTCATAGGCCATTTGTAAGGTATTTTTTTATATATTATCCTATATTTGTTATAGCTGTATATGCTATTACAAATATAGGATATGCTGTTATAGCTATATTGTTATATATTTGTTAAGAAATACATAGTATATGAAAAATATTAAATAGCAATAAAATTAACCTTTGTTTTTTATTGCTAGTAAATAAAATATTTATTTATTTATTATTTTTCCAGTAAGTTTTCCTATCTTAACAGTTACAACTAATGCGATAGAATTCCATTATATTACCCACACCAACTAACCTACATACAAACATTAAAAAATTAAACTTAAATTCCTAAATCTTATAACTAACAATATAGCAAGCAACTCTTGTGAACTCAGCCAGCGTACAAACAAATAGGTCCACCTCAATGGAAATTTTGTTAATGATCTGTATTGCTCGCGTGAGTGGCGCTTTGCTAACCAAGTTGGAATGTGCGCGCGGTACATCCAAAAGCTTAGACGTAAGCCTCAGGTTTCTACTTGGTACCCGTAGACCCAGTCTCTCCATTATAATATAATTTAAATGAATAAGAATTTTTTAACTGATCAATAGGAGAGTTCTAATACTTATCCGACGATTAACAAATCACCCTTATACCATATCCCAAAGTTATGGGACATGAAGGTACTTTACCTTAAATATCGTAGATAGGGTATTTATTTTCTTGAAAAAAGACTATGTTGTTAAATTGTAATAATTCTGCATGCAAAGATTTTCCCTTCTTGTTCCATAACGCCCTGTATACTGGATGGCTTACTAAAGAAAAACCTTTTATGTAGTTTTCCTACATTTTCAATCCAAACATACTACCTTTCATTAGCATTAACTATATTTTTTCAAAAAGATTTTTTTACTATTAATAAATTATCATTTGAATAAATTAGATACATACCCCATTAGTATCAATAACAGCGAAGGCGACGGCCGCATGTTCATTGCTCAGGCCAAGACATTGGAAGAACAATTTGAACTCGTGTACAGATATGTACCCAGATCGATCCTTGTCGACCGCCTATAAGAATAAAATTAAACATTTATTTCCGAGTCAATTAAACGTCTTGCGTTCCTGGAGTTCTGTTTCACATTCCACCATGTGCGTTCGTAGCCCATTTGAACTTCTGTTTATGAGCGATTAACATTTAATATATTTAAAAAAAGTGTGCCACCTCAAAATGCTGGTTACCTATCACACACATGAACAGATACTAGAACTATTTGTTTATTATTGTATAGTAAATAACATATCTAGATCTAGATGTTTCGTTGCTGACCACGACGAGAATGAGCTGCCGACTAAAGAGAGAGAGAAATAACATATCAACATTTCTCTTGCCTTAAAAAGATAGGGCAACCACCGATGTGCGCGCTTCTTGAGCGTTTTGTCATTGAGAACGTGATGCATATCTTCTAAATACTGCTCTACAGTCACATAGTTGTAAGGGTCTATTGCTCCCCATTGCTCCTCCCACGTCAACTGTGGATGACAATGAAATTAATCTGACATTGTACTTTGAATGTACTTCGAATGAAATATAATCCGTTCTGTTTTAATTGAAAACCAGTACAATAATTTACTTTCCTAATGGATCGTATAGATGTTTAAATATTTGTTGTTTTGTACCATTAGATATATATTTGATGAAGGAAAAGGACAAAACATAGGTTCTTACTTCATTCTATTACTTACGAACTGGTAGTAAATGTAAATTCAGAATAAATTTAACTCATTTTCTGACATTCATAAGTGTACTTCTTTACCTATATTATGAATAAAATTATTTTGAATATATAACACGCATAATATGAACATAAATTTAATTAAAGTAAAATAATTTATTTATTATTTATTAACACATTTTTAGGAGGAAGGCAACTGGCGGCCATATCGCTTTCTTCCAGGCAACCACTATGTGGGTTCCTACAGAAGCATTACTCTGATATAATAATCTAGTTATAAATTAATCGTACCTTGATTATATCTGTGAATTCCTTCGCCTGCTTATCATCCAAGTGACCGAGCGACTTGAATCGCTCGGAAAAGAGAAGGAAGTCATTGCATGAGATGAGTCCGTCTTTGTCTACGTCTAGAATGTTGTGGACTGTACGCATCTTGCGGCGCCAAAATTCCGACTGCAACAGAAAATTATTTCAATTAAGAACACAGTGAACCGTTTCAAAATTCGTATTTTTTTTTTCAAAATAATATCAACTTCTTTCCAATTTTGTAATAAGAGTTACTATGAAAAATTTATAGAAACAGCGACGTATCAAATGTAAATAAAATAATATGTACATATGCGTCGCTATTCAAGTAAAGGGTTATAAGTACTTGGAAATGAGATGCGCCATTTTGAAAATTAAGTGTGGGCATTCTTAGGCGCATTCTCAAACATGCCTTGAAAGTTTGTTAACCCAATAACATATCTCAATCCATTTTTGACCAACTGAGATAGAAATATTAATCCAAATATAAAAATTTTGTCAATAAGCAATCGACGCATTTTAATAGCCATCTGTCGATACAAACTATCCATGGTAGGTCGGATTTCTATATGTGGATAGATAGTTTTATTTAAATCATTTGGTTTATATTGATTATCAAATATCCGTCGCCAATAACGGATTGCTTGGTTATTGGGATGCAGATAGGAGATCGATCGACTATCACGGTCTGATCTCAGATTGATTTCAATTCGAGATTGTGGATTAATGATTGGGTTCAAGGGTAAGTGAGTATCAAGACGATCGCTTGATATACTATTAAATAAATTATATTAATATAATGAGTTAATCACCCTATCGAATCCCTTGCACTCAGTATCGGAGTCTGAGTCGCTATCGCTATCCTGTTTCCTTCTATCCTCTTCAGGTCTGCCATGTTGCTTGCTGTAGCTTCGAAGACCTCTTATACGCTCAGCATCAATGTCCTTCGCGTCGTGGAATGTTTGTAAGTAGCACACCGTTCCGTTGCAGATGGCTTGAGTGTGAAGTTGCTGTGGACAAGAATGAAAAAATATTTACTTTTGTTTGTGTTTTTGTAAACATTTACAGGCATGATCAGGCTTGAAGGACCTATTTATTAGAAATTGCCAGTATCTATTTGAAAATGTTTCTATAGACATTGAGAAATCTGCACTTTGGTGCCACTTTTAACTGATATAGTACGTATCTATTAGTACTCATTTAGTTTTTATAACTATGAGAGAACGTATGGCTATGCTCTTTTGGCTATCTTATCGTTGTACAGCCCTTTGTGGGTCTTAGCCTTCTCAAGAACACTGCGCCATCGCAATCTATCCCTTGAAACCCGAACCGAGGTTCTTGACAACTCCCTCCCACCAACCCAGCCTCGGTCTACCGAGTTTTGCTCCTACCACCGGGTTGTGAGTTCAATCAAGACTGGAGTTCTGTCGTTCACCATTCGGTGCACATGGATGCACAAGCCAATCACTTGAGTCTGATGCACTTTGTGATTTGGACGACATTTAATAAGAAAGACACCTAACCAACTAGTGCCAAGGTTGTGTATTAAAAAGTCGATCTACTCCGAACACTGTTATGAAATGATTTCCTCACACCATAAGCGTTAATATTACAAAACTGTGTTACGGCTATAATATTAGATATTTAAATAATCCGACAGACATACATGTTATTGACCTGTTAGACAGATATTAGAAAAATCTTTGTCGTCTACGATAACTTTAGAAAAAAAACTTAAGAACATTCTAAACTATTATTAATTTATACTGTCCCACGCGTCGATAAATTGTCCATGCGGTTCTAATCATAGAGTTCTTGCGACCTATAGTTATATACTCCTTTTCATGGAACAAACAAATAAAATTTGGTGTCCAAATAAATACATATTACTTTTGAACTTTTCGATTTCTATATAAGTACTATTTTTCTAGTGACACATGAGGGCCGTTCGATTATTACGTAAGCACTATAGAGGAGAGAGGGGACCTTACTTTTCTTATTTGCTGATTACGACTACAGTAATTATTCAGTTTTTTACAAATATTTTCTATGCTTAAAAACGAAATGCGATTTCGATGATTCCTACTAAAAATTCATAAACAAACCATAACAATGCATTATTGTAGATATGTAAAATAATGTCAGAACCTACTAATTATATACTAAATAATATTGTGTCGCAGGGTTATTTACACTTACTTGTTGCACCGAAGGCCGTAGGGTTCTTGCATAACGCGGTCAATAACCTTATTAGACACAAGCGTGGATGTAACCCAAGCGTATTACGAAATATTAACAACAATTTTCGACTTCAGAAAGTTCTAAATTAAAATGACTATTAAGTCACACAATCTGTTTGTATGATATTTTTATAACCAAAAAATTTAATACTAAATTTAAATGTAATATCATATTAATAATAATAAAGCCTTTATAGCTGTTTAACTCATACTAGTATATTAAAAATGCGACGCACTAAAAAATTAACACTACAAACAATAAATACGAATAATAAATCGTCAAGGCGGTCGATTCTTGTTGTATAGTTTGTCCTTGGACATAGGCCTTCCAAGAGGATCCACTCCTCTCTTTTTCTAGCCCTACGCAGCCAGCTGCTCATCATCCTCCCATATTTTATTTTTGTCAGCGAGGAATTCCGTAACTTTCTTCCATTTATCTTCTCACATAATGTGTCCTGTCCATTACCATTTCAATCTTTTACTAGAACTAACAGCATTTCTAAACTTTGTCATGTCCCATATTTCTATGGGATCCAGTTTTACTCTATCTCTATCTTTTAATTTCAGACTTAGAACATAGACATACTCTTAGTTTGTTTTCTTGTTTATCAGTGAGTGAACAAGTGTGATATATCAGGCACGATAATTAACAGGCATCAAATACTTTTCTCTTGTAGAACATTTTCAAGTTTCTGTTTTTCAGTATTTCTGACTGTGCCCATCTTTTATCATATTTATTCATTTTTAATTATTATTATTACATAGTTAAGAATATTGTAAATACTTGCGTGTCATTAAATATATTATAATTTACGATAAGGTCAGTTAAGTAATATAAATTAACAATGTCCTAGAAGTGTCATATTGTGATTTTACATTATATTCAGTCTAACTATACAGATTAAAAAGCCTCAAATAACTAAATACGATGCATCGCAACAATTTCATTCAATTTAAAATCTGTATAGAGACAGATCGACCTGAATTTTGCAAATTATCCTCCAACATTTTAAATTGGTGACAATTTGGGGTCGTGATATGCAGATCCATCCATCCTGTTGCTACGCAATTGCTTCTTTAGAAACGGTTTATCACCACAGTATATGAATTAAACCATAGATAATTGATGGCCCTCCGACCTTCGCATTTAAAATTGTGCGTCAAAACAAATCCATTGATACTACACTCGTATTTGAACGCAAGGTCATTTGAAGTAAATAAACAAAAACATACTGTTAATGTACCGACTTCATTTATTTCCGAAAATTTAATATTGTATATCATGAATCGATAAGTTGTACGGTAGGGCCAAATGAGTTGTTCCTTCGGGACGTCTGTCATCAACGTATGTACGCGGGGCTTTTATTTCGCGATATTTATATCTCCTGGAGTCTAAACCCTTCTTGCTATCTTATTTAGTATCTATTTGACTACCAGCTCACGACACGCAAGCTATCCTAGAGTTGAGCTTTTACTATAGCTGTGTAAGCAATTGATTCGCAAAATTATGCCAATACAAACTATGTGCAGTTCATGATGCATAATAATATTAGATATCATTTTAAATTTAAATAATACCTGGGAAACAATAATGCGCATAATTGATTTCGGCTTGAAAGGGTTTGAAATAAACCTTACCAATGTGTAAAAAGGGATCATCTAAATAAGACAAATAATAATTGTTAAGTATACAATTCATTACTATTTATTACAATAGATAATATTTTAAAACTCATTTTGTTTATTTATTTACTTATTTAACCTATTTTAACTATACATATTTACAAACAAAAACTTTAACTTTGCCACAATACTACTTAAAAGTATGAACAGTAGAAACTACTTTACCGTGCATACAAAATTCATAATAACCCTGATAAGAGGTTATCGGCGAAAAAAAATGAACCGACGATGGCCAAAGGTCAATAACCTGGACTCTAAATACGTCCTTACTTGTCCTATTTGGCCTGATTTATTAAAACCAGAGATTTAAGTTCGGTAAAACTAAAATTTTAATTAAATTGTTTTAAACTTATGATGTAATTACCACATTCACGAATTTCTATGACAGCGCCGGATGAAGCTACTTCTGTTGAGGTATTAAAAAAATCTATGAATAAACAATTGAAGTAAAATACACATATAAACATTTTATAACACTTATTGTTTGTTTAAAAAACGTAGACGCAATAGGACTTTAAGAAAGTTCGATAAGGAAGCTAACCTTGAAACTAAAAATATATTTAACCCTACGCATCTTTTTGCTTCAAGCACAAGGCTATATATAGGGCTGCTGCGATTACATAAAATATTTATTAACTATTTACTAACGAAATCTACGGTTCTAGGTACAACACGACAACCCTTTATTCATTAAAATTTGAATTAAGAATGCCCAGTTTGATGAATTATTTGTTATAGGTTCGTTTTAATACCTTTAAGTAAAATAATATGTGATTTTCTGACAACAAGCTACTTACCTAAGTTTTGGTAGAACATTTCTTACAAACTCTAGGCTCTAGCAATGCACATAAAAAAATGATAATCATTGACATAGGTCATTTACCTTGCTACGACTAGATGCACTTGTGGTTAACACAGCAGCAGCTCGTTCCAAATTTGAAATGCCAATTCTAAACCCAAGTCTTGATATGAGTACAGCCATTGCAACAAAAAACACTGTTAAATAAGATAAAATATAACACACGTAAGTACGCGTAAGTACCGGCACCCTCTTCGCACTAGAATTGTTGCACGTTTGAAAATCGAATGTGCAGTCAAGTGGTTTTATTTAATAGACCTTTGCGCGAGAGGGACGGGTACACTATCCATGCGCATGGGCAGATACCATATGCATACCCGTAGACATGGTTATAAGTAAGCAGGTAGAGCGTGTAATATTTTGCCAGAAGTTCTTTCTATAATGTTGCGCTTGTATATAGAATATATGTATGTTTTCATACTACGTTGTTGTACCGATGTAGGATATACTTTATACATTAGGTAGGTATATAACAGCGACTTTACGAACCCATATGAAGTCCTTTACAATGCGACGCCTAAAATATTTAGTACTTTTTAGAAACGGATTTTAAATGTTAGTTTTAACTTCAAGTATACTTTATTAATTTTCACCTTTACTAACTTCGAAGCAAAAACAATCCCAACTGCATTTCATAATCACTATATCATCGTTTAAAAAACCATGAAATGCTCAGTTCTCATTTTAATATTGTATCAGGGTTGCACTCCCCAAAGCTTGAAAAAAACCTGTCTATTTGGAAATCATTGTTATAATACAATTCTTAAAACAAAAATATAAAGCTCATTTTTAAATAAATCTTACGATGCACCGGCCGCAACCATTTGTCGCATTTTAACTTGTTTACGTCATATAAACAGAACTAAGTCTTAAAATAATGTGAATACGGATTCTTTTTAAACAAATGAACAACAATTCCAATTTCCAGGCTAATTTTGATAGAACAACTGTGATTACTATTTGGTATCGTCTCTTCTGTCACGTAGACATTGTTTTTGTTAGCAATTAGAGTATTAATATAGGTTATATCATTAGATAGTCACAATTTACTAATCATTGATTCTGAACTTGTTTTGGCGTATTTACTAATTAGTTAACATGTTAGAACGCACGTAGACAATTTTTTGTTTACGAAAAAAGTGTAATTTTTTGTTTATAACTAATGGCGCTACGCATTTCGATACAATAACGAACTAAAAACCAGTCTGAGCATTGTTTACCTGTCTTAAGAAGTACATACCTGCTTCCGGCTTTTATACCTAATAACTAGCATTATATATTAGAAGATACGCGTTATTGTCAATGTATATTACTTTTTGACGTTCATAAGTGTTCATTATGTTACCTACATGAATAAATGATTTGTTATTGGGAATGATTAAGACGTCAACGTATTTTCATAACGTATTTTTAATCCGAAATCACCCATTTTATTAAACATAGGGCAAACGGGTAGGAGGCAGAAGCCCATTAACTTAAGAAATACCTCCGCCCATTAACAAGAGTTCATGACATATTAAGTATATGAATACTGCCAGAACCATCGCAAGGTCGTCTTACAGGAATTAGTACACTCATCTTCAATCACTAACCGAATAGTTTAGGGAATACTTTATTGGGCAGCTGGTTCCACCCTAGACTCAATTCTCTCTGCTCACCTATGCATATATAATACGAGAAAAGCTTAAAAAGGCTTACTATAAAGTTAGCGGTTATTTAGTTGATAAAAGGGCCTGGGACTAATGCAGGGTAGAATACTTCTAATTAATTTGCTATATTTGTTTTAAAATATGTGTTGTTTGATGATTTGCTTTTTTAAAAGAGTACCGAGAGTTTTTTACACCGGCTTTTTCTCTCGGCTTACACCCTCTGTCGTCTTTGCCCATGAGTACGGATGCCTACAGGTTCAAATTTAATGACGTGGAATAAGTGATACCTGTCTATCTTATGTTCCATAATAAACGTATTTTATTTAAATTGGACGGATCAGAGCCTTTTAAGGGATCAATTGTATTGCAGTGAAAGTACGCAACATAAGGCTATTTAGCCTGCTAGATTCGGCTCCGGGAATCGGACTCACCGCACGAAACGCAATACAACTGGGTGAACCTAATGTACGCCGGTTTTCTGTGAGACTGGTTCTGTCCATTTGGCAGAAGCCCGTAGGCACTCACACCAAGAAGGGGGTGACTGATTGGGCAATTAGGTCGTCCCGCCCCGACGGCAAAAAAAATCCTGGTATTCATCTCAGCTCTAGATATAATTGAAATAAAACCCACCAAATAGATAAACATATTTATTCATATGGAATATAAAAAGTATTTAGAAATCATTTATAAAACGGACATCTCATGCAGACGAACGTACCCTTGCGGCTGGCGATAAACATATAATTTGTAAACTCGCTTTGGTATTTATTTAATTTTTTAGTAAAAAAATGCCTGAATTTTGAATTAATTTCACATTAGGTCCTTCATTTAGTGACACAGGACGTACCTGAGATCCAATTCCCGGCGAAACATAATTAAAAGGTAACAAACGCTGATTTACAAAATTAACGCTTTGTCATAACAATTCTTGAGTTGGAATAGAATCTCGAGTGAATGAATGTATATAAGAATAAAAATTGATTTAAGGAAATAATACGATTTTCTCAATTATTATGACACAAAACAAGAATACAGTATGGTATAAAATAATTCTCAAATAAAATATGTGCAATGTCATACTAAAATTACAAAAACAAACTTCTATACATCTCAAACAATTAAATGCCATAATAATTAAATTAAATTTCTAAGTGACTTCTAAAACGCAGGTGAGAATTTATTTTTTAATACAGTTCTTTGTATGTAAGATGGCATGGTCATAATAGACATTGTTCAAATTAAAGTGCACTTTTGCCCACACTTCACTCTAGCCACCTTACACTACACTTATGATTATATAATAAAGAACTTTTCTTTCATCATACAGCTGCAATTAACTTTATTGCCATGATGGTAACATTTTTAAACTCTGTCATATGAACTAGTCTGAATAAAATAAATATAATAATTCATATTTCAGTAAATAAAATATGATTTCATTTGATTACAGATTTCCATTTCTTACAGATTACTATAATTTACATTTAGCAAATGCCATGCCAAAACCATTTAATACCTAAAATAAAATGTATAGTTTTAATGTAATATTTACCTCATAATAATTCTTAATATTACTAATTGTTTAAGCTTTCTTATATTCAATTCTTTCTACTTTCACTTCGTCTCCGAGCAGTTTATACACATATGTCACAACAGTTGAGCTAGTGATGTCCATTAACACAAACGACGGTGTGGCATTTCTGAAATAAAAATTGTTCATTAATGCTGTGTACGCAAAATATTAACAGACCATTCCAGGGTACAGACACTCCTATTAAGTGTTTTGCAGACACTTGTGCCAGGAATAAGCTTTTTCTTAACTACAGTATTTATTATAAGTAAAAAGAATACATATTGCTAGTGACTTGAATGTGTTTTTGTGTGCTGTGTGCATATATTGTGTGTGGTTTTTGATTTTAAACAGAAATATTTCTAGACATTATGTCTATAAAACAAGATGAGACTGTAGGCATTATAATGAGTTAAAGTTTGCACTTTATGCTATATAAAAATCTTGTGTGAGATTTTTATATATTTAGATATTATTCTAGCTTCAGACAATCAAAAGATCACAAATTATGGACATTAGCTTTTTATTTCAAGAACAGATCATATTATAAAGTGACAACATACCAAATGGTAGTATGGTATGGAATGTATATGCTAATAAGGTATAAATCTGTTAAAACTACATTGAAGGCATTATGACTATATTTAGTCAAAAAAATAGCACATTTCACCAGTGTATTGTTCTAAATGATGACATACAGTTTTGACTGTATTAAAACTTGTTTACCTGAACATAGGATTGTATGCGCCAGTTGCTGAGCCAGGGTTTATATAAAACTTGTTTTCATGTTCATAAGCCTCAAACCTGTGTGTATGCCCAGAGATTAATATATCTACATCTAGCTGACGCTGTATTAGAGCTAAAGATTCTTCATCTCCCCATGGCACAACTTGATGACCATGAATAAGACCAATTCTGAACTGACCAACTGTTATAACCTTTTGCTCTGGATATGTCGTGTTCTGGAATAGTTTAAGGATTATCAGAAAGTTACATTGCCTAATAACCTATAGTAAATAAATTATAAACAGGTAATTGCAAAGTAGCCTGTATAATAAACAGGCAGCCAACTTTCAAAAGGTTCTGAACTAATCTGATGTAATAAGTTTTACTAATCTCTAAAGGCCACAAAATATTTATAACACTTACCTCATCAAAATCACCTCTAACAACATGTACATCACTGGCAAGCGTTTTCAAATAGTCATATGACTCTTTAGTACAAAGATTACCAGTACAGAGAATATGTTGTATACGACCAGGCAACAACAGTTTCTTAAATTTGGCAGGTAAGCTACTGCAACGGTGTGGAATGTGCAAATCTCCAAGGACTAATACCAACTGAAATTAAGACAGATAATGTGCTTTCGGAACTGATTTAATTAAACTAGGCTTCGACAAGATAAACTACAAACTTATTTACGGATTAATACTTAATAGCTTACCATAATGTATAATTAATTGCTCTAGAGACTTTGTATGTAATACGTTCACAATTTCTGTTTAATGTAATTCCCACTGTCCAAATGAAATATACAATAATTCTCAATAATAAGATGGACCATGAGATAACTAGAAAAACTCCCACAAAAGTTATTTAATTATTTTGGTTTCCGGCTTCCGTCAAATGTCCACTTATGAATTCGAGTTGTCTAAATTCTGACAGTTGACAAACTAAAAAAAAGAAAAATTTCGTATTGAACGTATTTTGCACGAGTTCTAGTGTTTTGACTTTTCATATCACAATAATAACGATTTTGATACATTGATATGAACTACATTGTTCTACCGATGCTAACATCCAGCTGTGATTTATTTATATCATTTTTTGCAATAGTGCATAATGTTCACTGATTTAAACTTTTAACTAACTATAAATACTACTACTAACATCTTTTAACTACTGAATAAATAGAAAACATTACACAAGGCAAAACTTTACAATAACGGCATACTTAGTTCCTCAATTTAAATGTACAATAAAAATGAAAGATAATGGTCTTCCTGATTGTTGCATCTCCTTCAGGATTCAGTAATAAAATGCTTCACCTATTTTGTTGCGAATATTAAATTGGCCTAGCTGATTTCAATATATTTTGCTTTTTGAAAGATTTTCAGATTTAAATATAAATGTAATTCATCTGTTTTGGATGAATAGAAAATATTAAACTATCTGTGCTGAGTTTTATAAGTTTTCCAGTAGTCTATGCGATATATTTTGCTCATCTTTAATTTCACGTCACTTCTTTCTTTACTCTCTGATTTAGAAATAATTTCATGGTGTTGTGGGTGACACATATACGAAGAAATTTTTAGTGTAAGAAGCACATTGGCACCAACTGTTGGGAAATGGAATCAATGGAATATGAGCTCGCTAGAAACCTCACTCTGTTATTCTTCGTGGAGCGCCTGCTCGATAAAGGCGAGCCGAGAACGTTGCACGATCTTTCCTGTCAGTTTGGTGCCAAGGGATTCACTAAAGAGATGCGCCAGATCGCTGGTGGGTCACAGTCGGGTCTAAAGAAATTCCTCACCCAATACCCAGCGTTGTTCAGCATAGACGGGGACTATGTTGATATCAACACGTTTCAGAGGTGCCCCGCCGGTGCTGGTGCCTCCTCTAACAACGACTACATCGAGGAAGCTAAAGAATACTTCGCGGGCAAAATGGTGCAGTATGGCGAAGGAACCGAGGTGCCAATTAAAAGTCTTCTGGGACACAGGAGCCAGGCCTCACCACAGGTACGACACATCTCCGGCCAACGCATTAAAGAGTTCAAAGAATTCCTTATGAAGCACCCCGACATATTTCACATAATTGATGATAATGTTGTTCTAGTCAGTGATAATCATAGGAGAGAAAATGCACATAGTAACAATGAACAATTTCACAATTTACCCGTTGCTAACATAAACACAGATACAGCACAACAATTGTTAGACTATGTAGCTCAATGTATTGAGGCTAAGGGGCCTGTTATGGTGGATCAGCTATTTCATTTGATTGTGTCAAGATTTCCTCAAGAGTACTGGTATCAAATGTTTAAAACTCCTGCTGATTTGACTGCTTTCTTAAAATTATTCTCTGATAGTTTTCATGTACAATCAAATCTTGTCACATTAATAAGCCAACCAAAAATACCTGTTATGTATCTTAATGCAAAACCAAAAGTCAAGACTGAAACACCAAAGCCTGTTGAGGAAAAAGAACAACCACCCTCTCCACTTCCTCCAATTGTAGCTAGCCCTACACCGTCAGACGGTAAAAGAAGTCCTGCTAATAGAATACTCAGTCCTGTGGAATCTCCCCGAGTTACCCAAGCAAATATTGCTAATCAAACACTAAAGCAAAGGATAAATTCAATTGTTATTAAAAATCTGGCTGAGAATATGGTCAGAGACAGGGTGAATAATCATTTAAATTCTCGGTGCTCAGAAGACTTAAATGGGGTTAATGTGCGAAATAATTTAGTGGGAGAAGCATGGAGACAAAAGGTGCTACAAAGTACAACTGTTATAGCAAGTGCTCGAGAAAGTGCTACATTAATAGATAGTATTATGAATGCAAAATGTACCGGAAAAAGTATAGTCTCATTTGATTGTGAAGGAATAAATTTGGGCCTTAAAGGTGTTTTGACATTATGTCAAATTGCTACTATGAATGGAGAAGTATACATTTTAGATATTTTGGCTTGTCCGAATATTGTCATAGAAGGTAAAATAAAGGACTTGTTAGAAAGTGAAAATGTTATTAAAATTATACATGATTGTAGGAATGACTCTGTTAATTTGCACAATCAGTTTGAAATTACTTTGAAGAATGTATTTGATACACAAGCAGGTCATGCAGTGCTTCAGTTACAGCAGCAAAATGTACCTGTCTACAAAGTCAAAAATTTGAGTCTCAATGCTCTTTGTGAGTTATATAATGCACCAATGAATCCAATGAAGGAGCAATTAAAAAATGTTTACAGAAGAGACCAAAGATATTGGGCTAGGAGACCATTAACAAAAGACATGATTATCTATGCCGCCTCTGATGTTTTGTCCTTAGTGAATCCTGCTATTTACACCTTCATGTCAAACAATATTAAATCTGAAAATCAACAGTTATTTGAGGAGTTAAGCAATGAGCAAGTATTTATGCACATTAAGCCAACAGAGGTGAAATTACGCAAAAGGCAAAGAAAAATAAACACAGAAGTTGGAGAGCTTAAACAAAAGTTAACTGAGACTACAAAGAATATTGTGCTCAGCAACAGGGAAATCCGATTATTAAGGTATTTAGAGTTAACTGAAGAAGAGAAAGAAAAGCTTAAGGGTTGTCACAAGATATCAAAAAAGCTGGAGAAACTAGAGGCTATTGGACAAGAAAAGGACAGTGATTCTGATGATGATGATAAAGAAAATGAAATGCAGAGCTTAGAATCCAACCCTTCTGACTCAATGTCGTCTCCACACTCACAACCTCCTAGCCTCACGGAATCTATGCAATTGATGGATGAAATATTGTCAGATGTAAATATGGACAAAGTAGAAAAAATTAACCGTTTAGAGGCAATTTTATCAGCAGTTGCACCCTTAAGCGGTGAGTTGGAAGATAAATTTTCTCAAACTATGGAACAGACACTGCCTCTGCTCAAGAATAAGGATTGGTCAAATTTGAGCCAAATTTTAAATTTAGGAGATGAAGGAAAGAATTGTTGCTGCAAGTGTCATGACTCTACTGACAATAAAGTTGAAGAGATCAAAAAGGCAGAAGTAGGATCCCAGACCCTGAGCACAGGTGATATTGTGATCACCAGAATTCATTTTAGAGAAGAGGACAAATTGAACGAAAGGACAATAGACGCCACGCCCTTCAGTAAGAGGGTAGGTATCAACATGTCTTGATCTTCTCGCAAACCAAACTTCCATTTTCTGAGTGCCACTATTAATTTCGATACTCCCTGTTTGTGATCAATTCAGTTTATACGTAGTTTAAGTTATTTCCGTTATATCGGAAGTTTTTACATTAGTTTAACGGGCATACGGTGTATTTGTTCAAGATTGAATAAATTAAACATTGATGAGAGTATGGTCGCCTACGCCGTGTTCAATTGAGCGAGGACGTGCGTGTATACTCCAATAAATGTAATGGTTACGCGTATAATACGGCTACTTAATTCCTTCGTTTGGAATTATCAGTATCTGCTGTTGTTTCTAGTACAGTTAATATTTATGTTATTGCCTAGTTAGCAATTCGAACTTGTATGTGATAGACTTTAGCCTTGGATTTTTCTCGATCTGTGTTGACTTGTAAATAAGATAACCGAGATAATATATTTTAGTCTAATCTTGGTAAATTCCTAATGGTCAATCATTTTGTTAGTTTACGTTTTGGTGCATTGTTATTATCACTACGATTCACTATATAGCTACTGAATAAAATGGCAATAATAGTTAAGTATAAAATAAGGTTTTGTTCAAATATTTAACTAAATATTATTAGATATAGATGTTAGTTTTAAGAAATACTGAAAATGTAGTTGTGGTGCTTGGATAACGAAAGTTGATCGTTGAAACGTTTTATACACTAGATATTTGGAATATTTGAAGGGAGTTTTTCAAGGAATACCTAATTTTGTGCCTTTATATCATATCCAAGGATTTACATACTTTATTAAAATGGTAGCTAAATCAATCTAGGTTATTAATTTGTAAAACAGTTTGGTCGCGGATTAGGACAATCTGTTTTTTTTTAATAAAATACCCGCCTTCCACGGTTTATGGAACCCAAAAGTATTTAATTCAAATTTGTATTGAACATAGTACTAAGCATGTTAAATTCTGTCGAATAGTTTATTTTTGTGTTACACAAAGTAAAAATTAGTGATTATATTACGCTTTACTTACTAGTTTGCTTGTATTTATTAACCTTAATAGGTTGACACATCAGTATTCTGATTTGTATTTCCATTTTATATTAATCATGCAGTATTTATAATTAGCAAGTTTATAAGTCTCACTGTTTTGGCAACTTAGCAATCCTATTTTTGTGCCTTAGTTTTCACTTTAGTAGAATCGTCAAAATTTAAAAGTGCCACTTAATTTTATTATAAGTAGCATTTGTTTTAGTCAAATTAAGGTTCTTACCTATTAAATTGCTAACTTATAGAAGTTTATTTAACGCGTTTATGTTAATGTAATTAAATAAAGTTTTTTAAAAGATTATAATATTTTTATTTCTACCTGACATATTTTTTTCCAACTTCCTAGTAAATTACATTTACCATGGCAAGAAGCATGGGCATAGGGTTTTAAAATTTAAAAATTGTAATGGGCTTACTAAGAAATTGTTCAAGGTTTGAATTAAGATCTGGAGCATACTCACTATTGTTATTTATTGGCTAATAATTTAAAATTTGGATCCCATATATTATTATAAAAAGCGTTTATAGATAGTTTATCGTTAATAGTGTATGTAGACTGAGTACCAGCGACAGGATTGTAATTGAGGATTAAATACGTAATTTATTAATTCGAACATCGACGTTGGTACCTACAGTATAGTTAATATCTCAATAAATAGAAATTATATTCTAGAACATGTAAAGTCACGGTCGGTTACTATGTATAGGGAAGCCAATTTTGTGTGATATTGCGGTGTTCAGTGAGACGTTTTAGCATTAGTGAGGTTTCTTATATTCTTAATTGGAATATAAAGCTTACTATATAATGTAATTTTAATTATCTAATTATTACCTGCTTCATTGATATTCGTTGCTTACGTTAAATCCAATGTAATTTTGATGGATTTAGGTCAATAACTAGAAGCTTTTGTACATACCAAAGAAGTAGTGATTTTTTATTGAAATTGTGTCGCTATCTATATAAAATTTATTATAATCTTAATAAAGAAAATTCTTCTGAAACTTTTTTTTTTTGTGAGGAAAACAAAAAGCGTGAACTGTAAATTATAAGGTTACATTTTTTGAGTCATTGTTAATTGTGACGAATTAATGTTATTTTCATCTTGTAAACGTATTTTCTTATAGAACATTGTTTTATAAATATTTTCTATTTTATTTTATGCATAACATACATATATTATAATCTAACAGGAAATGCAACTCTGTGAAAGTTTCCTATGTACCTAAATAAATATTATTATGAAGTAGTTACTCCACATCGCACGCGGCTCGCATTGTAATTTAGAAATTAAAATATAATTAACATACTTCTCATTCATTAAGTCTCCTGACGAGTCATCGATATAACCTACCTGCTATTTGTCTCGGCCGATTTTTGCAAGTGAATGTGCTGGTGCACTAAAAATATTGTTCTAAATGTTTTATATATAAGGTACTAAAATGTATTATATCCTATTTATGCAATACCTGATTTTTTCAACAGCATTGCCATTGTTGGATCAACCGTAGGTATAGGATATAATGTAAAGGGCTCCTAAACGTGTGGCTGGTAGCATCAGTCAGCATTTACGGCTAGACTGAGCAATACTCGAAAATATTTTTAGTATGGCCGGGATATATTGCCAAATATGTTTTGTACCTACGTAGAATGAATGTTTAGTGTAGTTCCAGCCATTAAGCTGGACCGTTTGCTTTGCAATCGAAAATACTGCAATATTCTTTAGCAGGCCAGCCTTTGCTGTCTCACTTTACGGCCTCAGTGCGTCCCTTTTTCATGCAAAAATCCTAGAGTTATTGTAAATAATGAAAGTTGTAACAACAGGTATAGCTTTTACCTATCATGTTAGTATGTTTTCTTTCTATCATTGGGCCAATCTTGTGAATAATGTGATTAAACTCTTTGTCATTCGTATAAAGTTCTTAAATAATTGTTCAAGACTTAATTTCAGACTTAAAATTTCGAATGTATCACTTCTATTGAAATTAGGTCGAATTTATATTTTTATTCATGTTTTTTTGTTTTGACTTAGCTTTTAAACCAATAAAAGCTACTGCAACGCGTCCGCCATTGTAGCCATAGGTCCTAGCTAAGCCATGCTTGTAGACCGTGTAAAAACAAAATAAAAAGCTATTATATGTTGCTGAAATATTGCCGTGTGCCGTGTCAACATATGCCGTATAAAAATGATTTTTGTATTTTCGGGCTATAGTCGGCAATGATGTAGCCACACATTTCATTAAAAGTGTAGAGGCCCCTTTATTCATGTAAAAAAACAATTTACATACTTGAGTGGGTTGGTAACCCATTGAAAATAATCACTTTAAAAAAATACAATAATTCAAATTTACACGACGTTCTGTTAAATCTTTTATTTGTAATCATTCTCTATTAAAGCGTGCAATACAAACGATATTCTGTGGTCATTCTAGTATCACTGTCTTTGTCAGTTTAGAGATATTTATATGGGTAATTTTATATTGGATTTAAAATTCAAACTTTAACTGCTTTTGTTTTTAAAATGATAACTTTAACAAACTGAAAACAAATACATTCAAGAAAACTTATGAAATTCCTTATATTTTTAATGTTAAATTATAACTAAGTATATAAGTTATAGTTATTTAAGCGTAAACTTTATTAGAGATGGAAGACTTCGATATATTTGATGAAAATGAATTTGAGTCACCTGTTTATAAGAAAATTCTGAATGAATTTATGGAAAGTATGCCCTCGATGCCATGTAGTGCAAATTACCAGAGTAAGTATACAAGAGTTAAGTTCTACCATAAAAATACACCATTAAAATTAAAAGGGTTAATTTTAAAGGTTAATTTTTTTTATTACTAACCTTTCCGTAAATTGATTTAAATTCCTTAATACTATCAAAAAATTGTAATATTTTATTATCAGGTGGACGAAGACTTAATGGTGAAGAGTGTTTAGTAGAAAATAAGGAAGACTATGGATTTAATTTTAGTGAATCTGTATCAGCTGCTGTAAGGAGTTTAGCTGTTTATAGGGAGGACCAACAAAATGTCACAAGTACAGACCCAGGTAACATATATAAATAAAACATAATCTTACTTTGGTGTAAATCAGATAATAAATTTTACTTAAATTAAGTTACTGATGTTTTTGGATAAGAAAGCTAATAAGTATAATCATTGCTTGCTATGTATTTGTTATCTCTAAAAAATAATTGATAAATATAATTTTTTTTATTATTTGGTTACCTCAAAGTCTGTGTTGATTGCAGTTTAAATTCTAATATTTTTTTATGTGTATGGTTTTAAATTTTCTATGTTTCAGGAATTGATGCCTTAAAGTTAATGTACCTCTTTACAAAGTCAAGTCATAAAATAAGTCCAACACCTTTGTAAGTAAATGTAAAATATTATATGTTTATATTTGCATAAAGAAGGATCAAAGTGATATAAAGTTCTGGCACGCTGTACCTCAAAATAGATTCTCATTTTATTCTTATATGAATTTAATATATTGTTTATTTTTCAGGAAAAAAGAAGACAAATATTTAGAGGATTTCTTAAAAGATGTGGGATGCGAGAGTCATGTTTCTTCAATAAAAGAAGATCCAGAAATGCCCTTTCATAAAAAATATATTAGATTTGGTACTCATAATAATGTTAAGAATTTACTTAAGATTTTGGATGAATTACCTAAAGGTAATTTTTGATTTGATATGCATTATTTATTGATCCAGAGTTAAATTATTTAATTACAGACAGTGTTAAGACACACAGTTATATAGGCTTTATAAGTTATGTCACAAATAGCCAAACTTGTTTGCATGTTCCTTAGCAACTAAATGTGGCTTATAGTGTGAATAACACTAAGGGAATGTTTCACAATGGATGGATAAAGTACCAAATAGCTATGCAGCACACAAATTATTCGAAAGATAAAAGTTTCAACTAAGATATTTCGCATTTCATGACAAATAGCGCTATCTGATAGTTGTGAAACGCAACAATACTGTTTATTGTACCAATAAGTAATAAATAGCTTATTTGGAACTTATCTGGACATTGTGAAATAGACCCTAAGTGTATACTTACAATCTAATTAATGTTTAAAGTGAGGCACCACTATCCAGATGATATAATATTAATAATAAATGTAGATGCTTGATAGGATAAATATTTACTTTGATATTTTTAAACTAAAGGAGATTGATTACGGCACTAGTGACATACAGAATTTTCATTTTCAGAATGGACTATTATACAGTTAACCTCTCGGTACAACCCAGAGGAGAATGTAAAACCATTTGATGAGTTTAAAACTGATATTAGTTCTATATTCATAACCATGTTTACAAATCATTATGTAGACAAACCAATGACTGTTTTAATCCCAGCTAATGTTACTAAAGGTATTCCTTTTAAAGTTGTCAATTATCATAAGGAATAGGGTAAACTCATCATTAGTCTCACTATATTTTTTATTCCACTAACAAAAAGTATTATCATATAATAAACAAAGTATATATTAGTAACCCATAAAGCCTTCACAATATTAACACTCTGATCACTTTGGTCATTGTTTTATTTCATTCTTTTGTATTTTCAATACACTGAAAATCAAACGCAGGGCCAATATTGGTGTAGGCTCTTTGCCCAGAACTAAATCGTTATTACAGAAGGAGAGAAGCCGCTATTTAAAGAACTTTATTATATGTTGGATGATAACTATAAGACCATAGAGAGTGCTCAATATCTGAACAATAAAAGACTGATAAAAAATTATTGGAGCAAGAGGGATGATATTGATCTACGAATGAAAGTAAAAAATATTTCTTATTATATACCAATATCTATAGAACACTTTGGTTGTTTACTAAAGTTATAAAATGTTTTCGTTGAAATAACTTTTTTATATTAGCATCAAAACAGACTAAAATATCCCTTAGCAAGAAAACTATACTAGGATTATAGGTACAATTGTATTCACTATAGATATAATTACTGAATAAAAAATTTTAAACTCTAAAATCATAAATTTCAGGGTGTGTTAAATATGATGGATAAGGAGTGGCTTGGTGGATGGTGCTCCCTTCTTACGGGAAAGTTAGTGGATTCAAAGCTGAAAAATAAAATAATCCATAATGTCGACGCTACCATTTCTGATTGGGGGTGTGTATTTTTTTATTCATAAATAGTATAAGATTACTATTTGGTTAGGAAATATATAGAATTTGAGAAAACCTCGAACATAAACAGAGATTTGAGTTTAAACAATTATTTTCTTGTGACTCGCTCACTTTTCAAGTTACATAGTAATTTTGCTTGTATTAATCACAAACCTCTACCAATGCTTTTGTTTCGAAAAAAGAAAGCATTTTAATAATGCATCATAATTAAGATTAATATTTATTGATTAATGTTTACCACATAGTACATACATAGTACTAAATCTATGTTATAAGGTTCAAACTTTTATCTAAAATGTATGACATAATTTAAAAAAAAATTATAAATACAATAGACTATATAAATAAAAAACACTAGAAGTTTTTGTTCAGAAGAAATTTTTTGATGGACTTAAAATAATAAAATAAGTCTGTGTGTTAAAGTAAAATTCAAAATATTTACTTCTCATTACAGGTTCATAAAACTAACAACCAAACAGAAAATACTGCTATACAACCTCATGGACTGCTCACCAGTGTTGTCATCACAACAAATTAAATCTTGCATCCGGCAAATTTTGACGGAACATGGAGACACTGAAGAATTAAGAACTTTTAAACGTGATATAAAGTGTTTAGATTGTGATAGTGATTTTAGATTCTCTAGTGAATTGTGCATGAACTGTTTGTCAAAGTGTTTTGAAGAAATTCACAAGTTTACTGTGGTTGATGGTATCAAGGCGTTTTCTCAAGTGGCAATGAAGATAAAGGATGATTTAGATTTTAGGGAAGCACAGCGACATCCTGTCATCTTAATTGTTGATGAGGTAGGTTTGTTTTAACAACATTTTGATGATATAAGTATAGAGTAAGATGGTAAACTTGTAAAAAAAACAAGCCTTGTAATTCAGTTCTTTTACTGTGACAAGTTGTCAGATCCATGCAATACTATCATGTAAGGCCATCACATGAATACACAATGGATATCAGTAGTAATACATATTATAAATACTGTATATTTCATTGTTTTGATTTAACAATGAAATATACAATATTTATATTTTTAATTTTCCACAACAAAGTTAAATTAATCTAAAATGGCCTGAACTGTTTGGAGTAATGGCCGTGCCCCAGATATTGATAAATTAAAATTCATTTAGGTAACAAAATCTACTCCTATGAATAAAGAATTAAATAAGTTAATAAAGAAATATATATAAAATGCTTCTAATTTTACATTGCCAATTTGTAAGGAGCTGCAACCATTGCATCATGTTCCACATACCATCTAGTGAGTAATAGTTAATAATAAAAATAAAAAAACAAAAATTTGTCCTCTATCAGCAGTAGGCATGGTGAAATAGGAGCACGCACTTACATTCTCGTGGGAACAACACGCCAATACATAGACGATATAAATAACATAACCACATATACGAATTCAACTCGCGAGCCCTCTGGCATTGAGAGTGTCCGTGGGCGGCGGTAACACTTAACATCATGTGAGCCTCCTGCCCGTTTGCCCCCTGTTCTATTAAAAAAAAGAAAAAAAAACTGTAGTAACCCGTTCACGAGTATGACGCATGGCCAGCCTGCATATACATTTATAGAGAGATTTCTATATACCTGACCAGACTGCTGCTGTAAGATAATATTTTATGACTATTGTAGATGTACTATGGATATACTATACTCTGTGAAATAAATTGATATATATAATTATTATTTTATTATTATTTTTTAATAATTAAATTTTAAGGTTAGTTATTAGGTATATTTTTATGTATTATGTTATTTCTTAAGTTACCCAATTATATGAATTTATTTTTTGACGTTCATAAGTGTACATAATGTTGTCACCGTTATTCTATTATTTTCTAGTTTAATTAATTACACTGCTACATTTACATATGTGGCTAAATAAAAAAAATTAGCAGTTTTTAATTTCTTATTAAATTTATTTTGTATTCTGAAACGGGTTGGTAAAAATACTTAATCCTGCAAATGTATTTTCTTTCAGTTACTTGATTCATTCCCATGGGAATCTTTACCAGCTCTGAACCCGCATCCCATCACTCGGATGGAAAATATTCACTTCCTCTACTTCCTGTACAAGACTCATGAAGACAGCATTGTTGATGGATATTTTGTTACGAAGTCAGAGGTCGGCAGATATGTCATTAATCCTGGTAAGATCATTTTGTATTTGAATCTATCGTGAAATGTATTCGAATTCATTAGCGACATATAGTGTATCCATAATCCTAAATACTACACAATATATTAATACATATGTTTTAAAACTCGCACTGTAGTTTAGATTTCTGGTTGCCATTTGCTTAAATTTTTTATATTGGACTTACGAGAATGGAATGCATAGTTTGTGGTAAATCTTGGCACCTAAAACAGATGAAAAGAAAAAAATTATGCACACATTATATATACTATATATTATTAAAAAAAACTTAAAAATAGTTAATTTACTATTTTTAAGAAAAAGAATACATACCCCCAATCAGAAATCGTAATGTTTCCTGTGACAAGGGATCCATCAAGCCACTGCTAATATGTATATATTTATAAGTAAATTTACAGTTACACATATTGTTAAAGAAATCCCGAAGACAATTACAGATTATAGAAAGCATATGACCAAAAAGTACATTAATAGATAAAAAAAAGAAAAGGAAATTTTATAAAATAAAAAAGTAGAGAACTTCACAGGCAAATTATGTAAATCCATATCATCTCGACGCCCGTTTTTAACGTGTTACCCTTAGGGTTCTTAAAGAAAAAAGCGTACCAATTCAAAGGCCGGCAACGCACTCGCGAGCCCTCTGGTATTGAGTGTCCATGTGTCAGGTGATCCACCTGCCCGTGATATTCTATAAAAAAAATATTTTACTGAAAAAACTTAAATTGTTATTACTGCTAAATAAAGTCTTCCCGCTTCTTAAATATTTCTCACATCCTCTTCGTTAATATATTTTCTAGACAAGGACCTACAGCGTATGCAGCTTCGTATGCAGTCCTTCATAGAATATTGGTGCGGAGACTGGAAGGGTCGGATCGCTGAGCCACCAGCACCGGGAGAACTGCTTGAATATTTGAACGCGGCTGACATTTTCCTGTAAGTGAAGTTAGAGCAATCGACTCGTAGAAACAACGGCTCGTATTGTGAATCTAGAAACAGGGATTGAGTTGTACTCTGATTTTTCATTCCGTAGAATTTTGACATTTCATAAGTGTTGCTACTAAAAAATTCTCCACTGTAAAAGGGACAAATTTGACCCCTATGAGGGCAATAAAATAAAATGCTACTTTCTTTTATGTTTAACCTACAAAAAGGTAAATTATCAATTATCAATCAAAATAGATATTTAAATAAAATATATCACGAACTATCTTACTTATCAAATAACTTTACTTTATTCTTTAGATGGCATCGCTGCCTGTTAATTCTAGGTTTAGTTAACCTTTTTAATAAAATAAAATGTTATCTTAGCTTGTGCGGTTTTTACTGTTTGTAATGAGAAGGGACGTAATTATGACTCGCCGTAAAACCACTTTTAATGTGGAGCACATTTATTTAAATGGATATATTTACTAACAAATGAAGTGTCGGTATAGACTGAAATGTTCAGACTCGTATTGAAATTGAAAAATGAGTCCGGCTGAAAAGGTTTGCCATCTCTGACATGTCAAAATCGGAGTATAGTTGTTTAATAGATTCTGTCAAAAACATCGGCCGTTTTACGCACTCCTCTACTGCTTAATTTAAAAAATAAAAAGTGCGTGCGTACAAAGTACACATGTCGGAAGTGAAACTTCTTTGTGAATTAATAATTACTAAGGTAAGCCGTTGGCAAGCTTTTTTATCAATAAATAAATAAAAAAAGGTAAAAGCCCTTATACTCCATGTATGTATTTGCATATCTCTATTCACTGTACGTATAAGTGCTAATAATAATATATATAAATAAATGAACTAGTAAACGAATACACAAACCAATATAGCATGTATTATTTCTCAATATCCCTTATTCTCTCTCTCGTTCAATCTTTCTCACTATAGCTCTCTCCCACCTCTCGCTCCATGGCACTGTGCGTGATACGACAATCGCTCTATCTCGCTTTTTCTCTCGCTCTTTCTCACTTGCTTGCTCCCTACTCTCACTCCATCGCTAGTTGCTTCATGCTACGTTCGCCTTGTCTTACTCTCTCTCTCTTTTTCGACACTTCCGTTGCATACTTGCGTGACGTTACATTTGTAACAATGTTACCCTCATGTGCCTAAAGAAGTTTCACTTCAAAAATTAAAACAACTGTTAATGTCCTAACTCTTACATGTATATGTGTCGTTGTCATGTTTTGTTTTGTTGTGTATCATACAGTTATATTGGTGAAAGCTATTGTGGATACTTCCAATGTGTTTATTTTTAACTTAATTTTTATTGTAATCTGTTTTGTTTCCAAATAAATAAATAAATATTTCCTCAGTTACTGCGGTCACGGCGATGGCGTAGGCGCAGTGTGTAGTGGCAGCGGTGTGTGTCGCGGCCGTTGTGTGTGTGTGTTGTCCGGGTGTGGGTCTGTGCGTCTGAGTGGCGCCAGTGGGAGGGCGCCTCCTGCCGCCCCGCATCAACACCTGCATGTCGCAGGCTGGTGAGTTTTGAGTTCAACCACCGGAATTACTATAATCATTTCGAGACTTGCTTTTAATCTTCTTAGCTAATACGTTATACGCTGCTATAACATGATTCCTAGTGAAATGTTGGAACTGCCTTTTCAGATTCAAAACACATTAAAAAAACCTTAATGTATAAAGGTTACTACACAGTAAATGACTACCTAGAAGATAAAAACGCTTGGCAATAGTTCTAATTTGTTTTGTTATCTTGGGAGTGTCTGGATATGTATGTAATGGTGAATGTGTGAATCACAGAACAAATTTTTATTTTGTTTTTTACTTATGTAACTTAAATGACGTTGTGGTTTATGACATTTTTGAATTATTGTTATGTAGAGGGAGGGTAAAACTTGCTGAGTTTCTTGCCCGTTCTTCTCAGAACAAGGCCTCCTGGTAGTTTTGCGAACGGATGGCGTAGTTTTGTAAATTGGCGAATTTTGTAAACGTTTTTGACATTCATAAGCATGCCTTCAGTCGCATCTAAACTGAATAAATGAATTTTGATTTGATTAGTTAAAATTCATATTTAAAACTATAGAATGTCATTAAAATAATAGTATGGTAGTAAAATTTAATTTGTGTAGATTTGTATGAATCTGTAAGAGAGGTATCAATAAATTGCTTAATTCCTCTTAGGAGTTCGAACCTGGGACCCCTCTGCGAAAAGAAGTGACAGAAGTTTTATAGAATACTAACTGACCCAGCAAACATCATGTATATTATATTTAGGAAACATTTTTTTAGTTCAATCAAAATGTCCAGTATAATAAATGAATAGGGGTTGATTGTAGAGGGGTAAAAATTAAGGGTTATGTGTGTGTGTCGATAATAATACATTACATGTACATATGCTACATGTGTATTTTTGTATGTTGTAGGTATAAAAAAATAAAAAAAAACAAATTTGTTTAAAAAATAAACATTTAGTGAGGTGAAAAATAGATATCTAATTTTAAAATAATTAGATATCTATTTTTTGTGCATATCTATCATAGATAATTTTGTGTGCATATCGGAATATGCATACAAAATTTTATGAAAATCGGTCAAGCCATTTCGGAAGAGTTTTTTACAAAGACACGAGCATTTCATATATGTATTAGTGAAAGATATAATATTTCAAAGTGTTACATAAATTGAACCAATGTGGAACAATTTTGGCTAAACCATTTAAGAGCACTAAAATATCGTGTAGAAACCGGCTTGCCTGAGACATGTCGCAGTAAAGTAGTTAAATCACAGAGTTAATTGAATCTCTAGACAGTTAATTAAAGATTGATAATTAATCAAATCGCTAGCATTTTGATTAAAATAAAGCAGCGTTGAAAACGTTTTACTATATGTCTGACCGAAAGCCAGCGTGTTGATTAATTATGTAAAACAAGATGGCGGTCACGACAACATTTTTCAAAGTAGTTTGTTCTCTGGTAGAAATTCAATTAACTCACTGATTTAACTACCTTACTGCGTCAGACACAAAAACTCGACGGCGTGTCTCAGGCAGAAGTTGCTGATCACGCCTATTAGATTGACAAATCGTCATGAATCATATATATATATATATAAGGAGATAGACTAAAGCCCAGATCTAAAAAGTTTTTTTTTAAACGTTCATAATTTCCTAGATATTTTTTTTAGTCCTTGCGTAGTGGGAATGCTATGGGAAGTAACGGATCTAGAAGTGGATAAAGTGGTGAGCACAATGGTGGCCCTCAGTGTCTCAAGTAAAGCACCGCTGGACTGGAAATATGTGGGCAAGGCCAAGTGGAGTCAGGGGGAAATTGGTAAGAGATATTAATACTAAACGAGAAGTTTGAATGTTATGTTTGAATTTCTAAGACAGGGATATACATTTGTTATTTATTTATGTAATAGGAGGCAAACGTGCAGGAGGTTCACGATGTTAAGTAATGCCGCGCCCATGGACATTGCTAGACGGCTCACCAGTGCGCTCCCGGCCTTTTAATTAAAAAAATAAAATAAAATACGTTTATTTTGAAACATAAGATTATCAAGGTATCACTTATTCCACGTCATTAAATTCGAACCTGTAGGCATCCCTACTCATCGATAGAGGGTGTATGTCGAGAGAAAAAGCCTGCAGTAAACTCGTTAAACGTTTCGTTCAGTCACTTGTCTTACGGAACTTTAGCGACTTGATTTTCGATATTTAATAAACTGTCTATAGATTCAATTAACTCTTTGATTTAACTATTTTACTGCGACATATGCGAGGTTCAAATATGTTTATGTTATGTACAGATACAAATGTCGATCAGAAGCCACAGTCATCGCCGGAGCAAAACTTACTTTTAGCAATATCGAAGGCGCGCCAGGCAACCAATTATCTCATGATATCAACTAGTATTGTCTCCAGAGGGTTGCCAGTTAAAATAATTGATACACCATAAATATATGTATATATTATACGCAGTTGTTTTATTTATTTATCCCAATATTCAGGTTTCAATCACATATACAAGTCTGGCGTCAAAACTGTCATAATTTCAGTCGGGATTGGTTTATGGCCATTAAATCGGTTTTGTAGTCTACTAGCAGACAGTGGCGTAGTAAATTGGGGGCGGCGGGGGAAGGCCGAAACGGGTGTCGCCTTTTTGGGGTATTACCCAACCGGTCTCTCAACTTTAAGAACAATGTACAAACAAAAAAAAAATCGCTAGCATATAAATTTATTTTTCAGTGATTCCTCCACTCGCACTAGCTCAGCTCTATGTAGAATTCGCGGATTCCCGCAAAAGAGCCTGTCGTGGGGGATTCCCCGTTCCATACTCGCGATCTTCTAATAAATTATCCATGTCCTGTATAATAAAATTTATTGCTTTCGATGGGGCGACACTATCAGCTTCCGCACTGGGGTCCACCCAAGGTAGCTACGCCACTGCTAGCGGACCCGACAGACGTCCTGCATGATATTTCAAGCGATTAGGATATGAAACAAAGTATGAAAGTACCGAGTACAGCGCCATTTGCTTGGCTGATTCGTGAATGTAAACCATCCAGGGCTCCACCCAAACGCAAACAAAAAGAACGTTCAAATCGGTCCAACCGTTTAAGAGGAGTTCAGTGACATACACAAGTACAGTAGAATTAGCCTTCTATCTTTCTTTCAGTTGAACAAACTGCGCACTGTGTACAAATTTGATTGAAATTGGTTATGTAGTTTAGAAGCCCATAGCGAGAGATTGACCGGAGATTCGTCGGGGCTCGAGCCTTCTGGCGTCTCGCCAGAGAAGTTGTCCAAACGAATTTCTGCCAGACTTCCGTTCTACCTTTGAACAGATAGGAAGCCTCGCTCTGCCCATACCGTGGAGCGGAAAGCCGACCTTTTGGGCTATCTCTTCGCGTCCAACTCAGATGACCAAGGGTTGGCACCATCGTCCATTTCGCTGTGTGACACTTTGATGTCGGCTCCGGACTGTCTGACCGGCTGTCTTCCTTGTACATGAATAAGTCCAGCTGATGGCATCGCCCCAATGGTGCTGTGGACTTGTGGTTCTGATTTTTTTCTAGCACATGTACTCGCTCGCCACTGGCTCAATGCTGGTTTTGGCTTTTTGAAAATTGAATCCTGTTAATAAATCAATTGCAAAAACGATACATAGTAAATTTGCTTGTAAATTTATAACAGGCGTCAACTGCATAACATCACTTTTTTATATATGCCGCAGCCAACTAGCTTAGTTAGACGTTTAAATTAAGAGTCAACAGGTTAAGTAATAAAACGTGATCGATCCAAGTCATTTGCCTAGCTGTTTGATCAACTGGCTGAACATCTTTCAGGCCGCTAGTTAAACGGCTAGGTCAGTTATTCTCAAACTTTTTTCTGTTACGGCACATATTAAACGATTTAAAATGTGGCGGCACACAAAGAAAAAGATATTTACTATTTACTTACTACAACAAATTCCATAAATAGTTTATGACAAAAGTTTTAAATATACAGAATAAACTAATATTTGCTTCAATAATAATAATAATTAAAAGTTTATTACGGGATTAATTACAAGCTAATAATTAAAATATTTTTTTTATTGATATAGTTTAAAAATATTAACATAATTATATGTTCGCAAAATTTGGCGGCACACTTGAAATCTGGCGGCACACAAAAGTGCCGCGGAACATAGGTTTAGAATCACTAGGCTTGGCTGTTAAATGAACGGCTAATTAAGCTAATTGGCTGCGACATACACAAGGCTTATGACCTTTCGTTTTTATGGAATACATTTCATGCAACATTCATTTTTTTATTGACTTTACGTTATTGAATTTTTCTACTGTATTTTATATATTCATCATGATATTTTTGTAATCCTTATCTATATGTAATATTATAAAGAGGAAAGACTTGTATGTAATTATGTTTATAACGAATTGACCCAAAAAGTACCGGACTTTGGAGGCTTTTAACTGCAAGAAAAAATAAGGATCCCTACTAAAACTATTATAATGTTACCCAAGGTGTAAAATATCTTTCGCTAGGAAAACTAGTTATAATAGAACAAAAAATGTTTTAGAACATATCAAAAACTAAAAAAGATATTTAAAAAATAAATGCGCGCGTAGCCGCGACGGGCTTCTAAACTTAATAAATTATTAAGGTTAGATGTTATTTATGTACCAAAAGATTAAATTCTCCAATTAAATCGAACAAATGGACATATTATACCTAGTTCAATAAACATTAAGAAAAGATATCTATCTTACTTAACACGATCTTTCGTTCTCAAACAAGGAGTAATTCAATTAATTCAAGGTTTATAAGTTTTAAATCGCAAAATGTGTTTTATGAGTGTGAGATCATTTCCTATTATAAATAAAATACTAAAAATTATTGTTACTGGTTATGCCAATCCACTCACTCGGATTACCTTGATAGTATATCTGTCTCTGTCAGACATTTTGAGTTTAATATACTCTTGATAATGCTATCTCGTTTTCGCACACGTGTGTTAGTCAAAGATAAGTTAAGGTAGATATAAAGACATGAAGGTATTGGCTACCTATTATAGATAGCACTCATAGAAGAAACTGAGAAATATTGAAAATGCGTTTAATTATTTATATATATATTATGCGTTGATTTATTACCATAAAAATACAATTTCTAAATGTTTGGAACACTGGAGCAAAATAAAAAAAAGCACAATATATCTATCAAAAGTCGTCTAGGCAAATCCAGGTTTAAAACTTTACTTGACAGTTGTCAATAGTTTTTTAAAAGCTAAGTTATTTGAATAGTTAATAAAAGCAAGTAAAAAATATTCTTGTGCCGCTTGTGTTTAGTCATGTAATAAAAAACGTTGTTTTTTACAAATAAGCTTTAAAATATTAAAAGTTAATTAATAATTTCCTAGAACTAACCCATTCTAATTATAATTATTAAATTATAAGCGACGCATCTAACGTTCAATTATCTATGACGCGCCATGCCCGTTCTACCTCAAAGGTTTTTCGTTGCTTTGTTGTGTCTGCACAGTTGTCGGGGTAACACCGTTGCGCAGCTCCGCACCGAACTGTTTCGGTCAGTGCAGTGCCGTGATACGGAAATGCTACGCTAGTGAACGTAAAAATTAATAATGGCATTAAAAAAGGATTTCGACATCCCCGTCAGTGTTTTCAAGCAAATTAAATTGCCCAAAAGTGCGAAAATACAGCAGGCATTCGAGAAATTGTTCAAAAAGAACAACTATACGAAAATAGTGCAAAGTTAAGAATTGTGTAAATAAATGGCTGGTGATTCTAGTGCAATTAGTAGAAATAGTTCTTTTGATACGCTTTTTATTGATACAGAGACGGAATTTGTCGGTAAGGGTAATAAAGCTCATGTGAAAAATAATAGAAGTAGGAGTGGGAACAGAATTACTAGTTCGTTGAGCGTTACTGATGATACATTTTACAAGGATCTAGAAGATTACGTGAAGGAAATGGCGGGTAATACGAGCGTGGAAACAGATGATGTTTGGAGGCAGTTGCAGCAGAAGGAATCTGACCTTCTCTTGGCGGCGGAGCTGGGAAAGGCACTGCTAGAAAAGAATGAAGAGTTAAAGAAGGAACAGGATAAGGCTGCTGAGGATTTCTCTAAGAAACTTGAGGTAAGAATCTCTATTTAATTAATAAGCAAGCAGCGGAAGGTTAAATCCTTAGTTTTAACTAATTAAAAACTTCTACTAATTAAAAATTAATTTAAAAATGGCTTTAATACCACATAGTTATATTATAGTTCGATTTTTAAAATTTCAAATTCGTTTTACGAAACTTTAGTACAGTTTAAATTTGTTCTGATTTGGAATAGAATCATACGAAGATATTTAAAAATGAACTTAAAAATATTTTAGCTTAAATAAGTATGTATACTGAATTTGATATAAAATTTACCTAAATTAAAATAACAATATTATTCCTTTTATTTAGTATCAAACCTATATTCCTACATCACTCCATATAATGAAGCTATATTAGTTAATGTTGTGTAATGGGTAATTAGGTGTATTAATTTAATTTCAATTAATACACTAAGGGTCTGTTTCACAATGTCCGGATAAGTTCCAAATAAGCTATTTATTACATATTGGTAGGATTAACACTAATGTTGCGTTTCACGATTGTCAGATAATCGCTATTCGTCATGAAACGCGAAGTTTCTTATTTGGAACTTTTATGTTCCGAATAATTTATGTGTAAGCTATTTGGTACTTTATCCATACATTGTGAATACCTGAGGGTAATATACTTAAAGTTGGCTTCATGTGTGTCAAAATTCAATATATTTTTACATACAAGTATTTTCATACATCAGAGTTCATTAAATCGTAAAACTACTCCCATTGATCATTACTGTAAACAACATTGAGTGCCTCAGAGCACATAATTTAAAAAATATTTAATTTTGAAAAATATTTCTTTCAAAAATATTTTGAAAAATATTTTGTTCAAAAGGTAAATTTGATATGAACATGCAAAATTCTGCAACAAATTTTGTTGTAACTAATACCGGAGCAGTATTCGACTAGTGTCTTCAGCGTGCGACTCTAATCCTTGAGGTCGTATGTTCGAGCCCCGGCTGTGCATCAATGGACTGTCTTTGTATGTGTGCATTTAACATTCGCTCGAATTTCGAAGGAAAACATCGTAAGAATACTGGATTTCGTTAGACACAAAAGTCCACGGCGTATATCAGGCACAGGCGAATTAAATAAATGATTATGAAACATATACAAAAATACAAGACTTTGTTTGAATATTAAATTTTATTAGATGCAGTAAAAATATACCTAACACCAGACTAAGTTAAATCATTTATTTCAATTAGGCCTATTTAGAAGGCACTTTTAAAAGACACCAATATATAAAAAATGACGAGTTGTCCTTTCCAAAAGGTAGTTTCATATGGAGAAGAACGGGCAAGAAACTCCATACTTACGATTTTTACAACTGTAGACAGTTATTTAATAATTATATAAGACCACAGTACTTTTTAACACTTGCTTCGTAGACGCAATTATATAAATACAATTATACAGTCTCTGTCAGCAACACTTGCCTATTAAAAATTATTAACAAAGAAATATTCAAGGGTTGTAACGACACTATAAAAATAAATCAGTGGCTCTACAACCTCTTTTACGTCTTGCCCTCAGATTTATGAATCTGATTCATGATCAATTTTTAAATCTAATAGGCAAGTAGGTGATCAGCCTCCAGTGTCTGACACACGTCGTCGACTTTTTGGGACTAAGACATGTCGGTTTCCTCACGATGTTTTCCTTCACCGTTCGAGCAAATGTTAAAGGCGCATATAGTCAGAAAGTCCATTGGTGCACAGCCGGGGATCGAACCTACGACCTCAGGTGTGAAAGTGGCACGTTGGAGCCACTAGTCCAACACTGCTCTAAGTAGAACGACACTATATTCGCACGAAAAACTGTACAGACGTCACCTGATACATAGTAAAGGTATTATGTTGGCTATTATTATTGCTAATATTAACGACATTGATAAAGGCTTATCGCAAATCAATATAATGACGCAATAATGCATTGTTTCACCGCTTTTTAAATTGCAACACTGTATAATGTATATACATAAGTATTTTCGTCTTGGTTTAGTGGTTAGTATATGTAATAAAACCTTTTTACTCAGGCCTCCGATTTGTTTATCTGTTTCATGATCTTTTGTAAATCCACTCCTTCCTCTTGATCGTATTCAACGAAGAGCGGTTTGAATCGTCGACGACCAATCTCTCTCCGAGCGGCTTGATTCTTTGGCGTTGCGTAGAGATGTGGGGTCACTCTGCATCTTCTACCGCATTTACCATGGAGAGTGTTCAGAGGAGTTGTTCGGATTAATACCTGCTGCTGAGTTTCATCATCGGACGTCGAGGCAGAATACGAAATTCCACTCGTATCACCTCGACGTCCGCCGTTCCACAACTGCGCGATTTTCCAGGCAGTTTTTGCCGCGCACCACCACTTTGTGGAACCAGCTGCCCACTGAAGTATTTCCGAACCAATTCGACTTAGGGTCCTTCAAGAAAAGAGCGTACAAATTCTTAAAAGGCCGGCAACGCACTCGCGAGCCCTCTAGCATCGAGTGTCCATGGGCGGCGGTATCACTTAACATCAGGTGAGCCTCCTGCCCGTTTGCCCCCTATTATATACAAAAAAAATCTAGTACGTCGCCATTTTGGGTCTATGGCAAGGCGGTTTCCTCACCATATTTTCCTTCAATGTACGAGTGCAAATTCGCCCATAGTAAGTTCATTGTTGTTCAGTCGGGGATCGAACCTGAGCCACTAGGCTAACACTGCAGCATATATCAGTTTTGGAAATTTTCTGTTTCGCTTTGAGGAAGCTAAATCTAGTAGTTTTGAGATTACTTGTTACAAAATATATCCTCTCTATATGTTAGTATAATTAGATAGATATAGCTGAGAAACTATTTGCTATAATTATCGAATTTTCTTGCATAAAAAACTATGAAAGAAAAAAGATATAAACTTTATTTCAAAAATAAGTATTCGTACGCTATATCAGCGAATATTTAAACCACATCGAAATTTGGTTTATTAGACGTCCTAATTATGTCACAAAGAGGGAACACTAAACCGCGCTATAACGCCGTTTCCGTCAAATAACGCGCTATTTCACCGCGATAACGTGGAGTTATCAAGTTATATGTCTGTAATGTATCAATTTCTTAATTCGCTTTCCGTATCTTTGCACCTGTTTCAATTGTGTTATAAACTAAAACTTTATCTATTAAATTCGTGTCCCTAGTTTTTTATTCTTCAAGAAAGGGCATTTTGCGAGAACGCTACTACAACGCGATTTCCTATTTATTAGGATAGGCAATTTCTGTATTCCAAATCATTTGTTTGAATAAAATATAACTGAAATGTTGTATTTAGTATTGTCTTTTATTAACATAACTTTTACACATTTAAAGAAAACACTTTTTCAACGGATTGAAGCTATGTATTATAAATTTATAATTATTTTACGTAATTTTAAGATTTTTCGACGTTGCGCGTTAACTTTTCCTACAGCTGTGGTACTTTATGACATTCAATACCCCTTTGTCTTCAGTCAACGTGATCACGCACGCTGTAAAGCACGTGAAACGTCGGAAAAAACTTAAATTATGTAAAATAATTATACATTTATCAAACATAGCTTCAATCCGTTGAAGTTTTTTTTAAATATTGTATTGTAAGTTGTATCGGGCTCAGTGCCAAATAAAGTCAATATTGATGGCCAAGCATTGTAAACTGGTATGGCGTGCAGGTCGTTAGCACACCGTTATGGTGAATCACGGAGAAACAGGATTTTCAGCTTTAAGCTCGGAAGTTCGAATAACTTTGCTAACTTTAAATGAAACTTTAATAACCCGGTCAAGTCTTTATTAGTAGCTGTGTGATACTAGCAACAATTCGGATGTAACACGATGATTGGTTAGTTTATCTCGGTTAACAGACTAATGCTGAAATAATATTTTTTGACATAGACACGCACTGTTTAGATATCGATGTCTTCTATAAAACTGTAGTTCTTCACTTTGGTCTATGGTCAGTAAATTTCGCAGTGTACGGGATTGAGGAATCTTTATTGGTCCTACTAATGTTCCAGAAAACTCTAATTTAGGTAGGTTTCTGGTCATAAAATAATTTTATTAATAAAACCTAATTTATTATAAACCGCTTATAGAAAGTATTTATTAATATTACCATATTTCTACGTAACCATATTCTGCTCAGCATTTTTACCTGCGTCTTAAAATTAACAGTCGTAATTACTAGGCGTCGCTTCTATCTGGCGTTAAGTGCACCCTTCAGATCATTAAAAAAAACATTTTTTACCTAAGCAATTAAGATTAACGCATTCCTATGTTGCGATAACCAATTAGTTAACAAGTGTCGTTAACTTATAACAAAATACATATTACACAATAAAAAGTGTTAATATTAAAATATTTAATTTATTTTTAAACAATAGTTTTTTTATTCGCCGTCATTTGAAGTTTATATTGACGACATGTAATATTTTTAAAATCAGTTCAATTAAATTTTTTGAAATAGCTAGACGTTTAACGTTAATCTGTACTCTAATATTTACCTGTGGCAATGACGAACTGGTATATGGAGCGCGATACAAAGGGATACAATCCCTGGTCGTGCAATGTAAGCACGGCTGTGGATCAATAGACATTTCTTTCATTAAACACTATCATACTGTGAACCATCATGAGGCTGGCATGCCTTAGACCTAAATATTGATAGCGTGTATGAGTCACATTACTGCTCAATCCTATTTGCTAATTAGGAAAAAAAAATGTGAGCCGTCACGGGACGCCTGGCAGATGTGAAACATCGAAATTATTCTGTTACTTCACAGAAAATGCAGAAAAGAACAGATTGTGATAGGAACTAAATATGTCATAATGATAAAATAAAATTTTACGATTTTGTTTTCCAGATAACGATGACTATTTATTGAATAAACATTTATTTTCATTAAATACAAAAATTTACAACTGCATATAGATTGTATGTATGTACCATCATATAGCGTGGCGATGCGTCGCCACGGCATGCGTCGCCACGCCAGAAATCGGTTTTACGTGCGGCTATAGATGTTTCACATTAAAAACTCACGAAACAGAATATCGTTGATTCTAATATTTTTCTTTTCTGTGACCTTCAATTAATAAATGATTCATTTGAACTGCTTTGGATGTATGTAATAGTACTTTTAATTACATTACACATTCATTTAGTACAAACTGTTTGTATCGCTGTCAAATCTATAGTTTAAAGTAAAAAAAGATTGCATCCATGTTAAACATATGAATTAATCATGGTAACAAACAATTCTCCAACCAATACAGAGCGACACGGAGATAACTTTAAATTCAAAGGAGGTCATTTAATAGCAGATTCTAATGCCCTGTTTTCCATCTACAAAGATTAAAGATTCATTATTCACATACTAGTTCTTGTTTGCCCGCGACAGTGACCTACAAATCCCAACGCTTTAGGCAAAACACGACCTCCATTTTGATTTTGGCCATTATTCATGCAGTCGTGATGTGCTTACTATGTTTGTTTTTCTTCTTTGGTTAATTTAAAACGCAGTGCTATATCCTAAAAAATATGATAAGTTATCTATTTAATAGTATCTAATAATAGCCTACATTAAATGCAACGTATTTGATTTCGAATTACTTATACTTATTCACACGCATCGAGTGGATTTTTTTAAGTCTCGTGATGACCAGTTTGCCAGGGTTCAACTCATATATATAGAGCTTGAAACACAGTATTCCATCTCAATTCTAACTTATTGCATTAACTGGACTTAAGAATGCTGGGAAAGGTTTTAAGAATGCATTTTAATCAAACTGAAACGCTCTCGAAAAAGAATGGAGTAGTTTATCATCAGTCGCAAACCAAATACAACGACGTTTAAAACCAATTAATCAATTACAAAAAACTATAACCTCTCGGTCACACTTAGTGAAGTTGCCGGTAATTTATGATTGATCACTGTATTGATGTCGGTAAGAAATAGCCTTTAAGCCAATCCGAACCGAAATCAGGTAAGCCACCATTACGAAAGCTGTGGATAGCATATTAAATAGAAATGAATCATTCTTTGAAAACCGGTCATGCTAGTGAGGGTTTGGCGGGCTCGTACAAGGGACCTGTCTCAGACCAATTTTGATTCTTGTTTTGATTAAATATGATAGATTCAATTAAATTTTTGTAATGTAAGTAATCATTTGTATATTTGTTATTATTAATTTTTATTATAACAGTGTTAGACGCTTTATGTTTTATTAGCATATTGCATTTACTAATTAGATTGTACTTACGTCTTCCTTAAATATCTTGAATAAATATATGTAGATGCAACAATATAAAATATATATTTATAGAATCTGTGTCCTAATTCCGACTAACTTTTAGACGTTATTATATATAACATCGAATTGTTTACTGAAGTAGATTTGAAACAAACATTTGTTACATGCATATTACATTTTTTTTTCATAAAATTTGGAATTAGTTATTCCTGTAAAGTAAATCCTGTATATCAATGCAAAAATGCTGCAGAAACGAAAGTAAAAGATGTATTTTGAATCACTCGGTCAAACAGTTAAACCTTTTAAAGTATTTCTTTATTTTTAATAATTGTTTAATTGTTAGTCGGTGAGAGCCGGAGGTCGTGGCCTCGAAACCAAAGCCTATGCCGATTTCAGTCTTATTACATTGAAATCGTTTTTGCATTTTCGAAAAATATGAATCTTTAAATTATAACTATAATAAAATATTAAGGATTCTCATGCTATTTAGAAACGAGACTAAATTGGACTCCTTTAAAAAATGTTTTGGATTTTGAAATAGAGATAATTTCGAATTGGTAATTATCAACTGTGATGCTAATACCATAATAAATTGAATAATTGGCAGTATTCAAGAAAAGACGACGCTTGCGTAAGAGATCATTCATATTTTAGCAGTTATTGTAAAAACCCAAGGTTAGACATTTAATACTTCATCTTTGGAATCGCTATTGAGTTGCAGACTACTACAACTGTTAGTTACTGTCACAGATTTTTATAATGAGTTTTGGTACCACGTAATTCCAAATTTGCAATATCAGCGCCATTGAAATAACTGCTCAGATTGTCAGTGCCAATTACGCAATTGTCGAGTCAATCATTGAAAGCTTTTGAATTTATATGGTAAGCTGACTATTTCTTTGTAAAAAGATGCCTTAATATATTTCAAGAGTTATATTTTATTGATTATGTATATGACATTATACGGCCATTTCGCATTGGTGACAATATTCTAATCTGTGGATTTATAAACACAAATCTCCTTTCTAGATTCATCAGAAAAATATAATTGCGGTTCATGTAATTACCAGAATTGTCTTCACGCTATCAGTATCATTATATTATCAGCTACTGACAACGTAACATATAAAATAACGCTTTAATATTGTTGTTATTGTTTTTAAGAAGTGATCACTCGATATCCTGGCCATAAGACCGAGAAATAGTTCATTTCAAACTTTCCAAACTGTACTAGATCGAATATCAAAAATGATCTCCTGAATCAACACAATCTCTTTTGATAGCATTTGTTGCTGATAAATTCTCAAAATACTGTACCAATTTCAAACCCTTCACCATTAGAATACTTGTTTATCCCTGAGTAACTAGGAAATTTCAAAAGATCGAATTTTTGATGTGAAACATCTATAGCCGCACGTAAAACCGATTTCTGGCATGGCGAAGCATCGCCACGCTATATCATGGTGTATACATACAATCTATATGCAGTAGTAAATTTTTGTATTTAATGAAAATAAATGTTTATTCAATATTTTATTTTATCATTATGACATATTTAGTTCCTATCACAATCTGTTTTTTTCTGCATATTACTTCACAAAATAATTTCGATGTTTCACAACTGCCAGGCGTCACGTGACGGCTCACATTTTTTTTTAATTACCACGATTATGTATAACGAATGTGTTAAATATGCCTATACCAGCTTAGAAGATATTGCATAAAGTTACATTTGGCTCTTAGCGCATTTAACCTTCATTAGAGGTTGCAACGCAATTTTATCCTGTATTTTATATTGCGTTTACTATTTGTCCATGGGTCTTTAATTATATAAGTAGCTTAAAGAGACTGAAACGAATAGAACTTAGGTAGTCTGAGTAGCGTGCTTATACCTTAGCTCATTCTGTAAGTATAATTGTTTTTTTTTTATATATTATTTATGTTAGCTGTGGGATTACGAAATAAATAAATGAAATTTATTTCTACACTCCTTATTGCATTATTTCAATTTTTAATTGACCTAAGATGTTTGATTGATCTACTGAACAATCATTTATCAACGTGTCTGAAAAATTTAATATTGTTCTTATTGTGATAACCTTGTTTTAAGTGCGTGATCAGATAATGCACTCAAGAAATACGTTATCATGTTATCAATGTATTTATCAGACTGAAGATTTCGTCACCATTTTCAAATATATTCTTTTCAAACTAATTTTCGCGTTAAATTATTTATTTTGTACCAGCTGGTGACCGCGTCTGCGCAGGTTTGTAGACTCTTTGGGCGTCTTGTGATGCCAACCTTCAAAATGAACCCAGAGCTTCAAATATCGACTAAAAACGCCTAAAATTTTAATTGTATACTCAAAATACATTCAAGTAGCATAGATCTTGGAGTATTATAGATTTTTGATATTTCGGTTCTTAGTTATAGCAACAAATTCCCCAAGTTGGCATCAGTAATACTGTAGCCAGTTTATCTAGTATCCACATAATCTTTGAATACGTCAAGACAATTACGAGTAATTGATTTGAATATACTAAAAAAATAAAAAAATGATTTATACCTGGTACAACGCCACGTTCATGACCACGATAACTGTTATATTACATCGTTAATTATGTACTAGCCCTATACCGGATTCAAGTAGTTACTGGTTACATACCGTCACTGGAAATGCATACGCGGATGGACATACGGAATGCTATACGTATTTATTTTACATACTTAAAATATTAAACAGTGCTTCCCGGCCACACTAATTCTATAGTTTGTAAGATTTTTTGTCAGACCGTTGGTTTTGAGTTAAATTTGCCTTGTCTCGATATTTCCGTCATCGTACCTTTTCTGATGGGATCTTCTTCGTATTCTTCTACCTAACCTAACGTTTTTTTTGAATTTGCAAACGGGTTGGCTCACCTGATGTTAAGTGATACAGCTGCCCATGGACACTCAGATCGCCATAAGGCTCGAAGTGCATTGACGGCCTTTTAAGAGCTAGTATGCACTATTCTAGAAGGACCCGAATTGGTTTGGAAATACTTCAGTGGGCAGCTGTTTCAATATAGTGGAGGTGCGCGGCAAATAGTTTTTATGTAATAAGCAGCTTAAGCGAACAATTAACACGATATTGTTATATTTCGCGTTTCAAACGAAGTCATCATAATAAAATCTGTATAAACACAAAATTTAAATTGAAGTACGGTAAGTAACATAAATTGAATTTGTTTATTTAATTAAAATATTTCATTATAACGCATGTTAAATGCTGATTGCTACAATAGGGCGTTTTGAAACGCTATCCTCGTATATAGAGCCTCTGATGAAGGCGACGGTTTGAATGTTTAAATGATGACAGTATATTTTGCTAAAAATTTTTCGAAGAAATTTCCTTATATTAAGAAAATAGATAAAAATAAAAAATTAATTCAATGCAATCTAATCATGGATATTTTCATATCTTTAGTTCACATTTTAACAAAAGAATGAATTTTATTTCACTTTGATTGCCTACGTAACGGTGAGCGGCATAACGCACGCGCAGATGCTGTCACGGTCGAATTGTGACCAGCTGCTTCCGTCATGTGCTAAGGGCGTCTTTATAAAATAATTAAACTTTAGAATTTTTCGGGATACCTTTGTTTGTTCAATACAATCAGCGGATTGTACTCCTCAGATCTTTCATCACACACTCGAAATTTATCGCTATCGTCATGTATCTTCACTTGTTTCTCTGTCTGATCTTTTGGTGCCTCTCTAACTTGTAGTAGATGCAGTAGCTCTTCCGTCATAATTGTCTGCTCTTAGGCATAATTATTAGAACAGGTACGGTGCAAGAATTACCTTACCAAAACTATATGTAATGTGTTATAAAGTACAAAGCATATAAAAACTGGGATGGTAAATATTTTTATTCGGTTTAATGAGAACAATTTTTTTTATAGAACAGTGGGCAAACGGGCAGGAGGCTCACCTGATGTTAAGTGATATCACCGCCCATGGACACTGGATGCTAGAGGGCTCGCGAGTGCGTTGCCTTACTTAATTTAATATTTAAGAATTTGTTAAATTTGTTTGTAAATGTATGTACTTAGTGAATTTTATATTGAATAAAACGGATTTTTGAAATACCAATTTCGCGGCATAGATGTCGTTTATGTGGAATTTCTATAATCTCTAATTGATTATAATATCAACTGTCATCTGTCAACTACATGTGACAGTCCCTCTATGACCGCGATAGCTGAAACGTCGATTATTGTAAGATATATTCGGTTGTTTCAGTTAAAAATTTTGTTATATATACTTTTGCTTTTATATAACAGCTTATAATTTGTTTAAATTACACATATGAGGTGTTGCAATCGTTGCGTCGTATTCTAAAGGCTGCATATGCAAGTTCAAATACGTGATGAGGCAGAAACTATCGAAGCAATTATTTCACCGGGAAAATTTAACAGTAACGCTAGCTGGAAATTATTGCAAGTAGCATAGTCGTCAAACGTCATTAAAACTTGACAATTGACGTCTTCATTGAAATCAATTCAGCGGTTAAAAACCACAGATAAGCGATATCGAACTTTCCTAACTGTGTAAATGTGGTTTATTTCTCTAATGAGTCATCAAAAAGCATAGATAGTAAAAGTGGTACGGCCTCGAATGCCTGTACCTCTAAAAACCACTTTTCGCTTGGCAAGAATCGGCTTTTGCCTTCATAACTCTTTGAGCGTTAGTTTCAGTGCAAGCGATTCTCGCTGTTATCGTGTTCGGTGCACGAGTCCACAGCCGGCGGTGCTAATTAGTAATTACCCAGCAATTTGTTTACCGTTTCTTAGTTTAGCGTAAGATTTATTAATTCTAAGAATGCATAAGTTATTTTAATCTTGGCTCGGCTACTTATATTCGTTCACTTAAGTTATAATAAATTATAAGGGAAGCATAAGAAAACAGACTAAAGATATATTAAATTAAAATCTATCTTTATCGTGCGTTGGTTTTAGATGACGTCCACTTGCTGGATATAGGGTCTCTCCAGTACGACCGGTTCCCCGCGCATTGCATCATATGCCTTCTCTCTCCATCACCAGTTCATATCCTATATAGGCATATAGTGAGAGGGTGAGAGGGTGTCCAACGCATTGCCGACTGGTCCTTGGCCTCCATTCCTAGACTTATTAGCCCCATCCGTCCGCGTCGTCCGTCCGTTATCGGGAAAGGTGCAAGATTTGATTGACATAAAGTACTTGAAAACCATTCAGGACATAGACATAACATTTATTACTAATGAAATACACAAAATAATATTTTTAATAACAAAAAACCAAAAATTATAGAAAGATACAAAAAGAAAAGGTATATTTTAAGTGTGTCATGTGTGTGCGTTGTGATTGTATCTGGACCTGGCTCAGCATTATGCTGTGGAACAAAATGTTCCACAGAATGTTCCACAGCGCTGGTAGTTCTGCCAGAGACCACAACAGTTAGTTTCTGTCTCATTCATAAGTAATTTGTACTTAGGAGCCTTCGAATATTTACAATTCTCCAAAAATGTAACGTAGGCATCTCCACATCAAAAGCCTAAATAAACATGATTTATAGCAGGCTATTTTCGCACTTCTAAGGATTTTTACGACAATGTGCTAATAAAACACACTCCAACGACAATGAAAAATATTATGTCTTCAACAAAGTAGACACAGCCAGAGTGGTTTTTAATATTTACTATGATAGGTACATATTTATTATGATTGGTCCCAGTAATGGCTCGTCATCAATCCTTTTTCAAAATTAGGTCAAAACGTTCATTTAATTGCATCGTTTCTAATACCTGTCTCTTTTCCATCACAGTTAAACACAATTTGTCAATAAGGGACGAAAGAATTTTGGATAGTCGTAGCACTGAATTTGTTTGTAGGAATAGTATGATAGGCGGACTCAATTTCCACAACTAGACTCAAATTTGTTCCGTTTTGTGTAAAGCTACTTTAGCCAGCCTAGCTCCTTCCAGAAGCACCGAAGTCTCCTGGGCACTTCACAGGCTTCACGGAGCAAGGATTTCCATTCGTTGTTAAGCCACAGCCTCGCATTCCAGGACTACGTGGGTGACTGATTCCTCTGCGCTGAAACAGCCTCTGCACATGGGGCTGTCTGTCGCGCCTATTACAATTAGATGTTTATTAAGGAGACAATGCCCCGTAATAGTCCCTATCATTTTTTTGAGAGAGTTTTGTTTGTAGAAATATTATATATTTGTTACATTATACTGATAAAAGGAAAATGCCGATCACCTTATATCGTTAGCTACTTTCTCTAAATTAATTTTAATATCCTGAAGTTATTCAGGCTAAATACGTCTTAGTGGTGCGCGAATGGCAAAACATTATTGCAACCCAATTCCGTGTTAATATCTGTTTTTACGTTGCAATATTAATAAATTATCTAAAACTAAGCAATGTTTAACACTTACACTGTATCTTTTAATCGCTATTATTTTGTCCTTAACAATAAACGTGACAAACTGTTACTCATAAATAATTGACAAAATAGAAATCGGGCGAAAGCGGAAAATAGTTTATACAATATGTTGGTAATCTTTTTCTAATACAAGTTCTAATTCAATTTAAAAAAATAGCTAAAATTAAGCTATATTTTAATATGTATTGTGTATCTCTATTCACTATTATTTAGTTAAAGTTACTCATAAAACAGAACGTGCATTTTTAAAGCGGAATAAACCAGAACAAAACTACTAACACTTAAACAATATGTAAAACAAGCCAAAATTTAATACCTCAATCAAGAAAAAAATATTGTAATGCCCGAATTAAGTTCGGTGGTGGTGTTTGTATGGATATATTCTACTATATATTAAATGAAAAACTTTGTTTGAAGTTGAGAAACAACTGGCTTACGATCTTGTGGAATCCATCCCCGCGGGGGTACCGCGTGAAAGTTTCCTTTTTTCAGTTTTTCCCACTTCACTAGCTTGTGGAGGCGTGACACCTGTGAGGTGTCCTCTCTGTCAAACTTTCCCCATTCCCCAGTCATTCGAGAGGCGTTCAATGTGCGTAGCTAGATCTTCCTCTCTATACGAAGGTCCCCGGCGATGGCGGCGTTGCCTGACTGGCTAAAAACTGGGCGTCGGAACTGTCTTTAATTGTTTAAAACAGGCTTATAACTTAGATAACATTAGCGGTAGTGGGGTTGCGACGCTGGAACAAAAAACTTATTTGACTTATAAAAGAGTTCGTATATCTAAGTGACACTTATGTGGTACAAAAACTAAAGGGCTAATTTTGGCTTCAAGTGTGCGATATATACGGTACCTGCCTCATCGGGGTAATATAGGATTTTAGATTTACTCTGTATTAACCACTGGCGTACAGCAATAGAATATAAGCTAAAAATGTTAATTGCTATGTAACGAATGAAGGCAATGTAGTAGTCGAAGAGAGTGCCTAGATTTTTGGGGCGTAACTCCCGACGATTCAGGAAATCGCCTCGATTCTAAAACTAATAAAGCCTGAGTGATCAAAATGGATCGTACAATATATATGTAACTTAACTATTGTGAGGTTTTATAACTCCCGTATGTAAATATTTTTAAATAAACAAGATTGTTAGCAAGAGCTAATACTGGTCGTTGCTCTGTTTGATTTTAGTTTCTGTAACTCTTTAGAAGGCTAGAATGATTATCTAATAGCTGTATAGTTGGTATGTGACATCGATCGCCGCAATTTTTATCACACATGTGTCAAATTCTCTGATATTAAACGTTATCTAATCGGAAAATGTTTTTATTAATACAAAACAACTTTATTTACTAAAATGTTTAATAAATTATAACGATTATAATTATTCTCTGAAAAGTCGAGTATACTTGCAGACTGTTTTTCTCTCTTATATTATCGATTATATGAAAGAAATTTACAAGGAGCACTTTTTCGTTTTTACTGTTATGAAAAGTGAGTCAGTAATTTCTACAGAATGTTGTAAATCTGTTTACCTACGAAGGCGCACAGCTATATATATTACCCATAAATAAAAAAATATTACTTAAAATTGTAGCTAAGTAAATACGTTAGAAAAACGTTAAAAAAAAAACAGCTGGTCTCAACTAGTAGCCCAATCGAGAGAGGACTGGCTATCTTTGGAGGAGGCCTTCACCCATAGAGGAGTTCTTACAGAAAAATAATAGTTTAAAAATAGGAAAAACTAACACAACTAAATTTAGGATACAAATTTAATCACTAACAAAACTAACACTAGTATGTAAGTAAACTTAATTAATGTAACTTGTTCTGCTGTAAGAATTAAAAGGCTTTTTTATTTTTTATTTATTATTAAATACGTTAGACTAAATTACTTTTAATTCGTAATTCTTTGGTTACTTTTAAGTTTATTGCATTTAATTTCCCTTTCCCCATATTGTGATTATTTTAAGAACGACCATAACGTTATGTTCATTTTAAGTATTGTTAGCATGTAAGTGACATTTTCTATATTTTTAAATCTAAACCTAAATCCATATATTGCTATTTGAAAATGTATTCTTATTTGTTATAATTAATTGGCATCTCAGCTCTTCATTATGTTCTAAATTTAATATTGCTAACAATTTCCAACTAATTTCTTCCTAAAACTTAAGTTTTAGTTAAATTCACTTAAGTGAGCAATTTCATTTTAGATATAAAAAATTATGTTACAATTCTCATCATAAGTATTTGAGGAAAGCTAAGATGGGGCATGGCACATATTTTTCTTTGATTGTTTTTAATATTCTTTTTTAATTAAAAAAAGAGTGTGTGTACTTATGTACACGCGTTAGAAGTTATACTTCTTTGGCGTATGGAAAAAAAATAACTTAAATGCAGTAGTGATTAACGATAAATATTAAAATTAATCAAAAAGATTGTATTTAAATAAATAATTTTTAATTAACGATGTAAATAAATTATACATACCGACAATTAACCTCATCCTCATGCACTCAAAACAGTTTATTCAAATCAGTTTTATCACTAATATTCAATATATATATATATACTAATAAATAATAAATTATTAGTATCACCGTCGTATATGAAATTGATTTAATAAAAACACCAAAATAATATTTATTTATTCACACTGTTTACTTGTACCCTTACGAAACACGTGTTCTACATATAAAAATACTAGAATATACAACTTGAACATAGTTATCAATTTTCATACCACCTAGAACTAACTTCATGCTGTTAAATTTAGGTGTCGGTGTGCGCGCGCATCGTAAAAATTCACTCTCATCATTTTTTCTCCATCGCGCCAAAAGAAGTATAACTTCAAAACAATTTTTATATGTAACCTTCGCTGACGATAAATCATATAAGCGCGTACAACAACAATGCAATAATTTATTCTTGAACGACGCAATGAAACCTCATAAAAGGCATATGTAAGCAATTGCTCAAATTACACGTTACAGACATTTTAAAACTGGAAAACAGCTTAAATATATATTATAATATACAGTGTATGTATTTTGAATCACCTTTTAATGGATATAAAAATTTCGTTAGTAATGTAATTGATGGAATGTAGGTAATGTAAATATCTTAATAAATTCGCCGTAATGTGTTGTTGTATTGTCTTTTTGTCCGTTTATGTATCTATTCACGTAAAATCAAATTACTTAAAACATATTATTTTTATAGAGGGTAGCGACATGAAGATCAGGGTAGTTCAGATCAGGGAGAGTCAACACACCACCATAATTTTAAAATAGACAATGACAAGCATGCGTGGTCATGAAAGTAGTTAAAGAGTAAGAGGTATGTCAGGACCCTAATCAATGGCGATCTTTAGCCTCTGTCTACCCCCGAAAAAAATATAAATAAACACATCATAATAAATAAAACATATGCAAACGCCTGAGGATTCTAAACAGTTTTTAGGTGTATTATAACAATTCAAACAGACAGACAACATTTATGAAAAACAAAACACACACAAATAACCATATAATATAACAATAATCAAAAAAAAAAAAAGAGAGATATCAAAAAAGATAAAATTAAAAAAAAAAACCATTTCCCATTCGGTTTGTTTCATTTTCATTCGGTTCATTCATAATGACGAGGAGCAGAATGGTCCAGTGGTTTTGTTTGTTGAGCATAATGAAATGATGAAATGCCGCCTCATTTACAAGCGATTTTTAACTAAACAATTTTTTTAAAATAACTAATTTTTTCTTCAAAAAAGTTTTAAGTTCCTTTCCAGTACACAAACTTAAACTTAAGGATATGACCCTAGGCTGTTATTAAGTTAACGATCAATCTAGACGCTTTAATTTAACATCTGGGTAGAAAGTTTGCATACTTAAAATATTTATTTCAAAGTCAGTGTATTTAGATATCGAATTTAATGACGTGGAATAAGTGATACCATTATGATCCTATGTTCCAAAATAAAGGTATTTTTTTTTTATAACTTTTAAATCAACCGTTACGGACGAAACCTATTACCGTTGTTACAGTGTTAAATTCCCAGTATTTTTTGGCTTCTCGAATGCAACATGAGATCCACAAAGTAACATTACTCAATGCTATTTTTTGTTTTGTTACGTTTCAATGTTACAGTGTATTAGAGCGTGGCTGTCGTAGACTTGGATTTAGTATTCTCCTATGAATATTTCTGAAAGAATTAATTATGTATTTATTTGCTTGAAATGTATATAACATTTCGTTTATAGTCTTGCATGTCTGAAGTCATTTATAAAATCCTTAGTTTTTAAATAGTTTTTATTGGTAGAACTAAAATTAGAATCATTTGAAGTATATTTTGACGTTCATAAGTGTACATTATGTTACCTATATGAATAAATGTTTTTTTTATTTATTTTATAGGTAGTGGAAGCTTAAGTTAATATGTTTAAGTAATATATATACATACATACACATAGGTTTGCTAGTCTTTTAGTTACTTATAACAAATATAGAAATATGGGCTTACAGCTTTTAACCACGACGATATAGAAATACGACTTAACTTATATGGAATGAGTAAAATAAATTAAATTATAAAAATATTGTAAATTTATTTACTTTTTCATAAATTATTATATTTGTCCATATATGTAATAAAATTATTAGAAAAAAAAAATACTGGGAATTCACGTGCTGTGCGGGAATACTTCTATTCTCGCATAACGCGCTTGTACAACCACATATTAAGAAATAAAAAACAAAAAAAAAAGTATATAAAGAATTTTGTAAATACTATAAGAAAAAACTACGTTCAGTAGAGAACCCGCGTCATATGGGGGACACCCGTGTGATAAATGAAATAGTGTAATATGAAAATGCTTTATAAGAGTAGGCACCTCCTATATCTATTTTTGTAAGTTGCGAAATACCTTAGCCGCAATTAGTATTCCCTATGTTAATGAATTAACATACAATTCGTGGCCTCGCCATTTAATTGTATGTGCCATAAATCTAGCTGAGTATATTGTGCACGAAAAGATTGATTAAAGATAGCATACAACGTCTAATTATATTTATTTCTGTTACAGGTAATTACTGTTTAATTAATTCTGGTAAGTTGTGATGTATCGAGAAAGAGTACTACATTATAATAATTATTATTTGTTTATTTAATCATAAGTACGTACGGTTATTATTGAGATAATGTACTAAATATATTAAATTAAATATTTTTATCATCCAAGTACGGGTCTCCAGTCGCATGCAGCCTACCCGCTGTTACCGTCAGCATCTTCACCGCACGCGTCTTACCTTGTCTAATCTTGTCTTACACATTAACACAACCATAGATTATAGACACACTGCAATAGTGAGGGAGCCTTATCCAGATTTTTAAACTGAAATGAATGGCTATTATGATTTTTTTTTTTCAAATTTAGAACATAATAATAATTTATCGTAATAAAATACGTAATTAGAAATTAGTCTACACTTTGCCTTTTTCTCGTAAAGAAGGATGACGAGCACATAGTACTTATAATAGTGTTCTATACGAGGAGAATTTGTTACGACGCGTTTTTTTAAAACCGACGACTCTCATCCCTGAAGCCGTAGATTCCATCCCGGCTGTACATAAATGGGCTTTAACATTCGTTAGTACGGTGAAAGAATCCGGTATGCATAGACCCGAAAAGTCGGACGGCGTTTGTCAGGCACATAACGCTGATTACCTACGTGCCTATTAGATACAAATGATACCAAAACAGATATTAAAATCTAAGACCCAGTCCTAAAAAAGGTTGTTGCATGGTGTTTCATAGACTTTATTATGATATAATTAATTACAAAAGCGAATGTATTGGGGCTATGACGCAATTTGTAGTTATTGTTTATTAAGAAAAAACGTCCCCTGATCTATAAAAAATATTTGCCCTTCTAGTCTACTTTAAAGTAGTTTATCCATAGACAGATGTTACCGGTAGTCCATAAAAAGCAGCAGATGTCAGGAAACCAAAATGTCAGAAGTGCACACCTTGTTCTCTAAGTGTTAGCTTGGTAAACAATAAATTCAATTTAAAAGATGTTTATGCTCTGTTGTTCAATCAGAAACGTATGGAATTTGGCGACCATATTTATAAATTACTAGCTGCCCCCGCGAACTTCCTTTCTCCTTAATGAGATTTTACTGAACCTATCTGTTTAGAACATACCAACATGGAACATTTTGCTATGCTATCCCAGAGACTCTTCGGTTTTCCGGAATAAAATCTTTTTAGGTTGTTCTATGATTTCACTGTATAAACCTCAGAGTTCACAACATAAGTTTTTAATAATGAAATAAAAAATAGGGGTTGATTGTAAAGGGTTGAAAATTCAGGGTTATATGTATTTGCCAATGCTGTATCATAATTTTTTTTAAACTCTAAAATTGAATAAAAAAATTTAGGGGTGAATTACCCTTAACATTTAGGGGGATGAAAAATAGATGTTGTCCGATTCTCAGACCTACCCAATATGCACACAAAATTTCATGAGAATCGGGAAAGCCGTTTCGGAGGAGTTTAACCACAAACACCGCGACACGAGAATTTTATATATAACATAAATCGATGAAGAAGACGGAGATTAGCACCCTTAGAGCTTTTGAGGTTTTTATCTAAGACTGAAAGTGAATCTCCAAGTACACCCATAATTATTAAGAATATTTATCAGATTGTTGGTCGTAGGTTCGATTCCGGCTGTGCACCGATGGTCTTTCTGTCCCATGGGCGCTTTTACGTACTCGTTCTTGAATTCGTGTATGCGGTGATATTAGTTGTTTCTACCATGTATTTGCGTGTTGTACCCACGAGATTTTTTAAATTTATTTATAAAAACACTATGTAACGTAAGTGCGTGCTCCTATTTCATCATACCTCCTACTGATAGAGGACTCCTCCTCCTACTCAAGATGTCATAAGGAACATGGTGTCATGGTTGCAGCTCCTTACAATCGTTGTGTAAAGCTGTGGGGTCACTCTGCATCTTCTACTGCATTTACTATGGAGAGTGTTCAGAGAGTTTCAGAATCGGACGTCGAGACAGAATACGAAATTCCACCCGTATCACCTAGATGTCCGCCGTTCCACAATTAAGCGTTTTAAGGCAGTTTTTGGCGATCACTATCACTATGTGAAACCAGCTGCCCACTGAAAATTTCTGAACCAATTCGACTATGGTCCTTTAAGAAAAGAGCGGACCAATTCTTAAAAGTCCGGAAATGCACTCGCGAGCCTTGTGGCAATGTGAGTGCCCATGGGTGGCGATATCACTTAACATGTAACTGTAACGATACCATACCAATATTGGTTTGATTCATACAAAAAAAACCAATTTTGTTTGAATCACATACTAGAGAAACGTGTATGGTGACTTCATGTAGTTTAATATAGAACTGCACGTATGTTTAATGAGTCTTAGGGTCTGTTTCACAATGTCCGGATACGTTCCAAATAAGCTATCTATTACTTATTGGTAGGATAAACAGTAATTTTGCGTTTTACGACTGACAGATAGCGCTATTTGTCATGAAACGCGAAGTATCTTATTCGGAACGTTTATCTTTCGAATAATTTATGTGTTGCATAGCTATTTGGCACTTTATCCATACATTGTGAAACAGGCCCTTAAAGTTGCAACCATTTGCCACCGGATATCCTACGCATCATCGGCTAAAAAACAATTTTACCCTAAAACGGAAGGATCTACTACAGGAAGCTAAATCTAAAGATAATTAAAAACGTTCTGTTATCCCTAATAGTAAAAAATGTGCAGGAAGTACTCCCTTCTTTCAAGTATTTTCAATGGAATTGTAATACCATGTGCTGATGATAAGCTAAAGATATGATAGCTATAAACAATGTTTCACTCACTCTTGACATTCACCAGTCAACTAAAATTTTCTAGATCGCATCGCTTTTATTCACAAGTAATGAATAGATTGAAAGACAAAACATTCCAGAATATTCATTTTTTTATTAATACAAATCTTGTAAATTTGAGGCTACAAGTTAATGTCGCTGGTACCGTTCCTGTCATTCTTGATTACAAATGCAAAACGGGTGAGCAGCGTTTCGTTTACCATCCTGACACGATATAGCTAGGAATTCAAGTGAATTTCGGGTTTCGCGATTTTTCGGGTTGATGATACTTGTATGTTCGGTGGGATATTATAAAGCGGCAACGCAAACAACGTTTATGGCAAGAGAACGTTGAGGTATTCGCCTCCGCGGCTAATAAATAGTCTACCCAATCAGATAATAGATAGCCTAACCTACATTAAAAGTAAGTTGAAAAACTACTTTTAAATGCATTTGTCGTGTTCCTTAACAAGCTGTACTTACAAACCACAGCGGTTTTCTAATGTAACATATTATGATTATACTATATCATTCTATAAATAATATAAGGCATATTGTATGCCGACATTTTGCATTAATAGAGGACGTAATTACAAGGATACGAAAGTGATTGCTTAGCCATGTAGATCGGGAGAATCAGAAGCGGGAATGGATGGTGAAATTGGGTTGGGTCGTACATACCGAGAGGTGCTAAGGAAGGGACAAGTTAAGAGTAGTCATAACGTGAATCTCATGAAAGAGGATGAATCGAGAGGTATGTCAGGATTGTGGCAAGTGGAGATCTGTGGGCTTTTCCAACCCCTTCGAGAAAAAAGCGTGATAATATAAATACATATTGTAAAAATGCGTCCATAGAGCAATTGGTAGTTGCCTATTAAGTTTTAAATTATCATGTCTTACTCTGTCTTGATTCAAGAATAGTAAAAGTGATTGTCAACCGCAGAGGAAATTCTATACTTCCTAACTTGAAACTTCAGATGTTCCGTAACACTATAGTGGTGGTGCAACAGGGGTCTCAACAGAATATACAAAAACCACCGCAAGGTTTTAAGTATTGCTTTGAATTTTCTTTTAACACGTTGTCAGTCTTTTTTTCTTTCTAGGCTAAAGTCTAAGCATACCTCATTCGTAGAGTGGAATTTGCTAGTAAATACTTTTTTAATTCAACAATCTGACAAAAACTGCCAATTCAATTGACAAGCCCATCGATTTAATATTGTTTTTGATTTAAGAATGATTTGGCACGTTATAAGTCAAGTTTCAGCATGACAATTTACGCTAGACAAGACATCCCGTCTATACTAGAATGAAAGTCAATATTAAGAGCTATGAAAGTATCAACTGTCAGTTGTGGATTTTTGGCGCCAATAAACTGAATGACAACTAACAATTCCCGCTAGAACAGTAAATGTTTCGAGTTAATTAGCTGATCAGTTATTCGCAGAAATCGGTTCTATTAAATTAGGACTTCACCTCTCAAATGTTGCAATATCGAATTCCGATGCCAAGGACGATCATTACTAAGTAGACGATTAATGAAATAACTATACCAAAAATGAATAAATTGCAAAAACTCAGATTTTTTATGACAAAAAATATATTGAATACTTATAGAAAATGCACGTCCGGTGCCGTATTAGGTGGTGCCTACATATCTAGCAAATCATGAACATGACCTAAATCCATCAAGGCTAGACTTTCGAATACTTAAAAGGATTTCTTTTCTAATTCAAACCTTTTACTTATAAAAATAAGCGGCCAGTTCAGGCTGTAAGAGCAAAATCTTAATACCTAAGATTATAATAATACTAGAACTATTTTTAGAACTTAAATGTAATTCTTTGATTTCTTTTTAAAATTAAGAAAACAAAAGTTTGTTATAATTCAAAAGTGGAATGTTGTTTGAAGAAAGAGGTTATAAATGCGCGTAACTTTTTTGGTAATGTTCATTTGTTTCTTAACAGTCATAAGTGATAGACAAAACAAAACATTTCTATAACTGTTCTAAGACCTCGCTGGACAGATTTTGAGCTGATGAAGAGGTAATCGCCGAAACCGAATCCTTCTTTGAGGCTTTCAAAAAAAAAAATGTCCGCTATAATCATTGTATCACTCTCGAAGGCTATCAATAAAATGTTTCTATAGCCTACAAACCTGTTAACCCACCTAAATAGTATCTCTTAGACACCATAGACTAAAAATCTCAATCATTTAAGTGATAAACAATTGTCACTGTCAAGTGGCCCATTATAAATCGATTACTTTGTAATTTATCGAACAGTGTAATCGAATTCCAATCAAATAAGCTGCGATTTTGAAAAACCGTGTTGCACCACTTTCGCCTGACCCGCTTAAGTCACGCTAGCAAAAAACAAAGGAATTTCGCTTGTATCGATACGATTTTAGAATAATTGTACTGCGTAAAAGCTGAATACAATCTTTCGTGGTACAGATTATATACTTTTGTTTTAAATATAGAATAATATGAACGCGAATTTCTGTCTCAATTATGCTTTTTAAGTTTTATACTGGACAGATGACGATTTTAAACTACCGATGAATAACTGAATGAATGTTGCTCTATAACAAAAATATAGGGAAATATGAAAGAGGCTTGGTAAAAATACTAAAAAATAAATCAGTGGCGCTACATCCTCTTTAGGTCTTGGCCTCAGATTTCTGAATCTGTTTCATGATCAGTTTTAAATCTAATAGGCAAGTAGGTGATCAGCCTCCAGTGCCTGACACACGCCGTCGACTTTTTGGGTCTAAGAGATGTCGGTTTCTTCACGATGTTTTCCTTCACCGTACGAGCAAATGTTAAATGCACACATAGAAAGCAACTCCATTGGTGCACAGCCTCTGATCGAACCTACAACCTCAAGTATGACAGTCGCACGCTGAAGCCACTAGGCCAACACCGCTCTTAAAAATACTAACTAACATAAATATTACACATATTAAGAAATGTAAACAAAATCAATTGTTGTTTGGATTAATACATAAAGCAATATTACATAAAGTAATAATACACTATAATTGGAACATGTGCTTCTACTCTGCTCTATATTCGCGCCGTCCAGGCACTATCTGGAGAAACAAATACAGATGACTGTAGACCGTAACAGCCTACAGGACATGCAAATAAAGCACAGACTGTGCCTGGAACGGTTCTGCAAAAAATTATTCAATATATATAGGCGGCAACAAAACTAAAAGAGCGGGTCTCGCGAGGAATTCGGCCCCAGTTCGCCCATGAATATTGTAAATTAAAATATTACCAACGGGGCGTATTTCGCGACGTGTAACACGCCATTCGTGAACTAGTGTATTGGATTTAATCCATCTTGTTTTTTTGCAACAAAATTGTGAGATAGAAAAAGTCCCTGGACAGGATCGCAGGAGAGTAGAGTATTATTGATAAAAATAATAATACACTATTACATACTAACCCCATTTCTATTAATAGATAATATCTTTTACCCATTTCTATTTGACTTCATCGACTAAGAAAAGGTCAGCAAGGCGGATATTGTTGAATACTATGTTTACGTCACCAATGTGTCATAGTGACACATCATCGCTAATCGATTATATGCACTTCTCAAACACTTGCAATCTTAGAACACCAGTCACCTAGCGGCATCGATCTTGTGTTTATATATTAAACACCAATTATTTAGTTAGAAGGAGTGTTAATATCCATAGCGTTAACTCCCCTGCATAATGAGCCCCACATACACAGCCTCACTTTTACACCATCACACATCACAGCCAAATTAGGTACCACTTACTTAATGTATTGAATATTTTTTGTTTGTTCCATTTTGTAAATCTTTGAACCTTTTTGTAGTTAAATGTATGATGTATTCCATCTTTGGCTATATTTTATGTATTTATTTATGTATTATTATTATATGTAGTTGTTTGTAATTATATATAATTTATGTGAGCTAGGATTACAAAATAAATAAATAAATGAAAGTCAAAAGTTGTCGGCTTATAAATTTAAATTTATTGCCAGTTCTCAAATCAACGTTGTAGAACGGACGAAAAGAAGCTGGCAAAAGAAGCTGGCAAGAAAATCTGCATCTTTTATGGCCTGGACAAATGGCCAAGGACATTTTTTTTAACGCTTGTAAAGTTTATAAATAAAATAAATAATACCAAATACATGACATACACAGACATCTACATCTATAAATTATATATAATTATATTGAAGGTAAAGCTAAAGATGGAACATATAGAGGGAAAAAATTCAAACATTCATAAAAAAAATACATTTAACTGAGTAATACCTAATTCAGCTATGTTGTGATGGTGGGTGAGACTGTCTTGATGTGGGTGATTTAGCGCTATGGAGAGTCTTAATACTCCATTTAATCCGCGACAACTTAAACAAGTCGAGGCATAGTCGCGTCAAATTTATTTGTAAACCTGTATGGGACACTTGGCAAAACTTGATTGTGAACTGAATCACAAATAAAAATACTTTAAACGTCGTAACTACAGGATATGCTCATAAGTAAGAATAATTATCAAGGCATTCTTATAAATGTCAATACATTCATTAAACTTACAAGTTTTTACACACGTAATGAAGTAGAGAAAATATATAATGTATTTTATGTACTCCATAGCTCTATTGAGAATTCACATGTTGGATATGTACCGACGTACGTACTTATCCGAAAGATAAGTCTTTTATTAAATTTATAAAAATAATTGGATGAGAAATCTTATCGTAATTGAGCGTTGAAGTATGGGATAAAAATCACCCTGAAAACAAATTTAAAATAAAAACAAATTCAAAACAATAACTTGTTAAAAATGTGGTATTTTTCTAATTGATATAAACATTTACATATATCGAGGCCAAAATGAAGCCCAGAACTAGTCAGGATATACCGTTTACGACGACATCGTTTAACAACATACCGGTTATATTGACCAAAATCAAAGGTCCCGGTTGAATTCTATTGAATTAGATTCTTAATAACAACATCGCCTGTTACGACTATCGGTTTTTACTACCAAATATGATGTTATGTAGTCCCCACTATATTATAAATATTTCTATTTAACTAATTACTATTTCTTTTAAACATATGTTTACGATATAAGTTAAGATTAATTAGTTTGTTCGACTTAATGTATCCCTATTCTTAAACGACAAGTTACTATTTCTTTTAAACATCTGTTTACGATAAGTTAAGATTTATTAGTTGTTCCATTTAATGTGTCCCTATTCTAAAACGACAATACCCAAACCTTTAAGTATCAAGTTACAATTTCTTTTAACCATCTGTTTACGATAAATTAAGATTAATTAGTTTGTTCCACTAAATGTATCCCTACTCTTAAACGACAATACCCAAACCTTTAAATATCAAGCCCCGATCCTTTGAAGGACACTTCCATTCCATATTCTCACTCTAACTCTAGTTTTGTAAGCATAATTTTAAATAAAGTTTTTGTTAGTTTAAAAACAAGTTTTGTCACTGCCTCATAACAATGAGTAGTCCCTTCGATGTCGTTATAGTTTGACTGTATTTAGATACAAATTAAAACTACTACTAACTACCTACTTTTTGTTTTGTTTTTTTGTTTGTGGGAACCCTACATCCTAGCCTATCAGGCACGCAATCAGGCAGATTTGAGACCGAGTAGCCAAGCAGCAGGGGAGTGTCTCTCCCGTTTCCTAAAAAGGGACAGGGGTTTTTCTACGCAGTTTTTGCCGCGCCCCACCACTTTGTGGAACCAGGTGCTGACTGAAGTATTTCCGAACCAATTCGACTTAAGAAAAGTCCTTCAAGAAAAGAGCGTACCAATTCTTAAAAGGCCGGCAACGCTCTCGCAAGCCCTCTGGCATTGAGTGTCCATGGGCCGCGGTATCACTTAACATCAGGCGAGCCTCCTGCCCGTTTGCCCCCTGTTCTATAAAAACAACAAACACAAACACTACTTATCTAACTGATATTATCTTGATTGTGTTATTTTCGTTGTCTACATTTGTTTTTTCTGTTCCATTCTGTATGCCTAAGTAATTGGATATCTTATGTAGTTATGTTCTTCTTTCGGTTACCTTATTGTTTTTTTTACTCTCAGGGGCGGCCAAAAGATCGCTCACAAGCGGTCAGACCGTCGCCTTATTCAAAAACTAAGTGTTCTGTATTTCTTGTATGTAACAAATAAAATCTCTCTTCAATTTGAATATTTAAATACCAGAAATATATGCGGTCAGCCATTTAAAATCTTGTTTTGCGTACGCATAATCGTTCATTTTAGTCAAATTATGCGTCATTGTAACGGAAAATAATCTGGGTCAATAGAAAAGGCTTCATTCAGGTGTGCGATAACCTTACCTCGTTTTCACACGTACCCGTATGAACGGATAGCAATATCAATTACACGGTGATTGCTTTTTAAGAAGAATTAAACGGTACACGGAAATTGTAACGAATAAAATTTTAAAGGTATGCTCGCGAGATTTCAGTTCGGTGGCGCATTGGTGTATGTACAAATAAAACACCGTTTGAAGCTGGATAACAACTGGTTTTAAAGGCCAGCAGCGCACTCGCGAGCCCAGAGCATGGAGAGTGTCCATGGGTGGCTTGGGTATTACTTATCATGAGATGAGACTCCTGCCCGTTTGCCCCCTGTTCTATAAAACAAAACATGAGCTTATAACTAAGATAATATCAGGGGTAGTGGGGTTGCAGCTTGCATTACTAAAAACTAACTTGACTTTTTCGTAAATCTAAGTGATACTTATATGTATATGTTATTGGACATTATTGGAAACGAGAATGTTAAGTTACAATTTGTGAGTGTGGTATAAAAACTAAAGGACTCATTTTAGCTTCAAGTGAGCGATGATTGCTTACAATCATGTAAGTAATCAGTACATATAAATACGATTTTTTATTTATGTCAAGGGGAAAGTTTTGACAAGATTTAAAAAACCATTTCAAGTTTATTAGTGTTTATAATATATTGTTTTAAATTCTGTTAAGTATTGGCATTAAAATTCAATTAAACATTAATAATTTAAAAATCCCGCCAAAACGCTTAAGGCAAAATGGCGTCGTCAAAATCACGACGTCGGCGTGTCTAATGTCATCTTTAAATTACACATAATTTGTCGACAGTCTCCGACGAAATTAAACTAAAAGGTAGTATTAGGATTATATAGGCGAAGAGACATTTACTGGCATGATAGGTTATTATATCTTAGACTAATCTGTGATCATTTTTCACGTGACTGAGGTATAAGAATTAATATTTTTTTATGCGCTTAATAAGAAATTTCATTTTATCTGTGAAGTTTGCAAATGAGACCCACATGAGGCATAGATATTTAAGTAATTATCTTTGGCAAGAATGATCGACATTCACTCGTGTTATGTTGCGGAAATTTATATTTCTCGGTCTGATACACTAACATTAACTTCATATTTTATGTTTTATATATATTCCTCTGAATATCGCTTTATCTTTCATATTGTCAAACATGCCTATCAAGTGATATGTGACACAGAAAAGACAAAAAAAGAAATTGTCTTTGCCAAGAGCAGACAGACCTTATCTCGTTCTTTCGTTGCAGAGCGCAAATTACGTAATAAGAATTCCATATTGCTTGGTTTCACATTCTTTAAAAAATATTTCCGCCACACAAATATACAGTGTTAACCTGTGTTGTGTGTGTAAATTGATAAATAGTAAATTAAAACAAATCTAAAAAGTTTGGTGCCTGTGTACATTTTAGCAGCATTTCCTTGCAGCTCTTGTGTTACCTGTTCTACCAGGCATCTTAGTAAACCTTTATTTAGCGCCTGTGCATTTGAATCCCATGGCCCAAGAAAACTCCAAAGTGTAGAAAATCAAATGAACAATCTTTTTGATAATGCTTCTGGACGAGATTTTAATAATTATTCCACAATCGTATGGAATGTATGCAAATTGTGTTTAATGAGACGTAAATCAGTGTTTTCTCTGTTTTGTAATTTAACCTACACGAAATAGAACGAGTCTTTAAAAATTAATACTCAATTAAGCACAAATGTTGGAAGCATTTTGTTAAAATTATATCGTACAAAATTACGTACTCAAATTGTTATAGGAAACACTAATGTTAAGTTACCAGCACCACTAATTTCTACCACCACCAAACGTTTCAATTTGGGCTACAACTAATATAAATAAGTATTTATAATATATATAAATATAAATGAATCCCTATTTCCCTTGGTCACGGCATCACGCGTGAACGGCTCGACCGATTTCGTTATTTTTTTTTGTTGTGCTTGTTATTGTCAGGAGATAGTTCTTATGAAAGAAAAAAATAAGAAAATTGCGCGAAAAATGAGAATATTTATAAAATAATTATATACGCGCCAGAAAATAAAACAATATTGTATATCATAAAGCATTGGAATAATAAACACATTGTTTCTGAAATATTTTTTTAGTTAATTATACCAATCGAAATCAATATTTAGTTAAGACAGGACAACGTTTGTCGGATCCGCTATTATTACAATAAGTTACCAGAGTTTCTCCCACTCATAAGAGGATTTCTTGGTGTAGTAATCTGTGTAGAATATGAGAGATTGACAAGAATTTGTAATCGAGAGTTAACGAAGATGATCTGTTTAGCCTCTTCTCCTGACTTGGGACTGTAAATCCAGAATACGCCTGGTTGACGTTGGATAGTAAACCATGAGGTAGATTTTGAAACACAAATGAGTAATGAGTCGTGACTTTACGCGCTGATTAGCGTATTCGAAGGGGGCTTCGGTACCGAATTTATAAGCTTTTGTAAACAAGCATTTTGTATGGACTACGAACTTTGTTAATAACTTAAAAAAGATAGAGGATCCAATATGAATTCGCTCGAGAGAATGCCGAGATGAAGTGACGCGCAAGGACACATTGCTCACCAATTCGACTTAGGGTCTTTCAAGAAAAAGCGTACCAATTCTTAAAAGGCCGGCAACGTACTTGTGACCCGTCTTTCAAAATAAGTGGCAAAATAGGCAGCGGTATCACTTACATAAGGCGAGCGTTCTGCTCGTTTATTAAAAAAAAAACATTTTTTGCAGATTGCGACCCCCATTAAAATCTATCAACATTAAAAAAATCACTTCACACGCAAAACTGACTGAGTATTTACTTCTATAACGTTTCCTAAATAAACTTTAAAAGTATTTATTTCATCCAAATATATTTATTAGGCAAATGACCACACGTCAATGTCACAAATGATTCAATAAGAGAGCCTTCGTGATCTCATCGTGACTCAGTGCACCCACGTAACCGGACTGGCCTTTTTTTCCATAAAAGCCTTTTGTTTATTTTATTTTCATAAGTATTTTCGATTGTAACAATGGGGTCATCAACCAAAACATATTTTATATTCGCTTCCCATTCTAAGCTACACAATGAGTAGTTCATAAAGTTTTTTAATTAATTAAATTGATTTTTTGGTGATTATATTATCACCATGATATAGCAGTACAGTTAGGTAGTTGAGAGCAGTGTTATGTCTAGTGAGTAGGTTTGATCCCCGGCTGTGCACCAACTGGGCTTCCTATGTGCGCATTTAACATTCACTCGAACGGTGAAGGAAAACATCTTGATTGAACCGGATTCTTCTGAATTGGATTTAAAAGTTTATAGGACCATTTATTATTTTTTTTACCATACAAATATACAATATTTTATATATAAATAACACAACTCTCATTTTCATTATAAAACAAGTTGAAAGATTAAGCAATTCTAAAGATGCCTAGATTTTTTAATAATATATACTAGTACATATGTAGTAATGGTAATATGGTTAAAAGGAGTATTAAGAATATCCATAGCTCAAACCCTCACTTTTACACCATCACACATTACAGCCAACGCATATAACTAAGTAATACGTTATTGTATTACTCAGTTATATGTGATAAATATTTTTTTAATGTTTTTGTAAATGATTGAATCTTATTGTAAAAAAAGCCTATTTATTTCTTACAAAGAACAAAGTAAACTTAATAAGTATTTACTAAAACTATATTTTTTAAGAAAATTAAAATCTACTAACTTTTCTCCAATTTATTTGTTTAAACCAAAGTGCCTCTATAGAACCTACATATTCGCGGTAACAAACTACAAGTCTTCTATATCTACGTGTATACACGGTTCCGGAAATAATAAATCTTATATCAAGTTCATTTTCCATTGAGCCTTAAGAAAATATCACGTATCCGCCGGATGTGGGCGTTTTAAGCTCAGTTTTCTACATAATAACCTCTCATTATGATCGCTATGGTTTTTACGTGCGTTGAAACTGCGATATTATTACACTATTAAATATGATTTAAACTACGCGAGCAGTTTCTTTTATAAAATAGTTTTATCTAATATAAATATTATAATAGATACCCACAGGTATATGTATAATTATAATTATAGGTATGAGGGTGTGCAATTATTTAATCAATTACCATCTCATATTCGCAATATTGGAGTGTTTGACAAATGCAAAAAGGAAGTAAAGATGCATGTTAGAGTGAACACAGTTGACTAAAATTGGAACGGCTAATGGCGACGTGTATCTCGCTCGTATATGTACATATTAATATTAAGTTTCTCAGGTAAATAAACATTAAATATTATAAAAAAATGTGTGTTAAAATCATAAGATTTTTTTAGCTTATAGGTTGCTTAAAAACTGCACAAGTTGTTTATTCATATAAAATATGATTGAAAGAACTGCTTTCGTGGTGAATTTGTTTGGTATAATCGGATATTCCGAGTCACGTAGGTCGATGAAAAAGTCGGTATTTTTGAAGGCAAGAACGTGTCCTCAGTTCGTGAGAATCTATATAATGTATACAGTTATAAGTTTTTGTTTTACGCGTGACTTGATACATTTAAAGAGATTTTAATAGACATTTACAGTTTTTAGTAGTAGTACTTTGGACTCAATTTTCGCTTTTATTTCCGCTGTGGGTAAATTCCTGGCTAATTCAACCAGCCTAGCTTCTTCTAAAAACTCGGAAGTTTCCTGGGCACTTCGATTTCTGTTCGTTGAGAAATCATAGTCACACCCACAGCAATTTAATATTTACACTATAAATGTAACAGTTTATTCTCTGTTGTTATTGTTTATTTTTCTTTGTTGTTTGTCTATTGCCTTTATAATCTGTTCTTGTATGTATAATCTGTGACCTGTGATAAGGATGAGTCGTCTGTGCCTGACACGTTTATTAAGATTTCCTATATAGAACTGGAGGAATTCGTTTAAACTCAAAACTCAAACTCAAAAATATCTTTATTCATATAGGTAAACAAGGGCTTTGAATTTATTTAATTAGTATATCAGCAATATTTTATCACAGTTAAAGTTTCCCATACAAAAAATTACAAGAAATCGACGTATGAAACAAAAGGAAGTTAGAAGCCTACATTTCCGGTGCTAGAACAATAAATGCCATTGTCGAACATGTGGCAACAATGAACGGACATAATACCATATTTTGATAAATTAATTAAGGTTATTGTACTATTATCTTATTACTGATCGGTTCGCCATTTACACTTTGCAGCAATACCGTAGGGCTGTGTGTAGATAGTATTATATCATGGACAATTTCATTGGCAGTATTCCCTCTTTATTTATAGTATGTAATTGAAATTAAAAATCTTCCTTGGATTGAAAAATTATTTCATAAACCTATGAAATGAAAATTGAAATCTGAATTAAGTGAAATTTAATGTTATCTGTTAGCTGAATCGTAGAGTCTGTGAGAGTTCTATTTTATGAAATTAATACGTAAAATTATGCTAGTCATAATGCCCAGGAAAGATCAAGAAATAGTTATTTACATTTGAAAGATGTGCCTTTACTGGCACTTTCATGACATAGAACAATTCCATACAGTTATCGATCACATAGACCGTTGTCAATTTTGCTATATCAGTTTTAACTTTATCATTATCATCATCAAAAATCTTGTGGGCGCTTTATGGGCTAAGGCATATCTTTTGGCATCGCTATCTATTTCAAACATCCATTGTTTTGAAGTTTTTAACAACTACATCCCGCGGTCTACCGGGTTTTCTCTTGCCACCAAGTTGTGAGTTCAGTACGGACCCTGGGTTTGATGAATTGAACCTTGGCGTCGTCATGGGTGTTATAAAGTTCATCAAGCGATACGACTAACGTTGTCGCTAACAGTTTTATCTTTATCGCGTTTACGGAAACAATATGCTGAGTAGCTCAGTAGGGCTATTGCAAAATACGTTGAAGCATTTCAAATATAACAATGGCTCTATGTGTATCACGATTGCGGTCATTGCATGGCCCATTGTGGCTGTGGGATTTATTATATAACTGAGACTAAATAAGGATTATAATCTGGTGACGCCTGCTGCCTTCGCTGTGCTTAACAAACTAATATGTTGATGATGGTTTATTTATAATTATTGGAGATGAGCTTGATGAGTTTTTTATAAATGTGATACGTATGAACGACAGTCATTTTTCATCATCGGGATCGGCCAATTTGTTTTGTCCATTTCTGGACGTAGGCCTCCTCGATAATAGTATACAAAATTTGTTTTTAAGCATTTGCAACTGCTGTTTTATGAGTGAAACGATAGACGAATTACATAGATGATGTAATCGAACCAGCAACCCAGTCTCAAACCACGGAACTATTTGGTATTATGATGAAAGTTTCGATACACAGCCGGGTCTCACAGAAAAACTCTTACAATTGTGTTTGGAGCGTAATTTCCTCGATTTTCTTGATTTTCTTATATGACGTGGGAATAGAGTTCCAATTATAGACTAACGGCGAAACTCAGAATCGATTGATAACTATCTAATAATAGATTAGTTAGAGGTGCAACGTTTGCTAACTGTTTTCAAAGGAGGCATGAGTCAGTTTTTGCCCCGCCCCACCACTTTGTGGAACCACACACTGAAGTAATTCCGAACCAATTCGACTTAGAGTCCTTCAAGAAAAGAGTGTTCCAATTCTTTAAAGGCAACGCACTCGCGAGCCCTCTAAAATTGAGTGTCCGTGGTCGGCGGTATCACTTAACATTACATGAGCCTCCTGCCCGTTTGCCCATTGTTCTATAAAGAAAACATCAACCTTCTGTATTTGACATACGTTGTTTGGGTCTTAGCCATGACGTTAGCGGTATTTTCTTTCAGTGATAATATATGCTTCTGCGCAATAATATAGCCTATACCCACCCTGTTCTATGAGAAAATATAAAACCTCGAATACTGGATTTCAGGAGCGTACCATTGAAGGCCGCCAACGCATTGTAAGCTTCCTGGCATTATGAACATAACACACTCCATCTCATCTAAGCCTTTCCCGTTTGACCTATTAAACTATAACTTATACTCATTTTTCAAATCCTGTTCATCCATTTAGTGGGTTCATGACATGTAACCCGGTCGGTTCCTGTATCAATTACAGTCAAGCCTTATAGGATTATATTGTAATTAGCTTGTAAAAGCTTATATCATTTTATAGAAATAATTTAAGAGTACTCCTTAGCTCCTATGGGAAAGGAAAGCATCTTGAGGAATGACATGATATGAAATGGCTTAGACCCTAAGTCAATGTAGTGTGACATAGGAGGCTGATCCCCTATTATAAACATCTTAATAGATCTGGAATCTGCAGCCAAAACCTGTTTGTTTGCGCCATTAATTTTACTATAATTTTTTTAACTACTGAATATATTTGTGTGCATTTAGAATTAGAATTAACCGGATCTAATAAAGAAAAATGTAGTCGGTAAAAGGCGGTTTGATTTTCGTAACTAAAGTAAATTAACCTCGGCCCGCGCGTGAGATTTGTGTATTTTGATTAAATTTTTTGCGATTTCGTCACAAGCAATTGTTAAATTCCAGGCAATATATAAATCTCATAGTCAATATAAAATATTCTTCACAGTATAGGTGAAGACTGTTCAAAATCTGTTCAAAAGAATTAATCGCGTTCAATTATTAGACACTGTCAATTTGAAGTATTTCCGAACCAATTCGACTTAGGGTCCTTCAAGAAAAGAGCGTACAAATTCTTAAAAGGCCGGCAACGCACTCGCGAGCCCTCTAGCATCGAGTGTCCATGGGCGGCGGTATCACTTAACATCAGGTGAGCATATAAAAAAAAAAAAAATATTATCCTGGGGACTTTATATTATAATATAAATATATTAGGCATGTAGAAAACTAATCACCTACATATAATATAATAAAAGATATGTGTTTGCTCTAATTTTTTTATGTAAGGGAATAACTGCTGATGACTCCAAATGTGATTTGTCACAACCCTTTTATCATAAATAAAGTTTATTATTATTATTCATAACTATTATAAAAGAGTACCGAGAGTTTTTTACGCCGGCTTTTTCTCTCGGCCAACACCTTCTGTCTCCTTTGCCGATGAGTAGGGATGCCAACAGGCTCGAATTTAATGACGTGGAATAAGTGATATCATTATGATCCTATGTTCCAAAATAAACGTATTTTTTTTTAATGAATAATGCAATTTCTGTGAACTCAGCAAGTGTGCAACTTAAATTAAAACATGTGATCAAAAATTATTTTTCATCTAATTAATTTTCTATTATTAACGGCGTTTCCGCAAAGTTAAGGTGAAATGTATGTGAAAATTGTATGAATTAGCAAGAAGTTCCCACTGCCAATAAAAACATAGGTATCGAATGTTGAAACAGAACAATGGACAGTTTTTACGGAAGACATTGCCCAAGCAATCGTGTGACCTTTGCGTTGGAGTACAAGAACTGAGAAACGAGCGATTTATAACAATATCGTCTGCGTATACAAATGTGAAACGTCTAAATCAGTGTTTCCCATCGTGGGGCCCACGGGTGGGCAATTTTATTGTTAAGATGGGCTATTCGATCTTTAGAATCATTTGGAATCTTATTTCAGTTTTTCATTATGTTTTGAAGTTTTACTTACTGTAAACAATTTCCTAGTAATATCTCTCAAACCTGTAATAATTTAAGTAAAACAAAAAAAGTGGGATATAATACAAAAAAGTTTGTAGAACATTGCTTTGTTTTCAGCTTATTAAAAGCTTTTTAATCCTCTATTTTTTATTTTTACACGCATTATTTTACTTAAAACATTTCCAAAACAAACCTCAATCAAAGAGCTGGTATTATGTTAATAATAATCCAGTGTCCTTAAAATCCTTAATTAAATGAAAATGAATAAATACCTTAATGATAATTCCTTCAAAACAAAAAATATATAATCGCTATAATCTTATAACTTGTTAACCATCCGCTTATAGCATTGTCAGTGATCGCAATCAGATTTAGCCTTAATTTTTGCTCACAGATTAACTCAATGTATGTAGGACGTGAATTGTTCTAAATGAAAGTGTTTTATTATCTACTGGGAATAATAGAAGATTAAAACATTACCGTTAAATGTGTATGAATCTTACGTACGTAGAAATATTTGTATTGCAATATTTGGATTTGGTAAGGGAATAGCACCCCGATCTTTTCTGACCTTCACAAACGAGGTGTTGTTGTAATCTGTAGATAGTACGATATACGAACATACGGCTGACCAAGCTTTTGGAGTGAATATGGCATCGGCTCCATACCCACTTTTTCGAAGGTGATAACTGCGATCCTATTTTCTTTAACACCCCATTCTATATTGTTATTTGATGATGATCGTGAAAAATATGAGAAATGGTGCAAAATCGAAGAAGTTTTTAAAATAATAAATGTGTTCCAAATTCAAAATAATTACTAAGATGAAAAAAGGAAAAGTTTTTATAACTGTATTTATGGCCAGACTAGTTACTTTTTCTAGAAAGATAAGATGTATAACATTTGATATGATAGAACTATGTTTAGGATATAATATGTATAGATGACCGTGACATTAAGAATGAGTCATGGAGCAATCAATAACTATTGGTCGGGGTATCAATAAATGCTATAAAAGCTACTTGAAAGGTTATGACAACTTTGAATGTATCCGATTTTTTAGCTTTTTGTTCTAAAAATTATACCATTTTTTATGAACATGTGAAATTCAATTAAAACGAAATAAATCAAATTGCATTCGTTTCATTAGATCACTTTTATTTCATGGACATGTGACAGCTGTGGCTCGAACCTACGACTCAATCAACACTGCTTATTAATTTTACTAATATTTTAAATTCATTCAGTGAAACATAAATCAATTATAAAATCGCGTCCCTCACCCGAATAAATTACTGCGGCGAGAATCTTCGGCTTATTCGCCTATTACCAATGGAAAAAAAAATGTTAAAATAAAAAGATATTCACGTAAAAAGAAAGTGCACTAGCCCCACAAAAGGATAGAAGAAGAAAGAAGAAACTGCTGCAATACAGGGATTGGGAAATTCACTTTCCATGTTTATTGTACTTGAGAATAATTTCATACCAGAGAATATATCAACATTTTATGATTAAACTATTGTTGCACAATAAAAGTAGTTTCCGCTTCATCATAGCATGGTTGGATAAAAGTTTAAACTTGATTTTTGTTTTTCTTAAATAGAGACACAAATATCAATTCTTGTTTAGAAATTACACATACCCTATTCTTATGATATCATCAAGTTGTATAATTTTTGTATAATAAAACGATTATCTTCTATTGCATTATTCATATATATATTAAATAACGTTCGTAATCTCAGTGTATAATACTTGCTAAATATTTGTTTCTATAAATGATCAGAATGAGACAGGCAAAAACTCTTTTCTTTCTTTTAAAGACTTTCTCCCAAGTTACATTAAATTAATTCAATAGAAGATTAGTAGAAATTTAAATTTTTTGGCATGCCAGAGGGCTCGCGAGTACGTTGCCGGCCTTTTAAGAATTTGTACGCTCATTTTTTAAAGGACCCATAGTCGAATTGGTTCGGAAATACTTCAGTGGGCAGCTGGTTCCACATAGGTGGTGGAACGACGTACTTCGAGGTGATACGGTTTCGTTTCTGCTCTGTCGTCCGATGATGACACTATCGCAATGCAGTGAGGAAATGCTGCGAGGTACACTGCCAGGTCCCAAACTTTTTAAATCGATTAACAATATTGATACTTTTAAAACTCGCTTGCAATGTTTAACCATAAACTAACTTGCAATTTCCTTTTAATAATAAAACATTCTTTTATGTAATAAACAAACTTTTGTTTGATTTAAACTGGTTAAACAAGACATTCAATAAATTCCTTTTAAAACTGAAACTGACACAAATTGATGGGTCATGTATTATCAAGAGAGTTTTATTTAAGGATATATATTATTGAGTTTTTTTTAATGTAACAGGACAGGAGGCTCGCCTGATGTTAAGTTATAGTTAGAGGGCTCGTCAGTGCGTTGCCGGCTTTTAAAATCCCTTTAAAGTTTATTTCAATCTTCTGCATCTTGCCCGCTCTACACCCTTGACTTGCGAACTTGACTTGCGGTAGTAAATGTAGTGTTGTTCAAACATACAAATATAATAAAATAAATCAGTCGCGCCACAACGTCTTTAGAGGTCTGGGCCTCAGATTTTAAATCTGTTTCATGAATATTTGTCAAATATAATAGCCATCGTCTACACGCCGTCGAATTTTTGGGTCTTTGGGAAATCCGGTTTTCGCATAATATTTTTCTTCACCGTTCGAGCGAATGTTAAATGCACACACACATAGAAAGGTCATTGGTGTACAACTGGGGATCGAACCTACTCCCACAAATATACATTATTTACAATATTCGTAACCTACAGTAATAATAATTAATAAATAAAAAATTAAATTAAATTGAGTAAGTTTGGTCCCTGTGGCAGTCAGTACCTTTAATGCTGGCAGCATTGCGGTATTGCGATACTTCTTAGAACGCAGCTCTGGCGTCACCGGTACTATCCACTTTTTTTTGTACTTGGTGACATGCATTATGCATACCCACTAAAACCCCAAAGCGCCACCAACAATCGCCTTAGGCGGGATGCCTTTACAGCAGAACCTTATCCGCTTCCCGATGCGATGCAACCTGTCCTTTTGAACGTCGCGGCTCAAGAGTCTACTCCAAAGGGATTTATCCTTGATTTTGATATCAAACTTGGAGGAAAGACTCGAAAGCAGGATTTTTTTTTCTGTGGTAATTTGCAATCAGCCCTAAGGCTATGAGCGAATTTGTTCTGTGGTGCTGTCATGTGGAGTGACTTCCCATTGAAAGCATCATCTCATCTTCTCCCTAGAGCTACTGCCGGTGTTCTAGCTCTAAAATATGGTGACGTTTTAGTGGACTCACATACTGTCTAATGGTTGGCGAAAGCAGGATATGTGATTTATTTATAAATGAAGAACGGAGGTAATTACGCCATTTTTGGAGGTCGTGCCGAAAGTCGAGAAACCTTGGGTTTTTTAAGTTTGTTTAAATGTGTGTTTTGATTAAACAGTGGCATCCCTATTCGAAACTCGTTCCCTACGTATTTATAATACCCATTTATACTCTATAACTAATTTTAAAAAGAAGACTCCTTAAGACCTAATTGGTAAGCGTATGGTAGTATACTCTTATTTGAGGGTATACTTGGAGGGGATTAGAGGATAGTCCAGTTCAAACAATTTGTATTAAAAACTTGGCGATTGAAAAGAGTGGCGGAAAGTTTTTTGCCAGTTCTTCTTACCCGCTCTACGCCCTTGACTTGCGAACTGGTTGTAAATATAAATTTACAATTAATTTAATTTGTTTTTTTGACGTTCATAAGTGTACATGTTTACCTATATGAATAAAGATATTATGAGTGATATCGATAGATATTTGATAGCATTTACTGGTAATATTGTTAATAACTTAATTGTATTTTAGTTTTTTTTAGTCTAAGTTTGGACATGTATGGGCTGTGAGTAAATAAAGAATGACGTCTTAATACCCGAAATAGCAATCATATCGAAAATGAATGTTCGGTTTCTGGATTTCTAATCTATTATTTTTGTCTTGTACGTGCAATGATTGAACACATTCATCATCAAGACGAGACAAATTCATTTAATTTCAAATAGGCCCTAAAACAATTCCGCGAATAACGGCGTAACGTTATTTTAGTTAATAAAATAAACATTATTTGAGGTCAACGACTCAAACGGTCGAGCCGCTTTACCAGAATCAGAATTCAATAGTTAATTAGTGATATACCTACGGAGTTAGTCAGTCACCCTTAACGAGGGTCTTAAGAAAACAAATGAAAACGTAATACATTTGTAGAGATGAGTGAAAGTGAATCAGGGCGATAGTCGAGTGCTCATGTGTGCCGAGTATTAATATTCACCGCCTGCGCACTGGCACGGACTGATTTCATTAATATCTACTTCTACAGTGCTGCATTCAATTTCCTCACCGTATAATCGTAAACCTCTAATCTTCATATATATTATTCGGATATTTTCTTCATTTCTGTGTCGCCTTTAGAAACTTAAAATGTGTTTCAAATATTAATAAAAAAAATACGTTTATTATGGAACATTGTATAGACAGGTATCACTTATTCCACGTCATTAAATTTGAACCTGTAGGCAGCCCTACTTATCGGCAAAGAAGAAAGAGGGTGTAGGCCAAGAGAAAAAGCCGGCGTAAGAAACTCTCGGTACTCTTTTAAAAAGCAATTAATTAGAAGTAGCACGCCCAGCACTAGTCCCAGGTCTTTTTATCAACTAAATAATTGCTATCTTTATAGTAAGCCTTTTTACACAGCTTTTCTTTTATACTAATCATCTTTCGCGTTCTTTTATAATTAAATGTTATTTTAAAGGTAAAATCTTCGCATTCAAAAAATCTGAGTCATATTTGGTTAATAAACATATGAAAAATGTATTGTATTTTGTTCAATCCCTCCCTGTATAACATTAGGTTGCCGTAACCATAAAGATTGCGTTGCGTCTGCGCATCCAAATCATTTGAATGACGATTGATGCTTTGATTTCATCAATCTTTGCATTATGACTTCCTTTATGTAAACACTAACGCACATTTAAGTTTATATACTTAGTACAATTTCACAACATTATACGAAAATATATATAATTTTTTAATATATTCAAGCCTTTGTTCCGAAAGGGAAAGGCAGAGATCTCGACCCGCCTGACATAACTCAATCTCTCTAGCCACTACCATATGCTACTCCCTTCTCTAGTACGTCCTGAAATTGATCCAGGTATATACGACAAGACCTAACCCGACCTCACCATCCAAACTTTCTATATGGCCAACCTAAGCATTCCCTTTTGTATACTTCTCACGTCTTTTGTACCACACTGCAGTATTGCTTATTATATTCAAAAATAATGTAATGTATGCAAGCATATGGCCTGCAATAAACAATGTTTTAAAAACATTATTACAGGGTTTTATTTTTATATTATTTGCAGCTTTAATTCTAGGGCTAAAGGCGAAACATTTCATATTATTTACGTCTTTATTAAGACACGAAATATTGGTTATTGTATTTGAAAATAATAGTATATATTACTATAATTATTATTTTGTCAAAGACTACTTGTATGATTTATAATTCCAAAGCAAGCAATGATTTATGGCATGTTTTAGCAACATTTTTAAATTGTTTTATTATTTATAGTAAATAATTTATCGCGAGAAACTGCCACATCAGGCTGACAGGTTTGATATTGACTTAAGTCGTATCGTAAATTATCCTGTATGACTAATCTAGGTAAGGACATTCGATTGGAGAGCGGTAATCGAGGTTTGAGGACGATTGTGACTTGTTTGACTAATGATGATGCTAATACGGTGTCATTAAACTTACGAAATAACAACAATATGTTCTTACAATATGTAATATTGTTATATAACATTTGGGCAAAAGGGCAATCTGGAGAGGTTCATCTGATAAGTGATACCGCCGCTCATAGGCACTCACATTGCCAGAGAGTAACGATCTTTTATCTGAGTACCCTAACACCCGAACCCAATAATTAATTCAGAATCTCAGATTGAAACCAATCTCAAAACCGTGACAGTCGATCGATCTCGTATCTGCATCCCAATATCCAAAGCCTACGAAGACAATCCATTTTTGGCGCCGGATATAATGCAATCTCTTCGATCTTTACACTAATATTTGATAATCAATATAAACCAAATGGAGTTAATAAAACCGTACAAATAATATTTAAATATACATGGTCTATGTATAAATAGCTTTTTGTTTATAAGTTAAAATCTTAAGATAGGATATTGAACTGTCATACAAAGGTCTATCTATCCACATTCACCGATCCGACCTACCATGGTTAGCTTGTATCGACAGATGGTTATTACAATCCGACGATAGGTTAATGGCACACTTTTGTCAAAATTTTAACTGATTTCTCTCTAAGATCGTCAAAAATGGATTGAGCTAGGTTATTGGGATTGGGCGTAAGTAAATTTGGTTCGAAAATAAATCCACCTATGCGCGGCAAAAGGTGCCTTAAGAAAAGCTCAGTTGTAGAACGACGGATGTCAAAGTGATACGGGATAAGTTCTATTTTCCTTCGATGTCCGATATTGAAACAAATAATAAACATTGTTTTTTTTCAATGTTATTATAAATTTATTGCTGGATAAATGAGTTTACCCTCAATGGTTAAAGTGTGCCATTTCAAATAATGGTCTGGGTCGGTAAAAAATACATCATTGTGATTTTTTTGTCTTAAGTAAGAAGAAATTTAGTGTACACTCGATGAATTTCCGTCCCATTAGATATCTGCGCACGCATGTGTACGCAATGTTCTGAGTGAATGACTCAATAAGCCGTGGCCAAAATACTCTGCAACTGTCTAGATATTCAATTAACTTCGATTTAACTACTTTACTGCGACATATATAAGCTATAAGATTACTTATAAATAATTAAATAAATAACCAATTACATCCAGACGAATCATCTTTTTTACATTCTCACTCCCGGATTCTTCAAGCGATATTTTTGTCTTCATTCACCGATAACCACAGCATTCTGATAGAGGGGCTAAGTTTAAAATTTAATTGATATATCATTTAAGATATTTATGAATCAGGTTGATTGACCCAAGCTAAATTTAAATTTCATGTATGTTTGTACGCATCTCTTCATCCCATTTCTCCTACAGAAAAACGCGTTTTGGTCTCATCTATATCCAGATTGAAAATTCTGATAAACCAGCCAAGTCTGGATGTCCATAACTGGACATTTTCCTTTAGTTTCTTTATTTTTATGTCTATTCGTGTATTTTGGTTTGCCTTTAACTGTTTGACACATTACATACTGTATTTTATTTTGCGCCAAATGGATGACAAATGCGCCTGCGCAGAAGCGATTTTTAGGTCTCACTAGGAGGTGGGTCGGTAGAGTATTGTGTCGATCGCGTGATTTGTAAATCGGTTGACGTTTGTGTCCCGCGCTGCGATACGATGCGCAAACTTTCCCCCACTCTATGTTTAATTCTCAAGAAGTTTGCCGGTACCTGTACCGATGTATCGGTGATAATTAAAATTGAGCAAAATAAATTTACAAAATTATAACAGATCCGCTCGATGAAAACTTCAAGGAATTAGCCGATCTAAATGAGCTTATAGTTGGAAAAGCGTGTAATCGGGGGCGGTATTGTTCTCCGACCCAGATGCGCTCATGGGAACCCTTGAACCGCATCTCAGTAAGTGGGACGGTTTCACATTGTCAAGACAAATGTAATTGCGTGTACTGTAACATCAAACCTTTAACATACCTTGTAATTTAAAGCTTTTAACCGTTTCAAAGAAAATTTTTAACGCCCTAAAAAGATGAGTAGTGTTGGCCTAGTGGCTTCAGGGTTCTGCTTGACTTTTAGGTCGTGGGTTCAATCGCCGGCTGTGCACAAATGGACTTTCTATGTAAGTCATTCATTCGCTCGAACGGTGAAGAGGAAAGAATTCCTCCATTGTGAGAAAACCAGACTTGCCTTAGACCGAAAAACTTCGACGGCATGTGTTCAGGCCTAGGGGCTAATCGCCTATATGGCAGTATCTCTGGGCGGCGGTGTCACTTAACAGCAGAGGAATCTTTTGCTACCTGTTATATTAAAAAAAAAAACAGAAATCTGAAGCCCTAGGTCAATGCGAAATTCATAACCTCTGTGATATATTTACGATCTTGAATTAGATTATGATGATTCATGTGCACTGTTTACTTTTTGTTTTTTTTTTATGTATCCTATATCAGTTTAGTTTATTTTTATTTCTTTTTGTTTCTGTTAAGTATGTTTTTTTTTTCCTATTTTTATTATTTGTAATGTGTATTTTTGCACTTCTTGCCTACCTTATGTAATATACTCACAGTGGTTTTTTCCTTTACTCACAGTGGTTGTCTGGAAGAAATCGCTCTAAAGCGATAAGGCCGCCAGTTGTTTTTCATTAAATTATGTTAAATATATTTTTTTTACCTTTTATGTAATGCAACGAAGTGTTAATAAAAAAAAAATATTTTTTCAAATGACATCCTCTCCCTTTAAATGAATTTAGAATAAATATGTGATATCATTGGATTATGAACCGTGACGAATTAATAATAATAATAACGTAGAAATTCCAGTTCCAGTTTAATAATTTATAAAAACAATAGAATTACCTGTCCTTCATCTCAATAACAATTGTAATAATTTGGTATTGTTATCATTAATAATACAAACACATAATTGGTTATTTAAAGCGTGGAAAAAATAAAACTTTTCCATTGCCAAATAATTTCGTCTTTTTGATCTTCAACAATGCGAAAGAATCACCAGGGAAACGTTGCTTGGTGGGCTGACGATCTTTAATAGTTTTAAGTTGGTAAAGAAGAGTTGGTCACTTTACTCAAAAGCTAAGGATTGGGTGAAGTTCTTAAAAATATAGTATTGTACAAAAGTACTAGTGACCCGCCCCAGCTTCGCACGGGTGCAATGCTGATGAAAAGCAGGTTTTTATTATGTATTGTTATTTCCGTCGCTGGAAAGCTCCGATAATATACGCGACATATATCATATAGACATATACCATCAGGACTTTTCTGTAGACCTTTTCAATGTGGTCAATACTTAGTACATTATTTTGATAAAACTGGTAGGGTTCAGCCTGCGTTTGCAATGTAAGCGGAATAAATGTAATTATTTACGACATCACCTTAGAAACCTCAAAAATAACAGTACTTCTCCACTATTAAATGGATGTTATTATACATTTAAACCTTCCTCTTGAATTACTCTATCTATTAAAAAAAACCGCATCAAAATCCGTTGCGTAGTTTCAAAGATTTAAGCATACAAAGGGACATAGGGACAGAGAAAGCGACTTTGTCTTATACTATGTAGTGATATTCGAAAACCAAGTGCCGTGCGATGCCGGAATACGACGCTAGACAAAAATATAATAAGTTCTGATATCCTTTGAAATGTAGTATAGAATTTCACCAATCACACATAAGTAATCAAAAGACGTAAATTCATTGCGCAAATGTATTTTATTTGCACAATTGCATCGTATTGATGACGAAACCTTTTGTTTCTGCTATTTGCACAAACGTCAATGGAATTGTAAAATTGAGAACAAAAATTATATTTCTATGCAGTAATTTAAAATTGTTGATCGATGTTCTTTTGTTTCTTTAAAGTTTCTCAGCGTCAAAATTCCAAAACTTTAAATAACCTTACTGTATAATCAAATAATAATAATATTAAAATAATAAATATATAGTATTGTCTTTTATTAACATAACTTTTACACATTTAAAAAAAAACACTTTAATCAGTAAAAAAGTGTTTTTCTTTAAATAATGAATATATCTACTCTTTAGTATTTATTTTGTCCTCTTTAAGCTAATATATTTTTTAAATGTATCATATACATATATCTAAACATTACAATTAAATATACCATATTTAAAATTTTCTTATCCTACCTAGTAAAAATAATAATAAAACGATAATTAAATCAAATTTAAAAAGTTTGGTCCCTGTGTCAGTGTACCTTCAATGCTGGCAGAATTTCCTCGCTATTGCTAGTATTGGGATACTTATTGGGCAAGGAAAGCACCAGGTCTGGGGTCACCGGTGCTATACCAGGACAACTGTTCATATCAACTTAAATCTTCTATTTTTAATGTTATGTATTTCTTGTTAAATTGTATTATGGTATTGTCTTAAACGTTTATTGCAATTAATATGAGACAAAACAAATTAATCTAAGTTGTAATGTACCTTGTGATATTAGCAAAAATTTAAATCAATTTCCTTTTCCAGGAATTGGAGCAAGAGAAACATCTGTTGCGGCGTCGCCTGGACACAAATCAGGGGGAGTATGAGGCGAGGATACTCGAGCTGCAGAATGACATCAAGGAGCTGAGCGCCAAGATCGACTCCAGGGATACATCTGTCAAACAGGTATTTTATTTTGTTATAATCTGGAGGGTGCTAATGTAATGTATGACAAAAATCGCGCGTTGATCGTGATTGGATATTAGATTAGGGATATTTTTATATCAAACATTATATATATATATTTATACGAAATTCCACCCGTATCACCTCGACGTCCACCGTTCCACAACTGCGCGTTTTTCTAGGCAGTTTTTGCCGCGCACCACCACTTTGTGGAACTAACTGCCGACTGAAGTATTTCCGAACCAATTCGACTTAGGGTCCTTCAAGAAAAGAGCGTACCAATTCTTAAAAGGCCGGCAACGCACTCGCCAGCCCTCTGGCATTGAGTGTCCATGGGCGGCGGTATCACTTAACATCAGGTGAGCCTCCTGCCCGTTTGGCCCCTGTTCTATAAAAAAAAAACAAACGCAGGGGGCAACTCTCAATGCCAGAGAGCTGGCGTTGCCGGCCTAAGTCAAATAGATTCGGAAATACTCCAGTGCGTAGTAGTGGTAGTGCGTGCCAAAAACAGTCTTAAGTAATGCTCAGTCGTGGAACGATGGACGTCGAGGTGATACAGATGGAATTTCGTATTCTGTCTCGACGTCGAAACTTGAGGCTGAATCCAAACAACCCTACCGAACACTCCATGTTAAATGCGGGTTGACCAATGAACGCCGTCGTTTCGTCTTCATTTCTTAATAATCGCTAGACTATTATGTGCGGTGTTTACTTTCACAGTACAAGCGAGTGTTTTTGGCGAGTGCGACCTCACAGGTTGGCAGTTGCACGCTCAACCGAGTAGCCAACGCAGCCCGTAGGGGTATGAAATAAAAGACGTGCGAGTGTTTCGCTTGAGTGCAGTTGGACAAATACGACAAGCGAAACGCGTCATTTATTGATACTATTTTTATAGAAATTTTCCACCTACATATATTATATTGTCTTCACCTATCACAATGGTTAAGCGAAGCGAAGTTAAACCTTTTTCTACGAAGCGAAGTCATAATTTAGTATTCCATAGCTTACCTATAATTCGGTAGATAGGTATTTCAATTTAAACTTTTGTACCTAAAATTACAAATGGCAGATAACTGGCCGAATCCTTTCGAGCGATATTCTATATTGTCTTTGTATTTAAAAGTAAAAACTTTTGACATTTCCACATTCGAAATTTATTTTTTTATAAAAGTTTGCTTATTCTTACTTATACCTTGGTACAGGAAAAGTAGAATGTAATATTAAATGGGACTTAATGGTAAAATACAAGAAGATATTAAAAAATGTATAAAACTTGAAAGAACATCGATTTCAAAGTGTATAAAGTTAATAAAAAAGGCAAATGTGTCGAATCACGGATCCACCTTATACCATCTGCAATTCTTTTCTCTCTTTCTTTACGACTTACATATACAACCCTCAGTAACATTAATGCGCATGTCTTTGGACCCCCTACATAAATATTTAAAAAAAAACTGATATGCTACATGGCTGAGGTAAATGATATTGTCTTACTTAGTTCCTATGAATTAAATAAGTTAGGTTAGGTTTTTTTATTCTAAATGGCGTTTATAATCGTGTTAGATTAGGTTTAAGCCAAAAAAAATACTTTCATTAATTTCACAAATTGATGTTTAATTTAATTTCTATGGAGTAACATGGGGTACCACATTATTGCAGTGCATGGTACGCAATTGCCGCGAGATGAAATATGTAGAAAAAAATTTGTAGCTGTTTTAAGGTGAAGATTCGATAAATTTCCAAATAAATATTCACTTTTCCGAGTCAATTAATTTGTCCGAAACGTATTATATTCAAACAACAAACATATGTATAATTAGAAAAAATACGTTAATTAATCTAACATGATTCATACTGCTCATAAATTATTATTAGATAACGTACGGAGAAATTTCTTATCTTGATATTTTCTTTTGTTATACGGGAAACGCGTTCTATGATAATTAAAGAATAGATAACAAGCGTTGGCGTAGAATGTATGTACATAATCAGGCACATATTCTAATTCAAAATTTCTTCAAAACTTGTAACATTGTTTTAGCCAGCATTGGAGCCCCAGAACTAAATCTAGGGATTGTTCATCAGAGTACTCCGCTCTTCCAACGTTTGAATGAAATTGTAACTTAACAAACGATATTTAAATATTATGTAAAGATACATAGAAAACTGAGACCAATTATTGAGACAAAGACACAGGTTTACTCACCAAAAATGAATGAGTGTGTCAAAGTCAAAATCAAGAATCTTTTATTCATATTGGTAACACAATGTACACTTATGAACGTCAAAAAAGAACATTAAATGTTTCTAATTTTACTTTTACTGCCAGTTCTCAAATCAAGGGCATTGAACGAAAGAGAAGAACTTTCAAAAAACTCTCCGCCACTCTTTCTAATCGCCTCTTTGAATACCTTATTTGGTGATTACGTCAACAGTTTTTATTTACTTCTTTACACATATTACCCACACATAGTTTATACTTGAAAACGAATTTTCGATATTTTATTATATAACATAGTCTTCTTATTTAAATATTCTCATCCTAAGATTTGGCTAGTTTCAAATAACTTCTTGTAAGATTAACGAAACCCTTTTTTACCCGATAGCGCTGGTGGAAGTGTTCAATGATTTTCCTCGTGATAAAAGAAAATTCCAATAAGTTAAAACAATACTCCTAAAGTCGGTAGTTTTATAACAAAAACTTTGTTACCATGTTTCCTGCCACGCACGAACTCGAATTAATTAAAATCTAATCAACTGGTAACCATTATTTCCGTAACTATATTGAACGGTAATAGCGAGAACGATTAACAATCCTAGAAAAATGTACTGTGACTCTACAGCATCTCTCAGACGTCAAGGCAGAACACCGAATTCCGTATCACCTAGACGTTTGCTCCACAACTGAGCGTTTTCAGGCACTTGCTATGTGAACCAGCTGCCCACTGTAGTATTTCCGAACCAATTATGATTTAGAACGTTCCAAAATAGGTTTAATTTTCCATTGGTGGTTACCATTTCTAGAACAGTCCAGGCTATTTTAGATCCCGTTAAATATTCAAATATACTTATAAAATTGGAAACCTGAGTAATAGAATGAAAAAAATAGAGATTTGTAATATCGATATGGTCAGTCACCATATTGCGTAGACTTGGATAGAAGGGCCCGAAAGTAGGGTCTGAATAAATTGATTGACTTGGTATTACATGAAGCACAATTTTTTTTTGATTGCTTAATATTTACACTTGACTAATTAACTGACGGATCTAGAAAGTTATTTCAGGGAGATCCTTGGACACCGTATAATTTTTCTCCTTCCTAGACATCCGACATCTTCGAGTGTCTCTCTGAATTCATCAATAGTATCACCTAACAGTATTACGCACTAAGCAATTAATGTTGTAAAACTTCGTGCTTAGAACCTTTTTACCCAATCATCAATTAAACCACGCTACCATTGACCTTATCCATTGTTAGCAAAAACTTTGGTAACGATGGAGACGGGCCTCGGTGACCATTCGAGCCAAGGTCTCCATGAAGATGCAATCAAATTAAGAGACATTATCATTCACCCAATAATTTAAACTTTTTGGCAAGATTTGTATTATTTTTATTATTATTTTTTTTATGGCTTTAATATGTGCCAACTGGGCACAAGGTACTTCGCCAGTGTCGTGTAGATGGAGAAGGCACGAAGGAGATTGATCGGTAAAAATAATTATAAACCTAAAAAAAAAATAGTTGGAATTTGATTGCTAGTTTAAAGACAGCACAGACAACACAAATATGAGTATTTGTATTATTACAATTCAAATAAAACATTTACATATAATATTTAGAACCCGCCAAATGCTTCTCGAGGCAAGATGGCGTTGTCCATTGTCAAAAAAAATCTTGACAATTGACGTTCATTTATCATTTTTAAATTAACAATTATGGACATTTATATTCTTAAAGAACAGGCATGCCATGTGATCATCGATTTCACGAACCTATGATTGTTCGAAATAGATAATATTTTTTTTGTAATATTTAATGAGTGTCATGAGGGTGATCACAAAAACATTTTAACTCGGCCGATCTGCGCATTTTTCTTTGGTCATTGTTGAGATTTACTTGGGTAACGTTAGATGTATTTTTATATAGTTTTGTTAATTTCTTGTCAATTCTTACGTCCTCCATTTAGACTTTTATAGTGAGTGTTTTTGTGTATGTTTGTGAATTATTATTGTAAGGCAAGGTACAGCATTAGACTAACCTCTTTTTGTTCCCAAACTAACAATTTCTCCACATCCTTACGGCTTACGTCATTTTGTGCTTTTCGTCCTAATAAGGAGTAGTACAACGATGTATGTTCTCAGGACTTATTTTAGTATAAGATTATCGACGGCGACGTTCTTTGTGGTACAATGATTCTGGATCACGTGACTGGCGTATAATAAGATTATGGAATTTTTGATATTCTTTGATGTGATAACGGCTTATAAATCGATAAACTCTGAATAAAAATCACGATTCATTGTCACGTTCCGCCTGAGCCGAGCGCAGAACAAGCGGTAGAGAGGCACGATCAGCCGAAGCGTTAGCTGGTGACATTTATCTCACTTCCACTCCATCCCCGATGCGTCCGAGTAATAGACAGACAGCGGCAGTTCATAACCTATACGTGAACGAGAAAAATTAACAAAACAAAGTTAATTTGGTAATAATAATTTAACTTAATTCATCAAAGGTATGGAATTTGCATAATTTTTAAAGTGAAGATTCTTTAGGCGCATGAGGGTAAATTTTTTTGCGTATGAAACGTCACACGAATTTTTTTTAGTATAACAATGTAACCTCCTGCGTAACTGACCTGATGTGAAGTGATACCGCCGGCCAACTCTCATATTGGTCGAGCCTCAAGAGACAATTTTTTGGCGGAGCTAAGAGATGAGGGTTTACGTCCGGTCATCAGGTCTTATATGGGACACCATGGCGTCATTCACACGACGCCGGCGCAAAACCCGGCACGGTGAGCCATGTGTGGAGTCGGCATGAGTACTCATTTTTTAGGTATTTTTTTACATTTGTACTTAAGAATATTATTTTTGAAGAATCATTGTATAGAGATTACATCGGCAAATCTTTTGAACCTATAACTTTATATTATTGGTTTATCGATAGCATATACGGCTTCTAAATTCTTATGGCTTAAACACGTTAAATTGTAACGTGAATATGAACGATCACGTGTACGTATGCTTTTTGGAAAATATTTCATGATATAAACTATTCCAGTCGCAATGAGTATTTACATAAACATAACATTTATACGTAACTAAACACACATACAGCATTACACAAATTAATAATAATAATCGAAGAAGAAAAATAAGAAATCATTTTTAAGGAATAAGGTACATTTTAAGTGTGTGTGTTTTGGTTGTAACTGGCCCTGGTTCAGCATTATGCTGTGGTAATTAGAGTGCAGTGTTCCTCATACCTGCGGTCATAGCTTCGTTCCCTGGCTGGGCACCAATGGACTTTCTATCTATATGCACATTTAACATTCGCAGAAAACGTTGTGACGAAATCGGCTTCTCTTAATCGATGGCATGTCTCAAGTATAGGAACACTATAAACTATATATAAAAAATTTGAAACATATACAGAAATCTGAAGCCCAGACCTAAAAAGCTTGTATAGTCACTATTTTTTTTTTTAATAATCTTCTCCCGTCTCAGTGGTTAGACTGGCCACGCATCTACTCCACACACAGTATGTGTATCCAATTCCAGATGTGGATTACAGGACCAGAGAGATGTGAAGAATTCAATGTTAGCGCTGTTTGATCCTTATTATTAATTGTCTCAAAATCATCAATATTGGTAATGGTGAGAGACTCACTGGGCGTGGTAAGCGGTCGCAATTGCTTGCAGTGCCTAAGGCGCGTACAAATTTACTCAGAGAAGCGAAAATTACGCGTCTCTTGCGCACGCGCACCTTGAATTCTTTGTCACACGGATATTTTTGCTGAATTTACAAGAATTGCCTTATTTATAAATAGGTTTACTTTTTAAGTTTTTAATTGTTTTGTATATATTGGTTTTAGTTCAATTTTTAAATAAATAGTTTTATGTTGTATTAAGTTACCTACTGTAAAAATAGGAAATATGGTAATAAATCATGTTATCTCTTTAATTTACACTCAGATTAATAAAACAGAAACAAAAAGGCTTCAAAATACAGTACATAGTGTAAAGTGCTCACTTTTAAAGCTACTTAGAATAGCGTATATTTATGTTAATCACGTAAGTATTTAAGCAAGATTGATCCGCTTACAGAATTAACGATACAATGAAACGCGATACGTGATGGAGGCTCTAACTGGCTTCTTAAGGTTCAAGGGTAGAATTTGTCTAAGACGCCATCGTCTTAAGAACTTTATCCTATTTTCGCTAGCTTAGGGTTTTTATAATTAGTACAAAAATATACTGGCTTGGTCGAGGATGAATACTTTCATTGATTATCCGAAAATTTTTATTAAGATTGTTTTGAAATTGTATTTGTTTTTTAATTAATGTTAGAGAATTATCACTAAATAAATTTAAAACTCGTTAAACGTATATCAGATGTATCTTCTTGCGCCGGATTACATAACAAAGAATTTTGTACTGATGTTTTGTATATCAGAATGTGCTTTAACATACAGTATCGCACTGCATATATGTATATATATATTGGCGCTAGAGGATTAACTTGTAAACCTGCCATTCTTTTTTCGCAATGGCAAGCGATCAAACATGTCAGTACATGCAAAAAAAGTTGTATTAATAATGAAATAATAAAACCCTAAATTATGTTTTACTAAAGTTAACACAGATATAAGAATGTTAAACAAAACGATTTCGCCGGGTCAGCTAGTGAATCAATGAAGTTTTTTTTATACATTTGGCGATTATTTACATGATCCTAATCAAATCAAAAATATCTTTATTCATATAGGTAAACATGTACACTTATGAACGTCAAGAAAAACAAATTAAATTAATTGTCAATTTACATTTACAACCAGTTCGCAAGTCAAGGGCGTAGAGCGAGTAAGAAGAACTGGCAAGAAACTTTTCGCCACTCTTTTCAATCCTGGAGCAAATCAATCCCAAGGATTAGGATGATTTAAGTATTCGTCACATTTATAAAAGGCTTTATTAATTATTTTACTTTAAACAAGGGCTTTGAATCTATTTAGTGACAGTTCTCTAATTTCGCTTGGGAGTTTGTTGTAAAAACGAATACAATTTCCATATAAGGAGTGGTTTATCTTCTGGATCCGGGTTGGTCGCACACTCAAATTAGTTCTATTACGCGTATTATACTGGTGAAATCCCTAATCCTTGGGATTGATTTGCTAAAGTTCCAACAATATGTATGACTCAAAATTTGGCAAGTAATAGAATGGCGGAGAGTTTTTTCCCGCTCTTCGCCCTTGAGTTGCAAACTGGTAGTAAATATAAATTTAGGCAGGCAAATTACTATAGGCAATCAAATAGAATTTTTGTCAGTTCACTCAATGGACAATGAAAACGGTTCGTTAAGTAAATTTTTGCACCGAATATGCTCTTAGAAGGTTAGTTTTAGCTGTGAGCACAACAGTGTGTTCCGACGTACCCATCAGCCACATTGAAGCTAAGGCACTGTACGTGCCATGTAACAATTTCATGAATTACAAGCCCGAATCGTACACAGAGCTTTTTTAAACCCACACAACCAGGAATAAATAAGGTCGGATACATGAGAGGGTTAAAAGGCTACATATAGTACACCCTCAGTTAAATAATAAAATTGATAAATAATAAAAATTCTATTTTAAAAGAGTAAGTGTGTACTAGCTTACTCATTCTCCTCAGGAAACTACCTTTTGGAAGGGGCAACTAGAATTTTATTAATGTTTTAGCTAGCGTTCAAAAGTGCCATTTTAGGTGGTTTAATTGGAATAAATGATTTGATTTGATAGATGTGCCCCCCTATCACCCGCCTATTACCTTATACTTAATTTAATAGGAGTACCTGACTAATATAAGTTGCATATCTAAGCGAGTAGTACTATTTAAAACGATATAAAATGTAAGTTTGTTCGTGATATGGGGTAGGTATACTCTAGAATAAGTATTGATCATACCCGATACGAACGTCAATACGTTGCCTTGACGTCATTCAAACTTTCATTAATTTCTATACTTGACCTTTCCAAGGACAGCCGCGCCTGGACACTTCGCCTAATTAATTACTGAAACCTTTTAAATATCATTATTTTAATTGACGAACTATCCTTGGTATTTTGTACTGTGTTTGTTCAGTGCCCGTTTGCCTCCTATTACATAAATATATAATTATTCTCTATGTTTCCTCTCTGCTTTTAAAGAAAATTACGAAACCGGATTATAAGAAGGACACAATATGACTGATTATATGTTTGGAACCTTATAAACATGGTAACATTTAATAAACTGGCTGGCTAAATAAATAAAAAGCTGAAACATCTTACAGAAAATAACCCTTTAAAATTAAATTGCTTATCTCAGTTTATTGTGCACACTACACTCCTCCATTGTACATTTTGTTTTTTGTTATAATTTAAAAAAACACCATCAAAGTTGTCTTCGCCGACGCCATATTGACAGTATTCGCTTCGAGTTTGAGAGTGGCAGAAAGTGGAACTAAATTAAAAATTAGGAGTCCACAGGCTAGGCAAGTAATGAAACATCATCGCTTGTCAACGTCAGCTAGCTAAACGGCGCTGTTAATTGAACGGCTTATAAAGCTGCTGCGACTTATATACTTAATAAACACACTTGATTACATTCAATTAAGTAAAACACGAAAACTTTAGCTTTTTACGCCATTCACTATTGCAACAATCTTTGTCACGTCCTTCCGAAGCCATAAAAAGTAGCACAATTTTATCCAATCTCAACCGTGAGTACACAAAATAAGGTTCAGTTTCCAAAAGCAAGATCAAATTAAAAGATTACGCGGATTAACCACGGCCGTTCAGCACGAGAATAAGACGTTTTTTGATACTTTACTCAAATAAATTTGTGGTGCTACAACCTTTTTAGGTCTCGGCCTCAGATTTCTGTATATATTTCAATTTGTCAATCGCAACGCAAGTAGGTGATCAGCCTCCTGTGACCCACGCCGTCGATTTTATGGGTCGAAGGCAAGCCAATTCCTCACGATGTTTTCCGTCACAGTAGACAAAGTCCATTGGTGTACAGCTGAGGCTTGAACCTGCGACCTCAGGGATGAGAGTAGCACTTAAATATATCCAATACATTTTTTCAATTACAATTATTAAGTCTAAAAATTAATGGCGCTATGCTGATAGGCTAATTGTTTTATCTATTTTCTACATAGCTGATATTGATCAATTACAATATTAATAATAATAATATTCTCCCATGTAACATTTACAACAATGAGCTTTGTATACCTGATATAAGCTTATTTTTAAGTGTAAGTACTTTTGCGACTGCTACTCGCGATGTTTCCTTTAGTATATGAATTATTATTATTATTATTATTATCTTCGGAATCTTGCTTCCTCTTAATTATACTCCGGACTCCTTTTAATAATATATTTTAGTTTTTATATTTTAAGGTTAGTTTATGTTAAAGTACTAACAATAATTTGATAAAATAAAATGTTATTTAAGTATATTATATATAAATTAATATGCATATGGACAATGTCATATTAAATTTCAGAATGTTATACTTTATTAATAATTGAAACTGCGTACGTCAAGATCGGCTAATATATATGAGATAAAACAATACAACATTACAATGCGATCATTTCTTGCAATCGAATTGTAGGCGTCCATGCGTCGGGTTGTCTCTCTCCCTAAAATATGGCGAGGGGGCCGATGGCTGGCCATGCGTCATACTCGTGAACGGGTGCTACTTGTGGTGACTGGTCGTACTTTAATTGGTGTATGCGGTGATATTAATTGTTTATACTACGTATTTGCGTGTTGTTCTCACGAGTGTGTAAGTGCGTGCTCCTATTTCACCATGCCCCTGCTGATTGAGAACAAATATTTGTTTTTAATTTATTTTATTTTTCTTTATTACTCAAGTTGTCATATGGAACATGGTATAATGGTTGCAGCTCCTTACAAACATTGTGTAAAAAAAACTTGGCGATTAAAAAGAGTGGCGGAGAGTTTATTGCCAGTTCTTTTCTTCCGTTCTACGCCCTTGATTTGAGAACTGGCAGTAAATGTAAGAATTAGAATCATTTCATGTATATTTCTTTTCTTTTTTTGACGTTCATAAGTGTACATAATGTTACCTATATGAATAAATGATTTTTGTTTGTTTGTTTGTTTGACTCCTTTTATAAATCCTGAGCCGGATTTCTGAGTATATATCACACTGGGACTGCGTTGAAATAATAATTTTCTATTTACCAGTCGTCCCTAAGTTCGTTAGCTTTCAAGAGAAAACGAAAGCCGGAATACTTGTTCGGCGGGATCCTAAGTCAAATGTCAAAGGAGGCTTTGGTCCCCAACAATATTTCCTACAGTTGACATAAGCTATTTCAGGTCGGTTTAAGAAAACTTCCACATCAAAATATTTTTTATTTTTAAACAAAGTCGTCCGGCGTTTCGTCACTTTAGAGCAAATTCATTTACGCTGTAATGAAAAGTGACAAAACAGCGCAATAAAACTGACTTATTTCTTGGTATGTAACAAATTAGTGTAGTAATCATATTTGTAGTCTGATTTTATATGTTAAATTTACCTGTGACAATGAGAAATGAATCGACGTAATACTTTTTAACATATAATGTTTTTTAACAATCCAGTATTCACAATATTCTTAATCTATATAGTAATAATAATAATAATAATGATATAAATAATTAATTGAATTAAAGAAAAACATAGTTCGAAGGTACGATATAGAACGATTACTAAGCAAAAACCTCTACGGAAACGGAAACTCAACAAATTAGCTGTCAATTGTCATCGATAAGATCATGTTATTAATCAACTAGATATTAAACAGTTTTTTCTTATATTTTTTTGTTTAATTTATGAAGACTTCCTATATATATTTAAATTTGGAATTTGGGCTGAACTTAAGTATAAGACATTATCTTAAAAATCTTAGACCCAAGAAGTCGTCGACGTTTGATAGGCACAGAAGGCTGATCACTTGCAAATTAGAAAACAGTAATGATCACGATAAATTAACATACAACTGAGGTCCAGAATCCTGCAATTGTAGTTACGGAATCTACTAACAGACTGTTAAAAATATTATCAATGAGGTTTTATTTTGCGATATTTATTTGTGTTATCCAAAACTTATTTTTCTGTTGTAAGAAACAAACAATGAAGAAATAGACTAAAAAGATAGATAGATACTATATTTATTTTCTAATCCGCTAGTCATATCGTCCTTTACTTTCCTTACCTCTATAGCAAAAATTTTTTTTCAGCGAGATGAAGAAAAGGCGAATTTAATCGCTGAACTAACAGCTCAAAACTCGCGGCTCACAGCTCAGCTGAAGGAGTCTTCGGCGACGGAAGCCCAGTTGCTGGCTCAACTCGACGGCCTAAAAGACCAGTGCTCCATACGGATGACAAGTCTAAAGGTAGGTTCAGTGTAATTTAGTAATAGTCATCTCGAAAGTAATATAATATACATCACTATAATAACTTTAATTTAAGAGTTTTTTTAAGTCTTGAGCATCTTTTATTTTATTTATTACTATCACTTTGTTACACTCACTCCGTTGGCTCTGCGACCCCAAAAGCGCCTTGGTCTCCAAAAGAGAATCTTCTAGCGTCCTGTTTAACATACGGCTGCAGCAGATTCTCCTTAACTCTGTTGCAGGAGTCACTAGGCCTGCTGTCTGCAGGTTCCTTCACCGCCCGATCTTGGCCCATCAGAACAAGGTGCTACAGCCAACGTAGTCGATGGGCCTATAACGTTAATTTAGTATACAAATATCTCATTTCAGAAATATGATGACTATTACACAGAAACATACAAAAATTATTAAAATATTTATCAACATTTTAATTCTAATCTGACATAACTTGTAGGACCACGTCTCAAGTTTGGCATCCTTGAAGTCCGAATTGGCATTAGTAACCGACAAGAAGCTGGACCTTGAAAAACGTCTCACCAGTTCTTTACGGGATAAAGACAATCTCTCCCAGCAGCTGGAAGAAGCCAATGACAGGATTGCTGCTCTTGAGAGGCAGATGAAGGAACAGGTATATTTAAAAATGGTTCACTAATATAATAATCATTTTATTTTACGTTCAAAAAAGACCCTTATTTTGATATCCGATGTGGAAATGCATTTGCTAGGACCCTGCCCCCGACTGTTGCAAGGGTATGTGGGATTGGACCCACATCTCTACTATTCAGAGGCTGGGTGGGCGATACCCACTTTGAGTAGTTCCTACAAAGCCGCATTACAGAGGCTCCAGAATGGGAGAGTGACTCCGGAGAATTACCGGGGCCTCAACGGCATAACTATTACGCTGTTGTGGGGGATCCCCCGTCCCATACTTGCGATCTTTTAATAAATGATCGATGTCCTTTATCATACAAAATTTATTGCTTTTATTTTCGATGGGGTGACACCACCAACTTCCACCGGGTGCCACCCAAGGTAGCAACGCCACTGTCCGCATTATATACCTTACATCTAAGGATCTTAAAAATTTATTGTGAGAGAAAAATAGGCATAGATCTTTAAAGGATATACGTGGAAAGTGTACCATCAGTGTGGAATTTTATGCTGCTAACTGCTTTCTTTTTTCTTCTGCTGACAACGCTGTTACATCATTATAGTTGGCCTGGGCAAAACTGAATACGATTAATCTATGAGATGACTTGTAAAATAAAATAAATTAAAGTGTATGCAAGTACTTTCTGCACACTTATGCAGAGACTCAGTGAATGCGGAAACAAAAACATAGTTTAATATTTTTTCTCCTTCGCGCATTATCCAATTTTCCTCACACCTTATTTATTTCAGGAACATCTCTACCAGAACACATTGAAGGAGCTGGAACGTCTCCAGCGATCGCATGATACGCTGGCAGAGCGGATCGGTGCACCAGAACCCGTCAAAACAACGAAAGCTGCTAGGTAAGAGCAAGTTGTACGACCAACCCAGTACCAGACCATACGCTTTTCTGGAATTTTTCAGTTCAATCTCTCTAAAACAGTTTATTTGCGCTTAATCAGGCGTGAATAATTTAAATCAAGGCTAAGTTTATTATAATAGTTGTTTTATTAGTGATAGTTTTGTTTTTTTTACGAAATATTCCAGTGACGCTTCAATTCTAGGTTTTGGCATCAGAGATCTATTTCGTGACAACATGTTTCTTCATTTTTTGAATAATGAAAGCTTTATTTATGGCATCAGAGGTCTTTTTCGTGATAAGTTTCTTCATTGACAAGGTAGTAATCTGCACTTGCCACATTTTTTAATCTAAAGCTTTCTCACGATGTCTTCCATCACCGTGTTATTTGTGCACAAAGGAAGAAAAATTCATCAGCGCACAGCCGTGATTCTCTTACCTCTGATTTAAGGGGCGCGTTCAATCCACCAAGCCAATATTTTTCAAATCAATCTTTAGGAAAGCATTTTCATTACATTTTCAAAATAAACTTAAATGTAAAAAAGTCTTAAAGCAGAGTTGTTTTGTCTCCAGGTCTCTTCATTCAGAGATGGAGACAGAACCTGATGAGCAGGATGACAGCTGGCTACGCACCGAAGCAGTGCAGGTGTTCAAGCAACTCAGGTCACTGGCTCTACAACTGAATACAGGACACGACGACGATTCTGGTAAGTCTAGATTCACTTATAAGGAAGGCAAATAAACCAGTTACTGTATTATATGGAGATACATCTTCATTTGTGTTATTTATATATGTTTATATCTATTTAAAAGAAAATTAAATTAGCTGGGCAAGATTGGATAACACCGGCGAAGGTGAGAGAGAAGTGGAAGGAAGGAGGAAGCCTCACTCTTTCAGAGGTGAACTTAATGTACCTTAAATTATAGATCTCGAATTAGGGTTTTAATTATTGAATGGAAAATTCGTGAGTTTGTGAGTTAGTTTATAGTGGTAAATGTTTTTATAATTTATTTAAATGGATCCATACTAGAACCTCCGCAGAGCTTGACAAAAACAACTTGCAGTTTTTAATATTAATTAAAAACAGTGTTGGCTTAGTATTTTCAGCGACTCTTATCCTAGAGGTCGTAGGTACGATCCCCGCGTGTGCTCTTTCTATGTGCGCATTTAAAATAAGCTCGTACGGCAAAGGAAAACATCGTCAGGAATCCGGCTTGCAGTAGATCCAAAAAGTCGACGGCTTGTCATTGGCAGGCTGATCATTGCCTATTAGATTGACTAATGACCATGAAACAGATACAGATATCTAAGACATTTGTTTTATTACCTACCGCCACTTAAGACTATCTTCCCTATTCATTGATTAAGCTAAATTTCTAACCTGTCTCTTTCTATCACAGCGTAAACGTAATCTGTCGAAAAGAGACCGTACAATTCTTTCGTTGAATTGGTTTAGTTCTTGGGTATTTCTACTGGATATTAGATATACAAAAATAACTCGAAAAAGTATTTTAAGCAAAAAATACAAACAACGCTTGTATTTAGGATTGTATTTAATGTTTAAAATCACGAAGGTATGACCTACAATGGAACACGCTATGCACGTTACAGTGGAAATGTAAATATTTTCTTTGATTTGTAAACGAACATTAGGCTTTCAGTTAATATTTAATGGTATATATACTCCTGTTTCATATATGGATTATGTTTTTGGCAAATAGGTCATTGACTCTCTATCAGCAATGCTTAAACTTCTATCGGCTCACTTAATAAGAGTTTTTTTCTTACCCTATTTTCGTTTATATCTGTTAAAACAGTAGTTTTAACAGAAATAAAAGAAAAATTTAAATATCTATAACTAACCTCTTTGCACAGACTATAAAGGTAAAAGACAGAAACAACGACAATTAATATTATTATAATAAATAGAAGTAATTTGACAAATAACACCTAAACCGATAATTTATTGTCGATCATAAAGCACGCCAAACGTCAACTGTTTTGTCACTTGTCACTCGTCAACGCAGGCAGGCTATGAAATTGCCTGATAATTAACGTAGCTAATAACCATTTTGCCGGTCATAGAAAATTTGTCTCGTTCATTTGTTTGGAGCCATGATCGGGAGAAAATATTCGATATGCTTCACGTATGCTGTACGTCAAGCTCCCAAAGCTAAGGTTTCTTTGAAAATCAAGCGAATACAAAAAAGGTCCTACCCTCTTTGAAGGGGTACAGGACGTCCACAGAGAGTCCCCTTCGCGTTTGGTCTTGAGCCACGTATTTCATCTCGCTCCAAGTCTTACCGCCTCTCTTTGCCTCATCTGCAGACTGTAACTGACGCCAGGTTTGCCTGGGAAGTTCTCGCTTCCGCTTTCCTTGCGGGTTCCAAGCGTCAACTTACACATGTTTGGGATCTCTTCAGAATGTGTGGCCTATCCATTTCCATTAGCCCAGAATACGGTATGAGTGAGAGGACTGTACGTTCCGGACAATTATCATCGCTGCCGGAACCATTTTTGCTGTGTATTCGACTCGCACTGCCAGCGTCATCACAAACTCTCATTCCCCGCTTAGGTAGTTGTCCCACCAACGGCAACGAAAAAGAAAATTGGTTACAAGTTGAGGTGTTAATTTCGGTAGCTATCTATCTAATTTGTGTATTTATTCCACAACGTGGAGGCCGTGTAAGTTGTTGGAAATCAACGAAAAACTAATGCTTACATAAATGTGTAGCAAGAGTATAACTAGCGGTATTTATGTGTGTTACGTGAAATTATAAATATTCATTACGGGTTAAATCTGCTAAATATGAGGTAAATTCAGATGTGCCGTGATTGTGTATGTGATTTATATCCATAAGGAACATATTGCTAAAGCGTTCGAAACGCCTTACAGATGTGGGCAACGCAATATCATACAGTATTTGGTGGTAGAGATATGACCGTATTACAGTAAATATCTGTTATAACGACATTGAAGGGACATACGCATATTTGGTCGTAAAAACCGATAGTCTTAACAGCCGATTACGTTATTATTAAGGACCGAATACAATAGAATTCTGCCGGGACCTTTGATTTTGGTCAATATAGGGCTGAACAAAATCAAAATCATTTATTCACATAGATAACACAATTTACACTTATGAACGTCAAAAAAGAAGTAAAATTAATTCTATATTTACATTTGCTACTAGTTCGCAAGCCATGGGCGTAGAGCGGGCAAGAATATAACCGATATATTGTTCTAAACGATCTCTTCGTTAACGGTTTGACAGTAGTTAGAGCTGGTGCTATGCCCTGAGATTTTAGATTATAAAGCCTCAGTAAATGGTCTATCGAATGTAAGAATATTTTTTAATTCACACCATTTGTAGAGACAACCAGTTCACCTCAGGAACGAGGCCAGTAGTGGCGGCTAAAACATGTATAATCAAAAACAGTGGACCCCAGTAAGGCCTCTGTCTAATCCGCCACCCTCTACTATCCGACATATATATATTACCTGCCTGACTGTGAACACACATGCGCCTCTACAATGATAAGTTAAGCAAAATTTAAAAAATGAAAACCATCGTTCTAAAGCCTTTGACCGTTTAATACTAAATACCGTCCGGATCACCTCGTCATCCATCCTTCCACAACTAACCGTTTCTTCAGGCAATTTTTGACGAGCAACACCAGTGGAACCAGCTGTCCACTGAAGTGTTTCCGAACCAATTCTTTTTTTTTTTTTTATATAATAGGGGGCAAACGGGCAGGAGGCTCACCTGATGTTAAGTGATACCGCCGCCCATGGACACTCTCGATGCTAGAGGGCTCGCGAGTGCGTTGCCGGCCTTTTAAGAATTTGTACGCTCTTTTCTTGAAGGACCCTAAGTCGAATTGGTTCAATTCGAAGGGTCTTTCAAGAAAAGAACGTACCAATGCTTAAAAGACATTGCTTGCGAGGCATCGTGATCATATGATCCTCCAGACGTTTGCCTCTTACATTAAAAAAATATTCACGAATGAAATAGTGTTTCAATCAGTAAGCTGTGTTGGCCCTAATCACCCCCTCAAACTTGAGGTCATGTGATTGAATCTGTGCACTGGACTTCTCTTTGTATCTGTAACGAAAAAGATCGTGAGGAAGGCACGCCTTGGACCTGGAAATTGAAGGCGTATGTCAGCTACTTGTATTCTAAAAATGATGACGATACGGATAAAGTACATTGAGGCCAAGAGTTAAAGGTTTTCCACACTGGTTTTTAGTGGGACCCCACTATTTCGATCGTGGCCAGTAACCTCGAAAATAAATCATCTATGCATTATTTTGCGCATTTCTCGTTTGCCGTGACAGTCTGTGCCATCCGCAGTACATCAGACCCATATTTCATACAGTTTATTTATTTTATTTTCGAATTGGGTCAAGGCTGTTTCGAGGTCTTTTTGTGACTACTGAAAACTATGATTCTATATTGACACGTTTGCGATATTTGTTAATAAATTAAGAAAAATATATCAGTAGCCCTAGACCTTTTTAGGTCTTGGCCTCAGATGTCTGTATCTATTTCATGATAATTTGTATGTCGAGTAGGTGATCAACCTTCTCTGTCTGCCCAAGGTTTGCCGTTTTCCTGCACCGTTCGAGCGGTTGTTAATTGCGCAAATATAAAAAAAGTCCATTGGCGCACAGCCAGGCATCGAACCTACGACCTCAAGGAAGAGCGTCCCACGCTGCAGCCACTAAGCCAACACGGCTCTAACAATTTATAATACCCTAAAATTTTTGGTAAATGAAACAATACAATGTTTTTAACAAATTTACAAGAGATCCTATACTTTTTCGGTCTAGCTTAGCGACGTATTTTTTTCGAAATATGCATATGTTACTCATACAAAAAATAAATACATAAAAGCATGTATTCGACTACAAGTGACCTTGTGCAGGAACACGAAAAAATATTTTATCAAGAGAGGTGTTGTAAAAGATTAAAGAAATCTAATAATAAAATTAATTTACGATATAAAAACAATTTGTGCACAGCGAAACGATGAGAAAACCAACAAGGCGACATTGCGATGTTTTTGCGATCTTAACGCTTGAGCAGTTTATAAATTAACTTGTTTCGTCACCTGTCACTATAAAAACTACTTTTCTACATAACAATGCTGGTTCTAACTGTCCATAGTTATTCAAAGAACACAATCCCGCTATATGTGGAACATGGGATAACTCTTTTATTAATACTGTAATTATTGCATTCAAAAAAACAATATGCTAGTCGATGATGAACAATACAATCAAAATTCACGAAAACTTTCAGATATAGAACAAATTAATATTGCAATTATACCCCAATTTAATTAGTATTTAATACGTGTATAGAAAAAGTACAGATTCAGACTCCATACTTATAGAACTTATTGAATGTTTAAATATAATTAATTTCATTAATTAGTAGTAAGTTATTCGACACTAGTCTTTTAGTTCCTACAAAGCTTCTAAGTAATTCTTATACATAGTAAAGATATAGCCAAAGATGGAATTCACAAAGATTCAAACATGTAAGGAGGGAAAAAGTCAATAAAACTAATTAAATACATTTAAATAGAGAATATCTAATTCGGCTTTGTTGTGTGAATGTATGTGTGAGGGTTTGTATGTGTGAAGTGCTCATGATGCAGGTGATTTAGCGCTATGGATATTCTTAATACTTAGTTCTTCTAATCATATTTTGCGATAGCTTAAACAGTGGTCGTTTTATGTCTGTGCAGGATAATAATAATAATAGCCTTTATTCAGATACAGATTTACATTTAAACAAATCAAATCAAAATTCATTTATTCAATTTAGATGCGACTTAGGGCATGCTTATGAATGTGTAAAACGTTTAAAAAATTCGCGAAAGAGCAAAACTACGCCATCCGTTCGCAAAACTACCAGAAGCCTTGTTTTGAGAAGAACAGGCAAGAAACATTTTCCAATTACAAACAATTTCCATTTTAATCCTCTTCTAGTGTTCCTTTTTTGGAAAAGGCCTCCTCCAAATCCTGCCATTCCTCTCTGCACTGTGCTACTCACTGCCATGTACCACCTCTGTTTCTATAGTTTGGTCTATCCACCTTCTCAGTGGTCTCCCTCTTTTAAGTATGCTGTACCTTGGGCACTTAGCTTGTTTTTTGCTCCACTTTCCTGTTCCTCTTGCCATATGCCCATTTCCACTTTAGTTTTTTTTTATTGTTATTGTAACATTTGTTACCTTAGTTATTTTCTTTAACGCTGTATTCTTTATTTTGTCTTGTCTTTTCTTCCTTATCATACATAGTTCCATTGCTCTTTGACACACCTGTAGCTTTGTATACTGTGCACTATAAAGCCGGCGCCATAGTTTGTGATCCATATGTTAGTATAGGTAGTATACAAGTATTGAAGAACTTTCTTATGTTTCATGACATCTTTAAGCGCCCAAATCTCTTCCGGGCTTTGTCCGGGTATGATACAAAAGTATTTTTGCATAGTTAGTCTTGACGTGGTGAAATGGTATTAATTTCGACTGAGTGACCTCAATTTACGACACAGTAATGCTACAAGTTATCTGTATTTGCATAATAGGCTTGCAATACTCTGTTAAAACGGCAATTTTGTAACACCTCCCGCAAATCTGACGTATTGAATTGCAATACACATTAACTTATGTCTTTGAATCACATTTTGTTTGTAAAACATATTTAGACATTAACAGGCATAATACAGTAGAACTTATGTTTATTCACACACAAATAATTGCTTTTGTCGTAAAACACAAGCAGACATTAACAAAGTTAATACAAACTTATGTCGTTTACACACACATTGAATCACAAATATGCAATTATTTTACGACACGCACAGTTTTGGAACTGCGGACGTCGAGGTAATAGGGGTAGAATCTATTATAATCTAAATTCTACCTTGACGTACGATTACGATACTCAGCCGCAGGTGTATATTGTTTCGCCTTAATATTATTTTTACATAGCCTACCTTTTGAGTACGTATCAACATATGACATTATCAATACTACTTTTTTTTTTAATTTCTAATTGTTTTCTCTATAAAAGCCTTCCTCAGAGTTAAAATAAAAAATTACTATACTTTGTCCATACTTGGAGTTTGCGTTTAGAAACATATTTTGTTATATAGATTACATATAGAAGTTTCCGCACCTTTTCTGCTTAGGCTTTAATATGCGTACCAATTCTTAAAAGGCCGGCAGTGATGGTTGCGAAAATGAGAGCGATATACGGCAGTCTAATATACATATTACATAAAGCTATTATTTATAATATGCATATAAAGTGAGGATATTAAACTTTCTCCTTTGTATTGACATCCGCAACAATGTTCTTGATATAAATAGGAATTTTTAACAATGAACACTTACCGCTTTTACCATGGACAGTTCATGTTCATGGAGTGTTCAAAGGAGTTTTTCCTTGGACGAATTTTGATTTGATTTGTTTAAATGTAAATCTGTATTTGAATAAAGGCTATTATTATTATTATCCTGCCCAGACATAAAACGACCACTGTTTAAGCTATCGCAAAATATGATTAGAATAACTAAGTATTAAGAATATCCATAGCGCTAAATCACCTGCATCATGAACATATCACACATACAAACCCTCACACAAACCATATTCACTCAACAAAGCCGAATTAGATATTCTCTATTTAAATGTATTTAATTAGTTTGATTGACTTTTTCCCTTCTTACATGTTTGAATCTTTGTGTATTCCATCTTTGGCTATATCTTTACTATGTATAAGAATTACTTAGAAGCTTTGTAGGAACTAAAAGACTAGTGTCGAATAACTTACTAAAAATTAATTATATTTAAACATTCAATAAATTCTATAAGTATGAATCTGTACTTTTCTATACACGTATTAAATACTAATTAAATTGGGGTATAATTGCAATGTTAATTTGTTCTATATCTGAAAGTTTTCGTGAATTTTGATTGTATTGTTCATCATCGACTACCATATTAAAGGTTTTTTTATGTTTGTTGTAAACGCTAATGCGGTATTTTGCGTGCAGTTAGTTTTTTAATTCATATTATTAGAGGTATCCCATGTTCCACATATAGCGGGATCGTGTTCTTTGAATAACTAGAATACGTCACATTTTTTTGCCAGTTTTAACCATCACTACTATCTGGAACTAGCTGCCCTCTGAAGTACTGCCGAACCAATTCGACTTAACAACTTCGATTCCTTCAAGAAAAGAGCGTAAAGTGTCCAACAAATGTTACATAGAATTAAAATTTTTGACGAAATCCCTCTTTTTTAAAGTTAGTTAAAAAAGAGATATCAATGAGGATATGTACGATTTAATGTTAAATCAGTTAAAGCTTTAAGTTTTTCAGTTAGCTCTAGTAAAAAATATGTACTTTCGCAAGTCAAAGTTACAAGTTTCCCCATTCACATGAAGAAGAATGGGGAAAAACTCCATATAGCTTTAAAAATAGTTCTTACAATATTTTGTATAAATTGATTCTATAATTACTTATATGTACCTACCGAGACTGAATTAAAATCTGAAAGTCTAAAAACCGCTACAAACTTAATTCAATTCAATACAATGTTTATAAATAAAGCGCTTTACGGGACTGAAAACTCAATTTGCAGCACTATTTATTTATTCAATCACAGACATGGCTAAACTCATATGAAAAATAGACTATAATATATAAGTATACAATATTAATTAAAAATAACATAAAACACAGTATATTCTAACGCCTAATACCCTCCAAGTATACCGTCAAATCAGAGTATACTACCGCCATACGCTCACCAAATAGGTCGCTCTCCGGTGAAGAGTCGAGAAACCCATCAACCCATCACTATCAACGATCTATGACCCAATTCCGCATACGGACTACCATATTCCGACAGCGAAAATCAAATTTCGGCCATACAATGCGCAGAGGCGATGAGAACTCGGAGAAACTCATTGGTAACGCTAAAGGCAAATCACGTAGCCGTTTACCAACCAGATAGACAGAAGTGAAAGGTCATCCTCAAAACTATATACTGTTTAAGGCTGTATATTCTAGACACAGGCTTTCTTATTTGGCGATTAACTAAATCGTCGGAGTTACGCCCCGAGAGCTGGACGCAGGCACTTTCTACTGTACGCCTTTGGCTCCAACACTGCTAAAAGAGCGGTCGTGGTGACCAAGCCATCAATATCAACTACTGAAGCGAGGAAGAGAAATTTTGAAGTCATTGTTATAACCGTATCAGTGTAAGAATAATCCAGAACAAATGAACATCCCTAAAATAGTGATCCGTTTCTTAAAAGGATTTTATAGCCAATGTTTCTATACCGTTGCCTAGCAACCATCACATTGATCTAACCTAAAACAAGGTTAATGTTTTATGCCAAAAATCGTGACTATGATTTCTTGAACTTTCTATTAGAGCTAATTATCATGAATAACGTTGAGTTTGTCAAATGCTTTTACTGTTGCATACATTTAAACGAAATGTTATAAATAAATCGTTTATTTGTCATGTACATTGTTTAATTATATAAAAATCTCACAAACAGCCATGTAAAATAGGTTAATGACAAAATTATCATAATGTCATAATATAGTACAGTTAAGTTACTTATAATTGTTGTCTAAATATATGGTCTAAATACTCTCCCACGCTACGGAACATTGCCTTTACAATTACAATTAAAAATATAATCACAATACAAAATAAAATTCTATTTCTAAGTTAGCCACAAAAATGTATAAACATTTAGTTGTCTTTTAATAACGATAGCTATTTCGATTTCAGTACCTCTGTATTTCGTTTCGTAAGTTTTATTACTACTTGTATATCATTTGATATGGAGGTATTAACTAAGAATAATTTAATTGACTAATGAGGTTAATTCATTAGTCAATTAAATTATTCTTAGTATTTTATGTAGTAAACAAGGCAGGACGTCCACTAGAAGTGGGAAGATGAAATAAAAGAAATAGGGGAAATATTGTAAAATAGTAGCAAAGATGAGAAGAAATGGAAGAATGGTAGTCGAATACAGGCTATTTTTTTTAAAGCCTTCAAATAGATATTACAATTTTTTTTTGTAAATTTCAATACAAGCATTTAAACCTAATTACTTAAGTTCTATGCCTGTCGAGTACCACTTAACCCTGCATCAAGTAGCAATCCACTAGCTATACCACCAAAACCTGCCAAATCCATCTCATAACTGTAAGCCACTAATTTGTAAACATCAAATGTTGCCTTCAAATTGAAGTGCACGAGAAACTGACCCCGTTCTACACTTTAATGACTTTAATTATTTCCACGTTTTTGCGATGTCTCCTTCACTCGAGGAGGTCGGTTATGTATTTCAAACTGCTTCATTAGTCTAGTTAGTATTTGTGAAAGGGCAGGGATTCTGCGATTTGGATCCCGAAAAAACACTGCATTGTCAATTTTGTATGAAGAAAACAACAACAACAACAACCAACCTTCCGGGCTTTGAACAGTGAGTAAAGATGTCGATTCTGATCATCCGTGATGTATCTTTATCTTAATATATATATTTCTTCTGTGCGTGTGTATGTGACTGAACTCCTCTCAAACGACTGGACCAATTTTGACGAAATTTTTTGTGTGTGTTCAAGGGGATCTGGGAATGGTTTAGATTCACAATTTTGTCCGCTGGACAATGTTTTTTTAATTAATTTTTAATTTATTAGTAGTTATTGATTTTGGAATGTTTTACATTGGATGCGACAGACGGCGCTACCATCACAGTGTCAAAATAATATTCGAATTTTAATTTTAGTCTATCCCGACAGTTAGCGCTGCGATCAAATTTAAAAAAAGTTTTGTTATCATTGTGTTATTGTAGACCATGTGCTGGATCGTTAGATATTGTCATAACATTTGAATAATAATTTTCATCAAAATGGTCCAGAATGTTTTAGCTTATTAAAAAAAGTTTGAAATTTTCAAATTAAAGACGTGTAGATATGACAACGTCTGTCGGGTCCGCTAGTATATATATATATATATATGTGTTACAATATAAAGTACAGAAAGCGCATCTGGGCTTGCGTTATACATAAGATCTGTTGTATAATTGGATACTTCTGAAAATGTAATCTTTCCGATACATTTTCTTAATATATTGTCCTGTTGAGACTCTTGAGCCGTGAGGGCGTGCACTAATTAAACATAAGTTGGCACCTGGTAGATAGTACCGGTGACCCAAGAGCTGGTGTTTTCCTCTCTCAACGGAACGGAACGGCTCCGGACGGACTTTACACTGCCAGGGACCAACTCAACAAAATTTTAAATTTGTTTTGAATTTTTTTATTATTACTATGTTATGTTTTAGAAATTATTTATTTAATATATTTAAATCTAACGTATTAGTGATCTTACACTTGCTTTTGGTGTCACTACACTCTTCCATACTATTTTTCATAATACTTTGGAAAACCTCAAATTTTTTATTGACAGTTTGGAGTGTCAGAAAGTGAACTTAATTAAAATGAACGGGATAGGCAAGCAGTATAACGTCAACGCAACGTCATTTGACCAGATGTTTGATCAAATGACTAAATACTTCAGGCTGCAGATCAACTGCGTTGTTTAGTAAAGAGACTAGGCTGTTAATTGAACGGCTAATTATTCTAGTTAGCTGCGACAGCTACATACCAACATGTTATGGAACAATCTTCTGAGTCTGTTCGCTTTTACGGAACAAAAACTTGTTTTTAGGTTTTTCCGTGCAATTATTCAAATCATTGGATAAAAACCTTCATTAGCAAACAAACTATAATAAATACAAGCACAAAAAATAAATCAAACTGGAATTGGTCTAACCGTTTTCAAGTTTGGCGCTTAACAACATAATTTTCGATACATTTTAATAAGATTACTTATTACGGCGACGCTCATCCTTGAGGTCGAGGGCTCCTGGCTGAGCACCAATGCACTTTCTATTTGCGCATTTTTTCGCTCGAACGGTGAAGGGAAACGTCGTGAGGAAACCGGCTTGCCTTAGACCCAAAAAGTCGACGGCGTGTGTCAAGCACAGGATGGTCACCTACTTGCCTAGATTGACAAATGATCAAGACACAGATACAGAAATCTAAGGCTATTTAATTAATTACGTCATGAACTAAATTATCATTGCTATGAAACTGTTTTTCGCATCACAATGTAAACATGTTGTGCAAAGCGGAATTTTATAGATGACTCACTTATTACGACTGTCACGATCCATGTCGAAATATTTCTTGCATGTCAAAAATGTAACCAATTAAAGTGGTAGATTTTAATTATTTTTTTAGCCTCTTAGCAAACGGGCAGGTTCATCTGATAAGGTGTTACGGCCCATGGCCCATTGCCAGAAGGCTCGCAAGAGCACTACTAGCGGCCGTTTTAGTTATAAACATCATCTCATAAATATATTTACTAAATATTATTAAAATTGTAATACTAATTAAAATTGTAATAATTATTATGGTAACACTGAAACGGGCTAACACAGTTATTCCGTCCATTTTTCCACTACAGTTACGTGGGCCTGGTCCAGCCAGTCAGTGGTTCAATAGTTCAAGGTCTTTTTAGGTCAAAAAGAGCAGCACTTTCCGTCCTCCACGGACTTATAGTAATAATAATAAAGCCTGATTTACAATCCTTACAAAAATATAATTTACAGCTTAGATTTCTTATATATTTTTTTTCTTGTTGACTAATATCCTAGCTGCCTTCTGTTCCATTGATTGGATCCCCTCGGGTAAAGGGCTTCCACCAGCTTTTTCCAAATATCTCTGTCTTTCTTTCTCCATTCGCATCCTGCTTACGCTTTTATTTCTTCCATCCACCTTTTCATTGTCTCCATAGACTAACTAAAATATTGATACTGTTAAAGAAAAAATACATTTGTATTATCTTTAGGTACGTGTTAAATAAAAGTAAATAGTTATACCACCAATTTTGTGGTTTCCTTTTCAAAATATTCTGATACTTTCGCCATTCGTTGTGTGTCTTCAATTACTATAATATTATTGACTTAATAAAAGATATATGCTGTTATTTCAATTAGGCGAGTATTTAGACCATAAGTTTGCATAACTGATTATTATGATTTTGTTAATGTTTTATTATATGACTTTGTAAAAATTAAATCTAAGAAATAACATAATACATCAAAATATACCTAATAACTAACCTTAAAATTTAATTATTAAAAAATATTATTAAAAGTAGTCCCTTTAGGCAAGGTTCCGAAGATACTGGCAGCGTTCCCCCTTTGAATAGCCAGACTAATTCTTTGTCCAAGGTAGCTGCCAGCTCTTCGTTCTCCTGTGATGTCGACTAACCTTTTTGATAATTCCCTAAACAGCCTTAACGCGCTAGGACCCCACGGACCAAGGGTCTCGACACCGAATGGGACAAAATCATATTCAGAGCCTAGACCCCTGTATTTACAGGCTTTAGCTTTTTCAGCCGCATCACAAGCCGCACCAGCTCTGTTGTTGGTTCCATGAAGATTGGAAGGGGCCAGTGTGTCTGAACAGGTGGCATCCCATACCAAAACCCGACCCATCCTCCATGGAATCAAACTCATACCGTCCGGTCTCTTGCCATCGTCTCTAGCAATTCCAGTCGGCTCAAGTAGACTTGGCACGTTGACGGTGGCAAGGGACCGACGTATTATATCGTTGAGTGCGGCATGTCTCGAGAAGCGGCCAGCACTTTTTTGACATGATAGTCCGTGATGTCCTAGTTTGTCGACATCACTGCCACAGGGACATGTATGAGCAGCGCAGACCGGTACCCCAAGCCGCAGACAGGTTGCGATTCGTAGCGTGTCAGGTTCAAGAAAAGTTCCTGTATTTGACGAAGGGTAAGCGTGAAGCCAGTAGCCGGCCTCATGCGTACCCACGGCCAAAAGCCTAGCACGTGCTGAACCTGTACTACGGCTCAAAAGATTGTCATAAGTCATTTTACTGTCTATGTCGTCCCAGCTCCTCTGTGAATTTAGAGAAAATGGAAAATTTTGACCTGGGCATGCAATTAAGAAAGCGTTTCTAGCTTCTTCCAAGCCAGCAATCTCAAAGTTTGAAGGGGATACCCTTAAAATTTTACTTATGAGATTTGCTGAACTATGGACAGAAGATAGAAAGGCCTATTTATATATAGATGATTGTGCGGATCTAATTGTACCACTATCTTGGCAAATAAACTATTAATTAATAAATAATTATTTCCAGGATTACACTCGGATCTATCAATATCATCACTGGATGGTGATGAAGGGGAGACCTTAAGACGTGGAGCCTTGTTAGCCGCATGCGCAGATGCAGTTGCAGCTTACGCAACCCTAGAGGGCAGCAGAGTACGTGATTCCATTGCTGCGCACGCGCGACGATCTATGGAGAGAGAGAGACAGATTGACGAGAAGAACGAGTTAATTGCTGAATTGTCATCTAAGGTAAGGAATACTTATTAGAATAAAACGATGATATTTGATATATCAATGTATCAAACCACAGACTATATATAGTACGTTTATTTGATACATGCACAGAGCATGGTTAGTAGTAGTCAATTGTACGGTATAAATCCATATCGGAAAACGAAAAATAAAAACAGTTTTCCTTTCATTCGTAAGTAATACACACCTGTCTCATTAGACTTTCAAAAGCTTTAAATACGACCAATTGTTTCCATATTTGACAGAATTTCAGTTTTGATTATTTTAGGTTCTAGTGACCTTTAAGTGTCTGGATTTACAGAATGCACTTTTAATTATACTTGCAACGAATATTCGGTTACTGTTCGGTATTTTGCCTATTCGGCTGCTTCTATTATATGCGGCCGAATACCCAATATCTAGAAATTATTCGGCCGAATACGGAATACTTAATGCTACTTTTAATGACTTAAAAATATCCATCGCTTATGATGCTAAGGATTTCGTAATTACAATAACTTTTTGCGCTTTCGTTTAATCCCATACATTGACTTCAAAGTAGTGTTGCCCAAACAGTGGTCTTGGTCTTGCAGTCTTGGTCTTGTTCTTGCATTTTTGCAAGACCAATACCAAGACCGCCTTATCGTAGCAAGACCAATACCAAGACTGAAGCCTGCAAGACTTGAGCAAGACAATACTTAAGCCTGCAATACTCTTGCGTCTTGCAGTTAGGACAAACTGAGATTTGGGCGTTTTCAAATTTCAACTTTATCCCTAGAGTTTTAAGGTTCAAGGTTGATTGGGAAAATGTGACGTTCTGCGAATAAACTATTGGTCGGTCGGTGTATTATATACCTACATATTTGATAATTTACCGACAATGACGCCGCGGTTTGCAACAAGTGTATCACAGCATTTGACACTGTTTGAGCGCCGCATTCGCCGACAAAGAGTACGGACAGAGGCACACAAAATTGTTACCTATTTTGGTAGGGTTGGTACAGGAGGATAAAATTAAATGACCGTGAAGATGTCTAGGAGTAGGTAGGTATAAATTGAATGCTCTGAGTTTCTTGTACAAATACATTCTCACACTGGCTGTCGGGCGAGATGATAATTAATAACTAAGTAGGTATTGCATCTATTGAATTGCGAATATTTTGATTTCGAAATAATCATTGTTAATATCGGTAAATGATAGATAGTGAGTGATATACCTAGGTACTAAAGTGTGAGCAGCAGCATTGAAAATTGTATATGCCATGTCAGTGCTTTCGTTTTATTAACTTAAGTTTATTTTAAAAAAGCTCTCAAGTAAGATTTAGAGTTTACTATTCAATTACACACAATAAATTATTGAAAAACAAAAAATTATGAAAAATATATTAAGACTGAGTACTTAGGGAATTAGTAGAAAAAATATTCTATCGTGGATACCTAGTTATTAAAAAAGTGATAAACGTTGTGTTTACTTAATTTTATTTTTCTGTGCTAATGCCAACATTGACAATCCTACCAAAATAGGTAAAAATTTAGTCCTAGACTTTGTGTTGCCGCCGTCGCGTCGCTTTCATGTCAAAGGTCGCCGTCACTGCCTATGGTTCCAAAGAATAAAATAGGTTTTTGGGTGCTCAGAACGGACGTAGATTATGTTGTCCTCGCAAGGAAGATTGTAGTCGTAAGGATATTATAAAAAATTCAGTTATAATAATATACCTAGTTTATATTATTATTAATATCTATTATACCTTTTTGAAGGACATTGCACTGCAAATTTGGAAGTGGGTGATTTAAACATTAACTTGAAACGTGGAAAAACTCCAAATATGAGCGACGTCATATTGCTTTACGCATTTGGTTTTAAAATCACACATTTCCAAAAATCGAGATTTGCAGTGTCGGTTTATCAACTTTTATCGTATCTACTCTAGTAGCTAGTAACCTCCATAAAAACAGCAGGCAACGTACAGTTCCAATAAAAAAGGAACATAATAAACAATATTATTTGCATAATTATCTACACTTTATTTTTGCGTAGGCACAAAACCTATCTGATTTTGATTCTGATACTTCTGTTTTTTAATCTTTCAAAGATTTATTCTATCTATCAAAGAATGCCGCATTTTTCTTTGTCGGTCTTCGGCTTGTGTGCTTATAAATATGAGTTTTTATTTCAATTTCAGTCATTTCCAATTGAGTTTCGCTTCGAGTCTATCTTTTTTATTATTCTCGCCCATTTACCTAGCTAGATACTCTAAATTCTTATTGCTTTCGGAGTGAATGTTTACAATTTGACATGAGTGACGAATAAATAGCAATAGGCTAATAGGTATTTACAAGTCTTGCGAGACTTGCGAGACTCTTGCTGCAAGATCAAGACCAAGACCAAGACTGAGAGCGCAATACCAATACCAAGATCAAGACCAGCTCAAGACAGCAGCAGCAGCGCAAGACCAATACCAAGACTGGTCTAAGTCTCGTCTTGGTCTTGCATTTGGGCAACACTACTTCAAAGGGCTGTTAGATAACATATAATTTAATTGTAAATGTAATAACTTTCGTATTCAATTAAAAAAATAATTATCTTACTAATGGCAGATTTTAATGCGTGCGATTTAACATAATAAATGAATTCTAGGTCATTTACTCAATATAAATATATATGACCTACAGTATGTTCTCAGTTCACTTGTACATTATAATGAAGTATTTTACGTAATTTCATGTAATTGTACTCTATACTGTAAAAAATAACAAAGTTGGTGTTTTTATTGCGACATTATTTCGCATGATATGATTTTTGAAGTTATACTTTTGGTAGTAAATTTATACGATGCGCGCGCACCCGTTACGAAACCGACACCCTGAACTTAGCTCTATTAATTTTTTGTGATATTTAAATAAACTTTTTGTAACTAGATAATTAGTTATAATGAAACTTTTAATGTATTAAATACCTTTTTTTCTATTATCGTATTTTCTCCAAACGTAGAATAAAAATTTTGAAAAGATTTTTATCTTGTTACGCCACAGAAGTGTAACTTCTAACGCGTGTACATAAGTACACACACCTTATATTACTTTAGTCGTAAAATGGGCTCATTCCCGACGAGCAATTTGGCTTTAGGCCGGCCCACTCGTGCGTTTAACAAGTCCATAGGATCACCATCATCCTTTACGGAAAGTACAGCTCCCTGAAACCGAAAGCAACGGTTGTGCTTTTTTTCGACATAGCTAAGGCGTTCGACAAGGTCTGACATAACAACTTGGTTTACAAGCTCTACCACCTTCAAGTGTTTTTAAACAAAAAATAAACACAATTTAATTAAATACGTGTAATAAGGACAGTCAAAAGGACACGCTGTACACGCTGTACGCTTTCAGGATATATCTTAATGTTGCGATATCATGGCCTACATGTTTTCGATTGATATTGCGACCTCCCATTAGCTCAAGTAAAAGAAAATATTAAGTAAATAAGCTTTTTTATTTTGAAATGCAATTATTAATTTAACAGTATATTTATAATTAAAGCTTTAAAAAGAAGATAATATACAATGACGATATATATTCCAAATGTTATGTACTAACATAGACAATTAAATAGAAAAAGATCCTATGGGCTTTGTAGGGCATATTTCTCCAGCATCAGCCATCGCCACTCCTTTTGGCCTAGTGGATCCAGCGCTCAGTCGTGGGTTAGGTCCCGGCTGTGCACCAATGGCCTTTTTTTCTATATGCACATTCATCATTCGCTAGAACGGTGAAGGAAAACGGCTTGCTAGACCCAAAAAGACGACGGCGTGTGTTAGGCACATGACGCTGATCACCTACCATTCGACTTACAAACGATTATGAAACAGATGCAGATCTGATTCCTCGACCTAAAATGGTAGTACCACTGATTTTAGTTCAATTGATAATACGACACGGACGGATAAACACTGACGTAAACGACCTACTTGACGTTAACATCCTGTATATTGACTACATGCGAATGGTCAATGGCACCGAACAAAAAAATAACTGTTGCTATTTGACACAACGGGTTTTGCACGGTACAATTATATATGGTCCGAAAATGTCCGCTCCTGATTCGTTTCCGCCAAAAAGCAATCAATATTAATTATAAGTGTGTTTGATTTTTCTTAGTCACTTTTAATCGCCATAATCATTCGCTTACTATATTTTCCTTCGGCGATAGTATTTTTTTTATCTATCCATTCATTTGAAAACAAACGTATTTTTTTCTATTCGTTTACAGAATAATACAATCTAAATGATGGCTCCTCATTTTAAAACTTTAGTCTGTATTATTGTAACAATAGTCTGGTCCGAAGCAAGACAAATTCATATAAAAATAATTATGTATTGTTTACGTTGCTTGACATTAAGCTATCTAATAACTAGGGTAGTTTATTATTCTGCGGTATCAAATACCATAGACCATAGACGTTTTCTCTGGAAGTACAGAACCGAACTTGCCTTAGAACTCAGGTGACGTCATGATGAAGTCATTATTTTATATCCAAATAAGTACTATGTATTGAAGTTTAAACGCATTAGTACACATACTGTAAACACTAAACCAGTTAGCTTAATAAGTTCGTTAAAAATGTTTATATAATTATCTGTTTTTTTAATCTTATAAATTTTAGCTTTAGCTTTTCGTATTAATATTTTCAACTTGCCTGTACGTAATACCATAAAGAATTACTCTTCCATTTCATAGATCACTGTAGCGATCTAAAATGATCACACGCTTCGACGTTATATCGATTGAAATAAATTGATTTGCGGAAACAATTTCACGAATAACCTAAGTCTAGAGTATTTTAGATTGGAATTTAATTAATAATATATTAATTATTAATAAAATATCACATATCAAAAACAGTTAAAAGAAAATAGGTAATTTCGTTAACATATATAATATAGATCTGGACATTTATTTATTTAAAGCAAAGAGCTAAAGCGAAAGCTCTTTTAATATAAGGAAGTACAGTAAAATCTCTTGTTTTATCTCCAGTTCTTCGTACGGCTGACTCAGGCATGAGTTACCGACCCCAAAAGAGTAATCGATCTTATAGAGAAAAACTAACCTAACCTAACACTGTATTAAACGTGATAAACATATACATATATAAATAAGGCTCACTAAATATAATACTCTATATTCAAGTATCTACTTGCAAGGATATCCACCCACATACAAACCCACGTTTGCCTTTATGAGCAAAACCTCAAAACCTACTAAAAGTGGTCAGTCTTATAGGAACAGCTTTTTGTAATCTCGAAGGTTATATGACTAATTCACAAAAAGGTCAATGCTTTTTGATCTAAAAATAATTCTTTAAATTATCGTTCAATCTATCGGTCTAGTCCAGAGAGTTTTATTCGCTGCCTATATCTAAATACGGGACCGTACCGCGTCGTCAACCAGTCAACATCGTAATACGCAGCTCCTGTGTTTTTAATTTTAATTATATGGTTGTATACGCGCGAGTGTAGTGAAAAGTGTTTGTGATTTGGAGAAATCTATTAACTTTTGCTAGAACCATTAGAAACATAACTATTTTTTGTGTAACAACTCTAAAACTTAGTAATTTAAAAGTGCTGTTAAATACCTACCCTCAACTAAGAATAATAAATAAATATAAGAAAATTGATCGACATTTAAAAGTCCCAACATGTCTCAATGCTTTAAATGTCTTGGCAAAATGGATGAGAAAAATGTCAAAGTTACTTGCAAAGGGTGTTGCCGACTCATTTGTAACAAATGCAACGGTCTTTCTGCGACCGAACTGCGGGTCTTTGGTCTTCAGACACACAAACTATCATTTCTTTGTAATGACTGTGAGACCGGTTTAAGCCAAGTTCCAGAGTTGCGTAGATTAGTTGCTGAGCTACAACAAGAAGTCGAGGTTCTGAAGACCACTCAACCATCCATTGTCAACTTAGACACTATTATAAATGAAATAGAGGAGAGGAAGAAGCGCAGTTGCAATGTTATTGTGTTTGGTATACCGGAATCAAAATCATGTTCTCCAGAGGAAAGAAAGATTTACGACAAAACCAAGATAGCTGACACTTTCAATCTGATACCAATCCCTGACCCCAAGATAGTGCACGTGTTTCGCTTAGGTAAACCGGCAGTCGTTAACCCCTCACAGCCACGTCCGATAAAAGTCATGTTCGAAAATAGACGCGCCGCTATTGATATTTTAAAAAACAAGAGCAAAATTGGTAAACCCGTTCGAGTTTATTCAGATATGACCCCTTACCAAAGAGATCAGCTGAAAAGTCTACGAGACGAACTTGCCCTGAGGATCGAAAAGGGTGAAAAAGATCTCACTATAAAATATGTTAACAGCATACCAAAAATTACTACTATTACAAATAACTAACTTTACCTCATATAACCGAACTTAATATTTTATACACTTAACTTAGCATCAATAACGGCAAATTTCGCTTTTTTTTATTGAAGTTGAGGCCATTTTAACTGTGAATTACCACAGTTAGAATGGCCTCTTAACCAATTGAAAAACTAGATAAATTAAGTGAATCCTTTTTTAATATGTTTTCTAACAGTAATTTAATTTAATTTGTAAACCAAATCACAAGAAAGAGAAACGACGAGGAGTCATCGTTGGACCTTGTACTTTGAAATGACCATAGTCTTATAAGTGAGGTACGTTATTATCTTCCAGTTGGTAGAAGTTACCATTTGGTACTCACGGTCTCTCTAGAAATAATTGGTAATGGAGTTAAGTCTAATTAAGAGACCCAATATGACTTCTATAAAGCTGATTGTATTAGTATGAGTAACGAACTTGAATCCTTGATTATTCAAGGGAGCTCATCGGATGATTTGTGGATCAACTTTAAAGATCAAATCCAAGACGCAATTAAAATATCCATACCTCTTAAAACTAAAAGCAAGAATAAAACCTACTAAAGCCGTGGATAAATTATGAAATATTACATCTAGCTAAGAAGAAAATAGAACTATGGCGTTTATACAGAATAGCCAGGACTGATAGCATGTACAGAAGATACAGATATTATACAAATAATTTATTAATTGAACTTACAAGAAAACGACGAAGCGAATTTGAATCAAATGTCATTGATACTGGTTCAAAATCTTTTTATGCATACATTAAAAAACAATTCAGCTCTATAACAGGAATCCCATCGGTTTTAAAAAAATGAGGCAGATGAACTTGTTGTTGACCCATCAATGATAGCAGAAATATTTGCTGATAACTTTGAGTCTATTTGGTACCTGATGGACGTCTGGATCTTCTCACGCACTTAATAGGTTAACGTTTGTTTTAAGTTTTTTTTTTTGTTAATTGTTTTTCATTTTTTGTACTCTACCCTCTATTGGTGTTTCTTTATCGTTGTCTCTCATTAGGGTTGCCTGGAAGAAATCGCTTGTAAGCGATAAGGCCGCCCTTTGCCTTATAACTTTTGTAACTGTTTTTTTATTTTTGTTATGTGTGTTTTTGTATAAGGCGATAAAGGATAAAATAAATAAATAAATAAATAATTTAAAAAAATATTTATTTATAAAAACACTCCTGCCTTAACAGGTGACCCTAAATCGACACGAGTGAACAATAATAATACACTTTATAGACGAAACACAAAAAAAAACAAACATGAAATTACAGAATAAAAAATACAAGAAATTTACTAACTGTAGGAACTAACAAATTATATTACTTTTGCCAGCTCACTCAACGGACAATGAAAGAGGTTCGCTAACTTATGTATTTTGTTAAGGAAAGTAGAGTTCGTCAATCTAATAGGCAAGTGATCAGGGTTCCTGATACTCGCCGTCGACTCTTTTACCTGGTCTAACACAAACTGGTTTCCACGTGATGTTTTCCTTCACCGTTTGAGCGAATTTTAAATTCTTCTTATCCGGTAGTAGTGGTATAGTATGGTTGGTGGACTCATTTTCCGCGCTTAAACTCAAATTTGGTCCGTTTTGCGTAAAGTCCTGGCTAATTTAGCCAGTCTAGCTCCTTCCAGAAGCACAGCAGTCTCCTGGGCACTTCACAGGCTTCACGAAGCGACCTCACTATTCCAAGGATTTTTGCACGTTGTTTAGCCACAGCCTCGCATTCCAGGACTACGTGGGTTACTGATTCCTCTGCGCTGAAACGGCCTATGAACATGGGGCTGTCTGTCGCGCCTAGGACAGAAATATGTTTAATAAGGAGACAATGGCCCGTAATTGTCCCTATCCTCCTATCCAATTGTCCCTATGTAGAAGTCGTATTAGAGATGCGCTTCAGGACGTTTCGCCATCGTTGCCTATTCTGAGAGAGAGGTCTTTATATCATTTTAAATGCGCTTATAAAAAGTCCATTGGTGCACAGCTGGGGATCGAACCTACGACCTCAGAGATGAGGGTCGCATGCTGAAACCACTAGGCCAACACTGATGCTAACACAGCTTATTGTGAGCCTAAAAATGTGAACCACAGAGTATTTCCTTAGGTGTAATAAGCGTAAATCCTGGTATTTGAGTCATCGAGTGTTTTGTGAAAGTACTCGACCTTCGTGGCCCGAACACTTTGTCAAGGCCCCGCTCTACGTAATAAGTGCTTATGTTAAGTAACTTAATAATTTTATCCACTGTATATAAGAATATATAATAAACAACGACAGGGTCGGTTTATGTTCAGAAACCGCCGTTTTAACCATTTAATTCCACATTTATCTATTAGTTTTAATAACGCGGCTTTTATATACGACACAGTTGGACCTTTTTCATCTTCATTTATTCCAGGGCTTTTACAAAGATTCAGACGTCGCTATTTCTGCCCCGAATCTATCCTTAAACCATTCTTATAGCGATACAGAAAGGTTTGCTTTGGGCATGAATTTACTTTTCTTACCGATGAAAATGTAACTAGGCATTTGAAGTGTCATAATCGTGAGTCATAGTTAACTTCTACATATTTTATTTGTTATTGTATTCTATTAATACTTCACATTAAAGAGGAATCTTAGCCAACAAAACCAGTCACTTTTAATAAGTATATTTTGACATTTCGTCTTTCAACAATATTTTATATATTTTGACAGCTGTCAGTAGCAGAGGTTGAATTGCGCGCCGCCGCTGAAGAACACGACAAGCTGCTAAATGACGCAAATTACAGTAGTCTACAAAACGATGAGGCCGTCGCTCGCGCAAGACAAGAGAGGGACGAAGCTATCGAGAGGAAGAAAGCTGTCGAGGTGGGTTTAAATAAAGTTGATTTATTGTTACTGGTAACATATGCTTTACATAACATGAGCAAAAATATTTATTGGTAAATCCAGTATTGCTATAATATTTTATGGTATTTGCTTAAGATTACTATATTAAATTTTTTAATATTGTTCTCTGCAAGATATCAGCTACTTTACCTGAGACGCCAATATAAGCCTATTGTTTTATGGGTGTACTTACGACGAAGTATCGCGTTTACATACTCGTCCTGCCTACGTCCCTGCTCACTACGGCTGAATGTAAATGCGGCATTAAGGATTACTTTTTTGATGGGGCTAATAGATATTGTATTATTTGTATTTGGAATACAGAATGCAAGTTAAATAATAAGGACTAATTTTTAAACGTAATATTCCAGGTGTCCCTTGCGAAGACCCGCGTAGAGTTGATGCAGGCGAATAGTCAGCTATACGAAGCTGTCCGACAGAAGATTGACCTTGGACAGCAGCTAGAGCAGTGGCAGGTCTGTATTAAGATAGTTTCCTTAATTTTTTATTATGTCATAAATCAATCATCAAAAAATATCAGAGTAATCAAATTAAAAAATATAAGTTGATGTCTAAACCAAAAAACTTGGTCAGAAAAAAGAAAAATTAGTAAGGTCCCACTATTTGATTGGTAAGAATGTCTGAGATTGTCAATAATTAGGATGTATAACAAACCTTGAAATTGTTGTTTCGAATTACAGATGGACATGCAAGAGCTGATAGAAGAGCAGATGAAGCACAAGTTGACGTCAGAGAAGCGTTGCAAGATCCCTCAACCCGTGCCTCCCACTCGCACTTCGAGGATCCTGGGCTTCTTCCAGCGGTGATCTGCTGTTCTGCTCCTTCTGCTACTTGGGACCTCACATTTGCTTATACATTAACACATCCCGACATCTTTCAACCACGGAAAAGCGAGATTATTTTGAAAAGTAGCGAATTTACTTTAGTTCTTACTTTTTACCTAATAACATCTTTAATTACGGCTTTTTTCATAAACAATAAACTTCAAATAAGTAAATAATAACAATGTCAATATAATAATAGTAATTATTGATGCTTACGTTCGTTAATATTTATCGTTATCTGTTTATTACTCAACATTGGATTTCTTAAATCTCTCTTGTCTGTGGCGACATCTACTTAGACTAATGACACACTACATTGAGTGCTTTCAAATGTGCTGTCATCGCGGCCGCCATCTTGTTCAGTGGTGTGTTTTGCCGCGTTTTAGTTCACGATTTTAACGGTCAAGCAATGTATGCGTGTATATTGCAGTGATAACTTGTGTTTCAGATCATTTATTCACTCATTTGTGTTTTCAGTATAATTTTACATTTGCACCCTTTTTAGCTATAGTATTCTAAGTTTTAGTTTAATTATGATAACGGATCGGTTAGGAGAAGTACGGCCGGTATTGTTCTTTCGCTAAAACTTTATTAGTTTAGTACATTCATAGTTTTTCTTAGTTTATACGACAGATACAAATATTATTTATACTTTTAAAGATTCCAATGCTTTCATCGTCATAGTTACCTAAAACAACATTTATACATCCTGTGGTACAACAATTTAGTTTTATTTGCGACTATTTCTAGAATGTAAATAAAAACAGATTAATTCCTTATTAATCAGCAGTACTGTCGCTAACCCGTCCATGTCATGTAAATAACATAGATAATCATTGCACCTATAGATTTATTTAGATCATAATATAGTTTTAAAACGCCAAACGAACTAGTGTTTTGTTGGTTATATTAAATATCTATAAGAACGAAATGTTTTACGAAATATAAAAATATCTAACAAAACACTATTCAAAAGCGATTAAATTACATTCAAACCTTTTACTAGCCATATTATTAATAGTTAACGATCTGCTACAATCATTTAAAAAAGTCATTTCGTAAGTAAAAAATGGTGGTCCATAGAGAACTAATGACCATAGACTATACTATGGATTAAAGAAATAAATGTACATTCAGAGGATTATCCCAACGTGCCTTAATTGTGACAGAATAATACGGAATTAGAAAAAAAACGCCTTTTTGTGCCTTAAAGTTGGGCTTAAATGAACAAATTTTGTTCAAAAACGAGAAGCTTTGTTCGCTGCCTAAAGAACTACAGAATATATTTATAATGATTTTACATTGCATTTCGTCTAAGTTTTATCAAATGTGTGACGTTGAAATTAATGAAATACTCTATTTTATTAATTATATCAAGGGTACATTTTAGGGTGCGACACTTAATTATGAATTGCATAATCCGTATGTAATATTTTGCTCTATTTTTGTATAACAAAAGTGTAAGTTGGCAAAATTGTATTATTAAAACTAAATTAGTTTGATTGCACTACTCTAACTAAAATGCTTTTTGTGATACTTTTTTTTTAATGTATCAATTACATGATTTTATGATTACAATGAACATTTTAATAATCCGTTATAGCATTTAATGTTGGCTTAATACTTATTTTACATTCCAAGTACCAATTCACCGATAAATGTACTTAATATACCTATTTTATAATTTATTTTAAGACTGAATGTAACAAGTCTACGTCCAATGCAATAATAATTTATTATCTTTATTTAGCACAAATGTGTGTTTTGTATTTCGTATTACAATCATTCCGCTATTTTAAGGTTTATTTCGCTATGGTATTTCACAAAAATCACGTAACAAGGGTATACGTTAATACGTGCTTGGCGTACACCTCAAACGTTTCCTTTTTTTACATTTCTACAGAAGCCTGGGGGTAATTATATGTCATAATTTTTTTATTAATTGATATTTTATTACTGTTTTTGCTCAAATCTTTGACATACTAATTACTGATTCTTTGAAACTTTAAATTATTGAAGAATTTTACGCTCTCATAGTGAAACGTTAAAATCAATTTTATATTTTACGTGAACTACATTTTTTTAATCTAAACAATTTAATATTAAAAGTGATTTTTGTGAGACATGAGATTTTTGTTGCCATATATTGGCGATTAAGAGCAAATGGGCCAAGTGGGATTCATTCAGGAATTCCATAGGCATTTTAGCTGATAAATCTTAAAAGTTTTATTCATACTAACATCCTACTTAAAATATAATAAGTACTTAATATAAATCTACTGTGATTAGTTTTATTTGCAATATTGTATGTATTTCACTGAATAAAGTATGAATTTTAGGCTGTGTTTCATTACTTTATCAAATAATTTAAATATTTCTTTGAAATAACAATTTCTGTTCCGTGCGTCAGTCACTGGAGTCACATCTTGGAATGTTTGATCAGTTGATTATGACACATTAATACCTGCAGCTGAGTTTCATCATCGGGCGTCGAGGCAGGATATGAAATTTCACCCGTATCACCTCGACGTACGTCGTTCCACAACTTAGCGTTTTCTAACGCAGTTTTTGCCGCTCACCACCACTATGTGCAACCAGCTGCCCACTAAAGTATTTCAGAACTAATTCGAGTTACAATCCTTCAAGAAAAGACCGTACCACCAATTCTTAAGCCTTGGGCAACGGTATCACTTAACATCAGATGAGCTTCCTGCCCGTTTTCCCCCTTTTCTAAAATAATGAAATGACAAATAGCTTATGATTTAATCGGCACCAAGAACAATTTTGGTATTCGGGGAATCGAATCTAAGAACGTCCTAATGAATGACCAACCCTCATAGACCTGAGATAATGTTTGAATATTGAACTACTACTATTTGCCTGATTCAATTACTAAGTGCCGTAAAATGAGTGAGTTTAAAGTAATTAGAGCATTTCTAACAAAACAGATCATGAAAAAAACAAAATCCTTCTTAAAATAAAACTTCGGTGACAGATTGTAAAAGAAGACACCAAATATAAAGTCACTTTTGCTACGTCAAATATTTACTTGAAACAAATATAAAATTAATTAAAAATGCCAGCACAAGTAGAACAGAAGACTGTGGACCCAGAAGCAGAACTCAGCAATGTCCAAAGAACGGTTATTTTTTATTATATCAAACTTTTTCAGTCCTTTATCTCCTATGTATATATAATCAACCGACGAAGTAATGAAGAAACTATAAAACCGTTCGTTACGTTTACGCCCGAACCCAATAACCTAATTCAATCCATTTTTGACCATCTGAGATTGACATCTTAATCCAGATGTTGTAATAAGTGTCCCAAAAACCAATTGACGGATTGTAATAGCCATTTGTCGATACAAGCTATCCATGGTCGCTTCGGTGTTTGCGGATAGACCTTTGGATGAAAATGACAGTTCACCTGTGCCAATATCCTATCTTATTTTTTTTTTAATGGCGCCAAAAATGGATTTTCTTCGTAGGGTTTGGTTATTGGGATGCAGATAGGAGATCGATCGACAGTGTGACAATCCACAATCTCAGATTGTTTTCTATCTGGGATTGTGGATTAATTATTGGGTTCGGGCGTTAAAGGTCAAAGCACAGATATCAACTCGAAAGGATATTGTCTCCGTATCGCCTCGGCTTAAGGCTCGGTATCGGCAGGAATGGGAGCCGTAAGTGCGGGAACTGCAAATAATAGTCCACTCATCGCGGTTCGGAGCCTGTTCCGAGGCGAGGCGAGTACGTGACAATTCCGATTAGTGTGCGTTGCAGTAGGGAGTTTCATACAATCTGAAATGCTCTGGGTTATACGGTGACGATCCCTTTACGAGTTGATATGTGTGACCTTAAAATCGAAAAGCATAGGTGACGAAATAATTGCTTCCTGTGGGGTGGCACTTAAAAACTATCAATACGATATGAAAGCGTCATGATAACAATCCAGTGGCGCTTCACTATGGGACAGCTGCCCACTTAAGTATTTCCGAACCGAACGCAGACGCGAGCCCTCTGGCAATGTGAGTGTCTATGGTATCGGTATCACTCTGACATCAGATGATTTATAAGTAACATCAGTTACTTATAAAAAAATACATATTACCATATTACATTTACTATCACTGTATTTGCCCTAATAGTAAGTAAATGGTAATTATACATAAAAATAATTTATTAATTTGTACACAGTCGTGATTCGATCCCAGGATCATCGAGAGTCGCACATTTTGGCTTTTTTCTTTGTCTCATAATGGAATAAAATATAAAATAGCTGCGTACCACCGTTTTAGGTCTGGACCTCAGATTTCTTAATCTCATTATTTTTTATTATCATGATCATTTGCTCTCAGCGCATAAGACAAGCAGGTGTCTCACAATGTTTACCGTGACCGTTCGAGCGAATGTGAAATGCGCACACAAAAGCAAAGTCACTGGTGCACAGCCGGGTATCGAACCTCAAGGATGAGAGTCACACACTGAAGCCACTAGGCCGACACTGCCTGACTGCAATAACTTCAAAATATTTCATCTTATTCAGTTCCAAAAATTGGCGCCAATGTGCAGCGTGGAGAAGCGAGCTGGTGGTATTCCTCAGCTGGCTCCGCAGGAGAAGCAGCTTGGCATCCTCGCTACTGAGCTTAAGGAAACCCTGCTATGCATCAACGTGAGATATATAGCCTTAAATAATTTATTTCAGATGCTCAAATGTAATAAATGGCTATAAAGATTATAAATATAATAATACAGTAAATGTATAATGTAACTTTATTGGAGTAAATCTATATATATATATATATATATATTCTATCTAGGATCCTTCAAATTTAACATTGTAGTCATTCTGGCTTATGTAAATATATAAAACAAAGTCATTTTAGATAGATCACTTGATCGATCGTCTGGACCGATGTTGGTTATCTCTTTTTTTGGTGGATATTTTCCGCTCCGAATCGCAGAATAAATGTTATCGAGTAACGATAAATTTTACGATTGTAAAACAGCATGTGGTGCCATCTCTTGACAAAACATTTCTATACTTGCAAAAGTTATATTAATGTTATTACCTAAATGGAATCCTACATTAAATTTAACTAAACATATTGACTATTAGGCGAAACAAGTTCGCTGAGTCAGCTAGTATTATTATACTATAATGTAAAGAGTTTTTTAATAAACTACATTTAAATATTTCCAATAGTTAGCTAAAAAGGGTCAGCATGCCCTTCGAGACAATCAACTCAAGAGCGGAACGAAGAAGTCGATAGTGGAATACGAGCACCTGGAAAGTATATTAAGAGACGAACGCGCCCAACAAGCTGAACTGGACTGCCTCAACTACTTGGCACAGAAACAGTTGGTTGAGCTTCTGAAGAAAGTGCCTACGGAGGCTGATGTTAGTAGCTTAGGCTTGTATGGCTTTTTAATCTTCCTTTTGGTTTAATTTATTTATATCATCACGCTTCTATTTTCGCTACGTTCACTTTCATGACATTCTGGGTATGGGTACTTTTAACGTGTCCCTTGCCTCCTCCTACATTTGGTCTAGTTCTGTACCAGGGCTAACCAAGCCGATTTCACAATCCACGATTAACGTTTCTCAGTCATCCGTTACAACCATAATATCAAAGCATTCCCTTCAGTATTCTTAGGGGCGGATCTACTTAATGGATACAAAAAGCCCCAAGTCCCCAACTGAAAACAATACGCATATTAAAAATCCAATCATAAGGTTGGTCTTACTGAAATCGATCAATGCGCGTTGCGTGTATATCAAACGAAGCCCGTTTCGGTCGGTGTATTTTTTCGTGTGTCAAGTACGACTTCACAGTAACAGTCCACAGCCGCACATATTCACGACCGCTCATGAGTATCCTTGTGATGACGCAGACGACCCGTTTAACCCACACTAAGAAGTAAAGGCTATACTACTATAGTGTTTATTTCTCGGATTGCTTGACTTTGAAGGGTCATTATTTTTCAAGCTTGTCAAAGTGAATTTGAAAAGCTTTTAATTTCGAATTACTGAATATTGGGTGCGTGGTCACTTACATAGCTTCAATCATAGAAAAAATGTTTTCTTCAGATACAAAAATCTTAGGCGAGACCTAAAAAGGTGCCACTCACTTATTTTATTTTGAATAGGAACTAGCAATGATAGAAAATGCAAATAACCGTTTACGGCGTATGGAGAACAGACTGGATTTAGCCACGAAGCGGTTCTGTCTCGTCAATACAGACAACAAGAAAGTCAGGGAGGAAATTCACAGGCTTCTAGTAGAACGGTGACCATTTTTTTCTTAATTCTTTTGATCGTAATTACAATTAACACATTCCTCTTATTATTAGCAAGAATAGGTTTTTCGTGACTTTAAGCGTCACCCATCTAAAAGGATATTTAGATAGAATCGAATATGATGTGATAGTGTAAGACTGTTGTTTGGTGGTTGCAATGTAGAATACAAAATTCAAAATCCTAATAAATACATTTAGGTAGCACAGTGTACACTTGTGAACGTCACTAAAGAAATACATAATGCTTCCAATTTTACATTTACCGCCAGTTTTCTAATTAAGGGCGTAGGACGGATGAGAAGAACTAGCAATAAACTCTTCATCACGCTTTTACAACTAAAAATGATATAGCTATAATAAAAAAAATATGAACGAAAAAAAACTAAAATTTGTCCTCTATCAGCAGTAGGTATGGTGAAATAAGAGCACGCACTTACATTCCCGTGGAAACAACACAAATACATAGTCGAAATAAATAACATCACCGCGTATATATATATATATATAATAAAACACGTTGCCTGCTGAATGCTGACTCCGATTATCGACTTTATATGTTGCCAGTGTGAGTCCACAATAGCGATATCTTATGTATTGACTATACAATATGTTATAAGATTATTTTTTTATCTTATAACATATATTATGTTTATTTTAGTAACGACTTTAATATCCAGTGGAATCGTACAATCGGTAAACTTGTGAAGGGCAAGGAGTACCTAATGGATATTCTTGAAATCGCTACAAATGCCTTCGGAGATAGAGATGAGTGTTGCAGAAAGGTCGACGCTCTGAAGTGGAAGGGACTCTTTCAACTGAACAGGGATATATCGGTGGGTTCATCAATATGTAACCTTCTTAGTGACTTAATGTGGTACTACCCCCGTAGCTTAGATGGTAAGACAATACATGTGACTACATGATGGTTCTTTTCGAATGGTTTCTTTACATACGCGGCGTTTTCGGGTCAAAACATGAGTTAATAAATTTTGTTATGTTCTGATAATGATAAGCATTTGCAGGAAATGCAATCGTATGAAGGAGAACTCAACCATTTAGCGAAACTGGAGGAGTTTTTAAGAGTAAAAGGATCTAGGAGGATCTGTGAAGCTGATGAGATAGAGGAAATCAAAAGACAGGAGGAAGTTCAAAGATGTGAACAGGAGATTGCACGCCACGACTCTTTGCTCGAAGGGATTTTTGTTAGTACAGTGTTTCATATTTTTTTCTGTTTTTGCTTGTTCGTTGGGTCTACAAGGCTTGCCTTACCATAGCCTTACCTTAGCAGCTTTCCAAACGAGGATGGAGGAAGGACTGTCACATTTATAACTTTTGGTTATTATCACAATAATAATTCTCATTCTCATTTTATATTTATGACATTTATGTCATAAATATATTTATAAATGACACAAATGTGCAATACATTACATAGACTTTTCCATCACGTGTAGTCGAGCCAGAATACCTCAACGTGCCTGGGGGTGTTAGGCCCAAACCACAATTTTACCCATTCCATGAAAAAAAAAAATATTGATTACTAGTGAACGTTGTGTACATGGTTGATTTATAAGGCAGTCATAGGGGTAGGTACATTAAGATCTATCAATTATAAAAATCAATATCATAGACACACATAAATAGGCATGCATGTCACATTAATTTTCTAATACATATATAAATAAATAACCAAAGGCATGTATTAAAATACCTTAGCACACGTTGCTTTCTTTGAAAAAAGATTGCAAGTACCACAGAAGTATTCGTTGGATTTATAATATGCTCAATTTGGCCGCTTCAAATTTTAATTCACGATGAAAATCATCTACACATAATTTCTAAATGGCTTTAGTCTTATTTCTACTCTATCAAATCCATCCAATGTGGATCCAGCTGCCACTGAAGTTTTTCCGAACCAATTCGACTTAGGGTCCTTCAAGAAAAGAGCGTACCGATTCTTAAAAGTCCATGGGCGGCGGTGTCACTTAACATCAGGTGAGCCTCCTGCTCGTCTGCCTCCTGTAACATAAAAAAAAATCACAGAGGAGTGCACGTTAGTTAGAACAACCTTTTCATACCAAGTAAGATGAAGTTAGAGATAACCACAAAATAAATCCATTAGGAAGTGTACAGTCATATTCATGAAAACCCTGGTTTTATTGGATTAACGTGCACTTAATGGTTAATACATCACACACAAGGAAATCAAACTATACCAAGAAACACTAGTTTTATTTTATTTGACATTAATATGTGAATTAGGTGAAGGTATTTTTCAAATTCTTTTTTATTCTAGCAATACGCTGGCTCTGAAAGGGTAGGCGCGGTAATAAATCAATTCCAGGCAACGGAAATTCAAAACTTTTCCATATTTGTACTGCTGTGTGAAGTGCTTCAAGAATCAATTTTTATGAGGAAGGAGTTGGAAATATTGAGGCAAAGAATTTGTAAGTAGTTTTTCTTCCCTAGTATAAAAGAAGCAAAAGCAGTGTTGGCATAGTGCCTTCATCGTGAGACTCATACCTGAGGTCACACGCTCCCGGCAGTGCACCAATGGGCCTTCTTTCTTAAAATAAATAAAAAATACGTTTATTTTGGATCATCAAGGTATAACTTATTCTACGTCATTAAATTCGAACCTGTAGGCATCTCTACTATTCGGCAAAGAAGACAGAGATTGTAGGCCGAGAGAAAAGCCGTAAATAACTCTCGGTACTCTTTTTAAGTAGTCTATTTAGGTACGCAGTTAACGTAAATTCGAACGAAAAAAAACATCCTGAGGAAACCGACATGTCTTAGACCCACTGGAGGCTGATCACCTACTTGCCTCTTAGATAAGAGGTTGTAGCGCCACTGATTTATTTTTAATGGTAAAAGATAACCATGCTTACTCCTTTCTGGTCCATAATAAAATAAATATGCATGCATAAAATTGTACTAAAATAGCCATGTAAGAATAATGCGTTTATTTAAAGTGGATCAACGTGACATCAACGAGGCTCGAGAGGAGAAAGAAGACAAACGGCTTGCGGAGCTAAAACTTCAGTTAGAGAAGAAAAGAGAACGTACCGCCGTTATATTGGACGCAAACAACACCGCTGAGGCCACTATTTTGAGAGTTTTGAAAGGCATCGACGATCTTGTCAGGTCTACTATATTATACTTATTAGAATTGAAGACAGTACATTTTTTAATGTCCAGATTAAATGAATACTACTCATATGCAGGTCAGTTTCGCGCTTATCGTATCGTGCTCGTACTAGCGGTAAATCATATTTACTATAATGTTGACAATAATAATCAAACGAGACGTCGGTTATAATTTACATAAACCCAACCCGAGAGGTATTTCTAATTTATTTGTTACTTAAAGATTGGCAAAATGTGACGTCACTCCGCTTCTCTCGTTGCTCGGAAACCATAAAGAAGTGACCAAGTGGAACGTTCGTAAGTTCCTTAGGATTTTGGAGTCTGAAGTGAAGAGTCTAATCGAAGTCGCTTATGGAGCTGTTAAGGTTTGTAAAGCATGCCTTATTGCAAATGTAGCATAAACTTTACAAAATGTTTTGTCTATGGCTTACAGTTTTTTCTTTCGTTGCGAAAAATGTTACGGTGGAGGGGCTACCCTATGGTGGGGGGGGGGGTGTTTGTGGGATGCTTAAAATTTCACGCCGACACAGTAACAGCGTAGGCGTCTATTCTGCAACCCGCCACGCGATCAGCCGTCGAAATCACAGCTTTGGAGTAGACCTTGAAGCGTGTGCGTGCCCAGGTTTACTCAATCCGTAGTACGATCTCGCAAAACCTCTGTAAAATTTTCCCTGAACAGCCGTCTCTGCTCGAGTCCTTAGGTAGCTGAGGCAGCCTCACCACCTCTTCATCCGCTTCTCGAGCTGGATATTCCACCGAATGTGATTATTTCACCTTAGAGTTGCGCCCTTCAAACATGTGGCATGGAAACATTTCGCCTGCAATTTAATGGCCTGCAGAACATTATTGTTTTTATAAAATGAGAATTTAGTTCTATGAGCTAAATGGTATTTACATTAGAATTATGAATACTTTGTTACTAGCCGCCCGCACCAACTCCGAAAGCCCGCAAGGGTCCAGCACAACCAGCTACCAAGTTGGTAGCAGATCCATACGTGGAGACATTACTACCAAACAAAATTGAGAAACTCGTTCCTTACCAGCCTTGTGCATAGTACGTATTTTGTATATTCTTCCTAAATTTAGTTTTCCTTTATGACCGTACTTTAAAACAATAATAATTCAGTAGCGTCCACAACCCTAGGTAGGATCATATTTATTCCATAGTCAAGTAGGTGATCAAGCTTCTGTCTGAATTCAGTTGTCGATTTCTGGATTTGAGCCAGTTTCCTCATAATGTTTTCGTTCAACTTATGTACCAGTGTTAGATGGGCACATGGTCTTAATGTCTATGCGCCGATGATGCAACCTAAGACCAGGGATGAGAGTCGCAAACCAATAGGCAAACACTGCTTAACATTGTATTTTAATTTTATGGCGTTATTAACGTTTTTGTTTACTACTTATACTTAAACTTTGTCACTAAAACTCTGCGAAATATAAGAAATTCTCGTTCGCAGCTGTGTCGAAGACTACATTATGAACCTCGTCTTTGAGACACCAGCAATTCCAGCTGACAAAGAATATGTAGAAGGCATATTCCATCTTGAGGACGAGAACACTAAGTTTGGAATATACACCTTGACTATTCCCGCGTAAGTTTATAATTAAAATAAAAAATTATCAAAAACTTTCTTAATCAATCACCGATTATTTTTTTATTAATTATTAGTAACATTGGATTTATGTTGGTAAAATTTTAAGTACAGCTTAGATTTTTACTTTTTACAGTAAACGCCATCCGTACCGGGGACCAAAGAAGGATTAATGATATTTTTTTATTATTTTGCCGAAATGTTCTATAATATTAAAAATCTGCATAGATATTTGTTTGTGTTTATTCGTTGATGCTCCCAAAAACCACCTTTCACGATTTAATTCGTAGGTCATTTTCCTTTGGTTAGATATTAAAAACCGGTAAAATGTAAATGCTTTAGCCTGTTTGAAAAAATATCTATATGTCTCTGCCAAGATTGAAGTAACTTTAAAAGTGACATTGCCGTGTGTCAATTGTCAAATTTTATTCAAATAGTTTGATGTTTCTTGTTTGTTGAGTAATGTCCCCGGGTCCGCCATTAAATTTCGTATAGCGGAGAACTGAAATAGGTTGTGCCTTTTTAATCGGCAAAAATCTAAACGATCATTAAATTTTAATTAATAATACTTAGTCATATTTCGTGCACACAAATTATATCCAATGGCAGACAGAGATACAGATGAGTTAAACATTGATAATGTAATAAAAAAATTACTAAAAGGTAAATTATTGTTTTATTTATATTTGTGTGGTATGAAATTATATTTTTAGTATTGTTTAGTGAAGTGGTTTGTGTCAGTGTTTTTATTTCGTGATTGTTTCAGTCCGAGGCGAAAAGCCTGGTATGAATGTACAGTTAACTGAGGTAGAAATAAAAGGACTGTGTTTGAAGTCCCGAGAAATTTTCCTCTCACAGCCGATATTACTTGAATTGGAGGCTCCTCTTAAGATATGCGGTAAGCAATAATGACATTGAATCGATGCCATTTCCTTTGTTTTCAATCGTATGATTACGCGAGCTTACTTTCAAAATTTATTGCCACATCGATTCTTGTTACCTACTATCAACAATTATTGTTAATTATATTTGTAAATTAACTATGTAAAGGCAATTATTTCACGGTGAAGTGTTAATTACATTTCAGATTAAAAGAATTTCTGTATTCAGTTAAGAAGTCTTGTGTTATTTTTAATATATATTTAGACATCACTTTTAAAATTACTCAAGTAGATAATTATTATTTTTATTCCTGAGCAAAACAATCCTTTTTGAGTCAGAAACATCTTTATGTAAACATGTTTATTTATTTTAATAATGTTTCAGGTGATATACACGGACAATACTATGATCTCCTAAGATTATTTGAATATGGAGGATTCCCACCTGAATCAAATTACCTCTTCCTTGGTGACTATGTTGATCGTGGTAAGCAGTCTCTTGAGACCATATGCCTCCTGCTTGCATATAAGATAAAGTACCCAGAAAACTTCTTCTTGTTAAGAGGAAATCACGAGTGTGCCAGTATCAATAGGATTTATGGGTAAGTGTGAAATGAACTTGAATAATTTACATTTGTCATGTTTTCTCGAAAATTAATAAACATGATGAAACAAATTTTACTTTTATGAAATTTATATTATGATCATCCAATATAAAATATATTCATATATTATACATGATACAAATGACAAGCTCCATCATAGGACATCTTTTATTTTTATCATTCTCGAATGTTTGTTGATAAAATTTAAAATGATTGATCTATTCCTGATTTTATTACATTAATTTATTCATAAAATTTTAATTTGTCTGCTATCAATTATGGCATACATTGTTTGTGGTATTATTTACTTTCATCCTAAAAAAATACTTAGCAGTTGTGTAAATAACAAGATTATATATGTTTGGTAGTTAGATGTTCCCTTTATAGCATGCCAATAATATCAATGAGTCATAGCTATGATTCACGTAAAGGCTAAATGAATTCGTTTTTCAAAGTGAAAGAATTGAAAATATTCCTATTTAGGCTGATTAAAGTGAACCATAAATGTCAAGAGCTAAAAAACATTACTGTGTCTGTTTCTTTAATATTTTTATTTTTTATCTGTTTGTATAACAGCATAACACATCAAATAAACCAATCAATGTCACCTGTCTGGTCTATTTGATTTTATGGAAGTGGGTAAACACTTATATTTGCAGAATTCTTTAATATCTTTAGCAAGAAATTCTCCATTTGAACTTTATTACATTGTACAAAGTATAAACAAAGAATTTGTTCTAAAACTAATTATTAGTATAGGATGAAGCATTCTGCAGTATCAAAACATAAATAATAATTATATGAATATTAATATATACATATATGTACCAATTATACAATCAAATGTAATTTTATGTAGTATTGCAATCATGCACTGAACACCTTGCATAATACACTTGTATTGTAATCAAAAAAATTTTATTAATATAATCAATATTGTTTATTTTATATGTGATGTCATGTATGTGTTTGATGATAAGATTATGAAGGCAAGGACATTCCATGATCTAGACATTCATAATCTTGTGAATTGCTATTTTTATGTGTGACATACAGTGAAGAAAATCATGACAATACAATTAATTGAACTAGTAACATTAATAATTACTTAATTAATATTTATATTTAATGCAGTGCTCAAAAATGTTTTTCTATATTAATCCTGATTGTTTATTTGTCACATTCTTTATCAGATAAGGTGATAATACAAACATACAAATACTATTGTAACAAATGCTTAATATTATTTAAACAACAGTCTCCAACTATGTTTCTTCCAGTGCTAATAGTAACAGATAACTTAAAACTTTTGTAATGCAGATTGACAATCTGTTTTAAATTTTTTTTAGGTTTTAAACAAAAAAAAATTGGTCTAAAACAAATGAGGTTATATCCATATGTTCAATTTTAACTTTTGTAATAATATAACTTTTTTATTGTATTTTGGTAGTATTGCTTTTTTATTTTTCCTTACTACCACTGCCTAGAAAAGATAGCTTGACAGCAATGAGGCTGTCCGTTGCCTCTTTAAAATATGTTAACTGATATGTATTATTCCAATATATTTCTTACAAAAAATTTTCTTTATGCATACAAACATATTATTTCTAATTAGATGTAAGCCGTAGATCTAATAATAAATAATATTGAACAGGTTTTACGATGAATGCAAACGGAGGTACAACATTAAACTATGGAAGACGTTTACAGACTGCTTCAACTGCTTACCTGTTGCGGCGATAGGTAAGTGCCTATTGTTTAACGGCTTTAGTAGACAATGCCAAATATCATAGACCTCTATTGTACTGTTTAAATCTTTCTATGGGGCATGGGTATGTGGTACTTTTTATGCCTACACAAAATAGTAACGCTGTATGCGTTGATATCAATTCTCTTTTATACATCTAAATTAGTAAATTATTGGGGAACAAGGGGTTCCATGAATTCGTCCTAGATATAAACAGTAGTTTGCTGATTCTAGCAGCTTAAAATATTATCAATAGCCTATTAAATTAACCCGCTGTCTGAGCGTGAACCGTGCTCATCTGATTATATGATTATCTAGGGCATTTGCCACCGTTGAAAACTGCATCTAATTTTATACGCCCCTTATATACTTTTTATTTTACCACAAGCTTAAATGTCCTTGTATACTTATTCTTAATTCTTTTTTATTAAGTTAAGTAGATTTTTAAAAATGTAAACAGCATTAATGATATCGTCCGCGTATGCAACTTTAATATATAAAAGCTGAGATTTATATTTTAAACGTGAATATGACTTAAAAGCTGTCTTAATATATAAAGAAAATTTGTGGTCATTGACCTAACTACAATTGGCAAAATACTAAGTATTACAATTTCTAATAAACACGCATAGTCGTATCGCTGTTGTATTTTACATCCTCGATTAAACTTATTGTGATATGCATAGATTTCTAGTTTAATCAGTTATTTATGTTTCGAATAAAATAGTTTTTAAATAAGTTAGATTTGATCGTCGAATTAGTCGTCGTAATAAAGTTTAAACAAAATTTGATCTTATTATGGAGGTATTATCAAAAGTCTATTATAGCGGAGATCTAGAAAGATATATCTCTCTCTTGGTCGGTAGCTCATGTCTGAGTGTCTAGTTCCATTCCAGCGCCTCTTAACAATTTTAAGGTCGATAAGTAATACTTGATCGGTCCATCTGGTTGGTAAATGGTAGCGAGACCAGACGTCCAGTTTTGAACGAGACTGCCCCTTTATCCAAGTCCCGGTATACCCCGAAATGAACTTTGGGACGCAAAATTCTCCCATATTTAGAAACCGCACGACAATTTGAGCAGTAGGATATAAAAAATCGTGCCAAACGTTTCATTCATATTTGAAGTCACCAGCTATATTAAAACAAATGTGTTCCTCTGCTAAATATACCTAAACATTTTGGGTACCTATATGTTGTGATTCGTAACTTTTAAGCCTTTAAATAAATTACTTAAAAAAAAGTTGTTTTTTTAATTGGCTAATTATTTGAACTAAATTGAAACAATCTCCCGTTTTGAGTCGAATAAATCCACAGGCCATGCGGTCTTTTACATTGTGCGTGATCAGTAGGACTAGTAGTACTCATGATCAGTAGGAACTGACTTGGAGAACCAAGTTCACACTGCTCCTGCACAGTTTACGCATAAGAAGGTCGATATTGTGATATATCACATCTACGCACAAGTATCGTAGTTTTACGATGCGACATTTGGCAGCTAAGGTCAAAATAAAGATGTCCTTTGCCCCGTCCTTGATATGAATTAGGTCGTGTCCCGGCGAGTATCGACCCCGCTTCAAGGACACGAGGTGACAGGCATTTGTATCCCAAATATAAAACAAAAAAAAAATTAAATCTTTTTTCTTTCGCAAGTACTTAGGTTTAAAGACTTTTAATCTCATAAAAGACATTAGTCACTTACATGAGAACACTTTTAAGCTGACGTTACAATTAGTAAGTTGAGAAAAAAAAAAGAAACTTGGATGAACTTTCATTTCCGTAGATTTGCATCACTCAATAGATGGTCTTTTAATCTTGATTTAAATATTGCTAGGCTACCTGCACTTTTTATATTTTGTGGGAGTCTATTATACCGCACTACTCCCCCACGCTAAGACTTCGAATTAAGTTTTTTTATTTTTATTTAAGTTTTTTACTTTCGGTTGGTTACAATAATAATTATAAGTTTACAATAATACATAGCTTCAATTCGGTAAAAAAGTGTTTTCTTTAAAAGATTAAATTTTTCAACGTAAGATCATTGCATAAACTAAAAGAATAATGGAACTAACGTGCATATTACAAAAGTACGACGAACGGGATACCCACAGAACATGAAGACTATATATTTTGTTATAAGGGCGAAACACTCGGCTTGGGGGAGGCCTTTACCCGCGAAGGGTTTCCGATCGACGGTACTAAATTTATCTAAAATATAGGATATATAACATAATGTATAAATTATAAGCTGTATATTATCTTTGTGTCACGATTGGAAATTAAACGTGCTTTTTTTTTTAAATCGGCACGATATGCGGTGCCCGATCAATAATCTGTATTAGTACTAGTTGAGAATTGACCGGTCTGATGCGAGGTATCTGATCAAAGGTGGTTCGTATCTATTGTCCGCGTCCTTTTATAATGGCATCATAGTTGCGGGGCAATGGATATGTTCGCACTCTTCTACTGTTTTATTTAAAAAAGTTAAAAGAACTATTAATGTCCTCAGCCTTGTATCTTTCTCCTTTATTATAGCTACTAGTATGTTTTGTTTATCTTATTTTTTTATCAGTGAAACTGTTTGTTCAATGTATTTATTTTATATTTTGTTTTTATTTTTTTACCGTACAGATGTATTTGTTTAGTTTCTTCAATATGAAAATAGATAAACACGTAAGATAATATTGAAGGTATGAGCTTATTTATTCATTTACATGATCGCTTTAATATAAAGTCCATGGATTCATAAACAAGTGTGTTGAATGATTTAGTTTGTATGTAGGTGGTATTAATATAGGAAATTGTTTTATTTAAAATTAACATGATTTTTGTTTGAAGCGTTTTAACTGTATGAAAAAATTATCTAAATAGGCACTATTTTTGCACTTCGATCCATCGTGTGAAAAAAGTACCAATAAAATATTACTAACAGAGCGAAATGTACAGTTGTTTAAAAGACTTCATTAAAAAATCCATAATATCATATGTTGCTGAAAAGGTTATTATACCAATAATTAAATGTGTAAAACCCAACCAAAGGTAAAGTCACTTATCTTTCTCATTTTACCTCGTACGAGTTATACATTTTATACGTAGGACATTGTTTAATAGTTATAACTACTCGTGTTTAGGTTGTCAAAGCACTATACAAGTGATATGGTTTCGAAACTGTTCTAGTCCTTATTCTTAATATCTTTAGTAAAGAAATACTTATGGTTAAGTGTTGCCAATACAGTTTTTTTTTTACTTGGGGAAATGCATTGCGCATACCCTTCCGCGGCGCGACTGCTTGGTGCAGAAGGATTATGTGGGACTCGCCATTGTGCATACCCACTAAAACCCCAAGGTGCCACCAACAATCGCCTTATGCGGGATGCGGTAACAGCAGAGCCTTATCCACTTTTGCCAATACAGATCGTACAACATAGATGTAACTAAGAACGAGACTCTTTTTTATATAGCCTGAAGGGTTCAATGGATCCGCAACGATACTTGATACAATCTAAACAGAAGACGAAAGTTGCCATTTCATTTAGTGATTAGCGTCTTTATTTCACACAAGACAACCGAATTAGGTCCTTTCCACTTAATTATTTTTTTTGTAAATTTTTGAACCGTTCTGTAATGTTTAGTTGCCTGTAAAATTACGAAATACATACATTGGTGGATATAGTAATGTTAGAGAAGATGCTTTTAACTATCGCACGATCAGCAGCGGTTTTAAGCCTTCATTGGCATCATCATGGGAGATATCTACTAAAAATTGAATACAGAATCGAATTTTTAGTTAATTAGTTGGGCAAACGATAAAGAAAAATCAAAATCACAAAAAGGCTTAATTATTAGATTGTCTCTAGAACTTACGTGCAAATATAGATTGACGTCATCATTTGTAATCTAATCTGATAAGAGACAAGAAAAATTAGGTCTACTTATACGTATTCCGGAAACAATTTGACTTAGGAAATAATTAATTGTAACCTTTCTTACTTTGATTCCAAAACTAATATTATACTATGATAGTACTATCTTGGTTTGCGCTGAGTAAATAATGCCCCGTCTTGAGATATATGGTTTAGTAATTGTACAGGTCCTAAATGGATGAAATTACTTTTCGTATTGAAAAAATTCTTATATAAAATCTAATACATACAACAGTCTCCGCACCTTTTTAGTTAATATAAATCTCTTGGGTTCGATATACGGCAGGGCCAATAAAAATAGAGTTGGAAGGAGAAAGAGACGATCCTCTTTGCCTGTTCATCTTACTTAAACAAAACTACTTACTGTAAATACTTGCACCGTATGAAAAAATGGATAAAAGGAAAAACGTTTAAATTTCATAACTAAATTATTGGTTTGTTCCCACAATTTATATTTCAACCATTATAAATGGTATTGCAAAAGAAATTGTACTTTATCGCTGTAACAATGCTTGGTTTCAATACATAAATTCCCACAATTGGTTGACGTGTATCCGACTGGAACATGAAATCAGCGGCTTAATCGATGCAGTCATTTTAAACTTAAATATGAGTTTGTACCTCTGCTCTACTTGCAATATTGTGTTCCTTGAATTGTAAATAAAAATACCTTGAATAGTATATTTCAATTATTTGATACTTAGATTGGGATAGACATTTGGCCAACTATTTCTATAAATTCTATCCGGTCCAGGGACACGATAATATTATGCAATTTACGTCGCAGTATAATACGAGATAAATAAATATTGAAAAAGGATGTAAATGGGCGCTCTGAGTTTCCTCCAGTGAAACTAGAGGTTAATATTCTAAATAAAAGGAAAAACAGGACTATACTACAACATAAACATTCATACAAGCAAAGGAGATAAACGTTTCGGTAAATATACTGAGCAGTGTTGGATTAGTGGCTTCAGCATGCGACTCTCATATCTGAAGTCGTAGGTTCGATACTCGGCTGTGCACCAGTGGACTTTCTATCTGCGGATTTAACATTCGATTTAACATTCGAACGGTGAAAAAAAACATCTTGAGGAATGTTGCCTATTAGTTTTCATGTAACAGATACCCAGACATAAATCTGAGGCCTAGACCTAGAAAAGTTTTAGAACCACTGTTTTTTTACGATAAATACCAGAACCTACTAATGTTTTGAAGTCTGTCAAAAATGATATGATGCTACAACTGCCTTCTACTATAATGATTAAGAAGATCTAACTCGAAGGTTGGTTGTCAGATGCATAAAAAGTTCTAATAAACTTTCGTTACCTGGGCGTTTTGCGTCTTATATATAACGAATTCTGTAAGCTTCTTACGTTAAGAAACCGAGCATAAAATTGTCCAAGCTTTCCGCAAATGTTCAAATATTATTGAGCATTCCTTTAAACGCATTGCTTTCTTTACAGATTAAATATTTTTTCAGCTTACGGTCGGTTTTGATCCGTATCTCTGTTCGTTTTATTTATATGAAGAGTATTCATTGCTCGATTGAGAAATGAAATTTGTACTTAAATACATTAAATATCAATAGAACCAGAAAATACATCAACCGAAGTATAAGACTGATTTTATATTGATTAACACTGCAACTCAAGATACATCATAAAGCATTATTATACAGAGATCGGTGACTGATAATAACTGGTATCTGATTTAGTATCAGCGATACATCAGCCTGGTGTGAAGGGCGAAGGTAATCAACCGTTGGCAGACCGCCAGGTTATAAATGCTTACGTAAGCACTATAGTGGTCTGACACAACCAATTTTCCCCTCGATAGTTATAGGAGGCTAAATTTAGTAAACACCTGTGATGTTTGTATCATCCTCCGGAGGGCATTCCTCTATATTTTCTATAATTATATTTTGTTTGTTTGCGTCCCAACGGGAGTTACAGCTGGCTTGCTACGTTCGGTAAGGGAGCGTTTAAGTATTACGTCACGCAATTTTTTTGGTCTAAAGTATCCGAAAGACGAAAATAATATTAACACTATCGCATAATTCAATCCCCGCTCCGCATTGTGACGTTTTACCCCAAAGAAATTCGTTACATAGTACTTGCTCCCTAAGTTATTCGGGGAATTATTAGTAATCCTAGTGATTTGCAAGAACACTTAATCAAACGGCAGAAACTATTTCAGGTCTCTAGGGGCAGAACGTATTTGTGGCATCAGGCCCGCGTAGCATAGGCGTTGCGAGTGCCTAATACTATCTCCAAAACGATTGATATTTTTATAAGTTCTCAGAACAAATTTGCAAGAACGACGTTAAATATTTTACGGTAATTAAGTTTTCGCATTGGCAATAAGATTTTTAGTTGTATAGTTAAAAGTAAATTAGAGAAACTCAGTTTTGTATCGCGCAGCCCGGACAAACAACGACCAATATTTAAGCATTGACTAGTTTAAGCTATCGCAGAATATGGATAAAATGAGTATTAAGAATATCCATAGCGCAAAATCACTTGCTTTATGAACATACCCCAAATACACACCTCCAAGTACATGCCCTTATTTCACACATCACAGCCCAATTAGGTTTTATGTTAACTATTCAATACATACTTTAATTGGTTTTTGTAAAGGTTTGAACCTTTTTTTAAGTATTGTGTATTAAATATTGGACTATATTTTGAGTGTAATTGTTTCTTTTTAGCTAGCTTTAGGATTACGAAATTAATAAATGAATCAAAATCAAAATTTATTTATTCAATTTAGATGCGACTTAAGGCATGCTTTATGCTTATGAATGTCAAAAACGTTTACAAAATTCGCGAAAGAGCAAAAGTACGCCAATATTTATTATATAAGAATATTTTATAATATTAAAGGCCGGCAACGCACTCGCGAGCCCTCTGGCATTGAGAGTGTCCACGGGCGGCGGTATCACTTAACATCAGGTGAGCCTCCTGCCCGTTTGCCCCTGTTCTGTAAAATAAAAAATCAGCACGTATAACACTAAACAGATAACACAGGAGTTTGATAATTTATTAATCGTTAAGTCAATTTACGCCCTTTTCTATTTGTATAAATAAACGTAGTATTTTTATGAGGAGTTACTGTTTCGGATATTAATATTCTCATTATCGTATACTGGAAGTGGTAGTGAACTAATGACGTTTACAATTTCTATTTAGAGCAAACACATCAGGAAACCATTTCCTGCAAAGGGAACTGTTCTAATATTAGAATAAAACTCAGAGGCCTCTACAGTATTTCATTTACAACGAAAACAATTATGTCCCTTTTCTGTTGGTAAGAATAGATGTCATTTCGTCAGATACGAATAATTTTTATTAATCTTTTGTTATTTATTAGCTAAACGCGTAAATTAGCCTGTTATTCAATATTACTGCTTTCAATGTTTTATGAGTACTTTGAACTTAGGATATGGCCAGGCTTCGTCTATTGTTTGGTGAACGAAAGTTATAGAATATGTACTTTATAGAATATTTATTAAAATAGTCTCTTAAATACAAGGCGTTTAGAAAAGTTATGTAGAAAACTTTACGGTAATGGTAAAGTTTTAATTAGGAGCTTGTTAGTTCAAGTTGGGATCGTCCTAATTAGTCGCAACGCTTATTCGCAAGTTGAGCTGTTAAAGCAAACGTCTGAACTCTACCTACAATGGTTAGCTCTATCAAATATGGTAATAGTAATATACAATACATATAATATGTAAAATTACGATCGAACTTAATTTAGACTAATAAGTTATGTAAGGCTAACCTATTTTACTAAAAAGGATTTTTCACATAAGAAAGTGTTCAAACACAACAGACAGTCTCTATTAAAGAGAAGACGCTTTATTCTCTAGTTTTTTCATTAACCACTGTTTAACACTTAAGACTTGCGTGCACTAACACTAATTGAAATGGTTTTGTCCTTTTCATTTGTTTCACTAGGCCCGTAGGATATGAAGAATAGCCTAAGTTAATTCACGAGATGGGCGAGCCTTTGTTTGTGGGCTCCATTACACCATTTTCCACATAATACCTTAAGTAATAAATAATAATAAAATAAACACTAAGATTCGTCTTAGATGATCAAACATAGATCCTCCACGGAGGCATGGCGAAATAGGACCACGCACTTACATTCGTAGGAACAACACGCAAATACCTAGTCGAAATAACTAACATCACCGCGTACACGAATTCAAGTACAATCCAGTCACAAAATATATTTCAGCCGGGAACTTTGATTTTGGTCAATATAACCGGTACGTTCCAAACGAAATCGTTTTCGAAGAGCTGAAATCCTAAGTTATCTTTTAAAAGATTCCCAAACTCTATGAATTGTAAAGGCATAAAACAATTCATAAAGATTAGTTTATGTATAAATAGATTACATAGAACTGATTTAGTATTCAAATAGAAAACCTATAATTGTCTATCGCCATTACAAAAGCAAATCTATGTCCACAAGCACGTACTGATTTCAAATCTAATTTATTAGTAACGCAATGTTAGCGGTAAGTGGATACTAATCATGTTTTGTAATAATATTTCGTAATGTTATGGCACCGTTCGACGCCTTAGTTCAATGCGGTAATCCTGTAAACAATATCTAAAATATAAGCTTGCGCCAATCAGGAACTATTGTATTTATGTAGATTCATCGAGGAAGGGTTTAGCATATATAACACTACGGTAAATCGAATTAACGGGTTGAACCCGATTACATTTGTATAGAAAATATGGGGTTTTTTATAATGAATCAATCTGAAGTTACCACTATCTTTGCGAATTAACGATTTATTATTATTATGAAGAAGATAGGGTATTCCTTTCGATTGTGATTGGTAAACGTTTCAACCAATATGGGTTGTATGACATAATATCTGATCAATCACATGTTTTTTTTTTCTACACAATTCCCCGACTATATGGACTATATATCGTCGGAGGCATTAAATTAAGTTAAGCAATCACATGTTTGGTTTGATAACTTTGTAGATCTGGGCTTCCGATTTTTTACTATTTATTACTTTATACACAAGAAGTGATCAGCCGCCTGTGCCTGACTCACGCCGACTTTATTAGTTCTAAAAGCAAGCCGGTTTACTTACGATGTTTTCCATCACCTTACGAGTTAGTTTCGTCGGTCGCTAAAATATCTAGGCAACTTTAACAATAGATCGGATTCAATTAATTTATTAGTTGATGTGCTATATAAAACAATTGAATCTGGCAAAATATTCCCCAAGACTACAGGAAAACCTAAATATGCTGGCCTTGTCAATCGGAGCTTTAAGTTGGGAAGGAAGTCGTTATACGCTATTAAATCAAACGTGAGCTGTCTTCCGTTGTGTATTTCGTAGAATTCGAAATTCGAACTTGAAAATTGTCTAAGCAATTGTTGAAATGAAAGCTTTGGCAAAATGTATATTGACGAGAAATTTAAAGGTAAAAAGGTTACGGAAATCTCCTGATTAAGAAGCTATTTAAAAGTTGCAAAACGATTTTAATGCTATGGTTTTTTTTTAATTCTGTTTCTTTATAACAATAATATAGCGCTTTTTTACATTTGATCTCTCTCTCTCTCTCTCTCTCTCTCTCTCTCTCTCTCTCTCATGTCTGAGCGGCGTGGTCAGCAACGATGCATCTAGAGCGGACTGCTTCATTCGGTTTCTGTCCAGCGCTTCCCTTATGACACTGTATAGCTTTGAAGACGATGAGTCTTTCACTTGATCGGTCCATCTGGTTGGTGAACGGCCACATGATCTTCGTGCCATCTGTGTTAACAACCACGTTTAGTTTCTCCAAGTTACATTTGATATCGCGAAGAAATTATTATTATTACTTATATCACAGATATTTAATGTTTTTGGACCATTGGAGACCAAGCAGCAGGATTTACTAAAGTAAATCATAATACTTAAAGCGGCATTACTGTAATCAATATTATAAATGATAAATTTATATCTTGATTGTCTGCAGGTTAATGTGTTAACATGTCAATTGGATACGATTTAGTGGGATTTTTTATGATAACTAGTTCATGCTATCATTTTTAAATTTAATTACAATTAGTTTGTCACTTCGGTATCAATGTGATCTTTATGTGTAAAATAATCCATGTGATCTCGATACAATCTAAAACTGCTGAGCTGACTTTTATAGGGAGTGTGAAATAAAAGGCTCAGGGTGTACCTATAATTCTTTAATGTATCGAAATTTGTATTAATTGATAAAATTTAACGATTATCAAAAGCGAATGGCATGAAATCTGCTTAAGCGAAGTTTGCCAAGTAAACACTACTTTCTTACTAGACGTTTATATTATATATACGTCGACTACTACCAGAACCCACACACGTTGTAGTGCGTGATATTTCTATCGATTAGGATATTAAACAAAGTATGAAAGTACCGACTGCAGTGCCATCTGCCGGGCTGATTTGTGAATCTAAACCATCCATGACTCAACCCGATTGGGTGGAGTGTATAAAAAATCATTCAAGTTGTTTAAGAGAAGTTCAGTGACATACACACGTACAGTAGATTTATATATTTACTTAGCTATCCTATCTTTTAAGTTAGATCAAACTGCACACGGTGTGCATATTTAATTGAAATCGGTTAAGTAGTTTAGGTGTCCATAGCGGACAAACGACATGACGCGTAATTAATTAATTAATTAATTACTTAATATATGTAAAGTTATTAAAATGTAAGTAGTTCATATAACTTTGGTGGATGTCATGAAAGTGTATGAAGCTAAAGAGATATATCAGAAACGAAACAAGTGGAAATCCGTGGTCTCTGTCTAACCTGGAAAAAGGCGTGAATATATGTACATATATCAAAATCTTATTCGCCTTTTACAGCTGAGATACTGGACGTATTTTATACGATGTGTATCTCTTTAGAGAAAAGCTTTATTCACTGTCAGTTTAAATTCTCAAGCGAAATGTGAAAGCTTAAAATTCTTTGCTTATAAACTCTATTATTCTAGAATGTTCTATTTATCGAGTGAGCTTGTCGACCCCAGGGTTATCGCGTGACTAGACGGCGGTGACTCGCCGTGATGCGGCGCCAATACTGATATCTATTGTTTTGATGCATTATTGCCGCAGCTGGTTTAAACTACACTTCTAAGGCTTCTGTTTACTATGTATTACTTTAGCTTAGCTATGTAATTAGTAAATAAAATAAACGTAATTAACTAAAAAAATCAACGGGTATTATTTGTTAAAGAATGATGTCTTTCCAAACACGCGGTGCATACAAATTTATTTATAATTTATTTATTTTGGTAGGTACGCAAATCAACGTCAATATCAAAAAAGGAAGGTCGTTCATATTTTCTACTAGTTCTCAATCGAGTGCGTAGAGCGGGTTAGAAAATCCCCGATACTTTTTTTAGTTCAGTTTCAATTCGTTCGATTAGTTATTATGAAACAAGATTATTTGTCTTTCATTCGCGTTGAAAATACTATTTGTTCAACATTTTTATATGGTAGACTTATTTGGTTCAATGGAACTATTCATTTGACTTAAAATTAAATTTTCGGTTGTTGAAACAGCACCGTTTGGATCGATTTCAAAGGTATAGATGGCTGTTGATGGATGCAGTTATATTATTGCAGCAAATTATTATTCAATGGTGATTTTAAAATTGTTTTATTCATAAAAATTTAATTATGAATTATTGTCGCTACAACCTATTTAGGCCTCAGATTTTTTATCTGTTTCGTGATTTTTTGTCGATCTAAGACAAGTAGGCGATCCGCTTCCTGTGCCTGACACACGCCTTTAACATTTTGGGTGTAAGGCAATATTTTCTTTATCGTTCGGGCGAAAGTTAACTGCGCACATAGAAATAAAGTCCATTGGTTCATAGCTGGCGATCGAACCTACTACCTCATGGATGAGTCATTCCTGAAATTGCTTTATAGACTTATAAAAATTGTCGATAATTCCTAAGAGAAGTTATACACGGGTTACGGTAGAGATTATTTTTAATGTATGTAGTTACTAAGTTTTAATGGATTTTCTTTAATTTCAGTTGACGAGAAAATCTTCTGTTGCCACGGCGGGCTATCCCCAGACTTACAAGCGATGGAGCAGATCCGCAGAATCATGCGTCCCACAGATGTACCTGACCAGGGATTGCTCTGTGACCTGCTCTGGTCTGACCCTGACAAGGATGTCACTGGGTGGGGAGAAAACGACCGTGGTGTCAGCTTTACTTTTGGTACAGAGGTGAGATATGTTGACGATACATTTGACACATTAGTTTGAAAATTTGCACTTCTTGCGGGTAGCATCAAAATACTTTAGATAAAATGCAAAGTTTTTGAAAAATGTGTAAATATATTTTTCTTGTATGGTCAGTTTACGGACGAAGGCTAGAGAGAGGTAAATAACCGTTTAGTGTACAAATATTCAAAAAAATTCAACGAAGAAACCAAAGTTATGATACAAGTTTCTGTTTACATCATCTGTATTTTAATTATTTTTTATTTATTTGCTCCAGTTCAAACAATTTGTATCAAAAACTTGGCGATTGAAAAGAGTGGCGAAAAGTTTCTTGCCAGTTCTTCTTACCCGCTCTACGCCCTTGACTTGCGAACTGGTTGTAAATGTAAATTTGCAATTAATTTAATTTGTTTTTCTTGACGTTCATGTTTACCTAAATGAATAAAGATATTTTGATTTGAATTAAACATATTCTAAATCTCTCCTTAGTCGCTTTACATCTACGCAAATCACACATCACGCACAACAAATCTAGTTAGTTTGCCTGTCATGCCGATGCCGCGAATTATATAAAGAATCGATAAACTATGAGGCTTTTCAATGTATTAATTAATCACATCGGCAGTTTCATATTTAATTAGGAGGGCATTAATGATACAATATCTAGTCTACGATCGCAGGTGGCGACGAGCAATACTTATAAATCATTAAATATATTATTATGTACTTATAAATATTTAAAAAAAATATTTTTTTTCATGAAAATGAAGTTTTGAAGAAATTATTGTTAGAAAATTTCGTTCTGTTTTTATTTAGTGGTCTGATAATGAAGGCTAGTTATTTAATATATGTATGTACAATTATCGTTTGAACTTGTGTTATGTTATCACGTGTAATATATACGGAAACGCGTGAAAGTCGCGGATGTTTGCACGTCTCTGTTGGAGCGGAAACTGTCATGGCCATGAGATTTATTACCGTCGATATAGATAGAAAATTTGAGAGAAAGAATATCTTTTTAATGCTTGTTAGTTTGGTCTAATTGCGAGTAATGGTTCTCAAGAAAAAAATATCTAGATAAGCACAAAAAAGTCCTAAGCCAAGACAGGTTTTAGTGCTAATGTTTATTAGCAGATGACAAATGTAATTAATTAATTTGCATTATTCGTTTATTGTTAACAAGCTGTATAAAAATTCTTAACGACCATTTCTAGCTGGGTTAGACAGAAATGTAAAAAGATGTATTGAAAATTGGTAAATTTGTCGTTATTTACGACTATTATGTACCTGAAGTAATATTAAGGAGGCATGCATGGCTTTCGAGCTTTCGAAACTTTTGGACTTAAAAAACCTCAATATTGCATGCATGATGTAAAAGGTCTCAGATCCCAGTGAATTAACATTAGGATACGTTTTTTTTTTATTCTAAGTTCCAGGTTAAAGGCAAAAATTGTACTGTCTTTCATTCATTTTACAAATCATTATATTTTAATAAATTTACTAAACACGCGACTCCACATTATTAATTGGTGCACCATTGCCGTGTGATGAAAATATGTAGAAAACAATTTGGAGCCTTGATTCGACAAATTTAACGTGAAATTAGTTGTTTACTTTGATATTTAAAATTGTTATTATACAATTTGTGCACTCTATTACAGATTGTGGGAAAATTCTTATCTAAGCACGAGTTCGACCTCATCTGCCGAGCTCATCAAGTCGTCGAAGACGGATACGAGTTCTTCGCGAAACGGCAACTGGTCACTCTCTTCTCGGCGCCAAACTATTGTGGAGAGTTTGATAATGCTGGTAAGAGAAATTGTTGTCTTTTCAATAGAGATTGGGTTCTTATTAATAAGATTTGTTTAACTAGTAATATAAAATTGTATTCCTTCATCAAGAACTTTAAGCAATTAAGACTCTTATTTTCTTCTTCTTCCTTTCATTTATCTCTTCTTTAATATTGTCCTAATAACTGTTTACATATGTTTTAATTGATTTGTTTTGATTAGTTTTGTCTTAATAGCAATAACATGTATTAGGAGTTTTTGCATATCCTTATCTATATTTATTCTCACAATGGTTGCCTGGAAGAGACCGCGCGAAACCGATAAGGCCACCAGTTACCTTTTTAGTTAATTAGGTGTTATAATTAATTTCTATGTTTTATTATAATTATTACTTATTATAGTTCTATAATTAATGCTCTGAGTGAACCGGTTTTACCTAAAAAGAGGGGCATTCACCTCTTCCGTTCTACGCCCTTGATTTGAGAACTGACAGTTAATGTAAAATTAGAAGCATTCAATGTAATATTTTTGACTTTGATTAAAAATAATAACTCCCTTTGCCAAAAACTATATCTGTGATGATACTTAACCTACCTAATTATAAACAAAATATTATATTTTTATCAATCTTGCGCATGTTAAAATTGTGAAATCGCAGGCGCGCTGATGTCCGTGGACGAGACGTTGATGTGCTCGTTCCAAATCCTGAAGCCGGCAGACAAACGCAAGCTCTACTCCGGCCTCAACATGGGCAGACCCAACACGCCGCCTCGGGCCCAGCCCAAGAACAAGAAGAAGTGAGTACGCTACACTATACCCCTTACACTAGATATATCTTACACTACACATTAAGATAATAATTCAAGTGGTCATTAATAAAAAATACATCTTTCAAATTTACTCTCACCCTGAACTTCTTGATTCGGGCACTTCATTGCAAAATAACGTCGTAAGAAATTTTTTAAAACGAAATATTAGGTGAGCCTCTTTGTTCGTCTCTTTTTATCGTAGTGTAAACACAATTTGACAGAAAGAGACGAGAGAGTGCTTTTGTTAAAAGTGCAGACTCTTTCATTTTATGTATAAAAATAATCATTTTATCATTATGTATAAATATAATGAATTTGTACATGATGAAATTTGTATGAAAATGTCAATTCGTGGCGACAATTTTTCATAAAAATTAAGTTTTTTTAGTTTCTACGTACACTACTGTTAAGGCATCTTTCCCCAGGTGTGATTCTAACTTTTGTGAATATTGTGTAATTAGCAATTGCAGGTTTACTATGTAAATTGGCATTGGCAAAGCAATAGATAAATTCCATATTTTCTTTTATGTAAATGCTACAAGCTAGACATAGTAGAAATACATTTTTGTATGAAAATCTTGATCCGTGGATGTATGAACCGACACGGAAAATAATTTAAAATTTGTGACACAGTAACAAGTATTTTGTAATAAAATATAGCTGACGTGGCATTGCACGTCTAAATCAGTGTTTCCCAACCTTTAAAGAAAAACACTTTTTTACGGATTATAGTTATGTATTATTGTATTTAAACTTATAATTATTTAGACATAATTTTAAATTTAAACCTAAATAATTATAAGTTTAAATACAATAATACATAACTATAATCCGCAAAAAAGTGTTTTTCTTTAAATGTGTAAAAGTTATGTTAATAAAAGACAATACTATGTTTCCCAACCTGTTTCGTGCTATCGCTATCGCATATTCGCCTTATCCTACCTAAAAGTCTTATGCCACCCGTATGTAACATTAATAATTAATTGAAAAATTAAATGATAGGTTTTAAAAAGAAATCACTAGGCAATTAATTGTTAACGAAAATAAATTTTTCAAAACTAATGAAGAACTGGAATTCAAATTCCAAATAATTTTAATAAAGATTTTTCTATAATATGAATTAAATATTTTAATTTCGTGAGGTTCTTAAGCATAAAGCTTGCTGCACAGATATTTTTTAGATTTCGATTGCCCCCTTGTGGGACTTTGGGAAACACTGGTCTAAATTATACAATGTGGAATAGAAATATACAAAAAAAATAGTAATTCAGTTTGGAACAATGCCAATTTCATCTATCGACATCCATACTGTACTAGAACCTCACTCTAGGTTATTTTTCAGCTGGAACATGTCGAAGTGTTGAGCAAGTAGAACTCATTTAACCTGGTATTTTACCTCATTAAACCTTCGCTTTCGCGGTAACTGACCGAATAAGTCATTAGGCAATTAGAAAAGTCTATTATTCGCGTCTTGACAAACGAAGTTCTATTCAAAGTATATATACGAAACCCACGATGCGTAATTAAACTGGGAATGGAGATTTGTCTATGTTAATTCTATAAGCTATGGTCACTCCTAAGAGATTTTTATAGTCTTTGTTTCATAGATGTGATTTGTAGAGATAACAAATTTCATTTTGAATAAAGAACCTGATTTTTACAATGTAAAACAAAATCGAAACGATGGCGCAATTCGTTCAGTTGTGATTGGTCGGATTGCATCTCTGTGATTGGATCAGAGATGTCGATCATTTAACTATAATTAAGCTGCCATGACAAATAGTTTTTATTTACAAATATTATATTTACACCACATACAAAACAATACACACAGCATTGTACAGTAATACTTTACAGTTTGTTAATTATTACTGTATATACCATAATCGAATCATTTGTTGTTTTACATTGTGAGGTCAAAACATTTGATGTTTGAAAACACTAGATGTTTGAAAAATTAAAAATAATGTTACATGTTTTTTTTAATTTCATAAAATAGGTCAGAATTTCTAAGCTTAACGCATCTACGGTTAATAATGATTTGTATACTGCGCATGATTTGAGGTGTGATTGTTATTGATATAATAAAAACCCTGAACTCTGAAGAATTAACGTTCAGATGTTTCTTCGTTGTGTCTTCTGGGTATTGTAAAACGGAAAACAGTGCTTTTTGATTCTGATCGGTTTCGAAGTTTTACAGTTCCCCCCCTTTATTATTTTAGGTATATTTGTTGAATGTATTATTGGTTCCTCAATACTCATGTGTTTGTTTGTCCGTCTCCAGCTAGCCCCTGACAGAGAGCATCGGACTCTACCCGCATGGATTCCCGTTACACTAAGCTTACTCGCGACTTAATTATTGATAGCTTACGAAAGATTTTAAACGCTCGTATACTCATCCATCATCTAGTGGGAGTAAAATTTATAATAAATTGGGCTCCGAATAATTTTTATAAATAATAATTTCGTAAGCTATCAGTAACAGATGAATTTGTATGGACTTAAATTTAATATAATTTATGATGAACGCGCGCTCTCTTTTGTCTGGTGCGTTTAAACAATTGCTGGACAATTGTGTTCAGAGAACTCTGTCTGTGCATAAATGTGCTTTGACAGTTTAAAAATATTAAATTATCTATAATAACTGTTGAAGCACATAGTTGAGGATAACAAGTCTTAAACATTCCTTACAGGTAATCTGTGGTTAGAAAGTTTATGGTTGACGAAAACTCTATGGTTTGAGTTCTATGCATAGACAGAGTGGACATCGATTTAAAGTACTGAATGACGTTTTTACAGCATTCTAATTTCAAAAATCAAATCTTAAACAAGTGAAGACTTGACAACACGACGGGAAATTTCCCGGTTATTCTAACGGTTTTCTGATTAAGTTTGCCTATGTTGGGTAGAGCTTGGTAAGTTATGATATTCCAAATTCAATAATTCAATATCTTTAAATTGGGCGTTTAGTACTTTACATCGGTGATACAATAGCTGCCAGTGTTGCATGATGAAATTTTATTTTTTTATTTTGCGACGGGATATGCCTCGATGGGGATTGTGAATGGTGTATGTATGCGATAGTTTGTATATCTGTACGCTTGTGTATCAAATATCTATAGACACAGAGAATGAGTAATGTTTTTTTTTCTTGTCTAGATCGCTATAATTGTCCAACTTCATACAAAGAAATTGTCATTTGTAAAACGATTCATTCGCAAATAAATGACTAGCGGATACAATGTATCTATCTCTTATATAGTCATTCTCTCTGTCTGTATGCAAATATCCGTGTAATTTTAGCGATCGTGCGATTTTAACACTGGCAACAACCAGTATTTAAATCGCATAAATAATACTTAAGTGAAAATGTTGCCGTTTGTAAATTGGCGGTTTTAGTGTTAGATTGTACTGGTAATTAAAATTTTTTCTGTATTTGAATTTTTTAGTGTTGCCCTCTCCACCGTTTTGAGATTTTTTTTAAACAGACTGAAAGCGTACATTGAGCGGCTAACAACTTTAATTATTATGAACAATATTGTATATTAATTTCGTAAATAAAATAATTTCTGAAGAGATTTTTTTTGTTTTATTTATTATTATTCATTCATGTTCACCAATAGTGTGTAATATGAAAATGATGTCTTGATTATCTGAAACAAATTTGGATTACAACAATGACACATGTTTATAACAGAAAATTAGTTAACACTTATCAAACAATAAATTACTTAAATTTATAGTTAAATGAACTTCTCTTTAAACTTAGTACATTTGTCCCTTTTTGTTCAAATGTGATAAAAAGAGATAGGTACTGTTGTTTATACGGGCTAAGTACCTTTACTATGAATAAGGTGTTCTTTTTTGGGAGGGAACGAAACGAAAAGGGAGAGAGAGAGAGTGAGAAAGAATACACGCTATTGGTTGGTATTCGTTTAGTAGTTACATATTGGAACTTTAGATGGAAATTCTTGTGCAGTAAACGCAGATTTTTTATTTATTTATATTATTAGCATGTATACAATGTGTAAACAGTGTAAATATAAATAAACAAATACATGTCGTATGCTACCTTAGTAATAATTAATTTACAAAGAAGTTTCTTGTGTACTTTATACGCACGCACATTTCTTTTTAGAGGGGCAAACGATAGAACAGAACGCCCAAAACCGGCAGTCGTCACAGCCCATGGACACAGGGAGGCGGACGGTACTTTAAAAAGTATTACCAAAACGAATGTATGCAAATTCATAGGAAGGAATCTGCCAGCACGCATTATGACTGGTCTTCTATTAGCAAGCAGCATGTTTAATACAAGACGCCGTGGTGCTGCACCCATGCTTATCCAGGCACTCTGATAGGCCGCTGTTGATACTCGATCTGCCTATAATACAAAATCTCAGGTGATGAAAAGTGTATGATGCAAATATAAAATATTAGGTCTGCTGACTGCTGCTGGTTTAATTGGTTACATTTAAGAAAAGTATTTTTGAAATAAGGGCCTTTAAATCGTCACATTTACTGTGTAAATAAAGTTGACAAATATCTACCTGTAAAATTATCTGGTTTCCAAAATAGCAATAAACATATATATCCAGGGCAACAGCTCCAAGATATTCCACAGTGACCATATCGAATTTCTGAAATACCCGTATTTTTTTAATCAATGTTTATTTATAGTTTCTAAATCGCTTGTTAATACCTAGTTTAAGTCACAGTTTAGGATGTCGATATTGGCAGGCGTATCGAGGTGTTAGTGTATTAGAGAATCTTATTAAGGAATATTAAAAAAAAATATATAAATCAGTGCCGCTACAACCTCTTGTTAAGTCCTGGCCTCAGATTTCTGAATCTGTTTCATGATCATTTTTAAATCTAAGTAGGTGATCAGCCCCCAGTGCTTGACACACGTTGTCAACTTTTTTGGTTCTAAGACATGTCGGTTTCCTCACGATGTTTTCCTTCACCGTTCGAGTAAATATTAAATGCGCATATGGAAAGAAAGTCCATCGGTGCACAGCCGGGGATCGAACTTACGACCTCAGGTATGAGAGTCGCACGCTGAAACCAACACTGCTCTTGAAGAATATTTATAGTTTTTTTTCATTATCGGACGTCAAAACAAAATACGAAATTCTATCTATCGTTTCAAAACTAAGCGTTTTTTAAGTCAGTTTTTACTGCGCACCAAAAAGAAGTATTTCCGAACCAATTCGAGTAAGGGCCTTCAAGAAAAGAGCGTACCAATTCTTAAACAGCTGGTAATGCATTGGCGAGCCGTCTGGCATTGAGTGGCCATGGGCACCGGTACTTATATCAAAAAAATAACAGTTTGCTGGTCCAATCCTATACTTGGATACTTACGTCTATATTGGTTTCTTGCCTTGCTAGTAAATAATTATTCTATAGAATACTGTTTCCCAGTACCCAATTAAGATTCAAATATATTTTTAAATAGAATACTTACCAATGTAGCCGCATACAATAGAGTACATAGATATAGAGTAACTTGTACAACGCGCAAGGCAAGTAACGGCGACACAAATGTCTCAAATTTGACTTGGTATTCCTTCACTACTTGACAGACGCGTGCGCACTCTAGTATCGCACGAGAAGTTTCATCATCATAGTGTTTACTGTAGATATCTATAATTATGTATAGCATGCCTTACTTCGCCAGATTGTAAGTGATAGTCATACAAGTGTATAAAAACAAGGTTTGGTTTTCTGAGAAGACAATAAAATTTTAAGAAGATACATTAACTTACCGAAACGTCGATTCTTTCCGTGATGGAGTAACTGAAAAATTTATAACTAATAAGAGTTGTTTCGGGTGATCTTTTCTGCCTCGTTTCAATACCATAAATTTCATCAGCATCACCTTGAACGAACGAGTAGGTACACTCCGCAACGGCAGGCAACGCTACTTAAATTACAAAGAATGTCCATGGGCGTCCCACAAAAAAATCCAGATTTTAAGTTAACGGATGGCTTACTTCCATACGGAGAGATGATAGATCGTTAATTAGAAGAAAAGTGATAGCCCTGTCATCTGATCGAACTGTCTGAAAATATTCTTGCAATGTGCGTAATCAAGCTCGTCAAAAATGTCTTACAGTCATACCACGCTGATAGTCTCAAATGTTAGGATTAAACCCAATAGTCGACGTGTTTTAGGCAGACAGCTATAGTTGACCACTATAAACTAAGTTAATTTGAGGATGCTTGAAATGAACCTCCACATCATAATGGTAGTTGGATTCCGTCTCCGTGGAAATATTGTACATATAGCTATGCTGTTCATCCTGTTGAATGCTATAGCCCTGATGTTTCAAAGCTTCGTGAGCCACATTGTTTTGGAGCAGAGCAGTGTACCGGATATTACGCAACGAACAGCAGAGCAAGTCCAACTGGCCACAGAGTAGAATGGCATTACATGCAAAAAATACACCTAAAACGTAAGGTTATTTAAAACTTCAGATTGGTCAACATAATAATTAGACATATTAACTTTAAATTTATTTCGTAATAGGTATGTCGTTTTTAAAAACCAAGATCCCATGTACGAAGAATTTAGCAACGTTGCCCTCACATTCACAGCTGAGTTGTCTCATCTCATCGAATTGAAGTAATACGTAATGAACTTGCGACTTCCGTATGTCAAAAACATATTGAATTTGACTTTTGAATAATTAGCGATCAGTCTTGATTCTAAGTCCTACCCTTTGCGTACATAAACCACAGGATTCCTTTAAAATTACAGTCAAAGTCAAAAATCATTTATTCATATAGGTAACATAATGTACACTTATGAACGTCAAAAAAAAGAGAAATATACATTAAATACAATTAAGTATACATTTTTTATTTGTACAATTTAATAATAGTACGCTGTAGACACTAGGTGATGAGACTCGTAACAATGACATGCGTATATTACATATATTTAATTATTTTTTTATTCATTGCATACGGTTCACTCTGATCTTGTATCGGCTAATATTTAAAATATAATTAGGGCCTTACCCAACTGCCCCATAGCTAAAGCCACAAATCCCTGAGCTACGCATTGTCGTAAAAATACGAAAAAGATAAACAGACCACCGTTGACGTCCTTATATATCCATGGATGTAGTGGATGACTGAAGAATACTGAAAATGACAAAATAGTCTATATGTGTACCACAATTTGAATCTAGTAATTAAAAGAATATTCTACTTACAATAGCCGATTACTGGTAACACCACATACATGGCAACACTAAAGAAAGTGCAAGCTGTGTAGAAATAAGCGAAATTCCTGGCAGATTTGTAACTCCCTTCCATCGTCATATTGGTGAGTCCATTCGCTGAATGCCATTTAAAATTAACATTCATAAACTCGGTTAATTCATACAACTCTTTTTTATAAATTGCAAAATACGCCACAATCGCCACAGATACAAAAAGTGGCATCCCGTCCGCCATTTTGTCCAAACTTGACATGACATCCGTCCATTCGGTGTACAAATGTACAACTAATGATAAAGGTAGATTAGTCAAAATAAATAAAACCATGCAGATATAAATATTGTTTACGTAAATTTGTTTATTTACGGCGTGTGGATACCATTCCCAACATCCCACAATCTTTAATGGTAGCAACATAAAATGAACATAATTTTTTGCTCGATCTATCCTTTTGGTAGCACTCATTTTAGTAAATGATAGTTAAGTAAAATTTCCCTCAACTTATAACGGTTAAACGTATTAATAAATTAACAAATAATTAACCCGTGCAAAGTTTTGTTTTAAACTAGTCAATTAAGAAAGTTTATCTTTAATTAGTTTTAGAACTTTCGCTTACTGATTTTAATGAGAACAAAGAGTTACAAACGATTAAATTATTCAAATAATAATAAAAATGCAATCGAACATTAAATATTTAATTTTGTAGAAAACAAGAACTCGTCAAAAGTACAAAAATTAGAAAAGTAAATTTCTGCCCCTTCCTTGTTTCAGATTTTCCAATATTTAAGAGGTTTGCACCGATTCCATGTCTCTGAAAAAAAAATTAATAAATTTATTAATGATTTAAATATGTTTAATGTTATATACGTAAACATATAGGTACATAAAACACCTTCTGTAAAATATATTCAAAGTCCAATATCAACCAATTTTTATTTTGGCAAACTCCTCCAAATCTCTCCATTACTGTCTTTTCCACTCTTTGGCACTTTGGGCAGCTTAATAATTTGTTCTGCCAAGAATAGAGAGGCATGGAAACAATTGGGGGAGGCCTATGTCGACGGACAACCTGACCAGGGCGGTTAAGAATAAATTATTGTTTTTGCTATGTAAATAGATTTAGGAATATAGTAATATTTATATAGTTTGATAAGAATAGCATTTAAGCGAAATGGTCAGCGAATAAAGGGCTTTTATTATTATATTATATTATTATTATTATATCAACCAATTAAGTAGTGTACTTAAAAATGATGAAAAGAATCATAAGGAGTGGCACCCAATATCTTTCTATGGGAGTATTTTAGCCATTTGATTAATTAGCAAGTCACCCAGACCAGTGCGTCCAGAAGTAGGAGTTCTGCCTATCAACAATCCCCTTTATTAAAGGAATGAAAAAAATTCTTCAAGAATTATATTTTAGATTTCTTTACAATCTTGTGAATCTATTTTAACACTGTATAGTTACTTCTCCTTGGAACGCCGCTGCGCAATCCTATAGATCCTCTTCAGTTCCAGTAAGGCTCTCATCACGACCACCAGCTGCTGCTCGAAGTCCGTCGGTGACACGTCCAACGGTAGACCCTTCTGTTTACTAATTTTCACGTAGAGACCCCAGATGGCGTCACGCACGTGACATAATTCCACGTGACGCTGAGCAGCAGTTTCTTTCAGACGATTGAGGGCTAGCTCCCACTTAATAACGCGGTTTCGGACTTGGTCATACTTCCACTGTATTGAAAAGCAATAGATTAGGAAAGTGGTGCTATGATAGCTGTTTTGTTTAAATTTATAAAATTATTTGATATCTAAATAAATAAGCCACAAAATATAACGCGCAATTAGTATAAAATTCTATAGAATTAATTTTCATTAGTTCTGTTAATAAGTCAAACAAAAGTGGACATAATAATATCAATTAATAACCTTACAAAGTAAGCTGAGAAAAAGCTAAAAAAGCTATAAAAACGGGAAAAATTTAAACCGAATTCATCCAAATATGTAACCTAAGTTATATCTGGTAACCTCTTTCTAAGTTGAAAGGCAGAGAAGGACAATCATATACTTGCAATATAACCAAACGAATTGGATCTTTGTTTGGACTTAAAATAAAGAAGACAGCATTACAACAGCTATTTAAAAAAAATATTATAACTACCCTCAAATCAGCAAGCTTGTTGTTTAGTCCCATTATGAAGAGTTTCTTCTCTTCTGTCAGCGCTGCAATCTCTTGTCGAGCGCTTTCTAGCATCTCCAAGTCTCGCTCTTGACGATCCGCCAACGTGCTTTTAGCGGCAGCTAAAAAAAATATATCGCTAATATTCAGATATGCTGGTTATTACTGCAGCTGAGTTTCATAATCTGACGTTAAGGCAAAATATGAAATTCCACCCGTCCTACAATGTCCGTTGTTCCACAACTGTGGGTTTTCAAAGACACTTTAACCACTATATGGACCCACTGAAGTATTTCCGAAACAATTCGGACTTAAGGTCTTCCAAGAAAAGAGCGTCCCAATTCTTAAAACGCCGAGAAAAAGCTAAATAAATACTGCTGCCGTAATCACAAAATGAGAAAATCAAAGCCGGAGGGGCTTCCTTCCTTCCCCCTATAATGCTTACGTAATACTTGAACGACCACATAGATTAATATTACAGGCTAGTATAGGGTATTCAACTCACCAAGCGCTTCATATCTGTTTAGGACGTCTAGTGGCTGTTTAAATTCGGGATAGCTTTGAACCACAGACATAAGGTAATCCTGAAATTATTATTATAGTCATGTGATTTCGCAATGTGACGGTTTTTCTTTATTAGATTATAATTGATTAAATACATGAGAATTGAACTTAATCAATCGACATTTTACAGAATGGCGAGATAATTATGATGTCACAAGTCCTTTTTCATACTCACGTCACAATTGACCAAATATATCTAACTTACGGATTTATTACACAGGACCCAAAAACAAAATTACTAATAATCCATTTTTTATTATTATTAAATAACAATATAGTTTTATTAAAAATAATATACATAAAATTTATCTGGGGTCATTAAGAACGGGTCACTCATCGTAAGATTTGATTTTATTTAAGTATGTGAAGTTTGCATTAAAAACAATACATATGTATTGAATATTGATCCTTCAAGATAATTTCAATGGTTGACTCTAATTAAAACAACAATACAATATTAATTCCTCGATACAAAAAAAAAAAAACAAAGACACCTCTTACTTTTGCCTAATTTCGATTTTGTTCAATCATGTCGAGTATTATTATATTAGTATGATTTGGAGCCACAAATCAAAAACATAGTTTAGTAAAGTCGGTGTACGTACGATCTTTTTACATGACGTCATAGAAAACTTTGATGAAATGATTGTATAGTTTTATAAATAAAATTGAAGCATTTTATTGAACTATCACTGTTTTGTATGGATATAATGAAATAGTGAAAACTAGGACGCACAGGCCAATCGAGTGAAATATAGATGCGGCGGAAGCGTACAATGACCGTAACGGGACAATGGGCGTAACAGGACAATGAGTCCTGCTTGCTTTTTTTTTTTAAAACCAAGTGTAAAATTCTTAGTATCTTTTTAATGTTTTGGAGTTCGGTAGGAAAAATTAACCATGTAGCCACTAAAACAAATCAATGTCCATACATACCTCATAAACCGTGTAAGCCTTGACTTGCTTCTCCATAAGGTCCCTGACCTCCTCCATCTCTTCTACCCTCTCCTTCATGACCTCAGTTTCTTTAGTCTTTCGTTCAAGCACCTCAAGGTCAGCTTCCATTTTTCTTTCAGCACGCTCGCGCTTCTCTTGGTTTTCTCTTATGAACTGATAATTGTATTAACCACCGGTAAATTCTTACAATACATTATTTTTTTGCATCAAAAAACCAAACCAGAAGGTTCGTTATGCTAGTTTTCGCTAAGTTCAAAATTGAGTCTTAAGGTTGGATTCAGAGACACTTAGCGGTAAGTGTAACTCACAAAATATAAGGGATTTTCACATGCTCGATTTACAAGTGTTGTTTATGCCAAGCCAATATAAAACTAACTCAAAGTGAAGTTCATCAATTTTGTTACCATATTTTCTTGACAGAAGTATGGTAACAAACTGATCTAACGCTAGTCCCCACACTAGGGAGTTCCAGTGTTGTGGGTCGTATGATATGTGGGTGTGTATGCATATAATACACTGTGTATTTGAGAGGGTGCATGAAAATTGTTATAAACTTGCGCTGTGTCTCTGTATATTATTCTACGCTTGGAGAGCGACAGATGAAGTTTATGATCTTAAAAAGTATATCTATGTTTCATTTATAACGGTTTACCTTGTTAAAACTAATAAATGATTCCTTCAACAGCATCTCCTTTTCTCGAAGGTCGCTCCACTTGGCATCCATGGTCTTTCTGTTAATTTTCTCTTCTTCACGCTTATGGGCTAATTTTTCGTCGGCCTCCATAAGGTCCCTTCGAGCCTGTTCCATCAGAACTTGAGGTGTGGGTCGAGCGACATCCCATACTGGATATTTTCTACACAAATTTAAACACGAGATGTAGAAGATATGTAAGATGGAGATGGATTGGAGGATTAGAAGAAATGAGGAGATTTCGGTATCAAATCCAACATCGTGAAGGAAGCCAAAGCTAATAGAGTCTACTGCACTAGTCACTTAGAGAGAGTGAGAGAGACTTGAACGAGTTCCAAGTGGACAAGCACAAGATTGTCAAAGATGAGTCTTGGAGGCAATAGGTACTTTGATTCGTTGCACCAGTGAAGTAGTATCAAGTATTACTGGGCCCTTAGGCACAACTAGAAACGGCAGACTAGCTATTTTTAAATATAGATATAGATTATGATTTGGCCAATCGTCATTATCATATTGATTTCTATTGGCGTTAGTTGGTCAGGCTTCTGAAGTATTTTATCTAGATTTAGGTTCACGGTCAGAAAAACATCTATCATCTATATATATCTGTGGTCATAGATCAGACAATGATAAGACATTTTTGCTCAGTATGACTTATTAATATCGATATTATGTGTTTCTTATTTTAATAGTGCCTTCAAAATTTCTTATTAAATTTATTGCTATGGCCACAAATATATACATACATATATTTTTACCTTCTGTCTTCGAAAAACAAAATTTGGTGTATCTTTACCAAATTTTACGAAATTAAATGGGTACAAATTCAATGCTATTTAATATTAAAAATTCTCACTTGACCATACGCGCGCTTTCCATAAGCGATTTATAATATTCGGAAGTGCACTCCACTGGTGGTCCATGTGGAAGGGCTATTGGAGCCAAATCTTTTGTGTTCTTTTTTATCATATTTCCTTAGTTATTATTTCAGCAATAATAGCAATGTAAAAACGCAAATTAGAAGTAACAATGGTTGCTAGGAAATGGAAAACAAGTTCTTTGATCCTTGACGTAAAAATCATTGACAAATGATTCTATCGTTCATAAAAGTATTGTCTTTGGTTCACGCTATTTTTATATATATTTTCCAACAACGTTGAACCTAATGTTCGGCCTGAAACTTGGAGTATATTCGGTGTTCGTGACTGTGTTATTGTGTACGTCAAAAACTTCTTTGACTTGCGCCATTTCACAAGTATATATTTATATATTTGATAATAAACACAAAATCATTGTGGAATTGGGTGATTAAAATAGGATTGCTGTGATCGCCTTGCACAAAGTGGGTATGGAGCGGGGAGCCGTCGTCTGAAAAGATCGGGGCGGCCGCGTGCTGTTAGAACTACAAATGCTATTAATGCTGTTAAAGCCAGAATTTCTGGAAACCCCATTAGGAAGCAAAAAAATCTTATCGCGAGAAAGGAAGATTCCCGAAAGGACTCGCATCTTATGAAACAAGACCTGATCCTGATAAGCTCGGTGCTTATCATCATTATTTCATATGCAGAACATTACCTAAATGAAACTACTTATTTACCGATAAACATCTCACAATCACGATTGAAGAACACTACAATAAGTACCTAGGTAAATATTGTGATAGTGACGCTCACAGTATTAAAGAAGCTGCTCAAGTGGTCGAAAAGGTACATCGTGGTTATCATCCTGCGACAGTGATGGTTTTTATGAATAAGGCGTAAAAACTTCAGCCAAAGTGTATCAAGATACAGTCTTGGATCATGTTGTGAAACTTAACAACAATACACTTGGTCAGTTTTAGAGCACATGGCCTGCTCTAAACGACACGGCGACATTGTCTCTTTAAAAATCTTTGGAGCAAGCAGTGGCGATATTTCCCTTAGAAACAGTGAATATAATAGTCCCTTAGAACGTAAATCCATTGATGCGTGGCCAAAAAGATTAAAGGCCTGTGTAAAAGCCAAATAAAAGGTGGCCATTTGAAATAGTATATTTTTTTTTTTTTTTGACTTTAACAAATATGTAGATATGTATAAAGTTAAAAATTTATTTTGATTTGTAACAGAAGTTTTGGCTGGACGACGTATGTATTTTAGTTAATAATTAGAAGCATAATCAAAATGTAAACAATCATCGCACACGAAGCCAATATGAGACCTGTAGTTTTTTCCACACATATAATTGTAATTTTATTGGTTCTATTACTTTAATCTCATTTCTGAGGATGTCCAAAAAGGTCGATTTTACTCGTATTGAAGTATTACTTAGATTTATGAACCCTTAGATAAGCCAAGTTAGTTTTTGTTAGCGCCCAACCCTACTAATATTTTATGTTAGCTCATATTTTTCAACGATGAAAGGTTGTTGTTAGCCAGCTTCAAACAAAGTGCATATTTTTCATTTAACATATATTATCTGAGCATATACACAAGAACCGCCACCGAACTTAACTCTCTGTAAAATCTTTTAATTTTATATGAAATGACCATATTATTATCTGTCAACTGGTTCGATTTTGATTTATTCATTATTGTCAAGTAAGTCGATAACCTATCTCTCCGTCCAAAACTCCAAATGACGTTCTTGACATTTACCTCTACGAAAGCAGTTGTCAACACATTTAGTGGTGTAGACTGTAGACTCGATCCGATTTGCTGGTCAGCATTAAAAAAATAGAATATTTTAATATGAATTATTATTTGGTACTTATTGCAAATAATAAATTATGAAGTTATAACTTATAACCTAGTTTGTTTTGTAAAACTTTTTTATTATACTTGAAACTATCCAAGTATTATTAATTTTTAACATATGTAATTTTAGAACAAACAATAATATTGGGGCTGAAAAACAGACACTTTGTTTAAAACTTTAACATAAATATCTGAATTTATAGATTTATACTTTTATACTTTGTTTGACAACTCAAACATCTATAACAGACTGTATGGCGTCTATCCCTACTATCCTTTAATGGACCCAACATTATTTGTCTTAGGGATGGTGGGGCTCAATAAATTGGAAACCAGACGGGACTTATAGTTGACCTTCTACGTACTGAAAGTCTTGAGGGGTGTATTGTTCAACCCAAGTGTACTCCAAGAACTGGGTTTCTTAGTATCTATGGGATATGTGTGACGGCGAATGACCAGATTATTTGAGATACCAAGGGCAAGAACCAGTCTGTTGCACAGATCCCCGTTATCCAGGACGTTGCGCCTACTGAATGCTGTCTCCGACATTATCGGCAAATTTTATGTTCACAGAGTCAATTCATAGTAGCGATATTGTGTATATTATGTGTTTAATATTTTATATATGTGATTTATTATATTTTATTTCTCTTGAGTGGATAAATTAACGATTTTTTTCCCGAATTCATTATCGACGAACCGAACATAGATTGGATAGTGAAACAATACGACATCCGATCGGATCGGCGCATACTTCACAGTTCACTACTCAAAATTCAAATACTCACATCTCAGCGCTGTTTTTAAAATTATCCCTAGTTGAGGTTATCCGGTAACAACTAACAAGTAATAACTTCAACAAGTTTCAAACATAATAACGAAATTTTAATAAATTAAGTCTATCATCGGATCTGTCAGCTACCACCATAAGTTCTACTAACAAGAAAATGGATTATTTTTCATTCATTTCGGGCTTAGGATGCGGCCTATGTATTGGATTATCGCTAATTACTTTAAGAAAGTATTTTGGAGGATCTGTTAAAGAAGCCGGTAGAACCCTTAAAAAGGTAACTAACTACTCTTGTATTAAATATATGATGCTGAATGACGATGTAGCATGACGCAAAAGTTTTGTTCCATTACCGTCGTGTCAACCTTCATTGTTATCCTAACCGGCCTTCCAATCAAACAGATTTTGTTTTCTATGGGATTTGAATCCACATTAAGATGAATCAGCATATTTCCATCCTAATTATAGTAATTTATGTTTCAGATTGCTTCAAATAGCGAATATAAATTGATATTAGTTGTAAGAACAGACTTAGGAATGAGTAAAGGTAAAATAGCAGCTCAGTGTGGACATGCTGCTGTTGGTGCATATGAGAAAGCATTAAAAAGAGACCCAGAAGGTTTAAAATACTGGCAAATGACTGGCCAAGCAAAGGTGGCTGTCAAAACAGACTCTGTTGATGAAATAAAACAAATAGCTGATAATGCTAAGAAAATGGGTATAATAACATCAATGATAAGAGACGCTGGACGAACACAAATTGCACCTAATTCAATAACAGTTCTTGGTATAGGTCCTGCTCCAAAAAATGTTGTTGATAAAGTAACTGGGCATTTAAAGTTGTTGTGAATTGTGTAAAAAAGTTATTAGATTTAAAACCCTAATATTAAAATTAAAATATTTAAAAAAAATATGTTTATTATGGAACAAGATACATGTATCACTTATTTCATGTCATTAAATTTGAATCCGTAGGCATCCCTACTCATTGGCAAAGACAGAGTGTAGGCTGAGAGAAAAAGGCAGCATAAAAAACTGTCAGTACTCTTTTATTTATATGTATATCAATATATATGACTACAAGACATAATATTAAAAATATTTAGTATTCATTATCATAGTTTCTGAAATGCCCATTGCTAAAAATGTAAAATTACCAAGGTAATATAACTATCATGTTAATGTTGTCATTATATTTTTCAAAGGTAAATAATCTAAATAATACTTATTATTTTTAATATTCAATCAATTTAATTATAAAAAACCAAATGAATTATTAAAACTATTTGTAGCTTAAGTACTATCTCTTAACTAAGGCACAATTGGAATATAAAAATACAATCTTTAAAAAAATCTAACACTTTTCGTGTTTTCATTTTACTTATATATAATCCTTACTTTTACTTATATCTTAAACACTGGTTACTTAACACTGAAAAATTAACTTGTAAAATAGTGTACCTGATTCAAAATTAAGAAACATTCAAAATCTGGAATGTGTCATACAACATGATTAACATTTCACTATGTTACAAAAGAGATTATATAGAAAGGCGGATTTTTACAAAATACAAATATGAGAAAAGAATGGCACATGGCAACACTCATACTAAAACTATTTCTGTTACAATTCAAATACTACTAACATCTTGTTACTGTAGCTAACAACTTGTCACTCTAGAACAAAGTATAGACAACAGATGAAGGAGATTTATAGTATTACTAACATAAGTTCAGTTTAGGTGGATTAAAAAATACTGGCCACAAATATGAATATTTACTTCAACAAGCCAAGTGAACCTAAACCTGTTCCTGACCTTTTAATTGGTTAATATGTTTCATTAAATTAGCAATACTTTTGTCCAAATTATATATCACAGATGTTGTATCTGTGCTTAGTCTATTAGCTACTAAGCCTTCTCTTTTCTGTTCCATCATGTTGAGCATTACTTCAAGGCCAAGAATTGCTGTTCTGCGGCCAACTACTCCAATCTGTAAGATTAAAAATAAATATTGTTTGCTTATTGGATTTAAAAAAAACATTCAACCACAAACTGATAACTGACTTATAATGCACATATAAATTGTACTTTACTAACTGTACTCTTAATGAGTTCATGGTTACACTCACCGCTGGCAATTTAACAACTCCATCATCTTTTTCAACAGCCTCAACCTTGACCTTCTTAACCTTGGTCTCCTGTTGCGGTGCTTGTCTCTTGGTTTTGGGTAACCCTTCGGCTACTTCATCACGGTCTATGTCCCTGCGAGGACAGGAGCAAACACGCGCACCTACAACTTGGCGACCATATATTTCGCCCCTAAACAATAAATAAACTTCCATCCAGTAGTCATCTAATATATTCCACTGCCTCACTTGTCAGGCTTTAGGCAGTGTAAGTGCCCATGGGCGGTGGAATTACTTAACATTGGGTGAGCTTGTTTTTGTTGCCCACTGTTCTATTACAAATGTAGTATATAGTCTGTGACATATTTTAACTTTATCAAAACTACCTTCAAACCACAATTCAAAAAAAAATCAAGCTGTCAACCACAATTATACAGAGAACACAAAGTACATAAGTATTATTTTTACGAAATAGTACATTAAACCATTCAAGTCATCCATTTTAAATCATCTATTTTTAAAGGAAAATGTATTTAAGCTGCACTATATTTAATCCCACAAAATACTCACTTAAAATCCTCAAGTGTGAAGATGATTTCTATAGGGCGTCTATTAATCCCCGAAGAACAGGAGCTCTTGCAAAGAAACAGATAAGCCAATTCTGTAGGTCGAGGTGTCCGGACAAGAACTGAGTACCAAGAATCAGGTTGTTCTGGGTTACCACAATAATGGACATCAGGAGAACCATGCTCCCGAGCAGAATGGAGAACATTCATAATCGTAGCTCTGGATTTTCCTGGAATATTAATTAAATTTATAGGAATATTTTCATACAAATGAAAAATTTATTCAGCAAGTAACACTTAAATTAATTGCTAGTCCAAACATGATGCAATGCTGGCAATTCAGTAGCTTAATTCCTATTACTAATTAATTATTATTACACAATGGTTCTTTTTTATTTTTTACCTGGAGAATTTGCAGTTTCATGTGAGTGCTGAAAACATCGTTCAACTCTTTTCTCAGCTTGAGTAACATCTGAGAATACTGTTGTAGCACGAATGTAGGCCTCCCCAGGGAAATTACTTGCATCCCATGTAAAGCCCACTGAGAAATTCACATTCACATCCACATAGATACGGTTAAGACGATAGGAATACTGAAAAAATTAGAACAGTACTTACTGATTACAAGATTTTACATTAAAAAAATCCAAAAAATTACCTAATTTATTAATTCAGTGAAAATTTTTCCTTGGATGAGTTTTTTATCTTAAGAGCTAAACTATTTTAAATAGCTTTTTTGATAATTATACAATAATACTAATATTTTGAATTTCTTAACATCTTTGGCTATTGATATCTTTAGAATATCTGGTTTTTGTTATATTTAATTTATGTTAGCTATAGGATAACAAAATAAATAAGACTAGCTAAAAAAATTACTAGGTACAAGTAACAAAGATTACTTACTAAATACTTTTTTCTCCTTGTATGTTTACTGTCTATTTCTGCTCTGAATTTAAATACTCCCTCTAAATTTGTTCTGGCAGGTGGTCCTTGTGGAGATGTCTATAACAATAGGATTATTAAAGCTAAATCTCAAATTCAACCAAGAAAATGAATTAAATAGGTGACACAAAAAAAGCATTATAATTTGTGTGGTAATAACTAAATAAACTTACAGGTACTTGATTTGTGTCCACTGGATTTACTAATTGAATTAGATTGTTTACATCTATTGGTGCTTCATGACCAATCTCTATCTGCGAACCGGTGAATCCATCCAGTTCTCGAAGATAATTGTTTAAAACATCAGAGTCAACTCCTTCATCAAAATTTCTAAAATAAAAAAAGAAAGCTAAGCTCTAATCAAAAATGTTTCGGAGTTGACATTTAATTACTTGGATGTTGAGACAAGTCCATCCATACTTCTCTTTCAGGGGCTTATTGAAGTATTTTCAATTAATTTATTTCATAGGTGAGTTTTCTGACATCCTCAATTCAGAAAAGTTTATCTGTTTGAGGGCACAGTAATAGATTCTATAATATGAAACATGTAGGAAAAGACTTCAATAACCAATGAAGAAATATGTAAGTTCAACTTGAAACATGACAACTTCTCAAATTCCTATTTAATTTTTTGTTTTATTTTATTTTAATTATTTGCTCTCTTATATCACATAAAAAATAAGAACAATCAAATAATGGAAATATGTTATAGAAACACATATACTAATGCATGCATGGATGCACTAACTTCCATACAATAGAGTAGCCTGCAATATTGCAGGACACAACTCCCAAGAATTCTTTTTGTATTGTAAATACATAAATAGACTCTTACAGAGTTATAATTCTTTTTAAATTGAAATTGTATAAATTACCACTCTTCATGAATAAAAGTAGAGATACTTACGGTGGAACCACTCCTTCATCAGGAAATTCACACTTAAACATTGTATAAGCTGCTAAATAACTGAAAAAAGAAAAATTAAACAAACTTAAGGAGTATAAGAAAATACTTATTCAAATTATTCAACAGGCAAAAAAAATTCATGTCTTTACATTGCTGAATTTGTGTATGAACAATTTGATGTATTTCCATATAACATTTGATTATATTTGTCATTAAAAAACTTATCTGTCTCTTAGTTTTTTATTTCTATTTACTTTCTTATAACAAAGTTTTTTATTAATCATTTCTAAAGCAATATGCATGATTAAAAATCAATGAAGATGACATTAGAAATGTTATACATAAATTACTTTAGAACATGAACGAGGAAATACCAAAGTGTTTATCTTACAAAAATCTAATAATAATACCTACATGATATCACGTCCTTGCAAAAAAAGCTTTGGTTATTATACCTATTGGTAAAGTGGATTAAATTGAACTAAGCACAACAGACTGTAAGGTTTGTGTGGTCACATTCCAATGATAGGTAAAGATTTAGACTAATGCAATATGTACCATTGTTAACACAATAAGATTTCAAAAAAACTTACACTTTCTTTTATGAATTCTGCAATTACCATAACATTCACATAACTTTAATATTTTACTTTACTTTTCAACTCGATAAAATTGAGGACGACATGAAATAGCGATCAAAAATTTGGAAGTAAATTGAAAAAAGTTCAAGTCTAGATTCAAATTCTTTACTTCTGCACGTTAGCTAATGCCATCAAACTTCAAAAAGTATAATTACCCAAATAATACAATTGATAGTTTACTATAGTCAATTCAAATTTCACAGTTGTTAATGTTATACCTCTGAGAAATGCGACTGTGGCTTTTCTGTAAGTTGGCATAACTGTTCAGTCAAAGAGCGAAGCTCCTTGCGCCTTTATTTGAACTAAATTATGATAGATGTTTGAAAAAGCAAAAGCGTAAGAAATATTGTTTTATCAGTGCGTGTTTGAAGAAAAAAAATTCAAAACATTTAATTGACCCGCGAACACAATATGAATTCTTATTCGAAAAAAACATGAAATATTGAAAAATTCAATAAATAACATTCGTAAAATTCAAATGGTCTTCTTTCGGAAATTCGGAATATCAGTAATCTGGGTGTCTGCGTCAATTATTTTTTTTTTATAAAAAGTAATCAAACAGTCAAAGAGGCAGACACGGGCTAATGATATATAGATTTTTTTGTCGACACTTAAAGCACTCTTGATAGAAAACGCAGCGCTACGATAGTGCCAGACTAGTTTTCTGCGGTCGTTCTCAGGGTTTTTAAATGAACACTGCAGGTTTGCCAATCATGCATTTATAAGTTTATTATGTATGTAATAAATAATTAAAAAAACAGCGAACTAAAAAGCACAAACATGACTATGAATATCACTTATATGGGAATGTGTGAAATGTGAATAAGACCTTAGGAGTCTCATACACACACACACGTTATATAATTTCATATTTTTTTTGCCACAGATATGAAAGATAACCTAACCTTAATCTAGATAAAATGATTAATGCATTAGTCGAGTTAAATAATTGAAGTAATGTTCAAAATAGGAATTAAACTTACATATATGCTAGATCTGTGGGATAATCGTATTAACTTTTCTTTCTTTCATTTCTTATAAATTATTACTTTTTCTAAATCGCATAAGCAAGTTAGATTAAATTTATGAAAACAATATTGTTAATTTCTCGCAAGACTTTTTTATTGCCGTAAAAAATATGAACTATGCCTCTAAATACAGATTATCTTAATTCTAACTTGACATCTGTCATGGTATTACCATGTAGCAAAAAAAATAAAAAATCAAAGGATGGAGAAAAAAAATACACCAACTCCGCTTCATATGTGTTTTTTTCTAATTTCACTGTCATTAATGTGAATTTTGTGCATATTTTCTATGCAACTGTTATTTTGACTTATATTGTTCTCGATTATGTACAAATATATGGTGAACAAGATTCCGAGTGGCTGTATTAACTAAAATCAATAACAATCAGTGCCTAACAAAGGTACGCTATGTTTGCTTTTGCGGAGCGCATAACCTGTGTCCTGTGTTTTGTGATAGCGTCCGGTTGGCGTCTGTCATAGTTATCGTGGATACTACAAAATAAACGTGTAGTTTGTAATAATGAAATAAAAGAGAGTGCCAAAATGTATTGTAAGTGATTGATCTTTACACGGCTTTTGTTTCTAGTGACAAAGATGAATTATGAAGCTGAAAGAGCGATGAATCAGAAACGGCTCAGAATGGAGGGTGAGCCAGGCCACGGCGTTGTCCAAGGAAACGGGCTCCCGCTAAATTACCTAGGTAAGTCTGGTAAATAAGATTTTTGCGCGGGAAATATGTAAATAGACCTTAATTACCATTTGTTATGATTTCTAGATAACGGCCACCAAATACCATACCAGCCGTACGCCGGTGCTTATAATACCCACTATCCGCCACCGGATGCATTTGCAGCTTACGGGCCTCCGCCCCCAGGGGGATACGCTCCTCAAAATTTATCATATGCCCCACCAGCCCATCAAAACTATGCACATCATCAAAGTTTTCCCCAACAGCAAGCACAACTTCACATGGCACAGTCACATATGGGTGAGTTGCATTCTGTTGACAATAGTATTGTAGTTATGTTGAAACAGCAATACAACTCTACTAAGTTTGTAGAGAAGTAGTCTTATAGACAAAGTATTGAAAATTTTGCTTTTACTGTTTAGAATTATTGTTCTTATTTAATCCAACTTATTAGTACCCCAATAACTTAATACCTTATTTGACTCATACATAGTAATAATTGTACAGAGGAATAACTCAATAATAATTATTAGGTATGTTGTTTAAACCCGCAGTGCAAGGCTATGCCCCGGATGTGGGCATCCACAAATCTGCCTGGCCCCCACAGCCACACTTGTTACCTCCCCTTGATGCCCAGAAACCCCTTGATATTAAACAACTGAAACCAGAAATTAAATTAGAGCCATCTGACTCTCAGAAAAGACCACATCCCGAAGCAGAGATGATTGTAAGTATCTAAACTTTTTCATTGAAACCTAAATTAAGTTAAAGGTATAAAAAATGACTAAGCAAGTTTGCTGTAAATCATTTTTTTTTTGTAAACAGCAGGAAAATAGGCAGGAAACTCACCTGATGCTAAGTAATACTGCGGTATATAGTCATACCTCACTAACAAATATATATGTCTTTTTAACTTGAAATTAACATATAATGGATGGATAAATAAAGATTTAATCTCTAAGGCTAAGGCCTAAGTGCCCAATATTACACAATATATTCATTTTTCAGCAACCAGGTGACTTAGAGCAACCAAAAATAAAAATAAAAACAGATATCTTTAAACCAGATGATATGCGAGTTGACGACAAATCAAGAGGTTGGTACCGTTTAAATAATTTTATATGAAATTAAATATGTCTGACAATTACTACAAAATTTCTGTTGAGGGACTACTTCATATGTAGTTTAGCTATCTTTAGTTCTGTGTAAATCAACAATTCCGTCGAAATATAAGTAATTAAAATACCATTAAAACCTCATTTGGAACATAATTTATCTGTATATTTTAGAACTTATGGAATGAATATATTTTCAGAAGCCTCCATGAAGCCCCTGGAAATCTCAAAACCAGATCAACAGGCTAAAGGTAAAAAATATATATATTTAACAACTATATAAATATATTTATTTTATTTTTTTGGTGTAATTTCAATAATAATATATATCATGTAAATGTAAGGCTATCTGAACTAGTATTGATGGTTTCTTTAAAAATTATTTTAAATAAATATAATAAAGTTATATTTTTTAGAAATGTAGTTACTTTAATTTAGTTTTTTTTTTTTTTTTTTTTATATAATAGGGGGCAAACGGGCAGGATATTCACCTGATGTTAAGTGATACTGCCGCCCATGGACACTCTCGATGCTAGAGGGCTCGCGAGTGCGTTGCCGGCCTTTTAAGAATTTGTACGCTCTTTTCTTGAAGGACCCTAAGTCGAATTGGTTGGTTTCTATATACTACAAATGTATTTTTAGTTACATAAAACTCCACAGTACAGTCGGAGTTTGTAATTAATATGTTGCAAACAATGTCCGACAGACTGAAACTGCTACAAAGATAAATTTTAATAGTAAATGCAGTTAGGTGTTTGAATATCCTGAGTGTTTTATGCTTATCCCTTGGGATATACACTATAATAATAATTTTTAAATGGCAAAAATTTGGAGAAGGTACAATAGTAATATGTATATGTTTTCTTTGGATATTCCCCACATTATTTATCAGCAACGCCTCATACTTGGCAAGTATCAAAAGCCACTGGCAGATTTGGCCAGGGTACATTTGTTTATAAAGCACACTATCAATATACAAATGCAAGTAGAAGCGCCACAAATTAATTACAATTAAATATAAATAAATACATTTATATATGTAATTTCGTATGTATAAGACCTTTTTTTTATTTTAGATGATGGCCTACCACGAGTGGAATGTGAAAAGCCACCAGGTACATATATTTTGTATTAAGTAAATGTAGTAATGCAACTCGCATTGAGAGATGAGAATTCGTTAAAATTTAATTTAATATAAATTGGCATTCAAATCCTGATGTCTCTTTTCATCACAGTCTCTGCAGTACTTCAATTTATTTATTTAAGAAAGTTTACCACATCATATATAATGCTTTATCAACAAAATATTAAAGGTTCAAAAAATGGAAATCACTGAATGTTAAAAAAAAATTGAAATCACTAAAAGGTTAAAAAAAAATTGAAATCACTGAATGTTAAAAAAAATTGAAATCACTAAAGGTTAAAAAAAATGGAAATCACTGAATGTTAAAAAAAATTGAAATCACTAAAAGGTTAAAAAAATGGAAATCACTGAATGTTAAAAAAAAATTGAAATCACTGAATGTTAAAAAAAAATTGAAATCACTGAATGTTAAAAAAAAAAATTGAAATCACTGAATGTTAAAAAAAATTTAAATCACTAAATGTTAAAAAAATGGAAATCACTGAATGTTAAAAAAAAATTGAAATCACTGAATGTTAAAAAAAAATTGAAATCACTGAATGTTAAAAAAAATTGAAATCACTAAAGGTTAAAAAAAATGGAAATCACTGAATGTTAAAAAAAAATTGAAATCACTAAAGGTTAAAAAAATGGAAATCACTAAATGTTAAAAAAAAATTGAAATCACTAAAGGTTAAAAAAATGGAAATCACTGAATGTTAAAAAAAAATTGAAATCACTAAAGGTTAAAAAAATGGAAATCACTGAAAGTTTAAAAAACATTGAAATCACTTAATGTTAAAAAAAATTTAAATCACTAAATGTTAAAAAAAAATTGAAATCACTAAAGGTTAAAAAAATGGAAATCACTGAATGTTAAAAAAAATTGAAATCACTGAATGTTAAAAAAAATTGAAATCACTGAATGTTAAAAAAAATGGAAATCACTGAATGATAAAAAAAACTTGAAATCACTAGTATATTATTGCTAATATTAAAAAAAAAACAGAGTTTTTCATGTATATTACAACAATAATAAATATATTTTTATAAAATTTAAATGTATTTAAGAAAAGATAGTGTGTAACATATACAGTTTATTGCCAGTTCTTCTCTTCCGTTCTACGCCCTTGATTTGAGAACTGGCAGTAAATGTAAAATTAGAATCATTTAAAGGATATTTTGACATTCATAAGTGTACATTATGTTACCTATATGAATAAATAAATTTTGAATTTGAATTTGACTACAGATAAAGCATATCTGATGTGGTGAACTTTAATACATAAATATCATATTGTTCATTATTAGTGATTAAACAGTTTCCATTTCTCAATTATATTCAGTTGAATGAGAAGTTTTATTTTTGAAAATTAACTTTTCTATTTTAGAAGTTGGTGTCATATCGGGCGAAGTGAGACCCATTGATCCTGGAACTCCCATCAAGAAGTTGTAAGTATTCTGTAACTTGTAAACATTGATCACTAAGTACTGTTTTGTCTCTTTCTGCCAAATTTTGTTTACATTATGATACATATGAGCAGTGTTGGCCTAGTGGCTTCAGCGTGCGACTCTCATCTCTGAGGTCGTAGGTTCGATTCGTGCACCAATGGACTTTCTTTCTATGTGCGCATTTAACATTTGCTCGAACGGTGAAGGAAAACATTGTGAGGAAACCGACATGTCTTAGACCCAAGAAGTCGACGACGCGTGTCAGGCACTGGAGGCTGATCACCTACTTGCCTATTAGATTTAAAAATGATCATGAAAAAGATTCAGAAATCTGAGGCCAAGACCTAAAGAGGTTGTAGCGCCACTGATTTATTTATTTTTTATTTATGATACATATGATAGAATGAGACAGATGGGTACTTTTTTGAAATTATTATATATATACAGTCGTGGTCAACTAATTAGGGACACTATCACAAAAAGAGCAAGAGCTTCCTTCGACATCAATAAATGTTTCTAATCACGAAGCTTTGAAGTTTTATCATTATAAACAAGTTAAGGGATATTAATTTTAAATATTTAGTGGCCAAGAAAAGGAAAAGCTACTTGCCGCCACAAGTTTTTCTACCTAAACTACACTGCTACTTTCTCATACTGATTAATGACTGGCCAACTAATTAGGGACAGGAGGAAATTTGACTATTAATTTAAAAATAACGAGAAAATGTTAAGTTTTAATAATGCAAAAAGTATGCAAACAAAATTTTTATAACAAAGAAAATAAAAAACATAAGTTTTAATAACCAGTATGGTTGCCATTATTGGTAATCACCATTTGACAACGGCGAGGCATTGACGTAATTAAATTGTTGCATGTTTCTATTGAAATATTATTCCACACCTCTGTAAATCTCTCGTAGAGCTGATTTTGAGTGCCGGTACGTTGAGCCGCAACTTTTTTTTTAACTTCGTACCACAAATGCTCGATTGGGTTTAAATCTGGGCTGTTTGCAGGCCAATCTAGTACCGTCACAGACTGTTGTGCCAGGAAATATTTCACTGATTGAGCTGTATGTTTTGGGTCATTATCGTGTTGGAACGTCCAGGTCACCGGTAAAACTTCTTCAGCATATGGTATCATATTTTCTTCTAAGATTTGCTTATACTGATACTGATCCAGTTTGCCTTCAATTTTTTTTACGGGCCCTACTCCATGTCCAGAAAAACAGCCCCAGACTTGAATATTTCCGCCCCCATGTTTTACTTGTTTCTTGGTGTATTTAGGATTCATTTCTGTTTTTATAGGACGTCGCACGTATTGTCGGCCATCTGATGAAATTAAATTTATCTTAGTTGAAAATAATACATTTTTCCACTGAGCTGGAGTCCAATGTCCATACTTTCGAGCAAACGCCAGCCTTGCTTGTTTGTGTTCCTTCTTCAGCAACGGAACTTTTCGTGCAACTCGTCCAAAAAGCTTTGCTTCAACTAGACGCCTTCTAACGGTTCTTGCTGATACGCCGACATTCGGTTCAGGTCCAAAAACTTCAGCCTAAATAACTGTAGAACCTTTAAAGGGGTCTTTCTTGGCTAGAATGACCATCCTGCGGTCATCTTGTGGGGTAGTTTTTTTTGGCCTCTTCTTTCTAGGAACACTTTCAGTTGTATTGTGGGTTTTAAAATGGCTCACTGCATTGCATATCATATTTTTGGAACAGTTCAGATGATCAGCTATTTTCCTGTAAGGCCATCCACGTTGATAAAAATTAATTATCACTTTTCTCATTGTTGCGTCACAACTCTTGGTTCGACCCATATTTTAAAAATCACTGTTATTGTATTGTACGTACGAAACTAATGTTACGATTCAGAATGGCGCCAAAATCAATTTTACGCAGAAAAAAAAAGTTTTTTATTTTTATTTTTTTTAATTTAGAACACGGTAATTTTACTGTCCCTAATAAGGTGGCCAGGACGTAAATACCATAAATATCGATTCAAGTGATTTGATTGAAGTATTTATTAGTTTAGTCACGTATTATTTTTGTTTATTTTGTGTATTTTGGTAAGGTTTCATAATAGTTATTATCACTATAGTGTAATAGGTAGAAGTATTAATATTAATGAGTAATACAGAGGTATGAATATTTAATATTGTTTAGTGTTATATTTGTCCCTAATTAGTTGACCACGACTGTATATATATATATATTAAATAAGGGTTATTAATTAAATATTGAATATTTTGTAATTTTTACATTAAGACACCGTTATATGTCAGACACAGCAATTGTTATTATTAGAAAACAGTGTAAACTCCATGTAACATCACTCGATTTAACGAAAAGTCTCTAAAGCGTCGATATCAATTGACTTTGGTTGGTTTAGCTTGTCTACCATACAATGATACAATCTACATAGCATCACAAACACTCCCATTAACGACAACAATTAAGTAATAAAAAGTACCTTACCTTACCTAAGCAACTAAATTATTGGAATATTAATTCTTTTATCACCGAGATATCTCAATATCACAACATATGAATAAAATAAGTAAAAAATACAACAAAATTACTGGTGCAGCAAAACACAGCAGATAAAAATAAGACTATACGCAATAGTGTTCAAATAAGATTCTTTTTGTGTACATAACTACTAAGACTAGTCTGAAATATACTTTTTCTTTCTCTCTATTTAACGACAGCTCTCTATAACGCCATAAAATGCACAGTCCTTTCAGTGTCGTTATACAGAGTGTACACTGTATTTATTTATAATAATCTATAAATTGATACAGAAGTCACCGAGTCACAGTCGAGTTTTATACACACATTCCAGATATCATCCCGGTTGAGTAGTTTTTGAGATATCCACACATTTCTAAAGACTATATACTTAGATTGATTTACTCTAAATAAAAACGAAAGTGTTTATTATGTTTTTTTTATTTAAGGGAGGAAGAAAGAAAACCATTCAGTAGTCCAGAATTATCCCGGGGGGGTGCTACTCCTGGAAAAATCACACCTGGATTAGAGGTATAATTCTCTTGAACATTACAAGGCTGTAGATTAAAAAAAAATAGAAGTATGTCTTTGTGTATTATATAGGTTTTTTATTTATCTAAATAGAATCCGTAAAGTATATAAATAAAAAAATTCAAAATATGTTAAGGGCAATAATCGAAGACGCTGGAAAAGAGAGAAAGTTTTTAAGTTATTTTAAAGCTGAAAAACTTGTAAGGAAAAACATAAAAACGAATTTTTCCGGAATTCGGAAAAGCTGCCTGTCTAAAATGTAGCATAGCAAAATGAACGAATTTTTAAAAACGTTTAATGACGTCACAATCTGAGAATAGACAATAGATTCCAGTAGTTAATGCTGCATCCTCCCTCGCGAGGCGGATGTTTAAGCCCGTTCGGGGTGTGGGCCCCCTTCGGGTGGTGTTATGGTTCGCACCCTGCTGATACAGGGCGGTACGGGGGCGGGCTATTCAGCCCTTGGTGGGGGCTGCTTCGCGCGAGGAGGCTCGACTCGCTGCGCGCAGCCGTTGGGGACAATAGAAGATTTTTTTCCAATGATTGGTTTAAATTTAAATTTTATTTACATAGCCGAAGAAACGCGGTCGTCCTAAAGGCTCGACGAACAAACCGAAGCCCCCCGGGACGCCAACTAAAGGATCCCCCGGCGCTGCGACAGCGCTCCCCGCTGTTAGGCCTCCAGGCATTCCCGGGGCGAGGACGCCCGCGCCCGTGGGGAGGCCTAGGGCCGTCCCCTACCAGTACAATGTCAGGCCGTTTAGGAAGGACTTCTCGGGGATACAGTTCAGAAGGTAGGATCTATCATTATTTATAGATATCCTAAAACAATATTAATACAAGATATGACGTCACAAATTTTACACGCACCCACAATTATATTACAGAAAATATGCAAATTAGAGTTATGTATGGGGTACACTTTGTTTAAAGATCTTCAACGTCAACTGGCGACAATCGTTTAAAACTTGTGTCTATAAGGAAACATTAGGGGAAGCGGGTTGCCGGGGTAACTACGTAACGATCTTCGATTTAACGACGAACTTCCTAAAGCATCGAAATGAAATGGCTTTGGTTGGTTTAGCTTGTATTCGATACAATCATTACTCTTAATAGCATTACACTCACAATAACGCAAACAATTGAGTAATAAAGTACTTTTTAAGTTGCTTAAATTAGTTAAAACTACCCGCATAATAATATAAATAATAATCTTTATTTCTTCTCTCACATATACAAATAAGGTTACAATGATTAAACTAAAATGATAACATTTGGACAAGTGTATGTGTGAACTTTCTAAGAAATTCGTATTTTGTTTACAAATTGAGATTGCTTGTACGTGTACTTGGTCAATAACTTTAAATTAATGGACTATATGCAATGCAATGCATGGTATGCATTCAAATAAGAATTTATTCTAACACTAGTCCTAAACTAACTTTGTATTGTCTAATTCCGATTTTAACGATACCTCTATAACGCCATAGGATGCAAATAAATATTACATTTTCATAAGGCTGAATTTTTTAAGTGATCGATCTAAATAAAAAATAAAAATAAAATACGTTTATTTTGGAACATAGGATCATAAGAGTATCACTTATTCCACGTCATTAAATTCAAGCCTGTTGGCATCCCTACTCATCGGCAAAGAAGACAGAAGGTGTTGGCCGAGAGAAAAAGCCGGCGTAAAAAACTCTCGGTACTCTTTTAAAAAAAAAGCAAATCATCAAACAATTCTACAATATTTAAAACAAATATAGCATATTAGTTAGAAGTAGCCTGCCCAGCACTAGTCCCAGGCCCTTTTATCAACTAGATAATCACTAACTTTATAGTAAGCCTTTTTACACAGCTTTTCTTTAACACATTTCTTAAATTTAATAAAAGGCAGAGATAAAAGAGCCTCTGGGATTTTGTTAAAGAAGACTATCCCTCTTCCCAAAAAAGAATTACTAACTTTACACAGTCTAGTACGGGGAAATTGCAGCCTGCGTTTGTTCCGAGTCTAAATGTACCACTTGTCTTGCCATTAAATTTCATTTTATTGAGTATAAATAATAATCTGTCTGGTTAGAGAAAAAGCAATTGTGGGGATAAGGCTGATATGTAATTTCCAGGCGATGGAGTGACGATTGCCTGGATTCCTCTCACATACCAAACGAGGTGTATTTCGGCGACGTACCAGTGCCTCTATCGGTCCTATACAATTACTATGACGCGAATGCCGAAAGGGAGAGGCTGGCCAGTCAAGCGGCCCACATCGCCGCTCAGAAGGCTGCCGCTGCCAAGTTGGCTGCTGCCAAGTTACGTGGGGTCGTCAGTGGTGAGGTGAGTCAAAACTATTCAGGGTTACATTAAGTCCCTGTGTTTATATTGACATCAAAGTCCTTAACTATCAAGTAAAAAATAGGGGTTAATTGTAGAGGGGTGAAAATTAAGGGTTGTATGTATTTTTGTATGTTGTATCTTAAAAAAATAAAATCAAAAAAAATCGTGAAAATTAAAAAAAAAATTGGAGTTGGACACCCCTTATCGCTTAGGGGTTTGAAAGATAGTAGCCGATTCTCAGATCTACTGAATATAAATAATAAATTTCATAAAAATCGGTCGAGCGGTTTCAGAGGAGTATGGGTACTAACATTGTGATAAAACTGTTTTAATTCACTTGAAGCAAATTGGGAAGATTAAAAAGCTTGAAGCTAAATCGGACGTGATTTGCGATGGATCAGCTTCCACAATAGCCTTCAATACTTCATTATCATCTTGGGTCTCAGGCCGTCCACGGGGCTTGTTCTGCAGGTCGAAATTTCCAGAACGAAAACGTTGGAACCAAAAACAAACTGTGTTTTCTTTGCAACATGACCGCCATACACATCATTCACCCTTCGAGTCGTTTCCGCAGCACTAGTGCCACGGCGGAGTTCCGCCGTGGCACTAGTGCTGCTCCTACCCTACTCGTAAATAATGCGATACTTTAAGTTTTCCATTTTGTAAAATGAGTGACGCAAACAGAAAAAAAACAGAAGAAAAAACAAATGAATGACGGTCATCGAAGCACAAATACATGAGTAAATAGCTGTACAAATTTGAATTTGGAATTCCTTACCAAAGAGGAGAACATCGTGATTAAAGTGGCCAGTACGAAATACGCCAATTTCATATGCAAGGACCTAATATATAGATTAGTCTACCACTTGTCTCTCATCATCGCCATCATTTTTCAATCCTTCCCCGTTATTGCCTATTCCCATATGATTTAAATGCAAAAGTAGGTTAAGTATAAATATTTCAAAAGATAGAAGTTGGCTACTAAGGGTGGTTTGATAGGATAATGAAAGGATTATAAAATACAGAGGAGATATAGATGGTGTGGCCTGGACGTAACATCTACTCGTGAAGAGGTGCTTAAGGTTTAAGCAGGATTTACTTTTTAAAATGTATTTTGTTATAGTGGTTGGAGGTTAGGAGGTTTTATTTTATTCATTACACAGAAACATTACGACTTACACTCTATCAGACTCAGACTAATACTCTCTCTATAACGCGTATTTACCGCACCTATATTACATTATCGTGTATTAGGTTTTTATTTTCGTTACGGAATTTCTTGTTTCGGTCGCCGCTCTCAAAGCCCACGCTAAAATCTATCCTATAGCTTAAAATCTTAAAGAAAATATTACCCATTATTATCTTCCTGTAATTAAAAAAAGGGTGTCCCGTACAAGCTTTTAGGTCTGGGCCTCAGATTTCTGTATCCGTTTTATGATCATTTGTCAATCTAAAAGGCAAGTGGGTGATCAGCTTCCTGTGCGTCACACACGCTGTGGACTTTTTTGTCTAAGGCAAGCCGTGTGGAACAAAATGTTTTCCCTTCATATACAAGGCACATATAGAAGAGAGTCCATTGCCGAACAGCCAGACCGAACCTACGACCCTTATGATGAGAGTCGCACGCTGAAGCCACTTCTCCAAACTCATACATTAGAGATTTTATTATAAACTAGTGACCCGCCCCAGCTTCGCACGGGTGCAATGCTGATGAAAAGCAGGTTTTTATTATGTCTTGTTATTTCCGTCTCTGGAAAGCTGCCATAATATACGCGACATATACTATATAGACATATACCATCACGGACTTTTCTGTAGACCTTTTCAATGTGTACAATACTTAGTACATTATTTTGATAAAACTGGTAGGGTTCAGCCTGCGTTTGCAATGTAAGCGGAAAAATGTAATTATTTACGACATCACATTAAAAACCTCAAAAATAACAGTACTTCTCCACTATTTAATGGATTTTATTATACGTTTAAACCTTCCTCTTGAATCACTCTATCTATTAAAAAAACCCGCATCAAAATCCGTTGCGTAATTTCAAAGATTTAAGCATACATAGGGACAGGGACAGAGAAAGCGACTTTGTTTTATACTATGTAGTGATTACAATGTTTAAACAATTTCTAGGTGACGACAGTGGATTCATCATCTGATGATGAGTCGTCAGGGTCTTCAGGGAGTGGCTCCGAGGAAAGTGATGAGGTAATTATTTTTGATAACAATTATATACTGTTGTTTATTAGTAATTATAACTTTCATAAATACAGTATTTACAATTTTCTTAACCTACATATACTCTGACTTTTTAATCTGTAGAATTCTGACATTCTATAAGTGTTGCTATTAAAAAAAAATCTCTACTGAAAAAGGGACAAATTTTAACAAGTCAAGGCTTGAATATTGGTCGTTGTATGACCGGGCAGCGCTATACAAAACTGATGTTTTAACAGTTGCTCAAAAATTGGCGTATTGCAGGGACGTATAGCACATACTGGTGATTTTTCTTTACCTTTTCCGAAATCGTGCGTTCTTTTTCCCAACTGTCAAAACCTGAACAATGTCTATTAAAAAGAAAAAACAACCACGAAGTTTTTACTAAAAAAAAATACAGATGTTTTTATTGGAAAATCCGTTTCAAGATTTTGATTGATTCTATTCCGGCTTATTTTGATTAAAATACAAAATTAGTCATGATTATCATATATCTATATAATATGATTATATCTTGACAGATTTGTTATTTGATAATGTCATTATAATTGAAAATAATTAGTATGAATAACGATAGATTAATAAGATATCTTAACTTGCACCTTAGTATAAAAAATTGTGTAATACCTATAAGTGTTATTTGACAGTTTAAGTTAAATATTAGATAAGTTTTAAATTACTTATACTTAAAACGTGATCGTTAAGTTAAATTGTGTCTCTGTACATACAATTAATTTAAACAAATTTTGCAGAATTGGGCAGTAATAACATATTAGACATAATTAAATATATTTCGTATCTAATCAAATACGATTCATTTGTACAGTTTGACGAATTGCGCAATGTTTGAACACTATTTAAAATAATTAATTTAATCATAATTAATCTATGTTTCACTTCACTAAACTTTGTAAACACTTCACTAATTAGTGACTTTTATCGGTAAAGTCGGGGCAGTGGTGTGAGAGAGACGCAAATGTTTATCGTGTTGTTGTCTTGTTTCTTTTTCTCAGTGCTAAACCCAGATTTCTTTTTTTGCAAATAAAATCTCAGTTAACCAAAATTTAGAGTTAGGCCCTACCTTGTAGGGCAAATAAAATATTGGTAAACACGAAATGTTTTTGAAGTGAAACTTCTTTAGGCGCATGAGGTTAAAATCACTACGAAACGTCACGAAGATTTGCAGCGTTTTTGTCGAAGAAAAGGGAGAGAGCTATTGAGACCGATTCAGAGAGAGTGAGAAAGGGAGATCGACAAAAAATACACGCTATTGGTTGATGTATTCGTTTAGTTACATATTAGAACTTTAGATGGCAATTCTGTCGCATAACCTCTTGGGCAGAAAACGCGGATTATTTTTTTTTTCATTATCACTAGCACGTATGCAGTGTGAATATAGATATACATGGAGTGATCACATACTGGTACATGATCATGGGGGTTAAACCTTAGTAATAATTAATTAACAAAGATATGTCACTTATATTTTTTTAAATAAAGTATCTACTACACATGAACCGTAAATAATTAGGATCAACCCCTAAAGCGCGGGCCTGGCCGACCGAAGGGGTCCCGGAATTCAACGCCCAAGACCCCCGGTACCCCAGCAGTGCCTGGTACCCCAGGCTCTGGTCGCCGTGGGAGGCCCCCGGTGCCCCCGGAATTGAGGCAGCCGGGCATCACGGATATGAAGAAGTTCTGTAAGGCTGCGGGCATTCGATTCGACTATAAGAAGCTGGTTGAAGGCGAGTATTCTTTAGTTATTCAGAATTTTCATTTAACTATCTCGTGCAGGGTGCACGGGGGGGGGGGGGGGGAGTGAATTCACAAAACTTTTATTTAATTTGCATGCTTTGAGTTTCTTTTTGTGAATTAATTATGCACTTGTACTATACCCTCCGCAGGTGTTTCTTTTTTTATTGTTCCATATTAGGTTTGCCTGCGAAAAATGGCCTGTTAGCGATAAGGCCACCCGTTGCCTAATAACTTGTAACCTACTTTTGTGTTTTTTTTAATTAATAATTGTGTTTACTTGTTTTGTTTATATAATAACGCAGTCGCGCGCTTTCTGGCATTGAGAGTGTTTATGGTTGGTATCTCTTAACATCAGATGAGCAGTTTGCATGATTCTATAAAAAAATAAGTTTTTAGTTGAATTTTTATATTAATAAGTTTTGTATTGTATTAAATAAAAATAAAAAAAATCAGTGGCGCTAACCTCTTGAGGTCTTGGCCTCAGATTTCTGGATCTGTTACATGATCATTTTTAAATCTAAAAGTAGGTGATCAGCCTCCAGTGCCTGACACGTCGTCCACTTTTTGTGTCTAAGACATGTCGGTTTCCTCACGATGTTTTCCTGCACCGTTCGAGGAAATCTTAAACGCGCACATAGAAAGAAAGTTCATTGGTGCACAGCCGGGGATCGAACTTACGACCTCAGGTATGACAGTCGCACGCTGAAGCAACTAGGTCAACACTGCTCTATCTTTCCATCTAGTATTAAGTTACTGTAAAAATAGGAATAAATAATGTTACAAATTAGATACAAAGCACTCTTAACAATTAATATTTAAACATCGATTCAGCGTCAATCTATACTGAACATTTAATAGTTTGACGATTCTACGATTTAAACTTTTAATTTATTATAAAGTACGAGTGGCAACCCTAAATGCGCTCCAAGGCGTTTATTACGTTTGCTTTATCCTACCCTCCATTATGTATGATATTTTAGAGTACCGTTCTAGTAGATTCCTTAAATTTTCGTTTAAAAGTTGAAGTTTTAATTGTGATTGTGTAGGTTGCACAAAGAACAAGGAGCGGGTGGCGAAAATGCAGGATTTACTGGAAGCTGCTGGTCTGGAGGGAAAGCCCACTCTGGAGAAGTGTAGGGCGATAAAACAAGCGAAAATGGACAAGAAGGAACAAGAGAAGCAGGCCAAGAAGGATGCGAAAGCCAAGAAGTCGGAAGAGGATGGTTGGTTTATTTCTAGAACGAAAATTATTTGAATTTTTTGAGATATAGCTTTCGAGTACAGTATCGGTAGTGTTAGAACAATTTAGCAAACTTACGAACACGAATTAATAAAGAATTAGTTTAACATCACAGGTTCAAACGGATATCAGATTATAACTTTACAAATCTCCGCGTTAAAACGGTAACTACAGCGTTGTATGGGAGGAAACGCGTAATACGAAAACGCGTTATAGGCATTACAATATCATAAGGATTACTTTATATTTACGTTATTATATTTAGTCAAAGTCAAAAATGATTTATTTATGTAATAACTCAATGTACACTTATGAACGTCAAAATATACTTTAAATGATTCTAATTTTACATTTACTGCCAGTTCTCAAATGAAGTGCGTAGAACTGGCAATAAACTCTCCGCTACTCTTTTTAATGGCCAAGTTTTTTCTTGTACACAACGTTTGTAAGCTGCAACCATTACACTATGTTCCATATTACATCTTGCGTAATAAGGAATAAAAAAAAATTAAAAACAAACATTTGTCCTCTATCAGCAGGAGGCATGGTGAAATAGAAGTAATACACGATCTCCTCCCAATTCTTCCATTTGTCTCTCATCATCAGTACTATTTTCCAATCTTTCTTCCCTATCTTCGAAAAAAAGCAATAATAATTTTGTTAAAAGGCATCTCACCAAAAACTATAAACAGTCAGATAAACAGAAAAATAAATTTTAATTTACAATAAATAATTTTTTTTATTTATTATTACTCGTGTTTAGAGCTAAATCTCCATCGAGACTGCTTATCTCTATCAAGACTTAGGATTCAAATCAAAAATCATTTATTCATATAGGTAACATAATGTAAACTTATGAACGTCAAAAAAAATACATTAAATGCTTCTATTTTTACATTTACTGCCAGTTCTGCTGCGTAGAACGGAAGAGAAGAACTGGCAATAAACTCTCCGCTACTCGTTTTAATCACCAAGTTTTTTTTTACACAACATTTGATTTGTCGACATATCCTAAAATAATGCAATTTTTTTTTCAGGCACGGAGGCAGTGGCCCGACGAATGACACGCGGCGCGACGGGCGTGAAGCCCCGACAGCGTATCGTCATATCGTCGGATGAGGAAGACGGAACTCCGGCGGCGAGAAGGACGGTCTCCAAGCTGCGGTCCAGCGTCAATGACGAGTCTGACTCGCAGTGAGTTTTCACCAATAATAACAGATTTTTCTTTATATTTTAAAAAATAAGCGAAAGACTATCAAGAAGTTTCTTTTTAGAAATGGTAAGCTTCTTCTGGAAAGACTTTAATTAGATGTCATATGAGCGCGGCAATACGATGCGGTAAGGGTGAGGCGCCGCACCGCAATTATTTCCAGCTATAGGCTGCCACTAAGGGCGTTGCGGTACGACGCTAAGCGGCGACGCAACGCGTCGTATGACATGGTCAAGTAATTTGTATCAATCAATCAATCAAAAATCATTTATTCATATGGGTAACATAATGTACACTTATGAACGTCAAAAAAAAAATACATTAAATATAATACACACTAAATATAACACATAGGATGACCGTGCGGCAGGAATCCGGTGCCGCACCGCACAGCGCATCGTGTGGCCGCGCTCTTTTATATAATAACGCTCAGTTAAAATAATAATTTAAATAAGTTTAACTGTGAAATCGCTGCCTTCACAGGTAATCCACAATGCCAGTGGCAGGACAGACAATATCGGTACAGTGAGTGGTGGGACCTTCTAGAAAGTGCTTCGACAAAGGTTCGGGTTCAAGCGTGGTGGCTCTGATTTCTGCGGGCCTAGAAATCTAAAACTAATCGGTGTTCCGATGAAACCAATGCTGAAAATGAATTTATTAATTAATAATGTACTGTCAAGGGAATCGGTTCACAGAATACATATAGTCATCGACTATAGAATGTCAATCGAACTGAAAGCTGTCAAACTGTCAAAACTTTCTGTATGAAGTTTGACATTGACAAGACAGCGCTCAAGACGTGATTGTGATTACTTAGTTTGTTATAGAGGAACAAACAAATAGACATAATGGTCTAAAAGCCAGTCGGAACCCAATATTTAGTGCCCAGAGCAGTGTTGGCCTAGTGGCGTCCACGTTCTCTTTCTCTCTTCAACTTCTCTCATCTTTGAGGTCGTAGGTTCGATCTCCGGCTGTGCACTAATGGGCAATAATCAAAATTAATGCACCTTTTATTCACTCGGTTATTGGATACATCGTGAGGAAACCAACGTGCCTTGGATCCAAAATGTCTATTTTGTGCGTCAGGCACAGAACTAACGATGAAACGGATATAAAAATTTGAGGCCCAAGCCTAAAACGGTTGTAGTGCCGCTGATTTTTTTATACCTAGGACTATTTTCACAAATAAATATAATTTGTATTACGTTATGTAATTCCTTTATAACTAAACTCTTTCTGTTAAACGAATTCAGGATTTAATAGGTAATGTCTATAAATAGTCCATGAATTATTAGATTTATGGTTTAGTAAAATTTCCTTTCGGAACTAAGTCCTTCATTGTTGTAAACATGAACTATTAAAGTAATGGTGTGCGACAGAGATAACCCTCTACGATTCCGAGGTTAGCCGATTGTCTCTTTCTAATGGCAGATGTGGTTTTGGTTTCACGGAACACCTAGTTTGGAACAAGTCACTACAGCTTTCTTGGATCAAATTGGTCCCAAAATTTCCTACTAATTTTAGGTCAAAATTAAAAAAAAATAAGCGTGTGTAACAGGGGTGATAACGTTTGGTTCAGTTGTGTTACAATTTATACTTAAGGCTTGCACTGTGATTTTTGTTACCGTAAATTATTTATTGAATTGCGACAAAATCAAAACCCAACCTTGACTTGTATTTCAGAAGCTAGTCACTATTTGAGCTTCAAAATTTCGAACCAAACGTTTATCATCCCTGATGGTAGGTGAGGGATAATAATGTCTGCAATTATTTATTTGGTTTTTATATGTATTTTTAAGGTGAAGAAAATCATACTTATCACGAATAAAAAACGCAAATTAAACTAATTATATTGGTTTTAATTTTTGTTTACCGAGTTTTTAATTTGTTCCCTAAACTTAATTTATTAAAAAAATAATTATGACATATGTATCCTATAGAAAATATATACATATATGTTTTTATTAAGTTTTTCTTCACCTTTTTCAAGCCTAACTTCGCTTTTGAGTTTTTTTTAATGTCGGTAGATTACATAGCGTAAAACTCGAAGTACCCTCAATACAGAAGATAATAATTTTGAACTTGCAATAATTTCAGAATATTATTAATTGTGGAAATCACTTTAATCTACACAGTTAAAATGATTTCCGCAATTTCCTTAGGATTTAGTAAAATTTGTCACCTCGTTTTTGGGGTACTTCCGTTTCAGCAGGCTTACCACACTTTAATATCATTACCAACGAACTTCAAACGCATTAGAACAGGCTAACCATGCCAATTTTAGCCAGTTTCGTGTTGGTGATTGAACATCGGTATTAAAGAATAGGCCTGCTGTGCCTGTGCGCTTGACTTCTAAGTAGACAATACTTGGAGAGCATAATATAGCGGATAATTTATTTTATATTGGCTAAAGTAGGAATGTAAACCCTCGCTCATTAGGTAGATGGCTTGGCACCCAGAAATGTTCGTCTGTGCCTAAACAATAATTATTGTATGTGTGTGTCTTTTATTTACTAGCAGATTATTTAAGTGAGCATAGATGTCGATTTAGTCGATTACGTTATACCATTTAAACGTCACGTCACGTATTCGTTTTCCTAGGTTTAAATTAGCTAAAATGGCGTCATGCTGATGATGTTCTCACTAAATCTATATCTATGAATTTATAGAATTTTTATACATGTAGCATTTAAAAGATAACTATTAAAATAACACCAAGTCGTTGGACATTAGTGACGAATAGTTGATGTATATAATATTATAGTGTGCGAGTCCTATTAATTTTGTACAGGTTATGAATTTTTATTTGGATATCGGCTTTGTAAATAGGTGCTGTGATGACAAAATTAGGTTCGGGAACGTACGTACGTGTACGCGTATACGTGAACGTACGTATACGTGTATTCGTTAATGCGTACTAACAATTGTGACTACAAATTGAGGTAAAATAAATCAGAATTATAATAATTTTATCGATAATATTATTTTATTAATTGACTAGCATTTATATAGGTTTCCTAAAGAGCATATTATAGAATTTTTTTCACGATTTTTATATGTGAATCTCATTCTTTAGTTAACGAATATTATCAATTTTGCGCTTTTTGCTTTAAACGTGAATTATTTGTTGCAAAAGGATCTTTTCCTTGTCATCTTGTTTTATTCCTAGCTAGCAACTTCCTAAGTCTTCAAATTCTGTATTAATTTACGGATTGCACAGTAATTTTTAATTCGCCAAATTTAACACGGCTATAGTTCATTGTAATAAGTACATTAATAATAAATGATACACGTTCGATTTAACTATAACGTATTGAGGCAGCGAGAGGCGAAATTATTTTTTCTAAATTAAATATGGACGAGCCGAAGCGCACACGAAGCGACAAACTAATTAAGTGCATACCGATATCAAATTGTAAATAAAATTTGTAGGTTGATTTAAGTGAGTTAGGTTAAGATAGATGTTTTAGTACGGTCGTTAGTTTCGAAGCATTTTATAGACCGTAGAGGTATATTTAGTCAAGTATATATTTTAAAAATATAATATTTTAGTGAATAAGAAAAGACGCTATACACTGAAGGTTTGTGTGTTATTTCTTTACCTTACCCTTATACATAGTGACCAGCGAGTCTCGTACTTATTTATTTATTTATTTATTTATCCTTTATTGCCTTATACAAAAACACGCATAACAAAAATAAAAATAAAAAATAAAAAAACAGTCACAAAAGATATAAGGCGAAGGGCGGCCTTATCGCTTACAAGCGATTTCTTCCAGGCAACCCTAATGAGAAACAACGTTAAAGAAACACCATCAGAGGGTAGAGTACAAAAAAAAAACAATTAACAAAAGCAACAAAAAAACTAAAAACTTAAAACAAGCGTTACTATAACTAATTGAATATAATAAAACAAAATCAAAGAAAAAATAGCAATAAAAATAATAATAGACAAAAATTTAAAAGCAAATAAAAATAAATATATATAAGCAGAACTAATTACGAGGTAGAAAGAAAATGATCAAAAAGAAGCTTTACTTATGTACGCTTTTAGGGTTGAACCTTATCCAGCAGCACGGAATCGCATTTGTTCCGCCTGTGCTACCACGTGCTGCAGTATGCTGCCGCATGCGAACGCGAGCTGTCGCATTCCGCAGACAAAAATGGCGAATGAACAGGCTGCACTGAGCTGACGAGCGGCCGCGTGCGCCATCGTGCGATAGAGTGAGACAGCATGCGATAGCAAGTGAAAGGCGATCGCATGCTATCGCGCGCTTCAGCGTTCCGGAGTCTCCCTGCCGACCATTGCATTCTGTCCATGATGCCGATCGCCTCGAGGATTCCGCCGCGTGCTATCGCATTATACTCTCTGTCTCGGTCTAGCAAATGGCAGTTCTAAGCGAAAGAAAGAGAAAGGGCGACGCGTTCAACAAGGCGTTTCCGTGCTGCCAGTTGAGGTCCAGCCCTTAACATTGCAACTACAAGCAAAAACTGCGTCGAAATCATAACCTGAAACGTGCTAACGTTGTTGTACTGGTCCCTAAAGATATATACATGTACCTCTTAGCTGACTGAGGCCTTCAGACCAGTCCATGGTAAAACTGAATGATGACTGTTGAAACTCCGTTATATCGGAGCTACACGATAATAAAAAAGTTTTAAAAGAGCTTTTTATTACACTTAAACGTGATTTATAGATGTGTTTAAGATAATAATAAAAAAAGTGGCGTATGAAGAATCATGTTATACCACTTTTAGTGCATTTATTTTTTGGGCGTGCCTACAAGACATGTTAAACACTACTTGTGTATCATTTTTGTGATCATTTGAGCTATCTCTTGTGTCTAACACCCCGTTGTATTAGGAGTCCGTATGCTGCAGCCCTAATCAAAACAGCTGTGCATGCTAGCGTTCTTAAGACGGCAATCAAAAGACATGACAGACATTTTCAAGTATTATCAACGGAAATTTCTGTCGGAAAAACAAAAATTTCCACTTCAAAATAAAAGTGGAAATTCTAAGCCACATATACACTTAAAGTTTTGATATAAAATAATACCGCAATGGTATGAAATCATTACTTACTTTTGATAATTTACTTCATAGAAATCATATATATATAATATTTATATATTATAATCATAACTATTCCATTCTTTATTTTTTGTTCTGATTTCTTTGTATTAACAAAAATAATCATTGCCTACATTTTGAGTCAAGTTATATTTACTGAGTTAATTTGAAGTTTGGATGAAAATGGTCACGTGACAAAGTGTCAAGCAATGTTTCTCATACAAATTGCTTTGGCGGTGGAATGGCATGCTCGTCCTAAAATAATTTTGCCCAAGCGCCCGGTAAGAAGACTACCTATATAGTGGAGCTTATAGATGGCAAAGAACTTCATAATTAGCTATGTCAAATGTCAAAATATTAACAATTAAGTAAAATAGTAACAGTTTGTTATGTCACAACTTTTTTTAAAAACCTGTATAGTTTGAATTTCACATTGATTAAACAATTCAATTTTTATAAAAAAAAACAAAAATCATTTATTCATGTTGGTAACATAAAGTACAATTATGAACGTCAAAGTAAAGAAATTTAATGTATTTAAATACTTCTAATTTAAAATTTACTACCAGTTTTCAAATCAAGGACGTAGAACGGAAGAGAAGAACTGGCAATAAATTCTCCGCCACTCTTTTTAATCGCCAAGTTTTTTTTACAACATTTGTAATGCAACCATTATATGCTGTCACATTTCATTTCCAGTGTAGTATAAGTAAAAAACCTTCTTTAAGTGTGTGATAGGTTTTAGAGTATCTAAAACAGCTATCGTTTCAATTCATTATCAGACATGGTATGAATCTAAATCGATGAGACGATATATTCCTTAGCGACAAAGATTATTTTATCTGAAATCAGTACTCACCATTAAGTGTCTCATATCCCAATAATGGGGCGTGACACTATTGCATTAACGAAACAAATATTATTCTGACTACGATTCTGGATGATTTTATATATCCTGCAATTCATTTTTTATTTTCTGTAAACTATATGTTTAATATACAGATTAACTGCTTATCGACTGCTGGAGACCGAATACGCAAAACCTACTAATAAAATAGTATGTAAAACGAAACATAATAAGTCAATTCGTAGATGCTACTCATATGTTATCCTTTCACAATAAATGAACTTTTAAAAATATATTTTTTCAATTCAACTCGTAGTTCAAAAAAGTAGGTGTAATTAGGGCATTCAACGATAAAAAACTCGTCAGATAATATGTATATATTAGTTTATGGTTCTTGTAGTAACTAAAAAGTAAAATTTTGTAGCAATGTTGAATCCAATAATAAATTAGCTTCACTCAATAAAATAGGTCCGAAAAAATATTCTTGATAGGTTCGTTGTCTGAAAATTATTGGCAGTTATATAACGTGCCTGAATCTCTAGAAAAAAAGAATGTTAATTGGGAAAACCTTGTAAATATCGGGAAATCCAGTTGATAATATTAAAGTGAAGAAATGTTTTATAATTTATTTTATCTATCCTATCGTAGAAATGAAGAAAATGGAAATACCTAGAGATAACATTAATTAGATATTTTTTTGAAAATTGCATACGTTTATTTTTTAATTTTATACTTAGTTTTAAAATAAATATTTAATTTAAGAAATTTAAACACAATAGTAAAAAATATATATATTAGTAAGTGTAATATTCTTGCGTTGCACCCATCAAGGAGCGCGTTACGGGTGTATTAAATCAATTGATTTACTGCTTGGCGCTAGCCGCTGCTGCACTCACAATATTGATCGTATTTCAGCATTCAGTGCAATAAATTCCTCGATACTTCAATAAAGTGAAGTTAGCAAAGAGACAGACATTGCTGCTAAAATCCACCTATCATGTTCCTTAACATAGACACACCTCCGATGGGTTTAAAATTGGAACACTGCGTGCGCACGCCGGAATGACCGTCTCTTCGAAATCCATTTCGGCGATCCATATTAATTATTAATTATAATCCTTAAATGACGCTTCGATTTCAAAAACTTTTTTTATTGTCACCCTTCGTGAGCGGACTCCACTTTAGAAACATGACGTGACAGTGACAAAATCTTTAATGTAACGGTGACTTAAAGTAACCCGTGCGCGCTTAGCCTAACGTGGTATCGAGCGCTACTAGTTATACGTCACTGTTTTCAACTTTTCAAATTCAGTTGTCAGTTGTCAGCCAAGCGGGGCGGACGTGTGTGAAATCTAGTGATCAGTGCGCGGAGCTTTTAAACATGGCTCTGCTTCGTAGGCTGGCAGTGAACGCTCCACGCGGAATTCGAGTGCTTTCTACATCATCCCAAGGCAAAGACGACCTAGATCTAACATTCAGTAGCCCGAAAGACGCGTTCAAAAGTAAAAAGACCAGTGAACTGATCCGGGCATATTTCGTCTACCAAATATGCTCCATCAATTGGATCGTCGAAAACAACGACATGGTAAGTAAATCCATAAACAGCTGATCTCTTATGTAACTTGGTAACAATGTGCCGGCATCTTTTACGTTCGTAACGCGGCTAAAATTAACTGAGACATGGTCCTTGAATTTGATTCGCCGGTACCGAGGCGAGTGAAGTTTTGTATTTTCATGTGGGTTTTCGTACTTTAACACGTTTCGCATTCCGGTTTGCGGTATTGATGGGGTTATTATTCTCGGGCTGGGCTCAAAGGAGTATGGGCAGCCTGTTACGTCACAGTCGTAAGTAGTGTAGCGGTAAATTAAACAATTTAAAGTTGAAGGAAGTGGTAGAATTGGCAATTGCGTACCTATAAGTTCCTGTGGAATTCGACGGGGGAATAAAATAGGCGCACGTTTCGGGGTTTTCTTGAATGAAAAATGGATTTCTGTTGTAAATGTGCATGGCGCATGCGTGCTGGTCCGCTGGCTAGACGGGAATCTAGACCGAACCAGCCGAGTTCCTTTGCGGTCTGCAAGTTACGTCTAGACGTAACGACTTGCTACCTTAACCGGTTAAAATGCTAATTACATACCGGTGAATCATTTTAGTCATGCTGAAATCTTTTTTAGCCCAAATTACAAAAACGACGGCTTTTTATTTAAGTATAAAATGTACAAAAATGATGGTATTGAAATCAACATTTTAACTACCTAATTCTTTTTATACGGATACTAAAAATATATTAGTAATTATCACTATAATTTTGTACTCTTATATAACATTTTCATTTTAAAATAACTTATACATATAACAACTAGAAAATATATTAAATATATTTATTGAAAAACAAATCATAAATGACTCATTTACCAGGTTCCACATAAATTGAAGCAATATAATAAAACATTTTTCGTAATTATATAACATTCATCATTAAAAGACAAAGTTATTAAAAATATAATAAAAATGTATAATATATTAGGCTTTGTATAATCAAATGACATTCGTTAAAATCCTTCTGGCTAGGCACTTCTATTTGTACAAGTCCCGTTCCGCTTAACGAGGCTTTTATCTGAAAGCCTTATAAAGTCTTTCATAGTGAAAATGAGCAGGAAAAGAAAAGTAATATTATTGCGATATTCATATTGAGAGTATTTTAAGACTATATTATATTGTTTTACTTGAATATTTTGTTGTACCTTATGATAAATATATTAATAGAATAATATCAAACGTAACGTTAATTTTTATACAAGTATGTAATTGACTCGCCAGTGTATTATCATATTTATCATCATCATCTTTTAGCATGATATATTTTAATAAGTTTGTTACGTCTGGGTTGTCCATGAACGAAACATACATTGATATTGATGGAACTCCTAGCCTCCTTACATCTTCCCTAGACAGTATGATATGGATTCATTAATGCGGCCAAAAAACAAGCATCTCCTGGACGGGCGTGCTCTCCGATAGGTCACTTCTAACTTAAATGAGATTGAGGTCAATCGTCTTTCCTGTTCTGTATTTAAAAAAATACCGAAAATCGCCGATTTGACTAATGATTTTTTTACTCTATATCAATGAAGTTCTTTCAAAATTTGGGTCGCGTAGTTGGAGATCGTAAGGTTTTCAACGCTGGCAAATTGCCATTACTGGTTCCACTAATGTGTAGAAAGAAGAGTTCTATAATACGCTGCTCTGGTCAATCTGAGTTGTATAACCTTCAGTATCTCTAAATTCGTTCCGTATTCCCAGGCTGGACCAGCTGTGATTGAGTGATTTTTGTCAAGTTTGCACGCTCTTTGCTGTAGGAAAATTATTAATGTTATAAGGACAATTAAAATATTAACAGATAATTTGTGAACACAGTAATATTATAGAAACAATTGTATGAGGAAAATTATGTTTCAATTCGAGATAATCGCATTTATATGAATATTAACAGAACAGAGACCAATGTAGGCTTTTTGGATTCAGCATGTGACTGCACCAATGAAAATTATTTCCATGTGCTGAGCATTTAACATACGTTAGAACGGTGAAGGAAAACATCGTGAGGAAACCGGCTTGCCTTAGACCCTAAACGTCGACGGCGTGTGTCACAGGAGGCTGATCACCTACTTGCCTATTAGATTGACAAATGATCATGAAACAGACACAGAAATCTAAGGTTCAGACCATGGTTGTTGGTTGAATATTAACACACAACTTATTCGGTTAAATTTTAATGGAAATCGTTATCTGCAATTATTGTTTCCTGCAAGGTTGTAATTACCATAATTTATACATTATCGTTAGACTTGCTTTTTCATTAGAGTTACGCTAATTTAAAATGGGACATGTAACCATAGACCGATTAAAATGTCAAAAACTGCCCACTTGAAGGTTGCCATAACTAGAAAATAAAATTCCACATTCCATACAAATTTTTGGTATTTAATATTTTATGACTGCTAATCCTGAGACCATAAATGTCTCTGAAAAGTTACACGCATATCAGGCGTGCTGCATTGAGATAAGTTAATCCGTAGTAAAGTAAAGCCATCACTGCCGAAAACTAGGTCTATATGGTTACGAACCAAGGACGTAACTAGGGTTGCTAGATTTTTTCAGCCCATAAGGATTATTAAAAAACAAAATTATATTAAGACATTTTTTTAGGATATTTTTCTTATAGAACAGGGGGCAAACGGGCAGGAGGCTCACCTGATGTTAAGTGATACCGCCGCCAATGTCTCTCAATGCCAGAGGGATCGCGAGTGCGTTGCCGGCCTTTTAAGAATTTAAGAATTTTTGGCCTATTCGTCTGAGGAACAAAGAGTTTTGATTTGTTTTACCATATAAAAATCAAGACAGCTATAATCGTAATTAAAAACGGTCGCAACTAGCTTTTTATTAAATTATGGGTACATTTATTTCTCACATCGGTTAACTTGTTAGGAACGTGGATAGGGGTTCAGCTAGGTATAGTAGGAACGTTAAGTTTGCGTCAGCAGTTAATCCACAAATTATTCAATTTATATTTAAAAAAAATTTAGAATGATTGAATACGGGACTGAGACAATCTTATATCGAAATAAATTAAAGTTTTAATGTTAAATTTAATTGAGATTCAGAGTAAGATTCGGGATACACTTCGCGCTATTTATGATTTGGTTATGACAGGAGTCTTTAGTGTATGCTTTTTCGGGTCTGAATGTTAAATTAAGGGGCCTGTGACTTCCGCATAGAATGTTTATGCTAGCGAACCGTTTGCTAAAGATATATTGTCTAAATACATTCACCACACATATGAATGTACGTTTAAATGCAATTTCATACAAATTATTATAAGAACCGTTTTTTTAGATTAAAAATCTTATATCTAAAAGTTCGTTTCAATTTACGTAATAGTCAAGTTTGATCAAATTTCCTTTCAGTAGGATGATAAAATTAACTATTAACGCTTTTAAATTGTCACAAACCTTTATTTATTAATTATTCCACTAAGGACAACTTGGTACAGTACCCAAGCGCCCATGACATGAAAGTGGAAGTAGCGAGTGAGGTATGTCAGGACTGTGGTAACTGCCTATTCCTTCGGGAAAATAAAGTGAGTGGATATATAGGCAACGTATACACTCGTACCGTACTAATTCTTAAAGGGTCGGCAATGCACGTGCTCATCACGTGGTCTCACTGAGCCCATGAAGGTCACTTATCAGATGAGTTTCTTGCCCGTTCGCCGTTCTGTATAAAAATCTACAATAAAATTAGGTATACTTACATATAGTTTGAAAGATGCATTTTAGAATTAACACAGTTGACTAAAATTAAGACGGCTTATGGCGACGGGTGTCTCGCTCGTATATATGTATACATATTAATATTAAGTTTCTCATGTAAATAAAATATTTTTTTTGTAATGAAAAATAAAGTTCTTTAAACATTATAGTTTCCAAAGTTGAGGAATTAAAGTTTATTGTTGCTTCTTAACAGTTAGATTTATTAAACGCGCAGTAGACGAAATAATAACTAAAGTCGATAGTTCACTACACAAGTGAGTCATGTTATAACAAAAAAAGAACTTATATGTTATTATAGTCTGTGCGGAAAGTGAACCGTCTCGTGATTTGAGGTCGCAGCTGTTCCGAATTCGCTTTTTCTTGTTGATTATTACGTCTGTGGTTTGACAGTAATCTTGATACTTGTAGATATTTAATAGTATACTCATGTGAATAAATGACGTTTAATAGGAATTATGTTATTTCTTTATTAAATTTAGGCTATATACAAAAAATTGTTTAACAAAAAAATAGTTTATTTAATTAATAACATTAGTGGGTTATACAAAACCCAGTTTCGATTTTTAGGTCTAGGCCTCAAATTTCTGTATCTATTTCATGATCTTTTGTAAATCGTATCAAAGTAAAAGTCAAATGATTTATTCCAATTAGACCACCTAAAATGGCACTTTTAACAAATGAGCAAGAAACTACCAAACTAAACTACTCTTAAAATATAATTTACAATAGTTGTATCCATTAGTTAAATAATAAAATGAGGATATTGTACTCCTAGAATAAAAATACGATATCGTAGACAAGTTGGTGATCAGCCTCCTGTGGCTGACACACGCTGTCGTGTTGGGTTTAAGCCTGTTGGCTAACAGTCTTCTCTTCTCACGATGTTTGTTGAACGTTGGAGCGAATTTTGAATGTGAAAGAGAGTTAAGTTACAGCCAGAGATCGGACCCACCACAGGTATGAGATTCAATACTGAGTCGTATGCTGAGGCAACTAGGCCAACTCTGCTCTGTATGCTTTGTGTAGATGGTGCACTCTTAATATCCGTAGCGCTGATGCCACCACTTTGAGGGGAAAACTTAAACAATCTATTTACAGGAAACACGATCTAATGACGTGTTTATTTAACAAGGATAAATATACGCTGAAAATTGTAAAATCCAATGGAAATTTAGGCATTTATTTTTTATTTATTTATTAACACTTCGTTGCATTACATAAAAGGAAAAAAAATATTTACATAATTTAATGAAAAGCAACTGGCGGCCTTATCGCTTTAGAGCGATATCTTCCAGACAACCACTAAGTAAAGGAAAAAACCACTGTGAGTAAATTACATAAGGTAGGCAAGAAGTGCAAAAATACAAATTACAAATACAATAAGAAGGAAAAAACATGCTTAACAGAAACAAAAAGAAATAAAAATAAACTAAACTGATATAGGATACATAAAAAAAGAAAAAAGTAAAATTTTTATTAAATATATAGGTTTACATGCTAACTATAAGTCGACTCAGTAATAAACGTGAATTAAAAAAATCAATATTGGCCATGTTATCCGGTGGAGAAAACTAGAATATATCTTGCATTGGGATAAGTTGATTTTGACAGGACAGTAAAAGTAAAAACGACGGACAGTGTATTGCCAGTTCTTCTCGTTCTCTTAATTTAAGAACTGGTAGTAAATTTACATTTAGAAGCAATTTGTTACGATTATAAGTACAAGGATAAATAATGTTTTGATATTTCTAAATTTATTTATTAAAGTACACTACATCATAATAAGTATTTAAAATATATCTATTCTAAATTTCAATACGTCAACTTTACAAAATTAAAAATATGTAATACAATTAATTAAAATAGTTAATAGTAATTCCCTTTACCTTTTAGGTTCTCCAATTTTTGATGAATCTATTTTTGAATATATTAATAATTCTATTAATAAATTTAAAAATTCTGCTGATCGTCTACTTGAAATTAGTCCGCATTATGCACTTTGCATCTTAAAAAACTGTCTTTTTGTCCCAAAATTTACGTATGTGCTCCGTTGCTGCTCCTTTTGGAATCACCCAGATCTTTTGACACAAGTAGACGACGTAATCAAAATTAGTTTAGAATCACTTCTTAATATACAGCTGAACGAGCAATCGTGGACCCAAGCATCATTACCAATCCGTTATGGTGGTTTGGGGATTCGCAAAATTTCCAGTGTCGCTTTACCAGCCTTTCTATCTTCTGTCCATAGTTCAGCAAATCTCATAAGTAAAATTTTAAGGGCATCCCCTTCAAACTTTGAGATTGCTGGCTTGGAAGAAGCTAGAAACGCTTTCTTAATTGCATGCCCAGGTCAAAATTTTCCATTTTCTCTAAATTCACAGAGGAGCTGGGACGACATAGACAGTAAAATGACTTATGACAATCTTTTGAGCCGTAGTACAGGTTCAGCACGTGCTAGGCTTTTGGCCGTGGGTACGCATGAGGCCGGCTACTGGCTTCACGCTTACCCTTCGTCAAATACAGGAACTTTTCTTGAACCTGACACGCTCCGAATCGCAACCTGTCTGCGGCTTGGGGTACCGGTCTGCGCTGCTCATACATGTCCCTGTGGCAGTGATGTCGACAAACTAGGACATCACGGACTATCATGTCAAAAAAGTGCTGGCCGCTTCTCGAGACATGCCGCTCTCAACGATATAATACGTCGGTCCCTTGCCACCGTCAACGTGCCAAGTCTACTTGAGCCGACTGGAATTGCTAGAGACGATGGCAAGAGACCGGACGGTATGAGTTTGATTCCATGGAGGATGGGTCGGGTTTTGGTATGGGATGCCACCTGTTCAGACACACTGGCCCCTTCCAATCTTCATGGAACCAACAACAGAGCTGGTGCGGCTTGTGATGCGGCTGAAAAAGCTAAAGCCTGTAAATACAGGGGTCTAGGCTCTGAATATGATTTTGTCCCATTCGGTGTCGAGACCCTTGGTCCGTGGGGTCCTAGCGCGTTAAGGCTTTTTAGGGAATTATCAAAAAGGTTAGTCGACATCACAGGAGAACGAAGAGCTGGCAGCTACCTTGGACAAAGAATTAGTCTGGCTATTCAAAGGGGGAACGCTGCCAGTATCTTCGGAACCTTGCCTAAAGGGACTACTTTTAATAATATTTTTTAATAATTAAATTTTAAGGTTAGTTATTAGGTATATTTTGATGTATTATGTTATTTCTTAGGTTTAATTTAAGCTTGTTAATTATAAAGGTTGTTAATATATAAATAAATTGAATACACTTTTAAAATGAAGAAAAAACATAAGGCTTAAATGGTTAAATATATTTTGTGTAACATTATTAATTTTGAAGGTGTGATAAATGTAAGCGTATATTTAATTAAAAATATATATGTTACTGTAAAAGCTCGAACTACGGTAAATCTTAAGATTTAAGTGTAAGTCTTAGGATTTACCGACATGAGTTGGTAAATGTAAGTATTTCTAATAATACGACGCTTTTACCATACGCATTCAGTATATGCTAGGTTTTACCACTGTCAGCTGGTAGATGTTGGTTTTAGGAATAAAACAATGACTAATTCTGAATTATTTACTATAATGAACTAAAAAAACCTAAAAAAAACATTAAAGCAAGCCACTATAGAATCCGTGTTGTAACTAGCGAAATGGTTTTAGGTATCTTACCTATATAACATTCAAACTCACCCGGACACCATTTCTTTGATTATGTAGATTTTTTTGGGATATTTAAATAAAGCTTTATTTTTTTTTTTAATTTTTACTCTACTCCCCTGCCATCGTGTCCAGGGACTTTATATATCTCAAAATTTTTTTTTTCAACAAAAAAAAAATACATTTCACTGCTACGATTTGTGAAATAGTGTATTGGAAGGGTTACGCGTCGGGAATTACGCCCCGACTATACTAATAAAGCTTATTACTAGATATTGCTTAAACCTAAAATAAATACCTTTTTTCTATTGTTAGTGTCGTTTTTTCTAGAATCTTACTTCTATAAAAAAAAAAATTACTAAAACTTGTTACGTTAAAGTTTAACTTCTTACACGTGTACACAACACACACATGTTTATTAAAGATGTTTTTGATGGACACACTACTTTAGATAATATCTAGTAGGCATTTTGAAAATCAATACGAATTTGATTTGTACATGTTATATTTTACTGGCGTTCATAAGTATACTATGAATATAATAGGAATACTAATTATATTTGTTTCTATTTTAACATTCTTTCCTGAAGTTCGTTCTAACTGTAACATACAATGTTTGCGAGTTTACAAATATTGTTTTAAATGTCTAATTATCTCTTAAACGCGACGATTATTAAAGAAATAATATTTTCGTTTTGTTTCTAAATTTCGGTTTAACCTTGATAAAAATGACAACATATACCACGGTAATTTCACTACATAATCTACATGGCCTCGGTTGACGTAAAAACTATCTAGCGTTGCCATGGTAACCAAGGTTTGTTCGTTAATGACAAAACAATATTGTTAGATGATGTAGATGTATTTTAACAATTAGGCCGATGGATAATCCAAGCCGGAATAATTGATCAACTCAATCTAATTAATAATGCTGTCAAAACTCAAATTAATACAATTTACTGGGTAAATCTACGGATTATTGTCGCGGATTATATCACAAACAATTACATGTTGCTTGGTGGCAGATACGAAGCATATCCGACCAAATCTTTTATCTTCAAGCATTTGTGATATCTTTCGAATATTATGTTCTCAACACAATATACTTACTAAATAATGTGCATGTTTTGGTATATAGATCGGCTTTTTCGAAAACTAGATGACCGGGGACTTCGTATTACCTACATATTATAAATTAATGTGAAAACTTAATGCAAATGTTTAAATGACCCTGCGAAATTCGTTTCTTCTTAATCTGATTTTACATACACTACCTGTTTACATACCGACACAGAACATTTTCTTGTGCTACCCCAGTCCGGTTATCCGGAATGAAACTATTTAGGTTTTTCTGTGAATTTTTCTCTTTATAAACATCAGAGTTCATGTCATAAGATTTTAATTACGAAATAAAAAATAGGGTTTGATCGTACAGGGGTGAAAATAATTATAATTAATTATTATAATATGTATTTTTGTATGCTGTATCATAAAAAAGTTGTCTATACATAAAAAATAAATTTACGGGTTGTCCCAGCCGTAAATTAATTTTTTATTTGTTTTTTTTCCCTAAATTTTAAGGGTTATTTTTTTATTTAACCCTTAACAATTAATGGGGGATGAAAAATAAATGTTGTAAGATTCGCAGACTTAACTGATATGCACACACCATTTAACAAAAATCGGTCGATTCATTTCGGAAGAATTTAAATACAAACAACGTAATACGAGACTTTTATATATTCGATTTTGAAGCTTACGGTGTACGTAAGCGTGAATATTAAAAAAAACATTTTTAGCAAATCTGTATTTAAATCTCATTGTTAATCTGAACTAAATACAGTTGCTATTAGATTTCTTGTTAATAACGGCTTTCTGACCTACTGTTCCTATTCGACTGTTTTTTGCTAGTTTAAAATTTGCGCTCTCGCTTATATACGCCGTTCAAGTTTTTTTATATGTTTTTATTTTAGTAGAACACGTTATATACATGTATAATGTAGGTCATAGCTACGTTTTAGTTTGACCAAGTGGTACTTGGATTTTTTACTGTGATGCCTATATCGAATTGGATTAACGGAATCCTAAAGTTTATTTAATACTTAATCTAAAATTAAAATTCACATCAAATTAATTCAACAATAACAATAATCTAATTAGTTATCACTAAGGAGTTTAAAGTTTTTCTGTAGCGCATAATTAAAGTTTTATCATTTTAAGTGAAGCGCCATTTCTGTGGCATAGTCTATAATGATTATCTGTGGCAGCGTAACGTCACCCGATTAAGCGGCAAAATTATTGTAGCAATAGTAATTAAACAATTTATTTGCAATAGAATAAGTTACAATTACTTTATCAGTCATATCAATGTAGTCATTTCTTACATTATTTCATCACATTTTTAAAATATATTATTACGTTTTCGAATTCATATTAATTGTAATGTGTGATGTGCCACGCAAATAATCATTAATAGAATAATATAAAATTCTCGTGTCGCGGTGTGTGTGGTTAAGCTCCTCCGAAACGGCTTTCCCGATTCTCATGAAATTTTGTGTGCATATTGGGTAGGTCTGAGAATCGGACAACATCTATTTTTCATCCCCCTAAATGTTAAGGGTAATCCACCCCTAAATTTATTTTTCACAATTTTAGATAAAAAAAATTTTATTTATGGTACAGTATTAGTAAATACATATAACGCTGAATTTTCAGCCCGTTAAAATCAACCCCTATTTTTTATTTCATTATTAAAAACTTATATTGTGAACTCTGAGGTTCATACAGAGAAAAATTCACAGAACAACCTAAAAAGATTTCATTCCGGAAAACCGAACAGTCTCTGGGATAGCATAGCAAAATGTTCCATGTTGTTATGTACTAAACAGGTAGGCTCTCAGGGGCAGCTAGTTTTTTTCTAAAAGTAGTACATTAAGTCGATAAAACTAGTAGGAAGATCTTTTATGTTTTTTTGTTAATTATGAACCCTGATTGAAATAAAAGGTGTTTTTCCTATACAATTCTAGATAAATTTTGGCATAGCCAATTTCTACCCATTTTATTTGTAAGATAACATGAAAGAGATCAAATTTTAAGCTCCTTTATCAAATGTACGTAACTTTCAAGATAATTTGCCTCTTAAATTGATCTAATACATTTATTTTAAGACTTAAATACCCTATTTACTTCGACTGACTATTCGTGCTACTAAGCGTGCGACTCTCATACCTGATGTCGTAGGTTTGATCCCCGGCTGTGCACCAATGGACTTTATTTCTATGTGCGCATCTAAGATTTGCTCGAACGGTGAAGGAAAACATCGTGAGGAAACCGACATGTCTTGGAATCAAAAAATAGTCGACGACGTGTGTCGCCGACTTTTTTTTGAGCCGCCGCCACTGGAGGCTGATCACCTGCTTGCCTATTAGATTTAAAAAATAATTATGAAACAGATTCAGAAATCTGAGGCCAAGGTCTAAAAGAGGTTGTAGCGCCACTGATTATTATTATTACTTCGACTGAATTTCCCCTAACTATAACTTCATATCTAAGTATTGATGAAACATCATGTAGACAACAGACTTTAAAGAACAACTGCTGTACTAAAAAAAATGTTGTATTTACCTAAATGCTAATTAAAATGTTATTTATTAGAAATATTTTAAGGAAAATTTGATTTGCGTCAACAAAGAGAATTGTGGTTAAATTATGATTTTCCTTTTACGAAATATGGTTTAATTTTACTGTGGTTTTCGTGTCGATTTTTCCCTCTTCAATGTCCTATGGGTTATACCCTAGAATAAATTTCTAATATATTATTCATATGCGCGATTTTCCTGGTTCTAAACCTTAATAAATAATTTAATGAAAAAAGTTACATTATTAAATATGGCACGATCTGGTCAATATATTCTTGAGGCCTTGTTGTTTTTACAAAGAATATAAGAAATTTTAAAACAATTTGGTGTCTTTTACCAGTTTAATACTCGAAGCAGTACTAACCATATCGTACGATCTATCAGGCTCCAGAAGATTTACCACAAATATGGAAATTGTATCGTTTTTACAACAAACCCACTTTACATGGCAGGGTGCAGTGCAAAAGGAAATGGCGGGATTTGGAGAAGGCTTTTGCCAATAAGGGCACACAGATATCTAAAAAGATAATATATGAGAGAAATATGTGTAAATTTATCTGAAATAAAAGGATATTATTATTATTAATTCTACAGAAGCTATTTGACTACTCAGCATTTAGATATACGGACTTTAAGATATAATAATAATAATAAAGCCCGTTTAATTTCCAATCATGACAAAAAGATAACATACAGCTTATATTTTTTTCATTTTAAACATTATGTTATTTATCCTGTTGTATATCCTATATCTTAGCTAGATTGAGTACCTTCGATCGCAATTCTTTCGCGGGTTCCTTAGGCCTCATCAAGCTTTTTCCAACTGACTCTCTCCATGGCTTTCTTTCTCCATTCGCTTCCTGTTACCGCTTCTATTTCTACTATCTCTTCTTCTTCCTGTTGGTTCTCTCCAAATACAACTATAAGTCTTTAACGTCTATCTTTTATCTGTGTATCTTGCTATATGCCCCGCCCATTGCCACTTCTGTTTTAGGGCATATTGTTGTTAAGATATTATTTTTCCAAATTTAAACTTCGAGTCTTAGAGACAGTGTCGCATTTGCCAGATGATTAGGAGGACATCCATCTTTTGTAAATTACGTAATAAATACCGATCGCCAGAGTTGGCGCCAAAATTCGACTTTCGTTTTCAAAATTTTGGCTGATTCTACTGAAAATCGGTCCAACTCTGCGTCATGGTTACGTAGGGTTGGAGGTGTGATCTTTCCAAGGTTGTTTGACGTGGGGCAAAGATAAGGGCTGCCGTTTATTACTCATCAGCAAAAATGGGATGGATCAACTGTTTCTTTAAGAGTACGTTTCAGTACTAGAATAGATTTTATCCTCTTCACACGTAAGAGTGTTTCTCTCTCTTTAGTCAGCAACGAAGCATCTAGAGTGTGTTACAGACATTGAGTGATTATAATGCTCAAATATTTTTATAATATATACCTTATTTATGATTTTTGAAGTGGGTTTAAGTTACCCAATTTAAAAAAAATATCTCAATGACTTGCTGAGAAGATACATACAGTCAATATTGGGCTTTGAATAGTTCAACATTTTTTATTATTTTCGTACAAATGTTACTGTAGGGATCTACCTATAATCATTATTTAATAAAGAACCATATACGTATGTATATAAGTATAGCATGGCCCAAAGATCACGAGACTGTTGACCTTGCACTCGTGTTTACTCAAAATGGCAAAACATGTGTCCTCTATAAACTTGACGCGAAACGAGAATTTAGTCTAGAAAAGTCTAATTTGTTGTTTTTTGTTGACATAATATTTATATATTGTACTATATCTTGAGTAGTTTTGAATCTTATAGAAATATTTTTCAATATTTGGATTTAATTAATAGGAGGTGGCTGTTGATGTTAAGTGATACCGCCATCAATGCGACTGATATTCCCAGATCGGAATTGCGTTGCCTTTTTTTATAACGTCAAATAAATTTACTACCAGTTCTCATAGATCGAAGGCGAACTGCGCTGGAAAAATTCCAACGTGTTTGATTGCGAAAATAAAATATCCTTTCTTTTTCACCTCGCACTGTCTTTTACCAAGACATGGTTTTGAAGCAAAAATACTCGTTGGATTAGCCTGCACCTGAGTATAATTATCAGAGTTCAACATTGGAATTCCACCCGTTCGACGTTTAACTGCGCGTTTTTAAGACCATTTTTAAACCACCACTATATAATTGCCCATTGAAGTATTTCCGAAACAATTCGACTAAGGGTCCTTCTAGAAGCGTAGTACTAAAGCGATTTCTCTGGCATAGAGTGTTCATGTGCGGTATTTCTAACATCAGATGAGCCTTCTGGCAGTTTGCCCCCTTTTCTATATTTGAAAAAGTCCATGAATCTGAAATGAAATCGTTTATTTGCTAAGATAGTGGTACAATTAGATACAATTTGTGGAACCAGCTGCCGACTGAAGTATTTCCGAACCAATTCGACTTAGGGTCCTTCAAGAAAAGAGCGTACCAATTCTTAAAAGGCCGGCAACGCACTCGCGAGCCCTCTGGCATTGAGAGTGTCCATGGGCGGCGGTATCACTTAACATCAGGTGAGCCTCCTGCCCGTTTGCCCCCTGTTCTATAAAAAAAAATATTATAAAGATCCGCACAATCCGCCATATATATATCGGCATGCAAATGTCATTAGTTTTATTATGTCATATAATACAAGCATTTACATAATGTCGTAATAATAGGAAAGTTAAGTTAATTAGTATTTGTGTTAAACTTATGATCTAGATACTCGCCCACGCTATAAAAGCACCTTGCCTTTAAAAACCTAATCACCTTCCCCTTGAAAACATTACATGGCAGCGATCTATAACTTCTAGGAAGGTGATTAAATATTCTTACAGCCAGTGCGTAACAATTTTTGGAATATAGCGTGGTGCAACGTGCAGACACCCGCAGCCGTGTTGGATCATCAATCAATTTCCGTCTAAAATTCGCAATATTGGCGCGTTTGACAAATTCAAAAAGGCATTAACGATGCATGTTAGAGTGCTCATAGTAAACTAAAATTGGGACGGCTATTGGCGACTTGTATCTCGCTCGTATATATTATGTTTCTCATGTAAATAAAATACATTTTTGTAATGAGAAATAAAGTTCTTTAAACATTAAAAAAGACGCTAAGGACCCACGAAGCGGTTTGCTCCCGCGCCCGCCGCTCGCAACCGATGGCAGAGCGCGCGGGAGCAACCCGTCGCGGCTGCGGTACAAGAAGCCCGCAGTGGGTATAAACCCCAATGTGCTAACCCACCTCCTGTACCGTACATTTAATTGGAAGCTGATTTAAAATCAGGCGGATTCTTGAAACATCACTTTTTAAATCTCAAATTGCTAATACATAATAGGTTATGGATAAGATGAGACTACAATGTTATCACAGCGTTATGGTTTAAACCAGATACAATAATCATGGTTATGTTAAAAGTTCTCCAAATAGTAAAGATCACTAACTCGTGAAGCACGATCCTGTCTACTGCAAATTTTTTATAGTTGGTCGAATTGAATTTATTTTTAAGTATGTGTCAATATGTTTACATTCTTATTCAACACACTGGCTTTCGGTCAGATAGTTAAACGTTTTTGACGCTGCTTTATTTCAATCAAAACTCTAGGACTTGATTGAATAACGATCTTTAACTGCCTAGTGATTCAGTTAACTCCCTGATTTAACTACTTTACTGCGACATATATAAGACATCTAGGAGTGACTTAGCGCTTTTATCATCTTTAAAAACTCTTCTGTACAAACATGTCTTATCCTTATCCCATCTTGATCAATCGTGTCGTGTGTAATTTTTGTATTTCCTTTTCTTTTGTATTACATCGCTATTCATGAATCCGTAAGTTTAGCTTTTTAGTTTGTTCTTAATTTTTTGTATCACTTTAGATTAAAGTTCTATATTTTTATACATAACATTTGGTTATGTACTTCTTGCACTCATAAGATTTCTTTTTATTCGTTTGTCTCTTAATAGTTGCCTGAAAGAGATGGCTTTTTAGTAATAAGGCCACCAGTTGCATCCCTTGTAATTTGATGTACATATTGTTTTTTTTATTTTATTGCGACGAAGTGTGAATAAATATATACAATTAATTATTGATTCAGAATTTCATCAGCCTTGATGGTTTGAAGTCTTCACAAGACACTTTCTTTTGCAATCTAGCGAACTGTGGAATCGACTCCCGGTGGGGGGTGTTCCTTGGGAGATACGACCTCTCTAAAGCGGGCAACGCACCCGCTAAAATGGCTGTTCATGACTGCTCTTTTTGGACGTTCCATAGGCTTGTTTGCCTTTTAACCTTAATTTCTGACCAGTTTGGCGGATTTGAAAATTGATCTCAAAACATAACCGTATAAACTTGCTAACCGTAAATCTTTTTTTCTGTGAATATCGGTATTTTGTGTGTTTCTGTGCGTGTCTGTTTTGTTAGTAATAATGACTATGTCTATGTCTAATATATATATATGAAGCCAAATTAAGCCCTTTAGTCTTACTACACTCAGAAATTGCAGTATACCATTCTCGTTTTCAGTAATATCTAATTGGTCGACTGTGGAACTTAGAACTCCTCGTCACAACCACTACCCCTTATTGTATGTTGGTTAGCTCAGTTGACAACAAGCTTCAAACAGAGTTTCATTTAACATATTGCAGTTACAGGCCGGATAGAAAATCCTTATCAAGAGTTTATTTTTTAAATAAATCAATGAGTAATTAAATTAAGTACTCTGAAAAACCCAAATTACGCGCAGAAATACACTAATTATGATATACAAAATTCTTATCACCAATTACTTTAAGTACAAGCACTTCACACAGTACTTTATAACTTATCTTTTCGATGCTAATCTATTGTAATCGCAAAAACAGAAATCACTGTTCGCTTTTCGGCCCGCACTCGAAGGATAAAGATCTGTCAGCCCTCGTAACAGTGTCAATGTCAAGTCGAAGTGTCACTTAATGTTTCAAATATATGTGTCATGCATCATGTGTTCCTTTTTAAGGTTTAATCGAGTCGATAATATAGCTTTTAAAAATTTGTTTACGTCTACAGCGAACATAAATTATATACAACAAAAAACAATTATACTAAAAATATAGTCGAAGATGGAATACATAAATACAAAACGCATCATCACAACATCAGGTGAGCCATTCTGCCCGTTTTCCCCATGTTACATTAAAGACAGGCCGGCAAAAAATCCGTATTCTGACTAGCGTTGCAGTTGACCATAGGCGGCACTTTATAAAAGACCCGTTCGTTTGGAGCTGTGTAGTAAAAAGGAATGATGATATTCTCCTCTCTCGATATTCTGCCTCAGACCCAAGTAGTTGACGTCTTGGTTCAAGCACAGGATGCTGATCATTAATGCCCATTAGATTGACAAATGTCATGGAACATAAACAGAAATCTGAGGTCCAGACTGGTTTGTTTTTGTATTAGTTATAGCAGTGACAACAACAGCGAATTGCGACAGTTTAATAACGAATGTTTAATTTTCCAGTTGATGAAACGTCTTCGTCAAGTCGTTGGTCAGCGGTTGTTCGAGATGATCATGAAGGCCACTTTTTACGGGCAGTTTGTCGCCGGCGAAGATCAGAACAAGATTCGACCCACAATCGAAAGGTTTGCTAGAATTTTCATCTGTCCTAATATTATAAAGAGGAAAGATTTGTATGTATGTTTGTAACGAATTGGCTCAAAATTACTGTACAGATTTGAACAAATGTTTCACCATTTGAATGCTACAATATCACTGATTTATATAGGCTGTTTATATTGTAAGAAAAAATGATCCCTACTTAAACAACAATAATGTTACTCAAGGTAAAAAAAAAACAATTATAATGAATTTATGTTTTCCGGAGATGAACGTCATACATTCTTAGGATTCTTTCAAAATCGGTTTAGTAGTTTTTGTATAAAGTATAAAGGAAAAAGAATAGTTATAAAGGCAACCGTTGATGGTGAAGTCGGGCTAGGTAGACCTTTTCGTACGTCTTCTAAATCCAGGAGGTGCTAGAGAAGGGGCAAGGGATCCCTAACCAATGAGTATGCATGGTGATTGTCATGGAAGTGGACGTCTGATTCCCTGTCTACCCCTTCGGAAAAAAAATATAAATAAAATATAATGTCTGTATTAAAATTCGTAGATGATGGAAACTACATTGTAATTGACTGTGTTGTAGCCGACTTGAGGCAAAGTTTATATTCTCTATTAAAAAAATTAACAAATAACTTCAGGATTGTAGCCGTGTTTTTCTAAACGTTCTTTATATAAAAAAAATATCGTTTAAAAAAATCGAATTATATAATTCGCGACAACTCTTTCATATAACGTTGGCATTTTAAATTTAGAAATGTAATCATGTTTATTTAATAAGCTTATTGTATAGATAATAGACTTACATGGATTATCCACACCGTGATTTGTTCATATCTTTTGATTACAGTATTATCTGTCGTTATTGTTTGGAAATAGCTTCTGTATCTCGTAAGCTGTAAAATCATCCTTCAACATTATTTGCCGCCAATTTCGATTTTTTTAAGTAGACTAGCGTGCATACAGGCAGGAGGCTCATCTGATCTTAAGTGCCAACGCCCATGGACACTAATCAAATATCAATATCAAAGCCTCGTTAATTCGGTACCGGCAAACTTTGAGTTATAGAATACAGCAGCGGACATATTTCAACTCTAGCTTCATAGATGTTTAGGCAAGTGATCAGTCAACTGTCATTTATGAATTCCATATTTCAAATCTGATTTGGACAGACTGAAGTCTCTTGTCACCTTAGACATACTTAAGTGTTGTTGTCTGTGGTTTGATATCTGAGAATTACACTTAACTATTAGTAATAATATATGTATCCATTGACAGGTTGCGTTCATTTGGTGTGAAGTCGATTTTGGATTATTCTGTTGAAGAGGACTTGTCTCAGGAAGAGGCTGAGAAGCGCGAAGTAAGGTAAAAAGAATTTTAATACTTGATTCTTCTATCATTGGTTAGTGTATGGATTTCCGCTGTCACTCTAAGGATGTTATGATATTACCGCTTAATGACTGTACCGATTTTTTAATTGTATACGGCACATAGATAACAGGTTTAGTCACATCACTGCAGATAGGCCAATGAATGTCTCTGTTTTAGTTAAATAATCGGAAGGTTTTTCATTTGTTATGAAGACTGAATCAGAACTTTTTGGCACCATAGAGTATCTATGACATTTTTAATTTAATTGTCGCTGTCAATATTTTGAGTCACAGAGCATAAAAAAGTGTTTCAATTGTCTTTGTACGCGTACATATTTTTCTACTGTCTCAAAAACTGTTTTTTTAAGGATTACTAAAATACATGTTTCGATGAATGTTATTAATTAATGTTTTGTTACCACTGCATTATTTTAGGAATTTATCAGTCGGAATCCAAAAAAGGGTAACTGATAACGGGTAGGTGTGAAAAATATCAATAAAATTCGTGAATCGCGTTCGCTGTGAAAACCATTGACACTAGAGCAACGTGATGTACTACAGTTTTATACAAGACATCCATATCTACAAAAAAAAAGTATTTAACTAGAAAAGGTTTAGGCTTAAGAATATCGTAACCGTTTAAATTGGGAAATCGCAGAGCACAGTTAATATTATATACCAATACGAGAGTACAGTAATTGCTCTTATAAAACGGTAGATTGGTTCCGCGTTATTGGAAACCGCGTTGTAGAAGTATCCTCGCGAAATAAGTGCGTAAACATCATTATAAATGGCACACAGGAATATAACGTGTCAAATCCCCGCCATATATGGGGACATACTCGTGTAATACGAGGGACTGAATAATGATATATTACGTTTTTAGCGTACCGAGTTCTTGTTGGAAATTCGCTGACATATTTGACACGATTGTCTTAGAACGAGACAGAAATAGCGTTGTGTGCGTGGGCGACGGAAAATGTCGCGGTAATTTTTCCCATTGTTTGAGTCATAATGAAATCGTGATATAACGCTAGGGCTTCAGTAGCCTTGTAACGTTCTCAATTGACGATTAAAAGAATATGAACAAAAAATATTATCAAGTATAGTTTTATACAGCTTTATTAAAAATAAAATTTCTTTGGCTGTATTAAAGAGAATAAAATCATTCGGGAACAGTAATTTAAAAAAATATATGCCATGCAATCTATTGAATGTTTTGTCTCTATCACTCCCGTCTGACTTTGTCTATGGCTAAATAGCACAAAAGCGAGAGAACTTTATTAGATATTTTTTTACGATTTATTTTTATTATTTTCAGTGGCAGTACAAGTTTACGCTTACCTGAAATGCTTAAGAATGAGGCAAAAAATTTGCAAGAACTTCTTTTGGCTGGGTTTTTATGTTTTATTTTTCGTTTTTAGTTTTTTTTAAGTAATAGAAGTATTGTCCATTGATTTTTTGATACTTTTTTCTAGATACAGTAGTCTTTACAGTAGACGTAGAAACAAGATTACGTTTTAAAGTATATTTTTGCCGCGTTCTATATTTAAATATTTTGACAAATATGTATTACATCACTAAAGTACACTTCCGTAGACCATAATGTATAGACCGGACCATAGATAATTCATACAGTATGATATAACGATTTAGACGTAGCGTTCTATATTTAAAACTGAATTTAAAAATACTCTAAATTACACATATCGATAGATTAAACCATAGATTGTGCATGATTAGACATTTGTCTGATCATGATATTATGACATCATTACGACGTGTCACAGTCTCGTAATCCGCGTCATCAACGATGATGATAATAAAAGATAATTTCTATAATATATTATGAAAGTGGCGGTATTAAAATTCGAACAATTTTTTTACCTAAAGGAAAATTAACAAATTCTGTTTATAAGGCTCATATATAAGAAACATTAAAAGACTATTTATTTTATATAAATATAAGTAGAATTATGAGTGTCTGTCATGATTGACAATGGTGTTTGTCAAAGTGGGGAGTTCTAAAATCTTTAATAGAATGGCACTTAGCGACAGCATACAATGCATGATGATCGACACGGCCTTGTCTTAGATTTTTTGTAATTTAGCCAGAGTTACGTAAATATTATCCAAACGTGCCAAAACTCCAAATAGCTTTTAGAACGTTATGACGAATTTTTTTCTTTTTGAATTCTCCTATATCATAATTAGTATATTTCTGGTTTCAACCGGTCACAACCTTTGAAACTAAAAATGCCATGGGCTGGTTATGTAACACGATCCGTAGACAACAGATGGTCATTAAAGAGAACAATGGAAGTACCACCCGGAAGAAAGAAGAGTGGGCTAATGACATGATAGAAGTAGCAGGAAAAGACTGAAGAGCCAGATGTCGCTAACGGTTGGTGGAGGCCTTAACCAGGAGGTCCATATTGATATTTGAAATGGAAATTAAGGCACTGTCTTTAATTATTATTATTACATTCCTGTTTGGAATATTTTTGTATTTGTCATAAATTATCAATTTGTAGACAAGATCAACTATTAGGACCGCGTGACATTGTAATTACATATTATTTGTGAAGTCATTCTGAAATGATTTTTTAAGATTATTATAAAATTAAAATGACGTAATTTTTGGCACAGCAAAAAAGGTATCTTTAGCAAACGTCATGCTTCCGACACAAATATATAGCTAAATAGTTTATTTAAGATATGTTTACTAGTAAAAATAGCAGCATTATTCAATGTCTAATAATATCACCTCACGTGTCATTGTGGCACGGAAGATTGATTACATTGGTATCAAATAATATTTTTTTATTAAAAATTCCACCATATAAGTAAGCGATAAAGGTGATTAGCACCTGGGTTCTATATGTAACTAGACGTTGATCTTTTACCACTATTGGGGCACTAACTCCTATAGCCTGGGGGTCTAGTCAAGACAGCTTAACAGTAGTGTATGTAGAAAGTCGAAAACTAAATTTGTATGAAAATGACAGATGTAGTTGGTACCAACTGTCGACACTAGCTGTCATTTTCATACAAATTTAGTTTTCGACTTTCTACAAACACTACTGTTAAGCCGTCTTGACTAGACCCCCTGGAGTCTCGTTTCTGAATCTTACTAGAAGTTGACAAGTGTATCGGCTTTTGAAGCCAAAGAAACCATTTCTATAATTAAAATGCAAACATTTTGTGAGACTTTTGATAGGTTTGTTAGTTGTACTACGAATCGTAGAGATTACAGTCTCAATATTGAACTAAGCGTTAGTCGTTTTATTATATGTCCAAGCGATAACGATCTTATATAGTCGATGCGTACGTCAAATTACATAACATTCAGTTGAACCATTTAAATGAAGACATAAATAGTTATTCAAATGTATATATATATCCTATCTATCTATACGGTAGATCCTATCTATTTAATTATAGTGCCATCTCCTTTGGTTGGCATCATGACTACTTAAATTTTTGATGCTGCGCTTCTGAACAATGACTCGCTCTGACAAAACCATTGTCAAAATTTTTTCGTGACGTGCATCCGCGGCCAGCTCTCCTACTTGCCTACTTTGTTTATTTGAAGGAGCTCCTATTTCTTGGTGTCACGTAAGACGTGTCTTAGATGTTATCTGGTCTGGAAGATACTGCTTTTAGCAGTAAGACCACCTTATTATTATTATATTAATGTAAGAGTTTACATGAATATAGACTATATTCCGAAAGTCCGTCATTTTAATAGATATTAAAATTAATATATTTTCACTACAGTACATATATCTCGGAGTTTAGTGTGCCTCTTGGCAAAGGCCTTCTCTAACCCTTTCCACTGTTCTTTTGGGACTCTTCTCCAGTTCTGGCCTGCTGTTAGTTCGTCCTCCGATCTTTTGCGCTGTCGGCATTAAAGACGATTAAAATTATGTTACTCCATTTTTATTGTGATAAAAAATAAATAAAATACGTGCATTTTGGAACATAAGATCATCAAGGTATCACTTATTCCACGTCATTAAATTCGAACCTGTAGGCATCCCTACTCATCGGCAAAGAAGACAGGGTGTAGGCCGAGAGAAAGAAGAGAAAGCCTTTTAAAAAAGCAAATCATCAAACAATACTACAATATTTAACAAATATAGCAAATTAATTAGAAGTATACAATATTGTATCTATTCGAGATACATTCTCCTACTGATTTTTACGCATATTATAGTAATTTAAAAAATTAGTCTCTCATCCCTAGTTCGTATGTACGATCTTCCGGCTTCACCAATGAATTTTCTTCCTATGTCTAAGATCGTGAGGAAACTGGCTTACCTAAGCTACCCAAAAAAAATTATGTGTGTCAAGCACAGCATTTCCTACCTGTAAGGTTAAAAAATAAGCATGAAACAGATACTGAAATCTGAGGTCCAGACCTAACAAGGATGTAGCCCTACGGGGTTATTTAATTTTATACACATTTTGTGTAAATTATATTTGTCTTAATTTGAGATTAATTGTTGTTTTGTTTTTCTGTTTGACACAGATAATTCAGTGTTGAAACTCGAAGCTGTCTCGTTCCCTTAGTACTTAGTAGAAATACAGTTCATTTTAAATATAATTTTAATATCAGTTTTAAATCAAGTAGTCTGCAAATATATAATCGTATTACGAAATCTAATAGCTCCCAGACTGTTATAGTACGTAAATCTAATCACGCCGTATGATAAAAATGTCAATAAATAATAAGCATGATAAACGTAGTTTTTTTATCTTTTTATCTTTTTTAAATCTAGACAACATATGTTAAAAGTATTGATGATTGATATTGATTCTATGTAATGTGGTGCATAGGTAACCATGGTAACAAACTAGCCAGCGTACGGCCGTAAATAAAGTATTTATAAATGAGTTTCATGTAAAATTTTCAGCGCCTCCATCTCTGTTTGCGGTGACACCGAAGAGGAAGGTCAGCTCAAGCAATACCACGTGGAACAGCGTTTTGCTGACCGTCGTTACAAGGTGACCAGCGCGAGGACCTACTTCTACCTCAATGAAGCCTCCTGCGAGAAGAACATGGAGGCTTTCCTTAAGAGTATCGACGCTGTTGCTGGTGAGTACACGAGGTCGAGTGGTTTGTTTTTAATTTTTTTGTCTACTTAGTCAAGTTACGTGTTCCAAACTAAAAAAATTAAAAGTTTTTGGTTGGTCAGACTATATATATATAAAACTTATACATATATATATCTATAAGTTTAATCTGATTTGGTTAGATATGATTTTGAAATATTTTAAGGAATGTTTAAAGGGTGGAAAACATGAATAATAAACAAAGAAAAGTTCGTGACAGTTGAATTTTTAAATAAAAACCGTTCCTGGGATATATTTGATGTATTATGTTACAAATAGTCACTTCAGTAATTTGTGTTTCATAGCTGTTGTCCGAGGTCCGATATCTTAGTTCTGTTTTTAAAAGCTTGTATTTGGTTTTTAGTTCAAGTTCAAGTATACTTAGAACTCTTTTTTTACCCCGACGTCCGCCGTTTCACAACAGCGCGTTTTTCAAGGCAGTTTTTGCCGCGCACCACCACTTTGTGGAACCAGCTGCCCACTGAAGCATTTCCGAACCAATTCAACTTAGGGTCCTTCAAGAAGACAGCGTACTAATTCTTAAAAGGCCGGCAACGCACTCGCGAGCCCTCTGTCATTGTGTGTCCATGGGCGGCGGTATCACTTAACATCAGTTGAGCCTCCAGCCCGTTTGCCCCCAGTTCTATTAAAAAAAAACCACATGATATTCGAACGTTATCACAAAGACCTGAATTTTATTTTGTCGGATATACTCTGCATTTTTCAGCAAACAGGATGTCATTGTGTGTGATAAATTGTTGAGATTCCTATCGGAACAATAATCTGTGGGTTTACCCAGTAATTTATAATAATTTGAGTTTCCCCACCATAAGTTTGCAATATCTTTTTGATTATTCATTCATCGATTAAGTTGATCAATCATACCGGTGTCGATTATACATATATATTATAAATGCGCCCGTTATCGGTTTCGTGTGTAAGGATTATGATAGATAACCTAAAGTAAGCTTAATTGTTTAAATCAAATAATATTGCTTTGTCTTTTACGAACAATTGGTTACCATGACAACGCTAGAAATATTCATGTCGATTATGTAGGCAAATTACAATGTAAAATTTTGTCATTACAAGGAAGGCTAATTCTATACCGAAATTTTTTTGCTTGAATTGGCAGGCCCATTGCTGTGCCCCCCGATATTATTTTCCTATGCCCTTTACTATAGATTCGCTACTACGCATTCAGTAGTTCGGCCGAGCCACAGAATTCGTTTTGTCAGTATATCTCTTACCCCACGTATCATTCTATTTCCTGTGCTACGCTATGTGACATCACACAAGGGTTTATTGATAATGTCTAAATATAGGAATGTATCCAAACAACGTAGTCTCTAGTAAGGGCAAAACACTGTTTTTATGTGCAATTTTTCTGGTTATGAATGAACTAATTGAAATGATATGATTTACAGGTATCACAGAGAGCACGGGTTTGATGGCTGTAAAACTGACAGCTCTTGGAAGACCACAATTACTTGTAAGTCACTTTTACACATGCAGACCCTTAATAAAAGTCACCCAAAATATTCTATCTCAGGTAATATGATACTAATAACTAAGAAAGTATTGTAAAAACAAAACACAACCAAATTTCTAAGATCTTTAACACTTGCTTTATTATCCTACTTGAATAACATAGACGATATTTGTCCTTAACAATAAAAGACAGAAAGAAAATGCCATGAAGGTACAAAACAGAATCATGTTTTTACTTATAAAGTATATAACCTATAGTATTCAATTTTTTTTCTATTTGTTACCAGCTCCAACTGTCCGAGGTGATTATGCGTGCGCGTAACTACATGCAGCAGATAGCGGGTGGCACAGGCAACGTGCTGACCCATCACAAGACAATAGAGGACTTCCAGAGGTACCTCGGAGAGCACTCCAGCAAACCGGAGGTTCAGGACTTCATGAAGAAGATCACCTCGGATAAAGAGGGGTTAGTAATTATTGGCAACCTTGATTTGCTAGTAATATACATTTAAACTTAAAACATAACTTTTTTAAAGTTATATTGTATCTACTCGCATTTTTGTTATTGAAAAAAATATATAACAAGTATGTATTAGGCCTCATTACTGTTGTATTATGTGTTATGTATTATAATTATTGACAATTGAGGGATGAAAAACAATTTATACATTTATTGCATAAATTAAATGATAAATAAAACCCTCATTTTCTGGTCCGAAGGATCAAAAACAATACGTAACTGAGGGGCTTAAAGAAAGTCAGTGAAAATGTTTCAGTATGCTGCATTTATTCCCGTGGGACCGGTCAGTGACAACTAATTATTATCGTAAGAGTTGGATCACTCGCTAATCAGCTTTAGTTATTAGCTAGAGGTTATTTCTTGCTAGTTGAGACCTTTTCTCACAAGTTGCACTCAAATTATAAATTAATAATCAAAAATCTAGACTCAAAAGTATAAAGTTTTCTTTAAATGTATGTCCTGGGCTAGAAGTATTTGCTATTTATTTTGTGATTTCTTCCGTGTAGCTCGTTACCCAGTCAAAACGATTACTTTTTGATTTGGGTATTTGCTAAAACGCATTTTTGAACGTGTCAATTTTTAATGACATGAGTCCAACATAATTGGTACACGTCATAGTTTCCCAAAGTACAAATTTCAGTTGAGCAATACAATATAATTTGAGAAACAATTTATAAACAACAACGCCCAATAGATGGCCATGTCTAAATCACTATCCTACCTTCTTTCCTATCTTTTATTCCCTGCCTCTCTTTTCCTACATCTCTTTTATTCTACCTAACCAAACTCATCCCTGTATTAAGTCCCTTAAAGTATCGAAATTAGTTCATCGGTTGATTAAAAATCTCTTACTCATTAAATCATATGAATTCTTGCAGCATCGTTCACTTGTTCCCCTGGTCCAACATCCTCGACAAGGATATGAATTTATCGGACTCCTTCCGGGTGCCCGACCCCAAGACCGGGCAGATGCGGCGTCTAATCTCGCAGATCTCGCCCAAAGAGGAGGAAATGTTCAGGAACATGCTCAGAAGAATCAACCACATCATCCAGGTATCGTACATTTTCTTCATTGCCTGTCGATTTAAAAATATGGTTCTCTGTATTACGGATGATGGTTTAACGTGACAGCGTCAAAACAAAACATTGATGTAATTATTGCATACTGAAGTCTTCGAGTTAAAGAAAGATTCTTAAATGGCCGACAACGCACTCGCGAGCCCTCTGGCATTGAGAGTTTCCATGGGCGGCGGTATCACTTAACATCAGGTGAGCCTCCTGCCCGTTTGCCCCCTGTTCTATTAAAAAAAAAGATGCGGCGGAAGCGTACAATGAGCGTAATGGTGCAATAAGCGTAATGGTGCAATAAGAATAAGGGTGCAATTAGCGTAATGGTGCAATAAGCGTAATGGTGCAATAAGCGTAATGGTACAATAAGCGTTACGGGTCAATGATTCACGGGGAAAGATAAATTGCAGTAAATCTGTTTACGTAATATTTGAATGCCCTTTATCTGTTGGCTAGTTTCCTAGGCTCCCTATGCTAAGTTTTTTAGCTAACCCTCAGTCAATCAGCAGTTTATAATTTCTGAATTTTCAGGTTGCTGCTGAGGCGGATGTGAGGATAATGATTGATGCCGAGCAGACATACTTCCAACCTGCCATTTCCCGAATCTGCTTGGAAATGATGAGACGCTATAACAAGGTAGAAATTTGATTTATTTACTTGAGCAACTTATTGACGAAAGGGTTTAGGTTTTTAGAAACGAAATATAAAACTTTAAACGAAATGGGATTGAATTAAAACCGATAAAAAACTCATAATTTCAATTTTAAAAAATGTGTGCGTTGATTATTTTTTAATTTTTAGCAACTTCATCAAAGAATTGATACGGCGATTATTTTTCTTAATTTTGACACGTTTTTTCATTAAAACTATTTCTTATATGCTCTATCATTAAAAGCCGGCTGTCAATGACAATGTGTGTGTCCATGGGCAGTACCGCTTAATGACAGGAGAGATTCCGGCCTGTTTACCGTTCTATAAAATATTTATATTTACCAAATATTTATATTTACCAAATATTTATATTTAGGTATAACTTCAGTTGAATATATCGTTTTTATGACATAACATATATTTTGGATTTTCGCACACATATAAAGATAATTTGAGTTCAAAAATTGATAAGCCTTTGGGACAAAATTTTAAAAACTTTATGAAAAACTGGATTTTAAAATTTAAATATTTTTAATAAAAAAATATATATATTAGATTTTATATTAGGTTCCAGTTTGGTTAGCTTCAGTCTCGAGTCTCCAAGTTGTGTTCCATACAGCTGATTTTCATTGCCCCCTTTACAATCAAATTGCCCCCTGTGGGGCGTGGGCTCCACGTTGGGAATACACCCATGTGGTCATATATTTAATGACGTACGAATCTTTTGCTGGGTTTCATAATTTTTGCCATAAAAATATTTTTTTTCTTTTTATTAAATCAAACATCACAGGTGTACTACACACAACTCAGCCAAACAGCCAAACATGGTGTACTGTTTCTTCTATATATATATATACTTGTTTTGATGTTAAATCATTCGATTTGTAGGGAAGATTCGTGGTGTTCAACACTTACCAGACTTACCTAAAGAACACCTACAATGAGATCGTGACCGACCTGGAGCAGGCCGAGCGTCAGAACTTCTTCTGGGGGGCCAAATTGGTGCGCGGTGCTTATATCGAACAGGTCAGTGATATTACTGTAGTATAATATTAAGGTTTTTGAAATTATTTACTTCTTTAGGCGCGTTATGAAAATTGGTGAAAGTGAAATTTTACGATGCGTGCGCACCGTGACACAAAATTAACAGAATGAAGTTAGCACGCACGCCGCCTCTGTTCATCGTGTACTAATATTTATAATATTTATCCACATGCTTTGAGTTTCCACATTTATAACACGTGTTTTCATTATACAAACGAATTTTATATGAAATTATATTCAGAACTGATTTAAATTGAATATTTAACTCAGTAATAATTAATTATAGAAAATATTTGTGAAAAAACTGTGCTGATCAACCTTGCTAAGTGCTTCAATACAATTGATTTTAACTATCCGTATGTAATAATAATCAATAAATGTATCATTTAGTAATATAAACGACAAAATTTATATTACTAAATGATTATTTAATATAATTCATACTAAATATTATTAAATTATAAACGTAAAATATTTATTATTAATTTTTTAATATTAAAAAAAAACATAAATTTTTACATTAATTGAAAAAATTATTATAAAAAGTAAAATCGAACATCAAATTTAAATATTAACTTTTAATATTTATTATTAAATTGAATGAATAATATAATATAATAATTAATAATTATTATTTTTCATACGCCAAAGAAGTATAACTTCTAACGCGTGTACATAGATACATAGATGGCGCTGTTAAGCAGAAAAAAATCCAGTTTCTGTTGCAAGTTTGCTAGTAATCTGAATAAGAATAATACCACGACTTCAACTTAATTTGCATTAATTAATTAATTAAAGTTCACCACATCATACATACTATATCTATGGTATTACAAACTCTTTTATCTAAAAGGACATGACAAAAAAATACAATTGAAATGTTTGTAAGATAAAACGAAAATACCGGATTTTTGTTAAGCAGAAATAAATATTAGCAAAACAGCGGATTAGATATAAAATTGGCCTTCTTTAAAACTGATCGTATGTTGTTTTTAATAGTTTACTATTATCCTAGACTGTATAAAATGAATTTTTAAATTCTTGTAAAATAAATTTTTCGAGTCTAAGTAACTTTACAAATAACTTAATAGATGGCGCTATAATACAGAAACAAAAATGTCAACAATGGATAACATAATAATAATATGATAAAAGATAACATGTTTCTGAACAATCTTTAAATCAAGACAGTACAACTAGCGATTAGAATTATTGAACTTTGATTTGATTTAGATTTGGATTGGACATACGCACTATAAATTTTAGCCTTGAATTCGGGGTCGAGTGATACTTGAGAAGTCGTTGTCGATTTATTTTTATTTTCCTTTTTGTTATAAACAAAAAACTCCTGTGAAACAAAACACAAAGAAGCAATAATAATACAAAAATAATTGTAAGAGGGCTGATTACTGCCTGTGAAATTAATAGTTATTAAGCATAGACTTTGTAATATACGCTTACACAATGGAATATTATGGGTCTGTTAATACAGACATTAACAGACCCATAATACTCAATTGTGGTCATAAATTTATTAATTGATTTACAGGAGCGAGCCCGAGCGGCTGCCATGGGCTATGAAGACCCGAGTTGCGAGAGCGTGGAGGCCACTACCGCCTCCTTCCACAAGTGCCTCAAGGAAATACTTGGCAGGGTCAAGGTAAGCATTTTGCACTTACTAGTTCGAAGCGTCGTTATAGTATTAAAAAAAATTTCAAATTTCCAAATATTTTCCCAGAATTAGGGACAAAAAATTTCTCAATTGCTGGCAATGCCTCGGGCGCGTACGAACTTACTCAGAGAAGTACCGTTTACGGGTACCCTTAATATTATTGTGTGTGAGACAGATGTATTTAGTTGCACACTGGCCGAATTCGCAAGAATTGCATTACAATTTGTAATTAGTTATAATTTTTTAGTTTTTTTTTTTTAGTTTTTTTTTAGTTTTTTTTTTTAATTTTTTTTAGTTTTAGTTTAGTTTTCTATTTGCATTAAGTTACTGATAAAATAAGAAATAAGGAAGTTTTAATACAATTAAAACAATATTTAATATTTTTGATGAAAGGTTTAAACAATAAACAATATAGTCTAGTCAACAAGTTCAAAAACGTGAAAAATTGAGATAAAGGTCCTAAAAATGTGAGCGATGGCTCATTCGATTCGGAATCACTTCTAGAAAAATGTTTTGAAGGATTTTGGAGTAGGTTAAAAATTGCAATTGTTACTAACTTAAGATGAAAAAACAAATGATATTTAGTTTTTCGTTAATAACTCGAAAAATATTAACATTTAAGCAATTTTGGTAAAAGCTAGTTGAAGAGGAGGAAATTTCCAATAAAAAAGTCCGGGAATCCTGTCTCCATTATTTATAATTTTAATTAGACATTGAATTCGGCTCCGCGCGGCAGTTACATGCCATCGCTCATATTTTTGGGACCTTTATATCTACTTTTCATGTTTTTGAACTTGTTGACTAGACTAATTTATCAGATATGGAATTAATAGGAATATCGAATTTGACTGTTTACACATTAAAAATAATTTACAGTTGATTCAATATAATTTAATTCGAAAACGTATTCTGATCTAGGGTGACCGCCAGCAAAATCTGGGTATAATGGTGGCCTCCCACAATGAAGACACAATCCGATACGCCATCCAACTGATGAGGGACTACAACATCCAGCCTGACGAAAAGGTCGTGTGCTTTGGACAACTTCTGGGCATGTGCGACCACATCACCTTCCCACTTGGTGAGTGACGTTCCTTATAAAATAAACCATAGACAATTCCAAACGCTTTATTTTTATCGTGATAGGGTTGTATTTCTTGCAGTGTTATTCTCTCTACTGATACGTATTATTGATATAAATATTTTAAATTTACATTAACTGTCTGTTGCTTTTGTTAATTCCGTTTAGTTTAGTTATGTTATATAATATAGTGATACTATTAGCATATTAAAGTAACATGAATAATATTTAGAGTTATTCTTAAATTAAACTAATTTAGTTATTATAAAAGATTCGCAAAAAGTGTCGGATAGGTATTCGTCTCTTTCTGACAACACAACGTAAATACACATGTAATTGTACGCTGTGTTGAACAAAGACAAAATATTTTTTTAATGAATAATATAGTAAGACTGAATTGTCTTTGACATCAAGAAAAAATAGATTATTTACAGGTTATATAATATAAACGAATAATTCCAGGTCAAGCCGGCTACTCGGCCTACAAGTACGTCCCGTACGGCCCAGTGCTGGAGGTGTTGCCATATCTCTCGCGTCGTGCGAACGAGAACCGCGGTTTCCTCGTCAAAATCAAGAAGGAGAAGGGTCTCTTGCTCAAGGAAATTTGCCGTCGGATCCTCACCGGCAAGGCCTTCTACAAACCTGTCGGTAATTACACGCCCGTGTAGGCCAAGCCTGATCTCTAGGAGTTTCAATTTTACCGCTTTCGCTTTCGTTTACAGCCATCTGTACACAGTCGTAAATGACAGGAGTTAAGCCAATAGAAGTTAGCTATTGACTATTTATACGACTGACAATTAATACGTGACAGATGTCAAAATCGGTATAAGATTGGCAACAACTACTAAAGTGTCAACGTCATAGCCTAGAGAACGTCAGTTTGACAGTTTACATTTTCTATTGGTTTAAGTTCTGATGGTCTTTTGAATATTCAGAACTGCATTCGTAGATTGAGCTTCGTCCACACGTTTTAGGAATTGAGATATAGTCTCATGTGTACGGGGCTTTAGGAATTGCTCCAGGGAATGTGGAAAGCTAGTGGAATCTTTTTGGAATTGTTTTTATGTACATATTATTGCCGATTTTTCTTCAAATTGCGCAAGTATTATGCGAATCTATTAATTCATCTTTTTATTGTATGAAATTAATATTTTGTCGGTATGTTGCATTTTTGCAACATTGTAGATATTTTTAATTAAACTGAACTATCACAATTTTCATTTTATTGTACACGTATTTTTTAATTTATTTAATTTTTAAATTGTAGTATTATTATGTATATTTTGATGTTTTATTTTGGAATTTATTTAGTTATTTTCGGTATTAATATGTGTATTGCCAACATAAAATACGTAATAAAGAAATCTTAGTGTATCTTTGATAACAGCAATTTCTTAAAAACTCCTGCGATGTCTGTATTATAATGAAATAAAGATCATAAAATTACAATGAGATTAATAACTAGTATTATATCAACAAGATGGCGGGCAAAAAACAAAATGGCGCCAAGTATCATACGGGACTTAATGAGTGCATTTCCGTGTTCTAAGTCTTAATTTATTCATGTAAGCTAGAATGTGTTTTGTGCTATTGTTACTTTACTGTTATTTCGGGCAATAAAATGCTCAATTTTTTAAAGCCCGACTGTTAGGTATAATTTCGGTACTGCACCCTAAAATGTAACGTAAACTAAAATTATTATCTGTGCTACGAAGTTGTTACATGATGGGAAAAAAGTTTCTCATCAAGTAACAACAAGATAAAAGATTTTCATTTTAACAATAAAAACCCTGAAACCGCTACAGAATACAATTTATATTTGTGAGTTTTTGTTGTTATTTGCACACAAATTTGACTCAGGCGCAACAAAAGGTAATTCTCGAACGGAAGGCGTAGTAAGGTATTATTTGTCTATGAATAGTTTTCGTTATTATGCATCATAACTATAGACAATTTAATACTGGAACACTGTGCCTAAATTGAGTATGACGACTTGCGAGTTTAAACCCTTTTTTGCAGTACCGAAGAATAAGTTCCTATTATAAAAAATAGGCCGATAACGCATATAATCGTAATGTATGTATTTAGTTTTATTAATTTATTTTATCTTCATAAAGTGACCGGTAAATAGTATACATAAATTTTAGTTTAATTCCAATTTTGTTTTTAATTTAAGCTGTTTGCGATACGTTGTGATGCTAATTTAGATTTTATGAATAGACAATTAATAAAGACAAATGTTGTATATTTTTTGTTTTTATTTCCTTTTTGTTGGCAATAATGTGTACTGTTTGACACATAAAAAGTATTTACGTCAAGGCTACAGTGACCTAATTCCAGAATCAGGATCTCTTAATGTCAGAACAACCATAAAACATTGTCAATGTTTAAATTAAAATAAATCTAGTTATTGTTAAAGTTAGCCAAATGTAGGCAAAAAATTCGGTTTTTAACAGGCCGTGGTTACATCATTTCTGTATTTGTGAGCTCTCTGAACGTGTGCTCTTAGAGAAAACACTTTGCGATAGGCATATTCCTATCGTAACACAAAATTGTCTGCATTACGATTGTATATGGCTGCGTCTGTTGCAAAGTATCTATCTCTAAGACCCGTTAACACTAACAATTATTTGCGATAGTTACATAGACTGTTGACTTAGTTGTCAACTGTCATAAATCAAATCTGACAACGTACAATTTTAAATGGAATGACGATTCTGACCTTCATGTTAAGAGCTTCCGCTATAAAAAAATAATACGTTTCTGACAGCGTTTTTCGTCAATTAACTGAAGTCACGGCCTGGCGCTTGTTTTAAGGTGTGTCGTAGCTTAGTCCATGCTTGTTAAGACTATGACTTGAGGTGGTATAGATGTTAAACTATGTAGGCAGACAATAATGTTCATTATTATTGATGTATTTTACGGCAACCATAGTTACGCGTGACGTTTGCGAGGCCGATTGTGTTTTGTTTGTAAATATTAACTCTTCGAAACAAATGAAAATCGCTTTCCTTGATTATGATTGGTCTGCATCATCTCTAGACCCATCACAGTCCAGCATGTTATTAAGAATTTTATCAAAATTAACTTCTTACTGCAATAATTGAGTAATGCTATTATGAAACTATACTACGATCAATAATGAATTTTGTTAATTTTCCATAATCTATAAATTCGTGGTTACTTTATAAAAGCAACATACCTGCTGTTATCGGACTGTGAATCGCTGATCTAAATGCTTTAAAGCAGTGTTTCCCAACGTGGGGACCGCGCCCCACGGGGATACAGACGCTACAAAAATTTCATACCAAAAAAATTGTAGACATAATTTGCAACTGTTTTACTAAACTGTCCTTTCTTTTCTATATTCATAATCTTTTATTATATTAATTTAATGCCACGATAAAAAAAGAGAAGAATGAACGAATCAAGCAAGTCTTTGCTATAGGAATACTAAAAATTATAGACAAATCAGAATCGACCGGTACCTTAAATTGTTTTCCAAAACAGTTAAGTGTAACTTTATTGCCGTATATATTTAACTATATATCATATGTATATTATAAGTCCCAGGTAGCGTTTTTGAATGGTTTTTACACAGATATGACACTGATGTGGTTCTACTGGCATGTAATAATTTTAAGGTTTTTTTTTCTATTTGTTATTAGTAATGATTGTTACTTAGGTTTAATAGTATAAATGAAAATCTGATCTGGATGTTTGATTTATTCTTCAAAACATTGGTCCTTCGAACCGGATTGAACCGAAATTTAATACTAAATATATTCTAGTCAAGACAAGTCCTGTCAAAGCCAGTAGTGCCATTGTTCAAGATTTAATAATGTTGACAAGATGGGGCTGTATTATATGAATAAAATTGTATTAATGTTGATATTGAAGTTTCATTTTCACACATTTTATAAGATTGAGAACGTTCACTGGTGTTCTCATCCTGTGCACTCTAGGAGCTTTTAATTATAGCTAATTTAAGGAGTTTTTAATAATAAATACAATAAATGCAAGCAGTTCTATGTCTAAGTATAAGCTATGTCGTTATATGACATATTACGAGTCTCCTAAGGCAATACATTTATATTAACACCTACGAACATTTGCACCAACTTCAAAGATGGAAATGTCACAGTAAAGTAGTTTTTGAGACTAGTTTGAGTCAGATTTCATTTAAAATACCTGTGCAACCGGGTTTTATGAATCAAAGAAAAAGAGTTTGGGTTGACTCCTCCTGCCTCCTGCCTGTATTAATTTAAAATTTCTTCAGCATCACCTTGGCGATTACTTCCGAACTCGAATCGACTGAGGGTGGGCTGTCAATCCTGAGAGATATGACCTCTAATTGTTTAAAGCAATAGGTCCTCCTTAAAAGCCGGTAACACACCGATTAAAACGGGTGTTCATAGGCGTCACATAGGCTCATTTGCCCCCCTATTGTTTAAAGTAAATAGAAATGCAGTGCAAGACACTATGCGAGTCTAAATGTGGTTATTATTGTACTAATGGCGCTGCGACCTTGTAGGCCTTTCTGTGTTCATTAGTAATAGGTAAGTACGTGATCAACCTTATGTGCCGGACACATACCGTCGACTTTTTGGGTCTAAAGCATCCAAGAAAGAGAAGAAAAAAACGGTTGCACCACAACGCTCGAGTCTAGTAATAACTTTATTTAAAAAGCAAGAAACAAGCCTTTGTGATAAACGCTGTTGATTTTTAGGTCTTACGTAAAACCTAAAAATCGCCGGTGTTCTCATGATGTTTTCCTTCATCGTTGACGTACGAATGTAGCTGATACAAACTGGTATTTCCTATCTTCATGTATGGTGCAGAAACGTGATCTATATTTTCTCGAAAAAGGCTAACGCCTTTGAGATATGGTGCTGGAAGCGAGTGCTAAGAATACTGTGGACTCATCATATGGACTCGCCTGTCTACTATATGCAGACCACGAATTATATCATATTCCCGCCATACAATACGCAGAGGCGATGAGAACATGGACACTGATCGTGGTGACACAGAAAGTAATAGATCATGTGGTCGTTCACCTAATCACCATCGTCCTCAAATACGCTGTTAAAAGAGAGGCGTTGAACAGAAACCGGTAGAAACAGATACCGACTTAAGAGAGAGAGTTTCTTTCAAAATCTACGATAAAATAAAAATTAACAACCAACAATCAATATTTATTTTCCATATAAATCTAAACATTTAACACATGCTTATCAAACGAGAAATATTGGAAAGATACTGAGAATAAGAGACTTTGTACAATACAGTTGTAAAATACAATATCATAACTAAGTTTACAAAATAGTTATTATATTGTATTTTAGGTGTACGATCCTCCCTCCGTACTTAATTAAAAAACACTGTGTAGAAAAACTATATAAAGAAATACAATACTTAGAAATATTTACTATCATTGAAAGTTATAAAGATTAAAGGTAAACAATTTTATTTGATCAATTAAACTATCGCGTACAAATTAGCTGTATTTATAGGTTTTGATAACCCTCTTACATTTCGCCTTTTTAAATTTTATGTTTTGATACGCGAGTCGCAACAAAATCCGTTGCAATTTGAAATAGAATCTTGATACTTGTCGAGTTGAGTATCTATGGCAGTGTTTTCTAACGTGGGGCCCGCGCTCCACAGGGGGGTGATTTGATTGTTAAAAGAACAATCGAAATCAGCTGAATATATCTCCGGCTGAGCTAAGTTCCGGCTGAGCTAAGCTCGCCAAAACAGCCCGTGCTGAGCTGTAAAGGCCCTTAAGGCCAACAGCGAGATTCCATTCTTAAAAAAAAAAAAGCTGAATATATCAATATGGTGACTATAGACTGCAGCTAACCGACTTAGAATATATTAATATAAAATCTCTGTACGGCAAGCATTCTGCGGAAGGATCTCATTAAATTGAAATAATTTATGAATAATTGAATTCATTTTAATAATAGTGCTTAAAAGCATAATGAAGAATAGCTTTATCAAAATTATTTGGAATTAGATTTTCATTTTTGTTTATATGTGTCAAAAAAATTTACTGTGTTTCGTTAATAATTCCCTATATATTTAAACAAAAAAGTTTAGTTTCTTAAGTAAAAAATAAATTTTAACGATTGTTTATGACAAGCTTTAGACGCGATAGTTTACAAGATGTATTTTGTATAGTTTCTTTAACGTTAGTCGAACGACACATGCGTTGTGTGTGTTTCGGTTTCGTCAAGTCCGATACGGATGATATTTATTTCACAGGTGATACGTTTCATTCATGAGTAAAAATCGATAATACATTAGACTTATTTATACAAATTCGTTATAATACATTAAAGGTAGATTTTGCAATCGCAAGACGAGTTAAGAATAAGATTCAAAATGTGCATATGAACTGAAATTCTATTACACGATATAAAGACGCAACGATTTATTACTAACAATTAACATTCACAGCACTTCAGAAAGTCTACCCTGATTGGGGAATTAGAAAAGTCTATTATATACAAGGTGTGTACCAAGGATACCTCCTATACAGTGGAGTCATAATTTTTATTCGTATTATATCGTTTGCCCCGAAAAACAAAGATGTAAACCACTTTACGACTGTTTTAATATTTTCTCTTATTTGACTTTGAGTTATGTCTGTGTTCAGATTTTTTGCAAAACATTTTATTATAAAAAACACGAGAATAAAATACCACGGAAATTATTTTGGCTACAATGTTAGCAATACTCGTTAACCTAATTTTACATTCTGTAGTAAATAGATAGCAACAACGATGAAGGTAGTTTTAGTTTATATTGTAATTTAATTAAATATATATGTTCCGCGAAAAGAGTGGTAATAAATTAATACGTTCGAAACATTCGTCAAAATTACCGTCGTAATATACGGAGTCATAATAAAACCCCTTTGCTATTCAATCTTATTAGGTTATGTACATTTAGTTATTTTACAATTATTAAATACATAACAAAAATATTTAAATATGTATGTAAATGTAATATACGTAGTATCTTAGTAATATATAGCGTGACCTTTATTTTTAACAAAAAATAATAGATTTTGCTTGAACGACTTCGTTCCCATTGCAAGTAATATAATAAGAATAAGCAGATTATGACATAAGAAAAATCTAGTGGTGTAAAGCAGTTAGTACATTAAAACCCTTAGCAAAGGCGAAAATGTACGAAGTTTCTATTACATAATAGATTTAATGGTTGGTGTGGTCTAAAACAGACACCCTCTGTAACATCCAATGACGACAGCAATATCGATTCTGACGTGTTTGTATCCATTTTTGATTTAGTTCTCTTAATATCCGTAGCGCTGACGACACCTAAACTGGGTATAGCGCGGTACAAAAACGAATAATGGCCGTTTTATTTTAATTAAAACTAATATGATCGTGCGTTTTATTAATTAAACCAAAATAACGGAGGATCACAAAATTCTAAGTAAAAAACTTCGGCCATTTTTGCGATATTCTTATTATTATAGTGAAGACATAGATTGCAAAGTATCTGAATTAAAGAAGATAACATTGCCATCTTCTTGATAAAATATGACATATTCTTTAAGTTGCTATCTAGTTAGAAAAGATTTTGTCAATGTCAAGTAAATGGGAGAATATGACATTAAACACTGTTCATTACAACAAACATCAAAACTTGTCACTGTCAAGCCATAACATGGAATGCATTGTTCTCTCTGGCTTGGCCATACCGTCGCTAAGAGCGATGACGGATTTCCCTCCTAATCCGCAGTTCCAGTATAGCATGGGACGACAAGGCTGTGAAGAGGGTAAGAGCTAGAACAGCGAGCTGTGTCCTCACACAGAGAACATGTCGCGCAGCGCAGGCTAGAGCCAGCCCTGCATGTCGAGCGCTGAGCGTAAGGGACCAAGGTCCACGCCACCCAGGGCCCCCTACTGATATTCCTCCCTGAAAAATTACAATTTTTATTTAGTTTTGAAAAAAAAAAACAAAAAATCAGTGGCGCTACAACCTCTTTTTGGTCTGAGCCTCAGAATTTTGAATCTTGATCAGCCTCTAGTGCCTGACACACGCCGTCGACTTTTTGGGTCTAAGATATATCGGTTTCCTCACGATTTATTCCTTCACCGTTTGAGCGAATGCTACATGCGCACATAGAAAGAAAGTCCATTGGTGCACAGCCGGGAATCGAACCTACGACCTCAATAAGAGTCGCACGCTCAAGCCACTAGACCAACAATGCTCTATTTAGTTTTGAACTTAAGTCACATTTAATATCAAATTTAAAAAAAATCATAAAACAATTAATTTAAGTAAAAACTACCTTTCACCACTTAGGTTGACAGCATTTTTTTTCTAAACTAATCATAAGGAAAATTCAAATGATATACCTGTAACACATCCCACAAAGCGGAACAAGCGCCCCATGCAGCGGCTGCAACTGTTGGTAGAGCTAGGTCAGTTTTTGCGGCTCTCCAGCGCAGTAAAGCTAGCAATAATGAAGCATGGGCTGCGGCACCTCCAGCGCCTAAATAGCCACGTCTTCCTCGAGCGGCTGCCATACTGAGAGTTGCAGCGGCTAACGCTTGCAGCGCTCCAGCACCGCAAAGTGCACGCCATGCTTCGCTCCAACCACCTACACATACGCCGTACCACTGAAAACAGGACAGCTTATTAGCGTTTAGAGTTATAAAGAACATTTCCCTATTTAATTATGCATAATGTAGTTAATTAGTAGGTCGTAATATATCCCGATATGGCCTGTAAAAATGCATTACAAGGAGTTATTCCTGAATTATTCTGCATATTTCAACAAAGAGTCACCACCAGTCACATTCCGTGCGGCATTATCCCTTGGGGTTGCGTACACATGTGGGGATCTGCATCTTCTACCGCATTTACCATTGAGAGTGTTCAGAGGAGTTGTTCAGACTAATACCTGCAGCTGAGTTTCATTATCGGATATTAATACTACATCACCTCGACGTCAGTCGTTCCTCAACTGAACATCTCTTAAGGCGCACCACCACTATGTGGAACCAAACTGCCAGTATTACCGAGCCAATTCGACTTAGGGTCCTTCAAGATAAGAGCGTACCAATTCTTGAATGGCACTTGCGAGCCTTCTGGCAATGTGAGTGTCCATGGGCGGCGGTATCACTAAACATCAGATGAGTCTTCTGCCCGTTATCATCCAATTACATAAAACATCTACTCATTTTTAAGGCATTATTATGACAATAATAAAGAATAAATCTGTAAAGTTTCAGTAATCATGACTATAATATAAAACAAATTTTTTAAAAGAGGTTGGAGTGAAACAAATTTAAATCTTTAGAGGCGATATCCCAAAACAGGGAGAGTTTACAAATTTTTCCTTTGAGGGTCCTATATACTTTGTTCGCATCGTTTGTAATATTTACAATGATACAACTGTAGGTATATTTTAAATACCAATGCCTAAGTTCTGCTAATTTACATTACACACTTAAAGTTTACACAGAATTGAATCGTTTTTATGCTTATATAATTGTAAGTTATGTATCATATTGTTACAAAAATGTCTATTATATTTAATATTGATATTTAAATAACTATTTGTGATCACAAAACAGAACTTCAATACTCAATTTTACTGATTAACTGTTTTAATAACATTGGGTATTTAATTTATTGCTTTATAATTCATAGAACTTTCAAAAATAATATCAATTACAATTAAATCAATGTGATTTTGTATAATATTTAGAATAATGTTATTCTGACACTTATTTTTATGTTGGAATTAATGTACATACATGTGATTATATTTTCATCTTAGTAGCGCCATCTGTTGACGAATTTATCGTTACTAAAATAAATTTGTAATGTGTGTACAATAAATCATAAGGAGTTATGTAAAATACATTGGTGTTGTTTATTTAACTATATTTCATAATGAATTGTCCAGTAACTTCGATTACATGAAGTTGCTAGAAATCGTGTGATTAATAAACCAAGCGATATTGCGTGTGTGTTTCTATTTTAATGGAGTCTAGACAAGATAATTATGACGTATCGCCGTCAGCTATTTACCTTAATATAAGAAGTATATATAAAACCCTGTTGTAGTCCAATAAATAATCCCATGGGAACGCCTAGAAGTCCTCTAGCATCTTTAAGCGTAGAACGAGCATCTGGAGGTGGTGAAGGTGTCGCAGCTGCTCCGTAGAGGGCCAAAATTGAGGCAACTAACGCCAAAACGGCCCAAACAGCTACCAAAACGCGGCGACCATCAGCACTTAGAGCCGTGCCTACCAGCGATTGGATGTCTGGACAACCGGACGCTCCACATGTCATTTCCTGAAAATGTAGGCGCAATTATTTTACACAATTATGTTTAGATAGAGGCGCAGCATACGCTGGAAGGCTTATAAACTGTGCATATCATCTAAAAAAAGCGTATAATGGCTACATAGACGAAATACTGGATTCTTAAATCAAAGTATTTTAAGAATAATAATGTATATCTGAAACATTTAGCCTAGATTTTATTTAAAACAAGATCAGTGGTGGCTTAGTAACTTCAGCATGCGTCTGAAAGTCGTAGGTTCGATCATCGGCTGTGCAGTTATGGATTTTCTGCCTACGTGCGCATGTAACATTTGCTTAAACGATCAATGAAAACGTAAAAAAAACAGCTTGCCTTAGATCCAAAAGAAGAAGACAAAACACTTACTTGCCTATTAAATTGACGCATGTCCATAAAACAGATCACAGAGATGTGAGGATGAAAAGGCAGTAGTGCCACTGATTTTTTAAAACATTTCGCAGCCACTCACCTCAAAATCTTCTTCAACTAAATCATCCTCTGATGGCGGCCAACTTGGCGTTGTATAATTATGTATTGAATTAGGCTGCAGTAATGGTAATAAATCTTCTGGCCAGATTAATAAAGCTCCTCCGAGCATTAGCGATCCCATCACCAGCCCCAAGTCATGTGACGCTCGAAGAGCTCTTAACGCTCGTCTCAGTGCTATTTTCCTTCTACATTCGTCGCCAGCTGCTTGTGAAAAAGACGTCGCAGACGCAGCCAGGGCCAGTTCCATTGGAGAGAGCATTACCCCACAAATACTATATAGAAAGAGAAGAATTGACAGAGGAGTATCGATCGTATGAGCGGCTAAGAGAACGCAAATCAAAACGTAGCTTAAATTAATGACCATTCTTGTTCCGGCCTTTTGTAGGATGATGGGAGAGAAAGGTGATACAATGGCTGCGATGGTGTGCATTATAGCTAAAGGCATGGCTCCAGCTTCTGCGCCTGCATATGCTGTGAAAGGGAGAAGTGCTGTGGAGGAGAGGCCACTTGCTATACAGAGAAGAGTGAACCGCGTAATAACAGGTTTGGGGAGTTTTTGGGGCTGCCGTGTAATAAGGCGCCGGACTGATGCGGCACCGAGGGATGATGCAACTGACTCTCTTCGTCGGTTTACAGGCACAGGTGGCAATTTGATAGGGGCCTTTGTTTTCCGCCATGGCCATTCCTTCTTGTAAATTGTGCTAACAGGAATCTGAAAAAGATTTTGAATGTGTCAATTATGGGGATTTAAATTAAACATATTAGTTACTGATTTTAAGCCAATTCGAAAACAATGTTTTACTAATGATACATACCAATTAGCTAATTGTTTCTTTGGTCTTAAAATATGCAAATGTTAAACCAGCTGGTTTTGTGTCGACATATAACGAAACGGGTTTTTATTAAAATAACATGAATATATTAATACTGATAAGTGTTAACGACTAGGCAAGCGGTTGACATATCAAAGAATATCTTAAAACAATTTCTTTCACACCTGAAACTTTATAACTACAAATACTAGGTTTGTTTGCAAGAAGAGAATGCTTAATAATAATTTTATGTTCGTCTATAATTAAGGTAGCATATGATAGAAACAAATAGAAAATTTATATATACATATTAAATACATATAAATAAATTCTTTAAATATTTTTTTTGGTTCTTAGACTATAAATATTTGTTAAAGTAAGTTGCAAGGTAAACGATAAAATGTAATGTATTTAAAACCTGTTCAAACACACACAAAATGTCTTTTAAATCCAAAGTTGTAATTGTTACCGGATCCAGTGCAGGTATTGGAGCTGCTTTAGCAATCGCCTTTTCAAGAGAAGGTGCTGACGTAGTCATAACCGGAAGAAATGGAGAAAGACTGGAAAAAGTAGCCGAGGAGTGTAAAGTCCATCAATCTCCACTTATAATCCAAGCCGATCTCACTAATGATCGCGATGTCGAAGAAATTGTTAGTAAAACAATTGAAAAACACGGAAAAATAGACATTTTAGTCAATAACGCTGGAATAGTACAACTTAGCAGTCTAGTGGATGATACCTTCTTAAATGCATTTGATCAAGTAGTTCAAATAAATCTACGCGCAGTGATTAAGATGACTAATTCCGTCACACCACACATAATTGCTACTAAAGGAAATATAATTAACATTTCTAGTGTATCAGGGAGACAGCTTTACGCTTATCAGTACACCGTTTATGGAATGTTAAAAGCTTCATTAGACTATTTTACTCAAGGAGCAGCATTAGAACTCGGAAAGTATGGTGTAAGAGTGAATGCTGTAAGCCCGGGACCAGTGGTAACTGATATTAAGCCTGATTCTACTCCAGAGTATAAGAGGCCAACATTTCCAACTGTACTTCAGCGATATAGTTCAGCAGAGGAGATAGGAGATGTTGTATTATTCTTAGCGAGTGATAAAGCAAATGGTATAACTGGATCGAATTATACTGTTGATAATGGTTATCTATTGGTTAAAAGTTAAACTTTATTGGTTACTTTTATTTCTTTTCATAATAAAGGTATATCATACGTATCTACAGATTGTTAAATTATTTTTTATAAGAGCGTTTATATTAAAAAAATATATATTGTTAATTTACTTACAAAAGTTAGTTACTTAGTAATAAGCATAAGTCTACACTTATACATAACTACTATGTAACCTATATGAATAACTCAATTTGAAATTATTTTAGCATCTAAGGCTAAATTGGTAATGCCCATTTAACAATATTCACAGCTATATTAGTCTGGAGGTTAAGCATACGTTTTTTAATCTGTCTATTAAGCTGCAACTGCGTACGTCAATGGTCTGTTACCTGTGGTATAACCGTTCTATGTCGATTGGGGTCTGAGATGGTCCGCGCGGCTGGGCGGACGCTGGGCCGCGAACGCTCCGTCAGGTCCGGTAGGCTGCCCATGCGTCCATATACATCAACTGCTCATTTCCATTGATTGGGGCTATAACAAAACCATAATATAAACTGACAGCTACTGTGGGTAACCCAGCATACGATTCATTTCTATATTTAGTGGATGAGTGCCCGTAGTTCGTTATTCAGATGTCATCGGCTTCTTTTATTTTGTGACGGGAGTACCTACTACTTTTGATTTAATTAGTTAATAATGGCGTGCGTAAAACAACAAAATGGTCTGTGTAGTGTATTATTTTACTATCCAATTACGGTGATTGTTCAGAATTAAATTAGGTATTTCGCACTGTGTGTCTGGCCATTGACTTTGAGGCCAAAATATATTAAGTTTGCTTTTGTATTACTTTAAATTGTTATGTTTTACTACAGAGTACAAAAGAGTTAATTGCGATTAAAATTGGGTCCATTTAGCATAATTATAATCCATTAAGTGTTTTATAATACAAATATAGAAAAGTTATCACACGTCACAATGTATTTTATTGCATAGTAGTTTTAATTAATACGACTCTTATCGGAGTGAATGTACGTCGCCCCGATGGTTTGTGAATACTTTCAAGATACCCATAAATTAACTGTTAAATTTTTTTAATGTGTCCTATATACGTTTTCGCATACACTAAATACCACTCCCTTTTCGGATATACATGTAATTTTACAACGGATAAGTTGACTGCAGAAAGCCTTTCGTTTCTTTTACTTTATTACGGACAATGTAAATTTCATATATGAATTTATATATTCGTCTGACCTACTTATTTGTAAATAAATAGCTCATGTTTTTTTTAATAAAAATACTGTATATGACCTTTAGGTAGAAAACATTTTAGGTCTAAGTCTAGCTAGATTCAGCTCAAGGCCAAGGTCGAGACGCGATCTGTTGCATTGTACCTTTATCGACGCGTGGAACGACCAGTAAAAAGCAAATAAACACAATTGAAGAAAAGCTTTTTTATGAAGTTACACCCGAATAATAAGCCATAATTAAGGTTTTATTTACACAATAAGGCGTTTTTATTTATTATTAATAATTGTAATATGTGACACGGTAATTCATTTTTCACTGAAACATATTAATCAATGAAAACGCAGCCATACCAATTTAAAAAGGGCACGCACTATACAATGCTTACCATGGATGTTTTACTTCGTTTAAATGGAAAGGAATTAATCGGATGTCTGGATATGTGTATCTATTTGATATGTTTAAAAATACCCACTACACAACAACACGGGGGTTGGGAAAATACTGGGATTACTAGAGATGAAGCGTCGGGTGGTAAGGTGACCATAATTTAGTGTATTCAGAGATTACAGAAATACAATTTGTCAAGCAAAATATTGATTATGCTTTTTTGGAATTGGTGATTTTTCGGAAGGATTCTGAATCTCTGCTATTTAGAGCCTGGATGGGTAATAGTCAACCACCAAAACTAAAATCGCTCTAAAATGTATTTTTGATTGTTTTTTAACTTTAGCATATACTTTACCATTATATTTTGCATAATTATATTTCATGATAGTAATATTGTCGTAATTTTATTCTTCAAATTCACACTGGAGGTGTGCAACATTTGATAGATCAGATCATATTATGAAACAAAGGTATTAAAATATTTGTATAAAGTATTGTAGTTAACGATTATTTTTATAGAATATTAAAACCTTTTCTAATTTATTTAATTATATAGATAACGAGCTGCCCCCGCGCACTTCTTTTCTGCTTAATGTGATTTTACATAGCCTACAATTTTAGTACATACCTACGTGGAACATTTTGCTATGCTACCCCAGAGACTATTCGGTTTTCCGGAGTGAAAAATATTTAGGTTTTTCTGAAATATTTTTTCTATATAAACCACAGAGTTCAATTCTATGTTTTTAATGAACATATAAAAAATAGGGGTTGATCGTAAAGGGGTGAAATTAAGGTAAATAAGACTGGTATGTATTTTTCTACGCTGTATAATATATTTTTTTGTTTAATACTAAAATAAATAATAGGGTTGGACCACCCTTAACATTTGGGGGACGAAAAAGAAACGTCCAATTCGCAGACCTAACCGGTGCGGCCACTGTTTTGAAAATCGGTTGAGCCATTTCAGGGAAGTTTAATTATAAAGACTGTGACAAGAGAATTGTATATATTAGATTGATCTATTCGTTGATCTTGAATGAATTTCTATACACTTCTTCTGTGGCGAAATAAATGAATAATACTGTGCATACGGGTAAAGGGCGTCCTGGCCTTAAACCTCCTCTATCCACGGGTGATAACTGCAATTATAATGAAGATATGAAATAACCATACAAACACATCTTATCTGTGGTGTGTTTAGTCTGCTTTATTCTTGTTTGTAACGTCGGCATTTCATTATCTATGAGGTTATCGTATATTTATAATAATAGTAATAACAATAATAATAAAGCCCGTTTATTTCCAATCTCTAAAAAGATTGAATATACAGCTTACATTTTCTTTTTCTTACTGGATATCGTACTGCGTGTCCAGGGTGATCTTTTCACGGGTGAAGGCCGCCTCTAACATTTTCCAAATATTCTTTTTCCATTCTCTTCCTTCTAATGCTTCTATGCATCGTAAGATTTTAATTAACCATTATTTGTAATAATTTTATAAATAAACTAGCAGACTAGGCCAAGCGTTGCTGTGGCTAAGGTTTTTGTTATATTACATAGTAGTCAACTATTCAAGGGAAACGGTAGTAGAACTTATGTCAATGAGAGATTAAGTGAAACATTGGTACTTTTAACACAGTGCCATCTGTTAGACTTGTATCAAATAATAAACAAATATTTGCAATAAAATAAAATTGCGACTATAATTAAATACCTAAGCTATCTCTTTACTTTATTTGGTTTATATTGATTATAAAATATGAGTGAAAGACCGAAGAGAATGCATTCTATCCGTTAATAAAAATTTATTGTCTTCGTAGGATTTGGTTATTGGGATGCACGTTGGAGATCGACATTCACAGTCTGATCTCAGATTGTTTTCGGGTGTAAGATAATAATAATGCCTGCAAATATTATTATTAAACTTCATATAATATTAGCAGTATTAGCAAGCAACAAAATATCACAACCGCATTACCCCGATTGTTTTTTTGTTTGAAATACAATGTGAACATAATTTCAATTGTTATGATAATTGATAAAAAGCAAGTATATTAGTTAGTTATCATACCTACGATAAGATACTGAACACGGCTATATTTTTAGCATGATTTTAGTTATAAGCTGTCTAAAAATAGCTCCTGCAGTCTAAAAATTACTTTAAAGATAGGAGATTATATTTTTAAAATATTACCAAATTCAAAGATACCAAAGTATCGATTGTATTTCTCTATTCAGTTGGACGCTTGAATAAAGTCTAATTATAAAACCAAAAAAGGGGTACTAGGGGAAAGGAAAGGCTAAGCCTTCAAGGGTGTTGGTGTGCTCAGCAAGGTGAGAAGGTTGTTTAAATAGACCAGCAACGCACTCGCGTGTCCTCTGACTGTGTGCATGGCGACGGACTTAACATTAGATGGGAATGCTTATCCAATGTTGTGCCCGTATGCGCCCTATTCTGTATAAAAATGAACTTTATGTCAAAAAGTGAATGCTAGTAAGTTATATGTTTCAAATCTTCGTTATTCACTTGTCATTGGAATATCATGTTCAACGATAAGATTTAGATAACATTAATAAAATGTTTATTATACGAGATAAATGATTTTAATGGTCACCCTTTTATATCTAGGGGTGTGCTGCGCATGCGTAGATGGCTCCACAGAGACAGCATTAAAATTGCAAACATGTGTCGATAATATATATGTAGCCAACAAAGTATATGTTTGGGTTCATGGGTTAAGTGGCACTCATTGCTTAATACATTTTGTTGGTTTAAGGGTTATTTTGAGTAACTTTTGTGTTATTGTAACTACATTAAACCTCCTGCTCAGAGTTCTTTATTATCTAAAGGTAGATTAATAATGCTTTTCAATGATATAAAAAGCCTCAATATACACGTGTATTTTTTTTCGGAGGACTGCGGCGAATTGTATTGGATCCAGCTTTGGCGCCGGGGGGGGGGGGGGGGGGTTTACATAGTCGTGGTCAAGTCAAGAACTTATAAGTTAACGTATACGTTAGCCATCATACAAAGATATTATATAATTTTAAATTAATTAAATATTGAAGATATGTAGTTACATAAAATCTTTTTTTTTAACAAATAAACTGCTCTTTACTCGGATCCGAGTTGAGCGGGACTATAGTAGCGTTGCCGCCCACTCGGTTCTGTGTGAGCTCTCGAATGCTCATATTCAGCACTCGACATGCCGTATGGCGACCACGCGGATCCGATGCGATTAAAAAAAATTCATACATATTTTCAAATACATTCATATTTAATAAATCAAAATTCGCCATAAAAAGTTTTGTTTCCAGTTATTACATTGTTTGAGCATTCAAACATTCAATTTTGTTTTAATTTAATAACAAACAAACATGTAATAAAGAAAAATCGATAAATAAGCGTACAAAATATTTTTATATTTTATTCATTTTGGAGTAAATTTCAAATGAATCTCTTCCACTGGTTGGGTGGTTAATACCCGAGGCTCGAATAGGATTTTCGTGGGCGTCTCCTGAACTAACTCCACTTGACACTTTCTCAGCAATGTCAGTAGACCAGCAATTGATTGCATTTTCGCAAATCTCAAACCTGAAAATTCAATTTTGAGAGTTCTTTAGAACAAATCATTACGGATGGAGAGATGCACACAAAAATTACACATTTAATTATTTCTCTCCTTGAAGTTAGCTTCTTAAAGTGCATGGCTAGAAACAAATTTAAAAAAAACTGTTACTATTAAGTCATTGTCTTGTATAAGGTCAAAATGGCGCGTGGTTTTTAAAATTTCGACGTGTATTAATATAAATATGTACCGGTTTCTTAAAGTTGTTCTGATCGTCTGTCTAGGAATAAATTGTTAGATACTGTTCCTAGCTACCGACAAATACAATGTTTTCGATTTTGAGTTTCTTTCCGCGCGATTTCAAGCTAATCTTATCTTATTAGTGTTATGGATTGAGAGGATGAAATCGAAACTGCATACCGTCAAGATTGGTATTGAATGTCACAGTACCGGTTCTGTTTAGATTGATTTTAAAATATTTTTTTTCACTGGCAATGGAAATCAAAGCCTCCTAGGTACATACGCAGTTATTGTGCTGAATTATAGACTTGTGTTAGAAATTGTCTTTAAACAAATTACATTTTACAGAATCCTATTAAACAACAATCTTATTAAGCATGGTGAGATGATGAAAAACAACAAGCAACCCAAGTGTTTTAGAAGTCGGGATCTTTGTTAATGCGACAGCGAAGGCCTGGTTTGTACCAAGGGTTGGGTACCAAGGACCAGAACTAGTCTGTTGCACAGATTTGATGGTTGATTGATGTGATGCGATTGCTGTCTTTGACACTATCGACACCTTTGTATATTCGTAGTGTGTTCACAGTAGTGATATTGTGTATCTTATGAATTTAATATTATATATTTATTATGTATGTATTTTTGGGAATAAATTTAATTTTTAATTTTTAAGTTACTGCAAACTTTTTTTGGGATTTTGATGTCGTTTAATGTTTACATAGAATAAAATTATGTGTCATATTATATATACGTATACATATTATTTAAGAGCGTTTTATTGCAAATGAATATATTATGACCGAAATAAAAACCGAATATAAAGTGCCTAGTATGTAGAGACTCCGTTTCCGCAATTAGACTCTTAGCAGGTCCGTTGTGCGTTATGAAGTGCCTATTTAAGTATAAATTATTACCTATACATGTCCTTGGACCTTCTCCGAATGGCATATATGTAAATGGTTTTATTCGTTCCTTTTCCGCGCCTAAAAATCTTTCTGGTCTAAACACATCCGGTTCCGGAAAATATTCGGGATTATGGTGCAAGTGGTGAACTGGTATATGTACGCGCACGCCTTTGGTTAGGGGAACACCCGTAGGGAGAGTGTAATCTTCTACCACTTCTCTTGTCACGACCCCAAGAACTGGATAAATTCTGAGAGTTTCACACACGCAAGCATCTAAATACGGCGTTTCATAGACACATTCGTACTCTATCCGATCATGGTTTTTGAAATACAGTTCCACTTCCTCAATCGCCCGCTTTTGTTTATCTGTATTCTTCGCAAGCTCATACAAAAGAAAAGTCAGTGTAGTCGCTGTTGTTTCAAAGGCGGCTCCAAATAATACGACACATTGTGCACTGAGAAAAGAGTCGTCTACCTCGAGACTCGTCTTTTTATATTCTCCTTTTAGGGTTGTTATACTGTCGCCCGTGATGTATTTGTTTTCCTTAAAACCTAACACAAGATCGACGAAGTCATGTCTGCCACAATGTTTGTATCCTCGCTCATCGAACACTCTTTTCAGGAGGTTTCCAAAGAAATCGGTGATGTCTGAGGGGAATGCTTGGAAGCCTAATTTATAGAATATATTCGGCCACACAGCTCGTCCAATTAACTTGAGACCTCTGGCAGTGGATGGTTCAAAGATCTTACGTCCGATAACACAGAATGGGTTTTCATGCTCTTCGCAAGAGGTTGCATTTATGTTAACGCCAAATGCACATGATCCAATGCAGTCTATTGTAAACCTTGCCATCATCGAGCGAACACCTGCTTTGGGCTTCTGAAGCGAATCTTCAATCAATTTCTCCAGCCCGACCGTGCATTCTTCTATCAAGTAGAACATTTTCTTCATTTTCGCGGATGAAAAGAATGGCGTTAAATGCTGCCTTACCACTTTCCACCGATCACCACCTGACAAGAACAAGCCACCTGTTAAGATTTCTTTGGTTGCATAATCGCCATTTTCTCGGCTGTTAAAATAGTAGAAGTCCTTTGCTAGCACAAGTTTGATGTATTCCGGATCTTTCACAATTAGCGTCGGCTCCGTTCCATAAAATGCTCCGATATATGGTTCTTCACGAAACGAGTCACAGATCTTGTTCACTGTGTGTGTTATTGTATTGTTAAGGATTATGTAATCTTTATAGTTGCCAAAAAAGGGAATCGGTTGGAGATAGGGTACGCCTCTCCGTTTCCAGTAGTTAAATTTGCAAGTTGCTTTGTATAAAATCAATGCGAATATTACGGATAAGGCAACAACAAGAATCATCATTTTGCGACCGCTTCAGACTGAGACAAATATTGAATGGTTTTTGCTTTTATATTAAAAACCGGTAATGTCGTTTAACAACATACATGTAAACGCTTTAAATGTATTTTTAAGGACGAACTCGGACAATGACTTTTAAAGTGTCAAAACGGTCAATGTTCCAAACGTTTAAAGATAGTGTAAAGAAAGAGATATAAAATAAATAAACCCATCATATTGTGGAAGATAATGAGCCATTATTATTATGCAACCTAACCACTTTATATATAATCATATCAATACAAGATTGATAAGATTAGGTATATAAAGTGTCAATATTTAAAAACAAAATTATGTATGCTAAAATGGACAGAATTTATTCAAATTAATCATTTAAATCAAACTATTGTTGCACATTTTTTTACATAATAAAGCATTATTTAAACTACGTAATTAGTCCCAAAGTTTTGTCATAAATGAAAGTAATGATAAACACAAAAGTACTGATTAGTTTTTACCGCGCGTTTTTGCCGCGGACAGTCGTCGTCAACAACGTCGGCACCATATGCAAGTCGATTTCAGAGACTGCTTCTTTTAAAGAAGACTACAGACTCTCCAAATTTTTATGGGTTTTATCACAGACCTTCCTCTCTAACACCTTTTTTATTTTTTTATTGAGGGGAATGCATTTCCGCACAGACTGTGGGACTCGCTCTAAATGCCCTACCAACGAAACCCCTCCCACCAATCACGTCACTGTTGGGGTAACTTGGGGTTGCGTAAGCATTCTACCAAGAGACCCTGTGACTGGCTGCTGCAGCAACCATCTTTAATTACATTGACATCGCCTTAGAAGTCTTTACAGTAAGGATTGCAATTTCTTGCACCCAACACCTGCTAAATTAGTAGTCCAAAGGATTATAGTCCGGACTGGAGGAAGGCCAATCCTCATGTCTAATTAAGTCGATGTTTTGGCACTCAGACAAAGCTTAAGTGGTCTTGGCTGTGTGTGCATCCGCAGAGTCCTACTGGAACACGAGAGATGTCCCGCAAATAGCGTGCTGGGATCTTTAACAAGCCGATCCAAAATCTATAAAGATATTTTATGGGCATTACTTTACTTGGGTAACATTATTGTAGTTCTTCTAGAGTACTTATTTTTCTTGGAATTTTAATAGACTATATCAATTAGTGATGATAATGTAGTATTCATATGTCGAGAGAATTTTTTAAATCGGTCCAGTTCTTTTTCAGCCATTTCGTTACAAACATACAAATATTATAGTTAATAAAGTATTTTCTTTTGTCTTTTATGTCTAAAGTGAACAGACTTTGGATATATTCGAGGAATAATCTGTGAATTTCCTCCATTTTAGGGTACTACACGGCTTGTTGGATTAATAAATTATTTATATAGTTTTAATTAGGAGCTGGATATATTCGGTAGTGGGCTGATCGGTTTTAGAAAAAGCATTGTTGGGTGCCTTTCTCAAACCTGTAGGTACGCTAACTAGCTACGTACGTAATTCGCTGTTTTGCTGATGATGTTTCTTTTTCTCTATTTTAAGTTCCAACATTCTTTGTAATTTTATTTTATTTTATTGTTTAATTATCTTATCTTGGTTATGTTTTTAATTGTATTTTTTTTTATATTGTCATACATATTAGATATAAGATTTTATAAAATTATCAGTAGAGTTAATAATATGTATGATGTTGTAAACTTAATCAATAAATAAATAAATTCCGAAAAAAAAAAATTATAACATTTATTTTTTATTGTTTTCAAAAGTATTTTCAAATGTTATGGTCTAAATACTCCTTCCTACCCACTTAAAAGGCACGTTACCATTAAAAACTTAATCACCCTGTTCCCCAATATGTACTTTTAATATAATGGCGTTGTTATAAATAAAATCAAGGTCTTTAGATAACATTATAGATATTAATTAAATAAGTATACGGAAATAAAGTAAACATGATTCTCAACTCATTGGACGACGGCTTATTTATAAACCGATCTGTTTTCTGATTTGGATATTTGAACACGGGTGGCCTAAATTTAATAATACTTTGTCAAGTTTATCAATTTTTAATGTAATAAAAAACTGTCATAGTTTGGTTATCAACAAGGATGTCGTTTTTTTGTGTAAAGCTATATTTTTAATATTGTAATGTCCAAGTAGCCTTGGAAAATGGCCGCGCCTCACTCGGACAAGCACTAAAGCTGGCGAGGCCGCAGCAGGTGGAAAATAATAAAGGTTCCCCTTCTTTGATTTAGGTTCCGCTTGAGTAGAGATTCTTGCGTTCAGCACGAATACGAAAAAAATCTTACTATTGAAAAAAATATTGTACACATTCGCCACCTGCCACGGATATGGCATCATCAGACTTCTATTTATGATCATACAGGGACTGTTGAAAAAAAATTTAGACTAGAACAAATCGTTTGGCAAATATTGGTGATTTTTGGCAGTATGGTGACCATTTAGACCCGTCCGAAAAGTATGGCATGTTGATTTTCGTTAATGGCTGCACGACGATGATTAACTGTGCAAAAATTAGCCTGATACAAATGGTTGATTTTTTTTTAATTAACACATTGGCGTCGGTATGGCCGGCTGTAAGTCACACCGGAGAAGTATGGCTTGACACTGCTGTCTCTTATTCTTTATGGACTATCGGAATTTACTAGGATTTTTGTTGAACAAATCGTTCGACACTCGTAATTAATCTGACGAGTTCCACTTATGCCCACACGCTTGGGCCGCCGGTACCAGCGCTATGACGATCATTTTTTTTTTTTTCATTTCGTAATACCCCCTGAACAACCGCTATACTGGTGCAAATGACCCAATATTTTGTTTCACGATCTCCCAATCTACTACTAAAAACTAGCGATAAAATGAATCCTTATTCGGGTTCCGTGGACCCTGAGTATTTAACTGGTCGAAAATATCGACTTCCAATTATATTTTACTATTTTACTGCAATGGAAATAGGCAGGCCATATTGCAAAATAAAAAAGCAAGATAAAAATGGACCGCCGGTAGATCATGACCATAATCAGTTGCTAAATATGCAGAATTATTATTGTTAAGAATTTCAGCACATGAAAAAATAATATTTTATAACAATTCTCCTAAAACATTTCAATATTTTGCTGAATTCTTCTACCTATGATGTTGTTTCATTAGTAGGGAAATTAAGTAAAAAAATAAATTCTCTACATTTCTTATACCTTCTAAAATGATAATCACAGTGTTAGAAACGAATGGGTACTAGTAATATTATACGCAAAGAATGGTAATGAATGGTAATATTATACACAACGAAATGATATTTAAAGTAAACGTAAATGATAGAATAATTCAGAAATAATTATGAAAGCCACATTAATATTCATTATTATATTTCTCGAAAAACTTAAGGCGACAAAGTCAGGAAGATATTTCTCTCAATACGAATTTCAGATTCATTCCATGTTTAGGTTGGGTGGTCAGTGCCCGTGGTTCTAATTCCACTGTCATATGGGTGTCAGGTGCCAGTTCAACTCGAATTTTTCTCAGGATCGTGAGGAGGCCTGCAGTTATCTGCATTTTCGCGAACCTCATTCCTAAAAAAATATTTCGTTAAAAATAAATTCCAAATAATTACGTCACAGAGGAATAAAATGAAAATAAACTCGAATATTTTAAGAGCAGTTTCAGTCTAGGCTAGGCCTGCGACTCTTATTCCTGTGATTATTGGAATCCCACCTGTGAACCGTAGGAATTTTCAAAATATGTATACACTCATATATGCAGCGAAATAAAACGTCGAGAGAAAACCGTCATACTTGAGCAAAAATAAACAAATGTTAATATTATCTAAAAAAGTATGAATAAAGTTAATGACATACCAAGTTTTAAGTTTTATTAAGCAAAACCATAATAGTATGAGTTAAAGTATCTTATATATAATATAACTTGCACTTACCAATACATGTTCTAGGACCTTCTCCAAATGGCATATATGTGAATGGTTTAATATTATCTTTTTCATCGCCCATAAACCTTTCAGGCCTGAAAACATCTGGATCAGGGAAATATTCCGGACTTCGTTGTATATGTTGAACTGGTATATGAATACGCATACCCTTATTTAAAGGCACTCCAGAAGGAAGTTTGTAATCTTCTACAAGTTCTCTTGTCAAAACTCCAATTAAAGGATACAACCTCAATGTTTCATTGATGCAGGCGTCCAGCAAAGGTGTCTCACTAACACATTCGTACGATAGTTTTTTGTTCTTCGAAAAGTAATCATCTACTTCTTCCAACACTCGTTTTTGTATTTCTGGATTCTTTGCCATTTCAAAAAGCATAAAACTCAGTGTGGTAGCTGATGTTTCAAACCCAGCTGCGAAGAACAGTGTACACTGGGCACTTAATAGATCATGATCGACTTCCAGTGTTATTTTCTTCTTTTCACCCTTTAAGTTATTGATACTGTCACCTGTTAAAAACTTATCATCCCTCAGACCCAATACTAAATCTACAAAATCGTGTCTGCCTGAATTCTTATATTGACGCTGTTCAAAAACATTGGTGAGAAGTTTGCTGAAAAATTCTGGAACCTCTGATGGAAAGGCATTGAAACCTAAATTGTAGAAAATTGAAGGCCAGATAAGGCGGCTGACAACTTTAATAGCTCTGACGTTAGAGGCCTCAAAAATCTTTCGAGCTATTTCCACGAAGGGGTTGCTACCTCCGTCGAGTTTCATTGCATTAGTATTGACGCCAAAAGCACAGGATCCAATACAGTCAATTGTAAATCGTGCCATTAAAGCTCTAACCTCGACGCTAGGCTCTTTACTCAAATCAAGTAAGACTTTATCAAGGTTGTCTGAGCATTCTTCTATGAGGTAGAACATTTTCTTCATTTTAGCCAAAGAGAATAGTGGAGTTACGTTTTGCCGTAAAATCTTCCAATTATCACCGCTAGTGAAGAATATATTTCTACCCAAGACTTCTTTATGTGAGTGCTGAGCAATTTCGCGGCTGTTAAAATAGTAGAAGTCTTTTGTTAGGATTAATTTTAAGTAGTCTGGGTCTTTAACTATTAACGTTGGTTCAGTTCCCATGAACGCACCAACGTATGGTTCTTTGGGGAATTTTTCGCATATTCCATTAACGACTTCGGTGACAAATTTCTTCAGTAATATGAATTCTTTGTAATTTCCAAACAGCGGAGTCGGTTGAAGATGCGGTACATTTCGTTTCTTCCAATAATCGAATTTATATTGTGACAAATAATACAGTATTGATAATATTACACCCAGAAATGCAAGAAGCACCGCGGTTACTGCCATTTTTATCGCTTTGTGAAATGAATATGATAGATAGTACCCTTTTATATACAATTTTCACTGCGTTAAGCATTTTTATCACAATTATATAAATAATCTGATCACTGATTATTAACTAACCGATACGCCGTAGGAAAGGTTCCTAATCATGGACATGATTGCGTTGATATTATAATAAATCGATGTTCGAACATTGCTTTTGTTGCAGCTTTGTCTGTATCGATTATGAGTGATAATTTTTGTCTGATTTAAGATAAGCCTCAGTGCTAATGCTAACCAACTGAAATGACAGCTGTTTGAAGACGAGCATCTGCCCGAGTTTCATTAAGTAAATTGTTATTTCAATTGGAATCCCGAATTCTCATTAGTTGAGTGTAAGAACCAATTTTAAACACATCGTACTAGGAGTAAACCATGCGTAAGTATTCTATGGCATTATTAACTATACAAATATATGTAAACTTATAAATTAAAAGGGCAAATAAAAACTCTTTTAAAAATTGCTGTATTTTTATTTTTTTTATTTTAGGATATGAACATAACTCAACAATTAGTTTACTTTTACTGAAATGAATATGTCCATAATGCAAGCTGTAAAGATAAAAGATGGCCTGCCAATGTCGAACATGATGATAATCAGTAGCTAAATATCATCGGCAACGAGAGTGTCACAACTCACAACACAAAATAAAAATAAAAAAATCATTTATTCATATAGGTAACATTATGTACACTTATGAACGTCAAAATATACTTTCAATGATTCTAATTTTACATTTACTGCCAGTTGCCAGGGTGTAGCCTTGATTTGAGAACTGTTGCCAGTTCTTCTCTTCCGTTCTACAGAAAACGGAAAACTGGCAACAAACTCTCCGCCACTCTTTTTCATCGCCAAGTTTTGTTACACAATGTTTGTAAGGAGCTGCAACCATTACACTGTTTCATATGACATATCGAGTAATAAAGAATAATTAAATAAATTAAAAACAAAGATTTGTCCTCTTTCAGCAAGAGGCATGGTGAAATAGGAGCACGCACTTACATACTCGTGAGAACAACACGCAAATACGTAGTAAAACAACTAATATCACCGCATACACGAATTCAAGTACGACCAGTCACCACAAGTAGCACCCGTTCACGAGTATGACGCATGGCCAGCCATCGGCCCCCTCGCCATATTTTAGGCTCTCCCTGACAACCCGACGCATGGACGCCGCCACAAGCAATGACATTTAAGTGATCATGATGATCCTTGAAATGTGGACTTGGCTACACAAGAAATAGTTATAATACTAATTTTACTGAAATAATTTGATACCACATGAATCACGGTTTGTTCCCACTTTACATTTTAAAAAAGTCGTAGATGTCGACGATCGCCCCATAGTCTGAAAATGCAGCCGAGAGATTCAGTCGCGTTACCTATTTATACTGAAGCAATTCATATCCTAGCACTATGATCGTTTAAGTATTCATTTATATTATAATAGGCCTTAGCAAGCAGTTTTACTTTAATGTACGATTTAAATTTATTTATTGACAATATTTGTATCAATATTTGACAATTTCCTTGGAAGTAATTACTGCAAATAATTTATGTAGCCCTGGTTGGTGCGCTAATTTTGTCTTTATTACGAGTACTATACTTATGGAAGCTACTATTATTTTTAAAGATATCTATATTTTTCCGCACATACAAAATATTCTCTTAAATGTATTGACTTGCCAAAGTCAAAATGTCTAATTCTTAAACTTCCTTCGGACTGACTCCCGTGGGGACAACCCACAGATCGCTCTTATGGCCCGCTTTTGCACTACAAATATCGAATTAATGTGAGCGGCATTACCCCACAAAATAACACCATATGACATGATACTATGAAAATTGCTGTAATAAACGAGATTTGCTGTATTCTTATCCGTAAGATCGCGTATCTTTTTCACTGCGAACGCTGCAGAACTTAGCCTATTCGAAAGACCTTCTATGTGTTGGCCCCACTGGAGTTTACTATCTAAAGTAATTCCCAAGAACACCGCATTATAAACAAAGTATATTTCCTCGTCGTTAATTATTATTTGAGAATGACTACTTTTAACATTTGTAGGTTCAAATTTAATACGTTTTGTTTTCTTTTCGTTTAACTTAAGATTATTTGTACTAAACCAGTGAACCACACTGGAGATTGCACTGTTTACATTCTCAAGTGATGGATTTCGTCGTTTCACTTTAAATAAAAGCGAAGTGTCATCAGCAAACAGTACTATCTCGTGAAGCTCCTTTACAAGAAATGGTAGGTCATTTATATAGACGAGGAATAAGAAGGGACCAAGTACTTGCGGTACGCCCATAGTAACAGACGATCCCTGTGATATAGCTCCATTTACATTTACCTTTTGAATTCTATCGCGCAGGTATGATTCTATAAGATTTAGCGCTTTTTCTCCAATGCCATAGTGTTGAAGTTTTTTGATAAGGATTTCGTGATGGACACAGTCAAAAGCCTTTTATAAATCGCAAAAAACTCCAATGGCACCATGAGAATTTTCCCAAGCATTTAAAATCTCGGAAATTAATTTAATGCCAGCATCGGCTTTGGAGCGACCTCTTGTAAAACCATACTGCTGGCTATGCATAAGTATATATGCAAAAAATGCAGTTTATCGGAAATCACGATTTTTATTTTATAATTAAGAACTCCATTTTTTTTAAATGCATATCAGACAACAAACAATATATTTAAGAAGATAATTCCTTTAATAGGATTTTATGGAAATTAAAATCTAAAGATATATGTTCTATTTTATACTTTTTTTTAGTTCTAAATTTCTCGAATGTCACTCTTTCAGACAAAATTATCTAAATTTCATAAAATGAAACAGTTTTATTTGTTAATACTTTTTATTGTTTTTTTTAAGTAAATCATTTAATATTAAACAATATCTTTGTAGGTAGTTATTACCAGTTATACAAGAAACAAGTACGATATAAATGCTATTCAAATAACATCAAAATAGCGTAGGTATGTTAATACAATAGATTTCCACTCCACTAGAAAACAATTCCAACATTTTTAGACAAATATTTACACAAACAAAATGAAATTGTATTAAGTACATAATTTGTAAACTTAACGTTAGGCCTAGATGAGAAAAATGAGTTATTTAGTAGCTTTTTGTACTTGAACTTAAAACAATCTAAAAATTAGAAATGAAAAAACACAGTTTGTGTGGTAACAAAATGATCAAAATCGAAACCTTGAATAAAATAATTTCTATAAAAATACAATAATTACTCAGTTATAGTCATAAATCATTAATCTTCAAATAAACAAATTTTAAAATAAATTAATTGTGTAGTACCAATAATGATCCGTAGAGCACTATTTGGTCTATAAAACGCGGTATCGAAGTATCCTCTAGAATACATGACCTCCGATTGAACACACTGCAAATTAATTTCCGGCTGAGCTAAGCTCGCCAAAACAGCCCGTGCTGAGCTGTAAAAGCCCTTAAGGCCAACAGCGAGATTCCATTCATAATAAATAAAAAAATGCTAATTAATTAATCGCTCCACCGGACAACACGACAGGGGCAGTTGACGACATGGCGGAGTCCATGACGCAGCAACTCCAGGCGGCTCTGACCGAAGCAACGACCACGCCTCCACCGGAAGTCATACGCCCAGACCTCCCTCTTTACGTGCTAAAGATGATCCAGCGGAAGCGCGGGCTCTGGAGGCAATGGCAGCGTAATCGCTGCCCTGTGCTGAAGGCGCAGCTGAACCGCCTCACCGAACGTGTCAAGGTCGACCCTATCCCCCCAGTTACCCTCCCAAGAAGACAAGCAGTGACAACTCAGACTGCGACCTGGGATAATTGTAGTTAGCGCACCATAGGATAAGTTTAAAAAAAAATTGACACGGTGACGGTTGTCACCCTCTTGGGGAGAGACCCTTATACAATTGTTATTGTAAAAAAATTAATTTGTGTTAAAATTGTCATTGTAAAAATTTGAATTTGGACTGTAGTTATTTTAATTATCATATTGACACGGCTTATCCTATTGGGTACCCTATTGGCCTTAGACTAAGTTTTATCTAGTATTTTAATTATTGAATATATAAATTATTGTATGCTGACACGGTTACTAACCTATTGGGACTAGACCCTAGACTAAGTTACTTATCCATATTTTATCTGTATTTTATATTTATGTTATTGATAAAGTACTCTCGCGTAATATATTTCTATTTTAACGATTGACACCACAAAAAACACCCACTGAGCTGGTTGTCTTTTGGTTTCGGAGTCTTAGCAATTTATACGGCTTTCATCACCTGTGACGATGTTAAATACAGCATTTAAGTCACCGCCGTCGAACTTATCTATCATTTGGCGACACCAGTGAACCACCACCACCACCATGCGAAGGTTTTTCTGGTCGTCGGTTCAAGTATGGGAAATCCATCGTGTACAACACTTCCTCATGCCTAAATGTTTGCGTAATATTGTTTGAACTTGACTCGTACATCTGCCGATAGGTCACTCTGTTATTGATGTGAAACAGCTATAGCCGCACGTAAAACCGATTTCTGGCGTGGCGACGCATGCCGTGGCGACGCATCGCTACGCTATATGATGGTATATACATACAATCTATATGCAGTTGTAAATTTTTGTATTTAATGAAAATAAATGTCTATTCAATAAATAGTCATCGTTATCTGGAAAACAAAATGGTAAAATTTTATTTTATCATTATGACATATTTAGTTTCTATCACAATCTGTTCTTTTCTGCATATTACTTCACAAAATAATTTCGATGTTTCACATCTGCCAGGCGTCCCGTGACGGCTCACATTTTTTTTCCTCTATCATGAGTCGTAGGTCGCTCATCCACCTCCTCCTGCTATGACTTACCATTTGAAAGTGGGCAAGACGCTGGTCATATTGCTTTATTTTTCGCCTAAGACTTACAGCACAATGCTCTGACAAACCGCCTTTGTATAGATTCCATATATAATATGTAATATTATTGGAATTTGGTATTTGCTATCTAGACGTCACAGAGGTCCATCCCAGTGAAAATGGATACCATGGCAGAAGAAGCAGCTCAAGTTTTTCAAGTAAATTTTTTTCCAGAATTTTCTTTTTTTTTATGGGGGCGGTGGCCAATTTCCTTCCGTTTTCAAATTTCATAAGATTTCAAATAATACTAATATTGATAGAGTGCAGGAAGGATCTTAGAAGTTATAATAGCTTGACACGAATTTTAGGAGAGGTGCGATTTTTTGACGCCGAGTGTATTATACACAAGGAATGGTAATATTATACACAATGAAATGATATTTAAAGTAAACGTAACTGACAGAATAATTTACAAATAAGCATGAAAACCATATTACTACTTATTGTTATATTTCTTGAAACACATTAGGCGCTAAAATCAGAAAGATATTTCTCTCAAATACAAATTTCAAATTAATTCCATGTTTATGTTGAGTGTGCATCGCGCGTGGTTCTAATTCCACTGTCATACGGATGTCAGGTGCCAGTTCAGCTCGATAATCGTAACCGCTCAAAACTCCGTACTCCTTGTGAGTTTTGAAAATAAAACTCAATTCCGCCACCGCGGCGGGTGCGGGTGAAAGCCGCTTAGCCGCTTAGCCATAGAAAAAGATATAATCTAAGTTGCACTTACCAATACATGTTCTAGGATCTTCTCCTAACGGCATATAGGTGAATGGTTTGATATTTTCTTTTTCATCGAATTTAATTGGTCTATTGGTTTGGAACCAGCGCGCTCACCTCAGATAATGTGTACTTAAATTGAATTAAAACCTCCTTGTACTTTAATAATTAAAAAATTGTTTTAAAGCTTTGTTTTATTAGGAGACTAGTGACCCGCCCCAGCTTCGCACGGGTGCAATGCTGATGAAAAGCAGGTTTTTATTATGTATTATTTCCGTCGCTGGAAAGCTCCGATAATATACGCGACATATACCATATAGACATATACCGTCACGGACTTTTCTGTAGACCTTTTCAATGTGTACAATACTTAGTATATTTCTTTGATAAAACTAATAGGGTTCAGCCTGCGTTTGCAATGTAAGCGGAAAAAAAGTAATTATTTACGACATCACATTAGAAACCTCAAAAATAACAGTACTTCTCCACTATTAAATGGATGTTATTATACATACAAACTTTCCTCTTGAATCACTCTATCTATTTAAAAAAACCCGTTGCGTAGTTTCAAAGATTTAAGATTTAAGCATACAAAGGGACATACGGACAGAGAAAGCGACTTTGTTTTATACTATGTAGTGATGTAGTGATAATGCTTTAATTTAACTTTTTAATTTTCCTAATGAAGTATGTAAATAAAAGTCTGTATTTCATTTCATAATTAGAATATTACGGAATGAGATTATATAAAATATATTATGCTAGTCTTATTAAAAAATCTCTAGGGGGTAAAAAAGGAATTTATTCGTAAGCTAAGATCATACAATTAATTTAAAGAAATAAAAGTTATATGTTGTATTATTTACTTAAGTATCATTAAATATTTGGCGAAAAAGAGTGGCGGAGAGTTTATTGCCAGTTCTTCTCTTCCGTTCTACGCCCTTGATTTGAGAACTGGCAGTAAATGTAAAATTAGAATCATTTAAAGGATATTTTGACATTCATAAGTGTACATTATGTTACCTATATGAATAAATGATTTTTTGATTTATTATTATTTTATTTAAAGTGCAGATTCGACAAAAATCAAGTATTTTCCAATTCATGTGAATCAGATTTGTCTTCCATTTATTTATGTCCTTAGTGTAAACTTCAAGTGGATCCCTTTAGTGAGCTGCGTTGTTATTCCGCGTGGTTCAAAATCGACTTTGGTAATTGTATCCTTAGTCAATCCGATATGACACTTCCTTAAGATTGTTAATATCCCAGCTGTCACCTGCATTTTTGCAAATCTCATACCTGTAAAAATTTAAGAATATTTTAAAAGCGTATACTGATAATCACGTTAGTGTTATCTGTTTTAAGCCAAACTCATTAATAAATTCTTTCATTGATAATTAATATTATAACTGTTAATTAGCAAATAAATTGGTACATTCAAATTGATTAATTAATTATCAAAAAACGCACAATCTGCCATGTACAAATAGGCATGCAAATGTCATAATAATAAGGGCCTATTTCACAATGTTTGGATAAAGTACCAAATAGCTATGCAACACATAAGTTATTCGAAAGATAATAGTTGCGAATAAGATACTTCGCGTTTCATGACGAATAGCGCTATCGGACAGTCGTGAAACGCAAAAATACTGTTTATCCTACCAATAAGTAATAAATAGCTTATTTGGAACTTATCCGGACATTGTGAAACAGACCCCAAGAATAGTAAAGATATCTGTTGTTTAAATAGTCTCCCAAATTATAAAGGCACCTTTTCTTTAAACATTCAATCATCGTCCCCTTGAAAGGATGACACAGCTGTGCTTGCACCTTAATAAAATATTTATATACTACATACCAATACAAATTCTCGGCCCTTCTCCAAACGGCAGAAAAGTAAACGGTATAATATTGTCCTTTTCATTGCCTAAAAACCTTTCCGGTATAAATTCATCTGGGTTTGGGAAATACTTAGGATCCCTGTGTATGGAATACACTGGTATATGAATACGAACTCCTTTATTCAATAAAACACCTGAAGGTAGTTTAAAATCTTCCATCACTTCTCTTGTAAGAACACCAAGAACTGGATATAGCCTTAAAGTCTCATTGATGCAAGCTTCTATGTATGGCGTCTCAAACATACATTCGTACTCCAGTTTATTTCTCCGCTTAAAATATTCGTCAACTTCTGCAATCGCCCGTTTTTGTTTGTCTACATTTTTTCCCAGCTCATACAACAAAAAGCTCAGTGTAGTAGCGGATGTTTCATATCCCGCTGCGAAAAATAGCATACATTGTGCACTTAAAAAGTCATTATCAACTTCTATAACGCACTTCTCCGTTCCTCCTTTCATGTTCTTAATACTATCACCATCTAAATGTTCATTTTGTTTCAAACTCAGAACCAAATCGACGAAATCATGTCGTCCAGAATCCTTGTAATTTCTCTCTTCAAATACCTTTTTAAGCATTTTATCGAAGAACTCAGTAACTTCTGAAGGAAACAATTCAAATCCTATTTTGTAGAATAAACCTGGCCATACAGCGCGCGCCATATTTTTAAACCCTCTTATATTGGACGCCTCAAAGATCTTCTGTCCAATAACAAAGAAAGGATTATTCTTTTCAACTAACATTGCTTTAGTCTGGATTCCAAAACCACAAGATCCGATGCAGTCTATTGTGTACCGTGCTACCAAAGCTTTGACCTCGACACTCGGTCTTTCTGATACGTCGTCCAGTAACTTCGAGAGTACATTGGAGCATTCTTCTATAAGATAGAACATCTTCTTCATTTTCGCTGAAGAGAAGAGTGGTGTCAGATTCTGTCTGATGACTCTCCATCTATCTCCGCTTGTGAAAAATAGGGTTTTTGTAATCGATTCTCTATGACTAAATTCACTTGCCTCGCGGCCATTGAAATAGTAGAAGTCTTTTGTAAAAATCTGTTTGATTAGCTCAGGTTCTTGTACAATTAAAGTTGGCAATGTACCATAGTACACTCCTATATAAGGTTCTTTAGGAAATTTCACACAAACATCCCTTACTACTTCATGAATTGACTTTCTTAAAATAATATAATCTATATAATTACCAAACAGTGGCAGTGGCGCAGGTTGAATAACATTCCTTGATAACCAATAATTGAATTTTTTTCTCGATATCCAATATATAATTAATAATAAACAAAACAAAGTTATTACAGTAAGAACCGACATATTGTATTATAGTTATATTACTAACTAAACGGAATAATATATTGGTTTAAATATACGTGTTTACTTCTGACAACGATACGACAACTGGTTTATAATGTGCGAGTTATTATATATTATTAAACGAGATAATCCTCTTAGTACTGTCGACAAAAACATGATTGACCGAATTGAACTTATTTAATGGCAAGAGTAGATTAACTGTGATGTTCGGGCTGTAATTAACATTTACAGAAAACGTATGCCGATGTCAAATATCACAAGACTGAAATGTTTGAGAGTAGTAGCAAACTTCATGTCGCGTAGAAAAGGATACACTGTGCCATAACAAAGAAAGTGACTGAAACAACAATAGAACTGGCTGTGCAATATTGCAGTTGAATTCGATAGCCTAGCGATCGTCCGGCAACCTATCGGGGCAATATCGGCCATAAGTGGCCATACAAAACATGTTTGGCTATATGGCCGGGACATTACTGCAATATTGCATAGTGTGGCTGACATTGTTTGCAATGTTGCCAGGCCATGTGTTGCAGCCATCAATTGCAGCAGATCATGGCCCGTTTAGAAGCCCCATTAGAAGCATATTAGGATATATTGTGTCCATTTGCTTAGTTAGAATCCTCATACATGCAACAAAATTGCGTACATTTTACTCACTGACTTTAACCATTACAGTTCTTAAAAGTTGTATGGCTAATTAATGTGATTATTCGTATATATGACCCCGCTCCACTCGGATCCGAGGAAAGAGCAGTTAATGTGTTAATTATATAAATTACATAGAAAAATTTCAAATACCAGTGGCCTGGGTTACAATTAATAATGTTTTAGGAAAATATAGGAAACTTATTTTTATCGACACCAAAGCGCTCTTAATAAACGCAGCGTTAAGATGATGGCAGACTATTTTTCTGCAGTCGTTCGTGGTTTTAAATTATCTTATGTGTTCTGCCTTAGATTCTGTCAAAAACATCGACCCTATTTCGCACTCCTCTACTGCTTTATTTAAAAATAATTTAAAACAACTGTTAGTGTCCTAACTCTTATATGTATATGTGTCGTTGTCATGTTTTGTTTTATTTTGCTTTGCTCTGTATCATATAGTTATATTAGTAAAACCTATTGTGGATACATCCAATGTGTTTATTTTGTGTTTTATTTTTAACTTTATTTTTATTGTAAAGATGTATCTGTTTTGTTTCCAAATAAATAAATAAATAATTAATAAATCTTGGTCTGCCAAGCGTGCGTTCATATATATTCATAACTTGAACAGTCTGAGTTACAGTCAGAGTTTTTAGCATAATTAGTATTAATCTGAGGAACATGAAACAAAGCACGACTACGAGTTTTGTAGGTAGGAACAAGGAAGGGCAACTTTTCGAGTAGGGAGCTGCAATTAATTTAATTTGAGAGAATGTCATGTAATAATAATAATAAATCATATTGTTTTCGTCGAGATTCTAACGTATTAATATTAAAATTATCACACGCGTCCTTATATGTATTGAACTTATTAAAGGTCTTATAGGAGATAAATTTAATACAGTTTTTTTGGATTATTTATTTATTGGATTTTGGAAAATGAAAATTTCGTTGAAAAATGTCCACTAGCGAAAAACAAACATACACCGTAGCTCGTCGTTGCACAACAGAGCGTTTCAGGTAGCAGCTGCCCACTGAATGAGTCCTTCAAGAAAAGTGCGTACCATTTTCAAAAAGCCGGCAACGCGCTTGCGAGCCTTCTGGCAATGTGTGTATCCATGGAAGGTACACTTATAAATCAAATGAGCCTTCTACCCGGTTGCCTCGTGTAAGAAAATATATTTTAAATGTCCTTGTTGGTATCTCGTGCAATAAATAAGATATAAATCATATGACTTGTAAAAAGATAATAATAGTCCTATTATTTGTTGGTTCGTTTGGAATAAAACTCCGCCCCTCATTATCCACTTAGCTGCTATCAAGGAGACCACGAAATACTGCTTAGTAATCGCAGAGTTGGTTTAGGGATAAAGTGCGTGGTGCGGTTGTGCGGCTTCAATCCCGGCGGTGCACAAATTTTTGAAGTTAAACTTCTTTTTACGCGTTGGGGAAAAATGATGAGGGTAAATTAATTGTTTTGTTACTGTCATTTTTTCTACAAACTTAGAAGAATAATAAAAAAAAATTCTTGTTACATCAAAGAAGTATAACTTCTAATGCGTGTGAATAAGAACACATACGTTTTTTTTTTCTTTTTTAATATGGGAAATTCCACACGTATCCCCTGGACGTGCGCCGTTCCACAACTGCGCGTTTTTCTGAATTTGAAATGAATCCCTCTAAGCATAGATCAAAGAATTGTTGATATTTATTTATTTATTTATTTATTTATTAACACTTCGTTGCTAGAAAGAAACACAAATAACACAATACATATAAATTACAAGGGATGCAACGGGCGGCCTTATCGCTAACAAGCGATCTCTTCCAGGCAACCCTAGTAAGAAAGAAAACAATAAATAAAAAATGATGAGTGCAAGAAGTGCATAACCAGAAGTTATATAAAAAACAAAATATATATATATTAATCTGTAAAACCTTAATCTAGAGAAAAAAAAAAACAATATTAATAACTAAATAAAACTAAAAAGCTAATCTTACAGATTCATAAACAGCAAATAGTGGATTACATAATATACAAAAAGAAGAGGAGATACAAGAATTACACAGGTCACGATTGATGATATTTCTGATAGATCGTTTCTGGTCTATATACCTACTTGGTTAATATTGTTTACATTAATTATAATAACTACTATCACGATGGTCATTAAGATTGTAAGTAGTAGATAAACAATATCAAATGTTAAACGTGTCTTAGTTTTACGTATATACAATCTTTAGATTATTTTAAAGTGTCTCTCCAATTTATGTAATATTTTTTTCTATAAATTACTAATATCTATCTACGTAAAATGAAAAATCTTTTCCGTCAAGGGAATGCACATTTAAATATCACACACATTTTCACACAAATTTGCGGGATTGGATTAATTAGCTTTACTAATTGTCCTGTGAAATTATTACGATATAAATAAAATAAACTAAAAATAATATTTATTTATCAAAAAGAAAACATGATACACACATCACAAATACAAGTTATAATTATAAAAGTGTCCTTAATTTCTTTCACCGATAATGTTTTTTTTTAAATATATGAGTAACAAAATAATGATGAAAACACTGCTGTTAATATGTGTGTTGAGATGGGACTCCTAAAATTAAAAAAAAAACAATCTGTCAAGTAGGTGATTGTCCTCTAGTGCCTGACAAACGCCGTCGACTTTTTGTTTTTTTTTTTATTTTGTGGTGCAAGCCAGTTTTATCGCGATATTTTCATTCACCGTTTGAGCGAATCTTAAATGCGCACATAGAAAGAAAGTCCAATTGTGCCCAACCGGGGTCCGGACTTACGACCTCAAAATCGCACGCACCTAAGTAAAACTAAGACCTAGAAAGGCGGAAGACGAATTCTTCATTACTCATGAAAATCTAATTCCTTCATCTTGACTAATCAGCCGTGTTAATTGTTTAACTAATCACACTTTGTTATACTTCCTTTGGTGCGTTAGGGAAAAACTATGAGAGTAAATTTTATCGATGCGCGCGCACATCGTCACAAAAACTGTCACCCTGAAATTGTAGTCACCATTTTAGTTTTTGAAGTTATACTGCTTTTGGCGCGTTAGAGAAAAATGAGAGTATTTTTGAAGTGTAACTTCTTACGTTAGGTTATTAGGAACGCTTTGGGTACACTAGAATCGTTTTTTGTAATTCCAGAGAAATTTTTAAAAACAGACTTTGTTTAACAAAAATTTTTTTTATGGCCGAGCTAAGAAATAATGAAGTAAGTGTTATACCACGTTAGAATCCTTATTAAATGCGCGAACTATTAAAGACGACTAACTATTACGGACGATCAGTTGAACTAGTGCGAAAAATTAATTTTGAAAACTTGGTACGGTATAAAATGACATTTTCCTACAAGTTGGAGTGATCGGCATAGGATTTAGGATCATATGTTACATAAAGCACTATTCGGGATGATGTAAGAGAAAAAAAATTGGCAAAAAGTAAATATTTGTAACAACAGGAATGAAAAAACTGTCACATGGTGTACATTTTCTGGAATAAAAGGAAAATTTCCATAACTTCAAAAATACATGACTTAATTTTTTTTTTAATTTTTCTGATAACTGGTGTGGCATTACCTATGAGAAAATTTCGACTTGACGTCGACTTTTGGGACACCCTGTATACATAGATTTTTAACATGATTAAATATTCAACAGCCCGTTGAATATTTATTTAATAAAGTCTAGACATTATCTTATTATATAACTTTATCAATCAAATAAATAATCCACTGATAAAGTGAATAAAATTAAAAATTCCTATCATTTTATCTTAAATATTACAAGTCACGATGACAATGTAATAAAAAATATTGCTTAGTCATTATGATATGTGTTTTTTTCAAAATATTATGTGTATGTACATACATTATTTACAACAGAAACATAACTTAGAACTTATTACTAAATTATTTAGAACAGAATTTAATGTGGTTGCCTGGTTGCCCTCCTTTTCATTAAATTATGTTCAATTTTTATATCGTAATGTAACGAAGTGTTAATAAATAAATAAATGTATATTTTGAATCGTTACTTTTGTTTTAAGAAAGTGGGTAATGGTTTAAGGACCTCTGAAAGAGAAGAGGTGTTGGGCGAATAAAGTGTGTTTATTTATTTCGTAATCCTAGCTTACATAAATTATATAGAATTACAAACAAATACACTGAAAATATAGCCAAAGATGGAATACATAATACATTATACTACAAAAAGGTTCAAAGATTTCCAAAATGGAACAAACAAAAAAAAGTATCCAATACATTTAACTAAGTGGTACCTAATTTGGCTCTGTTGTGTGATGGTGTTAAAATGTGGGTACGTACGTGGTGGTGAGTATGTGGGGTGTGCTCATGATGTGGGTGATTTTGCGCTACGGATATTCTTAATACACTTTTTGTTTTGGTAGTTTATATGTATGTTTGGGTTGTGTATGATCGATGTTTCCAAAAAAGTCTGCAAAAGCGATTAAGTATATTTTCAGCATAATGCAGTATACACTATCTTAATTTTATGGGAATCGGAAGGTCTTCTGAGGCATTTGAATATATTTAGATACAGGAAAGTAGAGGTAGTTTATTTGAGGAACTCAACAAAGGCTCACACCACCAATATGGAGTCAGCTGACCATCAAAAAGAGTCTTTGCTTGAGAGTCTTCTAGCAATGTGATGGGCAGTAGCCCACGGATAATAACATATAAAAAAATACGTTTATTATGGAACATAAGATAGACAAGTATAACTTATTCCATGTCATTAAATTTGAACCTGTAGGCATCCCTACTCATCGGCAAAGAAGACAGAGGGTGTAGGCCGAATGAAAATGCCAGCGTAAAAATCTCTCGGTAGTCTTTTAAAAACATTACGTCAAGTGAGACTCTTTTATACATAAAAAATATAAAATGTCCTTTTTGGTATCTCAAGCAACAAAAAAGATATCATGATATGTATAAAGATAACAATTTGTCTTGTGATTTGTTGGTTCGTTTGGAAGAAAACTCCGCCCACAATTATCCACTCAGCTGCTATCAAGGAGTCCACGAAATACTGCTTAGTAATCGCAGAGTTGGTTTAGGGATAAAGTGCACGATGAGGTTGTGGCTTCAGTCCCGGGGGTGACCAAATGTATTATTTCTAGATACGCAATTTAATAATAATCCAGTGGCGCTGCTATTCTATCTTGGGCTCATATTGCATCCGTTTCTTTAATCATTTTTATATCAAAGACAAGTTGGTGATCAGCCTTCAGCAGTCATGTTTATCCCTTCTCAGTAAGACGGCGATAGAGTGGTTCACAGCCGGGGATCGAATCTACGACCACAGAGTGTCACGCTGAAACCAGGTCAATGCTGGAATGGGATGTATAAATAATATATAAGTACCTGGATGCCCGAGCTTTGCTCGGTATTTATTTATTTTTATAAATTGTGTTTTTTTGGAAATTATGTTTCAGTACGAATTACATAGTAATAAAATAAATATGAATATAATTATCGAATAAAGATAATTATATTTATATTTAAGTTTTTATTTGAGTGACATCTTAAAACGAGCAATTCTATGTCTAAGTTAACAAAACACGAATAAAATTACATTTTCTAGAAATTATTCCTAGCTAGATCGATTTATGGCCCCCGAAACCCCTCTTATACTAAATTTCATGAAAATCGTTGGAGCCGATTCCGAGATTCAAATTATATATAAGAATTGCTCGTTTAAAGATATAAGATATGACACATCTCAAAGAATATATCAAAGATCTGTTGATACTTCTGGTATTTTAAAGAGGTAGGTATCTATATCAGTAAAGGTATAATATTAATATAAAAAAATAACATAAAATGTAGAGAGTAAATAGTTACTATTTTATAAAAAATACATCAGTATCAAAATATAATAAAACATGTTTAACGTTTTAGCTTGTTACCCTACTTGTAACGAGCTTAATGATTTTGTTGTGCGAACACCAGGACTCATAATCTCTAGTAGGTGTAGGACACAACATACTTTTAAATATGTTAAAACAAATGAAAATATACAAGCATACATATAAATAACAATTATCTTAAAAAATACGTTGAATCATCTTGTTTATATATAATTCGAAAGAATTTAATTGAAATATTATGTTAAAGTGGAAAACAATATTTTGTTGTGGATAACAGAATTTTCAAATTACTATATTTTAATTTTGTACATGAATTTCAAAACCTAGGCTGGAAGTACACGGAAAGGTACCAAAAAGGTTCTTAATTTAAAAAAATTAAAAGTAATCATACGAATGTAAACATTGCTATGCGCGTCAGTCATATACCTACTAATAGTAATTGAAGGTATATAGGCCGGTTAACATTAGTTAATTTTGAGGCAAACCCCCCCCCCTTTTTTATTCTGTTTATGACCCTCAAATGATATCTGATACAAATAAAATACTGAATTTCTTTAACAACTATTACATAAATAATATAACAACAAAAAACCTGGAAAAAATCTTCAAGCGTTCACTCTGTAAACTCATACTTATTTCTTACTCCTTGTTCATGTGAAGAAGTATTTAAAGCTATAAAGCACCCTTTGTGGCTACTCTTCTTTTCGAAGACACTCTTAAAGCCACAGCCAGCATCGGAATACTTGGCGTTGGCATATAGTTCGTTCAGTTTCGCGATCATTTGGAGGGAATGGCTAAATTAGCCTCCAAAAAGCTTGGTGTTCAGTGAGGCAAGACGGTAAAGACCGTTTTCACGAAGAGGGGTTTGAATCGTCGACGACCCATCCCTTTCCAAGCCTTTTGATCTCTTGGCGTTGCGTAGAGATGTGGGATCATTCTGCATATCTCATTTCTCATTTTCAGAAGAGTTATTCGGATTCTTCAAATTCAAAATTATTGATTCATATACGTAACATAATATAAACTTATGGTCGTCAAAAAAGAATCAATACCTGCAGCTGAGTTTCGTCATCGGACGTCGAGGCAGAATACGAAATTCTACCCGTATCACCTCGACGTCCGTCGTTCCACAACTGAGCGTTTATTAGGCAGTTTTTGACGCGCACTACTATGTGGAACCTGAAGAATGAGCCTTCTGAAGAAGCCTTCTGAAGAAATTCAACTTAGGGTCCTTCAAGAAAAGAGCGTACTAATTCTTAAAATTATTATTAACAAGCGGACACGACAGACGTGGTCCTGTCTTAAATATGAATATTGATTTCGACTTGCTATAATTTAAAAATAAAATATTTCAGAAACACAGTGTAGTAATCTGTTTAATGATATATAATATTCTTTGTGTGTTTTTTTTGGCGCTTATATAATTATTTTATATGCATTTAATCCATATAATATTATAAATGTTGTCCGATTCTCGGACAACATCTATTTTCATCTCCCTAAATGTTAAAATATTTTTTTTTATGATACAGCATTAGTAAATACATGTAACCCTGAATTTTCAACTCTTTCCAATCCTATTTTTTATGTCATTATTAAAAACTTATGTTGTGAACTCTGAGGTTTATACAGAGAAATCACAGAACAACCTAAAAAGATTTCATTCCGGAAAACCGAACAGTCTCTGGGATCGCACAGCAAAATGTTCCATGTTGGTATGTACTAAACAGGTAGGCTCAGTAAAATCTCAGTAAGGAGAAACGAAGTTCGCGGGGGGAGCTAGTAGGTATATATAGTTTATCAATTAACATCAGGTGAGCCTCCCAGTTTTCCCCCTGTTCTATAAAAAGGTCTAGTCAAGTTAGTCATAGAAAATAAAATATTGTGTATTACTTTTTCACAACAGCTGTTTATTATTTTGTTTACAATAAAGTAAAAACATCAAAACTTTATCGTACAAATAAATCATCCACTGATAAATTGATAAAAATTAAGTCTTACATATTAATTTCATTATCATTTTATCTAAAATATTACAAGTCACGATTATAATTAAATTAAAAATATTGCCTTTCATTATGATATTTGTTTTTTGAAAATATGTTTTTGAATTTTTACTATTTTTAGAAATTTAATTTGTCGTTATCGTAATAATATTTGCGAATTATTCGTAGGAGTAATTTAAATGTAATGTAATAGTGACTGGACTTATTTCAAATTACTTCTGTATCCATTCTTCATCCATTCCGTCTAAAAAGAAAGATCTTTATTACACATATCGTGTAACAACTAGTCATTTGACATATGATATTATTTCATTTTATTTACTTGACGTAATAATGGGCTGTGCACTAATGGACTTTCTTTCTATGTGCGCATTTAACATTTGCTCGAACGGTGAAGGAAAAGATCGTGAGGAAACCGACATGTCTTAGACCCAAAAAGTCGACGACGTGTGTCAGGCACTGGAGGCTGATCACCTGCTTGCCTATTTTCTAGATTTAAAAATGATCATGAAACAGATTCAGAAATCTGAGGCCAGAACCTAAGAGAGAGGCGCCAGTGATTTATTTCTATTATTTATTTATTAATATATATTTAAGTATTCCTACAGCTAATCACTAAACAATATTCAAACATTAAAAAAAATATATTTGGGTAGTTTATATGTTGCATGATCGGTGTTTGTTTACATAAAAGTCTGCATTTGTCATTAAGTATATTTTCCGCATAATGCAGTATATACTATCTTGTTTGTATGTGTTTCGGAAAGATTTCTGAGACGTTTCAATATATTAACACAAGAGGTCGATTATTTGAGGGCCCCAAAAAAGGCTCGGATCAATCATGTAACCCAGGTACTTGGTTGTTAGTGAGTTCCTGGAATAGTTGATCTAATATAAAATTTGTGTTAGAACCGCTGGAACTGAGTTGACAATAAGTTTACGCTAAGAGATGGAAATCGGCAACTTAAGCGAAACTACACAGTCCAGACTAAGCCGATTCCTGTACGTCACATGACATATATGTTGTATATTCAACATACGAAACTCGTACATAATGCAAAGTATCGATTGCAGAAGTGGCGACACCGAACGGATAATCATGTAGTTATAAACAAATAAATGCAACTTAAATACTTAATTGAAATAACCATTTCTCACTGTTCTATCATTAAAACATTTCATAACCATGTTCTCTATCCTACCCAATCGAGACTTATGTAATTCTTATTCTTTCGTATTACATCGCAATTAATTATTCCGATTAGATTTTAAGATTTTAGTTTATTTTATTAGATTTTTTTATTTTACATTAAGATTCTATAGTTTTTTAATAAGACTTCTTGACTTACCTCTGGTAAAGTATCCATCATATTTCTTTTGTAAGATTTTAGGTTTGGCTGGAAGAGATCGCTTGTTAGCGAAAAGGCCACCCGTTTTGTTTTTGTATATATGTAACGAAGTGTGAATAAATATATATAAAAACTTTTAAACTTGAAATTATTTTCTCGTCACACTAAACTATCATATAGGTTCTAACCTCTGATATCAATATTTGAACTTACTTACTACTAACTTTATACATTGAAAAATCATATCATAGATAATAGAATCTAGACTCGACCTACCCCCCGAAGTTTTCGTAGTAACGTGTCGAAGAGATGTGAAACAAAACGCTAACATTGCCAGCAGTTTTGAGACGGCGGCGTTACATAAACCCTGCTTACAACTTTATTTCTCAATATACTTGATAATATTTTAAGAAAACAATAATTATTGCTGAATGTCAACCCCATTTCAGGAATTGTCCGACCGTATAGGTATTTGCGTCTCTTTTCTGAAATGACCGCAGTGGCAGAAGATTCTCCGAAATGATTTAAAATTAATTACACTTAATATCAAAACGATTCCAGCCTTATCGCTACAATCATTATTCTCATTAATAGCAAATGCAATTAAGTCTTGAAACTCAATATTCATTTGGTCTTTATCTTTGTTCAAATAAACCTAAACTTGTGATTACTTTTAATGAAGGATATTGAGTTTGCTTCAAAGCCGTAATTAAATTATTCACAAACAATTTAATTAGTTTTAGGATCGAAATACCCCCTTGAATATTTTAATCATTTAATTTTTACAAATGTTTTAGTGAGAAGTATGAACAAAGTTGAGGTCATACCCTGGTAAGAGCAGTGTTGGCCTAGTGGCTTCAGCGTGCGACTCTCATACCTGAGGTCGTAGTTTCGATTCCGGGCTTGCTTTCCGGGTTTCGATTGCGGGCGACTTGCTCGAACGGCGAAGGAAAACATTGTGAGGAAACCGACATGTCTTAGACTCAAAAAGTCGACGACGTGTGTCAGGCACAAGAGGCTGATCACCAACTTGCCTATTAGATTTAAAAAAAATGATCATGAAACAGATTCAGAAATCCGAGGCCAGGACCTAAATGTAGCGCCACTGATTTTATTTCATTTCCCGGTAAATAGGGTTTTATTATATATATTAAGGATTTATATTTCTTTTTTAATTTATATAATTATTAATTAATAATAGATTTTCCTAATAGAATTCTTAAAGATCGACTTAGTATGCTACTCTTGAAAAAAAAACGATTATTAATTTGATATTTAAATAATGTGGTTATGTAATGATAAAATATAGGAATGGACTATGATATTATTGATAGTATATTGTTCTACATTTTAATTATGATAGTCAAATTAGTACGCGCATAATATGCGCAGTGGAAAATGTACAACGATAATAAAATTTTATCATATTCTTGGAAATAAATTAATTATTATTGTACGGGCAAGGCACACAGCAACAGCACATCATTTCGCCGCATCATCATTTTACACTTTAACCTAATTTCATTACTTTCAGTACGTTTGTAGACATCAATCACGTCGCGCGTCACTCATTATCATTTAGAAATAGTATCAAGTAATTATTTCTCCCAATAAACTCCTGTAAACTTATACATACAGGTTTATCATTTATCAACAATCTATCATCATCGGCTAGTACCCGAACAATTATTATGTGACATAAGTTCCACCAGTTTTGCTAAACGGTGTGCCACTGAAACGAATAGCGGAAAATAAACATTTCAACAGGTCTATTTATCGTAGAGGATTTCTCTCATGGTGTTGATCTGAAAGGGTAAACCATGGTGTCCTGAAAGTAGCTCACCAGAAGTCAAAGTTATTCTGTTCAAAGCGTATTGTCAATTGTTTTACGCTATCAGCTTATGCCACCAACAACTAACTAACAGCACGTTAAGTTGCTACGGGATACATTAGGATTGGCTACCGTCGCTGGTTACTTCTTGCCTATGGTAAATTATTCTTCCACACAAGGGTTAGCCCAGTGTTTCACTCCCTATTTGGTGCGATGCCCCTTCTACGATGTATCATGTAGTACGATGTAGAATTCGTAAAATTCTTATGACAATGAAAAAATACACAGATGTTGTTTTAAAATGAAATATGAAACAAATCATATGTTTTAGGAATTTCTTGGAATTTTTTAACGAAACATTAAATAGATTTTAAGGGTATCTAGGTAACACTGTGAATGTTTAGAAAATGAAAAACGGCTTTTAATTATATTTAGAAGTTACACATCGTCGCATTCGATGGGAACACTGGGAGAAGCATATATAGCATTTTCGTGCTTTCACCGTATCTTCAAGGCTCGTAAAGCGAATACCATGTATCTTGGACATAAAAGTCACAGGGCTGTATGGCGGATGGCTCTTATCTTGACACCTGCCATAGTCAAATATTACCAGTCCGGTTGCGGAGTGCGGCGAAGCATTGTCGCGGTGAAGGAAGATCCTGCTTCAAGGCCGCTGGTATCGAATATTGTCCAAGACAACCAGCAAACAGCAAAAACATATACATGACACTGGTCCAGTCTATTAATTACTATTTTTAAATATGTTATGTGGATCTGTTAATATCTTAGATATGTAAGTTGGGACATGGCATATAGGTATTTTTTTTTAAAGCAGTTCATAATGAAGACTTTCAGTTTGTACCTATTTAGAATTGGAATAATGGGTTGTCTGTCACCAATTAGATCAATAAGTTAACGCCACGATTTAAAAAATAGCAAAAACATTTGTATGTTTTTTGCAGGCATTAAAAATTACAAGCAAAATTTGATTACAAAACTATGCATTTCTAAGTCTTTTTCAAATTATCAGAGTTCTCACCTATTTGGATATTGGTTTTTCAGCTTTCAAAAAGTAAATTAAATTAATAATAACTAATAAAAAATATTCAAGTTTAATTAAAATCTGACTCGAGTAATTAAATATTTATTGAAGGAAGGAGAAAATATAAGAGATTATTAGTATTAAGAGTTTGAACCATGTTTAAATAAGAATACTGGAATCTATAAGGTTTTTGTGAGTAGTTTTTTTAGTACATTTTAAAAATCTGTTTCTACACAAAAGTCTGGAAACGTAACCTAAATTGTATTTAAATAATATTTTAAAAAAATCTAAATATTTTTTATTTAATTTATAGGTATATCAGTATCACTCGGTCGAATATTTGTTCATTTCAAAAATGTTGACTTATTTTTTTATTTTTTTTTAAGTAAAGAAATAGCAATTAGGGCTACGTCTTATTCCCGGAGGTCAAAACAATTAGATTTTTCAAAGATAACAAACGACATTCAATTCAATTTTCAATTTCAAAAATTCTTTATTTAATGTTCAATAACAATTAAAAGTGCTACATGTCCAGTGTACATTAATTCCTGGAATGTAACAAACTTATAACTAAACACGTTTTTTTTTAAAAGCCGTATTGCTTTTTTTAAAAACTTATAAGACAAAACAGATAAAAACTAAAGTTATAATATTTCGAAGTTTAGCATTAATAATGAGGTAAACTGGGACTTTGCAATCTTTAGATGAGATTTGCAATTTTGACATATCTAGATTTAACTAAATAATTAATTATAACTAACAATAAAAATAGGGTAGCACCGAGAACAAAAGAGTGGACGGCAAGCTCGCGCACCTGCGCAGGCCTGTTATTCATCGCACTCAAGAAACAAGTGATGGGGTAATTTGTATCGGTTGTATTTATCGATGTAAGGTAAATTTTTCTTCCGCGTTTTGCAAAGGTATTTATTTGTACTATGTCGGTTGTTATGTAAATAAAATTTCTTAGATAGTTCGTATATAAAATCGTGAATAGTCGGAAACTTAATATTAATATGAAGATTTAGAAGGTTTGTTCGAAACGGCATTACACGACAAACGACATTACACGATAATAAACAATTATTATCTTAAATATTTTAATTGTTATTTAATTATTTATAAGTTATGAAATGATTACAAAACTCGCGTCATCCATGTGAAATTTGCCGATGAGTAGGGATGGCTACAGGTTCGAATGTGATACCTAGATGATCTTATGTTCCAAAATAAACGTATTTTATTTTTATTTATTTAAATAATCTTTGTTTATTCAGGAATTTTATAGATAAATAATCCTAACTGTCGAGTGTATGAATATTAATTCGTTTCATTTCTAGATTCGGATTGTTATATATAATACATATGCATATGTAACGCGACATATGGGAACAAATATTTGCAATTGTCCAAGGTGAGGTCAAGAGCCCTAGGGTCTAATCATTCTTGGCAACGGCACTTTTGACTTGCTGACCTCACCAAGCGGATACGCAAAATAATTCCGGATTACGTAATGTAAATTGTCACTTTAAAAATTGTCATTGAATTTGAAAACTGGCCACTATTATAATAATTATTTAAATTTGGATTTATTTTCACATAAAGTTATCTTATCTGTAGTCGGTCGTGTTTATGGATTTCTGCTATACACCGACAACGATTTACTAAAACGTCCACTCGAAATTCAAAATTCAAACTCATTTATTCATATAGGTAACACAATGTACACATATGAACGTCAAAAAAGGTCTAATTTTAGATTTACTGCCAGTTCTCAAATTAAGGACGTAGAACAGAAGAGAAGAACGGGAAATAAACGAGTTTTTTGTTTTACACGGCGTTTGTAAGGAGCTGCCATTAGGTACATGACATCTTAAGTTATTAATAACAAAATAAATTAAAAACAAACATTGTTATGGTATGACGTATTATGTATGGGAGCCATAGTCTATAGAATCTAATAAAAAATGAGGTCGCTTTTGTTGGCCTAACTCATTTAATAAAGCGAATTCAATATTTATTAATAGCCGTGTACGGCTGTATCCTTAACATAGATTATTGTATAATTATCATTGTCACACAACTTCCGGTAAAGATTTATGAGGCTGCGAGCTCCATTTTTATAAAACATTTTATAACAACGAACAGAAATCCTCAAAGAAGCGGTCGCTCTGTGAAGCCTGCGAAGTGCACAGCAAAGTTGGAAGTTTCCTGTGGCTGTGGCTAGCTGGTTTAATTACCCAGGACTAACGCACAATGACTGAAATGAGCGTCTTCGCGCGGCAACTTACAATAAACATCAATAGACTGTTCTCACTATATGCACGATTAACCCCAAAAAACATCGTCAGCAAACTGGAATACGTAAGATATCACACAATGCTACTTGCTAATTAAGAAAATTTTCCACAAACATTTTTATTAAAGGCATTGTTACAAAAACCGTCCCAGATAATTGTTATGTTGTTGTTTCTGTTGTTATTGTTATTTTTGTTATTATAATAATAATATTAACATGTAACTAAATAATGTTAACTGCGATGATTGTGATGGACATTCATATCGCATAGTTAACCTTATAGGCACTTTGGGGACGCCCAAAAACTCATAGTCATTGTAATTTATAAGTTGCTCAAATCAGTTATAATAAATAGAACCGCCCGGATTCATGACTCAGTGCTTGTGCAGACAGATTTGTAAATCTATGTAATATTTTATGTTTAATTCTGTGAATCGTTTCTTGTTGTGTGAAAAACTGTCATGGGCTCACAACCCATTTTACAATAAATTATTTAATCAAGTTAATGAGACAATAAAAATGAATTGTTATAATAATATCATAGTCGTGATCCGTTAGGAAACGGAAATGCCTTGAGCCTACACCCTATATCAATAACGTACGTTTGATTGCTTTCCGATTGTCACAAAAAACACTAATACTTGTTTTATGTGTAGGCTGATTGTACACGAGTGCGATATTTCGAAACAACTTCTAAATTAACTGCCGAAATACCAAAAAAACATTTCAGGCGTATAGAAAGAAAATCTAATCTTTGTCTATAAAATTGGCAAGGATTTTTTTACAAAATAGGGATTCACGATGCTCTCCATCAGATCTCAATTATGGAATTAAAAAAAAATCATGAGGCAAAATGGATGACTTTTTATCAATCATCCGCAAACGGACAGCCTCACTGATGCGTGGGGTTCGTGCGAGTACCAACAATATCCTGATGGTTATAGCAAATAAGCCCGAATGTGCTGTTTTAAGACACTGGGTTCATATACATGCCCATGTACCTGGTCTCTAAAATTAACGTAGACTAATGAATTGAATATTTAAATGTTTTTAATAATTTTACATAACATAATTATAAGACTTACTATACTAACAATATATGGACTTATTAATTGGTCTGAATTTTTTTTTGATGTGAAACATCTATAGCCGCACGTAAAACCGATTTCTGGCGTGGCGACGCATGCCGTGGCGACACATCGCCACGCTATATGATGGTATATACATACAATCTATATGCAGTAGTAAATTTTTGTATTTAATGAAAATTAATGTTTATTCAATAAATAGTCATCGTTATCTGGAAAACAAAATCGTAAAATTTTATTTTATCATTATGACATATTTAGTTCCTATCACAATCTGTTCTTTTCTGCATATTACTTCACAAAATAATTTCGATGTTTCGCCAGGCGTCCCGTGACGGCTCACATTTTTTTTAATGATTATTGATACCTGATGTGAGCTGAGCAAGATATAGACAATTACACAACTCTAGAGTAGTTATATGACGTATTGACGTCCAGGTCGCACCTGGATGTTCGTAAAATATAAACAGGAAGGAAGGTGAAGCGGGTGCTTTGAGAAACCGTGCAGACTCTTGCGTTTAAAAAACATAAATCCTGAAGCAAATATTGAAGGCTTTTAATAACCTTGACTTAGGCAAGCTCTTGTATACAAATGAAATATTAATATAAACAATTCGTATAATAAAAGAATGACATAATTGTTAATATTTAATTTCCAAACGACCTCAATGCATGAAGGTTCATTAACACTTTAAGCTTTATATATTACCATAATGCACAGATAGTGTGTGAGCTAAGAGATTAATTATTGACAAGTGACAATTGACAGAGAGCAAAGGTAATACTCACTAAGAGGACAAGGAGAATTATGACAGAAACGAGAAAGCACGAGTTGAATTTTCCACAAAAGCAACACCTAATTATTAAATATAAATTTTATTGGTGCAATCAGCTGTTTGATTATTACATTCATTTACTTCGTAAAGGGTTCGGCCGTTCAATCGACGAAATTTGCAGAGACTTTCCATCCAATTATACGGATTAGATTAGAAAGTCGACGACGTGTGTCAGGCACTGGAGGCTGATCACCTACTTGCCTATTAGATATAATAATTGATCATGAAACAGATTCAGACATCTGAGGCCAAGCCCTAAAAGAGGATGTAGTGCCACTGATTAAAAAAAATACGGATTAGGCCAGGCTTAATCTTCTAAATATTTTTTTTTAGGCTAGTGGTACCTTGAAATATTGTTAAAAGGCAATGCGAGCCCTCTGGCATTGAGTGTCTCCGTGTATCAAGTAAGGCTTCTGCGCGTTTACCTCCTGTTCTATAAAAAAAAATAACATTTGTCTAACGATATTTTTATCGAAAAAGCAAGAGATTCTTTCATAAAGATGACGGAAAACGACTTGCAGTAATACTGTCAATTAATGAAAGTAAAATAACTAAATGGTTCTAGCTTTACATTTTAGCTCTCAAATCAAATGCATAATACTGGAAACAAAATTTCCTTCACCTTAGAACCTCGTGTTCAAGTCCCTTGCTTTTTTACAAAATTACTAGCGCACCCCACAGACGTTGATCTGCATGGTATTTCAAGCGATCAGGATATTAAACAAAGTATGAAAGTACCGACTGCAGCGCCATCTGCCGGGCGAATGTGCCGTTTAAGAGGAGTTCAGTGACACATGTACATAAGTTAGATCAAATTGCACACGGCATGCAAATTTGATTGAAATCGGTTTAGTAGTTTAGGAGTCCATAGCGGACAAACAACGTAACGCGTAATAAATTGTTAAACGACATTTTACAAATTGGAAAATCAATACTATTATATTACTTTTAAAGAAGTAATGACTTTTGATGCTTACATCATAATTGTTGAATCATTAAATAATTTCTTTATTAATCGGAATTTTAAAATTTAATGAATTACCAATTCGTTTCGAATTTTAATTCAAGGAAGTGAATTAATTAAAGATAAAAAAATGTACTAGTAGAAAGTTCCATTTAAATAAACCTTGGAGGCTTTCAAGGTTGAGGTTGGGGTTTTGTAGTTCCCCATACATAATACAATTTTACTTAGACAATTATTATAAAGCTCTTCTCTATTTGTTTGTAACTCGTCAAATCCCTTCAAAATGGATGGATGTAACTGTTACATAGTCTATAGTCTAGCCATAAAGTATTCTAATGTTTAGTTAAATATTTAAATTTGGAATCAGCCATTCTCTCAATATGTCATTAAAACCAATTTTCTTGTCTCTGTCGAGTCTGTATTAATCCTCGTTTTTACAAAAAAGGCGGGCTGTTTCGTTTGTATACTTATTTGCTAAGCTATACTTTAATTAATATTAATTTGTTAACGTAAGATATGATATGTATGATATATGTACAAATAATATAAAAAATTAAAACTATTTTCTGGGAAAAGGGATATTTCTCTTCTTTCATAAAATCTCAGAGGCTCTTTTATATCCGCCTTTTAATCAATTTACAAAAAGTATTAAAGAAAACCTATGAAAAAGGCTTACTATAAAGTTAGCGATTATCTAGTTGATAAAAGGGCCTCGGCCTAGTGCTGGGCAGGCTATTTCAAATTAATTTGCCATATTTGTTTTAAAATTAGTGGCGTTTGATGATTCGCTTTTTTAAAAGAGTACCGAGAGGTTTTTACGCCGGATTTTTCTTTCGGCCTATACCCTCTGTCTTCTTCACCGATGAGTAGGGATGCCTACAGGTTCAAATTTAATGACATGGAATAAGTGATACCGGTCTATCTTATGTTCTATAATAAACTTCCTTTATTTTTATAACTAATTATGTTAAATTCCATTAAAGTCAAATTTGCACGCCAATCCGAACTTATTTGTTTGACTGTACCACCGTTACATTTTTGTACCGTATGCTTGCAATAAATTATTTTGATTAAAAAAGCATTTTCTAAATATTTTTGTCCCGTAGTAGAATTTTCATTAATTTTTTTAATTTTTTAATTCGAGGTGGAAATGCATTTGCGCATCCCCTGCTCCAAAAAGTTGCAGGGGTATATGGGACTCGACCCACGCGAAGATCTCTGGTATTCAGAGACTGGGTGAACAATGCCCACTAAAGCTACCTCGAGAAGTTCCTACAAAGCAGCATTACAGAGAAAAATCACAGAAAACCCTAAAAAGTTTTCATTCCGGAAAACCAAACAGTCTCTGGGTAGCATAGCAAAATGTTCCATGTTGGCATGTACTAGAAAGGCTAGGCAGCAGTTAGTAAAGTATAAAAAACAAAATCTATGGTAGAATCCAATTCCAGATATAACAAAAAAACTTATGATTTTTATACTGCGTTTATTAATGTACCTACTACCTATACAAGTAGTGAATACTAATAATAATAATAATAATATTTATTTGCAAGAATATGATACAATAATGTTTTGGTGATACAATCTAATGTTCGCATATTCTTATACACATACAATGGCGTGCAAATTTGTCTTAAATTGAATTTTACATAGATATTACATATGAGTCATAATATAGTCAATCCTTGTAATATTTTATCACTACTTCATAAATTATTGAAAAATATGATTACGTTATCAAATTAATATTAATTATAATAATTCACGACAAGTCAATTTTTAAAAACTATTGCATTTTTTTACGATATTGCATTATTTATGAAATTCATTACTTATTAAAAAATTTTTTAACTGAATTACACGTTTATTATCGTAATTACGCTACAATTTTTATACAACAGTCGTGGTCAGCGACTTACACTTCGTATTCGTATATAAGCAAGTTAATTACTTTACTTTTATAACTTAACTTAAACACTTATATAACTCTTTGACATGTGATCATTATAATTGGCCTATTAATCGTCATTTAATGAAAAACTTTGAATGGTGATTGCTTTGTTTAATTTATTCATTGCTTATCATCATTATGACGTAAGATTGAATCAATTAAATGCAGTCGGCATATTAAAAATATATCGCTACAACGTCTTTAAGTCTTGGCCTCAAATTTCTGAATCTGTTACATGATATTTTTTTAAATCTAATAGGCAAGTAGGTTATCCGCCTCCAGTGCCTCCAGTGCGTTCAAGCAAATGTTAAATGCACATAAAGAAAGTCCATTGGTGCACAGGTGGGGATCGAACCTACGACCTCAGGTATGAGAGTCGCACGCTGAAGCCACTAGGCCAACACTGCTCTTAGTCGGAATATTCTATACGATCCACCAATGGACTTTTTTTTATGTACGCATTTAATATTCTCTCGAACGGTAAATGAAAGCATCGTAAGGAATCCGGCTTGCCCAAAAAGTTGGGTACAAAAGGAGGTGGGAAATTGATCACGTAACTGATACAAAAATCTGATGGCCAGAGATAAAAGTAGTTTTTTATAGCGCCAATAGTTAGTTCAGTTTTACAAAGGTATTAATCGTAGAAAGCATTCCCGATTTTAATTAACTTCAAATAGAAGGAGGTTATCAATTCGACGTGCTTCTTAGAACAATTTAATAAGACGATAGTTTCTTTTCTTTGGTTTCCTAGGCTGTTACCTATATAATAAATTAAATGGAAAAATTAACATTTACCCTCTATCAAAATATGAATGTAAAAAAACGGTTACTACTTGGCTGAAGACGTTGAGTTATGATGAAACAGAAGATTTATTAACTGTTACTCTGTAAAACACCAAATCACCCACACATACACACACACACGCACACACATACACATAGAGACACACACAAGCGCATGCGCACTCACACACCTAATTTAATTTTACATCTCTGTTTGCAGTGTTTTTCTTTTAGCGTTTATTTTTTTTTTCTTCTATTGTATATATACAATGTATATACAATGACCTATTGTACGTGTCCCGGTCCGGTGGTGGAGAGGCTGGCTATCTGTCACTCAGGTCTCCTGTTACAGAGACCAGTCTCTCACATACACTTTCAAATGTTATCATCTTAGTTTTAATCATTGTAACCTTGTATGTATATGTGAGAGAAGAAATAAAGATTATTATTATTAGTATTATTATTATTATTTTCAAAGGTAATCATTACCACTGATCTGGTTTCCTGTTATACCAATATACCCTCATAGTTCCGAGAACCTGTAGGATAAAAGAGATAAATAACTCCTTCTCCCTCTAACCTAAGACTGGTATTTGAGGCCTTATTCACATTCCATCTTAAATTACGGCAAAATTTGTAAGGAACTACTAAATCTGGCAATTCAATTTTCAATTACAATTACAATTAAAAATTACCTGTTTTTGAAATGAATTTAAACTACACGCATGATGTACAGAAAAAGCAGATCTAAACGGAAAGTTCTAGAAGAATCAATTAGCCAAAAGGTCCATACAGCACGATAAGAAACTTAAACTACGTGTGTAATGACAAAACCCATTTTTGTATAAATTTCATTGTAAATGGTATGCAACTCCAGTGGATACGATATTATAAATTACATTTTTATTTCATTGAAAAAAATATATAAAATACATATGATAACTAGTAAAATAAATAAAGCAATAAGATTTTCGGAAGGAGACAGCTTGTTGTCAAAATTCATTTTTAATGTCAAATGTCAAATGTTATAAAGAATATACCTAAATTAAATGATAATTCGTGTATTTTGTGCACACACTTTCCCCTCATCCACTAAAATAATGACGATACCATATCCTTGGAGTGACGATATTACTTCGACAAATATTTTCTGACACTCTTTATCTGTATCGAAATTGCACGATTTTAAGACGGTGATAAAGTGAGAATACTGTCTTGTGTCCCTGTGTGCGAACATTGAACTACGTATAGAATTTCCCGTACGCATTACTTGACATTGTGTATAAACTTATATGGAATTATTTGTAGCGAGGAAAAATATTAAATTTTTAATTTGTATAAAATAATAATTCATGGCTATATGGGTATTGATCCCAGGTAATTGATTTATTAAAACGACAAATTATTGGTCTATATCCAAGCATTGTTCTACAGTCCGTGGACCGATCTGCAAGATGAAAATGTATTTATTTTGGAACTTCATGTATGTAAATACATATATTAATTTTACAATCGTTTATTAAAACCGTTAGATATAAATAGTTATAAAAAAAAAATTAAAATTTAATTAATACACCTACTTACCTATTAGATTAAAAAATGATCACGAAACAGATTCAGAAATCTGAGGCCAAGACCTAAAGAGGTTGTAGCACCACTATTTTTTTCTATATAATTGCAATCCTGTTCTATATAATATTTTTAATTCCTATTTTTAGCAAAACCTATGTTTACATATATTGTCGTACATATTAGATAGAAGATTTTATAAAATTATCAGTAGATTTCGTAATATGTATGATGTTGTAGACTTAATAAATAAATAAATAAATCCTTTATAGACGATAAGCATGACACTCGCGCACCTTTAAACTAAAACTGCTATATAATTTACATATTTATTACAATGTATTATTAAAATATACAATATTATATTACAAAGAGCAATTAATAAGTTAGCTTCAATATCTACATTAATAATATATTAATATACCAAAACACGAGTGCAATGTTTCACAAGACAAAAGAATAATATCATTTTATATTTAAACTCTAGTTTTTTTTTAATAGCTATGAAAATAAAAAAAGCAATAAATTGTTTCTGTTTTCCTGGTCATTGTTGTGTTAACAATAGTTGTTGCTTCTGTAAATTAAATTCCAGTAAAATCTGGAACAAAATTTAGATCAAGCCAATTGTTGAGTTTTCTACCTAATCGCCATAATGATCAAAAATATGGCTAGAGCCCACGACCGAAGGCTCCACCATCACGTGAATGTCGAAGCTCTTCTTCTTCAACTTATTAGTACCACAGACCTAGTGAGATGATTGAAAAAGACAAATCCATTTGAATTAGTGCACTTTAGTCTAAAACTAAACAGTGGTAAGTGAAAAAAACGTGTGTGTACACGCGTTAGAAATTATACTTATTTGGCGTAAGACGATAAACTCTTTTCAAAAATTTTATCTTTCGCCTTATTCTACGTTCGTAGAAAAAACAACACTAACAATAGAACATATAAAATAATAACTACAACTAACTTCAGGGTGTCGGTTTTTTGTAACGGTGTGCGCGCGTATCGTAAAATTAACTTTCATCATTTTCTCTAACGCGCCAAAAGAAGTATAACTTCAAAACTGAAATGTTGACTATAGCTAACTTCAGGGTGTCGGTTTGTTGCGACGGTGTGTATTTACTTTTACCATTTTTCTCTAACGCGCCTAAAGAAGTATTACTTTAAAAACAATTATAAGAACAGAGTCTTCTCTATAGATACCTTTGTAAGTGTAACTTTATATCTATACAGATATAGTATACAATATAATAATAATAATAATAGCCTTTATTCAGATACATTTTACATTATATATTTTATATACATTTAAACAAATTTCCAGTATACAATATAGTTATTGTTAAACCATTTCTAGATGTAGGATTAAAAAAGTGCACAATTTGAAATCTTGTGTATTTATTATAGTACGAGAGGTAGCAACGTTAGGAAAACCAGCATTTCAGGAAGGCCAGTTTTTAGATATCCTATCTCTCTCACTGTAGATTTACGCTGTGGAAAGTACAATAAATATAATGAAAAATAAACAAAACTTCTTAAAATGATTTAAAAATCGATATTTTACCCGTGCAGGTAGGATGCGCTCTGATGAACGCAACCACTACCACCAGCCAGATAGTCCATATGACGTGCGGGAGAGTGAGAGAGATAGGATATCTAAAAACTGGCTTACCTGAAATGCTCTCGCAAAAACGTTGCTAGCTCTTAGACGATTAGAGGAATTGTTTGATGTGTCACATAAACTGACATTTATACGGTGGAAATTTCTAGCTTATAGCGAATTGTGGTTTTACTTGTTACGTATTTAACTTGGTTTTACCAGTATTTACGCAGGAAAAGTTATGCGTAATTAAAATCAAGTTGAGATATTCTTGTACCCATCAACAAGAACGGAGGAAAATTTGTGACTAGTATTTGGTAGACGCGTGATGCAGGATGATGGTAAGTATAAATCTTTCTATCTAAAATTGATAAAGATATTTCAAAATTAAACCAAGATTATATAAAGTTCAAAATCTGTGATCATAGATCAGACACTGATAAGTACATTGTTTTTCAGTATGACTTATCATATTCTGACCTATGGCCACAGGTTAATAAAATTCCATATTGACGTGACAACGTCTTATAAATTGGTTTGCCGGGTGACACTTCAAGAAACTGCGTTACGCTCCGCTCACGTTATGCGCTCACAATGAGAGCGAGTGAGAGGCACGCGTCCCTTCCACTCGGGCATGGTTAGCCCGCCTAAGAGCGAGAGAGACAGACATAATGTTTTAAATTGTTACTATTATTTCATCCTTCTTCCTACTATACGAATGAATATTCACATTAAAATTATTTTACCACTCAAAGTCGTTGTCACGTAAAACTTTCGCCCGTATACCGACTTTACAGGCAACCAATTTTTTTTTTACACAAGTACACATTGTTGGCTTCAGAAGCTAGGGCAACAGAACAGAAATGAATAGTTCGTACAGTTCGAACAGGTAACAGAGAAGAAAATAAATTCAAGAGCAATACATCGTTAATAGCGCCCATCAATTTGTCAACACAATTTTTATTGCACGATTTGTCTTTCAAATTAGGCTTCAATTTCGGCGATTTCCTCATTAGCGAAAATGAAAAATTCTGTCCAGCAATCATTTACTTTAAGTCTGACAACAAGTAAAGATGCTGGGGCTATATCTAGAATTATGACATCGTTTTCATAGATTTGTGACTATTTAGTGAGTTATTCTCGAAACCAATAAACTGTAAGTATAATACTTATTGCACGATTTGTCTTTCAAATTAAGCTTCAATTTCGGCGATTACCTCATCAGCGAAAATGTTCTGTCCAGCGATCATTTACTGTAAGTCTGACAACAAGTAAAGATGCTGGGGCCATATCTAGAATTATGACATCGTTTTCATAGATTTGTGACTATTTAGTGAGTTATTCTCGAAACCAATAAGCTGTAAGTAATAGGTTTGTTATAGTTGAAGAGAGGAGACTCCATTTAATGCCTTTAGAATGCTTCTTCTGAAACTTACGCAAGAAATTTTGTGGAAGATATTTTTTTTTTGTGGAAGATTCTAATAAAAAATTGTTGACATATTTTACAACAATCTTCCAACTTACCGTAACTTTTTTCATCGTGCTCTTAATTTATTTAATTTATTTATTTAATTATAAGTAATCTAACAGCTTACTTAATACATATTATTATACAAAATACTAATACAATACAGAAAGCCAAAACAGATTACATAGATTAACAAATTATGTATAAAAAACAGAAAACACGCAAGCGCATTAAAAGACAATTTTACATTTAAAAAAAAACAAAATAATAAAATTAAAAAACTGAAATTTTACATTTAAAAGCAACAAATAATACTAAGAATTTAAAACAACTACTTTAAAAAACTACTAAAAAAAACTTAATGATTTAAGTCTAATTTTTTTTTTCAGTTATTAGTTGTATTTTTTTGTAGTTGCGTGTTTAATTTTTTCCCTCACTAACTTATGTTCTAATATAATTGATGTGTATGATTGTGAAATTTAATTCGGTGTCTAAACTAATTAAACCAAACAAAACTTAAATTTTAAGCTTAAGGCAAATCTTACGAAACGAAGATCTAGTTGAAGGTAAAAAAATTGTTCTCGAAGTTTCCGTTTTCCTATGCCAAGACGTACGACTATTGGGTCGCAAAGTCAGTGGAGTGGTTTGAGAGAGCTTATATTTCTAGAATAAATGAATACACAGTAACTACTGTCGATTAACTGTAAACATATAAAGGTACATAGATAAAATCTTATAATCTCTCAATTAAAGACTGTTTATCACTAATTAATTGAGCTCGTACAACATACAAATATACAGTGAATTTTTAAAAGTTTAATATTAGTAGGCCTGCTAGCAACGGGCGTTTATTAAAAAACATACGCTTAATTTTATGTATGGGATTTGAATAATCACGTTTATATATATTCTCAGGTTGTTCAAAAAAGGAATATGTGTTATCATAATTATCAACTAAATTTCAACAATTCTAATTCTTAAGTAATGTAGAAATTTGCAATGAGGGCCTATTGCAAATTTCTCTTGCTCGAATCCCCGAGGTCGTTGGTTCGATCTCCGGCTGTGCACCGATGAGCTTTCATTTTATATGCGCATTTAACATTAGCTGAAGGTTCAAGTCGATCGCCCCGCGAAGGATCAAGGCGAGGGCACTCCCAGTGTAGGAGAATCGCTGAGCTGTCAAGCCTTTAAAGCCAACAGCGTGATTCCATTCCAACAAAAGCTTCTGATCGTCCACTCAGTGATTAAATTGTACAAGGATCCTTCATCTATGTCGGAGGAACAGTACACAATCCTTTCCTCACCATCGAAAATAAGTCAAAGAACAACATCAGTTCTTCAAAGCAAGTCTCTTGTTAAAGAAGTTGGTTACAGTCAACATTTTAGTTTTTTTCCATTGTTAGTGTCGTTTTAACTACAAACATAGAATAAGGCGAAAGATAAAAATTTTGAAAAGATTTTCATCTTGTTACGTCAAAGAATAGTATAACTTGTACGTAAGTACACACACGTTTCTTGTGACAATTATGTTTACCTAAATTGTCTTACATTTTAGATAAAAGAGTTAATAACATATACTTATGATTATGATTTAGTAAAATATCTTCTAAAGTTGAGAAAATGCCAAAGAGGAATGGAAAGAAGCATGGTGGTTGTAAAACTGAGACATCGAAACGACGAACGAATGACGAAAGATAGCAGGTTGAAATGGACGAAAATAATTACAGAATGGCAACCACGCGATAAAAAAAAAGAAAAGAGGAAGACAGAACAAGAGATGGGCAGACGATATAAAGAGAACAGTGGTACAACTTGGACAAGAAGAGCTAACATTAGAAAAGAATGGAAGCAGCTGGAAGAGGCCTATGTGTTACAGGACACGCTAATTACCCTAAACGGGACAAGTGCTGTATTAGATTAAGTTTTATTTAAGTTTTTTTTATATTACAGGAGGCAGATGAGAAGGAGGCTCACCTGATGTTAAGCGACACCGCCGCCCATGGACACTCGCACTGCCAGAAGGCTCGTAAGCGCGCTGACGACCTTTTAAGTATCGGTACGCTCTTTTTTATGTATTAGAATTAAGATTTTTTATGTAACTTAAATAAGTGTTAGTATATTATACTGGGTGTCAGCAATAAATGCTTAATAATAAAAAAAAATAACACTGCCTCGACCACTATTACCAGAAGGCCTCAGTAGCTAGAAATCGTTAGATCGGCCAAACTTCATTAGAGCTTTTCGGGGTATAAAGTCATCGTATTTTTACAGCCACAGATAAGAGAACAAATCTTTCGCAAACAAAACGTCTGTATTCCCGCAGCTTTACCAAATTAAAGAATGTTAAACGATAGCATTTAAACACCTAACATAGAAACACATAACGATTGATAATTAATTGCCATATTCAACTGAGGCATGTTTTATTGATATTGTGAATTAATAACTTATATCCGGGTGACCGTTTCCGGCTCGAAATGATCTTGAAATTGTGTGAATTATATCTAATACAATTGTAATACGAGAAATAATAATAATAAAGCCTTTATTGTTGTAACAAGTTCTACACAGAGTAGTTTTGTGTGCCTAAAATTAATTGACGTATGTCTACTATCTCAAACACACATTTTGACTATTAACTAGAGTTTAACTAATATCCTAACAATATAAAAGATATAAAAAGTTTTAAAATCTATTGATTATAGGCAAACTATAGTTCGGTTACAACTTGTCTTCCGACAAAGGCCTCCCCTAGGTCTTTGTAAATTTTTTCTCGATTTTTGATACGTCTTCCTTTTTGCTAGATTCCGTTGGTAATACGCCTGGATTTTGGACCAATCATCTTCTTTTTTTATATTAAGTATTTCTATTTTGTTTATAAGATGTCTTTTAATCATGAATCCTTGTCCATACATACCCGGCGTCTCTCCTTTATGATATAATATATACGTTCTCCAAATCTTCTGATTTCGCTGATGATCCCATTTTATTTCTTGTATAGCTAGTTTAAGTTCTTCATACGAGAAATAATACATTTTAAATTCTCTTCGCGAAATAAGTACGGTAGAAGTATCGCGCTAAGACAGATGCGCGGAGAATTTATTTGAAAGGAACGTCACACTTTAAAATCAATTACACTTTAGTTTTTTTTATAATTTGTGAATGTATTATTTGAATTTTTCGAGAATCGATGTGATATCAAACCGGATGCAACGGGAAAAGCGACGGTAGAAAGAGGCAGAAACATATATTCATAAGATTTAACGTGGGAGAAAATGAGATAGGATTAATTTTACAGCCTCTTTTTACTGCCGCTTTCTCATTTAATCGAATTTCAAACTTTCGTTGTTTAGTTTTTGTCAAATTAAAGATTTATATTAAGCCTATAAATTAAAATTTATCATTAAAATATACTGTTTTTAATGAAAAGTTTAATACATTTAGATAGTGAAAAATGTTTAATTTGTATATGATTAATTATAAAAACTTTGTTTTTGAAGGTTTCACTTCTACCACGTATGTTTTTTTTATACTTTAAATTCTCAATCACCTCAGCCCTGGTAATATTGGAAAAATGAAGTATTGGCCAAATTTCAAATACAGTAGCAATAAGATACAGAGATGTGTTAAATTGTGTGGACGAGTATGGGTTCAATAAACAAACTGGGGCTGCGCCGGTGATCAATCAGAGATTCAAGCACAGCGCTGCGTACGATTCGATGTAATTATTTCGTATGATAAATAAAAAAGGACTTAAAGGATATAATTTAAAAAATACTCGAATAGGTTCAACCGTCTTCAAGGATTGTGCTTAGCTATATTTTTTATTTATTTAGACAATTTTTTTCTAATATATATTGTTCAACCATAGAAAACTGACTGCCCAACGTAGCTAAAATGCTCTGATTACAATATAACAAATAATTTAAGTAACAATAATGACGATTGTGTTATCTATAACAATTATACATAAACGTTTCATTAATGATTGCACGCTATGATTGCCTCGGAGGATTCCTAAGTTTATACTTTTAATTCAAAACAAAACTATGAATTTGTAAAAAATATCAATCAAAATATTTTTTCTTATCACATTACGGTGCGGTGCGGTGCCACCAACTCGGATTTGTGCGAGCATCTCGTTCATTTTTTTAAACCATTGCCATCCCTAGCTTTCGAACCCGAGTATTCGGCACCCAAGTTTGCCGACCACTCTGATTCGAATAATGATTTTTTTAATAAAAATAATGATAAACATTCATACACATTTTCAAACATTCATATTTACTTAATAAAATTCGCCATAATAAATTTTTGGTATCCGGATAAATTAATTTGTCTCCATTGTTTAAACATTTAATGTATTAAAAGGTTTGAAGAGTTTAAAATTGTCACAATTCAATTTTCTGTACATTATGTTCTGTACATACAAAGTTAACCGAGACTCGAACCGACTCCTGATTTTTAGCATTAGATTTAGGGCCTGTTTCACAATGTATGGATAAAGTACCAAATAGCTATGCAACACTTATTCGAAAGATAAAAGTTCCGAATAAGAAACTTCGCGTTTCATGACGAATAGCGCTATCTGACAGTCAACAACAAACACTAGTTTGTCCTACCAATAAGTAATAAATAGCTTATTTGGAACTTATCCGGACATTGTGAAACAGACCCTAAGAGTTTTAAGCCGCTAATCACGGAAATATAATATTAACAGATACATATCAATATCAATGGCGCTATAACCTTTATAGGTCTGTGCTTTAGATTTCTGCATCTGTTTCATGATCAAATGTCAACCTAATAGGCAAGTAGGTGATCAACCTCCTGTGCTTGACACAAGCCTTTTGTGACTAATGCTCAATCCATTCTTGACCGGAGTTGGACATCTTAATCCAAATATTCATAATAGTTGCCATAACCATTCGACGGATTGTAATAGCCATCTGTCGATACTAGTTATCTATGGTAGATCTGATCCGTGTATGTGGATAGACCTTTGTATGAAAATGACAGTTCAACTGTGCCTATTACGTATCTTAAGATTTTAACTTACTTTTAACTGGTTTTATTTACTTTATTTAGTTTATATTGATTATCAAATATGAGTGTAAAGAGCGAAGTACAATAATACCCCAGACTTACGCGATAGGTCTAGGGACTGAGCGCTATCCGCGTAAGTGGAATTCGCGTAAGTCGGGGTACAATTTTGCATATAAAGATGAAAATGCGCTCTTCATTGGAGTCTGTGCTTTCCAAAATGTTAATTTTGAGGATCGAACTGAAGGCTTCCAACTGTCAATTGATCTTCTAATTTAACTGGATCATGATTATTATCAATTTCTTCCTCTTGTTCACGCATTGATATGAGCTCATCAATTGTAAGATCCTCATTGTGTGAAACCAACACCTCTTGAACATTATCACTTCTAAATTTATTTATATTATCGACGACAAAAATTAAGTCGCGTAATCCGAATTCGCGTAAGTCGGAGTATTACTGTAATTGCATTCTATCCGTCGCCAAAAATGGATTGTCTTCGTAGGGTTTGGTTATTGGGATGCAGATAGGAGATCGATCGACTGTCTCGATCTGATTGAAAACAATCTGGGATTGTGGCTTAATTACTGCCCGATTCCTCACGATGTTAAATGCGCATATACCATCTGTTTACCATATAAGTTAAGATTTATTAGTTTGTTCCACTTAATGTGTCCCTACACTTAGACGACAAAACCCAAACCTTTAAGTATCAAGTTACTATTTCTTTTAACCATCTGTTTACGATATAAGTTAAGATTAATTGTATAATGAAAGTCCATTTGTTCACAGAGATGAGACTCGACCGCTGAAGCTTCTAGGCCAAGACTGCTCTTTATAATAACAGATACAAGAAAATATTATATAAAGGGTGTTTCAACAAGAACTTTGTTTTCTAAAACAAAATAAAACAAAGAATTTAGAGGAAAATGAATGAAATTTTTATTGTATTACAAAGAGAAAAGTTTGGCAATTATGAATGAAAAATGATATCTGGCAAATGTCCACCACGACCACGCTGACAGATGTTGATTCTTTCATCATAATTTTTAATCACTTTTTGGCAAAATGGAGGGTCTATTTCGTTAATGACATCACGGATGTTGAGTTTTAAGGCTGCAATCGATTCGATTGGCTCCGTATAGACTCTGTCTTTAACATAGCCCCACAAAAAATAATCCAGTGGTGTTAAATCACACGATCTGGTTGGCCACTTAACAGCTGAATTTCGCGAAATTATGCGCTCGGGAAATTATCGCGAGATGTTAACCACTAAATTTTGGCCTATTATTGATGACATGGATATCACTGAAATGTGGTTTCAACAGGACGGTGCCACATGTCACACAGCCAATGAAACGATCAATTTATTGCAAACCAAATTTTATGCACTTAAACATTAAATAATTAATGTACTTTACGTAAACAATGGATATTTCCTTAAAACACCATTTACTACGAAAATGTTTTCCTTGTTTCATTGATAACAGTAATTATTTCAACATAAGGTTATAAGACAATAAATTATAATGCCCTTTGTGACGTCTAGGTCCTCAGTTTATGATTCATATATATTAATCGTAACAATTATCAAGGATTTTCAAAGATTTTTCATAACAATTAATTGATTTCGTTTGTGTCAGCGTACCATAGAAAGAATATTCTTGGAATTAAATTACAGGACTAACAGAAAAGTTAATGTATCCGCAGAAAAAAAAACGACTGTGAACTAGCGAACTGTGGAATTGACTCCGGGTCCAAACCGGAGGAAGGGAAGGAAGTCTGAGGGAAAGGGAAGTCTCTCAGAGAAGATGGGGGTCTTAATAAGTTACGTCCAACTATTCAAAATACAGCGAGCTCCTCCCTCAAAGGCCGGTAACTCACTAAAAATGGGTGTCTATGTCCTTTTTAGACGGCCCGCAGGCTCGTTTGCCCCCCTTTTATATATATATAAAATTATAGTTGCTGAGTTTACATTACAGTAGTTGTTATAATGTATGTCAATAAGACGTGGATAAAGAAAGGCTTATTATTAACCATCTTTCAAGACGCTGGATATTCCTTAGACTGTTTCATTTGCCACTACATTTATATGTACTCCAGGAAATACGATCGGGACTCTTGGCTGCTAAAAGTGAATTGAGGTATTTCCTTTTGAGAAGATTTTCTTTTCAAACAGTTCATTAACTCTAAATGTAATAAAAAAAACTGTATTTTATTTATGTATGATCTGGGACTCCTGATACTAGTATTTTTTACTAGGGTTTCCAAATCTTTATACATTGCATTGATATTAGTTGTTGCTACTATATATTTGCGTGTTGTTCCCACGAGTATGTAATTGCGTGCTCCTATTTCACCATGCCTCCTGCTGATAGAGGACAAATCTTTGTTTTTAATATATTTTATTATTCTTTATTACTCAAGATGTCATATGAAACATGGTATAATGGTTACAGCTCCTTACAAACATTGAAAAGAAAAACACTTGGCGATTAAAAAGAGTGTCAGAGAGCTTATTGCCAGTTCTTCTCTTCCGTTCAACGCCCTTGATTTGAGAACTGGCAATAAATGTAAAATTAGAAGCATCGAATGTTATACATATTTCAGTCATCAAATTATTTTTTGTTTTTTTTTTGATTTTGCAAATCTACTTGCATAATTAATCAACACATTTTTTATTAAACACTAATGTAAGGATGTGTTTAAAAATATACTTATAAAGAATGGATAGCACAAACTTAGCTGTTAATTATATAGAAATTAATTAATTGTACAATAGCTATATATTTTTGGCCCATGTTCTTTAAAAATATTTCGTATGCGGACCAATTTTGAACAGCAGCGAGTGTATGAGTAGGTACAAGTTTTTAACACGTAGGAAAGACAACTTTGCGTAACATTACAAGGATAACGATTCGGTACAATATTAATCAATACACAAAATTAAAATATACCCAAGTTATGAATTATTTAGGTCTTGGCCTCTTTCCTTCACCGGTCGAGCAAATGTTAAATGCGCACATAGAAAGAAACTCCATTGGTGCACAGCCGGGGATCGAACCTACGAAGTCAGGTATTAGAGTCGCATGCTGAAGCCACTAGGCCAACACTGCTCACACACTCAACGTAGGTTAAAAAAATACTGTGTTGTATGAAAATACTGACTGAACTAATTAAGTATTTTCTGATGGTTTCTTTAGGAAACATTGATAGAACTGAGGATTAGATTGTAAGATTGTATACTCTTCCATCAGACAAACAGGAGTGTTATGTACTCGTTTACTTGAAGAAACAGTTAAGTTCTTACATAGATTTTGGACCGCGTTGATACATCAGTTCCAATCAATTTCAAATCATTGAACACTTGTCACAAGCATTTCCGTTTTAAAGTTTAAACGGATATACATAATTATTAGTTAATCGATTATATCCTACGCGATGATGACTTGCAGGTTTATTAGAAGAGAATCTTAATTAAAATAATGCGATGAATTTAATTATAGGATATATTGATTATGTTCATTAAAGGTGTAAATTTATAGTTTCTAATTAAAACCGTACACCTGTGAATAAAAAATGTATCGTACTTATGTACGTATTAATGATGAAATTTATGACGGAATTTATGAGGCTGTTGGAACCTTGGGTTTTCACTGATGGAGTTTTCAATTCAATCTCTGTAAGCTTATATTAATTCTAGTCCCACAGTGAAGTGAGTAAGCAAACACATCTTTTGCCTAATGAATTCCTGTAAAATATTTTTTTTTATGTAACAGGGGGTAAACAGGCAGGAGGCTCATGGACATCTCCGCCCGCATGGTACGCTCTTTTCCAGAAGAACCCTAAGTTGAATTGGTTCGGATGTTCGACGAAAATAACCTAAAAGTGTTTGTTATTTGTATGCAGAGAAGTGAATTACACATTGAATGCTTAAATATTGGATACAAAGAAATAGCCGGAAACGAAAACCTTTTATGGTTTTATATTAAACATGAATGTTTGAAAATATGTATGAATGTATTTTATTATTTTTATTAAAAAAAATCGGATCCGAGTAGTCGGCATACAGCACACTGGGTGCCGAATACTCGGATCCGAGAGCTACGGATGGTTTATAAAAATGAACGGTACGCTCGCACGGATCCGAGTGGGCGGCACTATTACTATGGCTCCACTCGGATCCGAGAAAAGAGCACATAATGTGTTTAAAAACGTAACGCTGCGAGTGCTGTACTAAAATTGCGTACGGCTTTAAATGTGTTGCGCAATTAAATCATTAAAAACATTTTTTACTGTGCAAAGATAACATTGTTTACGTTTTATAAGCTACAATTTAACGATGCAATCATAACTTTTAAAGCTATGCCAAGTATTAATCGATATAGAAGCAATCAATTACTACATTTTTCATATTAATCACACATTGAACGAACCTAAACACGATAATATCAATAAAAGTGGTAATTTAAAAAAAATATTTTTGTAAGTAATTGAATTATTTCGTTTTTGAAAAACCTTTTTACTGAAATTGGGACATGGCAGACAAAATCTGCTTTCAGATATACGCTTCTAGTTTTTTAGTGATGGTGTCAAGTATGCCTCTGACTAGTTCCTCATCTACCAAAAAAAGTTGAAACAAATTGTATAAAATCTTTATTCTTTCTGCTATATTTATTGTTTAGAAATCTACAGTTAGAATATCGTATATAGCAACCCATGTCAAACCATGGACCAAAGGTTAGCTGTTTGAACCAGAAAATCTTTGGTAAACTTTGGAGAAACAGAAAAACTCTAGTGATACAGTGAGTAATTATCTGATCTAAGTATGTGGTGTGGAGTCAATTTATTGACTCCAAAGCTCGTTTATTTGTAAGGTCCTAACAAAGCCACTGTAGCTCCTTCCAGAAGCTCAGAAGTTTCCTGGGCATATCGCTGGTTTGGAGTGACCTCACTGCTCCAACGATTTCTGCCCGTTAGGAAGCCACAACCACGTATTCCAGGTCTACGTAACTGGATTCCCCTCAGCTCAAACAGCCTCTGCTAAAGGGACTGTCCGTCGCGCCAAGGACATCTGTTTTTTTTTAAATTATACGCATAGGGGAAGAAAGCTCTCCTGATGGTAAGTGATACCGTCGCCCATAGACACTCACATTTCCAGAAGGCTTGCAAGTGCGTTGCTGGCCTTTTAAATTACGAGACTGGATATTTGTTAAGGAAACAGTGGCCCGTGATAGATACTCTGATACAATGGTATTCCTTTATTTTATCAATTATTTATCAGGAATGCATGAATGTCTTTCATTGCAAAATGTAAGATTTGTACAGGCTTTCAGGACAAATCTGGTGCTACATGAATTAATATAATCTTAAAGGGATTTTAGATAATATATTAATTGTATAGAACAGCAAATTATAAATCAACAAAAGACGGAAACGTCACAAGACTACCTTTTCCTGGCACTCCCGCGCATTGGCTGTACCAAGTTCTATGCAAATATTCGCTCAAATATTATGAATAAATATAATATGCTAATATTTTGTTAATACGTTTCCGTAAATATGGTATAATTTTAAATGTAATGCAACTGTTATCTATAATTAAATATCTAGTATGAAACATAGGTAGAATCTATTTCAATAATTATTTAATAGAATTATATTAAACAAATTGATTTTGAAATAACCAATTTTTTATGTTTAAATAACACAATAAAAAATTATTATGAATTATTTAAAAAAAATACATAGGTCGCGTTGAACTCTTTTCTTCACATTACTCAAATATACGCAAGAAATTAGGGTCATTTTTAAATTAATTAAGAACGCTTAATTTTTGTTAAGTCCGATATTAATCAAGTAAAAAATTTAACTATTTATTAATAAATTCTATTATTTCCTTACACACTTCCGTCGTGACAAATGTCTGATCGAAAATCCTTGCTTTCAACAATCATGTCAGACCTAGTCCTAAACAACAAAGGACGATACTAGAGCGGTAATTAATCGAGGAATGTAGGGGATCGAAGCCTTCAAGGTTCCGCTGACCACAAGCGTAGTCAGTGGATACCGCGCACTTTGCAACAACGCACGTGCCATCATATTACCTCTAGAGAGGTTGCGAATCGAATTCGAAGTTCAAACGAAGTCGAAATCGAGTCGTGCATTTGAATTCCGCGCGTGATTTTTGGCGGGATTTAGTTGTGTTTATACTCTGTGATTTTGTGCAGTCTGTGGTGAGTTTTCGTTTGATATCCATTTTCAGTTGATGTTCTTAATTTAAATGTCTTTTGGGGGATAATAAACTAATTAACAAGAAGTCTTGATGCAATACACAAATGTCACATATACTTTTGTTATGTATGGTTAGCGACAGCAAAGTTTTTTTCCAAACTTCATCAGTTTTTTTTTGTATGAAATCATAAGCTATTTTTCAAATTGATACAAAGATATATTAAATAATAAAGTGAGTTGCTAAAAATGCCCTTGCTTTTATTATTTATGTAAATAAGCTTCCTTGTAGAGCAACTATTGTCTGGAAATGTAATTACAAAATTGTTACAAAAATAGTCATACTGATTAAGTAACATAATGTAAAAAAAATCATGTAATCCATTATTTAAAAAAAAAACCATTATAAATATCCTTTAATTAACATTATACATAACCTCCGGGTCTATATTTAAAATACCAATCATAATTGCTACATAACGTACTTCAAGGATTCGAATTTAATAAAATAATAAATTCTATTTTTGAAATAATGTAAGTATAGTTTGTTTAATATTTGTTGTCTGTATATAATACCGCAAGTATTATTAAGCCTTCCGCATGAAAATCTAAGACTACTGACATTTCGCTACAACGACTACGCAAAAAAAAATGTAAGAATAATATATATTTCATAAGCAGCCTATGGAAATACTCGTAGTACCCATCGGATAAAGCCTGAATGACCGTTAGTATTCCTATAACAAACTAGAAATATTAAAGACAGAGAAACCCGATGTTCTCCCTATTGTAAGCTCTAAAATCTCAAAAGCTTTTAAGATTCTTGTATCTATTTTGTGATCATTTTATTCTTCGGTTAGTAATTGATGACAGTTTCCTCAATTTCACTTAGTACTTTGTCAAAATGAAATTCAACGTCAACGTCCGTGATTCGAACCCACGGTCCTGAGCCATACAGATAACACTATGTATGCTTATTATTTAATCAGTTACCTTTTCACATTCGCAATATCAGCACGTTTGACAAATTCAAAAAGGCATTAAAGATGCATTTTAGAGTGTTCACAGTAGACTAAAATTGGCACGGCTAATGGCGACGCGTATCTCGCTCGTAAATACATATTAAGTAAATAAATTACATTTTTGTAATGAGAAATAAAGTTCTTTAAAAATTATACATAATGTACGTATACTTAAATAAGTTGTAAAGTGAATTGTGTACGTAAAATTTATGGCTAAATAAATATGATACATAAATTAATGACGAGTTTAATTTACGCATTGAGACGTTTTATTTAAATGCATTCGCGAAGACTATAAAGTTGCGTGGAAAAGATCGCTTAACATTATTATAATGCATTCATAATAATTTATGTTACTTGTTTTTATCTGTTAATGTAACGTTTTAATTAATAAATAAATATGTAAAATTACAAAATTTAATTATACTCTATAGTTTTTTAGAACTTAATAAAAACTTAGATATTTAACACCTTATTGTTTTAAGATTTTAAAACTAGTATTTTGAACTTTGTGCTATGAATAAATTCATGATTAATATTGTTTTTTCAATTTATGATATATATTTTTAGTATGGGGTTTGGCTAGTGGCAACATTGCGATTCGTACTCTTGTATTATTCATTATACTACACATTAAATAGCAATTTATTTATAACAAACTTATTTAGCTGAAAAAACTACAACCAGTCCATATAATCATAAATGGCTCAACTGTAACAGTACAAACTAAAATCTCAATATAATAAATATATGCATATATATGTAGACAAAATACTATATCACAAGATCACAGTTGCCAAATATTACACAATAAACTTTCAATTTTATTCGAATCTTTATTTAGATATGACATATTAAGATAATATAATTATGATAATAAACTGCGTATTTATTGTCATAAGTAAGCGGTTCGAGTGTAATTGGACATATTTTGTATTATATAAGCACTCAATAATAATGTATATGTAAGTGGTGTAATGTTTGAATTAATAATAATTAAAATAAATGTGCTAAATACCCGGGAAATCTACCAACACTTACGTCTATGTTGTCGATGAATACCTTTTGACAGCATTATTCTGACATTCATCATCTATGATATACAAATCTATCAAGAAATCCCTGGATCAATTTGAGTATTTTATTTACAGCTGTATATAAGTAACAAAGTATCAGTTTCAATGTAAAAACATGTTTAAATAAGTTTCAAGTATAAGTTCATTTTGATTTATTTTTTTTATTTATACAATTAGAAGTTAAGGAAATCTATTTATTTTCTGTACACAAACTCTTACACCACCTTAATAATGAGTATAATAAAAAAATATATAGAAAATTAAAACTAATTTGTCCTTCAAGAAACGAGCGTACGAAATCTTAAAAGGCCGGCAACGCACTTGCGAGTCCTCTGGCATTGAGAGTGTCCATGGGCCGCAGTATTACTAAACATCAGGTGTGCCTCCTCCCCTGTTCTATAAAAGAAATTTAAAAATTCGGTATCTGTGGCAGTTTACCTTTAATGCTGGCAGCATTTTATCGCTGTATTGCGATAATTATTCGTTGCGAAAAAAGCACTGAATTCATTTTTTTTTAATTTCACTTAAGTAAATTAATACAATAGTTATAGACCTTAATTACTTAATAGTCTGTTGTTAGGCTAGATTACAATGTAAAAATTATATAACAATTAAAATTAATAGTGCCCGTAAAAGATTTCTCATAGACAACGAACAGTCTATGTCTTCTATGTATGTCATACATCAAATATACTAGTGCTTATTGTCATTACAATTAAGCTATATAACAAATATTTTAATCCAAACTGAAATTCAACAAAACTAAATTCATAATGCTGGCACGATAATTAAAATCTTCGCATATTCCATTGACAATCTAAACATACGTAAACAGACATTATTTATACATTAATTGTAATTGAAAACGTTAATTGTTCTCCTGATTCTTGTTGTCATGATTTGACATTTGACACTTAAATAATTATTCATGAAAATGCGAATGAATAAGGAAGTGGGAAGTAATTGTCATGCTGCAATATGCATGCTTTATATGCTTTTAAAAATTTACAATAATCAAATACCACCAAATCCGTATATGCCAGATACAAATGATTCCTTGTAAAATTAAAAAAAAATTTGAATAATTTTCTGCGTATAATGTATATATCCTTAAAAATGTTATTAGGGCGTTACTCTATTCGAAGCAATTTTACCGCTAAGTGAATCCAGCACCACCAAGCCAACGTTAAATTAATATTTGTATAATATTTCTTGTACCAAAAAATTATATGAAAAAAGTATTCTTTCACTATGGCTAAAGAATGCGGTTGTTGCCAGACAAAAAAGATTTTACTTTTGAGTCTATGGCAAAAAGTGTACTAGACGATGTAACCTTGATTAAAAGGACGTATTCCTTTTGCAAAGTACATGAAACCAGTTCTGTGTTCACACTAATATAACATACATAGATTGCATACGCAGTTAACGTGTGGTTCACAAAAAAATAAATAGTAACCAGTATTTCTTAGCAAATAACAGCGCAACCTGGCGGCTTAGTCAAGATGACATGTACATGTAGGAAAATTTAATTTGTTTGAATATTTGTCGATACGAACTGGCATTTTCATACAAATTTTTCATTCATTTTTTTCGACTTTCTACATACATTTTACACTACTGTAAAGGCATCTTGTCTAAAACCTTGTATGCCGTTACGGTCTACAGTCATATGTGTTTGAAGCTCCAGGCAGTCCTGGATAATGGGATTATATATTATGGCATCTTGTCTAAGCCCCCAGGTCATGTTAACAAAGCACAGACCGTGCCTAACGATTCTGCGAAAAAATGATTTAATATCTGAAAAGTGCACAAAAATTAAAGAACGGGGCTCGCAAGCAGTTGCGCCCCGGCTCGCCCTTGAATATTTTAAATAATAATATTTTCGATGTACCTCGCGTGACGCGTAACACGAATGAGTAATTCATTTATGAATATTTTTAAGTAATAATTTAAGAGATAGAAAAAGTCACAATGACAATATTATATAGTAGAGAGTATTATTATATAAAAAAACACGCCAAGATCTATTTGGCAGGATGCGATTAATATATCGATCAATTGCATTCAATAATAACAGATAATTATCTAATTCAAGTCATTTATTAGCGACATCTACAATCTATTGTATTAAATATAAGTTCAAATGTATCTGGGTTATACAAATACACAATATTATAGAACACAAGACTGTTAAAACATGTTTCTATTTACTAATATTGTAAAAAATAGCCATAGATATTGTGTAAGCTTTTAATTAATAAAACTCATATCTAATCTCTAATATATGTTTATAGCTATTTAGTTATATATAAAAGGTTAAAATCCGTCATACCTTTATATCATGCTAAAATTAGTCTTTTATAAAAAAGTTAGAATAAATAATTATTAAATCGTCCTATCGAAATCCAGTCCAGAAAAAATCAGCGGTTAGACTTTAGGTTGTACCGCAAACCCTTTTTTATGTCAAGGTTAAAAATGCACTCTGGATTTTAATATAAACTTTAGTTAATTATACTACCTAGTTCCAACCTTCGTGGCTATCTTAAAAACCAGATATAAATTGTAGTTAAAACCCAGTAGCAACAATCATAAAAGCACGCTGGTATATCAATGTCAATTTTTTTATCTACGCTAACAATTAGATTATTAATGCAGCAAATAAAAGAATTTGGCATTGAGCCGTGAGCGGCTGCAGCTGCTTGGGGTCAATATCCGGAACATTGTGGAGCGATTTATGCGGTAAGGAACAAGCTACACGAACGTTAAGGGCTGATTAGTCCTTTATCTCTTCTGATGCATCATAAATATAGTTATTAATTAAATTTATATTAAATCATTATATATCACAGAAATATGTCAATATAAAATTAAAAATGCGGTATGAAAATAAAAAGGCGGTAAATGTAATTAAAATTATGCACTTTCACCGAAATGTCATCAACACAAGACAATTAGATCTGAACAACGCATGGTGGAATCTAAGAAAAAAAAAAGAAAGAAAAATATAAAGGAGGCTTTTACCGAATAAGGGGCCGTACAATATTAGACAGCAAATTTTTACAACTCGTATAATAATAAAGCCTTTATTGTTGTAACAAGTTTTACATGGAATAATTTCGTGTGCCTAAAATTAATTTACTTATGACTGTCTAAAAAATCACATATTGACTATAACTAAAGTTTAACTAATATACTAACAGTTTTAATATCTATTGATTATCGGCAAACGGTAGTTCAGTTACAACTTGTCTTCCGACAAAGGCCTCCTCTAAAGCTCAAGCCAATCGTTCCTCATTTTTGCAGTGCGAGTCCATGTTGAACCCCCTATTTTCTTAACGTCATCCTCCCATCTCTTAGCCTTACAACTCGTATTAAATGTTAAAAAACCAATTTTTTGTGTGGATTTATTAATAAAGCTTTAATAAATATAAATATAAACGTCGCACTCGGTCTTGATCTTCGAGTTTTACCTCGCACCAAGTCTTTCTGGATCTCTTTGCCTCGTTTGCAATTGTATGTCGCGTTTGGACGCCCTCTTATCTGGTTTCTGAGGATTCCAGTCAAGCCAATCCTATACAAATACATCTACGGAAAAACGCCGTAATCTTTCCATAAGTTCAACGCATAAATTAGGTTTTTATACATAAAAAAGATTATATACTTTGTAAAGTCAGTATTTAGGTTACACAAGAATTACTTTTAATAAAATCTATATTTCCTTCAATAAATATTAGGCCACAATTTAACTCATATTACGTAAGATTACATTATAATTCTTCAGGATATTGTATCCTTGTAACACACCGTGACCACAGCGTGATAAATTGTACCCTAATTTAAATTCACAATACATCCTTTGACATTCCTTCCTAATGACATTGGTGTTGCAATCACTGATTTGTCCGTGAAATAATAATAGATACGAATAATTTTAAATGTAAAAATTACGTAATTACTTGTTGATATAGAATACTCAACCAGTTTTTGCCATTATTAAATCATAATTATGTGATATTATAATAATAATAATAATATATTTATTTTATTTCTCACAAAAACATATACAATAATTGTCATTTTTCTTTGGAGCAACTGCTAGTGCTTAAGTGAGACTGATGCCTGTTAAAGGTTGTGCACCTGTGTTACAGGTCATCAGGCCTCCACCACTTCGGATCGACAAAATGATTATATGTAAAGAATATTGATTTTTACATCCGTCATCAGTACTTATGGTGAATAAATTATCGATCGAAATATCTACATCATTAAAGACCATCTTGAATTAATAAATAAAGTACTGGACATTACGATTTAAATTTTTTAAATAGATTTTTTCCTTTCGCTTTAAATGTTTAGGTAAACCATTTTGTATATATAATGTATTCTTTTTAGATAGTACCCTGTAAATTGGGTATCACGTTTTAAATATTAAAAAAAAAATTGTTTGAACATTTTTTGTATATATCTGTATTCCATCTTCAGAATATATCTAATATTTTTTTATTATATATAATTTATGTTAGAAAATAAATAAATAAATTCTGCCAGGAGTAATGTACAAAAAGTTGCTGAATAAACCAGAAAGTTATGTGTTTCAATATTGTGTGTACTAGTAGTTATCAAAATATTGTAATTACATGAACTATTAAGTCCTATATCGCGGGTTGATTAATGATTTAGAATACCTACATTTCTTTACAAGATATGTATCTTATTCCGTTATTTATTAACCAATTTACATATTTACTACGATACCAGATAATTTGTGTAAAATCTAAAAACAATAGATAAAAATAATAAATAATAAAACCACTTAAATTTCACACAATAAAAACTTACAAATGAAACGGGTGTTCGTTTTGTTATTCTTAATAGTCTAAGTTAGTTTGTGTATTCCCTTCTGCAGTCTGTTTTTCGCATTCTCCCTCCATTTCTACTCAGAAACTTTATGTCATCAGCCCATCGCTTTTGTGGACTTCTCACGTATCTTTTACCTATTGGTCTTTCTTTTGTCTGTAGACCTTGCAATATTTACTTATTTCCATTTCAGCTGTAAGGCGTAGGTTACCGCATTTGTGTTCTTAGTTTCTTGTGTTTTATTTTGTGAATCCCTTTGATTAAAATAGACGTTTATTCATTTATTAAAGTTATTAACATTATATATAGTCTACAGTATATGTTACAAGCTATCTATACTTAAATACTTGACATTTATTTCTTAAATTAAAAACAATGATGGTGAACCGAACTGTTACAATATAAAAAATCTATGCTTTCAGTTTTACACTTTACTAGTTCTTAATAAAACAAACCTAAATAATCTTATTAATATAATTATCGATACATTAATGAATCGCCATTGATTACATTCAAATTGCCATATCATTAGTTGCTATTTTAAAATGCTATCATGATCCGCTTGAGTGAATTGAGGGGAAAAAATAGTAATTGTTTTAAATGACGTACTGCTTGACACCGTCCACCTTTTACTTTTATGCGAAGTTCAGGGCCGTCAAATTGTTCCTTGTAGGGTTTATTTATTCTAAAGTATATATATATGTCTATTTAAATGACTTAAATATATAATTTAAACATAAGTGAGCAAGTCAAAGAATTTTTTTTTAATTTATTTATTTAATTATAAGTAATCTAACAGCTTATACTATGTATAAGTACATAGTATAATACAAAATACTAAGACAATAAAGAAAGCCGAAACAGATTACATAGATAAACAATTTATGTATAAAAAACAGAAAACAAGCAAGCGCATTAATAGACAAAGATGCATTAAAAAAAACAAAAGAATAAAACTATCCCCCCCTCACTGTCTTGTCAGCAAAAAGAGGCACAGCTCTCAAAAATAATAGTACGTAAATGTATTATTTTTTTGTAGGAATCCTCGAAAATGCAATTCGTTTTCAAGCATAGATAATGTGAGGGTAATGCGTAAAAAAGTAAATAAGTAATGTTGATGTACTCACCAAATAAAGAACATGAAAGAGACTAATTTTTATTTTCTAAACAAATTTGATCTTTTCAAAAAAGTACCTTTGTAAAACATTGCTTTTATTTCCCGATCAGGCCAACAACTTGAATCCTTTATGACCATTTATGTTCTCTAAAAACACGATCAAATTTTTTGCTATATTAAAACTTTTTGCTATACCACAAAAAATGCAATTTATCAATATCCGGAAGCCACAAAACATTCTTTAGTAATTTATTTATCTACTTTATTTGAAGTTATTTCAATAGCTTTTTATGCAAAGAAATACATATGTTTTATTTAATGTTTTATTTTACTTTAATAATCAATTAAAACTGCTTCAGCTAATCAATTGATGAAATGAATTTCAATTATCTATGTAGTCTGTTTAAGTTTAAAATAAGAATGTTTCGAATCTAACACAGACTAGATAATGGACAGGATGTAGTTAGTTGGATTTGTGAGTCATAGATCTGAATCATACTTTGAATTATATTCTCGAGGGCTTGTGGATTACAAGGAAACTAAAAGGGAACTGTAGCTTATTATCATTCCTAAGTTCGCAAAAAGTTGTAGTTTGATCCTGAAACGACTTGTGACGGGGTAGACACGTCAATGTTAACACATTGGGTGCCGAATACTCGGATCCAAAAGCTAGGGGTGGCAATGTTTAAAAAATGAAGAGGACGCTCGCACGGATCCGAGTGGGCGGCACCGCTACTATGACCCCGCTCCACTCAGATCCGAAAAAAGAGCTTCTTGACCACGCTCGAAACTTATTTTACCATGCGTCGGGTCTCCTTAAATATGACGAGGTGCTAGGCGATTAAAAGGGTGACGAATTTTTTTCCAGTTCTTCTCGTCCATTTTTATAATTACATCAGAGTCATTTCATAATTAAAAACGTAAACCTTACCTAAATGTGTAATATATTCTCGGCAAGTGGCAACGCACTTGCTAACATCCTCGCAGAAGTGTCGATGGGCCATTATGGTTACATTAGGTATGTTATGTCCCTTTCGCGACTATTAAAAGTTAGTCGAAGTATCCAAGTTACATACCAAAATGTATGATGAAACTGGTGTAAGTAAAATTACGGTAAAACGGTTTTATCTGTTGATAGATCATTCACAATGTTTATCCGGACGTAGCTTGTATATTATATAATAGGTTCTAAGTGTTAAACAAAGGCGAATTGTATGCAACCTTCATATATTTTGTCGATGGTATCACAACGGTCAAGTACGTGTCGACCTCGCAAATTTTGAATAAAGAAAAGAAAGAACTATAATTTGAAAATAAACTTTTCACGCTACAGATTTTAATGAATTTTAATGACGCGTTGTGCTGTATATTAATAAATAAATAAATGAAATTCGGGTAAATGTGTGCATTTTTATTGTACTTTTAAAAGGACTTCGAGTTTAGATGACCATTATAAAATTGGTATACTCATTAATTATATATTACACAGTGAAGGAAAAAATTAGGATGGAGGAGGCGGAATACTACCTTGACAATTGACATTTTATCTGATTGTTACTCACTATCTGCTTTGAAGGGCATAGAATTCTTAGAATTTGCACAGATAATTAATTGTAAATGAGCATTATTTTCTGACTTATTACTTACGGGAATACCAATCTAGAAAAATATTATGTTAAATATATATAGTTAAATATATCAAGTTAAATGAATGAGTTTATATACAAGATAGAAATGATCAAAACTGCTAAATTAGATCAATATAGATTTAGCGCCATTATTTTTTTATATGTCAGAAGTTCCGCACGTAATTACTATTGCACGACTAGCGTAGCATAAAGAATTCAGAAGTAATAGAAACTACTGTTGTAAATATGAACCTGATCTCTAAACTTGAAAAATTCCAAATTCAAAAAATTCTTTTAAGCAACAACAATGCAACCATTACGCCATATTCCAAATGACAGCTTTAAAAGGATCAACAGTACTAGGCATGGTGAAATGGAAGCACGCACTTACATACTCATGGGAATAACACGCAAATACATAGTCAACATAAGAAACAGAACCGCATACACGAATTCAAATCCGACCAGTCACCATAAGTAGCACCCACCCGTTCACGAGTATGACGCATGGTCACCCATGGGCCCCCTCGCCTTAGTTTAGGGAGAGAGACAAGCCGACGCATGGTCGCCGCTACAAGCAATGACATTTAAGCGAGCTTGACAATCCTTGAAATGTGAACTTAGCTAATTAAGTAAATAATAATAAAACTAATTGTACTGAAATAATTAAATACCACATGGATCACGGTTTGCTCCCACTTTACATTAAAACAGTCCTTGATGTTGACGATTGAAGGAATAGGAATTTTCTGGGGCCCTCTTCTCAAGACACGCCGACGTGTCTACACCAACTCTCTCATCAACAAAGAGCTTTTCTCAAATGCTAATAATCAGAATAGCATACGTTGATATTAAGGGTATCACTTAACATCAGGTGAGCCTCCTGCCCGTCTGCCTCCTGTTCTATAAAAAAAAATTACGTCTTAGCTTACAAAACATTTCATTTGATTTCTTAATAACGGCACAGAGGTTTTTGACAGTTCTTCTTGCCTCTTTTATACTTTCACTTCAATTCAATTCACTTTATTTTAGAACTGGTTGGTACTACGTAGTTTAAAAACATTTAATACTTAAAATTGACCTCAATATTAATTTTATTATAATTCACTCCAAATTTAATCGGAAGTTAAGAAAGGTCATTGCCCTCTGCTTAAACAATAAACCTTTATGAAAATATTTCGTTGCACTACCGTTTGTTAGATATAATTAATAGATAACGGACAACTCTAAGTACGGCCTTATATTAGGCAACCTGAGACACTAATTACTTAAACAAACACGAGTTCATTCTTTTAAGGCCGTTCGTTAATTAACCTCGCAGTTTGTGTCGTTTTAATTATATTTTTCATCACACGAATTTTTAATAATGTCTTCCGAGTGTTAATGACATAAATTATGATTTAATTCTATGGGAACAAAATATTATACCGCAGTAGGATTGTATCAACTAATGTCAACATTAATATTAGCAAATGTGCTTTAAATAGAACAGGCTAACTGGCAGGAGTCTCATCTGATGTTAAGTGATACCGCCGCCCATGGATACTATCAAAGCCAGAGAGCTCGCGTATGCGTTGCCGGCCTTTTAAGAATTGGTACGCACTTTTGTTGAAGGACCGGAAGGAAGAATTAAAAAAAAAACTGGTGCCTGGTGCATGCCAGTGACCCCAGAGCTGGTACTTTCCTCTCTCAACAAATAAGTATCAAAATAAAGCGTGTAAATGCAGCCAACGTTGAAGGCATTTTTTTGTAATGTTATTATCAATTTTTAATTATTATGATTACTATGAATAAGAATATTGTAAATACTGTGTATGTGTGTGTAGGAAATAAATAATTAAAAACCAAACAAATGTAAGCAAATAATTTGATTTAATAATTCGTTTAACTCTCAAACCAGTTTTTCTTACCCGCTCTACGCCCTTGAGTTGCGAAATGGTAGTAAATTTCCCCCCCGCGACGGCCCAAGCCGAGGTTCGAGTCTCAAAGGAGACGCCCTTGCACGAGTCGCGGGAACACCACCTTTTCAGGCTGAGCTAAGCTCGCCAAAACAGCCCGTGTTGAGCTGTAAAGGCCAATAGCGAGATTCTATTCTCAAAAAAAAAGGTAGTAAATTAAAATTTAGAATAAATTTTTCATCTTTCCTCTTGCAAATTATAAGTGTACAAACTACACTTTGCTTTTGTTTTGCACAGTTTGCTTTCACTATTCGATTTAACGTCAAAAGCAAATTAAATAAGCTTTTTCCCTGTGACAATTTAAATCTGTTAAAAAATTATGTATTAGTAATGTTTTGAAGATCATCAGGGTAAAAATTAGAGACGAAGTTCTGAAAGAGTTTTCATACTTCCGAAACAAATTGCGCCTCCAACGTAGTTTGATTTAGTAGTCTAGTCAACAAGTTCAAATCGTGAAAAACAGAGATAAATGTCCTAAAAATATTAGCGATGGCTCATTCGATTCGGAATCACCTCTCACCTCTCTTTTTACTTCTTATAGAAAAAGAATGCGCGAACGCCATTGCGCAAGATTGTTTGACAATTCACAACAAACAATAAAGATTGTTTGATAACATTTACCTATGTAAGTAATACAATGCAAATGTTAGAAGTTAGTTAGAAGAGGTACTATTTTCCAATTAATTATAATGATAGGTACGTTGAAACACTGGAATTATTTATAATTGCGTGTTCATTAATCGTGTTTGTCATAATATTGATAAAGTATTTTTTAATTTCTTAAAGTTATTGAAAAAATAAAACTTGCAATTCAGAGTTTCGGAACTTATAATGAGCTAAGTTTAATCCAAAGGACCTTGGTTAAGAAATAAAGTAGTTATAATGGCCCCGGTCCAAACGTCAATCGGTAAAACCCCTTCCGTGACAATTGACATTTCATCAAATTGTTACTCACTGACTGTTGTGAAGGGCATATAATTCTTCGAATTTGCACAGATAAATAATTGTAAATGAGTATTTTCTTACTTACTTCTTACGGGAAAACCAAACCTAGAAGAATATTATGATTTAAGTTTATTAAATTAGTTTATAGGTGAATCACCCAATATGACAAATGTAAAAACTAATTCAGTATTTAGCGTAAAATGCAAACAACAATAACAGAGTACTTAAGACTAGTTATCTATAACACAGATCTATAAGAACATGCAATTATAATAAATATGTTTTAAAATCGCTATAAGCGGATATCCACAGGTGAGACTATTGTTCTTGGCCTTAGAAAGTAAACAAAAATATTTCAGCATGTTATTATGATGATATAACCTGCAGTATATAAGTGCGTCTAATCTTTTGGATGTACCGCGCGCACATTCCAACTTGGTTAGCAAAGCGCCACTCACGCGAGCAATACAGATCATTAACAAAATTTCCATTGAGGTGGACCTATTTGTTTGTACGCTGGCTGAGTTCATACGAGTTGCTTGCTATATTGTTAGTTATAAGATTTAGGAATTTAAGTTTAATTTTTTAATGTTTGTATGTAGGTTAGTTGGTGTGGGAAATATATTGGAATTCTATCGCATTAGTTGTAACTGTTAAGATAGGAAAATTTACTGGAAATAAATAAATAAATATCTGTACACACGTCATCAAATTTTTGGGTCTAAGACGCCCCCGGTCTCCTCACGATATTCTTCACATACGAGCGAGTGTATACAACACACACATAGAACACTCAACTCCACTAAACCAACACTATTCTTACTTCCTAATTAAACCAGAAAACATCATACTAAAAAAAACATTATAATTGGGAAAAATACGTTATGTAATTTAATACATACATATTTCATAATGCATGCGTAATGTAAATATTAAAAGCTTCTAAAAAACAATTGAAACTCGTAATTTTGAAGAACAGATGCTTTGATGTCAGTTGTAGGAGCTCCTACTAGCGAGCATATGTAATAAATTACTTAACGTTTGCGTAAAATATTTGTATTAAAGCAGTGGTTACGCGTCAATAAACTATTTTTGTTGATAAGAAGCTGATCACTGCTCCTCCTACATCGCAACTATTCTTAATTTGGTGTAAATTCCAGTTCAAAGCAACTCTCTTGCATTTTATTAAACAGCACTAGCAAACACCGTCTTCGATCTTGATTTGATTTTTAATACAAATAATTGAGACAGATATATTATCTAGCGTGACTGGTGTTTAGGTGGCTTATATAGACTTATTAATAACGTGTCAAATAGTAATTTTCTGTCACACTTATAAAAAGTGACAAAATAATAAAAAAAACAAGGCTATTATTTGAAGGTTTTCACTTTACCTAAGGTGGTGTGGTGAAGGAAAACATCGTGAGGAATCCGGCTTGCCTTAAACGCAAAAAAGTCATGTGTCAGGCACAGGAGGCTGATCACCTATCTACCTATAAGACAAAACATTATGAAACAGATTCAGACATCTGAGGCCCAGAACTCAAAAGGTAGGTAGGTGTAGCACCCCTGATTTTTTAATATCACGATAGCGTTTTGTAAATCCTTGATAATTATAGGGTTGCAATAGATTCGATTAAAATTTAACAAAACCTACAAAAGATACAGCTGAAGTTAATCTTTTTTGTTGTTATATATATATAACAAATAATAGTTTTTATTCTACGAAGTTTCTACGAGAATATATATATATTCATAGATAGTATGGGTCCATTGTATATTAGTGTCAGGAACTAGCTGAGTTGGCACATTTTTGATTTATGTGCTTGTGTTTGTAATTACTTTAAATATGTGTCTGTTTTAATCAAATAAACGTGTTTTCTTTCTTTTTAAAATTTACAAAAATAATTAAAAATTACTACACATTTTGTTACCGATTGCTTGTTTTAAAAATTAATTCTAGTAACCCCATTTCACGTTAATATTTTTATCTTAAAACCACATACGGAAACATATTAATCTTAAACTATTTACCTCGAATTTTATTACTTACATAACACGTTCATATCGAAGGTTAATCAAATATCGTGCGTCAAACGCACCTGTTTTTTTTATTTTTTATTATATTTGAACAGCAAAGAGGCTGTATATCCTTCCCGGCCTTGTTCTTAATATTGACAATTGACGTTATAACCTGTTCGAATTTTAAATTTAGACAATTTCAGAAACCTTGTATTTTATTGTGTACTTTAAATTTAATTACATAATTAAAATCATTATAACGCAATTAACATACTATAAAAGGTTGTTGTAAAATATGTAATAACTGAGTAGACGTTAACCATAATACGTTTTCCCTTACATTATTGATGTTATTAAAGATACAAAAGCTTATTGATCGATATTTTAATTCCATACTTCCACAATCAGAAAACTGTTATGAAATATCAACGTGCACGATCAAGTTCTGGTGGCGTTCATGGCATGCGACATGGAAGGCACGTGGGTTACGAAAAATGTTTATTTCATAAGCTTTAAGACCTAACCAGTCACCCAGCGGAAGAAATCAAATTATAATTTATTATAGCATAATTATAAATAGCCGTGATCCTAATTTATATGCACAATATCCTCACGATTTGCACATAACACTCGGGAACTGAATATAATGCATAGTGATTTGCACCGACAACATTATACAATCATGCTTTAAAATTTAAATATTGTTTAAGGACATAGCATGCCACTTAAATTACTGTTTTTATTACCGGCGAAACAATAATTATTCGAGAACTGGACATGTATGTACAGGTAAATGAAATAGACGAAAAATTATGGCTACTAGAAACAAAAACTCAAAAAAAATGTCAAAAGTATATTTGGATTTCTCTGTATTCGACAGTTATTAAATAATAATTTCAGACAACACTCAATTCATATAAGCGCTGTTTATAATTTATGTATTTGGTCATTTATTGATCTTAGCATTCAACAAGAAAGTCATAAATATATAATCTTTAATGACTTTTAAATAGACAGGGACGCATGTAATTCGTGAGATAATTACATATTTTGCTGTTGACCTTTTGCGTTGCGTAGAGATGTGGGATCACTCCGCATCTTCTACTGCATTTACCATGAGAAATGTTCAGAGGAGTTGTTGGTATTAATACTGCAGCTGACTTTTATCAAACTGAGTTCCACAACTGAGCATTTTTAAGGCAGTTTTTACGTACTCTACATGGAACCAGCTACCTACTGAAGTATTGTCGAACTAATTCAACTAAGGGTTACGAATACGAATTCAAGTAAATAACGTACCAATTCTTAACAGACTGGAATCGCACTCGCGAGCCGTCTTGCGTTGATAGTGTCTATGGGCGACGGTTTAACTAAACATTGCCGATTGCCGCGTGTTTTATAAAATCAAGCTGTATCTAAATGAGAAGTTTACTTTATAATTCGAAATGTTCCAGCGTCACGAGATATCGCTTTAAAAACGCTTACTACGAACTATTTCGCTACAGTCATTCAAGTCACATTTTCAATATATTGGTACATTTAATGAGAACATTAACTGTCGTTGGTTGCCTGGCATGAGGGTATCCCGGGATGGGCTGGGAAAAATATCACGAGAGGTAACGCGGCAGGCGCCTGGCCCGAACTCGCCCATAAATATTATGACAATATTTCCGGAGTAGTTGTGTCGCCCGCGCCCGGCGGGAGACGCCAACTGGGGGGGTTGGCTGTTAATAATGTACCTTTTTAGGAAAGGGGAGATTTCGACACTCTCCTGCTGCTAAGCCTCTCGGTCACATATCTGCCTGATTGAGTGCCTGATAGGCTAGGATGTTGGGGTCCCACAAAAAAAACTGTCATTGGTATCGCTACTGGAAGTTACAGTGAGAGACGAAACACAGAAAAACTGTCAATGAAACCAAGGCAAGCCATGACAAGATAAACGAGCAGGCTTCAGAATTAAGTGCTAATCGCAGAAGAATGACATGCGTGAAAAAACTTCGCCGGATGCCAGTGACAAAAAAAAACACTAAATTAATTTACTGCCCACGCTGTTATAACATAATTATTAGCTGACAAATAATAGTTTTAAGATTACTTATGATGTCTCGTGCAGACAACAATAGGACGTGGCCTTAGCTTATTATGTTATTACAATTATTTGGGTCAGTGCTGCTACGTGACACGATGATTTTAGAATCGCCTCGACTTCTAATCCTGCACCAGACTGCTTAGGCATTTATTGGTAGTAAAGTTTTTGCGAGTACCGCCCATTTAAATGAAACTTTAATATAAACGATAATCACATTATTTATGATCAAGTGACGTGCTGACCACGACTGTAAATAATAAAACCTCATTTATTCCTTGAAACATTAATCGATCGAGACTTAAAATTTTGTACTGAAATTTTTTTTAAGTTATACTTCTTTTGGCGCGTTAGGAAAAGATGAAGGGAGTAAATTTTTACGATGAGCACGCATGCCATCTCTTAAAATCGACACGACGTCGCTCCGTGAAACCTGCGAAGTGCCCAGGAAGCTTCTACGCTTTTGGAAGGAGTTAATCTGGCTTAGGTAGCCAGGACTTCACGCACAACGGACCTATTGAGTCTAAGTGCGGAAACAGAGTCCCACATACACACATACATAGGGCACCCCAGGGATTCGAACTGACATAATCTAAGAGCAGACCAATGACACGGCCAGGACAGTATTTATATACAGATAACATATATTTTTAATATAACACGTAATTATATTAAGTACATATTAATAACTTTACAAGGTTAACAAGTAAACCTGACAAATGATTGTCGTAATAAGTACCTACGTTGCTATATTCGTGTATTAAAAAATGTTCTATACATAGACAACCTGCATGGTAGCTTGACGCCCAAACCCAATAACCTATCTCAATCCATTTTTGACCATCTGAGATTGACATCTTTACACATATTTATGGTTATTTTATACAAATATTGATAAAATAACCATAAATATGTGCCCATAACCAATCGACGGATTCTAAGAGCCATCTGTCGATACACGCTATGATACGCAGGTCGGATCGGTGTATATTCATCTTCGTATGAAAATGAGACTTGAACTGTACCAATATCCTATGTGATTATAACTTACAGCAGTTAAAATGATTAAAAAGCTATTTGATATGTTTTTAACATAGACATGTATATTTTAATATTGTTTGTGCGGTTTTCTTTACTTTATTTGGTTTATATTGATTATCAAATATGAGTGTATAAAGCTAGGAGATTGCATTCTATACGTCGCCAAAAATGAATTGTCTTCGTAGGGTTTGGTTATTGAGATTCAGATAGGAGATCAATCAACTGCTACGGCCCGATCTCAGATTATTTTCAATTTTAGATTGTGGATTCCTTTTTGGGTTCGGGCGTTAATCTACTATCTGTGAAACCTGGGATTGTACGTTCGTACATGTAAACATTTCTATCTGCAAACTGCGCAACGTGTACAAAATATTCTAATGTAAGAATGTAAAACACAAGATGAAAGATAAAATATTTTATTGTGATTGGACGGAACAAAATTCTATAAATTCTAAAATCAGACGGCCAAGAATATTTGCGCCACTGTTTTTATACAAAGACAAGTTGGGTCATCTCCTTAGAGTAAAATGAAGGCATACTTAGCAAGTATGGACTATACGGGTGACATTCAGAAATAAGACTTTTTTATGGGATAGGAAATTGATTACAATTGTAACGCCGGTATGTTGCCGACCCATCAAGGAATTGTACGCTCATTTCTTAAAAGCTTCGGTCGTTTCGGCCTGGAAATATCTCTTCTGGCAGCTGGTTCAACGCGGCAGAAAGTGCTGTGCTGTGGAACGTCAGACGTTGCGATGAATGAATTGTGCCTTGACGTCTGATACGCTCTTAACTTCGCGCAAACTATGAGTATGTCAAAATTCAATAAATTCTTGACGTACGTACGCGGCAGTCTTGTTCCTAAAGCCTGCCCTCAGATAAGTTTGAAGTTGGCGGCGCTGGCGTTGGTCTCCTTGTCTTTTGCTCTCGTAGTTAAAACAAAGGGCATATCTGTCAAGCGGTAGTTTGGGTCGCAGAAAGTTTGTCTTTAAAGCGCACTAAACCCTAAACTGTTAATTGTGATACAGGATATATTAATGAATACAAAATACAGAAGCTAAAACCCATTGCATAACTCTTAAACATATTCAATTTTTATAAAAAGTGTTTAAAGCCGACATAGAAATGTAAAAATACTTAGTTTTCACGTTAAATTTTCCTCCTTGCATTCTGGTCCATACATTTGGTTTGCTTAATTAAAATGACACGCTTAATATGGAAATTTTATTGATGTTCATGACACCGATCTTTTACAAAAATATTTGCAAATACTTGACGTGATTTTTATGCACAGCTGCTGCAACAATATCGATTATTTATATTCATTATCTGAAATTCTCTGTAAGAAACAGCTCATAGTCTACGGATGTATTTTATGCGAAATAATTTAAATGTCAAAATGAATCAGTAAAGAAATTAAGCTAAAGTCAATTTTCGGTTTATACATGTTAATTAAAGATTTCATGCTATTAAATTTGTATGAACGAACAGTTCTTCTGGACATTTTTGACCTGTTTTTTTAGATTAAGTCGATAACTCTTTATAAAGACAGTTTATCAAATTATGAAGTTAGCCTGCAATTATTATTATAATTATTTTTATTTTACTTTTTTAAACTGTTTTAAACATATACCACGTACCACGGAATAATTGTCTTCTAGTTACCCACAACACAGGGCGTCCTTAGTGTGGGGATATATGAATCTTATTTATTTATTTATTTAATTATAAGTAATCTAACAAAGCTGTTAGATTACTTATATTTAAATAAGCATAAATAAGTAAGCACTTAATACATATTATTATACAAAATACTAATACAATACAGAAAGCCAAAACAGATTACATAGATTAACAAATTATGTATAAAAAACAGAAAACAAGCAAGCGCATTAAAAGACAATTTTACATTAAAAAAAAAATAATAATAAAATTAAAAAAAAACTGAAATTTGACATTTAAAAGCAACAAATAATACTAAGAGTTAAAAACTACAAAAAAAATCAGAGTCTTCCCGCTTCTCCAAGTACTTCTTGACATCTCTCTTTCTGTGGTAGAAAAGATCAATGTTGACAATGGTTGTCATAGTTCGATAAAACCCGAAACATTGGAGAATTACGCAGGTAATTCGACTTCGTACGAGGCACACTGAACAATTTTGAGTATCTTGTCGCATACGCAGGAGGAATTTTTAATGAAATTAACGATAGCAAATAGGGACTATCTATCCGCCCATTAAGAATAGCATGTAAAATGTACGATATTCTAGTGAGTCAAAATTAAAATATGAGCAAGAACCTGCATAACTATCGAAACTTTTATATTTTTTGAAACAAAGAAATTTGATAAACTTGTCACAATCCTTTTGTCACGAATAAAGTTTAAAATAAATAAAAAATAATAAATTCATATATTTCATCTTCTATTTTTCATATTCCCCTTAAAATTATGTTTTTTTAATCTATTAAAGAATTCAATAGACGAAAATTAATGGTTTTGATTGTTTCAGAAAAATACACAATGTTTCATGGAGGCCTGTTGACAAAGTTGCGTGGTTTCTACAAGTGGTATGTGCTGGGTTTGGTGTCTGTGGGATACATCCTTGGAGAGCTGGGACATTACCTGATAGGTGAGTAAAAGCAATAAAATATGGATCGTGTTGTTTTATTTGATAAATAAATATTTCGCCATCTTGATATTTCCTTGTTTGTATTGGAATTTCCGAAAACCTTTCCTTAAAGGATGCCTTATTGAAAAATGTATCAACTCACAATATTTCAGTAGATAACTAAAACCTGCATCCTACTTCAAATTGATTACAAATGCATTACGAAGTTCTTAACCAACATACTAATAATAATTTAAACGTGGTTACAGAAAATTAAAAACGAATATTTAGACTTTGGTCCCTGTAACAGTGTACCTTAATCAAATCAAATAAAAATTCATTTATTCAGTTTAGATGCGTCTTAGGGCATGCTTATGAATGTCAAAAACGTTCACAAAATTCGCGAAAGAGCAAAACTACGCCATCCGTTCGCAAAACTACCGGGAGGCCTTGTTCTGAGAAGAACGGGCAAGAAACTCAGCAAGTTTTACCCTCCCTCTACATAACAATAATTCAAAGGAAAATGTCATAAACCACAACGTCATTTAAGTTACATAAGTAAAAAATAAAAATAAAAATCACAACACTTCCATGCTTAAATGCTGGCAGCATTTCCTAGCTGCATTGCAAATTGCAATACTTATTCGTTGAGGGAGGAAAGCTCTATCTCTATCTATATTAATTAGCGCCTGAACACTTGATCCCCACGGTTCAAGAATCTCATTCTAAAAGGAAAAAAATCGAAGTTAAAGAAAGACTCTCTACAAGTAGTCTGACCTACTCAACAAGTAGTTTTTATATAAGTGTTTAGCACCGTAATATACTATTCATAATAGGCACGGGTCTCATCGCCATTATGGCTTAACTGTCAAACGCTGGCTTACATAATACTTTTAACCCAAAGGTTCAAGTGAGGAATCACATATACAAAAACATTCCATGCCCCATTTAGTGTTCACCATAATTTTCATTTGCGGTAATCGAACCTGGACAAGCTTTCAATAAGTAGTACGGAGACACGCACACATGTACAGAGCCTCCGATTCAATTACGTATCAAATTAACCTTCATCGCAAGCGACCTTCAAGTTGCATTCCTTGACATTGACCGCCGTATACTTTAAAGCCTCGGACAATTTTAAGTGAAAGGTAATATCAGTAAAAAATTGAGTATCAGTATTTTCATTTGAGTATATTGTATGACGAGTGTTGGTGACGGTATACTGTATGTTTGTGTTTTAATAATAAAAAAATAAAATACGTCTATTTCGGAACATAAGATCATCAAGGTATCACTTATTACACGTCATTAAATTTGAACCTGTAGGCATCCCTACTCATCGGCAAAGAAGACTAGGGTGTAGGCCAAGAGAAAAAGCCGGCTAAAAAACTCTCAGTACCTTTTTAAAAACGCAAATCATCAAACAATACTTATTTTAAAACAAATATAGCAAATTAATTAGAAGTAGCCTGCCTAGCACTAGTCCCAGGCCCTGTTATCAACTAGATAATCACTAACTTTATAGTAAGCCTTTTTACACAGCTTTTCTTTAATACATTTCTGGGATTTTATTAAAAAAGAGTATTCCTTTTCCCAAAAAGAATTACTAACTTTAACAAGCTAGCTAAGGTATGTGTTGAATATACCAGAACTAGGTTTAGTGGCAAGTTCCCTCCCGCTTGAACAGCGCTTCAACCTTTTATTTATGAGGCTTTAGGTTCCCCTATCATGATAATTCGTTTTGTTAGATAGGTAAGTAGATGATCCGTACACTGTGCCTCACACATGCCGTCTCCTTTTTGGGTCTGGCTTGCCGGCTTCCTCACGTTGGTTTCTGTACAAGCGAGTGTACATAGAAAATTCACTAGTTTACGCAAGCCACTAGGCCATTGATATATGAAGTGTATATAAGGAATTTCCACGATTTTACATGATGCTTGGAAAATCCTAAGTGCATGAACTGAATGCCCCAATAACTTTCTAGATATCTAGAATTTTCTACACATTAGGACCGCGTTCTGGATCACGTGCGCATGAGACTGTGATCCTAATCAAACAACTGTGTCAAGGTTTGCTGTGTCGAAATGATACGAGAACGGTAATTTTATTCATTGCATAATAATTTTTGCTGATTTTTAGAAAATAGATTATTAGTAGGCTATTTAAATAATATTTATGGAAGTTAATTAGATTACGTCTTTTTTATTTGTTTTTATTTTGTAATAAACATTATAAAGGAAATACGTGTATTTAAGTTAGCATAACACTCACTTAGCAATCATGCGTTTTACGGCAGAGAGGAGTTTCTTCGAGATAACTCAGACAGAAGTCAGTTAAACTGAAGCAATAAATTCAGCAAACGATTGAAAGATACAAAAAAATAATACTTTAAATTAATTATACAGACCGAACCTTTTTAAATAAGGTTAAATTTTATATTTATCGGTTTTTAATTATTATTACTATGTAAGTTAAGAATGTTGTAAATACATTATACAGCTTTAGTTTCATTTACGATTGAATTGAAAAAAACATATAAATGCTAGCTGACCTGGCAACCGTCGTTTTGCCATGTATATCATTTATAATAAAGAATAGGGTTTGATCGTTGAGGGGTGAAAATTAGGGGTTGTATGTGTTTTTTAATTCTGTATCATAAAAACATATCTAAAAATAAAATAAAAATTAGGGGAGGACTCCCCTTAACATTTAGGGGGATGAAAAATAGATATTGTCCGATTCTCTGACATACTCAATATGCTCACAAAATTTCATGAGAATCGGTCAAACCTTTTCGGAGGAGTTTAACTACAAACACCGCGACACGAGAATTTTTTTATTTTAGATATATTTCTATTTTAAATTGGCTAAATGGTGTAATTTCAGGAACAACATCGAAAGTAACAGCTGACGATCTACATTATGGTGACAAGTCGTGTATGCTCAACGCTACCCATCTGCATCTCAGCCAGCTCCCAGTTATATGCGAAAAAGTCAACTCCAGCGAAATGTAAGTTAATATACATTATATGTACTTCCTGGTTGTTACTGCCGAAAACGACAGAATATTTTTGTCGTTTTCCGGTGCAAAGTGTCGATAATTTCTTTTTTATCAATAGCTTGCCAACGTTCGGCAAACGGATACATTAATAATTAAGAAAACAAAATACAAGATTTAATGTGACAACCACTTAAATGAACACGAAGAGGGAAACATCGATTCATAAATAATTAAAATATAAAGTAAAATAGAATTCAAGGTGTAAGGGGAGCAACTATAGATATTCAGACTTAGCTCGTTTATCAGAATGCTCCATCTAGATATCAGTGACTTTTCGCCATGAGCTATTATGGAAGTTGATGATTGGGATATCTATGTATCTAACTAGTGTAGTCAATAAATTTTTTTTAGATTCCTCACATATAGGGGTGTACGAAAATACCCCATATATGTTCGCGATTTTTTGTAGTTTTCTAGTTATATTTTTTTGTGTCTTTTGAATGTTTTCTTCCACCGAGGTTTCAAAAATACATATCTTTTATTGCTTTAGGTAATTTGCAGTTTTTTCTGTTAATTAAATGTCTTAAGCGATGTTCAAATTAAAACAACGCTTTCTAAAATTAGTAAAAGCTACTCAAATAAGGTTTTAAAGTTAGAAGATTAGTTTAAAAATACAAATTGAAGTTTCCATAGCTTCTGGCTAAGTTTAAAATTCCACAGGGTTCTAAGTTACCAAAATCATAGAAAAAAATTACTTAATTTGTCTTTTTTCTTTGTAATAGGCCTTTGAAGGCGGATGGGTTAAAATATAGCGTCGGTTTGATTGTTGTGAGTGGTATATTTTCTATAATTATTCCAATTTATTTTATAACACCGAATTTTCAAAGTTCTAACAACTTATGAATCTTTAAATACGTTTTACGTTTCTATAATCAATGGACAAATGTGTGTACCCAGTGCCGGTTTAAGCATTACCAGCGCCATGGGCGAGATTTATACGGCGCCCCCTAACTGCAATTAAAACCTATATGAAAAAAGGAAAAAGATATAATAAAAAATCCCATTTATTAAAAAAAAACTAATAAAATTTGTATTTCTAGCCTTTCTGTCGGCGAACTCTTTTATTATTTCATCAAAATCGAGGTTTTCAGCAATTTCATTCTCGATTGACAAAATTGCAAAGGTTTTTATCAGCTTAAGTTTAGAAAAAATCCTCTCCTCACTAGCAACCGTTACAGGTATAGTTAATAATATACGCATTGCTATCCATACATTTGGATACAGTTCTTGTAAGTTGCGATCTTTGATAAAATTTAAAACAAAAACAGAGGTAGCCACATTCTGATCAGCCAAAAAGATTTCAGACTTATGAGTTCATCACAAAACATACACCCATCTATATCTGGATATATAGAGGCACCGCTGGCGCCTCTTTAGATCCGGCGCCCTGGGCGGTTGCCCAACCGCGCCCCAACTTAACGCCGCTACTGTGTGTACCAAATACAGAGGAACTCACCACGATTAACGTCAAGACAAAAATCGATACCAACACCAATTGGTGAACAATGAATCAAACACTGACATGTAACCAATCTTAATAGACAAATTATATTTAAGTTACTACGACTTCAATACTAATTATAAACTTGTCTCCAATTTGCGACTAAATACAATCTATTGTACTGAGGATATTGTTCTACCTTGCCATTCGGGTAAAAGGGATGGCGGTTTTCAATGGCCCAGAAGTCATATACGCCAGGACAAACTTTCCCAAGCTGTACAAGCGTATCCACAACATCTTAATGGCGTTATTATATTGAACGACCAGGCACTAAGCGACCCGGCAGTACAGCCAACTCACGTTTCGTAGGTGGAAACAAATCAGGAAATTAATATCCATAATTCATAAATACCAATAGCTAAGCAATTAGGTACAGATACAATTAAAATAATAAAATTTGCATACGGAATTTCCGTGTATATATAAATTGTCATGTTCTACCGATATCAACTTTATTTTTTTTGAAATGGAATCTCGCTGTTGACCTTAAGGGCCTTTACAGCTCAGCACGGGCTGTTTTGGCGAGCTTAGCTCAGCCGGAAAGGTTGGGGTTCCCGCGACTCGCGCAAGGGCGTCTCCTGTGAGACTCGAACCTCGGCTTGGGCCGTCGCGGGGGGGGGTCAATCGCCTGCAGGGCAGGACGGAAGCTTAATGGAGTGAGCGAAGTCCGAAGTAAAGGTCCTCGCCTAGTCTGATTGTAAATTGATATCAACGACACAAATATATGTTTATATACATATATTTAAAAGGCTTTTGCAAGTTCTGTGATGTTTCTATGATTTAATTAAGTTCGAAATGATTTTAAACCTTGTTGATTGAGCTCGTATGCCGGCACATGTCAGACTTGTAGTTCAAGTTAACCACAAACATCGCGACACGAGAAATTTATATATAAGATTGTCCAATGAGGTATTACTATATAAATGGTAATAATCACTATGATATCATAGTGCCATCATCATAATGATGATTGATCCCTCGACAAGTCCAAGCGCTAAGTTTATTATTATTTTTATTTAGTACGACGTTTCAATGTCATTTTTGATAGCTTTGATTGAATAAATTATTGAGCGAATATTTTATAAGTTGTTAACAAATATAAAGTACAAAGTACTTTATTCATATAACTAAACATAACAAGAAAATATACAATTTAAATTTTCTTAACTAACATTGTAATATTAAAATAATTAAATATTAATATAAAAAAAAATATTTTCTTAAAATATTAATGTCCGTGAGGCAGTGTACCTTTTTATTGGTTACTTATTCGTTGAAGGATAATTAATTAATTAAATTTTAGTATGATAGGGCAGTGTTGGCCTAGTGGCTTCAGCGTGCTACTGTCATACCTGAGGTCGTAGTTGGAATCCCCCGCTGTGCAGCAATGGACTTTCTTTCTATGTACACATTTAACATTTGCTCGAACGGTGAAGGAAAACATCGCGAGGAAACCGACATGTCTTAGACTAAAAAAGTCGACGACGTGTGTCAGACACTGGTGACTGATCACCTACTTGCCTATTAGATTTAAATATGATCATAAAACAGATTCAGAAATCTGAGGCCAAGACCAAAATCTAAAGTTTTCCCTCCATGTTCCAAGCGGCTTTTACTATTTCACAGAGTCTGTCAACAATAAAAATATCTCCTATACTTGAGCTAAACCTTCACAATTGCCAATGATTAATGTTGAACTTTCGCACGATACCGACAATAGCACTGAAACTACATCAATTGTTTGCGTAATAATAAATAAGAGTTAATTGGTATTATGTGTCAGCCTATAATAATAAAACTTTATTCAGAACAGAAATATTTATTTTTAATGCAATAGGAGGTAAATGTAACCGCCGCTCATGGACATTGTCAAGAGGCTCGCAAGATCCTTGTGGGCCTTTCAAGAATTGGTATACAGTAGAACCTCGTTAAGTCGAACCTCGACCAGTCAAAAACCTCAAAATCTCGAAAAAATGTTTTGTTCCCTTCCCTTCAAACACCAAAACCTCAATTACTTGAAATCTTGATCGTCTGTTAATCGAAATAATCACCGAGTCCCAAGCCATTTTGGTACATATTTTCACTAACTGTGAAAATAAGTACCAAAATGGCTTGGAGTGGGTGTCATAACTCGAAAAATTAAATTTGACATCTATATCTCGAACATAGCAACGTTTTCAACGGAAGAAAAAAATAATTCTACTATAGATGTATTGCAAGCCATAAGAATACCTGATAAAGCTTGGTGAAATGTTACTGCGACAACAATAAAAAACTGTTATGTACACTGTGGTTTTACATCGTCGTCAACAGTAGTAGCTGAAACCGAAGATATTTCTATTTCACCTCCTATTTCAAATCCTCCATAAGTTGTATACTCTATAACTCGAATTTTTTAGCGTCTCCCTTGATGTTCGACTTATAGAGTATGCCAGTAGTAACTAAAATTATTCCGTGATACATGTTCAATACATTTTTTTAAATAAAAATAGTCTTATTGTTTACATCTAGTCTCGCAAAAGTCGTATACTGTATGTGTGTCTGTGTTTGTTTTTCAAAGCTCAAACTCTGAGAGTCATGCCAGAATATGTAGTAAGCACCTGCAAAATCAAAATAATAATACTAATAATTCGGTTACCATAATTTTTATGCGTTTTGTGAGTGTTTATCTGTAAATTTTGTGTGTGGTGGTACGCGGCAAAAACTGCGGTAAATAACTCTGTTGTGTGACCTCTCAGAGGTGTGTGGAATTTCGTATTTTGCCTTGATGTCTCATGCAGGCAGTCTTGAAATTGGCTGTCAGTTCACAAATCTAGCATGAATGCTTGGGCAGAAAGGCGAAGAAACTATGGTTTCTCTTTTTACAACATTGTAAAAACCTAATAATATATAAATATATGACTCAATTAAGTATATAGAGTGGTTTTCCAAAACTCGACGTCCTCTACCTTTGCCACTACTAAATCATACGTTTTCTGTTATAAGCACATACTTACTATATGCTGTCGATACCAAAAACACTTTTAACGAAAATTTGTTTTTCAGATGCGAATCTCTTTCCCTAAACGGCACTTATTACTGCGAGTGGGGCTACAATGGCCTTGGTATAGATTACCAGGTCCTAGCTGGCCCTGCCTTCATGGCTGTCTTCACGGTTGTGGGTGTCATATTGGGCGTGGTCGCTGACAAGTAAGTTCGAAATTTAAATATTAGAAACGCAGCGGAAATGCTTTGTGTTTTTAACTATTGTATACAAATGAGACCAATAGCAAGTGTATTATGACTCGAATAGCAGCCTGTGGCATATTTGGAAATGAACGGAAGCACATACATAAAAGCTTAATAATATACAAATTGTTAAGTGTTGTATAGAGATCAAATCAAAGTCATAGACAAAAATCATTTATTCATATAGGTAACAGATTGTACACTTATAAACGTCAAAAAAGAAATATACATTGAATGCTTCTAATTTTATATTTACTGCCAGTCCTCAAATCAAGGGCGTAGAACGGAAGAGAAGAACTGGCAATAAACTCTCCGCCACCCTTTTTTTTCGCCAAGTTTTTTCTTTTACACAACGTTTGTAAGGAGATGCAACCATTACACCATGTTCCACGTGACAAAAGTAATAAATAATAATAAAATAAATTAAAATCAAAGATTTGTCTCAGATTGTCAAAGATCATCAGCAGGCATCGTGAAATAGGAGCATGCACTTACATTCTCGTGGGCTACAGAAAGCGAGAGTTTAGTAGCGAGAGTACCGTTTCATACATTTTTGTATTATCGTACTACCTGTCAATGCCGCATCTACTGTTAGTTCATAATCTGATAAAATTTAACCTATAAATGTATGAAGATTTTTTTATATAGGATATCTTTTAATCGATTTCATATCCCATTAGTTTTGTCTAAACAACTATGTCTTACGTGTTTTTCAAGTTCCCTTATTTATTTATTTTATCTCTTAGTGGTTGCGCGAAATAGATCGCTCGAAAGCGAAAAAGCCGCCAATTTCTCACCTTTGAATTGAGTTATTTTAATTATACTATATTTCTTCGTACTTAAAAATGTGTTAAAAATATCGACATTTAGTGTGGACGTCATTTTAAAACGACATTTAAAGATGTGACATTGCCCTAAAAGCCTTCATAAACTACTCCACAAAGACCTGTATAGTAGTTTTATTCTAGGAGTACATTGTGTTCACATAAAATAATAAACACTACCCAACACTGCACTTTTGTCATCACTTACTAATAATTATTTAACTAATGTATGCAAACATTGTAAATCCTATAGTGTAAGTGTGGAGATTCTTGCCCAGTCGTCTCCACACGAAACTACCATTTATAAGGTGCAACTAGAATCATCCTTATATTTTATTTAAAGTTCAAAAGTGCCAGTTTAGGTGGTCTAATTGGAATAAATGATTTGACTTTGATTTTGAAGACTATTGTGTCATGAACTTTCGCCTTTAATTCAACGTCGTGCATAAGTAAATTAAAATTTTATCTGTAAACATTCGGTATAGTAATAAATCAAATGATTGATCTCTTTTTAAATCTGACCCTGTCTTAATTGCCTTCAATTTTCGAGCTTTCAATCAAGTCCTGAAGGGTATTGCAAATAAAGACATAATAAAATTAATGAAACCTTTCTACAGATTGTAAATTAATAAATATATGGTTTATTGCTGCTGCACTGTTTTTTTACATATTGCGATAAAAATAAACAAAAAAGTGGTGGCGCTACAACCCCTAGTACGGGCCTGGTATAACGTGATACTTTTTTTTACTATGCAAGTACAGATGGCTAATCACATGTCTGCATTCTGAACGCACGTCGGCGAAACGATTTTTCCTTCGTAACACGAGCGTGTGTTGTAATAGTGCACATTGACAGAAAGTGGGGTTCCACTACCTCAAGGATGAAAGTCTAACACCAAAGCCAATAGACCAATAAGCATCTCAAATATTTAAAAAAATATGACAGTAAAAAGAAATAGTTCAGCTGTTTTGTGCGTTTTATATTGTTACGAAGACGGGTCAACTGCAATGTTTTTAGATTTTTTCCACTACTTAGAGAACTTTTCAGCAGGCTGAAATATGATTTATGACCGTTTCAGGAGAGGGTCAATCACATATTAGAAAATCAAAATTTACATAATATTGCCGTAGTTTTCAGGAGGCTGAAACATTTTTTCAGTCGGTTTCAGAACATGTATAGACGAATGGTACACTTTTCAGCAGACCCGTTTTCAGGCGTTTTCAGGCCTGGTTATACCCCTTTGATGAAGGAATATTCTAGAACGAATTTTCTAGGTGTGGGACAAGCACTGTTTGATACGCGAAAGAGAGGAAAGATAAGAAACTTCTCGAAGCTAGACCGAGAACTCTAGAACGCCGTACAATAGGCACGTAGCAGTGTGCGAAAGAGATAGCGAGTACGCGCGTTCTAGAATTGTGCGATCGCTACTCAGTAGCGCTCCCGCCTAGAAAGTTCTCGTAGAAATATCGTTCGAGACTATTCCCAGGGATATATAAGCGAGCCAAAACGCGACCAATCAGTTCAGTTTCGAATGCGATTCCAAGCGATAAACACCGAAGAGAAAAAGTGCGAATAAGTGATACCAGTGATAAAGTACTGAGTAATTTAAGTGATTAGTGACAGTTTTTCATTGTGTGAGTTATTAGTGCTTTTCTGTGCGTAATTTCAAGATATTAGTGTGAACGAATTCCTCGTAGATTTTATTGAAATAAACCCTTGAATAAATCGACGGCATTTTCTATCCGATCCCCCAGCTCGTAACATTTTGGTGTCAGAATTGGGGATAGAAAAATGCCAATTACTCCAAGGGAAAGTCAAGAGGAGTTTGTAGCAGAGTCTCCAGCTGCGGAGGGAGTGCAGACAAGGGCACAAGCAGCACGCGACGCTGCCCGACGTCAAAGTTTCGATGCAAATCGCGTGATGGGTGAAACCAACGATGCCAATATCCTCCTTGCTCTGCGACAAATGATGGAAGAACAGGCACGACGTCAAGAGGAACAGGCACGGCAAATGATGGAAGAACAGGCACGACGTCAAGAGGAACAGGCACGACAAATGATGGAAGAACAGACACGACGTCAAGAAGAACAGGCCCGTCACCAGGAAGAACAAGTTCGGCGATTGATGGAGGAACAGGCTCGCCGTCAAGAGGAACAGGCTCGCCGTCAAGAGGAACAAGCTCGCCGTCAAGAGGAACAGGCACGCCAAATGGTTGAAGAACAGGCTCAGACACGTCGTATGATGGAGGAACAGGCTCGTCGTATCGGAGAAAAATTAGGAGATCTGAAACAAGAAGTTGATAAAAAAATTGAAAATTTGGAATCTGACGTGGATTGCAAGTTATCGAAACAGGACAAACGGATTCTCGGATTGGAACATGAAATGCAGTGCCTTAAGACCACGGGTGTCGTAACGTCTGTAGCACCATCAGGAAATCTGAAAGTGCCTCCCTTTGATGGTACATCTTCTTGGGGCGCTTACAAAATACAGTTTGAGACTGTAGCAGAGTCAAACGGGTGGAATGACGATCAAGCTGTCACCGCCCTTATTATGGGACTGCGAGATGAAGCCCTCACCATACTAGATACCAAGACAGGTAAAGTGACGTTGAAGCAACTGCTGGATGCCCTGGAATCACGGTACGGAGATGCACATTTAGAGCACGTCTATAGGGCTCAATTAAAGGATAGGATACAGCAATCAAATGAAAGCTTGCAAAAATGGGGACTAGAAATAGAGAAGCTGCTAAGGAAAGCTTACGCATCCTTACCAGATGTAGCAGACAAGATATTAGTGCAAACCTTCATAGATGGAATAAGAGATCGTGAAGTCAGGATGAGAGTGAACCTTGGTCACCACAAGAACCTGAAGGACGCTCTAGCCCATGCGTTGGAGGTAGAGGCGATTCAGAAAGATCCTCGACCTTACCGCATTAGGGCTGTCACGGAAAGAGCTACTGGTCAACGTGGGCCAACCTGTTACATCTGTGGGGAAGTAGGGCACATGAGGTTCTCGTGCCCTAAGAAAGACTTCCGAGGTGATGTAAAGGCTAGACGTGGAAATACCTTAGTCATCAACGGAGAAGTCAATGGAACTAAGTGTGATGTGACACTTGATACTGGAGCTTCACGAACAGTAATCAGACACCAACTTCTGAAGACATTTTCTAGAAACCCTTCTAGAGGAATTGCACAGCTTGTTACAGCTACGGGTCAACGCATAGCCGATCACGGAGAAGGTATCGCGACCTTCAAGATTGGTGAACGTTTTTACAGACACAAGGTTGTTCTTGCCGACATAGTAGATGACTGTATAATCGGGTTAGACTTTATGAAGTTTTACAAATGTAAGATAGATCTGGAGAAAGGGATCTTCAAGTGCGGAGAACAAGAAGTCTCCTTAAAAGGCAACTCTTCAAATTGTGGTTATGACATCTGTAGAGTAATCGATGTGGACGGACAGGCCAGTAAGCAACAAGAGTTGAACGCAGTTCGAACATTTCCGGATAACTATGAGGAAGCCTTGTCAATACATCTAGCAAAGGCAGAGGAACACTTAAAGAAATTTTCTGATATGTTATCGACCCATGAAAGAGAGCTAAGAAGGAGTTCAGATGGTGTGTCTCAAAGACCAAGTAAAAAAGTCACCAAACAGGACGGAAGGGATGGTAACGTGAGGATGCTTAGAACAGATACCATTCATTCAGATTTCGGTGGGAGATTGATGCAGATAGCACAGCAAGAGGATTATGACATTAAACCAATTCTGGATTGGATGAAATCTTCAGCTGTCAAGCCACAATGGAGTAAAGTTGCATCTACAAGTAACACTACTAAGAGTTACTGGGCTGAATGGGACAGTTTAGTTCTACATAATGGAGTGTTATGTCGCAAATTGAAAAATGCTCAAGGCGATCATTTGCAGTTAGTGGTGCCAAGATCCAAGGTTCGCGACATATTAGAAATGTGTCATGTTGAGTTGTCTAGTGGACATTTAGGAGTAAAAGGGACTCTTAGGAAGGTTAAAAAAATATTTTACTGGATTAATTATCGTGAAGATGTAGAAGACTGGATCAAGAAGTGTAAAGCTTGTGCAGGCGATAAGGATTCACAGACTCGGTCGCGATGGAAAAGTATAATGAAGAAAGGAAGTGATGATGCTCGGGACGAGCATGTCTAAGGAGAGGGTAGTGTTACGAAGACGGGTCAACTGCAATGTTTTTAGATTTTTTCCACTACTTAGAGAACTTTTCAGCAGGCTGAAATATGATTTATGACCGTTTCAGGAGAGGGTCAATCACATATTAGAAAATCAAAATTTACATAATATTGCCGTAGTTTTCAGGAGGCTGAAACATTTTTTCAGTCGGTTTCAGAACATGTATAGACGAATGGTACACTTTTCAGCAGACCCGTTTTCAGGCGTTTTCAGGCCTGGTTATACCCCTTTGATGAAGGAATATTCTAGAACGAATTTTCTAGGTGTGGGACAAGCACTGTTTGATACGCGAAAGAGAGGAAAGATAAGAAACTTCTCGAAGCTAGACCGAGAACTCTAGAACGCCGTACAATAGGCACGTAGCAGTGTGCGAAAGAGATAGCGAGTACGCGCGTTCTAGAATTGTGCGATCGCTACTCAGTAGCGCTCCCGCCTAGAAAGTTCTCGTAGAAATATCGTTCGAGACTATTCCCAGGGATATATAAGCGAGCCAAAACGCGACCAATCAGTTCAGTTTCGAATGCGATTCCAAGCGATAAACACCGAAGAGAAAAAGTGCGAATAAGTGATACCAGTGATAAAGTACTGAGTAATTTAAGTGATTAGTGACAGTTTTTCATTGTGTGAGTTATTAGTGCTTTTCTGTGCGTAATTTCAAGATATTAGTGTGAACGAATTCCTCGTAGATTTTATTGAAATAAACCCTTGAATAAATCGACGGCATTTTCTATCCGATCCCCCAGCTCGTAACAATATTAAAGGAGGAATCGTTCTGTATGAACGATTCCTCCTTTAACAATACATATACGTCGAAACTTTCATATCGGATTACAATAACAAATTAATTACATTTTGTTTATATACTACGATATAGTTTTTGAAAAGAGCGAATGCATGTTACCAATATTATAGAAATGCAATTTTGAGAAATTATACAAATTAATTAATGAATACTGTCGCTATATTTGTTGAATTAATCTCAAAATGATAATGATATCCCAATGATTCATTCCCAATTTTTATCACCCAGGTACAATCGAGCAAGAATTTTATCAGTGTGTACTGTGGTCTTCGTGGTCGCTATTCTGATGATGGGCAGTGTAAATGAATACTGGCATCTAGTGATACTTCGGATGATAATGGCGGCTGGTGAATCAGGCTGCAACCCTCTAGCGACTGGTATTTTGACGGATCTCTTCCCCGAACACCAGAGGGCGCTGGTACTGTCCATATTCAACTGGGGTATCTATGGAGGATATGGTATCGCATTTCCGGTTGGAAGATACGTTCCAATTTTGAATGCTTGGGGACTGGTAAGTGTTCTATTGTGCGATATCTATAGAAAAATAAATTCAATAAAGCCAATTGTTTTTGGATTGTCGTAAGTATCTACGGTAACTGCATTTTAAAAGTAGACTTTGAAGTACGGGAAATGAATATTGAAAGGTTTTAATAAAATTTGCAGAGCTGGCGACTATGCTACTACAGTGCTGGTATTGTGGGTCTGGTAATTGCTGCTCTTACATTACTCACTCTTCGCGAACCGGAAAGGACTACTATCGGAGAAGAAGGTAAATATATGTACAACTTATGTAACACAAAAAACTTAAATAAAAAAATACTGTTCTAACGTTTTATTTAAAAAAAAAGGATTTATAAAAACGCTTTTTCATAAAAATCAACTTCGATGCAGTGTTTTACGAAAAGTCTATTTACCAAAAGGTCAACACAATTTGACTGAAAGGGACAAAATACGACAGAATGCATTAGTAAAATGAACACAATTAACCACTAGTTTATAAGTAAGATTATTGTTTTCAGGTACAGGAAAGCCTACAGACGGTGTAGAGTCTGGCAAGAAGATGCCCCAAGTTACCATCTGGCACGTGATTGCTCAACCTAGAATTATCCTGCTCTGTCTGGCCGCATCTATCAGGCATTGCGGTATGTACACCTTTTTAAAGTCTATGCTTAATTGTAAAATTGTTTATATAGTTAATAAAAAGAGATCAGAAATGCAGGTCTAAATCCCTAAAAAATAATCGTATCCTACAGACCTCTAAATTATAATATAACTAATTAAATTACATTAAAAATCGTATCTTGATGGAAATGAGAAAACTACAAATATATGTAATATATACATATAACTATGTACATATACTAACGTCAAGCTTAAATATGTTTTAATTGAACTTTCAATCGTTTTTGCTTTGATGTCCCATTATGGCGGCAGACAATCCCTAATAAAACATAAATTACAGGTGGTATGACCTTCGCATACAACGCAGATCTGTACTACCGTGACTACTTCCCTGACGTGGACTTGGGTTGGTGGTTGTTCGCTGTCACTGTAGGCATTGGATCCGTAGGAGTCGTGGTTGGGGGAGTTATTTCTGATAAGTAAGTACAATATTTAACTAAAATGTAGAATTAAATAATGTAGAATGTAGTTCCTAACAGTATTCTCTTTATTTAATAGGAGGTAGTATTGCTAAGAGATATCGACAACTACAGTTAGCTCGTTTGGTAAACAGAATCTTACCCAATTTGAAAGAATCACAGAACCAATTCGCTCATAGCCTTAGCACAGATTGCAAATTACCGCAGAAAAAATTTAAAAGTAAAATTATGAAGCGATATATCGCTTTACAGTAAACATTGTCATGATCATCTTTATGTGTATATTATTACTAATGCTGGCAACGCAATTTTACCACTTTTCCCTACGGATAACCATGGGCTGCTGACAATGATATCGTTCTTGCTGTGTAAAAAATAAAATCTATATTTATATGATTTTATTATGAAATTTAAACAATTCTTTTATCATAGCCTATATATTTTAAAAATAATACAATGACATTAATGTATTACAGGTTCGTATCTCGTATGGGTGTTCGTTCGCGAGTGTTAGTATTGGCTGTCTCACAATTAATTGCTACGTTACCAGCCTTTGGATCTGTTATCTTTGGTCCTCTGTGGGCTATGATCACGCTTGCCTTCTCCTATTTCTTCGGTACGTATATTTAATTTATTGGAATATTATGTATTTGTGTAATTTCTCTTTTTTTTTAAATTGCCAAAACTTTATGACACATTTAAATATAAGCAAAATAATGATTTTTACTAATTCAAATGGGCGACAGGTACATCACTGGATAGTTGGAAAAACAAGAATTCGTTCAGAATGTACCTGCTAATACTGTTTTTGATTCGATATTTGTATAACATACTTAACTCCTTAGTAAAGAAAGAAAATGTACACAACTTTTATTAGATAATCTTTATTTTCAGCTGAAATGTGGTTCGGAATTGTATTCGCGATCTTAGTTGAGATCGTACCACTCTCTGTTCGATCTACAACAGTTGGAGTATTTCTCTTTGTAATGAACAATGTTGGTGGTAACTTGCCCATCCTGGTCGACCCTGTATCTAAGGCGATAGGCTACAGAGAGGCTATCATGATCTTCTACGCTGGATTCTATGGCATTAGTAAGTTTAAAGAGAAATATAATTACAAAAAAGATTAACTTATTATGTTTATAAATCGTCTTTTTTAATAAAAGTGGTAATTTTACAATAATTTGCAATTTGAAGTCGAAGCATCGGGTCATTAACGTACTTTAATAGGTTCTATATCTAAGATTCGTATTTCAATTACAGGTAGCATATTATTCTTCCTCACAATGTTCTTTATGGATGGAGCGGTGGAGAAGCCAGAAGAGAAAACGAACGGACTAGATAATTCCGCATACATTCAAGACGAAACTAGACACAGGCCCATTCAAGATGCTAGGTTATAAACGATGAGTTCAACAAAGCGCCATCAGATGGCGTTTGCCTATTTATTTGTACTTGTGTCTGTGGCCCTACTATCTATGGAGTGAAGTTCCATTTTGGCGCCAATTCGTGTCGTTCGAATTTGATATTTTGTTTAAACGTGCTAGTTTACCTCTGTCTTAACAATAATAAAATTAGTAATACATTTTTTTCTAATGTAAAATTGAGCAATTAAATTATTAGACAGGGTAGTATGGCTAATATAACGGATTACCTTCTAGAACTCGTAATGAACAATGAAGTGATATTGCACCGTTCCTTTATTTAGTTTTAAGATGTAGATTAGTAATGATTTGTATCTATTTATGTTGTTATATTTATTGTATTGAGTTGTAGCTCTCAATATTTGCTCTGGCGACTACAAAACACACATATAAACCAGAAAATATGAGAAGGTAAAACTGTACCTAATGATTATGAAAGTTGACATTTACAATATAAAATTATTTCATTTTATATAGGTATAAAAATACAGATCTATCATTTCTAATAGAATTGAGCAAAAATACTTCAATTACAGATATTTAATGAACCAACTTGATACATTAAAATACATATTGTGTACAATATTTGAAATAAGGTTTAATGCCAGTTGCGTCTACCTACAATTTTGTCCTCCTTCTATAAAAGCAAATTTTATACACACCACATAAAAATTGATAAAACTATTGAGAATTAATCTCTAAAATGTTTTTTTTAATTTTTCATCACAATTTGTATTCTATTATCTGGAAGCCTTGATAGCCTGTCCTTCAACCAATTTTTTTAATTGAAATTGTAACTTGATCCGCCTTATGGAAATCTACTTGTTTTATGACAAATGTTATATTTGTGATATTGTAAATATTTATTTGTTAAGATTTTTGTAAATAAATTAATTTGAATATTATTATAATTTTGTTTACTTTCTAAACATTCACATCTGCATATTATGTATAGAACAAAATATTTAACTATACTTGAAGTATAATGTGTAAGGAAACAATTGTTAAACCACAACTACAAATTAAACATTTTATTCAGTAGAAATTAGAGCACCTTTACCATTAGATTTATATTTAAAAACTTTTTCTTTTCTTCGGGACTTCCAACATTTAATTTCTTCTTTTGATAAAACATATTCCCCACTCACTGCAACTGATTTAATTACTTCTGAAAAATAAATTTAAAAACATGTTTAACTTGTATATACACTAGGACTAGTGTTGATCAGGTATATTTCTGTCTGTTCCTCTTAATGTTATTTGCAAGTAAACAAATTAATTGAATTTTTGTATTGTGAATGTTTCTACAAAAATTAGTAAAGGTAAAGGCAGATATATTAAAAAAATGAAATTGCAATAAATAATAATGTTTGTTGTTTTTAAAATAATTGTAGAATCCAAAAATAAATCAGATATTATAAACTATGTATTAAAAATATTATATTTGGTATACTACCTTCATCAATTTCCACACATTGTTTTATTTGTTTCAACTTTTTTGCCTTTACATTATGATTTTCTGTAAATCTGTCCTCAGCTTCATGACAAGATAAATAGTCATCTGAATCACTGAATAGTCTAACACCACCTTTAATTTTTCTTTTACTAAACAATACAAAATACAGTATTATCATATTTTACAGTTGTAATCTATGCAACAAATACCATTTACATACATGACAGCTTATTGATTTTTTATGTAAGTACTTATAACTCAACTGAATATACCAATTTATCACTGAGATTACAACTACAAGATTCTGGCAATTGTTTCATAAATTTGATGAAGATAATTAAGTTCAACAAAAAACTGTAGATTACTAGGTACTGACCATATTTTATATAAATCTGGGCCTTCCAAAGTTAAAAATTATTTTCTAATCAAAACTCTAAGGCCTTTTTAAGAATAAAAGTAACTAAAAATATCTAACTATGTTTATTTTTAATGTAAGGAAAACTTACATTACAAGACAGACACCCATTTATAACAATTTTACAATCTAAAGCATTCAACATAGTAAGACTAAACTTGAAACGCATAAATTATTACAACTGATAAGAAATCAAAACAAGAATTATTTAATCTTGCTTACTAGCTACTTACATTTTTTTTGGTTCTATGTCAACAAATTCAACACATTGGCTAATTATGGATGAAATTTTCTTGCCAATCTTAATTTGTAACTCTTTAGGGACTTTCACATCATTATAATGCGTTGATTCTGCTAAATATCTCTCCGATTTTTTCTTAATTTCTGAAACATTAATGAATTTGTCAAGTAATTTTTAGATCAGGACTAAACCTAACTAAAACATCGTAATTTATGTTCTATTCCTATTAATGACTTTCATGTGAAATAAATTAAAAGTTAGATAGGAATATACCTGGTGCGTTGTTTCTTATTTCGGACCTATTGTATGACGGGTTTATATCGTTGGTGAAACTTGTATCTACAACATCTTTAAATCGGGATAAATCTTCTTCTTCTGAAGAATCTGACGCGGACATTGTGCTTTTTAATTAATCAGAAACTATTTAATCATATTACTACAATTTACCTATAGCTTATTGCTATAGCCTATACCCGATGCCATGCAGCATGCTCAATTCAAACTTCAAACTCAGCTGACACTGTAAATTGTAACTTTAACGGTAACTAACAGTTTACTGCTTTCGTTACGTCACGTTACATTCTGTAATATTTACTACTGTCAATTGTCAACTTCAAAGTTCAAACAATTTTAAAATAAATAAGTGTGCAAACTGGTTATAGTTATAACTTATTTAACTAATTATAAGAGCGAACAAGTATTACAGTAAAATTTCATGTAGAATTATTGTTGGTAAAGAATGGCAGAATATACAAAACCACCTCTTGATAAAGATTTAGTGAACTTTTCGCAAAAAAATGATTACGATTCACTCGCAAAGTATCTCATTGGAAACATTTATAGATATCGTGAAAATATAATAATTCCAAGAGTATTAGGTCCTGTTATTATTAAAACAAATGAGGAGAAAATGATTGAATCCACAATCGAAAGTTGCCCCTTTAAATCATTGACCAGTTGCATTATAGGTTAGTAACATTATTTTGTATATATTTCTTACTAAAGTAGTTTTTAAAATGTTATATTAATAAGATGCTTTGTATCAACTGTATCAACTACTTAAATAAAAGTAAAATTGAAGGTACTCAAAGTTTAATTTTACTTTAAGTTAATCTAGGAAGAAATAACATTGCTGTACTAATAATTATTATTTATTGCAGGATATGGTCTTGGTCTTGCTGTTGGTTTGTTTACATCCTCTCTTATGCCAAACATGACTGATCCAATGGCACAACAGAACCAGACTGCAAGAGAAATTCTAAGAGAAATGAAAACATCAATGTTAAGTTATGCTAAGAATTTTGCAATACTAGGAGCAGTTTTCTCTGGAGTAGAATGTTGTATTGAGTCAGCTAGAGGAAAGTCCGACTGGAAAAATGGAACATATGCTGGTGGTGTAACAGGAGGTCTGATTGGGTTAAGGGGTAAGTTTATAAAAATTTATATTTTTATATTTTAACAATAACAGGCATAATAATAATAAAGCCTCATATATTGCTCAAAAAAATTATAAAATAAAATTTACAATTTTTACACACATAAAATAAATATACATATTTTTGGCCCACCCATTTCCACTTAAGTTTTTTGCAATAAAATAGTGCATCAATAACCTTTGTTTTGTTTCTTATTTGTGTACTTCTAATCCTTCAGTCTTTTATTCACTCTATTTAATTTAAGTACAGTGCATTCCATTTTTTGTTGACAAGTTGTTATTTTTCAATAAGTGTTGTGTCATATATCCATTATTGGCGACCGTAAGAAAGACATACATGTGTCTAAGATTTTCTTCTTTAAGTATATAGGTCTCTGCCTTCAATACTTTTTTGCAGGAAGGAATAACAGTGATTTTGTTTTAATTATAGGTACTCTCCAAATAGAATAAAAAATAATTTATATTATCATTGACCTAAACTGATAATATATTTTCAGGTGGCTTAAGGGCTGGGGTGTTTGGTGCTGCTGGATTTGCAGCATTTTCTACTGTAATCGATTACTATATGCATCAACGTTGAATTGTTATTCTTATCATTTATCTAGGACATGTTATTAAATTAAATTAGTTATCAAATTAATATAAATATTTTATTCAAAGAAATATCAACCTTAAGAGTTACTACCTATAGTAGCATACTATATTATATACATATCAGTAGCACTAGAACCTTTTATGTCCAGTCCTCAGATTTCTGTATCTGTATCTGGCGCGCGATCATTTTTAAGTAGATGATCAACCTTCTGGGCCTGTCACACTGTCGACTTTTCTGGGTCTACGTCATGGCAGATTCCTTACGATGTTTTCCTTCACCATTACCACCATTAGTGTACAGCCGTGGATCGAACCTTCGACTCCAAAGATAAGAGTCGCATATGAAACGGGTCCGCTAACACTGCTCTTAGTTAAAAAAAATATACTTATAAAATAATATTGATATAGTTAATGGAACGAACAAATGTTAATAATTAGCAATTTTATTGTACATTATGCCATCCTGCATCTGTGGTTAATTGAACATTGTATTGTTGACAGTTACACAAATATTTTTTACTTTATCTGTGGCAGGCGCAGACGCGCTAGAGATGGGCGGGCGGCGGTTTATAAAAAAATAACGATCAAAAACGGAAAACGTATTCAGTACGGTGTATTAAGTATTTATTTTATCCTTTATGAATTAAATATTGATAACTACTTTATGTAATGAATTAAAAGGTGCATATTTTGCTACTATATTTTACAAGTTATAAGATTAATTCCTTATTTGCGTGCTAAAACTGTAAAACACAAAAATGAAGGATCCCTTTGTTACCGACTCCTATATTGATTCGCCTACACGGGACAGTTTAAAGCATATTGACGGGTGTTACAGTAAAAATATGTTTAAAAACAAATCCTTTATGAATTCTCGTCGTGCCTTACAATCTGGTGCAGATAAAATCTCAAGAACATTCAAGAATATGCGGAATACTTTTGGAGACTTGTCTCAGGTACGAATTAAATAGCATGTCGAATTAAATTAAATTAAATGTTTTTAAAATTATTACTACTGGAATATAGTTAATTATATTCTTTTGTAACGAATGCTTAATTTTCAAATAATGTTACTGGGGATGTGAAGCAGTTAGCAAAATACATAAATTAACATATTGAACCTTAATGTCAGAGTTATAGTAGAAAAGTTCTGGACCTTTTCTATTAAAATATTATGGCTGTGTCTTTAACATCCTAGACTTATAATTAATTTATAAATTAAATTTCAGCATTTCAGACTGGGTGGAAGAAGGAGGCACCGATTAGCTGAAGCAACCTCACCATGCAGAACACCATGTACTCCGGTTACAAAGAAAAAACAGGTTATTTAAAATCATTGATGTCAAATTTTTATATCTGTGTGACTTATGCAGATATTAAGTGAATACTTTTGCCTGTAGATACCATTCATTTGAGTTCTGTTTCCTGTTTGATTATATGAAGTATACATATTATATGTCCAAATAAGTTTAGTAACTTTTAAGGGATATATATATCACAGCCAACTAGCTTAATAAGCTGATCAATTAACAGCTTTTCCTTTTATTTAACATTTATGAAGTGATCTATTTCACTATTCTATTCGTACTAAGAGTGACCATGTGAAAATAATAAAAAATATAAAGTAACTGATATACATAATTAATAATATAACAGTTAAATATTCATTATTATTATCAGTACTCACTACACTTTCCGTTGTACTTGTTGTTTTTCATGAAAATCATTGTGGTTTGCCCACACCATGTTGACAGTTGGAAGAGTTTCAGAGGAACAAAATTTTAATTAAGAGTTAACAGGCTAGACAATTAATAAAATGTCATTGATTCATAAATATATATTATTGTTTACTTGCAGATCCTAGGCCGCAGTCCCACCAAACTATACAGTCCATTTGGTATTGAGACACCAAGGAGTAGGGACTTTAGGATGTCTCCATATATGCCTAACACACCAGAACATGAGTAAGTTTCTAAATTTGCTTAGATGCACTAAATTAATAATATAGACTAACCTCAAAATGTTGAAATCCTAAAATTTGCGGACGAGAGGCAAATGCCGCCTGTGCGACACTTATATCAACGGCTTTTCACCTAAAAACCACATTTGATAGGCAACTTGGTTATTAGCGATGAGCGCACTGATCCTGCAGCCTGATCTTAGACTAATAGTATATATTTTTCAAGGCTTTATGTTATTATAATTATTATTCTAGGATTTCACCGAAACGGCGCAAGGGAATCGCTCATTGGCACCTTTTGGGAAAGAAACCGCGAGCCCTTTTTCAGTAAGATATTTCCAATGCACAATTCCCACCGCTTAGTATTTACTATTTATTAGCTATACCCAAGATGTATGAATACGTGATTGGTGCTATGTGTGACTGAGACTGATGTGAAAAATATACCCATCTCATTCAAACCTCCTTCTCATTACCATACAGCTTGGCTGTTTTTATTTTCGTAGGTAATTCCACTATCTTCTGGTACTAACAGCAAAATGCAATAGACAAGCAAATTAAAATAATTAATTGCTCATGATTAATAGGGTGGTATATATTTTTAGCAATTAAATATAAGATATTACTCGATAATTCTCAAAAGGCCGGCAACGCACTCGCGAGCCATCTGGCAATTTAGGTGTCTATGGGCGGCGTTATCGCTTAACATTATTTGCCCGTTGTTACGTAAAAAAATAAATTCACATATAATTATTGATTTGTGTTGTGTATTTTATTTACTAACGGTTTTTGCCAACGGCTGGCCCGGTCAGTTAGAACAGTAAATTTACCCTGATAGACTGTACTAATGTAAATTAATTGATTTGTAGATATAGTTGGGTATATTTTTTACTAGCGTGCTTACATTTAATTGTCATATCGTATGTATGCCTTGGTGCAGTGATACTTATATATAAGCATATACTTATGAATAAACAAACATAGCTGCTCAATATTGTTACGGCTTGTAAATTAATATTTATTTGATCGTGTGTAGACTCTTTACAATTTGTATGGAGAATCTTTAAGTTCTTAAAGGAATACTTTGTTTTTAATTTAATTTAATTAGAATTTTTAATTATAGCCGACTTTAGTAGGATTACATTTCGTGTATGGTTTTTTATGAGGCTATTTTTTTAATCATAGGTTATTCTAATTCGTATCTCAATTCTGTATCTCGACTTGCTTGCTGTCAAATATGTCAAACGTCATACAGAAAAACAGCTGTTGACAATGGATAAGTCTGTGACAATTGTGTTTGACGGTTTTAGAATTTGGACAGAAGTTTTCTATGGAGTAGACGGTTGGTTGATTTGACAGTTATCTATCTATCTATATTTTAATGGATAGCAAAATCTAGGATTTTTTTGCAATAGTTATTAAATCTGTTTCAAATCACTCAAATCATCGTATGTAAGGTATAAATTGTTAAAGTTTAATCTAAATGTATTTAAGTGTGAATAAAACACTGCCCTAAAGAACAATAATTAATCATATCCAGTATTATGTACGCCAAACGCTTCGTGTATTGTAGTTTTAAGGTTTTCTACGCTTTTATGACAATATAAACTATGGTAAGTATTAAGGATTGTGTAGCTTAGGCCCAGCCAGCGTCTATAAGTGCTTGTTCACGTTGACTCGCGGGCGCGGTGACGAAATATCAAACATATGTAGTGATTCCAAGTGTTCACGTACGAAACGCACGTGCAGTCTAACTAGCGGGCAAGCTAGCGACTGGTGCGCGCGGAGCGCTCGCGGTTATTTCAACGCGTGAAGATGTTTGTGTGTGTTCATGTCAAACTAGCGGCGGCGCGCGCGTTTCACTCGTGACGTCAGGTAAGTTCAACCAGTTTGAACTTGTCGCTACGTCACACTCGCGCGAACGCCTGGCGCATAGAGTAACTTCTTATATAGGAAATAGAGAGCCATCTTCAGGCATTTTTTTGTACTACCGGGTTTGATCAGCGCCCTCCTTACGCGCAAGTTGGAACTACTTTTCGAGGAAGCGGGAAAATCAAATTTTTAGTTTTTAATAAATTGTTATATGTTTTAAACAGTATCTAAATTTAAAATATTATTGGAAATTGGAGAAGAAATAAAACATTTATGTTTACAGGATTTATTAGTCAAAGTACATGAACATTGCAAATTGTCATCATCACTACTCTTTAATTTCTAATATTTCGCCAAGAAAAAGCCTTTGCAATTGTTCTCTACCACAGTAGATAAAAAGAATACGAGTATAGTCAATTTGAATAAAAACTTAACATTTTATTGTAGGTATCGGAAAAAGAATCAAGCATTTTCATTTAAGCCGACAACACTTATTAAAAGATAACTGCCATCATCATTATTTTCCTACCCTGACACATTTATTTGGGGTCTGCGTACCAGATCTTTTTTCTTTTCATCTCTATCATCCATCACCTCTGCAGTCTTCCTTGCACCTATTGCATTGCATTTTTACGAAATCCTTCCACTTTTATTTAGCCTTCCTCTCTCCATCTAACCATCTAAATTCAAATTCGGTACTTTCAAAAGTCACCCGCAAGATATCCCATATTAGCTCCTACAGTCTAGCTGAAAAGTTGTGTGGCATATTTAACTTTCATTTTGCCGATCTTGGCAGGCTTTACATGGTTTTCTGATAATTTCGGTATTAATCGGATACCCTTGTACACTGGACTTTCATCATATAATGACTATGTGAGACCATTTGGCAACTTTTTGTTTATCGTTCTATGTATATATTAAATCTTTTATAATTTAATTATTTCTGATACATTTAATCAAATGAGGTGCGTCATAAAGAGGTACTATTTCATTATCCTCTATCAAAATTAAATTTTTTTTTGGTTCTTCGCCTCTTCTTATCCATGTGGCTCTGGATTCGTCAATTAAGCATTTGATTGCATTTCTGTTGCCAGAACTTTGGTCACACACAGTGGCAACCACTGTTAGTCCAGCCCCCGTTACATGTCGAACATATTGCTTAATTTGTTTAGCTAACTCAGGACCCTAAGTGATGCTGATGCAGATGCTGAGAAAGTGTATCCGATAGGCTGCTTATAGTTTTTCAATAAACCACGTATCATGAAAACCTGCGCATGATCAGCAAACTCTTTTGTGACATTTTCTCCATTATCAACAAATCCAATCACTTTATCTTGTCTTTCATTATAACTAATGTTGCTTTTGAGTGCCATCTCATCAAATATATTTTTTTAAAAAATATTTCTTTATTTAAATTGTATATTTATTTTCTTAGTTTATTTATATTCACTTTACATACTTTCATCTATTTTAAAAGTTTAACATTTTGGTCATTTTGAATTAATTACAGGGTTTAACAATATTCCGGGCGCCGTTGAATATTCCCGTCCGCCCCAGAATCCACTCGCAGAATTTTTCCAGGGCCGTCCTGTGCCCGCAAGGATGTCGGGCAGCACATTGCGTGTCATCCGCATCCCCACGGTCTGCTCCAGATCGTGCCTTTGCATGGCGAATATGGGGCACTCCACTAGGAGATGCTCGTTTTTATTTTGAAACGGTGGAGGTATTCCGCGAAGGCTCCATGCCCTGTCAAAATTTGGGTCATTATAGGGTTAAACCCTTTGGTCCTTGCGATTTTGTACGCAGCTTCTGGGTCGGGCAAGAACATCCTAGTTGTCGCCCCGGTTGTTTCTTCGGACTGCCTCTCGACCCATTTCCGCACCGTGCCTGCGCGTATTAATTTTTTAATGTATGATAGCGGGCAGCGGTCGTAGACTGGCCTCCGCTTTGTGTTAGTGGCTTCTTTGGCCAACTGGTCCGCTCTTTCGTTCCCTCTTCTCCCCGTGCTTTTACCCAGAAAAGTTTGACGCTCTTCTCTGGGTGTTGGGTAAGAAGCTCGCGGATCTCGGTGACCAGGGGATCGAAAGAGCGTCCCCCCGCAACCGCATCCAATGCAGACCTTGAGTAGCTGTATATGAGGACCTCGGTCTCCTTCCGCTGCACCGCTCTTTGTAACGCCACCAGTTCTGCCTGATACACGGTGCAGAAATGCGCCAGAGGCAGCTTTTGACTCTTTATTTCTTTTTCTCCCTTCCTAAGGGAGATCGGAGCTCCCACCCCTTCTTGCGTCTTACTACCATCCGTATATATTTGAATGCTTTCATTATTTATCGCTAGTTCTTCGTTTGTTAAAATAACATATTCCAGTGCTGTCTTTGCCGGGTGAAGACTTTTATGAAAAGGTGTTTTCGTTTCCACCTCAGCTCCCCCCAAGTACTCGCAGGTCATATGCCCCTTTTTAATTTGGTATAATGTTTTGTTTTCGTGTACTCTCAGATCTAGGGGGAGTAAGCCTGCCAGCACTCTGAGGGAGCTGAGTGGAGCTGTCCTATAAGCCCTACATATCTTAATAGCAAAACTTATTTGCACTGTGTCCAGTCTTTTTATCATGTACCTCTTTTTTGCCGCGTCAGCCCATGCATTTGCCGCGTAGAGGACTATGGGTTCGACAACAGCCGTATATATTATTTTTCTCATCAAATATTAGAACACACAACTTTTCAGATGTTTTCATTTTCTCTGCTTGTTTTCTTAACTGTGTAAATATATTTTTATTTATGCCTGGTTTGTGGTGCAGGTAGTATCAACATTTTTCTTAAAAAACGATAACCTTTTGGGCTCTTTTTAAATAAAGACAGTGCAACAAGTTTTTCTTCTGTACTAAACCTTCTGCCTTTGTCTTGCTTTTTTACTTCTCTCAACTGCAACATGGTTACAATTTTTCAAGAACCAGTAAGCCATTTGTGTTGCTCATTGATTAAAAGCTAGCAAATAAAAGAAATGTGTAAAAATGGTCACTTCTACCAATTTATAGCCTGACTAAATTAAGAAGGTTAGTGTTGAAGATCCATACTATTAATACTTAGAACAATCGTATTTAGACGTATTATGGTACTTTAGAGCCATCTGTATGCGCAAGTTAGTAAACTTTTCCTTAATACGTGGCCAAATTAAACAAACATATCACTGGTTAGAGAAGTATATCAAAAGATGACCATCTTTAAAAGTTTTCTTTATATCATCGTAATTCCAAACTTTTTGTACTAAGATTGTAGCCCCTGATTAACCACCAGGCGTTCGCGCGAGTGTGTCGTAGCGACAAGTTCAAACTGGTTGAACTTACCTGACGTCATGAGTGAAACGCGCGCGCCACCGCTAGTTTGACATGAACACACAAACATTTGAAATTACCGCGAGCGCTCCGCGCGCACCAGTCGCTAGCTTGCCCGCTAGTTAGACCGCACATGCGTTTCGTACGTGAACACTTGGAATCACTACATATTATGTTTGATATATCGTCACCGCGCCCGCGAGTCAACGTGAACAAGCACTAAAAATACGTGTCGTAACTGTTACGAGACGTATATGTCAGTAACGAAATCATATAGTTAAATTCTATTTTGGAACTGAAACGATTCGAACAAATATAATGCGTGTAGTAAAGTATACATTTTGTATTTAAATATTATACTTCGACAATTCAATCTCAGCTCCATCACAACATATGTTTATATCTGTGACGAGAAGTGTTTACGACCCGTAGCAACTACGACTGGTACTTTGTATTTAGAAAGCAAGAGTCATAATAACAATAAAATTTGGTTCTATGATCAACGGGATGTATTATTTTGTCTATGAATCTGACCACAAGAAATGGCTAAAGTATTTTTTTACTTATTTAGTAGATGAAGTCAGAAATTTGTTATTCAAATCAAAAATCATTATCCATTTAGTATTCTGGTATATACCAAATCGTGTTAACCTTTGTTAACAATCGAAATAATGCGTCAGGTCGTTTCAATACATAGAACTGAATATCGACTGATAACTTAGGTATTTCTAAAATTTGTATACAAATTACAATAAACTATTAATATGTATTGGCGTTGGTAAATCTGCAATTTAGCTCCCACATTTTCTATGAAGAGCAGAAATTCTATGCTATTGAAATCGGATTGAACGACTCAACAAAACGCACAAAAAATTACCTTCTAACATATTTTTGGCGTCACATTTCTCGTCGTCACTGTGAGAAATCTAAAATCAATTGTACGCCATTTTTACTTTATTATTAAGATTTACATGTTTATAAACAATACTTTTAAGTTGAATTATAATTTGTTCACAAATAATTCTCAAGCTCAATCGAATCCTACTTAAGAATTTGTATTGTCCGACGCTACTGCTGTGTATTTAATAAATTTTTACATGTGTGTGTGTTTTTTTTATAAAAGAAAAAATTATGAAAATACTTTATTTTCAAAATAACTTAATACGATTTTCAACAGGTTTTAAGCTCAAACTTTTATTGAGTCAAAAAACTAATGGCAAAAAAATACTGCTTTTGTTTTTTGAGTTAAGATAATTTTGTGTCCTGTGAAAATTGAAAAAAATTTTGTTCAGCCATTGCCAAGAGTTTTTTGACTAACTATACATAATTTAACAATTCGATGTATTAACATAAAGGAACTTTGAAGTAGAAAAAGCACTTTTGCTTATCTATGAAAAATCGCCAGTTTATTTCAGTTAAGATTTACAACACAATAGTCTAATATAAACTATTATCGTAAATAAAAGATCTGCCTTCCAATGCTAAAGAGACCAAAATGATGGGGAAACAACATGCAAAGTTTTGGAGAAATCTGTCCCTCTATAATCTCTACGATTGATTTGTCTAGCATACGGTAATGTAATTCTTTGACACCTCCGTTTTTTAAAAACAATTAAGATGATAATCGAAGTAGATTCTCTGCCTCACTCGTCAAAATTAACACAATTCTTCCACATAAGTTAGTTCACACAAAAAAAGGCGAGCCCTTTAGAATCGAAAGTGTCCATGGGCGGCGGTATCACTTCACATCCGGTGAGCCTCCTGCCCATTTGCCCCCTGTTCTATAAAAAAAAACAAGTCTCTATAAACATTACCAAGCCCTCAGTTTCACCATACAACCAAAACAACTCTCCGTTGTATGTGATACGAGTGCTGGACTGTGAATACGTATTAGTGGATTCCAGTATTAAGGTATTTATAAAATCTCGGTAAGAAAATATACAGCTCTTAGACACTAAAAATGCTTATGTTAAGACTAGCTATCGCTTAATATATTATATTTGAATACTGTACAAATTAAAATCACATTATTTGGCAACAAATGTGAAAATAAAACTTAGCTAGAAGTCACTGCTACTTTATACTTCTAGATTTCTAAAAAAATATATAGAAGAATCTTTGCTCACAGGATATAAATTTTCAGTAATAAAAGTAATAGTACTTACGCTCAAACCCAATAACGTATCTCAATCCATTTATGAGATTAACAAATATTGATAAGTGTGCCAATAACCAATCGATGGATTGTAATAGCCATTTGTCGATACAACCTATCCATGGTAGGTCGGATTGGTGGATATGGATCGACATTTGTATAAAAATAACAGTTCAACTGTGCCAATATTCTATCTTAAGATTTTAACTTACACAAACAAGCCATTTGATATGTTCTAAACATAGACATGTATATTTTAATATTATTTGTACGGTTTAATGTATATTGATAATCAAATATGAGTGTAAAGAGCGAAGAGATTGCATTCTATACGTCGCCAAAAATGGATTGTCTTCGTAGGGTTTGGTTATTGGCATGCAGATAGGAGACCAATCGACTGTCACGGTCTGATCTAAAGTTGTTTTCAATCTGAGATTGTGGATTAATTATTGGGTTCGGGCGTAAGTCGATAATTTCGTTCAAATGTTTAAAAATTGCTGAAGTTAAATGTAAAAATAGGATCTTAAAAGAGATTCATATCATGTTAATTAAATTATAAAATTGTAAATCTTCCTTCATCAACTGCCTTCATCCAATAAACAAAACTCAACTAAAGGCACTGATTCCGTACGGCAAAGGTCCTAGGTTTGACACACGGGTTTTATCTTGTCTTGTGTTTTGCAAACTAAGAATACCAGTCTACAGATTTGTACTACCTAGAACCCTTTTTACATAAAGCATTTACAACTTAAAAAACCAAGTAATTATACAGGTTGTCCCAAAAGTCGACGTCAAGTCGAAATTTTCTCATAGGTAATGCCACACCAGTTATCAGAAAAATTAAAAAAAAAAATTAAGTCATGTATTTTTGAAGTTATGGAAATTTTCCTTTTATTCCAGAAAATCACTCCAACTTGTAGGAAAATGTCATTTTATACCGAACCAAGTTTTCAAAATTAATTTTTCGCACTAGTTCAACTGATCGTCCTGAAAAAAAAATGTACCACTCCAGTTTGGCAAGCAGATTTAAAAGTTTGCGCATTTAATAAGGATTCTAGCGTGGTATAACACTTACTGCATTATTTCTTAGATCGGCCATAAAAAAAATGTTTGTTAAACAAAGTCAGTTTTTAAAAAATTCTCTGGAATTACAAAAAACGATTCTAGTGTACCCAAAGCGTTCCTAATAACCACAGCGTGGTTTAAATAAGATGGCGTAAAGTGTGAGCGAGACAGATAGTGACGCTACTTATTGCTATTGACACACGCACTACGGGTCAGTACGCACTACGCAACGCTCCTTCGTTTACTACGCATCTTTTTGTATTCGCTGGTGTTATTTTGTGTTCTAACTACTTTGGCTTCGTTTACGGACTTGTTTGCTTGTGATTTTACATTTGTGATCTATGACGACCTTTACTTTTCCCTGGACTTACGTGTTATTGTGTATTTGTACCATACCATGGCTACGCCCGCCCGCTCATCCGATTTAAATCCTCTTGATTTTTTTTACTCGGGAGCAGTAAAGGAAAAAGTCTATTCCAAGTCGATTCAAAATGTAGAGGAGCTTAGACAGAGAATAGCGGAAGCAGTAGAATTTGTGAATAATGGACGATTTGCCCGCTTCATTTCACGATCTTTTTTGCAGCTGAAGGACGGCAATTTGAACATCTTTTATAAAAAAAGTAATAAATCTAATCATAAAAAAGAAACTGTCTGTCTATTTTACTTATTTGCGTCCGTATGTCATTAGCGTCACTCTCTGTCTCGCTCACATTTTATGGAATGTCTCTCTCCATCTTATTTAAACCACGCTGTGGTCATTAGGAACGTTTTGGGTGTGCTAGAATCGTTTTTTATAATTCCAGAGAAATTTTTAAAAACAGACTTAGTTTAACAAAAAAATTTTTTATGGCCGATCTAAGAAATAATTAAGTAAGTGTTATACCACGTTAGAATCCTTATTAAATGCGCAAACTTTTAAAGCTGCTTGCCAAACTGGAGTGGTACATTTTTTTTCAGGACGATCAGTTGAACTAGTGCGAAATATTACTTTTGAAAACTTGGTACGGTATAAAATGACATTTTCCTACAAGTTGGAGTGATCGGCACAGGGTTTAGGATCATAGGTTACATAAAGCACTATTCGGGATGACGTAAGAGAAAAAAAATTGGCAAAAAGTAAATATTTGTAACAACAGGAATGAAAAAACTGTTACATGGTGTACATTTTCTGGAATAAAAGGAAAATTTCCATAACTTCAAAAATACATGACTTAATTTTTTTTTTTAATTTTTCTGATAACTGGTGTGGCATTACCTATAAGAAAATTTCGACTTGACGTCGAATTTTGGGACACCCTGTATAAACACACAGTATCCTTACACTATGTAACAGTAGTTTTGTATGTTGAATGTTTACATTCTAGAACAATGTGCTTCAGTCAGAAGAAATAAATATAAATGAATTTGCATTGCATTTAATTTTAAATGGAACATTTTATTTTGTATGATTGTTTGATGAGAGCTTGAGCAATAATTCATGGGCGTATTTGGTACTAAACGAGACTACTATTTACTAAATCCCTTTTTATAGATTTGTTATTGATACAATACTATAGGTATTTCTTCGCTATAGTTCCAAATACGCATAAATATGTGGGGGCAAAGGAGTGGCCATAGGGGTCATGACCTCATCTGAACAAGGAGTCTTGCTTTAAGATTAATAATTTTAATTTATTCATAAAACTTAAAACTATTCTAACAATTTGATAGTTCGTGTTCAGGCTACAGATAAAAAATTTAATGCCACAACAAGATTGAATTATCTATTCTGACTATGCATTCTTTGATAAACTTTTCAAAGATAACAGAGTTTGTTCATACGTACAGTTCAACACCACATACTCAGATTTTCACCACAGAGTATGTGTATATATATATATATATAAACAATTGTACCATAAATATACATATTAAGATCACTTCCGACCTATCGATACGGCCTTTTATTTTTCCTTGGAGGTATGGTAGATATATTCTGAAACAATGGTAATAAACAATCAACATAAAAAGGCATATTCAGGTCAAAAATTAGTATTTTCCTTTGCGCTATAAATACAAAATGAATATGTATTTGATTTCTTAAGCATAAAGAGAAGTAATGTGTTGTATGCACAGTGCATTGGGAATTTTTTCATTTATTTTGTATTAATAAAACATTGCCAACGAAAAATAAAATAAAATATTATTTTAATGTTCTAAAATAAAAACTAAAGGAAAATCGATTTAAAAATGTAAGGAGACCAACTATGGATATCCACGCGATCGTTTATCAGAACGCATTATCTGGATATCGGTGAATTTTGGCCAGAACGCGTTCTTCTGATACACAAATGGGATGCCCGGAGTATAGCTATAGGGCACATTAAATTTAAATTGAATTAAAAGGTAGAGCCAATCAATCAATCAATGATTCTGTTTGTTATTCAAACCTAATTAAACCGGTTAATTTCGGTCAGAATCCATGTGAGCACTTGAGACATAACGGTAGTTGTAAAAATATTACGCAAAAAGTATATCATACCGTGATATACCTACAAACGTCAAAACTATTGTATAATGACTTTAATTTTTGAGTTCATTCATAAAAACTATATCACTCTTTTACTGATTTATCATATTTTTATGAGAAAAAAACACAACATTAAATATGCATTATTCGAAAGAGCATTCCGTATTAAAAATACTATAAATAAAACAATCGTTCATGTAAACGTAATGAAAATTGTAAGTATATTTGGTGTATGTGTTGCAGCTTAGTAAGTCTTATTTAATAATAATTAACAGCCTAGCCGTTTAACTAAACAGAGCCGTTTAATAAGCGACCTGATATCCGTAGAAGAAAGACGTAGCGTTTGAAAGAACATTTAATAAACTGGCTGGCGAATACTTAGGGCATTAGTACGAAAAAATATAAATTCTATATTTAAAATATTATTTTAGTGTTCTTACGCGCTATTAGTGTCACTACACTTCTTCCATACAATTTTTCATTAAACTTTGGAAAACATCATCAAATTTGTTGTTTGCTGACTTTTTTAAGTTATACTTCTTTAGGCGCGTTATGAAAATGGATAAAAGTGAAATTTTACGATGAGCGCGCGCCGTGACACAAAATTAACATAATGAAGTTGCCCACTAAATCGCTCATTAAGTTGAGGAAAAAATGCTACCAACAAAACAAGAAAAAGAAATGGAACCTCTGTTAGTGGCGCATATTGGCACGCACGCCGCCTCTGTTCACTGTGTATTTATATTTATAATATTTATATTACATTATATATTTATATTATACATTTTACATTTAAAACATGTGTTTTCATTTTGTTTTCATTATACAAGTGCGAATTGTATATGTGCGTCTTTAGTACTACTAAAACCAAGTACTATAATGCCATCGATCCAAGTGATTTGTCTAGCTATTTGATGAAATGGCTGAATATCATTCAGGCCGCTAGTTCATCGGCGCTGTGTGGTAAACAGGCTATTAATTGAACGCCCGATTAAGCTAGTTGGCTGCAACATCTACGTTCTTATATAATTCTTTTATTGTTCTTTATTCAACTCAAATGAGATAAAATGTTTAAAAAATTCTTATATCGATTCAATGTAAGTTCTTTAATACATAAAGCACTGGAATAGCGCAACTCAACCTACCTGTTGTGAGGTAAAACGTTGACTCATGAGTGGTATCTGTGGAGTTGGACTTTCGTGCGGCTTCAGCCGTCTATGCTTTGGTTTTTTTTGGGGTCTTATCGGAGATTGTCCATAATTAACTCGAGGTCTAAATGATCTGGGGAATTGGTTCATAGTACCTGGACTGCCCCAACCGAATTGAGGATATAGCCTATGCGGTTGAAATGCGTCTGGCTCCACATATTCATGTCTATCCTGTAAAGTACAATCCAATTAACCTCTTCAAAGGGAGATATTTGACGCCCTTAGAGAATCAAAAAAACCATTAATGATTAAGTGTATGTTCAGAAATTTTTCCTAAGTCATATTAGGTAGGAGACTTAATTAATCTATTGCAATCAGCAAAATTTTTAGTAGCTATGCAAGAAAAGGTAATTAAAAAAGTTGAACATTTTGCGAAACAGTATCACTATTTCATATTTTGCTCAGTATATATACAAAACATATTTAAAAAACTCTCAGGATCATCTCGATATGAATATCAAACAAATCTCAGAACCTACTAAACTAATCTTGATGAACTTGAATTGTTCACTATGAATTCACCTGATTCAAATCAAATAAATTACTCTAAATGGATATTGTAAGTATTATCCAATTTTTAAGTAAAAGAAGTTAAAGAGAGTATGTCTTTATACATAGTAAAATGAAGTAAGGGATTTATATATCTAAGCAGAATATTGATATTTTGGACCTTTCAATAAATTTAAATATAAAATAAATCTTACCACATTGTCTTTGTTTGTTGTATCGGGAGAGCACCTGATGGCATTATCAGATATATTCCACATTGTACCACCATCATCTATTCTTGTGCACTGATTACTAGATGAGTCTCTTAAATTAATATATTCTTTATGCAACTGATTGTCAAATTTCAAAAGTTTTTGTTCAAAAACATTAATCATTGAATTACAAAACACTACACTATCAGTCCTCTTCAATATTTCAATTAACGCCTGCGCCAAATCATACGAATACGGCAAAATACACAACCTTTCTAAAATCTGCGACACTGTCTCACTGTTAAAAGTCCTATTTCGTTCACACATTAATATTGCCAACTTCACAAACACTTTTTTAAATCTAGAGAAGTTTTGAGTTTGCCCTATTACTTCCAAAAACTTATCACACACATGAACACCTGGTTTCAACTCAGAAATAAGCAAGTCACTAATGTCATTCAAATTCACTTGATTCAAATATAACAACGTCCTTTCCACTATTTCTGTTATCATTTTCTTTTCTTGGGTATGTTCAAATATAATTAAAGCATGTAATGTTATTTTTACTACTATTCTAAAATTTTTTCGACGAATTCCTTCATTTATATATACAAGTCCATATAACTTTAATAATTGAGCCTTCTTACATACCATTTGATATTCTTGGTGGAATTGATCTTCAGTTAATTCAATTAACTTTTCACTCACAAAACTTTGTGTCGGAGTAGTGTGTGGGAAATGGCAAATACTATTCTTGCAAATTTTCATTATGTTAAAAATGCAGACACCCTTAAAGACAGCACTTCTTACAAGTGTAAATGGTACGTCTGATCCTGGTAAGACTGGTGATAAAATGTGACTCTTTGTTGTTTTAGTAGTAAACTTGTTGTTGAGTTGTGTTTCAGGTTTTATATACTCAATTTTTTTACCAGAAATTTCAGATAGTCCAAATGATGTTGAGTCAGCTTTTTGTTTCTCACAAACCTGAATACACTGTTTAAGTACTACTGGTTTTGGGATTTTGAAGATGCCAATATCATCTCTAATATCTACAATAGGTTCATTTTTATCTACTTTAGAATTGTAAGACACTTTAGAGTTAGTTTCAAAATTTGAAAGGCTTTCAGCAAAAAGTGATATGGTGTCGTCATCATCATCATCGTTAGTATAATCAAAATTTTCTGGGTCATAATCTGATCCTTCTAGAACAGCTTCAGGTACTTGATCTTTAACATTTGGTTTGGGTGTGTTGTTTAATTTTTTCGCATTTATGTGTAGTGATATTGATCCTTTATCAACATTATCACTACAAGAAGCATCACTTCTAAGTATTCCTTCAGATGTAATCATTTTTAATTCTTGTGTTTGTATATTTAAATTCAATTCTTTTTTCGAAAAGTCAACATTATTTTCAACACTGAATCCAGTATATTGGTGTAACATTGATGTGTTATCTAAGAAAACCAACTGGTCTAATTCCATCTCCTGAGAGGGGTCTCCACTGGGTGATGTATCTTGGCATAAAGCATCTGAACTAAGGTCAATATTATTCCCACAATTACTTTGTCCACTAGTAGTATTAGAATGATTGTTATTTTCCAAAGATTTTTCAGACTCATCTCTTATATAACGGCTATTATCAATTACAAGTTTTTCAAGTTTAATAATTGGATTTTTTTTAAGCTTATCATATGGTAAAGCATCAAAATATTTAGTGGTTGTATTTATTGTTGGCATCTCTGAGTTTGTCTCATTTTCTGAAGTAACTTCATCAGGTACATAGTCATTGACAAATGTTCTTACAATTTTAAGATCTTTAGGATTTACTTTACATTTTAATGTCAGAGTTTTAGATTTTACTTCACTCTTTTCTTTTTTCTCTACTGAAAATAGATAACTTTATGATAAACTCACTAATCACTTTTCAATTAAAGTTTTTTATGGAAGAAGGATTAATACAATTGATTTCACAAATTAATTTAGATCAAGTAAGCATATACTGTTATTAAGAATAGAACCTACTGTGTAATAACATTTAAGTATTGATTCACACAATATACACAACATGGGCACAATTATTGTAAAAGTATTAGATTGTTTCTAAAAACTCTATCAGTATAATTTATACTATTCTATCTAAGTTAGACATTTACTCTGGTGAGAAATGTGTAATTAAATAATTAAAATTTATTAATTACAACTTACAAAATAAAGCATTTTAATTTAAGACAAACTGAATACTGAATTTATCTAAATTCTTCATTAAAATAATAAGCTACAAATATTTAAATTTATTTAAAACATTCAATTCCTAGGAACAGTAAGTTTATTGCAAATCTAATGTATAATATAATTTAGGTACAACAAACCTTTAGGATTTTTTTTACGATTTCTGGTGACATTACTAGACTTAATGTCTAGTTTACGAGTAATTCTTCTTTTCTTAGCAAGAGTTTGATTATTATTCGAAGAATTTATTTCAGTATTTTTACTGTCATTTGCTACCTGTTCATTGTTAACAGCTTCAATTTTATTTTGGGAAACTTTTCTTTTTATGCTTCTGGTCACTGGTTTTAGATCTGTTTTGCAACTGATCGCGATGTCGCCACCTAAATCATCTTGAAAAGCATAAATAGGCATTTCAAACTTTAAGACAAATAAATAAGTAATACTATTCTATACAAAATTCAATTACAAAAGTAATAATTCAACATCTTTCGAAAATATATTGTCAATGTGCCTACCCTTGCAAACTTTGGATGAATTTTTCACTACACATTTTCTCTGTCGCAGAGTTAGTTTTTGCTCACCAGAAATCAACCCGGTGGAAGTGTTTTTCTTAGGAGGCATTTGGCTATCATTAAATATAATTTTATTTATAATATTATTCTCGTCAATAACGCCTAAAAAAATTTAAACAGACTGCAAAGTGCACACTGTAAATTGAAAACTTTCAAATGATAATTGACACTTGACACATCAATATTCTGTACTCTATTCAAAACTCAAATGGCGATAGTCAATACCTGACTTATTATAATGACAATTACCTAAAATGACAGTCAATTACATTTCGATAAAAATTTATTCGCCATTCAATTGTATAAAGAAAACCTTATAAAATTAAAAGAAGCCTTTAAATATAACGCGTAAATAACTATAATATATTATAACATTTTAAAAATCGATTGGCAACACAGAACTATTCTCAATCAGAATTAAGGTCAAAAAGGTCATCTATGTCAAAGTAGAGGACGAAAGTAAAACGATACTACTTATCTAAATTTTCCGGCCGGTGAAAACTTTTGTTGTATTTTTAATTATCAAAATGGGTGGAAAGTATAAAATTGTTATGATTCGCCATGGTGAAAGCGAATGGAACCAGAAAAACTTATTCTGTGGTTGGTTCGATGCTGACCTCAGTGACAAAGGTGAAAACATTCTTCTAAGTTATTATTTTTTCCTAAAACCATTAAATTTGAACATTCTTACTTAATCTACATAAAAATCACCCAATAAAGATCTTGAAAATTAGTAAAATATCCTTCATAATTAGCTTAGTATCTTAAATTAGTTATTACTATTGTAATTAATTACTAACACAACATTGTTTAAGAAATGTTTAACATTTAATTTATTATTATAAGATTATATATATAATGACTATGTTCTTCAAAAGTATGATTAACAATAAAAAATAATTATATAGTATTTTATCATTACATACTTAACTCATGAATGATGCAATTTAACCAGGACGAGAAGAAGCACTATCTGCTGGTAAAGCTTTAAAAGCTGAAGGTTATCAGTTTGATGTCGCACACACATCTGTGCTAAAGCGGGCACAAATTACACTGAACTCAGTCTTGAAGGAAATTGGTCAAACAGACATTCCAATTAATAAGACTTGGAGATTAAATGAAAGGCACTATGGAGGTTTAACAGGCTTAAACAAGGCTGAAACTGCTGCTAAATATGGGGAAGCTCAGGTATTATTATTATCATTAATTTTAGTAATAAACCGTTTACAATAACATGGTTAAGTACAACATACCCTAATTATATTGACTAAAATCCTAGGTCCCGGTTAATTTCTATTATATTAGATACTAAATAACATCATCAGCTATTAAGGTTTGTACTACCAAATATGAGTAGGCCTTTCGATGTTGTAACAGATTTTGTCTGTTGATGATATATTAAGGGACAAGTTTATCAAATTACTAAGAAAAGTGGTTAAAAACATTCAATTCTGACTTTTAGAATATTACTGTATTTAATTTTAGGTACAAATTTGGCGTCGTAGTTTTGATGTACCTCCACCACCTATGGAGAAAGACCATCCATACTATGACACTATTGTGAATGATCCCCGCTATGCTGGTGACCCAAAACCAGATGAATTTCCCATGTTTGAAAGCCTAAAACTAACCATTGATAGGACTTTACCATACTGGAATGATGTTATTGTGCCGCAGGTAATTTATTTTTATATTTCAATAAAACTAAATGAAATTGTTTCAAATTAGTGTACACAATTTCAAGTGTTTTCATTCACAAATGCCAGTAAGTTTTAAAGCATCTGTTGTCTTATCTTCCAGTCATAAATTACAATTCTATTTATCTTCAATCCAAATAATGTATGAATTACTACTCATTTTTTAATATTTAAATATGTAAGCCTAGTTTTGGTTCAGTCATATTCTCAGAATTACTATTGCCTATAATATAATCTTAACATTTTTTAATTTTAGATAAAGGAAGGTAAAAAAATAATCATTGCTGCCCACGGGAACAGTCTCAGAGGGATTGTCAAGCATTTAGACAGTGAGTTATGAACAATATTTATAATTTAATCATTCAGCATTAAACTCAATCTACATGTATTCCAACCTCATACATTAAAAACATCATAATATAGAACAAAGGAATTGCTTAGTTTGTTCAGTTTAATCAGAAAGAGCTAATACAAAAACTTCCCTACCTCATTAAGACCGAAACAATTTGCAAAGCCAACTAGATGATTATTTAAACCAAATAAAGATTTTTTTTTTATAGAACAGGGGGCAAACGGGCAGGAGGCTCACCTGATGTTAAGTGATACCGCAGCCCATGGACACTCTTATTATGTTTATTAGCAGATGCAGATATTGTTCATTTGTTCCGTTTCTAAAATGAAAATAAGTCAAGCTAATAGATTACCGTCTTCAGATGGCATCTGTTTCCTTGTTATTTTTTCTTTATAGGTATGTTTTTTTATAGATTATACAGATTTATGTATAAGTATTTATGGCTCTTGGATTAGTTTTTACTATATTCTTCATAACTGTATGAGCTGTATAAATTAAACATGATGGAGATACCATTAAACACATTACCAATTTAGATCTTAGTGATGCAGCCATCATGGAGTTGAACTTACCGACTGGTATTCCCTTTGTCTACGAATTGGATGAAGACATGAAGCCAGTTGATTCCATGGTCTTTCTTGGAGATGAGGAAACAGTGAAAAAAGCCATGGCAGCTGTCGCAGCTCAGGGCAAGGCAAAGTAGATTTGTGTTCCGATTTGTAACTTACAGATTCAGTCCTTTAATAGCTATTACTTGATTTGCAAGTAAAGATTAAGTCTTGAATTGTTTATAATCCGTAAGATGTATGAAAAATTTATGCGTGTGAAGATATGATGGAAATAATATTTGTGTTTTTTTAAATATATAAGGAAAAATATACTTAAATACTAGAAATATCACTATAATATGATATATCATATTTCTAGAATTATAAGTAAACCAGCTGGAATCTATTTTATTTAATAGCTATTTATTAAACTTTATGTTGATTGTGAATAAAAGTGATGTTAATAATTTGTTTTTTATTTTACCAACGTTTAGCAGCTTACTGTATGAAATTCAAATATAATTTTTCATGTAGGTAACATAGTGTACCTACACTTATGAGCGTTAAAAAAGAAATAAACATTAAATGCTTCTAATTTTACATTTACTGCCAGTTCTCAAATCAAGGGCGTAGAATGGAAGAGAAGAACTGGCAATAAACTCTCCGCCACTCTTTTTAATCGCCAAGTTTTTTTACACAATGTTTGTAAGGAGCTGCAACCATTACACCATGTTCCATGACATCTTGAATAATAAAGAATAATAAAATAAATTAAAAACAAAGATTTGTCCTCTATCAGGAGGAGGCATGGTGAAATAGGAGCACGCACTTACATACTCGGTGGGAACAACACGCTTATATAATAATAATATGGAAGTTATGAAATTTCAGTAAAAAGAAACTCAGAAATAATGTTTTATTGTGGTAAGTTTTCCCTTAAACTATTCACAACCATATCAATGTCAACGGAACTGTTAGCCTTTGTGTCATTTGTAAACTTTTTGCCCGAATATTTAAAACTTTTGTTCTTGTTATTGCAAAACATGAATTTCTTCTCAGTATCCACATCCATTGCATCAGATTTATTTTTCTTTTTCTTTGGCTTCTGATCGAATCTAAAGTCTTTAGGTATTTTGTGAATTTTAACACCATGATCCATTCTTTCATCTGGTGACAAAAACTTCTCTTTACATTCTTCTATGTAACAGCAATACTGTAAAATAAAATAAAAAAATATAATAACTAATATTTACAAATTATTATAATATATAACTACCCAGGATTTTAAAGTTTATTATTTTGTAAAATTGTCTTAAGCTTTAAAATAATATTTTATTTATTTATTTAATTACATTTCGTTACATTACTATACAAAAATTGAACATTATAAAAAGAAAAGGAGGGCAACTGGCGGCCTTATCGCTTTCGAGCGATATCTTCCAGGCAACCACTGTGAGAAAAGAAAAAAAAATGTATTCAATTATCTAAGGTAGGCAAGAAATGCAAAAATACATCATAAAGTTGTAAAGAATGAAAACAAAAAAAACTAAACAGTTACAGGATATAAAAAATAAAAAGTGCACATGAATATTTAATTCAATTATCAATTATAAAACTGTTAATAGCCACAGTTTAAAAGAAATAATATAATTCTTCTATAGAAAAGAGATTCATAAACCTCCTGACTCCCGTACGTCAAGTATGTAATGGATTTTGACACATGGGAGCCATAACTCATAGTTCGGCCTGTCTGAGTGTTACTTTGTAACTTCAAATAGGGAGTCACTGTTTTAGAAGTTTGTACCTCACCGTTATAACGTTGCGACATCAGCGCTACGGATAATGAGAGATCTAAATCAAACTTAAAGACGTCGGAATAGAAATCGCTATTGAAAGTACCATTTGCCGGAATACTCAGACAATTGTTCGAGAAAATCTTTTTTGACATACCGATGGCTTTTTTAAAGCACTAACAGCAAAGAAGGAGTCGTGCATTTCTTGTAAATGCAGATCGAGTAAGTGTGGCGATGGCAATATCTTCTTACATTCACAGCATGAGTATCTATGCCTAGAGTTGTAATGATTCTCGAAATCCAACAAGGAGTCCGTTGTGTATTTACATCCTGGTATCGAGCATGTTGATGTTATTCTAAAAAATAATTTATGAAAATAAAATATCTGCTTTGATATAGAAACTTTTTGAAATAAGGTAACATTTGAAAATTATACAATGCCTTAAATCTGTTTGCGATTGTACAGTAGAGTTATGCAATACTGGTTTATAATAATATGTATAAATAAAACATATATAATCACTGAAAATCCATATTTAAGGTAAAATTGAATAAGTCATTTTTCTTACAGGCAGTCCTCGTACTTACGGCATGTTAGGTTCTCGAAATACGCGACATAAATCGAAACGACGTAAGTCGAGACATATGTTTTCATATGTTTACATGTAAAACTCAAGGGTTAGGTTCCATACGGACTCGAAATTCAAAGAAAAACTGAATTAAGAGCAATATTTTTTACGCATTGCGAGATATTATAACTTTTCCAAAAATCTCTCAGCTCCATGCCATCATTTTCATTAGCCTTTACAGCCTGTGAAAAAGTTCTCCTGAGATAATAGGCCTTAAAAGACGCTATAACTCCCTTGATCCATCGGCTGTAACAACGAAGTGGTGTTTGGTGTGCCGGCCCCACGGACATTGACCTTGCGACAAGTGAATTCTCCTATGCCGGACATCGAAACAAATGACGTATCTTGAGTAATAGTATCAAAAAATTGTTCGACGTAACTTGAAACGACGTAAGTCGAGGACTGCCTGTATTTATTTATAAGTTCTAAAACATTAAACAACTTGTATGTAGAACGGGCAAACGGGCAGGAGATATCTGATGTTAAGTGATGCAGCCGCCCGTGGCCCAGAGGGTTTGCAAGTGCGTTGCCGTCCTTTTAAATAATAGTACGCTATTTTCTTGAAGGAACCTGAGTAATTTGTTCGTCGAAATGTGTAAAGAAATGGATACATTTGTCCCTTTACTGACAATGCTGAGGTGAAGAGACAGATAGGTTTGGCTTGCAATTAAAATGATATTATGTACTTACATTTCATGGCATAGCTCTTCCTCATCAACATCATAAACCCCGAGAATCTTAGGCGGAAACTCATTCACGAATAAAACATCATCAAGTTTCCGTTTCCCCACGCCGTAAACTGTGAGTTTTTCTAGCAAATCTTGCATTTTCTGAAGTAGAATATAATCTTTAATAATCCAAAAAAAGAGCAGTGTTGGCCTAGTCGCTTCAGCGTGCGACTCTTATCCCTGAGGTCGTAGGTTCGATCCCTGGCTGTGCACCAATGGACTTTCTTTCTATGTGCGCATTTAACATTTGCTCGAACGGTGAAGGAAAACATCGTGAGGAAACCGACATGTCATAGACTCAAAAAGTCGACGACGCGTGTCAGGCACTGGAGACTGATCACCTACTTGCCTATTAGATTAAAAAATGATCATAAGACAGATTTAGAAATCTGAGCCCAAGACCTAAATAGGTTGTAGCGCCACTGATTTCTTTTTAATCCAAATTAAAAAAAATGCTACCACCTGGTCTAGGTCTTAGTTTGATGATCATTTGTTTTATTAATTGGCAAGTAAGTCATCAGCCTTCTGTACCTGGCATACGCCGTAGAATTTTTGGGCATAATGCCATCCACACAACGTTTTTATTCACAGAAAATCTGCACAGAGTTCGAACCTACGACCTCGGTGTAGCAGTCGCAATAGCAACAATTAAAATTTTAAAAACATGGTAGCAGAGAGGTCCTATGCATAAATATAGAGCTCTCTGCTATTGAATTGCGTCTACGATGTTTGGGTGTGGACTGTTTTAAGTCTACCAAGCGAGTAAGCGAGCTGTATAGTGGTGAGGAATTGCGAGAATACTGGATTGCTCTTAGTTGGGTCTTTGTAATACACGCGCTTACACGGTAATGTTTTCGTACATGTCGTTTTTACTAATCTAATATTTAAGACAATATTGTAATCAAGCACATAAAACCGTATATACTATAGTAGGCTAAATAAAATTATTATTATAAACCTATAATTAATGTTTTGTATCTATTTATAAAAAAAATATGATAAGATTTATATAATCGTACTATTTTCAATAAATAAAATCATGTTTGTTCACGTTTATTTATTTGTGCTGTCGCAAATACAAACAGGATAAAACGAAGTTGTTAATATAACTATACATAACATATAGCACTTAAAACTATAAACAGACAGAAAAGAAAACGAGTTCTAAAAATTGAGTAGCGCTGCAATGTTTTTAGATCTGGGCCTCAAATTTCTGTATCTGTTTTATGATCAATCTAATATACAAGTAGGTGATCAGCCTCCTGTGACATACGCCGTCGACTTTTTGGGTCTAAGGCAAGTCGGATTCCTCACGATCTTTTCCTTCACCGTACGAGCCAGTGTTAAATCCATTATTAGAAAATTCCATTGAGCCTAAGACCTCAGGGATGAGAGTCGTATGCCACTAGGCCAACATACTCCTAAATAAGGAAGCTCTACGAAATTTAAGTTCTTTTTTATTTCCCTCTATAACTGATTCTCTTATTTGGTGATGATACATTAATCAGCGGATCTCCGTCAATGGCCAGCTAAACTTCTATTCTTATACATTAAAAAATAAAGATTTTAATCAAAAATGTATTATCACTAAATAGTATAAAACAAAGTCGCTTTCTCTGTCCCTATGTCCCTTTGTATGCTTAAATCTTTGAAACTACGCAACGGATTTTGATGCGGTTTTTTTAATAGATAGAGTGATTCAAGAGGAAGGTTTATATGTATAATAACATCCAGGACCTGGATGGCCGATCCCGAAATTGGGACTACTCAAACACCACCTTTTTGTTATTTTCTATCATTTATTCCTAGCTAGATCGATTTATCGCCCCCGAAACCCCCCGTATACTAAATTTTATGAAAATCGTTGGAGCCGATCCCGAGATTCCAATTATATATATATATACAGGAATTGCTCGTTTAAATATATAATATAACATCCATTAAATAGTGGAGAAGTACTGTTATTTTTGAGGTTTCTAATGTGATGTGGTAAATTATTACATTTTTTCCGCTTACATTGCAAACGCAGGCTGAACCCTACGAGTTTTATCAAAATAATGTACTAAGTATTGTACACATTGAAAAGGTCTACAGAAAAGTCCGTGATGGTATATGTCTATCTCTTATGGATAACCCACAATAACTTTTTTTTTGTCATTTACTTTTTACTATTTACTTTTTAAATAATGGCTAATTTTCGAAGCGATTTTAACCAATACAGCATTAATCCTTAACCAATTAAATACCTTGAATACATTGTTCATTTAATATAGATCTATTACAGCCCATTACAGCGTATTTTGCAGCGATCGAACGCGTATATTATCGGAGCTTTCCAGCGACGGAAATAACAATACATAGTAAAAAAATTGCTTTTCATCAGCATTGCACCCGTGCGAAGCTGGGGCGGGTCACTAGTTATGTATATGTCGCAGTAAAGTAGTTAAATCAGAGAGTTTATTAAATCTCTAGACAGTTAATTAAAGATAACTACATATAGATGGTTCCAAAAGATTTTTATAATGATAGACGCAAGCCTCATGGCGTCCCACATCTATTTCTCCTGTATTGATCAATCCATTCCTGTAAATTTCTATCCAATTCAAGTGATGTCATTGCAATCACTCCCAGTGATGATTTCACTAGAAAACCCTTCCAAAAAGTTCTTATATATAATGTGTTAATTCATCAATTAACATTATACAACTTAAGATGACTGTGCTATTTGTCATGTTTCTTTTAACGTCTAATCTTATCTTTATAAGGAAATAAAGTTATAAATTTTGTAAACAATATATATTCTTGTATGTATCTTTTAATTGAAAGTTATACTCTGCTCCAACTGGTTTCTAATCTAGTCATAGGTAATTTTGCTTATTTTTCAGCTATGACATAATTCACACTGTTTGACCATATGTTAATTATTTCTTTTTTATAATGAACATCTCAATGTAATATCTATAGTTGCAATATTTGTAATATGTGAGTATTATAAGTGTTTACATAGTAATTTAGTTATCTGTGGCATTATTTTTTATTTAAGGTACATGGTAACTTATATAATTATCAAATTAAAGTATACAAAATTAAAATACTGTTTTTTTATAATTATTTCTATATAACTTTAGTACTAAATAAATAAATAACATTTTAAGTGTGTATATTTTATAAAGACTTTTCAAGGAATAAAAGAGCTTTAATTATTGTTAACTATATACTAATAAATGAGGTTATTTATTTTATACATAATTGTATATTTTTTTACAAAATAAAGTAATAATTAAAAACTATATACTACTACAGTAAGTTAATATTATTACATGACCTTCGAAGAAGTGAAGGCCTCGTCTAAATTCTTCCACTTCTACCTAAGCTACTATTATCCAATTAGTCGCCATTATTACAGACAGACAGACGTCTGTCATAACAAATCTTACAAACAAAACACACACACATTACCACACAAAATAACAATAATCAAAAATTTAAAAATTCAAATGAGATATCAAAAACAATAAAAAGATCAATGTCGATGAAATATGAATAATATTTTTCGATCTTACCGACAGAATAATAAAAAATATGAACTGGTTATTTAAAGAAAAAAATCATTATTATTCCTAGCTTAATCGATTGATCGCCCCCGAAACCCCCCGTATACTAAATTTCGTGAGTCTTTGGAGCGGATTCGAGATTCCAATTAATAGATAAATCCATCCATCCCCAGACAAACTATATATCTAAGATAACTAAGAATTTTATGCTCTATTTTAAAGATACAGAGGCACGGATGTATTTAATCACTGTATTGTCTTGTCATGTCGACCTAGATGCACTAGTAAGTCTGAATAGACAGTATTATTCGTGGAAAGTGATTATTTTAGTGATATTTATGAAATAATTATAAATATCACATCCAATTATAGTTCGTACTAGTATTTTTTTGCGGTGAAGGTACCACATAGACGCTTGATATTAAGCATAAATATTATCATTTTTTTTAATCTGAATCAGCCCACAACCGAAAATATGAAGCTATATAGTGTTTATTCTGTTATATTCAGGAATAAAACGAATGAGAGGTGCCACTCCTAGTTTCGTTATTAGAGGCGGGATTTTGGAAAATTCTGCCGATTTTAAACATAGGGAATTAATACGAGATGACAATTCCGTAAGAGATCTATTCACAAACGCCTTAATATAGATGAAAATAATATAAATTATTTTTTAACTGAAAGTACATTAACTGTTAATGATTCATTCTGAAGTTACATGACATGATAATACAATTAATATGGAGGTAATATATTTGATCTGACATACTATTCTAGAATATAATATTGCTGATTAGTATTTAAATAATTATTGCAAATAGAAGACGTATAATTTTGAAATATCTAACACATATAATGGATTTTGGGTAAGTCTTATCTTTACATAACTTATACCATATATAATAGGTCCTTACATATGAAATTGGCGTTTTGTATGGGAGGAACAAAAACTCGAATATTTTTAAATATAATATATTTAATTAATCGAAGTATGAACCATTGTTTTCTACGCTTTTTTGCCATTTCATAGGTAGTTCATTGATCCCTTTACTAAAAAAACCAGTCGGACGGGAATCAATAAAATCTGTGAAGGCGATTTGGTCTGCCCCATCAGAGTTAAATTTTTTCCCTTGCAAGAATTTGTCCAAATTTCGAAAAAAAAAGGTAATCTGTTGGAGCAAGGTCCGGGGAGTACGGAGGATGTCTTAGACATTCCAATTGAAGCCCTTCTAATTTGGTAGCCGTCTGTTGTGCAGTGTGTGGTCTACCGTTGTCGTGAAGTAACAGTGGCGTGGAGCGATTGACCAGCCTAGATTGTTTAGCCGCTAGCTTTTCCATCATGGTTTGCAATTGCTGACAATAGACATCAGTATCGTCTGGCCAGATTTGAGTAAACTGCAATAAACAATACCGGCACTAGTCCACCAAACAAGTAACTTTTTTGGGGTCAATTTTCGCTTGGGTCAGGATTTGGCTGGCTGGCCAGGATCCAACCATTGCGCTGAGCGCTTCCGATTATCGTAAAGAATCCATTTTTCATAACAGGTTATGATTCGGTTTAAATACCTTCATTATTGTGCCGGTTCAGTAGGTAATGTAACGCAGCAGTCGACGCGAGTTTGCTGGTTTGCTTCAGTCAATTCGTGAGGTACCCATCTTTCAAGCTTTTTAATCTTCCCAATTTGCTTCAAGTGAATTAAAACAGTTTTATCACTAACACCACAGCCTGCAGCTAACTCGGACGTGGTTTGTGATGGATCCGCTTCCACAATACTTCATTATCAACTTGGGTCTCAGGCCGTCCACGGGGCTTGTTCTGCAGGTCGAAATTTCCAGAACGAAAACGTTGGAACCAAAAACGAACTGTGTTTTCTTTTGCAACATGACCTCCATAGACATCATTTACCCTTCAAGTCGTTTCCGCAGCACTAGTGCCACGGCGGAACTCGTACTCGTAAATAATGCGATACTTATAAGTTTTCCATTTTGTAAAATGAGTGACGCAAACAGAAAAAGCTGAGGAAGAAAACAAATGAATGACGGTCATCGAAGCACAAATACATGAGTAAACAGCTGTACAAATTTGAATTTGGAATTCCTTACCAAAGAGGAGAAAATCGTGATTATAGTGGCCAGTACGAAAAACGCCAATTTCATATGTAAGGGACCCAATATATACAAACGAGGCGCATTTGCTTATAGTTACTTAAGTATGTACTTAAGTTAAATATATGATAAACATTTCTGTTCTATTTTTGTTCTTTTTATGTGTGCCGATTAAACTAAATTATCTTTCTGTGTGTTAAAATAAAATTTATCAATTGTAGATAGCATTTAGGTAAAAGTTAAACAATTATCGCATTGGCTATTAGCTATAAATATAAATAAATAAATAATTTCAGGAAACTATCAATCATTGACCACATACAGCTGTCGGATGACGTGAGTAGTTTAGAGATATTATACTTTACTGTGCTTATAAAGTATATCATATATATATAACATTTTTAGAAAGATATATACCTGAAGAAATATAGATAACACTTGTGTAACCACAGTTTACACAAATGTTACAAAGGCTTAAACCATTGGAACTGACCTCTTCTAGCCAAGATAAGGTGATGAAAATTGAAGTTTTTGAAATTTGCCTAACCAAACAATTAGTTAAGCCCGAAGTCCGAGACTATTATTGGTAAATGAATTTTATTCCAGGGAATTATTGAGAGCAGTGTTAGTAGTGTAGTGGATTTACCGTAGTAGGTTCGGTCCCCGGCTATGCACCAATGACTTTGTGCGCATTTAACATTCGCTCGAACGGTGAAAGGAAACATAATGAGGAAACTGGCTTGCCTGAAACTCAAAAAGTAGGTGTGTGTCAGGCATCTTTGCCGATCACCTACTAGCCTTTTTAATAGACAAATAATCGTGAAACAGATACAGAAATCTGAACAGATACAAAACGTATTTTTCGAGTTACAAACCAGATTGTTTTTTTATCGATGTGGTTTAGAATTAGAACCAAAGAAATAACTATAAAGCGTAAAAAACTTGACGTTACAAGGTCACTTCACGTCTGCAATTTAGTACCAAAGTGAACAAAAACAATGCTGTCTTCAATAATTTTGTCTTTAGATCGTTTTCCTAAGATACATCTGTTAAATTTGTGAACTTGTATGAGCTAGCCATCTCTCCTTGTATTCGTATTTGGGCTAGCTTCGGCGAAGTGTAATTCGTGTTTATATCTACTATAGGAAAAACTAATTCGACATAAGATGTATCGTAGGAATAGAATACATGTGTATAGAAATTTGCTTGCAAATGGTTGAATGACTTAGAAAATCAATGTTTCAAAAGGGCTTTCAAATTATAATAGAGTATAATTTTTCACTCTTTATAATTATAATTATAAAGAGTGTATTTAATCTTAATCTATACCGTTTAAGAAACAGGCAAAAAACAATTAAAAACGCATTTTTTTTAAATTAAAATGATAGAGCAATATTTATAATCAGGTAATTTTAAATCCTATTAATAACAATTTTCATCACTAATTACAGTAATGAAGTAATGAAGGTCATTGTAACATTAATGTTCATTATTTTATGTACATCATAATGAAATTTATGATAAAGATTACTATTGCCTTCAACGAGTCGTGGTGCCGGTGTATCAAAACGCGCGCGGCCTTGCACCTAACGATACCTATTCGTTATTAGAAATATTACGCAATACCAAGTGACAAAGATAAATATATCTTAAGTTGATTTCACTGAGTAATAATATTTCTATAAGAGTAAAATTTAATCCTTTTAAGGATCGTGTAATTTTTATAATGAGTGAGATACGACAAAGAAAGGTAGGTGTTCGTAACTGTATTAAAGTGTAAACAATGTATGAAAACAGAACGATAACTAAAAACTCAATATCATTTAGTTTACGGTTAAATTATTCATGTTATAATAATCTGAATTAAAAGGTTCTCAAATGAATTAACTGAAATTTCATTTTGCCTTATGAATCTGTAACTTACCTCTTCACTTATCTGATGAACTTAGATTGCCCACACTGGAATTAGTGGGAAATTAAGATAAACTTTTTAACCAACAAAGTACCAGCCATATGAAATTTAAATGGTATTGTAATTCTTATAATATCACAATTCGTAGCGCTCTTCGGTAATTTAAAATATATTCAAATTATTATTTTACTGATATTTTGTTCACTTCTGTTCTGTTTTTATTTTTGACCTTGACAGGTAACAAATATTATATGTCAGTTGTCAGTACTCAGTATCAATTTAGAAGTTCTATATAATATAATGAAATTACAATTATAAAATTATAGTTTTACTTCTATATACCATATTAACAAGTTTTTATCTAGCTAGAAAATGACGTTATAACAAATTAATATTTGAAAATGACATCTCCTGACCCTGTATATAATATATTCGACAGTTAATGCCAATTGCCAAATGAGTAATGACAATTGACATTTTCCTTATACCAATTCAAGAATTAGGAATTTATGTTAATCTTGATTTATCTTTATTATTCAAAACAAAAGATACAACTTTATTAATATTGCACCTTTAGTATTAATAAACAGTATCTAAATGTAGTCCAGCTATTTGGTAAAATGAATATATTTATATAATACCTTGCTTAAGCGTACAGGTTGTGATGTTTACCCATTATGGGAAAATTCAGTACGTACAGGTATTTAGAGGTAGGTATTTTCTACATAAATTATTGCTAATCGTTAAAGCGCATAGCACTGCTGGGTAACATATAGGTTAATGTTATGTCTGTTACATATGTTACCGAAATTAATGGGTTAAATGAATTCATGAGTTTTGCACGAAAAGTGAGAAATTTTGTGTCTATAAAAACTAGCTACAACTCTATGGTGTTGGGTTATTATAACTAATTTTTAAAACTTGGGGCGGCTATAGATCAGGCAGAAAATAATAAACGGCACAAATATAAAAGTCTTTCCTCCAACTTCGATTTTGTTCCCTTTGCAGTAGATACTCTTGGGCCATGGGGTTCAAGTGCACAGGCGCTTATTAAAGATATACGTACGCTGTCACATTCCTGGCTCAACATACAAGTATCGCAATATAGCTAGGAAATGCTGCCATTATTAACACTGCCTGACACTGCCACCAAAATTTTTAAAATGTGTATTATTAATATTTTTCTTATTTCTATTATTACTTCGCAGGTTAAGAAAATTGCAAATACTGTATACTTATATGTCTAAAACTGAGTTTAATTTTTTTTAGTTAAAAGATGATACCTCAAACTCACATATCAATGTAAGAAGAAGCCTGAAGCAGCCTCGGAGATTCAAAAAGGTTTTCATTTTTTTGATAGCTTTAGGACTATGCGGCACATATTTATTGGGTAAGTCTATTTCTATAAATTATATCTTTATATATTTATTCAATTGAATTCAACATATTCATCATACAATTTAAATATTATTTCAAAATATTAAATATACTTAATATATTTTTTATTTATGAAAGTAATTAATATCCGTTTGAAAATTGTATAGTAAAATCTTCTTATTCATATCATATTGAAGTTGTAAATATCAGTAGTGTAAATAATATTGAATAGGGTGTATGTCATCTCATCAACCAGTTTTCAATTACACAAGCAGGATATTGAAAATTTTCTGAACAATATACTTGATAGACGTTTTAACTTAAGGCTAGTCTAACTGATTATTGTTTGCATAACTGCATGACTCTATAACTGTAGAAAAACATTATAATATTATAACTAGTTCATTTCATCCATTACATGAATATTACTAGTAGATTTATTGAAAAATATTTTAAGACAATTTTTTATTAAAATTAAATTATGAAATTATCACCATGGGCTTTGTAACAATTCGTGGTGAACTATTATTTTTGTTATTACTATTTTTCCTTTAAAATATAAAGTAATATTGTTAATTCGTATTAACATTAGAAATATTATTACTAATTCTAAAAAACTTCAAACAGTTATAATTCTACACTCTAAAATAATGAATTAATTTATTTTAAAGTGTAGAGTTAAAGGATAAATAAATCTAATGTTGTTAATTATTACTTTAAGGGCCTGTTTCACAATGTATGGATAAAGTACCAAATAGCTATGCAACACATTAATTATTCGAATGATAAAAGTTCTGAATAATATTCAATATTCATAACGAATAGCGCTATCTGACAGTCGTGAAACGCAAAAATACTGTTTATCCTATCAATAAGTAATAAATAGTTTATTTGGAACTTATCCAGACATTGTGAAACAGGCCCTAAGTGTAATTTTCCTTATATAGATGGCACAGTTACCTTAACTATAGCATGTAACTTACCGAAGCCTTGTTAGGTTTGTAGTTTCTAGGTCAAAAAGAGTTGTTTATGCTTAAAATAGTTTAGGTTTGAAATTTATTAAATAATGCCCTGATAGTTTTAAATGTTCCTTACAGTGCAAGGTGCACTTGAAATAAAATTCCTAACAAGAAAAAAAATCCGAACAATTTCACATTGCTGTAGTTAATTATGATAATCCATACTCTGCTTCATGTATCACTATTTTGATTATCAGATCTGGAATTAGGGGAAGGCAATGGCCCCGGGGCCTTTACATATTAATTTTTTGTGGGAATCCTCGAAAATACATTTCGTTTTCAAGCATAGACAATGTCTAGGTAATATATGTAAAGAAGTAAATAAATACTTTTGTCGAAATAAGAATGAAAAAGAGACCGTCCCCCTTTCAAGTTTAACGTAAGGGGGGCCTTACGTTAAACTTGAACGGCCCCATAAAACAAAATTTTTTTTTAATAAAAAAATTATTTGTAATTGTTTCTGCCTGCCTTAACTGAATTGGATGATTGTTATAGCCTATGCAATACGATGGTTATAGTAAAAAGTTTTATCGGCACGCGCCACGCGCAGCTTCAGTAGTTATTTATATAGGTAGAGTGACTGGACGTGTGTTGTGAAAGGAATGGCAAACGCCACGGTAGTGCGTACACTGACTTTATTAATACCAGGTACATTTATTTTACATTTGCAGTCAAACATAAGGTGACCCACTATTTTGATCAAAAACAGTGCATTTTGCAAGTGGTTGAAAAAAAAAAGACTTAAAAAAAAAACATATTTTTCTTCGGAGTGTTTTTTTATTGAGGGTTTTCGCATATTTTGCATATTAAATTTGACTTTTAAAACAGCAAAAAATATATATATAATGTTTTTATAAAACATTATATATATATTTTTTGCGACTGATCACTGCTCCAATAGTCATTCCCTAGCAAAAATACCCTTTTAGCAGCCTGGACAACATAAGGAAATTTTAAAAACACAAATTAAATAAATATAACTTTAGAAATACAAATTACTATAAAATTATACAAATGAGTATGTACTTTCAAAGCACAGAAGAATGAGTATAGTTAGTCACCTTATCAAACATCACGCATGTTAAAATACAAGAGAACTTAAGAAGGCACAGCTTCAATTGCGATGTTGAACGATTTATGCAACTTTCTCACAATCCCGCAAGTAGCCGTAGCTCGCAGTATCGCAATACAGAATATTGTTGTATTTTGGTAAATTTTATTTATAGTTAAATATTTTTCCTTTATTCATCTGTTACCATAAGTTTTGCGACGTGAAAATTTGTGATAATTGAAAAATGCTACATCTATTCTCGAAGTTAAAATTGTATTTTGCAATTCCCAAATTCTGATGGCAGAAAAAAAACAGAAAAAAAATGTTTTACGCCTCATTGTATGTACTTGCGATTTTGTTATTCAAAAGATTTATGACGACGAGGATGCATTGACGCTCAATTATTTCTAAAGGAACTGCATATTACCAATTACTTTTTTTTTTTTTTAATTTTTTAACAGTTATAAAAAATCATAATTAACAAATTAGTAATCTTTAATAAAAATTAACCGTAAGATCTTATATAGTACATATATCAAAAGGGCTCCACGAAGTTTAAAATTTATAGGCCATTTATTTATACCTTTCATTTATAACAATTCAATAACTATTGAAAAATGGTGATTAAACTATTTTTCTTCAGGGCTCGATTCTTTCAAGTGTTAAGAAGATACTAGAAATTATTAAAATCACATTTTATGTTATAAAAAAAATATTTTTATTGCTGAACTCTCTTCAGCATGCCGTAACTGCCGCGCGGAGCCCTATTTTCAATGTCTAATTAAAATTATAAATAATGGAGATAGAATTCCGGGAGTTCGGACTTTATTTTTGGAAATTTCCTCAAAATTGCTTAAATGTTAAATTTTTTTCGAGTTATTAACAAAAAACGAAATTTAATTTTTATCATCTTATTTTGTTAATAACAATTGAAATTTTAAACCTGCACCAAAATCCTTCAAAAACATTTTTCTAGAGGTGATTCCGAATCGAATGAGCCATCGCTCATATTTTAGGACCTTTATCTCTATTTTTCACGTTTTTGAACTTGTTGACTAGACTATATGTATTTGCGTGTTGTTCCCACGAGAATGTAAGTGCGTTCTCCTATTTCACCATGCCTCCTGCTTATAGAGGACAAATCTTTGTTTTATTTTATTACTAGCACCCCAGCTTCGCACGGGTGCAATGCTGAAAAGCAGGTTTTTATTATGTATTGTTATTTCCGTCGCTGGAAAGCTCCGATAATTTACGCGTTCGATCGCTGCTAAATAAGCTGTAATGAGCTGTATAGATCTATATTAAATGAACAATGTATTCAAGGTATTTAATTGGTTTAGGATTAATGCTGTATTGGTTAAAATTGCTTCGAAAATTAGCCATTATTTGTCGTAAAAAGTAAATGACAAAAAAAAAGTTATTGTGGGTTATTCATAAGAGATAGACATATACCATCATGGACTTTTCTGTAGACCTTTTCAATGTGTACAATACTTAGTACATTATTTTGATAAAACTCGTAGGGTTCAGCCTGCGTTTGCAATGTAAGCGGAAAAAATGTAATTATTTACGACATCACATTAGAAACCTCAAAAATAACATTACTTTTCCACTATTTAATTGATGTTATTATACATATAAACCTTCCTCTTGAATCACTCTAGCTATTAAAAAAACCGCACCAAAATCCGTTGCGTAGTTTTAAGGATTTAAGCATACAAAGGGACATAGGGACAGAGAAAGCGACTTTGTTTTATACTATGGTCCTTTATTACTCAAGATGTCATAAGGAACATGATGTAATGATTTCCGCTCCTTACAAACGTTGAGTAAAAGAAAAAAAGAGTGGCGGAGAGTTTATTGCCAGTTCTTCTCTTCCGTTCTACGCCCTTGATTTGAGAACTGTCAGTGAATGTAAAATTAAAAGCTTTTAATGTATATTTCTTTTTTTGTCGTTTATAAGAGTACATTATGTTACCTACATGAATAACAGATTTTTTCATTTGAATTTTTTTCCACCACACCAAAGAGGAGGGAAATGAGGGAAATGAGGCGGGATGACTTTGACTTTATTTAACAATTTGGTTTTTCTTTTTATTTGTCGCCGACTGTTTACAATTATTGTCACTATTCAGATACCAAAATCTTAGACAAAAATACTAAAGTATTGTATTTTTGGCTAAACTGTTTTTCACGATGTTTTGGAACTTTTGTATTAAAATGAAAAATCTATATTGAATATCATGGCTTTAAATCAATATCTTAAACGGGAAGTTTCATATCAAAATGTATCCTGTTTACAAGTTATGGGCTGTCAATTATATTATTGTTAATTTAATCGGCTCTGCGCTTTCTGTAATACTCGCTTCTTGAATATTATATTTTCGTGCTGTTTTATTAGGTCTATGACTGACACGTGTCGTGCCGGTTTCCTCTCGATCAGCATCATTCATCACCTACGTATATAACAATTATTTGGGCCCTGCCTAGTCTCTAAGGCCATAAATCAAAAGATATTTATAAACTTTTTAGAAAAAAACCTGAATGTGACCATGAACGATTTGATTCCGGTAAACGCAATGCTTATTCATGCTTTATTTAATGTTACTGAGGCAAATACAGTCAAACCTGGATAGGTAAGAGATCACGATCTCATGTTCTCTTATAGGGGTTTCTGTAGCTTACCGAGTACATATACACATAGTCTATATGTATATGTACTCATATATAGAGAGTAATCACATATAGAGTCTGAAATATACAATGAATGAGTCAAAAATAGCAAAAGTTAAATGCGTTTAACTGTTGCTTATAGAGGTATGGGCAAGTGTCAATCTCACTTATAGAGGTTCAAGCGTGAAAAACGACTATCGCTTACAGGTTTCATGTTTCTTACTTATAGAGGTTTTAGAATCGCAACGGGACCCGGTAAATGTTAATAGAGTTTTCTCGCTTATCCAGTTGTCACTTACTCAGGTTTGACTATATTATATTTTGCGGAAGTCGATCTTTTTAATGATAAAAATGTGTGTCTAAATGTTTTTATGGATTATAAGCATCTCTCTCCTAGTCTTTAAAATCTTCAATATTAAAAAGTAACGACCCTTATTTAGGTTGAGTAAAATTTTTGAAAAAATTATTCTAGATCAATTACTGATACATTTTAATAATAATAAACTTATGCATAGCCAGCAGTATGGTTTTACAAGAGGTCGCTCTACAGCCGATGCTGGCGTTAAATTAATTTCCGAGATTTTAAATGCTTGGGAAAATTCTCATGATGCCATTGGAGTTTTTTGCGATTTATCAAAGGCTTTTGACTGTGTCCATCACGAAATCCTTATCAAAAAACTTCAACACTATGGCATTGGCGAAAAAGCGCTAAATCTTATGGAATCATACCTGAGCGATAGAATTCAGAAGGTAAATGTAAATGGAGCTATATCACAGGGATCGTCTGTTACTATGGGCGTACCGCAGGGCTCCATACTTGGCCCCTTCTTATTCCTCGTCTATATAAATGACCTACCATTTCTTGTAAAGGAGCTTCACGAGATAGTACTGTTTGCTGATGACACTTCGCTTTTATTTAAAGTGAAACGACGAAATCCATCACTTGAGAATGTAAACAGTGCCATCTCCAGTGTGGTTCACTGGTTTAGTACAAATAATCTTAAGTTAAACGAGAAGAAGACAAAATGTATTAAATTTGAAACTACAAATGTAAAAAGTAGTCATTCTCAAATAATAATTAAAGACGAGGAAATAGACTTTGTTGATAGTGCGGTGTTCTTGGGAATTACTTTAGATAGTAAACTCCAGTGGGGCCAACACATAGAAGGTCTTTCGAATAGGCTAAGTTCTGCAGCGTTCGCAGTGAAAAAGAAACGCGATCTTACGGATGAGAATACAGCAAAGCTCGTTTATTTCAGCTATTTTCATAGTATCATGTCATATGGTGTTATTTTGTGGGGTAATGCCGCTGACATTAATTCGATATTTGTAGTGCAAAAACGTGCTATAAGAGCGATCTGTGGGTTGTCCCCACGGGAGTCAGTCCGAAATAAGTTTAAGGAATTAAATATTTTAACTTTGGCAAGTCAATACATTTATGAGAATATTTTGTACGTGCGGAAAAATATAGATATCTTTAAAAAGAATAGTAGCTTCCATAATTATAGTACTCGTAATAAAGACAAAATTAGCGCACCAACCACAAGGCTGCATAAAACGAGTAATTCTTTCCAAGGCAATTGCATACGTTTTTTCAACAAAATACCTAGTGAGATACAAATATTGTCAATAAATAAATTTAAATCGTACATTAAAGTAAAACTGCTTGCTAAGGCCTTAGGCCTATTATAATATAAATGAATACTTAAACGATCATAGTGCTTGGATATGAATTGCTTCAGTATAAATAGGTAACGCGACAGAATCTCTCGGCTGCATTTTCAGACTATGGGGCGATCGTTGACATCTACGACTTTTTTTAAATGTAAAGTGGGAACAAACCGTGATTCATGTGGTATCAAATTATTTCAGTATAATTAGTATTATTACTATTTTCTTGTGTAGCCAAGTGCACATTTCAAGGATCGTCATGCTCACTCAAATGTCATTGCTTGTGGCGGCGTCCATGCGTCGGGTTGTCTCTCTCCCTAAAATATGGCGAGGGGGCCGATGGCTGGCCATGCGTCATACTCGTGAACGGGTGCTACTTGTGGTGACTGGTCGTACTTGAATTCGTGTATGCGGTGATATATGTTGTTTATACTACGTATTTGCGTGTTGTTCTCACGAGTGTGTAAGTGCGTGCTCCTATTTCACCATGCCTCCTGCTGATAGAGGACAAATCTTTGTTTTTAATTTATTTTTTTATTCTTTATTAATCAATATGTCATATGGAACATGGTGTAGTGGTTGCAGCTCCTTACAAGCATTGTGTAAAAAAAAAACTTGGCGATTAAAAAGAGTGGCGGAGAGTTTATTGCCAGTTCTTCTCTTCCGTTCTACGCCCTTGATTTGAGAACTGGCAGTAAATCTAAAATTAAATTCATTTAATATTTCTTTTTTTTTGACGTTCATAAGTGTACATTGTTACCTACATGAATAAATAAAATTTGAAAATTTGAATTTGGTTCCGTTTATATCGATTTTTTTTTTTTTTAATAAAATTATTTTTTTTGTAATGGAGGAATGTGTATTCTAAGTATTCTGTTGGACTACTTTTGAAGTGACTATGTACAAAATCGTAACGAACATATATTTCATGTACACACCAAATGCAGCGCAAAATGAATCATTAACGTGTAAAGTGTACGAGTTATTGACATAACAATAGAAATGTTTGTGCGATATTATCGTTTCTTAGGTACATGTTTAAGAAACAAATTGTAATCTAGTATTAAAACAAATCTGTTTTGCTGTAAATGTCGAAAATTTAATAGCTAACTGATCCATCTTTATTTTCTTACATCATACGTCGAAACGCCAGAACAGAAATCTTAGGCTTAAAGAAGTTTTTTCTCTTAAAAACACATGTCATTAAAAAAAAAAACATAAAAAAATGTTTACTGTTACTGCAAACAGCGAAAACTCTGCGTATTCGAAACGGGTCCACTGCTTCTATTTCCCGTATCTCAGGAGGCAAGCGAATTTAACAAATGAATACTAATTTCAGGTCTTTTCGCGGGCCAGACACAGTGGTTCGATGGCATCGCGAAGAGTCTCGGTTACGAGAGCATCACCCATCACGCTGTCATAATTGACGCTGGATCCTCAGGGTCCAGGGTCCTAGCTTATAAGTTCAGGGTGCCATTCACAGGTATCTAAAAATTTGCTTAATTATCTTTTTCATTTGAAACCCCAATATTATAAGAAACAAAGCATTGTTAGTGTCCATATTTACCCTAAAGATGTATTTTTATATGGTTGTAATGAATAAAATCGTTCAGTCTAAACTTTTACCAAAGCTATAAATAAATTAGAACCACGTCTAAATATAGAATAGAGAAAAAATACACTTGAAAACTAAATGACACTTGACATTGACCGTTTACATAATTATTGACAGTTGTCTGTAGTTGGTACCAACTGTCGACACTAGCTGTCATTTTCATACAAATTTAGTTTTCGACTTTCTACATACGCTACTGTTACGCTTTCTTGACTAGATCCCCAGGACAGTATTATATTGAAGTATATTATACATAAAAATTGGTATTTGATTTGAACGCATGATCTCAGCTTGAGAGTAGATCATAGGTCAACTGTGATTTATTGGAGATTCAAGTAAATACCTAGGGAACATTGCAAGTTTCATAAGAATCTAATCTGCTTATATGGGTAGCTTCAATAATTTAAGTAAATTTCTGCTGTATATACATTACCTGTCCACGTGATATCCCTAACTTGCATACTAACTACTAACTGACGTGAGACCGATCTTGAATTAGATTATCATGATTCATGTGCACTTTTTACTTTTTGTTTTTTTTTATGTATCCTATATCAGTTTAGTTTATTTTTGTTTCTGTTAAGAATGTTTTTTTTTTCCTATTTTTATTATTTGTAATAAGTATGTATTTTTGCACTTCTTGCCTACCTTATGTAATATACTCACAGTGGTTTTTTCCTATACTCACAATGGTTGTCTGGAAGAAATCGCTCTAAAGCGATAAGGCCGCCAGTTGCTTTTCATTAAATTATGTTAAATATATTTTTTTTACATTTTATGTAATGCAACGAAGTGTTAATAAATAAATAAAAAAATTAAATTAATATGTTTTTGTACATATACATTATGTATAAATAATGTATTTCTTCTGTTCCAGTATTCGGTCAAACCAGCCTAGATCTAGTAGATGAATATTTCGAAGAAAGCAAGCCGGGACTTTCTTCTTATGTCGATGACCCTAAAAAGGTATTATATTAGATTGACAATTAACATTTAAATAATCAATTCATAAATATTTTTTTTAAGTAAAGGGAAAATCTTTCATCTGTCATATTCATACTAAGCGGTAAGTGACATTTAGGTCCATATTAAAATCGTAAGTCAAAATCCTCTTCATGTCATGTTTGATAGCTCTAGAAACTGGACCGACGTTCTAACGAACACGTGCCTTTCAATTCTGAGTATTTTTTTATAGTACAGGGCAAGAGGGCATGAGACTGTCAGTCCAGAGACACTTGATGCTCGAATGCTCGTCTTCTTGTCGTTGTCTTTTAAGAAGAACGTAATAAGTATGACGTCAACATAGCGACTGCCGCCACACATTGTAGGTGTCTCAATAAAAAAAAATGCGTACATGTCATTCGGTCTTAAACGTCAAATGTCAGTGACAGCCGCTGTGTTGCGACATAGATTTTTAAATCCATAGTGTTTGATAATTGCCATGAACACATAAGGAGCGAATGAATTACCAATTTACACTCTGCTTTTGTAATTGTATATTGTATAAGATTTTTCAAAAGTTTGCCAACGCGGTTTCAAAACAAGAATTGATGGTCAATCAACAATCACAAATAGAGAAAAACTTTAATAAATAAAAACTTATTTGTGAATTTGTTTTAGGCTTAGGTGTATTAAAGATTGAATCTTAAATAAATTTAAAATTTCAGGGTGCCGATACAATAGTCCAATTAATAAAAAAGGCGGAATTTCTCACCCCGGTGGAGAAACGCCGCTTTACGCCCGTTATCGTTCGGGCTACGGCTGGGTTGAGGCTCCTACCCGCTGATAAAGCCAAGCAGCTTGTACAAGAAGTCGCTGATGCAATAGCCAAGTATGTATAATTTTTTTCTTTTTTCATGTCACGGATACAAGTCCTTCTGTCGGAAAGCAAACTTTAGATATTAATGTTGCCATGTTAACTTTAAGTCAAATTAAAATAACTGGGGAGGGAGGGAATTTTAGCGTCAAACATACTCCTTTCTTAAAAGCCGGCAACGCATCGATTAACAAAAGTATCCATAACGCATCTGCCTTTTTTGGCTGTTCTGCTCGCCACTTAATATATATAAACTACGCGTCACATTGTTCGTCCGCTATGGACTCCTAAACTTCTTAACCGATTTCTAACTTAAAGGATAGGATATCTTACATATATATAATTCTACTGTACGTGTGTATGTCACTGATCTCTTAAACGGCTGGACTTAAATGATTTTTTGTGACCGTATGGGATGAGCTGGATGGTTTAGGCTCACAAATCAGCCTGATGCGGCTGATGATGCTGCAGTCGGTGATTTCATATTTTTGTTTAATATCCTATTCGCTTGAAATATCATGCAGGTCTAAAAAAAAAAAATTGGTTGCCTGTAAAGTCGGTATACGGGCGAAAGTTTTACGTGACAACGACTTTTAGTGGTAAAATAATTTTAATGTGAATATTCATTCGTATAGTAGGAAGAAGGATGAAATAATAGTAACAATTTAAAACATTATGTCTGTCTCTCTCGCTCTTAGGCGGGCTAACCATGCCCGAGTGGAAGGGACGCGTGCCTCTCACTCGCTCTCATTGTGAGCGCATAACGTGAGCGGAGCGTAACGCAGTTTCTTGAAGTGTCACCCGGCAAACCAATTTATAAGACGTTGTCACGTCAATATCTTAAAATCGGGGTGACCAGTTTTTTGACACATTTGGATATTCTCAAAGAACCTTATTAAAAGCTTGATATAAGAAGCGGTATATAAGAGAAAAACTTCATGTCTTTAATATTTTCCAGACTTGGCTACGATGTGGGACCGAACAGTGTTGAAATTATGGACGGATCTGATGAAGGAATCTTTATTTGGTACACCGTTAACTTATTGCACAGTAAGTATAATACAGTATTCCACTTCTCTAGGCATTTCCTTTGGGGGCCGTTCATAAAATACGTTCGCATACAAGGGGGGGGGGGTCTGGCTGAGTGTGACAAGATGTGACAAGGGGGGAGGGGGGGGGGGTATAGGGCAGCGTGACGTTCGCCGTTTATTATTTTTTGACATGAGCGCTAGCTCTGTGGCGCGACTCTAGCGGCGTTGCGATCCGTCACAACGGGTTTCTTTGTTTTTCCAATACTTATATAGAATTTATCATACTCAGCAGGGGGGGGGTCTTAGTTTTTGTGACGAAATATTTCTAGGGGGGTCACAAAAAGTGTGACACAGCGTGACAATGGGGGGGGGAGGGGGTCAAAAAAAGCTGATTTCAGTGTGACGTATTTTATGAACGGCCCCTTGGCCGCATAAAATCGTCTGCTTTTTTTTTCTTTTGCGAACTAGCGAACTCCCTGAGAGATACGGCCTCCAACAATTCAACATTGGAGCGTACTCCTCCGTTAAAGGTCGGTAAAGCACCCACTTAAAATGGGTGTTTATCGACTGCGACGACTGCCTTTTTGGGCGTCCCGCAGGGTCGTTTGCCACCCTATAATATAAAAAAAAAGGAAAAAAAAGAAAAAAAAAGAAGACTTTCAACTGTTTAAGAAAAACAGCTTTGTATAGTTCCTGGGTCAGGTTCTGATTCCATCACGTATAACAGATTTAGCTGTATGCTATATGAATGCTTTATTATGAAGAGAGTGCCCGCGGCTATAGTCTATAACTGAATAACTAATGACTAGTCCATGGACAAGCTGAAAAACTTTATACAGGCATACTCCTCCCTAAAAGGTCCATAACGCATACGCTGACATGGGTGTCCATGGGCAAGCTGAAAAAAGGAAGAATGCCTGAGTAAATGTACGGACTTGGTTCCTACAAGCATACTCCTCCCTTAAAGGTCCACCGACGCACCCGCTAACATGGGTGTCCATGGGCTGCAGTAGCCTTTTAGGCTAAATAATTTTCCAAATTTAATCTTGCAGAATAAATTTTTGATGTAGTCTTTTATGTAGGATGTTTTAATTTTGACGTGTTATTTTTACAGATCTGATAGGAGGAGAAACTATGGCTGCTTTGGACCTCGGTGGCGGTTCGACTCAGATAACCTTTCAACTGGGTGATGAAGATACAAAAATGTATCCGGCTGCTGATCAGTTTGTGGTGCCGGCTGGTGATAACATTACTTTGTATACTCACAGGTATGTATATAAGATGAAATACACACATTGTGTGTGTATTATTTATTTTATGGTATTTTTATAACTAGAACTGATTATGTCTGATCTAATTTAATTAATCGTGATTTTTGTATGTATGTATATTTTTCTATCTATACTCTCAAATACATACGCACACACACCTAATCACACACTCGCGTATTCACACATACTTAATGCCTTATTATAATTGTGTTTCATTAATTGTATCACTATTCACAAAGACCTGTTTGAAACACAGGCATGGGGGACTAGCGATGTATACATTTTGTCGCAACCTATATAATGAATAAAGCTTTTTTTATTATTATATGTTTTTATGCTTTGTAGTTCTGTATTACTTGTGTTATTGGACACTTTTATATGTTAAATATCCTTATTAATAAGGGGCCGTTCATAAAATACGTCACACTGAAATCAGCTTTTTTTGACCCCCTCCCCCCCCCATTGTCACGCTGTGTCACACTTTTTGTGACCCCCCCCTAGAAATATTTCGTCACAAAAACTAAGCCCCCCCCCCTGCTGAGTATGATAAATTCTAAATGATAGTAGACAAATTCTGAAAACTAAAATTTAGTTATTATAATAAAATTTAAATAAATTAATAAATATCTTTCATATTATGAAAGATAGATAGTTCGTTAAACGAACATATAAATAATAAATAATATTTATATTATTCAGAAGTCCAAGGATTTTCTAAATGGGCCGAAATATCTACAATCGGTATTGCACCATCTTCTTCTTCTTCATCTTCAAAACTACCGTCCACTTCATCGTCATCTAACCATTCTGCATCGCTAGAGTCGCGCCACAAAGCTAGCGCTCATGTCAACAAATAATAAACGGCGAACGTCACGCTGCCCTATACCCCCCTCCCCCCTTGTCACATCTTGTCACACTCAGCCAGACCCCCACCCCTTGTATGCGAACGTATTTTATGAACGGCCCCTAAGTAACGTTAGAATAAAATTACTTATTAGTCTAAAGTTTGGATAGATCGCATCTTAAATGATGTCTTTGTGTAAAGACTTAGTAAAAAATAATCTATCTTGACGGCACAAGTCCTATTCAGTCAACATCTTTATTATTTTATAAATTAAAATGCTACACTTAAAAAAGTATTTATATCCAATACAATATTATATATTTTTTTCAGTTACTTAAACTTGGGTCTTCTGGCGGCTAGACACGGGGTATTTAAACAGGAGGCAGGCGATAATGACACGAATGAGTTTGTCTCAGTGTGTGTTGACCCTATCGTGCAGAAGGAGAAATGGACGTACGCTAACAAACAGTATATTATTAGGTAAGAAACATTTATTATTTTAAACGTTTTTTGAATGCAAAATGTGTGCTTTTTGTGAGTGTGTTTGAGGGTAATCTTTTTACGGATGAAACGTCACGAAGATGTGCAGCGTTTTTGTCGATGAATAGGGAGGGAGCGATTTATAGAGAGTGAGAAAGGGAGATCGGGAAAATTACACGCTATTGGTTAATGTATTCGTGTAATAGTTAGATAGAACTTTAGACGGCAATTCTGTCGCATTACGTCTTGTGCAGTAAACGCAGTTTTTTTATTTATATCATCATTAGCATGTATACAGTGTGATTATAGATATACAAATACATGTAGTGATCGTATAGTGGTAAATGATCTTCTATTGGGGCGTCTTAATAATAATTAATTTACAAAGAAGTTTCACTTCTGACATATGTACTTTGTGCGCACGCACTTTTTTATAAGTATAATGCAGATTTTGTTAGGAATCAAACTTGGGACCATGTTTCCTTAAGCTACTGAAAATAATTTTTCTATGTACTCTTAACGTCTGTGTTTGTATTTTCATGTATTGTTAGTGTATGTTTATCATAATCTCTTTACCTAGTATTTTTTTATAACCTGTATTTATATGAAAATATGTCTTAGTGGCGCGCCCCGGCCCGAAGGCATGAAGCGTGAAGCTGTGTACAAGCGATGTCACGCAGCTGTCACACAATACGTGGAGCGGACACTGGACTGGGTCCCGCGTCGTGCTCCAAGTGGAAGCGTCGCAGCCATGAGCTATTTCTATGACGTGGCAGCTGATGCTGGACTTATAGGTGAGATTTTTTCTCGAAATATATTCTTATGCCTTTTGTCTACAGGGATTAATCCATGACGGAACTAGTTTTTTATCCTTAATTTATTTTAGGTTCTATTTAGAATTATTGTCACGAATAAAAATTAAACATTTATAATTTCAAGAACCCGCCACAACGCTAGACAAAATGGCGTTGCATCTTATGACGCTATAAACCCGTAGACAATAGTCAAGTTTAATGAAACGAAACTCCAGTACTCTTTGACTGCTGTATGTCAAAATTGTTTTTGACACACGCCAGTCTTACCACTGTACTCTGATTTTTATTCCGTAGAATTCTGACATATCATAAGTGTTGCTACTGAAAAAGTTCTCCACCGAAAAACGACCCATTTGAGGGTAATAAAAATTAATACTACGTATTTTTTGTTTTACCGACAAAAAGTGACTTAATACAATTCAATATCACGAACAATATATCAGATAAACTTTAATTACTTTGTTTAATTATTTAGCTGGCATCACTAAGTACTAATTCCAGGTTTTAAAAAAATATTTTCTTTACTTGTGCGTTTAAGGATACATTCACTAACAAATAAAATGTGTGTATAGACTCTGATGTTCAGACTCGTATTGAAATTGAAAAATGTGCCCGGCTGAAAATGTTTGTCATTTCTGACGTGTCAAAAAATGATAGCTGTCAGAATTCTACGAAATTTGAAATCAGAGTATAAGTCTCGTTACAGCATGTTACCTGCCAGTTTGCCCTCGTATTATATAAAAAAATAAGCATTGCCATTGCTAGACGCTCTTCACTAAGTGCGGAATCGTTTCAGCCTATTTAACGTAACAGAACCATTGCTCTTGTCAAACTTCACGACGTCTAGTTTCTATTGTTATTGGTATTATTACAGAGAAAACTGTTTCGTTAATCTGTGAAGCCTGACTTATATTTCAAAAACGTTTTTTTAGCCAATTTTGATTAATACCAAGTTTATTATTATTGTTATAAAACAAATAAAAATTATATGTCCCGTAGACGTTATGACGGGCGGGCAAGTGTCAGTCAGTGCGTATCGTTCGGCGGCGAGAAGGGCGTGTTCCGCGTCCAACGTGGAACAGCCATGGGCCTGTATCGACCTGGTGTATATGGTCGCCTTATTGCACGATGCCTATAAGATACGCGACGAAGAACCCATTTCGGTGAGTACTTTAGAAATTGCAGTAAATTTTCTTACATAATACTTGTTCGGCCTCCTTAATACAATATAAATCCTCTTAAAAACAATATATAGAGAATAGGTTTTTATCAGTTGCTATAAAGCGTAGTTACTTGGAAAAAAGGAAATGTTATAGAGTCTTTTGGTTTATGTGTAATTTGATTTTTAGAATACTCCATTATCTCTATCTCTAATGACAGGCTATAATTATTTTTCAGTATCTAAGTACTATGTTACTACATTTATCTAGCCGATCTGATAGATGTTGTCCTGTACACACGTCTTACATACAAAAAATAACTAATGTTAATCATTCTCTACTTAAACGTACAATTTTTCTTATCAAAATCAAAATCTAAGGAACACATGCATAGAAAATTTATACATACACCAGCTGTTTATTTGCTGTAAAGATGAATCATCTAGATATCCAGTGCAGCGCCATCTGTCGGGTGAATTTGTAAATCAAAACCATAGAGGGCGCTACCCAAACGCATACAAAAAAATTCATTCAAATCGGTCCAGCCGTTTAAGAGGAGTTGTAATTATATATAGAAAGATAAACTATCTTTTCAACTGTGCGTAAAGATATGGAAAATAAAGATGCATATTGTTTGTTATATTATTTCTTTAGTTTAAACGAATTAATTTGGAAATTTTCAGCTGTTTAAGAAAGTGAATGGCCACGAAGTTTCGTGGGCTTTGGGGCTCGCGTACACGACGGTTATGAACAAAATAACAATGGCTCCGGCCGCTTAGTAAATACCTAATTTATATTAATTGTACCAAGTTTTAACTTGACAAAATAATTATTTTATATTTATAATTATTAATATGAATTGACTTAAGTCATCATAAACTATAGAATAACAGGCTATAGTTTAAAATGACAATTATGACAGTGGCAGCTTATTTGACAGATTTTGACAAGTGTCCTGAATAGCCTTATTTGTTTATGATCATTATTTAAATACTGTTATTACGATGGTGAGGAAATGTTCTCATGTCAAATGGTAACCATGGCAACCAGTCCATGTTTTAAACGTATTTTTGAGAACTTGGTACATTTAGGTAAAACTTTCACAATTTTGTATAATATTTTGCACCCTACTTTAAGTAATGCAAGCGGCCTTTTGGTTTTAATACATGAATTTTTATATGCAATATACAATTTTTTTTGAAATGGTTGTGTGAATTTTTGACAATTATACACCCGCAATAGATTAAACGTTTTGAGTTGAGTTCAAAGGGGCGTATAAATATCTATATATGTTTATTTTACTGATTTTAGGATTTTACGTAAGCTTCGAGACAGCGCTTAGTTTGACTCCCATATGTCAAAGACGATATAATGGGAGTCGTACCTAGCTTTGTTTGAATTTTACCTTTCCTTGTATCTGAATTCTCCAGAGATATTCATTTTTGACTTGAAGCTTTGACTTCAAGGAAACATGTATACAGTATTTATGTTTACACCGAATACTGTTTTTAATTAATATTCGTGTCAATAACGAATTGAATTAAGATAAAGCAGGGTAGGAGTAAAATTTGTTTTATGATAAATATTTAGCAATTAATTTTACAGAATAAAAGACATTTTTACTCAGTTATTATATTGACATTTATAACAAGCAATAATATTTTGTGATTTTATTTGTTTGATGTAACTATATTGAAAATTAATAAAAAAAACGTTAAATGTATTACTGGTACTGCGATCTGGAATGATTATTAAATACAGTCACTGTTAACTACGAAAAGTAACGTTTTATGTACACCCAAATAGTCCGATCTGAGTTGTCAACTAGCTCTGCACTAGCACTATACTCTGATTTTTATTTCATAGAATTTTGACACTTTATAAATGTTGCTACTAAAATTCTCAACCTAAAAAGGGACAAATTTGACTCAATCGATGGCAATAAAATAAAATGCGTATTTTTTATGTTTTACCCACAAAAAGATAAATTTTAATATTCAATTACTCAAGTGACCTAATACAAAAATAACAAATATTTAAAAAATAAAATTTTATCTTTGCTTGTTCGTTTTCTACTAGTTGTGATGAAAAGGGACTTCATTATCACTCGCCGTTAAACGACTTTTAATTTGGAGCACCGCACTTAATAAAATGGATTCATTCACTAACAAATAAAATGTACTGAAATTGAAAATTGTGCCCGGCCAAAAAGGGTACCATCTCTGACATGTCAAAAAATGATCGCTGTCAGAATTCTACAGAATTAAAAATCAGAGTATAGCATCTGCAAAGTACTAAGTGTTAGAACGCAATGAACAATCATTTACTTTGATTGTGTAATCAGAGGTAATACTTGCCAATGGATGGGGGGTTTGAACATAAATTAATATAGTTTTAAATTGAAAAGTTTTTGCTGAACCGTTTTGATATGCCCTATAACATATATGAATTGGAATAATTATATTTGTAAAATAATTTTTATGTGATTTTAAATTTTTTGACACATTGTCAAGCTTTGTGCACTTCGCGATTTTGTAACGGGTATGTTAAATACAAAATGTACAAAAATTTAATAAATGTTGGATTTTAAATATTTATATTAGCTTTTATTTGATACCCTTAACTCTAAGTAGATACAAGTGTGATTAATTCGCAAGAAAATGTGAGCCGACACGGGACTCCAGGCGTATTTGTAATATCGTAATTATTTTGTACAAGTAATAACATAATACATTTTTTTTTACAAAATGTATGTTTATTTAATAACATTTTTTTCAAAAGTTTTGCTAATTTCGATGCTACTGAGCACTCACTGTAAATATGTATCTATATACAAGAAAATGATTTCAGCCTACATAAGAAATATACAGTATGTTTTCCTTTCCTTATCACATCAAACCTTTTTCGTCTTTACTTGGTAACTCCAAACAGGGGGTCTAGTCAAGACGGCTTAACAGTAGTGTATGTAGAAAGTCGAAAACTAAATTTGTATGAAAATGACAGCTAGTAGTTGGTACCAACTGTCGACACTAGTCTACATACACTACAACTACTGTTAAGCTGTCTTGACTAGACCCCCTGCGATAGCGGTTGTTCGAAATTCAAAATCAATAAGAACTGAACTCAGGAACACATTAGAGGGGAAATTAAAAAAGACACATAAGTTTAATAATTTATTAAGAATCATTTAAAAGGTAGGTACAATAAAAATGTTACACTCATGTTAACATGAAGGGATTCAGTCTCCTAAAATGATTATAAAATTAGGACTTAAAATTAACTTATAGAAGCAAAGGTTACATAGTTTAATACATGTAAATGAATATTAATATGCAGCTAAATACTGATAAAACTATCAGTTTCTACACGTTCACTATAAAGCAAGAATGAGTGACGAGTCAAAACAATTAACTTTTTGTATGGCAAAATTCTCTTTGGTGTTTTACTCTTTACTAATTATTGAAATCGGCCTAGATTTAAGAGAGTAGGTCTGCTTTTACATAAGCAGAGATTCAAGAGTATATGTGCGTATTATTTTTATTACGTCTTATTTGGGCGATAGAACAAAATTTTTCAATAGGGGAAACTAATTTGTTCAAATATGTGTTCTACATGCTATTTCAAAGTGAAAAACATCCCTACGAGTAACAACATGTAACAATTTAACAACTATTGAACGTTGATATGATCAGAGAGGTTTACTAATTTTTTAAACTTATGTCTATGTTTTCCATATAGAGACAACTTAACACTATGGAATGTAAAAAAAAAATATTAGAGAAGTTTTTTATGTAGCCGTCACGGTCTGCCTTGCGCAACTTTACATTGAGTTGGACAGGTGTCAAACAAGAAACATGACAATGGCTGTCAAGTGTAATTTGACGTTTGAGTGGTGGTCACTCTAATTATTATATTATATCTAGAACATAACACCAATAATAGTTTTTTTTATAGAATTGTTTTTAAGTTTTTTTTGTTCCCTTCCGAGACCAAATCATAACTGTAAATTGTGAAATTCAGTTCCATTTTTACCTGCACACCTATTTCAAATGTGTGGTTCAGGTATATGACAGAATATCCGAGTTTGATTATAGGATAATTGTTAGTTCATCAGTACTTTTTAATCTGACAAATAATAGGCAAACAGCAACAACATTCGCTCAAAAAAAAAATTGTTGTATCATGTTTTTTGTATTGTAATAACGGGTATTTTGAAAATCAATGAAAAACACAAGTAGTGATTTTTTTTTAAATGAAATGAAATCCTCATAATTAATATAGATACGAAGTTATCCAACTTTCAACTTGACGCTAACTTCACGGCGTACTTGCGCTCTATTTGTAATTTTATTAAGTAAATAAAATATGTACTAAACTATGACTACAGGAAATTGAGTAAAATTAACATTCTTTGGTATATCTAAATATGGTTGGAAGAATGTTAATACGGGTTTTAATACGCTATTTACTAACGCTACAAGGTATCACTTTAATTTGGGAAACAATTTTTTTACAATTTCTTATACCAGAATAAATAGTGTTCGCCGTCTTCAACCAGCAAATCGTCAACGCCTGAAAACAATAATAATTAAGTTTCCTAAGCTGTTGTAAGTCGCTAAGGACATGCTCAGAGTCCAGACTTAAGTATGACTCACGTATGTCAAAAATATTTAGTAATCTTAGATTCGACTTCAAATATTAATCTTAGCTTATCTTTGAAATGCGTGAAAGTGATTGAAAATTAAAAAAAAAAATACAAATTGGTTTTATCTATATTTAAGTCTAAATTTTATATATTATATTAATTAGCCGTACAATTGACAGCCTACCCGTTTAATTAACGGCCTGAAAGTTGTTCAGCCAGTTCATCAAACAGCTAGGCAAATGACTTGATCGATGTCGTTTCAACACTTGCCTAGCTTGTTGACTGAAAAAAAAATGGAAGAGTGAAGTGGCAATAAGAAAAAAGAGTGGCAAAGAGTATGTTCCACCTTTTTTTCTGCCAAATAACGACTCTAACGAATGGCCTCAGCCAGCGAGTTTATTAATTGTTCTCACGCTACGGCTGTATATCTTTCAAGCCGTTAGTTAAACGACGCCGTTTAGTTAAAAGCCTAGGCAATTAATTGAACGGCTAATACACCAGTTGGCTGAGACATATATTGAAACGGAATATTTTTACACTCCCCTTTTTATATATACATATAATATGTAAACTAACCAACGGGGGCGACGAGCTGGTTTCCAGGAGGGCTGGCTGGGTCAGGCACTTCTGGGAGACGGTACAGAAGCCAGTAGTGATATCCCATGGGCTCCTCCTTGTGACCAGCCAGGGTGTGGACGTAGTGACCATTTGGCCATTCGCTGGCCTCGAACTTGAATTTCGGGTCTTGCTCGGCCGCCATTTGCATCACGTGGTAGAATGATACGTTCCTAAAATTATGGTATTTCCAAATGGATTGGACTTTTTAGTGCCGGGCCTCAGATGCCTGAATCTGTTTCATGATTTGTCAATCTGCTGGTAGGTGATCAGCCTCCTGTGCCTGACACACGCTGACTTTTTGAGTCTTAGGCAAGCCGGTTTCCTCACGATGTTTTCCTACATCATTCGAGCGAATGATAAATGCACTCATAGATAGTTGGTGCATAGCCGGGGATCGAACCCACGACCTCGGGTATTAGAGTCGCACGCTGAAGGTCAGGATGACTAACAATAATTAAAAGAGCAGTTGATTCGTGTCTTCAACGCATCCGTAAACCCTGAGGCCGTATTCGAATCAGGGTGAAAAAAAACGTGATGACGCCGGTATTAGAATTAAAATGGTTGTCAGACACAAATGACTGATCACCACTTGCCTAGAAATAAAAAAAAACTTGACTTTGTATCACTTTTTTAATTAACATACCTTGGAGCAACCATGTACAGTGTGTAATTTTCAGTGACATTTGTCCCTAACCACAGCGTGTAAGTGAAAGACACGTTGCGAGCGTCAGATTCGTTGCCGGCGTGCCCTGACTGGTAAGCCACCTTCAAGTTTCCATCTCCTCCGTTCTCTGAAGAGATAAATGATTTCTCAAACGAGTTAATTCTTTTACTATTTATGTATTTATATTTGTATATATGTATAACAATAGCCTATTGTCAATGAAAAAAAACACTAAGTCAAGAAAAGAGCGTACCAATTCTTAAAAGGCCGACAACGCACTTGCGAGGCGTCTGGGAATGAGAGGGTCCATGGGCGGCGGAAAAAATATTTCTCGTCCTCCACATAGCTTTACTAAGAAGGGTTTCAGAGAGTCAATATCATATTCAATCAATCAATCAATCAAAAATATCTTTGTTCAAATGTCAAAAAAAAAACAAATTAAATTAATTGTAAATTTACATTTACAACCAGTTCGCAAGTCAAGGGCGTAGAGCGGGTAAGAAGAACTGGCAAGAAACTTTCCGCCACTCTTTTCAATCGCCAAGTTTTTAATACAAATTGTTTGAACTGGAGCAAATCAATCCCATTCAATAACATACCAAAAGGTTCATGGCGGCTGTCCAATAGCTTATCACTACAGTGCGGTGGCCGAACAGCAGCTAAAGACGCAGGTGTCAGTGCTGCAACAGCTGCAGCGGTCTTCTCCACATCTCCCCAGCCTCCGTCTGCTTGCTGACGCTCCAGGAGCCATTTCCGGGCTGCCGGTAGACTCCAATGCTGGTGAGCGCCTGGACCACTGTCTGAGTCTTCGAGGGCCTGGAACGACATTCAAATATCTTTGTAATCTTATATCTTTAAACGAGCAATTCTTGTATATATATATATATATATATAATTGGAATCTCGGAATCGGCTCCAACGATTTTCATTAAATTTAGTAAACGGGGGTTTTCGGTGGCGATAAATCGATCTGATTAGGAATCATTTCTAGAAAATGTAATTTTATTCTGTCGGTAAGATCGATTTATCGCCACCGAAAACCCCCGTATACTATCATTTTATTAGTATGTAATTCATACTTAAATATAATTTCCAAAGAACACGATTTATAAAAAATATAAACAATACCATCGGTCATCCAGGTACTGTTTCTCAAAAACTGAAAACTGCTTCCGTTTTGTTTTAATATTAATTTATAAGTTCTTAACCGATATTTATCGTTCAAATACGAGAAAATATAACAATACAAATTTTATACACTTATTAACTCATTCAAAAAAGTATTTAGATTAAAATTTTCTTGTAACTTTAACATACTTGAATAGCGAGAGCTGTAGTGGTGAGTGATCCAAAGCTGCCGTCGGGATGTTGCTGACGAGCAAGACCGGCCATGGGGCGACGGACGAAGTGCAATAGACTACGGTGTCTATGGTCTTGAACCACACAGCGAAGCGCCAGTATTACCATAGATATTGTGTCTATGAAATAAAAAAAATTGTTATCTATATCCACAATATGGCAATTGGGCAATGATCTTCTAAGGATGGAGACGGTTCTAAGACTGGTTCTAAGGTAGAAGAGGAGAAGGAAGAGATCGCTTGTTAGCGATAAGGCCGCCCGTTGCATCCCTTGTAATTTATATGTATTGTGTTATTTGTGTTTCTTTCTAGCAACGAAGTGTGAATAAAATAAATAAAATATTTATCGGCGACTTGAGAGAATCTTACGCCATAGACAATAATTTGATGAAAAATACAGATAATAATTAATGTTAAAAAACAATAATCTTGGCGATTAAAAAGAGTGACGGACAGTTTTGTCCCAGTTCCTTTCGTCCGTTCTACGCCCTTGATTTGAGAACTGGCAGTAAATGTAAAATTAGAAGCACTTAATTCAGACGCACTTATTGACGTTCATAAGCGTACATTGTGTTTACCTTAAGGAATAAATAATGAATGTAATCATTTTTAAGCTTTAAAATTAAGTTAACTTCACCCTCCTATTTTATTTGTTAAAAATTACTTTGAACTGCCAATAAATTATCACATTTTTATATGGCTTAATAGATTTCTAAAAACTCTTATCTGTAATCATGCGAAGAACAATAGCGACAACATTTTTAAGTTTGAAGAAGAAGAAAATTCAATTCATGTGGGTAATATAATGTACACTTATAAACGTCAAAAATAGAAAGACAAAAACAATGTTTCTGAATACGATTTTATTAAATAGGCTTTCGACTAGGCTTCGCCCGCATTGTCTGGCCGTCTCTGAATCGCAGCCTAATACATGTTAAATATATAGCCTCTTTAGTCGGTCAGTCACGTGAAGCGTGTCTACTCTAGTGCCATTTTTTTTTTTTTTACTTGGGGAAATGCATTGCGCATACCCTTCCGCGACGCGACTGCTTGGTGCAGAAGGGTTATGTGGGACTCGCCATTGTGCATACCCACTAAAACCCCAAGGTGCCACCAACAATCGCCTTATGCGGGATGCGGTAACAGCAGAGCCTTATCCGCTTCCCGACACGCGATGCGGCGGTTGCGTCCGCCTCTTCCCGCCACTCTAGTGCCATGCAGCAACTACCCAGTCGCAATACTCACTCACCGTTTACCCTGGTGTTTGTTTCTACTTATAAATAACTAGCTGCCCCCGCGAACTTCGTTTCTCCTTCGTTTAGCAAAATAAATGTAATTTAAACTTTAGCCTCAATAACACGTGGTGTTCATGATATTGAATTGTAGCTTAAATGACACGTTTGTCGGTTTACCATAGCAGTGCCATCTATTGATTACTTACTCAATCCAGTCGAAAAGTATCGACATCTGTTAGAATCTTTTGGAGTTAACTGCGACTGTCAATTAATTATAGACAAATAATTTGCAATAAAATAAAATTGCGACTATAATTAAAGATCTAAGCTATCCTATCTCTTAAGTTGTGCCAGACTGATCACGGTGTGCCAATTTAATTTAAAATCGGTTCAGTTGTTTAGGAGTCCATCGCGGACAAACATCGTGACAGGAGATTTATACATATTAAGATTTGTATTCATCCATGAAGCATTCATAAATTTATTATTTTTATGTAAGCAATTTACATTTAAAAACATGTCCTTGTCTGCTTATCCATAATTTTCTTTATTTATAATTTTCTATATCTTCGTGTTTGTTTGCCTTGCTTGTCACATTAAATATTTTACTTTATTTTAATTTTGTCTATATATCGGTGTGCCGAGCGTTGGCAAGCTATTGTAAATAAATAATAATTGATATATCTTTAAAAAAATAAAATGTTTATTATGGAATATAACATAGACAGGTATCACTTATTCCAAGTCATTAAATTTGAACCTGTAGGCATCCTTACTCAAGGAGACAAAGGGTGTTGGCCGAGAGAAAAAAGCTGGCGTAAAAAACTCTCGGTACTCTTTTAAAAAAGCAAATCATTAAACACTTATTTTAAAACCAACATAGCAAATTAATTAGAAGGAGCTTGTCTAGCACTAGTCCCAGGCCCTTTTATCAACTAGATAATCGCTATCATTATCCACAGCTAACTTCATAACATCTAGCCACAATTATCATACCTAAGCTGTGATCAGCAGCAGCATTTGCAATATCCAGTAATCGACGAATATGGCGCCGGCGAACATGAGCTGCGGAAGAGCAGGCAGCAAGGGTCGCATACGCGAACTCCAGGTCATGGGGTGGTTCACGATGAAGGAGCGCTGATACCAGGTCTCTGCCGTGGAATGACCGAGGGTCTTTGCAAAGCGCGCCCAGAGCTAAAGTGTAGGCAGCAAGACGTCCCAATGGAGGTGGAGATTCATGGTGCCTGTGAAGTATAGGAGTTTGATACCATCAGTTGGGGTAAGATTCTTAAGATTCTTCTGTAAGTACCTATAACTCGTGTAAGTCAAAGCTTTTTCCGCATAGTTATAGTTAGCTTGATTGATTCTAAATCATGACACTGCAGAAAAAGTAAACATTAGTCATATAGTCTTTCTTTTAAATGTTGGTAACGCTGTGATAATGACAGACATAATTTTTTCGCTAAAACAGTGCAATTATGCCGATTTACTTAAATAAGCTTACTAATATCCCAGACTAATTAATAAACGACATATTATACACGTGAAGTAAATCGAATAGGACTTAAATTAACATAGACAAGACCCGACGTGTCGGGAAAAACGGAAAAATATATTTCCTTTTGAGAGCGTCCCTCATTTTAGTTAAAAGCACTGTTTCGCGGTTCTTAGGTTTGTACTTGAAACTTTTTGTATCGTCGAAATATTGAGTAAGGCTGTTGGCTGTAATTTATTCATTTCCTACATAATTATTATATCTAAACAGTTATTACTACTAATATATATAAAACTATACAACAATAATACGCCGACAAATAGATTTGTAGACAATTAAAAAAAATGTGCATACCTAGAACTTATATATAACACGCAGCTCTTGTGAATTCAGCATGTAGAAACAAATAGGTCTACCTCTATAGAAACCTTATTTATTACAATATCACTCGCGTGTGGCGCCTCGCCTCGTTAAAAGAGTACGCGCACTACATCCAAAAGTTGTGCCTCAGATTCTTGCTGGGCTTGACCCAGTCTCCATTATATCCGTATAACGCAACCGACACACCCACACAGATATAGCAAGCTCTCTTCTGGGCGTAGCCCCACCATAACCAGAACAAAATGGTCGGGTACATACGCCGATACAACATAATCCATTGTAGAGATGCGGGTGAATTGATTTTTAAATCGCTCTAACATGCACACACTTACCATAGCATACAAAATCTAGAAATATGTTACATGCTAACTCTTTTAAAATATGCGACAATATTACGAAAAAAAAGTGGCATGCGTACAAAGCACTCATATCGGAAGTGAAACTTCTTTGTAAATTTCTCAATCAGCAGAATTTTCTAAATTCCGTCTGTGAAAACCAACCTAGGAGCATCTCTAAAATTCTTCGTGATTATAACGGATTCAACTGTACTTATCCTGACCTGGATATATTCGGTAATGGGTTGATCGGTTTTAAAGAAAGCGTTGTCAAGTAACCAAACTAATATTTCTAGTATTTCACGGAACGTCACGAAGATGTGCAGCGTTTCTGTCGAAAAATGGAGAGAGCGATTGAGAGAGAGTGAGAAAGGGAGATAAAGGATATATACGCTGTTGGTTAATGTATTCGTTTATTAGTTACATATTAGAACTTTAGATGGCAATTCTGTCGCATAGTGTCTTGTGCAGTAAATGCAGAGATTTTTTATTTTTTTTATTTTATCATTAGTACGTTAACAGTGTGAATATAGATATATAGAGAATATAGATATAGTGATCATATACTGGCACATGATCTTCTATAGGGGATTTTACCTTAGGAACAATTAATTTACAAAGAAGTTTGACTTCTGATATGTGTACTTTGTACGCACGCATTTTTTTTCACTTACCCTCAGGCTAATTTGGGCCTTATATTACGCATTGTTGAGAGGCAAGAAGCAAACAATGGAAGAGCAATCTCATCTGACCTATATTTTTAATTTGCCCAGTGAAGCGGAAATCCCCCATCCTGGTTTTAATCAACATTATCGCATACTTGAATACTGGAGTGTGAATTAATTTTCATATTTTAAAGTCATTAATTGATTTATTAATTATTTGTGGTAGCTTAATAGCAGCTTCAATCGTGTATCATTTTGAGCCCAGAAAAAATTATGTTTCTTGATAAACAAACTAGTGATCATTTTTCTACCTGACGATTTTAATATCTACCAGTTCCCTCACGATGTTTTTGTTCACCATATGAGAGAATATATATAATATAATAGCCCTTTTATCGGATATAACATTATTATATTTTTTTTCGTAGATTGTTTTTTTCTTCCACTTTTGCATGTCCGTTTGCCAGGTGGCAAAGGCTTCCTCCAATTTTCTCCATTCTGGCCTTTCTATGACCACTCTACCCCATGTTGTTCCCGCGACTTGTCTAATGTCGTCGTCTCACCTTTTTTGTAGTCTACCTCTCTTTCTCTTTCCATCTCTTGGGTACAATTGTGTGATTATTTTACTCCAGTTATCCTTTCCCCTGATCATGTGGCCTGACCGTTTCCACTTTTGTCTTCTTATTTTCTTTACCTTACCTTTCCGTACCTTAGTCTTTCTTCTGATGTTGCTACTCCTTACTTTGTCTTTTTTTTTTGGGAGAATATAATAAGTGCAAATATAAAGAAATGCTTTCATCATGACCTCAGTGTAACGCTGCCTTTTACTTAATATTCTGTGATGTTGAAGTTCTGTTTGTGATGGTTACCGCCAAATCATTTTGGTTCAATTACTTAGACATTTAGTTTGAATGTGGCTCTAAGAGACAAGAGATGAATTACGCTTGAAAAAAAAATAAATTTATTTTGGAACATAAGATCATCGAGGTATCACTTATTCCACGTCATTATATTCAAACCTGTAGGCATCCCTACTCATCGGCATTGACTAATCTGGCAATATGATAATGTTCTTGACATTTCATCTAATAAAATATAATAATTAATATAATATAATAATTTGTAAGATACTGACTTGGACATCATAAGTAAGATCTCGATTTCCATCTGCTTAGCTGACAGCTGCATCTCCATGCCTTGTTGTTCTATTTCCTTTCCAGTGTTATTTGCCAACTGTAAGGAATTCGTTAGATTTATTTGAATTGTAATCTGCGTTATTTAAAGGGTATATGTCAAACAATTGTTTATTTATAAAAGTTTGCAAACGCTCGGCACTTAGATTCACATAGGCACAAGAGAAATAAAATACAATTTTTAGTGGGACAAACAAATATAACTTACAAGAGATAATAAAAATAAATTAAACAAAACAATTTTAAAATCTAAACGAAAATCGCTTTCATGTGTGAGGGGAGAAACTATTGATAAAGAGACCCAGCTCGTTCATCAGAATGCTTAATCTGGACAACCGTGAGTATATTATAGTGAGGATATTAAAAAAAAAGTATTATCCAATAAATGATTATGTGCGTAAGACACTGTAGTTGATATAAATTTAATAATGTATGATATGATTTGTAAGATAGATATGCTTGCACTTCAAGCTTTAAATGGAACGTATCAGAGGTAAAGACGCGCCGCGAGGTAACGCTGCAAGAGTCATGGTTTTTCGTGAGTCGTCGCAGTCGTTGCAGCCGGCTCCATCGAATTATAAGACGTTGTCACGTCAAAATGCGTCTAACATAACCCGAGTAGATCTCAACGATGATTAACGAAAAAACGGCAGCGTAAAAATATTTTGGATTACCCTCATCAAATTTTATAAAACAAAAATTATGTACTTCGAACAATTTATTATGAATACTTGAAACCATACCTGTAAAGTGAGCATGACATGGTGGGTGTCGTTGGCCCAACCCCAATCAGGTTGTCGATGTTGGAGGAGGTACTGCAGAGCCTTCTGGATAGCCTGTCCCTCGTTTAACGGTTCCGTAACCCATACTACAGTGCTTGATGGTAGCGTGGTGGTACTTGGAGCTTTGGTTGTTAACGTCGTTGGTGCATCTGTTTCTAGGATTGTAATTTAAGTTTTAATATTTTTAATGTGTGTATGATGGGTAATATTTTCACCAAGACTGTAGGGGAAACTGAAAATCATATTCTAGCAAATTGAAGTTGATATTTTGCTTTATAGATTTTCTTTGTGTGTATATTGCTTTATTCAAATATGTTTTTTATTTTCGTATAAAGAGGTTTCATATTCACATGTAAATTTATAAAAAATAGGTTCTGACGGCGTTCATATGTTTAATTAATTCAATAAACAATAACAAATAATTATTTGTATTCTATTCTTAGTCATAAAATCATTCCGCGATAAATCCGACGGATTGCTAACAAAGTTGAATCCTACAACTTTATAAGAAAATGTAGAGATTTTCAAAACTAACTTACTTTTTAAGGACTTTAGCGTTTGAAAAGATCGAAATCAAGTTTTAATGTTTTGTAAGCTTATACTATAGTGAACTATAATATAAAAACTCATACGAACAGAAATGTGTAGATATTTAATATGTATTGGGGTAACAGAAGTAGTTGGTATTTCCGGGTACTGCCTCGAAGGCAGAACCCGGAAATATTTTGTCCCGCCCAAGGGACAAACCTACAAATCATGGCTGACCAAAACTAAAAAAAAAAAAAAAAAAAAAAAAGTTTGTACTCTATTCCCACTAAACAGGGCGTGCGGAGCCGAAAGCACTCACAGCCGAACTGATATCTCTAACCGTTTAAAAGTTAGCTTTCGCAAAACCGTAGCTCATTAACTTATCATCACCTTATCAGCTCCTATTTCCTGCACGAAATTCCCAGTCATTATCTAATGAATGCCTCAGTGCATCGCGTTATCTACTTTCCTACATTCACTAACCCAACCTATGGCTTTAAATGAAAAATAATAAATATATATTTAAAGTAACCTAACGTACGATTCTAAACAAATTATAATAAATATACCTAACCTTTAACACCACTACCTATAAATATAATTAGATGTAAGGGTTACATGGTAAAATAAAACATTTTTATTCCAGGTATTATTTTTTATTTATATGTTCATTATATTTCTATACAAATTTACTAGCACCATATCATTATTCACTGAGTCACATGTGAAATTTCTAAGGAAGTCTTCTAATCTCATCCCCCTGAACTTGTAATATAAATATACCAAACAGTACTCTCCACACACCGCTGATAGATAATCTTGAACCGTAACGCTATTGTACCTCCACATGCAAGAATTCCTCCTTAAAAACCCTTCTATTGCCTCAATAGGTTTACGTCCAAATGAATCAAAATATTCACCAACTCTTTCGACGCTTATATGTACAGCCACCCAATGAGACCCCGGCTGTGAATCAGGGTCAAGATTGCATATTATAAATGCTGGCACCTGAGCATAAATTGGCAATCGATTTGAAGGATATACGTTGCTTTGGAGGCTGGGATGTATCATACGAAGACTCATTTGCACTTCTAGTGTGTTCATACTTTAATACGCGTTTACTCCGCTACTCTTTTGCTCTTTAACTGACTACATTTCTAACTATCAATTCATATTTGTACCAATGAATTCATTTAAACCCACATAATATGATCTCAACAGAAGTAATGAGTCTTTTTATTAAACAAGTAATGAGGTGAATAAAAACCATGTCATATTCGTTTAGGTTATATTTTATTATTCTTAATATCATAATTACATAAGTGATTGCTTAACTACTATAATCCACACATACATTTCTGTTCTTATCTATTTCTATAATATTTGAAAACTCTGCGTAAACTACACAGTTAATAGTTTCAGTCAATGCGCTCTCGAATCTTACTTCCATTCTTACACTACCATGGCGAACAAGATTCCAATGCACATTAGAGTTAGCCGACAAGTCAGGTGTTAAATCAAAAGCTAGTAAACAGTATCCATTTGAATATTGCTCCCTCGATATTCCATTACCTTCGTTAAGAAAATGTATACCGGTGCCTGAGTACAGGGTGTGGTATGCGCTCGTAAATACATCGTTTGGAAATGATGGTTGTAACGATTTTGAAGGTATCTGTTGACCATCTATATATAGGCTAAATGAGCAAATACCAAAATTTTCAAAGTTGAAAGGATTTTTAACATAACTACCGTTGAATGCTGTATTATTCACAAAACCTATAATACATCTCTTAGGAACCTGTCCTAAAAATATATTATCCAGTGTTTTACCCTGCACACCAGACGGTATGGTCAGGACTTTCACTTCACCTCTTGTTATAGGATATTTAGCTGTAGTAGTGGCAAGAACCTTTTGATGGGCTATTAGTATTGATGGATTAATTTTTGCTCTGCGTATTATTAAAGTTGCATCTGTGATACAGACTTTGTACTTATTATCTGCATTCTGTGACATGAGGTTAAATGTTTCTCTCGATCTCACTAATTTTATAGATAATTCGACCCCGTTAATGAGGAATTTATCTTGATTGAATATATCCCCATGTAAATGTCCAATCATTTCAACATCCTTACCATCCTTTGAAAGTTGTTGTCTTCTGTAAAAGCCCTTGTTTGCCTCATTAGTTTCATTCATTTTTCCAGCTGTATCCTCGTACCATAAACCACATGTCAAATGTGATTTTTTGGCGGATGATGAATAATTTAATAGAGTTTCTATGAAAGCACGATATGCATAAGTATTATTTGGGGGTGACACAAGTTTTTGGTTTAGGTAAACATCCAATTGGTTAAATAAAGAATGTAACCAATTATTGACTGGTGCCACTACATTAGCTGCATTAACTACAGAACCGTCTTGATTTTTAATTTGAGCCTTGAGATGGAGTAGTGTATGCGAAAGGTCTATGTAGTCATCTCCAGTACCAGGTACTTGAAATTCGACGGGTCCATCATCACTTAATGAAGAAATTGGTTTATAGTGTATCCAGTGTCCATATTCGATACTTGTTTGTGTGGAAGGAAGAGCAAACAGATCCAATTCAGATTTAACGCACTCACATGAATGATTATGAATAAATTACATTATGATTAGTTTGAAAATATATCCTTGGAATTATTAATATTTTTGTTCCTTGTTTTCTTCAGAGCGCCTTTCACGTTGAGGGGTGAAACTCGAATGAGCTCATTACAATATTTTCGTCTTTTATTAACACCCGATCCAGTCATAAGATTATCAATTTTGGTATCAACTTTGCGTTTAAGGTTAGAACTAGCCTCTTTCAATCGATTTTTAATAGATTCTTTAATAGGACGACTAGCCACAACATCTGACAAAAGCCCAATTCCGCCGTTAAGTGCTTCTTTTCCAATCACCTTAGCACCACTAGTGAGTAAAGGTAGCACACTTCGAAATAACCCCCCAAGAAAACTGCCGATACCATGACCACGTTGATGTAAGGCTCCTTTGTAGATTACATTTATACCAGACCCAGCTTGTTTCGAATAATAATGTTCATAAGGACATATAAATGTATCTTGAGGTGTATACATTTTATAAAGGAAATATAGTTTATATTTTTTTAAAATGAAGTTTCACACACGATGTTCCGTATTGAAATGGTACCGCATTTCCCGTGGTTGTTCTTATATCTATCTCAATAACATCAAATTCTCTTCTCATTACCGGCAAATAATGTGGTGGTGAAAATATATGCATTTTATTTGAACCATATATGTATTTAGCAGGATCTAAGGGTATAATTCTCAATAGGGGTGTCATTACATCACCAACAATTTGTGGTTCTATAATATCACAATACACAAATAATTGTGATGGTAACCCCAAATGTAGATTAGCAGGGCGTTTACCGATATTATGATTTACTAAATTGGTATCTGGCTCAAATCCAAGTTGAAAGCTCAAATTAGGTGATAGAGATAATGAAATTATTGATGGATCCTTTACTGCAGCAGAGACAAACTTTGTCACGGTGTCCTGGCGAAAACTAACTTTCTCTTTCGAATTTAAAGCTAGAAGAATATTTTGTATATTATCATAGTTGGTGGCTGGTATATGGTTCTTATACATCAGTGTGGTCTCTTCGTTATTGATGGTAGTTTTTTTACTTATGTACATAATATTTTCATGTTCTTGCACGGAAAACATAGTAGAAGGATATTGAAACTCAACTATACCTACCATCCATTCTCCTTCTAATGTAATGGCTTTAGGTAGTTTTGTAGAAAAATTTGATGTCATATTTCCCGGAAAATATTGTGTAGAACTATTGCTGAGTAAAGTTAAATAAAAACTTTCCTTCATTGCAGATTTTTAATATTCGATAGTAAGACCCAAGAATTAAACTTGTTAGGATATCCTTTCCATTTAACTAATACTTCCTTTCTAATACCGCTTTTACGTGATCTGATGATTTTATCAATTTTAAATTCGGAAGTGGGGGAAAAAGTTATTTTTTGTAGTTCTTTCTCATAAAAAGTTCCTGTTATTGATTCATTGTCTAAATCGTTTAAAGTGTATACAACCCACGGGGAACGATCTATAATCGAAGTAATGATAAAAATTTCATTACTCCAATTACTTTCATAACCTTTTTGAAATACATGTTTGTATTTTGTAATTCTTACATAGTCACCAACGTTAAACTTAGGTACTTTGTTTAAACTTGAAATATAAGTCCTTTCATCATAATATAAATTCCGCCAAACTTCCATTATGTTTTCCATTTTAACATCACATGGTCTCATCTTGATACTAGAGTGTACACTGTGATTATAAGAACTAACCAAATCTTGTAAAATATCTGTATAGCGATAAGTATTCTTATGTGTAAAATAACGCCACATTTTCATTTTCAATGTTCTCTGAAATCGTTCTACTATACTTGCTTTTATATCTGGATTATTTGTAGTGTAATAATTTATATTTTTACTTTTTAAATAAGTTTTGACATCCTTAGATACAAATTCCGTGCCCTTATCTAATTGAATATGTCTAGGAACAGTTTTAGCTTCATCAAAGATGCTAGTAAAACACGTTTTTATTGTGTATGAATCCTTCTTTTTCATTGCTCTAACATAAGCATACTTACTAAAGGCGTCAATAACACACAAAATATATTTATATTCATCATTATATTGCATGTAAGTTCTTAAATCACTTAAATCAGCTTGCCACAATTCATTAATATTTGATAAAATATATTTATTACGCGGGAATTTTTTTATAACCGGTTTATGTAATGTATATGTTTCTTGAGACTGCAACCATTTCAAAACATCACTTTTTGAGATTTTTCCATTCATTGCCTTTGTTAACTTATTGACACTGCTGTAACCGGCTGGATGTGAAATATCATAATAGATGCGATGTAACTCTAATACGGGGTCCATTTCTCCCAATCACTTTTGTTTCTCAATTTATTGATGTATTTAGATTGAGTTGGCGTTGAAGAAACCTCAGTTTGTGGTTCTTGAATCAATGTTTTATCTATACTTTTAAGGTTAGATATATATTTGATTCTTTTCAGATTACCAATGTATGTTAGTGGGGTATTTATATCATTTAAAAACTTGGCGAATATTTCCCAACCGATTGGATCGGATCTCTTCGAGGGTCTTAAGATGTCATTCACTAAATCTATAATATTACTTCCTGGTATCTCTTGTCCACTAATGACAACTGTTCCATTATTATTCCATTGCAATTGATCTGTTTTATTTAATATTGTATCCATCAATAATTCACCCCTCCTCATATAAGTTTTAGGAATTAATTTTAATATTTCTTTAGGTGGTAACCCATATGCGATGTCTTCACCCGTTGAGGGTTGTTTAACATTTAGCATTTTTTCATTTTCACTAGTAGTTATATTATTGATGTTACGGTTTTCGTTAGTATTATCATTTATTACCTTTTCAGTTATTGTTATTTCTTGAGGTTGACGTTCTTCCTTGGAGTAATGTAAGTATCTTTGTAAAATTTGTAGATAAAGCGCCCATTTTTCGCGATCATCCAATTTACTTGATATAATTTTTTCCATTTCTAAATCCAATCTACTTTGCGGTGTTGCTTTATTTTCATTCTGATGTTTCAGTTTATCAATAAAGTCTTGCTCAACGAGAAGCATTTTTTTTGTGTTCATTGTGATTTATTAAAACAACTTACAAGGGTGCTTAGAATTGTACCCAAAATTATTGGAAGAAAGGACCCTCCTTTTTGTATTAATATATTTTTCCTGTATTCAAAACTTTTACCTTTACTGATCAGATTACGTAAGATATTTTTAATTTGGTTTTTGTATTCTCTTTTAAAGGTACTTTTCCTTGTAAAACATTGTGAATACATTCACAAATACAGTTAATTTCTTGATTATTACAAGACTTCAATAATATCCTACGATGTTTGGGCTTTAATTTATGTAAAGCTGATAACAATTCCTTATGCGTTGTTATTCGTTGATACATGGTTCATTACTGACTTAGAGTGGCTGATTACAAAGATATTTATACCTTTTCATAGGAACATATATTGTACAAAAATTACGGGATTCAAATATTTTAGATTTTATGCGGCGAGCATCATCAGTGTTTTGTTTCAAATCAATCATTAAATAACCATGAGCTTCTTTAGTAGCATCGGTATATGAATCTTCGATAAACTTCGTGTCTTCCGGGGAAACTTGTCTAGCTAGAAATCGTATTTGTGTTTTGTCACGGGGATTTTTAAAATAAATAATATAACTTGAATTAAGTGAAATGTCGCGCTGTCCTCTTCCTTGATGAAATAAGTTTTGGGTTATGTAAAAAACACTCAAATTTCTATGATGACTGCCTTTTGTAAATATATCAACAACTCGCCCATCAGATTCCCTCATTAAGTCATCTATTATAATCAAATGTGGATTTTTACCATCAAACATATGATATTCCGGTAGTCCTTGGTGGTAATTTACACCGGGTATATTATATAGCGGTTGCATTTCATCATAACACCATGTAATTTCCAAAAAAATCTCATTACATATACTATTTTTATGCTTAATGAAATTTGCAACAAAGTTAGATTTTCCACACCCACTCGGTCCTGCTACGATGGCAGCAAAGGGATGAATAAAATGAATCATTATTTTTTGACTTCTGTCTTCATCAGGGAAAGGAGTAAAACTAAGTTGATATTTTAAAAATGGTTGATATTTATATGGTATATACAGAAAATGTAAGTGTAATATCACAATATTAATGTATACGTATATACATAATACATGTAAAATAAAAATTTATTGATTATGAATTTATTAATGATTAACTTAACTACATACAAAAAAATTTGTAATGACCTATAGGTAACTTATCGATTTTGTTTGGTAAAATATACCACTTGTATCCATGCCTATCAGTAAAATGTGCGTAAGAAATACAAAGGGCACTCTAAAACCCTCTGCAATCTTAATGGACAATGCATTCTTTAAAACATTTTTGAAATAGATAAGAACAGAAATGTGTAGTAGTTAAGCAATCACGTCATGTAATTGTTAGGAACAATAAAATATATATATGCGAATATGACACGGTTTTTATTTAGCTGCATTACTTTTTGAAGTATTTTATAGAATATGTTTTGTGAATAATACAGCATTCAACGGTAGTTATGTTAAAAATCCTTTCAACTTTGAAAATTTTGGTATTTGCTCATTTAGCCTATATATAGATGGTCAACAGATACCTTCAAAATCGTTACAACCATCATTTCCAAACGATGTATTTACGAGCGCATACCACACCCTGTACTCAGGCACCGGTATACATTTTCTTAACGAAGGTAATGGAATATCGAGGGAGCAATATTCAAATGGATACTGTTTACTAGCTTTTGATTTAACACCTGACTTGTCGGCTAACTCTAATGTGCATTGGAATCTTGTTCGCCATGGTAGTGTAAGAATGGAAGTAAGATTCGAGAGCGCATTGACTGAAACTATTAACTGTGTAGTTTACGCAGAGTTTTCAAATATTATAGAAATAGATAAGAACAGAAATGTATGTGTGGATTATAGTAGTTAAGCAATCACTTATGTAATTATGATATTAAGAATAATAAAATATAACCTAAACGAATATGACATGGTTTTTATTTACCTCATTACTTGTTTAATAAAAAGACTCATTACTTCTGTTGAGATCATATTATGTGGGTTTAAATGAATTCATTGGTACAAATATGAATTGATAGTTAGAAATGTAGTCAGTTAAAGAGCAAAAGAGTAGCGGAGTAAACGCGTATTAAAGTATGAACACACTAGAAGTGCAAATGAGTCTTCGTATGATACATCCCAGCCTCCAAAGCAACGTATATCCTTCAAATCGATTGCCAATTTATGCTCAGGTGCCAGCATTTATAATATGCAATCTTGACCCTGATTCACAGCCGGGGTCTCATTGGGTGGCTGTACATATAAGCGTCGAAAGAGTTGGTGAATATTTTGATTCATTTGGACGTAAACCTATTGAGGCAATAGAAGGGTTTTTAAGGAGGAATTCTTGCATGTGGAGGTACAATAGCGTTACGGTTCAAGATTATCTATCAGCGGTGTGTGGAGAGTACTGTTTGGTATATTTATATTACAAGTTCAGGGGGATGAGATTAGAAGACTTCCTTAGAAATTTCACATGTGACTCAGTGAATAATGATATGGTGCTAGTAAATTTGTATAGAAATATAATGAACATATAAATAAAAAATAATACCTGGAATAAAAATGTTTTATTTTACCATGTAACCCTTACATCTAATTATATTTATAGGTAGTGGTGTTAAAGGTTAGGTATATTTATTATAATTTGTTTAGAATCGTACGTTAGGTTACTTTAAATATATATTTATTATTTTTCATTTAAAGCCATAGGTTGGGTTAGTGAATGTAGGAAAGTAGATAACGCGATGCACTGAGGCATTCATTAGATAATGACTGGGAATTTCGTGCAGGAAATAGGAGCTGATAAGGTGATGATAAGTTAATGAGCCACGGTTTTGCGAAAGCTAACTTTTAAACGGTTAGAGATATCAGTTCGGCTGTGAGTGCTTTCGGCTCCGCACGCCCTGTTTAGTGGGAATAGAGTACAAACTTTTTTTTTTTTTTTTTTTTTTTAGTTTTGGTCAGCCATGATTTGTAGGTTTGTCCCTTGGGCGGGACAAAATCCCACCAACTACTAACAGATAATTGCCTTTTCTAAAAAGTTTTTTACTTACCAGTTTGCGCTTTTCCAGAAGCAACCAGAAGTAGCAGACCTAACGCTAATACGACGCTGGGCATCATGGCTACCTGTCAAAAAACAATTTCAATTACAACTTAAACTATTTTCCCGCGAAAATACGCGATCGATTTAGTAATGACAAAAATGACACAAAGGAAACGTCAAGATATTTTTACATGACATGACGGGTAGTGTCATATGTCAGCTATTCTTGTCATACATATGTTGTGATATTGTCACTGTCAAAATATGATAAAACAATTTATTGTGCAGAATAATCTAAGAATTAAAAGAAAATCATAAATACAGACTATCAGACGACGATGTAGATTTTTCTAAGCCTGCATTTTCCCTAAAGACCTAACCAATCTCTTTCCTATCTATTTGCAGTACAATTTATCTCTTTGAAAGAGCTTTTTCAACAGACGATTCTCAGGTGAATAACTGAATAAAAATGCTTCGAAGGAAATACTTCTTCAATATAAGATTGAAGGCGTCATATTTTGCGATTATTCCATGTTATGGAAATTCTGATATGATTTGAATAATTGTGGTAAGATAATCCAAAAAATTCTGATAATTTGTTAAATGTTGTGAATATTTTTGTCCCAGTTTAAGTATATATATGTATGTCTTATTTCTATATTATCTTTTAGGTATATATATTTCTTCAAATAGCTCAATTTTTAATTTTGGTCTTTGGATTGGGTAGCTTTTTAAAATCTAGATACTATGAATAGTTCCTGTGTTATACAACTAAATTCTAATCCATCCAAATAGTGTATGAGATTATAAAGTTTTAAGTTCTTTATAATATAACGGTATTAATTAAACCAATCTTTAGAATTTTACTGCGAATATTTCTAAACAAATATTATAATTAAGCTATTACCTTCTGCACGATATTTCTTATACTTTGGCAAATCATAATTTAAATCAAGGCCTGAATATAGAAAGGCGATTAAAAATTAATATAAAAAACGAGGCGGCGTGTAGGCGAGTTAGAGCGTGTTTAATTCAGGGTTTTACGGGCGAGCACCGGCGGGCCCTTCAATTAGTGCAGCAGACGGAAAATTAGCGCCGCGCTGTTAGTCACTGCTGGCCTTACAAGTGTGTACACGAGCGGGTACAGCGCGGTTATCGGAAGGGTTTATACAATGGGCTATTTGATAGAATAAAAACATATATTATATATATATTGACTACACCAATTGTTACTAAAAAAACTTCTTTAAAAAATGGGCTTTGAAATTTAAATAATGATTCTTAATTTTGAAAACTCGAAACGCTTTTTACACAAGATGGTGTCGCACTATTACATACCTTTAGTCTGTAAACGAACCTTATGATTTTAATTATCATTCTTAAATTACAGAAATAAATATAACATTACGACATTTGACGAAATTAAACTTGAAGAAAGTACTACGAATACATAGGCGAACAATTTATCAACAAGTTATGCATGCCATTTCATAATTAATTACTATTTTGTGTTACGTACTAAAAACAATTTTACAATAATATCTTTGCGTGCATAATGTATCAAATATTAATGATTATGTAAGGTGTTAAATGCATTATGATCTTTCTCTATATTAATATAAATAAAAAGGAAATCGCACAAAAAGAATGAATGATGAAATTGATGAATTAATCTGGACAAATAAATGTTTGTATAACAGGGTTACACAGAAATAATGAATTTATGAGTTCGTTTGTAAATAGCCTAAAACAATATTTGTTTTAATAATGTATTACAAATTAATTTATGTGTTTCGTTAAGAAAACATTTAAAACACTTTGATATTATGAATAATAATTAATTTGAATGTATACTGTTTAAATTCGCTGTTTTTTTTCGAATATAAGTGAACAAAATTGCCAATTTCTTTTTCAATTTAAGAGTTCTGGCCTGGGCTAACTATTTTGCCTAGATATCTAATAGAACTTCCCATGTTACAACCAACATTTTTTTTTTATTTTTCGAATAATTTGAAGGAAGAACTATAGAACTATTGTGTGTGTTAACGAGAACTCATTAAGTAGTAAAGTAAGACCATAGATTACATATATTTTACTTTTTTTTAATGACAGTAACAAATATATAGCTACAGATTATATTAATTGAATTAAGCCAGCTTTGTCTGTGGTCTGTAATAAAATAATACGTAGTATTCAATTGCACAAGGGAGTAATGTAGACTTATAGCCTAGACATAAATACACATATTAAACTTTTGACTCCTATAGAGCGCTCAAAGTTATTATGAACAAACTGAACTGCTTATTTCTTTACTTAATCTATTTTTTATGATAAAGGTTCAATAGAACTTGGCATACACCCAGTGAATCGTGAGTATCTTGAGAGTTGAGACCCTTACAAAAGCACTCGTCCCGTTCAATATTTTTTACACATTAAGTGCCGTTTTCTCGGATCCGAGAGAAGCGGGGTTATGGTAGCGGTGCCGCTCTCTCGGATCCGTGCAGGCATCCCGTTCATTTTTTAAACCATTGCCAACCTTAGCTCTCAGATCTCGGATCCGGCACCCAATGTGCTGTATGGATGCTGAACCGATTTTTTTAAATAAAAATAAATTATATACATTCACAAAAATTTCGCCATGATATGTTTTGTTTCCGGCTATTACTTTGTATCCCTTGCATTTAATGTGTTGAAATAGCAAAACCTAAGCTTTCCCTGTAACTTTACGGTCAGTCGTGGGAATCTGCCTACGTTTTCACTAAATTGCGAGCTTACTACCTCAGCTTAAGGTGCTTAGAGGAATTAACGGTTGTACTCGGGTGTGATAGGTACCTGCCTTGTTTTGTACATTAAATACATGTCAGTAAAGAGTAAATTATATTACACGAATGAAAATTTATAGTGACATCTACAATCTGCGCTTACAAATCACTGCACTGACGTCAAACGCGCAAACGAAGCCATTCCGGCTGCGGTGGATATGTAAAACTTCCTCCACGAATTGTATAATAATATATGAATTTAAATTTCTGACAGTTTAAGCAATGATTTATAGAAACCTTTAAAAAAATTAGAAAACTAAATAAGTCACCACAGTCTATAGAGGACCATTAAGGTTATTATTGCTTTTAGATTTCCAAACTTCAGCTTAACAAAAATTAAGATTTAAACTATATTCATCTTAGACCATGGTTTGGTCATTGTTGACAAGCATGGGGTCGAAAATTATAATAGCTATGATGATAAAGAATTAGAAGAAGATTTATACCAAAGAATTTTTGTTTGTTAACCATGATAAAACTGACATGTGACAATAATATTAAAACATTCAATAGTTACTCATTTGTGTAAGAGACTATTTTATTTTTATTATTAAAAAGTAAGATAGACCAGCCAGTACGCTTCATAGATCTATATATAAGTTGCTCATAAGCGGAGCTCGCTCTCTATATCTATGGTACATAGGGGGAGATTGTTGCGGTAAAAATGTAAATAGCTGTCTTACCCCGACACACTAATGCATATTTTACATACACCGATAAGCATATTTGCATGTGTTATAACGCGTTATAGCCATGAATATTTGATGTTTCGAAATTGGGCTCGCTATCACATTTAACGGGTCTTTTGTGAAAAAATTCGATGTATGTGCGTGCATGTGTGCGTATGTGTATTCTATTATGGAGGGCTAGAATATCTACCTACCGTTGTTCTCTTTGTTATAGAAATTTTATGTGCTATTTAAAAGTAAATTTAAAACAAAGAAATACAAACAAAATGCCCTATAATCTTTTAAATTTGATTCTTAGATTTCTGTATCCGTTTTCTGATCATTTGTGTTTTTAGAATCAAGTAGGTGATCAGACTTCTTCTGAATTATGCTGGTTTCTATATAAGTTCGATTAGCAGGAGAGTAATATTCAATTCTCCTGCTAATTGAATGATCCTGAATGTCGCCTGTCATGAGAATTGCACGCTGCAGTCTCTAGGCCAATACTGCTTCAAAAACAGAATTTTTGTAATTTTGGATTGTAATTTAAATTTGAAAATATTTGGTCCTAAAGTCTGTTTATTTCTGTACTTTAATTTTTTAAAGTAAATACAACACAAAGGTTCTGTCTAGTCTAGACTGGGACATATAGCTTCTAGTTGTCTCATTTTCTTAACCTGATCTTTATTTCTCCACCTCGTGACTTCCATGGCGACCATTTCTCACGAAATTCTCTAGGGTTTTTTTAATAGGAAGAAGAGCCTATTGGGCACCCAACAACAATTTTTTTATCTGATTTGTCAACGTTTTTTTGCGTTGTTGGCATTTAAGGTTGGATGATATTCTTATTTTGAGCTCCGACTATCGTCATTTTCACATTTGTAAATGATTATTATAATAAAAACATTTAAAAAGTCTAAAGAATAGGTACCGTTTGGTTTTAGATATATATAATCTACATTTGTATCACATACTGTAGTCAGGTCACGTCGTCTTATAAAAATATTCGATCCTCGAGGGACATAAGTGCCTCGGTTTTGACTGACTATTGTATTCTCAGCGTATTGGATTTTTATACCAAATGATTCATTCTCTTCAAAGGCGATATTTTTATAGAACAGGGGTTTACTTAAAGCTAAGTGAATCCGCCGCCCATGGACACTCGAAGCCTCGCGAGTACCTTTTATGAATTATTACGCTCTTTTATTCAAGTTAAATTAGTTGGCTGAAGTATTTTCGAATTCATTTTTTTCTATTGAAAATATCAGCGCCGGTGTTGAACGACGGCCGTCGAGGTGATACGGGCGGGTAATCAGCCTCGACAACCGATGATGAAACTCAGCTGGTATTAATCAGTAATGTTTTGTACAAAATGACTACATGGCCTGTCAAACATTTTGACACATATATTTCCATGAATACCATGACAGTGGCTCTCTTACCAGTCAAGAAAAGTATAAGGCACCGTAAGTAGTCTTCTTCACGATAGCTAAAACACAATTTGAAAGAAAGAGATCCAAAAGATAGCAATTAGACGCTTTCTAAATAAATGGGTAAAAATATGGGCGCGGTACTATGTTTAAAAGGAATTTATACAAAAAACATTTTAAATTGTTAACTCTTCTGTGTTGTTTTTTCTATGTATACATTATTTTGTGTTTTAAATAGTTGTAATTGGTGTAATAGCAACGCGCGCTTATAACGTCTCTTAGCTATATTATCAAATACATGCATACATTATCACATACATAATGTCTTATAAAACTTTTGTTTCATTAATTGTAACACATAACGTTCTTTTTCTCAAAAAAAACTGTTGTAACATGTATAATTGACTAATTATTATCACAACACAAGAACTCCCTAGTGTTGGGACTTGAGATATATTAATTTTGTAATGAATAAAGTATTTATTATTTTAAAATGTTGATGGTAGCTTATTTTGTTGCTAAATAAATATATTATCTGTTCAATTGTTTGTTTATTTCATGGGTTGTGTTGTCTATGATTTCGAATAATATATAATTATGTTTTACATATAAGGTTTATTTTTGCATATAGGTTTAGCATTTGCTCGAACGGTGAAGGAAAACATCGTGAGGAAACCGACATGTCTTAGATCCAAATATCGACGACGTGTGTCAGGCACTGAAGGCTGATCACCTACTTGCCTATTAGATTTAAAAATTGATCATGAAACAGATTCAGAAATCTGATGCCAAGATCTAAATAGGTTGTAGAGCCACTGATTTATTTTATAGGTTTATTGTAAGGTTTATTGTATAAACGTTAAATTAACGTCTAATCTAAATAAATGAGAAAGTAATAAAGAAATTAGAGGTTATAAAAATAAATTACAGGCAATTGGAGACCTCAGATTTATGTATCTGTTTCATGACGTTTGTTAATATAATAGGGATGGCCCATGGCCCATGATCAGGCTTCTGAACCTGACAATTTTTTGGGTATAAGGCAAGGCGGTTTACTCACGATGTTTTCCTTTACTACGTGATACTTACCGTAAATAGAAATAATGTTCATTGGTGCACAATCGGGGATTGAATCTACGATCCCAGAGATGATAAAGATATTCAAGTATACGACTCCAACTGAATATATGAAGATAAATGACATCGCAATTAGCACTGATTAACCAAATTCGGGACGTAATGCACTGTATAGCGAGTTCACGATATAAATTGTGCCGCGGGGCTATAATCGTCAGGCAGGTAATTGGGTACTAGTCTAATTTGGCCCGGAATCCCGGAGTGTCAGGTTAATTATACGAATGATATGTGTATATTTTAACAATTAAAATTAATATCAGGCATCAATAACTATCAAGAACCTGTAGAGAGCGTATCAACTCGCAGAAGGCTTAAACATAAATTATAGATTAGTTATAAACTGATATAAAAAAAAATTCGATACAATCAAACAAACTGAAGGAAGCTTATGAAAAGTAATCGTTTTATCTTGTTGAAGTGAAACTTCTTTAGGCGCATGAGAATAAAATTTTCACGGATCAAACGTCACGAAGATGTGCAGCGTATCTGTCGAAGAAAAGGGAGAGAGTGATTGAGATCGGTTGAGAGAGAGTGAGAAAGGGAGATCGAGAAAACACGCTTTTGGTTGAAGTATTCGTTTAGTAGTTACATATTAGAACTTTAGATGACAATTCTGTCGGATAACGTATTTCGCAGTAAACGATTTTTTTATTAATTTATATTATCATTAGTACGTATTCAGTGTATAAGCAGCTTGAATAAAGATATACAAATACATGGAGTGATCATGTACTGGTGCATGATCATCTATCTGGGCATTTACCTTCGTAATAATTAATTTACAAAGAAGTTTTACTTCTGACATATGTACTTTGTATGCCCTTTTTTGATATTTCCTATAACTACCTACTTTTAGCTACTTTTGTAGCTTTGTATGGGTGAAATTTTAAAAATGAGTATCACAGTTATAACAAAAAATTAAAGAGTTTGTTAGCTTATCCGGTGAACTTTGTACCGTCTAACAGTTAATTAATGTCGTGTTACGGTGTGCTAAACTTAAATGATTTTATGAAAGTAATAAAATGAATACAAAATAAACATTTATTTCACTACTTTATTAAGAAAAACACAAAACGAAATAAGCGTCTGAACGCACGCATAACAACATATAATCTCTAATTTTTTTATAGGATAGGGGCGAGCCTACCGGAGGCCTCAAAGTTCAACCCTTGGTCTCCCACATTTTAGTGGATGCGTTGCCTGCCTTTAAGAATGCAAATTTTAAGCAATTTTAGGTAGTATTACCCAGCGAACTACGCGCCAGGAGTCAATTCCGCAGTTCGCTAGTTCGCAAAGGAATATGTCTTTTGAAGCGAACCATGAAAGGCTTTCAGCTATCAAGTTTCAAGTTTTTCCGGAGCCCAGTAGGGGGGGACCTTACAAGAAATATCCCCTCTCGGCGTCCTCCAGGGGGCGCTCAGTAGTAAATTTAAGCAGAAAATTTCAACCTTGTCTACCCGGAGTAAATTTTCTGCTTACACGGCTCGTACGTTGATGAAACTAGGCAGGAGGGATCAACCCAAATAACTCCTCAGAACACATTCACACTCCTCATTATTGACATTATTCTCCATTTTCTAAATCTAAATACGGCATTATCCGTATATTTCGAAACCTTTATCTAAATTTAAACTGTATACGTGTTATAAGGGCTCCAACAGACCCGATTTGTTTTAGTCTACTTTTTTTTTCGTTTAGACGTTTTCCCGCATGATATTTCAAGCGATTACGATATTAAACAATGTATCAAAACATCGACTGCAGCGCCATCTGCAGGGCTGATTTATGAATCTAAACAATGGCGCCACCCAAACGACAAAAAATACGTTGGCAACGAATTGGGCGTTTTTTTATAGAATCGATAAGTAACGCGGTGCAGAGTTGGTCTTGTGCGAATCTTAGAGGTCGCAGGATCGATCCCCGTCTATGCACCAACGGACTTTCTTTTTTATCTGCGCAGGAAACCGGTTTGCCTTAGACCCAAAAAGTCGACGGCGTGTGTCACAGGAGGCTGATCAAGTGATCACCTACTTTCCTATTAAATTGACAAATGTTTATGAAACAGATACAAAAATCTAGGGGCCAAACGGTTTATTTATTATTTAACTAACTTACAGGTTAAATCTGTACAAATCATAATATAGCTGTAAAATGATTTGTCATCTGTCACTTAAACCGCGTTATGTTAACCATAGATTAATACATGTAACTGATTGTCAATAGTGACACGCTCTATAAATTACAGAGTATTGGCGCGAGGCCAAGATACGCTAATATGAATCATCAAAGTCATTGCTGGTTATTGGAGTCATAAATTTACGGCCATAAACAAACTGGGTGAGAATGCAAAATCAAAGACAAAATGTTGTTTCATTGTTATCTGTTCATGTGTGTTAGATCAGTGCTTATTTATTTATAAGAGCTTGCCAATTCTCGGGACACCGTACAAGAAAAATGAAATACAATATGGATTGTGACAAGTGCTTGTCAAGCGGCAAACATAACATATACGAAGAAATAAAAAAGATTAAGTTCTAAAAACAAAAGAAAAATAGATTTCAAAGTATGGAGGGAGCAGCTATGGATATCCAGATCTAGCGATATCTTCGTCATGCTCATGCATTTATCATGCTCTTAATGAGGTATAAGTTTTCATTTAGTTTAGGTTATTATTATTATATTATCTTTTTAGATTTAGTTATTATTATTTTTTGTTTTTTAGTTTTTATGTTGTATCTGTTTTTTTTTAATTTTTTCCTCTGATAGATTACTTATGTCCTAATATAATTGATGCGAATGTGTGTTAAATTTGTGATGTCATATTATCTTGTATCGTTCGTTACAGAATCGATTGTCTTTTGTTTTACGCTTTCACCCTTCGACTGAAGGGTGAGATGCAGAAATGTGACAAGCGACAGAATGACATACAGGCGTTACACTTAGTGCTAAAGCTCGTTTCTGTGGTTATTTTGAGTCAAGAGGAAAGTCTGTCTGTCAGACGTCATAAATGTATTGGATTCGTTCAGTTTTATAATCAATGTCAAAACATCCACAAGTAAATTATTAAATATATATTTCGCGCCTTTTGTAAAATTTGTATAGTCTGTGCCTCGTTTTCCCTAGATACGAGTAACATTTTTGTAATTGTATTTAAATTAATCATATATTTATCGTATAAATAGTATTATTATTTAATAATACTATTTATACTTTTACTATATAGTTCTGTTCATAGATCTCAAGTGTATATTTAAAATACACACTTTATAGACTTTACACACTTTATATGTTTAAATATACACTTGAGATCTATGAACAGAACTGTATATTACTATTTTTTAATTTTTATAAGACTCATGTGAGACATTGCGAGCCATTTTATGAAATAATTTTTACCAAGTTTTAAAAGGCAAATGTTTCAAATCGCTAAAAATATTTATTATTTCTACCGACATTACTTATTAAAAGTTTTAAGTTTAAAAATTGATTGTTTATTTTAAGATATTTATTCATCGGATTGCCCCAACTAGTGCTTCGTTCCACATTTGAGCGTTTATTGAGGCAGTTTTGCCACGCTCAACCACTATGTGGAACGAGTTGGCCACTGAAGTATTTCTGAACCAATTAGACTTAGGGTCCTTTAAAAAAAGAGCGTACCGATTCTTAAAAGGCCGGCAACGCACTTGCAAGGCAATGTGTCCTCTTATCACGTAACATCAAGTGAACCTCTTGCCCGTTTGCCTCTTATTACAGAAAAAATACCTTCCCATTATTTTTCTTTCAGAAGCGTTTTGGTCAAAACACACCGACGTGCAGATTGAGAATTCTGATAAACGAGCTAGGTCTGGGTGTCCATAGCTCGACCTCTCCGACTTTGAAATTAATTGTCCTTTCCTTTTTATAATTTCGGTTCAAAGATACTATTACTATCTCTAAAAAATTACAGTCACACACATATTTTAGAGGTTAGTAATGTACCTACATAATTTTGAAACTATTTAAAAATAATATTATTTAATAAAAATATTAGTTGCTAAGAATATGTACAATATTTTTTACAAAACTGCAGGTAGGTCGCATCGATATTACAACACGCATGACTAATGAATAGTAATAATTTTTAGACGCTCGTTCACAGATATATAAATAAATGTTACAAGTATTGTTATAGGCATATATATAATACATATGGAATCATTGTAAATTCGTAAATACATATTAATTTTTTTTAAACTGCAAAGTATTTTATTAAATATTTGTGCGGTTGATACATTATTTCTATATTTTTTGGTTGGGATTTATATTGATTTACGAATCGATGTATTTCTTTGTTTAGCTATTTCATTAAATCTTCTTATGGACAGTGCATTAGTGTTCCAAGGAAAGTAAACAAAATAAAAATTATATATATAATTATGTAAACAAAATACAACAAACAATTATGAACGTCAAAAAATAAGTTAAATTAACTCTATACATTTACTACCAGTTCGCAAGTCAAGGGCGTAGAGCTACAAACTCTCCGCCATTCCTATTAATCGCTAAGTTGTTTGTGTGCGTGAGCTAACTTTTGTAAATAAAATATTTAAATAAAGAATACGTTTGTAATAGGTTCTCTGGTGGGTTGTAAGACCCAAGTAAATGGCCACTCGTTTCTATATCATTTTACTATCGTCGAAATGACCCTGTTAAGATAAAAATGAATTTCGTAGAGCAAACGCACACAGTAATTCCCTAGTCAGTCACGATTTTTAGGTGTATGAATCGACTCTAAAAACCGAAAAGAAAGAAGATTGTGATTTAATATTAAAATTTTGGTTGAGTATTAAGGCTGTAGACCCTCGTCTACAAGCCCCATATAACGTTTTCAGTATATCAAGGCACGAAAAGAAATCTTGATCCGATCAATCAAAACCCAAATAAAACGGGGGCAAGGGATACTCAATTGATCACAATTCATCTTTCCCTAATTTTATTCGATATTTTCGAACAATAGAGCTTAGATTGAAGTGATTTGATTTGATTCCTTGGTTTTTTGCGTCCCGAATTTGTTTTTTTAATACTTTTTTAACGTCAGGAAATGTTACATATATCCCTGAGGCATACTGCTTGAGCAGGGACTTTTTTTTTGACATACGAAATATATGTATATAAATACATGTGGACACGACCAGAAATGGAGTCAAACTTAATTTAAAACCCTATCCTCTTAAACCTTACGGATGCCATCATAACGATTACACTGACTTTGATGCTAAAAAAATATCTCAATTATGACACGTGGACAAAAACTGAGTCACTTAACAGTGTCAATGTTTAGTCGTAATAGTTAATATTGTATTCTTAGGTTTAATATTGTGTTTACTTATTAAAACAGATAAAGCCATTAGTGAAGATTATATTTTAGGTGGAAATTATTTAATCTCGGATATGAATATTAAGTACATCCCAAAGTAATTTATAGGACGCTCTGGTATAAGCTCATTTGGGATTATTAAGTTTAAATTTAATTAAGAAATATGTAACTTAGTTATATACAATACAAATTTAAATGGGGTTTTGGATAAAGATTAATTTTGCTGTTCAATTTAAGATATTAGCGTAATGTGAAAAAAATACATTATTTTTATTAAAGGACTTAATCATCTTTAACCACTTTCTTGAAAATAAAACAATTCAGTTAAATCTTAAACCATATTTTCTCAACCCTGCAATTCAATTCAAAATCATTTATTCATAATGTTCATTTATGAACGTCAAAAAAAGAAATATACATTAAATGCTTCTAATTTTACATTTGCTGTCAGTTATTAAATCAAGGGCGTAGAATGGAAAAGAAGAACTAGCAATAAACTCTCCGCCACTATTTTTAATCGCCAAGTATTTTCTTTTACACAACGTTTGTATGGAGCTGCAATCATTACACCATGTTCCACATGACGTCATAAGTAATAATGAACAATAGAATAAATTTAAAAAAAAGATTTGTCCTCTACTAGCAGGATGCATGGTGAAATACATAGTCGAAACAACTAACATCACCGCATTCACGAATTCAAGTACGACCAGTCACTACAAGTAGGGAGGGCAATTTTAGGGAGAGAGACAACCCGACGCATGGACGCCGCCACTACCACGCTTCCTATAGTTGCTTATTCCTGCAATAGTTGTTTATAAAATTGTAAGTGTTATGTAGAACTTATTAAGTCAAGTATTTAAAATAATTAATACGTCTACTTAATGGACGAGATTAGCTGCCCACGACACCGGGAATGCAGTGCTAGTTTATTATCTATAGATGTACAATATGTCTATAGTAAAAATTGTTTTTTTCTTTTCACAAAAGAAAGAAGAGGTTTTATAGCGACTTGATGATATTTAGAATGAAGAGCTTGTGAATTAGATTTCCTTAAAATTATCTTGTCTATTTGTATTGTAAAAAGTATAGTTAAAAATAATATTGGAGATAGTTTAAGTTTCTTACTTCAATTTTTTTTAAAGATATTGAATAGAATTTATCGCGTGCTTTGAGCGCAGCGATCGAATCAAGAAATTCCGTAACGTAAAACATACTGCATGAATATAAATATATAAATCATATAGCTTTACCGCGGCAGTCCCCGAGTGCCACACTTTGAACCTAATGTATAACAAATAACTAATTTAAGCTACATATTTATATTAAAATTAACGGTATCATATTTTAACAGTCAGACAGGGTGTTAGTTATTCAAATTAGACATTCTAACGAATCAGAATAAAAAAGAATTAGCGGAGTTTGCGCTTGTTTTTAGAGAGAAAAATATTATATCAGCCGAGGTCCATCACCTGACCTCAGGCTAACACAGCTCCCAATGAAGGGTGTTATTTGCTCTTCAAAACCTCGAGTAAAAATCAAAGTACACAGAGTATACAATAACACAAAGAATATTGCAACTGGCAGGTGAAATAGGAGTCTAACCTAACAGGAAATTGCACTCTGGCAATAAATACGATTGAACTTCCTATTTTTATTATTGAAACACAACTATGTTCTGTAACAATATAAATCGTTGACTTGAAATTGTTTTTGTTTTATTCAGTTACAGATAATCATCACTACATAGTATAAAACAAAGTCACTTTCTCTATCCCTATGTCCCTTTGTATGCTTAAATCTTTGAAACTAAGCAACGGATTCTGATGCGGTTTCTTTTAATAGATAGAGTGATTCAAGAGGAAGGTTTATATGTATTATATCATCCATTAAATAGTGGAAAAGTACTGTTATTTTTGAGGTTTCTAATGTGATGTAGTAAATAATTACATTTTTTCCGCTTACATTGCAAACGCAGGCTGAACCCTACGAGTTTTATCAAAATAATATAAGTATAATATAAGTATTGTACACATTGAAAAGGTCTACAGAAAAGTCCGTGATGATACCATGATGATGTCATTTACTTTTTACGACAAATAATGGCTAATTTTCGAAGCGATTTTAACCAATACAGCATTAATCCTTAACCAATTAAATACGTTGAATACATTGTTCATTTAATATCTATACAGCCCATTAAAGCTTATTTAGCAGCGAACGAACGCGTATATTATCGGAGATTTCCAGTGACCGAAATAACAATACATAATAAAAACCTGCTTTTCATCAGCATTGCACCCGTGCGACGCTGGGGCGGGTCACTAGTGAGAAAATAAAATCAATACGCTACCTTTTAGGACCTTAACATGTTAAGAGCTCGTTTCTCGGATCCGTGGAAGGCTCCCATTCATTTTTTAAAACCATTGCCATCCCTAGCTCTTGGATCCGAGTATTCGGCACTATGTGTCGTAAAAAAATAAAAACACGTTTATTTTGGAACATTAGATCATCAAGGTATCACTTATTCCACGTCATTAAATTTGAACCTGTAGGAATCCCTATTCATCGGCAAAAAAGACAGAGGGTGTAGGCCGAGAGAAAAAGCCGGCGTATGCCAACCTCTCGGATCCGAAAAATGATTTTTTTTATTAAAATAATAAAATACATTCATGTTTACTTAATCAATATTCGCTCCAGAAAGTTTTAGTTTCCGGCTATTACTTTGCATAAATTGTTTAAGAATTCAATATAACATTAGATGAAAAAAGTAATAAACATTTATTATTTTTAATTACTTTCGTTTTTATTTTATTATCCTCGTAGATTTAGTATTAACATATGTGAATTTTGAAGTGTCTCTAATAATGAATGCGTGTCAAAGCGACTATCGCCACAATTAATTACATTTTATCCAAAAAAAAATTGGAATTTGTTTTAACTGATTTGTTTTATTGTAACTTAATTTACTATTTTTGGAATAAGGTATTATTTAAGTTTGATGTATTTTCAGCCCCTTTCAACACTGCGTTTCTAAGATCGTAAGTTGACCTCTATTTCTAAGGGCGCAATTAACACTAGCTAAAAATATGACGAGGAACATGACATGGCTTAGACTAAAAATTGTCGACATGGATTAGGCGCAGAAGACCTCCTTGTTTAGATGATCACGAGATACAGAAAACGGACATTTTATGAAATTAAGCAAATCATTTTATTTATTTATATGTTATTAGAGTAAAAGGACTTAAGAAATTGAACTGGGTGGAATCCGGAGGGATCCAAGTCACATTGCCAAGCAAGGACTTGACACGATCATGACAGGATTCATAAGGAAACATAACCTGGAATGACCTAAAAAAAAAAAAGAGCTAGAATGACCTGGAGAGATATTAGTGTTCTATTATGTCTGCCCTCTGGCCCATCCAGGGGACATGGGACCTAAACTTAAGTATAACAAATAAATCAAATATAACAGCGAAATTTATTTTAACGCGAGACAAGCTGAAATTGTATCTTTAAAGAAATGGTAAAAGCGGCGAAGTAATAGAAAAGTTTTGAATCGCGACGTCGTAATTTAGAGTTTATTCAAAGATACGAAGTTATCTTGAGAAATTGTTTTAAAGTTTTAAATATTCTTTTAAATTAATCGAACGTCGAGTTCTTGACTATGTTGTCTGTAAAACATATTAAATATAAAATGAATAAAAGTATGTCTATATTTTCATGTGTCGGCTAAATAATTATTGGAAAATTACTCAAAAACTTTTTCCGATTTCAAAAATTGTTTTACCAATACCTTAAATTGAAAAAAAATTCAATCAATGCGAATGCAAAAAGGACGCTATTAATATTGGAAAGTAATTCAATCAATATATTTTTTTTTCAATACTTAGGTGAAAAACCAACATTTGCTATAAATAATTTTAATATCTTACGGTTTTTCAAATCATAAAAAAATCGCTTGATACGTTATGTAACCTAATTAGTTAATATATAAATATTTTAGGTAATAATTAGAAGCGTAAGTAAAATCTAAACAATCATTGTATACTTGAAGCCAATTAGTTTTCACACAATCAATTGTATATTAATATTCACTCACTCACACATTTGCACCCACACAGTTCACACACTCACACACTCATGCACTCAGGCGTGTTGATAACGGTTGAACAAAATAAATAAAATAAAGTTAAATAATGTAATTATTTTAAAGAATTAAGGATTTAATTAGTTTATGAAAGAGCTGGGAATCCTGACACAGGTATTTTACTTAAAAGGGTTTCCAAATCTTACACCTAGGAATGAAAATGTACCTACTTAAAATGAATAAACACTTTATTATTATTTTCGTTTCCGATAATATCTAATAACATGTATCAATAAGATTTATGAATTAGATAAGGCAAGTAAGGTTTTGTCAGCGTCGCGACACTCTTTAGTTATAAGCTCATATTTTAAACCATTAACGTCATTAGTTACCCAGCTTCAAAAAAAAGTGCGTGTTTACAAAGTACACGTGTCAGAAGTTAAATTTCTTTATTAATGAATTATTATTAAGGTAAAAGCCCGAATTAATGTTCATGAACTAGTATATGATTATTCCATTTTTTTTATAGAACAGGGGTCAAACGGGCAGTAGGCCCACCTGATGTTAAGTGATACCGCCGCCCATGGACACTCTCGGCGGACGTCGAGGTGATATGGGTGGAAATCATACATCTATTTGTATATCCATATTCAGTGTCGGACTGTATACGTGCTAATGATAATATTAATAAATAAAATCTACTATTATTGCACCAGAGGTTATGTGACAGAATTACCAAATACAGTTGAAATGAAATGAAATACGTTTATTTGGAAGATAAGATCATCATGGTATCACTTATTCCACGTCATTAAATTCGAACCTGTTGGCATCCCTACTCATCGGCAAAGAAGACGGAGGCTGTTGGCCGAGTTCTCATGTGTACAACCAATAGTTTGTATTTTTTCTCGATCTCCCTTTCTTGCAAGAGCTTTCAATCGGTCTCAATCGCTCTCTCCCTTTACTTGGACAAAAACGCTTCTTCGTGACGATTCATCCGTAAAAATTACCCTCAGGCGCCTAAAAAAGTTTCACTTAAAAAGTGTTTTATTTAAGCATAAAACAGCCACCGAATTTATTTTATCAAAATTAAAATAGCTTTGCATAACAAAGGAATACTTCGAATATTCCAAAATTTAGCACACTTAGTCCATTCATAACGCTTGAAAAAACTGAAAAATCCTTCTTCGTGCGCTAAAAATGTCGAACAATGCACATAGGAAGCAAGAACAAAGCTCTTTGCCTGCATTTGTACTGTATCGTTGCACTCGACATAGATTCTAAACTCTTTTGATATGCAAATCATACATCTGTATGTTACAGAAATCGTTAGGAATGTCAAAGCTTTTGACGATTGACTTGCACGTAACGTGATACATATTTGATATAAAATGTAATAAAGTGTAACTTTCGGATCAATACATAATTGTTTTATTTATACGTAAACCTATTACAATTTGTTATATTAAATAAATACTATAAATTAATAAACGAACTTTTAATTGATAATTGTCTTTATTCAGCAAGAATTCTTCTTCAGACATATAGATACAAAATGCCGTACTGTCATTCAATACACAGGTAATTAATAAATATTCAGAGAGCAGTGTAGTAGGTTCGATCCCCGGATATGCATTAATGAACTTTCTTACTACGTGCGCATTTAATATGTGCTCGAACGGTGCATGGAAACCTCGTGAGAAAATGACCGTGCCTTAGACCCCAAAAACTTGACATGTGTTAAGCGCAGGAGGCTGATCACCTACTAGCCAATTAGGTTGACAAGTGATCATGAAAGAGATACAGGCATCTGAGGTCCAGACCTGAAAAGGTTGCAGGGCCACTGATTGTCAAGAACGAACTAAGCCATGGCCACAGAATTAAGAAAGGATATGAAAAGTTTTTAGTTCCGAAAGATCTATATTAAACGGCTTTAGCACCCGGCTACACGAAACTGATGGCTATTCTCAAAGAAATTTAAAGTATTCATTCAACTTATGAGCAAAAAACTGAGCAGGGTTGGCCTAGTGGCTTCAGAGTGTTTCATCTCTGAGGTCGTAGGTACGATGCCTGGTACCAATGGACTTTAATTCGATATGCGTATTTAACACTCGTTTGTATGGTGAAGGAAAACATCGTGAGGAAACCGGCTTGCCTTATCGGTCAGGCAGAGAAGGCTCATCATCTACTTGCCTATTAGATTAACAAATGAACATGAAACAGATACAGACATCTGAGGTCAAGACCTAAAAAGGTTGTAGCGCCATTGATCAGCAAGAAATATAAATGAAAGACGTAAGTCGGAACGTTGCGATCAACTGTGATTGAGTGGACGTAATAGCATAACATATCATGACGTATAAGTGTGTGTATCAGTCAGTATACGCTTAACAAAGCTTACAGTAAAATCTTATAGTTGGCATATATCCCCGTTAGTATTGTTTCATTGTTCTAGTGGATTACTAGGCTGTGTGGGGTGACTCGTATTGTTTTAATGAGTATTTGATAACAAGAATACGAGTGCAAGAGTGTATGAGTGTATCTACGAGATCGATATCATTATATTTTTTTTTTAATTTTGACCTGTGACCTGTATATTGGAATGAGATAATAATTTAAATGACGTGAAAGATAAAACGTAACGTGTAGTGATAAATGTTAAGTGTGACAGAGTGCAAAGTTTAAATTGTATGGTACAATTCAAACTTCACATTGATATTTATAAGTAATATTGATATGTAAATAGAAATAAATAAATTATTTTGGTATATTACGTATTATTGTTTTATTATCCGTTGCAATATATATATTCTTTCTTAAAGTAGCATTACATATATACATTATGCTTCTAAAATGAATCATCCGACGAAAAATAAAGTGTTCTAAAGTCTCCCCTCATAATGACTGGGACATTCAAATGTAGATATTTGCTTGAGTTGGCGAGAAAAATGTGAAATCCCGGGGCCAGCGAACGAGTTAATTTCCTCGCCGGATGCCAGAATGTCGTGCTGGCTTATTGTGGGATCTCCTATCTGAAAATAGCTCTGAGAATCAGGAAAAACCGCAGAATGAACCAATTATAACATTTGTGTAACACAAAAGGCTGTAAAACAGGTATATTTAAATTCATAATTGAGTGAAATAATAAATATGTCTGTAGACCTGAGTAAAAGACGACCAATTCAAGGAGTACAAAAATAATTTTATGGGTAATATTTTTTTGTTCCTGATATTTAAAAATAAGATAAAATATTTTAGGGCGAAAATAATTTGTTAAAATTTGAGTTTGTCTAATGTGTGATTGCTACGTGTTAGCTCATCCTAAGTTGTTAAAAGACTGATAGAGCTTAGACAGAGAGTAATTATTGCAATAACTTAAGATATTGTCTACTTTCAGCTATAGACATTTTATATATTTATAATTACAAAGTTATATGATCTGTCGGAAAAGATAGAATGCGTTGTCTATGATTGATTTAGTGAATCTCTGGACCAATGACAACACACGCGTCTTTTGTTTTAGTTTTTTATCATTATTTTATAACCCATTTAGTGAAATAAAGATGATTATTTGAAACGCGAGTCAAGTATGTTTTCAAAAACGCGAGCGAGTTTTTAAATTCTTTTTAAAGATATGTCAGTGAATGTTTTCATTATGTACATATGAAATAGGTCAAATAAAAACTGTTCCATTGATGCTTCAGCCTGTAAACGATTGTAGGATGATTTTAAAGTACTTACGTACGTGTCTGTAAAATTTACTAAGTGTAGTTAAAATGAAACTAGGTGACTTTATTCAACAAAAAACAAGATTATTAGTAATTAGTATTACTATTTTCTTTCATAATGTAGATTAAGGAATTTTATATATATTAATTTATACTTTAATACGAGTATAACTAGCTTTTTGTTATAGTTATCAAATCAAATCAAATTAAAAATCATTTATTCATATAGGTAACATAATGTACACTTATGAACGTCAAAATATACTTTAAATGATTCTAATTTTACATTTACTGCCAGTTCTCAAATCAAGGGCGTAGAACGGAAGCGAAGAACTGGCAATAAACTCTCCGCCACTCTTTTTAATCGCCAAGTTTTATCTTTTACTCAAAGTTTGTAAGGAGCTGCAACCATTACACCATGTTCCATATGAAAACAAAGATTTGCCCTTATCAGCAGGAGGCATGGTGAAATAGGAGCACGCACTTACATACTCGTGAGAACAACACGCAAATACATAGTAAAAACAACTAATATCATATCCCAAAAGTCGTAGTTTCGATCCCAGACTGCACCAATGGACTTTCTTTCTATGTGCGAATTTAATAATCGCTCGAACGGTGAAGGAAAATCTCATTAGAAAAACGCTTAGACCCAAAAAGTCGATGGCGTGCACTGGAGGCTGATCACCTACTTACATTGACAAATCATGAAACAGATTCAGAAATCTGAGATCTAGACCTAAAAAGATGGCCACATATTTTTTACTTATTTGTTTTTTGTTATAGTTATTAGATATCATTTTTTTTGAGAGATCGATTTAAATGTTAAACTGAAAATATATAAATATTTTTCCACTTACAAAATCACTCCCAAGAACCGTTTCGTCATCTTTACAGTCATCGCCAATATACTTCATACCATTACTCATGAATTAATATGTAATTATCCTATTTAATGCATATTATCACGATTTATAATAAAACATAATAAAAATAAACACAGAAAATTGAGTAATATTTAAAAGTGAGTGAGTGAAAGAGATATTTAAAAGTGAGTGATAAAGATTGGGTCACTTTTATCGGTTTAATTATATAATAATAATGTTATAAGAATTAATTTTAAAATGGAAGATATAAATTATTAATATTAAAATTAAAGATATATATATATTAAGTTAATTAAGTTACGGATTTAGACTAACGAGCGACCGTTTTATCTAAATCCATAAAATACCTAAACGTTCAGCTAGTGAAAAAGATTTTTCAAGATGTCTTCCAATTCAATATTTCAAGAATCTTTTATATGATACCTTCTATCTGGTACAAATATTTTTAAAGAATATTCTTCCAGAGTAACCTAGATTTAAGTATTATATATACTCATTCTTATAATATTGTTAAACTCTCAGAAAACTATACTTTAATAATATTGTAAGAAATTTTAAAATTTACATTATGGTGAAATGGGCAAGGTACACAGAGTCAAATGATATCGCCCATAGATGCTTAAAATACTATAATTCTTGCTGATGCAAACTGTAAAAAAAGAGTATCCTTTCTTTATGTACCCAAGTATATTTGTTTTGGAAACATATCAACGGGCAGACGACGGGTTTCACGGTGCAGAGCAAAATAAGCAAAGACAGGTATATAACATATATCAAAGATATATATCGTGAGACTTATATAACATGCAAGGATTGTTTTATGAATTGAAATTGAGTAATTGTATAGTTCCAATCTATGTACATTTATGTTAAGTCAATACTTTCAATTCAATTCTAGCACACGAACCATAGGCTCCACCATCACGTGAATGTCTAGACTAGTCAGCTCATTGACACCACGAGCCTAGTCAGACTGAAAAGGACGAAACAGTTAGAATTATTGAATTAGAGATTGCGCACATTAGTATTTAGTGCTAAACAGTGAAAAATAGGACACAAGAACAGAGTGTCTTCCCTTTAATATAGACTGTAAATAGTGTTCTTGGATGTCCTTATGTTAAAAATACGTTTTAATTAAATAGGTTAGACTTAAAATACTTTTCAGTCTTAGTTAGGCTAGGTCAGAATGGTTCATGATGTTTTTGTAAAGACACTTGATAAAAAAATGCCTTCAATCTACGAGAAACTACATAAATCGTATCCTAAAACAAAAATAATATCCTAGATCAATAAATAAACCTACATTAATGAAAGCAAATGTTAACGTGTTGGTAAAATGAAAAAAGTTTGTACATAATGCAAATGTGTATGCCATGTCTAAACAATGGGTACGCAAGGAGAATTTAATCAAACTTACTTCCAACACATTATACTTGAGCTTTAAGAAAACCGTATAATTATTTTGTTTGGCGTGTAAAGGAAAATTAAGTAATTATATGTTTAAGCACACAAGATACGTAATCTAAGATTATAAAAGACATAATATTATAATAATATATACATTTGCTATACATAAACTTTGAGTAAGTCTGAACAATTACTTAACAGTTGAGCTCGGCAGATGTTTGATTCTGATAAGTTTCCTCTGAAACGCTTGCATTAATAAACTTAATACCTTTATAATTAATAATGTGTAACCACAAATTAATTATAATGTTCTATATGTAATTTTTTTAATTTTCCAATTTCAATATCATTCAATAACGAAGTCGATAAAAAAATAGTATTTTTATGTTATAAATTACATACGCTACGAAAAGCTACGCAAGATGCTACATAATGCTACGCCTTTCTTGCGTAGCAGCCGTAGACGTCGAGTTTAATTGATTTTTGTTTAGGAAAAATTTACATCATTATCAGTCGTTGCTATATCGTATTAGTATCTTATTTGTGATCAAATTTTTTGCAGTGAAAACTTCTTTAGCGGCATTGTACACTTTTTTTGGAATGGGTAAAAAAAGTTTAACTCGCGTCAGGACACGAGACCTGAAAATTTGTAAGACAGATGGAGAGTAGACAGCTGGCGCGGCGTATTTAATGTAATATCTTTAAACGAGCAATTCATATATATATGTATATATAATTGGAATCTCGGAATCGGCTCCAACGATTTTCATAAAATTTAGTATAAGGGGGGTTTCGGGGGCCATAAATCGGTCTAGCTAGGAATCATTTCTAGAAAATGTAATTTTATTTGTGTTTTATTAACTTAGACATAGAATTGCTCGTTTTAATATGTCAGTCAAATAAAAGCTTAAATATGAATATAATTATCTTTATTCGATAATTATATTCATATTTCATCATTTTATTACTATGTAATTCGTACTGAAATATAATTTCCAAGAAACACAATTTATAAAAATAAATAAATACCGAGCAAATCTCGGGCATCCAGGTACTGTAATATAAATTGTCGTGTTTGTGTACGTTGCCGCAATATATAAATATTGTATTCTACCACATAAATTATAGTTTTATACTGATTATTAAAGAAATTCGTTCAAAATTATTCCCTAACCATTCCAAAATATGAAAAATGCACAACGTTAATATTCAAGTTTTACTTCTGCCAGCACTCCCAAAGTGCAACCCGTCGTTTTCTATTCCATCTATTTAGTGACTTAATATGAAACTTATTACTATTGTTACGAAGACGGGTCAACTGCAATGTTTTTAAATTTTTCCACTACTTAGAGAACTTTTCAGCAGGCTGAAATATGATTTATGACCGTTTCGGGAGAGGGTCAATCACATATTAGAAAATCGAAATTTACATAATGTTGCCGTAGTTTTCAGGAGGCTGAAACATTTTTTCAGTCGGTTTCAGAACACGTATAGACGAAAGGTACACTTTTCAGCAGACCCGTTTTCAGGCGTTTTAGGCCTGGTTATACCCCTTTGATGAAGGAATATTCTAGAACGAATTTTCTAGGTGTGGGACAAGCACTGTTTGATACGCGAAAGAGAGGAAAGATAAGAACCTTCTCGAAGCTAGACCGAGAACTCTAGAACGCCGTACGACAAGCACGCAGCAGTGTGCGAAAGAGATAGCGAGTACGCGCGTTCTAGAATTGTGCGATCGCTACTCAGTAGCGCTCCCGCCTAGAAAGTTCTCGTAGAAATATCATTCGAGACTATTCCCAGGGATATATAAGCGAGCCAAAACGCGACCAATCAGTTCAGTATCGAATGCAATTCCAAGCGATAAACAGCGAAGAGAAAAATTGCGAATAAGTGATACCAGTGATAAAGTACTGAGTAATTTAAGTGATTAGTGACAGTGTTTCATTGTGTGTGTGTTATTAGTGCTTTTCTGTGCGTAATTTCCAGATATTAGTGTAAACGAATTCCTCGTAGATTTTATTGAAATAAACCCTTGAATAAATCGACGGCATTTTCTATCCAATCCCCTAGCTCGTAACACTATAAATAATGAACTAATAATGTTATAGAAACAAAACAAAAACCTAAATTTTATTATAACTGATTATAAATAATTCAATTCTTGTAAATTTCGCTAGTATGCAACTAAACAAATCAGTCTCAGATATATTCAAGGTGCGCACCTTGAATATATCTGAGACTGATTGATCCTTGAATATATGAGAGACGCGTAAATATTGCTTCTCTGAGTAAATTTGTACGCGCGCGAGGCACTACCAGCAATTGCGACTGCTTACACACGTCAGAGTGATTATTTAGCACACACAGGCCCAATCTCCAATAATTCCACATTATATATTCCACCTCTACAAACCTTAAAAAAATATAATTTGACAGTAAAGTCCCTCCTTACCTCTAACTTATTGTATGCCACGAAACCCACCAAAGATAGTTGGATACATAACGCATGGACAATCTCATGTATGTTAATGTGCTAAGTGCCATGCAGTGCAGGCCTATTAAGAATCAACTATATTTATTTTATTTATATATTAAAAAAATCTATATAACTACGTTACGCTATTGCTAGGAAAATGCTTGTATTCGCCGTAATGTACAGTGCACTTTAAAGTAGATTAGTCGGCAGTTACATTTATCAGTAGTGCGAATGAATAGCTAGGCTAGGACACTTGTAGTTTGCAGTTTCTGTGATATATAGTCTGTAATATTTGCTGTAGTAATGTGTGTATGCACTTAAAGAGAAGTGTGTAATATGTTTTATTAATTTAAACAAATTGTACATATAGTAATTGTAATATACCTAATAACTAACCTTAAACTTTAATAATTTTCTCGGGCGTTTGTGCGTTTTTGCCGCGCACCAGCTGCCCACGGAAGTATTTCCGAACCAATTTGACTTAGGGTTCTTCAAGAAAAGAGCGTACCAATTCATAAAAGGCAACGCACTCGCGAGCCCTCTGGCATTGAGAGAGTGTCCATGGGCGGCGGTATCACTTAACATCAGGTGAGCCTCCTGCCCGTTTGCCCCCTGTTCTGTATAAAAAAAATATATATATTGTTAAAAGGAGTCCCTTTAGGCAAGGTTCGAAGATACTGGCAGCGTTCCCCCTTTGAATAACTAGACTAATTCTTTGTGTAAGGTAGCTGCCAGCTCTTCGTTCTCCTGTGATGTCGACTAAGCATTTTGATAATTCCCTAAAAAGCCTTATCGCACCAGGACCCCACGGACCAAGGGTCTCGACACCGACTTACATACAGTATTTAAGAATTTACGCCAAACATTTTGTCTAGAATCAATTTAAATTTTCGTCAAAGGATCGAATACTCTTTGGAAATTATTGTTTGAGTTAAAGAGAATACAAAGTTTGTTTGATTAAGAATGAAACGGAACATATTTTGGAACTTCATTTTGTTTCTTTCATTTTTCATAAATATTGTCACTACAACGATTTTTATGAGAAAATATAGAATTGTGTTCCAATTCTATGGAAACAGTGCCACGAACTATAGAAAATTAATTTAGGAAATTCCCAATTTATATAAAAAGGCTTTTACCGATAAAGAGTCTATACTGGAGGACACGACGTATTGGAAATAACAATAAATACCATCTAACTAACGTGTAAACTAACACCCATCTAATTTGCATTTTTCATTCTAAGCTTCTTTATTTTACTAAATATCTCAGAAATATGTTGGACTTCCGCGCGATATGAATATTCCTATACAATGCTTCTTATTTTAACATCAAAATGCTTAACAATAAGCAAACTAAAAAAAATTATAGTCTGTACTATGTCTTGAACATTACAAATAACTCTCAGACTGAATTCAACTCAATACACGAAAAAGAATCACATACATTTTCGATAATATATTCTGTGTATTAACAATTTTCAATCTCCATTTAATTCAAATACTTTGCAGTAAGCAATATGGTGCAGGCATTGTATAGTCTGTGACCGCTGAAGCTTTCAGATTCAATACGTGCCTTCAGCTTGTGCCTGACAAATGTAAATTGCCGGCCGAGCCTTTTGTGTCATGGTAAAGCATCGAATATTACCAGTTACAATGTAAACCTTGGTTTAATGTATAGATAGTATAGATATAATTGTTTGATGATTTTCTTTATTTAAAAGAGTACCGAGAGTTTTTACGCCGGCTTTTTCTCCCGGCCTACACCCTCTGTCTCCTTGCCGATGAGTAGGGATGCCTACAGGTTCAAATTTAATGACCTGGAATAAGTGATACCTTGATGAACTTATGTTCCAAAATAAATGTATATTTATTTTATTTTTAAAATTTTGCTTAGTAACCAGTGAAACTAGATAGTAAAGTATAGTTTCAGAAATATCTTTTCATAAAACTAAGACTCTTGGGCCGTGAGGTTTAAGTGCATAGGCACTTATTAAAGATTGAAGCTGGCGCCCCCTAGATAGAACTAGTGCTTTCCTTTCTCAACGAATAAGTATCGCAATACAGCGAAGAAATGCTGCCAGCATTAAAGGTCACTCACTGGTGCCACGGACCAAACTCTTTAAATATAAAATACTAGTGACCCGCCCCAGCTTCGCACGGGTGCAATGCTGATGAAAAGCAGGTTTTTATTATGTATTGTTATTTCCGTCGCTGGAAAGCTCCGATAATATACGCGTTCGATCGCTGCTAAATAAGCTGTAATGGGCTGTATAGATCTATATTAAATGAACAATGTATTCAAGGTATTTAATTGGCTAAGGATTAATGCTGTATTGGTTAAAATCGCTTCAAAAATTAGCCATTATTTGTCGTAAAAAGTAAATGACAAAAAAAAGTTATTGTGGGTTATCCATAAGAGATAGACATATACCATCATGGACCTTTCTGTTGACCTTTTCAATGTGTACAATACTTAGTACATTATTTTGATAAAACTCGTGGGGTTCAGCCTGCGTTTGCAATGTAAGCAGAAAAAATGTAATTATTTACGACATCACATTAGAAACCTCAAAAATAACAGTACTTTTCCACTATTTAATGGATGTTTTTATACATATAAACCTTCCTCTTGTATCACTCTATCTATTAAAAAAAACCTCATCAGAATCCGTTGCGTAGTTTCAAAGATTTCAGCATACAAAGGGACATAGGGACAGAGAAAGCGACTTTGTTTTATACTATGTAGTGATGATCAAACATCAAACCTTAATGGGCAAATACATTATTACGCCTAAAATTATAGAACGGAAACGAAGAACTTGAAAACTGTCAATAAATGTCAAATTAGAAGGAGTTCATATATATTTCTGTTTTTGACGTTCGTAAGTGTACTTTGTGTTACCTATATGAAAGAATGAATTTGAATTTAGCTTTATTTATTATATTATATCGCATGTTTCAATCGATAAAAGGTTTATATATAACATGAAAAAAATCGAGAGGGACCCGACAGAGCGTGCTCGTTATCCCGCGTTTGATCAGCGGCCAGGCGTGACCCAACATACCCACGTTATTTATAGACTTGTTTGCCTTCATAATTATAATATGAAATAATACGCCATGAGTACCTTATGATTTATTGAATATGTTTTACTGGATCCATTCGTGAATAGTTTATAGATTCTTCTCGGTTCTCAGGCATAGGATATGTAAGAACAAATATCGTAATAATAAGTAAGGATGAACGCAGTTCAAATTAATTGCGTTCAATTTGTGCAGTAAATTTCCGGAGTAGTTGTCGCCTGCGACCGGTAGAAGACGCTAATCCTTTTAAGCAAATAAAGTCCCTTTATAGGAGAGGGGAGATTTGACAGACATCTGCATCTTCTCAAACACAGATCTCCCTGATAGGCTCTTAATTAGAAAGAAGAAAAGAAACTAAATTAAAAATATTAATTTAAAAAGAAATAAAATTAAAACATGGACAGTGAGTGGTGGAATTTTCTCGTCTCGCCAAGACGTATGGGCCAGAGTAAGTAGATTTTATGACTTTTTACTTGTAATTTTATATATATATTGATATGTTTTGATTCTGCTCTATAAAGGATCCTTCTGTCGTAAAGACAATATATAGTTCTCAAATCTATTACATAAGGGGACTTAGGTGAAGTCGTGGCTATTAACATGTTGCTTATTCTTATTAATATAGACAAGATTAGTAACTTTTTTTACATTTTCTTAGAATTTTATATTTATTGTTACAATGTTGTATTAGTTTCAATTTCAGCTAGTGAAGATTGTTGATTACCCGTAATTAAATAAAGGATTTAAAGTTAAAAAAATTACAAATGCTAGTAAGCTTTCGTCTTTAAATAAATAAACAAGAGCTGAACGATAAAGGAATACACAAAAGTAATTTGACAGTAGTATTATACTTGGCTGAAGGTTCATTGTTAAATACATATAGTGTATCTAGATGGCGTTAGCTGTAATTTAAAACGCGCTAACAAAATGTAAATTTGTACGCTTTATATTGTGTGTTAAAATATCTATAAAATGACATCCCCACCCATCCCGGCTGAGCTAAGCTCGCCAAAACAGCCCTTGCTGAGCTGTAAAGGCCCTTAAGGCCAACAGCGAGATTCCATTCTCAAAAAAAAAAACTATTATATGAGAGTTTAAGCTATCGAAGGTATTTTTATTCCTTTACTCGCGGACTCATCAGGGAGCTTGAATAGAATTATTCATTGGCCAGTTCGAGTCGGATAGACCGCGATCTATCCCATTGCACTAGAAACCAGAGGTGTATATGTTCCCAATATTTAAGCTTAATATAGAACACTGGTGATGCCTGCAGGTGCACATACAAAACATTAATCCTCGAAGACTACTTCTACAAGTAGTCTGTTATCGCCACAGCAGCCATGTCGTTTCAAGAACTGACATAATTCTAACAAAATAAGCTTTTATTTAAGCAAAATATTAAAAGACGATTGCTTATTTAATTGCGAAAAAACATGGTAAAAATCAATAACGATGAAACAGAAAATGTTTTCATTAAGTTTGAATCGTGGTTACGATGAATGGAGAAACAATAAAAAAAATACTTTACGTTTGAGTTTACGACTTTAGATTGCGAAATTCTTTTTTTTTAGGTGAATTAAATATATTTAAAAAGAGATTATCGGTATGTTTGATTGTTAAATACAAAATATTTGAGACCACAAATATGGAAATTAAAAGTCATTTCGTAAAGCCTTTGAATAATTCATCAGCCTTTGAGATAATCACAGCATTCATGGAATCATTCCAGGAATACGTAAAAAAACTTATGTATTGTATTAATTCTTATTATTATAACTGGAAAATTGTAAATACATATTTGTGTATTGGAAAAAAATACTAGTTTTAGGTAAAATGTATTTCTGTCTGTTTAATTCCTTTTTTTTCTTTTTATACATTAATCAAAATCTCATTTTTTCAAGATGACATTATTTCTATTAATAAATAAATAAAGCCTTTATTGACAATCTTGTGAGTAACATTTTATCTTATTTTTACTTTATGTACTATTTATACGTATTAACGAAATTTAGTTAAGGTAAATGTAAATATTATCATATTATTTCCTATTACACACCGGTTTCTTAATAGTCTTGCTTTTCAGCATAGGCCTCCCCTAGCGTTCTCCACATCTATCTCTTGCTTTCCTACTCACCAAATTACTTTAGTTCAAACACAGGCATCCTTTTTAATTTAATAACGCAAGAACCCGCCGTTCAAAATAAACGCTACAATTTTACCTTTCATTAACATTTCGTTTTATTCTGATAAAACCTTTTACTAAAGGGTCAAAATGCTTTTAGAGTTGAACTAAGAGCACTTGAAAATATTGAAACAGTAGATGGTCGCAATAATGGAGTGTCGTCTCTGATCAGTATCTGACCTAAATTATTTCAACAGGAATTTTCGTAGGAGTTAATAATTATCTTAAGTGTTTGACATAGTTTAAATGTTTTGGCTCTGTACAGAATTACGATTTGGGGATCAGATAAAGTGTTCAGCAGTGCTTAGCAGTGATTACTTGTATTAGCTGGGCATGTATGTATGTTCCTATAGTTCGTGGTGTGAAATTCAGTTGCTTACACTTATCGATCCACAGATTGTCGTTTTAGATTATAACACAATTTGCATACGATCTAACTTGTGACTCGCTCAAAATTATATACATATCGCAGTAAAGTAGTTGAATCAGAGAGTTAATTGAATCTATAGACAATTAATTAAAGATCGATATTCAATCAAGGCGCTACAGTTCCGTCAGACAAGTGACTGAACGAAAGGTTTAATGAGTTTCTTAAACGTTCCTAGACAACAATACTTATCTAACCGAACCTAACCAATTATAATACAACAAAATAAGGAACAAAGCTATCAGTTCTTCACGATCACACCGAAATAAGCAGCGGAGCCGACAACATGTTTACGATTTCACAACGACAATTTGTAAGAAAAAACCACTCACACAACAAACCAACGTTTGCCAAAAGAAAAACACTAAAAGTAATCAGCTGTTGTTAGGACCGCCATCTTGTTTTACATTATTAATAATGATGATGCATGCTGATTAATCGACATGCTGGTTTTTGGTCAGACAGATAGTTAAATTTTTTCGACGCTGCTTTTTTAAATTAAAATGACTAGGTGAAATGTCGATCTTTAATTAACTGTCTAGAGATTCAATTAACTCTCTGATTTAACTACTTTACACCGACATACAGATTAATCTAAGTCCTCTCTCCAATGGACACTCTGATCTCAATACATATTACGGAGCGTCACGGATTTCTTTTTTATGGAAGAGGGGAAAGGGGTCACTATTAATAAAGTGATAACAGCTATCCATGAACACCTGCAACGGCGCTAAATTTTCATTCAACTTTCGCATTATAACCGAGTAGACAAATAAATGCACGCATACCTTATCTGTAACAACTCTTCACAAAATAACACAAAACACTCCCTACTGTATAAGATTTTGTATCGTTTCTTTGTCTATTATTTTAAAACGTCAATAATCGTTTTAAAGTAGATATGACTTCATTTGAGAACTGGTAGTAAATGTAATAAAAGAAGCATTTAAATAGGTTAAATTTCTTTATTTTGACGTTCATAAGTGTACATTATATTTTCAACAAGAATAAGTGATTTTTGATTTGATTTGATTTTTTCCTTGATATTCGAGGAGTGAAATGAAGGCGTTTTTCCCGTAAGTCTACGAGAGGAGAAAAGCAATGGCACTGGCAGGAAAAAATATTAAAAATAATTTTATATGCAATTAAAATTGATTTATATATTTTATTCGTGTCTCTTATAATCTAATCTTTGTGTATATGTATTTTAACAGTTTAATTTTAAAATAATATTATATAATATTTTATTTCATCAATGGTCTGTTGCACAATGTCCGGATAATCTTTGTGTATATGTATTTTAACAGTTTAATTTTACAATAATATTATATAATATTTTATTTCATTAATGGTCTGTTGCACAATGTCCGGATAAGTTCCAAATAAGCTATTCATTAGTTATTGGTATTGGACAAACACTATTTTTGCGTTTCACGACTGTCAGTTAGCGCGAAATTTCTTCGAAACTTTTATCTTCCGAATAATTTATGTGTTGCATAGCTATTTAGTACTTTATCCATACATAGTGAAACAGACCCTAAGAATATGATGTTTTATTATGTCATCTTTATGCAATAATACAACACAAAAGCTCCGAAAGCTTAAAGCATTTTGTAAAACGAATTTAATCCCCGCAACTTTGGAAGGTTGCTTAAGCATCCAACAAAGATTTGCATTAAAATTTTGAAGCACCATTTAAAATATCTCATTTCACAAAATAGTTTCATAATTAAACTTATGATTAAATTGTTCAAAGAAGTCTTTGAAAAATATTTCTCAGTAGTTTTTACTTACCTATTTCACATAAACATAAAAGGAACTAAGATCAAGTGTATTTTTACTTTTAAGCTGAAGAAAATAATGACCATAGTAAAGTTATAGTTAAAAAAAGAGCGTGTGTTCTTACACGCGTTAGAATTAACTTCTTTGGCGTATGGAAAAAAATAACTAAAATGCAGTAGTGATTAACGATAAATATTAAAATTAATCAAAGAGATTTTATTCAAATAAAAAAAATTATTAGTAAACACTATCACCGTCGTTTATGAAATTTATTTAAAAACACCAAAGTAATATTTATTTATTCAAACGGTTTAAGTGTACTGTTGCGTGTTCTAAATATAAAAATACAGAATATACAACTTGAACATAGTTATCGATTTCCATGCCACCTAGACCTCACTACGATGTCGAATTTAGGTGTTGGTGCGCGAGTTAATAGTACCAACCTTACTCATATAAGCTTTGCTAGCACTAAACCAAATGTAGGTTGTGTGTCAGCAACAACGAATACTTAGTAAGTAATTTTTAATGTATAAATCCGTGAGGATAGATATTAAGTTGATTATTGTTTAGTTCTTAATTAAGTGCTGTCACTCTGTTCATTTAAATAAATTATTTTTAAATCAAAAGTCCGATGCCGTTCCTTTACTGGCGCAGCCGGTAGGATCTCCATAGTTGCCAGTAAAGGAACGGCAACGGACTTTAATAGTTCATTTGGTTTAGTGCTAGCAAAGCTTATATGAGTAGGGTTGGTACTCTTAACTCGCGCGCGCATCGTAAAAATTCACTCTCATCATTTTTCTCCATTGCGCCAAAAGAAGTATAACTTCAAAAATATATCAACCTGACATGACTGACTGAATCTGACAACCGGTTGCAGCGCCACTGATTTATTTCACTGGGCCTCAGATTTCTGTATCTGTTTCATGATCATTTGTCAATCTAATAGGCAAGTAGGAAATTAACCTCATGTACCTGACAAACGCAGTCTACTGTTTGGTTCTAAGTCAAGCCGGTTACATCACTATGTTTTCCTTCACCATTCGAGTGAATGTTAAATGCGCAAATAGACAGAAGGTTGGTTTAGTCAGGATCGAACCAAATGCCTCAGGGGAGTCTTACGGAAGACACTACACCAACTCTGCGAACACTTATACTTATACGCGTAGTTACCTAGCAATAAGGTAAACTGTCAAAAACTTGAGTTCGATAATTAACTGCTATAACTAATTATTATTCGATTATAATCCATACAAGGCGTGGTGCGCTTTGCGTCATAAAAATAATGCCCTAAATTGTAAACAATTGTAAGGTTTTTATACGGAACCAAATGCATGTGTACTGAGGATACCGACATGCTTTACCATTGACGTGCAAGAAAAATAATTGGTCACGAAACGGATTCAGAAATCTGAGGCTCAACGACTGAGAAGCACACAAACGATGAATTTAAGACTTTTTACTAAAATGTTTATAAATAAATTAAAAATAGCTTTTAGTGGAGTACTGAGTTCATGTCGTTTTACACTAGTACTGGACCTCCGACGGAGTTAGTGCATCCTTCAAATTCTTCCAGTCTTTACCTCGTGACAATTCAAATTCTGCCCCACTAACTTTTTTTTTTCCCAAGTTTCTGGTGGCGTCCTTTCTTCTTCCCAATTGGGCATTTTAAGTCATCTGCCATCACTTCCACTTTAACACTTTTGTATGTGTTACGTTTTTTATTCTTTCTTTGTTAAAATGTTTAGTTCATTGGGAAGTGTATCCTTAGTTATCAGTGGTTCCATGTTGTCAAATGCATACTCGGTCTAATGTAGGCCGTGGACACTTTAGTATAAATGACTTATTAAGATCTAGACTTGTTGTAACACACGTGCGCAATTTGTAATTGAATCATAAGTTTAATTAAAGACTTAAGTAGTTAATAGAACTTGCTGTTTTTAACAGCCGACGGCAACCATCATACTCCTAAGCAAACATAATATTACTGGCAATATGTAAACGCTGGCAAAATCGATAACACAATTTTACATAGTCTTTTGTCTCGCATCCGATACGTTAATTGGCAATAATCTTAGGCAATCGAGTATTGGCAACACAATACCTGCACTCGATATTAATCGTATATCGGCTCGCTCAAAGACGACCGGAAATTGCCGTCGATCAGTTGTAAAAAGAGAAGCTATGTAAAGAGGATATTTCGTTTTTAGTTAAACTGTTTTTTTTGGATTTTAACCTATTATTAAGTGAACTTTGATTCCCATATGCAGTGGCTTAATCGTGCGACTCCCATCCCTGGGAAATAGGTTCGATGCCCGGCTGTGCACCAATAGACTATAATCATATGTGCACTGGAACGGTAAAGGATAACATCGTGAGGAAACCTTTACTCACAATGGCTTGCCTTAGACTCAAAATGTCGACGGCGTGTGTATACAGGTAGGTGGCTGATCATCTACTTGCTTATTATATTGTCAATTATCATGAAACAGATATAGTACTCTGAGGTGCAGATATAAAGGTTGTAGCGTCTACGTCTCCAAACTATTCAAAATTCGAGTGCACTCCTCCCTCAAAAGCCGGCAAAGCATCCACCAAAAATGATTGTCTATAGGCTGCGATGACTGCCGTTTTTGGGCATCCCGTAGGCTCGTATGCCCCATAAAAAAGCATTCTTGACTCCGATAATGTACAAAAGAAAGACTACACTTATGTTGAAGTGTTACTTAGATTTAAGAATCCTTAAGGATGTTCAGGCCCTGTTAGGTTTTTATTAGCGTCGCAACCCATAAATGTACGCCAGTTATAGGCCTATGTCTTAAAAGTTTAAAACCAGCTTCAAACAAAGGCCTTTAAATCCCTCTAACAAGTGACACAGAAATTAACTCGTTATAAGTGCTTTTCAGAGTGCCATATCAAGTAAATTATATTAGATAGATTATTGTATGGTTGCCCTGATAACACCCTCTGCCGTGACGATCTAATCTAGCTAATAAATAAAAATGAAAAATTCAACGTAATACCAAAAAGTTCTCAAATGACATAAAATTTGGTTTAAATAAGTTATAATTTGCCTTTCTCGAACCTAATTCGCTGTTTTGTTGATTTTTTTTTCTCAAGTACCAAAATTCTTGGTAATTTTATTTTATTGTGTATTTGTCTTATCCTGTTTATGTTTTTAATTGTATTTTTTTTTAAAACCTACTTTTTGCAAAACTTATACTTACATATATTGTCGTACATATTAGATAGAAGATTTTATAAAATTATCAGTAGATTTCGTAATATGTTGTAAACTTAATAAGTAAAATCAAGTTTGGTTTAAATTATCAAACACCTGGGATCCAATTACATCCAAATTAAAATCTCAATACAAACAATCCGCAAAAATGGAGGACACCGTGAGCAATTTCTGCAGAAACCCTACATCTTTTAGTCGATACCAACTCCGGGGAAATAAATACAGATAATACAACATTTTCTACAGCTGTGATTCTTTTTTGACATTTAACACCTTTTGCCTTGAGTCACCGTGACCACGCACGCTGTAAAGCACGCGATACGTCGAATGAATTTAAAAAAAATGTTAAATAATTAAAAGTGTACAATAATACATAGCTTCCGGTAAAAAAGTGTTTTCTTTAAATAAGTTTTACATTAAAATTTAATGTTATCATGAAAAAGTAATTATATTCATAAGGTTCAAGGGGCAGTGACTGATTTCCCCGACAATTTGCTCAGTAAGCAATTTTCTTGAAGCCAATCAGATGTCAGAGACAGCTGCCGGCCGATATTTACGCCTTCGCCCTCTTTAATAGACCTTCGCGTTCTTATTGAATATTATTCTCATATTTGGCTGTCCTTTAAAAATATTTGTACTGACAACAACCATGGCTGGACGTTTATTATAAGCTCGTTATTAAATATTTTGAATGAACACTTCGTTATCATAATATACAAAATCATTTATTCATAAAAAAACAAAAGCAGGTTAAAAAATATTAAAACATTAAGAAGTGAAATTAATTAACAAAAAGAAACTCAGTATGACGTGAAACTATAACTAAAATTAAATAATATAAAATATGAATAATGTATGAAGAAAATTGTAAAAGGTGAAAGGTTAATTGAGTCACAAATATTTTCTATCAAAATCTTAATATATATAAATCTCCTGTCACGATGTTTGTCCGCGATGGACTCCTAAAGTACTTAACCGATTTTGAATTAAATTGGCACAACGTGAGCAGTCTGGTCCAACTTTGAATAGTTGACTACTATGTAATGTGACAAAAACCTTAGCCACAGCAACGCTTGGCCGAGTCTGCTAGTGGTTATCTTTATATATATAATTCTTCTGCGAGTGTGTATGTCACTGAACTTCTCTCAAACGACTGGACCGATTTGACGAAATTTTTTGTATGTGTTCAAGGGGATCTGGGAATGGTTTAGATTCACAATTTTGTCCGCTGGACAAGGTTTTTTAAATTAATTTTTAATTTATTAGTAGTTGTTGATTTTGGAATGTTTTACATTGGATGCGACAGACGGCGCTACCATCGCAGTGTCAAATTTTAAATAATATTCGAATTTTAATTTTAGTCTATCCCGACAGTTAGCGCTGCGATCAAATTAAAAAAAGTTTCGTTATCATTGTGTTATTGTAGACCATGTGCTGGATCGTTAGATATTGTCATTTGAATAATAATTTTCATCAAAATGGTCCAGAATGTTTTAGCTTATTAAAAAAAGTTTGAAATTTTCAAATTAAAGACGTGTAGACAGGACAACGTCTGTCGGTTCCGCTAGTATTATATATAATTAAATGTTCACCTACCATTATCTTACATTAGAATGACTAACGCCCAAAGCCAATAATCTATCTCAATCGATTTTTGACCATCTGAGATACACATCTTAATTCAAATACTGACAAAAGTGTGCCAATAACCAATCCGCGGATCGCAATAGCCTTCTGTCGATACAAGCTATCCGTGGTAGGTCGGATGTAGAAAATCAAGTAAACTCAGTAAATTATGATTTCAACTTACACCAGATTTTAAAATAATTAAAAAGCTATTAGATATGATTTAAAGTTTTAAACATAGACATGCATATATTAATATTATTTGTATGGTTTTATTTAATTCATTTGCACTGTAAAGAGAGGAATGGCGGGATTTGGAGGAGGCCTTTGCCAAAAAAGGGCACACAGATGCACCAGAATTGGATTAAAATGGAAATTGGTTTAAATGTATATAAAACATATAATGTAAAATGTATCTGAATAAAGGCTATTATTATTATTATTTAACTCATTTGGTTTATATTGATCATCATATATGCGTATAAAGACCGAAAAACATTCAATCTGTCGCCAAAAATGGATTGTCTTCGTAGAGTTTGGTTATTGGGATGCAGATAGGAGATCGATCGACTGTCACGGTATGACATTAATCCACAATCGAGACTATGGATTAATTATTGGGTTCGGGCTTTAATTAATAGGTTTCAGTGTTGATATACCAAATTAAGAAAAAATTACGTATTTTTACAGTGAGAAACTCTCACGATTATCTTAAAGCAATTCCCGACTAACGTTTGACCCCATCAGACTTACGTCGTAACGACACAATTTCCAAAGGACATCTATTTCGCTCCCAACATTCGGATAACGTTTTCTACTTTATTCAGCTATTTTACTAACATTCTTAAATATTTACAGTTAGAAATGTGAAATAGATCTTTCTATATTTTTAAGTCTTTATTACGATGCAACGAAAGATTTCTTGTGTAGCCATTCGACGTAGACTTTAAACTAAATTATTTTTTTCACACACTTTAGTTTTATTTTGTTTGTTACTTTAGTCATAGTATGTCGTCATATCTTTGTATATTTCTGTCTGCGATGGAAGGCTGCTGAACTGAGTCATATAGCTACCAGCCTCTTTCAAAGATGGTTATAACAGTTGCATTTCACCTTTAATATGCAGTATTAGTGGCAAATAAACTTTATTATTATCATTAAATGACCTATATTTAATAAATATAGAGCATAGTTTAAAAAATATTTTTTTATACGTATGAAGGCAAAGGAGCAGAAGGTTTATCTGGTGTTAAGTGTAGTGTAGTTAAGACATTCACATTGCCAGAAGGCTCACAAGTGCGATGCCAGCCTTTTAAAATTTGGTACCCTGTTTTCTTAAAGGAGTCTCGTTCGGAAATACCTACTTGAGTGGGTAGCTGGTTCTATATAGTACGCAAAACCTCAGTTTTGGAATGATGGACGCCGAAGTCATATGGATGGACGGACATCCGATAATTAAACTCAGCTGCAGTATAGTCCGAACAACTCTTTTGAATAATCTACATGTTAAACACGATAGAAAAGGCCTTTTGAAGAAATAGTTGGTGATATTTTTAATAAAAGGAAGGAACGTACTTACTTGTCTCGGAAGATTCATTTACTTAAAAGTTAATTCATTCACAAGTTCCAGGTACCAGGCGAGTATAAACGCGAGAGTACAAGTTTCAACTCGCATTTACTTTGTATGAATTTTAATTAATTATATTATTATCTCTTCGTTATAGTATCCTAGGAACTTGTTAAACAACAGTAATTTCGTTTTAACTTTGGGGTGAAACCAATTTAAATGAATTGCAACAGGGATACAATAATGTTAAAATCGTGTTTAATTAAAAATTCAGATTTCTTCAAATTTAACTTTAATAAACTGATAACAGCAGCACATGTACATAACTTCACATACGTTTTTAAAAGGGAAGAGGTTATACTTCTTTGGCGTATCAAGACAAAAATCTTTTATCTTTCGTCTTATGCTATGTTTGGAAAAACGACACTAACAATCGAACAAATTTACTCTCATCATTTTTCCCAAACGTGCCAAAAGTAGCATATCTTCAAAAATAGTAAATTCAATAAAAATATGAAATGCCTTGTACAAGGATGTCCATTTTACGAAGGCTTTCTTAGTTTTATAAGTGTGATTACGTAAATAGTTGGAGTTATGCCCCGATAGTGTAATCAGACGTAGGCACTCTTAAGCGTTTTATAAGCGTACATTAATTAATTTAGTATTTAATTCATTAGCAATAAAGAATGAGAGAATTTAGAGTTTATTTATAGAACTGGGGGCAAACGGGCAGGAGGCTCGCCTGATGTTAAGTGATACCGCCACACATGCACACTCTCAATGCCAGAGGGCTCGCGAGAGCGTTGCCGGCCTTTTAAGAATTGGTACGCTCTCTTCTTGAAGGACCCTAAGATGAATAATACCCTGAGTGCAATGAATACTCCTTTTTTTATTTGGACCACAAAATTAGGAGAAACACATTTCAACATTAACTCACATACGAAAATATAAAAAGCGGTGTCGTCCCTAAAACATGTGGACACGACCAGCGATGATATATTTGAAGTATCCCGTTGACTGAGGTACAGTACATGTCTTCATCTTTATATTAAAGTAATATGGAGCATCATAAGCTATTAATATACAATGTAATTAACAAATTGATCAAAGGCACGAATAATGACTGAAAACTAATCAAATTTGTAACAGTTCTATCATATTTGTCAATTAGCAAATTGAATGTATGAACAGTACCAATTGAATTGGGTTACAATACATTTTTAAAACAAAGAGGTTTTATTGGGAAGAACATTTTCAAGCGAATATTCAAATTAGGAATGTTGTCTATGATTCCATATAATTCGCAGGCTACATAGCAACATGAGAGCTAGGTAATAAGTTCATAATGTAATATATATTAACTACTAGATGACCCGGTGAACTTCGTATCACCTATATATATATAATGATATCGGTCCTGATTCTGAATATATTAAAAAATACAAAACACTCAAATATTTCCCAGCTAGGTTAGAGAAAATTAATTTGTAGTTTTAAGTAATTTTCTTTGCCTGCTTTTTATGTCTACTATCGTTTAAACCATAACGTCCACAAATATTTCAAGACGTTTACCGAAGCTTTACCGAGGCCGTCAAACAGCAATTCATTTTTAAATGTACAGGTAAGTCTACAGATTGATGTCTAACTTCCATAGACCATAGACTAAATTAGCACAGATTAAAAATATGATTCTTTAATTCAAAAGCCGTGTTCAATTGTCTCTTGTATTTCTAAATGTCTTTGCATATTATAGCAAACCACATTCGTACAGAACACGAAACGCAATCATTTATCGTAGACATAATATCAGAAATTTACAAATACTCGTAATTCCATTTGTTGTGCGGCATTTACATCTGACAGATGCTTTTGCACCAATTTGTCTCAGTTTACAATTACAATATCTTTGTAATTAGTATCCTGAAATGCATTTATCATATAGATGAAAGAATTACATCGAATCATACGCAGCGGTGTGCTTGAATCTCTGATTGATCACCGGCGCAGCCCCAGTTTGTTTTTTGCACCCAAACTCGTCCACACAATTTAACACATCTATGTATCTTATTGCTACTGTATTTGAAATTTGGCCAATACTTTATTTTTTCAATATTACCAGGGCTGAGGTGATTGAGAATTTAAAGTATAAAAAAACACACGCGCTGCAACCCTTGCTTCTAGCCTCAGATATAAAATGAGTCTTGATGATGAATGATGTCTGTATCTGTTTTCATAATCATTTGTTTTTTGTTTAATAGGCAGCTGATAGGTAAGATCAACCTTCTGCGCCCGGCACACCATCGACTTTTTACGTCTTAAATATCGGCTTTGTCGCGTTGTTTTCCTTCACCGTATGACCGAGTGTAATGCGCATAAAGAAAGAAAGTCCATTGGTACTCAGTACAGGTTCGATGCTGAATCTCAGAGATGAGAGTTGCCACAACACACTGAAATAGTCTGGTTTAAAAACTATGTAATGTCCTGCTCATTTTATATATTTGTTAAAAAATATATAATTCCCAATAAACTCAACGAAATTAATGAAGATAGTAAAAATCGTCGTGAAAATGGCATTAATGTATCACCCGTTGAATTGTGATAAATGTTGTCAGCAGAGAAAATTACCTACGCGGGAAATGCACCAAGATGGCGTATCAAGATTTATATCCTGTGCTCATGGAATATTTTTACATTTTTAGATTACTTGAAAAATGTAACTAAAACTTATATAATTAGTCTTCACTAAAGATGAGAGTAATATACATTTTAATGCAGTTATACACAAATTGTTTTAGAACTTTCCTTTGTAAAGTCAAGATAAAAATGCCACGAAGGCCTACAGATAAGGTACTTACCAAAGCCTTTTTCTTGACAGTTACTGCGAATCTGCAAATATATGGGACAATTTAAATTATGGTCCAAAGAACTTTTTTAAAATAAACAGAATTTCTTAGTTCTTACAATAGCAGAATTCTATGTTACAATATTATTTTACTCAAACAATTACGTGTATACCCATATATCAAAATTACGGAAGTCAGAAAATTTTGACGATAGCTTTTAGTTTTAATGCATATATAAAAGTACGTAACATATATACTGAAACACAGTAACTATTACAATCAATTAGAAATAACACGGGACCGTCGTGGTTCATGTTACATCCCTTGCGAAGGGAATGTTCGGGGTATATGCCCATTTTAAATGAATTTTTTTTTTAAATATGAAGAGTTTGTTATGAGTAAATAGAATAAAAAGTGATTTTAACTAAAATAGCAAACTTTAAATGTTGTTTCTAAAAATAAATATTTTGCAACACTTTCCTTATATATATATATATATTTTTTTTTTTTTATTCGATATTATTGGCTTAGGCTTAGTATTGTGTGACTGTAAAGGTTATTATGTATTTTTTGAGAATAAATAAAAATAATATGTAAATGGAGCGTCGTTAAAATTGTTTTAAATATTTAAAAAAAACTAGCTATGATTTAAAATAAAGTTTACAAATATACGAGATCGTATAAAAATACAGATAAAATCAGAGAGTCGTCTATTAAAACGCGCCGCTGACGTATTCGCAATTAATGACGTCACACGTGCGTTCTCTGAATTTTGATGACGCCACTGCACACCAAGTGTCGACAAAAACCTTTCAGTAAAAATTATAATCTTTCTATACATTAAATAGGGCCTGAATTAATAAATAAGAGTGTGTGTAGAAGTAAGTTTAAAAGCCTTTTTTGTGAATTGAGGTACACTACAGAACGTCTGGAATTTGGAATTGTGAAAAAAATGGCGTCTCTCATTCTCTCTTCTCATTGAGTCTTTGCTGTGCTACAAACTTTATAAGATAATAATGACATTTGATATTTGACATTTGGGAGATATGACAGGGCTCCCTAATCCATCTGATATGGGTTTAGACTTACCGGATTCTTTGTTTTCTTTGTATACTTTATTTCCTTATAGGTAGCACTAATCACTTTTATATGTATCTACTTCATGGGGGCATTTAAACGTCGCGAAACGTGACCAAAGAATGTATTTACATTACAAATTTTATTGTTAATTATCGACATTCGCGATCCGTTTAAAGGACACGAAAATATTTGGAGTTCAAATGTAGAAATTGTCAAATTAATTAATTGTTAATTAATATAAAATAATAAATACACGATTTCAGTGGTCTTATATGAAATTATTTATTGCTCAAAAGTGCAGTAGACGTGTTGGCACAGTGGTTTGAACTCCGACTGTGAAGTAAAGTCTAAGTCAAATGATTTATTTCAATTAGACCTAAAATGGCTCTTTTAAACGATAACTGAAATATAAAGATGATTCGAGTTCTCCCTTCCAAAAGATTGTTTCCTGTCAAGAAGAATGCAAGAAACTCCACACTTACTCTTTGAAAATAGAATTTACAATATTTGCTAAATAATTATATGTGAAGATAACGTACACCTAGAATAATATTACTATACAGGTCTATTACTTATATAGATTACAGAAACCTGTCTTAGACCCAAAAAGTAGACGGCGTGTGAAAAAAAGTAGATCATTTTTTATTAGAACTGTAAAATGATCACGAAGTTATAGAAACCTGACGCCCATGCCTTATTTATGCCTATTGCATTGTCTATGCCTATTTTGTACTGTATTTTAAACATTATTCATTGTTCAGGTCAACAAGGTATGACAATTCAACGGATGAATGCCACCTTCATAACTTTTTATGACAATTTTTAGTTAATTTTTTATTCGTTGAATTTTATTTCAAATTACATCTTTTTCTAATGAAAATGGTAATTGAATATGCAGCTTATTTTATAAAGAAGTCTTGGCCTTGTAACTTAAGCACGGAACTCTGTAACCGTAGATTTGAATCCTGACAAGAGTCTCTTTCTAAATACACTCATCTTACAATCTGAAAAACAATACTTATGTATAAAAATACTGAAAAATATAAAACTTGTTAGTTTAAAACATTAAAAACGTTACCAGTATATGCACTTGCATTTGAATTAAATAACATGCGATGTGCAATTGTAAAAACACTCTATATGCACAGCTTTTGAATATACTAGTTCATGAAATAACGTAAAACATGATAACTAGGATAAGTTTTTGTTTTCGAGATGAATTTGGAACATTCGTATATATACTCTTATAGAAGTAAGTTTGCATTATATAATCTATATAATTGTGAATGACACAGATTTTACCTTAATACCTTTTTAAAATGGTATATAAAATATGTGCATTTTTATTAGGCTAATAAAAAAATCTGAGCTTAATTTTTTTTTATGTGACAGCAGGCTGACGGGCAGGAGGCAAGCGTGATGATACAGCCGTCATGGACACTCGCACTGCCGCAACTAACATATACACATATAATTTTATTTTATCAATACGTTTATTTGGAAAATAAGATCATCAAGGTATCACTTATTCCACGTTAATGACGTGTTCGAAGCTGTATACATAGATGTACTCATCGGCAAATAAGACCCTCTGTCTTCTTTGCCGTGTGTGCCGGGAGAAAAAGTCGGCGTAAAAACTCTCGGTACTCTTTTGAAAAAGCAAATCATCAAACAATACAATATATGTAATGTGTTATAATTTTAGTATAGATTGGTTTATGGTAAAGCCCGCTCATCTGTTGTTAATACCGCCCGCCCATGGATATCGCTCTGCGACTTGCAATCCTTGAAAGATTTGATCCGCTCCAAATTCACGCATATAATATGATACTATCAGACTCGGCCAAGCGTTGCTGTGGCTAAGATTTTTGTTATATTACATAGTAATAAACTATTCAAGGGAAACGGTAGGAGAACTTATGTGAAACGTTGGTACTTTTAACACAGCGCCATCTGTTAGAATTGTATCAAATAATAAACAAATAATTTGCAATAAAATAAAATTCCGACTATAATTAAATATCTAAGCTATCCTATCTCTTAAGTTGGAACAGACTGCTCACGGTGTGCCAATTTAATTTAAAATCGGTTAAGTAGTTAAGGAGTCCATCGCGGACAAACATCGTGACAGGAGATTTATATATATTAAGATATCTTACATTAATTAATAATAATAGTAGTCTTTTTATTAAGATACTTTCACATTTTATCACGTTTCTATTTCAATCTTCTGATATGTATTTGTGTGCCCTTTTTTGGCTAACGCGTCCTCCAAATCTCGCCATTCCTCTCAGCACTGAGCCACTCTCTGCCACAACCTGCTGTTTCTTTAATTTAGTCTATCTACCTTCTAAGATGTTATCCTCTTCTCATTAATTAGTAACTTTTATATATAGTTTAATGAACAGGTGTCGCGAATGCACTAGCGGTTTATCTATTAGCAAATCTGATACAGTACGTTGGCATAATGCCACCCACACGGCTTAAGCGATTGCAGTATGGTTAGCAAAATAAACAGTTGTTTATTTTATTGTAAAATGGCGTGATGGCTGAATCAAGGAATACACTTTCATTTTGAAACTGTTGGAAATTGTATATATTATTACATAATGAGCGGATATTTAGGAAAAAAATCTCAATTCTTTCTAGGTTGTAATAAAAACAATATGGGTGCAGTTCACATGTGATTGAAGTTTTAATTTTTAGTATAATATCAATTGTTAATCTTGATAAAACTACAATGATTAAAGTTTGAAAGTCAATGAAAAGAAAAAGAGACAGATATAAATACATAATATTGAACATGAGAGAAAATGAGATAGGAAGCATCTGTTATTAGTTTTTCTGATCTTGTATATGTCGTGGGGACTTATTTATGATATTGTTTTTTTAAAGTCAACCATATTTTTTAAAATTAAATATGTATAATAAATTTCTGTCAACATTTGTGGCTCGGCTTAGTTTCCTTCCATTAACTCTAAATAATCTAAAGAATCAAACTTCCCTTAACATAGAAGATACTTCAGATGTTAGTCTTTCTCATTTAAAGCAGAATTATTGCCAAAACAAAATTCGCTTAGTAATTTGTCTGCTGACGCTCATTGTAAGTGTGTTATGTATGCACGTCTCAAGCAGTGAAACAATGGAAATGTACGGTCGATAGCGCATGTGAGAAAAATGTTTTAACTACGATTCAAAAGAAGGTTTTACCGATACTAACGTAATTCTAATAGCGATAGCGATACCAACTTCAATATTGAACGCGCGCACACAAGTTTTCGACATGTGCGCTCCGGGTAGTGAATCTAAATTGCATACAAAAACTCCGGGTTTGGTATCGCTGTTAGACTTTGGTGCGGTGTTTCCTAATAGTATTTGGTAGTGGGGCCCATGTCCCAAATGGGGACCAAAAGTTTTTTATCTAAATAACCAAATTTTTTTTTTATAAAACGGGCAAACCGGCAGGAGGCTCACCTGATGTTAAGTGATACCGCCGCCGATGCACACTCTCAATGCCAGAGGGCTCGCGAGTGCGTACGTAATTATTACTAATAATTATGTACGCTCTTTTCTTGAAGGATCCAAGAGGAAGGGGCTCTCAAAATGATTTAAATATTTTTTTTAATTTGATATCAAACGCAAAGTAAAGAATAACGCAAATAAGGAATGTAAAACGATAAATAAAACTTATTTACAAAGGGTATTTATATACCTCAGCTAAACAAGAACAAACCGTTTCGTGAACAGCTGTTATCGATTCCCTCAACACCTGTTATGCGCAATTCGGAACTTAGTTCATTATTAATGAAACAAAGAACGTTGGATTATGCTCGAACATTTTAACTTCAGCTTTCGTTTAAGAACCCGAACTTTATATGCATTTCAGAAAACTGATTGGTTCTGAAGTTCCCTTTTATTATCTAGTCTTAACACTAGTAAGATTATTAATCTGTGTGATGTACTTTAGATGTGTAGATGTACAGCTCCAACGAATTGAAAATAACTCGGCGCTATATTTTTAAGATTAAAAACCGGCTTACAGTTTCAACTGTTATTGATAATATTAAACTGTTTCGTCTTTATTTACCTTTATACATACAACCTTAATTTAAAAAATTAAGCCAATAAGTCACAATATGAATCCAATTTCGAATAAGGCTTGGCAACATCACAAGACGCTAATGTTTATGATACTCTGTGGCAATAATAATTACAGAAATGTCAAAGCAAAGACAATAGAAGATATTAAGTAAGTCTTTGGTCAAACTGGAGAACCGCCAAATGGTTTTGAATCTTATTTAATTATTCTTTATACTGAGACATGGTGTGTGTTTTTGTTGTAATTAAAGAATGCATCGTTTATAAGTTTTGTTGTACTTTATTTTTGGGTAAGAAAATAATTTAAAATAGTAAGAATCATTAGAATTCATGTGTTTTGTCATTAATACTTAGTTGACAATGGACAATACATTGAGCAAAGAGTTTAGAGGGCAGTGGTTCATAGATAAGAAATGTCATTCACTGTTACTGTTTTTTTTAGATTCTTATACTCTTAGTATGTAAACTGCTTTGCTAAGCCATACCTATCTAACACGCTATGTAAAATAAAAAAATTCCCGATGTAGCCAGGGCGTGTTTCACGAAACACATTTTACACACACAAGTTTATTGTAATTAATATAATGTGTTTAGTAAAATGTAAGCGATATAAAAATTGCCTGGACGCAATGGCAGGAGAGTAGTGTTATTATAATTTAAAAAAAATATGCTAGTAAGGATAGGGAACGATAGTAATATGCCGCAACAAAGTCGGTTCTTAAGAAGGAAGTTCTTAAAACCGTATTTAAATTCCACGGAAATAGCCGATTCTTCTTAATTTTTTCATAGAAAGAGCTCTGAACTGTATCTAATACATTCTCCTCGTGTAATGCACTACGAATCAACTATTTTCCGTTCTAATAGAAACATTGACTAATGATTTTCACTTCCTTCCGCTTCGTGAATTAAAGAAAGGAATTTTTAAACTCTTTGTTGGAGCACAATTGCTACAAATACGAAGATGTATTGTTTTCTCTAACAAATACCGCATTTTCTTTTTCGTACTGGCGATATATTTTAATAAATACCCCTGTAGAATGTTTCGCATTAGCGGTATGTAACATGTCATTAAACACGTCACTTGTAATATGACATAAATTCAAGAATTATGCTTGCACGCGCAATATTTAAGTAAATAAAAACATTACTAATTAATGAGAAATATTACCTTTCTAACATATTTAGTTTTTGATACTAGATTTAGAGACTTGAGCCGTGGGGTTCAAATTTAAGTTTTGTGACGATTAGTGATACTAAAAAGTATCCCTCATTGATATTTAAAATGCGCTATGAGATATCCCAGAGACTCTTGTTATCTCTGCCTTTTAATAAATTTAAGAAATGTCTTAAAGAAAAGCTGTGTAAGCAGGCTTACTATAAAATTAGCGATTATTTAGTTGATAAAAGGGCCTGGGACTAGTGCTGGACAGGTTACTTCTAATTAATTTGCTATATATGCTTTACAATAAGTATTGTTTGATGATTTGCTTTTTTAAAAGAGTACCGAGAGTTTTTTACGCCGGCTTTTTCTCTCGGCCTACACCCTCTGTCTTCTTTGCCGATGAGTAGGGATGACTACAGGTTCGAATTTAATGACGTGGAATAAGTGATACCATGATGATCTTATGTTCCAGAATAAACGCATTTTATTTTTATTTTATGAACATGTTTTATTTCTATACCTTGTAACATACAATTGCATATTGTTTTCACGACGCTATTGTTTAATCTAACAGATAGGAATCCTATTTAAATGTTTATTTGGCAACACGCATATACTGAAGTATAATATCGCCTACAATGATCGTCGTGCACAATTAAGGTGTTAACACACACGTAAGCGATAATTATTCAGTTAAAAAATTAATAACATTTTTTTTTAATAATTAAATTTTAAGATTAGTTATTAGGTATATTTTTATGTATTATGTTATTTGTTTTGAATAAAGATTCTTGTATTTAATTAAAGGAAAAGTACAAAAGTATTTCATTTCGCATTCCCGACTTTTAATGTCTTTATGTTCCGATGTATGGAATTAGCATATAATATTCAATAACTTCCCAGTCTACTTTCATTAACCAAACTATTTTGAAAATATCGCAATAATTAAATTATAAATCGTTTCAAGTACTTTACGATTGATCTCCTCTATATCCGTAAATAATATTTATATTTAAATAACAAACGTGATTCACAATTTCAAATATTTATAGAGAATTACTTTTGTAATATGTAAACTGAAAAGCGTCATACAATCCTAGTGAAATGTACTTAATTGAGTTGAATTCTTTAAGCTAAAACTTCTCAAAGGATTCTATTTAAACTTCCGTTTGTAATTAAACCGGAAGCCACTAACCGGAAGTCGAGTAAGGTTTATTTTAATTTATTAAAATCGAAACACTCTTTTTAAAGCTTTATCTTGAAAATTACGAGTACGTTTTTCAATTAACTCGACATTCAAATGAAAGGTACCCAGGGTCCAATGAAAATTTTGTGACATAATATTCAGAGTTTGTTAAGGGTGCGTTTTTATTGAGAAATAAATTTATTAAAAGAGTAATAAAAACTCAATCCGTCCTTAATGTTACTTTCCTTTCTGTAAAATTCTATTTCCGCTGTGATAAAGAGACAAATCGGCTGTGATCAGCTGGCGATACTACGGGTTGGTCATAAAGCAACTGCCGCAGCCTATATCCACTAAATTAGTACGATGTCTGCGTTTGAGGCCCTTCGCTAGTGTTTTGAACACCTGGAGATTAGAAAGATAGTTTACTACTTCGCAAAATAAAATAAAAAGCTCTAAATTCGGTCGTTCGCATGGGACGAGAACGGCTATCTCTTAAAAAAAAAAACAACCATGGTTTTTAAACATTACTATACAAATTCATATTTTATTTTATATTCAACATCAGAAACTATTATGGATTTACGCATCAACAGTAAACTAAGCTGGCATCAAATGTTCGTATCGTAATATTCCAACGGAGAATACAGTGCTGCTCCAGGAATTGAAGCGAAATCTATAGGTACATACATACAAAAGATAACAATTTCATAATTTAACCTACAAATATAATAATATAATAGTAAAGCCTTTATTTTGAAACAGAAGATTTAATAACTGTTACTCTGTAACACACCCAATCACCCACACATACACACACGCACACACATACACATAGAGACACTTACAGACGCGTGTGCACACACACACCAAATATATTTTTACAACTCCGTTTGTAATGTTTTCTTTTAGCATTTATTATTTTCTTCTATTGTATATTATGACAATGACTTGATTGTACGTCTTCCGGTCCGGTGGTGGAGAGGCTGGCTATCTGTCACTCAGGTCTTCTGTTACAGAGACCAGTCTCTCACATACACTTCAAAATGTTATCAGCTTAGTTTAATCATTATAACCTTGTATGTATATGTGAGACAAAAAATAAAGATTATAATTATTATTGTTGTTAACAAGATTTACCTACACAGAGTACTTTGGTTTGCCTAAAATTAATTTACTTATGACTAAAATCTAAAAAAACACATTTTGATAGAGTAGATTTTAACTAATATACTAACAATTTTAATATCTATTGATTATCGGCAATCGGTAGTTCGGTTACAACTTGTCTTCCGACAAAGGCCTCCTCTACAGCTCTCCAGTATTTCCTCCTAGAAATAGGAGTACATAAATGTCGAACATCATTTATTTGACAAATATGATTTCAAAGACGTGTCTTATTACGTATGACACTATGTCATTAATAATAATTGGTTGGCCGCCAATCAAGCATTTTCTCTTATGGTTATATATATGCACGCTGATATGGCTCACATCGGACGTCGAGGCAGAATACGAAATTCCACCCGTATCACCTCGACGTCCACCGTTCCACAACTGCGCGTTTTTCTAGGCAGTTTTTGCTGCGCACCACCACTTTGTGGAACCAGCTGCCGACAGAAGTATTTCCGATCCAATTTGATTTAGGGTCCTTCAAGAAAAGAGCTTACCAATTCTTAAAAGGCCGGCAACGCACTCGCGAGCCCTCTGGCAATGAGAGTGTCCATGGGCGGTGGTATCAGTTAACATCAGGTGAGCCTCCTGCCCGTTTGCCCCCTGTTCTATTAAAAAATAAAAAAAAAACAAATGTCAAGAAAATGTAACATTATTTGCCTTAAAGCGTACGATTATATATCAAAAGGTGTTTTTTTTAGAAAAGGGCCAAATGGGCAGGAGGCTCACCTGATGTTAAGTGATAGCGCCTCCAGAGGATGAATGCCAGAGGTATTTTAAGAATGGGTACGCTGTTGTCTTGAAGGACCCTAAGTCGAATTAGTTGACAAATCATGATACATGAAATGTTATTTTTAATTTTAAAACCTCGAAACTTTTGTTTTCAACGTTAAAAGCTTTGAAGAACACAAAGACTTGATATATACTACATTTGTATACAACGTAAGGGCAGGTAGGCAAAATTAAAAATTCACGTACATTTTACGTTATCACACGGACCAGAAGCTTTTAAAGCATCCGTTAACAGCCATTATGGCTGGAACGAGAAAAATGGCGCATTGTCAGGGGAGACTTACATATGAGTTTTTGTTTACAAAAAACATTATTCACGCCGATACGTACATATTTATTTTTTATTCTAGATAATTCTGTTATTTTTTATATAACATCGCAAAGGGGCTACCGTGCCGATTCCCATTGCTAGGAGGCTCGCAAGTGCGTTGCCGGCCTTTTATAAAGTGTTAAGCTCTTGTTTTGAAGAACCTTCAGTTGAACTGGTTCGCATATTTAGTGGGCAGGTAGTTCCACATAGTGGTGATACGCAGCAAAACCCTTAAGACAATCTCTGTTGTGGAACGACGAACGTCGTCGATACACAATTAAGTTAGGTGGAAAATGTCGTATTGTATTAGTGAATTTATATAATATAGATACAGTGGAAAAACGTGTAGAAGGGAAGCCTGTATTCGGATTATGTGAGAGTGTAAGAGATAGGCCGTCACAATTGGTAGATTTTTAGATTTAAGGCATGCCAGTTTCAATCACGGAAGCTAATGCACATAGAAGGCTTAATGATGCACGGCCGAATATCGCTGAAGCCAGACAAACACTGCTTTAATTATTCGGACCACAGATAACAAATATTAGTATTAGTTTTTAAAAATAACAGTTATTACATCATAATCGGATAATCTCTCAAAACATGAACGACTGAAAGACAAATAACGGTGAACTGATATACTCGTATTTAAGTGTATCCGATTTTTCTTTTGAGTTTATCTATTGCATTCGAAGTACATTCATATGAGTGCACTTGCTTCTCGGAAAACTTTAATGAATACATTATACCGAAGTATACATATTTATATTGGAAACATAATGTTCACCAACATGAATAAAATAATCAGTTCTCAAATCAAGTGCAAGTAACAAGAACTGGCGATAAGATCTTTGCAATTCAATTGTTTTTATTTTTTTTAATAAGAGCCTGCACGTATATATTGAACAATATGCAAAGGCATAATGAGAAAACAATCTTCGGTGTGTTAAAACTTCAACGACTAGGACCCGAAAGCAAGGGCCCGTTGGAGGCCCAATACATACTATAGTTGATCGCATCAAATTAGCGAATCATAAATATTTAAAACAGGCGTTCGTTAATCCAATTCAAATTCAAAGTAAGTTTATTCATTTAGGTAACGTAATGAACTTATGAACGTCAAAAAAAGAAATATACACAAAATGCTTCTAATTTTACATTTATTGCCAGTTCTCAAATTAAGGGCGTAGAATGGAAGATAAGAACTGGCAATACAGATAAGAGTTAAAAATCGTCATCCATGTTTCCACCTGGAACGATCCTTTGTATTTCCCTCGGTGAGCTTCCGATTCCCCCGACAAGCGATTGACCCAAACCGAGGTACGAGTCTCGTAGGCAACGCTTGTGCTAATCATGGGTAAAGCGCCAACAGCTGCTGCCGAGCCGCTGGAGGTTTCTGATTTTAGTTTGCAGGGAGCGCACAACAATATAAATAGGATATAATACCTTTGAAAAAACTTTTTGAAGTGAAAGTTCTTTAGGCGTATGAAGGTACATTTTTTACGGATCGTCACGAAGATGTGCAGCGTTTTTGTCGAAGATAAGGGAGAGAGCGATTGAGACCGCTTTAGAGAGAGTGAGAAAGGGAGATCAAGGAAAAATAAACGCTATTGGTTGATGTATTCGTTTATTTATATTCATCTTGTGCAGAAAAGCGCAGATTTTTTATTAATTTGTATAACCATCAGTGTGTAAACAGTGTGAATATAGACATACAAATACATGGCGTGAATCATATATTGGGGCATAACCTTAGTAATAATTTATTTGCAAAGAAGTTTCACTTCTGACATGTGTACTTTGTACGCACGCATTTTTTTTTAATTTGTATTTTTGTCACTTCTTATCTTCTCATTATATAAACAATACCTGCGACTCTATCAAAATTTCTCTCAAGCAAAATTTATAATTTATGGTTACTTTATTTGCGATACAATAGAAGTGCGAATAACACCATGGCAATAATAATCATTCAAAAGCAGTCTTGTATATGATTTTAAGACCTTAATACTAAAACCAGTAAGGCACGTACCGCTATTACATATATCTTATCTTGAAAATACTTAGAAATTAGAAAATATTTACCGAACTTCATTCGCACACAGCTGTTACCATATGATGTATATTAGAACTGTCTTTTATTAAAGTGTGTATTGACCAATAAAACCGATGTATTTTTTTTTAATTAAAATGATTAAAGACTAATAATTTTGTAAGTTTATGTGATTAATAAAATTCTCTAGTTTTTAATCTAGGCTTTTATACAGAACAGGGGTACCACCTGATACTCTCAACGCCAGAGGGCTCGCTAGTGCGTTGCGGGACTTTAGGTATTAGTGAATTTAGGTAAAAGTAAAGTAAATAATAGTTAATAACCTAAAGTTATTGTAGAATGAATATTTAGAGTTTGATATTTTGTAAAAGTTCATTAAAACAAATTCTTAATCAATTTAAATAATCCGCCAGTTTTGATAATTAACAATAAAAAACAACAATTATTTCTTTACACACATTTAATGTTTAATATTGTTTTTCATTTATGCGTTATTCTTTTTCACGTTTGACGTTAAAATATTATAGGCACGGCGACACAGCAAAACTACAACTACCTTCCTTTAAATTAAAAAAAAGAAAAGACAAAATGAATTAATATACTAAATACGTGCATGAAAAATGTAAATGATGAAGCCAAGAAATCACACCCCAGGTTGTCCAAGAAACTCGTTACTAAAAAGGTAGACGTGTAGAATAAAAATTTGGCTCGTTATGAGCGTTTGAACTTCATATTATTTTAACCCAAAGGTACCGTCAGCAGCCTGCACAAAAGCATATTCATTTAATTTGTTCCTATAAGTGTAGCATTGTTTGTATATTGTCTTTATGCAAACTATGTGACTCAGTATTAAATCATTTTCCTAATTTATATTTTTGGCCTAGTGGGTCGTAGGTTCGATCCCGGGCTGTGCACCAATGGACTTTCTTTCTATGTGCGCATTTAACATTTGCTCGAACGGTGAAGGAAAACGTCGTGAGGAAACCGACGTGTCTTAGACCCAAAAAGTCGACGACGTGTGTCAGGCACTGGAGGCTGATCACCTAAACGCTATTACAATTAAATCATCATGAAACAGATTCAGAAATCTGAGGCCAGGACCTAAAGAGGTCTGGCACCACTGGTTTATTTTATTTATATTAATTGTTACGATTACAAATAAACTTTGTGTGTGTCAATAATATAAAGTATGACAATTATTCAAAGCGTGAAATCAACTCCTTGACACCACGGGCCTAGTGAGAATTCTATAAAGGTCAAAACCATTTGAACTCTTGAATTAGTGTTAGTGTACGTTAATATTAAGTGCGAAACAGTGAATGAAAAAAAAATAGAACACAAGAACAGAGTGTGTTCTCATATATTAGAGACTGTATGTTATTGGACACTTATGAAAGTTAGGCTAGATCGTAATGTTCCATGATGTCTTAGTGAAGACACAATCATGTATAAAAAAAAAAGAGAGACATGTATAAAAAAAACGTGTGGCACTCGGGAACTGCCGCGGTAAAGCTATTGCATAGCATTTTTAATAAACTTATGCAATTATAATATTAAATTTTTTTTTTCTTTGATAATCGACCATCCTACCAGACTCAGACTAACACGCTTATATAGTCTCACTCTAACGCGTACCACCGGCCGAGCTTACTTTACGTCACCGATCACGCCAGAGCGATGTGAGACGCAGTATGCGTTCTATCCCGCTTTAACGCGTATTGGCCGCAGCAGTATTACGTCATCGTGTGTTAGGTTTTTTCGTTACGGAATTTCTTGTATCAGTTGCCGCGCTCTAAGCCCGCCATAAAATCTATGCAATAGCTGAAAATATGAAAAGCGTAACAACAATAAAAAGATTGGCACTTTTTTTGATATGAATAACATTCGAAATGTTTTCGAATCCTATATTTCTTTCATGTTTTTCAGCAGTGAACGAAATAGAAGACATATTGGCATTAACATAATAACAACTTAGTGGCTCTGTAATCTTAAAACCTGGGCCTGAGTTTTATGTATCTGAATCGTGTTCATTTGTTTTTTATATTAGGTAACTAGGTAATCAGTGATTCGAATCGTCGACGACCAATCTCTCTCCGAACGCTAGATTCTTTGGCGTTGCGTAGAGATGTGGGGTCACTCTGCATCTTCTACCGTATTTACCATGGAGAGTGTTCAGAGGAGTTGTTCGGATTACTACCTGTAGCTGAGTTTCATAATCGAGTCGAGTCGAGTCGAGGCAGAATACGAAATTCCACCCGTATCACCTCGACGTCCGCCGTTCCACAATTAAGCGTTTTAAGGCAGTTTTTGCCGCGCACCACCACTTTGTGGAACCAGCTGCCCACTGAAGTATTTCCGAACCAATTTGACTTAGGGTCCTTCAAGAAAAGAGCGTACAAATTCTTAAAAGGCCGGTAAAGCACTCACGAGCCCTTTGGCAGAGTCCATAGGCGGCGGTTTCACTTAACATTAGGTGAGCCTCCTGCCTGTTTGCCCCCTGTTCTATATAAAAAAAAACCATCTGTACTTGGCATACGGTGTTTGGGTCTAAGCCATGATGTTAGCAGTATTTTCCTTTACTGATAATAACAATAATAATAATTATCTTTATTTCTTCTCTCACATATACATACAAGGTTATAATGATTAAAACTAAGATGATAACATTTGAAAGTGTATATACCTGAGTGACAGATAGCTAGCCTCTCCACCACCGGACCGGAACACGTATAATCAGGGCATTGTCATAATATACAATAGAAGAAAATAGTAAACGCTAAAAGAAAAACATTGCAAACAGAGTTGTAAAATTAAATTTGGTGTGTGTGTGCGCATGCGCTTGTGTGTGTCTCTGTGTATGTGTGTGCGTGTGTGTGTATGTGTGGGTGATTGGATGTTTTACAGAGTAACAGTTAATAAATCTTCTGTTTCATCATAACTCAACGTCTTCAGCCAAGTAATAATAATATATGCTACTGCGCAATACCATAATAATTATAAAATAATCTGGTCTTGTCACTAAAACGAATTCATAACAAAACTCTTCGGCCTCGGTTAACTAAATGGTCGCAAGTCATATATAAAGTGTTACGAAACATCGCAAGAAGCTATAGATTACATACAATGTGGTGATTTATAGGAATTTTACTCATTTACTCAACGTCAGAGACGTATCGCGCTGTGATAGCAGGGGTGTTTTGATGTTGACTCTATATTCTTTTTGGATTAAAAGAGACTGGAGGCTTTTAGTATACTCGTTGGTTGTACTACATTGTCGCTTATTAGCCGTACGTGTGACATAAGTTTCTCTGAAATGTAACATACATACATTATATAGAATGTTATCATGTAATGATCGAGATAATTGATCGTTGAGTTTAACTCTTAGGTTTAAAGACATTTATTCTCATAATAGACATTAGTCACTTACATGAGAACACTTATATGCTAACGTTACAATTTGAAAAAAAAAAAAGAAACTTGGTAGAACTTGGATGAACTTTCATTATAATAAATAATTATAAACTCTTTGGTTTATCGTTGAGATCTCTTCTATAACTTTAGGAATCATAATTTAATTTGTTTTTTTGTTATTTAATTTTCTTACTTTGAAAACATTACTAAACCTGACAGTGCTTACAGGGATGCATGACAATACTGATTGAGTTTTCCGTGGAGCATTGGTGATGAGATTTTAGACCGAGTAGATTGTGATTAAGAGAGATCGGTGAACTGATCTCGCAGCTCTTTATCTAAAAAATCTAAATCAAATGACGTATAATCGTGTCTTTTGTTGTCCCACTTTACTCACATCCACAAACCCGCAAATCACAATGTCAATTTCAATGGAGTGACGATATCTCTCCGACAGATATATACATTATTTTAACTGTAGGCTGTTCTATAGACATGAAGAGGTTAATTGAATTAAATCTACACTAATATTATAAAGAGGAAAACTTTGTTTGTTTGTTTGTTTGATTGTAATGAGTAGGCTCATAAACTACTGGACCGATTTTAAAAATTCTTTCACCATTCGAAAGCTACATTATCCACGAGTAATATAGGCTATATTTAATTTTGAACAAAAATAGGCTTCCGTAAGATATTAGGGTTTTTCGGACACAAGGTGTAAAAAATCAACCAAAAAAGTTACTTATTTTGCGTACACTGCCTAAACTATTAAAGATAGAACCATAAATTGTTCTAAGTAATTGTAGATCTTATAAATATCTACAAAAAAGTCCGCGACACATTATACCTATCTATGTCGAGTGAGGCACAATAATCATAAATGATATAAGTACATGGCAAAACGATGTTTGCCAGGTCAGCTAGTATGTAAATAAAACAGATACAGATTACTTTAAAAATCTTTAATGTATCAATACTACCAGTTTACCACTTAACAAGACGCTAAAATACAATGACAAGTTATCAAGAAACACTCAGTATATAAAGTGCAATGTCGCTCATTATTTCATTGTTAGAGCGATCATCTCATACGGTGTCCTTCATACGGACATTATACCGTTATTATGTCATCAACTCCATGTATACAGTATCATACCTACAAAAGTTCTATACACTTTAACGCGAATCTTAGACTTATAAGACTTCTTATAATAATTCATAATATTTAATACCACTATAAAGATCATTATTGGCCTAGTGGTGTCAGTGTGCTACTCTCATCCCTGAGATCGTAGGTTCGATCCCCGACTGTGCATCAATAGACTTTCTATATGCGTATATATATAGATATTAATTGTTTATACTACGTATTTGCGTGTTGTTCTCACGAGTATGTGAGTGCGTGCTCCTATTTCACCATGCCTCCTGCTGATAGAGGACAAATCTTTGTTTTTAATTTATTTTATTATTCTTTATTACTCAAGATGTCATATGGAACATGGTGTAATGGTTGCAGCTCCTTACAAACATTGTGTAAAAAAACTTGGCGATTAAAAAGAGTGGCGGAGAGTTTATTGCCAGTTCTTCTCTTCCGTTCTACGCCCTTGATTTGAGAACTGGCAGTAAATGTAAAATTAGAATCATTTTATGTATATTTCTTTTCTTTTTTTGACGTTCATAAGTGTACATTATGTTACCTATATGAATAAATGAATTTTTTGTTTTTTTGTTTTGTAAGAATGAGGACCCCGGCTTGCCTTGAACCTAAAAAGTCCACAGCAGGCTGATCATCTACTTTCCTATTAGATTGAAAAATGATCTTAAAACAGATATAGAAATCTGAGGCCCAGAGCTAAAACGGTCGTAACGCCACTGATTTGTTTTTTATATATAAAAATGCTAGAATATTTTTTTTTAATGGCCCTGTGGCAGAATACCAGCATTTCTTCGCGCCATCGCAATACTGATTATGTATCAAAAAACGATTGTCTCTGGTGTATTTATTTATAATTAAACTGTTATTGACTGAGAAGAGGATTAAAAAGATTTTCTTCATAAATTGTGTAACAAATACTAAAAATAGTATCAAATTATTTTGTAAGATATCGAATACGTTTTTGACATAGAAATCTGCGATTTATCGTGAATACTTAATTTCTTCTCATATTTTTAGAGTAGGCATCCATAAATGTAAAAAATGTGTGCGTTTACTTGTGTACATACGTCAGAATTGAAACTAATATGATCTACTATATGCAACTTTACTGAAAAGCCTTTTATTATCATAGACATGAATCCAAATAATACAATTATTTCATATTATTACTACTAAGATTATTACAGAATTTCATTAATTGCAATAGAATTATTACAATGACAGTAATCTTTTTTTATATATTTTTGTTAGTAATGGCTTCGAATCTCTTCGAATCAACCGTGGTAGGGACAAATAAAGGATGGCGCGTAACGGAAAAATGTGACGGTAATTTTTTTCCAACACCGATAAAAAAGTTTCACTTCAAAACATCATCAAACTTAAAAGATACATGAAAAGGTACTGAAGCGAAATACGAGCTTTTTATGTATTTAGCGTTAAGCTTTGGTTTTGTTCAATTAGCATTTATTTGTTTATTTATTAACACTTCGTTACATTGCAATATAAAACTTGAACATAAAAACGAGGGAAACCGGCGGCCTTATCGCTTTCAAGCGATTTCTTTTATGCAACCACTATTATATTTGAATACACATAAATTTTAGAAACGAATTTGAAAGATAACTATTTTTAAATGTACTTTTCGTCAATAAGCGATCTCTTCCACGCAAAACGATTGGAAAGAAGTATCACGGAGCTCAAGAAGTGGTAACAACATAAATGTTTATGTTAATTTTCTTATTTTATTATAATAAATAAATAAAAAAGTGTTTATTTATTTTGAGTAGGTACATTTTCATTCCCAGGTGTAAGATTTTGTAACCCTTTTAAATAAAAAATACCTGTGTCAGGGTTCCCAGCTCTTCCATAAAGAAACTTAATTCTTAATTCCTTAAAATAATTACATTATTTAACCTTCTTTTGTGTATTTTTTCAATCGTTATCAACACGCCTGAATGCATGAGTAAGTGTGTGGGTGCAAATGTGTGAGTGAGTGAGTCAGTGAGTGAATGAATAAAGTGTGTAATTACATATTTTAATATTGATTAAATTAGAATGTTATGTGGTTATGAAATCGCAGAGCATTTAACTAGAACGAATTTTTAAGTTTAAAGTGTTCATAAAAAATTTAACATAAGCGATTAAAAACCCCCTGGACCGCGAACAATTCTTGACATTACACCAAAAGTAGATGTAGGTCAGAAGATAATCACACTTCAATTCTGAAGTCAGGTCAGGTCAAAACGATTTTAACACAACTTGAGTTAAAATTTCGCGATTTGCATTCCTGACTATTTGTTTATAACAGGAGGTAAACAGGACACATTGCAATAAGGCTCGTAAGTGAGTTGCCGGCCCTTTAGCATTTGGTACGCTATTTCTTGTAGGACCCTAAATTGGTTCGGAAATACTTCAATACTGCTTAAAGAAACTCTCAATTGTGGAACGACGTACGCGAGCTGATATGGTATTTTCTATTCTTGACGTCTGATGATGAATCTCAGCAGGTAGTGAATAAAATATATAACTTACTTTTAAAAATAAATGAAAGTTTAAATATATAAAAAAAAATAATCAAATTTTCGAATGCTCTTCATAATTGTGGACGAGAGACAGTGATGGCAACTCCTATAGAATGTTATAGACCCATCTTTAAATGCCAATTAATATTGGTTAAAATCCACTAAAGTTTTAATTAAAAATATGCATCAAAAATACATTAAATAGTAATTCGATCGTAGATTATTATAGGTTTTTGATATTTCAGTTATGACTTTAGAGTTAGACTTTATATTTGGTTAAGTTTGTTGATTAGGTTCTAGACTTTTTTCTAATCTTGTATAATGTACCCTCTAATAAATGTACTGCCCAAATACCCAAATAACACATTTTGATAGCCTGTAAATGTTGTAAGTCTGGGGAATATGAATCCCCCCCCTGTTGAGAGACTGCAACATCAAGTTTACAAATATATTATGATAAGTCTATTTAAATGCCATATTTACGCCATCTATTGACGCAAAACTGCAGTCTGCAATGATTTCGAGACAAAGAAAACAGTGTTCTTTATTTTTGAGTTAAAAAATAATTCACGCCTTCATGGGTTAATTTTTTTAATCAAATGCTTAGTTGTACAAAACAGTTATTTATAACAATAGCAGTCATTAGTATAATTAAATATCGTAATATAATTATGTATGATTTATTAATCATTTTTAAAATATATTACATTTATAAATGCTACAAACCAATGAAATGAAGTCAGAATTAAGATGAATTTCAGACTGATCCATTGAACAAAAGACTTTTCAAGTTAGTTGAATAATAATGAACGACTTGAGGTTCTGTACAAAGGTGGATTTTCCTAACACACAATTAGATTTCTGTATTTTCGTACGTTAATCACACCCTTATCTCGTCAACAAGGAGGTCTTACTGGCAGTATAAATTTAAAATAATAATGTAATTTATTTTTTCTGATTAAATACTATTTTTAGATAAATAATTGCAGTTGGATCTGGCAACATCACAGTTTATGTCGGTTGGCTCAAGAAGGTTGTTCACCTACTTGCCAATTGGGAATCTACTTGTCCTATTTCATTATAAATTTTATTATGAATTAAAAAATATTTATTAGGAGCATTCAAATTCAATTTCTAAAATCATTTATTCATGTAGGTAATAATGCACACTTATGAACGTCAAAATACGAAATAAACATTAAATGCTTCTAATTTTACATTTATTGACAGTTCTCAAATCAAGGGCGTAGAACGGAAGAGAAGAATGGCAATAAACTCTCCGCCACTCTTTTTAATGAGTGAAAATTGCGAATATACGGGATTTATAGTTAAAGACTAATTTATTCCATACGTCAATACTATTTGAAATCTAACTGCAACATACAAATACAAAAAGAACTGCAGTCTTAAATTCGATAGATGTAAATGGAGCAAACCTCCTTTTTAAGCGGTTAAAAATGATAGCAACTTGAATGAGAAATATAAAATTTATGATAAATGTAGCGTCTGTAAGCATTGTTGTCAGTTGCAAATCTCAAACAAAGGGTTTAACAATTTAATCTACTGCTTTTCTAAGTCTTAATATTTATAATAGGTACTAAACCTTACCTTAAATTACCGTAATATTTCCAAGTCGAGCACGCGGCACGCCCGATCTACTCGAGGGCGACGCGAGAACTGAAACAGAATAAATTAGGGATGTATAGACATACACCCTTCGCAAACTGAATGCATACATTCCTAATAATTCAGGGAAATTTCAACCTTACTAACATCGATTTTAATTAATTAAATCGCGACTGAAAAGAATTGCTCAAAGTTGAGCGTAAACAACGGTTTAAGGCTTTTGCAACGAAATTTAAAAATCTATTAATTTAGTAAATATGTGTAATGAAAATAGGATTTAATTTTGTCTATTATAATAGGAAATTATTTTGTTACTACCGTTGTTCTTAAAGTCTATACTGGCGTATGTTTTAATGTCCCGTCGGCAAATAGTCTGGTATTCATGACTCAAGAGGATTTTGCGACATGTGTATGCTTGAACTGAAGCTATGACTCTGAGTTATGTATTTTAAGCATTTTATGCAGGATTTTATTTAATGTACCTCACATTTATTATACAGTATTATGTAATAATAATATTAATTTTATAAGTTTTCGTTTTCGAAAGCTCATCTTAATGTATATAAATCTCCTGTCCGCGATTCTTCTAAACTACTTAACCGATTTTAAATTAAATTAGCACACCGTGAGCAGTCTGGTCCAACTTAAGAGATAGCATGGCTTAGGTCTTAAATTATAGTCACAATTTTATTTTATTGCAAATATTTGTTTATTATTTGATACAAGTCTCACAGATGGCACTGTGTTAAAAGTATCAATGTTTCACTTAATCTACCATTGACATAAGTTCTACTACCGTTTCCCTTGAATAGTTTATTACTATGTAATATAACAAAAACCTTAGCCACAGCAACGCTTGGCCGAGTCTGCTAGTGGATATAAATATAAAATATGCGATGTCTTTCTACACCATGCAAGTTAAAGAAGAAAACGTGTAGTGGCGACGAATGTTTGAAGTTTTACAACAGGATTTCATTGATGATTAAACTAAGGTATCACATGTTTTCATTGAATAATAACAAATAATGAGTTCGTTAACTAATTTGGCGGAATTGTCCAATGTAAGTTTATATTTGTAAACAGTAAAGTACTTTCTTACAATTATCAAATAAGATCTATAAAATCAACAGCATTGTACTATCGCTGTTATACTCTAAGCGACCATCGAAACTATATATTTATTTATTTATTTTATTTATTAACACTTCGTTGCATTACATAAAAGGTAAAAAAATATATTAAACATAAATTAATGTAAAGTAACTGGCGGCCTTATCGCTTTAGAGCGATTTCTTCCAGACAACCACTGTGAGTAAAAATAAAAACCACTATGAGTATATTAACATTACAAATAATAAAAATAGAAAAAAAACATACTTAACAGAAACAAAAAGAAATAAAAATAAACTAAACTAAACTGATATAGGTTACATAAAAAAAAAACAAAAAGTAAACAGTGCACATGAATCATGATAATCCAATTCAAGATCTTATTTATATAAGACTAGATGACCCGGTGAACTTCGTATCACCTACATATGTTTGTGTCAAAATTTAATACTAGAATTGTTTAAACATTTTAAATTGTATTTTGACTTTCAAAAGCGCCTTTATAGGCCTAATTGAAATAAATGATTTGACATTGACTTAGTTTACAGTTTTTTTAGTTAACGTCTAGCCTTTCCCGATTTACTACTAGATGCTTATTACTTAAAGAATTAAAGCCTATTATTGATCATTGAGGATCATTATAACGAATAAGATCCAAAGGTTTTTGAGTTTATTCGTTACATAAATAATACAAAACTTTTCACTTAATAAAATAAGTACAAGTAACGGAGACAAAGTGCCTCGCAAAGGTGAAATGTGTTTACGTGTTTATTTATAGCACAAAATATCTAGTATGTATGTAAATGTGATCAATTTTGTGTCATAACATCGTTGACATTCTGCGGCACCCTTAACAGTTTAGGTCTAGTGATGTGCATACGATATCGATAAAGTTAAATTAACTTGGCAACATTATTTAAAACATATGTTTAATTTTATTTTTATAACTTTGAAGTTACTCAAAATTGTTACCTATTTTTTTTGTAGCATCCTTTTCCTGTGATATTTTTCCACACACAATATGATAATATAATTAATCTTTTAATTTAATTTTTCAAAACCAAATACAGCTGCTGGCCTCACTCCACTCAACATCTAAAATATTTAACATCACTCAGTGTTTGAACAGCTGTTCGTCGTATGGAAACGCATATAAACCTATTTATAAAATGGTGGCACGAAGATAACCCCGTTTCACTTCTTCCACGCGCAGGAACTCTACGCACTATTTCTTTTTTTCCCAATTAACATGATTGGATAATCTTCTAAAACTTGTATGGAACCTATTTTAAAAGTTCGTATTCGTAATCTTGTATTAAAGCAAACAACGGTGAGAAATACGTGGTTCATCATAAGCATCCGGTTAGACCTTGAATTTCCTTTCTAAGCTCAATTAAAAAAGGAGCTGGGGTGTTCCTTTCTGGTAAATCTGAATTCGCCAGGAAGCCACTCTTTGGCTTAATGCTTATCCGTCGCCAAATACTGGTAATATCCGTCGCCAAATAAGTAATTCCTTTAGATACCGAATCACTTTGAATTCACTTCGCTTAGGACTGGTCATTAATGTAGCCTTAGGCACCATGGCCTCTATTGTCAAAAGAGTGCAAGACGTACCTTGGAGGATTGCATTACTTGGGACGCTTTTTTAACAATGAAAACATTTATCGATGTATATGTATATGAATAGCCATCACTATTTAGAGAACGAATGCCGCCATTTTACGACAGTGCATGCTGTAGGCAACAAAGATTTACAACGACTATGTTTGAAAAGCACAGCTTCTAATCAATATTTTTTGTACTGAAGTATTAATTAGTAGTTTTGTGTATGTATCATTTATTTGTTACTAACAAAACAAATGTAAACACTTTATATATAAATAAGTGATATAGAGGATTCATGATCCCGTTTCATGATCATTTGGCAATCTATCAGGCAAGTTATGATGATGAGATGGTCAGCCTCCATTGCGTGACACTCGCCGTTGACATTTCTGTTCCTCGCGATGTTTTCCTTCACCATCCGAGAGAATGTTGAACGCACATAGGAAGAAAGTACATTGGTGCACAGCCGGGGATCGAACCTACTACCTAAGTGAGGAGAGTCGCTGAAGCGCTAGGGAAAGACTTTTTTATAGTAAGGGCCTGTTTCACAATGTATGGATAAAGTACCAAATAGCTATGCAACACATAAATTATTCGAAACATAAAAATTCCGAATAAATCAAAGCGTTTCATGACGAATAGCGCTATCTGATAGTCGTGAAACGCAACGATAGTGTTTATTCTACCAATAAGTAATAAATAGCTTATTTGGAACTTATCCGGACAATGTAAAACAGACCCTTAGTATAATATGCATATTTTAAATAAATACTCGAATTAAAAAAGCAAATTAAATACCTTATTCAATTATACAATAGAAAATTACATTCTATAGAAATACATAATCAAAAAAGATATTTATTCATTATGTATTTATCAACACTTCGTTACATTACAATATAAAAATTTAATATAATTAAATGAAAAGGAGGGCAACTGGCGGCCTTATCGCTTTCCAACGATTTCTTCCAGGCAACCACTGTATTTATTTAAAAATGTAATAAATCTATATATTAATAATTTAGTTATTGCTAAATGAAGCCTATAGAACTGTGTAAGCCTATTATATTTTTGAAATTTTTGTAACATTCATATTTACCTAATTGTCATAATATTATATTATTATTATAAAATATATTATATTTTATAATAATAATAATAAAATTTTTATTGTTTCTCAAATTTTTTACATTTATAAATGAGTATGAGAAAACCCCCGTTAGTAGTCAGAGACACTTGTGACACTTCCCTTAATTATTCAAAAAAAATATTTTATAAAGGATAATACATAACTTTCGTAGATTTTCACAGATGATTTCGCTATTCGATTTTTAAATATGATATTTCAAATTTATACGTACAGATATCAATTACATACATACTTTTTATATAAACAAAGACAATATAGAATATAGCTAACTTAAGAAATAACATAATACATAAAAATATACCTTATTATAGTTATTACTAAACTTAAAATTTAATTATTAAAAAATATTATTAAAAGTAGTCCCTTTAGGCAAGGTTCCGAAGATACTGGCAGCGTTCCCCCTTTGAATAGCCAGACTAATTCTTTGTCCAAGGTAGCTGCCAGCTCTTCGTTCTCCTGTGATGTCGACTAACCTTTTTGATAATTCCCTAAAAAGCCTTAACGCGCTAGGACCCCACGGACCAAGGGTCTCGACACCGAATGGGACAAAATCATATTCAGAGCCTAGACCCCTGTATTTACAGGCTTTAGCTTTTTCAGCCGCATCACAAGCCGCACCAGCTCTGTTGTTTGTTCCATGAAGATTGGAAGGGGCCAGTGTGTCTGAACAGGTGGCATCCCATACCAAAACCCGACCCATCCTCCATGGAATCAAACTCATACCGTCCGGTCTCTTGCCATCGTATAAAGGATTGTAACATATACTGTAGATATAAGAATGAACTTTAAAAAACCGAATACTAACAAAATTCATGAATGATTCATGCCTTTATAGACAAAATTTCACCTAATTATGAATTTCTAACTCTTAAGTATCCTGAAAATCATTGAACGCTATTCAATAGTTCCAGAATATTCCAAATAGTTCGAAGCAAGTTCGCAAATTGAGGCATTAAAGTGTATTATCGAGGTCTCTGCAGACTGCTGAGCATTATCAAAATGAAAATGCCCGCTTTGTATTTCCGAAAATATATTTAAAAAAAAATTAGTTACACCAATAGTGATGATAAAATAGAAAGAACTCTTAAAACTTGATTTTCGTGTAGTAAAGAATTAAAAGCCATAGGCTATTTTCAAAGCGATTCAACTAACACTTCGCCTTGTAATTAAAAGATTGGTATTAGGTGGTTCTTTGGGTGTATAGTGTATATAAATACAATTTAAAAAAAAAACGAGTGTGCTTATGGCCACACGACTGAAGTGAAAATTTCTTTCTTTCTGTATATTGTGTATAATAAAGTTCTTTCTTTCTTTCTCAACTTTCGTTCGCCTTGCCCGATCACACTTTTCGTAACGCTTACGACACGCGTTCGCTAGCTTACTCCCCAAGTCAAGCGTACATAAAAAAGTTTCAATTCAAAAACAGATTTGCGTATATGTTTCTCGAGTTTGTGCCTGACACATGTGAATTTTTCTTTTTTTTTTATAGAACAGGGGGCAAACGGGCAGTAGGCTCACCTGATGTTAAGTGTTACCGCCGCCCACGTACACTCTCAATGCCAGAGGGCTCGCGAGTGCGTTGCCGGCCTTTGTTGTGCCTTACGATGCCTAATACCTACCGAACGAGCGACTGTTAACTTCGCTGGTTCTACTACGTATTTGCGTGTTGTTCTCACGAGTATGTAAGTGCTTGCTCCTATTTCACCATGCCTCCTGCTGATAGAGGACAAATCTTTGTTTTTAATTTATTTTATTATTACTTATTACTCAAGATGTCATATGGAACATGGTGTATTGGTTGCAGCTCCTTACAAACGTTGTGTAAAAGAAAAAACTTGGCGATTAAATAGAGTGGCGGTGAGTTTATTGCCAGTTCTTCTCTTCCGTTCTACACCCTTGATTTGAGAACTGGCAGTAAATGTAAAATTAGAAGCATTTAATGTATTTTTTTTTTGACGTTCATAAGAGTACATTATGAATAAATGATTTTGAATTTGGATTTTAATTGCACATATAAAGTCCTTTGGTGCACAGCCGTGTTTCGGCAGAGCTACTTTTTTAAAACAGCCCCAGCCGAACTGTTCCCTCACCAGGCCCTTCCAACACTTACCGGGCCAACAGCGAGATCTCATTGAAATAGACAACGATAGATAGATAGATTTTTTATTTATTTTTTTTGTCATTAAGTTTAATATATATATAGTATGCCAACTGTATGTAATGGTTAATATTTAGTAAACCAGCACTGAAGATGCCATTAAAATGCTGTGTACAGATGTAATTGGATTTCAGGTTTTCAAATGTTCTTTAGTGTGTAATAAATATATGTATTTCAGTTTGCTTTCTGTCTCTATACCAATATTGTAAAAAAAAACATTAGAGGTTGGGAGACGCACACGTAAGCTGCTGGGATAGCGTTTTGTGTGAACGCCGCCATTATGACAAGTAATTATAAGAATGACGTCTTAGAAGTTCAAAGGTCTGCGTTTTCCTGCATATAGTTCGCACAAAATCTAATATTAAAGTTTTGCAAGTTCATAACCAGCAGTAGTTGCATCATATGGTGAAACATTGTGTCAGCTCTTTCATTTTAAGTTTCAATATTATTAAAAAAACAGTCCGAATATTTTTTATTTGTCGGACATTTTTTTTTAATTTTTTTTTATGGCAATATTGTCGGACATTAATTCCTTATTAAGACATGTAACTCTTACAGGCTAGCAAGTGTGAAATCTGTGGAAGTTTTCCCAAGGGGACGATTTGTATGTCTACAAGGAAAGAGCTCTTAGGGCACCTACTATCTCCGGCTACAACAGTACGACTACGTCATAACCTGAAGCGCGTTGACAGAGTTATTCCGACCCTAGTCATCGGTTCTTTTGGCTAATAAGTTGGATAGGCTGGTCGAAAATCCTTCCTTTTGGGCGGAGGAACAATACCAATCCATCTTTACACAAACTGTTTCTTCTGAGGCAGGGTATCTATTATTTTTGGTTTCTGCTAGTGTCTCCCCTAACAGGTCTATCTTATTCCATAATTTAATTATCGGGTGTATTGTCACCAAAATTGCAAGACGACTTAATCAATTACGTATAAACGCTTCTAAGTAAATAAATTAAAATTGTAAAACATTTACCAATATCTGGTGAAAAGTTAGTCCAATTTAAATTATAACCCACCATAATAATTGTTTAGTATATTCATTTCATATATAATGAATTTGCTTAAAGTGACATCTATGTGTAATTTATATCAATACGTTAAATTACTTAATGGTACAGACTTCTTGTTAAAACGGTTATATTTATTTTAATACAATATTTAAATCATAGATGGCGTTAAACTAAGTTTCGAACAAAAATCTATAAATTTTGTTACAAATGTCTCGAATAATAATTTGACATTTAACTTTGACAATCAATAGTGTTTAAAAATTTGACAGCATCAATGTCTAATGAGTACACATAATACACATAGACTTAGTATATACTGGCGTATAGACCAACAAAGCGAGCGAGGGAGAAGAAAATCCCTTACGGAAATTTGGCAAGATAGAAAAGGATAGCGAATCCAATGAAACTGTGACTGGTTTTGAATGACAGGTCATCACAAGTCGGCACGCGGAGAAACAACCCCTTAGTATTTTGGATTTTTTGCGTACATCGTGGTTTATTTTCAGTAAATCTAATTGTATTCAACAATGGTTACATGTTCTGTGAGTGATTGTGGTGTTAATAATAGAAATAATCCTGAAAATTGCACATTTCACAGGTAAATACCCAAATCGTCATCACTGGCATGACGCGTTTATTTTTGGTTAAAATTTGTCTTTTATCCTATATAAAATATAAAATAATGCCAATGCTTTTGTTTACTTTCATATTTTGTATATGTGGAAGTCCATTTGTTGATAATTTACATGATTTTAGTGGATAAATATTTCATCAATTAATTTTACATGTACGCTAGGGATTGACTCAAATTAATCGATAGAATTATCGATATTTTATCTTGAATGTTACTTATGAAAATAAATGCTTGCTTACGTTTACCGTCTCGTATCTGAACCATTTTGCCCAATTTTGTATTATTTGTCCAACAGATTCCCTCTAGATACTATACTAAGAGGAAAATGGTTGAGATTAATTGGGCGCGTTGGTTGCAATCCAAAGAAGAACTCTACCATTTGCAGCAAACATTTCCCAGACGAATATAAAAGAAAAAGACGAATAAATACAGTTTTAGTTAAAGGAGCCATTCCAACTTTATTTGTACCAGTAAGCATATTGCTATTTTACGAATATCAATAACACCTATAAAAACATTGATATACGCTAGAATTGGTGAAATTTTAGGGCCTATTGCGCCAAACGCGTTGCCGGTTTGCTGGCGTTGATCGCCTGGTTCATTTTAAAATAATTGTAAAAAATACCAGATTTTCATCCAATACCTTTTTATTCTAATTTTATGAAGTTTATTTTTTTATTAAATAATGATGTATTTTTTTCTTCACATTTTCAGGGACATATAAAAGAGAGAATCCCGTCATCGTATATCAATCGGGACATAGCTCTACCTTCGATATTACAAGCTCCAGAAACAAGTGTTCAGCTCACACCAAGAACAAAAAAGCTTATTAGCAAAAACGACAAACTGAAACAAAAGCTACAAGAAAAATAAAAAAAAATATGTAGATTAGCAGCAAAAAATAAAAGACAGGCTCTAAAAATAGTCACCCTGAAAGACGTTCTACATGAAATTCATTCAAGACCGGGATTGAAAGATCACTACTGTGATGTTACTATGGCATGCAGTAATGAATTAATACAGAATTTAATTAACCGGGTTAATGACAAAAAATGTGGTAAAGTGCAGTCACTAAACAACTGTCACGTTTATCACCCACGTTAATAAAATTTGAAAATGGTTCTCCGGTTATATATTCACTAAGAAAATTAGGAATACTTGGTTTCTTGATAAACATAAGATCTTTAAAGTGTCTTTATGTTGATTTTATTGAAAAAGGTGCATTGAAATTTATCCCTTTTTATAAATTATCTCAGGACCACCACGAAATTTTTTTCAGTGCTGTTAGATCTCGTGGTGGATTTAATAATAACCCGACCCTTAGAAGTTTTATGTCTGCATACAAGCCTTTGCTTTGTCACACTGAAATAAAAACTTCCGAAAGTGGCAACTGCCTGGCTTTAGAAGATATAACGATTCTATCGAACTCAAAATTGACTACTGACCAGCAAATTAATACATCTTTGACATATAATAAAATAACAAAGGAGTTTTCATTATCTCAAGAAACCGAAAAAGAAAATGATTTTGATGACTTATATATACCTCACAATGAAGACACACTATCAAAAACTATAAAAAATGTCGTAGAGTATATAGCAGGGTTTGTCGTAAAAAAAATTAAAATAAAAATTCTTGCGAAGAGTGCTGCAATGCGTTACAGTCCTCCCGTCAATGTAGTAGCCAAGAATCCTTCATAAACAAAAGAGACTTTTCATCTAAGGCTGATCAAGGCTTTTTAACATACCCTTCAAAAGATGTGATACAACTTTGTCTAAAAATAGAAAAATTTATTCGTGAAAATAAAAAAATCACTCAAGCTATTGGGAAATCTACAATTTGCAAAGCGGTACTTCTTATATTAGAAGATAATTCCGGCTTATTTTCGAGTTTGGAAAACCACAATTTGGACCAAGATATTTTAAGTGGTCATAGGTATTTAATAATGAAATACGTTATAGAAATTTACTTTGACATTCGACTTAAGTATGAATGTAAACTTAATAATTTAGGAAAGGAAACTGTAAGGAACCAGTTTAATAAGATTGTTCTGTTTAAAGGTCAATAAATTAAGAAGCAATGGAAAAAGTTGTTTTTTTTATTAATGCATTTTTTTTACATAATGTCATAATTATAATCTGGACAAAAACAGTCTATGGAACAACTTTCTCCAAGGGTCGAACATCTAACTTCAATAAGTTATCGATAGTCCTCCAAAGTAAAAGGTACTTCACTAGCTAATGCACACACTGACAAATCAAAATTGGTCACGCTTTATCGAGCTGCCAGTTCGTCTATACGCCAGTATATACTAAGTCTATGGTAATACATATAGGTTCTGATGACATAATATAACGGCTTTAATACGTTTTACGGCTGTGTTAGTATATTTACAGTCGACTATTCCTTCAACGAGTATTTTTCAAGGAACTTGAAAAAAACTATGGAGATATTTAAATTAATGCGTGCCAAATTATCGAGAGTCCACAGATTTTATAATTAGTAAACAATTAATTGCATTATTGGCATTTAACTATCATTAGGGTTTTGGAATTGAAAAATAATAACTAAATACGTTGTTACGACGCCCATTATCTGAAAATAACAGAATTATTATTGTTTTAATAGAAAAATACATAAAACGGTTATGTTAATTCCAATAAATAAAATTAATTTAATTAGCACCATAAATGTGTCAAATATTTCAGTTTCGTATACGCATGTGCATCAAACTCACACTATAAAGGCGAAATAATATATCGGGTACTGTTCCATTTGACCCCAAGAAGACACAAAATTTTCACGCTAAGTATTTCCGAACCAATTCAACGAAACCCACCAGAAAAGCTGTACCGAAGGTTTTAACACCAGTTCTGCATCAATTTACTTTCTGTCTGTCTGCATTTAACATTCGCTCCCACGGTGAAACTACCCAAAAAGTCGTCGCAGTCATACACACAAGACCTAAATGCCTAGTATAAAAAAAAGATAAAGAAACCAGAAACCTTCAAGTAGCTCTACTGGTATTTTAATACATATGTGGACACATATCATTTAAAATGTCGGTCTTACCGTTACTATCAATGGTCTATCCAGTACGCACAAGCTATAAGGTGAATACACAGTTGTTTTCAGCATAAGAACTCGATAGAAGACATTCAGCTCCTCATACAAAGTGTCATACGTGTGCACGCGCCGGAATAGCTGACTTACGAGCAGCCGTGTACGTTGTGTCTGAAATAAATTATTAAATATCCAAACTAAAAAGTAAGATTAATATTTAATATATATTACTTTTATATAACTAATTGAGTCTAAGCAACTAACAGTTAAGAGTTACTGCCTTTTTAAATTGTTATAAAAGGCCGGCAACGTACTCGCGAGCCCTCTGGCATTGAGAGTGTCCATGGGCTGCGGTATGACTTAACATCAGGTGAGGCTGCTGCCCGTTTGCCCCCTGTTCTATGATTAGAAAAAAATACTTCCCACACTGAGAATGTGATGTCATTTATTTTAGGCCGTATTTGGAAAATTAAATAAAAAACTTTCTTATATCTTCATAAACAAAGCTTTGTGACTGTGTCCTCACAATGTCCGGATAAGTTCCAAATAAGCTATTTATTACTTATTGGTAGGATAAATAGTATTGTTGCGTATCACGACTGTCTGGTACCGCGAAATTTTTTCGAAACTTTCAAAATATATAAACACATAAATAAATAATTTTTGTGTTGCATAGCTATTTGGTACTTTATCCATACATTGTATAACAGACCCTTAATATATTATTTTGTATACGAAAAATCTTTTACCTCGACTAGAGTTTGGTGGCACGGCTCAAGGAATATTGCTAGATTAAATAAATTAAATATAAACCATGCCACGCGTAGTAGTAAAATAAAAGGGTTTTCAGTCAGATTATCTGAAACAATTAAAATATCTAAAACATCTTTTGCAAATTCGTATCATTTCGTAGAACGCGTTAAAGTTTTGTTTTTAATTCCTTCTTCGTTTCACCACCATCTTAAATTCGGTTCATAATTAAATAGTGTTGCGTGTGTCTCTTATAGCCGTGTCAGGCTTACAAAAATCAATATTACAGCATATAGCCACTCAAATCAACTTTCTTTAAGTATTTGTGTTTTTTAAGGTTACTTTTAGAGAACAATGTTTATACTTAGTACTCAAAACTACATAATTTTATTAAATAGCGATCGCGAAACTTTATGTGCACGTAGCCTAAATTAGTAGTTGTCTAGGTACTGGCTTCTTGCACTTTGGTCCTAGCATTTTTTCTTAATTGGGAAGTTGATCAAGCAGACCCAATCCCTGCCTAATCGCATAACATGTACTATTAATGTTATGAAGTATAAAAAAAAATATTTAAACCCGTTTCTCAGTAAAAATTTGTATCACTCATAAAATATTCTGATATGCTATATGATTCTTCATTCAAAAGTTCGTATACTTACATATATTCAAAAATATCTGATAGTACGGTGTAACAACTATATAGAGAAAGAAAGAACCTAAAAGAAGGAGAAGTAATGGTTCATGTTTGGTACCAAGCCGTTCTATAATATCACATATAGAGGTATATATATTAACCAGCTCTCGAACTAATTGTGTATATTCTTGATTCACTTCTTTTTCTGAAACATAATACAGACTTGAAATGTATTAATTTTTCCAATAAGAAGTGAGGCTTCTGAGTGAGGGTTATGGCATGATATTTGTCCATTTGTATGGAAAGTATAAATAAATATATCTCATGAACCGTAAGTTTCCGCAACTTAATACTTTACAAAACGCTTTCTTTTGGTGAGTATTATCTACAAAAAAAAATTGAGCATTCAAATCGACGGGTCATATTGAAAAGTTTATCCTTATTCTTTGATCGGGAAGCGATTCAAAGGCCACAAGTCATCACTTCTTGCCACTAATTTTGACACTAGTGACAGATGATGTTCTTGATTATAGCAACAATAATTGTAGTGCATTCGCATTGACCTTTGACGTATACTACATAGTTTACTTTGTGGACCAATCTAATACAGAGTCAATGCGCAGAGAAACCAACATGGGTGGAGTTTGAGGGCCCAGCAAAGTGTTTTTTTTTGTAACTACACTTACACGTTATAATAGTGCGATAGTAAAGATACTGAATACAAAAATTTATCCATATTTAATTTTGTGCAGAAAATGCCGCAAAGGAAGGGGGAATTTAATATAATAGATTACTACGTAAGTTACTACGTAACTTCCAAGGCTTTATTTAATCACTGACTAAAGATTGTGATGATAAAGTAAATAAACTCAAACTTAAAAACAACTTTATTCATATAGCCAAGTACACTTATGAATGTAAACAGAAAATATGTTAAATTGATTCTAAATTGAAATTTACTTTCAGTTCGCAAGACAATTTTTGAGTCATACAATTGGTTGTAACGCAAAGCCATAAATATTTTAACTGAAGCAATCCCAAGGATTTGAAATATTTCTAAAAAGTTTTATAAGTTTACGTTTAACAAGAGTTTTGAATTAAATCACTGCCCATTATCTAATTTCGCCTTAAAAAAGCCCGTAGAGTACGTACCCGATCTTTTGTATTCCATAGCCATAGAATCGATAATCCTATTTAAATTTTTGGATTTTATTTTGTTAGAGTTGAAGTACAAAGTACTTTCTCGATCTTCAAGTCTATCTAAAATCATTATTAGTTTTTAAATAAAATATATAATATATTTATTTATAGTTTAAATAGTTAATGTCATGTGTTAACCTAATTAATAACATGTCAATTAAGAAAATTTTATAAATGGCGGCAAACACAATGCACATCCACAGATTAATTTGTATTTACCATAGACTATAAATCGCTATAATTGACGCCTGACATTTTATAAACACAACTTTTTTTTGTGTAATAAAAGTAAAATTTATTACCTTTAATATCCTGCAATTTATCATTCATCTGTTTAAGTAAATTTTTGACCTCTGTCGCAACTAATGTGAACTGTAGTAGTAAAACCTCACGGATCAAATATCCAAAAGAGAAGGTAGAAATCATTACTATCAATTTCACTAAAAAATATTAAATTAACCTATAGGCCAGCTCTATATAAAAACTAACCTTAAATATAATGACTAAAATATATTATTTGTCCTTTAGGCAAGTTCCGCAGATGCTGATCTAAAGGTAGTCTCTTACATTTTAATACGTTTTCATTAAAGAGATGCGCTAAAACAGGATGGGTATATCATCTCGTTATGAGAGGGTAAGAGTAAAAAATAATTTACTCTTACCCTTTACCTCTACCCTATTTTATTCTTAGATGAAATTGTTTTTATAGAACGACATGTCGTAAATTGCAAAAACATTTTCAGTAATTTTTCTTAAAATATCTGGTTTAAGTTTCGCGTGAGGTGAAACGTAATTTCTTAAAGTCGAACATTTCAACAAAACGGACAAAAAACAAACACATAGACGTAAAATTCATTTCAGCAATAATGGCCAGCCAGGGACTGTGGTTCCCTTGATGTCCCTTCAGGTCAACAGATAACGATGTGATATTATGTATAGTTTTTTTTTAAATTTATTTATTAGTCGGATACAAAGTCCATTGGCACAATTATGATTAGACTTCCAAAACGTTGCCATACTGACGTCACTTACCACGAAGATTATAATTAACAATTAGCTGTGGAAGTATTTTGCCTTATTTCGGGTTTATATAATATTAAAGTTTGATTTTTGAATCCAATCAATTATTCAAAAAACCTTACTTCCAAAAATTTCAGGTAAAAAATTTGCAAATTTAAAAAAAAGTAGATTTTTTTTTTTAAATAAATACCATCGTAATTCGCTATAATTTCCTTAGATATATCTGTAAACTCGTTTAGAGCTACAAGAGTACTGATTAGTGTATAGCAGACGTAGAGTGTCAAAAACTTTTCTTGTTCTGAACGCTTGCTCCAATTGCTTGGAACGCTAGCTCCAATTTCATACTTGAGCTGAAACAAGTTTTAGGTTGAAATATGTTTTAAAATAATCCAGTTTAAAGCTAGTTAGTTCTTTACATTACATAATAATCATCTCTAGCTAAACTGAATTGTTGAAAAAATCCATTGGTGAAGTATTGCCTAAATAATAAAAAAGGATTGTGTGGTTTTATGAAACCACGGTAAAGGTGAAACTTTTTTCACATTATAGACATTTAACTAAAAATTTTTGGAATAATATTCCATTAAGGGTATAAAATCGCTTTATCAATCTTAATTTTATACTTGGAAAATTGGAATGATAACGGGACTAATAAAAGTAGACTAAGTCTCCAAATAATATTTTAATTGAATTCTGTGTCTTAGAGAGTACGACATACATAATACTTATCAATTATTTAGATTATATACACATATTAAAATAGCGTGGAGAACTGGCACAAATTAATAATAGTCTACTACACGATTAGCTGCTGCAAACTATGTGCACCGCCATATTGGCCTTGGTTGCTATGACGAGCGCCTTTCACTTTATCCCTACTCCACGGCCGACCGTCACGCGACATGCGCCACGATGTAATAAAAGTTTCACTTTAAAAATGGACTGAATATAGAGCAGGTTTAGAGCTGATCATTTGCTTTGGGGCAAAATCACAAAACATAGGAATCTCAACGGGTAAAGACTAGGGTTAGAACAACAGGCTTTACGAGGCAAGAGACCCAGAAACACTGGGACTATAGGCAGATCGCACAACGGCTCTATAACCTGCAAGACCACTACACCAGTTAGTCTTACTATTTTTTTATATATACCTTTTCGATCAGATTCAAGGCATGAATTACGTATTTCAATCTTCCGCGTGCGTCATACACACCGACAAATGTTATAGCCGTAATGAGGGTTATGTTAGTAATCCACACTGCCCGGGAAGTTATACTTTTTCCACGAATCGAATGTTCTGTATCAGACAGATCGACGCTGAAGCTAACTAGCATTATGATTTCTGGAAAATAAGAAATTTCGTGAAGATTTAGTGTTAAACGTTGGGAAAGTAGGCATTCTGCGACATACAATGCAATTGTAGTAACAAAATAATTAAAAATAAATTTTGCAGATGATAAAATGCACCACCCATTTTAGTTCTTGAGAATCAATCAATTATTTTATTACTAATATTCACCGACATCATTAGAAAATCATTATCATTAGAAAATTAACTGTCTGTTTATCGACCATATAAGCTGTTTTTCAAGTCGTGGGCAGTCACAGATGTTTCTATGTATTAACATGTGTATACAAAGTGTAGTTCTTGTTAGCAAAATCGTTTTGTTTTGTAATACGAGTCACTTGATGTTCAGTGATAGAGAGGTGGAAAGTTTCTTGCCAGTTCTTCTTACTAGCTCTACGCCTTTGACTTGCAAACTGGTAGTAAATGTAAATTTAGAATTATTTTTACTTTTTTTCAGACGGTTATAAGAATATTTGTTTACCCAGATAAATAAAGTTATTTTAACTTTGACTTTAATACCGCCGCCCATTTCGCAATGCTCGTACTTGCGTTGTCGACCTTTTAAAAATTAGTACTCTTTTCTTGAAGGAGCAGCTGGTTCCACATAGTAGTGGTGTGCCCAAAACTGCCTTGAAAAACGCTCAGTTGTGGAACGACGGACGTCGAAGTGTATTTTGTATTCTGTCGTCACGTTAGATGATGAAAATTAGCTGCAGGTGTTAGTCAAAACAACTCCTCTCTGAACACTCCATGGTAAATGCGATAGAAGATGCCGCACAGAAAATCGTGGATGATGAGAATCGCTCTTCGATCCCTCGTCCATAAGTGAGAACAGTATGGAATAAAATATATGTGGTACAATAACAATTTATAAACATTCTCGGTGCTAATTTGATTATAGAAATTAATAAATCACCTTAAATATTTTAAACCATTATTACGAAGATGTCAACAATTTTACCAAATCAACTTACTTATATGAATTAAAAATAAAAGGTAAACTTACTCAAGGCTAGTACGATTGATCCACTCAAAATACCATAAATTCTCGAATATTTTATTCCGTTTGGCGTAACTGTTATCGGGGCAACACAAAACAGGCGTGATATTTTCAAATGTAGGCCTAGAGCACCAGTTAAAACATAATATTTGTGTTCATACATCTTATTAGAATTTAATACTAAACCGTTTATTATGAACGTAAGTTTGATTCCAATAAACGTTTTGAACCAATATTTTCTTAGCGCCTTGAGTGATTTATTAATCTTAAATAAATGTTATTCTTCGTTCACCATGTTTGTGTACGGGGTTATTATTATTCTGTTTTAATATTGTGTTTAAACGACTGGGCTGTCGGAGCTTAAAAGCACGAAGTAACTTTAGTTAATACCTTTTAAAAAAAAGAGTGGCGGAGAGTTTATTGCCAGTTCTTCTCTTCCTTTCTACGCCTTTGATTTGAGAACTGGCAGTAAATGAAGAAATTAGAAGCATTTAAATACTTAAAATTTCTTTTTTTGACGTTCATAAGTGTACATTATGTAACCAACATGAATAAATGATTTTTGAATTGAATCTTGACTTTGAAACTTGAATTTGGTATAACTTATTTGGTATATAAGTTTCTTCTAAATGGCAAAAAGTAGTATTTATTTAATAATAAGAAATATTTATTTAATTCCATAAAATATAACACAAGACATGAACTGAGATTTTTTTTAATTTTTTTTTTAATTGATAAAGTTTGTCAACGCTCGGCACACTGATACAATGATAAAAACAAACACAAAATACAATTTTTAATGTGACGAGCACTTAGAGGCAAACATTAATTTAAAGCACATACAATAAAACTGAGATGAAATAATCTTAATATATTTATAACCAATATACACTATTTTTTAATATTTTTCTGTCTCAAGCAATCTTTCGCATAATCAGTATAGTTTAATACAAAATAAAAGCCAATTGGTTTCCGAATAAGGTAATAAAAATGTTATATTTTGAATTGAGTTTATTAGGCAATAGATCAATCATCAATCATCTTGTGTGTTTAATAGGTTCTTAATTGTTGCAGTAACTAAGTTGCGTTGTAAAGAAGTTGCCAGCGACTGGGTCTCCAAGGCCATAGGTCTCTGCGAAATCAGCTATGCGCGTTATAATACGGCTCCTGGCCAACCTGTCAATCCATAAAGTCAATTAAATTGTACGCCTGCGGTGGTTTATTTTCTGTTGCTGGCTGTACTTTCATTAAAAGTAGCCCACAGAACAACTTTAACTGTACCCAGGTTTGAGTTTAATATAGGATCTTAGACACGTTAAGCTGACTATCGTATAATGAAGATTAATGCTATCTTTAAGTAAATTAAAACTTTCTCTGGAAAACAAATAATGTAATGCATAGCATATGTATCGTCTGATCGTGAATTTGTATGACTCTCGGCTATTACGGGCTAGTTCCCCACGCTAAAACTGTTATTTGCTATATTTGTTTTTAAATATTGAAGAATTGTTTGATGATTTGTTTTTTTTTTTTTAAAGAGGACCGATCGAAAACAACCGACGGGGATTTCCCCGTTGCCTGATCACAGGGATTTCAATATTATGATTGGATTTTTTTTAGTTTCATATAATGGTTCACTCGAGGCACCAAAAACATCTCAGTTCAACACGACTTCATCAAAGATTCCTTCCGAGTCGCTTATGCGTTTTTTCTGGGACCACAGCCCTACTACAGCTTTGGTTATGCTTCGCGTTTGTATATATATATATGTATATTTAAAATTATTATCAAACCTTTGGTTGCAACCTCACCTATAAAGATTTATATCTTCAGTGTTTATTGGGCCTTCTTGTTCGTACACAAGCCCAATAATACGGTGTAATCCGGTTCCTACTTCAGGTGAAGCTGGAGTGAAGGGAACAATTATATGACCAAAACAGAAGTCCAGTGTGCTTGGAAGGTTCATCGCTAAAAGGTTCACAAAGCCTCTATAATCGCGTGGCAGATTCGTTGGACTATCAATGTCTGGAAGCGAAGAAATATAGGACATAAATTAAAAAGATAATACTTACGAATTAGTTTTTTGTATTAATTGACGTGATTTCTATATAGTTTTATTTTTATAAATAATTTAAAATATGTACTCGCATTTGTATGTGACAAAATAAAATAATCTTTTTTTCACGTTAGTGTATACAGAATTGAAAGAATTATGATGATGTGATGTGGTTTAAACGCATTAATTACGTTTTCGGCCTTTATTGCATTAAGCTTAATAATATTTTGAAATTCATTCAGTAGACATCGCTGGGGCGAATTCGGCAGGGAGATTGGGAGACACATACATAAAATATAAAAATAAAAATCGGAAAATTCCCAAAAGTTTAAAACAAAAATTTACTTACCAATCACGATCAATGTGTGTAGTTTGTTAGCGTTGCCTTTTTCAAAGGAAAACGTATCGGGGTCTAGGGTCCTAAGAGGCGAAATGAAATTCCCCAAATTTACATCTACTGAAGAGAAAGGCGCCTGAAAAAGGTACAGTACAAATATGTACATATTCCATCATTGGAAGGTTTTCGACTTTATTTTTTAGATCAACTCCATGTAAGTATTTTTACTCAAAAATTATTATCCCTTCAGAAGAAAAGGCCTTAGATTCCGCTTTAATATGATAATAATAAACTGCGTTTTTTAAGGCAGTTTTTGCCGCACACCACCACTTTGTGGAACCAGCTGCCTACTGAAGTATTTCCGAACCAATTCGACTTAGGTTCCTTCAAGAGCGTACCAATTCTTAAAAGGCCGGCAACGCACTCGCGAGCCCTCTAGCATTGAGTTTCCATGGGCAGCGGTATCACTTCCTCCTGCCTCCTGTCCGTTGCCCCCTGTTCTATAAAAAAAACTATAGCAACTACCGCCATCTATTGAAGATCACAACGCAACAAAATAATTTCTTATCATAATATATTTTATTTTTGATTATTTTAACAACAATAATCTAAAATCTGGCGGGGCTTAAAAAGCCTTGTGACAGAAATCTTACAAATTTTGATAATAATACCTCCATTAATTTCTGCGGTGGCACCGGTAGATAATTGGGTGTAATATTGAAGTTACGGAACGCGTCTGGTACTGAAAACTGCGATTTAGGAGCTTCAAACCTTCCAGGAATACAGGAGCAATCATTGCAACATTGCGCTTGCGCTCCGACGATCCCCAAAATCAGAACTAATAAAGGCACCATTGTGCTCTATTCCAAGTGACAAGTGTAATGAATTGCGCACATTCTTTTTATATTAAACCTTTCGAATAAAAGCATATACGCATAAGGTAAATAAAATATTGACATTGTTAATATTTGAATTAAGTTAGTTAATTATTGATTTAGTTACGTATGTGTGTATCATTTGTATACACATATTTTGCTGTTTTTGAAACTAATATTTTGCCCTTGAAAGCAAATATTATTTTTGATTACTTTAAATACAAAACCAACTTTATTAAAATATAAATTCTTATAAAATCAAAAGCCTATATAAGCCGGTTAAACAGCTATTTTACAAATTTTTGTCCATAGATAGCAGTCATTAAGAGCTTTCTCTTTAATTTCTGTCCTGTCATCTCCTTCCCAGCTTCTTACTTTATGGGCTTCACTGAAAATACTGGAAACTAGTATTTTGACTACTTCGTCAAATGCAGTTGATGGCGATAGATTCATGCCAGGTGTTACCTGTTTTACCAATACTACGTCCTCAAAACTATACACTGTTACAGGAGAAGCGTTGGAAACCGGTGAAGACAGATAGTCCGTTCCAGATGTTACCTTGCTCCAACGTGATCTACTGATTGAAGAGTTTGAGACAACTTTATTCAAAATCAAAATCATTTATTCATGTAGGTAATACTTATGAAGGTCAAAAACAGAAATGTACCTAACATTTCCGTTTTTGACCTTACTTTGACGTACATGAGGACGATATGGAGTAACGGGGATTACTTCGAAAAACAATAAAAGTATTGGCAAGTTTCTACATTAAGCCATTTCATTTTCTAAACATTTTCAGTGTTACCCACGTATATACGTTAAATTAGAAGCATTTCATATGAAAAGAAGGGAAGAGAAGAACTGGCTATAAACTCTCCGCTATTCTTTTTTATCGTCAAGTTTTTATTTTTACAAAGCGTTTGTAAGGATCTGCAATTATTACACCATGTTCCACATGACATCTTAAGAAATTAATAACTAAAAAATAAATTAAAAACAAAAATACATATACATAAAATACACAATTAGCAAAATACATTTTTCTAATTCGAAATGTTTTTTAGTAAAACTCGCAGTGTTAGCTTGGTTTACGGGTTTTGTGTAAAAATTTCGGAATACACACCTGTGTACACATTATAATTTATGTTGTCTAATTGTTTGACCTGATTAGAAGAGGTACCACATGAATTGAATCTAAACTGCCAAATGTAGAACAAATTTAATCTTTTTTTGGTTGAGATTAATTATTTCTATGAATGTAGGACATAGGACATTTTAGCCTAGAGTAAAGAACTTATAGAACTTTCTATGAGTTATGCCAATACGATAAATGTATCGTATTCTTTACATGGTTGGGTGTCAATGGGCTGCGATGACTGCATTTTTGGGCGTCCCGCAGGCTCGTTTGTCCCCGAATTATGTAAAAATTTTCTTACATAGGACAATTTATACGTTTTTTTTGGTAATTTATAAAATGATATTAACTTCATTTCTCATTTTTAAATAAGTAAAATAGAGCCATGTTAAATTGTATTATTACAATTAGGTTTTTATTTTAATAGACACAATAAAATTAAATTTAGAAATTATTTATCATTTGAATCACATTGCATTTTATCTATTTGATCACTGTCGCAGTTTGACAGAACTTTACATAATCTTTCACATTGTTGTACACTGTCATCGTTGTCCGCACATTCATCAGAACTGTCACAGTGTCTCAACTCCGTTATATACAAGTTACCAGCGATGGGGTTTCCTAGGTGATAGGTCTTTGCGAACTTTGTAAGATCAGGTATTACCGGATATCTCGATAATCTGAAAATAATATACAGTTACTGTAAGGGAGTGCTAAGCTTTCGACTCACGGCTACTCAAGGCAATTTTAAAGGGGCCTTGGAAGGAAAACATCGCATAGAACCCGGCATATCTAATCGCAGTATTGCAAAAAGGCTGATCACATACATGTATAAATTTATATAACCAAAAAACAGATATAATTTGTTGTAAAAAATAAATCAGTTGCCGAACAACCTCTTTAGGTCTTGGCCTCAGATTTACTGTATCTGTTTCATGAATATATGTCAATGTAATAGGCAAGTTAGTGATCATTTGATGTTGTTTTTTTGGGTCATGGCAAGCCGGTTTCTTCACAAATGCGCACATAGACAGACCATACATTGGTGCTTTCTGCAGGGTGCTCCGCACGGCCTCAGGGGTGAAAGTCGCACACTAAAGCCACTAGGCCAACGCTGCTATATAATTAGTTACAGAGATTATTATTTTGTTAGTGTAAGTGTTATATATTTTTCATTATTTTATTATTATTATAAATTGTGCAATAAGACGTTGTCGTACATATACATAATACAAGAACGTGTTTTGTAAATTTGTGTCAAAAAAGTGTTTGGCTGCGACATATACAACTCACAGGGGTGAATGAGCCATTCAATTAACAGCCTAGGCTAGGCTGTATAGGTATATTTAAAATGCTAGGCTTTTAAATTAACGGCTAATTAATCTAGTTGGCTGCGACTTATATACCACAGAACATGTTTAAAGATTATCGTCGTGAGGACTCTGCTTTAATCTATTTTTCCAACAACAATATCGTGGTATATTTAATCAGGATAAACTTACTTCATTCTTTTTTTACCAATTTCAAAAAAATAAGTAGTACTTACTTTAAAAGATCTAGCTGGTTTGTATCAATATGTCCTTTTTGCTCGTACAACAATTTTCCATGACGATGCACTCCACTTTCTAAAGCAGGTAATGGCGGAGTAAACAAGACTATCACATCACCAGATGTTGGTACTACCTTCTCCAAATCCCTTATGTTCATCAGAAGGTCGATTACTTTTCCATTTGATTCACCATCAAAGTCTATAAAGTAAGTTTTAAATTATTGGTTAGTACAAAACTAATCATCTGCTGATTATCGAACTGTGAAAAAAAAATGAAAAAGCATAGTAAAGCAAGCATAATTCGAAATATTTTAAGAGTCCCTCGAGTTTCGAATTAACGAGAGTCGACTGTACTATCACCGTCATATATGAAATTGATTTAAAACAATAATATTTATTTATTCACACTGTTTAATTGTACTCTTACAAAACACGTGTTCTTAATATAAAAATATTAGAATATACAACTTGAACATAGATATCGATTTCCATGCCACTTAGACCCAACTTTACGATGTCGAATTTAGGTGTTGATGCGCGGTTGGAACGCGCGCATCGTATAAATTCAGTCTCATCGTTTTTCTCTAACGCGCCAAAAGAAGTATAACTCCAATAATCGATTGTGCTAGTAGCCTTTTAACATAGTAATTGAGGAATGTACTCACCGATCGATAACATTGTGTAATATCCACGTTTTTTCCCTTTATTGTAACTTACAGTTTTAGCATCAACAAGTCTAAGAGGAGGTATGAAATTCCCTAAATTAACTCTTGCCGTTTTATAGTCCACCTTAAACATAAAACTGTGTAAGACAGGACAATAATAATATGTAACGATACAAACCTGTGAATTTTGTGCTACACAATAAAAGCATTGTTTTACGGATAAACACGAATTTCACGAGCTTACAGTTTTGTATTTTTATCGTTTATCGATTAATTATAATAATCTACACAACCAGAATTGATAAAAAATAAGTATATGCAAACATGTTAATGATTAAATTAAATTTTAAATTTCTGTATGGATAAAAAATATAGACTTTTAAAAATACCTATAGAATTTGTAAATCAGTTAAACCGTTTAGAAAGAGTTTGGTTACAAGAATTGTTAAAATTATATTTATGTAAAGTAGTTTAAATGAATGCTGTAGGGGCACTTTTTTACATAAATATCCCTTTTATTGTATATAATTTTTTATTTCTTTTATTCAGGCAAAATTAACAATACCTCTAGAAAATCCTTTGGTGCGATGTCTACGTAGTCCGGAGTTATATTATAATTTCTAAATGCCTCAGGGACACTTGAAGAAGATTTTTCGGACTTTAAATTCCCTGATATGCAAGTACAATCTTGGCCACAGCTGTCCAAGTCAGTACTTCCTAAAACTGCTTGAGTAAGTAACAGCACGTAGAGAAGCAGTACCATTTTGACAGTTCTAGAATTATGAATGAAAAAAAAAAAAAATTAAACGACTAAAATATTCACATAAAACTTTTATTTTGCCCGACCAATACCAGGCATTTGATATGACTTATCATCTTGTCATACTTACAGATTCATTGATTATGAATGTTGCTAATGCTATGGTAGAGAAACAAAAGAATAAACTGAACGTTAAAATTTTACGAACTAAACTACAATGCTCCACTAGTGATCGTCAACTTATATATTCAATTAATATTATGTATCATTATTCATATTAGGTAATAAAGCCTTATCTTTAAGAAAAAAACACGACAATAGTATGAAGTATTTAAATATATTTATAGTGTTAAAATAATAATACTGTCATTTTATTACTGTGGTTGCATTATTATATAATTAATCCGTATATTATTAGTTAGTGGCCCAGATCGTCTTCAGTAGGAAGTATAAAGTCTACAGACTCGAAGATGTCATCTTCTATGTCCACTGTTTAAGACTGTGATCCAACAACAAATGATGATACCAAGAAAATTTCCCCCCTCCTGGAAAAGACTGACCGCTCTCCCAAAAGAAAAATACTATCAAACAGTCCACCCCGTAGTCAAAAACCATTTAACCAACATTTACAAGTAACAATTAGTACTTCAACCAGATATTAATTACAGGTACTACTTGGCGATTGAAAAGAGTGGCGGAAAGTTTCTTGCCAGTTCTTCTTGCCCGCTCTACGCCCTTGACTTGCGAACTTGGTAGTAAATGTAAATTTACAATTAATTAATATTTTTGACGTTCATAAGTGTACTTGTTTACCTAGATGAATAAAGATATTTTGTTTGTTTACTGTATTAATGCAAACTAAGCGAGAAGGAAAGAGACGACTCGTCCACTAATGCCTTAATCCACTAAATCCTATAGTTACTAAAACTACCTACGCTTATCTGCTACTTTATGGTCCAGCGAATTTGCTATTTCGCTCTTACAACTTCGTTAGTAACATTGAGGAAAACATTGATATATTTTACATCAATCTTCCATCTTTTTTTTTTAATGTTGGGAAATCAATTTACTGACGCCCGGTCGTCAGGGCAACGATTTAAGAGTGACGCGGGGAGTGTGGGGTTCAGCCCGTATGGTGCAATGGACACCTACCCACTAAAACCCAACAGCCCCATCTGTTCGTTATGTTCGTGTCTCCGTCATGAGCGTCTGCTGTGCGAGCCCAACATCTGAGTTGCCCAATTCGGTGGGAAGGTCAAATGGAGTACGTGCGTAATCGCGTCGTCGTCTTCTAGGCCTTTTTTTGCGTTGAAGGTCGGCGTCTGGGTTACACTCCCGAATCCTTTCCGCAGTCTTTTTAAGTGTTACGACGGCCTCACAGAACGCTTGGAAAGTGTTCCACGGGCCGTCCCTGTCAGCCTCCACCATAGCTTTCACTATGACTGGAAGGGACAGATTCAAACCGAAGGTGGCGGTTAGTAAGCCACGTTCAGAGCTCCACGTCTGCGCTGTGTCGTCTGCGAAACCACACTCGTGATCAATCCGTAACTTTGTTTACCATGCTCTTAATGAGGTTTAAGTTTTATTATTATTATTACAGCTTAAGTTATGGTTTTGTGGTTACTTGTTTAATTTTTCCCCTTGCTAGCTTGCTTATGTTCTAATGTAATCGATGTGTATGCGTGTAAAAGTTGTGATTTCATTTTTCTTGTATAATTTTATGCGTACACATTCTTTTAGAATTTATGAACAAATAAAAAATATAATAAAACAGTCAGGAAAGATTGAGATCCTCATCAATTAAAAAGAAAGACCAAAACTTTCTTGCTGGTTCTTCTCGTCCGCCCATTTTTTTGAGTACTGGGTTATGTACGTTAAGCGTTATTTGAGTACTTTTTCGAAGTCAAACTTTTTGAGGGTACAATTTTAACGGAACGCAGCGATTTTGTCGAAGAAAGCGAGAAAGGGAGATCGAGAAACATACACCCTATTGGTTGATGTATTCGTTTAGTAGTAACATATTAGAACTTAAGATGGAAATTCTGTTGTATAACTTCTTGTGCAGTAAACGCAGATTTTTTATTTATTTATATTATCATTAGCATGTTTACAATGTGTAAGCAGTGTAAATATATAAAAAACAAATACATGGAGTGATCATATACTGGTAAATGATCATCTATTGTAGATTTTACCTAAGCAATAATAATTAATTTACAAAGAAGTTTCACTTCTGACATGTGTGCTTTGTACGCACGCACTTTTTTTATTTATTATAAGTAATCTTACAACTGCACATATCGTTATTATAAAAGAAAACACTAAGACAATATACAAAGCTAAAACATATTAAATAGGTTAATCATTGGATAAAAAAAAACTGAAATCAAACATTACACTAATGACAAAATAATATTTTAAAGAAAAAACTAAATTGTGTCTATTACTAAATAAAATCAAGGTATATTACTTCTTTCAATATTTCCTTAGAATCTCTTTGGTTAAATAGTCTAAATCGCATTACAGTTAGCTAAAACCCGAATGACGCAGATAATTCGTGTTCGTACGAGGCACGAACGTTTTGACACATTCGTTCACAAGTGTACAATACGTTACCTATTCGTCTAAGAGCTAGCAACGTTTTTGAGAGAGCATTTCAGGTAGGCCAGTTTTTAGATATCCTATCTCTCTCACTCTCCCGCACGTCATATGGACTATCTGGCTGGTGGTAGTGGTTGCGTTCATCAGTGCGCATCCTACTTGCACAGGTATAATATCAATTTTTTAAATCATTTTAAGAAGTTTTGTTTTTTTTTCATTATGTTTATTGTACTTTCCACAACGTTAATCTAATATTGCCAGACATTTTTATTGCTGTTAAAACTGTGCCAGACGCTAATTTCGAATTTAAAAAAAAATTCAAAATAATTCAGTATGGCCGAATTTTTTTTATATTAATATAATGTATATGAATCATGATTCAAGTTCGAGTTGGACTTTTGACAAGTAGCATCCACCACTGTTATAACAATTGCATAAAGACGCGGGCATCGACTAGTACATCTATTATTTAAAAGCAATATATCTATAACGTTTACATACATTTAACATAAAATTTACACTATCACATCCAGACGCTAATATATTATTCACGACTGATTACTATGAATTTAAATATGCAAATAAGAAAAATGTTCCCAATTTTTTTTTTAGAACAGGGGGAAAACGGGCAGGAGGCTCACATGATGATAAGTGACACCACCGCCTATGGACACTCTCAATGCCAGAGGGCTCGCGAGTGTGTTGCCGTCCTATTAATAATCTGTACTCTCTTTTCATGAAGAACCCTGGGACGAATTTGTTCGGGAATACTTCGGCAGAAATTGCCTTAAGAATCGCTTTGTTGTGGAACGACGGACATCAAGGTAATAACGGATGGTGTTTTGTATTTTGCCTTGACGTCCGATGATTAAACTCAGCTGCAGGTATTAGTCCGAACAACTCCTTTGAATACTCTCCATGGTAAATGCGGTAGAAGATGCAGAGTGACCCCACATCTCTACGCAATGCTAAAGGATCAAGCCGCTTGGATAGGGATTGGTCGTCGACGATTCGAACCGCTCTTCGTTGAATACGGTCAAGTGGAAGGAGCTGGTACTGGGGAGCCCCCGCCAAGAGGTGAGAAAAGTACTCCATATAAAGCGCAAATTCGGTCCCAATTCAATAATGTAAAACATATTGTAATTATAATGATTACCAGCGACCCGTCCCGGCGAATGAGTTGTCACAGTATTCCGTAAACCGACCTACGCAAGCGGACCTCATTGGTGAAACCACATGAAAACCTACGCAATATTTTTGTTTATCGCGAACCAGCAGAAAAACTTCGTTTTATAGTATGTCTTTATTTAGTATTGTCTTTTTATTACGAACCTTTAGATTCTTTTTTTATTAGAATCGTCGGTTAAATTTAAACTTTGTTTAAATAATTACAAGTTTAGAATAATACATAACTTTAATCCGTTAAAAAAGTGTTTTCTTTAAATGTTTTTATTTCTTCATTTTATGGTGACGACTGTGTTTGTCAAATTAGCTAAGTTTAAAATATCTCTTGACTAGCAGGAATCCAAGATGATGATGAAGATGAGTTTAGGAGGATTCCTCCAATATCCGGAAACTTACTCTACCGCTAAGTTTCCAGGATAAGGTAGAAGGAGCCCACGAGAGTTCTGACAGTTCCGAAGACGAAATGTGTGATTACATCAATGTATATTATCTAATATTCTCTCATACAAAGATGTTTTTGAAGGTTTTAGAATTGAATGAAAATTATTATTATAATTAAATATGAAATGAAAAATACGCACGATATTTTGTTCTTTTTTAATCGTTAGCTGTTATCTGTAGAGATAATTTAGTAAGATAGATAAATAATACGTATGACGTACACGTAAACTTTTTTTATCTATGTACGTCATACGTATATTATGACGAATTTTAAATATTAATATGAATTGAGTTCATCTACAGGTATGATACTTTAAATAATTATAAGTTCTTAGTAGCTTAAAACTATTTGCCTCGTATTGCAGAATAGAATTTCAATCAATAGTCGGGAAAGGGATTATCTACATTTAATTAGTATTTAATTTTTTTGTAGAATTATTAATACAATGATTGTAAATGCAGTCTTAAAATAGTACTTCTTTCATAGAAACTTTTCATGATAATTGCAGTCTGTCTATCGATAGTGGAGCTTGTGAGCTTGAATATTATTGTAATATAATGAATAAAGATACAATAAATCTCAGGCAGGAAAAAAATAAATTACATGTTAAAGTGAAACTTTTATTACATCGTCTCAAACTTTTTGGTCTGTGTGGCGTATGTCGCGTGACGGTCGGCCGCGGAGTAGGGTTAAAGTGAAAGGCGCTCGTCATAGCAGCCAAGGCCAATATGGCTGCGCACATAGTTCGCAGCAGCTGACCGTGTAGTGTATAGACTATTATTCATTTGTGCCAGTGATCTACGCTATTTTAATATGTGTATATAATCTAAATAATTGTTAAGAATAATGTATGTCGTACTCTCTAAGACACAGAATTCAATAAAAAAATTTAGTTGGAGACTTAGTCTACTTTTATTAGTCCCATTATAAATACAATTTTCCAAGTATAGAATTAAGATTGATAAAGCAATTTTATACCCTTAATGGAATAAAATAAATGGAGTTCGAACCAACTAACCTAGTTCTCTCAACTCTCTGTGCCTTTTAAATCGAAAAACAATTGAATCCTAAAAATCGTAGTAAACGTTACAAGCATAAGTTACCACTTAAGCAGGTAAAATGAATTAAATATGTTAGTATAGGTTTCTCAGTAGTATAACTATTAATTACTTAAGAATTCATGTGGAACATGGTGTAATGGCTGCAGGTCCTAACAAACATTGTGTTCAACAAAAAACTTGGCGATTAAAAAAAGTATTGGAGAGTTCAGTGCCAGTTCTTCGCTACTGTTCTTTGCCCTTGATTTAAGAACTGGCAGTAAATGTAAAATTAGAAGCATTTAATATGTATTGTTGATGTTCATGAGTGTTATCTATATGAATAAATATTTTACTTTGACTTTTAGTGAGAAAGTTCTCACTTACGTTATTCCTTTAACCATACGTTTATTTGTTTATAAGTTCTAAAACAACTTTTATGCATAAAATTATACAAAAAAATATGACATCACTTAATACACATCAATATATTAGAACATAAGCAAGCTGGCATATGCAAGAATCAAACCAGCAACCACAGAATAAATAGTAATAATAATAACTTTGAGGTATCAATTTCATAACATTTCAATTCCCTGATACAACATCAGTTAGCTTTTTTTTTCATTGTGTACCAATCCAACCAAAATTTGGCAAGGTTTTATTAACAAAAGCTTTTTTTAGCCTGAAATCCTCCTTGGAAAGTAACTCTTTACGGCATACTTCACCAGCTTTCTATGTAGGAGAAATAAAAGTGGGATAAATAAATTGACATTGATTATATTTATTTAATTATTGCAGTTTGAATCATCGTCTTCGTCTTTACAGGATAGTAATTTACACAATCGTTCACATCGTTCATTTACATCATCGTTCAGATCTTCATTCTCGGATTTCTCACAGTGGTCGAGTTCAGTCCGATAGAAGTTCCCAGCTACGGGGTCCATAAGGTGGTATTTCTTTGTGAAGTTCGATAGGTATATATTTCTTGTCCTTGCCAGCCTAAAAAGTTTTTGTGGGTTTAATTAATGGCTATAATTAAGTTAACGTTTCAATAGGCAGACTGCTTATTCTGTAAACTGTAATTAATTCGAATTATGTATAGTAGAATTATATAAATAGTGTTACATATTTTAATTTATATTCATTTAGTCTACATTAAAGTAGTCTTTTTCTAGGCTCTTATATACCTGACCTAGATTTCAGAGTTTTTATGAAATATTGAATTATATTGGGTAGTTTAACATATATATAAAAAGTAAAGTACTATACATCAATAATTTAGAATCCACCGTCGCGTTTGGCTCAATCAATTTGCGTGAAATGAATCTAATTTTTATTTAGAAATTCAGGACTTACACAATTATTATCTATTATTAATAGATAAATACTAGAGTTAAACACTGAACTAAAGAACCATCCGAAACTAATGTTTCGGATGGTTCTTTAGTCATCAAATCCGAAAATAATTTAAACCTCAATTTATATTAAAAAAAATAGTCAATGGACTACATGAATCACCAACTACACAATTCTAATGTTATCTATGATAGATCGGAGTACTGATATAGCTTATTTCTCACTCATATAATTCTCTTTTATCAGGGTTTATCCATCCTTTCTGCTCGAACAGCAATCCAACTATCCGATGAATTCCGCTGCCAAGATTGGCCATGGGTGCGCTCAGAGGTACGAGAGAGTCTCCCGATAAAATAAGGTTATTCTCGCTTTTGGGTACATTTATATTTAGGTTGACGATATAGCTTTTTGAAGAGTTACTGCCTGGGCCGTCAATATCTGAAAAAGTATTTTTAAGTATTGCGTGTATGTTTGGCGTGTGTACAAAAGGCTACATTTACTTGCCTATGAACAAATAAATGATCGCGGAACAGATTTGTTTTAGAATACAATAACGCCAATTGCAAGAGGTATATCACAAGGGAGACGATTGTGCCCAAGTAGTTTTAGCTTCTCTATTAATGATGACATGCTAAAGTTCAATATATTTATTATTTTTAAGTCCAATAAGAAGAATGTTTGAAGCCCAATTATTTTTAATAGTAGTAATAAAGGTGTAGGTAATATTTTTTATATAAGATATAACAATTTTAAGCTTGCCTGGAAGCGCTCAAAAGCAATAAGGCCGCAATTTCCTTCTATTCCTTTAATTATGTCTACTGTATGTTCTGTATCCAACGAAGTGTCAATAAATAACTATTGCGGAAAAAAATAACAACTTACCTATTATAAATATGGTGTAATAAACATTATTTTTTCCTTTCGAATATTTTATCTCTGGTTCGCCAGTTTTAATTGGTGGTACAAAGTTACCTAGATGAACATCAGCTGAAAGCAGGTTGCCCTTAAAATCAAAATCAAAATTCGTTTGTTCAGTTTAGATGCATCTTTGGGCTTACCTCTGAATGTCAAAAACGTTTACAAAATTCTCGTAAGAGGAAGACTAGGACATCTTTTCTCAAAACTACCAGGAGGCCTTGTTCTATGCAGAACGGGAAAGAAACTCAGCAAGTTTTATCCTCCCTCTACATCAATTATTCAAAGGAAAATGATATAAGCCACAACATCATTAAAGTTACATAAGTAAAAAATAAATTAAAAATCTGTTTTGTGATTTACCATTACACACATATTCACAACATTTCCAAGATAACAAAACAATTTATAACAATATATTGCAAGGATTGACTATATTATGACTCATATGTAATATCTACGTAAAATTCAATTTAAGACAAATTTGCACGCCATTGTATGTGTATAAGAATATGTGAACATTAGATTGTATCACCAAAACATTATTGTATCATATTTAAACATTATAATTAGAACTATTGCCAAGCGTTTTTATCTTCTAGGTAGGCTATTTAACAAATTATATTATTTTAGATATTCTTAAAAGGAATGTTGGCCTGATTGAGACGCTAATCCCTGAGGTAGCAGATCCGAACTTCGGCTGTGCACCTACGTATAGATATCGTAAAGAAGTCGACTTAGACCTCAATGTCGACGCTGTTTACGCGAAAAGTCTGCGTTTCTCAAAATATCAGGAATCGGATACATAAATTATAGGCCAAGGCTGGTGTCGCCACTGATTTTTCAGTTTACAGTCAGAAAACACCCATTGAAAGAGGTGTGCGACAAGGGACTCAACCTCATCCAAGTTGTTTCATCAGCTTTAGAAATGGTAATGATCCGAATGGTAATTAATCTGAGTCAAGATTCGGAGATAACCCAGTGATGTTTGCAGTATGCAGATAATGCTACAACAACTTGCAGATTCTAGCACGACCTACACGAGAAAAAAGTTTTGGGATATGCTGTTGGACCCAGGAACTGTGTGGAACCTGAAGAATGGCTTGCCTATCTATTAATACTGAATTTAACTGCTATTTACACTGTGATATATCTCAATTAATATTTTGATATTAGTCGTGTTTTGTCTATAATTTTTGGGGACTGTTATGTTTCTGAGCTAGTTTAGATTAGGGTATTTTAATTGTTTAAAAAAATATAATTTTTGTAAAACAAATATTATTTACCTCCAATAAGTATTTCGGCGGGACTGGTAAGTATTTAGGAGTAATGTCATATTTCCCAAACGCCTCAGACACAGTTAAATTAGTTTTTTCTGCTTTTAAGTAGTTTGCAATACATGTACACTCTCTGTTGCGGTCACGGTCCCCAGTAGTTCCATGTATTGCTATTAAAAACAGTAATAAAAGCATTTTCCTCTAAGCTGAAAATAAGGGGCGTATAAGCCATACAGAAACATAAATTTAAAAATATATTCTTTCCAAATCAACAAGGTTATGAGATGCAAAAAATATATTGTATAATTATTCTACCCTTCTAAAATAGCCATTAATAGTTTTAAATCCAACCTTAAATAAATAAATGGCCCTTATAGCACTTTATAATCAGGGATGAGAAGTGTCAAGAAACACTCAGCACTTTTTAAAGAAGTAAAAATTTTAAAAACAAATAGATGTGTATATCCACTGTTTATAAAATTAATAAAATATATTATTTGCACAAAAAGGCAGTTTTATTATTGAATAGTTCTCATCGTCTGTCACTGGGTCTCGGGCAAGGCATAGTTCCGACAATTTCCCAAAATATTTGAGCAATGTGTGTGGTGAAACCAAATGTCTAGAAGCCGTCAAACCTTCTTTTAACATCAAAATTAATCCTTACCTTCACAGTAACACAACTTCAAAACTAACTCAAAATAGTAACATTCTAATTCATTTATATACTTACTACTCAACATGTATCTTTGTATAATTTACATACCATCATAAATATACCTTATCATTTTTGCAAATTATGTACATATTTTGTGTGACTTAGTATTAAAATAGCGATACTATTTTCAAAAACTTAAATAAGTTGATTTTTTTTTCAACTTGTCATAAATTATCTGTGACAGAAGACGCCGAGTTTAAACGCATTCCATGTACCAAGCACAGATCCTATTACCATTATGTTTATATTGGTATACGCATTTAAACAAATTTTGAATGTGACCTCGCATCATCCCAAACGGCAGCTTTCTCCTTCGCGATTTGTGCCAGCGAGTCTTCCTCCCTGTGTTGGAACCTACCAACAGCCTGACCGAAATTCCCTTGGATAGCGAGAGACCAGAAGGGTTCAGTACTATGCTAGAGAAATGTCCTGTTTCACTGATGATGGCTGGCTCGGCAGCACTGACATCTCGTGATGCCAGTGCTGCCGAGCCAGCCATCATGATGGGCATTAGAGTCACTCATGTGCTCAATCACGAGTTACGAGTGAAGAGCATTTCCGCTATGGGGCATCCCGCGTTGGTCATCGCCGTCTACGCCTTATTAGAAGATAATGTTTAAAGAACTTTTAGATATTATTTAAAAGAAAAAAATATTTTATTTACATGAGAAACTTAATATTAATATGTATATATACGAGCGAGGCACACGTCGCCATTAGCCGTCCAATTTTAGTCAACTGTGTTCACTCTAACTATCATTACTGCATCCTTCCGATATCTTCAAGCGTCCTGACGCGGCGAGAACAAATATCCTCCCTGACAAACGCAATGTATATCTACTATACTTATATTACTAAGCAGATAGATTTTTGATGTTGTTGAAAAAATTGCTTGAACGCGCTTTCTTGAGATCGATATCAGGAAGTAAATACTATAACACCGAGCACCGACCAAATTAAGGCAAGTGGAACCGTAGAGCACAGCTACTATGTGTATTTTATTGTTTATGCAAATTATGTTTAATACTGTGATAGTTAATATCTATCATTTGAATATATATAATTATATACGATACATACTTATCCGTTTTTATTTATAAAACATAACAATAATCTACAAAAACCTTCCACCACAGGAAACGTAAATATTACCCACGACGTCATATGAAAAATGCAAGTCATTTTTGTTGGTCGCAATATTATAATGACCCAGAACGCAAGGAGGGTGAATATCCTCCAGTAGAATACGGCAGGGAACCCGAGAGTCACTGAGAGCAACTGCCGGAGAATCCCATCTGGGTTCTGGTTTTAGTGGGTTTATCTGAAGTGACTGGAGTGGATCCTCGTATTTATGGTGGATGCCATTCCCTCCTCAAATATCAAAAAACATTGGAATTGCGTAAATATTGTTTACTTAATGACACCTAACAAATTTATTATATATTTATTATATATATATATATATATTATACAAAGTTTTTATGTTGTTAAAATGTAAATGCATATGTTTAAAGTAGCTAGACTTAAATAATTGTTACAGATAGCAAGAAACAATGTCAAATACATCATTTTCTTGATGGTTCTTGAAGTTTTGTAGCCATCGGTTCATAGGTTATTAAAAATCTTATTAATGTTAGTTTTTATAACATACGTTTATTTTAAAATCTACAGAAATATTATATTTTTTTTTTTTCGCATCGTTTAAGTTCAGTCGTGTAGAAAGTCCCCGCCACAGGCTCAGGTTTGAGGTTGTACTTCTTGACGATTGGTTGCAGTTGTATAACACGAGTTTTTATCAATCTGTAATATATAAATCACACATATTGCATTCACCCACTTAAACTGCACAATACAGATAAGTAACAAGAGAAACAACAAAGAAATTGTATCTTATATCTTTAAACGAGCAATTCTTGTACATATATATAAAAATATATATATATATGGAATCTCGGAATCGGCTCCAACGATTTTCATTAAATTTAGTATACGGGGGGTTTCGGGGGCGATAAATCGATCTAGCTAGGAATCATTTCTAGAAAATGTCATTTTATTCGTGTTTTATCAACTTAAACATAGAATTGCTCGTTTAAAGATGTCAGTCATATTTTATTAGTATGTAATTCGTACTTAAATATAATTTCCAAAAAACGCAATTTATAAAAAAAAAAAAAAAAATACTAGGTAAAAAATAATAATAGGTCTTCCAGGTACTTAAATAATAATAGAAACCAATGTCATACTTCATCAATTCCATTTGATCAGGGTCAATGTGGTCGTTCTGCTCATACAAGAGAGCTGCTAGTCTGTGAACACCAGTTCCTAAATGAGGCACAGGTGGAATGAAAGGTACAGCTATGTCACCCCCAATCAATAAGTTCTCGCTGTTTGGTACATTCACATACATGCCTATGAGGTGTGCGTTTGGAGGAGGGCCTTGCTGTCCATCAAAATCTATAATGTATAGAAAGTATTTTTTATTTTATTTTATTGATAAAAATGCCAACGCTTGGCACACTGTTACATCGCTAAAAAAATCACTAAATACAATTTTAAATGTGACAAGCACTTATAGGCAAACATGACATACACGAAGAGGTCTTAAACAAAACAAAACAACTATTTGACAAAACAAAAAAAACACTAATAAAAAAAAAACTTAAGAAACTAAACAAAAATTAAACAAAAATCAATTTCAATGTGTGAGGTGAGCAACTATGGATATCCAGACCTAGCTCGTATTGAAATTGATTATATTGCGTACTGACTTTGATGCAATTCTATTATCTTCAATTGCAAATTGCAATGCAATTCTATTCACTAATAATATCTATTATATATATATCTATATATTTAATAGGAACCTGATATTTAGTTTATTAAAAATTTAAATATCTTTAACTTACCAACGAGGAATAACGTGTATTTAACGTCACTCTTTCCACGTGTATATGAAATATACTTCGTGTCTATAGTTCTGAGTGGATCAATGAAATTTCCTAACTCCACATCTGCTGTCATAAAAGAACTCTGAAAAAATAGTTTGTTTTAATTTCAGTCGTAAATTAGGAATTTTACCCAACCTTAACTATATCAATAATAAACAGAACTCAATTCCTAATGAAATAACTTAAAGATTGGATGGATGGACACTAAACAAAGCCCGTGAAGCTTCAATACAGTCCCGGTCAAATACAGTCCAAAATAGTTAAAAACAACCAACTACAATCAAATACTGAAATATCATCAAATATAATGAACTATAATCATATACATTAAAATACAGTCAAATAAAACAAACATAGTCAAACTTAAAATCTTACCTTTAGCTTGTCCTTAGGCGGGACTGGAAAGAATCTCGGAGTAATTCCAAACTTCTTGAAGGCCATTGGAGCAGACAGTCCTAGTTTGGCCTTTAAGAATCCTGGGATACAGGAGCAGGTGCGAGGCAATGCTCCCAATATCCCAGATGATCCTAGTACTACAAATAATATACTGAACAATAATCGCATTTTTCTGAATAAAAAAAATACTTTTTCGTCAATACAATGGTTGCTTCGACTTAAAACAATGTTTTATATATTGCTTTTTGTGTACGAAGTTAATTGATCTTAAAATTAATTACTTGTTGTTTTTCAAAGGTTTTATGTAGTATGAAAGACCGCAGTTTTGATCGACTTTTTTCCTCTGAGGAATTGCGTTACGCATATGATTCCATGGCACGACTGCCTTGTGGTCAAGGGTTATGTGGGAATGGCTACCATTCATTCCCACTAAAGCTCCTCGGCGCCACCAGCAATAAACCCAGGCAGGACACGGTAACAGCCAACCCATCAGTCCGCCCCCTTTGGCCATGAATAATGTGTAACTTTTGACCTTGGCACAGCATGAACCTAGCTGGGAGAGGTAAGGTACAATGTTTGCGAGGATGCGTCAGCATACCTTCTGTTGAAAGCATGAATCCCTACTCCCTGAAGCATGGTAGACGCTCCCTTTCTGAAGCGTCTGCGTGCCCAGGATTACACACGCGTTGCACAGTATTCTTGCACTTTTGGTCTAACTTCAGAATGATGATTTTTTATGCGTTTTTATGAATGTAAGAATTAAAGAACGAAATCGTTCTATACTAATCAAAGTTTACATTTTGACATGCCAGTTTTATATAATATCTATCTAAATATATATTAAATAAAACTATAAAAAAACGTACTTTCTAAAGACTGTGAATTAATAAACAAATGTTTTTTTTTAACAATAATTAATTTATTTTAACGTCGCTATTGTATTTAAATTACTTAATATTAATAAAGTAATGAAAAATTTAATTGATTTCACCCATTGTATTTTTCGTTTTAATATATAAAATAGCATTTAAAAACTGATTAAACTTATAACTGGTTATTAATGGTAATAGTAACGTGGCCCTCAACTGTATAGTTCGCTAACGCCCATACCCAATAACCTATCTCAATCCATTTTTGACCATCTTAGATAGACATTTTAATCCAAATATTGATAAAGTGTGTCAATAACCAATCGAAGGATTGTAATAGCGATCTGTCGATACAAGCTATCTAGAGACCTTTGTATGGCAGTTCAACTGTGCCAATATTCTATCTTAAGATTTTAACTTACACCAGTTTTTAAAATAACAAAAAAGCAATAATTAAAAATGATTCAAATTTTAAAATAATTACTTGATATTATTTAAACATAGACATGTATATTTTAATATTATTTGTACGGTTAATTTATTTTATTTGGTTTATATTGATTATCAAATATGAGTGATAAGAGCGAAGATATTGCTTTCTATCCGTCGCCAAAAATGGATTGTCTTCGTAGAGTTTGGTTATTGGGATGCAGATAGGATTTCGTTCGACTATCACGGTCTGATCTCAGATAGTCTTCGCTCTGAGATTGTGTACTAATTATTGGGTTCGGGCGTAAGGCGTCCTTAAATTTTACAACTCTGTTTGATAGAAAAATATTTTATAGGCAAGTTTCTGATTCTGATTTCTATATCTGATAGTCATCTTACTGTTGTAAGGCTAAGCCTTTCTCTTAAAATAGTCTCAAAAAAGAATTATTACTATGTAAGGAGTGTAATTGGTTTTTAATTCTAAAATCGAAATATCATTACTTTACCAACTATAGGTACCTCACACGTAATTTAGGTATGCGCAAATGTAGGTAGAGTGTAAATCATATAACCATTATATTGCTAAAGATAAGATGTTTTGGATTTTCTTTAAGGTGTTTTTACTAGACTTGAAGTATGAATAAGTTAGGCGCTCCTCCAAAGTCTGCTCCATTGATTGTAACTATGTAAAGACATTGATATAGATAATTGGAAAGGAAATTATGTGGTCTATGAATACTTTTAATTGGATAATAATATAAACGAGGATATAAATAACGTCACCTGATCACAAAGTATTGCTTTGAAATAATAATTAAAATTCAATTTTAATTATAAAAATAATTAATTATACAAGGCACCATACTGTCATTTGGATTCTTATAATTATCCTCATACGAGGCTCCGTGTGCCGAGCCATTATTGTTAAGAATTAATTTAAAGAATTTTAAAGATAAAATGAAATTTAAAATTAAAATTTATTTATTTCCGTATAAATATGTTTATTAACAAGAACATATTATACTATTTTTAAATTATATTTTAATGTTATCCGCAACTTTTGAGTTCAGTGGTGTAGAAAGTCCCCGCCAATGGTTCAGGCTTTAGATTGTAAGTCTTAGCGAATTGTCCCAGTTGTATAACACGGCTTTTTGAGAATCTGTAAAGAAACAGTATAAAAATATAATATGCATTCCAAATCATTGTTGATATGAAAACGATACTATAACTACGAGAGTATTATATAAAAACTGATAAATGTTCAAAGGTTTTAATTTAAAAAAAATCTTACAATTGTATAATGAATAATAATCCTGCCCCATCGTGTGCATTATTATCTGCTTATCCACTAGTTATAATATAAATTGTATAAAAACATCTCCTGTAGTATCATTGATTCGACCTAGGATTAGGCAAAAAGAGAATTCGACCAGCAAGCACAGGAAGAATCAAACCAAATTAATTATATAAAATGATACCTAGTTATGGGATTTAAGTATAACTCACTTTAAAAACTCAATTTGGTCGGGATCTATGTAGCCGTTCTGTTCATACAAGATGCCTGCGATTCTGTGAATGCCGGTTCCTAAGCTTGGCACGAATGAGATCAAAGGCACAGCTTTCTGCCCACCAAATATTAAATTCTTGCTGTATGGTACATTTACATCAATAGCGAGGACGCGAGCGTTCGGTGGAGGTCCCTGGTGAGCGTCGAAATCTGTCAAATACATATGTAATATTGAACCGAATATTCTTAGTTAGGGCATGCAAATGGAACGTTTTGTCGTGTCTCACTAGTGATAACACTTAATACAAACTAAACAACATTTGTTTGTTTTTATATTTTAATTTTTTAATTTAAATGTTTATTTCGGAAAACAAGGTTCCATAACAGTGTTAGTAATTACAACTTAATAACTTAAATCTAAGTGTTAGTAGGTTCACATTATATTCATACCGGAATCATTCCGCATGAAATAGTGGAACAGTGATTGAGGTATGGGCAATCGACTTGGTCCGCGATCATGCGGAGGATGCCGTTACCGCTAGCTCGCACCCTGCGCACTAAGGATGCACATCTCTTGCGCATGGTGGCGTAGAAACAATCCACCCTCGCCTCCGCAAATATCCCCGATGCGCTGCAGAATCGAGGCAGCCGTAACAGCACCCTGAATGCATTATTATATTGGATACGGAAAGCGTTGTATGACAATCGAGTATATTTCGACCACAGGGCACTCGTATAGAATTATGTGCAGAATGCTCTAAATAAGGTTATTTTCACATCTATTGAGCATCGCGCAGACCTGCGGGCGATCAAATTCATCCTGACACACAACGCTCTCCGTTCCCTATCTATATCAGCATCGTCCCTGAGGTCGGGTGTCAAAATGTGTCCAAGATATTTAAATGTTTGTACAATTTTTAAAGGGACCCCGTATAGAGATATGGGGGGCATACTGGACACACCTTTCCAATCGGCCCCAAAGACCATGACTTCACTTTTATTTACATTATATTTCAAGCCATGACTAGCCGCATATACCTCACAGAGCTTAAGGAGCCGTCTAACCCCGCAGACCGACGCACTCAGCAGCACCATATCGTCCACGTGACAGCCGACACGCTCGCTCCTAAGCGTCTCAATCAAAGCGTTTATATATAAATTAAATAGAGATGGAGAGCTCAGTCCACCTTGTCTTACTCCACACTGCATCGTGTAGGGCTCAGACAAGGCACCCATCCATTTAACATTATTTGGTTACCATACCAAAACTGAAATACGTTCAGAAGTTCTTGAGGAACACTTATATGCTCTAGCTTCTTCCATAGTAGATCGTAGCATACCAAATCAAATGCTTTGGAAAGATCAAGGAAACAGGCATATACCGCCGTCCTCCGACGCAGATAGTATGAAACGGTGTGCTTAAGACTCAGTATAGCACCATCAGTAGACAGCTTCGGTCGAAACCCAAATTGGTTATCGTGCAAATGTAGATATTTATTTAGCTGAGTATTAAGCAAACCGTCCAACACCTGAGCCATAATAGTCGCCAGCGATATAGGCCTGTAGTTTGAACCATCCGCCAAATTTCCTGTCTTGTTTTTTACAACCGGTATAACTAATGTTCGCATAAGATCATAGGGTAAATATGAATGACTTATACACAAAGTGTATAGCATGGCTAATAACCTATATATATGAGAACCAGCGTACTTTATATGCTCAATGCTTAATCCATCATGACCAGGGGACTTTCCTCTTGACATAGAACTCATAACGCTTCTTACATGTTTGGCGCTAAATTGAGTAATACCCTATCACCGATGGGTACAGCACTGAGTTCGTTTCGTGACGGTCTCAGCGAGGATGATATACAGAAGTTGTCTCGGAAAAGATCAGCAATTTCTTTCGAGTCACTTAACCCTCCAACGCTGACTGGGAGTCCCGGCCTCGGCGCCAGCCTCTTTGTTTCTTTCCAAAACGAAACGAAATCTTTTTTATTATGACAAGTGGCTAGTTTTTCCATTTTTATTAAATCCTGATAGTTTTGACACCATTTTAGTCGTGATTTAAATATTTTTCTGCTTGCACACATGTCAGTATAATTTTTTCCTGATTCTGGTTTCCCGTGAAGTAACCAAATCCTAAACCTCAGCCAACCAACTTATAATATTTTGATTCCTATTGTTACTTTTATTCTTATTAGGGTATTTCCGACTAGTCACGGCTGCCTGCTAAGAGAAATAACAATATTGTTATGTAATATATCAATTGCAGATTGATGATTAGGGCTATCACAATAACAACCTGCACAATCCGTAAATATCTCTGGAAAATCTATTAATTTTAATCTATTGTTACATTCACTTTGATATAACAATATTTCTATGACCCCAACGTACCTTATTGTTAACAGATTTACCATGCATTGAGGACATCTTTTTACTAATTATGCTAATTATTAAAATGAAGTATAAGCGGGTAATGATCTGACCACAACACATCATACATAATATACACTTTTGATATGGAATGTATATGTAATAATCAAATGAGAGGACTTAAAAGGTTGCCTGGAAGAGATCGCTTGTTAGCGATAAGGCCGCCCGTTGCATCCCTTGTAATTTTTATGTATTGTTTTATTTTTGTTTCTTTGCAACGAAGTGTAAATAAATAAATAAAATAAATAAATGGCGGGCTGCGTCTGTTACTAAACAATGATCGAGCCATCTCCGTGATCCGTGAGCCTCACTAACAAAAGTATGAGTGTCAGAGTGCCGACCGAGCAACTCAACAGCTATACATGACCACCTTTGATCGTAACAATAATTTAAGAGTTCATAGTAAAATAACTAGTACGGATGCGCATTAAAGTCTCCTAGTATGTAAACAGATTCTATGCCATACTCATCAACAATAGCACTCACCACACTTAGACAGTCCGTAAACTCTGGCAAATTGTCCTGCGAGTCCGTAGGCATGTACACACACACTACGATTATGGGTCGATCACTCGTTATTATTTTAATTGCACAAACTCGAGAATTATTACTCGACAACACTATCACATTACTGAACACACTGCTCCTCCAGAGCAGGGCCACCCCTCCATAGGGCCACCCCCGCAGCATCCCCGCTGATGTTCCCATGTACCCGAAGTCCGCATCAATACTGCCAAGATATGAGATCTCGCTTGGTAGCAACCATGTTTCCTGGAGAGCTATAATGTTTGAGTGACGACATAAATCTTTGATACACTCTAAAGATCGTTTAATATTTTTACAATTAAATGTTGTCATTGCGTATACACCGTTATCCATAGTTTACATTTACACCGGAATTCATATGTGTTTCATTTATAATTTGGCGATTTTTATAATGTACAAAGCGCCTAAAAATAATACCTTTAGGCCAGAGTTTATCATCTAAAAATAATGACAACTTGTCCTCAGGTATCATGAACTTGTACGCTAAATGGTTGTTATGTCTTTTAATTGATATTTTTTTAGCGATATATTCACTTGAGTTTTCTTGAGAACATAATCTATGATATCCGATTCAACCGTATCTTTATGAACATTGCTTATAAAAATAGGTATAAACCTTTCCGCCGCCTTGAAATTAACACCATCACTGGCTTGACCCGTCATTCCTGCGAAACGTTTTTTACATTTTGTTTTACGTCTCGTAACGGTTTGCCACGCATCCGCCGTGGGCTCGATATTATCAACTGGAACCGTCTCGATCAGTTGTCCAGAGCTCATATGTTGGAGTTACGCTCGACTCCGCTGATGCCGCCGCCTTCACCGTCGCCTCTGTCGTCATGCTATGAGTCATAATACCGGTCTCGGCCGACATTATCGACGAATGCATGTTTTCGCGAACCACACTACCCTCTCTGATACTTCGATAATGTGGGTCTTTATTGTTTGACTCGCAATTAGAGTTGATTGAATTATGCGAGTCATTTAATGACGAGTTAAGGTACTGCGATAGACCTCTAGGGCCACTATTTCTAGCCCATGCACCACGTCGATTGTTTATATTGTGACACGGCGTGGTAGCTATCGACGCGTGTTTCAATTTATTAACGTCTTGCTTTAAATCTTCTAAGTGGTTTAGAGTAGCGTAGTTATTTATAATAGTCTCAATCTGCGCTGACATTCTTGTTAAATCCTTCAATAATTTCATGCAGTCAAGGTGATCAAATGTAATAGGAGGTAGTTTTTCCAGTTGTCTTGCAGCAAATACTGGTAAAATCTCAGGTTCTGTAGATTTAAAGTAGGAAATGATGTCATCCAAATCTCGAGATTCTTTTCCCTTTTTTTTCGCTGTATTTGTCGTCGATCTGCCGGTACCGCATTAAACAATAATGATTTCGAGTTACTAATTTCTTCACTCGTAAATGCCGACACACAAATTTTAACTAACGACACTTCATCCATTATCGATATGTTATTTTGGATATACGATAATAGTTCATCTATAACAATGTTGCAAACATTACATTTCACAACGACCGTCATTTTAATAACGAAATTTATACGTCGCTGCGATAGCTCCGTAACTAAATCACACAACACACCTCAATGCGCGCGCGCGTGATACTCCTTATAGAACAGGGGGAAAACGGGCAGGAAGCTCACCTGATTTTAAGTGATACTTCTGCCCATGGACACCTGAAGTCCAATTACATCTGTATTTGCTTTGATTGAAATGCTTGACAATTGCTTCATTCAAAAAAATTCCTTTCTGATGAAATTGATTGCGGGCTCGAAGGCTGTTTTTATACAATAGTTAGTATTGGCACGTGATAATGTTAGTTTAAGTAGGGTCTCTACTTACCGACCAATATAAGCGTGTAATTGTCACTTTTCTTTCCTTTTAGATACCTAATATACACTGGATCAATGGTTCTTAGTGGGTCAATGTAATTTCCCAATTCTACATCTGCAGTCGCAAAACCACCCTGCGATTATAAATACACCATTATAATAAAATTACTGATGAATAAAATCCATCTTAATCATTATATAAAAACAATTTAAATTTCGAATAAAAATGTAGTGAAAGGTCCAGTAGTATAAATCAAAACAGAAAGCTATAAAAGTAAATTAAAAATATATCCGTCTTACATTAAAATATAAAAACTAAATATTTTCTTATAACACCAGATCATCATAATATATAAAAATATATAAATTCCTTACCATAAGCTTATCTTTAGGCGGAACAGGCATGAATGTAGGCGTAATGCCGAACTTTTTAAAGGCAAGTGGAGCAGATAATCTTAACTTCGCTTTCTGGTATGAAGCGATACAGGAACATGCCCTCACATCTTTAAGCAAAACCCTTTTGAAACCAATAGGGTTTTGCCTCCAAAAACTTCATACGTCCCTATTCCGACCAATAATATAATTAATAATCGCATTTTTGTAAAATTACTTTCCAAGTGTACAATATAATGTATTCAATTGTAATAGACCTTCGACGAAGAACAATGCTTTTTATATTGTTTTTTTAATATGCGCCTTAATTGCCTAGCTTAAAACTATTTGTAATTTCATTATATATTGTATGGAATTAAAACTGGTTTATTTGTAGATTTTTGCTATGGCTATGGAATAGACATTTTTTTTAACCATCTGCAATGAGCCTCTTGGCTTTTATCAGATTTCAAGTAATTCAATAATTTTTCCACTCCCTCCGAAAGACTCCGTAGATTGTCAGACTGCGGCAAGTTTCGCCCTTTTTAGCCGATAAACAGTGTCCGTCGTTTCTAAGAGGCCTGAAGCTAGGGGGTTTACGTGTTGCTGAAGTCTCATTTTGTATTTTGTAACGAATAGACAATTAAAAATGAAAAACAAGTTTTCAATTAATGCTACATGAAATTTTCAATTTTTTAACCTTGATAGATGGAGATTGGTAGCTCGAAACGCGATTTGAAAGGAAAATATTTGTAGGTATTAATATAATATTATTAAAAATAATGTAAATATAGTAACAATGACGTTAAAAAAAATCTTCCGACTGAAGAGTTATACAAGTCTTGCATACTACTGACGATATTACGACGATATTAGATATTCTATCAGGATACTACGGAGAATATCTAATATCTCCTCCTCAGGAGGAGGCACGCAACCTCTCCACATAGTCCAGATACGCCGCAAAACAGGCCCCAACGTATAACTAGCTACACATTTTGCAAGACTTTTTTGCAAGTAATCAAGTCAATAATCGCTCAGCCTATCTCTTCAATAGTTTAAATTAAACCCTTGACTTCCAAAATCTTAGATACCACAAATGTAAAACAATTGAAAGCATTGGCACGGTACACTCAAATATAACAAAATAGAAGCATTGTTAAATCCTTTAAGATAAATTTTTCCTTTATCCAACTATTCATGCGCTTAGATTTCTTTTTTTTTTTGCCTTACACACACAAGAACACATTCATCATAATTTATTAATATATTTCTTATTTTTACAGTACCCTCGTTTTTTTTATTTTAAAACAATTTTATTGATAACCCCTCGATTGACTTTGTTAATTTAAAGAAGAGCAAAGCTGTCTGTCACAGGTCTCTGACTTACTAGGGAGGCCTCAATCTGAATCCTATTGTATATATTTGCGTTTAAAAAAGCGTTTGATCTAGTCGATAATGACGTGCTTTTGCAGAAGTTTGCACATATAGGATTCACTCCACACTTATTGAACTTTATGGCCAGTTTTATGGAAGATCGAACGCAATACGTGGAATACGCTGGGTGTAGGTCAGAGGCTTACTTTACGAGATCAGGCGTGACACAAGGCAGCAATTTGGGACCTTAGGAATTTCTGATAATGCTGAATGACCTACCGAAAGTTGTCAAGAATGCAAAGTGCTTGCCCTTCGCTGATGATCTCAAACTGTACATGCCTATAGAGAGTATAGATGACTGCATTCGGCTGCAGGAAGACATTGATCGAGTGGTTAATTGGAGCAGGAGAAATAGATTGGAGTTTAATTTGGCGAAATGCAAAGTGATATCTTTCTCAAGGGCACGGTTAATCACTCGGTACAATTATACCATTAGTGGACTTACGTTGGCTAAAGTCTCAGAGGTCAAGGATCTGGGAGTTTATTTTGATACGAATCTTGGTTTTTCGCACCATGTAGAGATGATATACAAAAAGGCCTACAGAAATCTGGGGTTCGTATTAAGAACAGCTTGTGGCTTCGAGAACATCGGTGCGATCAAAATCTTATACAACGCGCTAGTGAGAAGTCACTTGGAGTGCAACGCAATGGTGTGGGCCCCATATGAGGCTAAGTACAGTCTCATGTTAGAGCGAGTACAAAATAAATTCACTCGCTACCTCTACAAGAGACTGTATGGAGTTTATCCCTTGTATCCGCTTATGTACCCGACCCTGTTTGTTCTGGGTATGGTGGGTTACGACCAGCTACGCCTCAGAAGAGAGTTAGCTGTGTCAGTGTATATATTTAAAATACTTACGGGTCGGGTGCATAATCCGGATATAATGGAGAGACTGGGTCTACGGGTACCAAGTAAAACTTGAGGCTTACGTCTAAGCTTTTGGATGTACCGCGCGCACATTCCAACTTGGTTAGCAAAGCGCCACTCACGCGAGAAATACAGATAATTAACAAAATTTCCATTGAGGTAGACCTATTTGTTTGTACGCTGGCTGAGTTCACAAGAGTTGCTTGCTATATTGTTAGTTATAAGATTTAGGAATTTAAGTATAATTTTTTAATGTTTGTATGTAAGTTAGTTGGTGTGGGAAATATATTGGAATTCTATCGCATTAGTTGTAACTGTTAAGATAGGAAAATTTACTGGAAATAAATAAATAAATATTGCTAAACAAATAAATAATTTAGATTTTTTTTATTAATACAGCTCTTACAGCGTTTTATCATTCATGCATTATCTATTTTTTATTAAGACGTGTAAAGCAGCAGGCAGCGTTTATACTTTTAATTGCCAGAATTTCCAATCATTAATATTTTTTTAATTATTACCTTAGACATGAAGTTGAATATCTCTGCAAACATTTTGTAATATCTAAAATAACGAGATATTTTAATTTATTACAATGTTATCGAGTTATTTAAGTGAACAATTAAAAACCTTATTAATATTATCATATATCTGAAATTTATTTGTTAATTAAAACCTTGCCTGTAGTTAAAATATTACCTAGCTAAATTATATTATTTTTTGAAATCGGTTAAAACCGATGAAGAGTTTCACACGAAGCAGTATAGTCGTTAGGAAAACAGCTATTTTATTTTGTATTACATCAAGCATCCTTCAAGGAAAAAGTAAACAAATTCATAAAGCACTTGCGAGCCTTTAAAATGTGAATAGTTAGTCAGTTAGTTTAGTTTCCGCTATGATATCTAGGAACTATATATAGGAACGCGAAGAATCTCGAATGGTCATCGCAGTCTACGCCTAGCCTTAGATAACTTTTAAGCGTCCCGAGGAAGCGACAACAAATATCCTCCCGTATGTATAGGCATACTACCGCCCACGGCACAAAGGAATGTTCCAAAGTTTTCCCCGGATAGGAGAGAGAAATAAACTAAAATATGTAAGTATACAAAATCAATTAGAAAATAACATAAAACACAGTAGATGCTAACCTTTAATTCCAAGTATACCTTCAAATCAGAGTATACTCGCTGTATACGCTCACCAAATAGGTCGCTCTCCGGTAAAGAGTCGAGAAACCTATTAAGCATCGACAGTAATCGAGGAATGGGAGCTTGTTGACGCTGGACAGTGCGAGCCGAACGCACAGCAAAAAGGCTATGTATGGTAATGTCCTTTGCCATAGGCCTTCCCAAGTGGGATCCATCTCGCTCTTCGAGCTACCATTCTCCATCCCTAGATGACGCTTAAAAAATTACAAAATTGCATATAACATTTGAAAACTAATTATAATAATTATTTTTCATTTTTTATATTCATTACAAAAACGTACAAAGAAACCAGTGATTTTTTTATTCTATACACTATTTCATGAAAAATACAGTAATGATGATAACAATTAGTCTTAAGCTAGGCAATTAAGGAGTAATTTAAAAAAAAAACAATATATAAAGCATTGTTATTCGTCAAAGGTCTATTACAATTGAATACATTATATTGTACACTTGGAAAGTAATTTTACAAAAATGAGATTATTAATTATATTATTTGTCGCAATAGGGACGTATGAAGTGTTGGGAGATTATCCTATTGGTTTCAAAAGGGATTTGCTTAAAGATGTGAGGGCATGTTCCTGTATCGTTTCATACCAGAAAGCAAAGTTAAGATTATCTGCTCCATATGCCTTTAAATCGTTCGGGATTACGCCTACATTCATGCCCGATCCGCCTAAAGATATGCTTAAGGTAAGGAATTTATATATTTTTATGTATTATGATGATCTGGTGTTATAAGAAAATATTTAGTTTTTATATTTTAATGTAAGAAGGATATGTTCTGGACCACTCAGTTTTATTCGAAATTTAAAAATTGTTTTTATGTAATGATTAAGACGGATTTTATTCAGTAGTAATTTTATTATAATGGTGTATTGATAATCGCAGGGGGGTTTTGCGACTGCAGAATTAAAGTTGGGAAATTATATTGACCCACTTAGAACTATTGATCCAGTGTTTATTACGTATCTAAAAGGAAAGAAAAGTGACAACTACACGCTTATATTGGTCGGTAAGTAGAGATCCTACTTAAACTAACATTATGCCGTGCTAATACTAACTATGCTATAAAAACAGCCTTTGAGCCCACAATCATCAGTAAGGAAATTTTTTGAACGAAGAAATTGTCAAGCATTTCAATCAAAACAACCTCAATACCTTACATTCTTTGTGATTATATTTAATTTATGTATACTGTATGTAATAGTTCATATTTAGTAAACATGCACTGAAGATGCCACTGAAATGTTGTGTACAGATGTAATTTGGACTTCAGGTTAACAAAATAGTTTGTATTAAGTGATATCACTAGTGAGACACGACAAAACGTTCCATTTGCATGCCCTAACTAAGAAAATTCGGTTCAAAATTACATGTGTATTTGACAGATTTCGACGCTCACCAGGGACCTCCACCGAACGCTCGCGTCCTCGCTATTGATGTAAATGTACCATACAGCAAGAATTTAATATTTGGTGGGGACGTAGCTGTGCCTTTAATCTCATTCGTGCCAAGCTTAGGAACCGGCATTCACAGAATCGCAGGCATCTTGTATGAACAGAACGGCTACATAGATCCCGACCAAATTGAGTTTTTAAAGTGAGTTATAGTTAAATCCCATAACTAGGTATGACTTTATATAATTAATTTGGTTTGATTCTTCCTGTGCTTGCTGGATGAATCCCTCTTTTCCTAATCCTAGGTCTAATCAATGATACTACAGGAGATGTTTTTATACAATTTATATTATAACTGGTGGATAAGCAGATAATAATGCACATGATGGGGCAGTATTTTTATTCATGATATAATTGTAAGATTTTTTTAATATATTATTTTATAGTATTGTTTTCATATCAACAATGATTTGGAATGCATATATTTTTATACTGTTTCTTTACAGATTGTCAAAAAGCCGTGTTATACAACTGGGACAATTCGCTAAGACTTACAATCTGAAGCCTGAACCTTTAGCGGGGACTTTCTACACCACTGAACTCGAAAGTTGCGGATAACATTAAAATATAATTTAAAAATAGTATAATAACTAAAATCATATTGATAAGAAAATAAATAAATTTTAATTTTAAATTTCATTTTATCTTTAAAATTCTTTAAAATAATTATAACAATAATGGCTCGGCACACGGAGCCTCGAATGAGGATAATTATAAGAATCCAAATGACAGTATGGTGCCTTGTATAATTAATTATTTTAATGATTAAAATTGAAATCATAGCAATACTTTGTGATCAGGTGACGTTGTTTATATTCTCGTTTATATTATTATCCAGAAGAACGTAGATACGCGTTTTCCTTGTATTGATGCACCATAATGCGGTAAATGTAACCCGATTTACGAAATTAAATCTAATTAAACGTATCCACAAATCACATAATTTCCTTTCCAATTATCACGATCTTTACATACTTTGGAGAAGCGCTGTTGATGAAAAATTATTTCATTGTTAACTCAGTTAGGCTGCACGCGCTATCTTAAGATCGATCTCAGGAAATACTAAAACAACTAGCAATGATCAAATTAAGGCAGGTGGAACCGCAGGGCACAGATAGCAATATGTGTATTTATCGTTAATGCAAATTACATATTAAACTGTATTTAACCTAATAGTTGTTTTGTATCATTTGAATGGCTTATATTCAATTTTATTTAAAAAAGAAATGAAAAACATTTGAAAATCAATCTACCAAAACCACGGAAAACATAAATATTATTATCCACGACATCTTGTGAAAAATGCAGGTTATTTTTGAAGGTCACAATGTTATAAAGAGGCTCTGAGCGCAGCAGTGCTATCTGCTAATCATCACAAAATACGGCAACGGATTTCTCTTAAATAATCTCAGAAAATGTTATGAGTTGAATGGATTAAAAATCATAATTGGTTTTAATTCTAAAATCGAATTGTCAATATTTCAACAATTAATAATATTTGGCTACCCTATACGCGATTTAGGCATGCGCAGACGTAGCTCGAATTTAAGGAGTGTCATATGACCATTGTATTGGTAAAACATTAAATGTTGTGGATTCTCATAAAGGCGTTGATACTTGAAGTATGAATAAGTTAGGCGCGCTCCCCAGTCTGCTCCATATCTGATTGATTGTACCATTTTAAAGACATTGATCGTGATAATTGGAAAGGGTTATGTGATTTGTGGATCCGTTGAATCAGCTTTAATATCGGGTTAAATTTACGGCATTTTGGTGCCGATACAAGGGAGAAGCTATCTATCTACGTGCTTCTGGAAAATAGGATTCTTTTAATATCCTCATGCGAGGCTACTTGTGCCGAGCTATGATTAGAATTATTTTAAAGGTAAAACGAAGTACAAAAATAACTATCATAAAACTCAAAAACAATATATTTATTTCCACGAACATTTTAATTTTAAATTATATTTTAATGTTTCCCGCAACGTTTGAGTTCAGTGGTGTAGAAAGTCCCCGCCAAAGGCTCAGGTTTGAGATTGTAGGTCTTAGTAAATTGTCCCAGGTGTACAACACGGTTTTTTGCCAATCTGTAAAGTAACGGTATAATAATATATGTGAAGGGGCAGGATGGCCTTCATCAAAACTCATCTTGTGTGATGTATATGGGTAGATAGGTAGGTGGGCGGGAGCAGAAATATCACAAGTCCTTGTTACAATTACAGTTGTTTAATCAGCACGGGGCTTAACAATCGAAATGCACAGTGAAATGAGCAATGTACAATCTAAGCACCACGTCATCAACTTAATTATAACACTAGATTAAACTATCACTCGGATACAAAGCGATTCGTCACAAGCGTGGTGTGCGGGCTCCGTGTCGAACAACAGTGTGTCAAGATGGCCGCTCTCACAACCATCCACAATGACGCTTCGCTAGGCTGACTTTGACAGCTAAAAGTCAACCTGATGTCTGATGTTAACGGATGCGCCGTCATATGCATTCCAAATCATTATTAATATTAAAACCATACTATAACTACGCAAGTATCATATGAAAAGCAATAAATGTTCAAAGCCTTATTATTTCAATGAAATCAAATAATATATATTGCCCCATTGTGTGCAGCAGATGGACAACCAGATTAAAATTTCTTCTTGTCTACCGTATATATTATTATATCGTATTAATACATCTCCTGTAATATCAATGATCAGACCTATGATTAGGAAAAATGAGAATTCGTGCACCAAACACAGGAAGAATGAAGCAAAATTGATTATAATTATGGGATTAACATAACTCACTTTAAAAACGCAATTTGGTCAGGTTCTATGTGGTCGTTCTGCTCATACAAGATGCCTGCGATTCTGTGAATGCCGGTTCCTAAGCTTGGAACGGGCGAAATGAAAGGCACAGCTACCTCCCCACCAGCCATTAAATTCTTGCTATTTGGTACATTCACAAAAATAGCGATCAGGTGGACGTTCGGTGCAGGTCCCTGATGACCGTCGAAATCTGTCAAATAAACACGCAATTTTGAATCGAATTTTCTTAAAAGCAAATTTTGTCGTGTACTGTGTCTGACATGTCTTATTTAAATAGTCTATTTTGACTTTCTATTTATTTGCTGGAGGAATCGACTGAAGGATATATAGCGTACGCGACTGTAGTGAAGATACTAACTATTTAATAAAGGTTGACGTAGCTTTTACGCCCGAATCCAATAATCAATCCACAATCCCAGATTGAAACCAATCTGAGATCTGACCGTGACAGTCGATCGATCTTCTATCAGCATTCCAATAACCAAACCCTACGAACACAATTCATTTTTGGAGACGGATAGATTGCAATAGCTTCGCTCTTTACACTCATAATTGATAATCAATATAAACCAAAGAAAGTACATAAATAAGACCGTACAAATAATATTGAAATATACGAGTTTATGTTTAAAACATATCAAATAGCTTTTTAATTATATTAAAAACTTGTAAGTTAAAATCTAAGGAAAGGATATTGGGGCAGTTGAACTGTCATTTTCATACAAAGGTCTATCCACATACATCGATCCGACCTACCATGGTTACAATCCATCGATTGGATATTGGCACTTTTTTATCAATATTTGGATTAAGATGTCAAAAGGTCAAAAATGGATTGAGATAGGTTATTGGGATATAATTTCTTTAATACTACTATCCAATGTAATTTTTTTCTAATTAGCCATTTCCAATTGCAAAAATCTTTATGGGGGGACCGTATATCTACTTACCTATCATTATTAGAGTGTATTTTACATTTTCCTTTCCTTTTGGATAACTGACATACGCTGGATCAATAGTTCTAAGTGGGTCAATGAAATTTCCCAACTCTACATCTGCAGTCACAAAACCACCCTGCGATTATTAATACACTATTATAATAAAATTACTGATGAATAAAATCTGTCTTAATCATTATTAACAATTTAAATTTCGAATAAAAATGTAGTGAAAAGAGTGATTATTAATAGGATTATAATAAAATTACTGATGAATAAAATCTGTCTCAATCATTATTAACAATTTAAATTTCGAATAAAAATGTACTGAAAAGAGTGATTATTAATAGGATTATAATAAAATTACTGATTAATAAAATCTGTCTCAATCATTATTAACAATAAATTTCGAATAAAAATGTACTGAAAAGAGTGATTATTAATAGGATTATAATAAAATTACTGATGAATAAAATCTGTCTCAATCATTATTAACAATAAATTTCGAATAAAAATGTACTGAAAAGAGTGATTATTAATAGGATTATAATAAAATTACTGATGAATAAAATCTGTCTCAATAATTATTAACAATTTAAATTTCGAATAAAAATGTAGAGAAAGGAGTGTTCCAGAATTATAGATCAAAACAGAAAGCTATAAAAGTAAATGACAAATCCTTCTTACATTAAAATATCACAGTAAATATTTTATTATGACATAAGATCTTCGAAATTCAAAAAAATATATAAATTTCTTACCTTAAGCTTATCTTTAGGCGGAACGGGCATGTATTTAGGTGAAATCCCGAACTTTTTAAAGGCAATTGGGGCAGATAATTTTAACTTGGCTTTCAGGTATGAAGAGATACAGGAACATGCCCTCACATCTTTAGGCAAAACCCTTAAGAAACTCGTAGGATAATCTCCGACAACTCCATACGACCCTAGTGCGACAAAAAATATAATTAATAATCGCATTTTGGCAAAATTACTTTCCATGTATACAATATAACGTATTCAATTCTAATAGATATTTGACGAAGAACAATGCATTTTATATTGATGTTTTTTAATTGTCTCATTAATTACCTAGCTTAAAACAAATTGCTATTGTGATTACTGTATTTTTAATCAATAATTGTATTTAAGATCGCGGGTTTGTTTATAAATTGGTCCAATAGCCGGATTGACAATAAAGAATGCAAAAAAATATAATAATTAATAATCCCTTTGCAAATATGATATGTATTGTTTTTTAACCTTCACTGAGGGATGGAGAATGTTTGTTTGAAGAGCTAGATAGAAGGCACTTGGGAAGACCTATGTCAAAGGACATACGCAGATATTTTTTTTAAATTATTTTTAGTTAATAAAACAGCTTCCCCACAAAAGTTTATCATTAAGGTATCATTATCTTATCTTTTTTAAGACGTGTTTTAATTTAAAAAACTTTGGAGGGCAAAATATAAATACTTTTTTATTGTAGACAATATATTTTAAATAAGATCTCAACATGACAGAAATATCCTTTAAAGAAAACTCTTTTTTAACGGATTAAAGTTATGTATTATTGTAAACTTATAATTATTTAAACATAACTTAAATTTAACCGACGTTTTGCGTGCTTTACAGCGTGCGTGGTCACGGTGACTGAAGACAAAGGTGTTAAATGTCAAAAAGTATCACAGCTGTAGAAAATGTTGTATTATCTGCATTTATATCCCCGGAGTTGGTATCGACTAAAAGATGTAGGGATTCTGCAGAAATTCTCTCCTGCTCACGGTGTCCGCCATTTTCGCGGATTGTCGCTATAAATTTAAATTATTTTTAAATAATTATAGGTTTACAATAATACATAACTTTAATCTGTTATAAAAGTGTTTTCTTTACATGTGTAAAAGTTATGTTAATAAAAGATCATAGAAATTTCCTTGTCAATTGTCAGTCAATTGTAGATAGAAGTGAATAGGAAAATATCAGTTGTACCTGCAGCGTTTATACTTTTAATTTCCACAATTTCCAACCATTATTTTTTTTTTAATTATTACCTAAGACAAATATAATATATATGTTTTTCAATATTCCAGAAAAGATACAGTTATTTTAATGTTGTCGAGATATTTATTTATTTATTTATTCAGAAAATTCATAGCACAATACAAAAATAGATGAATATATACATAACAATATGGGCCAATTATAAATCTTCACAAATAGTTAATTTTAGAAGGTACCTAACATTTCAAATTATTTTAGTGTTAAACAAAAAAAATAAAAAGAAAAACAGAATTTAATTTGTTGACAATGAAAATGAAAATGAAAATGAAAATGAAGTCAATACATTTCATTCATCAAAGATCATTAAGTGACAGAAATATTAAAAATCCTTATATATAATCATATATCTGAATTTTATTTGTTAAAAAGGTAAGGTACCTTTAATTAAAATTTTACCTAGCTTATTTATTTTTTTAAAAACAAGAAGTTCTTTTTTGTACTCCTTTTTGTAGTAAGTTAAAAATGGATGAAGAGTTTTACACGAAGCATTTCAGTCGTTGTAAAACCAGATACCTAATTATGGATTACCTAATTCCCTCACATTCAAGAAAATATACAACAAATTCATTTGGCTTGTGAACTGGTATTAAATGTCAATTTACAATTTTTTTAATTTGTTTATTTTTGACGTTCATGAGTTTGAGTTTGTCAAGACACGGGAATACTGACTGAAATTTTATTTTCCACTAATAAACATATTCATACTAAATCTATTTGTTTAATTAACGTCTTCGCAATGCGACAAGGAAGTGGTGAAGAAATTTCCCGCTACAGGCTCAGCTTTGAGATTGTATTTCTTTACGAATTGTTCCACTTGTAATACACGAGTTTTCAACAGTCTGCAAAAAATAATAAAAGGTATAACGAATATCATCACAGTAGCTTAAAATTCTCAATTTTACATTTAGATATAATTTTTATTTATAAAAATAAATCAGTCTTGTTGCAACCCTTTTAAGACGTAAGTGAATTCATAATTCATTGACTTTTATTTTCTTCTTCTTTAAGTGCCTCTCCATTACTTGGTTGGCCGTCAGTCTCTTGAGGCGTGTCTTGTCTTCTACCCCTGTCCCATCAAAGAGACGCCAGGAACTCGGGGCTGTGGTTTTATTAGATTTTTTCATGATTGCTGACTACTAGGGAAAAAATGTTGAGCAGTGGTTTCCCGTTGCCTTCTGCCCCAGACTTTTAAAGGATTATTTCCTCCCAAGGTCGCTGTAGCCTCTATTAATCTGTTGCCGGATTAGGTGTGTTGTTATCCCGCCTTTGCTCGGTCACCAGAGTCTCGTCCGGTATCTTGCAGGGAGCACCACGATACAGGGTATCGCGCGTGCAGGTGAGGTTGACAATTGGGCCGAGGATGATGTTAGTTCCGTTATCCCTTTACTCCCCATACTAACTTTTATTTTGTATGAATTTAATTAAAGAACTCACTTTGTCAACTCCGTTTGGTCTGGGTCTATGTGCTCGTTTTGCTCATATAAAAGCCCTGTTGGGCGATGGGTACCAGTTCCCACACGGGGCAAAGGCGGCACGTAATTTACAACTCTGTCACTAGCGGTAATTAGATTGCTACTTGGTGCATTCACGAACAGCCCAATGATGTAAACATCTGGGTGACGACTTTGGGCTGCATCAAAATCTGGAAAATTTGCAAGAAATTTTTAGTAATTTATCGTTTTTCTCCTGCATATATATGTTAATATAGATTTACTAGTTGATTAGCTCTGAACATTAATCATTGATAGCAAAAATATAGCCTTGGCCTTGAGTCTCCAGCGTCCCTTAAATGGTTCACTGGTGCAAAGGATCTCCGGATGGGATTACGAACAAAAACAACGACACATGCTATAAATTGGAACATGGAATGTATACAGTCTTAAACTGCAGGGGGATCCTACAGAATGTCATTAAAGAAATGAGGCGCCTAGAAATTAGGGTGTTGGGTCTTAGTGATAATATAAATACAAGAAGAAGAAGATTTACTCTCTAAAAAATAAAATCCCACTCACTTCATATGCGATATTATAAATCATCCCAGACATATTTATGACTTAATGACTGTTTGTCTAACAGTATTTTATAACTAACAGTTTTTAGTTTGAACTATATTATAACTTTCTTTTACAATACTCTTTACACAGAACCTACTTACCCAACAGTAATAATGTATATTTAACGTCATCCTTTCCGTTTGGATACTTTACATATGCAGTATCAAGAGTTCGGAGTGGATCAATGAAGTTTCCTAACACCACATTTGCTGTCTCAAAAGCACCCTATAAGAAATGAATGTTCATTTATTTCTGCCCTCACTTAATCCAGTAAAAATAGATTGTATCAAACTCTAAATATCTTTATTCATATAGGTAAACAAGTACACTTATAGTCTAGTCAACAAGTTCAAAAACGTGAGAAATAGAGATAAAGTGTGAAAGTGTCTTAAAAATATGAGCGATGGCTCATTCGATTCGGAATCACTTCTAGAAAAATGTTTTGAAGGATTTTGGTGTAGGTTAAAATTGCAATTGCTATTAACAAAATAAGATGAAAATATGGTATTTAGTTTTTTGTTAATAACGCAAAAAATATTCACATTTAAGCAATTTTAAAAAAGCTCGTTATAGAGAAGGAAATTTTCAAAAAAAAAAGTCCAGACTCTCGGAATTCTATCTCCGTTATTTTAATTATATATCCATATAATTTTAATTAGACGTTGAAAATAGGGCTCCGCGCGGCATCGCTTATATTTTAAGGGACCTTTATCTCAATTTTTCACTTTTTTAAACTTATTGACTAGAGTATTATAAATGTCAAAAAAAATTAAATCAATTGTAAATTTACATTTACTACCAGTTCGCAAGTCAAGTCACGTTTCATTACCAACCGATAAAAAATTAAAAATCTTAAAAAAGAATTAAAAATCTTACCATTAGCATATCTTTGGGAGGAATGGGTATGTGTTTTGGAGTAAGTCCATATTTCTTAAAAGCTTCTGGGTCAAATGGTTCCGTTGGAGCAGTTAAGTTACCAGAGATACAGGTACAGAGTTTAGTTTCATCTCCAAGAACGCCATGCGATGCTACTACAAATAATAAACTGAGTAAAACTCGCATTTTAAATATCACAATATATAATATTAATTGTACAACAACAACAACGCTTTATATATTGTGTTTGGCTTACGTTTTCGTTTCCTAAATTAAAATTAATTACATAATTGTCATTGGCGTCATACTGTCCTTTTTATAAAGGTTATTTATTTATCTTAATATCTTAATATATATAAATCTCCTGTCACGATGTTTGTCCGCGATGGACTCCTAAACTACCGAACTGATATCAATCAAATTTACACACCGTGTGCAGTTTGATCTAACTTAAAAGATAGGATAGCTTACATCTCAATTTATACCCGCAATATTATTTTATTGCAAATATATGTTAATTATTTGATACAATTCTAACAGATGGCGCTGTGTTAAAAGTACCAACGTTTCACATAAGCTATCTACCTTTCACATAAGTTCTCCTAACGTTTCCCTTGAATAGTTTAATACTATGTAATATAACAAAAACCTTAGCCAAGTAAAAAGCCTAAGTATTATATTATAATTTAATAAATAACTAATTTATTAACTAAATTGTCATACATTAAAATCCTTTTTTAAATGTATGTAGCTCAAATTACGGACGTTTAAAAAAAATAATTAGATCCATTTGATTATATCTTGTATACCTTAATTTTCTGTTCACCTATTTTATTGATATTTCAATTACACAATTTTAAAACTCACATATTATTTTCTATCGGCGCTACAGAAATATTGCAACTTGATGTGAGAAAACAGGCCTATACGTGTGTATTAGTAGTTTAGTAAGTGTTTGTTTTTGTGTGTCTGGTTACGCACAACACAGAATTGCCTAAGTGTAATTGTATGATAATTATTTAATTACTATATGACAAGCATTTGTATGATAATTCAACAAGGGAAAAAAATTAATTAATTATTATTGTTGTAGCAATACCAAATCCCACGTTTTTGACATTTTCAATACATATTGTCAATTTTCGAAGAAGTGAAGTTGGGCTCGCAGTCACTTATGTGAATTAAGAGTACCTAGAATTTTATTTTATTTCCTCCGGGCTAATTGGTTTTTGGTTTTTCGTTATAACGCCATCGGCTTTATGGTATTTAAGGCAGAGGAAGAATTTAAAAAGAAAATTTTTCTAACTACGTATACTGTTGATAAGTTTTCTAGTTCTAAAACTACGAAAGTAAGCTAGCCGAATATGTTTTTCCACAGATGCTTATAAAATATTGTAAAAAAGTAAAATTAATTTTAATGTTTCTATACGGGGTGTATAGTATAATTGTTTCCAGGAATATTGGTAAAGTTAGCTAGCTCAATTTTTTTCTATTCAGACGGGTAGCGAAACACCACCCACTAAAACACCTCAGCCAATGACACGCCCTTAAGGTGGGCCCTCGGGGTTCGCTAGGCGTTCTACCCAAGGGACCCCGGATTATAGCCGACATAGAGAGCTCTTTCAAGACCTGCGGTTCCAGGCCACTCAAGGTCGAGCCCCCTAGTCTTGAACTACCGGTCCTTCGACAGTCATCCCCAGACCTCGTCCTCAATCGCTCAGCTGCCTCCTTCTGCAGCATTACATGCTCACAGAAGGAGACCATTGCACTCCAGGCCTCCTCACTCCCTAGAATAGCTAATATAATACCCGGTTAAGTGAGATCCGCCCCTATGACCGATACCAGGTCATGACGCTCCCATGTCCAGAGCGATAGGCAGATGATGATGAAAAAGATCTTTCAAATGTTTGTATATGTGTATATAAAACAGTATTTTTTTACGCTTAGAGTCAAACGTATCATGTTCTGGTCAGAGTTGCCAACACGCCGCATGACATTGTCGAAGGTAAATTACCTTAATTAATAGAAGTGTTATTTACGATTTCAAGAAGTAAAAAAAACTTAATATTTATCATATATTAATATATAGCTTTAAACGGCTATTTTGACGCGCATATAATAATCATTAAAACTAACAACTGTTTTGTACCGACGTGGTTAAGATATATAATGACGGACGTAACTCGTTTTTATATTAAATCAAGAATTTACCGATACAGAAACAAAGCCACGGTCTGTTATACTACAAAATATCCTTTAGGTACAACGTGATATCAATGATTACTTTAATTAATTTTTAGTAAAAATCAGTAAAATTTTCCAAATTCCTTCTGCAAAAATCAACAGTCTTTTGAATTCTTCGCAATTTTCACGGATTAAACAGTACTTATCTGGAGCCGGATTCCATAGCCATATTCAGTTGTGGGCTGTTCGGTTTGAAAGAAAGTATTACTAATCTCGAACCTAATTCGCTGTTTTGCTGGTAATTATTTTTTCTGCTTAACAAAATTAATATTATATAAAATTAAAATATTATTATAAATATATATATACAGTCAAAACCTGATATAGCGACATTGAAGGGACCGTACATTTGCCGACGTTATATCCTATAGTTGTTATAAGCAATACACATACATACATATGTATGTGAACTTGTTGTCAAATGAAATGTTAGAAAATAAATAACAATATTTATTAAAAAATACGTAATTAGAGTATATAATGTACTTAGCTGCTTACAGTACGAGCTGTAAAACTACACTAGTTTTTTCAGTCATTTTAGTCTGTTTTTTTTGCCCAGTCTCAAATATTTTTCGCATTTTGCGTTTCATACTCCTCAAAGTAAGAGTATCATCAGTATCATTAAAGTCATTAAAGGCAACAAATTTTTGGAAACCTTTAATGAGTTAAGAGCCTCGGAAATTGTTGTTGGCTGAAACTGTTCTTCAGGGTCTTGCTGGTCTTCGCTTTCGACGTTAGTATTATGATTGTTAATTTCAGCTTTAGCAAGAATTTGTCAAATGGCTGGGAAGAGGTTCGGATGAGGTGGGAGGAAGTGCGTAGTTATTCCTTCAATGCTTATCAATTAGATTTAAAATCGTCCGTATTGTTTTGTTTTGCTGGGTCAAGAAGCGGTTGGTCGTTATAGTCGATGAATTTAGATAAAGTCAAAATAAGTTTCGTCGTTGTAAGCTGTATATTTCGCTGTATCCGGTGTTGTTATAGGCGGTATGTTTGCTTCATAGTTTACTAGAGATTCGGCCGGGACCTTGCAATCTGGCTGTAATAACCGATCGGTCGTTGTTAACGATGTCGTTATAATCGGTTTCGACTGTATATATTAATACACACCCTGATACATATAATTACGATAAGTAAGAAGATTGTTGTAAAATAATATTTTAGTAGAATTTTTCATTTTATTTTTACATTTAGGTACAGAAACAGACAACAGATTGATTAGATACATATAGTTATTACACACTAAACAACTTTTGAAAATCTGAAACCCAATTACATCTGTACTCAGCATTTTACACTAAATATCAAACATACAACATACACATATTAAGTACAAAAAAGAAAAAGAAAATGTTATTATATGAAAAAAAATATATATATAGTTAATTAATATAAGTAATTTAGGTTCCAATTTTGCACCGTGAATTATTTTTTAAATTTAGAAATACTATTGTGAAAAGTATAAACTTCAGAACACACAGAATTATAATATTAGGTCCTTACCTATGAAATTGGCGTTTTGTATGGCAGGAACAAAAAGTCGAATATTTTTAAATATAATATATTTAATTAATCAAAGTATGAACCATTGTTTTCTATGCACTTTTGCCATCTTATAGTAGTTCATTGGTCTCTTTACTAAAAAAAACAGTCGGACGGGAATCAATAAAATCTGTGAAGGTGATTGGGAAAGCCCCATCAGAGTTAAATTTTTTCCCTTGCAAAAAGTTGTCCAAATTTCGAAAAAAATGGTAATCTGTTGGAGCAAGGTCCGGGGAGTACGGAGGATGTCTTAGACATTCCAATTGAAGCCCTTCTAATTTGGTAGCCGTCTGTTGTGCAGTGTGTGGTCTACCGTTGTCGTGAAGTAGCAGTGGCGTGGAGCGATTGACCAGCCTAGGTTGTTTAGCCGCTAGCTTTTCCATCATGGTTTGCAATTGCTGACAATAGACATCAGCCGTAATAGTCTGGCCAGATTTGAGAAAACTGCAATGAACAACACCGGCACAAGTCCACCAAACGCTTACAAGTAACATTTTTGGGGTTAATTTTCACTTGGGGCAGGATTTGGCTAGGATCCAACCATTGCGCTGAGCGCTTCCGATTATCGTAAAGAATCCATTTTTCATCACAGATAATGATTCGGTTTAAAATACCTTCATTATTGTGCCGGTTACTGAACCGGCACAATAATGATGCTTCACATTACTGAATGTAACGCAGCAGTCCACGCGCGTTTTCAAGCTTTTTAATCTTCCCAATTTGCTTCAAGTGAATTAAGTAAAACAGTTTAATCACTAACAACGAAGGCTGCGTTGTTAGTGATAAAACTGTTTTGTGTGCAGCTAACTCAGACGTGGTTTGCGATGGATCCGCTTCCACAATAGCCTTCCATACTTCATTATCAACTCAGGCCGTCTCAGGCCGTCCACGGGGCTTGTTCTGCAGGTCGAAATTTCCAGAACGAAAACGTTGGAACCAAAAAACGAACTGTGTTTTCTTTTGCAACATGACCGCCATACACGTCATTCACCCTTTGAGTCGTTTCCGCAGCACTAGAGTGCCACGGCGGAACTCGTACTCGTAAATAATGCGATACTTTAAGTTTTCCATTTTGTAAAATGAGTGATGCAAACAGAAAAAAACAGAATAAAAAACAAATGAATGACGGTTATCGAAGCACAAATACATGAGTAAATAGCTGTACAAATTTTAATTTGGAATTCCTTACCAAAGAGGAGAACATCGTGATTAAAGTGGCCAGTACGATATACGCCAATTTCATATGTAAGGACCTAATATATTTCAATATTATTTGTACGGTTTAATTTACTTTATTTAATTTATTAGGGTTTGGTTATTGGAATTAAGGAGATCAATCGACTGTCACGGTCTGATCTCAGATTGTTTTCAATCACTCTATCTATTAAAAAAAAAACATCAAAATCTATTGCGTAGTTGTAAAATTTTTAGGCATAATATATATATAGTGATATAGTAAGATTGACAGAGAGACAGCGAAAGAAAGACAGAGAAAGTGTTTTTGTATTATACTATGTAGTGAAGTATTTAAATTGTGTTTATCATCATAATATCCATATTAATAGTTATTCAACGGATTACGTAAGCTGTCTGCTATTCTAGATTTAAATTAATAATTAACTTTTGTTGACTTTGGGTTTTAAATATATATAAATGAATTTTTCCATTTAAGTACGATAATAATCATTATACCTAAACATTTTTACGCAAATAAATCTAAAGTACTAGTCAGTGCCGGTTTTAGTACTACCAACGCCATGGGCGACATTTATACGGCACCCCCTATCTGCAATTCAAACCCTTATGAAAAAATGAAAAAGAAATAATAAAATTACCATTTATTAAAAAAAACTAATAAAATTTGACTTTTTTAGCCTTTCTGTCGGCGAACTCTTTTATTATTTTATCAAAATCGAGGTTTTCAACAATTTCATTCTCGATTGACAAAGCTGCCAAGTTTGTCAATCGCGATTGCGATATTTTTGATCGCAGATAGGTTTTTGTCAGCTTAAGTTTAGAAAAACTCCTCTCCCCACTAGCAACCGTTACAGGTATAGTTAACAATATGTGCATTGCTATCCATACATTTGGATACAGTTCTTGCCTGTGGTGCCCCTTTATATCCGGCGCTCTGGGAGGTTGCCCAACCGCGCCCCACCGTAACGCCGCTACTGGTACTAGTCATACCTGCATAAGTATGAGCTCTAGGTCCGCGATCATATTCTATCAGACAGAGGTTTTGTAATAAACCGAGATTTTAGCTTACGGGGTCTGTCCCACAGCCCACTTATAGAGGTCTATGAGAATACAATGAAATGAATGAGTAAATAGCAAAAGTTAAATGTTTTTAACTGTCGCTTATAGAGACAAGAATGAATCCCACTTAAATGTTACGCTAAGGACTCAAGAAGCGGTTTGCACCCGCGCCCGCAGTGGTTGCGGGCCCACAGCCTTTGTAGAGTACAGATATTTATATAACAAACTAATCACAAAAAACGCGGTTTACGCCCGCGGCGTGTGCGGTTGTTTGTGGGTCCCGCTGCACCGGCGGTTTTCTACCGCGTTGGCGGGTGACCGCAGTGGGCAGTTACTGCCAAAATTTCCTCTGGTGATATAGGATCTTGCCCGTATTGCGATAATCAACCGCCAAGTTTGCGGGCGATAATCGCAACCGCGGCGGCTACTCAGAAACTCAAATTCGTGAATTTTGAAAAAATAAAATTCAAACTAAAATCGCCACCGCGGGCGGGCGAAGCGGGCGCGGTTGCAACCGCTTCGTCAGTTCTTCGCGTTATTCGCGGTATTAATGAGAGTATTATATATCTAAATAATACACTCATTAATTCAGTTTTCTCGCGTACCCAGTTGTCACTTACTCAGGTGACTGGATTAAAAACAAAAAATTAAGTTTTTATACAAGTTTTTGTTTTTGTAATATGCATATATATCTTACGAGATAAAAACATTATGTTTATTTAGTTCTATCCTTAAACTCTACGCTTTGATGGAGTCAACTGTTTATATACTTGAAATAGTCATCGTAAGTATTATATTTATGTTAAGGGGTGGCGAACTAGACTACGGAACAGCCCATGTTAGCCCACCAGTTTAGAGGGCGTATCTTCCAGGTAAGGCATCCACTGAAGGCCTCTTCAGCATGAAAGTTCCTAAAGGAAATGCCTCAGAGAAGCGGACAGTGGAAGATTTATAGCCATCAAGTTGGTGCGGATGAAGCCTGGAAAATCATTCTAGGCACTCATTAAAACGTAATCCAGGTTAAAGATTTTCTCTTTGAAGTTTTACTTGTTGGATAGTTACTAGTACTGATAACAAGATTCTGACCTAGTTTGAACAGGATATGTTGTTATTTAGGTGATTATATTGCAATATATTAATAACCTATATTATCAATATATGTATATATAACTAATAGTAATAATATATTTATTATTTTTTATTAATTGATATATTGCTAAGTTCTAAAGTTATAGATATGTATGCGTAAGTGTGTTAAATGTGTGATGTCATATTTTTTGTATTTTTTAGGTATACACATAGTTATAGAATATATATAAATAAATAAATATCAGTGTAACGTCTTTGTAACGAATTTCAAGGGACCAACTATATGTTTTCGTTACCGGGAAGAGAATAAAAAACAAATTTAACGAATTACAGCAACTGAAAGCTTAGGTTATAAGCGGATTATAAAAACTCTCAAATATGTTTCTGATGTCTAAATATGAAAATAATTCTTCGTAATAGCGATAGGTTGTTGCGTTATAAAGGATGGAGAAATGTATGTGTTTTGTGTTAAACCAAACTAATATAACACATTTTTACGTTATATACTGATGTTTTCTTTATAACGAATGTTGAAGAGGTTACACTGCATATAGATAACATTTATACGTTTACACTAAAATGAAAATACCAATTTATATAGTCTCTTTAATAATTAACGTACACTAGTGTTTAAACTACTTTTTTACAGAGTCTTTATCAATATTTACCAAAATCCAAGAGAAAAAGACAAACTGTAAATTACATTTTAGCTACATTTAATTCGATAATATTTAAGTAATTTTTAAATATTAGCGAATTTATACAGATAATAGAGTTAGACCTAAGTTATGCACTGGTGAAGGTGCGTTCCATAGTGAATCTTTGTGTTCGTTGAAAATATTGTCTGCATCTGAAAAAAATATATCAAAAATAATTTATTGTTAAATCGGGTATCTTTTGTATTTGTTTTTATCTCGTGTTTACACTGTAGTTTACATAGATTATGTGCATTTAAATATAGTTTTGACATATATTGCAGTGATATTTGTAAATACTTCTTACATAAGTTCGACTATAGGGAGTGATTTGTGAATTATAATTAAAACTTATGTTTTTTCTGGATTTGTTCGTTTAGGTCACATACTACACTTACGAATATAAAACATTTTTTTTAAAAAGGAATCTCGCTGTTGGCCTTAAGGGCCTTTACAGCTCAGCACGGGCTGTTTTGGCGAGCTTAGCTCAGCCTGAAAGGGTGGGGATCCCGCGGCTCGCGCAAGGTCGTCTCCTGGAAGACTCGAACCTCGGCTTGGCTTGGCGATTGACCACCCCGTTGCGAGAGGGTCAATCGCCTGAAGGGCAGGACGGAAGCTCACTGAAGTGAGCGAAGTACGAAGTAAGGTCCTCGTCTTCCCCGGTGACGGCGGTTTTAAAACTTCTTTAGGCGCGATTAGGCAGTAACTCAGATTTTTTCTGACGGAAGTAACGCTGTCTGTGTAGTTTCCGCTATTTAAAAATAATAAATATAGCGCGTTTTATATGTATGTCAGCGCCATCTAGTGGTGCATTATTACTTCAATCGCTAGTTTTACTTCAATCGCGCGTAAAGGTTACACGCACACACTTTTTTTTTACCCTAATCCGTTGTTTATTGCTGCTTTTATAAAATATAACTTATCATTGCGAACTGTTCTGACGGTGAAAGTGAAAGATGCTCTCTGGAGCATCTTTCACTTTGATCACGACACTCTCTACTGATTAGTCTATTCATTGTAGTATGCGTGTGTACCGATAACACTCACACATCGACGGAACCTTGCTCACAGATACTATAAACGGTTAGGAGGAATAGTGGGAGTTGGGACGCATCTTCGTAGATTACATTATCTTTACTGACAGTTTTGAAGTCAGTGGCGTATAACAGACGAGAAGAACTGAAAGACGAATTAACTCTCCGCCTTCGGAAGTAATTATGTTTAAGGAGGACTTTTTTTAATTTACCAATCATTGCTCGTCAACAATATTCTCAATACATTTTATTGTATGTAAAAAGAGAAATGTGTGGACTTGACAGGGCTTAAAGGCCGCATCAACGATGTGCGATGTGTGTCTGAATTTAAGGTGTGGTTTTTAAAAAATGTGGGTAAATCCAAATTTATTACCTATTATTCCGTTACTTGCATAGTAACCGCCATCAATCTGGTCCTAAAATAAATATAATGTTAATTAATCACAGGTTAGTATCGAGGTATTTATATAGGTAGTTATAGGAGGTCCAATTATTTTAGAATTTAATCGAGTGCATCAGGAAGGCTCTTCTGTGTCATCACAACCTAAACTTATATTTTACAATATTTTTTCTTACTTTGTGTAAGAATTTTATAGCAGAAGTATTGAATTATTAGAAGTATTACATTTATTTGATTTATGAGAACTGATATATTTAGAGATAAATATCTAAATTCCTTCCTTCTGCGCTTCACAATTCACATGTGTATTCTTTGTTCTCCTTTCCCAATAAAGAAACCAACAATAAAATTTTGGAAGTTGGAATAACGATATATGTCAAGTTAATGTTCTGGCAAATTATTTTAAGAAACTAACTACAGTGTACTATTAACATTAGTAATCGGTGAACCAAATTTTTAAATTTGTTTTAAATTGTTTATTATTTTTTGTACTACTCACTACAGTGAGCGAAACATGAAATACTCTATGTTGGAAATACTATTAGTACATTAAAACAAAATACTTATGATTTAGAGTCAGTAGGTACCTACAATACAGAGGTTAAAAATTAATAATTTTTTTTTTTTTTATGGCTTTAATTTGTGCCAACTGGGCACAAGGTACTTCGCCAGTGTCGTGTAGATGGAGAAGGCACGAAGGAGATTGATCGGTAAAAATAATTAAAACCTAAAAAAAATAGTTGGAATTTGATTGCTAGTTTAAAGACAGCACAGACAACACAAATATGAGTAAAAACAGGAAATAATAATTTATTATATAAAATAACTAATGTCTAGTGCAAATTGCGCCATCTATGTTTTGAATTAGCTGACCTAACATCCGTGGATTTGAAAAAAATTGCTTGACAAGCCAGACCAACCACATCCAAACAAATTTGTATGAAAATACTGAGTAATGTGATTCCCTTACATTGTACTTTTAGCGTTAGTGGCTCATGACTGTCGTAAAGTAATTATTTTCCAGTTTCTTTGACATCGTCTATTTCCAATTATTGTACAAACCTAACCTTACCTGTGTTTATTATTGTAATGATTAACACATTAAATCCTTAAACAATAGATATAAAGTAATTTTATATAATTTTATTTTTATATCTGTTGTTTAAAGATTTTTTTTTAATAGTCGGAACCCAAAACTTTTTACTGCGAATTTTGATTAAGTAAATATGAAAAAACATTTTTCGAATCTGAATAGTCGGCATACAGCACATTGGTTGCTGAAAATTCGGATCCGAGAGCTAGGGATAGCTATGGCTTAAAAAATAAACGGGACGATCGCACGGATCCGAGTGGGCGGCACCGCTACCCCACTCCACTCGGATCCGAGAAAAGGGCACTTAATGTGTTAACGTCAATATTCCTTTCATTGGAAACGCACTGGCCACTTTGCGCCTATATTTATATAAATCAGTGTTGCACTTACAAATAGCATACTCGTTTCTGGTCCACCAAATTTTAGATATTTTTCTGCCAACCCAGGGCATTCGTTTAATATCTCGTGTTTTGATAAGCATAGTGAGACATCTTGACCAGCCTGGATCTGTGCTACTATCAACAGAAATACTAATACCAAGATGCACATTTTGAAATCTGAAACAAATGAAATAATCTCAGGTTCTGTGAATAGCCTAGGTGCCTAGGGTAGAGTTTATGTGAGTTGAAACGAGATTTTAAGGTAGAAGCTAGTTTTCGCAAGTAAAGGTTTAGAGCGTCGACCCTTTCATAGATACTGAGGGTTAATGGCTCAAGCCATAAAGTCAGCTCTGAACGATAGGAAAGATTAGTTATTTTGTAAAATAGGCTTTAAAAAAAATATTGTGAATGGTATCAAACTAAATCAGGTCTATTTAATATCTTAACACGGCACTGGTCTGCTTTCACTACACCGTAAATAAATGTGTCACAATCAGTTATTATTATTTCTAGACAGAAGAAGAGAAGCAACCAGTAGGGATACAACTTCTGGGCCTCACATTTCTGTAACCGTTTCGTCATCATCTAATTCTTCTTAAGCAGGAATATAGCCATCCACATTATGCGTTGCCAGTTTCATCAATATTTTTTTCTTCATGAAATGCACATTTAGAAAGAAATTCCATTGGGGCACAGGGGAACCAAAACCCTCAGGTCGTACTCTAATATCACTTTTTGTTTTATTTTAATGAGGTGAAAATGCGCTTACGCAAGCCCGCGTCATTTCGAGCTTAACGCGGGGTCTGTGGCGCTGGGTTTCCCACTCCCCTTCCTCTGCTATTTAGAGGAGTAGCGAGAGGTTACCCACTAAAAACTCCTCAGCCCTCCACACCTCCAGCCTTCGAGGTTCACCAAGGCTTTCAACAAGGACGCATACTACTAGGAAAACCCCTGAGTTGGTTCCGGGACCACTTATTAGTGGTCCACCTAAGTCCCCCCTCAATTGAACATAATGATTTTATTTCAATATTTTGTCACCATCCAGATTTTATGTAACTTCACAACTTCAATATTTAATTAATTAAATATAATATAATAACTTTCTATGATGGCAAACGTATAAGTTTTTGACTTGACCACGACTATGTGACCCCCCCCCCTGACGCCAAAGCTGTATCCGCCCTTGGGCCAACATTAATTAGATACAAAAACACTGATTTATATGAATCTTACCTTTCACGTTTACTTAGAGAATTAAACAGTGTTAGGTTTCAAAAATGATTGATATTTATATGACAGCTATTTCCACTTAATGAATATAACGAGCACTGAAGTGTAAATTATAACGATAATGATTGTAATTATGATAACTATATATTTTAATTGCTGTATGGAATTATTATTTTTTCTTATTTAATTTTCATTTCAAAATTCTAAATTGCTTAAAATAGAAAAAATGATATTAAATATGTTTACAACTTAAATTCTAAATTGTTTATATTGCATATAGGCCTCATAAATGAAATTGTTTATTGTCAAATGAATTTAATATTCTGCGGACATCAGTAATGTAAGTTTTTATTTTTATTTAATAGATAAGATAACATATAAGTGTTCTCTTCCAAGCATATTTATTTTGGAATAATCTTATCGATTTTAAGTGATAATTAATGTATTTGGTCTTCGAAAGAAATTTAATTTTAACTGATTAACACACTCGATCGAATGCTTTAGCATTGTCCAAAGTTACCGCCAGCACCTTCCCCTTGGACTTCATTGCCTCTGCCCACTTATGCCATCTTTGTATATATGTATATACAAGGAGGTCAGATGATCGCTAATCAACCGCCATCTAGATACCTCAGGAGCTGGCTGTTAATAATAATTTCCATTATTTAGTCACCAAGGAGGTTATAGCTATTGGACGATACTTGGCCGGATAGATCTGTTTGGAATTATTTAATTTTACGTCAGCCCCAAAAAACATCGTGTGAAGGAATCAATATTGAACCAACTAACTGTACGTGGTTCTTTGGTACCTTCACATATCTGTTCAGATTGGCATATCCATTGTAAAATCTCTCGAAATTCTTAACACTCTATCCTTTTCGGACATGTCTTTAATTTCATATTTACAAGAACGCTTAATATAGTGTAACAGTCAAAGTGTAAAAGTCTTAAGTTATGCCTTCTATTCATAAACTCTAAAAGGCGCTACCTTTAAAATTATCTGGATTTTTCTGACTAAATATCAAACTTCCTGCCAAATTAAATTTGTGTAAAGCAACTTAAGATTATACCATATATTTGAATAATGTTTAATCAGATTTAAGAATTTATATGGTCGATATTGTTTCATGGCTTTTAATATCCTCGGTTAAAAATTAGACATGCGAGTGGATGCCCAAATATTCAGCTTCATGTAGTGGATATTTGCAAAGAAGCATACTCAAGAATAGAAGGGCATCAACGTTCAGTAATATTAAATCCATCCAAAGCTTGTAAATCGCATTGGATATAATAAGTATGTGAGAGCTTTATTCGTCTGTTTTGCTCATAAAGAATTAGTTAACACTATACATACCTTTATGACGTCTATGCCTGTATATGAACTGGTGGGTACAATAAATTGTAAACCAGGTGGAACTTAGAGTTGACCAACTATATACTGAAAGTCTTGCGAGGAGTGGCAACCCATGTGTACTCCAAAAACGGTTTCTTTGTACCTAAGTACGACGGCAAGACCAGAACCAGTCTGTTCCACAGTTCCACGTGACCAGACGTTACATCTACTGAATGCTGTTGCAGAGGGAATTCACAGTAGAGTTTATGATATGTGTTTTGGCGTATTGGCGTAGTCGTGTGAGGATCATGTTTAGTAAATTAATACGTTTCCTTTCAGTTATTTAAGATGTTCACACTAATTTTGTATGCGGTGTTAGTTTTGTGCGCAAACGCACAACAGTGCTTGAAGGATGTGCAAAAAGTTGCGGTTATGGAGGAAGGCATGACAAGTAACAAAAGCTTCCACGATTTTGGAATTATTGATGACGATATACCAGTGGCTCCAAAACATGATCTTATAGTAAGTATTTAATTCTTTATCAAAGTTTTTTATTATTATTAAAGTTATTGTTAAGTCATGAAAAGTGTTGTTGATAATGTTAAGTGAAACCGCCTATAGACACTCACAATGCCACAGCATTTTTAACTCATATTGTCATCTATCGGGTCGGGTTGTCTCTCTCTCTAAAATATGGCGAGGGGGCCGATGGCTGACCATGCGTTATACTCGTAATAGGGTGCTACTTGTGGTGACTGGTCGTACTTGAATTCGTGTATGCGGTGATATTAGTTGTTTGTACTACGTATTATTGTTCTCACGAGTATGTAAGTGCTCCTATTTCACCATGCCTCCTGCTGATAGAGGACAAATCTTTCTTTTTAACTCAAGATTCAAGATGCATATGGAACATGGTGTAATGATTGCATTGTGTAAAAAAACTTGGCGATTAAATGAGTGGCGGAGAGTTTACTGCCAGTTCTTCTCTTCGGTTCTACGCCCTTGATTTGAGGACTGGCAGTAAATGTAAAATTAGAATCATTTAATATATATTTTTTTTAACGGTCATAATACATTATGTTACCTTTATGAATAAATGATACTTGATTTGATTTGTCAAATTCTGTCATTTCTTCGTCTGAAGATTTATTAAAGATCGTTCTTATGTTAGTAATTAATCTCATAACTTTGAATGTAGCCTAATCTGCTAGTATATTTTGATATATATGTCATTAAAATGTGGTCATTCAGGAAAACATCATGAGGAAACTGACATGACTTATACCCAACCGACTTAGGCAAGCAAAGGAGGCTGATGACCTACTTTGACTATTAGTTTAAAAAATGATCATGAAACATTTGAAGCCTAGACCTAAAGAGCTTGTAGCGCCACTCATTTATTTTCTATATTATCAATAGATTTGAGGTACAAAAATGTCTCAAAGAGTAGGCTCAGATTTTAATGATAATTTAATCATTGAAATTTCTGCATTTTTTACATGTTACATATTATGTATTGTAAAATCGTCTTTCGGATCCGAGTGAGTGCATACAGCACGTCGGCCGCCGAATGCTCGGATCCGAGAAAAGAGCACTTAATATGTTAAGCACATTGTAAACCACTTTTACAGGTTAGTTTGGGCTCACAGAAGCTGCCAATAGGTGGCATCTTCTCACCAGCGTTGACCTTTGGAGTGAAGCCGATTACAGCATGTGAAGAGGTTGAAAAAGGACAAAATTACACTCTTATGATGTTAGGTAATTTAGTTTTTTCGAACTTGTATCATTCGGCATTAACACTGCATCAGTAGAATAAGAGACTGACTTTGAATTAATATCTAAGGGAGCGTCCAAATCAGGCGAATACGCCACAAATGGGCTGCACATTCGCCAGATGTGGACGCACCCTTAGGAATATAGTTAGTAAATTGTAATTTCGACGTCTGCCGTTCCACAAATTAGCATTTTTCAAGGCAGTTTTTGCCACGCACCACCACTTTGTGGAACCAGCTGCCCTCTTAAGTTGTTTCGGAAATAAACAATTTGACTTAGGGTCCTTCAAGAAAAGAAAAAGGCAGGCAGGCCTCTCCCGGACTGACAGCCTCCTGCCCGTTATCTCTCCTTTCTATAAAAAAAGCACCTGAACTTCCTCCAATACTGTCACGCTTGTATCGAGTTCTGGAATTGTTTCCATTATTAGCTCCTGGAAGTTTGTGGCCTCGTATCGGGTACCTTCTGGTCTGTGTATGATTATGGAGCCTTTTTAAAGAGTCACTTCTTGCATATTTGCAAAAATTTATTGTTTAGCGATCGCCAATATGAATTTCGACGTAATCCAATAAATTGTATAAAAAGTTAACATTATTTTTTACGTAAGTGTTCCTCAAACCCTAAAATTGAAATGTACAAGAAAAAACATTTCATTACTGTGTTTATAACAATCAAATCTTTGCAAAAAAAATAATCAGTCGTAAATTAATGATATGCCATTTATACCGTAGGGAACGTCTAGTATAGTCTAGAACGTCTAGTCTATACATATTATGAAATGTGTTAAAAAATATGCATAAATATTTTTTCGGCAAATCAATTTCATATGTTTTCAGATGTTGACTGGCCGTCGAGTAAGAATAAAAGCCGGGGAGCGTACATTAACGCAATTATCGTTAACAGCCCGTCGGATAATTTGAATGATGGTGATATAGTTGTAGCATATACCCCAACTGTGCCAAAACTGAATTCTGGAATCCACCGCTACGTGGGGTTGCTATACAAGCAATCGCGTTATATTGACTCAGACGCGACAGAATTGCTACAGTAAGTATTCTACTAGTTCTAACCATACCCCACCATATTTACTAAATCAAATCAAATCAAATCAAAATATCTTTATTCATTTAGGTAAACATGTACACTTATGAACGTCAAGAAAAACAAATTAAATGAACTGTAAATTTACATTAACAACCAGTTCGCAAGTCAAGGGCGTAGAGTGGGTAAGAAAACGTCAAAAACTAAACAATATTATTGCGTGGATCTGAATTAAATAATGATTATTATATAATGAAATCTATTTCTATTATTGAAGTGAAACCTCTTTATCGGGGTTGGAAAAAAATTTAGTGTAACATTTTTTCGTTACGCGTGACATTCTTCCGTTACGCGCCATCTTTTTATTATCCCTACCAGGCGTGATTCGAAGTATACTTTCTCCAGCGGAGTAGGGATTGGTATATATAAAGGGTGTTTCAACAAGAACTTTGTTTTCTAAAACAAAATAAAACAAAGAATTTAGAGGAAAATGAATAAAATTTTTATTGTGTCACCACGACCACGCTGACAGATGTTGATTCTTTCATCAAAATTTTTAATCACTTTTTGGCAAAATGGAGGGTCTATTTCGTTAATGACATCACGGATTTTGAGTTTTAAGGCTGCAATCGACTCGATTGGCTAGGTATAGACTCTGTCTTTAACATAGCCCCACAAAAAATAATGCAGTGGTGTTAAATCACACGATCTGGCTGGCCACTTAACAGCTGAATTTCGCGAAATTATGCGCTCGGGAAATTATCGCGAGATGTTAACCACTAAATTTTGGCCTATTATTGATGACATGGATATCACTGAAATGTGGTTTCAACAGGACGATGCCACATGTCACACAGCCAATGAAACGATCAATTTATTGCAAACCAAATTATATATAATATATTTATTGAAATATATGGAGTTATATATGGAGTTTTCGCTCGGTTATTAAATTTTGTGGAATGTAAACAATATATTTCGTATTTCAGTTACCATAAGCCATTAATAACACAAATATATAATAACGACATCAATGATAGTAATAATTCTATAACAATTAATGAAATTCAATAAAAATCTTTGTAGTAATAAGCTAAAATTAAATAATTGTAGAATTTGTATTTATGACTATAATAATAAAAGCCTTTCATTAAACTTTATCTAATTTAACTTTATTTAACCAATTTCTGTAAAGTTGCATTAGTAAATTATTTTTTGAAAAATAACGTCATAAAGAAGTTTCACTTCTTACGAGTGTACGCTAGTACACACACAATTTATTATTTATATTATATCTATTTTTTATGCGCATACAGCTGCGCTGCGACTTTCAACGATACTTGACTTATGCGAAACTAATAGCGATACAGCACGGCCCGGTTCAAAATTAACAATCAAAAGTAAATATCGTCGCTTACAGAGTCAGAGAAAGACAATGCTACTGTGGCCAAACTCTTTAAATGACACTTATATGAATATTATTATCTACTTATTATTAATTATTTTTCATTTTGTGCGACTGAGGCACGAAGTAACTGCTGTGGTTTCTGGCCTTAATCTTGCAACCAAACAGAAAAACGCAATAAATGTGTAAAATTTATATCTATACCACTTTGCACTTTGCCTGTCCTACCAGGAATTAAAAAATTAATAAATTTACTTGAAAATCGTTGTCTACAAAGACATTGTACCAGTACAATAGGAGCTACAAGGAGCTATTGACGCACATGTTTTAATCTTGCCGCCAAACAGAAAAACACATTGAATGCATAAAATTTATACCATTTGTAGATGGCTCTTTGTACCTTAGCTGTCCTGGTACACAGACTGAAAAATTAATAATTTTCCTAGAAAATCGTTGTCTACAAAGTCATTGTACCAGTACAATAGGAGCTACAAGGAGCTATTGACGCACATGTTTTAATCTTGCCGCCAAACAGAAAAACACATTGAATGCATAAAATTTATACCATTTGTAGATGGCTCTTTGTACCTTAGCTGTCCTGGTACACAGACTGAAAAATTAATAATTTTCCTAGAAAATCGTTGTCTACAAAGTCATTGTACCAGTACAATAGGAGCTACAAGGAGCTATTGACGCACATGTTTTAATCTTGCCGCCAAACAGAAAAACACATTGAATGCATAAAATTTATACCATTCGTAGATGGCTCTTTGTACCTTAGCTGTCCTGGTACACAGACTGAAAAATTAATAATTTTCCTAGAAAATCGTTGTCTACAAAGTCATTGTACCAGTACAATAGGAGCTACAAGGAGCTATTGACGCACATGTTTTAATCTTGCCGCCAAACAGAAAAACACATTGAATGCATAAAATTTATACCATTCGTAGATGGCTCTTTGTACCTTAGCTGTCCTGGTACACAGACTGAAAAATTAATAATTTTCCTAGAAAATCGTTGTCTACAAAGTCATTGTACCAGTACAATAGGAGCTACAAGGAGCTATTGACGCACAAGTTTTAATCTTGCCGCCAAACAGAAAAGCACATTGAATGCATAAAATTTATACCATTCGTAGTTTGTACCTTAGCTGTCCTGGTACATAGACTGAAAAATTAATAATTTTCCTAGAAAATCGTTGTCTACAAAGTCATTGTACCAGTACAATAGGAGCTACAAGGAGCTATTGACGCACATGTTTTAATCTTGCCGCCAAACAGAAAAACACATTGAATGCATAAAATTTATACCATTCGTAGATGGCCCTTTGTACCTTAGCTGTCCTGGTACACTGACTGAAAAATTAATAATTTTCCTAGAAAATCATTGTCTACAAAGTCATTGTACCAGTGTAATAGGAGCTACAAGGAGCAATTGACGCACATTTTTTAATCTTGCCGCCAAACAGAAAATCACATTGAATGCATAAAATTTATACCATTCGTAGATGGCTCTTTGTACCTTAGCTGTCCTGGTACATAGACTGAAAAATTAATAATTTTCCTAGAAAATCGTTGTCTACAAAGTCATTGTACCAGTACAATAGGAGCTACAAGGAGCTATTGACGCACAAGTGTTAATCTTGCCGCCAAACAGAAAAGCACATTGAATGCATAAAATTTATACCATTCGTAGATGGCTCTTTGTACCTTAGCTGTCCTGGTACATAGACTGAAAAATTAATAATTTTCCTAGAAAATCGTTGTCTACAAAGTCATTGTACCAGTACAATAGGAGCTACAAGGAGCTATTGACGCACATGTTTTAATATTGCCGCCAAACAGAAAAACACATTGAATGCATAAAATTTATACCATTCGTAGATGGCTCTTTGTACCTTAGCTGTCCTGGTACATAGACTGAAAAATTAATAATTTTCCTAGAAAATCGTTGTCTACAAGGTCATTGTACCAGTACAATAGGAGCTACAAGGAGCTATTGACGCACATGTTTTAATCTTGCCGCCAAACAGAAACTCACATTGAATGCATAAAATTTATACCATTCGTAGATGGCTCTTTGTACCTTAGCTGTCCTGGTACATAGACTGAAAAATTAATAATTTTCCTAGAAAATCGTTGTCTACAAAGTCATTGTACCAGTACAATAGGAGCTACAAGGAGCTATTGACGCACATGTTTTAATATTGCCGCCAAACAGAAAAACACATTGAATGCATAAAATTTATACCATTCGTAGATGGCCCTTTGTACCTTAGCTGTCCTGGTACACAGACTGAAAAATTAATAATTTTCCTAGAAAATCTTTGTCTACAAAGTCATTGTACCAGTATAATAGGAGCTACAAGGAGCTATTGTCGCACATTTTTTAATCTTGCCGCCAAACAGAAACTCACATTGAATGCATAAAATTTATACCATTCGTAGATGGCTCTTTGTACCTTAGCTGTCCTGGTACATAGACTGAAAAATTAATAATTTTCCTAGAAAATCGTTGTCTACAAAGTCATTGTACCAGTACAATAGGAGCTACAAGGAGCTATTGCCGCACATGTTTTAATATTGCCGCCAAACAGAAAAACACATTGAATGCATAAAATTTATACCTTTCGTAGATGGCTCTTTGTACCTTAGCTGTCCTGGTACACAGACTGAAAAATTAATAATTTTCCTAGAAAATCATTGTCTACAAAGTCATTGTACCAGTATAATAGGAGCTACAAGGAGCTATTGTCGCACATTTTTTAATCTTGCCGCCAAACAGAAACTCACATTGAATGCATAAAATTTATACCATTCGTAGATGGCTCTTTGTACCTTAGCTGTCCTGGTACATAGAGTGAAAAATTTATAATTTTCCTAGAAAATCGTTGTCTACAAAGTCATTGTACCAGTACAATAGGAGCTACAAGGAGCTATTGACGCACATGTTTTAATATTGCCGCCAAACAGAAAAACACATTGAATGCATAAAATTTATACCATTCGTAGATGGCTCTTTGTACCTTAGCTGTCCTGGTACACAGACTGAAAAATTAATAATTTTCCTAGAAAATCATTGTCTACAAAGTCATTGTACCAGTATAATAGGAGCTACAAGGAGCTATTGACGCACATTTTTTAATCTTGCCGCCAAACAGAAAATCACATTGAATGCATAAAATTTATACCATTCGTAGATGGCTCTTTGTACCTTAGCTGTCCTGGTACATAGACTGAAAAATTAATAATTTTCCTAGAAAATCGTTGTCTACAAAGTCATTGTACCAGTACAATAGGAGCTACAGGAGCTATTGACGCACAAGTTTTAATCTTGCCGCCAAACAGAAAATCACATTGAATGCATAAAATTTATACCATTCGTAGATGGCTCTTTGTACCTTAGCTGTCCTGGTACATAGACTGAAAAATTAATAATTTTCCTAGAAAATTGTTGTCTACAAAGTCATTGTACCAGTACAATAGGAGCTATAAGGAGCTATTGACGCACATTTTTTAATCTTGCCGCCAAACAGAAACTCACATTGAATGCATAAAATTTATACCATTCGTAGATGGCTCTTTGTACCTTAGCTGTCCTGGTACATAGACTGAAAAATTAATAATTTTCCTAGAAAATCGTTGTCTACAAAGTCATTGTACCAGTACAATAGGAGCTACAAGGAGCTATTGACGCACATGTTTTAATATTGCCGCCAAACAGAAAAACACATTGAATGCATAAAATTTATACCATTCGTAGATGGCTCTTTGTACCTTAGCTGTCCTGGTACACAGACTGAAAAATTAATAATTTTCCTAGAAAATCATTGTCTACAAAGTCATTGTACCAGTATAATAGGAGCTACAAGGAGCTATTGACGCACATTTTTTAATCTTGCCGCCAAACAGAAAATCACATTGAATGCATAAAATTTATACCATTCGTAGATGGCTCTTTGTACCTTAGCTGTCCTGGTACATAGACTGAAAAATTAATAATTTTCCTAGAAAATCGTTGTCTACAAAGTCATTGTACCAGTACAATAGGAGCTACAAGGAGCTATTGACGCACAAGTTTTAATCTTGCCGCCAAACAGAAAATCACATTGAATGCATAAAATTTATACCATTCGTAGATGGCTCTTTGTACCTTAGCTGTCCTGGTACATAGACTGAAAAATTAATAATTTTCCTAGAAAATTGTTGTCTACAAAGTCATTGTACCAGTACAATAGGAGCTACAAGGAGCTATTGACGCACAAGTGTTAATCTTGCCGCCAAACAGAAAAACACATTGAATACATAAAATTTATACCATTTGTAGATGGCTCTTTGTACCTTAGCTGTCCTGGTACACAGACTGAAAAATTAATAATTTTCCTAGAAAATCGTTGTCTACAAAGTCATTGTACCAGTACAATAGGAGCTACAAGGAGCTATTGTCGCACATTTTTTAATCTTGCCGCCAAACAGAAACTCACATTGAATGCATAAAATTTATACCATTCGTAGATGGCTCTTTGTACCTTAGCTGTCCTGGTACATAGACTGAAAAATTAATAATTTTCCTAGAAAATCGTTGTCTACAAAGTCATTGTACCAGTACAATAGGAGCTACAAGGAGCTATTGACGCACATGTTTTAATATTGCCGCCAAACAGAAAAACACATTGAATGCATAAAATTTATACCTTTCGTAGATGGCTCTTTGTACCTTAGCTGTCCTGGTACACAGACTGAAAAATTAATAATTTTCCTAGAAAATCATTGTCTACAAAGTCATTGTACCAGTATAATAGGAGCTACAAGGAGCTATTATCGCACATTTTTTAATCTTGCCGCCAAACAGAAACTCACATTGAATGCATAAAATTTATACCATTCGTAGATGGCTCTTTGTACCTTAGCTGTCCTGGTACATAGACTGAAAAATTAATAATTTTCCTAGAAAATCGTTGTCTACAAAGTCATTGTACCAGTACAATAGGAGCTACAAGGAGCTATTGACGCACATGTTTTAATATTGCCGCCAAACAGAAAAACACATTGAATGCATAAAATTTATACCATTCGTAGATGGCCCTTTGTACCTTAGCTGTCCTGGTACACAGACTGAAAAATTAATAATTTTCCTAGAAAATCTTTGTCTACAAAGTCATTGTACCAGTACAATAGGAGCTATAAGGAGCTATTGACGCACATTTTTTAATCTTGCCGCCAAACAGAAAAACACATTGAATGCATAAAATTTATACCATTCGTAGATGGCTCTTTGTACCTTAGCTGTCCTGGTACACAGACTGAAAAATTAATAATTTTCCTAGAAAATCATTGTCTACAAAGTCATTGTACCAGTATAATAGGAGCTACAAGGAGCTATTGACGCACATGTTTTAATATTGCCGCCAAACAGAAAATCACATTGAATGCATAAAATTTATACCATTCGTAGATGGCTCTTTGTACCTTAGCTGTCCTGGTACATAGACTGAAAAATTAATAATTTTCCTAGAAAATCGTTGTCTACAAAGTCATTGTACCAGTACAATAGGAGCTACAAGGAGCTATTGACGCACAAGTTTTAATCTTGCCGCCAAACAGAAAATCACATTGAATGCATAAAATTTATACCATTCGTAGATGGCTCTTTGTACCTTAGCTGTCCTGGTACATAGACTGAAAAATTAATAATTTTCCTAGAAAATTGTTGTCTACAAAGTCATTTTACCAGTACAATAGGAGCTACAAGGAGCTATTGACGCACAAGTGTTAATCTTGCCGCCAAACAGAAAAACACATTGAATGCATAAAATTTATACCATTTGTAGATGGCTCTTTGTACCTTAGCTGTCCTGGTACACAGACTGAAAAATTAATAATTTTCCTAGAAAATCGTTGTCTACAAAGTCATTGTACCAGTACAATAGGAGCTACAAGGAGCTATTGACGCACATGTTTTAATCTTGCCGCCAAACAGAAAAACACATTGAATGCATAAAATTTATACCATTTGTAGATGGCTCTTTGTACCTTAGCTGTCCTGGTACACAGACTGAAAAATTAATAATTTTCCTAGAAAATCGTTGTCTACAAAGTCATTGTACCAGTACAATAGGAGCTACAAGGAGCTATTGACGCACATTTTTTAATCTTGCCGCCAAACAGAAAATCACATTGAATGCATAAAATTTATACCATTCGTAGATGGCTCTTTGTACCTTAGCTGTCCTGGTACACAGACTGAAAAATTAATAATTTTCCTAGAAAATCGTTGTCTACAAAGTCATTGTACCAGTACAATAGGAGCTACAAGAAGCTATTGACGCACATGTTTTAATCTTGCCGCCAAACAGAAAAACACATTGAATGCATAAAATTTATACCATTCGTAGATGGCTCTTTGTACCTTAGCTGTCCTGGTACACAGACTGAAAAATTAATAATTTTCCTAGAAAATCGTTGTCTACAAAGTCATTGTACCAGTACAATAGGAGCTACAAGGAGCTATTGACGCACAAGTTTTAATCTTGCCGCCAAACAGAAAAGCACATTGAATGCATAAAATTTATACCATTCGTAGTTTGTACCTTAGCTGTCCTGGTACATAGACTGAAAAATTAATAATTTTCCTAGAAAATCGTTGTCTACAAAGTCATTGTACCAGTACAATAGGAGCTACAAGGAGCTATTGACGCACATGTTTTAATCTTGCCGCCAAACAGAAAAACACATTGAATGCATAAAATTTATACCATTCGTAGATGGCTCTTTGTACCTTAGCTGTCCTGGTACACTGACTGAAAAATTAATAATTTTCCTAGAAAATCGTTGTCTACAAGGTCATTGTACCAGTACAATAGGAGCTACAAGGAGCTATTGACGCACATGTTTTAATCTTGCCGCCAAACAGAAAAACACATTGAATGCATAAAATTTATACCATTTGTAGATGGCTCTTTGTACCTTAGCTGTCCTGGTACACAGACTGAAAAATTAATAATTTTCCTAGAAAATCGTTGTCTACAAAGTCATTGTACCAGTACAATAGGAGCTACAAGGAGCTATTGACGCACATGTTTTAATCTTGCCGCCAAACAGAAAAACACATTGAATGCATAAAATTTATACCATTTGTAGATGGCTCTTTGTACCTTAGCTGTCCTGGTACACAGACTGAAAAATTAATAATTTTCCTAGAAAATCGTTGTCTACAAAGTCATTGTACCAGTACAATAGGAGCTACAAGGAGCTATTGACGCACATGTTTTAATCTTGCCGCCAAACAGAAAAACACATTGAATGCATAAAATTTATACCTTTCGTAGATGGCTCTTTGTACCTTAGCTGTCCTGGTACACAGACTGAAAAATTAATAATTTTCCTAGAAAATCATTGTCTACAAAGTCATTGTACCAGTATAATAGGAGCTACAAGGAGCTATTATCGCACATTTTTTAATCTTGCCGCCAAACAGAAAATCACATTGAATGCATAAAATTTATACCATTCGTAGATGGCTCTTTGTACCTTAGCTGTCCTGGTACATAGACTGAAAAATTAATAATTTTCCTAGAAAATTGTTGTCTACAAAGTCATTTTACCAGTACAATAGGAGCTACAAGGAGCTATTGACGCACAAGTGTTAATCTTGCCGCCAAACAGAAAAACACATTGAATGCATAAAATTTATACCATTTGTAGATGGCTCTTTGTACCTTAGCTGTCCTGGTACACAGACTGAAAAATTAATAATTTTCCTAGAAAATCATTGTCTACAAAGTCATTGTACCAGTATAATAGGAGCTACAAGGAGCTATTATCGCACATTTTTTAATCTTGCCGCCAAACAGAAAATCACATTGAATGCATAAAATTTATACCATTCGTAGATGGCTCTTTGTACCTTAGCTGTCCTGGTACATAGACTGAAAAATTAATAATTTTCCTAGAAAATTGTTGTCTACAAAGTCATTTTACCAGTACAATAGGAGCTACAAGGAGCTATTGACGCACAAGTGTTAATCTTGCCGCCAAACAGAAAAACACATTGAATGCATAAAATTTATACCATTCGTAGATGGCCCTTTGTACCTTAGCTGTCCTGGTACACTGACTGAAAAATTAATAATTTTCCTAGAAAATCATTGTCTACAAAGTCATTGTACCAGTGTAATAGGAGCTACAAGGAGCAATTGACGCACATTTTTTAATCTTGCCGCCAAACAGAAAATCACATTGAATGCATAAAATTTATACCATTCGTAGATGGCTCTTTGTACCTTAGCTGTCCTGGTACATAGACTGAAAAATTAATAATTTTCCTAGAAAATCGTTGTCTACAAAGTCATTGTACCAGTACAATAGGAGCTACAAGGAGCTATTGACGCACAAGTGTTAATCTTGCCGCCAAACAGAAAAGCACATTGAATGCATAAAATTTATACCATTCGTAGATGGCTCTTTGTACCTTAGCTGTCCTGGTACATAGACTGAAAAATTAATAATTTTCCTAGAAAATCGTTGTCTACAAAGTCATTGTACCAGTACAATAGGAGCTACAAGGAGCTATTGACGCACATGTTTTAATATTGCCGCCAAACAGAAAAACACATTGAATGCATAAAATTTATACCATTCGTAGATGGCTCTTTGTACCTTAGCTGTCCTGGTACACTGACTGAAAAATTAATAATTTTCCTAGAAAATCGTTGTCTACAAGGTCATTGTACCAGTACAATAGGAGCTACAAGGAGCTATTGACGCACATGTTTTAATCTTGCCGCCAAACAGAAAAACACATTGAATGCATAAAATTTATACCATTTGTAGATGGCTCTTTGTACCTTAGCTGTCCTGGTACACAGACTGAAAAATTAATAATTTTCCTAGAAAATCGTTGTCTACAAAGTCATTGTACCAGTACAATAGGAGCTACAAGGAGCTATTGACGCACATGTTTTAATCTTGCCGCCAAACAGAAAAACACATTGAATGCATAAAATTTATACCATTTGTAGATGGCTCTTTGTACCTTAGCTGTCCTGGTACACAGACTGAAAAATTAATAATTTTCCTAGAAAATCGTTGTCTACAAAGTCATTGTACCAGTACAATAGGAGCTACAAGGAGCTATTGACGCACATGTTTTAATCTTGCCGCCAAACAGAAAAACACATTGAATGCATAAAATTTATACCTTTCGTAGATGGCTCTTTGTACCTTAGCTGTCCTGGTACACAGACTGAAAAATTAATAATTTTCCTAGAAAATCATTGTCTACAAAGTCATTGTACCAGTATAATAGGAGCTACAAGGAGCTATTATCGCACATTTTTTAATCTTGCCGCCAAACAGAAAATCACATTGAATGCATAAAATTTATACCATTCGTAGATGGCTCTTTGTACCTTAGCTGTCCTGGTACATAGACTGAAAAATTAATAATTTTCCTAGAAAATTGTTGTCTACAAAGTCATTTTACCAGTACAATAGGAGCTACAAGGAGCTATTGACGCACAAGTGTTAATCTTGCCGCCAAACAGAAAAACACATTGAATGCATAAAATTTATACCATTTGTAGATGGCTCTTTGTACCTTAGCTGTCCTGGTACACAGACTGAAAAATTAATAATTTTCCTAGAAAATCGTTGTCTACAAAGTCATTGTACCAGTGTAATAGGAGCTACAAGGAGCAATTGACGCACATTTTTTAATCTTGCCGCCAAACAGAAAATCACATTGAATGCATAAAATTTATACCATTCGTAGATGGCTCTTTGTACCTTAGCTGTCCTGGTACATAGACTGAAAAATTAATAATTTTCCTAGAAAATCGTTGTCTACAAAGTCATTGTACCAGTACAATAGGAGCTACAAGGAGCTATTGACGCACAAGTGTTAATCTTGCCGCCAAACAGAAAAGCACATTGAATGCATAAAATTTATACCATTCGTAGATGGCTCTTTGTACCTTAGCTGTCCTGGTACATAGACTGAAAAATTAATAATTTTCCTAGAAAATCGTTGTCTACAAAGTCATTGTACCAGTACAATAGGAGCTACAAGGAGCTATTGACGCACATGTTTTAATATTGCCGCCAAACAGAAAAACACATTGAATGCATAAAATTTATACCATTCGTAGATGGCTCTTTGTACCTTAGCTGTCCTGGTACATAGACTGAAAAATTAATAATTTTCCTAGAAAATCGTTGTCTACAAGGTCATTGTACCAGTACAATAGGAGCTACAAGGAGCTATTGACGCACATGTTTTAATCTTGCCGCCAAACAGAAACTCACATTGAATGCATAAAATTTATACCATTCGTAGATGGCTCTTTGTACCTTAGCTGTCCTGGTACATAGACTGAAAAATTAATAATTTTCCTAGAAAATCGTTGTCTACAAAGTCATTGTACCAGTACAATAGGAGCTACAAGGAGCTATTGACGCACATGTTTTAATATTGCCGCCAAACAGAAAAACACATTGAATGCATAAAATTTATACCATTCGTAGATGGCCCTTTGTACCTTAGCTGTCCTGGTACACAGACTGAAAAATTTATAATTTTCCTAGAAAATCTTTGTCTACAAAGTCATTGTACCAGTATAATAGGAGCTACAAGGAGCTATTGTCGCACATTTTTTAATCTTGCCGCCAAACAGAAACTCACATTGAATGCATAAAATTTATACCATTCGTAGATGGCTCTTTGTACCTTAGCTGTCCTGGTACATAGACTGAAAAATTAATAATTTTCCTAGAAAATCGTTGTCTACAAAGTCATTGTACCAGTACAATAGGAGCTACAAGGAGCTATTGCCGCACATGTTTTAATATTGCCGCCAAACAGAAAAACACATTGAATGCATAAAATTTATACCTTTCGTAGATGGCTCTTTGTACCTTAGCTGTCCTGGTACACAGACTGAAAAATTAATAATTTTCCTAGAAAATCATTGTCTACAAAGTCATTGTACCAGTATAATAGGAGCTACAAGGAGCTATTGTCGCACATTTTTTAATCTTGCCGCCAAACAGAAACTCACATTGAATGCATAAAATTTATACCATTCGTAGATGGCTCTTTGTACCTTAGCTGTCCTGGTACATAGAGTGAAAAATTTATAATTTTCCTAGAAAATCGTTGTCTAGAAAGTCATTGTACCAGTACAATAGGAGCTACAAGGAGCTATTGACGCACATGTTTTAATATTGCCGCCAAACAGAAAAACACATTGAATGCATAAAATTTATACCATTCGTAGATGGCTCTTTGTACCTTAGCTGTCCTGGTACACAGACTGAAAAATTAATAATTTTCCTAGAAAATCATTGTCTACAAAGTCATTGTACCAGTATAATAGGAGCTACAAGGAGCTATTGACGCACATTTTTTAATCTTGCCGCCAAACAGAAACTCACATTGAATGCATAAAATTTATACCATTCGTAGATGGCTCTTTGTACCTTAGCTGTCCTGGTACATAGACTGAAAAATTAATAATTTTCCTAGAAAATCGTTGTCTACAAAGTCATTGTACCAGTACAATAGGAGCTACAAGGAGCTATTGACGCACAAGTTTTAATCTTGCCGCCAAACAGAAACTCACATTGAATGCATAAAATTTATACCATTCGTAGATGGCTCTTTGTACCTTAGCTGTCCTGGTACATAGACTGAAAAATTAATAATTTTCCTAGAAAATCGTTGTCTACAAAGTCATTGTACCAGTACAATAGGAGCTATAAGGAGCTATTGACGCACATTTTTTAATCTTGCCGCCAAACAGAAACTCACATTGAATGCATAAAATTTATACCATTCGTAGATGGCTCTTTGTACCTTAGCTGTCCTGGTACATAGACTGAAAAATTAATAATTTTCCTAGAAAATCGTTGTCTACAAAGTCATTGTACCAGTACAATAGGAGCTACAAGGAGCTATTGACGCACATGTTTTAATCTTGCCGCCAAACAGAAACTCACATTGAATGCATAAAATTTATACCATTCGTAGATGGCTCTTTGTACCTTAGCTGTCCTGGTACATAGACTGAAAAATTAATAATTTTCCTAGAAAATCGTTGTCTACAAAGTCATTGTACCAGTATAATAGGAGCTACCAGGAGCTATTGACGCACATTTTTTAATATTGCCGCCAAACAGAAAAACACATTGAATGCATAAAATTTATACCATTCGTAGATGGCTCTTTGTACCTTAGCTGTCCTGGTACATAGACTGAAAAATTAATAATTTTCCTAGAAAATCGTTGTCTACAAAGTCATTGTACCAGTACAATAGGAGCTACAAGGAGCTATTGACGCACAAGTTTTAATCTTGCCGCCAAACAGAAAATCACATTGAATGCATAAAATTTATACCATTCGTAGATGGCTCTTTGTACCTTAGCTGTCCTGGTACATAGACTGAAAAATTAATAATTTTCCTAGAAAATTGTTGTCTACAAAGTCATTGTACCAGTACAATAGGAGCTACAAGGAGCTATTGACGCACAAGTGTTAATCTTGCCGCCAAACAGAAAAACACATTGAATACATAAAATTTATACCATTTGTAGATGGCTCTTTGTACCTTAGCTGTCCTGGTACACAGACTGAAAAATTAATAATTTTCCTAGAAAATCGTTGTCTACAAAGTCATTGTACCAGTACAATAGGAGCTACAAGGAGCTATTGTCGCACATTTTTTAATCTTGCCGCCAAACAGAAACTCACATTGAATGCATAAAATTTATACCATTCGTAGATGGCTCTTTGTACCTTAGCTGTCCTGGTACATAGACTGAAAAATTAATAATTTTCCTAGAAAATCGTTGTCTACAAAGTCATTGTACCAGTACAATAGGAGCTACAAGGAGCTATTGACGCACATGTTTTAATATTGCCGCCAAACAGAAAAACACATTGAATGCATAAAATTTATACCTTTCGTAGATGGCTCTTTGTACCTTAGCTGTCCTGGTACACAGACTGAAAAATTAATAATTTTCCTAGAAAATCATTGTCTACAAAGTCATTGTACCAGTATAATAGGAGCTACAAGGAGCTATTATCGCACATTTTTTAATCTTGCCGCCAAACAGAAACTCACATTGAATGCATAAAATTTATACCATTCGTAGATGGCTCTTTGTACCTTAGCTGTCCTGGTACATAGACTGAAAAATTAATAATTTTCCTAGAAAATCGTTGTCTACAAAGTCATTGTACCAGTACAATAGGAGCTACAAGGAGCTATTGACGCACATGTTTTAATATTGCCGCCAAACAGAAAAACACATTGAATGCATAAAATTTATACCATTCGTAGATGGCCCTTTGTACCTTAGCTGTCCTGGTACACAGACTGAAAAATTAATAATTTTCCTAGAAAATCTTTGTCTACAAAGTCATTGTACCAGTACAATAGGAGCTATAAGGAGCTATTGACGCACATTTTTTAATCTTGCCGCCAAACAGAAAAACACATTGAATGCATAAAATTTATACCATTCGTAGATGGCTCTTTGTACCTTAGCTGTCCTGGTACACAGACTGAAAAATTAATAATTTTCCTAGAAAATCATTGTCTACAAAGTCATTGTACCAGTATAATAGGAGCTACAAGGAGCTATTGACGCACATGTTTTAATATTGCCGCCAAACAGAAAATCACATTGAATGCATAAAATTTATACCATTCGTAGATGGCTCTTTGTACCTTAGCTGTCCTGGTACATAGACTGAAAAATTAATAATTTTCCTAGAAAATCGTTGTCTACAAAGTCATTGTACCAGTACAATAGGAGTTACAAGGAGCTATTGACGCACAAGTTTTAATCTTGCCGCCAAACAGAAAATCACATTGAATGCATAAAATTTATACCATTCGTAGATGGCTCTTTGTACCTTAGCTGTCCTGGTACATAGACTGAAAAATTAATAATTTTCCTAGAAAATTGTTGTCTACAAAGTCATTTTACCAGTACAATAGGAGCTACAAGGAGCTATTGACGCACAAGTGTTAATCTTGCCGCCAAACAGAAAAACACATTGAATGCATAAAATTTATACCATTTGTAGATGGCTCTTTGTACCTTAGCTGTCCTGGTACACAGACTGAAAAATTAATAATTTTCCTAGAAAATCGTTGTCTACAAAGTCATTGTACCAGTACAATAGGAGCTACAAGGAGCTATTGACGCACATGTTTTAATCTTGCCGCCAAACAGAAAAACACATTGAATGCATAAAATTTATACCATTTGTAGATGGCTCTTTGTACCTTAGCTGTCCTGGTACACAGACTGAAAAATTAATAATTTTCCTAGAAAATCGTTGTCTACAAAGTCATTGTACCAGTACAATAGGAGCTACAAGGAGCTATTGACGCACATTTTTTAATCTTGCCGCCAAACAGAAAATCACATTGAATGCATAAAATTTATACCATTCGTAGATGGCTCTTTGTACCTTAGCTGTCCTGGTACACAGACTGAAAAATTAATAATTTTCCTAGAAAATCGTTGTCTACAAAGTCATTGTACCAGTACAATAGGAGCTACAAGAAGCTATTGACGCACATGTTTTAATCTTGCCGCCAAACAGAAAAACACATTGAATGCATAAAATTTATACCATTCGTAGATGGCTCTTTGTACCTTAGCTGTCCTGGTACACAGACTGAAAAATTAATAATTTTCCTAGAAAATCGTTGTCTACAAAGTCATTGTACCAGTACAATAGGAGCTACAAGGAGCTATTGACGCACAAGTTTTAATCTTGCCGCCAAACAGAAAAGCACATTGAATGCATAAAATTTATACCATTCGTAGTTTGTACCTTAGCTGTCCTGGTACATAGACTGAAAAATTAATAATTTTCCTAGAAAATCGTTGTCTACAAAGTCATTGTACCAGTACAATAGGAGCTACAAGGAGCTATTGACGCACATGTTTTAATCTTGCCGCCAAACAGAAAAACACATTGAATGCATAAAATTTATACCATTCGTAGATGGCTCTTTGTACCTTAGCTGTCCTGGTACACTGACTGAAAAATTAATAATTTTCCTAGATAATCATTGTCTACAAAGTCATTGTACCAGAGTAATAGGAGCTACAAGGAGCAATTGACGCACATTTTTTAATCTTGCCGCCAAACAGAAAATCACATTGAATGCATAAAATTTATACCATTCGTAGATGGCTCTTTGTACCTTAGCTGTCCTGGTACATAGACTGAAAAATTAATAATTTTCCTAGAAAATCGTTGTCTACAAAGTCATTGTACCAGTACAATAGGAGCTACAAGGAGCTATTATCGCACATTTTTTAATCTTGCCGCCAAACAGAAACTCACATTGAATGCATAAAATTTATACCATTCGTAGATGGCTCTTTGTACCTTAGCTGTCCTGGTACATAGACTGAAAAATTAATAATTTTCCTAGAAAATCGTTGTCTACAAAGTCATTGTACCAGTACAATAGGAGCTACAAGGAGCTATTGACGCACATGTTTTAATATTGCCGCCAAACAGAAAAACACATTGAATGCATAAAATTTATACCATTCGTAGATGGCCCCTTGTACCTTAGCTGTCCTGGTACATAGACTGAAAAATTAATAATTTTCCTAGAAAATCATTGTCTACAAAGTCATTGTACCAGTATAATAGGAGCTACAAGGAGCTATTGTCGCACATTTTTTAATCTTGCCGCCAAACAGAAACTCACATTGAATGCATAAAATTTATACCATTCGTAGATGGCTCTTTGTACCTTAGCTGTCCTGGTACATAGACTGAAAAATTAATAATTTTCCTAGAAAATCGTTGTCTACAAAGTCATTGTACCAGTACAATAGGAGCTACAAGGAGCTATTGACGCACAAGTTTTAATCTTGCCGCCAAACAGAAAATCACATTGAATGCATAAAATTTATACCATTCGTAGATGGCTCTTTGTACCTTAGCTGTCCTGGTACATAGACTGAAAAATTAATAATTTTCCTAGAAAATTGTTGTCTACAAAGTCATTTTACCAGTACAATAGGAGCTACAAGGAGCTATTGACGCACAAGTGTTAATCTTGCCGCCAAACAGAAAAACACATTGAATGCATAAAATTTATACCATTTGTAGATGGCTCTTTGTACCTTAGCTGTCCTGGTACACAGACTGAAAAATTAATAATTTTCCTAGAAAATCGTTGTCTACAAAGTCATTGTACCAGTACAATAGGAGCTACAAGGAGCTATTGACGCACATGTTTTAATCTTGCCGCCAAACAGAAAAACACATTGAATGCATAAAATTTATACCATTTGTAGATGGCTCTTTGTACCTTAGCTGTCCTGGTACACAGACTGAAAAATTAATAATTTTCCTAGAAAATCGTTGTCTACAAAGTCATTGTACCAGTACAATAGGAGCTACAAGGAGCTATTGACGCACATTTTTTAATCTTGCCGCCAAACAGAAAATCACATTGAATGCATAAAATTTATACCATTCGTAGATGGCTCTTTGTACCTTAGCTGTCCTGGTACACAGACTGAAAAATTAATAATTTTCCTAGAAAATCGTTGTCTACAAAGTCATTGTACCAGTACAATAGGAGCTACAAGAAGCTATTGACGCACATGTTTTAATCTTGCCGCCAAACAGAAAAACACATTGAATGCATAAAATTTATACCATTCGTAGATGGCTCTTTGTACCTTAGCTGTCCTGGTACACAGACTGAAAAATTAATAATTTTCCTAGAAAATCGTTGTCTACAAAGTCATTGTACCAGTACAATAGGAGCTACAAGGAGCTATTGACGCACAAGTTTTAATCTTGCCGCCAAACAGAAAAGCACATTGAATGCATAAAATTTATACCATTCGTAGTTTGTACCTTAGCTGTCCTGGTACATAGACTGAAAAATTAATAATTTTCCTAGAAAATCGTTGTCTACAAAGTCATTGTACCAGTACAATAGGAGCTACAAGGAGCTATTGACGCACATGTTTTAATCTTGCCGCCAAACAGAAAAACACATTGAATGCATAAAATTTATACCATTCGTAGATGGCTCTTTGTACCTTAGCTGTCCTGGTACACTGACTGAAAAATTAATAATTTTCCTAGAAAATCATTGTCTACAAAGTCATTGTACCAGAGTAATAGGAGCTACAAGGAGCAATTGACGCACATTTTTTAATCTTGCCGCCAAACAGAAAATCACATTGAATGCATAAAATTTATACCATTCGTAGATGGCTCTTTGTACCTTAGCTGTCCTGGTACATAGACTGAAAAATTAATAATTTTCCTAGAAAATCGTTGTCTACAAAGTCATTGTACCAGTACAATAGGAGCTACAAGGAGCTATTGACGCACAAGTGTTAATCTTGCCGCCAAACAGAAAAGCACATTGAATGCATAAAATTTATACCATTCGTAGATGGCTCTTTGTACCTTAGCTGTCCTGGTACATAGACTGAAAAATTAATAATTTTCCTAGAAAATCGTTGTCTACAAAGTCATTGTACCAGTACAATAGGAGCTACAAGGAGCTATTGACGCACATGTTTTAATATTGCCGCCAAACAGAAAAACACATTGAATGCATAAAATTTATACCATTCGTAGATGGCCCCTTGTACCTTAGCTGTCCTGGTACATAGACTGAAAAATTAATAATTTTCCTAGAAAATCATTGTCTACAAAGTCATTGTACCAGTATAATAGGAGCTACAAGGAGCTATTGTCGCACATTTTTTAATCTTGCCGCCAAACAGAAACTCACATTGAATGCATAAAATTTATACCATTCGTAGATGGCTCTTTGTACCTTAGCTGTCCTGGTACATAGACTGAAAAATTAATAATTTTCCTAGAAAATCGTTGTCTACAAAGTCATTGTACCAGTACAATAGGAGCTACAAGGAGCTATTGCCGCACATGTTTTAATATTGCCGCCAAACAGAAAAACACATTGAATGCATAAAATTTATACCTTTCGTAGATGGCTCTTTGTACCTTAGCTGTCCTGGTACACAGACTGAAAAATTAATAATTTTCCTAGAAAATCATTGTCTACAAAGTCATTGTACCAGTATAATAGGAGCTACAAGGAGCTATTGTCGCACATTTTTTAATCTTGCCGCCAAACAGAAACTCACATTGAATGCATAAAATTTATACCATTCGTAGATGGCTCTTTGTACCTTAGCTGTCCTGGTACATAGACTGAAAAATTAATAATTTTCCTAGAAAATCGTTGTCTACAAAGTCATTGTACCAGTACAATAGGAGCTACAAGGAGCTATTGACGCACATGTTTTAATATTGCCGCCAAACAGAAAAACACATTGAATGCATAAAATTTATACCATTCGTAGATGGCCCTTTGTACCTTAGCTGTCCTGGTACACAGACTGAAAAATTAATAATTTTCCTAGAAAATCTTTGTCTACAAAGTCATTGTACCAGTACAATAGGAGCTATAAGGAGCTATTGACGCACAGTTTTTAATCTTGCCGCCAAACAGAAAAACACATTGAATGCATAAAATTTATACCATTCGTAGATGGCTCTTTGTACCTTAGCTGTCCTGGTACACAGACTGAAAAATTAATAATTTTCCTAGAAAATCATTGTCTACAAAGTCATTGTACCAGTATAATAGGAGCTACAAGGAGCTATTGACGCACATTTTTTAATCTTGCCGCCAAACAGAAAAACACATTGAATGCATAAAATTTATACCATTCGTAGATGGCTCTTTGTACCTTAGCTGTCCTGGTACACAGACTGAAAAATTAATAATTTTCCTAGAAAATCATTGTCTACAAAGTCATTGTACCAGTACAATAGGAGCTACAAGGAGCTATTGACGCACATGTTTTAATCTTGCCGCCAAACAGAAAATCACATTGAATGCATAAAATTTATACCATTCGTAGATGGCTCTTTGTACCTTAGCTGTCCTGGTACATAGACTGAAAAATTAATAATTTTCCTAGAAAATCGTTGTCTACAAAGTCATTGTACCAGTACAATAGGAGCTACAAGGAGCTATTGTCGCACATTTTTTAATCTTGCCGCCAAACAGAAACTCACATTGAATGCATAAAATTTATACCATTCGTAGATGGCTCTTTGTACCTTAGCTGTCCTGGTACATAGACTGAAAAATTAATAATTTTCCTAGAAAATCGTTGTCTACAAAGTCATTGTACCAGTACAATAGGAGCTACAAGGAGCTATTGACGCACATGTTTTAATATTGCCGCCAAACAGAAAAACACATTGAATGCATAAAATTTATACCTTTCGTAGATGGCTCTTTGTACCTTAGCTGTCCTGGTACACAGACTGAAAAATTAATAATTTTCCTAGAAAATCATTGTCTACAAAGTCATTGTACCAGTATAATAGGAGCTACAAGGAGCTATTATCGCACATTTTTTAATCTTGCCGCCAAACAGAAACTCACATTGAATGCATAAAATTTATACCATTCGTAGATGGCTCTTTGTACCTTAGCTGTCCTGGTACATAGACTGAAAAATTAATAATTTTCCTAGAAAATCGTTGTCTACAAAGTCATTGTACCAGTACAATAGGAGCTACAAGGAGCTATTGACGCACATGTTTTAATATTGCCGCCAAACAGAAAAACACATTGAATGCATAAAATTTATACCATTCGTAGATGGCCCTTTGTACCTTAGCTGTCCTGGTACACAGACTGAAAAATTAATAATTTTCCTAGAAAATCTTTGTCTACAAAGTCATTGTACCAGTACAATAGGAGCTATAAGGAGCTATTGACGCACATTTTTTAATCTTGCCGCCAAACAGAAAAACACATTGAATGCATAAAATTTATACCATTCGTAGATGGCTCTTTGTACCTTAGCTGTCCTGGTACACAGACTGAAAAATTAATAATTTTCCTAGAAAATCATTGTCTACAAAGTCATTGTACCAGTATAATAGGAGCTACAAGGAGCTATTGACGCACATGTTTTAATATTGCCGCCAAACAGAAAATCACATTGAATGCATAAAATTTATACCATTCGTAGATGGCTCTTTGTACCTTAGCTGTCCTGGTACATAGACTGAAAAATTAATAATTTTCCTAGAAAATCGTTGTCTACAAAGCCATTGTACCAGTACAATAGGAGCTACAAGGAGCTATTGACGCACAAGTTTTAATCTTGCCGCCAAACAGAAAATCACATTGAATGCATAAAATTTATACCATTCGTAGATGGCTCTTTGTACCTTAGCTGTCCTGGTACATAGACTGAAAAATTAATAATTTTCCTAGAAAATTGTTGTCTACAAAGTCATTTTACCAGTACAATAGGAGCTACAAGGAGCTATTGACGCACAAGTGTTAATCTTGCCGCCAAACAGAAAAACACATTGAATGCATAAAATTTATACCATTTGTAGATGGCTCTTTGTACCTTAGCTGTCCTGGTACACAGACTGAAAAATTAATAATTTTCCTAGAAAATCGTTGTCTACAAAGTCATTGTACCAGTACAATAGGAGCTACAAGGAGCTATTGACGCACATGTTTTAATCTTGCCGCCAAACAGAAAAACACATTGAATGCATAAAATTTATACCATTTGTAGATGGCTCTTTGTACCTTAGCTGTCCTGGTACACAGACTGAAAAATTAATAATTTTCCTAGAAAATCGTTGTCTACAAAGTCATTGTACCAGTACAATAGGAGCTACAAGGAGCTATTGACGCACATTTTTTAATCTTGCCGCCAAACAGAAAATCACATTGAATGCATAAAATTTATACCATTCGTAGATGGCTCTTTGTACCTTAGCTGTCCTGGTACACAGACTGAAAAATTAATAATTTTCCTAGAAAATCGTTGTCTACAAAGTCATTGTACCAGTACAATAGGAGCTACAAGAAGCTATTGACGCACATGTTTTAATCTTGCCGCCAAACAGAAAAACACATTGAATGCATAAAATTTATACCATTCGTAGATGGCTCTTTGTACCTTAGCTGTCCTGGTACACAGACTGAAAAATTAATAATTTTCCTAGAAAATCGTTGTCTACAAAGTCATTGTACCAGTACAATAGGAGCTACAAGGAGCTATTGACGCACAAGTTTTAATCTTGCCGCCAAACAGAAAAGCACATTGAATGCATAAAATTTATACCATTCGTAGTTTGTACCTTAGCTGTCCTGGTACATAGACTGAAAAATTAATAATTTTCCTAGAAAATCGTTGTCTACAAAGTCATTGTACCAGTACAATAGGAGCTACAAGGAGCTATTAACGCACAAGTGTTAATCTTGCCGCCAAACAGAAAAGCACATTGAATGCATAAAATTTATACCATTCGTAGATGGCTCTTTGTACCTTAGCTGTCCTGGTACATAGACTGAAAAATTAATAATTTTCCTAGAAAATCGTTGTCTACAAAGTCATTGTACCAGTACAATAGGAGCTACAAGAAGCTATTGACGCACATGTTTTAATCTTGCCGCCAAACAGAAAAACACATTGAATGCATAAAATTTATACCATTCGTAGATGGCTCTTTGTACCTTAGCTGTCCTGGTACACAGACTGAAAAATTAATAATTTTCCTAGAAAATCGTTGTCTACAAAGTCATTGTACCAGTACAATAGGAGCTACAAGGAGCTATTGACGCACAAGTTTTAATCTTGCCGCCAAACAGAAAAGCACATTGAATGCATAAAATTTATACCATTCGTAGTTTGTACCTTAGCTGTCCTGGTACATAGACTGAAAAATTAATAATTTTCCTAGAAAATCGTTGTCTACAAAGTCATTGTACCAGTACAATAGGAGCTACAAGGAGCTATTGACGCACATGTTTTAATCTTGCCGCCAAACAGAAAAACACATTGAATGCATAAAATTTATACCATTCGTAGATGGCTCTTTGTACCTTAGCTGTCCTGGTACACTGACTGAAAAATTAATAATTTTCCTAGAAAATCATTGTCTACAAAGTCATTGTACCAGAGTAATAGGAGCTACAAGGAGCAATTGACGCACATTTTTTAATCTTGCCGCCAAACAGAAAATCACATTGAATGCATAAAATTTATACCATTCGTAGATGGCTCTTTGTACCTTAGCTGTCCTGGTACATAGACTGAAAAATTAATAATTTTCCTAGAAAATCGTTGTCTACAAAGTCATTGTACCAGTACAATAGGAGCTACAAGGAGCTATTATCGCACATTTTTTAATCTTGCCGCCAAACAGAAACTCACATTGAATGCATAAAATTTATACCATTCGTAGATGGCTCTTTGTACCTTAGCTGTCCTGGTACATAGACTGAAAAATTAATAATTTTCCTAGAAAATCGTTGTCTACAAAGTCATTGTACCAGTACAATAGGAGCTACAAGGAGCTATTGACGCACATGTTTTAATATTGCCGCCAAACAGAAAAACACATTGAATGCATAAAATTTATACCATTCGTAGATGGCTCTTTGTACCTTAGCTGTCCTGGTACATAGACTGAAAAATTAATAATTTTCCTAGAAAATCGTTGTCTACAAAGTCATTGTACCAGTACAATAGGAGCTACAAGGAGCTATTGACGCACATGTTTTAATCTTGCCGCCAAACAGAAACTCACATTGAATGCATAAAATTTATACCATTCGTAGATGGCTCTTTGTACCTTAGCTGTCCTGGTACACAGACTGAAAAATTAATAATTTTCCTAGAAAATCGTTGTCTACAAAGTCATTGTACCAGTATAATAGGAGCTACAAGGAGCTATTGACGCACATTTTTTAATATTGCCGCCAAACAGAAAAACACATTGAATGCATAAAATTTATACCATTCGTAGATGGCTCTTTGTACCTTAGCTGTCCTGGTACATAGACTGAAAAATTAATAATTTTCCTAGAAAATCGTTGTCTACAAAGTCATTGTACCAGTACAATAGGAGCTACAAGGAGCTATTGACGCACAAGTTTTAATCTTGCCGCCAAACAGAAAATCACATTGAATGCATAAAATTTATACCATTCGTAGATGGCTCTTTGTACCTTAGCTGTCCTGGTACATAGACTGAAAAATTAATAATTTTCCTAGAAAATTGTTGTCTACAAAGTCATTGTACCAGTACAATAGGAGCTACAAGGAGCTATTGACGCACAAGTGTTAATCTTGCCGCCAAACAGAAAAACACATTGAATACATAAAATTTATACCATTTGTAGATGGCTCTTTGTACCTTAGCTGTCCTGGTACACAGACTGAAAAATTAATAATTTTCCTAGAAAATCGTTGTCTACAAAGTCATTGTACCAGTACAATAGGAGCTACAAGGAGCTATTGTCGCACATTTTTTAATCTTGCCGCCAAACAGAAACTCACATTGAATGCATAAAATTTATACCATTCGTAGATGGCTCTTTGTACCTTAGCTGTCCTGGTACATAGACTGAAAAATTAATAATTTTCCTAGAAAATCGTTGTCTACAAAGTCATTGTACCAGTACAATAGGAGCTACAAGGAGCTATTGACGCACATGTTTTAATATTGCCGCCAAACAGAAAAACACATTGAATGCATAAAATTTATACCTTTCGTAGATGGCTCTTTGTACCTTAGCTGTCCTGGTACACAGACTGAAAAATTAATAATTTTCCTAGAAAATCATTGTCTACAAAGTCATTGTACCAGTATAATAGGAGCTACAAGGAGCTATTATCGCACATTTTTTAATCTTGCCGCCAAACAGAAACTCACATTGAATGCATAAAATTTATACCATTCGTAGATGGCTCTTTGTACCTTAGCTGTCCTGGTACATAGACTGAAAAATTAATAATTTTCCTAGAAAATCGTTGTCTACAAAGTCATTGTACCAGTACAATAGGAGCTACAAGGAGCTATTGACGCACATGTTTTAATATTGCCGCCAAACAGAAAAACACATTGAATGCATAAAATTTATACCATTCGTAGATGGCCCTTTGTACCTTAGCTGTCCTGGTACACAGACTGAAAAATTAATAATTTTCCTAGAAAATCTTTGTCTACAAAGTCATTGTACCAGTACAATAGGAGCTATAAGGAGCTATTGACGCACATTTTTTAATCTTGCCGCCAAACAGAAAAACACATTGAATGCATAAAATTTATACCATTCGTAGATGGCTCTTTGTACCTTAGCTGTCCTGGTACACAGACTGAAAAATTAATAATTTTCCTAGAAAATCATTGTCTACAAAGTCATTGTACCAGTATAATAGGAGCTACAAGGAGCTATTGACGCACATGTTTTAATATTGCCGCCAAACAGAAAATCACATTGAATGCATAAAATTTATACCATTCGTAGATGGCTCTTTGTACCTTAGCTGTCCTGGTACATAGACTGAAAAATTAATAATTTTCCTAGAAAATCGTTGTCTACAAAGTCATTGTACCAGTATAATAGGAGCTACAAGGAGCTATTGTCGCACATTTTTTAATCTTGCCGCCAAACAGAAACTCACATTGAATGCATAAAATTTATACCATTCGTAGATGGCTCTTTGTACCTTAGCTGTCCTGGTACATAGACTGAAAAATTAATAATTTTCCTAGAAAATCGTTGTCTACAAAGTCATTGTACCAGTACAATAGGAGCTACAAGGAGCTATTGACGCACAAGTTTTAATCTTGCCGCCAAACAGAAAATCACATTGAATGCATAAAATTTATACCATTCGTAGATGGCTCTTTGTACCTTAGCTGTCCTGGTACATAGACTGAAAAATTAATAATTTTCCTAGAAAATTGTTGTCTACAAAGTCATTTTACCAGTACAATAGGAGCTACAAGGAGCTATTGACGCACAAGTGTTAATCTTGCCGCCAAACAGAAAAACACATTGAATGCATAAAATTTATACCATTTGTAGATGGCTCTTTGTACCTTAGCTGTCCTGGTACACAGACTGAAAAATTAATAATTTTCCTAGAAAATCGTTGTCTACAAAGTCATTGTACCAGTACAATAGGAGCTACAAGGAGCTATTGACGCACATGTTTTAATCTTGCCGCCAAACAGAAAAACACATTGAATGCATAAAATTTATACCATTTGTAGATGGCTCTTTGTACCTTAGCTGTCCTGGTACACAGACTGAAAAATTAATAATTTTCCTAGAAAATCGTTGTCTACAAAGTCATTGTACCAGTACAATAGGAGCTACAAGGAGCTATTGACGCACATTTTTTAATCTTGCCGCCAAACAGAAAATCACATTGAATGCATAAAATTTATACCATTCGTAGATGGCTCTTTGTACCTTAGCTGTCCTGGTACACAGACTGTAAAATTAATAATTTTCCTAGAAAATCGTTGTCTACAAAGTCATTGTACCAGTATAATAGGAGCTACAAGGAGCTATTGACGCACATTTTTTAATCTTGCCGCCAAACAGAAAAACACATTGAATGCATAAAATTTATACCATTCGTAGATGGCTCTTTGTACCTTAGCTGTCCTGGTACACAGACTGAAAAATTAATAATTTTCCTAGAAAATCATTGTCTACAAAGTCATTGTACCAGTACAATAGGAGCTACAAGGAGCTATTGACGCACATGTTTTAATATTGCCGCCAAACAGAAAATCACATTGAATGCATAAAATTTATACCATTCGTAGATGGCTCTTTGTACCTTAGCTGTCCTGGTACATAGACTGAAAAATTAATAATTTTCCTAGAAAATCGTTGTCTACAAAGTCATTGTACCAGTACAATAGGAGCTACAAGGAGCTATTGACGCACAAGTTTTAATCTTGCCGCCAAACAGAAAATCACATTGAATGCATAAAATTTATACCATTCGTAGATGGCTCTTTGTACCTTAGCTGTCCTGGTACATAGACTGAAAAATTAATAATTTTCCTAGAAAATTGTTGTCTACAAAGTCATTTTACCAGTACAATAGGAGCTACAAGGAGCTATTGACGCACAAGTGTTAATCTTGCCGCCAAACAGAAAAACACATTGAATGCATAAAATTTATACCATTCGTAGTTTGTACCTTAGCTGTCCTGGTACACAGACTGAAAAATTAATAATTTTCCTAGAAAATCGTTGTCTACAAAGTCATTGTACCAGTACAATAGGAGCTACAAGGAGCTATTGACGCACAAGTGTTAATCTTGCCGCCAAACAGAAAATCACATTGAATGCATAAAATTTATACCATTTGTAGATGGCTCTTTGTACCTTAGCTGTCCTGGTACACAGACTGAAAAATTAATAATTTTCCTAGAAAATCGTTGTCTACAAAGTCATTTTACCAGTACAATAGGAGCTACAAGGAGCTATTGACGCACAAGTGTTAATCTTGCCGCCAAACAGAAAATCACATTGAATGCATAAAATTTATACCATTTGTAGATGGCTCTTTGTACCTTAGCTGTCCTGGTACACAGACTGAAAAATTAATAATTTTCCTAGAAAATCGTTGTCTACAAAGTCATTGTACCACCAGTACAATAGGAGCTACAAGGAGCTATTGACGCACATGTTTTAATCTTGCCGCCAACAGAAAAGCACATTGAATGCATAAAATTTATACCATTCGTAGATGGCTCTTTGTACCTTAGCTGTCCTGGTACACAGACTGAAAAATTAATAATTTTCCTAGAAAATCATTGTCTACAAAGTCATTGTACCAGTATAATAGGAGCTACAAGGAGCTATTGACGCACATTTTTTAATCTTGCCGACAAACAGAAAAACACATTGAATGCATAAAATTTATACCATTCGTAGATGGCTCTTTGTACCTTAGCTGTCCTGGTACACAGACTGAAAAATTAATAATTTTCCTAGAAAATCATTGTCTACAAAGTCATTGTACCAGTACAATAGGAGCTACAAGGAGCTATTGACGCACATGTTTTAATCTTGCCGCCAACAGAAAAGCACATTGAATGCATAAAATTTATACCATTCGTAGATGGCTCTTTGTACCTTAGCTGTCCTGGTACACAGACTGAAAAATTAATAATTTTCCTAGAAAATCGTTGTCTACAAAGTCATTGTACCACCAGTACAATAGGAGCTACAAGGAGCTATTGACGCACATGTTTTAATCTTGCCGCCAACAGAAAAGCACATTGAATGCATAAAATTTATACCATTCGTAGATGGCTCTTTGTACCTTAGCTGTCCTGGTACACAGACTGAAAAATTAATAATTTTCCTAGAAAATCGTTGTCTACAAAGTCATTGTACTAGTACAATAGGAGCTACAAGGAGCTATTGACGCACAAGTTTTAATCTTGCCGCCAAACAGAAAAGCACATTGAATGCATAAAATTTATACCATTCGTAGATGGCTCTTTGTACCTTAGCTGTCCTGGTACACAGACTGAAAAATTAATAATTTTCCTAGAAAATCATTGTCTACAAAGTCATTGTACCAGTATAATAGGAGCTACAAGGAGCTATTGTCGCACATTTTTTAATCTTGCCGCCAAACAGAAACTCACATTGAATGCATAAAATTTATACCATTCGTAGATGGCTCTTTGTACCTTAGCTGTCCTGGTACATAGACTGAAAAATTAATAATTTTCCTAGAAAATCGTTGTCTACAAAGTCATTGTACCAGTACAATAGGAGCTACAAGGAGCTATTGCCGCACATGTTTTAATATTGCCGCCAAACAGAAAAACACATTGAATGCATAAAATTTATACCATTCGTAGATGGCTCTTTGTACCTTAGCTGTCCTGGTACATAGACTGAAAAATTAATAATTTTCCTAGAAAATCGTTGTCTACAAAGTCATTGTACCAGTACAATAGGAGCTACAAGGAGCTATTGACGCACAAGTGTTAATCTTGCCGCCAAACAGAAAAACACATTGAATGCATAAAATTTATACCATTCGTAGTTTGTACCTTAGCTGTCCTGGTACACAGACTGAAAAATTAATAATTTTCCTAGAAAATCGTTGTCTACAAAGTCATTGTACCAGTACAATAGGAGCTACAAGGAGCTATTGACGCACAAGTGTTAATCTTGCCGCCAAACAGAAAATCACATTGAATGCATAAAATTTATACCATTTGTAGATGGCTCTTTGTACCTTAGCTGTCCTGGTACACAGACTGAAAAATTAATAATTTTCCTAGAAAATCGTTGTCTACAAAGTCATTTTACCAGTACAATAGGAGCTACAAGGAGCTATTGACGCACAAGTGTTAATCTTGCCGCCAAACAGAAAATCACATTGAATGCATAAAATTTATACCATTTGTAGATGGCTCTTTGTACCTTAGCTGTCCTGGTACACAGACTGAAAAATTAATAATTTTCCTAGAAAATCGTTGTCTACAAAGTCATTGTACCACCAGTACAATAGGAGCTACAAGGAGCTATTGACGCACATGTTTTAATCTTGCCGCCAACAGAAAAGCACATTGAATGCATAAAATTTATACCATTCGTAGATGGCTCTTTGTACCTTAGCTGTCCTGGTACACAGACTGAAAAATTAATAATTTTCCTAGAAAATCATTGTCTACAAAGTCATTGTACCAGTATAATAGGAGCTACAAGGAGCTATTGACGCACATTTTTTAATCTTGCCGACAAACAGAAAAACACATTGAATGCATAAAATTTATACCATTCGTAGATGGCTCTTTGTACCTTAGCTGTCCTGGTACACAGACTGAAAAATTAATAATTTTCCTAGAAAATCATTGTCTACAAAGTCATTGTACCAGTACAATAGGAGCTACAAGGAGCTATTGACGCACATGTTTTAATCTTGCCGCCAACAGAAAAGCACATTGAATGCATAAAATTTATACCATTCGTAGATGGCTCTTTGTACCTTAGCTGTCCTGGTACACAGACTGAAAAATTAATAATTTTCCTAGAAAATCGTTGTCTACAAAGTCATTGTACCACCAGTACAATAGGAGCTACAAGGAGCTATTGACGCACATGTTTTAATCTTGCCGCCAACAGAAAAGCACATTGAATGCATAAAATTTATACCATTCGTAGATGGCTCTTTGTACCTTAGCTGTCCTGGTACACAGACTGAAAAATTAATAATTTTCCTAGAAAATCGTTGTCTACAAAGTCATTGTACTAGTACAATAGGAGCTACAAGGAGCTATTGACGCACAAGTTTTAATCTTGCCGCCAAACAGAAAAGCACATTGAATGCATAAAATTTATACCATTCGTAGATGGCTCTTTGTACCTTAGCTGTCCTGGTACACAGACTGAAAAATTAATAATTTTCCTAGAAAATCATTGTCTACAAAGTCATTGTACCAGTATAATAGGAGCTACAAGGAGCTATTGTCGCACATTTTTTAATCTTGCCGCCAAACAGAAACTCACATTGAATGCATAAAATTTATACCATTCGTAGATGGCTCTTTGTACCTTAGCTGTCCTGGTACATAGACTGAAAAATTAATAATTTTCCTAGAAAATCGTTGTCTACAAAGTCATTGTACCAGTACAATAGGAGCTACAAGGAGCTATTGCCGCACATGTTTTAATATTGCCGCCAAACAGAAAAACACATTGAATGCATAAAATTTATACCATTCGTAGATGGCTCTTTGTACCTTAGCTGTCCTGGTACATAGACTGAAAAATTAATAATTTTCCTAGAAAATCGTTGTCTACAAAGTCATTGTACCAGTACAATAGGAGCTACAAGGAGCTATTGCCGCACATGTTTTAATATTGCCGCCAAACAGAAAAACACATTGAATGCATAAAATTTATACCTTTCGTAGATGGCTCTTTGTACCTTAGCTGTCCTGGTACACAGACTGAAAAATTAATAATTTTCCTAGAAAATCATTGTCTACAAAGTCATTGTACCAGTATAATAGGAGCTACAAGGAGCTATTGACGCACATGTTTTAATATTGCCGCCAAACAGAAAAACACATTGAATGCATAAAATTTATACCATTCGTAGATGGCCCTTTGTACCTTAGCTGTCCTGGTACACAGACTGAAAAATTAATAATTTTCCTAGAAAATCTTTGTCTACAAAGTCATTGTACCAGTACAATAGGAGCTATAAGGAGCTATTGACGCACAGTTTTTAATCTTGCCGCCAAACAGAAAAACACATTGAATGCATAAAATTTATACCATTCGTAGATGGCTCTTTGTACCTTAGCTGTCCTGGTACACAGACTGAAAAATTAATAATTTTCCTAGAAAATCATTGTCTACAAAGTCATTGTACCAGTATAATAGGAGCTACAAGGAGCTATTGACGCACATTTTTTAATCTTGCCGACAAACAGAAAAACACATTGAATGCATAAAATTTATACCATTCGTAGATGGCTCTTTGTACCTTAGCTGTCCTGGTACACAGACTGAAAAATTAATAATTTTCCTAGAAAATCATTGTCTACAAAGTCATTGTACCAGTACAATAGGAGCTACAAGGAGCTATTGACGCACATGTTTTAATATTGCCGCCAAACAGAAAAACACATTGAATGCATAAAATTTATACCATTCGTAGATGGCCCCTTGTACCTTAGCTGTCCTGGTACATAGACTGAAAAATTAATAATTTTCCTAGAAAATCATTGTCTACAAAGTCATTGTACCAGTATAATAGGAGCTACAAGGAGCTATTGTCGCACATTTTTTAATCTTGCCGCCAAACAGAAACTCACATTGAATGCATAAAATTTATACCATTCGTAGATGGCTCTTTGTACCTTAGCTGTCCTGGTACATAGACTGAAAAATTAATAATTTTCCTAGAAAATCGTTGTCTACAAAGTCATTGTACCAGTACAATAGGAGCTACAAGGAGCTATTAACGCACAAGTGTTAATCTTGCCGCCAAACAGAAAAGCACATTGAATGCATAAAATTTATACCATTCGTAGATGGCTCTTTGTACCTTAGCTGTCCTGGTACATAGACTGAAAAATTAATAATTTTCCTAGAAAATCGTTGTCTACAAAGTCATTGTACCAGTACAATAGGAGCTACAAGAAGCTATTGACGCACATGTTTTAATCTTGCCGCCAAACAGAAAAACACATTGAATGCATAAAATTTATACCATTCGTAGATGGCTCTTTGTACCTTAGCTGTCCTGGTACACAGACTGAAAAATTAATAATTTTCCTAGAAAATCGTTGTCTACAAAGTCATTGTACCAGTACAATAGGAGCTACAAGGAGCTATTGACGCACAAGTTTTAATCTTGCCGCCAAACAGAAAAGCACATTGAATGCATAAAATTTATACCATTCGTAGTTTGTACCTTAGCTGTCCTGGTACATAGACTGAAAAATTAATAATTTTCCTAGAAAATCGTTGTCTACAAAGTCATTGTACCAGTACAATAGGAGCTACAAGGAGCTATTGACGCACATGTTTTAATCTTGCCGCCAAACAGAAAAACACATTGAATGCATAAAATTTATACCATTCGTAGATGGCTCTTTGTACCTTAGCTGTCCTGGTACACTGACTGAAAAATTAATAATTTTCCTAGAAAATCATTGTCTACAAAGTCATTGTACCAGAGTAATAGGAGCTACAAGGAGCAATTGACGCACATTTTTTAATCTTGCCGCCAAACAGAAAATCACATTGAATGCATAAAATTTATACCATTCGTAGATGGCTCTTTGTACCTTAGCTGTCCTGGTACATAGACTGAAAAATTAATAATTTTCCTAGAAAATCGTTGTCTACAAAGTCATTGTACCAGTACAATAGGAGCTACAAGGAGCTATTGACGCACATGTTTTAATATTGCCGCCAAACAGAAAAACACATTGAATGCATAAAATTTATACCATTCGTAGATGGCCCCTTGTACCTTAGCTGTCCTGGTACATAGACTGAAAAATTAATAATTTTCCTAGAAAATCATTGTCTACAAAGTCATTGTACCAGTACAATAGGAGCTACAAGGAGCTATTGACGCACATGTTTTAATCTTGCCGCCAAACAGAAAAACACATTGAATGCATAAAATTTATACCATTCGTAGATGGCTCTTTGTACCTTAGCTGTCCTGGTACACTGACTGAAAAATTAATAATTTTCCTAGAAAATCGTTGTCTACAAAGTCATTGTACCAGTACAATAGGAGCTACAAGGAGCTATTATCGCACATTTTTTAATCTTGCCGCCAAACAGAAACTCACATTGAATGCATAAAATTTATACCATTCGTAGATGGCTCTTTGTACCTTAGCTGTCCTGGTACATAGACTGAAAAATTAATAATTTTCCTAGAAAATCGTTGTCTACAAAGTCATTGTACCAGTACAATAGGAGCTACAAGGAGCTATTGACGCACATGTTTTAATATTGCCGCCAAACAGAAAAACACATTGAATGCATAAAATTTATACCATTCGTAGATGGCCCCTTGTACCTTAGCTGTCCTGGTACATAGACTGAAAAATTAATAATTTTCCTAGAAAATCATTGTCTACAAAGTCATTGTACCAGTATAATAGGAGCTACAAGGAGCTATTGTCGCACATTTTTTAATCTTGCCGCCAAACAGAAACTCACATTGAATGCATAAAATTTATACCATTCGTAGATGGCTCTTTGTACCTTAGCTGTCCTGGTACATAGACTGAAAAATTAATAATTTTCCTAGAAAATCGTTGTCTACAAAGTCATTGTACCAGTACAATAGGAGCTACAAGGAGCTATTGACGCACAAGTTTTAATCTTGCCGCCAAACAGAAAATCACATTGAATGCATAAAATTTATACCATTCGTAGATGGCTCTTTGTACCTTAGCTGTCCTGGTACATAGACTGAAAAATTAATAATTTTCCTAGAAAATTGTTGTCTACAAAGTCATTTTACCAGTACAATAGGAGCTACAAGGAGCTATTGACGCACAAGTGTTAATCTTGCCGCCAAACAGAAAAACACATTGAATGCATAAAATTTATACCATTTGTAGATGGCTCTTTGTACCTTAGCTGTCCTGGTACACAGACTGAAAAATTAATAATTTTCCTAGAAAATCGTTGTCTACAAAGTCATTGTACCAGTACAATAGGAGCTACAAGGAGCTATTGACGCACATGTTTTAATCTTGCCGCCAAACAGAAAAACACATTGAATGCATAAAATTTATACCATTTGTAGATGGCTCTTTGTACCTTAGCTGTCCTGGTACACAGACTGAAAAATTAATAATTTTCCTAGAAAATCGTTGTCTACAAAGTCATTGTACCAGTACAATAGGAGCTACAAGGAGCTATTGACGCACATTTTTTAATCTTGCCGCCAAACAGAAAATCACATTGAATGCATAAAATTTATACCATTCGTAGATGGCTCTTTGTACCTTAGCTGTCCTGGTACACAGACTGAAAAATTAATAATTTTCCTAGAAAATCGTTGTCTACAAAGTCATTGTACCAGTATAATAGGAGCTACAAGGAGCTATTGACGCACATTTTTTAATCTTGCCGCCAAACAGAAAAACACATTGAATGCATAAAATTTATACCATTCGTAGATGGCTCTTTGTACCTTAGCTGTCCTGGTACACAGACTGAAAAATTAATAATTTTCCTAGAAAATCATTGTCTACAAAGTCATTGTACCAGTACAATAGGAGCTACAAGGAGCTATTGACGCACATGTTTTAATATTGCCGCCAAACAGAAAATCACATTGAATGCATAAAATTTATACCATTCGTAGATGGCTCTTTGTACCTTAGCTGTCCTGGTACATAGACTGAAAAATTAATAATTTTCCTAGAAAATCGTTGTCTACAAAGTCATTGTACCAGTACAATAGGAGCTACAAGGAGCTATTGACGCACAAGTTTTAATCTTGCCGCCAAACAGAAAATCACATTGAATGCATAAAATTTATACCATTCGTAGATGGCTCTTTGTACCTTAGCTGTCCTGGTACATAGACTGAAAAATTAATAATTTTCCTAGAAAATTGTTGTCTACAAAGTCATTTTACCAGTACAATAGGAGCTACAAGGAGCTATTGACGCACAAGTGTTAATCTTGCCGCCAAACAGAAAAACACATTGAATGCATAAAATTTATACCATTCGTAGTTTGTACCTTAGCTGTCCTGGTACACAGACTGAAAAATTAATAATTTTCCTAGAAAATCGTTGTCTACAAAGTCATTGTACCAGTACAATAGGAGCTACAAGGAGCTATTGACGCACAAGTGTTAATCTTGCCGCCAAACAGAAAATCACATTGAATGCATAAAATTTATACCATTTGTAGATGGCTCTTTGTACCTTAGCTGTCCTGGTACACAGACTGAAAAATTAATAATTTTCCTAGAAAATCGTTGTCTACAAAGTCATTTTACCAGTACAATAGGAGCTACAAGGAGCTATTGACGCACAAGTGTTAATCTTGCCGCCAAACAGAAAATCACATTGAATGCATAAAATTTATACCATTTGTAGATGGCTCTTTGTACCTTAGCTGTCCTGGTACACAGACTGAAAAATTAATAATTTTCTTAGAAAATCGTTGTCTACAAAGTCATTGTACCACCAGTACAATAGGAGCTACAAGGAGCTATTGACGCACATGTTTTAATCTTGCCGCCAACAGAAAAGCACATTGAATGCATAAAATTATACCATTCGTAGATGGCTCTTTGTACCTTAGCTGTCCTGGTACACAGACTGAAAAATTAATAATTTTCCTAGAAAATCGTTGTCTACAAAGTCATTGTACTAGTACAATAGGAGCTACAAGGAGCTATTGACGCACAAGTTTTAATCTTGCCGCCAAACAGAAAAGCACATTGAATGCATAAAATTTATACCATTCGTAGATGGCTCTTTGTACCTTAGCTGTCCTGGTACACAGACTGAAAAATTAATAATTTTCCTAGAAAATCATTGTCTACAAAGTCATTGTACCAGTATAATAGGAGCTACAAGGAGCTATTGTCGCACATTTTTTAATCTTGCCGCCAAACAGAAACTCACATTGAATGCATAAAATTTATACCATTCGTAGATGGCTCTTTGTACCTTAGCTGTCCTGGTACATAGACTGAAAAATTAATAATTTTCCTAGAAAATCGTTGTCTACAAAGTCATTGTACCAGTACAATAGGAGCTACAAGGAGCTATTGCCGCACATGTTTTAATATTGCCGCCAAACAGAAAAACACATTGAATGCATAAAATTTATACCATTCGTAGATGGCTCTTTGTACCTTAGCTGTCCTGGTACATAGACTGAAAAATTAATAATTTTCCTAGAAAATCGTTGTCTACAAAGTCATTGTACCAGTACAATAGGAGCTACAAGGAGCTATTGACGCACAAGTTTTAATCTTGCCGCCAAACAGAAAAGCACATTGAATGCATAAAATTTATACCATTCGTAGATGGCTCTTTGTACCTTAGCTGTCCTGGTACACAGACTGAAAAATTAATAATTTTCCTAGAAAATCATTGTCTACAAAGTCATTGTACCAGTATAATAGGAGCTACAAGGAGCTATTGACGCACAAGTTTTAATCTTGCCGCCAAACAGAAAATCACATTGAATGCATAAAATTTATACCATTCGTAGATGGCTCTTTGTACCTTAGCTGTCCTGGTACATAGACTGAAAAATTAATAATTTTCCTAGAAAATTGTTGTCTACAAAGTCATTTTACCAGTACAATAGGAGCTACAAGGAGCTATTGACGCACAAGTGTTAATCTTGCCGCCAAACAGAAAAACACATTGAATGCATAAAATTTATACCATTCGTAGTTTGTACCTTAGCTGTCCTGGTACACAGACTGAAAAATTAATAATTTTCCTAGAAATTCGTTGTCTACAAAGTCATTGTACCAGTACAATAGGAGCTACAAGGAGCTATTGACGCACAAGTGTTAATCTTGCCGCCAAACAGAAAATCACATTGAATGCATAAAATTTATACCATTTGTAGATGGCTCTTTGTACCTTAGCTGTCCTGGTACACAGACTGAAAAATTAATAATTTTCCTAGAAAATCGTTGTCTACAAAGTCATTGTACCAGTACAATAGGAGCTACAAGGAGCTATTGACGCACATGTTTTAATCTTGCCGCCAAACAGAAAAACACATTGAATGCATAAAATTTATACCATTTGTAGATGGCTCTTTGTACCTTAGCTGTCCTGGCACACAGACTGAAAAATTAATAATTTTCCTAGAAAATCGTTGTCTACAAAGTCATTGTACCAGTACAATAGGAGCTACAAGGAGCTATTGACGCACATTTTTTAATCTTGCCGCCAAACAGAAAATCACATTGAATGCATAAAATTTATACCATTCGTAGATGGCCCCTTGTACCTTAGCTGTCATGGTACATAGACTGAAAAATTAATAATTTTCCTAGAAAATCATTGTCTACAAAGTCATTGTACCAGTATAATAGGAGCTACAAGGAGCTATTGTCGCACATTTTTTAATCTTGCCGCCAAACAGAAACTCACATTGAATGCATAAAATTTATACCATTCGTAGATGGCTCTTTGTACCTTAGCTGTCCTGGTACATAGACTGAAAAATTAATAATTTTCCTAGAAAATCGTTGTCTACAAAGTCATTGTACCAGTACAATAGGAGCTACAAGGAGCTATTGCCGCACATGTTTTAATATTGCCGCCAAACAGAAAAACACATTGAATGCATAAAATTTATACCTTTCGTAGATGGCTCTTTGTACCTTAGCTGTCCTGGTACACAGACTGAAAAATTAATAAATTTCCTAGAAAATCATTGTCTACAAAGTCATTGTACCAGTATAATAGGAGCTACAAGGAGCTATTGTCGCACATTTTTTAATCTTGCCGCCAAACAGAAACTCACATTGAATGCATAAAATTTATACCATTCGTAGATGGCTCTTTGTACCTTAGCTGTCCTGGTACATAGACTGAAAAATTAATAATTTTCCTAGAAAATCGTTGTCTACAAAGTCATTGTACCAGTACAATAGGAGCTACAAGGAGCTATTGACGCACATGTTTTAATATTGCCGCCAAACAGAAAAACACATTGAATGCATAAAATTTATACCATTCGTAGATGGCCCTTTGTACCTTAGCTGTCCTGGTACACAGACTGAAAAATTAATAATTTTCCTAGAAAATCTTTGTCTACAAAGTCATTGTACCAGTACAATAGGAGCTATAAGGAGCTATTGACGCACATTTTTTAATCTTGCCGCCAAACAGAAAAACACATTGAATGCATAAAATTTATACCATTCGTAGATGGCTCTTTGTACCTTAGCTGTCCTGGTACACAGACTGAAAAATTAATAATTTTCCTAGAAAATCATTGTCTACAAAGTCATTGTACCAGTATAATAGGAGCTACAAGGAGCTATTGACGCACATTTTTTAATCTTGCCGCCAAACAGAAAATCACATTGAATGCATAAAATTTATACCATTCGTAGATGGCTCTTTGTACCTTAGCTGTCCTGGTACATAGACTGAAAAATTAATAATTTTCCTAGAAAATTGTTGTCTACAAAGTCATTTTACCAGTACAATAGGAGCTACAAGGAGCTATTGACGCACAAGTGTTAATCTTGCCGCCAAACAGAAAAACACATTGAATGCATAAAATTTATACCATTCGTAGTTTGTACCTTAGCTGTCCTGGTACACAGACTGAAAAATTAATAATTTTCCTAGAAATTCGTTGTCTACAAAGTCATTGTACCAGTACAATAGGAGCTACAAGGAGCTATTGACGCACAAGTGTTAATCTTGCCGCCAAACAGAAAATCACATTGAATGCATAAAATTTATACCATTTGTAGATGGCTCTTTGTACCTTAGCTGTCCTGGTACACAGACTGAAAAATTAATAATTTTCCTAGAAAATCGTTGTCTACAAAGTCATTGTACCAGTACAATAGGAGCCTCAAGGAGCTATTGACGCACATGTTTTAATCTTGCCGCCAAACAGAAAAACACATTGAATGCATAAAATTTATACCATTTGTAGATGGCTCTTTGTACCTTAGCTGTCCTGGCACACAGACTGAAAAATTAATAATTTTCCTAGAAAATCGTTGTCTACAAAGTCATTGTACCAGTACAATAGGAGCTACAAGGAGCTATTGACGCACATTTTTTAATCTTGCCGCCAAACAGAAAATCACATTGAATGCATAAAATTTATACCATTCGTAGATGGCCCCTTGTACCTTAGCTGTCCTGGTACATAGACTGAAAAATTAATAATTTTCCTAGAAAATCATTGTCTACAAAGTCATTGTACCAGTATAATAGGAGCTACAAGGAGCTATTGTCGCACATTTTTTAATCTTGCCGCCAAACAGAAACTCACATTGAATGCATAAAATTTATACCATTCGTAGATGGCTCTTTGTACCTTAGCTGTCCTGGTACATAGACTGAAAAATTAATAATTTTCCTAGAAAATCGTTGTCTACAAAGTCATTGTACCAGTACAATAGGAGCTACAAGGAGCTATTGCCGCACATGTTTTAATATTGCCGCCAAACAGAAAAACACATTGAATGCATAAAATTTATACCTTTCGTAGATGGCTCTTTGTACCTTAGCTGTCCTGGTACACAGACTGAAAAATTAATAAATTTCCTAGAAAATCATTGTCTACAAAGTCATTGTACCAGTATAATAGGAGCTACAAGGAGCTATTGTCGCACATTTTTTAATCTTGCCGCCAAACAGAAACTCACATTGAATGCATAAAATTTATACCATTCGTAGATGGCTCTTTGTACCTTAGCTGTCCTGGTACATAGACTGAAAAATTAATAATTTTCCTAGAAAATCGTTGTCTACAAAGTCATTGTACCAGTACAATAGGAGCTACAAGGAGCTATTGACGCACATGTTTTAATATTGCCGCCAAACAGAAAAACACATTGAATGCATAAAATTTATACCATTCGTAGATGGCCCTTTGTACCTTAGCTGTCCTGGTACACAGACTGAAAAATTAATAATTTTCCTAGAAAATCTTTGTCTACAAAGTCATTGTACCAGTACAATAGGAGCTATAAGGAGCTATTGACGCACATTTTTTAATCTTGCCGCCAAACAGAAAAACACATTGAATGCATAAAATTTATACCATTCGTAGATGGCTCTTTGTACCTTAGCTGTCCTGGTACACAGACTGAAAAATTAATAATTTTCCTAGAAAATCATTGTCTACAAAGTCATTGTACCAGTATAATAGGAGCTACAAGGAGCTATTGACGCACATTTTTTAATCTTGCCGCCAAACAGAAAATCACATTGAATGCATAAAATTTATACCATTCGTAGATGGCTCTTTGTACCTTAGCTGTCCTGGTACATAGACTGAAAAATTAATAATTTTCCTAGAAAATCGTTGTCTACAAAGTCATTGTACCAGTACAATAGGAGCTACAAGGAGCTATTGACGCACAAGTTTTAATCTTGCCGCCAAACAGAAAATCACATTGAATGCATAAAATTTATACCATTCGTAGATGGCTCTTTGTACCTTAGCTGTCCTGGTACATAGACTGAAAAATTAATAATTTTCCTAGAAAATCGTTGTCTACAAAGTCATTGTACCAGTACAATAGGAGCTACAAGGAGCTATTGACGCACAAGTTTTAATCTTGCCGCCAAACAGAAAAACACATTGAATGCATAAAATTTATACCATTTGTAGATGGCTCTTTGTACCTTAGCTGTCCTGGTACACAGACTGAAAAATTAATAATTTTCCTAGAAAATCGTTGTCTACAAAGTCATTGTACCAGTACAATAGGAGCTACAAGGAGCTATTGCCGCACATGTTTTAATATTGCCGCCAAACAGAAAAACACATTGAATGCATAAAATTTATACCTTTCGTAGATGGCTCTTTGTACCTTAGCTGTCCTGGTACACAGACTGAAAAATTAATAATTTTCCTAGAAAATCGTTGTCTACAAAGTCATTGTACCAGTACAATAGGAGCTACAAGGAGCTATTGACGCACATTTTTTAATCTTGCCGCCAAACAGAAAATCACATTGAATGCATAAAATTTATACCATTCGTAGATGGCTCTTTGTACCTTAGCTGTCCTGGTACACAGACTGAAAAATTAATAATTTTCCTAGAAAATCGTTGTCTACAAAGTCATTGTACCAGTACAATAGGAGCTACAAGGAGCTATTGACGCACATGTTTTAATATTGCCGCCAAACAGAAAAACACATTGAATGCATAAAATTTATACCATTCGTAGATGGCCCCTTGTACCTTAGCTGTCCTGGTACATAGACTGAAAAATTAATAATTTTCCTAGAAAATCATTGTCTACAAAGTCATTGTACCAGTATAATAGGAGCTACAAGGAGCTATTGTCGCACATTTTTTAATCTTGCCGCCAAACAGAAACTCACATTGAATGCATAAAATTTATACCATTCGTAGATGGCTCTTTGTACCTTAGCTGTCCTGGTACATAGACTGAAAAATTAATAATTTTCCTAGAAAATCGTTGTCTACAAAGTCATTGTACCAGTACAATAGGAGCTACAAGGAGCTATTGCCGCACATGTTTTAATATTGCCGCCAAACAGAAAAACACATTGAATGCATAAAATTTATACCTTTCGTAGATGGCTCTTTGTACCTTAGCTGTCCTGGTACACAGACTGAAAAATTAATAATTTTCCTAGAAAATCATTGTCTACAAAGTCATTGTACCAGTATAATAGGAGCTACAAGGAGCTATTGTCGCACATTTTTTAATCTTGCCGCCGAACAGAAACTCACATTGAATGCATAAAATTTATACCATTCGTAGATGGCTCTTTGTACCTTAGCTGTCCTGGTACATAGACTGAAAAATTAATAATTTTCCTAGAAAATCGTTGTCTACAAAGTCATTGTACCAGTACAATAGGAGCTACAAGGAGCTATTGACGCACATGTTTTAATATTGCCGCCAAACAGAAAAACACATTGAATGCATAAAATTTATACCATTCGTAGATGGCCCTTTGTACCTTAGCTGTCCTGGTACACAGACTGAAAAATTAATAATTTTCCTAGAAAATCTTTGTCTACAAAGTCATTGTACCAGTACAATAGGAGCTATAAGGAGCTATTGACGCACATTTTTTAATCTTGCCGCCAAACAGAAAAACACATTGAATGCATAAAATTTATACCATTCGTAGATGGCTCTTTGTACCTTAGCTGTCCTGGTACACAGACTGAAAAATTAATAATTTTCCTAGAAAATCATTGTCTACAAAGTCATTGTACCAGTATAATAGGAGCTACAAGGAGCTATTGACGCACATTTTTTAATCTTGCCGCCAAACAGAAAATCACATTGAATGCATAAAATTTATACCATTCGTAGATGGCTCTTTGTACCTTAGCTGTCCTGGTACATAGACTGAAAAATTAATAATTTTCCTAGAAAATCGTTGTCTACAAAGTCATTGTACCAGTACAATAGGAGCTACAAGGAGCTATTGACGCACAAGTTTTAATCTTGCCGCCAAACAGAAAATCACATTGAATGCATAAAATTTATACCATTCGTAGATGGCTCTTTGTACCTTAGCTGTCCTGGTACATAGACTGAAAAATTAATAATTTTCCTAGAAAATTGTTGTCTACAAAGTCATTGTACCAGTACAATAGGAGCTACAAGGAGCTATTGACGCACAAGTGTTAATCTTGCCGCCAAACAGAAAAACACATTGAATGCATAAAATTTATACCATTCGTAGATGGCTCTTTGTACCTTAGCTGTCCTGGTACACAGACTGAAAAATTAATAATTTTCCTAGAAAATCATTGTCTACAAAGTCATTGTACCAGTATAATAGGAGCTACAAGGAGCTATTGACGCACATTTTTTAATCTTGCCGCCAAACAGAAAATCACATTGAATGCATAAAATTTATACCATTCGTAGATGGCTCTTTGTACCTTAGCTGTCCTGGTACATAGACTGAAAAATTAATAATTTTCCTAGAAAATCGTTGTCTACAAAGTCATTGTACCAGTACAATAGGAGCTACAAGGAGCTATTGACGCACAAGTTTTAATCTTGCCGCCAAACAGAAAATCACATTGAATGCATAAAATTTATACCATTCGTAGATGGCTCTTTGTACCTTAGCTGTCCTGGTACATAGACTGAAAAATTAATAATTTTCCTAGAAAATCGTTGTCTACAAAGTCATTGTACCAGTACAATAGGAGCTACAAGGAGCAATTGACGCACAAGTTTTAATCTTGCCGCCAACAGAAAAGCACATTGAATGCATAAAATTTATACCATTCGTAGATGGCTCTTTGTACCTTAGCTGTCCTGGTACACAGACTGAAAAATTAATAATTTTCCTAGAAAATCGTTGTCTACAAAGTCATTGTACTAGTACAATAGGAGCTACAAGGAGCTATTGACGCACAAGTTTTAATCTTGCCGCCAAACAGAAAAGCACATTGAATGCATAAAATTTATACCATTCGTAGATGGCTCTTTGTACCTTAGCTGTCCTGGTACACAGACTGAAAAATTAATAATTTTCCTTGAAAATCATTGTCTACAAAGTCATTGTTCCGGTATAATAGGAGCTACAAGGAGCTATTGACGCACATTTTTTAATCTTGCCGCCAAACAGAAAAACACATTGAATGCATAAAATTTATACCATTCGTAGATGGCTCTTTGTACCTTAGCTGTCCTGGTACACAGACTGAAAAATTAATAATTTTCCTAGAAAATCATTGTCTACAAAGTCATTGTACCAGTATAATAGGAGCTACAAGGAGCTATTGACGCACATTTTTTAATCTTGCCGCCAAACAGAAAATCACATTGAATGCATAAAATTTATACCATTAGTAGATGGCTCTTTGTCTCTTAGCTGTCCTGTTACACAGACTGAAACATTAATAATTTTCCTAGAAAATCATTGTCTACAAAGTCATTGTACCAGAGTAATAGGAGCTACAAGGAGCTATTGACGCACATTTTTTAATCTTGCCGCCAAACAGAAAATCACATTGAATGCATAATATTTATAACATTCGTAGATGGCTCTTTGTACCTTAGCTGTCCTGGTACATAGACTGAAAAATTAATAATTTTCCTAGAAAATCGTTGTCTACAAAGTCATTGTACCAGTATAATAGGAGCTACAAGGAGCTATTGACGCACATGTTTTAATTTTCCTGCCAAACAGAAAATCACATTGAATGCATAAAATTTATACCATTCGTAGATGGCTCTTTGTACCTTAGCTGTCCTGGTACACAGACTGTAAAATTAATAATTTTCCTAGAAAATCGTTGTCTACAAAGTCATTGTACCAGTACAATAGGAGCTACAAGGAGCTATTGACGCACATGTTTTAATCTTGCCGCCAAACAAAAATCCACAATGAATGTGTGAAATTTATTCCATTCGCCTCTGTGTAGCTTAGCTGTCCTGCTACACAGACTTGAAAATTAATAATTTTACTAGAATTTGTTTTAATGTTTGAGATCCTTTGGCTGCTTACAGCCCTAAGGATATATAAAATATTGATAGTTCTGCGAAATACACGGAAAACCAGCCGCGCCAGTAATGTTCCGACAATATTTTTTTTGTATCTGTATTAAGATCGTTAGTCTAATAGGCAAGTGGGGTGAGATCAGCCTCCTCTTCCTGACTCACGATGTGAAATTTTTGGGTCTAAGGCAAACTTGTTTCCTCGTGTTGTTTTGCTTCAACAGCTGTCGAGCGAATGTTAAATGCGCACATAGACACAAAGTTTATTGGTGTATAGCTGGGGATCGAACCTACGACCTCAGGGACGAGCCTAGGCCCACACGGCTCTATATAACGTTATCAAAAAAATTGTTACATTTGGAGACTAACGTGACACCCATTTTTGTTTTTACACCAAATTTATTAACGAGGTTATTTACTATCTCTTCGAAGGTCAGCCAAATGTCTAAACGTCATCGCTTTATTATTCAAATCAACACTAATTTGAATATTACCTGAATTTTAAACTTAATTAGAGAATTTTGTTTTGTGGATGTTCTTTTAACACAATTTAGACTTTTCCGTGTTTTTCTGAACGGTTTTTGTGCACGTTATAATAATTAATCATATATAAGTGTTGATTATTAATCCACAAAACATATTTTCTAAGAAGAATATTCAGGTTACATTACTTAGCATTTTAAGAAATTTTAATGCGATGTCGCCTTGTCTGATTTTTTTGTAATCGTATTAAATAGGTATTATTAATATAAAATAGAGAATACGTAATTTAGATTTTAGTAGATGACGTTTTGCAAGCAATATTCCTGTATTATTATTTATTTTTAGTTTGGCGAGAAAGAAGGAAGGATTCAGTGCGAAGCAGTTTGCAGAGCAATATGGTCTTGATGATCCCCTCGCCGGCAGCTTATTTTTTGCTCAATTTGCCGAATGCTAAAGAAATAAATGTCACAATTTGAATGTTTATAATAATTAAATATTTATTTATTATTTTCCAGTAAATTTTCCTATCTTAACAGTTACAACTAATGCGATAGAATACCATTATATTACCCACACCAACTAACCTACATACAAACATTAGAAAATTAAACTTAAATTCCTAAATCTTATAACTAACAATATAGCAAGCAACTCTTGTGAACTCAGCCAGCGTACAAACAAATAGGTCCACCTCAATGGAAATTTTGTTAATGATCTGTATTGCTCGCGTGAGTGGCGCTTTGCTAACCAAGTTGGAATGTGCGCGCGGTACATCCAAAAGCTTAGACGTAAGCCTCAGGTTTCTACTTGGTACCCGTAGACCCAGTCTCTCCATTATATCCGGATTATGCACCCGACCCGTAAGTATTTTAAATATATAAACTGTCACAGCTAACTCTCTTCTGAGGCGTAGCTGGTCGTACCCCACCATACCCAGAACAAACAGGGTCGGGTACATAAGTGGATACAAGGGATACACTCCATACAGTCTCTTGTAGAGGTAGCGAGTGAATTTATTTTGTACTCGCTCTAACATGAGACTGTATTTAGCCTCATATGGGGCCCACACCATTGCGTTGTACTCCAAGTGGCTTCGAACTAGCGCGTTGTATAAGATTTTGATTGCACCGATGTTCTCGAAACCACAAGCTGTTCTTAATACGAACCCCAGATTTCTGTATGCCTTTTTGCATATGATCTCTACATGGTGCGAAAAACTAAGATTCGTATCAAAATAAACTCCCAGATCCTTGACCGCTGAGACTTTAGCCAATGATAGCCCACTAATGGTATAATTGTACCGAGTGATTAACCGTGCCCTTGAGAAAGTTATCACTTTGCATTTCGCCAAATTAAACTCCAATCTATTTCTCCTGCTCCAATTAACCACTCGATCAATGTCTTCCTGCAGCCGAATGCAGTCATCTATACTCTCTATAGGCATGTACAGTTTGAGATCATCAGCGAAGAGCAAGCACTTTGCATTCTTGATAACTTTCGGTAGGTCATTCAGCATTATAAGAAATTCCAAAGGTCCCAAATTGCTGCCTTGTGTCACGCCTGACCTCGTAAAGTAAGCCTCTGACCTACACCCAGCGTATTCCACGTATTGCGTTCGATCTTCCATAAAACTGGCCATAAAGTTCAATAAGTGTGGAGTGAATCCTATATGTGCAAACTTCTGCAAAAGCACGTCATTATCGACTAGATCAAACGCTTTTTTAATGTCGAAATAGGCAGCGTCGACCTGTTTTCCACTGTCCACTACTGGGCAAATATTTGCCATATAATTTAAGAGGTTGCTAGTGGTACTCCTCATAGGCCGAAATCCGTGTTGCGCTTCTGATAGCTGGGGACTCACTTGATTAAATATGCATTTTTGAAGTGCCGCTTCCAATACTTTCGCCGGACATGACAATATAGCTATCGGCCTATGCTGTTCCACTTTATCATGGCATCCTACTTTAGGAATTGGGATCACCCGACTGCTTTTCCAACATGTGGGAAATGTTGCTGCTTTGAGACACAGGTTATAAATGTGGAGCAGTGGTTCAGCAAGTACCACGGCACAATCTCGTAAGATATAAGGCGGTATACCATCCGGGCCAGCTGCCTTATTTGGTTTAAGTAGCTTAAGTGCCTGCTGTACATCGCTCAACTGTAAGCTCCCAACATGAACTCGTGCAGCCCCGTTTGAACAACCCGCTGCAGCAACAGCTGCGCTGACGTCAAGCTTTGGCTTTTGTGTAACATAAACAGACCTAAAATACTTGGCAAATGCTCTAACACTCTCATCAGGGGGTAACACCTCTCCGTTCTCAATAATACCCGATGGTTCTCTGTTGACTCTGTTACCATTAATAAACCTCCAGAATGACTTGGGATCTTCAATGACATTTGATTCAACAGACTTAGTATAATTTTCCAGAGCCAATGCAATTAATTTCTTAACTTCAGCTCTGCACCGGCTAAACTTTCCGTAATCTCCTGGGGATTTAGTGACCTTGTATCTCTTATGCAGCGTGGCTTTATGTTTAATTATTTTAATGACTTCCCTTGTATACCATTTAGGATATAAATACCTTGAGTATCCTAGGTTCCTGGATTTTTTTGGCACGCATTCCTCAAGTACAGAGTTTAACTTATAATAGAAGCAATTGAGACTCTGATTTAAATCAGACGAGTACACATCAGACCAATCCACTTCTCTAACCTTAGAATATAACGAACTAAAATCGGCTTTCTTAAAATTCCATTGAAACAAGCGCTCGTGCGTTTTTGCCGGGTCATTCTTTGACGGAACTGACGCAACGCGTGGACGCACACACACAAGAAGCGGTGGATGCTGGGCGTCTACAGATACCAAAGGTTCATCCGCCTCACACACCCCAACACTTTGCATTCCCTTACCTTTGCTTAATACCAAGTCTAATACACGACCATTAACATTCCCTATATTATTACACTGACTGAATTCACAATAGTTACTAAAGTAATTCCAAAAATAAGTATTTACATTATTTGAGCAAGAATATAAATTAAAGTCACCAATTACTAATACATCATCATACTTGCAACAAAATTCTTCAATTGTTTTGAGTAATAAAAAGAATTCTTCATCATTCGTATTTGGAGGAGTATAAACAATACATAACAGAAACATAAATCTATTTTTCAAATAGACAGTTGCACAAACTATTTCAAAGGGGCGAGATTCAATTTGCAAATCAGAGGGTAAAATTATGCGGCGCAGTTCCAAGCGCGGGGAAGCCACAAGACATACGCCACCATGCTTGCGCCCGTCCGCGCGATCACATCGTAATACCGTATATCTAGGAGGGACTAACTCAGCGTCAGCTATAGATTCGTTACACCCCGTTTCTGCAACTGCAAACAAATCTACAGAGATAGATGAGACACTCATATAAAATTCCTTTAACTTGGTTCTAAGACCCCTAACATTTTGATAACATATCTTAATATGTCTACTTCCATCCTTTGGGTTTGTTAGATGATCTCCGAAACCACACCCAGTCACAATATTCAACATTTATCGGCCAATTATCGGGTTTACATAATAACTCATATTCACATTCTGGTACCCCAATAATGAATGACGCGTAATCCTTTTCTTTTTTATGATTAATTTTTTCGACTCTTATAGACACCTCCTTGGTATATATTACGTTCTTGACATAGTTCTCCAGACACTCCAAACTTGTATCTTTGTTTAAGCGCCACACATGCAGAAACCTCTTCCGCTCAGCTCCACAAATCTCCACTACATCACTTCTACCTCCTTTTTTTACTTCACAGCTGGGATATTTTCCACGTTGATATTTCCCAACTCTTTCATTTATCTTATCACCACTGTTCTCCTTTTCAACATGGTTTTCCAATTCTTGTTCTTTATTTAATTCTGCTACATCTTCAGGTACCCTATTCGTTTTCCCAGTGACAGCACTATGCTTCATCTTATTGTTTTTTATTTGGCTCGAGTTCTGTTTTGCAGCATTCGCAAACGATACTACCGGCGAAGTACTTATCTCACATAGTGTTCCGACTATCGGGGTCTTGTCCAAAGAACAGTTTTTAAGGGAATTTACATTTCGTTTCAATTCGCGGACCTGAAGTGTATCCACTTCTAAGGTCTTCTCCTCAATGATATTTTTACGCAATTCTTTTAATTCTTTTTCAGACTTGTTAAATCTTTCCTGAAGTTCCTTAAATTGCTTTCCTTGCTCTTCAAAACGATTATTCATTTCCTGACGGAATTCCTGCATCTCTTTTAGCAAAATACTATGGTACTTTTGGATTAGAGCTTCAATTTTTCGTTGACTTGCCTTATTTGGTGACATAGGATCCTGAATCGCCTCACTTATATACCGATCGCCTTTTGCGACCTTGCACAAACAGTCTGGACATTTCCAAACATCTTTCTCATGCTGATTCATTAGAACCAATTTTTCTTTGCTAACTTTGATGCATTCAATATGAAAGCTTTTATTACATTGTACTCTGCAACACTTTAAATATAAAGAATTAACTATCTTCTTGTGGCATTTGTTGCAATCCATTGTTCCAATTTTTCTTTTATTTATCAGGAAAAAGAAAAAAGAAAAAATGAAAAATAAAAATATTTTACCCGTCGACTGGAATTGAACTCAGATCATTAAAGACGATTCTCTTCAGTATGCGTAATACTGGCGCTGCCACAACGCCTAATGTTTAAAGTCTTGAATTACTTGTATATTATTCTTTTAACGTATGACGTTTGAAAAGAATGATTAATGCAATGTAAACATTAACTTGCTGCAGGTTACGTACGCACTTTTTTTTTTTTTTATATTAATCATAAAAAAAGGAATTCTTAAATTTTGTTTTTATTTAAATGTGTTTCCTTATGTTTTACACAAATGCCCTAATTTTAATACCAATCGCCTAATCAGCCATTTGACAAGCGTGAGTTTTAATCGTGAAATTATTTTATTGTCTCATTACAAACCCAAGTTTTCATAGCATCTTTTCCAAATCTATATGTTTTCACGAAACATTAACAGAGAACTTTTACATGCGTCGTCCGTTTGATTGTTTCCCATCCTATGCCATAAACCATAGCCGCTAGCAATCATAGAAGGCAAAGTGGCAGGTAGAAGGAGACCTGGTCGCAGATGCACGTCTTGGTTGAAAACTTAAGACTGGTCAAATCCTCAAGTCATTAGAAGCGCGGCATCTAAAATTAAACTAGTCATGATGATGGTCAACCTTCGCAAGGAGATGGCACTATCAGAAGATACCAGCTAAGATAATCTTAAGAAATGACCTAAAAATATTGTTCACCTTAATCTTCCAGGATACTCGATACTTAAACTTAACAGAACATTAAAAATATAAAATTTTAATAATTAGCTATAAATAATTTAATTATTGTATGTCGTAATTTCATGTCACAACACAGAAAAGTCACGTTTACTCTATAAATCACATAATTGATATAAAATAATCAATTTAAGATAATGATAGGATGATTTATCTGTATAAAAATAATAAACGATATAATTGGATGTGTATTTCATCTTGCGATCTCGTATTGTACGTGGTTTGTGAAAATGTGGAGATGTATTGGCCTCCTGCTCTTTTTAGGACAATGTATTATAGTGAGTATAAATTTTATTTAAAAATAATTAACTCAATATTATACTCACATTAATTAAATCCTCAAGAGGAGGACTGAGTAACATAGAAATGTAGTTTGGGCTTGGGTTCGTAGGCTATCACATAGATGGCGCTTATATAATTTGGCGCGATAATTTGTAGTTAGCCAGTTGTTAGTTTTGTAAACACGTGTCCTTTCAAGGTTAGGGACACTTGTTTACGACATTGGTACTATTAGTTTGTGGGGGTAGTATTTTGTATGTTTAAAATATGGATGGATTACATGAAATACTTGTCGTTGTCAGCCATATCAGAAACTGTTTCATTTGCGTTTTTATGAACTTCTGCTCACTTACAATAAAAATAATTATATTTAAGTGATACCATACTTTCCTTAAAAAAAACAACGCAGTTTGTTATTCATTAGATATTTGTTTTATTACTTAAGGTTTGTTCGGAATCCAGCGATACCCCAGGCACACGTAATACCAGAAACACAGAATGCTGCCCTTGTCCAGAGAGTAGAAGTGCTGATCTCACTGCGTCGGCGACCACTCATTTCAATGATGATTGCCCGTGCAAGGCACGAAGTGCTGATTCTGATCCTGCAGCATCAATTTTCACCCCAATATTTCGTACTGCTCGTCCACCCGCTAGGTAACCATTTAATATGTTTTGTTTTATTTATTTTTTTTGGTCGGGTTTCAAATCGTGTTCTTTGTTAATATATTCATAAATAACAATTTTTGTCGTGGAAGGTCCTCAACCTTTAAATTTGTTGCAGACAAACACAACAAAATGATATGAAGCCTTTATTAGAACCGGAAGTAGGTCTTGCGTCTTCGGTACTTGAAACTTTGCGAGAAGCTACTGAAGAAGAATACCAAGAAGCACTGGCTAGAGATGCTGCCAGGAATGCTTTACAGGATGATATAAATAAACATGTCAAAGTCATAGTGAATCATGACCCTCGAGAGGCTGATGCTGAGCCAGAAGCTTCAAACAGTCAATCCGTAAGGTGTGCTGATCCTTTAGAAAATAATAACTTTTTGGGACGCAGCTCTCTTGATTATCCTAGTATTGGACAAACGCCAATTTCAGGCAGATCTCGTGCCAGTAATGAAGCTCAGAATATTTTTTATAAAACTTTAGATAAGTCAAGGAACGCTAAATTTCCTGACAGCCTAATCTATAAAAGGCCCCTGCAAAACAAGTTAAAAACACCCGTTCCAGAACAAGATTTATTTGTTTCGCCTTCAGACAATTTAAATAAATTTATACAAGAATCTGAAGACTTACCTGTTACGTCTTTATTGCAAGCAAGAAATAACCTACAAAAGCAATTGGATTTAAGACATATCTTTAATTTAGATAAACTGGCATCACTTGTTCCGAATGAAATATTAAGTGGAAGGAATATAATAATACCAGGTAGGATAAACAATTTACCAGGTAATTATCCTGAAAATGTTTTAGATGTAGCGTCGGCTGAGACAGAAAACATAAAACATTGTGTAACTGAAGATAAATCAAATAATAGTGAAGGTACTGTTACAACAAAAATATTAAACATTCTTCCGACACAAAACAATCATGAAATTCAACCAAAATCCTCAGAAGATTCAGATTTCCATGAGGAAAACATATTTAATGAAAGAGACGGCACAGTTGAAGAAAGTCGTGACAATTTCAAGACGGCTTTTTCTCCTGATATTAACGGCTACAAGAATTTGCCAAGCTCCTTAGATGGTGAAGATTTAGACCCACAATTTAAAACTGAACATTTAACCTCACTAGATGAAAATACTCCATCAATTCAGGGAAGTATTATTAAAACTTTTGAAGAATTTAAGGAAGCAAATGCTGCCATTCACGAGAACTTAAAATCAAGTCTTGATAATGTTTTTAAACTAAATTCAGCTCGTATGGAATCTAACGGTGACTATAACACACAAGCAGTTCCTGTTACACTCGAAGCTCAAGCAAGGAAAAATAAACTTGAAGAGTCGCCAAGGTTAAAATATGCCAACCAAGACGCTCTTTTAAAAAGCTCTGATTCGTTAGTTTTAAACAAGTTAGAAAACCAAAACCAGCAAATAACAAATTTACATTCAAATCGAGAAACTGATCAAAGAAATGCTGAAAGTGAGACAAAAACAGATATAATGGAAAAGGACAGCGAACATATTGATACATGTTTGGTGTATGGCAGTAGCCAAAGCAAAAATGCAAACAGTGATCTAAGTGAAATGAAAATGGCTGCAAGTGAACCATTCAATAGGCGATATGGATTTTCACAAAACGATTTAGAAAATAGACCCCAAAAATCTATTTATATACGGGACCCAATAAAGAATGTAGAGGATATAAATTTAGATATATTCGATTTTCAACCATTCTCTTTGGATCAAGATAATACAAAAAATGCAATTAATTCGTTACCACGGTTAAATATGAAATCTTATAAAACTAGAGTACCGATACCTCAGTCATTGGATTTAAAACCTGTCAAGTTACAAAAGGCCTTTAGAAAAGGTAATGATGTACTGGGAGCTGTTTTAACGATCCAACCACATTCTGAAGGAAAAAGCAACAACATGGTATCATCTCAAAGTAGGAGTAGTGATAATATTTTTAATCATCCCTTGGGGATGCTACCAAATTTTAATGATTTACGATCATTTTTAGAACATAGTGCAAAACATATACTGAAGTTACCACACCTATCAAGAAATGTGGGAAATTTGGATTCCCCACTCATCAATATAGAAGACGCTGCAGATAACCTAAGAACATACACAGAAGATACGTTAAAAAACGTTCAACAGTCTTTGGGTAATACATTGCATAACGTTCGGGACAGAGATCGCACTATATTAGGAGATGCACTTCTTAATCCAAATGGCTTAGTTGAATCGTTATCTAAAAATAATTTAGATGTGAACGAGAAGCTACAGGACTTACAGATAAATTTAAATGATAGATTGCAAAGAATATTTGACCAATCTAGATCATCTTCCAACATACAGCCATCAAACTCACGGTACAATTTATATCCCAAAAATATTCCAATTCAGAGGAAACAAACAAGTACAGACCAAAAATTATTAAGTAACAGAATTAATCAAAATAGACCTCTTTCTAAGATATCTTCAAATAGAGAGAGTACCATTTTGCATCGAAAGCTTAATCCAAAAGCCTCAATACAGAGTCAAAGAGTCTTCGAAAATACAAATCTCCCTGTTAGAAAAGTAGACAAACCGATTACTTTACAGAATGCACGACTTAGCAAAACGGTTGAGTCAAATCGCAATTTACAAAGAGTATTTCAACCCAAGGAATATAAGAGTGTTCCTTCACTTACTTCAAAGAAAGCATCGATACTAGAATCGCTTACAAACAAAAAGCCTTTATTGCCAATATTGGAAAAAAAATTGTTTAATCCAACTTTATCTAGAAACACTCAACCCGACCGCAATTTCTTAACACGAAATATACTAACACGTGAGCAAAAAACTTCACCAAGTGAAAGTGTATATAAAACTGTACCCGAAGAAACAGCCAGAGACAGTGTACACGCCAAAAACATCGATGACAAAAAATTTAGGGCAGCACTGCCCCCATCAATTTTGAAAAAATCATTGTTACCTAACATTGCTGAAAATAACTTTTTGTCGAAGGTAAAAGAAGCTGTCACCAAGGACTCTCTAGCAAATTCTAATATTGGAGATAGAAACGATGTTATACCATCCCCTTCAGAAATTGTTAAGTCTGCTGAACCCCCAAAAGAGAATATAGCATTTAACTGCAAAATGGTTTGTGATAAGGCTTAAATTAAAGACTGCTATTAATAATAAATATAAACCTGAAGAAAAATCTTTTATTCCTGTTTCGCGAATTATAATATACTTATTACACAACACATATGATAATGCTAGAACCAGCAGCCATCAGTTTTATAATTTTTTGTCGGATTTGGCAGTAAAGCCGTTTTTTAATGATTTGCCTAATAATTGGCTTGACATTCAAATAATTTTGAATAAGAATGACATCATCTCTGAAAACTTGGTACAAAAATTAAATATCGAACTAACAGGTTAACTCTGCAACAGTGTTTTCCCCATTTCGTGGATTTATGATAAAATACCGAGGATTTTTCTATTATACTTGATAGATAATCAAATAAATTTATCCGATAAATCACGTTATTAAAATAATTTTGTTACGCACGTAAAGAAAAATTGTCACGTGCAATAACGCAATGTATGGCTCGCTTTCATAATTTAAATTGAAAGCATGGCTATGTGGATAAAAAAAAAATATTTAATACTTTTAGATAGATAGTGTAGATAGTGTAATGTATCTATTATTATAGTCTCCGTTAATATGGCCAATTATATGTGTAAATATTTTAGTCTATTTTCTAAAACTCATATACTATGCACAATAAAATTTTATTTTCCGAGACGAATATTACATCAACTTTAAGTAGTATAGAGATAAATAGCAAATTCATACTACGTGCCAAATAGCGAAACGTAAATCAATCGTAAAAGCAATTTATTTTTGATAAATACTTAGTAATAATAAAAAAATTTACCAAGTATTTATTAATTTATAAAAAATATTAAATACACTTGCGTTTTCTGTTCTATTTAAAATTCCATAACTTCATTTTTAATGTTTATTGATTTTGTATACCCCATGCACTATATCTTATCAAAGAAAGTGGTGCGGTGCAAGAAGTTGTGCGGCCACTAACACATTTGAATTTTGTCAACACGTTTTTCCGAGTGTCGGCAATTATGTCGTAAGTACTGCAGTTTTATATTATATTTCTTTAATTATCATACATCAAAATAAACTTGAATATTTGTACTTTATGATTATGATAATATTTTATAGTTTTAAATGCGAAATTGAGTTTGATTTCAACTTTAAAATATTGTTGTCACGGGCATCTAATTATTAAAAAATGTATTTTAATCCTTTAAGCTATTCTCTAGTATTTTTTTCATAGTTGTAGTTATTATATTCCAACAGATATAATGGTTGTTGTTGCGATGTATCGGGCGCGGTGCGCGCGGGTCTAGGCCGCGCGAGTAGCTGTACAGGTGACATGTAAACAGTCGTGCGGCCCGTACATTAGAGTGGCTAAACAATTTATTCTGCGTACATAGGTAATACCCAAAACAGATAAGCCGCCGTGACCTACACCGGTTTTTCATCATATAGGCACAACAATATTTTATTATCACTTTCGAAATATTTGTAATAAAGGTACCTAATATTTTTTTCCCATTTCAGTATTAAATCGAATGCCTCAAGAGTAGGAATGTAAATATGAAACGCTCCATATTGTTAGTAGTTCTATTAAGTGTGAACTGTTTTGGAGGTGAGTTTTTTTTTTATATAGAACAGGGGGCAAACGGGCAGGAGGATCACCTGATGTTAAGTGATACCGCCGCCCATGGACACTCTCAATGCCAGAGTTTAATAAATATTACACTTAAAGTTATCGTTAATTTAAATAGTGAAAATCGTTGTTCGTGAGATATTTTGACTTATTATGAACATTGTTGACACACACATATTACAAATACTACTTGTATTTTTAATCATTTGTTTCTTAGAAATAGGTTAACGAAACGCGTTGGCTACGTATGGAAATTGTCTTTGAATTGTAGAATACAAAATGTATACATAATAAAAATCAACAGTTTAAATACATTTATTATATTTGTCAGACAGTTGTGAGTAGTTGATATAAATTTAATAATGTATGATATGATATGTACGATACAAACAATAAAAGAATTGACCATTTCATATGATTAATATTGTAAAATTTAAAATTCCTTTCGGTATAAATTTGCGCGCCATCCTGTGGCAGAATATGAGAACTAAGGATTTTACCTTACACATTTTTGTACCATATTGAAATAAATTATTATCATTACAAATGTTAGTTATAGGTTAAATGGTAAGTAGGCTAATTGAATTGAGCTGAACTTGAATATTACTTATAGACAAACCGTGCTCCGTCCGCAAAATAATAGGGCATTCAGTCGTATGTGTGTGTAACTCCACTTATTGTGATGAAGTGCGACGGAGGCTGCCAGATGCCGGTCAATTCGTGATTTATGAAAGTAATGAGGTAAATTTTAAGTTTTTTTGTGTCTGTTTAATTTAGAACACGTTGAATTTACGAACATATTGAGACACTATTACTACTACTACTTGTATACTAAGCAATTTTAGACGACCTAGAAATATTAGAGGTGTTTTTATAAATAATATTGTTTGTAATACTTACATTAATAAATAAGTTAGTATTTAGTTTAACAAATAAAGTTAAAATTTTTTGTATCAGAATCCCACAACTTGATTCCTATGAAATTAATTTTAAATTTAATCTTTGTATAATTATTTTACAAATGAAATCCGATCCATAAAAAGTGAAGAGGTTGAAGTGCTCTGATTTAAGACCATCTATGTATACATAATATATTATAATACTGATAGTATTTTATTATTAATAAATATTATATATAATATAAATATTATATTTTATATCCCTAACATTATCATACAATATTGTCAGTAAAAATTAACACTAGTATTTGTTAATATTCATTCAATGTTATTTTTTTTAATGCTTTCTATATTATGTTTTAGGCTGGAGCACGATTCGAAAAATACGATGGAAATGTTCTGAACTACGATGCAAGTAAGTATTTTATTAAAAATAATATTTACATAATTTGATCATAAAATCACGTCTATACCCCGTTTTTGTTTGTATTTATTTACAACACACAGATTGCAACACACATTTGTCATGTTTTGTTTTGTTTGTATCATATAGTTATATTGGTGAAACCTATTGTGGATACATCCAATGTGTTTATTTTATTTTTAACTTTATTTTTATTGTAAAGATGTATCTGTTTTGTTTCCAAAGAAATAAATAAAACAACATTTTTAATACTTGCTAAAAAGAAAACAATTAGTAAATACCACGAAATAATTACATTGAGTTCTCGAACGCGTATCCAAAACAATTTGTAAATAGGTATGTACACAGATCTAGCAGCCTCGCGAGGTATTTGCCGCGCTAGCACGATTGCCTCGGCTGAGGCACGTCCACACTCAACGAGCTGCTTCGCGCGGTAAATGCTTCGGCTGTGCGGTCGCGCCCAATGAATTTTCTCCAAGCAATGTAGTTTCGTTAATTTGTTCAATTGCAAAGACCATGTGCTGTTCTATAATGTGTATACAAATATGTATTATAACGAGAAAAGATTTGTGTTTTTGTACATACAAACACATGTTTGTCATATTTTCACAAGAAAGTTTCTGGATCGATTTCAAAAAATTTTTCACCATAAGAAAACTGCACCTTTATTGATTGACAAAATAATATAAACTATACTATATTTCAGCGATAAAATTAGGTGTGATGCTAGAGCTGGATTTCTCTAAACAATACCAAGAAATTATAGGTTTTGGTGGGGCCATCACTGATTCAAGTGGCATCAATTGGAAGAGCCTATCAGATGATGCTCAACAGCAATTAATAAAGTAAGTTCACTTACTTATATAAGTTAAACTTGCATAATTGTGTTTTTTGAAATACTCTATTTCATTCATTGATGTTCATAGGTTAACCTATATGTAAATTATATTCGGTCCAAATTGTAATAAAGTCTTTATTCATTTTAAGTAGGTACATCTTTCTTTTCATAGTGTAAGATTTGGGAACCCTTTTAAGTAAATATACCTGTGTTAGGGTTCCCAGCTCTTCCATAACAAACATAATTACTTAAAATATCATTATTTAACCAATTCGTTTTCTTTTTATTTATTTTTATTTATTTTTTTTTAACCGTTATCATCACACCTGAGTGTGTGCATGAGTAAGTGTGTGGGTGTGAATGTGTGAGAGAGTGAATGAGTGAGTGAGTGAGTGAGTGAGTGAATGAGTAAAGTGTATTTATATCGTGGGTCTCAAAAGCAGCTCTAACACTGCATAAGGCGTGATCATAAGCCAGTCTTTTATTAGGGTTTTTAGTTTGTAGGCGGTGAGAGGGTAGATGTTAAGCAGCCTATTTATACTAATTGTATGCTTGTCGTAATCCATTTTTTTATTATATTGGTGTCCTATATTTTTTCTTTTATTAGTTATTGTAAATCTTAGTTTTATTTAGAATTAATTTTTGTTTGTATCTGAGGGTGCTTTTATGTTACGATATCCTGATTTTTCTTCATAAGTTTAATAAATAAATAAAGTCGTGATATTCGAATTAAAAAACTTAATTTAATAATTACGTGGAACTCTTTAAAGAAAAAACACATTAACTTAACAACCTATATTCAACAATATTTCAGCGCATATTTCAGTGAAAGTGGTATTGAATACAGTGTTTTACGTGTTCCCATTGCCGGATCAGATTTCTCCACACACAAATATGCATACAATGAAAGTCCCGAAAATGACGTCAATCTTTCAAACTACACCTTAGCCACTGAGGACTTTGATTATAAGGTAATATTTATTTCTTTATACTATATTAAAAGTCACTACTTATTCGAAGACCAATGTATCACCTACACCGATAATTCGCTGCTAAAGTGTGCGCATGGGCACATTCAAAAGAAGTTTTTAAGGAAATAGCAGAAAGGCTAGTCGACATCACTGGAGACCGAAGAGCTGGCAGGAACCTCGGACAAAGAATAAGTCTAGCCATTCAAAGGGGGAACGCTGCCAGTATCTTCGTAACCTTGCCTAAAGGGACTTCTTTTAGTAATGTATTTTAGTTATATTTTAAGGGTAGATATTGTTTTTTATTGAATATGTTATACTTATTAAATCTAAACATTGAACTGAAAAGAGGAAATCATTAGTTATTAACGATAACGAACAGGTTTAACGATTGTCCATAAATGCCTATTATATATTTAAATCCAACCTCAACAAAATAAGAATAACTCAATCACTAATTCATATATTATACTTATGAATATTTGTTTAATTAAATACATTATTTAATAATTCATCCCACTTAAAGAAAACACTTTTTTAACGGATTAAAGTTATGTATTATTGTAAACTTATAATTATTTAAACATGATTTAAATTTAACCGACGTTTCGCGTGCTTTACAGCGTGCGTGGTCACGTTACAATAAATATAAGTTTACAATAATACATAACTATATATAATATTAATTATAAGTTATTAGAAATCTAACTATAATAATAATTATAAGTTTACAATAATACATAACATTAATCCGTTTAAAAGTGCTTTCTATAAATGTGTAAAAGTTATGTTAATATAAGACAATACTAATTCATCCCACTTCACCATGGTTGGCACCTAATCCCATGCGCTATCAGACAATAACTCTCAAAATGAGAGTTATTGTCTGATACTAGGAGATTATTTCTTGGATCACCCTATGACTTAATACATTTAACTTTTGTACCCCAAACGGGATAATAAAATAGTTTTCGTCCTATTTTTAGTTCTAGCTAACATGCACACAAAGTTTTCGTAAAGCCGTTACGGAGGAGTTCACAAACACTGAGATTAATAATTTAAACCTACGTGTTTGTGATATTCCCACAGTAATGTATATTATTCCTATAGCTGATAAAAACCTGTATGTTTTATAAAAGCTAAAAAATATTTCAGATACCATTTATAAAAGCGGCTTCAGCTGTTTCACCAACTACAATCCTTAACTTGGCATCTCCATGGTCTCCACCCGATTGGATGAAGGAGGGTTTGGAGACGAACAAGTGCGGTCGTCTCAAAAAGGAATACTTTCAAACATATGCAGACTACTTATACAGGTAATAAATTTAATTGTCGTGATTTCTGAGATCGAAATATAAATGAAATATTTTGGATTAGACATCTAGAAGGCTGATCGCATAGTATAGATCGTTTAGAGATAAAGCCAGTTCGATTTTTTATGGCCATGCGTATGGTTTAGTTTGTGGAATCAGTTTCCGCACTTAGACCTTCAATAGGACCGTTGTGCGTAAAGTCCTGGTTAACTAAGCCAGCCGAACTTCAAAAGCACAGAAGCCTCCTGGGTACTAAGCAGGCTTGGCTCACTAGGTCGCTCCGTGAAGCCATTAAAAAAAAGTAAGCCATATTTGGAATAAATTATTGTGATTGATGAATGATAAATAGGGATATTATATTGTAATAGAATTTGTTAGCTTAGAGGTCGTCAGACTAACTATTTATTTATTTATTCAATTACAGACATGGCTAAACTCACAATAAAAATAGAATATAATATATACAATACAAAATTAATTAAAATAACATAAAACACTGTATATTCTAACCCCTAATACCCTCCAAGTATACCCTCAAATCACAGTACACTACCGCCATACGCTCACCAAATAGGTCGCTCTCTGGTGAAGAGTCGAGAAAGCCATTAAGCATCGATAGTAATCGAGGAATGGGAGCTTGTTGACGCTGAACAGTGCGAGCCGAACGCACAGCAAAGAGATTATGTTTCCGGAGCGGTAATAATTGTCCGGAACGTACAGTCTGATGATTTCCCCCATCAAGTATGCGCTTTCCGTTTCGTTTTTAATAACGTTTAGACCAAACCTTACCACAGCCAAATCTCTACGAAGCTCTAACGAATTGTACCCCAATACCCCCATCAGGAACTTAGTAGGGTAGAGGTAAGGAAAAAAATTGTACCTTCGTTTGTACAGGATTCTAAGGAACTTCTTTTGCACCCTTTCAATATATCTGATAATATGACAGTCGCTTGTACAGGGATGCCTTGTATGTAAAAGAAGACTGGTTGTGTCAGGCAGACAGCTTTTCACCTACTTGCCTCTTACAAAATATTTAAATGACCACGACGCTGATACAACTTGTAAAAAATTCAGCTGCGGACGGCTAGAATTTTTTACAATCTATTATATAAATGAGACAAAATGTCTGGTTATTTATTTGTTTAATTTGTTAACGTCAAAGAAAGACTGGTACAAAATTTTAGCATTATGAAAATAGTAATAAAAATGTGAAAGAATAATTTTTAAACTATGAGTAGGTTTTTTAAACTGTATATAGTATTGTCATAATATTAACATAGCTTTAAATGTGAAATTTAAAGAAAACACTTTTTCTACCGGATTGAAACTGTGTATTTTTATTGTAAACTCATAATAATTTTAAATTTATCCGGCGTTTCTTGTGCTTTAAAATAATGTATAATGTTATAACTATTTTTTTCAGGTTTATCGATCTTTATAACGACGAGGGAGTACCCATATGGGGATTGACTCCAGTCAACGAACCAACGAATGGAATAAAGCCAGATACACAAATTAATTGCATGTCTTGGAACGTCGATATGATGGTAGTTTATTTTTTATTTAATTTGTTTACGGGCATAAAATTTTTATTTACCTGAATAAAATATAATAGTAACAATGTTGGACATTCCTGCAGTTTTGAAATGAATTTCAATATTATTTTTATTATAGCCGATTTGTATGTGGCATTTATATAATTGCATTAATGTAAATGCCACATATAAATCGGCATGAAAATGTCATTAATTTTATCATGTCACATAATGTCGTAATAATAGGAAAGTTAAGTTTAGATTTCTTTTTTAAATTAGAATTGGTGTCAAACTCATGATCTAGATACTCGCCCACGCTATAAAGCACCTTGCCTTTAAAAACCCAATCATTTGGAAAATATAAATCTGCGAAAAGTGAGCTAGAGACAGAAGTCACTTTCAGGGAATTATTTATTACTAAAACTTAGAGGTTAGAAGAAATTTTGTACGATGCTAACAAACGCACTTTAAATGTATCACTCGTTGTATCTTAATGCAAAAAATCCTTACGCAAGAATTTTTCAGAGCCAGTAACTGCCAATGGCGATAACGATAGAAATCCGACTTTCCTATGAAATTTTTCGGGATCATAATCGCTTTTCTTAGCTACAGAGTAGTTGCAGCTACAGGTTTTGTCAAAAGCACCGTGAAACGAAAACTTTTTGCATTAGGTTATCAAATCTCACTCACTCACTCACACATTTGCACCCACACACTTACTCATGCACTCAGGCGTGTTGATAACGGTTGAAAAAAGATAAATAAAATAAAGTTAAATAGTGTAACTATTTTAAGTAATTAACAATTAAGTTTGTTTATGGAAGAGCTGGGTATTTTAAACTTAAAAGAGTTTCCAAATCTTACACTTAGAATGATAATGTACCTACTTAAAATGAATAAAAACTTTTTTATTTTATTTTTTATTTAAATCCAAAACTTAAAACATTATTATTATCATTATGTTGATACACACTAGCAGCTTTTATGCTGATGCGCGCGTTTTTGCGTATTTAGAAAAATTACCCAATCCTTTTTTTACAGGCCTCAAAGATTTCTAACATATTGTAATTTTTCCAGGGAAATTTTATTAAGAGAAACCTTGGGCCCACAATTCGCAGCTCGAACTTTAGCGATGTCAAAATCGTCGCCTGTGACGACCAACGACCGTTTATGCCCTACTGGGTCAATGGGGTAAGAAATATTCGTTACTTGGCTGTTGGCCATAGACCAGTAGCAAACCTCTAGTTTTTCTTTATCTGATATCTTTTTATTCAAATATATGTAAGTTACCAGCCTTCTGAGCCTGACACACGTCCTAAACTTTGGGTCAGTTTTGGTCAACTTTTGGTCAGGCATGCCAGTTTCCTTACGATATTTTACTCAATCGCCACTTTTGTTATATCTTGATCATCAACCTATACCTACAAAAAGAAAAGAAATTCGTCTTTTTCAATTTTCTCGAAAAAAAAAGAAAATCGTCGAAAACTAGTGGATGATTTTAGAAATCCGTTTACAATTATAATCTTACCCGCTCTACGCCCTTGACTTGCGAACTGCGTATAAATATTTTTTTTATGTAGTATAACTGTTGTGGGTATTATTTTGACGTTCTATCGACTTAGTAGTAACTGTTAATGTTAATGTAGAGGAATAAATAAATAAATAAAATTATTTATTAAAAAAGCGTGCGCCATTACAAAATCGTCTAACGAGTGAATAAATTATTCCTCTTAGTATTAATCTTCCTCTCTTTCTCACTCTTCTTTATCTTTAGATGTTCAACATGCACCCAGAGACACTGGACTTCGTCGATGGCCTTGCCGTTCACTACTACTTCGACACTGATCTTAATTCGGTGATCATTGACAATATTAATAGAAAATATCCATCCAAATTCATCATTAATACAGAAGCTTCTGAAGGTATGAATTATTACAAACTCAGATCGCTTTTAAAAACATCAAGTGATTTCTGCTTGCCACGTAACAAACAATTTGGTAGTATAATTCCTTAATTCAGATGATTAACTCATATTTTGCTAAATGGATTAGTAACGATTCAGTCTCATTTGCTATGTTACATTAGTGAACAATGATTTGGGGGCAAACAAAAAAGCTGTGAACCAAAAAAGTTTCCAACTGCAACATATTCAACCTACCCCAGTTTTGCCTTGATGGTTGAAGAATCTCTTTGTGTCATACACAGATTTAATTTTACTAACTTCAATAACTATTTCAGGTATGTCGGAAATGAAAAAAGTACAAGAAGGCTCGTGGAGTAGAGCAGAACGGTACATCAAAGATATAATACAAGTAGGTTTATTATGGTTTGCTGATCCAAATTGCTAACCAGGCAAAGGTTGTTTCGTCATCCAAAGATACCTCTAATATCGCTATTAAAGTATTGCTTTATTTCTCCTGCCATTGTGTACAAACATTTTCCATCTCTTATATTTTTTTCAAAAGATTCATACATTAAAGTCATACTGAAACGTGTCTCGAAGAATACGCCTTGGCTACATTGGTAATATAATTGTATCGGTAATATATTATCAGTGTTAGTAATATTAAATATATTAATTTTAAACTACGCATCTGCCATTTGGTTCAGTGTTTTGTTCAATCGTTAATATTGAGGTAAGATACAGTAACGTTTCCTAGTTCTATCTGCTAAGTTCGACTGATCTCCAAAATGTATTAAGATGCTTTGCCCTCGTTCATTAAATTTCACCCCTATTGACTTCGGTAGCACGGGTGAAAATTTATTTTTTAAATTTTCGTAGATATGTTCTATAATATTGTGGAACATATATAGCGCATGCGATGAAAGATATTTTATAGGAATTATTTTTTCTTAGTTAGTATTTTTATAATTTTAGTAGGAATACTCATTTTTTCGTGCCTATATTAATCAGTGATAATGTAGGCATTCAATTGGTGAAAGAATTTTTAAAAACGGTCCGGTACTTTTTGAGTTACAAACATCTATAAAATATTATCATAATCATAAAGTACAAATATTCAAGTTTATTTTTATGTATGATAATAATTAAAGAAATATAATATAAAACTACAGTACTTACGACATAATTGCCGACACTCGGAAACACTTGTTGACAAAATTCACAGGAACCACTTAACCGACTTTGGATTTTTTTACAAAGAACTCTTCATATTTCATTGCCATCTGTAGTTTATTGCGTAAACTATTTCCTAAGCTATCGTTCTACGTCGATAAAAACGTTTATTTCTAACTCAGTTTGAACTAGATGTCATTTTTTTGAAACTCTGCGGTTTGGGTACTGTGGTAACCATGTACGATGACGCCATAATTTTTTTGGTTACTGTAGTACCCACGTACATAAGAGTGGCTAGGAAATGATTATGCCCTTCCGTCATTGTATGTGTTTCATATTTTAATTATGAAGAAGTTACACCTATATACATGCCTTTGATTAAGGTTTTACTGATATTAATTATATTTTTTAGGATCTCAACTTGAACTTAGTAGGCTGGTTGGATTGGAATCTGTGTCTGGACATGTCTGGAGGGCCCACATGGTGCCACAATGAAATCGATGCCCCAATTCTGATCGACGCTAGAAAGGGGGAGTTCATCAAACAACCCATGTTCTATGCGTTGGGTCATTTCTCTAAGTTCATACCGCGGGGGTCTCGAAGAGTGAAGATTAATTCAAAAAGCAAGAAAAAGATTTCTCACGTTGGTTTCATTACACCACAGAACACGGCAGTTGTAATTCTATATAATGAGTATGTATTATATATTAATTACATATATTATATTTAATATATACGGGAATCAAAATGTCAAGTGCTAAAAGTAAACAATTTTTTACCGGATTGAAGCTATGTATTATTATTAACTTATAATTATTTAACATAATTTTAAATATTTCCGACGTTATGCGTGCTTTATAGTGTGCGTGGTCAAAATGTGTTTTCTTTTAATGTGTAAAAGCTATGTTAATAAAACACTATACTATTTTGACTGCTTTTTATAGGTATATATAACGTTATGTTGACAAATGATGAAGACAATTAAGTTTAAAAAGGGTATTTAAACACTACACTCTTCTAATTTAAGCACTATTTCGTTCTTTCTGCAAACAGTTGCAATTAAACTGATATTAGTTTAAGGTTAAAGATTTGTACTACAAAAATCGTATCAACTGAATAAATAACAATATAAATATAATTTCAGTGGTAACCCAACTGTTGCATCAATCAAACTTAACGATAAACAAGTTATTGTACCATTGGAAAAGAAATCTATTGTTACTGTTGAAATTAAGCCGGAATAGTAAGTATTAATAAGTACCTATTAATAAAATTAAAAGCTAGACTTTTATTGAACATTATTCGATATTCAGTTAATTTATATAAATAGCATATAAATAAAGTACATATGATAATATGCATACGTAATATAATAAATAGTCACAATTTATACGTAATAACAATTTTCTTTATTTTTATTCATTTATTTATTTATTTATTAATACTTCGTTGCATTACATAAAAGGAAAAAAAAATTAAACATAATTTAATGAAAAGCAACTGGCGGCCTTATCGCTTTAGAGCGATTTCTTCCAGACAACTTCTGTGAGTAAATTACATAAGGTAGGCAAGAAGTGCAAAAATACATATTACAAATACAATAAGAAGGAAAAAACATACTTAACAGAAACAAAAAGAAATAACAATAAACTAAACTGATAAAGGATACATAAAAAAAAACAAAAGTAAAAAGTGCACATGAATCATGATAATCTAATTCAAGATCAATATATTCGTTTTCATTTATTCTAAGAGCAAGGTTGGTAACCTATTGACGACCTATTCAGTGTACGAAACCTCATTTCAGAGGTCGTATGTTCGATCCCAGGCTGTGCACCAATGGATTGTCTATGAGCGCATTAACATTCGCTCGAACGGTGAAGGAAAACATCGTGAGGAAACCAGCTTGCCTTTGACCCAAAACGTCGACGGCGTGTGTCAGGCACAGGAGTCACCTTCTTGCCTATAGTTTGACAAATGGTTATGACACTGATACAGAAATCTGAGGCCTTCACTGATTATTCATCAGCTTATCCTTCGACAATGGCCTCCTCTTATAATAGCCATCATGACCGCTATCTCTTATAGTTCCACTCATATACATACCCCTCCTACGTTACCAATTGTATAGACTCCATTATGTTCTGTTGCACAACTAGTAAAACGCTGTAAAGAAGAGTTTTACTTAGGAACTCAGAGAAAAATAGTTTTAGAATTTTTCTCTGCTATTAACAGGACAAGAAAAGTTTTATATAAAGGTATTCACGTTATAGTCATTTCCATTAATTGTTTATTATTTTTTACAAACTAAAGTAGTTAAATTACTCGTGACGTATGGTTCTCTTACCTGTAGAAATGTTTGACAGCACAGGTTATTTATTTTAACATTTAATTTAAACATCATCACCACAGAGTCAAAGTAATTTGATGTCAGTGCAATTTATTTAAAAAATATTTGAATTAATACAAATAAAATGTTGTGTATTCAACTGTGTTAGTTTAGTTTGTTAATTTTATATCAATTAAATAGTATTTTACAATAAGAAATTAAAATTGTTGATGTCATAAAAATATTTGAATATGAAACAACAGTATTTTTTTGAATTATTTAATCACAATGTCAAATAATATTAAATAATCTTAAAGTAAATTAGGTATGTAACCATGGTTTTGAAATAGAATCTCAAAAAAATCGCAATTATAAAACGACATGTTGAGGACGCGGTGACATCGTGTTAACAATTGCCGCAAAAGGCAAATTCGCGTATTACGTATTTATATGTAGAAAAAAAGCCCACGTGTGAGTTTCTAGTTTATAATACAAACAACAACTTAAACAAAAATCGATAAAGGACTATTTAAATTCATATAACGTCAAACTGGAAAACGTGATCATCCGTAACAAATTGTTTTTAAGTAATTTAGAAATCGAATATATCGAATCTATAATTTATATAAAATACAAGGTTATTCTTTTGACTTACAAATTCTACTGTTTTCATATTTTCATTCACATCAATTAGCTAGTTTTAAATTCAGTCGTTTCCATTATTTCGTAAAACAGAAAATCTTTTTTATGAACTCCTTATTTTTTAGATAATATATTCTCGATTCTATTCATTATAATAAATTTAATTTTTCAGCACACCAGGTGGAGGTAAAGCAAAGAAACTTAAACGAAGAAAAGAAAGAAAAATGAGAAAAAACCTTTATTAAAATGTTATAGATACTTTTAACAATGTCAAGCGGCTTCAGCACTAGATTAATGTTTATATTTTAATAATAATAAACCATTTATTTGCAAGAAAGTGGTACATTTATAACGATCAATTATAGAAATCCACACAATCAGCCACACATAAATAGCCATGCAAATGATATATTAGTTTAGATCAAGTCGTATAATAAAAACATCAGTCATAATAAAAAGTCAAGCTATGTACAATCAATTGTTGTCACTTATAGGCCAAATATTCGCCCAAGCTATAAAAACACCTTGAATTTAAAAAACCTAATCACCTCCTCCTTCAAAATATTACATGGCAGCAATCTTTAACTTCTTCTTTTTGTTTTAGATGTTTGTTTTCTGTAGCTGTATTAGTGGTTTTATATTCTATTCTATTCTATTCTTTATGTAATGTTATTTTTTTTCTTGATTTAACATCCATAGTAAAATAAATGTTATAATTTTTTACTTTGCCTTTACACTCGAACCTGTAAAATACGATGTGAAACACTTGAATCCATAACAAAATTAACTTTTATTATTATAATTCGTAGGGAAAGTAAATTATAACACATTTAATTAAATAATTATTTAATAAATATATGAATTCCTTAGTAAAAATTAAACACATTTATGTTTTTTATTAAATTGTCTATGGATTTAACAGTTTTTTGTTTATACTCTCATTCTATAGTTCTTGTTTTCTTATTGTAAATAAAAAAGTACATATGTCAGAAGTGAAACTTCTTTGTGAATTAATAATTACTAAGGTAAGCCGTTGGCAAGCTTTTTTATCTATAAATAAATAAAAAAAGGTAAAAGCCCTAATACTCCATGTATGTATTTGTATATCTCTTATTCACTGTAAGTATAAGTGCTAATAATAATATATATAAATAAATTAACTAGTAAACGAATACACAAACCAATATAGCATGTATTATTTCTCAATATCCCTTATTCTCTCTCTTGTTCAATCTTTCTCACTATAGCTCTCTCCCACCTCTCGGTCCATGGCACTGTGCGTGATACGATAATCGCTCTACCTCACTTTTTCTCTCGATCTTTCTCACTTGCTTGCTCCCTACTCTCACTCCATCGCTAATTGCTTCATGCTACGTTCGCCCTGTCTCACTCTCTCTCAATCGGTCTCGATCGCTCTCTCTCTTCTTTTCGACACTTCCGTTGCATACTTGCGTGACGTTACATTTGTAAAAATTCCACATGCGCCTAAAGAAGTTTCACTTCAAAAATTACCGATGTAGCCGGGGCATATTTCGCGTCGCGTAACGCGCCATTCGTTAACTAGTGTATTGGAATAAATAAAATCTTTCATTTTTTTTGGAAAATTTGAGAGATAGAAATAGACCCTGAACATAATGGCAGTAGATTATTATTAATAATAAAAAAAACTCTTGCTTTCTTATTCTTTCTGCGAAGTCTTCATTACTGATGGTCATGTCTTGAGAAGCCCTAAGGGGACTGCTAAGCTGGATAAACTCAATAAACTTTTTTTTATTTATAAGACATTTTTTTTTATGATACAGCATACATACCACCATTAATTTTCACGCCTCTACAGTTAACCCTTATTTTTATTTGTTAGTTAAAAACCTATAACTTGAACTGTGAGGATTATATAGAGAAAAACACAGAAAACCTAAAACCGAACAGTTTCTGGGGTATATAGCAAAATGTTCCAATGTTGGTAACGAGAAACAAATTTCGCAGGGACAGCTAGTATGATATATATAAATACTAGCGGAACCGACAGACGTTGTCCTGTCTACACGTCTTTAATTTGAAAATTTCAAACTTTTTTTAATAAGCTAAAACATTCTGGACCATTTTGATGAAAATTATTATTCAAATGTTATGACAATATCGAACGATCTAGCACATGGTCTACAATAACACTATGATAACATAACTTTTTTTTTAATTTGATCGCAGCGCTAACTGTCGGGATAGACTAAAATTAAAATTCGAATATTATTTAAAATTTGACACTGCGATGGTAGCGCCGTCTGTCGCATCCAATGTAAAACATTCCAAAATCAACAACTACTAATAAATTAAAAATTAATTAAAAAAACATTGTCCAGCGGACAAAATTGTGAATCTAAACCATTCCCACACACACACACAAAAAATTTCGTCAAAATCGGTCCAGTCGTTTGAGAGAAGTTCAGTGACATACACACTCACAGAAGAATTATATATATAAATATATATATATATTTAATTCAAGTTAAGGAACCCTAATTTACACGATTGATGAGTAAACATAGCGGATAATAAACAGAAAGTATAAATTAAACAGTTTTTCTTAATATACAGTGAAAAGCTATCCACTAAATTGTGCAAAATGATTATTTATTTAGCTTCACAAATAATTGTTTTTTTAACGTTATCAACTATATGCTGTCTAGCAGGTAATTGTTTTTAGTAATTAACTCGTTAATTATTCGAAAAATAACTGTTTTAACTATTTTTTTTAAACTTTATAATCTATTACGGGTAGTTCGATATGAAAATAATGAATTTAATTTAATATGAATAAAATAAAATTAATAAAAAAAAATTTAAATATTAAAAAAATCTTTATTCAAAAACAATTTTTCTTTTAAAAAAGTAACATTTTAATAAGTGTATTTTAATCCACCGAGATTATAGGGACATTCATAATTTATTAATAATGATATATTATTTAGACAATTTGTCTTTGTATTGACCCCAGCCATCGTCAACTCAGCTCAACGAATAAGTATTGCAATACAGCGAGAAATGCTACCAGCATTAACGATACTCTGCAGGGACCTTTTTAAATTTGTTTTATTTATATATTTTATCTATTTATTATCCATCTTAAATTATTATAATTATCACTATGTAGTTCAAGAAAATTGTAAATACTGTATATTAAACGAAATCGACGATTTTTTCGAAACGAAAATTTCTGACCTAAACTAAACAATGAACATTAGCATTTGTGTAGTAACACAAATTACTCTTAATTGAAAAGCCATCAAAGCGCAGTTTCGTGTCCCAGTTGGTATTCAGAAGTCATTTTTTTCCTAGTTTCCATCCCTTATGAGTCAGCTAATAGCATATCCTAAGCTATCGTAAATATTCCATGTCCTGTGTTATCTATTTCTGTACTAATTTTTAACATGCTATAGGCAAACTGAGCTCTAAGTTTTGACTTTGAATGTTGCGCTTGAAATAAATAAAATATTTGTTGGGAGCTTTAACACGATATATTAATCAGCTGAAACTGATAAAACTATACCTGCGTATGCCTTTCAAAACTTCATTGTAAATACTCGTAATTGGTTCTTGATTACACCGATAGAAAACATAATTCTGTAATAAAGTTGTACTTGATAGAACTTTCAGAAGAAAAAGAAACGTGTGGCACTCGGGGACTGCTGCGATAAAAATATAATAGCATTTTTTATCAACCTATGCAATGATAATTGTTTATTTATTTTTTATTTATGCAGTATTTTTTTTCTTTGACATTAATTCAATCTACCGACTCAGACCAACAAGCCTATATAGACTGTCACGTGTCTAACGCGTACCGGCCGCGCTTACGTTACCGATGTCGTCAGAGAGATGTGACACGCAGTATGCGTTCTGTCCTACTCTAATGCATATTGGGCGCACCTTTATTACGTCATAGTGACGTCATACTCGGTCGCCGCGCTCAATGCCTGCGATAAAATCTATGCAATAGCTTTAAGAAAAAAAAGGTACTAAATAGTACACGTGCTTGGTTTAATGGTTTCTGTTATATACATAATGAAGAATGAATTTACATATAAATATATACATACTTATTGAGAATCTAAATTGAGAATTTAAACTATATGTGTGTGTGTGTATATATATATAAAAGAGGGCTACTTTTAATATTATATTTTAATAACAAAAACTTTGGTGGTCGGAATGGGGGGTGTTAGGTTTATTTCGTTACGGAATTTCTGGATTCGGTCCCCACGCTCAAGGCCCGCGATAAAATCTATGCAATAGCTTAAAAATATGTTAGAAGAAAAATCAACATACATAAATCAATTACTAAGACGTATGAAAAATACATTATTTACCAGATCTACCGTGTGCGTATCGACAAGGAGACAAGCCAGATAGATTAGTCTGCGTGTGTAATGCGACATACTGCGACACAATCGACAGAGTTCCGCCTGCACAAGATAGCTACATAACATACACAACTTCTAAGGTAATTAACGCGCTCTTTCTATCTATTTGTCTTCGCTATATTAATTTACGTGAAATGGAAAATTAAATTATTGATAAGGTTGGTATAAAAAAAATCTTGAGAGAAACTTCTTGATGCGCATGAGGGTAGAGTAAAACTTTTAAGTCACGAAGATGTGCAACGTTTTTGTCTAAGAAAAGGGAAAGACCGATTGACACCGACTGAGAGAGAGTAAGACATTGAGAAATACACGCTATTGGTTTGTATTCCTTTAGTAGTTACATTTTAGGACTTAAGATGTAAAATTTGTCGCTTGTGCGGTAAACGCACATTTTTATTTAGTTATATTATCATCAGCATGTATTCAGTATGTAAACAGTGTGAATATAGAGTAACAAATCAACAAATAAAATTACTAAAAAGAAACAAACTAGATTACACAAAATTAACCACACAATTTCTATGAATTATTTAACAACAAATAACCACAATTTCAACAACAAGTAGCATAGTAACGTCCTATATCTTATGCGAGTGTCGAAGAAGTCCACCCGACCATACGGCGCGTCGTGCTTTTATAGCCTGAAAACCAGTTTAGTCCAGTATACCCCACTGCTACACGTCACTTGACTTTTTACAGCTTATTCGGCCTCTCCTGACGACGGTGCGTCCTCGCCCGTGTGATGATAGGCAGGTTGGCATGTTGAAACTTGACCTGCTGGTGACTCTTGTATCTCGTGCGGTGGTTGTGGTGAAGGACTATCGTCATCATCAGCGCCACCTAAAAATTACATCATTTTTGTTATTATAACGTTAAATTAACATAACTTCATCGAAAGTAAGAGTGCATCCATTACTTTCGACACAACATTGGTAAAATAACTAATTGTGTAGCACACAATATCAATTGAAATAAGAGAGCATCCATTAATTCATTTTTTTTTTACATAGCAAGAGCGTCTCCATTGCTTTCAACAGTAAGAGCGTCTCCATTACTGTACATCACACTAAGCAAGAGCGTCTCCATTGCTTTCAACAGTAAGAGTGACTCCATTACTCTACATCACACTAAGCAAGAGCGACTCCATTGCTTTAACAGTAAGAGCGACTCCATTACTGTACATCACACTAAGCAAGAGCGACTCCATTGCTTTAACAGTAAGAGCGACTCCATTACTAACACACAAGACTCCCGCAGGTCTTTACCAAAATAGGTACTACCTATATGATAAGCAGTCCTAATAAAATGACAGTTCTCATAAACATTTATCAACATACATAAGGCAAGTAAAATTACTTACTCTCAAAGAATGCGGCACACACATCAGGGGTCCATTCACCGCGCCAAGGCATCATGTATTCCGCGGCAGCTTGCGTGGTTTTACCATAAGAACCAGCGACCAATTTCAGTTCATATCTGTCCTGCGATAACACCGCTAAGACCACATATGGTCCGCGCATACAAGAGTCTAGCTTACCAACAGCTTGGCTCGCCTTTCGAACAAATACAAAATCACCCTTTTGGAATGATTTTGGTGTCCTGCAATTTTTATTGACGCGAGCATCTTGAGATACACGGTTTTCATCTAATCGCTGTGAGGCCTGTTGGCGGGCAAGTTCACGTAGCGACTCTCGGTTCGGACTCGTTGCTTCTAAAGCGACATCTCGCACTAAGGATTTAATAACTGGTGTTGCTACATTACTACCAATTAGCAAATTCATAGGTGACAATTTAGTACATTTTTGCATAGTAATGTTCAAGGTGAGCTGTAGTTTCCATAAGATATTAGACCACTTTTCACTTCTATAATTTGACTCGACACGAATCATATTCATTACTGTTCTACAATACCGTTCAACTTGACCATTACTTTGATGCATCTCAGGTGTTATGAAATGTAATTTACAATCTAAATCTTCAATCCATTTAACAAATAAAGTGTTCTTATACATCCGTCCACGATCAGTAACAATTAATGTGGGCGTACCAAACAAAGATATCGCATTTTCAAATGTTTTTATCAATGCATGCGTATCTTGTTTTACTATAGGATACAAAAGACAATATTTAGTATATGCATCAATTATAAGTACCACGTATTTAAAACCATTAGACTCTGGAAGAGGTCCTAATATATCAGAATGAACGGTATTAAATGGCACAAGAGGCTTTACCCACGAGTTAATTGGCTGTGATTGGTTTTTTGGCACCTTTTTATGAGAAATACATACAACACAGTGTTGAATGTATTTCCGTACAAATGATCTTAACTTTGGAAACCAAAAATATTTAAGAATTAAGTCGGTTGTTTTGTCAATACCGATATGTTGGTGTTCGTCGTGAAACACTCGTAGCAAACTAAGACGGTGGCCCTTCGGTATATAACACAAATATCGTGATTCTTCACCGGTCAAATCATACTTATAGTAAAGGGTGTCACCGCGCTTAGTATACCGTGATGTGTCCAACTTACCATCTTGTAGATCCTGAAGTAATTTTTGTGTCTCAGAGTCAGCGGCCTGCGCTATCTGAGCCCAATTAACAGGCTTTTTTACCGTGCAAAAATTAACAGGGTTTCGACTCAAATAATCAGCATGTGATAGCGCCGTCCCCTTCCTGTACTCAAGTTCAAAATCATAGTCTTGTAGGTATATCCACCAGCGAGCAATCCTAGGAAGAAGATCTTTTTTACGTTGAGTCAGTTTCAGAGCATTACAATCGGTTACAACCTTGAATTTTATCCCAATTAAATAGTGCCTAAAATGTTGTAAAGCCCTGAGTACCGCCAACGTTTCTAACTCATATGAGTGGTATCGACATTCAGCACCTTGAGTTACTTTACTAAAATAAGCAACTGGTCTTTTATACTCGCCGTTTTTCTGTAACAACACTGCGCCATAACCCAACGCTGATGCATCGGTGTGTACCTCAGTGGGCAGAGAAGGATCAAAGATAACTAATACTGGCTCGGTGGTCAACCTTTTGATTATATCATGACGTGCCCTTTCTTGCTCCTCGCCCCAATTGAAATACACACCCTTGCGAGTCAACTTTGCAATGCAAGATGTCTTCATTGAATATTCTGGGATGTATCGCCTAAAGTAGCCAGCAAGACCTAAAAATTGTCTTACCTCCTTCACATTGCTCGGAGTTCGGGCTTCCACTAGAGCTGAGATCTTGTGTGAACTCGGCCTCACCTGACCATTGCTAATGACTCGGCCTAGATACTCGATCTCCGTAGTAAGAAATTTACATTTTTTTAAATTAATGGAAAAGCCTGCCTGGGTAAGGGTCTCTAACACGTCATGTAATGTACCTAAACCATCTTCTATTGTTTTACTAGGTAATAAAACGTCATCAATGTACACAAGGGCTCTGCCTGAATCTATGTAAAATCGTAACGTATTTGATATAATTCGTTGATATACAACCGGTGCATTGGCTAATCCGTATGGCATCTTTATGTACTCATAATGACCCTCAGGTGTAACGAATCCTGTGAGTGGTGTCGATTTTTCATTTAATTTTATCTGATGAAAGCCAGTGGCCATATCAAGGCAAGTATAGTAGGAAGCTTTACCTAAGCGATCAATATGGTCCTCAATTAACGGAAGCGGGTAGTGATCTTTAACTGTCTTTGAGTTTAGGGCCCTAAAGTCGACACAAAGCCTATCTGAACCGTCTTTTTTCTTTACAAGTAATATTGGACTAGAATATTCAGATTCAGATTCTTTAATTATTTTTTTATTCAATAAATCTTTTATTATACCTCTTACGCGTAATTTTTCATCATACGACATTTTATAAGGGCGGTAAACTACAGGAGTACTATCATGAAGTTTAATATTCATTGAACCGGTCTTAACCGTAGTAGTAGCCGTCCCATCTACTAAGAAATTTTTGAATTTTTTTACTATGTTCATCAAACGTTCCCTATCAAACCCTAACAGCGAAGTGTTTACTTCTACGACGTCGGTAGATTCGATTTTCATGACTCTCTCAACGGAGTTCGTAAGCCTTTGGACACCGCGAGTTCGTGTATAGATAACGCCATCCCGATTTAATACGTCGGTCCCTACGATCACCGGGATATTCATACTTTTGTCGCTCACAACATAAAAATCTATTTCAAGCGATATTTCAGAAAATTCTACCGTCAACGTAGTACAAAATGATACTTCGATGTCTTGGCTTCCTAAACCGCGTAATACACGGAAACACGGAATTTGAGTACACCGTAAACACTTTGTTATAGATTCAGAAATCAGAGACACCGTCGACCCACTATCTATTAGTACATCAACAGGCACATCTTGTATGATGGCGGTTGTAACATCATTTTGCTTATAGCAAGTAGCTATTGAATCACTACAAAAGTTAACATTTAGCCTACCGCTCGACTCGGAACGCTGTCGAACAAAACAGTCCTCCGTTTTATGTCCTACCTTCTTACAAAAGGTGCAAATAATTTTGTTATTAGAAAACTGCCTTTTATCTAAACTTGTATTGTTTATAGACCCAAGTGCGTTTTCATACTTAGTTTTTTTAGGACACAAAACTTGTCTATGACCAATTTCCCCACATGAAAAACATTTAATATTAGACTGAAAATTTTCTCGTTTTCGGAAATTAGCTCGCAAATTTGGCCTTTTAACGTGATTTTGTATTATAGAGCGCGTTTCTAGGGGCTTGGTATATAATGAGAGGAATTTAACTAGGTCTTCCGATGATAAATTAGCACTAGTCGCGGCGGCGCGAACTTGTGGGTCCTTTATACCCCGGATAATTACGGCAACAATTAACTCATCACTCATTCCTCGTACAACACGCAATCGTAATAAAGAGCGTCTAGCGTATTCCGCATACGTGAGATAACTATCAGAGTTTGTTTTCATTACATCGAATAAAATATTCGCTATGTCTACTCGCTGCGGACAAAGTGATTTAAATTCTCTTTTAAAATTAGTCCAACTACGATCATTACTAAGCCACTCATTTAGCCACACTTTTGCATCCCCTTTCAAACAATATCCAATCCGAGATAAGCACTCACGGTCATCCCAATAATTAGACAACCGCGCAGAATCTACCTCCTCACACCATATATCGAAATCGTTGAAAGACGGATCGAAATTAGAAATATAAATGGAGTTTGATCTTACCGGAATGGTACTCATCGCACTTACAAGTTTATTGGTCACCTGATTAAGCACCATGTCAGTGCTTGACTGGCATGTGCTGCTTGAACATGGCACCGGAGCATTCTCAGTACCATTGTGCGAACCATTAGTACCAGGTGGTAACGATGTAGTGTCCCTTACGGAAGAAAGCGGCAAACCCGATGGTGTTGCGCATGTCGGAACAAGTCCCGAACTAGACGCTGAGCGTGGCCGTCGTGACACCACTGGTGGACAAGGCTCCGTTGCTTGCGTCACGTTAGGACTGGACGTATTTTCCAAAGCGTTGAGACGGTTTAATATCGTCTGTAACGTTTCTTCAAGCCCAGAGACAGGCACACCTTCTTTTTTACGTGCTCGCCGCTTACCCTCCATTATTTTTTATTAAACGTATAACACTCGCGTTTCACACTGACTAAAATAAAACCACGTGGGCGTTAATTTAAACTAAGCAGAAGTGAGAACGAATCCCACTTCTGAAGTAACAAATCAACAAATAAAATTACTAAAAAGAAACAAACTAGATTACACAAAATTAACCACACAATTTCTATGAATTATTTAACAACAAATAACCACAATTTCAACAACAAGTAGCATAGTAACGTCCTATATCTTATGCGAGTGTCGAAGAAGTCCACCCGACCATACGGCGCGTCGTGCTTTTATAGCCTGAAAACCAGTTTAGTCCAGTATACCCCACTGCTACACGTCACTTGACTTTTTACAGCTTATTATAGATTTACAAATACATGAAGTGATCATATTACTGGTACATGATCATCTATCTATCACCGTAGTAATAATTTATTTACAAAGAAGTTCCCTTCTGACATGTGTAGCGTATACTTTGTACGCACGCAGTTTTTCATCGAATCCATTTTTTATACTAATGTCGATTTCAAACGTTGTTGGATTGAATAACAGTACCTATATAATTTACATATTTTACAAATTCTTAACATTGTCTTTAATATTTTTATTTTTATTCCTATTGTTTGTTACAATATATTTAATATATGTAATTAAAATCAATTGTGTGATGTTTCAGGCTGGATCAAGATTTTTAAAAGGCACCGGACGCATTGTTGATGCGGTAGATGGTAATTTTTTGTATTTATTAATTTTGCAATCCTACAGCTAACATAAATTATAAAAAAATGTTTTACTATATATAGTCAAAGATGGATTACAAAATATATGTCTAACACCGTCCGTTTCACAAGGCTTTTGCGTAATTTGCTAGGAACTGTGGAATCGAATCCCGTTGGAGTCTTCCCTTATAATACAATCACAAATATTTATTAGAAAACAATAATACCAATAACTAAGTGATACCAAATTATGAGTTATTACAAAGACAAAACAGATAACATATAAACAATATACAGTGTAAACTCTTTATAACTAAACTCGAGGGACTGAGCATTTTTTGTCCTTATAGAGAGGTATGGTTATATGGAGTGAATAAAAAAAACCAAATTAATAGGAATTTTTACCTGTTTGAACTGCTAACATGGCCGTTTACTGGCCATGTTAACAGTTTCAAAGTAGGTTTACGACTGATAATACGATAGGTACCCAGTATGCTTGGTCGAAGACCATCACTTCCGAGAAAAGAATGCGTCATACTGCACGTGTACAAGGCAATTAAGGATAACAAAAGCTAGACCGACCTTGGGATGTTTCGGAGCTTCAAAGTCTTTTGTTACCTGATAACATAACATAAACAATAATACCGATAATAAATATTTACTGTCTACAAATATGAACACATTTCTTCGTAATAGAGAACGGCGTATCGCTATAAAGAGTGTATCAATATGTGAGTTTTAACGCAAACCAACCAACTTGGGCTCACTCCAACGTTATAGGAAATATATCGTTATATAAGATAACGTTATAAAGAGTCTACACTGTATATAAAACAAAAAACATAAGTAAATACATTGATAGACAAAAATATACACTCTACCTTTAAAAGTAAAGCATATTTTCAAAGGATTAAGTTAACTTAACAAAGCCTTGTAAACTTTATTACTTAATATCATTACATACTTTAATAGTAAAAGAGTATTGTAATTTTATAAGTTTGTAGTGAATAAACTTAATTAATTAAACTTAATACTTTAAAATAATCTGTAGCAGCAGGTCGTTATTCATAAATTGAATATCGTATCTAAACATAATATGACAAATATGTATATATAGTGCATTTATACATAAGTTGTATGTGCTGAATATTTATATTTTTTTTAATTCAGTTTCGAAAAAAGTATGGCTTACTTAAAAGTATGTATAGAATAATATTTTTATTAATTTTTACATTATAAAGATAATTAAATATTTTATAATTTAATTGATTAAATATATATTTGAATAAATAGTAGATATAGTAATTCTAATATACCTAATAACTAACCGTAAAATTTAATAATTAAAATATATATATTGTTCGCTTAAAAGATATAACATTTTAGATGGAAATTATGACCGAGTAATCCAGCTTTATCCAAATGAAAGATATCAGACAATACATGGCTTTGGAGGAGCTGCTACTGATGCTGCTTGTATTAAGTGGAAGTCACTCCCCAAGGGCGCTCAGGAGAGATTTATAGAGTAAGTATGGAGTACTTTACGCGAGAAATACATATTATCTTCACTCATTCACTTACTCACTCACTCACTCACTCACTCACACATTTGCACACACTCATGCAATCAAGCGTGTTGATAACGGTTGAGAAAAAATAAATAAAATAAGGTAAAATAATGTAATTATTTTAAGTAATTAAGAATTAAGTTTGTTTATGGAAGAGCTGGGCACCCTGACACTTGTATTTTTTACTTTAAAGGGTTTCCAAATCTTACACTTAGAAAAGAAAATGTACTTAAAATGAATAAACACTTTTTTATCTTAATTATTAAGTACGCAAACAAAATGTAAACAATCATCGCACACGATGCCAATATGAGCCCTATGGTTTTAACCACACTCATAAATTGTTATTAAACATTCTCGTTTCCGATAATGTCTAATAACAAAAGTATCACTTAGATTAACAAACTCTCCAATAAGTCAAGTTAGTTTTTTGTTAATATAGCATCGCAACCCCACTAACATTAGTATCTTATACTTAAAATGTTCTGATTTTTAAATAAATTAAAGCCAGTTGTCACCCAGACTCTAACAAAGTGTTTAATTTAATAAATATCTCCGGCTCTGAACATAAATCAGGTAATTTGAGATCTATCTCAACTTCACTGTCATAAAAATGTGTTATGCCTAATTGTGACCAAGGGCGTTTAGGTTAATGTGATCTCAAACATTAGGTGTTCTCTAAAATCATTAATTTTTAGAATGTAAGGTGAGATGCTGGTTACTTTTTATTTAAACGTTTTATCTGTTTTAATATAGGTATATACACTTATGAACGTCAAAGAAATATACATTGAATGCTTCTAATTTTACATTTAGTGCCAGTTCTCAAATCACGGGCACAGAACAGAAGAGAAAAACTGGCAATTAACTCTAAACTCTGCGCCACTCTCTTTAATCGCCAAGTTCCACAAGACATCTTAAGTAATAATAAAATATATTAAAAAATAAGATTTGTCCTCTACCAGCAATGGTATTGAGAACTGGTGAAATAGGAGCACGCACTTGCATTCTGATGGTCGCAAATATATAGTCGAAATAACTAACATCACCGTATACACAAATCCAAGTACGACCAGTGACCACAAGTAGCACCCGTTCACGAGTATGACGCATGGCCAGTCATCGGCCCCCTCGCCATATTTTAGGGAGAGAGACAACCCGACGCATGAACGCTCCATTATCATAGCTTTAAATAAAGTGACATAGAATAAGCGATTGCAAATGTTTTTCAGATCTTACTTCAGCAAACATGGAATAGAATACACAATGATCCGTGTGCCAGTAGCATCTTCAGATTTTTCGACTCATCCCTATCATTACAATGAATACCCAGAAAACGACAAAGATCTCACTAACTTTACTTACACCAAAGAAGACACAGAGTACAAGGTATAATTAGTATAGTGAAGTGATCAGTATTGCCTGTAGTTTCATTATTTCTATTTCTGTAGGTATATGTGGGTATATAACTCCTACAGTGAAGGCAACATCGTGAGGTGAGGCATGCGTTAGACCCAGTAATGCAGCGAATGCGTGTGTCAGTCATAGAAGGCTAATCAGCTACTTGCCTATTGGAAAAAACAAATGATCTGAGGCCAAGACCTAAAAGGTTGTAGCGCCACTGTTTTTTTTAGTATATTATTATAATTATAGTCTGTCTTATTGATATATAAATTAACACAACTATAATTTTGTATAATAATAAGTTACGTACATTGTTCTGTACTTGTACTATTACTATAATAACAATACCCCAACGATGTTACTTATGTGGGCTGGATTATAAACAGAGTTTTAAAATACTAATGAATGGATGATCTTCCCAAGTCATTAAACTGAAAGCAAATTTCAATTTAATAACTTTTGTAATAAGATAATTTATGAAATGACTATTACTGGAAAATTGACATTTACTTTTCTGGAATCAAGTATGTCTGCTGTCGACAGGCTTTTAAACTCCAATTGATATATTTTAAAATGTACTCTGAAGGCAATTATTACACCATAAAACAAAAAAAAATAGTATTTTAAAAAGTAAAAAATTAAAACTGCAAGCATAACGCATTGTGAAATAAGAACCTTCACTCATTACGGCGAGATCATTACGGTAACATTACAAATGATTAAGATGGAACAAAACATCCCGAAGTTCTTGTCAACTGGTTCATTAGAAGCTTTGATTTGAAGCAACTTTACGAGTCGTGTTAGACCCGTAATATTGTCATTTTTACAGTAAACGGAAATAAATAAGCTAAAGAATTGTTAAATCATTTAATAAGTTTACAAGACTTGATGAAAGTTCACTAGGCTATAAACTTCCAAGCAAAATATAGAAATGATCTTATCTTTTCAGCTGCCTCTAATCAAAGGTGCAATGGAAGTAGCTACAGATGAGATATCGGTTGTAGCAGCTGTCTGGTCTCCACCAATGTGGATGAAAGTGGTGGACCCTGGATCAACAGCAAACAGACTTAAGGCAGAATTTTATCAAACTTACGCTAAATATCATTGCGAGTATGTTTTATTTTTTTTTAAAGTATAAGATAAGACGTTAATAAATAGTCTTTCTTAGTACAATCCTATGCAACTATAAAAGTAATGCGTAACTAGTTATTAACGCATATTGCAATGACCAATTTCTCAATAAAACATAGTGTTATATTAATTAGATCAAGGGCCTTTTGGCTAAAAACATAGACAACTAAATAACCAATAACTACGCCATGGAATCGTAATAAAATTTGGCCCCACATGGTGTACTGTTCTCACCTCTGGGTGTGAGCTCCCCAGTCCCAGCTCCTTCCGCTTGACAGGATTCAATGAAAAGCGATTCGAATCGTCGACGACCAGTTACTTTAAGAGCGGCTTGATCCCTTGGCGTTGCGTAGAGATCTTTCTGCATCTCCTACCGCATTTACCATGGAGAGTGTTCAGGGAAGTTGTTCTAATACCAGCTGAGTTTCATCATCGCACGTTAAGGCAGAATACCATCCGTATCACTTTGGCATCCGTCGTTCCACAACTAAGCGATTCTTAAGCCAATTTCTGCCGCGCACCACCACTATGTGGAGCCAGCTGCCCACTGAAGTATTTCCGAACCAATTCGACTTAGGGTCCTTCAAGAAAAGAACGAACCAATTATTTAAAGGCCGGCAGCGCGCCTGCGAGCCTTCTGGCAGTGCGAGTCCATGCGACACCTCTGGTCGCTTGGCATCAGGTGAGCCTCCTGCCCGTCTGCCTCCTGTAACATAAAAAAAGTAAAAAAGTAGTATTATATTTAATTTTGAGGCAACTTACGTCGTTTGAATGATATGTTTTACAGATTTGTCAAGCTGTACGAAAAAGCTGGAGTTCCCATATGGGGAGTGTCGACATCAAATGAACCAATTAACGGTGCTTTTATGCAAACGGAGTTCGGACCACAAGATACTATAGGATGGTCTGTTGATCAGATGGTAAATAAATACTTTTTTGGCCGCTGTTATTTGTTCGCAGTAGTGAGTAGTGTTGGCCTAGTGGCTTCAGCGTGAGACTCTATAGACCCCGGCTATGCACCAATGGAGTTTTTTCTATGTACGTATTTAACATTTTCTCGAACGGTCAAGGAAAACATCGTGAGGAAACCGACATGTTTTAGACCCAAAAAGTCGACGACGTGTGTCAGGCACTGGAGGCTGATCAGCTACTTGCCTATTAGATTTAAAAATGATCATGAAACAGATTCAGAAATCTGAGGCCAAGGCCAATAGTTAAATACAGTAATGTAACGAATTTATGAATATAATGTAACAATTCCCTAATAGTTTACAGTTTCCTTTAAAAAAATTGTGCGTCGCTGCGGCAAACTCATATAGTATTATAAGCTACTATTAAAATAGGATAGAATTTAAATAGATCGCTAATAGTGCAGTCTCGTCTTCAAAAACACTAAAAAATTTCACTTGTCTCTTTCCATCACAGCGTGAACACTTTGACAGAAAGAGACGAAAGATGGACATAACAAAACTTAATTATTACTTATGAAACTGTAGCACATCTTTGTACAACACAGTATACATTATTTAAATAGGCTTATAACTATGGTTGCAGCTTCTTCGGCGACTCATCACTGACGTCGTAGGTACGATCCCCGGCTTTGCACCAATGGACTTACCATACTATGTGCGCACTTAACATTCGGTCGAATAAATTCGGAAAACATCGTGAGGAAACCGGCTCGCCTTAGACCCAAGTGTCAAAGGCGCGTGTCAGGTACAGAAGGTATTAGGTTGAAAAATGATCAATATCAATAATCAATCAGAAATCTGAGCTCCAAACCTAAAGAGATAGAAAGCGCTGCTATTTTTTTTTTAACTATACTTAAATAAATAATGAACCAGCAATATTAAAAAAAGATTTTAAACACAGTTATCTTAAATACCGCCTATAATTTTCTATTCAGAAAAAATGGTTAAAGAACAACTTTGGTCCAACGATGCGCAACTGTAACGGGAAAAAAATTAATATCCTAGCTATGGATGACCAGCGCTATTTGCTGCCTGCATGGAATATTATGGTAAATACCTTCTTTCGCTTCATCTGTAAGTATATATATATATATGTATGTACAATATATACTTGTATGTACATATACATATATTAATTTTCTACAAATATTTAAATTTATTTCATGTTTTCATTGGTAAAATAATATTTTTGCATAGTTATTTTATTTTTATTCATTATTTTAATTATTGGATACATCACATCACTAATTACTGTGGTTGATTGTAAAACCGTGACAATAGGCTTATAAAAAAAAACAGAAGTGTGTTAGATAGACGGATAGGAAAGTTTTGGCTATAAGAGGAACAAAGAAAGAAAATGTGCGCGCGCACTGCTGTCTCTTGCTTATATCCCCCACTCAACTTCCGTTCGCCTTGCCCGATCACACTTTTCGTAAAGCTTACGTCACGCGTCCGCCAACTTACTCCCCAAGACAAGCGTGCGTGAAGAAGTTTCACTTCAAAAAATATATTTTAAAAGTCGCGATTAACTATTAATTGCGCTTGATTAGATGAAATGGATAGTCAAGTCAAGTCAAATTATTTATTCCAATTCCACCTAAATTGGCACTTCCAAAAGGTAGTTTCGTGTGGAGCAGGGTGGGCAATATACATTCTCCTTGGTTTTTTTTATAGAAAAGGGGGCAAACGGGCAGGAGGCTCACCTGATGTTAATTGATACCGCCGCCCATGGACACTCTCGATGCTAGAGGGCTCGCAAGTGCGTTGCCGGCCTTTTAAGAATTTGTACGCTCTTTTCTTGAAGGACCCTAAGTCGAATTGGTTCGGAAATACTTCAGTGGGCAGCTGGTTCCACTGAAGTATGTATAAAAATTATACATAAAAATTTGTTTTTTAGCGAATAACCGATGAGCGCAATATTCCTACAGCCGGATCTTAGACCATAGATGGTATATATACATGGACTAGCAGACTCGGCCAAGCGTTGCTGTGGCTAAGGTTTTATTACAGATAAAAAAAAGAAAGAAAGGTAGATAGCTTATGTGAAAAGTTGGTACTTTTAACACAGCGCCATCTGTTAGAATTGTATTAAATAATAAACAAATAATTTGCAATAAATTAAAATTGGGACTATAACGGTCTGCCAATTTCATTTAAAATCGGTTAAGTAGTTCAGGAGTCCATCGCGGACAAACATCGTGACATTAGATTTATATATATTAAGATAATGATTCTATTCGTTTTTGCTTTTGTAGATAGTAGGAACAGACAAAGAAATTTCAAAATATGTTGATGGTTTCGCAATACACTCCTACGTCGATCCTTATACGCCAGCGAGTATTATAGATATAAACATGAAGAATTTTCCTGACAAATTCGTTCTGGGAACCGAATTCAGCACAAGTAAGTTTCGTATAATATTATAATTTTCCAGTGTCGATACAACACTTTATGCGTCTCCACATACTTTTGTTTGATTCTACATCATAGACCAGTAGATGATCAGGTTTGACACATAACGTAATTTTTGGTATAATACAGCAATGCTGTATTATCGAATCGAATACAGTAGCGGTTGATCATGTGATTTTCAACCTTAAAGTCGAACGACCCAGAGACAGACAAGAGAAGTTGCTTCCACGTCTGTCTACTTGTAAATACAGACCTGTAATCGACTCTTCTGAAACGCCAGCCAAATTTATAACATTCTGTTTTTCTCCAAGAAGCTTGGTGTGTTCAGAAAGGCAATACAGTTCTTCACTCCAGGCCATTGCTTGCTTGTATGATGCACAAATTCGGCCACACATGGAGTACTGTTATCACCTTAATACGTCCAGAGGCTATTGTCATTTTAAGCGATGTTCAGAGATAACAATTCACCTCAGTTGTCCAGTACCAGCTCTTTCCACTTGACCTACGTAACGTAACGTAACGACGTACCTAATCAAAGAAGAGCGGTTCTAATCGTCGACGATCAGTTCCTTTCAAGCGGCATGGTCTCTTGGGTTCAGATACCTGGAGCCGAGTTTCATCTTCGGACTTCGAGGGAGAATAAGAAATTCCATACGTTTCGCCTTGACATCCGTCTTTTCACAACTGAACTGTGTCCATGGCCGAATATCCTCAAATGAGATATATAGAAATAGATGTACAATTAAAATGCTGATTTAACTAAATTGAAGGACTCCTTTAGTCCTCAACAAGCTTTGATACCGTTTATAAAGTTAAATTATATAATGTGTTTAAAATAAAATTATTATCCCAAACTCTTAATTTATTACCAAAATATTTTTTAAACTAATTGGCTTTTGTCGATCGTGTACAAAAAGGAAGAACCTTTTTATTTACTTATGTCTTTGTGTTATAAAATTCAATTAAAAATTTTAATATAAAATTTGAAATTTTAGAGGGTTCCGATAGTGCAGTACCCCTAGGAGATTGGGGTGAAGGAGAGGTGTATGCCGAAACAATTCTTGAAGTGAGTGATATAGGGAATTTCATTTTTTAAACTTATACATTTTAAAATTAGTTATATTAAATAATATTAAACTTAAATTATATTACACGAAACGTTACTATGTAAGTCTTACTGCTAAAATCAGTTTCAAATATCAAATATCTTACTACTTAGTATAAAAATTACAATAAACAATAACACAATATTGTTAAATTGTAAATATCTAACTCTGCCTGTTTGAGAAAAATAATTAATTATTCTAAAATATTATTAAATTGATTTGGAAACCAAGGTTTGATGGTAAAAAAGGGTAGTGCTTGGAAGGTTGCCGATGCGATAATAAAAAAATAAAAAGCCGCCGGCAAGAAAATTCAATTTTTATATTGACTGGCAGTTTCGGTCTAGTGGATTCAGCGTGGGGTTCTCATCCCTGAGGTGGTAGGTTCAATCCCCGGCTGTGCGCATTTGACATTTACATGAAAGTTCAAAGGAAAACATCAAGAGGAAACCGGCTTGTCTACAAAGAGTTGACGGTGGGTATTTGGCGTAGGAGTCTGATCACTCATTTGCCTATTAGATTAACAAATAATTATAAAACACTAGCTGCCCCCGCGAACTTCGTTTCTCCTTCGTTGCACAAAATAAATTTAATTTATACTTTAGCCTCAGTAACATGTGGTAATCATGATATTGAATTGTAGCTTATATGACACGTGAGTCGGTTTACCATAGCAGTAAGACGACATCTGTAAGAATCTTTTGGAATTAATTATAGACAAATAATTTGCAATAAAATAAAATTGCGACTATAATTAAAGAGCTTAGCTGGGACTGGGACCAGGCTGCTCACGGTGTGCCAATTTAATTTAAAATCGGTTAAGTGGTTTAGGAATCCATCGCGGACAAACATCGTGACAGGAGATTTATATATATTAAGATATACAGAAATCTGGTACAAGCCAAGAAAGCTGATATTTTTTTTTAATATTGACTAAATATAAATTTTCTATTCCAGAATCTAGTCACCAACTACGTAGGTTTTATAGACTGGAACCTGGCTTTAGACCCTGATGGTGGGCCAAACTGGGCGAAAAACTTCGTTGATGCACCAATCATAATAAATTCAACAAGTGGGGAGTTTTACAAGCAACCCAAATTCTACGTTTTGGGACATTTTTCTAAACTTATACCTCGCTGGTCACAAAGAATAAAATCTGTCCGCCAGAGTCCTATTAATTATACGCCTGATAAAAAGAACATGTAAGTTATACATTGTATTAACTAAAGGTATAGTGTAGCTAATTCTTCAGGCGCAGAATTTTATTCAAAATCTCTTTGAGGATCACACAGCCTCAGAATTCTGTATCGGTTGAGTGTTGAGTGTTGTTGTTTTCTCAATATTTGATCAGATAAATGCCACAAATGTTTGACTTTTCGTGTTAAAAGCATGGCGGTTACTTCACGATGTTTTCCTTCCCCATAGATTAAATGCGTCCATGGAAAACAAGTCAACCTATAGACTTGTCGTACCCCACAGAACAGAATATTACTGATCTCAAGACACCCCTTCCTGAGATTATATCAGATTTAAAAAAAACACCTCCAAATTGCTTGCTGCAATAAAACTGTATGATGCTCCGGAATCATATTCCACAGACAATTCTAGTTACCCATTGAATAAGTGTTGCCAAACTACTACTGAGGGTTATTAAAACACGAAATCAGCAATTTTTTTTCTTCATAAAATCACCCGTTCGCATGTTATTAATTTTAGGCCTAAACGGGTTCTATCGCGATATTTTTTTTACTGTATCAGTAAGTAAAGGCTCGTAATAATAAATATGTATAAATAACTCTTCATCCAGCAGATTGTCTGATTGTCGTGGTCAGCAAGGAAGCATCTGGAGCGGATTGTCTATTTTCACAGATTTCCTTGTGTGAGTGCCTTGCCTGACTATGGTTCATAATATAATTGATATTTTTAGATATGATTCGACTCCACCAAGAAAATACATCTACGACCATGTGGCGTTTGTGACTGTCAGAAATACAATAGTCGTTGTCATTGCAAACTAGTAAGTATTCTTATTAAAACCCCCGCGAACTTTTCGCTACAATAAGATGTTTTTTCTTAGCCTATTTTCAAATTTATATCTCTATAAAAACCTTTTTGCTATTTATATAGATATTCTACCACAAAAGGGTGAGCTATTTTACATGAATTACAATATAATGCTAGACATTTAAAATAATTATAACTAATAAGTAAAATTATTTTTGTTACAAACTTTTTATGAGTTGGAATTTAGAAATTAATAAAACAGCATTGAGTTAGGCAAATGATGCGTACCGCTTTTATTCCGAGCACAGACATGGATAATATAAAACTTGACAGAGTACTCTGACAAATGACAATCTGTACAATCACAGACTACGTCATGTAGGTAATAGTTAAGTGGTTGAGTTCAGCTTGACAATGTTGACTTAATTTTTTTTCAATACTAATGAATTGCTAAAAGTAATGTTCTATAATGATTTTGATAGTATTATATAATATGTTCGTGTGTTTGGAATACCGCTTATATTCACTACAATGCAATAAATACAAATTAATGAAGTTTTAATGTTTTTTCAGTGATGAAGCACAGAATGCCGCTATTATCTTTGGATCGAAACAAGTGACGGTGTTTTTGGAAGCCAATTCTATTGTTTCAGTCGAATTCCCTTACTCTTTTTGATGTATCAAATAAGATCTTAGTCATAACTTAAGTGATTTTTTAAGTCATCCAGTGTCATTGCCTGACAAGAACGTCAAGAGTTCCAGCATTTTCCGATCTGTTCTTTTCTGCTTATGGATTTGAAATGTGGTGTTATAATATAGTAATATAGTTGTCATAATTAAACATTTGATTTTTAACAGCTTTAAATTATCACCTTGATATCTTCAATATCATACTCTAAAATTGTGCTATTTAAGTGACTAAAATCATTTTAATATTAATATAGTTGAAAATATTATTCATAAAACAAATCTATATAAATAAATTTTAAAATTATTTATTAAAAAAAAATTAAAAATAACCGATTTTTTTTTTAATATTGTAACCCTGTCCTCCCTTCAACCAAAATCAAAATTTTTCAATATGTTATTTCCTAACCTTAAAACAATATGAAATGGCCTTATCGCTTTCGAAGGATATCTTGCAGGCAACCACTATGAAGAAAAAAATATACGTCGCCATCATCAAGCTAGGTTAATCAGTCTTCTAAGCCTAGAGTGTGTTCTTCTTCATGAGTTGATGAATTGGGATAAGTGCTCTCCAAGAACTCCAGTTTGTTCCTAGGGGCCATGTGTGACGGCGAAGGCCTAGTTGATTTTCGATACCAAGGGCAAGATCCAGTCTGTTGCACAGATCCCCGTTATCCAGGACGTTGCGTCTACTGAATTCTGTCTCCGATGCTATCGACATCTTTATATGTTTTCAGAATGATTTAACAGTAGCAATACTATGTATTTTATGTATATTTTTTCGATACTATGACATTAGTTCAGTACTGTAAGGATAGGGTATATATTTTTTTGTAAGTAAAAAATAAAATATCATACCTTCAAATCCGTTAATATCGCATTGTACTTCCAGTTTAATTTGAAAAATTTCCTTGGTGAATAAAAACAAGATTAGCCTAATCTGAATCTTTTAAGTGATACCGCCAGCCTATGTGCATTCGGGCTATTATTGTTAAGCCAGCCTTTGAAATGAAATTCAAATTAAAAAATCTGATCGTCGTTAACATGGCTTGGAATTAGCGGATGCTCCTCGTGTTACTGAAATACTATATAAACTGTACCAGAAGGCGCTTTACAAATGTAGCAACTTCAGACGAGGCAACTATTAACTTTTTAACTGTATATATATACATCTGTGGAATCCTCTACCGGTTTTTACATAAGCAACTGAACCTTGATCGGGTAACTGAACTACTTCCAGATCCTCGGCCAGGATCTGTATGGATAGATATAATTTTAAGAATCAACTAAGGCATAGTGCTTTTATGGCTTGAGCGAATATTTAGATTAAGAGTTTGACACAGATTTTAAATACCTAACTTGCCTATTATATATGACATTATAAACTCTCTCGTCTCAATTGTACCCATGTATTTTTAGATAAAGATTAGTTTTAAGTTTGGGATTGTGTTTTGAAGTATGGCTTTAGTAGGTAGTAATACCGCTCATTTTAATTTTTTTATATTCTTCACTTTTATTATGTAAATGAAATGTTTAATATTTTGCGATATTATACATATGTAAAGAAATAGTAATGTTTTTTAGATTACATTTTATATTATGAATTATCTAATATGTTTCAACAGTTTCATTTCTTTTGTTTGTTATTCTGTGAAAAAATCGCTAATTTTGGCCTGTCATTTAAATTTTAATTCAAATATATTTTTGATAGAACATTCTGGATTATTGAAAAAATGGGACAAAAGTAATTGTTTTCAAGTAAAATAAACACTAAATGCTGTTTCTAAGAATACATATTCAGCAACATATTTAAGTTCATCACAAATATATTATAGGCAATTATTTATTTTATTTATTTCAAACATACACACATCACTCTCCTTGCATTTCGCCGATCAACGCAACTCGTTTCTACGCATGCGCAGTTTCAACGACAGCTAGTTGCCATTGACTTAGTTGCTCCACTTGCAAAGCGCCTAACATAACCTTTGACTTTGATAACATACCATTGTCCATCCCTATCACATTGTATTGGCCTAAGAAGGACGGACTTAGTACACCGTTTAATAGAATATCATCAATTGTCTCAACTCTCAAACAGCAATTACCTTTCGCTATGTACCGACGTCTTTATAATTTCCAGCACAAATAAGTCTTTATAAAATGATTACAAAAATAATATTTTCGTTTATATTCATATCGTGTATAGTTAAAACTAAATCAGGTAAGATCAATAAATCTTTTAATATCATTTTATTGCCACGATCCGTGCCCTTATCAGACGTAATGTGTTTTTTTATTATTGACAATTTTAGCGTGCTCCAGTTCAAATTTAAGTGTGCGAAAACGTGAAGATAACTTTCGTGGCTTTAGCAGCAGTGATAAATTACCCTTTCCCGTTATATTGTAATATAGTTCGACAATAATCATATTGATGCTAATTATTATAGTATATAATTCTTATAAATTAATGAAATGACGCGTAAAAGAATTATCATAACCACTACGACGTTCTCTTCCTGCACAGCTCAATTAATATCGATTTTTATCCAATCTTTTTATATAAATATATAAATAATTGTTATTGTTTATGTTATTATATTTATGCTTAAGTAAAATTAAACCTCATTATCTCGTGTCCAAGCTATTAGCTAATTAAGTATTATTATTTACTTTTAAGACTTGTGAATGGAGTTAGTAAGTTCTTAAATATTTTTATAAGTAAAATGTCTAGATCAGAGATTCCCAAACTTTTTTGTGTCGTAGACCCCATTGCCATGTTTTTCCACGTTGGGTGGACCCCCTACTTACCTGATATTGATTTCCTGTAAAATTCTAACTGTAGAGAAGTTAAGTGTTAAAAACTTAAAGTAAAAACACATGTTAATTTATACATTTATTAATTTTGTTTTTTTTTGTTTTTACAAGTTCAAAATGTATTGTGACCACAAAGCGAATACCAACGTCCTACTACTGACACAATTTTATCAACACATAATATTTTTTTTACTTCATAGGTACTTTTATAAATAATGTATATGTTTTGATATTATGAGATAGTATGATGTTAGTAAATAGGTACCATCAGTGTATGTGTTGAGATCCACTATCGTGGACTCCCATTTTCATTTCATGTACCCGCAAATTTTTTTTCGCTGACGTAGACCCCTTGCAAGTTGTCATAGACCCTAGGGGTCATTATAGACCACTTTGGTAATCACTGGTCTAAATTACCCGGATATCAAGGAATTTTGACAGAAATCAAAATCAATCAAAATTTCACAATAAAATTATAAACTGTTTTTTGTTTATACATTGGCGTTATGTAATTAGAGTAGTATTGGCCTAGTAGCTTCAGCATGTGATTCTCATCCCTAAGATCGTAGTTTCGATCACCTACTGTGCAACGATAGACATTTTTATATGATAATGCACACAGCATTTAACCAATGGAAATCAAATCAAAAATCATTTATGTAGTAACACAATGTACAATTATGAACTTCAAAAAATATACTTTCAATGCTTCCAATTTTACATTTACTGCCAGTTCTCAAATCGTAGAACGGAAGAGAAGAACTGGCAATAAACTCTCCGCCACTCTTTTTAATCGGAAAGTTTTTCTTATACACAACGTTTATAAGGAGCTGCAACCCTTACACCATGACAACCAATAAAGAATAATAAAATAAATTAAAAATAAAGATTTGTCCTCTATCAGTAGGAGGCATGGTGAAATAGGAGCACGCACTTACATTCTCGTGGGAACAACACGCAAATACATAGTCGAAACGACTCATCATCAACTCATCACCGGCTTTCCTTAGACCCATAAAGTCGGTCTGTGTTAGGCACAGAAGGCTGATTAAATTAGAAAAGATTTTAGGGCCACTGATTTATTTATTTAATTTGTGGTATTTCGTATTAATAAAAGCTCTAATGATTATAAATTATGCCATCTTTAGATAAGCCATGTGCAGTGAAGCACATATTAGGAGAATCCATAGTTTGTGTTTGCAATTCTACATACTGTGATGACTTCATAAGGGAACCTCCATCAGACGGATATATCACTTATACTTCTTCAAAGGTGAGATTATTTTATACGACGAGAAGCATTTTAAATTTTTCCTTGTAATACGAAATTACTTTTGTTGAAGAGTTTAAGTGGGTGTTTAGTTATTATATATTTAATATAATAAATAATGTACTAAAACTCGTGAACTTCAAGTCCACCAGATAGCAGGCAAACTTTGGCGACATACACGCAAACGCCATCTGTTGATTAATAAATGAAATAATTAATTTAGAAAGTTTATTATATTGTCTTCAGAAATAAGACAATTTCTGGATTTCGGATATATTTTTTTTAGTTGTATCAAAAATAATGATACTTAAAATTATAATTTCAGGACGGATTGCGTTTTAAAAAAGAGGTGCACAGCTTTCTCAATGCCAGTAAGTACACCTACTCAGTTAAATATCTACTACATACATATAAAGTGTCTCCATACATTAGATTTTTTTATTTTTTGTATACATTATCTTACGTAGAACGAAGTTGGTGTGGTGGAAACACAAACTGGACACAGTTTTTCCGTCTACCAGAACGTTGAACATATTTCAATAATTACCTTATATATACTAAGGCCAGTGACATAATATACAATATAACATTTTTACTATTAAACCATCACAAATTTCACGAACAACGTAATAAACCATTTGAAACATTGTAGCTCCATAGATAGTTTATGCAAGAAATCTGTTCTTGACGAGAATTCTCATTCGGATACAGGAATTGTTCCAATATTCGAATCAACTACGCGACATAAAACTTCATGCTATTATTGTTGTTCAATGTCAAGCCCCGGTTTTGTTTAAAAACTGTCGTTTTATACATCTATTTCCAGGTGACAAAAATTGTGTAAAATGTTCGGAAATCCACTTAGATGTGGATCCATCAGTGACATATCAAAGGATAGAAGGCTTTGGTGGAGCCGTCACTGACTCCGCGGGTATTAACTGGAAGAGTCTTGAACCTGCTCTTCAATATTATATGATCAAGTAAGTTTCACTTTAGACTAGTAGACTAACTTAAAGAATAAAAGTTAAAAAAAAATAATTTTATGTCAGATCTTTTATATTTCTGCTAAATTCAAATTCAAAATCATTAATTCATATAGGTAACACAATGAATGTTAAAAACAGAAATTCATGTGAAATACTTCTAATTTTACATTAATTGCTAGTTCTCAAAATACATAATCACTCTATCATACAAACGGCCTAGGCATTCACTAGACAGTATATTAAATGTTGTTACAAACGCTTCACTGAATATTTTTAAGGGCGCTAGTTAAACGGTGCTGTTTAGTTAAATGGACTGTTAAATGAACGGCTTGTTAAGCTAGTTGGCTGCGATATACATGGATACCCTTTAGCTTTCCTCGATATTTAATGGCAATATAATGTCTGGAAATTATCGCGAACCAAACTGTTTTTATGTTACAATAGCAAACGGACATGAGGCTCATCGGATGTTGAGTGACACCGCCGCCCATAGACACTCTCACTGCCAGAAGGCTCGCAAGTGCGCTGCCGGCCTTTTAAGAATTAGTACGCTCTCTTATTGAAGGACCCTAAGACGAATTGGTTTGGAAATACTATAGTGGGCAGCAACCACATAGGAACTAAAAACTTTTATTTGATTTCATTTATTGTTTAAAAAAATACTTTATGCTTGAAGTACAAGCATTTTTTTTTAAATATAAATATATGTTAAAAAAATTTATAGATCATATTATTCCGAAGAAGGCCTCGAATACAATATGGCTAGAGTACCAATAGGAGGAACGGACTTCTCAACCCGGAAATACGCTTACAATGAACTTCCGGTAGATGATGTTAATCTCACCAACTTCCACTTGGCTCATGAAGACTATAATTACAAGGTTTCTTTAATTCCTATTACAACATAATAATCTCAAATAATTTCTTTATTGTTAAGTCAGCCTTGCCAACATTATTGCAACAAACGAACCCATGTCAGAAACGCGATGTTTCTTAACACCTGAAACCTGAACCTTAAAATTAATTAGGTTTATAATTGGCGGACTTTTTTAATTTCTCGGAGTTACCGATTATATTGAGTACCTAATTTTGACTGGTCATCGGAGCAGTGAGGCCGCGAAAGAAGTGCCCAAGAAACTTCACAGCTTCTTAATCTGGCTTAATTAGCCAGGATTAACAACGCTATTGCAGTTGTAATCGCTTTTAAAAGTCACAAAATATCTGCGTTACATTGGCATTCTTCGTTTTCATTAAAAAAAAATACGTTTATTTTGGAACGTAAGATCATCCAGGTATCACTCATTTCACCTCCTTAAATTCGAACCTGTAGGTATCTCTACTGATCGGCAAAGAAGACAGAGGGTGTAGGCCGAGAGAAAAAGCCGGCGTAAAAAACTCTCGGTACTCTTTTAAAAAAGCAAATCATCAAACAATACTTATTTTAAAGCAAATATAGCAAATTAATTAGAAATCGCCTGCCCAGCATTTCTGTTAACTATCATGTCACTACATTTGATTAGTAAACGCGTTAAAGATAATCAGAAACTACTATACTATTGAATTTCTATTATTATATATTTTAGTATTTATTATATATAAAAATACTATAATATATTAGTATATATTATAGTATTTATTTTTTATTTTTATTTTTGTGGGTACGTTTTGTTTCTCCCACTACTCCAAAGTTAGATTTTGTAACAATCATTCCACCGTTCCAGATATCCTTAATAAATTTTACGATATACATATTTACCCTTAATAAAGTTTACATACCTTATTAATTACTCCATGTATCGCTATTATAGGTGTATTAAAATAAGGTTGAATTTAATTATTTTATCTTAACATTTATATTTCTCAGATTCCTATGTTATGGGCAATTCAGAACACATCAAATGTACCTGTACACATAGTTAGTACCACCTGGTCACCGCCACCCTGGATGAAAACGAACAATGCGTTCACTGGTTATAGCCGTTTAAAGGAAAAATACTATCAGACATACGCTGATTATCATTTTAGGTAATATTCATGTGTCATGTATTGTTTGCTTCTATAAATAATGGTGCACCAACAACAAAAGTTGCAGCTTTTTACGCAACATGATTTCTATAAACATGTCATTTTTTCTTTTATATTCTATTGTTGTAGACAATCATTAATGTGGATTAAAAATAAAGTCCATCATTTAAAGCACCCGGATGTCCCAGGAACTTTATATTTTTTTGAATATTACTTTTGATAGCTATTTAATTTAGACAAAGTAAATTTAATGTTTGAAAATATCACTCTACCAGAATTTACTATAATTTTATAAGTATATACATCTACACACATCTGAATTTGCTGGCAAAGACGATTAATCAAGTAGATTTATGTACTATGAAAGATATTTATACAAGTGGAAGATTTTACTTAATGCATTATTTACAGGTTTTTAGAAGAGTACGAAGCTGAGGGAATACCGATTTGGGCAATCACTACCACTAATGAACCAATCAATGGCGTTTTTAATGTAGCGAGTTTCAACTCCCTTGGATGGACTGTAAATGAGTTGGTAAGTTCACATATTCACTGTTTGAAGTTATACTTCTTTTGGCGCGTTAGAGAAAAATTATGAGAGTCAATTTTCTGTCACAAAAAGCGACACCCTGAAGTTAGCTATAGTGAACATTTTAGTTTTTTGTGATATTTAAAGAAGCTTTATTTAACTATATAATGCGTTATAATAAGACTTACAATGTTTTGAATACCTTTTTCCTATTGTTAGTGTAGTTTTTTATAGAAACGAAGAAAAAAAATTTTGAAAAGATTTTTATCTTTTTACGCCAAAAAAGTATAACATCTGACGCGTTTACAGAAGTATACACACGTATTTTATTTTAAATTACAACAAAGGTGATGCATGTATTAATCTGAAATTTATTTTCTTATTAAAAATTACATTAAAACGCCCTTAATGTGGACAAACGAACCTACTTTATGACTACTTAAATAAAACATTTAATATTGAAGTGATAAACTAATCTACAGTCAAATCATTTATATCATAATATATTATATAACAAGCCTTTAAAAAATACATTTTCTAAACAACAAGTGAAAAATATTTACGAATAGTAACTAGTTCCCCTTTTCAAATCTATATAAATATACTTGTAAATTGTATCTTATATGTAAATTGTATATTGATACTCTTTTGATAGTTGATAGTTGATATTGATAGTTTTTCTATAGTTTTTGCCAGTACGTATATTTTTGTTTTTTGTTATATATATGAAATCAATGTTTTGTATACAACACATTGTATAAAATTTAAGGTGTTATTATGGAGTTACTTGCCGATTCTTCTCCATAAAGTTATATTATTAATATACACATATATACTTACTTCACTCAAAACAAGTTATATCTATACTTGTAACACAGATCAAACAAATTATCTTATACTCTTATTTTTTAGGGGAAATGGATAGTAAATCATCTGGGTCCAACCATTCGTAACTCGAAATACAAAAACGTCAAAATTCTTACGTGTGACGATCAGCGATTCACAATACCATTTTTCTTTAATATGGTAAGATATTTTAACACAAACTTTAACAATATTAACCGTATATTTATATGAGGCCTTGGAGAACCTGAGAGAGAAAGTAAAGCGTTTGCGGTAATGGGTAATGCTGGCCCGGATGTCAGGCCCTTTACTCTTGCAGCCTGTGGGCCCGTTTTACCCAGAAGGCGATAAATACGCTCCGTATTCTGTATAACAACACGTTTAGGTTGCTATTGGACTTGCCAAGGATCTGTAGTGGGTCAGTTCCGTTTCCGCGTTTAGCGAGACTTGATTGTAATACCATCATCGGTCAATTGAAAAGAGTGGCATTCATGATGCATCGTGTGAGGAATTGTCCCATTTGTATCCTTAATTTGTTGAGTATGTATATTTTAAAACGTTGATATGCTGTCCATGTAGTGTATAGGAGTATTTTTGTTTTATTTACTAAAGAAAAAGAAAAAAAAAAGGAATTATATAATTATTTTAAAGGCCTGATTATACCTAGATGTTTCGCTTGATAACTCATAACGAATCTATCATTCGAGTGCAAATAAGCTATATGCAGATATTTTCAGATGTTACACAAACACCCCAAAGCCTTGGACATTATAGATGGAATCGGTGTACACTTTTACAATGACAGAATAACCCCAGCCTCAATATTCAACTTCGTAACGAAATATTATCCGGATAAATTTATTCTGGCCACTGAAGCCAGTGAAGGTACATTTATTTTTATTAATTTATAAAAACACTCCTATAACAGGCGAACCTAAATTGACAGGTGTGAACAATAAGTAAATAAAATTTACAGACGAAATAAAAAAAAAAAATGTGCAATTCACACGATAGAAGTGAAAACTTCAAAAACAAAGGTTTAACTAATCATATGTAAATTAAACATATTTCACTATCTAAATGTATTAAACTTTTCTTTTAAAACAGTATATTTTAATTTATAAGTTTAATATAAATCTTTAATTTGGCAAAAACCAAAACGAAAGTTTGAAATACGATTAAAATGAAATGGCGGCAGTAAAAAGAGGCTGTATAATGCCTCCTATCTCATTTTCTCCCACGTTAAATCTTATGAATTTATGTTTCTGTCTCTTTTTACCGTCGCTTTTTCCGTTGTATCCGGTTTGAAATCAGAACGATTCAAAGAAGTTTCACTTCAAAAAAAGAATCTTTACATTACTTATATTTATAGCTAACGATCATTTTTTACCAATTTTCATTATGTATACAGAAACGATTTTTAATAACACTTGAAAGCAGTAGAGGACCACGAAAACATATCAATTAAAAACAATTATTATACATTCTATGATTAAATATAAATGAATCATATACGAAAGAAGAAAAAATCTTATCTATTTTAATGACGCACTGAAAATCATTTGATTGATTGAGGTTTTATGACAGCCAAGATACTTAAATGGAATACATTTATTTACATGAAGAATAACTATTTTAAAATACGCCTAATGATAAACTTTACTTTTACAAGTTGGAAATTCATTTGCCGTTGAATATTCAAATCACTAAGGCGCCTTAATTAGCGACAGATGAATGATAAAAAATTAATTAAATTTTTGTTTTTAATTTCAGGTGCCTTTCCTTGGCAAGCAAAGGTCCTTTTAGGTTCTTGGGATCGAGCGGAAAGCTATATTAGTGATATATTAGAGGTAAGGATTGATAATATCATGAGACGTATAAAGATGTGGGAGCAGTGTTCGCCTTGTATCTCCGTGCGACGCTAATCCCGTCATGGGTTCAATCCCCGGCTAAAGTACTTTTTACGTAAATATGTAACACTCGGTCGTATGGTGAAGGAAAACAAGTGAAACCTTCGTGTTTTAGAGTGGACGGCGCGTTTCGGGTATAGAGCACAGCACAGTCTATTCGTGCCAAATAAAAAAAAACAAATGATCACGAAAACAAACATACCTAAAAAGGTTTTATTTTTAGATTTTGACGTTTCAAACAAATGTAATAAGTGAAAAAAAGTAATTCCTCGCCAATCGCAATTGCAGAAAGCACTCACAATGTCGAAGAATTCTCTATTATTTCAATTATAGAATAATGTATCTACTAGTTTTATTATTAAATAAGTTTCTAAGTTGATTGAACTCGCGAACGGTTTTTTAGAGATTTCTTCTTTTGGGCTTTTACAAATATATTATTAAACTTTAATTAACCATGTATTATATAATAATGTATTCATTTCAGGATCTTAACCACAACCTGGTCGGTTGGATCGATTGGAACCTATGTTTAAACTTGATAGGAGGTCCGAATTGGGAGCTAAACTTCGTCGATTCACCGATAATTGTGAATGCGTTGCGCCAAGAATTCTACAAACAGCCAATGTTCTATGCGCTAGGACAAGTATCGAAGTTTGTCCCGAGGGACTCCATAAGGATCCAAGTGAACGAGACGAAATCATTCTTTCAGACTTCTGTGAAACATGTTGGGTTTTTGACACCCAGAAATACGACTGTGCTGATTCTTTATAATAGGTACTTTACCTCTTAACTTAGTAATAATAATAATAATAATTCAAAACGGATAAATAGAAATCATTGTAGGCATATATTATAGGGTTGGTAAAAATCATTATCCCAGTTTGTGTAATACCTCGTTTTATTAACTTCTATATGTTATAAAAATAATTTGATAGCACCGATACCCTCTAACTTGCAACTGCTATCACTATTTGGTAGACCTTTTTAATAGTTTCTTTTTTTCAGTGAAAAGGAAAAGTCAATCACGGTAAGATGCGTGGAGAATATTATGCATCTGCACCTCCCAGCTCACTCTATAACGACGGTCGAATTCCAAACCAAGAAGAGAGAAATGAAACCAGAAGATTTATTAGAAAATCCCTGATTAATTGGACAATAAATATTTCTTACTAGTTGAGCTAAAACTTGTTTCATATTCAAATATTTGCTACCCATAATACCCTACGTAATTTTACTTAAGATTAAGGAATAAGGAATAAAGAACTTGTGTGTTAATAAAAACATGCGTTGGAAATTATACTTCTCAGTAGCCCGTGGTTATTTACCTATAATATACATTTTATTGGTTACCCATATCTACTGAATGATGACGATTTTTAATGATAATGACTGAATTTCCGTTAACTTTGTAGCATGTGGTTTACCACATGTCTGCCATGAGGCAGGCCTCACTAAATTAGACTCAAATTTTAGCCAATATCACATACAGCTCAAACCAAATATGTCCAATTTTATAGTCAATCAAATATATTTTATAACGATTCTAATTTGGTAGATATTTGAGGATTATATGATATGTTATCTATACGTATAGTTGAACTTTAAAAAAAATCATGTCTGGGCCTCAGATTTCTGAATCTGTTTCATCATCATTTTTAAATATAAAAGGCGACCTTTTTTCCTTCACCATTCGACTGAATGTTAAATGCGCACATAGAAAGAAATTCCATTGGTGCACAACCTTCGATCGAACCTAGGACCTCAGGACACACATACTCAATATAAACAAAAAACACTTTTGATGAACAGATAAACAATATTAGTTAGAACAATGCAAATTCTACGTAAATAAGAAAGTCTTTGCTGAGTCATCGAAAGAGATGACGCTTACGTGGCTTCCTTGTGACTCAGTAACGTCACAGAATAAACAAATCAGTACTGCCAGACGCCAGTTATAACAACTAAGTGATTGGAGGAGGTATCAATAATGCGTATAATATTAAGAACCTACAAGAGGAAATATTGCATAGAACTTACTTAATTCAATTCAATAACTTAATATGTATTAGCTATAATAAACGTTTTTCTTTCTCTATGTTTCTTGTAATATCGTTTCGTTTTTGTATTTATTGTATGTTTTTTAACTCTGCAGCTTATATGGCATTTATAATTTATACTGTGCCTTTCAGACAGCAGTGCGGTTAGTGCTTTTCTGCTGTTTCAGCACTTTTGTAAATGTATAATATATAAGTAATAACAAAAAAACTAAAATACATTGTGTACCAAAATAGGTTGTTAAAATCACTAAGTCACCTTCAAGGATATATATCCAACAATTCATTATAATGTTTAAGATTTAGGAACCCTTTTTAAGTAAAAATATACATGTGAAAGGGTTCCCAGCCCTTTCATAACAAACTGAATAGTTAATGCCACAAAGAAATATAGAAATAATAAGTACAGTGTTATTCATAAATTGAAACTGCTTGAATTGATCTGTGCTCGACCTTGTTAGGCTTCCACGTAACGGTGACGAATCAATTTGCATAAACTTAAGTAGATCAAACTTCAAAAACAATCAACACAAAATAAAGAAAGGATATAATTGTTTGTTTATATTAAAACTACTGAACCGATGTGAAAAATTATTTCACTATTAGAATCCTAAATTATCCTAAAGGAACATCGGTTGTTGAATATTTAAAAAAAAGTTGGGGATCACGAATTAACAAAAGGTGTAAATAAAATCCATTTATTGCGTACGATTCGAATACAATTGCTATGAAGCAAATTTTTGTCTATAAAAAATATGCAATACTATATTTTACTATATTAATAAAAAATACTACACACTGAAATGTGTGTCTGGCACAAAGGCATCTAATTTTAAATCAGGCAAATGATCACGAAACAGAACAAGAAAGAAATCATCTGCTTAGACCTAATAAGGTTCTAGCGCCACTGGTCAATAATAATACACATATAAACTATTTATGTTCTGTGTCCATTCATAATGGATGATTTTTGGCCTAAAGGACCAGGCCATAAACTTAAAAAAAATGATGTTCCAAAATCAAGTTTTTGTTTTGTTTTTATTAAGATTGGCACATCCGTTTTTATAAATTGGTACGAATAGTTTAAAAATTAAGTATCGTTACAATCCTTCGTCTATGCATGTGTTTGTATTCGTTTTTTTCTTCATAAATGTCATCGTAAGGTTCTATTCTTGATTACGATTAACGTTTTTTTTTTTTTTTTAATATAATAGGGGACAAACGGGCAGGAGGCTCACCTGATGTTAAGTGATACCGCCGCCCATGGACACTCTCGATGCTAGAGGGCTCGCGAGTGCGTTGCCGGCCTTTTAAGAATTTGTACGCTCTTTTCTTGAAGGACCCTAAGTCGAATTGGTTCGGAAATACTTCAGTGGACAACTGGTTCCACAAAGTGGTGGTGCGCAGCAAAAACTGCCTTGAAAAACGCGCAGTTGTGGAACGGCGGACGTCGAGGTGATACGGATGGAATTTCGTATTCTGCCTCGACGTCCGATGGTGAAACTCAGCTGCAGGTATTAATCCGAACAACTCCTCTGAACACTCTCCATGGTAAATGCGGTAGAAGATGCAGAGTGACCCCACATCTCTACGCAACGCCAAAGGATCAAGCCGCTCGGAGAGAGATTGGTCGTCGACGATTCGAACCGCTCTTCGTTGAACACGGTCAAGTGAAAGGAGTTGGTACTGGGGAGCCCCCGCCCAGAGGTGAGAACAGTACTCCATGTGGGGCCGAATTTGCGCTTTATATAGTTGCAAGCGGTGGCCCGGAGTGAAGTACCGTCTCGCCTTGTTGAGCACACCAAGCTTTTTGGAGGCTAATTTAGCCTTTTCCTCCAAGTGACCGCGAAACTGAACGTCGTTCGATATGTCAACGCCAAGTATTCCAATGCTGGCTGCGGCTTTAAGAAGAGTGTTTTCGAAAAGAGGAGTAGCGACAAAGGGTGTTTTTTTAGCGGAAAACGCGCAAACTTGTGTCTTCTTGGGGTTAAATTGGACTAGATTTAGTCTGCCCCAGTCGGAGACTCCACGTAGTCTACGAGTTTCTACTTCAGACACAAGTTTGTTCCGGTACTCATCGACATCTGCCCGAGAAATACCTGCCCGGCCAATGTAAAGAGTATCCCCAGTGCTGTCATCCGCATAGCAATGAATGTTGCTAAGTTGCAACATATCATTGATATGCAGAAGAAACAGGGTCGGGGATAAAACACAGCCTTGTGGGACCCCAGCGTTCCCGGGTTTAAGGTCGGAACATGCTCCGTCAATGACGACCTTGATGCTCCGATCGGCCAGAAAGCTGGAGATCCAATCGCATAATTTCTTGGGAAGCCCATAAGCTGGAAGCTTCGAGAGCAGTGCTCTGTGCCACACCCGATCGAAGGCTTTCGCTATGTCCAAACTAACCGCTAGAGCCTCCCCCTTGGACTCAATTGCCTCCGCCCATCTATGCGTAAGGTATACAAGAAGGTCACCAGCCGAAGGACCACGACGAAAGCCGTACTGAGAGTCACTTATCAGCTGGTGGCCCTCCAGATACCTCAAGAGCTGGCCATTAATAATACGTCACCATAATATGAGCGATTGTTAAACACGCGAGTAGATAGTCTATTACTGTATTCAAAGTTCCTACGATCTCGAGGATGTGTCACTGAAACCATGTTCTTTTCAGGTAAAATGCGTAACGCTTTCCGAGGTGGGTTGAATAAGATTCTGCAGATGATGGAAGTATTCTGTGCATACTAAAACTCCGCAGGACCACTTTTGACTGCAAAGTTTTACTTTTATTTAAAAAAAACGTAAATATGTATTCGAAATGTCAAGTCTGAATCATTAAAATCCTGCCCTCCTGTTTGATCAAGTACAGCTTATATCCGATCTATTATTATATTAACGGGCCGGAAGATGTGTCACAACCACAATTGAACAATAGTCATGAGAAACAATCAAGACCAACTATTAGCGTCTGGATTGTATTAAGACTAACTTCAAAAACATCTTTGTATTTCGTCACTAATTGTAAATGAAGTTACTGTAGCTCAACACCGTATGTATCTCTTCGTTCACAAAAACATAAAGATTTTTAAATCAACGGGAATAAACATTTATTTAAGTAGACGTGGAGAGAAATTGGCCAAAAATTAATCTGGAATAATATAGGAATACTAACTTTTCTATGGCAATCAGGGTCTATAAGATATAATTAATATCTATAATATAATTGGTAATAAATATCTTAGTATGCATTTTTTTAAGTCGTAGCTGGGGTATGTTATCAAAACGGCATACATATATCTAGTAGAAAAAAAAATATGTGTGTGTACACAGGTAAGAATTGAAACTTCTTTACGACTTATCATTTTTCTACTATTTGCAACTTCACGAAAATGGGGTAGATAAGGCTTAAGCCTTAAGAAAAACAATTTTTTCAGTCATATTTATTAATACTTGCTAATTTTAACAGATTTATATACATACACTGATACTTACAATCAAAAAGTATGGTTAACCTCAAATAAATATTAAAATCATGCTCATACGTGTTGAATTTATAAAACGAAATATATAATCACTCTCACTTTTCTTGTAAATTCACTTAAATTTGAACAAGTCTTTTTATTTTATCACTTTCAAATTAATATATTGTTATTCTTATTTCAAACCAAACTTCAAAACTAATATATTGTTGTTATTATTATCATATATTACATTATATTCTTTACGTCACTATTCTAAACTTCGATAAAAAAAACAACATGGCGCGTTACCGAAAAACGTGACGTTTTCTTACAAAATTTCTCCCATACGTCGATAAAGAAGTTTCACTTCAAAATTGTATAAACGATTACTAGATCTTTACAACAAACATTGAGCAGTGGCCTAATGGCCTTTCGTGTGACTCTCATCCCTGAGGTTGTAGGTTCGATGCCCGGCTGTGCACCAATGAACTTTCTATCTATGTGCGCATCGCTCGAACGGTCAAGGAAAACATCGTAAGGAAACCGGCTTCCCTTATACCCACTTGCCTTAGATTAACTAATGATCATGAAACAGACTCAGAAATCAAAGGCCTAGACCTAAAAAGGTTGTAGGTAACGCCACTGATTTACTTTTATTATTATAACTATTCTTAATTTTAATAGAATAAAAATATTTCTACCTCATTGGCTAGATATAAACAGGAAAATAACATGTGTATGTTTATCTTTGACCCTAAGGTCAATATGACCCCTTATCTATTACATACTTCAAAACACATTGAATTAAATAAAATAAACTAACAAAACATATAAAATAAACAAAAAAATCAACTACAAGCAACTTTCTATCCAAACAACTATTTTTATGTTTTCTATTACTTAGTATAAGGTAATTTAATAAGGGGTCAATCTTTTTAGCTTCCACTAAAAGCGGCTTACAAACGATTCCTAGAAATGTAATCATCTTATTTATATTGCGTCGCGTCATAAAGAATCAGTATATCGTCGAGTTCCATACACGAAGGTTGTGTCACTATGTTGCGAGTGTGTTTAGGTGTTTTAGCACTATGTGGTGTTGTACTGACCCACACGTATCATCTTGGAGCTTGTCCTGTTGTGGAACCCATGCCAGGTTTCGATATGAATCAGGTAACCGGTTTTATTTCTTCAAATAGACTTTGTTCGTATGTTTCTAGTTATTTTATACATCGATAAGACTTTCGTTTGTGTATAAACTGTCGTAATATTATTGTCTCAGATTTGAAATCAATTTTTTTGTTTGACTGTAGTCCTTATAAAACGCTTTTGATGAATTCTAATACATTACATTCGTGGAGCCCACGCCGAAATCATTCTTAATACTTAAAATTAATATATAAATAAGGCGCTTAATAATTAAATCACTAGGAACTTGTATTTTATATATATTAATGTAGGAACCATTATTTACTGCTAAAGAAACACTAAGGTTTTTCTTTATCTAAGAATAGGTATTCAATAAATCTACATTATAAAGTTTGAAAATATAATGCACAATTTTTTGCTGCATGTAATTATATAACCAACATACTTAAATTATGTAGTTACGTGTTTGTTATATATTATTTGTATTATCAAAACAGACAGGGTCTTATCGATCTATGCACATTGTATACATATTATTATGTACACAAGAGATACTTGACCCCTGTCGCACTGATAAACAATGATTCATTGACTAACAGTGTCTTTCGTCAACGGTATCGGCTATTATGACTTTAAAAGAACAAATATAATACTATATGTGAATCTACTTGGTTCACTGTTATAAAGTTAAGATATTTGTTTAAACTCTTAAATAACCTTAATAGCATATTTATAGTTCATATAACTACAAATAATAACATACTAAGAAATTATTATTTTTTTATTTATTTATTTACACTTCGTTGCAAAGAAATAAAAATAAAACATTACATAAAAATTACAAGAAATGCAACGGGTGATCAAAAATATTATAAATATAACAAAAAATAATAACTAACCTTAAAATAGAATTAATAAAACATATTATTAAAATGAGTCCCTTTAGGTAAGGTTCTATAGATACTGGCAGCGTTCCCCCTTTGTCATTCACTAGCTAGATGAATGGGACATGTATACTTACTTATATGGAAATATATGTGGAACATATTTATTTTATTTAGACTTCATCAATCCAGTTCAGTACTGTCGCGTTGGATAGGGACCATCTCGCTCCTCCTGCCTAGTTCGTTCAGATCTTTGCAGGAATAATTCGTCTTATACGGATATATAAACTTTTCGTCAATCAGGTCGAAGTAATATAAAAAATTAATTTCACAAAACACTAGCCAATATTTATAGAATATAGTATTTATGGAAGCATAGTCTATTACTCAGAGTTAATGTAGGATTTTATACGTCAAAGAATATTTGGTCCAGCACTTTTTGAGTTCATTTGATACAAATATTTCCTATTCATAATTTTGTATAGTGGTTATAATTTTCCATTTGTGGATTTATAATGAACGATGTTTGTGTGACCGGTAATTAGTTGATTATATGATATAGAATACTTACTACAGTTTTAATCTATTATTAAGAAAATAAATAAATAAGTTAAGGCACATGTTTAATTAATCAAATGTGTTTGTTAAAATGTTATTTATATCCATATCTTATTCAATGTGGATTTTTTTTTAAATATTTTATTCATTTCTTTTTGTTTTTTTTTTTGTGTTGTCTAACTGGTAATAAACAAAGATTCTTTAAATATAAAACAATACACGACATTACGTTGAATTATCTAGATTTATTTTGTAAAACAAAACATACAACAAACAATCTCTTCCTTTCATACATATGTATCAGATATCCATTATAATGCTAGTCTATTTTATATTACCATGTGTTGTAATATATACATCTAAGTTAAACCACGCTGTGGTTATTAGGAACGTTTTGGGTGCGCTTGAATCGTTTTTTGTAATTCCAGAGAAATTTTTAAAAACAGACTTTGTATAACAAAAAATTTTTTTATGGCCGATCTAAGAAATAATGCAGTAAGTGTTATACCACGTTAGAATCCTTATTAAATGCGCAAACTTTTAAAGCTGCTTGCCAAACTGGAGTGGTACATTTTTTTTTCAGGACGATCAGTTGAACTAGTGCGAAAAATTACTTTTGAAAACTTGGTACGGTATAAAATGACATTTTCCTACAAGTTGGAGTGATCGGCACAGGGTTTAGGATCATAGTTTACATAAAGCACTATTCGGGATGACGTAAGAGAAAAAAAATTGGCAAAAAGTAAATATTTGTAACAACATTAATGAAAAAACTGTCACATGGTGTACATTTTCTGGTATAAAAGGAAAATTTCCATAACTTCAAAAATACATGACTTAATTTTTTTTTTAATTTTTGGGACACCCTGTATATACTATTTTAAACGTCTTTCTATCCGAAACCAAATCTTTATCTTTATATAAATAATTCTTCTGTGAGTGTGTATGTCACTGAACTTCTCTCAAACGACTGGACCGATTTTGATGAATTTTTTTGTGTGTGTTCAAGGGGATCTGGGAATGGTTTAGATTCACAATTTTGTCCGCTGGACAATATTTTTTTAATTAATTTTTAATTTATTAGTAGTTGTTGATTTTGGAATGTTTTACATTGGATTCGACAGACGGCGCTACCATCGCAGTGTCAAATTTTAAATAATATTCGAATTTTTATTTTAGTCTATCCCGACAGTTAGCGCTGCGATCAAATTAAAAAAAGTTTTGTTATCATTGTGTTATTATATACCATGTGCTGGATCGTTAGATATTGTCATAACATTTGAATAATAATTTTCATCAAAATGGTCCAGAATGTTTAAGCTTATTAAAAAAAGTTTGAAATTTTCAAATTAAAGACGTGTAGACAGGACAACGTCTGTCGGGTCCGCTAGTATAATATATAACTTTGTTATTTTTCAACGTAAATTGTTATTCGTTTATATTGCATGTAAGTTTATAATTTGTTTAATTTGAAATGTTACATTTATCGACATTTTCTAGATGCTCGGAGTATGGTATGTAATACAGAAGACGTCTACCGCCTCTCACTGCATCACGTATAACTTCACAAGAACAGATGAACCTGGCACTTACCAGCTGGAACAGGTATCACAGCACTTCATATTGGGGCTGACACCACTCAAACATGACTACAGGTTAGTGTTTGGTACATCTGGAAAAGATCTGCTAGACTATTTACCACGAATACATTATATGGAATCATAATAAAAAAATTAGATTAGAGAATCGAAATTTTAGAAATGCATGGTCCATAGTGGAGAACTGCACAGTGGCAAACGCTTACAAATTGTATGAAAAATCTATTGGTTTCAGGTGTCAAGAGCATATAATCTTATTTAACTAAATCCCTTTTTTTTCACTAAGGGATTAAAGTGTTTATTACATAAATGTTGACATACGGACAGACAGGAAAAACAGTTGAACTCCATTGTATACTAAGTCAAATCATCGTTGGCCATTCAAGAAACTCCATACTTACTCTTTTAAAAGAGATTTTAGAATATTTCTTATACATTAATTTTATAAATATAGAGTACATACATATAAAAAAGGCTACTATTCTAAAATAAAATATGGTGTTATAAAAAATAATGCAGCAGCAGATAACTAAATTATTATGTTAGATACAAATCTAATGTGTAAATTCGAGTAATAATTATTGATGACTTTTAGAAAGTATAGAGCGATGATGTCCTGTTTAAGATTCCGTTAGAATTATGGCAATGTCATTTTAATTTTCATCAAAAAGCCAAAATTAACATTTCTTGGCAAGCTCGTCAAAATACATAGATTATAATATATATAGCAATACAGAGATTGTTCGACGCTGGTAAACTCTTTTACTGTAATTTTAAACATGCGTTTATTGACATCATCAACATCAGGTGGGCCTCCTGCCCGTTTGCCCCCTATTAATAAAAAAAAATTGACCTATGGGTACTTAAGACACTTATCATGAAAAGAAAGAGTATTATGGGAGTAACAGGTTAGAACAAGAAACCATGACAATAATTAAATACTTTCTTTTATTAAAATAAAAGTAAAATAAATAGGTTATAGAAGTACACGGATATTTTTTTATTTGCTTTTTTTTTACAACAAATTAAGTAAAATGTTGTTATTTAATTCCAGATATACAGGAATTTTGACAGTAGAAGATCCATCAGTGCCTGCTCGCATGAGAGTCCGGTTTCCACTTAGTAAGTGTCCTATATAAAATTTTATATACAATAGTATTGACATAAGACGTATATATTCAACATCAGCATCAAAAGATATGTCAGTGTCAGTAACAAGCATTTTTCCAGGTGTTGCTGGTTCAGCTAGTTACACTGTGTTAGCCACAGATTATACCAAATACGCGGCTATCTTTACTTGCCAGAAGATGTCATTCGCTCATCGGCAATCAGCTACCATTCTCTCCAGGAGTAAGGAACTAGATAAGATGTTTGTTGATAAGGTGAGTCAAATTTAATGCAATTTATTTATTTCTAATAATAATTCTGATCTAATAATAGTAGTAGCTGCTTCATAAAGTTACTAAAGAATAAGCTAATTGTGCCGAATTTCTCAAACAATTTCAGTTAGTTTACCAATCAAAATATTATTTATTCAAGTAGGCAAACTAAACTAACCTTTTACACGTCAGTAAAAAATGGTTCAAATTTACATTTACGGCCAGTTATCGATCAGGAGTGTAATACTTACGAGATGTAATAAAAAAAATAAAGCGTTTCACCTTTATAAGCAAGGCGGTAAATATGAGTCACACTACCATTACATATAGTAGGGCCAGAACCAGTCTGTTGCACAGATCCCATATCGACATATTTGTATATCCGCAGAGTGAATACACAGTAGCGATATTGTGTATATTATTTGTTTAATATAATATACACACTTTATTATATTTTATTAAATGATTCTCTACATAACCGTATTGGCATTGTAAGGATAATGTATGTATTTTTGTAATAAATAAATACAATGGGAACATCACACAAACACGTCGTATCGAAGTGTATAATCGTATATACACAGATCAAAGTCGAACAAATCACTACAAGTAGCACCCGTCCACGAGTGCGAGACATGGGCAACAGTCGCCCCCCTCGCCATCCATATTCTAGGGGGAGATACAACGATCCACGGCAGCCATTATTTAAAAGCTCATTGTAATTTACACACACCGATTACATCTACAAGAAATGTATAGACTGCTCAATATCAACACGCTCACCACGCAAAATTAAAAAAAATCATTTATGAAATGGCTTCTGAACACAACTTAGGCTCAGTTGGAGATGATACTGAGACCTGACAAATTGATACAGTATAACACTCACATGCACTCATTCAATCATGCACTCACGTGCAAAAAATTCAAAAAAGGAAAGAAAAATAATCAAATTTTTACGAAATTAAATATTAAGTTTGTCATTAAAGCTCTTTCAAATTGAAATACATTGTAAAAATGAATTATCACATTTTTATTTATTTTTTATTATACCCAACATCTTTAAAATGTGAGATACTCGAATGTACTTTATTTTGCTTAACAATGACTGATAAGTACATGTAACACAATAATATTTTTAGTATTTAAAGTTAGTCATAAAACTATATATTTAAGTAATTACTAATTGCGTTTTTTTTTTCAGATGCGCACCAAATTAGCATCATTCAGTGTCGATCCGTACGATTTATCAATCATCTCTCAGAATGAATGTCCCAAACACCCGAATGGTACTAGTGAAGGTGTGAACATCAACATTGATCCTAACACATTCTCATCACATAACATAGGAGAGGCTGTGAGGAAAACTGGAGGTGTCATTGGTGAGCATTTCAATCTTTAAATGACAGGATCCCGATACTATTATAACTGTGTGCTATAATCTATAAAGATCGCATTAGCCATATTTATTATGTTCTTGTATCTAAAAATAAAATACCCTATACTCGAGTAGTACATAATCATTATTATATTAATTTCATTTCATTTATTTGTTTGTAACCAGCTTGGTCTGGATAATCATAGTTGCTCCCCTCACACTTTGAAATTGATTTTCGTTTAGTTTGTTTTTTTATCTCTGTGTGTAAGTCATGTTTGCCTATACGTGCATGTCACATTAAAAATTGTTTACTGTGTTACTTTTACCAATGTATCAGTTGGCCGAGTATTCACAATAAACAAAAATTTTAAAAAATCCACATCACCATGTATAAAATACAGGACCTCCTTTAATGGAATCAAGGTCTTTTCCAAATTCTTTAACTTGCCGTTATGGCTACCATCTTCCTTCAGATCCTTCTCTCTTTTATAACATCTTCGCAGGTTTCTAGTGGGCGTCTCACTTTTTTTTCACCCACCTCTAATCTACCTATTTACATATTATACGCCACAACTGCAGATATATTTAAATTTTAAACCGCGGTCGTTGTTTTATCTATTCATTTAGAAGTATCTAAAATCCTCCTTCTTGGATCTGGACGTCATATTATTACACATGAAAGTTTTGTCTCATGTTTATTTTATAGAAATAGTCACCTTTTGAAAATGAATACACGATTTTTGGTTTAAAGAAATTTTGGTTTCCTCACGATGTTTGTCTTCTACGTAGTGTCAACACCTATTAGCACGTGGGAAAACAATCCACGAGAAGGCTGAAGTCACTATTCCAACAATCTTCAATAACACTTAAAAAGGAATTTACATGTAACTTCATTTATTTCAGCTGACGGAGTAGAATACGTCGTGGATGCTGGCAAGAAAGTGTATCACAAAGTAGCAAGCAGCAAAGAAGATCTTACTGAAACGCCTCACCAGGGTCGTAACATGAACGATGATGCTGAATGGTTACCATAGAATACTATTTATTATTCAATAAGTCCTAATGTGATAAACTTGTCTTAGGTATCGTTAGAACATTAAATTTTCTGGCCTTGGTAATATGAACTCGTCCAGATATACAAAGGAGTAAATGCTAAATTTGAACATGAATTTTATCGAAGCAAATGTAGAATGTTTAAATACTTTTGATAGCATGAAAGTCAGTGTTGCTCAATGAGAATGTAAAAACTTTTGCTAAGAGTCAAGTCTATGTTTTTCAGCAAGGAGTCCTATTAATATAAAAAAGAGGTTTTAAAACGTATATTAAAGGTTGTTGTTTGTGGCATAGTTAAGATGTCAACAAATTATGGGAACCACGGCAACATGGCAAGAGCACTTTAAAAGGATCTTTATAAACTACATATTCGGTGTAAAATAGTTCCTTTGTAACAAGTAATACTCAGTATTTTGTATTGTGTGTATTTAAACCTAATAAATGCATTTAAATTTCAAATTAATTTTGTGTTTCCTTTGTTTGTTAATTATAACTCCTATTATTTATTATTTATTTATTTTGATTCGTGCGTATATTATACCGATTTAGTTAGTTATAAACGTCTACTGGGGAAACTTCTTATTTCTTGTTCAAAATTATGTTTCAAATCTTGGGCAGGATTTGTCTGGCAACTTTCGTAATTTTTTTACGATCTCACTTAATCTACTTACTTAATAATTTTTAGAACAATCTCTGGTACATCAACGACTACACATAACTACACATTACATATACAAACACATTTTACTCCGCTTGTATAAATTGAAACCCATCACTTTCGAGTTACTTCCAGCTAATCTAAGTCAGTTTAAAAACGCTCACAAGTGTTTACGCAGAGATACAACTTATAAGGCAAGGCTTTAGAGAATCTCAAAAGCGGGCGCAGTAGGTACAAACAACTTTTGATGCACGTCCATGGATCATCTTAGAAAGGAAAACTCTGTGCCTATTTCTGGAATATACCTCGTTTAAGTCAAAAATCATCTTGATACTTACACTGTAATATTTCTCTTTTATTCAAAGATTGAACGAGAGATTTTAATAGTCATTGGGATATATGATTTGTCTAATCGATAGTGGATTTTCGTTTATCGATATCAGTAAATAATAATACTTCATCTACATTTGCTCCTAGATCTCAAACCAAGGGCGTAGAACAGAAGAACTTGCAATTGCATTGCTTGTACTGACTTTAGTACTCTAGAATTTTTGTTTAGCAGGAGCTGTAACTTTTATATTAAATGTAATAATAAAAATATATAAATCAGATAAACTTTTTTTTTTAAGATTTTTTCTTAACCTTCTAATCCTTAGTTTAATATAATCTATGTTTATATGTGTATCTAAAAAGTTGATCTGAATAAAATGCTATATTATATTACTATGATAAAACATGCCCACATATTTGGGTGAATTACACACTAATTTATTATCATTGCAAAGGATTATATGTAGCTTATTTATTTTGTATTGGCTTTAGCCTCATATAAATCTTGATCCTTATTAGGAGAAAACTAAAAATCGATTTTCAACGCCTGAACTTGATGCCTAGCTTGAGCCAATGATGCTCCCGGAGTTTTTGTTTCACTGCAGACTTGTGTGGCCTGTCTGGAACACATCACTTCATATGTGAATTTCTGGTCAACCTGGTTTGAAACGGTACTTGACTGACAGTATAAATGCGAATTCAGTGTTTGTATGTAGAAACAATTACAGTCAAACCTGGGTAAGTGAGAACTGGATAAGTGAGAAAACTCTATAAGTGAGAGTAATAGCCAGGACCCGTCATTTTAAGCTCCCAAAACCTCTATTAGCGAGAAACAGAAACCTCTGTAAGAGAGAGTCGTTTTTCCCTCATGGACCTCCGTAAGTGAGACTGCTACTTATCTATACCTCTATAAGCGACAGTCGAGCTTCATTTATTTATGTATATTATTTAGGAGGAACAAATGACAAATTTAACATCTGCTATTTTATGACTCATTAACTTTCGTGGAACTTCTTACCATTGTTAAGAAAATCTAATGAAGCTAGCTTTGAATGCGTTGAAATGCGTTGAAGACGGTCCATCAATACATCATCATACAGGTCATATTTGAATACGCGGCGGTTGTTGATCAAACAATATTCGACAAAATTTATGAGTTAGAGATAAACATTCACAATGCAAAAACAGAAACCCAAACGAAATTGACGGATTTTTTTAAGTGTAAATAAGTTCTAAATAAAATAAAATTACATGGTGCATGAATGTATGTAGATGTCTTGTTATTGCTGCGTACCTCTAAAAGAGATAAACGCTACACATGTACCTGCATTAGCGAGAAACTCGGGTTAGTGAGAAACCTCTATAAGCGAGAATGAGATTGTGCTCCCTTAAACTCTCGTTTATCCAGGTTTGACTTTATTCATAATAAAATCCCTCATAATTCGACGTCAGTAGGATGGATGTAGGGACTCCTTTTCCGCACTTAGACTGTAAATGGGTCCGTTGTGCGTGAGACGTCAGTAGGTCGCCGTTTGAAATGATTCACGGCACTTTGACCACGATAGTTTTCGCACAATATTATCGTTTCGGAGTAATGAGTTACCACAAACAAACAAACTTGGGGAATCCAGTATATCTTCGGCTGTGACCGGCTACACATAAATTCATAAACAAATATCAATCGATCGACGTTACGAATGTAATTTTATATCACTTGACAACCTTTTTTATTGATAATTACTGTAAAACAATTTTTATTAGTTCACAATTAAATTATTTACTTAGAGTGGATGTTATTATGACTATTATATATATTTAAAAATGGAATAATTTTAAACCTTATGAATGTGTGAATTATAACTTATATTTTTTATTTATACTACAAATCTAAACAATGTTAATAATAATAAAATATTTGTCATATGGATAAAATACCTTCCCTTTTCACACATCGACTTTTATTTTCCAATTATATAACAAAAAACAATAACTAACCTGAAAATATAATTAAAAGTAGTCCCTTTAGGCAAGGTTCCGAAGATACTGGCAGCGTTCCCCCTTTGAATAGCTATTCGATTGTATACTAACTTGTTGTATTCGATGTTCTAAACTTTCTTTTTGTTTTAATTAACATAGCAAGTAAATGCGATTTACTTTGTAACTTTGAATTGAGCGGGCCCATTATGACGTCGAAGTGGAAAAATTTGAGTGAGGCTTCGGCCTTATGAACTTTATAAATATATACCTAAATGGTTTTGCAACTGTGTTCTATCAAATAATTAAACATTTGTTATTTTTTTAAGGATACGGATTGTGAGGTTTTAAAAAAGTAAAATATGGCCCTTAGATGTAAGATATACACATGTATGCCGACAAATGCTAGAAACGCATCATTTCGTAACTTCCAATACAGATTTCAATACATTGTTTTATTTCTAATACATGTGTTATACTTCTTATTTATTTATTAATCTTTAACACAGTATACTATCCGTCTAAATTCGTTTGACAATTGAAATAAAGTGTTACAAAAAAAATTAAGAATGAAATCATATAATAAAAATATATAAGATAAAATAAGGACACAATAAAATTACTAGAAATTAATGGTAAAGCAGAAAAAAAATCATCAACAAAACAGCGAATTATTTATTTATTTACACTTCGTTGCTAGAAAGAAACATAAAATAACATAATACATATAAATTACAAGGGATGCAACGGGCGGCCTTATCGCTAACAAGCGATCTCTTCCAGACAACCCTAGTAAGAAAAGAAAACAATAAATAAAAAAATGATGAGTGCAAGAAGTGCATAACCAGAAGTTATATAAAAAACAAAATATATTTATATTAATCTATAAAACCTTAATCTAGAGAAAATAAAAAAACAATATTAATAACTAAATAAAACTAAAAAGCTAATCTGACAGATTCAAGAATAGCAAATAGTGAATTACATATACAAAAAGAAGGTTAGAGACTTAAGGCAAAACTAATTAAAGTCTAACCAAATTTACTAATAAAGTTATTTAACATAAGAAAGTGCCTAATAACTCTACTTACAGTATATAATAGGTAAATGAAGACACTCCGTTCTTGTGTTTTTTTTTACTTACAACTATTTTGCAATTCATAATGAATTTTCGTATCGCGTGATACCAAATTTTGAAAAACATTGCTACCAGTGCTACGGATATTGAAAGAACTAAAAAATATCGTACAAACATGTCGGAAAGGGGATCGATATTAGAAGTCACAGAGTGTGCCTATTTTATCTTTTCATGTAGCCTTCACTATTAAAAAAAAATTAGCCCTAAATTTGAGTAACGAGTTAAATCAAAGCAATTATCAGTCTTACTAATAAAGATTTATGCACATCGTATATGCCTGTTATAAGAAAAAATGTTACAAATAATTCTTGAATATGCAAGTCTGATATTATATGTATACGGCTTTTAAAGTGTTTTGTTAGTAGGAAGATTTGTACAATGCTTAAACAACGCAGATGCCTAGTTTTACGGGTGTATAAGACAAACATGAAAAATTTGAGAAACTCAAACACAAAGAATGGAGAGTGGAGAGCTCCAACAAATTCTTGGCATTTCAGGCTATGCACCAATATTAAATCTGAGTTTACCACAAGAGGTGGCATACAGTCATTCCCATATATGAACAAGGAATAAAAGAACGGTGTTTTGGCGTATCGAAGCAACGATTTAGGTGTCTTCTCGGAGTCATTAGTCAAATGCCAAATTATATATAGTAGCACTAGCAATCACCTTCACAATTTTGCTATGGATATGAAAGAAGACCTGGATGACACTGAGTACAGTCGACCGCTGGTCGCCTCGTTGGGCCTCCCCCGGGGCTACCAGGGGTCTCACCCGGCGGAGCTTGACCGCGAGCCGCGTAGCTAGCTGCCCGATACTACCGACCAAGACACAAGGGTCAAGTTGAGATTACTCCTTGACCCCACACCTCCGGATTGAAAACCCGGACTTGAACCCATCGGCTGCGAGCAGCGAGTCGAGCCAAAGCCTCCTCGCGCGAAGCAGCCCCCACCAAGGGCTATATAGACCGCCCCCGTATCGCCCTGTTTCAGCAGGGTGCGACCAATGAAACCACCCGAAGGGGACACATGCCCCGTACGGGTTTAGGCATCCCCCTCGCGAGGGTAAATTTAACAAATATCAGGCTGGACAAGCTGCAAGAGTTCTGTTATTGAAACATATATTGAAGGCTGTTTTTTTTACATAGGTGCGAAAGTTAAGGACGTGAAATACTTAAAAAGTTATTATTTTTTGCGCAAATTACAATTTGCGCCTTCGTACATGCTTTTGTCTAGCCCATTCATGAGCTTCGGCGAGTTTCTTGTCAGCCAGTGTGTCTTGTCTTCGGCAGCCATCTGACTAAGTTTCATTTCATGCTCTTCCTGCAAACACTTATATTTATATTACATTTAATCATCCTGTATTATTTAAAAATATGTCAGTCTCGAATAAAATTGAAATTCACGAACCTATTGACTTTTATTATAATTAACTGTTAATTGTTAATATAAGTGACTCAATTTACTTTCTTCAGTGAGTGCTTCGTAAGCAAAATAATTGTCAGCAATTTGACTTTTGTAATAGTAAGTGATTTATCGTGTAAACGCCGAAGCATTTTTTTATAAATCGAAAAAAAAAAATTTTAAAATTCTTGTATCTGTTTTTTTATCATTTTTCTTTTGAGAGATGTGTTTGTGTCAGGCTTCATGTGCCTGATACACGCAGTCTATTTCAAATGTCTAACACGTTTTTCTTACGATTCCTTCAACATACATATATAACCAATTACTTAATCAATTGCATAGTCGAATGGCCTGTGTTTTAAGTTTACAATGTTATTTTGCATATAATTACAGTAATTTATTTAAATTGTCTGGGATTTGCAATTGGGTTAGTGAAAATTTAATAAACAATCAAGGGTTAAGTATGACACATTTAAAACTGTTTTATTTTTAATTGTATTTTAATTATTATAATTTTGGATTTTGATATAATTATGACGGTTTCTGTTGCTTAGATGGCGCCGAAACCTCAAGATTTCGTCGCTTCGAAGAAAGATGAGAGTGTCTCTCTTGACGATGCGGTTGTCATCTCTGGCATGTCAGGACTCTACCCTGCCTGTCACAGTGTAAAGGAGCTCTCGGATCTACTATACAATAAGGTGTTTATTTTATTATATTTATAAAATCGTTTGCCCACATGAAAAAACTCTAGCTTATATATAAAAGTCTGAAAAGAAATCACAAGAAAATGTTTAAAAAAGTTAGTAAGAATACCAAACTAATTGCTACTATTCGAATTCTTGAAATATTTTTTTAAACACAAATATAATAAATCTTCTACCGCATTTACCATGGAGAGTGTTCATGGAGTTGTTCGGATTAATACCTGCAGCTGAGTTTTATTATCGGACGTCGAGGCAGAATACGAAATTCCACCGGTTGATACCGCAACAAACGGACGTCGGGTGATCCCGACGTCCGTGTTTAGTATACTGCTTGTACGTCCGATGATGAAACTCTTCGGCAAGTATTACTCCAAACAACTACTCTGAACACTCTCCATAGTAAATGCGGTAGAAGATAAGCAAGATGAAGCCGCTCGGAAAGTGACTGGTCGTCGACGACTCGAACTTCATTGAATACGGTCAAATGGAACGAGCAAATCTACATAATTATATTTTTTCTACTGTTGCACAGGAAGTATAGATTCGGTCGGAGCATAAAATCGTTGTAGTAGATGTTGCCTAAGATTGTCAGTGACTTGTGGGGATGTCTTCGTGTGTATACATCAAATATACTTTTTTGTTCCAGGTCAACCCTATATCTGCCGAAAATCCACGTTGGGAATACAACCATCCCGAAGTAATTGACTATGTTGGCCAAGCACCCGACATAGAACACTTTGATGCTCAGTTCTTTAAAGTGCATTATCGCCAAGCCTTCAGCATGGATTCCATGTCTAGAAAAATTTTGGAACAGTCGTACCAGGCTATTTATGATGCAGGTAGTATTTTAACACATCCAACAAGTTTTAGTGTATTATAACGATTTAAATAAAAAAACCTATTGGCAATTCAACCTTTTATGATTCGGAGAGATTTCCCAAGGCAATTTTTTCTTATAAGTACTTGTGATCAGGCTCCTGACTCAGGCTGATATAAGCCATGCCAGTGTCCTCACGATGTTTTCCTTCCGCGTACGTACGTGCAAGTACTGAAACCGCATATTAAAACTCCATTGTTGTACAGCCGGGGATCGAATCTACGATCTCAAAAGAGTCGCAGTCGAGATCTGTTCACATATATGATTTGATGATTGATGATTTTTCAAGCTTTTCAAACACTATTTATGTCTCTATTTGTCATATGCTCCAGTGATTAATTATGAATCTTATGGATAGCTAAGTGTGCCTCCTGTGTGTCAAAAATGTGATGGATTCGACATACATGAGTTTGTACGTAGCGCTTGATCACAACGTTGAATTTGAGTGTGTGTCACGAGGTTAAATATATTATAGTGTGATTTGACTTCTGGTGTGTCGTTGTTTTTTTGTTTTTTTAAGCAATTTCTACGCCATATTATAAGTGTGCTATCAAGCTATTTAATAACTTACAGGTGTAAACTGTGAGTACCTTTCTGGCAAAAAAGTGGGCGTCTACGTCGGGAACTCTTTTTCGGAGACTGAGAAGTCGTGTGTTTATGTCAACAACATTAATGGCGGCTTAGGCATTGCTGGGTATGTACATACTCTCTATTTCTATCTAATACTTGACTCTAGAGAGTGATGCAATATTACGGCGACAATATTTAAAATATTAAAATATTATTTTAATATATGAAAGGAGTGCAGTAACAGTACTACGGAATCGAGAGGATCAGGAAGCTCAGCAGTAAGCAAGCAGGCGGACGAAGACATAAGAAAACAAAGTCAAATCATTAATTCAATTAGGCACTTTTGGAAGTAAAACTTACAAATTAAAAATATTACTCTAGTTGCCACTTCTAAAAGGTAGTTTCTTATAAATTTGGAAGAAAGTATGTAGTTTCTCTTTTATAATACTTTACATATTTTTATACTTAAAAAATGCTTACATATTTACAAATATTGATAGCTATATGACGGCGCATTGCTAGCGCCATCTGAAATACGTCGGAGCAAGATTTGACAGCTGTTAGTCTAGCGGAGCGTCGTGTCGATGGTCAGAGCGGCCATGTTGAACTTCACTTGATTTCGAACGTCAACGGCGAGCGCACCACGTTTGCGACGAATCGCATTTGTTCCGAGTAATCTTGTGCCGTGTTGTTTCAAAACTATTTAAAAGTGATTGATTAAGTAATTCCCTAATTACTACTAAATAGATTTTATTGAATTTCTGTAAGAGAGATACTTTGTTCGATTTTGATTGTGACTTTGATGATTCTTCTGTTCCTACCCTCCTTACAAAATTAATTAATACATTACATTATTTAAGACATGGCTGATTCTGATTATGAAGGGCATCCGCCCAGGTAAAGATTTTACATTATTATTTATAAAAAAAGAAATACTTTACATATAGTCAAACAGTGTATAACCTGCTCAGTTCCAGAAATATATATAACTAATAATATATATATCACATTTACAAATCGTAGGCTTTGGTTGGTTTTATCTAGAGCTACTTGGTGATTGACTTGTGGCGACTAAACTAGTGAAATGAGTGAATCTAACTTTTTTATTGTCCTTCGATATTAGAAATAGTATAAAGATAATATATTGGTTTTTTAGCTACAAATGTAGAGAGAAAACAAATGAAGTTCATTTTTCAATCATAGATGTAAGATTTATAGTTTATCAATAAATATATTAAAAACATATCAATTCTTATTAACCTTTAAAAAAATACATACCTCTTGGTTTACGATAATTTTGCGTTTGCAATAAGTCATATTTAATTACCATGGAGGGTGTCGAGACTAGTTGTTGGGACAAATACCTGCAGCTAAGTTTTATAATCGGACGTTGTGGCAGAATACAAAACTCAACCCGTATCACCTCGACGTTCGTCGTTCCATAACTGAGCGTGCTTCAGGCAGTTTTTATCGCTCATCACCGCTATGTGGAATCAGCCCAATATAATATTTTCGAACTAGTTTAACTTAGGGTCTTTTAAACAATTCATAAAATGCCGGCATCGCCCTCGCGAGCCGTCTGCCATTGAGAGTGTCTACGGCCGGTGGTTTCACTTTGCCATCATCTTTTACACCTATCTCCTTTTGCTTCTTTTTCTTTGTTGTGCCTGTTTTGTTTTTTTTTCGTAGCGTAGCTTTCACATTCATAATCAACTAATGTCTAAAATAACGATTGCTTATGAACAAAGATCAAAATCTATTTCTATGCTATTCTCTTTGCAACCTAACGCCAGTCGTAAACTGATCGGACAAATTATATATTATTATTTATTAACTGTTCGATGATTTTATAATCTTGCAGATGCAGTAAAGCTATGTTCGCGAATCGTATCTCCTATTGGTTGAACTCCAAGGGACCATCAATGGTTGTGGACCAGGCCTGCTGCAGTTCCTCTGTGGCTTTAGAACTTGCCTGCCAAGCAATTCAGCGTGGGGATTGTGAGGCCGCTCTTGTAGGAGGGTGTGTTCTATGTCTTCATCCACATTCTTTTATCCATTATGGAAGGTTAGTATTAACCAAAGAAAAGATCTTTGGAAAGCAAGGGAGGTAGCTTTGTTCAAACGCGATTGTTCTAGAAAGAAGTTCTAATGTTATGGGTTTTAACTACAAAATAAAACAAAATAAACACATTTTAAAATATTTATAATAAACCTTAAGCTAAGAAAATACATTACATTAACTAATTAACTAAACTTATAACCTAAAATTAATCTTAACTAATAGTTTGTGGGTGCCAGGAGGATTTTTATATTTGGGTCATACTACCAAAACCCGCTGTATTATACAGTAGTGTTCACAACACAATGACACTATCTTCACCCAAACATTCGTTGTATGAATATTAAATTTGAGGGCATTTCACAAAGCCCTCAACACAGTAATAACACTAGAACCACAATTTTATATCACACCAAAATGTTCATATTAAATGTGTCACCGACACGTCCAGTTATCGGCAAACACCGACCGTGTCTAGTATTAGTTCCTCTTGCGTAACACAGAATATAAAAATAAATAAATCAGTGACGCTACAACCTCTTTAGGAGTGGGACTCAGATTTATAAATCTATTTCATGATCATTTTTTAATCTTATAGGCAAGTTGGTGATCAGCCTCCAGTGCCTGACACACGCTGTTGATTTTGAGTCTGAGTCATGTCAGGTTCTTCACGATGTTTTCCTGCACTGTTTGAGCGAATGTGAATTGCACATAGAAAGAAGGTCCACATTGGTGCACAGCCGGCTAATCAACCTATGAACCTCAGGGGTGAGAGTCGCACGCTGAAACCACTAGGCCAACACTGCTCATATCAGAAAATACCGTTATAGATATTTCAGACACGTACAAATAAATAATTTTATTGTTTTAATTTCGAGCCCTTCTATGCATTTCTTTCTTCGTAACTTCGATCCTTGCGCTTTGAACCAACTCAGATGCTGCACAAAATGAGTTCAAGATCAAGACGTACAGGGAAGTAATCAATCAAGTCAAAATCCTAACGGTTTTCACATACAGCAAACATAAGCGCTAATTTCGGCTCTAACACCTTTTACTTTACAAAATTATGTCAAATAAATCACCTACGTAAATTAATTAGGTTAATTTGAATACTGCATTATCAATTGTCTTTTGTGTGTTAATTCTGTTACAAATTAGTTTTTATTATTATTACATGTACGCATACGATGTGATAATTGTCAGTAACAATTAATTATTATTTTTAAATTGTAAACTTGTACTTTAATTGTAGGGCTACTGTTTCATAGGTCTGTCGAAATTTGGGCTTTCTTCCTGATTTTTATGATAAAGGCTACTCGTATTGGTTTTGACTCAGATGCCATGTATTTATTTGGTGATTTATTTGTATAGATCAGAAGTTGATCAGGCTTTTGTTTTCTGACATACGTCGTCAATTTTTACCGTAGAGGCAACATTCCTGATGATTTTCAGAATTTACAACATCATCTTAAGACTTAGTACTAAACTAATACTATTAATACTATCAATATAGTAAAGATGACAAAATTAATCTAACTAATGCTAGCAATAAGAACAATATTAGAAAAAGCACAAGCATTGCAGCAATCAAGCAAGATATCGTCAGTCACCGCTAGTATTAGTCATCCGTTCTATTAAGATTGATTTGTGTCTTATTTACAGAATCATGCCTTTGAGCAAGGATGGAAAAACAAGATCATTTGATCAGAATGGATGCGGCTGCGCTAAATCTGATGCGATTAACGTAATCTTCTTACAAAAAGCAAAAGATGCTTTCAGGTAAAATATATAAGTTATATTTATGAAACTGGATATAAATGAAATATCCATATTGAACATGGACTAAATTCAACAGGGTATACGCAGAAGTGGTGCATATACGATCAGAATTCACATCATTTGTGGAAGGCGAAGAAGGTCCAAAATTTGGTTTCTACCGTAACCCAAAAGAAGTTGTTAACTTCATGAAGAAGTTTTACGACGATGCCAAGGTTTCGCCGGAAGAAATCGAATATGTGGAAGCATTTGGTTCTGGTATGGATAAAGTCTATCTTATCAAGTATATCAACTATAATATAGGGCAGTAATACTATGAAATATTGCAAAATATGTAAAATCAGTGCTGGCTAAAACGTTAGGTTATTCTTGATCTTTGATTAGAAGTATAAGGTCAGCTTTCTGTGCTGACACAGGTTTGTGATTTTTGGGAAGAAGTATTCCGGATTCCTCATGATATTTTCCTTCAACAACAATCAAAAACTAAAGCCGTGATACTAATACATCTTACTAGCCACTAGCCTGACAAATTTAAATACTTATACGAAATAATAACAAACTCTTTATATATTATTTTCGTATAAATATCTGAATATTAGTAAAACACCTATAGTATTCGAGATATATTATAAATAAATATAATATTAGAGGTCTATAATAAGGATTCGACACATTAAATTTATGTCATTATATTTAATATTAGTCCACAACCTTCCACGGAATGAAGACCTCCGAATTCTTCTCTTCGCTACTATTATCCCCGTTATACCCTTCCCAGGTTTCTATTTGGCACCCTATCTTTTTTCTTTCTACTAGGTCATTTCCAGTAACGGTCTTCTTGACCCATCTATCATAATAACGATACCTAACATTATATCACCCGTTTAATTGACGATTTAAGGAATGGTGGAAGCCGATGAAGCAGAACTAGAGGCTATTGATGAAGTTTTCTGCAAAGGCCGCAGAGAAGCACTGCCCATCGGCAGTGTTATGTCCAATATTGGTTATAGTGAGGCAGCTTGTGGGATATCTTCTATAACTAAGGTTAGAAGAGTAACTATCCGTCTTAGTAGCTATAGTACATAAGAGTATTCTGTTATTCATATTCTTTCCAGGTCCTACTGGGTTTTGAAAGAGGTGAATTCGCAGCAAACATCAACCTTGAATTGCCGCGAGATGACGTAGCAGCTATCCGTGATGGTAGAATTAAAGTGATCACGGATCTCTGTCCAACAAATCATGGCTATGTTGCAGTCAACACTTTCTCAGTTACGGGCTGCAACGCTCACGTCCTCCTCAAAGGACGATACAAACCAAAGGTTTGATATTAAATAATATGGTTTTCAAATTCTCAAGGCACATTTACTTAAGTCACAGTTACTTTGATTCATAGATATTTTATAAATTGTGTTTCTAATAAACCAAGTGTATTATTACAAATGAATTAATAAAATCTAATAAATTCACGTATTATATGGCAACTAGTTTGGTAATTCATGAATTATTAATATTAATCTATCCTACAGGACTTACCCCGATACAAAAGCACTATTCCCCACCTGGTAATGATTTCCGGGAGACAGGACTCTTCTGTGAAAAAGATTTTTAACGATCTAAAGAGTCGGCCTGTGGATCCTGAGGAACTGGCTCTCTTCCGTAACATTCACCAGGCCCCCATCGCCGGAAATTTGGGACGCGGATTTTTGCTTCTTGGTAATATTTTCTTCTTGAATGCCATGAAGTTTTTTACTTAAACTACTTTACTATAACTCCTTAATTGATCTTGGGTTCGGAACTTTGGCCACTTTGATACACTACTGTTTTTAATAATAACTAAAATCTAAAAGCAATATAATATAAAGAATTCAATTATTTCCTATTTTTACATAAACTTAATACAAAGCTTATACATTAAACTAAAAACATTTATAATTTTTTTTATGTTTTTAATATAAACAAAAAGCATAACCTTTTTATAACTAATTATAAATAATGCAATACTTGTGAATTCAGCCAGATAATAATTTTAGCTTTTACTAACAATTTTTAGACACAAATGAAAATAACGAAACGGTGACCCTTTGTGAGAAATGCGATTACTTCGATAACGCTGTTCGTCCCCTCTGGTTCGTCTATAGTGGTATGGGATCGCAATACACCGGCATGGGTACTCAACTCATGCGCATTCCAGTTTTTGCAGCTGCAATTCAGAAGTATGTCTACGATTATTATTTTTTACAATGTAGAATACAATATGACTAAAACCTATAATAATATATATCGTAAATATATTTATAACTAGCTAAAAAACCCGGCTTCGCCCGGGAGTTGATATGAGATGACGTGGTAGAGTCGAAATAAAAAAATAAACTATGACGTAAAAAGTAAAAAAAAGTTTATTGAAAACGTTTTCTCATTATTTACAATACTTGTTTATAAACAACATTTTTCATTTTATTGTCCGGAGTATATATACATAAATTTTTCGGATTTCCTACTCTTGAACAAGCTACATATAGCTGACCGTGAGAGAAGCAGGATTCTTTGAGGTTAATGCCACAATATTTTAAAGTTTGTCCTTGCGCTTTGTCAATTGTAAAACTAAAGGCTAATTTTATTGGAAACTGCAGTCTTTTAAATTGAAATGGCAATTCCGAAGAGATCAGAGGTATTCTAGGTATAAATACTGTCTGACCTTTGGTCTTTCCAGAAATAAGTTCAGCTTCAATGATATTATTCGATAGCTGTTTTACGATCATTCTAAATCCATTACATAATTTTGGGGAGTTGAGATTTCTGAGTAGTATGATTGGAGTTCCAATTTTCAGACGAAGGCAGTGTAATGGCATTCCTGGTACTTGTAAAGAGTTTAGAAATTCAGTGGGGAAGTTGACACTTTCTTCAATGGATACCATCGTGTCGATCGATTTATATATTTTCTCTTCACCAGATATTTTCTTTAGAATATTAAAATTGATATATATTGATCTTTGAAATAACCACTCTGCATTAGTATAGTTCTGAATAATATTTGGATAAATTTTGTCGATTAGTTCGTCTTCAGTAGTGGCTATATTATAGAAATCACTATTAAGTTCAATGATGCCGGTCGTTTGGTCAGTAGGATATGTACCTTCGCCGACTTGTAAAAGTATTTTAGCAAATTGTGCTGTTGTTTCATCTCTTGATAATTCAACTCTCATGTTTTTTGTTAATTGCAGTATTTGTACTTGTGGCCAGAGGTGTGATTTTTTCAAGCATGCATTGATCTCGTCTGCTGATGTTGACTTGGGAATAACTGGAAGTGTTTGTCGAAAATCTCCTGAGAGTATGAGTAGAGCTCCTCCCATTATTTCAGAGTTTTTTCGCAATTCTTGTAATGTTCTGTCCATGGCTTCTATAAATTTTTTATGGGCCATGGTGCATTCATCCCAGATGATAATTTTAGCTTGTTTTAGGCTTTTAACCACGTCCAGATTTTCCTGAAATTTTACATACCGGGAATTGTTGTTCGGCTATATTCAATGGTAGTTGTAAGGCAGAATGGTCCTCCTTCCAAAAGTGTGGCTGCAATGCCAGATGATGCTAGTGCCAGTGCGATGAGTTTTTTAGCACGTATTTCCGCCAGTATTAGATTTATGAGAAACGTTTTACCAGAGCCTCCTGGTGCGTCCAAGTAAATAATTCCACCAATATTGTTATTTATCCGGCTCATTATAACGTCGTAAACTTTTTTTTGATTGTCATTGAGAAGTGGTTTGTTGTGAGCAATGTATTCAAGTAGTTCATTGATGTTGTAACTTTTTTCCTTCAAAATTTCGTAGTTTAGCACACAAAAAGCATTTCTTTGTGGTGCTGGCATTCCAAGTTCTACTAAGGCCTGATTATTTATTGCTTAACATTTATCTTCTAAGCGAATGAGTGTTTCATTGAAGATCTCGTCATTGAATTCTATAGTCAGTTCAGGATTAGCTTGTCGGACTTGGTACAATATATCAAAACAAAACAAAACAAAACAAAATTTATTTATTCATGTAGGTAACAATGTATACTTATGAACGTCAAAAAATTTAAAAATTGTGAATTTACATTTACTGCCAGTTCTCAAATCAAGGGCGTAGAACGGAAGAGAAGAACTGGCAATAAACTCTCCGCCACTCTTTTTAATCGCCAAGTTTTTTTTTTTTACACAAAGCTTGTAAGGAGCTGCGACCACTACACCATGTTCCATATGACATATTGAGTAATAAAGAATAAAAAAACAAATTAAAAACAAAGATTTGTCCTCTATCAGCAGGAGGCATGGTGAAATAGGAGCACGCACTTACACACTCGTGAGAACAACACGCAAATACGTAGTATTAACAACTAATATCACCGCATACACGAATTCAAGTACGACCAGTCACCACAAGTAGCACCCGTTCACGAGTATGACGCATGGCCAGCCATCGGCCCCTCGCCATATTTTAGGGAGAGAGACAACCCGACGCATGGACGCCGCCACAAGCAATGACATTTGAGTGAGCATGACGATCCTTGAAATGTGCACTTGGCTACACAAGAAAATAGTAATAATACTAATTATACTGAAATAATTTGATACCACATGAATCACGGTTTGTTCCCACTTTACATTAAAAAAAAGTCGTAGATGTCGACGATCGCCCCATAGTCTGAAAATGCAGCCGAGAGATTCTGTCGCGTTACCTATTTATACTGAAGCAATTCATATCCAAGCACTATGATCGTTTAAGTATTCATTTATATTATAATAGGCCTTAGCAAGCAGTTTTACTTTAATGTACGATTTAAATTTATTTATTGACAATATTTGTATCTCACTAGGGATTTTGTTGAAAAAACGTATGCAATTGCCTTGGAAAGAATTACTCGTTTTATGCAGCCTCGTGGTTGGTGCGCTAATTTTGTCTTTATTACGAGTACTATAATTATGGAAGCTACTATTCTTTTTAAAGATATCTATATTTTTCCGCACATACAAAATATTCTCATAAATGTATTGACTTGCCAAAGTTAAATTATTTAATTCCTTAAACTTATTTCGGACTGACTCCCGTGGGGACAACCCACAGATCGCTCTTATAGCCCGTTTTTGCACTACAAATATCGAATTAATGTCAGCGGCATTACCCCACAAAATAACACCATATGACATGATACTATGAAAATAGCTGAAATAAACGAGCTTTGCTGTATTCTCATCCGTAAGATCGCGTATCTTTTTCACTGCGAACGCTGCAGAACTTAGCCTATTCGAAAGACCTTCTATGTGTTGGCCCCACTGGAGTTTACTATCTAAAGTAATTCCCAAGAACACCGCACTATCAACAAAGTCTATTTCCTCGTCTTTAATTATTATTTGAGAATGACTACTTTTTACATTTGTAGTTTCAAATTTAATACATTTTGTCTTCTTCTCGTTTAACTTAAGATTATTTGTACTAAACCAGTGAACCACACTGGAGATGGCACTGTTTACATTCTCAAGTGATGGATTTCGTCGTTTCACTTTAAATAAAAGCGAAGTGTCATCAGCAAACAGTACTATCTCGTGAAGCTCCTTTACAAGAAATGGTAGGTCATTTATATAGACGAGGAATAAGAAGGGACCAAGTATGGAGCCCTGCGGTACGCCCATAGTAACAGACGATCCCTGTGATATAGCTCCATTTACATTTACCTTCTGAATTCTACCGCTCAGGTATGATTCCATAAGATTTAGCGCTTTTTCGCCAATGCCATAGTGTTGAAGTTTTTTGATAAGGATTTCGTGATGGACACAGTCAAAAGCCTTTGATAAATCGCAAAAAACTCCAATGGCATCATGAGAATTTTCCCAAGCATTTAAAATCTCGGAAATTAATTTAACGCCAGCATCGGCTGTAGAGCGACCTCTTGTAAAACCATACTGCTGGCTATGCATAAGTTTATTATTATTAAAATGTATCAGTAATTGATCTAGAATTATTTTCTCAAAAATTTTACTCAATGCAGGCAGCACAGATATGGGTCTAAAATTTGTGGGGTCAGAAGTGCTGCCCGTTTTGAATAACGGTGTGATTTTACTAAACTTCATCTGGTCTGGAAAGACTCCACAATCTATTATTATACATTCATTAAATATTATAGCCAACTCTGAACTGATAGCATCGATTACCGATTGTACAATGAAAACAGATACACCCCAAAGATCTTTAGTTTTTTTTATTTTTAGCTGTTTAAATGTTTTTATAATATCATTGCAGCTAATGCGGCTAAATATAAACTCACGATTGCATACAGGAACATTCTGTTGCAATAATAAAAGGGCGGCTGATGGCGAAGAATTTAGAACGCTGGTTGTATTTAGTGGAATATTAGTAAAAAACTCTTCAAATGCAGAGGCTACTTCGAGGTCGGAACTAATTACTTTACCGTTTATGTTCATCTTATATTCAGAATCCTTTCTGGAGGTTCTTCCAGTCTCCTCGTTTATAATTTTCCAAGTAGCCTTTATCTTATCAGAGCTGTTGTTTATTTTATTACTTAAGTGTTTTGCCTTAGCGATTTTACACTCTTGCCTAATTTTTTTTGAAAATGTCCTAACATGAGTTTTAAATTCTTCACTGTCATTATACTGTTTTTCATCATACAATTCATACAATTTTAGCCTTTTTTTGTGTAGTTCCGGAGGTGCCCAGTCACAAAAAGTAGGTTTCTCCGAGACCAAAAAAGTCTTTGGAGTGAACACATTTTTGAATTCATCAATAAATGATTCAAAGAATGTGTTATATAAATTATTAGGGCATTGGTTACTACGCAAAAATGGCGTATTAAATATAATTTTTTTTCTAAATTTGTCTAACCGATCATATGTTACAGGAATTGTGCATATTGTCTTTTTTTGATCTTTACATTTAAGTATATTTTGAAATTCAAACAATTGACCAGAGTGGTCAGATGTAAGTTTGTTGATAATACAGGTGTTGAGAGGAACTATATTACTATAGATATTGTCAATACATGTTGCCGTGGTGGCTGTTACCCTAGTAGGTACAATAAAATTATTAATTAAATTATATGATTTAAACAGATTAAGCATACGTTTACTTGAATTACAGTTGTCAAGCAAATTTACATTAAAGTCTCCACTAACGACCAACTTTTTCTTGGATTTTTGCAATTTGTACAGAACTTGCTCTAATATTTTTTCTAAACTATCATATTGAGCTGAAGGAGGGCTATACAAACTAACAATGATAAATTGCTCCAGCTCCACACAAGATGCTTCAATAAGGCGTTCCACAGAGAGGCTCACTATGTCCTTCCTTTCTTTAAATTTTAATTTTTTATGAAGCAATATTAACGAGCCACCGCGTATTGCATTTCCTCTGCAGAACGAACTACCAATCTGATGATTGCAAAAATTGAACATAAGTTCACATGTCTTTAACCAGTGTTCTGATATACACAATATGTCAATATTTTCACTGCTCAAAAACAACTCAATTTCTAGTAATTTACTTTTCATGCCTTGTATATTTTGGTGAACCAGATTGATAGTTTTATTATTATTATTCTTAAATTTACTTATCTTACTGACTAATTCTTTGCCAGAGAGACTCTCTGTTGTCTTAGTAACTAATTTAAATTATAAATACTATGTCTTGGAATATCTTCCAAGGTCTTACTAACTAAAACCTGCTCAATAGAAGCAGGTTGTCGAGCCAAATTCTTGGCTGTTATAAACAATAAATATGATCAGCTATCTGTCTTTTCAAATACGTAGGTAGATTATATCTATCCTTTGTCAAAAAGTAATTATTACAACTTATGTACCTATTGGTATCAATTAGTGTAAAGTTTTTATTATACATAGCAAATGTATGCATTGTCTGATTTAAAATATGTCTTACATTATTTTCTTGTTGAGTGAAGTTTTTACTATAAGGGAATGTAAACATAATCAGATTTTTTGGATGAAGTGAGCATAATTTTTCATAGCAGTTAATTAGCTCTTTTTTGTTTAAATTCCCTCTATTGCCTATAAATATAATTAGATTATTAGTTTTACTTATAGACTCTTTTACAATATTCTTCACAATATATCCAAAAGTAGCATTTGGGTAACAGCTGTTTAAAAGATTTTGTTCCTTATTTAAAAATTGGCTTATTTGATGGCCTATTTCGTCACAGTACATTACATTTAACTTTGGCTTTGTAATAATATTATTATCCCTACATACTGGTGACACCTGTACAGATTGGCTTGAGTTTTCAAACTCAATGCATTGTGCTGCATTTGTGGAGATCTTGATAAGATCTTCCATAGCAGCCGAGTATTTGGAGACCATGTTTTGAGACTCCTGGAATTTCCATACCATGGAATCTGCTATGTTCTGAAGTTTCAAGATCTCCTTTTGTAATAGTTCAGTGTCAAATTCATATCTAATCCTACTATTTTCCAGTTCAATTAAGTGGATGTCAATATTACTTTTGAGTTTAATGTTTTCTTTCATTAATTTTTTATTGTCTAATACAATGTTGTGCTTTTTCAGTAATTTTTTTGTTTTAATTATAAATTTATTGATTTTAATGTACTTTTTTATTCTTTTTTTGCTACATCCATTAATACTTTTATATGCTGTAGAGGAAATTGATTCTGAACTATTGCAAACTAAGTCTTTGAAAAGGTCTTGTGTTAAAGTCTGTGACTTCTGGTGAGAGGCTTCTTCAAGCTTTATGATATGTTGATTAGCCTCATACAATTCCCTTTCAAGATCAGATATGCGTTTCAAGGCACTTTCATATTCTAAGCCATAGCCATCAAGCTTGTCCAATTGACTTTTCAGCAAGTCACACTCCTCCTGAAGTGTGTTATTTTGCTGAAATATCAATGATAGTTCGGCTTTGAGCTTTTTATTGGCCTCTAGCACATCCAATAGTTCTCTTTCATTGTCCTCTCTCTCTCTAATGTTAACTCAGCACACAACTTTTTGGAAGCTTTCAATTCTCCTAGTGCTAGCCTAAGCTTAGACTCTTCTTGTAAGGCAAGACCTCTGCGAGTCAGCATATTGCTATAAGGGTGTTGATTTGGCTACCAAAAAGAAGTGTAAATACTCAAGTTAGTCTATTGACAGAAGTCAATTAGTACTATTATTATATAAACCTAAAGAAGTACTTACTGAATATGTACAACACACAAAAACACTAATTGACACAAGTTAATAGTAAGTTATTTCGTTAATGGAAATAAAAATTTTGAATTTTTCAAGCTAACTGACACTTAACGATTTATCACAATGTTAGCGTTTCAAACGCTAATTTTACTAGTAAACCCTATTATAACTCAACACTAACGAACTATTTCGCAATTAAAGGGAAAAACTTTGAGGAAATATATTACAAAATTATTAAAAATTATAATATTTTACAGGACCTAAATTAAACAGCTGTTTCCCTTACAGTCACATCATCACTCATACTCCTTTTGAAAGAGTCCCATAGCTGTTTTGGGTTTGATGGGTTACATGTTGTTAATATTATAGCGAATAACTCTCGAATTTGTTCAGCTGAAGCTGTGAGTGTGGCTTCTTGTAGTGTTAATTCCCAGTGGAGTGTATAGTCTCCATAGTTGTCTTGAACGAAGTTCAAATATTTGATAACAGATGGCGCCACTGCACTTAATTTCCAAATTGAAGGGTCGGAAAGTCCCTTATATCTTTAAAAACATGCCCTTTAGATTAAAACGGGAACTTTCTTGTTCGAGGGGGGATAAAGGGCTATCACATCACATAAGTCCCTTTATCGTGTCGGGACTCCTTTTTAAGTTTTATCGGCACGCACATTTTATCGACTTAGTTTTATTATATATATAGATAACAAACTTATGGCCGATTTTTTATATATTTATACATTTTTAATGGATTTTTAATATATTTATAATATATTTTTATATATTTTGACATTTATTTCTTTAATATGCCATCAAAAAGATAAAAACTAATGGATAGTGATTAGAATTGAAGATAAGGTAATTCTTCTTCGAATTCGAGTTTTTGCATTTTCTAAGAAAATTTACAATAGTAGCATATATTTTTTTCACCATCGGAAAGTAGAGATTTCAACGAACAGAAAACATACCAACTTTTTGAAAAAGCTGATATTTTGATGGGTGAATATTCTATTGAAAATTAGGGTGTTTTTTCGATATTAATTCAAAATAAGGTGAAAATAGAAATAGTTTTAATCAATTAAATAACAGCGTATTTGGGACATAAAAAGGTAAGTTTTCACCAAATTTCATTGAAAAAAAAAATATTTTTGTAAAAGATAAAAATAAAAAACAAAAACTTAGTTTTTTGAATTTTTCACATATTAATTTTGAGGTTATGTGAAAAAAGTGGAAATACAAAAGTTTTAGAACTTTTTATTACCTACATCTTTGCCATTTGATTTTTTTCGATAGGACTTTTAGTTTTGCCGTAAATCGAGAAAAACCGTATTTTACCCTTCCTCCCTCACCCCCATCCCCTTCCTGACCTCAGATCGCCCGTAATTTATTTTTCCTTTCATTTTTATAATATTCCCCTCCTTTTCTAATGGGTGTCATCCTACAATTTTTCTTTTGGTTTAAAAAATTATCGACCCTGGTCTAATACGCCAAAGAAGTATAACTTCTAACGCGTGATCACACACTTTTCTTTGTATAGTAGACCTATAAATGTACAGATATCTAAGAAAACTTTATTATCATTTATTACAGACCGGCTTCGTTTGTTTTCTCCAAATTATTTTTTTTAATAATAATTAAATTTTATAATATTAAAATATTAACAGGTGTCACCGTGTTCTGAAGCCAAAAGGCATAGATATTGTGGACATAATCACGTCAAAAGATAAAACTACCTTCGATAACATCTTGCACTCCTTCGTCGGTATTGCCGCTGTACAAATTGGTCTCACAGATGTTCTATCCTCTATAGGAATCTTCCCGGATAAAATTATCGGTATGTTAATTATTAAAAACATAATTCACAATCCTAAGATCCTATGTATCTTAGGATAGCTATCATATTTACAATTGAGATTAATTAAAGACCATCTGATAAATTTATAACGAAGAACAGGGAAATTTAAACCGACATAAATGCCATCTAGAATTAGTTTGTTTGACAGCAGATGGGATTTCCCAGTTCTCGATAAAATCTTCAGTCACATAAATTAGTACAAGAACATTGAAAATTTGTGGTATTTCAACATCCCCGTTCTAATAAGTATGACGTTTTCAGGTCATAGTGTAGGAGAGTTGGGATGCGCATACGCAGATGGCTGTTTTACAGCCGAAGAAATGGTCCTCTCTGCATACTGCCGTGGCCTTGTATCCAAACAAACACCGTTCATTAAAGGCTCTATGGCTGCTGTTGGTTTGGGCCATACTCAGGTAATAATATGTATACTCTGATAGAGCGAAAGAAGAAAATAATTAAATAAATTACGATCTCATTCTGAATATTATCTCCAACAGATTTCTAAATTATGTCCACCTGAAATACAAGTGGCTTGCCACAACAGTTCCGAGTCTTGCACCATATCAGGCCCAGTTGATGTTATGAAAGAATTTGTTGCGAAGTTAACAGCTCAGAACATTTTCGCTAAAGAGGTGCCATGTTCCAACATTGCGTATCATTCTCGTTATATTGCGGAAGCAGGTAATGTCAAAGTCAAAATTCATTTATTCATATAGGTAACATAATGTACACTTATGAACGTCAAAAAAAAGAAATATTAAATGAATCTAATTTTACATTTACTGCCAGTTCTCAAATCAAGGGCGTAGATCGGAATAGAAGAACTGGAAATAAACTCTCCGCCACTCTTTTTAATCGCCAAATTTTTTTTACACAATGTTTGCAAGGAGCTGCAACCATTACACCATGTTCCACATGACATCTTGAGTAATAAAGAATAATAAATGAAATTAAAAACAAAAATTTTGTTCTCTATCAGCAGGAGGCATGGTGAAATAGGAGCACGTACTTACATACTCGACTGGTATAAACAACTAATATCACCGCATACACGAATTCAAGTACTACCAGTCACCACAAGTAGCACCCGTTTACGAGTATGACGCATGGCCAGCCATCGGCCCCCTCGCCATATTTGCATAATGCAACAGTAAAAAATATAGTATTGTCTTTTACTAACATAACTTTTAGACATTTAAAGAAAAACACTTTTCTAACGGATTGAAGTTATGTATTATTGTAAACTTATAATTATTTAACGTAATTTTAAATTTTCCGACGTTTCGCGTGCTTTACAGCGTGCGTGGTCACGGTGACTGAAGACAAAAGGTTTTGATTGTCAAAAAAAGTATCACAGCTGTAGAAAAAGTTGTATTATCTGTATTTATTTCCCCGGAGTTGGTATCGGCTAAAAGATGAAGGGTTTCTGCAGAAATTGCTCACGGTGTCCTCCATTTTCGCGGATTGTTTGAAATCTCAATACAAACGCACGCGAAACGTTGGATAAATTTAAAATTATGTTTAATAATTATAATTTTACAATAATATATATAGCTTCAATCTGGTAAAAAGTGTTTCCTTAAAATGTGTAAAAGCTATGTTAATAAAAGACAATAAAAATACACTAACTTTGTAGTTTGGATAAAATTAATTCAAATTTCGTTTTAAGGTCCCGGCTTACAGAAGTACCTAAGTGAAATCATTACAAACCCAAAGCCGCGGAGTGAACGTTGGCTCTCCACTTCAGTTCCAGAAAACAGATGGGACGAGGAGACAGCCAAGTACTCATCTCCAGAGTATCACACTAATAACCTATTGGTAAATACCTTATTGCTATTTCGTGGATCTATATCGCCATCATACTCTTTTACTTATTAACATTATCACGAAAAATTTCCTTAATAAAATACGGGAATATTTTTAGATAGTATATTAAACAAATGAATCATAGTTTAAAATAATTTAAACACTGCTTGAGTATTAATATTGTGTTCCTTGATTTATATGTCTATTATTTCATTTTTAAATAGTTTAATTTCTGTGGTCTAATATAATCTATGTGTATGTCCAATTTATGAGCCGTGTCGGCCAAGTGGCTACAGCGTGCGATTCTCATAGGTATGAGAATCGCACGCTGAAGCTGGCTGAAGGCTGAAGGGCCTACGGCCTTTAGGGAAAGGCCGTAGGTTCGATCCCCGGCTGTCCACCAATGGACTTTCTATGTGCGCATATGACATTCGGTCGAACGGTGAAGGAAAACATCGTGAGGAAACCGGCTAGTCTTAGACCCAAAATCGACGGTGTGTGTCAGGCACAAAGGCTTATCCCCAACTTTCCTATTAGATAGACACATGATTATGAAACACATTCAGAAATCTAAGGTCCAGATCTAAAAATGGTTGTAAAGCCACTGATTTATTAATTTAACGTAAAATTTATGTGATATTTTCTTGTATTTTGCATGCATATTGTTTTAGAACTTTTACTATTAATTATTTGTCCAGAGATCATATAAAAAGTTATTTATTATCATTCATCATATCATTAAATCATTTGTATCGTTGATTTTTCTTTGTAAATCATATCTCTTTTCTACAGAATCCGGTCCTCTTCGAAGAGACATCTCGCCATATTCCCGCAAACGCTGTGCTCATAGAAATAGCTCCTCACGGCTTACTTCAAGCCATTCTCAGGAGATCCTTACCTGAAAGTTGCCAGAACATTTCCCTTACACGCCGAGGACACCCCGACAATGCAAGGTTCTTATTAGAAGCTATAGGCCAGTGAGTATGACAGTTTAGTTTATTTTTATTTCTTTTTGTTTCTGTTAAGTATGTTTTTTTTTCCTATTTTTATTATTTGTAATGTGTATTTTTGCACTTCTTGGTTGCAGTGGTTGTCTGGAAGAAATCGCTCTAAAGCGATAAGGCCGCCAGTTGCTTTTCATTAAATTATGTTTAATTTTTTTTTACCTTTTATGTAATGCAACGAAGTGTTAATAAATAAATAAATGACTTGTATTATAGTGAATTATGCGTTTAGTAAAAATAAAATATTTAAATGTAATCTGTAATTTCAACGAATAAGTATCGTAGTATTGCGAGGAAATGCTGCCAGGATTTAAGGTGCCACAGGGAACAAACTATTTAAATTTGTTTTGATTTTCTTTTTACTATATTTATAATTACTTTCTCACTTATGTGCAAAAACAGTTTCCAATTCAATGCCTAATTAAAATGTATAATGAGACATTTTTTTAAATGTTTAATTTCATTAATGTATTTACTTACGTTAACCAATGGCAGTATATTATTAATCTATATCTGGCATTATACGTTGACTAAGTGTTTTTTTTTCTATAAGATTACTAATACATAAATATACATATTTAACTATTAAAATAGATTTTCAAGGCAGTTTTTGCCGCGCACCACCATTTTGTTGAACCAGCTGCCCACTGAAGTATTTCCCAAAAAATTTGACTTAGGGTCCTTCATGAAAAGAGCGTACAAATTCTTAAAAGGCCGGCAACGCACTCGCGAGCCCTCTGGCATTGAGTGTCAAAATAGATAGTTAAAATGTTAAAATATATAAAAGCAAGAGAGAAATTATATATTAAAATGAATTGTAATATATTATAAATACCGGCAAGTTCTTTTTAAATATCAGACACCAAAACAGAGGAAGCTCTCAAGTAAATGTTAATTGTTTTAATTTGTACATTATTTGTCCATATTTTGACAGGATTTATATGGAAGGCTACCACCCCAAGATTCAAGAATTATATCCCAAAGTAGTGTTTCCTGTATCCACTGGCACCCCAATGCTCGCACACCATGTTGAGTGGGCACATTCTGAGTCCTGGTTGGTCTATTTATAACTAGAAGTTATAGTTTAATATTAAGCGTAAGATTCATTCGTGAGCCATGTTCAGTTATGGAAATAATAATATTTAAAGGATAAAATTTTAATTCATTCGTCATTCTTTTTTTTAGTTTAGTTTTGACTTAATAACTAAAATATGTATTTTTGCACTTCTTACTTACCTTATCTAATTTAATACATTTTTTTTCACAGTGGTTGCTTGGAAAGCCCTCCTTTTCATTGATTTATGTTCGTTTCTATTATGTTAATACTACGAAGTGTTAATAAATAAAATTAAATAGAATTTTATTTATTAATTATATTTTAATATATATTAGAAAAATAACTGTTCCAGGCCACTACCCCTATTCAAGCTGGAAAATCGTAAGAACGCAGCCGCGTGCCGTTTCGTCATTTCCATACATGACGACGAACATAAATACCTCCGAGGCCATAACATCAAAGGTAGGTGTAGGTGTGTGTAGGTTTTTTTGCTGTTTAGCGTGGGTGAGCTGAAATAACTTAACTGTTCTTATTATTATGCAATTATGATAATTAATCTGACATTTTCATGCCTTTTTTTATATGGCTAATTGTGCGAATTTCTTTATTTTGTATAATTCTGAATGTAATGCTTTCTTTGCAAATAAACGAATTATTATTTACCTCGATTTTTCACAAAAATCATATTAGATTGTAAGCGTACATCGGCTCGATGTGAACCACAGAAGCTACTCTCGAAATGAAACTCGAAGTGGAGTTATAATTATTAATTATTGGTCGAACATCAGTGATGGTCAAAAAAAATTACAAGGCGAAGCAAGCTTATGACTAAGTGCTGACCCTTCCGCTAACACTACTGACTACACCCGTCGACCGCTTCCTAGAATAACATATGGCTGCCATCTTCGTTCACTAGCTTTCTAAATTGCGTTGTTCGGAGTCCGTACCATTCGTAAAGCAGCAGTTGATTTTCTAGGTGTAAACGTGTATCCATATGCGGGAGCACTAATATGCGTGTGGGACACGCTGTCTATGGTATATGGCAAGGAGCGACAGCATATGTCAGTGAGATTCCAGGATGTTCACTTCAAAGTACAGCCTTTGCTGCACGAGCAGCGTCAGTTATGCTTGAACGTCAATTTGAATCGTGGTACTGGAAGGTTTGAGGTAAGTATAGTTTTGAAGATTTATGTAACTTTTCTTCTTTTAATGCCTCTTCATTACTGAAGCTTGGCCGTCATTCTCATTCATGCTAGATGCAGCAATCTTCAGCAGTCGCAATATTTCTCCACTCCCTAACATTGCGAAGCCATGGTTAGTTCTTTCTGCCAACACTTTACCTAATATAATTAACTGAAGGTGTTGGTAGCAATCATTGCACGAGGCCGGCTTTAGAATATAATTTTTTTACTCTTCAGGTAACTACAGAAAATACAGAAATTATGTCTGGATATATAATTGGGAAATATGAAAGAGGGATGGCAAAACCCCCAACAGAAATTGATGAGGAATTAATTTTATCATTGGAGGATGTCTCCAAACTATTGAAGACGAAGGAATATAATTTCTCGTAAGGAATAACTAATTTATTAATTTTGAATAAGACAAAAGTTATACATAAACAATTTTAGTGTTACATAAAATAGTAAATATAATCATAATAATCATCATACTTGTCATAAAAATTTTGGCATATTTAATATTTCATTATATTTAACCTTCAGCGGAGACTTTTTAAGCATCAAGAATGCGGCCACATCTTTGAATCAAGCTAAAATACTCTGGAACAAGAATTGGGTGACGCTGATTGACGGTTTACTTCAATTAACTATGCTACAGCAAAGGGAGGGCGTTTCAGAGTTGGATTACATCCGTCAAATTGACCTGAATGTAAAAGATCTATTCAATATTGAGATGAATAAAATTGATCAAAACAATGCAGTTCTTGTCGATGGTTATGTTTCGGATACCCTAGACGTTTCCTGGTAAGAATTGTATAGATTTCCTTTATTACTGTCACCTCCGGCTAATAGTACTGAAATCACCTTAGGGTAATTCAAGAAAAGACCAAACTAAATCTTAAAACAGCAACGCACGAGTCTTCCGGCATTGAGAGTCAATGTGAAACATAACATCAAATAAGTCCCATTTGGCCCCTGTTCTAAAAAAAAGTAATGCAAGTTTGCCCAAATTTGGTTTCCGGGCCAATCAATAATTGTTGAACCCATAAAAAACTACGCCTAAACTAACTTGCTTATCAATAAATCCAAAGTAGAAATGTGTGCAGAGAAAATTAATAATAGAACATTACTGTTAGAGAAAATAAAATAATAATTTACCAGGTGTCCTGGAGTATCACTTCATAATGTCAGATTCCGTTCTCTACCAGCCAGTAACGGGAATGTTTATTTAAATGTAAACAAATTTGTGCCTTATTACCCTGAGGGACTGAGTAATGTGAGTTTTGTATCCTATTTATTAAATGTTGTTCACGCCATCCAATTACCTATAGTCCTCTCTGTACTAATTTTTTGTCCTTACCGCACCCATTCCTTAAACATCACTCTGTCTCTTTTGCTATATTCAAGTGTGGAAGGAGGGGACCATTCTACATACTCCCGCGCTTCCCTTTTTTGGATGGCGTGAACAAATGTGAAGCAATTAAATCAGTTGAGATAAATTGATTACAAAATGTATGGACCTATAGATAATATATTTTGTACACAAAATGAAACAGAATATTACATTCTAAGTTGATATTATTTATTACTCAAGATGTCATATGGAACATGCTGTATTAGTTGCAGCTATACAAACATTGTGTAAAAAAAAACTTGGCAATTAAAAAGAGTGGCGGAGAGTTTATTGGCAGTTCTTCTCTTCCGTTCTACGCCCTTGATTTGAGAACTGGCAGTAAATGTTAAATTTGAATTATTTAATGTATATTTCTTTTTTTTTCATCCTAGCAAAAAAGTGAGAATTTTTTATAGGTACATTAAAATACACAATTATTACAGGAAACATCCGCACTTTCGGCGTTCTTCCAAATAATAGCTGAAAATTTGAGCAAAAGCACAATACATGCATTAGTTGTTAACGAGACTGGATCTAAATTTGGTCTATTGAAAGCCGTTACAAAAGAGATTCCGGGGGTCAAAGTAAACCTAACATATTTAGAAAAGAGTGCTCTTAACAAACTCGCCAATATTGAAAACCAATTCCATGTATTGCTTTTATGTGACCTATCGATCCAGGAATCTGTAAGTGTTTTAAGTCGTTAGAAATTTAAGTTAATAAAAATAACTGAAACTAAACCTAAGTGAAATATTTATGTTTATAACTTTAAAGTTATTTATAACTTTAAATAAAATCAAATAACACAAATAATCTACATTATCAACAGAAATTTGTTCAATAAAGTTAAGTTAGATAAAATTTATCATGAATACATTTAGTACAATTATTTTCAATTTAGCTTTACTTTACTAATAATAATATTACAGAATTTTATTAATTGTAATAGAATTAAAAGTACCTGTTATTGTTATTATATATTTTTGTTATTAATGGCTTTGAAACTCTTTGAATCAAACGTGATAGTTACAAGAACAACGTGGCGAGTTACGGATAAATGCGACGGTAATTTTTTTCCAACATTTTATTAAGCAGCCCCCATCAAGGGCTATATAGACCGCCCACACCACCCGAAGGGGCACATGCCCCGAACGGGATTAGACATCCCCCTCGCGAGGGAGGATGCTAAAATAACCACGACGGTTCCAACACCGATAAAGAAGTTTCAGTTCAAAAAATTCAGATGTGTTTTGTTTTTAGCTTACAGAAACCCTACATAACATCCTTCCACGTGGTTTCTTTATCATAAATAAGGAATTTTCTGAACCAAAACAAAGACTGGCTTCTCTCTATAGCCCATTGTCAACGCACAACATTTCTAATGCTAAAATTCAATTGCTTCGTTGGCGTCCAACTCCATCCAGTTCAATTTCTAGCGCAATTGCTGTTCAGTCTACTAAGGATATCGGCTTATTAAACACCAGCCTTATCCAACTTCCTCCTAAACATAACCTTGTTATAGTATCCACATATCCCTATATCTCAGAATTGAAACAGTTAGTACAACAACAGAGGAAAGTGATGGTAGGAAACGATAAAAATATATACATGATTGAACTAAACCAAATTTTGAATGAAAAATGTTTGAGAAATTTACCATCTCTAAATTTAACTTTCAATGCATTGGATCACGTAAGTTATTATTGATTTACTTTTATTTTTATTTATTATTAAATTTTTATTCAGTTGTCAGACCCTTGGTGATCTGAATGATAAGTATTATTATCATCACAATTACTATTTGCATTCTCTTGACAATCTCAAAAGTCATCTCTATGGTGATTCTCTATTCTATTGGATCTACTGTTATATTGGTATTAAAATAACTATAACTATAATCTCTATTTAATTTGATTTGATCTTTTAGGGCATCTTGGGAGGCAAATACTACCTGCCGGTAGAATCTCAAGTGCAATGCAAGAGAAATGCAATACTCCAGACCTCTAACATTGGAGACATCGATTCGTTGATCTGGGTTGAAGCCGCTGATGTTTCGGGACCAGGAATTGATGTAAAGGTACATCACAGTCCCAAATCAAACTCGCTGCCTTTAATCGTACAAAATCTCTACTCTAACTGAAAGTTTTGTCTCAAAAGCTTAGTAATAAAAATTAATAAAAAAATAATTTTAATTTATTTTTAATAGGTACATTATTCAACGTTGAATAGCCTTGATGTTAAACGGAGTATGGGAGCGATACCTGTGGATTTTAATTCGGACCTAACGTTTGGAATGGACTTCAGTGGTGTGACTGAAACGTACGATTTTTTAAACATTGTTACAAATATACATATGAGTATAATTTCTCTCATCACAGCTAGTCATTGGACAAAATTCACTTCTAAATTTGTCCAATTTTGGTGTTCTCCAGCGGTTCGAATCCGCGTTAAGGCGCCTTGTTAATATCATCCTCCCGTCTTCTTATTTGCTTACCTTCTTTCCTACCGGGTAGCGAATACTTCATTACTATTCAGATGATGAGTATCAGACCTTAAACGAGTTGCATTGACAAAAAACCTGGTTATTTTTCATTTAATATAGCAATTTTCGATCAGAAAATTTATCATGTCCTAAGAGATCTTCATATTTCTTCTCTTTTATAATATATATAACTGTTTCAGTGGAGTCCGCGTGATGGGTCTCGTTAAATCGGGCTCCGTGAGTACAATGGTGCGAGCCAAGAGTGAGCAATTGTGGCCTGTGCCTGCGCACTGGACCCTTGAGGATGCCGCTACCGTGCCATTGGCCTACTGTTTGGCCTTCTACTGTTTGGTATGTGCTTTGGTTTACTGTACATTCTAATTTAATTCTATTATCATTCAAGAAATACGATAACTGGGATAAATCAAATATACCTATCTCTCTGATCATTCATTAGCATTTTATTTATTTATTTATTTTTTTATTTTTACATTTAGGTACAAAAACAGAAAACAGATTGATTACATACATACAGTTATTATACACTAAACAACATTTGAAAATCTGATATCCAATTATATCTGTTCACAGCATTTTACACTAAACATCAACCAAACAACATACACATATTAAATTGAATGACAAAAAAAAAGAAGAAAAGAACACACATATATATATATATAGACATTAATTAATTCAAATTAGTATTTAAGGTTGCAAGTATTCACCATGAACTATCTTTTTAAATTTACAAATATTATTGTGAAAAATATCAACTTCAGTACACACAGCATTATAATATTTGCACATTCTAACGAGCGGAGCATTCTGGGACACATTGTTATTAGTTATAGGTATCATAAATAATTCCTGGATGCGCACAGAACGCGTCGGTACCTTGATTTCTAGTTTCTCTAAAAGGTAGCTGTCAAATGAGCCATTTGCTATTTTATGTATAGTGCACAGGTCGCTCATCCACCTCCTCCTTTCAAGACTTACCATTTCAAAGTGGGCAAGACGCTGGTCATATTGGTTTATTTTTCGCCTAAGACCATACTTACAGCACAATGCTTTGTCAAACCGCCTTTGTATAGATTCCAATCTATCTGTATGAGTTTTGTATATCGGGGCCCATACCGCTGAACGGTACTCAACCATGGTTCTCACGAGAGAGCTGTATAAGACAATCAAGGAGTCGGCTCGCCTGAATGGTTTAGCGGTTCTTAGAATAAAGGATAGCATCCGGTTAGCTCTACTACATATATGATCATAATGAGGTTTAAAAGATATCACAGAGTCAAATATCACTCCCAAGTCGCGAATCACCTCAACTCTATCAACAAGAATACCCTTAACATTATATTTATACTGGACAGGGTTCCTTCTTTTTGTAAATGTTATAACTCGGCACTTCTTAATATTCAGAACCATATAGTTTTCATCGCACCAAGCAGAGATAGTATCAATATCCGATTGTAAGGTCTCACAATCTCTTTCATCGGATATACGTCTGAAGACTTTAATGTCGTCTGCATATGCCAAACATTCACTGCTTATTTTGCTAAGCAAGTCATTCACGAATAACAAAAACAGTAAAGGACCCAGCTTTGACCCCTGGGGCACGCCCGATGTTGCTAAAAATGGCACAGATTCATACCCACTCAGAGCAACCAGTTGTGTACGGTTCAAAAGGTAAGAACTTAACCATCTATATAAGTTCCCATGAATCCCCAAATGCTGAGCCTTCACAAGCAATGCAAAATGGTCCACTCTATCGAAAGCTTTTGAAAAATCGGTATATATAGCGTCCACCTGCTTTTTATCATTGAATGATGAACATAAATAAGTAGTATAGCATAAAAGATTAGAGTTGGTTGACCTTCCAGTAACAAATCCATGCTGTCGTGGGCTCAATATATGTTTGAGATGGTTATACATATGGGTATAGATAAAACCCTCGAATATCTTAGCAAATAAGTTTAGAATACAGATAGGTCTATAATTCAAAACATCACCTTTGTCTCCAGATTTATACACTGGTGTAACTTTGGCTATCTTCCATAGGCTAGGAAATACTCCCTCGTGCAAAGATTTCTCAAATATAATCAATAACGGTGTAACAAGAGCAGTAGCGCAAAAACGAACAAAAATAGGTGGAATCCCGTCAAAACCAGCACCCTTAGAGAGATCGACACTTTGTAACTTTTTTAACAGTTCCTCTCTAGTTATTTGTAAATTACCAATAGAGTAGTTCGATGACAGAAAGCTAGGAAAGTAATTATTTGTGGTATTAGAAGAGTAAATTGATGAGAAATGACTAGCAAACAGGTTTACAATATCTTCACCCGTAGTACCAACCTTTTCTTGATAACACATCCGACCAGGAATATTATTGGTGATACGTTTAGATTTTGTGTAGCGCCAAAAAGCTTTTATGTTGAGTTTAACATCCTCTTCAATTCGTTCTATATATGTTCTGAAGCAACTCTTAATAACTTCCTTAGTTCTAGTTCTGAGCATAGAGAATTCGTCATAGTCCCTTGGGTTACCAAATCGCTTATATCTAATATGAGCTTTGTTTTTAGATGTTAGCAATTTAATTAAATTTTTGGAATACCATTGCGGATATTTATTGTTTGGACCATTAGACCTAGGAGTATATTTTTCTATAATTGAATGTATATTGTTGTAAAATAACAGAACAAATTCGTCACACCCCATATTGAATGAATATTCAGCCCAATCAATTTTCAATATATCCTTTCTGCAGCTTTCATAGTCAGTTTTACGAAAACATAGATTTTTAAGCAATGTGTGCTGTATCAATGTAGAAGGAGTGGTTCGAAGTATAAGTTCAAATGTCGGATGGTTCTCATCTAAACGACTTATGTGTAGAGTCGGTGTAATTGTAAATAAGTCTGGGCAGTCAGTTATAGCTAGATCTAGTATATAGTTTACAACCTCTTTATTTTCTTAGTGATTTGTGTTTGAATGTGATTTTGATCCAAAAATTTCACATAAATTGTGAAGGCTCATTATTTTTAGTCCAGCGACTTACGCTTCGGCGCGTATAAACAAATTTTAGAAAAAAATAATCTTAAAAATTCCTACTAGATACTATTATTTTTTAGATGCTTTAGAGTCGTTAAATGTGTTTTGCCTATATAAAATGTAGCTAAAACCATTTTTAACAGACCAGCAGAAGTCAATTAGTACCCCGTATGAGAATTCTTGTGCATGGTGGAACTGGAGCATTAGGTCAAGCTGTAATCTCCATTGCACTAGCTTTTGACTGTGAAGTCTTTACCACGGTCAGCAACCAGGCGAAGAAGCAATTCATTAGGAAACTCTTCCCTCAGTTGAAAGGTAATTTACAAAGTATTAACCCAAAACTACACGAGGAAGATGATGCAACAACCGTGCTTAAGGAACTTAAAAATTAAGAAACAGTAATTATTAATTTATTTGTCCAATTTTGTTTTCCAGAGGACCATATCGGTTACTCCCGTGACCACACCTTTGGAGACATGGTGATGTCAGCCACGAAGGGTAGGGGTTGCGAAATCATCATCAGCTGCGCAAATAAGGAGTTAAAGAATGTGCGTTTAGAATCTTTTACAGTCAACCTTTAAATATAACCGTGCTTTGGTCCAATATAAGAGTCTCATTATATTAAATATCTTATGTGCCAAAACAGGTAAATGTTGCAAAGAAAAATTAAACTTGATTTCTTCTGGATATTATTATTTGCCCATCTATGGGTATAATCAGGCCTTATTCAAATTAGAGTCCGACGAAAAAATTTCGTATATTTCCAGGTGTCAATTAGATGTCTAAGCGAATACGGAGTATATTACGATGCCAGTCTATTACACGAACATGAAAACTTTTACCTGGGAATGAATCACTTTACCAAATGCCGATCTTATGCCACTATTGATCTACGCGGTATTTTCGAGAATAAAAATGATTTGAAGGTAAATTATATCACATTATTGAACTTCAATTTTAACATAGCACTTATAATGACCGTGCTATAATGAAGTTACTTAGAACTTTAGATCATGCTTTAGAATTTTAATGTAATATTATATTTATATGTATACTGACGGAATTTGGAGAAAAAAATCTAATTATAATAGAATCAAGCATTCGACGATGCGCGAAACTGTAGGCGGTGTAAGTGGTCATCGGCGGCGATATCACTTAACAACGTGTCTTGAGATTTTTTCCTTAAAACAAATGTATTCAGTTTTATACGAGATCTCCTCCTAGCCTTATTCATTTATTCATTACTCGTGGAAAGGTTTATTTCATATCTACTACTACGTCATAATATTTCCAGCGATTGCAAGTGTTGGTAAGCGAAGGAATAGCGCGTGGCTACGTGCGTCCTCTGTCCCGTGTATCGTTCCCGCCCAGTGAAGTCTCTCGTGCCTTCCACCTCTTGGCTGCAAGTAGACATCGCGGGCGAGTGCTTCTTGACATGCAGCAGCCCATTCCTGATATTAAACCTAGGTAACAATAAAAACTATATATCTTATACTTTTTATTATTATTTAAGATATATTTATTATCTTGAATTTTCAGGCTGCAAATATCACCCGAAGCATGCAATGTGATCATATCAGACGACGATGTATTGGCGATACAGCTTGCTGATGGACTGGTCGCACGAGGTGCTAAGCAACTGTACATTCAGGCACCTTATAGTAATGCCTTTCTCGTCAAACAGAGGTGACTTTGTTAAATATTCCAAAGACAAATTCCAAAATCTAGCTTGAATCTTGTATAAATTTATTTTCGACTTATAAAAAACCTCACCACTAGAAGTTATAATATTTCAGCTGGTTTATTTTTATATTGACAAAAACATTTGTTTCCAGATCGTGGCAAAGGGCTGGAGTGCACTCAGTAATCGAACGGCAAGGACTCTGGAACAAGAACTATTGTGATATTCTGATTAAAAAAGCTAGAGTTTTGGGGACAATCGAGGTGATATACACGATTGTCTGTGAAGAACAGAAGAACCCTGATGTTACTACGTATTTAAACAATTTAGTATCAGTCGTCGAAAACTCAGTCCCAAGTCTCAAGTAAGTGAATTGTTCAGGCAGAGGTGACTTTACCTATGATGCAGAGTATTCGATGCACATGTACGCAACGGTGATAGGCACCGGCACTTTTAATAAACCTGCAAATTTGTATGTCTACCATTTTTAATGGGTTCTCAGTAGAAGGCGTATACCTTGCTTTTGTTTACATAATTCTGTTCAAACGCATATGAATTACTGATTTAAACAGGGTCATAGGCATTATATGTTAATCTATATGACAGTCCCCGTGACTGTCTATATAGATTTCTTTTTCATTTCTTTCGATTTCTTTTCTCCATGTTCTTATTTTCAAAACAAATGTCAGTAAAACAAAAGAAATATATTCAATGTATGATGATGAAATTATTTTTTTTATTGAACTCAGACACCTCGCCGTTATCGATGTGGGTAGTCGTATCAGTGATGACGAAGTAAGATCACTAATTGATGATAATCGAAAGATGACAATTATCAAATCACAACTTCAAACGGTAAGTTTGTGAAACTCGCAATAATAATAAGTTAATTAATCAGTGTTGCTTTGTAGCAACAATACAATAGGTAAAAGGGTGATCATCCTTCTGTGCCCTACACACGCCGTCGACTTTTTGGGTCTGAGGCGGATTCATGACTTTGTTCACCGTTAGAGTTACTAGGCCAACACTACTCTTAAATGGAAACTGGCAATACTTTAATCATAATTTCACTTATGAAATTAAGAAATCAGAATCTTCTAATGAACAACATAAGATTTGTTTCAATTCGTGTTTTTATGATCATACTCGTACTTTAAATCATATTCTAAATGGTATATATATATAATATAATTTAACTATTTACGGTTTTGGACATATTTTCTAGGTGCAAGGTGCATTATCAATAAAGCCAATGCTAAAAGTACTGGAACAAGGTTTGAATTCCAAAGAACCTGTGGTTATGGTGTGTGAACATACCAAGGAGAAATCTTTGTTAGAAGAAATCGCTAATATTGCTAGTAAGTCATTCGTTGCTTCTGTTAATCATTCCCATATACCAATGACCAACTGTTTAAGCCAGTATCGGTAACAAAGATTAAAGGTGACAAAAAAAATATTTTATAAGGATCTTAAGATTTTAAATAAATGTTGTGAGCAGTTCTTTCAGAACTAATGATGTTAGTTAATAAGTATTAATAGTTTTGATGAATCTAACGAAGCTATGACAGCCTCAGTTACCTAGTCAGATCATGTAGATAATCGAAGAATTATGATCTGTTTTTGATGAGGGTAGCGAAAACTTTTAAAAACTATTTCGTCTGTACATATATTAATTTTTTTTTTCAGAATTTTATCTACCAAACAATCTTATGAATACGATAACTCTTAAGGAGCTCTGCAAGGATTCGACTACACTCATTCCAGTGACAGCTTACTTGCGCGATAAGTATCACATCATTCTGTCTGAAGAGGAGATACCAGATCTAACCATAAGCCAGTATGTTCTGTTCCATTATTATAATTCCTGTCTCTTTTAGAAACATTAAATACAGTTTTGTTCCAGGATCAAAAAACTTGAAGAAAGTCTTTTAGATTCGACGTTTACGGACGTCGAAGGTTTTGCAAGTTTTTATTCACCCACAGATGTCGATGAACTTAATGGTACTACGGAAATGGCCTTTCTTCCCACTTTAATGAAATCGATTGATATGGTAAGTCATTAATTGCTTGTAACGTTAAAAGACATGTTTGACAACGTCATATCGCATTCTACATATGTCGTTAAATACTGACGATTGACCGATATGATCAGCATTAGCTATATATATGACAATATTATAAATTTATTTGTCACGGTAGACATTATGAATTAATATGTTAGTATTTTATAACAACACAGGGGTATGACGAATTTGACGTAAACCAAAAGTTCTTATGCGTGGTACCAGGTCTGGAAGGACACAATGGAAGATTTACACTTTTATGTGAGAGACTCAAGTTATTAGCGTTAGTACTCCAACCTGGCTTGACGCAACCAGATGAAACACCTCAGGAGGTAGCAGCTAGATTTGCTAAGGTCAGTATCATAGTCTTGTCTTATTACCAAGATAAAGACATATTAACGAATATTTTAAAATGAAGGGTGTCTCAAAAGAAAGTTCATATTTAGTTGATCGTTTCAAAAAAAAGTAAGTCATGTATCAAAAAATTGTTTATTTATAATAAAAGTATACAATTTGGGAATTTATTAGTTGAAAATAATATCGTCTAAATCTAGACCCTCGCGTTCGCGGCAATCATTAAATCGAATAATAAATTTACTTATAGTCCGGTCAATTTAGAAATAAAAATAGTGGTTAAATAACAAAAATCGCCATATCTCAGGAATGGTAAAATTTCTTGTAGATTTTTTTTTATTTCAAATATCTATATTAATTACCGGACTATTATGACAGCTCAGCGGGTGAACTCAGTGATGGCTTCCATTTCGTGGCATATATTTTCTTTCAATTGCGCCAGAGAATTGGGCTTTTTGGTGTACACGTTAGATTTAAGATAATTATAATAAGAAAGAACTCATAGTGGTTAAAATCAGGACTGCGTGGAGCCAATTTATGTCAGTCTTATGTATTATTATGCCTTTCGAAGTCGTCTAACATTTTCAAATTACGCTAAATAAATAAATATAAACTTTCTTTTGAGACACCTGTTATTTACTCACTACTATTCTATTTTAAGGTTTTGATGGAAAGAACTAGTACTTTTGGTCACTTTTATCTTTTGGGGTATGAGACTGGTGTTATCGTGGCGTTAGAAATGGCTAAAATTCTCGAGGATCATGGTAAGCACTAATTTTATTTCTGTACGATATATATATACAAATGTAATTTGAAAAAAAATCTTGCAGAATTGTATACTAAAACAGTATCTACCTTCGAAAGCTTTGCATCAGACCCAGATAGTTACTTATTTTACTCTTAAGAATTATTTTTTATTAGGTCTCAAGGGAACTGTTTTCTGTTTGGGTGGAGCTCCTAAGGATGTGCTGGCAGAAGTGAATCATATTCTTAATCAATATAAGAGCGAAGAAGAACTACAAAATGAATTAATACAACACATGCTGCGAATGAACTTAGGCAATGATACTTATAAGATTGAGCTAAACGGCACCTGGGAGGAAAAAGTATCTTCATATATCAAATATCTTACGGGAAAAGTGACTTCATCTTTGCAATACAGCCGAGACTACGTCTCATGCGCATATGGCCGCATAAAGCAAAACCGACGGTGCAAAGTCCAAGTTACAACCCTAAAATCTCAGGTCATATTCCTCAAGTCCAGAGTGTCAGTTGAATCCTGTGATTCCTTCCAGGAGTATTCTGAACAACCTGTAATTGTTTATGAACTGAATACTCCGTTGGCCAATGTTACTAAAGATCTGCAGTGCACGGCAATCGTTAATAGGCATTTGGAGCAGGAAATTCTGCAAGCTTTTAATAAAACTAATCTGTGCTTTACATACTGTTGCAAGGCCAATTCTGGTGAAGATTATTAATATGAAATAGAAATAACACTTAAATTTATTCAAACCAACAAATGTGAAAACCTTTTATATTATGTAAGATAATTAACCAAGAAATGAAAATTATTTAGGAATTTTATTCAATTTATATTAATTATTTATTTAAATGATTATTTTTATATAACACAAATATCGTAACCATGGCAACCATACCAACTTCTATCGACGTTTTATAAGTATAAAAATTAAAACTCAGTTAGTAGCGTAGTACTTTTTTTTCCTTTGATTCTAAGTGGCGTTTGTGTTTTGGATATCATACTTAGCTTAAGCTAATTACACAGTAGGATAAAGACGAATGGAAGAATTGACTTAACTTCCTCGGTGATATCTTCATTGTCCCTTGTATCTTTAGCTTAGTAGTTTTGATTCATAGTTGATCTATACTTGGTCATGTTATCAATTCAAAGTCACCTGACTGGGCATAATGTGTATGTCTTATTAATAAGTTTATTCCTTATTGAAAATAAAGTATTTTTGTTTATCAGCATCAATGCTCGTTTCTTTACGATCCTACTTTTTATCAAATCATGCTTTCTTCTCAGCGCGGCGTCTACGACGTTTACAGTCGTCGACTGAAATTCGTAAACCTAGATATATAACTTAAGCAAACACTTCTAAATCTTTACATATGAAATTTATTTGCATTTTCTGGATGAGAAAACTAAAAAAAATGTGTGCGTGTAAGAAGTGAAACTTCTTTATGACCTTATTCTTCAAAACTTTACGGAAACAAAAGGCTTTTATTATCATAGACTTGAATACAAATAATACAATTATTTCATTTTACCTTATTACAACTAAAATTATAACAGAATTTCATTAATTGTAATACAATTACTACTATCATAATGTCGTTATTATATATTTTTGTTATTAATGGCTTCGAATCAACCGTGGTAGGGACAAGAAACAGATGGCGTGTAACGGAAAAATGTGACGGTTAATTTTTCCAACGCTAATAAAGAGGTTTCACTTCAAAAAGACCGAACGTCATTTTGTACATACAGGAATAGGGGAAGAAATAATTGGGAAACGATACAGATGAAGACCGCTCACAAGATGGCCGGATGATGTAAATGGCTGGCTTGAGCTTGATGGAGCTTGCCCTAGCAAACTAAATAGAAAATAGATATTATTTATTTAGTACAGATAACAATTAGTAAAAAAACTTGTTTAATTTACTATGTTTTAAAGATTCTAATAGGATAAAGTTTACTTAAAATATGCTAAATCAAAATATATAATTAATAAAACATGCCCACAGATTTGAGTAAATTATATATAGCTTACTTCAATAATTTTTTATCATTGCAAAGGTAGATTATATGTAGCTTATAAGTCTTACTGTCCGAAAATTTTCAAAGCCAATGAAGCTCCCGGAGTTTCTGTTTCACTGCAGACGTGTGTGGCCTGTCTGGAACAAAACACTTCATTTGTGAATTTCTGGTCAGACTGGTTTGAAACGGTACTTGACAGACAGAATAGAAATGCGAATTTAGTGTTTGTATGTGGAAACAATTGTTCATAATAATGATCTCCTTCCAGTCACACCAAATTCAACGTAAGTCTTTGGTCACACTGTCTACACAAAAAGGGTATCAAGTGATACATAGTAGACACACATATAGTATAGACAGTGTGACCACTCTCACTATAAAACAATTTTATTAGTTCTAATTCACAATTAAATTCTAAATATTTTTAATTACTTACAGTGGATGTTATTATGACTATTATATATATTTAAAAATGGAATGAAATTATTAAAACTTAAAAACGTGTGAATTCTTAACAAAAAAATTGATTTATACTACAAAACTAAACAATTTAAATAAAAATGATAAAATATTTGGCATATGGATAAAATACCTTACCTTTTCACTCATCGACTTTTACTTTCCAATTATTTAACATAACAATAACTATCCTGAAAATATAACTAAAAAATATTATTAAAAGGAGTCTCTTTAGGAAAGGTTCCGAAGATACTGGCAGCGTTCCCCCTTTGAATAGCCATTCGATTGTATACTTGTTGAATTTTATGTTCTACACTTTCTTTGCGTTTAAATTAACATAGCAAGTAAATGCGATTTACTTTGTAACTTTGGTTTTAGCCGGCCCATTATGACGTCGAAGTGGAATTTATTTAATGCGGCCTAATGAACTTTATTAACATCATACGTATTCCTATATTATTTGCAACTGTAGAAATAGGTGCTATTGTTAGTGGATGTTGCAAAGTGTTCTATCAAATATAAACAAATTGTTAGATTTTTTAACCATTGTACGTATGTTAAGTCTACGGATTGTGAGGTTTTAAAAAGAGTTAAAAATAGTCCTTAGATGTAAGAAATACACATTGATGGCCACAAACGCTAGCAACGCACCATTTCGTAACTTCCAATACAGATTTTAAGACATTGTTTTATTTTTAATACATGTGTCTTTTCTTATTTATTTATTATAGCTTACCGCATCATACATAGAACTACATCTACGGTTTATAAAAATAATATTCGATCTAAAATGTATGACAATTGAAACATAAGTGTTACAAAATAAATAAAAATGAAATTACCAGAAGTTTTTGGTAAGGCAGAAAAAAATATCATCAGCAAAACAGCGACTTAGGTCTGAATCTTATTTAAGGCTTTAAGGCTTGAACAGTGTTCAAATCGGTTCTAGGGCTAGTTTAAATTAAATTGTTGGAAGAACTGTCGCTCATATGAATTTGACAAAAAAATATATTGTGGTTTGAAGCCTACTGTATCGATTGATAAAATCAAAAAATATAAAAGCTATACCAATTACCCAAAAAAAAAATTACAATCGAACCACAGATTAGACATAAATTACAAATTCGCTCCAAAACGGTTAATGCGATTTATTTTAATCTTACACGTATTATTAGATATAGCATATATTATTATTTTGATAAAAAAAATTGTATTAACTCGTTTCCTGGGCATGGAAAGTAATAAAAGGTAAATAAACTCAAGCGCAATGGGCTTCCCCTCGCAATTTCACACCCGCGAGCCCTGCCTGCGGGGCTGTCTTCAGTCCACCTCAACGCTTTGCGACGGAAGGACTGCGCTTGTGTTTCGGAGCCAATACTAATTAAATATTTGCGTATTTTAGTTTTTACCCATGGATTGTACCAAGGATTGTTTTCCAAATGCCAAAATATAAAAAGAAGTATCAAGTGAGGCGAGGACATGAACTTCGGAAATTATTGTAAGTTGTAATTGGGTAACCTACCCAAACAAAACTCAAATTTAGAGCTGTCAAGTTTCAAGTACAACTTGTACAACAAAGTAAAATAAGTTTCTGAACCTGACACCTGATGGAATCCGAAGGTGGGTACTGGTTCTCAAGGTTGGTAAACAGTAGACAAACCATCATTGAGCTCGTTGTAATCAGCTCAGCGAGACGATACTAGAAATGTGACTATATGAACCTGATGATGGACTCCGAAGGTGGGTATTGGATCTCGAGGATGGTAAGCAGTAGACATACCGTCATTGAGCTTGTTGTAATCAGCTCAGCGAGACGATACTAGAAATATGACTATATGAACCTGATGATGGACTCCGAAGGTGGGTACTGGGTCTCGAGGATGGTAAGCAGTAGACATACCGTCATTGAGCTTGTTGTAATCAGCTCAGCGAGACGATACTAGAAATATGACTATATGAACCTGATGATGGACTCCGAAGGTGGGTACTGGGTCTCGAGGATGGTAAGCAGTAGACATACCGTCATTGAGCTCGTTGTAATCAGCTCAGCGAGACAATACTAGAAATGTGACTATATGAACCTGATGATGGACTCCGAAGGTGGGTATTGGATCTCGAGGATGGTAAGCAGTAGACATACCGTCATTGTGCTCGTTGTAATCAGCTCAGCGAGACAATACTAGAAATGTGACTATATGAACCTGATGATGGACTCCGAAGGTGGGTATTGGATCTCGAGGATGGTAAGCAGTAGACATACCGTCATTGTGCTCGTTGTAATCAGCTCAGCGAGACGATAGTAGAAATGTGACTATATGAACCTGATGATGGACTCCGAAGTTGGGTACTGGATCTCGAGGATGGTAAGCAGTAGACATACCGTCATTCAGCTCGTTGTAATCAGCTCAGCGAGACGATACTAGAAATGTGACTATATGAACCTGATGATGGACTCCGAAGGTGGGTACTGGATCTCGAAGATGGTAAGCAGTAGACATACCGTCATTGTGCTCGTTGTAATCAGCTCAGCGAGACGATATTAGATGTAGCTGATGACGGTTTTTAAAAGTGAGTACTGGATCTCCAGGATAGTAAACAGTAGACAGACCGTATTGGGGCTCTTTTGTAATATAATATACAGAATGTTGCAAAAAGGGTATACTAAGCCGAAACCTACGTGTGCAGCATGTTATATGTAAGCCCAAAAATAAAATCAGAATGTCAAAATTCGCGAAAAAAATCATTTTTCATAGAAACTTTGTTGGTTACGTGACTTTTTACTACAGCAAGAACGACGACATACAAGAAGTTTGGAAATAAGAAATCCGCAATATATTTTAGACGCCATCAAAATGAAATCCGATAAAAAAGTGAAAAAATAACCAAAAAATAAAAATATTGAAAATTCAATATGTGTCTTGACCACTGATAGTAAAAATAGAGACAGTCCTCCCGTTACTGAAACACCCACCTGTTCGTAATATTTAAATTATGATACAATTTAAATAAAAAACACTTTTACACGTAGGTTTCGGCTTAGTATACCCTTTTTGCAACATCCTGTATATGTATTATATTACAAAAGAGCCCCAATACGGTCTGTCTACTGTTTACTATCCTGGAGATCCAGTACTCACTTTTAAAAACCGTCATCAGCTACATCTAGTATCGTCTCGCTGAGCTGATTACAACGAGCACAATGACGGTATGGTGGTTTGTCTACTGTTTTCCATCCTCGAGAACCAGTACCCACCTTCGGATTCCATCAGGTGTCAGGTTCAGCAACTTATTTTTGTTTTAACTTACTTTGTTGCACAAGTTGCACTTGAAACTTGACAGCTCTAAATTTGAGTTTTGTTTGGGTAGGTACTTACAATAATTTCCGAAGTTCATGTCCTCGCCTCACTTGATACTTCTTTTTATATTTTGGCATTTCGAAAACAATCCGCGGGTAAAAAGTAAAATACGCAAATATTTAATTAGTATTGGCTCCGAAACACAAACGCAGTCCTTCCGTCGCAAAGCGTTGAGGTGGACTGAAGACAGGCCGCAGGCAGGGCTCGCGGGCAGTGTTCACAACCTGAAGCCAGGCAACTATCGTACCAGGGCCGAAAAATTATCGTACATGGATAAAAATTATCGTACAAGTCAGGAAAATGGATAAAATACTTTTGAAAATCATATGAAACTTGACAATAATATGTTGGAAATGATTTATAGTTTAAATCTTGTAAACTTGTATTTTTTAAGTTGAAAAAATAATAATTCAAATCAAATTTTCGACGTATGGCAAGAGTGGACTAGGGCACTTCGAGTGTGATAAACATGCCAACATTTGGAATTTATAATTCGAAATTCGAATTGAACAACAGTAACAACCAATGAAAGGATTACGCCATGAAGCAACGGCATGTGATCCTAATAAACAATGAGCCAATAGATGGCACTAACACTAAAAAACTGTAATTATTATTGGGCTATCTGTGTAATCATCAAATTTTTCATGAGAACGGAAATTATAGTACAATCTGCGTACGATAGTCACGTACCATCGTACATCGTACGTAGCTATGAAATTATCGTACATGTACGATAATTATCGTTCGGTTGTGAACACTGCTCGCGGGTGTAAAATTGCGGGGGGAAGCCCATTGCGCTTGAGTTTATTTACCTTTTATTACTTTCCATGCCCAGGTAACGAGTTAATACAATTTTTTTTATCAAAATAATAATATATGCTATATCGAATAATACGTGTAAGTTTAAAATAAATCGCATTAACCGTTTTTGAGCGAATTTGTAATTTATGTCTAATCTGTGGTTCGATTGTATTTTTTTTTTGGGAAATTGGTATAGCTTTTATATTTTTTGGTTTTATCAATCGATACAGTAGGCTTCAAACCACAATATATATTTTTGTCAAATGCATATGAGCGACAGTTCTTCCAACAATTTAATTTAAACTAGCCCTAGTTGACCGATTTGAACACTGTTCAAGCCTTAAGGCTAATAACTAATAAAATTCTAACCAAATTACTAATAAGTATATTTATAAGAATGTGTCTAATAACTCTATTTACACTCTCTAATAATTAATGGTATACACTCCGTTCTTGTGTTTTATTTTTTTTCACTTACAACTATTTTGCAAATTCTAATGAATTTTTGTATCGCTTGATACCAAATTTTGAAAACCATTGCTTCACCAGCGCTACGGATATTGAGAGAACTTAAAAATTATTGTACAAACATGTCGGAATGGGTATCAAAATTGAAAGTCACAGACTACCAGTGCTTATTCAAATTTACATAATTTCATGTAGTCTTTTTTTAAGAAATATTAATCCTAAATTGTGAGTGAGTACCGAGTTAAATAATGCACATCGTATAAGCCTATTAGAAGAAAAATGTAACTTATAATTCCTGAATAGGCAAGTCTGATAAATACGGCTATTCTAATGTGTTTTGTTTGTAGGAAGATTAGTACAATGGATCAGAGAAACTCACACTAAGAATGGAGAGTGGAGATCTCCAACGGCTTCTTGGCATTTCAGGCTATGCACCAATTTTTAATCTTACCACAAGAGGTGGCATACAGTAATTCTCATATAATTTATGATTTAAATTATATGAGAATTAAAAAAGTTATTGTTTTTTGCGCCACTTACAATTTGCGCCTTCGTACATGATTCTGTCTAGCCCAGTGATGCCCAAAGTGGTCTATATCGACCCCTAATGGTCTATGACAACCTGCAAGGGAAAACTACGTCAGCGAAAAAAAAATTTTGGGGTCCATAAAATTTAAATGGGGTCCACGATAGTGGATCTTAACACATACACTGATAGTGCCTATTTACTACTAATACTATTTTATAATATCAAACCATATACATTATTTATAAAAGTACCTATGAAGTCAAAAAAATTATAAATGTTTATAGAATTGTGTAAGTTGTGGAATGTTGGTATTCGCTTTGTAGCCGCAATACATTTTGAACTTGGAAAAACAAAAAAAAAATCAATTCAATTAATAAATGTATAAATTAACATGTGTTTTTACTTTAAGTTTTTAACACTAAACTTCACTACAGTTATAAATTTACAGGAAATCAATATCAGGTACCTACCTAACCAAGGTCTACCCAACGCGGAAAAACATGGCAAGGGGTCTACGACACAAAAAAGTTTGAGGAACTTAGGTCTAGCACATTGTGTGTGTGAGACAGTGTGTCTTGTCTTCGGTAGCCATCTACCTAAGCTTGGTTGCAAGCTCTTCCTGCAAACACTGATATATATAGACATTATATTTAATCATCCTGTATTATTTAAAAATTAAATCAGTCCCGATTAAAATTCAAATTTACGAACCTATTGACTTTTATTATAATTAATAGTTAATATAAGTGACTCAATTTACTTTCTTGAGTGAGTGCTTGCTTCGTAAGCAAAATAATTGTCAGCAATTTTGTAATAGTAAGTGATTATTATCGTGTCAACGCCAAAGTATTTTTTTATAAATCGTGTCTAACTATAGTAAGCTAAATAGGTGTTTGTGAAGGTTTTGGAGCCCGATTTTTGTATATGTTTTTTATCATATTTCTTTTGAGGGATGAGTTTGTGAACCTGATACACGCAGTGTATTTCAACATATAACCAAGTACTTAATCAATTACATAGTCGAATGACCTGCGTTTTTAAGTTTACAATGTAATTTTGCATACAATTAGTATGACACATTTAAAACTGTTTTATTTTTAATTGTATTTTGAATTTTATATTTTTTTTTATGATTTTTATGTAATTATGGAGGTTTCTGTTGCATAGATGGCGCCAAAACCTCAAGATTTCGTCGGTTCAAAGAAAGATGAGAGTGTCTCTCTTGACGATGCAGTTGTCATCTCTGGTATGTCAGGACTCTACCCTGCCTGTCACAGTGTAAAGGAGCTCTCGGATCTGCTATATAATAAGGTGTTTATTTTATTATATTTATAAAACCGTTTGCCTCCTGAGACATGAAAAAATTCTGGCTTATATTTAAATAAAAATGTTTTAAAAATTTAATTAGAATACCAGACTAATTGTTACACTCCATTCTTGAAATATACAAATATTATAAATCTTCTACCGCATTTACCATGGAGAGTGTTCAGCGGAGATGTTCGGATTATTACCTGTAGCTGCGTTTCATCAATAAGTAAAGTGAAATAACTCCAAACAACTCCTTTTTAGTAGCTATATACTTGCAGCAGAGTTTCATCGTCGAACGTCAAAACAGAACACTCTCCATGGTAAATGCGAAGATACGTAAGATCAAGCCGCTCGGAAAGTGATTCGAATCGCTCTTCGTTGTTGAAAACGGTCAAGCGGAAGGAGCAATTCTACATTACTTTAATTTTACTACACAGGAAGTATTGTTTCGGTCGGAGCATAACATCGGTGTAGTAGATGTTACTTAAGATTGTCAGTCTTACCACAATGGCCCGCTTACAAACTGCTTAGTACTTATATTATACTCAAAGTACAGGACCTGTGGGGGATGTCTTCGTGTATCAAATATACTTTTTTGTTCTAGGTCAACCCTATATCTGCTGAAAATCCACGTTGGGATTTCAACCATCCCGAAGTAATTGACTATGTTGGCCAAGCACCCGACATAGAACACTTTGATGCTCAGTTCTTCAAAGTGCATTATCGCCAAGCCTTGAACATGGATTCCATGTCTAGAAAAATTTTGGAACAGGCGTACCAGGCTATTTATGATGCAGGTAGTATTTTAATATAATACTTCTCCTTCCTACAAGTTCTAGTTTATTATTACAATTTAAATAAAAAAGCTAATGGCACTAAAACCTTTTATGATCCGGAGAGATGAGATTTCCCAAGGCAATATTTTTATAACTACCTAGGTGATCAGGCTCTAGACACAGGCTGTCGACTCATCTAAGCCTTGGCGGAGTCTTCACGATGTTGAAATGCCAATGTGCAAATGCCAAATGCGCCCATTAAAACTCCATTGGTGTACAACCGCAGATCGAACCTAAGATCTCAAGAGACTCGCACGCTGATGCTGCTATGTCAACACTTGCTTATATCTAATCCACATCCTATCTGATTTTAAAAAGAATAAAGTTCCTATTTTAAAGGGAAGAGTTTATTGCCAGCTCTTCTCGTCTGTTCTATAGCTACCCTTGAGGCTAGACCCTACTACATCTGGCATAATGTTAACATTTATGATTTAATGATTGATGAATTTTAAAGCTTTTCAAATACTATTTATGCCTCTATTTGACGAGCCAACGCTTAATTATGAATCTCAATGTAATTATTATATATATATTACAGGTGTAAACTGTGAGTACCTTTCTGGCAAAAAAGTGGGCGTCTTCATCGGGAACTCTTTTTCGGAGACTGAGAAGTCGTGTGTTTATGTCAGCAGCAGTAATAGCGGCTTAGGCATTACTGGGTATGTACATATTCTCTATTTACTAATACTTGACTACAGAGAGTAATGCAATATTAAAGCGACATTTCCCGGAAACGTCATGTCCTCTTTAATTAGAATCGAAAAAATGGAGGGTAAGAGAAGAAAGGACGCAATCGACAAAATCATATAATCTGACGCCATGTGTCTAACTGGAACTGGTAAAAGATGAAAGCAGTGCGTTATCTGCCACAACGGGATCGAGAGGATATGGAAGCTCAGCAGTAAGCAAGCAGGCGGACGAAGACATAAGAAAACAAAGTCAAATCATTAATTCAATTAGGCACTTTTGGAAGTAAAACTTACAAATTAAAAATATTACTCTAGTTGCCACTTCTAAAAGGTAGTTGTGTGAACTAGGAATAATTATGCTTAGAATAAGCTAAGAATAAGAAGAACATAATTTCTTACTTATAAACTCGTTACTTCGTTGGTATAACTATTCCTCCATTATGTCATAGGGACGAGACGGCAACGTCGCAATTCATTGATAAATTTAAACAAAAACAGAAACTTGTTTATGATAACCGTGTTTCTGTCCATATGGCCCAGATACACAGCTATGTAAAGATAAATTGAAAATAAAAGACAGACATTCTAGTGAAGACTTTATTAGTCACTTTAAAATAAATAGAATGATGTAATAAAAATGTTTAAAAATAAATAGAACAATGTGTTGAAAATGTTTTATTTGTTAATGATCTATAAAACTTAAAAGGTTTTAATAAAAACAACGACATGGAATCTACCATGAACCTATTCCCTATCAAAACATTATTTAAACAGCTGTTTATTAAAAATCCGTGAGTAATGGTTTAGGTTATGTCAGACTTATACTAGGTTGGCGGCTGGAATAACGCTAGTATGAACAGTTACGTCGACGTTATACCAGGTTTAGGTTATTCCAGGTTTATTAGTAGACATTTTGCTTATTCTTAGGTTATTCTTGGTATACAATTTTATTCCACCTTTATTTGTACCACTGGTAGAGTTTAACACGGAAAACGCAGACGCGGATATAAAAGGTTGGTGTAAAATTACAGAGCTTATAGTACTAATCAAACATTTAGACGGCGTAAATTTACTTGTGACTCTTACCAGTGCACTGAAAGGGGCCGCAGCCTCTTGATTGACCAAATTAAATTTGAATGAACTGACATGGAAGACTGTAAAAAAAGTTTAATGGCGAGATTGTATAAACCAAAATTATATATGTGTATATTATTACCACCTATTTCTCCTTTTACTTCTTTTTCTTTATTGTGCCTGTTTTGTTGTTTTTCGTAGCGTAGCTTCCACATTCATAATCAACTAATGTCTAAGATAACGATTGCTTATGAACAAAGATCAAAATCTATTTCTATGCTATTCTCTATGCAATATAACGCAACACCATTCATAAACTGATCGGACAAATTATTAATCACCTGTTCTATGATTTTATAATCTTGCAGATGCAATAAAGCTATGTTCGCGAATCGAATCTCCTATTGGTTGAAGTCCAGGGGACCATCAATGGCTGTGGATCAGGCCTGCTGCAGTTCTTCTGTAGCTCTAGAACTCGCCTACCAAGCAATCAAACGTGGGGATTGTGAGGTCGCTCTTGTAGGAGGCTCTGTTTTATGTCTTCTTCCACATTCTATTATCAATTATGGGAGGTAAGTTTTAATATCTTTTGAAAGCATTAGCTGAAAGGTAGCTTAGGTCAAACGCGATTGTTCTAAAAAGTTAGTATAGTTAGTTTAGATGTGGGCCTCAGATTTCTTAATCTGTTTCATGATCATTTTTTAGATGATGAGACACACGCCGTTGATTTCTTGAGTCTTCTTGAGTCTAAGTCATGTCGGTTTCTTCACGATGTTTTCCTTCATAGTTTGAGCGAATGATAATTGCACTTAGAAAGAAGGTCCATTGGCTGGCGAACCAACCTATGACCTCAGGGATGAGAGTAGCACGCTAGGGCAACACTGTTAAAGACAGAAAATACTGTTTTAGATATTTCAGACAACTACATATAAATAATTTTATTGACTTAATTTGGAGGACTTCTATGCATTTCTTTCTTCGTGCCTCCTACATCCTTGCGCTGTGAGACAACTCAGATGCTGTACAAACTTAGTTCAAGATTAGGCAAGACTTAGACTGAATTATTCAATCAAGTCAAAATCCAAGACGTTTTTGACATACGGCAAACATAAGCGCTAATTTCGGCTCTGAATACCTTTTAGACTTTCAAAAATTAGGTCAAATCGCAAATTAATTACTTTAATTTGAATACTGCATTATCAATTGTCTTTTGTGTGCAAATACTGTTACAAATTAGTTTTTATTATTATTTCATATATACAAATTAGTTTATATATACATGTATGCTTACGATGTGTCAGCAACAATTAATTATTTTTTAATTGTAAACTTGTACATTAATTGTATTGCTACTGTTTCGTATTAGGTATGTCTTAGAAATTTACGCTTTCTTCCCGATTGTTATGATAAAGGCTACTCGTATGGGTTTTGTCTCAGATTCCATGTATTTCTTTGTTGATTTATTTTTATAGATAAGAAGTTGATCAGCCTTTTGTTTGTAACGTACATCGTCAATTTTTACCGTACGGGCAACATCCAATTGCGCTCATAGAAGGATCCATTCCTGATAATCTACGAAATTAACAGCATCATCTTAAGACCTAGTAATACTGGTTATACACCAATAATATTGATTATATACAGAATAGTAAAGATGACAAAATTATTCTAATTGTAGGAATAAGAAAGATAATAGAAAAGCTACAAGAATTGCAGCAATCAAGTTCTGTATTCAGCTATATGTAAATATGAGGCTACTGTGAAATTATTGCTCGGTTCTGATGTTACAACGTGAAAAGTATCGGCAGTCACAAAAAGTATTTTGACTGATTTGTGTCTTATTTACAGAATCGTGCCTTTGAGCAAGGATGGAAAAACAAGATCATTTGATCAGAATGGATGCGGCTGCGCTAAATCTGATGCGATTAACGTAATCTTCTTACAAAAAGCAAAAGATGCTTTCAGGTAAAATATATAAGTTATATTTATGAAACTGGATATAAATGAAATACCCTTATTGGACATAAACTAAATTCAACAGGGTATATGCAGAAGTGGTGCATATACGATCAGAATTCACATCATTTGTGGAAGGCGAAGAAGGTCCAAGATATGGTTACTACCGTAACCCAAAAGAAGTTGTTAACTTCATGAAGAAGTTTTACGACGATGCCAAGGTTTCGCCGAAAGAAATCGAATATGTGGAAGCATTTGGTTCTGGTATATATGAAGTCTATCTTATAGAACATATGGTAGTAATACTAAAATGAGATAAATATCTTGGCAAAGTGTGCCAAGATATTTATCTATCAAGCCAGTGCTGTCTAAAACGTTAGGTTAACCTTAGTCTTGGATTACACTTGGTGAGCTTTCTGTGATACCACTAGTTGGTGATTTTTGGGAATATGTAATCCGGATTCCTCATATTTTCCTTCAAGAAATAATAAAAAAATAAAGTCGTGATACGAATACATCTAACTAGCCAATAGCTCGACAGATTTAAATATTTATACGAGAAAATATCAATCTCTTTATATATTATTTTCTTATAAATATCTGAATATTAGTTTAGTTTATTAGAAACACCTATAGTATTCGAGATATATTATAAATAAATATAATATTATAGGTCTATAATAAGCATTAGACACATTAAATTTATGTCATTATATTTAATATTAGTCCACGACCTTCGACGGAATGAAGTCCTCCGAATTCTCTTCGCTACTATTATCCCCGTTATCTCTCTTCCCAGTTTTCTATTTGTCGCCCTCTCTTTTTTCTTTCTACTAGGTCATTCCAAGTAACGGTATTTTGACCCATCTATCATAATAACGATACCTAACATATATATCACCCGTTTAATTGACGATTTAAGGGATTGTGGAAGCCGATGAAGCAGAACTAGAGGCTATCGATGAAGTTTTCTGCAAAGGCCGCACAGACGCACTGCCCATCGGCAGTGTTATGTCCAATATTGGTTATAGCGAGGCAGCTTGTGCGATATCTTCTATAACGAAGGTTAGAAGAGTATCTATCCGTCCAAACATTATTCTTCTCCAATTACTGAACTTGGGACACTTTAATAATTGAAATATCTGGAGTGACTCTTTCTATATTCCGTCTTTCCAGGTCCTACTGGGTTTTGAAAGAGGTGAATTCGCAGCGAACATCAACCTCGAAATGCCGCGAGATGACGTAGCAGCTATCCGTGATGGTCGAATTAAAGTGATTACGGATCACTGTCCAACAAATCATGGCTATGTTGCAGTCAACACTTTCTCAGTTACGGGCTGCAACGCTCACGTACTTCTCAAAGGACGATACAAACCAAAGGTTTGATATTAAATAATGTGGTTTTCAAATTATCAAGGCACATTTACTTAAGTCACTGAAACACAATTTACAATTTACTAATTTGATTCATAGTTATTTAGTAAATTGTGTTTCTAATAAACCAAGTGTATTATAAAAATGAATCAATAAAATCTAATGAATTCACGTATTATATGGCAATATATAACATCATAGGCTTGCCACCCATGACAAGAAAACACAGCGTTTAGAGCGTAACAGAGGAGCGTTTAGAGCGTCGTTTCTCAAGCATTTAAATGTCGAGACCCACAAAAAAGCCAAAAAGTTAAATAAAACAGTCTTGCGACCCCATCACTGCAAGATTATAATTAGTATTATAACACTAGACTACAATTCTTCATTACTTTAATAAACGAATTTTTTGTACCTATATGAAGTGTGTATTTATTTTTTAACAACAGACTGTGAGACTCTTTGCACCTCGTCCCCCCCAAGGATAACAACCTTGAGTATTACTATAGGCACGTAAGTCTAGCGCTGGCCGATACGTGGAGGGGATTGCTGCGCATATTGTGTACTGTGGTGCGGGGGCCGGAATGCGACTGGTGAGCCAATCGACGCTCTTCATTCCGCTAGCCCTCAGGTACCTTATTTTTTACTTCTGCGCAATAACGGTCAGCGCTAGAGTTTCGTGCCGATAATAACGATGGTTAACAGTAAAAACAAAGCTAGTTTGGTAATTCATCAAAACATCAAACCTTTGTTTAATTAAAATTACGACTTTGTGTACTCACAATCTTTACCAGCTCCTAAGGGAGCCGTCGACAGGTGGACGGATGGCTATTATTAATATTAATCTATCCTACAGGACTTACCCCGATACAAAAGCAGCATTCCTCACCTAGTAATGATTTCTGGGAGACAGGACTCTTCTGTGAAAAAGATTTTCAACGATTTAAAGAGTCGGCAAGTGGATCCCGAGGAACTGGCTCTCTTCCGTAACATTCATAAGGCCCCCATCGCCGGACATTTGGGACGTGGATTTTTGCTTCTTGGTAATATTTTCTTCTTGAATGAACAGCCATTAAGTTTTTTTCTACTTAAACTACTTTACTATAACTTCTTGGCGTCCTAATTTGATCTTAGGTTCGAAACTGTGGCCACTTTGATACACTTATGTTTGTAATAATAACTCAAATCTAAAAGCAATATAATATAAAAAAATGTAATTAATTCCTATTTTTACATTAACTGAATACAAAGCTTATTATTATAAACATTAAACTTAAAACATAATGTAATCAAAACAAAAAGCTTAACGTTTTTATAACTAATTTTAAATAATACAATACTTGTGAATTCAGCTAGAAAATAATTTCAGCTTTTACTAAAAAATTTTAGACACAAATGAAAATAATGAAACGGTGACCCTTTGTGAGAAATGCGATTACTTCGATAACGCTGTTCGTCCTCTCTGGTTCGTCTATAGTGGTATGGGATCGCAATGGACCGGCATGGGTACTCAACTCATGCGCATTCCAGTTTTTGCAGCTGCAATTCAGAAGTTTGTTTACTATTATTTTTTTTAGAATTAGATTTTTTTACAATACAATAAGACTAAAACCTATATGTCGGAATAATCCTTTTATTTTTACCTCAGAATTTTTTACATAATAGACCTATAAATATACAGATATCTAAGACAACTTTATTATCATTTCTTACAGACCAGCTTGGTTTATTTTCTCTAAATAATTATTATTTTTTTAGCTTTGCTCGGTATTTTTTTTATTTTATAAATTGTGTTTTTTTGGAAATTATATTTAAGTAGGAATTACATACATACTATTAAAATTATGAAATAAAAATAATATTTTTCGATCTTACCGACAGAATAATAAAAAATAAATCACGAATAAAATGACATTTTCTAGAAATGATTCCTAGCTAGATCGATTTATCACCCCCGAAACCCCCCGAATACTAAATTTCATAAAAATCATTGGAGCCCATTCCGAGATACCAATTATATATATACAAGAATTGCTCGTTTAAAGATATAAGATAATATTTACAGGTGTCACCTTGTTCTGAAGCCAAAAGGCATAGATATTGTGGACATAATCACGTCAAAAGATGAAACAATCTTTGATAACATCTTGCACTCCTTCGTCGGTATTGCCGCTGTACAAATTGGTCTCACAGATGTACTATCCTCTATAGGCATCTTTCCGGATAAAATTATCGGTATGTAAATTATTAAAAACATAATTCACAAAAAGGTACCTAAGGATAGCTATCATATTTACAATTGAGATTAATCAAAGACCATCCGATAAATTTATAACGAAGAAAGGAAAATTTTAAACCGACATAACTGCCACCTTATTGTTAGTTTGTTCGACAGCACAAGAGACCTCAAGAGATCTCACAAGAGACTTGATTCCCGAGTTTCTGATACCATCAAATCAAATCAAAATATCTTTATTCATATAGGTTAACATGTACACTTATGAACGTCAAGAAAAACAAATTAAATTAATTGTAACTTTACATTTACAACCAGTTCGCAAGTCAAGGGCGTAGAGCGGGTAAGAAGAACTGGCAAGAAACTTTCCGCCACTCTTTTCAATCGCCAAGTTTTTAATACAAATTGTTTGATCTGGAGCAAATGAATCCCAAGGATTGGAATCATTTAAGTATTCGTCACATTTATAAAAGGCTTTATTAATTAATTTAAAAGTAAATTGGGCTTTAAATTTATTTAGTGACAGTTCTTCAAATTTCCATATAAGGAGTGGTTTATCTTCAGGAGACTGGTTGGTCGCACACTCAAATTAGTTCTATTACGCGTACTGGTGAAAGTCATCATTTGTTTTAAAATCGTTTAAGTTTTTTTGTACATACAACAAGACTTCAAGCATAATATATTGACCGGATAATGTCATAATCCATTCCATCTAATCCGTACCGACTCCCTCGGGGAAACACAACAAATACCCCGAACAGACCGCATCTTCAGTAGTATAAATAAGTGCAAGACCCTTGGAAGTTGGTGGTATTTGAAAACCCGCGTGCTTTAGGTGCACGTACAATAAGTTTGACGTTTTCAGGTCATAGTGTAGGAGAGTTGGGATGCGCATACGCAGATGGCTGTTTTACAGCTGAAGAAATGGTCCTCTCTGCATACTGCCGTGGCCTTGTATCCAAACAAACACCGTTCATTAAAGGCTCTATGTCTGCTGTTGGTTTGGGCCATACCCAGGTAATCTTTATACTTTAATAGAACCAAAAATAATATGTAACGATCTCATTCTGAATATTATCCTCCAACAGATTTCTAAATTATGTCCACCTGAAATACAAGTGGCTTGCCACAACAGTTCCGAGTCTTGCACCATATCAGGCCCAGTTGATGTTATGAAAGAATTTGTTGCGAAGTTAACAGCTCAGAACATTTTCGCTAAAGAGGTGCCATGTTCCAACATTGCGTATCATTCTCGTTATATTGCGGAAGCAGGTAATGCAACAGTGAAAAATAAAAATATACTAACTACATAGTTTGGATGAAGGCTTGATTCAAATTTCGTTTTAAGGTCCCGGCTTACAGAAGTACTTAAGTGAAATCATTACAAACCCAAAGCCGCGGAGTGAACGTTGGCTCTCCACTTCAGTTCCAGAAAACAGATGGGACGAGGAGACAGCCAAGTACTCATCTCCAGAGTATCACACTAATAACTTATTGGTAAGTACCAATTGCTATTTCGTATTAGATCTATATCGCCATCATACTGTTTTACTTATTAACTTTGTCAAGATAAATTGTCTTAATTAAATACGGAAATACTTGTTTTTTTCTTAGATAGAATAGTAAAGAAATGAATCATAGTTTAAAACAATTTAAACACTGCTTGAGTAATATTGTGTTCCTTGATTTATGTCTCTATTATTACATATTTTACATTATTTAATTTCTATGTTAAAAAAGGCTTTATTAATAAATTTACTTTTAAAACTTGACTTGTCGTGAATTATTAAAATTAATATTAATTTGATAACGTAATCATATATTTCAATAATTTATGATGAAGTGATAAAATATTACAAGGATTGACTATATTATGACTCATATGAAATATCTATGTAAAATTCAATTTAAGACAAATTTTGCACGCCATTGTATGTGTATATGCGCACATTAGATTGTACCACCAAAACATTATTGTATCGTATTATTGCAAATAAATAGTATCATTATCAATATGTTTTAATATAATCTATGTGTATGTCAAATTTATGAGCCGTGTTGGCCAATAGCCTTCAGCGTGCTCATCCGTAAAGACCGTAGGTTCGAACCCCGGCTGCCCACCAATGTACTTTCTTACAATATGCACATATGACATTCGGTCGAACGGTGAAGGAAAACATCGTGAGGAAACCGGCTTGTCTTAGACCCAAAAACTCGACGGTGTGTGTCAGGCACAAATTCTGAACATCCTGATTACATTGACACACGATCGTGAATCACATCCAGATATCTGAGGTCCAGATCTAAAGAATATCATCATAATATCATATCTTTGACTTTTCTCTGCTGGCGTAAATCATGTCTTTTTTCTACAGAATCCGGTCCTCTTTGAAGAGACATCTCGCCATATTCCCGCTAACGCCGTGCTGATAGAAATAGCTCCTCACGGGTTACTTCAAGCTATTCTTAAGAGATCCTTACCTGAAAGTTGCCAGAACATTTCCCTTACACGCCGAGGACACCCCGACAATGCAAGGTTCCTATTAGAAGCTATTGGCCAGTGAGTATGACTTGTATTATACTGAATTATGCGTTTAGTAAAAAAAATATTTAAATGTAATCTGTAATTTCAACGAAGGAAATGCTGCCAGGATAAAAGATGCCACAAGGATCAAACTATTTAAATTTGTTTTGATTTTCTTTTTACTAAATTTTTAATTTACTTTCCCACTTATGTGCAATGTTTCCAGTTCAATGCCTAGTTAAAATTTGTAATGTTAAACAACAATCTTTTAATGTTAAATTTACTTATTTTTACCTGTGGCAGAATATTAGTATAGTTTATGGTATTGACTGTTTCTTTTTCATATGTATGTTATCTATAAGATTACTAATAAATATATACATTTTAAACTATTAAAATAGATTATAAAGGCAGTTTTTGCCGCACACCACCACTTTACCTGAACCAATTCGACTTAGGGTCCTTAAAGAAAAGAGCGTAGAGAGCGGCAACGCACTCGCAAGCCCTCTGGCATTGAGTGTCAAAATAGATAGTTAAAATGTTAAAATATATAAATAATAAAGTAAGAGAAAAATTATGTATTATAATTAATTGTAATATATTATACATACCGGGAAGTTCTTTTAAATATCAGACACCAAAACAGAGGAAGCTCTCAAGTAAATGTTAATTTTTAATTTGTACATTATTTGTCCATATTTTGACAGGATTTATATGGAAGGCTACCACCCCAAGATTCAAGAATTATATCCCAAAGTAGTGTTTCCTGTATCCACTGGCACCCCGATGCTCGCACACCATGTTGAGTGGGCACATTCTGAGTCCTGGTTGGTCTATTTATAAGTAGTAGTTACAGTTTAATAAAAGGAGTAAGATTCATTCGTGAGCCATGTTCAGTTATGGAAATAATAATATTTAATGGATAAAATTTTAATTCATTCGTCATTCTTTTTTTTAGTTTAGTATATATATTTTTTTTTCACAGTGGTTGCTTGGAAAGCCTTCATTGATTTATGTTCGTTTATATTATGTTAATACAACGACGTGTTAATTAAATAGAATTTTATTTTTTAATTATATTATATAAATGTTATATGTCGTCGTAGTTTCCATTTCGGTTAGAAACGACGCGTATTTATTATTGTAATCGAAAAAGTACAACGCGCTGACGCAGCGCTGCGGTCGCGTTACGATGAATCGTTGACCTAATTGTTATTGTGTAATGAATTAAGGCAAGGTCTTGATTTTATAATTTTAATTATTATAATAAATTTATCATGGCATCTCCAATTGTCAGTGAAATTAAAACCCACTTATTAATAGCTGAATTGAAAAAGGAAAGAGCCCGATGCTCAGACCTGGAAACTATTGTCCATGAACTAAAGGAACGGATAGCTCAGCTCGAACAAAAAATTGATCAACCCTTAACACAAAGGGATGCGGCAGCCGCTGAATCTATCCAGTATGAGACGGACGAAGAAGAACTGGCTAAAGATACGGAATGGGTGCGACAAAAAAGCAGAAAGAAAAGGAAACTTAACACCTCCCCTTCCCCCATGAAAGAAGTTACTTGTAGTGAAGTAGCCAAACAAAAGTCCAAAAAGGAACCCCTTCCACCCCCGATTATCGTCGAAAATGTGATTGAATACCAATCATTTTACGACACTCTAATGAAAAAAGAATTAAATAAAGACTCCTTTACAGTAAAAATGCTCAGAAATGGATCGGTGAAGATCAATACCAATAGCGAAGCTACCTATAGATGTATCACAAAACATCTAAAAGAAGAAGAAGCCTCGTGGTTCTCTTACGAAAACAAGCAGAACAGACCAGTAAGAGTTATGGCAAAAAATCTGCATGCTTCTTGCAAGCCTGATAGGATAGTTGAAGACCTCATCCTCCAAGGATTTAAAATTTTAGACGCAGCCGTTAAATATAGCTGGAAGAACAAGGAACCGCTGAACATGTTCATTCTCTCTTTCCATCATGAGGAAAACATAAAGAACATTTATCAAATCAAATCGATACTTGGCTGCAAAATTGATGTACAGCCACTGAAATCACCAAAATTGATTCCTCAATGCAAGAGGTGTCAGGCTTATGGGCACACACAGAAATACTGCTCCAAGGAGCCGAGGTGTGTAAAATGTACTGCAAAGCACCTCACAGTAGACTGTAACAAGCCTCGAGACGCGAAACCGAAGTGCGTTCACTGTGGTGAGTCACATCCAGCTAACTACAGAGGCTGTGTAGTTGCAAAAGAACTGCAAAAAATGAGAAACGTCTTAAAATCAAAATCAAATACAGAACCGGTCAAATCTGTAAAACCAGAAAAATTAGTTTCCAAGACTGTTTCTTTTGCTCAGGTAACTAAAGGCCCACAGGCTAAATCCTCAACACAACAAAACGAGAAAGCTAACACAGGCATTGATGAAAAGATTAACACTATACTTTCATTATTGACATCTTTTGATGAAAGACTTAAAAAACTAGAAAGCGGCACCATAATAGCAGCTTCTAAACGTCTGAAGCAATGATGTCTTTAAAAATAATGGCATGGAATGCTAATGGGTTTTTAAAACACCAAAGAGAACTTCATATTATTCTTAAACATGAAAACATTGACATCTGCTTGGTATCGGAAACACATTTTACCAGGGAGTCATACATTCAACTTAAAGGATATAAAGCCTACCATGCCCTTCATCCCAGTAATAAATCCAGTGGGGGAAGTACAGTTATAATAAAGGACAGTTTAAAACACCATGAGACATTTAAATATGAAAAAGAGCATATTCAAGCTGTGGCTGTAAGCGTAGAAATGAAGCAGTGTCCATTAACAATTTCATCTATCTACTGCCCACCTAGACATGCACTTAAGTATGATCAGTACAAAAGCCTAAATAGAAAGTCTTGGAAATAGATTTGTGTTGGGAGGCGATTTCAATGCAAAACATACCTACTGGGGATCAAGATTAATATCGACTAAAGGAAAAGAACTGTTCAATGCTATGAAAGATTTGAGATGTGATGCAATTTTGACAGGAAAGCCTACCTACTGGCCAACAGACAAGAATAAAATACCAGATCTTATAGATTTCTTCATATTTAGAGAAGTATCACCAAATGTTCTCCAAATAGAGGAAGCCAATGATATGAACTCAGATCACTCACCAATCTTACTCACAATTGGCGAAGACCCTATAAAGCGAAAACTGAATCCATCTCTCGTGAACCCGCATACGGACTGGGACAGCTTCAAAATTTATCTTGAGAATATGATAGACCTAAGAGTACCTTTAAAGACTGAGGAACAATTAGAATTTGAAGTAAATAAATTTACAAAGAACATCCAACAAGCTGCTTGGAGCAATACTCCTAACTTTAAGAAAAAGGTACAAAACAACTACTTTCCAAAAGAGATTATAAATCTCATACAGACAAAACGAGCTCAAAGAAAAAGGTGGCATTCCACAAGATGTCCTGAAGACAAAAAACATCTGAATAATCTTACTAAACAACTAAGGAGAGAGATAAAAATATATAAAGATACCTCAATAAATAAATACCTAAGCCAATTAACATCTGATGGTTCCACCAACTACTCCATCTGGAAAGCGATAAGAAATATCAAAAAACCTACAACACATATTCCTCCCTTACGAGAGCCTAATGGGAATTGGGCTGCAAGTAACATACAAAAAGTTAGGAGGTTTGCTGATCACCTAGAAAATATATTTCAAATCGATGAAGAAGATTCACTTGACTTCGAAGAAACATCGTTAGAAGAGTTAAACTTCCGTCTAGTCACACCGAAAGAAGTTATAAGAGAAATTAAATGTTTAACTAAGAAAAAGGTGCCAGGTTTTGATTTAATTACGGGTGAGGTACTACAGCATCTCCCCCGTAAAGCCGTAGTTAAAATGACAACCTTAATTAATGCCTCATTTCGACTTCAACATGTTCCCAGTATGTGGAAAGTTGCGGAAGTTATAATGATTCCCAAGCCAGGAAAACCACCACACGAAGTAACATCTTACCGGCCAATCTCACTGTTACCTGTTATAGCAAAACTATTTGAGAAACTCTTTCTCAAACGTCTTAACCCCATTATTGCCAAAAAGCAGCTCATACCGGATTACCAATTCGGTTTCAGAGAAAAACATTCTACCATAGAGCAGGTTCATAGAATTACAAATAATATTGAAATAGCACTAGAAGAACAAAAAGTCTGCTCCACGGTCTTTCTGGATGTAGCTCAGGCTTTTGACAAAGTGTGGCACCGAGGACTTGTTTACAAATTGAAGAAACTACTGCCTCGTCAATTTTCAAATATCCTCGAGTCATATTTAACACAAAGAATGTTTAGGGTACGACAAGAAGATGATTATTCAGAACTGAAACAAATAAAAGCTGGGGTGCCGCAAGGGAGTGTATTAGCTCCGGTCCTGTACCTCTTATACACGTGCGATATCCCTGAACTAGAAGATAACATAATCGCGACCTTTGCCGATGATACTGCTATCATGTCTACGGCAGCTACTGAAAAGGAAGCGGTAGTAAAACTACAAAGAGCTATAAATATTGTTGGCTTGTGGACCAAGAAGTGGCGGATAAGACTAAATCAGTCGAAATCAGTTCACATTAACTTTTCCAACAAGACATCAAATTACCTGCCAGTATACATTGATAACGACAAAGTGCCGTTCGAAAATTCAGCTAAGTACCTAGGTATGACGCTGGACACTAAACTCCGATGGAAGGTCCATGTTAAAAAGAAGCGCGAAGAGTTGGATCTCCGTTACACTAAATTGTACTGGTTGCTCGGAAGGCATTCCACTTTATCAGTACAAAACAAATTATTGATATACAAACAAGTCCTGACACCTGTATGGACTTATGGTTGCCAGCTGTGGGGCTGTACCAGTAATAGTAACATCCAAGTGATCCAACGTTTCCAAAACAAAGTGCTCAGGGGAATAGTCAATGCTCCCTGGTACATTCGCAATTACGACCTCCACCGGGACCTTAATGTAGAGGACGTCGCTACAGTAATAAAAAAGACTGCTGGAGCACACGAACATAGGCTCCACCATCACGTGAATGTCGAGGCTATCCAACTCCTTGACACCACGGGCTTAGTGAGAAGACTGAAAAGGACAAAACCATTTGAACTAGTGATTTAGTGATAATGTACGTAAATATCAAGTGCTAAAGAGTGTCTGCAAAATAGAACACATGAACAGAGTGTCTTCTTCCCTTTAATAGAGACTGTAAGTAGTGTTATTGGACACTCACTTATATAATAATCCTTTTTAGTAAATTAGGTTAGACTTAAATTACTTATTAGTCTTAAGTTAGGCTAGATCGCAATGTTCCATGATGTCTTAGTGAAGACACATGTATATAGAAAAAAATATATATATATAAATGTTATATTACAATTAAAACAACTGTTCCAGGCCACTACCCCTATTCAAGATGGAAAATCGTAAGAACGCAGCCGCGTGCCGTTTCGTCATTTCCATTCATGACGACGAACATAAATACCTCCGAGGCCATGTTGTGAAAGGTAGGTGTAGGTGTGTGTAGGTTTTTTTGCTGTTTAGCGTGGGTGAGCTGTAAATAACTTACTGTACTTATTATTATGCAATCATGATAATTAATATGACATTTGCATACCTTTTTTATATGGCTAAATAGTGCGAAACTCGAAGTGGAGTTGGTCGAACGTTAGTGATGTTCAAACTCAATTCCAAGGCGAAGCAAGCATATGACTAATGTCCGTCCGGCACGGCTGCGTAAATCTATCTCCTAACACCCATGTATACATGATTTTCTAGGTGTAAACGTGTATCCATATTCGGGAGCACTAATGTGCGTGTGGGACACGCTGTGTATGGTATATGGCATGGAGCGACAGCATATGTCAGTGAGATTCCAGGATGTTCACTTCAAAGTACAACCTTTGCTGCTCGAGCAGCGTCAGTTATGCTTGAACGTCAATTTGCATCGTGGTACTGGAAGGTTTGAGGTAAGTACAGTTTTGATGATTTTTGTTAACTGTCTTCTTTTAATGCCTCTTCATTACTGGAGCATGGCTGTCACTCTCACCATCATCATGCACGATACAGCAATACTTCAGCAATCGCAATACTTGTCCACTCCCTAGCGTTGCGAAGCCATGGTTAATTCCTTCTACCAATACTTTACCTATCATAATTAACCGAAGGAGTTGGTAACAATCATTGCACGAGGCCGGCTTTAGCATATAATTTTGTTACTCTTCAGGTAACTACAGAAATTACAGAAATTATGTCTGGGTATATAATTCGGAAATATGAAAGAGGGATGGCAAAAGTCCCAACAGAAATTGATGAGGAATTAATTTTATCATTGGAGGATGTCTCCAAACTATTGAAGACGAAGGAATATAATTTCTCGTAAGGAATAACTAATTTATTAATTTTGAATAAGACAAAAGTTATACATAAACAATTTTAGGGTTACATAAATAATTACATAATATATAATCATAATAATCACGTACTTGTTCTAAAAATTTAGGCATATTTAATATTTCATGATATCTTACCTTCAGCGGAGACTTTTTAAGTATCAAAAATGCGGCCACATCTTTGAATCAAGCCAAAATACTCTGGAACAAGAATTGGGTGACGCTGATTGACGGTTTACTTCAATTAACTATGCTACAGCAAAGGGAGGGCGTTTCAGAGTTGGATTACATCCGTCAAATTGACCTGAATGTAAAAGATCTATTCAATATTGAGATGAATAAAATTGATCAAAACAATGCAGTTCTTGTCGATGGTTATGTTTCGGATACCCTAGACGTTTCCTGGTAAGAATTGTATAGATTTCCTTTATTACTGTCACCTCCGGCTAATAATACTGAATCACTGGTAATTCAAGAAAAGAGTCCAAACTAAATCTTAAAACAGCAACGCACGAGTCTTCCGGTATTTTGAGAGTCCATGAGCCATCACATAACATCAGTTAAGTCCCATTGGCCCCCTGTTTTAAAAAAAAGTAATGCAAGGATGCCCAAATTTGGTTTCTGGGCCAATCAATAATTGTTTAACCCGCAAAAAACTACGCCTAAACTAACTTGCTTATCAATAAATCCAAAGTAGAAATGTGTGCAGAGAAAATTAATAATAGAACATTACTGTTAGAGAAAATAAAATAATAATTTACCAGGTGTCCTGGAGTATCACTTCATAATGTCAGATTCCGTTCTCTACCAGCCAGTAACGGGAATGTTTATTTAAATGTGAACAAATTTGTGCCTTATTACCCTGAGGGACTGAGTAATGTGAGTTTTGTATCCTATTTATTAAATGTTGTTCACGCCATCCAATTACCTATAGTTCTCTCTGTACTCATTTTTTGTCCTTACCGCACCCATTCCTTAAACATCACTCTGTCTCTTTTGCTATATTCAAGTGTGGAAGGAGGGGACCATTCTACATGCTCCCGCGCTTCCCTTTTTTGGATGGCGTGAACAAATGTGAAGCAATTAAATCAGTTGAGATAAATTGATTACAAAATGTATGGACCTATAGATAATATATTTTGTACACAAAATGAAACAGAATATTACATTCTAAGTTGATATTATTTATTACTCAAGATGTCATATGGAACATGGTGTATTAGTTGCAGCTATACAAATATTGTGTAAAAAAACTTGGCGATTAAAAAGAGTGGCGGAGAGTTTATTGGCAGTTCTTCTCTTCCGTTCTACGCCCTTGATTTGAGAACTGGCAGTAAATGTTAAATTTGAATTATTTAATGTATATTTCTTTTTTTTTTCATCCTAGCAAAAAAGTGAGAATTTTTTATAGGTACATTAAAATACACAATTATTACAGGAAACATCCGCACTTTCGGCGTTCTTCCAAATAATAGCTGAAAATTTGAGCAAAAGCACAATACATGCATTAGTTGTTAACGAGACTGGATCTAAATTTGGTCTATTGAAAGCCGTTACAAAAGAGATTCCGGGGGTCAAAGTAAACCTAACATATTTAGAAAAGAGTGCTCTTAACAAACTCGCCAATATTGAAAACCAATTCCATGTATTGCTTTTATGTGACCTATCGATCCAGGAATCTGTAAGTGTTTTAAGTCGTTAGAAATTTAAGTTAATAAAAATAACTGAAACTAAACCTAAGTGAAATATTTATGTTTATAACTTTAAAGTTATTTATAACTTTAAATAAAATCAAATAACACAAATAATCTACATTATCAACAGAAATTTGTTCAATAAAGTTAAGTTAGATAAAATTTATCATGAATACATTTAGTACAATTATTTTCAATTTAGCTTTACTTTACTAATAATAATATTACAGAATTTTATTAATTGTAATAGAATTAAAAGTACCTGTTATTGTTATTATATATTTTTGTTATTAATGGCTTTGAAACTCTTTGAATCAAACGTGATAGTTACAAGAACAACGTGGCGAGTTACGGATAAATGCGACGGTAATTTTTTTCCAACATTTTATTAAGCAGCCCCCATCAAGGGCTATATAGACCGCCCACACCACCCGAAGGGGCACATGCCCCGAACGGGATTAGACATCCCCCTCGCGAGGGAGGATGCTAAAATAACCACGACGGTTCCAACACCGATAAAGAAGTTTCAGTTCAAAAAATTCAGATGTGTTTTGTTTTTAGCTTACAGAAACCCTACATAACATCCTTCCACGTGGTTTCTTTATCATAAATAAGGAATTTTCTGAACCAAAACAAAGACTGGCTTCTCTCTATAGCCCATTGTCAACGCACAACATTTCTAATGCTAAAATTCAATTGCTTCGTTGGCGTCCAACTCCATCCAGTTCAATTTCTAGCGCAATTGCTGTTCAGTCTACTAAGGATATCGGCTTATTAAACACCAGCCTTATCCAACTTCCTCCTAAACATAACCTTGTTATAGTATCCACATATCCCTATATCTCAGAATTGAAACAGTTAGTACAACAACAGAGGAAAGTGATGGTAGGAAACGATAAAAATATATACATGATTGAACTAAACCAAATTTTGAATGAAAAATGTTTGAGAAATTTACCATCTCTAAATTTAACTTTCAATGCATTGGATCACGTAAGTTATTATTGATTTACTTTTATTTTTATTTATTATTAAATTTTTATTCAGTTGTCAGACCCTTGGTGATCTGAATGATAAGTATTATTATCATCACAATTACTATTTGCATTCTCTTGACAATCTCAAAAGTCATCTCTATGGTGATTCTCTATTCTATTGGATCTACTGTTATATTGGTATTAAAATAACTATAACTATAATCTCTATTTAATTTGATTTGATCTTTTAGGGCATCTTGGGAGGCAAATACTACCTGCCGGTAGAATCTCAAGTGCAATGCAAGAGAAATGCAATACTCCAGACCTCTAACATTGGAGACATCGATTCGTTGATCTGGGTTGAAGCCGCTGATGTTTCGGGACCAGGAATTGATGTAAAGGTACATCACAGTCCCAAATCAAACTCGCTGCCTTTAATCGTACAAAATCTCTACTCTAACTGAAAGTTTTGTCTCAAAAGCTTAGTAATAAAAATTAATAAAAAAATAATTTTAATTTATTTTTAATAGGTACATTATTCAACGTTGAATAGCCTTGATGTTAAACGGAGTATGGGAGCGATACCTGTGGATTTTAATTCGGACCTAACGTTTGGAATGGACTTCAGTGGTGTGACTGAAACGTACGATTTTTTAAACATTGTTACAAATATACATATGAGTATAATTTCTCTCATCACAGCTAGTCATTGGACAAAATTCATTTCTAAATTTGTCCAATTTTGGCGTTCTCCAGCGGTTCGAATCCGCGTTAAGGCGCCTTGTTAATATCATCCTCCCGTCTTCTTATTTGCTTACCTTCTTTCCTACCGGGTAGCGAATACTTCATTAATATTCAGATGATGAGTATCAGACCTTAAACGAGTTGCATTGACAAAAAACCTGGTTATTTTTCATTTTATATAGCAATTTTCGATTAGAAAATTTATCATGTCCTAAGAGATCTTCATATTTCTTCTCTTTTATAATATATATAACTGTTTCAGTGGAGTCCGCGTGATGGGTCTCGTTAAATCGGGCTCCGTGAGTACAATGGTGCGAGCCAAGAGTGAGCAATTGTGGCCTGTGCCTGCGCACTGGACCCTTGAGGATGCCGCTACCGTGCCATTGGCCTACTGTTTGGCCTTCTACTGTTTGGTATGTGCTTTGGTTTACTGTACATTCTAATTTAATTCTATTATCATTCAAGAAATACGATAACTGGGATAAATCAAATATACCTATCTCTCTGATCATTCATTAGCATTTTGTTTACAACCTCTTTATTTTCTTAGTGATTTGTGTTTGAATGTGATTTTGATCCAAAAATTTCACATAAATTGTGAAGGCTCATTTTTTTTTAGTCCAGCGACTTACGCTTCGGCGCGTATAAACAAATTTTAGAAAAAAATAATCTTAAAAATTCCTACTAGATACTATTATTTTTAGATGCTTTAGAGTCGTTAAATGTGTTTTGCCTATATAAAATGTAGCTAAAACCATTTTTAACAGACCAGCAGAAGTCAATTAGTACCCCGTATGAGAATTCTTGTGCATGGTGGAACTGGAGCATTAGGTCAAGCTGTAATCTCCATTGCACTAGCTTTTGACTGTGAAGTCTTTACCACGGTCAGCAACCAGGCGAAGAAGCAATTCATTAGGAAACTCTTCCCTCAGTTGAAAGGTAATTTACAAAGTATTAACCCAAAACTACACGAGGAAGATGATGCAACAACCGTGCTTAAGGAACTTAAAAATTAAGAAACAGTAATTATTAATTTATTTGTCCAATTTTGTTTTCCAGAGGACCATATCGGTTACTCCCGTGACCACACCTTTGGAGACATGGTGATGTCAGCCACGAAGGGTAGGGGTTGCGAAATCATCATCAGCTGCGCAAATAAGGAGTTAAAGAATGTGCGTTTAGAATCTTTTACAGTCAACCTTTAAATATAACCGTGCTTTGGTCCAATATAAGAGTCTCATTATATTAAATATCTTATGTGCCAAAGAAAAATTAAACTTGATTTCTTCTGGATATTATTTTGCTATATTATTTGCGCATCTTTGGGCATAATCAGGCCTTATTCAAATTAGAGTCCGACGAAAAAATTTCGTATATTTCCAGGTGTCAATTAGATGTCTAAGCGAATACGGAGTATATTACGATGCCAGTCTATTACACGAACATGAAAACTTTTACCTGGGAATGAATCACTTTACCAAATGCCGATCTTATGCCACTATTGATCTACGCGGTATTTTCGAGAATAAAAATGATTTGAAGGTAAATTATATCACATTATTGAACTTCAATTTTAACATAGCACTTATAATGACCGTGCTATAATGAAGTTACTTAGAACTTTAGATCATGCTTTAGAATTTTAATGTAATATTATATTTATATGTATACTGACGGAATTTTGAGAAAAAAAATCTAATTATAATAGAATCAAGCATTCGACGATTCGCGAAACTGTAGGCGGTGTTAGTGGTCATGGGCGGCGATATCACTTAATAACGTGTCTTAAGTTTTTTTCCTTATAACAAATGTATTCAGTTTTATACGAGATCTCCTCCTAGCCTTATTCATTTATTCATTACTCGTGGAAAGGTTAATTTCATATCTACTACTACGTCATAATATTTCTATCATCAAATCAGCGATTGCAAGTGTTGATAAGCGAAGGAATAGCGCGTGGCTACGTGCGTCCTCTGTCCCGTGTATCGTTCCCGCCCAGTGAAGTCACTCGTGCCTTCCACCTCTTGGCTGCAAGTAGACATCGCGGGCGAGTGCTTCTTGACATGCAGCAGCCCATTCCTGACATTAAACCTAGGTAACAATAAAAATCTATATATATTAATACTTTGTAAATATATATCTTATGCTTTTTATTATTATTTAAGATATATTTATTATCTTGAATTTTCAGGCTGCAAATATCACCCGAAGCATGCAATGTGATCATATCAGACGACGATGTATTGGCGATACAGCTTGCTGATGGACTGGTCGCACGAGGTGCTAAGCAACTATACATTCAGGCACCTTATAGTAATGCCTTTCTCGTCAAACACAGGTGAAGACTTTGTTAATGATTCCAAAGACAAATTCCAAAATCTAACTTGAATCTTGTATAAATTTATTTTCGACTTATAAAAACCCTCACCACTAGGAGTTATAAAATTCAGCTGGTATATTCTATTGACAGAAACCTTTGTTTCCAGATCGTGGCAAAGGGCTGGAGTGCACTCCGTAATCGACAGGCAAGGACTCTGGAACAAGAACTATTGTGATATTCTGATTAAAAAAGCTAGAGTTTTGGGGACAATCGAGGTGATATACACGATTGTCTGTGAAGAACAGAAGAACCCTGATGTTACTACGTATTTAAACAATTTAGTATCAGTCGTCGAAAACTCAGTCCCAAGTCTCAAGTAAGTGATTTGTTCATGTAGAGGTGGCTTTACCTATAATGCAGAGTATACGTTGCACATGGACGCAACGGTATCCTTGGCGCTTTTAATATACCTACGCTCTTGTAAATTTGTATGTCTACCATTTTTAACGGGTTCTCAGTAGAATGCGTATCCCTTGCTTTTGTTTACATAATTTTGTTCAAACACATCTGAGTAACTGATTTAAACACTGTCATAGGTATTATATGTTAGTCTATCGGAGAATTATGGGATTTCGATTTCTTTTCTCCATGTTCTTATTTTCAAAACAAATGTTAATAAAATAAAAGATATATAATCAATCTTTGAAGATGAAATGATTTTTTTATTGAACTCAGGCACCTAGCCGTTATCGATGTGGGTAGTCGTATCGGTGATGACGAAGTAAGATCACCAATTGCTAGTTATCGAAAGATGACAATTATCAAATCACAACTTAAAACGGTAAGTTTGTGAACCTCGCAATAATAATAAGTTAATTAATCAGTGTTGCTACAATACAATAGGCAAAAGGGTGATCATCCTTTTGTGACCTACACACGCCGTCGGCTTTTTGGGTCTGAGGCGGATTCATCACTTTGTTCACCGTTAGAATCACATGCTGAAGTTACTAGGCTAACACTGCATCATATAATCATCATAATCATAAGTGAATTTATAAAGAAATAAATGAAATTAAGAAATCAGAATCTTCGAATGAACATCATAAGACTTGTTTCAATTTATGTTTTTATGATTATACTCGTACTTTAAATCATATTCTAAATTGTATATATATATATAATATAATTTAATTATTTACGGTTTTGGACATATTTTCTAGGTGCAAGGTGCATTATCAATAAAGCCAATGCTAAAAGTACTGGAACAAGGTTTGAATTCCAAAGAACCTGTGGTTATGGTGTGTGAACATACCAAGGAGAAATCTTTGTTAGAAGAAATCGCTAATATTGCTAGTAAGTCATTCGTTGCTTCTTTATGTGCTTCTGTTAATCATTCCCATATACCAATGACCAACTGTTTAAGCCAGTATCGGTAACAAATATTAAAGGTGACAAAAAAAATATTTTATAAGGATCTTAAGATTTTAAATAAATGTTGTGTGAGCAGTTCTTTCAGAACTAAAGATGTTGGTTAATAAGTATTAATAGTTTTGATGTTACTAACGAAGCTATGACAGCCTCAGTTACCTAGTCAGTGCCATTTAGATAATCAAAGAATTATGATCTGTTTTTGATGTGGGTTGCGAAAACTTTTAAAAACTATTTCGTCGGTACACATAATATTTATTTTTTCAGAATTTTATCTACCAAACAATCTTAGGAACACGATAACTCTTAAGGAGCTCTGCAAGGACTCAATCGCACTCGTTCCAGTGAGAACTTACTTGCGAGATAAGTATCACATCGTTCTGGCTGAAGAGGAGATACCAGATCTAACCATAAGCCAGTATGTTCTGTTCCATTATTATATTTTCCGTCTCTTTTAGAAACATTCAATAACGTTTTGTTTCAGGATCAGAAAACTTGAAGAGAGTCTTTTGGATTCGACGTTTACAGACGTCGACGGTTTTGCAAGTTTTTATTCACCCATAGATCTCGATGAACTTAATGGTACTACGGAAATGGTCTTTCTTCCCACTTTAATGAAATCGATTGATATGGTAAGTCATTAATTGCTTGTAACGTTAAAAGACATGTTTGACAACGTCATATCGCATTCTACATATATCGTTAAATACTGACGATTGATCGATATGATCAGCATTAGCTATATATATGACAATATTATAAATTTATTTGTCACGGTAGACATTATGAATTAATCTGTTAGTATTTTCTAACAACACAGGGGTATGACGAATTTGACGTAAACCAAAAGTTCTTATGCGTGGTACCAGGTCTGGAAGGACACAATGGAAGATTTACACTTTTATGTGAGAGACTCAAGTTATTAGCGTTAGTACTCCAACCTGGCTTGACGCAACCAGATGAAACACCTCAGGAGCTAACAGCTAGATTTGCTAAGGTCAGTATTATAGTCTTGTTTTATTAGCAAGATAAAGACATATTTAAGAATATTTTAAAATACTGGGTTACTTTAAAAAGTGGGTCATATATCAAAAAAGTGTTTATTTATAATAAAACTGTACATTTTGGGAATTTATTAGTTGAAAATAATATCGTCTAAGTCTGGACCCTCGCGTTCGCGGCACTCATTTAATCGAAGAATAAAATTACTTATAGTACGGTCAATTTAGAAATAAAAATAGTGGTCGAATAAGAAAAATCGGAATATCTCAGGAATGGTAACATTTCTTGTAGATTTTTTTTTATTTCAAATGTCCATATTTACCGGACTATTATGACATGTCAGCGGGTGAACTCAGTGATGGCTGCCATTTCGTGGCGTATATTTTCTTTCAATTGCGACAGAGAAGTGGGCTTTCTGATGTAGACTTTAGATTTAAGATAACTCCATAAGAAAAACCCATAGGGATAGATGGAATCAGGACTGCATGGAGGACAATTTATATCACCTTTTGAAGTTCTAACATTTTCACATTACGTATAAATAAATATAAACTTTCTTTTGAAACACCTGTTATTTACTCACTACTATTCTATTTTAAGGTTTTGATGGAAAGAACTAATACTTTTGGTCACTTTTATCTTTTGGGGTATGAGACTGGTGTCATCGTAGCGTTAGAAATGGCTAAAATTCTCGAGGATCATGGTAAACACTAATTTTATTTCCGTATTTACATTGCAAATATACAAGTATAAAACAATTCTTGCAGTATTTGATACAAAAACTGTACCTTCGAAAGCTTCGCATCAGACCAGATATTTACTTATTTTATTAAAAGCCTATTATTTTTTTTTATTAGGTCTCAAGGGAACTGTTTTCTGTTTGGGTGGAGCTCCTAAGGATATGCTAGCGGAAGTCAATCATATTCTTAATCAATATAAGAGCGAAGAAGAAATGCAAAATGAATTAATACAACACATGCTGCGAATGAACTTAGGCAATGATAGTCCCAAGATTGAGCTAAACGGCACGTGGGAGGAAAAAGTATCTTCATATATCAAATATCTTACGGGAAAAGTGACTTCATCTTTGCAATACAGCCGAGACTACGTCTCATGCGCATATGGCCGGATAAAGCAAATCCGACGGTGCAAATTCCAAGTGACAACCCTAAAATCTCAAGTCATATTCCTTAAGTCCAGAGTGTCAGTTGAATCGTGCGATTCCTTCCAGGAGTATTCTGAACAACCTGTAATTGTTTATGAACTGAATACTCCGTTGGCAAATGTTACTAAAGATTTACAGTGCACGGCAATCGTTAATAGGCATTTGGAGGAGGAAATTCTGCAAGCTTTTAATAAAACTAATCTGTGCTTTACATACTGTTGCAAGGCCAATTCTGGTGAAGATTATTAATATGAAGTAGATAATATAATAACACATTTTTTGGTTTGAATAAATTTAGAATTACCTTTTATATATAAGATAATTAACCAAGGAATGAAAATTATTGTGTTTAATCAATTTATATTAATTATTCATTAAATAATTAATATAAATTGTTAGTAGCGTAGTACTTTTTTCCTTTGATTCTAAGTGGCGTTTGTGTTTTGGATGTACTTAGCTTAAGCTCATTACACAGTAGGATAAAGACGAAAGGAACAATTGACTTAACTTCCTCCAAGATATGTTCATTGTCCCTTGTATCTTTAGCTTATTAGTTTTGATTCAAGGTTGATCTATACGAGGTCATGTTATCGATTCAATGTCACCTGACTGTGCTTAATGTGTATATCTTATTAATAAGTTTATTCCTTATTAAAAATAAAATTATTTTTTTTTGCCAGCATCAGCGCTCGTTTCATTACGATCCTACTTGTTATCAAATCATGCTTTAATTTCAGCGCGGCGTCCACGACGTTTACTGTCGACGACTGAAATTCGTAAAGCTAGAATTCAGTGATTCTCAACGTATGTTCCGCGGCACTTTTGTGTGCCGCCAGATTTCAAAAGTGTGCCGCCTAATTTTGCGAACATATAATTATGTTAATATTATATTATATCAATTAAAAAAATATTTTAATTATTAGCTTGTAATTAATCCCGTAATAAACTTTTAATAATTATTATTATTGAAGCAAATATTAGTTTATTCTGTATATTTAAAACTTTTGTCATAAACTATTTATGGAGTGTGTTGTAAGTAAATAGTTTTTATCTTTTTCTTTGTGTGCCGCGAAATTTTAAATCGTTTAATATGTGCCGTAACAAAAGAAAGATTGAGAATCACTGACCTAGATATTTAACACATGCAAAAACTAAATATTTACATATAAAATCTATTTGCATTTTCTGGATGAGAAAACTAAAAAAAATGTGTGCGTGTACTAGTGTACACACGTAAAAAGTAAAACTTATTTATGACCTTATTCTTCGAAAAATGATCTTCAACTCGTATATGCAACTTTACAGAAACTAGTTAAATACAATTAAATTATACAAAGTTAAACAAAAGGCTTTTAATATTATAGACTTGAATACAAATAATACAATTATTTCATTTTACCTTATTACAACTAAAATTATAACAGAATTTCATTAATTGTAATACAATTACTACTATCATAATATCGTTATTATATATTTTTGTTATTAATGGCTTCGAATCAACCGTGGTAGGGACAAGAAACAGATGGCGTGTAACGGAAAAATGTGACGGTTAATTTTTCCAACGCTAATAAAGAGGTTTCACTTCAAAAATACCGAACGTCATTTTGTACATACAGGAATAGGGGAAGAAATAATTGGGAAACGATACAGATGAAGACCGCTCACAAGATGGCCGGATGATGTAAATGGCTGGCTTGAGCTTGATGGAGCTTACCCTAGCAAACTAATTAGAAAATAGATATTATTTATTTAGTACAGAAAACAATTAATAAAAAACTTAATTTACTGTGTTTTACTGGGATAAAGTTTACTTTGATTTTGAAAGAAATAAAAGGCTTTATATATTTTTATTTAATACTTTGTAATTCTAAAGAATTACTGTTTTGTGATTTTGATGCATTGTAATATAAAGAAATTTCTGTTTTAAAAACCCTTGTTTTAGCCAGTGAATGAAAGACAAAAAAAAAACCAGTAATGGTGATAAAAATAAACTTTGACTGTTGTGGAATGGCGCCAGTAATAATCAGAAATCCTTAATCCAATGATTCAATCTGATTCCATGGTAACATGGATTTGACACGACGGACACGAAATCCTTAATGGGTATCATTTAATGGCACTAAAACAAACTAGCTTTTATTCTGTTTAGCCATAACAACATCAACCAATTCTATATATTTTTTAAATATATTATTTGGTTATGACATCATACTTTAATTCCATACTATAAAATGTATAAAATCGGTGTAAATTTTGTGACGTTAATTATAATTATAATTATTCGTATTCCGTAGTATGGACGCCATTATAATATAGATATACTCTGAATTTTAATGTGTCCTCAATAAGGAAATCATGATATTCCAAGAGCTTTCTGTACCTCTCTGAAATATGAATTCGGGAGGCTTTTTTGAAGGATTTTTAAGCCTCTAAAAAGGTACTCGCCCATAATAGTTTCAATAAGTCTTTTTCAAATGTAATTTGTAACTTAAATACATTAATTATTATATTATTAGTAGTTTAATATAATTATATTTATAAATATATATTTGAAAATTCCGGGAGTTAACTAGTTTTGGCTTTATTAAAATATCAAAATTGAAACAAATTATCAAAGGTAACAAAACTTTAATCCGCTAATACACCACTTCTTACTTAAACAACAAAATCAAATATCTTTGGACTTCAAACTGTAGGTTATACAACGGTTGGATTCGTCAAATTCTTGCAAAACCTTCGGCTCCAAGTGCCGATTAACGATTGCCGTGCACCGCAAATCTCTATACACATTGGCCAATGAAGTCTCCAAGTCGTACACAACAACGGGTTTCTCCGAATATTTCTGTAGCGAATCACTTGACGGCACTGCCAATTTCGCCTTGAGGAATATCACTTGAGATTTCAGGGGAGCGAGTTGTACTTTGTACTTTTGGATTTGCTTCATCCGTGTGTACGCGCATTTTATGTAGTTTTGATTGTATTGCGACGACAAAGGCACTTTTCCAATAAGGTTGTGGACGTATGAGGATACTTTCTCTTCCCATGTGCCCTTCAAATCTATCTGAACAGTTTTATCGCTTAAGTTCATTCGCAGCATGTGTCTAATAAGGTCGTCTTGTAGGTCTTCTTGGGACTTGTATTGGTTCAGAACAAGGTTGACTTCTGATATGATTTCTTCAGGAGTTCCACCCAAGCAGAATACAGTACCTGTTAGATCTGAAATATAATAATTATTTTAATATTAATTGTGATGACATGAACAAATTTGTTATATCCTACAAACTCTTTATACTTCTTATAGAAGATATGAGAGTACGATTTAAATGGACTTTCTTTTACTTAACTCTTAGAGAATATCTTAAGTATCAGAAGATCAATCTTCACGCAACTTCGCGATTGTTCAAACATGGCTGACTTTCTTATTATCTAGTAAATTGACGTATTTTTATTTACCATCGTGATTTATTTTATTTATTTAACACGTCATATAATATATATACAGTATATGTTAAACTGCAGTGGTGCCCCTTTTTCGTTCCTCTATATATAACATACATTTTAATATTAAAAATGAAATGATTCACTAAGAAACTTAATTGACAGGTTAAACGATGAAATTACTAGGAAATTGTTAACGAAACACAGTAAGAATTTTCAAAACAATAAAAAATGTCGAGTCTATTTTAGAATTGCCCGTGTTGGACACTCTCAATGCCAGACGGCTCGCGAGTGCGTTGCCGGCCTTTAAAAATTGGTCCGCTCTTTCCTTGAAGGACCCTAAGTTGAATTGGTTCGGAAATACTTGTGTGGGCAGCTGGTTCCACAAAGTGGTGCGCGGCAAAAACTGCCTTGAAAAACGCTCAGTTGTGGAAGGTCCAATAAGTGGTATAATAAAAATACAACATCTGCCCACAAACGAATATTTCAAGCTCTGGAGATGAGAGATGCCTGAACTTGGTTTTTCCAGACGGAATTTGGAAAATTCTGCTGATTTTAAAACTTGTGAATGAATGACGGACGACTATATAAATGTTCTGAAAGAGGGTACTCTTCTGTTAGACAGACCGGGATTGGATACTGAACAATCAGTAGTCGAACATGGATCAATAGGCTCGTACTTACTTTACAATCTTATTCCGTTTTATGTTTGTTGAAATGAATACTGCAATTTACCTTGTTCCTCAAGAATTTTGGCCATCTCAAGCGCCACTATGACACCTGTCTCATATCCAAGAAGGTAGAAGTGACCGTTGATACCGGTTCTTTTAATTAGAGTCTGTAAAAATATATATATATGTTACAAGTAATGATTCTAGTTGACGGGGAAACGATTTTGTCAGAGGCAATCATAGTTTGCTTTGAGTATCGTTGCTTATTTTTCTAGAAGCTTTCTCGCGATGTATTTTTCGCTATAAAAAGAAAATATTAAAAGATATTGAAGACATATTACTATGAAAACAACTAAAAATGTAACCTTTGCAAATCTAGCTGCCATTTCCTGGGGGGTTTCATCAGGATGCGCAAGACCCGGCTGCAGTACTAAAGCGAACAGCTTCAGTCTCTCAGCCAAGACTTCGAATCTTCCATTGTGACCTTCCAAACCTGGTATCAGACATATGAAATTCTGGTTCGCGTCGAACTCGTCATCCATCTGGCAAAAATTTTTTTACTATTTTAGCTCCTATAAATATAATGTTATATACAAAATAAACTAATGAAACGCAAAAAATAATTCATATTGAACTTAAATTTAGTGGTTTCAAATGTAATTGCAAAAAGTGTTTGAAAATCTATCCTAGTTTTATAATAACAATTTCAATGATCAAAATGACAATATGTTTTGTTTAGAAATTCAAATCAATTTAATTCAAAATCATTTATTCATGTAGGTAACTTAATGTACACGTATGAACGTCAAAAAAAGAAATATACTTTATACTAAGGGCGTAGAACGGAGAGAAGAACTGGCAATAAACTCTCCGCCACTCTTTTAAATCGCCAAGTTTTTTACAACGTTTGTAAGGAGCTGCAACCATTACACCATGTTCCATATGACATCTTGAGTAACCAAGAATCATAAAATGAATTAAAAACAAAGATTTGTCCTCTATCAGGAGGAGGCATGGTGAAATAGGAGCACGCACTTACATTCTCATGGGAACAACACGCAAATACAGAGAGTAGTATAAACAACTAATCACCGCATACACGAATTCAAGTACGACCAGTCACCACAAGTAGCACCCGTTCACGAGTATGACGCATGGCCCTATGTAAACTTACCACAGCAGCCGATTGCACTAACGACGGCAAGAAAACCATTTCCGTGGTACTTCGAAGTTCGTCTACATCTAAGTAGGAGTAAAACTGCGCAAACCCTTTCACGTCCTTGAATGTTGCGTCCAACATGTTTTCCTCAATGTTTTTAATCCTAAACAGAAAACGATACACGAGTTGTGACGCAAGCTAGGATTTTTTTTTAATTAATTGAAACACAAATTCTACTTGACTTACGCCAGTCTAAAGAATAAGAATGTGTTATATTAAATAGAGCAATGTTGGCCTAGTGGCTTCAGCGTGCGACTCTCATACCTGAGGTCGTAGGTTCGACCCCAAGATGTACACCAATGGAGTTTCTTTCTATGTGCGCATTTAACATTTGCTTGAACGGTGAAGGAAAACATGGTGAGGAAACCGACGTGTCTTAGACTCAAATAGTCGACGCGTGTGGCACTGGAGGCTGATCACCTACTTACCTATTAGATTTAAAAATGATCATGAAACAGATTCAGAAATTTGAGGCCAAGACCTGAAGAGGTTGAAGCGCCACAATTATTATTATACACCCCGATTTATTTTTTTATATAAAATGTCAACAATTTTGTATCAATAATTCATTCTCGTGAGAATGACAAATAATCAAAATTATACAACTTACTTGCTTATAGAAAGATCTAGAATGGCTTCTTGCGATAGGAGGATGCGATATTGGTCCCGCAAGTATTCTCTCAATGGGAATAGTAATGTAGTGTCCTTGCATAATTCCTGCAGTGTGAGTGTATCTTCTAGAGTTTTCGGTAGATCGATTTCTGGAATTTAAAAATATGATTTAAAATAAAGCAGTGTTGTCCTAGGAATTCACGAGCAAATGTCACCCCCGAGGTCATAGGTTCGATCCCCAGCTGTGCCCCAATAGATTTTCTGTCTATGTGCACAATGTCTAATGTTTATACAGCAGAAATTTAAACGAAGATAGAGAAGGAGCTAAGCGAATAGTGACGGGAAGTGAATTCCATAGCTTAACTGCAGAAACCTTAAAGGTATCGCCAAGAAAGCAGGAGTTATGAAATGGGATTAAAAGGATATAGTTTTCGGAAGAGCGTATGCTATAGTTATGGAATTTTACTCAGTTATATTTAAAAAATGTGTTCTAAATGACTTACTGGCAATAGCAGCGATGTCTTCCAACAATGATTTCTTTTTAGGAACTGGGTGCACTACAACCACAGGCTCCTTGGAGTTCAATCCCTCTTCCAAAACATTCAGTACTGACTTAAATGACTGCAAGCTTTGCACCTGGGTCTACAAAACGTAAACTTTCAGTCATCAACGTAAAGAGAATAAAATTCAGAACTTTTTAAATCTATTATAAAATATATAATATAATAAAAATGTAAGAAGTATCGCGTTGCCTAAACGAGGTCGCTAAAATATCTTTAAAAATTACATTGCGTGCAATAGTAGAAATAAATAATTTATAAAATAATACTCTGGCTACTTCTAATTCATTTGCTATATTTATTTTAAATAAGTATTTAAAACAAATATAGCAAAACCATCAATAAAGTATTGTTTCATGATTTGTTTTTTTTTTAAAAAGAATACCGAGAGTTTACGCCGCCTTTTTCTTTCGGCCTACACCATCGGTCTTCTTTGCCGATGAGTAGGGATGCCTACAGGTTCGAATTTAATGACGTGGAATAAATGATACCTTGATAATCTTATAAATTCGAAAACGTATTTAATTCTTAAATGATATTGAATGGAGCGACGCCACAGAGTAATTTAAAATACTGTTACAATGTAGTAAATGTGTAATGTACAAATAAATGTACAGAGTAATTTAAAATAACACACGTGCACGTGCCAATAGTGACCAGCGTAACGTATCACTTTATATTTCGTACGAAAGCGACCTCAGAACGAAAAATGTATTATAGAAAATGTTTATAAAAAGGTTACTTTATTACTTAGTGATTTTGAAAAGTTTGTCGTAAAGTCTTTACTATGAGATCAATCATATTTAGAAATTGGCAACCTACTAACAATTGCAGTAGGCAGTTTTACAGTGGTTAAAAAAATTCAGATTATGTCGCGTCGGTTGCTGTAGCGTAATTCCGTCTAGTGCGGTCCTGCTTTAAGCCCGATAGTCCTCAATGTATAAAGTCGAGAAATTTGTTAGCGAATTTCACGATATGTTCGTCATTGTTCGAAATGTTTCAACTTAATTTAAAAAAATACTCACCGATTCAAATTCAGGCGACTTGATGATAGTTAAGTTATTTTTAGAGGGACTCACGTCATCACCTATGCAATTGCCTATGTCGATTACAGCAAGATGTCTGAAATTGAAAAAGAACTTCTATTTAGGTAGCTGGTAAACAAAAACATGATGTATGGTTAGAAAATGAAAAAAAAAATTACACCTAATAAAAAAAGTGTAGTTAAAAAAAAGAGTGTGTGTACTTATGTACACGCGTTAGAAGTTTACTAGAAAATGCAGTAGTTAACGATAAATAATAAAATTAGTAAAAAAAATTATTTAAATAAATAAATTATTAGTAAATACTATCACCGTTGTATATGAAATTGATTTAAAAACACCAAAATATTTTTTTTTCACACAGTTTAAGTGTACTGTTACGAAACACGTGTTCTAAATATATAAAATACTAAAACATACGATTTTCATGCCACCTAGACCTAATTTTACGATGTCGAATTCAGGTGTCGGTGTGCGCGCGCATCGTAAAAATTCACTCTTATCATTTTTCTTTTTTTTATGGCTTTAATTCATTTTCATTTTTCTCCATCGCGCCAAAAGATGTATAGCTTCAACCACTAACTAGGATTCCTTGTTACAATTACTACTACTACTTTCTGTTACAGCATTCAGGTTGAGAAGATGTTGTTTCAGTTTGTTAGTGCATGTATAAACATATTAAACTCATTAAATAATGCACAAAAAAGCAATAAATTTTGCTGAATAATCAGCAGAGCAATTTTTTTTCTGCGGTAATTTGCAGCCCTAAGGCTGTGAGCGATTTTGTTATGTGGAGTGACTTCCCATTGGATATACTCATCTTCTGCCCAAAGCTACTGCTGGTCTTCTACTCTAGAATATGGTGACGTTTTAGTCAACTCAAATACTGTCTAATGGTGAGTTGGCGAGCAAGTTCGTTCGGATGACAGCTTAACCGCTCTGTGTATTTAGCTGCCAGTCTCCGGATTTCCTCTTTTAGTTCTTATTTTTAGGTGTTCGTGAACTTCGTTGTTGGTTACCATGGCACTTTTGCAACTGCTCTTAGGATTTTGTTCTGTTGTGCTGGAGTATTTTATGTTGGTATCACTTGCGCTGCCCCACAGTTGGAGGCCATATATCCTAATGGGCTTTAGGATAACGTTATATAAGAAGTTTGTTATGTAAAGAAAGTCTTGAGTTTTTTCCTAGCATCCAGTAAAGGCTGTTGCACTTGAGGTGTAGCAGCGGAGCAAATTAACAAAATACGAAAATTCATGAGGTTTTCTTTGATACTTGTGTTTTCGCGGCACTGTTGTTTAAGAGATTTATTATAAAACTCTTCTGGTTTAATTTAAATCATAACACATACAGGCGTGTGGATATAATAAATATAAAACTTACTCGACAGCTGGTGTTAACTTTCTAGAAGCTGAATCCAATGCATCCAAATATGTGACGTCATTGTACTTCTGTGCTTTGCTGACAATCATGTAGATAATCTGGATTTTCCCTAGAACACTACTCTTGTTAAGTAGGAAGTCTATATACTTCTTGTTCCAGAGTTCTTGTCTGTCAATGACAACGTGTATACCAGCATCTTGCCAGGACCTGTGTAAAAAGGACAATCTCATTTAGACATATGGATATAAAACGATTACCAATATTTATTATATATATCATTATTAGGAAAGGTCGGAAGGTCGAGGCATTTTTACTATTTTGAATTGTACTTTTAAATAATATATCTATGTAATGATTTAAATTATTATAAATTTATTTATTAATAGTATACCAAAATATGTTAAATTTTAAATCAATTTATGTTTTATTTTTCGTATTATCATTACTTTAAAATCTTGATTAAGAATATAGTTAATATAGATTTGTTGTATTTTGTTTTATATTTTAAAAGTTTGAACAAATTCACTGTTACATTGTAATAACGTACTTAAAGAAGTTTAGAGCATATACCACGACTTATATTTCGATTCCACATTTGATATTAGCTACTGCATTTTGTAAAATAATTATATCACATAAAATAGTACTACACTATTGTAATGTACACACAAACATTGATAAATAATCGCGATTCATATTTATATAATCCAATTAATAACGTGCCAATTAAATACTAATATTTTTATTTAAATAAATACATAATGATTCATAATAATTATTTATTCATTAGTAATCGCTACTTTATTTTATAAAAAAAATGCCTTGGTTTTCCATCAAAATGGATCCTCAGCCAAGTACATCACAAAAAGACGTGGATGTAAAACGTCCTCGAAAAACTTTCACTGTTACTGAAAAAGTAATGAACCTTAATAAAATTAGTCGTCATAACTAAATATCCGTTAAGAAATATTTAATTTCCTGATATACTTAGTTTCTATTAAAGTAGTAGTTGTTTAGATATACTACTATAAACGAGAGGAATCAATCCGGAAATATTCCATTTCCGTATCGAATAATTTCGCAACGTCACTATTTAGTACTTTTCATAACGTTGCAACACTGAAATTGTCAAATCTGGAATCATATTAAAAGTTTTAGTATGGATTTAATTTTTTACCTCTGTTTGACGAGAAAAGCGTTAGAATAAGGCGCCTGAATATACAGTTGCTTAGCTCCTTGTGCGACAAGTCTATCAGCCAGCTGCATCGCCATTACATCGTCGTCTGATATGATCACATTGCATGCTTCCGGTGATATTTGAAGCCTGAAAATTCAAGATAATAAATATACATTTGATGTGTTAAAGTAGCAGTATGTGAGCAGTGTTGGCCTAGTGGCTTCAGCGTGCGACTCTCATACCTGAGGTCGTAGGTTCGATCCCCGGCTGTGCACCTATAGACTTCTGTATATGTGCACATTAACATTTGCTCGAACGGTGAAGGAAAACATTGTGAGGAAACCGACATGTTCTTAGATCTAAAAAGTCGACGGCGTGTGTCAGGCACTGGAGCCTGATCACCTACTTGCCTGTTAGTTTTAAATATGATCATGAAACAGATTCAGAAATCTGAGGCCAGGACCTAAAGAGGTTGTAGCGCCACCGTTTTTTTATGTGATAAACAAAAACACTAGACATATAGTATTTATTGTTACCTAGGTTTAATATCAGGAATGGGCTGCTGCATGTCAAGAAGCACTCGCCCGCGATGTCTACTTGCAGCCAAGAGGCGGAAGGCACGAGAGACTTCACTGGGCGGGAACGATACACGGGACAGAGGACGCACGTAGCCACGCGCTATTCCTTCGCTTACCAGCACTTGAAGGCGCTGGAATATGGTGCTTTATCAGGTTTTATTATAAGTTTTCTAGTTATTGTACATTTAGATGTTAGAATAAAATTCAGATTCCAGACGCACCACAAATGAGTTCTGTATGTCGAATATATAATGATTTTGACAAATGAGTAACTGCTGAATATATAAAAATTGTATATATGAGATGAGTACATAAATTCATATAACTTCCCCTTACTTCCAATTACCTAAGTATATATTTATTTATAAAAATGAAGAAAAGAGCGTACTAACTCTTGAAAGGCCGGCAACGCACTTGCGAGCCTTGTGGCAATGTGAGTGTCCATGGGCACTTAACATAACTGAGCCTTCTGCCCGTTTACCTTCTGGGTGTAACGACATAAAAAAATATGTTGAAAAAACTTAAAGAAAAATAATAACACAATTTACCTTCATATCGTAATCAGTCTGAAATATGCTGCGAATATCGACGGTGGCGTAGGAGCGGCATTTAGTGAAATTGTTCATTCCGAGGGTAAAGTTCTCTCGCTCAATCAGCAAACTCGCATCGTAGTACACGCCGTACTCGGCAAGACATCCTATAGAGGTCTGAAAGCAAATAAAACTAGGGATGACGTATACGTTCCGTATTACACTCCAAAAACTACGGAATTGATTTTGATCTGTATCCGAAGTTGGTAAATTCTTCCGAATAAATTTACGCTTTATGAATCGTAAAACATAATGATTTGACTTTCATTTCAAAGATACTATGTTAAAGTTTTTTGTATGTAACCTGTATTAGTTCTCTGACGTAAATTTTTTTTCCAAATAAAAAATCCTGTCCTAACGGGTGACCCTAAATTGAAAAGAATGCACAACACACGAAACAAAAAACAAACTTAAGCAATTATAAAATAGACAATCAAGGAATTCAGCTTAAAAGTTATCGAAATTGTTTTATATCAAAAGCTTTTCTTTAAAATAAATAATTACATTCTTGAACTCCTTATTCGCGCAGCTGATGATGATGTCGGCACCTCTACCATTCGTAGCAGACCTCACCATGTCAGCGAAACTGTGGTTGCGAGAGTTACCGATGTGGTCGTCTGTACAGAAGAAATGGAACGATGAGAAAATGGAACTTGACAAAACATGGCTAGAAATCTTTCGGCATTGAGTAGAACATTGGAAAGGAACAGGATAGGAAGATTTAAGAGTTTTAATAGAAATTTGCTTATGTCGTTCAGGCACTAATTGCTGCGGTTGAAAGGGTATTTTCACTAGGGAATGATTATTGGATCAGTAAGAACTCGCAACTTTCTGTAAAAACATTATCTGCCGTCTTAACAGTCAAATTTAATACGAAAAATGAAAGTTGTTCGGATGTGGCTACATACAGACGAACATCCTTATTTAGCTGAAAAATTAATTCCAAAGAAAAATAATAAAAAAAAAACAAGATTTTATCGTTTTTTATTCTTTTTTTTCACCTATGAAATACTTTTTGAAATAAAACAGTTGGTCACCTTAATTATATAGATTAAAGAATGTATGAAAAATAAAAGGGCTCATTTAACACTGCCAAAACTGATGTTTTACTACTATTGTATGAAGATGACAGTTAAGATTTTGTTCGCGACATTTATGGACTAATAAATATGTAACTTAACTAACGTTTCGTTATAACTCAGTTCTCAATTAAAACTGTAAGTATTTGTAGATGGGGTTGGAAAAGAGACACCCGGCAGAGCTTCGTATCTGATTCTTAGAGTAAGAAATATAACTCAAATTGTATAAACGTTCATAAATTACAAATAAATACCTGAATTGAATTATTGGAATTAAACTTTAATAACTGGAATTAAATTCATAACGAATTAACAATCTTAACTCCGGTAGCTCACTTGCGAGCCTTTTGGGAATGTTAGTGTCCATGGGCGGCTTCCTATTATATAAAAAAATAGTGAACCACGCATCTTACATTAATACAGAAAAATAGTACTCAAAAATTTCATCGCCGTACCTTGCAACTGAGGGAAGAGCTTCTTAACGAACTGCTTCTTCTTCAGATCACTGACGGTGGTAAAGACTTCGCAGTCAAATGCAAGGGCAATGGAGATTGCAGCTTGAGCCAATGCACCTGTTCCACCGTGTACCAAGATGCTCATACCCGGTAAAAGACGGCTTTTAGTGGTCTAAAAGAGAAATTATTATAAAAATATAAGTCACTTCGATGTATTCTTTGCGATTATAAAGTCGAAAATCATTTGTAGTAAAGATATTTTAGATATCCTAAATGCAGCCAAAATTTGGTAAAATCACAGCAACCTAAACATCTGAGATTTAGAATCGCCTTTAAAATAAATATTTATAATAACAAAGAGAAAAATAAAAAAATTAATACGCCAAAGCACATACCAAACAGTAGAAGGCCAAACAGTAGGCCAATGGCACGGTAGCGGCATCCTCCAGGGTCCAGTGCGCAGGCACAGGCCACAATTGCTCACTCTTGGCTCGCACCATTGTACTCACGGAACCCGATTTAACAAGACCCATAACACGGACACCACTAAAAAATGTATATATGTGATAGACTATTTGGGCGGATCGAGATTTAGGGCTCTGGGCTATTACGGGGAAGTCACCCCCGTAAAAGACGCACACGCGAAAGTATACACCGACCGACAACAAGCGACGAGGAATTTCCCAGTCCGTTCGATACACGTGCATCACACAGGTTTGATTGATCTCAGGGATTCCTTTTTATTTGATTTTTTATAATAGCTAATATTTTTTTGAAATTTAAAAATACCGCCTATAGAGGGTACTGGGGGCTCTTTTATTCCTCGGGAAATGGAAGGGAAATGCGATGTTAAGTAGATCCGCCTCTGACTATATGGATATTTTTGGCTAAAAATTTAATTTTGCCTAAAAGTTTACTATTTAATTTTTTCAATAGTTACGAGTTTAAAATTGGCTACTAGTTAGTAAGCGGTGTTGTATTTCTCTCAAGCTACAACTTCCAGTCTACGTTTTATTATAAGCTCGTTAAAAAAATATTAGTTTATAGCGCAGGTCAAGTAATACACACCTTTCCGTCACACCACTGAAGTCCATTCCAAACGTTAAATCCGTATCAAAATCGATGGGTATAACTCCCATACTTCTCTTCGTGTCGAGGCTATTGAGAGTAGAATAGTGTACCTATAAGAAAAAATCGATTATAAAATCCTGTACTAATTCCTCTTGACATTTATGATCACAAAAGAAGGCCGATGCAGCAATATTACCTATTTAATATCTTACAGAGGATGGCTTTTCTTATAGCGCAATAATAAATATGTCAACTGTGTCACAAACCTTCACGTTAATCCCTGGTCCAGTCGGCTGAGAGGATTCGACCCAGGTCAATGAATCGATGTTTCCAACGTGAGAAATCTGGAGTATCGCATTACCCTTGCTTTCTACCTGCCGTTCCAAGGGAAGATAGTACTTGCCTCCCCAAATACCCTGGTTAAATAATTTGAAGAGTCATCGACACATCCAGATAAATAAGATTTATGTCGTATAGAGAACTTTAGAAAATTAGTTGCTAAAAATATTTTACATTGTCGCTTGACTTTGAAATTGAAAAGATCCAATCGATATATCTGAAAGATATCCTAAGACCTAGCAATATAGAAAAACAATAGGGTACGAACAACCTTATACAAGATTCACAGACCCAAATACTTACGTGATCCAATACGTTGAAGATTAAATTCAGAGGTGGCAATTCGTTCAAACACTGCTCGTTGGACACCTTGTGGTTTATTTCAATCATGTATATCTTCTTGTTAGACCCAATTCTGGCTTTGCTCCATTGCTTCACTAGTTCTGACAAACCTGGGACTTTTGGGTATGTGGACACAATCAAGAGGTTCTGTCCGTGAGGAAGTAGGGAAAGACTAGATTTTAATAACGCAAGGTCTTCAGTAGAATGAACTGTAACTGCGCTGGAAATGGAACGGGACTGATTTGGACGCCAACTTACAAGTTGAATTTGGGCATTGGAAACTTTGTGAGAGGACACAGGGATGTAGAGAGAAGCCGGTCTCTGCCTTGGCTCTGAAAATTCTTTGTTGATGATGAAGAAATCGCGTGGAAGGATGTTGTGTAGGGCTTCCGAGAGCTGGAAAAAATATTATAGTAAGATAAAGAATAACAAGATGCTAATTTTTGAAAGAGTTAATTAATTAATTAATTAAACTTACAGATTCATCAAACGATAAGTCATTGAGGAGTAAGACATCAACTTGATTATCAATATTCGTTAGTTTGACTAGATCTCTCTTATCAATACATGCAAGGTTAACTTTGACACCAGGAATTTGTTCAACGACAGATTTCAATCCGCTGTATTTAGACTCAGATCCGTTAACAACTAGGGCATTGATTGTGCTTTTGTTAACATTTTCAGCAACTATTTGGAGGAACACTGCAAGAGCTGACGATTCCTGAAAAAAAATATCACATATGTATCCAGTTTTTGCTTCAAGAATCTGCATGCAATGTGAATCATATTCCGGGTAGAACTTTGACAAAACATTGACTATATTTATTCAAGATATTGGTGGCTTTAATATGTTTACATGGCGGCGTCCATACGTCAGGTTATCCCTCTCCCTAAAATATGGCAAGGGGGCACTGGCTATGAACGGGGGCCACTTGTGGTGACTGGTCGGACTTGAAACTCGTGTACGCGATGATGTTAGTCATTTCGACTATATATTTGCGTGTTGTTCCCACGAGAATATAAGTGTTATGTGTAACAATTAAATACTTAAGATGTCACGTGGAACATGGCGTAATGGTTACAAACCTTGTGTAAAACAAAAAACTTGGCGATTAAAAAGAGTGCCGGAGAGATTATTGCCAAATCTTCTCTAGCGTTCTACGCCCTAGTTTTGAGAACTGGCAGTTAATGAAAAATTTTAAGCATTTAAGTGTATTTTGTGTTGCCTACATGAATAAATGCTTTTGAAGTGATTTGACTTAAACAATTAAACTTTCGTACCTTACATCCGATTTCGAGCGCCGAGTCAGTCACGAAGCTTTCCGTTAAAGTAATATAAACACGAAATAACGTATAGTTAATGTTTAAAATACTTACATTACTCAGCCCCTTGGGGAAATGGGGTACAAATTTGTAGGCTTTCACAGAAACATTCTCGCTGATCGCCGGCTGAGAACGGAACCTCACATTATGGAAAGTAACACCAGAGCATCTGGAAATATTAGCATTTTCTATCAATATACTGTTTGAACTTCCATAACTAAAGGAATAGCTATGACATAGAATAATACAATGTCACAACTTTCCTAACAAAATCTATTTTCTTTATTATTGGACAATCCATGTTTCTCATTTGAATAAAGAAATCCAAACCTAGACTTCGGGTTCGAGTCCGGAGTCAGTTAAAGCTGATTTCAGTAAATGGTGGAAGAATATATTTATTATACCTTATACATAATATAATAGAATTTCGATCTTCTATATTTTCTATTGAGGTAGACCTATTTGTTTGTACACTGGCTGAGTTTACGAGAGTTGCTAGCTATATTTTTAGTTATAAAATCTAGGTATACATATTTGTTAAGAAAAAATTATTATAGGATTATCGGTATAGGTAGTATTGTGTAGATCTATCGCATAAGTAGGAACTAACTGTTAAGATTAGATAATTATGTGGAAATAACAATAATATTTTAAATTTAGAACTAAATATAGGCTATGTTACTTAGACATTAGCATACTAATAGTAAGATTTTTTGTATTCAGTCATGTACTTTTTTAAATGCATTCGTTACAAACATACATAAATAAATAAATACATTATTCGTATGTAAACTATCCGTTGGTATCAGTTCAACCTCACCTTGAAACCTCCAAAACTTCTGAGACATAAGCATCTAGAAGAGTACTGTCATCGCTATCATTGGGAATCTTATCGACATTAAGATCAATTTGGCGAATAAACTCCAACTCCGGAACTCCGACTGTTTTCTTCAACATGTTAAGTTGAATCAAACCGTCTATCAGCGTCACCCAGTTCTTATTCCATACAATTTTTGCTTGACTGAGCGACGTGGACGCTTTACTTATGCTTCGGAAGTCTCCACTAAAAACAAACATTATTTCACTGAACTATAGATGGTTCATTCACGAAGACGCGCCCCACGAATTTTTGGTTGCGGGGATCGCGGGGTGGGGGAGTTTGATCCGAGCGTATGTTGCGAACCGTCAGCGGTTCATTGTAGTGTGCGTGTGTACCGATAACACTCAAACATTGACGGAAGCTTGCTCACACATACTATATTTGCAATATTGTAAAAAAATGCAATAGTTTTTAATAATTGACTTATCGTGAATTATTATAATTAATATTAATTTGATAACGTAATCATTTATTTCAATAATTTATGATGAAGTGATAAAATATTACAAGGATTGACTATGTTATGACTCATATGTAATATATATGTAAATTCAATTTAAGACAAATTTGCACGCCATTGTATGTGTATAAGAATATGCGAGCATTAGATTGTACCACCAACACATTATTGTATCATATTCTTACAAATAAATATTATTATTATTATAAACGGTTAGGAAGAATAGTGGGGCGCGTCATCGTGGATTGCAATCTTACGTATTATATGATGAAACGAACTTAGATGGTGAAAAGAATATTTTAATGAAAGTATTTTTGTTTAAATAAGGTTTAAGCTATCATGCTTAAAACCTATTAAGGCCTTACTTAAGATCCACATAATAATTACTCTTAAATAACTGCTTGTTAGACCAATGTTGGCCTAGTGCGTGGGGCGTGTCAGGCACAGGATGCTGGTCACTTACTTACCTACTAGATTGAAAAATCATGAAATAGATATAGAATTCTGATTCTAAAAATAGCGCCACCGATTTAATTTTATTTTATGTAAATATCTGTTTCTTACCAATAATTGTACTCCTTGGTCTTTAGCAACTTGTAGACATCGTCAGATGTCAGAGATAATTCTTGGTCATCTGGATTGGTGATGTCTGGCCCACCTTCACTATTCCAGGTAATGTAACCGGTCACGATTTCAGTGTTTTTAGTAGATACCTAAATGAGATAATTTGATAAAAAAGTGCGTGCGTGCAAAGTAAACATGTCAGAAATTAAACTTCTTTATAAATTAATTATTACTAAGGTAAAATAGATGATCATGTACCAGCATATTATTATTCCTTGTATTTGTATAACTATATTCAGTATAGTTTACGCACTGTACGCGTGTTAATGAATAAATAAATAAAAATCTGCGTATACTGCACAAGACTTTATGCGACATCATTGCCATCTAAAGTTCTACGAGTAATATGTAACTACTAAACGAATACATCAACCAATAGCGTGTATTTTTTTCTCTATCTCCCTTTCTCACTCCCTCTCAATCATTCTCAATCGCTCTCTCCCTTTTCTTCGACAAAAACGCTGCATCGTGACCTTTCAACCGTAAAAAAATTATCCCCATGCGCTTAAAGAAGTTTTACTTCTAAAATCTAAATAGATTAAACTTACAAAAAAAAATAACCTTATTTTTGGAACTAAACTATTTCTGTCTCTTCTCAACACAACGTAAACACAATTTGATAGAAAGAAGCAAAAATTCAATCATTACTATACTCATTCTATAAACAACGTTATATTAGAATAGTATTGTGTCTCAACCAAGCTATTGTAATTACCTCAAACCTCCCTGTGCCGCGATGTATGGTGACATTTATGCTTAGCACTTGTTGGTCGCAGAGCAAAGGTTGCACGGTAAAGCGCACGTCACAGAAACGTACTGACTGGCTGCGACGACCCACTCCATGCACCATACTAAACGTATCCCATACACATGTGAGTGCCCCCGCAAATGGGTAAGCATACACGCCTGAAAATTTAAATTGTATTTAAGTTTTTTTTTCTCTTTATTTTACAAAAGAATATAGTATATCACAAAATGTTACATTAGAAAACCGCTGTGGTTTGTATTAATGTAACCGTAGCAGTCTTGTTTAGGAACGCGACGAATGCATGTAAAGTAGTTTTTTAATTTAGAATTTATGTTTGTTAGCGTTAGGCTATCTATTATCTGATTGGGTTCTCTCGTTCGTTCGTTCTCTCGCCATGTACGTAAGTAAACAATTCTTAATACCAATCGGTCGTGCGTAATACCAATGAAATTTTCGATACTTACATATTAACACCACCGCGGCAAAAATTTAATGGTTAATGTGGATAAGGTAAACCTAAATTGATGATTAAAAATAAAATGAAATAAATACTGAAAATTTCTTTGGTATAACGCTCCTACGGTGAAGGCAAACATCGTGAGGTAACACAGGAAGCTGATCAACCGCAATCTGAGGCAGACATAATAGGGTTGCCACCACTGGATTCTTATTAAACCATCTTTACACGTGTTGAGTTAATCTCAATGCTCGATTACAATACAACAGGTGAATGCGAACTAAATACAAGTTTTTTCAACAAATGACTCCGTTATTAATCGTGTCTTGATGCAAAGCATTGAATTTTTCATTTGTTTTTCGCAAATAAATTACTTTTTAATCTATTTGTTCTCAGTGTGGAATTTACAAATTGGGCGTTGTTTTTTCTGTTAGCGCAGTATTGTAATCTAAATGTTCTTATTTACAAATTAAAAACTGCTTTGGGGGCTTATGGTGATATTTTTGATTCAATTGTGCTCATGTTTTTTGCTTAATATACAAGATACTATCAATACCAATTCGCAAATGTTTCGGGTTTTATCGATGTATGACATCCCTTATCAGAATATTAATCTTCTCCACCTCAAAAAGAAAGATGTCAAGAAGTACTTCAAGAAGCGGGAAAACTCTGATTTTGTTTAAGTAGTAGTTTTTAATTGTAAGTATGATTTGTTGTTTTAAATGTTAAATTTCAGTTTACTTTAGTTTTTTTTTAATGTATCTAATGTCTTTCTGTATTGTCTTGGTGTTTTGTCTTATAATATGTAAAAGTATAAGCTGTTAGATAACTTATAATTAAATAAATAAATAAATACCTTTCACAACGCAGATTGATTTTATTTTTATGTTATCTAAAACTGTTATACCTCACTTTACAATTTGCAGATGCCATCTGTTGCGCAGAACGCGGTTTTTTCTATCCCCCTTTGTACTATTTGTATAAGATAATGTGATATAACTCTAAAGGGATTGGCCTTTCGATGTATACATCATACCATCGTCAACAATTTGACAAAAAGAGACAAAAGAGTACTTATAAAAATGAAGCGGAAAATAAAAAAATCTACGATCACAACTTTTTCAAAACATAATATCGCAGCAACCTATAAGTGCTTCAGATTTGGATCCGATTAAAATGAAAGTAATAATAGTAGATAATATTATCATACTATTATTATTAGTAGTATTATAATATGTTAATTAGTATTAATAATATTAAATAAATAAATAAATACCTTTCACGACGTGTCCTCGAAGATATTTATTTTCGTCATCGTGCACAGATATAACAAATTTACATGCGGCGGCATTCTTAAGATCATTCGTTTTGAATAGAGGAAGTGTCCTGAAACAAAAAGTCTTTATAATATATAGTTTATTGCCACTTCTCTTCCGTTCTACCCTCTTGATTTGAGAACTGGCAATAATGTAAATTCACAATTAATTTAATTGTTTTGATAGTCCGAGATCCCACTGCAGGATTGGTGCGTTCATCGAGTTTTTGTTTAAAACCAAATTTTTATGTTTATTTATAATTATAGAGAATATATATTTACTAGGTTGCCTATCAAAATTTGGCCGCCAATATTTTTAATTAAATTATTTTGAATTGATTTTTGGTAAAAGATTACGTTCATTTAATTTTAATATAAAATAACGTCTACATCACGGTAATTAATATGAAGATTCTAAAAAATCACGGTTGCCGTTTCGCACATGGCCGCACCTCTTTGCAGCCAAGTGTAAACAGGTATGATTTCGATATATTTATACGTTTATAACGGATATCTATTAATTATATGTCAAATTGAAGCTATTTTTTTCTACTAATTTTCATATAAGGGTGCCTAATTATATCTGGCCGCAAATAAGGGTTGCTGGCGGTTAAAGATGATAAATATTTGAGGTAGAGTGAAAGAGAGTTAGCGCGTAACTTCATTTGTCAGACAAGGACAGCGGTTGCCGACTGTGCGACGCTTTTAAGCCATTGCGCATCCAAAATCATTAGTAGTGTCAATTGTAAATAAATGGTCATAATATTTATATTTATGTATTTGAATGAACGTAATCTTTTACCAAAAATCAATTCAAAATAATTTAATTAAAAATATTGGCGGCCAAATTTTGATAGGCAACCTAGTAAATATATATTCTTCTAATTATAAATAAACATAAAAATTTGGTTTTAAACAAAAACTCGATGAACGCACCAATCCTGCAGTGGGATCTCGGACCATGACGTTCATAAGTTGTCTACCTATATGAATAAAGATATTTTTGTTTTGTTTGTTTGTATAGACTATGATAACGTTATAAATCGCTAAGGATATTTGTAATCTCTTCTTAACTTTTCGATCATAACTATAGTTCTTTCGGGCAGGACAGGCAGTGGTTTTGAGGCCCTATAGATTGAATACGCACATATCTTTCCTAGACAGACGCAAACTAGGATTAGAAAGGCAAAATTGAAACCAGAGTGAAGCTAAGAAGGGCGAATATAAACTGATAACAAAAGAAAGAATGCGTTTCACGTGTTTTTAATTTGTATTATTTGGTCGGCACGCGGAATTTGTTTTCGGCAGTTACTTTATTGTACAATGTTATGTGGATCTCTTTGGTAATAGAAACATCATTTAATCTCTAATTATAATAATAATTTACAAAAATGTAACGGTGGTACAATCTAACATTCGCATATTCGGACACACATATTGGCATGTAAATTTGTCTCATAGTGTAGAAGTTTCATTGCATTATGACTCATATCATTATAGTTAATTCTTATATAATTTTATCACTACATCAGCACATTAAATATATTATTACAATACCATATTAACATTAATTATATTGTCACGAAAATTATTTTAGTCACTTTTAAAGAAAAACACTTTTTTACGGATTATAGTTATGTATTATTGTATTTAAACTTATAATTATTTAGACATAATTTTAAATTCACCGTGATCACGCACGCTGTAAAGCACGCGAAACGTCGGTTAAATTTAAAATTATGTCTGAATAATTATAAGTTTAAATACAATAATACATAACTATAATCCGTAAAAAAGTGTTTCTCTTTAAATGTGTAAAAGTTATGTTAATAAAAGACAACACTTTATTTTTGTTTGTTTACACGTATCTAACCAGGTGTTTTGAATATGTGTGATAAACAATTATTTTAGTCGAGACTTTGCCCAATAAAAGAATCTCAAATGTTCAAGACATAGTCGATTTGATATTTATAACTCTTGTCTTGAAAGAACTCAATCATTTATGTTTAATGTTTAAAGAACTTTATTTCTCATTACAAAAAGAAATATATTATTTACACGAGAAACTTAATATTAATATGTATATATACGAGCGAGATACACCTCGCCATTAGCCGTCTCAATTTTAGTCAACTGTGTACACTCTAACATGGATGGGTAAACTTACCATGACTCTGTATGTGCCCATTCAACATGATGGGCCAACATTGGGGTACCAGTAGACACCGGGAATTCGACTTTAGGGTACAACGCCTGAATCTTAGGGTTATAGCCTTCCATGAACAATCTGCGAAAAAATAGCAATGATTCAATAACATCAATAACTCTCAATATACGAACTTCGTATTGACTTTATTTTTATGTTATCTAAAAATTTTATATCTCACTTTACAATTTGCAGATGCCATCTGCTACGACGCAGAACGCGGTTTTTTCTGTCCCCCTTTGTCGTATTTGTATAAGATTATGTGATATAACTCTAAAGGGATTGGCCTTTCGATGCCATCATACCATCGTAAACAATTTGACAAAAAGAGACAAAAGAGTACTTATAAAAATGAAGCGGCAAATAAAAAAATCTACGATCACAACTTTTTCAAAACATAATATCGCAGCAAACCTATAAGTGCTTCAGATTTGGATTCGATTAAAATGAAAGTAATATTAGTAGATAATAGTATCATACTATTATTATTAGTAGTATTATAGTATGTTAATTAGTATTAATAATATTAAAGAAAAGAGTATTCTAAACAATATAAAGGGTAATCTACTCACTGTCCAATAGCTTCCAACACGAATCTCGCATTGTCAGGGTGTCCTCGGCGTGTGAGAGCAATATTCTTGCAGGTTTCGGGTAAGGATCTCTTGAGAATAGCTTGGAGTAGACCGTGGGGGGCTATTTCAATAAGTACAGCGTCAGCAGGAATATGGCGAGATGTCTCTTCGAAAAGAACTGGATTCTGTTGAAAAAGATCGATTGATAGTTGTGATAATCCATTCAGATCATACCCGGGACTGATGCAAATTATTGTTAAAAGCCCATACGCTACGCTCTTGGTGTGGTAAATGGCAGTAAAAGAATTTTCTTTGATTTGTTTTAATTTTTAAATTATATTATTAGAATATAAAAAATAATCAGTGGCGCTACAACCTCCTTAGGTCTTGGCCTCAGATTTCTGAATCTGTTTCATGATCATTTTTAAAACTTATAGGCAGCCTCCAGTGCCCGACACACGCCGTCGACTATTTGGGTCTAAGACATGTCGGTTTCCTCACGATTTCACCGTTCGAGCAAATGTTAAATGCAGACATAGAAAGAAACACAGCCGGGGATCGAACCTACGACCTCAGGTATGAGAGTCGTTCGCTGAAACCACTAGGCCAACACTGCTCTCTATTATCAGAATCTATTTTTCTTTATGTCAGCTTTAGTGGAAGTTTCGGGGAATAAATCAAACTTTGAAACCATTTAAATGATGACCTTTAAGTCGATTTAGCAAGAAGTGATTTATATTGTAAACTAGGTATCCCCGCGAACGACGTTTCGCCTTAATAATATTTTACATAGCCTTTATCAATAAACAAATAAAAATCGCTCAAATTGGTCCAGTCATAATTCATGTTTTTAATTAACAAATAGAAAAGACTGTGTGTTTTTAATTAATTGAGTTTAATTACAAACACTGGCAAGAGAATATACATATTAGAATTTTGTAAAGTCGAAGGAGTGTGTGAAACTGTAAATATGATTACAATTAATAAAAATAAAATACCAGCAGATTGTTGGTGTGGTATTCGGCAGACGAGTATTTAGCTAGATTCTCTCCCCATCTGCTTTCTGGAACCGACGTTGAGTACCAACGTTCACTGCGTGGCTTCGGGTCTTTGATAACTTCACTTAAGTATTTTCGTAAAGCTGGACCTGGATAACAAGAAAGTTTATGTAAAACCACTGCAAATAAGACTTTATACCTAGAAGCCCAGCTTTCGTGCCAGTCAGTGGTTAGTTTGGTCTAGGATCTTTCCTTATAGGTTGGACGACCAGTGCACTATTTATTGTTCCTGGGTATGACAGGATACAAGAGGTTATAAGGGTCCTTATAATCACATTAGACATTAGATATAAATCCTTAGAGGTAAAGTATGAAATGTGGAAATGTTGGAAAAACTGGGGCTGCGTGTGCCGGATAACCACATTCGGCGTGGTAGAGGTCGCAATAGCAGCCAGTGCCTCTTGCGCGTACGAATTTACTCAGAGAAGCACAGTTTACGCGTGACTAGCGCGGCTTTATCATTTGTCTCTTTCTATCAAATTGTATTACGCTATGATGAAGAGAGATCATTGTTTTCGGTATTGTACTTATTCTTTACGCAATGAGCTCCTATATTGCTTGTAGTAATTTATTATTATGACTTCTGATTTTATAACAAATAATTTACAAGGATCTTAGTGCAAATACAATCCTAAATATGGGGAGACAGTTTGCCTCAGCTCACCTAAACAGCCTACATATCCGCGTGAATATTGAGGTAATCCAACTTAACAACAATACAACAGGAATAAAACGCTGTTCATAAATATTGTTACGAAGACGGGTCAACTGCAATGTTTTTAGATTTTTCCACTACTTAGAGAACTTTTCAGCAAGCTGAAATATGATTTATGACCGTTTCGGGAGAGGGTCAATCACATATTAGAAAATCGAAATTTACATAACGTTGCCGTAGTTTTCAGGAGGCTGAAACATTTTTTCAGTCGGTTTCAGAACACGTATAGACGAATGGTACACTTTTCAGCAGACCCGTTTTCAGGCGTTTTCAGGCCTGGTTATACCCCTTTGATGAAGGAATATTCTAGAACGAATTTTCTAGGTGTGGGACAAGCACTGTTTGATACGCGAAAGAGAGGAAAGATAAGAAACTTCTCGAAGCTAGACCGAGAACTCTAGAACGCCGTACAATAGGCACGTAGCAGTGTGCGAAAGAGATAGCGAGTACGCGCGTTCTAGAATTGTGCGATCGCTAAACAGTAGCGCTCCCGCCTAGAAAGTTCTCGTAGAAATATCGTTCGAGACTATTCCCAGGGATATATAAGCGAGCCAAAACGCGACCAATCAGTGATGATACGGCGACGGATCCCTCACCGCGCAATCCCGCCAGTCAACGGTGACAAGATCCTAACGCTGGGGGTCGAGCTAGAACTGGGCGGCCAGCCCACAGATGTGCTAGCTGTCTACGCTCCCCCCGGCTCCAACTTCACACCGGCCGAGCTGGAGGCCACGCTCAGCCAGAAGCCGACGCTCCTCGCGGGCGACTGGAATGCCAAGCACATCAGCTGGCACTCCCACTCCAACAGCTCGCGGGGCAACCGGCTTCTGCAGTATGCCGAGGCTCGCGGCTACCAGGTGTGCGGACCAGATGCCGCCACCCACTATCCACGGATTAACACTTTCAGGCCGGACACCATCGACTTGGTGGTGCACAACCGGCCTGAACTCTACCTGGCGCAGGAGGTCCTGATGGACGAGTACCAGTCGGACCACCAACCAGTGCTGTGCCTTCTCGCGGGGGCACCTTCCCCGCCCGCACGCAGCTGGAGGGTCACCGACTGGAATGCCTTCGAAACAATACTCGAAGGCACCACCGCGCCAGGCCCACCGGACATGACACCAGGCGCCGTTGACGACATGGCGGAGTCCATGACGCGGCAACTTCAGGCGGCTCTGGCGGAAGCGACGACCACGCGTCCGCCGGAGGTTTTACGTCCGGACCTCGCCCCGTTCGTGCTGAGGCTGATCATGCAGAAGCGCGCGCTCAGGAGGCAGTGGCAGCGCAATCGCTGCCCCGTGCTAAAGACAAAGCTGAACCGCCTCGCCGAACGGGTCAAGAACGAGTTGGCTGCCCACGCCCAGCGCTCCTGGGAGCAAGCGCTGGGGGAGGCGACCACTGAACCCACCCGCCTTCACCAACTCTGCCGCCGCCTCTACCGGACTCCAGAGCCAAAGCGTCCACTACGCGACAACAACGGCGCCATCACCTACGATGACAACGATCGGGCCGAAATCTTCGCCGAGCACCTCCAGCGCCAATTCTCGCCGAACGCCGCGGCATGTCCAGCGCGCGTCGCCGAGGTCGAGAGCGCTGTCGAGGACTGGCTAGCGCGCCCGATCCCGCCCGATGACGACCCCATAGCCTTTTCGCCTTCACAAGTGCGGAAGGCGATACTCCGGCTACAACTCAAGAAGGCGCCGGGACCGGACGGCATCACCCACCAGGCGCTGCGCCATCTACCCATGAGGTGGATAGTTGCGCTGGCGCGCCTCTTCACAGGGATCATCCGGTCCCTACACTTCCCCAGGACCTGGAAGGAGGGCAAGGTGATCCTACTGCCGAAGCCCGGAAAGGACTACACCCGACCGGAGAGCTACCGGCCTATCACCTTGCTCTCAACTCAGTCGAAGCTGTTCGAGAGGCTGTTGCTGCAGAGGACCTACAAATACCTGCAGCCAAGGCCCGAACAGTTCGGCTTCCGCGGCGAACACAGCACCACGCTGCAGCTGACGAAGGTGCTCTACGCTGCAGCCACGGCCCTCAACAAGAAGGAAGGGGCCGCTGCCGTGATGCTGGACATGGAGAAGGCCTTCGACCGTGTCTGGCACGACGGCCTCGTGCTGAAGCTCGCCGAGTCTCCGCTACCCCGCCGCATAGTCGCGGTGCTCCGCGCCTTTCTCACTGACCGCACGTTTCACGTTGCGACGGGAAAGGCTGCGTCGAGACCGCGACCCATCACGGCGGGCGTTCCGCAAGGCAGCGTGCTATCGCCGCTGCTATACACCACATACACTGACGACGTCCCGTGCCCGAGCGGGTGTACACTGGCCCTCTTCGCCGACGACACGGCGTACGTGGCCACCTCGCTCAGCACCAAAACAGCGGCGGCGAAGCTCCAACGCGCCCTGGACCTCCTGCCAGAGTGGCTGGACAAGTGGAGACTAGCCGCAAACCCGACCAAGACTCAGGCGATCGCCTTCGGCCAAAGTAGGCTGCCGCCGCCCCTGCGTTTCCTGGACAAGGACGTGCCGTGGAAGACGCCGGTCACCTACCTTGGGGTCACCATCGACCGGCAACTGTCCATGCGGCACCATGTCAAGAGGATCGCAGGAAGAGCGAAGGGGGTGTCGAGCAAACTCCGCCCCCTATTCACCGGCAACATACCGATCCGTACCAAGCTCGCGCTGTACAAGCTGTACGTGCGCCCACATCTCACGTACGCGGCGCCGGCGTGGTTCTCCTACACTAAGGAGTCCAACCGGCAGAGACTGCGCGCCGTGCAGAACAACTGCCTGAGGCGCGCAGTGGGGGCCCCCCGCTACGTGAGAAACGCCACCATAGCGCGAGACCTGCGGATGGAGTCCATCGACGAGTTCGTCGCGCGACTCGCGAAGGGGATGTTCGATCGAGCGGATGGCTCTCAGCATCTCCATCTCCAAAACATCGCGCCATGGCACTCCAGGCCGCCAGATCGCCTGCGGTATCCGCGTGAGCTACTCTCCGCGGATGCCGACACCACCGGACATGACACCAGGACAGCAGCCGCGGCTTCGTCCGCTGGTCGCCTCGCTGGGCCTCCCCCGGGGTTACCGGGGGTCTCACCCGGCGGAGCTTGACCGCGAGCCGCGCAGCTAACCACCTGACACCACCGACCAAGACACCAGGGTCAAGTAGAGTTCAAAAAAATGAATAAAAATAAAAAATAACAAAAAAAATTAAAAAAAAATTAAATAATAATAAAAAAAAAAAAAAAAAAAATACATAATAAAAAAATACAAAAAAAAATAAATAATAAATAAAAAATATAACTCTACTTGACCCCACCACCACCGGATTGACACTCCGGACTAGACCCCATCGGCTGCGCGCAGCGAGTGGAGCCACTGTTCCTCGCGCGAAGCAGCCCCCACCAAGGGCTATAAGCCCGCCCCCGTACCGCCCTGTATCAGCAGGGCGCGAACAATCAGTCCACCCGAAAAGGGCATACGCCCTGAACGGGTTAAAGCATCCCCCTCGCGAGGGAGGATGTAGCAATTACCACTCATGACCAATCAGTTCAGTTTCGAATGCGATTCCAAGCGATAAACACCGAAGAGAAAAAGTGCGAATAAGTGATACCAGTGATAAAGTACTGAGTAATTTAAGTGATTAGTGACAGTTTTTCATTGTGTGAGTTATTAGTGCTTTTCTGTGCGTAATTTCAAGATATTAGTGTGAACGAATTCCTCGTAGATTTTATTGAAATAAACCCTTGAATAAATCGACGGCATTTTCTATCCGATCCCCTAGCTCGTAACAATATTATCTTAGATTAAATTATGTACTAGTATTGTAGATAAGTAAACATAATATTAATAGCCATAATTATTCCACAGACTACCTTGTAATTCATGTATAGTCGCACTTTTTTTTGTGAACTTGACTGTAGAAAAAAAATACTTCTGATTTAAGTTATACAGCTCCTGATTAAAATATATTAATATATAAATAAATATCAAGCAGAAAAACATAATGAAATTATCATAGAATTAAAAAAAAACAAAGATTTTTGAAAAAAAAAAATTACATAAAGGTAAAAAAACATAATTAAATTACCCGCTTCTGCGATGTAACGTGAGTGATACGCGATGTTGGAGCATGGAACCTCCTTAGCGAAGATGTTCTTAGCTGTTAAAGACTCAACGAACTCTTTCATGACTTCGGCTGGACCTGAGATTGTACTGGATTCTGATGCATTGTGGCAAGCCACTTCGATTTCAGGTGGGCACAATTTCGAGATCTGAGAAAACAAAAACAAAACAAAAATATCTTTATTCATATAAGTAAATAAGTACATTTATGAACGTCAAAAAAATTAAATTAATTATGAATTTACTTTTACTGCCAGTTCTCAAATCAAGGGCGTAGAACTAGCAATAAACTCTCCGCCACTCTTTTTAATTTTTTTACACAACGTTTGTAAGGAGCTGCAACCATTACACCATGTTCCATATGACATCTTGAGTAATCAAGAATCATAAAATAAATTAAAAACAAAGATTTGTCCTCTATCAGGAGGAAGAGAGGGTATTTTTATTATTATTTTTAATACTAGATCATCTGGAGAACGATAGTAATAACTCTGTATTCTAAAAACTTTAAATCAAGCACTGTTTTTTTCTGTAGAGCGTTTGCTCTTGACCTTACGAGGAAATGAATTGGATTAGGTACCGAGTTGTTGAACATAACACTTTTTGTGACGTCATTATTATTTATTTTAAAAATCTTGCCAATAAAAAAAAAAAATTATTTATGTGACAAGAACTTATAGGCAAACATTACCTACGCGAAGAGAATAAAAATAAATTAAGCAAAACAATGAAATTATAAAAACTAAAGACGATCTGTCGAAACTCGATTATAATGTGGGATAGCTACTATAGATATCCAGACCCAGCTCGTTTATCAGAATGGTGAATGTGGACATAGGTAAGTTTTTACGTATTTGTCCAAAACACGTTCTCCGGAAACGAGTGTAACGAGTGTGTATGGTATGGCTGGGGTCAACACGAATTTGTCATTTTTTGGAAGGTAGGGCCTGAATCAACCTGATGTTTAAGTATTTTAATGGCTATTACTTGCTTAATATCTATTAGAAAGTGTATTAAAAAGCTGAATTACCTACACAAAAAAAAATTAAAGAAACAGAACATGTCTGTTTGTCCCCATGAGGCATTCGGTGAATTGAAACAATAAATACGATAATAAACTTGATTCTGTACCTCAGCGTACCCCAAACCAACAGCAGCCATAGAGCCTCGAATAAAAGGCGTCTGAACGGAGACAAGACCACGGCTGTATGCAGACAGGATCATCTCTTCCGCAGTGAAGCAGCCATCTGCGTATGCGCACCCCAACTCACCTACACTGTGACCTGGGAACGACATATTTTTTAGATCGTTTATTTTTTATTCATATATAAGCAGACTTTGTAATTATTTGACATTCCACATGTTTTTTCATCAATGCCGATTTCCTCGCGAAATGGGCAAACGTGTATTTTCTTGGGCATGTAGAGAGATCTATTGGTTCAGGTACTAATGCACGCTGCTCAGAATAATAAAGCCCGTTTAATTTCCAAAAATTACAAAAACTATAATACACAGCATAGATTTTTAACATCTTAATAAATATAAATCTCCTGTCACTATGTTTGTCCGCGATGGACTCTTAAACTACTAAACCGATTTTAAATTAAACTGGCACACCGTGAGCAGTCTGGTCCAACTTAAGAGATAGGATAGCTTAGATCTCTCATTATAGTCGCAATTTTATTTTATTGCAAATTATTTGTTTATTATTTGATACAATTCTAACAGATGGCGCTGTGTTAAAAGTACCCACGTTTTACATAAGCTATCTACCTTTCACATCAGTTCTCCTACAGTTTCCCTTGAATAGTTGACTACTATGTAATATAACAAAAACCTTAGCCACAGCAACGCTTGGCCGAGTCTCCTAGTTTTATATATTATTTATCTTGTTATCCTATATATCCTAAATCCTTTATCTACTGCTACTAACATACCTATAATATTATCTGGGAAGATCCCTATAGAGGATAGAACATCTGTGAGACCAATTTGTACAGCGGCAATACCGACGAAGGAGTGCAAGATGTTATCGAAGGTTGTTTTATCTGGTGACGTGATTATATCCACAATATCCACGCCTTTGGGCTCTAACACGCGGCGACATCTGTAATTAAATAATGTATTCAAATTCCCAGACCCTCCATTTTTAATAATTTTGTTAAACTCTCAATACGTACTTCTCAATAGCCGCAGCAAAAACTGGTATACGCATGAGTTGAGTTCCCATACCGACCCATTGCGAGCCCATACCACTGTAGACAAACCATAGTGGACGGACCGCGTTGTCAAAGTACTCGCACTTTTCACTTAGAGCCACTGTCTCGTTCGCTTCGTTTGTGTCTGTCGAAATCGAGGAATTAAATTGTATAAACCCATACATCCAAATAAGTCAAGGTAATGACAGAAAAGCGCATACATATATAAGGCTCCCTATTCTGTAAAAAAATCAACGATTCTTACCCAGAATCAAATAACCACGCCCCAAATGTCCAGCGACAGGGGTCTGATGAATATTATGGAAAAGTGCCAGTTCCTCAGGGTCCACGGTACGGCTCTTCAGGTCTGCGAAGATCTTGAGCAGGGCTGAATCCTGTCTTGCTGATATCGTCACCAGGCGAGGGATGCTGCTCTCGTAACGGGTAAGATCCTAGAGATTCAGGAATATCGAATTATTGAAAAAAAAATCTGTTTAAAACGGGTGTTAGTTTAGATTCTTTATAATGCTTGATGTCACCGACTTAATAATATCCAATATAACCACTGTGTGATTGAAGTTGAGACTGGCAAAGAAAGAATTTACATATATATGTATATTGTCTATTATAAATGTCTTCATACGTATTCTATACTGATATTATTTATGATGATTAACTGCCAGTACCCAAATCTAAGGCGTTGAACGGATGAGAAGAACTGGCAATAAACTCTCCGCCACCCTTTTTAAATTTGTCTGTTAATGCAGATGATACCAAACGCCACAGCCAGTGGCCCTGTGAATTATTGATTGCAGATTGACGTAGATTAACGTCGCATTTTATAATTATTAATTCAACAAAATTATGCAGTTAAATTGTGTATATTTTTATATTCAAAATAGATTTTTTTTAATAAATTTTCGTTCACATCCAATACATCGTTTTATAAAAGTATCCAAATATGTTTTACAATTTTACAATAACGATAACATTAATTATTACACAGAAATGGAAACCTAATTATAGTTATAATGGTTTACCTTTGGCTTGTAACGTCCTTTGAGAAGTACGTGAGCGTTGGAACCCGTCACTGAGAAAGTGTTGACAGCAACGTATCCGTGGTTTGTCGGCAAATGATCCGTGATCACCTTGATGCGACCGTCCCGGATGGCTGCAACGTCGTTCCGTGGCGTTTCGAGGCTAATATTTCCAGCAAATTCACCTCTTTCGAAACCCAGTAACACCTGAGATGTATACGTAGATGTCATAACTTTTTTGTGCGATTCGTGTAGTTCATAATCGCATAATTGTTTTAGATAAGACAGATACAGAGAGTGCCAAACTATAAGACACCAGTAGGGGTTTTCTATATAACAGGAGGCAAACGAGCAAGAGGACCGCAGCCAATAAACACTCACATTGCCATAAGGCTCGCAAGTTCCAAATAGTAGTGGTGTGCTCAAAACTCAAAAAAAAAAACCCAGCTGCAGGTAGACCGAATAACTCTTCTGAATACTGCCAATTGTAAAAGCGGTAGATGATGCAGAGAGGCCCCATATCTCTACTCAACACCAAGGGAAAGAAGAACAGAATATATGCTTACATGGGGATCAGTTTAACTTTCATCAAAACGATTTAGTTGTTTTGAGGGCATCGCATTTCCGGAGAGGATGATATTTTGTATGTAGCTAAATAATGTTGAAAGATATTTGAAGGAAGGATTCCAAAATTACTTGTATTAGTTTCACAACTGACCTTAGTAATAGAAGATACCCCAGAAGCAGCTTCACCATAACCAATATTGGACATAACACTCCCAATATGGAGTGGGTTTGATCGATCCTTGCAGAACACTTCATCAATCGCTTTTAGTTCACATTCATCAGCTTCCACCACACCTAAAAAAAATTCAAATCGCGCTATTATATAAACCCATATTTATTGTAATCTAATAATCAAGAATGAGGCAAAATAATTTTACTAAACGTCTGAATAAAAATAGGTGTGTAATAATTGGAGGCAGTGAACGAATCTTGAAGCTACCTGCTCCGGTTTCGCACGACAACTGTGACCAGGAAAATTTTTATAATTTTGTTTTTGTGACAAGTTGTACATTCTAGTTTTTTTTTTTTATATTTTCATACACGTGTTTCGTAACAGTACAATTAAACAATGTGAATAAACAAAAATTATTTTGGTGTTTTTAAATCAATTACAGTTATAGTATTTACTAATAATTTATTTATTTAAATAAAATCCTTTTCATTAATTTTAATATTTATCGTTAATCACTACTGCATTTTAGTTATTTTTTACTCGGTACGCCAGAGAAGTATACGTTCTAACGCGTGTACACACATTTTTCTTCTTTTATACACGTTTGTATGGAGCTGCAACCATTACACCATGTTCCATACGACATCTTCAATAATAAAGAATAATAAAATATTTTTTATTATTCTTTTCATTTAATTTTTTTTATTTCATACCTGAACCAAACGCTTCAACATATTCAATATCCTTCGGCGAAATGTTAGCTTCGTCGTAAAACTTTTTCAAAAAGTTAGCGACATGTGTTGGGTTACGATAGAAACCATATCTCGGTCCTTCTTCTCCCTCTAATAAGGACATGAATTCGGATTTTACATGCACCAGTTCTGCGTACACGCTGTAAAATTGTCTTTGATTAAGATAACATTTATTACACACTACTCATTCGCTCACTGACTCACTCATTCGCTCACTCATACATTTGCACCCACACACTTACTCATGCACTCAAGCGTGTTGATAACGGTTGAAAAGATTAAAATAAGGTTAAATAATGTAATTATTTTAAGTAATTGAGGATTAAGTTTGATTATGGATGAGCTGGGAACCCTGACACAGGTACTTTTTACTTAAAAGGGTTTCCAAATCTTACACCTAGGAATGAAAATATACCGTCTTAAAATGAATAAACATTTTTTTTTTTATATATAATCGCGTTTCATTATTAATAATGTTACTGAGATACAATTAGTGTATGGATTTAAAAAGTGAGAACATTGTTAACACACGCGTCAATATACAATCTAAAACATTATGAATATTTGAATTGTTTAGAGACTGTTAGGGTAAACATTTTCTTTTAATATTTATATTGTTCTGTTGTCAAGCATTTTCATTTTCAGTGGGAGCCTATATACATACTAGCTCCACCTGTCTCATTATACGTACTTATCGTTATGTGTCTATATTTATACATATAATTCTACTATACGTACTGTTAGAGTCACGAAGATGTGCAGCGTTTTTGTCGAAAAAAAGCGAGAGAGCGACCGGCTCTTTTCGGCTTTTTCTTTGAGAGAGAATGAGAAAGGGCGAATGCATTAAAGAAATAGCCATGAAGCGAGGTTTTTAAATATACCGTCAACAGGGAGCAAGCAAGTGAGAAAGATCGAGAGAGAGAGAGGAGCGATTTGGGGCCTGCTGCCCGGCGTACCTCTCGAGCTATTTTTGTTAGTGACATGTTTGACAATCTTGCCGCAGAATTTTACCAGCTGCGATCTGTGCTCAAGCAACATCCCGGCATACCCTAGTGCCAGTCTCGAGTTCCAGATCGCACCTGGCCCTTTCAAAAGTCGCACAGTCAACAAGTAAATGAACCACCATTTGATCGGTTCTGTCGTCACAATCGCATGCGGGGCCCTTCAGTTTAAGGGCTTAGATGTCATTGTATGATTTATGTTCTTTAAATAATAGTACCTGGATGACCGAGCCTTACTCGGGATTTTTTTTATAAGTTGTGTTTTTTGGATATTATCTATATTTAAGTACGAATTACATACAAATAAAATGATAAAATATGACTGACATCTTTAAATTCTATGTTTAAGTTGATAAAACACGAATAAAATGACATTTTCTACAAATAATTCCTAGCTAGATCGATTTATCGCCCCCGAAACCCCCCGTATACTAAATTTCATGAAAATCGTTGGAGCCGATTCCGAGATTTCAATTATATACAAGAATTGCTCGTTTAAATATATAAGATAAATGCCAAAGCGAAAATTTAAAATGCCTCGAAATTACATATAACGATACATTCCGGCGATATGTAAATAGACATGGAACTGTTACCGTATAGCATCCTTGGATTTTTGTAGGAGGAGCACGTTGATCGCATCAGATTTAGCGCAGCCACATCCGTTCTGATCAAAGGACTTCGTCTTTCCGTCCATACTCAAACTCATGATTCTGCAAACATTATTTAAAGCTTTCAGGACAACCTTGTTTTATTTTTATTTTCTGTGTCTTGAATTTTTAGTGGCCTGGGCTTAAATATTTAAATACTGAAGCCAGCTTCGCATAGAGAAATGTGGCATGGCTTGGAGGTGACTTTTATCCATGTGGGGTCCTTTATAAACACATTGTTTTAATACTCGCTGTTTTTTTTAAGTAATAGGAGGCAAATGCAGTAGGCTCACCCGATGTTAAGTGATATGCCGCCAATGAACACTCACAATTGAAAAATGCTCGCATCGCGGCCTTGGAATGTTAATGTGTTGTCGTGAATGTGTTTATATTTTTTTAACTTAACGATTTATTAAATTATGAATGCTATAGATTTTAAAAGGATTCCGTTTATCGTATCAAAATAATCGATATCAGAATAAATTAATTTTTGCACGCGTTGACAAAAGCGTTTTGCAATTCATATAATTCATTAGTATAAAATTAATACATTGACAATCGTCACAAATTTAAATTTCGAATACGAATTTACATACAATGCAGACACTTAATACAAATGACCATAACAATTTATATTTCCTATGGAAACGTATAGATTTTAAATGTTCTTACCTTCCATAATGGATAAAAGAATGTGGATGAAGACATAGAGCTGAACCTCCTACAAGAGCGGCCTCACAATCGCCACGTTTGATTGCTTGGTAGGCAAGTTCTAAAGCCACAGAGGAACTGCAGCAGGCCTGGTCCACAACCATTGAGGGACCCTTGGAGTTCAACCAATAGGAGATACGGTTCGCAAACATAGCTTTACTACATCTACAAAGTTAAATATTAATTAAATTTACCCCATACACAAGAAGCAAAGAAGGCAGTCAAGCGAAATGAGCTGTGTAAAAAATCTTACTCTGTTAGGATAAATCCCTTTGTATAGTAAAGTTGAAATTCGAAAATCAAAATTTGAATTTGGAATTATCATACTGTTATGTTGGTAAATGTATAATTGACAGTTCACGTCAACATGACGGTGTGTATCATGCACAAATTTATATTTATATATAAAATATGAGGAAACATATTCTGATGCCATTAGGATTGTAGAATCTCTCGAGTGTGGACAAAATTATTGATCCGCTCGACAGGAAATGAACAATTAGTTAAGTGTGCATAACATACCCGGCGATACCAAAACCGCCGTTAATAGTGTTGACATAAAAACAAGTTTTCTCAGTCTCCGAGAAACAGTTTCCAAGGTACACCCCCACTTTCTTACCAGAAAGGTATTCACAGCTTATACCTGCAATGATTATTGTATGAGCCTACTGAAGATTGAAAGAAGTTGAAGAATATGTTCTGTTTATGAAAATTAGTATTAGACATTATTGCAATTAGTTTTTTGGACTAACTTATCTCGTCTATTTTATAGTAGTTATTTTGAATAATTGCGGGTAAGTATGTTCCTATATTGTAACCTACGATAGAACGGATATCCCAACAACCCCGGTGTTGTCGTTGTAGTCTCATTTTAAAATATTTATTTAGGAATAACGCCTCGCTCTTGCTATAATTTTACACACGAAATATACAAGTTCACAAAGCAATCCGTAAACTGCTGTGATTGCTGGTGATTTTTTTTTCTTTTTTCTGCTTTAAGTACCAAAATTTTTGGCAATTTTATTTTATGAAATTATTTTATGTCATACATTTTAGTTAGAAGATTTTATAAAATAGTCAGTAGATTTCGTAATATGTATGATGTTGTAGACTTAATTAAAACAAACCGAAAAAATTCTGCAAATGACGGTAGTAAATATAACACTAAAATTGTTATGAAACGATAACTAATAAATCACTTTAACGGTGTTTTTAAGTTATTATTTCTGCGATAAACAAAAATACTTTGTTCACTAAAACGATTTTTTTTTATAGAATAAGGCGACAAACGAGTCTACGGAGCGCCCAAAAAGGGCGGTCGGCGTAGCACATGGACACCCATTTAAGTGCAGCATTGCCAGCCTTTGAGGGTAGAGTACACTATTGACTTATAGGTCAAAAAAATATTTTTAAAGCTACTGACCGTATCCAAAGAGGCTAAATAGAGACGACGTCAAACATAGATATTTAAAAAAAGAATTGTCTAGTAAAATCGAGAGCCTACTTTAAATACTCTATAACTTTGTATAATTAGGTAGAAAAACAATGCCGCAATCTTAATACATTCATTATTGAAGTCAAAATCGCTAGGAGTAACAAAGTCGTGTTACTTTCTATTGAAATATTACCTGCATCATAAATAGCCTGGTATGATTGTTCCAAAATCTTCCTGGACATGGGATCCATGCAGTTGGCCAGACGGTAGTGCACCCTGAAGAATTGAGCGTCAAAGTATTCTAGACCGCGTACTTTGCCCGTGCAGTCTGTTACTTCTGGGTGATTGACATTCCAACGGAGATCCTTGTTGTTAACTGGATTAATCTAATGTAAGAAATTTACAGATGTTATATCATAGATACATTACAAAGAGAGTATTTTGTAGGAAGGATTTTGAAGGAAGTTGAACCCTCTAAGGGTTATGTCAACGGCAAGCTCAGTCACGTGCTCACTAAATCCTCGCCACCTAAAACGTGCCCAAGCGGGGACCAGTGGTCGATGCGTTCTAAAGTAGAGATGGTCCATCCCTGCATGTAGTGGACCCGATCTACTCTAGCTATTTCTGAGTGGATGGCCCTATAAAGATTACTTGCTGTGTCAAGTATCTTCACAAACCAACAATGGGCATGGACGCACGTCAGGAAGCGGATAAGTCTCTGCTGTTATCGCATCCTGCATAAGGCGATTGTTGCTGGCACCTTGGGGTTTTAGTGGGTATACACAATCAAGTCCCACATAACCCTCCCTCACTACGCAGTTGCGCCGCGGTAGGGTATGCGCGATGTACCACAAAAGAAAAATATTGCGTAGATATCGTTACAACTTGACTTGCCTTAATTAACAAAAGCATGTAACCACATCCGCTATGGATGTTCTAAATTCAAACATAAATATTTCTTACCTTATTATAAAGGACATTTGAGAGTTCCTTCACATTATTGCATTCAGGATAAAGACCAGACATCCCAGAGATGACGATCTCTTCGCCAGATGAACAGACCCCACTGTCATCTTTCTTTGTACCGGCAAATTCTTGAGGTTTTGGCGCCATCTGTAATGATTTATGTTTATGTATATAATTCTACTGTACTTGTGTATATGACTGAACTCCTCTAAAGCGGCTGGCCCGATTTGAAAGATTATTTTTGTTTGTGTTCGGCTGGCGCCCTGGATGGTTTAGATTGACAAACCAACCCGGCAGATGGCGCAGTCGGTATCTAGGTTGTGTATCTATACAGCAACAACAGCTGAATGATGAAGCTCCTAAACGGCTGGACAGATTTTGATGAAATTTTTGTGTGTCGATCAACTCGAGTCGAGAATGATTTACATTATGTATACAGGACAACGTCAGTCGGATCCGCTAGTTAACTATAAAATATTTAAACTTATAAATATACTTTAAAATTTGTTGAGGTTTGCTATATCTGCAAACTTGGTCCAACAGTCATTTTATCAGAAAATATACACCATAATTTAGTAATAAAATATGTCAGTGTCTGATGATAATTAGTAATTTATTTTTCCACTTAAAACCGGTGCACGTTACATAAAAAGTATTCCTTTAAAATAAATCCTTAGCAAATCTCAAGAATTAAACTCTTGCTTAAGGAATTTCCATTCCTTCCAAGACAGATGGAAGTTCTAGAAACTATTCGAAACCAAACATTGTATGGAAATGTTTCCCAAGTCCTTTATCAGGGGGAAAGGTTTCAAACACTTACCTTGCAAATTTGATGACTATAGGGCACTAGAACACTAACCTAACTAATGGAAAATTACCAAGCACAACTTATATAAACATTTAATTATTTAATTATACGATTTTCAATTCGTTTTAAAATTATAATTAATTAATGTCAAAAGGTGCGCACGATTGTTTTTTTATATACAGGGTAACGATTGTCATAATCGTTATACTAGGTATTAGTAACTCACTTTGTAATAACTATCTCTAGAATTACTAAAGCGATTTGATTTGATTTGATTGGATTCATTCACGTGTATGTAGTTAATAATGAAGGAAAAATCGCGGTAAAATTGCGCCATTTTAAGATACGTTTTTCAACAAAAGCAGAAAGTGATGATTTGAATAGACTTTTGCTTCGAATTGCTTTCGGATCTAGCAACTTTTTTCTTTTTCTGACCTCAAGAGAATGATCGGTGGACAGAAACTTTGCTGTGATGAAGTGGTAATCGCCTCTTTTGAGGCTAAACATAAATTGTATGACCGCTATAATCGCTGTATCGCTCTCAAACGCATCTTAAATAATTTTATATAAAATAAAAATTTAGAAATTAAAAAAAAAGTGCATTTTGATTTTTTTTCTATGTTAGCATACGAACTTTTAGCCCACTATACCACTTACAATATTTCATATAATATTGTTATATCTGTTAAAGTTGCTTATATTTGCGAAATTGTAAAATAATATGAATAATATTAGTCAATTTTTTATGCGTTGTCTATAAAACTATTAAAGCCGAATATATACGCATAATTTCCGAATGACTGCACCAAATTGGATTTTAAATTTTTTTACATTTGTTTTTTTTTTTCGACCATACCGCCTAGTCTTTCGTAGAATTTTTCCATTAATTATATTATATTAGGTTCATATAAGTATTTTGTAAATTTTAATTTCTTTTCAAATACAATATGTTTTAACTTTTAAGTTATGTCAAATCAAAATCGTTATCAAGTTGTGTCAAATGTAGAGGAAAGTCACCAATTATGGAATACTATTTTGTTTTTGGGATATAAAAAAAAAACTTCATATAAATTAAAACAGTTTAATGTTTTTACTAATCAGTCATACATTTATATGTAGTAATTAACAGCCTTTAATCAAATATATTAGTTATCAAATTAAAATCTAACATAAAAAACAAAATCACAAATGAGTAACCAAATATGGAATAGGTACCCATATATGGAATATAAGCATAAATCAACATAACAATAACAAAAATGGACATTAATATCTTTGAGATCAATTAAATAAATTTATATAACATATTGTGATAAATGAAAGAAGTTACATAATTACTTGCAAAAGTCACAGATCCAAGTATCAAACTCTGGACCAGCACAATCATAATGTGCCCAGAGCCCACACATCAAGCATTTAATCCAGCTTTCTCCACTTTTATCCATGGAAAAAAGTCTTGAACAGAACATACATTCTGCATCAGCAGAGTCAGGAGGTACTTGGTCCATCAACTCATCATGTTCACTACCTTCATCAAACTGGATAACGTCTAGTTCCTCAGAGTCTTCTTCTTCACTATCATCCTTATTTTTCTTCGTTTGTTTGTTTCTCTTCGCAGTTTTCTTCTTATTCTTTGTCTTGACTAGTTTATTTTCTTTTTCTTGTCTCTTCATATTTTTATTTTCTAAATCAGTTTTGTAGGGAGAAGATGTTATGACTGCTGCTACAGCAGCTTTTCTTCCTCTGCTAGATACTTTTCTTCGTTTCTCTGGCACTGGACTTATGGCATACGGAGACACCAGACCCAAACTGCTGCGATTAAGCCCAGAAGTCGAAGGTACAGGTTCAGGTTGTAAATTAGCAGTTGTTTGTGGTGCAGGTATTTCTACCAGAACTTGACCAGTTTCAGATCTTGATTCCAGCGGAGGGATATTGGTTGTACAACCGTCTATTAAAGCATTTTGTTGCGCAGCAATAAAGTCCACATCACTGAAGACATTTTTATTTAAGGGCCACAATCCAGTAACTTTGAACCCGTTGGCTGCGATTTCGCCTGTTTGTACTTTCAAATAGGATTTGCCAAACAGCTCCACAATATCATATGGACTTAGAGGTCTGTTGTTGTCTCTAATCCACATGCGTATTTCCTCACTATAGTATGTTTTTAAAGGCCCCATGAAAGTTTTATCTAATGGCTGCAATTTATGAGTCGTATGAGGAGGTAACGAAACTATGTCCACGTTATTTTCCCTAGCAATATCTATTATATCGATATTGTGAGTATGACTATAGTGTCCGTCTAGTATCTAGTATCTAGTAAAACCCTCGATTCAGGAGTCGGGTTGGTGTGTTGAATAAAGTGCTTGAACCAGTCTGTAAAGATGTTTATTTGTATCCACCCTGATGGGTGTGCAACTCCGACTGATCCTGGAGGACAGCCTCTCATTAGCTGAGCACTCATATTTTTTCTGGGAAAAATAATGAACGGTGGCACAAAATGACCAGTAGCATTCATGCAAACAACTATTGTCATCAAAGATCCTCTTTCTGCTGAAGTCAGTGCAGCTACCTGGCGTTTACCTTTGTGGCCGATGATTTGAGGTATCTTACTTTGTACTATTGTGAGGCCTGATTCATCCACGTTGTAAATACGATTTGGTGGATAGTTATTCTTAGCGTAAAGCTCTTCAAGGAGGTTGAAAAAGGCTTCCACTTTTTCTTTATCAAATCCAAATGCTCTGGCAAATGATGTACCAGTTGGTCTTCTTATCGAAAGTTTATCTTTATGACGATTTAAAAATAACTTTAACCACTTTTTTCCAGCCATACCTGATTCACCGAAGGGATTCTGCAAATTGTTTCGCTTTGCTAGCATGAACGCCATACGGCGAAGATCAGTTCTTGTTAAACCGTGAAACTTACTCTCCATTATTAGTATGTATTCTACTAGCTGATGTTCAAGTTCGGAGCCCAAGATAGTTTTTCGTCCTAATGTAGTAGCTGCTGCCACTTCTGGAGACTGTTCATCTTTTTGGCAGAGACCAAATAAAGTTGTCCTAGGCACTTGAAAATGCTGTGCCGCTTTCAAATACCCCATTTTCTTTTCCCGGACGAATTTTATAGCTTGTGCCATTTTTTCTTCATCCCAGGTTTTTCGTTTGGTTGATTGTGAACCGGACATTCTAAAAACAAACATTACATATATTTTTTAGCAAGCAAGTATCTATCATATGAAATATTATATCTAATTATGGAATATTCCATAATTAGACTACGACGACTGTCCATATTTGGATTTTTATACTAGTTCAAACTCTTCTAAATATTTTTTTAAGTCACAATATTTTGAAATTAAAAGATCACAAAATGGTGAAATAAACATAATACCGATATACTAAATAGTATAACACTTATGTATACAAACATATCAGCTGGTAATACTCATTTATTACTTACCTTTAAAATTTTCCGCACGACAACAAAACAAAACACGCCTGCCACACGTGAAGTATTCGCGCAACTGACTCGATGGTGTGAGTGCGATAGTTAGTAGACCGAATGGAACAGAAGATGGTCGAGTGTTGCGTTTCATACTTATAGTCTTAGAGAAATGAAGGTATTCCATATTAGGATACTATTTCATATTTGGTGACTTTCCTCTATTATCAGTTGCTTTATCGGTGGTCAAATCCGTGCAAGTATCATAGTCCTTTCCCATTTGGGATAAATTAATATCATCATCATATTATAAGGACCTGAATAATAACATTTATATGTACAAGTTTTCGGCAATAGACAATTAAAAAAACTATTTTTTTTTCTCAATATGTTAGTGAACGAAATAAAAGAGGACATAGTCAATAGTACTATTGAGGCACAACATATTTTAATATTACACTGCAACCGGAAAACCTCCTGTAAATTGTAGACCCTACTATATAACCTTACTTAACGGGACACTCTGTATACAACAAGTTCATGGTCAAATACGTTACTTCATTGAAACCTAATTTTTAAAACTGAATTGAATTGTTAAGTAATTTTGCATTTGATATAATATTGAATAATAGGCTATTTGACTAGGTTTTTAAAACCATTGTAAATTATTTGTTTGTGAATCAAATACAAAAACTGTTTTTTTTAAATTATGTAATGCCTTAAAATTTTTGTAACATTCACAATTTCAAGATCCCGCCAAAACGGCATAGGCAAGATGGCGTCGCAAGGCCAATGACGTACAACGAACACGTAAACTAACGTCAAGTTAATTAATATTAATTTTGATTCTGAAATTACGTAAATATATTGTTTCGATCAAAATTATTCTTCAACGTTACTGAACTCCTAGACAGTATAAGAAGTAATGTATTTTATTTTATTTATTGTAATAAAATAAAATAAAATAAATAATAATGTAGACTACATTATTTAATAGATACATTAAAATTGGCTCGACTGATCTGATACAGTTTTGTCATTTGTGACACGTGACTGACGTATAAAATTACCTTAATTATTAATAATATAAAAATTAGACGTTTTTAATTGTAAAATATCTTGTCACTAGTCAGAAATTTTGAATGGTAATCGCCGAAACTGAAACCTCTGAAAGCCGAATCGTACTATTAAAATGAAGACTTCAATATGATTTTGTTTTTCAAATTGTCAAATATTCTGTAACCTTTGGTAAGTACCTTCCCTAGGTAATATTGAAAATAATTAAGAAATTAAATTAGGGTTAATGTGGAAAATGTATTGTTTTTTATTCTATCCACATATCGTCCCATTCGATGGAACCACTGAGATATGCAGGGGGCCCATTCTTCTTTTGGGCATTTTCGTAAGCTTTCACCGCATCTTCAGGGCTCGTAAAGCGAATACCTCGAATTTTATCTTTAGTTCTTGGGAATAAATAAAAGTAGCAAGGCGCCACGTCAGAACTGTATATATGGTGGACTCATTATCTCGACACCTGGTATAGTCAAATATCCAACAGTCCGTTTTGCGGAGTGCACTGAAGCATTGTCGTATTCAAGGTAAAGCTCACGACGAAACTCATAATAAATCATTGACCGAAATTTTTCTCGCGTTAGGTTCACTTTCACGTGTAACAAAACTCAAAAGTTTTGGATTTGCCGCCGATTTACAAAAACTAATGACAAATGCAAAATGTACATTAGGTTACCAAAGAGATTTATCAAAGTAATGTGCTAAGTATTGTACACATTTAAAAGTTCTACAGAAAACTCCGCGATGGTATATGTTAAGGATATCCCGCAATATTTTTGTTAATTACTTTTTATAACAAACAATCGCTAATTATTTAAGTGATTTTAAACAATACAGCAATAATCCTTATCCAATTAAATACATTTGTGATTGCCGCGGTTCTCCCCCCCCCACATGCCTAGCGACGCTCGCCAAAACAGCCCGAGTTGAGCTTTAAAGGCCCTTAAGGCTGAAACAAACAAACAAAAATATATTTATTCATATAGGTAAACAAGTAGACTTATGAACGACAAAAAAAAATTGTGAATTTACATTTACTGCCAATAGCAAGATTCCATTCAAAAAAGTTCTTCCTATAGCACTTTGAATTTAGTAGCGATCGGACGAGATTCTTATCGGAGCTCTCTAGCGAGGAATAACAATACTTAATACAAGCATGCTTAGTATTGTCTTTTATTAACATAACTTTTACACATTTAAAGAAAAACACTTTTTTACGGATTATAGTTATGTATTATTGTATTTAAACTTATAATTATTTAGACATAATTTTAAATTTAAACGTTTCCCGGAGTCGATACCAACTCTAATAAATAAATACAGATAACACAACATTTTCTACAGCTGTAATACTTTTTGATATTTAACACCTTTGTCTTCAGTCACCGTGACCACGTACGCTGTAAAGCACGCGAAACGTCGGTTTAAATTAAAATTATGTCTAAATAATTATAAGTTTAAATACAATAATACATAACTATAATCCGTAAAAAAGTGTTTTTCTTTACAAGCATGCTTTTCATCAGCATTGCACCCGTGGGCAATCAAGCCGGGGCGAAACTTTGGTTGAATGCCCTAATCTATTTTGTTGGGTTGGATATAGATATCAATCGAGGAAAATACATAAATAAAACAAATATTATAAACAAAGCATTTATTTTACACCTGTTGTACATAAATAAACACAAAACACTTAGTTTTTTAACCTTTTTTTAACAATTTCAATAATTTTACCTGTAATGCGTATAACAATTTGTATCGCACCTGGCGTTAGAGTTAAGTTATAAGCGGCACGTAAGTCTAGCGCTGGCCGATACGTGGAAGGGATTGCTGCGCATGTCTACTGTGGTGCGGGGGACGGAATGCGACTGGAGAGCCAATCGACGCTCTTCATTCCGCTACCATTCAGGTACTTCATTTTTTACTTCTGCGCAATAACGGTCAGCGCTAGAGTTTCGTGCCGCTATTTGTACGTAACAGATCAAAAAGCTACCATAAGTACAAATAAAATCATTATTTTAACTGTAACATAAGACATGTCTGCGATAAGTAAATGTATGAAACATCTCACTGAGTAGAAAACTAAGGGTAATATGACGATAAAAAATTTATTGAATTATGACATTCTTGAGATTAGATCCTCTGAATTTTACCCTTTTAAAGTTATGCTTAAAAACATCGTAACTTATAAGAAATGCCATACAAGATTCTTAAATGCTCAATACGAAAATTAATACACAATACAGCGTACATTTCCAACAAACATCATCCAACTTCAAAGCATATAATATATATATTTATAAAATAAGATTAAATGCGTTTTTTTTCTGTAACTCCAAAGTTTTTTGTTCTGATTTTTTTATATAATATGAGAAACAAATCTAGTAAGCACAGTATATTTTACTTTTCGCTTTACACAAACTGCAAATACATATATTTAATGAGCTCGAATCGAATTATTTAAAGTGTAAATCAATGAGAAAGATACCGTCCCATTTTAATATATTAAAATTAAAAATCAAAGTTAAATCAACTGTGAGCTTATGTTAGATAGAATAATAACTCGTTTTTGCTAAAAACTTTTTTAATAAATTGAGTAAATTGGAATAACACTGAAAAAAAGCTCACATAATGGTATTATATACTTAGGGCGTGCACCGCTCAAGGAAACGCGGGTAGAGGCAGACATCGCGGATGTGGTGCCGGGCTAACAGCCAGCACAGGAATCGTTCTAACCCCAGCCCATACCCACCGTGTGGTACCGATCCGAATTTACGTTGGTCGGTGTACCAGTAGTATGGTGTTGGGTCGATGCCTTCCCGTTTGTAGCCTGCAGACAAAATTGCGTTAAAAATTAGGCGTGGCTGTGTTGTTCGTGAATACATAACGGTAAGTAATAATCGATAATGATAGATTTTGACGAAGTTTTTTTTAAATACTTAAAATACATCACGTCAAATTCAAAATCATTTATTCATATAGGTAACACAATGTACCTACACTTAGGAACGTCAAAAACAGAAATGTATATATTTTTTTTTTTTTTTATTGGACCACAAAATTAGGACAAACACATGTCAACATCAACTTACATTCGAAAATATAAAAAAATGCGGTGCCGTCCCTAGGACATGTGGACACGACCAGCGAAATTAAGTGAATACAATAAAGTGTCAAAACAAAAAAAACAAACAAAAATCTAAAAATAATAGCTATAAAGAATGAAAACACTATAAACAAGAAAATAAATTATTTGTACTGAGTCTTAATTCTACTCTTTGCTGAGGCCAGCGAACCATGAAAAATGTCAAAACTCTGTGCAATATCATTATGGTTATATGAAATACTTCTAATTTTACATTAACTCTCTGCCACTCCTCCCTAAATGTATATGATAAAATACAGGCATTATACAAAAATGTAGCAAAACACTTATACTTTTTCAAAATTAGCATAAATAGATTTTATTATATGTTCTTTCAGTCGCATGGCTGGAAATTAACACAATTTAATACGTAATTAACTTTTTTGTTAATTGTAAACTATAGAATATCACTTTGCTACTGTCAATAGTTTCTTCAACGTACGCCATATAGGGATATTAATTTTTTCAAACACAAGGTTACATTTGCGAAGTTTTCTCCTTTTTTTTTATATAATATACCCAATGTACATCAGAATCTTACCTTCCATCAATTGTTCATAGTCCCATATCCTCATAGAACCACCGACAATCTCACCAACTCCCGGCATCAGCACATCCACAGACTCAGTCAAGCGTTTGTCATCTTCACACCGGGGCATATAGAAGGACTTAATTTCAGCTGGAAACTTGCATAGAAGTATCGGCACACCGATCGCATCTGTCATTTTACGTTCGGGCATCTCTGGTATGTCCTAAAAAAAAATTAAATTATCCAATAAAAAAAAATTAGGAAAATATTTAGGCTATTGGCAAAAATAGAACCATCTGGAAAGGGTTCGAAGAGAATTTTAGCCTTATTCGATTTTCAATCAACTGTCTAGCATCTTTACTAAATACCGCCGCTTAATTAGCGGCCTGAATGATATCTTGAAAGGCTTATCACTATTGTGCGCAGACGCAGGTATACTCACATCGCCGAATTCATAGAAGGATCCATCGTCTTTTGTGATATTGTTTTCTTTTAGATATTCCAAAGCCTCCGTGTACGCCATTCGCTTGAATGGCCGTGTAGGTTTCTGAAAGAGAATTACTAATTGATTCAACGATTGAAAAATTTGGTTAAAATAGTTATTGTGATTATTAAATATATATATATCAAAGAAATCATAATTCATATTATAGTTTCATACAGCAGTCCCGTGACACGGTCAAAGATTATTCAACGATCACCATTATTCGCGAAATATTGGCCTAGAATACATTTTCGACGGAGAATGTTCTTAATCGAAATATATGTGTGAGTAAACATATATTATTGTGTTAAATTACACTTGAATTAACATGTAAAAATCTTGACATTTGACTACGAGTTTATTGTCATAGTACATGTTGACACTGATGTGACGCCATCTTGCCTAGACAAGCGTTTTGTCAGGTTCTTGAAATTATTAATATTTATTTAAATATTTAAGCCTCATACTTAAAAAAATCAAAAATTATATAGCTTCTTCAGTCACTACTTAACAATCTGAAATAGTTATTAAAACTGTCAAATAGTATCTAGGATTTATTTTAAAAATAAGATTCGATACTCAAAGCTATACTAAGTATGAATGGCCGGTTTCTTTCCGATGCCTTCATCAAAGAATTAGTTTCAGAGCTGGGATTTAAAAAAATGACACTTAGCCAAACACGACATCTACAACTTTATTAAAATACCTTAAAGTCAGGGTTAAGTTCATAAACCAACTGCCCTTCGGGCGAAGCCAGCACACGATCGACCACATCCACCACCAGATCCTCGATCCTGTCCAGCAATTGCTCAAACGTGATGAAGGGGATTTCCGCTTCCACGTGGCTGTACCTGTTAATACAATCATACTTTAGAAGAGAAAGAGAAGAATCATACTTTAGAATCGGTTCTTTATTTAATTTCATTAAATGAGGAACCGATTTTAACACATAGATTTCAGTTACACACACACAAATACACACCCACACTGTACACGCACTCTATCTGTATACATTTTTATTAGTCTAAACTCTAAACCTTTTGAATAATAATATTAATTCTTTATTTTCTTCTATATTTGAAACTAATTTATGATTACGGAACAAAAAAACAAACCAAAATAATTAGATTACTACAGAAATAAAGTTGTATGGATGTATGTGTGTGTGTGGTTTGGTCATTGTTCAAAGTTAGTGAAACTATTTTATTTTCACTATTTTCTTTATATACGATACAAAAGATTTTTATAAAATGTTTATATGTCATTCAGTGGGTTTTTAATATAAACAATTTCTTAATATGTACAACTCTTGATTGATTTATTCATTTACTAGTTGACCCGGCGAACTCCGTTCCGCCTAACATTTAATGTCGTGTTACAAATTAGCTGATAAATTAATTACGATTTTTATGAAAATAATACAAATACAAAATACAATTCCTTAATTTACACAAAATAAGATTTCTGAACGTATTGTTTAACCCCAATATATGTATACGTCAATCTTTTTAATTAATGACTTTATTCTAAATTTGTTATGTTAATCTAATCTAAAATACGTCTACGTACGGATACGGACGTACGGATATGTCGCAGCCTAACTAGTTGAATTATAATGAACGGTTAGTTCAATTAACAGCCAAGCCTTTTAACTAAACAGCGCCGTTTACCTAGCGGCCTGAAAGATATTCAGCCAGTTGATCAAACAGCTAAGCTGACTTGGTACGATGACATTTCTATACTTGCCTAGCCTGTTGGCTATTTTATAAATTAAATTTATTTTATTAATATAATTTAAATTTAGTTCCACTTTCTTACTAGAAACTTTCATAATTTGACGATTTTTTTTTTCAAATAAAAAAAGCAAGTACAATGGAGTGCAGTGGAGTGGAGTGGAGTGACAATAATAATTTGAATTTAGCTGTGTTATATGGAGACCGTACAAATGGTCTTAGCCAGCCAGTTTATTAAATGTTGTTACAAACGCCTACCTACGGCTGTACATCGTTCAGGCCACAAGTTAAACGGCACCGTTTTTTTTAAAGGCGTCCCTGTTAATTGAACGGCTTATTAAGCTAGTTGGCTGCGACACATATATCTTGTGAATTCAATATTATAATTTACAAGTTAACGTTTTAAAATTTATTCTGTATTTTTTCTTAAATACGAACGGAGAGTTGACATTTAATGTTTGACAGTTACTAATTTCAATTTACTTTTAATTGGAGATGAAGAAAAACAAATCAAATCATGAAAAGCGTCTGTTGCACGAGTTATATATGTCGCAGTAAAGTAGTTAAATCAGAAAGTTAATTGAATCTCTAGCCTTGAAAGAGCTTGGAAATTCCGTGTTTTGTGGAACTTTAGCGACATGATTGAATGTCGATCTTTCTGTCTAGGGATTCAATTAACCCTCTGATTTAACTACTTTACTGCGATATATATATTATAGCTGTGACTTACTCAGCGAGATGTCTCCTAGTGCGCGACTGTTCGGCGCGGTACGACTGCGCTATACAATACACATCACCCAACGTTGCAAGACAAGTCTCGAGATACAACTGAGAACTCTGTGTAAGGTACGCTTGCTCTCTGAAATATAAAACTTATTTTACACTTACATTAAAAACATATATGTACCTTTGATTTTTTTAATTTGACCTTGTTTTTCAGATACTAAAAATCTGAACCAACACAGGGAAACTTTATCTATGCTCTCTCAACTCCATAGACTACCATACAGTTTGTTCGCTTTTTCAGAATGAAAACCCAACACTATTGACGCTGGCTAATGCACAATCTTTGCTAGAGCCAAAAGAAAAAAAACCCAACACTACATTTTTTTCATAAAACGTTCAGAGAAATTAAAGTTTTCAAAATTTGCTCGAATTGCTCCAGCCGTATTCGAATTTTGCGTTTAGCCAAATATTTTGAAAATTATTTATATTTATATGTGAATTATGAGAGAATGTATAAATAATTTAATCCTAGAAAGCAAATAAATTAGAACCTTAAAATAAGATAATGCATATATAGCATGAATAGTAATCACACATAATGCCTGTTGTAACATCGACGCGAACTGCACTTATGTAAAAAATATTTTACATATTGATAGCAAATAATATTTTTATTTTATAAAGCTTATAATTTTATAACACGATGAACTAACCTACTCTAAATTTTCTAACTGAATGTAATTCTCTGACTACAACAACATTACACCGAATGTTATGATGATAATCATTTATATGGCGCGCCTCTCGCATACATAATAATTTCAAGAACAGTGTCTACGGCTATAGAACTTACCCGAAGTACGGCTAAAGAACTTACCCGACGTAGGGCTAAAGAACTTACCCGAAGTACGGCTAAAGAACTTACCCGAATTAGGGCTAAAGAACTTACCCGAAGTACGGCTAAAGAACTTACCCTAAGTACGGCTAAAGAACTTACCCGAAGTAGGGCTAAAGAACTTACCCGAAGTACGGCTAAAGAACTTACCTTAAGTACGGCTAAAGAACTTACCCGAAGTAGGGCTAAAGAACTTACCCGAAGTACGGCTAAAGAACTTACCCGAAGTAGGGCTAAAGAACTTACCCGAAGTACGGCTAAAGAACTTACCCGAAGTAGCTAAATTTGAACAGAGTACTGCCACCCTCACACTGAGTCTGTACGAGTGTGGGCGGAGTCACCTCTGTGTAGCTGCGGGCGTTAAAATGTTCGCGGAAAGCTCGCGTCACGGCCGCACGAGCACGTAGTACTTTCGACGTGTTCTCGCCACGAATCATTATGTGCCTGAATAAAATAAATATACCCACTTACAAATGTAATTTATTAATATGACAATTTGCTTTCTGGCTATCATTGATTGGTTGCAGTTCTTTAAAATTTTCATATACCTAATCCAAAAAACATCGCGATTAAGAGTGGCAGTGGTTTCGTCCTATACTATCCTGCTTACTATATAAATTTAGATTTTTCATATTATGACGCTAATGTGTAAATTATATCTACCAATATTAATAAATACATTTTGATTTAATTTGTTGATGACAAGAACTTTGGCACAAAAAATATACAAATTTAACAGTATATATGTAATTTAAACTATCTTTTTTTTTCTCTCTTTATTTTACAAAATAATATAGTATATCACAAAATGTTACATTAGAAAACCGCTGTGGTTTGATTTATGTAATAATAGCAGTCTTGTTTAGTAGCGCGACAAATGCATGTAAAAGTAGTTTTTTAATTTAGAATTTATGTTGGTTAGTGCTAGGCTATCTTTTATCTGTTTGGGTAGACTATTTATTAGCCGCGGTAGCAAATACCGCAACGTTCTCTTGCCATAGACGTTGTATGCTCCAGATGTACAGAGCCGAACTTGCTTGCTTGTTACTGCTCGAGTCTGTACGTCATGCTCCACACGTTTTTTTATGTCATCTCGAAAAAAATCTTCATCATGAATCTAAGGACTCATGGTAATTTTCTAATAATTTCTTAAGAGATTTAGTAGTTACATAACCCATGTTAATATCACAGTAAGTGATATGATACATGACTAATAGTTCAGAAACAAACACAATTCGTGTTATACATTTCGTAATATTGAAACATGTAAAACTTTAACATCTGAACAAATATTAAATTAAAAAATATGAAATAAAATACTAGGTGTATTTTAACATTTAAAGATATAGACACATAATTGAGATACACACATAAGACAAAATCATAACCACTATTTATTTTCTAGATTTTATTTTGTTTATTGAATCATACTCAACAAAGGTTTTAACGGTTGCAACTTTAATTTCTTTCCAGTTATTATTCTCTACACATTGAATTTGGAATGGGTAGTTAATTTAGTTTCTAATTCCTAAAGCCTAGTAACTGTTTAATAACACATTCATCACCAATTCACATCTACCAATGTGAAGAACAAACCTGTTATCAAGTTGGACATCTGGATGCGCTTCCTCATTCAGTATAGCATCAGCACCTCCAGGTGGGGCCAAACCAATTAGTTCCCAGTAGTCTACTGTCAATTCATGGCCTCCTGGTGCCTGCAATAGTAATAGTATTAATTTTAGCCTCATGCTAATAATACTTGGGCCATATCAAAAAAAAAAATAACATTTAATTTTTCTTTTCAATTATAACTCATAACCAGTGAGTTTATTTAAAAAAAAAACATATTTAACATTTGACACCTAAATTGACAAAATAGCTTTTAATAGCAGTTAGTGGGAAGAGGAAAAATACAGTTCAACTCCTAATAGAAATCTAATATGAAAATAGTAACTTACAGTTTTTCCTTCTGGAACCGCTTCCAAGTTCCCATAAAGGACCACAGATGATTCCGTTGATAACACCAGGGCATCATAAGTCTGACAAAGTTCACCATGAAGCACACATTGTAGGTAGCCTGTACCATCACGCAATGTGATAAATGCTAGTGATTTTCCCTGACGCCTTAACCTGTGCACCCATCCAGACACTTGTATCCTTTTGCCTCTGTGATCCTTTGCTAAAAAGGTTATTTATTAATAATACTATAAAACAACTTAGATATTTCATTAAATAAAATTAATTTAATTTAATCATTATCAATAATTTATTTTTATCATTTAGTAAAGTAAATTTTCATTCATCATTTTCTATAGTTACTGAAACAAAATCTACTTAACAAATTGCTTTTTTTTTTAATGTAACATTGTGATTGTGGTAGTAAAATATTGCATACAGTTAACATATTATCTAATAAAGGTGAGTATTACATAATTTATAAACAAATCCTAACATAATACACTAGACTTTCTTAGTACATAGTATGAACATACCTAAAAAATGTGATTCTTAACATCTAGTTAAATAATGCACTAGATTTTTACATAATTTAAGAGATAACTAAAGAAAGAGATTATTATTTATCTTAGTAAATAAGAAATGAAGTATAAAATGCTAAAAACTCACTCTGAAATAACTTCACTGTTACTGCAACAGGAAGGCTAGGATCCTGCTTAATAACAATTTTCTTAGCATCTTCTAAGTTCTGCTGCCGTTTGTCATTGGTCTCGTCTTCAGCCTTCGCCTTGTCAGCAGCTTTATAGTTTTCCCTTACCCACATCTTCTGAATCTTCTTCAATTGGGATTTCGCCGCTACGTCGTACGATTTACCCTCTTCTTTCGAATCCACGTAAATGGTCGGAAATGGCTCCTTTCCTGCATGACGCATTGCTTGCAGAATTGTTTTAAATGGACTCTCTTGTGTTCCATCACCAGTTTCATCATTTCCACTCTTTTCCGACGTGTAAATCGCTTCTGAAAAATCAATATGCTAGAATACCGCAGTACGTTATTGAATATAGGTTATGTAAAAGTGCATACCAAGCGATAGTTTTTCCAATTCAGGCATTATTTATTACTTCTCACTTGCTTAACACTAAGTTATTTTACAATAATTATTATTATAAATAAAAATATCGAACCAAAAGGTACTATTTTAGTGTGGTGTTTCATACAAACTTAAGTTCAATTTGTGATTGACACGTTGACACCTACGATGTACATTGCTCATCGTACACATAATATCTGTGCGTTTTGACGCAGATGACCACTGAGATAAAATATTCCCTAATAACTTGCGGATGAACTATAAAGGCGGAAATACATTATTAAAACGTTTATTAAAAGTTTCACATGATTTTCTAGTCATAGAAAATAGTACAGTTTGATAGGACTAACTGTTTTAAAAATGTGTTTCCGCCTTAACAGTTTAAAATGTTATAAAATGCTTAAGAATTTCGTATTCTGCGTCCACATCATTCCGATGTTTAGTGAGGTGCAGGTATACATACTACTCCGCTGAACACTCTCCGTGGTAAATGGGGTAGAAAAGATGAAGCCGCTTGAAAAGGGGATTGGTCGTCGACGATTCGAACCACTCTTCTTTGAATACTGTCAAGCAGAAGGAGCTGTTACTGGGGTACTCCTGCCCAGAGGTAAGAACAGTACTCCATGTAGGGTTGAATTTGCAAAGCAATTACTCAACATACATGCAGAAGAAACAGGTTCGGGGACACAGCCATGTGGAACCCCAGTTTTCACGAGTTTAAGCTTGGAACATGCTCCATCGATAGCGACCTTGATGCTCTGATCAGCTAGAAAGCAGTCGTATAATTTCTTGAAAAGCCCGTAGACTGGAAGCTTTGCGAGAAACGATTAATGAAGGCTTTCGTTATATCTAAACCAACCGCTAGCGCTTTCCCCTTGGAATATAGGGTATGTTCCGATATGCACTGCGAGCACTGCACAGTGCTATCACTGTAGAAAAATTCGTTGCGTTATGGACTGCCAGTATACTGCCGCAGTACCCTAGGGAAATATATGACGTCATAAATCGCCGCCATATTCTACTGTGAGCACTGACGTTTTCGAGGTAAGGTACTCGCAGTACCTTGATCACGTGATCAGTCAAAACCACTCGAGTGCCTAACGTCTTATAAACAAAGCTACAGTTTAATCAGAAAATTTGACAGTACTCCAAAACAGTTTTTTTAATGTACTAGAAAACTTGAATAGACTCATTTGAATGCTGCGTCAAAAAATGCGGCTGACAGTATACGGGATTGCGTTCCGTTATAAATCGTAACCAGTATAACTGGCTATAAAGGAACGGCTTCACAGTATACTGAATTGACGTCACACTGTACAGTGGTCGCAGTGCATATCGGAACATACCCATAATATGTCTTGTGACGTCAGTATATTATAGTCTGTGGTATTATAGTCAGTGAACAGTTTATGTCAAAAATTTCAAACTTAACGTTTGTCTTACGACAACGCATCTGCCTCGAATTTGTACTTTTAATTTTAAATAATTGACGTTATTTAATATTTACTTTAAACGTTTCATCAAAGTGTGTACTGTTTTATCCATAGCTGACCAATTTTGTTCGTAGATGCTATTACCATTGTTACCATTTGCTTAAAAAAAACATCAAAGCCTGCGGTCTTTGCATGCACGTTGCAAAATAATTTTTACTAGTTAGTTTTTAAAAAGGTATCAAAATTAAGCTCCCACAGTACAAAATGGAAGATTTTTTGAAGATAGAAAAGATTGGGGAAGGGACTTACGGTGTTGTGTATAAGGGTAAAAACAAAATCACTGGAGAGTATGTTGCAATGAAGAAAATCAGATTGGAGTCTGAAGATGAAGGCATTCCTTCAACAGCGATACGGTAATTGCTTTATTCCATTATAGCCAACAAACCACAATGAATATTTTTTTGATTTTTAAAAAATAATGTGGTACAGAATTTATTTTGCTTTATAAATGATCTTATTTTGAAATTGTATATCTTAATAAATGGTATCTTTTACTTATATATGTTATGCAGTATTAATATAAAGTTAGACTCAGATTTTTTTCTCAAATTATTGGCTATTGTTAAATTGTTACTGCAAACGTAAATGGACTCCACATTTTCCTAAATCAGTCTCAACCTCTTCAGGGGATTTTAAAATTTTTTGCTTGTTTGTAATTTGGAACATACTTAATAATTAAAGTTTTAATAATATAATGAATCCTCCTGTGACATATTTTCTTAAAATTTTATTTCCTCTTTAGGGAAATATCTTTGCTGAAGGAATTGAATCACTCAAACATTGTTAAACTAGAGGATGTGCTAATGGAAGAAAATAAACTATATTTAATTTTTGAGTTTTTGTCTATGGATCTGAAGAGATATATGGATTCCTTGGGATCAGGCAAGGTAATAACTATTTTAATTGAGACATCCTTAGGTTCCAGTAACTAAAATGATACAAGTACTTTAAATTGTTGTTTCTAATTGCAAGAGGGTGCCAATACCACGTAAATATGTTAAACAACGTGTTAATTATCTTAATTATTTACAATTATGTAAATTAATTTTAAAGTTCTGATTGTTTGGGTGTCTGGTCTTTATAATAATTTTTCTGTAACATCAAAGTTGTTACACCTTGCTAATTAAGGTCGTATTATAATTTAAATTGAATACTTTTTCAGTTTATGGATCCTGCCACTGTTAAAAGCTATCTGTATCAGATCAACAGTGCTATTTTATACTGCCATCAACGCAGGATTCTACATAGAGACCTTAAGCCGCAGAATTTACTTATTAACAAGACAGGTATTATTAAGGTATGTATATTAATATATTTCTATGTGAAATTTAAATGGTGGTGGTCATGGTACATATTTTTGTATTGATTACACAAAAAGTATATATGTGCTTAATTTAGTACTAGTTTATACTTTAGTACAAACTAGTATTTTTGTAATGGGTTTTGCTTTATTTAGATGCTTAAAGTTAGTTGCTGACCTAACAATGTTGCCATTATTCAAAAATACTAAACCAGCATAATGTGAACACTTAAAAAATAGGCAGGGCACAGGTGGCCTTATTGCTTTAATGCAACTATGATTAGGAATAAAAATATTTAAGCAAAGTGTGCAAAATTTCAATTGATTTGCAATAACTTAAACATAAATAAAAAGTATAATCATTATAAACAATGTCTAGAGCATTGACCTTAGTATCTTATGAAATTTAATAGGATGGTATTAATTTAGCTTATAAATTATTATCTATTAAATACTCTGTTTATTTAATTCTAAATCACAGGTAGCAGACTTTGGTTTGGGCCGTGCTTATGGAGTACCAGTCCGTGTATACACTCATGAAGTTGTTACTCTGTGGTACAGAGCCCCCGAGGTGTTGCTTGGCTCACAGAGGTAATATCGTTTTGATTATAATTAAAATATAATTTCTTACCTAAATACTATTGAAGTATTAAGTTTGCAGCAAAATGAATTTATCTAACACCTATTAGTATACATTTTACTGTAATTTCTAATTTAAATTTAAAATAAAATATGTAATATACTCACAGTGGTTTTTTCCTTTACTCACAGTGGTTGCCTGAAAGAAATCGCTCTAAAGCGATAAGGCAGCCAGTTGCTTTCAATAAATTATGTTTAATATATTTTTTTTATGTAATGCAACGAAGTGTTAATAAATAAATAAAATTATATTTTCTACTATTGTCACAAAGATGAATTATGCAATTCCAGATATTCCTGTCCTATTGACATGTGGGCTGTGGGGTGCATCTTCTCTGAGATGTCTTCAAAGAAACCCTTGTTCCAAGGAGACTCGGAGATTGATCAACTTTTCAGAATCTTCAGGTTATAAACACATCTTATATATAGGCTGGCAACGTACTCGCGACGACTCTGGCATTCATTGTGTTCCACTGAATATAGTCGTGAATGGAATGTATAAGCATTTATTTTTGTTAGAAAAAGCACTCAAATGTGTGGCAATTTTTTTTTAATAACATTGAAATTCATATGAATTGAATCAAAACTTGGAAAACATTAAAATTTGGTACCAAAATTCAATTATGACAGTGTAACATTAGTTTTAGCACTGAGTGCCTAACCTCACTAAGCCATTGAGGTCAAAACCTCCAGTCAGTTGGAGAATTTGAATTTTTTTACATAAATGTTTTAATGTAAAATTTTCTTGAGCCCTTAACTCGAACTATTTACAGAGAAAAGTGTTTGATGACTGTTGAAACTAGATTCAGGATTAAATATTGACCTTAAGTAAACAATGCCTTGCTAATTATCTAAGTATTAATAGTGGACATAAGAGTATCCAACTCCATAGCAATGGCTTAAAGGGACGACCTTAGGTCCTTAGTGTGTGCCCACTGTTATTGTATTTTATTTTCTTTAACAGAATGCTCCGGACTCCAACAGAGGAGACCTGGCCTGGAGTGTCATCGCTACCAGATTATAAGCCCACATTCCCCAATTGGTCTACTTACAATCTACACAATAATGTAAGTGGCCATTTATATTTTTGTCCCATGCCCCAAAGGGAAATATGAGTTTTTTCCTCTGTGGTATTTTTTCATGAGGTAAACCTTGTCTTTAAAATATTTTGTTTTTGTTTTACTACCGGCGGGGATCTTCCCTGAGAGATACGACCTTCACGAGCGTACTCCTTAAAGGCCGGCAACGCACCCACTAAAAATGGGTGCCTATGGGCTGCGACGACTGTCTTTTTGGATGTCCCGCAGGCGCGCCCCCTATTATATAAAAAAAACTATTGTATATATTGATTCTTATTTCCTCTTTTCTTATTATAAATAATGAATATTAACGACTTTGTGTATGTGTTTTTTTTTTATAAATATTTTCTAGATAATTCCCCGACTATGTAGTCGTCGGAGGTATTTAATAGCTTACGTAAACGGTATAGGTTCCCGGATGATAAAACACTACTACCTATTTCTTTTAACTACTTTTTGCATGCACAAACAGCAAATTCTAAAAAGATGTTGAATTTTATTTCCTTTAAATTCGTATCCGTTACTTTTACGCCCATAGCTTGCTCAGTGTTAAACCTATCGTATGGAACATTGTACAGTCAGAACATGTAACATCGTCTCCTCATCCGTATCGCCACTAGGACAGGCAGCGTTGTGTATATGTGTTAGTCTACAAAATCGTTCTGTGTTATATAAAAACATATATAATTGATTTTGTTATAATGAAATTAAGTATGTTGTCTGTGTCAATCACAATTCCGCCAATGTCGCATTCTAAGTGTTATCACGGTATCAGATTTGATGGATTGAATTTAATCAAAGCAGAGTTACCCAAAACAAATATGACTTCACAAAAAAAGACAACACACTATATAACAATTTATACAAGAGGTTAACATTATACTACAAGTTATGGAGGGGAGAACATAATGGTATCACTTATTCCACGTCATTAAATTCGAGCCTGTTGGCATCCCTACTCATCGGCAAAGAAGACAGAGGGTGTAGGCCGAGAGAAAAAGCCGGCGTAAAAAACTCTCGGTACTCTTTTATTAAAAAGCAAATCATGAAACAATACTTTATTGATGGTTTTGCTATATTTGTTTTAAATACTTTTTAAAAAAAATATAGCAAATGAATTAGAAGTAGCCAGAGTATTATTTTTAAAGATATTTTAGCGACCTCGTTTAGGCAACGCGATAATTCTTACATTTTTGAATCGTCTAAATTTTATCGAATTTTAGGTCCAAAACCTGGACGAGGCAGGCATGGATTTGCTTCAAAGCTTCCTCGTATATGACCCAGCTAAGAGGATCACCGCAAAGGACACCCAAAGGCACAGATATTTCCGTGACGTCAAACTGCCCCCGGAATTAACTCGCACAAACGCCTACATCAAGAATGAAGACGTCAAAGAGGTTTAGCAAACAAGAAATTGATTCATCAAAAGACTTCGCCCATACAAAAAAGTTTGATGTTAACAAACTCAAATTACTGGTTCGATTCCAAAAAAATACTATCGGAATGAGTGTATCCAAAATATTTTAAAAATCTTGTTTGGATTTGTATAATGTATAATAACTAGAAAAAATAATTTAGATGCAGGGTTCTATACAATTCCAGTTTTTTTTCCAATAGAAATTGTCATTTTTTTTAGAAAAATCAACTATTTGCAATTACAACTAGTATTTTATAAAATAAACAAACCGAAGGACCAAATCATCGATTTCGAAGGACCAAAACGGGTTTCTATAGAACCCCGTTTTGGTCCTTCGAAATCGATGTCCTCCAGTCTTATATAACAAAGGCTTATCATTGATTTGTTCCATTCTAAAAGAACGGTGACCATACAAATACTGCATTAATAATTGTTTTTGATTGTTCCTTTACCTCAAAAACTGCTGATTCGTATAGAAATTATTTGTGTTTAGTAGTCTATACATTGACAATGGCTGTTTTATTTTAAAATCCTTTATTATCGCGGGTTAAATCCAGGGTGACACCAACATAAAATTACATTGCAATGTTTTGACCTTGAACTTTAGCAAAATACCTAGAAACTCCTGCGCACCAATTCGTGCCTATATGTTTAGATTGACGTTCGTTTTATATGACATAATTTGTTGAAATATGGATCCTTCATCTGGGACCTAGCACCCATAATTCCTAGATAGTCTAAAATACCAGTTTTATAATATGTATTATTAAAATCCGATTTTATGTGTCACATATTTTTAACAGATGAATATCCTTTATTGTAAACATTAATTTCGTTTGTCAAGTTCAACTACAAAATCTATTAATTTAAAATGGTGTATGAATTGTTTAAGTTCAACGTAGCACCAACTGAGCCTCTATTATTGAAAAATTATGGGTTAAGAAAAAAAATTGGTGTTTTTCTTTATAATGTATGGAATTTTTTGTAGGTAGCACTTGACATACATTTAAAACATGCCGGACATCCATACATACTTTGATAGTTTTTAAATTCTTGGACCACAATTCACTGCCAGGCGTTGCGAAACTGATGCTGTCTCTGTTTATAATATAGTCGATGAGAGAGATATTTATTCTGACTTTCGGGAGTACCGTCATTTCCGATTTAATATTTGACTTTATAAAGTCAAGTTAATTATATAGAATTTGTTTCTCTGAATTTCAAATACCTATGTTATGAAAACCCCAGAATAATATTACTTTTTACAAGTGTTTACGAGCCATTTAAATTTGCATACACACAGACTATATGCCCCTTATTAAGAGTTCTTTAGCGCGTTTGTGTCCTGTATGTCAGAAACTAGGATTTTGACATAAAAGTCATAATTTCCGATAAGTCCCTTTTAAATATTATATTTAGAAGTCCTTTATCTGCCTTTTCAGTTTAATTTGATGATAATGATATATATATGAATGTAGCCATCTTGTTTTTGCGAATGTTATATTAAAATTCATATAGACTCGGCGTTTTTGAACAAATACTAAGGCTGGCCATATCATAGTACGTTTTGGAGAAAATTGTGGAAATTTATGATTTCGTATGAAAATGTTTGCCCAAATAATTGTTTATATATTTTCTTAATATTAATTACCGAATAGCTTTTAACAGCATTTGACGATTAGGATTTTAGTTTTGACTTTGTATTTTTTTAATGATTGTAAGTAATTAATGATTTTAATTATAATTTAATATTTACAAAGATGTTTTATTAAACGAACCTCCGAACCTAGAAATTAAGATGGCCGTTGCTAAATATTAAGCAACTTTCATTCTATTGAAAAACGAACCAGTTTAATCACTCAGTAATCAACTATCTCTTTATATTGCAACGTAAATAGAAAGAGACAGAAGATTTTTGAGATTTTGTATCATATATTTCTTTTATTTTTCCTTTTATTTCTGTATTAATTTTGAGTAAATGTAATGTAAACTGTATGTATCGCTCGAAAGCGATAGGGCCGCCAGCTGCCCTCTTTTTCATTTCATTTTATCAATTTTACTGTTATTGCAACGGGGTATTAATACATAAATATGTATATAAAGTAAACCTGCAAACAACTTTAGTCAAATATACCACCGCACGTATTAGTGCGGACACAGAAAATCTAAATTCTTAATAGCACCAGAGGCCATGACAACCTTTGTTATTTTGTTGCTGGAACTTTCTCTATTTATCCGAAACAGGTAAGAACGACCAGCGACTAGTCTTTGGATTGTTGTTACTCGTGCATGTGACAGATAGTAAGGGTGTGTACTTATACTTTAAAGTATAAAGCTCAATCTTTTATATTTTCTTCACAATGACTAAGAAATCACGTTATACACTGCCAGACACTTTACAGTTGCTACCTACCGACAGACAGCCCTTAACTGTAAGAAATTATAATATCGTTATAGTATTAAAGCCGAATTGTATATGCTTCCTGGGGGCCTATAAAGCTGTTAAAACGAATTAACAAGACACATTGGGACTTGTGATTTCCCGCTGTAGCTGCGTGCGCGAGGTAATGTCGACGCATTCTAAACTTGAGTCGATAGGCAATACATGTCACAGACAGTAGAATGATGCACTTGATACCACCCATTATCGATACTTAGCTACCTGCGCACGTGGTGTCGATGCGTCATCGTGACTTTAACTAGCACTTGGCATTTCGATCGTCCCTATCCCGTTATCGATATGCACTTCTACAACTCGTACGCACTTCACTTCATAAGACCTGTAAGTGAATTATGACCCGTAGCCTCAGTTCATAATGCGTCGACTATAGCAACTGTTCCAGCGGGTGTGAGTGAGAGATTATAGATACTAGATACTGAGGGTATTTGTTAAAAACTTTGGAGCTGTCACACAGAACCCATAATTGTATCAGTTAACTCATTATTTAGTTGACTGTTTTGCGAAATTAAAAATAAATCAATCAGATGTCTGTTTCATGACCATTTGTCAATCTAATAGGCAAGTACTTGATCAGCCTATGCCTTACACGCCGTCGACTTTTTTTTATTTTTTTTTTATTTTATAGCAATAACATTAGCCAGCGCCGTCGACTTTTTGACACTTATCTTCCATCTCTATCTATGGTGACTTAATATTTTTTTCTTTCTGTTCGGCCTTTACTTTAGGGGACTACAATTAAATAAAACGCAGTTTAAATATATAAAATCTATTTAGCACTAATGGTGTATGGTGTAAACAGCCGGGTGAGGAGGGGGTTGTTGTAAAATAATTCGATGCGCGACTCCACTCAACTCCTGCGCAGACAGGCCTGACACTACCGTGCCATTTTGCAACTGAAAAATATATCTTGAAATAGTATACATAAAATAACCAATTCCAAACCAAACAAGCAATTTTTTTCCTATCTACGTATGAAAAATACTTATTCATTTTATGGCACAATATTTTACCGCAAAATGATTTTTTTCATTAAATATACATAAATAAAACCTAATTTAGTCGTAAAAATATACGTATTATTTTTATTATTATTATTTAATCTTATGTACGTGACACGTTTAATAAGAATAAACTTCGTTGACCTAAACTAAAATAGTTAATTATTAAAAGTCAAGTTAAATATTAAAAATATGACATGAAATATATGTATAATGGTGACAACATAACTCAAGAGAAGTGACTGAGTATGACTCGCAAATGTCAAAATAATTTTGACATACGGAAATCAATGTTTCTAGTAAAGAAAGTCACCTACTTGTGTATAAAATTAATATTACCAGACAAAATCACAACAATTTAACAATTATTTTAGTTGCAAAATTCGTTGTGCCATATTTTTTCCCTATGAGACAGTTAAAAAAAAGGAAAGAATAATTGATCCCACCATCTTCAAGTTTTGCGATACATTTTTATTTATATAGATTACATTTTAATTACCTGTAATATATTTGGTAGCATCGTTTGACAGGAAGATGTCGCCACGTGCAACTGCTCCTGTTGCACTCCAACCGCCTTTTGTAGAAAAAAGTCATATTAATCCACCAGAAACAAATTGAAGCCCAATTCTGACTAATAAGGGGATTAATACTATTAAAAAAATGTAAAGCGATTATTTAAAAAAAAATTGTTACGTTAAAATTGCAAAACCAAAAGTTACACTAGGGTAGGAAAAGCCTTTTCGCCCACTTGCACGGTGCGCTGACGAGCTTGGTGTGGAGAAGATGGGATGGAACAGAAGCCAGAGGCCTATGCTCTATAAGAGGTTCTTAAAAAATCTATGTGTATCTTTTGTAAAGATAGATAAATGTTTCAAGGAATAAATGAGGACAAATAAGATTAGTAATATTTTACAAAACCAAATAATAATTTCGAAATGTAGTATGGCAACTTAACGATTCGTTATCTCAAATTATATATGTATTATAAAAGGTACATTAATTTATAATACAATAAGCCGATATTAAAGCAACTAAATAATATCGTAAACTTAACGATACGTAATCATATATATCCTAATACAAGTCGTATTTGGATATGGGAATCCAGAGTATACTTACATGTATTTGGATGGGCTGTTGATGCGGTTGTATTTGTATTGTTTGTACCTGAAGTTGCTGGGGTTGCTATAATAAAAAAATACTTAATTAAAATATATATGTATATATTTGGTTACACAAAACACTCTAATGAACAACAATAAGAACCAATAAAGTCCATTGGACAGACACATTCTTGCGTCCGTTTCATTGATGTTTTAATAATAGTAGTCAAAAACGTTTTATCACACATATAATTTGCACCTATAACAACTCCGATCATGATTATTGAACGCGTTTAGCACAAGACGACTTCAAATAAAAATAGTGGCACAATCATTTTTGATTTTCTTATTTGGTGATGACGTCAACAGTAATTATTGACTTTTTTATACATATTACCCACACATTGTCTATGGTTAAAAAGGAAATGCCTTTACGGGGATTCTTACAAAAACGCCTTTTGTTGACAAGAGGGGGGGGGGGGGGGGGGGGATATTTCGCAGTAAATCTGCTTATGTAATACTTCAACGGCCCCTTATAGGAATTTTGAACATTTAAAAATCTAATTAAATGAATCTAATAAAGACATTAAGCTTAAATTTTTAACACGTAAAACAGGTAAAACCGGGAAATAAACCGCGTTATACGAAAATGCGATCCTACTGTATATAAAATTAATAAACTTACAGTGTTGATATGTTGGTGTGTTTGTTGCAATTGAAGAGATTGGACGGACGATATTACTGGATAAGGCTGTTGGACATTCTGTAAAAAATATATTGTATGAAGGCTTCAAAAAGATTGGTTTCATGATGCAGACGCACGTCCTGGTTAAAAACGTGAGACACTAGTTTGGTCAAAGCACCGAGTCACTGTTTAGAAGCGCGGCATGCATAATTAAAATAGCCATAAGGATCGCCAACCTTCGCAAGGAGATGGCACTATAAGAAGATGCAATTTTAATTTTGAAGTTATTTAAATTATTAATTTTTTTAAATAAGATATTTGTTTGAAAGTCGATGAAATGAAAAAGCGAAAATAAAAAGAGACAGAAAATAACATTAATCACATTTAACGTGGGATGAAATGAGACAGGAAGCATTTTATAGTAGGTATGAACTTTACCTACACTATTTTTATTCTTGCTTTTTCGTTTCATTGACTTTCTAAACAACATCGATCTAAAGAAATTTTGACTTAAAAAAATGTGTTTTGTACTACTCCTCATTAACTTAGTAAATAACGGAAAGCTTTATATATTAATTTTCCCTAAAATTATTTAAAATAATGTCCAAAAAGGTTTGTTCCCTTGTTACGGCAAGGTTTGTTCTGGCCGTAAATTTGAGATGCAACTCCTGTTTCACACAAAACTAATTACAGAGAGTATAAAAGAAAATAAACTGATTATATATTATTTTTTATATAGACAACAATTACGTCATTATAGTGCGACAGTCTAGATTATCAGTAGTAGATAATTAATATTTTTAGAGAACGACAAGACAGAGACAAGAATTGGGTCCTTGGCACAGACTATGCTAAGAATTTTTTTTTAAATAAAAATCCTTGAAAATTACTAGTTTTATTTATTATAATAAAATAAATCAGTGGCGCTACAACCTACTTAGGTCTTGGTCTCAGATTTCTGAATCTGTTTCATGATCATTTTTCAAATGTAATAGGCAAGTAGGGGATCAGCCTCCAGTGCCTGACACACGTCGTCGACTTTTTGGGTCTGACACATGTCAGTTTCCTCACAATGTTTACCTTCACCGTTCGAGCAAATGTTAAATGTGCACATAGATAGAAACTCCATTGGTGCACAGCCGGGGATCGAACCTACGACCTCAGGTATGAGAGTCGCATGCTGAAGCCCCTAGGCCAACACTGCTCTATTATTATTTATTATACTATTATTATTTACATTCGTTTATAATATATAAATCTTTTTAAAGAACTTGGAAGATATTTACCAAATTCGATCAAAATCTTCTCGAGTTAGCGGCAAGCGAGATATATAGTATAAATTCGTAAAATCACCTCTGGAGCATGGGGAGACATTTTTTCTTTATTTATTTTTTTATTTTTTTTTATTTTTTTTTATTTGTTTGACACATGTTTCTTTCATTAATTTTTCTTTTTAGATATATATTACTTACTTTTTGAAGCACTAGGATTTGAACCCTCGACCTTTGAGATTTGCACACTAAATAATACTTTGACTGCTTTGTGTGATTTGTAAATACCTGAATGTGTTGATGAATAGGGACGGCGAGCTGTTGAACGACTTGCTGCTGTACCTGCTGCGGCTGCACTTGCAACAGTTGCTGTATCTGCGGTTGCTGTTGTTGTTGCTGCTGTTGTTCTTGCGCCATTTGTTGCTGTTGCTGAGATTCATTTAAACACAATTAGAACAAAACATAAACACGTATTACTTTTTTGTGTATAAAAACACACATGAACCATTTTGAACAAGGGTCTAGAAATCTCGGATAGATACGGAAAAAAGTTAAATATGATTTATTTTTTACAGAAATACAAACATTATGCTTATAGACTGTGCCAATAAATATTTTCACGTAAATAATTCAGGGTATTCATTTCAAATATAATATAATGTAAACCTACTTACACTTAGACTTGAGTTATTAAATTGTAATTACTAACACAGTTAACCTTGTTTTCCAAAATAAACAATTAAATTAAATTACTTGCACCTATTTTTATTCGTTCATTTAAGTTTACGACATCATAGATTCAAACTTTGTTATTAAAAAAAATATTTTAATTAATATTACGAAGTAGGTTAAAAAATGTAAATACTGTTTTGATTGTTATGATAAAATTCAAAATTTAGCGATTATAGAGAATGGCGGAAAGCTTCTTGCCAGTTCTTCTTGCCCGCTCTTCGCCCTTGACTTGCGAACTGGTTGTAAATGTAAATTTACAATTAATTTAATTTTTTTGACGTTAATAAGTGTACTTGTTTACCTATATGAATAAAGATTTTTGGAGTTTAATAACTAATAGACATATTCCTATAATTATGGCTAAGGAAAAACCACGGATTTATTAAAATAAAAAGAAAACTCACCCGAAACGCATACAATTTTTCCGACCCGTCGGGATTGAAGACACACATTTGCACGTGACTCAGCAAGTGTTTCTTCAAACTATGCAAGTACATGTAACTCTTCACACATAGGCCGCACTTAAAGCGCCGTTGGCCACCCTCGGTTTGTATGACGACTTGCATTTCCTACATTTAAATAAATTTAATTAAAAATAAATCAGTGGCGCTACAACCTTTTTAGGTCTGGGGCTCAGATGTCTGTTTCATGATAAAGGCAAGTAATCAGCGTCTTGTGCTTGACACACGCCAACTTTTTGGGTCTAAGACATCGGTTTCCTCACGAAGTTTTCCTTCACCGTTCGATCGAATGTTAAATGCGCACACAGAAAGTCAATTGGTGCACAGCTGGCGATCGAACCTACGAGCACAGGGAAGCCACTAGTCTCGTGATGGGTATGGCCCGCGGAAATATTCTTATCAGTCAGGATTTTGGCGCGTAAAAAACATCTGACGGTTACAATTCAAAATCTCCGAATTTTCAATGAGTTCCAATTCATCAAGATTTTGACGTGACAACGTCTTATAATTCGACGGAGCCGGCTGCATGCACGAAAAAACATGACTCATGCGGCGTTACCTCGCTCTGAGGCGTTCCGTTTTAGGCTTGCAGCGGAACGAGCAACCAAGAGGCACAATCGGCCTCCCCGTTCGGCAGATTTCGACATCTGACTCTTATTATTATTATAATTGTATTTATGCGTACAAATAAATGTAACTTGATCGATTCAATTGTGATATCCATTTACCTCCTCTATATCCATACAAAATATCTATCAAAGAAATAAAATTTAAATTTTCTTTTGAAAAATGCAACCATTCCATCAGTGTTTTCTTATGACGTTGTCACGTTCAAATCGTCAGTAAGCCGACTTTACAAACAACCGATTTTAGTTCATGGGAAAGCTTTAATAAAAATGCATTTTTTTTTCTGTAATTCTGGCCCTCCGCTAGAATTTCTTAAAATTTGTGGCCCGCCATTATAAAAGTTTGCCCACCACCGCAATAGACCAACAATTCTCTAAATTTATTTATTTTAGTACACTCATATAATATATAAGTGAAAAAAATACCTGCTGATTCTGACACGGAGTTTCCAACTCCTCTGCTTCTTCTTCTTTCTTTTCGTCTTTTTCCTCAGTCTTCTCTGCTTCGGTGGGCTCTTCTTGCTTACTCTCTTGTGCTTTCACATTCTTCTTTAAGGCACCAGATTCTATGTTTGATAAAATTAAAAAAAATATATTAATAATTCGACAATTTGTAATGCAACAATTTTGGATGACCCGGGACTTGAATACAGGACCCAGGAGTGTTTAGTCAATATTTATTGATGAAAAGTATTATATTAAAGTATTTTAATATAAAAATATTTTTTTACATTAAGTTGAAAATATTTAGTATTGATAGTGCACAGACCTATCGCTAGTTTATGTTTTTAAAGATTATATCCTATTAAGATCGCATTCGTCACTTAAGATTGTAATTCAGTAATAAATAAATAAAATAACATTAATAAATCAATAAATTCACCGGCATGTTTGTTTGTGTGTAAACGAAGTTCCGTCCGAGACTTGCAGGTCTTGAGACAGATGGGACAAACGAACCTGTAACAATAAATACAATTAAAATAATATTAAAAAATTCTTAAAAGTCTTGCTCACTTTTCCTATATTTATTGACTATAAAAATATTTTATTAGAAAGCGCGCCAATTCTTTATGGATTTTTTACTGCATATCTGTGGTTGCGTCGGCGTTGGCGCGTTTTGTTTTTCACAGTTATTGGCGGCCAGTCAGTTTCGCATGGTTGGATTATCGGTCATTCAAAAATAGAACGCTAATAATGACAGAAAGTGAAGATAACGCCTGATGCTATAATAATTATTTTTAATATTAAATTTGAACACCATAATTGCTTAATTTTTAAGTATATAGTAACCGTTTATTAAGACGTAAATATAACAATCAAAATAAATTTAAAAAGTTTTGTTTGATTTACGTAATTAGAGACTATGTTGTGTTCTACACTTTATATGCGTATTTTTGTGATTTGTCGTGACCTCTTTACGGAGGTCTCTCTATCAATCTATATAACGAGTTTATTAAAAAGTTATTAATGTAAGTTATTCATGCATAAGCTAATTTATATGTGTCACAATGTCGTCTTGATCGCTCAAACATGTCAAACTTATAAAAAATGTAAATAATTTTTTGATTGTAAGTATTAGATTAACGATAATATAATCTCATATATTCATTGATTATTAGAAAACTCCTTTGTATTAGACAAAATAATGATAATTTAGAGATAATAATTCAATTCATAAAAGTATAAAATGTTACGACGTAAGCCGTGAAACGCCTTTATAGACAACCAAATTTTTGTATATTGACAAGAATTACGTCATTATAGTGCGACAGTCTAGATTATTAGTAGATATATAAGTAGATACTTAATATTTTTAGAGAATGACAAGACAGAGACAAGAATTGGGTCCTTGGCACAGACTATGCTAAGAATTTTTTTAAAATAAAAATCCTTGAAAATTACTAGTTTTATTTATTACAATAAAATAAATCAGAGGCGCTACAACCTATTTAGATCTTGGCCTCAGATTTCTGAATCTGTTTCATGATCATTTTTAAATCTAATAGGCAAGTAGGTGATCAGCCCCCAGTGCCTGACACACGCCGTCGACTTTTTTTTTGGATCTAAGACACGTGGTTTCCTCACGACGTTTTCCTTCACCGATCGAGCAAATATTAAATGCGCACATAGAAAGAAAGTCCATTGGTGCACAGCCCGGGATCGAACCTACGACTTCAGGTATGAGAGTGCACTGCTCAGCAGTTTTATTTATTAAACTAATATTATTTATTTATTATTTATTTATCCTTTATTGCCTTATACAAAAACACACATAACAAAAAAAAAAAAAAAAAAAAAACAGTTACAAAAGATATAAGGCAAAGGGCGGCCTTATCGCTTACAAGCGATTTCTTCCAGGCAACCCTAATGAAAAACAACGTTAATACATAGTTAAACTTACTTTTTATGTCCCGTATGTATCAACAAGTGATTATTTCTCGCAGACGACGTAGTAAACTTGGCAGTACACAATTTACAACTGTACGGCTTTTCGCCCGTGTGCGTTCTACGGTGGTATATTAAGGCGGATTGTTGGGCAAATCGTCGCTCACAAAATTGACATTCAAATGGTCTTTCCCCTGAAAAAAATACATACAGAGGTACCTCGACAAAAGAGTTCAATTCATTCCGGAACATTAAGTAAAATATGCTTTTTGATCGGATACTAGAATCGGACCGGTCAAACTTCAAAGTATTGAGTATAATATAAATAACTGTCGCGCATCTAATATCGGGCCGACTTAATTATCATATTTAGTTAAGTTATCGTTTATTGTAAAATTTAATTAAAGCATTATTTTAAAATCCATTTTTTTTTGGGATTCACCGCTGGCCCTCACTTAATTTATTTAAAAATATTGATATTTACATAAATATTAAATCTAAATATTATGAAATAGGATAATACATTATAATACAATAAAGGATAAGGCAAAAGGCAGGGGATTTTAGTCGGAAACGGAACATGTAGTAATTATAAGGAATTCAGAAAGGAGTTGCGGTCATATTAGGAACAAGAAAGGGTTTCACTTCTATCCCGTGTGAATTGCATGTTTTTTTTTAATAATTTTTGTAAACCAGTACACGGTTAAACAAAAAGAACAGTTCGGCAAGAAAACCAAGCAACGATTTTTTAAATTTTGGTATTTAAATGTGTAAACTTACCCGTGTGTATGCGCATGTGCGCATTAAGCTTGGACACTTCATAGAAGGCTTTATTGCAAATATTGCACACGTGATTTCTTATACCGCGATGCTTCTTCATGTGCTGGCATAACGTTGAATGGCGACGGAACGCCTTGTTACATTCTGAACACTTTAGTGGTTTTTCACCGGTGTGTAGGCGGAAATGTACCTGTAATAAGAGAAAAGTTGAACATGCTTTCTGTTTTTTTGTAAAGAAAAATTCGGCCTAGTAGAAGGCTTAGGTATCGCTAGATCGACAGAGCGGAGAAGGAAATAAATTAAGGAGAAAGAAGAAGAAATTCCAAACCAAATCATCTTAGGCTACGACTCAATTTCTTTCTTCTTATTGAACTCTTTTAGCTTGAGAGGAGAGAGCCAAATAGTCTGGAGAAGTTGGTAATGGCAGAGAGTATTAAAGTGTTTTTTTATTTTTTTATTAATGACAATAGTTGTTTATTTTTATTTCTTGCAATATTAATTACAATGGCAAAGTAATAATCAAACGGTTCTGATTGCTTACCTAGCAAAGATATATTAATAGAACAGACAACAAAAAGATATTTAAGCCTAGACATGTATTTTCTAGTATACATTGTTTTATTAAGACATTTCAATAAATTATTAAGTTGCATGACTTCAAATTATTCCCCTCATAATGGTTAATTGTTATTTACTGGCAATACTAATATTCATGACAGCGACGCTTTTACTATGTAGTGACCGTAAAAAAAGAAATACCTAAATTAAATACTTTTCCAATAGATGACATCTATATACAACTGTGATGACAACGTCAAATAGGTACATCTAATCATTTATGATTTAATAATTTTAAAGAAAACATGGGATTCGATTACTATGGTATACTCGGCGTGAAGCGATCATGCAGCCAATTGGAGATCAAAAAGGCATACCGAAGACTCGCCTTGAAATACAATCCCGAAAGATACGACAATGACGAGAACATGCGCCGAATTTTCGCCCTCATCGGCGAAGCTTACGAGGTATTAGTCGATCATAAACACAGAGCAGTTTACGACCAGTACGGAGAAGAAGGCCTGAAGAAGGGAGTACCAGGGCCCCACGAATACATCCAGCCTTACTCATACCACGGAGAACCTATACGGACATTCGAAGAGTTTTTTGGCACAACAAACCCATACGCAGACCTTCTGGACTACTATGAAGACCCCCCACCAATGTTCGATTCCCCCCTCGGTAAGGGCTACAAAGAAAAAGACCCTACAATAGTCCGACCTCTCGCTTTATCCCTTGAAGAGGTCTACAAAGGCGGCTTGAAGAAGATGAAAATACAACGCCTAGTTTTCACAGACGAGACGTGTTCCGAGCTGAAGCTGCGGGAAAAAGTCCTATCGATTCCCATAAAACCAGGCATTTACCCAAACACAGAGGTCCGTTTTAAGGAGGAAGGCGATCAGGGACCGACAAGGATTCCAGCAGACGTCATCTTCATAACAGAAGATAGACCTCACGAGCGCTTTGTCAGGTCAGGACTAAGCGACCTCCTAATGGTTCGTACAGTTACATTGCAGGAAGCATTGTGCGGTTTTATGATAGACATCAGAACTTTGGATGACAGAATCTTGCACGTTAAAATCTCTGATGTGGTAACACCGACGTATGAGAAGATCTTGGAAGACGAAGGCTTGCCTATACCCGTATGCCCTCAGAAAGCGAAGGGTAATTTGATAATACGTTTTCGAGTCGTGTTCCCGGAGTACTTGTCCAAACGTACGAAGAAGGCATTTGAGGAAGCCTTCAGAGTCAGGGAGGAGGAAGACGAGAAATTTGCTAAATTGAAATGTGGAACATTGTCAACGACATCTTTCTATAAACTATGATCATTTCTGTTAACTTTAACAGCTGCATAAGTTTTGATTAAATTTTGTTTATCTACAGGCAATATATTATTATTATAATATTTGTATATATACAGGCAGTCCTCGTACTTACGGCATGTTAGGTTCTCGAAATACGCGACGTAAATCGAAACGACGTAAGTCGAGACATATTTTTTCATATGTTGTTTACATGTAAAGCTCAAGGGTTAGGTTCCATACGGACTCGAAATTTAAAGAAAAAGCTGCATTTAGAACAAAGGATATACATACTTTATTATCAAAAGTAAGTTCTTAAAATACATTTTTTTGGTATTTGTTTGTTATTAATTTTAAAAATAATTATAAAACATTATAATATGTAATAAAAATATGCAATGAGAAATAATAATTTAAACTTTTGGCTTAAAGAAACTATATCAATATCATCGGCCATTATGTCAGTTGTGATTTCATCGATATTTGGTTGATCTGTGGATGAAGAACTTTCAGATGGCTTAAAAAAAGTGGGCATAACTTTTTCCAAACTCATTATAAATTGTTGGGTGTCACCTCATCCCATGAAGCAGCAATATTTTTTACGCATTGCAAGATATTATAACTTTTCCAAAAATCTCTCAGCTCCATGCCATCATTTTCATAAGCCTTAACAGTCTGTGAAAAAGTTCTCCTGAGATAATAGGCCTTAAAAGACGCTATAACTTCCTTGATCCATCAGCTGTAACAACGAAGTGGTGTTTGGTGTGCCGTCCCCACGGACATTGACCTTGCGACAAGTGAATTTTCCTATGACTTAAATCGAAACAAATGACGTATCTTGAGGAATAGTATCAAAAAATTGTTCGACGTAACTTGAAACGATCAGTCAACCCCTTCCTAGTGGGAGTGCCATACTGTTGCCTTCGGGCTTCAGCCAAATGGGCAGGCACGACCGGGGCAGTACCACTGTCTCTCAGAAAACCGGCGTCAAGTGATGCAATGGGTTCGCCTTATTGTACTCGCGTTTCGTCCGGTGAGAGAGATTCCCGGAGCCCATCCCCCCCATCCCCCTTCCCCCCCTCCCCCCAAAAAAAAAATTTGAAGGTGCAGAAAAAAAAGAATCTACCCCAGGGGGGTACCACACGCGCCCGCGGTGGAGAATCCCCCTCTGGGCGTCAGTCACCGGGGCACTCTGCACCCGGTGGTGGACGCACAGGCTGCCCTTCGTATTCTGGGGGGGGCAATTCTGCGCTCTACAAAAATAATTGTCCTTGGGGCAAACGGAAGAATTTACCGAAGGCAACCCCTTCCACGCTCACAGTGGACTTCACCAATGTTAGGGGGCTCAATTCTAACCTAAACGCGGTTCACTTTCACCTTGAAACTGCGAAGCCGGCCTTATTCTTCCTTACTGAGACTCAGATATCCTCCCCGGCTGATACTTCTTACCTCTCCTACCCGGGGTACAAATTGGAACATTCATTTGTGCCGCGGGCGTGAGTTTGCGTGTACGTCAGAGAGGATATCTGTTCTCGTCGCCTTGGGACGCTTGAAGGAAGGGACCTATCTAACCTTTGGCTCCGCGTAGACTGCGATGACCATCCGCGATTCTATGCGTGCCTGTATAGGTCCCATAGCGGAAATGATGAAACTGACCGACTCATTGAGCACATCCAAATGGCTACAGATTCCCTGCTCGAAAGGGTTCCTACCGCTGAAATCGTGATACTTGGCGATTTTAACGCCCACCATGCCGATTGGCTCGGCTCTGAAACCACCGATCACGCGGGAAGATCCTTTCACGACTTTGCTTTAGCCTACGACCTGACACAAATGGTCCCTGCGATTACGCGAATACCAGATGTGGTTGGTCATAAACCCTCTTTGTTGGACCTTCTGCTGACTTCGCATCCGGAGAACTATCAAGTCTCTGTTGACCCGCCATTGGGTTCATCGGATCATTGTGTGGTCCGGAGTACTGTGCCATCTACGCGCACTTCGCGGCCCCGCTTTTTGGGTTGTCGCCGTATTTGGCACTATAAGTCAGCAGATTGGGACGGGATGCGGTCTTTCTTTGCGTCCTACCCTTGGGGGCCTATTTGCTTTTCGTTGGTTGCTCCAGATTCCGTCGCTGCCTCTGTCACCGAAGTGGTTCTGCAGGGCATGGAACTCTTTATTCCATTTTCTGCGGTGCCGATCGGTGGCAAGTCTCAGCCCTGGTTTAAACGTTCTTGCAAGGCGGCCTCGCGTCGAAAGCGAGAATGCTTTAAGGCATGGGCGGAAGCGGCGAAATCTCGTGATGCTAATACCAGCGAACTCAAAAAAGCATATAACTCAGCCTCCAGGTCCTTCAAACGGGAAATCTCTAAGGCAAAGTCAGAGCACATTGCCAGATTTGGCGAGAGATTGGCCCAACTCCCTTCGGGGACTCGAGCCTTCTGGTCTCTCGCCAAAGCTGTCCAAGGGAATTTTTGTCAGCCCTCCATACCACCATTGCACAGGGAGGATGACTCGCTGGCCCACACTGCGAAGGAGAAGGCCGACCTTTTAGGCTGTCTCTTCGCATCCAGCTCGACTTTGGATGACCGAGGGAGATCACCACCGATCATTTCAAGGTGTGATTCTTCGATGCCGGAAGTTACATTCCGGCAACGTGCTGTTCGCAAAGCATTATCTTCCTTGGACATACATAAGTCGAGCGGGCCGGATGGTATTCCTCCAATTGTGCTGCGTACTTGTGCTCCTGAGTTGGCTCCGGTCTTAACGCGCCTTTTCCGGTATCTGTACTCGCTTGGCACTGTCCCGGAGTGCTGGAAGATCGCTTCGATACATCCGATCCCTAAAAAAGGCGATCGCTCTGATCCGTCCAACTATCGCCCAATAGCGATAACCTCCTTGTTCTCCAAAATAATGGAATCCATTATTAATGGCCAGCTCTTGAGGTATCTGGGAGGCCACCAGCTGATAAGTGACTCTCAGTACGGCTTTCGTCGTGGTCGTTCGGCTGGTGACCTTCTTGTATACCTTACGCATAGATGGGCGGAGGCAATTGAGTCCAAGGGGGAGGCTCTAGCGGTTAGTTTGGACATAGCGAAAGCCTTCGATCGGGTGTGGCACAGAGCACTGCTCTCGAAGCTTCCAGCTTATGGGCTTCCCGAGAAATTATGCGATTGGATCTCCAGCTTTCTGGCCGATCGGAGCATCAAGGTCGTCATTGACGGAGCATGTTCCGACCTTAAACCCGTGAACGCTGGGGTCCCACAAGGCTGTGTTTTATCCCCGACCCTGTTTCTTCTGCATATCAATGATATGTTGCAACTTAGCAACATTCATTGCTATGCGGATGACAGCACTGGGGATACTCTTTACATTGGCCGGGCAGGTATTTCTCGGGCAGATGTCGATGAGTACCGGAACAAACTTGTGTCTGAAGTAGAAACTCTACTACGTGGAGTCTCCGACTGGGGCAGACTAAATCTAGTCCAATTTAACCCCAAGAAGACACAAGTTTGCGCGTTTTCCGCTAAAAAAACACCCTTTGTCGCTACTCCTCTTTTCGAAAACACTCTTCTTAAAGCCGCAGCCAGCATTGGAATACTTGGCGTTGACATATCGAACGACGTTCAGTTTCGCGGTCACTTGGAGGGAAAGGCTAAATTAGCCTCCAAAAAGCTTGGTGTGCTCAACAAGGCGAGACGGTACTTCACTCCGGGCCACCGCTTGCAACTATATAAAGCGCAAATTCGGCCCCACATGGAGTACTGTTCTCACCTCTGGGCGGGGGCTCCCCAGTACCAACTCCTTCCACTTGACCGTGTTCAACGAAGAGCGGTTCGAATCGTTGACGACCAATCTCTCTCCGAGCGGCTTGATCCTTTGGCGTTGCGTAGAGATGTGGGGTCACTCTGCATCTTCTACCGCATTTACCATGGAGAGTGTTCAGAGGAGTTGTTCGGATTAATACCTGCAGCTGAGTTTCATCATCAGACGTCGAGGCAGAATACGAAGTTCCATCCGTATCACCTCGACGTCCGCCGTTCCACAACTGCGCGATTTTCAAGGCAGTTTTTGCCGCGCACCACCACTTTGTGGAACCAGTTGCCCACTGAAGTATTTCCGAACCAATTCGACTTAGGGTCCTTCAAGAAAAGAGCGTACAAATTCTTAAAAGGCCGGCAACGCACTCGCGAGCCCTCTAGCATCGAGAGTGTCCATGGGCGGCGGTATCACTTAACATCAGGTGAGCCTCCTGCCCGTTTGCCCCCTATTATATAAAAAAAAAAAAAAAAAAACGACGTAAATCGAAACGACGTAAGTCGAGGACTGCCTGTACATTGATTTTTATATTCGAAGCAGACACCACTATTGTACAGATACCGGCAACTTTTTGACGATTAAACTAAGGAGTGGGGGGAAAAGTTTGCGCATCGTATTGCAGCGCGCGACACAAACGTCAACTGATTAGGCGAGTTCACACAGAGCGAGCAGTGGCAAATGCCTCGCGAGGTAACTTATCACGAGGCGGCCACGCGCAGCCTGCTCGCTCTATGTGGACGCCCTATTGGATTTTTTTTATGTTTCTTAAGTGTACATTGATACTTATAAATGATTTTTGACTTTTTTCGTTTCCTGTAACGTTTGGTTCTCTGGACATACGAGGTTATAATTCTACAGCGGCGAATGCCTCGCGAGGCTGCTCGCTCTGTGTGGACTCGCCTATTTACCAATCACGCGATCGACACGTTACTCTCCCAGTGATACCTGAAAATGGCTTTTTCGCCGGCAAGGTATTTGTTCAATATGTTTGCCGGTACCCAAAAAGTTTTGAGTACTGCTGAACAGACCTTTCCTCGGAGTCAAACTGCTAAACATAAACTTACCTTCAAATCAGTAGGATTATAAAACGTCTTGGAACACACAGCGCAGATAAATGGCCTTTCCCCTCTATGTCGGGCCATGTGGGACCTCAAGGCGTAACCGCTGAAGAACCGCTTCTCGCACACCGTACACTGATGGGTTTTCTGCTCGAAGTGGGTCTGCCTGTGTCTGTATAATAATGTCTTTGTTTGGAAGGTCCGTTGGCAGACAGAGCAGGTTGGCTGCTTAGGTGGGCGTTGTTCGTGTGTACGCATGTGCATTTTCAACATCCCCGGACCCTGTAATGTTTTAATCTAACGTAATTAGCTACTACTTATATATGTCGCAGTAAAAAAGTTAAATAAGAGAGTTAATTGAATCTCTAGACAGTTAATTTAAGATCGAAATTCTATCAAATCGCTAAATTTCCATCAGACAAGTGACTGAACGAAACGTTTGACAAGTTACCTAAACGTAAACGTAAAATTGTCTATTCAACTTACTCTCTGATTTAATAAATGTTATTTTGGTGTTTTTAAATCAATTTCATATACGGCGGTGATAGTATTTACTAATTATTTATTTATTTAAATAAAATCTTTTTGATGAATTTTATTATTTATCGGTAATCACTACTGCATTAATAACAATTTGTAAGAAACTTGGGTGATTTTTTTCCCTTCTACACCCTTGATTTGAGAACTGGCAATAAATGTAAAATTAGAAGCATTAATTTTTTTTCTGACGTTCATCCCACCTATTTTAATAAAATTATATTTTGTACTGCCTATGGACACTCACTGCTAGACCCGCAGTGCGCTGCCGGCCTTTAAATTTAATTCACCTTAAAAGTCCTATCACAAATGGGGCACATTGGCGGTTTCTTGCAGTTCGCCTTAATCCAATTAGTATGTGATTTCAGGTGCTGCTTCAACCACCTCGCGTGTTTGAACTCTTTGTGACAGAGGTTGCACACGTGGCGACCAGCTGCGGTCGTGGTGGACTGGAACACCACCATTTGGAGATAGTTCTCCTCATCAGAGTTAAGGGCTTCATCTTCTTTCGGTTGGTCTGGGATGGATTGCAGCTGTAAATATTATAATAACAAAGAAATAATAAAAATACCCATGCATACAATTATTTAACACACCAAGATATGTAAAATAAATGAAACATGTAATACTTAAGGCTAAATAATAAAATAAGTTTCTTTGACTTTTTTTAGTGTAATTACGCTTGCCTGGAAGAAATAACTGACTAGTGATTATGCCACCCGTAACAGCATATTGTATTAAGTTTATTCTTATTACTTTGTTCTTGTGTGTACAGTATGTTAATAAATGCATTATATTTTAGGATCAAACTTGTGTATAGTTTTGTCACTACAGAATTTCACCTTCGGTGAGTACAAAATTAGACCATTCATATGTCGCAGTAAAGAAGTTAAATCAGAAAGTTCATTGAATCTTTCATTAGTCTAGAGATTCAATTAACTCTCTGATTTAACTACTTTACTGCGACATGTATGAATTTCAATAGATGTGATGTATCCCATTACTCGCCTACTAATATATTAGGCCTTATTAATTTTTACCTTTTAAAATTATATGATTATCGAATAGTTAAAAAACATATGTTTTGACAGCCAATTGTAGTCTCTATGGAAGCTGCTGATGATTTATTAGGAATTACAGGTTCGACCTACCAAAGTGTATCTATCAAATTGTTTTTTACCCTGTGAAGCCATCTAACTTTAGTTAAAACGGTGGTTAAAATTGGAGTATCTTCATAATTAAAAGTTTAATTCCTCAGTCACTTTGTCAACCAAACTAAAACTCATCCCATTCACCAGAAAACCCTACACTGAAGATAATAAAAAACTATGTACCTTATCTATATCAAAATCCTCTTTCTGCAGTATCTCCTGTGTAACATCAGTAGTTGTGTCAGTGTTATCAAAGAATCCGTCCAAAATATTTTGACTATTATTTAAGTTAGGCACTTCGATGAATTGTATGTATGGTGATGTCTCCGAGCATGTGATTGACAGGGATTTCTGTGCCTGTAACTATTATATGATGACATTAATATGCATGCTTGAAGGTTAACAAGTACACTCTTATATTTATTTGTGGAGGCAGTACAGTATTGTACCACCTAGCTAACAAGTTTTCCGTGGATAAGATTCAAATAATCCAATAAATAATAAAAAAAATTTAATTCTATATTTTGACTCTTTTCTATACAACGGCGGATCTAGGGGGGCTCATGGGGGTCATGACCTCCAGTTCCAGGACTTAGGTGGACTACTAATTGAACATAATGATTTTATTTCAATATTTTGTCACCACCACCTTAATATTCAATAAATTTAATATATTATAATACAGGGAGCAGTGTTGGCCTGAGGTCGTAGGTTCGATCCCCGGCTGTGCACCAATGGAGTATCTTTCTATGTGCGCATTTAACATTTGCTCGAACGGTGAAGGAAAACATCGTAAGGAAACCAACATGTTTTAGACCTAAAAAGTCGACGACATGTGTCAGGCACTGAAGGCTGATCACCTACTTTGCCTATTAGATTTAAAAAATGATCATGAAACAGATTCAGAAATCTGAGGCCAAGACCTAAAGAGGTTGTAGCGCCACTGATTTATTTATTTATGTTATAATAACATTGTATGATGACCAACGTCTAAGTTCTTGACTTGACCACGACTATGTGACACCACCCTGACGGCCAAAGCTGGATAAGCCCTTGGTTCTATATAACTCTAAACAGTGCTAGGAAATCTAACTCCAATAATGAGTTTAAGAACGACGCGATCTCGCGAACTTAATAGAGATATTGAATGAATATATTTTAAATTATGGATAGCTAGAAACACAACGCTGAAATGGCAAAGTACCCACATCAATTGTCTAAGCATGTCATTAAAATACCTGATCCTTTTGTAACTCCTCGTCATCTTGCCGCTTCTGTTCCCGGAGCATGACGTCATTCCTCTCTACCAACTCCTTGAATGTGTAGCATCTTGAGATCTGATGTACACATTGAAGACATAATTGCTTTGGTAAGCCATCGCCGATCGCGACCTACGATTTGTATTTTTTTTAGTATTTTTTTATTTCAACTCGCCGTTGTGTCATTTCGTTTCTTACTGAATATACGGAAAAAAATTCAGCTTTAGTTTGATTCAATATTCATAATTATTATATTTAATAATTCCATAAATGTAAGTGTTCATTAAAAAGCATTCAGGAGTAAATATTGTTACTTTAAATTTTACGAAGATTTATTGAAAGGTATATACTACAGTAACATTTATTTAATGGACTTTTCATTCTTAAAGAAAATATGGATTTAAAAATACGTCGACTGTATTTGATGATACTGATTATGTAGGTGTCTTGGGGGACCTTCGTTGGAACCCCTGCAAGTAATTATCTGGCCTATTTTGATAACGTAAAGAAAACTTACCTACCAGTCGGTACCTTTTAATGTATTATTCACAATTCAAGCACTCACTTCATGTATTATTTATAAAGTAGGTACTTGAATAAAATAATACTTAATATTTTTAAAGAGTTTATTTTAATCAAATACTTCTATGAGTTTTTTTTATGAACCTACGTTTATTTTATAATAAAAAAGTTATTATATTAGAGCAATTCAGTATAACTTTCTTGTATCTAACTATCTAAGAATAATAAACAATTATGTTATATATAATAATAAGTTATATAAGTTCCAACATATAGTAGTGTTGAAAGCATAATCCGGGAATCGAAAATCTGCTATTTTTAAAACGCCCATCATTGCACCTCAATATATCTAGGTACAACTAAAATGCTTTATCTCACTCGCCCCTTATGAGGAATCGAAGGTAAGAAGAGGACAGATGAATATTTCACAATCGAATTCCTAGAATATTATGCACAAAAGAGAAACTTGAAATGACGCTATCCCATGATTTCTAAACAAAGATGACTCGAGGAGTACGAACGAGTAAGATATGCCTTTGCATAAGTGGGAAAGAGACAACAACATGCCCCAAAATGCCTATCAATGTTAAATTTGTCATCTCACCTGCACTTTTGATATCCCCATCAACATCGTCGCCGTCAGCTGTTCGAATAATGGTCTCATATCCTTTTTAACTTGCAAACAGGCACGACATATTTTATCAAAATTATATTTTTGCACTTTCTTCTCCGTAGCAGCCATATTGTTAAGGATTGTCCTTATTGTTCAAGGTTCACAAAAACACAAATAAATTCCCACTCTGTCACCATACATTTATTGTAATAAACATACGAATATACATAACACTTTTATTAGAAATAAACTTTGTACAAATATATTTAGAAATGTATTCGCTCGCAAAGAGGATAGACACATGCTCGAAGTAATCGAAACGGTTGGGGAATGGCGATTGGACAAAAGCTGTACGAGCAAAACAGCATTAGTAGTCGATACCTGCGAGAGAAACAAAGACAGGTATAGTGTTATCGACCTATATCCGTCTTATTCTTTTTGTACCTTACGTAATAATTATATCTTTTCGACTTGCGTTCTAAACATCATTAATGAAGAATAAATAATGGGATCGTGGTTCAATGGGATTTATAAGTGACATTCAGAAACCATAGGGCATAGTCTATAATACAATATGTATATTTTAATAGAAGAGTTGGTTTTTTAAAAAGTTGGTATATGTTAGATTACAGATCATTATCAGCTTTTTTAAAGATTTAAGTGGGTACACGGGGCCTGGATTTACGGCTTTGTTTTTTATGGCAATAGTTTTAGGCCAGTTTTTCAAGTAAAAGGTAGGGAAACTACACACGAAAAAAGTAAACATAGACATCAAAAGAAAACAATGAGAAAAGCTAGTTAAAAACAAAGTATGTACAAAAACATATTAAATCTTAATATTATTATTGATTATGAAAAAATATAATGTAAGATAATACAATAATTAATAATAATAATAATTACTTATGTTTGTATAGTTTATTTGTTCATTGGTTAAAAGTTACAACATAAGTACTTCTTGGTTTATGATCTGGGAATTTTTAGGATGTTATACAACGGGGTATATCAATATATCAATACACAGTACAATATTATGTACAAAACATTTATTTTGTGCGACATCATATTATAAAATCTCATTTATTATTAAATCCTTAATACATAGTGCGAGCGGATAGCACATATATATTATATAGTTTATACTTCTACGTTTTCACTTTTTTTGGACATAATTTAAGTTTAGTAGAGATAGACTTTAATGTTTGGATATTGTCATGGTTTTTACTGATCAAATTTTTATTACAGATTAGTTTAACTTAAAAATAATAAACCTGAGCTGACACATTACTGATATTTTATTCCGGAATTTTCAAAAATCAACATCAACCACTATTGAGAACCACCAGTCAAAAACGTAATAATAAAACGGTTTCTACGGTTATCTTCCTAGTCTGTGGTGACATAATTATTCGTCATTTAGTCGTTTATAAATTAAAACTATATAGTATATAATCTGTGATTGTCGAAAGGTTTAGGGAGTGTTGTGAATTATTTTAAAATTTCTAAAATATTAGAAATATAAGTAATGAATCAATTCAGATAATATGAAGCCTATTAAGTACCTTCAAAATTAAAAGGACAATTTCTTTCAGCTTCGTAGGTACATTCGTAGTACTTCGTAAGATTAATTTTAAACAGAGTACATAGTAGTACTTAATAATACTAAAATTATATTGTTTCAGAAAAATAGCTATGCCGGAGCATTTGGAACTCCAGCATCTTGTAGATTTATCGGTTGGTAGCGATGAAACCTTGCCAAACCTACTCGAGAACAAACGGCCTTTGATAAAGCGATGTCCATACATTGGTTTACTCCTGGCCACATTATCTTCGCTTTTCTTTTCATTATGTTCGGTAATAGTGAAAAGCCTAGTTAACATAGATCCAATCCAACTGGCAATGTTTCGTTTTATTGGTGTCTTATTGCCGACTGTGCCCATTGTTATTTACACTGAACAACCAATATTTCCACAAGGCAAGCGATTATTACTTATACTCCGATCTATTGTTGGCACCATAGGACTAATGTTAAGCTTCTACGCATTTCGGAATATGCCATTGGCGGATGCTTCAGTGATAGTTTTCTCAGTACCCGTGTTTGTTGCTTTGTTTGCTCGAGTATTTTTAAAAGAGCCATGTGGTATTTGGAATACAATTTCAATAATATTAACTTTAGTTGGTGTAATACTTATCACTCATCCTCCTTTTATATTTGGTGATGAAAAAGTTGAAAGCAATGAAAATTATGATAGTTTACGAGGTGCCATTGCAGCATTTGTCTCAACAATATTTGGGGCAAATGCCTATGTCTTGTTACGAGTACTTAAAGGTTTACATTTCTCTGTTATTATGACTAATTTTGGTGCTATTGCTATATTACAAACATTATTTGTTTCTTTGGTTTTTGGCACATTGTGTATGCCAAATTGTGGTACAGAACGACTTCTAGTTGTATGCCTAGCTTTATTTAGTTATTTAGGACAAATTCTACTCACTATGTCTCTGCAAATGGAGCAAGCTGGCCCAGTTGCTATTGCAAGATCTGCAGATATTGTATTTGCCTTCCTTTGGCAAGTAATGTTTTTTGATGAAATACCAAGTAAATATTCAGTTTGTGGAGCTGTATTAGTTCTTTCATCAGTATTATTAGTAGGTTTACGTAAATGGGCTTTAGCTCTTCCAGCTGAGTCACAGTTAAGAAAAATGTTAGGAGTTTTGGCACAGTAAATATTCTTATACTTTATATTTTTCATACATTAAAATTATTCTAATGGTGTCTTTTGAAGCCTTAGTATAAACATATTGTGGTTCCATTTGAGTAGTTGAAGTATATAGAATGTAGGCCTAGATAATGTTTAAAATTCCTAATTTAGTTCCTTCTAGTCAGTTATTTATTGATATTTCAAATGAGTTTAAACTTATCAAATTTGTTTAATATACTGTTAACAATTTTTATTTTTTAAATCATTGTGTTATGATTATTTTAAGTCCTGAAGTACTAAAACAAATACTCCAAAGACTGTTAAACAGAATGTATAGTTTAAATTAACAAACTGTATGTCAATGGGATGATGAATATTTTATGTCAGTGTTCCAGAAAAGAGATAGAATTTATCCCTACTAAAATTAAATCATTCCTATAGTGATAATAGGTAATGTGTGTAGTAAATTGCATTATTAATTTAATTTCTATGATAAAACTTTATTTTAACATAATTTTTCAGTAATGCAAAAAACATACATTTATTTACCATCATATTAAAATGCACAAATACCATATGTGCACAGTGCTTGCCCCTTGCCAGTAATATTTTTAAATTCTATATTTGGTAAGTATGCTGCATTGCATCAAACTATGCACTAATATATTTATTCAATTATTTAAAGTGGCTTATAGTATTGTTACTTATATTTAATGTTAATTGCATCAAGTTAAGTAGGCATAAACTTATAAGCTGGAGTTATGTAACTCATGTTTGGTAAATGTTTTAGTGTAGTCATGCAATAATTAGATCTGACTACACTGGGCTCAATTTTCTTTTGTAAGATTGATTAAATATATTAAGTTCAGTATAAGGATTCTTACAATTGAAAATTCAGTGCTAGATTAAATATAAGCTAGTCATCTAGTTAATACCTACCATTTTGTGTTCCTTGTTGGCCTTATCTTGCATGTCTGGGTTGTGTGCTTACCATGATTATCAAGCTTAAAAACCATATTTTACTGAGTAACTACTTAAAATAAGTACAGACCATAAATCTCCTGATTATTGTAGTAAATACAATTTTTCACCATACTAATTTTGTATCTACAGTTCCCTCATTTACTTTATATTAAAATGAATGTTATCATAGTAAAAATTTAATTTAGAATATAATATACAACTAGTCACAAGCCACTGTTTTTATTGCGCTATTAAATATTTAAGAATTGTTTTATTATAAGAAATCATCAATCTATTTAGAAAATATTAAATTGTGATATTTTTCCTCACCTATGTAATGAGTTCTATTGCTTATTAAATAAGGAAAAAACAAGTTGTTGTTTAACTTTTATAATGACAATATCCAATAACCATCTTTTGCTTTTGTATACTTTACCAGTTTTATGAAGGTACATACCACACATACAAATAATTTTTACTATAACACATATCTTATAACAGAAGCTAACCCTGTATATATTTCATAACAACTCAGTAAAAATGCTTAAACTTGAGAAAGTTCAGTAACATTGGAAAAGAGGTCAGTTTAATTTTATTATCTTTCCATTCTATTTTGTTCTTTAACTTGGTACTGAATATGACATAAGCTAAGTTGTAACCAGACCTACAAACCTTACAGATAAATACATTTAATACTATTTAAAACTAATAAAATATAACATAGAAAGTGTATTTGTTAAATTGAGTGTCAGTTCTTTTATCATTAAATGGTATTTTTATCACCGGTACCACCCTTCATGATTTATCTCCTATAACTGTGGTTTCAAGTCTTTCTCTAAAATTTGTGCTGGATTCTGCATATCCAGTTGACATTGGGCTATATCACTAAGAGCACCTTGAATTTTTTCTAACAATATTTCTCCTTGGCGGACCACCTGCAATAAAATAATGGATTTGAAACTTACTAAAATGCACGAGTGCTAATGCTTTCAAAGCAATAAGTAAGAGCTACTAAAAAGAGCAATTAGTAACTGTTTTAATATTTCTCAAGGTAAACAAAAACCAACAAAAATGTATTTACCTCTTCTAATTGTTCTGCAGCTTCTTTATTCTCAGCCTCCAAACGCCTCAAACTTTGAACCTGAAGTTCTGTTGAACTTTCTTCACTTGGAAGTGATTCGATAAGAGTGTCAATATCTTTAGCACAACGTGATATCAATGTCGCAAAGAGAACGGCATAGTCTTCTTGACTCTGTTGTTGCTGTGGCGTTTGTGAACCGCTGCGGTCAAAACCAGGGAATTTGCTTGGAGTTGAGAACTGTTGTAAGACACCAATACTGTTGCAAAAGTACTCTGCTTGCTGTAACAACATAATTTATAGTGTTAAGATTTTACTCAAGCCAAATAGACTCAATAAATTAATTATGTATGTATTACACACTATACACCCATTACCTGATTAATTGTGTCTTGTAATTGAGTCAAACGGTCTGCCATTTTAGCATAAATTATTGAAATAACTCAAATACTGGATAATAAAACTAATTTAATAAATTTATTAAAATACTTGTTTTCCTTCATAAATTTCTGAATTCAACTTTCAAGACTCAAGTTTCGTTTCGAGATGTTGGACTTATGTCAGTGTCATATACAGTGTTTAGTTGTTAATTGTCACGAATTTTGTCATTTTTTTAAGTTCATTAAAATTTTAAAAGATGGCGCTACGGTGTTGAACAATATCAACTAAATGCTGATATTAATTATAAAAGTGATATTTTAATAACAAATATATGTAATTAAAAAAAATATCAGCTATGGCCCCAATGTTCAAGAGATTTTTAAATAATATATATAAGATACAGACCTCACTTATTCCACGTCATTCATTTTGAATCGGTAGAGAAAGAAGACAGGATGTAAGCCGAGAGAAAAAGCCGGCGTAAAAAACTCTCGGTCTCTTTAAAAATAGCAAATCATCAGACAAATTTTAAAACAAATATCGGAAATTAATTAAAGGTAGCCTGTCCCAGGCCCTTTAATCAACTAGATAATCGTTAACTTTATAGCAAGCCTTTTTACACAGCCTTTATTTAATACATTTCTTAAATTTATTAAAATGTAGAGATAAAAGAGCCTCTCGGATTTTATTAAAGAAAAGTATTCCTTACGGGGAAATCGCAACCTGAATTTGTTCCGAGTATTAACATTCTGCGTATGTTCTATTCTAGTAAACTTATTACTATTTTTTATACATATCTACATAATATTTTCATAAATATATTGCGAGGAAAAGATAAGTACATTAATTGCCTTGAATTTCATATTATATTTTGCACGAATAGCCCTCTTCTGCAGCATGCTTCGAAATCAGCAGCGTGACTCCATAATAATAAGCCATAAGTCATTAAGCTGAGAAAGTAACTAAAATAAACAAGTCTAGCTGTATCGACATAAGTCAGTGAGCGAATTTTTTTAACCGCGTAAGCTGCAGAACTAAGTCTCTTCGCCAATCCGTTGATGAGGGGACCACTGAAGTTTTGAATCCATGGTGATTCCAAGAAATACAGTTGTATCATCCAGATTCAATTTCTTACTCAACTTCTTACTCAGAGGCACTGATATACATATTATGCTATGTATAATATTGAGTTTGACAAAGCTGAACTAAATCATACATACAAAATAAAAAAAAATTGTAAATAATGTATTTTTATTATATTCAGTTACTCGAATAAAATAAAATTGTGGAAACTATCTTACTTATTATAGAATACCAATCATAATTATAATTGTTATATTCAAATATTTTATATCATAAAATAACCAATATACTTTTTTTACCGCAATTTTTCATAGGTGTGTATTAAGTCCCGTAACTACTCACAAACCATGGACAGAATATCATATTTTCAACATATTCTTTTCTAAGTAGTAGGTGATCGGTCTTCTATACAAGTCTTCGATTATTTCTGGGTTTACCCATTGGTTAATGCAAACACTGAGGTTGTGCAATTCTAAAACGTTAAATCCATGAAAATATTGAAAAATTCTGGCATGTCAGTTAGGATCTGAATTTCAAAATAATCAACAGACAGCGCTCGCAAAATCGAAACCACACGGAAACATTCATCTATGGGAGAAAAGTTATCTTAATGAGTTTTTGAAATAAAACCTTAAGGGGGCATGAAGTTCCTAATTCAAATATATTTTGACGCACTACAGAAATTAAGTGTCGCACTGTCCTAGACATCTTGAAGTATCCACCTGCAACTCGCGGCGGGAAAACCGGCTGTAAGTCGAAAAGCACATTCACGTCGCACCTACACCGCGTAGTTAGTGGATAAACAACCTCTTTGCGGTGCGCACGTGTGTTCGTCTACGAACCTTTACGAATTCGAATCTTAAAAATAATATTAGTGTTGTTCGTGGAGGATGGATTAAGTGTTGACAGGAGTAACTATATGAAACTGAATGTTTTTAAGTGTATGTGAAAAGTGGGATCAGGTCAAACGTCCCCTTGCTCACGTGCATAAAAGGTATAATATCATTATATTTCTATTTACAATTGTTTATTATTTACAATATTTTTGGTGATAAGAATCTGTTGAGATTTGAGGGGCAGTGGAATTCTATCCAGTATCATTCGCATTCGTATTTCACAATTACAAATATCGCTCTATTTATTTCCTCAAAATATATTCTAACTTATGTTAATGTAGTACCCAAGATTTTTTTCATCGGTTTTTAAATTTATTTTTTAACGAGCCTATTTAAGTTGTGGTTTTTAGAATACTGCAATTGTGCAGTGTAATAAATTTTATAGTGATATTTATTTTAACAGATCAATTGAGCCATTTAAATGTTTGTTTTCGCTATTTAATTGTTAAAAAAGATTTGTTTAATTATTTTACAATATTTTAAACATAAAATATAGTAAAATAATTTGCTTTAAATGGATTTTACTTTTTGTTAGAGGTTTTTCAATTTCCAAATTATTTGGTAGGAAGTATTAATATTACTCACTCCTACACAGAATATGGTTAAGGTTACAAAAATAAAATATATTACGTTATAATTAAATAAACGACCTTACTCCTTATATAACTCATTAGGTAACATTGAATGATTTTTATGAATATTTCAATAAATCATTATTTTATACAGGTTATACATAAAAACAGAAACGTCTGTCATTCTTGCCCTTGTGTCATTTTGAAAAAAATCAAATGTGACAAAAGGTGACATGACAGTTAATATCTGAAGAACATCCGATTCTATACTTTTTTGGTCAAGGAAATAAAAAAAAACATTTAATATCCTTTATTCGACATGTTTCTGACTTGACTTCCCCATTCTTCCACATGTCATCTTCGTTATTCTCTTGGATTTATTTTATTTTACATATCGAAGTTGTTTAAAAATAATAAAACATGTTAACTCTATAAATTAGATAAATTTAACATTACAGTTGTGTCATATGAAAGCTAGATATCTATTGCAATCATTAGAATTTAATGTTTTTGAATACCAGTGATTAAAAATCACTTAGTGACAGGTATAATTAATATTATTGGCGAATTATGCAGTTTTATTGCGGTCAATGATAAGTTATCAGTTATGATTCGTCATTTTTGCCATTCTTTGCGGTTATGTAGGCAGAATATAGGGCTGTTCATTAAGAGTTATGAAGCCAAAGAATATTTTTTCGGAATTCATAAATTTACGTAACTATTCGTTTATGTTATGTAAATTTCTTTTAATGTTTTTATGAACTAGTGATCTGTGTAGAATTGACGTCCAGATGTAGGCTTCCCTGGGAGATACCTCAAAATTTAATAAAATAGTATCCCCTCTTAAACGCCGGTGACGCACCCACTAACATGGGTAATCATGTGCTGCGTTTACTCAAATTAAATAAAATACGGATTCGATTAAATTGATTTCACCAATTTCACGTTCTAATTGAACTTCCAATATAGTTTTATAAATGCACCATTTTATAACACGATGCAAAAAGAAAGAGATAATATATAATCGCAAACAAATGTAAATTAATAAAATATCTAGAAATGGATCAGAATAATCTTCGGTCACATTTACAAAAAAAATACCGAGTGAGTTGACAGCCCTGGAGTACTAAACAGTATTGTAATTGCGAAAAATACCTGTTTGATGGATCGCTTTGATTTATGTATGTGGTGAACGCTTTTTATACGCGGTAAATAATATATAAGCACCTTGTAATGTAATATTACCGAAAAGGTAAGGTTTCCGAAGCGTTTGATTTTCCTTCCAGAAAAGAGCGTACCAATTCTTAAAAGGCCAACACGCACTCGCGGGCCCTCTGGCATTGAGAGTGTCCATGGGCGGCGGTATCACTTAACATCAGGTGAGCCTCCTATATATATAATATATATCTATATATATATATACTTACTACTTAGTACTTCATATGAAGGGATTTTACGTCTTTCGTTCTAATAAATAAATTGCATGATGTAATTTCTTAGTATGTAGATTAAAAATAAATCAGTATTACTACTCGTTTTTAATTACAATATTTCTGTGAAGTGTGTTTACTCTGATATGTGAAAAGAGACGTATGAATAAGGTATATTTTTAATTTTGCCAATTATAATCGTATTTGGTCAAAGGCTTAAATTCAAAGACAACTTGACGTATATTCTAGAGAATAAAATTTTACTTTATCTGTTAAGAAATAGATTATACAAATATCTGTCGTCACGCTCCGGTCAAACTGAAAGTCAATTAACGTTTACTTGTAAATTCATAATTCACGTTCTCTAAGACACGACGCGTTTCGTTTTCTAATAAAGAAATGCTCAAACTCAACTTAATATTAACCAAACTTATAGAATGAAATAGAGACTAGAAAATATGTATGACAAAAATGTATTTGATTTTTGACTTACAAAATCTCTCTTGTACCCATTGTCACTTATACCACACATATTACTAAGGATTAACTTTAATGCACGGGATAAATTTCACGATAAATAAACTAACTTCACAGTTTTGCGTCTTTAAAATTTTTTATCCACTTCTCAAATACTTTATAACCTAGGTATATTTGCTCAAAGTATAGTCTACATCAAGGGCATAGACAACGTCTATAGTCTACTCAGAAGGGGATACTAAGTTTCTGTGGTGTGAACTGTAAATCGTTTTTATTTATCAGTTTTCTTTAATAGATAATCGATCTTCTGTCTCTCTATCTGTTCGACACATTAAATGAACTATTATTTAAGTCGATCTTGTAATTTCTTTATTCCCTCCAAAAACCCTGAACCATAGATCTTTTCTAAATGTTTTTAAATTTGGAACTCCATCAGTTTTAAAATAAATGTTGAAATGCTATAGCTTGGATTTTTATACGAATATGCCGATTAATTTTAGTATTGTTTAAGTAAAATACTCGTCAGATGGCACGTGAAAGTGATGACCTCTCAAACCGGCTCAGGCACTCAGCCGATAGACGTTTGCAAAACGTGGCTATATATTTAAGGTATAGCAAATATTTTTCAAATATTGAGGCGGCAATGACTGTAGACTAATAGACAGAGTACTCCAGTCTATGGATTTATTATAGAATTTTTTTTACCCATGCTCCTCCCAAAATGAATTTAATAAATTCCTACCACGTTAGTTAAGTACCTACCACGTTATATATCGAAACTGGCGAAGAAAAACAGCGTTGTAGCATTTGGTATGATATTTTCTTATTCATGTTAAATTATCATCTTTAAATTATCTCATTAGTAGTGAGAGCAGCTACAAATCTTTATATATTTTGGCTAGAATATAAAAAATGTTATGTTTTTATATTAGTATAAAACTTCCGTATATTTTTTGCGTACATACGTAATCGCTTCTACAAGCAGAAACATAGATTCAATAATCTCTAATCCAGTAGCACTCAGTAGTCCAGTAGTAGTACAACTACAGAGTTGTTCAGATATAGACAGGTCTAGTCCATGATTATAGCCTTTTCTGTATTTGTTTTATGGATAAAGGTGACCTATCACTTAAGGGTTATTTAAATCTAGTTTCCTCACGATATTTACCTTCACAAACAAGTATTATTTGCGTACATAGAAAAAAGCGTACCAATTCAAGGCCGGAAACGCACACACTCTGGCATTATAAGTGTGCATAGGCGGCGGTATCACTTAACATGAGATGAGCCTCTGTTTGCCTCCTGTTCTATATATAAACCTCCAAAGTAATGGATAATTACTGCAATCTACAATGTACTATGATAATATTTAAATATATAATTCTTCTGTGAGTGTGTATGTCACTGAACTTCTCTCAAACGACTGGACCGATTTTGACGAAATTTTTTGTGTGTATTCAAGGGGATCTGGGAATGGTTTAGATTCACAATTTTGTCCGCTGGACAATGTTTTTTTAATTAATTTTTAATGTATTAGTAGTTATTGATTTTGGAATGTTTTACATTGGATGCGACAGACGGCGCTACCATCGCAGTGTCAAATTTTAAATAATATTCGAATTTTAATTTTAGTCTATCCCGACAGTTAGCGCTGCGATCAAATTAAAAAAAAGTTTTGATATCACTGTGTTATTGTAGACCATGTGCTGGATCGTTAGATATTGTCATAACATTTGAATAATAATTTTCATCAATATGAATCCAGAATGTTTTAGCTTATTAAAAAAAGTTTGAAATTAAAGACGTGTAGACAGGACAACGTCTGTCGGGTCCGCTAGTACCATATACACCGCGTGAATCAAAATATAATTAAATATTTTTATTAAGGATGTCGTGTGTAATTGGACTTTAACATTAGTCTTAAGAGCAGGTAATTAAACATACAAATTGTATGCACGCAAGGTCGCAAAATGTAATAAATCATTATAGCAGTTTAAGTCTATGCAATTATAACATATAAGCACAAATAACACATACGCACTGACATTCCGTCTTTTTAAATTTCTCTTTATTCTTCTTCTTCTTCGGTACACTCTTGACAGAGCGGTCGTGATCACTATGTGGTAATAGAAGAGGCTGACGTGATGCGCTTCACGACGTTCCGCCATCGTTGCCTATTAGAGGTCATCCTACTGCACTGATTCAGTGATTCTCCTACGGCAGACTTAATCTGATCAGTCCAACGTGTAGGCGACCTGCCGTGCGGTTTAGTGCCCCTGGACGAAAAGGCGTTCTATGGACTGATCACCACGCCGCGATACGTGTCCGAAGAATGTAAGGATGCGAGATTGCAGTGTTGAATACAGACGCTGCTTAATACCGAGTTCTTGAAGTATCGAGAATTTCGGTTAATGATTTTTATACACCGATATCCAGAAGATTGTCTCAAAATCTAAAGTATTCATTTATTTATATTTACTTTTATTATATAGTACGTCCACTTCCCCCTCCGCGTCTTTACTTCCATCAATATTCTTTTTATTTCTTTTCAAAATTTAGTCAACACAGATAATAATTCCTGATACGCTAATGTTTTGTACTATACATTTTTCAATTTAGTATTTAAGTTACCTTAAACGTATTTTTATAGCCTTGCCTCACCTTGACATTTAAAACTGACTCTGGGCGTGAATCCTCATTAATTTTTGTTTACCTTTTAAACATTTAAACTGTTTTTTTTAAATTCCTAAGACCTTATTGTTTTAGGATTGTTTGTTGGGATTTTTATTGGGAGTACAATGTTTTATTATCAACACATTCGTATCTAATAATTTTCCTTATCAAGGTTTTAAAGATATATTATTTATGTGTATTTCAATACAATTACTAAATTATTAATGTATCTGAAATCCAAATTGTATTATAATAATTTTCAACAGAAGTAGTATACGCGGTGTACCTATATAAATATAAGCGGTGCGCCGTGGTTCACACAAAATGCTGAAGTCCATAAATATTGGGGAATTGCCACTGTCGAGGAAGACATTAAACGATCAACCGTGCGTTACAAAATGACTTCAGCAACATGTCAACCCCCTAGCTTCAGGCCTATTAGAAACAACGGACACTGTTTATTTGCTAAAAAGGACGAAACTTGCCGCAGTTTGATAATCTACGGAGGGAGTGAGAAAATTGTTGAATTTGCGCTCCCTAACTGCCTTTATGTACTTCAAATCTGATAAAAGCCAAGAGGCTGATTGCAGATGGGAAAAAAAGGAGTATACCTATTGTATTTTCAAGACAATATGAATAAAATATTTTGGAATCATTAACTATTTTCACCCGCAAAATTAGCATTCCGGTGAATTGAGAAATTACTTGAACTATTCTGAATTATCGCTGATATTCCGTGACTAGAACGATTCGCTCGTAAGGTGCCTCGATAAAGTGCTATCTGGAACCTTCAAAGTTTGGAGTTTTAGCTATTATAGCCTTATCGTGTAAACTGCTGTTTCAAAGTCGTTAATATTTAATGGTAATGCAAAGCCTTTCGACGCGCCAGGCGGTAATATATTTCATTACGAATTCAATAATTGTTACAAGTAATATTCTCAATTAGTTATTACCTGAGGAATTTAAAACAAAAGATGATGAGCATTTCGTTTAATTGGGATTGGTCGGCATGTAGTATTATTACTATTTTCTTGTGTAGCCAAGTCCACATTTCAAGGATCGTCATGCTCACTTAAATGTCATTGCTTGTGGCGGCGTCCATGCGTCGGGTTGTCTCTCTCCCTAAAATATGGCGAGGGGGCCGATGGCTCCGACGTGAACGGGTGCTACTTGTGGTGACTGGTCGTACTTGAATTCGTGTATGCGGTGATATTAGTTATTTATACTACGTATTTGCGTGTTGTTCTCACGAGTATGTTAGTGCGTGCTCCTATTTCACCATGCCTCCTGCTGATAGAGGACAAATCTTTGTTTATAATTTATTTTTATTATTCTTTATTACTCAAGATGTCATTATGTAAAAAAAAATTGGCGTTTGAAAAGAGTGGCGGAGAGTTTATTGCCAGTTCTTCTCTTCCGTTCTACGCCCTTGATTTGAGAACTGGCAGTAAATATAAAAACAGAATTATTTAATGAATATTTCTTTTTTTTGACGTTCATACGTGTACATTGTGTTACCTATATGAATAAATGATTTTTGTTGTTGTTGATGTTGTCTTGTCTCACAGGTGACACAAACCTTGAGCTTTCACTGGAATATAGGTAGACAAGAACACTTATGAACGAAAAGAAGTTAAATTAAATTTATATTTACTACGACTTTACAACTCAAGAGCGTGCAAGACGAAACTGGCAAGAAACTCTCCGCCACTCTTTTTAATCACTAAGTTTTGAGTCATATAAATTGTTTGAAATGAGCAAATGAATCCCAATGATTAGGATGATTTCAATTTGTTAAATTTATAAAATTAGCTTTATTGATTATTGTACGTTTAACGAGAGCTTTGAATTTATTTAGTGATTTCTCTAATTTCGTTTGGGACTTTGTAAAAACTAATACAATTTCCATAAAAGGAGTGGTTTATATTCTGGATCGTGGTTGGTCGTATGCTTAAATGTGTGGTCTTCATACATTGTTAACGAACATATTACGAAGAAAGGTCTGTATTAATGTATTGACGCCATCGCTGCTGTGTAGCTCAGTTCCAAACTATTCTTTTGTGAGCTCCGAGAATCGTTTGGTTATGTTAGAAGTGTTTTATTTTATGATTTGAAATTTATTGCGACTTTATTTTGTCGTCGGGTAATGCGTAATTATACTGTATATGCGTATGTATACTCTGCAATCGCCCGGGACAGGACACACTAGGCTAACACTGCCTGGGGGGCTAGTCAACTTCTTTAGGTCTTGGCCTCAGATTACTGAATCTGTTTCATGATCATTTTTAAATCTAATAGGCAAGTAGGTGATCAGCCTCCAGTGCCTGACACACACCGTCGACTTTTTGGGTCTAAGACATGTCGGTTTCCTTACGATGTTTTCCTTCACTCCATAAGAAACTCCATAGGTGCACAGCCGGGGATCGAACCTACGATCTCAGGTATGAGAGTTACACCTTGAAGCCACTAGGCCAACACTGCTCTGTATTAGTTGATACTTTTTAGAATTCAAGTAATACTTTAGTCGCTGCGTTTTAATTACGTGCAGCCTCGTTTATCACGGTAATTACTAGTTTTTTGGTATTTCCTGCTACAATTTTGGATCTTTTAAGTCACTTGAATTGGTATGCGAATCATGATAGGTCTGTCGCGGATTTTGTAGATTTAGGAGATACTGGGCCTTTTACACTACATATTTTGCTAACTCGAAGATATTTTTAAACGATTTCATGCTCATTATAATTATTTATTTGCATGAATTAGTACAGATACAATCTCATTTCCTTCGCATGTTCTGTAACACACGAATACAAATTTGTCTAGTACAATTTTGAATTATGTATTACATTACATTGGCACATAACCTGACTTTCGTCAATTGATCCAATCCTTGATTTGATATAGGAAACATGCTATATTTTCGGTTTATACATATAATATCTTTAATCGTTCTAACGAAGTTTCGAAGTCCGCAGAAACACAGCAGTTAACAGAATCCTGGGCCCTCGGGTTATGCGCCATGTAACCCAGACGGTTAGGTTAAAAATGTCGTAATAGTTAATTAAACATGTCTGTACCTAAATTGCTAAACTCGTGTCAGTGGTTCGCGCGTCGCCCGAATAAGTAAATAGTTGGGTAATTCTTAAATCGATGTCAAATACGCTATTTCGTAATGATGCTCTGAAAAGGGTATCGCTTCTAAATTTAAAAAATCCTCGAGCACGGTGACCCTGCGTGGATTTAAATTTTTCCGTAATTTTGCTCTTTAGTAATGTAGACTTGTTACAGATAGGGTTGCCACATTATTTTTCAGCCTAAACGGGGCAAATGCTTAAATACGCTAAAAATACGGATATTTAGATTCTTAGACGGGAAAAAAAAAATTATGTAGAAAATTTTTTTTAGGATATTCTTGCGTGGAGCAAACATTTTTTATTGGTCTTTACATTTTTATAAAAATCAATTCAATTATAATCGTAATTGGAAACGACGGAATTTTTTTTTTAATTATAGGCAAATTCAACTCTCACATCAGTCTACTTATTGGGAATGTGTGGGAGTCTACTTATTATTCAATTTTTAAAGATTTCATAATAAAAAAAAACAAATAACGGCTCGAATACGGGACAGAGACAGTACCGCCGGGACATTTTAAACTGAGCCTAAAATACGGAACCAGCTGAAGTATTTCCGAACTATTTCAACGTCAGGTCCTTAAAGAAAACATCGTATCAAACCCAAAAAGGCAAGCAAGACCCTGTGGCTTTGAGAGTGTCTATTAGCAGCAGTAGATCAGCCTGCAGCCTTAAGCCTGCCCCTTTGCCCCATGTTCTTTAAAAATCTGTGGCGTTGTTGACGCAACCATGTATCAACATTGTTCTCGGGAGCGGAATTGATATAGCTCTTCTGTATATTACATTTTCCAGTTAAAGTTTACCATGATTTGTTTTTGAAGTTGTTTGTTGAGAGTCGAGACTTAGCTATGAGTTTGACTTCCGTATCTATAACGTATTAAGACGTTAAATATATCTTCAGTAAAAGTTAAACTTCGCTCCTCATTCGAGAACTGGCAGTTAATGTATATATTGAAAACCATTATTTTTAATTGACATTCAAAACTGTGTAGTTAGATGAAATAAATAACAATAAAATAGTATATACAAGATGTCGATTCAAAGCATGCGTATTGTTAAAATATAATCAACATAATTGTTGATCGTTATCAATTCCAAGTGAAAGCCAATACAAGAATCATTGCCATCTTGAGTTTCATAACACATACCGAATACGAATTTTACCTTGGATAGATCGGAGTAATATTAATATGTGTTTACGCGAAACGACATTTAATTTCTGAAAGTACCATTTTGGATGCTATGTAAATAAAGTATTTTAGAGAGATTTTAAACATAAAAATGCATATTACGTAATGTGAACGTTGAGTTTATTTCATAGACAATTGTTAATTTTGACAATCTCACTAAAGGAAATTATTGAATAATAATTATTTTATAGTAAGAAGATATCTTATAGACGAAATAGGTTGCTACAAGTTTCAGGAATATTATCATCATTTTCATTTGAAATTCATCAAAATTGATAATTGACGCAATTTTTACGTAAAATTGACAGTTGACAACTTATACAATCATCTGGACGTGCTTTAATTCTAAAAGTGTATCTGTAATACTTTTGTGCTCTGGTAACTAATAGTCATTCGTTTGTATATGTAAATAATACAACGTCGAAATTATTATTTGTTTGCCTTTTATTACCAATAAGGCGGCAATATTTTCTGGCGACTAGATAAGAAAATATGAAGTAATCAATGTCGCTGTATAGAGTTAACCATTTTTGAATATTTTTAAGACAGGTGGTCTTAATATCGAATGAAGAGGGTGTCATTTAGTTCAAGCTAATCTGTATTGTCTCATTTTAATACTGTATTGAAAGTACATCTTTTATCTGTGCATCTTGCTATGTGTCCCGCCCGCTGCCATTTCTGTTTATGACCATAATGTATGTCGTCTATAACTTTTGGTTTTCGTCGTTTTTAGTAAGTGTCGTTTACTTTCTGGCATGACAACTTTAGCTGCATACACGTAAAAAAACAATTAAAATTATAATTTTATACGAATTAGTGTTAATGAACTCAACTAATATCCCTATTAATTGGGACAAAGATCTAGATTTTTCCCATTACATACGCCGTTACCCCACATAACTGATTGTTCTTGAAATTTGTCACGGTACATTATATACTTAGCACTCCGCGTTCTTGTTAACAGCTGTTAAAGAGTTATTTTATGTAGAACTTAGAATAAAATACTTTATTCACCCAAATTGATTTGAGCGCGTTGTCTTAGTTTATATATTAAATCTATGTTATTGTGCAAGAATTACACTGCCACAGGGACAAAACTTTTTAAATTTGTTTTACTATTGTATTTAAATTTTTCATTATTCATATTATTACTATGTCGGTTAAGAAAATTAAACATACTATTTATACATGATTAATATTATGATGATGAATTATATATTATACATGATTAATATTATAACACTTCCACATTATGTATTATCACGGCAAGAAGAATAGATAAGAAGAATGAAACAAAAAAATAGAATCGCCGCCATCTACTAAGGAGCATTAATTACACTATTTCATAAGACAATGCAATTTTATAAAATTATTGATAAGTTTCAGTGACATTACAATCGTTTTAGGCCTCAGATTTTTGTATGTTTCATGATCGTCCATTAATCTAAATCTAAAAAAAAAATCTAAAGTGGGCTGTGCCTGGGGTGACACCCGGCATTTTGGATCTAAGGCAAGCCGGTTTCCTCACGATGTTTTGATCGAGCGAATGTACGTAGAAAGTCCATTGGTGCACAGCCGGGGATCCAATGACATCAGGGATGAGAGTCTAAGCTGAAGCTGAAGCCACTAGGCCAATATTGTTATCTCTTAATAAATAAATCAGTGGCGCTACAACCCCTTTAGGTCTTGGCCTCAGATTTCTGAATCTGTTTCATGATCATTTTAAATCTAATAGGCAAGTAGGTGATTAGCCTCCAGTGCCTGACACACGTCGTCGAATTTTTGGGCCTAAGATATGGCGGTTTCCTCACGATGTTTTCCTTCACCGTTCGAGCAAATGTTAAATGCGCACATAAAAAGAAAGTCCGTTGGTGCACTGCCAGGGATCGAACCTTCTACCTCAGAAATGAGAGTCGCACGCTGAAGCCACTAGGCCAACACTGCACGCTCGAATTGTTATCTCTTAGTCCAAACAAAACCTATATTATACCTATATTAACTATAACAATTTAAAGGTTTGACAAATTGGGTAAAAAATCGGACACAATTTTATTATTACATACACAGTTCTCAGTCAAATAGTTCAACAATTGAATAACCTTGTTGGCAAATGCTACCTTTACAAAACAAATTCTATGAAAAAGAGTGTAATGAAGCGTGACGATGAATTAGCATTTGAATATCGAATCGTCACACGAATATCGATTAGTCGATACATCCGATTATCGATCCTAATATAAATTCAAGGGCGTGTCGATCATTTCCCATGGCGTTTACGTAATGTAGTTAAGTTCCTAAAATCCAATCATAAACATTGGTGTCTTTCTTTAACCGCAGAAATACCAGTAAAACTTACGGTGTCTAGCGCAGATGGTACAAATGATACAAGATACGACAAAATCAAAATCATGCAAAATATGTGCAGAAACTGATTGTCTATGCACTATACAATATTTAAGTATTGATACAGAGTAACTAATATAGAATACACCATAATAAATTACGCTTAAACGTTTATGCAACAATAAAGTTTTATACAGTTTTGACGTTTATTTAAATTATCCTTGGGATTTAAAAAAAAATCAACTCGAACCTTGGCGATTAAAAAGAGTGCCGGAGAGTTCTTCTTGCCGCACTATGCCCTTGATTTGCGAAATGGAAGTAATTGTACATTTAGAATTAATTTTCCATCTTCTTATTGGACGTTTGTAAGTTTACTTGGTTACCTCTATGAATAAAGTTATTAACTTAGTCTTAATTTTTTTGTAATTTTAAGGGTTATTTTTTTCATATAAGTTTTGTTTTAGGGGGCTGCTTACGTAATACTTGACGACACTTTAACATTATGAATTCGTTTTTTCATAGTATTAATCATTTTACACGAACGCTTTCAGAAGGCAAACTTTAAAATAATATTATCTTTTACGTTTATTAAACTATGGACAGGTTAGATTATAAATTTGTATGAATCTTGGGGGTCATTGAAACAACTAAGAAATTGCATTGGCCAATGCATACGTTGCATTTGGTTGCATCGAATAATAGCATGATAATTAATTTGAAATACATGAATAAACATTGATTGTGTCTCGTAATCATTTTTATTACCTGAACGTTCCCATGCGTGTTTAGCATTTGGTATAAAATGAAATGTTAAGTAACTCATGAGCAGCTGCTAAGTAGCTCCGGTTGACTAAGCAGCGCACCAGCGAATTGTGGAACTCCCAATGCATGTGTTCTCTAGGGGTTTCGACTATTTGTTTAAAAAAAGACAGCATACTCCTCTCTCAAGCCGAAAACGCTCTCACTACAAGGGGTGCCTGGATTTTGTCTTTTATTAGCTTGGCGATAGCTTCAATCATGACTCTTTCCGACACCATTACTACGGGTAATGAGATACTTCAAAATTGCATACAAATCGTAGAGATTGGTCTACACAGTTCAAGGCCATTCTTCAAAAAATTTGAAAAAAGAAACGATGGCAGAACATAGAATATTATATATTTTGTTATTTATTCTACATAATATATTTATTCAAATTATACCTGTGAACTTGAGTTTTTAATATAATTTTCTGTATGTTTCAAGGCAACTTCGAAACTGCTCAGAGCAGTAGGACCACATCAACTTACATATATTTTTAGTTGTTACGTGATTGGCACTGTCGCTTGACATTGACATATATGTCAAACATGCCTTAAAATGAAATCTTGGTTCAATTTCTAACAAAATTTACTGCAAAAGGAACCTATTAAATGATGAAGCGGCTTTCTTAATATTTATTTATTAAATATAGAATTTGATAAGTTTTTGTAGTTATTGATGTCTTATAAAAACTGTATGTCACTTTGTTCTATTGTCGATAGTTTCCACAGCCTACGCGATATATAGATTGGTATTTTCACACATTGGGTTACTAAGATCTGTGATCTTTAACTTTTTTTAAATAAACAAACAAACAAAAATCATTTATTCATATAGGTAACATAATGTACACTTATGAACGTCAAAAAAAAAAAGAAATATTCACTAAATGATTCTAATTTTACATTTACTGCCAGTTCTCAAATCAAGGGCGTAGAACGGAAGAGAAGAACTGGCAATAAACTCTCCGCCACTCTTTTAATTCGCCAAGTTTTTTTACATAATGTTTGTAAGGAGCTGCAACCCTTCATGTTCCATATGACATCTTGAGTAATAAATATTCTAGTATATTCTAAATAGTTATTGTTCATCGTCTAATAGCAAAATAATTTTGAAATCGGTCCAGTACTTTTTGATTTTCAATACAAATAAACAATCGTCTTATTACTGAAGATAACCACAACATCAAATAACAAGTATTGCTGGCTATTTCGTGCGGTCAGACAAAAGGCGTGTATTTACGTAAGTCAACCGGTACCGGGCGAAAGCCGCAAAAACCTAAGATGTGTGCATACGTTATACTTAACGGTGAACTTTAGGCGCTGGACTAAAATGTCCCGTAAACCCTAGACCCCATTATCTATTTCACTAATTATTTCATTAAAAGATTTTCTAAGCGACATATAAGTTTATCATTATACTAATACCATAAAATTAAAAATAAGATTAAATAAATGAAGACAGAATGAATAGGTCTACACTGGCGCAGATACCTCGGGTGGCACCCGGTGCGGAAGTTGGTGGTGTCACCCCATCGACAGTAAAAAATCAAATAAATTTTATATGACATGGATAATTTATATATACGGGACGGGGAATCCCCCACGACAGCACCAGTCTCTTTTTCCGCACCCGGTGCAGGCCGAATCGAATTGATATAACACTATTGTCTATTGTAGAATGTAATTATACGTTTATTGACATTACTTATATTTGCAGGTACATAATTTGTTCGGCGCATGACACTACGATCATCGCGTGCGCAAGATAATAAAGAAGGTATTTCTGTTGATTATTTTAAGGAATATTTTCACGTTATGAATGTGAAAACTTTATTAAACAATAGTATGTCTATATTAATATTATAAAGAAAGAAACACATGTGTTTTAGTATGTGTGTTTGTAATGTTTTCACACAAAAACTACTGGACCGATTTCAGCTGGTTCACCTACTGATATAGGCTATATTACATTTAAAAAGGGATCCCTTTTAAAAATGCAATACCCAAGATGTGAAAAAAATATCTATTAAAAATCTGACCGCACGTGTGCTGTGGATATAATATTAAAAAAAATCAGTGGCGCTACAACCTCTTTTAGGTTTTGGCCTCCGATTTCTGAATCTGTTTCATGATCATTTTTAAATCTAATAGGCAAGTAGGTGATCAGCCTCCAGGGGGTCTAGTCAAGACAGCTTAACAGTAGTGTATGTAGAAAGTCGAAAACTAAATTTGTATGAAAATGACAGCTAGTGTCGACAGTTGGTACTGTCATTTTCATACAAATTTAGTTTTCGACTTTCTACATACACTACTGTTAAGCCGTCTTGACTAGACCCCCTGTGCTTTATATAATATATAATAGATGATAAAATAATATACATTTGTGGACAAAACGAGCGTAAATGCGAAAGAAGAAACGAAGGGCCTTTTCGTTTGATTGTGATTGGTCAGGAGCATCTTTATTTCCTTTTTGTAAATCGTAGGGACGCGTACGCTTTTCTGAGACTGCGAAGAGACTGAGAAAGACTGATGGAGAGTTATTAGGTTCTCGCTACTGTGCGTACCCACTACACTACGCCACCAGCAATAGCTGAGCAACAGTATCGCCATGTCTGATTCATTAAGGCCACTATGATGATCATTCTTCTTCTTCTCAATTCTCTGGTCCAACACGCGTATACAGTCCATTTTACATCTTTCGTGTCAGTACGGGTCTTGTCATAGGATTAATATCTTATATTATATGAGGCAGGATATATTATTATATATACGAAAACGATGAAAAATTGATTAACAAAGATTTTACAAGAACAAAATATACAAACTTTGTGTAATTCTAATGTTCGCAGATTTGATAAAACAAGCCTAAGAAAACATTGTAGTTACTATGTTATTTCAAAATGCAATTTCGATAACGAACGTGACATTAAAGTATGTCAGACATTTGGAATTCTGCGTATATTTTAAAATGTTGCTGAGTATTATGAAAAACCATTATGTTATTTATTTATTAACACTTCGTTACATTACAACATAAAAATTGAACATATTTAAAAGGAAAACGAGAGCAACTGGCGGCCTTATCGCTTTCGAGCGATCTCTTCCAGGCAACCACTGTGAGTGAAGAAAAAAAATTTATTAAATTACATAGGTTTTATAACTGGCTTTAGAGTTGATTAAAAATCTAACTTTATTCGTAACAGAAATATGGCTATGTCAAAATTGATCTAACGCTAAAAGTCTAATTAAATATGTGTAATAACATAACTACAACTAACATTAAAAGTTTTTACTCCAGGTGATTTACTTATTATTTCTTATTTAAATTAATAACCTTTAAACCAATAATTGAAATCTTCTATGTTCGATATTTTTAGGTTAGAATCCCGACCATCGAGTATTCATGTTTTAGCATCGATAACCCGAGTCTATTACTCTGTGCGAAACGCGGCAAATTCAAACATAAAGATGATTACGTCTCATATAAATGAGAGTCGTTATTTTCTTTATATATGTTATAAAGTCCTCTGTGATGGAGTGTTCCTAGTCGATGGCATCACTTATAAGCTGAGCTTTTTGCTAGTTGCTGACCGTTTGCCGTTTATTCTAAAAAAAGTGCATCTAGAAAGTCCATTCCAAAAATCTTACATAAAGAGTAGTTCAACATTTTGCGCGCAAGCTAGCTTACGACAAAAACAAGTATCAAAGTTATTTATATACTTTGTACTCCTACAGATAAAAAATATTCTTTAAATCAAAGATGGAATACATTATATATTAAAAGATTCAAGCATTTTCACAAAATCAATCAAAAATATTGAAAACATCTAAGTATCGAATTCGGGTTCCTGTTAGCATACATAAAAAAGAGTATGTGTACTTATGTACACGCGTTGCATGTTATACTTTGGCGTAAGGAAAAAAAATAACTAAAATGCAGTAGTGGTAAACGATAAATATTAAAATCAATCAAAAAGATTTTATTTAAATAAATAAGTAAATACTATCACCGTCGTATATGAAATTGATTTATAAACACCAAAAAATACTTATTAATTCAAACTGTTTAATTGTACTGTTACGAAACACGTGTTCTTAATATAAAAATACTAGAATATACAATTTGAACATAGTTATCGATTTTCACGCCACCTAAACCTTTTTTTTTTTTTTTAACACCTGGGGAGACCCGATTACGGGCGCCCGCGCCTGGGCAAGTTGTTAAGTGGCGCGGGGAGTGTGGGGGTCAAGGTCGTAAAATACGATGATCCCATACCCACTAAAACCACCAGGGCCCACTGTTCGCTATGAAACGAGGGCGGGTAACAGCTAGGCCTTTTCACCGCGCCCCGTCTAGCGACTGCCGCTTCCGCGACTCTCTATGTATAAGATAAATATATAAATGATTTATACTTAATATCACACCACACCAGTAATTACTCCTTTTTTTTTTACGCCACCTAAACCTAACCTAACCTAACTTCATTATGTTAATTTTGTGTCACGGTGAGCGCGCATCGTAAAAATTCACTCTCATCATTTTTCTCCATCGCGCTAAAAGAAGTATAACTTCAATAATACTCCTTTAGCATATTCCGATATAGCTGAGGTCGATTACATATACTCGTAAAGGCGTTTAATAACAATATAACAATAATTGCTTTGATATACAAATTGATACTAAAGAAAGGCGTATCTATTGAACCACTAACATATTAGCTAAGCAAGTACTCGAACAGCTTGCATAACCTAATCATGTTTATTGAAAGTGAAATTTGATTACAAGTTGATGAAATGGTTCATTGGAGGAGTATCAGGTATCTACACATTTTAATTTGTTATATATTCAAGTGTTATATATAAAAAGGTTTTATAATTTCGTGTAATAACTTGAATGTATTAACGTCGCTGATTATTTGGGATGATGGTAGAAGAGGATTTTTAAAATTAGACAAATAAAAAATAGATAAAAGAATTGTGATTATTTTATCACTTAGAAATGTAAAAAACTCTACCACCATGCCTACCGAATTTAAACAAAAGGTATCTAATCATTAAAAACTGTCATGCTTTTGAAGTTTGAACGTATTTTTGAAGTTGAGACGAACGACACCATACGAGAATTTCATCTAATATGTATATAAAATTCTCGTGTCGCGGTGTTTGTAGTTAAACTCCTCCGAAACGGCTTGACCGATTCTCATGAAATTTTGTGTGCATATTGGGTATGTCTAAGAATCGGACAACAATTTTTTATCCCCCTAAATGTTAAAGGTAGAGTCTACCCCTATTTTTACCCCTAGTTTAGTTTTTTTGTACAAAAAAACTTAAACAATTGAATTTGAGTGTGCGACCAACCAGGCTCCAGAAGATAAACCACTCCTTATATGGAAATTGTATACGGTTTTACAACAAACTCCCAAGCGAAATTAGAGAACTGTCACTAAATAAATTCAAAGCCCTTGTTAAAAGTAAATTAATTAATAAAGCCTTTTATAAAGGTGACGAATATGTACTTAAATGATCCTAATCCTTGGGATTGATTTGTTCCAGTTCAAACAATTTGTATTAAAAACTTGGCGATTGAAAAGAGTGGCGGAAAGTTTCTTGCCAGTTCTTCTTACCCGCTCTACGCCCTTGACTTGCGAACTGGTTGTAAATGTAAATTTACAGTTAATTTAATTTGTTTTTCTTGACGTTCATAAGTGTACATGTTTACCTATATGAATAAAGATATTTTGATTTAATTTGATTTACTGTACTGAATACAACGTGACTTTTAGTACGGATGGAGAAGTTCAGGAGTTTCAAAGTAAGACAATATACCTTAACACGAAGGTATAAATATATAATACTATTAAAATTTGCCCAAAATCAACGTAATGATAACATATTTTTCAATAAGCAAATGCCAAGCCCATAACATTAGCAATGTAGGCCTTCGTGTATTCTGTATTTAATTAGATTTATTTTTAGGTACGCTACAATTGTATTTTAGTTTCAGTGACAAGACCTTACATCTTTAATTCTAATGAGACAAATTTTGACAGTTGGTTGTCGACTATGACAATTGACAATTCGAATTATAAAATGTTAATCTGTATTCGTAAAATATGTTGCATTCTGCATATATCTAGTAGAATTAATTAGTTGATCTCAGATATTTAATTGTAATGTAAAAAGGTTGTAGAGAAAAATCTAGAGAGATCTAATGTTTTCCTATTATTGATAAAATATATACAAATAAAACACGTAATGAATAATAATTGTGCATTAAAAACCGATACACGTAAAACAAAAGATGTTTAATTTTGTTTTATTAAGCATTTGCGTGATTGCTTCATTGTATTGTGTAACTTAAACATGTTCAAAGTCAAATATAACGTCATATTGACAATATTTTGTGATGTTTTTTTAGACACCACAGTAGATACTACAGTAGCTATTGTGGTGTCTAAAAAAACGGTACGGTATAAAAAAAAATGTATAAATTTCCTTTTCGTGGTTTTTGAGGATATATTTTTGATGTGAAACATCTATAGCCGCACGTAAAACCGATTTCTGGCGTGGCGACGCATGCCGTGGCGATGCGTCGCTATATGATGGTATATACATACAATCTATATGCAGTAGTAAATTTTTGTATTTAATGAAACTAAATGTTTGTTCAATAAATAGTCATCGTTATCTGGAAAACAAAATCGTAATATTTTATTTTATCATTATGACATATTTATTCACAATCACAATCTGTTCTTTTCTGCATATTATGTACTTCACAGAATAATTTCGATGTTTCACATCTGCCAGGCGTCCCGTGACGGCTCACATTTTTTTTAACACGAGCAGGGGTTATGAGTTGCTTTAAATCTGTGTTCTTGTACTTACGATATTTTCAATTAAAATTTGAAATATACTTTATATATATTTTAAATAGTTTTAGTTACTACTGTAATAGTTGAGTTACTGTTCCGTTCCTCTACTTAGGCGACCTTGTATAGCGAATCAACACTATCATATAATTCAGTGGTCGCGTCGGTCATAGATATTTATAGTCTTATTATAACGTTAATACTAAAACCGGGTGTCGTCTATGACGGTTTCTGTTATTAATCTCTTAAAAATTAAACTGGTTATTAGCATGAGAATCACATTGAATTATCTATCATAATCAACTCCCAAACTTTAGCGAAAAATTATTACAATAAACATGTTATTGTATTTATTTGGGAGACATTACATACAACTATAATATAGATTTGCGCGTTTTCGACTTAATAACTCTCTCTGTCACTCTCAGCTAGCATCGGAATACTGGGCGTTGACATATTGAATGAGGTTTTATTTCGCTGTCATTGGGAAGGAAAGGCTAAATTAGCCTTTAAGAAGCTTCGTGTCCTCAGCAAGGCGACACGTTATTTTACTCCGGGCCACTACTTGCAACTCTATAAAGCACAAATTCGGCCTCACTTGGAGAATTGTTCTCATCTCCAGGCGGGAGCTCTCCTGTACATCTTCCGTTTGACCTTATTCAATGTACATCTGATTAAACAACACAACGAACAATCACAATTCAGTGGGTGAACAGGTCTTTATTAAATACCTCACAATTGTCACCTAGTCACTTAGTTCTCATTGCAATCCGTTTAAGTAACATTCCTTAAATCATTTCATACATATCCGAGCCTCATAGAAGGGATTATTTGTAAATAGTAGATATAGATTATATGTAATACAGTATCGTAATGTTTACTAGGCAAGCCGGTGCACCGAGGTGACCGCATTCCTATCAAATGCCCGCGGAACCTACACTCCCTTCTATTTGACCATTAACACATATCCTTTGCATATATTTATCAATAAATAGATTTAATTCTTCTAAATATAAATTTAAGTTCTTTTTAACGAGGTATTATAAAATGTTCGAATTGTGGCATAATTCCGTAAAGACGCATTCGACTACATTTTTGTTATCATGTTACGACATTAAATGCAAGTCCAATTGCAATGAAATGAAGTTCCCATCTGTTTCTTTCTATAAAGCGTGTACATAGTTTGATAGGAAGACACCACAGTAGTTTGACTAAAGTGCAATGACTGTCTTGAAATTCTATATTATAATCCTATAGTCGACAAATAGTTGTCAAGGCAAAACATTTTTCATTTAAAGATTTACTTCTTTACTAATTTGTGGGAAATATGAGTTCTTATTAGTTGCTGGTGCAATTGTAAACTAACTAAAATTACCTACGTAATAATATATTTTTAATAAATGAAACTGTAAATTTTTAATAGATAACAATATGAAACACAACAAAATATCAATTAATCAAAACCATTTCATTTCAACATATCTGTCGTATCAGGCAAATCTTTTATCAAAGTTTTGACTCATTACATTTGGTTAAGTGTCATTTTTGACAGCACGCAAATGCAGGGTTAGTTTATCACTGAACGTTTCGGAATGTATAAAATTTATAAATTGTATTCAATAGCTGCGTAGTATCAAGGTCATTAACCCACTTATTGACAAAACTCCTAACAATAGCCTATTCTTGCCCCTTTTCATTGAACCTTTATAAATGTTTATAAATAGTTGTCAATTTCCGTACCTATCATACAATGAAATATGGTAAAAATAAATCTATTTTTTTTATGGCTTTAATTTGTTGCAACTGGGCACAAGCTACTTCGCCAGTGTCGTGTCTATGTTATTTTGAAATGATTTAACCATATGTCATGTCAATCTTGACATTGTCATTTAGGTGTCAATGTCAACTCACTCTGCTTATTACTGAATTCCATAGGTAATGCAGAATTTAAATGATTCCCATTTATAATTGAATTATCGTTTCTGAGAGTGAAAACATTTCCCGTGACTTAAATGCCTTCTTACTGAATAAGTATTTTAATTATGTCGTCTAAGTATGAAGTTATTTCTAAGCGTCTTTATCATCAGAACAGTGTTGGTTTGGGGATTGAGTGAGAGACTCTTTACCCTAAGGGCGAAGAAGAATATCACGAGAAAACCGAGTGCTTTTGACCCAATGCGTAAAGCACTGAAGGCTGAAAGAAAATATATTTCCTACTAATTCTACAAAATCGTTTTAGAAAATAGATCCGTTCTCATAATTATCTAAATATAATTTATAGATTTACTTTCAGCAAGGTTATAATTGGAACTGCTTGGAATTAGCTTTAACACGAACTTTTGCGGCAAACGCCGTATTAACTTCGAAGTAATTGATACGTGAACCGAGGTTTAATTATATTTTTAACAGGTTTTTGGAATCGTCTTTGGATTACGTGAAAACGATGGAAGAACATCTCTTGAACGGCACTAATTATTATTATAATTACTTAAAACTTGTACATAAAGTATGTATTAAATTAAAATCGTGTTTATACATATTAAAGAAGACATATTTATATCAAAATTTCTAGAACAAGTAAGTAAAAAACAATTTAAATGTAAAAATTTGACATTACAATGCACCAAATTTAAAAAAAATACAAAAGTAAGAGGTACCTAAACATGATATCCAGCGGATCCGGAGTTCGATAAATTAATTAATACACATCTTCAACTGTTCCCATTTTAAGGTTGCTAATACATAAATAATAAGTAATACTTTACATAAAATATGTAATTACAAAGTAATAATACCTTTAAATAAATGACAACTATTTTCAGGCATCGTACAGGCTTTGTGCAGTACGACGCATATACGGTAATAGAAAATGTGAAACTTCACATTACTGCTTTTGCCATTGCCCTACTCTATTAGAAAATCTTCTCACAAACGTCTATAAGATCATACATTTACTAGGAAAGCCTAACTCACGTATTCTGAGGATAAAACTCGCGATTAAGCGTGCATGACACATGACATGACGCGTATGTCAAAATTAAATACGTTTTTGACGTTTACGACATATGTGTACATGTACGGTTTAAGACTGTATTTTGATAGATAAGTAGTAGTAGATGTCAGACGCAGGCTCTTATCAACATTTAAAGCCACACTATCGGCATTAGGTAATAAAAACATGATTAATATTAATTGAAAATTATAACCTCAGCGTCACTCTTTCTTACACTTATGTATGCGAAGATTTAATACGAAAATGTCCCTGCAACGTAACATTTAAATATCAATATGTGACCCTCAACTTCCTGAGGTCGATCGGAAATGAAACTTGTTTTAATATACAATGTTTTATTAACAATGTACTACACCATACTGAGGAATCAACATCACATATCAAGATCCTAAATCTAAGTTTTAAGTCAAAGGAAGCGTCACATATATAAAGTAATTTTATTAAGATATCACTACATAGTATAAAACAAAGTCGCTTTCTCTGTCCCGATGTCCCTTTGTATGCTTAAATCTTTGAAACTACGCAACAGATTTTGATGCGGATTTTTTAATAGATAGAGTGATTCAAGAGGAAGGTTTATATGTATAATAACATTCATTAAATAGTGGAGAAGTACTGTTATTTTTGAGGTTTCTAATGTGATGTCGTAAATAATTACATTTTTTCCGCTTACATTGCAAACGCAGGCTGAACCCTACGAGTTTTATCAAAATAATGTACTAAGTATTGTACACATTGAAAAGGTCTACAGAAAAGTCCGTGATGGTATATGTCTATCTCTTATGGATAACCCACAATAACTTTTTTTTGTCATTTACTTTTTACAACAAATAATGGCCAATTTTCGAAGCGATTTTAAGCAATACAGCATTAATCCTTAACCAATTAAATACCTTGAATACATTGTTCCTTTAATATAGATCTATACAGCCCATTACAGCTTATTTAGCAGCGATCGAACGCGTATATTATCGGAGCTTTCCAGCGACGGAAATAACAATACGTAATAAAAACCTGCTTTTCATCAGCATTGCACCCGTGCGAAGCTGGGGCGGGTCACTAGTTAATTATAAATATGAAAACTCTTATTCTATATTCAACAGACAGGTTTTTCGGTTGACAACCGGTTCGAGCCCCAGGTGGTTTTAGGAAAAGGAAATGCTATTTGCGGACTCATAAGCCATGTTGTGCACGCTACTGACACTCCTTCAATTCATAGAATCGGGCTACTACTAAATCACCGCTTGAGTATATACCGCCCTACTTTATATTAGAGGGTCTGCATTCAGCCAGGGTAGCTAGGTTGCGTATTTTTAAATACTCACTGTATGTTTGACTGATATTTTTGAAAGATCAGTTTACTTATTCATCTACACACTAAGATTTTATTGCAAGATTGATAAATCCTACTTCTAACTAAAGCAATTATATAATATAATAGACAATAAATGAGTGTTAATTTTGTCATTATACTCTTAATCTACGTTGGTTAGAATTATTTCCGTAACTTTGTGAACTTTAGTATGAACCCCTTTTGGTTAAAGGCATCCTCTTGAACTTTTCATTTGGATCTGTTCAGCTTCCTCCATCCAGTTCTTCCCAGCACGGCAACTATGTCGGCTCATCGCTTAAGTGGTCTTCCCATGTTTATTTTTTCCTGGAAGTGGATGGAGGGGCATGGGGCAGCGGATAGCATGGCGGTCCATCTTTTATGTGTACACCTGGCTAGATGTTGTTACTAAATAAGCCACGAAGGAAGTTATATATATATATGGAAGCTATGAACAGTTCCAAATGGAAAGTTCAGTAGGATGCATTTACCCAAAAGGGGTCCATACTACAGATCACAAAGTAACGGAATATTTATATATATATATATATAGTTTGAGCTTTTATGTCTTAATTGATGACAATGTCGAAATAAATATGACGAACGACACAAATACTCATTCGTATTGACTTTTTACATAAGAAAGTTCCGGTGAGCGAGACGTCTGAGCCCGTTTTCCTTTAGCAATCAGACCGGACTTTGCTTAATGAGCTAAGCGGATTGACCCGCGCTAATGCCTGCATTACAATGTCTAGATGCATACTAATAAACACGAAAGTCTATTAATTTAAATCTATTCATTCTTCATACATTTAAAGATTAGCCCTAGAACTCAGAAGTGATTTTAAGAAATTGTAAAAGAATAATAATGGAATATGAACCATCAATAAAGATTATTATTATATATATCGAGCAGTATAGAGCAGTGTTGGCCTAGTGGCATCAGCGTGCGGGTCGTAGGTTCGTTCCCCGGCTGTGCACCAATGGACTTTCTTTCTATGTGCGCATTTAACATTTGCTCGAACGGTGAAGGAAAACATCGTGACGAAACCGACATGTAATAGACCCAAAAAGTCGACGACGTGTGTCAGGCACTGGAGGCTGATCACCTACTTGCCTATTAGATTTAAAAATGATTATGGAACAGATTCAGAAATCTGAGGCCAATACCAAAAGAGGTTATAGCGCCATTGATTTATTTATTTTTATTATATATACATCATATATTAGTGCCTAACTTTCATCACAATAAATATTCAAGTGAATCTAAAATAGTATCGTATCTACACACAAAACAGGTTCTAGATTGAACATGAATAAATATAGCATATAATAAATCTCGTCGCTAAAATCGTTCGTGTTACTAACAAGTCTAGATATAGACCACAAATACACGAAAAATTCGTGGAAAATACCGTGTGTTGCTTTGTATTTCAGCTATTTTAGCACCAGTACGAAACGTTGCGTGATTGCGAACATTAAGCACACGCTAGGTAGTCGATATGTTCTATTTGGTATTTTTTAATTATTTATATCGATTATATGTAGGAAGTAAAGTGTGGGATTTGAAGAACAGTGTTTATTGTTTTGTTTTTATACAGGAATTGTTAGTGTGCATTAATTTAAAGTGTATTGCTTCTTAAAAAGTAGTGATTAAAATATAAGAAATTCGATATTTTATTCAATAGGTTTGATTTGTGGAATGTAATTTGCAATTCGTTTGCTAGTTTTCGGTGTTAATTTTTCCCGTTAGTCATGAGTGTAGTTTTAATTCAGTATTAAATTAATGTAAAATATATCAAGACGAACATAGTATAAATACTGATCAGGTCTCATCTTTAGTGCTCTTAAACATAAACCTATGCAATATTCTTGATATTAAACATATACTTTCAATTTTTGCCAAAACTGATAATATTCATTTATTTAAAATAACAAAATGAAATTAAAAAATGGTACATGATAATTAAATTGTTTAATTTGCAATTGTTTCAAACTACGAAAGTTCAATGAGACATTATTTGCTTTAATTCCACTGATTTTTTTTTATACAAAATAGTAAAGAAAATCCCAAATTATCGTCAGTCCGTCTTGTATGAGGTGTTGATTTATTGACTTTCATCAATGGAAGGAACTGTTCGCATTTATAAGTACTGCTAAACGCACAAATCAATCTTGCGAATTGTCTAAGCTAAGGAAAATTGTCTCTTTCTAAGTTTTTTTTTGTAGAAAACTTTTGACGTGTCGCCCGTGAGTAAGTATCTAATTTAAATTTTTTTTTAATTGAGTTTCTACAAAATGTCTCGCGGGCCGGTAGTCCCATATATAATCTAGGTATATATCAGTCGATGGACCGCGGAGCTCTGCAACATATAAAAAAAGTTAATACTTTTTCGAAGTCGTTCAAAAATATACTGAACACATTGGTAGATCTGTGCATCCCGTTATGAATCTCAACATTTGGGTTTATGTAATACAGTGAAAGTGTTTAATACGGAATTCTAGTTATAATTGCGTCATAAGTAAGAGGTGTATGTGGGAATCTTTGTCTACAATTTAATAATTACCTCTATAATGTATAATATCATTTCTGGTTATACCGGATACCGGATGTACGAAAAAAAGTTATTTACACTAGTTAAGTTCGGCGGTTGTGGGAAGGATATGTTCAAATGTATGTTTCCAAATATATTCAAGCCGTGATTGGACCTGGTGATACACTCGAAGACTGTGGAAACGGGTTACAACCTGTGTTGGAGGAAGATGATAAACTGAATGATTTTTTATTTATTTATTAATATTTCGTTGCATTACATAAAAGTCAAAAAAATAAACATAATTTAATGAAAAGCAACTGGCGGCCTTATCGCTTTAGAGCGATTTCTTCCAGACAACCACATTTTTTTTTGATACTGCCTTGGAGAATCGTTTGTAACTCATATTGTCTAAAGAATCATCCTTGTTGTAACCGTATAAACAGCATTACCAAACGAACGAAATTGAAAAAAAAAAAAGAGGAACATCTTCAGAACGAGATATTCTACAATATTTCTCTGACATAGTTTTTTGATAAAATCTCAAGGAAATAAAATAGGATTTTTTCACTATGTTACTTATAACTCCCTGAATTTTGGAGTTATGATTAAACGTCAAATATACATAATTTTAGATACAGCGATTTGCTACAAAATGTGTGCTTACAAATTTTATGTACGATTGATAGTTTAGGAGATATAGCCAAAAACGTGTTTACACCCCATTTACAAAGATGGCGGCCGACCTCACTAACTTGTGATTAATTGTATTGCCCCCTAAATGTTCTTTAAATAAAATGCGTCCTTTAACAAATGTTCAGCAAACGTAACATTTCAATGGATTATATTCTTTTGGCGCGTTAGGGAAAAATTAGTGATTTTTTACGATACGCACGCACACCCTCACTACAAACCGACCCTGAACTTAGCTACACCAATTTAGACTACAACAATTTAGTTTTTCTATTGTTATACTACAAAGGTAGAATAAGCCGAAACAAATATTTTAACAGATTTATCTTGTTACGTCAAAGAACTGTAACTTCTTACGCGTGTACGTACAAGTACGTATAAGTACCTACACCCGTTTTTTAAATGGCTGATTTCAATTTTTCTCATAGTTTCATCTTCAACACAGTACTTGGCTTTCTTCCCAGTCTTGTAGCTATTCTTTATTATTGGTTATTTATTTTAATTAACGTTTTTGAAAGCGTACAATAATCAATTTTGAAAGACTAGACTTATCCTTGTGATACAATTCTTAACTATCTTCTGTGTTGTCGCTGACAAGGCTCGCTGTCACCACTAGTCTACTAGTTAGCGGGTAGGCACTGATTTTTTCTTTTTCCCATCTTTCATTTTATCTCCAATAAAATGCCTGTACGAACATATATTAGCTGCGTAATTCGCCATCATATCGGTAACTACAATACAATGCATTTAACATTTTCCACCTTACCAAAGAAGGTGACAGGAAATATTTTAATAACCGTGAAGACTTTGACTTAATTTAGCAATTATTTCTTTAAATTATTTTTTTTTCAAGTTTTCTTTTTTTGTCTGTGTATATTATTATGTTAACACTTAGACAATACACAAAGCTAAAAAAGTAATCTGTTTTAGCTTTGTGTATTGTCTAAGTGTTTTATTTAATAAAACATATATATATATATATATATATATATATATATATATATATAAGGCCTTTTATCATACAAATTGTATGTTGGTAGTAAAAAAAACATACTTATTAAATTTAAATATTCATTCAAATATTACAGACAAAAGCCCGTATCATAAGTTCCGCGTTACACTGATTGTTCCGTAAATCGCCGATACATACGTGTAATTGAACTGTCTGTCTCACGCGAATGCGATAATGGAAAATAGGTATAGGGAGCCAAGCTTAGCCGAGGTCATTGAACTTTTGACGTGTGCTAAAATCACTTTCTTCTATTTTAGAATCAATGCTAAAACGACCACTATTTAAGCCCTGACTTGTTTAAGCTATCGCGAAATATGCTTAATAGGAGTATTAAGAATATCAATAGTGCTAAATAATGTCTCATGAGCACACCCGACATACACTTTCACACCAACACAACACATAAATGTATTCAATATATTTTTTTTAATGTTTGTAAATCTTTTGCTATATATATATATATATGTGTAGGCTTTGTCTACGAATATACGTAAACGAAATATGTTCAATACGAATACGATTGTTTTAGTAAGTGATTCGTTATTCGTTTAGCGTGATTCCAGTGTTAAATAAATAAAAAAAATACAACGAAACCATGCAATTTTGTTATTTCCACTTTACTCTTACATGCTACTCTGTCAAATTGAGTTTATGCTGTGATAAAAAGAGACAGGTGATCTATACTTAGGACTTATATGAATAAGGATCTTTTAATCTAAGCACTAAACCTAGTAGTAGATTCTCAAATTCGTTAGGCAGCTGATAAAGCTTTTAAATATGACCAATTACATTTTGTTTGAAATATCTCTTACAAATAACTAAAATTAAATAATAACATGGACTAAGCATCGCGAAAGTGAAAGGGTCGAATCGGCAACCTTTGATCTATTGAATTGATGCGCAATTTTGATTTTTGTTAGAGATTCAATCAATCGAGACATCACTTTACGTGACCAACTCGATGATTGCCGAATTTACGTTATACAGAGTGTTCTAAATATAAAATATAAATAGGGTGCTACGACCTGGGGTTAGATTTCTGTATCTGTTTCGCGATCCTTTTTTTTCAAATTTTATGTGCATCGAAAGAATGTCTATTAGCACATCCGGGGTTCAAACGACACTAGGCCAAGACTTCTTTCAATTTTAATACCAGGAAACATCCTGAAACGTTTCTAGTGATGCGCGATAATTTTACTGTACAGATACAGGCAAACTTCTTGAGCATTAAACAAGGGAGTGGGGGAAAGTTTGTGCATCGTATCGCCGGACACAAACGTCACTGATTTACCAATCACGCGATCGACACGTCACTGCCCCCCCCTGTCATACCCAAAAATCGCTTCTGCGTAGGCAAGGACTTAGTTAGTCCAGATGTTTGCCGGTATCTGTACAGCTGGACACTGACGTATTCCCGAACCAATTCGACTTAGGGTCCTTCAAGAAAAGTGAGCACCAGTTCGTATAAGCCACGCACTTGCGAGCTTTCTATGCTCTGTGCTAGGCTATGTGAGTATCCGTGGGACATGTGACATAGGTGTATCATATCAGGTGAGCCTCCTTGACCGTTGGCCCCTTGTTCCATTATAAACTACTATAACTGATCGTCTCTTGTTTTTACTATGTAACAAATAGAAAAGTTCTTAGTTAATGAAAAACAAAACATCACAATACCTTCAATATATTATTTTCAAATAAGGTATTGGAGCATACAGTAGTCTCAGCTACATTTAGTATCTCTTCTTGCAAAGAGAGTCCACGTTACGATCCTGTTGATAAAATAATACAGTTGTTAAATAACGATTGAATGCCCCAGGAGCCCTTTCACTTTCTTGTGGGGTTTAGTTCCATACTTTCACGGTTTAAGCGAGAAAGAAGAAAGAGAATATTCACTTGCGAACTTTTTGGTAAGTAGTAAGTAGTAATATAGCCTTTATTTCCAAAACTTAATTATAATAAATAAGTTCCATTGATTTTGAATTGAAAAAACATTAAGGAACAATCATTTGCGTAGGTTTTGGTTTTTCCACCGTTGGACGTAGCCTCCTCCATCCACCATTTGGAGTTGGAGGCAGTACAAAATATCAGCCATAGTTGGGCTCTGAAATTCGAGTGCAAGTGCCACTTTTACTGTCTGCGCTATCGTTAGGTAATCTATCTCTTTTTATCATAGTAATCATCATTTTAAAGACGAAAAAATACTTAAGTTCAAAGACTGCAACTGGACTCGCATAGTTTTAATGATTAAGAGGGTTACGTATACGCTGCAGTTCAAATGCTTATGGGCTATATAGGCTGCTCAGCAAAACAAACAATGTTATGTCACAATCTAGGCGATTAAGATTTAAGAGTGGAGAGAATTAGCCGCCATGTTGGATTTTATGCAATTGCTGGAGAATTATTATTTTTCTGAAATCTTCGTACCGAATACTTGTAGTAAGGTAATTTAGCATGAGCGTAACAGATATTAGTTTTACCAAATGTATTTTTTAATGTTTCAGTTGCCTTATTAAAAAAATCGAATTAATAAATTATCACAATTAAACGTTCTATGATCAACACTATCACGCTCCTTGCACATATTATCAGCAATTTATATGCATTTGATAACTACCGGTAATAAAGCCGTCTCGTCTCCATCTATGGACGTATATTAATAATCGATTGACCTGACCGGCGCGAGCGCAGCGTGCGCACACGAGTTTTTGCGGCCCGAGGCGCTTCAGAGAAATGAAAGCCGAAGCAACCTGCCACCGCTTCCGCCACACACGGAACTAGCCTCCGAACGGATAAAATTTATTACTCAATTTCGTCTAAATCCATTTGCCTGTAATCAACATAGATAATAAAATGTCACCAAGAAAGTAAAACGTTTAAGATTTTTTCTTGATGTTGCCATATGAAAAGTAAGCGATCGCACCATAATTGTGACTTACTGATGAGGAAGAGGATATCCAAGGATCCTTTATGTTTAGTTAACCTAAATACCCAAACCTGTTATTTTATATATACCATATCGCGGCGATATCACTTAACATCAGGTGAGCCTGCCAGTCTGCCTCCCGTTACATAAAAAGAAATAAAGGCAAAACAAGGGTCGCGGGGGTCGGTCGGCTAAAATAGGTATTAAAAGATGAGCAATATAATAATAGCTATGAATTAATGCAAGTTTCCAAAATATAAAAAAAATGTTATTTCAAAAGTCATGTTTGACGGATGGAAAGAAACGGATGTGGTTAAGATCACGATACAAAGCTGAATTTAGTATATTATTTTCTGAGCACAGGACCCATCTTTTTTTTAGTATAAATCAAGATTGTTGTCAATAATTTTTGCCCATATTATAAAATGATGCCGTCTCTATCCGTACGTATGAAAACGATCAACTCTATCGTACTCACCAATAAATAGTCATTTTACGTTTATATGCATTTGTGAGAGTGGAATATATTCATTGTTTCAGAGAGTTCGCAATTAATCTTGCTATTTTAAATCATTAATATCAGCAGTGTTGGCCTAGTGGCTTTAGCGTACGTCCTTTAGATCCTAGGTTCCATCCCAGCCTGTGCACCAATGAACATCACACATGGAAAACATCGAGGAAACCGTCTTGCCTTAGCAAAAAGTCGACCACACCTATGCCTACTAAATTGACTTGATCATAGAACAGATACAGAAATCTTAAAAGGTTCTAGCTAATTTATTTTATATTTTTTAAAAAATCTAAGTGTGTATTAAGTTTTATAGTTGAACTACCTAGAGAAAATGTAGTTTCAATGTCCTAGAATTTAATCCGGCACCTTCAGGCAGGTGCCTTGAAACCAATACCTGTCCTCTTTACTCATATTAAATTACTCTTTTCAGGTCACCGGCTGCGGTTGAGCCCTAGGCGCCGCGAGTAACAGACTATGTAAGTTGATTGAGAAATATATAACATATCACAACCACTTTTTGATCTTCCAACTTCAGATATATTTGTTTCTTGAAGTATTTAAATACTCTTTTTATTTTACATGATATTCTCTGCTTTGGTATAGGAAAGAGATAATATTATTTTCATTAGTAAATAAACTATTTCACTTATTTATACATTCATAATCTAGGCCGGCAACGCGGCCACAAAAATGGATAACCATGGCTGCGATGACTGATCTTTTTGGGCGTCCCATAGGCTCCTTTGTCCCACTCTTCTATAAAAAAACTAATTTATATTATTTACCGTAAATATTTAAATATTTGGCATTATATAATGCCAGGTAAATTTTCTTTAAAAGATGTACTTGGTCTTGTTATAAATGCGTGATTATTTATTCATCAGTTATCATCACGTTCAAAGATTATGAAAAGACAATCAAAGATTTCTGAATACGGTTTTGGTACGATTTCAAAATATCGTTTGAAATTCGAATTTGTTTGCGATCGTGACAGCACAGTGTGAAATTTTGAGCTGGGTAAATTGTCAGTGAAATCACTGACGAAATGACGTTTCATAAACTTTGGTGTGGGGCTGGTATTTCGTGATAATGATTGTATTTTAAAAATACTGTTTAATAGAAAGAAATCAGTCATTTACATAAATTACACAAAATTGTCACATATCCCTCGTACTACATCTAGGCCGGGATATATGGAGAAACCTTGGAGAACTTTGTATCTCTCTCACAAATCGATTTTGGGGTTTCAGATTCAGAGTCCGTACTTTGCGCTAGGCCTCCTTACTTTCAAATTGTATTGGATTTTGATCAGAAGTCACAGTTCGAAATATGTCTCTCTTCTGAATGTAACCCTGAAACATTCCGATTCCCATTAAATATTTTCTTCAGTCTCGATTTCTTTACCGCAGTTCCCTTAGTTCCCTTATATTACGGTGTTTGTTATTAAAGTACTTGGAAAAAACAATAGTTTATAAGTGAAGAAACTATATGGTCGGTATGGAAAACAATAACAGTCAAAAAAATGTTTGTAAGTTTTATAGGTTCAGCTTATTTTTCAATCTATTAGGCAAGTAGGTGATCCTTTTGTTTGAGCTAATGTTAATTGCGCACGTTACAAATAGACCATTGGTGCACAGCCGCAGATCGAACCTACGACTGCTGATTGTCCGTATTTTAGAAAATCGGCGTTTGACATAGTTGAGAATAGTGCAACAACTACGCCATATTCATCTTTTAAGTGTAGGTACTATAATGAAGTAACAAAAAATTTGTCATTAAAATTCTAATATTGCTCATTATCAAAGTTACGCAAAGGTATAACCATTAGGTAATAATATAGGTCACATTTTCATTATTAACGCAACAAAAATTATTACAAAACAATGGAGAAAAAATATCATTTTTAATTATGGACGCTCCTTTAAATCTCCATAGATTGACAATGACACACGGATTACGTTGGACATAAACAAAAGAGTTCACACACTGACGTTTGACTTACCATAGTTATTGTTCGAGATGAAATCGGCTTTCTGTCCCACACTTTCATTAAGTAAACAATAAAAAGTTTTCTAGTTTATCAGATTTCTAAGTTCAAATATTTGTGCGATTAGTTTGATAATAAGCAATTTAATAATAGTAGGTCGCGTGGTTTATCTAGGTATTATGTCATTTAAATACTTATCTCTGTCATAATTGAGATTATCTCATCTATATGTCAATTACAAAACACACGTCAAAAAATACCTCTTTTTGTGTTTTAAAAGGTAATGTTAAAAAACATCTTACAGAATCATAGTAAGTTTTAAAAATTTGCTTAATAATGAATTTCCGCAATTTATTAATTCATATGGAAACATTTAAGACAGAGAATGCACTCTTATCTCTTGAAATTACTTTAAAAAAATTAATCATATATCTAATATATAAAATTCTCGTGTCACATGTGTTTTTTTTCATTCGGTGTACAGAACCGAATTCCTCCAAAACGGCTCGACCGATTTTCGTGATTCTTATCGTGCATATCGGCCAGGGTGGAGAATCGATCAACATCTATTTTTCATCCCCCAAAATGTTAGGGGGGTGTCCCCTAGCTTTTATTTTTTAATTTTGTAGACAAAATTTTTTGTTTTCATTTTTTACATCAAACAAATATACACGCAACCCTTAATTTTCACCCCTCTACGATCAACCCTCATTTTTTATTTGTTACTTAAAAAAATATTTTTTTTTTGCAATATTTTTTGTTATTAAAATATATTCGTTACTTTAATAAAGATTAATTTATTAACCTGAATAAAACATACTTTTATTGTTTATAACGCTTTCGATTGTAAATATATCCCCGCACACTTACAGAAGATAGTTATTTTTATTGAATTCAAAAATGTTTCCTAGAAATAACATACATGGCAAAACAACGTTTGCCGGGTCAGCTAGAATAATACATGTTTATTAATAATCATAACATTCAATTATACAGTTTTTACAATTTTATTAACCTATATGGTTATTATAAAAATAATACTTTGGTCTCTGTGGAGTGTACCTTTAATGCTGGCAGCATTTCCTCGCTGTATCGCGATACTATTAGTTGAGCGAGGAAATCAACAACTCTGTGGTCACCGGTACTATCTATAAGAAAAACTAGTATTCCAAACTTACACGAGACTTTAATTATACAAATAACTACTTATTAAGTTATTATTTATAAGAACTAGGTATAAACATTTTTAATGTATTTTTAATTGTTTTAATAGTAGAATTATCGATGTAGGTATTATTGTGTAGTTATGTGGGAAATATACAAATATTGGTTAGACTGCAACGTGATTGATTCTAAATACATATTTAATAATAATAATAATATTTATTTGCAAGAATATGATACAATAATGTTTTGGTGATACAATCTAATGTTCGCATATTCTTATACACATACAATGGCGTGCAAATTTGTCTTAAATTGAATTTTACATAGATATTACATATGAGTCATAATACAGTCAATCCTTGTAAATTATTGAAATATATGATTACGTTATCAAATTAATATTAATTATAATAATTCACGACAAGTCAATTTTTAAAAACTATTGCATTATTTGTGAAATTCATTACTTATTAAAAACACGTTTATTATCGTAATTACGCTACAATTTTTATACAACAGTCGTGGTCAGCGACTTACACTTCGTATTCGTACAAAGGCAAGTTAATTAATTACTTTAATAACTAGAAGATATTAACTAAATAATACCAATTTGACGGAAAACAAAAACCGTGTTTCATATACGCCGAGGTTTGCGCATGCGTATAGTACGTTGTCTTTTCGCGGTCTATCTAAATAACATATCTATTTAACCGAATAGTAGTTATGCACATACAATATATTTTATGGACTGAATATTTACAGTATTCGTGTATAGATTCGGGACGTTAATAATTATCTATATGGATTCTTATTTACATACGAGCCTTATAAAATTAATAATTGAACCTAGAAGTGATGCAACAACAGATAATGAGTAATTTCTATGCAATGAATTGTTTTATTGTTTTGCTTTAACATCCCCATCCATATATTCTTTTGTTTGTCTCGTAAAGAAGCCTGCAATAGATTAAGGTAAAACGACTTCATAGAAATATTTTTCGATTAAAATATGTTTGATAAAAATACTATTGTATTATTAAAAAAAAATAGAATTTTTATATTTATTTTTCATTACTTAAAATTTGTTTCATGACAGTTTTAATTAAAAGATGTTGTTTCCTTCTTGTTTCTATGACTGAATGATATGTTAACATTATATTACATACAAGAAATTATAATGTGTTATAATTTAAATTAATCAAAAAAAATAAGTTTTAGCTGGTCATTATTTTTAATTGGATTTGGCGATTTTTATGCCTTCCTTATATTCATGTTACTTTCGATTAAATAATTAGCTAATTACGTAAGCTTCCTCAAATAATTGTGACTCTTACATAAGTATTAAAAATTTATATTTTATTTAAAAACTATTAATACATACTTTATAACATATACTATACATACAGACGATGTACTAAACCTTGACCTCTCGATGTTTTCCTTTACCACACGAGCGGGTATTAAATGCCCACATAGAAAGCAGTAGCAGAAGAAACAGACGCTTCTAGATGTTGTTCACGATTTCATCTTCGAATTACGGTAAACGTTCTATATAATGTGCTTTTAACTGTCAATTTAGCAAGCGTCTAATAGATTACCTTATTGAATACACGGAACATGTAAAATTATTACTAAACCAATTACTTCCCACGATATCTTAAACAAATGCTCATTCAATACTCATTATGCATACCGCTTCCTGAATACCATTCCTGTAATACAATCTCACGGGGTCATGTCGGCATCCCTCTTGCAATGCGTAAAATATCATAAGAGCATTATGTAATGCCTTAAAACGTTACCGCATTACGCTTTGTGGGAACGGACCACGGACCACACAGTTGGCGGGAATTTGCTTACACTTTGACAGGTGACATTTCCTGTATCACAGCCATCAGTGTAATACATCATAGGCTATAGAATGTTATGACAGACCATAGATCCATTTAATGTAAATCGAATTCGATTTTCGAAGTGAATGCTTTTCCGGTTAATGTATTTGCACAGATTCTAATGGTCACAGATTAAAAATCTAATATTTTTGATTACTCGGTAAGAAGTTTTATTTATCGGTTATTTCTGAGGTCGTAGGCTCAAACGGTGAAGGAAAGTATTGTAAGGAAACTGGCTTTAAACGAAAACCTCGAGGGTGTGTGTCAAGCAGAGGATGATCATGTACTTGCTTATTAGATTGACAAATAACCATGAAAGATTGAAGTGCCACAGATTTATTTATTTTTAAGCATAGGCATATAACACGTGCATTAAGGTTTACTTAGATAATTACTAACAATGTAAGATTTAGCTCCTAAATACTAAAACAGTTCAACAAAGTTGCTATTATATAAACCCATTAATACACCGTTGCACTTAATTACTGCTGCAAATGTACCGGCGGTATACATTTCACAGTAATTTATGTTCGCTCCTCAGTACAGGACCTCGTAAATAATGGTAACAGAAGCCTGCGTGCCGTGGGAGAGGCGCGATCCCACGCATCTTCTTAAACCCTAGTACCAATGGTGAAATTTATATTCTAATTGCAAGTTTCTATGCTTTCTTTAAACTATAACTATATTTCTATATTTTCTAAAACTTTTTTAAAGGCTTTTTTGGCGTTTCACTTTGAATATAAAATTATACGTAACTAACTAACTTAAATTATCTCAAATAGTAACATGAATACGTTACTTATCGAGTTAATTGAGTTTAGTTTTCCAAAAAATTAAAGAGGAATTGTTGTAATACGAATAGAAAGGGAATGTCAATTGGGTCACGCCGTCATTTGGATCTAAAACAACGGTTGCCTCACGATGTTTTCCTTCAACGTACAAGCGTGTATTAAATGCGCAGATGGAAAGAAAGTCTATTGGTGCACCGGCGGGGAAGAAACCTACGACCTCAGGGATGAGAGTTGCACGCTAAGCCTCTAAGCCAACTCTACCCTATATAAAAAATGTTGGCTACCGAAATAATAAAATTTAAAAAAAATAGTTACAGTTGCGGCATTGAGACTGTCTATGGGTGTCACTTGTCATCAAGTGAGCCTCATAACCGTTGCGACCTGTTCTATAAAAAAAAAAAGATTTACACATTTGGTTTTAGAACGTTGTATTAAATAGTTCGAAATTTAAAATATTAGTTCGTGTAACATTAAATCAATCGTCGTAGCAATTAAGAGATTTCTAGAAAGTACTCGACTCATTTGCTGCGTATAACTCAGAAGTAATGATCTTAGCTCCTTAACAAGACATGATATACGTCTGATAATTTTATACAATAGACTAAATTTGTGATACTGAATTCGTCTTTAGGCTTTTCTCTTATAACTTTTTTTCCTTACAAAAAGAGCGCATGTGTTACAATCTAGCCTATACAATAATTATGGATAATAAGTAATATTATTTTGATTTAATTTTCTACAGTACTAGTGAATAGCTATGGTTAATTAAAAGTCTTAGTGGTCTATAATGTTCTGACACTATGTTCTTGTGTCATCTCTCATAACTAAGGTTAATTGTATTTAAATGTTTATTTTAATCTGTAGTTAATATTACACGAGGAAAAATCTATTTTTGAATGTTTAACTAAAATTCAATATGCTTTAAAAAATCATACAGCATTAGAATGCTTTTTTTATAATGGCGAAAATGCGCTTACGTAGGCCCGTGCCATGGATGGCGAGACTGGCGAGGCGAGACTGTGGGGCTAGTTCGCCAAAGTATTCAATGCAAGTACACCAGAAGAATGCTGTATTTTCCCTGAATAATATTTGCTATATTTATTTTAAGTTATATATATCTTGACGTGCGAAGTCTGGATAGATGACTGAATAAAAATATTGGTAATAATTATATCTTTTGAAGAAAGTGGAATGAATGTTTTTAAAACATACATTAACAAAGAGGATTCCAGAGTTTTTGTTACACCCTAGCAGTAGATGATAACAAAATTATTAATTATTTAATAGAGGTAGCGCTGACATATAATAATAAACTTCGCTTAGTAACACATACTGGGACATTTTTTAAATTTATTATTAATATATTATAACTTTTATAATTTACTAAGTCTTTAAGAAATAGGTTTTAGTGGTTTTTAAGTTTTACTTTTTACAATAAAAAGTTCAATGGCCAGTAGTTTCGTTATGTAAAAGAACTGTGGAATCGACTACCGGCGGGGATATTCCCTGAGAGATACGACCTCCAAAAATTCAAAATTCGAGCGTACTCCTCCCTTAAAGGCCGGCAACGCACTCACTAAAAATGGGTGTCTATGAGCCCCGACGACTGCCTTTTTGGCCGTCACGCAGGCTCGTTTGCCCTATCATATAAAAAAAAAGAATTCCCCTGGCCGCGACTGTATTAACGCGATAAACTCAAAATATGACAACCATATAATTTGTAACGGCATCTCAATAAGAACTAGTTGGCGATGTCCCTAGCCACGTCGCCATGGCATCTTGGTTCCCTTAGTGCCAAAAATGTATGTTGATTGACTGAATTATAAATATTGTTGAAGAGCGGGCGAATCATTAATATTCTATTCTAACAAAATAAAACAATATAATATTCGTTAAAGTAAATATGCAAAGTTAAACATGAATTTACGAATAATTATTCATATAAGTGTAATGACTATCCCCACTTTTACTTAGACGGGAAAGTAATATGATGTTATGATAATATTATTCAATTAGAGTCTTGGACGGTAAGGTTGCCAGTTGCCACAACGTTCTTTAATCTGTGACATTAATTCGGAGATAGTGATATATTTGTTACCATGGTTACGCCCATGGTAAATATGGTTTTCTAAATCCAAGTTTTACAGTTTGATGTTGCTTTTGCCATAATTATTAAGATTAGCTTTTTAGTTTTAGTTAGTTATTAATATTGTTTTTTTTTATTTTCTCTAGATAAAGGTTCTATAGATTAATATAAATATATATATTTTTTTATATAACTTCTGGTTATGCACTTCTTGCACTCATTATTTTTATTTATTGTTTTCTTATATGTCAAGGATTGCCTGGAAGGGATCGCTTGTTAGCGATAAGGCCGCCCGTTGCATCCCTTGTAAAAAAAATTGTATTGTGTTATTGTGTTGACGATTTTAAAAATAACGGTGACATTACATATGCACAACGGTATAATAGAATTTATTTATGTAGGGAGCTAGAAGTCAATAATTATGAATGTCAGCTTACCAATTCTTAATAGGTCGGCAACGCATTTGCGATGTGGCAATGTGTGTCCATGGGCGGCGGATATCATTTAACTTCAAAAAATACTGGTTCTAAATTTACTGTCAGCTCTCGGTTCAAGGAACGGGCAAGAAGAATTGGCTATATACTATATTAAATGTAAAATAATAACATTTGTACTGTCGTATATACTCGTATATGTATATAACGACTCTTCATAAGGACTTAAAACAAAATAATTAACTGTTTTTTTTTTTTAATTATTATTTGATCTTCTGTGTCCTAAAGAAAACGCACAATTTATGCGAGATTTCTTATGTCAATATGGCAATTGACAGCCCTACGTATCTGAGATTCACGAGATGAAATCAAAGCGAATGTAATTAAACGTTATGTATTCTCCGCAAAAATATTATTTACATTTTTGTTAAGTAACCTCTTAGAAATTTCGGACAAGTTAGAAATGTTAGCTTGTATTACTTTATATTATTATATTATGTATTACTTATTTATTTATTTAGTTTACCACGTTATAATAAATACATGTACAAATACAATATATCAATAATAATACATGACAATTACTTTTATTTTATTAAAGTATTCCTACAGCCACTCATTAAACAATATTCAAACAATTACATTATACACATAAACCATTGAATTTACACAAGATATAAATTTGGGAATAAAACTTGGAAATTATTAACGAAACACACAGACAAATATGTAATTATTAAAAAAAATCGAAAACCCTTTAACAATCAAATTGCCTACCACCATGGTGCGTGGGCCCCACATTTGAAACCACTGCTATAAATGATTTATTTATCATTAATGGTTTTACTATCACTATCAAATGTTTTAAGTACGTCTTCAACTCATAGAGCGCAGTGTCTTTATTTATATTCAAATAAGTTTAATATGTGATAATTAAAACCTCGAAACGCAGGTCAGCAGTTCATTAATACGATTCCCAGCTGTGGAAAAGTGGAGTTTTCTACGGAATTATACTCGTTAATACGGCAAAGGCATACGGTCAGGGAAAATCGAAACTAAAAATCGTTGGAGTATGTGGCCGAAATGCTAAAGGAAACAGACATCTGAAGGTCAAACAAGACAAAGAGATGTAATGCCAAGTTTTTTTATGAAACAACGCATAAAATATTACGATAATTATACACACATTTTGTTTTTGTATTGAATTTTTTTATTGCACATACAGTTATATGTTAAAAGATGCAACCGACATTTCTAAAAAATAGCTTGTTAAAAATTATAATTGCTAAACGGTTATTCATAACACTATATGGATTCAAAGTACGTCGTGTGTATATTCTCAAGAGTATCAGAGAGAAAGCAGATAGAACGCCAAGATTGCGATGTAAGCTTCTATTAACGAACTTAATTATATGTAATATAAAATGCAATTAAAACTCGCACATACAAAATAACATAAACGTGTAATGTTATTTATGTTTGATAAATCGGTGATGTTAAAGAAAATGTGTGCGTACACGCGTTAGAAGATAATTTTTTTTTCGAAAAATGTATTCTACTTTTGTAGAAAAAAACTACACTAACAATTGAAAAAAAGTTTTAATTTAAATAAAGTTTATTTAAAGATCACAAAAATTAAATGTTTACTATAGCTAATCTCAAGGTGTCGGTTTTTTGTGACGGTGAACCGCGCATCGTAAAAAATTTCTTTCATCATTTTTCGACGCGCCAAAAGAAGTATAACTTCAAAAATACAAACAGCCTTTATTTCGGACAAGTTTTTTCCTTAAATACATAAAAGCCAGACTTCCGTTTGCCGATCTCGACAAAGACTTCCTGACCCATTCATGCTGCCCTTACTCGCCCCCCTCTTCAAACCTTGCCTGCAACCAGTATTATTCATCTCCCCATTTCTTTTACTGTCCGCCTTTTTTTCTTTTTCCAATTTTGGATTTTCAACTTATTATACTATTGCTACTATTTATTTATTTATTTTATTTATTAACATTTCGTTGCATTACCTATAAGAAAAAAAAATTAACATAATTTAATGAAAAGCAACTGGCGGCCTTATCGCTTTAGAGCGATTTCTTCCAAACAACAACTGTGAGTAAATTACATAAGGTAGGCAAGAAGTGCAAAAATACATATTACAAATACAATAAGAAGGAAAAAACATACTTAACTGAAACAAAAATAAATAGAAATAAACTAAACTGATTTAGGATACATAAAAAAACCAAAAAGTAAAAAGTGCACATGAATAATAATAATCTAATTCAAGATTCTCAATTTCTCAGCTCTTCAGGTGTGTCCCGTCCATCTCCACTAGACATGATCATTCGAGAGTACCGTAGCAATATGTCATCAGCGAATTTAATGACAACCGGAGATATTAATCATCAATAAAAATCTACGCTATCTACGCGGCCATGATTAAATAATGATTCTAATAATTACAATTTATAACCTAGAAGCTCTAAAAAGGGTTGGAGACCTTAAAATAAAGCTTTTTATGACCAGATATAGGCTTCAAGGTGTGTTACAGATAGTTTTGAACTTCGTCTGATTATCATTATTTCACGTAATATTATAGACAGCTGTGCTTCAGGATTTGCCACGTGCGCGTTACAGTTTCTATTGAAGGATGTAAAACGATAGGAAATTAACAGATGAAGCTTACAAAATTTAAATAAAGAAAGAATATCTTTGTATAGACGTAAATGTAAGAAATCCAAAATTAAAATCCGGCGATTTTAAAACATTTTCTATTCACAAAAATCGAATCGGCCATTGCAGAATTCACTAAAACTGGAAGCATTTGTCGCCAATCATCCATCTACGTCCACGAATGGTGGAGCAATGATCAAACCAAGAAATTGATTGATTTACAGCATACACACCAAACAAATATTTCTTTTCTACTCAAAAATAAAAACAAACAATTCATCTGTCAGTCTTCCCTAGCCTGTCACAAATATATCCAGTTCTGGTGCTGAGGAAGGCGTCAAGCAGCCAGATCAGAAGTGCAATCGCAATCCTTCATACGTTTTTGAAGTCTGTTAATAATTACTTTATTCCGCTTATAATTAAGTTGGCAGTTTTCCTACAACATGAATATGTCAAGTCGGAAGAAATTCTCTGAGGCCAACCACATGTACAATTTCGTATCAACATTGACCTAGTAAAGGCGAGAATACATGAATTTGTTGCCTTACATATAAGGCACTTTGATTGTCAAGCGCGATTTAAAAACTAAAGATTGTTACTAAAGTTAAGATTATTACCACGCAGTGGTAAGTCTAGTAACTTCATGTTTCTAAATATTACTACTCTAAGAAAGCAGCCCGCTGTTTTAATATGGCCTGGCTGGAGGATCACCTGATGATATGTGATACCTATATCCATGCACACTGCCACCGATTTTACACGTGCTGGCCTTTTTAGAATAGGTACGCTCTTTTCGAAGGCCTAAGTCCTGATGTAAGCTCACCGATAGTCAACTTGTCGGAATGCTTGCAAGTGTGTTGCCGGCTTATAACTATAACAAACGAAATAAGCGTTTTACAAGCAAATTTAAATTAAATTCAAAATCATTTATTCATGTAGGTAACTTAATGTATACTTATGAACGTCAAAAAAAGAAATATACATTAAATGCTTCTAATTGTACATTTACTGCCAGTTCTCAAATCAAGGGCGTAGAACGGAAGAGAAGAACTGGCAATAAACTCTCCGCCACCTTTTCATCGCCAAGTTTTTTCTTTTTTTTTAAGTCATTAACGATATTTTTATTACACCTTACGGTTGAGTTTGTTTTTCTTAATATTATCTCAATTGTTTTGCAAGAGGTAGATGCGAATCAGCGAAGATAAATATTTTGTATTACTGACCAATTAGAAGCTTTCTATTTGATGTGTTTAAATAGTTTATACAAATGTACAATTATGTGAAAACGCATTGTGACAGTGAAAATCCAAGACAATGTATGAGAAAATATATTCTTAAGATAATTTGTTGGGACCCAGACAACGTTTCCGTTTCTAGTGCATTCAATTAATCTCTTTTGTAACTTTTGCATCTTACTTCGTTTACATAAGGTATATATAACTTCACCTAGCCGGATGCTCATCTGATGTTAACTGATGCCTACGCCCATGAAAACTGCCACAGGGCTCGCATGCACATTACCTTAATACCCAATAACCTATCTTAATCCATTCTTGACCATCTGAGATAGACATCTTAAGCCAAATATTGAAAAGTGTACGAATAACTAATGGAAGGATTGCAATAGCCATCTGTCGATACAAGCTATCCATGGTAGGTCAGATCGGTTTATAGATGTTTGTATGAAAAAACCAGTTCAACTGTGCCAATATCCTATCTTAATAAACATATATGTATATTTTAATATTGTTAGTACAGTTTTATTTACTTTATTTGTTTTATATTGATTATTAAATATAGTGTAAAGAGCGAAGAGATTGCATTCTATCCATCGCCAAAAATGGAATGTTTTCGTAGGGTTTGGTTATATGGATGAAGGTAACAGATTGATCGACTGTCACGGTTTGATTCAATCTGAGATTTATTATTGGGTTCGGGTGTAAGTTTATTTGTTTCGGTAATAGTCAATGAGCAAATATAGAATTACGTATTCGCTATCAAAAAAAAAATAGTCATATCATTAATCTAAAAAAACAAACAAAACGAACAGTTGTTACCTAAATGAATAAATTATTTTTGATTTTGCCAAAATTAGTCTACATACAATGCATGATCCTTCTTATATGTTGTTTCTAATATAAGGAAGTGATTAAGTTATAAAATGTCATTGCAATATCCGGTGTTAATACAATTAAAACGCTGAAGCGATATATTAAAACTTAATGTGGAAATTACAGAGTTCTCAAATTTCCACCAAAAAAAAAATTGTTTCGGTATAGCAACAGAAGACTAATTGCTATAATACATAAATTATACATTACTACGGCTTAAAACTTGATATATATTCAATAAGAAAGAGATCTAAAGGTCAGCAACTCACTTGCGAGCCTTCTGGCAAATGGCAATGTGTCATTTCACACCAGGTGAAACTCCCATTTGCCACTTGATACATGAAAAATAAAAATCCTGGATAAATATACGTACAGGATATCAACGCCAGAAATTAACAACATAAGTATCTAATAAGCAGATGAGAAATAAAAATATTCAAGTCATACTATATTTTATAATATTTTAAATTTAGAATCTTTTAAAATGTAATTGTTTTTTTTAATAATATTGTATTCTAGTATCTATAAAAGGAATCGCTCTAGTCTATGACTTAGCTAATTCTATTATTAGCTTACACAAACAGGAAGGAGTTTTTACGTTCGTTCACAGACTATTGTGATCAACGATTCTTTATTTGCTTTCTCTTAATCACTAGTATTTCTAGACTATATCTGAACTGGTGACATAGTTTTACAAATAGCTTTGACATTTTAATTAAGAATTATAATAAAAGATAGCTTATCAGCATAGCCAATTGTTTTTATTAAAAAATATAAAAATCAGGCTTTACAACCTCTTTAGGCCTAGGCCTCAGATTTCTGAATCTGTTCCGTGGTCATTTAGAAATCTAATAAGTAGGTAGCCTCCAGTGCCTGCCACAAGCCGAGTTTTTGGGTCCAATACATGTCGGTTTCCTCACGATGTTTTCCTTCAACGTTGATCAGTTAAAGTGTATGTAAAGTAAAATCCCGGTTAAAGTGGTCTTAAAAGGTCGGCTACCCACTGGCGAGCCTTCTGGCAATGTGGGTGTCAATGGACGAAGGTCACATCAACCTGCTGCCCGTTCGCTCCTTATTAGGTATATAGACTTTGGGATAGTACAAGCGAGTACAGAATGGCTAGAGTCTAGACTGTGCGATCGGCTACAGGACCCGAGCTATATATCTATCTATATGAAGGACATTCAAACACCACATAATACAAAATAATATATCAACGGTATATGTATCTATTTGGTAAAAATTGTACGACAATTTAAGTAAACATAAATGTCATAAAAACAAACAGAATTTAAATACAATAAAAATACCTGAAATATTTGTTAAGCATAAAAGCGGTTAGGTATGTGATAGGCACTTAACAATGCTTTCTTGCTTGTTAGTTTTTTCGCTATGTTTTGTAATTTGAGGTCTATTGTTTTGTGATGTCGATATGTTAGTCTGTCTTGACTAACTCCCGAACCCAATCCACAATTTCTGATAGAAAACCACCTGAGATTGTGGATTGTCAGACCTTGACAGTCAATCGATTATCTGCATCCCAATAAACAAACCCTACGAAGACAATCCATTTTTGGCGATGGATAGAATGAAATCTCTTCGATAATCAATATAAACCAAATAAACAAATAATTTAAAAATATACAAGTCTATGTTTAAAACATATCAAATAGCTTTTTAATTATTTTAAAACTGATGTAAGTTAAAATCTTGAGATAGGATATTGGCACAATTGAACTGTCATTTTCAAACAAAGGTCTATCCATACACGGATCCAACCTACCGTGGATAGCTAGTATCAATCAAGTAAATAAATACAGCTATTACAATCAAGTTCAACAATTAAGTAAATAAATATAGCTATTACAATCCGTCGATTGGTTATTGGCACTCAATAATATGATTGAGATAGGTTATTGGGATTGGGTGAAATATCTTTGAACTCGTGTGATCAAGTTTTGACATTTAACAATTTAAATTTGCGAAAAACTGGATAATTTTAGAATATACATAAGCGTCGTGTTTGTGCACGCTGCGCCTTCCGCACCTATCATTCAGGACACCCAGGCCAAATTTATAACTTCTACCGTTGTTTTTTGTATGTGTTGCCTTGTTGGCGCCGATTTTAATAAATAAAATGACGTATATTTGTGTTTATGTAATCCCATATATAGTAATAATAAGTTACCCCACAATAATGCATCTTATGTGGTAACTTTACTCAGTGACATAAGGTAATAAATTACGTTATTAATTTTGTAATTTCATGACGCTATTCACACGTTTCATCTCTAACATGAGTCGCAGTTTAGTGAGAGTTAGTTTACATTCGATACCTTAAACATACATATATGATATAAGTTATTAGGTAGCGGGCGGTAATATATAGCTAACTAGCGATTACATCCAGGTATCAACTCGGCGTCCGCCGTTCCACAACTGCGCGTTTTTCAAGGCATTTTTTGCCGCGCACCACCACTTTGGGGAACCAGCTGCCAACTGAAGTATTTCCGAACCAATTCGAATAAGGGTCCTTCAAGAAAAGAGCGTCCCAATTCTTAAAGGCCGGCAACGTACTCGCGGGCCCCCTGGCATTGAGATTGTCCATGGGCGGCTTATCACTTAACAGAATCGTTTTTACAGCCGGTTTGCCCCCTGTTCTATAAAAAGGCAAACCTAGTATAAAAGGGTAAAGTAGTATTAATAATAAAATAAACTAAACAATTATTATTTTCTTTTACATATGTATGTAAAAGAAAATAATAACGCAAAAAAAAAGCAAAAAGCAAAAGCATCGTTTCCTCACGATGTTTTCCTTTACTGTGCGAATGTGAAATAAAGAAAGTCCATTGGTGCACAGTCAGGGATCGACCGTACGACCTCAGGGATTAAAGTCGCATGCTAAGCCACTAGACCAATACTGTTAGATGTTCATAAATATATTTATATGAATATATTCATGTTCAACTAGTAATATAGATCGTTTTCTCCAATTTGCAAAGTTGATCTATTTGATGAAACAACATTCTTATAGAGAGCTTTTATCCTGGCTTCATCCGATTACTTCTTGAATCTTTTCAATTGAATTTGAAAATATAAGTAACCGTTTTATCCGTACAACGCCATTCAAACTTTCCGTATAATTCCGTTACCATTTTCTATCAACAATTTGCCTCCACGATTAGTTACTAATAACATATCAAATCACGTCAATGTACACTTGTAAACGGCCATGTATATAAAAAGAAATCAAAAAGAAAAATGATACTTTTAAAATCTTGCTGCAATTTGCATTATATCGCTAAAAGACCCGATCGATATTTACATTTTAAATTCGGTCCAATGTCAACATTTTAAATTAAGATAAACATTCACCCAAATAAACACATGACATTTGAAAGTGAGTGAAAGTGCACCGGCAACGTCCATGTTTTGTCTATAAAATTAACTTAATTGCTCGTTTTACGAGATTCTGATTGAGAAATTAACAGCTATTGAGTATTTATTATAGTCGTACTATTAGATACAAACCTTTATTAGTAACAATTAATTTATATAGTATGTTTCAAAGATCTTTCTTGAAAAATCAAAATCAAAAATATCTTATAGGTAAACAAGTACAGTCATGAACGTCAAAAAAAACGAATTAAATTAATTGGAAATTTACATTTACAAGTACGCAAGCCAAGGACGTAGAATGGGCAAGAAGAACTGACAAGAAACTTTCCGCCACTCTTTTCAATCGCCAAGTTTTTAATACATATTGTTTGAATTGGAGCAAATCAATCCCAAGGATTAGGATAATTTATGTATTCATCACATTTATAAAAAGCTTTATTGATTAATTTACTTTTAACGAGGGCTTTGAATTTATTTTGTAGATTTTATATCTGATTTATAATCATTCAAATCATGTCAAATGCCTGTTCTAGTACTCTGTAACTCCCAATACAAATAACAATCCCGTTTTAATATAGTTTAAATATTCGTAAAGCAACTACGGGATTGCGCGTAATAAAAACCCCATGTTAAAGTCGGCATCACTTTCGCTATTAGTAGTTACAGAGGTCCAGCGCTGTTCCCTTCTTCAAGGCATAAAACAGACAGCTAGAAGTTGAGTTCCAAATCGAATGTTTAAGTATTTATACTTTTGCGCGGTCGTGTAATATCCAATGTTAACGTTATGGTCATTGATTTTCCCATACGATTTTCTGATGCTGTAATAGAGAATGCTTAATTGTTAACTGACCATAAGTAATTTGAGTATTGCTTTACTGATCTAAAGCTTTATTGTTTGAAAGTTTGATTTATTAGTTTTGATTGAATCGATTCGCGATTGGACAACCGTCTTAAATTTGGTACCGATTAATAACGTTTTCACTTTTTTATTAAACACCAAAAATTATCAGCCATTTGACCACTTAAATATGAGCTGATTTGGTAGGTTTAGCTAGAGTTAGAGGCATTTTATTACTTTAAAATTTATTTCATAAATACGTTTACATTGAATTATAGAATACATTATTTACATCTATAAAAGTCTACACAAATTTCTACTAAGATAGTAATCCGAGATATTAATAAAACTTTTCTTTTTCAGAACGACAATGACTGTCAAGAAGTCGAATCGATGTGGAGGTTGGGCAGCAATCGTCGCGAGGCAGAAATTGCATAATGCGAAACAAGAGTTAGATGTTGTTAACATAAATAAACAGACAACACATGATGATTACAACACAATCGTTGGGTTCAACGAGAAAGACCAATTACAATTACGAACTAGAGAAGAGGCAATTGAAGATGATAAACAAAAACTTATCAAAGATTACAATTTCAATACGAATAAATATGAGAATATATCCATTGATGATATTATTACATGCGTTAATATTGAAAATTTCCCGAATTGCGAAAACACTCTAGTCTTCTACGTAACTAAAAATATAAATAAGGAAGCTATAGCGCTCAAATTTGAAAATGAGCAGGACTTCAAAAGAATATACTTCACATATAAATACTTTAAAATGCGGAATCGGCTTACTACAAATTACACCAGCAGTGATAGCCTCTTTTCGAAAAAGAATCTTAAAAATAGAAAAAACAGTATGGAGGACTATGGATTTTTTGATAAAAAGCTTGAATATGATGTGAAACAGATAGAACACGATGGCGTGACCCATATATCAGTTCAACAAAAAGGCTTCAATTCAAAATATGATCAACCATTAAGTTTAATTGGTATAAGAAACGATGTTGACGCTGGTGAAATAGATAGTATAATATACACTGATATAGAAATTCCAGCAAAACCTCAAAAGAAAAAGTTATTTAATAAGAAAGCTAAGGCTCCATCACCTCCAATACTAACAAAAGAAACGCCGAAGGTATTAAAAGGCGAATTCGTTAGAGTGAACGTCGACAGATCACCAGATGTTGTTCCGAAAGATTTTAAACAGAATAAAATTCCCGATATCCTTATATATAGGGATAAATCAAAACGAGGCAGTCCGACAAGTAATCTGTGGTCTACAAATAAAGGTAAGCATATATTTCCATAGTAACGAATTAAACAAAAAGGTTATAAGTAAAAAAATTACATAGAAGATGCGTAATCTATGAATTTTTTGGTTTATATTTAACTGAGTTCAATTTTTCTCTTTCAAATGTCTAATCTTTTGTTTTATACTTTTGTAAGGAGGTGCAACCATTACCCACCTCCTTACAGTTTAAAAGTAAATAGTTATAATAATAAAACTAACAATATTAAAACTAAAATTAACACTGTCATGTATAAGTAATGTTTCTTACAAAAACGTTTTATAAGTGTCATAAATTGCTCATCTTGATTAATTTAGTACGTAATGCTGGCTCATGTTTCCGTATTGCTGTTATACAATTGCATAATGCTCTATGTTTTATGGTACCTGTATATTATACTATACTATAAATTTAGTACTATTTTATTGACCTTTGTATACATATTTCGCTTCCCGCTTTTCATTAAAACCTCTCAGCAGCTTGTATACTTTAAAGAGGTCGTACAAGTTTTAAGTAATTAGCTCTACTGCAAATTATCCCCCCCCCCCCCCCTCTTGTCCGCAAAAATAAGCAAAGCTCTCAGAAAGTAGAGTGTTACGTATATACGAAAGTAGAGTTTTGTGGGAATCCTCGAAAATGTATTTAGTTTACAAGCACAGACCTTGTATAAAAAAGTAAATAATTACTGTTGACGTAATCACCAAATTAGAAAATCAAATACCCCTTCCCCCCTATAGTGCCTACGTAATACTTAAATGGCCCCAACGCGGTGATTAGATCTAAAGTGTTTGATAAAATATATAAAAATACCTATCGCACAAACCTTTCTGATATTTATGAAAACTATAGTAAAGGATGACCAGGCGTACAGGGCCGCGAATGTAAAGCGATTTGTATCCAAGGCCTTAGGTGACCGTAAACTCTTGCGCAACGCCGGTCATTCGCTTAGTCGATGCATCTTTATAAATCAATTTGCAATTTGTCAACATCGTTATGGTTCTTGTAGAAATTTGTAAATTTAGAATTTGACTTGACAAAATATCAAATAGACATTAATAATGTAAGGGAGACAATATTTATGAGTCCGGATTTCAATTATATAAGGATAAATATAATAGTTTAATAACCAAATAAGCCAGTGGCTCGACTCGGCGTCAGATTTCTGTATCAGTTTCATTATCATTTGTCAATCTAATAGGCAAGTGGATGATCAGCCTCCTGTGTTAGATAGACGCCTTTTTGGGTCTAAGGCACGACGGTTTTCTTACGATGTTTCCCTTAACCGTTCGAGCGAATGTTAAATGCGCACATAGACCGAAAGTCCATTGGTCCACCAGCCGGGGATCGAACCTACGATCTCTACGATGAACATGCACGCTAAAGCCACTAGCCTAACACTGCAATTTTGTTTAGAAATAAATAATAATTTAATTGGGCAAAATATATAAAATTGGGCCACAGTGGTCTGTCACCAGCAACCTTAGTTTTAATAAGCCTCATTTTATAACAGTATCCCACATAAAACAGAATATAATAAAACTAAATAAATAATTCAAATAACATAAATTTGTTTATTCATTCCCAAAAATACATACACTATCCATATCCTAAGCCAATACGATAATGTACAAAAAAAATATACATAAGTACGTACGATATAATACTGCAGCAAAATTGCTAATTCTTTCTTCAATTATAATTTTAAATTTGTTGGACTTGGTCTTGAGATTTTTGGATCTGACATGAGCGCTTTCTCCCAAAGTTTTATTTGCATTAAAAATCCATTGATTTATTGGGTTGGATCGCTCGACCTAAATGAGAATTTAAAGCGGGTAGAACAGTAATGTTCGTCACTCCTTATTACCAAGCCCTGTTGGACACAATCATGTATTGGGAAAGAAGCCTATTGCGTATGTCAGGCTAACAAGCTTGTTATAAAATCATAATATTTGAATTGCCTCTCGGATTGCGAATCTCTATGACATACATTGAGACATGACATAATGTTGGTAATTCTCTAAAGAAAATCGGTATCGCTGACAGCTGTCAGCGGCGGTGTCACTTAACATCAGGTGAGCCTCCTGCTCGTCTGCCTCCTGTAACATAAAAAAAGGTAAAATCCTTACTCAGAGACGTCGATAGTCTAAAGGTATATTAGTAATAACGAATAAAATAAAATAAATTATTAATATAACCTAATAAAATTAATGTAGGTAACGTAATCCCTACATTACTACTTATACATACGTCAAACACTTCCTAGTGGGAGTGCCATGCTGTTGCCTTCGGGCTTCAGCCAAATTCTAAAAAGGCCGGCTGCGCGCTTGCGAGCTTTCTGGCAGTGCGAGTGTCCATGGGTGGCGGTGTCACTTAACATTAGGTCTGCTTCCTGTAACATAAACAAATAAAAATGAATATTCCAAAAAATAAAAACAAACATTAAAATATGATAACTATATATAATTAAAAGGCTAGGTTTCTAAGATACTGGCAGCGTTCCCTCTTTGAAAAGCTAGACTAATTCTCTTTCCGAAGTAGCTTCCAAACTCTTCGGTCTCTTGTGATGTCAACTAACCTTTTTACTATTTCTTACTTTAGTTTATATATCTAGAAAGTCAGCTACTATATTTTATATTCAGTGAGTTATTGATAATGTAAAAAAGTTTATTTAATTTTCCAAAGACAATTTTTATCCTGCAGTCGGATGTTAAGGGAACTTATTAGCTTTAAGTTTTATTAAATTCTAATCAAGTTATGCCGTTGTTTAGTTGACTTTGTAAAATGAGACAATTTCATAATTAAAGACATAACTAATAGAGTTGTCAGGCGTCAGGTATAGGTACTCGCATTTTGATAGTTTAAAAAAAAGGATCTTTTCTTAAACACTGTTACAAAAAATATTTTCACTGGAAGTTCTTTCGGATAAGCTTACTAAAATATACTAACATATATTAGTATATTTTCCTTTCTTATTTGAAATATTTTTTAAATATCATTTTTGTTTGAGGTATTAGTCTGTGCTACGGTAGTGAATCTAGTAATATTACTTCAATATTGTACAACTAAATTGTAAAACCAATATTATTTAATTACCATTAAATATCCTTGACCAAAAAACTAATGTTTGTACAATTAATTTGTAAGCAAACACATTAATTGCTAATAGAACCTGTTCAAAGATTTGTTTTTATTCCGCATAAGTATGTTTAAATATGGCCCTCAAAATGATCTTAATCTCTTGCATGAGTGGTTTCAGTCAAATCTTTTAACTATTAATATTAAAAAAACAAATTATGTTATCTTTGCAGCAAAAAATAAAAAAATAAATAATAATTTCGAACTTAAAATAGACGAAAAACTACTTGAACGAAAAACCAAAGAAAAATATCTCGGACTTATTTTGGACAGTAACCTAACCTGGAAGCCACACCTAGAAAAAATCAAATATAAACTAACCCCACTCACAGGTGCACTACGAAATATAACAAATTGTCTCCCTCGAAAGGTGCGGTATCTTATCTATAATTCTTTGGTAAAGCCTCATATCGACTACCTCATTGAAGTGTGGGGTACTGCAGTGAAGTCTTATTTAGATTCAATTCAAAGAGTTCAGAATAGATTAATAAAAAAATTATTTAACTATAAATTACGGACACCAACTGAAAAGATATACGAAGAAACAAAAATAATGAACATAAAACAAACGTACATATACTACTCTTGTATTCTAATACGTAAAATATTAAATAAGGAAATAAATTCCAATATAACATTTGTAACAAAACAACAGACACGGAAGATTAACTTAAGACGCGCTAGTTACTTGGTGACGCGCCCTCCTAGAACTAACTATGGAAAAAGAAATCTGGAGTTTGAGGGTGTTACAATTTATAATAAGTTACCATCGGTTATAAAAGGAGAACAAAGCTATGCCCGGTTCAAAAAGCTACTAAAAGCTCACACAGTTAAACATACAAATAAGTGATTAAATATCTATATATAAATAAAGCAATACACCCTATGTAGATTAGATTTATACCGCTAAAGTTTAAATATTAATTAGTAATTACTTCTATTAGACAAAAACAATTAAAACCCAATAGGTAAATAAAATGTTTTATGAACCCATATAAATCATATAAATGTATTTACCTAAAATATCTAAATAGAACAATAAACTAAAAATAAAATAGTCTTATTAAAATATAAAAAGAAATTAATATAAACCTGTTATATCAGACTATGCCATCAATGCCACATCTAGTAATAAATCCAATCCGAACATCTATGTTTTTGCTTGGTTGACCGTCGAGTTTATTATGTCTACCTACATTTTTGTTGCTGTTTTTGTTTTGTAAAATTTATATAGGTACCTACATCTGTGCGTTCTAATAATAATTATTAATCTTAGTTTATAATGTTTTCTCAGTAAGCGAATTTTTGTACATAATTCATATGAGAAATAAAGTTATTCTAACCGTAAATATGGCCCTGATTAAAAATGTTTAATTAGTTCGATCCAGTTCTTTAAGGGTCCTCATAGATGGCACTAGGCAAACGAAAAAAAATTCTGACCAACAGTTACCATATTTTTCTGTTGATTTACGACTTTGACCTTATCAGAATTTAGATGTACCTTTGATGTGAAAGAAAAGAAAGAAAGAAAGAAAGAACTTTATTAGACACAATATACAGGAATGTTTAATAAAGTAGAGTGCACTGGCCCCCACACTAGGATTCCCTGTGTTGTGGGCAGCCAGTCTCTTCCTTTTCACATCTAAACTGTATTACTTAATTAATTCTACATAACACATTTATATCTATACTATTTTTGTACAATAAGAATGTTTTCTGTGTCAGTATAGGACAGCTTAACAAGATATTGTTTGAGTTTTCTAGTAAAAGTATGTAATGTGATTTTTGTAATGTTAGTGAAAATTTTGTTTTTAATGAAGTGGTTAAAGATGAATGGGCCTCGGAAGGAGAAAAAGCGTTGAGCGAAAAAAGTGCGATTTTTAGGTTGCTTATATATATATGCGTTTGAAAGAATTGACTAGTCGTTCGTGTCCTAACAATTCTAGGAGGAATCCAATTTACAAATTAATTTCCAAACTTAGGCCAGCGACCTTTGCGATAACACTTAAGCAAGTGGATTATTACAAGTTCTAAAATACTAATTCCAGTTTTTACGAATCAATGATTTATCTCTGAAAGCGCATTTTAAAAATAAAATAAAATACGTTTATTTTGGAACATAAGATCATCAAGGTATCACTTATTCCACGTCATTTAATTTGAACCTGTAGGCAAAGAAGACAGAGGGTGTAGGCCGAGAGAAAAAGGCAGCGTCAAAAACTCTCGGTAATCTTTAAAAAAAAGCAAATCATCAAACAATACTTGATTTAAAACAAATGTAAAAATATTTTTAAAATAATGCTATATTTGTTTAAAAATAAGTATACAATATTTGATAAACTATAACTGACAAATGTGTATAAACTCTAAAATAACTCTGTTAAGCTAATGTCAATTTAACTACGGTTAATTATTACTTACAGAAACAGTCAAATTAAAAGTCACTACACTTGTTTTGCAAACACTTTTATTTCTTTCTAATATATTTAAGGGACATATTTCCATTAACTCTAAGTTGAACTATCTACTCCCCTACTGTTGTCTATGATGGTGTGTTTTTTTAGGCGGTAAATTACAAATTTGTATAACTTCGTTCAATACCATAGACACCAAATGTGGTTTCAAAGTTTAATACGCAGATATTTTGTAGGACATAAAATTTCCCCGTTGACAGCTGACAGTCTGTGAAGGTTGACACAGATACGCATTTAACAAAAGACTATTAATTTTATGACATCCTACTTGGCGTTTGCGTTTGCAAAATCCTGAATACTTGTTAATATTACGTCTATTGTCCACGTCATACTTCGTTTATTCGCAATTTTAAGGCATATTAGCGCGTATGATTCCCATTTCTAAATAGCACACAATACAATTATTTACTAAACTATCTTCATGTTCGTGGGCTAATCAGCAACAGAAAATAAATAATATATATTCTAATTAATTTGCTATATCTGTTTTAAATATTGTAGAATTGTTTGATGATTTGCTTTTTTTAAAAAGGGTACCGAGAGTTTTTGACGCCGGCTTTTTCTCTCGGCCAACACCCTCTGTCTTCTTTGCCGATGAATAGGGATGCCAACAGGCACGAATTTAATGACGTGGAATAAGTGATACCATGATGATCTTATGTTTTTTTTATTTTATTTTTATAAATGTGTCTATTACTAACCCAATTAATCGAATCGATTCTCTCACTCAGCTTTTAATGTGAGATTAATTACAAACAATTTAAATGACCTTAAAAAGTGGCTGTAATAAACGTTACAAGCCAACAATGTTGTCATTACATCTGCTTTAATACGACTTCATGCCAGCAAAGGTCTCAATATTTAATGATTTATTTTCACTTTAAACTTTTGATATTTGCGATTTATTACTATCAATAGTGATGAACTAAAACTTAAACAGTTTACGTAGATGTGATTTCACTGTCGTATTAATAAAAGGTTTACAATTTATATAAGCAGTGTTAGTTTAGTGGCTTTATCATGCCCCATCCCTGGGAAAACATAATGAAACCAGCATATCTTAAATCCAAAAGTCGATGTGTGAAACAGAAGACTGTCACCAACTTGCCTTTGAGAATATTCACATAAAATTTATTCATCGTTATAGCGTTTTATCGTAGTAAAACACAAGCTTGTATGTTACTTATTTAAACTGCCTGCTAACACAGAATATACTAGCTGCCCCCGCGAACTTCGTTTCTCCTTAATGAGATTTTACTGAGCCTACTTGTTTAGTACATACCAACATGGAACATTTTGCTATGCTATCCTAGAAATCTTTTAAGGTTGTTCTGTGAACTTTTCTCTGTGTAAACCTCAGACTTCAGAACATAAGTTTTTAATAATGAAATAAAAAATAGGGGTTGATTGTAAAGAGTTGAAAATTCAGGGTTCTGTATTTACTAATGCTGTATCATAATAAAATATTGTTTTATCTAAAATTGAAAAAAAAATTAAGGATGCATTACTCTTAACATTTAGGGGGATGAAAAATAGATGTCAGATTCTCAGACCTACCCAACATGCACACAAAATTTCATGAGAATCGGGAAAGCCGTTTCGGAGGAGTTTAACCACAAACACCCAGACACGAGAATTTTATATATAAGATAATGATATTATAAAATATAATTAACTGTTTAAAATGTTACATCACATGCAGATTTGACATGGCTTGTGCGGGATTTTTGTTATGTACAAATTTTGTTGCAATTAACGTATTTAATATTAAATAATGCAGCGAAAATTAACGGGATTTCCGATAACCAATTAACATTTAATAAGTTTCCTTATATATTTTTGGCAAACTCTTTCCAAATGTAATAGTATTTCGTTACATAAGTCTGTGCTGTGTGTTAGATTACAGGAAGAGCAGCAAATTGAGTAGCGCGAGAATTTTATATGTTACGCTTGAATAGTATCACACGACTAAATGAGCGATGAACCACGACCTAGGAACTGCTCATTTTCTTTCATGAGGTTTAATTACCTTCCTGGTAAGAATAATGTTGACGGAAGCAGATGCTTTATTTTTATATAAGTGCTCTTTCATATTTCTTAATATGGGTAAAACAATCGACGGCGTGTTTCAGGCACAGGAGGCTGATCACCTACTTGCCTATTAGATGAACAAAAGTCCTGAAACAGGTTCAGAATTCAGGGGCCTAAAGGTTGTAACATCACTGACAAAAAATAAGGGTTTATTTGGCACAACAAATGTGTTAATAAATAGTTTTTAAACGCTCATACATCTATTTAATTGTGTTTGCGCTATTACTAACATATATGTCTAAATAAGTTATACACGTGACTTATAATTTTGAGGTTCAGATTCCCGACGAAACAATCAATAGAAAGTAGGCCCAGAATTATTAGAAATTGTCATATTATACTTGAGAATCTGATGGTTTGGTCCAGAATGCAAGAGCGACGATGCCATTTCCAAGTGTTGGAACTTCCCCAATTTATTAGCATAGAAGGTTGATTACCTATTAAGCAGAAGCTGTCAAAACTTATACATTTTTTATGTATCCAGATGGCTGGAGTGATAAATGCAGGGCACGCGCGGTGCTATATCATTTTCTTTAAACTATTATTTATGTTTCCATACTTCCAATTATGTAGAACAAATTTTTGTTTGTTTTTGAATACACTTGAGCAGTGTTGGCCTAGTGGCTTCAGCGTGCGACTCTCATACCTGAGGTCGTAGGTTCGATCCTTGGTTGTGCACCAATGGAATTTCTTTCTGTGTGGATTTGACATTTGCTCGAATGAAAGTCGACGACGTGTGTCAGGCACTGGAGGCTGATCACCTACTTGCCTATTAAGGTTTTAAAAAAATAACCATGAAACAGATTCAGAAATCTGAGGCTAAGACCCAAAGAGGTTGTAGCCTCTGCCTCCCCAAACTAAAGGCGTAGTTGCATCATACTTTCTATGTTTCTATCAGTTGAGCCTCCCTGCCCCCTGTTCCATAAAAAAAAATCCCCACGAAACCATCGTATTTGACCTTACTTGTTAGCCGTGTTAAATCCCTAAAGGCTCACCTTGCTATTTCATCAATTCGTTGAGTAATACGTGTCATCAATTTATTACAAAAATGTTTGTTCGTGAATGTTGAGTGGGTCAGATGTTTGATAACCTTTTGTACACAAAAACGATTTTTCGTTTTTGATTGAAAGGTTTACAATTATATTACAAGTTTTTTAGGTGTGTTTCATATGGTTAGGTAAATGACACCGGTTTTGTTGGTAATGACAAATTCAATCTTGGTACACGAATAAAAACAAAAAAAAAATTATTTAGAAATCATAACTTCTGTGAATGTTGCTAACTGCACGAGCGATTATTTTCGTGTTAATAAAAACGATAGCATTCTCCTCGCGTATCTCGTGACATAAGGTTATCGATGAGGACGAAGCTATTAATAAAGTTTTCCCCTTATTGTCTCAACGCTAAACATCCTTGTAACACGGTCATCGCTTTTCCTAATACTGTATTCAATTGACCAGGAAGTTTATATGTGCAGAATAAAGCCATTAATTTACAAATGTCCAGAAAGCACACCAATATATTAATTGAAAATTAATTACTAACCGCATTATGTAATGATAATACACAGCATATATGACATACCGATAAGCGATGATTGTGTGTACGTTGATTTATTACATAACAAATTACATAACTTTTTCTTAAACTCCATTTACATTATCAGCGCCTGTCAATAGTTAATTAAATTACATTATAATTAGATGAATACGTAAACAGATTCAGACGTTTTGCTAATACGATTTACTTTGTTTCACATTTCCTAATATTGTATTTAAAATTTCCAGTGAACACGGGCTACGACTCCGATTGCGAGGAATGGAGAAGCAGCCGGTCTCAGTTCTCAACGACAGCGTTTGACAGCCTCGCGCGCCCTACCAAAACTGCAATGGCCCTAACCCTCAGGAAACCGCAGCGAGTGGAACCGGTCCCTCAATATTATCGCCTAAACGACACATCCAAACTAACGCCCCTCCAATTCCGACCGAACAATTTCCTCCCCCGACCTCCAAGACTTCCTAGAGCCAGCACAGATAAAAGAAACCTGGTAGATCATAGAATGTACACGTCTTTACAAAACCTGGAGATGCCAAAGAAACTAAGCGAGCCAAAAAAGCAAAGTGAAAAGAAGAACTACTCAAACATTTCCAACAAGATTACTGGACTGACTAACAAATTGAGAGATTTCGGTAATGGCAACACCATTGGAAGGTTTAAGGCGCAATCACACAGTGACGTAGCTAATTTAAAGCCAGTATTAAAAAGTCATGATGGAGCAAAACGTTCCGTTGTACGGACGTGTAGTGCTGAGCCACCAAAGAAAGTAACATTTAGCGCCTTTGCAACTGTCCAAGTCGTCTGAACGATAATAGGAATCGAGAAATCAAAGTTGAATGATTGAATCTAAATTTTTTATCGCCAATGTCATATTTCGAACAATACAATTTTTTTTATTTATAAAATTCACTGATATAATGAAACACATCCGACTAAATGTTTCCTGACTTGAGATACTTTTCAAATATTGCTTGAAAATTCTAAAATCTAGCAATAAAGTTTTTAGAATTTCTGCGATAAAAACGGATTTAAATTTGATCTATTAGAGGAAGTCCTATGTAGATTTGAAATGTTAACTTGCACCTTGTAAATGTATATTTTAAATAATATGCAGGTCGGGAAATCGTGTAAATATGTGCTAGTAAGCTTTTGTTGGTAACACGTTGTATGCAGAAACCGATATTATTGATACGGTCAATTAAGAAATTTCATAATATTCAATAATGAAATAATGTGTTAAATTGAATCTTACACAAGAGTAAATTTAGATGGAACATATTTGGGGCATTTGCATCAGTATTTTGATTCCCACTATTTTTCAATGACTTATTCCGAATTTTCATTCAGCCGTAGCATCGGATGAGCAGGGAAGTGTGACGCGAACTTCGTTATAAGTATCGCGTTTACACACTCGTCCTGCCTACTTCCCTGTTCAGTACGGCTGAATGTAAATGCGGCATAAGAATTATTATTAAATTACTAAAGACGATTTCTACTATTAGAATATTTGCGGTATTTTTGACCGAACATAACAGTTAAAATCTAGTGACAAATCCCACTTATTACCATTCATATTAATCAGTGAATTCTGTTAAAAAGCAGTCAGTCACAATTCGCTTCTATATTTCCCCGTACCAAGAACGGCATGCTGTTAACAAAACTAGCGCTCCTATCGACTGCTTCTCTTACCATTAGGTTTCATCATTTCATGGGGTTCAGGGGAGGCTGTCAGAAGTCAGATCCCGCCCAGTTCCAATGACCTGAAGAGCTTGACCAATTGAAATGCCACCAATCTTTGTGAGAGAGATTGCCGTCGGTCAATTTCAGATGAATGTAAATCTGAAATATTGTTATTTATTTATTCTTTGTGAATAATTATTATAAGCAGTAGTCTGAGTACTCGCTTTGCACTTTGACCTTGTATAAGGATCCTTGCACTGATGTAGTTTTTGTGAGTTTTAGTCACCTTTATAGCATATTTAATATATACTAATATGTAGTCTTGGAGTACTATACGTTTTAAAAACACTTGAACGATTTAGTCGAAACGTCGATGTTAAACTCTTTTCTTATTGCACATAACCTTAAACTAATTCAAGTATTTTGTCATTATTAATAATCATAATTGTTTTTAGTTTATGATTAAAATTATTATCTACTTTCATATATGTACCACATAGGTTCTGTATACTTATTATTTAATTTTATTGTTGTTTCATGTAAATATATACGGATTTAATGATAATTTTGGTAAATGCACTTTCTCTAACATAAATAAATTGCGCGCCATTTCGCTAATGTTTATCATAATTTGACTTGTATATAAAATACATATGTAGATAGATAAATTATGTTATTATGTATAAAAGTATTTACCTTATTTAATAAGAACACTAATGTCATCTAGCTTCTAGAATGTTGTTGTGTTTAGCGAGTTTTTGAAAATAAAGATCAATTTGTTGGATATTTTGTTTGTGATGCCTAAAATATTGACCCTTTAATTAATAACCTTAATAAAAAAAAAATATAGCTTTTACATATGGAGAACAAAATTGGATTTTCAAACACAGAACAAAAGCCAGAATACGATCGTGCCAGCGTGCGTAGAAATATGTATTCTCAGAATTTGATGACAAACATAAAAGTGAAAATCTAAATTCACATAAAAACAATTAAACACAAAAAGAACTTAAATGGAGATGGGCAGGCCACATAGAAAGTTATACAGATGACAGATCTTCTAAATCAGTATCCCAATGGACTGGTCCAAAACGAAAAAAGTACAAAGGAAGACCAATAGAGCGATGGGCCGACCGCGCCAGGATCAAAAGGCGCTGTAAGAAATTGGATGATGAATAAATTAGGATGTCAAAAGTTGCAGAAGACTTTCTTCCCGATAGAGTCTGCATTTCAGAGTAGTTAGAATTGTATGTCTATCTATTTTTGGTAAATGTATTTCAATAGGATGTGGATGAATAAAACTCTTAATATTTGATAATGAGATGAGAACCATATACAACTTTTGCTAGCTCTTTGATGGTCGTTTGACATATGGGATTCCATATCTCAGCATTAATAAGTGCTTATAAAAACATATGAAAGAGATTTTACTATAACGCTATCAAAAGTTAGTCATGTAATTAAAGAAAAATTTGTCATTTCTTTAAAGCTATATGGGCAAGATTAATGAACGAGACTTAGTTACTAGGTCCGAAATAGGCCTATGTTTTGGAATTTCACATATTATGAGAACAAAAAGGATTCACATTTGGATCATTGGTTTAGTCAAAATCAAAGCGAAAGAAAGTGAAATATTAAATGAATCAAGCTTCTCTGATGTCTCAATAGGAAATGGGATCGAATCCTTGGTGTTTATGAAAATATATAGAATCATAGCAATTCTTAAGAAAAAAAAAATGTTAATGTCCGAACCAATTCGACTTAGGGTCTTTTTTTATTAATAAAATCTCACCAACGCCCAGCCCACTACATTACTAAAATCAAATCAATTCAAAAATATCTTTATTCATATAGGTAAACATGTACACTTATGAACGTCAAGAAAAACAAATGAAATTAACTGTAAATTTACATTTACAACCAGTTCGCTAGTCAAGGGCGTAGAGCGGGTAAGAAGAACTGGCAAGAAACTTTCCGCCACTCTTTTCAATCGCCAAGTTTTTAATACAAATTGTTTGAACTGGAGCAAATCAATCCCAAGGATTAGGGTCATTAAAGTATTCGTCACATTTATAATTATATATTAATTCATTTACTTTTAACAAGGGCTTTGAATTTATTTAGTGACAGTTCTCTAATGCACTTATAGGCAAACATGACATATACACGAAGAGATAATACAACTTAGACTAAAAAGACTAAACGATAACTAGGCCTTCAAGAAAAGAGCGAACTAATTCTTAAAAAGCCGGGATGGCAGTTGCGAGTCTCCTGCCAATGTGAGCGTCCATGGGTAGTGTGAGTATCAGTTAACATCAGACGAGCCTCCTGCTATGCATCCATTTAAAATAACAAAAAAAAGTTGAGAGGTGTCAAGGGACACCCGGTTGGAACGATGTTCCTATCGATTAATTTATATTTTAATTGTATCATAACAGTATGATCGATTTTCTCGACACCAATATTAATTCATCGTCTATTAAAGTTTTAAGAGACCAGAAATTGAAAAGATGAAGAAGGATGCTTATTGATTAAACAGTAAAAAAACCTAAATATAAATTAAATGCCACAATTAATAAGCATATTTATTATTTCGTATTACGGTGTCCAGATCTTTAATTCAGGCTCATCTGGTTCATCTCCTTGTATAAGCTGTTCACGTTGTGATATTAGTTCACTAAGTTTTGTGACAATTGAGAAATTAAAAACAAAATTTTATGACATTTAGGGTCTGTTTCACAATGTCCGGATAAGTTCCAAATAAGCTATTTATTACTTATTTGTAGGATAAACAGTATTTTTGCGTTTCACTACTGTCAGATAGCGCTATTTGTCATGAAATGCCAAGTATCTTATTAGGAACTTTTATCTTTCGAATAATTTATGTGTTGCATAGCTATTTGGCACTTTATCCATACATTGTGAAACAGGCCCTTGATAACACATTTTTTTTATTATAAATGAATATTTTTTTGAATTAGTTAATAATGTAACTGTATTTTGCAAGGAAACTAAGGACCCCGCAATTATTGTACATTTATTGTATCTGGTGTACATTTGTTCTTTCGAAACAAAAACACAACTAATTTAGTTAAGCGATTTCAAAAATAATTTTCATTTATTATCCCTACGAAAATAAAAAAGCCAACATCACGAGGTGTTCCCAGGCGGTCACCCATCCAAGTACTGACCTCGCCCGACGTTGCTTAACTTCGGTGATCGGACGAGAACCGGTGTATTCAACGTGGTATGGACGTTGGCGACAGTAAAAGCGAAAATATATAATATGTATAGTAAAAAGTTGTAACAATACACCTATTGGTCTTAATTTTTTTCATCAGCCTTTCGCTACACGCGATAAGAAACTTCGTTTCAAAGGCGTTTAATCAACCCGGAAAGCGTGGACCCGTGCTCCGGAAAGCGTAAACATCCGGGACGACGGGATTATCTAATAGAGTCAGCGTCTGACTATACTTCTAGTTGGTCCAGATGACCAGTTTTATTAGTTGCCTTGATGGTCTGGGCTGTAAAAATACCAAAAACTTGACATTGTACTTCAGTATTTTTTAGAAAATAAACATTCTTTAGACCTTGCTTATTTATTATTTCACTAAGGGTACCAATTGTTTATCTAAGTAATAAACAATTGGTGGCATTTTTAATTATTTCACGAATAATAAGTGTTCTCGGTAATGTTACATATATTCCAATATTACTTATATAATGCTGAAGTATATGTGTTTTTTTCTCATATTCCCGAAATGCTAATCCTGTGTCTATAGTCTATATCGACCTACTGGCTACGGGGCTTTTGGACATTATTTACACAGACTCAAACTGAAGACAAGCCCCGCATGCGACTGTGACGACACAACCCATCAAACGGTTGTTCATTTACATTTTACTCATTCACTGTAGGACTTTTGAAATCGCCACGTGGGATCTGAAGCTCGAGACTGGCATGAAGGTAAGCTGGGATGGGCTAACCGACATGTTGCTTGAGCACAGATAGCAGCTGGAAAATTGAACTTCTGTAATATTCTCAAATATGTCACTTCTGATGTTAGTAGGAGCGGCGGAAGACCCTTTAAGTTTATAAGTCCCTTTTTAGTAAAGGAGAGATTTTAGTCCACTGCTGCTTAGCCTCTCGGTCACATATCTGCCTGATTGCGTACCAGACAGACTATGATGTAGGGGTCTCTGTTTAAAAAAGACTATTTCGGCTAAAAACTACTGAATGTAATTTCAACTGATTTAAGGCGGGTAAAACTGTGGAGCATAGCCAGTTATAGGTGGTTGGGTTATCAGAAACAATACATTCGTTGTTCGATACTAAACCTTATCGATAAATTGTCGTATTTTTACAGTTGCTCTTTGCTGCCTGTCTCGTCAAAACGCAACGTAAGTTTTAACAATGAATTAATATAATATTTATTCCTTAACAAAATAAACAGTATTTAGGAGATAATTTATGGATTTTTTCGGAAAGGCCCTAGTGTCGGGAAGAAATTCCGTCTTGTAAAAATTCAGTATAGCGTTTAAGTTGCAACTTTAATTTAAGAAGGTTTAATGGAGTTTCAGCGGATTAAAAAGGTTTCTTAATGTTATAATATTTTAAGCTTAAATAATTAAATTCAAGTCACAAGTCTTATTCGAAGTTGGTTAGATTAAATTTTTATTTGGTTTTATTTCAAAGGTAAAATTGTAATAAATCTAATATTTCGATAATTTCCTAAGAAAGACTAGCGCCTGCTGTAATTGGAAAAAAATTGTTTGTCACACAGATTACAAAAAATTATCCAATTCGTGCCCTTCTTATTTTTTCCCCTAAGAAACTGCGACAAACTGTTATAGTAGCATTTAAAATAAGTAATTTGTACCGTTTTGTGTCTTGTTTTTTTTAATCTACAAATTAGTAATGATGTATCAATTTTGCTTTAACTGTGAAAGCAACCAGGCTTATCTTTTAAAGAACGTATAATTATTGTTATTTTTTATATATGTTTTAATATTTTCGTTTATGTATTAAAACTTTATAATTTAAATTATCTTTAACGCCTGAAGCTTTAAAAAGCAAATATGTCCCAAATATGTTTTCTATTTTAAATAATACCACTTTTGAAACAGGTTTCTTCACTAAAAGGTACTTGAGTCAATTATTATAATTATTATATAACTTAATAATGTGATAAAAATATGAGAACATACTTCTAATGTAAATTTCTACCTTTTAATCAAATTTACAAGCTATTGTATCTGGCAGAATATGCGAAGCTTAGACTACCACTATAATATTATGTAAACTATTTAAAATATATTATTACTATTATTATTAAAAGATTTTGCATCATTCATATAATTAAATTTCTTAATTATTTTTCCAGATTATAAAAATTTATTGGATTTATCTTATTAATAAGCACGCAATTCCATTATCATCACATTGTGATTGCAGATTTTATCAGCATCACTTCTATATCAGGCGTATTAAAGACTTCTTTACAATATATTTAGGATTTATCTACCTAATAATTAACCAAGATTTATTTATTACAGAAAATGTCGGTCGCAAGCACATTTGAGTCTAGCAAAATCGTTCCAGACGTCATCCCCGTCGCCCCATCAAAAACCATAGAGGTGAGATCTTTTAACAAGGAGCGCAATTTAACCTTGACGGTGCGGTTGCCTCAATTTTTAGAACCAATTTTTTATTTATTTATTGCAACAACAAAGTATGTAGTCACTGATACATGCATGTAACACAAACACAAGCCAAGTGCTACCCCAATTATAGGTGCATAGAACATTCGGATTATATGAAGCTTATACACAAAAAAATAAATATTAGATAAAATAAAGTGAAAATAAAATCAATTACAAACTTAATTGGATATCTCTGATAAAATCCTAATAACTAATTAGCCGAGCCGCTAACTGTTTGAAAATTGATGAGGAGTTTGAAAAAATATCTATTTGGGGAAATTTACGACCCCGCCACTGCGATACAATACCACCATCAATTTCAGCGTTATGAATTAAATTATAACCTTAAATATCTATTTAATGGAACATTCTGAACCAGATTCGAAATGAAATATATTAAATATATAAATATTTTTTATATGTACACAGTTTATAGGTACACAGGCAAAAAATAACTAATCCATCATAATAACCAGATTGTCCAGATCATGTTGGCGTTCCTAGAAGTTTTAAATGTAATTATACCATATTTTATTCCAAATTGTAAACACACTGATTAATGACGATAAACCTAATTAAATATTTCAAGATATAGTTACACAATCGTATTTTTGTTTATCGAAATAAGCAAAAATATGCGATAATGTGAGCCAAGGTCGACTTCGCACGTACAAAACCCGTAATTTAAAGTAACAAGTAATTTGCCTGATCAGCAATTGTGAGCAATAGATTTTTCTTTGTATGCATTTCACAGTAAAGCTTAGCGATTTAAAAGAGTGGCGGAAAGTTTCTTGCCAGTTCTTCTTGCCCGTCCTACGCCCTTGACTTGCGTACTTGTTGTAAATTTACAATTAATATAATTTTTGACGTTCATAAGTGTACTTGTTTACCTATATGAATAAAGATATTTTGAGTTTGAGTTGCTATATTATATAAACCCTACTAATGTCTATAAAACTAATGATCGAAGAAAAACGTAGATTCCATTGGGATTGGGATTGAATGAGTAAAAGTAAAAAAAATAGACAAAGCATAAACCTGGGATTGAAATAATAGTTCAAAATAAAAAGTTTGTCTGTATATATAAATTACGATCAGACATTACGAACGCGCACGCGTTTTAAGGAATAGTTTTCTTGAATCTCTCTCAACAATAGAAGGTATGGGATAATGATTTATTGGGATTGTGAAGGTTAGCTTTATATAGAGATATGAATGTGCACTAATAGACTAATGTAAGCAGTGTTCTCGATTATGATTGCTCGGTGTGGTCACTACTTACACAGTACACAAAGAAAAAAATGAAAAGATTTTAAACAACAATATAAAATGTATCTCTTATAATAGATAAGTTTTATACCAATAAAGACGCGTGTGAATATTTTAAAATTTATACTTAAGACACGACGAAAACACTACGATGTATTGCTACATGCATTGCAAAATTAATTGCAGCCCATTTCTAGAAAAAAATCCCTTCCTATTAGAGTCGTGCTCTTGCATTGTTTCACGTTCCAAACATCTACACCAACTATTAAAAAAACTCAATTTTGTATCGTTCAGCCCGGACAACGACCAATATGCCTTGACTTGTTGACGCCCGAACCCAATAATTAATCCACAATCTCAGATTGTTTTCAATCACTGTTTCTATACCATGATAGTCGATCAATCGCTTATCTTCATCCCAATAACCAAACCATGTTTGGTGACGGATAGTATGCAATCTCTTCGCTCTTTACACTCATATTTGATAATCAATATAAACCAAATAAAATAAAAAAAACCGTACAAATAATATTAAAATATACATATCTGATAAACATTTTTAAAACATATCAAATAGCTTTTTAATTATTTTAAAAACTGGTGTAAGTTTAAAATCTTTATTAAAAAATTAAAGTCTATACACATACACCGACCGACAATGGATTGCTTGTATCGACAGATGGCTATAACAATCCGTCGATTGGGTATCTTCACACTTTTATCAATATGTCTATCAATATTTGGATTAAGATGTCTATCTCAGATGGTCAAAAGAGGATTGAGATAGGTTATTGGGTTTAGTCCTTAAGCTATCGCGGAATTTCCTAATACTCCTTAGGGACTTTTACAACTAGACAGCCAAATTAGGTAAAACTTAGTTAAATGTATTGAATCATTTTTTTGTTTATATTATGAAGCGACTTAGTGCATTACTTTTAGAAAAAACGAACTACTCAATAAACGATTATTTGTGTGAGACATGGTAATTTATACAAATTTAATAATGTATGATAATTGACTTAATTGATATGAATCTGACTAATAATGTAAAATCTAAACTAAGATTAATTTGCGCGCCACTGTGTGTGGCAGAATATGCGAACGACTGACAATTGTACCACCTTGACATTTTGTACCATATTCTTGCAATGAATAAATTATTATTATTGTATTCCTTCTTTGGCTATATATTTAATATGTTATTATTATAATAATTTACGTTAGCTATAGGATTATGAAATAAATAGATCGATGGGACGCCTATGTCATGGAATAATATTTACATATTTTTTAAATATCTTTAAAGTGTAACACTATTTGAATTATAAGTAGATTTATGTTTTCATCTCATAATTATTTTAATCAACATATTTAATTATTAAAATACATCGTATTTGAATGTGTAAAAACATTTTATTTAATAATAATTATTATAAATTTAACATATGTAAAAAAAATGCCTTAAAAAATCTAGAAATATTTTTCGAAATACATGAAAATTTGGTATTTCGTTAGGAAACAGTAGCTAGCGTCGTCGTTGTAGAATAATTTCCTTCGTAAATAATATTGACTATTTCGTCTGATATGACTTGATTTAGGTTTAATTTTCTCATATTACATGAATAAGAATCTGATTTGTCACCTTCAATTGTTACGATGACGTCATTGCGATAAGTTAATGGCCGATGGCACAAAGTGCAACTTTCAATTTCATAAAACTAATTATGAATTTATACATTATATTATTATTAGCATATATATATACTGCTGTTTATAATTAAATTCACAATCCACAGGTGTCAAACGCAATTCACAAAAAATTGAAATAAAACTATTTTTATTTCTATTTTCTTGGTAGGCCAATTCTTCTAACCCTTTGAGAACTGGCAGTAATAACAATATTTAAGTTAATTCCATTAAAAAGTGTAAGTTAATTCCAAAAATGCATTGCATGTGTCAGGTACAGGAGGCTGATTACGTTCTTGTCTAGAAAGAAATGTCTATTAGAAAAAATAAAATGATCACGAAACAAATACGCTGATTTCTTTATTTTATAAATAGTTAAGAAGTTCAGTCATATATCCCATTTTTAAGTATATGATATACTAGATAGAATAACTCATTATAATTCATAGTCTAAAAGAAAGTGATAAACTAGTTAAAAAAGCTACGTTGACACTTGCGACGTTGCGACACTTGAAATATGATTCGGAATGACAAAAAAATAAATTAAAATTATCGGCAAATGTTTAATAAATTAAACGACTAATGAACCTAATCTTTTATCTAGTTCCTTAGCTATTACTTAAGACAGTTAATAAATATTTAGATAAGTGCAGCATAGTAAGCGGGGGCTAAACAGACAAGAAAATGGTTGCCTGGTAGTAATCGCTCGAAAACGATAATGCCGCCAGTTGCTATCCTTTTCATTTAATTATGTGCATTTTTTTTATTGTTATGTAACGAAGTGTTAATAAATAAATAAAATTGAATTAAATTACTATCAGTTCTTATTATATGACTTGATGAAAACTAATGTATCATTTGTATGCCTATTTTTGTGTGGATTTTTTATATTTGATCGTTATAAATGTACCACTTTCTTGCAATTAAATGATTTATTATTATTAAAAACAGCTTAAACAACGATTTATGAAGGTCTAATTCAATATGGAAAAATGCCATCAAAAACGAGCCGTTGTCAATTTAAATTTTAACAGCATAAAGATCTGGTTATATAAACACTAATTTAGAACCCTGGATCCGCTCTTGTATTAGCCCAGACCGTATATGCTGACTGGGGACATTTAAAATGCTTGTTCACCGCTGAAAGTCGGGTTGCCTTCGACCCCGTTGTGCTAGATTATGGACTACTGCTTCCATCTCTGATGTTCACTAGTTGGCGTTCTAGACCGTAGTGCCCTGGTTTTGTGATACCTGGTCTGTCTATCGTAATGGGTTGCTATCTTGGTCGTTTTCCATTCATGAGGAATAGATTTAAGGAACTAAATATTATGACATTATCCGGTCAATATATTCTTGAAGCCTTGTTGTATGTACAAAAAAACTTAAACGATTTTAAAACAAATGGTGACTTTCACCAGTATAATACGCGTAATAGAACTAATTTGAGTGTGCGACCAACCAGGCTCCAGAAGATAAACCACTCCTTATATGGAAATTGTATTCGTTTTTACAACAAACTCCCAAGCGAAATTAGAGAACTGTCACTAAATAAATTCAAAGCCCTTGTTAAAAGTAAATTAATTAATAAAGCCTTTTATAAATGTGACGAATATTTAAATGACCCTAATCCTTGGGATTGATTTGTGGAGCAAAACAATTTGTATTAAAAACCTGGTGATTGAAAAGAGTGGCGGAAAGTTTCTTACCAGTTCTTCTTACCCGCTCTACGCTCTTGACTTGCGAACTGGTTGTAAATATAAATTACGATTAATTTAATTTGTTTTTCTTGACGTTCATAAGTGTAAAAGTTTACCTATATGAATAAAGATATTTTGATTTGATTTGATTTGAAATATTACAACACATGGAAACAACGCTTGAAAGTCTCATACTGACAGGCCTTTAAAATTGTGACTGATTCTATTGGCGAAAGCGATGCGTCGTCTATGGTCACTTTTATGTTCCATGATTCTCCATAGAGAAAAATGGAGAAGCCAAGTGTTTTGACGATGTGTGATTTTGTCTTTTTAATACGCCTTGATCCTCGATTTTACTATGTATTTTCTACAAGCGTCTTTATATCTCTAATTAATGCTTCCTTACATTTTCAGTTGAAATACCCAAGTGGCGTGGTAGCACAGCATGGCAACGAACTCGCTCCAACAAAGGTTAAAGATCAACCAGCTGTTTCCTACGAAGCTGATCCTAATGCTTTCTACACCTTAGTATTTACAGGTAATATTGTATTGAAGATTTCATACCAAATTCTTGCTTGCCATTTCAAGTATCTAAAATTTCATATGAAACTTGCTTTGGTTTATATACGGTAAGAAACCATGAAACTGTACAAATGAAACATTGTAATAATTAAGTTTGTATACGTAAATAATTAATTAAAATGTAAACTAAATATCATTTCTATAACGACTTCTGTTGGGAGTTCCAACGGATTTATGTTAAAGTCATGAAAATGTATGGAATTGCTAGTCGTTTGGTCGCTCAAAATTTCAATCAACGTGTTGAGGATGAAAATTCTATTGAGTGTGCCTAATGCCTATGATCGCTTAATCCTTCTAGACCCAGACAACTACGACGGCCCAGAACCAGTATACCGTGAGTGGCACCATTGGTTGGTTGGTAACATTCCTGGCAACAACGTCGCCTCTGGTGAGGTACTGTCCAGCTACATTGGTTCTGGACCACCAGAAGGCACTGGTCTCCATCGTTACGTCTACATTCTCTACAAGCAGCCTGGAAAACTGAATTTTGACGAAACCAAGTTAACCAACAAGTATTAGAGTTATTTCATTTGATATGTTATCGTGTATTTAAGGAATGTATGTACTCTGAAATTAGAGTACATATATTGTATACACGTGCTGTTTATATTTCCGTGCCTAATATTAATGTATTTCTTTACATTAGTTCTATTCCTCTTACTTTTATAAATCTATCTTATATATGAAGCAACTCAAGGATATTTCTCTACTTACAAATTGTATTCCTTTTTAACTATATTCTATTAAAAATTTCTTCGTAAAACTGTGATTGCCATATTTGGCGATTGCGGCTTAAAACCGTATCTTCTGATGGCAGGCATTTTATCTATCCCAAAATTTTCATTTTTGTATTAACATATACAAATGCAGGACACCAACTTTAAGATTCTCTTTGGGTGTAACTGGAAACCGTTTACCAAAAAACGATAACTCTCCTTACATTTTGATTTGAAAATTTGATAACTATTATAAAACTGATTGATTTAACAAACTTTAACTATTTCAGATCCATCGTTGGCCGTGATGCCTTTTCAACGAAGAAATTCGCTGAGAAGTACAATTTGGGAGCGCCTGTTGCTGGCAACTTCTATCGCGCACAATTTGATGACTACGTCCCACTATTGTACAAGAGTTTAGGCGTTTAGAAATAAATATAGTTGATGTTTCATTCACCTCTAAAATACTGTTTGGCCTGTCATAACTTATTATGATGAAAGTGCAAGTCATTTTCATAGTCAGCATTGCAAGTTTTAATACAGATGATACCATTGTGCGTCGCGACGCATCGACGACCGACGCGTCGTTCAGATTTTCTGCCAAGCGTAGTCTAAATTTGTCGACCCGTCACTACAATGCCTAACATGTCTGCATTTATAAATTCAGACATGTTAACTTTCTTGAGTCAAATGAAGAGATATTTGTCGTGCCTGAAATAGTCGATGTTTAACCGAGTGTAACCGAGTTTTGATGCATAGAACTAAACTTTAGGATGAGCTTTTTCATAATTTACGGTATTTAAGGGCGATTGTCCAGTTCTGTATGAAAAAAAACACATTTCTCTTCTTTGCCAGTTTTAATGAGAACCTATTAATTAGTATATACATATAATAATAACATAATAAGTCATCTTATCAGTGGCGCTATAACTAATTGGGCCTCAGATTTCTGAATCTGTTTCATAATCTGTCAATCAAATAGACAAGTAGGTAAGCACACGGTAACACGCCGATTTCTAGCCAAGATCAATTTAATTATGCCGTTATTTTGGAATTATATTAGAATTTAAATACTTTAATATATAGACCCGAAAGATCGTCGACAGTCGTAGATAGTCTTCATAGGAACATTTTCAATCTCATCTCTCTGATGATGTTGTAAAAAATCCCATTAAAAAAAATCACTCCCCCAGTATTGGGATATGTACGTAACGTATTTTTTCAGACTTTACAGGTCGCGTATTGTATTTCCTGAGTGGAACACTGGATTGTTGCAATTAAATTCGAAACTAACGGATATAACAGATCATATATACGAGACTCTGTTGGCAGACTTATATCTGAAAAGCACCAACTCCCGAGATGGAAAATTAAACAAAGCAACGACCCGGGAAAAAAGAATTGCGTACTGTGTATGCGATCTTTTTGGGAGAGTCACTTATTCCATCGAATATACAAAAGAATTGATAGAAATTGCCTACTCGAAGGTCCTATAATTGTCTATTGCAATTTTCAGTGTTTGCAAGATTTTAGGCGTATCTCTATTTATATAAGTATTTCCGAACCAATTCGAATTAGAGTCCTTCAAAAAAAGAGCGTAGCAATTCTTAAAAGGCCGGCAATGCACTCGCGAGCCCTCTGGCATTGAGAGTGTCCATGGGCGGCTGTATCACTTAACATCTGGTGAGCCTCCTGCCCGTTTGGCCCCATTTGTTCTATAAAAAAATATATTTAACTATATGTGTTATAGAAGGATACTTTATACAAAGAATATATTTTCTTTTCAATTATTTTGCTCGACGCTAATCCTATATTGTATTATCGTCACTGATGACCTCTCGTTCATTTGATGCAAATGGAAATTGCCGCCACGCTAAGACATAATAGTACAATTAATTAAAATTACAATAAAAAATAGGGACTGATAATAATAGTACAATTAATTAAAATTACAATAAAAATGGAAATTGATATTTTTGAAACTTCTTTTTCGGTGCCGCTTTGTAAGTAAAGGTTGGCTGCTCACAACTATATTGCCGTGTATTGCGTTGGTCAAAATAGTTCTTCGGCGGGTGTGAAGAAAATGAATGAAAACACGATGGCACATAAATTCACGCGTAGCTCCATTATCTGTAAACAAATTTTAATTTATATCATAAGATCTTCACGCCCCTAATAATTAATAACACATAAAATTAAAATTTGTGTTTTAGTTTTATGTTAATTTCAGCAATAGTTTAGTTATGTTATATTTGTACATATATGTCGACCAATAAATAAATAAACGCTCTGTATGTGACGCATAGCAACGTAGATTAAAGATCAACACAGTGTTTCCTATGAAGGGGACTCTGGTTTTTAATAAATGCCTACCGCTCTTACAAAACTACTCTGTCTTTTTTCCGCTCATCATAAACACAATTGGACAGAATGAGACGAAAGCCCTTACTTAAGATGTCATGTGGAACATGGTGTAATGGTTGCAGCTCCTTACAGACGTTGTGTAAAAGAAAAAAAATTGAAAAATTGCCAGTTCTTCTCTTCCGTTCTACGCCCTTGATTTGAAAATTGTAAGTGTAAAATTAAAAGCTGAATGCTTTTAATTTTATTATATATATTATAATAGTGTATTCATTTCTTAATCATAATAAAATAGTCTGTGTAAACCATTTATGACTACGACATAAATAAATAAGAACAATCAGATGGCCCATTGATCCTTTCATTATTATTTGTAGGAAAAAAATATCCAGGCATTTCGATCTTTTTTTGACATTTGTATGACATATGACAGTAGTCTGTTCTGTGGTCTGTCTTTCTTTGAGAGTGAGGAGTCACTGACAAACCAAAAATTATTCGTTTAAGCGATCTTAGTCAAGTGACTTTGTTATAATTAATTAAATTAGACATTAAGCTTTATTTAATTAGTTTGTTTTATAATATGAATAATTAGCCTACATGCCCTTGCATAGTTTGCACTTGAGTTGTAACTTAATACGTTGATTTTAAGAGTATATTTGTTTTTGTTATCTCAAATATATATGTGACTGTGTTTCTTTACCTGTACCCTTCATATGTACATGATTTTTGGTTGATGATGATTCAATACAACGTCCGAACAGTTCACCGGAAAATATGTTAGGACACTACATTTGACGTATGAACATAAAAAATACAAAACATTATATGGTTCTCATTGTGCTTCTCGATGTAATTCGGCAGTAATTATCTGAAATTCTTGATTGAATTCGTCGAATCTATTTTCATTCTGCAGAAGAGGGCTATTCGTGCAATCTATAATTTAAAATATAGGGAATCTCTGAGAGATAAATTCAAGGAAATTAATATACTTACCTTTCCCTCGCAATATATTTATGAAAATATTATGTTTGTTTACAAAAATAGTGATAACTATACTAGATTAGAATATACGCACAATGTCGGAACAAACGCAGGCTGCAATTTCCCCGTACTAGACTATGTAAAGTTAGTCATTCTTTTTTGGGAAACAGGATACTCTTCTTTAATAAATTCCCAGAGGCTCTTTTATCTCTGCCTTTTAATAAATTTAAGAAATGTATTAAAGAAAAGCTGTGTAAAAAGGCTTACTATATAGTTAGCGATTATCTAGTTGATAAAAGGGCCTGAGACGAGTGCTGGGCAGGCTACTTCTAATTAATTTGATATATTTGTTTTAAATATTGTTTGATGATTTGCTTTTTTAAAAGAGTACCGAGAGTTTTTTACGCCGGCTTTTTCTCTCGGCCTACACCCTCTGTCTTCTTTGCTGATGAATAGGGATGCCTACAGGTTCGAATTGATTGACGTGGAATAAGTGATACTTTGATGATCTTATGTTCCAAAATAAACGTATTTTATTTTTAAATTTCTCCGCGATCATTGCTAATTTAAGTAATTGACTTGAGCTCCGTCCACTCTACGGGTATTTCGTACCATACGTATAAATTAATAGTAAAAATAATACGACATCAATCCGTCTAGTAATGAATAGTTAATTACTTTTAATCAAAAGCCAGTATTCTTTTTCCAAATTTAAATACAAAGATCAAATGTCGAATCGTCGTTTACCACTATTATATTCTATTATATACTATTTTTGATTCACTTTCAACTTTCTGTTTTAATCATTTAATTGCCAATAGTTTTATTTATTTCTTAAATATTTTGTAAGCCTTTGTTTTTATATGATAGGTTTATCCGAAATATGATACGTGGCACTGAAAATTTTTAGAACTGGCCAGTTAGAAACATTGCTAGTGAAAACTTTTTTGAATTTCAATTTTAGAACTCTTTGGTAACCTAAAATGAAAGTGAAAATGAACCTAACGCGAGAAAATTTTCGGTCAAAGATTTATTTGGACTTTCGTTGTGGGCTTACTCACCAACAAAGCTATTATAAGCTGCGATTATTATTTCTTAATGAAGCCCCGTCTCGTATTTACAATTGCTTAAACAAGTTTAAGCGTGGACATAGCAATCCCCATCATGATCCACGTGAGGGACGTCCTTAAACAGCTTGGAAAAAATTCAGCGCCCTCGAAGCAGGATCCTTCTTAACCACGACAATGCTTCAACGCACTCCGTAAAACCGACTGCTGAATTTGACTATGGCAGGTGTCGATATTATAATGAGCCATCCGCCATACAGTCCTGACCTGGCGCCCTGCGAATTTCATTAATTCTCAAGAACTAAAGATAAAATTCGAGGTATTCGCTTTACTGTTGTGATACTGCTCCATCCAAATTCTTTTGATAACTCCTCGATGCTTTTACACCAGCCTTCCGCACTGCTGGCACTAGTTGCTGGGTCGAAGATCGGGAGTGCCATCAGCATGACTTGCTTTGAGAAGCAAGACAAAGGCAAGATAGCAGGATCCATTCTGAAACTTAGATATAAACGTATTACGAGGGGTGAAGTAAACCTATCCCACTTCTGATGTTATCCAAGACTCGAACCACAACAAAGCGGAACCTTTTAAAACCTTACCGGCTCTTGCGACTGTTGCCCTGAAAATGCGGTGAAAGCGTACGGAAATGCCATTATTTTTTTTATAGAACAGGGGGCAAACGGGCAGGAGGCTCACTTGATGTTAAGTGATACCGCCGCCCATGGACACTCTCAATGCCAGAGGGCTCGCAAGTGCGTTGCCGGCCTTTTAAGAATTAGAATTAGAAGGCCATAGAAGAGACCTCCAAGGAAGAATGGGCCCTCTGTTTTTCAAGTGTGACGATGTATAGAGAGGAGAATACTTCTAAGAACAATAAAGGTATTGGCAAGGCTATATTTAGTCTGAACATTTTCAGTGTTACCTAGGTATTCTCCATAGTCTATTAATATTCTAGTTTCTCTTAGGCATTGGATACCCAATTGTTTACATATAAATCGACTTTTGGTAATACAGAGAAACCTATTAAAATGTATTTGTCATTGTCAACGTAGTCAATGTTTTATAACCAAATTAGATGCAAAGCGACGTTAAAAAGACATGTCAAGCTATTAAAATTCTTTTTTACTTTGTATAAGTCATTCACCCTTTGTTGTGTGTGATACAAATAAAATATAGTTATCTGAATAACATAAGAATAGTTATTACAAATTTAACTTCATTAATAAGTTATTATTTAATTTAAGGTTTCTAAACTTAAGCGATACTTAGTGCTTAGACTTTCATATGTCAGAAACGTATTAGAAGTGAATAATATACATTGTACTTCCTAAATTGGGATCATAGCAACTTGTTTACTATCTGCAACTAACAAAAGTAATTAGGATTATTATTATTTTATATATACGCTAATATTTATATACAACAATTAAACGAGACATAATATACAAATCAATTTGCATTCGTTGAATTTAAATGTATTGACACCCGCTTCAAGGTACTTTTACATATGATGTGAAAATAAAATTATTAGTAGGATGAAAACGTTTGAAGAAATTTGAAACTTTATTTTACTCAATAAAAAAGGATGTACTAAATAAAGTGCACTAGACTCAAACTACTGCCTGTATCGTGGGCAGCCGTTTGCCTCTTCCATTTGACATGTTAACCGTACTTGATAATAATTCCGACATAACTTACAAATTATAATTACACTATTGTTGCACAATAAGAATACTTTTCGGCATAGGGAAGTTTGACATACTTAATGCCTCCGACGACTATATAGTCGGGGAATTGTGTAGAAAAAAAAATTAAAAAAAAAAAAGAAGGACAATATTTTGTTTAAGACTATTATTTATATTATATTATTATTAGTGAATGTATAAAGGTTTGAATCAGTAAAAATTAGTTCTTAAGAACTTAGAGGTTTAAGATTTAAAGGCATCTGAAGAAGAATAACCGTTGTACGAAGAAAACTCATTTTTTGGGTAGCTTTTGTGTTGTATGTCTGTTGTGAGGCGTTGTGCATAATGTAGTGTGGTCGGTGTTGGTTTCCACAAAGTCTGCATATTTTTAAAATCCCACATAGTCTTTCATATAGATAAGCAAGTTATCAAGCAGATAATCAAATTTTGTTAAACAGTACAGACTTACAAAACTTAAAATTCACACTAAGCATTAACTATGTATACATTTTTATAGGGCAAATTCGATTTGCTCCTATTCCATTACATATCTGATTGGGTAGGAAAGATACATGGTTCAAGCGTTTGGAACATATGGACAAAAATCTTTGTGTCCCTAACGAACGATGATACAAGCTTTAACAAAGCGAGCGATTGTAGCCATTAACGAAAAATAAAATATAGTTTACAATTATGCAGTGGTGCGGTTAAGTGGTAAAGCAGAGTTGGCCTACTGGCTTAACGTTTCAAGGCTGGTCAGCCCGATCTCGAGTGGCCCGGAACCTCAGGCTTGAATGAGCTCTCTATGTCTGATATAAGCCCGGGTCCCTTGGGTAGAATGCCTAGTGAACCCCGAGGGCCCAAGGGCGTGTGATGGGCTGAGGTGTTTTTAGTGGGTGGGGTCCCGCTACCCCTCTGAATAGCAGAGTGATTTGATTGTAGACCCATCCCCACACTCCCCGCGTCAAGCTCGACATTCTTGATGCGGCCCTGCATAAGTGCATTTTCACCTCATTAAAAAAAACTGTCTTTAACGAGCGAGTCTCATCCCCGAGGTCGTGGGTCGTAACCCCGGTTATGTGCACCAATTGACTTGTCTATGTGCGCATTTAACAATCGCTTGAACGGTGAAGGAAAACATCGTGTGGAAACCGGCTTGCCTTACACCCAAACAGTCGAGTCGAGTGTCAGACCCAGGAGGTCTATCACATACTTTCCTCTTAGATTGATAAACAATCATGAAACAGATACAAAAAACTGAGGCCCAGACCTCAAAAGGTTCTAGCGTCAATGATTTTTATTTCAATTATACGTATGAAGTCCATATCGAATTTTATTTCGAGCATCATTTTGTATTTTAAAAAGCACCACACTGTATTAACGCGTCCCGTTGAACAAAATTAACTAATTAATCAATGCATGCATATTGTAATCAGCTATTAGAACTTATAAGTACGAGACCCTGAAACGAAAACACGTAGTGGAAGAATAGTGCGTCGACGTAATAGACAAGGTAATTTTTTAAATTTCGAACAGTTTAGTTATAGTTAATATTCCTTTTAATTCACTAAAAAGTATTTAATAACAACATTTCTTTTTTGTATTGTTTGACCTTGTATTTCTAAGAGAATATATTTCTTAAGTATATACTATATTTTAGTTAAATATTATATATATTAGCTTATATACAAGGATTGAATACTTTGTTCGACAATCCTTATGCTACCGAACTTTTGTTATGAGAAAAGGGATTTAGATTTTCTTATGGAGATTGTAGTCGTTGTTAATAAAAATAAGTTTATTCAATTGAAAATGGACTTGTTTGGACATCAATGGCAGAAACTGTATTCCTCTAAATTGGTAAATTAATAGTTTTTGAGTCTTTATATAAAAATATGGTACAGTACTTAATTTACACTTAACTGTTAATATTGTTTAGGTGAGCTGCCTGCTGCCTTTGACAACGTACTCATGAGTGGTTGATACTTACGGTGGGGTAGATTTATGGTCATTTATTCGAATTTCGGATTCTCTGTATAGTTGTGGACAATTTCCAAACGCTGTTTTACAGTAGTTGAAGATTGTCATTTGGTGCAGTTATTAGTTATATTTTATTAAACCCGATTAACAATCATATTATATTTGTCGTCTCCATGTTGTAGTGCAAAGTCTGATTGTATTAAAAGGTCACAAAACCTGTCAGATATCATAATATTTCACTGAAATTTGCCTGTTTTATTGAGAAGATTCCCAATTACTTGGATTTCGATATAGTCTGTTATTATAATTATAGGAAGTTTACAGCATGTAACAGTTTTGTCGTCTTTCTAATGAAAACTTTATATGCCTTGGGCCAAAATTAGAAAATTTGTTTCAACTCTAGCGGCCTCTCGTAGTCTTCGCTGTCGCTACAAGACAACATGTCGATACTATTTATTATTAATTGAAAAACCTACTACCTTTGTTTGTTTATAGAAAGTATAACTTATGTAAATAAATTGTACAATTAATTTCTGTAATTTTCTTTTTCATACAGTTACATCATGGTGCTAAAAACACAGAAGTTCACTGAAAATGATACCATTCATGAAGGTAGTGTTGTCATCTCTGGAATGGCTGGCCTCTACCCCCAGTCTCACAATGTCAAGGAGTTTAAAGATATACTCTATAACAAGGTATTGTTTTTATTTATTTATGCAGAAACTCTTTTATTTTATGTAAGGTTCTTTCACATTTGCTCAGTTTCTGGAATTAAAAAAACATTTTACAATTAAAGCAGATATACGAGTTTTAACCCCATTAAATGTTAATGTCCAAATAAACCTTTAATAAATATACATATCTGTCAAATAAATAATCAATGTATGTGTCTATTGCAACGTTATTTTATTATTTACATGACAGTTGACAGAAAAAATTGTTTATCGGCAATAGGATAAATATGAATGTGACAAAAAGATTCGTAAAAATATATTTGTTCGTATTAATTAAAAATTTAACTTTCAAATATGTCTTCTAATAATAAATTATCAGTTTAATAGCTTCGATAACTTCATTTATAAAAAAATAAAAAAAATTTTGTTAATTACTCCGGAGAAGGAAAAATTATAGGAAATAGTCAAACACATTTTTTTTTATAAGTTCTTATTTTGCAATCAGTCACGAGGCTATTAGCAGATGTGTTGAGAGCTGTTAGGCGTTTAGACTTTCAGAGCAAAATCTCCATCGAGATTGCTCCTCTCTGTCAACCGTGTCTATCAAGGATTGCCTCCTTTATAGTAGAGTTAATTGCGTGGCAAGCTTATTAGGATGCATTTCTAGCCTTTTTCTGTATTTAATACTCCAGGTTTTGATCTCCTCTTTGACAGTCCTGTTTTTTAGGTGCTCATGAATCTCCGATGTTTTTATATACCACGGACGGTTAGATATTTGTTTTAACTTTTTCTAAATATTCTTAATTTGTGTTTAATAATTATTTATTAGGGGTTAATTAAACGGAATCGATCCAAGTCATTTGTCTAGATGTTTGATCAACTGGCTGAATATCTTTCAGGCAGCTAGTTAAACGGCGCTGTTTAGTTAAAAGGCTAGGCCGTTGAATGAACGGCTAAAAACTATTGCGTCACATATTAAAATCAAAACCATTAAACTAATGTATTTGGAACTATACAAAATATACCTTTCTTTTATTTCTAAGACGCCAACGTATATCGGCTGAATTAAGCGTGTTATGTTTCATTAATTAATTATGAAGGATTGTGCTAATCAATTATCTAGTTTAATTTACACACAATGCGAATACATTCATACTAATAGAATTAATTTGTTGTACAAAATATGTTTCTTTTTTCACTTATCTAAATTGCGAATCTAGAATACGCCCTTTTTTTAATATCGTTATCCTGCCAATAAATATAATTTATTATTTATTTATTTACTATTACGTAGCGCAATTCGATGTAAGCATAATTACACCCACATGTTAATATATTTGAATGTGTCTGTTATGTGTATGTGATGACTTTACACGTACTATCGAATAGTTAACGGGTAGTAATTACTGCCCGTAAAGTGCCAGACAGAACTAGTTAGTTCACTTTCGTATGTAGATTCAAAGAATAATAATAAATAATAATAGACCCCGAAATTTCCAAACTTTACATATGAATATACAGTTTAGATCTTTTTTCTTTTTTTCTTTTTTCTTGTACTGGAGATCCTATCTTCTTGCAGTGCCATTCCCAAATTGCTTTGCTTTCTTTCTCCACTATTTTCCTGTTAACGCTTCATTATCTTCAGGGGCTTCTAAACGGGCCATGTTTTGCTGCAATTGATGGCTGCACTATTGGCAAGTAATTGCCCGGCCATCACAAAAATGTTTTAATGCAGCTGATGGCCGAGCAATCTATGGCCGGCCCATGTGTTGCAATATGACAGCAATTGTATGGCCCATGATGCAGACTCCTAAACAGCAACAATGGCTGACGAAATCACACTTGTCGCGGCAGCTTATATTGTTTTAAAAAAAGAAACAGAAAAAGAAGAGATTGTGGATTCGACCTTACTTAAATAGGCGTGAAACTGTAGACAATTTGAGTCTAGAAATGAGCCTTGATAATAAATTATTCAAAAATTATTATTATTATTTTCACGTAGTTGTCAAATCGCAAAACACAGAATATAGCAACATATCGCGTAGAAAAGGATACACTGTGCCATAGCAAAGAGAGTGACTGAAACAACAATAAAACTGGCTGTGCAATATTACAGTTGAATTCGCTAGCCTAGCGATCGTCCGGCAACCCATTGGGGCAATACCGGTCATAAGTGGCTATACAAAACATGTTTGGTCATATGGCGGGACATTACTGCAATATTGCATAGTGTGGCTGCTATTGTTTGTAATGTTGCCGGGCAACACCTGTATTGCAGCCATCATTGCAGCAAAACATGGCCCCTTTAGAAGCCCCATTATATACATCTTTTTTTTGTACACCCTCTTCTTCTTCCCCTCAGTTCTTTACATAATTATTGTCATTTATGTCCACCTTGTTTAATGCCCCGCCCATTACCACTTGTGTTTAAGGCATAATGTAAGTATTACATTTCGTCTTATTTTTACGCTTTGTACTATACTTACATAAATCCTTCATTTCATTTATATTTAAATAGTAAACAAATGTTATGACTTAATCGTAGATGCTGCCTTATGATCTCAAATTTATCTTGTATTGTATCTGTTTTGTGATTTTTTTTCTCTTAATAGTCAGGTAGACGGCTCATTACCTACGACCCTTCAGCCTGACACGGCTATTTGAGTCTAAGGAATGTTTCTTCCTGAAGTGTTCCTCTACTGTACGAGCGAGTGTTAAATGTGTATATAGACAGAAAGTCCATTGGTGAATACCCGGGGTTCGAAAGTAGGCCTCCGGGAAAGAGAGTCTCACGTTGAAACCACTAGAGTCTAGACCAACATAACTGACACCAAATATCAAATGCTTGTACTTAATGATGATATTGGTCATTACCACCCATATCACTACATAAGGTTTCGACCTTAATAACTATCGTAATAAGCGTATCGAATCGTATGAATAGTAAAGATAGGTTCAATAGTAGACTTCTTAAATTTTACAACTTGTAAGAAAAATCGATGTAACAAATAAATAATCGTATACAGTTATTACTATTAATTCGAAAAGCGATACTGACGGTGGTTGACCTTTGACCACTGCATTTCTAATTCTACTTATATTCTAAGGCAGCATTGTGATTATAGGTTAATCCAATTAAACCAAAAGAAACCCGTTGGAAGTACAACCACCCGGAAGTAGCGAACAGTACTGGCAAAGTTCCGGAGTTGGAGTATTTCGATGCTCAATTCTTCAAAATCCACTATCGACTGGGCAACTCAATGGACTCCATGTCCAAGAAAATATTGGAGCAAGCCTTCGACGCAATATACGATGCAGGTATATAAAAATCAAAATTATTAAAATATCATATTCTCTTTTTCATTTTATTTTTTTATTTTTTTTTTCAATCTTCAGCTCCTCGACGGTATTTCTTAATTGGTTTTTATATGCTATTTATATTATGTTAACCAATGTTGTTAATACTTAAACAAAATTATTTTGAACATGTCATATTTAAAATAATTCTATTTTAATAAAGAGGTACAGCCGAGATAACTGTGAACAAAATTGTGGAAACCTAGGCAGTAGGTAGGGTTTCCCTAGCGATAAGGGCTGGGCTCGACACGGGTTGGTTTCCATCGAGAAAAGTGTGAGACGATGTCCCCAAGTAGCTGTTTTACTTATTATTGATAACTAACTAAAAAACATGAAGGAATAGTGAACGCAGATTTAAAATGGGCCACTTGCATGTGAATCGTCTCTTATAATCGGACGATCAAGTGATTCTGCGTCTAGGCTGGAGAAATTGCAGCAGTTCTGAAAAACGCTGTGAGGAAAAATTAACATATGACTGATACAATCTATAGTTTTAGTGTATGTGATATATGTGATGCTGAAAATGGAGCAAGTGGATAAGTTCGCGAACTTAAAGTGTATTCCAGGTGGAAAGTATGACGATGAAATAAAAGACGAGTGAATGCTGGAATTTGAATAAATGGGTCGTTTCATTCCTGTATGCTACACATAAAAAATCTGTAATAAGGCTCAACGTACATGCGTAAAGTAAAAATATTATTATACCGCAGGTATCAGTCCAAACCAGCTCTCAGGAACCAAGGTTGGAGTCTACTTGGGAACTTGTTTCTCTGAAACCGAAAAGGCTTGCTTCTATGTCGCTACTTCTAGAACGGGATTTGGTATTGCCGGGTACGTTTCTTATAAATTTCATTCAGGGTCACTGAGGTTTGGACCATGATTGTGGATCCCATGAGAGTTGCGCTATATACCTTATACTTTATTATAATCCAGTGAGTTCATTTGTCTTCCCAACACAATGGAAATCCCAGAAATGGCTACCAAAACGAACGATGGCTATAGTTTTATTATACTAAATGTATTTAATATATTTTGTTTAGACAAAATCATCGTAAATACAATGATGTAATAATATATAATTATTATAATCTTTATTTCTTCTCTCACATATACATATTTATTTCTTTATCCTTTATTACCTTATGCAAAAACATGCACATAACAAAATAAAAAAAACAGTTTACAAAATATATAAGGCAACGGGCGGCCTTATCGCTTACAAGCGATTTCTTCCACATACGACTACATAGAAGGTTATAATGATTAAACTAAGATGATAATATTTGGAAGTGTATGTGAGTGACTGGTCTCTGTATTTCTGATTAATTTTGAAAATAGGTGCAGTAAAAGTATGTTTGCCAACCGTATTTCCTACTGGTTGAACGCGAAGGGGCCCTCCATGTCTGTAGACCAGGCCTGCTGCAGTTCCACTGTAGCTCTGGAGTTGGCATACCAGGCTCTCATAAGAGGTGAAATTGATTCGGCTATCGTTGGAGGCACCAACATCTGCTTACATCCTCAATCAACTGTTCATTATGGAAGGTATATATATATATATATTTTCGTTATAAAATACTATCCTATATTCTATCTGTTTATAGGGAAAGCTTTCTTCTGGGTTTTTCAACTCTTTAACAACATTGTGTATTTACTTTATAGAATCATGCCAATAAGTAAAGATGGTGTAACGAAATCGTTCGACAAAAACGCCCATGGTTGTGCCAAGTCAGAAGCTATCAATGTATTGTTTTTACAAAGAGCAAAGGACGCACTAAGGTAACTTTTTCTTATTTATATAGAACAGGTGGCAGACACGCGGAAGGTTCGCTTGATGTTAAACTTAACACACCGCTCTTGGACTCACAACGCTAGAAGAATCACGAACTGGCTTTATCAGTTTCTGCATTCATTTCTTTAACCAATAAAATGAAATTAATATCAAGTGTTACTCTTGATACGCCCGCTTAATGTCCGCCAGTTGAAGGTGAAAGGAATGTTATCAAATTAAGGAAATGTTTCGTCCCTCAATATACTTAACATATAGAAAAACGTATGACTGAAACGAGTCAATGTATTGACACTATAGCATTTAACGCTCCACACGTAAATGCGTCATCATCTAACATCGACTGGTCATCTATATGGATTTACAATACAAATACGATATAAATCATAATTAACAATTGTCTTATAAATCATTCCACTTTGTTTTTATTGATTTATTTCTTATTTATATACCTCAGTCTATTAAATAAGAGAAGCAAAGCAACTGTTTAAAAGTACTGCCTAGTTGTATTATATAATTGTATACAATTTTAGAGTTTATGCTGAAGTGGTACACGTCAAGTCCGAATTCTGCGGTCTACCAGAAGATGAGGATGGTCCATTATTCACCTTTTATCGGGACCCCTGTATCATGGCAGATTTCCTTAAAACCTTCTATGAAGAAGCAAACGTTTCACCGCAGGCTGTTGAATATGTTGAAGCTTTTGGTTCTGGTAATAAAACAATATCATGTCTAAACTTTTACAATCATGAACGAATTGTGCAATTCAAATTTTAAATAGCACATTGAACAATTTGTAACTAACGAAAACCAATCAATGTTTGTTATTCTCTTAACATTATGCTAAAATTTTGATCATAATTTTCTTATTATGGCAGAAATGTGTCTGACTAGGTTGTAGCCGTATTTTTAAATAGTATTAAAACATAAATTACAGCAACGCCCGAAGTTGATAAAGCGGAATTGGAAGCCATTGACAGAGTATTCTGTGACAAAAGAGAGGACTCCCTTCTAGTTGGTAGCGTTATGTCCAACTTGGGTTACGTGGAAGCGGCTTCTGGCATTTCGTCAATAACTAAAGTAACACTAATCTTGAATTGATATTTAGATTTAAACAAAATACAATTGCCTCGATGTAGAAATGAAATTAAACAAAACAATTTCAGGTGCTTCTAGGCTATGAAGCTGGTAAATTAGCAGGTAACATAAACTGTGACGATCCAATAGATGATGTTGACGGTATTCGAACTGGAAAAATGCAGATTGTAAGAGACCATGAACCATTTAGACAAGGATATACTGCTGTTAACGGCGTTTCTGTAACTGGTGTAAATGCTCACGTTCTGTTACGAGGCCTTAATAAAACTAAGGTAATTAACATATTAATTATTTAATTAACAATGGATGTACATTCTTCTAAAAGCATTTTAGATTTTGTGTATGTGTCACTGGTTTCATAATTGATTATTTGCTTTCGTTCTACTTGGATTTGCTTTGTATGGAGGCAAGTCTTGCCATGGTCCCAAATACAAGCAGGATTGCAAAAAATGTAAATCAATGCTCATTGCTGTATCATTATAAGCTCGTTAAACACTTAAATATTCCATATTCGAATGACTAGATAAACATATCACTACAAGTAATAATGTGTACTGTAAACTACGAATACTAGGTACAACGAAGACCTTCGTAATGCTTTTAAAAATAATTATTTTTTATCAAAACAAAATCTTATTTTATAGATTATACAGTAGGTACATACTATCGTGGTAACTATTTACCTCACACTCACACACCGACCCAAGAAGTGTCTTGACATGCGAAATTAGAATCTTCTAGCGTCCTGCCACCTCACGCCAATTGCCTGCTTTCAGCTACCGCAGGTCCTCCTCCACTCTGTTAATCCAGCGGTTTATTAAGCTACATAGTATCAAAAGTCTCTCTTATAACAGTGTACTGTTTTGAGGTCTTTCACTTGATCGGTCCATCTGGTTGTTGAACGGCCACGTGATCTTTTGCCTTCTTTTGTATTACCAACAACGATTAATTTCTCCAAGTTCTCATCGGTTCTGGGCATAGTATGACCGAACTAATATATCATACACAATTCAAAGGCATCAATCATTTGACTTTCTCGAGCCAAGATAATATTAGAGGCCGTATCAGTCTTATTTTGGTTTGATACCAATTCCCCTTTTCTTCCAGATGCTGTCTAAATGTGTCATGGCAACTTTAGACAAGCTGATTCGCCGTTTTATACTTAAGTGTAATCTACTCTTACAGGACCTCAACCGTTACAAATCAAATATTCCCCATCTTGTTACGATATCAGGAAGGCAGAAATCTGCCGTAGAAAAGATCTTCGAAGATTTGAAAAAACGTCCAATAGATCCGGAGGAGTTAGCTCTTTTCCACAATATCCATCAAACCACGATCAGGGGGCATTTGGGAAGAGGATACATTTTGTTAGGTAAGATATCCCCACTATTTCTGAAATCCAATCAATACACGAACCTTTTATAAATTCTAGATTAATATACACACAAGTGTTCAAATGAACGTGAATTATTTCAGATAAAAACCAAGATAATGAGACGGTTGTCCTCAGCGAGACGGCAGATTACTTTGATGATGTGAAACGTCCTCTATGGTTTGTCTACAGCGGTATGGGATCCCAATGGGCTGGTATGGGAGCACAACTCATGCGCATACCTGTTTTTGCTGCGGCTATTGAAAGGTATAATCTTTTTTTTCGAAAGTATATTTTTATAGGAATATCGTTTACTGAACGTTACGATTCGGAAACAGAATTTATTTGATAAAAAATGATTATGTTACAATATTTTATATTAATTATGATTGTCCAAGATAATTGTATTAAACGAATTTTTTTCTTAGTAATCAAAGCAAATAAATATACAGTATTTACAATTTTCTTGACCTACATAGATATTAAAAATAAAATAAATTAAATATTAATAAAAATGATTATAATTTAAATATTGATAAATGTTTTGTTTGACACTTATTAAAATATAAATAGTTTATATCCGGGGCAGGTAATTTTTGAAATTGATACAAATTCGAATCATTTGAAATTCCAATCAAAATTCACGGACGTAGGACCTATGAACGAACAAACAAAACCAAATTCAAGAGTCTTCAACCCATTCTTTTTATTTTATTACCAAAAAGAAAATTGATACAGAATATTTTTTTTTTCTAGATGTCGTCAAGCCCTGGAACCCAAGGGTATCGATATATTGCACATTATCACTGCGCCGGATAAGAAAATCTATGATAATATTTTGCACTCTTTCGTGGGAATCGCTGCTGTTCAAATTGGGCTTACAGATGTTTTAAAAGAAATGGGAATCGTGCCGGACAAAATTATTGGTACGTATTAAACTGGGAACTATATAAAACAAAAGAACTAAAATGGAAATGGGCTGGATAAACTATAAGATGAGCAGATAAATGGACCAAATTTGTAACATTATGGCAACCAAGAAGCCATAAAAGAAACCGAGGTAGGCAATTCAAAAGGTGGGCTGACGAAATTGTGGAAATGGCTGGAAAGACCTGGAAGAGAATGATATAAAATAAGGACAAATGGAGGAAAATGGTGGAGACCTTTGCCCGTGGGCACACAGAATCAGTTATTAACAAAAACAATAGGTATAATGTATATATTTTGTATTCTAAGGCTACAAATAAAAAAATAAACTAGGAACTACATCTACAATAAATTACGGCTGCTTGATATTTTCCATCCGCACCGTCCACCATCTAAAAAACGGTTAAGCGTTGGCGGGCTGAACACATGTTATGCTCCTGAGATTTGTAGTTACACATACACTCACACGTTCACTCATATGCACCCACACACTCATAAACTTACTATGTTACGTGACACGTAATGTTTTTCGGTAAAAATAATGGGAGACGTAAATGTAAACAGTTAAAAAAAACAAATTGGAATTGAAAAAAAAAAAATATTCTTGTGGAATTAACTATTAAGTTTATTATGGAAGAGCTGGGAACCCTTACACAGGTATATTTTACTTATTTTCCCATATCTTACATCATATGTAAGATCATGATCATAATACGTAACTTATCACTAACATAAGTAACTTATCACTAACATAGTATAAAACAAAGTCGCTTTCTCTGTCCCTATGTCCCTTTGTATGCTTAAATCTTTGAAACTACGCAACGGATTTTGATGCGGTTTTTTTAATAGATAGAGTGATTCAAAAGGAATGTTTATATGTATAATAACATCCATTAAATAGTGGAGAAGTACTGTTATTTTTGAGGTTTCTAATGTGATGTCGTAAATAATTACATTTTTTCCGCTTACATTGCAAACGCAGGCTGAACCCTACGAGTTTTATCAAAATAATGTACTAAGTATTGTACACATTGAAAAGGTCTACAGAAAAGTCCGTGATAGTATATGTCTATCTCTTATGGATAACCCACAATAACTTTTTTTTGTCATTTACTTTTTACGACAAATAATGGCTAATTTTCGAAGCGATTTTAACCAATACAGCATTAATCCTTAACCAATTAAATACCTTGAATACATTGTTCATTTAATATAGATCTATACAGCCCATTACAGCTTATTTAGCAGCGATCGAACGCGTATATTATCGGAGCTTTCCAGCGACGGAAATAACAATACATAATAAAAACCTGCTTTTCATCAGCATTGCACCCGTGCGAAGCTGGGGCGGGTCACTAGTAATGCATAAACATATTTTTATATTTAAATGCAAATAGAAAGTTTATAATATAGCATATACCATGATCACTATTAGTTTCTTTGGAATTAGCGAATGACATCATTAATGCTTTGAATTCTCGTGATTGTTGCATTATTTTTTAATGTCTATTTTACAAAACACAATATTCTAATGTTGTGACAGTCTTGCTTTTCGGTACTGTCCCTTATAAGCCATCTTCTAGTGACCATCTTTGGCATCAAGTATTATAAGCCAATATCCAATTATTTTTTTGACAAAAATTATTAATAACATAAATAAATAACTGTTCTTATAATTAAGAAATTTGCATGTCTTTTATATTGCTTACTGTGCTTTTCTTTATTATTAATCAATCCTAATAATCTTCATCTTTTTTATATTTTTATTATAATTTCCAGGTCACAGTGTCGGTGAGTTAGGTTGCGCATATGCAGATGGCTGTCTCACAGCTGAAGAAATGATTTTATCTGCGTATAGTCGTGGTCTGGTCTCCGTACAGACGCCTTTCATACGAGGTTCTATGGCTGCTGTTGGAATTGGCTATGAACAGGTATGTATTTGATTAACACCTTTCAATAACCTCGTTTGGCGCTACAACCTCAGGTCTGGGCCTCAGTTTTCTGAATCTGTTTCATGATCATTTTTTTTATCCAATAGGCAAGTAGGTGATCAGCCTCATGTACTTGACACACGCCGTGACTTTTTGGGTCTAAGAAATGTCGGATGTCGGACTCACGATTTTTTCCTTCACAGTATGAGCAAGTATTAAATGCACACACAGAAAGAAAGTCCATTGATGCACAGCCGGGGATCGAACCTAATACCTCAGGGATGAGAATGGCACGCTGAAGCTACTAGGCCAATATTGCTCAATGCCATATAACTAACGATTGTTCTTATGTTTAGATCATCAAGTTATGCCCCCCGGAAATCGAAGTTGCTTGCCACAACAGTTCAGAGTCCAGTACCATTTCCGGCCCAGCTGATGCCATGAAGCAGTTCGTGGAATCGCTCACTTCAAAGGGAGTTTTTGCTAAAGAAGTTCCTTGTTCCAACATCGCGTACCACTCAAGATATATTGCCGAAGCAGGCAAGTACCATACAAAATACTAATATGCATATATTGCTTAAAAATATTACAACTATTTGTTTGATTTCGTAAATAATATATGCATTTGAATTTTTTTTTTATTATTATTATTTTACAAAAAATATATATATATTACCATATGTTACATTAGAAAACCGCTTTGGTTTTTATTAATGTAACCATAGCAGTCTTGTTTAGGAGCGCGACAACTGCATGTAAAAGTAGTGTTTTAGTATAGAATTTATATTGGATAGTGTTAAGCTATCTGTTAAGTGTTTGGGTAGCAAATACCGCAACGTTCTCTCGCCAAATACGTTGTACGCTCTTGATGTACAGAGCCGAACTTGCGTTACCGCTCGAGTCTGTACATCATGCTCCACACGTTTTTTTATATCATCTCGAAAAAAGTGCTCGACTAGAAGACATTTTTTTACTTTATCTGTTATTGGCAATATTTTACAGTGTTTAAAAAGACCTCTTTCTTCATTTTTATATGAGTCGAGCACGTTTCTCGATACGACGTGTTTGAGGATTCGCATTTGGAGTTTGTATATTTGGTTGAGATAAGTCGGGTAAGTTCTACCGTAGCTACTTAGACCGTAATTGATGACGGACTCGCAAAGCGCGTTGTATATTGGAAGTCTGGTTTTGAATGGGATACGATTTTTGAGTAATGTGATTTGTGCCAAAAACTGACGTAGCTTATCGCAGACGTATTCTATGTGTTGATTCCAGAGCATGTTTTTGTCTATAATTAATCCCAAGTACTTTTGTTTATCAACTATTTCTATGGAACTATTTATATTGTAGATGTAAAGAATTTATGAACTCATATATACCATTATTACATCCTATATCTTTATTTTATTGATTTGGAACGCAATAGGCGTTAATATTATTAACTTAAAACAAATATATAATTAACTTATGATGTATAAATGAAAAAAAACAAAAGCACATCTTTGCAATTAAATTTTCACAGGCGTAATATTTTAATCAAACATAATATGTTTCTTATCGTAGTGTTCCAATATAAATCAGCATATTCAAGATAATTTCACTAAACTGTTTATCATCAGGTCCCGGTCTACTGGAGTACTTAAGTGAAGTAATTCCAACGCCGAGAGCTCGTACTGAGCGTTGGGTCTCAACGTCTATACCGCAAGAGCGCTGGGAGGAACCACTTGCAAAATATTCTTCTGCCGAATATCACACAAACAATTTGCTCGTACGTCCTACGACTTATTCGCTTTATAAAATTTATTTCATTAATTTTGACACAGAGATCTCCATGTGTTACAATTTATATATTTTGAATCTGATAATTACTCGTTCACAAGAGTTGCTGGTTGTGTATTCAAGAAAGCATTTGTGAAGGATATACAATTCCTTTCAGTGCCCAGTTCTTTTCGAAGAGACTGCTCAGCTGATACCAAAAAATGCTGTATTGCTTGAGGTTGCCCCTCACGGTCTCCTGCAGGCTATACTTAAGAGATCCTTGTCTACTTGTGTCAATATTCCTCTTACACGTAGAGGTCATCCTGATAATGTTACACACATGCTTGATGCTATTGGGAAGTAAGTGTGTTACTTGAATTTTATGGTTATAATGTTATAGTGTATGTCACTGCTGTAGAAAGTTGCCAAAACTTTTGTTTTTCCAAGTAATCTCCGTTCTTTGCTACACATCGTCGCATTTGATGGAACCACTAAGAAAAGCAGTGGGTTCGTTCTTATTCAAGCCCACAAAGAAAGTCCAAATAAATCATTGACCGATAATTTTCTCGCGTTAGATTCATTTTCACGTGTAGCTAGAGTTTAAGATTTGCCGCCAATTCACAAAAACAAATGAATGCAATATACTACATTAGGTTACGAAAGAGTTGTAAAATTGAAATTCAAAAAAAGTTTTTATAAGCAATGTTTCTAACTGGCCAGTTCTAAATATTTTCAGTGTTACCCACGTATACAATAATTATTTAAACATGTTCGACGTCCTATTGGACAGAAAAACTGTGATCAGTTTATGTTTTCACTACACCAACTTATGTTCTATTAGATTATGTATACAATAAATAAAATATTTTAATTGTAATATGTTGCCTGATATTGTTCATAGGCGGCGAAAGTACTTAACATCTCCCATCAGTCTGCCTTAAGCTTTTATCTACCGAGGAAAAACATGTCTATGAAACTTTATATATTAGGCAATATTGTTGGCCTAGGCTTTAGCTTACGACTCTTCTGATGTCGTAGGTTTCACGCCGTGCACCAATAAAAGTTTTACCTATTGTGAGCATTAAACGGTTCAGCTGAGGATATCCTTGGACCCAAAAATCATATGCGTGTATTAGCCACAGAAAGCTGATTCTACTAATAGCCTGTTAGAAAAAAACAAATGTTATAGATACATACAGATATTTAATAGCGCCGCTGTTTTTAAATCGAGCAATTACAAATGCGTGCATAAAAAGTATTTAAGCATAATAGAACAAAATGTATATGACATACATAAATATAATTGAATTTAAGCGAAAAAATATTTTCAGACTGTACATGCAAGGATACTATCCAAAGGTCCAAGCTCTCTACCCTAAGGTTGAGTTTCCAGTTTCGACAGGAACACCTATGTTGGGACACTTGATTGAGTGGGCACATACAGAGAAATGGTAAGAATTTATAATGTCATACAAGAAATTCGTTCCGTATGTTGTTTTGCAGTGAAGGAATTCACAGCAATATAACATACGGAAACAAAATATAGTAAAGTTTAAAAAATACACTTATTTTACAACTATGTAATGTTAAAGACCATGCTTTATAACAAAAAGTCAAATATTTTCCTTTTTAATTGTAAACTTCACTTTACTAATTTGTGTTAAACCATGTTTGTCATTATACTAACAGACAGGTCCACGAAGTTTTACGTTTATTATATTAAAAATTTCGCGATGTTAATTATAGTACGGGTGTTATATTCTCTATCTAAATATATATATATTTTTTTTAAAGAGTACCGAGAGTTTTTTACGCCAGCTTTTTCTCTCGGCCAACACCTTTTGTCTTCTTTGCCGATGAGTAGGGATGCCAACAGGCTCGAATTTAATGACGTGGAATAAGTGATACCATTATGATCCTATGTTCCAAAATAAACGTATTTTATTTTTTTTATTTTATCCCTACCAAGCATACACGCATACAACATTCCCTAGCAACCCTGCTAAGCATTTCTTTATTTCAGGAATCTGCCCCTGTATGTATCTGCTCATAGGAAAGCGGCTACAGCTTGCAAGTTTGTCTTATCTGTCCATGACGAGGAACATAACTACTTACAAGGACACATTATCAGAGGTACCTTAAGTTATGGAATTACGACGAAAATTAGGATATCCATACATACGTTGGAAACACAAAAATTAAACATATAAATTATACATAATAAAACATCATTTTGTAAACAAATATAACAAAATTTTAAAGTATTTTATAATTTTAATACAGAAACAATTAAAACAAAGATCATTTTATTGTCACATTGTTCATAATAATATCAATGATTTAAAAAGCGTTATTAATAAGTTTTTGGGTAATATATATTTTACATAATAATAATAAAGCCCGTTTAATTTCCAATCAATTTATCCTGTTGTTTATCCTATATCTTAGCTAAATTCAGTACCGCCGATCGGAACCCCTACGCGGGTAAAGGCCTCCACCAGCTGACTCTATCCATGGCTTTCTTTCTCCATTCGCTTCCTGTTACTGCTTCTATTTTTTCTATCCACCTTTTCTTGGGGCGCCCTCTTCTTCTTCTTCCCATTGGTCCTTTCCAAACAGTTGTCTTTAAAATCCACCTTTTATCTGTGTATCTTGCTATAAGGCCCGCCCATGCTCATTTTCAAAATATAGGGTTTATTGTAAGGTGTTACAATATGCCCTATATTTTAAAGACAAAATAAAATACGTTACGAAACAAAGATTTAATAATTGTTTAGAAACCCTTCATTTAAGATTTTCGATACTAGCTGTACTAAATATGCGAAATTTATAGGGCAAAACTTGCTTCCATTCTCTGCTGCCTTGGTTGCTGTGTGGGACACACTTGCTATGTTCTTTGGGCTAAAGAAGAAGCACACATCTGTCCAGTTTAAATCTATCCAATTCTATGCCCAGCCTGTGTTGCATGATGGAAGGCAGTTGACTCTCAATGTCGCCATTCAACGGGGCAGTGGAAAATTTGAGGTATTTATAGTATCTTTTCGGCAACTTTATTTTCAGGATGTTTAATGATAAGCTCGTATTTCATTTTAACAATTTAAGGTGTCATTTATGTATCCAATTTTTAGAGATCGACAACAACAACGCCTTAATAAGTAATCTCTATAAATAATTGTACTTTTTTAAAGCTTTCTTGACCCTAATAGTATTTTTCTCAAGTCATGTTCCACAGTCACATAAAGTGTACGTCTTTTTAATAAATAAATAAAGAATGTTGCCAGTTTAACGACAACGACTCATGACTTCCGGTAAAAATACAAAAAATACATATATCAAGGTATCACTTATTCCACGTCATTAAAATTGGATCCCTACTCATCGGCAAAGAAGACAGAGGGTGTAGGCCGAGAGAAAATGCCGGCGTAAAAAACTCTCGGTACTCTTTTAAAAAAGCAATTCATCAAACAATACTTATTTTAAAATAAACAAGACAAACATACAGCAAATGACTTAGAATTTAAAAAAAATCTAATTAATTTGCTATGTATTATAAGTTTTAATTTAATTTAATTAATTATCCATTTCAGGTTTCCAGTAATAGTATGTTAATGGCATCTGGATTCGCTGAAATCATTGAGAAAGGCGTTGAGAGTCACAGATTGCTAAAAACACCCGTTGATAAATCTGAAGAAAATACCCTTAAAACTAACGAAATTTATAAATTGCTGCACAGCCGCGATTATCAATACAGGTAATATTTTATCTTATATTTAAAGCATACCATATTGACCGTGATTCGAATGATGATTTGTAATAGTGAGGCAATTGAGTAAAAGTCTTAAAAAAACAACTATGCTTTAGACGTATGAGGGTAATTTTTTTACGTAACGTCAAGAAGATGTGCAGCAGCAAGAAAAGGAAGACCCCGATTGAGACCGATTTAGAGAGAGAATGAAAAAGAGAGATCGAGTAAAATACACACTATTAGTTGATGTATTGATTAGTAGTTTAGGTATTAGAACTTTAGTTGGCAATTCTGTCGCATAAAGTATTGTGCAGTGATAGCAGTTTTTACGTATTTATATTATGATTAGCACGTAGCAGTTAACAGTGTGAATATATGTAGATATACAAATACATATTGCCAATAGAATATTGCCCAATAAACCACATGTTCTATTAACAACATAATTATAGATAGTTATTAATTTGTATGATTGTAGCGACACTGCTAGTAGGTATAGTTGTTTTAAATTGCTTCAGTAACTTTAGAGTTATCATTACAGACAAAAATTTATTTCTTTATTATGACATTGTTTTTCGTTCTTAGTACTATACTTGGGTAGGTACTGACCTACCAAAGGACTTGCTATTAGAAACTCTAGGATCTAAGGAAATTCGCACTAGGGTGGAAAAAATTACCTTTTTCAACCATCATTAAGCTTAAATTCCGTCTAGAAAGACTAACCTCAATTCAGACACGTCTCATACGAATTCTTCGCGAATACTACAGAATAAACAGTACTCATTAACAGCTTGATGTATTGGTATTAAAAGAATCAGTGGCTTTTTAGGTCTTGACCCCAGATTTTATGAATCTGTTTCATGATTTCATGTCGACTTTTTGGGTCTAAGACATGTCGGTTTCCTCACGATGTATACCTTCACCGTTCAAGCAATTGTTAAATGTACACATAGAAAGAAAGTCCATTGGTGCACAGCCGGGGATCGAACCTACGACCTCAGAGATGAGAGTCGCAACCTGAAGCCACTAGGCCATGCTCCTCTTCAATTCGTATTAGACTTATCAATTTAATCTTAACGCCTATTTCGTACTTAATCTGTAAAAACATAATTTATTTTGCTGAACAATAGTTCAGCAAAATAAATTATGTTTAAGTTACTAGTTCCTAGTTAAAATAACCTAAGAGACGTAATTTGAAATTTCAGTGGTGACTTCCGTAGTCTTCTATCAGTGAACACATCCATGACTCAAGCGGACATTTCCTGGAAAGACAATTGGGTTGCTTTTATCGATGCGTTGATACAATTGAACAATGTACGTCGTCCTCACAACACTGTATCATTACCTGACTCTATAAGAAAATTAACAATTGAAATCGATGAGCACAAAATGGGTGAAAATAAAATACTCAGAGCCGATGTCATAGACATTCATGATTGTACACGGTAAATCAATTTCATTTTTATTGAGAATAACATGGTAAAAAGCTTTTTTAAATTTTTTTATTAGCTCGTTAAAATATCGATCGGCAAAAGTGGTCTCTGCGCCAGCGCGGTAAGTTATACTTAATAACCTAAATACTTTAATTGACCATAATACAACTGCCGATACCTATAGATTATTTTGTGTAAAGGTTCTGAGAGAACAGTTTCAGTTCCGGTATTCGGAATCATACCCTCGTTAATATGCTAGTTGCGAGAATATGCTACATAAATATTATGGTGGTATAATGTTAAGTTTTCATCTGCCACACATAATGTCCAAATTTGTCTTAAAAGGTAGAATAGAAAAAAGTGTTTTCTTTAAATGTGTAAAAGTTATGTTTATAAAAGACAATACTAGGATGACAAGAATTTACAATTATATTATGAGTTATATTTCATTCTTATATTAATTTACATCTTCATATTATTAAAACTATTATTACCTACTTTAGCAAATTAATATTATTTATAATGTTTGACTCCTCGATGAGACTTGAAATTAAAAGTATTTGTAAGTATTTGTCCTGCGAGTTATTCGCATTTATTCATTATTTTGTTTAATTGATTTTAGGTGTGGTGGAGTAGTTATAGAAAGTTTGACGTTTCGCGACCTCCCCATTAGTAACAATGAGGCAGTTATCATGAAAAGCTTGCAGTTTGTTCCGAACTTTATGCCTGGACAGTCAAATGTAAGTTATTAATTAATATTTTTCTCTAGTCTAGTAGTCTACTACTAAGCAACTGTTTAAAAGATGCGAAGAAGAAAAAACCCGCACTTTTCAAACAAAACACTCTTTAAAATTAGGACGTTGATAATTTGTAAGCCAGATATATCTGTCTAATTTAAATTGCACTTGAATAAAAATTTTGTGATCTAAAATTGTAATGTGTATTGTAATATATGTGAAATGAAAAAAATGTGAAACTTATTTCAGGAATTAACCGCTTTATACGTATATTTACAAATAATTGCGGAAAATGTGAACAGCGACCAAATTGATGCAGTTGAAATTATAGAGAATTACGATGGAATTTCAAGATATAATACTCTAGATAGAATGATTCTTGATGTTCCCGAAATCAATATGAAATATGAGAAGATACACAACGATGTTTTTTACAAAAAAGGTTTAGGAAAACTCCATGACGTTATCTTCGTCACCAATCTATCCTATAATGATATGGTATGTGGAATCTGTGCTATAGAGTTACATTCAAAATATTTTTTTTATATATGGGCATACGAGCCTGCGGAACGCCTAAAAAGGGCAGTCATTGCAGCCTATAGACACCCATTTTTACTGGGTGCGTTACCGGCCTTTGAGGGAGGAGTCCTTACCTAATAATGTTCATTATTTTTAAGTATCAATACTTGCTCTAATCTTCATCTAAATAAAAGTAACTCCTACAGTTATATTTAACTGAAAATTTTGTGTAATTTTACAACAATAAATAAGATACAGTTGAGAAGATATTGGGAGACTGGTTTCCAAACTAGGTAACCTGTGATATGGATAACCGGGCTTCCATTCTATAGTAAAGTCATATTAATTGGTAATAAAAAGTACATACATTTATGGGTAGGCAAACAAATTTTAGCGTTTTAAATAAGGAAAAAAAACAAAGCAGTCAACTAGTTAGAACTTGTAATAAAATATAAATAAAGTTGTATGGATGTGAGTGTGTGTGATAGTGGGAGAGGGTTTGTACGCGTGGGTGAGTGAGTGTTATAATATAATTATTGATTATATGAATGTAAGGATTATGTTTTTTAGTAGTCTGTGTTGGTTCAAGTATAAATGTATAACAATAAATTTACTTATAATATACTTTTGCAGCTAACCAAAGCTTTCGACAAATATCTATCTTCCAACACCTTAATAGTGAACAAAGAGTATAGGACAGAAAATAGAATACGGCCGTCAACATTGTATACTGTCCTATGCAATCACAACATCGAAGATAACTTAGTGTTACAATTAATTAGATGGAAACCAGATAACACAATCGTTGGTACAAGCGCTCTAACCGTCCGTTCGGATTCAAATTTGTCCCATTTAATTTCTACATTAAAGTTTTTACCTGCACATCAAAAATTACTGATATTTTCGTCATATCCCCCAATACCAAAATTGGAGAACTTTGTAAAGGAGTGGAGGAAGGAAGGACGTAAAGCGAATCTCATTATGGTTAATCATAGTATAGATGAGCAACAGTTTGTTGAAGATTTTCCGAAGACTGATTTGGCTATCAACGTATTGGACCACGTAAGTTAATCTTTATAGTGTTCGTATAGAAGTAGTAGTAGTAACATGAGACGTTTTTGTACAAATAAAATGAATTGTATTTTATAATACTTTATTTATTTTTTTATACTTAATTGTCATAATATATATAATAATATATGTATAAAAAAAGTAAGTAGGTAACATAAGTTATAAGGCAACGGGCGGCCTTATCGCTGACAAGCGATTTCTTCCAGGCAACCGTAATATGGAACAATAAAACAATAAACACCTACGGAGGGTAAAGTACAAGAAATGCATAATTAAATTTACGTTACGTTACGAAAAAAAAATCGTTCCGTTAACGCAAAACACTGTACTAACTACGTATTTATTCAATTCTACTGTCGTCTTATGTGTACATTCAATAACACCTGTATAAAATGTTTTAATTAATAAATATTTTAAGGGCATATGGGGCGGTAATTACTATGTACCAATGAAGGCATCAGTTGATCACCATCGGGATGCAACGCTACAAAGCCCAAGTATTGGAGATATTAGCTCTCTACATTGGGTTGTTGCTTCGAATGTGCAAGGACCTGGTGTTAACGTGAAGGTATGTTCTGTCTACCTATTACAACATATTTTTATTGAGGGCGGTCCGCACTAGATGGCACGTTTTTTGGGGTGACATCCACCCGGTCTCTCAAATTTAAGAACAATGTGCAAACAAAAAAAAGTAAATCGCTAGCATAAAAAATATTTTTCAGGGATTCCTTCACTAGCACTAGCTCAGCTCTATGTGGAATTCGGGGATTCCCGAAAAAGAGCCTGACGCTGTTGTGGGGGATTCCCCTTCTCATACTCGCGAGCTTTTAATAAATGATCCATGTCCTATATCATATAAAATTTATTGCTTTATCTTTCGATGGGGTGACACCACCAACTTCCGTACCGGGTGCCACCCAAGGTAGCTACGCCACTAAGTCGGAGACAGCAGTCGGAAGGCGGAACGTCTTTGTTAACGAGGATCTGTACAACAGATTGGTTCAGGCTCTTGGTATCGCAATCAAATCATTCGACATCATACATATCCCCTGGGTACATAGCGTTCTTGAAGAACTCGGGTTGTTCACTTCCCAAAGCCTTTAAGTACTTTTTTTTTAATGTTTTGTAGTCAAGTCCGAGTAGGTTATGATCGAGTGGACAAATTATAAATGTGTAAAAAGTAAATGTAATGGATTTTAGGTACATTACGCTGGCGTTAATGAACTTGACGTGAAGAGAGCATCGGGTGTTGTGAAATTTGCGAAAAGCAATACAAAAACTTACTTTGGAATGGACTTCAGTGGTACTACGGCCAGGTAAAGTCAATTACAATTAACACGAATTATTAACTTAACCCAGTCTCTTTTACCCAGATTCAAAATAGGCATTCACATTTTAATTAATACAATGAAGACCCAATATTTGTCTAAAAAACCCATGGTTGAATTTGAAGTTTATTATATCCTAATACTAATGCAATAGATAACGTATCATTAAATATAAACATTAAAGAACAAACGAAACAAGAAAATATAAAACCTAAACCTTTTTATACCTAGTTATAAATAATGCAACTCTTGCGAATTCAGCCAGTGTATAATTTTATAAATCCGTCTCACATGCAATAATAACCAGGGTGTGCAAGACACGTGTAAATTGTGCGTTACTGAGTAAAATGGCGTGCACTGCCCCAGTCTCTCCATCTTTTTCGCGTTATGTATCCCACCTTATAGTATTTAAATAAGCAGAAGGAACAAACAGATTATAGCAGTAAGACCTCCCATTTAACTCCTTTATCTTTTTTTATTTTCACCTGTTTTGTGATGAACTTAGTGTTTATAATAATAAGTAATTAAAAAAGTGTTTATTCATTTTAAGTAGGTACAATTTCATTCCTAGGTGTAAAATTTGGAAACCCTTTTAAGTAAAAAATACCTGAAGAAAATGATCTCCGTAGACCGCGCATTTGATTTTTTGGCATTTGTGATGTTAACAAAGCATTTCTTCCATTATCAGCGGCAGTAAAGTTATGGGTCTCATACCTGGAGGATCCATCAGTAGCCGAGTGAGTGCTAATCCAAATCTTCTCTGGCCGGTTCCCGAGCATTGGACTCTAGAAGATGCCGCTACTGTACCTCTTGCTTATTGTCAAGCATTTTACTGTTTGGTAAGTCATATTAGCATCAGCATTAAGTTATTTATTTACATCACAGAAGAACGAAGATCTGGCAGCTACCTCGGACAAAGAATAAGTGAATAACTAGATTCAAAGGGGGAACGCTGCCAGTATATTCGGAACCTTGCCTAAAGGGACTCCTTTTAATAATATATTTTATTGATGTGAAACATCTATAGCCGCACGTAAAACCGATTTCTGGCGTGGCGACGCATGCCGTGGCGACGCATCGCCACGCTATGGCGCTAATATCGTTGGTATATACATACAATCTATGTGCAGTAGTAAATTTTTGTGTTTAATGAAAATAAATGTTTGTTCAATAAATAGTCATCGTTATCTGGAAAACAAAATCGTAATATTTTATTTTATCATTATGACATATTTAGTTCCTATCACAATCTGTTCTTTTCTGCATATTACTTCACAAAATAATTTCGATGTTTCACATCTGCCAGGCGTCCCGTGACGGCTCACATTTTTTTAGTTATTGTTTTTTGATATATTAATTTATGTTAGCTGTTTAATATGATTATTATAATTAATTAATAGAACATTCAGGATATATCCCCATTATAGACTGCCTTGAAGTACATCTCTTTTCCATTATTGTCAATTAAATATAAATAGTTATTTGTTCCTTCCTAGTAGGTAATGTTTAAAGGAAATTCTGCGAGCGAAAAACCACTCGGATGTTTTCTTTACTGTTCATAAAAAAGAAAACAGTCCAAATTTAGTTTCTCTTTCCATCCCAGGATAAATTCAATGCTCTTACAGTAACATTTCTGTCATCAGGCCATGAAGAACAGGTTCTTCCCTGGCAAAACGGTGCTCATACACGGCGGTACCGGATCGTTGGGTCAAGCAGCTATTTCCATTTGTCTTGCATACAAATGCGAAATATTCTCCACAGTCAGCAATAGAAGAAAGAAGGAATTCCTGCTGAAGCTATTCCCGACACTCAAAGGTACCAATTACTGTAAAAATTAATTTGAATCATCTGTTCTTTCGATATCCATAGCCCTAGTGTTAAAACTGCAAGTCTAGAACTCTTTGTCCAACTGAAGCAGATGACAGAACTATTATCGAAAATCTATTATTATTATATTAAAACATATCCTGTCTTATGTTTTAATTTAAGTACACCAATCTACAGTATATGTTTCAAACTATAAAACTTGCTGAGTTTCTTGCCCGTTCTTCTCAGAACAAGGCCTCCTGGTAGTTTTGCGAACGGATGGCGTAGTTTTGCTCTTTCGCGAATTTTGTAAACGTTTTTGACATTCATGAGCATGCCCCAAGACGCATCTAAACTGAATAAACGAATTTTGATTGATTTGATTGATTGATTATCATATTTCAAATACACGACAATTACAGTCAGCAAAAAACACAAAAAGTTTTAGGTTTTACTAGTAATTTTTTGTTTTAACAACGCTTTTTTCTTCCCTTCTACATCCACTACCAAATATAACAAGCTCTGAATAAATAGCTTCTATTGATCTATTCACTATGTTGCTTTTCAATTTAAAACAACGTAATTTCACCTACAATCTTACCCAATACCTACTTATTGGTAGGTATTGGGTAAGATTGTAGCCAGCTAGTTTGAAATACTAGAATAATACTTGACTCAATAACATTTTCAGAGGAAAATATTGGCTACTCAAGAGACAGCACATTCGGTGATATGATTCTTACAAAAACAAAAGAAAAAGGATGTGACATTGTCCTAAGCTGTGTAAAGGGTGAACTTAAAAATGTAAGTGTATCGAGATTTATTTAAAAAAAATATAGACTATAGACTCCTAATGGGTCTATTCTCTATGACATTGTAAATATATAATGTCATAGAGAATATATCTGCTCGTGTAGATTAAGAGGGTAAAACGTAAAGACAGTGTTTTTGAAATGTGTCGTTGTCGTTTTCAAGGGCAACTTTATAGCAATATATAGTGATAAATAATAATTGTTTCAGTTAAATAATGTCCATAAATGACTATAATATTTAAAATACTCAAAATCTAATATTAAATTTCGCAAAATTTCCAGTGTCGCTTTACCAGCCTTTCTATCTTCTGTCCATAGTTCAGCAAATCTCATAAGTAAAATTTTAAGGGCATCCCCTTCAAACTTTGAGATTGCTGGCTTGGAAGAAGCTGGAAACGCTTTCTTAATTGCATGCCCAGGTCAAAATTTTCCATTTTCTCTAAATTCACAGAGGAGCTGGGACGACATAGACAGTAAAATGACTTATGACAATCTTTTGAGCCGTAGTACAGGTTCAGCACGTGCAAGGCTTTTGGCCGTGGGTACGCATGAGGCCGGCTACTGGCTTCACGCTTACCCTTCGTCAAATACAGGAACTTTTCTTGAACCTGACACGCTCCGAATCGCAACCTGTCTGCGGCTTGGGGTACCGGTCTGCGCTGCTCATACATGTCCCTGTGGCAGTGATGTCGACAAACTAGGACATCACGGACTATCATGTCAAAAAAGTGCTGGCCGCTTCTCGAGACATGCCGCACTCAACGATATAATACGTCGGTCCCTTGCCACCGTCAACGTGCCAAGTCTACTTGAGCCGACTGGAATTGCTAGAGACGATGGCAAGAGACCGGACGGTATGAGTTTGATTCCATGGAGGATGGGTCGGGTTTTGGTATGGGATGCCACCTGTTCAGACACACTGGCCCCTTCCAATCTTCATGGAACCAACAACAGAGCTGGTGCGGCTTGTGATGCGGCTGAAAAAGCTAAAGCCTGTAAATACAGGGGTCTAGGCTCTGAATATGATTTTGTCTCATTCGGTGTTGAGACTCTTGGTCCGTAGGGTCCTAGCGCGTTAAGGCTTTTTAGGGAATTATCAAAAAGGTTAGTCGACATCACAGGAGAACGAAGAGCTGGCAGCTACCTTGGACAAAGAATTAGTCTGGCTATTCAAAAGGGGAACGCTGCCAGTATCTTCGGAACCTTGCCTAAAGGGACTACTTTTAATAATATTTTTTAATAATTAAATTTTTAGGTTAGTTATTAGGTATATTTTTATGTATTATGTTATTTCTTAGGTTTCATATTATATTCCATATGTAACCGAAAATATTAAAATATATATATATATATATATTGATAATGTACTTTTATTACTATTTAAAAGTTTCGATGCACAATGCAATCTATTCTACATGTTACATGGAACTCTTTCGTTTATATTAACATTTATTAGAGTTTGAGTATTTTTCAGTCGGCTGTAATTTATTTTCTAATACAAAAAATATGAATTTATTCTTTGATATTATAATAAATTTTCTCAGTCACTAATAGTATGTCATATAGATGTATATTAAAACTTTCTATAATCACTCATGAATAAAAACTGATTTTCAGGTTTTCCTTTCAATTGTAATTGTTATAATTATCGTACGATTTTTAAATAATTTAAATGAAAATATGCCCTACCTTTTAGATAAGCATCAGCAGTTGCGGTAGTTCCGGAATTATAATAGACACATCTTTAATTCATAATCACGAAGATTATAACTTTGGAATGCACAGCCTTACCAAGGATAGATCGTACAAACTTGTCGATTTTTCATCAATGTTTGAATTTGGAACTATTGAAGAGTTCAAGGTAGTTAATTTTCTTTACTAACGTTATATTTAAATTTCGAACGTCAAAACACGTCTAAAGACATTTAACCAGAGATTATATAACTACCGATAAAAACATTTTTTTTTTAAATAAATTAACATAAATTTTGTGGTATTTGCCTAACATCGTAAGGGGTAAGTTAATTATTAGTTAATTTCGTGCGAGAGTAATTGAATGCACTGATTATAGATTTGTTTACATTTATTTAACAATGGGCAATTAAACGGTTTGGAAGGATAAATAAAAATCCTCTAGGCTTTTTTTTGTGAAATTTCAAACACCCTCACATAAAGAAAGCCTACACAATCAATAATTTTACTAATCTTTAAAATATGTCCACAGCGTCTCCAAGCACTCGTAAGCGAAGGTATAGCTCTGGGCTACGTCCGTCCCTTAACAAGGATAGTGTACTCACCAAAGGACGTATCTAGAGCCTTCCGTCTTATTGACGACAGCAAACACCGGGGTCGAGTGCTCATAGATTTGCAACAGAATATACCTATTGGACGGGCAAGGTAACTGCTTCATCGTCAGATATTTATTTTCTTGTACCAAAGTATCAGGTGGCGTTCAAGTATTACGCCATCCCATTTTTGGAGATTCTTGCCCCCCCCTCCACCCTATGTAACGCACCGTAAACTTTCTCTATACCCAATAGTAAAACGTTTCGTTACTCATTAAACTTAAAAGTTGCCTTTTATGTGGTGTAAAGTATTGGAAAGTCGAAAATGATATTAACAATAACGCAGAATTCAATCCCCGCCCCGTAGAGAAACGCTTTGACCCAAACCCCCCCTTAAATTCGTTACGTAATACTTGAACGCTCCCTCAGTGTGTCCAGCTGTGAAGCAATGTTAAGTTTTTATTACTAAATGGCTAAAAATCCATACATCGCGGACTTAAAATCATTACAAAGTCAACTAACACTGTTTTAATTGGTAAAACTATTATACTTGTCTTTATATAATAAAATCGGAAGATGTGTCTCTGTACACACATCAAACAAAAAAAAACATCTAATAGTAAATCTGAGCTATTCTTGTATCTTGAACACATTCATCAAAATCAGTTCAGCGGTTATAAAGTTTAATAATTACGCTTCTCAAGAAGATTTTAATTTCAATTATAATTGCAGCCTTCAGGTATCACCGGAAATGGCTCATTTAGTTATATCAGATGACGATATTCTGGCAACTCAACTGATCGACCGACTAGTTGAGCGAGGAGTCCGGAATGTACGACTTGTAACATCGCCGTCGGATATCGTGTTATATAAGAAAACGTAAGGGTCTAACATTTATTTTTATATTTCACTTGCAAGCGCAAGTTATAAGTTTAAAGTCACAAATTGACTATAATGAAATATTAAATGATTTAAATTAAGATTTTTCCGGTGTTAAAAGGTCCCGTACTGTTTTTGAATAAGTAAATGTGATCTCAGATAAATATCTCGTGTCTGTATCTTTCAAGCCAACTTTCAGTGTTGGTTCCAACATACGCGTAACGGAAATTGCATACAAAACGCTATGGGATGTTAACAAGTACTGACACAGAGTTCATTCTTTTTTTTTTATAGAACAGGGAGCAAACGGGCCGGAGGCTCACCTGATGTTAAGTGATACTGCCGCCCATGGACACTCTTGATGCTAGGCGGCTCGCGAGTGCGATGCCGGCCTTTTAAGAATTTGTACGCTCTTTTCTTGAAGGACCCTAAGTCGATAAAGACGTATCTTTATCCCTTATAAAAAATCACGCAGCTACCCACATTGGCCTTTGGACTTAGTAGAGAATCTTCGCCGATCTTTACCGCAAAAGAACTCTCTCGTCTCTATCTGTCAAACTGTGTTTATGCTGTGTCTAAAAGAGTCAGAGTTCTTTAGTAAAGTGGTGAAATAATGATGTACTATGTTGTTCGTAAACTCTAGACAACTTTACAGGTATTGGAGTAAAATTGGTGTTAATATTGATGTAATTAATCAAGATGAATGGAACAAAAATAATATACCTGCGCTACTGAAGGATCTTAACACAGAAGGAGTGTATACTATTATCACAAAAGACACGATATTTGATAAAGTTGATGAATTTTTGAAAGACCTAGATTTAAAAACCAGGGAATTGAACCCAATAATAAGGTACGTAGAATTACACATTAATTTAAGTCCACAATCAAAGAGCTCCATCATCAGAGCATATTGAAAATTAAGCCACAGTTTTTTTGCTGCAGCTAGGAAAAAGTAACTTTGACAGCTGTCAGATCTTTATAAATTGTAGCTAAGAACCATCTCGATCACGCCAGTTTTCAAACAAAACATCGCATCATAATCGATCCATACGTTAAGGAGCTAATACATGTCAACAGACTTTTTGCATAAAAATAAAAATTCAGCGACGCTACAACCATTTTATATGTTTCTTGATCATTTGTCAATAAAATAGGTAAGTAGGTGATCAGTCTCCAGTGTCTTACACACGCCGTCGACTTTTTTTGTTATGGCAAGCCGGAAAAAGGTGAACAATAATACTGTGGTTCGAGCGATTGTTAAATGTGCGTACAGAAATAAAGTCCATTGGTGCATAGCTAGGGATTGAACCTGCGACCTCAGGGATTACAGTCGACAGTGACTGAGAGAGATACATGTTATATTAAAAAGATTTTTACTGAAGCACTCTTTTATCAACTCGAATTTAAATGACATCGTCATAAATATCAAAAAAGCAAAAACTACAAGTACATTTTGAGCTGTATTTTTTAATTTAATGATCTCTACATTAAAATTTAAATAATTTCACAGATATTTCGCTATTATAAATGAAAACAGCGGTATTGGTGAGCATGTATCACTGTTACGGAAGAAGAACAGACTTGCCACGACACTAATCAGACTTCCATGTTTGAAAATGGTAATTTTTTCATACATTAATAAACATAGTGGTTTACTATAACTACTATGTTTTTATTTTTTAAAATTCGGCATTTAATATATAAGTACCTGGATGACCAAGCCTTGCTCGGGATTTTTTTTATAAGTTGTCTTTTTTTGGAAATTATATTTAAGTACGAATTACATACTAATACAATGATAAAATATGTAGTGTTATCGAATAAAGATAATTATATTCATATTTAAGTTTTTATTTGACTGACATCTTTAAACTAGCAATTCTATGTTTAAGTTGATAAAACACGAATAAAATGACATTTTCTAGAAATGATTCCTAGCTAGATCGATTTATCGCCCCCGAAAACCCCCGTATTTCATGAAAATCGTTGGAGATTCAAATTATATATACAAGAATTGCTCGTTTAAATATATAAGATATCGCGCACGTATTTACGTTATAGTACAATAACTTTTCTACAATTTATGACTAATACCTAACAATATTTAAAACCCTTTTTATATATATTTTATAGTTAAAACCCGACTGTATAGTCGTTGGAGGTATTAAATAACTTATGTTAATGGCATTGGTAACTGGGGTGATTAAACATTATTACCTATTTCTTTATCAACTTTTTATATAAAACCCTTGACCGAGTAACTGCAACTCGGAATCATTTGGTAGTTCTACCGTAGATATGCTTTTTAAATAACATATTATCAGGGTTATTATCAGGATGGGTAAACCTTCCTTTAATAAGAGTTATAAGACCCAATCAATACCGAACTTATGCTTTTAGTATATATTGTAGTAAAAATCTATTTATTATATTGTTGGTAATTAAATAAAGGCTTGATAAAATATTACAGAGGGACGTAGAAAATAATTGCAAAATGTCAATGAGAAGTGCAATAGATGTAATTGAAAAATCTCTATGGTCACAAGAAGCAGTCGTAATGGCGCATCGCGTTCCCACAAAAGTGAATTTGTTGGAGGACATCGCCAAGTGGGCAGGTTGGTGTTTAAATGTATAACGCAACGGGCAGATGGTATATACGGTCGATTCAATGGCGACACGTCGTATGTTATAAATATAATGATGATAATAAAAAAATGTAAACATGAAACAAAATGAATCAAGATTTATAATTCGTTTAAGTAAATGTTGCCTTGACAAATTCCAACGTGTTAATTTACAAATAATAGTATGTACCATTTTATTTAGCTTAACTGAGTTTATATTATTATGATATTTTTTCAGATATAAATCTACCAGAGAACGTAGATAGCGATTGTACTCTTTTAGACTTGGGAATGCACGAATCAAAGACGAAAGCAGTACAATTTTGTCTACGGGACCACTATAATCTGTGGTTCCTTGAAGAAGAAATACCCAATCTCACCATAGAAAGGTACAAAATAATATATATCTTCTTTCGTACCTTAATATTTGAATTTCGAACGTCAGTAAATAGTGAGGCAGAGTCGTCTGTATATTCTTTTTACACTAAGAAGCTGTCAGTCAGTAGCGGCGTGGCAGTTATGCAATTACTATTATTTTTTTTAATTATGAGTGTTTTTTAAATTGTGACGGTTCAGTTACATTATATAAATTTATTTTCGCTCTAAAATCCATTCTAAAATAAATGATAATTATGGTAAACATAATTATCATAATTATGGTAAACATAATTATCATTTATTAAAAAGTTCTTATTTTAAATTTTATTCAAATTTATTGGTTAATAATAACAAAATATTGCGGGTTAGGTATCTGATTATTTTTTTGATGTCATAAATAAATAGCCTTTATTGTTAAAATGTCTATTTATTTATGACATCTCGCATCACAGTTTTTCTCTCTCTCTTGCTGTGAAGTGATGTGAGACGTTTCATCGTTATTTTTTGTATAACAAAAGCATATAAACGTACAAAAATTTAAAACATTTCCTAACATAATTTCAAACGATATATTGTGAACTAATGTCGTTATCCGAATCACACTTTGAAAATCCTTAAATGCTTATATGGCATTTATTGCTTAGAGAAGCGTTTTGGTGGGTTACTGGAATTATGATTGTTTTATTTAAATGTTTTTATTTAAAATTTTGATAGCTGGAAGTTTTTCATGGCCTGCTTCACAAGACACATGTCACACACAAGTTCTTTTGCCAACTAGCCAACTGTGGAATCATCTTCCGAGTCTGCCCAGGGAGATACGAACACCGATTGTTAAAAAAAGGGCATATTCCTCCTTTAAGGGCCTGCTACGCAGTCACGTAACATAAATATAACATTTCAGTGGGCTTTATAGTCGCAAATAAAATGAAATGTTTTCAGTCTTGTGATATTTTATATCACATTATGTTTATCATAAGTAAGGACTTTTACACAGTACTTACGGCTTTTATAGTGTAATTTTTTTGTTAAGGATACGAGAGACGGAAGAAAAACTATTGGAATTACAATATACAGACGAGCCGGGACTTTCTTCTTTCTTCTCTTACGTGGACTCTGACGAGTTGTTGGCTACAACTGAGATGACTTTCTTACCAACTCTTACTAGCAGTTCCAGTATGGTACGCTTAATTTATTTACCTCAAATATCTATTTCATGTTTCTCCTAGATTTTATTACATAAATGAAATTAATTTGATTATTTAAGGAATCGGATGCTCCTTTTGTCTTACCAACCATAATAATAGCAGGTATCCTATTAGATTGACAAATAATCTTGCATCAGATACAGAAAGATACAGCGGTTTTAAGGTTGAATCGCCACTGGATTATTTTACTTTTGTAGATAGCGGTAGCTCGATGTCATATGTGTAACTAGATTTGAATTTATACATCTTTTGGCGCGTTAGGGAAAAATAATGAGAGTACATTTTTACGATGCGCGCGCACACCGACACTAAAAACCCGACAACCTGAAATTAGCTAGTCATCATTTTACTTTTTTCTTTTCTGTGTCGTTTTGTCTTCAAACGTAGAATAAGACGAAAGATAAAACTTTTTAAAATATTTTTATCTTATAAAAAGTAGTATAAGTACACGTTTATCTTGTTAAAGTATTAACTTTTTTCCTTGTAAGCTTGCTTATGTTCTAATATCATTGATGAGTATGTATAATTTTATGCATATACATTGTTTAAGAACTTTCAAATAGATAAATACTGTAGTAATTCACTTGAGTATGACGGTGTTTGTTTAGCGAGATGACGAGTTCGACCCGGATCAGGCCTTCCTCTGCATAGTACCAGGCGTGGAAGGTCATCATCAGAGATTTACGGAACTTTGTGAGAGGCTGAAGCTGCCAGCTCTTGTCTTACAACCTGGTTTGGGAAGAGATGAGTCTTTACAGGACATTGCGAAGCGATTTGCTAAGGTAGGTTGTATACACTAACAAAAAAGTCATCTAATTTAAGCAATTATAACAATTTCATTATTTATTAGTTTTATAATAAAAGCGGTTATCACGTAGTTTCCCTGTTGGAATTTGTAAATATTCCAATATACACAGTTACCGGCTAATATATATGGGCCAGCTATATGACAATCATCTTATATTTAATTTTCAGTGTCTTTTGAGTCGAACAGAACTAAAGAAACATTTCTACTTGATGGGATACGAAACCGGTGTTATTATTGCCTTAGAAATGGCTGCCATTTTGGAAGATAATGGTGAGTGTTAACTCTTAGGTAAATCATACAAAACATAGCAGCGTTGGCTTAGTGGCTGCAGCGTGCGACTCTCGTCCCTGAGATCGTAGGTTAAATCCACGGCTGTGCACCAATGGACTTTCGATGTGCGCATTTAACATTCGCTCGAACGGTGAAGAAAAACATTGTGAGTGAAAACCACTTTGCTTGCCTTAGACCGGCGTATGTCTAGCACAGGAAGATCATCACCTACTTGCCTATTAGATAGACATATGATAATGATACAGATATAGAAAAAAAAGTAAAAAAAAAAGTCTGAGTCTCAGACAAAAAAAGGTTTTAGCGCCACTAATTTATTTTATTTGTTCATACAAAAAGAATGTTTACCGTCTAATACCGTCGAAGGAAATGAAAAATCTCATTAATTTATCACTTTTAACAATCAGTCTTTGACAATGCGAATAAGATACTTTTGATCAATTTGGTTAATATATTTTAATAATTCATTACCAACACTGTAACTCCCTTTGTTCATTCACATCATTAGCATCTCAGGGCAATCACAAATATCATAAATAAATATTACATTTTGTTATTCTCAGGGCTTACTGGAGTAGTATATTGCCTGGGCGGGACACCAAACGAAATCGTAGCGCAGTTCAAATCGAAACTAACGGAAATGAAAGATGACGTATTGTTACAAGAATCCGTAGGCAAACATATGGTCAAACTTATGTCTGGCGAAAACACCAACTCTTTAGATGAGAAATTAAATAAAGCAACAACCTGGGAAGAAAGAGTTACGTACTGTGTACGGGATCTTATTGGAAGAGTTAGTTATTCCACACAATATACAAAGGAATTGATAGAAGCTGCCTACTCAAGGATCATGCAAGTGAAGAAATATGCCGCAAAACCTCAGAAATTACGCTCACTGCTTATTTTAATGAGAGCTAAATTTGATGAAGAGTTAATGAATGATTCAATGCAACAATATTCGCAACAACCTATAATCAAGTATCAATTGAAGGCTCCATTGTGCTATGCTGCTCAGGACTTACGCTGTGCTGCCATTATTAATAGGCACCTGGAGGAGGATCTGATAGAAGCATTTGATGAACGCAACCTATGTGAAACTTACTTGCTCAATGCAGATACGTTTATGACGGCCGCTGTCGAGAATGTTGATTCTTAAGTCTTTTCATTTGCTTATTTATTTGATGTGTGTGTATTTTATTCATTAAACATTTTATTATCATATATTCTTTCTTTTATTTTCCCAATCCATTGATAACTTTTAAGTACCTATCGCCTCGTCTTATTGTGTAATTATATATCATAGTTGGATGGATTGCTGGTGGCGTTAATGTTAAAACTGGAGTGATTTATTTAATGTAATCTGAAGTATGTAAAACTCTAATACAGGCTATGTTGTTTTTTTAATCACATAGATGATGGTATAATTAATAATTGTAGTTCTGATTAAAATATCAATTACAATATACATTTTATTATTTACATAACTAAATCACAGTATCATTCCATAAAAGTTTTAGATAGTTTATCAATAACAATTCTAGTCCGCTCTGATAAATATTGGTCAATCTGTCCCAGCACTTTAACAACATGCAACATTTTCTGTACACCATTTTTGAATCGTTCCATCCTTTCTGCACTAGTTTCTTCATCTAACACTTTTCTTAACATTGTGAGCTTCATAGGGACTCCTACTTTTGGAGCCTTGCCTATTTCCAGTGGTTTTAACCTCGGAGCATTTAGTCTCGGAATTTTTAGCTTTGATACTTTCGGTTTTGAAAATCTGGGAATGAAGCCACTTGGTGGGCTCACTGCTGAACTGACAATATTATTACTATCGACAGTGAGATCGTTGTCCGTATCTGGTTCTATGATAAATTTACCGTCTTCTACTGCCTTAGGTATTGCTTTCTGAATTAAATTGCAGAAGGAATTCATGTCAAAGTCTGTGTTACCATTGGATAACTCGGCTGACTTAGATTTTGCTGATGAACGATTCTGAAAAAAAAAATATTTGGTATTAATATTGAGAAATTCATTGAATATATTGTCAATGATTGTGACGAAATCTACGCCAAAATCTAATAAGATCGTAGTGATTATTTTGGTTTCAAATATCACAAACCTCATCAGAGCCGCATTCAATTGTCATTTGAACTGGTGTAGGAGCGCACGTCGCCAACCTCACCTGTAAAAAAATGCGATGAATATTGTTTGTCTTGGTAATTATGTGCAAAAAAATAGTTATTATTTGAGAAACACATTAGTATTATGCAACATCGGGTTTAAAACATTATTTCACAAACTTTTTGTTTATATTTTATCTACTGTGTTTACAACACATACGATACATATTTAATTAAAAAACATTAACTGGCACAACAAATTGAAATTAATTGCAATTTGGCAACACTAAAAGCGATAATTTTCTTAAACGTGTCTCGATACAAAGTTGGTATGCCCCGGATACACAAACGTCGTCTTCACAATCTTCTATGAGTAGGACCAGTATGAAGTCCTAGTGCTTTACTATCTCACTAATTAGCATATCAATCACAGCACTAACACGTTGAACAAATTCCCAGAATCTCAATTACTAACCATCAAATAAGCCACAATCAACACGTAGTGAGACATGCTACAGCCGCGTACGACACATTTTTACTAACTTCAGAATTGAATCACGTACCAAAATATCAAGTCAGCATCATTTAAAATCAGTCATATACGTGACAGATTAAACATGAATTGGTTAGTTAGTAGTATGTACGCGGGAAGCTTAGTTTTATACTTGATAGCGAGATCGTATTATCATAATGAATTTGTTAAAATTATTGATGATCTTTCTCCTGGTTGTGAGTTGTGTGGAGGTTTGTGATTTTTTCGTCTTATTATTCGATAGGTATTAAAAGCTACATAAGAACTAGCTTATATTTTGAAGAGTTTGACTATTTTTTTTCGTCATTTATCTTCCGTTGATGCGCGGCTTATTGTTACGAATTTACTTTATAACTATAGCGTATAAAAGTTTGCAAGGCCAGCTAAATGCATATTTTCTATTGAGAAAAAAATAGGAAATAGTCAAGTCTTTTTGTATTAATTTGTACTAATAGACATTATAAATTGGATTAAAAAAAAACTAATTTCTTTAAAAAAAAGTTGTGTTCTGTAATAACTAAGGTTATAAAATTAAAACAGAGACTGCAACGTCCTAAAGATAAAGTTAGGATAGGTTATACATTGGTTTTATTAATATTGTATTGTATTTTTTTTCAGGGCAGCGTTCTAACAAAGAAAAATTTATTACATCCACGACAAAGAGAGTCGTGTTTCACTTGTAAGGCCGAAGATAGGCCTTTTGGCTGGTCCATCATGTCTTACATGGGAAAAATAAAGGACACAGTGGTGCGATCTCTAAACGGACTTTTGGAGAAGGCCAAAAAAGCGAAACTTGCCTAAAAATTACCGTCTAATCTTATCACAAAACTACAATTAATTAATCACCTAATTAAAACTAAATTAATTTATTAAATTAAAAACGCGTAATCGTCACAATATTTTTATTTATTTTAATAAACATTTTGTATGAATTTTTATAATTTATTTAGAATAAAGCTTATACAATAAGGTCTTCAATAAATAAATATATATAAATTAGCGTGTTTTTTTGTATATTTAATAAATAATACTCTAATTAATCTTAACAATAAATTTAGCTTAAGAGTTTTTTGAACCTCAAATATTCAGCTGTTGTAAGTGATCCGTTTTTCTTCAAATTCAGTAGAAATTTTGCAATATTTTTGCTTATTTTTGGAGGTGGTTTTAGTGCAGTTTTAACTTTTCTCTCCAAATCCCTTTGAAGTGCCGTTTTTCTTATTAACTTCGGAGCTTTAAGCGTTTTAGGTAAATGGGGTATAATTGGAAGAGGTAATAGAGGAATAATTGGTAATAGAGGGGGTAAAAGCGGTAATTTCGGTATCACAGGCGGAAGTATTGGGCATATGGGCATGAGGGGAATTTTGGGAATATTTAGCTTTGGTTTCAAGTTTCTTGAAAGCAATGATTTTGAGAGAATTGGTGTCAGTGGCTTAGAATTGAGGTTGATTGTGATGGGAGAGTGACGTGATGTTTTTTTAATCAGACTGGTTAGCCTTCTTCGATCACCAGATATTAAACCCAGGTTTATTCCACATGATACCTCCATCTGAAAAAAATTACAGTCGTTATTTGAAAAAACCACTACAGTCACACACAAAATCTTAAAATTTTAATTTTCACTTCTGTACTTTACACAAAAAATTATAGTTACCACTATGAAAATCCATAACGCCGTGGTCTTCAGAATATATGTATGCGTCATATTAAGAATTCAATATAATCTTCATGTAATAAATATGACCTTATGTGTCTGATTGTTTTATCTTGACCGAGATCAAAACAAAGAACAATAAAACAACACCATAAAGCAGTCACTCGAACAATACAAGGCATTAACACGAAAAAATTTAGAAAAGTAAAGAAAATTTCCCAATTCACTGATAAATTGCGATAAAATTAAAAATTTCAAAAGCAATCTTATCGCAAGCTTGCTACACGTATGCAATCACGTAGTTATGCACAATACACTTTCTTTTAAATAGAACAAAAATCCCTTTTTTTATTCATAATTAATAATATTCTGTTTTGGAAAGAACGAAAATGGAGGGACGGCTTTTTTGGTCCTCCCTCACTTTGCTAATTCTCGTCAGTTACTCTACCGCTTGTGACGATAAAGGAATATGCTTGGTAATTTCAATTTACAATGTACCTTTAATTTAATTATAAAATTCAGCAGAACGTTATAGCCATTAATTATTTTCTTGCAGCTGGAAGCGCTCAAAGAAATCAAACAATGTGAAAAATCGGTACTGGCTTCGTAAGTATTTGCTTTCTTAAATAAAGAGATTCACTCTGTTTGCCTCAAATACCTATTGAGCATTCTTTATTACTTATTAGTTGAGTTTAAGTTTAAGTCCATTTAGTAGTAATTTACCTCATCATATATAATGCTTAATCCACAGTATGTTACTATTAATACAAGACAATAATGTTGAACAAAGATTCAATTTTAGACCTTTCTAGTAAATTTTAAAACTGAAACATTACTTCGTCGTTTAACAATTTATTTTAAACATTCAACTATTTTTTAACAGCAATAATTTCTTCTCAGAATATGTAGGTCCTGGTTTAATTGTATAAGAAAGTAACACGTCAAGTATTGAGGCAACAGGGGTAAACAAGGCGTGATCTATATTTAATTAATTTGCTGTTAAAAAGTAATTAATTCTAACAATTGTCATTATTTCAGGTTGCTAAAACCTTTACTCACATCTAAGCTTGGTAAGTACATTACATTATTAAAATATTTAATACATTCAACGATTAAAAAATAAAAATGTGTTTATTCATTAAGCTTTGAGAACTCTTTTAATAAAAAAATACCTGTGTCAAACTTAATAGTAAATTGCATTAAAAAAATATTGTATAATATATTTGTTGATACAAAATTGTATAGTGTAATTATTTTGTTACAGAAAAGAAAACATGTTCCAAATGCCTCGATGAACCGGCGCCGCCACCTACATTAGTTCTGATGCCTTCGAATCCGTGTGCTCCACCCCCAGTTTGTCCATCACCAACTTCTGTCATTCTATCTCCCCCTCCCAGCCCCTGTGCCCAACCTGCGCCTATCATTCTTCCTACCCCATGTTCATCACCCCCTCCTGCCCCTTGCTCCCCGCCGGCCTCTGTTTTTATATCAACCCCCTGTTCACCTCCACCAGCAGCTCCCATAGTTCTTCCAGCTCCGTGTAATCCTCCACCAGCCCCTATAACGCTTCCTTGTCCTCCACCCAGTCCTATAATGCTTCCAAGTCCGTGTGCCCCACCGAGCCCTATAATGCTTCCAGCTCCCTGTGCTCCACCGAGCCCTATAATGCTTCCAGCCCCCTGTGCTCCACCTTCAGCTATGATGTTTCAATCACCACCCTGTTCAGCTCCACCAGCCCCTATAATGCTCCCTCCACCATGTCAACCACAATCACCAATAATCATTTCTTTAGCTCCACCTCCACCACCGTGTTCTTGTCCTGCTCCCTCATGCTCCTGTGCACCCCCATCCTATCCAATGACGGCGTATATGGTGCCCCCACCGGTACCTGTATCATTAGAAGCAAAACCAATTAAATCGTCATGTGGGTGCAAATAGTTTTTAATGGGTAATGGGTAGATTTTATGAAATTCAACCTCATGATATTACAATAAGTACGTATTCTGTATACATATTGTATTGTATTCATTTGACTAAAGCCAGCTATAGAAGCATATAAATCAATCTAGTCTGATTTTGTATTTATTTAATAAAATATATTTACTGTATATATTATCAAGATTATATTAAAGTTATCAATAAAAAAAATCTTTCAATGATCATATTACCCCCATATATTATTACTATCGTTACTTTACATACAACTATACCACCTACGTAACGACATTAATTCTGGTTCGATTACCAGCGAAGCAAAAACTAATAAAGATTTTGGAAGGCTGTATGTACGTACTCGTATTACTAAAATCAACTGATGTATAAACAAATCTCATTATTTTAAACACTTGATCCTACGGTGAAGTTAAACATTGTAAGAAAATTAGGGACTATCGCCCAAACCCAATAACCTATCTCAATCTGTTTTTGACCATCTGAGATAGACATTTTAATCCAAATATTGATAAAAGTGTGCCAATAATCAATCGACGGATTTGTAATAGCCATCTGTCAATACAAGCTGTTCATGGTAGGTCGGATTAGTGTATGTGGATAGATTTTTGTATGAAAATGACAATTCAACTGTCCCAATATCCTATCTTAAGATTTAAACTTACACCAGTTATTAAAATAATTAGATATTTGAAAAGTTTTAAGCATAGACATGCATATTTTAATAATATTTGTACGGTTTCATTTACTTTATTTGGTTTATATTGATTATGAAATATGAGTGTAGAGTGAAGAGATTGCATTCTATCCGTCGCCAAAAATAGATTGTCTTCGTAGGGTAATAACCAATATTGGGATGCAGATAAGTGATCGATCGACTGTCACGGTCTGATCTCAGTTTGAAAACAATCCACAAAAATTGTGGATTAATTATTGGGTTCGTGAGATTGACTTGAGTCAGACACAGGCCATTATCAACAAAACAGATGCCATACGTGTAACCTGATTTTAAAACATGTATTGAAAGCCTTAAAAAGGTTAAAAAATAAATTTTGCATAAATTGGCGATACACCCAATGATTTCCCCAAGCATATAATTTTATTTTCAGCGATGCAAATTATAGACTTCATGCAAATGAATACAACGAAATTATCTATAGAACAAACTCCAATATAAATGCTGTCTAAGACGTTTTAATGCAGAAAAATAATAATGTTTTACGAAGCTATATCGTTAGCGTTTAGGTATAAAATTGTGGGCAGCATTATTATTTTTACGTGTTCCAATAAATTCGGTGAGTCAATAATTTCTGTTAATATTATAATGTTTAATTTTAAAACAGAAAATAATAAATATATATAAGTATATTTAATTTATAAATATGTTAATGATAATTGCTATAAAAGATTAAATTAAACATCTGTGGAACCAGGTGCTCAATTAAGTATTTCCGAACCAATACAACTTAGGGTAATTCAAGAAAAGAGCGTACCAATTCTTTTAAAGCCCGGCAACGCACTCGCGAGCCCTCTGGCGTTGAAAGTGTCCATGGGCGGCTGTATCGCTTAACATCAGATGAGCCGCCTGACCATTTGCCCTCGTTCTATAAAAAAAACTAATAATAAAAATAATAGGCTTTATTCAGATACATTTTACATTATATATTTTATATACATTTAAACAAATTTCCATTTTAATCCAATTCTGGTACATCTGTGTGCCCTTTTTTGACAAACTCCTCCTCCAAATCCCGCCATTCCTCTCTGCACTCTGCCACTCTCTGCCATGTACCACCTGCCGTATCTTTAATGTGGTCAATCCACCTTCTCAGTTGTCTCCCTCTTTTGCGTTTGCTGTACCTATGGCACCAGTTTAGCAGTTTTTGGCTCCACTTTTCTGTACCTCTTGCGATGTGTCCCACCCATTTCCACATTAGCGTCTTGATTGTTATTGTAACATCTGTTACCTTAGTTATTTTCCTTAATGCTGTATTCTTTATTTTGTCTCTTCTTGTTTTCCCTATCATACATCGTTCCATCGCTCTTTGACACAAAAACTAATTCTTTTTTAAAAATTAGAATAGTACCTTGGAGGAGGCCTTTACCGAAAAGGGTTCCTAATACTATCTGAAAAATATATTTCCTAATACATAGGATAACTAGATATAATTAAGATAAGGTACAGTTTATTAAGAATAAGTTGAAATGTGTACCTAGTTTAATATAAGTGTCTCAGGAAATATTAGGTCCTTACATATGAAATTGGTGTTTTATATGGGAGAAACAAAAAGTCGAATATTTTTAAATATAATATATTTGATTAATCAAAGTATGCGCCATTGTTTTCTATGCACTTTTCCCATCTCATAGGTAGTTCATTGATCCCTTTACTAAAAAAACCAGTCATCCGACTGGTTTAGTATCAATAAAGCCTGTGAAGACGATGTGTGTGTGCTCCATCAGAGTTAAATTTTTTCCCTTGCAAGAAGTTGAAACAAGGTCCGGGGAGTACGGAGGATGTCTTAGATGTAAAATGAGTGACGCAAACAGAAAAAAACAGAAGAAAATAACAAATGAATGACGGTCATCGAAGCACAAATACATGAGTAAATAGCTGTACAAATTTGAATTTGGGATTCTTTACCAAAGAGGAGAACATCGTGATTAAAGTGGCCAGTACGAAATACGCCAATTTCATATGTAAGGACCTAATATATACAGGCTCAAAAAATTGGTGCTAAAAACTTGATGAAAAATGGAAGTACTATACGTCTGCATCAAACTGATTGAGAAATAAGGTAATTTTCAGATGCAGTCAAAACAATTCGAAATTTCCAAAACTTTAACATTCCGGCTACAGTAACCTGCAATGCTGAAATATTTCAACAAATACATCACCATCGTTTACAGGGAGTATTATATATACCAAACAATTATGATGAATTAGATCAGGTAAGTAAACATTTAGATATTCTTGAACTGAAACACACCCTTCCCCCAAAAGCAACATTTACGAATTTGTATTAGGCAAATCAAATTAGTTTATGCTTGAATCGGCTGTGAAAACTGTCGTACAAATGTGGTAAGGTAAGAAAGATCGATTGATATACATATACCTATGCAGACTTTGATGAAGTGATTGAGTAGAGTAGTACATATATAGTTCCTCGAGGTGTTTCTTATTTAACATAAAAATCGGTTGTCTGTAAAGTCTGTTTACGATAGTTGATCGTGACAACGTCATAAGAAAATACTGATGAAATGGTAGCAATTTTCAAAAGAAATATTAAATTTTATTTGTTTGATAGATATTTTGTATGGTTATAGAGGAGGTAAATGGAAATCACAATTGAATTGATCAAGTTACATTTTAAAATTATTTCAATTTTTAACGAACAAACGCGGGTCACATTGCACATCAAGCCTTAAATAGAACGCCTCAGAGCGAGGTAACGCCGCATGCGGCAAGAGCAAGGTAAAGATGCATCATATTCTTTCGTGCGTGCAGCCGGCTCTATAGAATTATAAGAAGAAATTTCCGTTCCGAGCAAAAGAGAACTCTGCTTGGGTAAAATCAAAGCAAAAAGATTTAGTTTTATAAATAGTTTTTTTGTCTTTGGAATTTTTCTGCGGAAAACAGAACCTATTTTGAACCAAAATTACGGATAATTGCAAAGCCATCATTCTCTGTAATCAAAAGACAAAATTCGCAAGTTTATAAATTTCCTAGGAAATTTAGTGTCTTATTCAACCAATCAGAACGCACATACCGTTTGGTTATCGTTCATAATTTTACGTGTGAGTTCCGTAAGTTTCTTAAATTGCGATAACACCATTTATCTCTCTAGATCTTATTATATTCCGGTGAAATATACAATGTTAAATCCAATTAAATTTATGGCTGAAAAATACTACACAGGTTCCTTCAAAATACTTCTCGAATTGGTACAAATGGATAATTCTCGCTGATCGAATCCCTGATGCTCTTAATAAAGTACGGTATGATGCGGATATTATACTCATAAAACCGGGGAAATACGAAACAGACATAAGTTAGTATATAACCTTAGAAACGTATACGTAATTACTACGTAAACGAGTCATTTTTGAATGTTTTGAACGTGACAAAATAATATTTAACTCATTAAATATTAATAATTTATTGCCAATATAATGGTTTCTATAGAAACCTATAATTTGTATGAAATAGTAATATCTAACTCTAATAAAGAGATTAGACTCCAGTTTATTGATCTTCACTAGTTTAGGGTTAGAAGATCTTTACATTCATCCATACCATGGTGCATCTGCACATCCATGGGCTTTTCATAATGACAGTGGTCTACATGTTACGTGCGAAAGGGAGAGAATTCTTAGAAGATTGAACCTCCATCACTATCCACTAAGGATTGCTACCCCGGTAATAACCGAAATCTAATTTAATAATAATAACTCAGTAATTTTTCATTTAATAAATATGTTACGAAATTCTAATATCGTATGAAATCCAAATGCAACGAACGATGTATATAGAACAGGGGGCAAACGGGCAGGAGGCTCACCTGATGTTAAGTGATACCGCCGCCCAAGAACGCTCTCAATGCCAGAGGGCTCGCGAGTGCGTTGCCGGCCTTTTAAGAATTGGTACGCTTTTTTCTTGAAGGACCCTAAGTTGAATCGGTTCTAAATTTATTAAACAAACATCAGCGCACCTTTAAGCCAAAGATGAAAATAACAAATAATGTTTCAATGTCTATAGCTAGGTACATACAGTAACGATTCATACAACGGAACCTTCATTGACTACCTCCACGACATGTCTATGCCAGAAAGAGATTCCGGAGTTCGATGTGCATATACAACTTCGTCGCTAATAGTGGAGAGCCTTAATGCGAGGTATTTTCATCAAGTATGACGTATTATTAGCCAATAAACCTATGTAATGCGAGTAAAGATAGACGACGTTTCGCAGAATTATATTTTTCAATAACATATCAATTAACGGCTTTCTGAATGTCTTTTAGTCAAGGTTTAAAATCAGCAGAATATTTCAAATTACGTCAGTAAAATAATATAACAGAATTAGGTAGTGGGTTGATTAATTTAAAAAAGCGATTATGCGTCTAACTAATCCGCATTGTAGAGAAAAAAAATACTGGTACAAAGGGAGTGAAATATTTTTAGTTTTTGTAAAATTTATCTTCACCGTACTTGTCGTGTATTTTTGAAAATAGATAGATCGGAACATATAAAATAAATAAATCAGTAGCGCTACAACCTCTTTAGGTCTTAGCCTCAGATTTCTGAATCTGTTTCATGATCATTTTTAAATCTAATAGGTAGGCAAGTAGGTATCAGCCTCTAGTGCCTGACACACGTCGACTTTTTGGGTCTAAGACATGTCGGTTTCCTCACGATGTTTTCCTTCACCGTTCGAACAAATGTTAAATACTATACTTGACAAAAAAATAAAAAATAAGACGGCTAAAGTAATATATTATTATCAAATAATCCCGTAGGTGATGATTACGCCATTGTGTTAAACAAGGCTGCTTATGCTAGGGCTATGCGATAAAAATGTAGCGTATGACTTTCCTTACTTTATTATAAGTTTCTTTATTCATGTTTAAGCCTCCATAGAGTACCCGGTGTATTTTGAAAAAAGAATAAAGAAAGAAATAAAGTTCAAAGTGATTCTCGGTTTTAGTGAGATACTTCTACCAACGATGTTATGGAGCACAGAAGTCCACAATAGTAGTATGTTACTAAAATTGCGCTACGGAACGGCAGACTTAAGTGGCGGCGTCCTTCGAATAATGCATAGCAGATATGAAAAGCTCGACTATACTATGTGCATTTGGCCTTTTCGGTAAACTATTAATAGTATAAAAAATTTGTATTTACAATTTCAAGTATTCTAATTAAATAATAAAAAAAAAAATCAGTGGCACTGCTTAGGTCTTGGCCTCAGATTTCTGAAACTGTTTCTTGATCAATTTTTAAATGGCAAGTAGGTGATCAGCCTCCAGTGCCTGACACACGTCGTTGACTTTTTAGGTCTAAGAGATGTCGGTTTCTTCACGATGTTTTCCTTCACCGTTCGAGCAAATGATAAATGCGCACATGGAAAGAAAGTCCACTGGTGCACAGCCGGGGATCGAAGCTACGACCTCAGGTATTAGGAGGCACGCTGGAGCCACTAGGCCAACTGCTAATTAAATAATACATCGCGATAAAATTGAAATACTTCAACTCTCTTAAAACTATAACCTCATTCATGATGCTGTACAATATTAAAGACAATCACTTACAAACCGAGACGATAGCTCATTGCCCTGGATTATTATTATTATTAGAACTTTGTTAATTAATCCATACAAAAATGGGTTAATCAACATTTCGTTGTATGAGCATTGTGTTAGTATAAGTTGTAAAATATTAGCAAAATTTTCCCAAGATATAAAACTTCAACTACTCCTAGATTGTTCTTTAGAGTTCCTAATCCACTAGGATATGTTTTAGGGTGGGTTTTACCTATCTAGCAGAGCGTGAGAGCAGTAATAACATGTTCGTAGCGCCTTTCACCACAGCAGTATGGTTATGCTGTTTGGCACTATTCGTGATCTTGTTCCTGGCGCAGCGTGCAACTGCTAAGAGTGAGATGGAAAAGGAGGGCGCCTACATTGCGGTTTTGGCGACTTGCTTGCAACAGGGTTTGTTTAAAATTTACTTAAAAGATATATCTCAACCATATCCTATCCTTCTCAATCCGTGATTGATTTTTAGCTTTTAGTTTATTTTATAAATTTTTATGTACTATTTTAGATTAGGGTTGGTCTTTCCATATTTTTTATAAGATTTTACTCATCATGTTAATTTTTTTAGTTTTTTTTCTTACAAGGGTTTCCTGGAAGAGATCGGTTGTTAGCCATAAAGTATTTGTTTTTCTATAAATGTAACGAAATGTTAAAAATAAATTCAACTCGAAATAGGGTTTTTTAAATCTATACACAGAAGTAAGTTTGAATTAGTCCCGTGTTTCTGCTGAGCTGTCTAACGAGGAAGTTTCTCATGTCACATATGATAATATGTATTTCGTAAAATAACTTCGCAACGTGTACATCGAAAATACATTTGAGGTTGTAAGTTCAATTCCAGGGTGTGAACCGTGTACTTTCTATGAGGGTATTTAACACTTACTCAGACTGTGAAGAAAAATATCGTGAGGAAACCTAGACTTAAACTAGGGTCAGACACAGAATGCTAACATTTTTTCCATTTAGGAAAAATACGAAACACATACAGTAATCTGAAACCTATGCCGCCCATGGACACTCTCACTGCCAGAGGGCTCGGGAGCCTTTTAACGTTACACTTAATTTTTTTTTATCATATCATTTTTTAAATATCTGTGTCCCTTTTTTTGGCAATGGCCGCCTCCAAATCCTGATTTCCTGTCTGCACTCTCTCTGCCATAAGATGGATAATATTATAATCCTTATTTGTATCTTAATAATTTAAAAAAATACTATTCTAGATGCTAGTGCAGTTCCACAAGGCATTTCAGGACGCTGGACATTTCTCGTTTTATCAATTTGCGCGATGCTAATCCATGCCTACTACACATCAGCCATCGTATCCGCTCTAATGAGTACTGGGAGGAGTGGACCCGATTCACTGATATCCCTTGGTGATTCTAGATACGCGATTGCGTCAGAGGACTATGATTATATGCGGTATTTGATGTTTGATGTGAGTTTTGATTAGTTATAAATTTTTAATTTTAATTTTAAATTGCTTTTGTCAAACATACTTTATATTTAGACAATTTGTTATATACTAATATTACTTACTTACATTCGAACATATGGGACATTTTACTAAAATACCAAAATACTAAATTACTACAATAAAGACTGAAAAATAAAACTATAATTCCTTCGTTAGAGCCTTCTCTGTACTAAGCAACATATTTTGCGATTCATTTTTATTTATATAGATTAAAACTAGTTTCAACTAGTTTCAGTCAAATATAGCTTTTCTTTTCTGGTTTAGCTGTGTTTCTGATATGCGTAAAGCGTAGCCTCCAACGCCTTAGGCCTTGACACTATACTTCCTATGGTCTAGAAATATGATGAGGAACTTTAATACATATTATACTTAAGAGATAGGACAGCTTAGATCTTTAATTATAGTCGCAATTTTATTTTATTGCAAATTATTTGATAAAATTCTAACAGGTGGCGCTGTGTTAAATGTACCAACGTACCAAAGCTATCTACCTTTCACATAATATAACAAAAACCTTAGCCACAGCAACGCTTGGCCGAGTCTGCTAGTCTCTTATAATTGTAGTGTTTAAAAAATAGGTACCAACCAACTGGGATGAACTGGAATATCTAAAACGAAAGAAAATTACGTCAAAATTCTACCAGGACATCAGAGACGGAGTGAAGCTGATCCAAGCTGGTCAGACTGCTTATCATACAGAGTACAATCAGCTCTACCCACATTTAAGAATTTTAACCGACGACCAGCTGTGCAAATTGCAGTACATAGACACCGTTCCAGAGGTAAGTGCATGATATACAAATAAAGTACTTATTATTCGTCGTTCGTTGGTTCGTCTCTTCATGGGATTAAAAGAGTATAAATATCTCTTGTTTACTGTAACTTAATGCACAGTTCAGAACGTCAGTAAAAAATGGTTCTATATTTTAACTGCCAGTTCCCAAATCAAGGGCGTAGAACAGACAAGAAAGATTTAAAAAAAAACAGTATGTTCATGTAATGTGGGTGACCATGAGCTGTGAGGACAGTCATCAGCCTTTGAGGGAGAAGTATACTTTTAACAATTTAAGGTTGTATCTGTTAGAGAAGACTCTCATCGGATCCTATTTTAACCCATAACAATGCAGACATTACTTATATTACTAATAATAATATATAATAACAATAATAAAAACTTTATGACGAAAGGGTTGTGACAGTTTATTGTGAGTAGCTTTTAAACAGACCATTATAATATAATATTTCGATTAATACAATATATTATATATATAATTATAATATAAATCATATTTCGCTAGAAATCAAAACCACTATATACACATTGAATAATAAAATATGATATTTCAGACTTTATCATGGATTACATCAACAAAACGCGGTCAATGGACGGAAGTGTTAAAATCCTCGGGTGCCTGGCTGCATGAGACTGGATTGGCCAAACAGCTCGTATCCAGACTGCGAATAAAACCACCTCCCTGCCGCGCAGCCCTGCTCGCTGAACGAGTCAACATTTATGACGTCACACCCCTATTGGGAATAACTATGGCGGCAGTTATTCTTTCTGTTATTATACTAGGAATCGAAGTGTTATTGGGAAAGCGGAAACCTACGGCACCGAAGAAAAATGAACTGGACGTATTTGATTCTTAAACGTCAAGGACAAATAAATAATCTACTTAGATGACGCTTGGTTTTCACGCTTCAACATTGAGAATTGTTTTTTTTTGCTATTATTTATTCTGCTAAATTGGAAAAATAAAAATATTCTTACGTAATACATGTTTGAAAATTGTCTTCGTCCGAAACGCTGTTTATATAAGAATTTATCCCATACTTATGTCTAATTGTACAGTTTTAACGAAAGTACTCATGCCCATCATGTATTATACATATTTTTGATAGAAAGAGACGAAAGTACTTAGTGGTGTGGAAAGTGGTTTAGAATATCAAATTATATTAATAATATACTATATAAATAAAAATAAATCGCAAAATACGTTGGTAAACGAAAAACCAACGCTGCTGCACCTTTTTTTTTATTAATTCTAAAGAAGGTTTTAATGTATAGAAATTAAAAAAAAAAAACTTATTTACTATTTTTATTACTGTTTCGTCGAAGTGGTAAGCCAAGGGGTGTCTTTGTCTACGTATAGTCTGTATGGAAAATCATATGAACCAATGTACTTCTAGTTTTGTGACCACACTGAACACTCGTTTGTACAGGGTTACTAAAGTATTGTGACATGCTAAGACCTACAAAAGCAAAGTGAATTTCGCATATAAGGCCGATAACCTACATGCCTATTAGGAAATATCAAACACCATAAAATTTCTATCTGAGGCGAACACCTGGAGGCTGTAACGACACTGGGTTCTTTTAATAACTTTAACCCAAGTTTAGTATTTGACATTTGAAAAGTTTTACGTTACAAATACTTAACTCTATTACCAGAATTCAAAAAAAAATCAAACGGTCAAGGACAACATCGTGAGGAAACCAAAAAGTCGAAGGTGTGTGTCAGGCACAGAAGGCTGATCATCATTAGATTGACAAATGATCATCAAAAAAATACAGAAATCTGAGGCCCAGACCTAGGGGACCACTGATTTTTTTTTGAAGAAATTCAATGTCCCATATATTACAGCATCATATTAATTGTAAACAAAACTAAGATAATAAACTTAACTCGACTTAAATTCGTTATACAATAATAAACAGTTTTATCAAAATTAATTGAAAACCATCTCTTGATGTTTCTCACGCGCGAGATACAAGCATTATCACAATTTGAAACGTTATCTCCACAGCTTCCGAACACGTATACTGATAATTGAGAGTATTTAAAATGTTTGTTTGATTGAAAATATTTAATGGGACTAAGAAAGCGCAATGTTAATTATAATTATTGCACTAAGTGCGTTATACGTCGCAAGTGATGCAACAAGTAGTTGTCATGAAGTGCAACAATCGCACGTAAGTTATATTGACGTTAAAAGTCGAAATTAATCGCTGAACCAATTATGATAAAGCCTTAATATATTTTCGTGTCCTTAAATTGCATTCAAATATTGTTAATATTTATTTATAGCTAAATGTAGTAGTCGCCTGTGGATATGGGAAGGTCTTTACAAGACCTCTCTTGTACAGACCTTCTTCAACCTTTCCAGGTGTTTCTATCTTTACCAATAGTGTGCCAGTTCAACGATATACGCACACATATGTATTGGAATGAACTCGTTTTAATTAATGTAAAAGTAAAGCCTTTATTTGGATAATAAAGTATTTACTTATTTTATATAATTTGGCACCAGATTCTCATCTGCTTGCCAAGTGGCAAGGCGTTTTTTCTCTCCATTCGAACATTGCTTCTTGCTACCTTTTATACCTTGCCCAGTACACTTCCATTTCAGGTTAAGAGCTATCCAGTGTCCCTTACTCTTGTATACTGTCTAAGATCTTGGTTTCTGAAAGAAATATAGTTATTCGTTTTTCTTATACCAACCATGCTCCCGTCCATTGCGTGTTGTCATGTTATAAGTTCGTTAATCTGGGTACTGTTGGTGGCTACGTTATTTTATTGATCATTGATTTAGTAAATTATTTAGAATTTATAATTACAAAAATGTATTTTGTATACCTTTCATTCATGATCCATTTTTTTTTATTTTTTTCTGGTGGTTCTAACAGAATACAATATCAGATATACATAAACAGATTGGTATATACATAGTTGAAAAAGTCTGAACGTATATATTATGTTAATCAAAGTCGAAATCAAAATACGTAGGCGTTTATACCGCGTGTATTCCTTCTGAATGAAAATGAGCCATAAATATACCTTGACCCTTTTTCTTGTCGGAGTTTCATAATCTTCTTAACTTATAAAGTAAACACGGAAGATAGCACGTTAAACTTTTAAATCTTTTTTTCTATAACTAAGATTGATTTTTATCCTGTCTCCTGTAATATTATGCATGCTTTGTTTGCTTTTAATGAATACCTTTATGTTTTAGTTATGTTATAAGTTACACCTGTTAGCAAACCAATAAATAAATTTTAAATATCAAAAGGATTTTTTTCGAAAATTTGTTTTTTCATAGATTTGAAAGTGGAACAAAGAATCTTATAATTTATTTTGCAATTAATTAATGATTTCAGTTGGCCTCTCTTCACGAACGCATGAATCACATGCTTAGCACACTATACTCGTCACGTAAGTATTTCGATATTTGTAAACAATATTTTGCTGATTTGAGTGTAATTTGAACCACCTTAATGGTTATTAGGCGAAGTCCTGGATATGTTTACCACTGGAAAGCGTTCATTATGTCTCCCAGTAAGAAATTATATCTAATATTAACATTAATACAGAGAGCAAATTTTGAAATGGTAAATTTAAAAAAAATCGTAAATATTTTGTTTTAAAACTGTCTCATATCTACGAATCTATGTAAAAGCATAAACGATATTTAAATTCGTTATAACTTTAAGGTAATGAACTAATTTAAATTTTCAATTCTTTTCAGCGTTATTCCCAAAGACTCCACCCACAACAACTACACCACCCAGTACTTCGGCCCCGGAATCTTCACCTCAAGAACCATCATATTATTCTTATCCGCCACCAGTGGTCTACCTCCCATCGCCGGCCCCATATTACGGGAATGAACCTGCAGTGCAACCTGAGTATTCCCATCCATGGACCTACGAACAGTACTACCAGTATTACAATCCACCCACCCCTGTAGCTGCTCCTGCTCCACCGATACCCCCTACTCCTATCACTTATCCCTATCCACCTCCAACTTATGATTATTCCTCTATCCATCCTCCAGAGTATCCCTCCTATAGACCTCCATACCCCTATCCAAATTACCCCCCTGCAACGTACCCCCCTGCTACGTACCCACCTGCAACCTACCCCCCTCCAATCTACCCCCCTTCAACCTATCCACATTATCCGCCTCCTCATTATACCTTGTAATTTAGTTATATGTTTCCTAAATTATATCAGTAGCTTAGTTGCACATTAAAAGTATTTTGAAATTTATTGCATTGTTATTAATATTTTACATTGCAATCCTGATTATATATATTTTAACGATAATAGTTACATAATAGTTCCACACAATCGTTTGTTAACAAAAGATAACTTTAATATAAAACATGATGTACGGACCGAAATCAACATAATATTATCACCACAATGACACTATTCTACTTAACATTAGCCCTAATAACACAGGTATGTTTTTATTATTTTTGATTTTTATTGTAACCAATGGTAATATTGATCTATTTTAAATTAACCTTTTGATGCAGATCATAGCAGCTCAGCCAGACGATCTAAATGTTGTTATAAATAATGATACAATTCTAGAAACACCAAAATGTGATGATGTTGTTAAAGACTATCAAAAAGCACCTCTCGATTGGATGGATGTTGTATTAGGACCTTCAACGCCTGTATATCCATCCCCATCAGCAACTCTTATGGCTCAAGCTGTCCAATCAGACAAAGCTCCCGAAGAGCAATTAGAAGAAATAAAAGAAATGGCAAACCAAATAACAATGGCGATACAAACTGAAATGGTCAATCTTTTGTCATACGCTGTTTCAGCAACTGATGGACCAGAGGGTAATAAATTAAGGAAAAAGCGATCGGCCGAAACTCCAATGGAGTCAACACAATTAGTAATGCGCCTATTAAAGCATATTAAGTCAAATAATGACTATCAAAATATTGCAATCGAGAAAATGATGAGCGCTCAAGAAATCGCAGATAAATACAACATTCCTTTCAAAGCTGATCCAGAAATTCTATCGGATCTAGCTCTAGCTGGTACCGACCAGGCTAAAGAATTAACTTCTATATTGCAAGATGTTTGTGATGTTAATAATGCTACAAGAAGTAACCAGACAATGGCGAGAGAAGCCACGCCAAATAAAATGAGATCCATTCCTGCTAAACCTAAACAAGATGACTCCTTTTCTCGATACAACTACTATTCCGAACCAGCACATTACTGCCCTGTGACACCAAAACCCACATTTTATGACACAGTTTCCTACACACCAGCGCAAGAATTTTATCCATACTGTGGTGTTGAGCCCATGTCATCCGTTCTTGTAGAACCTATAGATGCAGAGCCAGAATTTGTTGGTGAAGAGATAGAGGAGACTGTGTCCTCTAAAATTTGCATGAAAGAAGATGATGAGCCTGGTACCATGAGCGTGAATCATGTCACGACGTATTCCGTAGCTGAAACATCGCATTTCAAAAAGCCAAATATTGAAGCAATCCCACAACAAATGCAATATTACTTTTTGCTCATGTAATTATTAGGAATATTATGTTAGGAAATTACTTGTTCACTTTAGATTGTTAGTACCTCAGTCATTTATATATGTATTTCAGTCCTTCCCAGAAATATTACGTCGATAAAGAGTGGTCTTGACTCTAAATCATTTACTTGAAATACAAGGCGTGCAAATAAAATAACAAATATACTTTATGTACATTTATTTAAATAAATATAAAACGTGCTAAAATTAACTTTGGTTTATCTTTGGTCGCAATACCTTACAATTTGGTTTTACAATTAATGTATCTGTATTATATATTATAATTAACATTCTTTACAATAAGGCACATTTATAGTAAGGAATACATAACTAGAAAGCCGCTAGTCAAAACGTGTCCGTAGTTTTTTATAAGCTTACGAACATACAAACAACTATTTCTGCATTCTATCGACACAGTGAGATTATGATACAGAGATTCTGAAGGTGGTGATGAGATAGTGGCAGCGCCCGTCTTCTCATAGTGTGATGCAGAATGAGAGGCATTCATAGGAAGAATAATATATGAAGGGTCTGTTTCACAATGTATGGATAAAGTACCAAATAGCTATGCAACACATAAATTATTCGGAAGATAAAAGATACTTCGCGTTTCATGACGATTAGCGCTATCTGACAGTCGTGAAACGCATACTCTTTATCCTACCAATAAGTAATAAATAGCTTATTTAGAACTTTTTTTTATGGAACTGGGGGCAAACGGGCAGGCGGCTCACCTGATGTTATGTTATGCCCGCCGCCCATGGACACTATCGATGCTAGAGGGCTCGCGAGTGGATTGCCGCCCTATTAAGAATTTGTACCCTCTTTTCTTGAAGGACCCTAAGTCGAATTGGTTCGGAAATACTTCAGTGGGCAGCTGGTTCCACAAAGTGGCGGTGCGCGGCAAAAACTACCTTGAAAATCGCGCAGTTGTGGAACGGCGGACGTCGAGGTGATACGGGTGGAATTTCGTATTCTGCCTCGACGTCCGATGAAGAACTTATCCGGACATTGTGAAACAGACCCTTAATATAAGAATACTCTAGTTTTAAGTGTTTTAAGTTTAATTAATTTTTCTTTAATTAATCTTTCTTAATTAACTTTTCTGTTTGATTATTATTCGACAGCGCTCAAGAATATAATGTGACTACAGATACGAATGACAATAAGGACCTAAGAGTAAAATTGAGAAACGAGATTTAAGATGACTCCCAGATGTCAAAAACATTTTTGGCATTGACATACGGGAGTAGTGATAAGTCTCGTTCCTGAATCTTTCAGGATACATTTTGTGAATAAAAACGACAAATTTGTTTCACTTAAAACAAAACAATTTTTTTTTCATATTCGTGTTTACATTATTTGTTCTAAAACTGTCCTATTTTTTCTTACTCGTAATCTTTTTTTTTTAGATTTTCAAAGTCCAGTACTTTTAGTTACGTTTAGACTTAATTTAGTTTCAAGAATTTTTAAAAACTATCCTGTCAAAAACGGGATCGACGTTTGTGCATATATCAGTATTTACATATTGGTTTGATTATGTAAAAAGCCGGATAATATTGTTGAACTTAAAACACAATAATAAAATTCTTTTTTTTACAAAGTTTAAAACTTCATATGTTTAATTTATTTCTCAATTCATATTGTTTGAACCTAGATTTAAGATTTAAGTTACATTTACCTATATCAATTAGTTAATGAAATTGGATCTTTGGATTAATAATTTAACATCAACGTGTTCATACTCTGTCTTTAATCTATATCACATACTTATATATAGTTCTATTTAAATTTATCTATGGGCGTAGTACGCTGAGTAGGCGGTATTGTGGCCCGCGTGCGGCTGGTATCTGAAACCACACACATTTATATAAAATTCAAAACTTAATACGCGGCGATGCACACATTTCTATATCCAAATGTGTGCATCGCCGCGTATTGAGAACTGGTACGCCCTGTTCTTGAAGGACCCTAAGGGTCTGTTTCACAATGTCCGGATAAGTTCCAAATAAACTATTTATTACTTATTGGTAGGATAAACAGTATTTTTGCGTTTCACGACTGTCAGATAGTGCTATTTGTCATGAAATGCGAAGTTTCTTATTCGGAACTTTTATCTTTCGGATAATTTATGTGTTGCATAGCTATTTGGTACTTTATCTATACATTGTGAAACAGGCCCTAAGTCGAATTGGACAATTCGGAAAATTTAATCTCTGTAGAGTGGCTCGCGGCTTACTGCCTTCAAGTATTACGTAATCACAATTCGGTACAATTTCTTTACTAGTTTGGTCCTGTGGCAACTCATAATACCATTTAAGAACTTTGCTAACATTTGCTGACAAGAGTTCCAATATATGTCATGGACGGTCTTTCCCACTCAAATCCCACTGTTCTTTAAGATAAGTATCGCTATTGGGAGTTACGAAGCGCCTAGTACCAATAACCTATATTTGTGTCTCTCTATTTCTTGACTTTGGTGAGGAAAGAAAATATCTACCCGGAAGACCGGAAGTACGTCATTATTGATTCGACGAGTGACCGTTTTGTGTCACGTGACCGACATTTAAGAATCAATATTTTAATTATTCATTTCATGATAGCATAATGCTTATTTACTTGTAATTTAACTCTATAAAACATTTCAAATATCTTACTAGATTACTCTTTATAACACGCTATTTTTCATACTATCAAATATTTTTATAAATTTAAAAGCCAAATATGATTACACTATATTGGGTAATTAAACCCTCGTATATTGTATACAATACCATTGTAAACAATAATACATAATACATTCTAGGTATAATATTTTTGAACTTTTTTTAAATAAATATTTTATCATTAACTAAATAAACCCAGCCAGAGGATAGGTCCTTAACTTTTAGAAAAATTATTTAAAAATCTTTACCTGACAGGATGCGCGTGCGCAGGGTATAACGGTCCACTAGAGCTAGGGTCAGCCGCGTAGGGCTGCGCTAATGAGTAGGGTTCAGCTTGTTGCGGCTCACGTCTCCGAGGCACGCTCCTTTGTGGGCTTTGGTCTGGTGGACTGAAATGAGGAAATTTTCAAATTAACAGATATTTTGTTAAGTTTTAAATGGTTTGAAATAATAGAATGCTACGTTACGACTAAATAGGAATAGTGAAAAAATTACGATATAAAAAACAATCGCGATTTTAACTATCAAATTCAAATAGTTTTAATTATTACATAATTTTAAAATAATGGTGTTGAATCAACGTGCTTTATTTACAATGACAAATATATATGTATTTTGAATATACTGTTTCAATTGAAATAATATTATAAATAAATATTCACTCAAACAACTTTTCATTATTAATTTTCAAATTTATCTACATTTAAAGTAAAGAGGCAAACATCCGTATTTAGTAAGAGTACAGTATAAAAAAATAATCAATGATTCATTCTTTGTCTTTATTATAAAACCATTCCACGACCGACCTGATGATTTCGTCACTTAACGAATACATAGAGAAAAGAACTTCTATGCGTTTAATGTACACTGCCACAGCGACCTTAAAAGGGAAATTAAAAAAAAAAACTATTTATCAATTTTTAATTATTATTATTACTATGTAGGTTATGAATAAATTATTACATAGAGATATTACTCTTCGACTAATATACCTATAGTTATTAAGATAAAAAACGTAATCTATGAAGCCATATTTAAATGGAGGCGGAGTCAAATTACGGCGATAATATTTTATTTTGACAAGAAACGACAATTGATGTTCATAACTCTCGGTGTTAATAATCAATCTCACTTACTAGGAAAACAGTAGTGTTACCATTATTAATACATTTACAAGATTCTCAAATATAATTTAATTAAAAATTTACCAACATCGTCTATTTTAAACATTGTACATATATTGTATTGTCGCTACATCATTCAGGAGTGGCGGTAATTTTTTTATAGATCGTAATACGGACAATAAAGTTATGAAAAATAAAATAAAACGCAGAAATATCAATCTCATCGTAATGTAATAAACCTTGTGGTGGATATAGATTTACTAGATTGTGGACGCCCTTTGCCCATCATGAATTCCAATATTTTATTGTATTAAAAAAAAATTGGTTGGTAATAAAACCATCAACGGTCTAAGCTTTACATTTCAGCATCTGTTGTTTCAGTACATAATCATAAGTCAATCTAATAAGCAAATAGGTCAGCCTCCTGTGTCTGACACACGCAGTCGACTTTTTGTGTCTAAGCCAAGCTGGTATTCTCACGATAGCGTCCTTCACCGTTTGAGTAAATGTTAAATGCGCACATAGAAATTCTGGAAGAGAGCTGCACGCTGAATCTAGTTTGCCAACACTGTTCTCACTTCAACATTATTATTAAATCATTTTAATATGTCCAACAATAAATACGTTTATCAAAATACACAAATGTTGGTCACCCTTCACGCGTAACTTTTCGCACACATGGCTGTTCATTTTTTGCTGAATATAATTAATGACTTATTTGTTTATGCAAACTTATACGAATAATGAATCACTTTCTTTAGCTAAATAAACAATTTTAGATTGCGTTTACGAGAAATATGTGAACACGTTTTGGATAATTATTGGTTTATTTGTTTTATATTGCGTTAGCAAGAGTTCATGAAAATCACTAAACGTGTCTAAGAACAGCTCTTTCAATTTTTTTTACTTTTTTTAAAAATTAAACACAAATTGATGTGACGGTGGAACACAATTTGGTCAAAATGTCTCCGTCCAGCGAAGCGTCGACTTTCATTGCAATAATATTTTAGAATTGGCTTACAATATTCATTTGATAATAAGTGCCACAGTATTGAAAATCCTAAGTTGATTAATATTTTTTCTAAATTTTAACTATTCCTATACAAGATTCAGTTATTTAGTAATAAGGCTTCATATTTCACTTTTCCAATAGACAAAGACGATGTTTTATATGATCATTATGGCTATCCCATCAGTCATAAATAACTAGATCTGTCTAATTACAACGTGTCAACTAAAACCGTCATTAGGGACACCTACAATCTGTGGCTACGATCACTGCAATGACGTCGTACATTGAAAATATTTGAAATGCGCTAACGAAGTTATTCCGACCGCTATAGACATCAACAAACTTAGACACTGTGGCCTTGGGCCAGTGGTTAAAGGAGGAACTAAGGAAGCACAGCACCTTCTTACACACCTCTATCACATTATAAACTTGACAGACAACGCACTTTAGTGAAACAGTTAAAACTAATTTAAATTTCAGGCCGTAGGTATAATCCCCGCACTTTTCATTGGACGTAGAAAAAGCACAGATAGTCGTAAACATCTGCATCGTGAGAACAAGTTTACATTCAAATTATATTATCAGCCCACCAATGGTTTTGCTTGTTAACGTAAACAACTACGTGATTTACAACTGCAGTAGCTGTTTATATTTTATGTGCATGATAAACGGGCCAGACATAGGCCTCTTTACGCCATTTTAAGAGTTATATGGTACAGATGATACATAAAACATGTTTATTTGAAGTGAAGATCTTAACGTGCGAAGCGAAAGGCATTGAAAGTTGACAATGAAAACAATTAAGTCGTAGAATTTTTTTACTACTTGCCTACCAACCAGGCTAAAACTATTTGTCCATACTGTTTTTATAAAAGTTTTTTTTGGTATCAATTCAAAATATCCATCTATAGATGGTCACACTTGAAATGTTAATCACGATCAATTCACTCTTATCAAATTATAAATGATGAAACGTACAACGCCGTAACATTTAATTGAAAAATAAAAATAAAGTTTCTATATCATTCAAATATAATTGTTTAAAATTTACCTGTGGATATAGATAACCCGGGCATATAATTTCTAAATAATAGTTTTACAATTACACCCAGATGTTTGTTTTGGCGGGAACGGATGACATGTCCGCCATAACTGTCACCTAACTCTTTACTCTACGCGCGCTCGTAAAACCAAATTGTCACCGGCTGGTGAAATGTGCCTTAAAATTACTTTGTATTTAATTATTTACGTATGGTTGAATAATTGATTCATGGTTTATATTGTGACTGTGGTTAATTTGTGTTTCCTTTATTTATCTATGTCTATGGAACAGTTTTGTCTTTTGATGATTGTAATTTTATGATAATTCTGAAATAAAATAGCGCCGCCGCATGATAAATTTTTAACATATGACAAATGAAATAAACATTCTATGAGTATCCATTAGCTAGACGATATTATAGTACTAAATTCAGAATAAAGAAAAAATATCTTACCAATCATCTGGATCGCAATCCCGGAACCCTTTGGCAAATGGATTACTTGCTATTTTTAATTGCGTTATCTGAAACAAAATGTCATATTTAAGATATACTTGGTAGACTAGCCAGCCAATACTTCTAGCCAGAGACATTTGACCACGATTGTGGTAAGGCAGTCGAAGCGTCGAGTTATGATGATAATAAAGTAAAAAAACGTATGTAAACAGAAGACATTACTGAGAAGTTTTATTAAAAAAAAATTGAATTGGTCCAGCCATCTTCGAGCTTTGCGCTTAGCAACATATTATGCGATTCTTTTTTATTGATCTTCCTTGTTGATATCTAAACTTACGATTATTAAAAAAGTAATTGTTTCCTGTGACACATAATAAAATTGTGTACATTTGTTGTCAAGAAATATTTTAAAATATCTCCTATGTTCAATGAAATCAATTCATTTTATAGATTACTAGCTGTTACCCGCGACTTCGTCTGCGTAGAACTACTACTTCGTGTAAATTTGTTTGGACTGAATAGGCTCTGAAACTATAATGAAACGATTCTAATGAAGCCGGCACATTGAATTATTGAGATTAACATAGGTAGACTTTTCCTGACCCTGATCCCTGACTTAACTTAGTTTAATACGTTTTTGTATACGACATTTTTTGTTTTTCCTTCTTTGGTCAAAACATGTAGGTTTTGTGGACTCGATACTCGTGAGCACGCCACATACAGTTGCCCATGGGAGAAACAGTTTTTTTTTCTAAATGAACACCAGCTACTTTGAGTGTCTGTCCTTGTGTTAGTGTGTTATCACGGGCATGTAAAACTATATCACGGGAAGCAAACTGTTCACCACAAACCATGGCTGCGACTTCATTTATTAAAGGTGCATTATATCGTCTTTCGTGGTCCCCACTTGGTGTACGATCTGGGTGAATCACCAACTTATAATCATCTCCCGGCATTCTTTCTAAGGCTGTTGTGAAAGTGTTTATTAGGCGGTTATGTTCATGCAACATTCTCTGAATCTTTAAGACAATATCCTTTTCTACTAATTGAATGTTTTGACATCTGCGGTCAACCTCGTCGTTTTCATTTCCCATAAAATAAATCTGTAAAAATTTTGGTTGCTCATTATTTGTAGGAAGCAAAGAACCAATCCTATGATAGATTTGACCTTGGATTGTAAAAGTAGATGAAAACCCAGGCATAACCACCTCATTTTCTACACCAAATGACGTCATTTGAAAGCATGAATTATATTTCCTTATTTTGATTAAAAAACGCCGCGATTCGTTGTTATCACCTAAAAGTAAAGACTTCAATGGTTCCTCTGGTTCTCCAAGTATTGGAATTGAAACCTTGCCACCAGAACAACACATACCCGGAGTTTCTTCTTTCCACTTGAGTGCTTCACAATGTATACATTTTTTATCCATTCCACCTATGAGAAGTAATCGATGGTTATTATACTCAATCGATGGGTCATAATCAAAAGCAGCATTGTGGAATGCTCCCCATGTATACATTGTAAACGCATTTCTCCTTTCTGACTGCCGTTCAGCATTTAACACACGTCGTCTTTGGGATTTTTCTGGCATCTCTGCAGCTATCAATGATGCGTGTCGCTCAGCATCTAAAATCTGCCGGGCCTGAGTCTGTTCATAGGTCTCGGCAGCTCTTTGCGTTGCGTGTCGCTCAGCATCTATAATCTGCCGGGCCTGAGTCTGTTCATAGGTTTCGGCAGCTCTTTGCGTTGCGTGTCGCTCAGCATCTAAAATCTGCCGGGCCTGAGTTTGTTCATAGGTCTCGGCAGCTCTTTGCGTTGCGTGTCGCTCAGCATCTAAAATCTGCCGGGCCTGAGTCTGCTCCTCAGATTCTTGGGATCTAGCTACTTGCGCAGTTCGAGCTCTTTTAGAGCTACGCGCTAAATTAGATTTACGCTTGCGAGGCATATTACTTAACCAGTTACCTACCTAAAGTAATAAAAACAGGTAAGTACTTATGCAAAAAAAAATTCTTTAGCTGACAAAAAAATTTAGTTAAAGGTACTGAGTACGAAACTATACTTAAGGTAGGTACTTATACACATGAAATAAAACAAAAACAAAACGAATTGCTAAACTAAAACTAAATGTTAAAAAAAATATACTATCCACATGGAATAAAAACAAAATGAATCGATAAAATTATATGCGAAACTACTGGAACTATTTTATTCACAAAACAACATTTCTTACCTATTAATACTCAATAAAAACTATGCTGACCTTCTTAGGTACCGTAACTACTTACTAAATGTGAAAAAACTTAAAAAAACCTGCCTACTAATCTACTACAATTTTATACCTATCCTAAAAAATGAATTAAAGTATTTATTTTACCTATTAACTATAATTCTACCTACTACTAACTTATGATAAACTAATAATAACAACCAAAACAACTAAGTAAATAACACAAAATGCTTATCCAAGAAACCCTAAACACCAATGAAAACGTAAAGAAAGCGAATACGTTGCAGCTCAAAATTGTAGATATCGCATGCGTCCGCCAACGACGTCTGCCCTCACGTGTCTGCCCGTTCGGGTAAGCATACTTTGTGATGTACACTCCTCCCACCGAGCCATCCGCGTCCCCCGCACGTCTTTGCCGCCGCGCCGCGCAGCGCGCCCGCGCCCGCCAGCCCCGCCACACCACACCATGCATCGTCACACTCACACATTCATAGTGTATAGGCCGATGGGCCTGATGGACATGTCAGGCAGAAAGTATTCTAAAAGCTGGCTAGGAGTATTTGAATTATGCGATACATAACTGCACCCCGCGTTTTCACCCGCATAATTCCGGGATCGGGATCGGGATAAAAAGTAAAGATGTCCTTTCCCAAGGTTCCATCTATCTCTATACCAAAATTCATCAAAATCGGTTCAGCGGTTTAGGCGTGAAAACGAAACAGACAGACTGTCTATGTCTTTCCCCAAGGTTCCATCTATCTCTATACCAAAATTCATTTAGTAGGCATATACGATACATAACTGCACCCTGCGTTATCTATCACTCGCATAATTACGGGATCGGGATCGGGATCGGGATAAAAGGTTGCCTTTGTCCTTTTCCAAGGTTCCATCTATCTCTATACCAAAATTCATTTAGTAGGGATATACGATACACAACTGCACTCTGCGTTTCCACCCGTATAATTCCGGGATCGGGATCGGGATCTGGATAAAAAGTACCCTATGTCCTTTCCCAAGGTTCCATCTATCTCTATACCAAAATTCATCAAAATCGGTTCAGCCGTTTAGGCGTGAAAAGGTAACAGACAGACAGACAGACAGAGTTACTTTCGCATTTATAATATTAGTAGGGATAATAGCTCAGCTACACTTACTCTATGGTTCTGATAGGCAGTGACAGCCGTGAAGCCCGTTTCGGGGAAGATAAATGTCCTATAGGGCACAGTCCCCGGCGCCGCGCTTTGCCCTTCACCAGGTAAGTAGACCACGTGAAGGCGTGGTTGGTAGCGGTGCATTGAGTTGAGTATTATCTGTGGATTTGTCAAATTTCCGTGTTCATGACTGCTGTCTGCTCTTTAGATGATGTAAATCTCTCATCAGTCAAATTGGACTTTTATTTCTCTTACTGTCAAAATGTGTTTACGCTGTGATGAAAAGAGACAGGTGACTTTAGTTAAAAGAGTACTAATATTATACAAATCTATATTGGCGAAATAGGATAGACATAGACATTTTTGTTTTTCATTTACAGACCTCATTGAAAACCTTGTGCAAAGTTATTTTGAAAACAAGTACTAACGTAATCTGTAAAATCTGTTTTAAGGTTTAATTTTAAATCACAAAAAAACTCGATATTTTAGTATTGAAATGAAGATGTGTTTCTTAATTTTATATCGCGTGTAGGTACTTGAAACTGGCATAAAGTTAAAACTATTGCCATAAAATAAAATAAAAAAGTCTAAGAGTCTACTCCAAAGCAAACAAAATTAATTTCGAATGAATAACAAGAATAGGTATATATGTGTGAAATAAATATACAATTTACATACAGACACATCAATACTTACATGACCATTATCGTCTAACTGATTGTTGGTTAACTTCAGCTTGTCAAAGGAGACCAGTTGCCGCATCCAATGTGCGCCGGCTGCGGGTGAATCGGGATGAACGTGAATCCTGGGGGGAGATACGGGATCCGCCTTTCCCGCTACGACCCAACTTGAACTATAGAATAAAAAGATGTACATTTCTACTTACACGTTTTATCTTATTTGTTTGTATAGTTTTGTATTGAGCTCGATTGATCAAAATAGTTAGAGATTTTTATATAATCCTAGCTGTCCCCGCGAACTCCGCTTCGCCTTAATATGTTTTACTTAGCCTACCCTTTCAGTATAGTAAATAAAACTGAATTATTTTTTTTTCAATTTTTCTTTCATTTGTTCTCAGAGTTTAAGGAATAAAAATACTGTCTTGACCCAATTACTCCAATCGCCTTCCAGTTTTGTGCTTAGAAATATATTTTGTGATTATTTTGCATTGATATAGATTTTTAACTAACTACATAATTGCTGATTCCGGCAATGTACTTTACACATAATAACAACGCGATGCATGTCTATTTTGTCCAGAAATATTCTAAAACATCTGATATGTTCAGTAAAGACAGTCGAAGGCAAGGCTGAAGACACTGGCGTTAGAATAACATAATCCACATATACTTGGAAAAGATTTAAATACAAAATGATACTGAATTTCTAAGATCCAACTAAAGCAAACAAACTCTCTCTAAAGATAAATATATTCATGTGGGTACAATGTACCCTCACAAAGAAACTCTTACTCTGAACTCAAATGAGGGTAGAGCTAACTCTTCGCCACTCTTTTTAATCGCATTTTGTTTTTAATATGGTTTTTGATATCTATCAATTACCAATATTAAAAAAAATATTCTCTAAGATAGTATCTAAGATTCTCTAAGATACAGTTTATTCTCACAAGCTGGCAACTTAAACCTGTTTTTGCTTATTGTTTTTCTTACTTTATTTATTGACTGCAACTTACCTGTGAAATGCATATCGATATCTCTTATCATCCAACGGTACAAAGTCCACAAGCAACAAATAGTCGGCATTGGGTAGAAGACCAGATAATCTCGCCTGCAACGCGGGGAACATTCGTCTGCCCGCTTTAGTTACTATCATTTCTGTGCCGAGTTCGTGAAAACTCCTCCAGAGTGCAGCAAGCTCTAAGGAGGCTGTACATCTTGCGACTGCAGGGTGTAAGGTGACGTTTTGATTGGACACCTATATTAAGGAAACAAAAATTAATACTATAATAGCACAGTACTGAATTAAAAAACTTACAAGAAACATATATTCGGTAGTGGGCTGAGCGGTTTTAGATAAAGTATTCTTGCGTGCATTTCTCGGTCGAAAATTCTAATTTGCTGTTTTGCTGATGATTTTTTTCTTTCTGCTTTCAGTATCAAACATTTCTGGTCTATTTTATTTTGTGCTTATCTTATGTTATATATGTTTTCATTGTAATTTTTATTTCTTTTTTTTAGTAAAACTTATTTTTACGATTATTATCATACATTTTAGACGTGAAGATTTTGTAAATCAGTAGACTTAATATTATATATGATGTCGTAAACTCTATAAATAAATAAAACAAAATAAACAGCAGAGTATCCTGCTATGGAATTCCCTACCAATCGATATTAGACGAGCGCAATCTTTAAATGTATTTAAAAAGCTTCTTTTCGATCATTTTCTTTCTACCTCGTAATTAGTTCTGCTTATATATATTTATTTTTATAGGTTAACCTTTTTATTTGCTTTTAAATTTTTGTCTATATTTTTTCTTTGATTTTGTTTTATTATATTCAATTAGTTATACGCTTATACGCTTGTTTTAAGTTTTTAGTTTTTTTGTTTCTTTTCTTAATTGTTTTTTTTTTTGTACTCTACCCTCTGATGGTGTTTCTTTAACGTTGTTTCTCATTATGGTTGCCTGGAAGAAATCGCTTGTAAGCGATAAGGCCGCCCTTTGCCTTATATCTTTTGTAACTGTTTTTTTATTTTTTATTTTTGTTATGCGTGTTTTTGTGTAAGGCAATAAAGGATAAATAAATAATAAATAAATAATAAATAAATAATAAATAAACAATAAATTATTTTTTTATTAGTTAAAAATTGACGTTGATATTTTTAGCGTTTTTGACAGTTTACTTCATGTCTTTATTCTATTTCTTATATCGATGTATATTGTCAAATGACTTATTAATACATATATATGGCCCTCATATTGGCCCTTGAGAACGTAGGTCAATCTTAAGACATACCTGCATTCTTGGTAGAGGTTGTGGTGGGGGAGGCACGGCTTGGGCGCCATGGTCCCGACAGGTACTCTCACTTAAAGCCTGAAGAGGTGAATATGTGGTACGGGAACAAGCTGCATTCTATAAAATTATAAATGCCTTTAATTTGTGTAGAGTTCGTGGAAATACCAATCCAAACATTTTAGGATACGATCTTTGCTAACGAAACTCCATTGAATTATTATTAATTTATAAAACATTATTATTATGTATTCCTTCAAATAAACATATATAAGCCAATTAAGTGACGGCCAGCGGTGACTCCCAAAAAAACAAAATTTATTGCTTTAATTAAATTTTACAATAATCGATAACTTAACTGAATATGACAATTATATCGGCCCGATATTAGATGCGCGACAATTATCTATATTATATGTACTTTGAAGTTTGACCGGTCCGATGCTAGGTATCCGATCAAAATCCTTATTCCTAATTGAGAATTGACCGGCCCGATGTGCGGTGTCCGATCAAAACTGCTGGTATAAGTAGCCCGTCTCCTTTTATTACGGTGTTGCGTCAGAGGGGTACCGATATTAGTTATGCGGGGCAAAAGGAGTGCAATGGATATGTAACAAGCCTGTGAGTAACGAATTCACAAAAAACTTTGGTGTGTACTATAAATCTGAATATATCATTTTTAATATAATATTTTTGGCTATCTAGAACTCGAAGCTCCAGGTTAAGCAATTCCTATGTTTACTTACAATGATCATGAAACAGATTCAGAAATCTGAGGCCAATAAGGCCAATAAGGCCTAAGGAGGTTGTAGCGCTTCTGATTTTTTTTATGTTTACTTACAGACCTGCCGTCCGTCCGTATAACTTGCTTACATACAACATAATATGGATCTTCCGGCCATGGCAATTTTCGATAAAAAATGTATTTTAGATTTATATGCCCTCCCCTCTTAGTCAAATGACACAAATGTACAATAATAAAATCCATTTGGGCTTCCTCATACCACAATTTAAAAAGTCAATTGAAAATTATTAATATTTGGTACCAACCTCTGCGTATACCACTGGTACATTAACATCTCTGGCTGCGTTGTGTAATGGTGGCAGAACTGGGAGCTGTTCTTGATCACGACTCACTCGCTCCGCTAAAGACTGGAGGTGGAAGGCCCCGCGCGGAAAGTGATTTGATACGATACCTAAGGGGAGATACAAAACAAATGTTACAATAGTGATTGAACTTAAAGAAACAAAACACTGCGAAATATGAGCGGTGCGCCGTGGTTATTTGGGAATTACCACAGTCGAGAAAGTCATTTCGTAAAAACGGCGGACTGCAAGTTTCGGCTGAGACGTCTTGTCGCAGTTTACGTGTTACGAAGAGAAAACAAATGATTGGATTTGCATTCCCTAATTGCCTCGATAATCTCAAAAATCTGTTTAAAACCCCCAAAAGGCTGATTGCAGATGATTAGAATTAAATATAAGAAACTTAAAGAAGTTGATGCAATTAGAATATCTATAGATCTAACCGCACACCGCAGCTGAATTGCACCTTTGTTAAGACTCTATTTAAATATTACTTTTAAATTAAAAGTTAGTAGTAGTAAGTTGAGTGAGAATAAAATGTGTACCTAAAGTATCTCTAGGATATTACTATCTAAAGTCAAACGATAATACAAGCGATGCACCAATAAGCCTGTAAAGTAGTTTTGACTAGTTTTATTAAAAATCGGACCGCAACCTGTCTGCTCCAGTATATATGTTTTTTAATACAAAACTTTCACCGGAAAATAAGCTTTATTTTGACACTCACACGGCATTTTTAAGCATTTTACACGTTGAAAATACTTTAAAAAAGTATTTTTAAGTTAGAAATACACTTGGCACCAACATTTTTGCACGAAAACTTTTCTGTATCAAAATAAATAAAAGAACACATAAAAATCATAAACGTCCTCTCTGTAACGGACATCTCACTCAACTAATTGGTATAATGGCGGGAAATCCAAAACGCATCTGAAATGGCTACAATAATTTTATCGGCGGCTGTCAAGAGCGGATTATAAATAACGACGGGTGATGAAAACTATACTTACGTAGAAACGACAATGATCTGTAGTTATTTTGAGAATTGTTTTTCTTTTTTTCGAGTTTCTATACCACAGAGTAAATATACATTAAAACTAAGGCTGAAAAATGCAGTTATACGTCCGAGGCTTATTTAGGAGGATTTATTTATTTTGACACTTCACAATAATAAGCTAAATGCACATATAGATACTTTTTTCTCACTTTTTTTAACATCAACACCTTACTCAACGACAAAATCGACTGCTACTTGAAATAATGCCGACAGATTATAATTATTTATTACATACCCTTTATCAATAAAATGATAGTTGTCAATGGCAGTCGATAAAGCTTCGATATTCGAAAAACATGACATTCTAATTTCAAAAATTATAATTCAAACTATATATAATTGCCAACAATTATTAAATGGTTATTATTTAAACAAAATAGCACTTTATTGTATTAAAAAATTTTTCACCAACTTGGCACTCGGAAACAATAAATTCATATGTAGCAACGAATGGGCATAATTGTCATTTATGATTATTTGTTAGCTGCCATTGCAGTAATGTGCTTTCTTAAATCATATCTCGCGAAAAAATAAAGTTACATTCATATTTCTCTCCAATGACAGATGTGGAGAAAGATTTGTTGAAATTTGTTTGTTGATTTCTGCTTATCATTAATACTGACAATACTTCTCAGCTTACACACTTATTGGGTAACATATCATCCTATGACTAGTGTTTAATTTAAATAACATTAAATTTTTCCGCTTTTGTTTTAGGCTACTCCGTTTTACGCGAGTTTAGAGAAACTCGGTTTTTCTATTTAATCATCAGCGCATTGGTATGTTGAGGAGTGTAAACAAAATAAAATGAAAAACCTTGAAATAAAAACAATAATTGAAGTGCTAAAGAAATTGCCCAATTTTTATTTAATTTTTTTATAGAACAGGAGGCAATCGGGCAGGAGGCTCACCTGCTGTTAAGCCTTCCAAATAAACTTTGGATTTTGTTTTTTTTCATAGACTGTATTTTTTATGACAATGACAGTATTTTACAGTGTTTTTAACCGTAAACATCTTAATAATAATAAGAATTAAATTGGATTAATAGAAAATTTAAACAAATTCTTAATGTTACTTATAAAATGCAGTGTCCTCCCAAATAAAAAATATGTCTTTCTACTTTTTTTACTATTAAAATGCAGTGAATTCCTTAATAAAAAAAACTCAAAAGTCACGGCTCAAGTGTATTCTTTATTCTATATTATACCTATACGATATAAACAGTGCTTGTTTCATTATCTTGTTTAAAAATTGGTTACTAAACCATCACCATCTTCAGAGCATTATGTTAAAATACAGTGTTTTAGGTCCATATCCAATATTTCTAATACATCTCTCCAATATATCATAATTTCAGAATCATCTGTGATAGATACTGAATTCTTTTAAGCTAGCGGTCCCAACTTCAATGCTGATTTTTTGCTGAAATGCTGAAAACATCGCGACCTTAAGATATTACGTGACATAAACACACGTCAGTATCAATATCGCTATTGGAAGCTACAGCAACGCAGGACAATCCTCCAAATATTGGGCATTAGTGGAACTATATAATATTTGTTTTATCACTAGAAAAATTCAATCAATGTATTGTTTAATATTTCTGATAGGCCAGAATTCTATTTTTAAATATTTATTTAAATATGCCAGGCCATAATAATTGTATTTTTAAATATTTATTTAAAAATAGAATTCTGGCCTAAGTAGCCCGGCATAATATACAATTAATTTTAAATATAATAATTGCTCGCGTTCATGTATCATGTCGGTTCTACTCCAATTCTCTTTATGTCCCTGCACTTGCCAAATCGATATTATTAGTACTAATTAAATGAACAAGCATTTATCATATCTAGAGAAATGTCTCTATAAAACCACAACAGGATTTTTTATTAATGTTAAATCAAATAGCAATATTTCAGTTGTTTTTTCATGACCAATGACTATATTTCAACAAAACGTCGTAAAGGATGATAATGTAGGATTAATTGCTCGAACTTTAGACTTTTTAATACTGTTTTATGTATAGATCGAATAGAATCTAAACCGAGTCTGTGTTATATTAATGAAAAATAAATAAATTTAAAAAGTTGCCTTAGTAATTTCCTCCCTTTATTGTAATATTTAGTTGAAAATTACTAAATGTCAATATAGGAACTATGCAGCGAGACAAATTTATAATTAGCTTCAAAAAGCAACAAATGAGAACACAAAAATGATACCAATGTATTACAAATGATCTCATTAATAAACACATAACGACTGTCTAATTACGCAACTGCAGGTAGCCAGCCAATTATTGGAGTACAAAAGGAGTTACTTCCTAAGCAATAAATCCGCATTGATTGAACACTATAAATCTAGTGCGCCCGCGCAGCGCGGGTATCTTTACAGGGCTGCTGCGTTTCAAATAATAAAACATGTCTTACTTCTACTTATTAAGATTTTAATTGTAATATTATTTTCACGTGTTTTTACGTCAACCATTATGCGCTAACAGCATGCTAGCGGTAATAGCAAGAAAAATGGTGTTATTTTGCGAATAAAATATTATTATCTTAATTCAATATTTATTTTCATACATGTATGTATTTCTTTTGTACTAGTTACTGTTCCATAGGGACCAACCTTTTTAAATTGTTTTTAATTTTATATTAATTATTTTTTAATATTATTACTTTGTAATAGCGCAAGTAAGATGTTTGATTAAAAAACTATGAATTTTATTAAAAATAAAACCTTTTTCAAAGACAATTATTTTCAATTTCTAAAGTGTGCGAACCCTAATCCAAACGCGACACATGTATAACACAAGATACGTTGATTTACGTGCCCTTAACCACTTCGTAATGCCACACCAAATGTACACAAATGCATCATTAATTGTATTTTGAGATACATAATTTATTTACTTTAAAATCTTTCTTCTAGCATCGTCAAAATTTAAATAAAAATCGTATTTTTATTTGTATCTGAAAATATCGTAAATATAATTTAATTAAATTAGAGCTTATTTTTTTTCTAAGGCAGTTTTTGCCGCGCACCACCATTTTGTGGAACCAGCTGCCCACTCAAGTATTTTCGAAGCAATTCGAATTTGGTCCTTTAAGGAAAAAGCGAACCAATTCTTAAAAGGCCGGCCTCGCGAGCCTGTTCTATGCAAAATATTTTGTTATAAATTCTGTTAAGATGTAAAAAGGAAAAAAAATATTTTTCAATAAGTTTTTTTTTTAATTCTGAAGATGTTCATCTAAGCTCTAAATATATTTTGATTAATAATTTATTGGACACGTAAACTATTTTTCATGTAAAAACAAAAACTTGATTGAATCGACGGGTTATCGTTTATACGACAAATGAAAATATTAATGTAACCACTTTAAATATTAATGTAACATTTAAAGTAAACAGTTTTTTATCGGATTGAAGCTATAATAATAAGTATTATTGTAAACTTATAATTATTTAACATAATTCAATACAAACAACCCGCGAAAATGGAGGACACCGTGAGCAATTTCTGCAGAAACCCTTCTTCTTTTAGTCGATACCAACTCCGGGGAAATAAATACAGATAATACAACTTTTTCTACAGCTGTGATACTATTTTTGACATTCAACACCTTTTGTCTTTTGTCACCGTGACCACGCACGCTGATAAGCACGCGAAACGTCGATAAATTTAAAATTATGTTAAATAATTATAAGTTTATTACTATGATTAGTAATTTTAAGTCTCTCAATCGCCATTTCCACTCATTCATGACACATCACGCACTTTATATTGTTTACCGAAGGGATTCTAAATTAGCAAAGAGCACTTTGATCACTCTTATGTCAACATACCAAGCGTACCTCATTAAGAAACGAATCGACACTGTCACAAACAATGATGAACAGAAATGTTAGGTCAGAGTTGTTTTCTTCTATTTGTGACTTTATTTAGTGTGTACAAGATGTATTAGAATAGTTTTCAAGAGGAGGCAAAAGGAAGAGCGGACGTTATATTAATTTTTGACGTGAAACTTCTTTAGGCGCATGAGTATAAATTTTTTACGTATGAAATGCAATAATAATAATATTAGCGTCACGGCAGCAGCGATTTATTTGAAAAGGGAAAGAGTCAGAAAGGGAGAACTTTAGATGACAAATACATGGAGTGATCATATACTGGTACATGATCATCTATCACCTGAGTAATCATTAATTTACAAAGAAGTAAGTTTATAATTTTGTTTATTTAAATAAGTATAAGTATAATATAGTATAAATTTGAAATACTTAATTGTTCTATAAATTTTTACTTTAAATAGAATTTTAATTAGGAGTTAAGTAACGTCGAGCATAACTATTAGCTAATGTATTGTAGCATAAATATTTGCTTTCCTGTTGCAAGATTCGCGGAACGCTCGCTAGATGTCGCTGTCAGGGAACTGTGTTGTTTTGACTGCTGATTGACTGATGCCTGCCAGCTGATCTATTATTGGATAGATTCTAGATACCCTACTGTACCCTGCTTGGCCTAGTTAAGCTGAAATTGCTGTTCATATAAGATGGATTCTTCTCTTACTCTTATTTTAGCCGGCATACCACGTGATAGAGGATTAATGAAAGGCCCTAATTTGATTACTAATGGGGACTATTCGATAATTTCTTAAATCTATATAAAAACTGAATTTAAGTTTTTCATTGTTCTTTTCTTTCTTTTGAAAATTTACTTACCCTATAAATCCATTATTTAACTATTTATATATGAATGCTAAAAAGGCTAAAGTTAAAAAGATTGTAAATCTAGATAATCAGGCTGGTAATGAGCAGGCTGATAAATATCTACTTTTAAACAATATTAAACCATTAAAAACACCTTTTGCAAGCTCTTACGAAAATTACTGTATTTTGAATAACAAAAATACATGATTTTTAATCATGTGGTAGGTAGGTAGGTACACCTTTATCGGATGAAGAATTTTGTCTCCCTTTCCAGAATGATATACATATATAACGGCACAATGTGCTAATCTTTCTCTTTTAATTACAGCATAAACGAGATTGGACAGAAAGATAAAAAAAAAGAAAACAAATGAAATTGAAACACTACTTATGGATAAGGCGGTTACTATTAATTGTCCTGAAATTGCTATAAATGATTGGTCCTTATCTCTCTTATGACAATTTGCAGATAAACAAGTGGGACAAAACAGTGCCTTTATGAATGTGTTAAGTTTTATGTTACGTAAATGCGTCAGAGTTTCGTTGCGTCGTGCGCCGTCGCATCTGTTTCTACTAATGGTGATTTGTTTGCCATGCTTCGTTAGATTTAACCGAGCCCTGCAACTTTAACCGTTTCTAACCCGTAAACAGTGTTTACGAGTTGAAACAACAACTCAAAATCAAAGTTTAACAAACTACATATATAGTTACACATAATTTACGAAAAAAAAAATAGAAAAGTTTCACAAATCTTTTCAAGTTAGGTACAAGTTTGAGATATACCACTAAGAATGTAATAAGTATGTCAAAAACGTAGATTTGACATACGCATCATATCCAGCGCTCACTTTCAGGGACGCCTTCAGTTCGCCTTTGACAGCAAGACTTCAAAAAAAACACATCTTAAAGTGTTACTAAACAATTTTGCTCTTTTAATTATACTTTAATCGATGCCTCGACTATCAATTAAAGTTGAATATATCGTATAGTTTACCCATCGACAATCGAGGCAGAATTCACATGTCACCCGTCGTATCACAACTGATCGTTTTTAAGGCTGTTTTTGCTACCACTATGTGGAACCAGTCGCCCACAGAAGTATTACCGAACCAAATAGACTAAGAGCCCTTCAATAAAATAGCGTAGTATTTCTTAAAAGGCCGGCGGCGTGTCCTCTGGAAATGTGAGTGCGGCGGTATTACTTAACATCAGATGAGACCCTTGCAGCTTTTCCCTCTGTTCTAATAAATAAAATCACACAAAAAAGACGACCAATATAACATGAATTTAAAATATTCGATATATTTATTTAAAAACTTGTTGGCTCTTCAAACCATATCAGGGCGTCTAGTCAAGACGGCTTTACAGTAGTGTCTGTAGAAAGTCGAAAACTAAATTTGTATGAAAATGACAACTAGTAGTTGTTACCAACTGTCGACACTAGCTGTCATTTTCATACAAATTTAGTTTTCGACTTTCTACATACACTATTGTTACGCTGTCTTGACTAGACCCCCAGGCCGTTTCTAAAGTTAAAAAAATATTGCAGGAACATTTTCCTAAGAAATATTCATTTTCGTACGTAACCTGACAGATTCCAATGGACGCTTTGACTGAGCATTAATCCTAATACTTTCAACTGTTTTAAGATTCAAATAGTATATTCTATTTATTAATTAATAAAATTTTCTATTTGAATATAGAACAGTTTGAAATTCAAAATTGGCGGTAAATATGAAAACGACAGAACTAAAAATAATCCAACGTCTAATGAAGGAACAACAATGTGGATCAATTTGTATGTTTGATAGCCACCCCAACGTGTTTGATTTACGGTGCAAGCTGTTCGCCACTTCCCGCCCAAACTCATAACTCTCTGTCATATCGCTTACACAAGTGATTTTGACATTTAAGAAAAAAATATTATAACGTATAATCTTTTACTAGATATAACTTAAATTTTATAATTCAAAATATAAAAAATTATTATACAAACTAGCGAACTGGGGAATCGACTTCCGGTGGAGGTCTTATCTGCGAGCTACGACCTTCAATTGTTTAAAAGGATCACCGCACATGCAAAGGCAACGCACCCACTAAAACGGATGTCCTTGGAAGACCTGCGTAGACTGTACAGACATAGAATAGGCAATCTAGCGGACGGACATTCCGTAATGACCGTCCGCTAGATTGCCTATTCTATGAAAAACTACTTGTGTTATAAACAAAAAATTCTAAATTCAAAATATATACAAATCAAACGACGTCTTGACTTTAAATATTTATATGACCAATTATTTACTAGTATTGGTAGTCGTAGTAAAATATATGTTATTTTAAAAACAGATGCATTATTAAGCGATTATGATTATTACATATTATAATTAAACACAATTAAACAACCCTTCTCCACGCACGTATACCAATATAATTGAGAGCGCGGTTATTTTTTGCTTTAACGATTTATATGTTTGACATTTAGTGGAATTTCTTCCAATAAATCTGTTTGACTCGAGTTACTAACTTGTTTCATTATCAATTATAGCTACTTTAAATTCATGATCGAAATATTAAAGTATAGTAGTTGTATTTTGTAAATGTCTAGAAGAATTATTCCAGAAAGTGTTTTTTTTGTAATTTGAATTTGTATTTTATTAATAAAACTTCACGATTACCTTCGTAGTAATCGTGTAGTGTACACGTTCTACATACGTACGTAAGTACGAGTTCTTCCAAGATAAGAAATCTATTGAAATGCAGACACAGCAGACACACATAGCACCGAGAACTGAGCAGTGTTCAGTGGCTTCAGCGAGCGTCTCGCGTACCTGAGGTCGAAGGTCCATCATCAAGAACAATAAATCAAATAAATAAATCTGAATGCAAGACCTAAAAGGTTTTAGCCCCACCGGTTCTCTTTATAGACGATAACTAAATTTAGAAACCATATAAGAGAAATATTTCAGTAAACAAATTCAGTCAACTCTAATTGATGTAATATATTCAGGAATGTGTCAAGTGTTAGTTTGGTCGCATAGTTCAGATTACAGTGTCCTGAAGTGATTTGTGTCTGCGAGGGTGGTACATAATTGTATAACAAAATGTACGTGTTGAAGTTTGATTGCCCTATTCTTTATTCTCAAGTGCATAGTCTATGGGAACATTGAATTCGGAACTGAAAATATTTGACACTTTTCTGGTAGTTAGATTTTTTGAGTAATCAAATTGAGGTGTATGTTTATTATCTATGTAAATTGTTTTTGAAATTATAAATAAATGCGTTGGCATTTATTACATTATATCAATAATTCATAGTGGTATCGTAGCCGGCGATAGACTACGGCAGCCATTTTCGCCCAAACCTAATAATCTATCTCAATCCATTTTTGACCACCTGAGTTAGACATTTTAATCCATATATTGATAAAAGTGTGCCAATAACCAATCGACGGATTGTCATAGCCATCTGCCGATACAAGCTATCCATGGTAGGTCGGATCGGTGTATGTGGAGACCTTTGTATGAAAATGACTGTTCAACTGTGCCAATCTTAAGATTATATAACATACACCAGTTTTTTAAATAATTAAGAATCTATTTGATATGTAAATATAATAAAACATAGACATGTATTTTTTTAATTATTTGAGATCTATCGACGCAGATCTACTCTGAGATCGGTCTGATCTCAGATTGTTTTCAATCCAACACTCGCGCTGCCGGTCCTTTTACTTCCGCACAAAAAACCACCATTTTGGGAAGCCCCGGGCAGCGCGAGTGGCAATGGCAGTGGCATAAGAAGTATCGTGTTTACACACTCGTCCTGCCCACTTCTTCCTTATGTTTACTTTACTGTCATACATTTTAGAGTCGCGAGCCGTATTGAGAGTGTCCATGGGCAGCGGTATCACTTAACAACAGGTGAGCCTCCTGGCCGTTTACCCCCTGTTCTATTAAAAAAAAAGATGGAGGATTTTGTAAAATTATCAATAGATTTAGTACTATGTATGATGTCGATAACTTAATAAATAAATTAATCATTATAGATTTTCTTTGTCGTTAAGAATCCAAATTCCAAAATTCATAATAATTGTTTAACTTTTTACTTTTTTGCATTAGTGTAACACATTGCCGTTATATCAAATTATTAAATCCATCAATAAGCGGTATTTTGTGGCTTAGATAAATGAGCTATAACATTCCTAGAACCTACCTCAACAGAGGATTACAATGAATTTATCCGTCCGTCGGCATATGTGCGATTAATTTATCTTGCACGCCGTCCTCGTGAGAACCGATTTGTTTACTTCTTATTCACATTATGAACTAGATATTTTTTTATTCATTTATTTAAAATATTAAACTGAGCTTAATATATTTCCTTGTAAATCGTAGAACTTATTAACCGTAACTATAACTTATATGTGTAAGTAATAAGTGTCTATCAGTATTACAACAAAAAAGTTAGAATCACCTAAGTCATCGTTTCTCTTTTGTCTCCTAATTTAGCAACAAATCAAGACGTATGCGCTGCTATGAAGCATAGGTTTATACGCTTATTGATTATGACTTATAATTGATTACTAATACCCCCCTACCCCCACGTACGTTTTCTATACTCGACCTATAGTCTAAAATTATACCCAATCCAGATCATTTTAAATTGATCGAGAATATGTATTTCAATCTGACAATCCCTGCTTTAAAATTTTTAGAAAAAAAAAATTGTTTGCCCTAATTTGTGAGGAACTATATTACATAAAACGTATAGATTTATTGTAAAAACATCATAATTTTTATACAAACGAATGGAAATTTATCGAAAAATCAATATCTGGTTGTATAGGGATTGATGGAAAGCGGCCGTTAGGGTATCAAAAACCCTTTTTAAGAATTAATTGGTCTATATATGTGTGTAATTAATTGTTTAACATTGTACAGTTAAGATTACGTTGAAGGTTTGCCTTGCTTTGTACTATTTTCCAATCCTCTGTCCAACCTCTAAAGTTTACATAAATTAGAGAACACTAAAATGATTTCGTCTCAAGTTTAAAACAGTAGCATCATACAAACACTTCAAAGTTCTATTCCACTTACGGCTGCGTTTAAAATATAGGATAAATAAACATCACAAGGAATTGTTTATTATGATTATAGAGTTATAACGCTACACCGAAGAAATCTGCTACAGAATACGTAATAATAATATTCTAGACTTTATGACTTTAAACCGTTTTCATATATTTAATTGCAAGAGTTTTTTATACGATTGCATGTCAATTGTCACCTTTTGTCACTGTTAGTATGTTCCCATTTATTAACAGGTTTGTATTTATTTAACTTTAGCTCTCAAACTTCGTATTAAATTAAAATAAAGATGATCTGATATGTATGAAAATATGTTTATTTATTAGTAACTTCCTCACAACGGATCAGCCTGCAGTACAACTTCTGATAGGACACTTTGTTACACAAGAAACTATTGTTTTTGAAGAACTTTATTCTCGTTAAGAACATTACAACTTGTTTTAAGGACTTAATGATTACGCAAATCGCCATTGGAGAGCAGTTGAGCAGTTTTAAATGTTTAGTTTTCTGAGGTTTGAATCCTAAATAAAAAAATATTTAAAAAGTAAAATAATGTAACTGTTTTAAATACTTAACGATTACTCTTTTGTTGTACGTTCAGTTAATATTTCTAGTCTTATAATTCTTTCACGTGGTACTTGGTAGTGGTTCAAATTTAATATTCTTACATAGATTTTTAAAACTAAAATAAATCTATTTTTCGTTTAACACCAAATAACTGAGGTTCTTCAATTAATCAAAGTACCAAGTCATTGTTAACAAAATTATACTAGCCATGATAGTCGTAAGCCTTTGCAAGCAGATAGCACTATAAGAAAAAATAATAATAAAAGAATGAGTTGTATATTAATTATCAGGATGTTGGATTGGTTATACCGCCGCCCATGGACACTCGCAAGTGCGTTGCTGGCCTTTTAAGAATCGGTACGCTCTTTTGAAGTCGAATTGGTTTGGAATTGCTTCAGTGATGCCAGCACATAGCGGTGGCAAATACTGCCTTACGAAATGTTCAGTTACAGTTGGGTCTATAGTGTAGGGTTGGAACCACATTTCTTCACTGTATAAGTCCACCTACTGGATATCAGATATAGCACAAGCTAATTAGCACGTGATTATTATTTATTTTTTAGATTTTAAAATCAATTCTATATGATTTGATTCTATTTACGAGTTCTGTTATCGGACGAGAAAACTGCGAAGCGAACTGTAGGTATCAATACAGATGCATAGTTTATTTAAAGGCCATTAACGTTTTAATTTACGATTCCGATTAAATCTCATAGAAAATAAACATGGTAGCCATATTTTTATCATTGTTTATTTTTTACGCTTTGTAATGGAAGAATAAAGGTATGAATATTTATTTATGTTATTGTATTCTGAATCGCTAGGTTATTGTTATCTGTTAAGTGTTTTAGAAAATAGGTATCTGAATTGTTATGATGATACATATTAATCTTATTCCTATATTTAAATATTTCGCTTAGGCAGAAAAAAGGTTTTTAATTACTAAAAGTAAATCGAATGTGGAGGTTCCCTTGTATGAAGCAGACATATTATAAAGATAGCATTTATTTAATATCTATTAATATATATATTATAAGTAAAAAGTAAGTAATAAGTAATATATATATTATATCTATATTATAAGTAAAAAGTTGTTAAATTCGATAAATTTTTAACTAAGGTCATTTTCATATTTTAAAATTAACGTCATTTAAAAATTAATTCGGTGGCGCCACCTAAAGTTTTGGCTGGAAATACCTTCGGTTTCTTCAATCATTTATATTTCAAAGACAAGTAGTTGATTTACTGTATCTGACACATGTCATTGATTTATGAATTTGACGTACCGATTACCTTACGATATTTGCCTACACTATAGCAAGTACTACTTGAAAATTCCATTGCACAGCATTGATTAGAACTTAAGACCACAGGGCGAAGTATAGACACTAGACTGAATCATATTAACAATAAGTCCCATAAATCTAATTGAAGTGTCAAAACAATGCAACTTATTTGGGACCACCTACAAAATATCAATCGACTGTTGACATCTCTTTCAAATTTCTCACGGGTGAATAAACAAAAATATTTCGGTGCAAAGGATCGGGCGATTAGACCGCTCAAACAAAATAAACAATGGGAATTTATAACTCGGCCGATGCCATCTTTGATGTATGAATTATGAGTTTATTATAGACATTGTCTATGTCTATTATAGGCTTCAAATGAAAATGGCATAACTTTGTTACTTATAGAAAATAAAAGATTTTATAATAAATAATAAAGAAATTGCACTGCTACCCCCACACTAGTATTCCTTGTGCTGTGGTTCGGTTGGTGGTAGGTGAGACTGTTTCATTGACATTTTAACTGTACTTGACAATAATTTCTTAGATAAAACTTACATTATATAATTAAAATGTTGCACAACAATATTATTTTCTGTTTCAGCATAGGACAGGTTGAGAAGTTGTTTTTTTTATTGTTTTTAACTTACACAACTGAAATAAACTTTGATATTGATAAAATACGGTATTTCAGTTGAATTTTGACAATATTTTCGGAAATGTCATCAATAATAGTAATAGTCATGTAGAATCAATTCACAAACTTTGAATTTAATCACACGACTTTAATTAAGAATTTTAGTAATATAATAAATAATTACTAATTAAATTAGTGAGTTCATTAAATTATATATATTTAAGTATGCGAATCGCTGGTAGTTTCAATTTATTTCATTTTTTTGACGTTCATAAGTGTACTTTTTTACCTATATGAATAAAGATATTTTGAGTTTGAGTTTTTGAGTTTAAAGTCCGATTAGGTAAGGACATTTAAATCAATGTTTTATTTCTAACAGATTTTCACGCCGTATTTGAGGAACAAAAATAATATAAAATTATACAAGTTTAGCCGACACGGTGTAGTTATTCGTTAAAACCTTTTTCAGTTTTAGTCGGCTTAGAAACCAGTAAATAAACATACTATTAAATTTTAAAATAGCATTTAAATACTGTTCAGCAAAATAATCGCAAATATTAAAAAAAAATAAGTTATAAGATCTAAAACTGCCTGACATTACACCGAATCAACCATATTTTCAATTCTTCATAAAAACATTTGTCTACAACGTCACAGCTGTAAAACATATTAAACCATTAAGTTGGCAGTAAATTAAAAAAAGGTGAAAGCATGCTGAAGGATTGAACAAAATTAGCAGATAAGATAAGGGAGGGGATTCTGCAATTTTTATCTTTTTCACCCCACACGTGTTATAGTACTAAATATAGTATAATTTTTGTGGGATTCGAAGTCAAAAATGTATGCTGAAATAGCTCATTTGAAACTATATACGGTACCTGCAACCATTAAGACCCGCATTTTAGTCCCAAACATGAATATGTCACAGAAGGTGTACCTACTAATTTATAAAAGAATATCATTTCATATCTATTGTCTATCAATGAAACGGCTAATACAAATTAGGGCCTGTTTCACCATGTATGGATAAAGTACCAAATAGCAATTGCAACACGTAAATTATTCGAAAGATAAAATACTTTGAAAACTTTTTAAAAATTCCGAATAAGATACTTTGCATTTCATGAATAGCGCTATCTGACAGTCGTGAAAAGCAAAAATACTGTTTATCCTACCAATAAGTAATAAATAGCTTAGGTATATGGAAATTATCCGGACATTGTGAAACAGACCCTTAATCTGTATTATTATATACGGAAAATTTTAACAAAAAATATTGTTAATTCATCATACAATTTGCAATAAAGGAAAATATTCTACCCCTAAACGATCACAAACAAAAATATAACACATAGGTGTACACACATAATACAGCAAATAGAACAAATAGGTGGTTATCTGATAGTCTCTCTCTCTCTCTCTCTATTAAGCGAGAGCAAGCGTGGAAAACCGGCTGATCTTGGAAAAATATTTTTGACTTTGTGTTCTAAATCTAATAATTATTTTTAGCGAGCGAAGGTTTCTTTAAACCAAATTAGTTTAAAGATAAATCTATGTGCTGTTCTTGTGAGTTACATAATCGAAAATAAGTCTATTAGATATTTAAAGATTAAATAATTGTTATTAATAACTTAACCCCATAAGTTATAATCTGCTATCTCCATAATACTCCAGATGTCAAATGTCAACTGGCCGATTCCATATGACAGATTTTTTTACTCCGTGTAACGGTATGTATAATTTATGCTGCACTTGAAATTAGCATAACCTCAAGAGCTCACTTGAAATTGACTATAAAACAGACGTATGTTTAGAAATTAAAAAAAAAACTTTTTTTTAAAGCAATAATTCTATATCAACACGGTTGCTTCCTTTAGGGAATTTATATATTACCTGATCAGTAGAATAAGAAATATCGAGACAGTTTAAAAAATAACTTTTGTTTTCACGGTGAAATTTGCATGTTCGTTAATATTTTACAGTCACAGTTATTTTTATATGGAACCGGGCCTAGTGGAAAAGGGCCTATTGGAGGGTTCGCCTGTTCAGAAGATGAATATTAAGCCGCCGCTTAGGATTTATGTTTTACGCTTTAGGATTGAAGCAAGGAGATCAACTTCTTTGCTGATTTCACAAACTACGATCGAAATCGTTGAGTGCGGCACTTGGGGATGTCAACAACGTAGGTGTGAAACTCCAGCGTGCTTCTAGATGAGCGTATTTTAAAAGTGAATGACCAAGACTGGTTGTGTGAAGGATTCTTCCGAAGTGCAATAGCAGACTTTAAGTTCTTTAAATTCACTTAACATTAACACTGGTTGATTTTGATTGTTTTTTTTATCTCCTTTAGGCCTTATTATCCAACTGACCATAAAAAGTTACTGAAATACTAAACTCTTTTTGAGTAAAATAATTAACTATAATATACTATTTCTCTAACGTTTTCTCTATTTTTTCTTATATTTGGGCCACCCACATTGAAGATAAAAATGCTTGGTCATTCTGTCTAATTAAAACTTAATATAATCTGACTGTATTGTAGGAATAAAAGTATAATAATATTATTTATAGGAGAAACAATAATTATTCAAATTAATTTTTAAGTAGTTTATATTATAGTCCGTAGCTTGCTTGTCATAACTCGTCAACGTCCATTCCACAGTTAATTTGATTTTGTTATTTATTTATCGCGTTGCAATAAAAAAAAATAAAGCATTATACCCGAAACTTATACTTAAAACTGAATTTTAATGACGAATTGGGCACCAACTAGTTCACACTAATAAATTAAATAAAAATAAAGCATGATGCTACAAGCTTTTAAGTCCTATAATTACGTATCTACTTCGTGATCATTTGTTTTTTAGATAAGTAGTTGATCAGCGCCTGACACACGTCGATATTTTCACGTCATGTAACGTTGAATTCACATATAGATAGAAAGTAGAGGTTCAAAAACTACGACCAAATGAATAAGTCTAGGTATTTAAATATACTATAAAGCTCGCACAAGCCTATCGAACGGATCTGACAATATTTTTTCTACGAAATTATACGTCTTTTTTTTGGCTCTTGCACGGTTTGTGCATTAGCCAGCGTCACGTATAATACGCCTTAAACCTCATCCTACCTAAATTACAGATTAAATTATAATCTGCACTTCAGGAAATGCAGATCACACATCTTCAAGAAACCATTTCTGTGTTCGAAATTTAAAAATTTATTATGTAAGCGATAGTCAAGCATGTTTGTCTTATAACATGTCAATGTTAATTAATGAGCGGGCAGGGTGGGCGACATTTTTTGTGGTAATTAAGCGATCGCCGGAACACAGCTAGCTCGAGCAGCTACTAATTGCCTATGCGCACAAATTGTGAGTTTAATTTTATATTATCAATAAGCAATTGTTTTGCATAAATAATACTTTGAATATTGATTACTTCACAGTGTGCCCCTTATATGCCATATGGAAAATGCAAGCCGATTTTTGAGTAAGTTTTTATATAGTCAAAACTTTAACGTTACGTAAAATACCTTTTGAGTACGTCATAAGAACGTATATGGTTTGGTTAAATATACTGTTTTTGAATAAATATACTGTTAGTAACGTTATTATGTTCCCTTAAACTTCTGGCTGGCTGGCTGTGGCCTGAGTACCTACGTCTTTGAAAAGAGCGACACAGGTTTTTTTAGCAGAAACTTGTATGTTCTTAGGACAGAGGACTACATTTATTCTACCCCAGTCCAACACTCCACGTAGCACTGTTTTGACTTCAGACACAAATTTGTTTACTTTTCATTTGTTTCGTTACTACTCAGAACGATAAAATAAAATATTACCTTATAACGTAAAATACCTTATAATTTCCCTAAAAAATTGTTTCAACTTTCATATGGAATGATCCATACGATTTCAGCTTACAGAGCATAACCCTTTAACATATAATTTTAATCTGCTAATCTAAATGTAACCTTTATCGTAAGTAGCACGCTCACTAAATCCGTCCATCGCCAGAGCGATCGATTAATTCCAGTCATATTTCTCTGGTTGAGTAAACCGCGTGCTTGAGGCGTTCATTCATCCATCTGTCGTCGGGTGCGCGCGCGCAGTCGATGCGACGATTGATATTTGGCGCTGTCGATTAGTTAAATGTGTGATGACCTTTAGCTACTTTTTGTCATTTTTACGTAAGCATGTAAAAACAATGTTCAAAACTCGTATGGCGTAATGTGAATCTCGTTCTAGCCTACTTTCATAATAACATGGCGGCTTTTGGTCCTAACTAAGTCTTTGTACTTGTCTTGTTAGACCGTTACACGTACACTATTGACGCCTGAAAATCGCAACTAATAATTTAGACCCAAAATTCTGTTTGTTTTAAATACAAATAATGCCAACCAACTATTTATCATTTGACCTAGTTATTTAGAGCTAAAGTTCCTCTTGCTTGCGTTCCCTTGACAATCTAGTTCTTGAAATTCCTAGTCATAAAACTGAATTCTATCACACCTCTACTGCGCAAAGCTTTATATCAGATCTTTCTTTTTGATAATTGATTGTCCGCCGTTATTAGCTACTTATATATATTAATTGTAACTCATTAAGCCTTGGATTAGCTTTTATATTTTTGTTTATATTATTATTATTTTTGGGATTGAGTTTATTTGAGTTATCTATAGTTAGGGTACCGTGTTATTTTATGTTCTTTTTGTTAATTATTTACACACTTTTTGAACTTTACTCTCCGTATTGACTGGAAGAAATAGCTTGTTAGTGATTAGGCTTCCCGTTGCCTAAACTTATGTAATCTTCTTCTTTGAACTTTCGTTGAATCATATGATTTACGAGTACATACGTAAGCATGCCCCATAGGTAAACGTCATTTAATAATATTTTTTAAACAGAGAAACGATTGATTTAATAAACTGCCGCAGCAGGAATACGAAAATATTGTATTATTGCTCACACATTATTGATTTCAAATATCGCGCTGAAATAATACTTCATTTTTAAACTATTTTATATTGATATAATAACATCAATACTATGTAATACTAGAGAAAACTGTTAAATTGTTGAAATTATTTCACTAAAATACTGCATTATCTAAGTGACAGTATTTCTTATAATTACTTGCAACGCCTGGACAGTCGCCTAATACATAAATTACACAGTACAGAGTACGGCATAATTCTTATATACTACTGAACGCTGACGTTTCCCTTAAATGTCTCTGGACGGGCCAACGATTAAGAAATATATTGTCTATGTTAACAAGAATAGTATGTAAAATTGATGTGTCATATTGTTTAAAATTTGATCATGCATCCAATATCCTTAAACATTACTGTACAAATAAGGCATTTTAACTAGTCATTTCTCGACCTTAAAATATTGAAATCGCGAAACTTTGCTTAATAAACATTCCAATCGCTATCGCAATTACTTTGTAATATTTTGAGGCCCCAATTATTTATGTAAGCCAATATAAAAAAAACTTGAAATAGTAGCGTTATGATTGTACAAAATTCACATAATAAGAATCTGAAAAATCTGGTAAAAAAAGACGACATTTTTTTTTCAAAAGCTTCCTTACGAATTTATATGAAACCTTTTGAAATTCGTTATCAAAACAATATTTCAGACATCAAAAGACACAAATTAAGAAATTATTGCTTTAGCAAAATATAACCGTATGGTACAAAAAAACTTTGTTAAACTATTTTTCATTTAAATTCATAATTTGGAATTAGGCAGTCGTTATAATATGGTATTGTACCTCCACGAAATCGGCAAACAAAGATTCAAAAACCTAACTAAATCTAAAATAACAAAAGCAAGGCTGACCGTCCATCTGTCTGGGCTGGTGCCACTCGTCTCTCCACTCCTGGCCCTCCATCACATCACTTGGACGATTATTTTTTCAACGGGACACTATAAATCAGTTTTCTGTGCGTACGCGCAGATCGCGGCGCGAGGAGACTGCGTCTGTCGTCGGCGGCTGTTAACGCGAGACCGCCTACCGCCCGCCCAACGCCCATACGCACCCTATGTGTTCATTATGTATACGTTTAGTTATTTTTTTCATTAGAATTTGTTATTGATATAATGAACAAATTCTTCTAATGGAAAAAAAAATCACTTATTTTTACACTTAAAGAATACTCATTAACTTATTAAACATTGTATTACGCCTCTACTACTACGGCTTTGGAAAAAATTGGTAAGAAATTATCTAAGAAAAATATTTTTGTTATTTCAATACTTTTTTATAAAGCAGCGGGCAAACGGACAGAAGGCTCACCTGATGTTAAGTGATACTACCGCTCATGGACACTCAATACCAAAGGGCTCGCGAGTGCGTTTCGGCCTTTTAAAAATTGGAACGCGCTTTTCTCGAAGGACCCTAAGTCGAATTGTTTAGGAAATACTTCAGTGGGGTCAAATAATTACTTATTGATTTGAGATCAAAATAACATTTTGTACGTGATTGTTTATAAATTAATCAGCCTTTTATTACATTCTTCGAAATGTTGACAACACACGACATGAAGTAAAAATGCATTAGTTATTAACAATAAAGACCGATTTAAACAGATTTGTGTATTAATATTTTGCAAGATAACCGACCAATAATTTGTGCATAGAACGCGAAATATCGCGCTTGATTCAAGATTATCTTCAATAAATTGTCTTCTTCACGTATGTGGTTTATATACATTCTTATGACGATAAGAATTTTAATCATTTACATGAAAATTATTTATCGTTAGCGCAATTTACAAACGTCAAACAAGCGTTTCTTGTTCGTAGTGCATTTAAAATTATTGAAAAAAAATAGCGCAATTTAAAAACGTCAAACAAGCGTTTCTTGTTCGTAGTGCATTTAAAATTATTGAAAAAAAATAGCGCAATTTACAAACGTCAAACAAGCGTTTCTTGTGCGTAGTGCATTTAAAATTATTGAAAAAAAATAGCGCAATTTACAAACGTCAAACAAGCGTTTCTTGTTCGTAGTGCATTTAAAATTATTGAAAAAAAATAGCGCAATTTAAAAACGTCAAACAAGCGTTTCTTGTTCGTAGTGCATTTAAAATTATTGAAAAAAAATAGCGCAATTTAAAAACGTCAAACAAGCGTTTCTTGTTCGTAGTGCATTTAAAATTATTGAAAAAAAATAGCGCAATTTACAAACGTCAAACAAGCGTTTCTTGTTCGTAGTGCATTTAAAATTATTGAAAAAAAATAGCGCAATTTACAAACGTCAAACAAGCGTTTCTTGTTCGTAGTGCATTTAAAATTATTGAAAAAAAATAGCGCAATTTAAAAACGTCAAACAAGCGTTTCTTGTTCGTAGTGCATTTAAAATTATTGAAAAAAAATAGCGCAATTTACAAACGTCAAACAAGCGTTTCTTGTTCGTAGTGCATTTAAAATTATTGAAAAAAAATAGCGCAATTTACAAACGTCAAACAAGCGTTTCTTGTTCGTAGTGCATTTAAAATTATTGAAAAAAAATAGCGCAATTTACAAACGTCAAACAAGCGTTTCTTGTTCGTAGTGCATTTAAAATTATTGAAAAAAAATAGCGCAATTTAAAAACGTCAAACAAGCGTTTCTTGTTCGTAGTGCATTTAAAATTATTGAAAAAAAATAGCGCAATTTAAAAACGTCAAACAAGCGTTTCTTGTTCGTAGTGCATTTAAAATTATTGAAAAAAAATAGCGCAATTTAAAAACGTCAAACAAGCGTTTCTTGTTCGTAGTGCATTTAAAATTATTGAAAAAAAATAGCGCAATTTAAAAACGTCAAACAAGCGTTTCTTGTTCGTAGTGCATTTAAAATTATTGAAAAAAAATAGCGCAATTTACAAACGTCAAACAAGCGTTTCTTGTTCGTAGTGCATTTAAAATTATTGAAAAAAAATAGCGCAATTTACAAACGTCAAACAAGCGTTTCTTGTTCGTAGTGCATTTAAAATTATTGAAAAAAAATAGCGCAATTTAAAAACGTCAAACAAGCGTTTCTTGTTCGTAGTGCATTTAAAATTATTGAAAAAAAATAGCGCAATTTAAAAACGTCAAACAAGCGTTTCTTGTTCGTAGTGCATTTAAAATTATAGAAAAAAATACTATGTGTACTTATGTACCTACACGCGTTAGAAGTTCTCCATCGCGCCAAAAGAAGTAAACTTCAATATTTTTCTTTATTTTGCCAGTTCAATTTATTTTTTACAAATAACATATAGATTAAAATACTTTATTTAAATGTGTTCTAAATACGTGACTAAGTGTTTAATTCTAGCGGCCAAATTTAAATTCTAGAGTAAGTGTCTCTCTTAAAGAATAACTGTGCACTTTCTTGCAGATTCTTCTTCACACGAAACTACCTTTTTGAAGAGACTTATATCATCTATATATTTTATTTAACGTTAAAAAGTGCCACTTTAGGTGGACTCATTGAAATAAATGAATTGATTTGATATCATTTAACATCGAGTCAGCCTTGTTAAATGATATGGATAATATAAAAAAGCCGCGTAATTGGCCAAGTTATCGAGTTCAATATTAAAGCAACACCTCAAGTATCGATTGTTTAAAGTTGCCAGTTATTTATTTTCTAAATAGCGCGTGCCGATAGACGGGAACAGGTAACACTCTATTTATGAGGTCTGGTAGTTTTATTTACGTCTCATGTAAACAAACCAACCTATATTGTACATAATATATAATAAATTAGATTACTGGCCACATTGTACTTACCTCGAATATAAATAGCAATATACCTATAGCCAGCTGAGAGCTGGCAGCTACCTCGGACAAAGAATTAGTCTAGCTACTCAAAGGGGCAACGCTGCCCTTTGGAATCCTGCATAAAGGGACTTTTAGTAACATATTTTAGTTATTATATTTTAGGGTTTATTTTTTAGATGAGTAAAAGAAATTGTAAAATTTAGGAATTACTAAAAAAACATTTTTTAATAGCAATATATATTTAAGAAATATACTATATTTACAACATTCTTAACCTACATAGCACTATTTAAAAATGATAAATAGAAAATTAAAATGAATTTTAAAAGTTTTCTCCATGTCGTTTCATCATTCTCCAAATCAATCAATCAAAAAGGATGAAATATCTCTGGGGACACCGGTACTATCTACCAGGCACCAATTTAAATCATAAATTAGCGCACATGCATTGCGTTTATCATTTTCCGCCTTTACTGCTGCTGCGCCAGCTTTTAGCCCGAAGGTATCATATATATATATATATATATATTTTATATTGACTTTTCCATGTATTTGTTTTGGTCCGTTGTGCGTTAAGTCCTGGTTAAAAAAGGCCAGCCAAGCTCCTTGAGAAGCTCAGAAGTTTCCTGGGCCCTCCGCATACTTCACAGAGCGACTGAGGATTTCTGTTGGATTTTGACTTACCTAACTTGAACCCCGTGGGTATATCAATAAGGATTTTTTAATTACGTATATCTACTAAGTAAGTTTTGACTGAATCTTACCCATATTGAGTATTGCGTAATTGTCACAGCAATTATGTAAACGTGACAAAATAATCCTAATAATCCATTAAAAAAGTGTGTAAAATGTAACACTGTTTTTCATGGGATAAAATAAATTTAATGGTAATGATATATTTTAAAATGTTTGTGTTAATTAGTATTATAAAGTGGTTTCGCAAAAGTTAAATGGCGTTTGGTAAAAAAATATTTTATTAAATTTTCCTAAATACATACGTACCTAAATACTAAAACAATTTAATATTTCAATTATATACCTATACAATACAATAGATCAGAAACTTTTGAAACTATTCACATACAAACTCGCTGTGAAACCTTGAAGAATATATTTATATTAAATGATGTTTTTCTGCGAAAGAATCAAAAGCATTTCTTCAGAATTTATATTCCCCGATTGCCTGATTAAGGCGTCCCATAACCGTCTCTTTCACACTGACCATAAAACGCTCAGTAAGAAAGAGATAGACATGCAATGGGCGGAGCGTCCTCGTGCGTATGCGTAGACATTTGAGAATTTGTTTCATTAAAATAAGAACAAAGTTATTGTTATTTGTCTGAGAGTTGATTTGAAATAGTAGTGATTACTAATAAACTAAATCTATGAACATTTTTAGTCATGTTTCTATATTTGACAGTTATTTTTATTTACACAACAAATATTAGCGGGCTCTTGTTTTCAGCAAATAGACACGGGAAAGGCAAGAAAGATGTCATTACAGTATAAGAGAATTCAAAGAGAGGTAATTTGGAAATAATCTTTCTAATATGTAGATATACACGGATTGAGTAGAGAAACTTAAAACGTTAAGACATTTTTTTTTATTTAACAATGATTGACAAAATCTATAAATAAAAGTACCTACCTATCAAATATTTTCACTTTGTTTATACAAATTTAATAATAAAGATGTTTATTTTTATTTGTCGAAGTGACTCGATGCTATGGAAGACATACAAACCTACTTTGGAACATTCTTGTGCTGAATAAAATCAATATTTAATCATCGTCAAATTATTTATAAATGATTGGTTTTTCTATGCGGAAATCGTCTCGTTTCTGGATCTTGGAAATTCCGATTGCGATTCCGACATTTCTGTAAGACAGACAATCAATATAACACTGGAAGTATTGTCCATCAAACTCATTTAACCCAGTGAGTCATAATAGTTTTTATAAAAGTTTATTGCTCTTGCATTTCCGAAGCTCTTGGCTTTATTTACGTTTATAGTGTAAGCGACGACAGCGTTAACGACGCATCTTCCTGCCGCGCATTTGTCTGTCAACGCGCACTTGGTACCGGATGCATAGAAAAACGTTTGCGTCTATGCCTTGCTACAGAATATAAAATTAAATATTTTCGTAACTAATGCGATAAAGAATCATTTTAAATGTATTTTTTTTTAAATTTATCTTCACTTAAGGAAAGTCAAATATCATACATATATTTATTTATTTAAACGGGTATTTTTTTACAACATTTTTGTTAAAACAGCAACTATGAATTAAAGCAATATTATAGTGTAAATAGTTGGGTAGGTCTTATCGTATAAACCTGGAATTCCGGATGTACCTACTAGACCAGGGACTAGTTAAGAGTAGGTACCTACCCATAGCCGACGAGCATAGTGAATGTCATAAAAGTGGATAAAGCGAAACTGGCCTTTGGGAACAAGGCGAGAAGAGATTAATAAAAAAATGTTTAACTCCAATCAGCAATCATAATAATAGCCTTTATTGCGGTATCATACTTAACCTAGTAGGTACATAAAAATGTAAAAAACTATAAACACAAATCATTAATCCTCAAGCTGGTTGATTTCTGTTACTTCTTGTGCTTGGATTCAGGCCTCCTGTAAAACCTTCATTTTGTCTTCCTCTAAGACTCTTCTCAGTGACAAGCTTCTCGTAGCTACATAGGCCCTATGTGCTGCTTATATCGTCTTCCTATCAGCAAAAGGGATTGTAAAATAGGAGCACATGCTAGAGTGCTTTGGTCACAAATTAGTGGTTAGTATTAAATTAAAAGAGTGTTTGAATACAATTATAGTAACTCACTTATCGCTTAACTTTAGGTGGGCTAATAGAACATCCGAGAAATTAAGAAAGCAAAGGTGTATTTAAATATTCCTAAATTCGTTAAAAATACTTGTATGTGTGTACTAAGTTAAACATTGATTGTTAGTACTACTAACAATCAATGTTTCAATAAATTATTGAAACGGAATAATGCACAATAAAATTATGAATAGGTAGTGTAAGAAATTCGAGTTCATCAAATTCTCCTTCACCGCGCAATATGCTCAAGGTATTTGAAAATCATTAGATATATTTATTTCGTATACTGTTTTACATATTATTATCGCCAAAATGCGGCCATTTTGTTTCATCATACGTCATAATTAAATATACTTTTAACAACCTTAGTTTCCGAATACAATAACTTTCCTAACATTGAAGGTGTTCCAATTATATCATTGCAAAAATATAATGACATAAAGCGATCATCGCGATTCAGGTGAATGGCCGAGCGCGCCATGTCTCCCATAATTCCGTCATCGGTGCGTCTGATGCGCGCCAAAATAAGTTTACTGGTTACTGGTTTGACACACGATCCGTGGCCTCCCGATACATGACGCATTTCAGTGGTCTACTTCAGGAATCACCAACTAATTTTAGATCAAAAGACATCAAAGCCTTGCACAGAGTATTACGTAGTTTCAATTAGAAAAAACACGCACTCCGACTAAACAATCAACATTTATTATTTTACTTCCTTTACATAATACCTATACTTTCTGAAGGAGTATCCAAAATTGGTAATGAAGACTCAAAGATTATTCCTAAATAATACAAGCTCTACAAAGTCTAAATACTTATTTTTTATAGATTGGAATAAGTAAGTAACAGTATACGTACATACCAATTAAATGTTTATACATTTATATATTCATTGCATCGTCACTTCATTTATCATTATATTTACTTGAGTATAATTCATATCATTAAATTTTCACAAGGCAACAAGATATTTTGAAGTAATTTTTGTGCTCATAACATCTATACCATTATTTATTAATGGAAATCAACTTCCACAGTTATTTAAAAAGTTTTATTTAGGCTAAAGTATTTTATTAACATGTATACAATACGTAGATATTTTTAAAAAAATAATAATTTCTATCTTATATTTTACTGGCTGCCCCCGCGAACTTCGTTTCTCCTTAATGAGATTTTACTGAGCCTACCTGTTTAGTACATACCAACATGGAACATTCTGCTATGCTATCCCAGAGACTGTTCGGTTTTCCCGAATGAAAACTTTTTAGGTTGTTCTGTGAATTTTTCTCAGAGTTCACAACAAAAGTTTTTAATAATGAAATAAAAAATAAGGGGTTGATTGTAAAGGATTGAAAATTCAGGGTATCATAATTTTTTTTTTTATCTAAAATTGAAAAAAAAAATTAAGGGGTGGAGGAGGAGATGAAAAATAGATGTTGTCCGATTCTCAGACCAACCCAATATGCACACAAAATTTCATGAGAATCGGGAAAGCCGTTTCGGAGGAGTTTAACCACAAACACCGCGACACTTGATTGATTTTTACCTCTTAACGTATAGGCTATGCAATATCAACAGGTTATACCCATGGCATGATGTCATTAAGGAGCCTCCTTTCTAATATACAACTTTATTACTATTTGTTCCTTTAATTTCGAATCTTTACCTGGATGTACTACAAGATAAACAAACACGGGTGAAAAAAAATTAAAGCGTTTAGCGTCATCTGTTGAACTTTTTTCATACTACGTTCTTTCTTGCCATTTTCAAAAAAAATATAATGAAGTTAAAATTTTACAAAACATTTTCCATTTGATAGTAAATTAATATTAATACAATATTACTTTACACTTAATCCATAAAAAATACAAAAAGATTAACGACACAAATTACAATTTACAAATGATAATTTTTTCATATGGTAATTAAAGTTGTTTTCGCGAGATTCTTGAGAGCATCATGAATCTTATTTTGATAGCATAATTGTTATTAATTTAGTAAAAAGTGCTAATAAATATTTATTTAGTTTAGTGTTAAGTTTAACATAGAGTAATAAATAGTTATACAAGTGGAGCTAATAAAGAAATTGCTTGCCATGGCCGGCCCGTCCGACGGCGATCCCGACGGATGGGTCCAGTTCTGTGAGCGTCAGGCCAAAACTGCCGCTCAGGACTTCGCCAAGGCTTGCGTACAATACATACAGAGCAGCACAATAGACGGCACAGCTCGCCCATACACGTCTCAAAAAGAATTACTCAAAAAATTCGTGGAATGCTTCTCAGAACACTTTGACTTCGAATTTAACAAGCTAAAGGCTCAGCACAAATTACCAAATGGTACACATACTGGACACGACGAAAGTGACTATTCAGAAGACACTGAGTCGCCGAAAACACATCACAAACCATTTTTCAGAAGGTTATCGTTTAAGGGTTTGCGGCGTGGTAAGGGTCTGTTCCAAAAACAGCATTCAGACGAAGTAGAATTATCAACAAATTTGAACAAACACAATAAAACTAAGTTAGCGAAAATTGTTGTTGAATGTAGAAAAGAAGGATTAGTTAATTATTTAACTCCAGAAAGCTTGGAGCAACCTGGAGGCCCACAGAAATGGGAGAAGTGTAGGCTAGCATTAGTTAAGACCGTAGGTGGTTATATGTTAGAATTTTACTCTCCACCTAAAGCTCAAAAGCCTAGAAGTGGTGTATTTTGTTTCCTAATATCAGAGGCTCGGGAAACCACTGCTTTAGAGATGCCTGATCATGAAAATACTTTTGTATTAAAGGTATTATTTCAAAAGCTATAATATATATATCATTTGTAAACAATAAAGATAGACCAAAATTACTAATGTAAATTTCTTTAGGGAACTATTTAAAATATTGTGCGCTGTATATTTGAGAGATTAGTTATTCTGGCAATCATGATAGTTACCTTATCTTGTTATGCAACTCTTTATTTTTAAAGCATGTTTTAAATACTTATTTTAGGCTGACAACAATATGGAATATGTAATTGAGGCAGCTGATGTAGATGACATGAAGTCGTGGTTAGCAACAATAAAGTACTGTATGAGATCGGCACCTACTACCCAGCCACCACCAGATTCACTAGCTGGACTGTCAGAGCCAACACCTCCAGATCTGCCACCACGAAGAGATTTACCCTCAAGTACTAGTAATGCAGATTTAGCTACAGATACACCTGAAGAGGCTGAATTAGGTGAGATTCAATTTTAATATGTGTAAAATGTCTCTAAAATGATCTTGTGAAATATGCGTATTTTCTGGTTAAAGTTAATTAAATATTTAAAGTGGCTATGTTAATTTTGCTGTTTTTGGCAGGGTTAAATAATATCTTTACATTATGACCGTGCTTTATTATTATATATTTTATATTTATAATTAATAAAGCATAGTGTGAAACATTTTATACTGCCCAAATACAACTAGTCAATTATTGTAAATTCTGTTCAAGTTTACTAATCATTTGTAGAAATCCAAATAATATTGTAACTGATAAGTATAATATCTGGTACATCCACAGATTTGACTAGATAAGTATCTACAAAATTTCAGGTTCAATAGCAGAAGAAGGATGTGATGCAGGCCCCCGAGTGTCTCTCAGCGAATGGCCATGGTTCCATGGTACTTTAGCCAGGTCGGCAGCTGCAGCATGTGTTTTGGCTGGTGGAACTGGAGCTCATGGGTGCTACCTTGTTAGGCAGAGTGAGACACGGCGGGGAGAATATGTGCTCACTTTCAATTTCCAGGTTTGTTTCAAAATGTTGTCATAATATGTGGTTTTGCCTAAATTGATTAATGTAAAGCATAGTCCAAACAAAATATATTTAATACATCAAATTTTATAAAAATAGTAATACATACTTTCTATATTTAAAAAAAAACATTTATACATATTAGGATAATTTAATTTCCAAGTCTGATCCTATAATACAGCACAGAAATATCACCCAACCCTCTGAAAAACAATTTATATTAATCTATCTCTATTAGTATCGCAACAGTACAGCATAAATCTTTATACAAAAAATATCATGAGATTCCACTTATTGTAATAAATTTACAGGGCAGAGCAAAACACCTGCGAATGACACTAAGTGAATCTGGACAATGCCGGGTGCAGCACCTCTGGTTTCCAAACGTCCATGACATGCTGGAACACTTCCGAGCAAACCCCATTCCGCTGGAATCGGGCGGGGCAGCTGACGTTACTCTTACAGAGTATGTGGTCTGCCAAGACGGAGCTAGAAATCAAGTGAGCTATACACAGTAGTACACATTATTTAATTTTAATTCACTGCTGAACATCAAGTAAAGGATAACATGGGCTGTTGACATAAATGTATGTATAATTTAACTATTTTGTAAACAAAGGTTATTATGTTTTTCGGATACAAATCTGTTAGAACTTTGTTGAATTTAGGATGTTATGATTAAATTATCATAAACTTAAATACAATATTTAACAAATGAAATTACTTTGAGATCTACATATTTAATTCTACCAGGTGTAGGTTGCTACAAAGGTACTATCTTCTATTTGTGCATTAAATATATAAAATATAGAAAAACATATGTTCATTTGGTGTTAATTTATGGTTATTAACTAATTTACAATGCATCAGATATAAAAAATAATACCTATGAGGCTTATACATCATCCCACCGAAGAAAGTTAATTTTATTCCAAATTTTCACATTTTACAAACGGAAACATTTTGTATAATTTTTTTTTGTCTCTAGCCTACTGTAACTGTGTATACCTTTTGCTATTAATTGTTTAGTTGTAGCTTAAATTAGTCTTGTCTTTATTTTATAGGTATAACTCATAAAACTACATAATCTGTATTAATTAAAATACATATTGAATCATTTCCAAATATAATGTTATTGATTTACCAACTAGTTTGGGTCAAGCCTAAAGTGAATTTGGCTTCTAAAATGTTTTACTTATGAGTTATATTTGTAATCTATGCATATACAGAAGTAACAAATATTGTTGAATGGCAACTTTGATAAATCCTTCTCACATCTGGGGGTCTAGTCAAGACAGCGTAACAGTAGTGTATGTAGAAAGTCGAAAACTAAATTTGTATGAAAATGACAGCTAGTACTTAGTTGGTACCAACTGTCGACACTAAATTTAGTTTTCGACTTTCTACATACACTACTGTTAAGCCGTCTTGACTAGACCCCCTGTATATGTCTTTATGTGTAGCTTTGTATATTTTTGTTTGCTTTTTTTGTGCACTGGCCTGGTGTTTTCACATTTTGAAAAAAAAGAATCAAACTATACATAAATAGTTGCCATACATTTGTAAATATTTTTATTAAATTGGTTAATAATCAAAATTTTGTTTTCTGTACATTATGTACGAAAGTTAGAATGTTAAGTGTAATGTATATTTGAAATTGCTGTTGATTCCTGAATATGCATTTTATTTATTGTATTTTAATATTGTTAGATTAAGAATTGTAGGATCTAGCTATTTTTATTTTGTGGTTAAAAAAAATTATGTTGACATTTTTAAGGTTATATCTTGATGCAAAAATAACTATTAACACTCAAAGAACCTATTTTAAATTTGAAAAAGGAAGGTCTCAAATTTAGTCATTTAGATATTTTTCATCTGGATACACCTTGACTGTTCATAGATCACTAACCTTAGCCATAGATTTTGTTACTTTTGTACAAACCGAACTTATGTTCTGTGAAGCTTTAATCATATTTTTGGTTGTAACTTTTTTTTATTATTAAAGATTTCTGCTATTGCTTTGTTTTTTCTTTGCTTTTGTTTTGTCTTGCGTGCTTGTTTATGTTTTTATGTAAGTGTATATCTATCTAATCGTCGATTACAAATAATATTCAGAACCATAGATAAATAAAATCAGGGCCAGATTATGAATTAACATAGGCTATATCTGATGACCACCATTCGCAAGATCTTTTATTATTTAAGTAATATCAAATTTACAATGAATAAACAAGTAATGTTGTTTCAGTCTTGCTTCTTGTTAACCCAGATATACAAAATATATTTTGCACTGTACTTCTTTTTTTTTTAGGCCATATTATTGCCAGATAAAAATATATAACAGTCATAAATGGTTACATTTTAAGACCAGTAGTTTATAACTACTGTAACAAGTCTTTTTAGGCGCGCGACAAATTTATATGAAAATAATAATATTTGTGGTTTGTAATTATTGGTCTAGTAGAAAAAATTACTTGCCAGCTCCAAATATATATTTTTTATGTTAGGTTAGTTAGTAATATATTGTTAAATTATTGTGAAATATTAGGTAAGAAAAACAGCACTCCCTTATGTATTTTTATGAGACTAAAGAGCCGATATTCAAAGCCATTGATAAATCAAAATAGTCGTATGTTTCTAGGGGACATCAAATGCTTATTTGGTGTAACTTTTGTATAAAAGCTATGCTTACGTTGCTTTAGCTCTGAGGTCCCGGTATTAGAGTAATCTTCCTTGTGCAAAATAAATATGCTAAAAGAAAACATCGCGAGGAAACTTCTTTGTCTAATAACCCAAAATCGATTGAGTGCCCAAGTGGATCACATCACTATATTCCGGTAGTTTATATTTATTAATTAAACTTATTAATTGCAGTCGGAAGTGTCACACGGTAGTGACGTTCGAATGAGACGTGCGGAAATGGAGGCGCTCTTCGGGAACAGTAGCAGCCCATCCGATCACCGAGCTGTTGATAACCAATATGTACTATGTAACCTTCGTCCATCGACCTCGGATAGAAATCCTACCTAATTTTCGATACGATATTTGCACGATGAATGAATTTCAATTCTATGGTGATATGGTACGAAGCAAGTTGGGTTGGAGTTCATCTCTCTCAGAACCTTAACGTCGATCCAATTTAAATGTTTGTTTTAGTAAATTCATAATGTTTCTACGGTAATGATCCTAAAGTCTAGTTAAAGGCTTTAGCACGAACTTGAGTATAACGCCAATACTTTAGTGACTGAATAGCTAATAACGCTCCATTCTTGGTATTTTTCATGTAAAATATATAAATTCTTAGAAAATGATTCGATCGTAATCTGAAAGAGAGACAACGTAATACACGATAATTACAAAAGATGGCGCTATAATGACATTGTCAGATAAGCTTTGTGCAATATTATTTTTGTTGCTCAATATTATGAGTAGGTTGTATAGGATTTTGCCAAATAATTTTTGCTGTTTAGCCAATGTATGCTTAAGTAATTTTTTATTAATACTCAATGTAGTTTATATTTTTCTTAATAACGGTGCATTAGAAATTAAGTGAGAACCAAATACACAAACGTCAATTGGATAAAAACCTTTATTTTTTAGCCGCTATTAAAATTGAGCGCTCTTTGTGTATCTGGCATTAATTTGTTTATGCTCTTTTGGAGCCATAGCACAATTATATGCTGTCGGTAAAGATCGCTACGTCAATATAAGTTCTCAGGATAAAGCCAATTATCCGATTTATTCAAAGTAAGGAGATGGGTAGCAGCTTTTATATTTTTAAGGCCACTCAAGATATCAAAACTAAAAATTTTCTTATTTAATTATAGTTGGAATTCTAAGGTTAAAAGTTCAAATTAAAAAAAGATATATTTTTCGTTAGTCTATTGTTTATTTTTGTGTTCATATAGTTTGCAGGTTAGTAATAACTAAGTGAAAAAACTACCTATCTGTTTTCTTTAAGTATGAACGTAAATGTTGGAATTGAAATAGACGTAAGTAGGAATATCGTTTGTTGTTAAATAAACATTAGAATAATTATTTATTAAATGTACGTATATCGCCCCAGAGACCCACACGAAAGCTTTTGAATCTATAGCGGTTTCCCGCTAAAAACATTGAATATTGTTTTAGTATAGCGACATCTATAGTTTTAACCTGTAACCAAACACTTGATTAAAAAATTTACCAGCTTGTCTAAACCACAGATTTAATAATAAGCATAAAGTATGACTCCAGTATGTCAAAAAGAAATATAAGTATTACCCTAAGTCCATGTAGTCAAGAATTTAGGAGCGGTATGCCTTAGAAAATATGCAACTAGATCGTTAGCTATTTAGCTAATCGAGGCTTAATGTCTTCAAGGCTGTGTCCTATTTCCGGCCCTTTTTCATATAAATATCATGTTACAACTTAATAACATGCTTCCGTCCTGGCCTTCAGGCGATTCTCGCCCCGCGACGCGGACGGCCCAAGCCGAGGTTCGAGTCTCACAGAAGACGCCCTTGCGCGAAGCTGAGCTAAGCTCGCCAAAAAGCCCGTGCTGAGCATTAAAAAAAAAGAATAATAATAACATGCATTTCTATGCGGCTAATAGCATTGAGGATACACACAATACACTGACCGTTCTATTCATATACGCTCAGGCAGTTACCGATCAGTACCGGAATAAATTGGTGACTGAATTCGAAACTCGGCTACGTGGAGTTTCAGACTGGCGTCGACTAAATTTAGTTTAATTTAACCCCCAAAAAGACACAAGTTTGCCCTATTTCCGCTGTGAAAACACCCTTCGGTACTACTCCACTCTTCAAACTCTCCTCCACGTCCAGCATTGGAATACTTGGCGTTCACATATCGAACAACGTGTAGTATAGCGGTCATTTAGAGGGGAAAACAAAATTAGCTTCCAAGAAGCTTGGTTTGCTCAGCAGGCAATACAGTATTTTACTCTGGGCCATCGCTTACAATGGAGAGTGTTCAGAGGGGTTATTGAGATAAAAACCTGCAGCAGAGTTTCATCATTGAACGTAGAGGCACAATATGAAATTCCGTGACGTACGTCGTTCCACAACTGAGAGGTAGTTAAGGAAGGCTTTGTCGCGAACCACTCGTCTCTTTATTTTCAGTACTATCATTACTTATATAATAAATATAATATTATATAGTTTTCTATACAGATTTAATTTCTCTGTCTTAACTCTTATAGAAGAAATGTCATAATAATTCTCGGTGTTTGTTAGTAAAAAGCTCATCGTGTGGGTGTAATTGTTAAAAAATGTTGCCTTGTAATGATATCCTAAGTGTAACTGTGTTGTCGCTGCTGCAATGCTTATGGGTAAAGTAAAAAAAACACAACCATGATGTCTCCGAAAATATGATTATAACAAATAAATTTTTCTATGCTAAAAAAATTGTGGTTTTTCGAACAATACATCACTATAAAGGCTAGTACTGTTAAAGGCGAAGAAACCCATGCAAATAATAGCCAATTACACAAACTGCCAAATATGGAACAAAAAGACGGAATCACAACGAAATATGTAATTTTTGTCTAAACCAAGCGTGGTGAAATTAAATGTAATCTTTGAAATCGTTTTTGAGGGTTGGGTTTTAAATGCATTTTAACTGGAGATACTTAATTTAATTCCAATACATAATATGTTATAACCAATTTGGAAGGCTTGAACCTTCTAAGAGCTTTTTCTTTGTTTGGTTAACATTGCAAGTTACTATAACTGATATTTATTATTATTTTCCTATAGGATGACCTATTTTTTTATACTAATAATAACGATACTATGACGCGTACATGCACAATTAACGGATATCTGTTTGTTGGATATAGGAATCTGCTGTTAGTAATGTAACATTCCCTGTTTAGTGTGAATGTAAGTTAGTAATAAACACATTATATTTTGCACAGAAATTTGTTATTTTTTTACTTCGCCTGATGTGTACGCTAACGTGATATAAGGATATACTATTAGAAAATAGTATATTTCATTACAAGTGCGGAAAGTGTGTCATTGCAAAGAGTTCCGACGAATGTCGAACCGAGCCGAGGCGCAGCCGAAGGTGAGGGTTGACAGTCGGAACAAGTTGCAATGAATGCACGTGTCCTGAACAACTATTTTTAATACAGTTGCGAAAAAATTCAGAAATTTAATAAAACTATTAGATTTTTTTCATTTCTCCACGTTAGCTCTTGCCTTTATAATGTTCTTTGAAGCATTCAGTGCAATTATACTGAGTTCGAGTGGTGTTAATTCAAATAAAATATCGTAAAAGAATACAAACAGAGATTTTTGTTTTCTTCACCCATTCTGGGTAGGCAAAGGGAACTATGGCCATACAGCCAAGTCATCAGTAGATTTTTTTTTATTGATATGAAATGAAAAGAAACCTTACCTAACTTATTGAATCCAATTATTAAATCTGATATTAAAACTAATTAGTAAACTTTTTAGAAATAATTGCATATAGGTATCAAAAAAAACTTTTATATGATTTTTTTAGTAAAATCTTCTTGCTTGGTTTTTTTATTTTTAATAGACATTGTTTTGACAGTTGGGAAAGAGAACGCACGAGTGCGGGAATGGTAAAGAAAAAGCACGAGTGTGTAATAGCCCACATCCAGAACGCTATACGTGCCTGCAATATGCCACTTTTTGAGCAACTGTATTTAAAAAATAATACCAACATAGTTATATGTGACCTGATGTCTTGAATTCAGATTTTTGTATCTGTTTCGCGATTTTTATGTTTCTTTTTTGGGAAAAGGTATACTCTTCTTTAATAAAATCCCAGCGACTCTTTTATCTCTGCCTTTTAATGAAAGTTACTGTAAAGTTAGCGATTATCTAATTGATAAAAGGGCCTGGGACTAGTGCTGGGCAGGCTACTTCTAATTCTAAGCCGTCTTCGTATCTACTAATGTACGAATTAATTAAATATTTAAAACATAATACAACATTGAACTTTATAAATATTTAATAAACTGTTTTGACTCAAAAATTAAATCAATTCCGACGTGAAAAATAACAGGGCCGATTTTTTTTCATCTATTCTGACATTAATGAATCCCACAAACTTCTTGAAATAATGGCGAAAAAAAAGATATACTGTATAACAATTAATTTAATCAAATTAGTGGTAAGTGTGGTGTCTGAGAAGCGTGCAAAGTTGTCGAAGTAGTAGATGATGATGGAAGCGGTGTTATTGTGTCCGAAGATAAACGGAAATAAAGGAAAAGAAACGCAAAGAAACGAATATAATGTTTAAAGAACTTTATTTCTCATTACAAAAAAAAACAGAAATATTTTATTTACATGAGAAACTTAATATTAATATGTATATATTATATTATACACGAGCGAGATACACGTCGCCATTAGCCGTAACAATTTTAGTCAGCTATGTTCATTCTAACATGCATCTTTAATGCCCTTTTGAATTTGTCAAACAATCCAATATTGCGAATTTGAGATGGTAGTTGATTAAATAATTGCACACCCTCATACCTAATAGATTTCATCAAATAATTTTTACGCGGCTTCGGCAAGATAAGCAAACTCGCTCGACGAGTATTGCGTGTCGTTGCGTACTTGACTTTTCTAAACGACAAGCAACTATGGATAGAGTTATTTAGATTTTTTTTTTATCAAGATACAGGTGCTATATACATACAGTTGTTTAATTGTCATAATTTTGGTTTTTTGGTAGATTTTATTAGTCGGTGTTAAAAAATTGTATCTAAATAATGATTTTATTAATTTATTTTGTAGTGTTTGTAAGTTAGAAATTATGTTTTTACATGCCGTACCCCATATTTCAATTAGATATATGAAATGTGGCTTGACTAAACAATTATAAATTAAATGACGTACGGATTGAGGAATACATTTTGATATTGACCAAAATCTGCCTATAAGTGATTTTAGTTTGGTAATTATGTGTGATATATGAAAGTTCCACTTTAAATATGTATCTATTCTAAGACCCAGATATTTTTCCCATTTTTTGTTAGTGATTTCAACGTCTTGAACTTTTAACGGTTGAAAGATAGGAATGATTTTATTTTTTGCTCTGAATATTACATAAGACATGAGATATTTATGGTTAGCAGATTTTGTTGAAACCAAGAATATAGGGAATTTAGGTCTGACTGAGCTCGAGCAACCATAGTCTGGATATTTATACCGAAATAAAATAAGCAGGTGTCATCAGCGTAGAGAGTGATTTGGCCATGTAAACCGAGCTCGTGAATGTTATTAATATATATTAAAAATAACAGTGGACCTAGTATAGACCCTTGTGGGACGCCGCATGTTACTGGTATTTCTGAGCTTTGAGCATTACCTATTTTGACTATCTGGGTTCTGTTTGATAGATAAGATTTGAATAATTTTAGCGCACAACCTTTTATTCCTATACGATCTAATTTTTTAAGCAATAGATTGTGGCTTACGGTATCAAACGCTTTTTTCAAATCTATAAAGACACCCAGCGCCATTTTTTTAGAGTCAATGTTTTCCTTTATATGACTGATAAGATCGGCTATAATCGGATCGAATATAAACGGAAAAAACGAAGATGTACGGAAATAAACGATAATAAATGAAGTTAAACGGAAATAAACGAAAAGGAACGAAAATAACCGAAGATAAACGGAAATAAAGGGAAAGAAACGCAAAGAAACGAAGATAAACGGAAAAAAACGAAGACGTACGGAAATAAACGATAATAAAAGAATTTAAACGGAAATAAACAAAAAGAAACGAAAATAACCGAAGATAAACGGAAATAAAGGAAAAGAAACGAAGATAAACGGAAAAAAAACGAAGATGTACGGAAATAAACGATAATAAAAGAAGTTAAACGGAAATAAACGAAAAGAAATGAAAATAACCGAAGATAGACGGAAAAAACGAAGATGTACGGAAATAAACGATAATAAAAGAAGTTAAACGGAAATAAACGAAAAAAAAATGAAAATAACCGAAGATAAACGGAAATAAACGAAGATGTACGGAAATAAACAAAAATAAACAGGAATAAATGGGAATAAACGAAACGGTGATTTTCGTTCTATCTAAAGCAAATAAACGAAGATAAACGGAAATAAGCGAAAAAAACGAAAATACAAGAAGTTAAACGGAAATAAACGAAAAGAAACGAAAATAACCGAAGATAAACGGAAATAAATCTCATTACAAAAATTAAAACTAATTTAGACCAAAAGAAAATTGTTCTTGTAGTATTCATTGATATAATGAAAGCTTTTGACACAGTTTCCCACTCGCTTCTCGTAGAAAAGTTAGAAGCAATAGGAATAACCGGCAATGCCTTAAAGATGTTCAAATCATATTTAAACAATAGATTCCAAGTAGTTAAAATTAATGATTTTCAAAGTAAACTTTTACCTATCAATTGTGGAGTACCCCAGGGGTCAATTTTGGACCCATTATTGTTTTTAATTTACTTAAATGACATTCAACACCTTAACTTGCATGGACAGATAACCTTGTATGCGGATGATACCTGTCTTCTTTACGCTGGTTCCTCTGTGCATGAAATAATTTCTCAAGTACAAAAGACCTTGACCATCTATATTTGTGGTTTCAGTCAAGATTGCTAACTATTAACATTGCTAAAACTTCGTACTTAATTTTTAAACCTAAAAATTTTAAAATTCCACCACATTTGCCTTTAACAATAAATAATGAACCTCTAATTGAAAAGAAAAGCGAAAAATATCTTGGATTATACATTGACAGTAACTTAACATGGACAACGCACATAAATCATTTAATAACTAAATTATCTTCTCTAAGAGGTTCTCTTAGACAAATAGTTCGGAGCCTTCCTCGTAAAGTCCGTCTTCTTATTTATAATTCTTTGGCAAAATCACACCTTCTTTACCTGATTGAAATTTGGGGAGCTGCGACTAAAACTAACATATCAAATCTTCAAATTGCTCAAAATAAAGTAATTAAATTGCTTTTCCATTACCCATACTTAACTTCCACACAAAAAATCTACACAGAAACAAAACTTATGAATATAAAACAATTATTTCAATATAATACCAGCTTATTAATCTACAAAATTTTAAATGACTGCATACACACTAACATTACATTCACTAAAATAAATCAAATTCAAAAGCGCAGTTCACGACGCCCTCAAAATTTAATTATACCTAAGTATAGAACTAATTACGGCAAAAAAACATTGAGCGTTGGGGGAGTAGTGCGGTATAATAGACTCCCACAAAATATAAAAAGTGCAGGTAGCCTAGAAATATTTAAATCAAGATTAAAAGACCATCTATTGAGTGATGCAAATCTACGGAAATGAAAGTTCATCCAAGTTCTACCAAGTTTCTCTTTTTTTTTTTTAATTCTCAACTTACCAATTGTAACGTTAGCATAATATAAGTGTCTCATGTAAGTGACTAATGTCTTTTTTTATGAGATTAAATGTCTTTAAACCTAATAAAGGAAAAGAAACGCAAAAAAACGAAGATGTACGGAAATAAACGATAATAAAAGAAGTTAAGCGGAAATAAACAAAAAGAAACGAAAATAACCGAAGATAAACGGAAATAAAGGAAAAGAAACGCAAAGAAACGAAGATAAACGGAAAAAAACGAAGATGTACGGAAATAAACGATAATAAAAGAAGTTAAACGGAAATAAACGAAAAGAAATTAAAATAACCGAAGATAAACGGAAAAAAACGAAGATGTACGGAAATAAACGATAATAAAAGAAGTTAAACGGAAATAAACGAAAAAAAAATGAAAATAACCGAAGATAAACGGAAATAAACGAAGATGTACGGAAATAAACAGGAATAAACGGAAATAAACGAAAATCAACGAAAATGAACGAAGATAAACGGAAATAAGCGAAAAGAAACGAAAATAAACGAAGATAAATGGAAATAAGCGGAAATTTGATAAGTGTGTTAAAGAGTTTTACAGTTTACGGAGTAAATAAAAAAGATATACATAACAATTAATTTAATCAAATTAGTGGTAAGTGTGGTGTCTGAGAAGCGTGCAAAGTTGTCGAATTAGTAGATGATGATGGAAGCGGTGTTATTGTGTCCGAAGATAAACGGAATTAAAGGAAAAGAAACGAAGATAAACGAAAATAACCGAAGATAAACGGAAAAAAACGAAGATGTACGGAAATAAACGAAAATAAACAGGAATAAACGAAAATCAACGAAAATAAACGAAGATAAACGGAAATAAGCGAAAAAAACGAAAATGAAAGAAGTTAAACGGAAATAAACGAAAAGAAACGAAAATAACCGAAGATAAACGGAAAAAAACGACGATGTACGGAAATAAGCGATAATAAATGAAGTTAAACGGAAATAAACGAAAAGAAACGAAGATAAACGGAAATAAAGGAAGTTTAGTAGCCCGCGTCTACGCGACGAATTTATCGCGGCTTCCATAAAGTTCAACAAAGCGAATAAGGACAATAAACTAAACTCTAGTCACTTGGGCATTGGTGGCACCCACACTATGTAAACAAAATCGATTGTACCTACCAAAAACCGAATATAACAAGTGTATTTAATCTAAGTATATATTACCAAAATGCTAGAGGTTTAAGAACTAAAACGCATTCTTTCTACACCCAATTACTTTGTAACACTTATGATATTATAATTTTAACTGAATCATGGTTAAAAGACTCGATCTATAGCTCAGAGCTGTTTGATGAACGGTATGTGGTTTACAGGCGGGATCGGTCTGAGACCTTAAACTCCCACAAAAAAGATGGAGGTGGCACCATTATTGCGATCTCAAAGAAACTTAAATCCAAAAGAATGATTAGTTGGGAATCTGATTTAGAAGAAATCTGGGTTCGAGTGGAACCGCCGGCGCCACGTTACCTTCATCAAATTGATTTCTGTGTAGTTTACTTTCCTCCGCCCGTCAACTATTCTATGTTAAAAAAATTCACCACAAATTGCAATAAAATTTTCGAACACTCTGTACATCATTGTATTGTTGGTGACTTCAATTTAAGAGATATACGCTGGAGCAATTCTAGTGGTGAATCTTATGTCCCTCCTTCTTGTCAACCATTTGTCGATTTCATAGACACTAATAATCTAAAGCAACATAATTCTATCCTTAATAATTGTAACAGAATTCTAAACCTTGTACTTACAAATTTGCCATCGTGTGAGGTGAGCAATTCGTGTGGTGTTTTAAGCGTTATACATCCTCCCTTGGATATTGAAATTTCCCTGGCCAGAAATCCTGAATTACCTTTTAACATAGTCACGACTAAGCGTAATTTCCGTAAAGCTAACTATGACAATATCTTTATTGAGCTAACAAAATGCGATTGGGAGAAACTTTTTGCTGGGATTGACGACATAAACTTGATTGTAAATGTTTTTTTTTGAAGATACGAGATATAATCAATAATTACGTTCCTTTAAGCAAACCTAGTAAAAACCGCTATCCCCCATGGTTTGATCGAAACTTAATTCGAACTTTAAAAGAGAAGAATAAAATAAGACTACGTTATAAAAAATATAAAAACGCAAGGGACGGGCTAGAATTGACTTTACTTAGTAAAAGATGCAAGAAAATGGCCAGTGATTACTATAAGCAGTATATCTCCGATATAGAAAATAAAATAGACGCAAATCCTAAATATTTTTGGTCATATGTAAAAAACAAACGCTGCGGCAATAGTTCTTACCCCTTGGCTATGTCTGATGGATACACTTCTGCCTCTGACGGTTACCGAGTCTGCAAACTTTTTTCCACTCATTTTAACAAAACTGTATATACTCCTAGTAATAACATTAATTTTAGGCAAAGCAAGGAACAGAAATCCTTATTTTCTAAACTTGATAATAGTGCTCTTTACTTGTATCCGCCGGCTTTGAATTATGAAAATCTTCTTAAGAAACTAATACACTTGGACGAGTATAAGGGTGCTGGCCCAGACGATATTCCGCCCATTTTTATACGCAAATGTGCTAAGTATTTGGTGGAACCTCTACTTACAATTTATAATAAATCTCTTAACTTAGGAGTTTTTCCGGACAAATGGAAAATGGCTAAAGTGGTACCTATCTATAACTCGGGGGAAAAAGAGCTAGTAGCTAATTATAGACCCATTTCTATTCTTTCCTCCTTTGCTAAAATACTTGAGTCTCTAGTATGTCCCTATCTTTATAAACACTTTGAACAGTTAATTGCTTTATCACAACATGGGTTTATGCAACGTAGATCAACCACAACTAATCTAGTTGAGTATACTGAATTCCTAAGTGATGCTTTGGATCGTGGTCTCCAAGTTGATACGATTTATACAGACCTCAGCAAGGCTTTCGATCGAGTTCCTCACTCTATACTTTTAAATAAGTTGTCTAGCTATGGCGTATCACCACGTTTTCTTAAATGGATTGAATCTTATTTCAGTAATCGCAAATTTTTCGTTGTCGTTAACGGCTTTAGCTCCACTATACATGAAATATCTTCCGGTGTACCGCAGGGCTCTCATTTAGGGCCAATACTATTTAATATATTTGTAAATGATTTAACAACTTGTTTTAAGCATTCTAAGGAGTACATGTACGCAGATGATCTCAAGTTTTGCCGTGTTATCAGTAGCTCCGATGATTGCTCGATGCTCCAATCTGATCTGAATGAAGTGACCTCATGGTGTGTCTCCAATGGTATGGAGCTAAATGTCCGAAAGTGTCACTTTATTCGTTTTGCTAGAAAAAGGGATTTTAATTCACAACTAACATATAGGTAGCGTAAGACTTAGAGAGGAAAGAGTGATTCGTGACTTGGGGGTACTTTATGACAATAAGCTAACGTTCTCAGAACACCAAGACTTTATAGTTAAGAAAGCTTCTAGAATGCTTGGTTTTGTCATAAGAAATACGAAAGGATTTCGTAGCATCAAATCAAAAATACTATTATACAATAGTCTCGTGCGGAGCATTCTAGAATATGGTTCAGTTGTATGGAGGCCGCATTATGCGACGCACATGCTACGACTCGAGAGATTACAAAAGAGGTTACTGTGGCATCTGCTTTTTTCCAGTGGCATCTCGAAAAAAAAGTTGCCAACATACGAAACCAGGCTGGCACACTTTAATATTATGTCATTGGAGAATCGCAGAAAAATTATTGATATATCGTTTACAGCAAAGATATTCAATAATACGATTGACTGTCCGAACCTTCTATCTAGATTTAAGATTCATGTACCCTCTCGATCCCCTAGGCATCCCGTTATTTCATTTGTCCCTCCTTTCCGTAGGACGCGTTTTGGTCAAAGCTCTCCGGTGTCCAGATTAAGCATTCTGATAAACAAGCTAGGTCTGGATATCCAGAGTTGCTCCCCTCACACTTTAAAATCGATTTTAGTTTAGTTTTTTGTAATGTTTGTTTTGTTTAAAAATTGTTTCGATTGATATTTGTATGTGCTCTAAATGAATGTCATGTTTGCCTCTAATTGCTTATCACATTCAAAATTGTATTTAGTGTTTGTTTTTACCAATGTATCAGTGTGCCGAGCGTTGGCAATCTTTATCAATAAAAAAAAAAAAAGATATACATAACAATTAATTTAATCAAATTAGTGGTAAGTGTGGTGTCTGAGAAGCGTGCAAAGTTGTCGAATTAGTAGATGATGATGGAAGCGGTTTTATTGTGTCCGAAGATAAACGGAATTAAAGGAAAAGAAACGCAAAGAAACGAAGATAAACGGAAAAAAACGAAGATGTACGGAAATAAACGAAAATAAACAGGAATAAACGGGAATAAACGAAAATCAACGAAAATAAACGAAGATAAACGGAAATAAGCGAAAAAAACGAAAATTAACGAAAAGAAACGAAAATAACCGAAGATAAACGGAAAAAAACGAAGATGTACGGAAATAAACGAAAATAAACAGGAATAAACGGGAATAAACGGGAATAAACGAAAATCAACGAAAATAAACGAAGATAAACGGAAATAAGCGAAAAAAACGAAAAGAAACGAAAATAACCGAAGATAAACGGAAAAAAACGAAGATGTACGGAAATAAACAGGAATAAACGGGAATAAACGAAAATCAACGAAAATAAACGAAGATAAACGGAAATAAGCGAAAAAAACGAAAATTAACGAAAAGAAACGCAAAGAAACGAAGATAAACAGAAATAAGCGAAAAAAACGAAAATAAACGGAAATTTGATAAGTGTGTTAAAATGAGTTTTTTACAAGTAAATAAAAAAGATATACATAACAATTAATTTAATCATCCAGTAAGGGAACTATATAAAACTCGGAAAACATCTGTCTTTGATCTTCTTTTTCCAGTTTTAACTGCAAAAGTAGGAGCCCGTTGGAACTGCATCGCAGAACTACCTTCAAAAGAATTAAAACAGTTACAACTAACTAGAAATAGCTACAATATCTAAAAATTATTTATATTAATTTTAATATTTTATTTTAATTTGAATTAATATTTTTTAATACCGAGATAAGAGGGTAATAATTTAAAGGGTTTAAAGATTTAAAGCAGGTAATGGCACATTTCTGGGTCTGTTTAATTTTTAGTGCAATTGTTTTGGCATTTGTTATAATCTAATCTAATCGATGGAACAATTGTTTTGCCGAGAATTGAATCGAGAAAACTTTATTCAAACAGGCACAGGAACATTTGGAATGAGTTACTTCAAAGATTCTTATTTTTATATTTCATGAAACCAAACCTTCGAGGAAACAGCAAGTGCCTTCATAATAAGTCTTATATGTTGAAGCTGATACTTCAGTGTTACTGACTTTTCACAGTTAAAGCTTTGGACCATGTCTGAAGACTTCGGCATGTCTATACATGATCTATCCTGTTAGACAAATATAAACTCTTAAACTCTTATTTAAAACTAAGATAATCCTTAAAAATACAAAAAGTAACATATTTTAATCAAATTAGTGGTAAGTGTGGTGTCTGAGAAGCGTGCAAAGTTGTCGAAGTAGTAGATGATGATGGAAGCGGTGTTATTGTTATATAAGATGTACGGAAATAAACGAAAAGAAACGAAAATAACCGAAGATAAACGAAAATAAAGGAAAAGAAACGCAAACAAACGAAGATAAACGAAAAAAAACGAAGATGTACGGAAATAAACTATAATAAAAGAAGTTAAACGGAAATAAACGAAAAGAAACGAAAATAACCGAAGATAAACGGAAAAAATCGTAGATGTACGGAAATAAACGAAAATAAACAGGAATAAACGAGAATAAGCAAAAAAAAACGAAAATAAACGGAAATAACCGAAGATAAACGTAAGTGAACGAAAATTTACGGAAATAAACGGAAACAACCGGAAAAAAACGTAGATGTACGAAAATAAACGAAAATAACCGGAAATAACGGGAAAAACGAAGATATACGGAAACACATAAAATTTTATTTTTAAACAAAATTTTTGTTTTTATTATACTTCAAAAAACAACCCTAATTTTCATCAACACTGTATGATCAACCCCTATTAATTTTTTGTTATTTAAAATCATATAACTCTCGAGGTTTATGTAGAGAACAATCATAGAAAACCCAAAAAGTTTTTATTCCGCATAAACCGCATAATTGATGGGGTAGCATAGCAAAATTTTCCATGTGGGTATGTACTACAAAGGTAGGCTATACTAATAAAAAGGAGAAAACACGTTCGCGTGGCAGCTGTTTATGGATAAAATCCGAAAAATATAGTGATTAAAAAAAGTATAGTTTCCCATAAAATTCTTTTTCCTACTAGTATAATAACATTTTTATTATTTTTCCGACTTCAGTCAGCTTCAGCTAGTTTGCGCTTAGAGAGTAGAGAGAGGAACTCTCTGCTCCTCAACATAATGCTGAGCCAGGGACAATTACAACCACAGCACACACGCATTACATATTTAAAACATACCTTGTTCTTTAAAAAAAAAAGTTCTCTGATTAATATTTTTTTTTCTTTGATTATTGTTAATTTGGATGTTTCTGTGTGTGTGTGTTTTGTTAGTAATTAATGTTATGTCTATGTCGAATGAATGAAAAGTGAATGTTATATAGGTGGTATACAAAATAATTGTTCTTTTTTTGAAATGTAACCAAGGAATGTTCAAATGCAAACCTTGACTACTCTCCTTCTAAAATACCTGCATTCCATATGTAACAATGCTGACATTAGGATGTTCAGGTGAGAGATTTATCTCAATGATATCACAAGTCTTTTCCAGATCAGCTAAAAGACTAAGAAAGGCTGGCGCTTTCAAAACCAGTTTGGCCACTTCCTCTGCATCTTCATCACGGAGTTCCAGAACTGAATCTGCGGTTTGTGTCGAGATTTCGCAGTCTGTCATTACATTACTGAATGATTGGGGTTGAAGCCTGGAAATTTAAAAAGAATTATACCTTTTCATTCTGTGAATAAAACAAAATATTTGAAGTATGTATATTCTTTAGCAGGCCTTAAATAATAGTTTATTTAACATCTTAAACATAATTAATATAGTCTATGTTATAGTTAATAGTTATGCTAATGCTGACATCATTTTCTAAATTGCACCAATAGGTTCAAACCTAAGCCAAGCTAATTTGTGACATACATTTAAAAAATATTTTCCCTTTTAGATCTTACATAATATTTAAACTATATTCATTTTTATTTTATACATATTTTCTATAAGCCTGTTATTTAAGATATCGCTTTTAAGGAACTCTGACATAACAGCCTTGTTTATATAATAGCATCAGAATTTATAGGTTGGCCCTAAAGTACTAGAAATGTTGTAATTGCTGTTATTTATACTTACACTAAAAGTAAGGGGGAGCCTTCACATCTATAATACATTTTCAAACTAGATTCCTCTCCTGAGCCAAATATGTTAAGGCACTCTGTCAAGACTGCTATACTTATCTGAAAATAGAGTTACTAATATGTAACTCTGATGTAAGGGATGCAAGCAGAACATATTAAAAATAAAAAAATAGGAAAATCAATGTTTCAAGATCAGGAAAATTCTATACATTGTTTTCTAAAATTTTGTTAGAAAGATTTCAATGAGCTTAATTTATAGAAAAAAATTAAATTACATATTATCATGAAAAAGTTATTTAATATCAAATCTTAAATAAATTGTGATCATTTTGATATCAGAGTCAGACATGCTTATGACAAAAACATATTGTAATTTTACTTACAGCAGTTAGAGGTCATTCTTAGTCTTGACCAAAATCTTACCCTAATTCCTGTAAAATAGTTTATTCATTGAACAATTAATACTATAAAGGTAGGTCATAGAACATGAGCATCACCTTAAACATAACATCAACATCATCCCGAACATGGTACTCATTAAAGTTATCAGCAGGAATATAAGCTGAAGCCTGAACACATTTTCCTTCTTCCACTGTCAGCTTTAAACCCTCTTGCATTGCACAAAATACAGCAGACTGCAAAAAAATTCAAGAATATACATGTGATATTTATGACACTTTCCTTTGAATTATTGTATGTAGAGGGAGGATAAAACTTTCTTCTTCTCAGAACAAGACCTCCTGGTAGTTTTGCGAATAGATGGCGTAGATTTGCTTTTTCGCAAATTTTGTAAACTTTTTTGACATTCATAAGCATGCCTTAAGTCGCATCTAAATTGAATAAATAAATTCTGATTTGATTTGATATATTTTATATTCATTTAATATTACTATAGACATACTTCTTGAAATTGTATAGCTTTTATCAAGCTGCACAATGTTTTTCCAGAATCCATTGAAGCCGTAAAATAATATTGAGAAGTACCATCATCCATTTTGCTCTTCAAACATAGATCTTAATAACATCAAGTACTGATCCTGGGTAACTTTGTGATCTACTATTCGATCTAAAATCAAAGCAATTCGAGCTGCTAGAACATGTTTACACATCAACTGTGATTTTTTCTCTAACACTTGGTGCTTAAACGCAAGACATGGACAATAATTAATTCTTGGAAATACTCTATAGCATCGATCATTTTCTCCCTTGATTTCAACAAGGAATCTTCCGTTATTACAATGTGAATAAGTCTCCAAAGTAGGGTATTTTTCAAGAATTTCAAATGCTCGTTGCAGTGTTACGCCAAAAGCAGAGTGCAAAGTTAATATCTCTTCATCTGTAACTAATTATGAACATTGTAATCAATCACTAACATATAGAAGCGTTTGGATTGCAATACGAAAGTTTACAAATTTCCTTACATTGTTTAGATCCGTTTGAATTTATTCGTTCTTCTATACGAAAAAATATATTTTCCACAACAATTGATATTTTAGACGATTTGGACATTTGAGAACATTTAATATTGATAAATGAAGATGGGTAAATATTAAACGTATAATATAATTACAAAATATTAACTTTCGTACGACCCCGCGCTTACGGTACAAATTATTATTGTTGACACTACGTACTCCCTAGACAAATATCTTTAAATCAACATATGACACGAACTGTCGTTATAATAAATCTCAATGACATACGCTAATCATACTTGACAAATTCAGATTATAATGAATAATCTACGAATGATGTTTGTTGATGACGATTTGTTTTTGTGAATCCGAATACCATTTTTATTTTATTATTAATTATTATTTTCGCGGTGTACTAGTCTGATTGCTGTGTGAACTTAAATTTGGGCATCGAATTGAGGATCTCTTGAAACAGTTGGTTCAAGATGTCCAATATAGGAAGTTCTTCCTGGGAAGGTTTGTATTCCCTTTCACTCATTTTCTACGGCCGGTGTTCCCCAGAACTCTACATTTTAATTTTTGTTCCAAAAAATATTGTTTCTTTCTTGCTTTTCAGAACTAAGAAAACAGGCACGACAACTTGAAAATGATATTGATGTGAAACTAGTAGCATTCAGCAAATTAGGCGTGAGCTCAACATCATCTCGACTTAGTTCAGAAAGTGTTCCATTGATCAATAGCGATGACATGTTCGACACCATATCCATGGAGCTGCAACAAATGCTTACTAAGGTAGTTAACTGTAGATTGTTGAGTATTTAATACTGTCTGTATTTTTAATCTCAACATACTATGTAACATAAAAATGTATTAAAATGATCTTTTGTAACCGGATATCAAGAATGCTACAATAATTAATCTTCATATGCAAAAACAGGTGACATGCCAATAAACTAATGTATAAACAATGTTGAAAAACATTCATTAAAATAAACAGTAGCATATATGCTTATAATTAATAAATTAGTTTAAAAAAATTAGAGGATTTGCTTGCTTGCTCCTTTAGGAATTTATTTAAACAAAGTAAATTTTTTACTACACTGTATATTATATACTTATTAATACTTTCTTCTTACAGCTATCTGCAATTAATGACAAAATGGCAGATATAGCTCCAGGAGGGGCAGCCACAATGCACACATTGAAGAGACATAGAGAAATCCTTATGGTATAGTAGGGTTTTATTAATTAAGTTTTCTGGAGATTACAATTTTTTTTAAATTAATTCATGAAAATATATTTTCTGATCTCTAATAAGGTAGGTTAACAAATTGGAATAAATTTTTTCAACATTATAATGTTCAAAAATTTACTGACTTTCACAAGAATCTATATTAATTAATAATTGTGTTATAAAAAAATGAAATAAGTTCAGTAATCAGTTGAGTTTCTATGAGCAGTGGGTCTTTCTTAATTCTGTAATATACAAAGAATTTAATGCAAACATATTTCATTACACACACACACATTAATTATTCAGGACTATCAGCAAGAGTTTTCCAAGACTTCTGCTCGCGTAAATGCGAGAAGAGAACGTGAGGAATTGTTACGGGGTGGTAGTCCAACTCCCAGTTCATCAGTGGGACTAAGCAGGCGAGATCAGTATGCCAAAGAAGCTAGCCATTTGCATAGGTAAGAAAAATAAAAATCATTCGATGGTGCCTACTAATCCTTTATAATATGGTGCCTACTGAATTGAATTCTGCTGTCTATTTAGTCTCTAGATAATAAAAGATTATTAAACCTTTTGTTTATGGGGAATTAGGTAATAGCCTTTGTGCAGCGTAAATTTTTAAGTCTTATGATATACTTACAAGTTTGGTGCAGGAAAACACAACTCACAATATTTTTCTTTACTTAATGGCAAGGTTGATTAACACAACCAGTCAGTGTTTGAAATAGTATCCATACTTCTAGTTTTGTCTGTCATTTGTATTATATTGTGTGTCAAAATGTGGTGTTTTGATACTTGTATTAACATGATGATTCCAGTTCACACATCCTGGTTGATGAACAGTTAAACATAGCAATGGAAGCTCGGGAGCATCTCACTTCACAAAGACAAGTCTTTAAACAGATGCAGACTAGGTTCAATGACATAACAAACAGGTATGTTCAGAATTAAGATTATGTATAAAATATTTCAATACAGTATCCATAAAATGCTATCGCTCATGATTTGAGAAAATTTTATATACATAATATTATCTTTAATACACCCAAAAAACAACCATAAATAGCATGTCAAACGCAAGGTCATCAGAACCGCTCTAGTGGATATTATGAAAAAGATACAGGATGTGAATTATAATAAGAATTAGTAAAAGAGTAAATTTTCTTATAAAAAGGAAAATAAACCATAACTCTGCAAGGGTTGAGCTGAAGGACTTCCCATAGAACAATATTTTGCAGCTTATGGGGTCATCTAACCCCTATTTGCGTTTGAGCCACAACTCTGGCCACCCTGTATTACGAGGCAGATTGAAAGTAGACCTGTTCCTATCCAAATACAAAAGATTTTATTATTTTAAACTACACCATTTTTTTTAGGTTTCCAATGTTGAACAGCCTCATGTTCAGGATAAATGCTAAAAAACGAAGAGACTCTCTCATAATTGGCGGAGTTGTGGGCATCTGTACATTCCTTCTTCTTTTATATGCATTCCATTAAAATAATTATATGGAGTCCTTAAGGAGCTGATAAACAAATGGACAACAACAAAGGAGATTTAACTTGAAAACTAAAATAGGAGGATAATTATTTTATCAAGTAAATTTAATTATATTATTAATTCAATTATCATTACATTTAAAATTATGATATAATAATGATTAAATGTAATAAAATGTATTTGGCTCTTAATATTCACGGAATTTAACTTTGGTATTTGAATCCTAGATTAAATTTTTTTTTAAATTAATAAATATACCTGTTTGTCAGCTTCTTAATAATATATGTTGTGATTAGGAAATTGTGTCGCGTTAGGCACTTATAACTACTTTATAAATTTGTATAAGTTTATCGACTATATTTATATAATGTAAAGAGCAATAAGTTTAACATCGATGACAAATCCTTTTTATGTAGTTGTAGATCTATATTTTATTAATCTTTGTGATATATGTATAGGATAATAAATGATAAGAAAAAGTTGTTTAATTTATCTTTATTAAAAAAAACAATAAAATGTGCCTTCTTGCTGCAAAGACGTTTTTGCAAGTTATAACATGAATGTGTCAAATGTCAATTTGAATGAATGACATTTTAAATGGAATGATGAATGTTTCTTATTTACATGATATCTTAATGAACTTGTCTCATTTCAGGGCTCTAACGCCCAAATCCAATAACCTATCTCTATCCATTTTGGACCATCTGAGATAGACATCTTAATCCAAATATTGATAAAAGTGTGCCGATAACCATCTGTCGATACAAGCTATCCATGGTAGGTTCGATCGGTGTATGTGGATATACCTGTGTATGAAAATGACAGTTCAACTGCGCTAATATCAACAACAACAACGGGTTAGCTAACGCCCGAACCTAATAATTAATCGACAATCTCAGATTGTTTTCAATCTAATAATAATAATTGTTGTGGATTAATTATTGGGTCAATTAGAACATCACAGTCGATCGGTCAGCTATCTGCATCCCTATAACCTAACCCTACGACAATACAATCCATTCCACAAAAAACAAGACAATCCATTTTTGCCGACGGATAGAATGCAATCTAAAAAATAAAAATTCGCTCTTTACACACATATTTGATAATAAATAAAAAACAAATAAAGTAAATAAAACCGTACAAACAATATTAAAATATACATGTCTATGTTTAAAACATATTAAATAGCTTTTTAATTATTTTAAAAACTGGTATAAGTTAAATTGACAGGATCTACCATGGACAGCTTGTATCGACAGATGGCTATTACAATCCGTCGATTGGTTATTGGCATACTTTTATCAATATTTGAAATAAAGTGTCTATCTCAGATGGTCAAAAACAGATTGAGATAGGTTATTGAATTTGGGCGTGAGTGATAACCACGTAATATCTAAAGAAATTCATCTTTTATAAGGCACTTCAAGATGGAACCGATATCGTAAAATTAGGTACTTAAAAGATTTTTATTAACAGAAACTCAATCTATACATAAAAGTAAAACTTTCTTTTAACAAATTAAATTAAAAAAACTGAATCTACAATTCATATTTATTTTATTAAAAACAAAAATCATGGAATTGTTTAAATAAAATCAAATAAACAAAAGTAAAACCAGATAAAAAGACAGTTATTAAAAAATACATTCAGCCTAAAGAGACTTTTTTTAATTGGAATATTTTAAGTACTTAGTAGTTATACGCCTACTCCATCACTGCGATATTTAACGCATTTAAAACATCGGCTATTCCCATCACAACTGCAGAGTATTTATCAAATTTTTTCATCAATTGCTTCGTCAGTCTTCTTTATTTTAATACCATGAATCGAGCCTTTATGATATTTCAATAATACCCTCTGTTTAAATTTCTTTTGGCATATATCACATTCGTACGGTCTCTCTCCAGTGTGAGTCCGTGTATGTTTTTGAAGATCCCCTTTCGTTGCGAAGGTTTTTTTACAGCCTGCTATTACGCATTCATACTTTTTATTATGCACCCTCTTATGGCAGTACAATTTTTTCTTTGACATAAAAAACTTTGAACACATCTGCAAATGTTAAGTTAGGTAAGTAATATTAACTTGAATACTTAAACGATCATAGTGCTTGGATATGAATTGCTTCAGTATAAATAGGTAACGCGATAGAATCTCTCGGCTGCATTTTCAGACTATGGGGCGATCGTCGACATCTACGACTTTTTTTTAATGTAAAGTGGGAACAAACCGTGATTCATGTGGTATCAAATTATTTCAGTATAATTAGTATTATTACTATTTTCTTGTGTAGCCAAGTGCACATTTCAAGGATCGTCATGCTCACTCAAATGTCATTGCTTGTGGCGGCGTCCATGCGTCGGGTTGTCTCTCTCCCTAAAATATGGCGAGGGGGCCGATGGCTGGCCATGCGTCATACTCGTGAACGGGTGCTACTTGTGGTGACTGGTCGTACTTGAATTCGTGTATGCGGTGATATTAGTTGTTTATACTACGTATTTGCGTGTTGTTCTCACGAGTGTGTAAGTGCGTGCTCCTATTTCACCATGCCTCCTGCTGATAGAGGACAAATCTTTGCTTTTAATTTGTTTTTTTATTCTTTATTACTCAATATGTCATATGGAACATGGTGTAATGGTCGCAGCTCCTTACAAGCATTGTGTAAAAAAAAACTTACTTAAAAAGAGTGGCGGAGAGTTTATTGCCAGTTCTTCTCTTCCGTTCTACGCCCTTGATTTGAGAACTGGCAGTAAATGTAAATTCACAATTTTTAAATTTTTTGACGTTCATAAGTGTACATTGTTACCTACATGAATAAATAAATTTTGTTTTGTTTTGTTTTGTTTTGTTAGACCGTATTAAGACGTGGTTAATTTACTAGTTTGTTACCATGGTTACAATTTTTTTTAAGTATCTATAGTCCACGTTTTACAATAACGACTTAAACAGTCCTATACATTTTATGTCTATGCAATGACCAAATTATACTAAATCTAATCGTATAAATCGCTTTGATTATATTTTAACAAATGTCATTAAAACGTTTCGATATACACTACTATAACAGACATGAAGAATGCCAATTTATTAAAAAAAAGTATAGGTTCGACACGTTTTGACTATCGTAGTGAGCGAGAAAATGCCACCTTTTTCATTAAAGTGAAATAACGCCATCTATTGCCGCAATATCCTACTGTATTTAAAAATTTACAAATCGCTATTCGCTTCCTCTTATCAGTATCTGAAGATCTGACACGAGACTTAGCCTAAGAATACCGTATGTCTAAAATGTATTGCATTTTGACACACGTGAGTTTGCAACATGTCTCGTTTCTGTCTTATGTTATCCTTATCGTTTGGGAATTTTTATAATAGCCAAGAGAAAATAGGTCAAAATGACTATTCCTTAATTAAATTTTAACAGTCCTATTAGGTAATCGTTTTGGCTTAAAAGCGTCGCTCAGACGGCATTCGCTATCCTCCTCTGACAAATAATGTTATGCGTTAACTCTCTTTCACTTTACCTTACATATTTATAATCTTTAACAGCAGGCAACCCTAATTGCACCCATTACGATAATTAATAGAAAAAATAGCTTCATATATAATTAACAAATGTACGTTATAAATGTACGTTATGAACGTATAAATGTACGTTGTAAACGTATAAAATGTATCGAAACCATACCTGTTTACACCTGGATGTGAAGAAGTGCGGCCAGGTGATAAACGGCACCCGTGATTTTTTAGAAAATTTTCGAAATGTAGACGATATTTCATTTAAATAACAAGTGAACAAAATGTTTTCCCAAAAATCAATTCAAAATAATTTTATTAAAAATACTACCGGCCTATTTTTTATAGGTAGGTAACTTGGTAGAAATACATTCTCATTCATTCAATCAGAAATATACATAAAAATTTGGTTTTTAGCAAATAACCGATGAGCGCACTAATCCTTCAGCCGGTTCTCGTACTATTATTATCGTGGCACTTGGTGAGACGGCGCTATGAATGGTGCATGGACAATGTATAGACACGTCTTAATGACATTTTATTTAATATATTTTTTCATAGAAAATTAAGTAATTGCATAAAATAATAAACTTACGTCACAATTAAATTCGAAACCGTCCTCGAATTTTATTCTCTTTGAAAACTTAATATCATCCTGGTCATAGGCAATTTCCTAAAAAAAAATATCACATTAATATACTATCGGCCTAAATAAATATAGATTTTGTTCAGAAATAATCTAACTTACTGATTGGCTTTATTTGCTTTGTGACAAATTTTAACTAAAAAAAATGTATATATATGTTTATAATGAGTAAACACTCATTATAAACAAATATAAGGTACTTGATACAAATAAGGCCTATAGTGCGAAAAAGTCGTTTAATGTATTTACATCAAATATATATTGCACGAACGTATAGACTACACCTCCACAACTCGGCAAATAGTGCGCGAGAGGCCCGCATACGCTCACAGCGCCGGTGTTCGTCGGTTGTTCGTGGATGACGGCCGTTTTCATTGTGTGTTATTAATTTGTCGTAATTTCTATCGTATTTTATTACGGTATTTTTTAGAGTTTTATTTCAAGTTATGTACACGGATTACATTATATAGGAAGAAAGGCTATATTTACGAAAGAGAAAATACATAATTTTATAATGATTGATAGTTTAATAACAATATTTCTATACTTTCAATATGTAGGCTTAATTAAGTCACTAGTTTTTAAAAAGGCCTAAAGCTAAGGTTTTACAATTATCTCATTTTAGTTGATTTTTGATTGAATATTATATAATGTTTACTTAATTCATAATAAAATATTAACCAAAAAAGAAGTCCACGCTTTTATTTATTACCTTCTTCGAATAATTTATCAAATTTTGAGTGTTTGAAATTGGGTAGGCCTTTGTATCACTTACCTTATTTAAAAAAACTATTTAAAAAATTCGTTTTAAATAGCTTTCCATTCCAAATATTATTAGTGAAACTGCTTTAGTTTAAAAGATACATACCCTTTTAATTTGCATATTACGTTTGGATGGAATATTTTTATGCTTATTAGGTTTGTTTATACAATTTGTATTTGACATATTTTCAATATCCTCTGTAAGAGATTCCTGAAAGGCAAACATAAGGATGTTTTAGACAAAAATACATACTTTGCAATAAAATCACGTGACCTAAACAAATACGATTATCTAGTCGTTTTTTAAATCGCATATAAGTTGCGTATCGCTGGGTCGTAAGTATTTTATAAATTAGGGAGCGTTCAACATTACGTTACGCAATTTAGAGGGGAGGGGGGATCTTGTAAAACATTACTGTGCGTTACAATGGCGAGATTAAAACAACGCGTTACGTTACATTTTTTATTTGTACTTGAAAAATTAGAGTCTTTTAATACGCATGAAATACAGAGTATATTATCAGACATGGCAGACCGGCACAAAACTTATTTCGTCTGTATACGCCGGCGTCAACGTCAAGATTTTTATTACGTTACGGTGCGTTACATAGGGGAAAGGGAGGTTCTAAAATTTTCAAAAAATGCGTTACGTAGTCCTTGAACTCGCCTCTCCCTAATACCCGAACCCAATACTTAATCAACTATCTCTTATTTGATTGTTTTGAATCTGAGATTGTGGATTAATTATTGGGTGACTGTCGATCTTATCAGACCGTGACAGTCGATCGATCTCTTATCTGCATCCCAATAACCAAACTCTACGAAGACAATCCACGTTTGGGGACGGATAGAATACAATCTCTTCGCTCTAAAGAGCAACATATACATATGTATCTCATATTTAATAATCCATATAAACCAAATAATATAAGTAAAGTAAAGGCTCGTGCTGTAAATGAAAACATCGTGAGGAAACTGATATATCTTAGACCCCAAAAAGTCGACGGCGTGGGTAAGGCACTTGAGGGTGATCACCTACTTGCCTATTAGATTTAAAAATATAATGAAACACTTCCAGAAATCTGAACGTTTATTAATAAGGTACCATATCTTAATATATATATTTCTTCTGTGCGTGTGTATGTGACTGAACTCCTCTCAAACGACTGGACCAATTTTGACAAAATTTTTTGTGTGTGTTCAAGGGGATCTGGGAATGGTTTAGATTCACAATTTTGTCCGCTGGACAATGTTTTTTTAATTAATTTTTAATGTATTAGTAGTTGTTGATTTTGGAATGTTTTACATTGGATGCGACAGACGGCGCTACCATCGCAGTGTCAAATTTTAAATAATATTCGAATTTTAATTTTAGTCTATCCCGACAGTTAGCGCTGCGATCAAATAAAAAAAAAAGTTTTGTTATCATTGTGTTATTGTAGACCATGTGCTGGATCGTTAGATATTGTCATAACATTTGAATAATAATTTTCATCAAAATGGTCCAGAATGTTAATTTAGCTTATTAAAAAAAGTTTGAAATTTTCAAATTAAAGACGTGTAGACAGGACAACGTCTGTCGGTTCCGCTAGTATATTATAAGAGGAATTATTTTAACTCATTCGCATACTTACACATGTAATAATTATTTCCCAACTATCATCATTTGAAAAGCTTCGGTTTTGTCTATTTTTATTTAAATCTTGTATTATTTTCGGGTTATCAATATTTGCACGAGAAGCCTGAAACATTACAATGTTAATGGTTAACGTTACTTCGTATGTTCGCTTTTCAACCATTTTATGTTACCTATATAATACCCATACATACACATTTTGATTCTAATTACATCATATTTGCCGTATTTTTATAGACCTCTATAACTGAGAGAGACCCCTTTTGTAACTCTGTATGGTAGAAACTCGGGTTAGCGAGGAACCTCTAAAGAGAAAAAGCGATCGCTGCCCTGGAGCCGTCATTTATCTAGGGTTGACTGTAATATTGATGATTTTCTGATACCGGGTGATGATTGTGTGATTAAACAAACGGCAGATCAAGGAAGTTATAGGCTTTTCAGAAAATTTATATGATACTGTTAAGTAGGTTACAGATAAAATAACAAGGGCCTGTTTCACAATGTATGGATAAAGTACCAAATAGCTATACAACACATAAATTATTCGAAAGATAAAAGTTCCGAATAAGATACATCGCATTTCATGACGAATAGCGCTATCTGACACTCGTGAAACGCTAAAATACTGTTTATCCTACCAATAAGTAATTAAAAGCTTATTTGGAACTTATCCGGATATTGTGAAACAAACCCTTAGTATTAAAAACAAAATCGTTGTGACAAAATTGTTCTGACGCAAGGAAGCCAGGGTGACCAGACTACAGCACTCCCGTATTACATGTTTGAATGAAGCAACACTTTAGTTTGAGAAAATGTATACTTTATGAGAACAAATTTATAACATATACATTATAGTCTTTATATCGTCATATGGTTAAAAAATGTATTGACTGACTGTGTGACCCGGTGAACGCTTGATCCACCATTGGTTTTGACCCAATTTGCACGTCTACGGAAAGTATAAATCACGTAATAAACCCAACCCTTATTAAGCCTTGTCCTATTGTGAAACTGTAATTACCAATTTATTATAGGTTCCTATATCGAACAAATCATTAAATTTTTTTTGATTATTTTTTCTTTACATTTTATTTGAGTTATAGTTGCATATTTTGAGTTTCTTTTAGTTAATTAATTAAGCACTTCTTGTACCCTCTGTTGTTCTTTTTATTGTTCCATATTAGGATTTCCTGGACGAAATCGCTTGTTAGCGATAAGGCCCGTGGCCTAATAACTAATGTAACCTACTTACTTTTTGTTATATGTATATTACGGTAGCGAAGTATAAATAAATATATAATGGTCCAGTAGTTTTTACGATATTCGTAACCAATATACAAATATATAAATTCCACCTCGCAACATATTACTTACTTTAGCCGTATCTATACACAAATCATTTCCAACCCTTTCCATCGGTAGTACTTGGCAGACATTGCTTTGTTGGGGTGAGTCGTCATATTCTAATATTACCGTATCAATTGATTCATTTGCGTCTGAAATCTACAAATATTAAACTCTTATAAGTGAATATTCTTGTTATCAATCTTCTATTTAGCGTATATCCCTATATATATACTAGCTGCCCTCGCGAACTTCGTTTCACAAAATAAATTTATACATATTTATATAGCCTCAGTAACACGTGGTAATCATGATAATGAATTGTAGCTTATATGACACGTTTGTCGGTTTACCATAGCAGTGCCATCTATTGATTACTTACTCAATCCAGTCGAAAAGTATCGACATCTGTTAGAATCTTTCAGTTTACAGATAATTGTGACTGTCAATTAATTATAGACAAATAATTTGCAATAAAATAAAATTGCGACTATAATTAAACATCTAAGCTATCCTATCTCAGGATATATATATCTATATCTGGACCAGACTGGTCACGGTGTGCCAATTTAATTTAAAATCGGTTAAGTAGTAGGAGTCCATCGCGGACAAACATCGTGACAGGAGATTTATATATATATTAAGATATAGAGAGAGAGCTCAGAGGAAGGTAATCAAAGTTTTTTCTGCATAAAATCTCCAGGAGATGGGATATTTCGTTTAAATCACACACTTCGAATGTATAAACAATTTGTAGTTATATTTTTAAATTAAAATGAAACGCAACAAACTACAAACACGTAATAAGCTTTACTGTGCAGTCAGTCGTTTCATAAGAATTAACTAAATCGTCGAAGTTACGCCCCGAGAGTCTAGCCAGACACAGGCACTCTCTTCAACTGTTACTGTGCAGTCATTCATTTCATAGCAATTAACTAAATCGTCGGAGTCACGCCCCGAGAGTCTAGCCAGCCACAGGCACTCTCTTCAACTGTTACTGTGCAGTCATTCGTTTCATAGGAATTAACTAAATCGTCGAAGTTACGCCCCGAGAGTCTAGCCAGCCACAGGCACTCTCTTCAACTGTTACTGTGCAGTCATTCGTTTCATAGGAATTAACTAAATCGTCGAAGTTACGCCCCGAGAGTCTAGCCAGACACAGGTACTCTCTTCAACTGTTACTGTGCAGTCATTCATTTCATAGCAATTAACTAAATCGTCGGAGTCACGCCCCGAGAGTCTAGCCAGCCACAGGCACTCTCTTCAACTGTTACTGTGCAGTCATTCGTTTCATAGGAATTAACTAAATCGTCGAAGTTACGCCCCGAGAGTCTAGCCAGCCACAGGCACTCTCTTCAACTGTTACTGTGCAGTCATTCGTTTCATAGGAATTAACTAAATCGTCGAAGTTACGCCCCGAGAGTCTAGCCAGACACAGGTACTCTCTTCAACTGTTACTGTGCAGTCATTCATTTCATAGCAATTAACTAAATCGTCGGAGTCACGCCCCGAGAGTCTAGCCAGCCACAGGCACTCTCTTCAACTGTTACTGTGCAGTCATTCATTTCATAGCAATTAACTAAATCGTCGGAGTCACGCCCCGAGAGTCTAGCCAGCCACAGGCACTCTCTTCAACTGTTACTGTGCAGTCATTCGTTTCATAGCAATTAACTAAATCGTGTCGGAGTTACGCCCCGAGAGTATAGCCAGACGCAGGACCTCTCTTCAACTGTTACTGTGCAGTCATTCGTTTCATAGCGTAATATATATAGAACTTACTCTAGAAGTATGTTCCGATTGAAGAGCTGAATGCATTGTTAATGAATTATTTTTTCGTAGTTCTCTATCGGTTTTATTCACATTGTCTGGATAACATAACTGAAAGAAATAGCAAAATATACCGTTGGGAAATATCAGACAATTTCAGCCTGTGATTACAGATTATAACGCGATAATTACGCGAACTTGGGAGTATAAATGGAATGCGTTATGCAAATTCTTGATGCACTAGTCCACCTTTTATTGAATTTGTACTTGATTTATTAAAAATTATCAAAACTTTGAAGATATAGTTTTAAAATGACACCACAATAAAATAAATGTCAAGAAACACATATAATCTGTGGAGGGGATCCTGGAATAGTTTAACATTTGACTGGCCTCAAGGCAAGTGGGCTAAGATAAAAGTAAATCTTAAATGTGTAGTAAAAGGCAAAGATACTTACATTTGCCGTTTCATCTATATACAAATTGTTTGTTACTCCGTCTATTTCTGGACTATCATTCCTTTGTCCAGTTACATCCTCATCGTCTATTATTATTGTCTCCAGTGATGCTCTTGATATGGATTCATTATTCTACAAATATCAAACAATTGTAAAACTAATGTTATTTTTATTTAGATAAACCATAACACTGTTACTTAAATTCAGGTTAAAAGGTTCTATTAATGTTAAATGTAGCTATATTATTTTTATAAATATATCATATATTCCTTTATTTTTTACAATCTCTATATTTTTTTTAATTACTTAAAATTGAGTCATACACCCATACGTCGTACACTAGTTTACACTACTTGTAAAATAAAAGGTCACCTCAATTTACAACATTTACATTTGGTATTTTAAGATTTAGTACTCTTACTACTTGAATAATCCTAAATGAAATAGGTTTAGGACATTTCAATGACATGTTCTTTATAGTGTAGGTAAAAATGCTGTAAAAATGCTAACTTGTGCAAACATTTATACTTAATCTTGCATTTAAATAACATCCAAGATACTCTTACCAGAATAAAAATACTTCCCTTTCCCTACTTTCCCAATTAATCCAAAACACCGTGTCACACAACATATATATATACAAAATCTGAAAATTTTAATTAATACACACAAATACTTACATTTAAGGAATTACAATGTTGATGCTCTGAAGGTGCATTTTGATTTTCTATAGAAATCAAAGCACCGATGCCATTAGTTGTTTGATGAGAATCTGTCTAAAAATGAACACTGTTACAATTAGATAAAAAAAATATTTTTGAATCACTTACAATATTCATTTTATTTGGTGCCAATCCAAGTTAAATGCCTTTATTACATACAGATGACATGGAAAGATCAATAATGTTCAGATAATTGTTCAAATGTTCAATCATTTGAACAATTACATAGTTTAAAAACAAAAAGTCTACTAAAATTAAGAAGTCACTTTTCTACATGACAAACAGTTTAACTTTGTTAACAAATACTATGTTAAGTCTGTAATATGCAGTAACTGAAAGTTTAAGTTACCTGTATATTTATATACTGAATGTTTTTAAAATATATTAACTAACATTTCTTTAAACATTTGAACTTAATCTTTCTCCTATTTTATTGTTATTTTATTAATTTATATTTATAGCATCTATATTATAATATTCTGATTACTAACTGTTGTACTATATAAAAATCGTAAGTAACACTTACATTGTTAACTTCATTTTGAAACAAATCATTTCTAACTCTGATTATTGGTTGAACATGGCTTTCTTGGAGCTGTGTATTACAAATTGATTGTTCTGTGGCTCTTATCTCTTCTGATACAGGTTCATTAGTATTATCCAACTATAATAATAAAAATAATAATACTTGAAAGAAATATTGAACACTTAATTGTGAAACATGGTATCAATTTATCCCATATAATTTTTTCCCAAATATAATGTCAGTAACACAGAATATGTACAGATTATGTGTTACAAGTAATTAACAATGTGGTATAGTAATGACAAAAATAAATATATAGATCTTAAATAATTTCAAACACAAGATTTCAACTTACAATTACCGTAGAGAAATAAAGTTTAGCAAAATCATGCAGGTGTTTGTCATTAATAATAATTGATTCCCGAAAGTTGCATGTCAATAGAACTATTTCATAACAATTATCACACAGTTTTTTTGGAAATGGAGTTAAATTATCAATCTGTAATCAGAAGAAACATCATTAGTAATCTTATTTCAATTATAATAATTTGGAACCAAATGATTGTGGTTGGAGTTTCAGATTGCAAGAATGGATAGAGCTATATTCAGAAAGAGTTATACATATACAGCATATAAAAAGTTAATATTGATAGGTAAAGGAGTGAGAAAGGAAAAGATATGGCTTTCGCCAAGATAATAATTACATGATACAGAAGAATTTATCTATGATGTAGGACTTACTTTTATACCTGTTATAGCAGAAATTTTGCCAGGTAAAGTACAATCCTGAAAAATATCGGTTGACCCAGCTGGCTCGAGACAAAGTCTACATAAAGTACTTAGAGTATTGTTTCTATGATGATACAAAACCACTTTGTCCATGATTTATTTCGTTTTTATATAACATTCACATGTATTAGAAAATATGAACCGTTATTTATAATTTAGGTATACAACAGAATTTTAAGCAATATTAAGGTTATGTTTACAGTTTAGCCACTGTCACGTACGTTTAATATGTATACATACTAGACTTGGGTGATAAATAACGTCACAGTGAAAAAGTCACAGTGATCAGATGCCTGCAAAAGTCACTGTGACTTTTTAGAAAATAACAACGTTCCAAAATAACGTTGTTACTTCGCGGCTTCCAAGTCGTTCCGAGCGCGACCGCGCCGCGCGTTATTTGTCACGATTGGCGCCAAGCGGCCGAGCTCCCTCCCGCCCGGTCCGCGGCGGCGACCAATCATCGGTAGGTAGATTGCGCGCGACGACGACAGAGCAACAAGTATAGTAGACACGGAAACTATAAAAAAATGTCTTATTTGATTATTATTTTTTTCGATACTTATAGGATAATGTAAGAAATATTTAGTAATTACGGAACTTGGAATTATAACATGGTGACTTTTATCCTTGAAATAAAATAATAGTATTATCATAGTAATTTTATTTATACACTCTCGAATTGAATATCTATTTTTTATTAATGTTGTATTAGAAATGATTTTCTCTAAATTTAATATCTTAATCAAAACATTTTTATTTATATAGATTGCGTGTAAGAAAATCTAAGTTCAATGCAGAATTCTATCCTTAATAGCTACATTTTCAAAACAATAAAAATTGGTTTCCAAGTTCCAACCGTTCCACCTAGTTATCTAAGTTCCAAGCCCAATGTCGTTCCATGTAACCGACAAGTAACGACGTGACAAAGTCACGGTGATTTTACACAGTGTTTTTTTTGGAACTGGAACGACAGTCACGGTGATCGCAAAATAACGACTTAGCCCATGTCTAATACATACTATAGTCTATACTAAAACTTTTATTTCGATTCCTGATTTGTTTTTTTTTTTTAATTTATTTATTAGCCGGATACAAAGTCCATTGGCACTCCCTGATTTGACAATTTCAGTGTTGCAACGTTATGAAAAGTAATAAATAGTGACGTTGCGAAATTATTCGATACGGAAATGGAATATTTCCGGATAGATTCCTCTGGTTTACAGTAGTATATTGAAACAACTACTACTTTAATAGAAACTAAGTATATCAAGAATTTGATTATTTCTGAACAGATAATTTAGTTATGACGATTAATTTTATTAAGTTCATTACTTTTTCAGTAACAGTGAAAGCTTTCCGTGGACAAGCTTTTGGGGACAATAAAATATCCACTTCTTTTTGTGATGTACTTGGCTGAGGATCCATTTTGATGGAAATCAGAAATATTAACTTTTTATAAAAAAAAGCAGATGTTTCTAATTAATAAATAATTATTCTGAATAATTATGTATTTATTTAAATAAAAATCAATAATTTAGTCGTTAATATGTACACCAAGATTATGATTGAATGACATAAACATACATCGCGATTGTTTGTCAATTTTTGTTTACATCACTACACATTTATATGTGGTATCATTATTTTACAAAATAATGATACCACAGTAGCTAATGTCAAATTCGAAATTGAATTAAAAGTCGTGGTATAGTGTATATACAGGACAATAAATAAATAATGGCTGTATCCGTACATAGATACTACACTCTACAGACAACAGTATCCAAAACGACAAGATTAAGAAAATGACAACTAGTTTAACTGAGGTTAGAGATAAACGTTATTACGTTAATCGACGACGTACGACGTATAGCTTAGGAAATACATCACCAACAATAACTGCAGATGGCGATACGATTAATTTTTTGTAAAAAAATCAAACTCCTTCTAAAGTCGGTTGACTCGTTCTTGTAAATTATGAAAATGTGTTTCGGAGTTTCAGCAATTAAGTCGTAGGTAGTGTAGTTTTTTTTATATTTTTTAAATTATGATACATTAAAATAAACTTGTTATGTTATGTATTTGTTTACGATTAGGACAAGATTATATAGTTTTAAGTGCGAAGTTGAGTTTAATTTCAACTTTAAAATATTTTTGTCACGGGCAAAATGTCGGTAGTCGTGGCCGTGGCAGTCGTGGAGACCGCGGGGGACATGGAAACAGCGACGAAATGGTGGATTAACAACATATATTAACAACTCGAAATCTTATCAAAAATGTCTCATTAAAACTCAATACGACAATGTTATTCTGTTTTTCATTTAAAAGAAACGTTTATAATAAAACGAAAATAAAAACAACAAGGTGTATGGCAGACCCTAGATGGGCGGCCATCTTGGTACAAAAAGTCATAGCGCGAGCTCGAGAGGCTATGGTAAAATTACGAGAAGTGGTTGTTTTGTTTTGATTTATTTGCTCTGTACTCAATGATGATTAAATATAAATATCTTGGCTTTATTTGAAAGGAAATTTAGTTCAGTTTTTTGTAAAATTCTTATGATGAAATCGTTTACAACTTTTGTGTATGGCTTATATCTATAAAAAATATAAGCATTTTTGCTCAGACACAAATTTTTAATCCCAGGTTAAGTACTAATTTATTAACTTTATCCAATTGTTAAAAATACGTTTTAATCAATCTGTAGTATTTTTTTTTCATAGTTGTAGTGATTATATTAACAACAGATATAATGGTTTTTGTTGCGATGTAGCGGGCGCGGTGCGCAACTGATTTCACGTCAATACTATATTATAGTAAAATCAGTCGCGCGGCCCGTACGTGAGTGTTAGGTAATAAAATCTGACACAGACTAGAAAAATTATATTGGATTTACTAAATATATAATGGAGACACAGACTGGGTCCATATAGAGCAAACAGTGATCTATGGACGTTTTAGTTTTTACTAGTCTGCGTTCATTATCAACTTACAGAATACAGACTATTTTCGTGTTGCTGGAAAATTTCAAATTAACAATCATTTCAAAATCAAAATATATAATAACAAAGCTGTGATATTACAATTGATGATATACTTTTGATGATGGCACCTTCAAATGATAAGATAGGTTGGTAATATTTGATTAAACAAATTATTGAACATTAGTTCACACATTTTTTGCGATAGCCTAAATGTAGTTGAAATATAAATCGGATAAAAATGATTCCAAGGAAAATATCTAAAAATTGTTGTTAGATTGTATATGATACTGATGCTGACTCGTATCAAAAAAATAATTGAGTAGTATAGTAGCAGCGGAAGAAATTAACTGCTCATAAGCCGAAACGTATATTTTGCGTGTTGTTCTCACGAGTAAGTAAATGCGTGCTCCTCTTTCACCATGCCTCCTGCTGATTTAGGACAAATCTTTGTTTTTAATTTATTTTTATTATTCTTTATTACTCAAGATGTCATATGGAACATGGTGTAATGGTTGCAGCTCCTTACAAACATCATGTAAAAAAAATTGGCGATTAAAAAGAGTGGCGGAGAGTTTATTGCCAGTTCTTCTCTTCCGTTCTACGCCCTTAATTTGAGAACTGGCAGTAAATATTAAATTAGATTCATTTAATTTTTTTTTGACGATCATAAGTGTACATTATGTTACCTATATGAATAAATGAATTTTGACTTTGACTTGACTAAACAAAAATGAATCCATTTAAAAGCCATCATTAGTCCGTTTAGTACTTATGAAGATTCAAGCTATTGTTTCATCGGTAAAAAATATACAAACAGACAAAAATGTAGGTTCTATTAGTCTTTTCTGATCGCGAACTTATTAATTTCGTAAAAATTATCCGATCATAATAATTTTGTATGAATACAAATAAATTAATAAAAGTACAGATTCAAATATGATTTAACTAAATGTAGTAAGTTGTATTATATTATTTATTGTGTATTCCGTTCGAAATAGTGATTTCATATTCTTTCTGTATGCCGCTCCGCTATTTTGTTTTATCATACGATGTTTGAAAATAGTATCCAAGACAACCAGCTAGTTAGTACGCCCGTTATAAAATCGATTCAATCCTTATCTTAACACCTACTCCACGTTGGGCTTAAATTCGTGCAAAGCGCCAATTAACTTAGATTTTCTTTCCATAGACATTACTGCTTTGTCGTCGCTAAAGGAACTGGATGATTTCTTGGCCTATACTATGATTACTATTTCAAGAAATATATCATTATAACAGTGAATTCTCGTGTAGTAACCTAATTTTTGTTGAAGCTAATTTCCAATGATTAAGCCTCAAGGAAGCCGAAAAGTAATCTTTCTGAAGATTATTGCACCCTTCAATTAATTATAAATTAACTTCATAAGTAAATATATTATTGATTTGCTCCTTTTTTTTAAAAGCCCAATTTTAAAGCGTAATGCCTGGCTAACTTAACAAGACTGGCTGTTATTATGAGTTAAAATATCTAGATTATTGTTTTATAACGGTTGGAAATTTTATAAATCTGAAGATAGTAATTATCTATAAATAAATACATATGTATATATTAAATGTAAGGACGTATTATGCGCAATTAGTTTACTGTATATAGGCACCATTATATTTTTTTAATATAGCCTGAAAGCTGAAACCCCTAATCAGTATCGCGCTGAACGTTACACGAACCGCTCGCTAACTAACATAACTCATATTTTCCTAATTTTCGTAACTTTTCAATCAAGCTTGTTTATCTAACTTGGATGGAGTTAGATTAGATTCAGTTTAATTATAAGTTGTTTTTATAATATAACAACTGGTATATAGTAACTTTGATATCAGACGCTTTTAGACTTTATTTGTTTGTTGAAACCGTCGCGTGATTTTAAACTGTGGTGTGTAATTTTATAAACTGTTCTTCATATTTTAATTATAATAATTTATATGATTATATCTATGATTTTGGAATCTCTTTTTCGTCTTAAAAGGCGAATGAATTATTCATATGTTAAATTTAAATTTATTGCCATTTATTGTGCCTATCACAATTCAACTTTATTATAGGTCCTTATTAAATATTTATTGTAACATTGTTTGCTTTAGAACAATGAGCGATCGAAGGCGAGGTATGGCAGCGCCGTTCTACGCAGCATCTCGTCGCACGTCTGCGGAGATTATCAGTGAAGCACGCGCCGCGATTAGAGGAGGTACGATATCCTAGGTATTCATCGCACCGGCTATCACCTTTTTTGCGGTGACACCCATCCGGTCCCTCAACTTTAAGAACAATGTACAAACCAAAAAAACGCTAGCATAAAAAATATTTTTCAGGGATTCCTCTACTAGCACTTGATCAGATCTATGTAGAATTCGGGGATTCCCGCAAAAGAGTCTGATACAACGCTGTCATGGGGATTCCCCGTCCAATACTCGGGATCTTTTAATAAATAATCCATGTCCTTTATCTTATAAAATTTATTGCTTTTTACTTTTGATGTGGTGACACCACCAACTTCCGCACTGGGTGCCACTCAAAGTAGCTACACCACTGATCCTAGGGACTTCTTATTTAGACCTTTAGATTTTCGGTCAAAGTCGTTACGCGTGCTTTGTATGTATTTAATTCCTGGGTACGATTGAGTTTCCTTTCTGCATGTGCAAGTTTGCTCAAACTTTGAAGAGATGCCTTGATAGAATGGGGATAGTGGATTATTAATATTATTAATACTAATAAATAAAAGATTAGCTGACCCGGCTAACTTCGTTCCGCCTTACAGTGTGATAATATCGTTGTTACTTGATTTAATTTTATTTTAGGATTTCATTACAGTAATAACATTAATACAACTTTTTTGCAAATACAGGTTTTTTTATTGCTTGCCATTGCAAAAGTAGATTGGCAGTTTTACACATTAGGCCTCTTCCATCTAGCGCCAATATTAAGATATACAACATTTTTTTATGAGGTAACACATGTATTTGATCAATGTTGTCATCCCTACTCATCGGCAAAGAAGACAGAGGGTGTAGGCCGAGAGAAAAAGCCGGCGTAAAAAACTCTCGGTATTCTTTTTAAAAAAAAGCAAATCATCAAACAATTCTACAATATTTAAAACAAATATAGCAAATTAATTAGAAGTAGCCTTCCCAGCACTAATCCCAGGCCCTTTTATCAACTAGATAATCACTAACTTTATAGTAAGCCTTTTTACACAGCTTTTCTTTAATACATTTCTTAAATTTAATAAAAGAGCCTCTGGGATTTTATTAAAGAAGAGTATCCCGTTTCCCAAAAAAGAAATACTAACTTTAGACAGTCTAGTACGGGGAAATTGCAGCCTGCGTTTGATGATAAGAACTATTAACGTGTACCATGTATTTCTATCCTATTAATAAATTACATAAATTTGGCATTTGGTTTAGTAAGACCTGTCTAGACCTGTCTACTTGGTTTTTTGGTGGTAGGGTGTTATTACAACAGCTGGGATTACAACCTTCAAACGGAATTTAGGATTAAGTACATATATCCATTTACAAATGATTGCTTAGGACATTTTTGAACGTTCAATTCCAATTGAAAAATTAGTAATACGCCGCGATACCTTTCTTCGCACGAAATAACACATTTTCACATGCAATTTTCAACTAAAGGTGGACAAGTCACGCGACACGCTGACGCAAATATTAATAATATTTTAAATAAATTATTCTCTTATAGCTACTTCAGTATAAATACAAAAGGCTAGATAGTATTTTTGTGTTAAATATTGTTAGTAAATGATGCTAGATCTGAATTAAATTGTTGGACATTACAATCTAGGCTGATCCAGCAATGAGACTATTAAAAAAACCAACCCTGATATGCAAATTTAAAAAGAAAATCCGTCCATATCGAACCACTATATTTTGGAAAAAACAGGGTAAATTTTTTGGACTAATCGAAATTATATCTCTTTTCTCATTCAGGTTGAAAGAACATAAAAAGATTTAGTAGAAACAGTATGAAACAATTTAAAAGAAATCTGGGTCGTGTTGAATTATCAGTGAATAATTTAGCTTTCTAAATTGTATTACAAATTAATACATGTGCCACACAAAGGACGATGACCTATAATAACCTGCATGAACTGGGACATGTGATTTATCGTTATATGCTAAGCTATAGATACATTTGCACTTTGAATAAAATCTATCAGGTTTTATCAAATCATTTGACAATCGAATGTAAAATGTATTGATCACTACCTATGTATGCCCTATTCCCCCCTTAAAAGGTAAATAATATGATGATGTCAAGGCGGTAATTGTTCATAAGCCATAAACCATATTTTATATGTTACTAGCTGCCCCCGCGTTCTTAATTTCTCCTTTATGTGATTTTGCTTAGTCTATCTGTTTAGTACATACCAACATGGAACTTACATACAACATACATATTAATAGGGTTTAATCGTAGAGGGGTGAAAATTAAGGGTTATATGTATTTTTGTTCAAATAAGAAACTAAAATATAATAATAAAAGTTTGGGCGTGGACCGTTTTTCAGACTTATTGAAAATACATAATATAATAATCGTGCGAGCCGCTTCGGAGGAGTATGGGAACGAACATGAACACGAGAATTCTATATATTAGATTTATATAATCACCTTTTTGTCCGAAGTTACAAATTACAATCTATGGTCCTGGCATACCTCTCTCGCTTCATCCACTTTCATGACAATCACCAAGTTTGCTTATCAGTTATGGGTACATTTAAGTTATCCGGTCTTTGGTTTCAGGACATTTGGTTTAATTGTTCCAAGTATGTACGTATTTTAGAGCTAAGAAATACTCTGCCTGCTAAAATTCATAGGTTATGAGAATCTTGAACTATAATGCTGCATTTACATTCAGCCGTAGTGAGCAGTACTTACGACGAAGTATCGCGTTTACACACTCGTCCTGCCCACTACAATGTAAATGCGGTATAAGAGTATTTTACATTGCAATTTGTATATTGTTTCACAGTACCTATGGTGACATTGCTTGCTTTTCGTTGCCTAGGAGTCTAAAGCCGAGTAATTCTGTGAAATAGATAGTGATCCTGTGAAATTGCAAAATCTTTTAAAACATCAGAGGTATACTAAGTTATTTTTTGTTTTTAATATATCTATGTTTAGATTCCACAAGGCCTATGCAGGCATATTCCTTTATCTTATTATAGAACTGGTGAGAGAACTAGCCGCAGCCTCTTTAATTATATTTGTAATATTCATACGCGAGGCGTCTCGCGAGTCCTAAGGTTTTGTGCTAGTGAGTGATGTGGTTTACAAAGTTGCATAAAAGGAGCTTCTTAACATTTGGGGTGATCGTTAGCACAACAAAGTAACATAAACTGTACCTATGGGTCTCAAGAGACCTTGTCTTCTCACAATTTGCTACCTCGTAAACCGTTCCATGATGATGAAAATGACCTCCAGGACTATTTCTAAATCTTGACATTCCCGTGTACAATCTTTTTTTTAGAAAAACTGGATGACACGGCTTACTTCGTTCCGCCTTGCTATCTAAAAATATCGTGTTAACTTTGGTTAAACTGATTTTAGTATTAAATTAATAGATTAATACAGAATTGCAAACAATAAAACATTTATTGCGAAAGAAGAATGGCAGTCTTACACATTAGGTCTCTTCTTTGTAGCGCCATTATTGCGATACTGCATTATAAAGCACTTTCTGATACACAACATGTCTTCGATCAAGATCAAAGCCTGCTTATGCATCTCCTCATTTACCTCAAGATCGAAATTTCTAGAACTGACACGAATGTAAAATTATGCGTAGTTTTGTCAATGGCACCACATGCTGTTTGCATTCGTAAAATTAATTCATTATTTGTTTTTCAATAACTAATCCAATATTTTATGACCTATTCTGCTCCACGGAAAAACAAAACTAACATCGGTCCAGCCGATCTTAAAAGTGAGTGCTTTAACACGACTTTGCTTTATATATTATAGAAACCAAACTTTCAGAAATGACGAGTCCGTCCAGCGGTTCCAGTCTTGGGGCGGTGCGACCACTACGCACGCGACGACCCTTTACACCCCGCGAACCGCAGCGTACGCTGTTCCATGAACGATCTAAGAAGAAGGATGCCAGGCCTCCTAGTTCTTTTGAGTAAGACCTATTAGCTTTTTCTTATGCTCACCATACTACGACATCGCCTTGCATGCACTTTTTAGGCAGGCACGAAAGTTATAAATCATTTATGAAATAATGTTTCCTTAAAAGTACTTTGTTTATTCACAAATAGTCTAGCCATACATTCAGAAACCTAAAATGCATTATCAATTTCAGCTGGATATTATAATTGGTTTGAAGTAAGACCTGGCACAGAAGATTGTTGTCTGCTTGCTTCTCTGTCTGGTTATAGCAAATAAGCCTGAATGTGCTGTTTTGAGACACTGGGTTCATATACATGCCCATGTGCCGGGTGTCTCAAATCAACGTAGACTAATGAATTTAATGTTTTTAATAATTTTACTAACATAGTTATAAGTCTTATAAGTTTTACTATACTAACAACATATGGACTTGTTGATTGGTCTGAAATAAATGATTTTATTTTATTTTATTTATTTAAAAAAATAAATGATCAGCAAACAGATACAGAAATGTGAGGCCCAAACCTAAAAGTTTATTTTTATTTTAAAGTAATTCCAACTAAATTTATTGGCTATTGGTAGATCACGGCGCGGTCTTACTTCTTGAGTCTATAATACACGAAGATATCTAAATATTACTTCTACATTTGCAGGCTCAAGTATCTGCCCCTAACCGAAGAGGAGGCATTAGTGGCATCCGGAGCTCGTGTCGCTGGATTGGATGAGGACGATCTTACAATTATTGGTGAACGGAATAGTGCTCAGACTAGGAAGGTGTTGGTAAGTTTCATGAAGAGTATCAGAGTCGAAACTGATTTAATAAGGAAAAACGTATTTAAATCAATTTATTTATTCATATTATGGGCAGTGTTGACCTAGTGGCTTCAGCGTGTGACTGTCATCCCTAAGGTCGTTCGTGTAGGTTCAAACCCCGGCCCTTTATCAATTTGCTTTCTTTCTATGTGCGCATTTAACATTCGCTCGAAAGGTGAAGGAATACATCGTGAGGAAACCGACATGTTCTTAGACCTTGTGCGTATGTCTGGCATATGCTAATCACCTACTTGCCTATTAGATTCAAATGTTCATGAAACAGATACAGAAATCTGAGTTCCAGACCTGAAAGGATTGAAGCGCCATTGATTAATTTTTTATTTATATGTATGTTATTTATTCATACTAGTAAACCAATAAAAAGATCCTCGTCTAGTTAAATGTTACCCTTTACCTCTGAAGTTGACGATGTGTAACATACAACGATACCAAATCAAATCAAATCAAAATATCTTTATTCATATAGGTAAACATGTACACTTATGAACGTCAAGAAAAACAAATTAAATAATTTACATTTACAACCAGTTCGCAAGTCAAGGGCGTAGAGCGGGTAAGAAGAACTGGCAAGAAACTTTCCGCCACTCTTTTCAATCGCCAAGTTTTTAATAAAAATTGTTTGAACTGGAGCAAATCAATCCCAAGGATTAGGGTCATTTAAGTATTCGTCACATTTATAAAAGGCTTTATTAATTAATTTACTTTTAACAAGGGCTTTGAATTTATTTAGTGACAGTTCTCTAATTTCACTTGGGAGTTTGTTGTACAAACAAATACAATTTCCATATAAGGAGTGGTTTGTCTTCTGGAGGCTGGTTGGTCGCACACTCAAATTAGTTTTGTATATGAAATTCCGGTGTAGTTCTCCCACGTTCTAATGTTCGTATACGTTCATATCCGTACAGCTGATATCCTTATTCTGTATTATCACATCTATCCACCGTTCCAAAACTCAATCAAAATGCTTATATGTTTTAAGTGATGTTCCGGAATGGAACTTAGAACGATAAAACTAAGATAAAATCAACTAATTCGCTAAAATCTTAGTAGATTTACTTCATATGTCGTATTTGAAAAATATTTAACGATTATATATCATCCGTGCAATGCTTTCAAAGGGAAGGTGATTAAATATTGACGACAATTATAAACAACTTAACAGTTCTTATTAATATATCATTATATTAATCATTAATATGACATTTGCATGTCTATTTTATATGGCTGATTGTGTTTTTCAATGTACCAATGTGTTTTGGAATGTACCACATTTTATTATAATAAATAAGTATTTTGGACTTAAATCTAGTCAAATTTCATTTTGTAGTTTCATCTTGGTAATCAATAAAATATAAGGGAATACAAAGGAAATAAATAATACGTAATTATGGTAGTGGTTTTAGTACATAATCGACATTTAAGAACCAATGTTACAGAATCGCAGTAAAGTGTCGCCGCCAGAAAAATCAAGTAACGAATGGAGTGGTTTCCCAAAACTACCACATTTGAGTGGTAAGAGTAAACCACTACATCGACGTAACACTACTGCTGCTAGCACTGGTAAGTTTTTTTTATAATTTATAATAAAAATTAGCCATCATTCATCCATATCCTATTGATATACCCTATACCATAATAGGTACAGATAGAGTTTTACTAGATTAATATGCGGGCCCCGGAGGAGGCCTTCTCCATCTTTTTCCAGCTTACTTGATGTTTTGCCGTCGTCATCCATTTTATTCCAGGTTACTTTATGTTTTGCCGTCGTCATCCATATTTTTACAGCTTACTTTAAGTTTTGCCGCCGTCATCCATTTTTTCCAGCAACCCTTTTATTTCGTCAATCCATCGCTCGATTGACCCTAGTTTATTTATCTTTGAAGTCAATACATTCCGCTACGTGTACAATTTAGTTTACTGGTATTAAAAAAATCCAATTCATATTTGCTTATTATTAAACCTGCTTTTCAATAATAAAAAATTACACATAGTAATAATAATAGTTACTAAAATCGGTGAATAGAAAACTAAAAACAAAATTAAATTTGTTGACTATGACTGCAATACCTCTAACGTTCCCAACATTTTGTATTGCGATACTTATTCGTTGATCAAGCTAAGTATAAGCCTCGTGGTCACACCCAAGAGTCAGCTTAATAAGTGATATCATGAAGTCTTTCTCATAACTGAGAGAAATGAAATCACGATCATACGAAACATCTGTCCGCTTTCTTTCGGTCTATGTACGGAAAATGGCATTTAGACCCAAAAAAGTCGATGGCGTGTGTCAGGATCTCCTCACTTTTCTCTTAAAAAATTAAATTATCACGTAATGAATCTGGAAGTGGCAGTCAATGGCAATATAAATTAAGTTTTTTTTTAATTTTCAATAGATGAGAACGACCTGTCTCACGCGATCTCAATAAGTAAACCCATCGGACAGGCTTCTGGAGACGGTTCGTTTGCTTCGGGATTTTTAGCCACTAAAGGTAAGTTCAAAATCTAGGTAACTTTATAGAAATACTGTATTAGAATCGTATTTTTTTTATCTTATAACCTGTTACTATAAAGTGTACAAGAAAACATTTTATTAATAGATAATGTAACAATGATTTTTTTGTAAGGTACGTACGTAGTTTTTTTTTTTGTTCTTTGTTTTTTTTTCAGTTTTTTATTTGGAGCAATGCATGCTTTTACGAAAAGAGCCATGTGTGTGTGTAATGTGGTGTAACCTCATAAATAAAACTGAAAAGAATGAGACAGTCTTCTATCTCCTTTCTACATTCTTATTTACTATATGTATGTCTCGTACACATGTTTACAGCTCTGACTCCAGATACAAAAAAGTCTCAATATAGTACCAGGCCGATGTCGTATGATGGGCCATTGGGGGATGTTGGAGTTAAGCAAATTGCGGTACAGATGCCTAAAACATCACACGATAATTTTTACAGGTAATTAGTATCGAGTAGATAAAACATAGTTTTTGCATTTCACCTGACTTCGAAAAAAGAAATTTTTGGTTTCGTACGTAATTGATATTATTGGAATTGGATAATCTATTTAGGATTGGACGTGCACGTGGTAAATTTTGTTAATCTGACATATTTCACAAAATTGGCAAATCAGGTCTAATATCTCTCAAAATATGCAAGTGTTAAATTTAGCTCAAGAGGTCCTAGACAAAATTATCTTACGACACGTGGATCGTATTGATCACGTTTTATTAGATGTTAACGAACAATGATATATGTCTAACACCCCTTAGTTATTAACCACCGCAACTTATTTATTTATTATTTATAAAGTCAAGGTCAAACCATTTATATCAAATAGGCCTATTGGAAAGGCACTTTTGAAAGCCAAAGTACAAGATAAAAATATATTTAAAAAAAGACTTTAGTTGCCCCTTTCAAATGGTGGTTTCATATCGAGAAGAATGGGCAAGAAACTCCATACTTACTCTTAAAACAGTTTAACAATATGTTGTATGCTTTGATTCGATAATTCTATGTGAAGACCATGTACCTAGAACAAAAAAAAACTATTTTATTAAATTTATTGTAAATTACAACATATGTGTTATAGTTTTTTTTAGATATAAGTTTCGCCAATGAGTCATGTACTTGATGCTAGTTTTTGTCTCTTATATTTAAGGGGTTAGGCGCTGTATGCTGAAATACAGGTTTACACCTAGTTCAGCGTCAGATAAACCTGACTAATTTTATAAATAAAACTAGCGCAATTAGATATAAGTTTTTTCTGTGAAATAAATTATTATTATTATTAAAATATAATCTAAATTATTATGTAGATACATGGTGCTCAATATTGCAAGTATAGATTTTACATTATTTAGAAATAAATAATTAACATACTCTCAAACAGTGTGTGGGCTACGTCAAAGTCGTTTCATTTTAAAAGAAAAAATAAAAGCAAATATAAATTTATATAATTAATAACTGTAATATTCTAAAAAGTCCAATTCCAAAACGACGTAACTCAATTTCGGTGTAGTTTATTATTCGTAACGCTAATTAAGTTTGGTGGCGGCTTTTGTATGGATATGTTCAAATAAAACTGTTTGTGTGGGTAACAACTAACTTTAATTATTTAAAATATGAGCTTATAACTAATATTACGTTAGGGGTAGTGGAGTTGCGTTGCTGGAACAAAAACTAACTTGATTTATTGAAGAGTACGTAAATCTAACACTTATGTTATGGACATTATCAGAAACGAGAATGTTAAATTAAAATGTATGTGCGATTATTGTTTACATTTTGTCTAAGCATTTAAATATTAACTAAAATATATGTAACTTAACTAATGTTAGGTTACATAACTCGCTTCAAAAACTCAAATCTTAGAACGGATTCGTCATCGGATCTCCTTTCTGATACATATACCTCTTTCGCTTCATCCACTATCATGACATAGAGACAGTCAAGCACGCTCTAGTGGGAGTAGTTAAATATGCTCTGTAAATTGTAAAATGAATCATTTTTTCAGCATGACGCTTTTGGAACTGTCAGAAGCACTGTCACAAAAGTGTGATGCAAATCGGACAATGATGTTATTTCAAGCCTTGCAGAATAAAATCGATATTTCCTCACCAACGGGTAGCCTAAGAGACCTGGTCTTGAGATCTTTATACACGCATATAGACAGTGAGGATGAAATTTTGGTGGCCATCGCAAGAGCTATGCTCACAGTAAGTGACGGTATTTTCCATAGCGTTATTTTAAAATTCATTAGTCACATTTAAAACGAATGAAAAAAAGGCGAACGTTTAATACAGCCCCATTTATCCTCAAAAGCCGGCACAAAATGAGCGTCCTATGGGCTGGTTTGCCCCTATCTTATAAAAAAAGTGTGTGTGTACTTATGGAAAAATAACTAAAATTCAGTAGTGATTAACGATTTAATATTAAAATAAATCAAAAAATATTTTTTAGATAAGGAATGTAAGGAAGGAACGTTGCAAGGAATGTAATCATTTTTAATTAACGATGTAACTAAATTATAATAATAATAATAATAGCCTTTATTCAGATACATTTTACATTATATATTTTATATAGATTTAAACAAATTTCCATTTTAATCCAATTCTGGTGCATCTGTGTGCCCTTTTTTGGCAAAGGCCTCCTCCAAATCCCGCCATTCCTCTCTGCACTGTGCCACTCTCTGCCATGTACCACCTGCCGTTTTGTTTAATGTGGTCAATCCACCTTCTCAGTTGTCTCCCTTTTTTTTTCAGTTTTTTGCTCCACTTTTCTGTACCTCTTGCGATGTGTCCCACCCATTTCCACTTTAGCTTCTTGATCGTTATTGTAACATCTGTTACCTTAGTTATTTTCCTTAATTCTGTATTCTTTATTTTGTCTCTTCTTGTTTTCCCTATCATACATCGTTCCATCGCTCTTTGACACACCTGTAGCTTTGTATACTGCGCTTTAGTAGGCGCCCAAGTTTGTGACCCATATGTTAGTACGGGTAGTACACAAGTATTGAAGACCTTTCTTTTAATTACCATGCTTGTTTTCTTATTTTTCATGACTTCTTTAAGCGCCCAAAAGCTCTTCCATGCTTTTGCTATTCTTGTGTCGATTTCTTTTGTTGTTGAATCGGTCATAGATATTGTCTGCCCGAGGTACAAGTACTCATCTACGTATTCTATAATATTGTTATTTAACAGTACTTTTTCCTTTCTGGAATTCGTCATTACTTTGGTTTTCTCGGTATTCATTTTCAGACCGACAAACCTACTTTCTGTGTCAAGGTCTGTGACCATCTTCTCCAGTTCATCGCGTGTTGAGGCAAATAGAATTAGGTCGTCTGCAAACCTTAAGTGGTTCAATCTTTCGCCGTTTATCATTAGTCCGTACTTATCCCAACTTAGTTTTTTGAAAATTTCCTCCAGAACAGCTGAAAACAGTTTAGGTGACAGAGGGTCTCCCTGTCGCACTCCCCGTTCAATATTTATAATCCCTCCTAATTTATCAATTTTTATTCTAGTTTTTCCATTTTTATATATATTCCTGATTATTTTTATATATTTATTGTTTATCCCCTGACTTTGCAAGGCTTGCCATATTTTTTCATGTTCCAAAGAGTCAAACGCCTTAGAATAATCAACAAAGCATAGGTAGATTGGGAGATTATATTCTTTGCTTTTTTCTAAGATTTGCCTTACTACGAAGATATGGTCTATTGTCGAATATCCACTCCGGAAACCTGCCTGCTCTAAATGTTGGTTGTCATCTAAGATTTTACCAAGTCTATGTAGAATTATTTTAGCGAAGACTTTTGTATATATTCGTTATAGAGCTTATGGGCCTGTAGTTGTTGATGTCACTCTTATCTCCTTTATTGTGTATAAGTGTTATCGTCGAGTTTGCCCATTGTTCCGGTATTGATTCCGTTCTAACTATCTCATTAAAGAGAACGGTGAAAGTAGGTACCAATACTTCCTTTAGACTTATCAAAAGCTCGTTGGTGACGTAATCTGGACCCGGTGATTTGTCCTTTTTCAGAGTCTCGATAGCCCTTTCTACCTCCCTTGGCAATATATCCGGTACCTCTTCTCCATCTTCTAGCGTCGTTTCTTTATTGCTTGTTTGGGTAGAGTATAGTTGTTTGTAGAAATCTGTCGCCGTTGAGACAATATCCGGGCGTTTGGTTATTTTATATCCTCTTTTGTTATTTTTATTTGGGATCCAGTTAATATTAGTTTTCAGTTCTTTGACAGCTTTCTTGATGCCACCAGTTTTGTTTATGTACCGTTCAAGTGTGTCTAATCTTAGTTTTTGTATGTCGTGCTTAAGTGATAATTTAATTTGTTTACTAAGCTTCGTTATTTCTACTCTGATCGATTTCGTTTTATTCTCCAATTTAATTAATTCCTGCCTTTGCTTAAGGAGTAAGAACGTCTCGTCTGATACCGAACGCCACTTGTTTCTATTTGGAGGCACTCTGTTTGAACTGTAAGTTATGGCTTCTAAAACATTGTTGTACTTTTCTTGTACTGATAATTCTTCCAAGTTTAGTTGGATTAAATGTTCTTTTATTTCGCTGATATTACCGATAAGGTGTTTTGATTCTCTTGTCCTAGCTTTAAAAGGTCTAGTCTTATCTAATTTTATTTTTAGATTAGCTCTGACCATACGGTGGTTAGTATTGAAGTTTAGATTCTTAAGAATTGTACAGTCGCTGAACATGTTAGCCCTATTTGTAAGAATAAAATCGATTTCATTTTTATAGAGTCCGTTTGGTGAAATCCATGTCCATCTATTTGACGGTCTTTTTTTGTACATACTATTTAGAACCTTTAAATTATTTTCGTATGCTAATTCTATAAGTTTAGTTCCATTCCTGTTTCTTTTCCCTGTACAGTAAGGGCCTAGTATAATTTCTTCTCCTTTTCTTCTCTTACCTAGTTGAGCATTATAATCTCCCATAACAATGAGATTTTTATGTGTATAATTTAATATAGCTCTTCTAAGATCTGCGTAAAAGGAATCCACATCGGCGTTACTGGCTTGTTCCGTAGGGCAGTAAATCTGTACTATAGACCATTTTGCGTTCGATTGTGGCATTGTAATGTTCAGAATAGCAATTCGTTCAGATATTCCCAAGAACTCCTCGATATTCTTTTTAAGTTCTTTTTTTATAAGAAATCCGACTCCATATTTGCCTGATGTTTCGCCTTTAAAATAAAATACAAAATTACCATGGTCTTCTATTTCTTCTCCTAGCCTCCGAACTTCGCTAAGGCCTATAATGGACCAGTGAATTTTTTCAATTGCTAATATTAGCTCAGTAAGGCTTTCTTCCTTTCTTAGAGTGAGAGTATTAATTGTTGCAATATACAGGTGCTGATTGTCTTTTTGGCGATTGACTATTTTGAGAGAATTATTTTTTATTTTGGGATTTGAAGGGTAATTGTCTTTTTCTAAATTATACATACCGACAATTAACCTCAAAACTATAAATGCAGTCAAATCAGTTTATTCAAATCAGTTTTATCACTAATATTCAATATATTATATAGATATATGTACTAATAAATTATTAGTAAATACTATCACCGTCGTAATGAAATTGATTGATCTTAGATCAGATCATTGTGGACAGTTCGTCTCGCTAAAATGTAAAGTGGTGAAACAAGTAAAACAGAGCAGTGTGTTTGTTCCAGTAAATAAAAAGCGAATGGTGAGATTCAGACATAATATAGGTAAACACCTACCTCTATTACCGGTAGGTAATACCGTTAATACCCAATACAACAATCTAAGTGATTGTATTAATAAGGAGTTCAACACCATCTTTACTCCAAAGAAAGTCTCTCATTCGCAGTGTAAATCGTTTAGTGATTGGGCGACAGCGGGAATTTATAAAAGTAGACAACGGTTGTATGACCTTTACGCTGAAAAGTCATACAATCATAATGAAGAATTTACTCTATGTTCGAAATTATTCTAAATTATTTAAAAAAGTTTGTTACGCGGCTAAGTCCTTATATATCAAAAAAAAGATTGAAAATAGTACAAATAAAACTAAAATGACTTGGAAGATAATTGATAGTGAAACTGGAAGAGTCAAAGATCGCAATAGAGATATCGAACTATGTGTCGATAACACTATAATCAAATCTAACGAAGAGATAGCGATTTTTTTTGATAAGTACTTTTCTGACATTCCAATTTCGACTACTAAGTCTCTTCAATCATCTCCCGCCCTCGCTGAATCACTGCTCAAAGATAATGTAAAGGAGTCAGTCAGTTTTATATTCCGACCCATTGGTGCCGACGATATAGTTAGAATATTTAGAACCATTGATATTAAGAACACTACCGATATTTGGGGTATTTCTGTAAAAATAATGAGTAGCATAATTGATGTAATTGCCCCACATCTAGCTATAATTTTCAACAATTGTATTAAAAGTGGCGAGTTTCCCGATCTAATGAAACATAGTAAAGTAATTCCATTATTTAAAGCAGGTAGTATGTCCGACCCCAGTAACTTTAGACCAATTTCCGTACTACCTACTTGTAGTAAAATCTTTGAAAAAATTATATTAAATCAACTTGTAAGTTATTTTAATGTAAACAAATTATTACATAATAATCAGTTCGGTTTTACCAAGGGACACTCGACAGCCGATGCCGGTGTTGAGTTATATACCTATATAGTTAAGGCTTGGGAGGAGTCGCATGACGCCTTAGGTGTTTTCTGCGACTTATCCAAAGCATTTGATTGTGTCCAACACGAGACCTTAATCGGGAAACTCCGCCACTATGGCATCAAAAATACCGCACTGAATCTTCTGACTTCCTATTTACACGGTAGAACTCAGAAGGTTGAAGTGAATGGTAAGAGGTCCTCTGGGTCGGCAGTAGATATGGGAGTACCACAGGGCTCAATTCTTGGCCCTTTCCTCTTTCTTGTTTATATAAATGATCTACCTTTCATGGTAGAGAAAAAACATCAGATTGTTTTGTTTGCAGATGATACATCCTTGATTTTTAAAATCAAACGACAAATAACGAATTTTGACGATGTAAACAGAGCTCTCTCTTCGATTGTCCATTGGTTTAGTATGAATAACCTTCTGCTTAATGCAAAAAAAACGAAATGCATTAAATTTTGTGCAAAAAATGCAAGGGTTATGGATACTAGACCAATTATAAATAATGAGGAATTGAATCTGGATAATACAACTGTATTTCTTGGAATTACCATGGATTCAAAACTTCAGTGGTCCCCTCATATCAACGGATTGGCGAAGAGACTTAGTTCTGCAGCTTACGCGGTTAAAAAAATTCGCTCACTGACTGATGTCGACACAGCTAGACTTGTTTATTTTAGTTACTTTCATAGCTTAATGACGTATGGCTTATTATTATGGGGTCATGCTGCTGATGTCGAATCTATTTTTATTCTGCAGAAGAGAGCTATTCGTGCAATCTATAATTTAAAATGTAGGGAATCTCTGAGAGATAAATTTAAGGAAATTAATATACTTACCTTTCCCTCGCAATATATTTATGAAAATATTATGTATATATACAAAAATAGTGATAAGTATACTAGAATAGAACATACGCACAATGTAAATACTCGGAACAAACGCAGGCTGCAATTTCCCCGTACTAGACTGTGTAAAGTTAGTCATTCTTTTTTGGGAAGAGGGATAGTCTTCTTTAATAAAATCCCAGAGGCTCTTTTATCTCTGCCTTTTATTAAATTTAAGAAATGTGTTAAAGAAAAGCTGTGTAAAAAGGCTTACTATAAAGTTAGTGAATATCTAGTTGATAAAAGGGCCTGGGACTAGTGCTGGGCAGGCTACTTCTAATTAATATGCTATATTTGTTTTAAATATTGTAGAATTGTTTGATGATTTGCTTTTTTTTTTTAAAAGAGTACCGAGAGTTTTTTACGCCGGCTTTTTCTCTCGGCCAACACCTTCTGTCTTCTTTGCCGATGAGTAGGGATGCCAACAGGCTTGAATTTAATGACGTGGAATAAGTGATACTCTTATGATCCTATGTTCCAAAATAAACGTATTTTATTTTTATTTTATTTTATTTAATAAAAACACCAAAATAATATTTATTAATTCACACTGTTTAATTGTACTGTTACGAAACACGTGTTCTAAATATAAAAATACTAGACTAGAACTTGAAAATAGTTATTATCGATTTTCATGCCACCTAGAACGAAATTTACGATGTTTAGGTGTCGGTGTGCGCGCGCATCGTAAAAATTCACTCTCATCATTTTTCTCCATCGCGCCAAAAGAAGTATAACTTCAAAAATAGACAATTTCTTAAATAAAAAAACGAGCCCAACTCAGCTTTAATTTGCTGTCACCAGTAACACTAGGTGACAAGAAGGTAAACAGAAAGAAAATCCCTTGGTGCAGAGTGCGACCTCAGCTATAAGAGTTGCGCACGCGCTCGTCTGGCGCACTGCTACTAGAACAACACTGCTTTTTTTAAATAGTAGGTTTACGTATAATTTAAGCATCTCTTATCTTTATGTATATAATACTCTCCTGCTCCTCTGCTGTACATGTGTTTGTCACAACTCGTAAACGGCTGAACCGAGTTGAATGATGTTTTTTGTATGCGTTGTGTGGTGCCTTGATGGGTTTAAGTTCACAAATCAGCCTGGCAGATTGTGCTGTTCACAATGCATAATGGCTTGAAATATCATGCAGGTCAAGTCTGCTCCGCTAGTATTTTATAAATTACATCTCCTGAGGTCCTACTGCCATACAGTCTTCTTTTTTTAATTTTAGATGCGTGTGACTGGTCCACATCTGGCAGCTGCCTGTAAAATGGTGTTCAAAGTTGCAAGGAATGATAAAAACGACCACTTCTTTAAGAATAGTAATCTTTTAGGTAAATCCGAATCACGCATTAATTTATAGAATATTTTAGTTAATTAGTCTTTTGTTTGCATTTTGTATTTTATACTATAATATTTATATAATTCTACAGCACGTGTGTATGTCACTGAACTCCTCTTAAACGGCTGAATCGATTTTAATGGTTTTAATATGGGTTCGTAATTATACACCTACATGGCTGGATAGATTTGGATGAATTTTTTTTTGTATGCAAGTGGAGTCGAGAATTTTTACATTATTATATTTGGTTTGTATGTGTACAGTACAACGTCTGGCGGATCCGTTTAATAGCCATTTTGAAATTGTATTAATTGCAGATAGGAATTTCGTAAAAGATCATCTACAAATTTCGTTATTTTTTGGGTTGTTATTGTTTTTATTGTTAAAACTAGTTTAGTGGTAACTTGGAGTGAAACTGAGCATTCCTTTTTCCATATGTCATACAACAGAATAGAGAGTAGACAGATAATATTATTTCAAAAGTTAGGTTTCATGGTGACAATTTACATTAACGACATGTCCAAACGTTAATTGTCATATCGTTACACATTGACAATTCAACTATAATACGCAGTTTACTATTTGTTTTATTATTCCTTATGATTATTACTTGCTTGAGGTCGCTTATAAGTTTGATTCTGAAGGTTTTATTTTATAATTTAATAACACAATTTGCGAGCCATTTCATGATATACGACCTATCATGAAGCAGCCAACGAAATTTTTTAAATTTACGATTATTTTTACCAGAACTAGTCGTAGAAGGCTGTGGTCGAGCAGAGCCTATATCGGAGAGCGAATGCTGCGTGTACGCAGCCGGGGCTCTACGCTTTCTTGCCTTGGAGCCCACGCTTTGTGCGCTTGCGCATCGGGCGGGCGCGTTACATCTTGCAGCATTGCATTTGAAAATACTTAATAATGCGGTAAGAGTATTTATAGTGTAGTGTAGAGTATATAACGATACGAGATTTTTTAATACTTGTTTTGTTTATAAAGAACACTTAAGGTAGAGATGCTTAGTTCTGAGTGAAAGAAAGAAAGAGATATTTATAAGACACACACAAAATAGTTACAAAAATTGTAATACCAAATTGAAAAACCCATATTGCGTAGTTATTTGTCCTCCTCACAGATTTTCAGCGAGTGATACATGGACAGGCACGGGCAAATAAATAGATAAAGTACATATTGTCATGTCAAAAAATAATGCATAAAATTGAAAAACTTGTCCAGGAAATAAGCAAAAATGCCTGAGATATTCTTATATAATAATTTCATAAACTGTTCATACATGTTCTTTAAAAAATCGCATTATTTTGCGTACTGGCAAGACTTATATGCGAGGTGGAAACATTTGCAGACCCCAGCTCCTATTGCAGTACCAGAATCTGAGTTATTCAGAACAATACCAACTTAGGGTAGTTTTTATTGGCTGCATCAGAGAGGGTCGTTCTCTACCGATGCGTAGGCGTCAAATATTAAATTCATTTTCCACAACTAAGATTTCCGTTAACATAAAATTAAATTTTTACATATGAATGGCTCCATATACTGTATTAATTGATTAATATTGGTTACCTGTTTGGAATTATTATTTATTTATGTATTTTAAAAAAGCATACCTATGGAACACATACAAAAACACAATACATGCATGTCCATTGTCCATCAATTACAATGATGAAAAAAATACTATAAAAACAAAAGCCGAATTAGATTATTCTCGAATGTACCAGAAAACGGAGAGACCGCGCCAAGTATCCGAACAAGCTGTACACGCATTGTACCAAGTAACGGGCGCGTTACGTAACCTAGCGAATGCGAGTGAGCACTCGCCGTCGTTTGTTTCAAGCGGCGCCCTTGCCGAGTTGCTCGCGGCTTTGCAGTTACACACGGACCGGGATGTGCTTACTAATGTTGCTAGATGTCTTAGGTAAAGCTACGTTATAATAACATACATTAATATATTACATATAAAATCCTTTTTCGTCTTGACCTCATATTTCTGTAACTGTTTCGTGGTCATTTGTTTGTGAATGTGAAACTTCTTTATCGGCGTTGGAAAAAAAAATACCGTCACATTTTTCGATTACGCGTCACATGTTTCGGTTACGCGTCACATTTATCCGTTACGTGCCATCTTTTCTTGTCCCTGCCACGGATTCGAAGCCATTAATAACAGAAACAACGATATCAATGATAATAGAATTATCATTAATGAAATTCTAATTCTATAAAAATTTGACAAATATTTACAAAAAATATGTGATATATTTCAGAACTATATTTAACCAATTTTTGTAAAGTTGCATATAGTAGATTATTTTTCGAAAAATTAGGTCATTTAGAAGTTTCACTTCTTACGTGTGTACCCTAGACATGCACACATTTTTCATCACACACGCACGTTGAAATGTTTAAATCTAATAAAGTCACTGTACTAAAGTATTTAAACTTATAATCACATCATTTTATTATATGTACATATATTTAGATTTATAAATTAAACTGTGTTTTGTAGTGTATTATCAGCTGAAGAGTCATGTTGCGATTGGCTCTGTGCTTGTACGTGGAGCTCGCGAGCGTTACTCAGCGCGCTCGCTGCGTGCTCGCCGCGTGCGCCACTCGCAGTGCGACTTGCGTATACGCTTGGCAATATGGCCGCTGCGGACGAGCAGGCGTCTATTAACGTATGTTTTTTCAATCTATATTATTTTATTGAAGTACGTTTTTTGTATTTATTTAACAAAAATGTGGGTGTGATTTTAATCACAAAGACAGCTTTGCATTTAATATGCTATTTATACTGTCATTAACATTTATGTTACGATAATATAATTTGTCAAAACACATACTATATAAAATATAGTTAAAACCAATTTAGAAGTTCAATTATATGTGTACAAAATTATGTAGAAATTATTTTTAAAATAGGTACTTGATTTATGAATGAATAAGTTTTAATGAAAATCGCATTCACCAATAATAGATTCGTAAATCTTTTAGTGTTTGTGCTGCGAAAGTAGAATTAGTTGTATTTAGTAGTTTAATTATATGTGAAACTTTTAGATTTATAATGAAGAAAACAGTCTGGATGTTCTCCTAACTATTCTGGAGTCATACACGAAACGCACTGAAGGCGACGCAAAGGAACTTAATTCAGATCCCGATTTGCATTTAGTTGGTGAGTTAGTTTTTTAGTTTTTGTAAAATAGAATTGCTTGAGATCTACTAAGAGAGTGTTCAAGTATTACGAAACGAAATTTGGGAGGGGGGGGGGGGGGGAGTAAACGTTACGATGCGGGGCGGGGCTGAATTATGCGTTATTGTTAATATAATTTTCGAATTTCCGATACTTGGTGGTAAAGAAACGTTTTACTATTGTGTACAGAAAAACGTTACCGCGCGTTACATGTGGGGGGGGGTCATGAATCTCCAAAAATTGTGTGACGTAATACTTGAACGCTCTCTAAGCGATTACAAGCTTAATAAGATATAAAAAAGGCAAACCGGAAGGATTCACACATCTGATATTAAGTGATAATTCTCACGCCGCCTATGAATCACATAGCCAGAAGACTGGCAAGTGCATCGCCGGCTTTGTAACGTATTAGCTACAGCTTTCCAGGTATCTCTCGAGATATTTTTTACAGTATAGGAATATATAGTAATGCATGCCTTAGATCCAAAATCGACGGTGTGTATCAGGCCTAGAAATCTGACCACCTCTTACCTATTAGAAAAACAACATTACTTCTTCATACAATACAAGATAAACCCAATTATTTCAGATTCCTCAGTCTAATTACTAATACAAACTTTTTACGTTACTCAGTAACGTATCGTAGACTATAATACACGTTATCAACAAATATATATTTATATTTATTTATATATATACATTCTAAAACAATTTGTATGCCTAAAAAATACAAGAAAATATGATATCAGAAATTTAACTTAATTTAATTTTATATATATTTAATGTAACTAAAAACATTTAAAAGATAGTATAAAAAACTGTGGTATCTTTTATTTATGACGGCTTTTTTATTTTTCATTTTTATTAAATTTATATAATAATGATAAATTAACATGTTTTTTTATTTTGTATAAATAGGAAATATTGTTGACTGTGAATTATGTTAATGTTCGAATGTGTATTCCTTTTTTTTGCTTTGGTGTATAATGCTTAATGAGTAGGTGTAGGAATACTATAGAGCAAATAAATAAATACCATTACTGAATTTGAGACCTAAAAGGTTTATGTAAGCAACATTCCAGTGTATTTTATTCCCCAGGCTCTGATTTGGGAGGCTCCGATGGCTCCAACGAGGATGTTCTTATAAAGGTAAGATACGGTTCCCCTATGCATGTGACCATTATTTTTGGACTCAAAACGAGACATTGATTTAATTTTGGTCAATCAATCAATATTCAATGAAAAAAAACAGGTAAGTACCCAAAATGTTTTGTTATATTTATCATAAGAGAAAATTTTTAATAAAGATGGTGACGATTTCAAATGAGAATGAAACTCTTTTCACGTTTTTTTATATACTGCTGCTCAAATTTTCGCGCGGTTTCTGGAAACGGTACAATTTTGCGTCCCACAGTTCATTTTGGGAACACCGGGACTCGTAAATGGAAAAAGGGACAGTTTTTTCAAAATGGGACGTCTGACCACGTTACCTATCCACTACACGATTTGGATCGTTGTTTCTTGTAACAGCAGCAAAGGAGTTGAGCTTCTTGCCCCCTTCAAACTTTAAAGTATTACATGGTTCATTCAAGCGGAAATAGGTGTCTCGACAGTCGTGCCCTTCAATAGGCCGCATCTTACTTAATATCAGGTAGGGTTGTGGAAAAACGTCTATCCAGAACTGTAAAAATAAATATTTATTGAATTACACTTATCACGTTTCCTTAAACAAAACATACATAAAAAAGCAGGTTTCATAGGTTTTAAGGCAACGGGCAGCCTTATCGCTAACAAGCGATTTCAGGGAACCCTAATTTGAGACAATTAAAAAAGTAACACATACAGAGGGTAATTACAAAGAAGTGCATAAATAATTACCAAAAACTCTCAAAGTAACAAGTAACTAAAATGGAGTAAAATCTAAACAAAAAATAAATAAATGAATAAACAAAAATATAAAAAAAGCCAATCCAAAGTTTAATTAAGTCACAATTAATATATGTATGAATAGTAGCAGAATATAAATTTCAAGACTGAGCTCGTCTGTTATAAATAGGTAAGAAATTCCATAGACAATCTTATTCTTGAAACCCCTACTCATAAAACTGAATTCTATCAGTCCTCCTGTGCAATGTATCCTACTAAGCAGAATTCAGTTTTATAAGTAGGAGTTTCAAGAATAAGATTGTCTATGGAACCAACCATAGAGGAATTATGCGTCATATAGACACGACGTATTAATGAGGAAAACATAATAAGACACTGGCCATATAATACTTTCCCAAAGACAAATTGTCTATTTCGTTCTGCTCCTGTTGTCTACAGACTGTACGAGTCATAGCGAATTTGTGTCTATCCGAGGCGGTTGGGAAGAGTATCGCCGCCACACATTCTGAAAGAACTATTCGTGCGTTATTGGCTTGCCTTGATGTCGCCGAGAAATCAATCGATAATCAGGTATGTTATTGGAAATTTTAATTGTGTTTGTGAAAGAAGGTGCTCCGTTACACCTAAATGGAGGATATTTCACCAGTCTATCTACTGACTGTTTCGAAGGCCTCGGTGGCTGATGTCAAGAGGTTGCAGATATCTTCATGTCAATCAGTGGATTGCAACCGTAGATAATCATTCTATTTTATATGAAACATTCGCTGAATAACACAAAATATTATTGGCTAATTAAATGTACTACACTGTTTAATTAATCTTGATTTGGATATTACTTTCAAAATCAAACTCTTATGCCTTACATTGTTTCCATGGAAAGCGAAATCAGCAGTAATCGGGACTTGTCTCAAATAAAAAATGTCATAGGTAGGTATAGCAGAGAGCGATCATCCTAATAGACGGGATGAGCTAGGCATGGCGGCCTTAGCGACACTGAACAACGTCACTTTCTATTTAGACCCTGCGCCTGCGCCGAGGCGACTCGATGACACACTTGATTTGCTTTGCAAAGGTTTGACTTTATTCTACATCTATCTATTTACTTACGTTTGAAAAGTAAAACTATTCCCGTTTCCGAAATCACTATTATTAGCTATTTTTTACCACATAATCATGGTGTTCAGATCAAATTTACAAAGTTTGTAAATTTGTTAAATTACTAAGTAGTTCATATATATGTATATCTATATATTATTTAGCAACGTGTCGTTGGGCGCAACGCGATGGTGTAGCGTCGTGTGAGGCGGTGCGTGCTCTTGGCAATCTTTCTCGTTCCGCCCGGGCGGCGCAAATTCTGGTACTAGAGGGAGCTATAGATCTATTACCAAGGTTCTCTGTACACGGTAAGTACATAAATTGAAAACTATTTACTATATTGATATTTCTTAGACGATATATTAGCAACAAAATAGTTTAAATTAAAAGTTACTTTGCCATTGTTTAATTTTTTTTATTGTTTATAAAAAAACAAAGACAAAGACACACCTTTCTAAAGCCGCTTTAAATATTTTGATTTACTGTACAGAGGAGGCAAGCGTGCGCTTTGCAGCTGCGGGCCTTTTAGTAAACGTATGCGGTGCGGGTTGTAATACAAGCGAAGGAGCGAAAACGGCAGCGCACGCTTTAACCGCAGCCGCGGAAATGGCGGATGCGCCAACGGCCGCGTTGCTTGCCCGCGCCTTGTGGAACGCGCATGCGCACGCGCCGCTGTTACCCGAATGTGCGCGTGAGGCGGCCGATGCGCTAGCAACTTTTATAGGTTTGTCCCTAATGTTATTACGCGATCTGTCCCTAAGAATATTTATGAAAACAAGTTTTTTTTAATATAATTGTATTATTGAAAGAACACATAAATAAAGATTTAATAATAAAACAAATAAGTTATAAGTGAACGTTTACGAAAAATAATTATTTTATTGTCTCAAACTATTTATTTCAATATTTTTATACAACAAAAAAGTTAATAAATTGTTTTGTATTTAATCGCTAAAAAACAAAGTACGTTTCCACTCGCTGAAATAAATATGGTATATTTATATTTAAATAAAATAATATGATGATATGAAATTTTTTGGTGCAACCATTCTTAGATATGATAAATAAAAAATTGTTTAGGCATATTGAAACTCATGTAATTAGTATTAAATTAATATAGTATATCGTAATGGGTCTATTACTTCATATCTCTCCGTCAAGACTCCGTGGCGCAACGGTAGCGCGTCTGACTCCAGATCAGAAGGTTGCGTGTTCAAATCACGTCGGGGTCATACATTTATATTTTTGCCTTTTTATTTCAGACGATGATTCTTTATTTAGCATCTGCGAAGTTTCGAGAAAGGGTGACTCAAATAAACAACACGTATGTTATTTTTATTATATACATATTTTATCGCCTATAAATTAAGACCAGATAAAACAATTTTATTTTACAACATATTATGTAACATTTTTGAAGTAATGATAGTGTCCTGTTGGCTCCAAATATTTTTCATACGAATAATTTTATTTCATTAGACGGATTATTTGTAACGTAACCTTTATGCTAATAGATCCATTATCTTAGTTATCATTATATAATTAATAACAATTCACTAAATTTATCATTATATAATTAGTAATATCACTATCACTACATAGTATAAAACAAAGTCGCTTTCTCTGTCCCGATGTCCCTTTGTATGCTTAAATCTTTGAAACTACGCAACGGATTTTGATGCGGTTTTTTTTAATAGATAGAGTGATTCAAGAGGAAGGTTTATATGTATTATAACATCCATTAAATAGTGGAGAAGTACTGTTATTTTTTAGGTCTCTAATGCGATGTCGTAAATAATTACATTTTTTCCGCTTACATTGCAAACGCAGGCTGAACCCTACGAGTTTTATCAAAATAATGTACTAAGTATTGTACACATTGAAAAGACCAACAGAAAAGTCCCAGATGGTATATGTCTATCTCTTATTGATAACCCACAATAACTTTTTTTTGTCATTTACTTTTTACGACAAATAATGGCTAATTTTCGAAGCGATTTTAACCAATACAGCATTAATCCTTAACCAATTAAATACCTTGAATACATTGTTCATTTAATATAGATCTATGCAGCCCATTACAGCTTATTTAGCAGCGATCGAACGCGTATATTATCGGAGCTTTCCAGCGACGCAAATAACAATACATAATAAAAACCTGCTTTTCATCAGCATTGCACCCGTGCGAAGCTGGGGCGGGTCACTAGTTTATACTATAACTTCCATTGTAGTACGATTAAAGATATTGAGTTATACTCAATATGAATGTTGCTAACATTTTTCTTACGCTCTGTTCGTCGACTAGCCAACGTCAGCAAATGTCCTTCCCGTCATATCACAACGCAATTTTTTTAATTCTACACGCGTCTTCTTAAGTAACATAAGCCCTACAATTATGCTCTAACATACACATCTAACTAGAATATAAATAATTATGGGATGTCTTCATCTTCTTTTTAATTGGTGGGAAATCAATTTACTGACCCCCGCGTCGGCGTAACGATTTAAAAGTGACGCGGGGAGTGTGGGGTTCAGTCCGTATGGTGCAAAGGAAACCTACCCACTAAAACCCAACAGCCCCAACTGTTCGCTGTGAGCAGACCTACTATAATAAAGAACTTGAAGACTTCACCATTTTGAGATTATCTGCTAGACAAAGATTTTTATTGTTCAATTTGAATAATGTTTCAAATTAAATTTATTGTATTAAAATAACACTTTACCTTACACATGTATAATATTATTTTGTGAGCTGTGAGTGTATCGTGAACCTTCAGCTATAAACACCGCGTCAAATGTCACGTTGACAGGAAGTAAGGAAAGATACGTAATTTATTTTAAAATATAGAATTATACTGGTTTTGTTTTTATGAATAGCGGGTTATACAGCTTATACTCTAACTAAAGGCAAAAGAATAAATATCTAGAAGAATCTTATAAAACGTGAAGCATACTTAAACTTAATCAGTAACCGCAAACTATCTTTTTAAAATTTTGACAGTACGCAAGTCTCAGTTACCTGAATGTTTTATTTAGGTGAAATTCGCCGCTGAGCAAGGGGACAATGTGGCAAACCAAAATGGGAATGAAAATGACATCCAATTTCAAAATAGTTCTGACGAAGAAGCTGATAGAACTGGGTATTGTAATCTTGCATTATCATAATATATCATGATAATCATTATCATATGAAAAATGACTACAAATTTAAAAAATATATATCTTTAGTATAGTGGTGCCCCTAAGAAATGTATATGTTATTTATGCCTCCAAGTTTTCTTGATTAAACATATGAAGCAAATCATTTGCTTCATATGTTTATAAAGCTACGTTCTTCTATAGGGTTATAGGAATCGATTTTAATAATTTTTGTATACAGGTGTTCAGGCGAGGACCTGGGTTTTGAAGAGGGTGAGGTGGAAGAATGTGAGTGTGAGCCCTGCAGTCGTTTAGCAGCCTGGGAAGAACTCGTGGGAGTGGCAATACCACTGCTGGAGAAACTACGACCACCCAGAGCTGATGCCTCTGTCGGCACAGACTAAATGTATACGATATCAAATAAATATATTGAAATAATGAGTGTTTCAATCATTGTTTTTCATTTGTAATTCCTATAGTATTGAAACTTCCTACTAAACTAAATTAATAAGAAATAAATTATGACTAGGTACCTCTCGAATATATTATTATCATTTATAGTTTATACTTAACGCAATTGAGTACACTGCTGCTGGATGTTTCGTGTAATAACGCAAGATAATATGATATATAAACATTTATGTTTTATAGTAAAGCTCAAACGAATGAATTTTAAACATAAACTGTATAGCTGAAATATTTTTTTTTACCAATTCATGAATTCTATTAGGCATGGTTATAGGAATAACTTAAATATGTTCTTTGTTTTTTTTTTGGCTCTAGCACGGTTTGTGCATTAGCCAGCGTCAAGTATGGAAATGTTCTTTGTTTATTGCCAATCAAGTGTAGACATTTGTTTATGACGAATAAGAAAAAAAAATTGACGACAAATTGACATGTCATTGACATTATACCAACGATAATATCTGATGATTTCGCGGGAAAACACTTACTTGATTTTTATTTGGTTTTAATAGCGTCGAAATATAGCTACATTTGCTACTAGATTAAAAGCCACAATTGGAAAATGATTTAGATACATGTTCTTACCGATTACTTAAGCACTTTTCAATAACAGGTTTCACGTAAATACTAATTGTACTATTACATGTGCAATGTCATATTTTGAACTTAATCTTGGGCAACCTTGAAGCCTTCTACGAGTAAGGCCAGCCGCTTCGACTCAAATTTACTACAAAATTAAATCAGTTTACTTCATAAAGTGATACATATAATACTGGAACTGTATTATTGAAGTAAGTACCATTTTTATTTGTGTTTATTATATAAACGTACTAAAGACCAAGCGATACAGTAGGTAGTTTATCACAGATAAGCGATTTTAACATAAATGATTGGCCGATATATTTTCAACTATTGTTTTTATAAAAAAATCTAAATATTTTTACGTGATAGCTAAGTGTTGTTTTGTTGTTTGAAAACCGTTATCTACAAAGTTATAAATAAAAAATAATATTCGTAACTTAATTTGCTTATAAAATATTGTGAATGCCAGCTAATGAGATATTTGCTAAATTAATATTAAGAAAAAAATACGTACCTTTTGATAGAGTTTATTATTATTATTATTCAGTAGGCTAACGTACTAGCAGCTTAATTAGCTGATGGCGGTCGGGGATATTATCTATAATATCCTAATCACCGGCCGCATCTCTACGAATGCGATAAACGGTTTGTACGGTTAATACCGATATATTTGTATATACTAGTCAAAAATAATATATATATATTAATATCATATTGTATAATTATTAATAATTTTTTATTTATAACATTATTATATAATTTTATGTAAATTTACTTGTATAACAATTGTTTTGAAGCCTCTACAACTTACAAGACTTGTTGTTTCGCAACATGGACGTAAGCTAGCAATAAATTTTATTTATTTATAATAGATAATGACAATAATAGGTATAATAATTCAATTACGATAACGAATTTTACCGACCAAAGTAAGCTGTACTTAACTTCTTAAGGATGCATTGTATGTAGTCTATAATTTGCAAACGGATATAGGAGACATTGCAGTTTGTTTGGCAACTCGAGTGACGCAATACGACTTCCACAATGATGATAGCTGGGATTCGGGCCTAATTGGTATATACAGAGTGTTTTATTGATTCACAAATGTTATCAATTGTAAAGTTATTTTCTAATACTGTTCAAAAAAATATAAATATCGATCTCGCCAATACAATAATTATGGCCAATTATACTGACTTAATTATCAATACGAGTTAATAACTAAAACTAATGGTTATTATACCGATTTCATGTCCGAGATACCACCATTGCTATATTCTCTACATTACATTAGTTTTTGTCGAAGGTTGACTGTGAAGTAAACTATAAGTTTAAGTGGGTTTAAATATGATTTAACTGTTTCGATTCTGAACCTTTATAACCCAAGTTGATTTGTGTCTTTCAAACTCAAACTCATAATAACTGTCTTCATATAGGTAAAAAAGTTCACATATGAACGTCAGAAATGAAGTTAAATTAATTGTAAATTTACATTTACTACCAGTTCGCAAGTCAATGGCGTAGAGCGGGTAAGAAGAACTGGCAAAAAAAATTCCGCCACTCTTTTTAATCGCTAAGTTTTTAATACAAATTGTTTGAACTGGAGCAAATCAATCCTAAGGATTAGGATTATTTAATTATTCGTCAAACTTAAAAAATACTTTATTGATTAATTTACGTAATTTTTAAAATAATAAAAACATTATAATATTTTAAGATTAAAATAGAAATCCGATGTAAATGTTTAAAATACAATTAATATTATTGGTATTTTGAAAAGAAATTACAAAGTGAACTACCTGTATAGTGAGACATGTATAAAGTTATAAGTTACACCGTACAATGCCATACAAACATTATTTAAACTTACTAGATAAAGACAGACATAGCACCGTAAAATAAATCTAACCAATCTAATAAAAAAAGTTTTTCATAAACTTTGAGGCTCGGTAAATATTAATTCGGAATTCGTTAACAAAATAGGTATAAGTATTGAAATTCCTAGTAAGGGCTAATTAAGTAATGCTAAAGTTATAAATAGTAATGGAAATTTTATTCTTGTGCAGTGCAAAAATGGATAGACGGACTTTTGGTGTGTTTTTCGCTTTAACATTATTAGCGCATGGATGCTGCCTCCCATCACATATTAGAATGAGAAGGCAAGAGAGTACTTCGGTAAGTTTTTTATACAGCCTTTGAATAATACGATCTAAAAAACACTTTTTTACCGGATTGAAGCTATGTATTATTATATACTTATAATTATTTTTCATGATTTCTTTTTCGACGTTTCGAGTGCTTTACACCGTGCGTAGTCACAGTGACTGAAGACAAAAGGTGTTGAATATCAAAAAGTATCACAGCTGAAGAAAATGTTATATTGATATTGATATCGACTCCGTGAAAAAAAAAATATAAGTTTATAATAATAAATAGCTTCAATCCGTTAAAAAGTGTATTCTTTAAATTTGTAAAAGTTATGTTAATAAAAGACAATACCATAATACGATCTAATTCTGTTATTAGTAATCATAATAATTAAATATATGTATTTAAAATTTTCTTAACCTACATAAAAATAATATCTTAAAATGAATAAAAAGAAAATTTAAACAAATTTAAAAAAGGTTGTTCCTTGTGGTAGCTATTAGCATTTCCTCGCTGTGTTGGAATGCTAATTGATAATAAAATACGTTTATTTTGGAACATAAGATCATCATGGTATCACTTATTCCACGTCATTAAATTCGAGCCTGTTGGCATGATGTACAGATGACAGATTGGCAGAAACATTCATTGTTTCATACACCTATATATAAATTCAAGCTATAAATAAATATATATTTTGATTATCAATATATCTAATATATTTTAAAAACTTTATAAATACTTAGTTATATTAAGTTGTTATTATAATATTAATTCACACGACATAAGTTTTTTCGTCTGGAATAAATCCCAGAACTTTCATATATTAAGCCATGGTATAATGGCTCGTAGTAATAAATAATACTTATGATACGTATTAAATCGAATAACATGAATTTATTATTTTGACAGCACCTGCGATGTGAAGGGTACAAGGTCTAAATTATTGTATATCCTTAAGAAAAAACCCATACGAAAAAAATACCACCGACCAATTTCCTTGTAATTTCGTAAATAACAAGTTCAACCTCATCAGCCGAGGTTATTTTAAGTTCACCTTACTCAGAGTCATTAAACTATCTCTAAAGCGAATCAGTTCTAGATTTTTCATAGTTAGTTAATTGATACATTACATAACGTTGGGCAAATTACACTTTTGATTAGTAATAAAGTTCTAATACACTTCGCGAACGATCTGGTATTGTAAGCTTAGTGGCTCCAGCGTGTGACTCTCATCCATGAGGGTCACAGGTTCGATTCCCGGCGTGCACCAATGGACTTTCTTTCATTGTGAGCATTTACAATTTTCTAAACGGTGATTCGTAAGAAAGGTGAAGGTCCGGCTTGCTTTTGACAAAAAGTCGCCGTATGTGAGGCAGGAGGCTGATCACCTACTTGCCAAATGATCATGTAACGGATACAGAAATCTGAGTCCCAGACCTAAGAAGGTTGTAGCGCCACTGATTTATTTATTTTCTTTCATTATAAAAATTAAATATATAGCTGCCCCGTTGTATTGTTGTTTTTTATATTTAATGATTGGCAGAAGGCACGTAAGTCTATCCATCTATAAATTATATCTATTTAATTATTCTAAACCTAATAAAAAGAAAGAAGTTTTCATCTGTCACTAAAGTATTTCCGAACCAATGTGCCTTAGGATCCTTTAAGAAAATAGGGTATCAATTCGTAAAAGGATGACAACGCGAGGTGCGTTGTCGTCTTGGTCTTTTCGCAATGTTAATGTCTATGGGCGGCGGTATTGCTTTATTTCCGATGAGCCGTTAGCTTACTTTTATATAAAAACAATTGTGTGGAGGAAACATAAACTAGACACTGTCCACCAGGACGTCGAACAGATTTAAATTCAAACTCAAACTCAAAATATCTTTATTCATCTAAGTAAACAAGTACACTTATGAACGTAAAAAAAAAATTAAATTAATTGTAAATTTACATTTACTACCAGTTCGCAAGTCAAGGGCGTAGAGCGGGCAAGAAGAACTGGTAGGAAACTTTCCGCCACTCTTTTCATCGCTAAGTTTTTAATACAAATTTTTTGAACTGGAGCGAATCAATCCCAAGGATTAGGATCATTTAAGTATTCGTCACATTTGTAAAAAGCTTTATTGAATAATTTACTTTTAACGAAAGTTTGAATTTATTTAGTGATAATTCTCTAAATTCGCTAGGGAGTTAAAACAAATACAACTTCATATAAGGAGTGGTTTATCTTCTGGAGCCTGGTTACACTTAAATTAATTATATTACGCGTATTATACTAGTGAAAATCACCATTTGTTTTAAAATCATTTAAATTTTTTTGTACATACCACACGTCTTCAAGAATATTTTGATCAGATAGTCTCATAATATTTAGTTCCTTAAAGTTATTCCGTACCGATTCCCTCGGACAAAAACAACAAATACCCCAAACAGCCCGCTTCTGCAACACAAATATGGATTAAACCTCTGCAGCAGCACCCCACAGTAGAATACCGTACGACATAACGCAGTGGAAGTAACTATGGTACACAATAAAAAACTTATGTATGATAAAATGGCACTAAGTCATTCAAACATCGACGTCCATTACCAAGAAACCTGCTTACTATAGCTAATTTAATATTAGACAGATACAACGATAAGTCCCACTGTGAATGACGAAGATATAAGAGACAAGGATGCCATCATTCCTTTAAAAGACTCAGGTCCCGTATCTGTCCCCATCGACCCGAGCGATGATGGTGATGAAGATGACCTGACCCCCGCACCAGCGTCTTCTGGAAGCGGAAGCAATATATTCAGCATCTTTAACCTACTGGGGGCTATTCTTCCAAGTTCAAGCATTGCAAGCGTAAGTGTTTCGAGTATATTGTTTTAAACGCACAACTTTAGATATAAAACACCATACTAATGCGAAAGCATCAGTTGTTACAGTAAACTTACTTAGCTAAGTAAGACATAAAAATTTGACAGACGAGAGTCAAACTTAGCGCAGCTTTACATCTTCCGAAGAATTGAGCGTTATGAAATCGTATCTTAATACAAAACAAATGAAGTTGTTATTCATGAGAAAATTCAACTCGCTAGCCTTAAAACAACTGCTCCCCCTCACACATTAATTGTCCAATTTTTAAATTCTAATTAAATCTATTTGTTTGGTGCCTAATATTGATTTATTTATATGCACTAGTTGATACTAGTATACTGCGTTCATTTGTTTTGGCATATTCTATTTTGGTTTGACGCGTGGAACTAGTTAGGTGAATTTTTATATTCGCACCGTTTGTTTCACGAATTTTATGAGGTAATCAAATTGAATTTTAATAAATTCCCGTTTTTTAAGGTAAGTTTTGTGTGCGTATTGATGTATACAGAAATACATTTTTGGTTTATTATGTATTTAAATCACGTGTGAATTAGTGCATGAATGTTTTATTGCACTGAATACTGCACCTGGCACAAAAAAAAACATAAAGGTAAGTACGCACTCTTTTTTATGCATTAATATGAATTTAATTAAAACAATACATATTTAAAATATAAAATACTTTCTTAAATATCTTGTTCAACAAAAAAATTATTTGCACATGTTTTTTCAGACACTTCTACAGAATATCCTAAGCCTTATGGTGGACAGGCTTACACCGCACATAATAGTGCGTAGACAAATCAACGATATTAATAACATAAACAACTTAAAACCTAATTTCCAAAAACAAGAGAACGAGAGTGATTCTACAGACTCTACGGATTCGGAGGGAAGTGATGACGATCGGAATTCAAATCAAGAGTTGGATTCGGAAATGGATTCGGTTGAGGATGAATATGATGAACCTGAAGGTGATGGACAAGGAGGTGGTATTTTGGGTCTTCTGGCTGGATTAAGTGGTGGTGTAAGTAATTGACACATAATTTCTATTTAACATCTAATCATGTATATACTATTTTAAATATTCGTGATTTTAGGAAGATGGCCAGTCTGATTTAGGATCGCTTCTTGCAACAGTTAGTGGAATTGTTGCCAATTTGAGTGTAAGTACCTATATTTATTTACCTTTTTGGGCGTCCCACAGGCTTGTTTGCCCCACTATTATATAAATATAAAAAAATTGAAATCATGTTCTGTTATCAAATCACAGATAACTCAAATAATTTTATATTCTAGGGTGATGGAATTGACTTAAACGCGTTGATAGCTTCCGGAATTGGTCTTTTTGTAGGATTATTGGTACGTTTTTATTTTTTTATAGAACAAATATGCTTTAATAAGTATAGTACTTTAGTAGTATTTTTAATGATGGCAATGTTATTTTTAGTCCGAAGGGAACGAAAATCCTGGTTCTGTTATAGCTAGTTATTTCTTGACGTCTTTGGACACGATTACCGGTGGTGGTTCGGTAAGAATAATGTTTATTATTGAAGACTTACAATTTTTTATTATAGGTAATAATTAACGTTTAAACTATTTCAGACAAACAATGGAGCCTTTTTTGGTAATTTTCTATCGAAATTGATTCAAGGGACCAGTGCTGTGAGTTTATTACTTTAATTATATCAACGTAGACTTACGTGTACACTACAACTCAAAAACTACTGTATCGATTTCGATAAAATTTGGACTGTTCTCTAAGTTTGTATTAAGCCGAGAAATTTGTAGTGTGCAAACGATGAAACACGAATACTTAAAGTACTTAAATTTAACACGTGGTCGGCAGCCTTAATAGAACAACATACTTAATTTTTTTAAATTAGAACTTCAAATAGATAAAGGTCAAGCCAGTGGCGTAGCAAAGGGGACCGCACGCGGTCTCTCACCTTTAAGAATAATATACAAACAAAAAAATCACTAGCATAAAAATTGCTTTTTCAGGGATTCCTTCACTAGCACTAGCTTAGCTCTCTGTAGAATTCGGGGATTCTCGCAAAAGAGTCTGATGCTGTCATGGGGGATTCCCCGTCCCATACTCGCAATCTTTTAATAAATGATCCATGTCCTTTATCTTATAAAACTTCCAACCACTTCCGCACCGGGTGCCACCCAAGGCAGCTACGCCACTGGGTCAAACTGATAACATGCTATTTTGAAATCGGTTAAAATCGTATATTTTCCACAATGAAAATAAATTACGTATGAATAATTATAGAAAAGTTATTTTCTCTAGGCACTTGATCCGGACGCAAGCTCAGAGGAGAATGGAGAGCCGCAAATGAAAGATTCAGCGGGATTTTTTTCGAGTTTACTGATGGCGCTTCTCGGAAACATGTCCAAAGGCAGTTCCGGTGGAAGCTCACACCCGTGGAGACGTTATCTTAACATTCATGAATCATAAACACCTTATAAATACAAAGAGACCATTATATCAAACTCTTTAATAGACATCTTAAGAGTAAACTTGTAGAGTATCTGCACCATAGATCTTGCTAGCTTATATGTGATCATGTCGCGGTCGAATCGTGGAATTATCAGGCCAGATATTATTTAACCATAAAAATATTAGTTTTTTTTTATATTCGAGACATAAATAGTTTTTTTTAATTGACCTAAATAGTTTATTTACTGGTAAGTTATTTTTGCGTAGGTTATCTGAAATGTATGACAGATAAGTAACGAGGTGTAGCATTGTTGGCCTTTTGGCTTTAGCGGGTGACTTCACCAATGCACCAATGGGCTTAATGTGTATTTCCGCATCTAAAGCACACAAATATTCTAGAATGTCAATCAAACCTCTTGTCAAGAGCCGACAGTGCTCAAGACGAGATTATAACTTGAGATATGAATTAGAATATGAAGGTCAAAATCAGCTCGTACGGTGAAAGAAAATATCGTCAGGACCATGTCTTAAATCCAAATGATGATGAAATGAATGATATGAATCAGATTCTGAGGCCAATTATTATTTATGTAACGAGATTTATTCCTGTAGGAGTTTATTTATGGGTATGTTGTTGTCACAAAACTGAATCCGGCAAAAAAAAATTATTATACTAAAACTTTTATTTCGATTCCTGATTTGACAATTTCAGTGTTGCAACGTTATGAAAAGTAATAAATAGTGACGTTGCGAAATTATTCGATACGGAAATGGAATATTTCCGGATCGCTACCTCTGGTTTGCAGTAGTATATTTAAACAACTACTACTTTATTAGAAACTAAGTATATCAGGAATTTAAATATTTCTGAACGGATAATTTAGTTATGACGATTAATTTTATTAAGTTCATTACTTTTTCAGTAACAGTGAAAGCTTTTCGTGGACGTTTTTTTCTTGGGGACAAGAAAATATCCACGTCTTTTTGTGATGTACTTGGCTGAGGATCCATTTTGATGAAAAACAGAAATATTAACTTTTTATAAAAAAAGCAGATGTTTCTGATTAATAAATAATTATGTATTTATTTTAATAAAAATCAATAATTTAGTCGTTGATATGAGCACAGATTATGATTGAACGACATAAACATACAACGCGATTGTTTGTCATTTTTTGTGTACATCACTACACAATTACAAAATGACAGTAGCTAATGTCAAATTCGGAATTGAATTAAAAGTCGTGGTATAAAAAGTAACGTAATTTTATGGTGACAATCAATTTACATCTAACTCACATCGGCTTCTTCATATACGAAATGACGATTCGACTATTTGACTTTTGGCTGCTCATTTTATGTAATACATAATATTTTACGATTCGGCCATATTATGTTATTTGTAAAATTAAGTTAATGATAAAATACTTTGTATTATTCTTATATACCTAATAAAAATTATATTCTTATATATAAAAATAAAAAAAACACCAGTGATTTTATAACACAGCGTCTTTACCTATGTGGCCTGTGTTAAACAGTGAAATAAAAAGAGATTCGAAAATAGTTATTTAATTACATTACCTTTAATATATTTTTTTTACATGTATATAACTAAATTACCGCAGGCACAGCTAAATTATTATAATAGTATTCAAATTAATTTACGAATTATCTATTTTTGTTAGTGTTTCAATTTATTTACGTATTTTAAGGACTGTTTTATTAAAAACAAACACATATTTGATTGTCATAGATATATTTGGAATTAAAAAAAAATATTTTTTCAGAGTGGTCCAACTGAGGAATCTAGCGCGCCATCTATATTTTGGACCCTTAAACTGGACATTTTACGCGCCCTCGTTCAATTTACAACTAGTATATTGGGATTGGCTTCGTCTAGCGCTTTTCATTTTAGTTCACAATGAGAACCATTTTCATAATAAAAGTTATGGATAGCAATATTTTTTTTTATTTTACATCCTCTTCTCCGATACATGGCACAGAGAAAGCTCGTTTATCTGAAAAATAAATGTTCAGAATTCGACAATTACACCATCAGGCATTGCTAAACGTAACAGAATGTATTTTAAGATGCATGTGAGGCAAATATCGTGAGGAAACCGACATGTTTACACACGTCGTCGACTTTTTGGGTCTAAGCCCAAAAAGTCGACGACGTGTGTTAGGCTGATCACCTACTCGCCTATAAGATTTAAAAATGATCATGAAACAGATTCAGAAATCTGAGGCCAGGACCTAAAGAGGTTGTAGCGCCACTGTTTTTTACTATAAAGAGATGTATCTGTTTAGTTTCCTAATAATTAAATAAATAATTGCTTACATTTATGTTAGGGGGAGTGGAGAGTACATAAGACACTGCATCAGCTACATCTCCTGGAGCCAGCATTGGTACATCTAAAGTTTTGCCTCCCCTTTCAACCATATCGGTTTTCACTAGACCCGGCGCTATGCTCTGAAATGTATAATGTGAATTTATGTAATACACCGCAATACACCGGAATTCTGCCAATATTAACGATACCCTGGGACCATACTTCTTCGATTAGTTTAGTTTTTTTATTAACAAAGAATGAGTGCTAAATTATTATTCAAATGATATTTAAAGAAATACAATGCTATGATTCTTATTATAATAACAAATTTAGGTAAAACGCTTTTGAAATCTTGAATGAAAAAAAGCCTTGGCTCAATGGTTATAAATTTATTTTCTTTTTTGACAATTCTTATATTTAATTATAGTTAGTTTGAATTATCCCTCCACGTTCGGCCTAGATACTTTATATCGAGCATGATCATCAGCTGGGTAATATTCGTGATATATCTTAATACAATATAAATAGGGAATAATAATTTAAATAGGAAAATCATACCGTAACTTTAATATTGCTGTTCAGATGCGCTAATTCGTTGAGAAGAGACTGTGTAAAGGCCGACACTGCGTACTTACTCGCTGGGTACGTGTTAAACACAGGTAGGAAGGGCACGTAATGACCCGCAACGCTGAAAAATCAATTACATGTATTTTAAGTTATTATAAATTGTTCTCTGCAAAGTACGAAATAAATTGGACTTAGTAATAAACCATTCATGTTTGTTTTACAGAAAAAACTTATTAAAATTACAGCATTTTCTTCAAATATAACGATTCGTTTCTTTATCATTTACAAGGAATAAATCACGTTAGACAAGGTTTTTAAAACATATATGGTTGCTAAGAAAGACGTGATTTTAGTGGACGTGAAAGTGTGATGAGTCGTTTAAGATTCATTTTTAGTAATTTCACCCTATTTAGAGTTGGTGTGACTTGTATTCGACAATTTCTCTCTTAGATATCTTCCAGACAACCCTACTAAGGGTAAAACAAAAAAAAAAGAAAAGAGAGGCAGCTACCTAATTGTATGGAGTCTGACAGTGTATTTCTCATCTTAATGGATCCAACTATGAGCTGTTGGTGAAATTTCTAAATACATAGCATCTATTACAGGAGCACAACAAATACAGGCCTTGAATTCAAAAATTATGTTTAAGATAAGAGAGAGTTTTGGGATTGTTGGAGGAGATGAAGATAATATTGAAGTTACCTGGATATATTAATGATGTGTCCATTAAAATTATTTGTTTTCATAGAGTTTAGAGCGTGTCGTGTGCATAGTATGAGTCCTTTCACGTTTATGTCGATTGTTGACAGCATTTCATCACAGCTTACGGGTGAGTCTCCGAACTCTGAAAACGTAAAGTATCATAGACATAGACATTTTACACACACAAAATAACAATAATCAAAGAGAAAAAATTAAATAAAAGATATAATGAGAGGTATATAATTTTTTTTCCTTTTCCCATTCGGTTCGTCTCAAGCATGTAATGCGTGTGTGCTGGGGAACAGAATGATCCACAGCACTGGTCATTCTGCCAGAGACCACATCAGCTAGTTTGCGCCTCAGTCGCAAAAAAAGAATGTATTAACACTTAGTAGGAAATGTTAATAATAATATTAGTGAAAGTTAGCAATATCGGTAATGAAGTCTTGTGTAATCTGGTGTGAAGTAAAAAAAATAAAATTAATGGTTAAAAATAACTGGGCGGATTAAAAAGACCCTTTCGGCAATTAAATATGATATAATCTTAACAATATAAATTTTAAGCGCTGTTTAAGTATCTTCTGAGTAGATATTAGTTATCAAAAGACTATTGTATGTCTACTACGGAGAATTTGACTCTCATTTTATTTTATGCTCAAGGATAATATATTAAATATGATTGTTAATGCTGCAGTGACTTCAATTTTGATAGAAAATTCTATTTGTATGAAAAAGTGTTATACGTGTAAGATTTTAAACGTCAAGGATATTAGAGTTAGAATTGTTTATATTTATTTTGTTTATTACATTATGTGTTTAGTTCATAATCAATGAAAATTTTTTTATAGAAAAATTAAAGGAAAAAGACATTTCTCTTGGCATTAGTGTCTTCAATCAAACAAATTCTTCATCTTCACAATACAAGTATAGAACTTCAAAGTAAAAGTCTGCATCTCTAATAATTTTACCAAAAAATTCGCTTGTAAATATGAAAAAAAATTATTATACCACTAATATTTCCTGGATACATGACTCCAGCATTATTGACGAGTATGTGTGTGCCTCCATAGTTCTCCTCCACCGTCTTAAATGCTGCTTCCACGTCTTCTTGCTTGGTAATGTCGCATTGTATCGAATGAATACTACCAGAGCCTGTTATTTGTGTTTTCAGTTCCTGTTATTCAATCAATACATCAAATTAGTTCTGTGTTTAAAATGATGTACCTAATCGACATCGTTGATTTTTTTATAGAATACGCCTACCTACCTTAAATATCACGTTTCCGGGAATTGAACTAATAACTATCTGTTTCTACGCCATGAAGATAAATAAGGTATTGAAGTAAAACATAATTAAAGATTCTATAAGAAGAATTACGTTTACATTTCTTTGGGTACAAAAAATATTTGTTATAGGTACAATTTGCGATATTATTTTGCAAATTTTTCTTTTGGCATAATATATATGTATTATATAAAAATGTCGTCTTGTTTTAACGATTATTAGTTATTTTTAATCTGTTATTATATGATATATTATGCTATTTGCTGCATAACAGGAGGCATATAGTAATCACGATTTATAACTCTAATTCTCACATCCACAAGTTGCGATCGTCTTGCTAACCCGACGAGCTTAAGGCCGGAATTAGCCAATTGTACGCATATCTCAGCGCCAATGCCTGCACTTGCGCCAGTAACAACAGCCGTCTTTCCGATCCAGCGGTCCATGTTCCTACAAAGAAACATTTTAACTTATACGGAAAATGAACTCCGGAAAGATATGCAATGTTCCCGACGCGTGCCAAGTACAAACTGAAAGCAACAATGTTATCGGGCGTCCCGCAATCGTCCCTTTTTTGCATTTGTCAGAAGCAGGTAAACTAAGCGTTAGAGTGGGGAAGATAATAACTTCATTCTATATTCTAATGACTGTATAATTAAGAATTATTTAGTCCTTCAATTCATGGGAAATTGCTAGAAAAGTTAAAGTAATCCAATTAATTGAACAATATATTTATTACGTATCGTGTATCAGTGACATAAAATAAATCCTTGAAGTTTTATAGAAATTTACATCGATAAACAATACGTTCTCTTTTTTCCATCCGTATTAAATCAGTTGACTGTATCTTTTTTAGTTTAGAATTACCGTGCTATTTTAAATTCTTCATATACATATTAATAGTCATTCAATAAGGACTATGGGCTACGTAATTACAAGATGAATTGTATTAAGGATCACTTACGTAGATAAACTTGCGTGCTGATTCCAAGACAATTAATGTTCAACTAAGACACGACATAAGCAATTATGATCTATAATTTATTTTACCTACCGCGATAATTTAAATAGCTGTTATATTTATTGTTTACTTCAACGTAAGACATTTAACGAATACCAAATAAGCAGTCACGACTCACGACTGAACACTGCCGACTTTCTTTAAATTATAACGTAACATGTGAAAGTAAAATCACATTGCTATAGGTACTTTTTTTGAGCAGTGTTGGCCTAGTGGCTTCAGCGTGCGACTCTCATACCTGAGGTCGTAAGTTCGTTCCCCGGCTGTGGACCAATGGAATTTCTTTCTATGTGCGAATTTAACATTTGCTAGAACGGTGAAGGAAAACATCGTGAGGAAACCGATATGTCTTAGACCCAAAAAGTCGCAAGACAAAAGGCCTAACACCTAAAGAGGTTGTAGCGCCACTGATTTATTTCATTTTTTATAGGTACTTTATGGATTATCAGTAAAAGGATTTCAGGCCTTTTTATTTTTACGAAACAGTACATAATGGGCAAGCGACTCGTTTGATGATACCGATGACGTATTAAAATATAAATTTTAGAACTAGATAAGTAAGTTATTTATTACGTAGTTAAAACGTAGTATCTGATCTTTCTCTCAATATCAGAAAGATCACAAGCTTTTTGTAGACACATCAAAGTTATCTCGACGCGAAACGACGAGGTGCAATGTGGTTCTTTGCTTATGGGAGTAAAATTATCGACTGATTATTATTAAAGCAATAATAAAATCCAATGCCTTTCCATTAAGTGTTAACAGGTCTTGTTTTAGATTAGAGATATTTTTGAGTTAGTTGCTGATCTTAAAATATACAAAAAACTAAGTCTATGAATTAACAACTAATGCGGTTCCAAAATTAAAACAGACTGTAATTCATGTACATATTATATGAATGACAAGCCACCAATTCATATTTAGATAGTTCATATAAAAGATTTAAATGACTTAGAGAGGTAGTTAATCATGTGGAATCGGGAAGCATATTAACTTTACGGTGGAGAGCTTAATGTCTTGCCCCAAGTTCATATTACGAAGACGCCAGAAACAGCCAAAAATCTATATTATAAAAAAATGAGAGATCTTGTGAAGTTAAAATAAATCGACATTATCATTGAACAAAAAAAAAATATTATGGAATTAAGAACTTTTAAAGGGAGGAGCTGGAAACACTGGCTCGACTAATTTTGAACTTAAAAGACTTTCCAAATCTTACACTAATTCAATAAATAGTTACAAAGCGTTGTAATAAATAAACACATTTTTATTCTTTATTTATTTACAAGGAATAAAAATAAAACAGCAGGTTATATTTAAAATTGTATATTTGAAGATAAATGTATGTTAATAGAAAAATCTCGGTCGCACTTAACAAGGCTACATTATGGTCGACTATATTACAACTACGAACTATACAACACCACCTCACACTCTGACGCACATAGGAACATTTTCACCTTATACTAAAGTTCAGCATTTTATATCAAAATAACTACAATTGCAAATCGAAAACAACCTCCACAAATCTGTTAAATAGATAAATATTTAATACATAAAAACTGTAACCATTATGTTGCAAGCTCCAATACCTCGTTCTTTAGAATATTTATCAGGTCCGACATCGCTCCAGCGACAGGTCGAATTTTAAACAAATTAGCTATTAAATATTAAGCTTTTTTCCGAAAATCTTCCCGATAATAATCGTGGAAATATGTGAGTGTGAAAATTCAATTATGGTGGTCAAAATATTGATGATAATTTCACCAAATGCAGGTTACCCATACAGTCTCGGTATGCAGAATATGGAACGGAATATGTAAATTATGACCTATATAACAGATATGTGACTGTTGTAATTTTTTTTAATGGCAATACCGTATAATCAGTTTAACAACATGAGAACAAAATCGCTAAGGCAATTTAAAATAAGAACAGTTATAATTTACTAGATCATAGCTATTTTGCTATAAAACGAGCTCCATCAAAGGTATTCCTAATACTTAAATCTTTTTAGTCTATAAATCTTATCTATTCATCAACATGTGCTCTCAACTATCAAATGCGGTCAATCATATAATCTATATTAGAATCACTTTATATAATCTATGTACTTGAAGATAATATTGCTATGGTTAAAATAACACGGAAGAAAACTTAGCACAGTCAATGTCTAGTCTGTATTTTTCAGCTGTCAAAATACCAAATCACGGTAAAATACGGCTGTATTCAAATATTACTATTAACTTAGGTTTAATATACCGACCGCTTAGAGCGATTCAATGCTATAAACAAATATTCGACATTTCAAATAATAATATTGCGACTTTTAAACTAAACTATAAACCTTAGAATATACAATGATATCAAATCTCTCCCAAACGCAAGTCTCAGATATCTATATTAAAACTAAGTAAAAAATACGGGCGAAATATATTTACGATTTTTTAATTATAAAATCAAGTGTCAAATGAAAAATAACTTTCCAATTTTCTTGTTTAAAACCAAATGGCTCCTGCTGAATCCTCATGAGAATATAGCTTTTATAAAACATAATCTATATAATTCATTAAATCGCCGGTTCTCACGTAAATAATTATTTGATTAAACAGTCAGCCTATATCGAACCGACCAATGATTTATATTCAAATAACACGATCTTGCCTTACATTAAAATATTAATTGTATCACGTATCTATACATTTAATTAAGAGTATTTATTATTTACCTACACGATAAGTGCAAAGCGTGATTTTCAGCCTAAATACATACCATCTAATATAACTGATCTGAAGTGAAAATTAAATTTTAATAAATATTTTTTAAAATTTTGCTTACCTTTTTAATACCGAAAAACCACTTCAGCGCATCTTTTTTAGCCTATTTATTTTCAGCAATAACTTTAATATGACCTAGTCTGATCGGTTGTTAATTTAAATGATATATAAATTGAAATTCATAATTATTATTGAAGTTATACTTCTTTTGGCGCGATGGAGAAAAATGATGTGTGTGAATATTTAAGATGCGCGCGCACACCGACACCTGAATTCGACATCGTAAAGTTAGTTTTAGGTGGCATGGAAATAACTATGTTCAAGTTATATATTCTAGTATTTTTATATTTAGACCACGTGTTTCGTAACAGTAAAATTAAACAGTGTAAATAAATAAATATTATTTTGGTGTTTTTAAATCAATTTCATGTACGACAGTAACAGTTACTAATAATTTATTTATTTAAATGAAATTTATTTGATTAATTTTAATATGTATCATTAATCACTACTGCATTTTGAATTTTTTTTTCATACGCCAAAGAAGTATAACTTCTAACGCGTGTACATAAGTACACGAACTTTTTTCGGATTTTGTTTGGTCAAAAAAAAATATTACATATTTTAAGATAACCAACCAAATTACAACTTTTACAATTTTGCGAATTCTTTTTAAACCACTTATAATTATTTAGTATCTAAAAATATGTATTCCTTTCTTTATGTTTACACAGAAATGATATTGCACTCCCAATAATTTGTATATAAAATGTAATACAACAAAAGTCTGTCGATTGATACCAATACCTTAATTACGTTAAATGAAATTAACTATTTAAAAAATGTAAGAACCACTTATGGTAAGCTAATAAGATTATTACTCATATATTGCTATGACACTCCAATCTCATTATTTCTCCCTTAACAAGAATTTTTTAAACTCAAATGATGGGAATGTATTCTAAACCATCGATTTTGCAAAACTATTTTCATACAAAATGCATACATAATCTAAGTACGCGGCGTAACATTTACTATAGGTTCACTGCGTGTGTCAAGTTTATACCACTTTAATACAGATTCAATAATCTAGTTAGATTTCTGGATCAATTGATTAGAGATTTCAACAGCGTATAACATATCTATATCACAATTGAAGATATTTTACGATGAATGAGACGGCCATCCCCCATTCAACATTTTGTATGAAAGAAAAATTCACTCCGGCTCGAAGGACCATCTTGTACGAGCCACTATTAACAACCACGCAGAGTACTTATAACGCCTTTTATAATTTATCAGGAATATTGTCTCTTTCACTCACTGAAATAAACTTTGCACTTTTAACTTGGGGATGTATTGAGGCTCCTCTTTTATGATTGGAACCTGAAACACATGCGACATTTTATTTAAAGGTTTCCTTGACTCAATTAAACTGAAACTCAAAATAACTTTATTCATATTTAAACAAGTACACTTATGCACGTCAGAAAATAAGTAGAAATTAATTATAAATTTACATTTACTACCAGTCAAGGACGTAGAGAGAACAAGAAGAACTGACAAGAAACTCTGTGCCACTCTTTTAAATTTAGCAAATGTTTTAAGTCTTACAAATTGTTTTAACTAAATCAATCTATTTAATATAATTATTTATAATTCTCTCGCTTGGGAAATGGACCTTTATGACAGCTCAATGGTAAAATGAGATTTAACCTTTGGTTTGAAATATAAACCAACAATTTTCTGGTTTAATAAACAGGTTGAGTTTATCGGACTTGTGTCATATAAAAACCACATCAATGGTCCCCGTTTCCTCTCAAAAATAAACTTAAAGATTCATCAATTTCCTACCAACATCTCTCCATTCTCAATTGTAGAACCATCATATCCTAATAAATCTGCCCCTAAATTGATCTCTTAAAGGGTGTAAATTCAGTTTTTATTCTTATTTTTAAATAAAATCATACATTTAGCTGCTTCTAGATTATAAGGCCCGTTATCAAAACATATATAAATAGATCATTTGCATAACAAAATAAAATCAAATACATCTAACCTCAAATTCTGATTGGTCGTCGTCATCCAGTTCCAGAGGGTCCTTCATCTGCGATAACAAATCACATTATTTAACGTATAGAAACACACACAATTATTTTAATATTTTATTTTATTATATATGTTATAGTAACATTTTTTTGTTTTTTTTTGTTTATTTTGCATTTTTTGTACTCTACCCTCTGTTGGTGTTTCTTTTTCGTTGTTTCTCATTAGGGTTGCCTTAAAGAAATCGTTGTAAGCGCCCGTAAAAATTTAAGAGTCCATCACCCCAGAGGTCGTGTGTTCGAATCACAGCTGGGCTCAAGACTTTTCCAGGTATCCATTTAACACTCACAACCGGTAGACTGGACTCAAAAACGAGACTCAAACATATTTTTTTTATAGACCAGGAAGCAAACAGGCAGGAGGCTCACCGGATGGTAAGTGATACCGCCGCCCATAGACGCTCAATGCCAGAGGGCTCGCGAGTGCGTTGCCGGCCTTTTAAGAATTGATTGTTTTTATAAAAGATTCAATTTTTTTACTATACTATTCTATAATCCTATGTTATTTGTCACCTTAGGCGGTCGGCCCCTCTTGGGTGGGGACTGCGCACGAGTGGCGAGGACGCGCAACTGATGCGCTCGCAACAAGTGCTCGGTGTGCTCGCGGGGAGATCCCACTATCGCCCCACACGATGCGAACACGCACTTGTACTGCATCTCTGAATCAATAATACGTATTATTAAATATTAAGACATTCCTATCGCGAGTCGTATCGCACCTTTAACAACAACAACAACAAAATATCTTTATTCATCTAGGTAAACAAGTGCACTTATGAACATCAAAAAAAAAAAATTGTAAATTTACATTTACTACCAGTTCGTAAGTCAAGGGCGTAGATGGCAAGAAATATTTAAAAATTAAAAAATGAAATATTACGCCTTTTTCTAGAAAATAATATCTATAAATTTGAATAAACATTTAATTTTTTTTAAATCACACCATACGCACAACACAAACTGTAGCTCTAACCTCACACTAGGATCCTAATTTAAGTAATATCAATAGCTTTTAGCATTAGTAAATAAATGATTTTGTAAATTATAAAATCGGTTGAACTAATAAAAAAACTTTTTGTCAAAAATTATTTTAGTAAACAGTTAATTCTTACGTTCTTCTTCATCCTCCTGATGGTGTCTGGCCATGTGGACCTGCAAAAGTCTCTCGGAAGGCAGCTTCACGTCGCACATGGAACACGGGAAACGAACTCGCACCGGGCTCTTCAACGTCGAATGGGCTTCGCGCCTAGAAACATTCCCATTGATAAACAATGATTTGTCCCCAAACATACTCCTTATATACATAAAAGAATTAATTACTAAACACATTTATCAACTTTATGTAAGGCCCTCTGTACAAATTCTTAAAAGGCCGGCAACGCACTCGCGAGCCCTCTAGCATCGAGTGTCCATGGCCGGCGGTATCACTTAACATCAGGTGAGCCTCCTGCCCGTGTGCCCCCCTGTTCTATAAAAAAACTCATCTATATCGTTTAAAATTAAGTTTTTGAGATAAGGATAACGGGATATTAAAATATATTAGAATTTATTTAGAGACAATTCTTTAATAGAAACGAAAATATAAGTCCGTATCGCTATAATACATGTATTTCATCATATTATTGAATTCACATTATATTAAGATATTATTATATACATAGTAGTAATGAAACGTCGTCGATCCAACTCATTTGCCTCGCTGTTTAATCAACTGGCTGAATATCTTTCAGACCGTTAATTAAACGGCTAGGCTGTTAATTGAACGGCTAATTAAGCTAGTTGGCTATGACATATATTACTGAAAACAGCTCCATAGAAAATAAGCGGTTGTCATTACATATATCTTATAAATAATATTACCTATGCGTGTACATATGGTTCCTTTGCGCAAAGCTCTGACCGCACATGGGACATTGGTACGACGTCTCTAAGGGGCGGCCAGACAAATGACGCTTGCGATGCTGGTTTAAATTTGTCACCTGAAATCCAATAATACATACTGTACAATCTAAAATGTAAAAAACTTCCTACTACTATTATATATTTCTTAAGTATATAATACAACAACTAATATACGAAAGACGTTCCTCCGTCCAATAATGACTTTGGTAATTATTAATAATTATGTTTATTATACGTATACGTCAATAATAGCAGTGTGTCTATAAATGACAGTTCTGATTTTAAATATTATTGAGCTGAATTTTTAATATTTTTTACAAATTACAACCTAACTCACTGTTTCCCAACGTGGGGCACAGGGGGCAATGCTATTGTTTAGGGGGGGTTATTCAAAGGTGTTTTTTTTTAAATTACAGTTTTTTATTATATCAATTTTGAAAATTAACTTATTATTATTTTATTTAGTTAAGCATAGTAACTTCTTTCTAACACTAATTCAACTTTCTCGCGTGAACATTTCAAACATTATATATTATATAATAAAACCGTCAATATAAAATATTGACGGTTTTAACTTACTACATGTAACTAAAAAACATAACAAACTAACATGAGAAAGTAAAAAATAAAAATAAATTAGTTGTTAATTAATTAATTACTATTAATTGCAGCAGGCTTATGATGGCAGAGGTTGTTTTTATAATTTCATGATATTGAAATCAGCTTATAAAAGATTGTTTCATCTAAATAACAGATGAGGGTATATTTTTCTAATCCCGGATCTTAGACTATAACGATCCTTGCCTTCCTCTTACGAAGGAGTAGAACCCACGGGGATGAAGTCTTTTAAGCCAACACAGCCTGTTTGAAGTGAATTTTTTTTAGGCGTAAATGGGTATAATTTTTACGGAACTTCACAATAAGCGTTTTTGTTGAAGAAAAGGGAGAGAGCGATTGAAACCGATAAAAAGAGAGAGTGAGAAAGGAATATCGAGAAAAAATATACGCTATTGGTTGATGTATTCGTAGTTACATATTAGAACTTTAGATGGAAATTGTCTCGTCTTGTGCAGTAAACGCAGATTTTTTATTTTTTTATATTATCATTAGCACGTATACAGTGTATAAACAGTGTGAAAATATATATATATATATATATATACAAATACATGGAGTAATCATATACTGGAATTCTTCTTCACTTCTGACATGTGTACACACTTTTTTAATCAATTAACAATACTAACGTAATTCCTAAAAACCTTTATATTTCAACAAATTACTGAGGTTAACGATTTCAATATATCCGCATTCAACCGAAATTTAAATTTTTAACTGTACATACTATACTTCCTCACCTGTGCATATGCCTTGTCGCAGCCAGGTTCTGGACACACAAAAGGCCTTTCTCCGGTGTGCAGGCGGACGTGGTTGTTGAGGTTTGTTACCTGACAATGGAGAACGAATAAATAACTCAATATCGATAGCACATACATTTTGTTATTGGATAAAAGGCAAAGGCACTTTAAGTGCCAACCGCCATCTATGGACACCTAAACCGCCGATGCGATGCCGGCCTTTGAAGGATTTTAATCATATTACTCTAAGATATTATCCGAGACGTTCTGAGTGTGATGTCATATATTATCCTTAACATTTCGGGAAACTAATATTGTGCAGATAATTAACTTATAATTGTCATATATTTATCATAACTCGACTCGAGTTCATTAATTTTTAATATCATTCATCGTCCCGTGTACTACTTATATTGTAATTAACGGCAATAGATGGCGTTAAAATTAAATTATTTCAACAAAAAATGAAACTAAATACATATGTAGGTAAGACAAAATAGAGATATTCTTGCCTTAATCAAATATACTATTTACAAATCATTGATTACAAGTCATATTTAAAATAGTAAAAAGTAAATAGTTAAACTTTAATACATTTTAAGGGTTTAATAAAAAATTGCTGTCAATCACGACAAAAATAAGAAATTGTACATTTAGTTTTTTAATTTTCCAGTTTTTTTTTTTTTGCAAATAGTCTGTATATAATATATGAATGTGGCTTAATTATTATATGTATATTATTGTTTATGGAAAAAAATTGTGAATTTTTTGTACTTTAATGTTATCATGTCGATTTAAATCAGTAGACAACTTAATAGTATTATCGCAACAATCGTTAGTAATGGAAAAAAGGACGAGATCATAATATACTATTTAAGGGCCGGCAACGCACTCGCGACCCCTCTAAGATTAAGTGTGTCCATGTGCGGCGATATCACTTAACTTCAGGTGAGCCTACTGCCCGTTTGTCTCCTGTATAATATCTATAAAAAAACTAGTGATTACTACAAATCACATAAAAATTACATTAGCCAAATCGTCAGAGGCCGTATCTTGGCATGTCTGTGGTTCCAAGAATTAACACATACACAGCGCACTCTCAAACAGACATTTAACATGTACCACAGAATAATTGTTATCGAGTTACCCAGAACACAAAGACTATCAGCATATATTGAAGACACTTTTTCTGCCACGAATAAAGTCTCTATTATTATTATTATATAAAGAAAAAACTAACTTGGGTAAAAGCTTTGCCACACTCCTGGCACTTGTAAGGTCGCTCATTGGTGTGGATGCGCAAATGAGCACGCAAATTGTTTGACTGGGAGAACGCTGAAATGAAATAAGATAAAACGTAAATAAAAAAGAAATTTATTAATTCGGTCCAAAGAGAGAGAGAGTGTGTTTAAGTGTAGGGTAAGATTCAGACGCAAAACTAAAAGTGCTTAGTACGACTCCCATATGTCAAACACAAGATGAATTTCAACACACCAATCATAATCATCAGAAATAAGTCTCTCTCATTACTCCGTTTCGAATCTCAGCCTCTGCGTCATCGCACTATGAGTCCCATATACATCAAATATTAGCCTTAGTCCGGAAGCCTCAATGTAAATGTAGTATGTAATGTGAAAATATAAAAGTTTTTGTATAGAGATTTCCTTACAATAATTCTTACCTTTATTACAGAAAGTGCAGACAAATCGCCTCTCTGCACGATGATTCCGCATATGATTTTGCAACTGCATATTTTTCTGGAATGACTTATGGCATACATTACATTGATATTTGTGATTGGTTTGTTCCTGAAAATAATACTGTATGCAATTAAAAAGGATACAATTACTTTCATTATGACACATTTATATTTAATTGTTACAGAAATGTTGGGTTGTTGATTGGTTAACAACTAACTGTAACATCTTAAATTATACAATATTTAAAATAAGTACATAAAATTTATAGTTATTAGAAAGTGGTTATAATTATTATATTATTCTTTGACTGTTTATAGATTAATATTATTTAAATTATATTACCTCTTCATTATTAGAAGACTGATCAGCAGTACTGGGATCACTATCATCTAATGTCACTTCAGGGACAAGAGGTTGACATTTGAAACAAGCATACACAGAATCAGTACCCGTTTCAAAGAGTTGCTGAAATCACAAAAATAACTTCATAATAGCATGACTTCCAAAAAGTTATAAATGCATGGCCTACTTCAATTTTATAGCAACATTAATATGAAAGGTTCAGTGTCACATAACTTTTATAGATGTAATTTAGAAGTTTATTACTTTGTATACATCAATTTTATAGCTAGAAATGATAGCTTTACAAGAAGATGTATAGAATACACATAGTTTTTAGTGCTTGTTGATTATCTGACTAAATAATCTAGATTACAATTACAAACAATAAAAGTAAATAGCTTAAAACAATGTTAAAACCTACAGGCATGCTAATCAGAGTATCGACAACGAATAGAATAAAATTGATGACTGTTTATTAGAATATAAAGATATCTAATTATGGTCAGTAAGAAATGTCAATGAATATATAATTTTAATTCAAATTAATTTCTCACTAAAGTAATTATTCTTATTTATTAACTGCTGTGAATCAATCTTAATAAATTTAGTATTTAAAGTTATTTTATTAAAAACTGCATTAAAACCTAGCCTTTTCAATTACAAAAAAACACGTTAAAATTCACAGTATAAACGCTTGAACAGCTTGAACGAAGAGAACATTGAGAACTCTAAAAAACAAACACTGCCTAGTTTTTATTCAATGCGGAGCCAGACGTAAAAAAAACTTGAGCGACGACAGTCGAGGTACGTAAATAAAAAAAAATAAGGCGGGCTGCGCTGGTTTTATACCTACCATCGTTCTGCGTATTTAGTTTTTTTGTTAGAATCAAGCATCATTAATAAACCGTTATATCTATCAAATAGGCAAACAGTAGAAACTTATATGTTACTTAGTTCACGTTACGATATTAAATTAAACTATACAGTTGATACCTAGGTATGTTATAAAAATAACAATCACGCAAGGAAAACAAAAAATATTGACCGCTTTAGTATGGCATAATTAAGTCATAAATCTTGGCTATATACGTACCTGTGCAGGTTTCAAACAAATTCCACATTTATCCATTCTTGACACACTTATTCTTTTGGAAAATCATAAAATACAGTAAATATTAAATAGATAAATCTACTTTCAACAAAATCACGACAGCTCGTCAGAAAAGGGCACAAGCAGACGCGGGGCGGGGCCGGGGCATAGGCATTCTGAGTTGCCACATGCGTGGATCGTCTCCCACTAGGGTGATCAATAAATGATGTAATAAACATGTGAATTATGATTAAAGTTGAGCAGAGACTTCAGATACAGTATAATTTTGATTTTTAATAGTGATTAATAGATTCGAAACATCGCCACGTAATTTTTAAAAAGTATTTTTTTAAACAAGGTTAGTTTAAATAAATAAAATGTCCCAGATATTTGTCAAAATATATAAATTTGGCAATACAATACACAATAAAATTGTAGAATGGCAATATAAAATAACCTTTTCCCCTTTTTTTAAATATTTGACTGATGACTACTGACAATTTACATGATTAGTATACTAAAGTAAAACATAAAAACAACATGAGAAACCTACAAATGAGAAAAGGTTTATATTATTTAGTAATCATTCGATAATTAGTTTTTCGAATTACTTTTCCGTAAACGTAAAACTTTTATTTCCTTTACAGGTGACATTTTCAGGCTTTAAAAGTTTAATACAAGCGATGTGATTTTAATTGTGACGTAAAAAATATTATTTTCATCAGTATTATTTAACTTGTTTAATTTTTATTGTTCAAAAACATGTCGGACAAACCTGTAGTCGCTAGTGGAGCTCAGCCTATCGTTAAGATAGGGCACTATACTTTAGGAGCAACACTCGGTGTTGGAACCTTTGGAAAAGTAAAGATTGGTGAGCATCAATTAACAAAGCACAAAGTGGCTGTGAAAATCCTTAATAGGCAAAAAATCAAGTCTCTAGATGTTGTTGGAAAGATCAGACGTGAAATCCAAAACCTAAAACTGTTTAGACACCCTCATATTATTAAACTGTACCAAGTAAGTGTGCACAATTTTATTATTTACTATATAAAGAAAAGCAGACACTAAAGGTCTGGTAACTGAAATGTAATATTAATAGTATTTTATTACAATTAAATGTATTAAGATTGTTTTATATAATTATTTCAGGTGATATCTACTCCAACTGATATTTTTATGATTATGGAATATGTGTCGGGGGGAGAATTATTTGATTATATAGTAAAGAGAGGAAAGTTGCAAGAGCATGAAGCTAGAAGATTCTTCCAGCAAATCATATCTGGTGTTGACTACTGTCATAGACACATGATAGTTCATAGAGATCTTAAACCGGAGAATCTTTTATTAGATCACAATATGCATGTGAAAATAGCTGACTTTGGTCTGTCTAACATGATGATGGATGGAGAATTTTTGAGAACATCATGTGGGTCACCAAACTATGCTGCACCTGAGGTATGACTATATTCTTATTTATTCAAATTTTTTATATCTCAACATATGTAGCCAAATAGAAGCTTGACTTTTTTTCTTTTTATGGTGTTTAAAAACATGGTTCATATAATGTTGTACACTGAAGATTAGCTGAAACAAGACAGATCAGCTAATAAAGCACTAAATGTAATTACAGGTTATATCAGGAAAATTATATGCTGGTCCAGAAGTGGATGTTTGGTCATGTGGAGTCATTCTCTATGCATTACTCTGTGGGACATTACCATTTGATGATGAACATGTCCCAACATTGTTTAGGAAGATAAAATCTGGAATATTTCCCATACCAGAATATTTAAATAAAAGTGTTGTAAGTCTTTTGTGCAATATGATGCAAGTTGATCCAATGAAAAGGGCCACAATTGAAGATGTGAAGAAACATGATTGGTTCCAAAAAGATCTTCCAGATTATCTCTTTCCATCTCCGGTAGAACAGGTAATGTTCTATGTAATTTTAACAAATGAAAGTATTGCAAACTTTTACAGTTTGAATTCAAATAACTAATTTGATATTCCTGATAACTCTGTTACATTAGCTTTTCCAATTTTTATTTTTAATTACATTTCTAACATCAAAGTCACTTTTTTAACTCACATCTCCCAAATTATATTATGATTCAGGACAGTGGAGTAATAGATACAGAGGCAATAGCCGAAGTGTGTGAAAAATTTAGCGTACGTGAGCAAGAAGTACATAGTTCTTTACTATCTGGTGATCCCCATGATCAACTTGCCATTGCATATCATCTAATTATTGACAACAAGAGAATGGCTGACGAAGCAGCTCGGGCTGAGGTCAAGGACTTTTATATTGCAAGTAAGCGTAAAAAAATTATTAACACAATTTACTATCGAATCTTGTGATTTCATGTGCTTTAACTTAATAATACTTGAAGAGGATATTATACATACTTAAACCGTGTCATTAAAATTTGTTTCATGTATGGGTTGTAATAATACATTTTGTTGTTGCTATATTGGTTTTAGGTAAGAGCAGTGTTGGCCTAGTGGCTTCAGCGTGCGACTCTCATACCTGAGGTCGTAGGTTCGAACCCCAGCTGTGCACCAATGGAGTTTCTTTCTATGCGCGCATTTAACATTTGCTCGAACGGTGAAGGAAAACATTGTGAGGAAACCGACATGTACTTAGACCCAAAAAGTCGACGACGTGTGTCAGGCACTGGAGGCTGATCACCTACTTGCCTATTAGATTAAAAAAAATGATCATGAAACAGATTCAGAAATCTTGAGGCTAAGACCTAAAGAGGTTGTAGCTCCACTGATTTATTTATTTATATTGGTCTTAAGAATGGTGAATCATGATACTGTTGTTTAATATTGAAGTGACATGTGTGTGTTGTAAACGAAAACACAAAATTCGGGTAGCAGTCAAATCTCCACATAGGTTAGCCGGCTTATCGTTTAATTTCTATAATATATAAAAATTAGATTTCATCGCTAAATGACATCGTAATTATTTATTCGGTTAGATTGAGGCATTCCAACACTCCTGCAGTAATGTTGATAATGTCTCCAATTAAAAATGTTAATGTAGACAGTTCCCCACCAACGGCGACTGACACACATCGTCCCCACCCGGAACGTATTGCACCTCTCAGAGACAAGTCCTCGCCCGCTGCACAACCGGCGGCCGATAAGCAACGAGGGACCCCCGTCAAAAGGTATTTAATCGATTTATTATCCCTTTGTCCTGTTTAAATTGCTATTTAGTCCCTTTATAGTAAACTAGTGACCCGCCCCAGCTTCGCACGGGTGCAATGCTGATGAAAAGCAGGTTTTTATTATGTATTGTTATTTGCGTCGCTGGAAAGCTCCGATAATATACGCGTTCGATCGTTACTAAATAAGCTGTAATGGGCTGCATAGATCTATATTAAATGAACAATGTATTCAAGGTATTTAATTGGTTAAGGATTAATGCTGTATTGGTTAAAATCGCTTCGAAAATTAGCCATTATTTGTCGTAAAAAGTATATGACAAAAAAAAGTTATTGTTGGTTATCCATAAGAGATAGACATATACCATCACGGACTTTTCTGTAGACCTTTTTTAATTTGTACAATACTTAGTACATTATTTTGATAAAACTCGTAGGGTTCAGCCTGCGTTTGCAATGTAAGCGGAAAAAATGTAATTATTTACGACATCACATTAGAAACCTCAAAAATAACAGTACTTCTCCACTATTTAATGGATGTTATTATACATATAAACCTTCCTCTTGAATCACTCTATCTATTAAAAAAAACCGCATCCGTTGCGTAGTTCAAAGATTTAAGCATACAAAGGGACATAGGGATAGAGAAAGCGACTTTGTTTTATACTATGTAGTGATAAAAAATAAAGAGCAGTATTGAGTTGCTTCAGCGCGCGACTCTCATCCCTGGTATCCTAGGTTCTAGCCCCATCTGTGCACCAATAGACTTTCAAAGAAATCATTCGCCCGTAATAAGATAACAAAACCCAAAAATTTGACGCAGTCCTGCTCAGAAGGTTGGCAATTAGTAATGATCACGAACAGATATGCTATAGTAGAGTCTTCCCGTCGTGGGATTTGAGGTTGCTGCAGTGCTAAATTACCTTTTTATTATGTTGGCAACACTGTTACGTCATAACAGATCGACAGTAATCATCTTAATATTAAATAATTGTTAGTATGAAACGCGTGCCCATGTTTGCTCAAGATCTATATTCTACAACGGTATTGGGGAAAAAACTGAATTTGAGGATCGCTAGCATTATTAATATTAAAGTTCTTAGGTATGTAGGTTTGGTAGAGAGTACCCGTTTCTTAAAAAGCCGTTAAAGTACTAGCTATTTTGCGATTGCGCGTCTCTGGCAATGCAAGTGTCTTTTTCCGACATTTTCCACTTAACATGAGATGACCTACCGTATGCCTACTGACAGTACGATATTATCGCAATTGGGTCCTAAGTAGAATTGGTTCAGAAATTCTTCATTGTGCAGCTAGTCCCACATAGTTCTGATACGTAGTAAAAAATGCCATAAATAAGTCTCAGTCGTTGAACGACGGACGTCGGAATTTCGTAAGAAATAAATCGCTTATACCTTTTGCTTTACTGGCGCGTTTTATGTATAGTTTTTTTTTTTTGTGTGAAAACTACACAAATCTTGATTTCAGAGCTAAGTGGCACCTCGGTATCCGGTCTCAGAGTAAGCCCAACGATATAATGTTAGAAGTGTTTCGCGCTATGAAAGCTCTGGACTATGAGTGGAAGGTCATCAACCCGTATCATGTCAGGTATGGTAAAAAAAAATAATCCTTTGTTTATAAAAGATAAATGTTTTTATTCAAAACCAATTGGTTTTAAAGAAAAACTTGAAGATGGTCCCAAGACTTGTCTTATGTATTATCCGCAATATAGAAAGCTATCCGCTTCATGATTTCGTGAGGATCACGAAAATTTTATGATTTTTTGGCTCTGCAATTAGAACACAGGAACTTTCTTTTTACCATTGTTTATTGCTTAATATAATTAAGTACTAAATATTTACAGTTATAAAATTCTTTTAGGTAATTACAGTTTCAATTCCTACCGAATAAAGAGTTTTCTCTCAGTCAATAGTTTCTAAAAATTCTATTTCAGGGTTCGAACTCTCAACAAGCTGACGCAAACATACGTAAAGATGTCGCTACAATTATACCAAGTGGACTACAAGTCTTACCTCCTTGACTTTAAGTCTCTATCAGGGGAACGGGAAGAGACTGATGAAGAGGGCGCTTCGCCCCTTTCTCAGACCCCAGTAACTCCAGTTATCCCTACAGCACCCCAGGGTCATCACACGATGGAGTTCTTTGAAATGTGCGCGGCCCTGATTATACAATTGGCCCGGTAGATGTTGGCAACCCTAATTTTATGGCAATTATCCTAACTCTGATGTACGGTTAATGATTTTAGTCAAATTTGTACTCTATTATTCTGACTAAAGGACCTGTAACCATGGTCGTGTAATAAATTAATTTAAAAAAATGATGTCCAATTCACCTGTCAATTGTCACTTATTTTAAATATTCAAGTTTAGAACAATATTTTGGATGGGTTTTTTAACTTATTTAGATTCAAACAAGTCTGACATAAAGTTATAACTATTGCCATAAAAAAAAAGTCCTGCATTTCAACTTGAAGACATTTTTGTAGTTTGACAATTTGACTGCGATTTTTTTGACTGTTAATCGATTTGTGTCTTAAAAAACCGGCTTATAAGTTACAAGTACCCGAATATACTCCAAATATTGCGTTACGAAAATTTAATGTTGGATAAAATTTACATTTCCCAGAAAACTGTGTATATTGTTACTTGTTCATCAGAGTTATAAAGCCAATAATTATACGTACAAATACTTAGATTTACTTTTGCCTTAATATTTCTAAATAAAATTATCCTAATCTTTTAAAAAGTTACCTATTTAGACGTAGGTTACGCTTTTAGATTACGTTTGTGATTTAGCTTCTAAAATTGGTATTAAAATTGTGTATAGAAAGAAAGTCGCGTGCAATAATGGTAAAATCGACTTACATAATAATTTTACATATACTATTTCTCTGTACATTTTGTATTTAAACTTATTTATATGTCAGTTTATTTTATGCACAGGTTCCGTACACTTTACCAAAGAAACTAGAAGTGCCTTGATTAGATTGTAGGAAATGGAATAAGCTTGCAAAAATCGCAATTTATAAAGCTGCCAAGTACGGTAGACCGACACATATTTTTTTTTAGAATAATGCTATATTTAAGATATGGGTAATTTATTAGTTTTGCGTATTGTAATAATGTAGTGATAGCGATTGTGATTGCTTGTTAATTGCCAATACACTTCAAATTTCCGATTGTTATTTTATTTGTCATTGTCTGTAGACTGGAAAATGTCGAAGCAAATCGCCGATATTTTAAATATTAATAAATAAAAATCTCGTTCCGTTATATGACGTATTTTATTGGAACGAAACTTTGGAATTAAATTTCAAACAGACCTTAAAATTTTACAAGAACCATCAAAATTCAGTATTACTTCCGATATTGCATGCGAGGCGGGATATATTATGTAAAGGATAAATAACACAAAATAACAGAATACTGTAATTTATTAAATCTAAAATTTATTATAACTAAGAAGTTTAATCAAGCCTACGATGACAGTCGAGAGTCTAGCTTCAAAAAATAAATAATTCAATAGTATGAAATGGTAAAAATAATGACTTAGATGACAAAAAATATTAACAATTTCGTTGACCTAGCTAGAATGTAAGATGAGTTAAATTTGGTATGTCATGTTTTTGGGGCCGATTTAACTTTCACACATTTGTATTTTACACCAAACCTAATGGTATTCGAAATGAATAAAGGAACATTGACAGTGACATTTAAGAAAAAAGGTTTTTTTTGATAAAATACATGTGGAAGCTTAATCTGTGCTAGTTGCGTTTCAGGCGGGTGTAGAGGGCGCCACGGGACCACCTTCGTCTGGTTTACTCTCGAGCGAAAAGGGTGGGATACGGCAGTCAAACGTATAACCATCCTCGCGCTCCATTCTAAATGTACCCCTGAAAAGGTAGTAGCATATAAAAACAATTTTTATTTTTTGTATGCGATAAATATTATATATGTATTAATTTACCGAATTTTTTAAACCTAAATAAACTTTTAAGCCATTAATAAGGTACCTATGAAATTTGAGATTTATATGAAAATTTTGGTAATTTTTTTATTATAGCTAATCAAAGTAATATCTATACAATTTGGCGATTTTGATGGCAGTTTGTCCCTGGCCTTTACTGAAGAAGAAATGGCCGACGCAAGTTGGGTACGGTTGGTGAATTATCGTTCCCATCATCGGTATCTCTTGTCGAGTTGCGATGGTCTGTATCTGACTAGAAATAATGGGAAAGAGCGATCGACCAATCTTGATTATTGAATTGCCAGCTTCTCCATCCTTGTTTGCCATTCGGTAAAAAACCGTCCGGCAATGGTCCATCAGGCAATCACGAGCCATCTTCGTATGAGTAATTTTTACGCCCTAATAAGGTGCGGCGTCAGGGTTCACTGAGCGAAAGGTTATGGTTGTCATATAGTTCTATAGAGGATCTACTTTTCATCGTAGGTACAATTCGTTTTATAGTTCCTTCGTTACTATGCCGACTGCATGCTTTACGCGTAATTCGCACTCTTCCGATTTGATGTGCTTCAATATTGTTTTGACACTAACTCTAAGGCCTACAGCAAGCTCAGCTCGATAAAGACTACGGTTACCGGCAAACCGCGAGGCTCGTTCTTCAACGCAAAATTTCCAGATTTAAAACGATGCACCAATAATTGACCATATTAATGCAAGCAGTGTTAGGTCTGTACACGTCGTTTGCCCAGCGGTATTTCATAAGAACTTATATTAAAAAACTACCAAAATTAAGTAACTATCACAAAAACAAATGACTGAATGAAAGAAATTTCATTTCAAAAATGAAATAAATAGGGCTTCAAATTGCGCGCCGTTTTTAAAAAATTAAATTTATTTGCATTAACTTTATTAAAACTTACCACATATGGCCGCTAGGTGCCTGAAGGCTAACATGACTGCTGTACTGGAAGGCAGGTGCGTGGCGAGCCAACAAAGGCTCTTGGCCCACCACGCCGCGTCCACGGACTGTTTCAAGTGTGCCACTGAGTGAAAATATTCGCCAGTGACGCTCTCGCAACTGTACTGCTTGTGATCCAAGATTTTCGAGCCGAATGCAATAACGCCACTGTAAAAACTTTCATTTAGAAGATGTCGGTAATCATTCCGGCTCGATGGGGACCACGAGTTAAAGGACAAAATCGTTGTTAATGCCAATTTTTAGGATAATTAAAAAACATAACACACAATTCTCATTTGTGCCTGTTTTTTTACTTTAATAGATAATTGTAGTTATTATTTAGAATTACATTATGATATAGTAAACCATTGATTAATTCTAAAACAAATTTAAGTAAAATGATATAATTGGCACTCATTATTAAAAATAAACATTTTACCCAGTAAACTGCAGAGTTTTGTGATTCTCGGCTACCCATATAGAATGGTATAACTGTTACTCGGACACCCTCTGTTGTTTCACGATGGACATCACTTAACTCTAACCATGGATGGTTTTTCTTTTGCCAAGCTCGAAGTGTCTCTTGAGCAATGAAGGGAGGATCTAAAAAGATTTTAACAATATCCATATCTATATGCATTAAATTTCTTTTCTCTTTTCTTTATACAAAAGCAAAACTTTATAGTTAGCCATTCTCAATAAAAAAGCCTTGAAAATTAAGTTATTATTAAGGAAATTTATTAGAGAAACATTCAATCTAACCTTTATCAGGGTTGTGCATGAGAAACTTGTCAAACAGCTCATGTTGCAAGGGCACCCGTTCAACTGATGCATATGGTATTATGTCATCATGCGCCACATAATCTAAACCAGGTATTGCATACAAGCTGCGACTGGACTCTTGGTTACCAAGAAAAGTAACGGCTTCAGTTTGAGCTCTCTAAAAAATAGTTAAGGTGCACACTAATCCAAAAATTGATGAGATTGTGTTATATTGTATTTAGATTTAAATAGTTTAGACTATATTAGGTAAACAATGGTGATTATGTAAATTATTACTTCCTAAATATATTTTATATTTGACATTTCGTGTATTAGTATATGAAATAAAAAGCAGACTATTGAATTGTTACATTAAAAGTATATATATAATAATATATATTTTAAGAAGAAGGATGGTTATGTTTACTTACTACATATTAAAAATATATACATGATAATGAATGCTCACATTTTACTTAATTTAATATACAGAGTAAACTCAGTCACTTAACCACTGAAGGGTATGCACATATTCTGTGGTTATAGTTGTTGTTGTTTTTTTAGAAATAATGTAAAATTTATGATTTGTAAGTTCATTAGTAATTTTAAATTATGGATTTATTGGGCTTATAAAAAAATGTAATAAGAAGCTTTTAGAAGAAGATTACCAAGTTAATATGTTACATTACCGCACAACATTAACAAAACATTAAGTAATACCTTCTTCTTCCATTCAGGTCGCATGTCGAATGTAGTTTGCACAGTCAAAAATAAATTGAGTTCATTTAGTAATATCTTTAACTAATTATATTTGTGTAATTTAAGGAAATTTTACTAGAATTATTATTAAGTTTATATATCTTAATAAATAGATTTAAAAATAATAATATAATTTGTACATAAATATTATTTTTTTACAAACTTTCTTACAATATATCTGCAGACTAATTTTGAAAATTTATTTGCATATTAAACTAAAAATATTGTCAGATACTTACTATGTATGGGGCATCTCTTGTATCAATTAGAACCTGGTAAAAAGTATGAGTTCGTCCTTTAACTTCTTTTCCAACATTTGATAAATTATCTCCAGAAGTGTCAGTAGCACAAGAAGAATCTGCAGTTTCCTTTTTATTTATTGCATCTCTATCATATACTCTTGCTAGCCATGGAAATAAAATAACTCCCCTATATCCAAATACTTTATGCAGAATTAGCTGACCAGTTTCATATTTTCCGCTTGTTTTAGGAGCTTCTAATTTTCCTACTTCAGCTAATCTAAAAATTACGACGAATATGTTTTTAGAGGTTAAACTTTTACAACAACTTATTAATTCATGATATAACCGTAGATATGAAAACATTTAATATACTTGCCTGGTATAGTTCGCTACATGGGTTAATATCAATCTCGAGGCCGTTAACCTTAACGGATTTGTTGGTACAAATCTTAGCAATATCTCCATTTTATCATCGTAATAACTAATGTTTTTGGTGGTTTGCTTGGGTAGTTGTTTTTCTTTTCAAGTTTTTCACAGATTTTCTCGTCTTGACACAAGAGTTCAGATATTTGACAGTAGGCGTTTGACATTTATCAATCACCGAAGCACAGGGGGCTTAGCCAATGTGGCTTATTAGTAGTGTATGTGGAAGTGTAAGAAAGTCGAAAACTAAATTTGTATGAGGGTCGATTTCAAATGGGACTAAGAAAGTGTGTTTGCCAAATAACTTCTAAAATAAGAGACGTCACAAAAAGATATTCATTCCATTTTATCACTAGTCCTGTGCCTTTACATGGTTCAGAAATAAAAATTACAATACCCACTTATATTTCGAGAGAATCCAAGAAAAAGACTATTTATTGCATTCGTGTCATGAGTTTTTTCCCGGTTTTTTTATGAATACAAGGATTTATAAATTTACTACCGGGTAAAACAGTACTTTTTTGTTTTTCAGCTATACTTTAATACGCGTATAATCGCACAGGACATACAATTTAAATTACCACAATGTAGAAATATAATTTGACAATGATTAAATAGGCGATCACTTTTTTTCAATCATTAGTGTAGATAATATGTAGCTAACATTAAAACAAAATCCTTTAGTGTTACCTCCCAACCTACCCTAGTATGAAGCGGAGGCTCCAGTCGCACTCGAATGATCAAGGCGAGAGCACGCGGGCGTACGTTATTTTGGTCAGATATCAACATTTCTTTTAATTTCAGCGTTAAAGACAAAACTGTAATCATTCGTGTTCACAGGAATATTACAACAAGAATATTTTGTGGAAATTTACTTTATTGGGTGATGATCAGCTATATTTTACGCGGATATTTCGTTTTATTCCGATGGCGTCTAGAACATTCCGCGCCATCTTAATTTTGGATTTTTCGTTTAAACTTTCAATCGTGTCACTTCATTCGTGTCGATTTTTAAGTTACACTAATGATATAAATTTTGCACGAATGAAATGGTGTTTCTCATGAACGTTTATTAGATATTGATGCGTTGAACTGTGTCTTTAATCATGGTTTTTGAAGTAAGTACATTTTCTTTGCGATATTTTTTTAATAATTAATACGTATTATATTATGCAACTTGGTTATATGAAATAACGTTGTTATTTATTTATAATGTGACTAGGGGGCCCAGGACGGGTGAAGGGCTGTAAGTGGATGACTTTGACTATAACAAAATATACTGTTTAGTTTGTTAATATATCCATTTAATAAATCACTATATGTAAAAAAAAATAATTTTTTGTAACTTCCCTGAAAAATATTTCGTGGATAAAGTGGTTTAGTCGCTTAGAGAACACTTGTCTTACATGAAATGTTGTGACATTAGTGTTTTTTTAAATGATATGGAGTTTGTAATGACAAAATAAATCTAATATTGAGTTTTTTTTATAAATTAAAACTACTATTCCTTTTTCTACTAAATCTACAGACTCTTTCTGGGTTTTATGAATTTACGTGGTTTTTTTATGTTGGGTTATAGTATAACTAAGTAGGTATTTAAATTTGTTTTAGATTGCAATGGCGAAAAATAAAAGCAAGAGAAGTGACGATGAGTTGGAGAAGAGACGCATAGCCAGAAGGGAAAAATATAAATAAATAAAAAATGATCCCGAGAAATATGCTATTGAAAAAACTAAAAAAAGAGAAGCTTATCTAAAAACTAAAAAACGAGAAAAAGGTTAAAAGTATCGATCAAATGACTCCACGGGAGCAAAGAGTACAGAGAAAGCGTTGGAGAGAAAATGCTAAATTATCTGAAACGTTATTTGTTGAATTCTATTAAGAACTTGCACAAAAAAATTTGCGAAGAAAATCCAAACATTCGTATTAGTTACGTAACGTTTTCTAAGCTACGTCCTTTTTGGGTGACAGAGATACAAGTGCGTGTACGACACATACTAACATGGACTTATTGATTTTGGCACTAAAGAAAAAAAATGTAAACTTGGCGAATTTTCAGGATACTGCTATTATTAGCTAACTGTTAAATAAAGTACGTAATTGATGGAAAGTTAAAATAAAGATTGTTCCTAATTTATTTTTTATATTTCCATATAAATACCTATAACCTTCCAGCCCATAATGTTGAATTCTCAAAATGTTGAATTAATCATTATAACACAAAAAAATATATATTATAAGTAGGTATCTAAGACAATTTCATTCGTGGAACCACCGAGTCATTCGTGTTCATTTGTATTTTAGAGAATTTCATTCGTGTAACAACATAATTCATTCGTATCACCACAATTTTAATTTTTTACTACTTTACTTACTTTTTACTTTAGCTAGATGCCACTTATAATTTTAGGTAAATCGTGTATAACTACGTTAAAGAAAACATCCTAGGCCTAAAGTTAGCTGAAACACGGCTGTTTCAGGAAATTGATAAAAAAGTGTCATATTAATTCGAACTGTGAAATAGACCCATGAAACTAACAGTTCATGTCGACAGTTGATAGCTTAGGTCCAAAAGGTGAGAGTTGGGACTCGGGATTCAATAAGCGACGCCATGGCGACAGTGCTAGGAAAAAACACGCGCTTTTCGGTAAATGAATTGTAGGTATTAGAGGTGGTGAAGCAGAGGAAGCGGAGGATGGGTAGACCCGCCCACTGCGGGGTCTGCACATCCGTTGCCGCAGGCGCGTTACTGTTGCTAAGTCTTCATCTCATTTTCTTTAATATTTCGAGAACATTTATTATTTTCACTGTTTAAATAAATCTAAAGTCAATAATAAATAAACAACCTGTTTTGTTATGATCTTTATTTATATAACCGAATAATTTAACAGTCAATTTTACAGTTACAAACCATAAACATTTTTTACAATGCAATATCTATTACAAAAAATGCATCTGCATAGTTCTGGGTTCGATTGATTTTTTAATTCTCTTAATTTTCACTCTTTCTATGACCCTCATTGGTTCCTTACGTATACGAATGACACTGTGAAAAGTTTATTCGCTTCCCACCAACAAGTTTTGCCACCACACTTTTTATTTGTTATACCTGAGTCTGTATTATGCAAACTTTGTAAAAAAAAAACTCTTTACAATATGTGTATGGTCTCCACAGGCATGCATCACTGAGTTTGAGATGTCACTGTGCCTCAAGTTATAGTAATAATTACACATAAATAAACAATAGGAATCCTTTTTTTATTAATACAATTAAAAAACATGCTTAGTATGAATGAAGTTGTATTATTATTTAGTATTATATACTCGCTATTCGTATTTAAAAGGTTTCAACTTGATATTAGCAGACACACACAGTTATGAAACAGTCTATTAATCAATTTAAAGCGTTCAGATAAATTATTAGTTTTGTTTTGCGGTGCGTAAATAAATAAAGGTGATGGTTTTCCGAAACGCGAACACACGACCTATAATTGTCCAAAACAGGGAAACTCCAACTTGTTTCCACAAACTTCTAAGGACTGGAAAATCCAGACGTATTAGAAATTGTAAACATTTAAAATTGAATGGAAAATTCGTTGGAATCATCGGTATCCACGGTATTTTAAGAAATCCTTTATTGTCGTGTCGTCGTATTCCTCGTCTACACATGATCGACTTCTGTGACTGACGAGTTGTTTTCTTGGATCTGTGGCAGTGGTGTCCCAAAATCCGAAAAAATAATATATTTTACGAGCGTAGACGGACTATGGTATAGAGCAGGCATCAGCGTACAGCGTGTGAGATAACGAATATTATAATTCAACTATTTACAAAGGACACGAAGTGTGGTAACTACCTGACGTTGGTAACATGATTCGCAATTTAGTCGGTTTGCACTGAAAAATATGTTTGGAATAGTCGTTTGTTTGAAAGTGTTGTTGTGTCGAAGATTGCTTATTATTGACCAAAATACACATCCGAATGAATAATTCTTGAACAAAGTTACTGAGTCGTGACAAAATAAGCTACTTACCGATGAAAGGTTATGTTTGGTTCTTTTCGTTTGCCTTTACAGCGAATTATGCATCAATAAACCATGACTTACACTTTAAATACACCTCTTATAATGATATACATAGTCCTAAAATATGGGTTTGACTTGGGTTTCACAAATTTATCAGTAAGTGGTGAAAACTTGTTTACCACCGAGCCCTTGGTGGTGATAATAAAACCCGATACGCAAATAGAGACAGAAAAACTGATACTCTGTTTCGCTCGCACTTAAGTATTTCACGTTAATGTCTTCTCTCTTTAGTTATTATTTTAATTTTAGAAGCTTATGTAGTTCTATACTCTATCTACGTTCACGAGTGTTGTTTTTAACCATAGAGTAAAGTGGGTACAAAGTACTAAGTGTAAAGTACAAAGTAAAATGTTTCTATGGTAAAAAACTTAACAAACTTCATTTTTAAATTTTACAGTATGTTTTAGTTAGGCTACGACTACGAGTCAGTGTTCACAACCGTACGATAATTATCGTACATGTACGATAATTTCATAGCTACGCACGATGTACGATGGTACGCGACTATCGTACGCAGATTGTACGATAATTTCCGTGTTCATGAAAAGTTTGATGATTACACAGATAGCCCAATAATAATTACAGTTTTTTAGTGTTAGTGCCATCTATTGACTCATTGTTTTACTAGAAGCAGATGCCGTTGCTTCATGGCGCTATCCTGTCACACGGCGCGTTGCGTTGCGTTGCGTCGTCGCAAGTGTCGAGATATTAATTTTGTACTGATCGCGGAATTGGCGGTGCAAGAAAATCTTGAAAGCCCTCTTAAATAAAAAAAAACATAAATATCTGTACTGTGAACTCACCAACTTTGTTTTTTCGTTCAGCTGTGAAATTCTCGTAATCAGGAAATAAAACTTTTGATATGTCTTCTCAGGCTTTTGTTTTTAAATTTTTATTTTTAAAATCTACGTTTGACTTGTCCCATATAATTTCCCTTTCCTGTATCAATGTAATCAAGTAATCTATGTCAAGTTCTTCAATGGTATTCATATAATAATAAAACTAAATACAAAAACGTAAACGTAAAACGAAATGAGCTTCCGTGAATCCTCTCTGTCAACGCACAAGCAACTGAGCGCTGCCGCTCCGACGTCGCACGAGTACACCCCCTCTCGCTTCGTCTCGGGGGCTCCTGTCCGTCATGTGTGCGTTGCGACGACGCAACGCGCCGTGTGAACACCTTGGTTATTTGTATGTAAAGGAGCCCATACACGGGACAATTTGTTGTTTCGATCGATCGTCAAGAAAATCGTACTATTTTATCCTTCGATTTCCGTCCGTCACACACGAACGATGTGATCGTACGATTCTCAGTCTCTGTGTGGAGTGAAAACGTGTAGCACGTACGTGGGTGAGCGATAAAGTTGCAACTACTTCGTTTAAGCGCATTGGCGCTCATTTTATATAAAAAAAGACTTTCTACAATAAATAAAAGAAAGACTAGGAGAGAATGGACTAAGAGATGGCTTCTGAAAAGACATCAATATTCTCACATCAATCTTCTTGAGGAATTACGTTTTCATCCTAAAGATTGGCATAACTACCTTAGGATGTCAGAGGAAACATACTTAGAGCTTTTGCATAAGGTATCTTCCAGAATAATAAAAAATGATACCAATATGAGGCAAGCTATTACTCCTCACGAACGTCTTACTGCAACACTGCGGACCTGGCTACTGGAAGGACTTACGAAGATTTAAAATTTACAACGTTGATTTCACCACAGTCTTTGGGAAAGATCATTCCAGAAACGTGCGAAGCCATTTTCTATGCATTAAAGGATTACTGTAAGGCAAGTATAATTTACCATAGCAGTTTATTATAATGCGCTGTTGGTGATGATAATTAGGTATAATGAAATATAAATATATTTAAAACATTTATTATCGACAAATTATTGTTTTACATCTTACATAATAACATATCTTAAACATATTGGCTAAAATTACTTTCACTCAACAGAAAAAGTATTATAAAATGTTTGCGCGTCATCTGGTATGTGAACATGGACTGGAGATTCTTTTTCGGGCTCGCGTGTATGAAAGTTTAGTTCCTCTTGTGTGGATGGTTGAGTTGTGTGAACGATTCTTTGTGTGGGTGGCTGTACTATGAGTGACTCGCGTGTATGAAAGTTGAGATCCTGTTGTGTGGATGGTTGAGTTGTGTGAACGAATCTTTGTGTGGGTGGCTGTAGTATGAGTGGCTCACGTGCTTGAAAATTGAGTTCTTGTGAAGAGAGTGGTTGTAATTTTTGTGAGTGACAAATAGGAAAGGATTGAGGGGGAAGGTGTAAGAAACACTGTCTGTTTAAATTACCCAATTCGGCTTCAAATAGAGCATCGTTTATAATTTTTTCCGCAAATAAGCGTTGATTTGTAGGCAAAGATCGCAACTTATGTGCCACGTTTTTACCGAAGGCATCAAACTTGTCATCCGCTGTTATTTCACATATTTTATTGCCTATAGTTTCAATCGTTCGATCTACATGTTGGGAAACTGACAGGTTTTTCCGGCGTTTAAAACTACGATCTTGTTGAGGCTCACTAAACCTTTCAATTGATGCGATATCTGATCCTGGTGAAGCGATTTCATCGCTGGTGGTTTCAATGTTTCAATACTCTCGTCATCAGATTGCTGAAACAATTAATAAAAAAGAATTATTCATTTGTTGCAGTTTCCAACAAGCGAGAACGAATGGATCGAAATTGGGAAAAACTTTGAAAATAGATGGGATTTTCCTAACTGTTTGGGCGCTGTAGACGGGAAACATATAAGGATAAGACCTCCTCCAGGAGCTGGATCTTATTTTTATAATTATAAACATTTTCATAGTCAAGTCCTAATGGCCATTGCTAACGCCAATTATGAGTTCATTTATTTTCATTTTGGTACAAACGGCAGAGTCTCGGATGGTGGTGTTATAAATGAAACGGACTTCTACAAAAACCTCTTAAATAATTCCTTAAAATTACCAAATCCTACTACAGTAAATGGTAAGACTTTGCCTTATGTTTTCGTAGGCGATGAAGCCTTTATGTTAAGGAATAATTTTATGAAACCTTTTAATAAAAAACAACTTAACATTCAAAGGAGAATTTTTAATTACCGTTTATCTAGATCAAGAAGAATAATAGAAAATGTATTCGGCATTTTAGTTGCCAGGTTTGGTATATTAAAAACAGAAATTAACATGGATTTAGACAACATAAAAAAATCGTAATGGCTTGCTGTGCTCTGCATAATAACTTACGCCGTAATAGTCCTAACACCTATACACCGTTAACTGTATTTGATACAGAGAACTTTGAAAATAATGAATTTGAAGAAGGCCTCCGGTGTGATTTATTAGGACTCCGAAGGCGACCATTACGTAGTAACGATACTGGTAATCAAGTAAGAGAATTATTTGTAGACTATTTTAATAATGCCGGATCTGTACCTTGGCAGAACAACTTCATAGGACTTTATTAATAATTTTAGAAATAGTAAATAAATAATTTTATAAATGTATAAAACATAATACGAAATAATAAATATATAAATATAATAAATATTGTGTACTTACTGTATCCATTGAACTACTTGTCGCTCCATATGGCTGCTCTTGATCTTTTAAAAACATTAATTTCTCATAGTACCACAACTTTGGTACATAAATGTTATCAGTACCACTTCCCGATGCATGAGAAGACTCTACTTTTTTAAGTTCCTTACGGAAAACAGTACGCAGGTTGTTAATTTTCTTTTGCACTTTACTTATGTCCGCACTGGGATCTACTTCCTTCATTTTTCTAAGTAATACCTCATAGCATCCAGTTCGTTTCATCTGATTATGGTAGTCCTTGTGTTTTATTTTCCATAAAACCTCGTGTTCTCGGAGTAACTCTATAAATTCCAACAAGAAATCCTTGCTCCACGACATCGCAAAAAATTTACAGGTAGGTACCGTACGTGCTACTCGCGCGAAAGATAGAGGTAGACTGACGATGATCGCATGCGATCACGCCATACACGTGCAATATATATCGAACGATGTTCAGATCGCAATCGATATTTTCGGGGTTGCCTGTTGAGATCTCCAATCGATCGTTCGACCACAAAATCGGATGCGATATTGCCACACACGTACTATTTGTCGTTCGATTTTAACATCGAGCGACGAATCGTTACGATAATTGTCCCGTGTATGGGCACCTTAAAACAACGCAATGACAGCGCTGCGACGACGCAACGCAACGCAACGCGCCGTGTGGACTGGCTCTTAACTGTAACTGTTATTCAATTCGAAATTTTGGCACGTTTATCACACTCGAAGTGCCCTCGTCCACTCCCAGCTCAGGTCTTGCCATAGGCCGAATATTTAATTTGAATTATTATTTTTTCAATTTAAAAAACACAAGTTTACAAGATTTAAATTATAAATTATTTCCAACATATTATTGTCACGTTTTATATGATTTTTAAAAGTATTTTATCCATTTTCCTGACTTGTACGATAATTTTTATCCATGTACGATAATTTTTCGGCCCTGGTACGATAGTTGCCTCATGCCTGGCTTCAGGTTGTGAACACTGCTACGAGTAACTTCAAAGTTCAATTTTATATCATTAGTTGTTTTCGCTTCGCCATTACTTTTACAAAGATAAACTTGACGTAACAAAAATGATTCGAATTTTATTAAAATCCATAGCAAACAGTACGTACTTTAAACTTTTACTTTTTTTTATTTTACATAAACATATTTGTATCATTTTTTATTTAATCATAAACTATTTGTTTCGTTAACTAGGGCGAGTTTTCCCCAAAAGGGCAATTGCTTCCCTATCAGCGCTACCAGATACGTATCAAATGTTATTCAAAACATGTAGAGATTTTGCTGAACAAGAGTTGAAACCAAACGCCGCCAAATACGACCGAGAACACTTGTACCCCGAGGAGGCTATAAAAAAAATGGGTGAGCTTGGACTCATGGCCATTGCAACACCTGAAGAACTAGGCGGATCTGGTCTTGACTATCTTGCATATGCTATTGCCCTGGAAGAGATATCGCGGGGCTGTGCCTCAGCTGGTGTTATCATGTCAGTGAATAACTCTCTCTATCTTGGACCCTTGCTGTACTGTGGAACAGACAAACAGAAAGCAGAATTTGTGACACCTTTTTGTATGGGTTTGTTAAATGTAATTTTTTACGTAAAACTTCACATTGTTTTAGTTGCTAACTGTATTGAATATTTTTTTATTTTCCAAATGTTTGAATTGGTAATATTATTTCTATTTATTATCACACATATAAAATAACATGAACATAATTACAGGAGATAGTGTTGGTTGTTTTGCTTTATCAGAACCAGGAAATGGTTCAGATGCTGGTGCAGCATCAACTACAGCTAAAGATGCTGGGGACAAATGGGTCATCAATGGCACAAAGTGTTGGATAACTAATGGTTATGAAAGTAAGGCCACTGTTATGTTTGCAACAACTGATAAAAGTATGAAACACAAAGGTATATCAGCTTTTATTGTACCCAAGCCAATAAAGGGATTAGAGCTTGGTAAGAAAGAGGACAAACTAGGTATCAGAGGTTCATCAACATGCTCATTAATATTTGAGGATTGTTCAATTCCCAAAGAGAATATATTGGGTCAGCCAGGAATGGGCTTTAAAATTGCAATGATGACACTAGATGCTGGGAGAATTGGTATTGCTTCTCAGGCTTTAGGGATAGCACAGGTATACTGCCAATGTTATACTAGATTTTTTTATTAACACATAATTACTTTTACTATACCTTTTCAATACTAATACTTGTTATAACTATTGATTGATTCCATATTAATAAATATTATTGTTTTAATAATATATATTAATTTTCATAGGCCTCATTAGATGTAGCAGTAGACTATGCATCAAAGAGAATAGCTTTTGGAAAACCTATAATAAAGCTGCAAGCTATACAAAATAAAATAGCTGACATTGCTGTTAAATTGGAGTCAGCCAGATTACTGACATGGAGAGCAGCTTGGTTGAAAGATAACAAACAACCATTTACTAAGGAAGCAGCCATGGCAAAACTGGCAGCATCTGAAGTTGCTACTTTTGCATCACACCAGTGTATTCAGGTAACATATGCAGTTCAGTCCTACCTGAATTTCCTAGTCAGTGTCAAAGCTTGGTAGCCAAAACAAGTTAGAAATATTTATTAGTCTTCACATAAAACTTAGGTAGAATTTCACAGTAGAGAAATTTTTTACCGAGCAAAAACTGAAATCCAACTTCTGTGCTACTAATGATTTTGGATTATAGCTGTAACTGTAAGCTATTTTTTTGTATGTTATTCTTTTTATTTAGATATATGAGAGTGCTAACTATACATAGAAAAAATACTTCTTTTACTAATAATTATAATTGTTTTTTAGGTGTTAGGTGGTATGGGCTATGTCTCTGACATGCCAGCTGAAAGACACTACAGAGATGCAAGAATCACAGAAATATATGAAGGTACCTCGGAAATACAGAGACTAGTCATAGGTTTGCAAGTTGTTAAAGAATATGGCTTATAAACTTAGTATTAAGAATTTACATTTTAGTATTTTTAGACACATATTCCTCCTTTTTTACAATAAGATGAATTGTAATTTGATTTAAATCATGACAATATTAGGATTAGGAAAATGAATGACTGAAAACTGTGACATGCTATATATTGTTATGGAATAGAACTATAGAAGAAATAATATCAAATAACAATTTACATTACCTACTCAAGATTAATAATATTTTTATAATTATTATAAAAAATATTTTTATAATTATTATTCAATAAAATACTGGATGTTTTTTTGTATAATGTGCATAATTAGTAAATTTAAACTATTCTTACTACTGAATGAAGGTGATTTCAATAAAACAATTTGATAATGTATGAATTTGATTAATTAATCAATATTATGAAATACATATAATAAATGTTTTTAAAGAAATTTAGTTTTTTACTGGCCTGGCCCAGATAAAGATTTATCCATGAATTTCCTTTTAGCAAAACATAGCCACCACTTGCTTGGTTTTCCATCTTCAGTAGCAAAAACTTTCTCACAAACTCTACCTCCAGTTTCATGCCTCAACTGCTGAAGATATTGTCTCATTAAATCTGCAATGAAAATAAATTAAAGTACTATTTTAAATTCCGTGATTTAAATACTATAAAGAATTGTAATGTACCAGCTTCTTGAGGACTAGAAGGTTTAGCATAAACAGAATTTAATGGGAATCCAAGTTCTCCAGGAATATCAAACTTAGATATTGCAAGCATGTACATTTCTTGCTGTCCCTGGTTCTTATTTGCACATTTCTGGAGTTTCTTTAGACATTCGGATATATACAATGTAAGATAAATGAGAACTCTATCAGAATCAGACTGTAATGAAAATAATTTAATTAATAACAAGAAATGCTAATAAAATAAAGTATTTATTTTATAGTTTTATCTTCTTACCTTAATCTCATAAAAACGAAAGAAAACATTGGCTTTAAAATAATTCAATGCTTCATCAATAATATCTAATTCAATCTTTGGATTAATAGGAGCCGGTCCGCGAAAAGTTGTCCGAATCGGCAGGAGAGCTAAATTCCCAACAGACTGAGTGTAGTCCGTTAAAGTGGAATGATATGCCTGCAATGTTTTATGGTTTAGAACATGAATCATCTACATTCATATTTTTTAACATTTGTTTACTTACTGGCATATTATTATTGTATTTAAACAGTAGCAGGGAATCGACCTTACTAATACCAATATTAAAGCTATTACTATACGAGAATATAAAAAAGGAAAGTTTTCAATTTTATTTATTATCTCGTTCTGCTTATAAAAATCGCTAACACCCTTAGCAGTTTAATGACAATGATTGACATTAGCTGTTAACTTCACCTCTATTTGATCTGTGAACACATTGACTAGCATTATGCTTGAGCGACGAACGTAAATGTATCAATTCGTGACACCTTTAAATAGTAAATTATGTAGCCCGTCTCACGCCTTTTGGATCTAGACAACCGAAATAGCGGAATTGTTGACACGAACTGTAATTTTTATATAAATTTAATTTTAACTTTCTTCATACACTTAAGCATACAGTTAAGCAATATTTCACTTCTGGGATTCCGGACTGATTTTTCGCAGGCAACCAACGTGTTTATAATGAAATAATCTTTATTTTGATTGAATAATCTTCATTTAATTCAAGAATCAGACTGGTGCAAAATGCTTGTATCAATTAAGCTATCTTATCAAGCAAGCTCTCTCTGAGAGTTGTGACTGGAAGAGAATAAGCAACATAACAAAACAAACAAAACAAAACAAAACAAAATTTATTTATTCATGTAGGTAACAATGTACACTTATGAACGTCAAAAAATTTAAAAATTGTGAATTTACATTTACTGCCAGTTCTCAAATCAAGGGCGTAGAACGGAAGAGAAGAACTGGCAATAAACTCTCCGCCACTCTTTTTAATCGCCAAGTTTTTTTTTTTTACACAATGCTTGTAAGGAGCTGCGACCACTACACCATGTTCCATATGACATATTGAGTAATAAAGAATAAAAAAACAAATTAAAAACAAAGATTTGTCCTCTATCAGCAGGAGGCATGGTGAAATAGGAGCACGCACTTACACACTTGTGAGAACAACACGCAAATACGTAGTATAAACAACTAATATCACCGCATACACGAATTCAAGTACGACCAGTCACCACAAGTAGCACCCGTTCACGAGTATGACGCATGGCCAGCCATCGGCCCCCTCGCCATATTTTAGGGAGAGAGACAACCCGACGCATGGACGCCGCCACAAGCAATGACATTTGAGTGAGCATGACGATCCTTGAAATGTGCACTTGGCTACACAAGAAAATAGTAATAATACTAATTATACTGAAATAATTTGATACCACATGAATCACGGTTTGTTCCCACTTTACATTAAAAAAAAGTCGTAGATGTCGACGATCGCCCCATAGTCTGAAAATGCAGCCGAGAGATTCTGTCGCGTTACCTATTTATACTGAAGCAATTCATATCCAAGCACAATGATCGTTTAAGTATTCATTTATATTATAATAGGCCTTAGCAAGCAGTTTTACTTTAATGTACGATTTAAATTTATTTATTGACAATATTTGTATCTCACTAGGGATTTTGTTGAAAAAACGTATGCAATTGCCTTGGAAAGAATTACTCGTTTTATGCAGCCTCGTGGTTGGTGCGCTAATTTTGTCTTTATTACGAGTACTATAATTATGGAAGCTACTATTCTTTTTAAAGATATCTATATTTTTCCGCACATACAAAATATTCTCATAAATGTATTGACTTGCCAAAGTTAAAATATTTAATTCCTTAAACTTATTTCGGACTGACTCCCGTGGGGACAACCCACAGATCGCTCTTATAGCCCGTTTTTGCACTACAAATATCGAATTAATGTCAGCGGCATTACCCCACAAAATAACACCATATGACATGATACTATGAAAATAGCTGAAATAAACGAGCTTTGCTGTATTCTCATCCGTAAGATCGCGTATCTTTTTCACTGCGAACGCTGCAGAACTTAGCCTATTCGAAAGACCTTCTATGTGTTGGCCCCACTGGAGTTTACTATCTAAAGTAATTCCCAAGAACACCGCACTATCAACAAAGTCTATTTCCTCGTCTTTAATTATTATTTGAGAATGACTACTTTTTACATTTGTAGTTTCAAATTTAATACATTTTGTCTTCTTCTCGTTTAACTTAAGATTATTTGTACTAAACCAGTGAACCACACTGGAGATGGCACTGTTTACATTCTCAAGTGATGGATTTCGTCGTTTCACTTTAAATAAAAGCGAAGTGTCATCAGCAAACAGTACTATCTCGTGAAGCTCCTTTACAAGAAATGGTAGGTCATTTATATAGACGAGGAATAAGAAGGGACCAAGTATGGAGCCCTGCGGTACGCCCATAGTAACAGACGATCCCTGTGATATAGCTCCATTTACATTTACCTTCTGAATTCTACCGCTCAGGTATGATTCCATTAACGTTTGCATATTTCAGGATTCATACTTTCGATTGGTATATTTGTCCAATAATCAAACCGATGAAATATTGGATAAAATGTTTTTAATTATTAATTAATCATACCAGGACTGAAATTTATTATCATCTAGATCAGAGTTCCCCAAACTTTTTTGTGTCATATACCCTTTGCCATGTTTTATCGTGTTGAGTAGACCCCCTACTTACCTGATATTGATTTCCTGTAAATTTCTAACTGTAGTAAAGTTTAGTATTAAAAATCTAAAGTAAAAACACATGTTACTTTATACATTTATTAATTGAATTTAAATGAAAACTACTCAAAATAAAATTTTGTATCTGTTATGTAAAATATACGTTACATTAAATAAACATAAAATACAGTATAAATAAAATAACATAAGAAATAACTTAATATTTTTATCGAGAAGGATGAACCTGATGCTTTAATAATATATTATCAACATTTACACAATTTTACAAACATATAATTTTTTTTTCTTCATAGCTACTTTTATAAATAATGTGTATGTTTAGATAGTATGATGTAGGTAAATAGATACAAACGAAAGACTACTATCAGTGTGTGTGTTGAGATCCACTATGGTGGACCCCCATTTACATTTCATGGACCACCAAATTTTTTTCGTTGACGTAGACTCCTTGCAGGTTGTCATAGACCACTTTGGGAATCACTGAAATAGATTCTAGGTGGATGTCATGCCGTTTTATATCGGGATCATAGACTAATAATATACAAATAAGCTCGCACTTTGTCACATGATATTTGTTTCATAAAAATTCATATACGCTATGGCGTTAGTGGCTTACGACTGTCGAAAAGTGATGTTGACTCAAGCCCCCGTACCGGATTCTAAATTCTAATTGTCAAATGTCATTTGTCAATTGCTACAGATTTTTTAGGTTGCTTGCATGTGTTGTTTAGTTACATTTCGATTTTGATTGTTATTAACCTACATTCCTACATTTTAATTATTTAAAGGAACAACAAAGCTTTCATACTCTTAAATTTAAAGGTTAAGAACGATTCATTGGTTGCTCACAATATAACCAAGACAAGTAAGGTTTTTTGTCATTAACAAACACAAAATTTATTTGCATCACTAATATAGTGCCTATTTTTAAGTTACTGTACAATTTTATAAATTACATGGACATTTTTGAGAAAATAATATAATTACAAATTGTATTTTTATTTTAACTTAGGCAGAATGGCATCTGGAATTGATTCTGATTCAAAGGTTCTGTCTATTTTGGATAATATTAAAAGTCAAGGAGCCAAAGAAGAGACATCTGATGATAATAAAAAATGCACCAAAAACATTATTTCTAACAAAAAGAAAGAAGATAATGTGATGCGGGGTATTCCAAAATCAGGTAGATTTTGGAAATCTAAAAAAGAAAGGTATTTAAAGTGTTTGTTGCATCTGTCTGTTAATAGCTGTCATAGGTGTCATCACTACCTAGTCACATTAATAATATATTTTGTTTTTGTTCAGGTTTAATACAATAGTGAAGACTAAAGGAATCAGATTAAATTTTGAAAAGAAAACAGCATTGAGAATAGAATTACAGAAAACAAAAGAGCTATCTAGGCAAATCATTGCAGAAGTCAATGAAAAAGAACAGGCTAAAAAAGAACGAAGACGTGAGAATATAAGACGTACACTTGAAAATAAGAAGAAATCTGAAGTTGTTCAAGTCATATCAAACACAAAGAAACTGAAGAGAATGAAGAAAAAACAGCTTAGGTTTATTGAGAAACGTGACACTACTAAAACTGTTGCAACAAATAAATCTGAATAAATTAATAAAGACTAAAATGTTCTGTTTAACCTTTCACTTCTTTTCATAACTGTTCTACATTTATGCATCATTAATACAAAACCTATGTATGTTTATAAAAAACTTTGTACATGTTTCACCAGTATGTAGTATGATTCCTGATGTTTTATGTTAATTGACAAAATCCACATGGGTGTAATGTGAATGTACTATTTAATCACCAGCAAATTTAAAAACAATTTATTTTAAAGCAGTAAACATTGAGATTAATTAAAATCATTTATTTACATTCACGTTTGTTTCACAGTAACATTTTAATAATATAATCTCACTGAGGGATTTAGGACTCCTAAATACTATTTATGAAATACAAACAAATATTGTCCATCTAATATTTTTATTAAGTATTAGAACAGGTCACAAATACATATAAAAATATTAAATGCATTTTCCTATTTTCAATAAGAATGTTGTGAGGGTTGTATATACATTGTAATCTACTTGTGATGTAATGAAACAGTTACATTAATCTTACAAGTAATTTTTGATATTTACATTTGAAAATCTCATATCTATATTATATCTAACAAATACAGTATGAAAAGTTAAGACAGCTTTTTTAGGAAAATGATGACATTTTAAAATATTTATATATCAATCCTACAAAGTACAAAAGTAAGGTTCCAACAAAACTGGGTGGTTAGTTTAAAACAACAAAATATCACTTTTAGTATTACAAGTTACGGAACAAATCAATTAAAAAACCACCACTAAGGCAAGCTGCAAAAGGATGTTTCTTCTGTTGAAGCAGAAGCCTCAATATTAATTGCATTGAAAAATACTGTTTAGGTTAAGATTTGTATCATTTTAACTTAAACTACTAATTGCAAATAAGTTTATGCATATTCATAAAAAATTATTCACACAACTTAACTATTCTATTAAAATGTCCCTTAATCAAATTAATCAGACCATGATTTATCAATTCACTTTTCATGTTTTGCCACTTGTACATGCACAAACTATATTGACAAATATGCTCAAAGTTTGAGACATAACTGGCTCTGCAATGAACATACTATCAAATAATATAAAAGGGTTGTTTAATGAGGGTTTGGAGAAATGATAAATGAAGATTACCTATTATTTCAACTGTAGGAAATTAAAATCACTCAAATTAAAATCTTACAGTAATAACAATTTCTAATATATGTTATCTGGTACAATTTTCAATTTCCTTTAATCATGAATACATCAATTTGTTCAGAAATTATTTAAAACCTTAAATTAAAGACTGGATATGTTTGTAACCCATTCTATTTATGTTTAGGAGAAAACTATCTGCGCATGGTACCTAAGTCATTAAGCAAAATTAATTATGCCGATTGACAATACATATAACATCAGTTCCTAACAATCAATGAAAAAGTCATACATATTTGTTCAACACCAACCATAATAAACATTTAAAAACAGTAAATATTAAAAAGTTTTCATACAAGTACTGGCTACTTAAAAATGAGATTCATTTATATTTTATGCTTAATTCTACTTCAACATAGAGAGAGAAATTATTTTTAGATTCAAATCAGTCATTTTAGTAAAACCTCGAATGTAAAAAAATAATATTAATTACAAGATTGTATTTAAAAAAGTTAGTCAAGAAAGTTTACAAAACATTTTTTTTACCATAACTTTTGCACACGTAAGCATAGTGCGAACAATCTTTTCTATCCCTACTTTACACCAAGGATTATTTTATTGTAAATTGCATAGAATATGTCAATTAAATTAATTTCATTTGATGTGTATTTCACAGGCATTTGTATTCATAAATTTATAATTATATAAAGGTTTTTTTGTATAATTTCAAATATCCTTGAATAATTTCACCAATTATACAACCTCATTTTCATTTTTCTAAAATTGATATAGAGCTGAGTTGCAAATTAGAATTAAGATTAGAGCAATACAGAATTAAAAATATATAATCTATGGGTTGATGCTCATATCACATTATAAGCATAATTTAAATATAGAATTAAATGTTTTTTCATGGGCAACTGAGTATTGACATTGAGTATGTCAAGCAGAAAAAAAAAATTATCTTTTTCATTTGATTTAAATTACGGCGTCGATCTCAACTCTTTACAACAGCTAGTTTTAATAGTCACTGGTATAATAGACATCAATTTTATTACAATAAAATTGGGCAAATTTCGCCCATTCATTTAAAGCTCAAAACAGAACATGCACACTTATATAACTTAATGTTTTATTTCCTCAGCTTTGAGAGACCTCAATATTGTTGGGGTTGAATGTTTCAAACGACAGAACATATTATAAGCAAGAAATTTTGTATGTGACATTAAAATTCGCACATTTCGATACAATAAGAACTAGATGTAGCTTATCTAAAAATAACAGATGTCTCTGTAATTTTCTCAATATTTTGAAACATATAGGATTTCCAAATTCGCGGTAAAACATTTTTAGTTTTATAATGATTTTCACACTAATTCATACTAGATCTATAGCGGGTCTTGACGTACTGTAGCGATATCCGTTTGTTTACTACTACTATTTATAAAATAAATTCAGACATTTTTAAGTATAAATAGTTATGCAGGACCTGTTTTAGACCATTGGCTGAGAACCTAGTTGTGAGACGAAAAGTTTCATTCAGACATCGAAGTCAGCCCCCAACTTGCCGTTCGGTGGCGCTATGAACGGTTCACTCCACATTCTTCTTAGATCACCCTGGAAATGGAAAAAAAAACAGTTTAAGCATTGAAACTAACTAATGGTGAAAATATTTTTTTCAAAGTCGTGTCGATCTTATTTAAATGACCAATTCCAATCATTTGTTAAATACATATGGATGTTTTAATAATGCTTGTCAAGGCAGCTAAATTGTTGCCTTTAAATAATTTGAATATTACTGATATGGCTTTTTCTTCGTGGTCTTCATTACTGAAGGTCGTGCCTGTCTTGAAAAGCCTTAACCGATGCTTCCACTTGCTACCTTTACACCCTATCCTCCTCAACTTGCCTGAGGTATTTGGAGATATTGAAACTCATAATTTGATCAGACCAACGGGGAGGAAATCAACCCCTGCTTCTCCTGCCATAACCCCTCCGTACCATTACCAGGTTCTAATATACGATATGATATACATATTTACATTTATTTCTATAAAAACTTAGGCGCAATACTTTATTATTAATTATTTATCATATTTTTAGCTTGTAATCTTGACTTTCAAGAGTGTTACAAAATGTGTTTATCGATTGTTCAAGAAATGAGAAAAATAATTAAAATACTTCAATGAGACAGTTTATTTTATTTAAAACAGCCGTGAAATTTAATTTCTTTGCATTTTTATATATCCTAAAACAATAATCGGTGGTGTAGTTAAAAATCTTATTACTTTAAGCCTAGTCAACTTTTCTTAACGTAATAATGTTTAAATACAGTAGAATCCGTTAACTTTGACTCCGCCTATATTGACCAACCGGTTATTATGACGTAATAACACTATGAAGTTTTGTTTTCATATAAAATTCTTTATAAAACAGTCGGATATAATGACTTCCCTTACAGTGATATGTCGCTTTTTATGATCCATTTTTAATAGATAGAGATTGATTAACCATAGCTTTGTCTTCTATACACAATAGTATTAAAGACTGTTTTTACAATAAAATGTAAAAACAAAAGCAGACAAAAATTATATGTATGGGTTATATTGTGCTGATTACATGCAATTTTGATTTTGATTTAATATGTATGTATACATATGTACATATTTACATAAAAAAGGTTTTTCATTTCACAAAACGCTTTGTATCATACAAAGTGTTTTTGTCAATTCCTTTCGATGTCATTATAAAAGACTCTATATATTCAAAGGCCACAAATGGGTCAGTTATAAAACCTGTTACCTTGACATATGCCATAGTGAGTAGCGGCAGTAGCGTGAAGGGCACGAGGTATAGTAGCGCGGGTTGAGCCGCCTTAAACACTTCCGCGGATACTGTCGCCGTCAGTAGTCCCAGGAAGTAGCCCAGTAGAGAGCAGTGGAAGTATGTTAGACGGGAACCCTTTGGACAATATTAAATAATCTAATTAATATGTGCAGAAAGAGAATCGTTCTGGTGGAGGTCGCTGCATTTTTTACCATTTGTTCGTTCACGACACTGTTACGTCATTATAGATTATTATACTTTTTTTTTTCTCTTTATTTTACAAAATAATATAGTATATTACAATATGTTACATTAGAAAACCGCTGTGGTTTGTATTAATAATATTAAATTTTGGTTGTAATAGTTATAATAAATAAAAATATAAAATAATGTGTAAGATTTGGGAACCCTTTTCAGTAAAATATACTTGTGTCAGGGTCACCAGCTCTTCCGAAATCCAATCTTAAACCTAAATTCCTTAAAATAATTAAATTTTTTATTTTAATTATATTTATTTTTCAGCCGTTATCAACACGCATGAGTGAGGATGTTGATACTTATTAAGAAAAAAAAAAGTAAATAAATGGCGTATAGTAATTATTATTATTAGGTAAAAGTTCGCATAACCGCCTCGCCAGTTCTCATTCTGCAGATTCTATGGTACACATTCGTCGCAGTGATGTCATCTCTTAAAAAGTTTTCCCCCTAGCACCAACTTTTAATACCCCTAAATATAGATTAAAACCCCCTTAAGTTTATTATTATATAGTATAGTTATTATTTCGATCTAAGAGTATTATAGCTTTTTAGTTTAGTTTGGTGGTTGATTTAGATTCGGCCATTTTTGTAAGAAAAAATGTTATTCTTAAATATCAATTTCGTCTTGATCGCTGTCAAAGTCAAACTTTATACAAAAATAAACATTTTGACAGGTTTTAAAACTATTTAACATTGATTAAGCTAGATCATGGACTGGCAATTGAAATTTTTATATGGATAGCATTTACACTATCTCTAAAATTTTCATTAAAGTTGACAAAACTATTTTAATATAATAGAATATTTTAAGATTTTCTACTTAGCTTTAATCACAATCCTTTTCTATACTGTTTAGTCTCAATGTAGTATTTTTATTTCTACATTATTTAATTATTAATAACAACTCCCAGCGATCCAAACTCAATAGATAATATTCTTTATTAGACACAATACATTTGAAGAAACCTACATTTTTAACGGTCTGATTAGAAGTTTATCAATTGACAAATTAAATTTTTCATATTTATAATACTCTCAATCAAATAACTTAAGCAAGGAGCTCGCCTATTTTTATTTTTAAATCAAAAAATGTGAGCCGTCACGGGACGCCTGGCAGATTATTTTGTGAAGTAATATGCAGAAAAGAACAGATCGTGATAGGAACTAAATATGTTATAATGATTTTGTTTTCCAGATAACGATGACTATTTATTGAAAAAACATTTATTTTCATTAAATACAAAACTTTACTACTGCATATAAATTGTATGTATATACCATCATACAGCGTGGCGATGCGTCGCCACGGCATGCGTCGCCACGCCAGAAATCGGTTTACGTACGGCTATAGATGTTTCACATCAAAATTATAATTACCATAGAACGTGGGCCGGGAACTTGCCCCATCTGACACACAAGCGTGGCCTTCTTGTACGCGTCGTAGCGCAACACGAAACACAGCAACAGACCAGGCATCACTATGTCACCCAAACCTAAAATTAAAAAAAATATTTTAAAGATACCTTCTTAATAGCTTTTATATTACATATTGGAAACAGTTCTTCATGTTATTATTTGAGCCGCTAAAATATTTGCAGCAGACTCTCAGTTGTATATATATATATTTTACTTCAGACTATATCCATATGTATTTTTAGAAAGTATATGTTTTCTAGTAGCTATTATTTTTTTATATAATAGGCGGGAAAACGAGCCAGCGGGACGCTCAAAAAGGCAGTCGTAGCAGCCCATAGACACCCATTCTTAGCGGGTGCGATTCCGGCCTTTATAATTTATATATTCCAAACTTTAACCATTTTATTTCGAATAAACGTATCAATATGTTTATATGTTTAAAATGAGTCTAACATATTATAACGATGACATTCAGAAACGTACGACTCTATCAAAATCTAATACATTTTTGACGTACACTTGCCGTGTCTCGTTTCTCAATCTTACTCTAAGTGAAGGGAAATAAAATTAAATTCTCACCAAGCATAGAGAAGTGTCCCTGATGATGCATGGAAGGGAAGACGAGTTTGGCAGGAAGAGAGAGTTTGGGCGCGTCTCGCATCGCCCCGCCCAGCTGTAAGCGACGAGCGACCACGTTCATTGGATTTTCAGCAGGCCTAGAATTAGCAATACATTAATTTTTTATTTGAATTAGCAATACATTATATTAATTTAATTTAATTGTATTGGCCAGTTAGAAAAAATGTGTTATAAAAGTTTTATATTATTATTAGTGGAATTTTGACCATTTATAAGCTGGCCATTAATAAAAATCCTACTAAATTGTGCAATAAATTTCCGAGTTTTAAAACTGTTTATTACATTAAATAAAACACATTATATTGTTTTGTAAAGCAAAACAGGCAGATCACATCTAATATTAAGTGATAGCCCATGGAGACGCTCAATGCCCGCGAGTACGTACGGCCTTTTAAGAATTGGTACGCTATTTTCTGTGAGGAAAATGTTTATTTAGTATCACTTCTGTTTTCAGTCACCGATAAAACGCAATCACAGTATTTTTTTTTTATTTAAGACTTGTGATGGTTCAATAAAATCAAACAGACCTGGTAGCGACCTTGACCATAACATTGGCAGTGAATATGTATGACGAGAAGAACACCCAGAAGACATCATAAAGAAGTAGACCCGTGAGTAGAAGGGTGGACACCTTCAGCGACGGCAGACGGATCAGCGCAATAAAGGTGACGCACAGACCCATGCCCATAGCTAAAAAAACAAATTTTATAATAAATCAAAAATATATTAACTTTTCTAAAAAATCTATAACAAAATATATCTAAATGAAATGTATGATTATTTATTAATACAGTACTTTTATTCATTTATTTCCAAATTCGCAATCAGAAAAATAACACAGCCGTAACAGGTCAACAAAAATGCATTTACAATACAAAAAATCGTACAAACATAAGAAATAATTAGGAAAAACAAGTTAAATAATATTTACTTAATTAACAAAACTTATTATAGTAATGTTTATATAGAAATTCATTGCTTAAACACACGAAAGTCTTAACAAAATGAGGGATAGTCGCATAGGAATATCTAGATATCATATTAAAGTTAGAAAATATTTTTCTAAAACTTATTAGTGCTGGAAGCGACTGAAAGTATATGCAGCTTGATTTAGAATATTTTTAATTAATAAATGATTTATTTACTTGATTTATGACTTGTATAAACGAATACACGGCATAAGTATTTTGCGTTGTATCTCCTCAAAATAGTATTTTTACAATATACACAAACATTTTCTTAACAGCAATAGCAATACAAGAAGAACTACACAAATCAACTTGGCACCTGCGTGGAATGTGCTATTAAAAATGATTAGAAAAAATATTTAAAAATAACCTAAAATTATATTTGTATTCACCTATGGATAAAGAACTGTTACTGTATATAAAAAAACCGGATTATACATGTAACAATATTGTATCCATAAATAGATTTCTTATTTTTATCTGCGGTTTAGTTCGGTTAGTTGCTGTATTTAATTGCATTATTTATCGGTTTTTTTAGATTAGATTGTTTGGCAGAAACTGCTTTGATGAATACCGTCTATTTATTTAAGACATTACCGATAATAAAAAAGCTAATTTAAGTTAATAAGTTAATTTACAATTTTTATATTAAAAATATTTCCAAACGGTAAACATGTACACAGACGAACATTATATACTTATTAATTGCTTGTTGAAGTGTGGGTGAGAATATGCAATACATGGGGGTTTGTAAGGGTGTGTGTGTGTACTCGCGTTTTCTATCTTCTCCTTTTTGTTTTTGGTGTAATTGTGAAGTAAATGTTGTTAGTGTAAGTTAGTGTTCGAAATAAATATTTTTAATTTTATCAAATTTGATGAGAGTGATCTCAAAAATATTTTAACTCGGCCGATCCGCACATTTTAGTTTAGTGTTTCTTGGGATTTAATTGGGTAACGTTAGATGCATCTTTATATATACTCTATATAGTATATAGTATCAACGGAACCGTTCTTTGTGGTACAGTAAGTGTTACCTATTATTATTTTAAATTTTGCATAAATATCTCACCGTCCATTAGCAGCCAGTGTCCAGTTAACACCCAGACAGCAACGATGGCAGCGGCAAGTAGAGCTGCGGCCAACTCGGGGGCGGAGTACCGGCCGCACAGCGCAGCCCGACTTCCTCCGGCCACGTACTGGCACAGCGGGGTTAGGAGAAACGCTAGGGCCGCACAGGCTACAACTAAAAAAACAACCAATTACCTTTAAATTAATTAAAAATTCACCAAGTATCTATGTTTAAGCCGTAGAAAATTTTAAATTTTTTAAAAAGCTTTTACCTAGCGTCTAATAGCTCAGCAAAAACCATTGTTAAATTAAGGCAATCAAAATGCCACAAACGAGAATAATTAAATTATATAATGCTTCTGAAAAGTAAAGGATAAGTAGAAATTTTACTTCGCTGCTAGGCTAAGATAAGATTTTAAAATTAATTTCACTATTTATCGTTATAATTTAAATACCCGCTAAAAAGCCACCTCTAGCCAAGATGGCGTCGCACCAGTCCCTATGACGTACTATGCTTGCCAAAAACGGAAACAAACGTCAAGTTTTCCATCATACATACATATTTAAAGTTATGTTTTTTAAATTTCTCCAATAAACATATCGATCGAAGAGAAATGACATATACAAAAACTCCAAGACCAGTATATCTTGTCTCGAAGTTATTGTGATATTGACAGACGTAGACAATATTTACTATACGTCATCGTTAATTTGCCTAATCTGTGATTGCTTTGTGTCCCGTTACTGAAGTATAAAAATATTTTGATTACGGATTTTTAAAATTTAATAATTGTTTACAGGTTATTTTAGTTTAAATACAAAACGTTTTTTAAATTTATAAAGATTAATAATAACTTTTTATTTAGAATTCTATCATTGATCCTATCACTATTCTCCTAACTTAAAATATCAACAATGTTTATCAATTTAAGTATGGTATATATACTAACTGGCTGTACATATCGCGACGAGTGTTTGCACGGAGTCAAAAAAGAAGAACATAACTAGTAGGGCCACTGATGACCCCAGAGGGAAACACAACGCCTGCATCGTGTTTAATGTTTGTACATCTGAAAAAAAAAACAATGCTTTTCAACGACTTCTTTAAAAAAAACATTTCCTAATGTATGAATTTTGCTTATTAGACATGGGAAGTGCTTCTAAAATTGTATTAAGCTGATATCAGACAATTCTTTCCAAGTCTTTATAAAAGTATAATTACTTATTTTTTTAAATATTTTACAAATATATGTATGATATCATCGGAGCATGTGGGAATAAAAAATTCATACTACTACTAGATGAAGAGTTAGGCGGTGTCTTATTGCCTAATAAACAAGCTTCTTTTTCGCGTTCCGCCTTTTCTCTCGCCTCGCGTTCCATATTCAAAGATCGGAAACTGCCATAGACGATCAGGAGCATAGATATCAGACACGCGGAGACTCTGTAAAAAAGTAAAATTAACTTATAGTACAGTACATATTCTTTTTAAGGATAAATATTTTTGCTTTATCCGTCATTGTATTATAATGTATTATCTTTTTTCATAATCAATAATAATATTAAGATTTAATATTTATGTAAATATTATTTTTTTATCTAGCTTATCCCTTTGTTTTTTTAATTATTTCTTTATTTTTTCTCGCGTTTAGTTTCCCTATCTTTTACTTGAAACTGGCATAAAGTTATAACTATTAAACAGCATTATTATTTTATATTTATTACAGCATTTTGGGCTTTAGTTTTTTAAATAAGGTGTAATTACAGTTTAGACCCCTTTCGACAATGAAACCAATTAACACTTTAATAACTATGAAACGTGAACATGAATGTTAATTGTAGTTTCGGACATTCAAATTTTATTTCGTAAAGATTAATAAAATTCAAAAAAATATCCATAGTTGCTTGTTTTTTATTAGTTTTTAAAATTTTAATTGTTTTGTTTTATCTCTTCGTGTATTTTATATTTGCCTAGACTAGACTGTTGTCAAGCACTTGGTCACATTAAAAAATGTGTATCGCGGACTTTTATCAATGTTTCAGCGTGACGAGCGTTGGCAAGGTTTTATCAATAAAATGAAAATAAAATTCTAACAATTTTCATAATTTGATTTAAAATGCGATTCAAAATTTGCCTTGGCCAAACTCATCTAGCATAACTTTATAAATATATCTTAATAAAACACCTAGTGAATAATACAAATTATGCGTTAATTAAAAAAATATTTTTTTTAATTAATTTTTTTGTGTATATTCCTTTACGGAATTTTTTTTTTAACATAACTAAACAAAAAAATACAAAATAAATAAATAAATGAATCCATAAAATTAAATTCCTCCACTGAGAAAATATTAACTTTACATTAATAATAATGCCACTTGGCAGCAACACAATTTTTTCAACAGACTCGTCTAGATTTTAAGAAAACATTAACAATTTCGCAATCTATTTCAAATATTATTATGATAGTGTTAAAATTGAAATAACAAAGAAATTTTCCACTTCAACTACTATCTGGGTGACTCGGTCAGCGGTCAAATACACGAGAAGAGAAAGGTCGTCAATTCTCTTCAGCAGAAAATTTAGCGGTAAATTTTCACGCTCAGGCACAATCTTTTAAACTGTTGCTTTTCTCGATTTTTTTTTTATATAATAGGGGGCAAACGGGCAGGAGGCTCACCTGATGTTAAGTGATACCGCCGCCCATGGACACTCTCGATGCTAGAGGGCTCGCGAGTGCGTTGCCGGCCTTTTAAGAATTTGTACGCTCTTTTCTTGAAGGACCCTAAGTCGAATCGATTGAGACAAGACAGACTACATATTATTATCTATAACTGTAAAAGAAGCATCAAATAGGTCTTGAATGGTTTGTTTTCGTCACTATATTATAGCAATGTTTATACGTAGTTTTATGAGAAATGAGATATGCATTTCTTAGACCATACTTAATATTTCGTATTCGTGACGTATACTAAACTACAATAAAAAATAGATATTTATTATAACTTTCAAATTGATATGCTAATACAAAATAGGTTTTACCAAAGATTTTTGAATCGTAGCCAACGTGATCTCTGGAGAAATTAAGGGCACTTTTTATCATATTTTAAAACCTTAGCAACGGGGAAATCAGAACAGTGTAATCTTGTTAAAGAAGATAAAAAATTACCAGCCTCTATAATACGGATTAGTATGGCTTCAAAGGGGATAGTGCGTTAATTACGTCCTTACAAATCGGACATCGGCATTATAAGACCGCCATTGTGGTTCACTAGTAAGGCTAAGTGCATTTAAGCCCGAACCCAATAATTAATCCACAACTCAAATTGAAAACAATCTGAGGTCAGACCGGGAATATCGATCGATCCATTTTTGGCGACGGATATTTGATAATCAATATAAACCGAATAAAGTAAATAAAACCGTACACAAAATATTAAAATATAAATTTGTATATTTAAAACATAAGTAAAGAATATCTGTTTAATTCTTTTAAAAACTGGTGTAAAGTAAGATCTTAGTATAGACTATAGGATATTGGAACAGTTGAACAGTCATTTTCATACAAAGGTCTATCCACATAAACCGATCCCACCTACCACGGATAGCTTGTATCGACCGATGGTTATTACAATCCGTCGATTGGTTATTGACACACTTTAATCAATATTTGGATTAAGATCTCTATCTCAGATGGTTAAAAATGGATTGAGATATGTTATTGGGTTTGGGCGATAAAGGATTCAGCCGAATAAGTAAAAACTGTTTTGGGTTGGCAAAACCAACCCATCTGCCACGCTTGGCGGTTACGGAACTTTATATAACTGTTACGTCTATGGCAGAAATTTATTTACATAAATTAATAAAATAAAAAAATAAAAATTTACTGAAGTAATGTACAAAAAAACCCAAGGAATACTAGTCTTAGGCTAGCCAGTTTTAAAAGTATGAGGGCGTTAATCAATTGTTATTTATAGTATTGTCTTTTATTAACATAACTTTTACACATTTAAAGAAAAACACTTTTTTACGGATTATAGTCATGTATTATTGTATTTAAACTTATAATTATTTAGACATAATTTTAAATTTATCCGACGTTTCGCGTGCTTTACAGCGTGTCTAAATAATTTTAAGTTTAAATACAATAATACATAACTATAATCCGTAAAAAAGTGTTTTTCATTAATTGTTATTTATATTGTAAACTATATATAAATTTAGTTAGAAGTTTTAGTTGGTCAGATCACATACAAAATGGCCTATGAGAACACTTTATCGAGTCACGGGTCAGTAGAACATCTTATCGATTCCTCGAAAATCAGGGTGAAATTGTAATAAGTTATGTGAGCCTCATTCAGCCTCCCAGTCAGAGTTCCTAAATATGAAGGACCAAATAATTAAAAATATACAATTTGTTAAACAACATTTATCGAAAAATAAAGTTTATGTTGTTTTAAAACAAGCTAATATAATAGTATTAATTGGAATAACAGGAAACAATATTCGTTCATTTGCACGAACTACGAATTTCACATCCTTTTTAAAAGGATCTAATCGTTAAAGAAAATTTACGATCTTAATTCATTTCCGGTGTTATTTCCATATTTGGCATTTTGTAATCTTGCGCCACAGATTGCATATCAATATATACACACTTTGACGTATTATATTCCTATTTATATAATAACTAATTTTCTAAGCTTGCTAAAGAAAAGTTTTATTTCTGTTTGTTACGGTTAGATAGACATTGGAACGGTATTTCCAATTATTGTATTTAATAATTAAGGCTAGTAATAAAAAAGGCTAATATTAAAAAAAATCATCGTTTTTATTCTATTACGTTGATCCCACATGAATTCACAATATTGATATGCGGTTATGTCTTTACAATTGTAATTACAAAATAACGTGAAACTATTGTTTTAACATGTGAATAGACAATGCATCTATTCTTAGTACACCATGAAAGTATATGTTTTTGATCGATTCTATACAAATGATTTGTCTATAGTCGATGATTGTGAGATAAAGAATATCCAGCATTTCTGATTTAAACACTATAAATGATTTGATCCTATAAAAATTAACATTATACCATAGATGGAGAATTCAGTAATCATTACTACAAAACGTCGTGTTAATCTACGTTTCGAAAATTAGATTCACGATCATTGTAACCAATAACTATGTATATTCTATGTGTATTCTGTTATGACTAGATTGTTTGAAACGTGGCTTTAAAAACTATTTTAGTCAAGTTTTAAAGGTATTTTCATATACGCGATGTCGGAGTAACAAGATGCTTTAATCTAATTAGAGAATGAATCCCTTATTTATATTAATATTTTTAGATTTAGTACTTTAATCATAAAGTTAGCAAAGCGTACTTAAATAGCAATAGAGAGAAAGACTCCATAATTTTTATTCATATACGAGCCTATAACAGTTGTGACAACCTTGATACATTAACAAAGTTGTAATTAAATTAAGCCTCTTCCGACGAGGTTTTAAGAGCTGCTTAATGAAACGTAACAAGCGTCTACGGCTTACCAATTAATTGCATTAACTCCACATAAAAACTACTATTTAACAACTACGTGTATGGTCATACAAATTTTTAAATTATAGGAATTTTAATAAGACTAAAAATGCCGAGTGGAGACAGAGCGTGAACTATGCCTCCCGTTTGTCAAATAAAGTATTTTTTCCATATTACAAAATATCTCATTTAGACATAATGGAATATATAAATGGAATCTCGGAATCGGCTCCAACGATTTTCATGAAATTTAGTATAATGGGGGTTTCGGGGGCGATAAAACGATCTAGCTAGGAATCATTTCTAGAAAATGTCATTTTATTCGTGTTTTATCAACTTAAACATAGAATTGCTCATTTAAAGATGTCATTCAAATAAAAACTTAAATATGAATATAATTATCTTTATTCGATAATTATATTCATATTTTATCATTTTATTAGTATGTAATTCTTACTTAAATATAATTTCCAAAAAACACAACTTATAAAAAAAAAATCCCGAGCAAGGCTCGTTCATCCAGGTACTATAGATTTCTTGTGGAGCTAGGGTTAATGCTAGGCAGTCTTTAATTAAATAAATACATAAAATAAGTATGTATTGAAGCAAATATATAAGTTAAATTCTCAGTAATAAAATAGTTATCATTTATGGGTAGTATGATTAGCTTTGCTTGAAAGTAAATGTTACATGCCTTCAAATATATGTAGGTAATGCAAAAAAATATCTAATGAATCTAAACAATTATTTTTCAGTTAAACTTTCATTTTTTTTTAATAAACAGTGTATCAATATACCTTGAAGAATCCATGATTGAATAGGCCCATTTGTATTCTTGGTATTCCATATTTGCCCCTACTTGCGCCATTGTTCTTCCTGAAAGCCTAGTTATCCAGTGGTCACTGCTGGGACACTCTATGGATCCCTCTATGAACACATTAAATTTAAATAAATATAATATATTAAATGTAAACAATTTTTTTAGGTTTATCAAGCAGTTTTATATTTTAATTTAGCAAGTTCAAGTTTTAAGATTGGTGGTTTTTTATTCAGTAGTAAACATACGGTAGTATAATACTCAATGCTTTAAGCATGCATACATTTTACTTTTCAAAGCAATTCAATCTAAGAAATGGTTAAACTATATATTAAAAATTATAAGAAAGTAAGATAAATAGAACTGACACTTTTGTGTAGGCAGTCTAAAAATAATAAAATTGCAAATAAATGTTTACAAGCAGTTATTTAAAAAATATAACAGGAATATGCATCTGGCATACATATGATTTATCAACTGATTTAGTTCCATATTATTTAAAAAACAATTAACTAAGCCTATCAGCTGTCATCAATGTATTAAATGCAACAAGAGCATTACCTTTTATGCTGCCATGGTTTTTAAAGAAAAATTGCCTCTGCTTTTAAATTGATGTTTATGTGTGACCTCTCATAGTCAAATGCTAATCTAAGAGAACTGCATTTTATTGGTGATGTTGTGTTTGCATTTTGCATTATTTTTTTAACTGATCATAGCTCTTATAGTGTTAAAATAATAGTTGTGAAATTTATTTCTAAGTTAAAATAGCAAAAATAAGAATATGGTAATATATAACTATATGGTTTTCTTTAAATAACCTAAAGTAATGAAGCAAATATGATTTGTTAATAGATAAATAAAAAATTCTGGATAAATATTATGATGAAAGTCTTAATTTTATTGTTATTCCTAAACTAAAACCAAATTCCAATAATTCTAATAAAAAATATTTTTTCTAATAATAAACAGATTTTGTAAAGTTAAATAACAAAATGAATATCATATTATCATATCTCATAACAAGCACTAGACAATACCAAAACAATATAACTGAAATTCATAACAAGGAAATATAAACAGTGTTTCATTAAGTCATCTCTGCTAAGAATTCACATTTATTAATAAAACAATACATCATTGTGCAAAGTATTTTCATTTAATTATGTCAATGATTAATTATTTTAAAATTCAAAAGCTTAAGAAATATTACTTTTGCATAAAATGATGATTGAGGTTCCATGTCGTTTTTGACTAGACTATCCTTTTAGTTAGAACTTTAATGATTCTGTTATAAGGGATTTTTCATGCAATGTAAGATTTATTAAAAGTAATCAAATAAAAAATAAGAATATTAATATTTTAAAACTTTATCATGATTTTATATTTAGTAGTACCATTTAAGTATATTTAGCTTTATCATGTAAAAAAATTAATAATTAGTATTAATTGTTTAGTTAAAAAAATGTTTATGTAATATTAATTTGTTTGTACTACTGAAATGTTATTACAAATCTTATATTTGGGTCAATTATTACTGTTGGTTTCAACACGTGAACGAAGGTTTCTATTAAACTGTCCCCTCATTAAATATTTTTTAAATAACAAAACAATGAACAAAGTACAGAGAAAAATAGGTACCGAAATAAGTAGAGCACGAATATCATTCACAATTTGAAGTGAAAGGAAACTACAATGTACTTTCAATAAAATGTAACAATCGAACTGAGATAAGTACGAAAGTATTGAGTGATAGAATAAGCAATGGCAGTATATATTAACAATATATTGAATAAAAACAATAAAATTATTAGAAAGCAAACCAAATACACGGAAGTAAGTAAAAGTATAAAAAATACTGACCAGACAAGAGGGCCGTTGATTTTCAAAGCACTTATTCGTCACTTAATTCCATGCTTAGTAATGAATACACGAGTGATTATAAATTTAAGAAAAAAATCATATAGAAAATATTTACTCCTAATACTCCTACCCTACCCTACGCTTGTCGATCGACAGCCATAGTAACCATAGACAACATCATAACAATAAATGAAATATTGTAAGAATTATGACAGTTAACAATCCTATTCTAAAGGCAAGTTTGAAACACAACACTGTAGTTTTAATCTATGGTGGAAAAATATTTAAGATACATGACAATTAACAATAATATTAGAATTGTACAATTTACATGTTTAATTCAAAAATCAATTCTGTAGAACAAGAAACTTAATTTTTAATTATAAACCCTGACAATAATTGTAACACGTAAAAATTAATTCTGTACTATGAAATTATCAATAGTTTTGCTACGCCGTAATCTTTTGCCAAATGGTCACTTATTTAGAGGAAAAGATAGATTGGTTAAAAAAGTAGAACTGAAACATCTTCGTAAACTTCAACGTGATTTAGAAATTGAAGAACAAAACATGTATTATCTTCGCCACCCCTATCTGACCGAGGTAATTAGAAATTCACACATAACTCTGTAAACACTTTAGTAGTATCATCTATGTAGGTGTTTTTCGATAAATATTTACTCATTTCAGGCTGAAAGTGCTGGTCATTCTGAAGCTTTGGGCAAACAGGTTGCAAGGAAGGAAAGGTTTGTTGACACAACAAGGAAAATGTTCAAAAATGATGTTACCCTATATGAGAGGTTAAGTCATCTGAGAGTTAAAGAATCTTGGGATTAGTCTTAAAATGTGTTCTAGATTAGCGTTTATGTAACTGAAATACAATATTAGTTAAATGTCTTTTATTTCCATGTTTTAATATTTTTTTTAACTTACCTATGGTAGATAGATTTATAGTTTTGGTTACTTGTTCTCTGTACTTAACCATTTATATTTTGCAAAGAAAAAAATTGCCTGCAACTATTATCTCCTATTAACAAATTAAATCTTTCCAAGATGGCTAGTCATATATTCATACTATAAAAAATAAATTTTTCAAACATTACTGTATTGTGTTCATAGGGTTTTTCAAGTGTGAAGCTTATAAAACGAAAACATAGTATATCATTATATTTTTACTAGTAACAAGCATATTAAAAGTATGAAACAGCAACTTGTTTAGGTTTACATCAAAGCTTTAAGCATACATACATTTTACTTTTCAAAGCAATTAAATCTAAGAAATGGTTCAACTCAGTAGAGTTGTTAGTGCCAAAAATTTGTTTCATGATCATAGCACCTTTAACTCTGTTATAAATCAAATATTCAACTAATACAAAATAAAGTAAGTTTTACAACTAAAACTAAGGTCCAAAGAACCTTCATTCTATATTTTTCTTACACATCACATACATTTTGCACCAAATATTATTTCAAGAAAAAGCAGTAATTTATAAATCACAGATCATTTTTATCAATATCAATCTTCTTATAAAGTAAATAATTTGTACTATGCAAAGCTAATTTATTAGCATTGATATTTTTTATTTTGTTAATATAATGTAGAACACAGATCTATGATTTTCAAGTACACAATTGAATCTTAACCAACCAACTTAAGCATAATGGTAAAAAGTATATTCTCTTTATAAATTTGAAATTCATTTAAACAATACTGACATGTTCTACAAACTATTATATCTTAAAAGTAACTAGTTAATAGTTGTGGTCCAAGCAAATAAATCACTTTCAAGGTCTTTCTTATAAATAGATTTACCTTGATGAAGTAACTCTGCAAATTGCGACACTACTGGATCCCTCATGCAAGATGCAACAGATATAACTTTATCTGACTTATCAAAAAAGAAGATAACAAATTTAAGCTCTGCAACATTGCCTTCTATTAAAGAACTTACTGGCCTTCCACAACCAGCATATCTAATTGATTTCCCAAAAAGCATTGTCCAGAAGTAGGGAACTGTATGCAAAGGTGTTTCCCTTTTTAATATGTTTTTGGCGGCCACTAGACCATGGTACTGAGACAATCCAATATGCCCAATGGACATCTGATCATTATTATTCGCGAAAACGGGAGCGTGCGCTATATCGCCGCCGGCATAAACATTTTTAATGTTAGTCTCAAGTTTATCATTGACAATGACAGCTCCATTGGGTAATAAATTAATACCACTGTCCTTAATAAAATCGGTGTAATATGTTGTGCCTATTCCCAAAACCAACAAATCTGCTGGTAATGTTTGCCCATTTTCAAGTTCTACAGATTTCAGAACTCCATTTTCACCATTACATTTCGCAACTGTTGTTTGAAAATGAAACTTTACATTATTATTTTCGAATAGAGTTTGTAAGCTTTTGCCTATGTCTATACCAAATATTTGACCTAGTGGTGCTGTATCCTTACCGATAACAGTCATTGACTTGGCCTTGGACACGCAAGAGGACGCGACTTCTAAACCTATGAAACTTAAGCCCAGAACCACAACGTCTTTCTCCTTATCGGAGCCTAATTGATTTAAAATGTTCATAGCATCGTCGAAATTACGAACCGTAAATATATTGCTTAACTCAATACCAGGAATGATAGGAACTCTTGGTTTAGATCCAGTCGCTAAATACAGAGCACTATAGGTAAGTTTATTTCCATTGCTGAGCTCAATTATTCTTTCTTCTGTGTTAACTTTCGTAGCTTCTACTCCCTTGAGGACTTCAATATTGGCTTCTTCGTAATACTGTTGATTTCTTGCCTGTAGTTTCTCAATATCTGTAGCAGTGCCAATCTTAGAGACTTTGATCCTATCATACGGGAGGTACTTTTCTTTGCAGACAAGGATGATACGGCCCTTAAAACCTTCACTTCTTAGTGTTTCTACACAGGTGGCACCAGATGGACCACCTCCCACAACAACAACTGTAGTACTGTCGCATGGTGATGCTATTCCTATATCTTTCACTCGTTTGTTGGATTTCAGGTCTGCTAACTTAGCTTGTACCTGTAATGTTATTTAAAATAATTATGAAAATCTATTTATTACAATATTATGTAAAAAGTGATTTCATTGATATAGGAATGAAAACTTCAAATTTATAAGATCATGTTGCTAGTAAATAACATTATAATTTTATTTGCATTTAAATTCTACTAAATGTATGAAATGAGTTTGTTATATTTTAATAAATTAGAAGTTGAATTACAATGAGCTTTGCCCAATTATAATAGGTTTTTTATAAACTTGACGGCCTTGTTACTTATGAAAAAGGAAGGTCATTTAAAGTGACCTCAGGACCGAAGTTATCAAATAAAAAGAAAATAAGTTTATGTAACAGACAGTTAAATACTATTTTCACTACTCTGCAACTTCTACACACTAATAACATTTATTAACATTTTATTTGTCAATATTTATGATTTAACCTCAAGCAATTTGTGATTTCATACATAACATGTCATTAAAACCCCATAATAGTCAAAGTAATATTAACTAAATATCGTTGTATTGTTTAATTAATGTTATAATGTGTTAAAAATGTAAACCACAATAAACTAGAAGTGGTCAGGAAGTAAGATAATGCACACTATCACTCTTAAGTTTTAGATTGTACCAATAAAATAATTTGTGTTAAATGTTTTATAATTACAGAAAAATATTTTAGAAAACTCACAAAAAGCCTCATTATTTTATATATATAGCCTTATTATTTGATTGATCAAAAAATATTAAAGAGGTGGATTTTTTAAATGTAAGGTTTACACTATTTTTGTGGTAAATTAAGCATAGATACAATTATGTAAATACATTTAAATTTATAAAATGCTTTAATCTTACTTTAAACTGCTATTAATGCTTGTGTTTCTTAGAGTGAATATTATTAAAAACATCAACTCATATTAAAAGAGTGACTCATTACAGTTATTGCAGTTTTACAAGGCCTTATATTGGAATGAAATGACATCATGGATGTTATGCACACTGTATTAAGTTAATAAGGAATTTCTGCTATGTATTAAAATTGATTAATGATATGTTTCATTCACAAACATGAGAAAACCTTATTTTCATTAAAAAACTATGAAATTATTGTAGGTAGAACAAACCAGCTAATATTCTATCTCACACTTTAAACATATTTAAAACTTTGGCCCATTTTATGAGAATGAGCCATAAATTATGGATAATAACCGATTTTACAAGACAAATACCTAAATGGTTTTAAATATACATAATTCTCATAAGATCTCTTAAGAAATATGTACCACCACTTTTTTAAATGAACTTTTTCATAACAAACCTTTACATCTCCTTTGTCTGTTACAGTAACTTGATGACAAGGTAGTGAATCAAAACCAGGGAAATCTTCTATATCACCAGTTTTCAAATTGAAACATGCACCATGCCAGGGACATCTCACTCTTCCATCACCAAGGGCTCCAGTATTTAATGGAGCACCATAGTGGGTACACTTAGGACCTACTGCACTAAATTCTCCATTTTGTTTAACAAGCAGCACTTTACCATGTTCAGCTATGTCAAACACTTTCATTTCATTTTCCTTTAAATCTGTTGATTGGCATACTATTGCCTCCACATACTCAACTTGCGAGTCAGTGCGCGATATGGTACCATCTGCAAGACCAAATGCAAAAATTCTTGTAGAATTTACAAAACTGAGTCTCCGAGTTACAATTTATCTACCTACCGATCGGTATAAAAATAAAATTTCATGTAAAAAAAAACTTACGTCGTGAATCATTTTTAGATGAGGAACATTGTTGATTTGGAGAATATGATCTAGATTCAGAATTACCCATTTTTCTTAGTTGTCGGTTTACCACTAAAACGGAAATATGTAAGTTAGTTTGTTGTTTAGGTTAGAAATATTTTTAATTTATTTGTTATAAGGTAGGATTTAATAATGCTATAACTCAATTAAACTTTTAAATTGCACTATAAATATTTCGTATTGACTATTTGATCATTGAACGAACTGGAGCGAAAGGATCACCTTGAGTAAAACGAAAAGCAGTTATGGTTGTACTGCGACATCTATTGATAAACATTATTGCATTCTTTGATAGGACGTCACAACTCAATCAAAGTTTATTGTACAATGGTCTTGACAGTTGACGGCAGTTAATTATTTTAATTATGTACCTACCGGCCAAAACAATTGCAAATGTTTAACACATGTGCAATTTACATAACTATGTCCATACCATTATAATTTCGTCTCGTAAATATTACAATCTTTCTCGTGAAACGTCACAGTTAGTCAAAACTCAGTTGTTTTTTAGTAAGGGATGCCGGTTGGTAGAGCTATAACGGGTTGTCAGTTTTCCATACAGATGATTCTTCATTATTAATATATGAATTATTCTTAATTTATTATTATTTTAAGTTCCTAATAATCAGGGTAAAATTCAGAGTATGAAACTCTAGATGTTACCCTCATGGCTTTATTTAAGTTGACTTAAAAATAACTAGTCCTTAATGGTATGGAGGTAGTCTCAATACCTAATGACCATTGTGCTTTAAATTTTCAACAGCTTCATATATTGGCTCTGGTTTATACCGTTTTACTAGACATAGCAGTTCTGCTTTCATAATGATGATGCACTCATTACTGAGAAACTTGGAGGCAACAGTATACATCGGTAACTAATCCTGCCAGTCTTTTGATTTTTTTTCCATAAAACAAATGGAAGCTTGCGGGGATTTTTTTTTCAAATCCAAAGTTTAAATAATTTTATTTAATTTTATAATAAAATAATTTTATATAAATTAATAATTAGGACCAAAAATGAGGGATTCGTAACTATTGGTTTTTAACCAAGGAATTACTAGGGAAACTTTCAACAGGCTTAGGAAGACGAGAAAGTTTATTAAAACTGAAATAGGCATGGAACATTACTTGTGCTAGATGACATCGTGAGAGAAGATAAGCTTCGTAATGTGGACAGGATGGTGTGTGAAGAGTATTGGAGGATCTTGATGAAGATGCGGTCACTTAAAAATTGTCTACGTAAATACAAGGGGGGAGTCAGCACAATCTATTCGGAGAGCATTAATAGGTGAGGATTTCATAGCACCAAGGATGATGCGTAAAGAATTTGATTGAATTTTGGAAATTTTGTCAAAGGCCTGCATGTTATCAGCATCTAAAAGGAAAGTGCCATAATTAAAATGACTTCGTACCACAGCATTGTACAAAAGTTTTTGCGAGTAGGGATGTACTCCCCATCTCACACCAGATAATGAATGGAGAACGTTAACACCCTTCTCCCTATTTTGAATCACATGGTTGAAATAAGGAACACCGTTTAATTTTGAGTCAAAAATAAGGCCTAAAATGCCTTACATGCTTACAAAAAGATATAGGGGACCCTTTAAATGAAATTTTATACGTAGAAACCTTGTATTTTGTAGTTAACGTGACTGCCGCACATTTGGACACAGAAATAGAGAGAACATGAGCATTGGCTAATCAGCCAAGTAATCCATAGCCGAATTTAGGTGTGATTATGCTTCTTCAATTGAATTTGATGAAAAGTATAAGGCATGTAGCCTTATACTTTTCATTCGCGTTTTGAAGGATCTGACAGAAGGAATTCACAACAAGCTCTAGATCATGGGTGTAATTATTGTACAGGAGTGGACTCAAAACAGAACCTTATGGTAAGCCTCTCCGTATAGATCTAGGAGACGGCTCGGTATTTTGGGGTCTTATAATAATATAAAAACACGAAATAGCATTGCAAATAAAACGTACCAACTTCTCAGGAATACTAAGCTGAATCATTTTTTGCCTGAACACCGGAACCAACACATGGTCATACGCAGATGCGATATCCAAGAAAAGAACCACAAGGAACTGTTTCCTTTTAAAAGTAATCTGAATGTCAGTGGTTACACTTAGGCTATCCACCGTACTTAAGCCCTTTCTGAAACCAAACTGGGATTTTGCAAGGATATTGTTATGGTCACAAAACGATTCTAAATGATTTTTAATCAAGTGTCCCATAATTTTCAAAAAGGGTAGAAGACAAAGCGATAGGTCTGTATAAAAAGAAATCTGATGGGTCGTTGCCAGGTTTTAGGAGCGGAATGACGATTTGTCTGTTCCATGATTCAGGAATAATTTCAAGATCGAAAAAATAGTTTACTAAATCTAGATAGTACCTTTTAGTGCTTATGAAGAATTTATAGGGAATGAGAAGGGGATTCCATCTTTTCCAGGGGAAGAGTCACAGAGACCATTTTATGCTTTGTAAAGCCCCTCTAAAGAAAATTGACAATCTAGACTGTTTGAAGAGGGGATGTAAGGATTATACTTATAAGGAAGACAATCATAAAAAGGGACTGATAACGGAGCCAATTTATCGGCAAATGACTTAATCCAGCTAGAAGGATCATAAGAAGGGAAATCATAAGAATTGAGAGAACACTGGAATCTTTTAAACTGCCTCCAAACCACAGGGGTTCCAGCCACCAGGGCACATGCTCTCACAAAACTTATACCAACCAAGACGTTTCTTTTAGCAGCTGCAGAAGCTTGTTCATAGACTAAAAAGTTTGCCGAGGTCATACAAAGACTGAATATAACCTATCTGACGCTTTTCTTTTTCGAATCATCTCAATACATTCGGAATCCAACCAAGGAGGATAAATTTTACTTTGTGTTGAAGATTTTAGTGGAATATTAAAACTGGCAGATGAGGTAAAGGAGTTGACAAAATCCTTGTATGAAGATAGGCAGTTTTCAGCAGAAACTGTGGCGAGCGTAGCTATCTTAGAGTCAATAGAAGAAGAAAAGTCGGACCAATTGGCCTGATTCAGTTTAAATTTTAAAATAGGGAATGGTCACTTCCACATGTGCTATTAAAAACCTGCCAGGATAGAAAAGGGATAAGATCAGGAAAACAAAGTGTTAAATCCACTGCGCTAGCGGGATTCTGATCTGGAAGACTCCTTCTCGTAGGACACCCATTATTCAAGACAGTTATGTACATCTAGTACAAGGGACCAAAATGAATCTGAAGAACGACAACCCCAAGAAACAAGGTGGGCATTGAAATCACCCAACATGACAACAGGAGAAGGAACCGAAAGGATAATAGAACGTTTAATCAGAAATGAGGTCGAAATGGTTATTGAGAATGGGTTCTTTGGAAGGTTCCAACTAAAACCTCATTGACAGTGTCGCGTTGGACACCAGGATTCCAACGGAAAAGCTGGTTACCTGAGTTATTAGTTGATGTTATTAATTAACCACCTCCAATTTGCCAATGACTAATGAATTCAATATCTTTCATTAGCTTTAACTACTTATCGTAATTTGTAATCTGTGAAATTTTTATGCATGAATAAAGATTATATACCTGTCAACGTGCTACATAGTACTGTGGAGTGTGGTGACTGATGAATGATAATTTTCTAATCACCGAATAAAAAATTGAAATTTAGTCGTCATGAACGTGGCTTGAGCGATGTAATGATTTTTATTTATTTAAAGTCCCAAAATACTTGCTAAAATGTCTGAAGTTATCGTTGCTAAAGGACAACCTTTACCTGGAGATCCAGAAAAAAAGGGCTGGTTGTTTAAATGGACGAACTATCTCAAGGGATACCAACGAAGATGGTTCGTGTTGTCAAACGGACTATTATCATACTACAGGTACATACTACACTATTATCTTACATTATACTGTATTAATTTGTCTGTAATAACTTATTAATTACTGTTATATAAATATACGACAGATTATATATACATATTTCGGTTTCCTTTGGGAAATAATTATTCCTTTAAACCCATTAGATATTATTTTGTATATTTATAGATAGTTTCTGTGAAATTTAGAATTTGATGTAATACCAGGTTCCTTATTATAAAGTCATATAACACAAATAAAACAACATTTTCTTTGAAATGCTAATTAATCTTATGAATTAACCACCCATTGACAGGCTTTAAGTTTTAAATACAAATGTTTGCAGATTAATGCACAACCTTGACCAAATCTTAGAACTGTTTTGATATGATTTTCTTTATATTAAAAAAAATTAGATTTCTTTTGATAAGGCAAAAGTGTTTTAAGTAACAAGCAGACATTAATAAAAATTAAAGGTTTTCTTACTTTTTCATAATAATGACAGTTAAAACCGTTTACAACAATATTGTTTAGAACAACATACCAATTATATTGACTTAAAGGTTCTAGCTCAATTATATTTTAATAGGTACTTAATAACAATGTAATCAACACGTTGGCTGGTTGTTACAACTTTAAAACCAAATATGAGCGGTCCCTTCCATATAACATATTTTGACTGTATAATTATTATTTAGGGCCAAACCTTTTTGTATGTACATAAGTAATCGTTAAATATATTAATGGCATTCTTTGCAGAAATCAAGCAGAGATGGTACATACATGCCGTGGCACAATATCACTTCTTGGAGCTCTGATTCACACAGCTGACTCTTGTACTTTTGTAATCAGCAATGGTGGAACTCAGACTTTTCATATTCGTGCTCATGATGAAGTGGAACGGCAAAGCTGGGTCACAGCTCTTGAACTTGCTAAAGCTAAAGCTATGTGAGTGTTTACTGCATAAATTATTTTACTATTTTGGTTATAGATTTTTGTTATTCCTGCAACAACGTTAATTTTTTTGACTAAAACTTAAAAAAAATGTAAATATGTATAATGTCCATACAAATTAATTATAGACAAATGTTCCTTTATTTATTACCAATTTACAGTTGTACAACAGATGAATGTTACAATGAATATTGGCAGTTGTAATGCATGCCAAAAGTATCTTTAAAGGCGCCAACTGTGTTGGCACTCGCAAATTGATGCAGGCTGGCTATATTACTTAGTACCTTCTGTCACAATACCAGTTAATGCAATGTTTTTCAGTCGCGCACAAGAATCTGATGATGATGATGATCAGATGAATTCTGGGCCAGTACAACAAACAGAGGGAGAAAGTGAAGATGCAGGGGGTATTGCTAGGGAACTAAATGCAAGGTTTCATGATCTACGCACATGCTCTGAATTGGTGAGATTGTTTATTTAATTTACATGAAGTTCATTCTAGAGATCTTTATCCCTTACAACTGTAGAATCTAAAAAATAACCTCTAAAGGTTTTTTTTAATTTTACTGTTGTGATCTTAATAATGTAAATGTACAAAATCTTTTAACAGGTAACTAGACATGGTGCGGCACTACAGAGGTCTTTAGTGGACCTCGAAATACCACCATCAGACACAGCAAAACAAGTTTCAGAAAGAGCTACACTATTTAGAATTTCTTGCAATGCCATGATGAATGTAAGTTGGCATTAAATTTGTTTTTGTTAAAATTATACTTAAGCTAAAAATATTAATAGAATTACTTATATAGGCTTGCTCAGAGTTCATGAGCGCGGCCGCAACATCCAGCGCGCGCATGAGTCGTGCCTTACAACACGAACGTGAACAGAAGCTGCGTCTGCAAGAGATTGTGGAACAGCTTGCAAGACAGCATGACTCATTGGAGAAGACAGCTAGAAGTACTCCTCATGCAGCAGGTAATATAAGATTTTACCACTACCAATGAAGCTCTCATTTTAGTAGGTATTATAATAATAATTTACACACTGAATATTATTTTAGAACAAAGTGGATAGTACTTTAGCATATTGTACAAAAAAGAGGTATTTTGATTTTCGTATGTTTTAATAATTATGATTTAATAGTCCTTTAATACAAAAAAAGTTTAAAAGAGAACTGAAAGAACGGTATTAAGTTAAACACGTTCACGACTCTGAAGTGATGAACGATTAAGGAATGACGATTGAAATTAAATTGTCATTTGACGCTTGACATTTCACGTTTGGTGACGGATCGAAGAAAATCTGAATTAATTTATTGGGCGACTTACAAAATTACCTTTGTTTCTATATTTTTTTAAAATATTTCATCAATCTATTAATAAATTTGTAAAGTATTTATAATATCTAAAAAATGTATGAAATGAAACATTCTTAGCACTTGTTTCGGTAGGTAAATCGATCGTAATGGAGTTCTGTATGTAGTGCAATTCTTCGTTTTCTCGGCTTTCGGATATCAAGGGTGTGTTATTGGAAATAAAGTAAAATCTTGTAATAATTGGTGCGGATTCATTTATCTAATTATCGTCAGCCCAATATTAGCGTGCTTCTGAATTTTTAAGTGTTTATTGTGGTGTGTATTTAGTGCCTTTAATTTGAAAATATACATCCTTATATTTTGTTATTATGCGTTTATAATTCAGCTAAAACCTCGTCATGGGTGGTAAGTGAATATGATGATAACAAGCGGTGCTAAGTGTCTCACATCACAATTCAATTCCATGAACAATGTGCAAGCTTATGGTTTTGTTTGCACAGGGCTTAAACCAAAATCTCATGATCACATTCATTATTAATTTCATAATTCAATGGCATTAAGTGGTTTTGTTTATTATTTTAGGCTCCATTCTATTTGCAAGGAAATGACAAGTGCAATTTGGAGCTGTTTAGAATATATTATGAATTTAATTCGTCCTAGTAGACGCACTAACACACAAAGTGATGTACCTAGATTTTAAAAATACTAGATCTATTTTTAGTAGATAATACATAAAATTGTAAAGTAAGTAGCTTGTAAAAAGTACAGGTATTCATTAAAGCACTGCTTAGATTCTTATTGAGCAAGCAGGAAGTGTTATATTATCAATGCCATAAGCAATCACAGGTCATAGTTGTATTAAAGAAAGTACTTTCTATTGTCCAGCAAAACTTAATATGGAATTCATAATTGCTTAGTTGTGATATTAAAAAGTATATTTAGGTAACATAGTTTTAAGTGTTACTCCTGAATGTCAAAGAGTTATTGGATTTTGACATATTATGAATCAAATTTGGGCTAGGTCTTAACTCTAATTTTAATGTGAATATATATTGTTATTAATTTCACATATAATACTAGTTTTGTTATATACTTAAGTGTTGGTTACCTGTTATTTTATTTTAGAATTAGTTTAGTTTGTGTAGTTAAAGAGTATAAAAATGCAATGCTAATCAATTTAACTTTTTGATCAATGTAGTTCAGTGAGTCATATTGGCTATCAGTAACTAGTTTAATTAAATGCACAGAAGGCTGATTATCTACTTATTTAAAAAGAATTAGAATCAATGATACCAAATGAATTCACAAATATATCTACCCTGTGTCAGTTGTAGGCTTTATACATACAGTTTTGATCCATGGACATTTTTACACGCTTTGTCATGTTTTAGTTGTGAATTGTGCTTTTGTTTTAGATTATGTTTTATCTTATTTCAAAATGTCATGAGTTATTTAGTATTATAGTCATATAGTGTGGTAAATTACTGTAATTAAGAATGCCCCACACATTTGACAGGCTGAGTGTGCAATGTACAGTAATACTTTATAAAAATCAACACAGTTGATAAAATATTGATTTTCTTAAATATCTTATACTTTTGCTGTAAAATGTGCCAAAGTTTGTTAGTTTAATTGCAAGTTCCTATAAAAATGTAATAGACAAAGTCTTGTGAAGCTCAGTATAACTTGTTACTTGCAGATCAATTGTTTGCTAAAACTATATATATAGGTTGAACCAGTCTTAGAAAGACATTGCTATATTTTATATAGGCAATAACTATCCTCTTTGTAGGTGGCAATGGTTCTGGCCCCAACAACGACACAGAAGATGAGGAACATGAATTTTTTGATGCAGTTGAAGAAGGAACTTCCTCAGGAATGGAGGACAAAAATTCTTTTGTAATCAAAGTGCCTGTAAGTTTTATACATTATAATTTTAATAAACTTATAATGATTTAGTATAATTGTGTATTTTAATTGTACACTATTAAGTATTTTTTTTAAATAATTTAGAATCAATTGTAAAAAAAATTAAACTGATTTCAATGAAATTTTAAAAAAATACAAAATAAAAAGACAAATAGCACAGAATGCCACTTGTATTTTTAAACATAAAATCACACCATAATTGTCTAAGTTAAACATTTATTTACACAAGACATTTAGCATCAAGGCAATCTAAATTGGTTTTTAAATTCCTTTTGAGGGGGTCATGCTCTTGACTTTTCAATAAATATTTATTATGCACTATTAAATACATTAGCAGATTTTTGACACAATTTTCATACATAAGTCAGTTACAAACATATTAAATATTATAAGAATATTATTTAATTTTGCTTTGTAGGTAAATAGAAAAAACAAAGTAAAAAGCGGAGAAAGCTCTGACGAATCAGAGGCAGAAACTGTAACGGAAACACAACAAGTAAGTAAACTTTTTTGATAAGTTAGTAGATGGTCATACTTGTGTTTCAAATTTTCTATTCTTGGTCTAATGCCATTGTATCCATTACACAGGTGTTAATTGTAAATATAGTATGAAGCCATAATAAAAATTGGTGCAAATGTCAAATATATATATATATATTAAGATGTTTATTTTTAAATATAGTATAAATAAACTGATTTTAAATACAAAGACAACAACATTAGCAGTTCAGTAATTGATTTTATCGTTTAAAATATGTTAAGACTAATGACTGTTATAAAATTACTATCATTATCATTTATTTATTCACCATTAGATACAAGTGTTAGTGGTGTTGAAAATGATTTTGATACTTTAATCAATTAATTCAAGAAGGTACGATATGATTTCTACACTTAAATATAACTTTTGATATAAGGCGAAAATTTACAACGTTAATTAAATAGTATACTCAATTTTCGAGATCGTTTTCGCCGCTGTTGTTTTGGATACCTTTAGATTTTTGAATGAAATTTAAATCGTTTTGACTTCTGAGGGACGAGTGCTTCTGAATATAGATCAATTTTTCATCACGATTTTACATGTCTAGATCGACCAGAGTGGTTTAATTTCCATTGTATTTTTTCATAACTCTTTGGAAAATGTTTTGTAGGTAATATTCGTAGAAGACAAAGAACGTGCAGAGAGTGCAATGGGGGGTGCGGAAGCCGCCGCCGTGAGTCTCAAAGAGCCAGATAATAAGGAAATGGATATCAAAATCTGGGTGAGTATATATATGTTTTCGTAATTAGCTTTCCTTGTAATATAAGCCTGCGCAATTTACTAGTATACTGTAGGGCTAGTACACACGCAAAAGAAAATTCAAGGCATTCATGTATGCTTATTAAATTTGATTACGGGACACACTACCAAGTCTTGACGCTGAACCTGGGGTAAACAAGTTCTAAATACATGATATCTTTAACTTATGACTCAGATCGTACAAAATATTTTTAGCGATGATACGAATATTAACCATATCTAATTATTGTGAATGTCGTAAAATATTTGACGATCGCGTTTCAAATACGTAGAAACTAACGCTACGGACATGACATAAATAGAAAAGACTAAGGTAAGCCACTTAAAATGCATGACAACCGAATGGAAATTAGAGGTCAATATTACTTAAATATTCCTTAGTAACACGTTAATAATTAAGTTTTACGTTTAATAGACACGCCCAGTGTCCCCTTGCATTTAATATATTCTAAAGCTAAATGTTAATAATTAATCTCTATTCAAATTACGAAATATCTTATAAAACGTTTTATGCCGAAAGAGTCGATATTAAAATGCAGTTTTTTATTTAAATTAATACTGCCGTGAAAACGAGATAATTGTCTAACAGCTAACAATTTTTCAAGGTCATACACCGAAAACATTTTTAAGCTAACTTTATTCCTCGAATAAGCGTGGTTCTAGGTTTTTGCCCTCGTTGTATAATATTTCGTATATTTTAAAACATGTTATCTTAACAATTTCGAGTCCTCGTCACGAAATAATAGGTGATTAAATAAAATTGAACGTTATTGATTGAGTTGACCTTCACCCTGATATTGAGGCGTGTAATTTAAATCACTTTAGTCTACATACTTCATTTATCGACTTTTAACCTGTGTTGCTATAGGCTATATGACAGACAAACATAACATTTATTAAAATATAAAATACGTTTATTTTGGAACATAAGATCATCAAGGTATCACACCAAATAACAATAATCGAAGAAAAATTAAATTATATCTTGAGCTATTTCAAAAATGTAATTAACAATGCATGGTAAAAGTCCATAAAGAAAAAAATAAATGGCAAGATTATTATGTGATATTTAAAAAATGCAAAACATGTTTATGAATGTGTTCCGTACGATTGTTGTGTATTTGTCAAAAATACGTCATCAAATTACGCTTATGTTATTACAGTCACATATATCGAAGTCTTTGATCGATGTTTATTTGGACAAGAGTTCTCGTTACTGAGAACCCAAATTTTAAAAAGTTTTTAGTGTTTACTACTTTTACTCTTTTTAGAGTAGGTTTTAATTAGCTTTCTGTGTCTGACATATGTCATCATTATTTGGGTTTGAGGTATGCTGGTTTCCTCACGATGTTCGTTTGTGCCTTCACTACTCACTCAGGCACTCCGGCACTGGACACTCCGGGAGTACCGGCAGAAGTGAAAACTTGAATATTTTCGTTTATTTAGGAATGATTAGTGAATAATTTTTGCACGAATTGCTTTAATTATCAGCTGTTTATTCGTGCTGTGTACTCTCCATATGTCTTACGAAATTTCATCAGGTCATGTGTCCTGAGTCCTGACGCGAGTTTAACGATAACCAAACCGATTTTTACCCATTCCAAAAACGTGTACAACGCCGCTAAAGAAGGTTTCACTTCAAAAAAAAACCTATAATAAAGGCTTGTTTTTTTCTTTATTCTTCCTTTAATACAAAACAACATGACTATGACAGCAAACAAAAATTCATATATAATTACTAAGAAGTAAACATAAAAAGCCATATGTTGACAGCAAAGAGCTTTGCAGTCGCATTTATGCAGACCGTGTGTTCTTTGCATTAGTGAGGCGATGCAACTAGGTTAAATACTGACTTAGTAACTCTATGACTATATCGGTATTTCGAGAATTCAAACATTTTACGTACATACTATTATATAATTACGTAAGTGTTTAGAGGCGACTTCAACGCGTTTAAAGTGTTTCTTTACTGGTGGTTCTTTTTGAATGTGGTTCTTTACTTAACTTAACTTTTTAAATAATTCGAAAATCCCTAGTTAAAAGGTCTTGCAGTAGAATAGTATTCAGTTTCTAACAATATGCAGAACTTGCTTATCATAAACAAATGACTGGGGTCTGTAAGTTCCTGTTGATAACGTAAATCCGGACCGACTATAATCAGGGTTCTATTATAAGATATATTTTCAATGCCGATCTATTTATAATTTATTGCTCCTTTGCGAAAGTTTTTATGGTACGGTAAGCACAATATGCTTGGTAAGATGGTTATTTTTTTATAGATATAATAAAGATTTGACTCGTAACAAAGTTTGTGCTTTTACGATATTGCCCAACATGTTCTGAAGTCTTTAAAAGTGTTATTTAAGTTAAGGTTATATCGTCTCTTACTAGAAAAAATAAGTAACGATTTCAAAAACAACGTAAACGATTTTAATGTATAGGGAAATAATGCGTGGTTTTACGGTCACAATATAGCTAGATACATTAGAAATTATAGACTATTTGTTATTTCCAGTTGTTCGATAGCTACGCTGTGTACCTTTTTCAGAGTGTTTCTTAATACACAAAGGTAGGCGATCAGAGATCTGTGCTATGCACACGCCGGCAACTTTTTAGGGAGACATGTCGTTTTCCTCACGATGATGCCGCAATTAAAACGCATGAGCAACTTGGCTCTGTAAAATCTCTTAATTTCTCATCTAAATATTTTGTTTCTTTTCAGCCTCATGTATCTCAAGCAACAGATAGTATGATTGAAGGAAAGCCGCGGCGAACACGCGTGCCTGATAAACCCAACTATCCCCTTAGCTTGTGGTCTATTATGAAGAATTGTATAGGTAAGTAGCAATGACTACTCGTATGAAAACCTCACCAATTTATTTGGGAGAAATTTATTTGCCAGTTCCTATATTTTCGTATTGAATCGTCTTGACGCCGTTGAATTAAGTGCATTTTAGGTTCGCAAAAATAAAAATGGGAATTATAGGACTACCCTCAGTTTATCGAAACATCTAGTATTTATAAGGTATTACGTAAGCTGATTTACTGAAATTGAACCCCCCTCCCCTCCCTCTTGTCAGCAAGAATAGGCAAAACTCTCAAAAATAATAGTATATAAACTTATTGCGTTTTAGTAGGAATCCTCGAAAATGCATTTCTTTATCAAGCATAGACAATGCTCAAGAGCAGTGTTGGCCTAGTGGCTTCAGCGTGCGACTCTCATACCTGAGGTCGTAGGTTCGATCCCGGGCTGTGCACCAATGGAGTTTCTTTCTATGTGCGCATTTAACATTTGCTCGAACGGTGCATGACCCGACATGTCTTAGGCCCAAAAAGTCGACGACGTGTGTCAGGCACCGGAGGCTGATCACCTACTTGCCTATTAGAGTAAAAAAGCATCACGAAAATGATTCAGAAATCTGAGGCCAGGACCTAAAGAGGTTGTAGCGCCACTGATTCATTCATTCATCCAGACAATGCTCATTGTCTCCTTAAGTAAATATTGAATGTTAACTTAATCACCAAACAAGAAAATCAAAGACCCATCCTTTCCCCCTATAGTGCTTACGTTATACTTGAAGCCTTGTGAAGAAACATTTCGACCGCAAAATATTGTTATGAATATGGTTTACCTTACTAAAATGAGTAGTCATAGCAACCTATGTTATCGTATTGGTTGGTTCAACGCGTTGACTCACAACTGCTAATGAAAACATTTGCACTTTGTATTTGAAGCTTTGTCTTGAAAACAATTATCCAAGGCCCTCCTAACATGTTACAATATAATGAAACTTGTGTCTAAAACGAAAATAAAGAGTCGAGATTTTAAATAGAATTGTTATATTAAAACTTGCTTTTGTTTTTCGACGGTTTATTTATCTAATTAAATTGAATGTGTTACGAGGAATCACCTTCGTCTTTGACAATTTGTATTAAGACCGAATGGAATTATAGAGGCACCAGCCATCACACCTCATTCCAAAGCGAGCTATGGTCTAGTCTAAAGCGTTGATTTGCATAATCAAAGGGCGTATTAGAACATTAAATAAGATGATTTCGTTTATAAATATGAAACCCTTTGGCTGAAAGATTAGCTTTGTTTGACAAAGACTTGCCCATAAATATGTTCCTATGGTATTTATAGGTAAGGAACTATCAAAAATTCCTATTCCGGTAAACTTCAGCGAGCCACTCTCAATGCTTCAGCGATTGACGGAGGATTACGAGTACTCGTATATTCTGGATCAGGCAGCTACTTTCTCAGATCCTGCTCAACAGTTGGCCTATGTGGCTGCTTTTACGGTATCCTCATATGCTACTACAGCTAACAGGTATACAGTACATTTATCACTATGTAAATATTTCGTATAAGATATAAGTTTTATTTTTTATATAACGCCTGGTATTAAATGATACAACCTCTATGGACACTCACATTGCCAGAAGGCTCGCAAGTGCGTTGCAGGCCTATTAAAATTTTTTAAGGTCAAATAGGCACAATGTCACTTAAAACTATTTTCTATCTATGAAGTGCATGGGTACACGGGGCACGCCATGTGTCATAACTTAATTGGATTGGTCTGATCCTACAATGTTTTGTTACATATTTTTATATGAGTTTAATGCAAAGATATACTGCCTTAGCTAAGTATATGTTATTTTTTATTACAGAACGACAAAGCCTTTCAATCCGCTGCTAGGCGAGACCTATGAATGTGACAGAATGTCTGATCTCGGATGGAGAGTTATATCGGAACAGGCAAGTCGTCGTTGTTTATTTATTTATAATAATAATATTTATAATAAATTTCCTAAAACCCAACCTTCCTCCTGCCTTTCCTACGTCCTAAGCGCTCACTAACATTAAAAATCCTATAACCATATGTCTATAAAAAAATCAACTTTGCCGACGTTTAACAAATTCATATTAATAAAAAATAATTATATTTTAATTGTTAATATATCTTAATTTATCCTAAACTTAAAAATACAATTTTTATTTTATTAAAGAAGAATACAATTAAAAATAAATATGGTTAGGTGTCGCACCATCCGCCAATGGTGGCCCAATTCTGCGAGGGCGTGTCCGGCTGGCAGTGCTGGCAGGAGTTCACTATGACGAGCAAGTTTCGCGGCAAGTACCTGCAGGTGATACCGCTCGGCGGCGCCTACGCGTACTTCCCCGCTTCCGGCAACAAATACTCTTGGCGGAAGGTACTTTGACAATTGACAACTCATATTGATATGTTGGCAGACGCGATCGTATTTTGAAAAGTAGGTAAAGGCGGGAAGGAGATAGGTGATAAACTAAAAACTATTTTGACACGTTTCTTCACAGTCTAAATTTGGTAAGTAAGATCATATGCTAAGAGATATCGTCGCCCATGGAATCTTGCAATGTCAGAAACTCACACTGTCTGTGCGTTGCCGACAATTATAAATTAGATTATATAACGAACAACCCAACATACACAAACTATTCTGACATGCCAACGCCTATTCTGACGGTGTAAGCGTCAATTACTTACATTGTCAGAAGGCAAGTGCGTTGCCGATGGTTATAAATTAGATTATTTAATTAACAACCCAACACACAGAAACTATTCTGACATGCCAACGCCCATTCTGACGGTGTAAGCGTCCATCACTTACACTGTCAAAAGGCAAGTGCGTTGCCGAAGATTATAAATTAGATTATATAATTGACAACCCATCATACACAAACTATTCTGACATGCCAACGCCTATTCTGACGGTGTAAGCGTCCATCACTTAACTGTCAGAAGGCAATTGCGTTGCCGAAGATGATAAATTAGATAATATAATTAACAACCCATCATACACAAACTATTCTCACATGCCAAGGCCTATTCTGACGGTGTAAGCGTCCATCACTTAACTGTCAGAAGGCAATTGCGTTGCCGAAGATGATAAATTAGATTATATAATTAACAACCCATCTAACACAAACTATTCTGACATGCCAAGGCCTATTCTGACGGTGTAAGTGTCCATCACTTACACTATCAGAAGGTAAGTGCGTTGCCGACGATTATAAATTAGATTATTTAATTAACTACCTAACATACACTTCTGACATGCCAACGCCCATTCTGACAGTGGGACTGTCCTTCATTTACACTTAAAAACCCCAATATAAACAAAACTATTAGGAGCCCAGAATTATTTTTTCCGAAATCAGGAAGTTAATGTGACGGAAAGGTAGGCTAGGAATAAATAAACCCTATAGTAAAAAAGGTAGGTGCACAGGTGATGCATCACCCGCCAACCAGTGCGTCTCACTGTGAAGGCGCAAGCGGGTGGATATGCTGGCAGCACTTTTCAGTGTCCAGTCTGTTCCGTGGTCAGTTCATCACGATATCTCCGGATGATGAGACATTCCTACTCTTCACTAATTCAGGGAGTCAGTATCGGTGGCATAAGGTTTGAGTTACGAACTCAATAGTTATTTCGTAGTCTTATTTGCTATATTATGTATTTTTTGGATTTTTGTAATACACATTGTATGTACTGACTGAGTTTTGTAGAATCTTCGGGGTTGAGATGAGTTAGGCTGTCCTATTTGTTAGAACGTACCTAGTTTTTCGAATTAAGATGATTACTTTTACAGAATAAATTAAAAAAAAAAATTTTTTACTACCGTAACTTGAGCTCTTCAAGATTTATAAGCGTGTATTCATTAATGTAACATTAGCCATTGTCATAGTAATTCGTGTATCGTTGGTGGGTCTCGCCTGGGCGAAAGTAATTTTTGTCAAGCCCCAGGTCTTTTGAATGACTTTAGTATTTCATAGAAATGTAATAGTATTTAGATTAATAAAAACATTATGTTTGTACGTAATAAGCATTTTTTCGTAAGGTAACGACTACAGTGCACAACATTATAGTGGGCAAGCTCTGGGTGGATAACCATGGGGACATGGAGATAGTTGGTGAAGCCGGTCCCGCAGCTGGATACGTAGCCCACCTCAAATATGTGCCTTATGGCTACTTTAGCAAGGACACGCAACGGAAGGTCACCGGAGTCGTTAAGGATCCCAATGGAGTGGTGAGAGAAGATTTTTATTGCTTTTCATACTTACTCGTATACCAACTGATTGCCTTAATTGATATGAATCTGACTAATGATGTAAAATCTAAACTAAGATAAATTTGCGCGCCACTGTGTGTGGCAGAATATGCGAACGACTGACAATTGTACCACCTTGACATTTTGTACCATATTCGTGCAATGAATAAAATTATTATTATTATAACTAATTCAGAATTACCTGGATACCGACTCGTTGTAACACATTCGTTTTAATTAATCGTTGCTATCTTTAATATCGATTTTTAATGATTACTAGCGGACCCAACTCGTCCATAATAAAAAAAACATGTAATTCTAAATCTAAAACATTGTATACTAAGTAAGGGGCCGTTCATAAAATACGTCACACTGAAATCAGCTTTTTTTGACCCCCTCCCCCCCCCCCCATTGTCACGCTGTGTCACACTTTTTGTGACCCCCCCTAGAAATATTTCGTCACAAAAACTAAGACCCCCCCCTGCTAAGTATGATAAATTCTAATTGATAGTAGACAAATTCTGAAAATTAAAAACATTTATTATTTAGTTCACTGCTAAATGACGAATGAAGGAATAAAATAACAATAAATACATGAGAAATAGTATTTTCATTTGTTACTGAATCGAGAGCGCAGGGTACGTGGAAATGTTACTCTCTCAAGTATTGGAAAAACAAAGAAACCCGTTGTGACGGATCGCAACGCCGCTAGAGTCGCGCCACAGAGCTAGCGCTCATGTCAAAAAATAAAATATAAATAAACTCCTCAGTTTAAATACAAACATGCGGACAGAACCTTAAACCTTAAAAGAAACTCGATCGTACTCAGACATCAAATGTAATTGTGCAACGTACCTTAATACGAATGGATCATTTATTTATTTTTAATGGCCTAGTGTCTTCAGCCTGCCACCTTCATTTCTGAGGTCGGAGATTTTCAGCTGTGAACCAATGTACTTTCTGTCTATGATCACAATTAACACTCGCCCGCGCTGTGATGGAAGACATGTGTCAGGCACAGAAGCCTGATGAAACCAATGACCAGTGATTAAGCCGATCTTGACAACAACGAATTATTCCAGCCTCGCTACGTCCTGCAAGGTCACTGGGACACTCGCGTGGAAGTTGCGGCCGTGACTAGTGCGTCCGCAGACAACACGGTTTGCAAGACTGGCAAATTCACGCTCGCTTGGGAACGCGTGCCTGCACCTAGCGATTGTGACAAGTCAGTTTTATTACGCTACCGGTTTTAATTAATAATTTATAGTGTGAGAATTTAGATTAGAGCAGTGTTGGCCTAGTGGCTTCAGCGTGCGACTCTCATACCTGAGGTCGTAGGTTCGATCCCCGGCTGTGCACCAATGGAATTTCTTTCTATGTGTGGATTTGACATTTGCTCGAACGGTGAAGGAAAACTTCGTGAGGAAACCGACATGTCTTAGACCCGAAAAGTCGACGACGTGTGTCAGGCACTGGAGGCTGATCACCTACCTGCATATTAGATTTGAAAATGATCATGAATAAGATTCAGTAAGCTGAGGCCAAGACCTAAAGATGGTTGTAGCGCCACTGATTTAGTTTTTTTTTGAGAATTCAGATATTATTTATGATTAGAAAGGGTTCATTGATCAATTGTACAAATAAAATAAAATACCAGATTTTATAGTGAAGAAATCAGTTTAATTTTATGGATTTGTTAGTTAGTTTAGTTGATTTCGATGATTTAAACATGAGATTATAACTAATATAAAATTTGGGGTAGTGGGGTTACGACAAACAAACTAACTTGGCTTATCAAAGGGTTTTTTAAATTTGAGTGACATTTTAAACAAGAATGTTATTTTATATAACAATTTGAGTGTATGAAAAATTAAAGGGCTCATTGCAACAATTGTTTACGCTTTTTAAGCTTAATGTAAATACCGTGTCTGCCCCATACAATACAATATCAGCAGCAGGATATTATGTAATTTAGGAACAGGGCAGTGCAAGTGCTTTACAACCAGTTTAAGCTGGGAAGGATGTCGGCAGGTCACTAAGCATAGACTCGTTGCAAAAGCTGAATGTTATCAAATATGTAGCTCCAAAACATGGGCAAACGGGCAAGAGGCTCACCTGATGTTAAGTGATACCACCGCCCATGAACACTCCATGCCAGAGGGCTCGCGAGTGCGTACCCGGCTTTTTAAGAATTGCTACGCTCTTTTCTTGAAGGGGACCCTAAGTCGAATTGTTTCGGAAATACTTCAGAGGGCAGCTGGTTCCACAAAGTGGAACATGTTTGAGTTTTGCTCTTAAAATAATTATATAGCGCTATACAGTAGCGCTACAGCCCTATATATCTCTTTATTTTTATCGCAAGATTTGTTTGAATTTTGTGTGACATTCTTTGTAATTGTGAAACAAATAAATCATACACATTTTAAGGTAAATGAATGTTGATCCACAGATGGTACAACTTCACCCTCCTAGCGGCGCAACTAAACGAAGCCGAATCGGGCGTGGCGCCCACGGACTCGCGCCTCCGTCCGGACCAGAGACTCATGGAGGAAGGCCTTTGGGACGAGGCGAACGCCGAAAAGCTAAGGCTCGAGGAGAAGCAAAGGGCTGCGAGACGCGAGCTGGAGGCCGCAGCCGAAGAGGCCGCCGCTCGGGGCAGCCCTCCGCCCCCGCCTAGGGCTCCCGTCTGGTTCACGAGGCAGGCCGCCCCCGGCCAGCCCCATTTGAGGCATCTCTACAATAACAAGTACTGGGAGTGCAAGCAGAAGCAGGACTGGTCCGCCTGTGCCGACATCTTCTAGCGAACGCGTCGACGGACACCGTGAGACCTATTTGCAGTTAGGTAACGTCACTTTTATAGTTGCCAGTAGGGCGATTCTGCAACCTCGCAAATTTGATTACACAACGGGGTAGTACGGTCTTGAACGTGAGATTCGTGTTGTCATGGTTACTGTACGGTCCCTCCATCAATAATAATAAATGCTATAGACCGACGCTTTACTACTAAGGGCGAGCTAAAACTTGGCTCGTATTTATTTACGTGGTACCATCGTAACTAATCTTTAGACCACGTTTTTAGTACATCCTTAGCACTGAAACAATTTTGTATGGAAAACATGGACTTGGGTGTTTCAACATGTAAACGGAACGAACATACGGACATACTAAGAATTAAAAAAGTAACATTGTGTAGACGTATGTCATATAAAATTCTGAATAAAACATCACCAAGTACAGAAGTTATAAGTGCTAATTATATTATCTGTTAACCGAGGAATTCACTTTTAAATTAAAAAAAAAAATAAGTATCGAAGATAATACGAAACTGTACGTGCCAGCCGATAAAAGGCGCAACATATATTTCAAGGACGTATTCATATGTCCTATCCTGGGGCGTACCTATCGTGGATTTTGGGGCTCTGGGCGAAGTACCCCGTAATAGAGTCTCACGCGAAAAACTACTCTACTAGCCCCATCGCATATGAATGGATTCTATTTTCAAAATATTCCTTATTGTTGTCAGTGAGGATTGTGGACCGTTTGTATCCACGGAGGCTGCATCGCAAAAATCCCTTAAGTAGATACGCCCCTGGTCCTATCCGTACACTATTGTTTACGTTTGACGGAATTATAAGTCTCGCTCGTTTGACAAGTAAAAATAAATTTGATTTAAAAAAACTATATTATAACCTAAAATTACCAGCGAAACTATTTTCAAGTTTCTTACCTCTTTTATAAAATATGTAGAATATTTATATGACATTTAAAGTACTAAGCAACTATAATGTTTGGCGTTACCAAACTAACGCAAGTCGAAAACCTGCTTTGACAATTGCAGTCTCATTGTGCCGTGAGGTTACTAGTCATAGAAAATGACGCGCTTTAATAATGATACCAGAGACAAGCTACTTTAAAATTGTTCCTACTACCTTTTTTACTATTGCATGCATGCATGCATTTTAAATTATTGAGAAATAGGGTACTAATACTCGAATATAGACAATCTTTGCAAGTTTTTTTTTTGTTGAATTTTTTTGCTTACGCAAATTGAATTTTTTGAAATATGAACGCTGAAAAAAAGCGCGGGAAACTTCGCTCTTGTTTCCCTAGCTTTTACTTGAAACTGGCATAAAGTTATAATTATTGCCATTATAAAAAAAATCTTTGCAAAATTAAAAACTTTTCTCTCACGTATTCTTTGAACACGTCAAGACAGCCTTTTACGTGTTACTTATCTGTCTTAATGTATCGTCCCAAACGAGGGCTGATCAGGTCGTAGTATATTTAATTAGCTTGTCTGTGGTAGCTTGAAGCGTTACACCAATTTTAAAAAATAAGATATAATTGTAAAATCTTTAAATAATTTTCCGAAATATATTGTAACAAAATAAGATTATAATAATTTATGACAATTTTTAATTTTAGTTTCATTTAAAAATCAAAAAGTCCAGTCAGTTTTTATATTTGTGTGATTTTTCATTGTTTAAAAATGCAACACCATCTTTAACAACTAACGTTTTAACATGAAAAATTAAATAAATTCATACAATTATTAGAACACAGCACAAAACATAACATGTTTGATAGTGTGTATAAAATAGCTGAACTGGATTTAATACATCAAGTACGAAACTGCATTTAATAATATGTTCAAAAAAATATCTATATTACATTTTACAAATAACAAAAGATAACATTCAATTCTATTTGGTTCTATGAGAAGTGGTGGTTTTGCACTGTATTTTTGTTAAATTGATAATTTGTTCTCAAAGAACATTTTGGAGTCTCAGAAACAAATTAAATCATTAGAATTCTCACTACTCATTCCATAATATACTATAGTGTTTTGTTGTTCATTTTCATTATTGTAAGATATTTTATTGTTTAAATAACTTATAATTTAAAATTGTTAAAAATGCATAAATTTTCACTGCTATATTTGTATTCAATTTTGAGATTTTTTTATATAAAATAAAGGGTTAAGTTCAAACGTTTAACGCCTTTGGGCCTAAATCAATAGGAATGTGGAATAAATTTTATATGTTCAATATATACATATAATACAGACAACGAAACTCGTTAATTTAGAAACTGGTTTATCATTTGGATTACTACGCTGTAAATAAATAGTATTTGCTTTTTTATAAATTTACTATAAACATTAACCTTCTTCAATTAAAATTTTAAATATTCTAGCTATATAACAGTAGGTGCTTCGTAAAGGATGTATATAATTTCCGTGTATACTTTAAATATTTTAGTTTACGTACTTTTTTGTAAACTTTGTAAACTAAACATTGACAGGGACGAAAATACATCCTTGATATTTCTGCTTCCAGTTTCAAACAAAGCCATATGAGCTCACTAAAGCTTATTTTTTTTATATTGTACCGTGTAAATAATGGCAAAAATGCAAGTGTATTCCAGAACTAAGCGTAGTTGTGTCCAAATACACTAAGGTTAACGGGTTCCGCATTCTTGACGGGACGTTTGAGCTTGCTCCATAGACAGTACGTGTACAATGCCTTATATAGGAGTAACGCCGTTAACAAGACGAGTTAGTATCAAATCCACGATAGCTGTACGGTTTTGATACCAACTTGTATGTGATGTAGATTATTTTGTAAGAACTATTACAAATTGTACATTTTCAAGTGGGTGTAAGATAATTTGTTAATATTTTTATTAATAGAATGATGTTTGAATACAAACCGTAACATCTGTATCATGTTATAAAAAATAAAACTATGATATTAAAAAAATTTGTTTTTATTTAATTCCGCGTAAGTTGAGGTTCAAGCAGGCAGCAGCAGCAACTTAGTAATTCAATACAGGTTTGTAAAATAAAATAAATATTTAATCATTTCAACATTTTTATTAAGAAAACGGAAACAGTGAAAAAGTACATAACTGTAAATTGTAGTTGGTTACAGTGTTGCTTATAAACAAATAATTTACAGTTCAAAACGTCTATACTTTTACTCTGTCCGATAAATAAATCTAGAGGATAGTGTTATAACTATGGTAATTTACTACGACAATCATTGGCGGTATTTTATTTAACTAAGAGACAGAGTAAAAATATAGGATCGCAAGTTCGATACATAAAGCGGTTTACTTTTCTCTACATTTAAAATATAAAAGCATCTGTCGCCTTGTTCAATAATGTCGATTTGAATATATAAACTATTCGGTCATCTAGGTAAACGAAATATAGATTTCCACTTATTTATCTACATCCATATCGACATAACTGGTCCGGTAAGGCTACAAACATTTAGATAATAGAAATAGTTAATATCTCGTAATATACACTTCGCCGATAGCGCCGATTTTTGGAAAGCGACATCTTTTATACAAACCGAATAACATTATCTGAGCGCGCGTTTTGTTTAATAATTTACCAATCGAAGACCTTTCGAAAAGTATGCAATAAAATTAAGGCCTTTTTTGTAAAGACGTAAAATAGCGAAGAGCTATCAGGAAATTGGTTGTAAATCATAAACTACTGTTTTTAATTTTAAGTACATATTGTAACACCAGATTTAATGATTTTTTTTAATAAACGCCAAAAAGAATTAGTATGGCCGAAACGTTAAAAATATAGCTCTCACTAAATTCGCCCAGTTTTCTAAAGTAAATAATAACGTTGATAAAGATTAGTTTTGCAAATCTATTTACATATTTTACAAGGGAAAGAAATAATAAATAATATTTCTACACCTTTGATATGAGCATTTGTCCAAGGTAATTGATAATAACCTCATCGCGAAATACAGCAAAGTATGAAATGAAACTACACTTTACGAAGCGACAGCTGTATGAAGTCTAAGTTTTTAAGGTTAAGTCTTAAGTTGACCGACTAAATGACCCGTTTTCTTTTGGCTGCAAAGCCTAGAACATTTCATAGAAGGGTAATATTCAAAGTCGATACTTAGCGCTAAGAATGACTCCAGCACGTCAAAACCATTACATTTTAAGATGGAAGTCACAGTGTTAACTCTGAATTTTACCCTTAAAGTAAACGGGTCGTACAATTGCTGGCCATTGTCGTTTTAACACGAAAGAGCATTAAATAAGCGCTTTAATAATTTAACGATGGAAATATGTACACAATGTTCTACAGCAAGATCACGAATCCAACGTTTAAAAGTACATCAATAATATCGGTAACTTATTTTACATTTTCACACAATACAGCAGGCAATAACACAATTTACCACGACGCATCAAAAATCTTTGATTTAAAATCTCAGACATTCCGGGCAAACAAACACGTTTCAAAGTAACAGTGAACGGTTTATAATCATAAATTTAAGCGTTAGATTTAGAGTCGTGACTTACAACAAAGTATGAGTCCCGTATGTCAGAATTCAATTCGTTTCTGACTCACGGGAGTCATACTTAGCGCTGAGCCCCGCCTGTAAATCTATGTCTTTCAACTAACAGAGTAATCAGTGATTTTGCTTTTTTTACTTTTTCTGATTCTTTTTTAATATTTTCCGATTTTCTTTGCCACAACTGCCAGCAGTGTGAATTACCGACGTTAGCAGCTCATTTCTATTTTAATTGCTTCATAAAAATAGAAAACAGGAGCGTTTTCGTTGACACGAAGTCGGCGTCAAGCTTGTATGAGTCAATTTTGTCTCAATAAATAGGATTTCAGTCAGGTTTCCAAGTCTTAAAAGATTAAGCTAATTTAATTATTAAAATAACTGAAAGTAATCAATACTCGAGGGGACTTTAAAAGTACCGCTTGGTCCGACTACTATACGTCAAAAATATTTTCGATTTTGACAAACGGGAGTCATAGTTCGCGCTTGTCTCGGAATTTGGCTTAAGTCCATGTCAGTGGTGTATTTCTCATTAACTAAATGTGCCGCTAATCTGGTAACTATTTTCTGATTACATGTGAATCCGGATACTATATACCTAGACTAAAAATATAGCAACCAGACGACCCACATGTTATAAATGCAGTTTCGAAAAGCGAAGTTTTAGACAGAGGTCCTGTAGAAAAGTGAATACTTTAGATACACACGAAACACACCAATTGAGTAATGTTCTCTTAATGACTGACCTTTATTTACATAATTTCACATTTATATACTTATTTTAATAATTTATGTTATGACATATTAACACGATTTAAACTAACATACACTAAGACTATAGCGATATTGAAAAGAATTTCGAATTTAGGAGAACATTCGACTAGCTTTGATAACGAATTTTTTTTTATATAACTTGGTTTATATTTATTTTTAGAAATGAGGGCAAAGTTCTAATGATATAGATATAGTATACGAGTTATAGGAATGGACACGATTTTTTAGGTATGCTATCAACCTGTAGTACCTATCTTTTCTATGTTATGTTCCGTATGTTACAAAAGCTAAGGGAACGATTAAAAACTCTAGGTTGATAGACTTATAGGATAACGAAAATCGTGAATCCTACCATACATGCTTAAAAAATGGAGGATATTCGCAATATTAAGTTTATTATATTTTAAGTTTTTAAAATAAAATAAATATTTAATCATTTCAACATTTTTATTATGAAAACGGAAACAGTGAAAAAGTACATAACTGTAAATTGTAGTTGGTTACAGTGTTGCTTATAAACAAATAATTTACAGTTCAAAACGTCTATACTTTTACTCTGTCCGATAAATAAATCTAGAGGATAGTGTTATAACTATGGTAATTTACTACGACAATCATTGGCGGTATTTTATTTAACTAAGAGACAGAGTAAAAATATAGGATCGCAAGTTCGATACATAAAGCGGTTTACTTTTCTCTACATTTAAAATATAAAAGCATCTGTCGCCTTGTTCAATAATGTCGATTTGAATATATAAACTATTCGGTCATCTAGGTAAACGAAATATAGATTTCCACTTATTTATCTACATCCATATCGACATAACTGGTCCGGTAAGGCTACAAACATTTAGATAATAGAAATAGTTAATATCTCGTAATATACACTTCGCCGATAGCGCCGATTTTTGGAAAGCGACATCTTTTATACAAACCGAATAACATTATCTGAGCGCGCGTTTTGTTTAATAATTTACCAATCGAAGACCTTTCGAAAAGTATGCAATAAAATTAAGGCTTTTTTGTAAAGACGTAAAATAGCGAAGAGCTATCAGGAAATTGGTTGTAAATCATAAACTACTGTTTTTAATTTTAAGTACATATTGTAACACCAGATTTAATGATTTTTTTTAATAAACGCCAAAAAGAATTAGTATGGCCGAAACGTTAAAAATATAGCTCTCACTAAATTCGCCCAGTTTTCTAAAGTAAATAATAACGTTGATAAAAATTAGTTTTGCAAATCTATTTACATATTTTACAAGGGAAAGAAATAATAAATAATATTTCTACACCTTTGATATGAGCATTTGTCCAAGGTAATTGATAATAACCTCATCGCGAAATACAGCAAAGTATGAAATGAAACTACACTTTACGAAGCGACAGCTGTATGAAGTCTAAGTTTTTAAGGTTAAGTCTTAAGTTGACCGACTAAATGACCCGTTTTCTTTTGGCTGCAAAGCCTAGAACATTTCATAGAAGGGTAATATTCAAAGTCGATACTTAGCGCTAAGAATGACTCCAGCACGTCAAAACCATTACATTTTTAGATGGAAGTCACAGTGTTAACTCTGAATTTTACCCTTAAAGTAAACGGGTCGTACAATTGCTGGCCATTGTCGTTTTAACACGAAAGAGCATTAAATAAGCGCTTTAATAATTTAACGATGGAAATATGTACACAATGTTCTACAGCAAGATCACGAATCCAACGTTTAAAAGTACATCAATAATATCGGTAACTTATTTTACATTTTCACACAATACAGCAGGCAATAACACAATTTACCACGACGCATCAAAAATCTTTGATTTAAAATCTCAGGCATTCCGGGCAAACAAACACGTTTCAAAGTAACAGTGAACGGTTTATAATCATAAATTTAAGCGTTAGATTTAGAGTCGTGACTTACAACAAAGTATGAGTCCCGTATGTCAGAATTCAATTCGTTTCTGACTCACGGGAGTCATACTTAGCGCTGACCCCGCCTGTAAATCTATGTCTTTCAACTAACAGAGTAATCAGTGATTTTGGTTTTTTTTTACTTTTTCTGATTCTTTTTTAATATTTTCCGATTTTCTTTGCCACAACTGCCAGCAGTGTGAATTACCGACGTTAGCAGCTCATTTCTATTTTAATTGCTTCATAAAAATAGAAAACAGGAGCGTTTTCGTTGACACGAAGTCGGCGTCAAGCTTGTATGAGTCAATTTTGTCTCAATAAATAGGATTTCAGTCAGGTTTCCAAGTCTTAAAAGATTAAGCTAATTTAATTATTAAAATAACTGAAAGTAATCAATACTCGAGGGGACTTTAAAAGTACCGCTTGGTCCGACTACTATACGTCAAAAATATTTTCGATTTTGACAAACGGGAGTCATAGTTCGCGCTTGTCTCGGAATTTGGCTTAAGTCCATGTCAGTGGTGTATTTCTCATTAACTAAATGTGCCGCTAATCTGGTAACTATTTTCTGATTACATGTGAATCCGGATACTATATACCTTGACTAAAAATATAGCAACCAGACGACCCACATGTTATAAATGCAGTTTCGAAAAGCGAAGTTTTAGACAGAGGTCCTGTAGAAAAGTGAATACTTTAGATACACACGAAACACACCAATTGAGTAATGTTCTCTTAATGACTGACCTTTATTTACATAATTTCACATTTATATACTTATTTTAATAATTTATGTTATGACATATTAACACGATTTAAACTAACATACACTAAGACTATAGCGATATTGAAAAGAATTTCGAATTTAGGAGAACATTCGACTAGCTTTGATAACGAATTTTTTTTTATATAACTTGGTTTATATTTATTTTTAGAAATGAGGGCAAAGTTCTAATGATATAGATATAGTATACGAGTTATAGGAATGGACACGATTTTTTAGGTATGCTATCAACCTGTAGTACCTATCTTTTCTATGTTATGTTCCGTATGTTACAAAAGCTAAGGGAACGATTAAAAACTCTAGGTTGATAGACTTATAGGATAACGAAAATCGTGAATCCTACCATACATGCTTAAAAAATGGAGGATATTCGCAATATTAAGTTGATTATATTTTAAGTTTTTAAAATAAAATAAATATTTAATCATTTCAACATTTTTATTATGAAAACGGAAACAGTGAAAAAGTACATAACTGTAAATTGTAGTTGGTTACAGTGTTGCTTATAAACAAATAATTTACAGTTCAAAACGTCTATACTTTTACTCTGTCCGATAAATAAATCTAGAGGATAGTGTTATAACTATGGTAATTTACTACGACAATCATTGGCGGTATTTTATTTAACTAAGAGACAGAGTAAAAATATAGGATCGCAAGTTCGATACATAAAGCGGTTTACTTTTCTCTACATTTAAAATATAAAAGCATCTGTCGCCTTGTTCAATAATGTCGATTTGAATATATAAACTATTCGGTCATCTAGGTAAACGAAATATAGATTTCCACTTATTTATCTACATCCATATCGACATAACTGGTCCGGTAAGGCTACAAACATTTAGATAATAGAAATAGTTAATATCTCGTAATATACACTTCGCCGATAGCGCCGATTTTTGGAAAGCGACATCTTTTATACAAACCGAATAACATTATCTGAGCGCGCGTTTTGTTTAATAATTTACCAATCGAAGACCTTTCGAAAAGTATGCAATAAAATTAAGGCCTTTTTTGTAAAGACGTAAAATAGCGAAGAGCTATCAGGAAATTGGTTGTAAATCATAAACTACTGTTTTTAATTTTAAGTACATATTGTAACACCAGATTTAATGATTTTTTTTAATAAACGCCAAAAAGAATTAGTATGGCCGAAACGTTAAAAATATAGCTCTCACTAAATTCGCCCAGTTTTCTAAAGTAAATAATAACGTTGATAAAGATTAGTTTTGCAAATCTATTTACATATTTTACAAGGGAAAGAAATAATAAATAATATTTCTACACCTTTGATATGAGCATTTGTCCAAGGTAATTGATAATAACCTCATCGCGAAATACAGCAAAGTATGAAATGAAACTACACTTTACGAAGCGACAGCTGTATGAAGTCTAAGTTTTTAAGGTTAAGTCTTAAGTTGACCGACTAAATGACCCGTTTTCTTTTGGCTGCAAAGCCTAGAACATTTCATAGAAGGGTAATATTCAAAGTCGATACTTAGCGCTAAGAATGACTCCAGCACGTCAAAACCATTACATTTTAAGATGGAAGTCACAGTGTTAACTCTGAATTTTACCCTTAAAGTAAACGGGTCGTACAATTGCTGGCCATTGTCGTTTTAACACGAAAGAGCATTAAATAAGCGCTTTAATAATTTAACGATGGAAATATGTACACAATGTTCTACAGCAAGATCACGAATCCAACGTTTAAAAGTACATCAATAATATCGGTAACTTATTTTACATTTTCACACAATACAGCAGGCAATAACACAATTTACCACGACGCATCAAAAATCTTTGATTTAAAATCTCAGACATTCCGGGCAAACAAACACGTTTCAAAGTAACAGTGAACGGTTTATAAAACAAATTTAAGAGAGTTTAAGCGTTAGATTTAGAGTCGTGACTTACAACAAAGTATGAGTCCCGTATGTCAGAATTCAATTCGTTTCTGACTCACGGGAGTCATACTTAGCGCTGAGCCCCGCCTGTAAATCTATGTCTTTCAACTAACAGAGTAATCAGTGATTTTGCTTTTTTTACTTTTTCTGATTCTTTTTTAATATTTTCCGATTTTCTTTGCCACAACTGCCAGCAGTGTGAATTACCGACGTTAGCAGCTCATTTCTATTTTAATTGCTTCATAAAAATAGAAAACAGGAGCGTTTTCGTTGACACGAAGTCGGCGTCAAGCTTGTATGAGTCAATTTTGTCTCAATAAATAGGATTTCAGTCAGGTTTCCAAGTCTTAAAAGATTAAGCTAATTTAATTATTAAAATAACTGAAAGTAATCAATACTCGAGGGGACTTTAAAAGTACCGCTTGGTCCGACTACTATACGTCAAAAATATTTTCGATTTTGACAAACGGGAGTCATAGTTCGCGCTTGTCTCGGAATTTGGCTTAAGTCCATGTCAGTGGTGTATTTCTCATTAACTAAATGTGCCGCTAATCTGGTAACTATTTTCTGATTACATGTGAATCCGGATACTATATACCTAGACTAAAAATATAGCAACCAGACGACCCACATGTTATAAATGCAGTTTCGAAAAGCGAAGTTTTAGACAGAGGTCCTGTAGAAAAGTGAATACTTTAGATACACACGAAACACACCAATTGAGTAATGTTCTCTTAATGACTGACCTTTATTTACATAATTTCACATTTATATACTTATTTTAATAATTTATGTTATGACATATTAACACGATTTAAACTAACATACACTAAGACTATAGCGATATTGAAAAGAATTTCGAATTTAGGAGAACATTCGACTAGCTTTGATAACGAATTTTTTTTTATATAACTTGGTTTATATTTATTTTTAGAAATGAGGGCAAAGTTCTAATGATATAGATATAGTATACGAGTTATAGGAATGGACACGATTTTTTAGGTATGCTATCAACCTGTAGTACCTATCTTTTCTATGTTATGTTCCGTATGTTACAAAAGCTAAGGGAACGATTAAAAACTCTAGGTTGATAGACTTATAGGATAACGAAAATCGTGAATCCTACCATACATGCTTAAAAAATGGAGGATATTCGCAATATTAAGTTGATTATATTTTAAGTTTTTAAAATAAAATAAATATTTAATCATTTCAACATTTTTATTATGAAAACGGAAACAGTGAAAAAGTACATAACTGTAAATTGTAGTTGGTTACAGTGTTGCTTATAAACAAATAATTTACAGTTCAAAACGTCTATACTTTTACTCTGTCCGATAAATAAATCTAGAGGATAGTGTTATAACTATGGTAATTTACTACGACAATCATTGGCGGTATTTTATTTAACTAAGAGACAGAGTAAAAATATAGGATCGCAAGTTCGATACATAAAGCGGTTTACTTTTCTCTACATTTAAAATATAAAAGCATCTGTCGCCTTGTTCAATAATGTCGATTTGAATATATAAACTATTCGGTCATCTAGGTAAACGAAATATAGATTTCCACTTATTTATCTACATCCATATCGACATAACTGGTCCGGTAAGGCTACAAACATTTAGATAATAGAAATAGTTAATATCTCGTAATATACACTTCGCCGATAGCGCCGATTTTTGGAAAGCGACATCTTTTATACAAACCGAATAACATTATCTGAGCGCGCGTTTTGTTTAATAATTTACCAATCGAAGACCTTTCGAAAAGTATGCAATAAAATTAAGGCTTTTTTGTAAAGACGTAAAATAGCGAAGAGCTATCAGGAAATTGGTTGTAAATCATAAACTACTGTTTTTAATTTTAAGTACATATTGTAACACCAGATTTAATGATTTTTTTTAATAAACGCCAAAAAGAATTAGTATGGCCGAAACGTTAAAAATATAGCTCTCACTAAATTCGCCCAGTTTTCTAAAGTAAATAATAACGTTGATAAAAATTAGTTTTGCAAATCTATTTACATATTTTACAAGGGAAAGAAATAATAAATAATATTTCTACACCTTTGATATGAGCATTTGTCCAAGGTAATTGATAATAACCTCATCGCGAAATACAGCAAAGTATGAAATGAAACTACACTTTACGAAGCGACAGCTGTATGAAGTCTAAGTTTTTAAGGTTAAGTCTTAAGTTGACCGACTAAATGACCCGTTTTCTTTTGGCTGCAAAGCCTAGAACATTTCATAGAAGGGTAATATTCAAAGTCGATACTTAGCGCTAAGAATGACTCCAGCACGTCAAAACCATTACATTTTTAGATGGAAGTCACAGTGTTAACTCTGAATTTTACCCTTAAAGTAAACGGGTCGTACAATTGCTGGCCATTGTCGTTTTAACACGAAAGAGCATTAAATAAGCGCTTTAATAATTTAACGATGGAAATATGTACACAATGTTCTACAGCAAGATCACGAATCCAACGTTTAAAAGTACATCAATAATATCGGTAACTTATTTTACATTTTCACACAATACAGCAGGCAATAACACAATTTACCACGACGCATCAAAAATCTTTGATTTAAAATCTCAGACATTCCGGGCAAACAAACACGTTTCAAAGTAACAGTGAACGGTTTATAAAACAAATTTAAGAGAGTTTAAGCGTTAGATTTAGAGTCGTGACTTACAACAAAGTATGAGTCCCGTATGTCAGAATTCAATTCGTTTCTGACTCACGGGAGTCATACTTAGCGCTGAGCCCCGCCTGTAAATCTATGTCTTTCAACTAACAGAGTAATCAGTGATTTTGCTTTTTTTACTTTTTCTGATTCTTTTTTAATATTTTCCGATTTTCTTTGCCACAACTGCCAGCAGTGTGAATTACCGACGTTAGCAGCTCATTTCTATTTTAATTGCTTCATAAAAATAGAAAACAGGAGCGTTTTCGTTGACACGAAGTCGGCGTCAAGCTTGTATGAGTCAATTTTGTCTCAATAAATAGGATTTCAGTCAGGTTTCCAAGTCTTAAAAGATTAAGCTAATTTAATTATTAAAATAACTGAAAGTAATCAATACTCGAGGGGACTTTAAAAGTACCGCTTGGTCCGACTACTATACGTCAAAAATATTTTCGATTTTGACAAACGGGAGTCATAGTTCGCGCTTGTCTCGGAATTTGGCTTAAGTCCATGTCAGTGGTGTATTTCTCATTAACTAAATGTGCCGCTAATCTGGTAACTATTTTCTGATTACATGTGAATCCGGATACTATATACCTTGACTAAAAATATAGCAACCAGACGACCCACATGTTATAAATGCAGTTTCGAAAAGCGAAGTTTTAGACAGAGGTCCTGTAGAAAAGTGAATACTTTAGATACACACGAAACACACCAATTGAGTAATGTTCTCTTAATGACTGACCTTTATTTACATAATTTCACATTTATATACTTATTTTAATAATTTATGTTATGACATATTAACACGATTTAAACTAACATACACTAAGACTATAGCGATATTGAAAAGAATTTCGAATTTAGGAGAACATTCGACTAGCTTTGATAACGAATTTTTTTTTATATAACTTGGTTTATATTTATTTTTAGAAATGAGGGCAAAGTTCTAATGATATAGATATAGTATACGAGTTATAGGAATGGACACGATTTTTTAGGTATGCTATCAACCTGTAGTACCTATCTTTTCTATGTTATGTTCCGTATGTTACAAAAGCTAAGGGAACGATTAAAAACTCTAGGTTGATAGACTTATAGGATAACGAAAATCGTGAATCCTACCATACATGCTTAAAAAATGGAGGATATTCGCAATATTAAGTTGATTATATTTTAAGTTTTTAAAATAAAATAAATATTTAATCATTTCAACATTTTTATTATGAAAACGGAAACAGTGAAAAAGTACATAACTGTAAATTGTAGTTGGTTACAGTGTTGCTTATAAACAAATAATTTACAGTTCAAAACGTCTATACTTTTACTCTGTCCGATAAATAAATCTAGAGGATAGTGTTATAACTATGGTAATTTACTACGACAATCATTGGCGGTATTTTATTTAACTAAGAGACAGAGTAAAAATATAGGATCGCAAGTTCGATACATAAAGCGGTTTACTTTTCTCTACATTTAAAATATAAAAGCATCTGTCGCCTTGTTCAATAATGTCGATTTGAATATATAAACTATTCGGTCATCTAGGTGAACGAAATATAGATTTCCACTTATTTATCTACATCCATATCGACATAACTGGTCCGGTAAGGCTACAAACATTTAGATAATAGAAATAGTTAATATCTCGTAATATACACTTCGCCGATAGCGCCGATTTTTGGAAAGCGACATCTTTTATACAAACCGAATAACATTATCTGAGCGCGCGTTTTGTTTAATAATTTACCAATCGAAGACCTTTCGAAAAGTATGCAATAAAATTAAGGCCTTTTTTGTAAAGACGTAAAATAGCGAAGAGCTATCAGGAAATTGGTTGTAAATCATAAACTACTGTTTTTAATTTTAAGTACATATTGTAACACCAGATTTAATGATTTTTTTTAATAAACGCCAAAAAGAATTAGTATGGCCGAAACGTTAAAAATATAGCTCTCACTAAATTCGCCCAGTTTTCTAAAGTAAATAATAACGTTGATAAAGATTAGTTTTGCAAATCTATTTACATATTTTACAAGGGAAAGAAATAATAAATAATATTTCTACACCTTTGATATGAGCATTTGTCCAAGGTAATTGATAATAACCTCATCGCGAAATACAGCAAAGTATGAAATGAAACTACACTTTACGAAGCGACAGCTGTATGAAGTCTAAGTTTTTAAGGTTAAGTCTTAAGTTGACCGACTAAATGACCCGTTTTCTTTTGGCTGCAAAGCCTAGAACATTTCATAGAAGGGTAATATTCAAAGTCGATACTTAGCGCTAAGAATGACTCCAGCACGTCAAAACCATTACATTTTAAGATGGAAGTCACAGTGTTAACTCTGAATTTTACCCTTAAAGTAAACGGGTCGTACAATTGCTGGCCATTGTCGTTTTAACACGAAAGAGCATTAAATAAGCGCTTTAATAATTTAACGATGGAAATATGTACACAATGTTCTACAGCAAGATCACGAATCCAACGTTTAAAAGTACATCAATAATATCGGTAACTTATTTTACATTTTCACACAATACAGCAGGCAATAACACAATTTACCACGACGCATCAAAAATCTTTGATTTAAAATCTCAGGCATTCCGGGCAAACAAACACGTTTCAAAGTAACAGTGAACGGTTTATAATCATAAATTTAAGCGTTAGATTTAGAGTCGTGACTTACAACAAAGTATGAGTCCCGTATGTCAGAATTCAATTCGTTTCTGACTCACGGGAGTCATACTTAGCGCTGAGCCCCGCCTGTAAATCTATGTCTTTCAACTAACAGAGTAATCAGTGATTTTGCTTTTTTTACTTTTTCTGATTCTTTTTTAATATTTTCCGATTTTCTTTGCCACAACTGCCAGCAGTGTGAATTACCGACGTTAGCAGCTCATTTCTATTTTAATTGCTTCATAAAAATAGAAAACAGGAGCGTTTTCGTTGACACGAAGTCGGCGTCAAGCTTGTATGAGTCAATTTTGTCTCAATAAATAGGATTTCAGTCAGGTTTCCAAGTCTTAAAAGATTAAGCTAATTTAATTATTAAAATAACTGAAAGTAATCAATACTCGAGGGGACTTTAAAAGTACCGCTTGGTCCGACTACTATACGTCAAAAATATTTTCGATTTTGACAAACGGGAGTCATAGTTCGCGCTTGTCTCGGAATTTGGCTTAAGTCCATGTCAGTGGTGTATTTCTCATTAACTAAATGTGCCGCTAATCTGGTAACTATTTTCTGATTACATGTGAATCCGGATACTATATACCTAGACTAAAAATATAGCAACCAGACGACCCACATGTTATAAATGCAGTTTCGAAAAGCGAAGTTTTAGACAGAGGTCCTGTAGAAAAGTGAATACTTTAGATACACACGAAACACACCAATTGAGTAATGTTCTCTTAATGACTGACCTTTATTTACATAATTTCACATTTATATACTTATTTTAATAATTTATGTTATGACATATTAACACGATTTAAACTAACATACACTAAGACTATAGCGATATTGAAAAGAATTTCGAATTTAGGAGAACATTCGACTAGCTTTGATAACGAATTTTTTTTTATATAACTTGGTTTATATTTATTTTTAGAAATGAGGGCAAAGTTCTAATGATATAGATATAGTATACGAGTTATAGGAATGGACACGATTTTTTAGGTATGCTATCAACCTGTAGTACCTATCTTTTCTATGTTATGTTCCGTATGTTACAAAAGCTAAGGGAACGATTAAAAACTCTAGGTTGATAGACTTATAGGATAACGAAAATCGTGAATCCTACCATACATGCTTAAAAAATGGAGGATATTCGCAATATTAAGTTTATTATATTTTAAGTTTTTAAAATAAAATAAATATTTAATCATTTCAACATTTTTATTATGAAAACGGAAACAGTGAAAAAGTACATAACTGTAAATTGTAGTTGGTTACAGTGTTGCTTATAAACAAATAATTTACAGTTCAAAACGTCTATACTTTTACTCTGTCCGATAAATAAATCTAGAGGATAGTGTTATAACTATGGTAATTTACTACGACAATCATTGGCGGTATTTTATTTAACTAAGAGACAGAGTAAAAATATAGGATCGCAAGTTCGATACATAAAGCGGTTTACTTTTCTCTACATTTAAAATATAAAAGCATCTGTCGCCTTGTTCAATAATGTCGATTTGAATATATAAACTATTCGGTCATCTAGGTAAACGAAATATAGATTTCCACTTATTTATCTACATCCATATCGACATAACTGGTCCGGTAAGGCTACAAACATTTAGATAATAGAAATAGTTAATATCTCGTAATATACACTTCGCCGATAGCGCCGATTTTTGGAAAGCGACATCTTTTATACAAACCGAATAACATTATCTGAGCGCGCGTTTTGTTTAATAATTTACCAATCGAAGACCTTTCGAAAAGTATGCAATAAAATTAAGGCCTTTTTTGTAAAGACGTAAAATAGCGAAGAGCTATCAGGAAATTGGTTGTAAATCATAAACTACTGTTTTTAATTTTAAGTACATATTGTAACACCAGATTTAATGATTTTTTTTAATAAACGCCAAAAAGAATTAGTATGGCCGAAACGTTAAAAATATAGCTCTCACTAAATTCGCCCAGTTTTCTAAAGTAAATAATAACGTTGATAAAGATTAGTTTTGCAAATCTATTTACATATTTTACAAGGGAAAGAAATAATAAATAATATTTCTACACCTTTGATATGAGCATTTGTCCAAGGTAATTGATAATAACCTCATCGCGAAATACAGCAAAGTATGAAATGAAACTACACTTTACGAAGCGACAGCTGTATGAAGTCTAAGTTTTTAAGGTTAAGTCTTAAGTTGACCGACTAAATGACCCGTTTTCTTTTGGCTGCAAAGCCTAGAACATTTCATAGAAGGGTAATATTCAAAGTCGATACTTAGCGCTAAGAATGACTCCAGCACGTCAAAACCATTACATTTTTAGATGGAAGTCACAGTGTTAACTCTGAATTTTACCCTTAAAGTAAACGGGTCGTACAATTGCTGGCCATTGTCGTTTTAACACGAAAGAGCATTAAATAAGCGCTTTAATAATTTAACGATGGAAATATGTACACAATGTTCTACAGCAAGATCACGAATCCAACGTTTAAAAGTACATCAATAATATCGGTAACTTATTTTACATTTTCACACAATACAGCAGGCAATAACACAATTTACCACGACGCATCAAAAATCTTTGATTTAAAATCTCAGGCATTCCGGGCAAACAAACACGTTTCAAAGTAACAGTGAACGGTTTATAATCATAAATTTAAGCGTTAGATTTAGAGTCGTGACTTACAACAAAGTATGAGTCCCGTATGTCAGAATTCAATTCGTTTCTGACTCACGGGAGTCATACTTAGCGCTGAGCCCCGCCTGTAAATCTATGTCTTTCAACTAACAGAGTAATCAGTGATTTTGCTTTTTTTACTTTTTCTGATTCTTTTTTAATATTTTCCGATTTTCTTTGCCACAACTGCCAGCAGTGTGAATTACCGACGTTAGCAGCTCATTTCTATTTTAATTGCTTCATAAAAATAGAAAACAGGAGCGTTTTCGTTGACACGAAGTCGGCGTCAAGCTTGTATGAGTCAATTTTGTCTCAATAAATAGGATTTCAGTCAGGTTTCCAAGTCTTAAAAGATTAAGCTAATTTAATTATTAAAATAACTGAAAGTAATCAATACTCGAGGGGACTTTAAAAGTACCGCTTGGTCCGACTACTATACGTCAAAAATATTTTCGATTTTGACAAACGGGAGTCATAGTTCGCGCTTGTCTCGGAATTTGGCTTAAGTCCATGTCAGTGGTGTATTTCTCATTAACTAAATGTGCCGCTAATCTGGTAACTATTTTCTGATTACATGTGAATCCGGATACTATATACCTAGACTAAAAATATAGCAACCAGACGACCCACATGTTATAAATGCAGTTTCGAAAAGCGAAGTTTTAGACAGAGGTCCTGTAGAAAAGTGAATACTTTAGATACACACGAAACACACCAATTGAGTAATGTTCTCTTAATGACTGACCTTTATTTACATAATTTCACATTTATATACTTATTTTAATAATTTATGTTATGACATATTAACACGATTTAAACTAACATACACTAAGACTATAGCGATATTGAAAAGAATTTCGAATTTAGGAGAACATTCGACTAGCTTTGATAACGAATTTTTTTTTATATAACTTGGTTTATATTTATTTTTAGAAATGAGGGCAAAGTTCTAATGATATAGATATAGTATACGAGTTATAGGAATGGACACGATTTTTTAGGTATGCTATCAACCTGTAGTACCTATCTTTTCTATGTTATGTTCCGTATGTTACAAAAGCTAAGGGAACGATTAAAAACTCTAGGTTGATAGACTTATAGGATAACGAAAATCGTGAATCCTACCATACATGCTTAAAAAATGGAGGATATTCGCAATATTAAGTTTATTATATTTTAAGTTTTTAAAATAAAATAAATATTTAATCATTTCAACATTTTTATTATGAAAACGGAAACAGTGAAAAAGTACATAACTGTAAATTGTAGTTGGTTACAGTGTTGCTTATAAACAAATAATTTACAGTTCAAAACGTCTATACTTTTACTCTGTCCGATAAATAAATCTAGAGGATAGTGTTATAACTATGGTAATTTACTACGACAATCATTGGCGGTATTTTATTTAACTAAGAGACAGAGTAAAAATATAGGATCGCAAGTTCGATACATAAAGCGGTTTACTTTTCTCTACATTTAAAATATAAAAGCATCTGTCGCCTTGTTCAATAATGTCGATTTGAATATATAAACTATTCGGTCATCTAGGTAAACGAAATATAGATTTCCACTTATTTATCTACATCCATATCGACATAACTGGTCCGGTAAGGCTACAAACATTTAGATAATAGAAATAGTTAATATCTCGTAATATACACTTCGCCGATAGCGCCGATTTTTGGAAAGCGACATCTTTTATACAAACCGAATAACATTATCTGAGCGCGCGTTTTGTTTAATAATTTACCAATCGAAGACCTTTCGAAAAGTATGCAATAAAATTAAGGCCTTTTTTGTAAAGACGTAAAATAGCGAAGAGCTATCAGGAAATTGGTTGTAAATCATAAACTACTGTTTTTAATTTTAAGTACATATTGTAACACCAGATTTAATGATTTTTTTTAATAAACGCCAAAAAGAATTAGTATGGCCGAAACGTTAAAAATATAGCTCTCACTAAATTCGCCCAGTTTTCTAAAGTAAATAATAACGTTGATAAAGATTAGTTTTGCAAATCTATTTACATATTTTACAAGGGAAAGAAATAATAAATAATATTTCTACACCTTTGATATGAGCATTTGTCCAAGGTAATTGATAATAACCTCATCGCGAAATACAGCAAAGTATGAAATGAAACTACACTTTACGAAGCGACAGCTGTATGAAGTCTAAGTTTTTAAGGTTAAGTCTTAAGTTGACCGACTAAATGACCCGTTTTCTTTTGGCTGCAAAGCCTAGAACATTTCATAGAAGGGTAATATTCAAAGTCGATACTTAGCGCTAAGAATGACTCCAGCACGTCAAAACCATTACATTTTTAGATGGAAGTCACAGTGTTAACTCTGAATTTTACCCTTAAAGTAAACGGGTCGTACAATTGCTGGCCATTGTCGTTTTAACACGAAAGAGCATTAAATAAGCGCTTTAATAATTTAACGATGGAAATATGTACACAATGTTCTACAGCAAGATCACGAATCCAACGTTTAAAAGTACATCAATAATATCGGTAACTTATTTTACATTTTCACACAATACAGCAGGCAATAACACAATTTACCACGACGCATCAAAAATCTTTGATTTAAAATCTCAGACATTCCGGGCAAACAAACACGTTTCAAAGTAACAGTGAACGGTTTATAAAACAAATTTAAGAGAGTTTAAGCGTTAGATTTAGAGTCGTGACTTACAACAAAGTATGAGTCCCGTATGTCAGAATTCAATTCGTTTCTGACTCACGGGAGTCATACTTAGCGCTGAGCCCCGCCTGTAAATCTATGTCTTTCAACTAACAGAGTAATCAGTGATTTTGCTTTTTTTACTTTTTCTGATTCTTTTTTAATATTTTCCGATTTTCTTTGCCACAACTGCCAGCAGTGTGAATTACCGACGTTAGCAGCTCATTTCTATTTTAATTGCTTCATAAAAATAGAAAACAGGAGCGTTTTCGTTGACACGAAGTCGGCGTCAAGCTTGTATGAGTCAATTTTGTCTCAATAAATAGGATTTCAGTCAGGTTTCCAAGTCTTAAAAGATTAAGCTAATTTAATTATTAAAATAACTGAAAGTAATCAATACTCGAGGGGACTTTAAAAGTACCGCTTGGTCCGACTACTATACGTCAAAAATATTTTCGATTTTGACAAACGGGAGTCATAGTTCGCGCTTGTCTCGGAATTTGGCTTAAGTCCATGTCAGTGGTGTATTTCTCATTAACTAAATGTGCCGCTAATCTGGTAACTATTTTCTGATTACATGTGAATCCGGATACTATATACCTAGACTAAAAATATAGCAACCAGACGACCCACATGTTATAAATGCAGTTTCGAAAAGCGAAATTTTAGACAGAGGTCCTGTAGAAAAGTGAATACTTTAGATACACACGAAACACACCAATTGAGTAATGTTCTCTTAATGACTGACCTTTATTTACATAATTTCACATTTATATACTTATTTTAATAATTTATGTTATGACATATTAACACGATTTAAACTAACATACACTAAGACTATAGCGATATTGAAAAGAATTTCGAATTTAGGAGAACATTCGACTAGCTTTGATAACGAATATTTTTTTATATAACTTGGTTTATATTTATTTTTAGAAATGAGGGCAAAGTTCTAATGATATAGATATAGTATACGAGTTATAGGAATGGACACGATTTTTTAGGTATGCTATCAACCTGTAGTACCTATCCTTTCTATGTTATGTTCCATATGTTACAAAAGCTAAGGGAACGATTAAAAACTCTAGGTTGATAGACTTATAGGATAACGAAAATCGTGAATCCTACCATACATGCTTAAAAAATGGAGGATATTCGCAATATTAAGTTGATTATATTTTAAGTTTTTAAAATAAAATAAATATTTAATCATTTCAACATTTTTATTATGAAAACGGAAACAGTGAAAAAGTACATAACTGTAAATTGTAGTTGGTTACAGTGTTGCTTATAAACAAATAATTTACAGTTCAAAACGTCTATACTTTTACTCTGTCCGATAAATAAATCTAGAGGATAGTGTTATAACTATGGTAATTTACTACGACAATCATTGGCGGTATTTTATTTAACTAAGAGACAGAGTAAAAATATAGGATCGCAAGTTCGATACATAAAGCGGTTTACTTTTCTCTACATTTAAAATATAAAAGCATCTGTCGCCTTGTTCAATAATGTCGATTTGAATATATAAACTATTCGGTCATCTAGGTAAACGAAATATAGATTTCCACTTATTTATCTACATCCATATCGACATAACTGGTCCGGTAAGGCTACAAACATTTAGATAATAGAAATAGTTAATATCTCGTAATATACACTTCGCCGATAGCGCCGATTTTTGGAAAGCGACATCTTTTATACAAACCGAATAACATTATCTGAGCGCGCGTTTTGGTTAATAATTTACCAATCGAAGACCTTTCGAAAAGTATGCAATAAAATTAAGGCTTTTTTGTAAAGACGTAAAATAGCGAAGAGCTATCAGGAAATTGGTTGTAAATCATAAACTACTGTTTTTAATTTTAAGTACATATTGTAACACCAGATTTAATGATTTTTTTTAATAAACGCCAAAAAGAATTAGTATGGCCGAAACGTTAAAAATATAGCTCTCACTAAATTCGCCCAGTTTTCTAAAGTAAATAATAACGTTGATAAAGATTAGTTTTGCAAATCTATTTACATATTTTACAAGGGAAAGAAATAATAAATAATATTTCTACACCTTTGATATGAGCATTTGTCCAAGGTAATTGATAATAACCTCATCGCGAAATACAGCAAAGTATGAAATGAAACTACACTTTACGAAGCGACAGCTGTATGAAGTCTAAGTTTTTAAGGTTAAGTCTTAAGTTGACCGACTAAATGACCCGTTTTCTTTTGGCTGCAAAGCCTAGAACATTTCATAGAAGGGTAATATTCAAAGTCGATACTTAGCGCTAAGAATGACTCCAGCACGTCAAAACCATTACATTTTAAGATGGAAGTCACAGTGTTAACTCTGAATTTTACCCTTAAAGTAAACGGGTCGTACAATTGCTGGCCATTGTCGTTTTAACACGAAAGAGCATTAAATAAGCGCTTTAATAATTTAACGATGGAAATATGTACACAATGTTCTACAGCAAGATACGATACGAATCCAACGTTTAAAAGTACATCAATAATATCGGAAACTTATTTTACATTTTCACACAATACAGCAGGCAATAACACAATTTACCACGACGCATCAAAAATCTTTGATTTTAAATCTCAGACATTCCGGGCAAACAAACACGTTTCAAAGTAACAGTGAACGGTATATAAAACAAATTTAAGAGAGTTTAAGCGTTAGATTTAGAGTCGTGACCTACAACAAAGTATGAGTCCCGTATGTCAGAATTCAATTCGTTTCTGACTCACGGGAGTCATACTTAGCGCTGAGCCCCGCCTGTAAATCTATGTCTTTCAACTAACAGAGTAATCAGTGATTTTGCTTTTTTTACTTTTTCTGATTCTTTTTTAATATTTTCCGATTTTCTTTGCCACAACTGCCAGCAGTGTGAATTACCGACGTTAGCAGCTCATTTCTATTTTAATTGCTTCATAAAAATAGAAAACAGGAGCGTTTTCGTTGACACGAAGTCGGCGTCAAGCTTGTATGAGTCAATTTTGTCTCAATAAATAGGATTTCAGTCAGGTTTCCAAGTCTTAAAAGATTAAGCTAATTTAATTATTAAAATAACTGAAAGTAATCAATACTCGAGGGGACTTTAAAAGTACCGCTTGGTCCGACTACTATACGTCAAAAATATTTTCGATTTTGACAAACGGGAGTCATAGTTCGCGCTTGTCTCGGAATTTGGCTTAAGTCCATGTCAGTGGTGTATTTCTCATTAACTAAATGTGCCGCTAATCTGGTAACTATTTTCTGATTACATGTGAATCCGGATACTATATACCTAGACTAAAAATATAGCAACCAGACGACCCACATGTTATAAATGCAGTTTCGAAAAGCGAAGTTTTAGACAGAGGTCCTGTAGAAAAGTGAATACTTTAGATACACACGAAACACACCAATTGAGTAATGTTCTCTTAATGACTGACCTTTATTTACATAATTTCACATTTATACACTTATTTTAATAATTTATGTTATGACATATTAACACGATTTAAACTAACATACACTAAGACTATAGCGATATTGAAAAGAATTTCGAATTTAGGAGAACATTCGACTAGCTTTGATAACGAATATTTTTTTATATAACTTGGTTTATATTTATTTTTAGAAATGAGGGCAAAGTTCTAATGATATAGATATAGTATACGAGTTATAGGAATGGACACGATTTTTTAGGTATGCTATCAACCTGTAGTACCTATCCTTTCTATGTTATGTTCCATATGTTACAAAAGCTAAGGGAACGATTAAAAACTCTAGGTTGATAGACTTATAGGATAACGAAAATCGTGAATCCTACCATACATGCTTAAAAAATGGAGGATATTCGCAATATTAAGTTGATTATATTTTAAGTTTTTAAAATAAAATAAATATTTAATCATTTCAACATTTTTATTATGAAAACGGAAACAGTGAAAAAGTACATAACTGTAAATTGTAGTTGGTTACAGTGTTGCTTATAAACAAATAATTTACAGTTCAAAACGTCTATACTTTTACTCTGTCCGATAAATAAATCTAGAGGATAGTATTATAACTATGGTAATTTACTACGACAATCATTGGCGGTATTTTATTTAACTAAGAGACAGAGTAAAAATATAGGATCGCAAGTTCGATACATAAAGCGGTTTACTTTTCTCTACATTTAAAATATAAAAGCATCTGTCGCCTTGTTCAATAATGTCGATTTGAATATATAAACTATTCGGTCATCTAGGTAAACGAAATATAGATTTCCACTTATTTATCTACATCCATATCGACATAACTGGTCCGGTAAGGCTACAAACATTTAGATAATAGAAATAGTTAATATCTCGTAATATACACTTCGCCGATAGCGCCGATTTTTGGAAAGCGACATCTTTTATACAAACCGAATAACATTATCTGAGCGCGCGTTTTGTTTAATAATTTACCAATCGAAGACCTTTCGAAAAGTATGCAATAAAATTAAGGCTTTTTTGTAAAGACGTAAAATAGCGAAGAGCTATCAGGAAATTGGTTGTAAATCATAAACTACTGTTTTTAATTTTAAGTACATATTGTAACACCAGATTTAATGATTTTTTTTAATAAACGCCAAAAAGAATTAGTATGGCCGAAACGTTAAAAATATAGCTCTCACTAAATTCGCCCAGTTTTCTAAAGTAAATAATAACGTTGATAAAGATTAGTTTTGCAAATCTATTTACATATTTTACAAGGGAAAGAAATAATAAATAATATTTCTACACCTTTGATATGAGCATTTGTCCAAGGTAATTGATAATAACCTCATCGCGAAATACAGCAAAGTATGAAATGAAACTACACTTTACGAAGCGACAGCTGTATGAAGTCTAAGTTTTTAAGGTTAAGTCTTAAGTTGACCGACTAAATGACCCGTTTTCTTTTGGCTGCAAAGCCTAGAACATTTCATAGAAGGGTAATATTCAAAGTCGATACTTAGCGCTAAGAATGACTCCAGCACGTCAAAACCATTACATTTTAAGATGGAAGTCACAGTGTTAACTCTGAATTTTACCCTTAAAGTAAACGGGTCGTACAATTGCTGGCCATTGTCGTTTTAACACGAAAGAGCATTAAATAAGCGCTTTAATAATTTAACGATGGAAATATGTACACAATGTTCTACAGCAAGATACGATACGAATCCAACGTTTAAAAGTACATCAATAATATCGGAAACTTATTTTACATTTTCACACAATACAGCAGGCAATAACACAATTTACCACGACGCATCAAAAATCTTTGATTTTAAATCTCAGACATTCCGGGCAAACAAACACGTTTCAAAGTAACAGTGAACGGTATATAAAACAAATTTAAGAGAGTTTAAGCGTTAGATTTAGAGTCGTGACCTACAACAAAGTATGAGTCCCGTATGTCAGAATTCAATTCGTTTCTGACTCACGGGAGTCATACTTAGCGCTGAGCCCCGCCTGTAAATCTATGTCTTTCAACTAACAGAGTAATCAGTGATTTTGCTTTTTTTACTTTTTCTGATTCTTTTTTAATATTTTCCGATTTTCTTTGCCACAACTGCCAGCAGTGTGAATTACCGACGTTAGCAGCTCATTTCTATTTTAATTGCTTCATAAAAATAGAAAACAGGAGCGTTTTCGTTGACACGAAGTCGGCGTCAAGCTTGTATGAGTCAATTTTGTCTCAATAAATAGGATTTCAGTCAGGTTTCCAAGTCTTAAAAGATTAAGCTAATTTAATTATTAAAATAACTGAAAGTAATCAATACTCGAGGGGACTTTAAAAGTACCGCTTGGTCCGACTACTATACGTCAAAAATATTTTCGATTTTGACAAACGGGAGTCATAGTTCGCGCTTGTCTCGGAATTTGGCTTAAGTCCATGTCAGTGGTGTATTTCTCATTAACTAAATGTGCCGCTAATCTGGTAACTATTTTCTGATTACATGTGAATCCGGATACTATATACCTAGACTAAAAATATAGCAACCAGACGACCCACATGTTATAAATGCAGTTTCGAAAAGCGAAGTTTTAGACAGAGGTCCTGTAGAAAAGTGAATACTTTAGATACACACGAAACACACCAATTGAGTAATGTTCTCTTAATGACTGACCTTTATTTACATAATTTCACATTTATATACTTATTTTAATAATTTATGTTATGACATATTAACACGATTTAAACTAACATACACTAAGACTATAGCGATATTGAAAAGAATTTCGAATTTAGGAGAACATTCGACTAGCTTTGATAACGAATTTTTTTTTATATAACTTGGTTTATATTTATTTTTAGAAATGAGGGCAAAGTTCTAATGATATAGATATAGTATACGAGTTATAGGAATGGACACGATTTTTTAGGTATGCTATCAACCTGTAGTATCCTTTCTATGTTATGTTCCGTATGTTACAAAAGCTAAGGGAACGATTAAAAACTCTAGGTTGATAGACTTATAGGATAACGAAAATCGTGAATCCTACCATACATGCTTAAAAAATGGAGGATATTCGCAATATTAAGTTGATTATATTTTAAGTTTTTAAAATAAAATAAATATTTAATCATTTCAACATTTTTATTATGAAAACGGAAACAGTGAAAAAGTACATAACTGTAAATTGTAGTTGGTTACAGTGTTGCTTATAAACAAATAATTTACAGTTCAAAACGTCTATACTTTTACTCTGTCCGATAAATAAATCTAGAGGATAGTGTTATAACTATGGTAATTTACTACGACAATCATTGGCGGTATTTTATTTAACTAAGAGACAGAGTAAAAATATAGGATCGCAAGTTCGATACATAAAGCGGTTTACTTTTCTCTACATTTAAAATATAAAAGCATCTGTCGCCTTGTTCAATAATGTCGATTTGAATATATAAACTATTCGGTCATCTAGGTAAACGAAATATAGATTTCCACTTATTTATCTACATCCATATCGACATAACTGGTCCGGTAAGGCTACAAACATTTAGATAATAGAAATAGTTAATATCTCGTAATATACACTTCGCCGATAGCGCCGATTTTTGGAAAGCGACATCTTTTATACAAACCGAATAACATTATCTGAGCGCGCGTTTTGTTTAATAATTTACCAATCGAAGACCTTTCGAAAAGTATGCAATAAAATTAAGGCCTTTTTTGTAAAGACGTAAAATAGCGAAGAGCTATCAGGAAATTGGTTGTAAATCATAAACTACTGTTTTTAATTTTAAGTACATATTGTAACACCAGATTTAATGATTTTTTTTAATAAACGCCAAAAAGAATTAGTATGGCCGAAACGTTAAAAATATAGCTCTCACTAAATTCGCCCAGTTTTCTAAAGTAAATAATAACGTTGATAAAGATTAGTTTTGCAAATCTATTTACATATTTTACATGGGAAAGAAATAATAAATAATATTTCTACACCTTTGATATGAGCATTTGTCCAAGGTAATTGATAATAACCTCATCGCGAAATACAGCAAAGTATGAAATGAAACTACACTTTACGAAGCGACAGCTGTATGAAGTCTAAGTTTTTAAGGTTAAGTCTTAAGTTGACCGACTAAATGACCCGTTTTCTTTTGGCTGCAAAGCCTAGAACATTTCATAGAAGGGTAATATTCAAAGTCGATACTTAGCGCTAAGAATGACTCCAGCACGTCAAAACCATTACATTTTAAGATGGAAGTCACAGTGTTAACTCTGAATTTTACCCTTAAAGTAAACGGGTCGTACAATTGCTGGCCATTGTCGTTTTAACACGAAAGAGCATTAAATAAGCGCTTTAATAATTTAACGATGGAAATATGTACACAATGTTCTACAGCAAGATACGATACGAATCCAACGTTTAAAAGTACATCAATAATATCGGAAACTTATTTTACATTTTCACACAATACAGCAGGCAATAACACAATTTACCACGACGCATCAAAAATCTTTGATTTTAAATCTCAGACATTCCGGGCAAACAAACACGTTTCAAAGTAACAGTGAACGGTATATAAAACAAATTTAAGAGAGTTTAAGCGTTAGATTTAGAGTCGTGACCTACAACAAAGTATGAGTCCCGTATGTCAGAATTCAATTCGTTTCTGACTCACGGGAGTCATACTTAGCGCTGAGCCCCGCCTGTAAATCTATGTCTTTCAACTAACAGAGTAATCAGTGATTTTGCTTTTTTTACTTTTTCTGATTCTTTTTTAATATTTTCCGATTTTCATTGCCACAACTGCCAGCAGTGTGAATTACCGACGTTAGCAGCTCATTTCTATTTTAATTGCTTCATAAAAATAGAAAACAGGAGCGTTTTCGTTGACACGAAGTCGGCGTCAAGCTTGTATGAGTCAATTTTGTCTCAATAAATAGGATTTCAGTCAGGTTTCCAAGTCTTAAAAGATTAAGCTAATTTAATTATTAAAATAACTGAAAGTAATCAATACTCGAGGGGACTTTAAAAGTACCGCTTGGTCCGACTACTATACGTCAAAAATATTTTCGATTTTGACAAACGGGAGTCATAGTTCGCGCTTGTCTCGGAATTTGGCTTAAGTCCATGTCAGTGGTGTATTTCTCATTAACTAAATGTGCCGCTAATCTGGTAACTATTTTCTGATTACATGTGAATCCGGATACTATATACCTAGACTAAAAATATAGCAACCAGACGACCCACATGTTATAAATGCAGTTTCGAAAAGCGAAGTTTTAGACAGAGGTCCTGTAGAAAAGTGAATACTTTAGATACACACGAAACACACCAATTGAGTAATGTTCTCTTAATGACTGACCTTTATTTACATAATTTCACATTTATATACTTATTTTAATAATTTATGTTATGACATATTAACACGATTTAAACTAACATACACTAAGACTATAGCGATATTGAAAAGAATTTCGAATTTAGGAGAACATTCGACTAGCTTTGATAACGAATTTTTTTTTATATAACTTGGTTTATATTTATTTTTAGAAATGAGGGCAAAGTTCTAATGATATAGATATAGTATACGAGTTATAGGAATGGACACGATTTTTTAGGTATGCTATCAACCTGTAGTATCCTTTCTATGTTATGTTCCGTATGTTACAAAAGCTAAGGGAACGATTAAAAACTCTAGGTTGATAGACTTATAGGATAACGAAAATCGTGAATCCTACCATACATGCTTAAAAAATGGAGGATATTCGCAATATTAAGTTGATTATATTTTAAGTTTTTAAAATAAAATAAATATTTAATCATTTCAACATTTTTATTATGAAAACGGAAACAGTGAAAAAGTACATAACTGTAAATTGTAGTTGGTTACAGTGTTGCTTATAAACAAATAATTTACAGTTCAAAACGTCTATACTTTTACTCTGTCCGATAAATAAATCTAGAGGATAGTGTTATAACTATGGTAATTTACTACGACAATCATTGGCGGTATTTTATTTAACTAAGAGTAACTAAGAGACAGAGTAAAAATATAGGATCGCAAGTTCGATACATAAAGCGGTTTACTTTTCTCTACATTTAAAATATAAAAGCATCTGTCGCCTTGTTCAATAATGTCGATTTGAATATATAAACTATTCGGTCATCTAGGTAAACGAAATATAGATTTCCACTTATTTATCTACATCCATATCGACATAACTGGTCCGGTAAGGCTACAAACATTTAGATAATAGAAATAGTTAATATCTCGTAATATACACTTCGCCGATAGCGCCGATTTTTGGAAAGCGACATCTTTTATACAAACCGAATAACATTATCTGAGCGCGCGTTTTGTTTAATAATTTACCAATCGAAGACCTTTCGAAAAGTATGCAATAAAATTAAGGCCTTTTTTGTAAAGACGTAAAATAGCGAAGAGCTATCAGGAAATTGGTTGTAAATCATAAACTACTGTTTTTAATTTTAAGTACATATTGTAACACCAGATTTAATGATTTTTTTTAATAAACGCCAAAAAGAATTAGTATGGCCGAAACGTTAAAAATATAGCTCTCACTAAATTCGCCCAGTTTTCTAAAGTAAATAATAACGTTGATAAAGATTAGTTTTGCAAATCTATTTACATATTTTACAAGGGAAAGAAATAATAAATAATATTTCTACACCTTTGATATGAGCATTTGTCCAAGGTAATTGATAATAACCTCATCGCGAAATACAGCAAAGTATGAAATGAAACTACACTTTACGAAGCGACAGCTGTATGAAGTCTAAGTTTTTAAGGTTAAGTCTTAAGTTGACCGACTAAATGACCCGTTTTCTTTTGGCTGCAAAGCCTAGAACATTTCATAGAAGGGTAATATTCAAAGTCGATACTTAGCGCTAAGAATGACTCCAGCACGTCAAAACCATTACATTTTAAGATGGAAGTCACAGTGTTAACTCTGAATTTTACCCTTAAAGTAAACGGGTCGTACAATTGCTGGCCATTGTCGTTTTAACACGAAAGAGCATTAAATAAGCGCTTTAATAATTTAACGATGGAAATATGTACACAATGTTCTACAGCAAGATCACGAATCCAACGTTTAAAAGTACATCAATAATATCGGTAACTTATTTTACATTTTCACACAATACAGCAGGCAATAACACAATTTACCACGACGCATCAAAAATCTTTGATTTAAAATCTCAGACATTCCGGGCAAACAAACACGTTTCAAAGTAACAGTGAACGGTTTATAAAACAAATTTAAGAGAGTTTAAGCGTTAGATTTAGAGTCGTGACTTACAACAAAGTATGAGTCCCGTATGTCAGAATTCAATTCGTTTCTGACTCACGGGAGTCATACTTAGCGCTGAGCCCCGCCTGTAAATCTATGTCTTTCAACTAACAGAGTAATCAGTGATTTTGCTTTTTTTACTTTTTCTGAATCTTTTTTAATATTTTCCGATTTTCTTTGCCACAACTGCCAGCAGTGTGAATTACCGACGTTAGCAGCTCATTTCTATTTTAATTGCTTCATAAAAATAGAAAACAGGAGCGTTTTCGTTGACACGAAGTCGGCGTCAAGCTTGTATGAGTCAATTTTGTCTCAATAAATAGGATTTCAGTCAGGTTTCCAAGTCTTAAAAGATTAAGCTAATTTAATTATTAAAATAACTGAAAGTAATCAATACTCGAGGGGACTTTAAAAGTACCGCTTGGTCCGACTACTATACGTCAAAAATATTTTCGATTTTGACAAACGGGAGTCATAGTTCGCGCTTGTCTCGGAATTTGGCTTAAGTCCATGTCAGTGGTGTATTTCTCATTAACTAAATGTGCCGCTAATCTGGTAACTATTTTCTGATTACATGTGAATCCGGATACTATATACCTAGACTAAAAATATAGCAACCAGACGACCCACATGTTATAAATGCAGTTTCGAAAAGCGAAGTTTTAGACAGAGGTCCTGTAGAAAAGTGAATACTTTAGATACACACGAAACACACCAATTGAGTAATGTTCTCTTGATGACTGACCTTTATTTACATAATTTCACATTTATATACTTATTTTAATAATTTATGTTATGACATATTAACACGATTTAAACTAACATACACTAAGACTATAGCGATATTGAAAAGAATTTCGAATTTAGGAGAACATTCGACTAGCTTTGATAACGAATTTTTTTTTATATAACTTGGTTTATATTTATTTTTAGAAATGAGGGCAAAGTTCTAATGATATAGATATAGTATACGAGTTATAGGAATGGACACGATTTTTTAGGTATGCTATCAACCTGTAGTATCCTTTCTATGTTATGTTCCGTATGTTACAAAAGCTAAGGGAACGATTAAAAACTCTAGGTTGATAGACTTATAGGATAACGAAAATCGTGAATCCTACCATACATGCTTAAAAAATGGAGGATATTCGCAATATTAAGTTGATTATATTTTAAGTTTTTAAAATAAAATAAATATTTAATCATTTCAACATTTTTATTATGAAAACGGAAACAGTGAAAAAGTACATAACTGTAAATTGTAGTTGGTTACAGTGTTGCTTATAAACAAATAATTTACAGTTCAAAACGTCTATACTTTTACTCTGTCCGATAAATAAATCTAGAGGATAGTGTTATAACTATGGTAATTTACTACGACAATCATTGGCGGTATTTTATTTAACTAAGAGACAGAGTAAAAATATAGGATCGCAAGTTCGATACATAAAGCGGTTTACTTTTCTCTACATTTAAAATATAAAAGCATCTGTCGCCTTGTTCAATAATGTCGATTTGAATATATAAACTATTCGGTCATCTGGGTAAACGAAATATAGATTTCCACTTATTTATCTACATCCATATCGACATAACTGGTCCGGTAAGGCTACAAACATTTAGATAATAGAAATAGTTAATATCTCGTAATATACACTTCGCCGATAGCGCCGATTTTTGGAAAGCGACATCTTTTATACAAACCGAATAACATTATCTGAGCGCGCGTTTTGTTTAATAATTTACCAATCGAAGACCTTTCGAAAAGTATGCAATAAAATTAAGGCTTTTTTGTAAAGACGTAAAATAGCGAAGAGCTATCAGGAAATTGGTTGTAAATCATAAACTACTGTTTTTAATTTTAAGTACATATTGTAACACCAGATTTAATGATTTTTTTTAATAAACGCCAAAAAGAATTAGTATGGCCGAAACGTTAAAAATATAGCTCTCACTAAATTCGCCCAGTTTTCTAAAGTAAATTTTTTTTTTTTTTTTTTTTCTATATACATGTGTCTTCACTAAGACATCATGGAACATTACGATCTAGCCTAACTTAAGACTAATAAGTAATTTAAGTCTAACCTAATTTACTAAAAAGGATTATTATATAAGTGAGTGTCCAATAACACTACTTACAGTCTCTATTAAAGGGAAGAAGACACTCTGTTCTTGTGTTCTATTTTGCAGACACTCTTTAGCACTTGATATTTACGTACATTATCACTAAATCACTAGTTCAAATGGTTTTGTCCTTTTCAGTCTTCTCACTAAGCCCGTGGTGTCAAGGAGTTGGATAGCCTCGACATTCACGTGATGGTGGAGCCTATGTTCGTGTGCTCCAGCAGTCTTTTTTATTACTGTAGCGACGTCCTCTACATTAAGGTCCCGGTGGAGGTCGTAATTGCGAATGTACCAGGGAGCATTGACTATTCCCCTGAGCACTTTGTTTTGGAAACGTTGGATCACTTGGATGTTACTATTACTGGTACAGCCCCACAGCTGGCAACCATAAGTCCATACAGGTGTCAGGACTTGTTTGTATATCAATAATTTGTTTTGTACTGATAAAGTGGAATGCCTTCCGAGCAACCAGTACAATTTAGTGTAACGGAGATCCAACTCTTCGCGCTTCTTTTTAACATGGACCTTCCATCGGAGTTTAGTGTCCAGCGTCATACCTAGGTACTTAGCTGAATTTTCGAACGGCACTTTGTCGTTATCAATGTATACTGGCAGGTAATTTGATGTCTTGTTGGAAAAGTTAATGTGAACTGATTTCGACTGATTTAGTCTTATCCGCCACTTCTTGGTCCACAAGCCAACAATATTTATAGCTCTTTGTAGTTTTACTATCGCTTCCTTTTCAGTAGCTGCCGTAGACATGATAGCAGTATCATCGGCAAAGGTCGCGATAATGTTATCTTCTAGTTCAGGGATATCGCACGTGTATAAGAGGTACAGGACCGGACCTAATACACTCCCTTGCGGCACCCCAGCTTTTATTTGTTTCAGTTCTGAATAATCATCTTCTTGTCGTACCCTAAACATTCTTTGTGTTAAATATGACTCGAGGATATTTGAAAATTGACGAGGCAGTAGTTTCTTCAATTTGTAAACAAGTCCTCGGTGCCACACTTTGTCAAAAGCCTGAGCTACATCCAGAAAGACCGTGGAGCAGACTTTTTGTTCTTCTAGTGCTATTTCAATATTATTTGTAATTCTATGAACCTGCTCTATGGTAGAATGTTTTTCTCTGAAACCGAATTGGTAGTCCGGTATGAGCTGCTTTTTGGCAATAATGGGGTTAAGACGTTTGAGAAAGAGTTTCTCAAATAGTTTTGCTATAACAGGTAACAGTGAGATTGGCCGGTAAGATGTTACTTCGTGTGGTGGTTTTCCTGGCTTGGGAATCATTATAACTTCCGCAACTTTCCACATACTGGGAACATGTTGAAGTCGAAATGAGGCATTAATTAAGGTTGTCATTTTAACTACGGCTTTACGGGGGAGATGCTGTAGTACCTCACCCGTAATTAAATCAAAACCTGGCGCCTTTTTCTTAGTTAAACATTTAATTTCTCTTATAACTTCTTTCGGTGTGACTAGACGGATGTTTAACTCTTCTAACGATGTTTCTTCGAAGTCAAGTGAATCTTCTTCATCGATTTGAAATATATTTTCTAGGTGATCAGCAAACCTCCTAACTTTTTGTATGTTGCTTGCAGCCCAATTCCCATTAGGCTCTCGTAAGGGAGGAATATGTGTTGTAGGTTTTTTGATATTTCTTATCGCTTTCCAGATCGAGTAGTTGGTGGAACCGTCAGATGTTAATTGGCTTAGGTATTTATTTATTGAGGTATCTTTATATATTTTTATCTCTCTCCTTAGTTGTTTAGTAAGATTATTCAGATGTTTTTTGTCTTCAGGACATCTTGTGGAATGCCACCTTTTTCTTTGAGCTCGTTTTGTCTGTATGCGATTTATAATCTCTTTTGGAAAGTAGTTGTTTTGTACCTTTTTCTTAAATTTAGGAGTATTGCTCCAAGCAGCTTGTTGGATGTTCTTTGTAAATTTATTTACTTCAAATTCTAATTGTTCCTCAGTCTTTAAAGGTACTCTTAGGTCTATCATATTCTCAAGATAAATTTTGAAGCTGTCCCAGTCCGTATGCGGGTTCACGAGAGATGGATTCAGTTTTCGCTTTATAGGGTCTTCGCCAATTGTGAGTAAGATTGGTGAGTGATCTGAGTTCATATCATTGGCTTCCTCTATTTGGAGAACATTTGGTGATACTTCTCTAAATATGAAGAAATCTATAAGATCTGGTATTTTATTCTTGTCTGTTGGCCAGTAGGTAGGCTTTCCTGTCGAAATTGCATCACATCTCAAATCTTTCATAGCATTGAACAGTTCTTTTCCTTTAGTCGATATTAATCTTGATCCCCAGTAGGTATGTTTTGCATTGAAATCGCCTCCCAACACAAATCTATTTCCAAGACTTTCTAGTAGGCTTTTGTACTGATGATACTTAAGTGCATGTCTAGGTGGGCAGTAGATAGATGAAATTGTTAATGGACACTGCTTCATTGCTACGCTTACAGCCACAGCTTGAATATGCTCTTTTTCATATTTAAATGTCTCATGGTGTTTTAAACTGTCCTTTATTATAACTGTACTTCCCCCACTGGATTTATTACTGGGATGAAGGGCATGGTAGGCTTTATATCCTTTAAGTTGAATGTATGACTCCCTGGTAAAATGTGTTTCCGATACCAAGCAGATGTCAATGTTTTCATGTTTAAGAATAATATGAAGTTCTCTTTGGTGTTTTAAAAACCCATTAGCATTCCATGCCATTATTTTTAAAGACATCATTGCTTCAGACGTTTAGAAGCTGCTATTATGGTGCCGCTTTCTAGTTTTTTAAGTCTTTCATCAAAAGATGTCAATAATGAAAGTATAGTGTTAATCTTTTCATCTATGCCTGTGTTAGCTTTCTCGTTTTGTTGTGTTGAGGATTTAGCCTTTGGGCCTTTAGTTACCTGAGCAAAAGAAACAGTCTTGGAAACAAATTTTTCTGGTTTTACAGATTTGACCGGTTCTGTATTTGATTTTGATTTTAAGACGTTTCTCATTTTTTGCAGTTCTTTTGCAACTACACAGCCTCTGTAGTTAGCTGGATGTGACTCACCACAGTGAACGCACTTCGGTTTCGCGTCTCGAGGCTTCTTACAGTCTACTGTGAGGTGCTTTGCAGTACATTTTACACACCTCGGCTCCTTGGAGCAGTATTTCTGTGTGTGCCCATAAGCCTGACACCTCTTGCATTGAGGAATCAATTTTGGTGATTTCAGTGGCTGTACCTCAATTTTGCAGCCAAGTATCGATTTGATTTGATAAATGTTCTTTATGTTTTCCTCATGATGGAAAGAGAGAATGAACATGTTCAGCGGTTCCTTGTTTTTCCAGCTATATTTAACGGCTGCGTCTAAAATTTTAAATCCTTGGAGGATGAGGTCTTCAACTATCCTATCGGGCTTGCAAGAAGCATGCAGATTTTTTGCCATAACTCTTATTGGTCTGTTCTGCTTGTTTTCGTAAGAGAACCACGAGGCTTCTTCTTCTTTTAGATGTTTTGTGATACATCTATAGGTAGCTTCGCTATTGGTATTGATCTTCACCGATCCATTTCTGAGCATTTTTACTGTAAAGGAGTCTTTATTTAATTCTTTTTTCATTAAAGTGTCGTAAAATGATTGGTATTCAATCACATTTTCGACGATAATCGGGGGTGGAAGGGGTTCCTTTTTGGACTTTTGTTTGGCTACTTCACTACAAATAACTTCTTTCATGGGGGAAGGGGAGGTGTTAAGTTTCCTTTTCTTTCTGCTTTTTTGTCGCACCTATTCCGTTTCTTTAGCCAGTTCTTCTTCGTCCGTAAATAAAAACGTTGATAAAAATTAGTTTTGCAAATCTATTTACATATTTTACAAGGGAAAGAAATAATAAATAATATTTCTACACCTTTGATATGAGCATTTGTCCAAGGTAATTGATAATAACCTCATCGCGAAATACAGCAAAGTATGAAATGAAACTACACTTTACGAAGCGACAGCTGTATGAAGTCTAAGTTTTTAAGGTTAAGTCTTAAGTTGACCGACTAAATGACCCGTTTTCTTTTGGCTGCAAAGCCTAGAACATTTCATAGAAGGGTAATATTCAAAGTCGATACTTAGCGCTAAGAATGACTCCAGCACGTCAAAACCATTACATTTTAAGATGGAAGTCACAGTGTTAACTCTGAATTTTACCCTTAAAGTAAACGGGTCGTACAATTGCTGGCCATTGTCGTTTTAACACGAAAGAGCATTAAATAAGCGCTTTAATAATTTAACGATGGAAATATGTACACAATGTTCTACAGCAAGATCACGAATCCAACGTTTAAAAGTACATCAATAATATCGGTAACTTATTTTACATTTTCACACAATACAGCAGGCAATAACACAATTTACCACGACGCATCAAAAATCTTTGATTTAAAATCTCAGACATTCCGGGCAAACAAACACGTTTCAAAGTAACAGTGAACGGTTTATAAAACAAATTTAAGAGAGTTTAAGCGTTAGATTTAGAGTCGTGACTTACAACAAAGTATGAGTCCCGTATGTCAGAATTCAATTCGTTTCTGACTCACGGGAGTCATACTTAGCGCTGAGCCCCGCCTGTAAATCTATGTCTTTCAACTAACAGATTAATCAGTGATTTTGCTTTTTTTACTTTTTCTGATTCTTTTTTAATATTTTCCGATTTTCATTGCCACAACTGCCAGCAGTGTGAATTACCGACGTTAGCAGCTCATTTCTATTTTAATTGCTTCATAAAAATAGAAAACAGGAGCGTTTTCGTTGACACGAAGTCGGCGTCAAGCTTGTATGAGTCAATTTTGTCTCAATAAATAGGATTTCAGTCAGGTTTCCAAGTCTTAAAAGATTAAGCTAATTTAATTATTAAAATAACTGAAAGTAATCAATACTCGAGGGGACTTTAAAAGTACCGCTTGGTCCGACTACTATACGTCAAAAATATTTTCGATTTTGACAAACGGGAGTCATAGTTCGCGCTTGTCTCGGAATTTGGCTTAAGTCCATGTCAGTGGTGTATTTCTCATTAACTAAATGTGCCGCTAATCTGGTAACTATTTTCTGATTACATGTGAATCCGGATACTATATACCTAGACTAAAAATATAGCAACCAGACGACCCACATGTTATAAATGCAGTTTCGAAAAGCGAAGTTTTAGACAGAGGTCCTGTAGAAAAGTGAATACTTTAGATACACACGAAACACCAATTGAGTAATGTTCTCTTAATGACTGACATTTATTTACATAATTTCACATTTATATACTTATTTTAATAATTTATGTTATGACATATTAACACGATTTAAACTAACATACACTAAGACTATAGCGATATTGAAAAGAATTTCGAATTTAGGAGAACATTCGACTAGCTTTGATAACGAATTTTTTTTATATAACTTGGTTTATATTTATTTTTAGAAATGAGGGCAAAGTTCTAATGATATAGATATAGTATACGAGTTATAGGAATGGACACGATTTTTTAGGTATGCTATCAACCTGTAGTATCCTTTCTATGTTATGTTCCGTATGTTACAAAAGCTAAGGGAACGATTAAAAACTCTAGGTTGATAGACTTATAGGATAACGAAAATCGTGAATCCTACCATACATGCTTAAAAAATGGAGGATATTCGCAATATTAAGTTGATTATATTTTAAGTTTTTAAAATAAAATAAATATTTAATCATTTCAACATTTTTATTATGAAAACGGAAACAGTGAAAAAGTACATAACTGTAAATTGTAGTTGGTTACAGTGTTGCTTATAAACAAATAATTTACAGTTCAAAACGTCTATACTTTTACTCTGTCCGATAAATAAATCTAGAGGATAGTGTTATAACTATGGTAATTTACTACGACAATCATTGGCGGTATTTTATTTAACTAAGAGTAACTAAGAGACAGAGTAAAAATATAGGATCGCAAGTTCGATACATAAAGCGGTTTACTTTTCTCTACATTTAAAATATAAAAGCATCTGTCGCCTTGTTCAATAATGTCGATTTGAATATATAAACTATTCGGTCATCTAGGTAAACGAAATATAGATTTCCACTTATTTATCTACATCCATATCGACATAACTGGTCCGGTAAGGCTACAAACATTTAGATAATAGAAATAGTTAATATCTCGTAATATACACTTCGCCGATAGCGCCGATTTTTGGAAAGCGACATCTTTTATACAAACCGAATAACATTATCTGAGCGCGCGTTTTGTTTAATAATTTACCAATCGAAGACCTTTCGAAAAGTATGCAATAAAATTAAGGCCTTTTTTGTAAAGACGTAAAATAGCGAAGAGCTATCAGGAAATTGGGTGTAAATCATAAACTACTGTTTTTAATTTTAAGTACATATTGTAACACCAGATTTAATGATTTTTTTTAATAAACGCCAAAAAGAATTAGTATGGCCGAAACGTTAAAAATATAGCTCTCACTAAATTCGCCCAGTTTTCTAAAGTAAATAATAACGTTGATAAAGATTAGTTTTGCAAATCTATTTACATATTTTACAAGGGAAAGAAATAATAAATAATATTTCTACACCTTTGATATGAGCATTTGTCCAAGGTAATTGATAATAACCTCATCGCGAAATACAGCAAAGTATGAAATGAAACTACACTTTACGAAGCGACAGCTGTATGAAGTCTAAGTTTTTAAGGTTAAGTCTTAAGTTGACCGACTAAATGACCCGTTTTCTTTTGGCTGCAAAGCCTAGAACATTTCATAGAAGGGTAATATTCAAAGTCGATACTTAGCGCTAAGAATGACTCCAGCACGTCAAAACCATTACATTTTAAGATGGAAGTCACAGTGTTAACTCTGAATTTTACCCTTAAAGTAAACGGGTCGTACAATTGCTGGCCATTGTCGTTTTAACACGAAAGAGCATTAAATAAGCGCTTTAATAATTTAACGATGGAAATATGTACACAATGTTCTACAGCAAGATCACGAATCCAACGTTTAAAAGTACATCAATAATATCGGTAACTTATTTTACATTTTCACACAATACAGCAGGCAATAACACAATTTACCACGACGCATCAAAAATCTTTGATTTAAAATCTCAGACATTCCGGGCAAACAAACACGTTTCAAAGTAACAGTGAACGGTTTATAAAACAAATTTAAGAGAGTTTAAGCGTTAGATTTAGAGTCGTGACTTACAACAAAGTATGAGTCCCGTATGTCAGAATTCAATTCGTTTCTGACTCACGGGAGTCATACTTAGCGCTGAGCCCCGCCTGTAAATCTATGTCTTTCAACTAACAGAGTAATCAGTGATTTTGCTTTTTTTACTTTTTCTGATTCTTTTTTAATATTTTCCGATTTTCATTGCCACAACTGCCAGCAGTGTGAATTACCGACGTTAGCAGCTCATTTCTATTTTAATTGCTTCATAAAAATAGAAAACAGGAGCGTTTTCGTTGACACGAAGTCGGCGTCAAGCTTGTATGAGTCAATTTTGTCTCAATAAATAGGATTTCAGTCAGGTTTCCAAGTCTTAAAAGATTAAGCTAATTTAATTATTAAAATAACTGAAAGTAATCAATACTCGAGGGGACTTTAAAAGTACCGCTTGGTCCGACTACTATACGTCAAAAATATTTTCGATTTTGACAAACGGGAGTCATAGTTCGCGCTTGTCTCGGAATTTGGCTTAAGTCCATGTCAGTGGTGTATTTCTCATTAACTAAATGTGCCGCTAATCTGGTAACTATTTTCTGATTACATGTGAATCCGGATACTATATACCTAGACTAAAAATATAGCAACCAGACGACCCACATGTTATAAATGCAGTTTCGAAAAGCGAAGTTTTAGACAGAGGTCCTGTAGAAAAGTGAATACTTTAGATACACACGAAACACACCAATTGAGTAATGTTCTCTTAATGACTGACCTTTATTTACATAATTTCACATTTATATACTTATTTTAATAATTTATGTTATGACATATTAACACGATTTAAACTAACATACACTAAGACTATAGCGATATTGAAAAGAATTTCGAATTTAGGAGAACATTCGACTAGCTTTGATAACGAATTTTTTTTTATATAACTTGGTTTATATTTATTTTTAGAAATGAGGGCAAAGTTCTAATGATATAGATATAGTATACGAGTTATAGGAATGGACACGATTTTTTAGGTATGCTATCAACCTGTAGTATCCTTTCTATGTTATGTTCCGTATGTTACAAAAGCTAAGGGAACGATTAAAAACTCTAGGTTGATAGACTTATAGGATAACGAAAATCGTGAATCCTACCATACATGCTTAAAAAATGGAGGATATTCGCAATATTAAGTTGATTATATTTTAAGTTTTTAAAATAAAATAAATATTTAATCATTTCAACATTTTTATTATGAAAACGGAAACAGTGAAAAAGTACATAACTGTAAATTGTAGTTGGTTACAGTGTTGCTTATAAACAAATAATTTACAGTTCAAAACGTCTATACTTTTACTCTGTCCGATAAATAAATCTAGAGGATAGTGTTATAACTATGGTAATTTACTACGACAATCATTGGCGGTATTTTATTTAACTAAGAGACAGAGTAAAAATATAGGATCGCAAGTTCGATACATAAAGCGGTTTACTTTTCTCTACATTTAAAATATAAAAGCATCTGTCGCCTTGTTCAATAATGTCGATTTGAATATATAAACTATTCGGTCATCTAGGTAAACGAAATATAGATTTCCACTTATTTATCTACATCCATATCGACATAACTGGTCCGGTAAGGCTACAAACATTTAGATAATAGAAATAGTTAATATCTCGTAATATACACTTCGCCGATAGCGCCGATTTTTGGAAAGCGACATCTTTTATACAAACCGAATAACATTATCTGAGCGCGCGTTTTGTTTAATAATTTACCAATCGAAGACCTTTCGAAAAGTATGCAATAAAATTAAGGCTTTTTTGTAAAGACGTAAAATAGCGAAGAGCTATCAGGAAATTGGTTGTAAATCATAAACTACTGTTTTTAATTTTAAGTACATATTGTAACACCAGATTTAATGATTTTTTTTAATAAACGCCAAAAAGAATTAGTATGGCCGAAACGTTAAAAATATAGCTCTCACTAAATTCGCCCAGTTTTCTAAAGTAAATAATAACGTTGATAAAAATTAGTTTTGCAAATCTATTTACATATTTTACAAGGGAAAGAAATAATAAATAATATTTCTACACCTTTGATATGAGCATTTGTCCAAGGTAATTGATAATAACCTCATCGCGAAATACAGCAAAGTATGAAATGAAACTACACTTTACGAAGCGACAGCTGTATGAAGTCTAAGTTTTTAAGGTTAAGTCTTAAGTTGACCGACTAAATGACCCGCTTTCTTTTGGCTGCAAAGCCTAGAACATTTCATAGAAGGGTAATATTCAAAGTCGATACTTAGCGCTAAGAATGACTCCAGCACGTCAAAACCATTACATTTTAAGATGGAAGTCACAGTGTTAACTCTGAATTTTACCCTTAAAGTAAACGGGTCGTACAATTGCTGGCCATTGTCGTTTTAACACGAAAGAGCATTAAATAAGCGCTTTAATAATTTAACGATGGAAATATGTACACAATGTTCTACAGCAAGATCACGAATCCAACGTTTAAAAGTACATCAATAATATCGGTAACTTATTTTACATTTTCACACAATACAGCAGGCAATAACACAATTTACCACGACGCATCAAAAATCTTTGATTTAAAATCTCAGACATTCCGGGCAAACAAACACGTTTCAAAGTAACAGTGAACGGTTTATAAAACAAATTTAAGAGAGTTTAAGCGTTAGATTTAGAGTCGTGACTTACAACAAAGTATGAGTCCCGTATGTCAGAATTCAATTCGTTTCTGACTCACGGGAGTCATACTTAGCGCTGAGCCCCGCCTGTAAATCTATGTCTTTCAACTAACAGATTAATCAGTGATTTTGCTTTTTTTACTTTTTCTGATTCTTTTTTAATATTTTCCGATTTTCATTGCCGCAACTGCCAGCAGTGTGAATTACCGACGTTAGCAGCTCATTTCTATTTTAATTGCTTCATAAAAATAGAAAACAGGAGCGTTTTCGTTGACACGAAGTCGGCGTCAAGCTTGTATGAGTCAATTTTGTCTCAATAAATAGGATTTCAGTCAGGTTTCCAAGTCTTAAAAGATTAAGCTAATTTAATTATTAAAATAACTGAAAGTAATCAATACTCGAGGGGACTTTAAAAGTACCGCTTGGTCCGACTACTATACGTCAAAAATATTTTCGATTTTGACAAACGGGAGTCATAGTTCGCGCTTGTCTCGGAATTTGGCTTAAGTCCATGTCAGTGGTGTATTTCTCATTAACTAAATGTGCCGCTAATCTGGTAACTATTTTCTGATTACATGTGAATCCGGATACTATATACCTAGACTAAAAATATAGCAACCAGACGACCCACATGTTATAAATGCAGTTTCGAAAAGCGAAGTTTTAGACAGAGGTCCTGTAGAAAAGTGAATACTTTAGATACACACGAAACACACCAATTGAGTAATGTTCTCTTAATGACTGACCTTTATTTACATAATTTCACATTTATATACTTATTTTAATAATTTATGTTATGACATATTAACACGATTTAAACTAACATACACTAAGACTATAGCGATATTGAAAAGAATTTCGAATTTAGGAGAACATTCGACTAGCTTTGATAACGAATTTTTTTTTATATAACTTGGTTTATATTTATTTTTAGAAATGAGGGCAAAGTTCTAATGATATAGATATAGTATACGAGTTATAGGAATGGACACGATTTTTTAGGTATGCTATCAACCTGTAGTATCCTTTCTATGTTATGTTCCGTATGTTACAAAAGCTAAGGGAACGATTAAAAACTCTAGGTTGATAGACTTATAGGATAACGAAAATCGTGAATCCTACCATACATGCTTAAAAAATGGAGGATATTCGCAATATTAAGTTGATTATATTTTAAGTTTTTAAAATAAAATAAATATTTAATCATTTCAACATTTTTATTATGAAAACGGAAACAGTGAAAAAGTACATAACTGTAAATTGTAGTTGGTTACAGTGTTGCTTATAAACAAATAATTTACAGTTCAAAACGTCTATACTTTTACTCTGTCCGATAAATAAATCTAGAGGATAGTGTTATAACTATGGTAATTTACTACGACAATCATTGGCGGTATTTTATTTAACTAAGAGACAGAGTAAAAATATAGGATCGCAAGTTCGATACATAAAGCGGTTTACTTTTCTCTACATTTAAAATATAAAAGCATCTGTCGCCTTGTTCAATAATGTCGATTTGAATATATAAACTATTCGGTCATCTAGGTAAACGAAATATAGATTTCCACTTATTTATCTACATCCATATCGACATAACTGGTCCGGTAAGGCTACAAACATTTAGATAATAGAAATAGTTAATATCTCGTAATATACACTTCGCCGATAGCGCCGATTTTTGGAAAGCGACATCTTTTATACAAACCGAATAACATTATCTGAGCGCGCGTTTTGTTTAATAATTTACCAATCGAAGACCTTTCGAAAAGTATGCAATAAAATTAAGGCCTTTTTTGTAAAGACGTAAAATAGCGAAGAGCTATCAGGAAATTGGTTGTAAATCATAAACTACTGTTTTTAATTTTAAGTACATATTGTAACACCAGATTTAATGATTTTTTTTAATAAACGCCAAAAAGAATTAGTATGGCCGAAACGTTAAAAATATAGCTCTCACTAAATTCGCCCAGTTTTCTAAAGTAAATAATAACGTTGATAAAGATTAGTTTTGCAAATCTATTTACATATTTTACATGGGAAAGAAATAATAAATAATATTTCTACACCTTTGATATGAGCATTTGTCCAAGGTAATTGATAATAACCTCATCGCGAAATACAGCAAAGTATGAAATGAAACTACACTTTACGAAGCGACAGCTGTATGAAGTCTAAGTTTTTAAGGTTAAGTCTTAAGTTGACCGACTAAATGACCCGTTTTCTTTTGGCTGCAAAGCCTAGAACATTTCATAGAAGGGTAATATTCAAAGTCGATACTTAGCGCTAAGAATGACTCCAGCACGTCAAAACCATTACATTTTAAGATGGAAGTCACAGTGTTAACTCTGAATTTTGCCCTTAAAGTAAACGGGTCGTACAATTGCTGGCCATTGTCGTTTTAACACGAAAGAGCATTAAATAAGCGCTTTAATAATTTAACGATGGAAATATGTACACAATGTTCTACAGCAAGATCACGAATCCAACGTTTAAAAGTACATCAATAATATCGGTAACTTATTTTACATTTTCACACAATACAGCAGGCAATAACACAATTTACCACGACGCATCAAAAATCTTTGATTTAAAATCTCAGACATTCCGGGCAAACAAACACGTTTCAAAGTAACAGTGAACGGTTTATAAAACAAATTTAAGAGAGTTTAAGCGTTAGATTTAGAGTCGTGACTTACAACAAAGTATGAGTCCCGTATGTCAGAATTCAATTCGTTTCTGACTCACGGGAGTCATACTTAGCGCTGAGCCCCGCCTGTAAATCTATGTCTTTCAACTAACAGAGTAATCAGTGATTTTGCTTTTTTTACTTTTTCTGATTCTTTTTTAATATTTTCCGATTTTCATTGCCACAACTGCCAGCAGTGTGAATTACCGACGTTAGCAGCTCATTTCTATTTTAATTGCTTCATAAAAATAGAAAACAGGAGCGTTTTCGTTGACACGAAGTCGGCGTCAAGCTTGTATGAGTCAATTTTGTCTCAATAAATAGGATTTCAGTCAGGTTTCCAAGTCTTAAAAGATTAAGCTAATTTAATTATTAAAATAACTGAAAGTAATCAATACTCGAGGGGACTTTAAAAGTACCGCTTGGTCCGACTACTATACGTCAAAAATATTTTCGATTTTGACAAACGGGAGTCATAGTTCGCGCTTGTCTCGGAATTTGGCTTAAGTCCATGTCAGTGGTGTATTTCTCATTAACTAAATGTGCCGCTAATCTGGTAACTATTTTCTGATTACATGTGAATCCGGATTCTATATACCTAGACTAAAAATATAGCAACCAGACGACCCACATGTTATAAATGCAGTTTCGAAAAGCGAAGTTTTAGACAGAGGTCCTGTAGAAAAGTGAATACTTTAGATACACACGAAACACACCAATTGAGTAATGTTCTCTTAATGACTGACCTTTATTTACATAATTTCACATTTATATACTTATTTTAATAATTTATGTTATGACATATTAACACGATTTAAACTAACATACACTAAGACTATAGCGATATTGAAAAGAATTTCGAATTTAGGAGAACATTCGACTAGCTTTGATAACGAATTTTTTTTTATATAACTTGGTTTATATTTATTTTTAGAAATGAGGGCAAAGTTCTAATGATATAGATATAGTATACGAGTTATAGGAATGGACACGATTTTTTAGGTATGCTATCAACCTGTAGTATCCTTTCTATGTTATGTTCCGTATGTTACAAAAGCTAAGGGAACGATTAAAAACTCTAGGTTGATAGACTTATAGGATAACGAAAATCGTGAATCCTACCATCCATGCTTAAAAAATGGAGGATATTCGCAATATTAAGTTGATTATATTTTAAGTTTTTAAAATAAAATAAATATTTAATCATTTCAACATTTTTATTATGAAAACGGAAACAGTGAAAAAGTACATAACTGTAAATTGTAGTTGGTTACAGTGTTGCTTATAAACAAATAATTTACAGTTCAAAACGTCTATACTTTTACTCTGTCCGATAAATAAATCTAGAGGATAGTGTTATAACTATGGTAATTTACTACGACAATCATTGGCGGTATTTTATTTAACTAAGAGACAGAGTAAAAATATAGGATCGCAAGTTCGATACATAAAGCGGTTTACTTTTCTCTACATTTAAAATATAAAAGCATCTGTCGCCTTGTTCAATAATGTCGATTTGAATATATAAACTATTCGGTCATCTAGGTAAACGAAATATAGATTTCCACTTATTTATCTACATCCATATCGACATAACTGGTCCGGTAAGGCTACAAACATTTAGATAATAGAAATAGTTAATATCTCGTAATATACACTTCGCCGATAGCGCCGATTTTTGGAAAGCGACATCTTTTATACAAACCGAATAACATTATCTGAGCGCGCGTTTTGTTTAATAATTTACCAATCGAAGACCTTTCGAAAAGTATGCAATAAAATTAAGGCCTTTTTTGTAAAGACGTAAAATAGCGAAGAGCTATCAGGAAATTGGGTGTAAATCATAAACTACTGTTTTTAATTTTAAGTACATATTGTAACACCAGATTTAATGATTTTTTTTAATAAACGCCAAAAAGAATTAGTATGGCCGAAACGTTAAAAATATAGCTCTCACTAAATTCGCCCAGTTTTCTAAAGTAAATAATAACGTTGATAAAGATTAGTTTTGCAAATCTATTTACATATTTTACAAGGGAAAGAAATAATAAATAATATTTCTACACCTTTGATATGAGCATTTGTCCAAGGTAATTGATAATAACCTCATCGCGAAATACAGCAAAGTATGAAATGAAACTACACTTTACGAAGCGACAGCTGTATGAAGTCTAAGTTTTTAAGGTTAAGTCTTAAGTTGACCGACTAAATGACCCGTTTTCTTTTGGCTGCAAAGCCTAGAACATTTCATAGAAGGGTAATATTCAAAGTCGATACTTAGCGCTAAGAATGACTCCAGCACGTCAAAACCATTACATTTTAAGATGGAAGTCACAGTGTTAACTCTGAATTTTACCCTTAAAGTAAACGGGTCGTACAATTGCTGGCCATTGTCGTTTTAACACGAAAGAGCATTAAATAAGCGCTTTAATAATTTAACGATGGAAATATGTACACAATGTTCTACAGCAAGATCACGAATCCAACGTTTAAAAGTACATCAATAATATCGGTAACTTATTTTACATTTTCACACAATACAGCAGGCAATAACACAATTTACCACGACGCATCAAAAATCTTTGATTTAAAATCTCAGACATTCCGGGCAAACAAACACGTTTCAAAGTAACAGTGAACGGTTTATAAAACAAATTTAAGAGAGTTTAAGCGTTAGATTTAGAGTCGTGACTTACAACAAAGTATGAGTCCCGTATGTCAGAATTCAATTCGTTTCTGACTCACGGGAGTCATACTTAGCGCTGAGCCCCGCCTGTAAATCTATGTCTTTCAACTAACAGAGTAATCAGTGATTTTGCTTTTTTTACTTTTTCTGATTCTTTTTTAATATTTTCCGATTTTCATTGCCACAACTGCCAGCAGTGTGAATTACCGACGTTAGCAGCTCATTTCTATTTTAATTGCTTCATAAAAATAGAAAACAGGAGCGTTTTCGTTGACACGAAGTCGGCGTCAAGCTTGTATGAGTCAATTTTGTCTCAATAAATAGGATTTCAGTCAGGTTTCCAAGTCTTAAAAGATTAAGCTAATTTAATTATTAAAATAACTGAAAGTAATCAATACTCGAGGGGACTTTAAAAGTACCGCTTGGTCCGACTACTATACGTCAAAAATATTTTCGATTTTGACAAACGGGAGTCATAGTTCGCGCTTGTCTCGGAATTTGGCTTAAGTCCATGTCAGTGGTGTATTTCTCATTAACTAAATGTGCCGCTAATCTGGTAACTATTTTCTGATTACATGTGAATCCGGATACTATATACCTAGACTAAAAATATAGCAACCAGACGACCCACATGTTATAAATGCAGTTTCGAAAAGCGAAGTTTTAGACAGAGGTCCTGTAGAAAAGTGAATACTTTAGATACACACGAAACACACCAATTGAGTAATGTTCTCTTAATGACTGACCTTTATTTACATAATTTCACATTTATATACTTATTTTAATAATTTATGTTATGACATATTAACACGATTTAAACTAACATACACTAAGACTATAGCGATATTGAAAAGAATTTCGAATTTAGGAGAACATTCGACTAGCTTTGATAACGAATTTTTTTTTATATAACTTGGTTTATATTTATTTTTAGAAATGAGGGCAAAGTTCTAATGATATAGATATAGTATACGAGTTATAGGAATGGACACGATTTTTTAGGTATGCTATCAACCTGTAGTATCCTTTCTATGTTATGTTCCGTATGTTACAAAAGCTAAGGGAACGATTAAAAACTCTAGGTTGATAGACTTATAGGATAACGAAAATCGTGAATCCTACCATACATGCTTAAAAAATGGAGGATATTCGCAATATTAAGTTGATTATATTTTAAGTTTTTAAAATAAAATAAATATTTAATCATTTCAACATTTTTATTATGAAAACGGAAACAGTGAAAAAGTACATAACTGTAAATTGTAGTTGGTTACAGTGTTGCTTATAAACAAATAATTTACAGTTCAAAACGTCTATACTTTTACTCTGTCCGATAAATAAATCTAGAGGATAGTGTTATAACTATGGTAATTTACTACGACAATCATTGGCGGTATTTTATTTAACTAAGAGACAGAGTAAAAATATAGGATCGCAAGTTCGATACATAAAGCGGTTTACTTTTCTCTACATTTAAAATATAAAAGCATCTGTCGCCTTGTTCAATAATGTCGATTTGAATATATAAACTATTCGGTCATCTAGGTAAACGAAATATAGATTTCCACTTATTTATCTACATCCATATCGACATAACTGGTCCGGTAAGGCTACAAACATTTAGATAATAGAAATAGTTAATATCTCGTAATATACACTTCGCCGATAGCGCCGATTTTTGGAAAGCGACATCTTTTATACAAACCGAATAACATTATCTGAGCGCGCGTTTTGTTTAATAATTTACCAATCGAAGACCTTTCGAAAAGTATGCAATAAAATTAAGGCCTTTTTTGTAAAGACGTAAAATAGCGAAGAGCTATCAGGAAATTGGTTGTAAATCATAAACTACTGTTTTTAATTTTAAGTACATATTGTAACACCAGATTTAATGATTTTTTTTAATAAACGCCAAAAAGAATTAGTATGGCCGAAACGTTAAAAATATAGCTCTCACTAAATTCGCCCAGTTTTCTAAAGTAAATAATAACGTTGATAAAGATTAGTTTTGCAAATCTATTTACATATTTTACAAGGGAAAGAAATAATAAATAATATTTCTACACCTTTGATATGAGCATTTGTCCAAGGTAATTGATAATAACCTCATCGCGAAATACAGCAAAGTATGAAATGAAACTACACTTTACGAAGCTACAGCTGTATGAAGTCTAAGTTTTTAATGTTAAGTCTTAAGTTGACCGACTTAATGACCCGTTTTCTTTTGGCTGCAAAGCCTAGAACATTTCATAGAAGGGTAATATTCAAAGTCGATACTTAGCGCTAAGAATGACTCCAGCACGTCAAAACCATTACATTTTAAGATGGAAGTCACAGTGTTAACTCTGAATTTTACCCTTAAAGTAAACGGGTCGTACAATTGCTGGCCATTGTCGTTTTAACACGAAAGAGCATTAAATAAGCGCTTTAATAATTTAACGATGGAAATATGTACACAATGTTCTACAGCAAGATCACGAATCCAACGTTTAAAAGTACATCAATAATATCGGTAACTTATTTTACATTTTCACACAATACAGCAGGCAATAACACAATTTACCACGACGCATCAAAAATCTTTGATTTAAAATCTCAGACATTCCGGGCAAACAAACACGTTTCAAAGTAACAGTGAACGGTTTATAAAACAAATTTAAGAGAGTTTAAGCGTTAGATTTAGAGTCGTGACTTACAACAAAGTATGAGTCCCGTATGTCAGAATTCAATTCGTTTCTGACTCACGGGAGTCATACTTAGCGCTGAGCCCCGCCTGTAAATCTATGTCTTTCAACTAACAGAGTAATCAGTGATTTTGCTTTTTTTACTTTTTCTGATTCTTTTTTAATATTTTCCGATTTTCATTGCCACAACTGCCAGCAGTGTGAATTACCGACGTTAGCAGCTCATTTCTATTTTAATTGCTTCATAAAAATAGAAAACAGGAGCGTTTTCGTTGACACGAAGTCGGCGTCAAGCTTGTATGAGTCAATTTTGTCTCAATAAATAGGATTTCAGTCAGGTTTCCAAGTCTTAAAAGATTAAGCTAATTTAATTATTAAAATAACTGAAAGTAATCAATACTCGAGGGGACTTTAAAAGTACCGCTTGGTCCGACTACTATACGTCAAAAATATTTTCGATTTTGACAAACGGGAGTCATAGTTCGCGCTTGTCTCGGAATTTGGCTTAAGTCCATGTCAGTGGTGTATTTCTCATTAACTAAATGTGCCGCTAATCTGGTAACTATTTTCTGATTACATGTGAATCCGGATACTATATACCTAGACTAAAAATATAGCAACCAGACGACCCACATGTTATAAATGCAGTTTCGAAAAGCGAAGTTTTAGACAGAGGTCCTGTAGAAAAGTGAATACTTTAGATACACACGAAACACACCAATTGAGTAATGTTCTCTTAATGACTGACCTTTATTTACATAATTTCACATTTATATACTTATTTTAATAATTTATGTTATGACATATTAACACGATTTAAACTAACATACACTAAGACTATAGCGATATTGAAAAGAATTTCGAATTTAGGAGAACATTCGACTAGCTTTGATAACGAATTTTTTTTTATATAACTTGGTTTATATTTATTTTTAGAAATGAGGGCAAAGTTCTAATGATATAGATATAGTATACGAGTTATAGGAATGGACACGATTTTTTAGGTATGCTATCAACCTGTAGTATCCTTTCTATGTTATGTTCCGTATGTTACAAAAGCTAAGGGAACGATTAAAAACTCTAGGTTGATAGACTTATAGGATAACGAAAATCGTGAATCCTACCATACATGCTTAAAAAATGGAGGATATTCGCAATATTAAGTTGATTATATTTTAAGTTTTTAAAATAAAATAAATATTTAATCATTTCAACATTTTTATTATGAAAACGGAAACAGTGAAAAAGTACATAACTGTAAATTGTAGTTGGTTACAGTGTTGCTTATAAACAAATAATTTACAGTTCAAAACGTCTATACTTTTACTCTGTCCGATAAATAAATCAAGAGGATAGTATTATAACTATGGTAATTTACTACGACAATCATTGGCGGTATTTTATTTAACTAAGAGACAGAGTAAAAATATAGGATCGCAAGTTCGATACATAAAGCGGTTTACTTTTCTCTACATTTAAAATATAAAAGCATCTGTCGCCTTGTTCAATAATGTCGATTTGAATATATAAACTATTCGGTCATCTAGGTAAACGAAATATAGATTTCCACTTATTTATCTACATCCATATCGACATAACTGGTCCGGTAAGGCTACAAACATTTAGATAATAGAAATAGTTAATATCTCGTAATATACACTTCGCCGATAGCGCCGATTTTTGGAAAGCGACATCTTTTATACAAACCGAATAACATTATCTGAGCGCGCGTTTTGTTTAATAATTTACCAATCGAAGACCTTTCGAAAAGTATGCAATAAAATTAAGGCTTTTTTGTAAAGACGTAAAATAGCGAAGAGCTATCAGGAAATTGGTTGTAAATCATAAACTACTGTTTTTAATTTTAAGTACATATTGTAACACCAGATTTAATGATTTTTTTTAATAAACGCCAAAAAGAATTAGTATGGCCGAAACGTTAAAAATATAGCTCTCACTAAATTCGCCCAGTTTTCTAAAGTAAATAATAACGTTGATAAAAATTAGTTTTGCAAATCTATTTACATATTTTACAAGGGAAAGAAATAATAAATAATATTTCTACACCTTTGATATGAGCATTTGTCCAAGGTAATTGATAATAACCTCATCGCGAAATACAGCAAAGTATGAAATGAAACTACACTTTACGAAGCGACAGCTGTATGAAGTCTAAGTTTTTAAGGTTAAGTCTTAAGTTGACCGACTAAATGACCCGTTTTCTTTTGGCTGCAAAGCCTAGAACATTTCATAGAAGGGTAATATTCAAAGTCGATACTTAGCGCTAAGAATGACTCCAGCACGTCAAAACCATTACATTTTAAGATGGAAGTCACAGTGTTAACTCTGAATTTTACCCTTAAAGTAAACGGGTCGTACAATTGCTGGCCATTGTCGTTTTAACACGAAAGAGCATTAAATAAGCGCTTTAATAATTTAACGATGGAAATATGTACACAATGTTCTACAGCAAGATCACGAATCCAACGTTTAAAAGTACATCAATAATATCGGTAACTTATTTTACATTTTCACACAATACAGCAGGCAATAACACAATTTACCACGACGCATCAAAAATCTTTGATTTAAAATCTCAGACATTCCGGGCAAACAAACACGTTTCAAAGTAACAGTGAACGGTTTATAAAACAAATTTAAGAGAGTTTAAGCGTTAGATTTAGAGTCGTGACTTACAACAAAGTATGAGTCCCGTATGTCAGAATTCAATTCGTTTCTGACTCACGGGAGTCATACTTAGCGCTGAGCCCCGCCTGTAAATCTATGTCTTTCAACTAACAGAGTAATCAGTGATTTTGCTTTTTTTACTTTTTCTGATTCTTTTTTAATATTTTCCGATTTTCATTGCCACAACTGCCAGCAGTGTGAATTACCGACGTTAGCAGCTCATTTCTATTTTAATTGCTTCATAAAAATAGAAAACAGGAGCGTTTTCGTTGACACGAAGTCGGCGTCAAGCTTGTATGAGTCAATTTTGTCTCAATAAATAGGATTTCAGTCAGGTTTCCAAGTCTTAAAAGATTAAGCTAATTTAATTATTAAAATAACTGAAAGTAATCAATACTCGAGGGGACTTTAAAAGTACCGCTTGGTCCGACTACTATACGTCAAAAATATTTTCGATTTTGACAAACGGGAGTCATAGTTCGCGCTTGTCTCGGAATTTGGCTTAAGTCCATGTCAGTGGTGTATTTCTCATTAACTAAATGTGCCGCTAATCTGGTAACTATTTTCTGATTACATGTGAATCCGGATACTATATACCTAGACTAAAAATATAGCAACCAGACGACCCACATGTTATAAATGCAGTTTCGAAAAGCGAAGTTTTAGACAGAGGTCCTGTAGAAAAGTGAATACTTTAGATACACACGAAACACACCAATTGAGTAATGTTCTCTTAATGACTGACCTTTATTTACATAATTTCACATTTATATACTTATTTTAATAATTTATGTTATGACATATTAACACGATTTAAACTAACATACACTAAGACTATAGCGATATTGAAAAGAATTTCGAATTTAGGAGAACATTCGACTAGCTTTGATAACGAATTTTTTTTTATATACCTTGGTTTATATTTATTTTTAGAAATGAGGGCAAAGTTCTAATGATATAGATATAGTATACGAGTTATAGGAATGGACACGATTTTTTAGGTATGCTATCAACCTGTAGTATCCTTTCTATGTTATGTTCCGTATGTTACAAAAGCTAAGGGAACGATTAAAAACTCTAGGTTGATAGACTTATAGGATAACGAAAATCGTGAATCCTACCATACATGCTTAAAAAATGGAGGATATTCGCAATATTAAGTTGATTATATTTTAAGTTTTTAAAATAAAATAAATATTTAATCATTTCAACATTTTTATTATGAAAACGGAAACAGTGAAAAAGTACATAACTGTAAATTGTAGTTGGTTACAGTGTTGCTTATAAACAAATAATTTACAGTTCAAAACGTCTATACTTTTACTCTGTCCGATAAATAAATCTAGAGGATAGTGTTATAACTATGGTAATTTACTACGACAATCATTGGCGGTATTTTATTTAACTAAGAGACAGAGTAAAAATATAGGATCGCAAGTTCGATACATAAAGCGGTTTACTTTTCTCTACATTTAAAATATAAAAGCATCTGTCGCCTTGTTCAATAATGTCGATTTGAATATATAAACTATTCGGTCATCTAGGTAAACGAAATATAGATTTCCACTTATTTATCTACATCCATATCGACATAACTGGTCCGGTAAGGCTACAAACATTTAGATAATAGAAATAGTTAATATCTCGTAATATACACTTCGCCGATAGCGCCGATTTTTGGAAAGCGACATCTTTTATACAAACCGAATAACATTATCTGAGCGCGCGTTTTGTTTAATAATTTACCAATCGAAGACCTTTCGAAAAGTATGCAATAAAATTAAGGCCTTTTTTGTAAAGACGTAAAATAGCGAAGAGCTATCAGGAAATTGGTTGTAAATCATAAACTACTGTTTTTAATTTTAAGTACATATTGTAACACCAGATTTAATGATTTTTTTTAATAAACGCCAAAAAGAATTAGTATGGCCGAAACGTTAAAAATATAGCTCTCACTAAATTCGCCCAGTTTTCTAAAGTAAATAATAACGTTGATAAAGATTAGTTTTGCAAATCTATTTACATATTTTACATGGGAAAGAAATAATAAATAATATTTCTACACCTTTGATATGAGCATTTGTCCAAGGTAATTGATAATAACCTCATCGCGAAATACAGCAAAGTATGAAATGAAACTACACTTTACGAAGCGACAGCTGTATGAAGTCTAAGTTTTTAAGGTTAAGTCTTAAGTTGACCGACTAAATGACCCGTTTTCTTTTGGCTGCAAAGCCTAGAACATTTCATAGAAGGGTAATATTCAAAGTCGATACTTAGCGCTAAGAATGACTCCAGCACGTCAAAACCATTACATTTTAAGATGGAAGTCACAGTGTTAACTCTGAATTTTGCCCTTAAAGTAAACGGGTCGTACAATTGCTGGCCATTGTCGTTTTAACACGAAAGAGCATTAAATAAGCGCTTTAATAATTTAACGATGGAAATATGTACACAATGTTCTACAGCAAGATCACGAATCCAACGTTTAAAAGTACATCAATAATATCGGTAACTTATTTTACATTTTCACACAATACAGCAGGCAATAACACAATTTACCACGACGCATCAAAAATCTTTGATTTAAAATCTCAGACATTCCGGGCAAACAAACACGTTTCAAAGTAACAGTGAACGGTTTATAAAACAAATTTAAGAGAGTTTAAGCGTTAGATTTAGAGTCGTGACTTACAACAAAGTATGAGTCCCGTATGTCAGAATTCAATTCGTTTCTGACTCACGGGAGTCATACTTAGCGCTGAGCCCCGCCTGTAAATCTATGTCTTTCAACTAACAGAGTAATCAGTGATTTTGCTTTTTTTACTTTTTCTGATTCTTTTTTAATATTTTCCGATTTTCATTGCCACAACTGCCAGCAGTGTGAATTACCGACGTTAGCAGCTCATTTCTATTTTAATTGCTTCATAAAAATAGAAAACAGGAGCGTTTTCGTTGACACGAAGTCGGCGTCAAGCTTGTATGAGTCAATTTTGTCTCAATAAATAGGATTTCAGTCAGGTTTCCAAGTCTTAAAAGATTAAGCTAATTTAATTATTAAAATAACTGAAAGTAATCAATACTCGAGGGGACTTTAAAAGTACCGCTTGGTCCGACTACTATACGTCAAAAATATTTTCGATTTTGACAAACGGGAGTCATAGTTCGCGCTTGTCTCGGAATTTGGCTTAAGTCCATGTCAGTGGTGTATTTCTCATTAACTAAATGTGCCGCTAATCTGGTAACTATTTTCTGATTACATGTGAATCCGGATTCTATATACCTAGACTAAAAATATAGCAACCAGACGACCCACATGTTATAAATGCAGTTTCGAAAAGCGAAGTTTTAGACAGAGGTCCTGTAGAAAAGTGAATACTTTAGATACACACGAAACACACCAATTGAGTAATGTTCTCTTAATGACTGACCTTTATTTACATAATTTCACATTTATATACTTATTTTAATAATTTATGTTATGACATATTAACACGATTTAAACTAACATACACTAAGACTATAGCGATATTGAAAAGAATTTCGAATTTAGGAGAACATTCGACTAGCTTTGATAACGAATTTTTTTTTATATAACTTGGTTTATATTTATTTTTAGAAATGAGGGCAAAGTTCTAATGATATAGATATAGTATACGAGTTATAGGAATGGACACGATTTTTTAGGTATGCTATCAACCTGTAGTATCCTTTCTATGTTATGTTCCGTATGTTACAAAAGCTAAGGGAACGATTAAAAACTCTAGGTTGATAGACTTATAGGATAACGAAAATCGTGAATCCTACCATCCATGCTTAAAAAATGGAGGATATTCGCAATATTAAGTTGATTATATTTTAAGTTTTTAAAATAAAATAAATATTTAATCATTTCAACATTTTTATTATGAAAACGGAAACAGTGAAAAAGTACATAACTGTAAATTGTAGTTGGTTACAGTGTTGCTTATAAACAAATAATTTACAGTTCAAAACGTCTATACTTTTACTCTGTCCGATAAATAAATCTAGAGGATAGTGTTATAACTATGGTAATTTACTACGACAATCATTGGCGGTATTTTATTTAACTAAGAGACAGAGTAAAAATATAGGATCGCAAGTTCGATACATAAAGCGGTTTACTTTTCTCTACATTTAAAATATAAAAGCATCTGTCGCCTTGTTCAATAATGTCGATTTGAATATATAAACTATTCGGTCATCTAGGTAAACGAAATATAGATTTCCACTTATTTATCTACATCCATATCGACATAACTGGTCCGGTAAGGCTACAAACATTTAGATAATAGAAATAGTTAATATCTCGTAATATACACTTCGCCGATAGCGCCGATTTTTGGAAAGCGACATCTTTTATACAAACCGAATAACATTATCTGAGCGCGCGTTTTGTTTAATAATTTACCAATCGAAGACCTTTCGAAAAGTATGCAATAAAATTAAGGCCTTTTTTGTAAAGACGTAAAATAGCGAAGAGCTATCAGGAAATTGGGTGTAAATCATAAACTACTGTTTTTAATTTTAAGTACATATTGTAACACCAGATTTAATGATTTTTTTTAATAAACGCCAAAAAGAATTAGTATGGCCGAAACGTTAAAAATATAGCTCTCACTAAATTCGCCCAGTTTTCTAAAGTAAATAATAACGTTGATAAAGATTAGTTTTGCAAATCTATTTACATATTTTACAAGGGAAAGAAATAATAAATAATATTTCTACACCTTTGATATGAGCATTTGTCCAAGGTAATTGATAATAACCTCATCGCGAAATACAGCAAAGTATGAAATGAAACTACACTTTACGAAGCGACAGCTGTATGAAGTCTAAGTTTTTAAGGTTAAGTCTTAAGTTGACCGACTAAATGACCCGTTTTCTTTTGGCTGCAAAGCCTAGAACATTTCATAGAAGGGTAATATTCAAAGTCGATACTTAGCGCTAAGAATGACTCCAGCACGTCAAAACCATTACATTTTAAGATGGAAGTCACAGTGTTAACTCTGAATTTTACCCTTAAAGTAAACGGGTCGTACAATTGCTGGCCATTGTCGTTTTAACACGAAAGAGCATTAAATAAGCGCTTTAATAATTTAACGATGGAAATATGTACACAATGTTCTACAGCAAGATCACGAATCCAACGTTTAAAAGTACATCAATAATATCGGTAACTTATTTTACATTTTCACACAATACAGCAGGCAATAACACAATTTACCACGACGCATCAAAAATCTTTGATTTAAAATCTCAGACATTCCGGGCAAACAAACACGTTTCAAAGTAACAGTGAACGGTTTATAAAACAAATTTAAGAGAGTTTAAGCGTTAGATTTAGAGTCGTGACTTACAACAAAGTATGAGTCCCGTATGTCAGAATTCAATTCGTTTCTGACTCACGGGAGTCATACTTAGCGCTGAGCCCCGCCTGTAAATCTATGTCTTTCAACTAACAGAGTAATCAGTGATTTTGCTTTTTTTACTTTTTCTGATTCTTTTTTAATATTTTCCGATTTTCATTGCCACAACTGCCAGCAGTGTGAATTACCGACGTTAGCAGCTCATTTCTATTTTAATTGCTTCATAAAAATAGAAAACAGGAGCGTTTTCGTTGACACGAAGTCGGCGTCAAGCTTGTATGAGTCAATTTTGTCTCAATAAATAGGATTTCAGTCAGGTTTCCAAGTCTTAAAAGATTAAGCTAATTTAATTATTAAAATAACTGAAAGTAATCAATACTCGAGGGGACTTTAAAAGTACCGCTTGGTCCGACTACTATACGTCAAAAATATTTTCGATTTTGACAAACGGGAGTCATAGTTCGCGCTTGTCTCGGAATTTGGCTTAAGTCCATGTCAGTGGTGTATTTCTCATTAACTAAATGTGCCGCTAATCTGGTAACTATTTTCTGATTACATGTGAATCCGGATACTATATACCTAGACTAAAAATATAGCAACCAGACGACCCACATGTTATAAATGCAGTTTCGAAAAGCGAAGTTTTAGACAGAGGTCCTGTAGAAAAGTGAATACTTTAGATACACACGAAACACACCAATTGAGTAATGTTCTCTTAATGACTGACCTTTATTTACATAATTTCACATTTATATACTTATTTTAATAATTTATGTTATGACATATTAACACGATTTAAACTAACATACACTAAGACTATAGCGATATTGAAAAGAATTTCGAATTTAGGAGAACATTCGACTAGCTTTGATAACGAATTTTTTTTTATATAACTTGGTTTATATTTATTTTTAGAAATGAGGGCAAAGTTCTAATGATATAGATATAGTATACGAGTTATAGGAATGGACACGATTTTTTAGGTATGCTATCAACCTGTAGTATCCTTTCTATGTTATGTTCCGTATGTTACAAAAGCTAAGGGAACGATTAAAAACTCTAGGTTGATAGACTTATAGGATAACGAAAATCGTGAATCCTACCATACATGCTTAAAAAATGGAGGATATTCGCAATATTAAGTTGATTATATTTTAAGTTTTTAAAATAAAATAAATATTTAATCATTTCAACATTTTTATTATGAAAACGGAAACAGTGAAAAAGTACATAACTGTAAATTGTAGTTGGTTACAGTGTTGCTTATAAACAAATAATTTACAGTTCAAAACGTCTATACTTTTACTCTGTCCGATAAATAAATCTAGAGGATAGTGTTATAACTATGGTAATTTACTACGACAATCATTGGCGGTATTTTATTTAACTAAGAGACAGAGTAAAAATATAGGATCGCAAGTTCGATACATAAAGCGGTTTACTTTTCTCTACATTTAAAATATAAAAGCATCTGTCGCCTTGTTCAATAATGTCGATTTGAATATATAAACTATTCGGTCATCTAGGTAAACGAAATATAGATTTCCACTTATTTATCTACATCCATATCGACATAACTGGTCCGGTAAGGCTACAAACATTTAGATAATAGAAATAGTTAATATCTCGTAATATACACTTCGCCGATAGCGCCGATTTTTGGAAAGCGACATCTTTTATACAAACCGAATAACATTATCTGAGCGCGCGTTTTGTTTAATAATTTACCAATCGAAGACCTTTCGAAAAGTATGCAATAAAATTAAGGCCTTTTTTGTAAAGACGTAAAATAGCGAAGAGCTATCAGGAAATTGGTTGTAAATCATAAACTACTGTTTTTAATTTTAAGTACATATTGTAACACCAGATTTAATGATTTTTTTTAATAAACGCCAAAAAGAATTAGTATGGCCGAAACGTTAAAAATATAGCTCTCACTAAATTCGCCCAGTTTTCTAAAGTAAATAATAACGTTGATAAAGATTAGTTTTGCAAATCTATTTACATATTTTACAAGGGAAAGAAATAATAAATAATATTTCTACACCTTTGATATGAGCATTTGTCCAAGGTAATTGATAATAACCTCATCGCGAAATACAGCAAAGTATGAAATGAAACTACACTTTACGAAGCTACAGCTGTATGAAGTCTAAGTTTTTAATGTTAAGTCTTAAGTTGACCGACTTAATGACCCGTTTTCTTTTGGCTGCAAAGCCTAGAACATTTCATAGAAGGGTAATATTCAAAGTCGATACTTAGCGCTAAGAATGACTCCAGCACGTCAAAACCATTACATTTTAAGATGGAAGTCACAGTGTTAACTCTGAATTTTACCCTTAAAGTAAACGGGTCGTACAATTGCTGGCCATTGTCGTTTTAACACGAAAGAGCATTAAATAAGCGCTTTAATAATTTAACGATGGAAATATGTACACAATGTTCTACAGCAAGATCACGAATCCAACGTTTAAAAGTACATCAATAATATCGGTAACTTATTTTACATTTTCACACAATACAGCAGGCAATAACACAATTTACCACGACGCATCAAAAATCTTTGATTTAAAATCTCAGACATTCCGGGCAAACAAACACGTTTCAAAGTAACAGTGAACGGTTTATAAAACAAATTTAAGAGAGTTTAAGCGTTAGATTTAGAGTCGTGACTTACAACAAAGTATGAGTCCCGTATGTCAGAATTCAATTCGTTTCTGACTCACGGGAGTCATACTTAGCGCTGAGCCCCGCCTGTAAATCTATGTCTTTCAACTAACAGAGTAATCAGTGATTTTGCTTTTTTTACTTTTTCTGATTCTTTTTTAATATTTTCCGATTTTCATTGCCACAACTGCCAGCAGTGTGAATTACCGACGTTAGCAGCTCATTTCTATTTTAATTGCTTCATAAAAATAGAAAACAGGAGCGTTTTCGTTGACACGAAGTCGGCGTCAAGCTTGTATGAGTCAATTTTGTCTCAATAAATAGGATTTCAGTCAGGTTTCCAAGTCTTAAAAGATTAAGCTAATTTAATTATTAAAATAACTGAAAGTAATCAATACTCGAGGGGACTTTAAAAGTACCGCTTGGTCCGACTACTATACGTCAAAAATATTTTCGATTTTGACAAACGGGAGTCATAGTTCGCGCTTGTCTCGGAATTTGGCTTAAGTCCATGTCAGTGGTGTATTTCTCATTAACTAAATGTGCCGCTAATCTGGTAACTATTTTCTGATTACATGTGAATCCGGATACTATATACCTAGACTAAAAATATAGCAACCAGACGACCCACATGTTATAAATGCAGTTTCGAAAAGCGAAGTTTTAGACAGAGGTCCTGTAGAAAAGTGAATACTTTAGATACACACGAAACACACCAATTGAGTAATGTTCTCTTAATGACTGACCTTTATTTACATAATTTCACATTTATATACTTATTTTAATAATTTATGTTATGACATATTAACACGATTTAAACTAACATACACTAAGACTATAGCGATATTGAAAAGAATTTCGAATTTAGGAGAACATTCGACTAGCTTTGATAACGAATTTTTTTTTATATACCTTGGTTTATATTTATTTTTAGAAATGAGGGCAAAGTTCTAATGATATAGATATAGTATACGAGTTATAGGAATGGACACGATTTTTTAGGTATGCTATCAACCTGTAGTATCCTTTCTATGTTATGTTCCGTATGTTACAAAAGCTAAGGGAACGATTAAAAACTCTAGGTTGATAGACTTATAGGATAACGAAAATCGTGAATCCTACCATACATGCTTAAAAAATGGAGGATATTCGCAATATTAAGTTGATTATATTTTAAGTTTTTAAAATAAAATAAATATTTAATCATTTCAACATTTTTATTATGAAAACGGAAACAGTGAAAAAGTACATAACTGTAAATTGTAGTTGGTTACAGTGTTGCTTATAAACAAATAATTTACAGTTCAAAACGTCTATACTTTTACTCTGTCCGATAAATAAATCTAGAGGATAGTGTTATAACTATGGTAATTTACTACGACAATCATTGGCGGTATTTTATTTAACTAAGAGACAGAGTAAAAATATAGGATCGCAAGTTCGATACATAAAGCGGTTTACTTTTCTCTACATTTAAAATATAAAAGCATCTGTCGCCTTGTTCAATAATGTCGATTTGAATATATAAACTATTCGGTCATCTAGGTAAACGAAATATAGATTTCCACTTATTTATCTACATCCATATCGACATAACTGGTCCGGTAAGGCTACAAACATTTAGATAATAGAAATAGTTAATATCTCGTAATATACACTTCGCCGATAGCGCCGATTTTTGGAAAGCGACATCTTTTATACAAACCGAATAACATTATCTGAGCGCGCGTTTTGTTTAATAATTTACCAATCGAAGACCTTTCGAAAAGTATGCAATAAAATTAAGGCCTTTTTTGTAAAGACGTAAAATAGCGAAGAGCTATCAGGAAATTGGTTGTAAATCATAAACTACTGTTTTTAATTTTAAGTACATATTGTAACACCAGATTTAATGATTTTTTTTAATAAACGCCAAAAAGAATTAGTATGGCCGAAACGTTAAAAATATAGCTCTCACTAAATTCGCCCAGTTTTCTAAAGTAAATAATAACGTTGATAAAGATTAGTTTTGCAAATCTATTTACATATTTTACATGGGAAAGAAATAATAAATAATATTTCTACACCTTTGATATGAGCATTTGTCCAAGGTAATTGATAATAACCTCATCGCGAAATACAGCAAAGTATGAAATGAAACTACACTTTACGAAGCGACAGCTGTATGAAGTCTAAGTTTTTAAGGTTAAGTCTTAAGTTGACCGACTAAATGACCCGTTTTCTTTTGGCTGCAAAGCCTAGAACATTTCATAGAAGGGTAATATTCAAAGTCGATACTTAGCGCTAAGAATGACTCCAGCACGTCAAAACCATTACATTTTAAGATGGAAGTCACAGTGTTAACTCTGAATTTTGCCCTTAAAGTAAACGGGTCGTACAATTGCTGGCCATTGTCGTTTTAACACGAAAGAGCATTAAATAAGCGCTTTAATAATTTAACGATGGAAATATGTACACAATGTTCTACAGCAAGATCACGAATCCAACGTTTAAAAGTACATCAATAATATCGGTAACTTATTTTACATTTTCACACAATACAGCAGGCAATAACACAATTTACCACGACGCATCAAAAATCTTTGATTTAAAATCTCAGACATTCCGGGCAAACAAACACGTTTCAAAGTAACAGTGAACGGTTTATAAAACAAATTTAAGAGAGTTTAAGCGTTAGATTTAGAGTCGTGACTTACAACAAAGTATGAGTCCCGTATGTCAGAATTCAATTCGTTTCTGACTCACGGGAGTCATACTTAGCGCTGAGCCCCGCCTGTAAATCTATGTCTTTCAACTAACAGAGTAATCAGTGATTTTGCTTTTTTTACTTTTTCTGATTCTTTTTTAATATTTTCCGATTTTCATTGCCACAACTGCCAGCAGTGTGAATTACCGACGTTAGCAGCTCATTTCTATTTTAATTGCTTCATAAAAATAGAAAACAGGAGCGTTTTCGTTGACACGAAGTCGGCGTCAAGCTTGTATGAGTCAATTTTGTCTCAATAAATAGGATTTCAGTCAGGTTTCCAAGTCTTAAAAGATTAAGCTAATTTAATTATTAAAATAACTGAAAGTAATCAATACTCGAGGGGACTTTAAAAGTACCGCTTGGTCCGACTACTATACGTCAAAAATATTTTCGATTTTGACAAACGGGAGTCATAGTTCGCGCTTGTCTCGGAATTTGGCTTAAGTCCATGTCAGTGGTGTATTTCTCATTAACTAAATGTGCCGCTAATCTGGTAACTATTTTCTGATTACATGTGAATCCGGATTCTATATACCTAGACTAAAAATATAGCAACCAGACGACCCACATGTTATAAATGCAGTTTCGAAAAGCGAAGTTTTAGACAGAGGTCCTGTAGAAAAGTGAATACTTTAGATACACACGAAACACACCAATTGAGTAATGTTCTCTTAATGACTGACCTTTATTTACATAATTTCACATTTATATACTTATTTTAATAATTTATGTTATGACATATTAACACGATTTAAACTAACATACACTAAGACTATAGCGATATTGAAAAGAATTTCGAATTTAGGAGAACATTCGACTAGCTTTGATAACGAATTTTTTTTTATATAACTTGGTTTATATTTATTTTTAGAAATGAGGGCAAAGTTCTAATGATATAGATATAGTATACGAGTTATAGGAATGGACACGATTTTTTAGGTATGCTATCAACCTGTAGTATCCTTTCTATGTTATGTTCCGTATGTTACAAAAGCTAAGGGAACGATTAAAAACTCTAGGTTGATAGACTTATAGGATAACGAAAATCGTGAATCCTACCATCCATGCTTAAAAAATGGAGGATATTCGCAATATTAAGTTGATTATATTTTAAGTTTTTAAAATAAAATAAATATTTAATCATTTCAACATTTTTATTATGAAAACGGAAACAGTGAAAAAGTACATAACTGTAAATTGTAGTTGGTTACAGTGTTGCTTATAAACAAATAATTTACAGTTCAAAACGTCTATACTTTTACTCTGTCCGATAAATAAATCTAGAGGATAGTGTTATAACTATGGTAATTTACTACGACAATCATTGGCGGTATTTTATTTAACTAAGAGACAGAGTAAAAATATAGGATCGCAAGTTCGATACATAAAGCGGTTTACTTTTCTCTACATTTAAAATATAAAAGCATCTGTCGCCTTGTTCAATAATGTCGATTTGAATATATAAACTATTCGGTCATCTAGGTAAACGAAATATAGATTTCCACTTATTTATCTACATCCATATCGACATAACTGGTCCGGTAAGGCTACAAACATTTAGATAATAGAAATAGTTAATATCTCGTAATATACACTTCGCCGATAGCGCCGATTTTTGGAAAGCGACATCTTTTATACAAACCGAATAACATTATCTGAGCGCGCGTTTTGTTTAATAATTTACCAATCGAAGACCTTTCGAAAAGTATGCAATAAAATTAAGGCCTTTTTTGTAAAGACGTAAAATAGCGAAGAGCTATCAGGAAATTGGGTGTAAATCATAAACTACTGTTTTTAATTTTAAGTACATATTGTAACACCAGATTTAATGATTTTTTTTAATAAACGCCAAAAAGAATTAGTATGGCCGAAACGTTAAAAATATAGCTCTCACTAAATTCGCCCAGTTTTCTAAAGTAAATAATAACGTTGATAAAGATTAGTTTTGCAAATCTATTTACATATTTTACAAGGGAAAGAAATAATAAATAATATTTCTACACCTTTGATATGAGCATTTGTCCAAGGTAATTGATAATAACCTCATCGCGAAATACAGCAAAGTATGAAATGAAACTACACTTTACGAAGCGACAGCTGTATGAAGTCTAAGTTTTTAAGGTTAAGTCTTAAGTTGACCGACTAAATGACCCGTTTTCTTTTGGCTGCAAAGCCTAGAACATTTCATAGAAGGGTAATATTCAAAGTCGATACTTAGCGCTAAGAATGACTCCAGCACGTCAAAACCATTACATTTTAAGATGGAAGTCACAGTGTTAACTCTGAATTTTACCCTTAAAGTAAACGGGTCGTACAATTGCTGGCCATTGTCGTTTTAACACGAAAGAGCATTAAATAAGCGCTTTAATAATTTAACGATGGAAATATGTACACAATGTTCTACAGCAAGATCACGAATCCAACGTTTAAAAGTACATCAATAATATCGGTAACTTATTTTACATTTTCACACAATACAGCAGGCAATAACACAATTTACCACGACGCATCAAAAATCTTTGATTTAAAATCTCAGACATTCCGGGCAAACAAACACGTTTCAAAGTAACAGTGAACGGTTTATAAAACAAATTTAAGAGAGTTTAAGCGTTAGATTTAGAGTCGTGACTTACAACAAAGTATGAGTCCCGTATGTCAGAATTCAATTCGTTTCTGACTCACGGGAGTCATACTTAGCGCTGAGCCCCGCCTGTAAATCTATGTCTTTCAACTAACAGAGTAATCAGTGATTTTGCTTTTTTTACTTTTTCTGATTCTTTTTTAATATTTTCCGATTTTCATTGCCACAACTGCCAGCAGTGTGAATTACCGACGTTAGCAGCTCATTTCTATTTTAATTGCTTCATAAAAATAGAAAACAGGAGCGTTTTCGTTGACACGAAGTCGGCGTCAAGCTTGTATGAGTCAATTTTGTCTCAATAAATAGGATTTCAGTCAGGTTTCCAAGTCTTAAAAGATTAAGCTAATTTAATTATTAAAATAACTGAAAGTAATCAATACTCGAGGGGACTTTAAAAGTACCGCTTGGTCCGACTACTATACGTCAAAAATATTTTCGATTTTGACAAACGGGAGTCATAGTTCGCGCTTGTCTCGGAATTTGGCTTAAGTCCATGTCAGTGGTGTATTTCTCATTAACTAAATGTGCCGCTAATCTGGTAACTATTTTCTGATTACATGTGAATCCGGATACTATATACCTAGACTAAAAATATAGCAACCAGACGACCCACATGTTATAAATGCAGTTTCGAAAAGCGAAGTTTTAGACAGAGGTCCTGTAGAAAAGTGAATACTTTAGATACACACGAAACACACCAATTGAGTAATGTTCTCTTAATGACTGACCTTTATTTACATAATTTCACATTTATATACTTATTTTAATAATTTATGTTATGACATATTAACACGATTTAAACTAACATACACTAAGACTATAGCGATATTGAAAAGAATTTCGAATTTAGGAGAACATTCGACTAGCTTTGATAACGAATTTTTTTTTATATAACTTGGTTTATATTTATTTTTAGAAATGAGGGCAAAGTTCTAATGATATAGATATAGTATACGAGTTATAGGAATGGACACGATTTTTTAGGTATGCTATCAACCTGTAGTATCCTTTCTATGTTATGTTCCGTATGTTACAAAAGCTAAGGGAACGATTAAAAACTCTAGGTTGATAGACTTATAGGATAACGAAAATCGTGAATCCTACCATACATGCTTAAAAAATGGAGGATATTCGCAATATTAAGTTGATTATATTTTAAGTTTTTAAAATAAAATAAATATTTAATCATTTCAACATTTTTATTATGAAAACGGAAACAGTGAAAAAGTACATAACTGTAAATTGTAGTTGGTTACAGTGTTGCTTATAAACAAATAATTTACAGTTCAAAACGTCTATACTTTTACTCTGTCCGATAAATAAATCTAGAGGATAGTGTTATAACTATGGTAATTTACTACGACAATCATTGGCGGTATTTTATTTAACTAAGAGACAGAGTAAAAATATAGGATCGCAAGTTCGATACATAAAGCGGTTTACTTTTCTCTACATTTAAAATATAAAAGCATCTGTCGCCTTGTTCAATAATGTCGATTTGAATATATAAACTATTCGGTCATCTAGGTAAACGAAATATAGATTTCCACTTATTTATCTACATCCATATCGACATAACTGGTCCGGTAAGGCTACAAACATTTAGATAATAGAAATAGTTAATATCTCGTAATATACACTTCGCCGATAGCGCCGATTTTTGGAAAGCGACATCTTTTATACAAACCGAATAACATTATCTGAGCGCGCGTTTTGTTTAATAATTTACCAATCGAAGACCTTTCGAAAAGTATGCAATAAAATTAAGGCTTTTTTGTAAAGACGTAAAATAGCGAAGAGCTATCAGGAAATTGGTTGTAAATCATAAACTACTGTTTTTAATTTTAAGTACATATTGTAACACCAGATTTAATGATTTTTTTTAATAAACGCCAAAAAGAATTAGTATGGCCGAAACGTTAAAAATATAGCTCTCACTAAATTCGCCCAGTTTTCTAAAGTAAATAATAACGTTGATAAAAATTAGTTTTGCAAATCTATTTACATATTTTACAAGGGAAAGAAATAATAAATAATATTTCTACACCTTTGATATGAGCATTTGTCCAAGGTAATTGATAATAACCTCATCGCGAAATACAGCAAAGTATGAAATGAAACTACACTTTACGAAGCGACAGCTGTATGAAGTCTAAGTTTTTAAGGTTAAGTCTTAAGTTGACCGACTAAATGACCCGCTTTCTTTTGGCTGCAAAGCCTAGAACATTTCATAGAAGGGTAATATTCAAAGTCGATACTTAGCGCTAAGAATGACTCCAGCACGTCAAAACCATTACATTTTAAGATGGAAGTCACAGTGTTAACTCTGAATTTTACCCTTAAAGTAAACGGGTCGTACAATTGCTGGCCATTGTCGTTTTAACACGAAAGAGCATTAAATAAGCGCTTTAATAATTTAACGATGGAAATATGTACACAATGTTCTACAGCAAGATCACGAATCCAACGTTTAAAAGTACATCAATAATATCGGTAACTTATTTTACATTTTCACACAATACAGCAGGCAATAACACAATTTACCACGACGCATCAAAAATCTTTGATTTAAAATCTCAGACATTCCGGGCAAACAAACACGTTTCAAAGTAACAGTGAACGGTTTATAAAACAAATTTAAGAGAGTTTAAGCGTTAGATTTAGAGTCGTGACTTACAACAAAGTATGAGTCCCGTATGTCAGAATTCAATTCGTTTCTGACTCACGGGAGTCATACTTAGCGCTGAGCCCCGCCTGTAAATCTATGTCTTTCAACTAACAGATTAATCAGTGATTTTGCTTTTTTTACTTTTTCTGATTCTTTTTTAATATTTTCCGATTTTCATTGCCGCAACTGCCAGCAGTGTGAATTACCGACGTTAGCAGCTCATTTCTATTTTAATTGCTTCATAAAAATAGAAAACAGGAGCGTTTTCGTTGACACGAAGTCGGCGTCAAGCTTGTATGAGTCAATTTTGTCTCAATAAATAGGATTTCAGTCAGGTTTCCAAGTCTTAAAAGATTAAGCTAATTTAATTATTAAAATAACTGAAAGTAATCAATACTCGAGGGGACTTTAAAAGTACCGCTTGGTCCGACTACTATACGTCAAAAATATTTTCGATTTTGACAAACGGGAGTCATAGTTCGCGCTTGTCTCGGAATTTGGCTTAAGTCCATGTCAGTGGTGTATTTCTCATTAACTAAATGTGCCGCTAATCTGGTAACTATTTTCTGATTACATGTGAATCCGGATACTATATACCTAGACTAAAAATATAGCAACCAGACGACCCACATGTTATAAATGCAGTTTCGAAAAGCGAAGTTTTAGACAGAGGTCCTGTAGAAAAGTGAATACTTTAGATACACACGAAACACCAATTGAGTAATGTTCTCTTAATGACTGACATTTATTTACATAATTTCACATTTATATACTTATTTTAATAATTTATGTTATGACATATTAACACGATTTAAACTAACATACACTAAGACTATAGCGATATTGAAAAGAATTTCGAATTTAGGAGAACATTCGACTAGCTTTGATAACGAATTTTTTTTATATAACTTGGTTTATATTTATTTTTAGAAATGAGGGCAAAGTTCTAATGATATAGATATAGTATACGAGTTATAGGAATGGACACGATTTTTTAGGTATGCTATCAACCTGTAGTATCCTTTCTATGTTATGTTCCGTATGTTACAAAAGCTAAGGGAACGATTAAAAACTCTAGGTTGATAGACTTATAGGATAACGAAAATCGTGAATCCTACCATACATGCTTAAAAAATGGAGGATATTCGCAATATTAAGTTGATTATATTTTAAGTTTTTAAAATAAAATAAATATTTAATCATTTCAACATTTTTATTATGAAAACGGAAACAGTGAAAAAGTACATAACTGTAAATTGTAGTTGGTTACAGTGTTGCTTATAAACAAATAATTTACAGTTCAAAACGTCTATACTTTTACTCTGTCCGATAAATAAATCTAGAGGATAGTGTTATAACTATGGTAATTTACTACGACAATCATTGGCGGTATTTTATTTAACTAAGAGACAGAGTAAAAATATAGGATCGCAAGTTCGATACATAAAGCGGTTTACTTTTCTCTACATTTAAAATATAAAAGCATCTGTCGCCTTGTTCAATAATGTCGATTTGAATATATAAACTATTCGGTCATCTAGGTAAACGAAATATAGATTTCCACTTATTTATCTACATCCATATCGACATAACTGGTCCGGTAAGGCTACAAACATTTAGATAATAGAAATAGTTAATATCTCGTAATATACACTTCGCCGATAGCGCCGATTTTTGGAAAGCGACATCTTTTATACAAACCGAATAACATTATCTGAGCGCGCGTTTTGTTTAATAATTTACCAATCGAAGACCTTTCGAAAAGTATGCAATAAAATTAAGGCCTTTTTTGTAAAGACGTAAAATAGCGAAGAGCTATCAGGAAATTGGTTGTAAATCATAAACTACTGTTTTTAATTTTAAGTACATATTGTAACACCAGATTTAATGATTTTTTTTAATAAACGCCAAAAAGAATTAGTATGGCCGAAACGTTAAAAATATAGCTCTCACTAAATTCGCCCAGTTTTCTAAAGTAAATAATAACGTTGATAAAGATTAGTTTTGCAAATCTATTTACATATTTTACAAGGGAAAGAAATAATAAATAATATTTCTACACCTTTGATATGAGCATTTGTCCAAGGTAATTGATAATAACCTCATCGCGAAATACAGCAAAGTATGAAATGAAACTACACTTTACGAAGCTACAGCTGTATGAAGTCTAAGTTTTTAATGTTAAGTCTTAAGTTGACCGACTTAATGACCCGTTTTCTTTTGGCTGCAAAGCCTAGAACATTTCATAGAAGGGTAATATTCAAAGTCGATACTTAGCGCTAAGAATGACTCCAGCACGTCAAAACCATTACATTTTAAGATGGAAGTCACAGTGTTAACTCTGAATTTTACCCTTAAAGTAAACGGGTCGTACAATTGCTGGCCATTGTCGTTTTAACACGAAAGAGCATTAAATAAGCGCTTTAATAATTTAACGATGGAAATATGTACACAATGTTCTACAGCAAGATCACGAATCCAACGTTTAAAAGTACATCAATAATATCGGTAACTTATTTTACATTTTCACACAATACAGCAGGCAATAACACAATTTACCACGACGCATCAAAAATCTTTGATTTAAAATCTCAGACATTCCGGGCAAACAAACACGTTTCAAAGTAACAGTGAACGGTTTATAAAACAAATTTAAGAGAGTTTAAGCGTTAGATTTAGAGTCGTGACTTACAACAAAGTATGAGTCCCGTATGTCAGAATTCAATTCGTTTCTGACTCACGGGAGTCATACTTAGCGCTGAGCCCCGCCTGTAAATCTATGTCTTTCAACTAACAGAGTAATCAGTGATTTTGCTTTTTTTACTTTTTCTGATTCTTTTTTAATATTTTCCGATTTTCATTGCCACAACTGCCAGCAGTGTGAATTACCGACGTTAGCAGCTCATTTCTATTTTAATTGCTTCATAAAAATAGAAAACAGGAGCGTTTTCGTTGACACGAAGTCGGCGTCAAGCTTGTATGAGTCAATTTTGTCTCAATAAATAGGATTTCAGTCAGGTTTCCAAGTCTTAAAAGATTAAGCTAATTTAATTATTAAAATAACTGAAAGTAATCAATACTCGAGGGGACTTTAAAAGTACCGCTTGGTCCGACTACTATACGTCAAAAATATTTTCGATTTTGACAAACGGGAGTCATAGTTCGCGCTTGTCTCGGAATTTGGCTTAAGTCCATGTCAGTGGTGTATTTCTCATTAACTAAATGTGCCGCTAATCTGGTAACTATTTTCTGATTACATGTGAATCCGGATACTATATACCTAGACTAAAAATATAGCAACCAGACGACCCACATGTTATAAATGCAGTTTCGAAAAGCGAAGTTTTAGACAGAGGTCCTGTAGAAAAGTGAATACTTTAGATACACACGAAACACACCAATTGAGTAATGTTCTCTTAATGACTGACCTTTATTTACATAATTTCACATTTATATACTTATTTTAATAATTTATGTTATGACATATTAACACGATTTAAACTAACATACACTAAGACTATAGCGATATTGAAAAGAATTTCGAATTTAGGAGAACATTCGACTAGCTTTGATAACGAATTTTTTTTTATATACCTTGGTTTATATTTATTTTTAGAAATGAGGGCAAAGTTCTAATGATATAGATATAGTATACGAGTTATAGGAATGGACACGATTTTTTAGGTATGCTATCAACCTGTAGTATCCTTTCTATGTTATGTTCCGTATGTTACAAAAGCTAAGGGAACGATTAAAAACTCTAGGTTGATAGACTTATAGGATAACGAAAATCGTGAATCCTACCATACATGCTTAAAAAATGGAGGATATTCGCAATATTAAGTTGATTATATTTTAAGTTTTTAAAATAAAATAAATATTTAATCATTTCAACATTTTTATTATGAAAACGGAAACAGTGAAAAAGTACATAACTGTAAATTGTAGTTGGTTACAGTGTTGCTTATAAACAAATAATTTACAGTTCAAAACGTCTATACTTTTACTCTGTCCGATAAATAAATCTAGAGGATAGTGTTATAACTATGGTAATTTACTACGACAATCATTGGCGGTATTTTATTTAACTAAGAGACAGAGTAAAAATATAGGATCGCAAGTTCGATACATAAAGCGGTTTACTTTTCTCTACATTTAAAATATAAAAGCATCTGTCGCCTTGTTCAATAATGTCGATTTGAATATATAAACTATTCGGTCATCTAGGTAAACGAAATATAGATTTCCACTTATTTATCTACATCCATATCGACATAACTGGTCCGGTAAGGCTACAAACATTTAGATAATAGAAATAGTTAATATCTCGTAATATACACTTCGCCGATAGCGCCGATTTTTGGAAAGCGACATCTTTTATACAAACCGAATAACATTATCTGAGCGCGCGTTTTGTTTAATAATTTACCAATCGAAGACCTTTCGAAAAGTATGCAATAAAATTAAGGCCTTTTTTGTAAAGACGTAAAATAGCGAAGAGCTATCAGGAAATTGGTTGTAAATCATAAACTACTGTTTTTAATTTTAAGTACATATTGTAACACCAGATTTAATGATTTTTTTTAATAAACGCCAAAAAGAATTAGTATGGCCGAAACGTTAAAAATATAGCTCTCACTAAATTCGCCCAGTTTTCTAAAGTAAATAATAACGTTGATAAAGATTAGTTTTGCAAATCTATTTACATATTTTACATGGGAAAGAAATAATAAATAATATTTCTACACCTTTGATATGAGCATTTGTCCAAGGTAATTGATAATAACCTCATCGCGAAATACAGCAAAGTATGAAATGAAACTACACTTTACGAAGCGACAGCTGTATGAAGTCTAAGTTTTTAAGGTTAAGTCTTAAGTTGACCGACTAAATGACCCGTTTTCTTTTGGCTGCAAAGCCTAGAACATTTCATAGAAGGGTAATATTCAAAGTCGATACTTAGCGCTAAGAATGACTCCAGCACGTCAAAACCATTACATTTTAAGATGGAAGTCACAGTGTTAACTCTGAATTTTGCCCTTAAAGTAAACGGGTCGTACAATTGCTGGCCATTGTCGTTTTAACACGAAAGAGCATTAAATAAGCGCTTTAATAATTTAACGATGGAAATATGTACACAATGTTCTACAGCAAGATCACGAATCCAACGTTTAAAAGTACATCAATAATATCGGTAACTTATTTTACATTTTCACACAATACAGCAGGCAATAACACAATTTACCACGACGCATCAAAAATCTTTGATTTAAAATCTCAGACATTCCGGGCAAACAAACACGTTTCAAAGTAACAGTGAACGGTTTATAAAACAAATTTAAGAGAGTTTAAGCGTTAGATTTAGAGTCGTGACTTACAACAAAGTATGAGTCCCGTATGTCAGAATTCAATTCGTTTCTGACTCACGGGAGTCATACTTAGCGCTGAGCCCCGCCTGTAAATCTATGTCTTTCAACTAACAGAGTAATCAGTGATTTTGCTTTTTTTACTTTTTCTGATTCTTTTTTAATATTTTCCGATTTTCATTGCCACAACTGCCAGCAGTGTGAATTACCGACGTTAGCAGCTCATTTCTATTTTAATTGCTTCATAAAAATAGAAAACAGGAGCGTTTTCGTTGACACGAAGTCGGCGTCAAGCTTGTATGAGTCAATTTTGTCTCAATAAATAGGATTTCAGTCAGGTTTCCAAGTCTTAAAAGATTAAGCTAATTTAATTATTAAAATAACTGAAAGTAATCAATACTCGAGGGGACTTTAAAAGTACCGCTTGGTCCGACTACTATACGTCAAAAATATTTTCGATTTTGACAAACGGGAGTCATAGTTCGCGCTTGTCTCGGAATTTGGCTTAAGTCCATGTCAGTGGTGTATTTCTCATTAACTAAATGTGCCGCTAATCTGGTAACTATTTTCTGATTACATGTGAATCCGGATTCTATATACCTAGACTAAAAATATAGCAACCAGACGACCCACATGTTATAAATGCAGTTTCGAAAAGCGAAGTTTTAGACAGAGGTCCTGTAGAAAAGTGAATACTTTAGATACACACGAAACACACCAATTGAGTAATGTTCTCTTAATGACTGACCTTTATTTACATAATTTCACATTTATATACTTATTTTAATAATTTATGTTATGACATATTAACACGATTTAAACTAACATACACTAAGACTATAGCGATATTGAAAAGAATTTCGAATTTAGGAGAACATTCGACTAGCTTTGATAACGAATTTTTTTTTATATAACTTGGTTTATATTTATTTTTAGAAATGAGGGCAAAGTTCTAATGATATAGATATAGTATACGAGTTATAGGAATGGACACGATTTTTTAGGTATGCTATCAACCTGTAGTATCCTTTCTATGTTATGTTCCGTATGTTACAAAAGCTAAGGGAACGATTAAAAACTCTAGGTTGATAGACTTATAGGATAACGAAAATCGTGAATCCTACCATCCATGCTTAAAAAATGGAGGATATTCGCAATATTAAGTTGATTATATTTTAAGTTTTTAAAATAAAATAAATATTTAATCATTTCAACATTTTTATTATGAAAACGGAAACAGTGAAAAAGTACATAACTGTAAATTGTAGTTGGTTACAGTGTTGCTTATAAACAAATAATTTACAGTTCAAAACGTCTATACTTTTACTCTGTCCGATAAATAAATCTAGAGGATAGTGTTATAACTATGGTAATTTACTACGACAATCATTGGCGGTATTTTATTTAACTAAGAGACAGAGTAAAAATATAGGATCGCAAGTTCGATACATAAAGCGGTTTACTTTTCTCTACATTTAAAATATAAAAGCATCTGTCGCCTTGTTCAATAATGTCGATTTGAATATATAAACTATTCGGTCATCTAGGTAAACGAAATATAGATTTCCACTTATTTATCTACATCCATATCGACATAACTGGTCCGGTAAGGCTACAAACATTTAGATAATAGAAATAGTTAATATCTCGTAATATACACTTCGCCGATAGCGCCGATTTTTGGAAAGCGACATCTTTTATACAAACCGAATAACATTATCTGAGCGCGCGTTTTGTTTAATAATTTACCAATCGAAGACCTTTCGAAAAGTATGCAATAAAATTAAGGCCTTTTTTGTAAAGACGTAAAATAGCGAAGAGCTATCAGGAAATTGGGTGTAAATCATAAACTACTGTTTTTAATTTTAAGTACATATTGTAACACCAGATTTAATGATTTTTTTTAATAAACGCCAAAAAGAATTAGTATGGCCGAAACGTTAAAAATATAGCTCTCACTAAATTCGCCCAGTTTTCTAAAGTAAATAATAACGTTGATAAAGATTAGTTTTGCAAATCTATTTACATATTTTACAAGGGAAAGAAATAATAAATAATATTTCTACACCTTTGATATGAGCATTTGTCCAAGGTAATTGATAATAACCTCATCGCGAAATACAGCAAAGTATGAAATGAAACTACACTTTACGAAGCGACAGCTGTATGAAGTCTAAGTTTTTAAGGTTAAGTCTTAAGTTGACCGACTAAATGACCCGTTTTCTTTTGGCTGCAAAGCCTAGAACATTTCATAGAAGGGTAATATTCAAAGTCGATACTTAGCGCTAAGAATGACTCCAGCACGTCAAAACCATTACATTTTAAGATGGAAGTCACAGTGTTAACTCTGAATTTTACCCTTAAAGTAAACGGGTCGTACAATTGCTGGCCATTGTCGTTTTAACACGAAAGAGCATTAAATAAGCGCTTTAATAATTTAACGATGGAAATATGTACACAATGTTCTACAGCAAGATCACGAATCCAACGTTTAAAAGTACATCAATAATATCGGTAACTTATTTTACATTTTCACACAATACAGCAGGCAATAACACAATTTACCACGACGCATCAAAAATCTTTGATTTAAAATCTCAGACATTCCGGGCAAACAAACACGTTTCAAAGTAACAGTGAACGGTTTATAAAACAAATTTAAGAGAGTTTAAGCGTTAGATTTAGAGTCGTGACTTACAACAAAGTATGAGTCCCGTATGTCAGAATTCAATTCGTTTCTGACTCACGGGAGTCATACTTAGCGCTGAGCCCCGCCTGTAAATCTATGTCTTTCAACTAACAGAGTAATCAGTGATTTTGCTTTTTTTACTTTTTCTGATTCTTTTTTAATATTTTCCGATTTTCATTGCCACAACTGCCAGCAGTGTGAATTACCGACGTTAGCAGCTCATTTCTATTTTAATTGCTTCATAAAAATAGAAAACAGGAGCGTTTTCGTTGACACGAAGTCGGCGTCAAGCTTGTATGAGTCAATTTTGTCTCAATAAATAGGATTTCAGTCAGGTTTCCAAGTCTTAAAAGATTAAGCTAATTTAATTATTAAAATAACTGAAAGTAATCAATACTCGAGGGGACTTTAAAAGTACCGCTTGGTCCGACTACTATACGTCAAAAATATTTTCGATTTTGACAAACGGGAGTCATAGTTCGCGCTTGTCTCGGAATTTGGCTTAAGTCCATGTCAGTGGTGTATTTCTCATTAACTAAATGTGCCGCTAATCTGGTAACTATTTTCTGATTACATGTGAATCCGGATACTATATACCTAGACTAAAAATATAGCAACCAGACGACCCACATGTTATAAATGCAGTTTCGAAAAGCGAAGTTTTAGACAGAGGTCCTGTAGAAAAGTGAATACTTTAGATACACACGAAACACACCAATTGAGTAATGTTCTCTTAATGACTGACCTTTATTTACATAATTTCACATTTATATACTTATTTTAATAATTTATGTTATGACATATTAACACGATTTAAACTAACATACACTAAGACTATAGCGATATTGAAAAGAATTTCGAATTTAGGAGAACATTCGACTAGCTTTGATAACGAATTTTTTTTTATATAACTTGGTTTATATTTATTTTTAGAAATGAGGGCAAAGTTCTAATGATATAGATATAGTATACGAGTTATAGGAATGGACACGATTTTTTAGGTATGCTATCAACCTGTAGTATCCTTTCTATGTTATGTTCCGTATGTTACAAAAGCTAAGGGAACGATTAAAAACTCTAGGTTGATAGACTTATAGGATAACGAAAATCGTGAATCCTACCATACATGCTTAAAAAATGGAGGATATTCGCAATATTAAGTTGATTATATTTTAAGTTTTTAAAATAAAATAAATATTTAATCATTTCAACATTTTTATTATGAAAACGGAAACAGTGAAAAAGTACATAACTGTAAATTGTAGTTGGTTACAGTGTTGCTTATAAACAAATAATTTACAGTTCAAAACGTCTATACTTTTACTCTGTCCGATAAATAAATCTAGAGGATAGTGTTATAACTATGGTAATTTACTACGACAATCATTGGCGGTATTTTATTTAACTAAGAGACAGAGTAAAAATATAGGATCGCAAGTTCGATACATAAAGCGGTTTACTTTTCTCTACATTTAAAATATAAAAGCATCTGTCGCCTTGTTCAATAATGTCGATTTGAATATATAAACTATTCGGTCATCTAGGTAAACGAAATATAGATTTCCACTTATTTATCTACATCCATATCGACATAACTGGTCCGGTAAGGCTACAAACATTTAGATAATAGAAATAGTTAATATCTCGTAATATACACTTCGCCGATAGCGCCGATTTTTGGAAAGCGACATCTTTTATACAAACCGAATAACATTATCTGAGCGCGCGTTTTGTTTAATAATTTACCAATCGAAGACCTTTCGAAAAGTATGCAATAAAATTAAGGCCTTTTTTGTAAAGACGTAAAATAGCGAAGAGCTATCAGGAAATTGGTTGTAAATCATAAACTACTGTTTTTAATTTTAAGTACATATTGTAACACCAGATTTAATGATTTTTTTTAATAAACGCCAAAAAGAATTAGTATGGCCGAAACGTTAAAAATATAGCTCTCACTAAATTCGCCCAGTTTTCTAAAGTAAATAATAACGTTGATAAAGATTAGTTTTGCAAATCTATTTACATATTTTACAAGGGAAAGAAATAATAAATAATATTTCTACACCTTTGATATGAGCATTTGTCCAAGGTAATTGATAATAACCTCATCGCGAAATACAGCAAAGTATGAAATGAAACTACACTTTACGAAGCGACAGCTGTATGAAGTCTAAGTTTTTAAGGTTAAGTCTTAAGTTGACCGACTAAATGACCCGTTTTCTTTTGGCTGCAAAGCCTAGAACATTTCATAGAAGGGTAATATTCAAAGTCGATACTTAGCGCTAAGAATGACTCCAGCACGTCAAAACCATTACATTTTAAGATGGAAGTCACAGTGTTAACTCTGAATTTTACCCTTAAAGTAAACGGGTCGTACAATTGCTGGCCATTGTCGTTTTAACACGAAAGAGCATTAAATAAGCGCTTTAATAATTTAACGATGGAAATATGTACACAATGTTCTACAGCAAGATCACGAATCCAACGTTTAAAAGTACATCAATAATATCGGTAACTTATTTTACATTTTCACACAATACAGCAGGCAATAACACAATTTACCACGACGCATCAAAAATCTTTGATTTAAAATCTCAGACATTCCGGGCAAACAAACACGTTTCAAAGTAACAGTGAACGGTTTATAAAACAAATTTAAGAGAGTTTAAGCGTTAGATTTAGAGTCGTGACTTACAACAAAGTATGAGTCCCGTATGTCAGAATTCAATTCGTTTCTGACTCACGGGAGTCATACTTAGCGCTGAGCCCCGCCTGTAAATCTATGTCTTTCAACTAACAGAGTAATCAGTGATTTTGCTTTTTTTACATTTTCTGATTCTTTTTTAATATTTTCCGATTTTCATTGCCACAACTGCCAGCAGTGTGAATTACCGACGTTAGCAGCTCATTTCTATTTTAATTGCTTCATAAAAATAGAAAACAGGAGCGTTTTCGTTGACACGAAGTCGGCGTCAAGCTTGTATGAGTCAATTTTGTCTCAATAAATAGGATTTCAGTCAGGTTTCCAAGTCTTAAAAGATTAAGCTAATTTAATTATTAAAATAACTGAAAGTAATCAATACTCGAGGGGACTTTAAAAGTACCGCTTGGTCCGACTACTATACGTCAAAAATATTTTCGATTTTGACAAACGGGAGTCATAGTTCGCGCTTGTCTCGGAATTTGGCTTAAGTCCATGTCAGTGGTGTATTTCTCATTAACTAAATGTGCCGCTAATCTGGTAACTATTTTCTGATTACATGTGAATCCGGATACTATATACCTAGACTAAAAATATAGCAACCAGACGACCCACATGTTATAAATGCAGTTTCGAAAAGCGAAGTTTTAGACAGAGGTCCTGTAGAAAAGTGAATACTTTAGATACACACGAAACACACCAATTGAGTAATGTTCTCTTAATGACTGACCTTTATTTACATAATTTCACATTTATATACTTATTTTAATAATTTATGTTATGACATATTAACACGATTTAAACTAACATACACTAAGACTATAGCGATATTGAAAAGAATTTCGAATTTAGGAGAACATTCGACTAGCTTTGATAACGAATTTTTTTTTATATACCTTGGTTTATATTTATTTTTAGAAATGAGGGCAAAGTTCTAATGATATAGATATAGTATACGAGTTATAGGAATGGACACGATTTTTTAGGTATGCTATCAACCTGTAGTATCCTTTCTATGTTATGTTCCGTATGTTACAAAAGCTAAGGGAACGATTAAAAACTCTAGGTTGATAGACTTATAGGATAACGAAAATCGTGAATCCTACCATACATGCTTAAAAAATGGAGGATATTCGCAATATTAAGTTGATTATATTTTAAGTTTTTAAAATAAAATAAATATTTAATCATTTCAACATTTTTATTATGAAAACGGAAACAGTGAAAAAGTACATAACTGTAAATTGTAGTTGGTTACAGTGTTGCTTATAAACAAATAATTTACAGTTCAAAACGTCTATACTTTTACTCTGTCCGATAAATAAATCTAGAGGATAGTGTTATAACTATGGTAATTTACTACGACAATCATTGGCGGTATTTTATTTAACTAAGAGACAGAGTAAAAATATAGGATCGCAAGTTCGATACATAAAGCGGTTTACTTTTCTCTACATTTAAAATATAAAAGCATCTGTCGCCTTGTTCAATAATGTCGATTTGAATATATAAACTATTCGGTCATCTAGGTAAACGAAATATAGATTTCCACTTATTTATCTACATCCATATCGACATAACTGGTCCGGTAAGGCTACAAACATTTAGATAATAGAAATAGTTAATATCTCGTAATATACACTTCGCCGATAGCGCCGATTTTTGGAAAGCGACATCTTTTATACAAACCGAATAACATTATCTGAGCGCGCGTTTTGTTTAATAATTTACCAATCGAAGACCTTTCGAAAAGTATGCAATAAAATTAAGGCCTTTTTTGTAAAGACGTAAAATAGCGAAGAGCTATCAGGAAATTGGTTGTAAATCATAAACTACTGTTTTTAATTTTAAGTACATATTGTAACACCAGATTTAATGATTTTTTTTAATAAACGCCAAAAAGAATTAGTATGGCCGAAACGTTAAAAATATAGCTCTCACTAAATTCGCCCAGTTTTCTAAAGTAAATAATAACGTTGATAAAGATTAGTTTTGCAAATCTATTTACATATTTTACATGGGAAAGAAATAATAAATAATATTTCTACACCTTTGATATGAGCATTTGTCCAAGGTAATTGATAATAACCTCATCGCGAAATACAGCAAAGTATGAAATGAAACTACACTTTACGAAGCGACAGCTGTATGAAGTCTAAGTTTTTAAGGTTAAGTCTTAAGTTGACCGACTAAATGACCCGTTTTCTTTTGGCTGCAAAGCCTAGAACATTTCATAGAAGGGTAATATTCAAAGTCGATACTTAGCGCTAAGAATGACTCCAGCACGTCAAAACCATTACATTTTAAGATGGAAGTCACAGTGTTAACTCTGAATTTTGCCCTTAAAGTAAACGGGTCGTACAATTGCTGGCCATTGTCGTTTTAACACGAAAGAGCATTAAATAAGCGCTTTAATAATTTAACGATGGAAATATGTACACAATGTTCTACAGCAAGATCACGAATCCAACGTTTAAAAGTACATCAATAATATCGGTAACTTATTTTACATTTTCACACAATACAGCAGGCAATAACACAATTTACCACGACGCATCAAAAATCTTTGATTTAAAATCTCAGACATTCCGGGCAAACAAACACGTTTCAAAGTAACAGTGAACGGTTTATAAAACAAATTTAAGAGAGTTTAAGCGTTAGATTTAGAGTCGTGACTTACAACAAAGTATGAGTCCCGTATGTCAGAATTCAATTCGTTTCTGACTCACGGGAGTCATACTTAGCGCTGAGCCCCGCCTGTAAATCTATGTCTTTCAACTAACAGAGTAATCAGTGATTTTGCTTTTTTTACTTTTTCTGATTCTTTTTTAATATTTTCCGATTTTCATTGCCACAACTGCCAGCAGTGTGAATTACCGACGTTAGCAGCTCATTTCTATTTTAATTGCTTCATAAAAATAGAAAACAGGAGCGTTTTCGTTGACACGAAGTCGGCGTCAAGCTTGTATGAGTCAATTTTGTCTCAATAAATAGGATTTCAGTCAGGTTTCCAAGTCTTAAAAGATTAAGCTAATTTAATTATTAAAATAACTGAAAGTAATCAATACTCGAGGGGACTTTAAAAGTACCGCTTGGTCCGACTACTATACGTCAAAAATATTTTCGATTTTGACAAACGGGAGTCATAGTTCGCGCTTGTCTCGGAATTTGGCTTAAGTCCATGTCAGTGGTGTATTTCTCATTAACTAAATGTGCCGCTAATCTGGTAACTATTTTCTGATTACATGTGAATCCGGATTCTATATACCTAGACTAAAAATATAGCAACCAGACGACCCACATGTTATAAATGCAGTTTCGAAAAGCGAAGTTTTAGACAGAGGTCCTGTAGAAAAGTGAATACTTTAGATACACACGAAACACACCAATTGAGTAATGTTCTCTTAATGACTGACCTTTATTTACATAATTTCACATTTATATACTTATTTTAATAATTTATGTTATGACATATTAACACGATTTAAACTAACATACACTAAGACTATAGCGATATTGAAAAGAATTTCGAATTTAGGAGAACATTCGACTAGCTTTGATAACGAATTTTTTTTTATATAACTTGGTTTATATTTATTTTTAGAAATGAGGGCAAAGTTCTAATGATATAGATATAGTATACGAGTTATAGGAATGGACACGATTTTTTAGGTATGCTATCAACCTGTAGTATCCTTTCTATGTTATGTTCCGTATGTTACAAAAGCTAAGGGAACGATTAAAAACTCTAGGTTGATAGACTTATAGGATAACGAAAATCGTGAATCCTACCATCCATGCTTAAAAAATGGAGGATATTCGCAATATTAAGTTGATTATATTTTAAGTTTTTAAAATAAAATAAATATTTAATCATTTCAACATTTTTATTATGAAAACGGAAACAGTGAAAAAGTACATAACTGTAAATTGTAGTTGGTTACAGTGTTGCTTATAAACAAATAATTTACAGTTCAAAACGTCTATACTTTTACTCTGTCCGATAAATAAATCTAGAGGATAGTGTTATAACTATGGTAATTTACTACGACAATCATTGGCGGTATTTTATTTAACTAAGAGACAGAGTAAAAATATAGGATCGCAAGTTCGATACATAAAGCGGTTTACTTTTCTCTACATTTAAAATATAAAAGCATCTGTCGCCTTGTTCAATAATGTCGATTTGAATATATAAACTATTCGGTCATCTAGGTAAACGAAATATAGATTTCCACTTATTTATCTACATCCATATCGACATAACTGGTCCGGTAAGGCTACAAACATTTAGATAATAGAAATAGTTAATATCTCGTAATATACACTTCGCCGATAGCGCCGATTTTTGGAAAGCGACATCTTTTATACAAACCGAATAACATTATCTGAGCGCGCGTTTTGTTTAATAATTTACCAATCGAAGACCTTTCGAAAAGTATGCAATAAAATTAAGGCCTTTTTTGTAAAGACGTAAAATAGCGAAGAGCTATCAGGAAATTGGTTGTAAATCATAAACTACTGTTTTTAATTTTAAGTACATATTGTAACACCAGATTTAATGATTTTTTTTAATAAACGCCAAAAAGAATTAGTATGGCCGAAACGTTAAAAATATAGCTCTCACTAAATTCGCCCAGTTTTCTAAAGTAAATAATAACGTTGATAAAGATTAGTTTTGCAAATCTATTTACATATTTTACATGGGAAAGAAATAATAAATAATATTTCTACACCTTTGATATGAGCATTTGTCCAAGGTAATTGATAATAACCTCATCGCGAAATACAGCAAAGTATGAAATGAAACTACACTTTACGAAGCGACAGCTGTATGAAGTCTAAGTTTTTAAGGTTAAGTCTTAAGTTGACCGACTAAATGACCCGTTTTCTTTTGGCTGCAAAGCCTAGAACATTTCATAGAAGGGTAATATTCAAAGTCGATACTTAGCGCTAAGAATGACTCCAGCACGTCAAAACCATTACATTTTAAGATGGAAGTCACAGTGTTAACTCTGAATTTTACCCTTAAAGTAAACGGGTCGTACAATTGCTGGCCATTGTCGTTTTAACACGAAAGAGCATTAAATAAGCGCTTTAATAATTTAACGATGGAAATATGTACACAATGTTCTACAGCAAGATCACGAATCCAACGTTTAAAAGTACATCAATAATATCGGTAACTTATTTTACATTTTCACACAATACAGCAGGCAATAACACAATTTACCACGACGCATCAAAAATCTTTGATTTAAAATCTCAGACATTCCGGGCAAACAAACACGTTTCAAAGTAACAGTGAACGGTTTATAAAACAAATTTAAGAGAGTTTAAGCGTTAGATTTAGAGTCGTGACTTACAACAAAGTATGAGTCCCGTATGTCAGAATTCAATTCGTTTCTGACTCACGGGAGTCATACTTAGCGCTGAGCCCCGCCTGTAAATCTATGTCTTTCAACTAACAGAGTAATCAGTGATTTTGCTTTTTTTACTTTTTCTGATTCTTTTTTAATATTTTCCGATTTTCATTGCCACAACTGCCAGCAGTGTGAATTACCGACGTTAGCAGCTCATTTCTATTTTAATTGCTTCATAAAAATAGAAAACAGGAGCGTTTTCGTTGACACGAAGTCGGCGTCAAGCTTGTATGAGTCAATTTTGTCTCAATAAATAGGATTTCAGTCAGGTTTCCAAGTCTTAAAAGATTAAGCTAATTTAATTATTAAAATAACTGAAAGTAATCAATACTCGAGGGGACTTTAAAAGTACCGCTTGGTCCGACTACTATACGTCAAAAATATTTTCGATTTTGACAAACGGGAGTCATAGTTCGCGCTTGTCTCGGAATTTGGCTTAAGTCCATGTCAGTGGTGTATTTCTCATTAACTAAATGTGCCGCTAATCTGGTAACTATTTTCTGATTACATGTGAATCCGGATACTATATACCTAGACTAAAAATATAGCAACCAGACGACCCACATGTTATAAATGCAGTTTCGAAAAGCGAAGTTTTAGACAGAGGTCCTGTAGAAAAGTGAATACTTTAGATACACACGAAACACACCAATTGAGTAATGTTCTCTTAATGACTGACCTTTATTTACATAATTTCACATTTATATACTTATTTTAATAATTTATGTTATGACATATTAACACGATTTAAACTAACATACACTAAGACTATAGCGATATTGAAAAGAATTTCGAATTTAGGAGAACATTCGACTAGCTTTGATAACGAATTTTTTTTTATATAACTTGGTTTATATTTATTTTTAGAAATGAGGGCAAAGTTCTAATGATATAGATATAGTATACGAGTTATAGGAATGGACACGATTTTTTAGGTATGCTATCAACCTGTAGTATCCTTTCTATGTTATGTTCCGTATGTTACAAAAGCTAAGGGAACGATTAAAAACTCTAGGTTGATAGACTTATAGGATAACGAAAATCGTGAATCCTACCATACATGCTTAAAAAATGGAGGATATTCGCAATATTAAGTTGATTATATTTTAAGTTTTTAAAATAAAATAAATATTTAATCATTTCAACATTTTTATTATGAAAACGGAAACAGTGAAAAAGTACATAACTGTAAATTGTAGTTGGTTACAGTGTTGCTTATAAACAAATAATTTACAGTTCAAAACGTCTATACTTTTACTCTGTCCGATAAATAAATCTAGAGGATAGTGTTATAACTATGGTAATTTACTACGACAATCATTGGCGGTATTTTATTTAACTAAGAGACAGAGTAAAAATATAGGATCGCAAGTTCGATACATAAAGCGGTTTACTTTTCTCTACATTTAAAATATAAAAGCATCTGTCGCCTTGTTCAATAATGTCGATTTGAATATATAAACTATTCGGTCATCTAGGTAAACGAAATATAGATTTCCACTTATTTATCTACATCCATATCGACATAACTGGTCCGGTAAGGCTACAAACATTTAGATAATAGAAATAGTTAATATCTCGTAATATACACTTCGCCGATAGCGCCGATTTTTGGAAAGCGACATCTTTTATACAAACCGAATAACATTATCTGAGCGCGCGTTTTGTTTAATAATTTACCAATCGAAGACCTTTCGAAAAGTATGCAATAAAATTAAGGCTTTTTTGTAAAGACGTAAAATAGCGAAGAGCTATCAGGAAATTGGTTGTAAATCATAAACTACTGTTTTTAATTTTAAGTACATATTGTAACACCAGATTTAATGATTTTTTTTAATAAACGCCAAAAAGAATTAGTATGGCCGAAACGTTAAAAATATAGCTCTCACTAAATTCGCCCAGTTTTCTAAAGTAAATAATAACGTTGATAAAGATTAGTTTTGCAAATCTATTTACATATTTTACATGGGAAAGAAATAATAAATAATATTTCTACACCTTTGATATGAGCATTTGTCCAAGGTAATTGATAATAACCTCATCGCGAAATACAGCAAAGTATGAAATGAAACTACACTTTACGAAGCGACAGCTGTATGAAGTCTAAGTTTTTAAGGTTAAGTCTTAAGTTGACCGACTAAATGACCCGTTTTCTTTTGGCTGCAAAGCCTAGAACATTTCATAGAAGGGTAATATTCAAAGTCGATACTTAGCGCTAAGAATGACTCCAGCACGTCAAAACCATTACATTTTAAGATGGAAGTCACAGTGTTAACTCTGAATTTTACCCTTAAAGTAAACGGGTCGTACAATTGCTGGCCATTGTCGTTTTAACACGAAAGAGCATTAAATAAGCGCTTTAATAATTTAACGATGGAAATATGTACACAATGTTCTACAGCAAGATCACGAATCCAACGTTTAAAAGTACATCAATAATATCGGTAACTTATTTTACATTTTCACACAATACAGCAGGCAATAACACAATTTACCACGACGCATCAAAAATCTTTGATTTAAAATCTCAGACATTCCGGGCAAACAAACACGTTTCAAAGTAACAGTGAACGGTTTATAAAACAAATTTAAGAGAGTTTAAGCGTTAGATTTAGAGTCGTGACTTACAACAAAGTATGAGTCCCGTATGTCAGAATTCAATTCGTTTCTGACTCACGGGAGTCATACTTAGCGCTGAGCCCCGCCTGTAAATCTATGTCTTTCAACTAACAGAGTAATCAGTGATTTTGCTTTTTTTACTTTTTCTGATTCTTTTTTAATATTTTCCGATTTTCATTGCCACAACTGCCAGCAGTGTGAATTACCGACGTTAGCAGCTCATTTCTATTTTAATTGCTTCATAAAAATAGAAAACAGGAGCGTTTTCGTTGACACGAAGTCGGCGTCAAGCTTGTATGAGTCAATTTTGTCTCAATAAATAGGATTTCAGTCAGGTTTCCAAGTCTTAAAAGATTAAGCTAATTTAATTATTAAAATAACTGAAAGTAATCAATACTCGAGGGGACTTTAAAAGTACCGCTTGGTCCGACTACTATACGTCAAAAATATTTTCGATTTTGACAAACGGGAGTCATAGTTCGCGCTTGTCTCGGAATTTGGCTTAAGTCCATGTCAGTGGTGTATTTCTCATTAACTAAATGTGCCGCTAATCTGGTAACTATTTTCTGATTACATGTGAATCCGGATACTATATACCTAGACTAAAAATATAGCAACCAGACGACCCACATGTTATAAATGCAGTTTCGAAAAGCGAAGTTTTAGACAGAGGTCCTGTAGAAAAGTGAATACTTTAGATACACACGAAACACACCAATTGAGTAATGTTCTCTTAATGACTGACCTTTATTTACATAATTTCACATTTATATACTTATTTTAATAATTTATGTTATGACATATTAACACGATTTAAACTAACATACACTAAGACTATAGCGATATTGAAAAGAATTTCGAATTTAGGAGAACATTCGACTAGCTTTGATAACGAATTTTTTTTTATATAACTTGGTTTATATTTATTTTTAGAAATGAGGGCAAAGTTCTAATGATATAGATATAGTATACGAGTTATAGGAATGGACACGATTTTTTAGGTATGCTATCAACCTGTAGTATCCTTTCTATGTTATGTTCCGTATGTTACAAAAGCTAAGGGAACGATTAAAAACTCTAGGTTGATAGACTTATAGGATAACGAAAATCGTGAATCCTACCATACATGCTTAAAAAATGGAGGATATTCGCAATATTAAGTTGATTATATTTTAAGTTTTTAAAATAAAATAAATATTTAATCATTTCAACATTTTTATTATGAAAACGGAAACAGTGAAAAAGTACATAACTGTAAATTGTAGTTGGTTACAGTGTTGCTTATAAACAAATAATTTACAGTTCAAAACGTCTATACTTTTACTCTGTCCGATAAATAAATCAAGAGGATAGTATTATAACTATGGTAATTTACTACGACAATCATTGGCGGTATTTTATTTAACTAAGAGACAGAGTAAAAATATAGGATCGCAAGTTCGATACATAAAGCGGTTTACTTTTCTCTACATTTAAAATATAAAAGCATCTGTCGCCTTGTTCAATAATGTCGATTTGAATATATAAACTATTCGGTCATCTAGGTAAACGAAATATAGATTTCCACTTATTTATCTACATCCATATCGACATAACTGGTCCGGTAAGGCTACAAACATTTAGATAATAGAAATAGTTAATATCTCGTAATATACACTTCGCCGATAGCGCCGATTTTTGGAAAGCGACATCTTTTATACAAACCGAATAACATTATCTGAGCGCGCGTTTTGTTTAATAATTTACCAATCGAAGACCTTTCGAAAAGTATGCAATAAAATTAAGGCTTTTTTGTAAAGACGTAAAATAGCGAAGAGCTATCAGGAAATTGGTTGTAAATCATAAACTACTGTTTTTAATTTTAAGTACATATTGTAACACCAGATTTAATGATTTTTTTTAATAAACGCCAAAAAGAATTAGTATGGCCGAAACGTTAAAAATATAGCTCTCACTAAATTCGCCCAGTTTTCTAAAGTAAATAATAACGTTGATAAAAATTAGTTTTGCAAATCTATTTACATATTTTACAAGGGAAAGAAATAATAAATAATATTTCTACACCTTTGATATGAGCATTTGTCCAAGGTAATTGATAATAACCTCATCGCGAAATACAGCAAAGTATGAAATGAAACTACACTTTACGAAGCGACAGCTGTATGAAGTCTAAGTTTTTAAGGTTAAGTCTTAAGTTGACCGACTAAATGACCCGTTTTCTTTTGGCTGCAAAGCCTAGAACATTTCATAGAAGGGTAATATTCAAAGTCGATACTTAGCGCTAAGAATGACTCCAGCACGTCAAAACCATTACATTTTAAGATGGAAGTCACAGTGTTAACTCTGAATTTTACCCTTAAAGTAAACGGGTCGTACAATTGCTGGCCATTGTCGTTTTAACACGAAAGAGCATTAAATAAGCGCTTTAATAATTTAACGATGGAAATATGTACACAATGTTCTACAGCAAGATCACGAATCCAACGTTTAAAAGTACATCAATAATATCGGTAACTTATTTTACATTTTCACACAATACAGCAGGCAATAACACAATTTACCACGACGCATCAAAAATCTTTGATTTAAAATCTCAGACATTCCGGGCAAACAAACACGTTTCAAAGTAACAGTGAACGGTTTATAAAACAAATTTAAGAGAGTTTAAGCGTTAGATTTAGAGTCGTGACTTACAACAAAGTATGAGTCCCGTATGTCAGAATTCAATTCGTTTCTGACTCACGGGAGTCATACTTAGCGCTGAGCCCCGCCTGTAAATCTATGTCTTTCAACTAACAGAGTAATCAGTGATTTTGCTTTTTTTACTTTTTCTGATTCTTTTTTAATATTTTCCGATTTTCATTGCCACAACTGCCAGCAGTGTGAATTACCGACGTTAGCAGCTCATTTCTATTTTAATTGCTTCATAAAAATAGAAAACAGGAGCGTTTTCGTTGACACGAAGTCGGCGTCAAGCTTGTATGAGTCAATTTTGTCTCAATAAATAGGATTTCAGTCAGGTTTCCAAGTCTTAAAAGATTAAGCTAATTTAATTATTAAAATAACTGAAAGTAATCAATACTCGAGGGGACTTTAAAAGTACCGCTTGGTCCGACTACTATACGTCAAAAATATTTTCGATTTTGACAAACGGGAGTCATAGTTCGCGCTTGTCTCGGAATTTGGCTTAAGTCCATGTCAGTGGTGTATTTCTCATTAACTAAATGTGCCGCTAATCTGGTAACTATTTTCTGATTACATGTGAATCCGGATACTATATACCTAGACTAAAAATATAGCAACCAGACGACCCACATGTTATAAATGCAGTTTCGAAAAGCGAAGTTTTAGACAGAGGTCCTGTAGAAAAGTGAATACTTTAGATACACACGAAACACACCAATTGAGTAATGTTCTCTTAATGACTGACCTTTATTTACATAATTTCACATTTATATACTTATTTTAATAATTTATGTTATGACATATTAACACGATTTAAACTAACATACACTAAGACTATAGCGATATTGAAAAGAATTTCGAATTTAGGAGAACATTCGACTAGCTTTGATAACGAATTTTTTTTTATATAACTTGGTTTATATTTATTTTTAGAAATGAGGGCAAAGTTCTAATGATATAGATATAGTATACGAGTTATAGGAATGGACACGATTTTTTAGGTATGCTATCAACCTGTAGTATCCTTTCTATGTTATGTTCCGTATGTTACAAAAGCTAAGGGAACGATTAAAAACTCTAGGTTGATAGACTTATAGGATAACGAAAATCGTGAATCCTACCATACATGCTTAAAAAATGGAGGATATTCGCAATATTAAGTTGATTATATTTTAAGTTTTTAAAATAAAATAAATATTTAATCATTTCAACATTTTTATTATGAAAACGGAAACAGTGAAAAAGTACATAACTGTAAATTGTAGTTGGTTACAGTGTTGCTTATAAACAAATAATTTACAGTTCAAAACGTCTATACTTTTACTCTGTCCGATAAATAAATCAAGAGGATAGTATTATAACTATGGTAATTTACTACGACAATCATTGGCGGTATTTTATTTAACTAAGAGACAGAGTAAAAATATAGGATCGCAAGTTCGATACATAAAGCGGTTTACTTTTCTCTACATTTAAAATATAAAAGCATCTGTCGCCTTGTTCAATAATGTCGATTTGAATATATAAACTATTCGGTCATCTAGGTAAACGAAATATAGATTTCCACTTATTTATCTACATCCATATCGACATAACTGGTCCGGTAAGGCTACAAACATTTAGATAATAGAAATAGTTAATATCTCGTAATATACACTTCGCCGATAGCGCCGATTTTTGGAAAGCGACATCTTTTATACAAACCGAATAACATTATCTGAGCGCGCGTTTTGTTTAATAATTTACCAATCGAAGACCTTTCGAAAAGTATGCAATAAAATTAAGGCTTTTTTGTAAAGACGTAAAATAGCGAAGAGCTATCAGGAAATTGGTTGTAAATCATAAACTACTGTTTTTAATTTTAAGTACATATTGTAACACCAGATTTAATGATTTTTTTTAATAAACGCCAAAAAGAATTAGTATGGCCGAAACGTTAAAAATATAGCTCTCACTAAATTCGCCCAGTTTTCTAAAGTAAATAATAACGTTGATAAAAATTAGTTTTGCAAATCTATTTACATATTTTACAAGGGAAAGAAATAATAAATAATATTTCTACACCTTTGATATGAGCATTTGTCCAAGGTAATTGATAATAACCTCATCGCGAAATACAGCAAAGTATGAAATGAAACTACACTTTACGAAGCGACAGCTGTATGAAGTCTAAGTTTTTAAGGTTAAGTCTTAAGTTGACCGACTAAATGACCCGTTTTCTTTTGGCTGCAAAGCCTAGAACATTTCATAGAAGGGTAATATTCAAAGTCGATACTTAGCGCTAAGAATGACTCCAGCACGTCAAAACCATTACATTTTAAGATGGAAGTCACAGTGTTAACTCTGAATTTTACCCTTAAAGTAAACGGGTCGTACAATTGCTGGCCATTGTCGTTTTAACACGAAAGAGCATTAAATAAGCGCTTTAATAATTTAACGATGGAAATATGTACACAATGTTCTACAGCAAGATCACGAATCCAACGTTTAAAAGTACATCAATAATATCGGTAACTTATTTTACATTTTCACACAATACAGCAGGCAATAACACAATTTACCACGACGCATCAAAAATCTTTGATTTAAAATCTCAGACATTCCGGGCAAACAAACACGTTTCAAAGTAACAGTGAACGGTTTATAAAACAAATTTAAGAGAGTTTAAGCGTTAGATTTAGAGTCGTGACTTACAACAAAGTATGAGTCCCGTATGTCAGAATTCAATTCGTTTCTGACTCACGGGAGTCATACTTAGCGCTGAGCCCCGCCTGTAAATCTATGTCTTTCAACTAACAGATTAATCAGTGATTTTGCTTTTTTTACTTTTTCTGATTCTTTTTTAATATTTTCCGATTTTCATTGCCACAACTGCCAGCAGTGTGAATTACCGACGTTAGCAGCTCATTTCTATTTTAATTGCTTCATAAAAATAGAAAACAGGAGCGTTTTCGTTGACACGAAGTCGGCGTCAAGCTTGTATGAGTCAATTTTGTCTCAATAAATAGGATTTCAGTCAGGTTTCCAAGTCTTAAAAGATTAAGCTAATTTAATTATTAAAATAACTGAAAGTAATCAATACTCGAGGGGACTTTAAAAGTACCGCTTGGTCCGACTACTATACGTCAAAAATATTTTCGATTTTGACAAACGGGAGTCATAGTTCGCGCTTGTCTCGGAATTTGGCTTGAGTCCATGTCAGTGGTGTATTTCTCATTAACTAAATGTGCCGCTGATCTGGTAACTATTTTCTGATTACATGTGAATCCGGATACTATATACCTAGACTAAAAATATAGCAACCAGACGACCCACATGTTATAAATGCAGTTTCGAAAAGCGAAGTTTTAGACAGAGGTCCTGTAGAAAAGTGAATACTTTAGATACACACGAAACACCAATTGAGTAATGTTCTCTTAATGACTGACATTTATTTACATAATTTCACATTTATATACTTATTTTAATAATTTATGTTATGACATATTAACACGATTTAAACTAACATACACTAAGACTATAGCGATATTGAAAAGAATTTCGAATTTAGGAGAACATTCGACTAGCTTTGATAACGAATTTTTTTTATATAACTTGGTTTATATTTATTTTTAGAAATGAGGGCAAAGTTCTAATGATATAGATATAGTATACGAGTTATAGGAATGGACACGATTTTTTAGGTATGCTATCAACCTGTAGTATCCTTTCTATGTTATGTTCCGTATGTTACAAAAGCTAAGGGAACGATTAAAAACTCTAGGTTGATAGACTTATAGGATAACGAAAATCGTGAATCCTACCATACATGCTTAAAAAATGGAGGATATTCGCAATATTAAGTTGATTATATTTTAAGTTTTTAAAATAAAATAAATATTTAATCATTTCAACATTTTTATTAAGAAAACGGAAACAGTGAAAAAGTACATAACTGTAAATTGTAGTTGGTTACAGTGTTGCTTATAAACAAATAATTTACAGTTCAAAACGTCTATACTTTTACTCTGTCCGATAAATAAATCTAGAGGATAGTATTATAACTATGGTAATTTACTACGACAATCATTGGCGGTATTTTATTTCACTAAGAGACAGAGTAAAAATATAGGATCGCAAGTTCGATACATAAAGCGGTTTACTTTTCTCTACATTTAAAATATAAAAGCATCTGTCGCCTTATTCAATAATGTCGATTTGAATATATAAACTATTCGGTCATCTAGGTAAACGAAATATAGATTTCCACTTATTTATCTACATCCATATCGACATAACTGGTCCGGTAAGGCTACAAACATTTAGATAATAGAAATAGTTAATATCTCGTAATATACACTTCGCCGATAGCGCCGATTTTTGGAAAGCGACATCTTTTATACAAACCGAATAACATTATCTGAGCGCGCGTTTTGTTTAATAATTTACCAATCGAAGACCTTTCGAAAAGTATGCAATAAAATTAAGGCTTTTTTTGTAAAGACGTAAAATAGCGAAGAGCTATCAGGAAATTAGTTGTAAATCATAAACTACTGTTTTTAATTTTAAGTACATATTGTAACACCAGATTTAATGATTTTTTTTAATAAACGCCAAAAAGAATTAGTATGGCCGAAACGTTAAAAATATAGCTCTCACTAAATTCGCCCAGTTTTCTAAAGTAAATAATAACGTTGATAAAAATTAGTTTTGCAAATCTATTTACATATTTTACAAGGGAAAGAAATAATAAATAATATTTCTACACCTTTGATATGAGCATTTGTCCAAGGTAATTGATAATAACCTCATCGCGAAATACAGCAAAGTATGAAATGAAACTACACTTTACGAAGCGACAGCTGTATGAAGTCTAAGTTTTTAAGGTTAAGTCTTAAGTTGACCGACTAAATGACCCGTTTTCTTTTGGCTGCAAAGCCTAGAACATTTCATAGAAGGGTAATATTCAAAGTCGATACTTAGCGCTAAGAATGACTCCAGCACGTCAAAACCATTACATTTTAAGATGGAAGTCACAGTGTTAACTCTGAATTTTACCCTTAAAGTAAACGGGTCGTACAATTGCTGGCCATTGTCGTTTTAACACGAAAGAGCATTAAATAAGCGCTTTAATAATTTAACGATGGAAATATGTACACAATGTTCTACAGCAAGATCACGAATCCAACGTTTAAAAGTACATCAATAATATCGGTAACTTATTTTACATTTTCACACAATACAGCAGGCAATAACACAATTTACCACGACGCATCAAAAATCTTTGATTTAAAATCTCAGACATTCCGGGCAAACAAACACGTTTCAAAGTAACAGTGAACGGTTTATAAAACAAATTTAAGAGAGTTTAAGCGTTAGATTTAGAGTCGTGACTTACAACAAAGTATGAGTCCCGTATGTCAGAATTCAATTCGTTTCTGACTCACGGGAGTCATACTTAGCGCTGAGCCCCGCCTGTAAATCTATGTCTTTCAACTAACAGAGTAATCAGTGATTTTGCTTTTTTTACTTTTTCTGAATCTTTTTTAATATTTTCCGATTTTCTTTGCCACAACTGCCAGCAGTGTGAATTACCGACGTTAGCAGCTCATTTCTATTTTAATTGCTTCATAAAAATAGAAAACAGGAGCGTTTTCGTTGACACGAAGTCGGCGTCAAGCTTGTATGAGTCAATTTTGTCTCAATAAATAGGATTTCAGTCAGGTTTCCAAGTCTTAAAAGATTAAGCTAATTTAATTATTAAAATAACTGAAAGTAATCAATACTCGAGGGGACTTTAAAAGTACCGCTTGGTCCGACTACTATACGTCAAAAATATTTTCGATTTTGACAAACGGGAGTCATAGTTCGCGCTTGTCTCGGAATTTGGCTTGAGTCCATGTCAGTGGTGTATTTCTCATTAACTAAATGTGCCGCTAATCTGGTAACTATTTTCTGATTACATGTGAATCCGGATACTATATACCTAGACTAAAAATATAGCAACCAGACGACCCACATGTTATAAATGCAGTTTCGAAAAGCGAAGTTTTAGACAGAGGTCCTGTAGAAAAGTGAATACTTTAGATACACACGAAACACCAATTGAGTAATGTTCTCTTAATGACTGACATTTATTTACATAATTTCACATTTATATACTTATTTTAATAATTTATGTTATGACATATTAACACGATTTAAACTAACATACACTAAGACTATAGCGATATTGAAAAGAATTTCGAATTTAGGAGAACATTCGAATAGCTTTGATAACGAATTTTTTTTATATAACTTGGTTTATATTTATTTTTAGAAATGAGGGCAAAGTTCTAATGATATAGATATAGTATACGAGTTATAGGAATGGACACGATTTTTTAGGTATGCTATCAACCTGTAGTATCCTTTCTATGTTATGTTCCGTATGTTACAAAAGCTAAGGGAACGATTAAAAACTCTAGGTTGATAGACTTATAGGATAACGAAAATCGTGAATCCTACCATACATGCTTAAAAAATGGAGGATATTCGCAATATTAAGTTGATTATATTTTAAGTTTTTAAAATAAAATAAATATTTAATCATTTCAACATTTTTATTAAGAAAACGGAAACAGTGAAAAAGTACATAACTGTAAATTGTAGTTGGTTACAGTGTTGCTTATAAACAAATAATTTACAGTTCAAAACGTCTATACTTTTACTCTGTCCGATAAATAAATCTAGAGGATAGTATTATAACTATGGTAATTTACTACGACAATCATTGGCGGTATTTTATTTAACTAAGAGACAGAGTAAAAATATAGGATCGCAAGTTCGATACATAAAGCGGTTTACTTTTCTCTACATTTAAAATATAAAAGCATCTGTCGCCTTATTCAATAATGTCGATTTGAATATATAAACTATTCGGTCATCTAGGTAAACGAAATATAGATTTCCACTTATTTATCTACATCCATATCGACATAACTGGTCCGGTAAGGCTACAAACATTTAGATAATAGAAATAGTTAATATCTCGTAATATACACTTCGCCGATAGCGCCGATTTTTGGAAAGCGACATCTTTTATACAAACCGAATAACATTATCTGAGCGCGCGTTTTGTTTAATAATTTACCAATCGAAGACCTTTCGAAAAGTATGCAATAAAATTAAGGCTTTTTTTGTAAAGACGTAAAATAGCGAAGAGCTATCAGGAAATTGGTTGTAAATCATAAACTACTGTTTTTAATTTTAAGTACATATTGTAACACCAGATTTAATGATTTTTTTTAATAAACGCCAAAAAGAATTAGTATGGCCGAAACGTTAAAAATATAGCTCTCACTAAATTCGCCCAGTTTTCTAAAGTAAATAATAACGTTGATAAAAATTAGTTTTGCAAATCTATTTACATATTTTACAAGGGAAAGAAATAATAAATAATATTTCTACACCTTTGATATGAGCATTTGTCCAAGGTAATTGATAATAACCTCATCGCGAAATACAGCAAAGTATGAAATGAAACTACACTTTACGAAGCGACAGCTGTATGAAGTCTAAGTTTTTAAGGTTAAGTCTTAAGTTGACCGACTAAATGACCCGTTTTCTTTTGGCTGCAAAGCCTAGAACATTTCATAGAAGGGTAATATTCAAAGTCGATACTTAGCGCTAAGAATGATTCCAGCACGTCAAAACCATTACATTTTAAGATGGAAGTCACAGTGTTAACTCTGAATTTTACCCTTAAAGTAAACGGGTCGTACAATTGCTGGCCATTGTCGTTTTAACACGAAAGAGCATTAAATAAGCGCTTTAATAATTTAACGATGGAAATATGTACACAATGTTCTACAGCAAGATCACGAATCCAACGTTTAAAAGTACATCAATAATATCGGTAACTTATTTTACATTTTCACACAATACAGCAGGCAATAACACAATTTACCACGACGCATCAAAAATCTTTGATTTAAAATCTCAGACATTCCGGGCAAACAAACACGTTTCAAAGTAACAGTGACGGTTTATAAAACAAATTTAAGAGAGTTTAAGCGTTAGATTTAGAGTCGTGACTTACAACAAAGTATGAGTCCCGTATGTCAGAATTCAATTCGTTTCTGACTCACGGGAGTCATACTTAGCGCTGAGCCCCGCCTGTAAATCTATGTCTTTCAACTAACAGATTAATCAGTGATTTTGCTTTTTTTACTTTTTCTGATTCTTTTTTAATATTTTCCGATTTTCATTGCCACAACTGCCAGCAGTGTGAATTACCGACGTTAGCAGCTCATTTCTATTTTAATTGCTTCATAAAAATAGAAAACAGGAGCGTTTTCGTTGACACGAAGTCGGCGTCAAGCTTGTATGAGTCAATTTTGTCTCAATAAATAGGATTTCAGTCAGGTTTCCAAGTCTTAAAAGATTAAGCTAATTTAATTATTAAAATAACTGAAAGTAATCAATACTCGAGGGGACTTTAAAAGTACCGCTTGGTCCGACTACTATACGTCAAAAATATTTTCGATTTTGACAAACGGGAGTCATAGTTCGCGCTTGTCTCGGAATTTGGCTTGAGTCCATGTCAGTGGTGTATTTCTCATTAACTAAATGTGCCGCTAATCTGGTAACTATTTTCTGATTACATGTGAATCCGGATACTATATACCTAGACTAAAAATATAGCAACCAGACGACCCACATGTTATAAATGCAGTTTCGAAAAGCGAAGTTTTAGACAGAGGTCCTGTAGAAAAGTGAATACTTTAGATACACACGAAACACCAATTGAGTAATGTTCTCTTAATGACTGACATTTATTTACATAATTTCACATTTATATACTTATTTTAATAATTTATGTTATGACATATTAACACGATTTAAACTAACATACACTAAGACTATAGCGATATTGAAAAGAATTTCGAATTTAGGAGAACATTCGACTAGCTTTGATAACGAATTTTTTTTATATAACTTGGTTTATATTTATTTTTAGAAATGAGGGCAAAGTTCTAATGATATAGATATAGTATACGAGTTATAGGAATGGACACGATTTTTTAGGTATGCTATCAACCTGTAGTATCCTTTCTATGTTATGTTCCGTATGTTACAAAAGCTAAGGGAACGATTAAAAACTCTAGGTTGATAGACTTATAGGATAACGAAAATCGTGAATCCTACCATACATGCTTAAAAAATGGAGGATATTCGCAATATTAAGTTGATTATATTTTATGTAATATGTTGTTTATATATAGGTTTAAACTAAGCAAGTTAAGATTGCTGATAAAATGTAACCTTGCTTCGTGGGCCATTTTATGATTAACGTTAGTCGATGGATAATACCTTAAATTGCCCAATATTTCTGCTTAGTTTTCAAGGAAATTTAAAACGACCAAAGGAACCATTTTGGTACGTCCAAAGTTCGCACATGCTCTTACATCACTAATTGTGTTTAAACGGCGATGAAATGAGATGCAATTATACATTAGTTCAAATATTACAATTAGACGTTTAAGTATCTATAAGGTCAGAATAAAAAATACCAAAATTATAAAAAGTTCGTAAGTATACGTTAAGCGTACGTACGGGTACGCAGTTCGGACGTACAAGTTTTGAGGTTGTGGCCATTTTAAATGCCTAAAAACAATAAGTAGAAAAACTAAGAATATTAGGATACAGTTTAAGTTGCCATATCCCCCATTCTTTACAAAATATAGATATATAATTATGTTGTAATCTGTATAATTTATATTAACGAAGTATAGACTATATTTCTCTATTAAAAAATAAATGTATTCTTAAAATTTAAAATATACAGACGGTGCCTGTACGACAATGATCTCTCAATGTTAGTAATGAGTGTTGTAGCAAATAAAGGGTTACGTGTAAATAGCCGATGAAATAATTCCTGTTATTATGAATCTATTACGATGATAATAATATCAGTAACCACAGTTATAACCGACCTTCGGCTGAATCATACTGGCACCATTCAGTACATTCGAGCTCAAACAATAAACCAATTTCTGTGTATAACTTAAAAAATACATAACAAATTAGGATATCAGTATCTAGTTACAATAGAGAGAATTAATCGCATAATTGTGATTATATAACAAATCGATGCTATTCGGTAAAACGAAATTTAATCACATCTTAAGCTAACTCATTGTATCACGACACGCCGGAGTTCATACGTTAACAAGAATGACTAGGTTAACTAGTGACGTCATTCAGACCTTCAGCGATCAATTGAAGAAACCGTACCGCATATAACGTGCAGAGTTAGATCTTTTGAAGAGAGTCGCCACGCCGGTACGAAACTGGACGGCACTGAGGGTCGTGACACAACAGCATAACACGAAAACACACCTCGACAACACTACACCAAGAAATGACACCAAATGCGGTTCATGACATTAAATAGCTCACTTATGCACATATTTACAAGCAAATGTACGCAGAGCGACGCAAGTCACGTATATGGAGCACTCACACGCGATATTCGAGGGCTAACGCACCGTCTGTACGGGGAGCATTTATTCGCTGAAATACCGCACTTTGCCGTTACTGCAACGGATTATGTCCTCCCAGGCTGAAATAAATATTTTAAGGATAGAAAATTACGATAATACTTGTGAATACAATAATTATATCCTGCGGTATAAAGTATATTCTTACCCGTGCCGACGTAATCCACGATCTGGTACGTGTGCGTGGCGTGCGGCAGCAGCGCCGGAGGCACATAGCGCAAAGCCGCGCAGCCCGCCCGCACCGGAACCCCCTCCAGCAGGTCGCAACGTGCGCGTCTTCCGCCGCTCAGCAGCTGCTCGTTGACGTCAAAACCGAATGTGATGCCGTCCATGTCGCGGCCCCGGGCCGCCGCCGCCAGCAAGATGACGGGTGGCCGGCGATCCGCCACCACGTCCGGCGCCGGCTCCGCCGCTCGCGCTTCGCCCCGCTCTTTGCGCTGGGGCTTAGTCGCGCCCCCGCCGGCCTTGTCGCGGGGCCGTCGCGTCGCCAGCGCCGGATAGCCTTCCATGGTCTCGCCGGCGGATGCGGCGGCCTTCCGATCGGGCGCCGGCCGCTCCTTCGGCTCGTCGCCCTCGGCGTAGAAGTTGCACGACTCGATGAGATCGGGAATGTTGTTGCGGGTGCGGGCGATGTCCGCGTACGAGGCGGGCGGGTGCGGCGGCGGCTGGGCGGGTGGCGGCGGCGGCGGAGGTGGAGCCGGAGCGGGGGCGGGCGGCGGCGAGTGCGCCGAGTCGAAGTCGTCGTTGGAGTCGTTGCTGCGCTCGGATGGCGAGGCACGGGGCTCCGGCGAGGGTGGAGGGCGGGCCGGCTCGGCGTCGTCCGGACGGCGTCTCGGCTTGCGGCGCTTGGTGACAGTCTGGAAGTCGGTTAGCTCGGCGTCATCGGGCAGCAGCAGCGCGGCACGGGCGTCGTCGCCCCACGAGCGGCGTTCGGGCTTGGCGGGGGGCGCGGCGGGTCGGCGGTGCGCGGAGGGCTTGTCCGTGAGGTCCTCGAGCTTGGTGCGCGAGCGCTCCTCCAGCGAGGAGGCGCGCTTCACTTTGCTCTCTTTGTCCTTGCGTCGGTCGGCGCATCTTTTCTTGCCTTTGTCGTCGGAGTCGTCCTTGTGCTTAGCGCGCGCTTTGGATCCACGCGCCCCGTCCGCGTTCGACTCGATGAATCGCAACACCTCGTTGAGGTCTTTGTTGCCCTGGTAGCCGTCTATGTGGTGGGATTTGATCACGGTCTCGTTCTTAGAAGACTTTTTCCGCCTCGGCTTCTTCTGTTGGCTGGATCCCGAGGCGGGCGAACTGAATCCGTGGAACGCATTACCGTTTTCGTCCAGAGATTTCTGGGAACGGTAACAAACAGTGAACGAAGGCACTTGAATAGAAACTGGAACTTAAGTTTACGTCTACTGTCTACGGTGGTTAAGATCCTGAAGATGTACTATTCGTAGGTTCCACGTACCTTGCTCTCGTCGGCGGAGGGGCAGGATTCGGAGGCGAGCAGCAGGCCGCCGAGGGAGCTCGTCGGAAGCACGTTGCGAGACAACTGAACCAAACGGACACGTTAGTTATGCCGCCGCCGAGTCTTACGAGTAATGCGCGAAGCGATACCCGTACCTCACACCATTTATGACGCTTAATGCGGGGCCGACATAATGATTATTACCTGGAGGGTTGGGGGCGCGGAGGCGGGAGGCGCGACGGCGGCGGAGGCCGGGGTGCTGCCCGTGAGGCTGGCTACGGCGTTGTAGCACGACTCCAACTGCAGCGGCTGTACATGATATCACTTAACCCTAGCACACTCAAAGACGTTCCCTACTTCAAATGTTTGGATCGTAAACGTGGCTACTTAATTCTTCCTCAATAAGTATTCTATAATTCACGCAAAATATATCGAATATACGTCATTGTTTTGAATTTAAGATTTGATAAACTGCCACAACATACAATAGAAAAGTAAATTTCAAATGGTGTGAGATACAGTGCGAATTAAAATATCAAATGCAAGAGCGTAAGTAAAACGTCAATACCTTTGGATCCACGACGACCGTCGACTGCGTAGTAGATGTCGTGTTGCAACTCGCCACAACCTCTGGAGTTGTGATGCAACTGAATGGAATAGCGGAATCGATCTGCAAAACGAGAAGAGATATCTTAAATATAATTCTTTGGAAATTTGCGTTCATTAGCAATCAAATTCCTACCTTATTAGCGATTGCAGATTTTTCTTTGGCCTTATTAGCTGTGCAATCACTATAAAGAAGATATTTTAAAGCGTTCTTTTTAGAGGCATTGTTCTTATCGGGCCCCGGGTTTTCTTTATCCTTCTGTTTATTTTTCTTTTTGTTTTTTTTTTCCACAGAGGTCTCTTTGGCATTATTGTCGCCTTCGGTTATTTTATTAGCTGGATGATTCATAAAGTATCTAGATTTCAGTAAGCTCTCACGGATGCTTAGAAAGATACAGGAATCGGCGAAATCAAATGGTTTGTTGTCGTCAGTTTTCCAGTTCATTTTGTCATGTTTATTTGCTGAATCAGGCACAGTTTTTGTTTCTGATATTCCATACTTTTTCCTTAATTGATTTATTATATCGTGTCCTAATTTGTTTTCTGTGCTATCAACCAATTGTTTTTCGGGTATTGGAGTGATAACTTCATCAGAGCTCGATTCACTAGGACTGTTCCCTGATATTTTAGAATCAGTTACTTTGTTTTCCAAATCCTGGCGTTCGTCAGATGCGCTATGTATATTTTCTTTAGAAATTGGCTCAACAATACTTTCGTAAGACGCCACATTGTTGTTACTTTCGTTTTCATATTTATTTGCCACCAATTGTTGCACCTTTTCCGAACACTCTTCTGAACAAGAACTATTTTCGCAGACATTACGTTTAATTTCACTCTCCAAATTAGTTTCTGTTACATTTATCTGCACAAATTCTAATTCTTTTAAATCATTAACATTCAAAGTACAAGAACTACTTTCGTCTAAAACTTTATTTTTCATTTCCTTCACTTGATCTCCCTTTTCTGAATTACCTTTTTTCTTTTGTGAAAGGGTACCTGGAGAAATCTTACTTGGTAAAGTATGATTTTTTTTTATTGGTTCTAAACCTTTTGTGCCTTGAATAATGTGTGATTCATCACTTTTCTTTTTTTTATCTTTAACTTTAGATCTCCTTTTCGTTTTTGTAGAACTTTTTAAAACTATATTATCCTTAGCATCACAATCTGCATTCAGATCTTCAAAAGAATCGGCTTTTTGTATTGTCATACTTCTAATATTTCTTGGATTTACTAACTTTGATAAATTTGGTGTAACTAAACCACTACCCACCATTTGAAGTCTTCTTAGGCTAATATCACTTTCATCGCAATCACTTAAATGCAAAACCCTGTCTTGACCATCAAATATTTTCCTTGGCGTGATTTTAAAACTTGTATCAACATTAGAACTATTATTTTCGTTAACATTAATTATATCTTTATTATCACTATCAACAGCCTTTAATTTAACGCTACAATCCCTTGATAAATGTTCATCCAGCTGAGCGCCGAGGTAATCGAGTGGTGGCGTTCTAGTGTAGCGATTCAAGCTTTCGTACCACATATCCACTCTGCGGTTCCACTCCATGTCGACGGTATCCGTCTCTTTAGCGTCGGAGCCGCGCGGTTCCTTTCCACCGGATGCCTCTTTCCGTACGTTACCACCACTGTCGCAGGGGGATTCCTCGCGGACGCAGAGAGCCTTCATGAGTTTATTTTGGCCGGCATAAGGATCGTAGAGAACCGGAGTGTCGAGAAACCTCTGGGGCGGGCCAGCTGTAGGAAGGTCGCGGTTACTGCGGGGAGTGGTGGTACGCACCTGGTTGGAGGCAGTGGTGGTGGTGACCGCGCGGCCCGTACCCACGCTGCCACTGCCGATCTCCAAGGTAGCGCGCGCCGTGTACGTCATCGGGAACATTGGCTTACTCCGCCTGGGGACAAACGCCATTATTACGCACGGACCGGGGACGGCGGACGTGTCCTAGTATTTAGCTGGACAATTTTATGACTTTGATATGCTTTATGATTCCGTACTCCATTAATATAAACATTATGTCAAAATAAAGCGCAATATAAATATAAGCGAATTAAGAAATATTACGCAAGGGCTTCAATACTGATGGAGTAATCAAAGGCAAAATTAAAATCATCCTTACGATTACATTTACCACCCCATAAACAATTGAAGAAATAAAACAAAATGTATTTGGCTCTGGAAGGTCTGTTAATTAAAAAGTTTCACGCTCTTACTATTAAATATTGCATGGAGCGTATTAACATCACGGGAGTTCTATCGCTTATACGTGCGATAATTGATTGAATAATTATTTGACCTTAATAGAGGTATGTACTAGGGAAACATGTTAAATGGAGAGTTATTTTTATTGAACTGACTCTAAACATGATTAGTCTAAATAAACGTTCTTTAATGATTACCTGGTAACAAGTTCGATATCACCGGGTGCGTTGGCATCACTGGCGGACACGCGGCGTTCGGCGAGCGGTGGAGGGTTGACACACCGCACTGTGGCCACGTAGGCACCACGGGTCGGCTCCTCGCTAAAGAGGAAGGCTGAAATACACATATTTAAAGTGACACCTCCATATATTAGGGATAATGTATATTCATAATTGAATGACAACAGAACAGTAATCAGTGTAGGCGTATCGCTTAGGATTACTCAATAAATATCTGACGTTTGTTTTTAATTACAAGTAATCGTACAAGATCGCATTGTTCATTACTGTAATAATCATGACACTTTACTATAAACGGCATTCATGTTGAGCTGCTCTTTTTTTTTTTACGCCGCGCTGTGTTTATAATAAAAATTATGATATTCCAGAAAGTCATAAATCTTTTTTAAGGGCCTGCATATAATTTCTCCAAAAACGTCATCTTACGACATAAAAAAAATGTATAAGTAATTTAGTTTTCTTTACATCTATCTACACCGGAAGGCAAACTCCCTCCGTGGTGGGTCCTTGCCGACACGTTGTGCGAGTGATGGTGCCTACGCCTAGGCGCGGGTTCCGCTGCCATGGCAGCCACCAGGTCTTGCAGACTCGAGTGATGGTCGCGCCGGCCCGCACGCCCCGCTCGAGCCGCCGCCTCACACGCTTCCTCGTCTTGTTCCACTTCCTCCAGCAACTCCTGACGAAACATATATCTCTATTAAAGATTTTAATCCATGTCAACAGTTCATAGAATAAAATGAATCCGGAAATCCGCTTTGGTTTTTGAATCACAATTTTAAAACTGCTGATGAAATAAAGTTATGAATTCCTGTTAATTCGATATAATTTGTTGTCTATGTTATATAGGGTATATTGCAGAGGTGTACAGATAAAAAATGGACCGTCCAAGCGTCGAGGACTACAAAAGCGATGAGCCGGCATAGTTCTGGGGCTATGTATAAATAGATGGGAGGAGGTAAAAACAGAAAGAAAGAAATTCCAAATTGAAAGTTCAACAGGAGGCCTTTACGCAAAAAAGGCCCCCTATATTGCAAAACAAGAAACCAAAATAACAACTATCGGTGTAAGATTATACTAACGAAATTTATATTTTATATGTTATTTTAACCAGTACGAAGTTAAACTGGCTACATAATTGTAATGATATATAGCTACGGGAGTCAAAAGTTTATTTTATATAATAATAATTTACGTTATATTTTACAGCAATAAAATACAAATTCAACTACTATTGACTAGTAGTTTAGATTTGATTATCGTATTTTCTTTCATACTTTTATTTTCGAGGCAAAAACATTTTGCTATGTAAATGGGGGTTACGTAGATGTTCGTTACATCGCGACTATTTCAGTAGTATTTGAATTCAATGAGGAAGCTCAATGAAGCAGAACAGTTTCCATACTAATAATTTTCTTTTGATTACCCGAATATGTGTAGGTAGTTACTATAAAATATATGCCTACTACATATATATGATTTTGTTCGCATATTCTGCCAGTCACAACGATGTGAAAATTTTGTTAAGTCTTAGATAATTTGGCAAAATTTTGAATTACGTATTAAATTTAATTTCGACAATTAATGATTATATTATAATTATTTTATTACAACGTATATAATGATATGAAAATATTACAATATTTTTTCCAATATTTTATAGTTTAATGTGAATCCTTAATTGAGCATTAATAAAAATAACTAGTATTTAAGTAGGCATTAGCTCGAATAAATAATATGAATCGAATAAAAAATAAACTGTAAGCTCGAAGTTAAGATATTCAGCTAATTCTTAATAAATGCGATGCGAAACTCAACAAAATTTTAGACTTTCTTTAACCGTGACGTTAGGTCATTCCAACGGTGCATTTTTTATTCAACACGAAGATTCGTAAACGTTCATACTTCACTTACTAGAAATAAATATCTGGAAATATCATTGTATGTTTTTTCTTAACCTTCTAATACTTCGTTTAATGCAATATATGTTTATACATATGTGTACCTAAAAAGTTGCTGTGAATAAAAGGTTATATAATTATTATTTATCATTGTGTTAATATCCAACAAAGTTTTTTGTATAATCGAGAACAACTGCAACGTTGACAACTGTCAAGGGCCCTATAACAAGAAGTTACTCGCATAACCATACCTTAAAGAGACTGCTTTTTCCCTCTCGGTCTTTGGGACATTTGTAGGTGATCGCTTCATCCAGAAGTGCTCGCAACTGTCCGTCGTCTAGGCTCTCCACGAGTTTATTCTGAAAAATCACATTCCACTTTCACTACAAATTGCCATTAAATTATTATACCAATGATTACTATACACAGTCGAATTTCAGTCGATATCTTATCGAGTAATCAAATTGAATACTAGATATGAGAAGTTTTGCGAAATTGTTAACAGCTTTAACTGCAGATATAAAAAAGCATATAATTAAGCATAAAATTTCTAATAAAACATAGTTATTCAAACACGACCCATGCGTGATTGGAAATTATGTTCATACATTAAAAACACGCAAAGCTATACAAACTACGGAATACCTGATGGAACCCCTTTTATTTTGTTTTTTTAATTGAGAGGAATGCATTTCCGCACAGAGTATGGGGCTCGCTCTAAAAACCCTACCCACTAAACCTCTCCCACCAATCACGTCACTTTTGGGGTAACTTGGGGTCGCGTAAGCATTCTACCAAGAGACCCCGTGACTGGCTGCTGCAGCAATCATCTTCCATTACAATGGCATCGCCTTAGAAGTCTTTACAGTAGGGTTGCAATTTCTTGCACCCGTGATTCGCCGCCATGTTCTCGCTTGCACATATAACACAATGTGGTGCTTCGTCACACCTAATGGGACCCTGGGATGTGAAGTGCGAATTGAATTTTAGCTAAAATTCACGTCCCCACATTCTACGTCACCTAGCAACACTATCTATAATGGCAGCGCCTAATATCGGCGTACGTTATCACAACAATAATAACGAATGAATGTTACCTTATCATAAGCAACACGGTCATGGTCATTTTAAATTTCGAGAACACTAAATGAGAAACACCGTGGCGTCACGCCTTTGTTATTAGCTGGTAAGATTAATAGACGATATTCTGTTCTACAACAAATTCGTTTGTTTCAATTTTGCTGTTATCTAACGAATCCTTCGTAAAAAAATAACACCGTAGTATCCACGAAACAAACCCGAGTGTTAATCATATCGTACGACGCCTATCGTCATAATTATAAGTCACCGACACTGGAAGTCGTCCATGAAATGTAGTAAATTACCGTACAACTAGGCCAGAAGTTTTAGATTAGGTACAGATAGTTATCAGAACAACAAGTCAATGTTTGCGGATCACGTAATAAATTTCGTAACATTGTTTCGGTCTATTGGTCGCTGAATCATTAGCTTCAAGGCTACTGTACACTGAGCATTTTTAGTGATTCGTTTATTTCTCGGTAATATTTAGCTACTGCATTAACAAATTAGTGTGCTTTCCACTCATTATGTATTGTTTCGATTTCAAATTTTAACTTAATAATGCTTAATACAAAGCAAACCTAAAGGAGGTACACTATATAAAAACAACACATTATTACTTTATATTGAAATTTCAAGTCATTATAAACAACTTACTGATATCACATCTAATCCACGAAACCGCAAAATTTGACGCGAGAACGGTAGCGTAAGTTTTGTCTCATAGATATTAAATTTCTTAGTATCTATTGTAAAGGTAGGAAATAACAATGTTTAAAATTTTCACTATGATTATCGTCACAAGAAATCTGACCCATCGAATGAAATATTACCTTCGTTATCTAGAAAATTGTGAAGGGTAAGCATATTGATGTTTCGTCTTCGTGACGAATATTTAAAAAAGCAATAAAACTACAAATTTAGAACGTGATCTTATGTATCCTTTCTTTTTTTTTATAGAACAGGGGGCAAACGGACAGGAGGCTCACCTGATGTTAAGTGATACCGCCGCCCATGACGCTCAATGCCAGAGGGCTCGCGAGTGCCGGCCTTTTAAGAATTTTAAAGTTCGGCCTTTCTGCGAATAGTAAATAACACGGGGCGGTTGCATTAGAAATAGTTGACACAGAAACAAATCATCCAAGTTAGTAATTTAATTCTTAATTCTGCGTAAGAAAATTAAGAAAAAACAATGATCGTAGTAATAAAATCAAGATTCGAAAAAAAATTAGTACATTATGTTTAAAAATATTTTTACTTATTGACACATGCATCATATTGCCATTAGATCATTTTAAATACTTTTCCTGTGGGCGTTGCTGCGCGTGCGACGCGATCATGAAATCACCCACCCGCAAAGTCAGAGAAAGATGATAAACAAAACAATCTACTAATAACTATCAAACTGTGGAAATTAATAAAAAACTAATGATATTAAAATTTGTTAGAAGCTAATATCATCCGAGTTACAACAAAGCTGCCATTGACATCGTATTTGCACTACTAATATTGCTTAAATAAATTCATATCTAGCAATAGAGCAATCACGAAACTTGTGCCGGTGAGACTTCACAGTAGTCTATAATACACACTGCGTTAATTATGGACTACAGATAATTTATAGTTTAATAATTAGTAAAGGCATAAAGCTCAGTGCAAAATCGCGTTTTTGTTTCATACCCGAAGATGCTTTAGCGTGTAACCGAGACAGTGTGTCAGCGAAGCGGTGGAGCCGAGCCAAAATCTAACGTTATTTACGAGAAACACCGTCTCAATACTGCATACCGCTTACGCATTTCGGTAAACACCAATTAGCTTGACTGATTAGACTGCTCGTCTAAGCACTTTGATTACTTAGTGAAGGGATTTATATTTAGAGTTTTAAATTTAACAGATTTGTTACATAAAGCAACTTCCACCAACGCAGGAAAAGAAAAACTTTTTTAATGCGAATAAAATAACATTTAGTATATTTATGTTTGTCAGAGACGGCTTTCCCTACAATTAACGATTATCCAATATCATGATTTATCATATTTAGAAAGGCTAATGGAAATAATTCAGACCAACGAAAAAGTATCACTTATAAAACTTTCATCTTTAATTATTATTATTATATCAACAGTAGCTAATTTAACTTAATTAGCGTTTTCGGAAGTATGCGTCAGGTAATTAGCCCCAACTGCATTGTGTGCATAACGGTTTATTTTTTAAATTTCAACATTATTTTGAATAAAACTATTTTTAAGATCATACCTGGTTGGTATATTTCACAACCAAACCTTAAATTACCGAGACCTAGTGACCGATGTATTTGTATTCCTAATATTTGAATTTTTCTTCAGTTAGGTTTAAAGCCAAAACCATCTATCCCGTTCAGTAAGTCGTCAAGGATTTACTTACCACCATCATCACCACTACCACCTCAAGTCTCTTGTATTTTATCATGCAATATCTTGGTAATATTAAGGCTAAATTAAGTTAATTGTCGAGATAGATAGATGAGTACTTACTACATCTCGTTATATCAGTAACAAGGAAAATCGCTTAGCCTACTTACACTAGCAACAAAAAAATAATTAAGGACTTTCACAATTTGCAATTGTATAAAACCTAATATCAACATTCCACATCATTTCATTAAATACAAGAAAATCATGCACGACAACAACAAATAGTTATTGAAAACTACAGAAATCTTAAAAACCGAAAATGTTATTTTATTCATATTTCATGGATTTTAATGCAATCGCATTTTAGATAAAATAGAAAAACCTCTAACTCGTTCTTATATTTACACAAGTAATATGGCGTAGCTTGGCAAATTATATTCGTCATCGTGAACCACATTTTTTGAAAAAGCCATTAAAACACAAGTCATAGAGATGTTTGATAAAAGCGTCAGTCAGACAGACGTATTTTTAGGCTAGTACTCATTTTCGTGTAATGAAATATAACGCTTTTGGGAGGCGTTGTCTCATTGTGGAGGTGTGTTCAGGGTCATTGGGGAATTGCGTCACAAACTTCGACCCCTAAGCGTTACTGAAAAACCTCGATCTACATATAATGGGCATACTCATAGTTAAACACATAAATAGTCTACAATAGCAAAATGCAACCTAGGCACTGACATGATTAATGGTATTTAATGTACATCTTACTCTAGAACCTGTTGGTAATTTATAATAGAACAACTATTCATTTTATTTTCTTCACTTCACGTTACCTTACACAAAGCCATACCTATAAAAAAATGGGTAACATAAGTTGTAAGGAAATGGGTAGCCTTATAGCTAACAAGTGATTCCTTAATTAATTCTATTATAAGTTAAATATTTATTAATTTATTTTATTAAAGTATTCCTAAACTACTCATTAAACAATTATATTATACACAAAAGCCAAAAACCGAATACACATTCAAACCTAACCATAAAGCACAATTTTACCTATTTAAACAAAAAATATAACAAAGCACAAATTCATACTAAATGCTAAATTCTAATTCATTGATCATTATAATAATGACTTAATATAAAGGAAGAATAACAAAGCCATTATTTATAAAAGATGCCAGAGTTTTTTTAATAATTTTTAAAAGCATTTCTTAGTCACATTAAATATATCAATTTGCTGGTAATTTATGTTGTAATCTGTAGATATACGATTTTTTTATTATATGATTATATGATTTATTATACGATTTACCCTATATATTTTTAACCATAACCTACAGGTTTCAAACATTTCCAAGAATAGTTTTTATCAAAACTTAATGTACTATCGGAAACTATAGAAACCCTCATTAACTTTTGTCATTTTACAGAAAATTTAGTCTACTGGCCCCTCGTCCAACAATGCAATAGTATTCTGATTGTCCATGTAAAAAATCTACACTGATATTTATTATCTTATAACAAGATGATTAAAAAAATTCTCAGGCGAAAAAGTACTAAACTATTTGGCTACTATTTTGTATTTCAAAAGTAGAGTATAATAGATATTGAAATACAGATCTTCTTTAATTACTGGCAATATCAGATACCTTTTCATAATTCATAGTGTGTTTCTAACATTTACAACAGAGTCACGGAACATAGGAACACAAAATAGGAACTAAAAATTAACTGTAGCTGAAGCTAGTCATGTTAACTGACTTTATGGCTCATAATCATATGAAGGTTCTACTCTAAAACTAAGGGAAAAATCCTTTCTCAGTTTAATGGTTTGTATGTTTAAAAAAATTGCATTATCAAAATACTAACTATAACACTACAACATACCTATAACTAGCTAATAACAAAAATTATCAAAACATTAAAAAATTGTTTCCCATATGGAACCCATGTCAACTATTTAATGAAAAGTCTTTTACCCTTAAAAAGAAGATGTTCTAATTACAGCCTGGCCATAAAACGCAATGTAGAGCATATGAAATATCTAATTACTATGTTATGGTAATAATTTAATTAATTTCTTGTTTTCCTCCCTCAAAGATCACCTTGGAAAATACTTTTGTAATAGCTAAGCACAGAAACAATTTCAGTTAATAGTGGCAGGCAAAATGAAACATGTATTTATTATTATGGTAATGTTACAAGTAATAAACATTTTTATAAAAGAGAAGCCTGAATTCATGCCTATAGTAGGATAGATCAGGAATATCAACATATCCATATTATATATAAACTAAACGTGATAAAATCTTTTAGATTTATGATAGGATAAATTTAAAATTTTCAAGATATACAGATTTTGTGCAAACTTAAAATATATAATTATATACTTCGTACCTACTTAACTCTTTATAAAAATATTATGGGCATTTTTTATAAAGCCTAAAAAAGAAAATCCACTAAACCTTTGTGATTATGTACTTCTGAATTTACCCTTCAACCCTAGCTTAAGCTTGGAAAGCAGTTTTGTACAGAGCATCCAATATGTAGCAGAATAAAATTAAATTTAAAATTTTCATAGCCATTGTAACAAAATAAAAACTAAAAATTATAACGTACCTCTACATCACTATTGGAAGGCGCTGTAGGAGACAGTTCAGAAGCACTTGAATGTTCTTTAGTGTGGTTGTACTGAATTTTAGAATCGTCACTGGAAATGTTAGCGACAGCTTTATCAGGGGCTTTCGGTTCCTTATCATACTCCGGTGAAGGAGCCATCTTGAAGGAAGAGGAGACAGATGACACAAGTCTTATGACTTTTTAACACTGAATTCACTTTTCTTAGCCAAAACGCCTACGATTTAAAAAATAATCATTGTTGTATGTTTTTATCGAAGTACGCCCACAGTCCCAATAATTTTATAATGAGATTTCTTCATTTTTGGGGAAATAGAATCAACATTTCCACAAAATAAGCGAATCAAATTTTCAATGACTTTGCTTTTGAAGCGCCCCTATGCGGCGAAAAAAGGAAACATTTTTTTTTTTCATTCTTCATCCTGATATTTATTATTTTCAGCCAGCAACACTAAGTATAAATTCTTCATAGACAATTAAATGTGTAATATATATACACAAAATTTTGGGAAAAAAGGGATGTTTTTATTGCGGAAAGTATAAAATAGTGACGTTTATTTTCTAAGGATATGTTTATGATTACTAACGTCGTTACATACGTCGTCGTACATCGTTAAATGTATATAGTCATAATTGTTATCGATAAACATATAATATATAATCAATTTGGTCTAAAGAAAAAACAATTACAAAAGAAACAGAATTTACCAATGCGTAACTTGTAAGGTCTTCAGTAACTGAAGCCAAATAAAAATAAGTAGTAAATAAACAATTGCTGTATAAATCATATTTGCTTGGTAATAAACCAAATATGACTAGTAAGTATTTAGACGGTTTTTTTTCGATAAACGTTACCGGGAGCGTCAAGATGCTTTATCAGTAGTGTATGTTGAAACTAGAAAGTCGAAAACTAAATTTGTATGAAAATTACAGTTCGTTTCAACAGTCGGTAGCCTAGTCCCAAAAGACGTAACTACAATAAGCTACGCCGTGACAGTGCAACTAGAAGATACTCATTAATGCTCACACTATTGGGTCCATCGATAATCAATCAACTTATTATACTTTATTATAAATAAACAAACTTAGTGCAAGATTAAAAAGTATTGATAGATAGCCTAGTTTATATTAATATAATATCGTTTTATTAAAGTTATACTTCTTTTCGGGCAATGGAGAAAAATAATGAGAGTGAATTTTTACGACGCGCGCGCACACTAACACCACAATTCTACATCGTAAAGTAAGGTCTACATAGTATGAAAATCGATAACTGTGTTCAAGTCGTATATTCTAGTATTTGTATATTTTGAACACGTGTTTCGTAACAGTAGGTACAATTATAAAACAGTGTGAATAAATAAATATTATTTTCGTGTTTTAAAAATTAGTATCATTTACGACGGTGATAGTATTTACTAATTATTTATCTAAATAAAATCTTTTTGATTAATTTTAATATTTATCGTTAATCACTAACTGCATTTTAGTTATTTTTTTCCATACGCCAAAGAAGTATAACTTCTAACGCGTGTACATAAGTACACATACTCTTTTTTATTTTTTAGGAAATTTGGTTAAAAGAGTATTTAAGGTAATTGGGGGTAAGATAAAAAATGCGGTAAAACAATACATCGTATATAACACCAATTTTAACACGAATTTTTGAGAGCTGGTGTTTTTGTTAGAAACGCCAGTTTCTAACGCAGTTTGCAATCTTTAAAGTTAGCCGCCCAGAGTGCGTGGATTGCGGGAATTTGGATAAGGGATCGTGATTTTTTGGTATAATCCTCAAGTGATTTAATCTTACCCCATGTGTGGTTACTTTAATTACAAGATGGATGCCTCTATATCATATAAATATTTCTTTATAGTTATTTATCCCTAGTGACGAAATCACATTAAAGTGCGGCTCTCAACTTTCCGTCTGTACCCAAAGAAAAATTACGGGGTAAGATATATATAGAACAGTTTCGATCTTACTCCGTTTCCAAGTGTCATACAAAATAATTATTGTCAAACTTTAAGTGGTAACAGGAAATAAACTGGCAACGTACTTAGTTGATTTTATGTATATTATCTATCAATATCAGACGTTGGCACTATTCATACGTAAGTTTGTAGTGTAGTGTAGTATGTTTAATGAAATAATGTGTAATAATACCTAATTTATTTTATAATGGCATTTGTTTTATTCAGCCATCATGCCTCGTAATTACGTCCGGAAATTCCGTCGTTAACATTCTATACTCATGTTGTGGCCATAGAATAGAAAAAAGAAAGGTTTTGACATTTAATATCATTTTTTTGACAGCTAAAATGTATGAAATACCCATTGCTACCTTGGGGTCTTGTCAAGACGGCTAATCAGTAGTGTATGTAGAAAGTCGAAAACTAAATTTGTATGAAAATGACAGCTAGTAGTTGGTACCAACTATCGACACTGGCTTTCATTTCAATACAAATTTAGTTTTCGACTTTCTACATACACTACTGTTACGCTGTCTTGACTAGACCCCCTTTTACGATCGTTTCATAAAAACGGAGTTTATAGTTTAACATTAGACCACCCTCCTATCTTTGCTCATGAAATCTAAATAAGATTAGCATATGGCCTCGAAGTTTTGGGAGAATGGGATACATAGAAAAGAAGTAATTTATCTCGTGTAACGCTATGTTACCTCACCAGATCGTTCACTAAATTCTGGCCCAAAACTAAGATGGCAATATTTTGAGAACTTCTGTTTTAATCTTTCGCCATTGTGGTGAGATTGATATATAAAAATACACAATTAGCCGTATCTTTGTTAAATAAAGGTATTTTTGAACCGTTGAAACCGTTGACGACATCTTATATTAACATTAACGATTTTAGAAAAATTCAATCTTTCACGTCACCTTTTCATCTTCATTTTTTATTTACTTATTTTCTCTGCTTGGGAACCGATTTAACAATATGTTATTGATATTATATAAACGTATAGTTTACTCTTTACTTATCAAAGCCATCAATTAGTACAGGTGAAATATATTGTTCTGCAAGAGGTTAAAACACAACTCTGCTCATCTCATCAAAAACCGTTCAATCTTCCCCCCACTCACCTTATATTATTTCTTCCGCTTCCTTAGAAAAGACCTACATAAAAACCGATATCTAGCATACTGTTATAACGATTGTAACTAACATTAACAAATATATATATATATATAAACATTTAAACGATTTTTAAATACATTTTATTACCTATTTAGTTTACTTTATATCTTATCTTTGATTAAAAATCGACTACATCAAATTTTCACAAATAATTTCACAAATTTATACTATATAATTTTTAAACCATAGGTATACAGATTAACTCCCAAAACATTAACCTATCTTAATCCATTTTTTTGTCCATCTGAGATAGACATCTTAATTTTACTTATACCAGTTTTTAAAATAATTAAAAAGCTATTTGATATGTTTTAAGCATAGACACGTATATGTAAATATTATTTGTACGGTTTTATTTATTTTATTTGGTTTATATTGATTATCAAAAAGGAGTGTAAACAGGGAAGAGATTACATTCTATTCGTTACCAAAAATGGATTGTCTTCGTAGGGTTTGGTTATTGGGATATAAAAAGGGGATCGATCGACTGTCAGGGTCTGACAATCCACAATCTCAGATTGTTTTCTATCTAAGATTGTGGATTAATTCTTGGGTTCAGGCATTAAACCACAATCTGGAACTGTAGATCCGAAATTAACAATGAATGTTGCGTTAGTCATAGAGAATAACTTATATTAGTAATAATTAAATATCGGTATTCGGTTTCGGTAGTCGCTACTCGCTACACTCCTCTAGTATATCTTTGGCTTAAAGGTCTCGTTAACAGGGGGTCTAGCTAGTGTCGACAGTTGGTACCAACTACTAGCTGTCATTTTCATACAAATTTAGTTTTCGACTTTCTAGGAGTGTCGACAGTTGGTACCAACTACTAGCTGTCATTTTCATACAAATTTAGTTTTCGACTTTCTACATACACTACTGTTAAGCTGTCTTGACTAGACCCCCAGAGCCAATTAATTTAAAAAAAGGGTGCGCCTGTCAAATGTAATTTTCTGCAAGCTTGAAGCCAGTGTTGCCAGATGGGGCTATTTAACGCCAATAGGGCTATCTCTCTTACCGGGTGGCTTTATTATTTTATCCGCTGGCTACAGATTTGTCTATAATTTTTTTTCATAAATATTTAATTAGGTAACAACTTATTTTTATGTAGAAAAAACACCTTTACAGCAACAATCAATTTCAAGAATTGAATCTTATTTCTGTTGAAAATAAATTATTGGTAATTAATAGAACGAATTTAATAAGTATAAAAGCAGTAATAAGCTCATGAATTGATTTAAACTTTCCCGCCTTAATTACCTGTGGGCTATCTCAGGGCTAGACTCGGCCGATTGTTGTTGGACGATTCGAAAAAAAATATTCTGGTAACACTGCTTGAAGGCTTCAGAAATCAGTATTCCGATTTATTTGTTATTAAATAGGGTGTGTACCTTACCTATTTACTGCGGAGGAATTACTAAGCACTTTTACCAGTTAGAAATTGAAAAAATAGTTGTAATACAATGGCTGAAAGTAAAGAGAATATTTTTTTGTTCGTTCCAAATATTATAGGTTTGTAATTTCTGTGAATGGAATAATGAATAATTAGTTACTTTAATTGTTAATTATTAAATTTAAATGATAAATTGTCACATTTTAGGATATGCTCGAATAATTCTTGCCGTTTTATCGTTTTATTATATGCCCACACATTGTGCGTTAGCTGTTACCTGCTATATAGTATCGGCTCTCCTTGATGCGATCGATGGTCATGCAGCACGGTATCTTAATCAGAGTAAGTGTGTTATATATATATTTTGTGATTTGTATATGTAATTCTGTTACTTATTGAATTAGCTATATAAGCGTTGGTGATTGGTTCAGACTAGAATTCTTTGTATGAATAATATGCGTCTGCTAAAATGTTATCAGTGGGAGCAAAAATATAATAAATACATTTAAAAAATATACATTGCATTTTTAAATGTATATGTTTAATTTACAGGTACTAAATTTGGTGGTATGTTGGATCAACTTACTGACAGGGCAGGAACAGCTGCTCTTATGATGACATTGGCAACATTTTATCCTAAATACACATTTTGGTTTCAAATATCTATGATTATTGATATCAGTTGCCATTGGCTCTATTTGCATTCAACAATATTGCAAGGAAAGACTTCCCACAAGTTTATAGATATGTCGGAAAACCCTGTTATGCATTTATACTATACTAACAAAACCATTTTGTTCTTAATGTGTGCTGGAAATGAAGCATTCTATGCAGCATTGTATGTCAGCTATTTCTACACTGGCTTTACAAGTAAGAAGTTATAAAATTATAAGTTATTGTTTACGATTAAGTGTACCTACTGTAACAACAATTTTAAATGATTGCTTTAAGCAGGAGTTTCATTCTTAAAGGCCATTGAGTTCAAGGTTTAACTGAACACTAAATTTAATACCCTGTAAAAAACAAATTGTTGAAGAAAAGTACAGATAAAATCTGTTAATATATCAAAGGGACCACTCATGCTTGGTCATAACAACCTATTACAATAGAATTCAGCCAGGACCTTAATTTTGGTCAATATAACTGGTATGTTATTCTAAATGATGTTGTCTTAAAAAACTGTTTTGACTGTTATTGTTAAATAGCCTTAATTTAATATTAACATATATTAGAAAAATAAACTATAATTTAAAACACATGATGAAAAATTTGTGATTGTTTTTTTCATAAAATATCATATTAATGGTAAGTTAAGCATTGTTTATATAATTTTTATCTTTGTTTCAGTCCTGGGTCTGGGAATTTTTCCTTTGATTGCTATTTTGTCAGCCCCTGTAGCTCTGGTAAAGACATTAATCTCCATACTTCATGGGATTGTTGCATCTATTAACTTGGCTACCATTGATCTTCAAGAGAGAGCAGCTATATCCACCAAACAATGTAATTAAACGGATCTTTTTCTAAAATAAGAAATTATGACCAAATATTTTCTTGATTTCCCAAGTATCAAAAATATAGTTATAAGCTTTATATATATGTATTAAGGAATGTATTTTTTTATACTTTAATGTTTTGTTAAATTTTTATCTCAATAGTTTAAGTAGCTAGTCACTTAATTTTGTGATAATTTAAGCATTTCATTTAATTTATATTATTTTTGTTAAAACTGACTGTAACATTAAGTTATTTTAAAAATAACCAGTAATTAACAATCAGTGGTTGGACTGCCCCAAAGTATAAGGATAACATTTCTATGGGTGAAGAAGAAAGATTTAGAAATACAAAATAATGATTTAGTGAATATAATAATTAGCAGTAATGTTGTTAAGACTTCTCCAGACATCTCCTGTTATATTTTTTTGTTTTAAATTTGCTCTGAAGTATGTAATAATAATTATTTAATGAAATAATAAATACAAAAGTAGGTTAATTAATTTTTTTTTATTATTTCTAGCGAGTTAATTGTCAAATTTTTCAGTATAAAGAATGATAATTTAATAGGTAAGTATTGTGAAACAATATATTGTAACTAACTTCAAAGATGCTTGGCTTATGATTATATAAAATCCTTGCAAATTCAGTTTTACAAAAAATTGCCATTTATTATTTGTGAATACATATATGTTTTCACTGCAAATATATACTGGTAAATTGATTAGTCTTGTTTAATGCTTTGTTGTTCCTACTGTCAATTCATTGTATTTTTGTGAAAAATAAATGATTGTATCCAAATGAGTTTTGTATGTTCAATAAAATAACCATATGTTAAAAAGCAATTTATTTTGACATAAGTTTAAGGTCGAATCGCAAAAATAGCACTTGTGTAACTATTAAAAATTTAGTTTCTTATACAATATTTTCAAGAAAAGAATTTTATTAATTATAGTTAATATGAATATATTCAGACAAAGAAATTAGTTAATACTATAAAAACCATTATAACTGCAGAAAGTAACCTAACCCTTAAGACTACTCATTCCAGCTCTCATAATTTCATCAACAAGTAGTAAGTTACTTGCAATTACAGAGCATGAGTTAAGTATTTGTTTCTTTACAATATAATTATCATAGATACCCATATCTGTGGGTTTAATTGCTTCTCCACTGTTAAGATCTAAGCCAATCGGATCAGGACTCAAACGGGCTTCCTCTTGCAACTTCACAATAGTATCTTGGGCGTCATAACCGGAATTTACAGCTAGAGTCTTTGGAATAACAAGAAGAGCTTCAGCATAGGCTTGGATCCCGAGCCGAGCCTTTCCCTTGACAGTATCCTTGTATTTCTGGAGTTCCAAATTAGTTTTAATTTCAAATGCTGCAGCTCCTGGCACAATACATTTGTCTTCAATAGCATTATTAATTGCACGAAGACCATCACGGATAGCATCCTTGATCTGCGTGAGTGTGTGCTTGTTTGGGCCTTTGATAAGAATTGTAACAGATTGCGGGTTCTTGCAGTTTTCAACAAATGTGTATTTCTCTTCACCAAGGATATGTTCATAAACTAATCCAGCATATCCAAGGCATTCCTCTGTCAAATCATCGACTGAGTTCATAGCAGAACCACCGCAAGCGAGTGCTAAACGTTCCATATTACGGCGTTTTGCCCTCCGCAGAGCAATAATACCTTCCTTTGCAAACACATCTAGTGAGAGAGGATCAATTCCTTTCTGGTTGATAACAACAAAGGATTTGTCTGTACCATCACAGAGTTTTTTCTTAAGAGCAATAATCTAGAAAAAATATGATAGTTTTATACCTAGTCAAAACTAAAACAACTATAGTATAATTTATATAAAATTAAACTAACCTTTTTTACTCTAAGGTCAATAAAGTCTCTCTCAGCAGCAACAAGTTTTTCTCTGTCTTCAGCAGACTTGTAGAAGAAACCAGAGTTGACTTCAGTCTTCTCATATTCAAGAGAGACATTACATGTCAGTATGTAAGCATTTTCTACACGCTTAGGCATATCAGGATGACGAGCACCGTGATCCATCACCAGGCCTTATTTAAAAGACAAAATAATAAAAAATAGATTACTGTCAGTCTTATACTGCGGTAATTTGGTATATTGGCAAAAATATACTACCTACCTTTGATCAAAGACGTCTCTGTGGCAGTTTTATGTTGCATTTCCATCAATTCAACCATGTGCAGATCTACACTTTTTCCTGGCTTATAGATGGACAGAACAGCATCTACACAGGCATCTGTTAATACATCAGCAAGGTTTTGATGTACCTAGAAAGATGACAAAAATGTCCTGTGTAAAAGCAGGCAAGACAAAAATATTGATATTGCAAGGGGTAATATTTATAGACTCCCTTGTGTAAGTATATATATTTGACACTGAGTGTCTTATCTAATAAGTGCAAGTATAGCATTCTCTGTCCATAATGTATTAGTTAAATTTACCTTTGTTTTTAAAGAAGTACGGGCAACATCCAAAAGATTCTCTCTTTTCACCTCAATTGGTACTTTCATGCTATCAAGCACTTCTAAAGCTTTATTTCTTGCTAAATCAAAGCCTTCAGTAACAATTCTTGGATGAAGTCCTAAAATAATTTTAGATTTGTATGAAAATATAAAAAAATGTTGTATTATTTCTATTAAAAGAATAAATTAACAATTTTGCCATTTTGATGGCAGTTTGTTGGTATGCAATGAATTTTTTGGCACATTGAGGTGCTGAATCCAGTTCCATTCACTGAGATGCATGCCTATGATTGTCTTAGAGCAGTGATTCCCAAAGTGGTCTATATCGACCCCTAAGGGTCTATGATATATATATATATATATATATAACCTGCAAGGGGTCTACGTCAGCGAAAAAAAATTTGGGGATCCATGAAATGAAAATGGGGGTACACGATAGTAGTTCTGAACACATACATTACGGTACCTATTTACTTACTCTTTATCTTTTAATGTAAAAACATATACATTATTTATAAAAGTACCTATGAAGTAAAAAAAAATATTATTTATCTTTATAAAATTGTGTAAGTTGAAGGATGTTGGTATTTTCTTTGTGGTCGCAATACATTTTGAAGTTGTAAAAACAAAAAAAAATTAAATTAATAAATGTATAAATTAACAGTGTTTTTATTTTAAGTTTTTAACACTAAACTAATATAATATCAGGTAAGTAGGGGGTCTACCCAACACGGAAAACATGGTAAGGGGTCTACGACACAAAAAAGTTTGGGGAAATCTGTTTTATCCACTTTTCACGGCAGGTAAAATTCTGAATCAGATTTTTTTATACGCGGTAAACGCTTGTTGCCTCAGGCTCACCTGATGTCAAGTGATACTGCGGACCGCCTGTGGACACTCACAATGAAAGAGTTTTGACTTCAGACACCAGTTACTCTGCCTGTCAGTAACTGCCCGGCCAATGTAGAGTAACTCTAGTGCTATCGTCCACATAGCTGTTTCTTCTGCATATCAACTTAGCTAGATGAATGCACTTAAGTTGATATGCAAAAGAAACAACTTAGAAATCATATATGTACACGAATTTGATGATACTGATTATGAAGGTGTGTCGGAGGGCCTTGATTGAAACATCTCCAAGTGATTTTCGCTGCAGGAGTTGCGTCTAAGTATTTAAAAACATTTTTTTTAATTTTGTGTAATGTACTGAAATTCGATTTTTAATTAATCGATTGTTTTTTTAGCATGAAAAATGGATAAATATTTTTTTATAATAATTACCCCCATCCAGTTTTGCGCGCCAGAAACAGTTATTTAAAATAAGTATTAATATACTGACCAAACCTAACCAAACAATAGATAATCATTTTTTTTTGGATAGCTCCGGCTCTGCGGTAAATTCAGCCCCTCCACCCTTGCGTGCCAAAGCACAGGCATTATGCAATCGTCGCCGGACCAAAAAGCCGAAGCTGCGGAGTTACAGCGGGTGAGGGTTGCTCTTCCTCCGCGCATCCGAGTGTTTATACACACAAAGTGTAGAGCAGACAAGACCACGTGGATAGTAGGCTTCTCTGATTCGGTTTTAGGTAAATTTGAATTTTAAATAAGCTACAAACAATTGATGGTCCATATTGGAAAGTTTATTCTCGAAGTTGTCATAAAGGCGGACGTAACAATCGATAAATATAAAAAAGTCGATTATTTTTTAATTTATCGAATTTTCGAGCTCAAAAAGTCGTTTAATTAAAAATCGATTGTTATGCAGATTGTTCATCTCCAATAACCAATTGAAAAGCAGAAAATGGCCAATTTGTTTTCATATTTCAATATATGTATAAAAAAAATTTTTTTACAACTTTGTCGCATCTACTGAAGTGAAAATCACTTGGAGGTACTCCAATCAAGGTCCCCCGAGACTTCTACATAATCAGTATCATAAAATTCGTGTATATGATGTCAAAGCCCAACCTGAAAGGGGGTCACATGGGATATGACCCAGCCCTGTGGGACCCAAGCTTTCGCGCTTCAAAATCTGAACAGAATCCTGGAAATACAGTCACAAAATTTCACATTATAACAGAGGCTATAGCTAGTGGTCCTCTAGAAACCTAAGGAGCTGAACAAAAATAATGAAGTTATTGCTATTGGGCAATAATTGAATCACCTTAAATTTATTGGTAACCATGGTTACCAGCCAAGAAATGTTTCTCAACATGAGAACTCATACTTAAAAAAATTAAATGTTTGTCAATGGCTCCTAAAACTACCAGTTTCACTATTCATAAATAGTTAAATCTGTAAAGGCTGTTTATAAAATCCCTATATTTGCATTTGTCCTCCATTGATGTTATTTTTTACAATACATACATATACAGTACAAGATTGTATGAGTTCATTTGAAAAAATTACCTTCACTAATATAAATATCAGCCTGCTTCAAAAGTTCTCCAATCAAGAGGACAGTAGAAGTGGTACCATCACCTGTTGCGTCATCTTGAGCAGTCGAAGCTCGAGCAATCAGAGAAGCTGTTGGATGCTGAATCTGCATCTCATGCAGAAGAACATTTCCATCTTTAGTTATCTTGATGTCACCAGCACCAGATACTAACCTTTATTATATAAAAACATTATGTATCTACAAAAATGTCTAAAAGAAATTGAAGTTAGATTTGAATAATTTTTATTTCTATTAGGTGAACATCCAAGGTCCTTTTTTAAAGATACGCCTAAAGCACTTAACACATCATCATAGACTAATAATTTGCAGATTGTTGACAAGAATAGCAAGTATGTTTATATTTAAGCTGTTAATTTATCCTTGTTCCAAATGCTTTAATTTTAACAATTCTTAGAAAAAGACATTATAAGAAAAGAACCAGAAAATTCCAAATTATTTGCAATAGCCGATCACAGAACTCGTGACTTGAGCCGACGCACCGCATGTTACTATAATTGTCTTATTTTTGTATATTCAACATAAGATCTTAACGATCTAGTTTCGAGAAAGATAAAATGGCACAAATAACGGTTAACATATGAAGCGCTTACTGTAAGTACCAGATTTATAAAGTTACTAACATTTTTAATGTTCCCTTTGGTCCTAGGTTAGTTTTCATCACATCTTGAATTCCTTTTGCTGCTGATATATTAACGGCTAATGCTTGTGCAGCCCTGGCAAATTCAGCCTTGGGGTTTAATAAACTGATCGCTGCCATTTCTAAATAGAAATTAATAAATTCTTCCAAATATTTGCACTTCTCGAACAGATTTTATGCTCAAATAAATGAAACTCGAAGTACGACTACGAGGAACTCAGAAGAAGTAAGAACTACAGATACAGATAAACAGAACACAATTTATTCTAGCGATACAGATATGAGATACCTAATATACTTACAGATAAGGCAGCGGTAAAAAAAATCATACTTTTTTTAAAAATTTTATGGCAATAGTTATAATTTTATGACAGTTTCAAGTAAAAGGTAAGGTTTAGGGAAACAAAACGCGGTAAAAAAATAAAGAAACACATCAAAAGGAAGCAAAGGGATAAGCTGGTCAAAACACATTATTTACATAAATATTAAATCTAAATATTATTATTGATTATGAAAGATAATACATTATAATACAATAAAGCAAAAGGCCAGAGATTTTAGTCGGAAACGGAACATGTAGTAATTGTAAGGAATTCAAAAAAGAGGTGCGGTCACATTATATACAAGAAAATATGGCCGAGGTCACCAATATCTTCTCTGCACTTACAAATATCTGAAACGAATCCTTGATAAATGTTTTATAAAAGTAGGCAGATTACATAATAAAATCTAATCGGCAGATTCTATTAAACATTTAGCTCAAAAAGATTTAGCTAAAAACTCTAGAAGAATCGGTCTTACCACCGCTATCTATTTCAGGTAAATCTTCTATTTTAGATTCGACAAGGTTTTTAAATGCAAGCCAATCAACATTAATTTTACACGAGGTTCTCGTTTTTGATAAGGAGAGCGTCTAATGGACGAGGATATGTTAATAATAAAGATTGATGGCAAAGCTTCCAGCCTGATGAATTCATATTTAAAGGGAAGGATCCAAAAAGTGCAAATCAATGGAGTCACCTCTTCTGGTTCGCAGGTGTCAATCGGCGTCTCCCAAGGATTCTCGGGACTTTCTTATTTCTGATTTACATAAACGACCTACCATTCTTTGTCAACGAAGTTCATGAGATGGTATTGTTTGCTGATGACACTTCACTTTTATTTAAAGTAAATAGGAAAAAACATATTATTGATCGATGTAAACAATTCCATCTCTCGTATAGTTAACTGGTTTAATGTGAATAACTTACTGCTTAATGAGAATAAAACAAAATGTATTAGATTTACAACTATGTAAAACGTAAAGCGAGATATTGCTAACCTGAAAGTTAAGGACAGTGAACTAGACTTTGTTGAAAAAATTGTTTTCCTAGGCATAACTATAGATAGTAGACTCCAGTGGGGCCCACACATAGGGTGTGAGCCCCACTCTCTTTCGAATAGGCTGAGCTCTGCAGCTTATGCAGTAAAGAAAATCCGACAGCTTACTGATAACCATACTGCTAAAATTGTGTACCATAGCTACTTTCACAGCGTTATGTCGTACGGTATTCTACTCTGGGGTGCTGCTGCAGAGGTCCAATCCATATTTGTGTTGCAGAAGCGGGCTGTTCGAGGTATTTGTTGTGTTTCCCCGAGGGAGTCGGTACGGAATAGATTTAAGGAACTAAATATTATGACATTATCCGGTCAATATATTCTTGAAGCTTTGTTGTATGTACAAAAAAACTTAAACGATTTTAAAATAAATGGTGACTTTCACCAGTATAATACGCGTAATAGATCTAATTTTGAATTTTGAATCACGATTTGAGTGTGCGACCAACCAGACTCCAGAAGAAAAACCACTCCTTATAAGGAAATTGTATTCGTTTTTACAACAAACTCCAAAGCGAAATTAGAGAACTCTCAGTAAATAAATTCAATGTTTTTTTTTTGACGTTCATAAGTATACATGTTTACCTATATGAATAAAGATATTTTTAAGTTTTGAGTTTTTAATCGGGAAATTACAACTGCCAAAAGAAGATAATGAGATGTACCTACCTAGAATGAGAAGCCAGATCTGGAGTCATCATAAAGTTAAGGAGTTAGGTTCTTGTCTTAGACATTAATCGCCACTCAGTGCGGTTCTGTGTCAGTGTTTTCAACTCCTGGTACGTCAAGACCTCAGTTTTTTCCTTAATCTGATCTATGTAAGTTAATCTTGGTCTTCCTCGTCCTCTCCTGCCTTCTATCTTCCCCTCCAAAATGATCCTAAAGAAGATGTCGTGTCGCACCAGGTGTCCAATCATATTCCCACTTCGGTTTTCAATGGTACTCAGCAGATTTCGTTTCTCTCCTACCATACCCAGCACCTCTTTGTTGGTCTTATTTTCGGTCCAGCTGATCTTTAACATTATCCTCCAGCTTCATATCTCAAAAGCTTCAAGTTTTTGTCTTTCCTTTTTAGTTGAAGTCCATGTTTCGCTACCGTAGGGAGCAATACTCCAGACATATGTTTTTATGTATCCTTTTCGTGTTCTGCATGCTATGTTGGCTTTAAATAGGTGTTTTTTCTGGTTGAAAGTTCTTTTTGCTATGGTTATCCTTGCAACGACGTCTACGCTACATCTGAAGTTATTGGTCAGTATGCTCCCAAGGTACTTGAATTTAGTAATTTGCTCCAAGGTATTTCCTCCTCTCTATTTTATTTGTGTGCGTGAAGTGGGTGTTTTTGACGCAACCAGGATTTTGTTTTCGCGGCATTAGTTTTAATTCCCGTTTCGTTAAAGATGGTGTCCATTGATTGATTTAACCCCTTCATTTATCTTAGCTTTTCCCTTTTCCTCCCCCACTTCAATTATCGTTTCTTGTTTCCTATATAGCTCATATAGTATTTTCGTGTACCTATAGTTAAGTCCCGCTCTCTTCAGAGATCTCATCATGTCTCCCCAGTTGACCTTGTCGAATTCCAATCTGATCTGATCTGAAAGATCTGGAGTACAAATTGATAAATCAATTGTGCTGGAGTACAAATTGATAAATCAATTGTGCTAAGCTTTTCATTAGGATTTGTACGTCTGGTACATTAAATATTTCAATTAAACGTACACCATTGGAGTCAGTGGTGCCACAACCAAACATTTGGTGATGTGACGTGGAGTTAAAGTCACCTAATAGAAGGAATGGACGATTACGTGAAGAGAGAAAATTATTAACACTGTTAAGAACATAAAAAAAGGAACACAGTATAGAGGATCTCCATAAGACCTGTCACTTGACACCTGCATGACCTCCTCACTTGAAACATCACATTGGAGTCTTAGATTGAAATTGAATTTGGGTATGACCATAACGACAACATTTAAAACATTATATTCTAGGATAAATGTATATTTCTACTGGAAGCGCATTATAGGACATAATAATAGTCCTTCTTGTAAAAACTTGCCCATCAAATGTTTATACCTCTGTTTCAGAAGGTTTCCAAGAACCGAGTTATAAATTTTCGCCTTGCGGTTCAAACGTCATATTTTAAGTATTTTGCCGCAGCCGATAAGTACGCTACATTTTGTTGAACTTCTACACTCCACTAAACAGGGACCCCGCAAACTAGCCCCATTCTTGTTACGCTGAAAGTCGGAATGAAGACTTAAGATTTTTGCTTCCAAAATATCGCAGTTAAGAAAATAATTGGCATCTTTATAATCGGAAAAGCCTACTACACACGTGTTTCTTCATATACGCTTAACACTTCCGGTAATAATATTATCAAATTTATTCAGCTTTAAAAAATTGCCAAAAGTTATAGGATGGGGAACGGTCCCGTCGGTAAGTGAACCATCTATACGTTGAACATGTTTTAAATAAGGGGAAACATCAGTAGAAACATATTTAGTACGGCCAATTATATTGGTTTCCGTATTAATTACTGTAAAAAAAAATACGTTTATTTTGGAACATAGGATCGTAATGGTATCACTTATTCCACGTCATTAAATTCGAGCCTGTTGGCATCCCTACTCATTGGCAAAGAAGACAAAAGGTGTTGGCCGAGAGAAAAAGCCGGCGTAAAAAAACTCTCGGTACTCTTTTAAAAAAAATCAAATCATAAAACAATTCTACAATATTTTAAACAAATATAGCAAATGAATTAGAAGTAGCCTGCCCAGCACTAGTCCCAGGCCCTTTTATCAACTAGATAATCACTAACTTTATAGTAAACCTTTTTACACAGCTTTTCTTTAATACATTTCTTAAATTTTATTATAGGCAGAGATAAAAGAGCCTCTGGGATTTTATTAAAGAAGACTATCCCTTTTCCCAAAAAATAATTACTAACTTTAGACAGTCTAGTACTAGTAGTACGGGGAAATTGCAGCCTGCGTTTGTTCCGAGTATTGACATTGTGCGAATGTTCTATTCTAGTATACTTATCACTATTTTTGTATACATACATAATATTTTCATAAATATATTGCGAGGGAAAGGTAAGTATATTAATTTCCTTAAATTTATCTCTCAGAGATTCCCTACATTTTAAGCTAGCTTGCTAAGCTAGCTAGCTTTCTTGTTACTTGAATTTGCCTTGTAAGTTGTTGATGGTTTATTTATTTATTTATCCTTTATTGCTTTATACAAAAACACGCATAACAAAAATAAAAATAAAAAAACAGTTACAAAAGATATAAGGCAAAGGGCGGCCTTATCGCTTACAAGCGATTTCTTCCAGGCAACCCTAATGAGAAACAACGTTAAAGAAACACCATCAGAGGGTAGAGTACAAAAAAAAAACAATTAACAAAAGCAACAAAAAAACTAAAAACTTAAAACAAGCGTTACTATAACTAATTGAATATAATAAAACAAAATCAAAGAAAAAGTGGTTGAAGGTATTATGTGAAATATTATTATTTTGCGAGTGTAGAGATAACGTGGATTGAGATATAGGTTTTGAAGTAATCTATTTTTTTAATTGACTCATCTTCCACATTGCATCGGCTTTCGCAATGACAATAATCACCGCTTAAACCACCATCTTTATTTTTCTTAATTTTTGTACACTGCTGACAAAGGCGCAAATAATGTGTTCGTTTACGACTTCCTTCACCTGTCTGAGATGATAACGAACATTCCGTATCCATTTTATTTTTTATATATTAATATATATTTCACTTCATTTTTATTTTTAATGGCGGTTTCTGTGTTAATCACAATTCCGCCAATGTCGCGTTCTAAGTCTTAACACGGTGAGGATAAATTTGATGGATTGAATTTAATCTAAGCAGATTTATCCAAAACAAAAATGACTTCACAAAAAAAACAATACACACAGATATATAATAATATATACAAGAGGTTATTACATTATACTACAAGTTATAGAGAGCAGAATCTTATTTAGAAGTTTAATGTATTAATAGAAATAAATTTCCCTAAAATTTTGACGATATGGCTGGATGGGAGGGAAAAAAGGGAGATGGTTGAGTAACGAATAACGAGTCGTTAATTAGAGAACAGTTAAAAAATATATGGTCTGTCGAGCCTTCGTCCATACCACACTCACACAGAGAACTGTCTTTAATTTAATTTTTGGCTAAGTGAACGGGAGTACAAACGTGCTCTATACGAAGACGGAAGATTATAGAATATAGACGTGACCTTTTTGGTTAAAAACTTGTTTAAGAAACCACGGCGAAGACGGAATTGAATATTAGCATAGTGCTAGTCAGTTTTTTCTTTAGAAGATTGCCAATAAATAGTCCAGGATTTTAAAAGTAGTGGGAGTATGCAAGAGCTGTTGGGGCGTGGGCTGAGATGTTAGGATGCTGAAAATACGGAAGTTTATACTTAGCTCAATACTGTTTTGTATGAAGGGACCCATACAGCCGAACCCATGCACTTCTTACTGAGAAACTTGGAGGCATCAGTATACATCGGCAACCAACCCTGCAAGTTTTTGGAAAAAAATTCCAGAAAAAAATGAAAAATACGTCTACCATAAACGAAGTTTTCCGCGCTTTTTTCCTATCATACTTCATAGCCGGATGAATATTGTGGCAAAGCTGCACAGACAATATACCGCAGTTATATACAACTCTATACTTATCTATGGCAATCTCTGCTTTCACAGATCACGCATTACTTATGCGGTATTGAAAACACAGATTAATTTATAATATGGTCAAAGGGAATGTGTTGGAGTAGGATACTGGATAGGGTTACGAAAATAAATTTTCTATATATAAACTTAGACATGCTAAGCACGAGATAGTACCAGAAAATTCTTATGCGGCTTGAAAGCTTATCAATATACAAGTTCAGTGTGAAGAAGTCATATAATAATAGAAATGGATCAAGTAGAAGAGGCAGAAAACTACAAAAACAAAGGTAATGATGCCTTTAAATTCGAAGATTACGAACTTGCCTTGTCCCTATACACCAAAGCCATTGATATTGCTGCAAAAGACAGTCGCGATATGGCCACATACTTAAAGAATAGAGCTGCTGCCTATCTCAAACTAAAAGAATATGAGAAAACCATCAAAGATTGTAATGAAGCTTTAGATATAATTCCGGAAGATCCAAAAGCTTTGTTCAGGCGTGCGCAAGCATTTGAATACCTGCAACGCTTTGAAGAGGCCTACAGAGATGCCAAAACAATATTTACAGTAGATCCTACTAATAAGGCTATACAGCCTATGTTAGGCCGCTTACATGCAATTGTTGAACAAAGAGCAAGAACCGCCGCTCAAACCAGTAACAAGGTGGACCAAATGTTCAAGTTGGCCTTTGACTTTACTGCTGATATTGATAAGCGTGAAAAGGCAATGACTAATCTTCTAGTTCTATCTAAAGAAAATGCAGCTGCTGAAGTTATGTTGAAAAATGGTATCATTCATAAAATTCAACAATTAGTTAAAAATGAAAAACATCCTGAAATATACATAAATTCTATCCGTGTCATTAGCCAGCTCTGTAAAGGGAATGTGCAGAGAACAATTAGTGTAATTAATGTAGTTGGTGTGCCTTGGTTCTTGGAAATAATTGATAGTGACAAAGAAGAAATTGTAAATGCAGCCCAGTACTGTCTTCAGACCATACTGAACACATTTTCTGGGATGGATAGTAAAAAGGAAACAAAACCTGATAAAAAATTGTGTGAAGAACATAAATCTTCAATAGACACCCTACTTACTTGCTTAACTTATTCCATAACTAACAGAGTTATCACTGGTCTAGCAAGAGATGCTATTGTAGAGTTAGTAATGCGAAATTGTCATTATACTGCTCTTAATTGGTCTGAAAGATTTATTGAAATAAGAGGCTTACAGCGTTTACTAGAGGTATGTAGTGAGTTAGAAGAGTACAAATATGAATCAGCTATGAATATAACTCCATCATCAAGGACAATTGCTGCAGCTTGCCTTGCCAAGATATATGAAAACATGTATTATGATGAAGCTAGAACAAAATTTAATGAACAAGTTGATGATTTTGTTAAAAGCAAACTCCTGACACCAGACCTTGAGTCCAAAGTTCGTGTCACTGTTGCTATCACATCACTGCTAAGAGGACCTCTTGATGTTGGGAATTATGTTATATCAAAGGAGGGAATAATAGAAATGATTTTAGTTATGGCCCAAACTGAGGATCCATTACAGCAAAAAACTGCTTGTGAATGCCTTATTGCTGCGGCATCTAAAAAAGATAAAGCAAAAGCTATTATTACCAAAGGTGTTGATATCTTAAAAAAATTATATACTTGTAAAAATGATGCTGTTAGAGTCAGAGCTCTTGTTGGCTTATGCAAAATCGGTAGTTTTGGTGGAGATGATGCATCAATTCGTCCATTTGCAGATGGTTCAACTACAAAATTGGCAGATGCCTGTAGAAAGTTTCTTATTAACCCAGCTAAAGATAAAGATATGAGAAAATGGGCAGCAGAAGGCCTTTCATACCTTACCTTAGATGCAGATGTAAAAGAGAAATTAGTAGAAGATAAAGCTGCTCTGAATTCACTTATAGAGCTTGCAAAAACTGGTGATCAGTCTTGTCTTTACGGTGTTGTTACAACGCTGGTTAATTTGTGTAATGCATATGAAAAGCAAGAAATAATGCCTGAAATGCTTGAGCTAGCAAAATTTGCAAAGCATCATATCCCAGAACAACATGAATTAGATGACCCTGACTTTGTTAATAAAAGATTAACCATATTATGTAAAGCAGGTGTGACCTCAGGTTTAGTTGCCTTAGCTAAAACTGAAAGTCATAATTCAAGAGAGTTAATTGCTAGAGTGTTTAATGCTATTTGTAGTCTACAAGACTTGAGGGGTATAGTAGTACAACAAGGAGGAGCAAAAGTATTGATTCCAATGGCCTTAGAGGGGACGAATACTGGTAAGAAACAGGCTGCTCAAGCCTTAGCACGTATTGGAATAACAATAAATCCAGAAGTTGCATACCCAGGACAGAGAAATTTAGAAGTAGTACGACCATTATTAGCATTATTACATCCCGATTGCACTGCTTTAGAAAATTTTGAGGCACTTATGGCTTTGTGTAACTTAGCTGGAATGAATGAAACAACTCGAAATAGAATACTTAAGGAAGGGGGATTATCTAAAATTGAAAACTATATGTATGAAGATCATGTTATGCTGCAAAGAGCTGCAACACAATGTATATGTAATTTAGTGCAGTCAGAAGAAGTGATAAAAACCTTTGAGGGTAATAATGATAAGACAAAGTTCTTAACTCTACTTTGCCAGGAGGAAGATATAGATACGGTCATGGCTGCCTCAGGAGCTTTATGTGTATTGACCTCTGCAAACAAAACATGTTGCAGAAAAATTCTAGACCTTGATTCATGGTTAGAATCCTTAAGATGTTTATTAGCAAACCCTAATAAAGAAATACAATACAGAGGAACCTATCTGTTGTACAACATTGTTAAAGAAGATGTTGATATGGCTGCCAGGGTATTTGAGACTGATGTTATGGAAATATTAATGGCAATAACAAAGCTAGATGACCAGGAATGCAAAAGAGCAAAGGAATGTGCTCAAAAATGTCTAAATGCAGCGGAAGAATTAGGTGTGATTCGAAAGCCAGATGACAAGTTGCCTCATTAAAATCATACGTATACATTAAAATAATATTTATTTTCTTAACATAGATACATAGGAAAGAATTTTTTACGAAATTAACTGTTATTCTGAAAGTAAAAATTAATACTAACAGTATTTATATTTTTTACATATTAAATTTTTTTTGTTTCATTATAATTGTCTTTATATTTATACATTGACCCATAAAAAGACCATGCTCGATTTTAGAATACACGATATGCACATTGCACACTTGAAAAAAATATTTGATTTGTTGAAGCGTAATAGTAGTTGTGCCATCTAGGTAAGGAGTAAGGAGGTCTTAGACTAAACCTTTAAATGTTTATGCGGTCAAAAGTCAAAATGTTACTAAGCTAAAAAATAACATAAAATTCTCTATGATTGACATTAACATTTCGGTTAGTACCTATATTCAATACTGGTTGTATGCACCTAACTATTCTGGTCATGAATTATTTGTGCAGTAATATTATGTTTTATAATTATTAAGGTAACGCATTTTTGTAACTATAAGTGAAATAATAAAAAAATAATATTTACCATAATCTTTATTTTTATCCTGTACTATATACTGTATAAGATAGAACTTAAAAATGTGCGTCTGTGGCAGAAAGTGACACAAAAATGGAAATGGAGACTTCTGCCTTTGTGAATGACAGCTTGATTTGGTTTGGTTTCCGCTGTGCTATTGTGGCTTTCGCTAGTTTTTCGAGTTTATATTAAAAATCTACTTATGATGTCTATTTCAACTGCTACAGGTTCGTTTATATGGTTTACACGCTTGATTATATTAAATTTTTAAGACATATATCAAATTTGTCGTTATGCTAGCGAAGTAGTGTTTTTCGGAGCAAAGCCATGGAATCCCATATGGCGGTCTATGCTCCACATGATATAATGACGCCAACTAAAGCTAAAAAGTATTGCTACCATACAGCTCATTCAAATGCGCATCGTGGTCATCAATATTTGGCAAGAATTTTAACTAACAACTTACGTTTGTTTAACGTTAGGTTACTAAGTTATATATTCTAATTTTTTTTACCTTTCTAGCGTCTTCGCCGACGCCGGACATTTATAGAGTACTTTTTTTTAGGCCACTGAAAAAAAAGATCCCAGTTCTCTCTTGAATTCTTCAATTGTTAGGTTTTATTATTTAAAGTAAAATGTTACAATGTTTTGATTTTGTTAAAGTTCAACAACAAGAAATTTCTTAGTGAAACATTAATAATATGTATGCTAACAATAAATGTTGTGATCATGTTTTGTATTAAATTATCTTAATAGGTGGTTGTAAAGTTGGTAATTACTATTTTTAACAGGATTAAAGGATTTTAGTTAGTAACAACTATATTCAAAGATTTCAGAAGTTATATAAAACAGATGTAAAGAATATCTAAAAATTATAAACTTGATATTATTATATGATATTTACTTTGTCATTTACTAACTTTGTTTTGTAAGAAATATAAGTTTTATAATTTTGATGAAGCTGCTTCTTTTAGTTGATTGTTTATTTACATTTCAGATGACCGCACTGAAGGAGATGATGATACATCACAAGGAAGCCAACCTAAAGGTGAAAGTAGTGAATCAGAAAATGAAAATGAGAATGAAAATGACAATGATAATGAAAATGATAATGAAAATGACAATGATAATGAAACACAGAATCAGAATGGAGGAGGTGGAATAAGCCCAGAAGTTCATGAGATTACTAGTGATGATGAAATAGTTACCAATGATGATGAATCTTCTAATTCTAGTACAGAATCCAATGATAGCTCAGAAGATTCACAACAAAGTAATAGAGATAGAGATAAAACAAAAGATGAAGATCCAATGGAAAACGGGGAGGAATCAGATATTGAAGAAGTTAATATGGAGGATCCCCTAAACCAAGTTCAGAACAAAAACAAACCTATTGTCATAAACGATACAAAGAACTTGGCAGATCTTGCTTCAAAACAGAGCACTTCTAATGGTGATGACACAAAAAAAGAACCAACGGTTGTGATAATTGATACCAATTCTATTCTTTCTGGAAAAGGGCCTGCACCTGCATCAAACAAAATAAATTCTGGTAGTATTGATGCACAAAATCTATGTCAAAGTATTGCTGCAAGAGGTACAACAATAACGCCCATCAGCAGTAAGAATAGTAATTCTAAGGCTAATCATAACAGCACTTCAACTCCACAGGCAAACATACTTCCATCTCTGACAGATGATATGTTTGTTGTTGAAGCTCCATCATTTATTGTACCTTATGTTTATGAGAAACCTTCATTAAAACCATTTAGAGAATTTGTTGATAAATTAGGAAAAGAATTAGAAGATTTAAAGGCTAAAGAGGATGAAGAAAGATTAGAAAAAGAGAAGACAGAAAAAGAACAAAAGGAAAAGGAGAGAAAGGAAAAAATTGAAAAAGGTGAAATTGTAGAAGATGAGGAAGTTGATAAAGAGGAAAAAAAGGTTGAAGACGGTAAAGAGAAGGTTGCAAAGAAACAGCGACGGGGACGTAGAAATGATGATGATGATGACTCTTGGGATGGAGAAACCTCTAGCGAGTCTGATGATGTTGCTAGTGATGACGACAATGTAGTGATTAAGGATAAGGATACTACAGACGATATTAAAGATCCTATGGAAATTATAACTAAAGGTTCAGGTGGAAAATCTGATAGTTACTTTGACTGTTCACTTGGACAATTCTTCATTAATATTGGAATTAACCTTGTGCAAGAATATGTGCAAAGTGACTTATTAAAAACGCAAAATCGTAAATTATACAAAGAGAAGAAGTCTGATCGTAGCACTCGTGCCACAGAAGCAGCTATAGCATCCCTAACTCAAAATTATGCATACAGTAAGAAACTCAACGCTCCTTATTTTTTAAAACAAAAGCAATGTGAATTTTGTAGTTTTAAAACAGAATCAATGCTTGTTATGTCACATCATTTAGAAGCACCACACATGAAGAACAATATTTACAAATGTAATACTTGTTCCTTTGAAATAAGAAGCCCTCATGATATACTGTTTCATATGGAGGCTGAACATAACATTAGAGGTAGGTTAGAAAGAGCTCCTGCTTATCAACAATGCCCAAGCTGCCACTTTGAAGACAACAGTAAAACAAAATTAGCTCGCCACCTTATTGCCTGTGCTAAAAAGTTCAAGCCAGAATTTAATCTGGGGCCACCATTAGATTGGGAGCCACCAGCCAAAATACCAAAGTTGTCCAGAGCTCGAAATAATATGATGGCCCCATATCAATCAAACTTTAACCGTACACAAATTGGCTTGAGTCCTTTGGGACGTCCACCACTAAGCATATCTAATTCCGTTATACCTAATATGCCAATACTTGGTAGACCAAGAGGACGCCCACCTCTAGGAGGGCCATCTCCACGAGCTGCTGTCTCAGGAGTGCCTATAATTAGAAGTGGAGTTATGATTATGCATAACAATCAACCAAGTGGGACCACAATTTCGAATTATCCAGTAATGAACAACCAAGGAAATCATTCTGCAACTCCAAAAATATCTATCACTCCTCTTCCACGGGTTCCACAGCCCTCATCATCAAACTCATCACAGAATTCTAAAGCTCACTTTGTTATTTGTGAAATTTGTGATGGATACATCAAAGACTTGGAACAGTTAAGAAATCACATGCAGTGGATTCATAAAGTGAAGATACACCCTAAAATGATCTATAATCGGCCACCTCTTAATTGCCAGAAGTGCCAGTTTAGATTCTTTACTGACCAGGGATTGGAAAGACACTTGCTGGGTTCACATGGACTTGTAACAAGTTCCATGCAAGAAGCTGCCAACAAGGGCAAAGATGCAGGTAGGTGCCCTGTGTGTGGAAGAGTGTACCAGTGGAAGTTACTGAATCATGTTGCAAGAGATCACAACATGACTCTTAAACCAGCCCATCTATCATACAAATGCACTGTATGCACTGCAACATTTGGAATGTACAAGCAATTTGAGAATCATGTTTATTCAGCACACAGTGTGGTGGCCAAACGTGTTATAGAAAAAAATAAAGGTGCTCCAGCCCCTTCAAAGCCCACCGATAATGACTCATTGCTCAAGCCCCTAAAGATCAGTGATGAGATAACAATCATACCTCAACCTGCCAAGTCTGGTATTACTATAACAGCAAAGGGGAAATAGCACTAACAAATGCAACTTATGTGAAACTAAATATTATAATTCTTTCCCATTTGCTTCTCAGCCATGCACTTTTGGAAAATCAGGCAGTATTTTGTAAATAACCTGATATAAGCATCTTACACATAGAATTGAAACAGAGTATATTGATAACTTAAGTTGTCAAGTAAATATAAATGTTATTTTTAAATAACAAAAAGTAAGTTGTAAATCAGTGTATAAATTAATTATTGTAAGATCATCAATATTTTGTGACCTTTGTTCAAATCATATTCCTACTGTACTGTGCATTTGTGACTAGTGGGGCATCTCATAATTTTAATGTATGTCACAAATAATAAAAGCAATTTAACTAAGATCTGCATCAACACTATATGTAGTGGATGATTGTGCAAGTTAGATATTAGATTTGATAACGATTAAGTAATATTATTATTTATTTGCTTACTCATGTATAATCCGTGACTATGGTAAATTATTGTCTTTCTTAAATTTATTAATTTTTCACAAAACAGCTGAAATGTAAAATTGATAGAATGAAATTAATCCAGATGCTAATTCAATTATGATTACGTAAGGTATTAGTTAAGTTAGTAGATAATTAAGTAATTATTACATATTGTGTACTACTTGGGTTTCTTTATTCTTTAAACCTTCTCCTCAGTCGTTTGAAATTTTGTTAAATCAAATAGCTACCAGTTTAGTTGTTCTGATCTCAGGTTAGTCTGAAGTGTTCTGGATATATATATATACTAAATTTTTGTTGTACTTATGGAACGAAATTTAGATATAATTGTATTCTTTCTATTTTAATGTAAAGCTGTATGTTCACACTTTTCCGAAGGGTTTTGTAAGGATAATATGTTAGAAATAAAGTTATGGAAGTAAATAATGTGAAATGTTGCGAAAGGCCGTTTTTATTATTTGACCCCTTGCTATTTACTTAATAATTTACTGTTATAAGGCATACAAAGTAAATAGTTATTAAAATAAGTAATGTTACATTAATGTTTTAATTTTTACAAAAGTCCTAAATTTAAATTCTAGTAAAAGAAAATGGCGGCCTTGCATCACTGGCCACCGTTATGATGTCTTAAGGCACTGGAAACTGGATAAGATTCAATAAATAAATTGAAATATTTTTTTATAAATGTAAGATAAAATTATAATACGAAAATGGTGAAGATATTTAATTTATTGGTTCTTACGGATTGGGAGGTTAAATAAAATATAGGTAGGTAATGACGTCACCTGGGGTCACTAACCAGTAAAGTAGGACGCATTTCGTGCTAGAAGTAGGTAGAGGCTATTTCAAAAGTACGTTTTGTCGGTGCGCATAATATTCATGTATCATGTTTTGTTTTTACTATTATATACGTATAGCTTGTATTTTTTTTTCAAGACAGTAATGGTCCGAGATTCATCAGTAAAATATAATTCTCTTAACTTTATAGTAATTATGCTAATAAGGGAAACCTATTCAAAAGCTTTATTTCTTACAAATATTTTGGGTTAAATCAGTAACAGTACTCGTTATATATAATAAAGTTCAGTAAAATATATATATATATTATACATATTATTAGTCGTAAGTTACTCCATTTGGTTTTAAACATGAATTCTGTTAGTTTTCCTGCTCCAAGAAATATGGTAAGTACCTATTGCTGAGTAATGTCTTAAACCTAAATAACTATTAAATACATACGAAAATCACTATTACCTACCTACTTTGTGGTGACAAACTATTTAACTAACAAGATTGTGTATAATATATTAGTAAATTAGGAACTTACTTCAGTGCATTATGGAAACTTATTGCACCTACCTATATATAGTATATAATATTACATACCCATAGACTAGTTAGATTATATCTGGGTCTAAAAAGTTACACTTAGTTTAAAAAAGGAGCTTTCAGTTGCAAACCATTATTCTAATTACCATCAAATTTCAGGTCCTAATATAGTTTTAACAATGCATGTATTGTCAGAATTTAATAACATAAGGGTAAAGAAGGTAAGTATTTTTGGTATAAACATATCGTGAGTAAAAACTAATTTAAATTATGTAAAGGGTTTTTTCAACGACACATAACGCCTGCCATAAAATAGTGGCAATATTTAAACGGACGATTTAAACTTGCAAGTATATAATGCGCAAATTCAGTCCCACATCATGGAGTACTCCATGATTCCATGTTCCATGTTCTGACCTCTGGGCGAGGGGTCCGTAGTACCAGCTCCATCCACTTGACCGTATACAACGAAGAGCAGTTTGAATCGTCGACGACCAATCCCTCTCCAAGGAGCTTGATCCTGTGCACCTTGTACCGCATTTACCATGGAGAGTGTTTAGAGGAGGTGTATGGTTTAATACCTGCAGCTGAGTTTCATCATCGGACATCGAGGCATAATACGAAATTCCAACCGTACCACATCGACCTCCGCCGTTCGACAACTGAGCGATGTCCAAGGCAGTTTTTGCCGCGCATCTGACTGACTGCTTTGTGGAACCAGCTGCCCACTGAAGTATGTCCGAACCAATTTGATTTAGGGTCCCTCAAGAAAAGGGCATACCAATTCTTAAAAGGCCGGCAACGCACTCGCGAGCCCTCTTGCATTGAGTGTCCATGGGCGGCGGTATCACTTAACATGAGGTGAGCCTCCTACCTGTTTGCCCCCTGTTCTATAAAAAAATAGATGTTTGGCATCCATACGATAGACATTGATGGAAATATTCATGCGTTGTTTTTTTTATATTCTACTTAAGATCGGATTTCAGAAAATTGTTTTTTTTTTCACTTATGGCATTTTGTTGTGGTGTATTAGTAGCGGTAAGTCTTCTTTTTATTCCATTTGCTAATAATAAAAAAATAACTTTTATTAATACCATACCATACCAGTAGGTACCATATTTAGATTGTAGCGATTTTATATTTTTGTTATGTTGCGTCGTAACTTCATTTTTTTAGTTCTTGAAGAGACTTAATACTTCGCTCTTTCTTTAAATGAAATATACGTAACAGTATCTAGGAAAATCATCAATAATTTATTTTATTATAAGTAATCTAACAGCTTACCTTACACATATTATTATACAAAATACTAATACAATACAGAAAGCCAAAACAGATTACATAGATCAACAAATTATGTATAAAAAACAGAAAACAAGCAAGACAAAGATACATTTAAATAAAAAAAACAAAAGAATAAAATTAAAAAACTGAAATTTGACATTAAAAAGCAACAAATAATACTAAGAATTTAAAACTACTACTTAAAAAAAAATCAGAGTCTTCCCGCTTCTCCAAGTACTTCTTGACATCTCTCTTTTGTGGTGGAAAAGATCAATGTCCTGACAATGGTTGTCATAGTTCGATAAAACCCGAAACATTGACGAATTACGCAGGTAATTCGACTTCGTACGAGGCACACTGAACAATTTTGAGTATCTTGTCGCATACGCAGGAGGGATTTTAAATGAAATTAACGATAACAAATAGGGGCTATCTATCCGCCCATTAAGAATAGCGTGTAAAAATAACAAGTCTTGCTGACTCCGTCGATATTCTAGTGAGTCTAAATTAAAATATGAGCAAGAACCTGCATAACTATCGAAACTTTTATATTTTTTGAAACAAAGAAATTTGATAAACTTTTTTTGTATATTTTCCACAGATTTTTTGTATTTTACATAATATGGAGACCAAATAATACTTGCGTACTCCAGCACGCTTCTGACATATGAAAAATAAAGGGTTTTTATGCAATTTATATTTTGAAATGTCTTGCATGACCGCTTGATTATAATGTTACAAAACATTTTGATTTCCCAATTGATTTTGTTCGAAATGGCCTACATAATGGGACATTGTTGGTTTTAATATCTTCTTGTATGATTTTTATTTAGTATTGAAACGTAAACCTAAATAATAAAAAAGAGTGTGTGTACTTATGTACACGTGTTAGAAGTTTTACTTCTTTGGCGTATGAAAAAAAATCTTACCCGTTGAGTGATTCAAGATAATTATTAAAATTAATCAAAAATATTTTATTTAAATAAACAAATTATTCGAAATATAAAAATGCTAGAATATACAACTTGAACATAGTTATCGATTTCCATGCCACCTAGACCTAACTTTACGATGTTGAATTTAGGTGTTGTGTGCGCGCGCATCGTAATATTCACTCTCATCATTTTTCTCCGTCGCGCCAAAAGAAGTATTACTTCAAAAATCCACACATTTACCGCATATAAAGCTGATCCTAGATTATACACCTGATAAAAAGAGCAGTAAAAACAATCTTCATCGTGTATGTAGATTGGGTATAGATATGTATAATTGCTTCCAAAATCGTTAAGAAATTTGAAAGATCATACATTATTAAACTAAATTTGAGATGAATGATTCGGGAAGACCAAAACTATTGCTTAATATTGATATTTACTATAAAGATGATGAAATTAAATTAACCAAGAGTTTCATTGAAGTTTAAATATTGCCTACAACTCTGAAAGCCAATCTTATACAAAGGCTATAAATTGTGAGAACAACAGTTCCCTTTCATACAAAAAACCATTTAAAATGCTTTTTTAGCGACACAAATGTTAATATTGTATAACAATCTCAAGTTATACAATATTAACATTTCAAACAGCTTTAAAGTTAAGTCAAAATGATATGGTAACGTCATGTAACATAGCAACTTAAAGCTACTGAATTTGATTCTCCAGGGTGTAAAGGATGTAATGCACAAAAAATATGAAAGCAGTTATCCTGACAAAGCAGTTGCCGGGGCCGCGACTGCAGCAACTAACAATCATGGGAACTTGCTTAGCGGCGTCTGCTTCGTGAAGCATTCCTTTTAACGTAGCTGATAACTGGCACGCATTTTAACCTTTTCAGCTATAATTCTATATTTATTTAGTACTCCTACAGCTAATATAAATTGTAAGTATATAATTACAAACAAATACACTGAGAATATAGCCAAAGATGGAATACATGATACATTTTACAACAAAAAGATTTAAAAAAGGGAACAAACAAAGAAAAAGTATTTAATACATTTAACTAATTGTGATTTAATTTATTTAACCTAAATTGGTTGTGTTGTGTGAAAGTGTAAAAGTGTGGGTATGTACGTGATGGTGTGTATGTGGGGTGTGCTCATGATGTACTTAGGTGATTTTGCGCTATGGATATTCTTAATACACTTTTTAACCACATGCCGCGATTACCTAAAAAAGTCAAGGCCTAAATAGTGGTCATTGTATGTCCGGGCAGTGCGATATAAAACTGAGTTTTTTGCATAATATTAAAAGTAAAATAAGTACATATATTCGAAACAATTTCAGAGTCAATTTTCACCTGTAGCTGTACCTAATAAATTAATTCTTGTCTAAACTGGCTTTGCGTTATGATGGAAACATACTGATCCGTTAAAATGCTCCAGGGGCATCTACGAGACCTCGTTTTAGGTATAAGGGTGTCCCCTTAATCAGTAAGAATAATTAAAACAGTAAGAATATACACGCACCCTGACAAATCATCCGTCATCTTGACAAGCCCCAGGCTACGACTTAACATAATATTGTGCCAGCCACAGACCACACTCCGCTTGCTGTATTCTGACATTCTGTTATCTGTACAGACGACTTCACACTGTATGTATTTAACTAGTTTGTGCCTCATTCTTCTTTAGAAATATTGAATAACAATGGAGACAGAAGAAAACAAAGATAAACTAGTTCGATGCCTAAATGAGCAAGTCAACGAAATAAATTTACTGCAATCCATGTACCCTGAGAAAAATGAATTGATTTTCTACGATGCAACAGTACTGCAAGAAATAGAAATTTTTTTGGCAACATCAACAGATTTTGTACCAAGGTACATTGACTTTATAATAAATTTACAAATTACTAATACCAAACTCGAAATGTCTATAAGTCTTCCATCATTTTACCCAGATACGCAACCTCATATTTATATTAGAAGCAATCAACTGAATCGTCAACAAGAAAGTAACTTAAACATTGAGTTTAATACTTTTATGACTAAAAGTTTTATTGGAGAAGTATGCATTTACACAGGTATTTTGTGGCTACTTGAAAATATAGAAAAATATTGTGAACCAGATGCATCATTTCCTGTGAATGTCAACAAAAGTATTGAAGAACCATTGAAGTATACAAGATACTGGATATATTCACATCATATTTATAATAAAGAAAAAAAAGAAATGATAGTTAAAACAGCCAAAAAATATATTTTAAATGGATTTTGTTGTACAGGGAAACCTGGAATAATATGCATTGAAGGCAATGAAACAAATTGCATTGAATGGTGGAAAATTATTAAGTCCATGCACTGGAAGAAAATAGTAATAAGAAAAATTGAAGAGTTATCAAATTCCGACTGCAACTCAATTGATAATAGATTTAAAAATTTTACACTTCTTGAGTTTCCTAATCATTCCATGTCACAACTCTGCCATTATTTGGAGGAAGTTTCCCTACAGAACACATTAAGAGAAATACTTGGATTTTCAAATGTCACATGACATAAATTATTTATTTCAAGATAAAGCATTTATTATATATACTTGATATTCATCAGTATTGATATAAATCACTACTTATATTGAACTAAATGTACGAATCATAGAGTGTGATTCAATTACTAGTCTAAGTGCAACTTGCATCAATATGCATGCACACCTAAATTCCAAAAAATATATTTTTGTAATCTTTGTGCTTTTAAAAATCCTTTTGTAACATTATTATTATGAGTAATTGTTAACATGTCAGTATAGTCAATGGTATGATACAGAAACATGACCTATTGGAAATATATTTAGTTAACAAAATTCACAACAGCAAATCTTATTTGTATCCAACTAGACAATGTCAACTATAATAATATATATTTGTCTGAATCATGAATGATGTTTTGCTTTAAGCAAAACTATATTTTAAACAGATCTTATAATGGCCTAACTCTCGTTTTGATGTTTAAATTCTACGAAATTATTGCCGAAAACTTAAGATAAATGTGAAGTTGGGAGTGATTTTGAACTATTTAGATATAAAATATATGCGCTATTCTTGACTGTAAAGTTAGTGATAAAAACTAGTACTTATGCTATTTCTTAAACTGTCAATCTTCATTGATTTTTACTTTAGTTTAAATCGAAGAATGGTTTCAACCTTCAACCTAAATGGTATTAATTTCCTGATATACTTAGTTTCTATTAATGTAGTAGTTGTTTAGATATACTACTATAAACCAGAGGAATCGATCCGGAAATATTCTATTTCCGTATAATTTCGCAACGTCACAATTTAATACTTTTCATAACGGTGAAACACTGAAGTTGTCAAATCTGGAATCGAATTAAAAGTTTTATTCTAGTCTAAGATTCGAAGGAACAATTTGCAGGAGTCGACACTTTATTTTTATAATGGCATAATGCATAATATGTAGTTATAACTTTATGACAGTTTCAAGTCAAGAGTGCCTAGAATGGGCAGTTGGCATCACTGCTAGTTGGGAATTGGGATACAGTCGTTACTACTTTTATGGCAACAATTTTAACTTAATGACAGTTTTGACTTTTGATATTTCGTTACTTCAGTGATCAGTCTAAAGTCTAAACTCTAGACAATAGACATTAGACTCTAGTTACTGTTACTTGTAAGTTGTGCCTATAAGTCGTAAGACCGATTACTGAAGACGCTTCACAGTTCAACCATATTTTATTTATTAATTTTCATAATGCCTATAATAACTATTCTTAATTTCAATCCAAGATAAACGTTGAAGATTACTTTTTGAGAAATGTCTACAAAGGTACGTGTTTTAACCAAATAACCTCAAATTTTATATATGCGTGCGTAAAACCAACACGTGGGTTCTAACATTGCTTTTAGATTTCAATTATTTATGTATAGTTTATTTTAAATACTGATGTTTTACATACATTGTAACTTTTAACTATCGCCTTAGTAATTTTAGTATTTATCTCAAATATTATAACCTATTCAGCTGAGCTTTCCCTTGTTAGTATTGGTATTCTATTTTATTAATATTGGCATCGAAAAGAAATACCATGCTGATTTAATGCTACGGAATAATGATGACAAATTACACGAGCCGAATATGTGTTACTATGAGAAACACGTGATATTAAATGATAGGTCTGAATATGCAATGAGTTTATTTTATATGTTTTACACACCCAAGCAACACATTAAAAAAAAGTATTAAATTATTTCCAGAACATGGAAGGACTGATCTTGAGAGGAATTATTAGGCTGAAATCCAATGTGGTTTAATAAGAAGCAGTGACAAATGCATCCATATACATAAGAATATGGAAGCACTTCTAATTGATAAAATACTGGTATGTATTTAATATATTAATTGTTAATGTCAATTTTTTAATATGATGACATGTAACACGAGCCGAAAAAAGTGTTTATATGATAACAATGTGATATTTAATGATAGGTCTGATTATTTTGTCATTATTTGTTGTCAGCTTCTTTATGTTCTTTGGCATATATATTTTACATTTTTTATAGGAAACCAGGAGGCTCAGGATGAAAAATAAATAGCCCCATATTCATGCAGAGTCATCATGCATTTAAAAATAAGCATATACAAAAGGTAATAAAGTAAAACATTTCATAATTAGGTTATATTCTTAGGTTCTCATCCCTACAATAAAACAACCCTCATTAAATATTCTACATAATATTCTACATTGGTATAATATTATTAGGGTATCTGGTGCCTTTTAAAAATTTTGTGTTCTAGATTGTTGCTACAAATTATAATTTTTTGCAGGTAGCTACACTGCTGAAGAACAAGTAGAAAAAAAGGAGTATGTTTGTGTTAAATAAATAAAAATAAAACATTATCTATATGCTTTTTATTATCTAAGGGCCACTATTATATCTTAACATAAATTATGTACAATATTTACAAGATTAACATATTCAGCCTTTCATTTTTGTAGTTACTTCTAATCAAGATATCTGTTATATTTGAATTTATAAAAGCAGCATAAACATAGAGCAAGTTACATTTACTTCTGAGAGCACTTTTATCAATTGGAATAGCTTATTTTCATAATTTAATTGGTAGGGTTACGTGGATTTGGTTCAGTAATGTTCTGCAGTTTGATAGAGATATCGGTAAGCAACATGTTGGGAAGTATAAAGTCCTGGATGTTGGTGGCAGAGCTAGATGGCCGATCGAAGGGATATCCCATAGCTCTTCTGTCTGGGAATAACTTGTCTCTAATACCGCAGAAGCTTGAAGCTTGTTTGCATGACATTTCTGAACCATCTTCTTGGATCACCTGGTAAATAAGTGAATTATAGAATAAATATGTTGTGGGTGGGTCCACAAAGACAGAGGCACTACTTTAGTGTATCACATTCAGTATTTATAAGTGAATGCTCCTAGACTTCAAAAGTTGTAGAGTTTAATATATAAGTGCAATATTATGTAAAAAGCATTAAGTTATTACTAAATAAGATCTTACCGAATCCAGTTCATAGTTGGAAACCATAACAAACAATTGATATGGTGTGCCACTCTCGGTTCCCTTTGGTACCAACATGTGTTGGGGCCAGCCACAACCACAGTAGTTGAAGGACGCGAGATTTGTGTTCCTAGGATCTGAACCCTGAGCGCCGAGGTCACGGAAAGTCTGCTCGAATGGAATGGTAACGGTCGACTCAGTTGAACGGCGGGTTATGACGTTACGGCCGCGATTCACTGCAATTTTCAAAAATTTATTAAACATAGCCACAAATACCTATTGAACGTCTTGTGTGAGTTTGAAAATATGTGACAAAATATTCTTGAGATTTGGCAATTATGAATCGGACCGACAAAGTAAAGTTTTTAAACTCAACTATATAACATTAACTTAACTAAGGTTCTTGCTAACCATGTTACAGCGTGGTCAGCAATACTCAAAATCTTAAAACATTTAATACAATTAAATAAATAATAAACAAATACAATTGAATGTTTCCATTTAGGATCTGTTTCACAATGTATGGATAAAGTACCAAATAGCTATGCAACACATAAATTATTCGGAAGATAAAAGTTCCAAATAAGATTGGTATTTCATGACGAATAGCGCTATCTGACCGTCGTGATACGAAAAAATACTGTTTATCCTACCAATCAGGAATAAATAGCTTATTTGGAACTTATCCGGACATTGTGAAACAGACCCTTAGGTTTTGCTTTTTAAATTATTATAATTTTAAGTTAAAAATACCATACATTAGAGTGCCTATATTATATGAAAAAACTCACATGGCACAACAAATCTGTCCATCTCTATGAACATCTTGCGCTGGTCAGAGAGCGCCCAGCTAAGCTGACGTTCATCGTTTGTCGGCGCAATAAAAATACGGACAGTACCACGCGAGGCGTTGCTGTTATTTTCCACTTCAATTCTGCGAATATAATATTACAGTATAAAAAGGAAGATGCAGAAACAAAAATTAGAACAAAGTCCTATAGACCTCAGTACGTCACAAATGTCTTAGATTTTGACATAAGTACCTATGTATGTTTGATGATAGAATGGTACTTCAGCTACCGAGGATCATAATAGGTATTATTTTTTTATCAAAATCATTTAAATATTCAGTTTTTATAGAGTTGCAGGATAGATTCGAGTAATGTCGATTAGATTTTATTAGTAATTTACATTAAAACCGCTATTGGATTTCACGCATATTGTATTATTAAAGTAAATAGCTATGTATTAATAATTAAATAAGAATTTAATGCAAGAAAAAAAAACAATTAGTTACGCTACAATTCGTGGCGACAAATTTTCACACAAATTTAGTTTTTGGACTTTCTACATACACTACTGTTAACTGTTAAGGCATATTGACTAAGCAGCTAGGTTAAATACGTACGTATATTGGAAATCGCGATGGTTCAAATGAGTGAAGCGGGCATACACGGGACCTCTGTTGGAGAAGTCAAGGCCACGAGAAAGGTCAACATCGCTTGACATCCAAAATGTATGCAACTCGTTGGTTGCGCCATCCGAGCCATCAATACGTGCAGATGTTACTCTAACGCCTGGATTTTCCAACTGAAAATATTTGAAATTTTAACCTATAAACTAGCTGTAAATTAAAAATGTGTTTTAACAAGAAAACGCAACTTTATTATTAAGTGGATCCTGAGATTTTATTAGTTCTAATATAATTCAATTCTTTATGAAAGGTTCAAGAAGAAGATTACTGTTTGTACATTTGTTGTTTTGTGAAAACTCGTTGTAAGCCTTCTTAAAGAATGTACATAGATTAAAAATATCTATAAACTGAAATAAAAAAAAACTTTTTTGAAGCTGGCTTTTAATTAGGATAAGGTCAAGTATAACATAACGTACCTCGGAGCGTGTGTATGGGCGTACATTAGCGGATTCCTTGTATTTCTGGAAAAGGTCGTCAATAAAAGCATGCCAGCGGAAGAAGAATGGATCACGCATAGTTGTAGCCTCATCGCCTATTACGCCAAACGATTCCTGGATTAAATTGATGGAAAAATGTAGGATCCGTTAAAAGTTCAATTTTAATATGAAATAAAACGAGTAATGGATATTTAGGAAAAAATCGGCAACGATTTTACGACTGTCCCGTGAATGATTAGAGTAAAAGCATTAATAAACTATCTTTCAACCGTTAAAAGTTCAAGACGTTGAAATCACTAACAAAAAATGGGAAAAATATCTGGGTCTTAGAATAGATACATATTTAAAGTGGAACTTTCATATATCACACATAATTACCAAACTAAAATCACTTATAGGCAGATTTTGGTCAATATCAAAATGTATTCCTCAATCCGTACGTCATTTAATTTATAATTGTTTAGTCAACCACACATGAACATAGCTGACTAAAATTGTTACGGCTAATGGCGACGTGTATCTCGCTCGTATATAATATAATATATTCTATATATATTATATATTATATATGTATATATACATATTAATATTAAGTTTCTCATGTAAATAAAATATTTCTGTTTTTTTTTTTTTTTTTTGTAATGAGAAATAAAGTTCTGTAAACATTATAAAGCATAAGTTTTCCAAGATACCTGACTATTACTAGAATAAGGAAACGGGAGATTATTTGTAGCTCGCAAAATATATTTTTTACACTTAAAACTTGTATTAACTTAATATTACGATCTTACCAGATATCTGTGTGTTGGGTCATGCATGTACGCGGAGAAGCTGTGTCCGTTGTTATGCAAACTGCCATACAGGTCCATATTAGGAGACAGTACACTCGCTTCTACCATATTGCCGAGAGTGTCTATGTCCAGTGGGCGGGTCGAGCCGTTGGGCTATAGAGATTTAGCGTTTTCATCAAAAGTACAATAAAAGTAGTTTAGAAAAAAAATACTTTTACATTATTTACAAATATAGCATCTCTGTAATACCTACATGTCCGCCCCAGAAATGCCTAGATATCTCAAATTATTGAACCGATTTTGATAAAAATCAATTCAATTGGACTGCATCATAACTAGGAAAATACCTAAATCAACGATCATTTTGGTGTGATTTAGAAATATGACATAGAAATTGGACAAAGATACTGTGCACACTTACGAAATTTAGCAGAAAAGCTTGGAGCTTAAATAGATCTTTATTATTAAATATTACACAATTACAAAAATATCGCATAACACACAAATTATTTAAGTTAACTATTCACGACTATAATTTTCATCATTTAGCTATATAAGTATATTTTAAATTATAACATTATAATTTTTCTTGTCGATGAATTCATTAATTTATTCTTCCACCATATCCGCGAAAATATTTTATTTAATATATTTTTTCAAATAATACAAGTTGCCTTTAAACCTACCTCTTAACGAATAAAAAGGGATTATTTCTTTTTAATTTTACATGGTAACATCTTTATATCAAAAGTCCTCCCAAAAACATACCAATTGCACCAATCCGGTGGCAATAGCATCTTCGATGTTTCGCCTCCAGCGCTGCATATCCGCGATAGTCACATTAAGACCATCAACTGGTCTATTCAAGTCCTGCCATTGCATATTGGCCTGTCGTGGAGGCCACCCCCGGGAGGATGTAAGACTGTCAAGTTTTGGGAAGTACGCTTCCGGTATTGGCTCATTGAAGTTATTGAACTTTTTGACTCTGGGTAAAGAATTATTAAGTCGCTCGCCATTGTACCTGAAATATAATTTGATTTATGCTTTAGTTATTTTATTAGTTGGAATATTAATTTGAATAATGCTTAATAATATTCATCTGAAAACAATCCATTATCTCATTAAAAGACGTAAAGAAGGAAGCGGGACGGAAAAAAGACTGCAAGGAATAAAAATAATTTATATTATGTTTATGTTAGTCGGTTTATGAAGGCTTAGAGCGCTGTAAAACATATCTAAGTTTAAAGTGGATAACACAATTTTATAAAAATCCTAAAAGTTAATCGATAATTTTTTAGAAATTTATTATATTATAATACGTGTCACATAAAACTCAACTAGATACGATAAATACAAACGTACTATTAAATTTTTGGTTTTACTTTTTACTAACCTGGCAATAATTTGCTGGTGCATGTAGAAAAACAGTTCTCCACGTCTGTCTTTAGCAACAATTTCCCTCTGGTTGGCAGTAAATGGATAGACGAGATGCCAATGCCAGTGGTGTAGGTTAACACCAATATCTTCGCGGAAGTACGCTAAACGATGTTCCACGTCCAAGTCCGTTGCTGTATAATCTCTTGGTATAATTATTGGAGTGCGCTGAAATTTTCAGATAAATCCGTACATATTTGTTTCTGAATCCTTATATACTATTTTAAAAGAAGGAATGGAGATTTTTATGACTAGTTTCTAGCAGCTAATAAATCTAAGATCAATAATTAGGCTTTACTTGTAATATTGGGCCATTTTAAAATTTAATATATTTGGGAATACAGTTTTTGTTGAAAACTTTAACAATACTTTTACCAACATAGCTTTATAACATCCAAAATATTTTAAAGCTATTTTGAAATTTATTCGACCAAACTTTATGCGTAGAAGGGAATTTATTTTAGACGTTGACGTTTCAATCACCGTGAAACTTTCACGCCAAAACAACGTTTCATTTAACGTATGCACTAAATTTAATTAAATATTTAATTATCCATAAATTTTTGAGTATTAATATAATTTCATTCTTATGACTTATTTTAAACTAATTATCAATTTTTATAGTAAAATCAATCTTTCAATTGTAGAATTTTATGCAACAATGGCAGTTAAATAAATATATAAAAAGTTTAGAAAACGGAACGTTTTTTGCAAGAAGTCACGTAGGCCACTGCTTGAAGCGCGCGTGTTTACGTTATTTTATGAAAGTAACCTGGTTTAGACTTAGTATTTATAAAACGAATATGTTAAGATGATAAAGAAGTTATAAGACATGGCAGGCTTGGTATCAGATTCTACAGTTGTTGTAGTACGTGCAAAGCCAGAAGGACAAAGAAAAACTTTTAAACCCAATATAAGATCAGTAAATAGAATACCAGATGATTTGTTGAAAGATCCACTAATAAACCGAGCCTGTGAAGCTTTGCCTAATAATTACAATTTTGAAATTCATAAAACAATATGGAGAATTCGTTCATTATCATCAAAAAGGGTAGCTCTTCAATTACCAGAAGGTAAACACCACAAAGTACATAATTTTGGTTGTAAATAATATTGGTGAGTAAATATGACAGTAATTGCATATTTCTTTTTTCAGGGTTAACTATGTTTGCGACGACATTATGTGACATAATAGAAACATTTACAGAGGCAGATACTGTAATAATGGGTGATGTTACATATGGAGCCTGCTGTATAGATGATTTTACTGCCATAGCTCTTGGTGTTGACCTCTTAGTCCATTATGGTCACTCATGTCTTATACCAATAGATCAAACTAGCACTATTAAAGTTCTCTATATATTTGTAGATATTAAAATAGATCCATCACATTTTTTGGAAACAATTAGACTTAACTTTCCTAAAAAAACACATTTAGCAATAGTTAGTACAATTCAATTCGTGACAACTCTCCATTCAGTTACCAAGGATCTAAGGAATGATGATTATATTGTGACAGTACCACAAAGTAAACCCTTATCTCCAGGTGAAATTCTTGGTTGTACAGCCCCTAAGCTGAATGCTGACTGCATAGTTTATCTTGGAGATGGTAGATTTCATTTAGAAGCAATTATGATAGCAAACCCCACAATTCCAGCATATAAATATGATCCTTATGAAAAGAAATTCACTTCGGAAGATTATGACCATGAAGTAATGAAAATGAACAGAAGTAATCAAATAAAATTAGCATCAGATGCAAATTGTTTTGGTCTTATTCTAGGAACTCTGGGAAGGCAAGGAAGTACAAAAGTCCTTATTAATCTTGAAAAGCAAATCTCCAATTGCAATAAACATTATGTTAAGATTCTGCTATCTGAAATATTTCCCAGTAAACTTGCGTTATTTGGCTTAGATGCTTTTGTACAAGTTGCTTGCCCTAGGCTTTCTATTGATTGGGGAACAGCATTTCCGCAGCCACTTTTAACACCATATGAATTTTCTGTTTCATTAGGTAACAGTAAGTGGCTGAAGGAAGATGGAACCTACCCAATGGATTTTTATTCAAATGATAGTCTTGGGCCTTGGACACCTAACTTTAAACCAGTCTTTTGTTCAGGTACTGATAAAAAGTGTGATAATTGCTGTGGTGGCAAGGAAAAGTAACTTACCGGTGCTCCTTGAGCAGCAACCGCAGCTGTCTCACGGGCTTGAGCAAAAACTTGAGAATCCACAAATTTTGAAGGGAATGTCTCTGCAAAGTTTGCAATAGGAACATTTCTGGTGTCACGCCTACAAGAATTTATTTATTTTAATTACATTCAATAAAATAACCAGCCAGAATAAAAATAATTTTTATAGATGCATATATTACCGATGCATTAACGCGACACTGAAACAATAGTTGAACAGTTGAGGGTTGATATTAACACGGGCATATGTACAAGTAGATAGGAACTGCTGCAATTGATTTTCAGGAACACCTGTAAAAAAATATGAATTAAATTATTGTATGACTTTTGGAACATGTATGTTTTTATTTCCGGTCATTATACAATTTGGTAGTAATTACCATGATAAAAAACCATGTTAATAAAATTTTATTTAATAGATCTTATCTCTCAAGTACAAATATTTCAAAAAATATTTAAAGCCATTCCTAAAAAAATATTAACAATAAAATAAAGGCATGAAGCAACTACGTGGATAAGTGATTAATACGCTTATCACATAACCCAAAGGTCTTGGACTCGTCCCGGCGAAATAACTGTTTGGGGTGGCTATACAACGAGCCTACTTTATTTAAAACAAAACGGAAAGAAACAATTAATAATTTAATGTAAACCAAGTAATTATTTACTTTTATACTCGTTTACAGAGTACGTTAAACTTATCAGATATAAGGAAGACATACCCATAAGTTCGTCAACGACTTCATCTGCCATTTCCCTGTGGGCTGGCAAGAACAGTGAGAAGTCTGCATCCTTTGGTAAGCGCCTTGCTTTCGTAAGCTTGGGCACTCGACGTAAGTTCTCTAAAGGAATTATTTCTGATGCGTTCTCCCCAAAACGGTTGTTAATTTCAATACCGTTGTTTTTGTAGTCGTCGGTCTAGAACGGACAAAAAAATTAATATTAAAAAAAAAACTAGTTTTACAAATAGGTTCCTATGGTTCTGAACAATTACATGTATTGCATCTAAAGTGCAATGTTTTAGTAACCAAATACATATGTAGCGTAATAATTTATTTTTTTACGAAATATATATATTATATTCTACGAAAAATAACGAATTATGTTAATGTTGTCTTGTTTCTAATTACCTAACTGCATGTTTGTTGCTATATCAGGTATACTGAATGTATATTATGGACCATTTTAAAGAAAATTACTTACCAAGAATTGTTCGGAAATTTGGAAAATGGCATTATCGTCCCCTTTCGGTGACACCATAGGCTCATTGGGCCTATCGAAGAGCAAAGACAGCCCTTTTACTACACTTGCCATTTTGTGCCTACAATTATCACTTTATATTTAAACTAATTAATCCACTTCACAGTAAATGTGAAGTGAGAATGTCGTAAACCAAAATTCCTCCCAGTTTTATAGTAAAGTTATAGTAGTACCGAGTGCAGCTTACAATATTCCGAGTGCAAAAGCATAGTGCTTTTAATATTTTATATGGTTTATAACCCCATGTGGATCGATTTTCGACTCGTAACTTTGTATGCGCCATGAATTGGCACCGACGGAGGCTCTTGAGGGAAGGATAATAATTTAGAGATAAAAAAATATTTATAAGATTACCAGTTGATCTTGATTAGAGATTATATTAAATTTCCATCAACTGCTTTCATTTGAAAAATGAAATATGTACAGGATTTTTTTTAAACAACTAAATTTGTATCTCAAAGACGTTATTAGTTTTTTTTTATATTATTTAAATGTGTGACATATTCATGTCTAATTGTTAGAGTGCATAATGAACGAAACATAAATTAAGACAACTCAATCTCATTCTGTATTTATAAAAGCAGTTTGCGGCGACGAATCATTTTGTGTCTTAAAGTGAATCTATAGAACAGGGGAAAGTATTTCTTTAGGTCCAGTCTTTATCAAAATATATCTCAGTAGATGATGCAAGTTATGTTTTAAAGTTGAACATCATCTTACATTTAAAAATATAATTGGGGTAAAACTGAAAAATATTGCAAAACTTGTTTTATTCATATAGGTACTTCAGACATATTTAAAATCATATGTTGTGTTTGAGAATTTACTGATAACTTGTGTGTTATTTCCTGTAAGACAATTTGTGTAACCACATCCAATAGATAAACTAAAAGCAACAAATCAAATAATAACATATTATTCTACTAAATGTAAACTATTAACAGATATTTGTACATTTGACTAAGAATTATAAAATCAATTAGATTTTTTAACACATTATTTATCTCCTAAAAATTTGCAAACATTTTCTAGAAATTTCTCTGGTTTTTGGCTATGTACCCAATGTCCTGCCCCATCAATAAATACTAGTTCTGCTAGTGGAAAATATTCTTGAATTTCCGGCAAATCATTCTTTCTGCAAAAAAAAAACCATACTGTTGTTATTGTATTATATTAACTAATCAATAAGCTATTATATCTTTCTAAACGCTTATTTACCAAATAACTGAACGTTTTTTATCTTTTAATAATTTCTCATGTATTAAGACCTAATAAATAAAAGATAAATATATTAAATGCTTACCCAATGTAATCAGATAGAGCGCCCCCAATAAATAAGCTTGGTCCACAATATTGCAGCCCTTTAAGAGTGGAAGGAAAATTTGATATATGGTTTTGAAAGTTTTCTTTTAATGCTGGCAAGTTAACTCTCCATGTATAGGATCCTGTATTAGTTTGAACCAGGTTGGTTATTAAAAAATTCCTAAGATTGACGTCAGGAGAGATATTTTTCAATTGTTCATCAGCTAATTTCCTTGCTTTAGACATTGCAATACCACTTCTTATTGATACTGATGTCATGGCATCAAAGAGATTCATCATACTGAAGATCTGTGGACTTGTCTTCACAGGAGATATGTCAACCACAATCAAACTTGATACAAGATCTGACTAAAACATTATTGTAATGATCAATAATATACAAATAATTGTTAAAAGCATTCAATTACTTATACATCATTTTACTAAAAATCATGCTCTTAACAAACTGTTTTATGGATTAAGAATAATGATATGTGATACTACGTACAACTTACACAAAGTAATGACAGAACCATTGCAGTGCGTCCGCCCATACTATGCCCAAGAATGGATACTTTTGATATTTCCAGTTTTTTTAACAATTTTATCACGTCGTGGGCCATATGAATGTAGGTATGCTGCGAAGAATGCCTACTGTCACCATGATTACGAGCATCGACACTGATTATCTTCCGTCCTGTTGCCTTGTGAATAGCTTTACTCATGCTGTTCCAGTTATTTTTTGAACCCAACAGTCCATGTAATATTACTAGAGGCGGTCGTTTCGACGTATCGGTATCGGTGCTCTCGTAGGAGGAGTAGGCTAATTCTACAGTTTCTGCATTGCTAGAATCAGATTTTAAACACCTAGGGGACGTGGAAAATATATTGGGACATATTCGAAATAAATTTTGAAGTCGAAACCTATTAAGTAACATTTTTGTTTTGAATACCTAGAAATTTTGAAGGTTAGTGGTTACTGATTACTAGGTTTAGTGACGTTTTAAAATGACATATTAGTTATTTAGTTATCACATATGACACTATTTTGGTTACTACTTCAAAAATCTGATTGAATGAATTATGAAATGTCTTGTATTTAAATAACATGTATCTATTGTTATAATCCATAGGGAAAAAAACATGAAGCTTTAAAATGTACCGTGCACATTGTCATTTGAGTCATTTTAGTGAGTCGCGTTTATTGCAAATATTTGTTCGCAGGCGACATAGTATCGGGACATGGACAACTATGAAATATTTTTTTTTATTAATCTATTACATAGGTATACTGTATGTGTCTTGTCCAATGGAGAGTACGCATCACTGCGTCTGTTTTATTTTTAATTAATAAAGGTGCAGGTTATCAGCCTGTTCTTAAGAATCCAGGAAATCGAACTCAGGCTTTGGCTTAGGCTCTGTTATGTCAAGGTTACAGTTATATACTATGAAATATATTTTACATAGGTATAATAACTCTTAGAAAAAAATGGGCATCTAAGGAAATTTACGTTCGATTTCAGATAATTAAATGAAATGAAATGAAATGTCTGACGTAGTTTCTATTCAGAATTGTTTTAAACCGATACCTGTGTATATATCACAGGTATCGGTTTAAAATAATTCTGAATAGCCACATCACACAATTCACCATACAATAATTAGTAGTAGTCGGTAATACTACTTATTGTGTGTCTATACTACTTATTGGCCCCACCACCTTGTGGAACCAGCTGCCCACTGAAGTATTTCCGAACCAATTCGACTTAGGGTCCTTCGTAAAAGAGCGTACAAATTCTTAAAAGGCCGGCAACGTACTTGCGAGCACTCTAGCATCAAGAGTGTCCATAGGCGGCGGTATCACTTAACATCAGGTGAGCCTCCTGCCCGTTTGCCTCCTATTATATATAAAAAAAATATATAGACAAGATGTTTTTTACATTTTTAAATTTAACAAAGTTACAAATGTAAAACTAATAATGAGTGATAATTCTTCTTTTTATATTAAATATAACATTCTGATATGACTGATAAAGCGATAAGTTTGTTTTTTATGAATTAAGATAGTATATATAAGATAGTAATACTGTTGTTTTCGCAAGTCTTTCAAAATAAATAAAAAGAGGAAAAAAGACTTTATGTAAGAAATTTAGTCACAATTTTCAAAAATGTACTTGGATCTTCAGCGTGTACGTTGTGTCCCACCCCTTTTACATACTCCAGTTCGGCTTTCGGAAAATATTTCTTTATCCCATTTAAATCTTCTGGTCTGAAATTAATTCAAACATATCCTTACATACCCTTCATAAATATTTCTGTTTATTTGTTTTGAAAAGAATTTGGCTGCATCTTTGTCAAAATTCCTCATGTTTTTAAAGGTATTTTACATTGGCGTAGGTAGGAATATACTTTTTTTCGATCAAAATTTACGAGTTTATTCATAGAAAACAAAAATAATTGTAGATGTGTGTAATTTTATTTTATTATATAGTTAAATGCACATTTACAATTTTTATTGTTATAAAAATAATTAGTCCCCAGCATATACAAATTTCATGATTTTCATGCTATTAAATAATCTGTTTTGACCTCTACTTTATATATGTAATTAAAAAAAAATTACTTACGGAATATAATTAGACTCATCTCCACCAATGAATAAAGTTTTACCAGAATACTGTTTCCCATTCAGATTGCTCGGAAATGTTGCTATATCAATAAAATGTTTTATAAGCGTGTCCAAGTTACATATCCACCCATACGATCCACCTTTCACGGGACCAATATTCATGAGAATAAATCCACTAGACTCGGGTTTGACAAGACCCGACGATGCAAGGTGATCTCTCGCTATACTCCTCGCCTTGCTGATATTGTCGGCTCCTTCGAAATTCGTAGTTCTCATCGCTTTTATTAATTTGGGAAAGAAATCGTTCAGTATACCAGCTGTTGATACAGGAGATATGTCGACTACTATTAAACTTTCTATTTTCGAGGGCTGAAATTTTAAATACATAAATAAACTTAGCTGTATGTATTATATAACCACGCTCTTCATGCGATGTTTCTGCGTTTTATTATTTGGTTAGGTTCAATCTAACACTTTTTAAGCCATCACGTGATAAAGAGCTTAATTAAACTATCGGAATCTCTTTGTTTGCTAACAACCCAGCAACGTTTCCCGTACGTCCTAAATGATAAATTTTTATATCACATTGAAGAAATGTATAATAATACTTATCTTCATAATACTTATCAACCAAAACTACCAAAAGAGGAATTCAACTGTTGACCTTAATTTTAAATATAACAGATGTGAAAAGAGTAAAAGTTCACGGATTGGAGTTGTTACCTCGGTCAAGGCCAAAACCATACCAGTTCTGCCGCCCATGCTATGACCGATGATGTGCGAAGTTTTCAGCGATAATTTACTTATAAGTTGCGATATATCCGACGCTAGTTCGTGATACGTATGCGAGGAAGTATGAGGACTCTCTCCGTGATTCCTTACATCGACCGTAATAACAGTTTTACTTGTATTTTCATTGATCTTTTTAGAAACACTTTCCCAATTCTTTTTCATTCCTAACAATCCATGAATAACGATTACCGGTGCGTTGTTATAATTTTCGTTTCCGTGAACTTTATACACCAGGTCAACGGCAGTTCTTGAATGAACATAATTGTAAAACGAATGTTTATAGGGCAAAAAGGTTATAATTTTCGTTAAATATGACATTCCATGTCGATTGTCGATTGCAAAATTTGAAGCTTTATAATATCATAATCCCTATTAAACTACGTCACGTTGCAGCAGATAGAGTAACAGACAAGTTCTGAGGAAACATTAAGGTCTGTGGTATTTTAAAATACGAAATATATATATAAGAGATTGTGTGATAAAACAGTGAAACCATAGATAAACCATCCAAAATAGATTAGTGGCATTTCTGCACTCAAGGAATTTATTGAATTAGGATCTTTTTGCCATGGCTTTCGAAATAACAGGATCTCACACTTTAATATGAGGTGATAATAAATGAATTTATTCAAAATTAATATAAATATCAACTGATAGTTACAAGTGTTATTATTCATTCGTTTTGAGAAAAGCTATAGCCACTTCTAAAAAACTCTTCGGGTCGTCGGCATAGAGACTGTGTCCGGTATGGGGGATATAGGTTATTACTGCTCGGGGAAACATATCTCGTATAGCAGTCAAATCGTCTGGTCTGTAATAGTAAAACAGTGATTTTTTAAAACTTAAAAAGGACTTTTCGATAGCAAAGAATAGTTACAGAAATATACTTCGAAAAGCTCTGTTTGAACATTAAAAGTTCAGAGCAAATAAAAGTATGTGTATACGTTGTTTAAGATAAATATAATTTTACTCTGGGCAACTGCACTTTACAGATATTCTCTTCATCCACGGTGCGTTCAAACCCTTGCTAGTACACAATTGTGGTATAATATTTTTTACCATTTTGTTTTATTACATAAAAATCTCAATTATTTTGAAATTCATAGTTAAGTTAGTTTAGGTGGTAATCTGTCCGTATTTTATTAGATTAGAATAAGCTACTTAATTAATGATATTGTTAAGATGATTCTAGTGACGTCTGGGCGGTATTTATGATTGCATAGTGACATTGGCAATTCTCATCCCTGAGGTCATAGGTTTGATTCCCAGCTATGCGCTAACAGACTTTCTGTCTATGAGCTCGTTTAATACTCGCTTGTATGGTGAAGAAAAACGTCGTGAGAATACCGACATGCTTTAGACCCCAATAGTCGGTGGTGTGTCAGGCACAGAAGGCTGATTTCCTATTACGAGTATAAATACAAATGATCGGGGCTCAGATACGGAAATCTGTGGGCCAGACTTAGAAGGTTTTTTTTTATAGAACAGGGGGCAAACTGGCAGGAGGCTCATCTGATGTTAAGTGATACCGCCGTCCATGGACACTCTCAATGCCAGAGGGCTCGCGAGTGTGTTGCCGGCCTTTTAACAATTGGTGGGCAGCTGGTTCCACAAACTGGTGGTGCGTGGCAAAAACTGCCTTGAAAAACGCGCATTTGTGGATAGCCAGTTTCTTGTGACGTATGAATATATAAGAGTAGTTTAGAGCAGACATTCATTCAAACAGTGGGTAAACATAAAGAAGGTTATTCTAAAAAACCATGAATACTAACGGTAAATAATCAGACAACTGGCCGCCAATAAATAACGTAGGCCCGTAGTATTTCTTGTTTTTTAATCGCGGAAATGTTATTATATGTTTAAATTCCTTAATCAATACATCCAGATTACATGACCAGCCGATGAAACCAGTAGACTTCATTGTTACATTAGACAAAATGGCTTTTAGTAAAATCTCATCACTGATCAAGGTTTTTAATTTTTTTTTAACTTCTCTTTGAGCAATCTTAATCTTCTTTTGCTCTTTAAAACTGATTTCTTTCATCATAGACATGATTTTTGGGAACTGCTCTCTCAGGTCAACACAAGTCGAAACTGGTGAAATGTCTACCACTAAAAGTGCTGATATCTTCTCTGGCTGAAAATTATATAATCAGTTAATTGTATTCAGTCTTGTATTATAAAAATCTAATAATGTAATATATCTCCATACTATATCGATTAATTTTGATATATTGCCTACGTCTAAATAATATTATTTATTTTCCATAGATAAGCTAACGCTGAGTGCTTATAAGTGATAGGAAAAGTCATGACTCTAACTTATTTTCGTCCAATAACTTTTGTTTATGTTAAAGAGTGCTTAAAATAGAATAACTGCCTGGTCTATCGTTATGAATCTCAACTCATTTTTATTCTTAAAAACATTCGTGAATGAATACGGAGTTTGAAGTAAAAATAAAGAGAAAATATGTGATTAACATTTAAATTTCAAATCCAACAAGTTACATTTTTATTCGTGCCGTTTAAAGGAACGAAGTCGTGCCGAACCAAAAATAAATTATAAATTTAATTGCCCATTTTGCTATCGTAAGGACAATGGATATTTAAAATGAAACTAACACCAGTGAAAGTCGCGACGATAGCGGAAAAGCGGTGTCTAATTATGACTGAGTATCAATCTGTCGACGTTGATGTCTAATTCAGTAAGAAGCTAAATCACACCAATACTATTTTAATGTTCTCCGAAATTAAACTGACAGAACTCCGACTAACATAGACATGTCATAAAAAAATAAAAAAAGGCTCATCAGACACCCGAATTAAACAAATGCAGTAAGCTGTAATCTACCCTAGCCGCAAAAGGCTTCGATAACAGTTACAATTTGAGAAAAATAAGCTTTCATCAAATCGATCAAAATCAAATATTTCACAAGTTGCTTTACGCCCAAACCCAATAACCTATCTCAAACTATTTTTGACCATCTGAGATAGACATCTTAATCTAAATATTAATGAAAATGAAAAAAAGTGTGCCAAATCGAATGATTGTAATAGCCATCTGTCGATACAAGCTATCCATGGTAGGTCGGATCGGTGTATGAAATAATCGGATAGACCTTTGTATGAAAATGACAGTTTAACGGTGCCAATATCCCATCTTAAGATTTAAATTACACCTGTTTTTAAAATGATTAAAAAGCGATTGATATATTTTAAACATAGACATATATATTTTAATATTATTGGTACGGTTTTATTTACTATATCTGGTTTATATTGATTATCAAATAAGATTGTAAATAGTGAAAAGAAGAGATTCTATCCTTCGCCAAAAATGATTGTCTTCGTAAGGTTTGGTTATTGTGATGCAGATAGAAGATCGATCGACTGCCACGGTCAGATTGTTTTCAATCTGAGATTGCGGATTAATAATTGGGTTCGGGCGATAGCCGTGAGAAACTATATCTATACATATACTAATGGCGCTACAAACTAATAGGTTCTGTATCTGCTCAGTGATCATTTTTTATTGGCAGGTGATCAACCTTCTGCGCCTGACACACCACCGTCGACTATTTGGGTCTATAGCATGTCGGTTTCCGCACGATGATTTCCTTCATCATATGAGCGACATATAGTCCATTGCTCCACAGACAAGAACCGAACTTGAGTCTACTAGACATGAGTCGCACGTTCGTCGACGCAACCAATACCAACACTGCTCTGAGAAACAACTTTACATACTAAGTAATGTTTGATAAGGGAATATAGGCGTCTCATTTAATACAATTCTACCTATATTAATTAAACATGTAGGTTAATATAAGCCTAACTAACCGCCATCAAAGCAACATACATAGAAGCCCTTCCACCCATACCGTGTCCCACAACACTAGCCTTTTCAATTGACAATTTTGAAAACAACTTTAGGATATCCCTCGCCATATCATCGTACTTGTGGGAGTTCACGTGAGGGCTATCACCGTGATTTCTCAAATCGACAGCCACCACAATCCGTTGAGTCATATTCATCATAGTTTTTCCAAAGCTCTCCCAATGCTTCTTCGTTCCTAAGAGACCGTGAAATAGAAATATTGGAGGAATATCAGGATCTACGTCGCTTTCCCCGAATATTTTATACGACAAATTTGCGACTGTTCTTACGGCGTGTGTGTTGTCTAGAATAATATGTGATCGACGTAAAATTGATGCAAGTGCCATTAATTTACTTTATATGTATTTAATTTGTTTTGGCTTTAAGAATTTAGCCATTATAACCACAGCTGATAACGAAACGTCAATTTCAATAAAGATTAATGTACTTAATAGTAAATTGTAGACTTTTGATAGATAATAGTAATTTATATTTTTTATCCTGTCTTACACAGAAGTATACCATAGAATATAATTAATATTGAATATATTGTGAATTATGTAGAAGATTAAGTATATTGATGTATTTTAACGAAATAGGGTTCTGTATAAATAAGGTTGCAGATCAATAATCGAAGAGAATAGAATATAGAGGGAGTAAGGAAGGATTAAATATAATATTATGATTGACTTGTAGGGAAATAATTATATTAACGAAGGTACCTAAGAGCCTAGTAACGGATAATTGTTAGTGATTCTAAAACATATGATTAAGTTAGTAAAAATTCATTCTAAATGACGACATGAATTTAAACAGTTTACGACTTTATACCTATTGCATATAGAACTTGGTATATGTAATTCAATTTGGTCACTAAATAGGTCACAATAAATGTTATTTTGTCCTACAATTGTTAACGACGTATCGTGGCAGCATTAAATATTAATGTTCGTGGCATTATATTTCTCTGCATATATTTATTAATGTATATTTTATTATTCTCTGCGTATGTCAATGTAAATTAAACGAGCATTAATTTGTACTAAGACTTTTTTAATTACTCACTAACTGTGATATAAAGGATATACTGACAGGATATAATTATAGCCTGTTATATAAATAAGGATTTTTGATGAATCCTATGAGTTTTACTTTTCATGGTAATAAGCTAATACTTATTACCATGAAATAAGTATTAGCTTATTACCATTAAAAGTAAAACTTGAGTATCTGTAGTAAAACGTGAGGAACTGTGTGTGTCTTGTATTAGTTAGTTAGTTAATAGTCCATCGTTTATAGATCGAGTATCTTTTTGAAAAATGTAGTAAAATCAATTTATACTTAATTTGATTATTAGATTTTACATAGGAACGCTAATATTGTGAGAATATTCGTGTGTCGCTTGTGAATGAAATTTTTTATTGAATAATGTAATTATGTGAACATCTCGTATGCTTACAAAGGTTGTAATTATAATCTGTGTAGGTACGTAAGAAGCCCTTAGGAATATAAAACCACATAATTAATATAAATTAACATTTATATCAATTAGAATTAAATTAATAACTTTTTGGTAGAAAATAAAAATGCGCCTGTATAAGATGCTTATACATCTTTGTGATTTATATTTACATGTAATAAATTAATTTGATAAACAGTAATTATTAAAAAAAGAATATTAAAACAGTACAATAATTATTTTCTTTTAAAATTACTTTTCACATCCAGTTTAGGAGCGATTCTACAGAAAGTTCGGTAACACGATGACAGTAAGAAATATAAGACCATTGGATATTCCAAAATAGACACATTTGTTTGTTAATTATAGTTTTTAAACTCGTCCTTCATTCGATTTTAATTTCCGAAAGCAATACATCGTATTTGTTACATCATAATACTTACCAAAGACAAAGGATTTCTCATGTGAAGAATGTTTCTTGCTTACGCTTTATTGGTTTAGCCCACATACTATAGATTTTGTAACTAGACAATTTTACATACATTATTATGAACATTATAAACTTAACAAAATACTACAATGTCAAAATGTATAATTTTTCAATTTTAGTAAAAACTTATATTTTTTATTTAGACCAGAAATCACAATCAACTAATAATAACGTATAGTTAATAAGGTTTTGATAATTTATGTATATTTAATTAACCTAAAATGTATGATTGAAAACAAATCTTGTTATGATATTTTAGATTTATTAGAAATATCTATCATCAACGTCATCAATGGTTATGCCATCCCATCGCAATCTATCTAGTGCTTCCCGCGTCCAATTGCGAACCCTTATTGTTTCGAGGTCCTTGACAACTCCATCCCACCAAGGCAACCTCGGTCTACCGGATTTTTTTTTTGCCACCGGGTTGTGAGTTTGAGGCGAATGACAGAACCTTGGGGTTCTGTCGTTCGCCATTCGGTACACATGTCCCAGCCACTTGAGCCTGTTGCACTTTATGACTTGGACGATGTTGGCGTCGTCTAGGATATTATTAAGTTCTTCATAAAATATCTAATAAGAAGAAAAAATTAAGATGTACTTAACAAAAATCAAACGATACTGACGATTCCACAAAAAATATTAAATGCATCGGATACGCTGCCATCACTGCTGCTATCACAAAACCGATTGCTGAATCGATTTTGTTACAAGTTCCTAATTTTTACGAATGTAAATATAGGCATTAATAAATCAACGTTTTTATTTAAGTTTGCGTTTTAGCCAATATTTTTGTTCCTTGATTTTATTTATATTGTTTCTATGTAAATAAAGAATCTTATTGTAAAACTTGTAATGTCATATTTTCTTGTATTTGTTAAGCATATACATTTTTTAGTCTTATACATAACATGTTTTAGAAACGTGTCCTTGAATTGTTTCAGAAGTAGAACTTATGTAACTACTAACCAGATCTTTATATCAGCCTGTATATGGACTTTAACACAAGGACGATCGAACTACTTATATAATTATTGAGTTTAATGACTTTTACAGGTGTTGCCTCTTGTTTGTATTCGGAATCAAGTCGTCTGTCTGTGCAAACGTGAAAGCAGTGCTCAGTGTTAAGTTTGAACGTGCATAGCTGGTAACGTACCTTATTTATCTATATACAAAAGTTACTTATGTAAATAAGGAATTGGTTCTGGCTAAGAGGCTAAAGTCATGACGTTTTTTAATAAGATTTTTTGAATTTATGTTTTCGTGCATTTATCGTGTGAGAATTTCGTGTGATATGAATACGTATTTAAAAATACTTATGGAACTATGTAAGCCTGAGTTTTATGTGTCAAGATAGTAAACAATACCAAGGCAGTTTTTCTTTGGTAGTGGTATTTGTCGTAAGAAAACACGTGATGTGATATCTGATATATGGTCAATCAAAAGCTGTCTCTTCTAATTTTTATCTCTTAAAATAAAATTCATTATTTTAGCACCATAGTTTCTATCGTCTGAAATTATCTTTTTCGTAAACAATATTTAACATAAACAATTTATCACAAATTTGTCAGAAGTGTTTATTTTTTGTATAAATTAATATTTTCTTCGTTCATTCTTGTTAATTATTACAATAATTTACAATATACGGGATATATTTGTTAAAATATTAAAGTAGTATAAATATAGTAAATATTTTCTTCAATTCCTCAAATCTTATCAGTGCGGTTACCCAGGAATAAAAATTTTTTTTTCTCGTAATTTAGCAAGATCCAGAAGAACCTAATAACCAAGAAAGACGATCCCTGGAAAAATATATGTAATTTTGGCAGTTTAAACAAAACCCGAAAAAAAAATTGTTGTAACACTATTTAAGGCGTTATGTGATTTCATGATATGAAAATTGATCTGGTTTATAACCTTCAATCATTATCACAACAGTGATTACCTTATTATTTGATTTCTGCTAAAACCTTTTTCCTTGGCTCTGGGTTAATATATTATTTGTCTAAAAAGACGATCGCATTTTTTGCCGCCTGTTTTCTGCAAAATGCCTACTACGTATTAACCTAAACGGGTTTATGATTCTATAAACATAACAAGAGGCAAAATAACATTAAGAATAATCTTAAATGGAATTTGTTTTTTTTTTAATATTTTCGAATATAATGAGTATCGATATAATTAACGTTATTCAGGTAAATATGACTCAAAGGGTCTGAGAATGTTAAATACGATTTCGTACCATTTAACCATAAATTAGTTATAGTCTATGTACAGGCAAAAGGTCAACCATAAAGTTGATCGTAAAAAAAATTCTTGAACCCAGGTGTTAAACAAAGTTTGCAAGAACTTGCGAAATCAAACGTACAATGTATTTGTGGCGAATAACTCAACTAAAAATGAAGATATGTTATATTGTTAATCTACGGGCTATACAACATAATACAATATTGGAAAGAGTTGTGATTGAAACTATTATGACTTTATTATATTATAATAATTTTCATAATTACAGTACAAAATTAAATAAAAAAACTTTCGCGCCATAAATTTGTAACGGTCTATAATCTGTTTTTTCTCTGGAGCTGATTTGGCAGTATTCATCGCCATAATACTAATTTGTAATAACATGATTTGAAAGTTTTATATTATGGACGATATAAGCTGTTTGTTTGAAAGTATGTGGCTGGCATGATACAGTATTATTATTGAAAATGAAACCAGAACGATAATTGGAGGCTGCAGCGCAGATAGAAATGATAGAATATCCGTTATGGCACGGTTTTCACCGTGAAGATAAAATTGTATGCGATATCTAAGATCAAATGCCTTCGTGAAAAAAAAGTCTATTTCGGATTAAATTTCATTTTTTTTAATTAAATTGTGTAAAGGTACAAATAAATTACGATTTTAAAGTTACCATCTCTGATGACATAGATAAATTATTTGGAGGAATGTACCATGTTTTAGTACTATATTTTATTTACTTAGTTTGTGTGGAATACATAACCTAATGTGTAATTAAAGTAATTATTCATAAAATAAATTACACGTAAGAACATTGAACTAACATCCATTCTTACGAATTTATAGTCAGACTTACTTGATGTTGTTGTAGTAGAGAATGAACTTGTACGGTTATTGTTAATTGTTAGGTTTCTATAGAATATGCTTTTAAAACTATAGATAAATATTCATAGTTTAGAAAATTAGGATATGATTGTTTCTTTAATTACATACTTATACTATTCTCACTCCAATTCACATGCTTTAAAATATACTGATCACATACAAATTGATACCTTAAAAATACAGCTTTGTATTGAAAAGAAGTTTTACGACAATGACAAGTTGCGGTTATACTATCTTTATTCACACTATCAATTAAAGTTTCCTTAGGTTCAGTAGGTGTAATTTTAGGTACTGTAGAAGTTACATAAATAATTTTGTATTTGGATATATCGTTCGAATAGAATTCGCGAAGTACAACACGAATACGATATGATTCTCTTTTATCTAAAATATCAGTTTCAGTTTTGTGTAGTTGTCGTTTTCGTATCATTATTATTTCGTCAAAATTATTCAGTTTGGAATTTATGTTTGGCATATTATGTCATGGTTAAGTATTGAATATGCAATCTTAAAGAAAAGTAAAAACTAAAGATAAAATAAAAACTAAAAATTGTGTTAATTAAGAATTGGTTGGTAAAATTAAAAAAAAATGTACAATATTTATTTTCCGGTTTCCCACAAATCCGTTAATGGATTCCTAAAATCCCATATTAAATTGAGTGTTACCTCAAATGTAATTATTTAATATATACTTGCTAATTTAAACAGTAAACAGTGTTTAATGCCAATGATATCACAATTTCAAATGTTTGTGTGCAAACAAACGTGAACACATATTTTAAATTTTTGACTTAAGCAAATGATTACAGCATACATAAGTCGAAGATTTTGTTACTGTACCGTATTTAAAAAAAACCTCCGGTTTAAACGTGTGTGTTGTGATTTTTTTAATACATTCATGAGTGATAAATATGAGTAAGTTCAATACCAAATTATATAGAATTCTTTTAACCCATACATTTCCACACATACAGTTATATATTACATACGTAATAGCATTTTAGATAGTAGCTATCAGCCAAAGCTTTTTTTTTATAGGGGCAAACGGGCAGGAGGCCCGGCCCACCTGATGTTAAGTGATACCCGCCCATGGACACTCTCAATGCCAGAGGGCTCGCGAGTGCGTTCGGCCTTTTAAGAATTGGTACGCTCTTTTCTTGAAGAAGCTGCATCGGTTCTGACTTAGACCAGAATTTCATTATTTAATATAACGTATATATGAAGGTATATTAATTAGTTATTTATTTTTAATGTAGAAGAAGCTATGTAAATTGTTTAAGTTTCGTATATCGTAACTATCTGTGACAATGTTTTTTAATTACAAATTTAATAATTTGGTGACATTAACACTTACAGTAAAAGAATGCCATGACAATTAATGTCGCAACTGAAATACGCACAAATTGCGGTTTTATTTAATTAAAGCTAAAACTGGTCGGTAATCTAAACTTAATTAATATTTAAATGTATACTCCATCAAAATAGAGTGTAAATACACTTTAGTTATTCCGCTTAAAAAGATAGTGATGGTCTCTGTGATGATCGTGTATCCAAAATTAATATTTATTTTATTTTATTACTAAGTATTGTAGTAGTGTAACTGTTATGATTTGCCATTGAAGTTCTTATTTTCTGCGCTGAGGCGAATACTTCGTGTAAAGTTGGAGTGAGTGAGATTAGTTATTTAGACACGAGTTTAAGTGTAGTGTGTTGTAAAAAAGTAATTTATTTTGACGGACATAGTTTAAAAAAAATTGTGCGCGGTACGCTCTTTTATTTATCTAAATAAATAAGTATAAATTATTTTGGTTTGCACAAGGAAATACTGATAGTTCAGTACACCCTATATTATTAAACTCTTTTTGTTTAAATACTTTTATATAATAGGACTAGACCGATATTAAACAGTTCAAACATGACCTTCAGTGGTAGTAAGGCAACGAAACCAAACAGTATTTGTTTACATAAAATGAGAGTTTCATTTTAAGATGGTGCTAATGACAAGAATAGACACACGTAGTATTAACATCATTGCGACACGACTTACAAAATAACCTATGTACATAAGTTACAAATACATAAAGGTTACCAAGTATAGGATAACATGTGGTCTCTTCATCTTCCTAATGTAACCTACATTTGGTATGTGAAGACACTATTTGTAATACTCTGTGTAAAAGAGCTTTTACCACAGAGCAATATAGTTTATAAAATCCATCAATGTCAAAAATCATCAAAAATGTAATCCGTTTGTGATAAAAATGACTTCAATCGTTCGATTAGACAGATAGTGACAAAAAATAATATGTTTTGCTAGTATAGACCTAAAATAAAATTTTTGATAATACTTTTTAATATTGTTTTACTTTTCGTAATATTTAATTCATTTGCTTTTATCATCATTTGTTTATTTTAGTTGTTAAGGGATAATCGGAGGAGACCCATACTCTGTAATAGGTCCTTGAAAATAATATAAATAATAGAATATACATATATATAATCTATTTATTTAAAATTATTTCTGAATTAAATTTTAAGTGTGTGTATATTTTATAAAGATGGATGTTTTAAGCAATAAATAGGCTTAATTTTATTATTATATATTAATATCTCATGGTGATCAGTGTAGGTGTACTTTTTTAACGTTACTCTGAGTGGCCCCGCGAACATTCCCCTTAATTTTTTTACTAAGCCATAGAACTATAGAACATTTTGCTGTTAACATAGAGACTGATCGCTTCCGCCATACCTAATTACTAAATAAAACATTTTTCATGTTTTGTTTATTAAATTTCTAAATTCTTTTTTCCATAAAAAACCTTCCTTCAAGGAAAAAATATTTTTTATTCAAATTTAAGGAGCTGTCTTTGGGTATGGCGCTTATCAACATATATTACTATATATATATAATATTCCGTTTCTTGTAATAATAATAACCCTTTGGTCTTGGCCTCATATTACAACTGTTTTTTGGATCATTCCCACTTTAAAGACAAGTGGGTGTCGGCCTTTCGTGTCGGACATGGTAGCTTTTTGGGTTCACGCCGCTAGTTTAGCTCCATTTATTATATTTTATTTACCGTATAGGAAAGGTATGATGCTGTGGAAATGTGGTGTTGGACGCAGATGCTTAGGCCAGCTAAGAAAACAAACGTGTCCTTCGACGTCCTTACTATAATAAAAACTTTTCATTCGACATTATTTTACCAACGGATCCTGAGATTTCTTGGCCATTTTTTAATATAATAGGAAGCAGGTCGGTTATCAATCATAGATATATAGCTTATATTATATACTGCTCAAAACAATTACGGGAACAAAACTTTAAAGTAGAACTAAACTTTTTACTTAAGGTTTTAATTATTACTGGCCACTAGATAATGTTAAGGCATTGTCGAAGAAAATAAAAAACAAAAGAGCATCGGCGTTTTGGTTAGTAGTCCTATAATAAAGTGGCAGTGTGTCTAGAAACACCTAAAAACAAAGTGACGTCTTTGAATTTTCATTACTTTCTAATCACAGAAAACACATTTTAAGTAGTTTTTTTCAATCTTTTGAGTATTAATAGAAATTGAAGTGAGCCCTTTGAGTATTGTTATTCATTGAAGCGAGTGAGTTTAGGTCATAATGCCAGATCTGACAAATTGCATGTCTCCCGAGCTATCGCTTTGCTTGAAGAGGGTCGAACTATGCGTTAAATGATGAATGATGTTAAAATGATCTAGGAGTAGCCCCTTCTGTTATCTACAGACTTTGGAAGCGATATCGTGAGACGGGAGAATACTCACGAAGGCGTGGTCAAGGTCGAAAGAGAAAAACTACACGTTTGCAAGATCGCTACATCGTCAACTGTGCTTTACGTAACCGCACCACAACTGCAAGAGATCTACAAAATACACTAGGGACGGCTACTGGTGTAGAAATTTCCGACCAGACGGTAAGAAATAGGTTGTTGGAAGCCAATTTGAGATCACGCCGACCAGTTCGGGCTGTGCGTCTAACAATTCAACATAGACAAGCTCGCCGACAGTTCGCGCAAAATCACGCTAATTGGCAACTTCGACATTGGAGGCCAGTGCTTTTTACTGACGAATCACGATTCCGTCTAACACGTTGCGATGGTCGTCTCCGTATTTACAGACGCCCAGACGAGCGATACAGTGCAGAAGCAGTCCAGGAATATGACAAATTTGGATGTGGCTCTGTGATGGTTTGGGGCGGAGTTAGTTTGGACGAGCGCACAGATCTCGTCGTTGTTCCCGGGCGCTTGTGTGCTCAAACTTACATTGAAAATGTGCTCGAAGATCATGTTTGGCCCGCAGCATATGGTATGGGCCCAGATTTTCTTTTAATGCAAGATAATGCCAGGCCGCATACTGCAGCCATCACGTCAGATTACTTACGACAGCAGGAAATCCGTGTAATGCAGTGGCCTTCCATGAGCCCTGACCTAAATCCAATTGAACACATTTGGGACTTGCTTGACAGGCGCATCCGGAAGCGTCCGATTGCACCTCAAACACTGCAGCAGCTCACTGAAACGTTGATTGAAGAATGGGAGCGAATTCCACGAGAAGATATTCGGAGGATCATACGAAGCATGCCGCGTCGTTGTCAAGCCGTGATTAGGGCTCATGGAGGCCACACACGTTACTGAAAGTCACTAAAGACGAATATTCAAACGATATAAGAATATTTCTTTGATGGACCTTTTTTATCACCAATTAGTTTTTCGTCTACAATGCACATTTTAATTTTTTTTTAATAAAAAAAATACAAATTGAATTTTTTTATTAATAATTGTAGTAATTAACAAATTAACAAGGTAAAAAATATCGTACAAGTTAATTTATATCTAATTTTAGTTTAAGCAATAGAAAGGAGAAAAATCTTGTTCCGCTAATTGTTTTGAGCAGTATATATTACATAGCTTAGATACTGGCAGATTGACGGGCACTAGACCTCGGTCAATCTTCTACTCTCTGGACATACAAGATCAAAAGGGAGAGTGGAAGAAACTGTGCGCTGACACTAAGACCTCCTGACCGCTTCAGAAGTCAAAGGCGCAACTAAAAAACATAAAAACGCATTGTTTGCACACATAAAAATACAACCGGAGTAAACGCACGACCATAGGTTCAAACTCGTACGCCTAACCACTGGACCAATACCTCTACTCTACTCTAAATGCCTCTATGCGAATTGGTTTTATAGACTACGCGCATACTCTTCAAAGACAAGTTTCTTATCGGTGAAAAGAAAAAATGTTATGTTGTTATGATGCAATTCGGTAACATATTATGATGATATACCTAATCGAATTAGTTGGCTCTTACATTTAACGAGATCTAAAGAGAGTTGGACTTTTGCACTTCTTCCAATATATAGAATTTAGGCGCTCATTGTAGCTATATTTTTTAGTTGAAGGCTAAAGATTTCGAATACCAAGGGCAAACGGATAGTGAGTAACATGATGATGTAAACAGTATACATTTGTATCGAAATGGCGGCTAAACATTCGCACAAATAACAATATTCGCAATTTCCGGTTCAATTGCTTTGTTAGGAAATTTCGTCCTTTACCTACTTACTTAACTAAATGATGATTAAGTTATTTTTTTATTGTTAATGTTTATCATTAATTAATACAACAAAAGTATAATTATGAACTAGATTTTTATTTGTTTTTTTTTTTTTGCGTCATACAGCTTAATTTTATTTATTTATACTACTTGCGTGATGAACATTGATATGTATCATTGTTAATTATGTCATATTTACGAAACAACGTAGTCTATTCTAGATTTTCGGCAAATATTAATAATAAAGAATTACTGTGTATAATGTCTAGGAAAACAATAATATATTAATTAATTTAACTATACAGGGATAACGTATTGTGATAAGCGATTGTTATTATTTATTTATTAACACTTCGTTGCATTACATAAAAGGAAAAAAAAATATTAAACATAATTTAATGAATAGCAATCGCTTTAGAGCGATTTCTTCCAGACAACCACTGTGAGTAAATTACATAAGGTAGGCAAGAAGTGCAAAAATACATATTACAAATACAATAAGAAGGAAAAAAACATACTTAACAGAAACATAAAGAAATAACAATAAACTAAACTGATAAAGGATACATAAAAAAAAACAAAAAGTAAAAAGTGCACATGAATCATGATAATCTAATTCATATTTATATAAAACTTAAATTGTAATAAACTAAATAATGAATAGTTCTTTTAGATTACATAAATTTCTAGCCGAGCTTTGAATGTTTCCCCGAGTTTATTACTTAACTTTAATCTCAATAAAATATTATTAAACCAAAGAATTCTTAGATATTTTACAGAAACTTTTTGTATTTTTACAGCAGAAGAGGATAGCACGATGGGCACGCTCATAAAGAATGTCACAGAGTACTACACTTACGTGAACGATGAACTGGCAGGTATATAGCTTCATTAATATTAAACTCTATTATATTGTAAATTAAACGGATACATGTCAAAGGCCGAAAGGTGAATAAACGGAATTTATGTTTTTATAGTCGGCAGGTTTGTTAGAGATGAGTTTACTTACATACCAGCTGCTTTCTGGTGTGTTCACAATATTTTTAATAGTTATAAATTAGTTATTTGGTCGAGTGACATAACACCCATGTATGTTAGTTATAGTATCTTTTAAAGCTAATATCTATATAAATCATATTTATCCTCCAATAAAAATGCAGCTCGAGATGAGCATTTGGCAGGCTTGTAGGTAAAGTCGCTTTTTGGATCTGTGCCGTTTGCGACGATTGCCTTACTAAATTGTACACATAGAAAAACTTTTATTTTTGGTTTAGCTGGAGTACAAGCCCAACCAATAATATCGAACAGAGCGGTTATCACTGCATTATCCATTTTAGGTAACTACTAAAGTGTTCCTTAACAAGTAAATTATGTCGTTATATTAATAGTTATAGAAAATACCCATAGTTTACGTTAGAAATTTTCATAGAGTTGCTACGCCCGAATGCGTTTGTACATATATATTTAAAGCAAAGATTAACAAATACGAGATCCAGACATGTTTATGTACAACAATAATTGTCATATTGTATTTTTTATCAATATTTTTTATCTACGGCTAACACAACTTTACACAGTACGATTTCTTATCTTCTCGTAACTGTAACCACAGCGCAACCACATTGTAACTACTAACAGCAAGAAAAAAAATAGAATAGATGGCCTAAGTGTAATATAATATAAGCAATTTTTTTTAATTAAAAGAACGAAAAATTATTAGGCTGAGGGAAGCTGTTTCTATTAGAGAATTTATACACAAAATTTATGTGATATACTGTAAAGAATAACCTTATGCAGTCATCTGAATGCGCAACCGTCTTAAACCGGCACGGCTACCAACGGCTTCCCTCATAAAGAAGGTCCCCATGTATGTGATATTAAAAATACTTATTCTTAAAATTTTAACATATATACATTATATACTTTTCCTTTCAGATCCACGTACAAATCAATTCTGGTTGGTTAGAAACCCAATACCAATCATGACCATAATGTTCTTGTACCATAGGTTCGTCAAAGTATGGGGACCAGCGTATATGGCTAAACGAGAGCCATATAACTTGAAATGGCTTATTGTAGCGTATAATATTGTACAGATAGTTTTGTGTGCACATATGGCTTTTCAGGTAAGATACATTCGCTGCAACGACCATCTTATGTTATAGTAACAATCCTATAACATATAATAATCCAGCTACAACCTATCATTACATTGTATTTGTTTTTTTTGATCCTTTTATTTTTGTGAATTATATAATATAAATATATATTAAACTAATTGGGTTGAATAATTAAAAAAAAGTATTATTTTGTGGTAAATCACAGAACAAATTTTTATTATATTTTTTACTTATGTAGCTTTAATGACTTTGTGGTTTATGACATTTTCCTTCAAATAATTGTTATGTAGAGGGAGGATAAAATTTGCTGAGTTTCTTGCCCGTTCTTCTCAGAACAAGGACTCCTGGTGGTTTTGCGAACGGATGGCGTAGTCTTGCTCTTTCGCGAATTTTGTAAACGTTTTTGACATTCATAAGCATGTCCTAAGGCGCATCTATACTGAATAAACGAATTTTGATTGATTGATTAGTGCACTTTCTATGTGAAAAATTAACAGCTATGGCAGGAATCATCGTAATGCCCGGGCCCGAACTATTTATCTTCAAAATAATAACGATGAAAAACAAATACTATAGCGGCACTGGCCCTCTGATTTATAACGAAAGTCTTTTCACAAATTTTAAAATTAATTTTAATTTTTAATGAAAGATTTCATCTTCGTGAATAAACTTAATCGTCGAAATCATAACACTACTTGAAGTTGTGTAAGAAGATTAGTAGAAGTTTAATATGATTTTAGTGTATAACATGGTTATACTTACCGGGATACTACAGCCTCTGGTGCCAAAAGATCAATTACCATGACAACGAAGTGGAGAGACTCATCATCAGCCGAGTGTGGCTATATTACTTTATCAAAATTGTCGATTTACTTGACACTGTAAGTATATTGATTATCCTGATATTATTATTTTAAATTTGAAAGTAATTGATAACAGAATGACAAATAAAGCATTTACTTATTGCATATCACTAATTATTTTTGTTTATAACTGCATATACCTATACATATAAACACATACAATCTTTTCAAGAACTCCGATCGGCTTAATCTCTCTCTATGTTGAGCATTAGTAAGGCCTAGTGGCTTCCGCGTGCGACTCTCATACCTGAGGTCGTACGTTCGATCCCCGGCTGTGCACCAATGGAGTTTCTTTCTATGTGTGCATTTAACATTTGCTCGAACGGTGAAGGAAAACATCGTGAGGAAACCGACATGTTCTTAGACCAAATAAGTCGACGGCGTGTGTCAGGCACTGAAGGCTAAGCACCTACTTGCCTATTACATTTAAAAATGATCATGAAACAGATTCAGAAATCTGAGGCCGAGACCTAAAAGAGGTTGTAGCGCCTCTGATTTTTTTTTGCATTATACTTACTAATAAGGCTAATAAGATATGGGAATAGCTTGGTAATAAAATAAGTATAGGCAAAGTAAAAATATTAGAATTCAAGTATATTTTTTCCAGAGACACACTATTTCCAATATTAGGAAAAGGAATCGTCCTGGAGGTTATAATTTTCAGCGTTGTCAACACCGTATTTTTTTGCCAATAATGTATACTTTTACAGGTATTTTTCATTCTACGTAAGAAATTCTCTCAAGTGTCATTCTTACATGTCTACCACCATCTTGGAATGTGCTTCCTCGGTTATATTGGCACGAAATATGTACCAGGTGCGTTGTTACTTATTTCTAATTAAAAATTTTACACATCATACAAACATATAAATATTCTTGGTGAAAAGTCATAGACATTTTTTCATTGTCTGCAAGGGCTAATGTTCCAAAACTTAGTCAATACGCACAACGATCAGTAAAATACATTATTTCACACAATTTGCCTTTAATTAACAAACCGTTCAACTATTTACATATAAGCTTTATATTTTCAATTTATTAACATAGATTACAAATTTAAATTACATATGGAAGTATAAGATCACAAATAAATGTTTTATTTCTATGTTTTATTCTTTAGGGTCAAGGTGCGACATGGCACAAGGGTTTGATACCGAAAAATAAATCATTGTGACTATTGAATATGTATTTAAATGCCATCGAAACTAAAGACATCAATATACGTTGGTATTTTCAGGTGGTCACGGGATAATGCTAGGATTCATTAACTCGGCAGTCCACGCCGTGATGTACACGTACTACCTCATCTCGATCACCAAGCCCCAATGGGTGCAGGGTTGGTGGAAGAAGTACATTACTCAACTACAAATCGTAAGTTATTTTGTTATGAGAAAATTAGAGAATACATTTAAATAATATCTATTCAACCTTGATTCTTGAATACAGTTTTGATTGTCGTCGAGTATTATGACAGATGTATAATTAAATAAAAAATATTTTGTAATCTTGTGCATATATTGGATAATTACCTAATTACACTACTATCTAATAGAGATACTAAATCCCTGTGATCTGTATTAATCTATGATCATTCAAAATCGAATAGTGAAAAAAATGTAATTTTACCTTGTCGATTGTTACCTGTGAATCTCATTAGGTGGTCAACATAATCACAATATTACGTGAATTGCATTACAAGCAGAGTAACCATAAGAAGTCTCCCCATAGACGCGTTTCAGAGTACCTGATGCTTACTACATTTATGTATGAATGTTGACTACTAATACTATGAATAATATATTTTTTTAAATAACCATTATGTCATTACAAAATTGTTTGTATTATTGATACTAGCCTACAGATAATGTGTTTTGACAATGCGTTTTATATATTTTAAACAGTGCAACACATCAAAAATTATCAGCTTAATACTAGCTATATTCTATTTAGTTGTAAATCCATTGGAACGTGGGTCATGTAAAGTTTGTTATGTTGCTACCTACTAGTTCGTACCTTCTAATCAGACACTACCAGATTTTTGCTCAGTGCCCAGCCAACGTGGACCTTATATTAACATACCATTTGGCTGGGCAATTCTTCAATTTCGAAAAATTTTCGGACTCTCCATCACCCGTCATCCCTCCTTGTCGGCTCTTCGGAAAATCTTAAACTTTAAAATATATATTTACAATAGTAGCTTCTCATAAAAATTACCAGGCGTTTAAAAACACGAAATACTACAGTTTGAAATTTCTTAATAAATTAAATTCATCTTTTCATTAATTCGGAATACGAAATACCTCCGACATATGTTTTTATGCAGAAGTGGTGTAAAAATATATTTTATAATTAATTGCAATCCCTTATTAATATTATCAACCTTTTCAGTTGCAGTTCCTTCTACTGATCCTGCATTTCGGGCACATTATTTTCGAGCCGTCGTGCGGCTATCCCAAGTGGGTTGCGTTCGTCTTTTTGCCCCACAACGTGTTCATATTGTTCCTCTTTTCGGATTTCTATATCAAGGAGTACATATTGAAAAAGAAAAAAGACAATAAGTAGTTATAAGTGTTATATAAAATATTGTACTCATAGCTTTAATAAAATGGATTATTTATTAAACGTTATTTTAATTGGTCCGTCTTTAACATTTTTATAATATTACTATATAATCTAATGCGACTCTATAACCTGAGGTTTTGCGCTGTAACCCCAGAAGTGCACAAAGGTTTGGATTTTTATTTGTTCAATTCATTCTTAAACGTATGTTGAAGGATGTAAAGAGAACAGGAAGATTTAGACTCGAAAATTCAAAACATAAGACAAAACCAGAAGGCTGTTCAACTAGTTAACTATAGCCAAAAATATCATAGAAAGATGAGAAAGCGTCTATAAATCCTTAGTGATTCAGAAGCTTAGATTGTAAGTGATAGGTCATTTGCAAACAAAAGGATGAACTTAAGATCCAGAAGGCTTACGGGAGTAGTCACAGGTTCTATACCAAGGTCAATTACACACCAGATGGGTGTCTAAGCGCGGAAACACATTCGGAAGATAAAAATAAAAAAATAAAAATTTTGATGTCTAGTAGATCTGCAAACTATCCATAATTTTACTACTCGGATACGTTTCTTGTTCTATGTATATTATGAAACTTAAGAACTTCTCTATAGAAGGTAATAATTGTATGTAATAGTAATAAGGTGTATTTAAAGGAAGATTCAGAGGGAATACTACTAGCCCTCATGCCCACAAAACTGAGAAACATTTTTCGCCGGGCTTAGCTCTAGCGAAAAATCGGGCCCAGTCGTCAGGCTTGTATGGGCCGGTGCGGTGAGACGCGGCTTAGGCATATATGATTAGATGAATAGTAATTTTCAAACACAAATCATTAAATTGTATTCATTTGCAGTGACTAAAGAGATAATATCTGTGCAAAAAGATATCTACCATAGCTGAGAGTGCACTTATGCTCTTGTAATTGACATATGGAATAGTACTGTCGTAAAACTTTTCCTAACCGTGACTACAGAAGTATTTCCGAACCAATTCGACTTCGGGTCTTTAAAGAAAAAAGCTTACCAATTCTTAAAAGGCGGGAAACGCACTCGAGCCTCCGCGAGCCCCCTGGAATTGAGAGTGTCCATGGGCGGCGGTATCACTTAACATCAGGTGGCCCTTCTGTCCGATTGCCCCGTTCTATAAAAAAAACCATAGGTAAATCTGGGGGTCTAGTCAAGACGGCTTAACAGTAGTTTATGTAGAAAGTCGGAAACTAAATTTGTATGAAAATGACAGCTAGTGTCGACAGTTGGTCTAACAGCGTAACTAAGTATTAGTTACGCTGTTTTGACTAGACCCCCAGTACTATAAAACTATCAGGCACTTCCAGGTCTAACATCTGTGACATAAGACTGGTATATTTCTTATCTGTGCGTACATATTGGGAATTTCAAACTCATCCTAGTGTCAGCTGTTAATTGTCAATAATTGAGAAAAAATAAAAACATTGTAAATGATTGAGATGCATTTAACAATTTAACTGTAATTTACTGTGTAATAAAACACAATTTTTATTATAATTTTCGATGATGAGTGAAAATCAGTCACCGTCTCGTCCTGGACAAGCAGCTTTACAAAATATGCTAACCCTCAAAAGTGAGAGTTCTGTTTTCAAAGTCCCTAAAGTACCTATAAAGAAAAATACAAGAAAAGCTCAAGTTTTAGATGAAGAGGAATATGTTGAGGTATGTAATTAATTTTGGAAATATGTAGTTAATTATGAATTATGTGAGACAAATAGCATGTGTAATTTTAAAGAACTTGTACCTCAAAAATTATTTGTCTAAGGATAGCTTGAACAAAACATCTATGTAAAGTTTGGAAGCAGTTCATATTTATAGCCTATACTTTATAGATGGTAATGAGATAACATCAAACTTTACTGAACTTGATGCCAAACATAAACAAAACAAAATGTAACTAAAAAGTGCACCCATATTCTTGTTTTACTGACTTTTCTCCTTAAACCTCCTTAAGACACTTAGGTGATCATCCTTTTGCACTTTCACCCTTGGGAATTAATATAACTTTATTAGTTATTCCAACAGATTGTGTTAGTGACAACAATTATGAAAATTTATAGTATCCTTTACAGACTTGTGACTTGTCCTTAATAATATTGCCAATAACTAATATTTATGTAAATCTATTTTATCTGATTGTAGGGAATATCAAAAATAATTCAAAGAGACTTCTTTCCTGACTTAGAAAAGTTGAAGGCTCAAAATGACTACTTAGAGGCCACTGAAAACAAAGACTTTGCTAGACTTCGTGAAATTGCAAGAAAATATAGTGGCAGTAGACCACCTACAGAACCTTGTAAGTACATTTATCTTTGAAACTTTGTGTAATACTAAAATAAAACAACTGAAAAAGTGTAAAGAAGGGAGAAAATATATAGTATTAAATACTTGTATGATAGTAGTTGTGTAATTTAGAGTTAACAAAGGTGTTTTATTTAGCACTATACACATTAAATAAGATATATGTAATAGATGATAGAATGTGATAGGAATAGGTAAAAAACATAAATACTGCTGATTATGAAAAAAAAATATGTATAGATATAATTTATTATTTTATTTGTTTTAGATAATTCGCCAGCGACATTTGACACACCAGGAGTGGACCGGCCTCAATCACCATCAGAAAGGGACTTGAGACCCCCTGACACCAGCTCTATCAACAAATCAACAGATATTACAGATAATCATACCCTAGGTAATTTTTGTCTGTTTTTTTAGTTTATACAGTTGCATTTATAAACAATATATTAATAAGAATGGTTTGAGAGAGAAGAAAAAGAAAAATAATTGAGAAGGAGTGTTTTGTCATATATCTTTATCTGTAGTGATTGTAAATAATTAATTATCTTGATTCATTCAGTATATTCAATCTATTTGTTGTGATGCAGTATGACAGTTTAGGGACAACAAAAAAGGAGGAAAATACACACATATGACACAATAATTGTACATTACAATCTAAATTATTTTAAGACTAATTAAGTAATTAAATCTAGAGTAATTTACTAATAGGTATTACTTGTTGTTTTAAAAGAAATGAAATGGATTTAACAATGACTTTTATAGGTGACGGTAATTTGCTCAAAATGCTATCCTATACTTTTAATCCTTCTATAGTTTATGCAAAACCTTTTTAATTCAGATGATAATTACTTTTTAGATTCATTTCTTGCAAGTCATACAAGTGAAGACAATGCTAGTTATGACCGTGTGATAGCATTAGAAAACAAAAAAAAAGCAACTAAATTGGCCTCACAGTTTGAAGCGGAGATTTTATCGAAAGCACTTGTTGACTCAGCACTGGCACTCCCCTCAATTGAACAACAGGCTGACCAAATGGAAAGACCACATGAGGTTTGAACATAACTATAGACATAACACATACATTATCTTTGCTTGTACTTCAGAGAGGAAATGTTCTGTGTGTTGTTGAAGTATACAAGTCCAATAATTTAAATTAAACTATGGTTTTTTCTTATCACTATAGAGTGTTCTGACCATAAAAATACCTGTTTACATCTGTTAAAAACTTAAAAGTTATTATTATTTGAATACTCCTTTGATACGATATATTATGAATGTGTCAGAAGAAGATCATCAATAATTTGATAGCTAAGTCTAGTGACCTACATGTAATTATCTTAATTACCGCTTTTAATATAATTATAATTAATGTAACATTATTATTATCTTTTAATTATCATTCTTGAAACTTGATCTCCGTGCAACGTTTACGTAAGTCGACCTCTAAAGTTTTTACCAATTATGTCCATCTTTAGACTTTTTTAAACCAAATCTTTTTTCTGTTTATAAAAAACCGTATTGATATGCGATTTACTTATTTCGTACGTGATATCTTTATTTATTTAGGTTTAATATTTAATTTTAATTTATAACATATTTGCTTACAGCTGGATACGTGGCGGTATCGGGCTAAAAACTACATAATGTATGTCCCAGATGGAGCTGAGTCACAAAAGCCTGGCGCAAAACCAGAATTACAGTATCATAATACCAAACTACAAACTCAGCCATTTGATTATGTTAAAAATCAGGAAGCAATCAGCGCTATAGCAAGAACACAGGTATGTATTAATCTTAAGACAAATGTTTTTAGTGACTAAATTATTACCGCGGTTTGATCCACGTTCACGGGAAGACAATAATACGATTTCGCCATCAATTTCTTGCATGAATGATGGTTACTCCATCTTAACACTATAATGTTTCCCATGATTTTTATTGAAATCAAAACATTTTTATTATGTCCACTTTAAAAAAAATGAGATAAATAAATATAATAAAGATAATTCTTTGTTTTGAACAATTTTTTCTTAACAAATACATTGATTTGCTAAGTAATCGTTATGGTAGTAAATACGAATAATTCTAAATTAATAAGCCAGAATTTTTAATTTAATTTAGGATCCCTAGGTCGTAACGGATCAAAAGAATTGCGTGCGATAGGCCGACAACGCACTTGCAAACCTCTTGGTGTTGCAGGTGTCCATAACTTAACTTCAAATGACCCGCCTACTCGTTTGCTTCCTGTTCAATAATATGAATAACCCATAACACTGTAGGTAAATCACATAAAAACGACATCTTTATTTCAAAACAAATTTTTACGGTTTTATTTTTAGTAATTAAAAAAAAATAATTATTTTCTTTTATGGGGATTTGAGACTATTATGATAAATTTGTCTTAGGGCTCCAACGACAAAGGCAAGATAGGTGTAGACGGTGTGAGTATATCGGGAGATAAACCTCCGACAGCCTACGAATTGTTAGCGACGCCTTCACCGAGACCTGGTGTAGGACCAGACCAATCACCGCTCATGACCTGGGGAGAGATCGAGGGTACACCTTTTAGACTGGACGGAGGGGACACACCGCTACCTGCGTGAGTCTTTAATTAAATTTATTTAAAAAATAAATAATATGAACACAAATGCCACATGTCAATGTCAGCTACACCCGTTTAAAGTAATACGGTCAAAACCTTTTACATAGTTTAAAATAACATACCGGTTATATTGACTAAAATCAAAGATCCCGGCTGAATTCTACTGATTAGAGAGTTCTTAATCAACGTCATCGGCTGTTACGACTATCGGTTTTTACGACCCTTCAATGTCGTTATAACAGATTTTGACTGTATATCTAAACTCCCTAATAGTCGTAATTCATATAAATTCCTTTGTCTTTGTTACTAGTGAAAATTGTATAATATAGATTAAGATGAAAAAATAATTACAAGGATTTATCGTTATTATTTATACATTAAGGGCCTGTTTCACAATGTCCGGATAAGTTCCAAATAAGCTATTTATTACTTATTGGGAGGATAAACAGTATTTTTGCGTTTCACGACTGTCAGATAGCGCTATACGTCATGAAATGCGAAGTATCTTATTTGGAACTTACCTTTCGAATAATTTATGCGTTGCATAGCTATTTGGCACTTTATCCATACATTGTGAAACAGGCCCTAAGTCTGTTAATCTGAAAATTAGCGGTCGAACCATCGATCTTTTTAATTTTTTTATAAATCAATAGAGAATGTGTATATTAAAGATTATAGGTTTTAATGATTTTAATAAACCCGACGTTTTTGTTAGAACGTGATTGAAATAAAATAAAAAACATATGTGAAATTCCCACGTGGTAGAAGTGAAACCTCCAAAAACAAAGTTTTTATAAATAATCATACATAAATTAAACATTTTTCACTATCTAAATGTATTGAACTATTCTTTAAAAACAGTATATTTTAATGATAAATTTTATTTTTAAGTTTAATATAAATCTTTCAATATAAATCTTAATTTAGCCAAAACTAAAACAACGAAAGTTTGAAGATCTTAATTATTTTTGGATATATCTTGGACAAGGCTAAGGAGTCTAATGAGGCAAATTAATTAAGAGAGAAGATATAATTTTAATAAGAAAATATGTCGAAGATGTTAATAATACTTTTAGTGTTGGGGCGGGTGCAGCATACCGGATCCTCGAAGGTGGCGCTCGGGAGAGGATAGCGATGCAGCTTGCTGAACAAGTGGCCAAACGCAGGAGACCTACCACGCCCCGACGAACGCCAACACCTCAGAGGTAAGTCCCATAGCGCTCATCCCGACTCTAAATCTTTAACTTCCTCTATCAATCAAATAATAAATTTTAAATGTATGGACTCTTAAATAACGTTCACTACCCTTTGCATATTTTATTCAATAATTTAGTATATAGTGTAGTGTAGTGGTAGTGACGTAATGTGAAGAGCACAATTTAGTGTTTATTTTTTTAACTGAAAAGTATGTTTGTTCATAAAATAGTCTACTTACTACTGAATTGTGTATTAAATGAGCTTTTCTCTGACGGATTATTTTCCGCGTCATTATTATCTAATCGTTTTCTTAATTTCCCTTCTCTATGGCTTTCGTGTTATCAATGAAATCATATGTTAAAAGGTATCAATTGACAGGTGTCAAATGTTTTTTACAGTTTCAGAACGAACACGGAGCGTTTAGCGAGTATGTCACCGGCTGCAAGAAAACTCGCGGCAAAACATTTACTTTCACCCAGATTGAAACTCACTCCCAATGATATGGGTATCTCGCACCCGTCAAAAACACCGACGCCCAGGCGACCCCTTGTGGCAACACCGGTTCAAGACTCGGGCAACTCGGATAACATCACAGATAATTTATTGCAAATAAATGTTTCCAAACGTAGCCGGTTAAAGGCTCAAGATTTCTTCAGTTAACTGTGTATTAATATATTTATCTTATAAATAAAGTATTTTATTTCATTTTTTTAATAAAGAGTAATTAAAAAGTTTGTTTAATTGTATTGCCGCATTTACATTTACTTCGTCGAAGTATTGCGTTTACACACTTGTCCTGCCCACTTCCCTGCTCACTACGGCTGAATGTATATGCGGTAGGTATATATTTCTGTATCAGCCGAATACGGAATATTCCGCGAACTATTTGTCAGATTAGATATATTTAATAAGATACCGTTTATTAAACCTGTCAAAAGTCCTTAACCTTTAAAACATTTTATGTCATAAAAATATGACATTTTTAACACCTAGTGGATTCCCTAGAGAATATTCTTTCTCCAGATGATGTTAAGCCTTTCAAAGTGAAATCATTTAAAATAAACATAAGTAATATATTTATCGATGCCTACTTATTGAAAACAAAATTAATATATCTATAGAAGTATAAAGTAATAAAATTAGGTTGGCGATTATGAATGCAGCAGAATTACGTATAAAAACAACACCACAATTGGATTATCAATAGGTTATATATGTATACTGTTACCGTCATTATTTATTCCTTCACAGTTGGAGCAAGAATTAATTATGCAGATAGAAAAATGCATTACTAACGAAGCCTTGAACGCACGGTTGAGAGCGCTTAAACAATTATCAAGTAGATGTTAATCCTCAGTAGCCGAATATAAGAAATCTACAAGATAAGGCGTTCATCGCGAATCAATGAAAGGTTGAATTCAAAAGAAAGTGTGTCTATTTTACCTTATACATAATATATATGTTTTAATTACTAGTAGAACGGTAATGGTACCAGCCCTGACCAAGTTTTGAAGCAGCCCTATACATAATATTATTAAATTATTTTCCCGTGGAACAATCAGTGGTCATAGATTGTAGTTTTTATAATTATTTTATTCACAGAGGTAATCAGCATCATACTGGCATTAATTCATTTTAATTAAATGATTAAAGTTTTTGTTGTTTATCATGAGTTTTAAATGAAAATAATAAAAACGTACTAAAATTTCAGCATTATTTTTTAACAAGTATACAGTTGTTGCTGAAAAACATCATCGATTTTCGGGCTTAAAATATGCCAAATTCCTTACGATTTTTCTTTCACCGTTCGAGAAAGCGATTTTCGCTGACTGAACAAGTGTTCAGCCGGGAGGAACTAAACACTTTTAGATAAATTTACACATTTCATCACTAGTAGACTTAGGGTTTAATTCAACATAAGTTTTAAAAAACTTTAATTTTATTATTGATTTAGATATGTACAATACAAAGCTTGGAAGCTCCTGACTAAACTAGAGTAGTCAAAAACACCATTTACTAACTCTACTTTACTTTTAAAGTGAATTTATTGCTAATTATAATAATAGATAATTGTAATAATGTAGCGACAAATACGTGAATTTAAATCGAATAATAAAAATCCCTTCGAGGTAAATGTGATAATACAATCTAATTAAAACTTCAATATTCCGTATTTAATTACTGGATTGTGAATATTACTTTAATGTATTGTCACAGACTTTGTCATTCCTATGTATATAAAGATAATAATCCTTACGATCTCTTTCGTATTCGTCATTGGGTTGTATAAAATATAAAAAAAGGCAAAATGCACTAGCGTACCTGATATAAATTACATAACTGTCTGAAGATTAATAATGTGAGAAGTTTTTACTTCTACATCGCATTGTTTATAATACTGCTGTATGTCTATAACCACAAAATAAGAATGGAATATCCTAAATATTTTGACCTTACATGTCCTTATTTTCCCGAACAATTTTTTATCGAAAATATCAATAGTTTTTATATACGCCACAACCTGTTTTAAACAAGTTTTTGCTTTTAGCAACTATATATTAAAAACGATTAGAACGGTAGATATGCTCTATACCACGGTTCTTTAGGCTTTGGTTTATAATATTCCGAGTTTGGTTTGACCACGGTATCATCAGTAGGGTCTTCTTCAAAAACATTAACAAATGAAGCATAAAACCCGAATCGCGGAAACGCTAAAAACGGAAAATATTTTAGGAGAAATACCGTGACTCTAAAATTTATGTTTAAATATAACCTTCCCAAGTAAGTCGTATAGATTGCAGAAAATAGATTGAGCAAAGCTAATCTGTATTTGCCAGCGAAAGGCAGACTTTTATATTCAGGGATAGTCTCGATACTATCATAGTGACGTAAGTATAGAAGCCTTGACGATGGTTTAGGACATCCCTCTACAGCAGGCTCTAATATAAATCTGTTGACATCAACACCTGAAATAAAAACATACATAGTCTCTGAATATTTTCTTAGTACAAACTTAGAGAAATAATCGCCGTTAATGCATATTGATTTACATTAAAAAACGGTAAATGTCATTGACCTCTGCGCCGCACCCGTGGGTACTCTGAACAAATAGCAATACCAGCTTTAATGTTGTGTTTTCATACACCTTAATATTAACTAAGGCTAAGTCACCGCTACCGATTGAAAGAACTATGTATATAGAATCGCTGACGCTAATGAATCGCTGAGACTTACAACCTAACATAATGACTTCTAGTTATATAATAAATCATATCAATAGACCATAATAAATTTTAGGTAGGTAATAAAACTTACCGATATCTTCAGACTGCCCGCCAAGCATGTTTCTTATTTTGTCTTGTAAGTTTGCTCTTTCTGTTTCTGTGTAAACGTAGCCAGGCACATCCATAAGGTGCTTCGTTAAATACAGCAATCCATCAATGTTAATCGTAGGATTAACACACCACATGGCATCAAGCAAGCAACGCGAGAGGTGCTCAAAGTATTCTGGTACATTCGTTAGGCACGGTGTGAATACACGCTCTTTGAGAATACGACAAACTTCTCGGGTTTCTTGGAAAGTAGCCCGACAAATGTTGTACCTGAAATGTACCTTATTAGTTTTTTTCAGATGTCTAATGCTATATTTGAATCAAGACAAATGATTTATATATACCGTTGGTAAAATGAATTAAGTTCATACATGTAATAAGAAAGCAGCGTCGCGTATTTATTACTAAATTTATTAACCACTAATCAAATTTTGAAAGAATCAAATTTTAAGTAGAGTTTTTTTACATGACCATCAGACATGTTAATCTAATTCTGGTTTAGTAGTCATTTTTAAAATGACGTCAATATTTAAAAATGATGTTTTTAGAATTTGATTTTTATTGCCTTATCACATTGATTAGATTAATTACCTATCTTCTAAGCCGATAGAGTAGCCGATCGTTCTCCAAAAATGGTTATAGGCCTCCCAATCACCTGGTTGTAGTTGCTGAATGCCGAACTTATCTGGCTTAATTAATGATATACCGATGAATCCAAATTGAGTTATGGCCAAATCCCTTTGGGAGATTATTCCTACTCCCTTAATTTTGGACGCTAAACTCGCTTTTACGTGTCGAGTGCGGACTGCCATTAATGATTTCCAAGATCTGAAATTGTTGTTTGCCTAAATGACTTTTCGGAAAGAAACAAAATACCAGAGTCTCACGACGTTGTATCAAACACATTCATGTGTGAAGCGTGAAGATTTAACGGGAAAGTGTTTTTTTTATAGAACAGGGTGCAAACTGGCAAGAGGCTCACGTGATGTTAAGTAATACCGCCGCCCATGGACACTCTCAATGCCAGAGGGCTCGCGAGTGCGTTGCCGGCCTTTTAAGAATTGGTACGTTCTTTTCTGTCAGGACCCTAAGTCGAATTGGTTCGAAAATACTTCAGTGGTCAGCTGCTTCCAAAAAGTGGTGGTGTAAGGTGAGGATTATTAAAAGACGAAGTTAAATATTATATAAACAGACCTTTTATACAATAAAGTACACGTACATACATGTGTACATACGTAGAAAATATATTTCTTATAAACTTAGTACTTACAAACTTCCAGGCTTAAACTCGTGTTCAAACCAAGACACAGTGTGAAGGACCGTAGACAAATATCTTCTATATGATGTATACACTGAGTTAGACCTTCTAGTACTTATGAGGATTTTGAGTATTGAGGGTACTGCAAATACCGCGACAAGACCCACCATCATTGAACTACTGAATTGAAAACAATGGTCCCAATAAAATCGTCGAGCTCTGAAAATAATTACAACGTCATTTTAAACTGAAACTCTATCAGAGGGGAGAAAGACGAAGGAGCAACCATATTCTTGGTTCTAAAAAGTAAACACAAACTGGTTTACGAGCTCTTTTTATTCCTGCTTATGTACAAAGATCTCGTTTAATTTAGCATGCCCAGTAGGGCATGTAAGGGCCTCCTCTTTTCTACTTCCCATCCTTTTGAGTGTGGAGGGCGTCATCGACAACGCCAGTGTAACAATGGTGGCAGGTTGGTGCCTCCTCACCTCCGACCACCTTGTGTAAATAGCTACCGATACCACCGATTTCGGACAGTATCTGTACGAGTCGTCGGTAAGGAGACCTACCGCACCAGCCAGTTCCTCCAGTGTCTTATTGCTTGGTTTTGGTTATTACACCGACTATGATTCTTGCACCTTTGGGTACCACCCAGCGGTGACCGTGGAAATATATGGCCTACAATTAGGCGAGGGTGACTGTGAGACCATGTATGTAAAATACAGAACGGGAATGCTCGGAGCCGAACGATTGCATCTATTGTTGATCGCCTCTATCTAAACCCAAATTGCACCTCGTTTGTGTTAGGGCCTACAGTCTTTCATAATAATACGTTAGGCCCAGAGCGGGTTTCTTTGTTGGAATACGCTGTCTTATTTCGAGGATAGTTTAGCTTACAACTAATATTAAATTAGAGAATTATTAAACGCTAAACAAAAAACCAAAAACTAATATGACTTATTTAAGGGTTGTTACATCTGTGACACTTTAATATATTAAGCATAGTTTAGGCATTATCGTAAACAAGACAATATATGAGTGTGGGAAAAACTAAAAGGCTCATTTTAGCTTCGAATGTACGATAATTTACGCTAACATTTGGCTGAGCTTTTAATTATTTGCTAAAAAGTAAATATGTAACTTAACTAATGTTAGGTCACAAAACTCTCAAGAATTTGATAAACACTTCCTAGTTTAGGTTATCTTAACTGCTAACTTACGTACTGGTTAAATTTTTTTTCATCGTACCATTCCGGTATGCTAATTTCCAACTCTTCAGGTCTTTTAGTGTCTGATGGTTTTTCCGTCGACTCTTTCGAAAAGAGGACATCGATATACTCCTCGACTACAAAAAAACAACTTTTTATAATAATTAAGTAAACTTTAAGACTTTAAGTAAAAAGAAATGGGAAACATTCCTAAATAACGAATGTTTACAAAAATCTGTCATACAAAATCAACAACAGAGTATTGCGCTTCCATGGCGTTTATAAACAATATCATAATAATTAATACAGTTTAAACATTTATACAATTATGGTAGGTACTGCAATACAATTAAACAATACTTCGTCTGTATAATATTATTATATAATATAATAAAAAATCTCGAGCAATAATTTATTATTTTAGTCCATAATTGAACATTTATATTGTCTTGTAATCAGAGATTCGCGCTTTAATTTAACAAACTTGTTACGACTTAAAGACTTGAGAGAGACTCCTCAAATACTCCTTCCTCTTAGAAAGTCACAGTAAAAGAGGCGTCAGATGGCAGAAGACAAAGATATCATTAAAAAAATATTTCCGAAAGTTTGTTACTGTAATAAACACCATTGATGTCGCATGCAGTGAGAATATTGTAAATGCAAACCGGAGAAAGTATCGTTGAACTCTCACTGGCCTTGTTTGGTTTCATATTTCATTAATTCAATTTGAGAGATATCTCAAACTACATTTTGAAGGTTATTATAGATTCTACGTATGTTGTCTGCTGTGAGCGATAGATTTGAAAAATATATTTCGGTTTTTTATAATCAGTTGATTATGAAATTTGACGGCATTAGGTCAAATTTCCTAATATGTTGATAGCGCATAGGCATAACATTTTAATCAGTTATATAAAACTACTATTCTCTGTGGTATGAACCGTTATGTTAGTGCGTTTGTCCATTGCCAACATTATTGAACACGTGATTGTTTTTCCGAGTTAAATGACGTGACGCATGTTTTGATTGATATATTTAATTTAAATTTAAGTCTGAAGCATCAGCCACATAAAAGCGGTCTCATTCTCTGACAATCACATGTTTATTTTGATTTCCAATGAAGCAAAAAATCATGATTAATATAACGACGCAATATTTTATTACGGTGCCTATAATCACTATGTAGTTTCTTATATTCATGTTATATGTACCGTGCATATATACACAAATAGAATTTTCATTTAATAGGAGTAGAACTCGTTTGGCATTCATCCAATATTCGAGATGAACATATATACCTAGGTCAATCCTCAGCCAATTTCATTGATGTAAGTGAAGTTCGCGTTCACGATGGTAGATAACAAATAACAATGGACAAACGCGCTCTATATTTCGATTTGCGACTTCCTTTTAAACAAGCGTTATAAAATAAATTATTTCTATTATACCTACCGCTTAAATCCATTTTGTTATCGTACAGGCACTATAATAATTACGTCAGGTAGATGTCACAGATAATACAGCGTTCGACGCGTCGTTCCGCCGCGACGGTCAACTAGAAATACGTTAAATATTTGCTGCTGCCTGCTGGTGAGGCAGCTCGTTGACCGTTTTCTACTACCAGTCTGTGTAACACGTTATGATTACGTACAGTTTATTCGCATTATGAATGATACATTGCGGAGTTCCTAGATGACAATATGTTCTCACTGTATGTAGTACAATAAACCTTTTTTTAGATCAACACGTTGTTATGCATTGTTTAAATTCGAGGTAAATGCCATTTTGAGAACATTGATTTATTGGTGTTAGTAAATTCGTTCGTTATTAAATCCTGTTCCAGATGTCAAGCATCCTTCCCTTTACCATCCGAGGTCATTCACCTTTTGTATTCTGCAAACTGATGACAATGATAAAAACACCGTACCTATCTATGCATATTGTAAAAGATTTCATTTTCGTTTATCGCGTTGACAGGTTTTTATGAAAAAAATTGCACAAATAGGTTTGAGTTTTTTTTATTATAAATGGTTAATGTTTTGATTATCTTTATTCCACTTGTTTGATGGATTGAGTGGCTGAAAAACTGTTAAAGGTTGATATTGATACCTTCAGAACTTTTAATAGTTATATGGGCATATTGTATTTATTATTTCTATTAAATATTTATTGCATGTTATTAAATTTTAGTCAGTAAATATGAAACCTTAGAAATAACATAATACATAAAAATATACCTAATAACTAACCTTAAAATTTAATTATTAAAAAATATTATTAAAAGTAGTCCCTTTAGGCAAGGTTCCGAAGATACTGGCAGCGTTCCCCCTTTGAATAGTCAGACTAATTCTTTGTCCAAGGTAGCTGCCAGCTCTTCGTTCTCCTGTGATGTCGACTAACCTTTTTGATAATTCCCTAAAAAGCCTTAACGCGCTAGGACCCCACGGACCAAGGGTCTCGACACCGAATAGGACAAAATCATATTCAGAGCCTAGACCCCTGTATTTACAGGCTTTAGCTTTTTTTATTTCTATTGTACATTTATATATCCCAACCGCGGCTTAGTTGTAAATGTTTAAGGTATTATCCATTCGTTAAAGTGGGCATCTCTAAAAAAACATTTATCGTATAAATATATAGAAGAGATTGTTTACCTGTCTAACGAATAAAATTAATGAGAATGCAACGTTTTTTGGTATTTCATTATTAAGATTAGCATTCTACTCTCGTTTTCATTTGCGTCTTTGTCGCTGTCTCGTACATTCATTTAAAACAACCTTTTAGGTCAATGCCTCAGATTTTTGTATCGGTTTCGTTATCATTTGTTTATCAAATGAATGGCGTCCCGGTTTCCTCACAACATTTTCCTTCACAGTAAACTGTTGAAGACTTCTTTATCATCTAGAACTAGGAGAGATATTCAAATCAAATCAAATCAAAATATCTTTATTCATTTAGGTAAACATGTACACTTATGAACGTCAAGAAAAACAAATTAAATTAACTGTAAACTTACATTTACAACCAGTTCGCAAGTCAAGGGCGTAGAGCGGGTAAGAAGAACTGGCAAGAAACTTTCCGCCACTCTTTTCAATCGCCAAGTTTTTAATACAAATTGTTTGAACTGGAGCAAATCAATCCCAAGGATTAGAGTCATTTAAGTATTCGTCACATTTATAAAAGGCTTTATTAATTAATTTACTTTTAACAAGGGCTTTGAATTTATTTAGTGACAGTTCTCTAATTTCGCTTGGGAGTTTGTTGTAAAAACGAATACTATTTCCATATAAGGAGTGGTTTATCTTCTGGAGCCTGGTTGGTCGTACACTCAAATTAGTTCTATTACGCGTATTATACTGGTGAAAGTCACCATTTGTTTTGAAATCGTTTAAGTTTTTTTGTACATACAAAAAGGCTTCAAGAATATATTGACCGGATAATGTCAATGTAATTAACATTAAAATATTAAGTTTAAAATTAAAATAGTTATAGAATCACCAATTGCGTTGCAAGAATTTTGTAAGGGGTAAATCATTGCGATTCTCGTACGTTCAGCGTTGGACTGACATAAAACATTTTATGTTAAATATACTAATTAAATGTATACATAGGATAGAAATAATTATTGCTATTAATCTATAGAATTAAAGGCGAAAAACAAAATTCTACTGATAAACAAAGCACATACTTATATGTAGTAGGTATTACGACTCTTACGAATCTAATCTATACTTTTACCGAATTAAATTTAATTCTTATTAGATAAGGAAATATTTTGTTAACACATACGTATTTCTTACATTACACCAGCTGTTTAATTTTATATAACATTTAAGAGCTGGATTTTAATAAGATGTATTACTTAATTATCAGTATAACATAAAAATTATTTAACGGATTAATTATATTATTTACACAGCTCGACGGAACAAAAGCTACATATAGACTCCAGGCGCGTAAACGAGTTTATTACAATATTTCGCGATCGGGTACAATGCTACTCATGCTAATATGTGTGCGTTTTATCACGCCAGACATCAGATGCATCTAGCCCGTAATTAAAGCAGATAATATATATTTTTAAGAATGTAAAAAAGTATGGCAACGCCGCGGCGAAAGCATATAATTGGCTGGCAAACGTTTATGGAACGTACTTTCATGGGCAATTGCCTTGTAACGCTTAGGTCAAAACTAACAGCATGTTTTTAACAAATGATTAAAAATTATTATATGAGAAGCTAGGGGAACATACTCACTGTAACACAGTTCACTGTGATATTGATTAGATTATATGTCTTTGAATAAATAAAGATTGATTGATTTGACTTTGAAAAAGATTTAATTTAAATAATTATTGATAATCCACCTGTCACTTTAATTATTTGTTTTCAAAATATGTGCTAGAAATATCTAGATGTAGAAAAAGTTAATAAATATACATTATAAATATTTTGTTAACCTAGAGATTTAAAATTAAATTCAATCGTTATTCCCAAATAATACAGTAAGCGCGATTCACCTTGGCGAGTAAAGAAGGATGATCTGCTACCTGATCAGCAGCAGAACTCCTCAGTATAGACAAAGAATTTGCGGCATACCCGTTAATTTCTAATGGAAATGATTATATGGCGTACCTAAACTATATAAATTATTAAAAAACGTTGTGAATAATTAACATATCGATGTTTTAAGATAAAAAAAAATCGTTTTTTATCTTTTTTGCCATTACAGGTAACAAAAATTTTTAGGTACATTAAATTCCGATCTTAGAAATAAAAGTTATCAATACTTTATCATAAGAAATAAACACAAGAACCGAGTGTTTTCTTCTGTTTAATAGAGACTGTAAGTAGTGTTATTGGACATTTACTTATATATAATAATCCTTTTTAGTAAATTAAGTCAGACTTAAATTACTTATTAGTCTTAAGTTAGGCTATATCGTAATGATGATGATGTCTTAGTGAAGACACATGTATATAGAAAAAAAAGAAATAAATAAAAAAAGCATTTTATTTAAGGCAATATAATATAATTTTCAATTTTCTTTTCTAGTTTTAGTTCTTGTGCCACGATAGAAACAATTAATTCAACATTTCTATATAAGAAATGTCAATGGGTTAAATATTTATTCAGGAGTTTTATGTTTAATTTTAACATAACTCAATAGGAGCCAGACTATCCAATAATATCTATCACTACTGTATGATTAAATCTATTTCTAATTAATACCTAGTTCTTTATCTACGAAGTACGTAACTATATCGTATACGAGATAGAAAGACCATGATTTAGGTAGGTTCGTGAATAAACAATAGAAAATCATTTTTTTTAAATCTTTGAATGTATTTGATAATAGGCTGATTAGTATTATTTAAGAGGTGATGTGAAAGTGGAAGTATTTTATACCGTTCTTATTTTTCCTCCGTTGTCTCGTTCCCAGGCTTAGTCCCGGCCAGCCTTGCTCTTTCCGGAAGCTCAGAAGTTTCATGAGCTCGTCGCAGGCTCGGTACAACCACACTGCTCCGAAAATTTCTGTTCGTTGGGAAGCCCCAGCCATGCACTCTACTGGGTGACTGATTCCTCTGCGCTAATGATGAGAGTAAATTTTTACTCTCAGGCGCGCGCGCAAACCCTCACAAAAAACCCGACACTCTGAAGTAAGCTTTAGTCAACATTTTAGTTTTTTGTGATATTTAAATTAACTTTATTTTACTACATAATATGTTATAATAAAACTTTCAATATATTCAATACTTTTTTTTCTATTGTTAGAGTAGTTTTATCTACAAACGTATAATAAAATATTTGAAAATATTTAAAGCCAAAGAAATATAACTTCTAATGCGTGTACATAAGTAAACACACTTCTTATTAACGAGAGAGTGGCCAGTAATTGTCCCTAAAATATTTTGAGACATCTAAGGGTTAATTGTGCGCAGTCATGCTAAACTCAGTCTATCAATGATATGTGGCCCCAGGTCTTTCTTCCTTCATCTCTTCTTCCGAGCTACATTACAAATAAATTTCCACGAAACGTCAATCAATACTGGATGTTGATCGGATAAAAATATGTTAAAACGAATTTCCTAAAACCTTTCATAGCTGCTTAGACTGCTTCCTAAACTCCAAAGGCTATCTGTATCTACGTAAGAACCTTTTTTAGATAGCAGAGATATGATGCTTAAACACAAATGCTTATAAATTAATCACATTAGCCCCAGCAGTAATGCTATTAATTGAATGTACCTAGAATTTATTATATAATGTGTGTGTCGTATCATAAATAATTTCTGACGGGGCGGAAATTTCACGACGACAAAGTCAACTAAAGCCATAGGCTTTCGCTAGTCTTTAAATAAGAACAATGCAGATGCGGCGTCACATTGTTGATTTTTACTTTTTCTTATGCTAAAACAATAGTACAATTCGATTCCCTAATCAGTTGTCTAACGACAAAACACTTGTTTTAACCGTCAAAGATTTATTCCAATTCAGGAATGATTCTATTATTATTAATATTAATAATTCAACAAAGCTGTTGTAATTGGGTAAGTAATATAATTATTATTACAAACAATGCATTGTGAAAATGTGTAATTCATTTTTTTTTTGTAAATCTACGCAATTATTAATAAATTAAGCGTAATAAAAAGGAAAGATTTCCTTTATGTTACTACTACACAGATACTATATTATAATAATATGTGGTGCGCTGGCCCGCACGCGGCGTGTTAGGGATTAGGGGTCAAAGAGATAATTTTTCAATGGTAATGTGTACTTTGAAAAGTTTTTTTCGTATACATTATCACCAGTTACCTTTATATTTAATTATTTTATTGACTGTATTTAAGTGTAGTGTGTTGGGAGCGTTATTAGGAATTTAGAAAATGTGTAAGGACCGAAATCCAAAATTACATGAAAGAATTTTATCCTAAATTATCAGTCAACTTCACGGGACTGGAGACCGTAAAACTAGCTTAACAGATTATAACTTCTACATCATATTTAAACTTACATATTAAACTTGAAAAAACATATCATTCCCAAAGAAGCTGTATGGAAGATTTTTTTTGTTCCCTTACTATTTTATTGCCGAAAATGGGTAAATATAAATCATTTCAAGCCTCACCGATGGAAATTTCGTCAAATCGGGCGTTCTGCGGAAAAGCGATTTTAGTCAATGTCGGCCATCTTGTTTTTGGGTCTAATAGACTACAACTTTACTGCATCAAATTGCCGCTGGTACTTTTCTAATGCGTATCAAGAAATCAAGTTATTATTTTATTACAGGTTTCAGAATGGCTGACGCCTTTAGAGATGCAGTAGTGAGTAAAATAAATAATGTTTCATAATATAGATAGACTAAAGGATCATCTTATGACCCATGTCCATACATGAAGAAACTGGAGGGAAGCACGAAAACCTTAAATAAATTAAGCTTTTATCCAATGAAAATAACAAATTATCTCTATAAATATTATTTTGTCCAGAACTCTTCTTAAACAATTGTACTCAATTTTATTCCTTTATATCTATATTTTATTTAAAAACTAGAAATAGTCTTAATATGGCTCAAATTATTTTTCATTTAGTTTAGCTTGTTGTCTTGCAGTAAAGAACCTTCAGAAAATCAATTTCTAGACCAACATAAGTGGTCCCAGCAAAACGTAGAACTTTCCCTAGCAAAAGATTCTCAGGACGTTGCGGATGATCTTCTAGCGGTGAAATTAAAACTCGTATCAACGCTTAAAAGTGCCAAAGAACTAGCAGACACATTGAAAAAGCAGATAGGCGATATAGAAATTAAAGAGCGCTATCTAAAGGAAGCTATTGCCTATGGAAGGTATAATTGTAAATATTTTTTAAGCAAGTCACCATAGCAGCTATTGTACATAAACACTTCCCGAAATCCCAATACATTACCGCCCAAAAAGCTTTGCATGTTGGCAATTGTAATACAAAAAAAGGGAACTCCTGCGCACTAGGCTCGGACCCGTTGTTATTGGTAACATTCCTTCAGGATCAAGAGCTAAACATAAACTATAATAAATATAGGCGTGTGGCATATACGAATTTGCTTCAGATTGCATTGTTTTTATAGTATTTTCATTTTGAGAGTAGTGGGTGATCAGTATTCTGGCGTTGACACGTCATGTCGTCGATTCTTGGTTTAACCCTATGTTATAGAGAATCCGTTATGTTATACGGAAGTCATACTTAAGTCGATTCCGAATCTGACCCTTAGCGCTAAGTGTGTCCGTATATCAAAAATGTATTTTCACATTTGGGGTTTAACGTTGGCTGTCAAAGACGAACGAAACGTTAGAAAACAAAAAGACGCGACGAAAAACAAGTGAGGCACTTAGGCAGAAAATTTAATTAAGTTTTGTATAGGAGCGGAGTCACAACACTGAATGTATTGACGACTAGCAGAGATCCCCGAACCTACATTATTCGAGATGGTTATTGGTATATTTGTGATGGAGTCGTGCAGAACTCAATAGCATCTGAGAATATCTTTAGAGAGATTTCAATTCCGAAATGTATAGGACAAGAGGCAAGTATTAGTTTCTTTCTTTAGCAGAAATAAACGTATTATATGCGACCGTTATATTGCATTAATAAAAGTATTAGTATTTGACTTGTTGAGAGAACGTAGGTAGTCAAGTTTTGCCTTCAAGTAGGCGGACTCAAAGCCAAAACATCGCTGCTTTGCTTGATGCTTTGGTTATTGTCTCTAATTTAAAATATTCACTAGCTAATGATAAAAATTAATTTATCTTAATAGTCTGCACAATATACTGTTTAGATATCAAACCCATGTGTTCCGTAGTTAGATTTGATAGTTTCAATCTAAATAAAGAGTCGAGGAGAAAATTTAAAATATTGTGTATTAACTTGTCTAACCCTTAATGCAAAGTTTTAATTACCCTTAGTAAAATTGGCAGTGGCGAGCTGACTTCCTTCTAACTCTTCTAATAAACTTCCAGCCCGGTCTTCGCTAATGCAATACATTTGTTTTACCTCTTACACATACCAATATTGGGTTTTGGGCTCTTATTCATAGAATGAGTCCTACTGCTTTCTAGCGCTATTTAAAATCATTGTTAAACGCATGTTAAATCTAATAGTCTAAAATCCTATGTTTATATTTCACATATTATTGTATTCACATATTATTGTATTCCCTTTTTTAGTTTTGTTTATCTCAGTATTATTACTATTTTTATCTGTTAAGCAATTCAAGGACATTCCAATAATTATAATTTGTATTTCTTTTTTATATATCTTGTTTGTGTCTATCACGTTACCTTATCTAAAGATTTTTGGCAACATATAAATACAACAATAATGTAAAATACATTTACAATTCCAGATTCCAAGCATTCGTGATCCCTGCGTTTTTAACTCCATTATTAAATTCGAGACAATTCCAACTGCGAGACGAGCAATATACGAGGAAGACAACTACTTATGTCTCAAACCTAACTTTAATTTAACCTTGGAACAATATCAATCTGTGCCAAAACAAGTTGTTTATGATACATGCAAAAAAGGTACAATAGAAACTCGTTACTCAATATTTTCACACCCGTACACGAACAACACAATAATTTTAATACATTCGTCAATTCATTCACTAGTTTGCAATAAACCTTTTATCTCAGCTCAAAACTTCCAGCTATTCAAACAATGCCGTCGACGTCCGTCTAAGCTGTAGTAAAGTACCAAATCTTATCAATATACTCCTGTTCCAAACATTTAATTCAACCATTAATAAACGCCACCTAAGAGTTGGTTTTGCTATTTAATTTTTAATTGAAAAAGCGATATCGTCAAGTCAATATACAGTTAGAATCGATTTTTATTCTTAAATTTTTATATTTCGTTTAGAATTGTTTGATATTTAGATTAAGAATTATAATTTATTATTATATTATATTAAGGGATGTTTGCATGGTTTCCTGGTTTTAGACTCCATGTGTATTTATCTCAGGAAGAGTTTGTTTATGGTAAATTTTAAGAAATATATTCTTTTGTAGGAAGTATAAAAAGCCTATCTGATAATTTGAAGAGCTGTGGCACACGCATTTTGGCGGAATACACCTATTACCCCAACAGAAAATTACCTGCAGATTTACAAGTATATTGTACAGAAACGGATGGCTCCTGCAAGTTGATCGTTGCGTGGCATCTATCGAATTTTTCAATCGAAAATCATGAAACTATAAGCAATGATAAAACATTCAAAAGAACTTTTCTGAAAATGGGTTTGTTTAAACAAATAAAAGTGTAAATTATTTGTAGTAACTTTTGTATTGTGTGTTAAATAATTCTGAATAGAAATACATATTTGAAATATTATTAAAAAAAAATCTATCACTTTTTGACATATCTTCCAATAATATAGGTGAAAAAATAAGAGACGAGACGACGATGTTTTTTTACTTGTTAATATGCTAATAATGACTTGAATAAGGTGCCTCCAAGAAAATATTCTTGGAGGCAGCACACCCGTAAAACCAAGTGTCCAAGGACGTTTGTCAGCATTTTATTCATTCATATACCTTTGAAAATAACCTTTAGCGAGGCCTATGTCGGGTCTTGCAATGAGGAGGTGCAGCTTTATCACATAATTTCCAATGTGTCATCCACAAAATACATAATGCATATCTAATATTGACAATATGGCAAGAACTATCGATGACATAGGTTCGAATAGAGCCAGGTCAAGCATGTTAATATTCAATGCCCGATAGTCGAAGTTATAAAAATTCCTTTTTTCATATGGGTTTGAATTGCAGTTAGGGGGCGCCGTATAAATCTCGCCCATGGCGCTGGTAGTCTAAAACCGGCACTGACTGGCACTGTAATGTTTTAAACAATATACAAAGATGGGGTTGAATAATAAAAACAATTTGCTGTAATAATTTATTTTCTGGTTTGTGTTAGAGCCCCTTTCAACAGGGGCATAATTTACACTATAGCTTGCTGAAAACGTCTCTAACTTGTAAAAAATTGCGATACATTTCACTCGGGTTGAGTGCAAGCCCTTATAACAATACTTACGATTACTGTTTTGTTAGCAGGTGGTTATAAACATAACTATTTTATATCATTACGAAGACTAAAGATAATAAATAACACATAACTTACATACGTATTAATAATGTAAAAAAACAAAAATTGTCAAATAAATTAATTCATCACTATTTATTAATAAAATATTTCATTAATATATTATAGCATTTATAAATGAATATTTGTATATTATTTAAGTTATACTTCATTTGGCGCGTTATGGAAAAATTATGACTAAAGTTTTACGATGCGCACGCACAACGTCACAAAAACCGATACCCTGAAGTTAGCTATACTCAACATTTTAGTTTATTTAAATAATTAACTTTATTAAACTACATAATGCGTATAATAAAACTTTCAAAATCATTTTTTTTAGAGTTTTATTTTGTTACGCCAAAGAAGTATAACATCTAACGCGTTACATAAGTACACACACGATTTTTATATAATTTTTCTTCAAACTGATTACTACCAAATAAAACAGTCCCATATTTCCTTAAACCACGGCTTAGGCTCCCGATTATAATATTTAGAATTAGGAAGAGGTACAACATCGTCCGTTGGACCCAATTTAAATATACTTACATAAGCTTGCGATATACCGAACCTCCACATAGCAACATACGGCAAATAGGTGCCTATGAAAACACACCAGTAAAATTGCAAATTAAAAAAAACTCGACCGATATTAGTTATATATAAACTTAAAATCACATCCAGGTATGCAATTTTTAATTTTGAGGACAAAGAGAGACGCTTGTACTGTGGTGAGTCGTCTAATGTTTCGTAGTCTTTAGCATAAAGGGTTATTGGTGAAGATTTTGGTAAAAAATCTATGGGGCACTTTTCTATTAAGTCGGTCGCATTCACGCCTGAAATATAATATATTAACATAAGCATTAACTTTCAGTAGATACTATTGTAACCATTGAACGTATATGTAGCAGTAAAGTAGTTAAATCAGAGAGTAAATTGAATCTCTAGACAGTTTATTAAACATCGATATTCAATCAAGTCGCTAGCATTTTGATTTCTACTACTTGACTACTTAGTGCGACATATATACACTTATGCAGTATTTCTAATTAAACAAAAAACTAGTAAAAAGCTCTCACACATTTTCAACGTATCTACTTCGATAAGAATGCGATATGCGTATTAAAAGATAAATCAGAAGTGATAATTATGAACACTAATAGTAAGTTTTCTAATGAAAACCCACTCGCCTGCACATATGTTATGTTCTTGTTATAACAATATTCGGATCTAATATATTTAAACTAGTTATTATAACGATACACCCTACAAATATCAACAAAAATCCGTGATCTGTTACGTAAAAGTACATACTGAATTATTGTATTCTCAATAGGAAAAGGTTTTTGCCCATATTCTTCCTATCCTACTAGTCATTTATTTTATCTTTCATATTGTTATTTTGTGCTAAGAAAGAGATGGCGATACTTATATGTGTGCTTTGTGAATAACTTACCCGCGTCATTGTTAAATCCCTTAAGTTGTTTTTGTATCTTTGTTTCCAGAGACAGTCTATCTTCCTCCGTATAAACGTAACCTGGTACGTTCGATAAGTACTTGGTAAAATAGACCAAGGCCTCGTGATCTATAGCTGGGTGAATGGCGCTCAGGCCTGATGCCATAACGTGAGCAGCGTGTTCAAAATAGTCTGGTGGACTTGTCAGACATGGTGTGAACACTTTGTCCTGGAGGATTTGACAGATTTCTTTGGTTTCATTGAAAGTTTTGCGGCAAATATTGTACCTAAAAAATTATTCATTAATTTTTCATTGGAATTTAACTAAAACTTTCATATGTGCATCGCGACGAATGGCTACGTTGGATAGGTAAAAAAATTATTGGTTAGAACTAGGATTTGAAGATTTTATAATGTCATATATTCTTGAAATTCACAATTCCGTAATCATGTCATCAATTTTATTTTAAGACTATTTACTTTTATGTCCAAACAAATGCGGAATAAAAAAATATATACCTGTCCTCCAAGCCAAGTGCGTGGCCTATCACACCCCAGAAATGATTGTATGCCTCCCAATCGCCAGGCTGTAAAGCTCGTATACCCAGTCTATTTGGCTTTAAAACCGTAAAACCTACAAAGCCAAATAGTGTTAAGGCCATATCACGCTGAGACACAGTTCCATGGCCTTTCAGCTTAGAAGCGCGGTCAGCTACTATATGGTGGGACCGTACGGTTTGGAGAGACCGCCATGATCTTAAAAAACATACATATATAAAAATTTAATCTGCAGGTAGCTTTAACTAGCTTTTTTTTGTTTGTGGCAAACATTATTTTATGTTTATCACAAACACACTGTTTTATTGTTTTTTATTACTATTTAATGTTTAATATTCTCCGATTTCGATATTTTTAAATATTGATGAACATGTATACTAACAATGCAATAATAGACCTGTATAGTAGTTTTATTTTGAGAGGTCTTCACATATAATTATTTAACTAATGTATACAAATATTGGAAATTCTATTTAAAAAGAGTAAGTGTGGAGTTTCTTGCCCATTCTTCTGACCACACCACACCTTTTGGAAAAGGCAAATAGAATCATCTTTATGTTTTATTTAACGTTCAAAAGTGCTATTTTCGGTGGTCTAATTGGAATAAATGAGTTGACTTTACATTTTACGTAGAATGTACTTTTGAATCTATTCGGCTTATACTGTTGGAGGCAATTAGTGTAAAAACTACGAAGCGTGCTACTTACAGGCTACCTGGCTTCAGATCATGGTCAAACCAAGATTTAACGTGGGAATACGTTGACCAATATCGTTTGAAGGCTGTGTACTGTGAGTTCGAGCGTCGGCTTCCAACCAGAACACTTAGGATGGTGGGAATAGCCATTACGGCTACCAAACCCAAAATCATCGTTATTGACTGCATGAAGAAAAAGTCCTTTTGAAAGCGACGACCCCTATTATAAGAAACGATACAATATATTGGATTCGCATGGAAAGATAGGAAAGATCTTTCATCATCCATTTAGTAAAATCCTTATTCAAAATTATAGGGATACATTACATGTCTTGTACATTTATAGGTACTTACTGATTATATTTTTTTTCGTCAAACCATTCTGGTAGTTTAATTTCCACTTGGTTGTCTTCCACATTAACTGTATCACATGGTTGCTCATAAGCATCTTTGCTGAAAAGGCGATCTATCACTTCATCGACTGAAACAAAATTTTCTTTTTATATTTGGCCGTTGCGTGGGGGCAAAAACTAAAGTCTACTTCGAAATAAACTTTTTTGCAAATAAATCGGCCACCTAAGGAATATACAAACAAGCATTTATTAGTTTTTAAGCTTTGTAATTTTATTAAAGTAATAAAAACATTACGAACATTCACTTCACTTCACTGAATACAGAAGCATACAGAGTATGTCAGACAAAATATTCATTTAATTAACTATAATCGACATTAGAACATCATTTTCTTTAGCTTCCCTTTTTTTTGCAAAAGAGTTTAGTTACGTGAGTCCTAAACTGTAAAAAGTTAAAACCAAATAACGTATTGAAATAGAAAATACGGCAGTAACATCTCTCGACACCTATCAGTTTCTTAAATAATTTGGTACGAAGATGGGTTGGTTCAGTAATTTTTACTTAAAGGTGATAGTGACAGTTAAAAATCATATATATATATACCTTTAATTAATAAACTATAGATCATTAGATATATTTACCGTGAATATTTAAAATTACAATCAAGTGTAGTGTATTTACAGAAGTACACAATTTTCACATGGTTTACACAAGTTAATTTCGAATTAGACGTTATTACTAACATTAAAAATACCGAACAGCGTCCGCCCCCGAAATAAACCAAATATGTTTGTCGACCAATTGTGCAGTATCATATTTGAATTTGGAATTCCTAACCAAAGAGGAGATATTTGACGTCTATGTGGCCAGTACGACAAAACTCCAATATCATACGTATCAACCTAACATATCATACTTACAAACTAGCACGTTTATGATTTTTGAGCAAGTAAGCTTGACCTTATATCTCGATTGACCAAATTCAAGAATGTATAGGTTCATTGAATTTAGATCCAACTTATTAATTTTGTTGAAAGCATTCGAAGTGGGATAAGTTTACATGCAATTTTTTCTAGGTGAAGTTAATCTATACGCTGGCATTAAGAAATACGTGTTAAATAAAATAAATTTAGAGTTAAATGCTAATGAACACACAAAATCATACAATGTCAAGATTCACGTTGTAACCTTTTCAAAATATTGTAAATTACACAAAAAACTTCAAAACAAAAAAAATTAAAACATAGGTATACGTGCACATTAATATTTAATACGTGAATACTAGCATATCGTTTCTCGTGGACCACATTTGCCGAAAAGTATTCGTAAGTCAAGTTATGTAAAAGATAATGGGATTATATCGTATGCGTGAAAGAAGTTTTATTAAATCGTAATTTTACAGATGGGATTGACCCTTTGCCAAAAAAGGACGAACAAATATTTAAAAATAATGAAAATATACCTAAATGTGTTCAATTGTATCTGAAATAAAAGACCTTAACAATAACAAATTTGTTGAAATAGTAGTTTAGCAAAATTGTTATCTTCCCAACTCAAGCAATAAAAATTAGGTCTCAGATAAGATATTGGTTAATAAATCATAAAAACAAGTCTTGGAAACGTTAATTCTTACGTTCGTACTTTTTGTTGAAACAGGAAAAGAATTTAATAAGACATATATTTAGATATTTGTGTGTAGGTATTTAAATAACAGGTTTCGAGGTAATTTTTTAGAATAGCATGTCATTTTTGTCATGCTTGTTAATTGTATATGTACGTTTGTCGGCTATACATTATCTTGTTGAGTTATCTATATATTTTCGCAACAAGCTACTTACGTAGATGCAATAATTAGTTTGTGAATTATCTTCCTACAATAAATACTTTAATATGGAAATGTATAAGTCTTTATAATTATACAAATATAATGTTGAATTTGTTATAGCGTTTAAGGGGCTAAAATATAAATTATTTAATTAAAACAACTAATAGGTTGCAGAACTAAGTTAAGTAGTAGTACATATAAGTAAACGATTACCTATTTGATAAAAGGGAATGGGACTAGTGCTAGACAGGCTACTTCTAATTAATTTGTGATATTTGTTAGTAAGAAAACAAGCTATTAGTTAATGTATTCGTTTAGTACTTACATATTAAAAATTTAAAAGGCAATTCTGTCGCATAACGTCTTTTACAGTAAACGCAGTGAAGCAATGAAGGAAGATATGAAAGAGAGAGTTAAGTGTATGTAAACGCAAACAAAACAAGTAAACTAACCACAAGACTGCGAACCTTTTTGGAGTCGACGAAAATGAAAAAAGCCTCACGGATCTGGAAAAAAGAGTTCTGAGAACAATCGGTAAACTCTTAAATGTCAAATGCGCCAACTACAGCATCGAATACATGAGAAGAAAGCAGGAGGAGACGACCAGATCAGTTTTCACAGTATCTCACAGGTGGACTAATAATAAAAATTGTTCAACACCATACTATGTAAAAGAAGTCATTCCTCTAAACATTCTTAACAAACGCCAGGAATTGCAAAAAAGTTGTAGACAAGATGAGAAAAGGACGAATTACGATCATCGCAATTAATTTTTTTTAAATTATGAAATAATTTTTTTTAAGTTCAAGACCAGGAAATAAGGAGAGAAACCAGTCTTCGTCAAAATCGATAGATGACAACCGCGTGATAAACTTAGGAAAGTAGCGAAAACAATAAATAAAGAACAACCATATTGATAACAACATGACAAAAACAAAAAATTCAAAAAGCTCTTCTGAAATTTGATAATTGATACATTATAAACTCTTTAAGGAAATTTAAGTTTTAAGGGCGATTTCTTAATAAAACGTAATTCAATATAACTTTTTTGTAAATAATTTTCTATAAGTATTTATAGAAAAACAGAGAGCAGTGATGTCCTAGTGGCTCCAGCATGCGACTCTCATACTTGAGGTCGTAGGTTCGAACCCCGGCTGTGCACAAATGGCCTTTCTTTCTATGTGCATGCGCATTTAACATTTGCTCGAACGGTGAAGGAAAACATCGTGAGGAAACCGATATGTCTTAGACCCAAAAAGTCGACGACGTGTGTCAGGCACTGGAGGCTGGTCACCTACTTGCCTATTATATATATATTATATATTTTTTTTTACATATCTACCTTTTAAATCCATTCTTCAACTACGAGATTGTAGCACAAATTTGTATTTGAATTCTATATTTAACTTAAAATTTTGATAAAGGCTTTGCGCGCGGACTTCTGTAAATACCTAACTGGTTTCTGCCTAAATTGATATTAAATATAATTTGACCTATATATGTCGGAGCAACGGCGTTGCTGTCAGCTGCCAGTGTCATTATATGTCACAGAGCTCAAACATGTTAATTAATGTCGTTACGTAAAAGTATAATCAGTTTAGAACCGATATTAAATTACTAGATCTAAAAATTTACGACTATTCAAAAGTATCTGATTATAGAAATTTCATATACATATATTTGTATGTGGAACCTATGGCATTCTGTTAGCTGTTTTTTTATATAATTTTATTATAATTTAATAACACTAAAGTAAAATTAGTTCAAAATCGTTAATAGTAGGGGTTTATTTGATTTGTGTGTTGCTAGAAGTATAAATTAATGACATTTAACTAATGGTCGATATCAATAGTGACGTCATAGCCTATATTCTAATTATTAAAACGAATGTATTATATTATTTGAATGTATTATATTGATTATATTTTATTATCACTGAGCAATCTGACGTCAATCAACAAGTAAAAAAATAAACTTACTGTATTACTATGAAGCGCATGGTTCGTTTTCAACGCCGATACAAAAACAAAAGATACTAGTATGCGCCACTGACCGAACCAACATAATTTACTCAATTGCAACAACGAAAGAGAAAACACGCTAACCACCCCAAGCCTGGCTGGTCACCGTGGACCCCACGGTGTAAACCACTCCCTTCCAGCTCAGAAACGAGATGACAAACATGACAAGCACTACAAAAACTTTTCAAGTTGAAACACTCAAAACCCAAAAAAAAGTAAGATACTTTATATCGCCACTATAAATTGTCTATCATTGAGAACACACGAAAAACTTACCAAACTAGAGTTAGCTCTTTTAAAAATAAATTGGGATAAGAATCCTTTCTTGAAGAATTAGAAGAATAGGCGAAAGCATTGAAGATCATAAAGAGTTTATCTTCTTCTATTGTTGTAAATGTTATATGGGAGAAAAATAAATAAATAAATTAATTAATTAAATTAATTAATTATAAAGGTGAAACAAAAAGAACCTATGGAGTAGGCTTTATGGTAAAAAAATACTTACAGCGAAATATAGAAGAATTCAAGGGCATATATCGCGTATCGATAGAACAGCCATTCTTAATATAAATTTGCCAGGTTTCAAGGACAAATGGTCGATTATACAAATTTATGCACCTATTGAAAGTCATGAAGAACATATCAAAGACTACATATACTACATATACAATACAAGAAAAATATATCAATGAATTAAATGAAATACTTGGAACTTTATATCGCAATCCCTCAAAAATTAACAAGAAACAAATTGGAAAAGAAATTCAAAAACTTATGGTAAAAGAAAACAGCTCTCAAAATTGGAAAAAACAAGCACAGCTACAATTTATCTCAGTAGTAAGTAAAAAAATTAGCAACAATATTAAAAAAATTATAGTCGAAAAGATGAATAGAAGCACTTAATTACCACATAACTAAGACAGGAGGAGTTAAAAAAGTTCTAAAAAAACTCGTAGAAACAAATCAATGGATACCGAGCATTAAAAACAATATAGGCAAACAATAGACAAAAAGGAAAGATATAATGAAAACTGCAACACACTGCTGTAGGAATCTCTACAAACTAGAGGTTGGTATTACCTCATAAAATCCAGTAAATCTTGAACAAGACAGAAAAGGTTAGACCTAAATTTCTCCTTTCAGAAACGCAGCATGCTATCAATAGTCAAAAAATGGAAAAGTGCCTGGACCGGATAACGTAACTAATGAGATGATCAAAGTATCAATAGCAGCACCAGGGAACTAAAGAAAGCTTACTGAACTATTCAATACCATACTTAATACGGAATACATACCCTCTCATTGGACGAAGAACATTACACTACTTCACAAAAAGGGAGACACTAATATCCTAGAAAACTATAGACCCATAAGCCTTATGCCCAACATATATAAGGTTTCTCCAATCCTGCGAAGGGTCACGAAGGCATTGGACGAACAACAACCCATAGAACAAGCTGGATTCAGAACCGGATTTTCATCTGTGGTTCGACTACATGTTACAAAACTGCTAATCCAAAAGTGCAAAGAATGCTGAAAAGCACTGTATATCGCTTTTGTTGATTACATTCACTGTACACACACATTCGACCGGACTGCGCTGGACCGGGCACATGACGAGAGATAGCAGGTTGAAATGGAAAAAAATAATTACAGAATGGCAACCACGCGATGGAAAAAGGAAAAGAGGAAGACACAGCAAAAGATGGGCAGACGATATAAAGAGAATTGGAGGCACAACTTGGACAAGAAGAACTAACATTAGACAAGAATGGAAGCAGCTGGAAGGGGCCACTTGACTGCCATTTCATTCTGTAGTCAGTTCGGGCTTGCTCGCGGTACGGGTACACGAAATGAAACAAAACTTTTGACAAACTCGGCTTGCTATAGAGGCACTGCTTGGTGCGGCCCTCAATTCGAGTGAAGAGTCAAACCATGCAGAAGCCTTTGCAAAGTAGTCTATGATTGAAATTAAACTGATTACAACAAATTATTTTTTGCCGTTAAAATTCAAGACTGACAAGACAAGACGACAAGTGCTTTTTTAGTTATTGTTCATGTTCACGTTCGCTACTTCGTTAGACATCAATATTCCAATCGTTTATTGTCACTTCTTTAATCAAATTGCCCCTCACTCATTCTTTAACGGGATCGTTCTTTTAGGTTCACTTAGGATCCCTTTAGAAAATGTGACACGCTCGATTAAATATATTTTTCTATGACGCTCGAGTATATATATATGACCCCTACTATTAACAGCAGAGTAATTGTTTATGAAGCAGATACATTTCTTCAAATTACTCAAATTTTTTATCATCGAATCCATGTCCGTTTCCGAATTTATGACTACATTCATACTTTACATGGTTAAACTGAAACATCGAACACTTTTAATAATAATGACTATTATGACTAATTTGTGCAGGATGTGTATAATAATCTCTACTACTGTATCTGAGTGATCTGCTAGATCTGAGTCTAAGTATAGAATTCTTGGGACAAAATAATTCTATATATAAGAAGCACTGTGATGAATCGTGAATATTTTCTTCTATTATATTTATGTCTTTATTCGTATTTTAGTCTGCAAATGTTCATGATGTAAGTGTATATATTCACTCCTTTAGTTATTAAAGACGACGAAGTTAATTCTACCGAATTAATTGTGATTTTAATATAACTGCATAAATAACAAACATAGTATAATCTATAAAATGAATGGAATTTGTTGTATATTCTTAATGTAGCGGTTTTTTTATTATTTAGTCCAAATCACTTTGTTTACCAAATTATATCACCGATTTTGCAAGTTTTTTTGTTTTCTTTTTATTTCCGACATCGAGATGGATCACCTATGGAGTATGGAGTAAATCATGTGTCAAAGCGTAAGGTGTAGTCAGTAGTGACACGGACAACTGACAAATAACAATATTGTGTTGAAAACGAATTGTTTGTTTTGAAATTTATTTATTACTATTTTAAGGCAAAAAATTGGAGTAGTTTAACAGAAAAAACGATCGGGCGTATTTAATGAATAAACTGTTAACTTACACAAAAGGAAAAATGAAATGTCACATTCCAGGGCCCAATGTTAAAGGTTTATTCATACATTAAAATTAATTTAATAGATATGACTTAAATATATAACCGTGTCGTTTTAGTTTTAGGTAGAACAATCCATGCTTTAGCGAGATTCGGAGATGAATTATATTTAGAATCATCGCCGGATGCAATTCTATTAAGGACATTAAATGCAGCTGAATCAGCATATGCCATGATTAAATTTAACAAGGTTTTCTTCTCATATTTTAATTATAACTTCTATTCAACTGATGATAAAGAGGGATTAAAATGTAAAATATCTATGAAGAGTGCTCTTAATGCTTTTAAATCCCCTACACATATGGACAAACAAGTAGAAAACTTAGAAATAAAACTAGACCCTGAGTCATGTAAACTAATATTTATTGTAAAATGCAAGCATGGTATAGTTAAGACCCACTTTGTTTCTATATTAGACTGTAAAACAATGCAAGCGGTTTACTCTAAGGACTTAGTGCACAGCAGGTACTTGACATTATGATGACTTATTATTATTTAAATTAACACTTTTTAGACTTTGCAATAATATTTTTACTATTTATTTTACAGGATAACATGTTCACAAAAAATATTTACAGAAGCTTTAGGAAATTTTCAAAGTTCAGATGATCAAGTAACAATTCAAGCAAATTCAAACTCTTTTATCATACGTAACTATGTTGATTGCAATATTGATTTAACAAAAGTAATTAGAACTCAGATTAACATTAAACCAATAGAGTTTGACAGTTATGTAATTGAAACAGACACAATAATTACTTTTACTTTAAAAGAATTTAAAGCTTTATTAGCATTTGCAGAAGCATTAAGTTTGCCTCTACAGCTACAATTTGAAATAACAGGGAAGCCAGTTCTGTTTATAGCTCGAAATAGTAACACATTTGAAGCACATTTTGTATTAGCTACCTCTAAACCTGATACAAACACTCAAGCCTCATCAATACAAAACAGTTCAGCTATTGAAAGAAAAAGAAAGGAGCATAGTAAATCAAACAGCCCTAAAAAGAAAAAACTCCATTTAGATGTAGATTTATCCAAGTGTCTAGATGAAGATTCTCATCTTTTTAATTATATAGACTTACCTATAGAAAATGATTTAAATAACATTGACAAGTTAGTATGTAATGAAACAACTGGTAGCCAAAGTATACTACAGAATGATATGGAGCGTGAGAATATTATACCAGGATCCCCAACCTCTAAGATTAAGATAAAGACTATATTTAAAAGGTGCTTTGAAAGCACATTTGATCCTAGAAGTATTCAAGGTTTAGTTTTAGCAGAAAACTCAGATAGTGAATAAAATAATCTGTTAAAATTTTTTTTTAATTCATGATAAAGTGAGTTTTAAATGCTAATTTTGATGATTGAAGAGATTTACATGGGTATATTAATATAGTAACATACAGTTTTAGCCTCAGAATTGTATCCTTGAACATTTTCTTATAGGATAGTTAGGTACAGAGCTTGATACATGTCATTATTTTTTTGGGTATAAGGCATGTTAAATATTGTAAAGAATGTGTTGTTCCATTTACACAATTAGGAAAATTTCATCACTATGTGTATAGCTAATATAAAAGACAAAATTCAAAATGTAAAAGTACTGGAATTTGAAAAATAAAATATCATTACACTGCATTATGATTTTATATTAAAAAATATACATACAGAGCAAATATTGTACACACCTTACAAATCAATATTTTAAGGGTGTTGTCATGCAGTTTAATTACATAACAAAATTTATTTTTATGTATTGCTATATTTTGATCATTGTCACAGGAACCATTTCTATTTAAGATATTATGTATATTAATTGTTTACCACAGAAAGTTAAATACAAAATAATTATTTTAACCCTAAAAATGTTGATACATTAAACATTATTCTTATAAAGCCCAATTTAAAAATTGTTACATTTCTTGCATTAATTCTGTCCTTAATTTAGAGAAGCAATTGTTATAAGTGTATTACATTCTTAATTTAATCTTTTAAAGCATCTATTAGATTTTTGATAAACTAGATGAAGTCCCTTGTTCAGTGAATATGTGCAATATATTATTGGGGCAAGGTGCAAATAATGTTTTACAAAAATCAAAATAGCAACAATTCACTAAAAATTAATTCTAAGAAATAAACTAAACTCAATCAGTTATGACAACTGGTCACTTTAGGTAACTCAAATTTACAGACAATATGTGTAAAAAATAGCAATTACATTATATCTTTTAGTTTTATCTACAAAGAAATCTCACTTGAATTTTGAGAGTGCCTTTTGAATAAAATATTTGTTTAATTGCTTTCTATAAAAAAGTTATGGTACACATTTTATTCATATAACATAGCTACCTAAACTGTCTTAAAAAAGATGAAAAAGATCTCGACTTTCTACTTTTAATTTAATCTTTAGAATACGGCAGCGATACCTTTTTATTATAATAAGTATTTCATTTAAATTCAATATTGTCTCTGGCCCAGTTGGGAGGGCATTTTAAATTGTATAACCATGAGTCACAACAATGCTTGGATGCATCACAAATCACTCACTATCCAAACTAAGCAATGAAAAAGGGCACTATTTAGGAACAATCCTCTTGACTTTTTCTCACACACTGTGCTACTTTTCTTTTAAACTCCAAATATGACTCTCGCCATTCTTTCTGTAAAAAACAATTACAATAAGCACACATAAACAACTGACTTTACTTTATGGGTCTGCCATTTGGAGTGTGTGACCTAGTGATTTTATGCTGTTTCATTAAATTGTTGTCATGTGTCCCTTTTTCTGCACTTGTTAACTTGTTTTCTCCTAAAAGCAATCTTCTTGACTTTTCCTAACACATCTGGCAACTTTCTTTTTGAAATCCGAATATCTTTCTCTCCATTCTTTCTGTGGATGTAACATGAAAATGTACATAATTAGGTAATGTTAATTGGCATTAATATGTATAAATTGTGATGTAAGCATTTCCTCAAAGCGATTAAGCATGTTATATGATACAAAACAGCTACAAGCATTTGTTTTGGAAATCACATAAAAGTTTACTCTAAAAATTCAATTATGCAAATCAATTATACTATAGGTGGATCTTACCGCTGCATCTACATTAGCAGGACTTTCATCATTAGGGTCAGCCAACATTGAAATAACACTAATTAAGATTGTTTCAACAGTGTGTACTGGAAGCCACCGCTCTGATGCTTTCTCATAGCCCCATTTATCATCTCCAGGCTCATGCAATATTGAAATGCAGACGTCACCATTCTTTTCGACTAAAATGTGAAAGAGGAGTTTAATTTCCCTATATTTTATGTTTAATTACTGGCGAAAAATTTATGTTGGATAGAACACCAATGTTGCATATAAAGTAACTAATAAGAAAAAAAATAATAGTAATACTATACATATATATATATATCTGTACACCTTATAAATCTAATATTATTACTTACTATTTGGATGCCAAATTTCAGTTACAAATTTCATTCGCGGGGGTCTCAAAGGGTATTCTTTGGGAAAATATAAGTGTGCTTTGAAGAATCCACCCTCACTGTAATTAAAAAATGTTGGTTGTAAATGCACTAAAAATAATAATGAAACAAGTCATAGTCAAAGAAATAGACTATAAATGTCACAATTTATTAATAGTTTATTTTGAATCCTACTCACTACAATGTGTCTGGTGGGCCAATAATGAGGACTTCCCATCTATATATGTCATTGTCATCTATCAGACCAGCAGAAAACCCTTCCACTGGATTTTTGTTTAATTCTGAAAATCATAAACCAATTTATTAAACATGATAATTTAATGTCCAACAAGATTTTGCCAAAAGAACACGAGTATCAAATCTCCTTTTAGTCTCGCGACTATCGACTGTCAGCAGATGAATATTGATTTTATTTAAAGTTTTGTTTAAGATTTCACTTAAACACAACCCGATTTTGGAGAAAACAAAGTAAAGTGATTGTACATATAATTTTTTCATGTATTAGAACCTAAAATACCATTTGCTAAGGTCAATGATTGCACGAATTCGGAGTTGCTTCGTGCTTGGGTATCAACTATTTTCTATAATTATTCATTTATAACACCAAGAAGTATTTACCTGCTAGTTGCTTTTTTAACAACAGCGAAGACTGTGGCTCTGACATTAATTACAATTATGAAATTTACCCTGACGACACGAAAAAAATGATTTTTCACAAAAGATGGCTGGCTGAGTTTTGGGATTGTGAAACATATGAGCTGTGCTTGTTTCCGGTGAATCCACAGACATTGCATTTGTGCTAGTTTAAAACAGATTACTTATTTTTCCAGCTACGCCATCTATATTTCATATAATATATTTAATTAAAGTTAGTAATTACTAACGTTATTATATTCACAGATGAATCAACGAGATAATAAAGCTAAGGAAAAGATATCAAATTACTATTTTACATATAATCATGATAAAAAACTGCGCACATCATAAATGCACGCATGGATAATGGATTTTGACCATGACTAAGTCACCGAGTTATTTTTATACTATGATATTCCATTGTTATTTATGGAAATTTAAAGCCATGTCATTAACCAATAACAAGTACAATAGATATTATATACTTGTTTAAGTGTGTTTATTTATTTGGATAAGGATAAAAATAACTATAGTAAAAACAGAACTAAATAACGTATTGTAAGTGTTGCCTGTTGTTTTCATAAACTCTTGCAAAAAAATGTTCGAAAGGTCAAACTTAAGTCTGAAAAAGCGACCTACTTGAGGACTCGGGTCCATATAATTTAGCAAAATATAACCCTGAAAAAAACATAGGTGCGTTTTTGCTAAAAATAATCCCTTATTCGTAACAGCATTATTATTAGAAACTGAGGGCCTCATCTAGTTTTGGATTACTCGGTGTTGACATATCGTCGTTCGGTTCCATAGCCATCTTGGTAGAAGAACATAGCCGCTTGGTGTGCTCAGCAGGGTACTACAGCACTTTACTCCAAACCAGTGACGTAGCAAAGTAGGAGCGGCGGGGGCGGACGGCACCGGATGTAATTTTTTGGGGTGTCACCCACCCGGTATCTCAGCTTTAAGAACAAACAAGAAATAAATCGCTAGCATAAAAAATCCTTTTTAAGGGATTCCTCCACTAGCACACTTCTATGTAGAATTCGGGGAGTTCCGCAAAAGAGCCTGACGTTTTCGTAGGGTATCCCCTACCCTTCCCATACTCGCGATCTTTTAATAAATTAGCCATGTCCTTTACCATATAACATTTATTGCTTTTTACTTTAGATAAGGTGGGACCACCAACTTCCGCAACTACGCCACTGCTCCAAGTCTTCGCTTATAGCTCCCGGTCCCACGTAGAGTACTGATCCCACCTCCGCGGTCACAACTTTTGACTGCATCCAACTCGGCTCGAATCGTCGACAAGCTTATTTCTAATCAGTTAAATTTCTTGGTGTTGCGTAGAGATGCAGAATCTCTCTGCATCTTCTACTGCAGTTGTTATGAGAAAAATATATCACCTTTAAATATATCAAGAGGAGTGCTCTGAAAATTTTATCAACACCAGTTCAGACAGAATACGAAACTGCACCCGTTTCTATTTGGCGTCAGGTGTTGCACGACATACCTCTTTTTTAACCCATTTTTAGAAGCAGTTGCCAGTCCAGGTATTTCCGAACCGTTATTACTTAAAGATTTCCAAGAAAAGCGCGTACTACCTAAGTTGTTCGTTAACCACTAGGAAAACCCTGTTTTTAAAATAATCTCTGATACTACCCTGCTATCCGGTTGTGTTTATGGCTGATTCTAGTTACTGAAATTGTGTTTGGTGCCAATAAATATATTTATAAAGAATAACTCCCAGTCACATAATATACAATTAATATATTCTACTTGCTGATATAATTGTGATTTGTGCGTGAATAAACCAATAAAGTAACAGTTGATTTTGGAGATGTTTTTAATTAGAAAAAAAAGGCATTATTTCTACAGTACAGATATAGAAAGGAGCTTCATGAAATATATATTGATGAGTCGTTGAACAACGTAACATTAATAACTTAAGTAAGCAAATTCAAAACACATGTCTGGAAAAAAAAACTTTTTTTTAACAAAATATTTATTAATATCTCAAAAGGACGAAAAGTCAATTATATTTGTTTACGAAAAATAAATTCAAAATGGATTACTTTAACTATGTAATTATAACCCGTTTTTTGTTTTTTTAATATTTGGTGCGTCGGCATCCGATTGTATGCTTTTACGCTTTTTCTTATTCTTTTTTGAATTTCTACCATTTTGTAGAATTTTTACTGGACCTGGATTATCCTCGTTAGTTTTTTCTGTTTTCTTTATCTTACTTATATCTTCCAATAAATTTTTGTAATCCAATTCTGTATCAATGTGGCTACTTTCATGAAATGATCTAATAATATTAACAAATTTCTTTAACAAAGTTATAAAATTCTTTTTTACCGTATATGAAATGTTATCTTTAGCTGCTTTCAATTTGCTTCTAAAATCCATTTCTATATCTTTCAAATTGTTTTTAAAATTGTTATCGTTAGGTTTATTTCTATTTAGGCCTCTGTAAAAACCAATCAATAATTCTAGACCTTCATTACGACGAAACTGACGGATGTTTTCATCAAAAATATTCCTTACTATAATAGGCACAAGTTCATATATGCCTTTCCAGTCTGATTGTAATATACTGTGAAAGAATATTATTGGTAATACACAACTACGGTTGGTAAAGAAATCTTGAAGTGTGTTTTTAAGTATCTCTTCTATGGGACAAGCATTCTGTTTTTTTGGAGACTTTTTATTAAGGGTTTCTACTTTTTGAGAACAATGAAGAATAAAACTTGAGAAATTCGTTATAACGTCACCAAGAGCTTGATACATAAAATGGGATCTTGATCCTTTTTCAATAATTGATTTTAAATAGTCACTCAGTATATTCAATGTAATACCATCAACAGATGCAAATTTCCTAACTTTAGCTAATGTTTTGATAGTTTTTCTAATTCTTATTTCTAACTCATTTAACTGATTATCTAGCATACAAAATTCTAGAGCTCTAGTAAGGGGCGCTATCATACTTAAGCATATATCCATCGATGGATCTTTTTCTAGGTAAATATCAACCAAATCTAATGCTCTGATTCTGAAATCTGACAACGTTTTTTTGTTCCTGCGTTCTTTTTTGGACTTTTTATTTTTTCCTTGACTGTGTTGTTTAAAAGCTTCAGCGAGTGCTTCATCTAGTCTTTTTCCTTCTTCTTCATCTATGTCATCTGCATTAATGCTTTCTGCATCATTGTCGATAGCGGCACTTCCTAACGCTTTCTGAACCGCTATTCTCAGCTGTTCAGGATCTTTTAGTTCATCGTCTTCATTTTCATCGTCGTCAATTTGATCACTATCATCGCTACTGTCATCATTCTCACTATTCTCTGCAACGCCATTCTCTTTAATGTCATCAGTTTTCATTTCTTCATCATTATTTTCATCCTCTGAATCACTGTCTTGTGTCAATGGGTTCTCTTCACTATTAGGGTCTAATATAGATATTATTTGTTCAATTGATGATGGCGTAAGATATTCCCACAACAGTCGAAATACACATTGCACAACTGAACGTAGTACACTGGACTCAATAGAGAGTATTGATAATAATATTTCAATCATTACTTCAATCCATTCTGGCGCATCTTCAGTTAACTGGTTTCCTTTCTTGGATTTTTTGATACTCATTTTGTAGTGATCATAGCAGTCTTTTAGTTCTTTTATTGAACTACGTGCAACCTTCACATGTGTAGGTTCTGAGAATAAGAACAAACCAAGTTGGTAAAGTAAAATAAGAAAAACCATGTCAACCTTAGATTTTGAACCAATCTTTTCAATTTTGTCACATGTCTCCATTAGCATGTCCCAACAAACAAAGTTCTCTTTTGAAAATTGTTTTTCTAACTTCTCCTTTACTTGTTCTTTTTGCATTACCTTAGAAATAAAGTGACATAGGGCTGATAAAACTGTCACAAGATTATCCACATTTGTGAATCTCGAAGTAAAACAACGATAAAAGCATGATTTTATTGATCCTGAAAAGTAAATGATGATTTAATTTTGGACACCAATTTCCTTAAAAATAAAAAATAATAATGCTGATGAAATTTATATAAATAGTTACCTGCTAATTCGCTGCTTACAGCAACATTGTCTTCACCACTAATTTTGAAGAATCCAAAACACATTAACAGCTGCATATAATTAATTTTGAATTCTGTATCATCTTTAACTGCTTCATGGCTTACAAGTAAAGATATCAACTCTGCAGCTTTAACCCTTTCGTTATTAAACCAGTGCCGTTCAACATCTTCTTTTACAGTTTTCTTTGAAGTATTAAGAAGAATTTTTTTTAATAGTTTGGCCATCTTTTTAACTCCATCCTTATCTAAATCCATACTTATCAATTTAACAATGTTAGTTCCAGTTAGATCAGTAAAATTAATTTCTCCTGGATTAAACAACAATTTCTTTAAAACAGTAACTCTTAGATGATTTGTTACTGACTCAGATTTTAAAGCTTTAACAAGTGAATTAAGGATTTCTTTTTCCTTTTTAATCATAATTTTTTGATCATCTTCATTTTCATTTCGATTTCTTACTTTGCTAGCTGTCTGAAGGCCTTTAAACCAGTCTAAGAAGAGTTTGAAAAAATTTTTGCTCAGTAAATCTGGTATGACTTCCACATTTTTGTCTAGATTTAGTAGAATAGCATTTAAAATATTGATAGCTACAAGCTCCCTGTTACGATTGTGCTTTATAAGTTGATCATCAATTTTTGACCAAAATGTTAAAAGTTGGGGCAATTTAGCTATTTGTTTCCCTACTTCTTCATAGATAGGATGATTTACAGATGAAAAGTCAATTCCTTCCTGGAAAAAGTAATGTATTTTTAAGTTAACTCTGCAAAAGATTACAAACACGTTTTTGATTTTTGTCAAGATGACACATCATGATTTACAATAAACAACTAACAGTGTGTCACATTTTAATATAAGTGCATAATAATGCATGCTATTAGATGGCTGAGATTCAAAGAGGTTATTGTAAGAAAGTCAAAGTCTGGGTCGCAGCCAAGCAAAGTTAAATTCGTATTCAGAACAATTGTTCTTATCAAACATTGCAAAGTCTAGTTTATGTTATTTTTGATTTTAAATTTTAATATATATACATATATTCCAAGTAAATTTGATAAAAACTAATGCCAGTTGTCAAGTCGCCATTTCGAGTTTGATTTGGGACTTTCTCTACAATTAGTGTAAAGAAAAAAATAATTATTTCTAAATAAGTTAGTGCCAAGTCTCAATTCTGAATTCCACCTAAAGACTTGATAAGAATTAAGACATACCAAAAGTTTATCACATATATCAGCTATATGGTCATCATGTAGTATTTCAGAAACCCCACATAATTTTCTCACTTTTACTGTATTAGGAAATTTTGAACTGACCACCAAAAGAAAATACAGAGAATCAAGTGAGTGCTCTTTTATTTCCTTTTTAAAGTTAGGTTTTATACTTGGCCACACAATACTTGAAAATTGTTCTTCACTTATCTGTAAGAAATAGAATTAAGAATTTAGAACCAAAACATTTAAAGCAAGGCTACTACCATGGCACTGCAGAATGCAGAACTTCACCGCACGGAACAAAAACTTAATATGCCCAAATATCAGAACGCAAAGAACAATTGCATCCTGTCCAAAGGCAAACCTAACTTAACAAAGATCTAGTTTACATGTAGTAAATGTGCTATAAAACAATAACCTCGATTGTAAAATATAGCCAAGTTTCCAAGAAATCCAAATAAAATAAATGCAGAAGCATATTCATGTAAACTCTAAAGTAACAGGTGGAATCTGTCAGTCTTATTTCTGTCAAAATCTACATTTATAATAGCAGGTTGCGTTTTAGTTTCACCTGTTTAGAAATACACGCTGCTTGAAATAATAGATTATAATTAAGAGAAAAGTATAAACTGTAAATTTTGAGGGATTCCAATCAATTCTCCCAAGATACCTACACAATCAGTATCATAAAATTCAGGTGACATATTTCTAAATCCAACCCCAATTTACAAGTTACACAAATTTGGTTGGCCTTCACCATGACAACCATACATTGTAATGTTCCATCCATATAACATAAACTGTATTTTTGCCACAAAATACACTGTCCCTACAGATTTGTTATATAGAGCCTACACAGAATGAAACTGAAAGCCATAGAACAAGATACTTACTATAACTGCCTAATAAAATACATAAAATATATTTGCTGATATGACCTATGTAGATTACACCCATATAAATTAGGAGTTTTGGTAGATCTTGCTCATTTTCCTAGATACCAGAACACATATATCCAGATACTTACTTCTCTTACAAAGTCTAGCAGTATGAGTGTTGCGATGGTGCTCAAATACACTTTTTTAGTACTCGCATTTTGCAATATTTGTATTGTTTGCTTCTTTTCCTCTTCACTGCATTTAAGCATTAACTGAGACCTAAATATTGCTCCGCAAACAAGTATCTGACCAAGGGACACATCTCCAACTTCCTGGATAAAGATTGAACACATAAATAAAACAAAACTTAGTTTTTATTTATATTACCGGTCTGAGACTGTGTTGACGGTGTAAAGTAATAGTCTTTCCTTACTCGACGTTTGTTTAGATTAGTAAATACATATCAGATTTTAACTCAATTTAAAACTTACACTTTTAGACGAGCCACTTGCATGTAACTCTTTCTTGGTGAGTTCCAATAATTGAGTAACGGTAATTTCTGGAAACTTGGATAAAAGGCTGACAAGTGCGGCAAAATAACCTGTTCTAATATCAGGTGTATTAGCTCCCAGACTCCGAATTATCCTTCGTAAACAGTATTGTATGTCCTTTGCATTCTGTAAAAGTTTTAAGTTTAACAGTATTATTATTTTATAATCTTCTTTAAAATATTAAAAGAAAAATAATTTATTTACATAAAACTAACCTCACTTAATTGTAATTGCAAAATTATTCTAGCTCCAGCAGTAACTTTTTCATCGTGTTTATTGGATTTCAATGAATCGAATGCTTCTAGTATAGATGATGCCACCTCTTTTCTCGGCTTTTCTAACGTTGTTTCGTCTTTCATTTTAACCAATTTAACATATTTTTATTTGTCTTGGTTTAAATAATGAGACCACATGGGTGACATCAGAATTCAGAATTCAGAAATGAAATGGCACATGGAGTTAGGCACTCGGTAGCATCTCTAAACAGAACCACAGTCAAAGCACAATAGCTAAAAAACTTTTGACAATTTACTACACGTATATAAATTGTCTCCCTGAAGACTACAGATAAACGCTGTAACTTGCATTGTACAAAGAATTAAAAAAAATATATAACATTAAATTATTTGGAAAAATTCACATTATATAATAAGAAAGTAATATTTCATGTTTTATATATATAAATTTGGAAAACATAACAGTTAAAAAATATTCTTAGAATTATAAATTAACACAACTCCCGATTGAGCTTCTAATTCAAGTCAAGCAAAAGGACCACTTCTAGAAAGCAATGCGCGCGCAAAAATTAGTATTCTGTGTTTCTAAACATGGCAGGTCGTAGTGGTTTTGATGATGGAAATCCGAGGTATTTATTATTTCAATGAGTATTTTACATGAATTTTACAGAGAGCATTGTTTTAGGATAACTAATAAATCTGTTCAAAGTATCTTTGTACAACACTCAACATTTTCAGCAGAAAATCACATTTTTTTGACGGTGCGATAACATTGAAAGAAAATGCTTTTTTAACTATGAGTTCGTCCTTATACGAATTAATTATGCTGTATTAATATGAGCATAACATTTATCTTTGATTTAAAGATGTGTTTTGTTCATTGATTTAGTATTATAGGTTATAATATAGCACGGTTGTCGTGATTGTTCAGGGATTATGGTGGCGGGAGAAGGACCGCGGGCGGTCGCCCCTTGCCTACAGAGCCACCTTACAAAGCCTATGTTGGAAATCTACCATCTGGAATTATACAAGGAGACATTAACAGAATCTTTCCCGTAAGTATTATTACCACTATTCTTAATAATAATACATACGAATTAACTGTTTTTTTATTTATTAAACATCTAATGTGAATTGAAGATTAAATCATAAATAGGATAAGATTTATAAAAAAATATGAATCTCTATATCATATCATACATGTTTTTATTTATCATTATATTCAGCATGTTTTGTGTGATAACTATTGATTATGTATATACATGCTTACTCCGCTGCTGCAGGAACCCAGAGTGAGCCTTGGCCTTCGAAACTGTCTTCATTTATTTTAGTTTACTACACTTATTATAGAATGTTTGTTGTTCCGAATGATGTTAGGCATGATACTACTTTTAAACACTGGCACTACTGCAATTTTTCATGAAATCATAACAATGTTAAAATGCATTGTTCCATAATTACAGTGTATGTTTTGGACTTTAAAATGAAGTTCTAAACAATTATTATAACACCATTTTATTAATTATTCTTAAGAATGATACCAATAATATTTGTCAGAATCAGATCCTTCCACTCCATCCTAATTATTATTATGTGTACAACTAAATCATAATAGATATTAAGACAGTTGTAAATATATCTATGGCATAGAATATGTAATAAATTTGTAAGGCTTCACTTATATTAAGCAAACTATAAGATGGCCTTATTTTTCATGTGATTCGATGTTTTATATTGTTTTATCTCCATAACTAATAAAAAAATGCTGACTACTCTATAAGAAAAATTTAATCTTTTATGTTTTTAAACATTTTAATTTAATGATTATGTAAAAGTAATGATATTTCTACATTGATAACTTCTGTAGGAAGCTTTTAATGTTTATATATAACATTTTAACTACAAGCTTTTGTTACATGTTTACAATATTCTATTATATATCTCTTAAATCATGTCATAAAGGTCTATTATTTATATTTTTTTAAACTCAGTCCTAACCTGTCTTTCCTATGACTAGGCTACAACTGAGTTTCACAGTTCCTGGGTATTGTAAATATATCACTATGAGTGTCTTATATATTTATATAAACAAATTTCAGGACCTGAAAATTAAAAATGTGAGGTTAGTAATGGATAAGGAAACTGATAAATTCAAAGGCTTCTGCTATGTGGAATTTGAATATTTGGATGATTTGATCAAGGCAATTGAAATGAATGGAGCCCTTAATGTAGATGGAAACTGTGTTAAAATTGATGTAGCTGAAGAAAAGAGAAATGATAGGTGAGTATTTAAATTTAACAGAACTGTCATTTTACATGTAGTTAAGAGTAAGGATTAATATACAACTGAGTTTGTTTGATATAAATGTGACACCTGTAAATTTGAGCAAGGTTAATTACAAGGTTGAATGATTGGCAGCCTAGTTAGACTCTGATGTCATAATTAGTGATTACTGACATCCCTGTGCATCATTAACATTATTGCAGATGTGTGTAGACAGCATATTATATTGGTATTATGATAGGTAGGCTTTGCCCACTTAAAAGACATTTAGTATGATAAAACATTATCATCAAAGGTTGAAATAACACTGCTTGATGATATTTCAGGGGAGGTTTCGACCGGGGTCGGCGAGATGGTGGACGCGATGGTGGTCGTGGGGGATTCAGACGGGATGGAGGCCGTGGTACGTACGACCACTTCGATGCCGTCGGTCGTGGCCCAAGGCACCAGGGTGGAGGGTTCACACATGGTAACATCACTAACATTCATACCACAGAGAATAAACTGAGCAGCCTGATTTGGTACACAAAGTGCCAACAAGTGGGGATGCAGTATCTAAAAATTCTTGAGGCACAAGTTCATAATAAAACCATAATTTTAAGTAATAGTTATTATAAAAAAAAGAGATAATTATTATTGCTCAGTCAATTTTCTGTCTTTTTAGATGAGAAAGACTTGTCTGGATTTATTTTAAATATCTTTGCATGTTCCAAGTTCTTAAGTTTAATAAGCTACTACTTTTAATCTTAGTACATTTTTATAAGTAAAAATTTATATATAATTATCATAAATCATCATAAATAAAATATTTTGTGTAACAGACAAGTCTTTCGATAATTTCCGTTTTTCATTTACGTCAATTGCTTTTTTCATTAACTAATATTTCATAAAGGCATCAATGTTTAAACATCACACTTGTATATTGTGTGTTTATTATTTGTATATGTGTATACCCCATCCACACTCCACTGGGACTTGGGAGATACCGAGTGCAAATGTGTGAACGGTGGTCTTGTGTGACCCTGTTGCTGCTTTGCTTTTTGTCGGTTGTAGATGCTCTAAACCACATCTCTCACTTGAGAATCAACCACACTCTCAGTTACTTTGTTATCACACTTTCTTATCATGACTAAATATGTATGTTGTTGTGTAGAGAATTCTACCAAATACAATCATTTAAAATTCAAAAGTGGGATTGATTAATCAAAAAATATAATACATATCCTTTCCTATACAGAAGTTAACAACTAAAAATCATATTTTTATCTGGGATATTGGTAGATTGTAATGATGAAAATTTTTCAAAGTGGTCCAGTAGTTTTGGAGTCTATTAATGCCTCTTTATAATATATATGTAGATTGGTGAAGCATAAAAATAATTAAAAAATCGAGATAACATTAAGTTAAAAGTTAAATGCCAAAACTAATAATGAATAATATATTATAAGGGGCTACATTTTAATGAAGTATGGCTACATCATTGCCGACTATATCTCGAGAATACAAAAAAAAAACATTTCAAGGCGGCACATGACTGAACAATGTATATCTGGCCAGTATTACTGCAATTGTATATAACTCATTTTGTATTAACACGGTGTAAATTCGTGGTACCTATATGTTTCATTCATTCATTCACTTTATTTCAATACGTGTGATGCATGGGTTATTATAAGTCTGGAAATAAGAGTTGTTGAAGAATTATTTAAAAAAAAAGGAATTTCAAACACAAAATGTATTTTGACCAATGGTTCAAAGAAAGGATACTAAAATGAGAAAAGCTATGCGTATCACGTTGCATGAAAAAGCAATTACCTGTAAAGCGAGACAGCAATAATATGGTTGAGAAATATTGCATTTATTTTTGAAGTGAAACTTCTTTATCGACGTATGGGAGAAATTTTGTAAGAAAACTTCACGTTTTTCGGCTACGCGCCATGTTGCTTTTTTTTATCGAAGTTTAGTATAGTGACGTAAAGAATATAATGTAATATATGATAATAACAACAATATATTAGTTTTGAAGTTTGGTTTGAAATAAGAATAACAATATATTAATTTGAAAGTGATAAAATAAAAAGACTTGTTCAAATTTAAGTGAATTTACAAGAAAAGTGAGAGTGATTATACATTTCGTTTTATAAATTCAACACGTATGAGCATGATTTTAATATTTATTTGAGGTTAACTGTGTACTCTGGTACATACACATATTTTTTTATTTATATATTTTGTTGCAAAGCGATCGTTCCATACTGCTGGGACACTAAACATTCATCGGACATACAAAAAATATTTGGCAATATATCCCAGCCATACCAAAAAATATTAGCGTATAGTATTGCAAAGTCTAGCCGTAGATGCTGGCTGATGCCCCTAGCCACACCCTTGCAGCTATACATTTAAAAAAAAATGGCTTGTCCAGGAGCCCCTTAAAGATTGACACTAGAAAAAATTATAGAATTATTCATTTGATGTTTCTTTCTCGATGTTGTATTTTAGATAATAAAAACTGTTTCGATCTAACATGGAAATATGTATAAAAGCGTTAATTATTTGTGTTAAATGCTTTGTGGTCATATTTACCAACAAATCGGTATAGGTTTAATACATAATTATACCTTCAGACCGCGAACGAGGAGGTGGAGGAGGCCCTGGTGGTGAAAGATGGACCGAGCGAGGCCCACGTGGGTCTTCAGAGGAACCCCGCCCGGGCGACTGGGGCCGAATGGGGCGCTCGGGGCCTGCCCCGCCCCCTGGTGGTCAACGCCCAAGGAGGAACTTTGACGATATGCCGCCCTCTAGGCCTGGTATGTATCAGTTTGAACTAATAGGTCCTATAATATTTCATGATGTACTACAACCTGGCTGGCGGTGCCTCGAGATGTGAGGTCTCTCTGCATCTTCTACCGCATTACCATGGAGAGTGTTTAGACGAGTTGTTCGGACTAATGTATGGGGCTAATTTTCATTATCGGACGTCAAGGCAGGATAAAAAATACCGTCGTCCGTTGTTCCACAACTGACCGTCTCTTTAGCACTCACCACCACTATGTTCAACCACAAACATATTATTGAAAGGCTGGAAACGCAGTTTCGACTCTGCAGGCAATGTGATTTGGCGTATGGGTGGTATCAACATCAGATGAGCCATGACATAAAAAATTGTAGAACTAGTCATGCGTCATTAATTAAAAATATTTTATATTTTTATATTTAATTTTCATAAAAATTTTATAAAATATTTTTGCAGATACCACTGGTAGGCCCAAACTAAAACTAGAGCCAAGAACAGTAAAGGAGCCAGTAAACTCACTGGCGGCCACAAGTCAGGCCTCTTCGATATTCGGTGGCGCGCGACCGCGGGAGGAACGACTTAAAGAGATGAGGGAGTAGATACAAGCTCTAATAAAAGCCGAATACCGATTCCCTCACGTATATCAACTCTTATAAAATCATATCATATAACCTGGTGAACTGCCTTGAAAATACAATGTGCTATGTGTAGAGGCACATAACTTTGCTTTGGGAACCTGTATGGGACGGTTTTTTTATAAGTTTTAATTATTTGTCTGTTAAGTGTTTTCTTATGGTTTGATAGTTACAAAACATTTTTTTGTTAAAAATGTGGTAAATGCAAGTAATTTTCTATACCTTGCTTGTCACTTTACTGTCTGTGGCAGATTTTCCATCTACATTAAAATAGAATTTGGAAATAAAAACTTATTATATATTTTGCTACAAAATTTCCTACCTCGGAACACTATCATTTCATCCTGATATGACAGTAATATGTTATTTTTAATATGTCAAATTACAGTGATCTTCTATAAGAAGAGGTACCTGTTATAAATTACGATACATTTTATGAAATATATTCAATAATCTATGTCATGTAGGTCTAAGTAAAATATTGTAAGATATGAAAAAAATTGTTTTATGTAATTGTGGCAAATATTTTGGGTAGACATCCAAAATAGTAAGTTATTTTGTTTTATATGACTGCACTGTTTTTAATCTTTAAAGGATGACACATAAAGATGGCAGCCTTTAATATTTTAAATAAGGGATTGTGTTTCACTTTGGACTTTTTGACTTGAAATTTTGTGGGCCTAATGTGCTTGTGTTAAATCTATGTATATAAAGAGTTGAATATGTGAGGGGATAAAAATGGCTTAAGTTAGATAAAGTTTCATTCTGTGTACATGCATCGTCCTATCTCGCCTGCTATTCTATGTATGTTCCATTATTTAAATAAAGTTTCAGAAACAACTTGTAAATGTACTGGAAGGATTTTGTTAGGTTGTGAGGTTGTAAATCATTTTTATGGTATATTTTGTTAGCTTTGTTATATCTATTGATAGAGTACCTTCAGTTTGTGTATGGTTGAATACAGTTTTCACCATTGCCAGCCTAAACTTCAATATATAAGTTATCAATTTGCAATACTGAGGTTATTGTTAATTTGCTTACTCACCATAAACCAACATCTTCATTTTCTCATAGGATATTTTAGGTGTCTCTACACCATTTTCTTTTGTTAAGTTGTTAGGTTTTGAAAATTGTTCTAACAAAGTAAGTTTGAATCACCAATGATTCATTTATATATAAATTATCTTCCATGTACATGATTTCTACTCTATACTTTAATGTGTGTAATTTCATGAAACGTGGCAGTAAAAAAAATCGCAAAATTGTAACAGGTTATAGAAAAATAAAAAAATAAATTCTTTGTAGACGATGTTTTATTTTCTCTTATAGTATCTTGTGCTGCTTATATTAATAAAGGAAATGTTTTGTTGCCGTATAGCATTTTAAACACAAGATCAGCTGGTCGGATATCTAAAGATTATTTCTAAATAATATGATTATTAAAAGGTTTATCTGGCTCTTCAAAAATATACTTTAAATGTGATAAGTAAAGGAAGGCCAATTTGCGCCACTTAAGACTGGGCCTATTTAAAAGCAATCTCATTACAATCATAATAAATATTTTATATATCTAGGTCATCATCTGGATCTTCATCATCCCAGTCATCAATTGCGTCGGGTTCATAAAACACTCTTCCTTGACCTTCATTTATTTTACTCATGTATGGTAACTTCAATTTATTTTTCTCCAATTGTGATATTTGATCAGTCTCAATTTTAAATGTAGTTAAGTTAGCTGGAGCAACCTGTTCTACTTCATCTTTCTTACTTAATTTGACTATTGGTGTTAGTTTTACACAGCCTATTTTGGTATCATAACTATAAATTTCATCACTCTTGATAAATTTACCTGCTTTCTTTATTTGTATGCTTAGTTTATTGTTATGTTTTGGATAAAAACTTACAATTGCATGAGCCATATGAATCAAATTAATTTGGAGTTTTGAATTAAATAAAATGCAATCTTTGTGTAATATTAATACCAGTTTAGTCACATTAAGATTAAGCTGGAAATCCCGTAACTCTTTAAGACATTTATTCCAACCTACTGTAAGAGCCATTTGGTTTACAGAATCAATTATTACAGTTGTATTTTCTTTCAGAGTTTCAAAATTGGTTGGTACTTCTTTATAGCAATTAATATGTTTGTTCATAAATATTCCTTGCCAAGCAGAAACTGGTTGATCAAAGCAAAACATGTTAACATTGTTATCATCTTTTACTAGATCATAAAGCAGGGGTAAGCAATTATTATTGTTATCTTCTTCAATAAGTATTGTTGTTGCCGATTTCAGTTTAAATAATGTCATTTTAATACTTAATGGTAAGAACACAACACGAACTTAACCTATTTTTTTGTGATTAAAAAATTCGAAACTTGTATAATTTGCAGCACAGAGTAGACTAGATACTGATAGCAAGAAAGTATTCTGTAGTACCTGCACAAGAAATATTTTTTACATACATAAAGTATAGAACTAGATGAGCTTCTAAAATAACAATAATAACCAAAGAGAGAAGGCATTAACGTAACGTTATTGTAATACTTAAGTGCGAACGAAACAGACTATCAGCTTTTCTGCCTCTATTTGCGTATCGGGTTTAATTTGTATGCCACCGAGCACTTGGTGGTATGGGATGTTCAATATTTTTATAAATCACAACACATTTTTATCTTTGTAAATTGATATATTTCTTCACAAACAACAGTAATTAATTTATATTCTTATAGAAACGCTCAAAGGAAAAATACATGCTCACTCATCTTAAAAGTCTGTTGTGAGTGACGTCTGTTTTCTTTTCTAAGTGTCCTGTATTTATGTTGCCACATACATCAAAATCGTATAGAAAATACTACACCATATAGTATGTACATTTTTAGTCGTATCTACGATACGCTACATCACCCCCCTACGGAGACAGAAAAGCTAAGTAGACAAATGATAGTATGTAGCAATAAAATAAAAGGTACTTAAAATATTACACAACAAAAAATTTTACATTACAAAGTAGCTCCAGGTAGCTCTAAATACGAAGCGTCGTTTGTTGTCATGTCGCGATGCTGGTGTTGATTGTACTCTAGCCATTTTCCGTCGAAGAGATACCGGTGAACTCGCTCAATCATGCCGTTTGCGCAGGGATGGTAAGAAGTGGTTCTTTTTCGCCTTGTAGCAAACCTTATCAGACGATGGAAGAGTCCGACTCGAACTGCGTGCCCTGGTCGGTTGTCAAAACAGCTGGGACACCGAAGCGTGGAATCCATTCACGGGTGAACGTTTCACCGTTAATGAAAGGTGGAGGTCCAACGATGTCAATGTGTACATGCAAAAATCGACCAGATGGCAATTTAAATTCTCCTTTTGGCGCCGAAACGTGTCGCGTAATTTCAAATTGTGAAACTAGTCAAAAACAGCGCGGCGAAAAGGAGGTGTTACATAGGGACGCGTTTTTTCAGTTGATATGTCACAAATAATAGAGAGATGTGTTCCAGGAATATTAACCTTAGAAAGTTGAAACTAAGATGGTAGAGAGCTCTGGATCAGACTCTTTGGACTTTAAAAGAGCTTCATAATCTATTTCAATCGATATTGTCTCTATGTGTGACATCGCGTCGACAACTACATCTTCTCTTCCATTTACGTGTCTGATATCAGTAGTGAATTGAGAAATAAATGAAAGCTGACGTTTGAGTTGTACCGGGGTAAGTTTTTCTTGGCGCTGGAAAAATGCATAAATGAACGGCTTATGGTCCGTACAAATAGTGGCAGATTATGCTTCGAGAATGTCGAAAATGTTGGATCGCTTCATATTGTGAACAGTCCTCCTTGGTGCCAAATATGCACTTCGATGAATTAACGATGATGCCATATTCTGAAAATCTTCGGAACAATGAGCGAAGGTGCTCAGCATGCTCCTCAGGAGTTTTTGGAAAAGACACCAGCATCATCCTGTTTGTCGGGGTCACCATTTATGGGAGTTTTGGAAAGAAAAACACCAGCATCATCCTGTTTGTCGGGGTCACCATTTATGGGATGTTCAATATTTTTATAAATCACAACCCATTTTTATCTTTGTAAATTGATATATTTCTTCACAAACAACAGTAATTAATTTATATTCTTATAGAAACGCTCAAAGGAAAAATACATGCTCACTCATCTTAAAAGTCTGTTGTGAGTGACGTCTGTTTTCTTCTTTTCTAAGTGTCCTGTATTTATGTTGCCACATACATCAAAATCGTATAGAAAATACTACACCATATAGTATGTACATTTTTAGTCGTATCTACGATACGCTACAGTGGCAAACAAGTTTTCACCGCTTACTGATAAATATGTGAAACCCATATTTTAAGACTTTATCCTTATTACAATTATATTTAAGGTGTCAGTCATGGTGAATTGTTACATAATTGTCTGTAAAAGCCGTAGTGACATCACGAACCAAACTTAACCTTTCGTCGGTAAGTAGCTTATTTTGTCAGGAATCAGTAACTTTGTTTTAGAATTTTTTATTCGAATGGCTGTTTTGGTCAATAATAAGCAATATTCAAGGAATTATAACTGTAAATACGACAATTCCAAATATATTTCTCATATGTAGTGGTATATAGATATAGATTAAATGAACGCTCAAAACGCTCCAAATCCACTTGAGTTAATGATTGTGACTCACAGAACCAAGTGGAACGGCAAAAACAGTGGTCGTGAGCGTGATCGTTGTGAGTGGAACGCACCCATTTTGAAGTTATGTCGATGACGATCAATCGCTATCTTACACGCTGTACGCTGATGCCTGGGGGTCTAGTCAAGACGGCTTAACAGTAGTGTATGTAGAAAGTCGAAAACTAAATTTGTATGAAAATGACAGCTAGTAGTTGTACCAACTGTCGACACTAGCTGTCATTTTCATACAAATTTAGTTTTCGACTTTCTACATACACTACTGTTACGCTGTCTTGACTAGACCCCTGGTCTATAGTCTATAAAATAGTCCAGCTACGGCATCGGTATTCCGTTATCGGTAATACGAAATTGTTTAGTGATCTGTGATGCTCAATCATATTTTATTTTCATATATAAAAAATTGTATTAAACACAACCATACATACTTTCTTACTGCAATAAAATGCAAATATCTATAGCTAAATTTTTTCACCACAGTAACGCATTAAGGCAAGTTATTTACGTACCTGCATACAAGCCACCAGACACTAAGGACCTTAACAATTTAATTTATTTTTTACGAGAGCACAAAAATGTTCTAGCCCTTACTGGTGCGGGAATATCAACAGAATCTGGTAAGTTTAACAAAATTAATTTGATATGTATGTTTCTCAAATAAATAATTTTGTCTATTATTTGGATGATGATTTTATAAGGAATACCTGACTACAGATCTGAAGAGGTTGGCTTGTATGCCAGAACTAATCACAAACCTATACAATATCAAGACTTTGTAAAATATCCGAAAGTTAGACAGAGATATTGGGCAAGGAATTTTGTAGGATGGCCTAGATTCAGTGCAATACAACCAAATTCTACACATTTTTCTATCAATGATCTGGAAAAGGTAAAGTGCATATTTATTATTTTGAGAAGATAGAAAGATATGTATATAGAATTTCATTAATACTTTTACAGGTTGGAAAAATCTCTGCGGTAGTTACACAAAATGTGGATAGGCTACATCACAAAGCTGGCTCAAAAAATGTCATAGAACTTCATGGTTCTGGTTACATAGTAAAATGTTTAAACTGCCCATATGAGATAGATAGATTTAGATTGCAAGATGAGTTGTTACATAACAATCCTGATATGGAAAGCAGTTTCAGTATGATTAGGCCTGATGGCGATGTGGAGCTCTCAAAGGTATAATAGTTGTTCCTGTTTTTGTCACATAATCAAATGTTACAGTTTGCTATTATTTATACAAACCAACTTTAAATATTGGCAGAAACTTATTATTGACTTTTACAGGAACAAGTTGATAGATTTCGTGCTCCACTATGCCCTCAATGTAAGGGACCACTTAAACCTGACATAGTCTTTTTTGGCGATAATGTCCCAAGGGACAGAGTGAAGAAGGTAACTGAACAAGTAACCAAGAGTGACGCTGTTTTTGTACTTGGTTCTAGTTTAACTGTATATTCAAGTTATAGAATCATTTTACAAGCTAAAGATGAGGGTAAAAAAATAGCATTACTAAACATAGGACCAACAAGAGCAGATAACATTGTAGACATCAAAGTAGCAACAAAATGTGGTGATATACTCAGTGAAATTTGTAGTCAGATTTGAACTTGATTATCTGTTTTAGCAGGCTTTAATGGATTTTGTTACCTCATTAGATGAATTATAAGGATAAAATAAATATATTTTCCAGTTTCTCAAATTTTATTATAAAAGAAAGAATGAAATGTACAATGGATTCTTAATGTTTAAAAGAAAACTAATATTTCACACAAAATATGCAACTTACAAAGTAGCATTAGATGTTTAGGACTTAGGTAAAGGTTGGTAAGTTCTTTATAACATTAAAATTATCATCTAAAGTAAAAAAATCTGTTTGAGAAATATGTGAAGGATACCCAGTAAATGAAAATATGTTGTTGGAAATGTGAACCATTTACATTTCATAAAAGTTGATGAATTTACAACATACTTGAATTCTTTTTTAAGATTCCTTCAAATGCTGGTTTTTAATTTAATTAACCTAAACCTACAGAGTCATTTGAACTACAAAACTACTTAGTACTTCTTAAAACCATACTTATAAAGTCAGAATTGTTTTTAACAACAAGTGCTTATTTAGGCATGATTTTGTAAAGGCAACTTATAATTAAAAAAAACTGCAGTTTAACCTTTTAATGGAAAGGCAAATTATTTGGAATCAAATAAATTGATGAAAAGCTTGTCTCTGTTTAGTGAGTTTTCATATGGAATCAAAATGGCGACATAGTGAACCTACTGCTCTTTTTGACAGTTTTTAATACCAATGTCTGTGCAAGGTGGTAAGTGTATGAAAAAAATATTGCTTAGTACTGGTCATTTAAGTACTATCTATATATTTTTTCTCTGCAATATTTTTATTCAGCATGGATTACACATCTTAAAATCAGCAGAGTTTAGAAAAAATATTGTAAATGTAAGGTATATTGAATTGACAAATAACAATACTATAAAAATGTAAATATGCATTTACAGTTTAATTGGACCTTAAAATGAAAAGGTACTCATCGAAATTGTAAAATCTCTTTTAATATTACATTTTTATAGATTCATTATTTGTAAGCTTGAATAAGAAGACAAGAATAGAAAACGTGAATTTCTTATTTAGTATTTACAGAATACTACAGTCTTACATTATTTTATGGAGCCTGCGTCTGGCAGTGATTTTATTATCGTACCCGCTAAAGTCTTATACAACATGAAATCTAACTATAGTTGAGTTTGTTAATATCACATCAAAGCCCGTAGTGGGCTGATGCTAATTAGAAGATGACTTCTGTTTGACAACTTATGTAGTTTATCTAATATTTTGTTTTCCTTCAGTCAGCACTAAGTTACTGTATTTAATGTCCGTTCTTCGTTACACAGTCAGTTAATCAAACAGCACTCAACATGCATCATTTTTATGAAGACAAGTCATTCAAAAATACAATCTAAATTTAAATAGCATTACCTACCTCTTTTTGTGAATTATACTTAAAAGTTTTATATTTGAGAACACCTTATACAATAAATACCCAGACACACTCTCTTAGTTCAAATTGAATAAGTATAATGATGAAACTCTTAGAAATTTTTCCTTGTTGCGTGTAAATTTTAAAAACATTGATACTCATTGGTCTGTCACAATCAATATTTGCAGATGTATGCTCGATGACTGAACTTTCTTCAAATTCTTAACTAATACTAAAAATACATAAATTACAATGACACACCACATTTGATGTAGATAATTATACATATTTGTGGAGAGCTGTCAAAATTAATCAGCTTAAAGATAATTCAAATTACACTTGGCAGTCTTAAAATCACGAAACAACACTTCAAAAACTCGCAACAGCTATTAAATAAGGTATGCTCGTTATAGTCAGCTCATAGTTAATAATAAAACTATTATTGTGTGGTATTTGCACCAAATATAAATACAATATTGAATGTTATTTGTTACAGCAAGCATTAACCACTATTAACAAGTCAAAATGTGTTCTAAGATATGATAAATGTCATTACAATGCTTGCAACTTAATAAGTAAAAGTATTTTAATAGACAATTTTTTTAAATGTCCAAGTTATCATAATAAATTAAAGTGCCTACCGTCACGTAACCCCTTTTAGTAGCATAATATAGAGATGGGCAGATATGAGGTAAATATTGGTTATATTGTGAATAAAGTTTTGCCTTTTAGAGGCTGTGACCATCATGTACGGGATAGTAAAAGATACTTTTAACAATTGAATTATTTACTACAATATGACTTAAATATTTCATTATTATTATGCCAAAGTTAATGTGGATTTTATATTGGTCATGTTATGTACTCGCATAAACCATAGACATTGTTACGCGTACAAATTTAATAAAGAAATGATTTTGAAAAGCTAATTTACAAAAATTGTTTTCTTTAAAATTTTTAAACTGATACGAAAGGCTTATGATTTAATTACGCAATTGTAGTAATGCAATAAGAAGCATACGGGCATACCTTGTTCAAAACCATAACGTAAACCATTATAAAAAGTAGTCTGCTTGTGGTTTCTTTGAGGGAACGCCGCGCGATTCTTGAGGTGCGGCTTCGAATATTGTGAAATCACGTTGTAGATTCTCATTTAGTTCTAATATTGCAGCTACGTTGCCGCATCTGGAAAAAAGTTTTATTAAGTTCCTATTTTCTTTTCTAATTGTTTCCTAGTTAAATTGGTGACAAGTAGCCTTTTTTTACCAAGCTCTGTTTTTATTCATACAATTAGAAACCGCATCAATTTTTAATTCAGAATCAGGAAATATGATAAGATGAATATTATTGCTCAACAGGGGTGTTATATCTAAAAAATCGTAAAGTAGCTTTGTAGAGTATTTCTTTGCGTTGTCGCCTATATATATGATACAGCGTAAACTCTATAAACTCCACAATTTCCATACAACAATACACTCTACACAGCATTACACCTACCCTCAATAATAACAATTTAATTTTTTAAATTGCCTATCACCATCATATGTACCAAACTGCCTAAGAAATCCGTTCTATTGTTTACAAATTGGGATTGTTTGGCCTTGTGCTTTATAACGAAGATGCTTTAATATCGCAAGATATGAATATAATAAGTAAAAAAATAGAACATAATTTCTGGTTCAGTAAAAGACTTCAGGCGAAAATTACGGACAGTTCAACAATTGGGTTTTATATAATTACTAACACTAGTCAGAAATAAAATTTTTCTTGTTCTAATACAGATTTTGTTCTTTCCATTTAACAACTCTTTGTAAGGTCAAGGCACAATCCCTTGAGTGTTGTTATATAGAGTTTACACTGTTTTTCGAAAAGTATTGTATCACTCTTCTTACTACATTACAATTACAAAAACAATACTTAAAGACTCCTTTAAAAACCTTACCTATAACAATAATTTGGAGCAGACCATACAGTAAGAACAGTTTCATTGAAGTGCCATTTGTAACCTTCCATCACAAGTTGGTGGGCACGGCATATCATATCTATGTCATTAGAAACATTAAACTGTGCCACAACATCAGATCCAAACAAGTAGCCAGCACCTCTCGGGGAAACGCCCCAACCTTGGGTGTCTGGAATGTAAATATTAATAATTTAACTATATTTATTCCAAAAGAAGTGTTTCCTAAGCCATTTAAATGCGCGCCTCTCAACCCTGAGGCCATGTGTTCGAGCTGCTGAGCATCAATTTCAGATACAAACAGCTGATCACCTAAATGGCTTGTTAAAAAAAGGTGATGAAACAAATATAGCACATAAGCAACAACTAAAAGTATCATTTAAAAGCACACAATGCCAATTAAATAAATAATTCCTTATAGCTAAATTGATATTAACAATATGTTGATGTACTACAGAAAATTGGTATTTTTCACTCATAGATTACTTTTAGGTTTTCATTTATTTTCATTTTAAGCTTTCTTTTCTGTTAAAATTTAGAAGTTAATTTTTTAAAAAGATAAAGAATAATATTGCATTAGCAAATCAATTAAGCGGTTAAACTTACCTTCAGGGTCACTCCACAAAAGGTCACACATTGGTCCATCATGGGGTACCTCCTGCTTGCGGTCTATAGTACGAATTTGGTCCAGGGTTTGTATAGATGGGCTGAGTCCACCATGTACACAGAATATCCTTCCATCTATTATAGCTGACAGTGACAGGTAATCAAATATTTCTGTGCAGTACCTTAGGAAAGAGTGAAATTACTTATGTTCATTTTTTACATGTGGCTTAACAATAATAAAAATATAAATTAACTTGACCATCATAAAATGATTGAGATATTATTTTAAAGGTTACACCGAAAATAAAATTCATCTATGGCTGCAAATTTTAAGTTTGGAGCTGCTGCCAAATTTGGTTAATTATGTCCCATATTAAAAAAAACATTAATCATATAAAGGAGGTTCAATAGTTTCGAAATTAGTAGAATAATAAAAGTATATAGTTTATAATCCCTTAACTTATATTTTTTTTCTTAACAATTTTATTGAGAGATCAATTATTTATTTTTATATAGCATAACAGTCAAAACATTAACAATCATGTTAATATGGTATAAAGAAGGACAGGGTTTATTGCCTTACCTCCATACTGTTATAGAACCATATTTCCTTAAACATTCATCATAAAAGCCATACACTTGTGTAATTTGTCTTGATTCATGATTTCCCCTAATCAAAGTAATGCGGTCTGGATAACGAACCTAGAAATATTTATGAGATTTAAATAATTTAGGCAACAACAAAATGATTAAAGAGTGGCATGACATACCTTTAAAGCTAAAAGTAATAAAAATGTTTCAACAGAATAGAATCCTCTGTCCACAAAATCTCCCATAAACAAATAATTAGTAGCAGGAACATCACCTCCAACTTTAAATAGTTCTTTGAGATCATAGAATTGGCCATGAATATCTCCACAAACCTGCAAGGAAACATCAATAAATCTTTATACAGCATGAAATAATTTCAGCTGCTTTGTTTATTGAAACTTTATTTAAACAAACTTCCTTATAGTTGATGTTACACTGATTTTTTTATCAGCTTATAGAATCAGACTCGGGGAATTACAACTAATAAAAACATCAAAAAGCTTCAAAGGAGCATACATGGGGAAAAATGAATGAACAAATACAAAAATACCAACATTTTCTCTGTAAACATAATTGAAGAATACTCATTTAAAAATAATAGCAGAACCTACCGTAACTGGAGCATCGACACGTTGAACATTACTTTCTTCAACAAGTATCTCGCGGGCCTTCGCACAAAGTGCTTTAACCTCTCCCTCCATAATAATCTCACATCTTTTCAGTTGTTCAATTTGACGGTCCAAGTCACTTGTGTCAGACATTTTTCCTTAAATAACAAGATATTTAAAATCATATACTGAATATACAAAGCGGGCCAGGAACACTGAACAGAGAGTCATTTTCGAATCAAGCGTTATAGAATCTTCAAACCTTTTATTTTTTTTTAAACTTACACAAGTTTAAAGAATGTTATAATTTCAGTGTATCAGTTTCATCAATATGTTGAAAACGAAAATGTTCTAACTATTAATTGTTATTTGAAATAATTTTAAGATGCAACTAACAATCACAATCACAGTACAATAAAATGGACAGGCGAAATTTGCGGAAAATGTCAAACTTGAAACTACAGACTACAAAATAGAGACTCAATGACCAAATGACGCAATAAATTGCTTCTAATTTTACAGACTACATACCAATGACATTAAATTATATTACTATAGACTAAGTTTAATAAAAAGGCAAAGGCATTTTACCCTAGAATATCTGACTCCTACAGAGTACAGACTACAGTAATTTAATTCGTAAACAAAGTGATAAAAAAACGCAAATAAATCCGCGTCGCGAGCCGCTGAGTTTTGCTCATTCGGTCTCATTGATAAACAGTGTTTATAGTACGTTAATTGCTTGTATATTTAATATTATTTTAGATATATATTACAATAATAAGTGAGTGGTGTAAAAACAATCAATAGAATGGGCAACATACACACCGTAGGTCCTAACGAAGCGCTGATTGTTTCAGGTAAGTTCATATTTCGTTAATATTTACGTCTCATCTCTGTCAAGATTACATTATAGGCTATTGTGATTTAACTATTATATTAATATACATTATGTATATGCGCGGCGAGTCCTTTTAGAATTCTATTTTTTATTCATATCTAAGTAGCTATATTACAAGTATGTATTGTTTATATTCTAATAAAAATCTATAGTTATTAATTATTATTGCAACTATAGTTTATTATTGCAATTACTCACATAACCCTAATATGCCTATAGATGAGTCACTATCACTCTTATTAGAGACAATTGTGCTACATTAGTCATGTTCTCGCAATTGCAATGTTTAAAAATATTCAATAAAAACTGCCTTTTTTACTATTCATAACTTCAGTCAGGCAATATGAAGCAAGTAGAATTTTGTTTAAAGTAGTACAATTCAGAGATTAGTAAAGTGACACTAAATGGTGAATAAAATAGCTCAAAAATATATAGCTAGGTGCCTATTGAGTCATCAGGTGACTGCAGTTAACGTCAGGGTATATAATCACATACTCACAAATCACAGATCACAGCTACAATGCATATTTTCTATTATAATAAAGTTAGAACACCACATATTATTTATTACCTTTATTATATTACTACATGAAATAAATAATACTTAATAAACTAACTATATCTAATAATATTTCATATGAAATAAGATGAATTGATCAATAGTTACAATCAATAATTTATTATTAAGACATGTATGCAATATATTTATTTATAGCCCCCAAGTTGATTTAATTAAATCAGCTGCCTTTTCACCAATCATAATTGCTGGTGCATTTGTGTGAGCTGCTATAGTTAATGGTATGATACTGCTGTCTACTACTCGCAAGTTTCTTATACCATGGACTCTTAGCTCTGGGTCAACAACTGCAGTTGGATCAGTATTAGGCCCCATTTTACAAGTAGCAATCTGATGGTGAAGTGTGGATGTAACAGTGCGAATTGCACACTCCCAGTACTTGTCAGAATCAAAGTCATATTGGACACAATTTGGGTATTTTTTTTTATACAACTTTGCTCCATATTTCTTGAAAGGTGGTGTGTCAATAAGCTTTATGATATATCTAATAGCAGCTACCGAAGTTGCAACATCTTTCCAGTCAGTTAAGTAGTTCCCATATAGCTTAGGTTGTTGAAATGGATTTTTTGATGCAAGTCGTAGAGAACCTTTGGACTTAGGATGCAGTAGCATAAAAAACACAGTGAAACTTTCAAATTTCTCAATAGGTTTGTAAACATCATCATAGAGCCAGTCAGCTATATGTATCCCTTTTGCTACAATATTACCCTGATCTGAAGCAAGTGATGCACAGGATCCTATAAGCTCTATATCAGGTACATTGCCTATCTCTTCCGATATGTTAGTTTTAATATATCCCAAGGTCTCTACACCAGCCAAGGAAGACATTGGTCCGTCGCCAAACTGTGTATATTGTACAATGTTCTGAATGGTAGCTAATTTTCTTTCAACTAATGTTAGTTGGGTACTATTAAGTAGAAATGTCAAACCGGGAAAAGAAATATGGTCGTACAATGTTTCTCCTACTTTTAAATCTTGTATGACGTTAATACCAAAGGTGGTAAGATGATCAGCCGGTCCAATACCAGAGAGCATAAGCAGGTGTGGTGATTCTATTGGCCCAGCCGATAATATAACTTCTTTGGCAGCGTAGATAGTGAATTTACGTCCCTGCGTCTGAAATTCTACGCCGTACGCTGTCTTCGTCTGTGGATTGATTAAAATTTTTGTAACTCTGCTTTTTGTTAATACATGAAGATTTTTTCTTTTCTTTTTATTATGAAGGAAAGCCTTTGCGCTACTCATTCGTATGCCTTTATTTATAGTAGCTTGAATGTAGCTGAATCCAAATCCATCTGGACTGTTATAATCAACCCTACGGTGACCAAAAAGCTGTGCTGCGTCCAAAAACGCTTTAGATAGTTTCGATCTGGAAAACAAATAGCCCATTAAAAAAAAACCTTACTAAATAAGAAACAAGTACTAAATATAAAAATAAATAGTAAAATGCCTGCAGCTGGTAAAGCTTCAAGGGTTAATTTTTACCTAAAAGGTACATCCTCTACAGTTAGTTCACCATCTTTTCCGTGCCAAGGAGAATCCTTTAAACCTCGCAAATTTGCACGTTCTGATTTTATATAGTAAGGTAAAACCTCCCTATATGACCTAAAAAATTAAGAGCATTTTATTTTAATTAAATATATTGATGAAACAGGTTTAACCAATTTTTTAACTATTCATAATTCTATGTACCTACTCAAGAAAACATAAGTCGGTTATAATATATAGGCTGAGTACAACGGGATTATCATTTATAAGAGATCTGTTCGAACCTGCAACTTGTACTAAAAGCGTAAGCCTAACAAACCTACATGTACTGATATTAATGATAAAAACATTAACTATATAAATTTGTGGACTACAATAATGCAAAAGGATACATAAGCGATAGACAATATTTGTTTTTATTTACTGAATCACTCTAAAATTAATTAAACATTAATTTACGCATAAATGAACGTATTTAATTGTATATTCAACCTCTAAATTATTATTTTCGCAAGGTTATATCCGGTTATGTCAGTTTTAGGCTTGAAATTATGACATTGATCTCGGAAATGTATAAAATATAACGAATTATTTGTAACTTTTTTTTCCGTTTAGCATCGATTAACTATATATATATATTTCATGACGTATTAAATTGTTTGAGAGTAGGTAAATAAATACATTTATATGTCTATACATTAAAACATATACTGACCATCCATAGTTTCCTTTTGCCGCTATTCTATCCCAGTCAACAGGCATTCCTCGGGTATAAACCATGTAGTTAACAACACTACTACCACCAACAGCCTTCCCTCTCGGCCAAAAACATCTTTCATTTGTCATACCTAATACAAAAACAAATATAAATATTTTTTAATACTCATGAGATACTTAATGTTTATCGAACTCTTGGTAAAATGCTTCCTTGTAACGTCTACTGGTATCTCAATGTCTCAGAATGTTAAACAGTATTAGTTTTTTTATTTTTTTTTTACAACAAAAATGTTGTCATGCTAATGTGATATGTCTGCTTATTTAAATTAAATGAATGTCATTTAAGACGTCATAATAAATATTTATATTTAAAACTAAGAACAACTCCTTTATTTCACTACAAATATATATATTTTGATTTAACCGTACCCATACATACTCCAGGTTGAGGCTCCATAAGATAATGCCATACATAATCTGTCTGTTGTAACACAGGGGCAAGTATTGGAACGCCCGATATTATTGGCTCTCCTTCGCCAGCCTCTAAAAGTAACACAGATGCTTTTTTCTCTTCGCTAAGTCTCGCAGCTAAAACACTTCCAGCTGCACCAGCACCGACTACGATGAAGTCGTACACCTTTAAAGGTCCTTTAAATCCTGAAAGACGTTATCTTTTACAATTATATGGTTGTTGTTACATTGTATTAATGGGGCTTCTAAACGGGCCATGTTTTGCTGCAATTGATGGCTGCACTATTGACAACTAATTGCCCGGCCACCACAAAAATGTTTTAATGCAGATGATGGCCGAGCAATCAATGGCCGGGCCATGTGTTGCAATATGTCTGCAATAGTATGGCCCATGATGCAGACTCCTAAACGGGCCACATATACCGGCAACAATGGCTGACGAAATCACACTTGTCGCAGCAGCTTATATTAATTTAAAATAACAGAAAAAGAAGAGATTGTGGATTCGACCTTACTTAAATAGGCTTGAAACTATAGACACTTTCAGTCTAGAAATAATAAGCCTTGATAATAAATTATTCAAGAATTTTATTAGAATTTCAAAAGGCGACTTTGACTTTCTTTTAAACAAAATTGGGCCAAAAATAAAAAGAAATGATACAACCATGAGAACAGCAATACCTGTTTCATCGCCATCACGAGATTTGCGATAACTCTACGGTTTTTGCCAACTGGAGATTCATTAAAAAGTTTGATGTACCTGTTCCGAGTATCGGATGCTTCGATTTCTACTATTATTCAAGAGGTGTGTGCAGCTATTATAGAAGGATTAAAATAATACATCAAGGTAAGTTAACATAGGTTTATTAAATATGTTAATCATAAGGAGTAACTATTATGTACTTTTTAAATTTAATAATAATAGGTATCTAGTAAAAAACAATTAGTGGCTAATCATAGTAAGAAATTTATTAGGTATTCCTTAAAAATTATAATTTTCGGTTTGATGCATCATTTTGGATAGTAAAACAACATGCATTTTACTGGCAACATGCTGTCCGAAAGCAGCATATTCGCTTTTATTTTCGCCAGCATCGCGTATAATATTTTGAGCCTTTTCTAGTATCGACGGCTTCCAAAGTTTCAGTCGCCTGTGAATGCATAAAATTGTTAATATATCTTTAAGCTTTTCAGATGCCGTCAGGAGTCACAGAATGGAAACAAGTTGCAAGATTTCGAGGGAAGAAGTTCAATTTATCAATCGATATGATACATACGTAATACAGAGATATGTACATTTTTAAGTCTAAAATACTTTATTAAAGATACTTACGTTATAAGTTGCATTTTCACTATCTAATCCTATATTCGCGGTATTTTGAGTAAAGAAAAAAGATATCGCATCGTAAGCAAACCACTTTACTGTTTTACTGCCAGCACTACCACTTTTCTTCTTTTTCTCCTCATTATTTGCGTAAGTTCTTAGGCTTCTGAATTTTTTGTAAGCCTTGTTGCTTGTTATGCCAAACTTATCAGCGATTTCATTCCATGCATCTTTTTTAGCATTTCTATTTTTGTAGATGCCGGTTTTTATATCCCACAACTCGGGATGCAAATGTATTAATTAATAAAATCTGTAATTGTCTTCTTAGATCAGGTAATAACCATTTTTACGTAGTTGTCAAAATGCAGCTGATCGCAAAACACAGAATATAGCAACAGGCACACTTCACTCATAGTAAACTTCATGTCGCGTAGAAAGGGATACACTGTGCCATAACAAAGAGAGTGACTGAGACAACAATAGAACTGGCCGTGCAATATTGCAGTTGAATTCGATAGCCTAGCGATCGTCCGGCCACCCCTCGGGGCAATATCGGCCATAAGTGGCTATACAAAACACGTTTGGATATATGGCCGGGACATTACTGCAATATTGCATAGTGTGGCTGACATTGTTTGCAATGTTGCCGGGCCATGTGTTGCAGCCATCAATTGCAGCAAAACATGGCCCGTTTAGAAGCGCCATAATACATTACTAACTGCCCCCGCGAACTTCGTTTCTACTTACTCCCTGGGCTACCTTAATTCATATTAACATGGAACATTTTGCTATGCTACTTCAGAGACTGTTCGGTTTTCCGAAATCAAAACTTTAGGTTTTTCTGTGATTTTTCTCTATATTAACCTCCGAGTTAAAGTTTTAAATTTTTAACTAACAAAGGGAATGATTTATCACCTATGGGTTTGAAAGATATAGTAGCTGATTCTTAGACTTACTGAATATCCATAAAAATTTCATAAGAATTGGTCGAGCCGTTTCGGAGGAGTATGAGAACGAACATTGTGACACAAGAATTTTTTATATATATATAGAGATTATACGCTTATATCTTGCTAATCACCATAGACGTTATAAATTCGCCTTTAAATCCATTAATGAAGGTTTCTTCATAAATTTTTCACAATCATCGACTTAAAAGCTTGAAGGAATACTTTAATAAAATAAATATCTAAGATTTTTACTAAGGCAAATTCACTTACCTTTTGGAAGTTCATATTGGTCTGCAAAAGCAGAAAAAATGTTTGGCTGTGACCGGTTCAGATGATACATGGGTGTATTAAGCATTGCTTCTATAAGTTTACTTTTGATATTATCAGTATTTTGTGCCTTAAAAAACATATCCCCATAATTATCACACGCCTCGGGAACGGCATACTCGTCGTAACTCCACGAAGAATCCAAAATAGCAAAAAGCACTAAAATATATATTTTCATGATTGGTCAAATACGTCAACGCCTGGCAAAGCACAGTTTGCGAATCACATGAAACTGTATGATGTCGTTGTACTTTATTATACAAATTGTATTGTATAATTTTAACCGGTTTTAAGCTATTCCTGTTAAGCTTAAGGCTTTGAACTTGGAATCTATGCGACCGTGTAGCTAATTATACATTATTTCCGTATGTTATTACGCAAATGCACTTTATTAATTAGTGTTTTTTTACTTCTATAATTATTACTGTTTACACTAATTCAAGTAGAACCTTATTATTGCGAATTTTTATTTGTGAGAAGCGCATAAAGGGTTAATTGCAGTTCATTGCACTTTCTGGTTTATTGCTGGTTAGCGCAAAACATGATTATTTATGTGTCAGCCACCTTAATTGAGGATCGGGAATGTCGACGGAAATTCCAAATTAATAGGTATTTTTTTTAACATGAATAAGTAAAAATTCATAATATAAAATGAAGATTGAATTTTTGCTGATGAAAAGTTATTGTTTTTTTTAATAAAAGGACTAGCTATCCCGACGCACTTCGTTTCTCTTCTTAAGTACACACCAACATGGAAGATATTGCCCAGAGACTGTTTTGTTTTCTGGAATTAAAACTTACTAGATTTTTGTGTGAATATTTTTAAACCTTAGACTTCAAGTCATAAGTTTTTAATTAAGAAATAAGAAGTATGGGTTGATCCTAGAGGATTGTATGTATTTGTCACCTTAATATTAAGGGGATGAAAAATAGATGTTGTCCGATCCACAGATCTTATGGACACAAAATTTCACGAACATCGGTCGAGTCATTTCGGAGGAGTTAAATTACAAACGCCGTGCAACGAGAATTGTATATATCACATTTAACCTATTTGTCATCGATACTGCGCATGATTAATCGTCAGGCGTTTAAATATTTTGTAATCTGTAAAAAAATATTTAACATTACTTTTCTATTTAAGTTAGTTTATAGCATAATTCATAGACCAGAACTTTATTTAAACTAAAATTGGCAGTATGTGTGATCGTTTACTAGGTGTATTTCTTAAAAAACTGATTTATAAAAATATATTAAATTATAAAAAATAAATAAAAAAATAACATAAATTATATTATTGTTATATCTTAAATTATATTTTTGGCGATTGGGAGATTGTAACTATATAAGAGACAACAATACTGTTGCTTCATAATTAAGTTTGTGTTATACCCTTAATAAATAAGTGTTTATAAAAATAATTCACCATTATAGTTACGAAATGATTTAATTACGGTTACTTAATAAGGAATGTAATAAATTGTTAAATATTCCAACTTTTTCTTATCATATCGGCAGCCTTTAAACCAATCATCATTCCTGGGCCATTTGTGTGAGCAGAAGTAGTCCTTGGTATAACGCTTGTGTCTACAACGCGTAATTTTTTTATTCCGCGTACTCTCAACTCCGGGTCGAGTACAGCCATCGGGTCATTGTCGGGGCCCATGCGACATGATGATATTTGATGATGCAACGTAGCAGTGACAGTACGCACCGCACATTCCCAATAATCGTCAGTGTCAAACGTGAATTGGCGACACGTTTTCAAGTGTCCGGGGTACAACTTTGCGCCATATCTTTGGAATGGCGGTGTTTGTACAAGCTTTTGTATGTGCCGTATTGATGCGACGAAAGTTGCCACGTCTTTTTTATCTGTTAAATAGTTTCCATACATTTTTGGGTTACTATAAGGATTGGAATCTTTTAGTTCTATACGGCCTACAGATTTTGGATGAAGTAACATTGGTATTGCGCTCCAAGTGTCGGTACCATCGATTGGGCCGAATGCATCGTTTATAAGGCTTTCTGATATCCTCATTCCGCGTCGTATAGCTCGGCTACCCCCCTTTCCACCGTCAGACAAAAATGATCCCCCTATGCTTATTAATTCTATATCGGGTACCGTCGGGTCTGGGTCATCAGATAGAGGTGTCTTAATGTAACCAATTGCTTCTACTCCACCAGGTGATGAAAATACATTGTCTCCATTCTTTAGCCAATCTAATATATGGGGAAAATCTGTTATCTTATTTTCTATTAAAGAGAAATTTGTTTCGTTTAATGTAAATATTAGTGCAGGAAAGCTAATGTGGTCATAAAGTACTTTACCCACGGGCAGATCTTCTACAACTGGGATTCCCAGAGAAGTAAGATGATCTTTGGGCCCCATACCGGATAGCATAAGTAGTTGAGGCGATGCTATTGGTCCAGCAGATAATATTACCTCTTTTCGTGCACGAACAGTGTGTAGAGCATTGTTACGCACATATTCAATACCGTAAGCAGTCTTGGTTTCTGGGTTAATTAGAATTTTAGTAGCTCTGGTTTCAGGTAAAATGTGTAAGTTCCGTCTATTTTTATGGGTGTGGAGAAATACTTTAGCTGCACTCTGTCGATGTCCTCCACTTATTGTGGCTTGTACAGATCCGAAACCGAATTTTTCAGGCGCATTATAATCTACTGTTGGATGTCCTAGTACCACTCCTGCATCCAAGAAGGCTTCGCGTAATTTTGTTCTGTAATAACACATGTAATAATAAATAAATGTTGCTATATATAGATTAGAGTTAGCTCAGAGTTCAAATTTCCCTGGGATGTAGGATTCGAACGCAGTAGCCGTTCGCGTCCCGGCTGTGCACCAATGCATTAACTCTAAGGCCCTTATTTATAAAAACTAATCTTTCTTATGACATTGGTTTAAGTAAAGTAATTTTTTGTATATTAAGGAAAGTACTTACTTACAAGAGTGCAATTAGACTGATCTGTTTTATGCAATACATTGTAACAGTGGATTGTACAGTGGAGCTGAATTGTAAAAACCGAAGAACATTAATGTAAAAAATCCAGCCTAGGTATTCAAATCGGTATCCCAATATATTATTGGATTCCTCTTAGCCTATGGATCGCTCTGACATCCAGAGAACCCATAAAGAGAAGTATCGCTGGATTAAATTTTATTTATTTATTGTATACATAACCTTAAATAGAAAATAAATTGGTGTGGTGGAAACACAAACTGGTCTTAGTTTTGCTGTCCACCAAGACGTCGAACATATTTAAATAATTAAATTATATACTAATACCAGTGTTTTAAGTAATATAAATATATATTATTATATGAATTAAGATTATAATACACTTACTTATAGGGTATAAATTCAACAGGTAGGTCCCCGTCTCGTCCTCTGTGGGGTAGTTTTTCTAGTCCATTTAAATAAGATTTTTCCAGTTCGATGTAGTATTTTAATACATCGTTGTAAGACCTGGAAATAAAAGTAGAATTTATTTTAATTTTCAATGTCAATATTACTTATTTGTTTGGTCATAAGTTTTAATTTCGAAAAATATTTATTCACACATTAGTTGAAATTGATGGTAGATACTATTTAGATATATATACTATGTAGATATTATTTGTATTGAATCCGGCCTACAGTAAAATTTGATAGAATAAACATTTATGTGCCTACTGAAGCTTTTGTCACATAATACCTGTTTAGTTTAATCGGAATAAACCCATGCAAGTTCTATAGCCACATGCTACTCGATTGCGAGGAAGTTTCCATTAGTATCAGATTGTACTCTTTGTTTGAGAGCAAAAATAAAATAAACATTTAGCGCGAATCAAGTTCATTACTTCATTCTACTACATACTACATTCAGCAAAAATGTTTTTAAATTCAAGTCACATTTTTACATAAAGTATTTTCAAGGTTAAATCAAATATGGTACAAAGGATAGTTGGTAATGAAACAGAAACGTCTTAAGAATATGTTATCAAGTGTTTTTTTTTAAAGAATAGAACTACATATAAATATATAAGTCAGTATATGTCATTGTTTTTAGGTTACTTAGGTGCACTTATAATTTCTCCTTGCTCCTATTGTGTAATATGTACCTATGGTTCGATTCGAAAGATTAATTTTGTGTTGGATAGAATATACAATACCTACAATTACATTGAATTTTCGCATGGCTAGTCAGCAGCTAGCCTATTATTTTAGGATTATATAAAAATATTACCATCCATAGTTTCCATCAGCTGCGATTCTATCCCAGTCTTGCGGCCGACCACGGGTATAAATCATATAATTGATAACCGATGTGCCACCAACTGCTTTGCCACGGGGCCAATAACATCTCTCATTTTCCATACCTGTGAGTACATAACTTTATTACCAGATATTGAGAAATGTATGTGTATTGGTAAAATATATATGAAAATATAAATCAAATTATTGTGTCATGTTACAAAATCTGAGCTGGTCCGAGTATGAAGATATGGGTAACAGATTTAAAATTCATTAAATAATGTTCTGTCATTCATCATTGTCACTGAAGATTACTGTAAGAAGGACAACACATTATATAGTTATTTCTGGATTATAGTATTATGAAGGTTTTAAAAATTACGTCCTCCCAAAATGGGATGACGTGAAACAAAGTTAGTGTTTTCATTAGGATTAATGAAGTGAAAACGAGACTATCATTATTTTAATTAATAATTTATAAGTGTTTTTTGTCTAGAAACAAAATTTTGTACGTTTTTATTAAATCGAAATTTTTGTTTTGTATAAGAAAGTTAATTTTTTCATGTTTAATAGATATTAAAATTTATCGAACTCAAATATATTTAACTGATAATTTTTGTTTCGTATTAGATATATTAGCAAAACTGCAATTAACAAGGTAAGGTCTTAAATAGGAAATATAAATTTGCTTAAATATAAATTGCAGTTAGATGCTGGGCAGGAAGCTTTTGGTGCTTTGAAAGCTGTGTAGCATTAGTGAATGTTAAGAAGATCTACAGAATTTGCTTAAATAAATACTTGATAAATACGTACTCGATGCAAATGTTTTAAAAGCTTTTTTACTGCATACAAATCTATTTTTCTATTTACCCATACAAACGCCCGTCTGCGGTTCCATGTAATAATCCCAAGCATAATCAGTAGACTGGAAGTACGGGGCTATAGCTGGTATATCTGTGACGAGTTGTTCGGTTTTTCCAACCTCCAGTAGTAGAACAGTTATGTTTCGGTTCTTTGATAGTCGGTTTGCAAGAGCGCAGCCAGCTGAACCAGCACCGATTATAATGAAGTCGTACTCGGAGTACGGTTCTGTCAAACCTGAAATGAATGCACATCTAATTATAATAGAAGGTGAATCTGATCCAAAATTAATATTTTTCATAGATACACTAAATTTAAACACGGATAGGCAAGACATTATGTTTATTTGTGTGTCTGGCTGTGGCATTGTAGACATATGATGTCGCCCACTACAGTACGCTCAAAAAATGAAAGGTTTAAATAAAAATGTAGGTAGTTTATCAGACATTGAATTAAATTAAATTTTATAACTGAATTAAATACGATGATTGTCTGTTCTATAAAATTCTCCAAAATCGTACAGAATTATGTCCCACGAAAAACCTTTAGCTTTACGTTACTTGTTTATTAAAGCGTAAATTGCGAATTCATATACTAAACAAAACAAGCTTTGTGGTTGACTTTAATAAGAATATAATAAAATTATTTGCAATCTAAATATTTTTTTCATTTACTTTTTCACATCTGTCACATTATTTGTTACAATAATTTCAACGCTGTTTATTAATATACTAAATATATACATATATATTAAAATAACTATAAAGTTCAATATACTTTTCAATTCCTTAACTTTAATAAAACATAGAAAACAGACAATGTTGGCTTTCATTACATAGCACTAACCTCCCGGTAAAGAATATGAATCCCGTAGGAAACGGAAAAAGTCTTTAGTATGTGGTCCATAAAATGATGCAGCTACTTCCACAATCATGTTTGTTGTTGGATTATTAAATTCCGACCAAAACAGCCTTCCACTCCTTGGGCTTTGGTCATCTTGCACCGAATTGTAAAATTCCTCTGTTTCAACTGTCGCTTCATCTTCGCTCGTCGAGGAGCCAAAAAATAAAATGAAAATGATCACGATGTTTATTTGCATTTTAATTTAGACTTAAAGGTATCTGACGAAATGTCGCTACTCCGTGACGTTCGCGGGGTGTATGAATTCAATCTCAAAAGGTACGTCGTATTAAGATCATGTAGAAGACGAATTCGGACTTGCATTTAATGAATGTGTGGGGAATAAGCATATATTGCCTGTTTAAAGACTACGTAGTGTTTACAAAAATTTTAAGGCCCTTTTAAATGTGTTTACATGTCATACTAATCATGTTCATTCATAAATGTCAAAATCTATGTATGTATTTTAAAATCAAAAATCATTTATTCATGTAAGTATCATAATGTACACTTATGAACGTCAAAAAATAAATATACATTGAATGCTTCTAATTTTACACTTACTGCCAGTTCTCAAATCAAGGGCGTAGAATGGAAGAGAATAACTGGCAATAAACTCTCCGCCACTGTTTTTAATCGCCAAGTTTTTTCTTTTACACGTTTGTAAGGAGCTGCAACCATTACACCATGTTCCATATGACATCTTAAGTAATAAAGAGTAATAAAATAAATTTAAAACAAAGATTTGTCCTCTATCAGCAGGAGGCATGGTGAAATAGAAGCACGCACATACATTCTCTTGGGAACAACACGCAAATACTAGTAGAAACTACTAATAATTGACGATAATAGATTTATAACAAATAGAAATACATATTATTTGCTGTCGTCCTTTATCGTAATTATTATTATACCTATCGAATTATAAATGTTGAAATGATTCAACGAGATTTCTGAATATATCTCTATCAATTATAAATAAATAATAATTAATACATTATTTTTTTAAGGTAGTTTTGTGCTGTAGATAATTGACCAGTGTACGAGTACGAGTTCTCCTTTGTTACGCATGGCTAATTGTTCTGTACGGCTGTGAAGCTTGCACAATTAAAGAAGATACCCGTCGGGGCTTAGAAGCACTGAGTTGTGGTGCTATCGTCGCATGCTAAGTTGGATCCAGACGGTCTCTAATGAGAAGATTCTTAAACGAGTTGGAATGCCGAAAAAACTTATGCAGAACATTTAAAACAGAAAATTTCGTACCTGGGCCACGTGTTGCGCCATGACCGCTACCACCTCGTCCAATTACCTAATTGTAATGAATAATCGAGGGTAAACCGTTAGAAGGAAGAAATCATGGCTTCTGAACGTTAGGGAGTGGACGGGGATTTCGATTGCAAAAGAGTTGCTGCATCTTGCACATGACAAGACACGCTTCGAGAGACTGACGGCCAACCTCCAATACCGGAGAGGCACTAAAAGAAGGAAAAAAAAGCATTTGTTTATGATACTTCTTATAGGTCTGTAAGGAATATCTAGATTGTTGTGACTTCAGTTTGGTGTATCAACCTGACAATATATCATCTAACGGTACACAAGATAAAAATATCAAAACATTAATATATGTAAATTGTCGTGTGTCATTGAACTACAGTTCGCTGACCAGTTTGATATGCGCAAAACTATACTGTTAATTTCGGTTTTTCACTTTTATTTTGTTGAAGTGGATATTTTATGAAAACCTGTTTGTAAACGAAGCCTTATTCTGTTATTTGACTTGCAAGTTAGCCTTCGTACAAAAATCTGCATCAATTTTTTTCTTTGATCTTACAGTAAAATGAATAACCGGGGGTTCTAGATGCAGATCTAACGATTTGCACATTATTAAAACTATGGTCGTCTGGTTAATTTACACTTCATAGAATTACATATTATTTCATAAGTGTATGTATATATGACATACAACACTTATGATCTTATGTTCCAAAATAAACGTATGTACAATGCCTATTAATATATACACTATATTATTATTTTTACGTATCTTATGATTGAAAGGATAAGAATAAAAAAATATTTTTACTGTCGTATTTTATTTACTATAATAATTATGATGTTGAATTAAACTGAAAAGAAAATTGAGTGCGTAAAACTTTTTTATAGCTATTATATTATTAAATCTTACACTATTATTATAAATCAATAACAAGTTACATATTATAAATCAATATTCAATTAAATAAATTATTTACTTGGAACCTAATTTTTGCACATATTCCGCTAGTAAGTAACAGGCGTTTATTTCGCTCACTTTGAGAGAAATGTATTTTGGTTTAAATTTTAGCCAGGCGTTTTTTATTGCCATCTAAAAAAATCTTCCATAATACTTAATATATATTTTGAAATATATATTATTTTCGTCTTCTAGATTTTATTTACTATTTACTATTACTATATTTACTATTGTGCCTAAACGTTGCAGAATTAGGTACTACTTTCAGAAACATTTCGAAGTAAAATTTTCGTTTACAAGGCCACAATAAAAATTTCTGTCTGTAATAATTTATTACCAACATTACCAGAAATTTGTATTGCTTGTTTTAATCATGTCTGACGCCTTTTCGCCTATCATTACCGCGGGTGCGTGTGTATGCGAAGATATTGGTTCAGGAATTATACTAGAATCCACAACACGTAACCTACTTATACCCATAACTCGAAGCTCTGGGTCAACTACTGCTTGAGGGTCGCCTACAGGCCCCATACGGCATGTTGCAATTTGATGGTGAAGAGTTGTCGTGAGAGTACGTACACCACATTCCCAATACTCATCTGAATTCAAGAGGAGGTCTGGACAAGTTGAAAATTGAGCTGGATACAGTTTTGCTCCGAACCGTTGGAAGGCCTCTGTTTCAGCTAATGTTTGGATGAATCTGATGGATGCCACGAATGTTTTTATATCCTTAGGATGTGTCAGATAATTACCGTACATAAGTGGAGGACTCTTTGGGTTGTTATCTTTTAATTCTAAGTGACCAACTGACTTTGGATGAAGTAACATTGGAAAAGCAGTCCAAGTATAAGTGGCATCAATGTGTCCGTAGGCTTTGTCAAAAAGTTCTTCCTGTATCATCATTCCTCTTCGTACAGACTTACTGCCACTTGCTCCACCGTCAGATACCAAAGAGCCTCCAATGCTTATAAGTTCAATATCAGGAACATTTTCGGGATCATCAGAATGAATGAAATGAATTTTCCATAATTGCTTACGCCATGTGAATTCTACTCCGTAAGCGACTTTATCTTCATTTATAAGAATCTTTGTCGCTCTCGCTAATGGTAAAATATGCAAGTTGGTTCTTTTTTTAATATTGTGCAAAAAAGCCTTTGCAGCGCTGACACGCTTTCCAGAGTGTGTGTTTGTTTGTACATAACCAAATCCTAGTTGATCTGGAGCGTTGTAATCAGTAGTCGGTATTCCTAATAGTCTTCCAGATTCGAGAAATGCGTCTGCTAATGGTGTTCTAAAATCAAACATGTAATTTTTTTTAATATAATTTAAAAATGATGTGTGATGATGAATAATTCTGTATATACGGAATTTAATTTTATTAATAGAAACTTTAAAATCATAAAGTGTAAACTTACGTCGGCGTAAACTCTATGTTCATTTCTCCTTTACGTCCATGATACGGAGAGTCTTCTAGCCCTGAAAGACTGGCTCGTTCAGATTTCTTGTAATACTCCAAAACCTCATCGTAACTCCTGTAAAGACAAATTATTATATGCACTTAATGCAACAAATATATACAAACTAGTACATCGTTATTGCTATTAGTAAAACCTGTTACGTACCAGTACCTACGATAATTAGAACATTCTAATATCGTTTTACAAATTGTATAGAACACGATAAGTATGGTTTTGAATATAAAGTTAAGTATAGCCTCGATGATAATTTATATAGTCGGTCGGTAGACTGGATTGTGGGATTTGCCGTTAAATTTTTATTATTTATTAACTGAGTTTTTTCGTTGTGAACAGCATTCACGGTGATTAAAACCTTTGTTACTATCTATGTACAAACGGGAGTATTTGTTCGTGTCGCTAAAGCTGACGCTTAACACGCTTTATCTAATTGTTATTTATTTCAGTCGAATTTTGCGTAGCTACATAACACAGATGAAAATAAAGAGTGCTTTGGTCAAAGTTTAATTACAATAATTAAATTATTGTGACTGATAAAGCTAGCCAAACATCTGTCGTTCTTAAGTTTTTTTTTTCAATGTGTATCTATAGAGTCAGATATTACCTACACTTGCGCTTTATCACATGTTTACATACATTTTTTGTGTTTCGTCTGTAAAGTGTATTATTATTGTTCACAACTGGCAACTTAGAGTCACCTGTGAAGGCAGGAGTGTTTTTATAAATAAATAAATGAATTAAAAAAATTCCTTATTAAGGTTTTCCTAGAGAGGTCGCTTGTTGCCTGTGGGAAAGTTTTTTCATTGTACTTTCGTTTTGGCATGTAACTAATCGTTCAATAAATAGGTATTTTTCGCATACCATCCATAATTTCCTTTAGCTGCGATACGATTCCAGTCTTGTGGTCTTCCTCTAGTGTAAATCATATAATTTATCACGCTAGATCCCCCTACCGCTCTCCCCCTTGGCCAGTAACACCTCTTATTTATCATACCTGTAATTAAGTAATAAAATCAGAATTTTTAGTGCATTAGTAATTTAAAAAAATATATTTCTGTTTAGTTTTACGTTGGTTGTTCACTATTTTTTTTGAATATGTAGTCTTATTAGTAAAAAAATTAAGAAGTTCAACTGCCAATATCATATCTTAAGATTTTCTATTTACACCCGTTATATAATTAAAAAGCTATTTTATACGTTTTAAACATATATATTATTTGTACGGTTTTATTTACTTTATTTGGTTTATATTGAGTGTAAAGAGCGAAGAGATTGCATTCTATCCGTCGCCAAAAATTGATTGTCTTCGTAGGGTTTGGTTATTGGAACGAAAATAAGAGATCGATCGATAGTCACGGTCAGATCTCGGATTGAAAACAAGCTTAGATTGTGGATTAATTATTGGGTTCGGGCGTAAAACTATAGCAAATGTTTTATGAAAAGTTCAATGTTTACGAGTGTGTTACCCACGACATATAATAAATTCATTTGACATACCCATACAAACCCCTGGTTGTGGTTCCATGTAATATGGCCATGTATATTCTGTTCTCTGAAAGTAAGGGGCAATTGAAGGCAAGTCTGTGAAAAGTGATTCTGGTCTGCCTACTTCAAGAAGAAGGACTGTAGTATTAGGATTTTCAGTTAATCTGTTTGCGACGACGCAACCAGCTGATCCTGCGCCAATAATAATGTAGTCGTATTGAAAGTATGGCGCCTTTAAGTCTGAAAAAAAGAGTTTACTTTACCGAAAGATTGCTTAGTATTGGTCATATATTACAAAATTCTTGGAAAAAAAGTCAAACATTCTAATTGCATACATGTTTGTTTTCTTCATACTTACTGTTTGGTAAAGGATATTTGTCCCGGAAAATGTCGAAGATATCATCTGGTTTATTTTGGTCATAGTTCGAAGAAACAGCTAACTTCAGAAGGTCCATAGGCTTTTGCACCAGTGTTTGGAATGGTTTTATAAGATCCATATAATTCGGTCCACTCGAAACATACAAACATTGGCAGACAATAATAATCATTGCTGCTTTCATTTTGAAATTTAAACGAATTGTTCATACATAAAGTATAGATGATAAAATAATTATTATACTTCGATAGTAATAGATGTGATATTTCTTGTATTGTATTTTATGTACTGCAAACGAAAATATAAGATTATATGTTAATTAAGAATGAATTATTATTATGAGATAATTGACTAACTGTAATAACGATATGATCCGATGGAACTTCAGGGATTACTTTTAAATATAGTACGTATTATTGTTGGAAAATTTAGAGCGTTTAAGGAACCTAATTTATCTAATTACAAAGTAGTATTAGCCTACCTATACCTGAGTGGATACGCAAGGTCGTTCAGTCCATGCACTTTTAGCAATAAAACAACTTGGTTAAATGTCCAACCTCTCACTGGAATAAGTTAAAAACTACTGGAGTCTAGTCTTAAAATTCTGTATAATTCAGGTCGTACACTAAACTTGTAATTGTGCAACATTATACGAAACCTCCAGTTTGGAAAATTAATTTATATGAAATGTTTTAAAATTGTTACGGAATGCATGTTCGTGACTTCATTTTCGTCTTACATTTTCAAAATTTAATATATATTTTAATTTATACACTTCATGGCTGTTTTTTATGTTTTACTTCACTCTTGGCATTGAGAATGTAAAAAATATATGTCAAAAATTATTTTAATTTTGAGGCTTAACGGCAGCACACCGTGAGTACTAAATATTATTAAGTATGAATACCGAATATGTACTTAAATAATATATTTTGTCATAGATAAATAATTAGTAAAATGAAACATTTAAATCGATTGATTATATATCTTTGACGTATATATTTATATTTTCATTTCTGTAATAATCATATAAGTATAGTCATTGGTGCATAACACAGGTCATCTTCTGAATTGGAAAAATTGAGGATTCTATGTATTTGAATTGTGGTAATCAAACTTTAGAAGAAAGGAAGAAAACTGTAATATTTTATCATTCATTAAGTAGTCATGCAGTGCGTTAGCAATATACCGCGCAGGGCAACAACGGGCATGCGGGTGATGAGTACATTAGAACAAAACAAAGGAGCGCGAAACAATCACGTCTGTACAAGTTTCTGGCGCTAAAATCCAGCCGAATACTTTTGCCGAATATTCGGTATTCGGTAAACTGCCGAATACACTATTGCTTGCAAGTCTAATCTATAGAGACCTAAACTAACTCTTTATAAAATTCATTAAGTAAACGTTATCTTTTTATGTATGTGGACTGTGAGTATGGCTCTGTGTCATAAGATCGACCCTTTATGTGGCGGTAGACAGATGAAGTATTTTATTATAAACTAGCAGACTCTGCCAAACGTTGCTGTGGCTAAGGTTTTTTTATTACATAGTAGTAAACTATTCAAGTGAAACTTATGTGAGTATAGTTATAAGTATAGATACAGCTTATGTGAAACGTTGGTACTTTTATCACAGCGCCATCTGTTAGAATTGTATCAAATAATAAACAAATAATAAATAATTTGTAATAAAATAAAATTGCGACTATAATTAAAGATCTAAGCTATCCTATCTCTTAAGTTGGACCAGACTGCTCACGGTGTGCCAATTTAATTTAAAATCGGTTAAGTAGTTTAGGAGTCCATCGCGGACAAACATCGTGACAGGAGATTTATACATATGAAGATTAGTTGACATAATAAAAAGATTAGTTGACATAATAAGAAGATTAGTTGACATAATAAAAGGTACTTTTGACCTGTCATCACAAAAGCGGGCAATGTGACCGGCCTATTTCCTCTTCACCTTTATTAAAAGGGGTTGCTACGTATGTAATGTTTGTTTTACACTGTTTTTTACTTTATCTTCAGTGGAAAAATAGTTGCTAGTAAGTTGGTATATTCGTTTCTTATTTTATTTACTCACACTTTGTTGCAAAAAAACACAAATTACACAATACATAAAAATACAAATACAAATAACAAGCGATCTCTTCCAGGCAACCCTACTAAAAAAGAAAAAATAAATAAAAATTATAAGTGCAAGAAGTGCAACCAGAAGTTATATAAAACAAAAAATATATTTCTCTATAGAACCTTACTCTAGAGAAAAACGAAAAAAATGAATATTAATAAGTAACTAAAACTCAAAGGTAAGCTTAAAGATTCATGAATAGCTAATGTCAAATGTTCTTTACGAACGCGTTTTTAAAATCCACTTTGAGCATATGACAGACATCTATGTAAGTATTCAGGTGTCCAGGGGGTCTAGTCAAGACATCTTAACAGTAGTGTATGTAGAAAGTCAAAAACTAAATTTGTATGAAAATGACAGCTGTAGTTGCTACCAACTGTCGACACTAGCTGTCATTTTCATACAAATTTAGTTTTCGACATTCTACTTACACTACTGTTAAGCCGTCTTGACTAGACCCCCAGGGCTGTAAAAAAGTCTCAATTTAAGTCGGATTTCAGAACTTAAAATTTTTTTTATCCATACTAGATTTACTAATCTAGTTGTTTCATCCACATGTCGGTTATGATTAAACGATATTTGCTTGCCTAGGTAGTAGGTACCTTCTATATATGTAGTTTGGGACATATTCAAGAAACGTGACTTTGAAAAAACTGTTATTTCTTTAACGTTAACGGTTACTTAATATTCACATAATGACATGACATACTAATACTATATTATATATTAGTAAATAAAGCTATATTATATAAATATATAATATACTATACTATTATTATTAATATTGTGTATTATATATAATATTAGTAAATAAAGCTGTTTAAAATGAAATAACAGTTATTTAGGATCCTTATTCTTACGCAATAAGTATAATAAGTATAATAAATAATAAGTTATAAAACTATATTTAAGAAGCTTTCTAGAATAGCTTTTTGTGACCTATAAAACCGGTTCAGTGCAGGTTTGAGAATTTTTTTAGTGTCAATTTTGTACCACTCCGGATATAATTATGATAAATATAGCTACAGGGCGGTTAGTTGTAATCTTGTATATGACTGCAAAGAACAAGTACCGTATTTTGTTTTTATCGCGGATATGCTTAAGGAAAAGCAGCTATTAAAAAATACAAAAAGAGGGTAAATTTGTTTAGTTGAGTCTTTATTTGGTTACTCAAACAATTATATTAACTATTGTTTCAAAGTAGTGTAAGTATCATCATTATAACTAGCCATACTTTCAGGTCCATCTGTGTATTGCGCTTTCCATTCTCCTCAAACTCGACTGGCATCCATTTGCAACCAGTCCTTGGTGATATAGTAGATTTTGTCGGTTGGGGGCAAGCCGCTCTTTGTTCTACCGAGGTCTCAAGGATTCAAGGAGCCTTCAGGTCTATTGGGTCTTGTACATGCGCGCTATATGGCCATTGCAGTAACAGTCAAGTAGATGTAACTTTTATGTCTGTGATGGCAATCCTCATAGTCAACTTGATACAATTGGGGTCGAAGACTGTGATCGCTCGCAAGCAGATATATGTGTATGGACGTGGAGCAAAAAAAAATAAGCAACAAAATATTGATAAATGCGCCATGGAGACATTTAGTCGCTCCAACTTGCCTCGTGATCATGAGTACAACGGGTACAACGAAGCGGGAAACGTCAGTAAGATACCAAGGAGTGGTTGCCCATTATTGGGTGGATACCTAACTGAATTTTTGAGATCATTGTGGAACTCGTCTGTTTGGGTGCCTACTGAATGCTGTCTCCGATACGATTGACATATTTGAGTGTTCGAAGAGTCAATTCACAGTAGCGATATTGTATATATTATATAGTTTACTGTATTTTACTTAAGTTTTCCCGACATTATCGTATTGGCATACTACGTCAGGATATTCTTTTTTTATTAACACTTCGTTGCATTACATAATTTTTTTATAAACATAATTTAATGAAAAGCAACTGGCGGCCTTATCGCTTTCGAGCGATTTCTTCCAGGCAACCACTGTGAGTAAAGGAAAAAAAACTTGTATTAAATAACATAAGGTTGGCAAGAAGTGCAAAAATACATATAACAAATACAATAAGAAGGAAAAAACATACTTGGAACAAAAAAAAAACTAAAGTGATATAGGATACATAAAAAAAAAAATGTATTTATGTATTAAATAAATAAGTACCTATTCCAGCCATAAGTTTTGTTACAAATGAATTTACATTTTTTTTAAATGAAGTAATGTAATATTATTAAAATTTATACCTACACATTTATTAAAGTCTCAACAGAACATAAAACAATATTCTATTCGAAATCGCTTTTGCTTTTTTTACCACCTTTGGCCTTAATACATTCTGTTTCGCTACGGATTTACCTCCACTCCATACATTTTTTGAGACGCAATGTCGCTGTGTCGTTTAGAGCAGCATGTCCTCTAAAACTGACCATGATTTGAAATCTAAAGGCTTGAGGTCTGAGCTAGATGAGGCCCAATCTTCAGCTCTTATAAAGTCCGGAACGTTGGTTTCTAGCCAGGCTTTGGAAGTTCGTGTCGAATCCTGCTGGAATCTCCCAAGGTATATTTAAAAAAAGTGTATTGCTTAGAGGTTTCAGAACATGATCCAAGACTTTGGCTGAAGTTTTCACTCCTTTTTCACAAAAATATAATATACATAAAACAAAAATATAAAAATTTTGTGACTCCTAGATGCGCGCGTGTCTTACGCACCAGGAAAGCATCACTGACTCAGGATTATGACCACGTTGTACCTTTCCGACCACTTATGCATCTTCTTTAAAACTGTTAGCAAATATACATACACTTTAACAATTTGCTTATTGTAGTGTCCCTCAATTGTGATTTTTTTCATCGGTAAAGAGAAAGTTTCTGTGCTTTTCGCCTGCGTATGGCGGCAGAAGGCGTTTTGCCGCTTCACTCTCTTTAATTATAAATATTGATTTACGCCCAAACCCAATAACCTATGTCAATCCATTTTTGACGGATTGTAATAGCCGTCTGTCGATACTAGCTATCCTAGGCCTTGGTATGAAAATAACAGTTCAACTGTGCCAGTATTCATCTTCTATTCCAATCTTAAGATTTCAAATTACACCAGTTTTTAAAATAATTGAATATTATTTTCACGGTTTTATTTGGTTTATATTGATTATCAAATATGAGACTAAAGAGCGAAGTGATTGCATTCTATCCATCGCCAAAAATGGATTGTCTTCGTAGGGTTTGGTTATTGGGATGCAGGGAGATGGATCGATTGTCAGGGTCTGACATGAAGGAATTGACAGGAATTCACGATCTTAGATTGTGGATTAATTATTGAGTTCGGGCGTTAGAATGTACCTACTGTATATCGACGATAAGCACCGAGCTTCAGGTCTTGTTTAATAATACGTGACCGAGTCCTCGTGGGAATCTTCATTTCTCGCGGTAACATTTTTTGCTTCCTTATGTAATGTTTGAGGGATTCTGCCTTTGCCTAACAGTACGTGGTTGCCCCGATCTTTTCTAGTTTTCGCATAATATAATCAATACAAAGTGTTATTCTATCTGTTGATAGTACGATATACGAACATACGGCTGATACCAAGCGTTTGAAGAACTGGAATATGACCAACGGCTTCACACCCACTTTGTGCAAGGCGATCACTGCACCCTATTGTCCTTAACAACACAACAACGCGTGTTGTAATTTGATAATAAATACGAAAACATGTGAATTGGCGCGAAATTGAAAGAAGTTTTTTAATAATATACCTACGTGTTCCAAATTTAAATAATAAAAATGTTAAGAAAATGGATTAGCAATTTATGCAATTACGGCCAGACTAGATGTATTAAATATTTTAATATGACATAATGTTAAAAAATATTAACCCTTTGTACATAATGGGGCAATTCATATTAAATATTAACAAACATTTGTTTTCAAGCAGGCGTTAAGTTTAATAATTCTAATAATTTTTCACTTGTAAATTTTTTGAATTACTGGTATTTTTTAGCAATTTAGATTTATTTGTATTCAATGTACACTAGTACAGTGTGGAAAATGTGTTTTTTAATACTAACTCGTCCGTACTCACGTATTTCTAGGTAAGAATTTTTTTGAAGGCCCATAACCCTGTAATGGCAAGGCCAGAGGAAACATAATTGTGTAGGCCTAAAGGAGAAGGTCAATTTTTCTTATATATATATGAAAATTTTACCTTTTAATTGACCTATATTAATTTATGATGCATGTTGTAATAAATATAAAATATGTGTGTGTACCAGAGTACACAGGTAAGAAGTGAAACTTCTTTACGACATATCATTTTTCTACTATTTGCAACTTCACAAAAATGGGGTAGATAAGGCTTAAGCCTTAAGAAAAACAATTTTTTCAGTCATATTTGTAAATACTTGCTAATATTAAAAGATTTATATACATTCACTGATACTTCAATCAAAAAGTGAGGTTAACCTCAAATAAATATTAAAATGATGCTCATACATGTTGAATTTATAAAACGAAATGTATAATCACTCTCACTTTTCTTGTAAATTCACTTAAATTTGAACAAGTCTTTTTATTTTATCACTTTCAAATTAATATATTGTTATTCTTATTTCAAACCAAACTTCAAAACTAATATATTGTTGTTATTATTATCATATATGTATTTTATTCATTATATTCTTTACGTCACTATACTAAACTTCGATAAAAAAAGCAACATGGCGCGTAGCCGAAAAACGTGACGTTTTCTTACAAAATTTCTCCCATACGTTCCCATATAAAGAAGTTTCACTTCAATATTACAAAAATAGACACGAGACCTCATACATCTATCAACATATTTAACCTATATATGTTTATTCCAATAACTATACCATATCACTGTATTTTATTAATATAATTTAGTTTCTGAAGAATTTGTAGGCATACACATATGAAATTATTTTCTTAGAAATTGATTCTCATGATACTCAAGTTTTAATTTTTTAATATATTTTTTGAATTATTATATATATGTATAAATAAAATGTTTATGTATTTTTAGATTATTGTGTGTGTTCCTTAAGCATATAAATTGATATTTTATATGCTTAAGGCGCACAATATACAACTTATCACCCCCACCCAGTTTAACTTGCCGGAAACAGTTACTTAAAAAAACTAACATAACCTAAGTGGTTTAACCTAAAAAATCAGTGTCTATGTATGCCAAGGTCGTACAGAACAGCAATTCAATCAAAGGCTAATATAAAGCCAAGTTTAAAAATAAGTGCAAAAAAAATCACATAAAAACAATCACGTAAACTTAAAGTAACGAATTTAATTTCTGACAAAACCAACAGTTGGTGGCGGTTTACTTTATATTTAATGGGGACGTGAAAAATAAGCGATTAATCAAATTTTTCAAGTTAAAATTGATTTTAATATTAAAAATCATCGATTCTTTTATAATTGAAAATCAGTCATAGTTATTTTTTTATTCGCCACCTCCCGACATTATGTCTGGTTCTTTATAATCCGAATTATTAGGAATATTTGATTTCGATATTTACAATGCGATACATCAAATATATCCAATGAGATAAAGAGGTAGAGTTATTAAACCTATATGGTACCCAAACAGTTCACGCGCCGGAAACAGTTATTAAAAAAAATTTTATATACTAACCTAACCTAACCGAAAAGGGTTTTTGGACAGCTCCGGTGCTACGGGATATGCAGCCCTTTTCACCCTTGCGTACCATAGCACAGGCATTTTATTCAAATACTTCATAATGCTTTGTTACAGCGCATGGGGGCTGCTCTTTCTGGTCGTCCACGGTTTTAAAATAATACTCTACGGGTAAAACATACAAGTCATCAGTTGAGGTTGACTGAATCGGTGTAAAAAATGTGAACCTAGCTTAACCAAGATCTAGTTGACATGTAGATAAATAATATTTATTTCAGAAATATACACATTATCTTTACAGTCTATGCGAATGCGTCAATGTGTACAAACATTTAATTAAATATAAGAATGTACATAAAAATTAATACATTTAATATACACAATATCGCTGCTGTGAATTCACTCTGCGAACATACAAATATGTCGATAGTATCTGAGACAGCATTTAGTAGGCGCAACGTACTGGATAACGGGGATCTGTGCAAAAGACTGGTTCTTGCCTTTGGTGTCGCAAATAACCTAGGCCTTCGCCGTCGCACATATCCCATAGGTACTAAGAAGCCCAGTTCCTGGAGTACACTCGGGTTACACATTATCCCCCTCAAGACTTTCAGTACGTAGTAGGCCAACTGTAAGTCCCGTCTGGTTTCCAATTTGTTGTACCTCACCATCCCTAATATATATTATGAGTGCTATAATACAATTACCTATACATATTGTAAAATAGCCAAGATTCCAAAAATTCCAAATGATTTAAACGCAGAAGCACATTCATGTAAACTTGAAAGTAACGGATTGAATCTGTCAAAATCTACATTTATAATAGCGGTTTGCGTTTCGTTTCACAAGTTTAGATACACGCTGCTTGAAATATTATTAGATTATAATTAAGAGACAAGTTTAAACTGTATGTAAAATGTACAAATTTTAATACAATATGTACACAAAATTATATTTCATTTTTGTTGTCACAACTCTGGCAGCCAAAATTACTTGGAGGGCTTCCATGCAGGGTCTCCCAAGATACCTGCACAATCAGTATCATCAAATTCAGATGACATATTTCTAAATCCAACCCTAATTTACAGATTACACAAATTTGGTTGGCCTTCACCGTAACAAACATACATTGCAATGTTCCATCCATATAACATCAACTGTATTTATGCCACAAAATACACAGTCCCTACAGCTTTTGTTATATATAGCCTACACAGAATAAAACTGAAAGCAGACCTATGTTATTTGAATATTTATTACTTCGAAAATGAAGCTTACAGAAATCACAGTACGCAGACCATTTGAAACACATATACCATCGCTTTGAGCTTTGACCGCCATTTCAAATACCATCCTTATCAGTAACCTTAAATTAGTATTTACTTACACAATAGTCATGCTGATAAAACTTATCCTATTAACAAATATTTAAATCATAGAAGCAAATTCACAAACCGATAATGTGTAATTGTTAGAAAGACCGATTTCACTCTTTGGATAATATTCAGTCGGAGGCTTAACGCTAAGCATGACTTCCGTTTCCGGTATTTGACATACGAGTCATAATCAGCGATATTATGACTAACTAGAATTCTAATGCAGAAGGCAAAACAGATTTAATATTACACATTTTACACTTAGCATTATAATGCTAATATATAATGGAAATAAAATGCTGTTTTGTGCTTTTGAGTTTGCGACTATGATTTAAATGTTTCCTATCTGGTGGTATGTGTTTAAAATAATTGAATTTTGATTTCACCATATTTATATATAATACCTTTACCATATATGAACAATATAATATTAAGGTATAGCTTGAAATAATTTTTCTAGACATTTGTCTTCCTACACAATCTACAAACATTAACATACATGTAAAATTGAGGTAGCCCCAGTAAGTTAAATAATACTTGTGATGGAGCAACCTCGCAACTTCCCTTAAATTATAGATTACAATGTTTGGACCAAAACAACTGAAATATGACTTGACAAACTTAGTTACAAAATATATTATTTTTCTATTTATTTATTTTTGAATTAAAAACTAACTAAATTAAACAAATAATAACGCACGGTCTTTGCGTGCGTGCGTGTGAGTGCGTGCATGTGTGTTTGTGTGTGTGTGTGTGTGTGTTTGTGTGTTTGTGTGTGCGTGTGTGTGTGTGTGTGTGCGCGTGCGTGCGTGTGTGTGTGTGTTTGTGTGTGTGTGTGTGTGTGTGTGTGTTTATCTGATTCTCGTCAAAATTAATTCTGTTTCTTCATATGTGATAGTTTTCAACCACCCAGTTACGGTATTCTTACAATTATATAATAACATCGGATATATATTTAATTTCTGATTCAGTTTATTATAGATGTAGGCAGCCTGTGTAGTAAATTGACGTTGAGCAAAAACTGTGTGCACGCGTGGGGCGTATGCTACAATATCTTTACGTCTCTTCTTTAGTTTACCTGGACTAAATGGTAGTGTTTTGTGCATACGTAGGGTGATATGCAAAATGTATAATTTTCTAACGCTCAATAAGCCACTATTTCTGTAAAGGTCATCGGTAGAGTATCTATATGGTTTGTAGTTCATTACTTTAATAAGGGCCCTTTGAGATCTCTCTAAATCTAAAAACTTAGTTTTAGTTGCTCCTCCCCATACGGGAATGCAGTATATTATAATAGATTGAGCCAGGGCTAGATAAACTTTATTAAGCAATGACGCGGGCATGACGTAGCGTAAGTTTTTAAATATCCAAATAAGTTTTCTAACCCGGGCCATAATTGTTTCGATGTGTAAGTGCCATGATAACCTTTGGTCCACTGTAACTCCAAGATATTTGGTAGAGTTGACACGTTCTATGGTCTGACAGCTACAATTCTGGGCAATCGGATCACCACACCTATGAATCCTAACTCCAAAGTCGTAACCCGGCTGAGATCTTTGATTCGCAGTAAAACATATAAAATTTGTTTTATTAACATTAAGTGAAAGTAAGTTGGTATTAAGCCAGCCAGCTACTTCAGCCAGACCTAGTTCAGCTGCGGATTTCACAGCCATCCAAGTCGCTCCCGTGTACACAATCGCGGTATCATCCGCGTATGAGTAGATCCGTCCGCCATTGCTCCGAATATTACAAAGGTCATTTATATATATCAGGAACAATGTCGGGCCAAGCACGCTTCCCTGCGGGACGCCATATTCCACGGTTTCTTCTTCACTTATCAAATTATTAATTTTAACTTGTTGTTTTCGACCTTGTAGATAACTTCTAAAAAGGGAGAGAGCTGTATCACGAATTCCTATGGCTTCCAGCCTGCGCAGAAGAATGGGAACGGAAACGGTGTCAAATGCCTTTTTAAGGTCCAAGAATATTGTTACGCATTTAATACCTCTGTCTACATTATCAATTATGTCATTAGTAAGTGCAGTCACGGCATCTTGTGTAGACAGGCCCTTCCTAAATCCGTATTGTGTGTTGGATAAAATTTTGAATTTATTTAAGTAATTGACCAGTCTATTGTTCAGTAACTTTTCTAATATTTTAGAGATACATGGCAGTACGGATATAGGACGGTAGTTATTGACGTCGTTCAGGTCCCCACTCTTATGCACAGGCGTAATCAACGATCTCTTAAATACGGCTGGAAATATTCCTGTTTTGAAGCAGGAATTAGCCAGCTGGCTAATGAGCGGGACAATAAAGTCTCTGGACATTTTCAAAAACTTTGTGGGTATACCATCCCAACCAGGTGCGCTCCCAGAATCGAGACCCATGAGTATAGCATCCACCTCACGAGGACTAGTCTCAAGAAGAACAAACGAAGACACCCGAGAACAAATGTCTGTAGTTGTTGGGTTACCGAAGTTAAGTAAAATGTCCTCAGCTAAAGTTGACCCTATTTTAACAAAGAATTGGTTGATACGGTTTAGTGAGTCAAGCGGATTCGGAGTAATATTCAGTAGACATGTATTTGAGGATTTGGGGGTTTTAAATTGAGTTACTTCATTAATTTTTATCCAAAGCTGTTTAGGATTTTTAACTGAGTTAGCTATTTGAGTTTTATGAAATTGTCGTTTAAGTTTTTTAATTAAGTTTGAACAGAAGTTACGAAAGCGTCTAAATGTTATTTTTAAGATTACGTTAAAAGGATTCTTCTTTAGTTTAAGTTGCATTTTATTGCGAAGTTTAATACAGCGTAGGGCTCCTAGTGATATCCAAGGTTTAAGAATTCGCTTGCTATTAGAGATTGTCTTAGTTTTAGTGTTACAAAGTAATATGGTTTTTATTTCATGGATAAATTTATTAGCCAAGGTCTCCGGATCATTGTAAATATTGAAAAATGACATGTCTGAGTTAAATAAGTCTTTACACGCGTTTTCAAAGTCAATAGAAGTTGAATACCTATGGCAGTTTCTAGTTACAGTTTTTTGTGCTAGGTTTAATACTACCATGGCATGGTCCGTGATAGTTGTAGTCAAGACAGCCACAAAAGCAGAGCTCTTAAGTTTATCGAATTTCAGAAAAACATGGTCGAGGCAGTTCGACTCTCTAGTAGGTAGACAGTGCCCGGGAAGCAGCCCATGTCCTGCCAGCATGTTTAAATAATTTAATCTATTGTGACGCTGTTGTAAGGATTCAGACTCTCTACCTATTAGGTTGATGTTTATATCCCCAGTTATTATAATATTTTTAGGTGTAGTAATAGTATCGAGATAACTATTTAGGGAAGTTATGAAATTATCTGCACAGGCGTGTGATGGGGAACGATATATACCTATAATAACGTATTCGGCGATAATTAGCTGTATAGCCGAGGCGTGCGAGAGTGAAACTTCTGTTACCCGACAGAGATGGTTGTTTTTTATGTATGCTACAACGCCATCATTTTGATTGAGCTGATTTGTAGTATGATATGAAGAGTAATTACGGAGGAGTGGTAAGCGTTTACTATTATTTAGTCTGCACTCTGTAAGGATCATTACATCCACATCATGATTCATTTGCTGTAAATTTACCTGAAGGTCGTCAAAATTACTGTAAATACTTCTAATATTTTGTGTCAAGACAGTGAAATTATTTTGCTCAACGTAGTTACTAAATTCTTCGATGTCAATTATTTTTGAGTTACTAATTTCTGTATTATCTAGTTCCCATAAGGTGTTTAAATGATTATCCATATTCAGTTACGCGTGCAGAATGGCGTAGCTTGCCCTTTACTCTATTGAATAGTTGCATGTAAGTACCGTTGCAGGATAACGATGTTTTGAGAGTACATATAGTGCTATTGAGACAGTTAAACTTATTGTGTAAGAGTGTGTATGATTTTGTGTATGTGTGTTTAAGTGTGTATGTATGTCCGTAAAAAAGGGATTTTACACTGAATAATACTTTTAGATACCGTAGATTACAACTTTTTGAACTACTGTTACTTGGTTTATCAAAACAATGTAGGTTAATTATAAATGCTAAAACTTTAAGTATGAATAGACTAATAATTATTTTCTTAATACTAATACATGCACAAAAAATAAGCGATAAGAATAGTAAGAAATAAAAAGAAGTTTCACAGTATAGTCACGTTTCCTGTAGCAAAAGGTGTACCTGGGCTTCGCTGTTAATGAGGATAACCCGAGAATTTTCATCTTTCTTGACGAAGACTCGGCCATGTTTAGTCCAGCAGAATTTGTACTCTTTTGATTTTGTAAGGTCTCGGGCCAGGAAAAATAGTCGGGCTCCTTTTGATGTTAACTGTTCCGATATAAAGACAGGGGTTTCTTCATTTTTGGTAAATCCGAGATGTTTAGCCTGTATCTTTGTTTTATTTTTAATATTGTAGCTCTTGACTTTCAGAAGTAAATCCATTTTAAGAATCGATGAGGCTAGTTCGACAATTATGGGGGTGTTATTTACCCCAGACTTTCTACTCTGGATTCTGTAAATATCTTTTATGTCTTGCTGGCTCATATTAAAATTTACAGATTTTGAGAGACACAATACCATATTAATTAAGTCGTCTCTATTTTCGTTTCCGTTCTTTGGCACATTTTTAATTTCAATACATGTCTTCCGAGTTGTCCTTTGCAGATCCTCTATTTTATCTTCTAGGATATTAATATACTCCCTATCTTTCTTAGTCTGTACCTCTAGTGATTCTATCTTCTTCTGAAACTCTTCTTGTTGAGCAAACAAACGCGTGATTGATGTTTCTATGTTACTGTTAGTTAATTGCATTTCCTTGAGATTGTTATTAATTTCTCTAAGTTCTTGTTGCTGAGTCTTCGTAAATGACGCGAACAATTCTTTCATGTATAATTTAAATTGAGAAAAATCCGAAGGTTCAGCGGGTGAAGTATGCATTTCCTGTTCTCTTTCTACTCTGCACCTTTTATTGACCCTACTATTTCGCATGGAAATAAAATTCGGTGGTGTACTTTCAATACCTGCTTCATTTATGTTACTGTCAGATAACGACTTATTTAACTGTGTTGCGGACATTGTACCAGGGAATAATGCACAGCAAAGTAACCACTAATGCGTATCTTACAACGGGCCAATTAGTCACAAGGTAATTAGCGAAAGGGGTGTCGCTAATTAGGTAATTATCCAGTGGCGCTTGTGAAAGGTGGAGCTTAGCGGTGAGTGGTCGCCTTCAAGGTCACGTATGACCAATAGTTAATAATTAGGTGTGTTACCCGTACTTCTTGTTCGCTGCGCAGGCGCTGGTTTGTTGTCGCCGATCTCAGGTACCAGGGTGGCAGGATCGTTTCTCTGTCTACGTAGTCTTCACACGTTGGGTATCTTCACACGCCGGTTACCTCTTGTGATTTTATGCGCTCCTATTTTCTTCTTTGAATTTAGTGTTACCAAATTTATAATTTAATATTTAAATAAACTTTTACAAGGGGTCCACTACACGTCTACACCTATCGGCGGTCCGGGGGAAGAGGTTATATATTAAAATCTACATTCGAAATGGTTGTTTGCATTCATAAAATAATAGGGATTTTACTTAAGCTCTATCAACACGAAATTAGGTTAATTTCAATGTTGATTATTCTAAAACTTTAAAATTCTAAAATTAGGAAATAATCGATAAATATAAAAAGGTGAATATTTTTATTCATCTATTTTTCATGCTTAAAAAACAATTGATTGATTAATATTGATTGTATATCAAAATGTGTACCGTAGCGACATCTAGTGTAGTTTATGTTAACTGTATCTATGTAATTGTCTATGATAAAATATACAAGCCAGTCTGTCTTTTAAAACGTACTCGGTTGTTTCAATTAAGAATTAAATATCTATTTTTTTTGCAGAATGTCACATCTCTAATAACCAATATTTCATGTACGTAGGAAAATGTACGGGTTGGTTACGAATTTCAATACATTACGACAAATTTTAGATATTTTTTAAAATATTTAGATGCAACTCTGGCAGCAAAAATCACTTGGAGGAGTTCTAATCAAGGTTCCCCGAGATACCTACATAATTAGTATGATCAAAAACGGTCGACGTAATTCTAAATCCAACCCCTTATGTAATAGATGTAAACGATAAATTCAAATTCAAAATCATTTATTCATATAGGTAACATAATGTACACTTATGAACATCAAAGAGAGGAAATATACATTAAATGCTTCTAATTTGAAATTTATGCCAGTTCTCAAATCACGGGCGTAGAACGGAAGAAAACTGGCAATAAACTCTCCGCCACTCTTTTAATCGCCTATATAGTCCCAAAAATTGTATACTCATTATTCCTGACTAACAACATAATTTTTATCATATTATGTACTATTTTGGCTCAATTTAAATTAATTCGAAACAAATCTGTAAAGTTTCACAATCATTACGGTAATTAAAACATTTTATTCAAAAAACAAAGTGCACCACATAAAAATCTTTAAACGCGTGTTTAGTAAAACAATTCTTCTTTTTCGAATTATACACATTATTACAAATGTTACTGAGGATACGATGTGCTATAGATCTAACTGAAATATGACTAATTAGTAATATAAGGGTAGCCAAACTTATTAACTCTGCGCGTGGTTCACGTAGTAAATATCCTTCACTCGACAAGCGACATGTCGATCAATGTTGATTTCTAAGGTTATGTTGTGCTAAGAATATTTTAATTACCTTCCCTATACCTGAGCTTGGTTAACCTCGGTTAAACTTGCAAGTACTAATTGCCAAAAATTGTAACAGTTGGACTCAAATATGTATTATTTTTATTTTTAAAGTATACATTATGGAGTCGGGGTCGAGTGGTATGTATATGTTTCATCAAATTGTATGAAATTCTGCTTATACTACTTCATCGATGTTTGAAGAAATCAAATGAAATCAAATCAAAAATCATTTATTCATATAGGTAAAAAATATACATTAAATGATTCTAATTTTACATTTACTAACTATATCAAAAAGTAAGAAAAAAGCTAGAACGAAGGAGAAGTGAAATAATTGTAACACGTCTTACAAGATAAGCCACCTTTTTTATACTTGACCTGAGTTTGATATTAGACGTCGAGTATTTTGGTATGGTCGTAGTTCGTACACAATACTTCAATTCTGGCCCGTCTCCATGATAATGCTGAAGCAGTGATAGAGCGGGAACGTATTCTTACTTACCCGATCAATAATTATATTGTATAAAATAATTAATTCTTCATTTCTATTAGTTAAAATGATTTTGTTCTTTTAAACAGATGTATCATAACATTAAATAAAAGGTACGTAAATAATAACATGAAATAACTATTTTGGAGGTATAAAAACGATTTTTTATTAGTTTTTAATTATAATACATGTAGTCCTGAATGCCCTTAAAAGTCCTCCCTTTTAAACAATAATAATATCAGTCGAAATAGTTCAAATTTAATATTAATTTTGTACCTGCTAAAATAGTTAAATTTTGATTTTAATATACTTTTGAAAAAAACTTGACAACATTTAACTTTATTTTTTTTAAAATAATTGGACATCCACTTACTAATCAATAACTAAAAGATTTCTGATATCAGAACAGGCATCACAACAATCCAATTATATTCAATATTTTTTTAGAGAAATTATATTACAATTTTTTTAATAACGCATGAATCAGTTAAAAATACTCTTACAGTAGAAGAGATACAAAAACTTGTATTATTTGCTAATTATAAATATTTATCTATTATATAGGAAAACAAATGCTTTGCTATAATTTTTAGTCTAGAAATAAATTATTACACCTATTAAATCACAGCTAAAAACAGAATTATCCATAATGCTATATTATCCAAAAGTATTAAGTTTTATGGCCCCAATCCTGTTTGATCATATCTGATCCTTTTTCTGCAATCATAAATACAGGAGAATTTGTATGACTTGATACTATTTCCGGCATTACACTAGCGTCTATGACCCTTAATCCAGAGATACCGTGGACTCGTAGTCTATTATCGACAACAGAAGAAGGGTCGCTCTTGGCTCCCATTTTACAAGTACCACTTTGATGGTATATGGTAAATGTAAACATCTGGGCTTGGCACGCAAAATAAGCATCGCTTCCAAACGGCCCATATTGTAGACATTCCTCTATTGGCACGTCGTACATTTTTGTCTCCAGTTTTCTCATAGACGGCTGTCTTGAAATTTGTATTGCAACCTTGATCCCTTCCACGATTTTTTCCAAGTCCTCGGGGTGGTCAAAGTAATTTGGTATCAAAGTTGGTTGTACTTTGGGGTTTCGACTTTGCAACATAACTCTTCCTTTTGATTTCGGGCGCATTAACATGGGGAATACCATGAAAAAGTCATTTCTTCCCAAGTCTTTGTATGTGTCTAAGAAGATTTGCTCATCGAAATTAAAGTTCCGAGGTAATAAAGGATCGGAATTCAATCCGCCACCGATAAAAAGAAGTTCCATATCTGGCCAAGCGGTCCCGTTAAATTTATCTTTTAGATCCATAAATATGAGTGCTTCACATCCACCGGGTATTGATAGTGGTCCTTTATGTGTTCTCATCCACTTGAATACTAATTCTAAATGATTCAAGATGTAATCCGTAGTTAAAGTCAAATTTTGCTGTCTCACCATGAACTGTATACCACCGGCAGCTATATGGTCCATTAAATTGTATCCGACAGGTAAATCTTTAACGACAGGAATTTTAAGGGATTCTAAATGGTCCTTTGGTCCTATACCAGATAGCATCAAGAGTTGGGGTGAATTAATAGTGCCGCCAGCGACTATAACTTCCTTTTTAGCTAAGACTTTATATTTCTTTCCCCTTTTTTCAAATTCTATCCCTATAACTTTCGTATTTGTCGGATCAAAGAGAAGTTTCGTCACCATACTTGATTTCGATACATAAAGATTATTTCTCTTGTTAATTGGATGTAAGTAAGCTCTATTTGAACTGTGTCGTGTACCATTTTTCATAGACAACTGCAGAAATGAAACTGCTGACGGAGTTGCGCCGTTATAGTCTCCATATTTAAATCCAAACTCTTTAGCTCCTTTGACCCATGCTTTGGCCTTTGTAGTTCGAAAGGGTGCGTGTTCCACGTTCAAATAGCCATCATTGCCGTGGTAGTCCGGATTATCGAAAGATTTTATATTAAAACTTTCAATTTTCTTAAAATATGGCAGGACTTCATCCCATCCCCAGCCTTCGTTTCCCATCGCTTGCCAGTTATCGTAATCTTGAGGCGCACCCCTTGTATAAATCATATAATTCAATACACTAGATCCTCCAATGACCTTTCCTCGTGGCCAATGGCACTGTTGATTTTCAAATCCCGCGCAGTATCTATCTGAAGGTTGGGTTTTATAGCCCCAGTTTGCTGATGTGAACTGAAGATAGTTTGCCAGTATAGGTATATCCATTACGAAGTTTTCGTTATTGCCCGCTTCTACAAGTAAAACTTTCCAATCTGGTATTTCAGTGAGGCGATTGGCAAGAACACAACCCGCTGTTCCAGCTCCGATAACAATAAAGTCGTATTCTGATAGCATGGTCGTTTGGTCTGGTGGTTCTTTGTCGAACTCGTAAGAACCATCTTCGAGAAACTTTACGAGCGACAAAATAGGATTTACATTTTGTGTCTTTGTTGGAATGACAACTGTGAACAGAGTCCACAGAGCTGCTCTCAGTACAAGGTTCCGCTGATTCATCTGAAAGAGATAAACATATTTGTGATAGTTATTTTTGAATAAATCAAACGAGGAAATAAGACAAGTGGATTTCTTCGAAGGCAACGATTATAATTTCTATATTTGAATAGAAAAAGGAAGTAAAGTAACTATTTATTCTACCTTAACGCCTATTAACGGCTTCATTAATCGAAAGTAAATGAATTAATAACAAAGTAGACTTTTCCGCTATATGTACATCTTGTGGTCAATGGAATTATTTATAAAGTGGTTTACGGATAGTGAGACAAGCACGATTGCATTTTAATTTAACGTTATTGTTTCTTTATATTTATAAGAATATAGTATTACTTATTTTTTTCATTTATTATATGAACTCTAAGTAGGTACTTTTATGGAGAGAAAAATAAAAACAAACAATAGTTCGTTTTATTTCAGAAGATATTAGTAAAAAGCTACTAAACAGGTTGACTAAGGGATCGTTAAAGTATTAAGTTACGCGATTTGAAGATTATTGACCCCCATGGTACGCACCGTAACGTTTTTCTGTACTGCATAGTTAAACGTTTCGTTAGCACTACTGGATTTATAAAAAGTTATATGGTAATATCAAAAAGTCGAAAATAATATTAACCATAACGCAAAATTAGTCTAATCTCTTCCTCAAATTCGTTACATAATACTTGAACGCGCTCCCTAAGTAAAAAACATTAAACCGAAACAAAGTCAGCTGTAATGATAATTTTACCTTTTTGCATTTATTGATTTAAAAACAAAACACTGTACATGAGGACAACATCCTAGTCACAATTTTATTTTAATATAATTGTAATAATTTATTTACGACAGCACCTCACACTACTAGCGATATCTATATTATCATATATTAAACCTATTTAAAATTTCAGCGTATGTTCGCGCCCAATTTAAACTAATGAATCGACTTTGGTTTTGAGTCACAGGCTCTTGGAGTACTGTATTTAGTACTGTTACTGTTTTCGCAAAGTCAACTTTGTTACGAAACTTTTTGGCAGCTTAATATGAAGTATTTTATTAACAAAAATGATGGTCTTTTTACGTTAATTTACCATTGCCAGCTAACCTCGATGTGAAAAGCAATGTATTGTTCTCAGTTCTTAAAATAGAATAATTAAAAAATAAACTATATCAATTATTATTTGACCTTGAGCACTGTAGCATATCGACGAGATATATAATTTAAACCTATGTCACCCTACACTGAAATTAACATCTTATTCCACAATTGCATTGTATGTTAAATGAAATTAATAACTTACAATGAAATGAATAGCTACAATACGGGACGCAATAAATAAATTAGTTTTTTTGTAAATATTCTGAATTTAAATTGTTAGCATGAATCAAAATAAGGAATCTATTTGACTTCATCTTATATGTAACGCGAATAATTTAATACAGTTTTATACATTTTTTTATATAATTTTTTCAGTTCTTGCACGTCACCTCTAGCAGGAAAATAACATATGTAAACAAGTTTATGAAGTGCCGACACTGTATTACTTATTATATTATAAAAATGAAGTCTACGTACAAAGTGAAACCATTAAATTTTCTAATATCTATTATTATTTGGGAATAATTAAATATATATCAAATTGCTAAAATTCAATTTACACATGAATACGAATACGATAATTCAAGAAGGAATAAGAATTACACACTCGTCCGTTCTGCGCCCTTGATTTGTGAATTCGCAGTAAATAGGGCAAAAAATTATATTGAAGACTATTAATATTTTTTATTCCTCTTACGTTGATACTACGTGTAACACTGAAAATGTTTAGAACTAGCCAGTTAGAAACATTTCTTATTAACTTTTTGAATTTAAATTTTAGAACTCTTTGGTAACCTAATGTAGTATGTTGCATTCATTTGTCATTTGTTTTTGTGAATTGGCGGCAAATCTCAAACTCTTGTTACACGTGAAAATTTTCTAATGCTGTGAAAGCGTACAAAATGTCATAGAAGAGACCCCTAGGGAAGAATAGGGCTCACTGCTATTCTCGATGGTTCCATCGAATGCGTTCATGTGTAAAGAGGAAACTTCAAAAAAAACAATTAAAATATTGCCAACTTTCTACATTAAACCGTTTCTCTAGATTATATTATTTCGATCATTTCTTCATACAGTTAAGATTGTTAAATACAAAACTCCTTACATATGAAATTGGCGTTTTGTATGGGAATAAAAAAAATGAAATTTTGCCATCTTATAAAAAATATTGGGACGGGACTCAGTAAAATCTTTAAAGGCGGCGGGGGGCGAAGCTCTCAAAAATAATAGTAAATAAACGTATTATTTTTTGTAGGAAGCGTTTTCAAGTATAGACAATGTGTGGGTAATATGTGTAATAAAGGAAATTACTGTTGACGTAATCACCAAATAACAAAATCAAATAAAGCCTGTAAAATGTTATAGCACGGGTATAAATTATTTGCAGAACGATTAATGACATAAATGAGATCTTGAGTGGATGGTGTAGTATCATATAAGCATCGCGAGCGGGATAGTACGATAACTTTAAAGGACTTTTTTTGTAGTAATCTAGAGGTTTAGATGACGAAAGCCAGCGAATAATTTAAAATCTAAAACCAGGCTTGTAACAATAATATTCTAGTTAGCAAGTGCGAAAGAAAACTAGTTGCATATAAAATATTCCACTAACAATATAATTTTTTTTTTTATTCGTGGCCCGCAATATACGAAGTTCGAAAAAGTTTGTATATTTCAATTACATATTGAAAAACTATGAACATGAGGTGAGCCTCCTGTCCGTTTGTTATTTTGTTCATTTTGTTACTTAAAAAAAAAAGAAAGATCTGTGATGGCTTTAGGATTACGGTGGGCGAATGTAATTGAGCACCTATTGTCGGCCTAGTATGTACGTTATGTTTGTCTATTTTTTACTATAAAATGCCACTTACGTGATACGCTGTGCAACTGCATGTCTGGATAAAGATTGCAAGGTCGCATTATATCGACATTGATTGCATTTTTATTTTTATATGGCAATATCAGATAATCATGTCTAATGTATGATAGTTACGCAATTAATTAAGTAAATAGATAAGTTGGTGTTGCATAATTTTTTTAATTTTTTTTTTAATGGAATGTTGGGATTCCTTCAATTTATTGGCTTAACATTATGATGTTACGGGCTGTGTTCCCCTTCCTTGTATCTACCGTCTCGTTTTCGCATGATGCGTTATCACGCAATTTTTTTAGGTTTCTGTAAGGAAAGGTTAACGTGTACCATTACCGTGTTTGGAACTAAACGGAAGTACAAACATGTATCGTTCAAATCGGTTAGTACTACTAATTGAACTCACTAGTATGCCAAGTACGTTCTAGCAGTCCAAGAAACATTTTCCTCTTTCGTCTAGGTCGTAAGTTAGCTAGGAGAAAACAACAAAAGACGAAACTGTTGTTTTAGTACAGTTGCTGTGTGTACATGGTTGTTATTTCAACGTACAATTTTCTATTTTTGGATACTGTCAACCTGTTATAATTGTTATGAAGAATAATTCAAAGTGAAAAATAAAATGAGTAAATTTGTTTTTTAAACAATAAATAAAGTTTTTATCGTTTTATTAGCTTAACCCTTTTTTGTACAAAAGTTATGAATTGGTGTTAGGAGTTTGATATGCTTTACTTCGTTTTCATGTTTCTTCAACACAAATTAATTGAACAAGCATGGGAAACAACCAGGTAAATCAGGGGTTGGCTAAAATCTAAACTGGTTTCGTTCCAGAAGATTGTGTTTCTTATAACCCAAATATCATTTGAGGACCCCATTTTAATAATCCTAAATTCGGCGTTTCAGTAATCAATGTCCAAAAAGCAATTCGACATTTATAATATTAAGGTTTCACAAATTTCGGATAAGTTCCAAATAAGCTATTTATTACTTATGGGTCGGATAAACACTATTGTTGCGTTTCACGACTGTCAGGTAGCGCGAAATTTCTTGGAAACTTTTATCTTCCCAATAATGCAGGTTGCATAGCTATTTGTACTTTATCCATACAATTTTTTTTTTAAAGATTTGGATTGAAAATGAAACGAAATAATCTTGTAAGCTCGTTAGAGAATTAACACCGAAGATCAATATATCTTCAGTCTCATAATGATTTGGAAAGGTAAAGTTTAATGTACTTAGATTTATTTTAAACTTTATTAAGTTATAATATTATTATATTAAGTAAAATTTTTTTGCTAAGAAAATTTATACATCTTATCAACATTGTTAAGTTGAATCGGTTTAAAAATATAAATCTACCTTTTTATACCCATACCTTTGCATAGAAATCTTTTTATCTCCCTTTGTTCGGTTAAATCAGTAATTAATAAAACTAAAATTATATTTTATCGAATATAAAAGCGGGTTTATTTTCCATTGAAATAAGTTTAAATTAAATTGACATTACAGAGACTTAACGTTATGACTTTTAAAAGATACTAGTGACCCGCCCCAGCTTCGCACGGGTGCAATGCTTATAACAATACATAATAAAAAGCAGGTTTTTATTATGTATTGTTATTTCCATCGCTGGAAAGCTCCGATAATATACGCGTTCGATCGCTGCTAAATAAGCTGTAATGGGCTGTATAGATCTATATTAAATGAACAATGTATTCAAGGTATTTAATTGGTTAAGGATTAATGCTGTATTGGATAAAATCGCTTCGAAAATTAGGCATTATTTGTCGTAATAAGTAAATGACAAAAAAAGTTATTGTGGGTTATCCATAAGAGATAAACATATACCATCAGGGACTTTTCTGTAGACCTTTTCAATGTGTACAATACTTAGGACATTATTTTGATAAAACTTGTAGGGTTCAGCCTGCGTTTGCAATGTAAGCGGAAAAAATGTAATTAATTACGACATCACATTAGAAAGCTCAAAAATAACAGTACTTCTCCACTATTTAATGGATTTTATACATATAAACCTTCTTCTTGAATCACTCTATCTATTAAAAAAACCGCATCAAAATCCGTTGCGTAGTTTCAAAGATTTAAGCATACAAAGAGACATAGGGACAGAGAAAGCGACTTTGTGTTATACTATGTAGTGATTTTATTTTTGCGTCGGTACGTGACGACCCCATCGCCTACTGGTTTAATTACCAGTGATAGAGGCACCACCAGCGCAATTAGTCAACCCCTTTCTAGTGGTAGTGCCATGCTGTTGCCTACGGGCTTCAGATGTACACACGACCGTGGCAGTACCACTCAGAAAACCGGCGTGAAGTGATGCAATCGGTTCGCTATTGTACTCGCGTTTCGTGCGGTGAGATTCCCGAAACCAATTGCTCATTCTTATAGATTCTCAGATATCCTACCCGGCTGATACTTCTTACCTCTCCTACCCGGGGTACAAATTGGAACATTCATTTGTGCCGCGGGCTGGTCTTTGGATATCTGTTCTCGTCGCCTTGGGACGCTTGAAGGAAGGGACCTATCTAACCTCTGGCTGCGCGTAGACTGCGATGACCATTCGCGATTCTATGCGTGTATAACTCCCATAGCGGAAATGACGAAACTGACCAACTCATCAAGTACATTCAAACGGCTACAGATTCCCTGCTCGAAAGGGTTCCGACTTCTATAATCGTTATACTTGGTGATTTTAACGCTCACCATGTAAATTGAAATCACCGATCACGAGAGAAGATCTTTTTGACGCAAATGGTCTATGCGATTACGCGAATACCAGTTGTGGATAAAAAAAAAAAAAAAAAAAAAAAAAAATTTTTTTAAGAAGTGGAAATTAAAAATTAACGCCTCTAAAACAGAGGCAATTATGTTCTCCGGGACTAGGTCGCTACCATCTCGTACCCTCAACATTGAAGGATATGCGATTCCATGGAGTCGCTCTGTTAAGTACTTGGGTGTCATATTGGACAATAAACTCAACTGGACCCTTAACACGCAACACATTAGGCTCAAGAGCATGAAGGCTTTGAATGCACTAAGCCCCATCCTTAATAGAAGTTCGTGCCTCAGTAGCAAAACTAAGCTAAGTGTATATCGCACCTTAGTACGACCATGCATAACCTATGCCTGCCCAGTATGGAGCAGTACGTGCCCTACTAACCTTAACAGCTTACAAATTGTGCAAAATAAAGCATTAAAATATGCATTTAATACCCCGTTTCGAACAAACCTTCTAAATCTTCAAATTAATATTAAGTTTCCGACTATTCACGATTTTATATACGAACTATCTAAGAAATTTTATTTACATATCAACCGACATAGTAAAAATAAACACATAAATAACCTTTGTAAAACGCGGAAGAAAAATTTACGTTACATCGATAAATACAACCGATACAAATTACCCCATCACTTGTTTCTTGAGTGCGATGAATAACAGGCCTGCGCAGGTGCGCGAGTATTGGTCATCGCGTCGCGCGCGACCTCCGGTCTTATAATCAAGTGATATAAAGCCGGAATGCGCGTGCGTCGCGTTATCGATGCTCGCGCTAGCCTTAGCGGGTGACTGTTCCTATTATGATTGCTTGCCGTCCACTCTTTTGTTCTCGGTGCTACCCTATTTTTATTGTTAGTTATAATTAATTATTTAGTTAAATCTAGATATGATAAAATTGCAAATCTCACCTAAAGATTGCATAGTCCCAGTTTACCTCATTATCAATTGTAAACTTCGAAATATTATAACTTTAGTTTTTATCTGTTTTGTCTATAAGTTTTTAAAAAAAGCAATACGGCTTTTAAAAAAAACGTGTTTAGTTATAAGTTTGTTACATTCCAGGAATTAATGTACACTGGACATGTAGCACTTTTAATTGTTATTGAACATTAAATAAAGAATTTTTGAAATTGAATTGAAGTTGTGGATAAACCCTCTTTGTTGGACCTTCTGCTGACTTCACTTCCGGAGAATTACCAAGTCTCTGTTGATCCGCCTTTGGGTTAATTGGATGGGATGCGGTTTTTTTTACGTCCTACCCTTGGGGGCCCATTTGCTTTTCGTCGAGTACTCCAGATACCGTCGCCGACTCTGTCGCCGAGGTGGTCCTGCTGGGTATGGAACTTTTTATTCCATTCTATGCGGTGCCGGTCGGTGGCAAGTTCCAGCCTTGGTTTATGCGTTCTTGCAAAGCGGCTGTGAATGCTTTAAATCCTAAGCAGAAGCGGTGACATCCTGTGATGTGACTATCGGCGAACGTAAAAAGCATACAATCTAGCCTCCAGGTCCTTTAAACAGGAAAACGACCCTGTTTATTCTGCATATCAATGATATGTTGCAACATTCATTATTATGACGGACGACAGCTCTGGGTATAATCTTAACACTGGGCGGGCGGGTATTTCTAGGGGAGTTGTCGATGAGTGTCGGAACAAACTTGTGCCAGAAGTCGAAACTCTGCTACGTGGAGTCTCGGACTGGGGTAGACTTAATCTAGTCCAATTTAACCCCAACAAGACACAAATTTGCGCGTTTTCCGCTAAAAACACCCTTTGTCGCTACTCCTCTTTTCGATGACACTCTCCTTAAAGCCTTAGCTAGCATCGGAATACTGGGCATTGACATATAGAATGACGTTCGGTTGCGTGGAAAGAAAAAGCTAACTTAGCCTCTAAGAAGCTTGGTGTGCTCAACAAGGCGAGATGGTACTTCACCCCGGGCCACCGCTTGCAACTTTATAAAGCACAAATTCTAGGTAAATATTAGGTGATCAACGAACTACCTATGAGATGGCAAAAGTGCATAGAAAACAATGGTTCATACTTTGATTAATTAAATATATTATATTTAAAAATATTCGACTTTTTGTTCCTCCCATACAAAACGCCAATTTCATGTGTAAGGACCTAATATATCTTCTTCTGTGCGTGATTGTATTCGTTGATTTATGTAAGGCTGTATATTCCCAATGAAAGTAAGTGCGATGAGCCTTCGTAAAACGAGTAATACCAGCCAAGGTAAATAAATTAAAACTTTTTATCTTACACAAAGCTAAGGGATTATTTGAGTTATTAGTAGTTAAAAGAAAAAGCGTGCGCTTGATACAATTGTTGTTTTATGTTTTTATTTTTTTAACTTTATTTTTTTTTATTGTAAAGATGTTTTGTTTTTTGTTTTGTTTCCAAATAAATAAATAAATTTGTAAATATGTAGAACTTATTTCATTCTTTTTTTTAAGAATCTTCCTATTACATTTTCAAGAATGTTAAGTTTATTTTGATAAACTTGACTAACAACTTAAAATCTTAATACATATAAATTACGTGTCACGTTGTTTGTCCGCTATGGACTCCTAAAATGCCGAACCGAAATCAATCAAATTTGCACACCGTGTGCAGTTTGATCTAACTTAAAAGTAGGATAGCTTACATCTCAATTTATTCCCGCAATATTATTTTATTGCAAATATTTGTTTATTATTAGATACAATTCTAACAGATGGCGCTGTGTTAAAAGTATCAACGTTTCAGATAAGCTTTCACACAAGTTCTCCTACCGTTTCCCTTGAATAGTTTACTACTATGTAATATAACAAAAACCTTAGCCACAGCAACGCTTGGCCGAATCTGCTGGTAACATTATATTTTTTTAGAATACCATTATAATTTGTTAGAAATTACCCGACATCAAAGCTTTGTTAAAGGCTCTATGCGACCGGCGGCATTTTGTAACGACAAATCCCATTTTGGATGTGTGTTACGTGGATGACTTTAAAACAGAGACAGCATTTTAGTTACGTGCTATGCATTCTGGGGGTTTAATAGTTCAAATTCAATAAATATTTCATAGATAAAATTACAGACGACTCCCATTATGTTTCGGCTGATAGTAAATGTATAATAAAACCGGTCACAAAGTTTTGGACATTCAAGTGCACCCAGTAATGTTCTTACTCTTACAAATATTTTCGGCCTATACTTGACGTTTATTTCTTATTGTTAAGTAGACGGGTAGGGTTGTGTTTCTTTTTAATTTAAGGTTGTGCGAATTTAGGCTGTTCAGATATTGAGGTTCGTAAACCGGAATAAAAAACTTTTTCTTTCACCTATTTTACGTAATTACCTATTTACGGATCGTTTATAAAACCATATACTTTTATTTTTAAACGAAAGATCTAACTGTAGTTTGAGTGTGAAAGGGTTCAATTGTGTATTCAATTGTTAAAGTACAAATTAGTATCCTTGGCCCCAAAGTAATATCTTTAGGTCCACACCTATGCCAAGTTCGCGTGTACTGTAAATGTACAATGTACTTGTATATCTTAGCATACAATTGAATCAATTAGCGATATAATGCAGTATATAAATTTTAATTTCGAAGAATTATCATTCAAGAAGAATTATGTTGAATATATAGTTTATTATTTTAAATAATAGTTCGCGCCACGTTTGATGAATACGCAATTGTTTATTTCTTTTATTAATTGGAAACTGAAGTAGTCTAGCGGGTTAACGGGAGGGCCGTTAAACTGTATAAATGCCAATCTCTACTAAAGGACACATGTTTAATTGAAAATTATATTTACTAGAAATATATATTGTTATATCCCTAATGCATAAATAATGGATTACTGTATCACAAAATTAGTAATCTGTCTTTTTTTATAAAATGCGTAGCAGTAAAAAACAGTAGTGTGTATTTATAATGTATATTTATGATGTTAATTTTGATTAAGCTTCATAGGAAAAAAAGTGCCTGCGTAGATGTGTATCCGCGTGACGGAAGATGTGTGACGCTCTATCAAGGAAACGCAAATTGTTAGGTTTTTGCCTTAACCACTCTTAACTACATACCACCGGACATGGACAACAATGCGCACGCTTTTCCCTCGGTCCTAAGTATGTCATTAATATTTCCCATGAACTGAAAATGTTGAATACTTTTATAATTGTACATAATTCGTTGATAACGAACTAGACGGAATTGGTTTATTGGTAGGACCTGCATTTTCTATTTATACCGGTCGCAGAGGCAGAGTAGACATTGGCAGTATCTATTATACGTCTAATATATTAAAATATGTAGGGATACAAATAAGACCGTGTTTACACAAATTGTTTTAGAAAATCTATATCATGAAGTTCTGATAAAAAATAATATTTATTTATTCATGAAAATAAAGTACTTCGACTTTTATGATATTGTTTATATATTATGTATGGTGATATAAGAAAGTTTGACTCGGGTTTACGATTTCATATTCTGATGTTAGGAGTTCTACAACATTAGGACTGTATTTTCTACTTTTTTATCGTATGGGGCTAGTAGGTGATCGTCCTTTGCGTAACGCGTTGTCGATTTTAGGTCATGGACGGCCGTCCTCATGGTGTTTTCCTTTATTGAACGAATACCATTCGTGACGTAATCAATTTTATTGATTCACAGCTGGGGTTCAAAACCACAACCTGTGGGTGGAGAGCCCTCTTCACATCAACTGTGAAAGCAGTGTCACATCAACTGTGAAAGCTGTGTTTCTTATTTACACTGTTAAGGTTTATAAGAACACCTATAAATATTATATATAAATTTAAATAATAAAATAGTTGTCTTTAACCGTAGCGTAGTTTTAAAGAGTAAACTGCTTTTTGATTGTCAAAGTCATTTCAGATAACTTAAAATGTTAATTGATATATGATTCATAATTTAAATGAACTAAATTTCGAATGTTTTTTCAGATGTTGAATTTATTAAAGATATCATTTGTAGGTAGAATTTCAGGCATGACTAACGTGTTAGGCTGTTTCGGTCTTAATTAAGAGTTACTTTTAAATTAAATATATATTTTTGTTGTCCAAAAAAAAACGTATCACGTGCCCTCTATACACGTGATACTGAATTTTTGTAACCGTAACAAAGACTAATTGAATGCATTAAAATAGTTTTTGTTTGTTTAATATGTTACCGAAATGTACAAGGGCATTTAAATAAAAATATTCATGAAATCTCCAAATCAGCTTCACGTACGGTTTCAAAGTTCAGTAGTTTGACTCGACATTTTTAGTTTTTCATTTTAAACACTTTTGTATTAAGATTACTGGACTTAACTTTTGATTTAAAACCTTTATATTATATTTATTAAACGAATATTAAACTCAGCTTTAAGGCTATCCTTTTGGGCATAATTTAATTTTTTTTTAATTACTACGAAATATTCGCCCAAAGTAAATGTTCCCTTGATTACTTAAAGTTTTAAATATCACGCACTTCTTACGAATTAAAATACCACTTACATTTCTAAATACGTAATTATATTCCTTTGTATTCACAAAACAAACTGTCGACGACAGGATCAGTTCCACCACACTGCGGTAATGTTGTCATGGACAACGATACCATATGTTTTATCAGAAGGCACACGCCGGTGATACTATCACGTTCAAGTTCACGAAGTTTATTGACGGTTAATACAGACAATACTGTAGGTCGTTGGATCTACCGCGAGTTTGATGTTTTACACAGATTAAAGGAAAATCGTCGCGGCACTGTTCGCGCGCAAAACGTAAGATTTTTTAAGAAAGACTATCAAATATACCGTATTTGTAATCTGTCTTATTACTCAAATTTAAAAAATATAATAGTACCTACATCAATATCTGGTTTTGTAATAATTATGTAGTTTGAAGAGTTAGACTCTTCTAGGCTACATAATTAGTAGAAATATATCAAATTTTAAAAGACATATAAATAATTGACTGAAACAAGTGATTTTATTATTTAACATTAAAAATACCTTTTTAATATTAAATTTATATTTTGACTTAATTTAAGAGCAATAGCAGAATTGTTAATTAATAAAATAGTCAATGAATGGCTTAGCAGAAAATGATTTAAAAAATGTCTAAAAGGACCTAATGATATATGATTCCGAGTAATGGACAGCAATATTAAATAATATAGAATTATCTAAATGATTTGGTATGAATTATTATCTGTCCCTTTTTAACACAGCGTAGACAATTAGACAGAAATACACGAAAGAGTTGCTTGAGTGCATTTAAACTAAATTCGATTTCCGGATAAACGTTCTTGTGATGTCTAAACAGTACAGGTAAACTCAGAGACTAGACTTCTAAGCGGAAGTGCTAGAAATTACTGTCATATCTGATCATAACACGGCCTTCAAGGTAACGGCGAGTCAACTTTGACTACATCCTAAATTTCATCATATAAACTTGTGAACACGGCTTTGTTTGGCCGATATTATAATTAGGGATAGTAATATATTTTCGTATATAGCGTCTTTTTATAAAAACGAATTATAAGTAGCGCACCCCACACGTAGACGTCCTGCACGATATTCCTAGAGATAATAAATAAGGTATGAAAGTACCGACTCTACCCAAACGCATACACTGAAAATCATTCCAATCAGCTCAGCCGTTTAAGAGAGAGAGAGAGTTCATTGACATAAAAACGTACTATAGAATGATATATATACATATATGTAAGCTATCATATCTTTTAAGTTAGATCAAACTGGACACGTTGTGCAAATTTGAAGGAAAAAAGCGGTTAAGTAGTTCACAGCGGACAACAGCAAATAGGAATCTTATTTCGAGGTTAAAATTACCCATATATATTGTTTATACCAAAGCCAATTAACGCTTTTACCAGCTTCGATAGTTCTTCTTTTGTCGTCTTCATAACTGGAGGCCGTGTTGGTGTTGCATCAGAGGCATAGCTACCTTGAGTGGCACCCGGTGCAGAATTTGGTGGTGTCACCCCATCGAAAGTAAAAAGTAATAAATTTTATATGATAAAGGACATGGATCATTTATTAAAAGATCTCGAGTATGGGATGGGGAATCCCCCAAGACAGCGTCAGGTTCTTTTGCGGGAATCCCCAAATTCTTCATAGAGCTGAGCTAGTGCTAGTCAAGGAATCCCTGAAAAGAAATTTTTATGCTAGCAATTTCTTTTTTTGTTGTTTATACATTGTTCTTAAAGTTGAGAGACCACCGAACCGCCCCCGACTCACCCCCTTTGCTGTGCCACTGTGTTGCATAGCTGCCTCCATTTTCCCCTTAAAACCATCGGCCTGCTTGACTCTCGTATTTTCCCCTCTACCGGTCACTATAACCATATTATCGGGACCTCTCGTGCTGTATTTCCAATTCTTTGGAAGCTCGGGATCCTTTCGTAACACACTGAAGAAAGAAAAAGTCTCTATATCTGGCGTATCTGATCGTATGACGTATCTGATCCTATAGGATCAGATTCATCATCAGTTTGACGCCACATTTTCTACCTAACGAAAAAAAATACGGCATTGTTTTAAAAGGTGTATATTAAATATTTTGTTGTGTTACGTAATATGATGAAGATCTCATGACATTTGAATTGTGGTAATTATGATAATTTGTTTACAATTCCGGTTAAATGCGTTATTACAAGTATGAATCGTAATAACCATTGTGTACCTTTGATAACGTGACATGAGGAAATGGGTTTAACCCACCAAGAACCTAGGGAAGGGATTGATTAACTTAGGCCGTCACTTAAATATGTCAAGAGCTGTGAATTTTGAAGTGAAACGTCTTTAGGCACATCAGGGTAAATTTTTTACGGAATGTTACGAAGAAGTGCAGCGTTTTTGGCCAAGAAAAGGGAGAGAGTGATTGAGACCGATTGAAAGAGATTGAGTGAGAAAGGGAGATCGAGAAAAAATACACGCTATTGGATGTATTCGTTTATTGATGTATTGGTTGATTTATTCGTTATTCGTTTAGTATATATTAGAACTTTAGATGGAAATTCTGTCGCATTTTTTATTTATTTAAAAAATCATTAGCACCTATGCAGTGCCTGAACAGCGTCAATATACAAATACATGGAGTAATCATATACTGGTACATGATCATCTATTGGAGCTTTTACCTTAGCAACAATAATTTAACAAAAAAGATTCACTTGTGACATGTGTGCTTTTTTACATTAGAATTTGACAGTGCTGAATCAGAGATTATGCAACACATTTTGGGATACTGACCTTAGTAAGTTATCATGTTTCTGTCGCTAAAATTTGTTATTGTGTTTTCGTACCTTAAGTAAATCAATATATTTACGGAAAATATTCGTGACTTTAAAAATAAAATGTCAATAATTATGGTCTCGTAAACAATAACATAAATATAATAAATATATTGCTATGACCACTTTAACTTAAACAGTTTGTCATAATCATTATATAAATACATCCATTTTAAGGAATGTGGTTTACCCATGAGTTATTTCCTGATATACTAGCAGTATAGAATCACCTTTCGTGGTAGACAAAAAAGGAGTATTGCAAATGCAGCAGCAAAATTTTCCTTGCATTTGCAAATATGCGTCACATTTGTTGGCTAGGTTTTATAAAATCCTTGAAGTTGCTGTTGTTATTCTTTCCTCACTCGAATTTTTTACGAATACAATAGAATGAACGGTATTCATCCAGAACTTGGTATTGTCCCGACATCTACAATCTGGCGCTTACACATCACTGCGATGACGACTTACCCTGATATAGAAGTTGCGTTTATGAAGTAATTCTAAGGTTGAACTTCTCGATCTTAGCCACTGGGACCATCAGACCGGCCCGTCTGGTTATTGGTCGCGGATTGTTTAGGTTGGAGGTACAGAACGTCGTCCTTCCTCCACAATATATTCGGTATTAAGCTCGGGTTTTGGAAGCCTTAGTCGGCTGATCAATTTTTAAAAAAGGGTTGATAAGTTACGTTATCTGTAAAAAGGTTTTTTAAATAAGAAATAAATTAAGTTTTGTTTTTTTTTTTGTATCTTCTCTTTTTTTTAGAATTGTCATATAATTGTGGACCAAATATTTATAAAAATATGTTTATTGTTTATAAGCTGTATGTCTACAGCGTAAAAGTTTATTACCGGTTTCCTCATAAAGTTTTCCATCATAAGGCAAGTGTTAAATGCGTACATAGGAAGTCAATTTGTGCCCCAGCTGTGGTTCTAGAATAAAGTATTTGTGAAGCTGGGGGACGTTGGATACAAGGCTTGCAGGGATGCGTAAGCAACCCTTTCTTTGGAAGCATGAACCGCTTTTCTAAACAACTAACGACCTTCTCCATGGCAGCCAGGTTTCCTTCAAAACTAAAAATTCTCTCTGTACATCAACATCTAAATGTTAAGGAAAATTACAAATATATGTTAAATTTATTAACTCTAAACATTGGCGTGTTTACATAGTTTATTAGCTAATGCGTTATAATTAAGTATTTCTGAGTAAGAATTTTTCGGCGCTCTAAGACGTGGTAATTGAAGATAAACTATGGGTGACCTAACCAAACTGATTTATATATCGTCGTTAGATCACGTGAACATTATTGGAATAACTATATTTATAAAAATTCATTATTGAATGCTAGCAATGGAAGTAGGTATCTGGGAAACAATTCAATTCCGCTTTTAAGGAAACAAAAAAATAAGAAATGCGTACCAATACTTAAAAGGCCTGCAACGCGAGCAAATGGGCGACTCTCAAGAGTGTCTATGGGCGGTATTACTTAACATCATATGACTCTTGCCCATTTGCCCACTTTTCTATAAACAAATACAACATCGTTCCAAAGTGGAATGAATGCAAATAGCTTACGAGTATATTTTACTAAGTATCTTTGAAGTGCAAATGTTAATACATGCGATTCGTTTGCCAAAATATTACATGCGTGTGTGAGGCAGGTCAAGTATTTTGAAACAATAGGATCGAGGATCACGTAATTGGTATTTAATAATATGCACTAATTCCATTAATTTGAGACCTTCGTTTACTTCCTGTCCTATTGGTAGACGCCTTTTCGGTATTTTATCCGATCAAGGGAAATTCGTATGGTGATGATTTTGAATACAGAATTCATAGAACGTATAGAAAAAATTTTTTTAAACAAATCGTATGTTATCTATATTGTTTTTAGAATTATGCATATATATGCATAATGATATTATTATGCATATAATGATGATAAAATAAATAATATATATGCTGAATATATATATATATATATTCAGCAGATGGTATACATATACTAAACTTGGTTTTAACACTGACGGGGAAACCCAATATAAAACGCAAGAATGTCACCGTCGTGCCTCACCGCATCCGTATTACTTATACATAAGATCTTTTAACTACTTTGATAATGATTTTTTATTAAACTTATAATAGAAAAGCATAATAATTGTGTTAGTATATAGTCTCACGCACACACATAAACATATACGTACGCATAGACTCTTATATTTATAGGCATTTTGTTTTGTTAGAATAGGACGTTCATAATGGCTGTTGGCTATCCTTATTAAAAATAAGTAAAATTTCGTTTATAATCGTCTCGTAGTAGAGTTGAAGTCGACCTGAGCACTCCAGCTCCACTAACACTTTTCACCGACTGCAAAGCGACCTAGGACCTAAGCTTGCAGTTTGCTAGCCTGGAGGATCATGGATTGTTTAAGGACTACACATCAGCGTAGATATTAAATATCCTGTAGTATAGAGATTAAGATTTTTAACTTACACCAGTTTTTAAAATAATTAAAAAGTTATTTGATATGTTTTAAACATAGATATGTATATTTTAATATTATTTGTACGGTTTTATTTACTGGTGTAATGGTTGCAGCTCCTTACAAACATTGTGTAAAAAAAACTTGGCGATTAAAAAGAGTGGCGGAGAGTTTATTGCCAGTTCTTCTCTTCCGTTCTACGCCCTTGATTTGAGAACTGGCATAAATGTCAAATTAGATTCATTTATTGTATATTTCTCTTTTTTTTGACGTTCATAAGTGTACATTATGTTACCTAAATGAATAAATTATTTTTGACTTTGACTTTATTTGGTTTACATTGATTATCAAATATGAGTGTAAAGAGCGAAGTGATTGCATTCTATCCGTCGCCAAGGAGATCGGCTGTCACGGTCTAATCTCAGATTGTGCATTAATTATTGGGTTCGGGCGTTAATCGTAACACGTAGACATAATTTAAACGGTGCATCCGTTTGTAGGACTGATATATTAAAAAAAAATTAGATAAGGATTATTTAAAATATGTCACCAGCCCTGTCTTGTCTTTTCGTATGTAAAAGGTATTGACACTAATCAGGAGTTTATGCTTCTAAAGAATTCTTTCAATTCAATTGAACTTCCTAGGCGCCACTTTCCAGACCGCCTTGAACCTTTACACCGGTTATGTCGGCCCCATTAAATAGTGATTTCCTTACATTTTAAAGTCAATATCGACATTCATTCAACCCAGGACATTTCCTTGTTATGAGGACATGTACTGTCGCAAATGATTATTCCGCCCTTGGCATATGACACACTTACTGTGTTCTCAAAATCTACCTCGTTTAGATATATTTTTTATTCACGTAGGTAATAATGGCATTGCATATTTGAGTTCAGCAAGCGTTGCTGTGAAATCAAATCAAAATATCTTTATTCATTTAGGTAAACATGTACACTTATGAACGTCAAGAAAAACAAATTAAATTAACTGTAAATTTACATTTACAACCAGTTCGCAAGTCAAGGGCGAAGAGCGGGTAAGAAGAACTGGCAAGAAACTTTCCGCCACTCTTTTCAATCGCCAAGTTTTTAATACAAATTTTTTGAACTGGAGCAAATCAATCCCAAGGATTAGGGTCATTTAAGTATTCGTCACATTTATAAAAGGCTTTATTAATTAATTTACTTTTAACAAGGGCTTTGAATTTATTTAGTGACAGTTCTCTAATTTCGCTTGGAAGTTTGTTGTAAAAACGAATACAATTTCCATATAAGGAGTGGTTTATCTTCTGGAGCCTGGTTGGTCGCACACTCAAATTAGTTGATTACGCTATTACGCGTATTATACTGGTGAACGTCACCATTTGTTTTGAAATCATTTAAGTTTTTTTGTACATACAACAAGGCTTCAAGAATATATTGACCGGATAATGTCATGTCATGTTTCTTGGACCTTTATCGAGTACATGTAGATTTCCTTCTTAATGGCCTACCAAGAATGATTGGGTGACGACGTACCTATTGAAGTAAGAAAGCGGAATTCAAATCTTCGTACTGTCGCAGCTTAGTCAGCCTATATTGATCTAAGGGCCTCATAGCCTAGCGGTCTTTGTATGTGGCTGCTATGGTGAGGGGTACTGGGTTCGATTCCCGGTTCGAGAGTAAGTTTTAAGTTTATTCTCGGCCTTTGGTAGGGTTGTACGGTACCGGGCGTGTGCTTAAACCGTACATGGAGGGTATGGTTGAATTTCTATAGTATGAAGAGATACTCTGTGGGTTTAGAACGTAGCAATACGTTCTCGGCCGAGGATGGTAATTACAGTGGTCAGTAATTTAACATTCCTTTTTTTCTGTAAGCCTGTATTAAGTTGTATCAGTATGGTGCTTTCAATTTTCAAGCTTTCAATTTCTTCTCGAAGAAGGAATATTTATTGCTCACCCATCGCTTAGTAACACACTCTTATCTAAGGAATTTAGCTGTTTAAATAAAATTTTATAATTACACAAACGCAAATTATTAACATTTATATGAACTTGAACTCTCAAGAGACTTCATAGTTTTGGAAAAAATCTTATTAATTTATTATAAACCAACTTACAAAAAATTATAATAATAATAATAAAATCTAAAATGTTTCATTTCTTATTTATAATACTATAGCTATATAGTATGAATTAGATCGTTTGATATGTTAGTTAGTGAGTAAATCAACGTAGCTATATATCGATTCTATTTATCGAAATCCCCCATCACTTTGTCCTAAATTGAGCGTAATTAACGGGGTTACTTGTTATATAAACTATAGTTAAATTAAACATATTAGGTAGATAGGATTTGGCAAATTTGTCAGTCGAATATGCAATTCTTGATTATGTAAAGATACTGATAAATATTTACACAAATTAATTTTTACAATATAATTCCTTTTTTACAATTTTGAATGTTTCTATACATTTGACATAATGAAAATGTTTCGTATAATTGAAGACGTCGAATTACGTACGTCACGTTTGTGCTTTTACACTATTATGGCCTTAAATATGACAAAACAATTCAGCTATTGCAGCGTTTTCAGGAATTTTACAGATTTGTTTGGTTCTTAACATTTTAAATAACATTGAGTCGAGCAAAAACGGAACCACTATGAAAATTTATTAAATTAAAAGATTTAATATTCCATTATTAAAAAAAAATTTGTATGGTTTCTGTCGTTGAGTTTTGTTGGCCCAGTGGCTTCAGCGTGCGACTCTCAACCCTAAGGTTGTAGGTTCGATGTGCGCATTTAACAATGCTCGAAAGTTGAAGGAACACATGGCGTGGAAAACGGCTTGTCTGAGACCCAAAAAGATAGCTAATGCATAGGAGGCTGAAGACCTACTTACCTATTAGATTGACAAATAACCATGAAACAGATACAGAACTCTGAGGTCCAGGCCTAAAAAAAAGGTTGTAGCGCCATTTTTCTTATGTCTTCTGTCGTAACATATACGGTCTTGCAAGTAACGAAGTAAACAATAAAAAAAATATTTTATAGATAAACCACATATAAAGAACTAACCGCCCGTCGACCATGGATTTTCATTTTAGGTTCAGGTCACGTAGCACTAGAGAAATGATCGCATCTTCCGTGCACAGGTTAGATTTTTCCCACTTCGTGATTATGTAAAGATAATGATATATGACCTTAATTATAGCACGAATGTAATGCGTGTTTTATGTGACTCATAAATTATGCCCTATGCCCGCTCCGGGGCTGTATCCGCTTGTCTCTGATACTTCTTTTGCCAACGTTCCACGAAAAGCTTACCCAGGATTGACCACCGATTTTAATTTGGTGCGCTCCGTGAAAATCATCGACGTGTTTACTGATAGATGTTGTGTTGTGAACATAACAACATTTTTTCGCATTTTAATGATATTTTATATGTATGTATTTATAAATCATTAACCTTTATTTTCTTAAGACTAAAATTTTACTGAAATACTTTTTATAATGTGTATTATGAGGTTATATTATAAAAAATGCGAAGGTTTTGTTAGACTAAAAGAAACAATTTCGGTGAATTGTATTTACTAATAACAATGTTAAGGGAAATAGGCCAATATGTATATAATTTTAATAAATAAGTACAATTATCCGTTGTTTTAGGTTTTAAATTATCATTCAACAATATTATCAAAGATTTGTAAAAAAATTTGTGCAACATTTTTAATTTTGCATAATTTTTCCTTGACGTAATATTTACTTGAGCAGAATTTTAATGAAGGTTGACCCTCGGACCCTTGAATTGAGCTGTGTTGAATCCTAATAACTTTAAATCGGTCGTTTGTTTGTAATAATTATTAGGCTGGTGATCGCCGTTTCCACTTTCAACAGACGGGTATTATATAGCTTAAACATAACGTTTCTATGAAACTTTTTTCAAAACAATTTACGTAACTCGACGAGAGCTGTAAACAATTCGCTTTTATATCTGTTAAAATATGTATATAAAAACAATCAAATTATCTTGTTTATTAAAAGATATTGTTATTGGTTTATCAGTTTTAAAATTTAACGACTAATTACTAGTATATATACTCCAGGCTACTTTAATATAACATAAAACTTTAATAAAGCGTAATTCTACTACAAATTTGCCTTTAACACATAAATATACAGAACATTATTAAGCCACATATATTAACGCCAAAACAATTATATACGCGTTTTTTTGGGACTCACGGCGGGACTTGACGTACTGTACGTTTGAGTACTTCTAACCAAATTGCTATTAAATTATTATCTGGCGCATATTTTTTTAGAATTTAATTCCGATTGACGAAATAGGTTCTTGATTGTAAACAAATAAGGTCAATACTTTCCAATAATAAAAAATGTTTCGTACGATAAAAATATTTATAAGAATCAATTAGCCATACGAGAGGTTTAAGTAACTGCTCTGCACCTAATTGATAATAAGAATATTTATTGTACTAACAATACTAATACCTATTTGTGGGCCTTTTTTCCGTACTGGTTTAAAAAAACAATCTATGTAGAAAGCCCTCTACTAAAATATACTGTACAATACATATCTGATAAGCATGATAATGATTAATCATTTATTATTTTTCTAAAAAACATGTAAATGCATCGTCGAATCTGATGGATCCTATCTATTAGATTCTACTATTACTTACTAACTAAAAACATCTTTTGATGCAAGTTTCAATGCTTGTGTAATATATTTATGGTGACAAAATTACAAAATAAAGGATTAACAAAGCCTCCTTGTATTTATTCTAGTCGCGTTACCACGGTTTGTTTGGCACTGAAATCCAAAAATTAACCTCATCACTGTCATAGCGAAGGATATATACGATCAAGTCTCTGCCATTAACTAGCCCTTACAAACTGTCCTAAGAATATTTTATCGAAAATTTATATGATGAATGGGAGTAGTACAGGTGTATATTGAAAAAAGTTACATATTTTTCTCCTAGCTTTCCTGTAATGGTGAATTTTTCTAAAATTGTGACAGGTGACTGATAAAATAACTTTTTGCTTGTATTTTAAAGCTATTTATGACTTATTTCAATAATACTAGACAATACACTTGCAATAGTCATAATGAAATAAACTCTACTTTAGGAGTATGTATGTCAGAATGCCGAAAGAAAGGCGAAACGATGTCGCGTCCCGTTTGACTGTGATTGGTCAACGGTAACTGTAGTCCAAAACAGGCACACGGCTACACGATACTTCTTTTTCATTTTGTTTGACCAACGTTTCAACATTTTTAGTTTTGACTGCATTGATTTGACACATCTAAGTTAACAGAAACTTAGCATTTATAGATAGTATATAGAAAATTATATAGATGGTGTATATACAAATTTCTGAGCCTTGTTATGAGGCAGTGACAAAAACTTGTTTTTAAAACTAACAAAACTTTATTTAAAATTATGTTTACTAAAAACTAGCATTCAAGTGGGAATCTGGAATAAAAGTGTCATTCAAAGGATCGGGACTTGATACTTAAAGATTTTGGTTTTGTGGTTTAAGAGTAGGGATACATTAAGTGGAACAAACTAATTAATAATAGCTAATTACTACGTATTATATGGTTAACTTAAACAAGGTAAAGAAATAGTAATTAGGTAAATATAAATATTATTAATACAGTGGGGACCACATAACAGCCTTCTTTATTGAAAGGACTAGGTTAGAATGGAGAGTTTTAATAAAGTCGGTTCGATTATTAATTTGTTTACAAACTAGTACAAATGTCATGGCTCTTTCCGTATTTAAACTGGATTGAGAATTGTGTACACAATGTACATAGTAGAAAAGGCTTCGACTCGCCGTAAAAGGAATCTTGCAATTCCGCATCTTCTTTTTAATTCAATATTAAGTCTTCTCACATTCTTGTTTGTGGTATTGTTGTTGACATACATTATTTAGATACAAAATATGTTTATTTACTTTACGAATATAAAATCGTTTGGCGCGCTTTGTGGTCATTTTAGACTTTAAACAGGTATGTCAGTAAACATATGTCATAGACATAAAATAAATAAATTTTACCGCAACTGAAATAGCGGTTGCTCAGAGTCGGCACAGCAAATAATACATTTTAGATCCTTTATGATCACTACAGATAATATATGTTTCGTACTTCTGTTTCGCGTGACTTATAGTCACCATGTTGTTAAATGCATACTTAGGATTGTACTGTTTGTGGCAAAATATATAGTCCCTTTCATTCTTTGTTATTGCAAAGGCGTCTTTTCTGCTTTGAGTTAGAGTATATTTTACAAAGCACAAACATTCTCTGGATTCGACGGTTATGTTTAAATCGAAGCTTTATATTATGTTTCATATAAATTATATTCAAAACAACCGATATTTTTACTGTCCTTTTATTTAATTGTTAACCCGTTTGCAAGGTGGCGTCCTAAAAACAATGTAATTTTTATCTAGACTCAAATAAAATAATGTCATTACAAATTCAGATATTAAAAATAAGAGTTATTTGATGTATGAGGAATATTCCTCAAAAGAAGAAAGACAATTATTTACATACATTAATACATAGTTGTAACATATCATGAATGAAGTTTTGTAAGTTTTTGTGAGAAAATAAATAAAGATTATTATTTTCTATAAATATTTCTAACATTTTTGAATTTGAATAGGATTTCTATGAATCGTTGGAGGATTGTCCATAGTGGTCTCAGTTACGTCATAATCTTTGTTCTGTGGTGGGTTATAAGCTTGCTTTGCCTTGCGTTGTACATAAAATGGTCGGCAGTGACGAGGTATGAAATGCAGTGATGTCAGCATTACACATTGCTCACAGAAGGAGTCAGCAGAACGAGGGAGCGCTGTAGGACGAATCCTAGGGGTAGAAGACGGGGAGAAAATAGGAGAAGATATGCTCATCTCCTACCTTCTGTTTAGTGTATACTGCACTGAAGGATTTTGAGTGTAACATGCCGTTGAGGTCCCGGTAGAATGTGACAGCGACCCCGGAGCCTCTGTAACGCGGCTTTGTAGGAACTTGTCGAGGTGTTTTTAGTGGATATTGTTCATACAGTCCCTGAACAGCAGAGATTTTGGTGTGGGTCGAGTCCCACATGCCCCTGCAACTTTTTAGGGCAGGGGATGAGCAAATGCATTTCCACTTCGAATAAAAAAAAGGATTTCCTTGAATAATAATTAATAGTATTAAAAAAAATTGTTTATACTTTAAACCAGAAACAGATATATAAAGCAAGCGTTCATTGTTAATTATAGGAAATATTAATACACATAAAAATGATAACATTTATTTAAATAACATAAACACTTAATAATAAACGTCATATATTGTTATGCTGTGAAGTTGTTGTGAAAATGATAGGTATTATGGCACACTGGTGAATGCAATATCTCATATTTTTAGATTTGACAAATTGTTTTACTTAAAAACGATAGTGCTTGTCGTCGATTATTGTTTTAAGATCGCATTAATAATTACGAATATTAGTGCTTCCTTACTAATTTTGTAAAAAAAATACTTATTTCTGTCTAGATTTTCACTAGTCCGAAAATGAATGAAAGAAGTTCTTGAAAGAAGAAACTTTAGATTAATATTTCTTGATGAAAAAATAAAGCAATAGAAATTTAATAAGTCCTGTAAAAATGTAAAAAATGTAAGTAATTTCCAAAGTTTTCTGCCTGTTGACGTATTTTAGCAGCGATAGAATAACAACGCAGACGTGATGACTATACAAAATATACTACTATAATGATATTCTTTATAATATTGTAGTAAAGAATATTTTTTTTAAAACTACTTAAGAAGAGGAACTTAATTTTGATGCTGATATGAAAAAGGCCTTGATGAGATGTATTATAATTTGTTATTTATGGTTGCTACAATAATGATCACAACTTCCTTTATATGATAGCAAATCCGAGAATGCATATTATCCAATCATTACTACTAACAACAAATGATATCATTAGTGTTCCTTATTATTTCTTGGTCTATTAAAAACTCTGATTTGCTTACAAGGAATGCACTCATTCACGAGACGTTAGTACAAATAATTAAAAACAACGCCATCTCGTTTTTATTAGCAGCACTTTGTTGATACTTAAATTGTAATTGTGGAATTGTAGATGGCATTGTACACAAACTGTGCGTAAGCATAAAATATTTTTAACATTAATATAACATTTATGTACATCATATACTAAATTAATATTACTGACTGTATAAAGTATATTATTTTAAATTTCTTATTAATAGCGTTATAATATTACGTCTAGGTACTTTGGTTTACATCTGGTAACAAATCGCCAGTTACTTAACTAATATAATATTTATTAAAAATACATATAAAACGTTCTTCTCGAGTGTTAAGCAAAAATAGAAGGGAGTTTTATCATATATAAAAGTTCACCCATTATATTATTAGTATTTCTTTCATATACATAAAATTGGCAATTTATTATATTTTATCAGTTTGTGTTTACAATCTAATGTCACCGATTTAACCAATCCTGTTTAATCATATCAGAACCCTTTTCTCCGATCATCACTACTGCAGCATTCGTATTTCCACTGACAATAGCTGGCATTATACTAGCATCTATAACCCTGAGACCTTCTATTCCATGCACCCTTAATCGAGGATCTACAACTGCACCAGGATCCCAAGATGGTCCCATCTTTGCTGTTCCAACGGGATGGTAAATTGTCATACTTATCGATCTAGCTAAGCAATCGATGTATTCGTCTGACATAAATATAAAATGTTTACAATTTGGGACCGGGATTGTATGCAATCTCGACCCAAATTGTTTAAAGGCTTTGCCGTTTGCTACTTGCAAAGCTATTTTTACTCCTTCGACTAGCCTATCTACATCGTATTGATTCTCATGGTATCTTGGATTGATTATTGGGTGTTCGAAAGGGTTTGAACTTTTCAATCGCACGTATCCTCGAGTTTTTGGATGTAGCAATAGCGGCATGATCGTCCAGGCGTCAACATTTTGAATAGGCTTAAATACTGTATTGTACAACTCATCGGTTAAACCTAGAATCTTTCGTATAGTTTGACCATTATCTGAAGCGAAGCTAGCTGGTGCCATATGGAACTGTATGTCGGGCCATAAACCAGATTTGTTGGCGTATTTTGTATTGACAAAAGCAATACCTTCTAAACCCCCGAGTACCGTCATTGGTCCCCTTTCATTCAATACGTAATTCATAGTAACTGGAAATGCCTGGAATCGGTTTTGAATAATTGCTACAGGTTTATCGACTAGAAACGTCACTCCACCAACGCCCACATGATCGTGAAGGTTTTCACCAACTGGTAAATCTTTTAATACTGGTATACCCACGTGCCGCAAGTGATGTGCGGGTCCGATGCCAGACAACATGAGTAGTTGTGGTGTATTAATACTACCCGCTGATACGATGACTTCTTTTCTCGCATAGACGACATGCTTCATGCCATTTTTGATGTATTCGACGCCATAGGCTTTTAAAGTTATAGGATTAATTAAGACTCGCGTTGCCATTGTATTTAAGGAGATGTCAAGATTGGGTCTCGTTCTGACTGGTCTCAGATATGCTTTTGCTGTACTACATCTAGATCCCCGTCTTATTGTTCCTTGAGCTAACATGAAACCAGTTTGAATTTCTCCATTAATGTCGCGATTTTCATAACCTATTTCAACTCCTCCTTCGACAAAAGCGGCTGCCAGAGGGGTCCTCCAGGGTGCTTCTTGTACGGTAAGATATCCGCCAACTCCGTGATATTTATTATTTGCTAAATAAGGGTTCCTATTGTCTTCAGATTTAATGAAATAGGGAAGAACGTCTTTATAAGACCAGCCTGGATTCCCAAACGATTCCCATTGATCATAATCGTTCCGATTGCCTCTAACGTAGATCATGTAGTTTAGAACGCTGGAACCACCCAAGACCTGTAAATCATAAAAAAATATATTATTGTTTTTCGTTTAAAACACTTGCCTTTTTGTGATATTAATTTATACATTAGAAAAACAGACATATTTTACTTCCCATTTTGTAATGTATTATGTATTTAAATAATATAATAATTACTCAATAAATAAATACATACCAACTACTATTTCAGCTTATCCAACTATAACGCCATTTATCGTTTGTTAATATTAAAAATATATTAATCGGTTCGGTGATTTGGTTTTATATCTAAAATTTAAAAATTATTACCTTGCCACGGGGCCAACTACACCTTCGGTTCTTAAATCCAAGACAAGCATAGTTTGATGGCTCTGTCTTGTACTGCCAGTCAACCTTCGTCAGCTGGAGGTAGCCAGCTAGTGATGGCACGTCAGTTATCTCGTTCTCATCTGGTCCTGGAATTTATATTAATTGTTTAATTGCTATGTTTAATCGCTGAGATGTCTTTGCATATTATTTATAATATTTTATATGTTAAATTACTATTTTCTTAGTGAACTTTCTTAGATGTATGATTAAGAACATGGTGAAACTGTTTGCTTTAGCGCACTTAAACAGACTATATCATCATGGGAATTCTTAGGTAATCCAACTTCTTGATACGACGAGAACATGACCTCTAAAGGGAACTAACCCTTTAGAGTTAGTAAAACTGTAATAAATCTGAGGGCAAGTGAGGTATCTGGGAATCACGATCTGAAAGGAACATTAACTTAGGCTACATAATATATTAGCAAAGATAAAATATCTCCTATATTTATAAAGTCCTATGTTTTAATAATATATAAGCAATGAAGTGCTAGTGGGTTCGATACTTTGTATAAGTATAAATAAATAAATCAGTGGCGCTACAACCTCTTTAGGTCTTGGCCTCAGATTTCTGAATCTGTTTCAGGATCATTTTTAAATCTAATAGGCAAGCAGGTGATCAGCCTCCAGTGCCTGACACACGTCGTCGACTTGGGTCTAAGACATGTCGGTTTCCTCACGATGTTTTCCTTCACCGTTCGAGCAAATGTTAATATTATTAAGTATATATTCATATTCATGATAAAAACATGTACTTTTCAGATTAGCCTTGTAACAATCATACCAGATTCTAATAGTAGAACATTCCAGCTTGCAATTTCAGTCAATCGGTTTGCTAACACAGCGCCAGCTGATCCGCCTCCAACAACGACAAAGTCATACTCTTTCTTTGGGTCCGTTTCCTGCACCTTAGCTTCAGGGTCGTAGGAGTTGTAATTGTTATACGTGAATGCTCCCAAGAGTAACGGTATGAGCCATAGCCCCGTGACACTGACTGTCTTCAAGGCACTTGAAGCAAGGAGCACGTGAATAGCCATTGTCTCTTAGTTCAGTTTCTTAGTGTGATTATATCCTTTGGTCTGGCGGGTTGCTCTTGCACATTACTTTCTTGCATGGAAGTGATCGCCAGAGCGTAAGCATGTTAACAGTCAAAGTCGCAGTGTTGAGATTCTTGATTCTGTAATATAAAATTGGTATACTTTATTGCCAGTGTATGATGTAAGTAAAATCGTAAACTATATGTCATTTGATGACTGTTATTTTGTATGCAATTAAATAAATATTTCATAAAATGTTAATAATTTTTTTATTGTGATAATACCTACATACAAATGGCAAAATCTACGTATTTCTACTTATAGGCAGTTCTATTCTTATTCAAAATTGTATGTTTTTTTGTGTGATCAAGCCTTTTTGTTGCGTTCAATCTTTTGAACTTCCTCTTAGAGCTTAATAGATGTCAAAAGGTCCTTTATTTATTTAGAAAAAAACTGATGCATATGTATATCTCAGTTAGAGACGGCTCACAAAATAATTTCGCCACGTTTTTTTTTCACTATTTTCCCATAACAGATTCATTTAGATAAACTTAAGTATGTTTACACAATGTCTATTACAATACAAAATTATGTGTTGTCTGTGGTTAGAATCAGAGCGTGACGAATATTTTGGTAATTCATTGTGTTGCGTTGGCTTTACCGGCACGCGCGAGCACCCAACCTGACGATAACAATGCGTGTACGCACTTTTTGTTGAACTGTCAAACGCACATAATAATTATAGCTAGGCGATACACAGCCTAAGGTTTATATTATTTGTTATGGGTTTTTTTATCGTCTAAAGTTTTCATAGAACATTTTATATATATTGGATTTACTGGTAAATATAATGAATGCTATGGTACTCGCTATTTGACATAATAAGTTCTCATATTCGAATTTGGAACAATGCAATTCAAATTCAAAATTTCTACGTTGAATTAAGACAACAGATTGTGCGTATTACGTATACAAAGTAATTTGGTTTGTAAACAAAGCTTATGTAATTGTAAAAAGTGTGATACTAGGTGAAGGTTATATGGAATATTCGAGACTGTTTCACGTGAACTGGTTCATTTCAAAACTTACATATATTATGTGCAAACTGTCAATTGCGAAGGAAATCTTTATTTGTGGTTTTGACGAGTATGATCAAATTTTCTTTGTTTTTTAACATATAAAATGTAATGTTATTTATTTAAAGCAACGTTTCTTTCACCGTCACTGAGGACTTGTTGTCTACATATGAGAATACTGTCACATTGCATCTCTTTGACTATTTAGGCTTTGTTGTTATTATATTTTTAAATTAACAATATGATACGTACGTTTTATTACCCCAATTAGAATTTTAGCACAAGCCTAGATAAGAAACTAAATTGTCTCTAGAAAAGGGAATGAAGTAAGACCAATTGACCAATATAGGTGAAATATGAGCTGTCTTTTGACCTGTGGTGGCATTTTAATGCACACTAGACTGGACTCGAAGTGGTACAAGGCCAAACCGAAATTACTTTCACCATTTCACAAGTGTCCACGTATGACGTCATGTGGGTGACAACTGCCAAGTGACCTTCGAATTATGTAAGCTTGAGGTAGGCCTGTGACGCGTTTGTAAGTAGGTTCGATCTGTTTAATCATTACGAGTATAATCTTTGTATTAGCAATACGTTATATGTATTTAATTTTGAAAACTGTTTTAATTTTGTTTTATGGGACAGCTAGGAAGCTCTGATCTGATATTCAGTGATACTGCCCCGCATGGACACTCTCCATGCCAGAGGGCTCGCGAATGCGTTACCGGCCTAATATAAGTTATATGAGTATCCAAACGACTGATTACACAAGTAAATAAATATGAATATACATAACATTCAGTTGATAAATGTTTTTGGCTCTATTTATAAAAGTAAATAATGGTTTATTCTTCAGGAACATACTTCCGCTTGCGTGGGCTCAATCTGCTGTGTTTGTCACCATGGTTACCATGAAAAAACATACACACCATATTATAACACCTTAAGTATACAGGTTGTATAGGTGTGGTTCATTTTAGTTCAGTTCATGAATGAGTATCATGCACAACTCTTTAAAAAAGATTTTTTCCTAATATTAGGCTTAAACGTGTGACTCCGTACTGAGGCAGTTAATTGCTAGCTACATTTTTGTTCTATGTGTGAAACTGGTCTTCGTTCCGGGAAGGTAAACAATAAATTTATGTATGTCTTAGATTCAAAAATTTTAAATATAAATCAGGGGCTGATGACCTACTTATCGATGCTGATAAAATACCAGATGCAACCTGAAGCCAAGATATGGGGACGCAGCGCCACTATTATTTAATATGGGCAACCTCGGCCCAGACACTGATTTCAAAAGCCACTGCGCGGCCGCGGCAAGGACTCACGACCTACTTCCTTGTTGCCAAACCATTTATACTATTATATAACGGTTTTCGTTCTTGTGTGCTCTTGCAAAATTCTATCTTGGCATTTACATAGATAAGGGTATCGTGTGAAGCAATTAAATGTTTTGATGTGTATTGAACTTATCTCTGGAACTGTGGCGGATTTACAAATTTTTAATTCGGTTTGATTTCTGAGCACGACATTATTCACGAGCCATCCAGTTCAGCCTCTCGCTAGTAGTGGGACTATCATGTATGGGTTGATAGGGGGGAGAGGGAAGATGGAATTACACTTTCTGCTTATTTTTTGGAATGGAATCTCGCTTAAGGGTCTTTACAGACCAGCTCGGGCTGTTTTGGCGAGCATAGCTCGGCCTGAATCGGCGGTTTTTCCGCGACATACGCAAAGGCGTGTCCTGTGAGACTCGAACCTCGGCTTGGGCCGTCGCGGGGTGGTCAATCGCCTGAAGGGCAGGACGGAAGCTTACTGGAGTCGGGTGTTTTTGCTGTTATCTTTTGCTTGTTACATTAGATCTTGTGTTTTGTTTGTCTAAATAACAATAAATCAGTGTGCCGAGCGTTGGCAAACTTTTTTCTTTTATACAAACTGACAATTTCTTAATATCGTAATTCAAAACAGTTAAGATATATTTTGTTTATGTCCAATTAGTGGATAATATAATAAATTCGCGATACACTACAAATATGTTTTGAAATAGTTTAAGATATTGTTTATTTTGTTGCATGTTCCATAAAATTAAACTGTCTAACATTTACAATTTCTCTATTTGACCTCAAAGTGAGATTGGTGTACTTAATCTAATATAATGTTTACACAGACCGCTGGCTTCCGCTCACACTAATAATGGTACAGAACGTTATGTAACAAATAACAATATAGAAATGTCAGAGGAACTTGTACATTGTCAAATGTCTATGAATGAATTGTTAAGATTTATGTCGTGTTCTATTGTGTATGACAGTTGCTAACAAATGTATCTATCGTATAATTTGTGGTTTGAAGTTTGAATATTATTGCTTTATAATCTGTATGTGTAACCAAAGTTATTTAAGTTGAGTTGACGGATTAAATAGCGGATCTACGTGTCAATGGTGGTTGTTATTATTCAATAATAGACTTACAGAAATCACTGACTACCATATGATTAATTTTAAAAACGAAAAAATAAGAATATTAATTATAAATTATTTCCTTCATTGGAAACCATTTATGGCCAAAATGTTTTAATAATATGAAAATGATTTTAAAATTTTTTTGCTAAATACAAGTGGAAAAATGACGTAAATTAGAAAGTGGAAAAAATAAATTAGATAATTAATTAAAAATTAGAGAGAGCTTTATATGAACCTTCCTATAATATTTTCAATAATCGAAAAGTGAAAAGTCTTATATAAAATATCTTCATTTAACACCTTGACAAACTTGTGAAACGAATTAAGATTTGATCTATTGATCGATGTCCACGCTTTTTGTGATCGCTGATCTTTGAGTTTTTTATGCAGCATTACATGGAATCAGTTGTAGTGACTCTTTATTTTTTTTTTCACCAGAGACAAATGTAGAATTTAATGTCACATCGAATTATAACCCTCAAAATGCACTAACACAAATGTTTTGAATTTAGAACTAGACTAATATTATTTGGACAGTAATTTATATATTCTATAAGTTTCCTGGTTTTTTCCCGCGGGCAACAGCTGCTATAAATGGAAATTCTTACGCTGATCTTTGAGACCGACAAACCAAGTTGTTACGCGGACATTACGTTTACACCTAGCGCAACACCAAACCAAAATAACTTCTTTAAGGAATGCTTTAATTTGGTACTTGTTATTGTTATACATGAACAATGTTTGGGTACTTTAGAAATACTGCTATATACAGTCAAACCTGGGTAAGTGAGAACTGGATAAGTGAGAAAACTCTATAAGTGAGGGTAATAGCCAGGACCCGTCATTTTAAGCTCCCAAAACCTCTATTAGCGAGAAACAGAAACCTCTGTAAGAGAGAGTCGTTTTTCCCTCATGGACCTCCGTAAGTGAGACTGCTACTTATCTATACCTCTATAAGCGACAGTCGAGCTTCAGTTATTTATGTATATTATTTAGGAAGAACAAATGACAAATTTAACATCTGCTATTTTATGACTCATTCTTAACTTTCGTGGAACTTCTTACCATTATTAAGAAAATTCCAATGAAGCTAGCTTTAAATGCGTTGGAGACGGTCCATCAGTACTTTGAATACGCGGCGGTTGTTGATCAAGCAATATTCGACAAAATTTATGAGTTAGAGAAAAACATTCAAAATCCAAAAAGAGCAACCCAAACGAAATTGACGGATTTTTTTAAAGTGTAATTAAGTTCTAATTAAACTAAAAATACATAGTGCATGAATATGTCTTTTTATTGCTGTGTACCTCGCTACGCTCGTAAACGCTACACATGTACCTGCATTAGCGAGAAACTCGGGTTAGTGAGAAACCTCTATAAGCGAAAATGAGATTGTGCTCCCTTAAACTCTCGCTTATCCAGATTTGACTGTATATGTCGCAGCCAACTAGTTTAATTAGCCCTTCAAGCTTAGCCAGTGGCCCGAAAGATTTTCAGCCAGTTGATGGAACAGCTAGGCTGGCATTTAGATGGATTAGTTGAATAACTTGCCTAGCCTGTTGACTGATATTTTAAATTTAGGTACACTTTCTGCCACTCGTACACAAACTCGAAACGAAACACTTCAAACTGTCAAATGGCCACGGCAAACTACAACTTTGATGGTGTTTTCCCAAGTTTAATATATATAGTATATATAATAGAAGTTGCCTTGCCTTGCCTTGAAAACATTGAAAATAATTGTCCACCCTAAAGACTTGTCAGTAATTTACCTCTCTATTCCCAATTTTTTATTTGCTAAAGCAAACTGTATAAACGAACAGCCTGACTTGGCTTTTCGCTTTTAAAATAGTATAGAAATAAATATAGCCTCACTCAGTGATAGGATGCTAATGGACATTCCGCAATCTCTGTAGCCTTTGAATTTACTCGTTTTATACAAATATATATATTCTAATACAATATAGACGTGACATGACAGTTCATGTGTAGTTTGAAATGCACTTACTGAATCTAGCGCCTAGTACTATCGCAAGGTTTTTTTTAAAGTCGTATATAGACTGGTGAATGAAAAAGCTATAAATACTAACTTCAGGTGAATGTTAAGAGTAATGTTCTTCACGACACTACACGTTCTAAGTACAGCGCCTCATTTGCATTTTTGAAATCGGATGAAAATATGTTTTGTTTGCTTCATACATTAATTAAAAATTTATGTACCCACGATAGATGCTGTATTTTTTAACTGTTTGACACGGCGTTATTTTATGATTTTAACATGTTTCTCGAATGTTTCTGGGGTTGTTTCTGATTTATTAATATATTTTTTTATATTATATTGAATCTATAACATTGACATAATTTACGACATAATTAACAATGTAAGCTAAATTGTATATTCATGCTTAATAAGAGCCTCGCCAGGTCCTCCCCCGTTTATCTCAGAATTTTCCAGTAACCACAACATTTTCTATTGTAAAACCATTTAATCTTTGTCGGTAATAATTTCCAGAAAGATACTATAACATCAGTCATGTAACGTTCGATAGGGAAGTGGTGTGTTTGAATGACTGCGCTTGCGCAACGAAATGTGACATTAGTGACGTACAATACCGAGGTAGATATTCAATGCACTGCAAGATATTTTCTGGTCAACGAGGTTAATCAAATATATATATTAATTTTAACAATAATATAAGCCGATAGATAGAGCATGATATTTTATAAAAAAATACTATCAATAAATATTCAATTGAAATATGCAGTTAATTCTTATGTTATTAATTGGATGTGACCAATATAGCTTTCATATCTTCTAAATGTATATATAATACTTTAAAAATTACAAATACTAACCCTATTTAAACGTTTTTTTCGGTAAATACATGATAGAAAGAGTCTTTAGTATTCGTATTGTTTTGTTTATAAATATGTAAATGATAAATTTTTAATTAATCTTACTAGAACTAAGAAATCCTCTTTGAATACGCTGCATTCATTGGGATATATGGTATTGGGTTATTGAGATGATTGTTTTTTTAATAATGATTAAGAATGAAGTTCATTAAAAAATATTACGATGGAACATAGATATACAACAAGATTCGATAGTGATTGCACTATGTTAGACACTGTCGTAATTTCATTAAATTCACAATCGTTTGCATAACTTTTACAAAATCTTTCTCAATTAAAAAAACAAATCTTGAATCTGTTGAAAATAATTTTTATGAATTTTAATTTGTGCATAGAATATTATTTTGTTTTGTATGAGAACTATCATAAGCAGTTTTTGGTTACTGATATTTTATTTATATCAAACTACAGTAAATACGATAATCGACTGCCTATTTGATTTACCGTCTGTAAACGCCTTGCTATCCGAATTTTCTGGAAGGATTGTTATAATAATTATGTTTGTGTTCACGGATATTTGTTTCTTATAAGCTTTGTCCACCCTACTTAACATTCTTAGGTCAAATATCTATTGTGTTTTCACCTGTCAGTTAAAGTTAATTTGTTGAAAGCTTTTGTAATGTTCCGATACAATCATTTGCATAATTTAGACAAACTGTTTTGCCTTGGCACTTTTTCGCTGTCGCCGGTTGCTAATTGCTATTAATTAAATTTTTAAAATTAGTGAAATGTTTACCTTACAGTATATTTGTATTAATTATATAAGTGCTGACAAATTTTGTAAAATGATTCCATTTTTAAAACTTTGTTTGAGACATAGAGAAATGTTCTTGTTACTGATATGGTTTGGTTTCACTTTCATGAGGATTCATTACACACATTTCCGCTTTTTGGTTATTTAAATTCTTTATTATGTCACGGAAGGGAATTTAGTTCAAGGCACAGGCTAGGTTAATACGCTCAATATAATATTATAATGAAAATAAAGTATGGATTTGCGTAAAAATATAAATAAATATATAAATAAATATACATACATTGATTTCGTTTTTTTAAGACCCAACTCTATTAGATTGATATATATATATATAATAAAAGTCACGTGTCTGTGGAAGGTAGATCTTATTTACACATTTACTGGAAAGTAACTTATTTTTGTAAGGACGTATTTTTTTTTGTTTATTTGAATTACGAACTTTTTTATGTATGCACGTATTTTGTAGACTTTAGGTGTGTAAATGAATTTGGTAATGTATACTTACATTCATTTCCGTAGATTAACATTCACAATCTAGTAGTCACTGGTTAAGATCCATTCCAATGCGTTAACGACACAGTTCATCAGACACATCAACTGATATCGAAAGTTCACTGTTCACTATTATCGAAGTTCGTTTTCAACTCTCACGGTTTTTCATTGAAGAACGTTGAACCTGTGAAAATAATGTAGTTGTCTATTTTTATCTCTTGAGAATTATATGATCGAACTTGACTGATGATAAAAGACAGTGTAGACTGAGACACTACTGCTGAAGATGTGCGAAAATTTGGCATATGCTTTTACTCGGTCGTAAGGATGCGTGGTGCGAAACTGGTGAGTGATTTAGCATTATTCGTATAGTTTTTGTGTGGGAATTCGAATAATGGGGGTTAAGGTTAAAATTAAATAGGAAGCTATTACTTTAAGACGGTTATGGCCCACTGAAAATTTGTGTTCTTGACAACAATTTGAATCTTAGTTGAGTTTATGGTAATTTTTTGTGTAAGCAACAGTAATGAAATATTTTTTTCTTTCTTTCAAATGGTGGAATACCAAAGGCTTATAAACTTTATCTATTCTGTGGCTTTGACAATACATTTGTTTTGTCACTCTGTGTTATACTAGAACCACAGATTACGCTAATACATGTATTGATTTTAAAATTGGAACGCAATTATACTTTAAGCACAAAGCAACTATTAGATAAACAAAAGCAATAATCTACTCAAACAATAAATAAGCGAGTACTGATTTAATGGAAAGTAATGGTTGCGTAATTTTAAACGGTTAATTAAAATTAATGATAGGTATTTAGCGTTACGTCGTTGTAATTAGAGGTTTGTTTTTTCTTAAGTCTAGGCCTCGATTAAGGTCATGGATTAGGGTCAGTTACAGTTTTATTATGTATGATGCGAAATTAATAGGATTTTCACCACCATTATATGGCATAATACTAATATTTTTTTTATAGGAACCGACTTGGTTTTTCTCTCTTTTTGTTCCTGGTGGTTCACACTGGTCACTTTGTTACCACTGTTTAATACCGTTTTACGTTAGACTTAGTTGTCTTAAAAACCCGGAATGGAATATGACACACAGGGAAGAGAACGGTAGTGCAAGACAAGAGCTTGTATAACGATTACCAATCAAGGTCACGACCGGGGAAAATGTTTAACATTGCAAATTAAATTTTTGAAATATCGCATACCGTCTGCAAAGTGTAAATACAGTAAGTGCTAATTATTATTTAAAATATAGAAAATATTTTTAAATGACTACCGCAATATGAGAATAAATGTTAAGTTACATAAGCTTATTGGTTTACATATTTTTTTAAATTTCTATATAAAATATTTTTACCTTATTTAGGCAAACTGAAATCAACCATACATAAATAGTTACAGCAATCGAAAATATTATTTAGTTAATAAATATTTCAAAATACAAGGATACCAGAACATTCGTTAGTAAGTTTGAACTCGTAATCTTATAATATTGCCATAAGTCAAAATAATCCAATATTATGTAAGCTGTTAGTGTAAGTTACGTTAGATTAGGTAAGGCTCTATTACAGCATAATGCAGTTAAATACACGATACTATCATTAACTGCATTCAAACAATTCTTAGTCTCCGATCGAATAAAAAATAAAATTTTGTCTATTGTTAATTGCACTTTCCAATTTGCTTGATTTTTTTTTATTTTTAAATTTAATTTGCTAATAGCAAACATTATTTGACAATTCACAAAAAAAATATTTGAATTTGTTTAGAAAATTCATTATGTTCGATATTTAAAAACACAGCTTAGAATTCGAGCAATGACATCACTGGCAAAATACATAAAAAAATTAAATTACTAACACTGTGCAAATTCCAATTTTAAATTCGGCTGTAAGCGCGCTACTCCGCGGTGACCGCGTGTTGTACTGGCTTACTTCGACTCTTGCGCCTCACTTTACCAGTCAACTCATAACAAACGTAATATTAGTAGTGTAATGAACCTGTGGTTTCGTATAGGACTAAACCTGTTCATTAAGCATTGATGCAATCTTAATGCAAAATAAGTTTGATTTTTTAAATATATTTTTTATTTGAAAATAACTCAATAAATTAACAAACAGTAATTATTTCAAGTAACGATGTGTAATGTGTAATTTTTTAAGCTTTTGTTTATTTAAATCGCGTTATAATTACCCTACACTAGGGGTGTTTAATGAAAAGTGAATCGCAATTATCTTTAATAAATCATATTTAATATGTCGACCTTCATAATTATAAGATTTAAATGAGATGAGGTACATATCACTAGAAGTCCGGTGCAAATCTTGGTAAAGAAAAAACAATATTATCTAGTTTGTCACGCGGATGCTTGCGTATTTTCTCTCGCAACTTTGTTACTTGTTCTACGTACAAAGGTGCCCCTAATAGTGGTTTGTGTATGCGACTATTAGGTACCACTCCTTGGATGTTCCAGAAAAAATAGCTAATCTATCTTATCGGCGGATGGGATCTATATAAATTTCTTCAGAGTTCCAACTCCGACATCTCCAGATGACGGTGTTTTCAAGTCATAGACGGTTTTTTCATTTTCAGGTCATTATGATAAAGCCATGTGACGTCCATGGGTATGCGAGCTAAAAATCGGTCAAAAACCTGTTGTAAAAAGGTTGTGAAAAGATAGATGTATATTCTAATGCTTCGCATGAATAAAAATAGCAGAAATATTTCCTTTCAGCGCTAACATCAGATTACTTAATTTTTATAGAACACGTTCCGACACGACGTAAACAAATGACTTCTTTAGAAAAAAGTTGATTGCTTTTTCTTTACTACAAAATCTGTGGGGCGATACTGATTTTTCTTTCCAAAGAGTGTGTATTGCATTAACACTATTTATTGAGAACCCCTCGTAGAGCGTACAGTTTTGGTGTTTTTCACGTATTACTCAATGGTAATAAACGTGGTTTCACATTTGGAAATAGATATAAAAACGTCTCCTGTAAAGCATAATCTTGCATATTTGGCGAACGAAATATTTGGGGTTGATGATAAAACAATTTTAGTTCCGGTGTGATTAAGAAAACGTTCAATTATGTCAATTACGTGGACTGAGTGTATCATACAATGAATTAACATATAAACAGCTTAAAAGATTGCATGTGAGCCACGTAATTCGTATTGCTTAATATTAAATACTGATAAATGTTTTTAGAAATTTAATACGAGAGAACGAATCGTCGGGATTAAGGAATATGATTTCGACCTGCCTGAAATAAAAAATACACTCGGTACATTGTCGAAAACTATTTGAGCTATTTTTTTACAGATTGTATCTTTTACTTTATAGAAAGTTTATTTATTCTGTACTTTAGACGGGGAACAAGACATTCTGCTCTATTCTCGGTTAACACAAATAAACTCGTAACGCCGCCATAAATAGTTTTTGACCAAGAATAATGATTTATTTTATGGATTCAAAATTTTATTAAAAGAAAGACCTACAAAAATGAAACACGCGCAATCACATAAATACAAACGTACGCACAGACAAACAACATGTACCTAACTGTATTATATTTGCGTAGGGTAAGCCGTTTATGGCATCTCTTTGTTATTTTACGGTTTTGTATTATTTATAAAAAATATATTATTTATTTATCTTTAATAATTATTTATTATTGTTTCTGCAATAGATTTCCAAAAATTGTTCTATATCGAATTTGCATACTTAGTGTTGATATAGTCATAGTTAATTAAACTGCTCTAGAGGGTTTTATTGTATGCATCTATACATTGCATGTGTGAAAGAACGATTAAAGTAGCCTGGTAAACTCAAAATACTCAAATCCCGTCATTAGATCCTGGAATCACCAGGAAAGACAGTACGGTTCTGGATAGCTCGAAGGACCAAAATCTGCTGTGCCTGGTTCATTGGGATGCTTTAAATAATAGGATTTTAGTTTTACTCTATATTAACTTCACGCGTTTTATCAAACACCATTGGCAATTCAATGCTTATTCACAATCAGGAAACAGATTCGATTTCATCCAGAAATCGAAAGTGCTCTGCGGTAATGGGACTGATTACGTCAGTAATGTGCTCTTGCCTCCACAGACTAAAGCTTTCACGAGCATCATTATTTTACCTATTGTGAAGAAGCGGTTATGATTATCTGTGCCTAATACTATAAAGTGTAAAAAAGAAATATGACCTGCAAACCATGGTCTAGTGGTATTTTGCTATATATTTTTCCTTCACGAGTTTAGGATATTACAAATTATTAATATTTTTATCAGACCCGACAGTCCGACCCTCTACTGACAGTTGCCCTGATGATGATGTTTCAAGTGATTACAATATTAAAAAAATATGACAATAGTGGGCTGATTTGTGAATCTAAACCATCCAGGGCGCCACCAAAACGCATACAAAAAAGTTAATTCAATTCGGTCCAGCCGTTTAAGAGGAGTTCAGTGACACGCGTACAGTAGAATTATATTTTTAAATCTATATATTCATACGATAAGACGGTATAGATTAAAGATTCTACCTGGTAGGAGAATAATTATAAAACTACGGACAATGTTACACCTGATTGAACCCTTCATATATTGTTGTTCCTGATTGGGTTTATTTGTATTGGTGAGTTTTAACAGTGCATATTTAACAGTTTGAAAAGGAATACTTACTGGTCTATTTATAGAAATATAAATCTAAATTAGATAACTTTGGCACTATATATTATTTCCCTCCAGGAAATATTCCTTTACTCATTGGTAGGCCTTGGAATTTGTTTTTTAAAATAGTGAAGATTATTTTATATATACTGGATCTAAGACATTTGATGACCCAGTGCTTTTCACTAAACTTGTGCTCCAAATTTCAGCGCGACGAACACAAGTTTTAAAACAATCGTTGAACCCATGCATTATACGTAGGGTCATACTTTAGTTTATTTGGAATAAACGTTATGTATATACCCCATGTGCGTTCTTAATAAAAATATATATGTATTTATTTCTTACTCCTAGTATAATTAAAGTTACCTGACTTTAATTATACTAAAAATATACCCAAATATGAAATACACAATATATACTAAAAAGTTTTACACATTTACGAAACTAATAAAGAAAAAGTTAATTAAAATTGGTTTAATACATTAAAGTAAGTATACCTAAATCGGGTGTGTTGTGTGATGTTGTGTAAGTCAGGATATATACGTGTATGTGTATGTCCATGACGTAGCATATTTTGAATACTTCTTTTAAGCGAATTCCGCGATAGATTAAACAAGTCGAGTATTAAATCATATTCCTGAACGGACGTAATAAATATAATACCACATTCAACCAAGTCATAACAAAAATACATATTTGGAGAAACAAAAGAACTCAATCGATACGTCTAGTTGATTTTGCGTAAAATGATCTTATATAATTCGGCGTACGTGAGTGCTAGCATTGGTGGCCCCGATGTGAGACCACGCAACATCACACGGTATTGCGAATGTGCCTATGCGATTGTAACCATGCCCAGCTATGCCACATACGGCTGTAGGGTTGTGAGATGAATTTATATGCTACTGGGTCATCTTTTATTATCGTGTTATATAATAGTAGTATGAGCTACGGCATGTGACGATAGCTATTACCAAGGTAAATGCTTCTTTAGAAAGACAATACGTATGTTTATTGTAGTATAAAGAGCAGTGTTGGCATAGTGGACTTTCTTTCTATGTGATCATTGAAAGAAAACATCGTAAAAATGGCACACCTTAGAAATAATGTCGGCGAGTCAAGCGGAAGGTAAGAGAAGGCTGATCATCTGTTTGTCTATTAAGAAAATGATTGTTGTTTATTCACGTATTTTACTTATGTTATGCAAAATAAAATACACAGTTAAAACACGAATCACCTTATTATCTAATTATCTTGTTATCGTTTACGAAGTATATATGACCAATATACACTATCAAAGTTAACATATTAAGAAATTCTAAGCGATCCGCATAATATAAACTATATTAAACGTAACGTATATAATTTTCATCCTTTTTCTCTTATGAGAAATGGAATAATAATGCAGAATAAATTATCGAGTACAACAGATGAAATATTATTTATTTATAATTTTTTTACCGAATAATTCCATATAGCCCTTTTTGTAAATGAAGTGCACTTTAATAAAAAACAAAAAGTGCATTTAAAATATTCAGTAGTTAATTCCTTTAGGTATTATTACGAGATACGTAAAGGAACGCGACGCTACGCATAATTAGCTCGTGAGCCGAACCACGTAGGTAATGAACTAAGTGCTTTGTTTCTACTGACATGATGAACTAGAATGGATTAACGTACTTTTGGTTCTTAAATATTGTTTAATATATAAGATGCCGAAGAATACGTAAAATGGAATAGTTCTAGTAATCATGAAAGTTACGATTAGTGTTTGTATAAATAGCGCTCTGTACATCGTTCGAACAACGCCCTTTCCGGCAAAACAGCCCGTGCTGAGCTGTAAAGGCCTTAAGGCCAACAGCGAGATTCCATTAAAAAAAAAGTTCGAACAACGAAACCACTACGCGAAGTAAACATTACAGCTTTTTATGGAAATATATCTTGATGTTTATGAATTATCGTAGTATCTGATCTAATTTTTGCCATTGAAACCTATAATACTATTTGGCTCTATTGAGCCTATACCTAGTTTTACTTACACCGAAAATGTCACTGGGTCATGCGACCTATTATTTGATCGCTTACATAACTATGACATGTGTTACTAACTTCCTTATGTATACGAAGTGTTAAACTAAATGTTGAGTACGGAAATACCCGCATGCTTGCTCAATTGGTGAGAGCGGCTTAGGACGAGAGACGTACGATTTTTTAGTCTGTGGTTTTGACTTTTATGTATACAAAATGGTTACTGATAAAAAAGTTTACTGCGTCTTATTTTTCCTAAAGACTTGTTCTGTGTCTTCGAATGCAACGATATTGTTTTCTTTCCCATATATTCCTTAGCATGAGGGTTTTGTGTTATAGAATTTTTCTAGACTACGAGATAATATGCTCTTTAATTAATAAATTTTAAATACTAAGTTGTTAAAATTTAAATAAATTTATCATTTGTTATATTTTATAATGTGTGAAATGTGTTCTAGATATAAATAATGTTTCGTTATGGTCTGTTACATTTGCTGGATAGCGCCCTCTAGAGTTATTTTAAATAAATTTAACACGGCTACTAACAGGTGTTTTTGTTATTTTAACGTAGTACAAACTATCCAAGACAGATGGCGCTGAAGCAATTAAAAGACTATCCTATATAAATATTATTATTTTCACCTCTAATAGTCACCTATTAGTCTCACCCGGTGTGGTATGACCGCGAGTCCGGTGCGCGCCCTATTGCCCTATGGTGGGGGGGGGTTCTATTATTTTATTTTTCTATAGTGGGTAATGCAGAAACTGTATTTTCAAACCCATTATTTTCTATATTGTTTTAAGTTATCGGTATTAATAGTTTTAGTGCTTTCCTCATTTTCTTCGTATTTAATTTTCTTGATAGATTCCTACCGTAGGTTGATTAAAAAAGATGGCACCACATCGAATATTATAACAGAACTTATTTTTTATTTGTGTTTTTGAATAAAAGGTGCTATTAAATAACAAACATAATAATATAATTTTAACACGAATGTCTCTAATCAATTTGCGTATAGATTATAAATATGGCCTTAATTACCTTTTGGTTTCATTAGAATAAGCTATTTACTAAGTTACGTGTAAACAGAGCATAGTATAACATAACGGTATGAACAAGATATAATATCTCTTTAGTCAAGCACCCAGACACGAAAAAAACATTTTTTCGTATAAGAGTGCCTGTGGCTTTTCGAATTTTAAATTTGAATCATTTATATTGAGCAACTAATGTAGGCTATTTTTCTTCATAGCATGATTTTAATTAAGTTGTTAATTAAACTATATCATATAATTAACTGGAAAATAAAAGAAAAATAAATGTAACAATTATTTATTAAAAAATTAACGAGTACGTATACTATTATGTACATACTTAACAATATTTGTTTTGTAATAAACAACGTAAAGTACTTTGTGACATAAATATTTGTTTAGAACTAACACTTTCAGTTTTTATCACTCAACACGGTCATAACACAAGCCAGTCTTCTTTGATCATATCTGATGCTTTCTCAGCTATCATAATCACTGGAGCATTGGGGTTGCCACTTATAATTGTCGGCATGATACTTGCGTCTACTACTCTTAAATTGGCAACACCATGGACACGTAATCTCGCATCAACTACCGCACTTTGGTCATACTTCGGGCCCATTTTACACGTACTGGTTGGATGATATATTGTAAATGTGAAATGTTTTAAGCAGCACTCCCAATACTCATCGCTGAATAGGGGATGGTGTTGGCACCCAGGCAGAGGAATTGTATGGGGTCGTGACCCGTATCGCTGGAACGCCGTTGTGTTTGACAGGGCAAATGCTATCTTAATGCCTTCTGTTAAAACTTGTATGTCCTCCTTATAAGCAAAGTAATTAGGCTCAATCGAGGGAGGTTGGAATGGGTTACGGCTTTTCAGTTTTATCCATCCAGTGCTTTTTGGCCGCAATAGTAATGGAAGTATCGTCCAGGTTTCAGCGCTCTCTATCGGCTTGTACACTGTATTGTACACTCTATCACGTAAGTTGAGAATTTTCCGTATTTGCTCGCCGCCGTCTGAGTTCACTGAACTTGGTGCGAAGTGAAATTGTATATCGGGCCAATTACCGGAAGTAGGAGCGTATTTGGTATTGACGAAGGCTAATCCCTCCACACCTTGTGTGGTCATTGGTCCCTTTTCATGTAAAATGTAGTCCATGGCGACGGACAGAGATTGGAATCTGTCTTTTTTAAATGTAACAGGCTTATTGACGACAAATGTTAAACCACCTAAACCGACGTGGTCTTGCAAATTGTGCCCAACCTTTAAATTAGCTACAACCGGGATGTTGTGTTCCTTCAAATGTTCCGCCGGCCCGATCCCGCTAAGCATGAGTAGTTGAGGACTTGCGAGGGCACCGGCAGACATAATCACTTCACGCTTAATTCTGACTTTATGACGTTCGCCATTGCGGAAGAATTCAACTCCATACGCTTGCTTTTTAACGGGGTTGATCAACAATCTCGTAACTTGCGAACCTAAAGCGACATGTAAGTTCTCTCTATGACGAACCGGTCTGATAAAAGCTTTGGCCGTGCTGCACCTACTCCCACGGCGCATAGTCGCTTGGGTCAACATGAAACCGGTTTGTTTCGCGCCGTTAATATCGCGAAATTCGTAACCCAGTTCCATACCGCCTTTTAAAAAAGTCACTGATAGTGGTGTACGCCACGGAGCCTCCTGTACAGTTAGATATCCGCCAGTGCCATGATAGGGAGTGTCTGCTAAGTATGGATTTCGATTGTCCTCTGACTTAAGAAAATATGGTAGTATTTGATCATACGACCAGCCTGGGTTTCCGAGAGCTTCCCAAAGATCATAGTCGTTTCTGTTACCTCTTACATAAACCATAGCGTTAAGTACGCTGCACCCGCCGAGAACTTTGCCTCGAGGCCAGTTGCAGCGATCGCCGTTCATAGCTAAACAATATGAGCGGTTGTGAGAGGGAGTTGTTTGAAATTTCCAGTCCATCTCCGAGAGCTGTGTATAGCCGGCCAATGCAGGGATATCAGAAATTTCGTTTTCATCTTGGCCTGCCTCCAATAGTAGTACTGTCCAGTTGCCTACTTCTGACAGTCGAGATGCGACCACAGCACCTGCTGAACCTCCGCCCACAATCACGAAGTCGTAGATCGGCATAATCTGAAATAAATGAATTAAAACAAACTATTTTAGAAAAACAGTGTTTACATAAGGATTTCTATTAAATTTAGTTAACATTCATTTCATTTTACTCATTAGAGAGGTATTCGCGATCAAATGCTATTTTTAAGATATTATTATTATGTATTTACAAAAAAATAACACGAATATTAAAATTAAACAACATAAAAAAAATATTATCTTCTACATATTACTACTACATCTGTAGTCGGTATCATTTAAGAATACTTCAGCATACAATATTGTTTTGTATTAAATCAGGTCATCGGTTTAAGGAGAAATGCGTTACAAAACTTCATTTTTATTTAAAACAATTAATAACTTCTACTGTTAATTGTCTATTTAAAGGTCCATAAACATACACGATGACATAATACTCACAGTGTTTAAATCTGCTATGTAAGATTCTGGATCGAATTGCTGATATCTGAAATACGTAATCCCGAGTGCCAGGAGTGGTATCAGACCTAGCACGGTGATAGGCGACGGTGCCAAACTCGCCAATGCTCCAGCCGCCTCCATTATTAAATTCCCAATACATTTACTACTTCACTAATATTTACAACTTATCCTATAGTCGTTTTCTTATATCCAACTATCTACTTTATTCGTCTGCTCCTCGGCAGATATAATTTTAGGTGTATAATTTCGGATTCCCGCCTTCTTAGGCGTGGGGACCGGCTTTAATTTAGCGTTTTCTGTGTCGCTAAGGTAACTTTTGATGCGTTCGCTTTTTATTTCGTTATCATTGAACGGTTGCAGCTTATGGCGCTTGTCTTTCGGGATCTTGACCTGCCTGTAGAGTTCTTTGTTGATATCTTTGTAGTGATCGTTTTTATACAGTGGTATGCAGTAGTAGTTGGCTTTGGATGATCTATCTGAACGCCGATCATAAGCACTCGAACCGCTTCTGTATCCGCTGCTTTCTGTTGAGGAATTGTCGCTCTTGTAACTGTCTGTGCTTCTCCGTAACTTGCGGTAGTCTTTATGATAGTCGGTTGGTAGGTCGACGGATGACGCTCTATGAATTCTGTTTGCGTAATTATCTTGATAATGTCTCACTGGCGCAACGCTGGCCTGTGCGAGTGATTGTTCTTGACCCATGATGCAGGTGATAGTGTGGTCCACGTGTCGAAATTTCTGGAATTGAGAATGGCAAATGTTTATTTTATGCAATAGTGAATTTTACGATATTGTTTAAAAAATATGACTTATGCTATTTATTTATATAATAGATTTTTGAAAGACCGCTACCCCCAACGATGAAAAGGTTTTTTATCTTATAATTATCTAGGCTTCGCAACCCAATAGGTCTATAACGCTCGAGTAAATCCCTATTTAGCATCGTGGGTACTATAATCACTTACAAGGTAATCAAATCTAAGATAATAAATAAGCCGAGCCACCTTGAGTGATGGTGGCAGTAAACTGTATATAATGTAAAGTGTATTTGTCATAATTTAATTGCCTCCAAGACTATTTAAACTGTAACAAAATATTTTTTTGCATACAATTTATTCTTCACGTTATAGACACTAGATTAATTGTTAACGTTAGCAATATAATAATGAAGTCTGTATTTTCAATAATTTGATATAATCAGTATTCTAACGTTATTCATACATAATAATTATCTTTGTTTACAGGTAATGTTGCTGTTGCAAATGCTGTCTTCGTCTTGTAAGAATTGGCATTTAGATGAGATTAGTAAGTACGTACGTCAATCGTCATAAAGATAAACTTCTGACCTCAACTCTCAATCTCGTTTCACTTCCTATAAGTCAGTATTTTTTTAACAGAAGTTTAGAACTTGTATTATTAATAAATATTATATATTAAGAATTATGATGATAATAATACATGATGTTTGTATTATTAAATATTTAAGATTTAAAAGGGGCCAAAAACAGCGTCAGTTATTTCTACTGGGAAGTCGCGATAGTTGACTTCCCAGAGAGTGAGGTGGAATCACAGAGATTCATCTCCGAGTTCATCACTCGCTGTTCAGTCGAGTCAGTTAAGACCCTTCTGATGGCAACTTGACATAAGTTGCAGATTCTATATGTCCTTCGTGTAATACATAATGATAGCGCGTTTTAAAATGCCAACAGCGCCATCTATCGGCATGTTTGTCAAGCTAGTCCTCTTTTACACATAACAATAGACAAGACCTGTGTCAAGTTGAGTCTGATATATTTTTTTAAATTATAAAAACAAAATTGATTTCCTTATAAAATTGAAATAAGAACACTACAGTTAGCGCTGTAAAAATTAATACGTGAGAGAAATTTTTAAACAGGTTTATTCACACTACTTATGATGGGCCGGTCATTTCTACAAACAAAGACTATTATAGTAGGTATACAATACAAATAGAGTAGATTTCTATGTATGTAGTTATATATATATAATTTATAGATGAAGAGAATCGAACTTTCACTAACAAAGATAGCGTTACCATATCCGTTATGATCTTTTCTTGACTTTCGTTATTTATCTATTCTTAAACTTTTTCATGCTTTTTTGTCCGTAAGCGTAGTCAACGACTTGGATTAATAATCACTTCTTAGCAAAATGCATCTAAAAACACCGTACATTTGGAATCAAAAACTTTAATAAGATTGATAATTATATTTTGCCTTAAATATCTTTATTTGTATTGGCTTCGCACGGTTTGCTATATGGGATAGCTAATTGAATTATTTCAAAATCCGTTGCAGTGTATTCGTTCCAATAATACAAATCCTTCTCTCTCAATATTAGTTTAGCTCATTTTTGTTCTAATTAAATAATTCAATATTCAAATACTTAAGTGTATGTTAATTATTATTGTGGTACCGTTGCAAGCGGAGTTACCTTCACATAAAAACAAAATTAGGAGGCGTGAAGAGTCATTGTCTCGTCCACATTGTTAACAGCATTCACATGAGAAAGAATCGTTACACGAACATGCTCTTTAGTTTTAGAGTAACGTGAATGTATTACCTTTGTATTACCTAATTGTTGATCAGCTGAGAAGTTACTAATACATATGTAATATTGGGCTTATGATTACAAACAATTACTCTAAAATATAGCCAAATATGGTATACATCATATTTAGAAAAAGTTTAAACATTTACCAAACTGAAAATAAAAAATATATCTATCACCAACTAAGTTCCTTCAATAATAATTTTCTCCATTGCTTGAAGCTTATTTGAAAAATAATTTTGCCATTACTCTTAGTACCGGTTTTATTAACAAGACATTTAAACGTTTGATTTTTTATAATGTAAACAACTTTAATATGCTCTGGGAGTTTTAAAGGACCTTTGTAAATATTGAGATACGTATTTAAATATTTAAGTACGATGATGTAATGTTGATCTCACAGTAATTAAAGGATCAATTAATCTTGGACATTGTGAATACGTTTCAGCTACGGATTTTCATAATGTCTTATAGGCTTAACTATAATTAAGCCAAGTTTATTTACTTATATACTTGAAAGTTCTAAAGCAACATGTATGCTTAATATACAAGAAAATACACATAAATTATACAAAAATTTCAATCACAGCAATCACATAAAAAGAACTAAAACTAAACAAACTGAAACCTCATTAAGATTGTGATATAAATATTAATGTAAATATAATATAACCCAGAGTGGTTTAATATCTAATCTTAGATTGATAATGTTAAGTATAATTATATCGCTAACTGTGCAGCTACGATTAATGTCCGATTAGTGATAAGATTTAGAATTACGTCTGTGTGTCAAATTCAAAATTTTTTGGGGAGTCATGCTAAGCGCTAAAGCTCTGAGGGTCGGATTCATTAACGATAAGTAATATGAAATAGGACTCCTGTATGCTAAAATTCAAATCAAACTATTTTAACTCTGACCCCAGAGATTTTGTTTGAGAGTGACGGTAGCTTATGTAAATGGCAAAAAGTGACTATGAGTAAAAAATCTTTCCGTCCATTTGTAATATCCGTGAGAAAATCCGTTCCTTCCTGTACTCATCGTTAGCGTTAACTCTTTATTTTTTTATGATTGGTTCTATCGTATCTTTAAACATTGTTTGATAGCAGCACAATTTGTTGCCGCGAAATGTACTTAACGGGTGTACTAAATTCGATAGATATATCCTTGATATTTATATCACGCTCCTACTGAGGATTAAGTTTCTATTAAGTTTAGTGTTTCTTCGTTGGTTTAATTTTTCATTGCTATTTTTTAATTTTTATATTCTAATATAATTGATGTGTATATTTTAAGCATACATGTTGCTTTAGGACCAGTCTGACTTATATTTATTGAATTTTTGTGTCCCTAAACATTTTACACGATAAAAGCAAATATGACAAGATAATAGAAGTGAAGTGGTAGCACACGATAAAGAGACCATATAATCTGCAAATGTAATATATAAGATACTAGCGGAACCGACAGACGTTGTCCTGTCTACACGTCTTTAATTTGAAAATTTCAAACTTTTTTTAATAAGCTAAATTAACATTCTGGACCATTTTGATGAAAATTATTATTCAAATGTTATGACAATATCTAACGATCCAGCACATGGTCTACAATAACACAATGATAACAAAACTTTTTTTTAATTTGATCGCAGCGCTAACTGTCGGGATAGACTAAAATTAAAATTCGAATATTATTTAAAATTTGACACTGCGATGGTAGCGCCGTCTGTCGCATCTAATGTAAAACATTCCAAAATCAACAACTACTAATAAAATTAAAAAATAATTAAAAAAACATTGTCCAGCGGACAAAATTGTGAATCTAAACCATTCCCAGATCCCCTTGAACACACACAAAAAATTTCGTCAAAATTGGTCCAGTCGTTTGAGAGGAGTTCAGTCACATACACACGCACAGAAGAAATATATATATTAAGATAAAAGTTTAATTTAGAAAAAGGCAATCAAGGGTTCTAGATTAATCATTAATTTTTTTGTCATTCTATTTAAATTGAATGACATAACTATTACTGATTAATGATTGAGTAGTCTGACCATATAAGTAACTGTTTATAAAGGAAACTACATCGTTATCATCAGTTTAAAATATTCTAATACACGTCGTTTAGCATAGGATAGAAGTTTTTATAGAATAACATAGGATAGGATAGAGGTCTTTATAGGAAAGCATAGGATAGGATAGAGGACTTTAGGATATAAGTTTTCATTCATTTATTCCTTTCAGTTAGTATGTGATATCTGGAACCTTCTAATAAATTTTCTTCATTATTGACAACACAACACATTATTGACATAACAGTATGTCAATAATGTGTTGGGCAATAATCTGAAATATATCTTAAACCACTTACATCAAAGTTCCTAGTTATTGAGACACCTTATGTTGTTTAGGATGCGAGACATTAACAAAAACAACCTAAAGTTCTCAACTTACAAATTGTCTATTCTACTATTCCCGAGGAAAGCCGATCGATTGAAACTACTTTAGTTATGAGAGCTTCAGATCGTCAGGTCAGACTATAGAGGTGTATACTTAACCTTTAATGATATTTGAGGCAAACAAATGTATTTGTACATTCAACACTACCACGCCTACAGGTCAGCGTGGCACAGAACACGTACGCCAATATTTCAATCAGGTAATTCGATTCGAAGTACCGAAGTAGGTCGATGGTTTAAATACGAAGAATTGCAAACGTCACACCAAACAAACCTTACTTTTCAAGGTCATACGATCTATAATTCAATGATGGGTCAAAGATGCCCAACGGAGAAAGCTAAAGTTTTATTGACTCAATGTTTAGCTGACCACGTATGAATATTGTGTAATCCGACAAAATTATCAGGCACTCTCAGTTTCTATTTACATATTACAGATGTTGCAAAGAATTGCACTACGACAAGTAAATGTAAATTCTACCTGTTTATGTGAAACTGAATTGATAGCCATTTTTGAGAAACTGAGAATATATTATGAGATATTTCTCAATCTTAAAACTTGTCTTGATAAAAAAAGGTTATTAATAAGTTATTAGTCTCATTCTAAAATTAAATAATCATTATGACGTATCAGAGACAATTGTGTTTGTTTGACAATTGACATGTTAAGATTTTTTTTTGTAGGATTTAAACTCTAAATTCGAAATTCAAATCAAATACAATTTGGAATCGAATCATAACTCCCTCTCATAACGGCCTAAAGGGTTCGTTGGCGTAACAAATTTGTAATTATAAATAAGTTATATCTACGGCTAATGATAGCGTAAGGAATCTGGACAGACCGGTGAGCATGTATTCCTACAGGAAATGAACTGGTCATCTTAATATTTAACTACTATTTGTGTAGTTTATATGTATAGTAGGTACATATATTCTCGCATGGTTTACATACATGCTCGTTCTGTCGCAGCTCAATCCGTATAGGTATACAAGAAATTCCTATAAAGATATTCATTTGATTTTCATAGGAAGTTTCTTGAAAAAAATGAGAAACAGATACAAACAATTATAAGTCTAAAGATGATTACTTTATAGTAACTAATACGATATTTGAATTTAATTTTATATAAAGTACAAACACGCGTTATTCTATATTCTTAGTATAATTTTTAGAAACACAAAGTTTACCTTTTGTATATAAAATCATTACTTAATCAAATTATTTAAATATTTTTCGGTAAAGCAAGAGATGATACTGACATTACATCATATATTTATTTATTATATGAAATTCTCGTCAAATATCATTCTCTACTATGTCTGCTGTATTCCTCCAATGGAGATAGATACTATGTCTGCTTAGTTGACAATGTTTGCCTGTCTTCAGTATTAGGGGAATCTATGTGTTATTTGCGTTGTCCCAGGCAAGGCTTATCTCGGCTACTAATTTCTTCATATTCAATTCCAACCATTCCAACCAAGTCGAGTTATTATATAACGCCTCTTGATTTAGGGTCACGTTAAGATTTATTTGGGCTAATACACCAACTTTCCATTGCAATTAATTCTTCACTGTACTCGAGAACGCTTCATTGAATACATTATTAACCGTTGTGCAATCAGGTTATGCATGTAAATAGATTAATTGTAGCGAAACGGGTCAGTTTAATAAACCTTTTAATTCAGATTATGGAACTTTAGGGCGAATGTATCTGTAGGCGATGGTACGAAAACTTGACGTTTCCAATGTCTATGGGATGTTCTCGGACGATATTTTGTTACAGAATTATTTTTCTGTCAGGAAATTTTTGTTTATCTTTTTTGGTAGCTACTATTAAATATACGAGTAATGTTTTGTGAGTATACGGACATTCATTTTAAGGGTATTTATGCGCCTACAAGTTTTTAATAGTAGGATACATAAAAATAATATGATATATTATTTTATATGGTTTTAGAAATCCTTTACGCCAGGAAAGAATTCTAATACTAGCCATAGATATTAGAATTCTTAGCGTTAACTGCGTTACATATAGGAAATCATGTCATCTCGGGCCATACGTGAAATGACTGTTTATTGCGAAAAGTACTTGAAACTCTTCAGACTCAGGACATTTATTATTGCACAGATTACTACAAACAAGACAAAATGATATAAAAAGTCCTTAGTTGCATTCCTTAAGGGCGTTTGATCCTGGTACTCAATTAATTATTGTCTATTACTCTTCTAAAAGTATTATTTCAATTTCTGAGTTAGTTCAAACCCTAGAACTAAGATATGCGTCACGTAACTGTAAATTCGAATTATTGGTGGACATTTATGAAGCTATTTGAATTATTCTTAACTGGCTGCCTTTCAAACTAGGACAACTACTCCAGGATTCAATTCCAGGACAAACTTACAGACGTGGATGTGTCAGACAAAATGGCGAGTTTAAGTTTAGGTATTAGTAGATAGATCTTTTAATTACCTTAGATCCATGTTTGCAAAGCTATGCGGAAGTTAAGCACTCACAGACACAGATTCTTTCAAATTTAATAAAACTTTCATTCACTTTTTAAAAAGAACCGTTTCTCGTTAAAAAACGTTCTCGATTTAAATTTGAAAATGGAATAACATTCGAGCTAGAAAGTCGTGTTCCGGTACTTTCTTTAGACGCGTGCGCTGAGTGGCTATGGTGCGGACTTTGTGGCGATCGACCAGTGAACGGATAGACCCCTGTCTATACAAGATGTGTATATTTGTAAACTCTCTTAATTTCGTTAATCATATTTCAAAACAACTAAATTTATTCGTGATGTTTTAGTATAATTACTTATTAACCTCATTATTTTAAAATTATGCAAAGTTGCATGTTTCAAGATATAAATGTGTTACTAAAACCGTTTTGCCAAAAAGCTATAGAGTTAGGTATGTATGTTGGGAAAGGAGTTCGAGCTTTGCAATGCTTATTTAGTTTTTATTATAAAAACGAGATTAAGTTGCCACCAAACCGCGCCGAAAATTATTTTGTTCTATAGATTAATAGTTTGAAAGTACATGTTATGGTGCCTTTTACTATTCTAAAATTTTCAGTAACAAATCTCAATTTCGGGGCAGATTTCCACAATAAACTTCGTATTACTCGACTACTCAGGGAAAACGTACTTGCTCTATTGTTCTAATGATATTATTATTACATTAAAACTTTAGGAACAAAAATTTTAGGAACTTTTTGAAACGTCCATTAGCTATTTTTGAATTATCTGTTCGGTTAAATAATTTTTCTAGTGCTGCCATCTTGGAGAAGTTCGATAAACGTCAATTAGCTTAGGTATATATCAAAGATGATGTTATAAATTATGTTATTGAAGTTGCCAAGTTTATAACATAGAGGGCGCTGTAGTAAAAACAGCATTTTTAACATTTTTGTTTTAAATTTAAGTGGTATTATAGTATAATAATATATAATATAATATATAGACATTTATTAATTTCTTCGTATTGAACTAAAAAACAAAAAATAAGATTAAGAATTAAACTTTTCTTTTAGACAATTTTGTATGTATTTTGTGCAATATGTCTTTAATTTTCAATTATTTATCATATTTGATATGGTGAATAATTGGTGTGACACAATTTACGAAGACTAGAGACAAATCACACGAATGGCATCGGACACACATGCATAGACACCCACGAATATTCACGCGATTGCTTAGCAAATTTTGTCTAACTTTTTAGTTTCTTTTATTCATATTTTTAAATAATATTTATCTTTTCTGTACCTCTGAAGAGTCGCTCACAAAGCAGGAATGTCCTTGTGTGACCTGCATCTACATCTGCAATAGTGTAATTTCTTTATGAACCTTACAGCTTACTTTACAAAATAGTTTGTAAATCAAAATGCAATTTAAACCGTTTACTGCGTAAACAATAGTGTATGTTTTTTTTATTGAACAGGGGGCAAACGGGCAGGAGGCTCACCTGATGTTAAGTGATACCGCCCATGGACACTCTCAATGCCAGAGGGCGTTGCCGGCCTTTTAAAAATTGGTACGCTCTTTTCTTGAAGGATCCTAAGTCGAATTGGTTCGGAAATACTTCAGTGGGCAGCTGGTTCCACAAAGTGGTGGTGCGCGGCAAAAACTGCCTAGAAAAACGCGTAGAGAGGATGCGTGTAGGGTGTCGTTTTGTATGTGTACGTGTAACATTAGCGCGTGTGTTTAAATCGCCTTGATTCGGTGACAATGTCTAGAATATATTTTTCTTTAATTGCGGGGGATTGAATATGTCTCTTGATAAATAAGTAGTTCTACAGTGCCAGTTACCGAATAAATAATGTAAAGTGTAGGTTTTAAATGTAGTGGGAACTGAAATCAGTGGGGTATTTGTCCTCGTCGGAGAAGTATTAAAGGTTATATGGAATTTAAAATGAAAAAACTTGGCGATTAAAGAGTGGCGGAGAGTTTATTGCCAGTTCTTCTCTTCCGTTCTACGCCCCTGATTTGAGAACTGGCAGTAAATGTAAAATTAGAAGCATTTAATTTATGTTTCTTATTTTGACGTTCATAAGTGTACATTATGTTACCTACATGAATAAATGATTTTTGAATTTGAATTTATTATTCAGTATATCGTATAGGAACACAATGACCGAAAGTTGATGCATCTCTATCTAACTGATTTTGAAGAAGACGATTGCTTATAGTCCCGGCTATCTCTTACCTTTGAAATCAAGGTATTTAATAAATCTAATATTTTTTAAATGTCCTATTACTAATTTATTGTTTACGTGTAGTTGTTCATGGACATATTAGTTACAATTTCTAGATCGATCCAGTAAACGCAATGTGAAATCAATAAGAGAAAGAGAGAGCTTCCATTTATATGACGTAACATATGTCACTGAACTGTATGATAAAAATATATGTGATAATCATATTGTGTATTTCGTATAAGCTAAAGTATCGAAAAAAATATTTTAAATCTTCGGTAACCATAATACAATTCTGTGTAATTTATAAGAATACACGCAACCTACGAATTTAATTGCGTTTCGTTTCACGTCTCTACGCTTATTAATGAGGGCCTTAAAATGATTGATTTCCATGTTTGAGGTGTCGTTCTTCGGATTGTTTGGTATATGGCAGATCAGATATTTTAAACTGACTTTGACTGAGGTTATTATTTTTTTCTGATTAATTTTAAGATAATTTTATGGTCTTGCTTTCTGTAAAAAATGGCAAAATTTAGTTTATTCACAAATCTATTAATATCTAATATATCTCGGAAAATTAAATCATATCAAGCAGATCCTAAATTGAGCCTCTGGTTTTTAGATGTCCACGAATTTTAGATATATTTTAAAGGACTGGACCATGCACTCTCTCAATACCAGAGGACTCAAGTGCGTTGCCGGCCTTTGCATAATTTAGATATCTAATTGTAATTTTATTTGATGCGTATTTGAACTCAGTTTCTTACTCTTATGTTTACGAGTCGCAACAATTATCTATAATAGGCAGACGAAATGTCTTGCGTGAATTCCACTTTTAGAACTAATACCGTGTCTAACACCTACACATTAATAATACATTAATTAAAAGTGTAATATTTTTCTCTTTCATCAGATTCTAAGATCTTACAGATAACCTGTGAAAACTTATTAAAAGTCTTAAGTTAGGTTTTTTGATGACGAATGAAGAATAAACAGGGATTTGGTATGATCATTATTACCGCACCATACCTTTTCATATACATTTATATTATTTAGTTGTGGCTTACAAATATTAAAGATGATCTACATTGATAAACAAGAGGAAATCTTTGAATTCATTTTTACAACGTTATTCTGGACGAACACAGGCTATTTAAAAAAAATATGGTTTTGGATGAAATGACAATAATGTAAAAAAAAAATACCCAAGATGTGAAGACTAATAAAAATGCCTAAATCGCGTATTCTGCGGAGATTAGTCAAGAGAGCAAAGTGTTGTACTACTGAGTTGTAGAAGACATCGAAAGCGATTCGAATCGTCAACGACCATTTAATTGGCATTGCATTGAGATATGAGCTCTCTGTGTATCTTCTACCGTATTTACTAAGGAGACTGTTCAGAGGAGTTGTTCGGTACCTGCAGCTGAGTTTCATTATCGGACACAATATACAAAATACTATCCGTAATACCTCGACGTCCGTCGTTTGACTTAAGGATGACTTAAGAAATTTAAGACAATGTTTGCCGCGTACCACCCCTATCTAGAACTCGCTGCCCACTGAAGTATTTACGCACCAATTCGACTTAGAGTCTTTTCTCGCAATGTGAGTGTCAATGAAAAGCAATATTTTTTATTTATTTGGGAAAATGCATTGCGCATACCCTACCGCGGCGCGACTGCTTATGTTAAGGGTTATGTAGGACTCGTTTTTGTGCATACCCACTAAAACCCCAAGTCACCACCAACAATCGCCTTATGTGGGATGTGGTAACAGCAGAGCCTTATCTGCTTTATTGTTTGTCACAATGCGGCGTTTGCGTCCGCCTCTTCACGCCCATTGTTGGTTTGGATACTTGTGATGAAAAGCGATACAGCAGGTAAGCCTCCTTCCTCCTTTTGCATAGGTACATAAATCAATCAATGTCAATGTCTATAAAAAAGTGTATGATATCATAATATGTCTAACAAATAAATATGTTTGCATTTAAAAATATATTTTTTACCTAGAAAAGCTGTATAGAACATCGTGCTACGACCAAATTATTGCGGAAAAAGCCGCAGAGCGTAGCACTGTGTTATATGAAATGAATGTTTTTATATAACAGTGGCATTGTGAAATAATTTTTGTCATCGCATCTTCAATACATAATTGCTTATTACGGAAGAATAATTACAGTAAATCACGGCACATTTACATACACGTATGCACGAAATTATTGAACATCATACGTGTGGTGGGAATTTTTTTATGTACTAATGAACATGACATTAATTCTACCAAAGCCACGCAGAAGCGATTACGTGTCGTAAATCTTTTTATTGTCTTCATAGACTAGGGTAAAAAATACTAGTTATTTAAAAATTTTAAGTTATTAAAAAATGTACCCATTTTTAATTTTACATTGGTGAAGGTTTTATATCTCAAAAGAAAATGATAAAAGGTCCATTATTATAATTTTACATATCTATAATCTGTGTTTTTAAGTATTGATTTATTAAAGTTTATCTGTAGTTCTAAATTTATGGTATACGTTACATTTAGTTACCTAGATGCTCTATTTGCCAGCGAAAGCAAACAATGGCGATACAACTCTTGCAAATGTTTCTTGAATGTTTCAATAGGCAAGTAGATGATCTGACTTCTGTGCCGGATGATTTTCTGGTAAGAGAGTAGAAGCGCACGTATTAAGGAAAGTGGTGTTATGTGGTTCTCCAGAGTTGGGAGTCCCAAGCCCCTGGGCTGGATGCTGTGTGATTGTCGAACGATTTATCTAGAATTGTGATCAATTTGCCACTTATAATTTGGGGGTTTGAAGATTATTTTTTTTCTGTGAAAATTTTAGTTTTGCGTTAGTAAACTCACTTCGGTTCCTTGGAACAAGGGTCATACTGGCAGGACGGTTGTCTGATGTTAAGTGACTGATCTCCCTGCCAGAGGGCTGGCCGGCATTGCCTTTCAATAAGTACATATTTTTTTTGAAGAACTCTAAGTCAAATACTTCAGTGGGTAGCTGGTCCCCCATAGTGATGGCGTGTGGCAAAAACTGCCTTCAAAAACGCTCCGGTGTTTAATGACAGCCATCGGGTGGAATTTTGTATTCTAACGTCTGTTTATATAAATTTAAAAAGCATATAATTTAATTAGAACACTTTATAATAACCACTGCACCGCTTCTAATGAATTTTGGATTTCGTGATTCAGTCACATCGCAATACATTACATAATAATTGCGTTTGAGATCATTAGTACAACATCTCAACGGATGAGGGCTTCATGTAATTGTTTTATTTATGCTCGTCTTACGTATTACTTTTAATTTTATCTGTTGAAATCAATTTTTGAATTTGGAAGCTTCTCTTGAATAGGTTGAAGGTTTTATATCTCAAAAGAAAATTCATAAAATTTCCATTATTACGATTTTACATATGTACCATATGTGTTTTTAAGTATTCAATTATTAAAGCTTCCCACATCATACCTACGACTAAATCTACGTTAGATCTATAATCTATAGTTGGATGGATCAATAGTAAGAGAAAAAAATGAAAAATACAGTTAAAATATATACAAGATAAAATAAAATATCTGAAATTTTTGTTATGCACAAAAAACTTGACAATGCTTTCTTTAAAACCTATTCAGCCAGCTCCGGATAAGTACTGTTTAGTCCGTTAAAGTCGGCAAAATTTCGAAAGAGCGGTGCTGGAACTCCAATTTGGATTTTGCAGAAGGAATTGCTAAAATTTAGCTGATTTTAGATTTTGGGGACGACACTGTTTATATCTTGTTAGATAGAGGTCATTGCTCTGTACTTGATCATTTTGCAATTTATACAAAGATCTCCAATCGTACAGTGATATCATATTAAATTTCTTAAGTCGCTGATGTGAAAATCCTGTACAAATGAAAGCTAAAGTAAAGCTCCTAAGCGGATTTTCTTTGTGTGTTCGAGAATAGTTTCACAATGAGATGATTTTTAAAGTTAACCAACATTTCTTGGTTCCGATAGTATTATATAATAAGATGTATTATTTTTGAAATGAGTTACGCTTCGTGGATGTATTCCAAATCAAAATATAATTTATTTAAATAGGTACAGTATATAAATCAATTATACTGATAAAATATCATCGATGAACAAAAATTGTTACACAACATAAAAATGTTTTTCTAAGCCTGCAACTTAGAAGATTCTAAAAATATTAGACGGTACTAGAATTTATGTTTGAATCATTTCTATTTTATAATGCTTATGCAATTATTTACTAACATTAATTTCATAACTAACCTGACCTAAGTATATACATAAATACAAGTATTGCGGTCTACATAATAAACTATCATTTATTCGTGAAAACCGTATCCAACTGGTTTGTTACACAATGTTTAGCTATACATCATATATTTTAATATTTATGGCAATACATAACATGGTAATTTGATTTATTGCGCTAAATATGACATAGATAAAATTGTATAATGCTCTGTGGAAATCACTACTATTTTCCGCGGTTTTCGAAGGAAGTAAAAGTTGATGGGTCTTGTATTTTGGTGCATTTAATTTGATGATGACAAATTATTATTTCATTCTTACGGGCATTAAAACATCTTTTAAAATCATATAAAAATATTTGATTTATTTATTAAATATGACAGACAAAACTTTATCATTTCATCTAAAGAACATGAGAGAAGATAATATATCCTTTTTTGGATAACACAAAAGTTTGTCCTATTTACGTAATAGTCATTCTATTTACTCAAACGAAAAACATTTCTAATGACTTCAACAGTAGCTAAATCCTCAATGATATATTAGAAGCATAAAGTATAATTTCATATTATGCAAATATCCATTAATCTTAACGATGCAATATATTTACACCGTTCTTTATCATTTGCATAATTTTAACAAAATGCTTAAAATTTGCTTGCTTAAAATTGTATATTTATGACTACCAACATCTAGCGATCTCACACATTAACATCATTTGATCGAACTGTAGTAACTCCCGCATGTCAAATTGACCTAGGTGTCCTGATTCGTAATACATAATATGTTTATCGATGTAATTTGTTTTGGCTTTGTATATTGTCTAAGTGTTTTATTTTATTATATGGATATGTGTTGGTGTAAAATAACTTTTGAAAAATAAATAAAATACAATATGTTTTGACATACGTCTCTGATTCTCCTTAGTGTAGTAAAATGTCCGCCCCTTGTTCTATTGGGGATGCATGTAATTTTCGTAGTACATAGCATTATTAAATAATAAATTTCATAGTAACGTGCAATAGTTCCATCGTTCTACATCTATGCGTTTTCTAAGGCAGTTTTCCGCTAATATGTGGCGCCCGCTGTATATCCTGCTATATCCGAACCAGTTAGACATAGGGCTTTTCAAGAACAGAGCGTACCTATTCTTACGACCACTACCCACGAGCCTCCTGGCTGTGTAACTCTAAGTGTTAATTAGTGTGAAAAACTAAATTTTCTACTACCAAAGGACGGCAAAAAGGTCATCCACTTTCGACAATTTGCTAATTGCTTGCTATTGCAAGTATATTTACTCGATAAATTAAATAAAATTGTTACTCGCTTTAATTTGAAGTGTTTATAATATACAGACCAGTCAATTATTTTTTAAAATTGTTTGGACAATGATAGACTGAAATCGCTCACTTACAAGTTTACGAAAAAAAAAAGGTGAATTGTATTGAATTGTTAAAGCATAATAATACATTATAAATAATAATTCAAGAATTTTTATCAAACTCTTATTTACTTTAGTTCCATACTTCAATTTACGCTTGCTATTTTGGACTCTTGGTAATTTAACATTTATCTCTGGTTTTGTGATGCAAATCATAGACAGACTGTAATTATAGTACCCCAATATTGTTGTGTTAAATGCTCAATTAACATAAAAGGTCAAACTGTCAGAGCAGTCAAAGTTTTCAACGAGGAAGTATCGTAAACGTGACGAGTCACCGTTGTAAGCGAAAATCAATTCCGATGGTTCAAGTCGCGAACTAAATAATTAGGGTTGTCATAAATACCAAAAGGTAATATTGTTATTAACTACTTATGTTATCTTTTTGGAGTCGTTTTAGTATTACTTAAGCACTTAAGTTTGCTTACTTTTGCTAATTGTCAGGGGGGGGGGATAAATTGCAGTAAATCTGCTTATGTAATACTTAAATGGCCTCTTTGTTTCATTATTTTTATATGTAATTATTTATCAGAAGTTTTACTATGCACATAAAGGAGAGGAGATTCCCAGAGATTTTTCAAAAAATTTGTTTTTCTTTTTTCAAACATTTTACAGTAGCAAACGCGCGTATTATGTATCATTTTGTAGCTCTATAAAAAAAATAAACAACAACGTAGATTTTTTGATGGTGTGTCTTAATTCAATTAATCATTGAATAACACACACTTTCAATGTTGATAACCCTACGATAAGCGTAATAATGTTATCGAATTGCATAATCGGAAGAGCACGTTGGGTGTGCGTTTCACTTTTCACGGTAAACAAAGGCTTATTGTCAATACATTACATTAACAAGCATAAGTTAATTGTCTATGGTCTGTCTGCAGTCTACAATGAACAATTATTAATTAGCTGCAATACTTTGGAATTATTTAGTTTAAAATTATGAGGTATTGTTTTCAACTGACTCTAGAAGTCTCAAAGGCGTGTTTATTATGACCTAAGTTTGTTCTAGTCTGTGCATTATAGTATGGAAACGTCAAATCCAGCATATCTTGGATGGTTCAAAACGACTTCGTGTGAAAGAAGGCAGAGACTACCTTACTTTACTAGAAGAAAGTGGCCAAGTACGAGTCGATCTCGCCCATAGAGGCTTTCATAGAAGCAAGCATTTATTTGGAATTCATGTTGAATACATCTAAAATACCACTATAATTTTAAAACAAAACAGTAAAAATAAAGCGATAAAAGAAGTTTTTACTGCTTATCCTATCCTAGATTAGCCTATCCAGACTTAAATAAATGATTAAAAATACAAGCACAGATTACAATATAAAAATTAAAACATTATTATTATGTTTTCTGGATACCATTCAAACATATCCTATTACAGCAGATATATTCAAAATATTCGCTTAAATCATTAACAGTGTTATTTATTTTTACACATACATATAATGATTTGTAATACCAAAATTAGTTTTGTGTACCTTTGCACGTATTTAGGGGTTCTATTGCAAAATGTGTTTGAAGTGTATATTAAAGTATGTACCAACATCCTAAGACTGTAAAAATCCATTTAACAAAATTTGGATTAATAATAAAATATAATTATTATCATTATTAAATGCGCGAACTGTTAAAACATGTTTGTAGATTCCGTGATGATGAGCAAGCCAAATTATATATTTACAGACAGAAGGATCGCCACCACAAAAACACGTCTAATTGATAACCTTCTCTTTTGGATTTTTAAAGTCGGTTAAAAAGCCTCGAAAGCACTCGACAGTAAAAGCATGCCTCTAAAAATAAACGAGATCATGATGATGGCAGTTACCGTGTATTTCTAAGAAAATATATGTAAGTGTAACAAGAAATTCGTCAAAACTAAATGGCTTGGAAAATATGGGGCATAATGCGGGTTTTTAAAAATGATTGCCCAAGATGTGTTATTTAATGCTCCGATTGTTAAATAGTTTCACGGTAGTGTTTATTTGAGATTGTTATTTTGAGGTTATTTTAATTACGTTTAATATTTTTACTGTTCTAAATGGGTCGTGCGTTCTCCGTTACTGTAAGGTTTGAATTGGTCTATTTTAGACCTTAACCCTTGAAGTTATGCAAAGTTTTAAAGAAATGAAACGCATATGTTAGCGTACAATACCTAAAAATCATTATATTATTAAAATTATCATAAATATTTTATCAAGCTTATTTGGAAATTCCTCTGAAGTGTTTCCGTACCAATTCGATTTAGGGTCCATCAAGGGCGTACCAATTCTTTAAAGGCTGGCGACGCACTTTTGAACATCAAGGGATCTTCCCATTTGTCCATTTGTTTTATTAAAAAAACGACCAGAGCTAGCTAACCTAACGTTAGTTAATTTAAGTATATATTGAAAGCGATTCCTACCAAAATTAACATGTAACTTCAACTTGTATCCAAATTCTGCAATGTGAGTTTTGGTTGTAATACTCGTAAATAATACATAGTATGTAATATATTCACGAATGTACAATATACTAACATCACTTACATATATAATATGTAATGGAAGTGCCAATTGTTTAAGAAAGGGTTTTAAGGGTTTGTGAGACGGGACTAACAATATTTTGTTAGTCCCGTCTTGTTTTTAACCAATCCAAGATAAGAAATTCACGAGTTCTAAAAGAAGTCGGTTTCTTTGTACCTAGAGGATATGGGTGATGGTGAAGACCAAGGTTTTCTTGCGATTCTGAAGGCCGGAACCAGACTGAGACGTTGCGCCTCCTAAATGCTGTCTCCGAAGCTATAGACAACGTGTTCGCTTGTTGTAATTCGACAATATTGTGTAGTACTGCATGATATGAATGTATTTTGTGAATATATAAAAATATCTTCAAAGATAATCTTCGAACAAAGCGTTTTATTTCTTTGAATATACAACAACCGCCACCGAACTTAACTCGAATCCAAGTTAATTTCTTAAACAATCTGATTGTTTCTTGCGATAAAGCAGTCCGTTGCGCACCACAATTATTATATACCTTATTTGTTTTACATTAAAAAATATCTTCTTTTCCCGGTGGACAGAAAAACTGTTTCCATTTATATACAATAAATAAATATAAAATATTTCAGTGGGGCATTTTTTTAAATCTAACAGGCAAGTACATGATTAGCCTTCTGTGTCTGACACATGCCGTCGCCTTTTTGGGTCTAAAGCAAGGTTTCCTCATGAAGTTTTCTTTCACCGTTCGAGCGAATGTTAAATGCAGTAGACAGAAAGTCCATTGATACACAGCCGGGGATCGAACCTACGACCTTAGGTATGAGAGTCGCACGCTGTTGCCACTAGGCCAACTCTGCTCTCTTGTATTATATAGTGTGAATAAAATACTAAGAAAGTGTGTTACGCTGATACTTCTATATATAATATTGATTATGTTTTATCATAATTCACAGAAATCAAAACTACGTATTTAAAATTACGTATTAGTCCTGTTTACTTTTCAGTCATTAGCGTCTAATATTCTAGATTTAAACAAAGATCTATGTTTTGCAACTAATAGGAGTAATGCTATTCATAGAAGCATTTAGCATATATGTGTTTTACATTAGCATTTAATTAATCAAACTTATTGTAGTGAGATGAGCTAAGATTTAAACAACATTGTTTTATGTTTCGATTAACAAGCTTCATACAATGCATTAAAAGACAGACAAACATTGTATTAGAATTTCGTATTTTTTTTTTGTTAAATATTTAACAAACATTTAAGATTATTGTTTGAAAATTTAAAGATTGTTCAGTTTTTACTATGTTAAACGTAATAACATCATTGCTTTGTCCTGTTGTGTCCATCATTTTATTAATATGAATTGTATTGTCCACGGCAGAATTAACAATAACAGTAATATACCAACATATTTTTTTATTCTAAATTATATTGTTTAGTTATGGTAAAACTGTCATGGATTGGATTTGATAAATACTCCTTTATTATGTTTGTTTTCCATTGTTTTTAAAGGGAAAGTCATCAACCTTCACTATTGTAGAAATTGATTTTGTGTCTTTTTAGAACCTTGCTAAAGTAACTGTGTGGCAATTTTGAATGTTATACAGTCGTTGCCGTTTGGAACCTAACAAATTTCTTTAATAAAGATACATGTTCATTCTCTAATATAAAATATCCTTTAACTCACCACTAATAATATGTTAAAATATTAAATATACATACATACCAATGAAGCGTTGGCTGTTTGTGCAGGAATCCAAATTTACGTGGTTTTTTACAAGCACATGTTCGATTTCACTATAAGTTACCGACGGAGCGGTCGGCGCGAACGCCACTTAGCCACTGCGCGTGCGCACATAATTCTCCTACTCTGATCACTTTTTAAAACGCTACAGTTTCTATATTTTTTATGGACACAGATATTCCATAAATTTTATTAATATTGCGTGGCAACAAATGATATTTATCTGTATGAAAAATGTATTACTTGTAATAAATTTGATGCCTCGATAGAGTCCGACGCTTTATAAAATTATCAAAGAGTATTATTATGTTTTTTAAAAATGAAAATAAATATAGGTATTGAATCAATTTTCTAGGAGACTTAATACATAGGTTTAATTTTCATAAACCTTATAAGTGCGTTTAAATCTTTTGTATTAGAAAAAATAATCTTGTTCCTGTGCAATACTTTTAATTCAATTTATTAAGAATATTTACAGCTTAAATATGTATATTATTTACTAGATATAAAAAAAAATACGCCAATACATAGAATATGTATTACTATTCCATGATATTGTTTACAATGTCTTCATTTGGTTTCATATACATTATTAAAAAATAACTATATATACACATACATAAAACGTTGGAAGTTAGTTGGAAACGTAAAACGAACTAGAATTAGTATCATCATAGTCTTTTTGACGTTCCACAGCTCTCTCGTGGGGTATGGGGCAAGCTTGTGTATCGTTTTCAATCATTTTAGGTGAGCAGTTTTTACTGTGTCACTGGGAATGAAACCTATTAAGGATATGTTATATATCTATGTTAACTATTGGCCGGCTAGACTGGACCTTAAAAATAATATAAACACATAAACAATCTTGAAAATGTCGAACCTTGTAAATAACTTTCTGCTATACGTATTTTCATTATATTATAATATTTTAGATACCAGTTGTTTCCTGTAGAAATAGAAAGTATTCAGGAACCAATCTTGATAAACAGAGATTCGCATCGCATATAATGAAATTGCATGTAATATTGTGCCTATAATAAATTTCTTCATGGTCATAAAACGCACTATCATTTGCATGGCTTCATGTCGTTATTGCGTTTATACGCGGCTTCTCCCGAAGTGAATGATTGTGAGACATCCTATAATTTTATAAATTTGAAAGTTTTTTTCGCACTAGCACTACTAACCTTAAGATAATGTATATGGATGCATATACCAAACAATTCCTGCTGTAAATATTGTCCTAAATACTTTACTACAATATTGTTGCCGTTATTCATAGTTCTTTTTTATTTCATTTTTTATATATGGAAGGGCAAACGGGCTGAAGGCTCTTCTGATGTTAAATGATACCGCCGCGCATAGACACTAGCATTCACAAAAGGCTTGCAAGAATTCTGAATTGGTGCACTCTTTTCTTGAAGGGTTTTAGTAAACTAAGTTTATTTGGTTTAGCGCTTAGTGGTTTGGGTGTGGGGTCACAAAGCTTGTCATGAAGAATGTCTGCCTCTATCGAATGTCTGGAATACATCATCATCAGCCTCTGTATTTGGTAAATTTCTGGACGTAAGCATCCTTCATTTACCTCCAGTACGCCCTGCAGTAGCTTTTCTATATGCAATGGGCGGCATCGCTGTCTTTTGTTCAATCAATTGTTCAATCAAGGAGCCTATGAATCCATAGGCGCTATTATCCATCCAATCCATGGCCCTTCACCACTTACATGTTGCGACAACCCTTACCATGCCGTTTACGCCAGTTTTTCACTTTTTCATTACGTACGCAATCGCGAAGGGAGATGCCAAGCATTGCACACTCCATCGCCCGCCGTGTGCATCTCAGGCTTTCCGCCGTGCGATGTGTATGCGTCATGGCTTCGGCTCCATATGTAAATACTCTAAAACATTTTGACACTATAGCATTAGAGCTAAGTATTAAATTGCTAGATGAAACAAAAATCTAATTATATTGACGTTGACAGGTGAAAACTGATGTTCCAAATTTGAACCGTAATTTGCGAATTGCATAACATAGAATTAATGTTTTTATTTGTCATGCTACAAAGTAAGTAAAGATTATTCTAGTTTAGCTGTCTGAGTCTGTATCTTAACGTCATGTAAGGTGCATTAACAATTTAAAATACTATTAAAGTTTACACAAAAACGTTTTTGTTATGTTATAATGGGTTTGACTTCTTTCTGTTCTGTTACATTAAATTATTGTATTTGTAATCAGTAACTGTAAGAGGGAATTCAGTCTAATTGCGACGTTAACTAATCATATGTCTCTCTTCATCACATCGTTTACATAATTTTACAGACAGAGACGAGAGTAATGTAAATAATTCCAATTAATTTTGTAAATAGTTTCATTTCGTCTGTTATGATTTTTACATGAAAGTGATCATTGGTTTTAGGAAGTAAATCGCAATTTGCAACAGTTTCCCATTGAATTGCATAAATTACATAAAAATACATACGATCGAACGATATGAGATTAATAGTGCGGTAATGAATGCGTCCACGCAGATTTAGATCCAAGTGAAAGTAAAATTGTTTTATCGCTTCCAGCAGAAGTTCAGTTAGATTTTAATTATCTTGTTAATATTAGTTTCCAGAATGTTTCCTTGAGCAGTGTTGACTTCTGTGACTCGCATTTCTGAGGCTAGTAACCCGGCTATGCATCAGTGGAATTTCTGCCTATGTGCGCATGTAACTCGAGGGAGTCTTGAAAAAAAAAACATCGTAAAGAAACCGGTGTGTCTCAAACCCAAAAAGTCGACGGCGTGTCAGGTATAGGAGGCTCATCACCTACTTGCCTATTAGAAAAAAAGAATCTTGAAACAGATACATGAAAACCTGAAGCACAACTGATGTTTTTTGTTGCAGTAATATTCCTTGTTACTGTTATTTACGGGGCAAAATGAAGGTTTTCACAACGGGTGTTATGAATGAACGTGTGTGCACCGAAACGATTTTGATTAATTATTTCTGGTTTGTTTCATATTATAATTGTATAAACTAATTTAATTTAGATAAAGGAGAAAGTGAGTTTAGAAATTTTGGCTTTGAATGACAATTAGTTACTATACTTTTTCCTTATCCTACCCGACAGAATGCGCTACATAATCCAACTATTTCGCCGTGACGTCTGGTAACAATTTAACGTCAATTATAACGGCTCAAAAATACATTTTCAGGTATTTTTGAGCCGTTATAATTCGGGGCTTCAAGTAAACAGCGTAGTATTAACTTAAAGGCAAAGTACTTGTAAGGTGTTGTAGGAGTCTACGGGTGGTAAGCACTGAAATCTCAGGGTCTGACAGCTCCTGTAAAGACATAACATGACAGCTACCCACTGAAGTATTTCCGACCTAATTCGACTTAGGGTCCTTCAAGAAATGAGTGTAACAATTCTAAAAAGCCGGCATTGCACTCGCAAATTCCTCTGGTACTGAGAGTGTACATTAGTAATTACCAAAGTCGACATTTCAAGTGCTTTACACAGTCGCTTATCGCTTTTAAAAGTAAGATAACAAAAGAACTGGATATTAACTATTTAATTTCATCATAAATAAATTTATAGTTAAACTCGTAATTTAAGAAAGAGAGATTCTTTTTAATAATTAAGGCCCTCAAACGGTCGTTGTGAGTGTCCTACATTATTAATTCAAAGTAATCATTATTATGAATTTACTGTACATTTACAAGTACACTTGATCAATTAGTAACAAGTTTTAATGACATAATATGACGGAAAAAGATGTCAAAAGGTAATTGAGACTCGTCGTCAGACACGTGACATATAACACTTCCTGGGATGACCATTGGGTCATAGTATTTGTTGGACAATATGGTGTGACTTGCGAATTTTATGTTATAACATTAAATGTTGTAACTGGTTATATGTGGGTTACGCCTAGATTTATGTAAGTCTGTAACTATGTACAAGAAAATTGTTGACCAAATTAAAAACCCGAATATTTGCGTAGTTGGACAATCGCCCGGATTAGCATAATACATAGACTTATTCTTGTTGGTAAAAAAGTTATCCATTCATAAGTGACATAATGGGTTGAGATAAAGAGCGTACACATTCTTCAAAGGCACCGCACTGGCGAGCATTCTAAAAATTGTCAGTGTCCATGGGCGTCCCTTGTTATACATATAAAAAATAACTAAAAATTAGACGTAATAAATTACTTTTTACGGACTAATAAATATGATTGTATACTTTTTGAAATATTTTCAAGTGGTTTATACCTTTAATTGAAGTTAGAAGGGAACAGACAACAAGTTATTTTATTTTGAGCATGTAATAAGTGGGTTTTGTTTTTTGATCAAAGCGCCATCTACAGCTTAAATGAAGTATTAAAATTGTTAATACTACATTTAAGCTGAATTTTTTATTGTCTGTTTTTGACGAGGTGTCGTGTAACTCTACTAGGTGGCGCTTAAGAAAATAAATTAACTAGTGGTTAGTAGTTCGTTATACTACTCGTAGCTTTTAACTTATACGCAATACATTGTATCAGGTTATATAATTTATGATGGCACTATACTTTCTATTACAAATCTTGATTATGTCAAAATCATCAAGACTTGATTATGTCCAAAATATTAAATAGTAGATATTTCTTAATTTTTTTAGATATGAATTGAGGTTCTTTTACTACGGATAATGTAGCAATCTAACCGAGAGTTTTACACAACCAGTAGTTCTTTATTAATAAATACAAAGATAAAAAATGCAAATTATTCCTTTTTTAAATATAGATGTGTAGTTTTATAAAAACACTTGATTTGTTAAAATCTTTAATTATTCAACATCAACATTAAATATTTATAACTATCACTAAACCACTATACATAATACCGGGATATTTATACATTTGTTAACGGTACCTATTATACAGCCTTTTGACCTACCTTGAGCAATAATGTTACTTTCACATGAGATTTTATATTTACATAAATTTTAACTTTGTAAGCATTGCACGGGACTAGATACCTATTACATGTTAATAACATAGCCTTGTATTATAATTAAGTTCTATCACGTAATAAACAGTGACCCCATTATATTTCCTACGCAAAACTAGTTTACAATTTGTGTCATCTTTCTATTGCACACATTGTCCTATTATCAAAAAGTTGCTCCAGTCTAGAACACTGTGCCCGCCGTTTTCTTCTTTTAGCTTTACCCAGCCAGGTTTCTTTGATTAAATCGCTGCCTTTCTCAGCAATCATAATAACAGGGGCATTTATGTTGCCATTAGTTACGGCTGGCATTATGCTGGCATCTATGACACGTAGGCCCTCAACACCATATACTCTTAGTTTAGGATCTACTACGGCCATTGGATCTGATTCTGGACCCATTTTTGCAGAACACGATAAGTGGTAAATTGTCATTGTATATTGTCGTATGTAGCAATCCCAGTATTCGTCCGTATACAGCGGTAGGTGTTTACAGTTCGGGGCAGGTTTATTGTTAAATCGAGCACCCAAACGCTTCATAGCCTTAGTTTCAGCCACAGCGAGAGCAGCCTTAACGCCCTCTCTTAGAACTCCGACATCATCGGGATGCGTCAAATAGTTGTGGTACATCAGTGGGTAGTCTAGAGGATTTTTGGAGCGTAGCTTTATAAATCCACGACTCTTTGGTCGGAGCATCATAGGAAATATACCGAAAACATCCTTGTTTGTAATATGCCCAAATACCGCGTCATAAAATTCATCAGTCAAACTATGCGCTTTCTTTACTTGTGATCCGCCGTCAGATGGTGTGGACGCTGAGGTCATCATGAATTCTATATCGGGCCAGTCGTCTGATGCGTTTGCATATTTTGTGTTGATAAACGAAACAACTTCTAATCCAATGCTAGAAGTAAGCGGTCCGTCTTCGGAAACGGCGTAACGTAACGCCGAATTTATATTCACGAGTCTGTTCATAACTAAACTGATTGGGTAGTCCACCTGGAACACAATGCCACCAACAGCAATGTGATCTTGAAGGTTTCTCCCAACTCCGGGAGAATCGTAGATCACATCAATACCAACTTCCTTAAGATGTTCAGCAGGGCCGACTCCCGATAACATTAACAGTTGAGGTGTCGCTACCGCTCCAGCTGAAAATATGACCTCTCGTTTTGCGTAAACGACCTGCTTTTTATTGTCTCGTATAAATTCAACGCCGTACGCACGTTTTCTGTCTTTATCTATGAGAACTTTGGTTACGTGGGAAAATAGAGCAATATGTAGGTTTTGACGTAATCTAACAGGCCTGAGAAAGGCCTTGGCGGTAGAGCATCTAGAACCTCTTCGCATTGTGAATTGGTACCAACCATAGCCAGTTTGTTGGGCGCCATTCACGTCGATTATGTCATACCCCATTTCTTCTCCCGCTTGAAGAAATGACGCCCCGATAGGAGTATTGTAGGGTGCATCTTGCACAGAAAGGTAACCGCCTGTAAATAGTAAAATAACATTTAAGGTTTCTAGGTTATTTGAGTTACAAAATTCATGTAAGAAATTTGTACTAATTAACGATTAGGTAAATATGTATTTTCTTGAATAACAGAAATGAGCGCCAAGTTTATAATTTGACGTTAATTTATACTCACCAACAGCATGATGCTTTTTATCTTTTGCCAAATACGGGTTTCTCTGGTCTTCAGATTTCTTGAAGTACGGTAAGACGTCTTTGTAGCCCCAACCAGGGTTCCCAAAGGACTCCCATTGATCATAGTCCCTCTTGTTTCCACGAATGTAGAGCATTGTATTGAGTACAGAGGATCCCCCCAGGACTTTTCCTTTGGTCCAGGAACAGCGTTTGTCGATCATCGCTTGGCAGGCGGAATCTTGTGGCTGTGTCCTGAAAATTTAAGATGATTTATATAATTAAATTGTAAGTTATTTTCTTTCGTCAAAGATAAACATAATCAGTCAAATGATGTTAAAATAATTGACCATCATACGGAAAAGATTGTTGGTGAATATCATCCATTTAAGTTATTAGAAAATTGTATTCACAGTACACTATAACGTACTAATTATCGTAGAAAGGATGGATAATTTAGAGTCTTTTTTTATAGAACGGGGGGCAAACGGAGGAGGCTCTCCTGATGTAAAGTGATACCACCGCGTGATAAGAATTAAAAAAGAAAAGATTAAACTCTTTACCGATATTTCCAATCCAGTTTACTCTTATGTAAATACAAAGAGAGTAATGGCACATCGCTTATTTCGGTTTCGTGACCTCCTGCCTCCAGTAGAAGTACATTCCAACCTTCAACTTCAGACAGTCTGTTGGCCACCACAGCACCAGCCGAGCCTCCTCCAATCACGATAAAGTCGTACTCCTCTCTGAGGTACTTTTGGTTGAAGGGTCGATTCTCCGGGTCCAGAAGGTCGTAGTTGAAATAGGCCATTGTTGCTAACATTATGGGAATGAAAGTCAATTTGCTGATACCGCCTATAGTTAGGGCGGCCTTCGCAGCTGTCGAGGCAGCTGTTAAGATGCCCATGTTTAGCGTTTCATTCTGAAATTAAAGAAAGCAAGAGAAGTAAATTAATGTACGATTTTATTTCGTATCTCGCCTTTATTTAAAGAGCAAGAAATAAAATTATGTAATAAAGTCGTATTTGTATGCGTTTAATGTTTATTTAACTTACACTTATATTATAAAAAGGAACGATTGGAGTAAAAAAGCTCCTAAACTCCTGCATCTTTAGAAAAATATTTCACCGTCAAAATCATCTATATCCCTGATGAATATCGATCAAAATATCCGTTTTAAAACTTCGATAATCTAACCCAAATTGTAAAAAATATAAATTAAAATCCCTATATAGCGTTCGATGCGAAAACTATTGACTATTAGGCAAAGTGATTAGGAATCCTGGGAACCTGAATGCATATCTTTTGTGGACCTAGTAAAATAAATAAATTATAATAATTATATATATATAAACTTAACTTATTTTATATATATATATTAATTATATTAATCAATTAAATATTGAATATGATACGAATGTAAATTTTTAATTTAATACCAATTCTTAATTTTTATATTATATCAACACTAATTTTGTTTATACACTGTATCCTATCTTATGATAGATGCTAAAGAAGTTTTCACTTCAAAGTAGGTACGTAATATATTAAACACAAGAAATATGGATTTCAACATTATGTCTGTCGTTTTACAGTCAAAGTTCACATGTAGATTTTGCAGCCATTATAACCAAACAATTGTTACCATATCTGAACAACCTCTGCTTTCGTAATGTACCTAAGTCATGTAATTAACAGTATAAAGTTTATAAATGTTGGCTATTGACTAACAAATTATTAATTATGTTTCACCTACAAAGTCAAGTTGAAAATAATTTATTCATATAGATAACATAATGTACACTTATGAACGTCAAAAAATGAGAAATAAATATTATCTAATTTTACATTTACTGCCAGTTCTCAAATCAAGGGCGTTGAACGGAAGAAACAAAAATTAGAACTAAATATATTTCATTAAAATAATAGTGACTTATTGTACAATGTAATTGTTTTGCGATCTAGTTAACCAAATGTCACATATATTTAAAAAAAAATATGTATATTGTTTCTCCGATACATCGGACATGTTGTGGACAGTCAAATACTTATGAAAATATGTTATAAAAGGGATATAAACGTGTGAAAATGACACGAGAACTTAAGGAGACAGACTTATCGCACACAACTCACGAAGTTTTGATATAAAACAATTAATTCAGTTATATGGTCGTGTAACGCGGTGTCCTAGCAGTCCTACGTAAGCGACGAATACGACGCGACGCGACGCAACACGACGCGACGTAATGCGACGCGATGCTACACGCGACAAATGTCCTACGTAATTTGGTCATTACTTCTCGAATCATGGAGAAGTACAGTACAATTTTGCTCGAAAGTTCATACTTAAAATATAGACTTTTAAAAAAATATCATAAAAAGCTCAGAAAAAAAACAAATACAAAGAAGAACGAACGTTTACAAAGAGACACATTTGGCGATTTCCATCATTTATATCCAAAATTAAGAAACGATTCTAAAATGTTTAAACAATATTGTGGAGTGTTACCGTCTACTTTCGATTACATTATTGCTGATATTAAGTCTGAATTTCAATTAAAAACAACAAATTTTGACTAATAAACGATTCCTATAATGTTTATGTTTTTTGTCCCACAACAATCTTTGCTCACGCACTGCGGCGATCAATGCTTCAGAATCAACCATTTCCTAGTTCGTGGTGTCGCGTCTGGTCGCCCTCAAAACAAGTCCGCGTGACGTCGCGTCTCGCCGCAGACTGTCACATAGGCCGTAAGTAGGGTATGCCGTTGATTTGATTGCGTTGGTCGCGATCGCAGCGTCGCGTCGCGTTGTATTCGTCGCTTACGCAGGACACCGCGTAACTCAGCTTGAATGGTTTGATATTACGGTGGATATAGAAATTATGAATAGTATTTTTTCTATTCTAGTTCTATTATTACTTTTAATTTTTGTATTGATTAAGATATGTGAATTATGAGGGCAAAAACTAAAGGTAAAAATATCTACTTTACGGTTACAATAGCGATAATTTCATGATAAAAAATATTTATCTTTTTCTGTTGTACTTAATCTAGAGTTTTTATTATTTCGTACATTGTTTACTATAACCACTAATCAGTTTGTCACTCGATAAAGGCCCCCAATTTTTAGTCGGTTAGTTGCCGATACTATTTAAAGTTAAGTGTACAGGAGTTACACTCTAGGTATAGTTGGAGGTCGTACCTCTCAAGGAAGGCTGCCATCGGAAGTCGATTCTACAGTTCGCTAGTTCTCAAAAGAAAGTGCCTTGTGTGACTGTGGAAGCCATCAAGGTCATGTTGATGAAATTTTGAATTAATACTCGTACGCTGTTGAAACGAGGCAGGAGGGATCAACCCAATCAAAAGCCTATCTTTCAATATTTATACGCATCTGTTATGGTTTATGAATGACCATAATGTCAACAACATTATGTCGCAAGCCGTAGTCACAGAAGCCGCGCAGGAGAAATAAAAGTTTCATTTTTGCGCTATCGAAAGTGTCATGATGCCAAGGTTAATTTGACACTGCCTTGCTCACCAAATTGGTACACCAGTTTACTTTGTTGTGCTCGTTATAGTTAGGTATAATTTTAAACGAAGAGAAAGGAGACTAACTAGACTAAGACTAACGCTTTTTAATCTGAAGAACTGTATGAATTGTTAAAATACGATTAATTAAGTAAAATTTATCGTTTTAATTTAAGAAACGCCCGAAATCGGTACAAATCCCGTTTTTGTATCAACGTATACAGGCAGTCCTCGACTTACGTCGTTTCAACAATGTACTTCGAACAATGTTTTGATACTATTCCTCAAGATACGTCATTTGTTTCGATTTACGGCATAGGAGAATTCACTTGTCGCAAGGTCGTCCGTGGGGACGGCACACCAAACACCACTTCGTTGTTACAGCCGATGGATCAAGGGAGCTATAGCGTCTTTTAAGGCCTATTATCTCAGGAGAACTTTTTCACAGGCTGTAAAGGCTAATGAAAATGATGGCATGGAGCTGAGAGATTTTTGGAAAAGTTATAATATCTTGCAATGCTTAAAAAATATTGCTGCTTCATGGGATGAGGTGACAGCCAACAATTTAAAAGGAGTTTGGAAAAAGTTATGCCCACTTTTTTTAAGCCATCTGAAAGTTTTTCATCCACAGATCAACCAAATATCGAAGAAATCACAACTGACATTGTTCATTTGGCTAACCGTTTGCCTGAAGTTGCAGTTACTGCGGATGATATTGATGATCTGTTATGCTATAGTTTCTTTAAGCCAAAAGTTTAATTTATTATTTCTCATTGCATATTTTGATTACATATTAAAATTTTATAATTATTATTAAAATAAATAACACACAAATACCAAAAAATAATATTTTAAGAACTTACTTTTGATAATAAAATATGTATATCCTTTGTTCTAAATGCAGTTTTTTCTTTAAATTTCTAACCCTTGAGTTTTACATGTAAACATATGAAAAATATGTCTCGATTTACGTCGTTTCGATTTACGTCGCGTATTTCGAGAACCTAACATGCCGTAAGTACGAGGACTGCCTGTATATATAACTATCATAGGTATATTGTATTCCCTGTATTAATTCACTACATTTGAAGGGTTCTATAGTGTGTGATTAAAAAATAAAATCTACGTACATTTATATGGCAATGTCCTTGAGTATTGGTGTTTCATTACGTGTACATAACATTTGCGGTGGTGTACTCTTTCAATATATAATAGATATACTAATATTATTCACGATTGTATATTATATTTTGTTTAAGTAAGCAAAATTATGACTTTCGTATGTTTTTCACATACGAGACTCATAGCTTGGGTCATTACCTTGCATCTTATAGTATTACCATTAGTAAAAATTTTGTACTAATTTAATGAGGACGATAAAATGTCAAGGGCATTGCAGCAGCAAGCGCGCCGCAAAAAGCCGTGTGATTAAATAATTATACTTTCATAATATATTTTGCATAGTTAAGTAGAACATATATATATATAGGAATATAGGTATAGTGAGATTTGTTACCTTAAAATTCTTGATGAACAATACAGCTGCCTGTAACATATTTGTGAGTTCATCTATACGCCTGTATAGCTTAGATTCAGCCAGCAGCCTTAATGATTAATTAATTAGAAAAACTTTATAATTTATTAATCAATCTGACAGTAATTTATAAATTATTTCTAACTAGTGACCCGCCCCAGCTTAAGCTGGTTTTTATTATGTATTGTTATTTCCGTCGCTGGAAAGCTCCCATGCGCGTTCGATCGCTGCTACATAAGCTGTAATGGGCTGTATAGATCTATATTAAATGAACAATGTATTCAAGGTATTTAATTGGTTAAGGATTAACGCTGTATTGGTTAAAATCGCTTCGAAAATTAGCCATTATTTGTCGTAAAAAGTAATTGACAAAAAAAAGTTATTGTGGGTTATCCATAAGAGATAGACATATACCATCACGAACTTTTCTGTTGATCTTTTCAATGTGTACAATACTTCGTACATTATTTTGATAAAACTCGTAGGGTTTAGCCTGCGTTTGCAATGTAAGCGGAAAAAATGTAATTATTTACGACATCACATTAGAAACCTCAAAAATAACAGTGCTTCTCCACTATTTAATGAATGTTATTATACATATAAACCTTCTTGAATCACTCTATCTATTAAAAAAAACCGCATCAAAATCCGTTGCGTAGTTTCAAAGATTTAAGCATACAAAGGAACATAGGGACAGAGAAAGCGACTTTGTTTTATACTATGTAGTGATTAATTTATGTATTGTAAATTATTTAAAGATGTCATGTGGAAAATGATATAGTAATGGTTGCAGCTAATAATTTGGCGATTAAAAATAATGGCGTAGATTTTAATGCCTTCTCATCCGTTCTATGCTCTTGATTTGAGAACCTGCACTAAATATTAAAATAGATTTCAAGCATTTAATATGTATTTATTTCTTGGCGTTAATAAGTGTACATTATGTTACCTAATATAATAAATTTTGAATTTCAATTAATTAATCAAAAAAGTTATAAAACATTGAAATGTCAAGCGCATTTGAAACTTGTAAGACCTAAAATCTAGTCTTAGTTACGCAAAAATCAGTTTTAACAAATGATGTGATGATGTATCTATTAAAATAGTTTTTAACGTCAGTGTTGCTAGTATTAAGTGCGCTCTTTAGTTTTATGCACTGATACATTATGTCGTACCATTTTCGTTTCCGATAATGTACGGTCAACACCGCTTATATCTATCCTTTATAGGAACCAGCTTTGTTTTGAGAGCCCATAATCTACAAATTTTTGTTTTAAACGAATTAAATCAGTTGACAAATAGCTTCAAACAAAGCTTTTTTTTACTTTGCTAAGTTTCTTGCCTGTTCATTTCAGAACAAGGCCTCCTGGTAGTTTTGCGAACGGATGGCGTAGTATTGCTCTTTCTCGGATTTTGTAAACGTTTATCACATTCATAAGCATGTCCTAAGACGCATCTAAATTGAATAAACAAATTTTGATTTGAATTTGAAAGAGTTTCATTCATTTGAACATCCCTCCAATCAATCTTAACTCCCATATATTATGTGAAGCCTCTATCTGGTCTTGAGTATTTCTGTTCAAACTACATGCGGAAATATAATTTTTAAACGAGATTTTGTATTGACTAACTAAATTTAACTAGGTAGGTATGTAAGATGTTATAAACCATAATTCAATATACGTAACTAAATTGGTGCTTACGTATTTTGGCAAGATCTGATACATGTTAAGTAACGATTATAATTACTGACCTACTTACATTTAAATTACATTTTTGCTTTCGGCTCACTATCGGAAATAAGGCACTGAATTGGCGGGTGCGTTAACCTCATAAAAATGTTGTTTAAAGTTTTGACAATGTTGATTAAAGCTTTAAAAGTTCATACATTTATGTTCTAGACTACTTAAAAAAAATAGAAATCTCTTCATTAAAAAAGAGTGTGTAATCTTATGTACACGCGTTAGAAGTTATGCTTCTTTGGCGTATTAATCAAAAAGATTTTATTTAAATAAATAAATTATTAGTTAATACTATCAGCGTCTTATATGAAATCGATTTAAAAATACCAAAATAATATTTATTTATTCACACTGTTTAATTGTACTGTTATTACTATTACGTAACACATATTCTAAATATAAAAAAAAAAACTAGAGTATACAACTTGAACATGGTTATCGATTTCCGTGACACCTAGACCAAACTTTACGATGTCGAATTTAGGTGTTGGTGTGCGCGCGCATCGTAAAAATTCACTCTCATCGTTTTTCTCCATCGTGCCAAAATAATTATAACTTCAAAAAAAAAATAGAATTAATTTGCTGGTGTTATATTTAAACAAATTAAAAATAGAAATAAATTTATTTTGTAAGAGTATTTAAATCCGTTCACATTTGAATATAGAACAATTTTTTTTCTAAGATCAATTGAATCATTTAAAAAAAGAATAACGGTTATGCTGTAAATTGTAAATTTAATGACAATACAGATGAAGTATAGACTTTTTTTTTATTGTTCCTGTGAGAATGGCTTTTTACAACATTACTACATATAAATTCTCTTTTATTAAGGCAAGTATATGTTTAAAAGAAAATAATTATTAATAATTGGCTTGGTACTGCGATTTAATAATAATTTAATTGCTGCTGTTTAGAACACGTAAAACCGATTTCTCACGACCAAGGACTATCTGGAGAAAATTTATCTACTTCGATAATTAATAATAATTGCGTGTTTAATATAACTGACGTCCGAGTTCTTTATTCAAAATACCAGTCGTAATTGTTATGAGTTGATCAATTTGCAAGATTTAGGGCCTGTTTCACAATGTCCGGATAAGTTCCAAATAAGCTATTTATTACTTATTGGTAGGATAAACAGTATTTTTGCGTTTCAAGACTGTCAGATAGCAAAATGCCAAGTATATTATTCGGAACTAAACCTAACTTTTATCTTTCGAATAATTTAAAGAAGGCCCTAAATCTACCAAAGTACCAAATAGCTATGCAACACATAAATTATTCGGAAGATAAAAGTTCCGAAAAAGAAACTTCACTTTTCAGGAATCATTTATATGTCATCTCACAGCTAACACATATCCCTATCGATACAAAGCATTGATAAACTAAATATATGAAACAGAAAACATACTCGTGCCAAATAAAGTCTTCCCGATTGTTTAAATATTTCCTCACATCCTCTTTCGTAAAGTGGAATATATCAACATCTCCATTTATGGAATAGTTAATTGTTTTCTATAAGGTAGAAGCACTGCGTTGCTCGAAGCTTCAGGTTGTCAAAAAAAATTGTTTTTTGTTTAGTTTTATTTATACGGCATTTGTATGGAAATATTCTTCAATGGAATAAGTTTTTATCTCCTTATAGATTCTTCGATACTTTAATATTAGTTTTTTTTAATACATATAATTCCGCGATATCACGGATTCTATTGAAATGTATTTTATTTGTTTGTCTATTGAAATGTACAGTGTACAGTATAGTGGCACATTATATCTATATAAAAATAACACGTTTTTTAAATATCGAATAAACCGTTAGCTTAATCTGTTCTGAGAAAAGCAAGGTTTGTCGTTATAGTCGTCATTAATGTGTAATAAATGTTTTAGAAAACAATAGTTGAACATATTAGTGAAATCGATTTTGTTACGAAATTATATAATCTTAATGACCTTGGAATAAACTATGATGAATGCCAGTTTTGTATGCTGCTCTTTACCACTAACTTCTGTATCTGTATATTTATTAATATTACAAAGCAAAGTTACTGATGACTATTTCCATTAATTATTTTCTCATATTTTAAGTCGAGTCTTAGTAGTTTTTTTTTTATATTGTAAACATAAGCTACTACCTAAAGCTATGTAACATTGAAAGTAATTCAATTTTATCTTAACGAATAATATCGCCTGTTTAATACCGGTATTTTTATATAACAAGGGGCGAACACGCAAGAAGCTCATGTGATGTTGATAAGTAATGCACACTCACATTGCCAGTGCCGGCCTTTTAAGAATTGTTAAACTGTTTTACTCAGGTTTCATATCAATATTTTTTACTTATGGTTCAGTTAAGTTTTGATCGTCTAAAGTCGTGGGCTACTTGGTGACATCAAAATATAGTTTGGTTTCAAATAGAATTTTTGCTGGAAGTCCCTCAAGCTTGTTTAAACGGGAAGCTGCATCTGAAGTTTGTAATATATAGTATATAATACCTCGTGTTGTATAGACCACGTTACGAACCGGTATTGGACTTAAGTATTTGCCTTGAAACCTTTAAGGCATGATTTTGTAACTATTTTGCAAGCCAGGATGAACGAATTTGTGTCATGTGTCAGTTGACTGTTGACCTACTGTGATAATTGAGGCGAGTACCCCATGCTCAAATCGGGGGTAACAGAACTTTGAACAAAAGTAGATAATACAAAACGGAAAGAAAAAAATTTTTTGTGTTGCAAGTTGAGCAGTCATTAAATATTTTAAAATTAGCGGCGTTACTTAGCGATAGACATTGATCTAGATTCCGAGGTCCTTCTATAAGTCGGTCAAAGATATGACGCCGAAACTATCACAAATCAAGTTAATATTTTTGAAATTTTCATTCCATTTTCCAGGCATTTAATTAAAATTGGTTACGATTGAATAGTAAAGTATTTTTATATTCTAAATTCAAATTTTATTGTCGCATAAGAAAACCTTTTTAATATGTGCACATTACGAGAAAATATCTCAGAAGTCTTGCAAACCTGCATCATAAATACACCCTCGCGTAAACAACACAGCCGAAGTAGGTATGCTTTATTAAATGTATTTTAAATTTTTATATATGTTTAAACCTTCTTTAGTATAATGAATTTTTTGTTCTATATAATTTGTTTTTGCTGCTACAAAATAAATAAAATATGTATAATTTATTAATATACGTATATATATTTATATTTAAAAGTAACACAGAATAAAACTAAAATTTTTAATGATGTATTTAATTTGTAGTCGTAATATTTTTTATGAATGTAAATAGTTAAATACAAGTACAACCCTTAAAGCACAAACATACCTGTATATCACGTAATACACACACAACACAACACAATCACCTGTTATCCAATACTGCTCTCCGCGGCAGAAACCCCACCCGACGGGTGTTGAAACCGCAGTGGTCAATGTTAATGCTTCGGCTACCTAATAGTCCTATTGAAGACATTAGTTCCTTATTACACAATTAGATAAAAGCACTGATAATTACAGATCTACCTGTTGATGACTTTTAATGCCTGGCAAGGGACTGAAGTAAAGTAGTCAATATTATAAGTGTCGATTGACCAATCCTTTTTTTATCAAATTTAGGTTATGAATCAGAAATCAAACATAGCCCTATTTCTGACTTCCGTTCGCCAACAATTTGATGGGCTTTGATTTGTGTTTTGAGTATGTATTTGCGTGTTGTCCCCACGAGGATGTAAGTACGTGCTATTTCGCCATGCCTACTGCTGATAAAGGAAAATTTTATTTTTTATATATTACTAGTGACCCGCCCCAGCTTCGCACGGGTGCAATGCTGATGAAAAGCAGGTTTTTATTATGTATTGGTATTTCCGTCGCTGGAAAGCTCCGATAATATACGCGACATATACCATATAGACATATACCATCACGGACTTTTCTGTAGACCTTTTCAATGTGTATTGTACACAGAAATAACTTAGTACATTATTTTGATAAAACTCGTAGGGTTCAGCCTGCGTTTGCAATGTAAGCGGAAAAAACGTAATTATTTACGACTCACATTAGAAACCTCAAAAATAACAGTACTTCTCCACTATTTAATGGATGTTATTACACACATAAACCTTTCTCTTGAATCGCTCTATCTATTAAAAAAAAACCGCATCAAAATCCGTTGCGTAGTTTCAAAGATTTAAGCATACAAATGGACATAGGGACAGAGAAAGCGACTTTGTTTTATACTACGTAGTGATTAATTTACTGTAAATTACTTAAAGATGTCATGTGGAAAATGATATTGTAATGGTTGCAGCTCCTTAAATATAAACAGCAAAATAACTTGGCGATTAAAAATAATGGCGTAGATTTTAATGCCTTCTCATCCGTTCTATGCTCTTGATTTGAGAACCTGCACTAAATATTAAATTAGATTTCAAGCATTTAATATGTATTTATTTCTTGGCGTTAATAAGTGTACATTATGTTACCTAATATAATAAATTTTGAATTTCAATTAATTAATCAAAAAAGTTATAAAACGTTGAAATGTCAAGCGCATAGGGATATGAAACTTGTAAGACCTAAAATCTAGTCTTAGTTACGCAAAAAACAGTTTTAACAAAAAATAATTACACTAATGAGAACGACTTTTATAACTATTTACTTTTTAATTTAAGTACCTTTGATAGCCAAAACAGTGCAAAGGTAAATGAATAAAAGTCTCGGCAGTTTATTCTTCTGAGTCTGTACCACTACATAATATCAAAATATATATTTTAATACAGTATACAGAATTTAAAATGTTAAAATTGCTACAGATTAGAACTAGTGTACGTGCGAAGTGTAGCGTACAGTCCTTTCCTTTTTATTCAAGATCATGTTGACTCACTGCGCAATTTCAGAAAAACTACTGTGATGAAAGTTAGTTTAGATATTATTCTGTAATAGATATCATTGCTCGGTGAAAAAATTGTTTAAGGGATTCCTAGAAACATTTATGTCAGCTTGCTGTGACACACATGCGCCTATTAATCACATATCTTGTGCGATATTATGCAACTTCTTGACAATATAGACTAATGTTAATCGAACTTAGTATGTTTCTGATACTCCCATAATCCTTAAATAATTAAACAGATCCATATTGTTTGTGTCATGTTGTTAGTAGCCTGTGTCTTACACTCGTAATTGTTTTGCTAGGAATCGAACCTCGATTACATCACCGATTACGACAGAGATATAGGATATAGTATGAGTCGTTAAATAAAGTTTTATTCTCACTCATTGCAACAGTAAAAGTATCAATATCAATAATAAGTGATAACATACTTAATTAAATTCTAAAAAAGTGCACCTGACGCCTAATTTTAGTGAAAGTAATTTAATGACATGATGTAGGTAATTAATTAATTAAGTGTTATGTAATACACTTTATAAGTTAAACGAAAGAAGAGGATCTTTCTAGATATTTAATGCACGATGTTTTTGTGCGTATTTTATGACAAATGTAGGTTGTATAGGAAGTGACATCAGATTTTGCAATTTATACGTAAGTTATATGAAGTGATAGAACTTGTACTGTGTAATCTTAAAATATGCTTACATTTGATTCTTAATATAGAGAAATGATAAATATTCCTGCACTTTTGTTAATGGCAATTAAATGAAGCAAATCATTAAATAAATGGTTTTAAAACTTAAATAATTAAAATAGCACTGAAGCGATATAAAAAGGCATAAGAAAGACCTTTAATTTATTTAAAGATGAAAAAACAGTTTCGATGTATATACAATATTACGTTCGTGTGTGTTCCAAACACATGTATAGAATCATTAGTTGAGTTCTCGTTTAGACTTTTTTAGAATGATTTTAGAACTCCTGATTAGATCTTCTAGGTAAGCGAATAATAGAAAATTGTCTGTGTACCAAACACATTATACGTAGTAATTGTAAAAAATATGTTGCAATATGCAACTGTACAAAAGGATGTCAATCACTACGAAAAAGTTTCTTAATATCGTCTCGGACCTATGTGAAAGCGAAGAAATTTCAACACTGTATCGTCTACACGAAACATTTGCAAGGTCACTTGTGCCGTAAGCCACCAAAGACATTCTGATACCATAAATATTTATTAATACAACTGGTGTACGTACATAAATCTTTATATTTAAATACATCTATAATATTAATTATATAATAATAAAATAATAACCTTGAACTTTCGCGTTCCCATTATATAATAAAGATAATGGTTACACATTTATAAGATCAACTTTTTCTCTTAAAATACTGTGTCGACGTCTCCCATATTTTACGCCTCCATGGATAAAAGTTGAATGTCAATTTGAAAATTTACTTAAATGAATGCTTTATTGTACCGCATTAATTTTGCAGTTAGTTAAAAAAAGTAGTAAGTTTTATTTTAAATATGAAATTTTTCGGAACTATATTACTTATAATTCATCTCTGTTTTTATAGTCGTTTAAAATAATGTCCACGCCCTTTTGGGCTACGACTAATGTCGGTGCCATTGTATTGCCGGCTGGTAGTGTGGGCATTATACTTGCATCGATCACTCTCAAATTTTTCATACCATGAACAAGCAATTTGTGGTCGACAACACAACTTTTATCTTCCTTCGGACCCATCTTGGCACTTCCTACGGGATGATAAATTGTTGTTGCCATATGTCTAATATAACATTTCCAATAGTCTTCCGAATCAAATACGTATTTTGAACAGTCTGGTATATTCAGTGGTAAAATTTCCATATCTAGATTTTTAAAAACAGTAGTTTTCTCTAATTTATGAACAAATTCTATAGCCTTAACCAAGCTTAGCATATCATCTGGGTGTTGAAGATAATTCGTCTTAATTATTGGTTTTCTTGGCTGTGTCTTAGTTAGCAATATCTGGCCTTGTGATTTAGGATGCAGTAATGTAGGATATATACCGATTAAATCATGCTCATTATTTAGTTCTCTGATTGCGTGTATGATTTCACTTTTATAACCGATACCTTCAAGATACGGTTTGAGTGTAAAATCATCTCTCTTCGTAAAATAAATGTGATGAAATTGAATATCTGGACAATCAGATGAATTTAGTGTATTAATAAATCCTGTGTAATCTGTTATGCCGATAGTTGAGAAAGGGCCGGATCTTGTTAACATATACTGAAGTAACAACAAATTTATAACATCCATTAACAGTTCTGTGTTAAATTTGGTTTTTAAAAATATAGGGAACAATATATGATCTTGAAGATTTTTACCGACATCCAAGTTTAAAATGTTTTTTATTCCTAAACTTTCAATATGTTTCTTAGGTCCTACTCCAGATTGCATTAATATTTGTGGTGTAGCTACCGATCCAGCTGAAACGATAATTTCATTTTTGCTAGTAATAATAATTTTATTCCCATTTTTATGTTTGAGTTCAACACCTTTTGCACTTCTTGTCCCTTCATCGATTATTATTTTATCAACACGTGTGTTTTTCATAATATATAAATTTTCGGCTTTATTTAGAAACACTTTCGCTGTGTTCAATCGTTTACCGTTTTTTATCACCAACTTAGCCTTTCTTGTACCTATTAAAGACTCATCTCCTTCGTATTTATATGATTTAAAACCTAATTCTGCCCAGGCATTTTCAATTACATTATACCAAGGATTTTCGTTATCTTTATATTGGTTTGAGAAATTAAAGAGGTTCTCCTGTGCTTTGAAGTATTTTAGCAAATCTTTGTAGCCCCAACCAGGATTTCCTGCGGCTTCCCAGGCTTCGTAGTCTTCTGGATGACCTCTTACATATATCATGGCGTTAATTGAACTAGATCCTCCCATACCCTTTCCTTTACTCCATATACAACTTTCGTTAACAAAACCCAAGCAACTATCATTACTAGATAACGTTTTGTAGTGCCAATCAAGATCTGAATTCTGGTTGAGAAATAAAAAAGCCGGGATCTGAAAAAGATACTTTATTGCATAAGAAAATAACTTGTAACAGCTATTTTAACATTTACCTTTACATTTATTTTAATATTTAGGTTTTTTTTACAAAGCTACTTTTTTAATAAGGATAATTTTTAATAAATAACTGTCTGTAACTTAACGATTCTAGAAAAATGGCAGGAAAAATAAATAACACCTCAACTATTTTTGAAACATACATAAATGCTTAAATATTAAATAATTTAATGTTTAAAATACCTCGCTATCAATTCCAGGATCATCTCCAGCTTCTACTAATAATACAGAACCTATTTTGGCTTTTGACAATTGACCAGCAACCAAAGAACCAGCAGACCCAGCTCCAATCACGATAAAATCGTACGTTACATCTGAAAATGCGTAAATATGGTTGCTTAATTGAAATTTAGTTAAATGGAATATGAAAAACAAACAAATTTTAAAAAATCGACTGACTATCAAAGGAAACTCTATTTTGAATATACGTTTGATTATATACAAATAATCTTTCTTAAATAGCTATTGAGTTTGGGGAGGTTTTATAACAAAAAAAGTTTGTTATTTAAATTCGAGACCTTACCTTTTTTGTTCAAAATTTCTTGGGCATGGTCTGCTGGCCAGCGATAGTCGTCAAAAATTGAACAGTGTGTGGCCAATAATGTTGTTATGGCACTGAGAAAGAGATGACCACTTGTACCAGCAAAAGCCGAGGGGCATGTATTTGAAATATTTGCTTCCATTATTTTTATTGAGACGTCTAACTAAATGCATTTAAATGTGGCTTATGATTTAAATAAACGACAACTATTAACGATATATTTATTACCTTTGTAATTAAATAGCGTGATAGTGGTTTACTTCATTGAGCATGGTATTATTGATATAATGTAATTTAATGCACCTGGAAGGTTTATGAAGTAATTTAATATAGAATATTCAATGTTTATTAACTTACTATATTTATGTTTCCTGTGGTTACTGATTTAAACAGAATACAAAAAATAGCATAAAACTCCATTAGCGACAGCTTTAGGACTGAGTTTTGTTGTACAAAGTTACTAAAAAAAATATCAAATTACTTTTTCTGGCTTCTATTAAAACCACAACGATAGAAGTGTTTTTGTTAATATTCATCGAACATTCCATCAAAATTAAATTCAAACTTTATTAGTTGTTTATTAATTTAAATTGTCGATATATAAAGTTAGAAAGTGGTTGTTATAATAAAAAACGAATTTTACAAGTTTTAAAAGTTTATTGCGTATGTTAAAATTTGCGGTTACAAATGGACTCTATAGCTGATTCCATCAAAATAAAGCCACAATTTACAATGATTTTTTCTATGGTTACTATGATTAAAATTGTACGATTGTTTGATTATTATATTATTACAAGATTGTGGAATGTATCCCGGTGGGTTATTGGAAATTGGAATATCCCCAACTGTATTTACTTCATTGCTGTAGCTCGGGACCAAATCCAAATGATTCGACCATAGGTAATTTGGTGTATATTGACTAAACCAATTGTACGGATAGAAATATTGAGGATTCATAGGTTCATAATCCTGCAGCGACGAATAGGGTGTATATGGTTTCTTCTTTGATATTGTGATCTGGCTAGTATCACCCCTTTCTGTTGTTGAAGCTTCAGGCTTGTGTGAAGAGATAGGTAATGGATCTTTGTCGGATAAATAGTCAAAAAGGTTTGCTGTCTCGTTAAATAAATCATGAACAAGACTGTTATTACTTTCTGTTTGGTTTTCTTCATCAGCTCTTTTATAATTTCTTACAGAACAGTGTACGCCTGTTTTATCTTCTGTCCAGTCTTCTTTTATCATATCCGAAGCCTTTTCTGCTATCATGATAATTGGGGCGTTAGTGTTTCCACTTACTATGTTGGGCATTATACTTCCATCTACCACTCTAAGATTTTGGATACCGTATACCTGTGGTGTACATAAATACAAATGTATTAGGTTAATCTAATGTTCTATGGCAACGCAATTAAATAGATAATGACAGGGGTTTATCTATATGTATTAAACGAATACAAAATCTATTAATAATTAATTGATTATTAATAATACAATATTAAAATTCACCATAACTGATATATAAGAGATACGGTGTATGCAGGTTGAATTAACACTTAGCAGTATTAAATATAATATATACTTACTCGTAATCTCGGATCAACGACTGCTTCTAAGTTATGCATAGGTCCCATGGCGCAGGTACCGACTGGGTGATAGATGGTAAGGCTATGATGTCTGGCTTGACACTCCAGATGCTCGTCAGACATCAATTCGTAATCCTTACATCCCGGATTTCGGTTTGGATTAGGTCTAGCATTCAGTTCTTGTAACGCTGGTTGTTCTACTAACTCCTGAACAAATCTTGCACCCTCGATCTAAAGTGATAGAACGGTAATTAGGTTGATTCAAATATCTCACTTTTACAAAAAGTCATAAGCATTGTTAAAAACTTACCACTCTGAGAATATCTTCTGGTTCAGAGTAATAATTAGGATAAATGCGCGGTGGGGAAAATGGATTGGAGTCCCTTAATTTTATAAATCCTCTACTTTTTGGCCTTAACAAAAGAGGTACTATCGAAAAAGATGATTGGTATAATATATCTTCATACAATTCAGCATAAACTTCATCAGTTATACCATTTGCACGCTTACCAAATAAACCACCATCCATGTTATCAGCAGTGGGTGCAATAAACAATTGAATATCGGGATAATCTTCTAATGGATCTTGATATTTTGTATTTACAAACGCCATAGCCTCTGCTTCCATCATACTATATAATGGTCCAACTTTTTGAAAAACAAAATCCGTTAAACTGCTAATAGAGAATACTGTATTGAGGTTAAAACAATAATCCGATCCGTTCATAAAAGGGTTATCGAATAAATATGAATGTCCACCAAGAGCTACATGATCTTGTAAGTTTTTTCCCACACCAGGTAAATGCACTATTGGATAAATGCCAACCTCTTTCAACTCTTTAACATCACCAATTCCTGATAACATCAATAGTTGCGGAGATTGGATTGCGCCAGCCGAAAGTATCACCTCTTTAGAAGTCTTTATTATTCGAGTTTTGCCATGTTTTGTAAATTTAACACCGTAAGCGTTTTTATTTTCGTCTATGAGTACTTTTTCAACTAATGAATGCACACTTATGTGAAGATTTTGCCGCTTTGATGCTGGTCTTAGATAAGCTTTAGCTGTACTGCAGCGAAGTCCATCTCTCACTGTAGCATGTGATCTTGTGAATCCCGTTTGATATTTACCGTTTACATCCAATTCATCATAACCTAGCTGTTGTGCAGCTTCTAATATTTTTTTAGTGATTGGCTGTTCAAATTTAAAATGCTCTATTGTCAAAGGTCCTCCAACAGAATGATATGGGTCATTTTGATATTCGGGTATTCTCATGTCTTCAGCCTTTAAAAAGTATTTTAATATTTCAGCATATGACCAGCCGGTGTTGCCCATTTTAGCCCAATTATCATAATCGTGTCTATTTCCTCGTATATACAACATAGCATTTATAGCACTTGAACCTCCTAAAACTTTACCTCTTGGCCATTTACATCGATTACCAATCATGCTTAAGCAATAATCACTACTTGGTTCAGTAACAAATTTCCAGTCTATAGACGAGGTTTGTAGAACAGGAAAGAGCACTGGGACTTCGGAAAGTACATTCTCATCCTGACCAGCTTCTAATAATAAAATGTTCCAGTCCGGGTTTTCTGACAGTCGATTAGCGAGGACCGAACCTGCAGAGCCCCCACCCACAATAATAAAATCGTAACAGTCGTAGAGTTGATCAAAAGGATAGTCCCGTACTCTGTGTTCAGCATCTTCAAGCTCCGGCCGATAAAGATGAATGGCCATACGAAGTACTATCAGCGATCCCAGACCAGGAAGGAGCCCAAACATTATTCTTGTATTTGTCACCAGCGGCCTTATTGAAGTAATCCCAGAGCTCTCCATTTTACGCGATACTTTACGGCTTAAAGAATTTCAACTAATGATTTTAGTAAAACCAAACGCTGAATTAGCGAGAATTATTAAGCAATTCAAATTTTATTGTGAATTAATACATAAAAAACAGACTAATTTACGCAAAATATTTTTTTATTGTTTGTAATTCGTTTAGAACCCACTGACATGAATCGAAATAAACAAATATTGCAATAAAAACAAACGAAATATGTTTGATTCTATATTAATTATTAAAATTTTAAATATCATCATAATAAAAAAACATCAATGTTTTACTAACGGAATAATAAATAAAATTAATTTTGATCCATATACTGATTACTCTGTGCAATTGCAAAGTATTTCGGATCAGCAATATGATTCTTCGGATTTATTATACCTGTATATTACGACATTATAATAAATAGATATGCTTTGTCAATGGTTCTGTCTATTAAAAAAATACGTCAAGAATTTATGAATAAAAATAATAATATTATTTTAAATCAGGCTTACATTAAGATAACAAATAAATAATATTTACATTTAAATTCCTATCAATCTTTGTACTTTTTTATTTCATCACAAGTAATACCTAGAACGTCGACGCTTCAACCAAAATTCTTTTATCATATCGCTTCCTTTTTCACCAATCATAATAATTGGTGCATTTGTATTTCCGCTGACTACATTAGGCATTATGCTACCATCTATAACTCGTAAATTTTTAATACCATACACTTTCAACTCTGGATCAACGACTGCTTCAGGGTCCCAATATGGCCCCATTTTTGCCGTGCCTACCGGATGATATATGGTACATGTATATTGTCGTATCATACACTCCCAATATGCATCCGTATAACGTTGTATACTAACGCACGCTGGGAAAGGATAGGGGTTCAACCTTGAATCGTATCTCTGGAATGCTTCAGTTTTTGAGACAGCCACTGCTATCTTTACACCCTCGATTAAAGTTTTGACATCCAGTTCGTCTGTTAAATAGTTAGGATATATGTAAGGATAGTCGTATGGATTGGCACTGCGCAATCGAATAAATCCTTTACTTTTAGGGCGCAGTAACATCGGTATTATGCTCCACACGTCCATGTTGTTTATTGGACCATACACTGCTTTGTAAAATTGTTCAGTCAAACCATGAATTTTTCTTATCTGTCCACCTCCGTCTGAATTTGTCGATCCAGATATAAAGTGAAATTCTATGTCAGGAAATTCGTCGGAAGCATTAACGTACTTTGTGTTGACAAAGGCTAATCCCTCAACTCCACCCATGATAGTTAGGGGTCCCTCTCCTAAAACAGCGTACTGCATAAGCGTACTAACAGTGTGTAACCTATGCTCAACAATTGACACTGGTTTGTTAACTGTGAATGCCAGACCCCCTAGTCCAATATGATCTTGTAGATTCCGCCCAACTTTAAGGTTTTGTATTAACGGTATTTTATGTTTTGCCAGTTCTTCTGCGGGACCTATGCCTGAGAGGAGAAGTAATTGAGCGGAATTAATAGTACCACCAGATAGTATAACTTCTTTCTTTGCCCTTATGCGGTAAATCATTTTGTTCCGCACAAATTCTACACCAAAGGCGGTTTTAGTTCTCGGATCGATTAAAACCTTTGTTACGAAGGAGTTCTTTGCAATGTGTAAGTTCAAGCGATCCTTGGCTGGTCGCAGGAATGCTTTCGAAGTGGAACAGCGACTCCCTCGTCGCAGTGTTCCTTGCGCAACCATAAAGCCTGTTTGGTTTTCGCCATTGATATCTCGATTTAAATAACCCATTTCCAAGCCAGCTTCAATGAAACTTGAAACAAGTGGAGTGTGGTATGGTGCTTCAGATACTGTAAGGTATCCGCCAGTGCTGTGATATGGCGTTTGGGCTAGCGATGGGTTCTGATTGTCTTCTGACTTCTTGAAGTAGTATAGTACATCTTTGTATCCCCAACCCTTATTTCCCAAAGACTCCCATATATCGTAATCTTTTTTATTTCCTCGTAAGTACAACATGTAGTTCAATACAGAGCTGCCGCCTAGTACTTTACCACGAGGCCAGTTGCATCGACCACCTTCCATGGCTGAAATTTAAAAAAAAATCTTAGGACACGCTGTATTTTAGTTCAACAAACTCATAAGTATTGCAATTGCGCTGAGTTAATGTTTCTCAGAATGCCTCTTCAACAAGTATACAATATTTTAACATACCTAAACAAGTAGTGCCTTGCGGTTCCGTCTTGTACTTCCAGTCAAGTTTACTCAATTGCAGATACCCCGCCAGTAGAGGCACATCTGATATCTCTGTCTCATCTCCACCAGCTTCTAGTAATAATACTTTCCAGTTATTTATTTCTGAAAGTCGACTGGCTACCACTGATCCTGTAAATTAATATCTTTTGGTAAAATACTTATTATAATATGAAATATACGTAAGGGACAGGAATATATGAAATTACTTGAATATTTGAATTCAATTATTGTATACTATCGTTCATTGTATTTTACGACAGTCTACCATTCAATTGTAAAATTTGAAATCTCGTTATTACAACAGCATACAAACCTATCTATGTAGTTATTCTTTAGGGGAAGTTCAAGTATAACGTAAGCTTTAGAAGTTAGCCTAGCCTAGTTAGATTTAGTGCAATCACCCCCTCCTCGTGTCAGCAAGAGTTAGCACTCTAAAATAGTACATAACGTATTAATTTTTTGTAGGAATTCTCGCAAATGCATATTGTATTCAAGCATAGTGTGTGGGTAATATGTATAAAAACTAAATAACTATTTTTGACGTAATCAGAAAATGAGAAAATCAAAGACCATTCCCCCTATAGTGCTTACGTAATAATTGAACGGCCCCTAAGGTAAAACTAGAGCTGAAGTACTATTTATCAGATACATATTATAAACTGTTCTTTTGTTTCATATTTGTTGTTTCTTAACTATTAACTAGAAATATTGATACAAGCCTTAAACTCATAAGCCTAAGGAACTTTTTTTATCTACTACCTTCAGGGTTTTTTTTAAATTAAAATGTTAAAAACAAAGTACTCACTGACCAGCAGAACCAGCACCGACTACGATAAAATCGTAGTGTGGTAACAATGTCGCTTCATCAACATCAGCTGGTCTTCCCTCAGGGTCAGTCTGGTCGTATTGGTAGTAAGCTATTGCAGCCACTAACATCGGTATAAACCATGCTACCTGGAATTTATACAAACGCTTTTTTTATACATTTTTTATACATACGGAATGTCTTTTATAACTTGTTAACTTATAAATAGTTCTTATATATGTTAAAAATATTACATTTGTGTTATACAAATCTTTGTTACTGTGTGTTGCGTGTCACCTTTTAAAGGCGCTTAAATGTATGAAGATAGCAATATTTTTAAGGGGATTTAATTTGATATATAAGACGAGTATTATGAAAGATTAACAAACTAAAATATGTACTATTAGTCCAAAACCCTTTACGACGACATCATAGAGAATGGAGAACCTAATAATATACCAAATCAAATCAAATCAAAAAATCATTTATTCATATAGGTAACATAATGTACACTTATGAACGTCAAAATATACTTTAAATGATTCTAATTTTACATTTACTGCCAGTTCTCAAATCAAGGGCGTAGAACGGAAGAGAAGAACTGGCAATAAACTCTCCGCCACTCTTTTTATCGCCAAGTTTTTTTTACACAATGCTTGTAAGGAGCTGCATCCTTACAGCGTGTTCCATATGACATATTGAGTAATAAAAAATAATAAAATAAATTAAAACAAAGATTTGTCCTCTATCAGCAGGAGGCATGGTGAAATAGGAGCACGCACTTACATACTCGTGAGAAAATCATGCAAATACGTAGTAAAAACAACTAATATCACCGCATACACGAATTCAAGTACGACCAGTCACCACAAGTAGCACCCGTTCAAGAGTATGACGCATGGCCAGCCATCGGCCCCCTCGCCATATTTTAGGGAGGCAACCCGGTACCGGTTATATTGACCAAAATCAAAAGCTCCCGAATGAATTCTATGAGTAGTCCCGTCGGCGTCATTATAACAGATTTTCACTGAATATATAGTATTCAACATCGAAATCGTATGTCATCGTAACTAACGTTTATTTACTAGTATTATAAGAATTATCAGTTTGTTTTAAAATGTTAATGCATAAGATAAAATCTGTGTCTCCTAGGTCCGTTCGATTCTCGGAAATGCACAGAAAGCTTTGAAAAATTGATAAATGACCGGATTGCGGCTTTTTCCTTTTTGACGATTGACCGATTCTTACTCAGATCTAGACGGACGTTTGCCCCCAATACCACCCGATGTTTAGTGTGATGTCACTTATTGGAGGGAACGTCTGTCCAGGATATGGCTATTTAACCGCCGCTTGAATGAAATCATATCATACTGTTTAGAGAAGAAGTTCCGCTTCTATTTCAACAAGAATCGACGAACCAAATCGTGCAGTTTGAGGATGTCAACAAGGAAGAGGTGAAACTCTAGCGTGCTTAATAGAGTTAAAGTGCTTTCTATAACTAAATGTTTACATTGCGAATCCTGGCTTCGAGAATGAATCTCTTAGTAAAGTTTCGCTCATTATATTAGGAAGTATAGAAGGATTACCTGCGTACCTGCGGCTGCAATAGCTGTCCCAGATATTACGTCTGCAGCTACATTCACTATGGAGCTCATGTTGACTGAAATCACATAATTATATATTATTTTACGTACTTATGAACTGTGTGATAGTAAACCTTTACGGTTGAATTAGTGGAGATTCTTACTTTTTGTCATGAATATTGCTTTCAACTGATGAAATTCTAAATCTGTTCAGTTCCATGTTTCTTAGAAAAGTAACAAACTTTGTCTTTGTCACTACATACAAAACTGCTCTAATAATGTTACTATATATGTCAATTCAATAACAATTAGCAAAACTTTTATATACTTAAAAAAAAAATCTTAATTCTATATCTCTTGAATTTTTCAAAATATTCTAATTTTAAACTATATAGGGACATAGTAAACAAAAGACGATCGGGGTAAACTAAAAAGGATGTAAATGCAGGTCATACAAATGAGGTGACCGTTAAAGCAACACGAAAGACATAACGGTAAATAGTGGTATCGGTGAGTACGTGATCAAAACCGCGTGCGTTCTAGAAGATTCGAAATCCAAATTTAAAAATTTAAAAGTGGTTTCATTTGAAGTGAGGCTTATCGCTTTTACGTATTATTTAACTATGTCATAAATATATACATTTGCTATAAATATTAACGGTTTTTTATTATTTTCTTGGTTTTGTTTGAGACATTTTAAATAATTCTGACGAATTTCTTTCGAAAACTGTATAGTCCCATATGTTTCATATTGTGTGTTATTTTGTGTCATCCACAACACAGTAATGTCTCATTGCGTCTGCATACAGCATAATGAAATTTATTATTAAAGGTTTACTTATATTTTGTATTTTCAGTCAAAGACTGCTATACTTGCAGGTTTCACTTAAGGTTGACAGTTTAACTGCTGAACGGATTTCGATAAATGTTAGTAATGACGTCGTTTATTTTATAATTAAGGTTGACTTGTGAATTACTGTAACTAATTATATAACACAATTTTCACCCGACACCGGAAACTGTTAGTATTCTGCGTACGCGCCGGAGTCATGCTCCGGTCCAATGAACGAGGTAGATTCACTTTCTATAGCTGTGATTAATACTCCGGGGAATTTGTCGCTATGAATATCGGCAATTATCACTTCGGCCTGTCAATAAATCAAATAAAAAAACCAGACAATACAACTTTTTTTTAACATTATTTCTCCTCTACTGTGCAAACAATCCTTTGGAGCTCTAGCTCTTGATATCAGACGGGCTCAGTCTTTAAATTTAGAATTCTAAGAATTCTTCAGCTAGCTGGTGTTTCATTTTTATTTACCCTGTTTTTGTACCTACTTGATTCGTCCGTCGGTTCCGTGTAGAGACGGCACCACTTTTCATATTTTTGTATGTACGACAATTCTTTGTTTGAATCATGTGTTTGTTCTATTTTCGTTTCAAATTCAAGCTATTTTTTTTGGACCACAAAGTCCAGAAAAAAACCAAATTGCTTGAAAGACCAACCTAATTAACACCAGACGTTTTCTAATCAATCATTGTATTGTTTTTCGTTAGGTATACATTTCAGCAATTTTCACGCATGAATCTTTTTCTGTTCCACTTTCCAAATGTCATAGCTGTCATTATCTAGGAATTTAGTAGAAGAGTGACCGAATTTTAATATACATTGAACAGACCTGCCAAATTGTTAAAAATTGGTTTTTCTTTTTATTAGTTAAATGTTTTTTAAAATAATAATTAAGTTTCATTCTTGCTAAACTTTTCGGTTTAACTTATTACAACTATTTACGCTGGGTATTAGAAACAACAAAATTTTGTAAGACTTTAAGAGAATTAATTTGTAATGAACTATGACTCTCCCATGGTAAAACCCAACACGTTTTTGACGTACCAAAGTCACACTTTACGCTAAGTCACGTATCTGAATATGACCCTAACATAGTGGTTCTCTAATATCATATTATGGATATTTAAAACACAGAGCGTACAAATTCTTAAAAGGCCGGCAACGCACTCGCGAGCCCTGTAGCATCGAGAGTGTCCATGGGCGGCGGTATCACTTAACATCAGGTGAGCCTCCTGCCCGTTTGCCCCCTGTTCTATAGAAAAAATAGGCTATTTGGTATGAAAAAGTGTTAATGAGAGTAATCTGAAATAATATGGCTTTTAAAAGCGTCATAAAGTAGAATCACTTTAACAAAAAATGCATGGTTAACATATTGATTTTTATAAGTCAGTCACGTGACACATATTAGTCATTTTTTTAACCCTAATTCTTTCTTCTTGATTGTTTGAGTGTATTTAGTTGAGGAGTGTTTTTGATCGAAATATATAATGTGTATTTGTGTCATTTAATGACTTTTACCCAAAACTTGAAGTTTGTTTACGTGTTTATAGGATTATGACGTGGTATATCACAGGGATTAGTGCGACGCCATTTTGCCTAGGGAATCGTTTTGGCGTTTTCTTGAATAAAAGATGACAATTTATATAAGTTCTATAGAAAAGTTTAAAATCTTGGCGAAAAGCAAGATTTTCCATAAATTATTATTTGTAACACATTCATTGAGATGTTTACAAAAATCAAGATCTGTGCTAAGAATATATATGGGTAGAACATTGATATTCGTTTACGCATTCTTCGATATGCTCCAATGGTAATGGTTAGGGAAATGCCGGTCAGTTGTCATTTTTCCACTTTTACCCAAAACATGTAATGACCGAACTAAATGATTTCGTTTATTACGCTTTCACACATTTGATTGACCTGTTTCGTAGGTAGGTAGGTTTTATGGATCTTAAATAGAAGAAGACTCTTTATACAGTTTCATGAATCAATTAATAATATTATAGCTTATTCACGCCGCCATCTTTTAGTAGGTATCTAAGTCATAAATTTTTTGATTTATTGAAAATACTGTATATAACACAAATATAAAGCGTATTTGTTGGTATAAAGCTATAAAATGACACAAATAAGTAACACATTTTTCAAAGAACGATTCATTGTTCATATATTTCAATATAAAACAAATTTAGCGAAAAGTTAAAGTATAATTATTAGAGTTACTTCGTTTTCATGGTTAAGTAATAAAAACGTAACATTAATTACTGATGGAATTTTAATTTCAATTTTAAAATTAAATAACATGTTTATTCATGGTCATATTGAGATCCAAAATATCAGCACAATATTCAGCCATTTTGGCTCTAAATTCTATTGAATTATAGGGCTACAATAACTCAATTTAGCAATCTACAATAACTAGATGGCGCTGTTAGGTTTTCCATTAAAACAATTTAAGCTTCGAGTTTTGAATTTCTGTTTTTTAAAACCGATGGGTGTGTCCATTTCACATTAAAAAATTCTATTTCTGTAGATAATTGAAGAATTCAATCATAATTCATAATTATTTTCGCTCAGTTAATTGAGATCGTCATATACTCATAGCTGCCTTCGTGAACTTCGTTTTTTATATGATTTTTTACTAAGCCTACCTTTTAAGTATCTAATAATATTTCTTAATTATCTTCGTAATTAAAACCTAAGTACTACATACATTATATATTATACAATTTCTCTCCACAGAAAAGTGAATTCTGTTCAAGGAATAAATAAAAGAAAAAGTACTTGAATTGGCGCAGTCTTCGAGTTTTGCGCTTCACGTATTTTGCGATAACTTTTTATTAATATAGGTAATTAAACGTTAATAAACAATCAATAGTAGGATACATTAAGACAAATGGACGACATCGAACAGCTGAATTTAATTAATTATTGATTAGGTATTTATACATACGTGCACTTTCATTGCCATAACTTTTAAGACCTGAAACCTGTTAACACCAGTCAATGGCCTAGGCTTCAAATCAAGAAGCTGAATAAGCTTATAATGAAGCTATTTCTTATTATTTAATTTTTTTTGGAGATACCCCGAAATAGTTAGGATTTCAGCTTTATTATAAAAAAAAACTATACTTCTTAATATTTACTAGATATTAATTTTATATAGATAAGGTTGGCGATATATATTTTATTACTGATAATGTAATGTGTGTATATTGCATTCTCGTCTAAAAACAGAAAATATGTAATAGGAAAAACTCATGTTTTTTTTTAATATTAAATCTTATGAATGTAAATCGATAAAAAATTACTGTTAAAAAATTGACTTACCTTTAATTAATTACACTTTCACGAAACATCACAAACTGCGTAGTCCACATTTATTTTTCTATTCGGTTCTATTATAAAGCAACTTGCACGTTCGCACTGCGCTCCTGAATGCGCGTGAGTCGACAGTGAAAGGATGGGAGAGTGTTTTGATTTGACAATAAGCATTTGCCGCTACCATAGACTGCCGAAAATTGAAAGCGTATTATTGAAAAATGATTTTTTCGAAGTTTTTTATTAAAACCTCCTTACAGCCGAAATCCATTGTGTCGATTCATTTGTTGGATCTAGTTATATATAAGAAAATGACTGTCAATTAAATAAATATAAACATTAATATAACCTATTTTAGAGAAAAGTTATGAATATTTCTAGCCTTTTGCCTTGAGCGTGTGACTCGTGAGGTCGTAGGTTCGAACCAGGCTGAGTACCAATGGACTATCTATGTGTACATTTAATTCCCGCTTGTACGGTGATATCACGAGGAGACCGGGATTACCCAATACGTCGACAGTCAGGCACTGAAGGCTCGTGCTTGTATATAAGGAAAAACAAATGATCACGAAACCAGAAATCTGAGTCCCAGACCTAAAAAGTGGGAGCGTTATTGATTTATTTTTAAAAGCTATATAAACACGCGTTTGCCAATATGTTAGGTAGTATTCATTTTGTTATCATATATTATTTTTCTATATATTAAACTTATTTATATTAATAAGTTATACATACATTTATAGTTGCCTTTAGCCTATTGGCCTTTCTATTTAAAGATATATGCAATTGTTTTTTGGGAAAACTCTTGAACTCTACATGAAGAAGATTCGAAACAATATGATTTTCAAGAGTGAGAAGATGTTATTTTTACTAAAAATTTGATTATAAGCATGTTAGTGCCTGTAAAGGTAGGGAAAAAATTCAGTCCAATTCTTGGTCTTAATCTGTTTTCAGTATATTTCGTGATATTTTTTTTAATATGCAAGGTAGCCACACAACGTCATGTCTTTGTAAGGGTTCGTTTTCGTCACGATTTGATTAAAAAAGGCAGGACGCAACGGCAACCATGACTTATCTATCGTAAACAGGAAATATAAAAATAGCATTTTCTATTGCTATAAGAAAAAACAGTTACAGGACTGTATACCTAAATATACCTAGTTTAGTATTGCCTATTATTCATATTCTGTGTAATTTTACGTACCATTTTTAAAATTATATTTATAGGTTTTCATAATTGTTATTTAATAATTATATTTTTTTTAGTTCTATCTAATATAGGCTATGATAGAGATATTGTAGCATGCTTATGATGACATACTAAATTCCTCTAGCCAGGTACATAGGCCAGGCAGTAGTTGGTATGGTCTCAGCATAGTGAAGGGGCAAAATAAAGAGTATGAATTTTTGTGATTTCTCAATTTATCGGAGCGAATAATTGACTTTTAAGCCTCAATTTTAAAACATATTTTTACTTGTCTTTAACTAACATAACGAAATGTGTCTTCATTAATGAATGTCCCGTAATGGTAGGATGAAGTCCTACCATCACAAATTATTTCTCACTTACCTTTTTTTTTATATAATAGGGGGCAAACGGGCAGGAGGCTCACCTGATGTTAAGTGATACCGCCGCCCATGGACACTCTCGATGCTAGAGGGCTCGCGAGTGCGTTGCCGGCCTTTTAAGAATTTGTACGCTCCTTTACGAAGGACCCTAAGTCGAATTGGTTCGGAAATAAACCTGTTATATATTCTCATTTCGTCATCGAATTGTATACATAATAATAATAATGACCCTTTATTCATTCATACAGATAACAAAAATAGATAAAATAAGAATTTACTAATCTAACATGTTACTACTCTAAAATAGCGCCTCTCACTTTATCCACACGATTTAATTTTTTGCCGTCATCATCCAATTTTTTCCAGCTATCCTTTGGATCCTGTCGGCCCGCTGTATAGGTCTGTCCTTGTCGCTTTTCCTTTTGGAAAAGTCTCTAGGTTATTGTTTTAGACGATCTGTTACCTGTATAACGGGCTTCGTGCCTAAACGAGAATGACTACAATCCTTTAACACGCTATATCTATACATATGCAAATACAATATTAAATCCTTACTTTCACCTCAACGTCTGATACTATTAAAACAGTAATTATCCAATATTAAATCTGACGTTATTCGAATTGTATACATAAGTAAAGCTTTGAATGATTAGAAAATGTATTTAAATGTGTTTTATTAATTTATTTAAACTATTTCCAGGTGGCTGTTTCGGTTCAACTCAAAAACGAACGATCGTCGGCGGCTGGGCATGGGCGTGGTGTTTTGTCACAGACGTACAACGTATTTCCCTTGAGGTAGATAATAATTTATTAAAATTACATATGTTAACACTCTATTGTAAGAAGCAGTGTTTGCCAATGGACTTTGTATCCGGCTAATAAATATAAAAAAAAGCAGTGTTTAGAGGCTTGAGGCATGCCCAAGCTGAAAAGTCATGCATTCGAAAATATTGCACCCAAGAGTTATTCTCTGTTCATATGTGCGCAAATAACACACGTTCGTCAGGTGAAGGAAACCATTTTCAGAAAAATGGCGTGCTTCTTATGTCTTAAGTTAGACACTTTTGACTTCTTGGACCTACGCTCAAGAAGTTTATGATGTGTGTCAGGCACAGAAGGCTGGTTAGTTATAAGGTATTAAGATAAAACGAAACAGAAATAGATATTTCGGCGAGAAGTTGCTGCGTAACTGTTATTATTTTATTTATTTATTTATTCACACTTCGTTGCTAGAAAGAAACACAAATAACACAATACATATAAATTACAAGGGATGCAACGGGCGTCCTTATCGCTAACAAGCGATCTCTTCCAGGCAACCCTAGTAAGAAATTTTAGGTTGCAAGACTTATAAAACATCGTAATTGTAGCGGAGTGCAGTATGTTAATGGCACGTTTACATACCGTTGGTTTTGTAAATACGAGAGCTATGTTTCTATTGATAACCTTGTATTTATATTATTTATAGATTATAAAGCTTTTCTCTGATTAAGCACAGGTTACTCTTTCGGAGATCTTAGATTCGATGCCTGATAAAGCAATAATTTTATTTTAAATTAACTAAGCCGGCAAATTTCCGTTTATGTTCTTCCAGGTTATGACTCTTAACCCCATGTGTGAGTACGTGGAGACGGCCCAAGGTGTTCCACTGACGGTGACTGGTGTCGCCCAATGCAAGATAATGAATGAAGACGAGCTTTTAACAACTGCCTGCGAACAGTTCCTTGGCAAATCGGTGAAGGAGATCAAAATGACAATCCTCCAAACTTTGGAGGGACACCTACGAGCTATACTGGGTAAGTTAATATCTGCTTGTTTACCGTTTGTATAATTCTTTATTGTAAAACATAAAAATCTTATTTATATATTTCGTTTAATATAATATTTGGGGCGATATCATGAAATATTTGAAGCCTAAATGAAATGTTACAGTAAAATAAAACAATATAAACAGGTATAAGGTATGAATTGTTAATAGCATTCTCGATTTTTTGCTTGCAGCGCCACATATTATTGTAGAAAAAAACGATTTGAAGCTTATATATAGGATACCAAACTTTACATAGTTCCCCTAATACAGTGTAGATGGCAGTAAATTCATAACTTAATATTAAATATTCTCGATGTACGATACTACAAAATTAATGAAAAGTAATTCATTCAGCAACATTCTGAAAATATAATTTGTGTTGAGATAAGTACTTTTATACGAATATCTAACAATCCATAAAATCTCTCATTTCTCAACTTGACTGTGACCCAGAAAGCAGGCTTAAACCAGATACCCTTGACCGACACATCACGCATCAGGTGATAAATATTACGAAAAGTTCTAATACATTTCACTTCTTCTTTCAAGTACATTTCCGGTAAGTATGTATGTGTATTAGTTATTCGGTGTCAATATAATCAATAAATATATCATTCAAATATCAATAAGAGTTGAATTATATGATAATTGATGAGATGAGTTTTCGTGACAACGGTATTTCAGGACTTAAATGTGTCATTGTTAATAGGTAATATTTTTTAAACAAAAGAAAAACGGTAATTTTTGCTATCGCAGCGGTGTTAATTTGATAGATTATTCGTTTAATTTATGAAACAATCCTTCAAGATAGCCTTGCTTTCTTAGCGAAGGATTCTTGAGTACGTGACTTTCTCTGAATATTGTTTGGCGTTTAAGCTAATATAACTCGTAATCCCATCGAATAAGGCTTTATAATTATAATTTATAAGTGTTTTTACAGATAAAAAAGATTAAAAGCGTTTGAAATGCAAGCATAATACAGACATGGAAATGTGTTCGGTCTTTCATAAATGATCGAAAATGTATTACAACCGTTGTTGTCTTAGGGAAATTACTACGGGCCGAACTAATATAAAGATATTTTTTATTAGTAATCGGTAAAACAGCTGTATAGAATTAGTCACTGACGATAAGTGTGATAGTCTTTTGTTTATATAGAAATAATATTACAGCTATATGTAAGCCGTCTAGAAAGAATTTATTTATTCCCTTACAATTGTTACTTGATCCGAAAACAAATAAAACCTAAGTAAACATTGCTTATTTGTCCTTCATGGGTAATATACCCATTCTCAAAGCTTTTTAATGATGAAATTGTTTGCAATAGGTGACTCATAACTAAAGGGAAATCCAGACGCAATGTTGTTGCACTCAAATCCCGTGCAGGTTCTTGAACTATAACTAGTTAGAGAAGGCCGCTGACATTTCATACAGACAGACATTGACCACAGACAAAATAAAAAACAAACTTGACTTGATGATGCAACGTCAAGTACAAGTTGTGTAAGAATGCTTAATATAAGTTTTTTCTGTTTCCAAATAATTTAATAATGACCCTTAAAGGTCGGCAACACACCCGCTAGCCCCCATAGTTGCAGTTGTCAATGGGCGGCGGTTATCACTTTAATCCACTATTTATGTGACGCATCTCTTAAAAATATCACCTTATCCCGACCCGATTCGCACGGCGTAACATAATTTTTGTATACAAATACAATTCCTTTCTCATTGTAATATTATGTAGTAACTTGATATAAATAATTTAACCAATTTCTCAAACTTTCTGAAGATAAGTCATTGAAAATAGTATACCGTCATCAATTAAATAACAAATAAACCTATAGAGACAGTCTGGTATATTATGGCCAATATCCATCCAGAGTTCGATGTTTTAGTTCTTCTCGTTTCCAAGATTGGAACATCAGTATTGTACTACTGTTCCTATTTAATTTTGCAGTATTTTATCCGTTAGTAGTTTGTATAACGAACAATACTTCAGTAGTATTCCTTTTCCTTTATAAAATAGTTTAGATATTTTCTAGTACCAGTTGCTTGAAGTGTTGACATAACGCCGTCGACGTAAAATTCCACTATCTTTGTTTTTTTAGGACCGTGTTGCGCCATATCATACATTTTTTATAAAATACCCAATGACGGAAAAACGTGGAATACATGTAGTAACTGAAACAGTTTAAATGAAATAAACAGTTGTTTTATTAACAACGTATAAAAACAAATACACAAAACAAGACAAAAACGGTTTTAATTTCATATTAAGTATGTCTGTTTTATTATATACTCTACTGTCTGTGCGTGAACTTCATTTTGCCTCAATATTTATTTAGCTATAACATTAGCTATACTACCTCGTAGAGACTGTTCGCTTTTGTGAAAATAGACCTAACCTATAAAAATAAATAAACCTAAAGTCTCAACGTCTTTTTTTATATTTTTTCCCCATAAGTTATATTCTCCCCATAAATCTTAGTGATGAAAAAATACATAATTTTATTAATACTTGATTTTTGCGAATGATGTTTATTTAAATACATCATATATTTTAGGTTAAAACAGTAAATATATTTAATTTTTTTACAATCTATATAATACTGAAGTTAATGTGAATTTTATTAAGGAATACATCTGTATAAATCTTCAGTACGATTTAGTTGATTTTTTTGTGTGTTCAATTGGTTTTTAAGATGGGTTTAAATTTACAGCGTCATTTACAAGTTGTATTGAATTCCGTACGAATCGAAGTAAGGAGGTTCGATTCTCTGGCTAGACGCCAAGGCTATTAGGAAATCTGCTTAATCCGAATTAACTTCATTAGATTAGCGTATTTTCCAAAGGCCCAGAGCTAAATTTTTAAATCTCCTACACGAGAATATTAGTTTCACTCTATATTTAGCATGACCCCGGTTGAACCTTTTCACAGTGCTTTTTTTGTCTGTTTGTACACAATGCGTGCCCACTATCACGTAGGCCACAGTGAATGCCTTTTACCACGACTTCAATAGCAAAATTACCTTTTACAAGGTAAAGTTTTGTTAAAATCTATAACAAATTGAAAATGGCTTTGTAAATAATAATATGTACTTCGACTTAAAGGTCTGTGTCTTGACATCTTAGCGTAGATGCAGCTAGTGCAATTTATAACTTCTGTAGGTAAACATCTCTTTGACGTAAGAGAGGGGTACTTATCTAAAGTGTCGACTCATTCGCAAGCGATATGTATGTAAGTGTGACTCCCGTATTATAACGTATTGGATTGATGGATCGTGCTTAGTTCTGAATTTACTTCTTACTTCTACTTTAGATAAAACTATGTATTATTATATTTATCTTTATTACTCTTTCTGGGTCTGTAACATATTGAATTGACAGAATATTGAGTTCTATTCTACTGCTGCCAATCCTTTTGAGTTCTGGAGACCCTATTGGTCACCTCGTATGATATCTTCGACGTATAAAGATAGGTAATTCTTACGAACAGAAGTGACAAAACAAGATTTTGACTTCTTACTAGGCTTATTTCGGTTGCTTGTATATGAAGACAAACTCTCATAGACAAGTAATCGAAATAAGCCTTTTAATAGTATGTTATACAGGAAATATTATTTAAACAATTCAATGCGTTTATTTTTATCCCATTATTCAAAATATCAGTTCAATTCAATTAAAAAATTCGTATTGCACTATTTTAACTTAAGTACTTATCTGTACTATTAAAAGACTTATCAATTTTAATTAGATTGTTTTAGTTTTTATGTTAAAAGTAAAGGAACAAATGAGAAAGATATGGATGGAAAGAGAATAAAAGCAGGTATGGAGTTGGAAGGACCGCGTAAGGATGTACGCCGGGTTAATAACTATAGAGTAGCGTAGAACAGATCAACATTTGAAGGTCTTTGTAGATAGACTTATAGTTGAAATCATAGTAAATAATGTAAAAATTAATAGCACATACAAATGCCTGTTATTACATAATATTTTTAAATTATACTTATAGCGCATATATAACATTTTAATCTTTATTCATATTTGGTTCACGCGTAACAAATAATTCCAATTTACGTATTATTCACGTATAATATGTTATCTGAAAACCGGTTGGTTATTTATACATCACTAGTATGGAAACATAGCGAATTTTTGTATTTTATTTGGCGCTTAGTTTTAATTTTATAATCATGTTGAATTTTATCTGAGACATTTTATTTAAGTTTCATCATTGCTTGAATTAATATGTTATAGTTAAAAGGGTGATCAAATTGTGCATTATTATTTCCGAAAATTACTATGTACAACAATTAACAACCAAATCGTGATTCCAAAAATAATATACAGTATATATGAAATGTTTATAAAACATTATTATTAAAACTCCTTCTAGTTGAGGAAATGTACAAAGTAACGGGGAACGTGGAGTTTATATTGCTAAGGACCTACGCGACTTCGAACATTCAGTGACGATCATTTGCGTTATACTGTCTTGTGTATCGATTTTGTCCTTTTCGTAAACAAGCCCCATCGTTTTCATTGTCACTTATATTAATTGTTTTTATCTGTGTTGTGTTCGAACGTTTCAATTTGAATTAAGACTATAATTTGTGATCATATTTCTTTTTAAAAGAAGATTTCATTCGTTTAAATTTGGAATACTCAATTGTAATCTAGTAAAATATTTGCCGCGCTTTTTTGTCTGTGGATTTTGTTCATATAAAGGTCATGACAATTCCCCAGTGAATTAGTGAATATTGAAATTTTAGTTTACACTATGTCGTTGCTATGGATGAGTGTTTTTAATATTGGATTGACGGTTGGCTGTACTTATATTGTAATTAAAAGGTAAGAAGAATTTTAATTAAATGTTTACACTCCTAAATTTCGTCTTTTAATAATAAAAAAATATTATTACTACAAATATTAATTGTCAGTTAGCTTCAGTGGCGAGTGTAATAGGACATGATACGTTATCGTCGAAAATTGAACTTCATACAGATTGTAAAAATCTACCACCTGAACTTGACAAAGGCCTCACCGACCTTTCTAGTGCCAGTTACAATTTGATAAGTGTTACAATAAACGCGTATAGAAACAACAATAATTATTTTGGAAAGAATTAAAATATATAATCATTTTTACTTTCAACATATTTGTTTAGTTTACTAATTTATAGAAAAAAACCGAAGACGCGTATACTAGTTCAATTATTTCCGTTCTAAACATGTTCACGAACAAAATTGAGTTTTTGTTACCCTATGTACGTTATCTTTTTCAGAGATGTTCGTTAAGTATGGGATATTCAAGTTTACTTTTTAATTTTTTAAAATGTTTTAAAAACGATTAATATTTTTAATATATTAATATTGATATGTATAAAAGAATCTACCATACATAGATTTTTTAAGGTGTAATTAATAATTTGTAATGGTAATCTATGTGAGTACCACGGAATTATCTTCCTAATATGTAGTTACGATTTTCATTAAGATCACAAAAGGCAAGGTGCAGAAATGAGACTGAAGAATGTATTAGGTTTTGATAAACGGCAGTCACATACCCTAAGCCCAACCATTGTTTTTGAAAGAAACACCGATCACACCACATCACACAACGCAAACCTACATACAAGCAAACGCACTTTCATAGCCCAGCAAGCACCTTTTCTCTTTCATTTTTGACCACTTTCTTAAAACAAAATTTTCATGATCGATTCAAAACTAACAATCTTAAACAACATCTTTTTAACATCTTTTCTAACAACATTTCTCATTTTACAACAGTATTTTAATCGTAAAATGTAAGTGTTATATAGAAATTATTGTCAAGTGCCGTTAACATGTCAAAAGGAAAAGCCTGCTTACGATACAGGGACTCGTAGTAAGGGCTAGTGCCCCTTCTTTTTACCTAAATATCCTTTTTATAGAAAAAAAAAAAATATATATATATATGTTTATTATGGAACATAAGATACAAGTATCATTTATTCCACGTCATCAAATTTGAATTTGTAGGCATCCCTACTTATCGGCAAAGAACACAGAAGGTGGAGGCCGAGAGAAAATGTCTATTATTGTGTATAATAATAATTTGTCTCTCTTTTTGATTAAAACATCATAGTAATTATATCAGTGCATTAATCTACTTGGCATAAACCTACCAATATAATATAACCATTTGTATAATTAATGAAAACAATCCAACAGACGCCTGTAACAGTAATGTTGTTTCAGTCTTGATCTAGAACAAGGAAATACTGGAACAATAAACTTCCAGCATGTTTCATTGTTAGGAAAATATGCCGCTCTACTAAAGTGCTATCGACATTTACAGTAATACATTTTCACTTGGAATATGTTCATTTAAAACAATTTATGCTACAGAAATAAATATAGTTATATGTCGGAGCACTGGGCGGTTCCATTAAAAATTGCTCCTACATTAATAAGAAAGATTATAATATTACTACAGACTGTCAAGTGTTCATTAGTAGAACTTAACTTGTATTAATATTGGCAAATCACAAAGAATCACAGATTTGAAGTAATTTCACTTTGATGTTATTAAATTATATGCAATATACCGAATAGTCGCAAATCTCTTTTTCATCGGTTTATTTTTTTTTTCAAGTAGCAAACAGGCAGGGCCACTTGATTTTAAGTTATATAGCCTATATCCACTTATATTGTCAGAGGGCTCGCAAGTGCGTGGCGGGCCTTTAAAATGTTCTTGTGGCCTTTGCATACATAATTTTATTTTTTTATAAATTTTGACTTAACGTTTAAAATATTATATTATTTAGTTAGTATATTAAAACTATTAAAAGTAAATATAGTGTGTAGTCTTCAAAAATAGCAGCTGTTAAAAAAAGTACTTTAAGTCTATTGTCTTTGAAAATTTATATTAACTTACCATATAATTATTTTAATGTAAATTCATTATTTAACTTTTTATTTATTTATTATAATATATATTTTCGATATTTCTTCACAATACTGTAACAGGGAAGTGACAGGCTCCAGAAAGACAGTTCTGACATGATTGTTTTACGCAATGAATAAAAATATTATTAATATATTATCAGTAACCAAGAACTTGACCTTATCTCACCTTCAATGATCCAATTACGTTCATCTGAGTTCATGACACTTAAGAGAATGAAGCTATAATTATTTAAGACTAATTTAATAATTAAGGATATTTAATATAGTTTTGTTGCCTTTTTTAGGCATTTCATTAGTAAAATAATTTAAATGTTATATTAACATAAGCGTAAATAATATTTATTGATATTACTGCAATATTAGACTCATTTATCCAAATTATTTAATCCAATAATTTAAATAAAAATAGCCTTTTTCGAGTGCTATATCGATGTTAGAACAAGTTTTTATAATAAATTAAATGAAGGCCTCCGCCAAACTTCTCCACTTGTCACTCTTCTTTCCTATTCTTTTTCAGTCTTTCTCCGCTCTTATAATCCTCCTAGGTTCTGACGATTTTTTCACCCAATGGGCCAATCACAGTCAGACATTTTTAACCCATCAGCCTTTCGGGAGCGAAGATTTTATCCAATTTTATGTCATTAATATCCAGACGAATCTGTCAATGACAGTTTCATAACCGAAAAAAGTTTGTTTGATGATTTATTCGGAAACTCTTCAAACTTATGCTTGAATAAGTTTTTTTTCTTTTATTAATCCCAGATGCGAGAAATGCCAGTCAATGTGATGTGTTGTCTGTGAACTTAAGCAATGCATCGCTTTGCTAATAATATAAACTTTCTGTATATATCCTAAATGCCTTCTATGGCCGGTACTTGCAATCTAAGTCATCAGGTTACACTCCACGTCCGCCAACGCTACTTCACAATTTAATCAATCTTCTGATTTGTAACTTGAAAACCATGAATGCGAATAAGTTTTTTGACTCTTAGCTGTAAGATAATATACGACTATAAAAAAGTTTTCTTTAGGTCAAATAAAACAGGGCGTGACGTACGGAAAATCTTAGTTTTTGTAATACAAGTAAGTAGTCTATTGTTCCACGAATTAGCGTTTTTGAAGGCAGATTTGCTGTGCACCTCCACTTTGTGGAACCGCTACTAGCTACCTATTGAAGTTTTTCTAAACACTAGAGGGCCTTAAAGAAAAGAGTGTACCAATTTTAAAAGTCGACACTGGATATCCCTCTGGCAGTGTAGGTGTCCATGGGCGTGGTATCACTTAGCATTAATACCGATAGGGAGGGATAACCGTGATTGATGGCACACGAACATTCTTTAGTTTGTAGAGAGAGTTTTAGAAACAAGGAAGTGAGGAAAGTGCAAGTTCTTTACATAAATTTAAAGTTAATACTTTTTATTTATTAACCTCTATGAAAGCTTCCTCAAATCTATAATTAATATTATAGATTTGAAGAAGGTTTCATAGAGTGTAATGGTAAAGAGAAGGGTTAAACGTTTACGCGGTTTTGGCGTTCGTTTATAACCTCGTCAGGTGTGATCTATCTTAATCTAAAATCATGAATATTTAATAGGCTTCTCAAAATATCACCTATAGTATATGAAATATTTTTGTATATATTTACGCCTTCCTCTCAAGAGGTGTGGAGATCCGTGATCTCCCTACCCCTTGAGAGAAACTACTACTTCGACTACTTGGTCTTCATGCATTCATGACATTCACCATGCATGCTCGTCGGCTAGGGTACTTTTAAGTTGTCCTCTCTAACCAAACAAACAGAAATGAATTATATAAGTATTACAAAATTCATTTAACGATTTGTATTGTTATTATTTTTAAACATACTATTATAATTGAATGATACTCGCGTAATATATATCTAACATATATTGTTACATATACTGGAATATCAAACGAGAGACGGCACGATTTTTTCGTTTTATAAATGATAACTATCGCATCGCAAGTCTGTGATTGGACTGGAGATTCTGTTCAGAAGCCAACGAAACCATCGTTCGGCATCGCATTAAATATCCCAGCAAATTAAAGTTCAAACATGTCTATAATAAAGTCTCTTCCTTGATAGAAATAGAAAAGTATACATCCTTTCAGAAGCGATTCTTAGCTCATCCCATTTGTCTAAAACTATTTGTTGGTGCTCTCATTTCTGAATCTTTAGCACAGTAAGAATCGAATAAGAAATGAAATGAAAAAAAGACTTGCCAAAGCTTACCAATAAAGGCCATTTCACCTAAATCTTGAGGACACCTAGTTCCTAAAATTATTGAAATAATTTTCACTACCCTTAGTTAATGAACTACACTAGCTTACTAACTTTGCGTAGTCTCAAAAGCCTTGATGCTTTTCAGACTACGCACAGAAACCACCATTTGTCATATACGTTGACGACTTGGAAATCCTGGTTTTATATGAAAGTTCGTAAAACATTTCGCTGACCAAAAGGGTTGTTTGCGAATGAAACTCTCTTTAAATGGCTGTTCTATTTTTCATTCGTGTTGGGTCAACACGATATCGGTATTAGTATTTCCTCTATAAGGGATCTCGTTTAATGAGCTTTGCGATTTATTTTGCGACCTTACTTGTCCCTAGTCCGTCCGTTATATTTATTTTGTATATACGGTACTTTGCGACACTTAAATATTTATATAAAATATGTACAATAATATTTATATATTTTTAAATGACAAAGCTAAAGTCGTTATTTAATGATTCGCCACTTTGGCCCAAAATAAATACACCTTGTTGCCATGAGCGTAAAATCATTATTGATGCAACATTGTTTAAAATGTATATGCGTTTACAAATAGACTATAGGTACATAACAATAAAAGAACTGAACAATAATGAAACAATATTGCTTCTAAATACTGTGTTTATTTGTAAAGCTTACGTGTTCGCTCTGTATGATTTATTGGCTTTAATATTAATGCGTTGCAAAGTGCAAACTATTGCGGGTTATGCATATTCAAAGAGCCAACTCTCTTAGTAATTACGTCTTACACATTAGTCCATCTGGTCCATTAGAATTTATAAATGGCCGATAAGCATATTATAGTTATCAGAGAATGATTATTTTAAAAGAAACCACTTCAATTCTTGTTTGATAAATTGTAAGATCTCTAATTCATCTTTCAGCATTTATCAAACGTAAAGACGTAAAGACGCCTAAACCTATAAAAATCAGCGGAGGTTGTTATCGAACTGGTCGTCAAATATCGTCAACTAACAATGATCGTCTTGTTAGGAAAGTTTAAAGAAATCTTGTCGCCTTTCATTATTTTGCAAAAAAAGAAATAGTTTTTAACCTAAACCCATAAAAATCAGTATGGAGTTTCATTAACTAAATATTATTTCGTTAATCTACCTAAATTAGTAATATTTATACTGCATTATACCCGCTTTGTATTGGAAATCTGTAAGCATCGGTTTTCAATAGCAATATTGTGAAAACTCCATTGGGAGTTCAGTCCTGCCGCTGCCGTCGCGAGCGGCGGGACCCGGCTTCGCGGGACTATCGATTTTTCTGGTTAAATTATAAATTTTCTGAAAAATTTTAACAAACTCAATTAAAACGAAGAACCGTGGAAGTAAAAACATTATTTAAAAAAAAAAGTTTTTATGTCGTTTAAATTCCAATATGGATTTTTTTAATGGTCGTTTTATATAATAATATTTTTTTTATTTCTATGTAATACTTAATCAGTAAAGAAAGTTATAAGCTTTTTTTTTGAATAGATTCTCGCTGTTGGCCTTAAGGGCCTTTACAGCTCAGCACGGGCTGAAGTGTAAGCTTTTGACGTGGTGAGGCTAATTTATTAGATTCCAGTTAACTCCGATGCTAGGTTAAAAAATTGAGTTTGAAACTACGATATTTACATTTTTATTATCTTATACTTTTTAAATGGATTAAGACTCTGTAAAAAGTATGTTTCGTGTGATGAATTGTATGTAATAATGATTTATTTAAATGTAAAACTATTTGTTCTTAAAGAAATTTGTTTTAAAAATCTTTAAGTGGGAGTTCTCATGATTTTACTTCTAAATAATATTTATTCAGTTTAGAATGGTCAGAAGCCTATCACGACTATCGTGGTGAGGCTAATTTATTAGATTCCAGTAATCTTCGATGAGGGCTTAAACAGAGTTAGGAACTTCGATAAATTTAATCACTTGAATGGATTCAACTGTTAAACGTCTTTATCAGTTAAATCCATTCCAATCTTATCTGCAAATATAGTAAAACAAAAGACTGATGTGTAAATCATTTTGTTTTACTATAATAGGTATATACATTAAAACAATGATAGATGGGGCATGTTCCCCAGAGCCGACATTATAGTGTTTCGAACAGGCTATAAATACAACATTCTACCGCAGATAGGTGATTGCATCTTCTATTAGCTATTTTAACCTTATCTTCTTTCCTAATAATAATAAATAAAGTAATTATCTCTAAAAAGAATCTTGTGACGACTGAATAACAGTTTTAAATAATTCAATATCTTAAATATTAACGGTTATAGTCAAATGTTGATTTTTATTAAACAGTGGCATAGTGGCTTCAGCGTGTGACCCCATACCTGAGGTTGTAGTTCTATCCCAGGCTGTGCACCAATGGAAACCTATGTGCGCATTTAATATTCGCTTGAAGACGGTGAAGAAAAGTATCGTGTAGAAACCGAATTGCCTTATATCCAAAAAGTCGACGGAATTTCAAGCATAGGAGGCTCACCTACTTGCCTTTACCTTTACTTATATATTATATTGAGAAATTGAAACAGATACAGAAATCTGAGGTCAAAATCTAAAAAGGCTGCAGCGCCACTGGTTTGTTTTTTTTATTTAACACTTTTTGAATTTCATTCCATTTTACAAGCGAAATCCACGTTCAGTGATTTATTTGATCCAAAATACATTAGGACATTGTACAAATAACAATGTTGCTTTGTTTACGGACAGTTATTGTTTTTTTTTTCGTTCTAGACTCGTTACTAAAAAGGTACAAAACTCACGGACTGCTCAAATGACGTACTCATCTTACCAACATTTTTAATTTATTCCTAGTGTATTTACTAGGTTATCATTTAGATGAATGATCTCCTTGTTCTGTCATGTGTTACTACGAAGGAAGCGTAGGCTACTCAATGTGCACAGAGACGTAATAAAAGTTTTCACTAGAAATAATACTTTATAGTATTTAAACCGATATACTCGTTTGGTTGTTTTGAGTTAAAATTCAAACAACCCTAAAGTGTAAAATTCGATGCATATGTTAATTTATTATTTCCAATGATCAGAAGTAACATATAACCTTGTATATGAACTAATCAACAATACGGTTAGGCTGGTACACTAGGATATTCAAAAAAAATATTAAATAAATAAACAGTTTATTCATGAGAAATGGGTTGTGACAAAATTCATATATCGCTAGTCCCCACACTAGGAAGTCCTTCTGTTGTAGATTTATTATAAGTAAACAAACACAAGTCTTATAAGGGATTAAGTGTGATTGGTTGAGTGTGTGTGCATATATTTCATAGTGTAGTTATAAGAGTTCTTATAAGCGTGCGCTGTGTCTGTCACTGTGTTAGTTTGTTGTACCTCAGAACCATGCCAAGATTCGTAAGATACGAAAGGCCTCTGAAGATTCAAAATCCAATTAAGCTAGACATAATCGCTAGCTTATTATTTTTACTGTAGCACCAAGTCAGTGGTGAACAGCGCGGCATCCCTAAATTAAAGTAGCCGTGATCGATCGCCTTCGAAATGAGATCACTGAATACTATATATATATGTTATTTTTTTCTTATGACCCCTACATAGTAGCCTATCAGGCACGCGATCAGGTAGATCTGTAGTTGAAAAGCTAATCATCAGGGAACCGTCAAACTCAGCCCTTTATCCTAAAAAACTTTATTTGCTAGGTCTAGCTAGGTCTTGTGTGCACCGGTCCTGAATGTCAACTAGTCAGGATAATATGTCCTCGTTATAGTAATGGGCGATTCGGAGCCCACTGGGACCTTTTGATATTAACAGGCTATTAGTAAATAGCTACTATAAATCTCTGTTTTATAACTTCAAAGTTCGACCCTGTACCCTTAATCCCACTTAAGAGTTATCGTTTTAAAGGAGTATTGAGGTCATGTCAAGGACGTCACTAATTACGTCTTATCGTAAATATTATTCTATCAATAATTAAAAACCAACATGCATTGAACACAAAAAGTCACAGATTGTTGATTAAGAGAACCTACCTACTTGCCTATTAAGAAAGAAAATATCACAAAACAGGGTTGTAACGCAAGATATTTATTTATACATAATTGTAGTACATTTTTTTCATAACAGGCTAAGGTCATTAGTGATCTATCGACCTGCCCTTTAGCTTCAGTTAAGAAAGAATTTTTGATTCAACGGTGTGCCCTTAGAATAAACCAGGTACATTTTTAATTCTAATTATAAAGAGTAAAGATTTTACAATCGTGCTTGTTGTATGAAAGATTGTAGAAAAAATCAAAATGATAACGATCATGCCGCATTTTTATCAAATGCAGAGATAAAGATATATATTATGACGGAAGTGTTTGCAACGCAGTGTGCGTATTCAGGAGTCTATTTAGTATAAAATTTGCACTGATTACGACTTGACATATTGTTAGCTTGAACCGGTTATTTTTATGATCTATATATAATTGTCTTAGACATTCAAAAGAGCTAGTTAAAACCTATATATTTATAATAAATTATTCTGAAGTTTATCCTAACTAATCAAGTGTCTTTGTATTGCCAATTTGATGTCTTCCAAGTCGTTATAGTGTTTATAATTATGGAATTACTTCGGTTTTCGCTTATTCCTATTGGGCTTACATTTGGGCTGACATACCTTAATGTTAAAAAGTAAGTATTAATTATTCATATTTATTACCAACACATAATAAAACAGTAATTACTAGTTTATTTCCTCGCTCAACAAATAAATAACGCAATAAAATTAATAAGTTAAACGTACACTGCCACACAGAGAGAACCTTTTAAATTTGTTGTTGTGAGTGAGTTGTTGAGATTAATATACAAAATGAGATGAATTCGTATTTTGTCTACAAATAAGTAATTACTTATTTAATGTTTGATATGATTATTTATTTGATGATGATTGTGTTTGGATATAAAATGGTTTGAGTTGGGAATTGAAAAAAAATAAATTAAAAATTAAATTAAGTTTATGTTGTTATTATATTTCATATACTTACCTCCAAATTAGTGAAGGCCTCTTCCATATTCTTCCATTTGCCTCTTAATTTCGCTAATATTCTTCCCGCCATCTCTTTTATTTTATATTCCCAGGTTATAGTAAAAATCCTCAACCAATTTGGTCCATTTCTGAACGTAGAAGAGTTTCTTGCCAGTTCTTGCCCTCTCTACGCCCTTGACTTGCGAACTTTTATTTTGAGTTTGAGTAGGCCTCCTTCATCTTCCTCTTGGAAGCCTTGCACTGGCCTCGTTGCATCCGCTGGGAGCCAACCTCCTTGACTGTCGTCAGTTCTCTTGGTCTGCCGATGTCTACATGTAAGGATCGTTCGGGTCCATCGGATCTTGCCCATGCGCGCTACCTGGCCTGCCCACCGCTACTTAGATATTGCGACAGCCTAGTTATAGTAGTCATATAAATAACTAGAGATTTAGACGTTGTTAATAACCATAAATTTGTTATCTCAATAATTACGACATTTCTTAACAATGTTATGCATTTAATGTGCAACTACTGTTATTAATTGTTAATAGTAATAAGAATCGCTTTTCTATAAATGTGATTATTGTTCTCTGTAGAACGTCGCAGGTAAAGGAATTTGTTAGAATTGTTATCAGTTATAAAACATTATAGCATTCCATTTCCAATACCAGCATGTCAGACCAACGTCTAACAAACGTTTGAAATCTAGTAATGACTAAAATTCCCAACCAACTTAACTATCAAGCAATACCTTTATAAAAGTATTTTATTAAGTACCAGTACGCATTGTCATAGGTTTTTTTAGAAAACCCGACTGGAACGAATTACGACTGGTATTTCGAGTATTGAACCCAGAAAATAATGACTAAGGAAAAAACTGTCGGGTTTTTGTATTGTAATTAAGAAAAGATATGTTCTTTTAATAGACAGTGTTCTATATTTAAATTATAACAATATGGTTTTAAAAGGTTTTATCATTGTAATACATAATAATAATAAAATATTATTTATTATTATTATTATTATTGTAATACAAAAGTTGTGTAGTAACTACTGCTACTCAAAAACATTTTATTTATACATTTATTCAAGACAGTTAGCTACCATTACTTTTAATTAAATTTACATAGACAAAAAGAAAACAACACGATATTAAACAGTAATATAAAATATTTACAAGAAGACTAACTGTATCCTACAGTAGGTATAGGAACTGACAAAAGGCTTGCTTCATTCACTCAACTGACAATAAATGTTAATTATTTCATTAAATTTTTTTATACGTGGTGTCATATGTGCCCTTTTCGAAAGGTTACTTTTAGCTGAGTATAAACAGCCGCCTAATGTACAACTCACAATAGATCTTGATTTTAAATAATCGTATGTTTATATTTAAATTAATTACATACAGCCTGTTTTTCTGATGTGGATTACGCCAGTCTTATACAGGTTCGAAATTTAAACTCAGAAAACGCACACAACAATAGACAAATAATGATAAGCAAGAATTTAAATAGAATTTATTTTGAAGAAATAATAACTTAAAACATTATGCTAACTTAAGAAACGTTTAGAAATGGCTCATTGCGTAAATTCGAGAAGAACGTGGTACGTGGTAGGAAATTTTAGGCATGTTATAAATTAGGGTCTTCAATCTTCAGAGGGGTGAAATGCTGGATTCCTTATGAAATGGAATTTATATCCAGCGATGTTAAACAAACGTAGTGGTATACTGAATCATTTTCTTTTTTTATTAATACAAATGTACAAAGAAAATCATGGACACCAGAAACCACGAAAGTTTACTTTTACACACCGTATTTATGAATGCGTATCTTTCCCAGGAACTCTTACAGTAGAAGAGGTGTACAAGGACAGAGACCAGTTCGCTGGTCTGGTGCGCGAAGTGGCGGCTCCAGACGTCGGTCGGATGGGCATCGAGATCCTCTCGTTCACGATCAAGGACGTCTACGATGACGTGCAGTACTTGGCCAGCTTGGGCAAGGCGCAGACGGCGATTGTCAAAAGAGACGCGGATATTGGAGTAGCACAGGCCAATAGAGATGCTGGAATACGGGTATGCTATATATATATATATAACTTACTATATCTAATAGAATATTGGATGCTTGTACGATGGTTAAACAAAACAAAATGTATATGTACCTATATTAAGGCACTACGCATCTCCTATTTTGTATAATCAGCTGCCAGTATAGGTATTTTAAAACGTAAAACCTTTAAAGGCAAAACTCCCCCTGGCTGTGCAGGTGTCGAAGGGCTTTTTACTTAAGGGGTTTTAATTTTATTCTTAGTGACCCAGCTGCTCCAGTAGGTTTATTAACTTTTTTATAATGGCTCGAGTAGTTTATTAATTTAAATTAAATTACTACACATATCGTACATTTGCTTTGAATCCATCGAATTAAACATATAGAGTTCCATCAAAAGCTTCAATAAATTAACGGTTTGGTTCATTTTAAGAATATAATTACTAGCCTTGACCCAATTTCGTTTTCTTTGTTCGTCAAAGTTGATTTAACATTCATTGCCGGAAAAAAAAACTTATAAATAAACGTATCTTGAGTTTAATATTAGCAAAGATACAAAATAAATATAACTTAACATTTATAACATAGTAACATTTATTTTGTAACGAAACACATAATAATAATAATCAAAAAAGAAAATATATATAATATAAACAAAAAAGAATATAATGTGTGCGTGCTGTGGTAGTAACTGGCCCTGGCTCAGCATCGTGGGGAGTAGACGTGTTCAAGCACCCTGGTTTTTCTACCAGTTAGTTTGCACGTCAGACGCTAAAAAAATAATTAGGATTTATCTTATAACTGACAAAGTTATAGTTCAAGACGGCTTCAAACAGTTGATGGTGGTAAATGTCTGAATATCACCTATATTGAAGAATTTACGAGGTACGATTCAGTTCGAAGCCTTGGAAAATATATCAGAGAAATAGACAGAATCAAAGCTTTTAGCCTCGTGACTCTATAGTAAGATGTATAGTAAAGACCTGAGGGAAACAAATTGTGTGAATTTTTTATATATGTTGGTGCATTAGCCGTACTAACATTACTGCGTCTACATGAGTACTATTTGTTTGTATGTTATATACCTAAAAGAACAAGGGCAATTATCTTTCAAATTAAGGCCAATGTCGACAATGTCATTTGGACAATTGGGTAACTAGGCGTAATGGAGTATTAATAGGTCTATTTCGTCTTTGATCTACTTTGTTGTAATTCGATAGATACTTTTATGTTTCCGGGTTCACTATATATGCGAATATATTTATTGTAAATATACAGGGTGTCCCAAAAGTCGACGTCAAGTCGAAATTTTCTCATAGGTAATGCCACACCAGTTATCAGGAAAATAAAAAATAAAAATTAGGTCATGTATTTTTGAAGTTATGGAAATTTTCCTCTTATTCCAGAAAATGTACAGCATGTGACAGTTTTTTCATTCCTGTTGTTACAAATATTTACTTTTTGCCAATTTTTTTTCTCTTACGTCATCCCGAATAGTGCTTTATGTAACCTATGATCACTCCATGAACCATGGACACTCTCAAAGCCATAGGACTTGCGATTGCGTTGCCGGCCTTTTACAAATTGGTACGTTCTTTTCTTGAAGAAATGTAAGTCGAATTGGATTAGGCCACACTACATTTGCTTTGTTCCAACATTTTATGACGTTTAAAGTAAGGAAATTTCTCTTTTATCCGACGTATGACATCGATTTGAGTAATGAAGAATTATGTCAAGTTTAAATTAAATTGTAGGGATTTTACCAAGGTTAAACAGAACTCAGAAACAGTTCCCAAAATTATTAATTAATTAATAACAATATATTTAATCTTTGGTATGTGTTAAGATTGTATTGTATACAATAAGGAAAAATTGAGAAAAATGGGGGAAGCCTTTGCCAGTGGTCACACAGAATTAGTTATCGTAGATTAACAAAAATAACAGCTATAATGTATATATTTTGTATTCTGATATAAGGCTTTAAATAAATAAATAATGTGTTAAGATAAAGGAGGCCTATTTGTTAGGCGTATGTAGAGTATCGTCACTAGGATATCTGATTCTAAATTCAAATTTCCAAAGAAAATTCTCACAGAGGCCCAACCTCACTTGAAATATAACGGTTAACGGGTTAACATGTTAAAAACGTCGTGTTCGTGAGAAAAGATATATGTAAAGATATATCTAAAGGATTTCATTAGATTGAAATAAAATATTAAATTCTAGTAGTAAATTTAAAATAACCAACACATCATAAAGTATGTCGGTAATGCAAAAAGCTCCTAACACAAATCTCGTAAATAGTTATCAGGTTATATAAAAGTATGGCCCTATAAGAGTTTAGTTTTAAAGTTCTGTACCTGTTTCGTGATTATTTGCTTCTTATATAAGTGATCAACCATATGTGCCCGACACCCTTTTTCCTTTTTCCATACATTTTATTTAATTGTGGGTTTCCAGGAAGCTGAATGCGAAAAGAACGCAATGGATGTAAAATATTCAATGGACACGAGAATCGAAGATAACTCTAGGCTGTTCAAGCTGCAGAAGGCTCACTTCGATCAGGAAGTCAATACTGCTGTAAGTAGCTTTAGTTTTGTTTAATAAAATTGCACATTAAAAAAGCTATTATAAGGTTTCGTTGCCTTTTCTATGTTTACAACCTTTAGGAATTAAGTACAAAATGTAATTGTTTTTGCGTCAAATAAAGTGATTTATTTTTATTTTGATTTTAGTTAATTAAATGGTATAGGATGTTTATAGTATTTGTTGAACCTATAAAAAAAATGTTTAATTTGGTATATTCTGAATGCTGATAATAATCAATTAATAAATAAGGATAATAATTATGAAAAAAAATATATATTTAGATACATTTGCGAAATTTTGCACACTTGTATTATAAAATATTTGTGTATTTGCAACTATTATTAAATTCCTCGTTTATTAGGTTGGATGAAAAGTGACTGTAGTTTTGCGATTTTTATTCTTAACTTTTATATTGATTTCAATTTATTACGTTGTGTTGTAAAGGTTTCATATTTTACGTATACATTCAATTTAATTTAATTTCTCTGACAAAAGTAACTCGACAAACTTTGGAAAGCAGTTTTGACAAATGACCGGAACTTAATTCCAATTCGACTCATTCCTAAACGATTTTCGAATCGATTTTGATTCATTTTCAAATTATTAGCGGATCGGGAAAGCTTTTAAAAGGTTTCTATGAAGTTTATGTTAGATAAAATTATAACTATCTCACTAGACAGATAAAATAGTGATAGGTGGTACGCGATCGTAATTAATCTCTCTTATTGAAGATGTTAGTTAGAGAACTGAATAGGAATTTTTGAATAACTTTTAAACTGTACATAATGCTAAATTATATTAAATAAATTATTTCATATCTTATGTATGAAAAAAAAAACAGTTTCGTTACATACAGAAAATACAAATTTTCTGTCGAATTGGCTCCCAGTGGTCTTAAATGGATTTATAGACGATTCGATTTTATAATGTACTATCTTAGTCCGTTTCCCTGTCCCTTTCTATTACATCGTAAACATAACTTAACAGAATGAGACGATTTAATACTTAAATTAGTGAATAAAACTGATTGGATATTGGATGGTGTCTTGAAGAGAACTTTGACAGCATTGTCAAATTCCTTGATATTTGTTTATTTTTTCAGAAAGCCGAGGCCGCTTTAGCATACGAATTGCAAGCTGCGAAAATAAAACAGAAGATACGAAACGAAGAGATTCAGATCGAGGTCGTGGAGCGTCGCAAACAAATTGAGGTAATTTTTTACCCCCTTATTTGTCTCTTTTCATCGCAGCGAAAACACAATTTGTCGATAAGGGACGAAAAATCACTCTTGTGTATAAATCTAGCATACACCCATAGTATTTTAACACATTAAGCGCTCTTTTCGCGGATTCGAGTGGAGCGGGGTTATAGTAGCGGTGCCGCTAACTCGGATCCGTGCGAGGATCCCATTCATTTTTTTAAACCATTGCCATTCCAGGACTCGGATCCGAGTATTCGGCACCCAATGTATGCCGACCACTTGAATCTGAAAAATGTTTTTTTTTTAAATAATATACATTCATACATATTTTCAAACATTCATATTTAATTATTCAAAATTCACCATAAAACGGCTTTGTTTCCGGCTATTACTTTGTATTCATTCTTTAAGCTTTCAATTTAAATAAAGCTTTTGAAAGATGAAATTAACTATAATTTTGTAGCTGTTGTTATATTAATGATATCTTCGTCTAAAATCAGGTTATAGTCTGTTATATTTTTTCCTCTCAGGTGGAACAACAAGAGATTCTCCGCCGGGAGGAAGAGTTGAAGTCAACGGTTCGTTTACCTGCTGAAGCAGAGGCGTACAGACTACAAGCGATCGCAGAGGGTAAACGGTAAGATATTTAAAATTAAGGATATTTGGATTCATTGGTGCTCATTCCTGATTGGAACGCAAGAACTCAAGCCCAAAAGGGCGCATCTTTAAAACGTCCTTTTCATAAGTTTTTCTGTATCTATTTCAGTACTGAAACAGTGGAGGCAGCCAAGGCTGACGCGGAACGTATCAAGGTGCTTGGTCTAGCTGAGGCCACAGCTATCGGGGACGTTGGTAAAGCTGATGCTGAGAGGATGTTGGCAAAGGCCAGGGTCTACAGGCAGTATGGAAATGCAGCCATCATGGCTTTGGTTCTTGAAGCTTTGCCAAAGGTAAAGAAGAATACTTGACAAGACCATTTTAGTAGCAGCTGAGATTTAAGTCTCTTGGAAAGGAGCAGACACATTTTTGCTTCAGAATTATTTTTACTTATCAGTTTTTTCACGCTAACTAATTTTACGGGTTTTGAGTTACCACAAGCAGGATTTGTAAAGCAATCGTTAAACCTCCCGAGTGTTCGAACGATATTTCTATAAACGAATTCCGCCAACGCATTTACGAACCGTAAATATCTATTCAATGGGCGTTACTTTACTATCTTTCTGGTAATTTCAACTAGCGGCCTTACTTTGTAAGCTCCTTCTTCTTTTCTATACAAGTTGAGGTTCTCTTTACTTGGGACCACGCGAAACGAAAAATTCATTATCGATTAGGATTGCTGTCGGTAGCACTATTATCTCGAAATTTTGACAGGACTAATTTAAGTTAAATTTTTAAATAAATAATTTTATTATTATTTAATTAGTATCAACCTTAATTCCACTAATTTGTAATTCGTAAATGAATTATATCTATATCTTGTTAAGTGTACAAAACATCGTTTGAATCTTCATGTTTAAAAATCGGGTTGAATAAAATAATAAATAAAAATGTACTTTGACTCAAAACAAATACTACATTGTACATATGTATAATATTCAGTGTGGTTAACCTTTTACGTAATATACATCTATGAACTAGTGTTTAAACTAGGCCTAAAATTAAACGCTAGTTTCTTCCAGTGTCATTAAGATATTGGTTAAACTGTTTGCCATTGGACGTTTATTTTTGTTTATTTAACCAAATGCCCCATCCTTTTAACTAAGTTTAAATTTCGCGATAGATACCCCAGGCATCCTATCATCCCATTTGTCCTTCATTTCAGAAGAATGCGTTTTGGCTAAATCTCACCACAAGCCATATTGAGTATTCTGATAGACGAGCTAGGTGTCCATAGTTGCTCTCCACTTTGAAAATTATCTTGCTTTAGGTTTTTTTATTTCCATTTTCGGTTTCTTTTTTTTATCTTCGTGTTTGTTATAATTGCGTATAAGAGCTTGTCACATACGGTCTTACAATTTATTTTTCTTATACAAACATATCAGTGCGTCGAGCGTTGCCAAGATTTGAAAAATAAATAAGTAACTTATTTATTTTTCAAATAAAAAAAAAATGTCAGATTTGGGAACCTTTTTAAGTAAAATAAATCTGGGAACCCTTCCCAGCTCTAATAACAACATTAAAATATTTTTTTACTCAAACTGGTTGTCCTTATTTTCTTCCAAGTCTAATAATTAAATTATCATTATTCACAGATTGCAGCCGAGGTATCGGCTCCTCTAGCGCAGACGGATGAAATAGTCCTCGTCGGAGACAATGGAGCAACTGGGGAAATGGCTCGACTGGCTGGAGGCATTCCACCCGCAGTACGAACACTTACTGGTCTGGATATTAACCAGGTGTTGAAGAGACTTCATCCGAGTGCACCAGGTTTGTACCAGCGTATAGCTATTTCTCAAATATTCCTTAATAGTCGTGCAACGATATTTTATAGCGATTTCTATATTTAGTTGTCGTACCATGTAACGATATTAAAAGGAATACAACGAACTTAGAGTTTGACAGATGACATTTTAGTTACGTATATTAATTCTTTTCAAGTATTGAAGCATTTGACAATCAGGTTTTTCAGAGTAACTCCAAAGCGTTTCTTAGGGCGACTTTTCTTATAACTCTAATGTCCTACTCAAAACATCGATAAAATTATTTTAGTTTTTACAGTACTTTATTTATTTACACACACTTCATTACATACGTTACATTTATATAAAAACAAATAGCATAATACATAAAAATATAAGGATTGCAACGGGCGGGTTTGTTTATTTTTTACGTTAAAGTCGGTTCGATTCCCAGACGAGTTAAGTAATTTTAAGAAAATCTTTAAATGCAGAATTACTAACTTTTAAAAATAACATAAAGTCTTCTTTCAGAAGTTTACCCGATACGATATTTAAGGTAATTCATGTCCCATAACTTTGGGACGTCCTGTATATACGTACGTTATTTGCTCTGGACGTACAGAGCTGAACTTATGTTACTGTTCTCTCGGGTCCTTTGTCCTTACTCAACTCCTTCCTATTTGTCATCTCGAAAAAAAAAATTATGTACTTTTGTATAATATTGTCTTTTGTCTACCATACCGTATCAATAGAGATTTGCTTTTGCAAACCCAATTACCTCTCTCAATCCGATTTGTCCATTTGAGATAAACATCTTAATCCAAATATTTATAAAAGTGTGCCAATAACCAATAAACGGATTGTAATAGCAAACTGTCTGGTGTATGTGGATAGACCTTAGTATAAAAATTACAGTTCAACTGTGCGAATATCCTATCTTAAGATTTTAACTTACACTAGTTTTTTAAATAATTAAATTTATTGATATGTTTTAAACATAGACATGTATATTTTAATTTTATTAGTACGGTTTTATTTGCTTTATTTGGTTTATATTAACTATCTAATCTGGGTGTAAAGAGCGCAGAGATAGCATTCTATCCATCACCAATAATGGATTGTCTTCGTAGGGTTTGGTTATTGGTATGTAGATAGGAGATCGATCGACTGTCGCGGTCTGATCTCAGATTGTTTTCAATCTGAGATTGTGAATTAATTATTGGGTTTGGGCGTTAATGAATTCCTAATGAATTGATCTGTACTATTTGTTTCTCTTCTAGATGCGTCTCCATTGCCAGCAGCCAGTAAGAAGAAAGAAGTTGCAGCTTGCTAAAACTTTTCGTATGTCTATACTGCACAAAGCATTTTTATTTATTTAGTGATTATCGTACAAAATAATAGCACAGTATTAAATACTTTGATTTCGAATATTATTTTTATTCCATTTATTGTGCTAAGCGTGGAGTTTTTTTTTTGTCAATATTTTTGAAGGTAAAACGTGAATCACTACTATCAAATTCAAACTCAAAATAACTTTATTTATAAACTAAGTACACTTATGAACGTCAACGGAAAATATATTTAAATGATTTTAACTTTACATGTACCAATTCACGAGTCAAGGGTGTAAGGGGAAGAAGTACTGGCAATAAACTCCCCCACTCTTTTTAATAGCTAAGTTTTAATACAAATTGTTTGTAAGACCAGTATCCATGAGTTATGATACTGACTACTCAAGTTATTTTTTTTCAGTAAAAATATCTGATGTAGATTAGACTTAGAAACTTATGGTAGAGTTTAATTTTTTTAAGTGTATGAAAAATTCGATACCAATTTTTTTAAACTCACGCTTGGCACACTTAATCTGTTTAATAGAACAAATTATTTTTATACAATTTATATTCTTAATATATTTTTCTCGTAGTTCTTAGATGCTGTATATGAACCAGTAGATTTTGTACTGTTGTCTAAAGTGTTCTTAAGGCACTGCCTCTAAAATCGAATATTACTACCACTGTGTGTTTATAGATTTTGAATTGTACTAGTGCCCGTAACATATCAGATCCGGTAGATTGTTCAGTCTTTGCTGTATGACGAATTTCGTTTCTACCGAGTCAAATAAGTGCGAGGCGTTGACGAGAGAATTATTTCTTGAAATAAAGAGATGTAACCCGAAACGGCGACGGTACTCTGTTACTCCCAATAGCGATAGCCATAGCGATATCTATAAATAACGAATGCGATATCAATATTGTGACTTTGTCTTGCGCAGTCATAACATGAGCTCTACGCTACTATATATATTATATACTCCGGACTATATACTTCTTAAGGGAACTTCAGAGTCGCAATAAGTGTGATACCTATGTCAAAAAGTATTACATTTTGACATACGGGAGACAGTTTGGGCTAAGTCCCTGTCTACTGTCCCGTCAGCTCGTTATATTCCGGTGAATTACTTAAGGTTCAGTTTCTATCGTAGTTTACTAAATTTTGTTTACCACAGAGCCAAACCTTGCGCAGTCTAGCGCCATTTCGGGTCTGTGTCCCGAAATAGTGTTGCTATATTGATTTCTAATTCTCCTTATTTCAATGAATTTCTACGATTAGTTGTGTGTTATTTGTGCCATATATTTATGAAATGTATAATTTTCGTAATAAAGTGACTATATATTATTAACTGGATTTTATTTATCAATTTATTTAGTATTGAGTAGGTTAAAAAGCATATTATATAGTGGTTTTAATATAAGGTGTAGTGATGCAAGTCACATTTAAATATATGTAGGTATCGCAATGTTGCCAGCATTAAAGGTAGGTACCGAACTTTTTAAATTTGTTTTATTTATTCATATATATATATTAATATTTATTTAACCAATTATTATTGCTATGTAGGTTAATAATATTGTAAATACTGTATATTTGTTTTTAATGTTTGAAGCATTGTCCAGTTACGCTTACATTACAGTCCATTACATAACGATTGTGAACTTGCGCCGAATTTATTTCTGTTCCGTTCGATTAGCCTATACGTCCGAGGATTCACTTTTTCTTTGTATCCATACAAAACAATGATAATTCAATAAACTTATTTTTTATTGAATTAGCCGACCCGACAGACCTTGCCATGGGAACTTACATACAAAGAAATAATCGAATAATAATCAATAACGATCTCGAAGCACGCACAGGAAATTTTATAAAAATATTTAAAAAGTTAAATAATATTAATACAACAAGGCCTTCTAGTAAACGTTTTTGACATTCATAAGCATGCGCATCTAAACTGAATAAATGTATTTTGATTTGATTTAATTTGAATAATGTTAATAAAAGACAATGAAGAACTTAAATAATTTATTTGTTAATACGATTTCTTTATTGACTATGCGTTGAGATGTGGATTCTGAAGCTCGCCACGGATGTTTGTTTTCATAAGCTGGAAAAGTTACAATTTTAGAATAGTTTTTTGGTCCAGTTTTCGGCTGACACAGAGTTAAGAGTACATACACGCTAAAATTGACGGCTAACATTGGTTTTGACTTATTGATATACCTAATAGACAGGTGATCCTGTGCTATTTTTGGTTTCTCCGCGATGTTTTTCTTCACTTTTCGAGCAAACGTTGTCTTTTGTCCACTATAGCGCACATATAAAAAAGTTCATTGGTGGCCAGCCGGGGATCGGACCTACGACCTCAGGATGAGAGATTGCCTAGTGGCACACTGAAGCTACTACATAGAATCCCCAATTGTTCACATAAAGCCCAAGCTCAGAGTAGACAGTTAGGTTATCATATCTCGCTGGAAGCTAAATTACTCTTATGAATTAACAAGGATGTAGTATCTACACGAGTAATGAAATAACTACCTCAATCTGTTGTTGGTAATTAAGTTCCTTCTTGCTGAGAACGTAAGACAGCTTAGCAAGTGCTGCCTCCGATGTCATGTCGAATGCGGGCACCACGCCGCACTCTATTAACAGCTGGAAATAAATTGTATATTGATTACTAACTCTTAGTACCTGAACCCGATATTATTTGTCTTGGGATGAAAGGGATGATGGAGTACATTAATTAGCAACAATACGGGACTCACAATTGGCCCTACTTAATGAGCAAGCCATGTGTTCTTCAACTCATGTTTCATTATACCTGATTGCAATACTAAGGGCCAGAATAAATATGTTGCACAGAGCCCTGTTAACAAACGTTCGGGCTACTTAACACTGTCTCTAATACTATTCACATATTTATATGTTCACAGAGTGACTTCACGGTAGCAATATTGAGTAAGTATCATCTGTTTTTGAAGTGAAACTTCTTTAGAATCGATGTGATTTCAAACCGGATGCATCGGAAAAAGCGACAGTAAAAAGAGACAGAAACATATATTCATAAGATTTAACGTGGGAGAAAATGAGATGGATAGAGAAACTTCTTTAGAATCGTAATTTCAAACCGGATGCCATGGAAAAAGCGACAGTAAAAAGAGACAGAAACATAAATTCATAAGATTTAACGTGGGAGAAAATGAGATGGATAGAGAAACTTCTTTAGAATCGTAATTTCAAACCGGATGCCATGGAAAAAGCGACAGTAAAAAGAGACAGAAACATAAATTCATAAGATTTAACGTGGGAGAAAATGAGATGGATAGAGAAACTTCTTTAGAATCGTAATTTCAAACCGGATGCCATGGAAAAAGCGACAGTAAAAAGAGACAGAAACATAAATTCATAAGATTTAACGTGGGAGAAAATGTGATAGAGGCATTACACAGCCTCTTTTTACTGCCGCTTTTTCATTTAATCGAATTTCAAACTTTCGCTGTTGTAATTTTTGTCAAATTAAAGATTTATATTAAACCTATAAATTAAAATTTATCATTAAAATATATAAAGTTTAGTACATTTAGAAATTGCAATAAGTTTAATTTATATATGATTAATTATAAAAACTTTGCTTTTGAAGGTTTCCTTTTGCCACGTGTGAATGGCACATTTGTTTTTTTTTATATTAAACCTTTTTTTTTCTCGAAAATATCGTATTCATATTTTTTTATGAATAAGTAAATAAATTATAGCGAACTATCGTTGCAGAGGTGACGGTAGTTTGAAAGGATTTACTTATAAGCCAAAACCTACGCCATTGCATCATATTGTCTAAAATATAGTAGAGTTACAGTTTGACAGTTTAGAGTGGTGAATGGTGAACTTACAAGTCCGGTTTCATACAACGGCTTTCCATGAACCATTCCATTGACACACTGCGTCACATTGACCACCAGCACCTGGTTTTTGACAGCTCTCTCAATCTCTCGGTAGATCTCCTTACGTTTAATCGGGATGTTACCATTACCGTATGTCTCTAAGACTACACCTGAAAAAAATAATAAAATAAAATTAGAAATGGGAGTTTAAAACACTAAAATATAGTTTCTATTGAAAGTATAATAAGGAGATTTCCTAGTCTTATTGGCAGAACTAATTTAAAGTTCCTTATATACAAATATATTTTTAAACTCCTCAATTCTCTGTTATTTAGAGACGAACGCTTCGTCCGGAAGGGGATTTCGAGGATTGGAGCTTATCAATGGGTACATTTTTAACCTTAGAGGTCACCCCAGTCCCAGCTAGCTCTGACAGTGATGACCTTTTTAAATGGATACGATGGGTATATAGAGCTGCCACCAATTTTTTTCCGACTCGAATTTTCCGCTGAGTGTGAGAGAAGAAATTGAATACGTATGATTACTGTAGTATTTATATTAGTAAAAGAGTAGTAGTCGAACAGTTAATTTGTATTTCATGTAGTTCTGTGGCTTTCAATAAAAATAACGAAGCTACATCTCCAGGTACTTCCTACAATCCTCATTATGTATCTGTTTTATGAATATCTTTTTTCTAAATAGACAAATAGGCTATAAGCTTTCTTTGTCTGACACATGATTTTTTATGTTTAAAATGCCTTTTTTACGAAGTTTTCTTTCACCGTACGAGTGAAATAATAAAAAAAAATTCCATTATTTCTAAAGCGTGAATTTCCGACCGGGTTATGCGCTATAAGTAACTAACCAAGTCACCTAGCTATTAAAATTAACATTGTTTTAATGTACTTTAAAATATTATTGCATATAAAATATAACAATAATGCTTATTTATACCTTTCATTCCTTCAAACACTCTCCTAATAATATCAGCAGTGATGGTCGGAGTTACTTTTAATATATAGACGTCAGTGCAGAGTTTATCGTGTAAGATACAGTCATTTGGTACAGATCCACGAGGATGGATCAACATTTTAGGGTCTACATCAATAGTTGTTTTGGCTTCTAATAGGGGAGGGAAATTTGGTGTGTCGAACGCGTAGATCTTTGTATTCGAGACTTTCTTGACTCTGAAATAAAAATAAATCTAGTAATTATAATAATTCTTCGACTTGAACGTAGCTAACGTTCTCCCAAAACATGTCGCAGGCATGACAGTATGCCGGGAGAGGGTAGGCTTGTTGCTTGAGTACAAATCGCAGCTTAAAACATTCTCTCTTAGAATTATCAGTTGTATGTTAAATAGCACAAGTATCTAGAGGTAACTTGGGTACAGCCGGGTTATACCTAGTTGTCAAGACCAAAGTCCCTTTTTAGGAAAGATGAGATCTGACTCCCATGCTGCCTAACTTCTCCGCTACAGATCTACCTGATCGCGTGCCTGATATGCTGCTTTGTAGGGGCTATATCTAAGCTACAAGAATTTAGCTCTCTTATCCATGAGTTCAGGCTTTAAGGTATTTATTTTATGATTTTATTAATGTACACACTGCAGCCGCTTTGCAGAATAAACAATTTCTTCTATGTAAGAAACTAGGTCAGACCATGTATGAATGTTTGTACATATTATCGTGTACTAGCAGTGCTTATAACAGGCTTTTTTCGTACATTTACTAAACTGGATAAGTACAGAAAAAAATTGTATAGAAGCGTGAGGTTCGAGATTAGCGCGTTCAAATTAAATAAAAAAAGGGTGTGTGTATTTATGTACACGGGTTAGAAGTTATACTTCTTTGGCGTATGAAAAAAAAAACTAATATGCAGCAGTGTTTAACGATAAATATCAAAATTAATCAAAATAATTTATTTAAATAAATTAGTAGTAAATCCTATCACCGTCGTACATGAAATTGATTTAAAAACACCAAAATAATATTCATTTATTCACACGTGTTTAATTGTAGTGTTACGAAACGCGTGTTCTAAATATCCTATAATAGTTATAGTTATTGATTTCTATGCCACCTACACCTAACTTTACGATGTCGAATTTAGGAGTTGGTATGCACGCATCGTTAAAATTCACTCATCATTTTTCTCCATCGCGCCAAAAGAATTATAACATCAACAAATTATGAAAAATTATGTTAAAATGGTTCGTTATTAGAATTACCTGGTTCCTCTGAACAACTTGGCTCCGAAGAAAACGGTCACTTCTGGGATATATTGTGTAGCAGCAATAAGAATAGCACATAAGATGTTATTGTTTCCATCACTTCGTGGTTGGAAAATTGGGACCTTTTCAAATAAAATAAAATTATTTTTGGTTTTTGTAGGACTTAAAACTTGTTAAACCATATTGACACAATAATAAGATATAGGCGTCTATTTTTATCTCCAAGTGTTATCTAATATTAATTAATATTTCAAGTAAAATCATGCTAACTTTGAACTTTTCTTGTAATTGAAGTTCACCGTCCATAGTAACATACATTACTGTTTTGACGAATTAATATGTTATATACAGATGTATATCTTTTTACCTGAGCGCCGGTAAGAACAACGGTCTTTCCAACAGATTCTAACATAAAGGAGAGAATTGAGGCACCATAAGCTGTGGTGTCTGTACCATGGAGGACTACAAATCCGTCGTAATCGTGGTAGTATTTCTGAAAAAATAAATTATATGTCACACAATTTGACTTCACTTATGGTCTTTCATTCCCTGGGTCCACAGGCCATCAATAAATCAATTAAAATATGTTTATTTAGTTTAGATGCTTCTTAGCGCATGGTTATGAAAAAACGTTCACAAAGTTTCCAGAACTCTCTATCACGATTCATCTCGATCAAGCCCTCTCAGGCAGGACAATAAAAATATCAAATTCGGAATTCTCGACGACGCATTAATAGATTATTTACCAAGCATTAAACCAATCAGTCACTGTAAGTTACCGATTTTTATCGACGTACACGAATACTTGTTGAAAAAATTATACACTTTAGACGTAGACATTTTTTACACACAAAATAGCAATAACCAAAAAAAAAAGAATAAGAGATAGCAATTTTTCATTTAAAAGACAAGGTAAGTATTAGTCTGCTGTTGTTGTAATTGGCCCTGGCTCAGCATTATGCTTAGAAGCAGACTGTTCCACAGCGCTGGTCATTCTGCCAGTCAGCAGCCACAGTCGCAAAAAAAAAAAATAATACTTACTTGACAAAAAAAATATTAGTAAAAATTAGCAGTGTAAGTAATGAAGGCTTGTGTTAAAGCGTATATAAATTAAATATAAAAATAAGAATGATTGTTAAGAAATAGATAAATAAATATTTTTCGGCGGTTTAATAACTAGAAAGTTCGGAATGTATGTACAGTTTTAAAATATGAAGCATTTAATAAATTATAAACGTTATTGTTACCTTAATATCTCTAGCCATCTTGATCCAGTCATCTGTCGTAAAGTCTGATGAATCTTTAAGCTCTTCATATTCTAAGATCTTGTAAAGAATCTTCTGATCTGTATCTTTACCATCTAAAAATTATCGTAGATTATAAATTTCCTAAGATTCTTAACTTTTAATAGAAAATATTTGAAAGAAAAGAATTAAGTATCATCTTATAAAATGTGGAATACATTCTATAAGGGACATTTGATTATTTTTAACATCACATTACCTAGGCGAGACACGCTAGAACTTCCAATCATTATCATGTTTTACTTGTACAAATTTATTCAAATTAGAGATACCATATACCGATAAAATAATAATACCAAGGCTAAATATATTTTAAATAAATGCTTGGTCATGGCAAGGCAAATAAGTAGGAAGTTTTTTTCATAATCATCTTCATCCAATATTTCGTAATAACTAAAAAAAAATTTTTTTTAGACACGCAAAACTCAATAAATTATTTTACAACTATATTTATTTATACCCACTGTTGTATAGTGAAGATTTAAATAAAATAAGCGTTAGAGAAAATTTAATGTTATCAAGCTATAAATGTAAAGTCATCGTTAGTACACAATTTGGACTTGTTTATAGGCAATCGTTTAATCGAATGTAAAGATTTGCAATTGAGACGGAAATCTCTAACTTTTGTAATTCGCTAAACGATTTGGTCACGATTCCTTCGGGTCTCCCCATAACAGCTGCGCTAAAGGAAACTATAGACCAAACAATGTGGAGAGATATCACTAGCAGGGCAGCATGCAGCTGGCGGTGACACGACGTTCAGCAATGAAGAAACATTTGTCGCCAATTAGAATTTCGATGTTAATCATAGTTGTACCGCGCACCAATACGTCAGCGATAATTGAGAACACGTCGGGATAGCTAGCGCTGTTCATTTGTTTATTCGATTCTCTAAGCAATAATGCACCCAGCTACGAAAGACTAATTTCATTATTGTAATGACTTTGCAATTTATAAACTCCTGGTACTGGATACATTTTTATAACACAATATATATTTTTGACAACTTGAGAGCATACAATTTGCTTGGATCGAACGATGTATTATAACTGGGGATTTCTTTAAGTTTGTAGGTATGGTATAATATACGAGGAATACACATCCTAAATGAAATAGCTCAAGCTATGTTCTCATAGAGGCGATTGTTAAAATAACACGCGCGTGAAACAAAGACGTCAATCTACTAATAATAATAATACCTTATACATACATTTATTAACCATTAAGTATACAAAAATGTAGTTTTTAATTCGAAAGATGTAGTTTTGAATGGTTTTGTGAGTAACTTTTGCACAGTCAGGTATTCCATTATTTTATTTATTGGATACAAAGTTGATTGCGAGACCGATGAACCACGAAAGAAATTCATAGAACGACACCTGATGCTACTCACCAAGTTACATGATTTGGTAATTTATAGAAATTAATTCAAATAAATTACCTGGTAATACGAGGTAGTCTTGTCTGTCTGTTTTAGCGAGATTTTTCTCCCAATATTCATTGTCGTGAAGCTGAGTTAATTTCCTGATAACTCTGTTTTCAATGTTCTTCTGTGGAACCAGTACTGAAATATTTTAATTTCATTAATATATGTGCGGATTTTGTTTATGCTTACATTTTTTAATAGAGCGAAAAAAAACGGAAAGGCGGCTCATCTGATATTAAGTTACCGTCGCTCATGGACAATCTCGATGCCAGAGGGCTCGCGAGTGCGTTGACGGCCTTTTAAGAATTGGTACGCTCATTTGGAAATACTTCAGTGGGCAGCTGGTTCCACAAAGTGGAAACCTACATATTTTAATTAATCAAATAGTAATGAAAAACATGAATTTTTAATCATTTTATCTGGGTAGTATAAAAGTATGAAAATATTATAAATAATCACATAATTCTTATTGCGCATTGAATAAGCGCCTTTTAGTTCTAATGTCATTGTCACACGTGTTTTTCGTAACATATTTTTAATTATTATTTCAGAGCAAAAATCATTCTAATAAGAAAAACTCACCGCCTTTTTCATTCTTTAACATTCCAAAAGTACCACCAGTGTAAATAACCAATACTCTTCTTTCTTGAACCATGTTTAATTCTCTTATATTGACACGACGTGTTTCGCGCGACTCAGCTGTCAAACTAATGATATAATTATGTCCCAGTTACTTAAATATCAGATGTATTAACTCACTGAAGGCTTATCAGTTGGTTATCGGGTGGAGCGTATCTTCGCTTTATTGGGGAATGATATTTCATTTTGTTATTATATTGCGTAATGGAGTATCTTTGGTAATGTGCTAATGAGATGTGCACAGTAAACACAGTTACATAGATGCATATTCACTTTATCTAATAAAATGTGTTTAATATAACAAAGAAATCATATTCGTGAATTCATTCTGATTTCAGACATTTAAAAAAAAACAAGCTAATAATCATGATTCATAACAAAACTTCAAACATGTATTGATTAGAACATCGTCATTATTAAATTGTATGATAATATACTCAGGACAATTTATATTATTATAAATTGTTTTTTTTTATTAAGAATGGAGTCTCTTTTTTTTATTGAATGGAATCTCGCTGTTGGCCTTAAGGGCCTTTACAGCTCAGCACGGGCTGTTTGGCGAGCTTAGCTCAGCCGGAAAGGGTGGGGTACCCGCGACTAGCGCAAGGGCGTCCTATGGGCCGTCGCGGGTGGGTCAATCGCCTGAAGGGCAGAACGGAAGCTCACTGGAGTGAGCGAAGTACGAAGTAAAGGTCCTTGCCTTCCCCGGTGAAGGCGATTATAAATAGTCTTAATTGGGGGGGAATAAAAATTTAGTAGTTAGGTCCAATGAGCCTAACGCCAATGTTATAACGCGCAAGAAAAGACTTCATAAAACTTATTAGTACTAGATTTCGAAAATCGATCGATAACATCTAAATATTTTTGGATACATATGAAGAGGAGGGGGGAATAACTTACCGTATACTGCTTAATTGAATGTCCCTTTAGATCGCACGACTTTTAAGTAAACTGCAGGCAACGCAACAAAAAACTAATATTATGTGGAGACTCGAACATATACTTTTTAAGTTCCCGCGACCTTATCTCAAAATAAAAAAGTCTTCAAAATAAAAATTTCCAATTTCATATAAAGCACCAATTACGTAAAAATTCCTGCTTAGACTTGATATAAAGTAACATAGATGACACACAATACTCCTCCATTACTTAGTACTTTCAGACCGTGAGACCGCACAATCACTGTCTTTTACAATCGAAAATAAACCAAAACTTTAAAGATATACCAAAGTACTGGTTTGAACAGACGAAGACTTAATAGAGAAAATACTAATAAATTTATGCGATTTCTACCAAGCCTCATCTTTTCGGAAGTATAGCTCCCACACAACAAATGAAGCATTCGACAACTCCCATTAACAATAACTTTATTTTAAAATTTATGTTTTCCTATAATAAAAATACATATTCAAACCTATCAAACATCTTTACCATAACGCAAAAAAAAATGTATAATAAAAAAAGCTTATACCTAAAATAAAACAAAATAAATATGCAAATAATATTTATTTTTAAAAAACGAATAATAAATTGCGCAGAAAACACATATACGTGACATGACATATTATTCAGAAATAAATGCATATAATATCGATAATTAAACATATGAATCAACACATAAAATATGCAACATAGTTTATGACTATATTACCTCACTGCCTACTAAGTCCCACTAAATTACAAAAGTATTTTCACCACTGGATTTTGTAATTGGAAAACGACTACGGGAAACTGTTAACCATAATACTATTTATTTACATTTATAATATTTATTTATTTACATCTTTCTACGAGAGTTTTTAAAAATTAAATCTTCTAAATATGTATTATTATATTAATGAAACATTATAATTAATATTAATTTGATAATACATATATTTAAATAATGTGATGATGTAGTGATAAAATAATACGTTATTGTAACTTTTACTACATTTTTAGCCAAATTTGCACGCCATTATGAGCAACGAAGTATGCAAAGATTTGACCACCATCACATTTTTGTATTAAATTATTATTATTATTTGGCGTAAAACGAGATAATGTTATCATTATGTAATGAATATAAATATTATTGTTCAAAAATATTCTCGTCAGCGTGATTATGGTGTTCTTGAGTGGTCGTTTCTTGTTTAATTATTAATTTATTTATTTCGAAATATTTACGGCTTACATTTAAATTTAAAAAGGGATTTTTAAAACTTGGTTCACGTTTTAATGAATATTATCAATTTGGTTTCTTCTTTTTATTTCTCTGTATTACTTATTACTCTGTACTACTACACGGGTTTTCTGTATATTTGACAATTTCTTTTGTATTTTTTTTTTCTAGTTTAAGAAGCAAGTGCAATTGGCTTGTATATGCCTCTCTCAACGGTCGAATCACGCTAGAATAAAAGAAGAGTTTGACGAGGAATGCCGCAGAGTTACAACTCTGCTGCTTACGTCAGGCTCAGAAGGCACAATCACAATACTTGACTTTAAATATATTTTTTATCTAGAAACAGATACATACATCTAGAATCAAGATATAGGTTGTAGCGCAGTTTTTCTACTCCAAATAAGTAAAATATTTCATTAAAAAATAAATTTACAACTATAGCGTTTTTTTTATTTTATACAACATTATTTGCTTTAGTTTTCCACCTCAGTCAATGGAGATGACGGCGCGTCGCCATCTCTCTCAAACATACGTCCAAAAATACCGAAAGAATATAACTCTACGTTCCCATTTAGAAGCTTATAATTATAAAAGGTTCTGTCTCCAATTTGGTTGACATTTAGGGAGTAGTCTTTGGGTTCGAGAGGCAAAATTGATGGCTGTAGCGATATTGGATAGTAAACTATGTTGTCAGCTTGCAATTCTTCATTTCGTTTTGGAGTTGTTAGGTTTGCCGCGATGGATAGCTCTTCAAACGTTGCAAGAGAATCCGCTGTATATTTGGGAAATCTGTAAAAAGTTCTTGTGGTTACCCAGAGGCGGGTCGGCATTTATTGCCATCAAATAGTACAGATATATCAGGCTTCTGATGTAGAAATTATTGTGTTTATAAAGACTTATGTTTTGCAGAAATTAAAACTTTTTGTTAAATATCCTTTTTAGTAACTTAAGTTAGGTTTAAATTACTTATTAGTCTTAAGTTAGATCGTGATATTAAATTGTCTTCGTACAATTTATCAAAAAAAACTAAGGGATAAGGAAATTTATTAGAGATAGATTTACACAAATATGTTACCTTGTGCTACATGAATCGATGCCATCTCCTGTACAAGCGAATACAGCACACACCTCTATGCCCCCAGATGCCTTGCCATCATATGTGCGAACTCCACTTAACACTCCAGCACGATATTTGTATAACTAATAAACCATATCAGGAAGTTATCGAACTGAATGAGTGTACTATGTGTTTCATTATTTATATGACACATTTTATAATAATTACTGTTTACTCAAAGCAATTTGTTCCTATATTCAATCAAGTGGGTAATCTGTTAAAAAAATTAAAGATCTCTTGGTCTCCTTTCTCATCATGAGATTTAAAATAAGATTTTAGTTATTAAAAGATACTGTCATTATGACAAAAGAGAAATAATTATTTCATGTAATCTTTTTAAGTTATAGTTCATTCGTACATACTATACGATATCAATAATACAAAAATCATCTGAACTATTCCCGAATTCACTTGAAAACTCTTCAAAATGGGGCCAACCGTTTAGGATAAGACAAAAATTACATAAAATGTTTTGAAACTACAAACAAATTGTATTGGTAAATTATTTTATTATTGTTTTCTTTCGTTTAAATCTCTGAAATATAACAATATCAAAGTTATCCAAATCGATCCAGCCATATATGTATGTATATATATAGATATTTGTAAATTCTTCCATGACTAAGCATACAATCTGACAAAATGCAATTACTAGGAATGATGTTTTTAAATTCAGCATAAACTAGTTCAGTTTGTCTATATAAAACAGTTTATATAGACTAACTTAGTATTCGCTAGATTTGTCTTTATAAACTGTTTTTATAACCTTATTTGAATATTTAGTGATGAACTTATTGTTTTGTCACTGGGAGCTCTACAATGAGTTCATGTAACATTAAAACTTAACGCTATTATCAAATATTTGTTTTAATAACAGTGCCATACAGTTACAGAGATTACGCTGAGATTTCTATTTTTTTTTAGAGAATGGGATCAAACGGTCCGGGGGCTCTCCTGATGTTAAGTGATAAAAAATCATCTCTCTAGGTGTGGGCTTCAGGTTTCTGTATATGTTTCATGATCATTTGTCAATGTAATAGGCAAGTAGGTGATCAACCTCCTTATTAGGCTAAGACAAGCCGGTTTCCTCACGATGTTGTTTTTCACCGTTCGAGCGAATGTTAAATGCGCACATAGATCGATTGATGCACAGCCGGGATTCGAAGCTACGATCTCTGGGATGAGAGTCGCACGCTGAACCCACTAGGCCAACATTGCTCTTATGTTGATCATGTTGCTAAGTGATATCGCCGTGGACACTTTCGATACTCGGGCTCGCGAGTACGTTACCGGCCTTTTAATAATTGGTACGCTCTTTTCACATACTATACTTCAAATTACTATATTATCTTAAACCTATATGTAACCCATTAGTTGGATAATCTTACCGTCTTGTCCGTTTGTGTCAGTGTAATATTAAAAGAGCAAATTATGTCCCCACTTGTAAGTGTAAAGCTCTGATAACCGGGTACAAGTAATCGGCTTGTGTGGGCTGCCATCGATGGATCTCCGTTAATTAGAAGATTGTCATGATCTGAGGGGTCGTTATATATTGGTCCTGGGTAGGATTGTACCTAGAAAAAAGTACTTTTTACAGTCATTATATGTTTTCCCCTGTGGGCTGGGCCTGCTTAGTTTGCCACCTGACTTCCTAAGTTCAGAGTAACAGATATACTAGAGCGGCTTGATTAACTGGACGTGAATTAAATCAATTATAATTATAAAATTCATGAATATCAAATAAAATATTGAACTTAAAGTCGTAATGAGTTCATAAACTATTTTAATAAGGTGTTAAATACCTGTCCAGGAACTTTAGGAACCCTTGTGACAAGAAGTCGTGTAGTTGGTAGACCAGGCATGATGCTTATTAAAGCACCCGCCTTGCCCGAATAAATGCCAGACCCTACAAGACAGGGTAATGTATGAAAATATCAATATGTTTTAAAGGTTGGCTTTAAAGTTGGATAAAAAATGGATTCATATACAAAACAGCCTTTCTGTAACGTTAATTTAAACTAATATCAAGGGTAAATTCCCCTCTCCTCTGTTACTTACTCTCTTCCTGGCTACAATTTAATTAGAAATGACCGAATTAGCATGCGAAGAGGTGGTGTAGCGATTTATTTGCGTTCTCACATTCCCTTTTCCATCATTAACTCATCGCCACAGCCTCCACCTAGCAATGCAGCCGAGCACCTCCTTATAGAAGTTCTTCTCTCCAATTGTAAGCTTCTCTTGGGAGTCTTCTATTCCCCGTCATCATCGGTGGACTACTTTGCTTCCTTTGAAGACGCTATTGATCAATTTTCTCCCTTATATAAAAACACAATAATCATGAGTGACTTTAACACATGCCTGCTGAAAAATGATTCTCGCTCCAGACGGCTTATTTCTTTGACTCACTCCTACAATTTACAAAACTTGCATCTCAATGCTACGCATAAAATCCCCGGTCTTACTCCGTCGCTTTTAGATCTTATTTTTGTTTCTTCTCCTCACCTTGTGGCTAAGTATGGGCAACTTCCTGCTGTCGCTTTCTCACACCATGACCTTCTCTATCTCTCCTTTAATGCGAAGCCACCCAAGCAGAAATCGACAGTAGTTATGCGTCGCAGCTTTGGGGGAATCGATCATGAGAGCCTGCTTAGTGATGCATTCAAATTTGACTGGAGTGGTCTATACGACTTAGCCTTCCTCGATGACAAAGTTGAGCTGTTCACCTCTTCTATTACAAACCTCTACGATAAGCACGCCCCAGTGAGACGTGTTAAACTTAAACATTTACCTGCTCCCTGGCTTTCTGATGATATAAAAAGTTTGATTCACAAAAAAAACAGAGCCAAAGCTAAAATGAGAACCGCCAAATCTGATGCAGAGCGCGAAAAATATAAAGTAGTTCGTAATCGTTGTAACACTCGCTGTCGTGATGCTCAAAGACAACATATTCACGATTCAATATCCAATGGCGACACCACGAAAATCTGGAAGTTCCTCAAAAACTTGGGGATTGGCAGAGCGGCACAGAATAATATTTCTTCAGCTATTGATATAGACAATCTTAACTCTCACTTTACCTCCTCTACTACCCATGATAAATCTTCTCTTGAGAAGACACTCAATAATCTAGCATCTCTTCCTACTCCAAACTTCATTCCCTTTAATTTCATTGAATTCACCGAGTCTGAAGTGGAGGGTTGCATCCGGTCCATCTCTTCGGATGCTGTCGGATGTGACCAAGTTAGTCGAGCTATGATATTACCTATCTTGCCAGCTGTTCTTCAAGTTATTACTCATATCTTTAATTATTCAGTTAAGGCTGGTAAATTTCCTACTTTCTGGAAAGATAGTTTAGTCATTCCTATTCCCAAACGGCCTGATCATACTAACCTATCTGACTTCCGGCCCATTTCCGTTCTACCATTCCTATCTAAAGCTCTAGAGCGCCTTATACACTCGCAGCTTAGCGGATTTCTGAATAAGAACTCCATTCTAGATCCTTTTCAATCAGGTTTCCGCCCGGGGCATAGCACGACTACTGCATTGGTTAAGGTCTCTGACGATATTCGTCGGGGGATGGATGATGGGCAGCTCACTGTTCTCACTCTGCTTGACTTTAGCAATGCTTTCAATACTGTGAATTTTGAAATTCTGCTTGGGTTGCTTCGTTCTTTAAAAATCTCTCCATCCGCTATTGCTTGGTTTGATAGCTATCTCAACGGTCGTCGCCAGCGTATTAAAATTAATGATACACACTCGCAGTGGAATGACGTAAGTACTGGTGTTCCGCAGGGTGGAGTACTTTCGCCTCTTCTATTTTCTATCTTTATTAATACATTGACAGCACGTCTTTTGGTTGATTATCACCTTTACGCTGATGACCTCCAAATTTATGCTCAGTCTACATTGGATCGACTTCCTCTTGCGATTCAAACAATAAATGATGCTCTTCAAAATATAGCCAACTGGAGTAAAGACTTTGGTCTTAAAATTAATCCTACCAAGAGTCAAGTAATTATCATAGGAAGCCCTTTCTTTATTTCAAGAGTCAAATGGGCTCAGATCCCTGGCGTTTACCTTGACGGGGTGGCTTTGGCTCTTAATAAAAATGTTAAAAACCTTGGGGTCTTCTTCGACCAAACGCTATCCTGGGGTCATCACGTAAAGGAAATGAGCCGTAAACTATACGCCGCGTCAAATTCTCTGAGACGTCTTTCTAATTTCCTTCCTATCCGCACTAAAACTATGTTAGCGCAATCTCTTCTGCTTCCTATTCTCGACTATGCGGACTCGTGCACCTCCGATATGAATGAAGAGCTACTCAACAAGATCGAACGCCTGCAGAACTTCTGCATACGTTTTATATTTGGTCTTAGGAAGTATGACCATGTGTCTAAGTTCCGCAGGCAGCTGGGGTGGCTACCTATTCGACTCAGACGTGACGCTCATATTCTTCAACTTCTATATTCAATTCTTTTCAATCCCAAAACCCCTTCTTATCTCAAAAATCATTTCAAATTCTTAGGTCCTTCTAACTATACGCTACGCTCTTCCAATAGATGTCTATTGGAAATTCCATCCCACAGCTCACCCTTCATTGGCAATTCATTTAGGATTTCCGCCATTAGGCTGTGGAATAAGCTGCCTGAGTCTATACGATTGGCTTCCTCCGATTGGCTATTGTCTTTTAAAACTCTTCTATATAAATATTTCCTAACCTTATCATATCCTGATCAATCGTGACCTGTGTAATTCTTGTATCTCCTCTTCTTTTTGTATATTATGTAATTCACTATTTGCTGTTCATGAATCTGTAAGATTAGCTTTTTAGTTTTATTTAGTTATAAATTTTGTTTTTTTTTTATTTTCTCTAGATTAAGGTTTTACAGATTAATATATGTATTTTGTTTTTATATAACTTCTGGTTATGCACTTCTTGCACTCATCATTTTTTATTTATTGTTTTCTTTCTTATTAGGGTTGCCTGGAAGAGATCGCTTGTTAGCGATAAGGCCGCCCGTTGCATCCCTTGTAATTTATATGTATTGTGTTATTTGTGTTTCTTTCTAGCAACGAAGTGTGAATAAATAAATAAAATAAATAAATTTGCTGAGTATACTTCCCGGCTCGGTGGGCTGAAAAAAATGTAGGCTGACATAGATGGCGCTAATAGTATTTAATTAATATGATTTTTAGTTAGCCGTGTATCAATTTGACCACTGTTTTTTTAAGATGTAAGACATACTATTTTAACGGAAGGATCTTTTGTTTGTCTAAACAAATTAATACAAAGAAAATATGTAATTATTTTTGGCAAAAAAAAATACTATTGAAGCCACAGATAGCTTGGCTTGATTAACAGCCTGCGCTAGGGAAATTCCCCGTTAAGGGGTTTGCTAAGTTTTAAACGAGCCGAAATGAGGCCTTTTTTGGGTCAACCACATTCACATTGTGATAAGCAAAAAGTGAAGTTGATTAAGATAGCTGAGACCCTAAAGATTTTAAAGAACGTGTTGGGCATATCCTTGATATATATTTGGATATGCAAAGCTCTGTTCAGTTTTTTGAAGCTACAGACAAATCGTACTTTAAAAATGGTATCGAAAATATGTATGGCCCTTTGCTCTCGAAAAATATTGAATAATCAAATCAAATTCAATACGAGATTTTCAGCTCACTTTAGGACTTATAAAGATACATGAATTATTCATCCAATGGCAATTTTTGTTCTTAATTTAGAAAACTCAAAATGGTTCTTAAAATTTTTCAGGAATCATTCACAATTTTTATATTTCATTACTAAATTTTAAGTTGGGGTCTTAATCTTTCTCAATATATTAATAATAAAATTAGGCTTTTATATTCTGTCAAAATAACAAAAACTTTACCTGCTCCACCTTCAGTAACATTATTGGCTCCAGCTGCTATGAAGTTCACATTCATTGAATATGCATACGCCTCTTGAATCTGAACAGCTGAAATATTGATATTATATGTACTAATGGCGCCACAAACTTTTTGGTCTGGGCCTAAGATTTTTATCTGTCATAGGGCAGTAGGTGGTCAACCTTCTGTTCCCACACACCGTCGACGTATTGGCTCATAAGGCACGACCCGGAAGCAAAGCTAGCAGCCAAGTAATGCGGCCAAAACCACAGCAACACTCGTGCAAATACAGCACGCCTCGAAATAGACGTGGAGGAAACAATAGTGTTTCTGTATCTTTCAAGTAAGTAGCGAAAAAATACTGGCAACGTGGTATTGGTGACGTGAAGCGGCAGCGACCAAGGGCCGCAGATGCGTCGCTTCGACCTCGTTGGACGTCGCGGCGGTTAAAAGTGCTAATGGAAAGTCCATTGGTGTACATTTGCATCTTACATACAATGGGATAAGAGTGGCACGTTAAAACCACTAGACCAAGACTATGCCTATTAATCTTCATTAATTAAGTTCAAAATAATCATCCATCTCATAACCAAAGACTAGGCAAGAAATATATGAATTTACAAAATAGCTGAATACAATATAATTTGGGGATTTTAAGACTATTGGGGTGAAATTTTAAAATAGAGCTTTTGCTTATGTTTATTTTTTTTTTACTGACTTCGACGCATTTCACGGCACGGCAAGGACAACCTTTTTATAAAAAGGAAGTGGTTAGTGTGGTCTGTATTTGATGTATCAGATAATATACATAGTTATAATTTAAAGCTGATACCGATGTGTTAGTTCTTTCTTTTTTTTACCTGCTATTTTTCTTATAATAAATTTTGTTACTGTTTATAAATTATCTATTAAAATACACGAACTATTATATCATTTTTAAAGCATTTCTATACGAAAAACAAGTATGTCTTGCCTTGTACCTGTTAAATAGGGTAACTCTGAGACCCACATCCCGGTGTATATGATATCAGTTACGTTAAGCTTCTGTGGTGTCTGTACAGCTGGGACCTGGAACATCAGGTCGAAGCAAATGAAATGCCCAAATCGAACACCAAAGTCTGTTGTAAACTCCCCCAAGTCTGGCCTTAAAGCTGGTGTGCGGGTATACTCTCCAAACAGATTCATTTTCCGGTATCTGAAATTTTACCATGATTGTAATACCAAGGTAACACTGAAAATGTTTACAAATGAAAAACGCCTTAATATAGAAAGTTGCCAATACTTTAATTGTTTTTCGGAGGAATCTCCGTTCCTCTTTACACATCGTCGCATGCGATGGAACCACTGAGAAAAATAGTGGGCCCTTTCTACCTTAGGGATATTCTATTCATTTTCTGCGCTTTCACCGCATTTTCAGGGCTCGTAAAGCGAATACCTCGTATTTTATCTTTAGTTCTTGAGAATAAATAAGTTTCAACAGTCCGTTTTACGGAGTGCGCATTCCGAAAAACATTGTCGTGAATTTTATCAGGACTAAAACCTTCTTTCTCAAAACAAACAAGACAAAACAAACCGGAATTACACATGCAAATACTTTTATTTAAGCTTAAATATCTTGTATAATATTTAAACGGTACTTTATACTATACGAGTTTCATAAACCACAAAGTTTTATCCAAAAAAGTCCGATTACTACTACAAATTCTTTCTTGATATATAATTCGTTTTAAAAGCTATTGTATCTTAGAACTTTAAATCATAACTTACCTACTAACAACTGCTCCTTGTCTGTCAAATACTATATTTGTGTTAAAAATATAGGTCTTCTTTTCTGGACATACTTCACCTACGGCGTTCTCACAGTTCATTATTTCTTGAATATTAACAACTACGTAGATCGCATTCTCACGCGCAGCAGCTGATAATGCTATTAAGATCTGAAAGTACATATGACAAATATTAATGTTGTGGTTAATATGCAGAACAAATATTTCTTGTTTTGCTTCGAATCACTGCCGGATACCACTATTAAAGACTCTAATACGATAACAGACCTAGTGGACTACGAAACTAGGTATTTCGTATTATTAAATAATTAATAATTATTAAATATTTAATAATAACGAAATACCTAGTTTCGTAGTCCACTAGGTAAATCTAAATTTAAATATTTTTAATTTTATTACAATTTGCTATATTTTTGACTAATACTTGAGGCTGGAATATTAAGAGTGGACTAATACGAGTACTCAAGAACTGCTATGAGAGAGGCCTTCTAAAAACACCTCAGTCCTCCACACCTACCCAAAAGCAGACCATTGGGGTTCCCCAAGGCACTGAACGAAAGGAAATTCCAACTTAACTCTATATCCTATCTTCTAGAAGATTTTAGTAAATGTTCCTCTTTTTTTAACTCTGGACTTACCTCATGATATAAATCAGCTCGTATTGCTGGTATTGGATCATCCTTCAACAAGCCGTTAAATGGAATAGGCACATAATGATCCTGACCAGGGTTTAAGCATAACTCTGGGAATACCACCACATCTGCGTCCTGTTATTAAGCATAAAATAATTATAGTTTTATTGTTTGTTTATTAAAACTATCTTACATTACATATAAGTAATAAAAATTAGTAGGAATGCAACGGGCCGTATTATCGCTAACAAACGATCTCTGCCAGGCAACCCCAGTAAGTAATACAATTAAAAAACTAAAAGCTAATCAAAAGGTTCATGAAACACAATTTAACATGCAATACAAAATAACGCTTATTGAGGAGGATATGATATGATATAAAGAAGTATTTCTGTAGATGACTTTGGTTTTAATTTAGTGTAGGTAATACTGCGGGCGATTCATTGTGACGTTTTTGTTAGTAGTTAAGGTATTTAAAAACACCATTGACGGGAAGATTGCCATAGAAATAAAAGTACCGACTGCAGCTCCATCTGCTGGGCTTGTAAATCTAAACCATACAGGGCACCACCAAAACGCATACAAAAAGTCATTCAAATAGGCCCAGCCGTTTTAAAAGGAGTGCATACACACGTACAGTAGAATGATATGAAAATGGTGTGAAAATTTTATTGAAATCGGTTTAGTAGTTTAGGAGTTCATAGCAAACAACTTTACTCGTTATTTATTAAGATAAAATGTAGCTCAAAGATGTTTTTTGATGCAATGAATCAAGAGGCATTGTCAATAAAAATTATTATCTTAATCTTGGAAATAAAATTGTAATTTATCTTTTTATCTACTTGTGTATATCACACGCGTAGACAAAAATATAGACAAGGATTAACTCATAATACGTGGGTGACTCTGAAACTGTTTAGAACTGGCCAAACACAAACGTCGACCAGAAACACGATAAGTTCATCGGCGGTGACTCAAATGCTGTATTTGACATCGTCACAGGTGATGAAAGCTGGGTTTATTGCTACTTACCCGAACCCGAAACACAATCAACTTGAATGTTTCCCTTCGAGGATCGGCCAACTAAGGTAAAGAAAGAAAGTCAAGTAAAAAAGGTGATTGCCTAATTCTTTGGTGCGTTTAATGCGTCAGCGCACCCCGCACAACGGACTGTTGAATATTTGAGTATAGCAGGTGTCGAGATAATAAGTCATCTGCCATACAGTCCTGACCTGGCGCTCTGCTACTTTCATTTATTCCCAAGAACTAAGGATAAAATTCGAGGTATTTACAAGCCCTGAAGATGTGGTGAAAGCGTACGAAAATCCTATAGAAGAGGCGCCTAAGGAAGAATGGGCCTACTTCTTTTCTCAGTGGTTCCATCGAATGCGACGAGGTGTAGAGACGAAAGACCTAACTTCGGAAATCAATAAAAGTATTGGCAACTTCATACATTAAGCCGTTTTTCATTTTCTATACTTATTTACCTTTGCAGCAGCATCTCGGATCAACGTTAGATAATTCTGTACATTGGTATCTACATCCCAACTGAATTCGTATTCAACCACTGCTGCCACGTAGCTTAAGTCTTCTGGTGTTGATTTCTTAAATTGTTTATAAATTCTTGTAAGCGTTATATAATAATCGTTCTTGTATAGAACAGTGCGAACGGGCAGGATCCTCTGATGTTAAGTGAATTCGCCGCCCATGCTCACACTACCAGAAGGCTCATTGGCCGGCCTTTGAAGAATTAGTACGTTCTTTGAGAACCCTAAGCTGAATTGGTTCGGAAAGTCTTCAAAAATTGCCTTAAAAACGCTCAATTGTGGAACCACAGACGTCAGTGATACAATTAGAATTCGGCCTCGGCGTCCGATGATGGAACTCATCTGCAGGTTTTAATCGTCTATTTAATTTAATTAAATTATTTATTAGCTTTACAAACCAATATTATATTTGTAATTAGGTTTGGTGGGTAACATATAGTTTGTCATAGTGGTTTCCAAATTACGTTTTATCAAATATTATTATAGAATAGTATAACAGATTTTATTTGTTGAAGAATATGTTATCTTACATTTACAAAGTCTCAATTTCTTTAAAAGTGTTTCATCAATAAAGAAATCATAAAAGGCAATATTGTTTGACGTCCTCATTAATATATATTTGTCAAAAAAGATATGATTGATACAATTTAATTTGTATAGAAATATGAACACCTATTTTATAAGAAAAGCACTTACCTGTATCGAGAACGGTATCAAATATGTTAATATCAAGTAAATGAAACGCATCGTGGATTTTTCGTTTTGGAGGAAATACGTTTATGTACCTCTTACGCCGCGATACGATAACAAATATTCAATAACCTTTGAGCAATTCAATGTCTCTTGAGATAAAAGATTAACGGGTTATCTCAACGACAATTTATCAAAATGTATACGTCACTTACATCGGAAAAAGCGGGTTCAACTCTCTTTTTTACCGTGGGGAAATGCGTTATGGGTATCCCGCGGCACGGTTGCCTGTCAAGGGTTATGTGGGACTCGCCACTATGCATACCCACTAAAACTCCACAGAGCCACCAAAAATAGACCGAGGCAGGACACGATAACAGCTTAGCCACGCAATCAGCCGTTAAAACTCACGGTCCCCTGCGGCCATGGATGATGTCGAATAGACCTTGGCTCAGCAAGGGCCATTCACATCGGCCAATTCGCCCTGTTTAATGAAGCTAATAAAAATGATGCTAAACTCTGAACTCAACCCTGGCTCAACCTGGCCAGTTACTATGAATTTAATGTACGCATTAACTTTACTCAAACTAAAATCTTTATTGCATTCCTTATGTTAATATTTTACACGTTACACGTTATAATGTATTACAATAAGGACCTTTGTTAGGCACAGCAAAGTTGTGTTTTCTATTCTTACAAGATACATTATTTATTTGCTTTGGCATGACATTGCGACTTTAAAGGTTAATTAGACTTGATACTACTTTATAGGTTAGAGCGCAGCCACACGACGCGGTAACCTCGCCCATGATTTAAGACCAGTTGATACAAAGATATTAGACACAATAGGCTGATTACCTATTTGCTTAAAAAGAAAAATATTTGAAGCAACAGATTGACACTTAAATAATAAATATAATTACTTAAAATATAAGTGTCTTTCACTCACTTATAATAGAAGACGCAGACGTTCTGGCCCCACCCAATCTCTGCGCTATTACGAATTCGCGAAAATGAATTAGACTTTACTCATGTATAATACATTTATTTCAATTGATGATGAGATAATCGATCTAACATGTTTTGTTTTTAACTAAAATAAACGTTGTTATTGTATATTATTTCTTGAAGTTTTTTGTACTCTGCACCGAGATCCAACTATCAGTTATAGATAGAAAAAAACTAATATTAATTTCAAACTATTTATTAAAATTAACGTAGTAACCAAAGACAAATTAATTACGTAAGGATATGATATGATAAAGTCGACCGGCGGGAGGTATTTAACTACATATATTTAAAAAAAATTCTTGCCAAATTAACAAAAGAATGGAATAGTTTTGACTATTCGAGTAATATTTTTTACATTACATAATGACAACCGCAAATATAAAAACGACTAACATATATACTGTATGCAAAGATGTGGCTGATCCTGGAACGGCATCATCATCCGGTGGTACAACAGCGGCCTCCTCCTCCACCCATGGCGGTGACGGTTCTTGGCCGTCCTTTTCAAAGGCCCGTCCAAAAATACCGAAAGAATACAACTCAATATCCTTTCTGACAAGCGTATAATTATAAATGTCCACTAGGCCAAAGAGTGACGTGGTTTCTAAGGAATAATCATTCACTTCCAGCGGTAGCAATGTCGGTTGTAAAGATACTGGGAAGTATGCAATGTTGTCGACTTGCAATTCTTCGTTACGATCCGGTGGTGTTAGGAACGCGAAGATACTTAGCTCTTCGAATGTTGCCAGCGAGTTTGGTGTGTATTTATCGAACCTAGAACCCATTAAAGTTTTACTGCGTGTGTTTTAATAGCCTATGGTCTTAAACGAGTGCTTGACGCTATTAAAGCTGGAGGCCTACATGTCTAATTATTACAAAATTTCACCAGAGATTAAAGATAATTTTGCTGGTGAATCTCATCCTTGAGGTAGTAGGTTCGATCCCAGCCGTGTACCAATGGACTTTCTGTCTAGGTGGGAATTTAACATTCGCTCGAACGTTGAAGAAAAACATCGCTAAGAAATTAGCTTAGCCCGGCTTTAGATCCAAAAAGTCGACGGCGTATTGGCATAGATATGAGGTCGGATCACCTACTTGCCTATTATCTCAGCTATAATCTGAGGCCAAGACCTAAAAAGGTTAAGTACCACATTTAGTTTTTATTTTAAATTCTTAACTTCATAATTCCTCAAGAAAAACATCTCTTTGGATAGCTCATGAATTCAATTTAAATAGACGCCAGAACAACATAAACTACCTTTTCGCGCAAGTGTCAATGGTGTCTCCAGTGCAAGCAAAAATACAGCAGGACATAGACCCGCCGCTCGCAACACCATCGAATGTCCGGACACCACCTAAGACACCAGCTCGATATTTGTATAACTAAAAAAACAAACAGAAGTCAGAAAATTTATTAACCTGCTAATTAAACCAGGTCCATTGCTCGTGGACCGGACCAGAACAATTATAGCTTATATACATGTTATAGCTGCATATACATGTTCTGGAACGCTGTCAGGTTTTAGTATGTCGTTATTTGTGTAAAATAATAAACATTTTTACATCATGTATTTAAAAACTAATACATTCTTGAATTTTAAATTATTGTATGATTAAAAGAAGCAATTGTTATATTGTAACGAATAAATTCAGACTGGCACAATTAATTAGATCTTTCACAAATAGAAAGCCTCCAAGTAACATGACAATATTTATTGTCAAAATATAAAAAATGTCTATGTCAGGGCGTTACTCTTAGAATAATTTTATTATTTATATTTCATCTGTATGTAATATAAGACAGTGAACTGATAATGAAATGAAGAATATTTTCAGTCAATAATTCCGATCATTACTAATCAAAACAAATGAACATTTGAGAAACTGTCACTGAGGCAAGGCGAATGCTCCTTGTGCCAGAAAAATCGCAGAATAGCAATTTGCGAGGAACTTGCTCGCTGTGAAACAAAGCTTTGTAAGAAAAATCTATATGCGGCGGCGCCATTTCTTTACATATTTTTTAAAAAGTTTTTCACTACGCGTAACGCTGATGATGCAATCTCGGGAACTTATATTGTCGAAATAGCATAGCTATTGGGATTAACACCACCAACGCTCGCGTGTGAGTGCAGAACAATGGCTCTTTATGCAAATATTTTAAGCAAAGGTTACAATGTTGCTTTTTTTAAGGTTCGTTTATTATTCAAGATTTAATTTCTATTATCAGCATAAATCTTAAAAAGTCTGAACATCTATATTTTTTTCTTCATAGGCAAGTATGTGCCTGACAGCTTAACATTTTTGGGTTTTATACATGGCCATTTCTCACCACGAAAACCTTCAACGTACAAGCAAGTATTAGTAGCATATAGAAAGAAAACTTATTTAGTCGGTATTAAAAGATTTCTGGGTTGTACTGCGCACTCGCACTTCACTAGGAAAACACTACTCTTTCTTAGATACGGTTGTAGAAGCTTCATTTCTGTTACAACTTTACTTTTTTACAAATAAACATTTATGAATAATGTTATGGTTTGCACCGTCTATTAACTCGTGTACACTAGAAACAAAACTAGGTTACTTATTGTTATTTTAAACTGATAACATAATTTATTTTATTAGGTATAACGAGTTTTCCATTGTATTTTATAGAAAGGTTAATAGACGTAATATTTCTAAGGGTTTGCTACTTTTGCATGCAATTTATTTACTGCCTTCATGACGCACATGACAAATTGGAAGAAACACATGGGCACTTCATTAAAACAGTATTAGTTGAACTGGGCCAAATTTTATAAATAAGGACGTAGATTTAATAAATAGTACGTAATTACGTCGAAATATATATTTACGTAGCAATTTTTTTTATACAAACTTAAATATCACGGTTATATAGAATGTGATAATATAGCGCTCTTTAGCTTTCCTGAAATTATGTGTTGGGTTGTATGTATTGCCTACAAATCTGCATTAACAGTGTCCAAACTAAAAATAATATTTTCAATATTAATATAGTTATTGACATCACTATTAGTTATCTCGTGAGGAAAAACCTTATCTTCATCATAAATTCTACCCCATATTGCAAATGCTACTAAATTGTTCTGTGCTGCGTTTATTTTGAATGAATAACTGGCTTTTTCATCTTCATGTTTCGTAAATGTATAATTAGTTGGGTTCAGAGGAAATTTATTGTCTCTTAATGACAATCCGAAGTATTCTACGTCGTCACATTTCAGCGTGGTGTTATAATCAAGAGGATGTGATAAAATGTCTATACTTAATTCTTCAAATTCTATTTTCTCCTCATCATTCTTAAATCTGTAACAAATTATTACTTTTACAGGAAATGTAAAGTCTCTGAAGTAAATCTTAGTAATAGTAATATTGCCTTTTCCCTTTGTTAATCTATCACCACTATTTTTTACTTTAATGACAACTTCATTGCTTTTGTAATCTTAAAAAAATTAAGTAATGTGGTGTCAGTCTTCTTCTATTTCTAAATCATTTAGATTTAAATTCCTGATTAATGGAGCTTACCTGTACGGACAGTCTTTTGGATTATCAGATGAACACGAAACAATAGAACATGAAGCAACTCGTATGTGGCGTATGTCTCCGTATATGTTAAATCCATCATGAATAAAGGCACGATACTTCAATCTCTGAAATAACTAGTGAATAGTGAATTGATAACCAAACAATTGTTCAAAATTTTTCTAGATATCCCAAAGATGCAATGCAGTGAAAGATATTTTGAAACGGTAGTTAGTATCGCAAATATTAAAGACGAATGTTTGAATTTTTAACTTTGTCAATATCAATACATTAGATAAGAACGAGTGTGTAAAATGGTTAGGACTAATTATAAGCATGCATTTACTTACCCATAATCAATCACTACGCGAATAGCACTTAATAGTATGTTAGTTTGCATTCGGTCACTTGAAATAAACATGCACTATTTCATCATAAGATAATGTTTAAGGAACTTTATTTCTCATTACAAAAAAAAATGTTTTTTAGAAACTTGATATACATTTTAGATATTTTAATTTATGTTTTGATGTAAAAGGATATTGTTTACATCATACTTTAAAATTCCAATATGTTGTTTTCAAAATTCAAACGTTTAAATTTGGTGGATATAATAGTCAGTAAAATTTTCCTGAGAACTGACATATTCTCAAATCATTAGTTAGAAATAGTATTGTTACATTATTATTATTAGGGTCTGTTTCACAATGTCTGGGTTCCAAATAAGCTATTTATTACTTATTGGTAGGATAAACACTATTGTTGCGTTTCACGACTGTCAGGTAGCGCGAAATGTCTTCGGAACTTTTATCTTCCGAATAATTTATGTATTGCATAGCTATTTGGTACTGTATCCATACATTGTGAAACAGACCCTTTAGTATAATATCAATTGTGTTATACGGTGCAATAGCATCATAGTAATTACCAATACTACCGCTAAGTCTTAACAAGCTTATCAGATATTAATTTTAAAATATCATTTACAAGAGTATTATCAAAACATCAGAATTAACTAGTATGTAATGTAGTGAAATGCTTTCAAGATAAAGTGATTAAATTTTAAAAGTCAAGGCGTTGAGTGTGGGAGAGTATTTAAAACATTAGTTTTGACAACAATTATAAATAACTGAACTTTGCATATTATTATTATTACATTATGATAATAAATTTTACATTCCCATGGCAGTTTTTATTGGCTCATTGTCCGGTTTTAATGCGGTACAAAATTGTTCTTCACATACGATTTGAATGTGTACTGATTTCGATTAAATTAAATCATGCGGAAAACCTAGTGCTGTCATGCAATTCACATATCAGAAGTTTCCAAAAAATAACATAAAATTTCTCACCGTATCATTCTTCTGTGTTAAATTAACTCTGAAATTGCAAATTGTCTCCCCACTTGACAGTAAGAAAGATTGGTACCCTGGTACTAGTAGCTGGCTTGTGTGAGCCGATAAGGAAGGATCGCTCTTCAGGAAGAGATTGTCGTGTGTCGATGGGTCATCATATATCGGCCCAGGGTAGGACTCTGTTACCTAAAAATGTTTCAAACTTAATTAGACACCGTGATACCGGATAGAGTAATTACAATAGAAACTTACACCTAATAATTATTTAAGGCATTCCTGTGGCGGCAGTAATCTCTAATAGTGATAGCGATACACACTTTTTTGAATACAATTTCGATACATGTAACACTAATCACAATCACCATTAGAAATTAAAAAATACAGGCGCAGATGTCATTTTAAGGACAGAATATCTCCTTAGTATTACATAATTTATCCTAAGTACATTGCCACGACAAATTATTATAGGTACCACAAAAAAGTTAAAATATAGTATTACTATGACTAGAAAATAAGCCGTTTCCTTATATTCCCCAACAACGATAGTTTAGTAACGAACAATAGACCTATAGAGATTCAGAAAGAACCCATGTGCATGTGGTATTATATTTATTTTATTTTATTTTTACATTTAGGTACAAAATCAGAAAACAGATTGATTACATACATACAGTTATTATACACTAAACAACATTTGAAAATCTGATATCCAATTATATCTATACACAGCATTTTACACTAAATATCAACCAAACAACATACACATATTAAACTGAATGACAAAAAAAAAAGAAAACATATATATGTATAGCGGTTCAAATTTGCTGATTCCATCAATGAAAATTCTACGAAATCCCTTTCATATACAGTTGCACAAATTTATTTTCAAAGGAAATCTAAACAAGCTTTATAGGTAGTAAAATCTTAATACCTGTCCAGGAACTTTTGGAACTCTCGCAACCATTAAACGTGTGGTAGGAGCTCCTGCCATGAGGCTTATAAGGGCTCCTGCCTTGCCAGAGTAGATGCCAGAGCCTGAATTAAGTCTTTTGGTTAAAATTAATTCCTTTGATTAAGTAGCACAAATGCAAGGATCTGAATAAAAAGTATATTGTAGGAATCTCGATAACTCGAAGTGGTTCCGCTGAACCCCTAAATACCTCGAAGTATTTAAACTTTGTAACTCGAACAAAATGCTGTTTCCCCACGAAGTATTGATAATACTTAAATAATTAATAATGTATATCTCTATAACTCGAATTTCAAAGAGGTCTCTTTCTTCATAGTAAAATATAATGAAGTCTGAAATGATTGCAAAAAATCCAAAATGAATGTTTGGGTTCGGTGCATCCAATATATGGTTTTTGTATTATACACGTGCAATGATTAAATACATTCATAAAAGCATATTCAACAAAACTTAAGTAAAATTGTTTTTAAAAAATTCGACTCTACAAATCAAAAAATAACTTGCTTCGAAATTTCCGCAGTTAAATGATAAATCACATGTATATCTCGAAGTTAGTCGAAAAATCGTTAACTCGTATTTGTTGCCGTTTCCTAGATACTTTTAACGATCTTTTAACTCGATGTTTTTAAAATAAACAGATTTATCTTTATTAACATATATATGTATATAGTTTACCCGTGCTTCCGACTCTAACGTTGTTTGCACCAGCTGCGAGGAAATTTACATTCATCTGCGCAGCGTAGCCCTGTTGAATTTCGACCGCTGTAATTAAAGAATGGTAATATTATCAAAACACATAAAGTAGTGAAACGAAAGATATAATAATATATTCAGCTAGCATGACAGTGATCGCTTCTAAATTCTAATATGGCTGCCGCTGTTCTTAAAGGAAAGTTTGCAGACTAATGCCATTTAAAAAACATTCACTTAAATTCATTATTAATAAAAAGCTAGAAAAATAGCATCAGCGTGCGACTCTCTACCCTGTGGTCGTAGGTTTGATGTCCGGCTGTGCACCAATGGATTTTCTACGTGCGCAATTAGCTCGAACGGTGAAGGCAAACATCGTGAGGAAAAAGGTGTGTGTTAGCCGAAAAGTCGACGGAGTGTGTCAGGCATTGGAGGCTGATCACCTACTTGCCTATTAGATTTAAAAATGATCATGAAACAGACTCAGAAATCTCAGGTCAATACCTAAAGAGGTTGTAGTCAGTGGCACTACAACCTCTTTAGGTCTTGACTGTGACTTGATTTATTTTATTTAAAAAGTTAGAAAAGATAGACTAATTATTACTTGAATCAGTACCTATAGTGTCCCCGCTATGTCAGCTTTTGATTTCAATCATTTGCAAAATGTTAGAATGATCGTTGAATCACTTTTTCATAATTTCTTAATACATTCATATTAGTATTATCTTTATCTACACACAACAAATGATAAGCGACAAGCTGAGTAAACAATTAATACCTGTAAGATACGGCATCTCTGAGAACCACATAGTTGGGAATATAATATTCGTAATGTTCAGTTTTTGAGGCGTCTGTATAGCTGGGATCTGGAACATCAGGTCGAAACAGATGAAGTGGCCAAATCGAACGCCGAAGTCCGTTGTAAAGTCTCCTAAGTCAGGCTTTAGTGCTGGCGTGCGTGTGTATTCTCCGAACAAATTAATTTTACGATATCTGAAATGAGTACAATTTTACTATTTAGTTGTCCAGATTTATCGTCTAGTTGAATTGACTGCCGCCGTGGTGTAGTGATTTAGATTAGATTCTCAGATTTAACAAATGTTCACAAGCAGGAAAATTCTTGAAAAACATTGTGAAGGAAACGCAGAAATTTCTCATTCCCACGGGTACTTATCTATGTAGGATATTGATAGGTTTTTATTAATTCTGGACAGCAATCAAGTAAGGAAAAATCATCGTCTATTCCCTCAATTATACTGACACAATTTAGGCTTAGAAATGTTTCAGTAAAATGCAATAAATGCTTTCGTCTTCATTATTTTGCAAAGTGCAAAACGTGTTAAACGGGTTTTTTTTAATTTCATATCGGTACATATTTAATAAAATGAGTATTGTTAAAACAATTTCCTCAAATAATACAAAAATAAATTGATTATGGGAAAAAAACCCTTTAAAAGAAAAAGAAAATTAATGAAAATCAGTTGCAAGCTCAGTAAAAAATTTCTTTTTTTAATGTTTACCTATCAATAACTGCTCCATCTCTGTTCAGTACTACATTTGTATTGAAATAGTATGTCTTCTTCTCAGGGCACTCTTCACCCGGAGCATCTTCACAGTTCATTACCTCCTGTATATTTATCACTACGTAGATCGCATTTTCACGGGCCGCTGAAGATAATGTGACTAATATCTAAACAAAATACGTGCATATTATGTAACGTAAACTTCTCTTGGATTTCCATAACTACTTATGAGTTCATAGAAATTCATTCGAAAAGGCCTATTAGACTTGAATTGGAAATACAACTACTGCAACTATTAAACCAAAGAAGCTTAAATTTCTGTCGGACGATGAACATCGAAAAAATTCATTACTTTCTATCCGTCGGGTTTAAATTCCATAAATGTTTGACAGTTCAAATCCGATATATCCCTTAGTTTACAGTTCGCGCCAATTATGTATTGCTGTTGTCAAGAATGTTGGATTTTAAAAACCACAATGGCATTGAATGATTATTCATTCTAACATATAAATACCCACATCATTGTACAAATCTGCGTTTAAAGCAGGAATCGGGTACTCCTTTAGCAAACCATATATTGGGACAGATATGCTTTGACTTTGTCTTATGTTCAACGTCATCTCCGGAAATACTATGATGTCGGCATTCTGTAATTGAGAGCAATTAAACCTTGAGAGATACATATGTTAAAGATAACATCAAAACACGATGTATGTAAATGCTAATGCTTATAATTAATGTAATGTCAATTAATCAATACATTTACACTATCGCGTGAGTCATATTTTTCATTAGGTACGCGAAATCATAACTTATGAAATTGGAATATATAATGCACAGATTAGGGTATATATTTAGCTAAAATTGGAACAACACAGGGTAATAAATTAAGAAGGATGCCAGAGATTCAATATACTTGTCCAGTAAATTGATTAATTATATTGATGTCCAGATGATAACATTTTTAAAGACAAGGTGTGTGTAATTATAAATAGCCTTTTAATTATGATTTATTATTATGACGTATGTGAAATGTTAATGTACTTTTTATTTATTTCTTATTTATCAAAAGCTTATGTATAAAATCAGCTGTGAAATTATTTTAGTGTTCCTTGTAATATAAGAAAACAATATAGTTCTTAACAGTTGTTACACTATTAGCAAAGATAAGATTTTTAAAGTAACAAATTACAGTGTACATTATAATCACGTCTTGTTTTATTTATCTACATAAAATTTAAAATACATTTTAATAGTCTTGCTGATTGCTTTCTCACTGACACTTAACAGCGTCGTGCATGAAACTCGTCAAGTATCCAATGAAGTTTAGTTCTATTACCTGTGCTGCAGCATCTCTTATCAATTGAACATAACTTTGAACATTTGTATCCGTGTTGGCATTGACTTTAAACTCAACCACAGCCGCGACATAGCTGCTATCCTCTGGTGTAGATTTCTGGAAACAATGGATCATTAACAAAAGAACGCTACAACAACAATTATTCCCCGTTTCCGGAAAAACAGTATTAGTAATATGATAAGGTTATTAGATAAAAGAAGGACACGGAAGATGATGACATACACGGATGGCTGTGTATAAAATGTTGCTGTACTGATAATTATGTTTTGTATTAAACTAACTAAACTAAACTGTGGATCCAAAACCAACAAATCTTAGCTAATTTTAAATGAATGCAGTCACGAGTCGATTGTTAATTCGAAATCTCGTGGGATTAATAATTAAAATATTTCACATTCTCGAGGAGTTTTCGAAAACCAATCGTTTAAGAATAAAAACGAAAATACGATAAAAACTACTACGACGTGTTTATGAGATTATTAATTATGATAAGTATATTTTTCAAAAATATTTTTAGTCAACTCAAACTCAAAATATCTTTATTCATATTGGTAAACAAGTACTTTATCATCGTCAAAAAAAAATTGTAAATTTACATTAACTACCAGTCAAGGTAGGTCGCAAGTCAAGGACGTAGAGCGGGCAAGTTATAACTGTTCCTATTGTCGAAATCTATTTCGTAATGTCTTCGCAGTGGGAATATGGAGTTACATATTTCCAAAATAACTTCTCCTACTTAGATACTGAGATCGGCATTGCATTACCTAATTGCGAGGGCTTTTGTCTACCCTTAAATAAGTGCACCGAACAGATTATACATTTTTTTGATGTGAACGAGCTGTTAAAAGTATATTCGAATAATTCTAATATTAAGCGCCCACCTTTATTTACCTGTTTCAGTTAGTACGACATTTAGTTTTATAACATGAAATACAAATACATACAATTTTATATTATTAAGTTCACTTATTAAGCATATTTTTTTCTACCCCTAATAGGAAAGTGAAGTAAAATAGAAGTTACTGGTGATTGAGTATGTAAATGGAGTAATCAATACGGTTTCATTTTCACAATCATACAAAATGTTTTGATTTTCATTGAATTAACGGTAATTCGAGTCTAACCCACGGTATACTTCTTTGTCCTAACTGTAGTACACTCTCAAACCTCTCGTATATTATGAGTATTAATTCTGGCAGTAATAAAGGTATTGGGGATTGATTTTTTTTTAATTTTGTAAAATTTTGTTGTTTTTGGTACTTAGATTTTTCAAGCGTGGAATTTAAGTTGCATTTGTTATTTGATTAAAAACTGTTTTGACTCAGATCAAATTACGTGTGTATGGCTAATTTCATAAAGGAGAAATTATAGCCAAAGGGCCTGTCTTAAATTTTGCATCGCCAAAGTAATTTTCTGTTACCCAAAACAAACACTATTATGTTCTAATTAAGTATGCTTCGTTTAAGAATTTTGTCTTGCTAGCAATCAATGGACAAAGCATCTTAAAGTTGAAGAGCAAAGTTTGAAGCAAGAAATGTTGCCTTTCCTGATAAAAGAACAGTCTTAAATGACAGAAGAAAGCACTTAAACAGTCTTAAATGGAAACAGGCGTTGAGCCTCTGCCCGTTTGCCCCTTGTTCTATATAAAAAAAGCCAATTGCGGTATAAAATATGGACACTTGAAACAATAAAATGAACTGGACAAATGGAAAGAGATGGACAACAAAATAATAGAGAGCTGACGTAACACTAACAGAGCAAAAAACTGCATGTATGTTGCTAAACACAAAAAGAAAAATATGGAGGTTTTTACGACACTAGAACTCTAATGAAACTAACCTTAATTTTTACAACTTATGCCAACAGAACTAATAAATTTAAACTAAGAAATAGTTGTTTTTATTTGAAATTAACTAATAAAGATTTAATCATTATAATCGTTGACAATCGGAAATGATGTCGACGATAAGTCTTCAGACATCAACTACAGGCTTCACAAAACTAAAGGAAAAATTCACATTGAACATTAGCTGCTGCACTTTCTGTGTCACACGAATCGATCCGTATCATTTTTAATAATCGCTTGGGTAAGAAAGAAAACCTGGTCTATCGAGAACGACAAAAATGAAGTGGTAACAGAACTCGAACAAATCTCAAAACAAAAAGTCGGGAAGGAGCTGTTCCCAGACATATTTCCGTCAGTCAGTCAAGCACAGAACCAGAGCCAGAGAATTTGGAACTAAACATCCTTTGTCAGAAATAAAAGCTGCCATAAAACACCTGAAAGACAAAAAAGCAACTAGCAGAGATGCAACTCCTATAGAAACAATTAAAGCCTTAGGAGAACGTGGCGACCAGATGTTTCATCTCATCTGCAATAAGGTGTGGCAGACAGGACCCCCGCACAAGAAAGGCTCACGACGAAATGTAACAATAATTGATTAAAGTTGTGAATGTATAAATATATAGAGGCGGTAGCCTAATATTCACGACGTGCGCCTGAATACCTAAACCCGCGTAACTCGGATGATACGACTTTGCTTGCGTCCAGTTTCTAATACTTGGAAGAGCTTCTGTTAAGGATGGAACGTGTGAGCCAAGAGTTTGGATTCAAGATAAGTCGCAGAAAAACCAAGGTGATGATTGTTGACCGTGTCAGAAATAAATCAAGTGACTCAAATCGCGAAATGCAACGTGGTCCAATCTTATATTTACCTTGGTGCTCAGATGTCAAGCAATGGTAGATCCATCGATGAGGTCAAACGACGTATGGGCATCACAAGAACGGCGATGGAAAAGATGCAAAAGATATGGAGAAACAGAAATATAACAATATATCGAATATGTGGAAAGGCAGAAAATCGAAGCTCTGGAAATGTGGTGCTGGAGGAGATCGCTTGGTGGACCGAGTTTCGTACCAACATTTCGAAACTTAAAGTACTCGGTTAAGAAGCGTCTGTTTTCAACAGTACAATCTTGCATCTTTACATTCTTCTGACACGGCGTGGTGATCAGTACATAGAACGCCTTGTCGTCCAGGGGAAGGTGAAAGGCACTAGACTACGCGACAGGTCACCTACGCGGTGAACTGATCAGATCAAGTCTAGCGTAGGAGGCCGTTGCGTGCATTGCCGCCGATAACTTTTTTGCATAAATCTATTATCTTTTGTGCACACAGCAGACGGGGCGGTACGGCGACGCGACGCTGACGCGACGTGAGCGGTTGTAATGTAGTATTTAATATGTATAGGACATGTCACACACAGCCGTCGCACTCGGCCAACAGTCGCGTCGCCGTCAAGACAAGCACGGCGGGACGGGGTGCGAACGGGGCGTGAGCGCGACGCTACACGTTGTCTTTTATGGTTATTCGTTTTAGTCAAACAGACAGCGGGACGCGAAACATCGACGGCAGCTTTGTAGTCGTCTACAAAAATGGACATGGTTACTTTTAAAACTCATCGAAAATCGAGGCCAATTTTTTTTGTATGATTTATGGCCATTCCTAATATAAAAACAAACAAAACAAACATTATTAAGTAAATTAATTTATATATTTTGGCCGTTTTGTTTATATAAACTTAGAAATATGATGCTGGTATGGAAGAAAGTATTTATTAAGTTGAGATTTGAAAAAAGTTTAGCGTTATAATATGAATAACATGCAACTGGCCAATTTACAATTAACATGAATTAATGAACATAAAACGAAAAATTATGTAGGTTTTTTATCTTACTACATATATTATACATCATCACTACATAGTATAAAACAAAGTCGCTTTTTCTGTCCCTATGTCCCTTTGTATGCTTAAATCTTTGAAACTACGCAACGGATTTTGATTCGTTTTTTTTTAATAGATACAGTTTAAATGTATAATAACATCCATTAAATAGTGGAGAAGTACTGTTATTTTTGAGGTTTTTAATGTGATGTCGTAAATAATAACATTTTTTCCGCTTACATTGCAAAACGCAGGCTGAACCCTACGAGTTTTATCAAAATAATGTACTAAATATTGTACACATTGAAAAGGTCAACAGAAAAGTCCGTGATGGTATATACAACCCACAATAACTTTTTTTTGTCATTTACTTTTTACGACAAATAATGGCTAATTTTCGAAGCGATTTTAACCTATACAGCATTAATCCTTAACCAATTAAATACCTTGAATACATTGTTCATTTAATATAGATCTATACAGCCCATTACAGCTTATTTAGCGATCGAACGCGTATATTATCGGAGCTTTCCAGCGACGGAAATAACAATACATATAAAAAACCTGCTTTTCATCAGCATTGCACCCGTGCGAAGCTGGGGCGGGTCACTAGTAGTATATATTTTTAAAAGCACATGCATACAATACAAATATCACCTGTTCGCTTCCAATTACGAGACACAAGAATATAAATAATTTCATTGTCAGAAATACCTTGACACTGTTATCTAATTTGAAACTTATTTTATAAAATTTACAAATACAATGGAAACATCGTGATATGGACTGGTTCCATTGAAGGGTGTTTGTGTACTAAAGTGGGCAGGTCGCAGAGTTTTAAAATATTGTTTTATAATATACAGATAATATTAATGAACGTAATTTTAAAAGGAAAACTCTAATTTCGTGTAAAACAAATAATTTAATATCTTCATAAAAATAAGTTACTTTGTTTATCAAAAGCCAAGTTAATAAACAATTCAAAGTTTTTAACCATTTCTTACGAATGTATGTATTATGATTTTAAACGCAAAATCGTAACGTGCCTATTTAATTTGTGTAATAATGTAGCTTCGCAGACGTAAAAACCGTCACGTACGCGTCGATCCAACGAAGACGTTTGTAGCTTTAATTAAATAAAGATTAACCTTGCTTGATTATCTTTAGGTACTATTTTACATAGCAAGTCAAATGCACAAGAAATGCAACCAAATTAAAATCATAATAGTTTAGATTGAAGGTTCAGAATCATTTAATAGCTTTCAAGGTTAATTTGCGACGTTTGACATACGTACTAACCCTAATTTTACAATACTTTGGTAAAACAATAATTTCTCTGTACTTGCAATAAATACAAATATGATTATCATATTTTATGGATTGATTAAATATAATACCATTAATACGTACGTCAATGATCTATTTTATTGACACAGATTAAATTTTTAAATTAAATTATTATCTTTACTATGTTAGGTTATATGATAATGCAAGTATTTTATGTTTTTTTTTTGGTTCACCTAAAGGCTATATGATAAAAATTACAACTAACAGAATTGAAAAGTTTTTATTTGCAAAATTATATAATTAAATTTATCATTCATGAGTTAAAATTTGCTATATGTTAAAATACAACTAGATAAATATAATTAAAATGGAAAAAGGTTATAATCAAATTTTATCATTCATAAATTAAAATAAGCTAAAGTTAATATGATAAATATTAAAAGATTTTTTTTTATATAATTAAATTTGTCATTAATAAGCTGTAGCAATATAATATAAAAATACCTGAATAGAAATCTGTAACAGCCCCGTGAATATAATTAATAGTCTCATTTTCTTGAAGACACTTTTACGCACTGATTATTCTATCTATCTATCCTTTTATATAGCATACAGCAATAAACGTAACCAACCTTTGTCCAATGTCTCTCACGATAAGAGAAATTGACGGATAACTTATCTTTAAAAGTAAAAATCTTTGTGTATTTTAATGTTTAAAATTTAAATATCATAATTCTTCTAATATTGTAGTTGTTGTATTAGAAAACTGTCGTACCTACAAGAATTTTAAATACCCCGTGTGAAAAATTAATTAAGTTAAGTTAACACTAGGTGTATTTTTTTATGTGTATAAATATCATTCTGTATATAAAAAGTTCCCTAAGGCGCGTCCTTTTTACAGCGATATTCTCACTGATCAAATTATACAATGATTTATATATTTAAGATAGAGGAAATTATAATGAATATTTTTTTTTTATTAATTTTTACTCTACTCCCCTGCCATCGTGTCCAGGGACTTTATGTATCTCACTTTTTTTTTTCAACAAACAAAAATAAATACATTTCTCTGCTACTGTTTGTGAAATAGTGTATTGGAAGTGTTACGCGTCGGGAATTACGCCCCGACTACATCGGTAATATTTTTATTAACAATATTCATGGGCAAGCCGGGGCGCAATTCCTCACGAGACCCGCTCTTTCTGTCTTGTTTGCCGCCTTTATATATACGATGATTTTTTCACAGTATAATGAATATTTAGTCTCATTTAGTTAAAAAAGTCTCTTTGTTTTAGGTTTAATCTAAGAATTCGTTCATAGAATATTAATATTTTTTTAAACATGTTTTTCGTGTTTTTTCTTGTGTTTTCTTGATGAGACCGAAACTATTCTAAATAATTAAAAAAAAAACTGGATTTATTAGATTAGATTTTGTAATTTGGCATAGGGAATCCATTGTGTTAGCATTTAATATTCATTTAATTAAATTCTAAATATTTATATGAAACATAATTTAAGACACTTGCTACAAGTGCGCATTTGCAATTGTTACTCATTTGACGCAGTCGTTTACGAATTGTTACGAATTGACTCTTTCTCTACATCTCCATGAAATGGGATGGTCGAGTGGGAGTAGGAAATAGATGATAAAAGTGGTTGTAACACATGCGCACGGGCAATTCCTTTGTTTAAGTTCATCAGTGAAGTGAATTATAGTCAATCAAGTCATTAAATTTAAAGTTAAATTTCTTACCCTAAAAAATAGTTGAAATAGCTACTAACAATTAGGTCGAATCAGAATCAAAACCAAAAAAATTATACTACCTTTGCGAATAAATAGTGTTATATTGTTAAACGATTGCATATCTACCTTTGACCAATGTACAGAAATAAAGTGACTCAATGGAAACAGATCAGTCAAGCGAGGGGATGTCCCGTCCCAGATGTAATGTAAATAAATGTAAAATTTTATACACCAATGCACAGTAGGTGAAGTCCCGTGACCATCATCTTTGTTGTGAATAGTGCTAGCCTAGTTTCGTTATACGCGCCTCAACCTTGGGGTCGAGCATCGAACCCCGACTGCACCAATGTATTTCTCTAAATACGAAATAAACAAAATTCATACGGTAAGAAAACATAATGAAGAAGAAAGTACTACACCTCTGGGATACAATCACTGCGATGACGTCATTCCCTGATTCATTCTAATTAGGGATGCATCGATACGCGAGTAATAATTAAGTTAAAATAAAATATGATAAACAACTGTCAATAATTAAAATAAACATAGATAAGATTTTTGTTGAAAAAACAGAGCATTCTCATGCTTTGCAGAGGAGGTCTATTACGCAAGTCTGTCTGTATAAGACCTATACATTACTTTTTGAAAGCGCGAAATTTGTAAAGTGTCGTTGTATATAGCCGATATATCGGCAAACCCAAAATTATCGCCAAAAATTTGGTTTCGGATGCATCCCTAATTCTAATAAAGTTATTCTGGATAAGGATGTATATAACTTCTCGACCTTACCACCCAAATCCTTCATAGAATAATTACGCATCTCAAGAAGATGATGATGAATTGATGATGAATAGATCTATAAAGAAAACAGATACAGAAATCTGAAACCCGGGTTGTTGTTTCACTTATTTTTCTGATGTTATTGCATGATATATGATACTTGAAAATGAACACTAATATAAACAATCTTTTAAAATTCTTTATTATAATCTACCTCGGACTCTGTACCTATTATAGACTAAATAAAAGTTCATCAAAGCAAAACTCAGAGAGCAAGATTCAGAATCGATACTAAGGGTAAGGTCTGTCTCCGGTAGGTCAAAAAAGACATACGGAATTTAGAGTTCGCGCAAATAGTCCTTCCTGAATCTTCGACTTGGAACAAGTCTATAAGCACCGTCTTACGACCACACCAGAATTGAATGCAGAGTAAAATGAATACGCGTATAATAATATTATGTATGTATATTGATTAAAATTAAATGCGCCTGAAAGTTTTTGTTTAGCAAACTTTTGTGACACTTAATTTGCTAAGTGATAATCATTATTATACTTCTACTGTACTTTTCTTTATTTTTCTAAGAAATACAGTGCAAACGCTAAGAAGTCAGTGACATTAAACTGCCTATGTTTTTTGTTATGTTACACCTATAAGCCAAGTTTCTTTGTAATAAATATTCCGATAGCTTACCATAGGGGAGCGCTCGCTTTGACATATTTTTTTACGCTTACATCAAATCATGTCAAATGTTGTTGTAGTCCCAACGCTTTACCAGTCTTCCCTTGCTGCCCTTTCGATCTTTTGGATACCACTACACTCATTGTCCCATTGTTATTTCTTCTATTTATAATTTTTTTTTATTATTGAACAGGCGGCAAACGGGCAGGAGGCTCACCTGATGTTAAGTGATAGCGCTCCCCATGGACACTCTCTTTTAAGAATCGGTACTTAAATTAAAATAAAGTAGATGTATAATCAATTGTAAGATGCATTGATCTTAATGATATATTTAATATAAAAGAAGATTAAGAAAGCCATTACGTCTAATAAAGGATATCAGAGCTTTTTTAATATTTTTAATTATATTAAATATATATATTTGCTGGTAATTGGTATTATAATCTGAGGGTATCATCTATACGATACATGACTGAGTTTCGTAAATAGTTTGTATTATATAATAGTTTATCTCTTCTGTAATAATATTAATGTGCCTCCAATCAATATAATTTTTTGATATAATAACTTATACATATAATTAACGTAAATTCAAGAAGTGTATAAATTTGTTGTAAATGGTGTATATTCTAACCAAACGAACAGATATCAATTCCCTTAGTTAAAACAAAATAAAACCAATTTTAAATCATAAGTTAAAGGTTCCTTGTTCATTTTAAAACTTTTCGTAATACTGAGAACAATTTGAGACTTTATTTTCAAAATAGGTACAAATAGAAAGTATTTAGCATATTAAATTAGTATCACAGAAATAAAATTAAACAAAATAAACGTTAAAAAAATTGCAATTAGATATTAGACACTTTCTAGGTTGTTATTTTGTCTAGAATGTTCGAAGTGACTCTGTAGGCTCTGGCTGTTGAGTTTTTCTCGTCGTATAGCTTGAGATCGGGCACGCCTTTTACCCGCTGGAGACGCCATTATGGAGCGTCTTCGATCAGCTAAACCTATAAAGTTATAGCTGGTATACAGTTGGTACCGACTAAAAGATGAAGGGTTTCTGCAGAAATTGCTCACGGTGTCCTCCATTTCAGCAATTTTTTATTTTATATACATATATAAGCGCACCACCACTTGTGGAACCAGCTGCCCACTGAAGTATTTCCGAACCAATTGGACATAGGGTCCTTCAAGAATAGAGCGTACAAATTCTTAAAAGGCCGGCAACGCACTCGAGAGCCCTCTAGCATTGAGAGTGTCCATGGGCGGCGGTATCACTTGACATCAGGTGAGTCTCCTACCCGTTTGCCACCCTGTTCTATAAAAAAATATAAATTGGAACTTAAAAACTTAAATTTTTTTCTAAATTAACTTTTTGAAAAGTTCGATAAATTCGTCAGGAATAAGTTTCATTTATTATATATTATATAAATATATATTATAGATATTCTTTAGACAGCTTGTATAACATCCATCCTGTACAAAAAAGTTTAACAATTCTTGAATTGTTGTTGTTTATAGAACTTGATAGTTAAAATTATGACAAATCTCAATCTCTCTTTTAACTGTAGAACTCTTGCATCTCCTTCTGTCAAATTGTCATAATTACTCTTAGTTCATTAAGAATATAAGTTCAGTGCCAATTAGAGACAAAATATCTTTATCTTCTGTTACACGGCCGTTTACTTTTGGATTTAAGAAAACGACATTAGTTAAAATAACTGCTAGATTGTTGATATAACTGGCTATATTATGGTAGAATTAAAGTTAAACTTTTCACCTTTAAGTCTAGTTAAGTCAGAATAATCATGGACATCATGCTTTTCGTCTTCTTGACTGGCCTTCATCATTTCTTGATACAAGTCGTTGAATTTCTTACCCAAATGGGCATCGTCCAAGGTCCGACCGAGGCGCTTACCAGAAAATCCTAACGACTTGGATAATGGTACTTCATCCATTGATTCTAAGTTGGGTTGTTCTGATATTGTTCTCTGTAAGGAAAATCTTCTAAATTTCAGGTTTTGTTTAGACTTAAAAAAAAAGATTTATCGTTAAATTTTGACAATTATGTTAATTCGAGATTAATAAATATAGCAATTTGTAAAAAAATAATTTGTGCTATTAATATGTTACCCATTATGGGTTTTTATTAATTGATCTTTCATTATGTACTTAGATAAATAAAGATTAGGTTATAAATTAGTTAATTATTAGATCAAGAAGGTATTAAAACAAACTTGTATAAAAACCCATCGTTATATTGTCATCACTGTGGTGTATTTATTTATTAATTTTCAAACGATTGCTGCATACATAGCGTGATATCAAACTGTTTTTTACATTACTCTTGCGTTACGATCCAAGTTATCTTAAAAAGAAATATAAAAACAACAAGATAACAGTAAATTATAGTATAATTTTAGTTCACAAATACGGTCCCGATATTCCAAGAGCTGGCGCTAATACACGGAGAAAATTATCTTTATAATATACCTGCCCGCAAGCTTCGCACGGCTGAACTATATTTTAAAATATTTGACAATAAATATAGCCTATACAATAATTACAAAACTCTGTTATTACTATTAGTATAGATAAAAATACTACAACCAATCGTATGGGAATTCGGTCTTTAATCAGAAATTCATCAATCAAAAATTGGTAGTGTACACTAATAATTTAAACTAGGCATACAAAGCTACGTAATAAATTCACCAGCCCTGTGATATGATTACTTTTTATTGAACTTCAAAAGGAAATGAATGTTAACTTACTTAGAAGAGATCAAAACGGAGATTTAAGTTATAAGTGCATTTACGAAAAGTAAAAGTGCACCACATTGGAAATTTAATTGTTAAATTATATGAAGATACCTCTATTAGTAGAGACAATAATAAAATCAAAACCATCACTAAATCAAAAAGTCCCATCACTGTGTCAATCAAGAATTATGTGATAACTGAGTCTATGTCACTGGTTCAACGGAACGACTTGATCTTGCATTGTTCGAAGACAATGGTATTTATAAGATTTTAAAACAAACACAATTATTGAGGCGTGTGTTGGTAATGCAAGCTGTCTCTTTGAACAAGCATCATTGCAACGGTTCCGTACTATAGCGTTGATACAATCAATTTGTTTTCATTGAATCAACGACTTAAATTTTATTACGGACTCCTTACTCCTAGGATAAGATCTATCTTATTATCTCATCAAGCTCATCTGATGTTAAGTTATACCGCCATGGACACTCTTAATACCAGAGCGCTCGCCTGTGCGTTGCCTTTTCTTAAACCCAAAATTAATTGTTTGTTTGTTGGGTTGAACGTGCACTCACATAAAAACTTCCATACAATCGCAGTTGGTTCCTACACCAAATTTGTGAGGGATCATTCCCTCGCAAATGGCTGTTTCAGCGCAGAGGAATCAGTCACCCACGTAGTCCTGGATTGCGAGGCTGTGGCTAAACAACGTACGGAAATCCTCGGAACAGTGAGGTCGCTCCGAGAAGCCTGTGAAGTGCCCAGGAGACTTCTGTGCTTCTGGAAGGAGCTGGGCTGGCTTAAGTAGCCAGGGCTTTACGCAAAACGGACCAATTTCGAGTCTAGCTGCGGAAACTGAGCCCACCTACCTTACCTTACCTTACCTTCCCTCGCAAATTCATCATTCATCATGGTCATTCGTTACGTGGTCATCCACGTAACGAAGTGTGAGTCAATTTGTATGGGGCTGACGTTAGTCTTCACTTTTGTCTGTCTCCTGGTTCGATGAAAGGTTTTATGTTATATTATTATACGACCGAATTTACGCTGCATTTTTTCAGTAGCATTATTTAGGACAAATCCGCGAGGAAGTTATTACCATAATATTACATGGATTTTCTCAATCTATTTAAAATTGAATCTATCTCTCACGACATAATGTCTTTTCCGTGTCTATTTTAAACCAATTACTAAGAATTGAATCACAATAGCTATATAAAGGCGAAGCAGACAGGATAGTTAAGACAAATTTAATATGTCCACAATAAAACAATAACCCTCGATTAAAAGAATAAATTCTACAGAAGCTGAAAATTTCTTACTTAATTACGAACAATGAACATTAATTTATTGGACAAACTTTATAAAAGAAATCCCTATTTATCTGACGATACAGTAGTATTAAGAAAAAAACATTAGAAGAAAATTATTTAATTCCGTCACACTGCGGAGGTCTTGCAACTGTACAGTTGGTTATAATTTCCAAATCTTTGGTAATGCTATTTTGTTTGCAAAATGCCAGATGAGCCATTGAAGTATACTATACAACAAACAGATGGCGCTTTTTTATGTGTCGAATGATTTTATATTGCTCTCTAAGGCCAATCTGATATTACACAGGTCTCAGATTTTTGAGTCGAATGCTCGTTTCCTCACCAATACCCAATGTAAGGAATTACGGTATTCTATATTTTTAGAATACACCACTCTCTCTCGCCCCTGAGGCTATCCGTGCCATTACCGGTTATCCCCCAACGGATCTTATCTTTTCCACCATTACATGAATATAAGTGACTTTGATATTTTCAGTTTGAGATAAACGAGTGCTCCTGTTCGGAGCATGACACATATTTACGAAATAGACTGTTTAAATGTATAAAAGAGGAGTGATCAAAGCAACAAGCAATATCGTAACTTGTAACGCTATTGGGTTATTATTATTATTATTACCTAAAAATATGAACACGCATTAATTTAACAAAAACAAAAGAATAGCGATCAAAAACTTTTTCCACTACTCAAACATAATACCCGATAAGAGTGGAATAAACAATATTTCTTTATGTCATGGGTCAAGTGATTGTCAGTATCGCCTCTCGATGTAACCAGATTGAACTGGCTCCGCACGAACAGTATTGCCAATAAATAATTTGTAAATTCTCGGGGAATTTCTCAACGTTAGGAAAGATTATGGTATCGTTAATTACACAAGTCCATTAATTAGTCTATGCTTGTTACAATGTAATATGCCACCTGCTGAGTATTGTGATATTATATGTCTAAAGATTAAAGTCATATGTTAGATAGACGTTTTTATAGAACACATGGTACGCAGGCTGCATCGTTTATACTAGAATATGACATTATACGTATTTAGGTCTTACGAAAGCAAGATATATTTTAATAAATACTATAATATTATTTTAATATACAATAAATAATATCCCTATGGGTCTGTTTCACAATGTCCGGATAAGTTCCAAATAAGCTATTTATTACTTATTTGTAGGATAAACAGTATTTTTGCGTTTCACGACTGTCAGATAGCGCTATTTGTCATGAAATGCCAAGTATCTTATTAGGAACTTTTATATTTCGAATAATTTATGTGTTGCATAGCTATTTGGCACTTTATCCATATATTGTGAAACAGGCCCTAAATCTCGTATTAAGTTTAAATTACGAACTGCAACTTAAACAAATAAAAAAAATATATCATCATTACTCGAACTTCAAAGATTCGTGATATGTGAAAAGCACACAGATAATTAGTTAACGTTATATTTCGTTGTGTTTAAACTAGTATGTCATATAGACTTTTCATAAAAAACCCAAATTTTTCCCAGTTCAAATCGTAATTGTAAATGCAAATTGACAGAAAGAGCAATTATGGTTCATATATTGTTTATAATTTGCAATCTTTGTCATCGCTAATATAGGAAGTATCTGGCATACTTTGCACGTAGGTAACTAAGAAATAAAATTGGCCTCTATCAAGTTAACGACTTTGCGAGCCGAGTCCCCGTTCATAATGATAGGCCGGCTTTCTTCAACTATCTGAACTTATTCTGAACGGCAAAGAACTGCTTTGAACTGGTTATATATCATATTTTAGTTTTTATTTATGTTATTCGGAATTAACCGCTTTGCAAATTAGGGTTAAGAAACCGGAATATTTTTGTTGATTAGTGCAGGGGTACTCCCTTGCACAAGACTTGTAAAGGATTAGTAGTATGAAAAGGCACCAGTAGGTATGTGTTTATACTAAAATGTAAATGAATATCTACTTCCGTAATATTTGATGAGATAATGTAAATTATATTAATACAATTAGTAGTTACACAATAATGTAGTGATACAAAATAAAAAAAGTTCGCAAATAAATTATTTAGGTACATATATGTTGTAAATCATATATTTATTATAATACAAACTCCTAACGAATAAAATATAAAATTTAAAGCCAAATTAGATTTTCCGTTTTCTGATACGTTCTGATATGTTCATAAGTGTAAATAGTAAATATGTTTTTAATATAGTTTCAAATAATCTGACATACAGATAGAGCTAGAGTTATTAATATAAATTGACACACCTTGAACTTCACAACAATAAATATATGTACATATATACTTAGACACTTTCTCGAAAAAAAATTAATGTTTCCTTGTCTTCATGAATTAATAAAACGTATGAAATATACATTAAAATACCTACCAAAGCAGGATCTAATTTTAGACGTCACGCTAGGGTTTTTTTTAATTTGATAAAAAAAATTAAACTGTTTGCAGTCTTTAGGTTCATGATAAAGCTATCAAATGTTTTGGGCGTCAATCAAAATAATGACGAAATACCAAAGTCAAGGACGTAGTGAACCTACAATTATTTCTTTATAAAGGAAGGAGATCACAGCTTCGTGTTAGTTAGACCACAGTCGTAAACGCGATCGGGCGAAAATTACCTACTCAAAGATGCCACCCGTTGCTGTGCCTAATGAGGTAATATTCAATTTGAATTATATTTGTGAGAAATTTTTCTATTTTATAATTCTAACCAGTTACGCTTTCTGTTGTTTTTTTTTTAATTTTTAGGCGCCAAAAAAGTCGCTTCGGATTGCAATAATCGGACAGAGTACGTTTGCTGCGGAAGTTTTTAAATTACTTTTAAAGGATGGACACCAAGTTGTCGGTGTATTCACTGTCTTAGATAAAGGAAACAGAGAGGATCCTTTGGGTAAGCATTTTTAATCTAAAAATATGTTTTAATTTTTTTTTCGCCCCTGGCGCAGGATATTGTCTTTCGACCATACCGCCTAGTATTTCGTAGAAACATATGTTTTAGGTTACCTCAACTTTAATGGTGATAATATTAATTCGCTATTGAGAGTCAAACATTCTTGATCTGTTGTCAAATTTCACTTATTTCAGAATTACAGTTGATTCAGTAAGAATCAGCACACGTTAGTTAAAATGTAGGGCAAATATTATAAGCAAGTTTAATTATTAATAATGCTGATAATATACAAAGTATAAATAGTATTTCCTGAAATTAAGATTACATGTCTTGCGATAATATTTAACCTCAATAATATACATTGAAATATAATGTTTGTGTACTATTATTTGCTTAGAATATTTACGTCTGTTGTTTATAAAAGAAATAACATACACTGGACAAAATTTTCACACCAAATTGAGTGCTTTTTGTTACAAAAATATATGGAATCAAACTATTTTATAAAAAATATAAAATTATAACTATGAGTAAGGACGAAAATGAGTAAGGACTGTCTATCATAAATTTTTATTCAAATAATATTCTTTACAGCAACCATCGCATCACAAAATGGAATACCAGTGTTCAAATACAAGAGTTGGAGAATCAAAGGCAAAGTTATACCAGAAGTTCTAGAAGAATACAAATCCGTAAGTTTTTACTCTTTAGCTATCGTTCAGTTACTTTATCAGGGGGTCTAGTCAAGACAGCGTAACAGTAGTGTATGTAGAAAGTCGAAAACTAAATTTGTATGAAAATGACAGCTGTAGTTGGTACCAAATGTCGACACTAGCTGTCATTTTCATACAAATTTAGTTTTTACTTTCTACATACACTACTGTTACGCTGTCTTGACTAGACCCCCTGTTTAGAAAGTGTTGTTTTTTTCTTACCCGCTTAAAATTTCACCCAATAGTGTGTATTGTATTTGAAATCCAACATACGAGGCTTAGTTGATGCTTAAACAGTAGTGTATGTGGAAAACTAAATGTGTATGAAAACTTGTCGACACAACATCTTGACTAAGCCTTTGGTTCTATTTGTATCGCTTTTTGTGTACTGACATTTGACATTTTCCTATGAGAAGGACGATTTGTCGGCATAACTTCGATTACTTTCTTATATTTGTGTGCACTAAAACTACGTTTACTTTTGATTATTTTTACCGTCAATACAGTGTTAAAATCTGTTACGAAATACAATAGAAAAAAATAACCAATATAATGATTTCTTATGATTGAAGATAATTTATAGACGATCTCGGATCTCAATGGAATATGTGCAAATGATTTATTACACATATATAGTTCTAGGATTGCAATTTACATTCTTTAGTTTTTATACGGAAATGCAAATTACCGTGTGTCACAATATTGTACAACCAATTATTTTGTGATACTTAAAAGAATTTTATTTCGGCATCGACAAAAGTTTTAAGTCATTTGAAATAATTGTAAAATAGACTGTAAATAAACATTAAAAAAATATTCCTTAAATAAGAACAAGAGTTAACGAACATTAAAAGATACAAGTACCGCGTACTAGATTGATAACCCATACATATCAGACAGCTCGATGCGTGACAGTTTAAATTATCTACTTACCTCTTATGGACTCCCAATAGTCAAGAAATTTAACAGATGTATAATAAAGCTGGTAACAATTTAAGTCTCTCTCAAGATCTGTGGATCAAGATGAAATAAATGTGGAAACGTATGATTTTCTTTTGTACTTTCTTCATTCGTTCTTTAAGGGAATGACGTATTGTTAATTCTATAAAGATTATAAAAAAATATTGAATACCTACTGGGTATTTGCGTCTTCCGTGAATAACATTTCCGTGCGTTCATAAGAATTTACTAGGCACATGATATTTTGTGCCTTATTTAGTTGGCATAAAGATTCTTATGCAATGTAAAATATAATTTAAAAATTAAAGTTCATTCTGCTGCAATAAAAATGACGGCCTTAATACGATGTGTGTTGCAGGATTTACAGAACATACTGCACCGAACAAATCTATTTGCTATGATGTATGTTCGTTTATTTTTCCGCCCAAACGATAATTAAAATATTTATTCTTTTTACATTTATAGCGTTACACAGTCTTTAAATATTATATGTACGGCAAATATAAATAATCAATATATGATATAAATAGCAATAGACAAATTGAAATTAACTTTATTAATGATTTTCTCCAAAAAAATTCAATCAACATGGTAAGGTTGTTTTTAAGAAAACTAAATGTAACTTAGAGCAAAATTGTAAACAATATTTATTCAAATTTAATTTATTTACCAAATCACTTAGAGCATGTTTCCTATTCATCTTCGCGAGAATTTGTGTATTGTGTAACGAATAGTTTATATAATGTCGTGTGTTTTATCAACACTTACCTACCATTACAACTCTAATTACTTTCATGAATACGGGTTTGTTATATAAATGCCGCTAAAGCATATTAGTTGAGCATTACGGAAAAAAACATTCTTCTTATTTTTTTTAACTAAATATATTCTTTGTATCGCCTCTTTTGAAAAAGGAACAAATTACAAGGCGCTGAGAAAGATCGACTATCAGCATTATAATACAAATATAGATTATAAGAAAATATGTTGAAATAAATTTCGTTCTGCTAAAAATACTTTTAACAGCATAATTTGTACAAACACCTAAGCTTTACATATTAAAATTTTACCATTACATAAGCAAATATTAAAGAAACCGTAACTTAAACTGGGATAAAGACTTTCTTCCAATTAGATTTTTTGTGCAACATGTCTATGATGCCTTCTGCAAATTTGATAATATATATGTAATATGTATTATATAATTATCATATGTATATTGTATATATTTAAATTTGGCGTAGATATGCTGTAAATAAATAACGCTTTCGTCACCATTACTTTGCACTTTTTATAAAACTTCCTAATTGTCTCAAATAATTTGTTATATCACTGAACATATTACATATGACATATTTTTACCACTTCTGAAGTGAATTTTTCAGAAGAGGTATACCACGGATCTTCACTTGCTACGGTCCATAAATGGTCATGGGTACTTTTCGCTGGTTCTCTAGTACCTTCTGGAGTTGGTCCAGCTAAGCACGACAACGCCTACCCAACACTACTTCACCATTGCCTAGTCTATCCTAGAATCTATATCTAATAGATTATTCTTATTCATTCGTTCCCATTCGTCTCAACACATTACACTTCGACAGTTATCAACTTGGTCCTTAATATGAATTATGAAAAGATTCAAGGAAATTTCAAACATCATTTGGTCATATCGTTTATATAGAAACAAAATATGTATTGAAATGATTTATTCTACGATTCGGCAGTTGACTAAATTTTTCACTGGAAAAACTTATTTGCAGGTAGAAGCAGATTTAAACGTTCTACCATTCTGTACGCAATTTATCCCCATGGAAGTGATTCTTTACCCCCAGTACCAAAGTATTTGCTACCACCCCAGTATCCTCCCGAGACATAGAGGAGCGTCATCCGTGAATTGGTAAGTGGACTTAGTTAAGATACAAAACATGTTATTAAGTCTTACAATGATATACAATAGAACTGTACAATGGGCACATCTAATCCATTAAAAATATACTAACACAAGTTATTTCATAATTTTAACGTTATTTATTTCAAAACACGATGGTTTTACTATTTATTATTTATTTATAGGACCCTTATAGAAGGCGACACAACTTGTGGTCTTTCCATATTCTGGGCGGATGACGGTTTAGATACAGGACCAATTTTACTGCAAAAAAGTTTTCCGTGCACCATTGATGACACTGTTGACACAATTTATAATAAATATTTATATCCCGAAGGTAACTTTATTTTTTTTTTTATTTTTTTTTTTTTATTGATAAAGATTGCCAACGCTCGGCACACTGATACATTGGTAAAAACAAACACTAAATACAATTTTGAATGTGATAAGCAATTAGAGGCAAACATGACATTCATTTAGAGCACATACAAACATCAATAGAAACAATTTTTAAACAAAAGAAACATTACAAAAAAGAAACAATTACAAAAAACTAAACTAAAATCGATTTTAAAGTGTGAGGGGAGCAACTCTGGATATCCAGACCTAGCTTGTTTATCAGAATGCTTAATCTGGACACCGGAGAGCTTTGACCAAAACGCGTCCTACGGAAAGGAGGGACAAATGAAATAACGGGATGCCTAGGGGATCGAGAGGGTACATGAATCTTAAATCTAGTAAGAAGGTTCGGACAATCGATCTTATTATTGAATATCTTTGCTACAAACGATATATCAATAATTTTTCTGCGATTCTCCAATGACATCATATTAAAGTGTGCCAGCCTGGTTTCGTACGTTGGCAACTTTTTTTTCGAGATGCCACTGGAAAAAAGCAGATGCCACAGTAACCTCTTTTGTAATCTCTCGAGTCGTAGCATGTGCGTCGCATAATGCGGCCTCCATACAACTGAACCATATTCTAGAATGCTCCGCACGAGACTATTGTATAATAGTATTTTTGATTTGATGCTACGAAATCCTTTCGTATTTCTTATGACAAAACCAAGCATTCTAGAAGCTTTCTTAACTATAAAGTCTTGGTGTTCTGAGAACGTTAGCTTATTGTCATAAAGTACCCCCAAGTCACGAACCACTCTTTCCTCTCGAAGTCTTACGCTACCTATATGATAGTTGTGAATTAAAATATCCCTTTTTCTAGCAAAACGAATAAAGTGACACTTTCGGACATTTAGCTCCATACCATTGGAGACACACCATGAGGTCACTTCATTCAGATCAGATTGGAGCATTGAGCAATCATCGGAGCTACTGATAACACGGCAAAACTTGAGATCATCTGCGTACATGTACTCCTTAGAATGCTTAAAACAAGTTGTTAAATCATTTACAAATATATTAAATAGTATTGGCCCTAAATGAGAGCCCTGCGGTACACCGGAAGATATTTCATGTATAGTGGAGCTAAAGCCGTTAACGACAACGAAAAATTTGCGAATACTTAAATAAGATTCAATCCATTTAAGAAAACGTGGTGATACGCCATAGCTAGACAACTTATTTAAAAGTATAGAGTGAGGAACTCGATCGAAAGCCTTGCTGAGGTCTGTATAAATCGTATCAACTTGGAGACCACGATCCAAAGCATCACTTAGGAATTCAGTATACTCAACTAGATTAGTTGTGGTTGATCTACGTTGCATAAACCCATGTTGTGATAAAGCAATTAACTGTTCAAAGTGTTTATAAAGATAGGGACATACTAGAGACTCAAGTATTTTAGCAAAGGAGGAAAGAATAGAAATGGGTCTATAATTAGCTACTAGCTCTTTTTCCCCCGACTTATAGATAGGTACCACTTTAGCCATTTTCCATTTGTCCGGAAAAACTCCTAAGTTAAGAGATTTATTATAAATTGTAAGTAGAGGTTCCACCAAATACTTAGCACATTTGAGTATAAAAATGGGCGGAATATCGTCTGGGCCAGCACCCTTATACTCGTCCAAGTGTTTTAGTTTCTTAAGAAGATTTTCATAATTCAAAGCCGGCGGACACAAGTAAAGAGCACTATTATCAAGTTTAGAAAATAAGGATTTCTGTTCCTTGCTTTGCCTAAAATTAATGTTATTACTAGGAGTATATACAGTTTTAAAATGAGTGGAAAAAAGTTCGCAGACTCGGTAACCGTCAGAGGCAGAAGTGTATCCATCAGACATAGCCAAGGGGTAAGAACTATTGCCGCAGCGTTTGTTTTTTACATATGACCAAAAATATTTAGGATTTGCGTCTATTTTATTTTCTATATCGGAGATATACTGCTTATAGTAATCACTGGCCATTTTCTTGCATCTTTTACTAAGTAAAGTCAATTCTAGCCCGTCCCTTGCGTTTTTATATTTTTTATAACGTAGTCTTATTTTATTCTTCTCTTTTAAAGTTCGAATTAAGCATCGATCAAACCATGGGGGATAGCGGTTTTTACTAGGTTTGCTTAAAGGAACGTAATTATTGATTATATCTCGTATCTTCAAATAAAAAACATTTACAATCAAGTTTATGTCGTCAATCCCAGCGAAAAGTTTCTCCCAATCGCATTTTGTTAGCTCAATAAAGATATTGTCATAGTTAGCTTTACGGAAATTACGCTTAGTCGTGACTATGTTAAAAGGTAATTCAGGATTTCTGGCCAGGGAAATTTCAATATCCAAGGGAGGATGTAGTTTATCAATAACGCTTAAAACACCACACGAATTGCTCACCTCACACGATGGCAAATTTGTAAGTACAAGGTCTAGAATTCTGTTACAATTATTAAGGATATAATTATGTTGCTTTAGATTATTAGTGTCTATGAAATCGACAAATGGTTGACAAGAAGGAGGGGCATAAAATTCACCACTAGAATTGCTCCAGCGTATATCTCTTAAATTGAAGTCACCAACAATACAATGATGTACAGAGTGTTCGAAAATTTTATTGCAATTTGTGGTGAATTTTTATAACATAGAATAGTTGACGGGCGGAGGAAAGTAAACTACACAGAAATCAATTTGATGAAGGTAACGTGGCGCCAGCAGTTCCACTCGAACCCAGATTTCTTCTAAATCAGATTCCCAACTAATCATTCTTTTGGATTTAAGTTTCTTTGAGATCGCAATAATGGTGCCACCTCCATCTTTTTTGTGGGAGTTTAAGGTCTCAGACCGATCCCGCCTGTAAACCACATACCGTTCATCAAACAGCTCTGAGCTATAGATCGAGTCTTTTAACCATGATTCAGTTAAAATGATAATATCATAAGTGTTACAAAGTAATTGGGTGTAGAAAGAATGCGTTTTAGTTCTTAAACCTCTAGCATTTTGGTAATATATACTTAGATTAAATACACTTGTTATATTCGGTTTTTGGTAGTTACAATCGATTTTGTTTACATTGTGTGGGGTGCCCACTGTTCAACATATATATATATTTATAAAACAAGCTAAGCGTACTTATGATAAGCGACTTAATATGTCTACGCTTTTTACATGGAGGAAGTTTGATTCTGCGTTTTTTCGCATGAAAATACGGCCGTTGCGCACCCATACGTAGCTGTATTTTAGTTCCTTTGCTTTCTGCCTAGCAGCGGCATGTAATACCTTATTTTCAGGCGTTAAGTGCTCCACCACATAGACAGCAGACTTCGCAATGCCACCAATGCCCAAGTGACTAGAGTTTAGTTTATTGTCCTTATTCGCTTTGTTGAACTTTATGGAAGCCGCGATAAATTCGTCGCGTAGACGCGGGCTACTAAACTTAGCCAGAATGGAGCGAGGACGATTAGATTTGCTGTCTAGTTTAGCGACTCTGGAGCAGTAGTGGATATTTTGTTCATTGACAGGGCACTCGATGACATTCCCAACTTGCTGGATAATTTTGGTTAGGTTTTCACCTCTGTGTTCCGGGACACATTGAATTTCTATATTTACAATAAATTAACGACCAAAATTAATATGTTGAAACAGTTTGAAGTTTTTTTAGATTTTAAATGTCTAGCCAAACACGATTACGAGGATTGCATTCAGAATATTCAGTCTGTTCTTTATTTTTAACAGTATTTTTTATACCTTTTAAATTTATCGTTATATTACTAATAATAAATTAAATTTTTCCAGGAATTAAGGCTTTATCTGAATCGGTAAATATGGTAGCAAATGGTACAGCACCGAAAATTAATCAAACAGAGGAAGGAGCTACTTATGATCCAGCATTATTTAAGGCGGAGACGCATCAGGTACCAGTTTATATATTTTGCTATGCCATGCTGATTAGATTAAAAAAAGCATAATTATTTTAATTACATAAGTTTTCTTTAAACGTACAATCTTGTATATGAAACGTATATTATTTTGAAATAATTTGCTGTGTTTTAACGCAGATTTTATTATTTCATCAGCTTCCAAACTTTATATAAATCGTTAAACTGTTTTATTTTTCAAAATAAGGAAAAATAAACTATCCTTAAAGAATTGGTCCTATACGTAGCTGCCTTTTAAATAAAAAGTTAAACAAAAATCATATTACAGATCGATTGGTCCAAAGGTGGCGTAGCCCTACACAACTTTATCAGAGGACTTGATTCGTCTCCAGGAGCCACCACTTTCATTAAACCACAATCCAAAGACAGTGAAAATGAAAATATTGAGATCAAGTTCTTTGGCTCTTCTCTATGGGAAGCTGAATATGAAGCAGAGGGAGATGTTATTATTATACCTGGATTAAAGAAACCGGCTGTGATTCATGACGGTGGTTTGCTGATTACAGCAAATGATGGTGTAAAGGTATGTAGAATTGACAGTTGATGTCATGTGTAGATTTAGAATGAAGAAGTGAGTATTAGTTATATGCTTAATGAAAGGCAATTAAAAGTAGAGATATAAACTAACACATCGACTTAATTTTCGTTAACGTATTATGAGTATGCCTAAATTTAACGTACCGATCGTGGAAACTTCTATAAATACCTAAAGCTATCGTCCAACGTAGTTCAACAATTCAAACGTACACAAGCACAAATACTACATTTTCTTAATTCTAAATATGTGTCAATTTTTCAGTTAAATATACAAAGATTAAAAGTAAACGGAAAAATGATCAACGCACAAAATTTCTATAAAGCCAATGAAAACAAAGTATCTATAGAGTTAACTGACGAAGAAAAGAAATTCGTTGAGAATGCTAGAAATATTTGGAAAGCAATACTTAGAATAGACATAGACAATGACACGGATTTCTTCGATGCAGGAGCAGGATCCATGGATGTTGTTAGGTTAGTAGAAGAAATCAAAGATTTAGTTAATATAGAATTACAAAACGAAGACATTTATATGAACACGACATTTGAAGAATTTTACAATATAGCAATTTTAAAAGCAAGAGGAGATTCGAGTAATCAAGAAATTAAGTACGAAGGCGTTGAAATGGAAACTAATAAAATGAAAATAAAATTCCCAACACAATTGTTCATTGATGGACAGTTTGTTGATTCTGATAGTGGAAAGACTTTAACATTGATTAATCCAAGTGACGAGTCAGTTATATGCAAAGTACAGAGTGCGTCCAAAAATGATGTTGATAAAGCTGTAAAGGCTGCGAAGAAGGCATTTGAGGAAGGGGAATGGTCGAAAATCAGCGCCAGGGAGCGTGGACAAATTTTATTCAAGTAAGTAAACATTTGTATTCTTTCTTTTTTTTTGGTTGCTCTGTAAATAAATTACTTTTCAAAGAACTTCAGTCTTTTAGATTTTATCAAAATATGTGTAACAGGAGTTAGCTATTTATTGAGTTTCATATTAAACTGCTTATAGACATGCCAAATAAACCCAAATAAACATATGTTGCGACGGAATTAACTAAAATCGAAAACTATTAATAATTTTCAGATTAGCAGACCTTATGGAGCAACATAAAGAAGAACTAGCCACTATAGAATCGATTGACTCAGGTGCAGTATACACGTTGGCTCTCAAAACTCACGTGGGAATGTCTATTGAAACCTGGAGATATTACGCGGGCTGGTGTGACAAAATTCAAGGATCTACAATCCCCATTAATCATGCCAGACCCAATAGAAATTTAACTTTAACGAAGAAGGAACCAATTGGTGTCTGTGCGCTCATTACCCCATGGAATTACCCGCTCATGATGCTTTCGTGGAAGATGGCAGCCTGCTTAGCGGCTGGCAACACCGTTGTTATGAAGCCTGCAGCGGTATGTTTTGTTTTGTTCTGTTCATTCTTACAGAATCTGTGGCTCCCATGTTTGCTTGCTGTACTCCTAGATTATTATTATTATCATTACTTCGTGTACATTATAATATGTATTTATGTATATAATTTCCCCCAGGTTTGTCCTCTTACCGCTCTCAAATTCGCTGAACTATGCGTGCGCGCCGGCGTGCCTCGTGGTGTAGTGAATATTCTCCCAGGAAGTGGCACGGTCTGTGGTCAGGCTCTGGCTGACCATCCACTAGTTAGGAAACTTGGATTCACTGGCAGTACTGAAATTGGTAAGTTTCAATTAAACTAACTCCGAGATTAATTTGATTCCTGGCGAACCAATAAATGTTTTCGATTGGTTGTAAGTTAATAAAGACAGATAAATAAATACAATTGTGTTCTATAAATGACGTATATTCCAGGTCAAACTATAATGAAATCCTGTGCAGCGTCCAATATGAAAAAGGTGTCGTTAGAGTTGGGTGGAAAGTCACCGCTCGTGATATTTGAAGACTGTGATATGGATAAGGCTGTTAGGAATGTGAGTATCTTCTAGGAGATTTTTTACTGCATTAAAAATGCTATGTTATGTACTTGATTAAAGCTAGAGTTACCGTGACTAAATGGAAATTTAATGATACATTTAACAAAGCTCAAAACTGTGATTAAAAAAATATTAAAAAACAATGTTAGCCCCAAACATGGATGTGGGTTACTTTCTCGCTTTACACACACAGATACTGCATAAAATCAAAATCTATCTAAGATACACAAATCTCTCAAATCTTAATTATAAAATTTAATTTTTGAATATGAGACCTCGTAGAAAATGCTTTCCTCCTCCGACCCTGTTGCAAGTTAATTTTGTCAAAGTAAAAATACGCTGTCAGGTGTTTATAATTTGATTTTTTTATACGAAATATTATTTGCGTTGTTATACAATATTCCTTCCTTGATTATTTTTGCTCCTATTCCTCCAATCTATCCAACTCTCCTACTGCACAGTAAAACATCCTCTATCAACTATCAACTAAGTTCTCAAAATAATTTATAACAATAACTCTAAATCGTATTCTTAGGGTATGGCATCAGTATTCTTCAATAAAGGCGAAAATTGCATAGCAGCCGGTCGTCTATTTGTAGAGGAGTCCATACATGATGAGTTTGTTAGAAGAGTTGTAGTAGAAACTAAGAAGATCAGTATCGGGGACCCACTTAACAGAGGAACAGCCCATGGCCCCCAAAACCACAAGGCACATATGGATAAATTGATTGAGGTAAGTTCTACATTGATTCTTAATTTAGAGTGACATTTAACAAGACATAAATGACACCCCTATGTCAAAAACGTATTGAATTTTGACATTTGCGAGCCATAGTTCGCGCTTAGATACTGAATCTTGGTTGAGATGAGATATTTGTAAGTTGCATGCTTGCAAAAATAAGTTTGATAAAATCTATTTCAGTTCTGCGAACGAGGCGTAAAAGAGGGCGCAAAATTAGTATACGGCGGTAAAAGAGTAGACCGACCAGGCTACTTCTTTGAACCAACAATCTTTACTAATGTCACAGATGATATGTGGATAGCGAAAGAGGAGTCGTTTGGGCCCATTATGATTATCAGCCAGTTTAATAGCAAGTAAGTAGCTTGCATTTATTCAAAAACATTGTAACACAAATGTTGATTAAATTTAAATTTAGTCAACATTTGTCTTTAAATTTAAATTTAGTCAACATTTGTCTTTAAATTTAAATTTAGTCAACATTTGTCTGTAAATTTAAATTTAGTCAACATTTGTTGCTGATTTTTATACGATGTGACCGGTCTTAGAACCATGATAGCATAACAATAGTTTTTCCAAACTCTATATAAGTGGTATAAGTGGTGGTAGTATAGGTAGTGGTTTTATATAGAACAGGCAAACATGCAAGATGCTTATCCAGTGTTAAGTGTTACTGCTGCTCATGGACACTCTATGCCAGAGGGCTCGCGAGTGCGTTGCGTGCCTTTTAATTTTAAAATTAATTTTCCGATCAATTCTACGGTTGAGCCATACAAACGAAGCAAAGCTATTTTAAAGATATTATGTATTTTTGACAGTATTTTTGTGTTATAAACAGCAAAATGTATGTCTTGATATGTTTTCAGAAACATGGACGAAGTTATACGTAGAGCAAACAATACAGAGTATGGTCTGGCTAGTGGTGTATTTACCAAAGATGTCTCCAGAGCTCTGCAGTTCGCTGAAAAAATAGATGCTGGAACAGTTTTCATTAACACCTATAATAAGACAGATGTGGCTGCACCCTTCGGTGGTTTTAAACAATCCGGTTTTGGAAAAGATCTAGGTGAGTTAGGGGTATGGCACCAACTATAATTAACTAAATAAAATATACATCATACCTTTTAACATCAATTTTTTTTTAAAGGGAATCCTTAAGAAATATTTCATGTTTATGGATCTAATGCTTTATGGATCTGTCAGATGACCTCGACAAAATCGATCCTGTTTTGTAATACGTATACATTTTTATTTCTTTTGTGTTTCAGGTCAGGATGCTTTGAACGAATACCTCAAGACGAAAACGGTTACTATAGAATATTAAGATGTCTTAGAATAAAAACAATGTTGTAAACAATTTTATAATAACATTATAATGTAAATTTATTTATAAATTATGTAAAATAAAACAATAAGTAATGGTATTTTAATGTTTTTTAACAACTCCTCTTTACTTTGGAAAATACTTTCTCATCAATCATCATTCTACTCGTATTTCAGACAAATAGTAATTTTAACAAATGTTAGGTTTAAAGACATTTAATCTCATAAAAAGACATTAGTCACTTACATGAGACACTTATATTATGCTAACGTTACAATTGGTAAGTTGAGAATTAAAAATAAAAAGAGAAACTTGGTAGAACTTGGATGAACTTTCATTTCCGTAGATTTGCATCACTCAATAGATGGCCTTTAATCTTGATTTAAATATTGCTAGGCTACCTGCACTTTTTATATTTTTATTTAATGTTTAAGAATACTTAATAAAAAATCCCGATCTTAACGTGATAAATTGTCGAGTATAATTAAGATACAGAAACTTTATGGTTCATTAAATAGAGCAATGCTATAATTTAAGCAGTCGGACTGAAATAAGTGAGACCTAGGACTAGATAAATTCACTTTTCGACAGATCTTTTTTGTCACTTGACCAATACGCAAACGCAAACGTTAAATAATAATTAACAATTGGTAAAAGTGTCGGATGTTAATTATTGTAATATATTATTCTGAATTTACATAAATGTGCAATATTTCGATGAAAAACAGTCTGACGAAATTCAATTTCAAGACAGTATTAGGATTAGACAGTTGAAGAAATAGGAAATTACGCATGCTACGTCATCGTTTTTTGTATCAATTGTGACGATATTTTAAAGAATATGTATATATATTTTTGAGAAATTATTAATGATCATAATATACAAGTTAATTCATAACGCGATTACCGATAATACTTTTTTGTTTACTGCCAAATTACATGCCACAACTAAGAGAGTCAAATACTAAGTCACGATTTAGTTTTGAATATACTAAATTATTAAAACAAAAAAACGTTTGCCAGTGATTGCAGAGGAGCGAAAAATGTATTGTGGAAAACATTTATAGATTAGCTTAAAAAATTTACGATCAAAGTAACTCCCAAGTTGACACTGCTGTCAGACTGTCAATTCACAGCTGTAACATATTTACCAACCTATATTTCGCCTTACGAAAATCAGTCTCAAACAGAAAAGAAAGACAACAATCGAAAATTAGTAAATAAAAGTTCCAAAAATGGTAAAGGTTCCACCGCGTGATCTTTCGCCCTTTATGCAAGCGTTTAGAAATTATCTTCTCGGCGTAAGTAGCATTGTTTTGGCATTTATTATGTAATAATTTTTATTATCCTCTTGTTAGAACATTTTATTTTAATTTTAGAGAAAACATACGAATGCATTGAGGTTCGAACCGTTTCTTGCTGCTCGAACTCAGCCACCTCCACAAATCCCTGATGGAGTCTCTCACAAGTTGGTATATCATTTATAAATATCATTGATTAACTATTAATTATCAACAAGTTGTTAAGGTTAATCAGAAGAAATAAAGGTATCATTAATAACTAATACCGAGTTACTATGATCTGCTTTGATTGATATGAAAAGATATTCAAAACGGTTTCTTAATGATAACAACTTCATGATGAACCAAAATAATAATAGTAAAATAGGTAGTTCAGTTGTGACAAACACCAAAATATAAAAATACATCCTGATAGCATATTTTTTTAAACATTCTAGACATGCACACAATTACTACTGTTCCCGTGATGCGCGAAGAGAAGTAGCACCGCCAATTGAAATATCTTCTAAATTGTTAACAACTGGAGCAGAAAAAGGGTAAAAAACTTTGATCAACTGATTATTTGACTTTATTGTAGTAATTTAAATATGATTTTAAATAGTTCAAAGTGAAGGAGTATGATCCCTAAGTAATGTTCTATTTGGCATAGATCTGTGTAATGTAACGTGAAACATGGAGCGAATTTCACATACCTTTTAAATTTTTAAATGTTTAAACAAAACAATACATAAATATGTAAAAATGTAACTGTCTAATACTTCTAATTGCCTGACAAATTTTTAACTTTCAGAGAAGCAAAGACAGCTGCAACTGTGAGGCCTACACCTGGCAAACTATTCAACTGGGACAAACACTATAATTAAACAAAGCAATATAGAATTATTGTGAATTATTTAAATGAGTAAATAGATTTATTACACTAATAGTTTTTCTTAAGACAGTATAAGTTATACCACATAAATCCATTTTTTGGAACAGAATAAACTGTCAGAAATTCTAAGTAATTAAAACATTAAATCAGAATCAACAATACTCTAAATAAGATTAAAATGTAAAACCATTTTAAAAGCTGTTTGGGACTTCATACACATAAAAATCTTTGCTATTTCTTCACCAACTGTTTTTCCAGTTATTTATCTATAAAAAGGTTTTCAAAGTATTTAAGTGTAAAAGAACATTTATTACAAAGTTTATTATCATTCACAAACACATTCATAAATACTAAGAGAATTCTTACAATGCAACCATAGCTCTGCTATGACAAATTTACCTCGACACTAGCTGATTAAAACGTATATATTGTTTATCCTAATTCAACTTAATACTCATAACAGCTGCAAACTGAGGCTACAAAATTAACAATATGTGAGTTTTAATCAGACTCAAATGTCTATATAGTAGGCAATAAGCCTTTCGATAAATACTTGTCAGGCTTTATTATTTTGTTAATTCCATTGATTAATCAATCAAATTTGTTCAATAACAAATTTTAAGTTTACTACACAAAATACATAATTATGTGACGTTGGTAGCTAATTACAAAGATTCCAAATTGTAACACTAGCATTGTTACTTCAAGTAACTAATATTTAATAAAATCTAATCACTACTGCTATCAGTAGTGTTAGGCGTCTTGATCTTCATATTTGAGAACATCCCAAAGCTAAACTTGTAATTAGGCCTTTGCCTCCTAAACCTTTGTCATTTCTCTCCATCCACCTGTTTCCTGAATTGCATGGCATCACCAAAGGCCTTTTTAACTGCTTTCCTCTCGGTTGGTTTTCTTGATTCAACCATCTTTGCTTGATCCACTGCTTTTTCCACGCCTAAAAGCTCTAATTTGTTTGGGGGAAGCCATTGCCAAGTTCTTTTTACATCAAAGAACAGTACAAGGTACAGAATTGGTTCATGAGCATAGTTTTTCTTTAGGTTAAGAACATCTTGTGGAGGTACGGGGAGTGGGACACCATTATAAATAAAACCTTTTGGCATTTTTGGATCAATGATTAGTGCAGGGTACCATGGGTAGCCTCTGAAAATATAGATTTTTTTAGGTTAAGTAGGTTAGTACTGTCTTATTTTAGATATTTTTTTGGAAAACAAAATGGAATTTAAACACTTATACATAATCGGATTTCATTTGTTTGAATATTTTTTTTTATTAATTTTAATTTAAGATTCTTTTTTGTTTTATAATTGGTAATATCGATTAAATAATATAGGAAAAAACACAAACCTGCATTTAGCCCATACGAGTTGCAGTGGTTCCATTATTATATCTGTGGTTGATGTCTTTAACGGTGTCTTTGAGGTAGTAGACCTGGTGCCACGACCCTAGTTATACATTAAAAGATTACTTAAATTGAATCAAAATAATATGTAATATAATTTTTTTTTCATTTAAATTAAAGTGTACATATAACATAAATATATATTTTTTATAGTTCTTGCGTTATAGTGTAGTAATTCTATATGTTTCAATTTGAAAGCTATACACACAACTAATAAATGTTTTTAATTACTTTTTGCGGTGTAGTTGGCGTTTCCCTTTCGGACTCGGCATTTCTCGTTCGTCTCGCGGGACGCCGTTTCTCCGAGTTCCCTTCGACGTTAGATTCCAATGTGTCATTGCAGCTTGAACTATAGATTTTTTTTTTTTTAATGAACATCTTTATACGGCAGCACGAAACTTCGGTGAATATTTGTGCTACAAAGGCTAACTTTTTAAAACTAATTGTTGTGTTTTAAAGTGGCAGTGTTCTTAATGTCGCATTATCCATATTACGATATATGCAATATACGCTATAAGATAAGGACAATAAGATTCGTGTAAAGGGATTTTGGTTGGTCATTGTTTGCAATCTATAAGAAATATAAAGCTACCTACTTAAAAATATACATATACACACACTAACATATGATACTAAAAAATTAAATACTACGATTTATTTATATGAAACGCAAAACTCACCCTTCTGCATCAGACGAAGATAGCGAGCACGTACGATCGGACGCGTTCTCGTCGTCATAGTGCGTACACGACGAACACGACTGTGACCACACCGAACTACTACTCGATGACCTGATATATATTATCATCATTAATAAAGATTAATTATAGAGGGATATAACACACAAAGTAGTCAGAAACTCCTTGACCCAGATTGGTGGCGGATATAACATGCTAGGTGTTATGACAACCAAACCAGGCTTAGGTTGTCAAAACCCTCTTGGAGGTCATGCATTCAATACTATATCAACACTATATAGTGAAAAAAAAAACAACGTGACATTTTGCTCTTGGATAAAAAAAATCGATACTGAAGGATGTGACTTGTGAGGCCAAAATGAGAAAAAAATAAGGACAGCCGTGGAAGTTTTTATGAAGAACGATGCGTAACTTATATTCCATAAGAAATTATTAGTTAAATTCAAACAAAATTTATTCGGCAATCAAAGCATTTATAACTATTTTACACGACATGCAGAAATTAATGTGCCGCATACGAAACTTCAGAGTTTACCTGGATAAGGCCAAATCGCTGTCAGATCCAACTTCCCCAGGAGGTCCACGGTATTGCAGAAATGAGGCCGGTACTGGGGTTTTACTGTCGCCCGTGAGCGATGACCTGCAGTATTTATTTTTATTTATAAACCAGTATTTAAGTAACAATAATCATTATTTTTCAATTCCATAAGAAATCAATTAAATAATTTCTATAGAGATATTTAGCAAAAATACATTTTTAAAAGCAATCTTATAATCGTAAAATTTTGTAAATCTATACTAACTCGATACAGAGGAACGTTTACCTAAACAAATCTGGCGAAGTAGGCTTCTCCTTTTCCTGTTTCCGAGGTCGACCACGCCCCTTTTTTCTCGGCTCCGGCGTGCGTCCCAGGCTGGCTGATAATGTAGGCAACGTTGCTATAACATATGTAATTATTCATAAACAGACTATTTCAATTCTAAACACTATAAACTTTTCAGATGCAGTTTTCAGTTTTTATTGAAAATAATGTTTTGTTTCATACTATCAAGTTGCGTTTACGCTATGATGAAAAGAGAAGTATTTTGTACGATGTACTTTGTAAATGATTAAGTTTTAATGAAAATGTGGGTAGTTATAAATCGATTGTCTGAACAAGTGACTGCTCTATATAAACTAGCCTCAATGTAAGAAGTCCTTATCAAAGTCACGAGATATATTTAACTTTTGGCAGTGCTTAATTTGTTTATTAATTGATTTAACATATTTAATTAAAATTATATGTTCGAGTTATAACTAAAAAGGACTTTCCAATCTACAATTTCAGATGACGCAACATAAGAATTTTTCTAAATCGAAATTAAATATTAGATTTATAGATTTAATCTTATAAATATCAAATCAATCTCAAAAAAGGTTAAAAAATTAGGTTTCAATGAACTTTTGCGGTACATAGGCTTCTGATTTATAATGAAGTTACCATCAGCACCGAAGCTTCGGGGTGGTGTCGTGATGGTCGAAGGCGGCACAAGCAACGTTGGCTTCCGAAGACCACCTAAAAGACCCAAACCTGTGAATTATTTATTCAAAATTATTTAAATGTATGTAATTTCGGCAACTACTCGTACATATCTGTAGCAACGTTATTGAATAAAAAAATATATATTTGAATAAGTATTTCTATTATGCGTTTGAATGAAAAATACAATTATTTTATTCATGGGGCTTCTAAACGGGCCATGTTTTTCTGCAATTGCTGGCTGCACTATTGGCAACTAATTGCCCGGCCATCACAAAAATATTTTAATACAGCTGATGACCGAACAATCTATGGCTGGGCCATGTGTTGCAATATATCTGCTGTATGGCCTATAACGCAGACTCCTAAACGGACTACACAAACTCTAACTACAGAAATCACTCTTCTCGCAGCAGCTTATAAAAACAATATTTAGAAAAAATTAAAGATTGTGGATTCGACCTTAATTAAATAATTAAATAGGCGTGAAACTGACTGTAGACCATTTGAGTCTGAAAATAAGCATTGATAATAAATTATTCAAGAACTTTACTGGAATGTACTTCATTAATGAAATCAGTAATGGTCTCGTTAGACCACATAGTAGTAATTTTTAGGAAGTAACCTAACCTAACCTGAAAATGCAGCTGATCGCAAAACACAGAATATAGCAACAGGCACATTTCACTCAGCAAACTTCATGTCGCATAGAAAAGGATACACTGTGCCATAACAAACAGAGTGACTGAAACAACAATAGATGCGGCCGTGCAATATTGCAGATGAATTCGATAGTCTAGCGATCGACCGGCAACCCATCGGGGCAATATCGGCCATAAGTGGCTATACAAAACATGTTTCGCTATATGGCCGGGACATTACTGCAATATTGCATAGTGTGGCTGATATTGTTCGCAATGTTGCCGGGCCATGTGTTGCAGCCACCAATTGCAGGAAAATATGACCCGTTTAGGAGCCCCATTATTAAAATTTTTGTCACCAATTTTATATGTTTTATGACATATTTCAATTTCAATAATCTGTGGCAGCATTATTTGGCCCAATGTTACATGTTTCAATAATTATCATTTATTTTCAAAGAACACGTACATCAACAATGTTGTTCCATTTACTTACCGCCATTACAAAATAATTGTAAGCTTTTGCGTTTGACAAACCATTATCAAGCCTATAAATTAATATCCATTAAAATAACAAACTATCAACCGACTTTAAATAATTGTTTACATTCACCTGTGCCAGTTCCTATGTTGAATTACGTGACTTAAATAAAAATCATCTCAAATATGAAAAATTTATGGACATACATAAAATTAAGTTATCTTACATGTTAAAAAGTCAAAATAATATATAAGTCAAGTCATATTTTTTTTATTCGGATAAACTACCTGTACTAGGCGTGGCAGGCTCTGGTACTTTTGTTGGTGATTTGTCTGGCGTCACAAGTTTCTGTGTTCTTTCCACTTTCTTAATAATGATTGGGGTTTCCGAGTCCGATGTAGCCGTATCTAAAAAAAATTTAAATATACCTTTATAAGTATCATAAATATTTAAAATTTTTGTTGATATTACAGTGTCATTTTTCTTAAGTTAAAAAAAATCTTTTTTATATAAACTGTGTGTCTATGTCATTTGTAAATAATAAAATTCTGAAATATACTAACCAGCTTCTTGCACCCTCCGTACAGCAGACAGTGCTGGTCTTCCCCTCCCTCTGCGGCCACGCCTTCCCCTTCCCCTGCCCCTCCCTCGCCACCAATTCTTATTAACCTTATTCTTTACTATCGGTGAGTCATCTCGCTGAAAGTAGCAGTAGTTAAAGGTTCAAAAAAAACTTAATATATAGTCTCATACAAAAAATTATCACTGGGAACATATTTTATTTATATTTACCGTATCATCATCATCATCGGAGCGTACTGGTGTGGTAGCCCTTTTCTCGCTGGGAGCAACAGAAGCGCCGCGTTCACTGCGTGTATCTAAAATACAATTTAATAATACAACTTCACAAATATGTTGTATAAAAGACTTTATGAATAATATGACAAGAACGAAAACATGTGATAATATACACATAAAATATTATTATAGGACCAATTTATTTCTCATTTTACAATTTATTTACATGAGAAACTTAATATTAATATGTACGAGCGAGATACACGTCGCCATTAGCCGTCTTAATTTTAGTAAACTATGTTCACACTAACATGCAACTTTAATGCCTTTTTGAATTTGTCAAACACTTCCAATATGGCGAATTTGAAATGGTAATTGATTAAATAATTGCACACCCTCATACCTAATAGACTTCTTCAAATAATTTGTACGCGGCTTCGGCAAGATAAGCAACTCGCTCGACGAGTATTGCGTGCAGTTGTGTATTTGATTTTTTTAAATGTATAATAACTGACATTCTATTTTATTTTATTTTTTGGACAAGGAGATTAGATCGAAATTGGAACACGAAATAATGTTTCGCTGAGAAGAGTTTGAAATGAAATAAACGGAAATAATTGAATTCAAAAGTTCGATTCAATTATGTTGGTTTCAAATTTTTATTTTCTTTATTTTATTAATTAACACTTCGTTACATTACAATATAAAAATTAAACATAATTAAATGAAATGAGGGCAACTGGCGGCCTTATCGCTTTCGAGCGATTTCTTCCAGGCAACCACACATATTACATAAATAATAAGAAAAAAAACTAAACAGGAACTAAAAAAAAACAAAAAGTAAAAAAATAACTAAAATGCAGATTAACGATAAATATTAAAATTAATCAAAAAGATTTTATTTAAATAAATAATTTTTAATTAACGATGTTAATAAATTATACACACCGACAATTAACCTCAAATCTATAAATGCACTCAAAACAGTTTATTCAAAGCAGTTTTATCACTAATATTCAATATATATATATATATATTATACTATATACTAATAAATTATTAGTATCACCGTCTTATATGAAATTGATTAAAAACACCAAAATAATATTTATTTATTCACACTGTTTAATTGTTCCCTTACGAAACACGTGTTCTACATATAAAAATACTAGAATATACAACTTGAACATAGTTATCAATTTTCATACCACCTAGATCGAACTTCATGCTGTTAAATTTAGGTGTCGGTGTGCGCGCGCATCGTAAAAATTCACTCTCATCATTTTTCCTCCATCGCGCCAAAAGAAGTATAACTTCAAAAAGCACACATGAATCATGATAATTTAATTCAAGATCAGTCTCACGTCAGTTAGTAGTTAGTACACAAGTTAGGGATATGACGTGGACAGTTAATGTTTGTGCAGCAGAAATTTAAAGGACGATAGAGAAGGAGCTAAGCGAATAGTGACGGGAAGTGAATTCCATAGCCTAACAGCGGAAACCTTAAAGGAATCGTCAAGAAAGATTTTTTCTTGTTATCTACCCACAAATTAATAAATCAATGACAGTAGACGCATACCAGCTGTGTGCTCGCTATCACTGCTACTTGGCCTTGTACGGCGCGAATCACAACTTTGTCTTCTTTTGGGGCTTAACCTCGTATCTGAGGACTCCTCCGCGTCACCACTTCCAGCCAAGTCCGGCATACCAGCTTCACGTACATCGCGTCGCGCTTGCCGGAATATCGACTTGCACTGTTCACGCATTTTCACGCCCGCTCTATTTATGAAGAGAAATTAAAATTAGTAGCTAAGAAATTATACTAGTGAAGGTATCAACTAAATCTTCACTTAAACATAACACTCGTGTCTTGTGGTATAAATAGTATTAATTATATTTTTTCGTTGCAAAAATTGGGCGGTTTTATCGCTTTCAGAGCAGTGTTGGCCTCGTGGGTTCAGCGTGCGACTCTTATACCTGTGGTCGTAGGTTCGATCCCCGGCTGTGCACCAATGGACTTTCTGTCTATGAGCGCATTTAACATTTTCTCGAAAGGTGAAGGAAAACATCGTGAGGAAACCGACATGTCTTAGACCCAAAAAGTCGACGACGTGTGTCAGGCACTGGAGGCTGAACACCTCATTTTTAAATCTAATAGGTACTTACCTATAAGATTTAAAAATGAGGTGTTCAGGTCATCTAATAGGTACTTACCTATAAGATTTAAAAATGATCATGGAACAGATTCAGAAATCTGAGGCCAAGACATAAAGAGGTTGTTGCGCCACTGTTTTTTTTAAATAGCTTTCATATATTCCAACCTTTTAACGGTAAACAGATAAATCAGGTGGACACAAGAAGTCCAAAATTACAAAAGATCTTACTCATGATATCAAACACATTGCTAAAAATTATATTTAAATTAGGTTTTTTTAATTTAATAATAAAACAACAGCCCAACAATTTTTTTACGGCATTATAAGCTACCATTCAATAAGGGCCTGTTTCACAATGTATGGGTAAAGTACCAAATAGCTATGCAACACATAAATTATTCGAAAGATAAAAGTTCCGAATAATATATTTGGCATTTTGGCTATCTGACGGTCTTGAAACGCAAAAATACTGTTTATCCTACCAATAAGTAATAAATAGCTTATTTGGAACTTATCCGGACATTGTGAAACAGGCCCTAAATATAGCAAAGCGAAAGTTAAAAAACTTACTTATAAAACACAGTGTCCTTATTATTGTATGTAAGACAATTATCTATCATGAGTTGGAAGTCTGTTTCCACATCGTCTATGGTCTTGTATTGTCCCTTGTCGAGTTTCTTTCCCATCGTACTTAGATCCATTGGATGCTTTACCACAGTACTGTAGTCTGGTACCTGTAAAAATTTGATATACAAATATACAACAATATTTGAATTATAATTTAGTCCTTATGAATTTTCTAAGAAAAAATACCTTATTTTTATATATTTCTATATTTTTGAAGTGAAAATATAGAAAAATCACATTTAGGCGCATGAGGGTAATTTTTTTAAGAAATACCACTAAGATTTGCAGCATTTTTGTCGAAGAAAATGGAGGACAATTGAGAGAGAGAGAGAGAAAGGGAGATCGAGAAAAAATACACGCTATTGGTTGATATATTCGATTAGTTGTTTATTAGAACTTGAGATGGCAATTCTGTCGCATTACATCCTGTGCAGTAAACGCACATTTGTTATTTATTTATATTATCATTAGTTTAGTGTGTAAACAGTGTCAACATAGATATGTAAATACATGGAGTGATCATATACTGGTAAAACATCATCTGTTGGCGCTTTTAATAAATAATTTACAAAGAAGTTTCACTTCTGACATGTGTACTTTGAACGCAAGCACTTTTTTATGTATGAAATAATTTAAATTAATAATTAAATTCGAGTTTGAGAAAAATATAAGTGCTTTTAATTGTTGTAACAGTAAATGTAAGTTCTTGACATAGGACCACGGGCCTAGTAAGATTGAAAATGACAAAAGCGTTTGAATTAGTCAGTGCACTTTAATCTTTAGTGCTAAACTAAAGTAAGCGTTAAGTGAAAAAATAGATTCTTTGTCTATGACTTAGTATTTCCCTTAATAAAAACTTTCTTATGTAAGATATACTTTTTTGTAAATTACTTGAGTCTTAATTTAGGCTAGATTGTAATGTTCAATATCTTAATAAAGAGATAATTTATATAAAAAATGTGCAAATTTTCTATTTGCTGTCTCTGTCATAAAGTAAATACGATCCCTTCAATATTTTTCTTTATTCTATTAAAGAAACTAACCTCATTCAAATCAACAGGCTCAGTAAATATATCACTGGCATCTCTTTGGCGCAATTGTCTCAATAACTTATGTAACGCTGCGCGATCAGGCCGAAGTGTGTGTAGCACGCATCGTTCCCAGACACGTGTGTACTCCGCTTTGAGACGCTCACGTTTACGCACCAATTCGCAAAGCAATCTTTAAAAAAAAGTTTTTTACAAATATTTTAATCTATATTTTTCACGACATAGAATAAATTATTCGAGCTATCACGATCTCTTGTTATTAAAATAGGGAACTACGGGATCCGCGGAAACGGATAAGGTCGAAAATTTTAGATTTTAGGTCTGGTGTTCCCCAAGGTTCCAAATAAGACCTCAATTATTCGCAATTTATGATACTTTTTAGTTCCCAAGTAATTGTTGGACATGCAGCTTCACTTCCATTCTATATTTGTTGCACATATTTCTTACGTTTAAAGATTAAATAATGTAAATAGAAAACAATATAAAATCGCACCTGGCTCTTTCCAGATCTTGTCGTATCCTCTGCCAATACTTCAGTTGATTGCACAACTCTCTTACGTTTACTGTACCATCTTGGATTCCTCTTGTACCTGTTAAGGAATTAGCTGTTACAACAAATTTTTTTTTAAACCAAACAAGCAGGATGAATCAACGACCAAACTGCGCCGGAGCCTAACAATTATCTTAATACTTGTTAGGCGCCGGCGCAGTTTGGTCGTTGATTTATACCTTTAAAAGAATAAGACACTCGTAAAGAGTTAAACTTAACTTAAACCCTAAGTTGTATAGGCACGAAAATACATTTACTGGCTTCACAATTATAGTAATATATTTTTAATTGTAAGTAAACTTTTTTAAAAAATTACATATTCGAAAACGTAACCAGTCATTAATAATATTTATGACTCGTATTAATTGGTACAAAGACAAAACAAAAGGCCATGGGCTATTTGAAATCATGTATCGATCCTTACCCACTAACTTATTATGTATATGCCGACAGTGCCCGTAGGGGCAAAGAAAACCTGAGCATTAAGCAGCGAAAGGTTGCGTACCTGGGCCACGTATTGCGCCATGACCGCTACCACCTCCTTCAACTAATAATAATGGGTAAAATCCAGGGAAAACGGCGTGTTGGTCGAAGGAAGAAGTCATGGCTTCGCAACGTCAGGGAGTGGACGGGTATTGCAAATGCCGAAGAGTTGCTGCATCTGGCGCAGGACAAGACGCGGTTCAGAAAACTGACGGCCAACCTCCAGTAATGGAGAGGCACTTCAAGAAGAAGAAAGAAAACCTAGAGAAGCTCATCGTGATTACCGAAGGCAAAAGATCACGTCGACTTTCAACGAGATAGACGATCACGTCAAAGACTCGTCATTAAAATTATACATCGATGTAAAAGTCGCAGAGAAGAAGCCAGACCTTACTATACAGTTGACCAAGTTTCTCAAGTATAAGTTACCAACCCATAGAGAGATGAAAATGGAAACAAGCGATAGATCCTTCCTTGATCGTATCCCGCCGACACTAATCGATTCTTGATAAATGATTATTTACAACTGATTTCACTACAAAAACATTCTACACGGATTCATCTGAATAAGAGTTTATTTTTCATACTATCAGGTAAACTTTCCACTCGCAGGTGTTATTTTTGAATCGATAAGATTAGCACTTACCATGATGACTGGTCAAACTCTGCAGTCGTCTCAACAAGGGTACACCATTCCTACTATGCCTCTTCAAGGTCCAATACGCCAACAATCGCTTCATGAGCTGAGCCCGAGCCGCCGGCGGCCCGTCAGCTAGTTGCGCTATCTCCGCCACACGCTCCGCTGGTAACGTTGGCACTAGCACCACTGGTGCCCATGTGCGTTTCAACGCTAGGACTCTTCGTGCCTAAAAGGTTTTTAAACGTCACACATGTTGAGTACGTCCTCGATGTGCGTATACTATCCCAATGCGAACAAACAAAGGCGCTACTGCAGTTCTCGATTCCAAATACGTCTAGTTATTATGTTATTATTTTAAGGAAGCTTTTTGTTATTTTGTTTTCAAATCAACTAGAAAGCTTTGAGCCATGAAACTAAAAACAAAAGCGATTTATAAGTATGAATCTTATGTATTACTTAAAACTGTGCGTTTGTTTGTGTGTTTGTGTTTATGTGTCCGACTTAAAAGAGTACTACAACTGAAATCTGTTTCTCACATTTTTTTGTTGATGTCATGAAAGATATTTGCAAGTGCAAAATTTTAAAATTAGTTATGTGATAGGGCATATTAAAATGTTACCTGTTTGATTTTATCACGCCCCTTCTGACGAATCGCTGATAAATCATTTGTTTTGGAATCACATTCTGATTCAGCTGCTCGACGTTCCTTAAAGAGAATTTTTTTTTATATGGCAGTGTTAAAAATATAATTCTTTAACTAAAATTAAATTATTAGCGGTGATTAAATAATTTTTAGAATAATATAAGTACCCTACGGCTTGAAAAAAATTAATAAGCCTCGCGTAGAACTCGATATTGTATTCAATCATTCATCAATCACCGAACATTATTTTCATACAATGTAAGAAAACGGAAAATTTTATTTTAGACTTTTTTAGTATGTAGTGGTGTGGTCTGGTAACTATAAAACAATCGTTTCCAGACAAACAAAAATCATAGACAAAACAGATCAAAATGCATTTTAAAAGTAAAATTCTTACCTGCAGAATATGCGCAGGAGTGTGAGCGTCACAATACGCCATTTTGGCAACTTGTACGGGTTGACTTGGATCTCTTCCTGTACCGGCCGCTTCCATTTTCATATACAACCTGAAATCATTGTTTTCTTAACTTTGATCTTGTTTAAAATTTTTGTTACAGTAGTAAACTAATGTATAATCGTACAATTAATAATTTTGAAATACTATACCATTAATTATTATTAAAATTTTAATAAAACTATGCTCGTAAAATATACACGCAAAAATATGCCACGGACAGATTTTAACTTCGAATTTATAATTTTAAAATAAATATGTACTTAAAAACGGTCGTTTAAAAATACACGACATACATACTTCCTTAGCACAATAGGCTATTTGGCAGTAATTAACATAGTAAAGTTTATTTGGAAAATATGTATTAAAGATAGCTTTTAAGGGTTAGCGAATAACTTTATCAAAATAACTTTATTTTATTCCACAACGCCCAACAAAATATCCATAATATGAAAATATCTTTTTTCATAAGTTACTCACGTGAGTTGTGTCACAGATGCAATAATCGACCACGACGTGTAAATAATATGTCTTTGTCTAATACTATATCGAAATCTGGTTTAAAAAACCAAAATAATTCTAGGGTTAGGTTTCTAGGGTTCGTTGGTCATGGTCGGCTTCTACATACAAGCCTTACTGTGCAATATATTATATTTATTTGTGTAATATAGGACAATTCACTGAATAATACGTAAAAAACCTTAGAAACATTTGTTTGCTTGTTTACAAGCATGATACGTCACAGGAATGTCGCCATCTTGCCTAGAACACACTTCATATGCTCGAGTTTGAATGTTTAAGGCCATTACATCACAGAATTATACATATATATAAAAAGTATTTGTCTTCCTTACCCAGCTTGTTGTGCACATGTAACATGAAAAGCGCTATAACAGTTGCTCCTATGACATTGTATACAGGCGCCTACGCCTCGCTGTTTGCAAACCATACATTGCAGCTTCCATCGGGCTGGCGGTATTGTCTCTATCGAATCTGAAAGACGTTTGACTTACAATAATATTCTACAATCGCAGAACCACAGGAGCAGTATTGGCCAAGACAATAAATAGTTCGAAGTCCCTGAAGTTATGCATTCGATTCACGGTTGTACCGAACCGAAAAATGTATTATGTGTCACACAGAGAAACCTGATCCCCTAAAATGATCGAAGAAACGAATACAAACTGTGTCTAAAATTAATATAGCGTAATAGGGATTATGTATTATTATTATTAATTTTCCACAACATAAAATATAGCGGCGCTACACACCTAAACTTTAAATTTCTTTACGATTTCGATATTTTTTTGATGTGACACCGTCTTATAATTCGATGGAGTCGGCTGCACGCACGAAAAAACATGACGCATGCGGCGTTACCTCTCTTCAATTTAAGGCTAAAAATGCAAGCGAGAGCGCGGAACGAGCCACAGAGAGGCAAAATCGGCTGCGAAGGCCAGCGTTCGTTTGTTAAAAAATTGGCATAATTGTATTTATGCGTACAAATAAATGTAACCTGATCAATTCAATTGTGATTTCCATTTACCTCCACATCTATATCCATACAAAATATCTATCAAACAAATAAATTTAACATTTTCTTTTGAAAAATGCCACCATTCCATCAGTATTTTCTTATGACGTTGTCACGTTCAACTATCGTCAGTAAACCGACTTAACAGACAACCGTTTTTTATTCGACTCAGTACATCGAGAGCAAACAACGTATATTGCGAGAGAAAGTCGTGGTATTTGTTACCGCGGCTAATAGATATTAGATGGCTAACGCCAATATAAAGTCTAAATTAAAAAACTACTTTTATATGCATTTGTCGCGCTGCTAAACAAGACTGCTATGGTTACATTAATAAATCTTCAGCGGTTTTCTAATGTAACATACTGTGTATTATATTATTTTGTAAAATATATAATAAAAAAAGTTATAAATTTATGCCAGTTTCAAGTAAAAATCGTTTAACTTACCGATAGGTTCTAAGAAAACTGTGTTAGCAAATCTCACTTCCGGGATCCAAAGAGCACAGACCACATGAGCCCAAGTGCTTTGGTCAGTTTGCTTAAATGCTCCTAAAAGTTGATAATTGATAGTAACAAAGATTACATATAATAAAAAAAAGTTTAGATCTATAGTTCTATGCAAGTGATTATTCACATATAACTGCTTATAAGAATTTAGAAAAAATTAAACCTCCAGTGTTTGGGCATAAAACACAGTTTACAAGTCGGGATGGTGATTGAAGACATCTTCGACAGAGCCACTGTCCCTCTGGAATATAGGGAACCTGAAATGTTGAAATATAATTTATAGTTAATATTACTTTTGTTGGTTATTATTTTAATTTTGTTGTTGCTTGTTTATTTTATTCATGCTACCACAATAATTTTGTTTTTTGTTTTTTTTAATTAGGTATGGAATTTTTATATATACTTGTGGTTTTTTGAATTCTTACACTTACACCATAACAATCCTGATGAACCGCTAAATTGCACATGTCACAAAACAGAATAACATTTGTATTTTGACATTCTCCATCCATACAAATACAGCATACAGCATCTTCATCAACTGTTGCAGCTGTTTGTTGTCCATTTTGTGAAGCCTGATGACATATAATATACAGTATAGGAAACCAAACATGTTTTTAATACTTTATTTTTTTAAATTAAAATTTGGCCGTTCAAGATTTTGTGAAGAGCATAACAACCATTTTGTAAAACAATTTACAGTAATTGGTGTTAAAAGAATGGAATTTAGTTTTATTTTATTCTTTTAAATTTTAAATTTAGAGTGAGAGAGTTCAGAAACAAGACTTTGTTATAAAAAAAACATACATTATTTAATATATGGAAGTCAAACTTAGTGCATTGTCTCATTTCTGAATAGAAGTTTGTATTTTATTTTCATTAGCATTTTATTAAATGTTCACATACATATAAATATTTACATTTCATGTTCAAGTTATTGAGATAACAACTATAAGTCAGAAAATACCTATTATTACGGACATGTTTATAATCTGAATTCAATAGTCTCAACTGTTATAAAGATATGGATGACAATCAAATCCAGGATCTAACCTAGGTTATATATAAGAACAGAAGCAATAAAAAACTAACTTGAAAATATGACTCTTTCTCCAATCTATCCATTAGCAATTCCAAGGTATCAACTGAAACTGCAGTCAAGCCCTGCTTGATTCTTGTTTTATTGATTATTGCAAGCCATGCAGTATCTTCCTCATCCACATCATACTCCACTTCTCCATCAAGCTCTTCAGCAGATTTTTCAATGAAACGGATGTAGGCGTTGGGACGTGGTGGTGCATCACAAACTCTTTCGTTATAGTCAGGAATGAGCTGCATAAAAAATGCATGATAATGGCAATTATTATCAAGAGTATATATTTTTACTTAACTAAATACAAATGTTGAAAAAGTCTAAGGGAGGCAAGGTTTGAAGTTTTAAGAAATGGTGAAACTAAGCTATGTAACAAGGAAGTTTACCTTGAAGCTAGCTTCTGGCAACTTAACATGTGGTTCTTGTGGTGGCTCCACAAATGGTAATGGCTTTTCCAACTCGGAATTTCTTTTCTCCCATTCTTCAAGTGAAATTACTGCTACAGGTTGATCAATAGGAATTCTACTAATTTTACCATCAATTTCAAATTGTACTACTTTCTGTGCTTCAGCAAATGTTAATGCTTCTTTTGGTGGACTTTGTAAAGCTATATCTCCAGTAGGAACTGCAGCTTTAAATCTGCCTTTCTTTCTGTGGTGTGGAACTGTAGGCGTTGCCGGTGTCGGATTGTCATGATCGTAATTGACCAAGTGATATTGCAAACCACATAAACTCTTATACACTTTATCACATTTCTCTAATGGACATTGGTACGGAGGAGGTCTATTTTGTCGTAACTTCTTACAGAATTCTAAGACATCGAAATCCAAACCCATTGCTGAATTTAAAGTTAAAACTATAGTATACACGGCATTATTTTAAAACAAGTCCTCTGGTTGTGCAGCTAATTAAGTCGGCAACGAGGGAAAAAGGCGGATTTAGTTTGATTGTGTTCATAAATACATGTTAAATATGTGATACGCCTCAAACCTAAGTGTTATAAAAATAATAAATAATCGCTCAGTTTAACGGAGTGGTTTTCACTGAATTTATCAATAGACAAAATTATATTGATGTAAAATGTAAAATTATATAAATGTCAAATCGCTAAGCTAAATGCCAAAATAATTACAAATTTCAGTGTCAAATCTCAACACAGGTTAACTCAGTCAAGTACTCCTCAGAATATATCGAATGGATTTACTCATATGTTCATTTTCTTTACCTTCTTTCACATGCCGAACTAAACATTAATTTCATAGATTCTAGAAATTTCTTATTTCACTAGAATTATTTAGATTATTGACAGATTCTAAAAGGGTTGGCAGAATATAAAATTGCCATATTATTAAGGAAATATTTCATATGTATACAACACTAGAAATCTTGAGTATTATTATCGAATATATTACTAAAATTATATATTTATTATCGTTTGCAAGTTTATTTTAAATAGGTATGTTTTAATATTTAACTAGCACATCTTGTTGTCGATAGTACATACCAAGATGACGTCAAGTTGAGATGTTTACATTTTCTACGGCAATAGTTGATCAAAAGATATAGCAACTCCGTTTATTTGTTCGGTGCCGTCAAAACATAGAAATTTCGAGGTGTCATGTGTCAATCTGAGTTCGGAATAAATCTGTTTTGTTTATTGTGCCAATAAAGCTTTCCATAATTACTATTGTTTTCTACGCGAACGATATAGTTTGATGCAATTGAATTGAAAAATAATCGAAATGGATATTTATGGATACGCTGCATATCAATATAATCAGTCAGATGAACTGGCGACGCAAATGTTTGCTCAACAAGCTCTTGCTTCCTCAGTTCAATATCCTGATTCCCATCGTGGCTTACCAGGACAAGAAGCGCACACGATGCCCGTCCCCACGGGAACACCGTGGAACGTTCAAAGCCTACCATGGAGCTTGCAATCTCCTCCTAACCTTGTTCACTTTACAGCGCAAATGGAAAAACCACTCTTACATTGTAAGAGAAAAAGTACAGATTTGGAACCCGTAATGTAAGTAAATTCTATCAATATTCTCTTATATTATTCAAATAATCTTATTTTCATGGATACCTATTATTTTTTCGATAATACTATTATTAATCATCTTTTAGACCACCAAAGCAATTAATAACAGAGGAAAAAATGGCAGCTCATTTCAATAGTCTTCACATATCGGCTGATTACACACAGCATTCACTGGCATCTGAAGATGTTATGGAACTAGCTGTAGACCCTGTATCTATCTCTGAAAGATTAAAAGGACATAGAATCGTGCTCTCTGAGGATGTTAAGAAGTTGAAAGATGAGCCTTTGTTACCCCCAACACTAATTGAAAGGTACTTTAAGTGCAAATTAAGCAACTGTTACCTATGTTTTTATCACTATGGTTAGTCTGTGGTTTATGACCATAATAGCCCTGAGTGAATTATAAATAAAAAATACTTTTCAAATAATAAATTTTAATGTAGCATTTTTAGCAACATTGTATATAGTTTCTTAGTATATAGCTCAATAATATTTCAAATAATAAGCAAACCTATACTCACATATAATAATCAACTAAACATTATAAAAAAATTACAGCATTCAAAAACCCCAAATGTCCCTAGTGGTTTGGCAGCCTCGTGAAGAAATAATTAAAGTTAAAACAGAAAATGAAAAATCAGAACAAGATGAAGAATTCAAAAGAAGAAATGGTGTTCTTGTTCCACCAGAACCATCGGGAATGGATGTTGAAATGTGATCTTTGTAAGTTTTTGTAATATTAGGAACTGATTTGTATGGTATATTTTAGTCATTAGTAGTATAAGAAACAAACTATTCTTATGTTTTAAGTATGTATAATTTTTGCCATTAAATGTTTATGGTTGTCTATTGATATGCCTTTATCAATATTTCCATTAATATACCATGTTCGTTAGTGATGCACATATATATATGTAGAAAATTTACATTCAAGTTCCGCCAATGAAAGGTAATTCTACAATCTGAAATACTCATATAAAATAAATATTTAATGAAATTTAATTATGTAATTTACTTCTTATCTTGGTTTATGATAACATTTTCATTCTAAATTTTTTTTTTTTCATTTAGCAGATTAAAAATTTTTATTATAATATAATTGTCAAACATAATAGTTTAGTTTTGTTTTTATTGTTTTACAATGTAGAAATTCCCCCTTCAAAAATCAAAATAAAAAGAACTATATTTAAATAGGGTTCCTCTGACGTAGGCAAAATCTGAAACAAAAAATCCTGAAAAACATTCATGATTTTGGCTAATACAAGGATACTTATAATTTTACAGCCTATTAATAAAATAGGTAGAAATTATATAAATAACACTCAGTTTGAATAACACTACTAGTTTCAGATTTCGCCATACTTAAGACTTGGGAAGATAAAAATAAATCTATGATAATTGTAGCCCTCGTTGAGTTGTCTGCACTTATGTTGAAAGTCCAAATTATTGAATTAATAATTATATAATGTAATAGTTTTCTAATAATGGTTTTGTCTTAATAATTCTTACAAAATTTAAAGTTTAAGTGTGTAAATAATGATAATAAATAATTTTGTAATCTTGTTATATTAGGTATGTAAGATCCATTTATGCCTTAATTCGGTCTTCTTTAGAAATAAAGAGTCTCAACAAATGATTATTATTTTTCTTTAAAAAAATAAACACCTCAATATCTTGCGATGGGCTCTGAACATTAATTTGTGCAGGTACAAAATTACACCTATACCTAGCTCAACATTGTGAAATGAATCGCGAAATGCCAAGTTGGTCTTTGTTATGTTAATAATCAAATAACTTTCAGGGATATGAAGAAAACAAAAACTTTTATAGAAAAAAATTTATTAAGTTAAAATAGTCTTATCACAATTAAATTAATTCTTATCAATATGAATACTGATAGGGAATTTTATTACATTGGTCCTTTTTTAACTAAAATACTTATCACAATGTGGACAGTCATAAAGGGCAAGACACCACCCATTTTTGAACATATAAACAAGTTATTATACATTGATCAGAACCTCATTTGAGCTCTGTACACCTAAAATATATTTATAAAACACTAGAGGGCGTCATATCCTTCAATTCATAGACTTATGAAGTTTAATTTTGTTGTTGTGGCACAAAATTGTTCTCACATGAGTTTAATTAAGTACACAACAAATTTATATGAAAATATCAATGGTTACGCCTAAAACTAAGTTATATTTAATTGATTGCAGACTTAATCACACTCAGAGTTGTTGAAAACGGACTGTCACTTGGTTTCAGTTGGTCAATGACCAGCCGTGATGTTTTGTTTAAAAATTACTTTTAATTTTAGATATTGAACAAACACAATGCTTGAATTTATTAAGACGCGCTCTAGTGTTCATTCAATATTAAATAAAACTTAACTAAGAGATTATAAATAGTCGTTTTGTCGTTGTTTTAGAATTTATCGAGTCAGATACAGAAGTTTTTAAGAGCCATCTTCTAAAAATGTCCAATATAACGCATTTATATACAATACAATCTTTAAAACCCATTGTTTGTTTATCTTGGCTGCATACATAAGTTATTAATTGATTTTTTTTAACATGCGTTAGGGTAAAGGATTCAAACAAAAAAATTAAATGTTTTGTTTTTATCATTCTAAAAATCTTGAAAATCACAAATGGCTTCAGGGGTACATGTTTACCTTAACAGTTGCAGTGTCGAGGTCTCTTTTCATATTTTCCAGCTGTTTTATATCTTGGACGGAGGTTTCGCATTTCTGCACAACCAGGGAATGGTAGAAGTGTATCGCGAATGCCACGAAAACTATTAAAACTGCAAGAAAAATATCAGTCAGTTACATACAATAGGGATAATGCAAAATCCGTCAAAAAATTACAAATTTAATTTATTCTTCTTTTAAATGCCAGATGTCAGCAATTTAATAAGTAACTATTTCTCAGTTCCAAAGTAGTTTTTCGGGTCTGTTTGTGTGTATAGGTCAACCCTGAGCCCAGTGGCGGAGCCTTCTTGGGTTGGCACCCGATGCGGAAGTTGGTGGTGTCATCCCATTGATAGTAAAAAGCAATACATTTTATATTATAAAGGCATGGATCATTTATGAAGATCGCGAGTATTTGACGGGGAATCCCCCACGATAGCGTAAGCCTCTTGCGGGAATCCCCGAATTCTACATAGAGCTGAGATAGTGTTAGTGGAGGAATACCTGAAAAAGGAATTTTTATGCTAGCGATTATTTTTTTGTGTGTACATTCCTAAAATTGAGAGACCGGGGACAGGTGCGGTCCGCCCCCCTTTACTAGACAACTGCCTGAACCTGTGTATTTAAATCAATTTATGCCAGGCAGGCTGAGCTCCAAATGCGTGATGATAATCTTACATGTTGGTTTTTAAGGTCTTTCCACCAGAGTTTGTAAGTTACGACTAAAGATAAGAAAATATTTCATGTAAATTTTACCTGGTATAACAATAACAGTGGCTGCGGTGGCGGCTGCGAACGAATAGTCCCAGAATTTAACCCAGCAGAGTATAGCTATTTCCACCAGAAACAGGAAGAGACCTGAAAATACATTATTCATTAATTGACGATATTTTACAGAAAAAATGTAGGATCACAAGATGGCGACGTTGATGGTGGAAGCAACTTTGTTAATAGAGTACTACTGCCTTAGTGGCTTTAGTAGTCATCTTTGAGGTTCTGCGTTCTTTTAAACGGGAATTTAAAATACTAATTTAGCCGTTTGGTATATCAGCCGTTTTTTTGATCACCTAGTGTATTAGATTAGGCAAATTTGCATTATAGCTTACATACCAGGGGGTCATATGAAATATATGTCATATGAAAATGACAGCTAGTGTCGACAGTTGGTACAACTACTAGCTGTCATTTTCAAACAATGTTAGTTTTCGACTTTCTACATTCACTACTGTTAAGCCGTCTTGACTAGACCCCCAGGGGTATATTAGTTCAAATCATGACTGTGCGAAATCGATGTAAAATTAATGATATGATCACCTACTTCTATTAAGTTATTACAAGAAACACATGTAATTTAAAGGTAGTAAGATTGCTACTGCATAATTATTGTTAACGACAACCAGACGATTTATATAGATTCTGGTATTTTTAATATTTATTAACATTTTTCGAACAATGATCTTTTTTTAAAGGAAACAATATCCTGCTGCCACGCAAATTGTGACGAAGCAGTAGACAATAAAGCTGTAAACGAATTAAGTATTAACGATTTTAACTCTTTTAGCTATTTACCGATTTTAAAAAGTCATTTACAAACAAATTTTGACTCGCTATTTTTACACTTACGTTTATTAGTATAGTATTAATGTTTATTGGTATAATATGTTATATTTGGTATATTATGTTATTATACTACGTATTTGCGTGTTGTTCTCACGAGTATGTAAGTGCGTGCTCCTATTTCACCATGCCTCCTGCTGATAGAGGCCAAATCTTTGTTTTTAATTTATTTTATTATTCTTTATTACTCAAGATGTCATATGGAACATGGTGTAATGGTTGCAGCTCCTTACAAACATTGTGTAAAAAAAAACTTGGCGATTAAAAAGAGTGGCGGAGAGTTTATTGCCAGTTCTTCTCTTCCGTTCTACGCCCTTGATTTGAGAACTGGCAGTAAATGTAAAATTAGAATCATTTAAAGTATATTTTGACGTTCATAAGTGTATATTATGTTACCTATATGAATAAATGAATTTTTTGTTTTTTTTGTTTTGTTTTTATATGTTTTAGTAGTTTCATTGCCATTTTTGAACCCATGATTTTTTTACACCTATATTGTCGGTACCCTACTTGTAGCTTTAGTGTATCTACAACATCTTGGTATTGGTCAAAACTAAAGTGTTATTGGAGTTGAAAGTAATATGCTTGTTAATTATTCATAAATCTTACTCATTCATCACATAACTGCCATTATCGCAATTTACACTAGTTGCCTGCTTCGTATGTAATGCATTAATAGTATAAGAGAGCTATCATTATTGGCATTTCAAAAAACTTACCTAAAACAGTACTAAACGCCCAAGCCAGCTCAATGAAACCCCTCATTCGTTCGTGCGGTGACTCCCGAAGCGCCCTTGACGGACACCCTGGTTCCATTTTGCTCACTGCGTCGATATTCGGTAAAAGATACGTGGATATCATCAAAGCGAAGATGTGAACAGCAACTAATACTGTAGTACACACCGCGAACATAACGAATAGCCACTCTGGTACGTTGGTCGGTTCGTTTATTTGTAGTTCGACCATAGCTACCATTGCAAAACCTGGAAGTGGAAAAGCGTTGTAGCGACGAAGACTTAAGTCAAGGTTTGGCAAATATAAATGAAATTTATATTAAATAGCGTTATCCCTGAAGTGGAGGGAATTTTCTTATGAAAAAAATTTAGTATATGCGGTTACAGAATACTGATCACCTAGTTGATCATAATTTTTTATTCTTAAAACATGCGATCCGACGATGAGATGCAAATGATATTTATATAGTAGATATATAAAAGATTTTAAAAATTCCGTTTGATCTCTATTTATGAAAAATATCTTTAAAACTTTGTATACTAATCAGATTAAAAAAAAATTGTCGTTCGAATTAATTATGGTAAAAAATATCTATAATGAATTTATTGAAAAAAGTATATAAAAATGAACCTCGAGAGCACATTATTGAAAAACTTTATGACGTTGTGACCGTGCTATATTACGGGAGGCAAATAATAAGTACATTCTTTTTAGACTACCCGCTTTTTTTTTATGAGATTTAAATTCGAGAGATTCGATATTTTTATGAGATTTAAATATCACTAAACTTTGTCCAAAGTATTTAGGATTACTTTAGCATATATTCTATGAAAGTGAACTAATAAAAATAAGTTTCTTTAAAAAGAAACTACGGCGCCAACCAAAATTAACTTGTGCAAGTACTAAAAGTTTATCATACCAGACAACAATTCGGACGTCGTGGCTGTGGCTTTCAGTTTTGCTCTGGACATATGTAGTCTTCGCCAGGACAATCCGTCTGGCGACCCAGGCGCCAGCGCCTCATCGTTCCAGTTATTTACAGGCATCGCTAGGGCCACTTCGCTTACACTCTATATTAATAATAAAGATTTTAACTTGTCCGTATTAAGGACGTAATTATTTCTTATTTATAATTATAAATGTAAAAAAAATGATAGCATAGTGTTTTAACAATACTTCGGAAATAAACCGCGTTTTAAGCAGGTGAACGTGTTTGAAACTTATATTTTAAATTAAAATAAAAAATCTCACTTTGTAGAGACTACCCTCACTCATAGAAAATTAAAAAAGGCTTTTGCACTGTTTTAGCTAAAGTACACTTTTTCTGTCAAATTATGGTTACAAACTTGATTCAACTAGACTGATTACTGAATAAGTATCAGATAAGGAAGGAACATGTCGTAACATGCGCATATTTCCGCTCTACGTGTAAAATCTGCCCAAGTTAAGCGCCGAAAGAAATTTAACGCCCGAGCTATTTCGTGACCGCGTACTACAAGTGTTGGAAATACTCACTCTAATGGACTGATTGCATTGACACGGCATGTAACCAGGGCTTAGCAGTACAGTCGCCGCAGATTTGCTGGCCATATTGGGCGTTATACTACCATTGGGTGTGCTACTGCCTTTAGTAAAATCGTATTCCAGACTGTGGGGAGCGGTCACTGATATTGTCGGGCTTTCTGTAGTCGGCTTTAATCTGCTGAAATAAAATGTTTTATGAGTTATTTCATAAGTTTTTTTTCTTAATACGTTTTCGTCGCCAACAAATTAATTAAGAATTTAGTTATTCGAAGGGGGAACGCTGACAGTATCTTCGGAACCTTGCCTAAAGGTACTCCTTTTAATAATATTTTAATTATTATTTTTTTAGGTTAGTTATTAACTTATTAGGTATATTAGAATTAACTACAATTATATTTTTAACTTATTATATATGTCAGATTTTTAAAATTATTATTAATATAATGTTAATTAAGAATGGACAAAATTTCATACGGGTTCTGTTGGAGATTTAAAACAGTTTAGTATCGTTTTAGCTGATACTTTTGAGTTTAAAACATAGGATAAAAAGGTTCGTTATCTATTTAAAATATTCAGGGTAAGAAATAAACGTAATGTTATTTACACAGTTCTATATTTTATAGACGCTGACTAGAGATACTTGATCCTTTACAAGTGATAAATATGGTAATTCATATTTTCTGATATTGATAGGGTATTGAATACATCGTATTATCTGATGTAATAATAAACTTCACAATAGTACATTGTAGATCTGTAATTGGCATTTTTACCAACCTTGGAAATAATAGTGTGAAATGTATAATTATTGGTTAACTCGTACCTAATACCGTACTAGGAAATACTTGAAGCACATAATACTTTGTTGATTTTACTGTTCACCACTGTCACGATTATGAATAATGACTTATACAAGGAATAATTTAATAGTATATTTTAGTTATAATTGCTGTTGTTATCATGCGATGGTATGAACGTTGTAAGCGAGGTGGAAATGCGCTTGGCACTCGTAGCGGGTAATGTCCGAACCCAATAATTAATCCACAATCTCAGATTGAAAACAATCTGAGATGAGACCGTGATAGTCGATCGATATTCTATCTGCATCCCAATAACCAAACGTCCAAACCCCACGAAGACAATCCATTTTTGGCGATGGATAGAATGCAATCTCTTCGCTCTTTACAGTCACTTATAATAATAATCAATATAAACCAAATTAAATAAATAAAACCGTACAAATAATATTAAAGTATACATGTATATGTTTAAACATTTTAATCATATATCAAATAGCTTTTTACTTATTTTAAAATCTTAAGAATTTTTATACAAAGGTCTATCCACATACACCGATCCGACCTACCATTGCTTGTATCGACAGATTGCTCTTACAATCCGTTGATTGGTTATTGGAACACTTATGTCAATATTTTGATTGAGATGTCTATCTCAGATGGTCAAAAATGGATTGAGATAGGTTATTGGGTTTGGACGTAAGTCAAGATCACTTAACAGTAGTGTGTGTAGATAGTCGAAAGCTAAATTTGTATGAAAATTTGTCAACACGAACTGTCATTTTCATCGAAATTTAGTTGCCGACTTTCTAGATATACTACTATAAAGGATCTTTAAAGCCCCTAGTTGGATCTATACACCACACCAAAAACACTTAAATTAAACAAAGTAACTTTTAAACGTTCCCAGGCTGAGCTAAGCTCGCCAAAACAGCCCGTGCTGAGCTGTAAAGGCTGTAAAGGCCCTTAAGGCCAACAGCGAGACTCCATACAAAAAAAAATTAAACGTTCACTTTAATTGTATTTGACCACTCTCAAGGGGTATCAGACCGTACGTATAAAATGTATTGAATGTGAACATCAGAAGACACTTGCACAAAGTCTATTTCACCTTTCGAGTCGAGACTTACGTGTTACCTATCCTAACAAAATGTAGGCTCTGAGATTTACATAATCAACCAAATAAATAAAAGTTTTTAATATATATGAATTGACATTGAATTGGGCTAGTTGAGGGAAGGTCAGATAATCAATACCTTTTTCGTTAGAGTTGTCGTTCCATTTAAATTTGTGGCCTAAAAATTCTATCGTCATTACCCTACTCTTATTATTATCTTATGACTTAACCCATTGTATTATGCACAAATAATATGTTTTTTTATTACTTATTATAAGGCGTATTATAATAGACAATAAAATAAATAGTCTGGTATTTAATGATATTATAAACGTAATACAAAGCCGTAAACCTAATAATATGGAATAGAATATTATAAGTACTTAAACAGTTTTAGCACAGTTCTTAAGAAAGCTGCGTAACTAGAAACAGCTCATAAAACTGGAGTAACCTAATCCGCTGCCCGTCGTACTGACCAATCACTAAAGAGGACGCTACTGGGCAACGGTAGTTCTACTGTCTTCGGGGATTTTAACTATTACTTTTTGGAGGCAATTTTGTTAAATAAAGGATCATTATTGTTTAGACTTCCGAGTATTTCAATTCTCCTTCACCGCACACTCTCGACACTCTGTCTCCTATGATCACACCATAAAGAATTGGACAGAGCCAACGAGCATATATAAATACATCAGCAGTTAAAACTGATTTAGTTTATGTGTAACTGTACGTCAGACTTGTGGGCGTAAAATAATAGACTGCAAAATTAAAAAGGTGTCATTTTTTATATGTACTCGATACCTAGAGACTCCTACGCAATGTTCGAATATTTCACAGACTGGCCAAGTACACAGAAGAGTACAAGCGGGTGCGCAGGCACAAGTTCGTTTCCATTCCTTCCGTCTCTACAACACGACTACAGTATCATGAGCACTGATACTGTATAAACTGCAATAGGAATATCGATGAAATGGTAGGGCATTTTATGTGCAATTTCGATGTAGTTCTCTCGCAGCCTTCGGGTGGAACAAAATCTCGATTTTGAAATCAGGACCGCTATTGAGAGTTAAAGAGTACCGGCGCAGGCGCAAGAATCTGAATCTTGCGAACTCCGATATACAGCTTAAACCATGCCAACTGGCTTCTCATGAAAAAAATGTAAATAGGATATTTTGACTTTGCTGCCTTATCTGTATTTACAAGAGAGAGAGGAAATGTGCCTTTTATAACCAAACATACTTAACGTGACTCCCGTCATAGCTGGGTGGTTTCCCGAAGATCGGATATGACTCGCACAGTCCCAAACTCTTCGGTCGCACTTCTTGCTTTGTTTTGTATGGCCTATGCCTGTCGTAGATGTGGTCACTGGTGTTGAATCTTTGCAGCTTAGCCTTCACTTTGCCGCTGGGTGGCGTCTGTGTGCATTGGTCTATCCGTGCAGCCTCCTCTATGCTTGTGACGAAACTGGCCTCGGATATCTGGAAATATTTAATTTATTTAGAGTGGAAGATTACGTATTTAGAGCTGTTCAGCGTTTTTAACACTGTATATTAGAAGTGCAATGTATAATATATATGTGCGCAATTAACACTTGTTGGTACGCTGAAGAAAAACAACGTAACCGATATGACTAAGACTCGAAAATCGTACGGCCGAGATTTAATTTGGAAGAATGAAATGGACTTTAAATGGCTTATAATAGGTATTACACATGTCTCCTCCAGAAATAAGATCGCACTAAAGAACATCATCTAAATATAACTAAGTTTTTGGGAATTGCATGTACCTAACATACATTAAATACAGCCAATTCCAAAAATATCGTATGCAGGTTAGCCTTCTTTTTATGAAGTCTTAAAAGCTATTAATGTAAAAAGATAAGATATTTATAAAGAAACTAATGTTTTATATTTCTTCTTTCATAAAGGGCCCCTCAAACGAGTCTAACAATTGATCAAAGGCAATGTGAGCCTTCTGACAATATCTAATCGCACTTTTTTCGTAGACCTATGGACACTGCTTGAAAGCTCGCTGCCGGCGATATCACTTTTTTTTTAAAGAACAGGGGGCAAACGGGAGGCTCATATGATGTTAAGTGATACTGCCGCCCATGGACACAGTCAATGCCAGAGGATTCGCGAGTGCGTTGCCGGCCTTTTAAGAAATGGTACGCTCTTTTCTTGAATTTAACATCAAGCGAGCAAATATATCCAATATTACTTGATACAAAAATTAATTAATCTACATATATTGTAGATTGAATAATGTTAATGTATAATTTTTTGGTTGTGATGACGATTTAACAATAATGTAACCCATAACTAAATGGCTCAGCTATTAGCTAAATGACAGTTTTTCATATTCAAAGCTACGTCAAGGTTGGTTGGCTGCAAAGTATGATTTTCCATCGTCATCGCTATTGTCCTACAGTGGTTATTAAAAGGCCTGAGAACGTGTTCCTGCTTTGATAAATGTAACAGCGTGAATACTGTATTAGCTAAGTAAAAAACCTGAAATTCCTTCCTACAAAGCCTTCGAATGTGTAGACGTAGCAAAAGTAGTAGATACCTCAAGCTTCAATCTAAGTATATACCTGCATCTATTGTACTGATTCTTCGCTTCAAATTGTATTAAATATATTTTTTTTTTATATTTCGTATTGATTTGATTTTTATGTTTATTTGTTTATAAATAGGAAATATATGCAATAGGTTATTTAGCTGGCTATGAAGTAAGTGTCATGGAAAAATTCAGAGATGAGCCCGAACTCTTCTCTCATTTCTTCCTACAATAGTCAATCTCGTTTCTGAATCTTTTCCTATAGTCTGATGTATTACAATAATTTAGTGTTTGGTTTATATTATAGAAAATAAATGTAAGATTACCTCAAGAAGCACCGGTTAGGAATTATACTATGTATACTAAAAAACTATACATATTTACTAGACTTCTAGCATTATTTATATTTTTAAATATTAATATACTCCTAGAATCAGTACGGAAAGAGAACCGATGGTGTAGGATTTGAGGTCGCAGCAGTTCTGAATTTATTTCTCAGACAATATATAGCTACGTCATTATATATAAGAATATATATATCTCTGTACTTAATAAGAAAAAAAAAATATATTTTTGTGAATAATAATTACAGTAGATCGCATTACCGCCATACCGCGCACAAATTATTAAATCTGTAGTCCATCATAATAAAAATAGTCCAGATGATCTAATTGCAGAAAATACAGCTATCAATGTATGCTTTACACACATTTACATAAAACATTTTTTTTAATGTCAAATAATTATTTACAGATAAAAAAATGGAATACGTTTTCTTCAATTATAAGTATTGGAAACAGAATTTAATAAGAGCAATTGCAGTTCCATATTCATCGTATGTATTATTTATTCATATTTTTTCTTTATCTAATCTAATGAGACGAACGTTGTAAAAGATGGAAGCTGTATTAAGGCCACTTCCAAAGCACATATTAACATTACTGTAAACAGATATGTATTATTATAAATGTATCCTCGGGTAATTTATTTAATTTGTTTATTTTTTTTATAGAACACAAACACTCCGGGGCCAAACGGGCAGGAGGTTCACCTGATGTTAAGTGATACCGCCGCCCTTGGACACTCTCAATGCCAGAGGGCTCCCGACTTTTTAAGAATTCGTAATCATTTCAACTCATGATTAGTATATAAAAAATAACTACTGACACGGGACTTATCTTTTTGCCTCTCACGAAAAGTTGCGATAAAAAATTGCTATAAGTAGAAAAAAACTCAGTAACCATTTTAAAATTGTATACCACTTACTTTGTGTTTACAGTCAAAAAATATCCGTGTTTTCAACGTAATGTAAGAATTTTTCATGGATATAAAAACATAATTAAAAATAATGTTGGTACTAAGTAACTTGAGCCTTGGTTTTTTATGTTAATTGTAGTTTAATAGATTTTTTTATAAAAAAAAGTATTATTTGTATTCAATGGATATTTAGATGTATTAAAATCTTTTTGAAATGGATAAAACACACCGTAAATCCTTTAAATGTTTGCAACTATAGTTTTTAATATAAATAATAACATATATCTTAAAAGCAGCGCAGTCTAACTCATCAACAACAACAACACAGTTTTATTTATTTAAACACAAAATAAATAAAGACTGTGAGATAAAATTCTTTCTTTTAAGGTTTTAGTTTGATGACGTACCCACAATAATTAGACATGAAATTATTTCACTTCGTTAAAAAATTAAAATTCAATTAAAATAGAACTTTGCTTACGTTTTTATACATCTTAACATAAAAAAAAAATTGTAAAAAAACCGTAAATATACAAACCTTTTGAGCAGATTTATTTGCCTTATCCATTATTAAAATCAACAAATCACAATCACATTTTTTTTATAAAATCTTAAGCTTTTTTTGTTGATAGATGAAGTGCGCGAAAATTGGAGCTAAACGACATGGACACAACTTTTCGCTGCATGCGAAAAAAGTGTACTAACTACTAATGACTTGGCAGAGCAGCGTTTATGAAGATAAATGATTACGGCTTTACAGCTATGGGTTTATATAATATATATACATCACGGGAAACCACATTGTTATTTATTGTAATTATGTATCGAATGGTAAAACAATATTTTGATGCAATTTTATTATGTTGTTTGTCTATTTTGTATGTGCGGCCATTTTTTCAGACCAATATTATACAGTGAACACTAATAACATCACCCCCAAACTGCCAGTAAACACAATGTTCTATTGAGAAACAAAGAACGAAATTATTAGTTCCAACTCTAAAGTGAGTTTTGAAGATATAAGTTAACTGTTTATTGGTAAAGCAAAGGGTTCGCGAGTGCTTGCCGGCCTTTGAAATTGTTTTATTAAAGTATGTGTCGCAAGACTTGCGATTTCAATTCATTTCATATTATATATGATAGCGATCTTTAACGATGAGTGAAGCAAGCATGTTAAATTAGGTTAGAAGTGTGCTTCTGTGGTAATTTAATATGTTAATACTTTCCAAGTTTATTTTTATTTTTTAAGGAAATTTGAATATAATTACTACTACAATTTGTAGACAGGACAGTAATAATGTAGTAATACTAAGAATATTATTATTTTATTTGAAAAAATAAAAAATATTTCTTTTATGTACGTGTGTGAGTTATTATTATGTTCTTACGATCAACGATGATTATGTGTAATAACTATACTTATATCTGATTCCTTTATTTTCCGTCATACAATTTTACTATACACATTTCTGAGTAATCCAATCTTTTGCATCTTGACTAGATTTGCAACCTCTTCAAGTATAATGTTCATATTTCAGTCAATTTAAATAAAACCATGATACACCTAAATCTTCCTTAGACACCTCAATATCTATTTGAAAAACCATAACCAGCTATATTTGATAGTTTTTAAGTTTATCACGTATCATGTATTTCATAATATGGAAAGTATAATATCATTACATAATATAAATTTAATCATATTTAATTAATTATAATTCGGAGAAAAGATTTCGCATTGGTGTAGGGTAAGCGGAATTGAGGAAGAATTCAATGTCTGTCTTCTGATACTATACTATTATGTATGATCAAGAAATGTCCTGAACATCTGCTATTTATGAGCAAACGGGGTTTCACCGTATTCAACTTCCTTAAATTTTTGTGATGTAGAAATACGATTATACGATTAAGAATTTAAAATTCATATCATGTCCTTGTAAAAACCAAGCATAGGATTCCCTTTTCCTGTTGTAAGTACATATTTAAATAAATAACTATTTACTCTAATAGAGCAGTGTTGGCCTAGTGGCTTCGGCGTGCGACTCTCATACCTGAGGTCGTAGGTTCGATCCCTGGCTGTGCACCAATGGACGGTGAAGGAAAACATCGTGAGGAAACCGACATGTCTTAGACCCAAAAAGTTGACGACGTGTGTCACGCACTGGAGGCTGATCACCTACTTGCTTATTAGATTTAAAAATGATCATGAAACAGATTCAGAAATCTCTGGCCAAGACCTAGAGGTTGTAGCGCCACTTTTTTTAATTTACTATATTAAATAATATACAGGGGTATGAGTGTCCGTAGTGATAAGTCCTACAATCAATTTGTGACAGGTCCAAATTAATTTATTTCACACTAAAATAATTCAATGGTATTTTATCGAACTAATTAATAATTAACAGCAGACTATACTGCAAGTGCACAAAACTTGGGTAAAATAGTCACACGCGGTATTTAATTTCAGCCACCCTGGACCGTGTGCCATCATAGGGATGTGGTTGGCGTGCAGTGGCAGTGGTACTCTGGTACTTCCAATAGCGATAAGGACAGCGTTCACGAAGTATTTGTATCCAGATTCCATAAATTTATTTTACAATTGATTAAATGTTATGTTATCAAAAGGTCCAAATAAGTTATTAGTTAGAAATATAAAACGGGTATTGAGGGTAATTAAAAAATAAAAATTATTGATTTTCTACATAATTAAGTCAATTAATTTCTCAGGAAGTATTTGTAATACAGTTTATCCTTACCGAGGTGTTAATTGCATAAAAATTTCTTAACCATAAATAATTCAACTACCTTCAATGTAGATTCAAACTGATAAAAATAAAGAAGACTATGTTGATGCGCAAACAAGCTGCATCTCTGGTATGGCGCGTGCCATAACAGCACGCTGGCGGTAATAGCGGGAAGGCTGCATTGCCCTTACATGGGTCATTACAGACAGGCACATGGCTACAATGTAAAAAAACTGTATGTTTTGTTGAGGTGATGTGTTCACGGGTAATTCTATTATTAATTTTTGAATATACCTAACTGTAACTATCACACAAATTACCATGGACTTATGCTTGTCTGCTTAAATAAATAAGAAATAAAAGGGACATAAATAATGTTTACTCACCTAAAACTTTATAGCAGTTGGACGAAACGTATTAATGACTAAAGCACTAACATGATACCTTCATGCATTGAGCATCGTATCTAACTGTTTTACTATAAAATAAAAACTCACTGACCTACACTAGGGCTGCAAAATGGAAGTACGCCTTATGTGGCGCTAAACCAAATCCAGAATACTTCCGTATAAATATAGATATGTAACCAGACATCAACTAATGCCTCCCAGTCGAGTATTTTCGGTTCAGAGCCCTATCCATAGATATAATATAAATACTGAAGCAAATAACACATTTTTCATTTTAGCATACCTCAGTTTATTATGATATGAAATAGGAAGCTATTTAAGTGTTTTTCGGTATTTCTCAGTTATGGCATGGTTTATTATAGAATATGATAATTTTTGTCACGGAAAATATTTTAATACAGAAGCGTCAAAACTGTACGTAATTAGCGGTAACTGGTTAATAAATTTATTATCTACAACCTGTGAGCATATTTTGAGGTAGCCCTGCGTTAGGTTTTGTTTGTGAATAAAACTAGTACAATGATAACGTTGTTTGAGCAATAGAGATTTGTATTCAGTGCTTTAGTTCAAAACTCTGGGTTTTTCTTCTTCTGACGGTCACAGACAACAAAGTGGTGTAATAATAAATATCTTGTCTTTGGTACGGTTTATAATTATGTCGATGCATAAAAAAAACGGTTTTATAAGGTTGTAGAATCTGAATAGAATCAGAATTTGAGTGATGTTTTACATTAGGGTTGGTAATAAAAACAAATCAAATACCGTTTATCTTTGTCGCCTAAAAAAATTGAATGTGTCTACTACGCATATGAAATTTATTCGGAAAAGTCAATTATAAATGAATGTAAGTCAGTACTTCCATAAAACAGTAAACACGATATAACGGTATTACTATATTTATTATCACAAATATTTGTTTCGTTACATGTTTCATGAAGTGTTTCTACATTCATTGTTCTGTCTTGGCTGTAAATAATGCAATCTAATATAAATAATGCAATTGTTGATGATAATAAAAAATCCGATGGCCCTACAACTCTATGGATCCTGCATCCGTTACCTAGATCATTTTTATGTTATAGACAAGAAAAAAAAATGTACGCACATTCTACTGGGTTATGAGCTTGAGCCACTCCTCTAGGCTTCTTAAATTCAGATAAATATCACAAGTAATCTCCACAATTTATTAGTTAATTGTTCAAAAAATTGTACTAACATAACTTATAGTGTGGCAAGGCAAAACGTATTGATTGGATAGAAAGTTATCCGTTAATAAATCCTATTTTATTTTATGATTTTATTTTAATAGAAAAATATTTTTAAACTCTCACTCTAGTGACTAATCTTCTACCATGTGTAATTGCTTAATATATACATAAGGCGCTTAAGTAATTGTAGCACGTATGACATTTGTTTCAAATACAAAAAAACCTGTTAGTTGAGTTTAGACAGAATAATACCTGTATTCTCGTACGATATTTATTTTTCTTATAAAATACCCTGTTATATTATTTTAACAATATCTATGAACAGTACTTGAACTTGGATTCCTGCCCTTAAGCATTACTTATGCTTGTTAAGAGTACATATATTAAGAATCTCCTAAATATAAGGAGTAGTATAGGTGTAAGAATGTTCAGCATTAAGCAACGATAACGCTTTCAGAAAATGAAATGAAATGAAATTTAAATACATATAATATAAAATTATTTAATTAACTTACGTTGTCGCTTGTTGCTTCAGGAACTTCCAACATTTTTACTTCGTAGATTATGACGTACATCCCCAAGAACAATCAATCTGAAAATATTAATAACTGTAATACTTCAATAGTCATAGTAGGTAGTGCTTATATTCAACTGTAAACGTAATAAACTTACATTGTACTACTAATAAGCTGCGAAAAAATATCTATTATGTATTTTAGTTTTTTAATTCTAAATTACAATAATTACCACAATTTACTTACAATAACAATTACAATAAGTAAATAGATAATTATTCTTTTAATAAAATATTTTAGCGTTTGATTAGTTTTTTCCCTGTAAGTATATTGAAGTTTGATCAAGAAAATGTTAGAAAATTATGGTATTGTGTGAAAACTGAGAGTGAAACAAAATACAAATCAGCTATATATTGTCATTTCGCGCTTTTATTTGTTCATTGTCAAAGTTTTAACGTTGAAGGCCGCAATAAAGACTGTTGCCAACTTAGCAATTTTATCGCTAGATGACTTGAATCTTGGATGCGTCAACGCTTAAAAAGCAATAAGCGACTAGTGCCGTGCTTAACAAAAGATGAGGTTATGTTTAGCGATGAATTTGATGATTAAAAATACGATTTAATCTAGCGCTTTTTACGATCTTTCAGCGCAATTTTGTAATCGAGAGTTGGCATCTGCCATATGAACTGCTAGGTGCTCTGCAAGTCATGATGTTGTTTACTTATTCTGTGTGAGCCGGTAATTCGAAAAGTAATTCATTCTTTTAATACATTTCGAAATAAAGTGATTAGTACTACAAGAGTAGAATATTCTATATTGTTTTACAATTTACTACAAATTACCAACTCAATAAAAATGTCCATCGGTTCTGTTTATGAAACGGCATACAAGGGAGACTTTAATCAAGTGAAAGTAAAAATTGATGAGAATAAAAGATTGATTGAAACACCAGACTCTGTAAGAATACATTTTTTTTTGTTTTTTGTACTTTAGATGTGTGGAATAATGTATTTATAGTCTTTTTTTTTGTAAATTACAGAATAATCGCCTTTTAATTCATTGGGCATCTCTTGGAGGTAATGAAATTTTAGTAGATTATTTAATAGATGCAGGTTCTCCTGTGGATCCGGTAGATGATACAAATTCTACACCTTTAGTACTAGCTGCGTCAGCTGGAAGGTTTGAGGTTGTAAGACTTCTTGTTGGTAAAGGAGCAACTGTTAACCATAAAACAGACCGGCATCAGACAGCTTTACATTATGCTTCATCCAAAGGACATAAAGAGGTAATTTACTTATACTTATAGGAGATAATTCTAATAGGTTATAATGACTTTTTGAACATCATCTGGTCCTAATTAGAAAAGTTGTAATGCAAGAATATCAATAATAATAACAAAATTTTTCAGCTTGTAAAATTCCTGATTGATGCAGATTGCAACATTAATTCTGCTGATGTGTTAGGTGCAACTCCACTTCACAGGGCTGCAGCTCAGGGTAGAACAGAAATTGTTGAAATTTTATTGAGTTCACCACAAATCAATGTTAATGTCCAGGATTCAACTGGATGTTCACCCCTGTAAGTGAACAAAATCAGCCTTTTTAAATAAATTGTGGAGGATTTCCTTATTTGTTATTCAGGAGTTAAAACTTATTGATTTTGTTTTTGTATTATTTTAGTCATTTGGCTTGTGAAGAGGACCGTGAACAAACAGCTGTTTTATTAAAAAATGCTGGAGCTCAAACTGATCTAAAAAATAAGGACAAAAAGACACCATTAGATTTGTGTTCCCCTAAACTTAAACGTTTACTTGAATGAATATCTGAAGCTCTGCACTATGATTTATGTACGACATCTTAAGAAAAATAACAGGCAAATATGTTGTCTTCATAACATAGGAATTACATTAATTTATGTTATTATCATGTATATGAAAATAAGTTGAAATGCTGAGTTTGTTTTATTTTGCTGTTTTAACATGCTGGTTACTTGGTCATGGCGCTGCTGCTATAATTGATGCATTGGTGATTTGGCAATCCTAATAGTTAAATTGAAACTAAGCTTCGGGTGGCTACCATTTCCTCGTAGTATGTAGTTGTCACGAGTGTCCGTTTCAGCCTGAAGTATTAAAATACAAGATAATAATAATTTACTTTTCTCTCATATAACGTTTACAACAATAAATAAGATTACAATTGAGAAGGTATTGGGAGACTGGTTTCCAAACTAGATAGTATAAAATATACTTGGAGATGTGTATACAGACTAGGATATTCCTATTTTTAGTCTATATCACAATTTTTAAGCTGTGATAGTTTGTTTTTAAATTTCCCTGTTCGTATAATGTAATTCAATTAAATTGTTATTGTATTGAAATTCTTAAATAATCCTTAGTTAGACAAAAAGTAGTACTGAATCGTCTTTTAATTATTCTTCGGTTAAATTTTTTATTGTGTCTTTGGTATGTAATTTTATTTTTTATTTCTTACACTTATTTTCATTTGAAACTTAATTTTTTAAAAAACGATAGATTTCTAATAAATAATGTATCTCTCCAGCTTCTTAAACTGTTTATCAAAAATATTATTCCCATTGTGTGTGTTATTTATAAAAAAAATAAAAAATGTTTCAATATATTCTTGTCTAACCGTATTCTTACTTACACTTTGATTTCTTTGTGTTTGCAAATAAAAATATCCTTCTGTAATTTTATTTAATTATTACATGATATAATAGTATATGAATATTATAGTATTCATCTTATGTTTATTAGCAGAAACATGTTACAGTTGAGTTTTAAATAATACATGTTTATATTTACTCCATAATCACCTACAGGCAGTAGTTAAACGTTTTCTTAGACTTATTATAAAATAGTTTTCCTAAGGCAACATATACATCAATGTATTTACTTCCTCTTCACAAAATTACACTCAAAGAATTTTAACCCTTCACTGCAAAGGAATAAAATAGACTCTTAAGGGTAATAGAAAGTAGCTCTTTACTTTCTATTACCTAGTAAACTTGTCACTTGTGTTGCATAAAACTTTTAAAGGCGTGAATAAAGTTGTATATATGTACTAAAAGGTGAGAATATAAATTGTATATAAAAATTAATAAATTTTGATTTAGTAAAGTAGTAATAAAGAAAGATGGTGAACGATGTAATAGTCATTATGAATTTTGCAAAAGTTAGGAAAGGTTTCCTCCTAGTTACAACTTACATACAACACATACTAATAACTTAAAAGTTTAAGATTGAATATAATAATATTTTTCTAATGTTAAATGTCAAATAAATAGTTGAACATTTCATAGCATCCATGTATTGGAGTTAATTTTCGCGACAATGCATTCATAATAAACGCTAATTAAGATTGGCTTCATTGATGACATAATTATATAGGCATGTTGCTTCTTAGTAGTTGAAACTTGTTAGTATAAAGTTTCTAATACCTATGTAATTTCTTGTGAAGTTAGATAATTTTTTTATGACTTGTAGAAATTGATAGTTGAATATTTCATGAAATGTAAGTGTGTAAGTTTAATGTGTCAAATGCAGGCAAGTGACTGGAGCCTTGTTTTGTCTTCTATTCTTTAGATACATGTTATTCATAATTATGTCTAGTGCACTACAAGTAATTATGTAATTTATGAATTAATTAACTTCTATCGCGATGATCTCTGCGATACAATCAGAATCAGTCACGACGGGAATACCAAAATACAATCTTAGCATGAGAGAACTTAATATGATAATTAGAATCATTATCATTTCCGAATAACGTATTGTTAATTAATAAGTTATAAAAATAATATTTAATTTTAACCAAATGGTACCGAAGGTGCTATGTATGTTAATAAGTTATAAATACAAAAAATACTAGGCCATGAGTTCTGCTATTATAATGCTGTTCTAAATTACAAATCAATCGTAAGTTCTCTTATGAATGAAAATATATTTTTTTAATAATGTTATAGTAAAATTTAAATTTATTAAAGTCTCAGCTAATCATAAAAAATATTCTATTTGAAATGGCCACCTTTGGTTTTTATACAGGCCTTAAATCTCTTTGGCCACGCATCTATGGATTTACGCAGTGTTTCCAAGGGAAATTTCGTCAATGTTAGCTCCAAAGATTTTTTAAGAGACTCAAAGTCGCCGTGTCGTTTAGAGCAGGCCATGTCTTGACCATAGTTTGAAGTCTGGCCTAGGTCTCACCTATTCCTGTCTTTAGCTATTATTATAAAGTCTTGGACGCCAGGCTTAGGTAGTCTGTGCCTTGTGACCAGGTGCAGAATAGGATATAGGAATGTCCGCGGTATATTTTTAAAAAGTGTTGCTGAGAGGATTTCGATGAATTCTGGCTTTAACGGCATTAACAGCCTTTATAGTTCTAACAGCACGCGGCCGCCCCGATCTTTTCTGGTCTTCGACAGACGAGGTGTTGTAATCTGTTGATAGTACGATGTCGCTGTAAAATGACTGACGGCTTCATACTCACTTTGTGCAAGGAGACTGCAGTCCTATTTTCTTCAACACCCCATTCCATATGTAATTTAATAATGAATACGAAAAAATATGAGAAATGGCGCCAAAACGGAAGAAGTTTTTGAAATAATACACGTCTTCCAAATTTTAAAATAAGGTATTTAGAAATACGTCGCCCGAATTATGGGGGAAAGTAGGGTTATTCCCGCCAATCACTTTTGTTGCACAAAAGCATTTAATGCAAACGCGTTCTACTGTACCCGAAGACTTTAATATGATGTTTCCAAAGTAGATCTTTAATAAAATAATATATGACAATTACATAATCCAGCATAACTTAATACGAATTATGTTTAAAGAAACTACTAATGAAACAGATGAAAGATTTAGATATTTAGTATCTGTAGTAGAGAAACGTTACGATAATCACGATAGAACAGGATGTGAATTATAGACAGCAAAAAGTGGTGTTCGTTGTAAAAAAGGTTGTTTTCTAAGTGTGTAGTTCTTGGGTCGATGACACGAATATCGTAGGCGTAACAGATAAAGCTGTTATATTCAAAGGCTACCCTTTGAATATATTCTAAAAATGGTACTACCTTCCTATCGAATTGCATAATTCATTCGCTACAGCACAATAATACATTTATATACGTCAGCCATTTTTATATGATACCAATAATAAACTAATTTATTCATGAATGTTGCGATGTTTATTTGTTTCTAGGAAATCTTATATTTATTTTTATGTGGTATAAAAGCGAGACCATTTCAATAGTAAATACTTTTTTTCTAAAGAACAATTTGAGCTCATAAGCAGGTAATTAAAATAAGCCCAAAACAGGGTTGTGCTAAACGTATAAACCTTAATTTATTCATTAAAATATCAATATTAATACTATGATAATGAATTACAGGAACAACATTGTTTTTTTATCGACTGAAACTCCTGTTTATCAACATTTAAGTATTTTCTGTTTTCTACTTAAAAAATTGTAATTGTCAGACTAAATCCAGATTTGCTTTTCCATTAATTTATTTTTCTACGCATATTCAATACCGCGTTCTTTTTCCGGTAATTTATCATGATAACATATTTGTTGTTAATGTTATTTCAATGGCTATGTTGAGAAGTGTACTGCACATTCTTACGACTAAATTCAATTTTTTCAGTTGCTTTGGTATGGGAAAAATACTGCTACTCAAAGTTGCGTGGTAGTCTTTCTGGTGTCGTCATTGCTAAATCCGTGTATTCTAAGAATTACGGGGTCATTTTATTGACACTACAAAAAAGGCTTAGTACAAAAAATATTGAACAATTCAATTATAGCCAGTACAAAAACCGCAATGTTGTATAGTCTGGGAAGTACTACCTACGCAACAGTTTATATTAGTCGTATTGATTGATGTAAAAATAGTCTGGTATATTTTTCATGCGAATAGAAAAGCCAAGTTTATAACAAGGTGGGTGGTAAGTGTCTAGACAGGACCAATGGGCTTTTCTTTTTAAATGCGCATTTAACACTTACACTTACGATGAAGAAAATCATCAGCATGCTTATGTCTAAGGTTCATTCGGTCGCCTTCTTCACGGCTTAAGAGTCGAAGGCTTCTGTGTACTTTTAATACAATTTATTAATCAGGTAATTTATATTGTGATTTGGCTAAATACAGAGCAAGCGACCCCGTAAAAAAAGTCATCCTTCGCTGTGATTCTCAACTTTGAACTTTGTACTTAAAATATAATCTGTAAGTTTTTCAAATGAATAAATGTCAACTGGTTAACTAATTCAGGTTTTTAGTTTATGAATAAATCTTTAAAGAACTTTATTTCTCGTTACAAAATGTATTTTATTTACATGAGAATCTTAATATGTATATATATACCTGCGAGCGAGATACACGTCGCCATTATCCGTCCCAATTTTACTATCCTATGTTCACTCTTACATGTTTATTTCATTTTGAATCTGTTAAACTCAATATGACCGTGTTATCGTCATCAATCTGATTTCGTAAAAAAAACTACATTTAATTACGTATTTTTAATGTTGTGTTTCCTAATTTAAGGTATAACCACATCCAAGACAATTTGATTCAGAATATATTCACTTATATAATTCTATTCTCATCAAATAAACGTTGTGTTCCTAAGTCCAATATTACATTTGTCTTTTCGTTACGAAATGAATGAAACAATTTAAGATTAATTAATTAATAGGGTTAATAATAATAATATTCTTTATTTATTTTCTCACAAAACTTCATACATGATAAGTTACAACTATTTATTAATGTAATGTGAATGATTGATGACGTTTCATAATTTGCTAAATTTGGTAAATTGTTCATAGCATAGATATATCCTAATAACTGCCGTCTATACTGTGGTACATCAAACGCTAAATATTTCCGCTTGAAAATAATTTTCATAGTAAGTACAGATCTTCTTACCCTTAATGGAAAGTGTAAGTAGTGTTATTTCACATTTTCATATGTTAAATATCCTGTTAAATATCCTTTTAAATTACTTTATTAGTATTTTGTTGAGATCTTAATAAGAGACAACAACAGACTTTTTTAAAGACAAGTTTATGAAAAAAATATAGACAAGACTGTTTCGAAATTGTAATTTTACTTTTCTCACACACATGCTCCTTCCTTGAGGTTATCGTTCAATCTTTCATTCATGTAACCCTTAAAAAGGTGGAATCCTCTATAAGTGAAGTCATAAATAAATGGTAATTTGTAGTGTTCACGGACCTGGAAACTAAAATAAAGTTATTTTAAATCGCACTTGCAACAAGTGTAATTTTAATTATAGCAACGTCACGCGCATCGATTAGCTTTGCATTTAAATCATTATTTGATTTATCGAAAACGTTCGATTTATAAAATAAAATATTCCTGCAATTGTGTTTAAATACAAAGATATCTTGCCCAGTTCATGTACTAATTTGTAAGACGTATTAAGACGTCAAGTCGCAAAATCGTGTAGGCCTATCAAATATATCAAATTTAATTGAAAAAATGTTTTAACAGATCTTGACACCAGGTTTGACGTAAGATTAATATTAAATGACATGTTTGTTAAATTCCATGATTAATTATTTTAAAAGTATCTGACGTCATATTCAAATTCTTCAATTGTATTAGCTGCTTAATAACCTTCACATACTGGTATGAATTTTGTATTAATTACCTAATACATGGGTTACAATATTATGAAGCATCTCAGTTCCAATAGATCATAGATAGAAATAATTGGCGCCAGGGCCAGTCAGACTTCTTTATCTGTTTTTTTTATTTTTAATAGAGAACTTTAAGCCCAAGATTTTTTTATTGCGTCTGAAATAGGAATGTATGGCAAAAATTTTAAGTTATGTAATTTTCGAGTGCTGTCATCATTGACGATCCTACAAAGTAGGACAACTTAGATAAATTGATATTGATGAGGTTTAAAGATAACCTAGTAAAGCAATTTACGCGGTTTTATAACTAACACGAACGAACTTCTGAAGGGACAGTTTGATAGGTTTGTTTTGTTGTACTTTAATATTTCGGCATTTAATCACATGTATTTTTAATTAACAAGCAAAGATGCTATAATAAATATGTTATACAAAAACCTCATAATTAAAGTCTTTAATATTCTGTGGACGGATTCGTTTTACTTTCTCGTAAGAAAGTGTAGCGTAAACACTCAGATGTAAATATTCTTACAACGTATGCGTGGTCAGTACATTATCTTAAATGTATACTACTATTTAGTTGATGATCTTGTGCCCTATTAATCGCCATGCCATATATTTGTCATATCCAAGTAAATCTTATCTTCGGAGTAACCTACATGTAATGTGATTTTGTTTAACATTCAACTATATCCATGCTGAAATCGTCACAATGGGTTGCTCATCAAATCCGAAAAAATACTTGACAGGCTATTTGACGGTATAAAAATAAGGTTTCATTATAATATTAATCATTTCTAGGCTGTTCAGGAAGCTTATTATGTTACTTCAATTAACAGTTGAGATGTTTTTATTGAGTTCTGTCCATGTAAATCGAAGCTTCTGCCTTCATTGTTAGTATAAATATTTCCTATATTGCAATTTATAAGACTTAGGGCCTGTTTCACAATGTATGGATAAAGTGCCAAATAGGTATGCAACACATAAATTATTCTAAATATAAAAGTTCCGAATAAGATACTTGGCATTTCATGACAAATAGCGCTATCTGACAGTCGTGAAACGCAAAAATACTGTTTATCCTCCAAATAAGTATTAAATAGCTTATTTGGCACTTATCCGGACATCGTGAAACAGACCCTTACTGATATTTCTATTATTACCTGTGGACCTTACAGTGTAAAAACATTTATGTCATTGTGATTTCGGACACGTTTAATTAATACATTTTGTTGTAAAGTACTCTAACAGGTGATGTGAAGTATATACTAAATATTACTCCTTTCTGTATTACTTTAATTTTGCAGTAATAAAAAATTGCATAAATTATTGCTACGGTATTTCACAAATTTTCTATATTATTAAAATTGTTATCACGTTTTCGCAATAAATATTCTGATAGCTAGAAACCTGCGACTTTTATTGGTATTGACTAAATCACGTTTTAACGATAGACTTATGATATTTTAATATCACCTTATTAAAACATGTACTAAGGTCTAGCTCTAGGATATAGGTAATCTTAAATATCTTACTGCTTCTGTTAATTAATTTCTTTCAGTATTCAATAAGGGGTTTTAAATAGAAACGTACGTACACCCGAATAACAAATATATACTAAACATTTGATTAGTTCAAGTTCGCCTATTATGATCTGGCAATAGTTGTTTTTTTTTAAATCTCAATACTCGCGTAAAAATACTTGAATTGTCTCCAGTTTCTTACACAAGCATGTAACAAGTTTAATCTTAAATTGTTTGCATTCTGTGAATATATTACGTCATTGTTAATTGAGTTTTTAATATTAATGTTTTCGAAATGCCTTACCATACATATTCCTATTTCAATGTTAAGCTAAATTTTATTATCCGTGGTTTATGCCAGGATGAATATGGTCGCACAATAATCACGAATAAGTCAGGAAATTATTCACACAAACTAGACAAAAGATAAAAAATCTTTTTGTCAATATTGTTTAAATTACTTATCAGTCTAAAGACTGATAAGTAATTTAAAAATTAATGAAAATGACTGTTTTACCGGTAACAGTAGCCGATTTGGTAATGTACTTTTTAATTTAAAATGTATTTTGAAAATTACGTTTATTTAAAATATTCAACGATACATAAGTGGAAGCAACATTAAAAAGATGTTTGTTTATTATTATGATTTGACCTCGCTTGTCATGTTAAAAATGATTCGCTTTTCGGACATCCAACTACCTATACTAAAAAAATTATCATCGATATGATTAAGATACAGTAAATAATAATCCACAGAGCTACAATTCTTTATGGCACCTAACAGATTTTCGTATTTATTTATTCATTATAATAGACAATTATTTTACGATTTAAAAATAAAATTCTCACAGACTAACTGTGACTGTATGTAGACAAACACAAAATCGCACTAAGGCTAACACTACTCTTATGTTATAAATCATACGCAAAAAAAAATCTGATTAATAATCGTACTAACGCCGAGAGCGTTTTGTCGCTGTCAGTCAAATTCGCCTGATTTAGTTTTTTTATATTTAATCTAAATGAAGTATTAAAATACTGCTTTCTACAAAACCGACTCGTTTAAATACGTTTTAGTCAATATTTTGTCTTTTCTGTTTGTACTGGGTATGATTCAGACGCAAGTCTACAACTTTGCGTGAACAATGACTCCCGTACATGTCAAAATACATTTCGCAATACAGTCATATGCTTGTATATTTCCGTGCAATAGCAGCGGCAGCGGCTGTCCGTAAATAATATTTTGTACACTCAATAAATCATTAAAAAGTAAATTTTCCGGATTACAGGAGTCATACCTTACATCAGTTTCAATACTAACTAATGTCGGGTCTATAACAATTTTAACTTTGTAATTAAAATTATTAGTATCCAGCCGTCCGCATTCTTCACGGCGCGGTGATTACATCACGTGTTTGTCTCTTTAAACAATACAGTTTTTATATAAATTTAGTCGTATCAATCTTTGATGGCCGACCCCTAGAGTTAATTAGTACAAATTGCTGTGATTCATTAACATTTTATCTATACTTGTCATCATTATATTATAAGTCTCTTAGATAACATATACCAGAGGAAAAACTCTACTAGGTTTATACTCTCCCGCCTCACTCTTGCTATCATTTATATGGTAATATTTTGTTTTAGTGATAGGCAACAAAGGGGTTCTCTCTCTCTCTCACTCTGACGGGCTCCACATAGCTTTTTTTTATTTTATAGAACAGGGGGCACACGGGCAGGAGGCCCACCTGATGTTAGTGATACCACCGCCCATGGACACTCTCAATGCCAGAGGGCTCGCGAGTGCGTTGCCGGCCTTTTAAGAATTGGTACGCTCTTTTCTTGAAGGACCCTAAGTCGAATTGGTTCGGAAATACTTCAGTGGGCAGCTGGTTCCACAAAGTGGTGGTGCGCGGCAAAAACTGCCTAGAAAAACGCGCAGTTGTGGAACGGCGGACGTCGAGGTGATACGGGTGGAAATTGGTATTCTGCCTCGACGTCCGATGATGAAACTCAGCTGCAGGTATTAATCCGAACAACTCCTCTGAACACTCTCAATGGTAAATGCGGTAGAAGATGCAGAGTGACCCCACATCTCTACGCAACGCCAAAGCCGCTCGGAACCTATATGTTTTATTATATAAATAGTAAATATAGTTAAATCAAAATATTTGTGAGTATTATGAACTACGAATGAGATTGAAAAATGCTTACGAAGCGTTGCGTCAAAGTATTCGCAGGCAAAAACAAGAAACTCGGTAAAAACTTGAATAATGGTCGACCAGGCCCGAGTTTATAGTAAATATAATGTTTTTTAGAGCTCTTTATATCTGTACGAAAATAAATGCATAATATAATATGATGGATACAAATAATTGTATATGAAGTTTGTTCAGGAAGTTTCTAAAAGGCCGGTAAAACTCTTGCGAGCCTTATGGCAATGTGAGTGTCCATGAGCGGTGTCACTTAACATCAGATGAGCCTGCACATTTTCCCCCTGTGATATAAAAAATGTACAATCATTTCAGTTATAATATAATTGTACGAGTTGTGTTTGTTTCTTGTTGTTATCACTTTGTAACTACAGGGATGTAACAAATCATTAAACACGTTCTTCAAAAGCGTTAAATGTTATGTCTCTCTTGTATCTAATAAAATAATGGGAATATATTAAAAATAATTTTAAAGGCAGGCAACGCACGTGTGTGTCTTAAATTCGTGACCTTACAGGGGGCTTATTTGAAAAAGTAAAAAGTAATATTAAATGAGACTTGGATATCCTATTAGTGGTATCTATGAATATGTTTGAAAAAAATGAGTAATGTTCAATATAAAGCCAAGGCTCATTAATCTTTATTGTTGTGGGCCGCGAATATTAAAATAGCAAGGAATCGATTTCTGCGTTAGCACTTTTATCATTATCTCAGAATCATACTATTTTCTGTATTTAATATTATGTATGTAAAGACTGTTCTTAAACATAAATAATGAGCAACAGAAGATGTATTTCTAACAAGCGATACTTATAATACTCTTCATATAAGATCTTTAATATGTTTACATATCAACAATAGCTCTGTTGCGATTGAATGAAACACGAGAAACAATTCAGCCGTAAAGCATGACTAATTTTATTTTCCTAATGTTAAGGTTACTATGAATGAAAAAAAAAAGCCTGTGGTCGTAAAATGCTGTAACGTTCACTTGTTAGTTTTACAAGTACTGACAAGTACCAATTATATTAATATCTGATAAATGATACCGGATATAAACTTTAATATAATCTGAAGGCCCTTCTAGCATTAACGAACACGATCTTTGAACTAATAGAACTAGTTTTTTTTTATTCAAAATTTACTATGAAAAAGACGCACGAGTATATTTATGATAATTTGCCAATATTTAAGTTTTCTACTCACCATAATGAAGTCCAAGGCACGAATCCATATTCAACACGCTACCAATGACTGCGACCACAAAAACACAATTCAAGCGAACTATAAACTCGCACGATATCCGATAAAATGTTTTGATTTTCGCCACAAAGTGTTCAACATAACGGTGTTTTTCTCGTGAGAAGCGCGAAACACGTGTTGCTTCGCCGATAACTCAACCCAAACAGACGAAAGCGGCGACAGATTTTAATTTCTTCGTACATTGTGGTAATTAGTATGAGAAAAATTAACAATGGAGCATCGGGGAATGAATATAATCGATGTATTGTCTGCCAGCTGTGAGCACACCTGATAGCTATTTGCATTTGCAATTGGCTAGCGGACAGAAATTAGTATCTAATTTTGCTATTATTATTATCATCTAAATGTCAGGTTTAGTTCTCTAACGTAAATCGTATAAATTCCGTAGGTATACGCCGCATACGTAGACCGCACAGTAAAAAAAAAGTAATAGTTTTAATAGAGATCAGTTTCCTACGCAAATTTTTTCCTTATCAAATAAAGCCTAGAATTTTCGATTTGAAATAAATTATATTACTATTTATCAATTTGGGTCTAATTTAAATTTCTAACATATAAAAAAAAATCTATTCAAAAATATCGATTTACATTTCTACATTTTAAACTGAAATGTTATGGAATCGGGAAAACCCTTAATTAACGTTTTTAATTGTAATTAATACCTAACATATTAGTATTTCCCATTATAATAGGTTCTCATTTGATTTGGGTATTGATTGGGCAAGATAGCTGATCTGGTTCTTCACGTCTTGCTAAGTAGATGATGCGTCCTTTACAATGACCCATTTAGGAGACTGCAATCCACAGAACACACAGAACAGATCATATAGGAGTTCCGCTTCATACCGAAACGCATCTCAAATCATAGTCTCTGCTTGAACGTTGTGAAATAATTTAATTTGTTACATTGAGTTTCAGTAGCATCTTAGTACAGGCCTAAGGTTAGTTAATGAAAATGTTACGTACTTACATGTTCTTTTCATTCTCGCATTGAAATTCTTTCGGTTATTATGAAAACAGTTTAAACAAAGAACAGCCATGAGGTTACATGTTTGAAAAACATTTCAATAATTAAAATTCATATGTTTTGTATATTGGTGGCGCAATTTTTTTAAGCATAAGGAAAAGTATGTCAGTTAATTTAAAAACAATAGACAATATTAATAGTTGCTGTACCTATAGATATAATTTGAGTGCACCTATTCAATTTGCAATAATACATCGCTAACAGGTATCAAATATGTATATGTAAAACCGTTTATAAGTCGTTTATTTGCAAAGAAATTAGTACATTTAAATCTATTCACTATTAAAAATCCATACATTCAGCCATATAAAAATAGGCATGCAAAAATCATTTTAATTTTCATAAAATCTTATAAAGAGAACATAATGTCATAATATTGAGGGCCTGTTTCACAATGTATGGATGAAGTACCAAATAGCTATACAACACATAAATTATTCGAAAGATAAAAGTTCCGAATAAGATACTTCGCGTTTCATGACGAATAGCGCTATCTGACAGTCGTGAAATGCAAAAATACTGTTTATGCTAGTAATAAATAGTTTATTTAGACATTGTGAAACAGACCCTTAGTTATGTAAAATCGTTGTCAAACTTATGGTCTACATAATCGCCCACGCTATATAGGCAAATGCCTTTTAACATTTAATCACCTTCCCCTTGTAATCATTACACGGCAGTGATCTATAACTTCTAGGAAGGCGTTAATCGCTAATTAAGTAATTAAGTAAATAAATTATATTTAAGGGATTTTTAAGTAAAAACAATTAAATAAGGCTGTCATCGTTCATTTTCGTAAAATCGTTCACTCAAAATTCCTCTAGTTCAAGGACAGAATAATAGACTCAAGTAAAATGAAATTGGCTTTATTTTTTTGCTTTTTAAAAAATTTGGTCCTAATTCTAAACTTTAACCTACAAAATCATACACCCTACACAACTGAGCTTTTTTAAGGAACTTTTTGTCGCGAACTACCACTTTTTGGTACCAGCCCATTGACGTATTCCCACGAGAACAGATCGTAACATTTCTTCAACAACCAGCAATAGATATGCGAGATTTCTGGCATTGAGTGTCTATGGTGTCATATCAAGTGAGCCTTCCACCTCGAAAATATATATTATGTGCATAGCCATTTGTCACAACAACAAATCTAGAAAAGTCAGTTATATACCGACTCCTCTTTATAAAGACGTATGTATTAAGTAGGTTAGTTTTAAACTGCCTATGTTAAGTTAGGCTCGTAATGTCAAATGATATCATCGTGGAGAGACAATTTAATTAAAAAAGGCAGTATAAAAATAGAGTATAATGTCGTTTACAAATAACTTCCGGAGATCTTAACCACCTTGAGGTTGTAGGAAATATGTGCAATTACACTAATAATGTGCGGTTTATGCTAAAGTGTTTGTGATGTCGCTTATAAATGTGCCACATACACGTCTTGGTAGTTATTCGTTTCGTAGGTACCGCCTTGAAGGATAAAGGAAGTATGCAGTGTATGGAGATTTGTGAACTACAATGACATTGACGTCTCCCTGTGTTCCATAGGTAGGCTGTTGTGATCTGTGACTTTGTGTTTGACATGCCATCAAATACATGTGTTCCTTAAGTCCTGTTTCTTGATATCAAATTCGGTATTAAAAATAATGTACATTTCGACTGGTTAAGCAATCAGTTTCATATGTAACAAACCTAACAAAGTAAAAATGTCGTATGTTTGAGTACTAAAATATGGAGTACCTACATTAAGTTTATGTTATTAGTGTATTTAATATTAGTACACGACCTGCCACTGAGTATTTTTCAATCTCTTTCGCGGTGGGCTACCTCTTTTTCGTATAGAAACAGGTCTTAAACTTAACATAAACGGATATTGCAAATAACTTTATTCATAGGTAAGCAAGAACACTTATCAACGTCAGAAAAGAAATTAAATGAATATAGCATAATATATAAGAACTAACTATAAAATTGAATAACTAAAATATATTATTAAAAGGAGTCCCAAGGCAAAGTTCCAAAGATACTGGCAGTGTTCCCCCTTTGAATAGCTAGACTAATTTTTTGTCTGAGGTACATATACATCTAATCGGTACAGGTACACACTACATCTAAGTAGGAATACTGTTTAGAGACTGATTAAAAGAAGAATTTGCTTATGTGTATCCCTTATCAATTATATAAAAATTTGTAACTAAGTTGTGCACTTCATTAGATTTTTTTTTTAAATCTACATTTAAATATTATATTATAAGTTACCAAGTAGTGTACCCATAATATAGTCACTCTTATCATACCAATAAGGAAAAAAATCTATGTCAAAGTTTTTCGTAAACAAATACGAATGAATACATACAACAGAGTGGAAATATTGCTAATTAACACTCAAATACGCCTACATCTATTGAAAATATTTGATTAATACAAAACAAGAAATATGGCTTGAGTTTCAATTGAGAATTCATAGATTGTAGAATTTTGACGGTTTGAACATTTAATACAGATACTTGTCTTTAGATAAAACCATTAAATCAACTGTAACAAAACAAGTACCAATATTTTGTGTATGGCTCTGTTGATTTTAAAATAAGCCTATTGTAAATCAACTAATTTAATGAATACTGGTTTGGACATAGGTTAAGGGTCCTTTGCCCCTACCCTAAACAGACAAGCTGGTAATTTATAAAACGTATTATTTATAATTATAAATAAATAAAAAATAAAATATTTTCTTGCTGTTTATAATATATTTCATTTCCGGAAGTTAAGATAATGTTTATTTATTATTCATTGGTATTACTTATATAATTTATTGGAAGGCACAAACTTCATTACATTCAGGGTGTCAATGCTCTCGTGGACAATCGCCAATACCCACGAAGCAGGTGCAAACGTTCCTATTGAGTAATTAAAAATATACCTACGTTCCTATAAGAATCCTATTGGTACAATTGTTATATTTGTTTCAGAAAATGGTGAACGATCTCAACTGCATCAGCACATATTTCGAGTTAAGTTCCAGAACAGACACATCCCTGAGCTCTCAAGAAAGTCAGACCTCAATAGATTCCGAGACAGATGGGCTGAGCTTATCTCAGCTAACAATACAAGAACCGGATCCTATGAACATAAGCCCTTTCTTCAACATAACCCCGAGGATAATGCCCCAATCACCACATTACATCGTCGAAGAGGAATTCTCTCAGAACCCGTGGGCAATGCTGATCGCCACAATATTCCTTACAAAGACATCAGGGAAGATGGCTCGACCGTATATAAAAAACTTCTTTGAGAATTACCCAACACCGTACCACGTATTAAATGATAACCCGACATCTATAGGGAGATATTTCGATAAATTAGGCCTACGGAAACGTGGTGAAATCATTTGGAAATTGAGTTATCAGTTTGTCTCGTCAAAATGGCGGCGGGCAAGCGACTTATGCGGTATCGGGAAGTATGGCGAGGATGCATATAGAATGCTATGCTTGGGACACACGGATTTGGAACCTGATGACAGGTATTTAAGGCTGTATTTAGATTGGCTGCAACGAGACACGGAGTTTATGGAGCACAATGGAATGACGGACAGTGAATTCATGATAGACGATCCAGTTTTAAAGTATTATACAATTAATTTAAGAAGTATTAAGTTTTAATAAGTACGTTATATTGTTTCAGTAAATTCGTCGTGTCTTCCTTCTCATTCTAATTTTCAAATACTATTGAAAAATTATTATTATTATTGATAATTTTATTTCTCTGTGATACATAAACTAAACTTACATTTTTAACGTATGTAAATTTTTATTACGAAGTAAGTTGTTTTCTTCACTTGTTACCCCGAAAGGGTAGATTTCAATATAGATAAGTAATAACTACTAATAGAAGTTTAAAAGCAGTTGGTATAATTACAAAAATAACTGCACTTGTTGCATTCCTTTTGCGACCCTTTTTTCATAGAACATTTTATAGGCAAACAAGCAGTAGGCTCACCTGACATTCAGTGATATAAATATACATTCATATTATTGAAATTATTATTTTTATTCATTTAAATCATTAATAATGTCGAAAAATATTATCTATAGACCAAAGTGATCAACAGTTTTATAGAAAAACAGTAATTAATGTTCACAAAAAAGTCCGAAATACCATTGTAAGAACTTTGTAGGACGGATGAAGTCAATATTAATGATGCCCTACCTTTGTCTTACTTTAATAAAAATTCAGTAAACATATATATTTTATTTATTACGAGCGATAAGTATACTGGTTGGATCTAGACTAGCGAACATGCAAAATATTACAAACAAGGCAAACGGCTATAACTACTACTTACAAGTACAATATTATTGTATGAGTGAATATTATGTCACTACATGTCTATCACATATTTCAATAAATAAAATCCAGCTGTATGCAGCGACTGAACTAGTTGGAATATAAACATAGAAAAACAATTGTCTAAATACTGATCAAAATAAAAAACAACAGAGCAATATAGAATTACTACGAGAATTTCTTATATATTTTTACCAGGCGCCAACGATTGGAATATAAATGGTAGGCAATAATAACATAGTTGCAACGTCACATCGGTATTGGCTTCTGCATTTCATTTTTACAGAAGGGAAACAGTCTTTTGTGCCTTACATAGGTCAATTATTTGCCATAGCCAGGTTTCAAATATATGACCAGAGTTAAAACTCGCGTAAGTCACCAGGATAAGGATCAATATATGTCGACATACGGTAGTCAATTTTAGAGCTTAATGCCGAGGTGCCCCAATATAAATAAGAAAAAGAATAAAAGAAAATTCCATTATTTTTATATTTCATAGAGAATAAAAAAGACTTACTCATTTAACACTTGAGCTGCAATGAGCATATACACATATAATATATACATTGATGATATAAAAAGATATTAAAGGATTTTTTGGAAGAAGGCATGAATTATTTCTGCAAAAATCCTCTGTTACTTTTACTTTTAGTTGCTCCATATTAAATTAGTAAGTTAAATATTTGAGTAATCCACATGCATACTCGACCTATTACAACAAGGTATGTAATATTTACGGTCTACAAACAAAAACATTGCATAGTTTTAGGTTAATATAGAATAATTTAATCTACATATTCCGGCTTGACTTAATTTAAAATTAGTCCACCATTTGCATATTAGACGTAACTTATTAGCAAGATCATCATCAAAATTACTTCATTAGTAGTAGGTAATTAGAATTTGTAAATGAATTCAATCAGAAATAATAAGTAAAATGTTATTTACAAAAAATCCCCACGAGATGTCGCCTAAATCAAAATCTAACATTGTATTGCTCCTAATGCTATTATCATAATCAAACTCATGAAAATAAGCATGTGATGGACGTGCCCACAAAATACACAAATGACGCATGAATGGACTGTATATAATACTGGATAATTTTTTTCAAAATATGCTTACTTAATGTACATTTTCTGAACTTACCTTACTTTATGTAAAATTAACTAAACGAATGTTTACAATACTACATTAATAAGGAACTGAAATATTACTATTATTTAGATAATCTACTCATAATAAAAATAATCAATGTTACGTACCACAGTTCTATGCCTATAAATAACTCACATCACGTCGAAAAATTAACCAACTATATCTCTCTTTTGAGTTTCCCGCTGCTTATCTTTCGGTCGAATTAAACCAATCGCATGCTGCAAGAAGTGCCAACCTACAGAACGTAGCCGGAATGATCAGTTTTTTCGTTGTTGCCAGCAGTGACGTGTGTGGCAAATGGTGGATTGCGTTGCTTTTTGTCGTGCTCCGTGTAAAATATTTACGTAAAATAGTGTTCATTTTGTGGTGCAGTGTTTCTGGCTTATATAAACATGTCGGAAACACTGCCGAATAATAAAAAGCAAGTTCCACGGCAGCTGGTAAGTTTTTATTGTTAGTTTTTACGTATTTAGTCCCGGGTGACGCCATGGTGGCTTTATCTGGGATCACGTAAACACGAAATGGTGCATCGCTGCATTGTGTATCGATTTATGTAAGTCATGAAAGTGATTAATAAAATGTTGCAAGGGGAATTTATTTAGAAATCATTAATTTCGGTCCGGATCAACCAAAGGAGTTATTGCGATCACGTTACGAGTTCAAAACGCGGCGGCCGTATGCATTCGCGCATGCGGATGGGTGTCAAAATCTATAATAGTTTCGGAGATCGCGGCTTTGTGAATAATATGACAATGAGCGATATGCTGTGAGCGGCATCGACGTCCTCATTTCAGCAAACTGAGCAGGCATCTGGTAGGGACGAAGGCGTTTCCTCGCTTTTAGCAGGCGGCCTGGGGCGTGCGCCGTACGTCGTACGTCGACCACACGTCGAGTCCGAACTATGAAAGTACGAAGTAAACCTGCGACTCGCCTCGTAATCTAGTTTAAGACTGTATGATCTTTCGCACAATTACATGTCGGACACAAGACTTGGAAAAAACATTGTTACAATTATTTGTCGATTACTGATCACAATTTTATTGAAAACTCGTTTTACCGCATGAATAAACTCTTTGTTATTTACGTTGTCGAAGCGCCATGTACGAAAAAGAGATCGCTTAACTATCCTTTCCCATTTATTTCTATTTGCATTACACTTGCTCTACTTGACCTTGAGTGGCCGTTAATAACGATCCATATGAATGCTTACTCTTTAAATTTTACTTGTAAGCAAGCACATTCGTGCTAGAAACTTTTTACATTTAAATAGGCTAAATTTTTGTCTCGTCTAGCTTACACCACTTAATTAGTTTTACTAAGTAGAATATTTATTTAGTATATACCAAATAACATAAATGGATATCTTTTTATATAGCGTGAACGTAAGCAGCGAAAGCTTTATTCTGATGAGTGGGCCCTTGGTGATGATGAAGCTGAGGGTGGCCGGGGATTTTCCCTGGCTGATAAGCTGGATAGTTCAAGATTTGAACATTCCGGGGATGTCTTGGATATGCAGGGCTCTGATCTAACCATAACATATCTCCAAAAGCATGGATTCACAACTCCGCTTCTGTTCAAAGATAAAGCAGGATTAGGCCTAAGGTATGTATTATTGTAAAGTCTATAAAAGTAGATTAGATTTCCAATTTATTTAAACTTTATTATCAATACTTAATGATATCCAAGTATAAAATGTAGATATCACAAGTATCAGTGACATGTGATTTTGATTTTTGATCATCACTTACACTTTATGTAAAAACTTAAACCAATTGCTATGTTTATGATGAGATATCAATAAAGTTTTAAATAAATAATACTGCTCAATAATCTCCCATAAACATCCTTTTTTTTTTTCATGTCAGTCAGTGGTAGACTCATTAAATGTGAGCGATTCAAATGGCTTCAATTTTTTATTATTTGATGCTCAAATTAGGTAACATGTTCTTTTGTTGTCTATGTTTATTAAAATCTGTGTTCTTAATTCATAATTATCCAATGTAGTCTACTATTGTTATAAAAGTATGAATACCATTCATCTAAGATCTTAGTATAATTTCTAAATACTCTTTCAACTACCACTTCTGTGGCTTATTTTCCAAAGTGAAACCTAGTGGTTCGTAGTTCCATTCCCTAAACAATATTGTTTTGGGTTGTTAGAGACATAGAAATTGGGTTATAAGATATCCATGAGGCATATGTCTCATACTCTCTGTAAGACAATCTAAAGCTGCAAAATTACTGATTCATTGAGCTAAACACATTACATAACGTCATATTTCTCTGCGTTGAGACTATAATATGGTACTGAGGAAATATCTTAAATAGCATCGTTGATTAATGCAGAGGTGTGTTACTCTTTAACTGCTTATGCGGTATAATGTTATAGATTCATTATAAAATGAGATGACGTCATAACATCCCTAATATTTTGTTATTACGCGGGTTTTCTTACCTAAGTGTTTATTTATTTTAACATTCTAACATGAATATACTAATCAATCACCTTAAGGAAATGGGCGGTAAGCACCAAAGCTAAGCTACGGTCATAGATTTAAAGATAGTCCATTTAACAAATATTATTTTACATTGAAAAACTCGATCATTTTCTTACCTAATAAATACACTTAAAATCTCAATGAAATTTATACCATTTTTTTTCGAGCGGATTAAATGGGGTCCTTCCCAGAACCTAACCTAACCTAGATCAGTAGTGTAGTGGTACTTTCAACTACTTCCGTTTTTATTCTGAGGATGATTTACAAACACCTCGAATATAGATTAATATAAGCCCAAAAATCTGAAGTTATCCGTATCGGTTAAAAAATTTCTATGGTATATAAAACTGTTTGGTTGCATTTGTAGATGGAGGACCATTCACTATTCATACAAAATTATAACATACCTAGTATACCTATTTATTATTAGCAAACCTTTGTGCCTATTACATCTTACTCCCACTCAACCACCCACGCTTTGAACTTTGCACTGAAAAGCTAACAGCAAGGCTTGTATTGTGCACGTTAAGAGGTGTGTAGGTAGTAGTTTTTCAGTCCCTTTGGCACCATTAGCGCGACATTCAGATTGAGAAGTATGACTCCCGTATGTCAACGACGAATATTTTTGACGTTCGGGAGTCTGTCTTAGTGCCAATTAATAAATAAAGTAGATATACTTTAATTAAATTGATATTATAAACACTAAAGAAATATTTAAAAGGCCCATCTCTCTGGTCTGTACAAAAATGACTACCTCTAATTTAAACAATATTTTGTTTTAAAAAATATACAAAATTGTTAGAAGTGGAAGCATTTTGAAGCTCATGACGTTAGAATTATTTAAATTGATATCGTTAATAAATTACGAAATAATTGAGAATCTTAGCTTGTGGTGTAAAAAATATCGTATTAAGTTCATTTACAGTGAAAACAAAGCAAAAGTACATGGCTTTTAGCGCACTTTGTTATTGCGACTAACGACAACTCCATGTCCTACGTCGACAATTCGTCAAGCAACGATCAATATTTCAACTATGCATAACATACACCTGTATAAGCATTTACATTGGATTATTTTATTTTACAAAGATCAGATGACTGTCAAACTATGCGAGTGAACGTATTTAGAAAGAAGCATTTTTGTAAATAGAACATTATAATCGGTACACAAGTAATACCTTCTTCAGTCCATATGTATATCTTAATATAAAAAGAAAATAAATACATATAATCCGAAATATTCTACCTAAAACATCTGCAGTGCTGCATTAAATGCATCAGTCAAAATTTTACTCAATAATATAAGAACTCTTTAGAATCATTCCCATTGAGCTATACAAGTTCATTTGAAGATGAAAGCATAATTTTGTATCTTAGCCTAATTGTTTAGGCCTTCTATCCATTCGTTGCCGTTTTTATTACCTTTGTTCGTGCCTAACAAAGTTTGAGCCCGAGGCGACGTGGTCTCACTTTGGTGTCTGTTCGCAGAGTGCCGACAAGCAATTTTACAGTGAACGATGTGCGCATGTGCGTTGGGTCGCGACGCCTCCTCGACGTTATGGATGTAAATACACAGAAGAACATCGAAATGACTATGAAGGTAAACGACGCAAGTGTCCATATTTAAAAAGTCAAAATTGGTTTATTTATTTATTGTCGCAGCTTCCATAAGCACATAGAAGACAATACACACAAATGCAATAAGAGTACACAGATAATTCGAATAGGTGCCCAAAGAACGGCCATTTAAGTGTTAAAATTAATATTTTTAAATATGCCGTTGATTAATTAAAATACCACTATGGTATGGTTTCATGTTTCGTTTTACACCCTTTGCTTGACAAATAAGAAAAAAAATGTACGACCTTGCTTACAAATCGGATTTTTGCATTTAAGAACTGGTAGTTTGAGCAGCGGTAGTTTAATAAAATTTATTTGTTGTAAAAAATATCAATGACGCAAAAACCTTTTTAAGTCTAGGCCTCAGATTTTTGTATCTGTTTCATGATCATTTGTTAATCAAATATGCAAGTAGGTGATCAGTATTCTGTGCCTGATGCACGCCTTTGACTTTTTGGGTCTAAGGCAAGTTCACCGTTCGAGCTAATGTTAAATGCGCACATGGAAAGAAAGTCCATAAGTGCAGAGCCGGGATCAAACCTACGAGCTCAGGGTTGCGAGTCGCACGCTAAAGCCACTAAGCCAACACTGCTTATTGTTGCTAAACACCTATAAAATAAGTAAAAACCGTTTTAATAAGTAAATCATGATAGTATTCTGACGTTTCGTATTTAGGCAGGCATGGTTACAGGTCGACTTATACTTACTAGGAACTATAATTTGGTAAAACATGTCATGTCTATTCACACATGAAAATTTTGCTCATAAGAGAGGTAATGGCTATAAAATATTGTATTGGTCAAGTTTAGTAAATCTTAATTCACTGATAAATATGTACTTAAGGAAACTAAAGCTATGACATATAATAGGTTGTTAGTATGGCAACACTTACGTGTGCATATATTAAGTCATCAAACGGTCTAAAAGATTTCCCTAAACATATGTACGGGAAATATATTTAAATGTTTGAAGTTATTACTTAATGCAGTATAGATAGGTACGTGTATGTATTTGTATATGTCTTAGTACATAGTTTTCATAGTAGAAATGTATGTTTGGTTTTTATTTATGAACCAACGTTTCATCATCATTATGATGTTGGTACCAACTTTGATGGACTTTTTATAGGTAAGGATTGCTTTTGGTAAAAGATGTTTGGAAAAAGATCTATTCAAATACCAATTTTTAAGGAAGGTCGTCATCTTAAACGTTAATCTATGGAAACTAGACTAAACATATTACTTACCCTGTAATAGTCTGTGCCACGATACTTTTCTGCGCTAAAACAAATATTTTGGCAGGCGTGACTCTCTATCGCAACTAATAACTATTAAATCAGGCTTATAATGGTTAAATAATTATGGTTAGCATCTGACACGTGCCAATGATGTCTGTGTTTAAGATCTGTAGTAATAATACTTGACACTGATTAGGCAATTATCATAGACAACCCAACTCTCCTATATAGAATAAAATCGCCTACTATAGATATTAAAAAATTATGGGTAGTATGTTAAACCTGCCATAAATATCTAAGGCCTGTGGTGATCATAGTTGGCACAGACACAGGCAAATATTCAGAGACTTTTTGAATCTCGCATCTTGAATAAAATCATATTTAACATATTCTGGGAGTGTATTCTCGGTTAGGCATACATCATGCGCTAAGCATATTCCGAATATAAATGCAATATTGCAGTAAACAACTTTAATATCAGACGATATATTCACCATTTTATTTACATAGTAATATTTTATCCATCCTTATAAATGGCTATATTGTAGCTTTATATTTCAGGACTGGCAACGCTACTATGACGACCCAAACAAAGAGCGTCTATTGAATGTGATTTCCCTAGAGTTTTCTCACACGCGTCTCGAGAACTATGTACAGGCTCCCCGTATCGTACGTCTTATTGACTGGGTCGAGACTGTATGGCCGAGACATTTGAAGGACCAACAGGTAGGTTATGGGTCATTGGCCATCCTTTGAGTCGTTTTTGATTATTTAATTGGTGTAAGAAAAAACCTAACCTGTTACAGACATGAAAAATAATTAATTCCACAGTTTAGATATATCCTTGCAGTCTATATATACCTATAATTGGTTTTCTCAGTCAATTCTGGGTTTGATTTTTGACGTATTAAAATGTAATGGAAAATCTCAGGTTTTTATTTTGGGCATTGTTTAAAAAAAATTATCAATTTAAAAACAATTAAGCCTTCATTGAGATAACATAAGATTTTAGATGGTAAATTACTCGTTTTCTTATATTAGAAAAATGTATTTACAATTGAATTTGGGCCATAATGACCACTCTCCTTGAGCTGTATTCCAATTAAATTTATAAAAATAGGTATCACTTAACATCAGGTGAGCTTCCTGCCCGTTTGCCCCTTTCTATAAAAAAAAAAATTTGACAGGGTATGAAAATAGATTTAGGTTTGGAAGGTCTGAACGTGGCACGGCCATCAGCTACATGAAACTGATTTTCTGGGAATCGAATTCGGGAACTCTGAATACATGTTTTAAACATACTATGTATCCATATATAATACAAATGATTACTTTTGTTATCAAATTTTCGTTATCCGGTGATTGTTATAAGGAATTGCATAAATCATTTGCATTAGGTCCCAGCCGAAACTTAACTATCTGGTCTTCCAATTCACAGTTTGAATAAATGGAGACAAAACTCACACAGACCACGATTCCTGAAAAGACCTTGAAATATAAATTTATGTTAATAACGCAATAAATATCGTTGTTTTTAAATGCGCAGTACTCGAGAAAATCACAACAACATTATACACTCTTCGCTTATAAGTGATTCTATTTTCTTCTCGAAGTTATTTGCAGTGACCGGTTAATCATCCATTAGATGTCTATGAGCTGCCGTAGTCATCCAAATCGTCTACAGTCAACACAGTATTATATATAACACTTTATTATAGACAGGAATTATTTTTGTCTGTAATGGGTAAAGGCAGAAACTACTGTCACGGTTTTAAAAATTCTTATACCAAGCATAAATATAATAAAGCATTTTCAACTAGTATATTTCGCTACGATCAATGGAATTGGGGTATCAAAAATAAACGTCGTAAAAAGTTTACAGATTATATCTTCACTAGATTTTCCCTCAACATCAAGAGGATATCAGTAACTAACAGTCGAGGTATTTCCTAAGTAATTTGACTAGAAGAGTCCTTCAAGAAGAGTGTACAATTTCTTAAAAACGCCGGCAACGCACTTGCGAGCTTTCTGAAATTATTCTCCGATCATCATCAGTTGATTCATCATTTGCGTATTGCCCCGCTCTTTATAAAAAATAGGGGTTTTAAATTATTTATTTGTGATGGGGGGTAGTATTTATTAATGAAGAAAAAACTGAGGACTTTTATAATATTAAACAGTTTTAATTAAAAATAAATAATTTCAGACGGAGTCAACTAACGCCCTGGACGACATGATGTATCCCAAAGTTCAAAAGTACTGTCTGATGTCGGTGAAGGGCTGTTATACGGACTTCCACATTGACTTTGGCGGAACATCTGTTTGGTATCATATCCTGCGAGGTTAGTATTTTTATTTTTACCAAATATAAACAATTTATATTCCTTTAAGTATTTTAGGAAATAGTAAACTAGAATTTCACTCAAATCTATATCTAGTTACAGATCCAAATGTGTCAAACTTCATAGTTTTTTCTGTATGAAGTTTGACATATTTGTCAAGACGAGCTTGTGACCTGAGACATGTTTACCTTCTCGATACAAATGATAATTAAATAATATTTTTTTTTGTTACAGGAGCAAAAGTATTCTGGCTAATTCCACCGACAGAGCGCAACCTTCAATTGTATGAGAAGTGGGTGTTGTCTGGAAAACAATCTGATGTCTTCTTCGGTGACACAGTTGAAAAGTGTATACGGGTTCATGTAAGTAAAAAACAATGAGATGGTGTCTTTGTTTTTAGACCATGTCTTAAACAACTTGACATCAGTATCCAGGGAAGCTGGATCTATTTTCCACAAAGCAATAATATCAGGTTTAATAAACTGACACAACTAATCAAAAACAAATGACAAACAGACTGAATCGTACTTGAATTCGTATATGCGATGATGTTAGTTGTATTTGCGTGTTGTTCCCACGAGAATCTTAAGTGCGTGCTCCTATTTTACTATGCCTCCTACTGATAGAGGATCTCTGACAATCTGAGACAAATCTTTGTTTCTAATTTATATTATTATTATTAATTACTTACGATGTAATGTGGAACATGGTGTAATGTTTGCAGCTCTTTACAAACGTTGTGTAAATGAAAAAACTTGGCAAAAAAATTAAAATATGTGGCGGAGAGTTTATTGCCAGTTCCTCTCTTCCATTCTACGCCCTTGATTTGAGAACTGGCATTTAATGTATATTTTCAGATATTTGTTTTTTGTATAGTTCATAGTTTTTTCACAATTCTTGTTACATGTAGGAATTTTACAATCTGTATATCTTATTGTAGCTTCAAGCGGGACATACATTTTTCATACCTACTGGTTGGATACACGCTGTATACACGCCAAGCGACTCTCTGGTCTTCGGGGGTAACTTTCTCCATCAGTTTGGTATTGAAAAACAACTTAAAATCGCCCAAGTTGAAGATGTTACCAAGGTAAGATGGTATAATAGAAAATATAGGTCCTTTAGTGTAATTATTCCCTTCATTTATGGTTAAACGTGTGCCATCTAAAACAATTACACATCTTGTATGTTTGTGTTCTTGAAAAAAAAACTAAAATTACTATAAAGAATGTATTTAATTCAAACTAATTTAACAAATAAATATTTTTGTAACAATGCAAATTGCAAGTTTTTAGGTAATAGTTAATGTTATACATTTTTAGCTTATTAACTAATATTCCCTGATTTATTTACTATCTATACATGTAAGTTCCTTATAACTGCTAATATTCTGTTTCAAATTAATTAAAGGTCCTGCGTCATTTTCAACTGCCACAGAATACGAAAATAAATAAAGAAAAACAATTTCTTTAAACATGTTATATATTCTTCCAGGTGCCACAAAAATTCCGTTATCCATTCTTTACGGAAATGCTGTGGTATGTGTTAGATCGCTATGTGTGTGCGTTACTCGGTCGGTCTCATCTTGCACCTGAGGGTCAAAACCCACCTCCAACGGCTCCTAAGGATCATATACATCTTACTCAAAATGAGCTGCACGGATTGAAGGTAAAATAGAATTAATGAGCTTAAAATTCACCTTATATTAAAATGTATATTTTAAATGCTTGTTTTTTTATTTAGAAATTATGTAGAAAAGATTTTATCACTTGACATTATTTTCCTGTAATAATGAATCATAACGAAATGTAGATTTTAGTTAAAATGTTGCATATCAAACTTAACTCGGAAATGGATTTTCTTGATCTTTATATCTTGCTTATGTATATTGATTTATTTTCATAGCATATTTAGTTTTTTTTAATTATCGTATGATGAGCATATTTTGTCAGTATCAAAATTGTATTGAAGTTCTTGTCTAGTCTAATTATCTAGTAAATCAGTAAAAAATGCATAATAATATTTTTATTACAGGAAATAGTACTATATCTGCATCAATTGCCTGCAGCACGTAAATCAGTCCCCGAATTACTCAGCGACCCCATAGCATTAGTTCGGGATGTGCGTACCTTGGTGGAACAACATCGCCATGATAAACAACAACTTGCGATTACTGGACAGCCCATATTGAAAGGTTAGTTAATAACTACATATCTGCTATTACATCTGAGTTGAACTTTCTTTTTTCCTAGGAACCTTTTTATCTAAAAAAAGGCTTAGTGTACTATTTTTTATTACGAGATTTTAAAAACCATTTCTGATAATTATAACAGACTAAAGAGCCTATATAAATTGTAATTTATATTAAGCTCTAAAAATTCAAATTAAACATTCACAATTTCAACAACCCGCCAAAACGCATTTCTAGACAAGATGGCGTCGTACCTGTCACAATGACGTACCATGTCCATAAACAAGTATACAATTTCAAGTTTTTGCGTGTTAATTAGGATTCTCAAATTACACAAAACCACATTGTATTTAGATCAAAAACAATCCGACGAAATTCACTTCAAGTCGGTATTAAGATTAGACTGACTAATGTTTTTAATTCTAGATTTTCATAAATAAATATTTATTGACTACTTATTCTACTGAATTACGGTTTTTAAAATCGCTTTATGCAGATTACTCTCAATAGCACTCAGAATCCCTACTATTTATAATAATGGCTTTGATTTAGGGTTTAATATTGATTTCTTTTACGTTGTATATATTTTGTTGGCATAGTGACAGGTTTCAATATTTTTTACATAGGCCCAGATGACGGTGGCGGTGAAAGGATCCGCCAATGGGGTGGCGGTAGAGGGCGTGGTGGGCATCGCGGTGGTCCCGCTAGACCACGTCCCGAACATGCCAATAACGCACCTCGGCGACGCCGAACCAGGTACGGTATTTTTTTAATTTTCCATACATTACACAATTTGTACTACATTTTATATTTTGACACTAACCAGCAAACTTAATATGGTGAATGTTTTTGTTAAATTTTTATCATCTTCATACACAACATATATCTTATTTTGCTTATAAATATATTTATAAACCTACTTATATTTTATTGCATAAACGATTAAACCTTTTTCAGGTGTAAGAAATGTGAAGCCTGTCAGCGTACAGACTGCGGAGAATGTGTGTTCTGTCATGATATGGTCAAATTCGGAGGAATGGGACGGGCTAAACAGACTTGTGTTATGAGGCAGTGCTTACAGGTACATATAAAATTATTTTTAAAACTTAAAATATACATACTTATTAGCTATTAATAATAATTCTAACATGTTACAAGCGAAAGATCACAAATTGTGAGAATTGAATAATGAAACAAAATCACACGTTCCACTTACAAAATTCCAGTAGCTCACCAGCACCATTTCTTGGAATTAAGAATTCCAATATTGTACTGTCATGTTTTTTTTAACTTGACTTTTTATTAATTGTTATGGTTTAATAACACATACAAAATTATATACCTAATTTTTGGATTCCAGCCAATGTTGCCTGTCACAGCATCTTGTGCAGTTTGTCATTTGGATGGATGGATGCAAACTCCGGTTGCACCTCAGGCTAAAGGGAATTCTGGTAAATATATAAATTAATTTTATTTCAATGAAGCATGCATATGCTCGCCTACAGAGTAAAATTGTTACTGATTGATTGATTCTGATTTCAGAAAATATATTTGTCGTAGGATTTGAATGAATCGTAATATTGAATAATAATAATTATGTTTACTGTTGATGAGGTAGTAAAAAATATTATTTTTCAGGTCGCAACGGTCCATCATTACTTCGTGAATGCTCAGTATGCTACAGCATAGTACATGAAACCTGTGTGCCAGCTGGAGGACAGTTAAATGAAGACTTGCCTAACTCCTGGGAGTGTCCCACTTGTACCACTATGGGACTTAACCATGACTACAAGGTTTGTATGAATATACGCTTTACATAAAAAACTATTAGTTGATTTTCACACTAACATTATATAGTTTTGCGGGCTCAAGAAAGGTTCACCTGCCTTTGTTAAATATAAAGCAGATTTTATTAGACAGTTAAAAATAAATGCGATATACACTTGTTTCTATTTGGAGCTTGGGTTTGTTGGATCGAAGGAAATTGATATTCTCTATGAGTAAAATAACCTCCATGACTAAGTGGCTAGCAAAAATGGCGTTAATACGAGGTGTCTAATTTCATTCCCGGTAAACCAAAACGTTGGGAATAATTTTAGAAATATACAGTGTAAGGTTTATGTAGTCCTTGGATTTAACGACGAACTCTAAAGCGTCGAAATCAATTGGCTTTATTAGGTTTAGCTTATCTTCAATACAATGATACACTATGTACCAATACCTGTGTGTATGTTGTTAAAATTAATAAAATCTGCGCTGTTTCGTACGTTATTTTGTCGCTATATAATCCTAGCCCGCAATAAACTCGACTGTCGGCATCATACATAAGAATTTCCAAAGAAATCTGTTCTTTTGATTACAAATTGGTATTGCTCATGTAGACTGTTGTTGACCATGACTTCTACTTATTAGTATGACAAAGAAATTTTGGATTCAGTGAGAAACGCTGAGGATTAACAAGGACATAAAGAGAAGATAAGACGGATGAGCCTGAGCCTGCACCGAGCATTTAAGTAGCTCTGGTAGCAGCTAAATTATTGGAAAAATACTTTCTAAATGGTTCAAAATCGCAATATATCAATAAAATAATTAAAAGATACAACAAAATTAAATTGTGCAACAAAACACCACGTGATAATTATAGCATTCAAATACGATTCCTCTTTATGAACATAAACACTAGTCTAAAATAAACTTTTTCTAATCCTGATTGTTCTTTTTTAGAGCCAACTCTCTATAACGCCGTTAAATGTACAGTATATTCAATGACGTTATATAGAGTGGAAACTGTATTTAATGTAACTATTAAAATAATAATTTCAGCCGCGCCATTTCCGTGCCCGTCAGAAGTCTTCCGATCTTCGTCGTATGAGTGTTAGCTCTGACGCCAGCCAACTCAGTCAGAATTTGCAGGTGAGTACTCAAACTACTTTATTGTATATTTAACAGTATTTTATCTTTACATATATTAATCTTCTGTGCGTATGTTTGTAATTAAACTCCTAAACGACTGGACCGGTATTGATGAACTTTTTTGTTTGTGTACAAGTGTATTCGAGAATGGTTGACAATTAGATTTTTTTTTGTATTCAAGTACAGTATATTGGGTCCGCTAGCGTATCCTTAAACCACATTAACACAATGCAATAAACACAACTACAATGTACGAGAAGTCAGTCATGCAAACATCATTGTTATTATTAGGTTAGTCATAGTTTTAAGTGATGAAACTAGCAAATTGTTCAGGTGCAATTCTTAGATATTTTTACTGAAATATACTACACTTATTGTATGATATGAAACATATTTTTACTAGAGTTTTATATGATACGAATATTAATTACTCATCGATATTTCCTTAGTAGAACGCTCGGTTTATTATCAATATTCTTTGTATAAATTTAGATTTTAAATCGGTATATAATAAGTTTTTGTAATTTTTTATTTAACAAAACTTCAGAATAAATTACCTCCGCCATCATCCATGTCGGTGAAGACTGAAGCCACTTCTGATGCTGAGAATAAGGGTGATATGCCAGTTAAAACTGAAATGGGTTTGTACCTCAGCTGAATTGTATAGAAATTAATAATAATATTAGCACGAGACGAAAATAATACTGAATGAAAATACATAATTTTGGAAAAATAAACTGAAGTAAAAGCTTCTGCATAAGGGCTTAAAATATTATTTTCTTCTTTTTATTTTATTTTTATAATCAATTTTCTTAATTGGGATCAAATTTAGCAAGTTTAAGTTTATTTGTAAAAAAAAAGTAAAAGTTTCAATAGTTTTTTATTAGTAAATATATTTCACGAAAAACAAATACATATGACTATGATATAGGCATATGTAGTTTTCTAAATTCATTAACAGCAAAACTAGTAATTTTCCTTTTTAGAATAAGTTGTTTAATGTTAAATATATTAAAATCATTATTATTTTAAGACGTGAAACAAGACGATGAAGTCAAAGAAGCAGGCGATAGTGCTGATAGGGGTGAGGACTGGGAACCAAACAGCAAGAGGCGACGAGCCAGTGATGAAGATGAGGCACCGAAGAAACAGGCTTTGAGGGCGCATTTGGCTTTGCAGCTTACTCACCACTCCGCTAAGGTAATGTATGGGGTATGGGGGTATATATGAGGAAATACATAAAACATTGAAAAGTATTTAGTTGAAATCAAATCCAAAATAATTTATTCATATAGGTAACATAATGTACACTTATGAACGTCAAAATATACTTTAAATGATTCTAATTTTACATTTACTGCCAGTTCTCAAATCAAGGGCGTAGAACGGAAGAGAAGAACTGGTAATAAACTCTCCGCCACTCTTTTTAAGGGGCTGCAACCATTACACCATATTCCATATGACATATTGAGTAATAAAGAATAATAAAATAAAGTAAAAACAAAGATTTGTCCTCTATCAATCTCTATTTATAAATCTCTTTTTATTAATATCTCTATTTGTCCTCTAATATGCCAAGAGATTGATATTTTTATATGGAGGTTAAACTATAACCCTTAAAAATCAATTGAACGCTTTTTTACTTTCATGATTAGATTTGAATGTCTGTTTTTATTTATGGCATATTTTATATGAAATTGTACATCTCTATTCCAGAATCTAAAAAAACCATTATATCCGGTTCGCCCAGCTCCGACGTCCGTATCAAATATGGCTGGCACACCGTGGCTGGATCGAGACGCGATGTTGAGTGTCTTTGCAAAACTCACCCCGCATGAGTTAGCCACTTGTGCGCTTGTATGCAAGTCTTGGGCAGAATATTCCGTAAGTGAACAAACAAACAAAACAAACATAATTCTTTATTTGTTTAGCAATATGTACAATATGATTCAGACTGAAGCCTCCCTAAGTCAGAACCCTATGACAGGGAAGCTTCGCTCTTTAAATTTATAAAGTGTCAACAAATCGTATTCAAAAACAATTGATTTTTAAAAAAAAAACAAGGGTACTGTAAAGATAATAGATATGTATATGAAATGAATGTGTAGTTGTGTATGTGTGTGAAAAATGAAAAAAAAAGAAATCTAAGCGATAGTGTGCATGAAAAAATGGATCAAGGAAAAATTTAACTTAAAAGATTTAGTTGTAGCAATGAAAATGTGCTCAATTTTCTTTTAATTTCCGTCATTTCGGATCCTAAAATTCGAAACTAATAAGCGAGGAGCAACTAATGGTGTCTCAATTAATTACTAAAACACTATGTGGGGAATTGCAAAAAAAACACACACATAAATAAAGTTCAGTTATTGGTTAGCTACTTCATTTATCTTATGCTGCGCTTATGAAGTTCAACAGAAAGCGCAGAAGATTTATCTCGTTTATGTTTGAGCAAATTTACTAGAGAGTGATAAGGACGGATGGATATTTCAGATGGACCCATGTCTATGGCGCAGCATGTCGTTCGTCCAAGTGCGTGTATCGGCCGCTCAGTTAGCAGGCATTGCCCGACGACAGCCCTTATCTTTAGGCCTTGAGTGGTGTCATTTAGCACGACGACAACTTGCCTGGTAAGTTATAGTTTAACAATATTATTTTTTTATTTAAATGTTTGCATTGCAAGCTTAGTAAATATACAATAAGTGTAATAATTTTAGTTTAATTTTTTAGTATTGAATGGTTAAATTCCATTTTTAGAACAATGTAATTTTCAAGTGAATCAGATGAGGTAAAAAAACTAAATTACTTAATGTGATATAAAGTAATAGATAATCATTTTTACCCACAGGCTTTCATACCATAAATAGTTTTAATTAATTCGGAAGCAGAAACATCTTTGCACGTAATACTAGCATTGTTAGTTATATATTATCTGTGGTCATACATCATACAATGATAAATACATTTTTTCTCAGTATGACTTATATATATCAAGTGTTTTATATTATAATAGTGCTTTTAAGATTTTTTAATAATTTATTTGCTTGTCCTGTAAAGTAATGAAATTGCAATTATTATATTCAGACCTTTGGCCACAGATATTCTGATCTCTGTGAAGTTAGTACCACTTGTTCACAAAAATATACAATATTTAAATAATTCCAGGTTACTGGCAAGGCTCCCTGCCCTTCGATCATTATCTCTCGCTGGTTCTCCTGCCGAGGCAGCCCTAGCGCTTCGGTCCAGCTCGTGTCCACCCTTAACATCACTGGATCTATCTTTCGCTCGTTGCCTCGACGACGCGAAACTCCGGGGTATTTTAGCCCCACCGGAGAACTCGCGCCCAGGTGGTGGTGCCCGTTCGGGGACTGAGCCGTCTCGTCTAGCAGCACTTGCCGTCTTGCGGCTCCCGGGAACTGATATAACTGATGTTGCTATGCGATATGTTGTTCAGGTAAAGAAACAAGAGAAAATTGTAAAGAGCGTACCAATTCTTAAAAGACCGGCAACGCACTCGCGAGCCCTCTGGCATTGAGAGTGTAGTGGCGGTATCACTTAACATCAGGTGAGCCTTCTGCCCGTTTGCCCCCTGTTCTAGAAAAAAAAAAGTCTGCGAAAAGAGAACCGGCATGGTGCTTATGCGAACTAGTATAACTTTTAATTGCTGCGCGTTATTTGATTTGTAAACTTTATATTTCTGCAGATAGAAATTATAACTATGTATTAAGTACCTAAACTTAGCTAAACCTCAAATCGCACGTCGGTTCTCTTTGTACATTTTTACTGTTTTTGAGATGACGGTTCACTTTAATTATTGGAAGCAATAGATATTGATAGAAGTATCTGAATGGGGGGGTTGATGCTAAATAATAGCTTACTTAGCTAATTTAATGTAACATAAACTAAATAGTACTTTTATTTTGCTGAATTTTAAAATTGTATGTAGAAAATGTTGTATTATCTGTATTTAATTCCCCGGAGTTGGTATCAACTAAAAGATGTAGGGTTCGTCTTTTTCTTAAAATGTGTAAAAGTTATGTTAATTAAAGACAATACTAAAAATAAAAATATTCAAATTAATTTTCAAATCAATTTATTATTAAATGAAAATAGTCAAATTAAATAATATATTTTGAAAATGTTTTTCAGGCTTTACCAAAGCTAGTAGAACTAGATGCGTCGTCCTGCGCACGTTTGACAGACGCTGGCGCAGCACAGTTGGCTCATCACGGCCTTCGTCGATTGTCTCTGGCTGGATGTCGATTGTTGACCGAGGCTGCTTTGGACCATCTTACTCGCTGCCCTAATCTTGAGCGGTAAGAACTATTTGTATTTTAATATTAACTTCAACTACTTGGCGGACGCCTTCGCCAAAAAAGGGCATTCAGTTGCAGTAGAATTGGATTAAAATGGAAATTTGTTTAAATACATATAAAATGTATCTGAATAAAAACCATTATTATTATTAATAACCACAAATTTGTGGTTACTATAAAAATGCTCAAATGATTTAAAAAAATTGTTTATTGTTATAGTATTTATTTACCATATTACTTTTCTTAGTATAATTGAAATTTTACAGTTTTATTTATAACAGAAAACATAAACAATATAAGTAGAAACAATAAAAACAATTTGTATTAAACAAGTAGGTGATCAGTCTAAAACAGATTGATTAAATATATATAGTTTAAACAACATTTGAAAATCTGAAATCCATGTAATTGGATTTCAGATTTTCAATGATGAACCAGCACTGAAGATGCCACTAAAATGCTGTACACAGCATTTTAGTGGCATCTTCAGTGCTGGTTTAGTTAACATTACATGCAGTAGGTATATACATATATTAAACTTAATGACAAAAGAAAAGTTATTCAAGTGTAAATGTAATTGTGCTCATATGTAAAGTCTTGATGTTTCGAAACCGTCTTTAAGAGGGTGTGTAATATTTTAAAATTATTTCAGGTTGGACCTGCGACACGTGCCACTGGTCTCAACACAGGCTGTTATCAAATTCGCAGCCAAATCCAAGCATGACTTGCACGTGAAGGACGTTAAACTGGTCGAGTTGAGGGCCACCTGATCCGAGGAGGACGTGGCGGAGACCACGTCAAACGATGACGTCATCAATGACGCCGCTGACACGCAAGAAGCTGCTTAAGTGATTAGTGACTTGTGAAATTTTGGTTCTAAGTGATAAGAGTAACCTAATACTTGGGATGTGTATGTGACGTCACAGATGTCGTCCACATTTACAATGACTTGGGTGCTGTGATGAATGTTGAAACCAAATGGTACCTTAAGGTAATTTTAAGCTCATTTTAGTTGCTGTAGGCCTGACCCTGTTTAAGTTTGAATACACGATTGTGGAAAAAGGAGTGTTATTTTATTAGGGTTCAGATATAATTTTCTCTATAACTACCATAATGCCATCATTTGAATTTAGTATCATTTTTACTAAAACATGATTCCCAATTACTGTTTAGGGTAATTCCAGGCAAATATTTGTAGTTATATTTATGCATGTTGACTGAGTTATTATAACTCTTTGAATATCATATTTATTATGAATTGCAGTTTCTTTTCACTTTTCAAATTAATTAATCACTTTTCATTATCATACTATCGGGAAACATCAATATTTATCACAGTAAAAATTAAAATTGTGTGAATATTTTTGACAAATTTATCTTCGTCCTTGGAATTAAGATGTCAGAAATCACTTCTCCAAAAAACTAATCAAATCTGATCCATGGTGTATCAAAACAACTATTAATCTAACATGTTAATAGTATTTTTTGGATTGCAACAAATTTTTAGAACACCTTTGTGCCAACATAGCACATCATTTTCAGAGCACAATCTACAAATTAGTTAAAAAAACTATAAATTTTATTGCATGCTGTTGCATTGATATATATTTTATTTCTTTTTGTTTTTATGTCTAAACTTCAAAACTCAGTCTGGCTTTAGTACTATTCGGATAAAATTCAGAGACAAGAAACATGAATAAATTAGCATAGCCAAGCTGTTACTCTCGTGTCTTAAGATTCTATCAACTAAATCCCGAGTGTCATTGGAGAATTTTAACAAAATATATCATCTAGATGCAACATAACCAGTCATTACACTAATTAAACTCACTTTTATCTATGAGATTGAGGATATTTTAGAGATAAATTGTGAGTGAAACATGTCTCAGAATTTTATCCTTACATCGTTGGTTTTCACCAGTGTAAAGGTGGTAGGAAATGAGACAGCTCTTTTTATGACCAAACATAGAAATAGTATAATTAACATACATTTGTATCATGGCTTAATCTCATGTTTGTTTTGAATTGGTGAAAACCTGTGTCAACTAAGATTTTAATATATGTATATATTTATGAATCAAGGGCAGATTTGGTTTTGAGTGGCCTATGACTTTAAGTAATGTTTATTGTTTACTCCAAATAGACTAATTTTAGGTTGCTTTTAGTTTCTTAGTTCTAGTCGCTTAATAGGAATATTAATATATCGAGGCTAAACAATTGATTTTAAAAAATGCATTTATGTTTAATTAAAGTTATTGATGTAATTGATCTTTCATCAATTTAAATGCAATTTTGTACTAAAAATCAATTGTTAGTAGATTTTGTAAAATAGTATAATGACTGGTCAGTTTAGGTCTCACAGCCGCCTATTATCACTTAGGCGAATAGTTTCAAGTATTAATGTGTTAACCGTCAGAAGTTTTTTGTCATTTGAGAAAACTTTTTTGATCCCTAGTTGCTACATTTTTAATAAGCTTAACTTAATTTTTTCATCTACTTTGAGCTTAATTTCATTTGATATTGGGTAAGTAGTTAAGCTATATAAAATGAAGCTTTAAGACAATAGTTATAAAAATTTAAGCAGTGCTGTGTAATATTTTCGTTTTTATAAGAATAAATTGTTTGCAGTATATAAACAGCAGAGTCTTAGCTAAAAATTTATATCACCTTGCTCATGTTTATAACATCATAAATGTCTTAACACTTGCTTTACATTAGATAAATTACTTGACTACTTAGGAAAATTAAAAAACTTACTTTTAATATCAATTAATTTTGTTGTTTATAACATCAACACCTAGCTGTATATTGTTGTCAATAACTTAAATATCTTTTGAGAATATGTAAGTTATTGATTATATAGGTAATAAGTATTGTGTGCCTCTGTGTATAGACAGTTAGGATTTGTATGAAGGGTACTTAGTTAGAGTAAAAAAGGCTTGAGTTGTAAGATGAGTTTATATATGTTTCGGCAGATTGAAAATTAGACAAACTTCCTAGCTTAGATTGTTGCTTAATGTCAGATTTTGAATAATGACATTTAAACATCTGACATAACAGCAATATAAAAGGTAAAAATTACTACAGAACAGTGATATTTAAAAAAAATGATAATGGTTTAAAAAATAGATAATATATATGATAGTTTTAGACCATCCAACAGAAGCCAATCAAAAGGCCACAAAAGTACTTCTGGCACTAAAGGTATTCATATAGATAAATAATATTGATAGTCTACCCCTCACATTCACAGTCAAGATTTAGCAGTGAGTCTATATCCCGATAATTTAAATGTATGTCAATAAAATATTATTGACATATGGGACGAGTCTGATGATATCACCCTGACACCATTGTTAACATTATTTTATCTTTATTGCAATACATTTAATCATTTGCAAAAAAAAATATAACTAAATACACTTGTTACAGCAAAACTGAAACTACATTTTCTGTTCCACCTTTTTTTTTGCCTAAACCTAATACTATATACATTGGAAGTTATGTACTTCTAAGTGAGTACCCTACATGTTACTTATATTAAGAATTAATGTAGATAGTTTTTAGTTTAAGATTGAGAATTTTGAAAGACTTGGCTTAGCTGGCAACTGGATTGCAGATATGGTGATATTATAACGACTGTAAGTTATAGATTTTATGTTGAAGAGTCTTATTGTATCATTGGTTACCATAAGCACTTATAGTATTTGAAATAAATATTTACAATGATTTGGGTGGTTTTATTGTACAATTAGCCTAATGCTGCCATGGAAACAAAAAAAAGGAAAATCTTACAAAGATTTTTTTTCTTTATTGCTTATGATATAAATTGAACTATTTTGAGGTCTTATCTAGGAGATACTACCTTCAAGCTCTTTTCAGAGCATCAGGAGAGATAACACTATCATGCGTGACCATGGGCTGCAAATAGCTTTAATGGTTATGTTGTATGTTAATGTGTTTAATGTTTGTATGTTGTAAAAAAATGGGAAATATGGATTTTATGTATTAGTTACTAGCCGACCCCGCCCGCTTTGCTGGGCGAATTTTCAAAGGAAATAAATTAAATTTTATTCATAATTTTTATTTATAAAACATCTAGGAAAAATTTCGCATCGAACGGTGGTAGTTTCATGTCGATACGATCAGTGGTTTAGGCGTGATTGCGCCTCAAACGAAGACCATTTTCATTATATATATATATATATATATAAGATATAAGATAATAAAAAAAAAAAAGAAATAAAAGATAGAAGAAGAAAAAATAAAAATTTTCATTGTTAAACCACCCGCAAACCCCTGTGGGGTGAGCTACCGTAAAATTCGTTCATAGACTATTTCTACATCTCTTACAGAAGATTCCTACCAAATTTGGAATTTATAGGAGCTAGTTTAAAAACGGGAATTGTTCATTGTTAACGCTCCGCAATCCCCTTTGGGGGATGAATTTCTTTAAATCCGTTTTTAGTTGACCTCTACATAACGAAAGTAATATTCCTACCAAGTTTCACATTTCTAAGTCCTATAGTTCCCGAGATTTCGTGCTGAGAAACTATAGAAATTGGAATACTTCGATTATCATCGAAATTTTTAACGTTTTAGCAGACTTTTTTAAAATTTTCTTACATATAAACATTCTCCTGACAATTCTGAAGACAATAAAAAAAAATTAACCCAATCGGTCCAGCCGTTCTCAAGTGATACTCGATCATAGATACGGCATTTTATTTTTATCAAAAAATGAGAGTGGGTGTGCAGGGGTGCGTGGAAGTTTGTAAGTAGATTCTTAGCTGAATGTAAAAGAACATTATCCGTTTAGTAAACTCCGTTGCCATGGAAACAAAAGAATCAAGAGAAAACGCTTGCAATTAGCGGGATAAATGTTCATAAAAGTAAAACAGCAATAAAAAAATGAAGGAACGTTAGAATTCGAAAATTAATAGCCATAAACCATCTAGGAAAAATTTCGCATCGAATGGTGGTAGTTTCATGTCGATACGATCAGTGGTTTATGCGTGACTAGCCGACCCCGCCCGCTTTGCTGGGCGAATTTTCAAAGGAAATAAATTAAATTTTATTCATCATTTTTATTTTTTTATTTGCTTTTTTTGTTAATTTTTATTTTTTTTTCTGAAATTTACAATATTTTTCAAAGAAGAGTCAAATTCACTTAAAATAAAATTTATTAACATAATAAATTATTATTATTATAAATGTTGATGAACAACAAAACAAAGAATAAATGGAAAAATTGTCCAATAGAAATGGTCCGATTCATGGAGAAATGAGTATTAATCTTCTTTCATCTCACATTCGACGACTCGTCGCTCGTAAGTTGAGTTTGCCGGGACGTAAAACATACTCGTTAACATAACGGAGTTTAAGTATAATAAGAAGGTTCTTACTTCACAGTATAATAAAGTTCTAGCAAAATCATCTCTAGAACATAGATTAAAAAATTCAGTCAATGTAGTTTTCGGAGGAGGTATTGCCAAATTTTGTATGTTTGTCGGATTGAAATAAACTCTTTGACCATTGTCCAAATGAACTGCTAAATGAAACACTGTTCGATTTATTTCATGTATTGGGTAACCTAGTATTCTCCAAGTAGCTTCTGAAGAACTTATATATCGACCCGATTGAAAAATTTGGATTTCATTATTTTCATTACTAACTGAATAAGTTGCTTGGTCAGTTCCTTTATTCATGTACTTGCATATAATTGAATTCATAGTTGAAGAGTTACCAATTCTTGCAATCCATAAGATGATTATTGAAGATGAAGGTGAAGATTAAATATTATGTGTTAATATATTAATAAACTTTTTTTTTATAAATTAATTACGGTATTAATTATTTATCAATGACAAATAAAATTTATTTAATCATTTGTATGTATATATATTTTGCGGCTGTGGACCGACATGTGCTTTATTGTACCGTATCTACCCTGTGTCCCATTATGCGGCGGAACACAGTGACATGAGGAAACCACAGAGAAAACTCACGCCAGTTCAATCGGTGATAGGCAAATTTTCATTAATCACTAAAATTCTGCATTGTAGTGATCAATGAGCCTTTAACTTATACCTAACAACAATGATGTTCATGCAGGCCAATCGTATTCTTAAGAAGATCACCCATCAAAGTACTAACCACTCTAAAAGCTGCATAGATTGGGTGATCAACCGAATCTATGCAGCATAGCTATCACTGCCGCACTTATATTAAATAATCTTATTACAATTACAATAATAAACATTAATATTTTTTTTTAAATAGAGAAGGTAGCTTGAAAATGAACAGAAATTTAGAGCTAAATGTACGTCAATGTAGATCAATAATATTATTTTCTGGATATTTTCTAACTTTCTTCTTTATTTTTTAATCTTTTTTATTCCTCTATTTTTTCAATCTTCTCCTTTTTTCCCTTGTTCCTTCGTTCTTCTCCTTATCCACTTTTTCACCTACTCTTCCTTCTATGACTTCTTCGTCTTCTATCTCAGTTGATTCCGTCGCTGTTTTTTTTCATCTGATGGGGTTGTATTAAAATTAAATTTATTTGTTATGTTTTATATAAGTATCTCAATCAACAAGTAGAAAATTACTTTTTAATTTCCACTCCTGCTGTTGTTTAGCCTGTTTAACCAAACGCATAATTCGTTCTTGTTCTTTTCTCTCAAAGTTAGTTCGTATTTCTTGAAAGTATAATAAAGCGTTGTAAATTCCGTCAATTAACGATTTCTAGATAAATTTAAATAATTTTTATTACATTCATAATTAACTCTTAAACTTTATCATCACTTTATTTTATTTTTTATGCACATTCACCTCTCTAATCTCTGCAACGGAAAATTCACTTATATTATCGTATTCTTCAAAGCAACCAATCCCTTCATGGACATGATCCCTGTCACTTAAAGCGATTCGGACTGTTTTGAAACATCCAATATAAGACTTTCTTGATTCTTTTGATAGTTAATGTCGAATTATTAATAAAAATTTGTAATTTACAATTTAATTATATATCAATATATTTTACAAATCATTACTTACCTAAAGTTTGAGCTTTTATCTCATGAGACATAGTCAGCACACAAACATAAACTTTCAATACTTTCTCTGTCTGACATTTTTATTTCACTTCTCAACCGCTTATGAACTGACGTTTTATCATAAAATTAATTAGGTTATATAAAAACAACTGAAATTAATTAAATAAAAAAAAAACAATTGACTTTAACCTTTTCTATTTAAATAGTTAAAAAATAATCATTTGGAGTCTGTAGAAGTTACACTTTGGAAACATAAATTTAACATTCTCACACCCACCCCCGCAATTTCTATTAGAAATAGAATTTCGTAAAATCCTATTTGAGATGATTTCTGCATGACAAATAAAAGATTACTACCAAATTTAAAGTCTATAGAGGTTACAGTTTGGAAATAGAAATTTCACATTTTAACACCCACTACCGCAATCTTTTTCGGCGGTGGGTTGTTGTAAAATCCGCTCTAAAATCATTTCTGCATCACATATAGACGACTCTAGCTAAATTTGGAGTCTGTAGGAGCTACGGCTTAAAAAATAAAAATTTCCACCCCCGCATCCCCTGTGGGGTGAGCTACCGTAAAATTCGTTCATAGACTATTTCTATATCTCTTACAGAAGATTCCTACCAAATTTGGAATTTATAGGAGCTAGTTTAAACACGGGAATTGTTCATTGTTAACGCCCCCGCAATCCCCTTTGGGGGATGAATTTCTTTAAATCCGTTTTTAGTTGACCTCTACATAACGAAAGTAATATTCCTACCAAGTTTCACATTTCTAAGTCGCATCGAATGGTGGTAGTTTCATGTCGATACGATCAGTGGTTTAGGCGTGACTAGCCGACCCCGCCCGCTTTGCTGGGCGAATTTTCAAAGGAAATAAATTAAATTTTATTCATCATTTTTATTTTTTTTTGCTTTTTTGTTAATTTTTATTTTTTTTTCTGAAATTTACAATATTTCTCAAAGAAGAGTCAAATTCACTTAAAATAAAATTTATTAACATAATAAATTATTATTATTATTATTATAAATGTTGATGAACAACAAAACAAAGAATAAATGGAAAAATTGTCCAATAGAAATGGTCCGATTCATGGAGAAATGAGTATTAATCTTCCTCCATCTCACATTCGACGACTCGTCGCTCGTAAGTTGAGTTTGCCGGGACGTAAAACATACTCGTTAACATAACGGAGTTTAAGTATAATAAGAAGGTACTTCACTTCAAAATAAATAGCCATAAACCATCTAGGAAAAATTTCGCATCGCACGGTGGTAGTTTCATGTCGATACGATCAGTGGTTTAGGCGTGACTAGCCGACCCCGCCCGCTTTGCTGGGCGAAATTTCAAAGGAAATAAATTAAATTTTATTCATCATTTTTATTTTATTTTTTGCTTTTTTTGTTAATTTTTATTTTTTTTTCTGAAATTTACAATATTTTTCAAAGAAGAGTCAAATTCACTTAAAATAAAATTTATTAACATAATAAATTATTATTATTATTATAAATGTTGATGAACAACAAAACAAAGAATAAATGGAAAAATTGTTCAATAGAAATGGTCCGATTCATGGAGAAATGAGTATTAATCTTCCTCCATCTCACATTCGACGACTCGTCGCTCGTAAGTTGAGTTTGCCGGGACGTAAAACATACTCGTTAACATAACGGAGTTTAAGTATAATAAGAAGGTTCTTACTTCACAGTATAATAAAGTTCTAGCAAAATCATCTCTAGAACATAGATTAAAAAATTCAGTCAATGTAGTTTTCGGAGGAGGTATTGCCAAATTTTGTATGTTTGTCGGATTGAAATAAACTCTTTGACCATTGTCCAAATGAACTGCTAAATGAAACACTGTTCGATTTATTTCATGTATTGGGTAACCTAGTATTCTCCAAGTAGCTTCTGAAGAACTTATATATCGACCCGATTGAAAAATTTGGATTTCATTATTTTCATTACTAACTGAATAAGTTGCTTGGTCAGTTCCTTTATTCATGTACTTGCATATAATTGAATTCATAGTTGAAGAGTTACCAATTCTTGCAATCCATAAGATGATTATTGAAGATGAAGATGAAGATTAAATATTATGTGTTAATATATTAATAAACTTTTTTTTTATAAATTAATTACGGTATTAATTATTTATCAATGACAAATAAAATTTATTTAATCATTTGTATGTATATATATTTTGCGGCTGTGGACCGACATGTGCTTTATTGTACCGTATCTACCCTGTGTCCCATTATTCGGCGGAACACAGTGACATGAGGAAACCACAGAGAAAACTCACGCCAGTTCAATCGGTGATTGGCAAATTTTCATTAATCACTAAAATTCTGTATTGTAGTGATCAATGAGCCTTTAACTTATACCTAACAACAATGATGTTCATGCAGGCCAATCGTATTCTTAAGAAGATCACCCATCAAAGTACTAACCACTCTAAAAGCTGCATAGATTGGGTGATCAACCGAATCATACGCCAGCTGCATAGCTATCACTGCCGCACTTATATTAAATAATCTTATTACAATTACAATAATAAACATTAATATTTTTTTTTAAATAGAGAAGGTAGCTTGAAAATGAACAGAAATTTAGAGCTAAATGTACGTCAATGTAGATCAATAATATTATTTTCTGGATATTTTCTAACTTTCTTCTTTATTTTTTAATCTTTTTTATTCCTCTATTTTTTCAATCTTCTCCTTTTTTCCCTTGTTCCTTCGTTCTTCTCCTTATCCACTTTTTCACCTACTCTTCCTTCTATGACTTCTTCGTCTTTTATCTCAGTTGATTCCGTCGCTGTTTTTTTTTCATCTGATGGGGTTGTATTAAAATTAAATTTATTTGTTATGTTTTATATAAGTATCTCAATCAACAAGTAGAAAATTACTTTTTAATTTCCACTCCTGCTGTTGTTTAGCCTGTTTAACCAAACGCATCATTCGTTCTTGTTCTTTTCTCTCAAAGTTACTTCGTATTTCTTGAAAGTATAATAAAGCGTTGTAAATTCCGTCAATTAACGATTTCTAGATAAATTTAAATAATTTTTATTACATTCATAATTAACTCTTAAACTTTATCATCACTTTATTTTATTTTTTATGCACATTCACCTCTCCAATCTCTGCAAAGGAAAATTCACTTATATTATCGTATTCTTCAAAGCAACCAATCCCTTCATGGACATGATCCCTGTCACTAAAAGCGATTCGGACTGTTGTGAAACATCCAATATAAGACTTTCTTGATTCTTTTGATAGTTAATGTCGAATTATAAATAAAAATTTGTAATTTACAATTTAATTATATATCAATATATTTTACAAATCATTACATAAACTTTCAATACTTTCTCTGTCTGACATTTTTATTTCACTTCTCAACCGCTTATGAACTGACGTTTTATCATAAAATTAATTAGGTTATATAAAAACAAATGAAATTAATTAAATAAAAAAAACAATTGACTTTAACCTTTTCTATTTAAATAGTTAAAAAATAATCATTTGGAGTCTGTAGAAGTTACAGTTTGGAAACATAAATTTCACATTTTAACACCCACTACCGCAATCTTTTTCGGCGGTGGGTTGTTGTAAAATCCGCTCTTAAATCATTTCTGCATCACATATAGACGACTCTAGCTAAATTTGGAGTCTGTAGGAGCTACGGCTTAAAAAATAAAAATTTTCACCCCCGCAACCCCCTGTGGGGTGAGCTACCGTAAAATTCGTTCATAGACTATTTCTACATCTCTTACAGAAGATTCCTACCAAATTTGGAATTTATAGGAGCTAGTTTAAAAACGGGAATTGTTCATTGTTAACGCCCCCGCAATCCCCTTTGGGGGATGAATTTCTTTAAATCCGTTTTTAGTTGACCTCTACATAACGAAAGTAATATTCCTACCAAGTTTCACATTTCTAAGTCCTATACTTCCCGAGATTTCGTGATGAGTAACTATAGAAATTGGAATACTTCGATTATCATCGAAATTTTTAACGTTTTAGCAGACTTTTTTAAAATTTTCTTACATATAAACATTCTCCTGACAATTCTGAAGACAATAAAAAAAATTAACCCAATCGGTCCAGCCGTTCTCGAGTAATACTCGATCATAGATACGGCATTTTATTTTTATCAAAAAATGAGAGTGAGTGTGCAGGGGTGCGTGGAAGTTTGTAAGTAGATTCTTAGCTGAATGTAAAAGAACATTATCCGTTTAGTAAACTCCGTTGCCATGGAAACAAAAGAATCAAGAGAAAACGCTTGCAATTAGCGGGATAAATGTTCATAAAAGTAAAAGAGCAATAAAAAAATGAAGGAACGTTAGAATTCGAAAAATAAATAGCCATAAACCATCTAGGAAAAATTTCGCAATGGTGGTAGTTTCATGTCGATACGATCAGTGGTTTAGGCATGATTGAGCCTCAAACGAAGACCATTTTCATTATATATATATAGATAATAAAAAAAAAAGAAATAAAAGATAGAAGAAGAAAAAATAAAAATTTTCATTGTTAAACCACCCGCAAACCCCTGTGGGGTGAGCTACCGTAAAATTCGTTCATAGACTATTTCTACATCTCTTACAGAAGATTCCTACCAAATTTGGAATTTATAGGAGCTAGTTTAAAAACGGGAATTGTTCATTGTTAACGCCCCCGCAATCCCCTTTGGGGGATGAATTTCTTTAAATCCGTTTTTAGTTGACCTCTACATAACGAAAGTAATATTCCTACCAAGTTTCACATTTCTAAGTCCTATAGTTCCCGAGATTTCGTGCTGAGTAACTATAGAAATTGGAATACTTCGATTATCATCGAAATTTTTAAGGTTTTGGCAGACTTTTTTAAAATTTTCTTACATATAAACATTCTCCTGACAATTCTGAAGACAATAAAAAAAAATTAACCCAATCGGTCCAGCCGTTCTCAAGTGATACTCGATCATAGATACGGCATTTTATTTTTATCAAAAAATGAGAGTGGGTGTGCAGGGGTGCGTGGAAGTTTGTAAGTAGATTCTTAGCTGAATGTAAAAGAACAGTATCCGTTTAGTAAACTCCGTTGCCATGGAAACAAAAGAATCAAGAGAAAACGCTTGCAATTAGCGGGATAAATGTTCATAAAAGTAAAACAGCAATAAAAAAATGAAGGAACGTTAGAATTCGAAAATTAATAGCCATAAACCATCTAGAAAAAATTTCGCATCGAATGGTGGTAGTTTCATGTCGATACGATCAGTGGTTTATGCGTGACTAGCCGACCCCGCCCGCTTTGCTGGGCGAATTTTCAAAGGAAATAAATTAAATTTTATTCATCATTTTTATTTATTTTTTGCTTTTTTTGTTAATTTTTATTTTTTTTATTTATATTTTTTTTGCTTTTTTTGTTTATTTTTTTTTTGCTTTTTTTGTTAATTTTTATTTTTTTTTCTGAAATTTACAATATTTTTCAAAGAAGAGTCAAATTCACTTAAAATAAAATTTATTAACATAATAAATTATTATTATTATTATTATTATAAATGTTGATGAGCAACAAAACAAAGAATAAATGGAAAAATTGTCCAATAGAAATGGTCCGATTCATGGAGAAATGAGTATTAATCTTCCTCCATCTCACATTCGACGACTCGTCGCTCGTAAGTTGAGTTTGCCGGGACGTAAAACATACTCGTTTACATAACGGAGTTTAAGTATAATAAGAAGGTTCTTACTTCACAGTATAATAAAGTTCTAGCAAAATCATCTCTAGAACATAGATTAAAAAATTCAGTCAATGTAGTTTTCGGAGGAGGTATTGCCAAATTTTGTATGTTTGTCGGATTGAAATAAACTCTTTGACCATTGTCCAAATGAACTGCTAAATGAAACACTGTTCGATTTATTTCATGTATTGGGTAACCTAGTATTCTCCAAGTAGCTTCTGAAGAACTTATATATCGACCCGATTGAAAAATTTGGATTTCATTATTTTCATTACTAACTGAATAAGTTGCTTGGTCAGTTCCTTTATTCATGTACTTGCATATAATTGAATTCATAGTTGAAGAGTTACCAATTCTTGCAATCCATAAGATGATTATTGAAGATGAAGATGAAGATTAAATATTATGTGTTAATATATTAATAAACTTTTTTTTTATAAATTAATTACGGTATTAATTATTTATCAATGACAAATAAAATTTATTTAATCATTTGTATGTATATATATTTTGCGGCTGTGGACCGACATGTGCTTTATTGTACCGTATCTACCCTGTGTCCCATTATTCGGCGGAACACAGTGACATGAGGAAACCACAGAGAAAACTCACGCCAGTTCAATCGGTGATTGGCAAATTTTCATTAATCACTAAAATTCTGTATTGTAGTGATCAATGAGCCTTTAACTTATACCTAACAACAATGATGTTCATGCAGGCCAATCGTATTCTTAAGAAGATCACCCATCAAAGTACTAACCACTCTAAAAGCTGCATAGATTGGGTGATCAACCGAATCATACGCCAGCTGCATAGCTATCACTGCCGCACTTATATTAAATAATCTTATTACAATTACAATAATAAACATTAATATTTTTTTTTAAATAGAGAAGGTAGCTTGAAAATGAACAGAAATTTAGAGCTAAATGTACGTCAATGTAGATCAATAATATTATTTTCTGGATATTTTCTAACTTTCTTCTTTATTTTTTAATCTTTTTTATTCCTCTATTTTTTCAATCTTCTCCTTTTTTCCCTTGTTCCTTCGTTCTTCTCCTTATCCACTTTTTCACCTACTCTTCCTTCTATGACTTCTTCGTCTTTTATCTCAGTTGATTCCGTCGCTGTTTTTTTTTCATCTGATGGGGTTGTATTAAAATTAAATTTATTTGTTATGTTTTATATAAGTATCTCAATCAACAAGTAGAAAATTACTTTTTAATTTCCACTCCTGCTGTTGTTTAGCCTGTTTAACCAAACGCATCATTCGTTCTTGTTCTTTTCTCTCAAAGTTACTTCGTATTTCTTGAAAGTATAATAAAGCGTTGTAAATTCCGTCAATTAACGATTTCTAGATAAATTTAAATAATTTTTATTACATTCATAATTAACTCTTAAACTTTATCATCACTTTATTTTATTTTTTATGCACATTCACCTCTCCAATCTCTGCAAAGGAAAATTCACTTATATTATCGTATTCTTCAAAGCAACCAATCCCTTCATGGACATGATCCCTGTCACTAAAAGCGATTCGGACTGTTGTGAAACATCCAATATAAGACTTTCTTGATTCTTTTGATAGTTAATGTCGAATTATAAATAAAAATTTGTAATTTACAATTTAATTATATATCAATATATTTTACAAATCATTACATAAACTTTCAATACTTTCTCTGTCTGACATTTTTATTTCACTTCTCAACCGCTTATGAACTGACGTTTTATCATAAAATTAATTAGGTTATATAAAAACAAATGAAATTAATTAAATAAAAAAAACAATTGACTTTAACCTTTTCTATTTAAATAGTTAAAAAATAATCATTTGGAGTCTGTAGAAGTTACAGTTTGGAAACATAAATTTCACATTTTAACACCCACTACCGCAATCTTTTTCGGCGGTGGGTTGTTGTAAAATCCGCTCTTAAATCATTTCTGCATCACATATAGACGACTCTAGCTAAATTTGGAGTCTGTAGGAGCTACGGCTTAAAAAATAAAAATTTTCACCCCCGCAACCCCCTGTGGGGTGAGCTACCGTAAAATTCGTTCATAGACTATTTCTACATCTCTTACAGAAGATTCCTACCAAATTTGGAATTTATAGGAGCTAGTTTAAAAACGGGAATTGTTCATTGTTAACGCCCCCGCAATCCCCTTTGGGGGATGAATTTCTTTAAATCCGTTTTTAGTTGACCTCTACATAACGAAAGTAATATTCCTACCAAGTTTCACATTTCTAAGTCCTATACTTCCCGAGATTTCGTGATGAGTAACTATAGAAATTGGAATACTTCGATTATCATCGAAATTTTTAACGTTTTAGCAGACTTTTTTAAAATTTTCTTACATATAAACATTCTCCTGACAATTCTGAAGACAATAAAAAAAATTAACCCAATCGGTCCAGCCGTTCTCGAGTAATACTCGATCATAGATACGGCATTTTATTTTTATCAAAAAATGAGAGTGAGTGTGCAGGGGTGCGTGGAAGTTTGTAAGTAGATTCTTAGCTGAATGTAAAAGAACATTATCCGTTTAGTAAACTCCGTTGCCATGGAAACAAAAGAATCAAGAGAAAACGCTTGCAATTAGCGGGATAAATGTTCATAAAAGTAAAAGAGCAATAAAAAAATGAAGGAACGTTAGAATTCGAAAAATAAATAGCCATAAACCATCTAGGAAAAATTTCGCAATGGTGGTAGTTTCATGTCGATACGATCAGTGGTTTAGGCATGATTGAGCCTCAAACGAAGACCATTTTCATTATATATATATAGATAATAAAAAAAAAAGAAATAAAAGATAGAAGAAGAAAAAATAAAAATTTTCATTGTTAAACCACCCGCAAACCCCTGTGGGGTGAGCTACCGTAAAATTCGTTCATAGACTATTTCTACATCTCTTACAGAAGATTCCTACCAAATTTGGAATTTATAGGAGCTAGTTTAAAAACGGGAATTGTTCATTGTTAACGCCCCCGCAATCCCCTTTGGGGGATGAATTTCTTTAAATCCGTTTTTAGTTGACCTCTACATAACGAAAGTAATATTCCTACCAAGTTTCACATTTCTAAGTCCTATAGTTCCCGAGATTTCGTGCTGAGTAACTATAGAAATTGGAATACTTCGATTATCATCGAAATTTTTAAGGTTTTGGCAGACTTTTTTAAAATTTTCTTACATATAAACATTCTCCTGACAATTCTGAAGACAATAAAAAAAAATTAACCCAATCGGTCCAGCCGTTCTCAAGTGATACTCGATCATAGATACGGCATTTTATTTTTATCAAAAAATGAGAGTGGGTGTGCAGGGGTGCGTGGAAGTTTGTAAGTAGATTCTTAGCTGAATGTAAAAGAACAGTATCCGTTTAGTAAACTCCGTTGCCATGGAAACAAAAGAATCAAGAGAAAACGCTTGCAATTAGCGGGATAAATGTTCATAAAAGTAAAACAGCAATAAAAAAATGAAGGAACGTTAGAATTCGAAAATTAATAGCCATAAACCATCTAGAAAAAATTTCGCATCGAATGGTGGTAGTTTCATGTCGATACGATCAGTGGTTTATGCGTGACTAGCCGACCCCGCCCGCTTTGCTGGGCGAATTTTCAAAGGAAATAAATTAAATTTTATTCATCATTTTTATTTATTTTTTGCTTTTTTTGTTAATTTTTATTTTTTTTATTTATATTTTTTTTGCTTTTTTTGTTTATTTTTTTTTTGCTTTTTTTGTTAATTTTTATTTTTTTTTCTGAAATTTACAATATTTTTCAAAGAAGAGTCAAATTCACTTAAAATAAAATTTATTAACATAATAAATTATTATTATTATTATTATTATAAATGTTGATGAGCAACAAAACAAAGAATAAATGGAAAAATTGTCCAATAGAAATGGTCCGATTCATGGAGAAATGAGTATTAATCTTCCTCCATCTCACATTCGACGACTCGTCGCTCGTAAGTTGAGTTTGCCGGGACGTAAAACATACTCGTTTACATAACGGAGTTTAAGTATAATAAGAAGGTTCTTACTTCACAGTATAATAAAGTTCTAGCAAAATCATCTCTAGAACATAGATTAAAAAATTCAGTCAATGTAGTTTTCGGAGGAGGTATTGCCAAATTTTGTATGTTTGTCGGATTGAAATAAACTCTTTGACCATTGTCCAAATGAACTGCTAAATGAAACACTGTTCGATTTATTTCATGTATTGGGTAACCTAGTATTCTCCAAGTAGCTTCTGAAGAACTTATATATCGACCCGATTGAAAAATTTGGATTTCATTATTTTCATTACTAACTGAATAAGTTGCTTGGTCAGTTCCTTTATTCATGTACTTGCATATAATTGAATTCATAGTTGAAGAGTTACCAATTCTTGCAATCCATAAGATGATTATTGAAGATGAAGATGAAGATTAAATATTATGTGTTAATATATTAATAAACTTTTTTTTTATAAATTAATTACGGTATTAATTATTTATCAATGACAAATAAAATTTATTTAATCATTTGTATGTATATATATTTTGCGGCTGTGGACCGACATGTGCTTTATTGTACCGTATCTACCCTGTGTCCCATTATTCGGCGGAACACAGTGACATGAGGAAACCACAGAGAAAACTCACGCCAGTTCAATCGGTGATAGGCAAATTTTCATTAATCACTAAAATTCTGCATTGTAGTGATCAATGAGCCTTTAACTTATACCTAACAACAATGATGTTCATGCAGGCCAATCGTATTCTTAAGAAGATCACCCATCAAAGTACTAACCACTCTAAAAGCTGCATAGATTGGGTGATCAACCGAATCATACGCCAGCTGCATAGCTATCACTGCCGCACTTATATTAAATAATCTTATTACAATTACAATAATAAACATTAATATTTTTTTTTAAATAGAGAAGGTAGCTTGAAAATGAACAGAAATTTAGAGCTAAATGTACGTCAATGTAGATCAATAATATTATTTTCTGGATATTTTCCAACTTTCTTCTTTATTTTTTAATCTTTTTTATTCCTCTATTTTTTCAATCTTCTCCTTTTTTCCCTTGTTCCTTCGTTCTTCTCCTTATCCACTTTTTCACCTACTCTTCCTTCTATGACTTCTTCGTCTTCTATCTCAGTTGATTCCGTCGCTGTTTTTTTTTCATCTGATGGGGTTGTATTAAAATTAAATTTATTTGTTATGTTTTATATAAGTATCTCAATCAACAAGTAGAAAATTACTTTTTAATTTCCACTCCTGCTGTTGTTTAGCCTGTTCAACCAAACGCATCATTCGTTCTTGTTCTTTTCTCTCAAAGTTAGTTCGTATTTCTTGAAAGTATAATAAAGCGTTGTAAATTCCGTCAATTAACGATTTCTAGATAAATTTAAATAATTTTTATTACATTCATAATTAACTCTTAAACTTTATCATCACTTTATTTTATTTTTTATGCACATTCACCTCTCTAATCTCTGCAAAGGAAAATTCACTTATATTATCGTATTCTTCAAAGCAACCAATCCCTTCATGGACATGATCCCTGTCACTTAAAGCGATTCGGACTGTTGTGAAACATCCAATATAAGACTTTCTTGATTCTTTTGATAGTTAATGTCGAATTATTAATCGAAATTTGTAATTTATATATTATATATCAATATATTTTACAAATCATTACTTACCTAAAGTTTGAGCTTTTATCTCATGAGACATAGTCAGCACACAAACATAAACTTTCACTACTTTCTCTGTCTGACATTTTTATTTCACTTCTCAACCGCTTATGAACTGACGTTTTATCATAAAATTAATTAGGTTATATAAAAACAAATGAAATTAATTAAATTAAAAAAAAAACAATTGACTTTAACCTTTTCTATTTAAATAGTTAAAAAATAATCATTTGGAGTCTGTAGAAGTTACAGTTTGGGAACATAAATTTAACATTCTCACACCCACCCCCGCAATCCCTATTGGAAATAGAATTTCGTAAAATCCTATTTGAGATGATTTCTGCATGACAAATAAAAGATTGCTACCAAATTTAAAGTCTATAGAGGTTACAGTTTGGAAATAGAAATTTCACATTTTAACACCCACTACCGCAATCTTTTTCGGCGGTGGGTTGTTGTAAAATCCGCTCTTAAATCATTTCTGCATCACATATAGACGACTCTAGCTAAATTTGGAGTCTGTAGGAGCTACGGCTTAAAAAATAAAAATTTTCACCCCCGCAACCCCCTGTGGGGTGAGCTACCCTAAAATTCGTTCATAGACTATTTCTAAATCTCTTACAGAAGATTCCTACCAAATTTGGAATTTATAGGAGCTAGTTTAAAAACGGGAATTGTTCATTGTTAATGCCCCAGCAATTCCCTTTGGGGGATGAATTTCTTAAAATCCGTTTTTAGTTGACCTCTACATAACGAAAGTAATATTCCTACCAAGTTTCTAAGTCCTATACTTCCCGAGATTTCGTGATGAGTAACTATAGAAATTGGAATACTTCGATTATCATCGAAATTTTTGACGTTTTAGCAGACTTTTTTAAAATTTTCTTACATATAAACATTCTCCTGACAATTCTGAAGACAATAAAAAAAAATTAACCCAATCGGTCCAGCCGTTCTCGAGTAATACTCGATCATAGATACGGCATTTTATTTTTATCAAAAAATGAGAGTGGGTGTGCAGGGGTGCGTGGAAGTTTGTAAGTAGATTCTTAGCTGAATGTAAAAGAACATTATCCGTTTAGTAAACTCCGTTGCCATGGAAACAAAAGAATCAAGAGAAAACGCTTGCAATTAGCGGGATAAATGTTCATAAAAGTAAAACAGCAATAAAAAAATGAAGGAACGTTAGAATTCGAAAATTAATAGCCATAAACCTCGCATCGAATGGTGGTAGTTTCATGTCGATACGATCAGTGGTTTAGGCGTGACTAGCCGACCTCGCCCGCTTTGCTGGGCGAATTTTCAAAGGAAATAAATTAAATTTTATTCATCATTTTTATTTTTTTATTTGCTTTTTTTGTTAATTTTTATTTTTTTTTCTGAAATTTACAATATTTTTCAAAGAAGAGTCAAATTCACTTAAAATAAAATTTATTAACATAATAAATTATTATTACTATTATTATTATTATAAATGTTGATGAACAACAAAACAAAGAATAAATGGAAAAATTGTCCAATAGAAATGGTCCGATTCATGGAGAAATGAGTATTAATCTTCCTCCATCTCACATTCGACGACTCGTCGCTCGTAAGTTGAGTTTGCCGGGACGTAAAACATACTCGTTTACATAACGGAGTTTAAGTATAATAAGAAGGTTCTTACTTCACAGTATAATAAAGTTCTAGCAAAATCATCTCTAGAACATAGATTAAAAAATTCAGTCAATGTAGTTTTCGGAGGAGGTATTGCCAAATTTTGTATGTTTGTCGGATTGAAATAAACTCTTTGACCATTGTCCAAATGAACTGCTAAATGAAACACTGTTCGATTTATTTCATGTATTGGGTAACCTAGTATTCTCCAAGTAGCTTCTGAAGAACTTATATATCGACCCGATTGAAAAATTTGGATTTCATTATTTTCATTACTAACTGAATAAGTTGCTTGGTCAGTTCTTTTATTCATGTACTTGCATATAATTGAATTCATAGTTGAAGAGTTACCAATTCTTGCAATCCATAAGATGATTATTGAAGATGAAGATGAAGATTAAATATTATGTGTTAATATATTAATAAACTTTTTTTTTATAAATTAATTACGGTATTAATTATTTATCAATGACAAATAAAATTTATTTAATCATTTGTATGTATATATATTTTGCGGCTGTGGACCGACATGTGCTTTATTGTACCGTATCTACCCTGTGTCCCATTATTCGGCGGAACACAGTGACATGAGGAAACCACAGAGAAAACTCACGCCAGTTCAATCGGTGATAGGCAAATTTTCATTAATCACTAAAATTCTGCATTGTAGTGATCAATGAGCCTTTAACTTATACCTAACAACAATGATGTTCATGCAGGCCAATCGTATTCTTAAGAAGATCACCCATCAAAGTACTAACCACTCTAAAAGCTGCATAGATTGGGTGATCAACCGAATCATACGCCAGCTGCATAGCTATCACTGCCGCACTTATATTAAATAATCTTATTACAATTACAATAATAAACATTAATATTTTTTTTTAAATAGAGAAGGTAGCTTGAAAATGAACAGAAATTTAGAGCTAAATGTACGTCAATGTAGATCAATAATATTATTTTCTGGACATTTTCTAACTTTCTTCTTTATTTTTTAATCTTTTTTATTCCTCTATTTTTTCAATCTTCTCCTTTTTTCCCTTGTTCCTTCGTTCTTCTCCTTATCCACTTTTTCACCTACTCTTCCTTCTATGACTTCTTCGTCTATATAAGTATCTCAATCAACAAGTAGAAAATTACTTTTTAATTTCCACTCCTGCTGTTGTTTAGCCTGTTCAACCAAACGCATCATTCGTTCTTGTTCTTTTCTCTCAAAGTTAGTTCGTATTTCTTGAAAGTATAATAAAGCGTTGTAAATTCCGTCAATTAACGATTTCTAGATAAATTTAAATAATTTTTATTACATTCATAATTAACTCTTAAACTTTATCATCACTTTATTTTATTTTTTATGCACATTCACCTCTCTAATCTCTGCAAAGGAAAATTCACTTATATTATCGTATTCTTCAAAGCAACCAATCCCTTCATGGACATGATCCCTGTCACTTAAAGCGATTCGGACTGTTGTGAAACATCCAATATAAGACTTTCTTGATTCTTTTGATAGTTAATGTCGAATTATTAATCGAAATTTGTAATTTACAATTTAATTATATATCAATATATTTTACAAATCATTACTTACCTAAAGTTTGAGCTTTTATCTCATGAGACATAGTCAGCACAGTAGTTGGTATTTCCGGGTATAACCCGGGTGTAACCCGGAAATATTTTGTCCCGCCCAAGGGACAAACCTAAAAATCATGGCTGACCAAAACTAAAAAAAAAAAAAAAGTTTGTACTCTATTCCCACTAAACAGGGCGTGCGGAGCCGAAAGCACTCACAGCCGAACTGATATCTCTAACCGTTTAAAAGTTAGCTTTCGCAAAACCGTAGCTCATTAACTTATCACCACCTTATCAGCTCCTATTTCCTGCACGAAATTCCCAGTCATTATCTAATGAATGCCTCAGTACTAATGCATCGCGTTATCTACTTTCCTACATTCACTAACCCAACCTATGGCTTTAAATGAAAAATAATAAATATATATTTAAAGTAACCTAACGTACGATTCTAAACAAATTATAATAAATATACCTAACCTTTAACACCACTACCTATAAATATAATTAGATGTAAGGGTTACATGGTAAAATAAAACATTTTTATTCCAGGTATTATTTTTTATTTATATGTTCATTATATTTCTATACAAATTTACTAGCACCATATCATTATTCACTGAGTCACATGTGAAATTTCTAAGGAAGTCTTCTAATCTCATCCCCCTGAACTTGTAATATAAATATACCAAACAGTACTCTCCACACACCGCTGATAGATAATCTTGAACTGTAACGCTATTGTACCTCCACATGCAAGCATTCCTCCTTAAAAACCCTTCTATTGCCTCAATAGGTTTACGTCCAAATGAATCAAAATATTCACCAACTCTTTCGACGCTTATATGTACAGCCACCCAATGAGACCCCGGCTGTGAATCAGGGTCAAGATTGCATATTATAAATGCTGGCACCTGCGCATAAATTGGCAATCGATTTGAAGGATATACGTTGCTTTGGAGGCTGGGATGTATCATACGAAGACTCATTTGCACTTCTAGTGTGTTCATACTTTAATACGCGTTTACTCCGCTACTCTTTTGCTCTTTAACTGACTACATTTCTAACTATCAATTCATATTTGTACCAATGAATTCATTTAAACCCACATAATATGATCTCAACAGAAGTAATGAGTCTTTTTATTAAACAAGTAATGAGGTAAATAAAAACCATGTCATATTCGTTTAGGTTATATTTTATTATTCTTAATATCATAATTACATAAGTGATTGCTTAACTACTATAATCCACACATACATTTCTGTTCCTATCTATTTCTATAATATTTGAAAACTCTGCGTAAACTACACAGTTAATAGTTTCAGTCAATGCGCTCTCGAATCTTACTTCCATTCTTACACTACCATGGCGAACAAGATTCCAATGCACATTAGAGTTAGCCGACAAGTCAGGTGTTAAATCAAAAGCTAGTAAACAGTATCCATTTGAATATTGCTCCCTCGATATTCCATTACCTTCGTTAAGAAAATGTATACCGGTGCCTGAGTACAGGGTGTGGTATGCGCTCGTAAATACATCGTTTGGAAATGATGGTTGTAACGATTTTGAAGGTATCTGTTGACCATCTATATATAGGCTAAATGAGCAAATACCAAAATTTTCAAAGTTGAAAGGATTTTTAACATAACTACCGTTGAATGCTGTATTATTCACAAAACCTATAATACATCTCTTAGGAACCTGTCCTAAAAATATATTATCCAGTGTTTTACCCTGCACACCAGACGGTATGGTCAGGACTTTCACTTCACCTCTTGTTATAGGATATTTAGCTGTAGTAGTGGCAAGAACCTTTTGATGGGCTATTAGTATTGATGGATTAATTTTTGCTCTGCGTATTATTAAAGTTGCATCTGTGATACAGACTTTGTACTTATTATCTGCATTCTGTGACATGAGGTTAAATGTTTCTCTCGATCTTACTAATTTTATAGATAATTCGACCCCGTTAATGAGGAATTTATCTTGATTAAATATATCCCCATGTAAATGTCCAATCATTTCAACATCCTTACCATCCTTTGAAAGTTGTTGTCTTCTGTAAAAGCCCTTGTTTGCCTCATTAGTTTCATTCATTTTTCCAGCTGTATCCTCGTACCATAAACCACATGTCAAATGTGATTTTTTGGCGGATGATGAATAATTTAATAGAGTTTCTATGAAAGCACGATATGCATAAGTATTATTTGGGGGTGACACAAGTTTTTGGTTTAGGTAAACATCCAATTGGTTAAATAAAGAATGTAACCAATTATTGACTGGTGCCACTACATTAGCTGCATTAACTACAGAACCGTCTTGATTTTTAATTTGAGCCTTGAGATGGAGTAGTGTATGCGAAAGGTCTATGTAGTCATCTCCAGTACCAGGTACTTGAAATTCGACGGGTCCATCATCACTTAATAAAGAAATTGGTTTATAGTGTATCCAGTGTCCATATTCGATACTTGTTTGTGTGGAAGGAAGAGCAAACAGATCCAATTCAGATTTAACGCACTCACATGAATGATTATGAATAAATGACATTATGATTAGTTTGAAAATATATCCTTGGAATTATTATTATTTTTGTTCCTTGTTTTCTTCAGAGCGCCTTTCACGTTGAGGGGTGAAACTCGAATGAGCTCATTACAATATTTTCGTCTTTTATTAACACCCGATCCAGTCATAAGATTATCAATTTTGGTATCAACTTTGCGTTTAAGGTTAGAACTAGCCTCTTTCAATCGATTTTTAATAGATTCTTTGATAGGACGACTAGCCACAACATCTGACAAAAGCCCAATTCCGCCGTTAAGTGCTTCTTTTCCAATTACCTTAGCACCACTAGTGAGTAAAGGTAGCACACTTCGAAATAACCCCCCAAGAAAACTGCCGATACCATGACCACGTTGATGTAAGGCTCCTTTGTAGATTACATTTATACCAGACCCAGCTTGTTTCGAATAATAATGTTCATAAGGACATATAAATGTATCTTGAGGTGTATACATTTTAAAAAGGAAATATAGTTTATATTTTTTTAAAATGAAGTTTCACACACGATGTTCCGTATTGAAATGGTACCGCATTTCCCGTGGTTGTTCTTATATCTATCTCAATAACATCAAATTCTCTTCTCATTACCGGCAAATAATGTGGTGGTGAAAATATATGCATTTTATTTGAACCATATATGTATTTAGCAGGATCTAAGGGTATAATTCTCAATAGGGGTGTCATTACATCACCAACAATTTGTGGTTCTATAATATCACAATACACAAATAATTGTGATGGTAACCCCAAATGTAGATTAGCAGGGCGTTTACCAATATTATGATTTACTAAATTGGTATCTGGCTCAAATCCAAGTTGAAAGCTCAAATTAGGTGATAGAGATAATGAAATTATTGATGGATCCTTTACTGCAGCAGAGACAAACTTTGTCACGGTGTCCTGGCGAAAACTAACTTTCTCTTTCGAATTTAAAGCTAGAAGAATATTTTGTATATTATCATAGTTGGTGGCTGGTATATGGTTCTTATACATCAGTGTGGTCTCTTCGTTATTGATGGTAGTTTTTTTACTTATGTACATAATATTTTCATGTTCTTGCACGGAAAACATAGTAGAAGGATATTGAAACTCAACTATACCTACCATCCATTCTCCTTCTAATGTAATGGCTTTAGGTAGTTTTGTAGAAAAATTTGATGTCATATTTCCCGGAAAATATTGTGTAGAACTATTGCTGAGTAAAGTTAAATAAAAACTTTCCTTCATTGCAGATTTTTAATATTCGATAGTAAGACCCAAGAATTAAACTTGTTAGGATATCCTTTCCATTTAACTAATACTTCCTTTCTAATACCGCTTTTACGTGATCTGATGATTTTATCAATTTTAAATTCGGAAGTGGGGGAAAAAGTTATTTTTTGTAGTTCTTTCTCATAAAAAGTTCCTGTTATTGATTCATTGTCTAAATCGTTTAAAGTGTATACAACCCACGGGGAACGATCTATAATCGAAGTAATGATAAAAATTTCATTACTCCAATTACTTTCATAACCTTTTTGAAATACATGTTTGTATTTTGTTATTCTTACATAGTCACCAACGTTAAACTTAGGTACTTTGTTTAAACTTGAAATATAAGTCTTTTCATCATAATATAAATTTCGCCAAACTTCCATTATGTTTTCCATTTTAACATCACATGGTCTCATCTTGATACTAGAGTGTACACTGTGATTATAAGAACTAACCAAATCTTGTAAAATATCTGTATAGCGATAAGTATTCTTATGTGTAAAATAACGCCACATTTTCATTTTCAATGTTCTCTGAAATCGTTCTACTATACTTGCTTTTATATCTGGATTATTTGTAGTGTAATAATTTATATTTTTACTTTTTAAATAAGTTTGGACATCCTTAGATACAAATTCCGTGCCCTTATCAGATTGAATATGTCTAGGAACAGTTTTAGCTTCATCAAAGATGCTAGTAAAACACGTTTTTATTGTGTATGAATCCTTCTTTTTCATTGCTCTAACATAAGCATACTTACTAAAGGCGTCAATAACACACAAAATATATTTATATCCATCATTATATTGCATGTAAGTTCTTAAATCACTTAAATCAGCTTGCCATAATTCATTAATATTTGATAAAATATATTTATTACGCGGGAATTTTTTTATAACCGGTTTATGTAATGTATATGTTTCTTGAGACTGCAACCATTTCAAAACATCACTTTTTGAGATTTTTCCATTCATTGCCTTTGTTAACTTATTGACACTGCTGTAACCGGCTGGATGTGAAATATCATAATAGATGCGATGTAACTCTAATACGGGGTCCATTTCTCCCAATCACTTTTGTTTCTCAATTTAGTGATGTATTTAGATTGAGTTGGAGTTGAAGAAACCTCAGTTTGTGGTTCTTGAATCAATGTTTTATCTTTACTATTAAGATTAGATATATATTTGATTCTTTTTAGATTACCAATGTATGTTAGCGGGGTATTTATATCATTTAAAAACTTGGCAAATATTTCCCAACCGATTGGATCGGATCTCTTCGAGGGTCTTAAGATGTCATTCACTAAATCTATAATATTACTCCCTGGTATCTCTTGTCCACTAATGATAACTGTTCCATTTTTATTCCATTGCAATTGATCTTTTTTATTTAATATTGTATCCATCAACAATTCACCCCTCCTCATATAAGTTTTAGGAATTAATTTTAATATTTCTTTTGGTGGTAACCCATATGCGATGTCTTCATCCGTTGGGGGTTGTTTAACATTTAGCATTTTTTCATTTTTACTAGTAGTTATATTATTGATGTTACGGGGTTCGTTGGTATTATCATTTAAAACCTTTTCAGTTATTGTTATTTCTTGAGGTTGGCGTTCTTCCATGGAGTAATGTAAGTATCTTTGTAAAATTTGTAGATAAAGTGCCCATTTTTCGCGATCATCCAATTTACTTGATATAATTTTTTCCATTTCTAAATCCAATCTACTTTGTGGTGTTGCTTTATTTTCATTCTGATGTTTCAGTTTATCAATAAAGTCTTGCTCAACAAGAAGCATTTTTTTTGTGTTCATTGTGATTTATTAAAACAACTTACAAGGGTGCTTAGAATTGTACCCAAAATTATTGGAAGAAAGGACCCTCCTTTTTGTATTAATATATTTTTCCTGTATTCAAAACTTTTACCTTTACTGATCAGATTACGTAAGATATTTTTAATTTTTTTTAATTTGGTTTTTGTATTCTCTTTTAAAGGTACTTTTCCTTGTAAAACATTGTGAATACATTCACAAATACAGTTAATTTCTTGATTATTACAAGACTTCAATAATATTCTACGATGTTTGGGTTTTAATTTATGTAAAGCTGATAACAATTCCTTATGCGTTGTTATTCGTTGATACATGGTTCATTACTGACTTAGAGTGGCTGATTACAAAGATATTTATACCTTTTCATAGGAACATATATTGTACAAAAATTACGGGATTCAAATATTTTAGATTTTATGCGGCGAGCATCATCAGTGTTTTGTTTCAAATCAATCATTAAATAACCATGAGCTTCTTTAGTAGCATCGGTATATGAATCTTCGATAAACTTCGTGTCTTCCGGGGAAACTTGTCTAGCTAGAAATCGTATTTGTGTTTTGTCACGGGGATTTTTAAAATAAATAATATAACTTGAATTAAGTGAAATATCACGCTGTCCTCTTCCTTGATGAAATAAGTTTTGGGTTATGTAAAAAACACTCAAATTTCTATGATGACTGCCTTTTGTAAATATATCAACAACTCGCCCATCAGATTCCCTCATTAAGTCATCTATTATAATCAAATGTGGATTTTTACCATCAAACATATGCAATTCCGGTAGTCCTTGGTGGTAATTTACTCCGGGTATATTATAAAGCGGTTGCATTTCATCATAACACCATGTAATTTCCAAAAAAATCTCATTACATATACTATTTTTATGTTTAATGAAATTTGCAACAAAGTTAGATTTTCCACACCCACTTGGTCCTGCTACGATGGCAGCAAAAGGATGAATAAAATGAATCATTTTTTTGACTTCTGTCTTCAGCAGGGAAAGGAATAAAACTAAGTTGATATTTTAAAAACAATTTATTTATATGGAATATACAGAAAAATTTAAGTGTAATATCACAATATTAATGTATTCTTATATATATGTATACATGTAAACACACAAATTTATTTTACATAAGAAATTATAATGCCTCATATATACAATAATGATTAACTTAATTACATACTAATGATTTTGTAATGACCTATAGGTAACGTATCGATTTTGTTTGGTAAAATGTACCGCTTAGTGTCATTAAAAGATAAACATAGCTTATTTATTTCCTGGGTAAAAATTGTATGTTTTAATGATCTAAATCGATACATTTTACAATGCTGTACGTTGTTATTAAACAAACACGACTTATAATTATTTTGTAATACATTTATTTACACCCTTCGCTTTCGTCACCACCTTGTCATCAACTTGTAATGCATACATTTTAAATCTTAACCCTACGAACTCTGTAAAAATTCTTCCGATATTCTCGTCTTTAAAGTACCCTAACTTTTTTTTGTTTAATTTTGGGAAATCAAAAATATTATTTTCATCATAGTCAGATGTATCAAAATATTTGTTAATATCGGGTTTTATATCATTATAAAAGTTACTAGTAAATATTTGATAAATGAGACTGTCGGTATCTGTGTACAGTAGTTTCAAATTGGAAGTAAATTTCTCTTGCATGTAATTATAGTGGAAATCATACATTAGCGTTTTAGATATATCTAATATACAAAATCCGAGATAAATAGGTTTATTATAAATTAACTTCATTTTGTTTAATTGAATTGCAACAAGACTATCAGAAAATATTGAAACACTGTGAAAATGTGGTTGAGCAATTAGATCTCCGGCTCCCAATACTTTGCCCCTATTTTCCCAGTGGGTTAATAGTTTAACGTTTACTCGTTTCTCAATATTTTCCATAGTCTTACCAAATACAGCGTTGTTCATGAGTTTATAGAAATCTTTCTCAAAATCAGAATTAGCTCGGGTTCTTAATTGTGTATTAAGGTCTATATATTTCTTTAACCATGGACTCTGTTTAAATTTTAATATTCTATGAACTTTTAATAATTTTAAACCCATTTTCAAACATTGAATTAAATTTCTGTAATGAATAATATATTTATATTTATTTTTTAAGTTTGGAATCAATCTTATTTCCTTAGCGTCCCCAACTGGTATATTTTCTGGACAAAGAGGTAAATCTGAATGTTTATCATGTAAATCCACCGGATACTCCAGATCTACTTCTAAGATAAAACCTATATCTGAGGAACAACTAACATTAAAATCTGTATCAGCACTAACCCACTCAAAACCAGCTGTAGGTAGATATTGCGACATAGCCCAACCATATAGATTATTGGCATCGAAATACATTAAGAATGACTCTTTATCTTTTGCATTATAGTCAGACATGTAAACATTATTTGCTTTTGCATAGCGAGTGCTACATTGCGAAACACCACCACGAATTCCTGATTTAATGAAAGCAATCATATCTATATCAGAAAGTAATTCAATTTCTGTTTTAGTGTGTTTTAACATAGCATCCCAACTTAATCCAGGTGCTGTATAGTAATGAGCCGGATCTAAATCGTACGTTTGAATGCAAACATACCTAAAATTTTCAAAAATATCTGCTAACAATAAAACATCAGTTTTTAAATAAAGATTTGAATAATCCAACATATTTTTACAATTGAAATGATTCCAAACATCTTTGGCATGGTTGTAATCTTCATTAGAAATAATGGAATCTGTAAGAGTACTGTAAAAGTGGGGAAGATCAGGAAGTTGATTGTAATTTAATGTATCAAAATCTTTAATGAATTCATATGGAAATACACCTTTTTTAGTCAGCCGTTTAAAGTCTTCTGAATTGGGAAAGCATTTTGATAATTCCTTAAAATTATTCTCGTTTAAATTTTTTGCTAAAGTATCTAAGCTACTGGGTAAAAATTTTAAGGAATCCACAAATCGTAAAGTTACATTACTATTATTGATATTAAGTACCTTTGAAAATGATATGTATATTTCTTTATTTTGCGGGAGAACTTCCACCCGACCTTCATCAAAGCTTAAGGCATGTACGATAAAATGTGCATCATAATGGCTTAAATTGTGTAAGAAAACTGGTACAGTGTAAGGTACTCTAAATTTTTCAGAACAAAGTTTATGTATGACCCCAACAAATTCCCCAGTAAACCAATCGTGGTAAATCATTGAATCCCCACACAAAATTTTATCACAAATATAACAATTTTTAGCTTTGCTAACTATATCTTGCTGTATTGGTGATATTTTATTAGGCTCTTTTTGGAAACTAATTTTTTTAACGATTTTTATCAAATTATCTTTCAGTGATTCCATAAATTTTAAAGCACAATTTTCACCAGTATATGTTACATATTTAGACAATTTATCATCGTATGAGCATTTAATGTAGTATCCAAAACTATACACATTATGCTTTTGTACATTTATTGTATGTGATTTTGAAGGGTCGTTTGAACATGATGCTAAGGGACTTAAAAAAGCCTCAAAATCCGCATATATAACAAAAGGTAACATCAATTTACGTTGAAATTTATCAAAACTTAATTTACATTCAGAAACAATATCACCCCACCAATTTTTTTTATGTTTATCTACGCTGGGTATTTGTGTACAAATATGTCTGCAATCATTTATTTGATGGTTATTTAAACGTTCAGATGTTAAAAAATATTGTAAACAAAAGTCACATAGATATATAGCTTCCTTGGATTTCGAAACTTGACTACTTATTAATCGTGACATATTTTTAATATAACAATAATGACCGATTTTACCATGTGTCAAATATAGTAAATTTATATGAGTCTGCATTTTATTTTTTGTAAAATACAATGGCCCAACAATACAATGTTTTTTTTTATGTTCATTATATTCTAAACCAAAAACATTGATGCTAATATTATTAAGACTTTCAATTTTGTGTATATCGTTTAATTTAACAGGAAATTTAATATTACCGAACTTTAATTTATGACTGTATTTGGTGTAAGATGATACTCTATCCGAATTTTTATGAATTGGAAATAAAGCAGATAACAGTGCCCACTTAAAACAGGCGTCATCAGTGTTTTTAACATTTATCACAGCTTTTTTTGTTTTTATATCATGTGGTAACTCAATAAAGGATTTTCCTCTTAAAGGGTTAAATTGATTTAAATTCAAATCCAAATGTAAAATCTTTTTCAGACTCCACCCACTATCCTTTTTCTCGAATGAATTTATATAGTTTATTAGAGATTTTGTGAGAGTTGTATAAAATATATTTAAATCATCAGCAATACAAACAATAAAATTCATTGATTGGAAATCAAAGCTTTTGTTTAAGTTTTTTGTCTCCTGAACAAAGTCACCATATAAAATGAAATTTATTTTTAAAATTGTGTGATCTTCTATAGATTTATTTATTAATGTAAATATTGTATCTTTGACTGACGCAAGAAATAAATCTGGTGTCTCAAACTGTAAATCATTTTGATTTTCTGAAGTTACTCTATAGGTTATTATTCTATTACCGAACGCAGTCTCAATTATCTTAACATTGGGTTTTATTGAATGTTGTATTTTATTTACGTTATTTTTATGTGCATTGCTCCTTAGATGATTAGCGAAATATTTTTTGGAAACATTTGTATTACAAATACAACAAAATTTCGTGTTAAAATTATTACCTTTATTCGATGTTGATTCCTCTTGTGAAGACCGTGAAAGATCCATGTTAGATCCAGATTTTATTCTTTTGATGTCAGCAGAGTTAATATTAACATCTGCTTTCCTTTTAGTTCCACGACCCATTTGATCAACCCTATCGAATAAAATGTTATATTATTTAACTGTTAGAAATGCGAATAGAGAAATCAAAAAATATAAAAAATATTATTGTTAAATATACTCACAGTTTCCCATCGAATTCATCACATAGCGCCATCATTCTTTGATCATAAAATGGGTGATTCAAATCATTTCTTTCTATTTCATCACAAACATTAAAAAGTTCATTTGTATCATTGGATAAGCTTTCAAATTGATCCATTTCATCAAAAAATACACTAACACAGTCTTGAGACATTGTATATATGTATTCGTTTCACAACTATTTTTTGTCACACACTTTTTACCTTAATGCGCAAAGGTCTTCAACAAAAAGCACAATGATTGACTTTGTACAATGCAACATAATATTTATACAAGTGGAAACATTACTTAACTATATAAACATAATATGGTATTAGAATCCGAAGCATGTAGAAACTGAATTAAGCTAATTTTTAAAACTGTAACGTTTTACACTATCTTCCTCATATATCTCCTTTGTTATGTCGTATACAATATCCTTAATCTGATGATCAATGTTGGAATCGCTTTTCATGTAATATTTAACACGAATATCCGCATTTTTCCAATGTTGTGAGACTGGGATTTCTCTCAACTTATTAATACTATATAATTCGATTTTTACAAGTATATCAGCGTCCCTTCCATCATCTTTATCTGTCGATATATATGAAATGCTTCCTTCCTTGCCTGCACGGCCAACACTTGAAGAAAGTTTAGTTTTTTTCTTTTTACGGTCAGGTTCTTGAAGAAAAAAGTCATCTAAACGATTGGTCTTCTTATTTTTATTTTCTGTTAAGTTTAAAACCTCTTCTTCATCAGATAAATCATAATAGTTGTATGGTCTGAAACATTTTTCCACATCTTTCAGGTTGTATGAAGACTGAAATATAACATAAACAAATCAATCAAAAACGGAATTATTAATATTATAAATTTACTGATACGAAATTTAAAAAATATAAATAACTTACCTCCATTGTTGTATATTACTTCAAACTCACAACCACTTCACTTTTGTCGAACTAAGAGCACAATACTAAATCTTTCTACAAGTATCGGGTTATATAGATTGGAAACGGACATCATTAACTAGTTACGATATTCAAATAGAGTGCATTGTTTGAACAAGTATCCATAGCTATCAGTAAAATGTGGATAATATATACAAAGGGCACTCTAAAACCCTTTGCAATCTTAATGGACAATGCATTCTTTAAAACATTTTTGAAATAGATAAAAACAGAAATGTGTAGTAGTTAAGCAATCACGTCATGTAATTGTTAGGAACAATAAAATATATATATGCGAATATGACACGGTTTTTATTTAGCTGCATTACTTTTTGAAGTATTTTATAGAATATGTTTTGTGAATAATACAGCATTCAACGGTAGTTATGTTAAAAATCCTTTCAACTTTGAAAATTTTGGTATTTGCTCATTTAGCCTATATATAGATGGTCAACAGATACCTTCAAAATCGTTACAACCATCATTTCCAAACGATGTATTTACGAGCGCATACCACACCCTGTACTCAGGCACCGGTATACATTTTCTTAACGAAGGTAATGGAATATCGAGGGAGCAATATTCAAATGGATACTGTTTACTAGCTTTTGATTTAACACCTGACTTGTCGGCTAACTCTAATGTGCATTGGAATCTTGTTCGCCATGGTAGTGTAAGAATGGAAGTAAGATTCGAGAGCGCATTGACTGAAACTATTAACTGTGTAGTTTACGCAGAGTTTTCAAATATTATAGAAATAGATAAGAACAGAAATGTATGTGTGGATTATAGTAGTTAAGCAATCACTTATGTAATTATGATATTAAGAATAATAAAATATAACCTAAACGAATATGACATGGTTTTTATTTACCTCATTACTTGTTTAATAAAAAGACTCATTACTTCTGTTGAGATCATATTATGTGGGTTTAAATGAATTCATTGGTACAAATATGAATTGATAGTTAGAAATGTAGTCAGTTAAAGAGCAAAAGAGTAGCGGAGTAAACGCGTATTAAAGTATGAACACACTAGAAGTGCAAATGAGTCTTCGTATGATACATCCCAGCCTCCAAAGCAACGTATATCCTTCAAATCGATTGCCAATTTATGCGCAGGTGCCAGCATTTATAATATGCAATCTTGACCCTGATTCACAGCCGGGGTCTCATTGGGTGGCTGTACATATAAGCGTCGAAAGAGTTGGTGAATATTTTGATTCATTTGGACGTAAACCTATTGAGGCAATAGAAGGGTTTTTAAGGAGGAATGCTTGCATGTGGAGGTACAATAGCGTTACAGTTCAAGATTATCTATCAGCGGTGTGTGGAGAGTACTGTTTGGTATATTTATATTACAAGTTCAGGGGGATGAGATTAGAAGACTTCCTTAGAAATTTCACATGTGACTCAGTGAATAATGATATGGTGCTAGTAAATTTGTATAGAAATATAATGAACATATAAATAAAAAATAATACCTGGAATAAAAATGTTTTATTTTACCATGTAACCCTTACATCTAATTATATTTATAGGTAGTGGTGTTAAAGGTTAGGTATATTTATTATAATTTGTTTAGAATCGTACGTTAGGTTACTTTAAATATATATTTATTATTTTTCATTTAAAGCCATAGGTTGGGTTAGTGAATGTAGGAAAGTAGATAACGCGATGCATTAGTACTGAGGCATTCATTAGATAATGACTGGGAATTTCGTGCAGGAAATAGGAGCTGATAAGGTGGTGATAAGTTAATGAGCTACGGTTTTGCGAAAGCTAACTTTTAAACGGTTAGAGATATCAGTTCGGCTGTGAGTGCTTTCGGCTCCGCACGCCCTGTTTAGTGGGAATAGAGTACAAACTTTTTTTTTTTTTTTAGTTTTGGTCAGCCATGATTTTTAGGTTTGTCCCTTGGGCGGGACAAAATATTTCCGGGTTCTGCCTTTGAGGCAGTACCCGGAAATACCAACTACTCAGCACACAAACATAAACTTTCAATACTTTCTCTGTCTGACATTTTTATTTCACTTCTCAACCGCTTATGAACTGACGTTTTATCATAAAATTAATTAGGTTATATAAAAACAAATGAAATTAATTAAATAAAAAAAAAACAATTGACTTTAACCTTTTCTATTTAAATAGTTAAAAAATAATCATTTGGAGTCTGTAGAAGTTACAGTTTGGAAACATAAATTTAACATTCTCACACCCACCCCCGCAATCCCTATTGGAAATAGAATTTCGTAAAATCCTATTTGAGATGATTTCTGCATGACAAATAAAAGATTGCTACCAAATTTAAAGTCTATAGAGGTTACAGTTTGGAAATAGAAATTTCACATTTTAACACCCACTACCGCAATCTTTTTCGGCGGTGGGTTGTTGTAAAATCCGCTCTTAAATCATTTCTGCATCACATATAGACGACTCTAGCTAAATTTGGAGTCTGTAGGAGCTACGGCTTAAAAAATAAAAATTTTCACCCCCGCAACCCCCTGTGGGGTGAGCTACCCTAAAATTCGTTCATAGACTATTTCTACATCTCTTACAGAAGATTCCTACCAAATTTGGAATTTATAGGAGCTAGTTTAAAAACGGGAATTGTTCATTGTTAACGCCCCAGCAATCCCCTTTGGGGGATGAATTTCTTAAAATCCGTTTTTAGTTGACCTCTACATAACGAAAGTAATATTCCTACCAAGTTTCTAAGTCCTATACTTCCCGAGATTTCGTGATGAGTAACTATAGAAATTGGAATACTTCGATTATCATCGAAATTTTTGACGTTTTAGCAGACTTTTTTAAAATTTTCTTACATATAAACATTCTCCTGACAATTCTGAAGACAATAAAAAAAAATTAACCCAATCGGTCCAGCCGTTCTCGAGTAATACTCGATCATAGATACGGCATTTTATTTTTATCAAAAAATGAGAGTGGGTGTGCAGGGGTGCGTGGAAGTTTGTAAGTAGATTCTTAGCTGAATGTAAAAGAACAGTATCCGTTTAGTAAACTCCGTTGCCATGGAAACAAAAGAATCAAGAGAAAACGCTTGCAATTAGCGGGATAAATGTTCATAAAAGTAAAACAGCAATAAAAAAATGAAGGAACGTTAGAATTCGAAAATTAATAGCCATAAACCTCGCATCGAATGGTGGTAGTTTCATGTCGATACGATCAGTGGTTTAGGCGTGACTAGCCGACCTCGCCCGCTTTGCTGGGCGAATTTTCAAAGGAAATAAATTAAATTTTATTCATCATTTTTATTTTTTTATTTGCTTTTTTTGTTAATTTTTATTTTTTTTTCTGAAATTTACAATATTTTTCAAATAAGAGTCAAATTCACTTAAAATAAAATTTATTAACATAATAAATTATTATTACTATTATTATTATTATAAATGTTGATGAACAACAAAACAAAGAATAAATGGAAAAATTGTCCAATAGAAATGGTCCGATTCATGGAGAAATGAGTATTAATCTTCCTCCATCTCACATTCGACGACTCGTCGCTCGTAAGTTGAGTTTGCCGGGACGTAAAACATACTCGTTTACATAACGGAGTTTAAGTATAATAAGAAGGTTCTTACTTCACAGTATAATAAAGTTCTAGCAAAATTATCTCTAGAACATAGATTAAAAAATTCAGTCAATGTAGTTTTCGGTGGAGGTATTGCCAAATTTTGTATGTTTGTCGGATTGAAATAAACTCTTTGACCATTGTCCAAATGAACTGCTAAATGAAACACTGTTCGATTTATTTCATGTATTGGGTAACCTAGTATTCTCCAAGTAGCTTCTGAAGAACTTATATATCGACCCGATTGAAAAATTTGGATTTCATTATTTTCATTACTAACTGAATAAGTTGCTTGGTCAGTTCTTTTATTCATGTACTTGCATATAATTGAATTCATAGTTGAAGAGTTACCAATTCTTGCAATCCATAAGATGATTATTGAAGATGAAGATGAAGATTAAATATTATGTGCTAATATATTAATAAACTTTTTTTTTATAAATTAATTACGGTATTAATTATTTATCAATGACAAATAAAATTTATTTAATCATTTGTATGTATATATATTTTGCGGCTGTGGACCGACATGTGCTTTATTGTACCGTATCTACCCTGTGTCCCATTATTCGGCGGAACACAGTGACATGAGGAAACCACAGAGAAAACTCACGCCAGTTCAATCGGTGATAGGCAAATTTTCATTAATCACTAAAATTCTGCATTGTAGTGATCAATGAGCCTTTAACTTATACCTAACAACAATGATGTTCATGCAGGCCAATCGTATTCTTAAGAAGATCACCCATCAAAGTACTAACCACTCTAAAAGCTGCATAGATTGGGTGATCAACCGAATCATACGCCAGCTGCATAGCTATCACTGCCGCACATATATTAAATAATCTTATTACAATTACAATAATAAACATTAATATTTTTTTTTAAATAGAGAAGGTAGCTTGAAAATGAACAGAAATTTAGAGCTAAATGTACGTCAATGTAGATCAATAATATTATTTTCTGGACATTTTCTAACTTTCTTCTTTATTTTTTAATCTTTTTTATTCCTCTATTTTTTCAATCTTCTCCTTTTTTCCCTTGTTCCTTCGTTCTTCTCCTTATCCACTTTTTCACCTACTCTTCCTTCTATGACTTCTTCGTCTATATAAGTATCTCAATCAACAAGTAGAAAATTACTTTTTAATTTCCACTCCTGCTGTTGTTTAGCCTGTTCAACCAAACGCATCATTCGTTCTTGTTCTTTTCTCTCAAAGTTAGTTCGTATTTCTTGAAAGTATAATAAAGCGTTGTAAATTCCGTCAATTAACGATTTCTAGATAAATTTAAATAATTTTTATTACATTCATAATTAACTCTTAAACTTTATCATCACTTTATTTTATTTTTTATGCACATTCACCTCTCTAATCTCTGCAAAGGAAAATTCACTTATATTATCGTATTCTTCAAAGCAACCAATCCCTTCATGGACATGATCCCTGTCACTTAAAGCGATTCGGACTGTTGTGAAACATCCAATATAAGACTTTCTTGATTCTTTTGATAGTTAATGTCGCATTATTAATTAAAAATTGTAATTTACAATTTAATTATATATCAATATATTTTACAAATCATTACTTACCTAAAGTTTGAGCTTTTATCTCATGAGACATAGTCAGCACACAAACATAAACTTTCAATACTTTCTCTGTCTGACATTTTTATTTCACTTCTCAACCGCTTATGAACTGACGTTTTATCATAAAATTAATTAGGTTATATAAAAACAAATGAAATTAATTAAATAAAAAAAAAACAATTGACTTTAACCTTTTCTATTTAAATAGTTAAAAAATAATCATTTGGAGTCTGTAGAAGTTACAGTTTGGAAACATAAATTTAACATTCTCACACCCACCCCCGCAATCCCTATTGGAAATAGAATTTCGTAAAATCCTATTTGAGATGATTTCTGCATGACAAATAAAAGATTACTACCAAATTTAAAGTCTATAGAGGTTACAGTTTGGAAATAGAAATTTCACATTTTAACACCCACTACCGCAATCTTTTTCGGCGGTGGGTTGTTGTAAAATCCGCTCTTAAATCATTTCTGCATCACATATAGACGACTCTAGCTAAATTTGGAGTCTGTAGGAGCTACGGCTTAAAAAATAAAAATTTTCACCCCCGCAACCCCCTGTGGGGTGAGCTACCGTAAAATTCGTTCATAGACTATTTCTACATCTCTTACAGAAGATTCCTACCAAATTTGGAATTTATAGGAGCTAGTTTAAAAACGGGAATTGTTCATTGTTAACGCCCCCGCAATCCACTTTGGGGGATGAATTTCTTTAAATCCGTTTTTAGTTGACCTCTACATAACGAAAGTAATATTCCTACCAAGTTTCACATTTCTAAGTCCTATAGTTCCCGAGATTTCGTGCTGAGTAACTATAGAAATTGGAATACTTCGATTATCATCGAAATTTTTAAGGTTTTGGCAGACTTTTTTAAAATTTTCTTACATATAAACATTCTCCTGACAATTCTGAAGACAATAAAAAAAAATTAACCCAATCGGTCCAGCCGTTCTCAAGTGATACTCGATCATAGATACGGCATTTTATTTTTATCAAAAAATGAGAGTGGGTGTGCAGGGGTGCGTGGAAGTTTGTAAGTAGATTCTTAGCTGAATGTAAAAGAACAGTATCCGTTTAGTAAACTCCGTTGCCATGGAAACAAAAGAATCAAGAGAAAACGCTTGCAATTAGCGGGATAAATGTTCATAAAAGTAAAACAGCAATAAAAAAATGAAGGAACGTTAGAATTCGAAAATTAATAGCCATAAACCATCTAGGAAAAATTTCGCATCGAATGGTGGTAGTTTCATGTCGATACGATCAGTGGTTTAGGCGTGACTAGCCGACCCCGCCCGCTTTGCTGGGAGAATTTTCAAAGGAAATAAATTAAATTTTATTCATCATTTTTATTTATTTTTTGCTTTTTTTGTTAATTTTTATTTTTTTTATTTATATTTTTTTTGCTTTTTTTGTTTATTTTTTTTTTGCTTTTTTTGTTAATTTTTATTTTTTTTTCTGAAATTTACAATATTTTTCAAAGAAGAGTCAAATTCACTTAAAATAAAATTTATTAACATAATAAATTATTATTATTATAAATGTTGATGAACAACAAAACAAAGAATAAATGGAAAAATTGTCCAATAGAAATGGTCCGATTCATGGAGAAATGAGTATTAATCTTCCTCCATCTGACATTCGACGACTCGTCGCTCGTAAGTTGAGTTTGCCGGGACGTAAAACATACTCGTTAACATAACGGAGTTTAAGTATAATAAGAAGGTTCTTACTTCACAGTATAATAAAGTTCTAGCAAAATCATCTCTAGAACATAGATTAAAAAATTCAGTCAATGTAGTTTTCGGAGGAGGTATTGCCAAATTTTGTATGTTTGTCGGATTGAAATAAACTCTTTGACCATTGTCCAAATGAACTGCTAAATGAAACACTGTTCGATTTATTTCATGTATTGGGTAACCTAGTATTCTCCAAGTAGCTTCTGAAGAACTTATATATCGACCCGATTGAAAAATTTGGATTTCATTATTTTCATTACTAACTGAATAAGTTGCTTGGTCAGTTCCTTTATTCATGTACTTGCATATAATTGAATACATAGTTGAAGAGTTACCAATTCTTGCAATCCATAAGATGATTATTGAAGATGAAGGTGAAGATTAAATATTATGTGTTAATATATTAATAAACTTTTTTTTTATAAATTAATTACGGTATTAATTATTTATCAATGACAAATAAAATTTATTTAATAATTTGTATGTATATATATTTTGCGGCTGTGGACCGACATGTGCTTTATTGTACCGTATCTACCCTGTGTCCCATTATTCGGCGGAACACAGTGACATGAGGAAACCACAGAGAAAACTCACGCCAGTTCAATCGGTGATTGGCAAATTTTCATTAATCACTAAAATTCTGCATTGTAGTGATCAATGAGCCTTTAACTTATACCTAACAACAATGATGTTCATGCAGGCCAATCGTATTCTTAAGAAGATCACCCATCAAAGTACTAACCACTCTAAAAGCTGCATAGATTGGGTGATCAACCGAATCATACGCCAGCTGCATAGCTATCACTGCCGCACTTATATTAAATAATCTTATTACAATTACAATAATAAACATTAATATTTTTTTTAAATAGAGAAGGTAGCTTGAAAATGAACAGAAATTTAGAGCTAAATGTACGTCAATGTAGATCAATAATATTATTTTCTGGAGATTTTCTAACTTTCTTCTTTATTTTTTAATCTTTTTTATTCCTCTATTTTTTCAATCTTCTCCTTTTTTCCCTTGTTCCTTCGTTCTTCTCCTTATCCACTTTTTCACCTACTCTTCCTTCTATGACTTCTTCGTCTATATAAGTATCTCAATCAACAAGTAGAAAATTACTTTTTAATTTCCACTCCTGCTGTTGTTTAGCCTGTTCAACCAAACGCATCATTCGTTCTTGTTCTTTTCTCTCAAAGTTAGTTCGTATTTCTTGAAAGTATAATAAAGCGTTGTAAATTCCGTCAATTAACGATTTCTAGATAAATTTAAATAATTTTTATTACATTCATAATTAACTCTTAAACTTTATCATCACTTTATTTTATTTTTTATGCACATTCACCTCTCTAATCTCTGCAAAGGAAAATTCACTTATATTATCGTATTCTTCAAAGCAACCAATCCCTTCATGGACATGATCCCTGTCACTTAAAGCGATTCGGACTGTTGTGAAACATCCAATATAAGACTTTCTTGATTCTTTTGATAGTTAATGTCGAATTATTAATCTAAATTTGTAATTTACAATTTAATTATATATCAATATATTTTACAAATCATTACTTACCTAAAGTTTGAGCTTTTATCTCATGAGACATAGTCAGCACACAAACATAAACTTTCAATACTTTCTCTGTCTGACATTTTTATTTCACTTCTCAACCGCTTATGAACTGACGTTTTATCATAAAATTAATTAGGTTATATAAAAACAAATGAAATTAATTAAATAAAAAAAAAACAATTGACTTTAACCTTTTCTATTTAAATAGTTAAAAAATAATCATTTGGAGTCTGTAGAAGTTACAGTTTGGAAACATAAATTTAACATTCTCACACCCACCCCCGCAATTTCTATTGGAAATAGAATTTCGTAAAATCCTATTTGAGATGATTTCTGCATGACAAATAAAAGATTACTACCAAATTTAAAGTCTATAGAGGTTACAGTTTGGAAATAGAAATTTCACATTTTAACACCCACTACCGCAATCTTTTTCGGCGGTGGGTTGTTGTAAAATCCGCTCCTAAATCATTTCTGCATCACATATAGACGACTCTAGCTAAATTTGGAGTCTGTAGGAGCTACGGCTTAAAAAATAAAAATTTTCACCCCCGCAACCCCCTGTGGGGTGAGCTACCGTAAAATTCGTTCATAGACTATTTCTACATCTCTTACAGAAGATTCCTACCAAATTTGGAATTTATAGGAGCTAGTTTAAAAACGGGAATTGTTCATTGTTAACGCCCCCGCAATCCCCTTTGGGGGATGAATTTCTTAAAATCCGTTTTTAGTTGACCTCTACATAACGAAAGTAATATTCCTACCAAGTTTCTAAGTCCTATACTTCCCGAGATTTCGTGATGAGTAACTATAGAAATTGGAATACTTCGATTATCATCGAAATTTTTAACGTTTTAGCAGACTTTTTTAAAATTTTCTTACATATAAACATTCTCCTGACAATTCTGAAGACAATAAAAAAAAATTAACCCAATCGGTCCAGCCGTTCTCGAGTAATACTCGATCATAGATACGGCATTTTATTTTTATCAAAAAATGAGAGGGTGTGCAGGGGTGCGTGGAAGTTTGTAAGTAGATTCTTAGCTGAATGTAAAAGAACATTATCCGTTTAGTAAACTCCGTTGCCATGGAAACAAAAGAATCAAGAGAAAACGCTTGCAATTAGCGGGATAAATGTTCATAAAAGTAAAAGAGCAATAAAAAAATGAAGGAACGTTAGAATTCGAAAAATAAATAGCCATAAACCATCTAGGAAAAAATTCGCAATGGTGGTAGTTTCATGTCGATACGATCAGTGGTTTAGGCGTGATTGAGCCTCAAACGAAGACCATTTTCATTATATATATAAAGATATATATATAAAATTCTGCTGTACGTGTGTGTCACTAAACTCCACTTAAACGGCTGGACCTATTTTATTATATATTTGAACTATTTTTTTTTTAATATACAGGACAACGTTTGTCGGGTTCGCTTGTTTATTACACATATCATTTCAATCATACAAATAACTTAAACCATATTTTTATTATTTTATGCCATCAGATTCTGGTAGACCTATAGTTTTTATAAGTTATGCCGAGGACAGTGACTTTGATTTTGTTACCCCAATGTTTTGCGTCTTTGTAAGTAATTTATAAGTGATGTTCTCCCAATTGGTAAAACTTCACATATCACCTTTCCAGTAAACAAAAAATTACTATTCACTAAAAAAATATTTATAATTAGACTGACTGACTAGACGCAACCTTCAAAAGCTTGTGTCTATTAGGGATGTATTGTATAATAAACCAAAATGTCATTTATTCATTAAAAAGTTAAATTTCTCTAAATGTTGTTATGCCATACTTTTAATAATCATTGAAGAAATCGTTAGAGAATTTGGTAAAATACACGAAACCAACGCAAGCGGGAGCTGGTTTATTTGAGCTGAAGTATGATTTTGTTATACCTTCCTGATTAATTAAATGAATATTATTGAACATAGTTTGTGCAATTATTTGTAGTTACACTGAAATCTTCAAAGATTAACTTAACTTTCTATAGTCGTTGATCTATAGAAAGTTATAAACTTGGTATTAATTAATAAAAATATTGAAAAACTAATATTTCGATACAAAAAAGTTGAACAAAAAGTAACGTTTTAAGAATTGCTTATTCTGTCATAGTTTGAAGACGCAACGATCCAATTTTGGTTCAATCGAGCGGTCATGGTACGAATTTTCATACAAATTAATTGAACGAAATCTGATAACCACTAAGGTCACGTGGGAACCTAAACTGGCTCGTTTTTTCGATGTCATGGTACGATGCAGTTCAGTTGTAGGTTGTCAATAGGATCGCAATAAGAGCTCATAGTATGTTATCTGTAGGTAAGTCACATCAACTTGGTATTGATTTCCGAAAATACGTTTTTGTTATGGCCTGGCCAAATGCCTATCAATTATGGTAATGGAAGTTATTTACTTCTTAGTGACCTTAACATATAAGAATTAATGTAGATAGTGTTTATTATAAAATTAAGAGTTTCAAAAGCCTTCGGTGGAAACTTGCTTAAGTATATCTATTTTTTATTAATAACTTTTACCTCTTCCTTTACATGGAAGAGACTTTATTAAGATATATATATACATTTCAAACTTCTAGGACTACATTATATGGGAGGTTGAACCACCTGGTGTCGTTGCAGGCTGCAAAACTTGCTTTTTTATTTCTTATTTGAAGTTTCTGAGCTATCCGTTCTCGATTCTGGAAGTATTTGCTATGTTCGTGGAAAGGCATCCATTACATCTTGCTCCGCGTGACAGGGAATGTTATGATATGATATATTAGGTCCTTACATATGAAATTGGCGAATTTCGTACTGGCCACTTTAATCACGATGTTCTCCTCTTTGGTAAGGAATTCCAAATTCAAATTTGTACAGCTATTTACTCATGGATTTGTGCTTCGATGACCGTCATTCATTTGTTGTTTTCTTCTGTTTTTTTCTGTTTGCGTCACTCATTTTACAAAATGGAAAACTTAAAGTATCGCATTATTTACGAGTACGAGTTCCGCCGTGGCACTAGTGCTGCGGAAACGACTCGAAGGGTGAATTTCGTTTTGGAAATTTCGACCTGCAGAACAAGCCCCGTGGACGGCCTGAGACCCAAGTTGATAATGAAGTATTGAAGGCTATTGTGGAAGCGGATCCATCGCAAACCACGTCCGAGTTAGCTGCAGGCTGCGGTGTTAGTGATAAAACTGTTTTAATTCACTTGAAGCAAATTGGGAAGATTAAAAAGCTTAAAAGATGGGTACCTCACGAATTGACTGAAGCAAACCGGCAAACGCGCGTCAACAGCTGCGTTACATTACTGAACCGGCATAATAATGAAGGTATTTTAAACCAAATCATTACCTGTGATGAAAAATGGATTCTTTACGATAATCGGAAGCGCTCAGCGCAATGGTTGGATCCTGGCCAGCCAGCCAAATCCTGCCCCAAGCGAAAATTAACCCCAAAAAAGTTACTTGTAAGCGTTTGGTGGACTAGTGCCGGTATTGTTCATTGCAGTTTTCTCAAATCTGGCCAGACTATTACGGCTGATGTCTATTGTCAGCAATTGCAAACCATGATGGAAAAGCTAGCAGCTAAACAACCTAGGCTGGTCAATCGCTTCACGCCACTGCTACTTCACGACAACGCTAGACCACACACTGCACATCAGACGGCTACCAAATTAGAAGAGCTTCAATTGGAATGTCTAAGACATCCTCCGTACTCCCCGGACCTTGCTCCAACAGATTACCATTTTTTTCGAAATTTGGACAACTTCTTGCAAGGGAAAAAATTTAACTCTGATGGGGCAGTCCAAATCGCCTTCACAGATTTGATTGATTCCCGTCCGACTGGTTTCTTTAGTAAAGGGATCAATGAACTACCTATGAGATGGCAAAAGTGCATAGAAAACAATGGTTCATACTTTGATTAATTGAATATATTATATTTAAAAATATTCAACTTTTTGTTCCTCCCATACAAAACGCCAATTTCATATGTAAGGACCTAATATTATGACTCAAAAAAAAACAGAAGTTTATCCTTTACAATTACGCTTAGTATGTACGTTATAATAAGAATAACACGTAAACACAACATAAAATTAAAGAAATATTCAAATGCGTTGCTTTTTCTTAACTAAATTACGTCCTACCATTATGGATAACAGTCTATTTTTAAATACCTACCTTGCATACCTATATATTTATTAAAATAACACCTACAGCCCTCTCAATACTTGAACACGCACTCAAAATAAATGAGAGGCGACGAGATTAATCGAAAATCCAATTACGTTTTCGAAATTTCTCATTTTTCCCCAGAGCAGGTTCAAAGCTCAAGGAAAATTATTTTCTTCGCCCCTAGAAATGAAAAATAAACGTACCGACCGTTATGAGGATGCTTGGGAAAGTGAAAAAGAAAACTCGAACACACGGGAGTGAAGGAGACAGCCTACTTGTGTCGCGCTATACTGGTTTAGCACCCGTGCCCCGAGGGATGCGTCAAATGAGTCAATAATGCTTATTTATTTTAGACAAAGGTTGGTTTTATATTCACAAGATAAATTAAATATTTTAACTTCACATATAATTAACGCATAGGCTATGGCTGAATTGAGTAGATTTATATATTTCAACGAAAAGTGCAAATAATAGTATTTAATAACATTAATGTACCAAAGTACATTAATGTTATTAAATAAGATTAAAGTACTAAAGTACCAAATAGATATGCAACACATAAATTATTCGGAAGATAAAAGTTCCGAATAAGATACTTGGCATTTCATGACGAATAGCGCTATCTGACAGTCGTGAAACGCAAAAATGCTGTTTATCCTACCAATAAGTAATAAATAGTTTATTTGGAACTTATCCGGACATTGTGAAACAGACCCTAAATATTATATATGTACATACGCGTATGCTCGCTATAATAAGAATGGGTTGAACTCGGATTTGTAATTTAAATAGAATCAAAGTTATCAGAGAATTATCATTATCTGATGAACCTGAATTTGCATTGGTTTGTATTTATTTTCATAATTTAGCGTTTTTATTTAAAATTGCTATTTTTATCGTGAGTGCTTGGCGCTATATATGAAGTATTTTACTAATGGCGCTTCTAAACGGGCCATTTTTTGCTGCAATTGATGGCTGCAACACATGGCCCGGCAACATTGCAAACAATGTCAGCCACACTATGCAATATTGCAGTAATGTCCCGGCCATATAGCCAAACGTGTTTTGTATAGCCACTTATGGCCGATATTGCCCCGAGGGGTGGCCGGACGATCGCTAGGCTATCGAATTCAACTGCAATATTGCATGGCCAGTTCTATTGTTGTCTCAGTCACTCTCTTTGTTATGGCACAGTGTATCCCTTTCTACGCGACATGAAGTTTACTATGAGTGAAGTGTGCCTGTTGCTATATTCTGTGTTTTGCGATCAGCTGCATTTTGACAACTACGTAAAAATGGTTATTACCTGATCTAAGAAGACAATTACTGATTTTATTAATTAATACATTTGCACCCCGAGCTGTGGGATATAAAAACCGGCATCTACAAAAATAGAAATGCTAAAAAAGATGCATGGAATGAAATCGCTGATAAGTTTGGCATAACAAGCAACGAGGCTTACAAAAAATTCAGGTAGACTTGCTAGATTTTCCACATTGTAGGCCGCCATTAAATTATTTATTAAAGTATTCAGAAGTTAAGTAACATAAACATTTTCTTTTTCAATATGACAGTAATTCCAGCTGTTGTAGGCAGTTGACAGGATAATAGCGGGTTAGTGAGGTTAGTGTGATATCGATCGGAGTCGAACTCGCTACCGCACGCGAACTTGCCGCTAACCACTGCTTCTCGCGTCGCACGAGTGACGTACGTCAGGTATCGTCGAGTAGACAATTCTATTTGAATAAAACTTATAAATCAAAACTGAACATTGCTTGAGGATTACAAAATTATTATATAATTAAAGATTATTATTTTTATATAATTGAATAATCATATTTTTATTTTACTGACGTTGGATTCGGCTGTTATACTTAGTTACAGTAGAATCTCTGCTTCCCGCGAGGTATTGGTCGGTTTTTGTGGGGTTTTTTTTCCAATGAGGATACGCAAGTATTCTAAGTAAGTAAGTAAGTAACTTACAATATGTGTGTACGGGAATGTCTTCTAAAATCTAATCATACATTTCTATGCAATTTTTTTAAATTAGATTGTGTGCCTGACTGTTCTAAGCGTGTGGTTAGAATGAATGGCAGGCACGCGACGACCTGACTCCTTTCTAATTCTTACCATTTTCTAGCTGTTTTCGTTATAACAATCCGTAGTTTGATTATTTGCTTTATTTGCGGCAATCGTATTTTTTTATAGATTTAGGTTTTTTCTTTGTACACTAATTGAGAAACCTGGAAGCTGTATTAACACGTCACGACCTATACTAATATTATGAGGAGGAAAGATTTGTATGTAAATATGTTTGTCACAAATGGCTCAAAAAGTAATGGACTGATTTTAAAAATTGTTTCACCATTTCAATGCTACATTTCATATATTTTATTAATATATGCTATTTACTTTTTCATTTTTTTTGATAAATTTACCCAAGGTGTAAAAATGCTTATAAAATATATTTCAACGCATGCTCTGTGAAAAACCAACTTACTGAGTAGTCCAGAATATGGCATAGTTTATTTGTATTATTAAAAAATATATATCTAATCATCTTAACCATTTAATGTTATTAATTGTCTTTGAAAATTACCTGATATTTGATGACACCGCAAAGGTCTTTTGATAGAATCAAAAGACCTTTTTGAAACTTATTTTAGCAACGTGGGTAGGTTAGCGTTAGCGTAATCGGCACACGTGTCACTAAACATGATAGATGGAGACACCGGCGCCTTACCCCTTCGACCATAACATATGCGAAGTTTTAGCAAGAGTACATCTTTTTTCTACCCACCCATACATAATTATAATTTATAAATAATGAAATAAAAATTTGCTATTATTATTATTTTTAGGCTCGATTGTGAGGTATTGTATGGATCTGGTTAGCGCTGCGCCTACGAAAGTGTTCGTGTTATTTTTACACGTGTATATCCTTTCTGTACAGTAGCAGACGAGGCAAAGAGAGCTGGTAGAACTTGGAGCGAGGTAAAATACGAGGCCCAAGACCAAACGCGATGGAGACTCACTGTGGACGCCCTCTGCCCCACCTAGAGGTTATAGGACATTAACTAACTAACTAACTATATCCTTTCAATAACATATTTTTATGAGTATTTGATTGTCCTCCTTGTAACATGTGTGATGCTTGCGAACAAAAATAAAATTCATTAACTAACATTCTCTAAGTCTAGGTATTTTTGTAGTAATAGAATATACAACTTTTGTTAATAGTAAGTTAAAAGTTATTTATTTATGTGTTGCATTCGAAATAATTTTGTGTTAGTATCAAAACATGTTTCACATAATATTGCGTGTTTAAAATAACAACCAACAAAATAGCAACCACTTACAATATTTTGGCTTATTTTGTAAAAAAACAAGTACATAACCGTTATTAAACTACTAGGTAATCTTCAAATTTAGTGAAAATATTGAGAAATAAAAATATGTTGCAAAAGAGTTCGAAGCTAATAGATACTTATAAGCCACTTCTTTACATTTCTAATTCAATTTTATTTTTACTTTTTATAAAAAGTTTCATAAAATTTACGCGAAATATTCTAGTTCTTATATAAATAAGACTGTCGCACGTCATTGAGTCGAATATATTGTAAGTGGGTGTCAGTAGCTCCGCGTCGAGTATTCCCTGAAGTTATTATGGCCCAGTGAACCGCGTAACTAAGCTGGGCCCACTGTAAATAATACATGTTACAAATACTACTCCTTTCATATGACGGCTAGATGGCTCTGTCATACACGGAAATGCTCCAATCTACGACTGGCCAATATTAGAATTCGAATTTGGAATGTTAAAAAAATAAGCATCCAAAAGTTTAAATTAAAGATATTTCTGAATTTGATCATTTTTAAATGTTGAATAGACTTTTGAACTATTGCCATAAAATGTTGTAATAGTTTGATGGTTCTCTATGGCACATTTATTATAATTTAATTATGACTTTTACGGAACCGCAAATAAAAAAGAGTAGGTCGAAAGACCTTAGCCGCCTCAAGAATAAAAAAATATATATGTCATATAATTCATAAGCTAAGCAGCGCTGATATTGTTTAAATAAATTTTATGACCTGCTAATGAGACCAAGACTTTTCGTCTCTATCTTGATATCAATATTAAGATTATATTAAAATTCATATTAATCTTGCTACAAGTGAAAATACACCATCATAAGTATCTTCCATAAAAAACCAGAAACCATACACAATGCCATCTTTATTTATTGAAAATAATTATAAAAAACGTAAAGGTGATAAATAATTATAATATATGGATAAATATAGGTATACATTTTAAAATCAGATATGTATTTTAATAATTTATTTAGCAAATAAATTCATTCAATTATTTTTGAACCTTACCTATACCCTTATATTTTATTAGTTTGTAGCACACAATCAAACCGGAATCTGGGGACAAGTGTAAACACAAATTGTCCCCGATCGCAGTAATCGTATGTACATAATGAAATGAGTGCAATATGCGTCGTACGGCCTCCTCCCGCGGGACTACCATTCAACACTACTTGGACAATGATGTATATGAATTGGATGCGCATTAATTTTTCTAACCGACTTAAAAAAACTAAAGATTTCCAATGCGACGTGTCATTTTTTTATACCACATTTTTATAGTATTTTAAGATCTAGTATCCTTGAAATTATTGCTGGGAAGCTGGTATAGCGGGAGAGAATTGAAAAATGGTGGTGAGGATGACAGACAAGTGGGAGAATTTTAAGGAGATCTTCACTCCATTGGAGGTCGTTCATTAGTTTAACATAGTGACTATGAATGTATGTGTATATTATTATCTTTAAAATATGTACTATCTTTAATATGAACTTAAATTTATTTCTTTCATATTACCCGCAGCCCAGATGGCTTTAAAAAGTCCTTAATAAAAATGCCATAAACGGCAAATGGTGACCTAGTGATAAACAATAGCATAGATGTAGTAGACAAGCGAATGGTTTATAACCCTATCTAGATTATAGTATTGTCCGTCATTAAAAAGTAGAAGCACAAAGTACGTCCGTGGCTTACACAGTAAAGGATATCTATGGCTTATGAATAGGTTTCAAAAATCCCATGCAGAAGAGATGTACCTGAAACATACAAGCAGTACCTTGAAAAGCGATCATGCATTGTTTAAAAATAGTATTTAATGTAGAAGAGGTATACTTCCTTCTCTTATTTAAAAAATATTTTTAGTTATAACATTATTCAAATGTCATTTGGTAAACCCAAAAATAATGTATTGAAACAATACTTCTTAAAAAATACCACATCCACGCCTTCATACATCTAAGTACAGGCCTCCGGAGACTTCGCCCCGCCATCGCCGATCAAGTCCTGATTTATTTGTCCCGATGCACAAGTGTGCTTACCAGCTATCCACTGTTTACTGTTCATTTATTTTTTACGCCGTGTTTGATAATATATGTCAAATAGAATTTTTAATTTAGACCGTGCAAGGAGCTTGAAACTTATCATTTCTGTGACTCTTACATAGGTTTTATTAGTACGTTCAATTTGTGTCCACACTATGCAGTGGTTAGACAAATAAATCATACAAAGATTTACGTATCAAAATATACAAATATTTAAAGATTATTATAGTACTTTCGTACTAACTACTAACTGACGTCAGACTGATCTTAATTTAGATTTCCGTGATTCATGTGCACTTTTCATTTTTTGTTTTAGTTTCTTCTTAATAACTATATGTTATATGTATTTTTGCATTTCTTGCCTACCTTATGTAGTTTAATTTTTTTTTCTTCACACACAGTAGTTGCCTGGAAGAGATCGCGCCAGTTGTTCTTCTTTTCGTTTAACTATCTTCAATTTTTATATTGTAATGTAACGAAGTGTTAATAAATAAATTAAATTATTAAAATCTGAGCAAAGGTGTTGCACAAGACTGAGATCGCGTGATCTGTGACACCCGTGGGATATGCAAATAGAAGCGCTAGTATAGCAAATTTATAATTTAAATCCAACCTAGCTTAGCGAATTCGAACCCCCAAGCCGAGCCGTACACAATTGACGTTTCGCGAACCCCACTCTTTTATGCGTGCGACATGAATGCACCGTCTAATCTCGTTCACGTGTACGACACGCGTCCGTCTCCTGCACACGACATCACAATCAGCCATATAAAAGCATCTACGATTTTCGCTAGACATAAGAAAATCTGTCCTACTCTGGCAACACAAGTTCTAAATTCGAATTTTCAAATTTTGTCGCTTACCGCCATAGATGTTTTAATAAAAAAGCGTAACCTTTATCTTAACTGATTGGATAATCTGTGTTCAAACGATATACTATGCCCATAGACTATGCCGTATCGGAAACAGAGATCTAAGCTTCGACATCCTGATTAAGTTTCTGGTTTGGGGTAGGAAATTATAGTGATTTTTTTGACGTCAGAATTGTTTCCTTTGTTGGCGTTTTTGGGGAAATCTGTCAAAAATTGGCATTCATGGTAATTATTGGCTTTGTGGTGGAGGCGGAGTTGGATTTGACATAACAGATTTATCCGTAATTTCTGGATTACATGTAATTTTGTTTCCAAATTGTATTTTATTTTACTCACTTATTATTCTTATTAAAGTATGTGACTTTAATCTTTATTTTTGTGGCCGTAAGTGTTAGTTAATAGGAATTCTTAACATACATAGAAATAATAATATTTAAAAATTAATAAGTAAAAAGTTAAAACTAATTTAAAAAGTTGTATCCCGGCGGCAGTAATTCCTTTCTGTATAGTATCGCAATACTTGTTCATTGAACAAGAAAAGTAACAGCTCGTATCACCGATAAATGTGAAATTAGAGCACCTCTGCACTTGAACCCCACGGCCCAAGACACTACTCTAAAGGGATAAAAAAATTAAAGTTGGAGGTGGCCTCTTATATTTTAGCGGATTATGAGCTTGCTCTGCGCCACCTTTAGGGTTGTCCTAAGGAGGAGTATATCGTGAGTATAACAAGTCACATCCCATCCCCAGCCGCCGCCATCGTCTCCAGCGGTGCTTGTTGCTCCAAAATGGCTGTAACATTGACGAAGAAGTTAAGTTATACTGTATATATAATGTATTTTACATTATTAATGTACTTCTACGAACAATACACATTTTTAAATACATTAAATTTGAAATGGTTTACAATTGCGATTACGATATTGGGGTAGCAGTTTGACCTGTGCATAGAAATGAGATGCCTCATTTGTATTCATAGATTAAAGATGGCTCTCGATGTCATTGCGACGAGCGGAGAAATGGCGGGAAATTCTCTTGTTTATAAAACATAAGACGAGCTACGCATTTTATGTACCTACTTATGTTTTTAGTTATATTATTAATTTATCTGACAGAATGTAATGTTATGTCATAAGATAGGAATACAATTTACTGATATATCAAGACGAGAAATTTATAATTTCAAATATTACCTCAATGAGGTATATAATATTTAATACAAATTTTAAGACTCAGGTGAAGTTTTTTGCTATATATTATATTTTATAAGCAAATGCATGCCTTTTGATCCGAAATAATTATTGTTTTAGGGGAATCGAATCCTTGATAGCCTATGTCCTGTGTACTGGCTGATAAATGTAAGACTTGTATTTCACGCATAGAGAACAAATATACAAAAAGAATTGCATTCTCTTTTTACTCTTGTTTCAAGTATATTTAGTATTTTAAATTTAGTTAAAAATGCTTCCGAGCTTGTATCTAATCTTTATGTATATGTCAACTAAACAAGTCACAGAAAAATGTACAGATTGTTACCTCAGCAGTAAGATGTCTGGTATGTGTGTACCGTCAGCATACAGGTATGTAATCTGTATTTTTTTTACATATACAACTGCTGGAGTCATTTGATGGAACCTGAAATTAACACTATTTTGTTGACTTAGTGAATCTATACCAAATCATGAAAGGACGGCAGCGTATTCGAAAGCGAGGCAATGTGAGGGTCTATGGCTGATGGTTATATTTTAGTTACAGAAGGAACTAACTAATCTAACACATATTGCAATGTATAGTAATGTTCTATATATGATATAATTTACTGAAGACACAATAACAATAAAACAACTTTATTATTCATGGCAAAATTATGGTTGTGACAAAATTTATCTAACGCTAGTCCCTACTAGGGCGCCTCTGTTTTGTGGGTACTAAGTGAATGTACCTATTTGAAACGATCGAAATCACAATGATTTCAAGCAGAGCTTCGTTTATTATTAGTAAAAATTGTTTATTACTAAATCAAAGATATTACATAAAATAAATATTATATATTGGTTAAAATCCTCAAGGTTGGCTATTGGATTTATTATATATTTAAAATTCGTCGGACTACTTAGTATCAACGTCATATGACAAGAGACTACGACTCTTATATAATAATTATTTATTACAATTCGTTGCAGTAAAACAAAAATACATTTATACCTTCGAGCGATATCTTCCAGGCAACGATTGTGAGAAAAAAAAATTGCATATACATAAAATTAAAACATATGTAAACAGTGAAATATTAAAAAAGAACATGATAAAGAATAGGTCATATGAATCACGATGATTTCAATTATATTTTATTCAAAACCTGTGTAGAAAATTCGTGGTTTGAAAGTAGATATTTTATATTATCCGACTCGTAATGAACTATGTAAATCTACTATACACAGAAATATTTGCACGTTCTAATACAACTTGTTAAATGGACAAATACAGAACCGAATCTCTTACAAGACATTAATATTGTTCTTGTTAAAATCAGCGGGTTTTTCCAAATTCCGTTTGTAAGAACCAACCTATTAGCTCAGGCACCTCTAATACCAGGAATAAACAGCAGAACTTGATATATTTGGTATTTTTAAATGCTTATTTGCGTATTATAAACTAATGGACATTGTTAAGTTAAAATTACTAGTAAAATAAAATTTGGAAATTTTATTAATTTAATTAATTTTATGTATTATATTTCAGCTTTTAACATATACAGAAGGTAAAACATTGAATCTTCTGTGGTAAAGTTTAATAAACAAACATGGTGTATCAAACCAAACTAAACTATTTTAACAGGTAATTTGCTAATCATGAGCCAGTGTGCAACTCTCATCCCTGCAGTTGCAGGTGAGAATCCTTGCTGTGCATCAATAGGCTTTCTTTCTATGTGCGCATTTAACATTCGCTTGAACCCAAAAACCTGTGTCAGATACAGTTGGCTGATCACCTACTTGCCTATTAGATTCACAAATGATCTTGATGATACAGAAATCTGCGGCCCACACCTAAAAAGGTAGCGCACGTGTTTTATCTTTTAATTTGCTGACCGTACTCAGTTCCGTGTCGTCATCGTATGTCAATGTTTGAGCGAAGCTTATTCGGTATATGCAGACATAATCGAGTCGGTGTTTGCCGAGCGAAATGATACTTAATCTGAAAACCCCTGTTCAATATTCATCGTTGAGGAAATACTATTTAAAAAATATCAACTGTTAATGCACGTTTCCTACAGTTTGGACCTAAAAATGTATTGTTTATTTATATTTATTGGTTTATTTTAGTTTACCACATCATACATAATACTACATTTAAAGATATATGTTACAAGCTATATTTTCTAAAATTTATGAAAATTTTTGTACGTTAAAATTTTTTTTAAATTTTTTTTACCATACATTGTATTTCTACCATAAACTTTTATAGTAAGTTTAGTTTAGAGGAAGGGCCAGGCTTTAAGTATGGGACGGAACTTGTATGGACACCGCTAGCTATATAGCCCCGTTTCACTTGTCTTTCTTCTTTGGAGTAGAGACTCTTGGTCCGATAGGTTCAATTACACAGGCTAAATAAAGATTAAAGTTAGGGCCTGGTAGAAACCGGTAACCACAAAGTTGGTGATTTCTTGCTACTTTACTTGCTAAACGAATAAGTATCGCAATACAACGATGAATTACCGTCAGCATTAGGCACAATTACACTGCCACACAGACCGAAACATCGTAAGGAAACTGGCTTCTCCAAAAAGTCGACAGTATGATTCAGACATATAATGGTGATACTTGCCTAGTAGAAGAATTAAATGATCACGAAGTAGATTGTGGCGCCACTGGATTCTATCTTTACAAAATACAGTACCCGTTTGTTTTGTCTATGGTTACAAAAATAACTTTAAATCAGCCTATCCTGCTGCGTCAGCCTTTTAAAAAATTACAAGCAACTTAACAACATATTATTTTCTCCAAAAGGGGCGGATAAGCGTGACCACTCGACGAATGGTGCGCGTGCGTCGACTCATCTGTTACAAATATTTACGAGAGCTTCAAGTACGACTAGAGATAATTCAATTTTTTTTAAGAGTACTCCATCCCCTGCTGTTATCTGTTACGCAAATTATAACAGATGTATTACGGGTCTAATGAAATCTGTTCCCGGCATAATTTGGTATGCAATAGAAATCAAAGATAGTGTAGGTTAATTTATTGATTAAAAGAGCAAGCAATTCTTAAAACAAATTAAATGCGGACAAAAACAACACTTCTTCATCTTCTTCAACTCTGATTTTGTTTCCTTTGGAGTAGAGACTCTTGGGCTGTAAACGTAACTAAAGATTTTAGTTGGCATCTGGTAGATAGTTGGTACGGGTGACTCCAGAATCGTTTGACTTCTCAATAATTTAGTATCGCAATACAACGAAGTTATGCTGCAAAACTTAATGGTATACTTTCACAGGGACCAAACTTTTAAAATTTAGTTGTCTTAATCTTTATACTGTAAATATATGGATTTTGTTCACATGCTTCAACGCGCTGTAAATACAATACATTTAAGTTTAGTGATAAAATTATTACAGTAATCAATATTATCTAACTATTAAACTACTAATGTTAATAGAAACTAAAAATGCACGTAGGATTCAACACTGAAATCATTTTATAGTTTGTATCACTACGCGGATTCTGTTCACATCAAATACATGCAAGACAATTACAATTTGTCACTTGTACTGTTGTATTCTCTTCAAATAGTATTATATCCAGCGAATACTTATTTTAATATACTTATAAAAGAAAGTGGGCTTTGTGACTCGAGAACGGCTGGACCGTTAATTGTATTTTTCTACTTCCTGAATAGCAGAAAAGCTATGGAAAATTGTCAAGAAATTCCAATACAAAATGATAATGAATTTCCTAACTGAAAAATCATAACTGTTCATCCCGTCGGTACGGTGAACTCTCCCATCAAATCAACGAAAAACATTTAAAAAATGTATACTGATGTCAGTAATGAACACGGATTGACATATATATTGATTGTCAAATATTATGCGTGCGTTCAGAAATCTATACTGTGTAAACTAGGGAAAATATTTTAGGCCACTTAAATTTAGAGGGAGGGTAAAACCTGCTGAGTTTCTTGCCTGTTCTTATCGGAACAAGGCCTAGGTAGTTCTGCGAACGGATTGCGTAGTGTTGCTGACATTCATAAGCATGCCCTAAGACGCATCTGAACTTAATAAACGAATTGTGATTTGAACAAATCAAAGCACATTGTAATTTTGAGTCTTGCAATTCGGTGATAGTAGTGAATATTTATTTTGTATTTATTGTATTAGTTTCATAAAATCATAAATAAAGTTCAAACGCGCATACGACATTGCTAGTAAAAATAAGTAATATGAGATTCTTGTGTGATAGATTCTAATTCTTTTAATAACTTGCTTCAGAGGCATTATAAAAACTTTAACTGAAGTTTTTTTTATGTTACAGGAGGCTGATGAGCAGGAGGCTCACCTGATACTAAGTGACACCGCAGCCCATGGACACTCGCAATGTCAGAAGGCTCGTAAGCGCGCTGCTGGCCATTTAAGTTAATCAAAGACAACGTTTATAAAGAGCAGTCTTGGCTTAGTGGCTTCAGCATGCGACTATCATCCCAGAGGTTCAATCCCCGGCTGTGCACCAATGCACTTTTATGTGCGCATATAACATTCGCTCGGTGAAGCCAAACATCGTGAGGATAACGGCTTGCCTTAGACCCAAAAAACGACGTGTGTCAAAAAGCTGATCAGCTACTTACCTTACTGACAAATGATCATGAAACAGAAACAGTCATCTGAGGCCCAGATTTAAAAATGTTGTAGTGCCACTGATTTATTTCAAGTTTATATATAAAATATTTAAGAAAAGATACACGTCAGAATATATCAATCATTATAACAACCATAATTAGATATAACACTGCAAGTAGTTATTAATGTAAAGAGGGCTAATTATTGTACAAAACATGGTCCTTGATCAGCCCCTGCTCACTGCGGTTCATTCTACGCCTTGATAGTTGCCACAGAATTAATAGATCAGATATGCCATAAATAAAAAGTATATTGGTAAATAAACGCCTGTTTATTATAATATTTATATTGGTTTATAACATCAAATCATGATTGGCCTGTAAGTATTCCATATTGAGAAGATAGGTATCGTAATTACTTATACTTTTAATTTTGAGATAATTGTATCGAAAACCTTTTTAATTTAGAAGGTAAATTAAGTTGTGTAATATTAATTGGTTGGTTGCTAGCATTTTGTTTATGTCAAAACTGTAACAATTGTACATGTTTCATGAAGTACTTACATGCAATAGAACTAAACTAAATATATCTGTTTCCGCCAGGCCAGGCCTCATATTTAGTACCATCTACATATTATTTTAATCTTCATATGAATGAACACAAAACAAATCGGCAACAGGGGGAGGCGTGGTAGCGCCCCGCTGCGCGCGTCTGTCGCCGTGTTGCCAGCAGAAAAAATTATAATTCGTAACTATTGTACCGCATTGTACTGGCAACCCCGATGACAGGTCGCAGTTGGACACATGTTTGAGGCATTTTAGGCCAATTCCTTTGCCTAATGGGTGGTGTTTTAATGCTATAGATTTATGGTGTGGGGTGCGTAGTTAATGGCGTATTAAGATCATTTATAGCCATCATTTTCGGCCACAGGTGCATAGTTTCCCCACAGATTTTCTAATAGATAGATAGATCTTTTGCCTGTTATACCTAAGACCTGTGACCTGTGATCCTAAGGTTGAATCTTATAGATTAACGTATCTTTTTTTTAACAATCATTTTTCATGTGCCGCCTCACACTTGATGTTAAGCGATAAGTGCCCGTGGACATTCACCTTGCTATAAGGCTCGCAAAGGCGTTGACGGCCTTTTAAGAATTGGTACGCATCTTGAATGACCATCAGTCATATAGGAGCCATACTGTAGATAAGATTAGAACATAACTCACAGACTCCTGTCAGTCAAAACCCAATACGTTTTCAACGTCCCGTAATTTATAAAATAAAATTGTGTTATAAAGTTCTGAGTGTGCAGTGTTGGTCTAGTGCAGTGATTCCCAAAGTCTATATCGACCCCTAGGGGTCTACGCCAGCGAAAAAAAAAATTTGGGAGTCCATGAAATGAAAATGGGGGTCCACGATTGTGGATCTCAACACAACACACACACACTGATAGTACCTATTTACTTACATCATACTATCTTATAATATCAAACATATACAATTTTTATAAAAGTACCTATGAAGTAAAAAAATATTCGCTTTTTTGTCGCAATACATTTTGAACTTGTAAAAACAAAAAAAAATCAATTCAATTAATAAATGTATAAATTAACATGTGTTTTAACTTTAAGTTTTTAATACTAAACTTCACTACAGTTAGAAATTTACAGGGAATCAATATCAGGTAAGTAGGGGGTCTACCCAACACGGAAAACCATGGCAAGGGGTCTGCGACACAAAAAAGTTTGGAGAACTCTGGCTCCAGTCTGTATATCTCATCTCTAAAGTCATAAGATCGATTCTTTTCGAATTTCTTTCTTTACCATTCGCTCGAACGGTGATGGAAAACATCGTTAGGAAACCAACTTGCTTTAGGCTTAAAAAGTAGACGGCGTGTGTCACTCACTGGATGCTACTTGCCTTTAAGATTAACAAATGATCATTAAAGGTTTTCTGTTTTCATCTAATAATATAAGTTCGGCTATAAATGATTCTTCTTTATATCTATATGTAATATGTATTTTTGCACTTCTTGCGAACTTATATAATTTAAAACATTTTTTCTTTTATCTTCGTGGTTGCCTGGAAGAAATCTCTCGAAAGGGATCAGGCCGCACGTTTCCCTCCTTTTCATTTAATTATGTTCAATTTTTATATTGAATTATAACGAAGCGTTAATAAATAGAATAAATAAATAAAAATAACAGAATTTTTTTTTTTTAAAACAGTTAGTTTATAAAATATGTATATTTTTACACCGTTACAGATCTATTATAGTATCGTTCGGATCTAGTAAAAGTAGAAGATACTCAGCACCTTTTGGTCGAAGGTCAAGAATGAATAAAGAAGGAATGAGGTTCATAGCTATCATCAATCAATCATTGATTGTTTTCGTTTGAGTACTCTGTGATTGACGGATAGACAGAGGCTTGTAAATGAGGCAGCATACACTAAACGGCAATTTTTATGAAACACATAACTTAAGAGAACTGAAAGGATACCTCCTGTATTCTTATATATGTGTCTTCCCTGAGAGACACAAACTTCAATTGTTCTAAGCATGAGTATACTTGCATCAAAGGCCGACAACGCACTAAAAATGGCTGTGCATGATTCTAGATTATCCAGGACGCCATCCATACAAAAGAGTTCAGCGTTTAACTCGAATTCTGTATCATACATACAGTAGAAGTATATAGGTATATAAATATTATTGGGTCTAATCGTTAAAAAAATAACATATTGCGACAAACTCTATATACATAGAAATACATAAGATGTATAGTAACAAATTTTATACTTGATTTCCTGCCTACAAATCAATAAAAACATGACAAACATTTTAATTTGAAACAGTTCTCAAACAATAATTTAATATTTGGTTTTGAAGTAATTTTTGTCGTATGTAGCCATAATTTATTGAAAATATCCGTCTTAATCTTGGCTTTAGGGAATTCAATACCCGCGTAAGTCTTGGGTTTATTTCCCCGTGTGATTTTGGTTGTGAGGGACGGACATTATAAGTTTTTTATACGAGTCGAAACAGATGCATATATCCTCCATGCCCCATTATTCATGGAAAAACGGATATTTGATAGAAACTGTTAAACAAGTGAACATGAAATCGGAATTTGTTTAAACTAATAGGTAATTTTTACGCATTCTCATTTTTTATTTATTATTTCCAATTACAATTTTATATAAAAAAGTGTTCTTTAAAAATGGTTAACTAGTGTAAGTAGATACTACTTCAATAAATAACCATGCAACTTAGTTCAAAAAGTCACTTGCTATGCAATTCATTAAATATTTATCCAATATTTGCATTTAAACAAGAAAATGTGAACATTACATCCATTACATTAAAAAAAAGGTGTGAAAAACGGTTATTTAATTCTGACGATTAAATCCAAAAGTCAATTTTAATTTCCCCTACGAAGCGTCGCATTACGGCTTATCTGTGAATGTTGCAGGCGTCCGCACCCTTCGAACGTTATCTCGATACTGGCAGATTTGGTAACAATAACACCTCCCTACCCCCCCTTATCTCGCGACCAATCAGAAGGGGATCGCAACGTTTAAATTTAGAACCTTATAATTTTTGAAATTCGAACTTGTTTACTGTACTGTAGATGGTACTCGATGTTTTTAAATATCTATTAAAATTATTCATTCACCAAATCCAAGATTCGCGTCTTTGAAGATAAAATACAAATGTTATGGAATTCTGATTCGCTGGGCTGGGAATTTATTGCATTGTCTTATATTTTTTGTTTGTAAACTGTTAGATTTGTTTAATATATGAAGATTGTATTGGCCCACGGAAATATAATTTTTAGAGATTTAATTTTCAAGTTGAATTTTGTCAACACTATGATGCTTACGACTTTTTGGTATTAAGTTATTGTTTTCGAAATAAAAAGATTCACTTTGCAAGTCAATTAATTTTTACCAAAGTTGTATTTTAACTTTAATTTCAACTATACCACGAGGCACTTTAATTTTCAAAAATTTCATTGTGAATGAAATATTTGTGATTATACGCCGTTATCCACGCGGTAAAAATTAGGTGATTTCGTACCAAAATTAATTGCACATTACAATTGGAGCAACTGGCAACATTTTCCATGTGAGCACACCCTGGAGGGTAAGTATATGTGCGAACATTGAGACCAACTGTTACGATATTGATATGTTTTAAATTGTGGATTAATCCCATTCAACACAAGGTTAAATATGTTTACTGAGTGCATTGATGACAGGCAAAATCGTTTTCAATTGTTTTATAGTTTCTTTTAATTTATCAAATATCAAGTTAAACGAGGACCGTCAAACTGTTATGAAATATAGAAGAAATAAAAAAAAGAAGGCAGCAAGTCGACCTAGCGGTTAGGTATGACAGGCATAACCTTCAAGTAAGGAAGACGATGAAGAAGAAAGAAGACAACTAAGCACTAACATCCAAGAAGCAGAAACAAAGCTACAATCTGATTTCGATACATTGGCTAAATGGTACCACGACGTGGGACTTGTACTAAATTCTAACAAAACAAAGTTTATGTATATCCGATCCACAACAACTTCTTCTATTAAAGATTATGTATACAATAAATAAATAAATAAATAAAAGCGAAATAAAAAATTTAATGCCAAATAATTAAAAATTGTTAAGCCGCTTTTCGTATAGTTATTAGCTAGTGCCCAAAAGAACTTTCTCGAAGACACATTTTCGTTTGGACATTGACGATTGACGAACAGTGAACGGTGAAATCGGAGTAATTTACGTCCCTGACTTGCACGGCGTCCCGAACAATAGCTTCTAAAGCGCCAATTGAAGAACTTCTTTCTATTCAATAAAATATTTCTTTAATTTTAAAATTATAACGAAAATTTGTCTAGTTCAATTATCTATTGACTTTGCGGGAATTAAAAATATCTGTTTAAGTACGGTCAGCCACTTTGTTTACTACTATGCAAATTTAACATATAAAAACAGATGTGGCGTTACAATCTACATATAGGTATGACATACTCAAAAGTCGATACTTGCGTATATCACAATGAAAAGAGTGGCGGAAAGTTTCTTGCCAGTTCTTCTTACCCGCTCTACGCCCTTGACTTGCCAACTGGTTGTAAATGTAAATTTACAGTTAATTTAATTTGTTTTTCTTGACGTTCATAAGTGTACATCTTCGGAACCTTGCCTAAAGGGACTAAGTACTTTTAATAATATTTTTTAATAATTAAATTTTAAGGTTAGTTATTAGGTATATTTTTATGTATTATGTTATTTCTTAAGTTAATTATAGGATTCTAATAAATATAAATTTGTGACATGTGTTAAATATAAATAAGTGTACATGTTTACCAATATGTATAAAGATATTTTGATTTGATTTGATTTTGATTTGATTTGAATGCTTAAACAATGGATACAAAGTAATAGCCGGAAACCAACACTTTTTATGGCAAATTTTGATAAGGTAAATATGATTTTTTTTAATGTATATTATTATTTTAATAAAAAAAAACATTTTTCGAATACGAGTGGTCGTCATACAGCACATTGGGTGCCGAATATTCGGATCCAATGGTTTAAAAAAATGAACGAGACGCTCTCACGGATCCGAGTTGGCGTCACCGCTACTATGCCCCGCTCCACTCGGATCCGAGAAAATATCATTTAATTTGATATACACTAGGATTGACAGCCGAAAAATCCCGAAATAATTTCCAATCTCAGCTATTGTGTACTAAAGTGGAATGTGCTTCCCATGCAGGTGCCAAGTTGATTTCTGCGTGTACACACACATGACAATCCTAGAGGTTTCCAACATTTAAGTCAAACGTAAAAAGTAAACAATTGTTTGCAGGATTTGCAATCATAGAGACTGGCTTCGACTCGTCTCAAAGAAATGAGTGCAATAAATCCTAATTTCTGGGGTCAAGGCTAATTTAACAAACTAAGACATTCTAATACCTAATTGAAGTTTGACTGGTCAAAGCACGATTTCATAAAAGCCAGTTTCGACGTTTGCTTGACCAAATTAGTCTTGGTATCAGATTTCTGTATGTGCTACAAGATCATCTTTTTGAAACCCTCCGTCGACTTTTTGTGTTTAAGGCGGCGTGCCTTGAGTGTCTATGTCTCACGACGTTTTCCATAACCGAACCAACGACCTCAAGGATGAGGGTGGACCGCTCCAGCCACTAGGCTTTTCAATTGCATATAGACCTTCCCCATACGTCTATTGACCAGTTCCAAGTAAAAAAAACGTTTATTTTGGAACATAAGATCATCAGATATTATTCCAGGTCATAAAATTTGAACCTGTTGGCATCCCTAGATACTCATCGGCAAAGAAGACAGAGGGTAAGCCGAGAGAAAAAGCCGGCGTAAATAACTCTCGGTACTTTTTTATAAAAGAAAATCATTAAACAATACTTATTTTAAAACAAATATGGCAAATTAATTAGTACATACATAGGAAGGTACAAAATAATATTTCATTTGTGATAATTTGCGTAACACTAGACATATACAATTCTGTCATGTTCCAACGAAGGTCCCCAATGTGTCGCAATGTTTCTTGGCGACCGAATTAGAAATAAAAATACGAATCATGTCAATTATAAACCAATCACAACCTATAATTGGCAAGAGCAACAAAAAAACATGCAATTTTTCAATCTCAATTCTATTTAAACGAACAAAAGCTCGCCATTATAATTTTGGCTTTCAAATTGTACCCATTTAGTTTGGGGTTAAGAAGCCGCGGTGTCACAATGGGTGTCTTTTTAACACACTATTTTGACGGGTGCCCCTTTCATCGAAGGGTTGCCCCAAATAAGCTCGCAAACATAAAAGAGTTTTTCATTATCGTTAGACGCGTTTGCTATCGCTTTTATGAACTTTTTGTGGCTTCTGCGTCTACACAGGAAGTACTATATATTTACTTTATGAATTGAGTTTTAATTAAGTCGTTGAAAGTAGGTATTTATTAGTACTGACATTCTTTTAACGCAATTTCTTTGATTACAGTCAAATTTGCAAGGCTTACCATTTAAACTTTACTTGTGATAATTTTTGACACGTTTTCACCGTATATATCTACTTTTTTTATAGAACAAACGGTAATATTATTAAATATTTAATGTATTATTTATTACTTCAAAAATACATTAAATAGTTTTTATTTTCAACCTAATAAATATATTTAGATATTGTTTATGTACATACATATTTTATAAGTAATAAATTATCATCCCAAAGCTTGCCAAATGGTAACACGTTAAAATTGTCATTTAATTCCCTAAATCCCTTAGCGTCAAGTACTTTGAAAACATACGGGTTTAAACTAGGCGCAGTAGCGTTGTTATTCTAATCAGTACTAATAATATACATTGCAGCCTCGAAAACTAGCTGTCATATTAGAAACAATATAATAAAGTTCAGTTTAAAAACACAAAAGAAAAAAGATGAAGTAAAATTTTCTTCACATAGAAATCAATTAAAAGAGAAAATCTTTTTTAATAACTTATCTAATAAGTAGTAGAAACAATATTTATCTTTTAATAAGTCTTTGTTTTGTGTTACCTACCAAGATTTTTGAGCCCTAGCGAAAGTTCTCAGATCTCAAGAGAATGCTCGCTGAACAGAATTTTGCGCTGATAAAAAAGTAATCGCTGAAACCTATTTGGAGGCTAAACATGGCTATAAAAATGGTAAAAAGAAATAAAGTATACCCACTATAATCGGTGTATCGCTATATAATTTTTTCTATATTGGTTTACGAACTTTTCAGCCCACCTAATATCTTTTTACTACTACTAAACGATAAACGAATATAATTTAAATTCATTCAAATTTATAATTCTTACAATACAATTTTGGTATTAAATACGAAAATATAGTTATGTTTTTGCTAACGACAATTAAAGTAATAAATATACAAAACCTTTACGAAGTCAAACTAATAAAAACAACATTTTTGTTTTTAAAGTGTAATCATAGAATATAAAAAGCGCTTTAAAATCGCGTCTTTGAATTTACGTTTCCGTTCAAAATATAAATCCTTACATAGCGTTTAGGGACAAAGGCACCAACTGCGTTGTTGGTCGACATAGCCGACTTTATAAATGCTCGTTTGATAGCAACACAGATGCGCCGAGGATGATGTATGATTAGATTTACCGAGATTAGGGGGCATTACAATGAAATCGCGAATAATACTTGCATTTTTTCGTAATTTTAGTAGCTTATAAGGCACTTCTGTAGTAAACAGAAAACATGTTTGTATTTTTGTAAAAAGTAAACAACTAATTATTTATATATTTGTTTGTCTTTTCACATATTCTGCCAGTCACTGTCCTCCAAGTTTGTTGTTAAAGTAATATAAAGAAAAACGCTTTCACATCTTAATTTTCTTAATCAGGCGTTCAATTGTATATTATTTATTGGCGTTTGTATTATAATTATTCCAAAATATTAATAAAATTTTGTTTGACTTGTGGGTATTTTTATGATAATATCAAGTCAATGAAATGATAACCTTTAGTTTTTTAGTCGGTTAATAAAAACTATTTTGTTTAAGTACTGTAAGTATTTAACGTACTTCGTATATATGTGTAATCTGTTTTGGGTATATTTTTAATTTGTAAATTAAAATATGTTTTTTCAGTTAAAATCTATGGGTTATCCATAAACTGTTAAATAAATTAAACTAAAACGTTTCTGAATTGTACCATTAAATAAATAAATAAATATAGCCTTTATTAACAATCTTGTAAGTTTCATTTTATCTTATTTCTACTTTATATACTACTTATACTTATTAACTAAATTTAGTTAAGGTAAATGTAAATATTATCATATTATTTCCTATTAGACACCGGTTCCTTCATTGTCTCGCTTTTCAGCATAGGCCTCCCCAAGTGTTCTACACAAAGATCTATCTCTTGCTTTCCTCATCCATGTGGCTCCTGCCACCTTTTTTTATCATCTTCCCATCACATCATCATTTGATAAAAAGTAATACGGAAAAATTGACCAAAGAAATTATGGAATAGTGCCCTAGACATAAAACAAGAAGTAAAGACAACATCGAATTGTACCATTAGTTCAGTTTAAAAAGATTACATACACAAAAAAAATAGAATTATTCGTGGAAATACTTCTCATAAGCGATGACAAACTAAACGCCGACGACTTTTAATAGATATATAAAAGAGAACTTCACAATTTAAATGATTTCAATAGATTTTTTTCGATAACGCAATTTGTCATTTAAAGGGTCACAATGAAGGCGTCCTTTGTTAAATGACACTTGTTAGGGTGCGTTTAATTGCTTGTTTACAAACGCTAGTTTAAATAAGAAGTGATTTTTGTTCGGTATACAATGATTTTAAATATACATTTTCTAATCATTCGTTAGATTGACAATTTTCTGGGTTATATTGTAACTGTGGTTGTTATTAAATTGGCCGTACATGATAATATAAATAATAGTAATAATAACTTTACATACAAAGGGGAGAAAAATAATATTAAATAAATGAAGACTACGGATGGGCGGTCGAACTTCCTTACGCAGTTTCTTCCAGACAGCTATCTTGGTCCATGTTATTATCAAAGTAAGTATTTTTATGTATGATCGCGATTTTATCATAAATTCATCGGAGTAACAAGAATTTACGAAATTTCAATATCGCTAATTTAAGTCGTAACTAATCTTTTTTATCTATTCTTGAAATCGAAAACTGATCCACAGATAAACGCTCGCATAAAACACGTAAAAACTTGTAAACCGGCAAAAAATGCGGACAGATATTTTAAGATTTTTAAACGGCTTAAAACTAAGCATTAGCCTGTCTGCCATCCGTGTCCTGGCACCCACACGGATCAGTCACTAAGCTAAAAAGATTTACTTAATTCAATGTGACGGGCCCGACGAGAAAAAAAAAGTTAAATTGACAGCGCTGCGCCTTACGACATCGTTAAATCCCGTCCGTTTGATAAAGATCGGTGACACCTTCGCTTTTTAAACGTATAAAATTAAAAAAAAAAACAACTGTCAGATCCCACCTGGGCTACTGTATTTAAATGAATTTTTTTAAGGAAACCCCGTGGTTTTCGGGAAACTACCCCTAAATGTGTGAGGTCGTAGAGGTTTTTGTGATAAGGTGAATGACACTGTAGTTCTATAGGTTAAGGTGATAACATCGCTATAGGTTTCTTTGCCTTTATCTTTTAATCCTATAAATGAGGGTGTAGTTTTGACGTGTAACTATAGTTCCTGTTCTACGCTCTTCAACTGCGAACTGGTAGTAACTGGAAATTTTGAATCTCATAACATAAGTCTATGAATAGAGTTATTTAGAGTGTGATAGAATAGTCTATTCGATTGTAGATGCGAAACTTTGTCAGCATAGACTACTCACGCGAACTATACGTAGGTAGACCTATTTGGGTACACTGGCTGAGTTCTTAAGAGCTTTTTATACACATTATTATATATATTTTTAACCGTACCAAAAGAATTAATGATACATGTTGTTTGATTGAAAATCATAATTACGATAAATGAAGATTAGTTTATTTTAAAATTGGAACACTTAAAAAATCATAGACTCCGTAATTGACGTTATATTGACGTTTCTATCTCAGACATATTCACAAAATTTTGGCAAATTTTAACGCTTGCAATACGCTTAATATATACCGAGAAATTTATGGGATGTGGTTCAAAGAGCTGTATAGGCAATTTTCCTCCAAATGACCAGTCCCAAAGAAGACAATGTGCGCCCATCCCATGTTGTCAAGGGATCGATCTCGGTAGCGCATTGTATTCAAATCTTAACAATTTAAATACAAACCCGCGATCATACAGAATAAGCCATTTCGTCCGGGAACAGATTCCCATCGGTGAACCCACTGTACGAGAAAACGTCGCGGAGTTGGAGGATTTAGTATTCACTGTTAGTATTAATATTCATAAATTGTTTCTATCATTCAAAAGAAAAGCTAGATATATATTTCATTTAAAAAATCCTCAATTGCAAAAAATTTATGAAATAAATTATTAATTTCTTTCACATCGTAAAAAGAACATGTATTAGTGGTTTAAAACTGATTTAATTTTGGCGTTGGTAATTTATGAGCTCTGTGATAATGACAATGATATACAGTATCTTTGACTTCAGTTTTAGCCATTTTTTGGCAGAATTCTTTCATTTTTATCTTATTATCGCGTGGATGTATATATCTAATAAGTGTTAGATGATCATTTGTCAACCTAGCTTCCTGTGCACACTAGGCTTTTTGGGTCAAAGGCAAGCCTGATCCCTCACAATATTTTCCTTCACCGTTCGCAATGTGCATAGAAAGATATTTATTAGTTCACAGCTTGGGACTGATCCCACGACATGAAGGATGGGAGTCTTACGTTAAACCCACTAGGCCAACAATGCTCAAAGTAATCTTTTACCTGCGTATAAAACGCGTCTTTTCATACGCACTGTGCGTATAAATATTATCAAAGATGATAACTGCGATTATGGGGCCATATGTTAAAAGTCACTGTTATGATGTGCCATTGTCCACACTTCCGTTTTAACTCTGTCTTTAATCATAAGTCTGTACCTTTCCTTTCATTCTTACGTATTTGACTTGACCATTACTCTGCGAATGCGATTTAAGTTTCTATATCTTCGTAGTAGTATTTCGTTTCATATCTGTTTTTATATTTCTTGAAATCTAGTAGGTACTTGATTGTGGTTAAAATCAAGACGGTTCACGTATACTATGTCCGCGTTTAGCGGCGTTCATTCGGAAGTAGCAATTATGCCCTCTCCATAGATACAGGCATATATAAATATATAATCAAAGCAAAAGGATTGTTGGAAAGTCTTTAGCTGGCGCAAGGGTCATGTTCGTTCAGCGCGTCAATCTCCTCCCTGAGGTCATAATTTTGGTTCCCTGTACGAGCAAGTACGATGAAACAAATTACATTTTAAAAGTGTACTATCAATCAAATTATAACGTGTTATGACTGCATTCAGGCTAAAGAGAGAACGGAGCAACAGATGGAGACTATTTTATAACTAGTGTTAGGGATTGTAATAAAGCAGGTCTGGTTTGACAGGTTAGATAAAAATCCGCGTCAAGACAAGACGGGTAGCGCGTGAGTACGATTTGACAGTTCATTTGACAGCTCTGTTGTAGCCGAAGGTCACTTACCATGTAGGTCTGATATTTTAGCACAGGTACTAAAATATCTAGTTGGGATTGGACATTCAAATTTCGAATCAGATATAAATTTCATCTTCTAAACTGACATTTAGTATTTATTGTATAGAGCACGACTTCTCGGTAATTACTTAGTTGAGCTTCTTACTAATGAAATTATCATAGTTAATAAAAAAAGTATTTTTTCTAATAGCAATCATTATTACTTAACAATATTCTTATATGGGTACCAAGTCAAACGTGTTCCTCGTATCCGTATTACGGGTTATTCAGGGTCCAATAAATGTTCATGTTCATCAATCTTGCACATGCCCATTACCAGCATGTGCAAGCAAAGAACTGACAAAGTTTTATTGGACATAACAGAGATCAATCGATAGACAATATGATCAGAGTAGGTCTTCCTCTTGCAAGAATCATGTTTAATATACTACTCAAGAGATAAAGCGTTCGCATCTAAAGAAGTTCAGTCTATCTACTATTGTTGCCGTGTTATGTGTGTGAGTGCGTGCGTACATGTGTGTTTTAATGTATTAGTACCGATTTGGATTGTTTTTATTCTTTAATCAGAGACCCAGCGCAAGCCTCTCCCTGGATCCGCACATGATCTAATAAAGTTTAAAAAGGATATTAAATTAACATTTACTATTTATTTAATATTAATTCACCAGGAACTAACCCCTGTAATTGTCAACTACCTACCTCTAACCTCCTTAACCTCCTACCTCTCTGAACTCTACGCCGAGATGGTTATTTCGACAAAACGCGCATCATACGTCCACCAATGATAATTTATAATCTGATTAAGTATTACACAAGATTCCATTTGCCCTAAGTATATTATATATACCTACTTGAAATATACTTAGTAGTACGGAGCTAAAGCTCATTTCTATATCTTTTCGCAGACGCAAACCCCTAAGCATCAAAATCTCACCAGACGTGCTCCTGACGTCGGCTGCCAATCAAAAGGGCTATAACCTAATCCCGGTTGGATTAAGGAAAAAATAAACCAAGGGACCCCTTGTGTCCCGCGCAAGCGTTCATGCTCCACTGAGCGCAACACAAGTTGCGTACAAAATAAAAAACACACGCGATTTTCAATCTTATCATGATGTGATACAGTTATTTTTTAAGTTTGAGCGGCACAGATAATTTTGCGTATGTTCAGTATTTTATCACAGATTTTATGCTTGAGGTTTCGCGTAGTGTAATTGTTGTATGCGCTTGATAAAGGTGATGTTTGTTTTTTCGTGTTCGAATTTCAAACTTGAAATTAATATTTCGAAATTCAAATTTGACAGTCTAGACGGAAACCAAAACATAAATTGGAATGTCAGAGAGTAAAGACTCACTTTGAAATTGTTGAATTGTCACATTGTTGTAGTAATAGACTATTTGACAAGACCCTTTCAAAATTCAAATTAAACCCACTTCACTACTAAAGTCAACCAAGTCGACGACCAGTTTCCAAGCCGCTGATCGGCGTTACGTAGAGATATATAGATATAGGGGCTCTGCATTTTATCCCACATTTACTCTGTAGATTCTGAGGAGTTGATTTGATTAATACTAGCAGTTGAGTTTCATTATCGGACGTGAAGGCAGAATGCAAAATTCCATCCAAAGATATCCATCGTTACATGAGCATTTCTCAATCTAATAGACAAGTAGATAATCAGCCTCATGTGCCTGACACCGTCGACTCTTTGTGTCTAAGGCAAGCCGGTTTCCTCACGATGTTTTCCTTCACCGCACGTGCGAGTGTTACGCATTTAACATCAAGTCCTTTGGCGCACAGCCGGAATCGAACCTACGACCTCAGGGATGAGAGTGGCCCGATGAAGCCACCAGGCCAACACTGCTGACGTATTATAAATATATTTAGAATTGCATGGCAGTCATTCAATCTAATTTTATCTTAGCCATCAGGCTGTTGCTGTTTAGGACTTACTACCCATTTCTCAAATTAAGGTCATGGAACAGAAGAGAAAACCTGGCAGGAAAATCTCCAGCTTTTATTAAACTTCTCTTTTACAAGATGTTGGTAACAGGATGGACAACGAATAAACGTAAGTTAGTAATAAAATTATGACAAAACCCTCATTATTGATTTTCTTGGCAAAACCCAAAGCTTCTTTAAAGCCTTTCAAAACCATAGACAATAGCAGTAAAAAGTTTCAAAATAAATAGTTTTTACATTTTAACACCCTTTACAAATATCGTAAATGAAACCACAACATCGAATTCACTTTCTCAAGCTGTTGCGGTCGCTTTGAACGCGGAAAAAACGCAGCTTAAAATGTATTATTCAATTGAAAGTAAAATTTCTAGAAGCCTATAGAAATATCAGAAATGTCAACTGTCAGAGACCACACACTATCGTAGGCTTACCGACCCTTCTTAAGTACTTATTCAATACAGATAATGTAACAATGAGGCGTCGAAATTCGAAATTCGAAATCTATACCTTCGCTAAGCCGCAAAAAAAAACAATCGCAAAGTTGCCAGCGCATCCAAAAACAGATTATGACAAGCCCCTATTTTGTTTGTAAACACATCTAAGGTGCAACAATAGCACATAGTAATGTGACACCTTAAGATTGGTTGGATAAGCATATTCATTCATGTGTGAATATAGGCGGGAAAAGGCCGTTTGGTTTTAAATGGACATCTGCAGAGTTTTTATATAATATGGGCTTTATGTTAATTGGTTTTGGAATCGGATGTACAGATCAATTGATTGGATTACTTTATTTAGCCAACTCCGGACGTAGACCGGATTAAACCTATGGAGTATAGTAAAATTATAGAAGTCAAGTTTTATATTAAATATTATCTGTGGACTTTAGAATTTACTATGGTTTGAAGCATATTTTGATATCTGCACAAATATTTTTATTTATTCTTTCTATTATAAGAGGTAGGGCTATTATTAGGTCGTCTGCGAATAATCTTAGTACCTTTAAGGTAAATTAAATAATTTATTCCACAATATAAATACACAAATGGCCTCCATTTGTGTATGTAAAATGTGAAATATAGTATATGTATAGGCGCAATTATATTAGAATTTTGATTGAAAAAAAAAAATTAATGATGACTGTATTTTGTTTTGCCTCCTAGATGGCAGTAGTCACGCCGTTACAAGTATGTCTGAACTATTCCTAACTTTGTAAAATACCTAACTTTTGTCCAATTGTTTTACGATGTGATAAATCTATTAATATTCTACAAGCATCATTCGTGTCGTTAATTTTATCGTTATCTAAGTATATAATTTGTTATATTTTCGTAAACGTTTGTACATAGATTTTTGATTGTTTATCAAACCTATGATATCGGGGATGAGGGTCACACGTTGAATCCACTGAGCCAACATTGCTCTTAAGATTATAAATAAGCCAATAATAATAATATTATTGTAATTAATGACGATGTTTTGATGTTATGTTGAGTGACTAATTTGTGTGCCATTGTCACATAATTGTTTATATTTGTTTTGTCTCGTGCTACGAAATTTGAATAACTTGCAAGTTTTTTTATTTTTTATAGAACATGGGCAAACGGGCAGGAGACTCACCTGATGTTAAGTGATACCGCCGCCCATGGACACTCTCAATGCCACGCAAGTGCGTTGCCGGCCTTTTAAGAATTGGTACGCTCTTTTCTTGAAGGACCAAGTTAAAAAACCTCTGATAGGGAGTCGAAACCGTTTTAAAAATTTATCGATTCCCGTCCGAATGTTTTTTTAGTAGAGGGATCAATGAACCTATAATATGGCAAAAGTACATAGATAGCAAAAGTACATACTTTAATTAATTAAATATATTATTAAGAAAAATCTATTTTATGTTCCTCCCATACCAAACACGTAGGTACTGCATTAGTGATGATCTTTTAACTTTATAGTTAAACGGGTCATGTCAAAGTAACAAACGCTAGTGAGTTATATCGTATAATTATAATAAACTTTACAAAAATAATATAGATGTTTACTCCCACAAACTATATGACTTTAAGCAAAATTATTTTACCCGCCCTGGATTTACATTATACATCGGATTAGAGCGTAGAAGTAAAACCTCAGCAAGGACGAAAGTTATGGTCTGGTCAGCAGAAGGTACGTAGGTAGCATGCAAAATTTTGCCTGGCGCTCTGGGACTAATGATCAGGCAGATACGCAGCCTCCCTATCATCTGTAGGGCTGCCACAGCTGCCTAACTAATTGAAACGATTTAAAAGAGTTGAGTTGCCAGTTCTTCTACACCCTACACCTCTGCTATAAATATTCCTTTATTAATCGTTAATAAGTGTTAATATTGTACTTTTAGATATCAGAAGCGTATTTAATTTAAAAACAAAAGAATACACACGAAATTTAATTTACATAGATTTCTGCTCCAAGATGGCGTCAATTCACTAACAGTACATAAGCGTTGATCTTTTGAAAGATGGGACGGGCTTTAGTATTGGTTGCTACTTGTGTGGACACATTAGTCCCGTCTCACCTCCGTTGAACTAGCGAAAAAGCTGAGGCGTAGAGACTCCCTTGGAAGTAGAGACTTCTGGGCTGGGTTTGTTGGCGCCTGGTAGATAGTACCGATGTCCCCAGAGCTGGTGCTTTCCTAGCTCAATGAATAGTTATCGCAATACAGCAAGGAAATTTCGCCAGTGTTAAAGATACACTGCCACAGGGACCAAACTTTGTAGTATGGCCCAGATTACAGGTTTGAAATGACAGACGACTATTAGGTGTCTCATGATTTGTGAAGTATAAGTGGTAAGTAACATAACGTGGCTATACCTTATTAAAAAAAATATATAAATAATGTCCTTTAATTAAAATATGAAAATTGTTGCAGTAATTTTAAATGTTCCTTAAGGAAAAGTAATATTTGTATAATACCTAAGTATAATTATTTGCATTAGGCTTGCCGAAAGTTCATGTCGGTATTGATAAAACTTATTTCCTATTAAACCGAGGATTGGTTAGAACTGATCTAACAAACATCCGTGGATCAAACCCCAGACTATCGTGTACATCACGCGCAAAAACATACGTAAGCTACGGAGGCGGTTTTGTTCCTAAGTTATTTTTGGGAATTTGATCCGGATAGAATTAAAAATACGTATTAAATAATTCTAAAATAGTCTAAGACTAATCAAAGGCTTAATAATTAAATACACCTATTTAAACAAAACTTTAGCTAGAAAGTCGACAGCCCTGTCTTTTGATAATGAAGCAATTTAAATGCATGAGGCAGGGCGCGAGATGTTTTGGTGGGGAAAATGTTACTTGAATACAAAACGTCCTATTGGAAAATCATACAGGCTATTTTTATACTTATTGCTTAGTGTGTTGGAGTGTTTTGGCCTGAAATGTATGAAGAGTTAGGATACAACGTTTAAAAATGGTTGTAGGTATGATAGTAGATGTTCGGGGTGAACATAACTGCAGGTAGATTATGCGAGGGTGCTACGAATGTTTCGGAAAGTTTGTGAAAGCAAAAGTGGCGAAAGTGAGGTCGAACTAGTTAGTGATTATTAGATTAGGTTTAGTAAACTACTTATATAGAACTGTCGAAGGCAGGTATAAAATTAGAATCGTAAAATGTCTAATTCAAACACATTATAAAGGTATTACAATCGTTTTTTCAAAAATGTAAAATTAACAAGTTTTACCTTTGTATATTCTTGATTTTAACTTTTAGTTTAAGTAAAAGTATGTAGAAGTTTATAAGCATTGAGAACCAACTAAAAATCACCACAAGACTGTCAACAAACGGGTGGTAATGAGGAGGAGAGATGGCAAGAGAAATCTGTTTTAAAAGTTCCGTCTACCCGTTGCTATGACCAAATTAAGGCAATTATGGTTCTAGACGCCAAGCCAACGTATCGGTTTGGGCTTTGCAAGAAAAGCACGACCTTCAAATAACTTCTTCTAATGAAGACTTTGAAAAAGAACTGTATAAAAATCTAATTAAAATCATTTTCTCTTTATAAATAATCAGAAAGTTCAGTATTTTACGACTGACACTATGCACATTAGGGTCTAACAATCTTTTACATTTATCGTACGCGTAATGCTCTAATTTAGACAACACAATTTAAAAAATAACGTCGCTACAAACCTCAATCTCAGATAGTCAAATAGTAGTTGATAGTAGTTATTAAAATTAAAAATATTTGTTCATTTAGGTCACACAATGTACACTTATGAACGTCAGTTCACAAATCGATCTCTGTCAATCGATCTTGTTCGCCTATTTCAGCCTGACGGTTTCTTCACGATGTTTTTCTTCACAGAACTCCTAAGTGAAATTGCGCATTTAAGAAGAAGTTCATCGTCGCCGTGATTCGAACTCATAACCTCGGGGTCACGTCACTAAACCAACACTGCCTTGATACCAACCATTAAAACTTTATCGAATTGCAAACAGTAACTCAATACCTGTATGACCGGGTAGAACACGTACTATAAATCATGGCCGCCCATTCTCCGCCTCACCTTCTCATAAATAATATGTATTGATCTACCAGATAACTACTATAAGTGGTTTTCGCCCATGTCTTGTATTACCGTATTAACCACAACTTTCCTGCATAGGAGTCGCCGTTAAGATTTAGATGGTATGATCTATGAAAAAGAACTGCAATTTTGTATCGCAAAAGCGGGTCACGGTGAAGAATACAATGAAGAAACTAGCACGTTTAAGTTTATTTAAATTTAATAAATATTAAAAGCCGCGCCAAATTTTATGTGTGGTTTACATAACAAAAACACAGAATAGAATTTTTAATTTTTATATGATCACAAAACAACAGATTTAGACAATTTAAAGATTATAAAGTGTAATATTTCTGTTATCTATGAAAGTATATCACATCATGCATCATGTATTTCTAATAGTATAAGTTAAAATCACTATATTCTAAATTACTTATTTCAATAATTACTTATTACAATAATTAAAAAAAAGAAAAAAAAACTATTTTTTTTAGATCTTACTAGAATAAAGCAACTTACTTTTAATTTTTCCTTTACTTTTATTGAACTAAAAACTAGAACTTGAATGAGTAGATATTTAGATAATATTTAATATGATTTTATTTATTGATTTGCGAATAAGTTTATTACAAGATTCTTAGGCTAAACTGTCATCCTTAAATGGTTTTAGACAGATAAATAACTAACCAAAAGGCTTCTGGTGTATAAAAAAGAAGCCCTACACTACATATATAACCGTGATGATATTCCGCCCACTGATTCCACTCATTCCAAAGATATGCATCACCACGCCCTCGACAAAACAAATGACCGAATTTTGATCATTTTACGGTTGGTGTTTTTGAAAAATTGTTTTGACTTTTCTCTTTAATGCATTGCACCTGTACAAGTTTTTTTAGTAATAGATTGTGTGGTTTCTATTCGTATTACTTTATCTTAGTAGAATTAAATTTAATAAATCCTCACTCGTTCAAGATATCAAAATCGCTTAAGGATAAATGACTAGATTGTCTTGGATTGTCTGAATTGGTACTAAGTCCAGCATCGTATAAAATCGTCCAGGTATATTCTAAATGTAATGTGAGCCTAGAAGACGGTAAAGAAAGGTAAAAGGTAAAAGTGTCATTGTGTGTTTTGTCAGGGTAACCTTTTAAAAATATTAATGGGTACTACAAATTAAATACTAGTATACAATGAATGAAAGGCAAAGCACTTGCGAGCCCTCTGGCATTGAGAGTGTCCATATCACTTAACATCAGGTGAGCCTCCTCCCCGTTTGCCCCCTGTTCTACAAAAAAAATACATTATCTAATTTACACAGATACATAGAAATAAACGATAGTTCGTAGCAAAATATATCCAACCGTACACTTGACACCGCCTGTATTATCATGGTTCTCACGACCTATACCTGAAACCTAAACATCCATTGAAAACAACATTATTTCGCATACATTGGCTTTATAACGTGCTTCCCTTCACAGAAGCGACAGTAACCATGGATTTGTTCAATCGAATTGGTGATTTAATTGTCATTTTAATATTTGCAAATATCTCGCAATGTCTGAGGGTAAAGGATGAATTCTTCAAACGTAATAAAGAGATGTGTATGAGAGTGGCCAAACAGCCATTCTTTGATGTGGATTTAGTTGTTGGGAAACCCTGGAAAGTATTTTATACGTGGAATGTGAAGTTGGATGGTGCTATATCATGCTTTGAGTTTACGTTCAAGAATGCTAATGTTCAGGTAAATATTTCTATTAAATAAGCCTCGGAATGAACGTCATATCTTTTTATTATAATGAGGCGTGGTTGTCGTCAGGAGCAGGTTGCGTTATGAAAAGACATTTTTAACGCGTTAAAAGGGTTAGAAAGCTGTATGTAGTGTCATTGTCAAAAACTAGTTTTTTTTCGCCTCGTGATAGTTTACATATGTGCGTAAGATACTGGCTGCTAACCTCTGCGTTAAAAAAAAAGTTCATTAATTAATTGTACAGTAAGAGAAATATTTCTCAAGTGGATTCAGCGTGCGATTCTCATCCCAGAGGTCGTTTTTTGTCTTTATTTCTTACTATGTGCGCATTAAACATTCGCTCGAACAGTGGAGGAAAACATCGTGAGGAAACCGGCTTGCCTTAGACTCAATAGGTCGATGGCGTGTCAGGCACAGAAGGCTAATCACCTACTTGATACAAAGATACAACCTACCAGATAGCAAATGGTCATACCATTTGCTATCTTGTAGGCAAGTAGAAAGAAGATAAATACTAAGAAACAGATACAGAATTCTGAGGCCCAGAACTAAGAAAGTTGTAGTGCCACAGATTTTTTTTAAAATGCAGAACAGTATTTCCACTTGTTACTTTTTTTATGTTACAGAAGACAGACGAGCAGGAGGCTCACCTGATGTTAAGTGACACCGCCGCCCATGGACACTCGCACTGCCAGAAGGCTCGCAAGCGCGCTGCCGGCCTAGATACTTTTGAATTAAACATGTTAAATGCCGCCATAATTACGGCTACTTCCTTGGGGACCCCAATCTTTTAAAATTAGCTTAAAGGTTTTTTTCATTTATTAGTTTTATTATTTAAGTACAGCCAAAGTTAAGATTCAATATTTTACCTCATAGCGTAGTAGTATGTCCTAGTGGTTACATTTACTTTCAATTCTGAGGTCGTGAGTACGAGTCCCAACTGTTTACCACTGTTTACTAAACTTGAATCTAATTTTATTTGGCGAAAAAATATAGTTTTTTGCAGACATGGTGGTGTGTATTGATTTCTTTCAGACAATAAACCGCGTTTGGTCAGAAATGGGAGAGTACTTAGAGCAGCAGCCATCTTGGGAAGCGGCAACTCTCAGTTTGTATGTGGGACCATCGAAGCACGAGATGCTGCTCTTCGCTGACCAGGGTCCTGCTGGAAGTTTCGTCGGTGTTCCGAATATGGTTCGGAGCTCAAGTTAGTATTAAGATTATAAAATAAAAATTAAAACCAACAACTGTGGGGCAGTGCAAGTGATACCATCATAAACATACTCCAGCGACAACAGAACAAAATCCTAAGAGCAGTTGAAAAAGTACTATGGTACATAACCAACAACGAAGTTGACGAACACCTACAAGAGAGAACACCTGAGAACTATCAAAGAGGAAATCCGGAGACTGGCAGCTAAATACAAAGAACGGTTAAGCTGTCATCCGAACGAACTTGCTCGCCTACTCACCATTAGACAATACGACTAAAACAGCACCATATTCTCTAGAATACTAGAGAAGAAACCTAGAGCTACTGCCGGTCTTCTAGCTCAGTTTTTAGCTCTAGGCAGAAGATGAGTAGATGCTTCCAATGGGAAGTCACTCCACATGACAGAACCACAGAACAAATTCGCTCATAGCCTTAGGGCTGATTGCAAATTACCGCAGAGAAAATAAGTAAAATAAAAACAGTCAATAAATCGTGAAAGTTTATAATGGCATTGATTTAACGTGGCATTTGTATAAGTAGTTTAGGTAATTTTGATAGTTAAAACTTACCAGTAGAGTAAATAAAAACGAGTCCTAATGCGGTAACAGCAGAGCCTTATCCGCTTCCTAGTGAGATCTCAGACAGTAGCTACCGGTCGGGTCTGTCAGGTAGGATAGGGCTTCTTTTGAACGCATGGACCCTTGCTTCCCCGCTTTGGCACTTTTTAGTTGACGAGGATTTATGGACCGCGCCATCCTAAAAATAACCTAACCTCATTTTTCCCTTTTATTTTTGTTTCATCATCGGCCTAGCACGTATTGCTACATTCTAAACTTACTTGCCTTAAAAATTCGACCGTGCCCATCATGTATGGTTTAAGCACACGCTTGGTACCGTACAACCCCACCAAAGGCCGAGAACAAATTTAAATGAAAACTTGCACTCTAACCGAGCAATTGCTACCCCTCACATAACAGCTACTTTAGAAGACTGCTAGGTTATAAGGCCCTTTTAACCAAACCTCAAACTGACGAACTATTTATAGAACTGTCCATCTATAATTTTTACCAGTTACTAATCTTCTTACATATTTTTTGAACTTACATTGTAAGACGAATTATCTGCCCCTTATTTTTTTAACTGTATAATAACTTCTCGTATATTTAAATAGTAGTTAAAAAAATTAGTTCCGTTTACGATGTAAACATTTATGTTAAATAGAAATAATATTGTGAAGCAGTTTACAAGTAAGGATTGATTACATATTATGATGATTGAAAGATCTAAACTAAAATGAATTTGTATATTATTTATGAATGTTCGAGTTGATAAATCTTATTTAAGTCTACCATCTAGCGTCGAATATCGGCGAATAAATCAGATTTTTTTAGTAGTAATTTATTTTATTTTTGTATTACCGCAACGATTTTATCTTTATACATAATGCTTATAATGTTTATATCTTCTTCCAGGTCTAGTACCGATACGTAAAGGAGTAAGCCTAATAAAGTTTCAATTTAAGCTGCTAAGCGAAGGCAAGTACCTGCTGATCACGGACTGCAATCAAGGGGTCGCATCACTAGGTGCGAGATCAGAAGAACCGCCCAACAGGACCGAGATCGAGGGTTTAGTAGCTGGCCTTGAGCTGGGAGACGGATTCCCAGTCTGCGCTAAAGAAAGTAATAAAAACGAAGAGTTTATTGTAACGTCATATTCTAATGATAGCAAGTTTGTTGAGGCACATCAGTAGATAGACATGAAATTTTTAGGCATGATTATTTATATATTAAAATATATTTTAATTGGCGCTAGCCGACTCTATTAGTAAGATCAATAAAAAATCTAAATATATGGTGTTTTATTTGCCGATGAATTCGATTTATAGAAAACTTTAGATTTAACATATTTGGAATACATATATAACATCGTAATTGAAGCCAAGCAGTGTGGGTTAAATGAGGACGTGATGACAAGGATACGAAAGGGAATGCTTAGGTGGTTTGGTCATGTGGAACGGATGAATCGGAAACTATGGTTGGGTATCATATAAAATCGGTTTGGGTAGATCTAGCCTGGACCATGTCCAGGATGTACTAGAGTTAACAAGTTAAGACCCATTCAACGGCCATGCATGGTGAATGCCATGAAATTGGATTAATAGAGAGAATTACGTCACGTACGAGCAGTACAGATCCTTGGTGTCTGCCTACCCCTGCGGGAAAAAGGCTTGATGACGAACCAATTCGGCTTAGGGTCCTTCAAGAAAAGAGCGTACCAATTCTTAAAAGGCCGGCAACGCACTCGCGAACCCTCTGGCATTGAGAGTGTCCATGGACGGCGGTATCACTTAACATTAGGTGAGCCTCCTGCCCGTTTGCCCCCCCCCCCCCCCGTTGTTCTATAAAAAAAAATTGAAATTGGTCCGAATATAACGGAACACATCTTTCTCATAGTTCAAAGGAAAGTCATACTGTAAACAAAACAATATTGTCATAAAAATAAACAATTGCTATCTACAACAACTTCTTTTCGTTAAAAGACAGACATTGTATAAATTTACACGCGTGTTAACAGTCGTTGATTTTGCCTAATATGTATCAAATAGTAATAGCGTGTTCATTATTAAGTTTGGCAATGTCTATGGCCCCATTAGTCGATAATTCGACTGTGGTAGAGAATTTGTCAGAGATATATAAAAAACGTTTTCAAAATTCTACAAGCTGTGAGGAGTTATTGGCGAATTACACGTTTGATCCTCTTGCTCTGTTTGATGTGGACTGGAAGACGTTTTACTTTTGGAATGCTGCGAAGGAACCGCTGCACATCTTTAGGTTTAGTGTACCATATCCTGTCGTACGTATTTTTTTATTTAATTCACATTATATTACTTGGTCATCTATAGTTCGCAGTTTTACGGTTAAAGAAATTATTGTAAGGAAACCGGCATGTCTTTCCCAGAAATAGATGATATGTGTCAGGCACAGAAGGCTTTAGAAACAGATACAGAAATCTGAAGACTACATAAGTGCATGCGCAGTGGTTTTTACACATTTTGTTGACTGGGCTTGGATTTGATTTAACGTACAATAATAAGAGCAGTGTTGGCCTAATGGCTTCAGCGTGCGATTCTCATCCTTGAGGTTGTAGGTTCGATCCCCGGCTGTGCACCAATGGACTTTCATTCTATGTGCACATTTAACATTTGCTCGTACTGTGAAGGAAAACATCGTGAGGAAACCGACACGACTTAGACCCAAATGTGAGTAGTGTGTAGTGTGTCAGGCACTGGAGGCTGATCACCTACTTGCTTATTCGATTTAAAAATGATCATGACACAGATTCAGAAGTCTGAGGCCAAGACCTAAAGAGGTTGTAACGCCACTGATTTATTTATTTTTATTGTAATGGTTAACGAAGACTAAGGTAAGGCAGAAGGTTACGAAACCTGATCACACAAATGGTACATAACAAAATTGGACTGCAACGAAGGGGTCGCCTCACTAGATGTCAGATCACAAGATCCGCCAGGTCTGAAATCGAGGGTTTAGTAGCTAGCTTTAAGCTGGGAGACGAACGAAGTCCGATATTGTGTATTGTACCTACTGATGACTCAGTTATACACCGTTAAAAACATAGTATAATTTATGGCTTCGCAACGTTAGGGAGTGGACGGGTATTGCAAATGCGGAAGAGTTGCTGCATCTGTCGCAGGACGAGACGCGTTTCAGAAAACTGACGGCCAACCTCCAGTAATGGACAGGCACTTGAAGAAAAAGAACAACACAGTCATGACGTAGCCATCTACCTATGAGGGAAGACAACACAAGAATTGTATAAGCCTTATTAAGATATAATAAAGTTATAGAATTAAATACACTGGATACACAACATCGCTGTTGTGAACTAACTTTGCGAGCATATCCTATCCTACTTAATATTGACTTTAAAAAAAAACTCAAGATTAAGTAGACGTTTATTATTCTTGTATTTATTATTCTAATGTAGTATCTATTGCATCGCAATTTATGAAGACGTGATTAGTTTGTTTTATGAATCTATTAAGGTTCTATAATATATGCACTTCTTACAACATATCCATAATATTTATTTTTTTCCCTTACTAGGGTTGCCTGAAAGAGATCGATGGTTATCTTTGGGTTTGTTTGTTTTGTATAAATGTAACGAAATGTGAATAAATAAATAAAAAATAAATAAATGACATCGATTGTGTTGGAGACTGTAATCTGTGCTGCAGACTGGTTGAACAGATCTCAGTTGATTTAAAGTAAAGTACTTTTAATTATTTCACAAATAATACACAGAAAACACAAAAACACTGTTTACGCACAGTATATATAACGATATATTTTTACAGTGTATAATTTCATACTGTGATTTCAGTTGTTAGACCGCTTCCGCACAGAATTGAATTTGACACCGCCAGTTGATTGGAATAGAACTACCCTCTTTATGGAGACATCGAATGATTTTAGCGCTTTATTCATTTCTACAAATATCTCTGGGAGATTTCGGATCGTTACCAACTTAGATTTTTATCGTAAGTTTCATATGTAGCGGTGCCGACTACTCGGATCCGTGCTACCATCCCGTTCATTTTTTTAAACCATTGCCGTTCCCAGTTGTCGAATCCAAGTAGGTATTCCGCACCCAATGTGTTGCCGACCACTCTGACATGCATAAATATTTTGAAACAAATCATATCTAATATTTACTTAATGAAAATACGCCGTAAAAAAAATTTGGTTTCCATCCATAATCGTACCTACAATCAATACTTTATAACATATTATGTGACATTCATTTCGTCATCATGTTTAAACTATTAAAATTGATTCATCTTAAAAAACTTTACAATAAAATTGAAACTATTTGTGACTGCCAAGACAATAAATCTAATTTAAAAAAACATGTTGATGAAAATACCTTTACAGATGATCTTCCTTACACAGAAATGGCATTAAAATTGGTAAAGCCATTCTATGTAATACTACTACAGTGCGAATACCGATTTGGGTATGCTCTTGCGCCGTTTGACAATATGCCTGACGAGAAACATGTAAGTGGTGAATGAAAAGTACTTTGTAGCACACAACTGTGCCTCTACTCTTGCCAAATCATGAATAAAATACCATTTGATTTGAAGGATAAGGTGCCATATTCTACATACCATTTAGACTTTTGTGAGATTTTACTGCTTTATTACGATTTGTGATAACGATGCGCTAAGACTTTTTTGAAAAACGGGAGTAAGAGTTACTTGCGTTTCTGAATCCTTACCCTTGGTAGTAATATTTCGACTTTCACAATAATTGTTTGTCTAAACAGCTTATATTTAATTACAGATTGATGATGCAATATCAGTTCTGGGAATAAAAAGTGAATTCAATGAGACTTATTTGTATGAAGAGCAGTTCTATTCGCAGTTTTCAATGTTGGAAGATCACGAAAATGAAGATGAATATGAAGATGACCAATATCTGGACGATGAGCTTTAATATACCTAAAATATAATAAATTTGTTTTATTAATTCTTTCTATATTTTATTTAATTACAAAGCATGACTCTCAATACTGAAGGCTTGCGTTCGAATCACGACCTATCACGACGATTTTTCTTTCTGTGCTCTTGTAAAGCAAACGAAGAGCAGATGGCATGTCTGAGATCTATATATGCATATAGGTTCAAAAAAAAGAAAACGGTTCAAAAATCGGTTAAATAATGTCATTATTTTAAGTAATTAATTTTGTTTATGGAAGAGCTGGGACACAGGTATTTTTTACTTAAAAGGTTTTCCAAAACTTACACTTAGGAAAGAAAATGTTCTTAAAATGAATAAAGACTTTTTATTATTATTATTATATGACAGATACGACCTCAAAATGTTCAAAGTAAAAGTGTCCTCCCTTAAACGCGGTCAACCCACTCGCTGACAATGGCTTCCACGGGCTGCGATGACTGCCCTTTTTGGTCGTAAAGTAGGCTCGTTTGTCGCTGTATTTTAGTAAAATACTAATCAAAAATATGGATGCAATCTCAGGCAAATCAGGTTGTAAAGTCACTGGATCATTATTATTATTTTACATGTAATATTGATATTTAGCTATCTCTGTTACTTACAAGAAGCCTATAGCCCGGACATTTTCCGCGATAAAATTTCTAAGCAATATTTAGTCTCAAGAATAAAGAATTTATTAAACAAAAAAATCAATTATTCGGACTCCGAAATATCTCCAAAATGAAATCCTATCCTATCAATTACTGAATAATTATTTTTAAATAGAACAGGGGCAGCAGGCTCACCTGATGTTAAGTGATACCGCCGCCTATGCACACTCTCGATGCCAGAGGGCTCGCGAGTGAGTTGCCGGCCTTTTGAGAATTGGTACGCTCTTTTCTTGAAAGACAGCTGAACAGCTGGTTCCACATATTGGCGGTGCGGCAAAACGGTTTAGGTGATGCGGGTGGAATTTTTTATTCTGCCTTACCATCCGATGATGAAACTCAACTGCAGGTATTAATCAGAACAACTCCTCTGAACCCTCTCGATCGTAAATGCAGTAGAACATGCAGAGTGAAACGTGAGACGTGAGACATCTCTACGAAAAGCCAAGGGATTATTAAATAAATTATTTGATAATATCATAGTAAATTTAAATCGTTTCTAAATAAGGCTTTTAACATAAGCTAGCTAATAATACTTGATGTCCGATGACGATATTGAGAAATTGCAAATAACTTTTTGAAAGAAATTTTTCCGAATGCTTTTAAAATTTTTTAAACTGATGTTTATATAAAAGTGTCAAAACGTGTGAATAAAAGTCTCGCTTTATAGTCTTTTGCGTTGAAATAGGAAACGTTGGGAGTAACAAAAATCAGAGGAATCCAACTTTTGGTTGAAAGAATATCTGAACATTGTATGTATTAACACTTTAATGGACGACATATACATATTTTTGACGCAATTTGTCATACCATCTGTTCAATTAATGATCTAATATTGATATGTATTTTATAAAAAAATATTAATTATTTGAATATAAATAGTTAGAAATAATATGTATAGGATAATATTTGTTAAGAAACAAATTATATACCTCTCACATCTTATTGCATTCGTTCCTGTCTCATGCGTTCGTCCACCTTGGCTGTGTAATGCGATATGTCATCTGGCCATCTTCCTTTAGGTGCTTATCTATGACTGACTATAAATGTTTAAAATTTATTTTAGTATCCTATTTATAGCAATTTCAATAATTATTTTTAAGATTGTAAATAATATTATTAGCTAATGAATTGAAATTAAAGATTGAATCTAAAGTCATATTAAGACGATTAATTATTACGACGATGATTTTCACAACCTTAATACTATTTACAATTCACACAGAGTAAAAAAAAAATATTGTAGTATTTATCTTATATTTTGAAATGTGTGCAACCTCTGCGATGTAACTATAAATTCAACATACACATCAAGTGAATCGTAACACGGAAAATGCAGTTCCTCTTCATAATTCTCATAATTACGTTGACGGATTGTAAGAAATCGAAGCGAGCATCCGTTGACTCCTACAACAAACACGATGTAGACTTCGGTCACATCTATAGAAATCCAGAGAAAAACAGACGTCTATTTGAAGGTGGCGATAAATTAAACATAGAAGATGCATATGCTATGAGAGACAACAGTCGAGACATAGCCGGCAAATACATGCCACCACGGGACAAAATGCTATATGAAAAAATGAGAAAAGCAGAAGAAAGTGAAGTGATGAGAAATAACAGTGGTAATCCAATGTATTTTAACTTTGAAGCTATATTAGATCGTAATCTAGCTAGATCTTATCCTAAACCACTGGTTAAGACTATCCCACGCCCAGATACACCATTCACTAGTAAACCGCATAATATAAATATAGATGAGATAGAAGAAAGGACATATATGATAAAAGAATCTACGAGTAACTGGACAACGTGTGAGGAATTCGCAAAAAAAGCGTTATTTCATCCTGATGATGTAGTGAATTTGGAGTGGATTCCATTCTATATTTGGTCCTTAAGCAATGTTAAAAATGCAGACATACTTAGATTTACATATCCTACTAAGAAGGTTTTTATTTTATTTATCTAATGAAATAATTAAACATACCAAAACTAACTAAATTACCGAAACTGCTGAAAAGTAGTTCACCTTATTAGTATTGTTAACGCTATGTGACTCTCATCCTTGAGGTCGTAGGTTCAATTCCCGGCAGAGCAACAACAGACTTTCTGTCTAGGTGCGCAGTAAACATTTAGAGCAACAAGAAAGAAAACATCGTGGGGGAAACCGGCTTGCCTTTGGCACTTATGTCAAAATCAAAATACATTTATTCAGTTGAATCACATGATCACTTTGAATAGTCAACGCCTGTTCGGAATCGCTACCAGCACACAAGGTGAAAGTCCCAAGTCGAAGGCGTGTATCAAGTATAGTAGGAAGCTACCTACTTGCCTATTCTCCTCTGGACAAATGATCATGAAACCGATACAAAATCTGAGACCTACACCTGAAACGGTTGTAGCACACCTTTTTTTAGTAAATATTTATGAGTACTTATCACAGTTCCTAGGTTCGATAACTAGGTAAACAATTTCAACGAATACAAAAACAAGATTAGCTGATATATGCAATATGCATATAGAAAAGTCAAAAGTAAAGTAGTAGATACGTTCTGAGTCTTTAATGTTTGGACATTTGAAGTTAATAATAGTTTAACATAAAAAATATATTTTAGCTAGTGCAGAAATTTAAAACAGATTACGGCCCGCATGTGACAGGGATAGAGTGGAACCAACCAAAGCTATTGCTAAACGATACCAGAGAAATTTTGCTAATTGCGAAAGACAGACGTGGTCTCTTTCAAGGTATTGTCAAAAGTGATCTTCCGGAATCGATAAAAGGTTCGTAGATTGATAATACAAAATAAATAACAAACATATCAACAAGATAATCAAGCTTTTCATAATTTTGACGATAATTTAAATGATCCTAATCCTTAGGATTGATTTGCTCCAGTTAAAAGAAGTAGTATGACTCAAAATATGGCGATTAAAAAGAGTGGCGTAGTCTTTCTCGCCAGTTCTTCTCCCTCTACTATCTTGACTTGCAAACTGGTAGTAAATGTAAAGAATCAATTAAACATCTTTTCTGTTAACGTTCATAAGTGTACTTGGTAACCTATATGAATCAAGTTATTTCGCGTTTGAGTTTTAACAAATAAGATATTACTAGTGACAGCGTCTTTCACAAATTAAATTCTTTAGACCACTCCTCTTTCTTTTACATTACTTTCTTACTTTAGATATGGGACACAACAAAAGTCTCACTGGTCTCACGCATAACGCCACTGCCAGCTTCCTAAACTAATTATTTTTCCTCCTGAACCTTCTTAAAGTTAGAGATATAAATTCACAAGAGGTGTTATTTAAATAGTATTTGACATAATATAATCATATTCTACTATTTACTATTTTTAGGCACAAATATAACGCTGCCCATCCTGAGTTTACGCATAAAAATACTGGACCCTTATTTGGCTCTGATGTATTGCGATGATAAGACCACGTATATAATGGCAATATTGGGTGAAGAGCCACAATCAGATCCAGAAAAGATTACAGCTGCTTCAATTTTGAACTTCAGAGGAAAAGGAACACCAGTTTCTTCACGGGGACATGATAGTTCTGCTATCAGTGATTTGATGAAGGAGAAATTTTTGGACGTAGAACGACAAATTGAAAAGTCGAGGAGTTTAAAACCACCACGGTTTGATTTAAGCAAGCTGTAGAGTATTTGAAATAGTTGTGTGTATAGTTGATATAGTTTGAAATTTATGAGAGATATTTTAATTAAATTCTGTATAATATAAATTTAGTGGAGTTATTATTTGCTTACATGGTACTATTGCACCATGATCACTACTTCCCCTTTTATTAATTATAACGAGTAAACGGCGTGTTGGTAGATGGAAAAGTTATGGCATCCGGCACAGGAAAAGACACGCTTCACGAAACTGACCGCCGACCAGTATGGAGAGACATTAATAGAAGATGTTATTTGTTATAGGGCAGTTTATCCCTTATATCCCTATCTTAGCCTTACAAATAATTCTTAGCCCCCGCCCTGGCGGGGAGGGCGCCATGTAACATACATATTTAAAATCACAAAAAATCTATAATTAAAAAAATATAATGAAAACCTCAAATTAAAAATAGTTATTTAATAAATTATCCGATTGACGAAATCGATATCGAATAAACTAAGAATCAAATTGCCATTCGGCGGGTAGTTGACCCACGTTGGGAACACTGCTATATGGAAAGTAAATAAGATGAATATGAGTAAATAACGTAGACCATTATGTAAGAAATAATTCAATTCAATGATATTCTCCTCTGGATATTCTTCTTCTTCTTACCCGCTCTACGCCCTTGACTTGCGAACTGGTTGTAAATGTAAATTTACAGTTAATTTAATTTGTTTTTCTTGACGTTCATAAGTGTACATGTTTACCTAAATGAATAAAGATATTTTGATTTGATTTGATTTGATTTATAAATAAAAAATAATAGTTATAGTAAAAACATTATTAGTTTTCGAAACGAGCAAATACGTACATATGATCTCGTTTTCTTGTAATGAAGAATGTACAAGATTCAGTCTTGTAAGAACTCATTACGATTATACAATTTAGCAACTTCGAGATATTGTTTTGATAATGCTTATTGACATTCATGAACAGAAACATCCGACATCACAGCTATAAGATGATCAGCAACGTGTTGGGAGTTTTAGAACTATGTTTACCTCAGCTATACATTTTGCATTATTATTAACAGCTATGAGTACTTCAGTGGATCATAACCAGACGACAAGTTGTGATGATTTTGGAAGATTTGCTCGTTTTAATCCGTATTCAGTCTTAGATGATGTATGGATGTCGTTTTACTATTGGGGCCCGACGTCACCGACGTGGTTCGTCAAGTTTATTCTTCCCAATCGAGAGGTATTATTCTTATATATAAGATGTAGATCGTTAGATGTTAGAGCAGTGTTGGCCTAGTGACTTCAGCGTGCGACTCTCATACCTGAGGTCGTAGGTTCGATCCCCGGCTGTGCACCAATGGACTTTCTTTCTATGTGCGCATTTAACATTTGCTCGAACGGTGAAGGAAAACATCTTGAGGAAACCGACATCTCTTAGACCCAAAAAGTCGACGACGTGTATCAGGCACTAAAGGCTGATCACTACTTGCTACTTGCCTATTAGATTTAAAAAATGATCATGAAACAGATAAAAAAATCTGAGGCCAAGACCTAAAGAGGTTAGAGCGCCACTGATTTATTTATTTATTTTAAAATGTAGATATATATAATATAGCTCGTATTTGCTTAAATGATTTAGTTATTTGCTTCTTTTAGTAATTCATTATTGTAATAAGTAAAAAAAAAAGTATATTATTTACGTGTACGATAACTTTAATTATAGTCTGAATATGAAAAATCATTAAGCATCAAATTTTCAATAACCAAAATGAATCATTTTTTAAACAATTTCCTTTTTTTAATTTAATTTACTATTCATTATTTACACAATGCCTGTTGTAATATCGTTGTGATCAACTGCACTTTTATAAAACATCGTGTTTTTATTCTTACTTTTATCTCCAAATGTAAGCGAATCAATATTACACAAAGTTATGTGGTTTATATTTTAATATGTGTATAGCAACTAATATCATTATTTTATATAGCTTATTTTCTAATAATTTAATTTAAAATTTCTCACTAAGCGAATGTAAATTTGAGAAATGAAGTCTGAACCGAACAATACTAAGGGCCTGTTTCACAATGTCCGGATAAGTTCCAAATAAACTATTTATGGTAGGATTAACTAGGGTTTGTTGTGTTTCACGAGTGTCAGATAGCGCTATTCGTCATGAAACGCGAAGTTTCTTATTCGGAACTTTTATCTTCCAAATAATTGTGTTGCATAGCTATTTGGTACTTTATCCATACATTGTGAAACAGACCCTAAGATTTATAAATATTAATTGACAGTTATGCCGATTATTTTCCAGCAAATAGACTACCTCAAGTACCTAATAGATGACCACGTCCGAGAACCAGTAAACTGGACTGCTCCCATGGTGCTGTTAAAGGAAAAGAGTAATGTAACACACCTTCTGGTAGAACAGGGAGATAGAGGACAGTACATCGTATATACTCCATATAAAGGTATTTTCTATCAATCTAATTACTTGATATATCATGTAAACAGATACTCGTATTGATTTGTGGGGAATAAATCCTTTGATTGGATTTTCCGATTACTATGTCTTTGATATTTTTTATGTTTAGCCAAGAATTATTTGATTTAAGCATAGGTTACTATTAAGAGCGTACAAATTCTTAAAAGGCCGGCAACGCACTCGCGAGCCCTCTAGCATCGAGAGTGTCCATGGGCGGCGGTATCACTTAACATTAGGTGAGCCTCCTGCCCGTTTGCCCCCTGTTAAATAAAAAGAAAAAAAACTATGTCTTTGATATTTTTTTTGCATAGCCAAGAAATATGTATTTGATTTAAGCATACACAATTACTAGAATCAAAAATGTATAATAATCAGTACAATGCATATATGTAATATTACAGAATTCTCACTCTGGACTATTTTTGAGCAATATAAATTCTATTCATTCACGACCACAGTCTGGCACACACCAGACACTACCTTTTTGATTAGCTATTTCCTTGATTAATTTCCTTTGAATGTAATTTAGAAATTGAGAAAATGATTAAATATAGTTCCGTTTTCAGTTTCATCAATTCATGATTCTCAACGCGGTTATATTTCGTGTTCTACTATGAACAGTTGCTATCTGCGTAAAAAGTTACATATTTAAATTTCCAAATTACAGATTTATCGCCAGGTGATACAGTTGACGTTGTATCAGTGCGCTTAAAACAGTTTGACAATGGACGCTATATTGGTTTTATGAATTGTGATGTAAGTATTAAAAAATCGTCTTTTATTTATAAACAAGGGCTTAAATGGTACAAGGATATTCTCTCACACGCGAATAATAATGAAACAACCAGTGGCGCAACAGCCTTTAGATTCTGGGTGCTCAGTTTTTTGTATGTCTTTCGGTAATCTTCATTTTTACGTACAGGCAAGTAGGTGATGTACCGGACTGCCTTCGAATATTTAGTATAATTCCTGCCGGTTTCCTCTCGCTGTTTTCATTCACGGTAGGGGCATGTGTGTGATCTTCGAGTTCAGACCTCGGGTATGAGAGTCGTATTTAGAGATGCATTTTACCAACACGGTTCCCATACCTAATTGAGACTAAATTACACATGCGTCGTTTTGAGCCCAAAAAGCTATATTTTCATGGAGTAGCAGTTGTAGTTGTAGAAAACTATTGTTACAGTTGAAACAAACGAAGAAATAATAATTAATTCATTTAATAACAAAATAATCGTTCGACCGAGTTCTAACACTGATTTGCTAAGAAGAACTTTATTAATTAGATTCAAAACTTTTTTAACTCAAAAGTAAGACAGTCCTCATTTGTAACCCTAACATCCCTACGTGTTTCCTAGGTTCAATTCTTGGTGAACAATTTATTGTATACATAATCTTAAATAGAAAAGAAATGCGTGGCGGATACACAAATTGGACAGTTTTTCTGAACACCGTGACGCCAAACATATTTAAATAATTAAATTATGTACTAAGGCCAGTTACAAAGACACCATAACATTTTACCATTGAACCATTAAAATTGCACAAAAAACTTAATAAACCAATAGCTACTTTGACGTTCCATATAGCCGTTGCAAGAAACCTGTTTTGTTGACGAAAATTTCTATTTGAATACATAGTAAATTATTAATTATTTTATTTATAAATTGTCTTATTTTGGAAGCAAAAGAAACCTGCCAATAAAGGTAAGACAAAGAAAGGCATGGGCCCTGTTATGGATTACGACACTTAAAAAAATATATATTTTTCAGCTACATGTGGCCTACGCCCTCGTCAGACTGAAAGACGTTCCAAAGAAGAAGTTCATTCAAGACGAGGCAGCTAAAATGGGATTTAAGGGTCGTAAAGGCAAGTCTTATTTGTACCGTGGACACGAATGGATGCCCATAGAAGAAGCAGACTACGACCATTACATTGATAATATAAATCATTCTGATGAGGAATATTGATTTAAGTTTAATTATTTTTGAAGCTTTATACATAATACCCATTCATAGAAATACACTGACTTCGCTAACAACTGTATCTGATCTTATTTATTCTTGGTTCTGTGGGCTTAGAGTACGCCGAGAATTCGCGCTTCTGATGTACTTAATAAAATTGTTACATGGCAAAGACAGTAATTCGGCAGTATTTCAATACCTTAGCTTCAATGTGCCTGATGGGTACATCAGACAGCGACATCGTCCGGCTTTACTTCATGTGCCCACAGCAAGGACCAACCTTCTGAAAAGGGCACATATGATTCGGTGTATTTATTTAGTTAACGAAATACATAGGTTTACGGACATTTTTATTGTCCTTACCTTATCTTGTTATTATGTAATTTTGTTTTTCCTAATTAATTTCGTATGTTTGTTTTTTGATTGAACAAAAATTGTCGCCTCCGAAATGTGAATCTTCCACTCTCTCCTCTTCTCCTTGCCAGTAAAAAAATTAAATTTAAATGAGTCATTTTCCAAAGACATGTCTTCAATACATGATTGGTGTACGTTAATCTACCTACGTGGTCATTTTATACAGCTCACACGTAAGACATAACTTTTTGCTTGGCACTGAAATTTTTTAGTCAAGTAATGAAACTTCACCAATCCAAGTCATTTGCCTAGATGTTTGATGAACTGTCTGAATATCTTTCAGGCCGCTAGTTAAACGGCGGTGTTTAATTAAAAGGATGTTAATAGAACCGCCCATTAAGATAGTTGGCTGCGACATATAGGTAAAGTTTAATATAAACTTACGATAATGCCTAGTTTCGCTGTTACAGTTGTTATATACAATGGTGTTTTTATATGTAAAAAATACGATATTAAACTAAGTTTAATCTGTCACACATCTGCCCCTTTTGCCACATAGCGATCACGACCGCTCTGTCAAGAGTGTACCGAATAAGAAGAGAGTATAATCTATGTTTTATAGTAAACTTCGCCTTCACAATTTCGACTAACTTATAAAGGAAAATCACGAAAATTATGATACAACCAACCGTTTTCCTTGCTTATTTAAGTAATTAGTTCAAACAGGTGCCCATTAACCGTGTAAATATTTGAGGCTATTGTTCAAGTGCTTCGGGGCACATTTACTGATATATATTATTCATGTACTTTTATTAAGGAGAGTTGTTGGCCAAGGCGCTTAAGCCCTGAGGTCGAGCGCTCAAATTCCGGCTGAACCAATTGGTTTTTAGTTTTTAATGATACATTTTTAACATACGGGACAGACAAACTCTAGGATTTTCTTTAGACTAGTGTTTCCCAACTTTTTTTGTGCAATGCCTATAAATTCTTAAGCCCCTAAATATATAACATAATATATAATTTTGAATATTAAAAAAAAAAGAATTTTTCACTCATGAAACTTTCATGAATAGGACTTATCACTAGGAAGTTGTTAAATTCCAAATAATTTTAATAAAGATTTTTCTATATTAATCTTTTATTTTAATTTATTGAGATCCTTTCTCTTGATGCTTGCTGCACATAGATTTTATATTACCATTATTCTACGACTACATACATATTTACATATGCCTGACAAACATATTTACGTGTATATAGATTAAATAAGTAAATGTATTAAATATGAAATTTACATATTTATAAGCACTTAATAATTAAAAATTAAATAAATAACTTTCAATACAAATAAGATATTATATTATATATTACCATTATTATATTTTAATCGGGTAAAAGTTGGAACGCAATTAGGTTATGAAATAAAAATGATTCAAAATGCAATGGAAATACCGAAGATGTACCTCTATCTATTTAATTTATACTCTGTGCTAAATATAATAACTTGAGACTAAGTTTTTGTTCACTTTGGGAGACTCTTGGGCCGTGGGGTTCAACCGCAGGCGCAATTTGTTGAGTTGGCGCCTGGTAGATAGTACCAGCGACAACAGAGCTGATGCATTCCTCGCTCAACCAATAAGTATTGCAATACATTATACAGCGAAAATGCTGCCAGCGTTAAAGGTACACCACAGTGCCACAGAGACCCAACTTTTTTAATTTATTTCATTTATCTTATCAAGAATTTTTAAATATCTAAGAAAATTGTGAATTACTTTATATAATTCCATTTTTATTTTTAACAAGTTAAACTAAAGAATTCGTGGATATATTATATAAGAAATGTATCCCTTTGAAAATAGTTATTAGTTATATAAAGCATATGTATCTATATTCCAGCGGATATGTACTCAAATTGTTAATCAATTGCAAACTTCATCCATTTGCAGCAGGAAGGAGATTCATTCAAGAGGATTTCATAATTGAGTATACATAATTATAGCAAGCATTTTTCCTACTTGAAGTTTAAGCCGCGAGAGAATTTGTTTTAAGGGAGGTATTTGGGTCCGATTCTCAGTTAGAGCACAAATTGTTGCTAAATTACAATTTGTTTCTCATTTTTGCTGCTTTTGAGCAGAATGTCGCATGTTCAATCTTCTCAAATGTGTTAAATTTTATCTGTTACGTTAACTTCATCTGTTCGCATCTGCAAGGAGATGAGAGTTCAAGAGTTGTTCAGATTAATTAATAATATATATGTAATAATTTTGTCATTGGACGTCCAGTCAGAATATGAAATACCACCCGTATAACCTCGACGTCCATTGTTTCACAACTGAGCGTTTCTTGAGACAAGTTTTGCAGAATTACTATGTGGAACCATCAGCCCACTGACGTATTTCCGAACGAATTAAACTTCCTTCAAGAACACTTAGACTGGTCGAGAAGCCATTTAGGTCGAAGTAGTACCACCTTCTTTCCACCACAAAACAGTGAGTATATATTTCTCCTCATACTAAACAAATAGCCCGTCTTAAAGAAGGTAAAGTTCGATCTCTTGTTGGCTGGCCAGTTATAAGTCGAAACAAAAGACTGTCCGTTTCGTTCTTTTGTGATTGGTCATCAGCTTCTCTAGTTCATGAACCATGATGCGTTGAGCAGCATTTTAAAGGAAAATGTTTTGGTTGCTATAAATATTTTACAATATGACTAATAAGTTTGGAGACAACGTCGCAAGTTGGTATGGTTAAAAAAATATCTTATGACTTTTATATTATTTAATGGTTGAATTATTTATAGCGGTTTTTATTGAAATACGCGTTGTCATCATAAAACGCCGGACAACTATTACCGTAATAAATTGTGTAGCTTTTTTTTGTCCTTCTGAATGTTATCACAAATGCTAAGTGTCACGCTTGTCATTTCAATGATAACTTAGACATATGAACACCTTAAAAGATAAGTATTAAAACTAATCAGACGTTTACTTATTCACAGTATAGATGCATAAGAGTTATTAATATTTATAAACTAACTAACAAAACTAATAATTTATTTAAATAAAATGTTCCCTTCGCCGTTTCTAACGTCAAAAACACAAGATTAATTAAGACATATAGACCCAGTTTTCATCAGTTTAATAGACAGGCATTTGATCTGTAAATACACAGTCGAGCTCTCGGCAATGATGCTATCGTCAAGCTTGTACAGTTTCCAGGATCGCTTCTTTACCTTCTGAACCTGGATTCGTCAGAGATCCACAGAAACACGGCTGCAGATAGCCCAATGCCAACTACAACTGAAGCGATTCTAAGCCTCAACAGTCAAAATAATGATAGGGACGATTACGGGATAATGAATGAACCAATCTGATATTATTAGTTGATTTTACCAAGATTATTATTCATCTAACAACGCTAAATTAACAAAAACACGATACTAGAGTTTGATGCCACAAATAAAACTTCTAGATTTCCATGGACATAATATATAGACGAAATAAATAATACACGATTTCCATAGCCATTAAGCATTCTTAAAATGGGGTCATTCGATATTTTACTATCCAGACTCTTTTAATGTTTAGGAAGCGGCTCTTGTAAAGACCAACTTAGACGGTACACGCGTAAACCCGTCCGTTCAACGAATAAATTATATAATTTATGGCATATTTTTTTGTAATGGCAACCTCAGACGGCGAGTACCATAGTTTTTCGATTTTAAAACTTTTGACGTTGGTTTCGACTTTTAAATATCCAACTAACGATATAGAAAAAAAATTTTGAATTTCGAACTACCTACTGACGATATAGTAAAGGATTTTTGAATTTCGAACTATTTACTATACAGAAACAGCGTTTTGAATTTCGAACTACTAACTTTATAGAGAAAGGTTTTTTGAATTTTGTACTTAACTGGTTAATTGTCTACATAATTATGTATTAAGGTTTTGACATTGTCATATCTACTGTCATTTCAGGTCTTAAAGTTTTGTACCAAAGATACCAAAAACAACGTCTCTTTTTATTATTTTAGATATATGAAAATCTACAAGTTAGACATATTATATACTTGCGTATTTAAAACCTGTAGTAGCGCCCACGGCTTTAAAGTACGTAAGTTTCTTTCTTTGGAGAAACATTTCTATAGGTAATTAGTGATCATTTGTACACACGAGAAATACATCTTCATTTGGCACCATTCACGGGACGTTTCAATTTTTATCACTAACTTTACGATTCACCAAACTCGCGAAACAATGGCCGATAGTCCTGAAATTAACGCTTTAAAAGCAATTTGTCCATAATTGTTTCAGTAACTTCAGATACTTTGTTTCTGTATGATGTTCACATATATATATTATTGAGCAATACAATTATGTTATAATAATAGTGTAGTGTTTTAACTAAAATGATATTTCTCTCATCTTGTTGTTAGATGTGCTTTGTTTCTATGATTTTGTTTCATATTTTTGTTATATAAAACAACATACATTCTTGATCATACTTACAAACATTCAATACCATACCTACTATAAAGTTAATATTAATATTTATTTGATGAAGACCTACAAATTGTTGGTGGTATTTCTTGTGGTCTCACATCGTAGAACCAAAAACAAACCAAAAATTTAACCATCAATTTGTCACCAACAGTTTCAAAATGGCCAACCTGCGCCGGAAGTTACGGAGTTTGTACTGACTGTGGTGCACTAACATTTTCATTGCAAAACTGTCGAATTTATACCTCCAGGAACAATGATATTTTTTTAAATCGAATAATTCAGGATACAGTTTACTTATGTCAAAACATTCTGTTACATTAGACGTTTTATGTCTAAGGAGAAAATTAAGGAGAGACTTAGACTAAGTATGGAATTTAACGATTTAGAATGGGATATATTCATATGGAGTTTGACAGGGAAGTAGTGATCTGGAGGCCTCGGGGCAGCAGACAAAGCAGTGGAGGCCAAATTATTTTCCAAATAAAATGAAAAAAATGTACCAATGTTGTTTTTCAATGTATAATTAACTGTGAAACCAAGCATATTATTTTAGTATCTAAGAAACATATAAAAGTCTACTTCTAACTAACTTGTCAGAATTAAAAATGTTTTTTTTTCTAGGACAATTGTAGGTCTGTAGTCCCGGTTGCCCTCCCTTAAATCGAACCCTGGTTTACGGACAGGACTACGAAGTCAAACTACGATATGCTAAGTGTCGATTGCGTCTTTTGCCAACCCTTAGAATCAGGCTTGACCCTACGCATTCGTATATGTCATACGTCATACGTGTGTGTCGAATCATAATAGTAGTACAAGAAGCAGTGTTTCTACATCGAAATTCATCTTGTAAATGAAGCATCAGTATTACTTTGCGGTCAAACACAACTGCCCCATTTAAAGAAAAACACTTTTTTACGGATTATAGTTATGTATTATTGTATTTAAACTTATAATTACTTACTTACTTACTTATAATTATAAGTTTAAATACAATAATACATAACTATAATCCGTAAAAAAGTGTTTTTCTTTAAATGTGTAAAAGTTATGTTAATAAAAGACAATACTATGTACAACTGCTCCAATCAGTCGTAGTCGACTGCATTATGCGGTCGTGTTGCAGTCGTGTACGACTTCAAAGCGACCGCTCTACAGCAGTCGGACTCGGCTGCAGCATGCAACAGTGTAAGACAAACATGTTACAAGGAGGATAATGTAATACTCATGAAAATGTTATAGGAAGGATATACATATGTAAAATTGAGATGCGGACTTAAGAAGGCGCTGGGGCTAACCAGATCCACCTCACTATCGAGTAGCGACGACGGGACTACGACGGGACTCTTTGTCGCAAGAAGTCGCATAGATGAACCAACCATCCGCGAATATACACTAAATACCTTATTAACAAACACAGCACGGTGTCTATAACGACTCGGCGAAGGGTATCTGTTGAACGTTCCACTGAGTTGTTTATCATCGCAGTTTTATTGTAAATTTTTGGTGCAGCGCTGTAGAAAGCCTACCTAGCTTCAGCCCCGTTTCCACATTAATAAGAAACGCATTACCAACTGATTGGATGTAACAAAGAGTCGATAATTATCATTTTAGTTCGGGTTTCGGAATCATCCATCTTGGCGTGGGATGACGTGCGTGAATGATTTACGATTGGAACATGTCGTTTGACCTCCACCTAACATTATGAATGAACTACATTCATTAGCTAACTGTTTAACTAGGTTTTACAATCAAGATTTTATACCAACGCTCTTATAAACCTTAATTAGATAACACATTTACCTATATATTTATTTCGACTCTCATATGTTCTTTATATATATCGCCGGCTATGCACCAATGGATTTTCTTTGTATGTGCGCTTTTAACATTCGTTCGAAGTGTGATGAAACAAATCGTTTGGAAATCGGCTGTCCAAATCCAAAAAGTCGATGTGTGTCAGGCACAGGAGTCTAATCACTTACCTATTAGACTGATAGATGATCATGAAACAGACACAGAAACCAAAACTAATAATAAATCATAATCCAAAAAATAACTCATTTCATTTATAATTTTTATTTCATAGACAACTAGGTGATCAGCCGATCAGACAGAAGTCTCACTCACATGGTTTAGAACATGACGATTTCCTTCACCATGCAAGCTACTGTTACATGTACACATTGAGATAAGTATATTGGTGCTCGGCCCAAACCTGCAACCTCAGGTATAAAAGTCGCACGTAAGCCAGGCTTACACTGGTGACTTATGTACCATAGCGAAAACCTTGACTGCTAGATAGGACCTCAGAGAAAGTGTGCACTTCAATAATAATTGTCAGAACAATCTATAAAAGTTTCGTGATGAATACGTCAAAACGATAATTAAGATTTATGGACAGCTCGAACATATATGTATATATAATCGTATAACACAAATTAAATACGAACACCTGCTTCAGTAACAAATATCTTGCTAACCGTACATAACTCTTCCATACAAATCTATTACTAGCTTATTAACTATTCGATTTAAAGATCGAGCTAACGGTACTGGACTGTGGATACAAATATAATACAAAATGTTTTGTTTAAAATAATAAGAACATTAATTGTATTTGATTAAATACAACGAAAGTATTCGTGAATATATTATAATATTCGTAAGTTTAATAACTTATACAAAACTGGCTCTGCCGCAGAGCGGAATACGATAAACACCAAACTTTCTTCATGTTTGTTAGTTGTAGTGTTGCTTAGGAGTCTCTTAAGTGTGGGATTCAAGTGAACAGGGGCTGAGTAAAGATTTAAGTTAGCGGTTGGTACCAGTGACCTTAGAGCTGGTGCTTTCCTTGGTGAACGTACTAGTACCCGGTTTTTTATGGAAGAGGAGGGATGGAGGGAGAGGGTTGAACATTACATTGAGAGAAAGCTTGCAAGTGCTTAACCGGCCTTTTAAGAATTGGTACGCCCTTTTCTTGTTACCTTAGTCGAATGGGGGCAGCTGTTTCTACATACCTACTGGTGGTGCGCGGAAAAAACTGCCTTTAAAAAAGCTCAGTTTTTTACTTTCTTACTTATCCAATTAAAATTTTTCTTATTACTACGAATATTAGGAATATTTTAGATACTTTATATGTGTGTGTTATTTAATAAATGAACTCTAAGTCAAGGAGTATATTACGAACACGCACACATACACAGAGGCTTTAAACGTCTTTGTTAAATAAAATATAAAAGGATAATTATCACAATATATTCATGATTAAGTTTGACATGCCGTTATTTTTAATTATTAGAAGATGAAATTAAAGATAGTAGCTTTATTAATCATAATATCTAACGCGATGAAATGATAACATCCCTATCACACTGTTTGCCTAATGAAAAACTATTAACATGAAAAACGGGGTGCAGAAATTGATCTTTATCAACTTCTACAGTTTACTTATCAACAGTTGTTAAAGAATTTCACTAATTATATTTTTCTAATTAATAATCAGTAACTTGACAAGTCGAAATTACTATTACTCACTAATTAAAATGTAATATTAACATAAGCTATTCTTGGGCCGTGGGGTTCAAGTGCTCAGGCGCTAATTAAGATTTAATTAGGCGCTGGTAGATGATATCCGTACATTGTGAGAGTAGCAGTTACTAGTAGCAGACGGTACGTGGGAAATCTTCCAAAGAGGTATCACATGCAGATGCGAAACCGTCATGCGCCATAAAGAAGAGGCTGAGAGGTCCTGTAAGATCTTTGTCCTGTCGGAGAAAACAGCGTTATCGTTCTTTCGTGCAACACGTTGTGTAATCCTGGGCAATCGGAAGCTTTAGCGGAGCAAGGTCAATTACTTATCATCGGGGAGTCATTTCAACGGATGGCAACATGGCGGGCTGCGGACAAGGCTTTGCTATTACGGTGTCCTGTCTCGGGTGAACCAGTGGCATCAGTTGGTTTTGTGGGTATGCTGGTAGCAGAGTAGATGGTATGGGTGACCGCAAAGCTGGTGCTTTCAAGCGAAACTAAACGAAAAAATAAACGATCAACTTCCGTATTGAGAAATGTGTCTTAAGATGAGAATGTTTGTTTAATATTATCTAACGTCGAAAACTAGTGATTTTTTATAAGCATTTTAAACAATCTATGTCACATTGAAATATGTTTTTAATAATCCAATTGTCACAACGAAAACGTAACAACGGCCAACTACAGAACATCAAAATTACAAAAATACAACGAATCAATAAAAATTCTATACACTACAAGCACACATGAAAAAAACCTGTCACCATTCACAACCTGTTGTCACAATTGTCGCGTTAAAAACGACTCAGAGTAATTCATTAGCAGTTATACAAGCGATTATCATAAAACTCTAGTAGAGGATACTTAGAGGCCCGAAATAAATATGCCATGTGGGAATTTAGTATCGAAACTTGTGGGACCCCGCTGCGAGAAAAGGGGCCGCGTTGCGTGGCGCTACGTTTTTTATTTGACGGCATAAACAAATCGATGTAAACGCAAGTTTTTAATGTATAGACATTTTATTTATGTACGCTTGGACTTCATTCTATGTTTTTCTAAAGTTTTGACAGGTTATTTGCTAAGGAAACATCTCAGATCAGCCCGTACCGTTCTGAATACGAAATGCAAGAAGTTGGGATCCGTCCTTTGGATTGGCCAGTTCGAAGTCCTAACCTTAATTGAGTAAATGATGTTCTAAAGAGACGAGTAAGATCATTGCAGCCTGCTCCAATTAACATCAAAGCTAAGAAGAGTCATCCTAGAGAAACATATTTCTTTTAACGTTATTACAAACATTGTGAAAAGAGAAGGATTCAAGCTGTGATTTTGGCAACGAGGTATTAGGTTTTACATTTGAAACTTTTAATTAAAAAAAGAAAAAATGGCATTATTGCCGATCACGTCTTATTGTTTGTATTCTGGTTTTAAAGGAATGCCAGAATTCACTTTCAATTTCAATTTGAAAACTAAGGTTTAGGTACATTTTACAGTGAACGAAAACCTGACATGGTTTATCCGTTGTTGTCTTACACATACAGAGCCTTAAATCGTCCATCAAACGGAAATTTACCGTTTTATTTGCAAGAGTTTTTTAAATATAGATCCTTTGTAAAAACAAATTTAAATTTAAAACGTGAAAATAAAATTATATAAATAACTAGCGGACCCGACAGACGTTGTCCTGTCTACACGTCTTTAATTTGAAAATTTAAAACTTTTTTTAATAAGCTAAAACATTCTGGACCATTTTGATGAAAATTATTATTCAAATGTTATGACAATATCTAACTAATCCAGCACATGGTCTACAATAACACAATGATAACAAAACTTTTTTTTTAATTTGATCGCAGCGCTAACTGTCGGGATACACTAAAATTAAAATTCGAATATTATTTAAAATTTGACACTGCGATGGTAGCGCCGTCTGTCGCATCCAATGTAAAACATTCCAAAATCAACAACTACTAATAAATTAAAAATTAATTAAAAAAACATTGTCCAGCGGACAAAATTGTGAATCTAAACCATTCCCAAATCCCCTTGAACACACACAAAAAATTTCGTCAAAATCGGTCCAGTCGTTTGAGAGAAGTTCAGTGACATACACACTCACAGAAGAATTATATATATAATGATTTATTTATTTATTTAAATCGTGGGCGTATTACGTGATACTTTGAAACAGTTTGTGCTATCAATTTCATCCTGATAATTATGGCGTAAAATATTATATTTACTATTTGTGAATGAGACAACAGTAACATACAAAAAACGTAGATAAATGACTGTAATCTCTCCTTCTACTTTAGGATTTTTTTTCTACAGTTTTTCTACTTTACTATATATTAGTTCCTTAACTTAACAATTGAAGATCTGGACGCCTCGGGGCAAAAACGAATGTTTCAATAAATATTTAATTGTGAAACCAAGTAGATTAATTTAAGTTACAAACATAAAAAATACATTAAAAGAAAAGTTTTTTACTAGATATTGTTTACTACTCGAAATTTAAAACTTTTTTTTCCGAAGTCTCTATTATGGGCTGTAGCTGTGGGCTGGTTGGCCTCCCCCAAAAACCAGCTGGATTTTAATTTATTATTGTATTGACTGAAGCCTGGAAGAAATCCCTTGTTAGCTATAAGGCCGCTTGTTATATAACTTAACTAACCTATTTTTATATGTATGCTACAGATTACATTAAAATTTCCAATTGATGCAAACATGCGTTTAATTTGTATTATTAATACTACTTCGTGTACACGAGAACTAGGTACACATTTATATAAAATATATATAATAAACACGAACACAGTAGAAGTAAATAATATATAAAATTCATGTTCATTTCATATACTCGTAAATAGAAGACGTTTCGAATAGAAGACGAAGAAGAAAAAAACGTAATCCCGTTCGCAATTTAAACAATAATTAATAACTTCGTAACTAACTTTTTAGTTTTTATTCGTTTTTAATCAACAAAAACTAGGCCGGTAGAACAGTCGGCGTATTAGACGTAATAAATTTTTTGATCTGTCATCGGGAAGTAATTTAGAGGGTTTGTGTTTTTATACCTTTTGTTGGCTTCGTCTTTATTCGATTTCTATGAAGAGAGTATTAACAAAGTAGCAGGCGGTACACTGCCTACTTGCAACATTATAAATTCTTATACAATGATCAAAAAGTCTGCGTCAGATGTATATTTTCAACCAAATCAATGGCGGATGCCCAATCATGACGGAGCTAATATATTGCATGAGCATTGTTTATTCTTCAGGTGATCAACCAATTGTGGCCACATTTATTGGAGGATTTTTCTTTTGTCGAATTCGTGACGCTCTTAAAAAACTGGCTGACAATCGTAGTTCGAACGACTTAAAAAATAAAAAATAAAAATCAGTGGCGCTACAACCTCTTTAGGTCTTGGCCTCAGATTTCTGAATCTGTTTCACGATCATTTTTAAATCTAATAGGCATGTAGGTGATCAGCCTCCAGTGACACACGTCGTCGACTTTTTGGGTCTAAAACATGTCGGTTTCCTCACGATGTTTTCCTTTACCGGCAACCGGCATTCGAGCAAATGTTAAATACGCACATTTTCTATGTAGAAAGAAATTCCATTGGTGCACAACCGGGGATCGAGCCTACCACCTCAGGTTTGAGAGTCGCACGCTGAAGCCACAAGACCAAATATGCTCCAAAAGTTCAAATTCACGTTTTAATCGCCTTTACTATAGAACTGAAAAAAATATTTTTGTTTAGAAGTTATTGGCTTTAAGCTTCTGGACTTGGTCTGCTGCTATTTGATGACCTGCTGATTAGCCTTTTTAATAATTACTTAAAGCTCCATCAACATAAAGATCTTTTATTTTTTTTAATGACAAGATTCAATTGAATTTGTAAATCGATTCGTATTTGACGTACGGGCTTGTGTAACCAGCCCACAGATTATATTAAAAGACGATTAAGCCCTAATTTCCCTGTTCACGGGAAAACTATACTAACTAGAGACACGCGGCGCACCCGCCCCACAAATATACAAACTCATAGACAGTGCTTTTTCATTTCCGGTCATAGAGACGTGGTCATAGAGTACAGATTGGGCCGAATTTATTGTTAATTTTTGATAATCGCCATGGCATGTCTAATGACGACTCGTGGCGATTTTTATGGGAATCTGTGTGAGATTTTTATTGTTATTGTTTAATTTGTATATTAATTTATAATTTGTAGATATATTATCTTATTGTAATAAGAGATGTCAGCTATTCATTATTAAAGTTCATACAGGTTCAAGGCAAATATTCTATACTTACGACTTTATAGTATAAAATCTATGCAAAAAAAACAAATAACTTGATAAATTAATAAGTATGCGATACTACGTAGGCAGCACTGAAAATGTTTAGAACTGACTAGTTAGAAACATTGAGATTTGAGTTAGATTAGAGTTAGTAAGTGTCTATCCATTTTTAGTTGTTAATGATTGATGTTTAAACCAATATTAAAAAATTAGTTTTGAAAAAACTTGCCTAATATTTCCATGTGTTGTATATTAAATACAATAAAAAAACGATATATGGCATTTATTATATTATAGAGAATAATCTTTCTTTTTTTTTTTAAATAAATTCGTCTATAAAACCTAGTTCCGGAAATTATTTTAATAATCAATACTTCTTTAATTTATTCATTTTTTTTTGTTTTGCCACGACGAGTTATATATTTTGAGGCAATTTATATTTGATTTTATTGGATAAATAAAATCCTGCTAAACACTGTGAACGTAGTGTTGGCTTAACGGCTTCAATGTCCGACTCTCATCTCTGAGGTCATAACTGAATGACCTCAGGGGCCGAGTGCATTCTGTCTACGTTGAAGGAAAACTTAGTGAGGAAACCGTCATATCTTGAATGGAAACATCATTAACATATGTCATACACAGACTGAAAATAAAAAGATAAAAGGAAATCCATAAAATGGCCAAGACCTTTAAATCCTGTTGTATTATTACTGTTATAAACTGACTATGAAAATTTAGACATCAAATTGTGTGTATTTATTAGATAAAACAGAAGCAAAAATGATATGGCCATTCCAGCTTTCGGTGTTTTAAACTGTAAAAATTTATTATTGAATTATTCCATTTTACTGACACCATGTCATAATTTGCAATTTTTTATTTTTTTTATTATATTAACAATGAATTTAATATTAATTTATATACTTTAAAAGTATGAAAAGTAATCATAAAAATAAAATAACAAAAACAATAACTAACCTTAAAAAATAATTACTAAAATATATTATTAAAAGGAGTTCCTTGAGGCAAGGTTCTGAAGATACTGGCAGGGTTCCCCCTTTGAATAACTAGACTAATTCTTTGTCCGAGGTAGCTGCGAGCTTTTCGTCGACTACCTTTTTGCTATTTCTTAAAAAGCCTTATAGTGCTAGGACCCCACGGACCTAATCGACACCCAATGGGACAAAATCATATTCGGAGCGTAGACCCCTGTATTTGCAAGCTTTAGCTTTTGCAGCCGCTTCACAAGCCACACTAGCTCTGTTATTGATTCCATGAAGATGGAAATTGCCAGCATGTCAGCACATGGCCCATCTTAATTGGATTCAAACTCATACAGTGCCGTTTCTTGCTATCGCAAATTTCATTTCAGTATTATCACTCCGTTTTCCCGAAGGGGTAGGCAGAGGTAACAGATCTCCACTTGCTACGGTCCTGACCTAACTCTCTCGATTTATGCACTTTGAAAACATTCACCATGGATGGTCGTCGATTATGAATACTTTGTCCCTTCTCTAGTAATTCCTGGAATCAGTCCAGGTATGTACGCAAGGCCTATCGAGAACGACTCCACCACGGTTGACTTGTCTGTTGTACTTGTTAAGCCGCTTCCCATTTATCTTCTCTATGGCCTAACTACCTAATACTTGCCCCTACGTTCTCTTTTAACACATCGAATGCTTAAACAATGGACACAAAGTACTAACTGGAAACCAAAACCTTTTACGGCGAATTTTGATCAAGTAAATATTACTGTTTGAAAATATGTATGAATGTATATTTATTAAACAAAACATTTTTCGACCCGAGTGGTCGGCATACAGCACATCGGGTGCCGTATACTCGGATCCGAGAGCTAGGAATGGAAATGGTTTAAAGAATGAACAGGAAGTTCGCACGGATCCGATTGGGCGGCACCTCTACTATGACCCCACTCCACTCGGATCCGAGAAAAGAGCACTTAATGTGTTAAACCACACTGCTCATCTTACTTATCCTATCACGAAATGTTACGCCAAACATATCTATTACCTTACGCTCTCATTACCTCAGTCCTTGTCATTACAAAAACTTATTTACGTTTTATAAAAGCAGAAAACTATGGCTATCCTTATTTGACTGGTTCTAAATAGTGTAAGCCCTTCACCTAATTAAGTGTAAGTGAAGTGAAGAATAAGTTACTTTCAGTACCAAAACAAGGGCTTAGTACCCTTCGTACATTGAGTTGTACCGGTTCAATGCATAAAGTTATTGTTAGGTAGTGGAACAAGTTATAAAAAAAAGCTTTTTTAAATTTCAATCTAGAGTCACGCGCAGAAGTCATTTTTAAATATAAATAAGAGGCGCTACAATCTTTTTAGGTCTGAGGGATATTTCTGTATTGGTTAAATGATTATTTGTTATTATTTGTAAATACGCCGTCAACTGTTTGGGTCTAACGCAAGCCGGTGATGGCACGATGTTTTCCTTCACCCTTCAAATAAATGAATCTATTCGTGCACACCCTGAGATCGAACCTACTTCAAGGATGAGAGATTCAAGATTTTTCGCTAAAAACCCGCAAAGAATGATTTGAGATGGAGATGCTGTATATGCTCAAATGTGCATTGATTGCATAAGCTGATGCATTTTTTACGTATACTCCTATCCAGAAATAAACAGATTGTGAGTAAAATTGTACTTTTTATACTTGATTATATATTAAGTATATATTTATAACAATCTATATATATATCTATATTATGTTATTTCTTAGGTTTAATTTATGTAATAAATAATATTTAAAGTATTAGGACGGATTAAATGATTACCTTTAACTTAAGACCCACCTAAAATGTATTATTACATCAAAATTAATTGTAACATTGTAAGCGTAAATATATTAACAATGGATAAAAATTTCATAATTGCATTACTGGCTCAGCAATGTTAATATAGTAAGATATTTATTTAAAAAATAGTTGATAAATTCGGTTCGTTTCCCATACTTGAAATAATAAATAGGTTATTTGTTATTATGCTACATCTTATTGCTTAATATAATTAAAATTAATAATTTCATAATTAAATCGCTATAAATTATCACTTATACCATTCGCAGTCAGTCAGTCGGAGTACAGTTGCGTGAAATTTAAATTTTTGCTATTCATTGCGGCTTTGAGCCGTTTTCCTGACACTCGCGCCTTTCACGTGGGGTCCGGCCCCATAGCACCCATAGGGTGACGTGTACAGTCGCCTGAAAAATTCAATATATTTCTTATTACTTTATTTATTATGATTAGTTATTTACTTTGTGTTTTCATGAGGTAAACTTTATTATCTTATTTGTTAATCCGTAGTTACTGTTTTAGTTTTCCATCGAAACAATAATGTATGAACCGAAGGCTGGTCATATCAAACATTAAAATGAAATATCAAAGAAACACGTACAGAAATATGTGTGTAGGTCCAAGGTCCACTTTTGCTTACTGTTGCTAAGACAAATATATTTTTCACGAGTACCTTCTGAATATAACATTTTTTTCACTTTTCTTCACTACAGTACAGTCTATCGCCTGCAAGCAATGCACATGTCTGACATTCCTAGCGGGTTACAACAAATTGTGTTTGGATCTCAAAACAAATGCAGGAAAAGCCCTCTTTTTTCATTTTAATTCGCTGTTTAAGTAATACAACTTAATGTAGTATACATTATGGTTACAACCCGCCTTTTGTTTATTACTACTGCCTTTGTGTTATTCAGTAAAGTTTATGTATACAGAAAGTCCTTTTAGGTAGGCCATTTTTATAATTTTCTTAACACAATATTAAAGGAAATAATACGTGTTTCACTTTCATTATCAGATGTTGAGGCAGAATACAAGATACCACCCGTGACATGACGAGGTCTGTCTTTCCGTACTAAACGTTTTTTTTTAGCTTTTCAAGTGAAAAATTAAGGATACTGAGGGTAAATTTTTTTACGGATGTGCGTCACGAAGATGTGCAGCGTTTTTGTCGAAGAAAAGGAAGAGAGCGATTGAGACCGATTAAGGGAGAGTGAGAAAGGGAGATCCTGAAAAAATACACGCTATTGGTTGATGTATTCGTTTAGTGTAACTACTAATATTAGAACTTTAGATGGCAAGTAAACGCAAATTTTTTATTTATGTATATTATCATTAGCACGTATAATAAATAAATAATAAATCAGTGGCGCTACAACCTCTTGTACCACATAAGATCTTGGCCTCAGATTTCTGAATCTGTTTCATGATCATTTTTAAATCTAATAGGCAAGTAAATGATCAGCCTCCAGTGCCTGACACACGTCGACTTTTTGGGTCTAAGACATGTCGCATTCCTCACGATGTTTGCCTTCAACGGTCGAGCAAATGTTAAATGCGCACATAGAAAGAAAGTCCATTGGTGCATAGCCAGGGATCAAACCTACGATCTCTCGGTATGAGAGTCTCACACTGAAGCCACTAGGCTAACAGTACTCTTTTGTTGCCGCATACCACCGCTATATGGAGCAACTGATGTATTTACGCACTAATTCAAATTAGGGAAAAGTTATGTAATAAGCGCATTATATTGCACTTAGGCATAGATTAATCATAGTGGCATCCCTGAAACGAATGCCACGCGCACGTCACGTGACATGCAACTCTCGCGCCCCGTCATAGTTGACATTGCCATAGATTATTATTGCAAACTTTCTGCCAAAATTAAAAAATGCAGATGTGTGTGGTGTTCTGCCTTTTAAAGCTGAAGACAATAATTAAATAATAGAATTTTGTATTAAACTAAGTTATAGTCGACAAGTTAACTGTAATATAGGGAAAGATATCTTTTTTATGTAAGAGTAGTTTCTTTTTAAATATACTAATGTTAGTGCTTCGCTTTGTTTATCAATGATTAATCAAAAATAATTGCAAGCATTGTTTCATTCGAACACTGTTAGTTTAATTAATTAATTTAAAATATTCGATTTATTTATTCAGTCAATTTTATACAGCCCACCATTTTTAACATTTGTCGGTGATATATCGATTTTATATTTTTGCCCACGAAATCGCTAGTTTGAGTAGTAATTTCATGAAGTCTCTTCTGTGTCATTAATCTTTGACAATAAATAGTGGGTGATGAATGTATGGCAGATTGTAATGTGCTGATAGGTATGTAAAGTAGTTGGGGGCAGCAAAAAGCGATACCCATTGATTAATCACATCTAATGTGAGAAAATTGACGCAAATCCCATTCGTCATGGAAACAAGTACTCTATATTAGATTTTGTTTTTTATATTTTAAAGAAAAATAACCGCACGTCATTTGTATTTGCTATGTTAACATTTCAGCTGAACATTGACCAACTGCTGACACAGCTCATGTGGCTGTTCCACCTTTTAATAGCTGAAGATAGATCAACAGTTACATGTCATACGAGTATATGTGTGAACAGTTGTATGTAGTATTTAAGATCTAAGTTCTTCTAGAACAGTAAATCAGATTAAATTAATTATTTATTGGTGCCTGGGTCATCTCAAAGCTAGCGTTAGCTTGCCTAATAGTTTTGAGATACCTTGAACCTCTGATCCTTCCCGTAGGGCTCTATCTCTTTCTTGTGAGGGTACATATGCAGGGTTTAGGGATTCGTAGGGTTGTTAGAGTCTTAGGTTTTACCCTCTCATATATTTAGTTAACTAGTGGAGCTTGCTAACATACACTACATGTACTATACAGATACTGAAGTTCTTTTAAATAGAACAGTGGGTAAACGGGTTGGAGGTACACCGGGAGCCGCCGCCTATGAACATTCTCAACGTCAGAGGGCCGGCCGGCTCTTAAAGAATTAGTACGCCTGGACCCTGAGGCGAATTGGTTTGGAAATACTTCAGTGGGCAGCTATGTTATTACATATAGATTTTAATACACATTTCATGGTCTACTAGATACCCAACTGTACAGACAAGTTTGCCTATTCAGGAGAATTTTCATAATGTTTAATTTTCCCATTTTCAAACGTAAATAATTTTTATTTTTTATCTACCAACGGTAAGCACGGTGACTAGCTATTTAGACATACACACATAATAATAAATTCCTTTTTTTCTCAGATACTTTGAATTTAAATTTATTTATATTATCTCATTGATTCGTTGGTATCTGTGTGCTCTTTTTTAGCCAAGGTCAAATCCCAGCATTTGTGTCTCCTTATTAATATGATAATAAGAATAAAAATAAATGTTATAATCTATTTTAAACATCTTTAAAAATTCTAACATAAAAAAAATATTAGTCCGCAGATTTTTTAATAATAAACGTTGTATACAAAAAGAATTGCCGAAACCCGGGATTGAACCGGGGACCTTTAGATCTTCAGTCTAACGCTCTCCCAACTGAGCTATTTCGGCTATACTATACCACGTCAAAGTTGCTTTTTCGTATCTATAGAGATAACATTCTTATCTTTATTGACATAAAAATCCAAAACATGGATAATAAATATAAAAATTATAATTTTATTAAAATGACCACCTTGATAAATATTTAAGTACAGTACAGCTAATAGCAATAAACATCAAGTGAAATGTACGTTAAACATAATTCTTTTCACTTCTTAGTTCTTAAATATTTTTTAAATTCTACCTATAGATCTGTATCTCAAGGTAAATTGATATTTATTCTTACAAAATGTGTCAAATTTATGCTTTAACATAAGTCTGTCAATGTGCAATTGTTTAATGGATTACCATCAAGAATACCTCCAATTAAAGAGTGCATGTATGTACCTATGAAGGTGTGGACTCAGTTTCCACACTTAGACGCCCATTTGATTCTTTGTACGTAAAGTACCTACTGGCTAATTAAGCCAGCCTTACTCTGTCCAGAAGTTTTCTAGGCACTTCGCGGGCTTCACAAACCGACCTCACTGCTCAAAGGATTTCTTTTCGTTGGGAAGCCACGACCACGCATTACAGGAACGTGGGTGACTGATTCCTCTGCGCTAACAGCGACTGCACATAGGACTATCTGTCGCACCCAAGACAAAGAAAAGTTTATTAAGAAGATATAGAAAATACTAAAATTGTCCGATGGAGATGTGCAATTATTATAAGCCTCATATAATTTATTCATGAGACCAAAGTCAAAGTCAAATCATTTACATATTTCCATTAGGCGTATTAAAAAGGCACTTTTGAAAGTCTAAATTACAAGTAATTTTTTTTAATGTGGGTAACATTAGTAGCCCCTTCTAAAAGGCAGTTTCATATGAATAAGAATGGGAAAGAAACTCATCTTTTGATTTATAAAACAAGGGCAAAAAACTCCTGTTACGCCGCGCCACTGCCCATGGACACACTACGGGCTCGCTTAGCCAGCCTTTAAGGAATCAGTATTTTCTGGATATAGCCATAAAGTCAAATTCAATATAACTTTATTCATATCGGTAAACAAGTCATTTAAATATTCGTCAAATTTATTATGTTTATATATGTTATGAACTTTCATAAATAAGCTCACAATGCAAAAAACCTGAGCGTGCCCTAAACATATCTTACAACGAATACCATAGATTAGAAAGTAGATTGTATTCAGTGTTGCTATCCACAACACCAATTTTATCCAATCTTAATCAAGCTACCGCAGCGGCCAATATCACAAATTATAGTGTTCGCAAATTGTGGAGTTGTACGTGACTGATAGAGATCTGCTATTATCTATTCCTATTCGCTTTTACGTTTCTCTTTTCCGAAGCATTCTATAAAAAACTCTACATTGAAGGGCGGATCCAAAAGGGGTGTACTACGTTACATGATTAGGACTACTCCGGTCTTATTAATAAAAAAATGTCTTTACCCTTTACCGTATTGAGCTTTATATACCTTACAACCTAGTTTTAATCTGCTCAAATATATAAAAGGAATATACCATTAGGCTTCCTCACAAGCTACCAGAATAGGGTCAAAAGAGGGAGTGACAGGACTGGGAATTAACCTACTTCGGTATATGGCCACGTATAGCTGAAGAATATTAATCAAACATGTCGTCATGATCGTTGAACAATGTCGGATTTGATTAAAATCCTAAAACCACTTTTTATCATATTACTAAATACTACATAGACTAAATACTACAGGCACATTAAAAAAAAATTCCATGTGTTTTAAATTTCAAATTAGTCAGTAGGTAAAGTGACGGATTCGATAGAAACATGTGATTTTTCTAAAAAAAAACTGTAATTTAGTGTTATTACTTTTATTTTGTTTCAATATGGATTACTTAATTAATACAGAATATGGATTTAAAAACTTATGACAAAAAACCTAACATGATTATATTATTATGAAATGGCTGCCCTGTAAAGTTTACTATTTGTCAGATCCGTCACTATTCTACGACTATGACGATTCGTAATAGATTAACGGTCACGGCTTCGCACGGTTGAATTTAATTAAATAGGTATTGATGTCTTGTATAAAACTGGAGAACATCACTTTATTGTCAAAAGTTTCCGTAGCGTATAGTGATTTTAATGACATTTGTAGTTCTATGTCCGCATTGAAAATTCGTTCGTTCGAAGGAAAACATTGTGAGGAAAGAAGGATGCCTTTTAGGCACAGGCTATTAGATTGATCAAGGAACAGATACAGAAATTTGGATCCCAGACCTTTAAAGGTTGTTGCGCTTTTTTATTTAATTTATATAAACACGAAGGCGATGACTCTCGCGTTTCCGTTAAATATTTTTTTTAAATTAATATATGCCTAAATGAAAGTCACTCACTAATCTAAAATACTTTTTACACCAAGCAATATTTCTCGCAACCAATGTCTCGTAAAACATTCATAATAGGCGTATATTGACACGTGTAAGGACCAATTATCTACGCAAGTGTACTTTAGACATGCTGAATTACATGTTTGGGTGCTTTTAATGATATTATTACTCATCGACAAGTTGATGACATATTTTATTAAATGATTACGTAGCCCCTTGTAATTCTGTTGACTTAAACCAGTTTTTATGCGTATTTAAAAGGCTAGTGGATGGTCACACTCGTCAACACTAAGGTAAACATGAACAAGTGACAGTATTGCCATGCCTACAGCTGATAGCGCTGGTCTATACGAACAATTGAGAGGAAAATAGATGGTTTGGAAATGTAGTGTTGGAGGCGGATGTTTAGGATAGCTAAGGAAACAAAAGTATTAATAATAAGACAGGTAAACTACGCCTTTCGTCACGGTCGGCTTTGACACCAACTCAACCTGAATTTTTTATGGACATTGTACACGCAGATATCCAGAATGTGATAAGTTCAGATGTGATAAGATAATGTGATAAGATGATAAGTTTTTCTAAAAAAACTTATCGTGAAAGGACCTCAGACCTCGCTTAACCAATCAGGTAACCCTTACAGGTCTTATCATCACCCAGGTGCAAAGGCTTGTCTTAGACAGTTATGCTATACGACTAACACAAGGTTCAGAAATGAAGTGCATGGCTGAAGACAGCTAATAGACGCTGATCGTTTAATTTTCTGCAGTTCACTCCACAGGGAGCAAGGTGTAATGGTTACAATCTTGTTAAATAAAACACTTAGCAGAGTGTTTTGCCAAATCATCTCGACTGTATGCCCTTGATTTTTAATATCTTGCAAAAACATAATTATAAGAGCTTTATAAGTTACTGATAAGATATTAAATAAGTATTGACAGGTCATGATACTGTTAATATAAGTTGCCAGTGTCATTCACAAGAAGTCGTTTTTAGCTCGTTTCATTCCGTTTAAATAAACGAGGTAATTTGGCCCAGACACATGCCAAAAACAAAACTTATAAAGAAAGAAAAGGTGTACGGAGAAGATATTATGGTGCCTCCAACTTGGGGGGAGGTATAAGTTATCCTTAATAGTCACGGGAATAGGTGTGTTTCATTACGATTTTTTTATGAATTAATCTTCAATATTTAATTTGTAAAATGGCATCATTAAAGTCAGTATTGGGGTAATTAATTACACCAATTTTTATAACCTTTTTGTAATATACTAGTATACATTATCGGAATCAAACCTAGGATACACACGCGTTAGTAACAAATATGTCTAAAGATCTAGGTTACCTTAAATTATAAAATAAAAAAGCTAATACCAAGACAGTTACTCCCAATACACGGATGCGCGCGCGCCGCCCACAACGCTTCCTGCGAACAACTTCCGCCAGATATAATCGTTAAATTACTCGTATTATGTTATTATAGAACCTGTGGTTAAGTTTTTTGTCTGCGATTATTCGATTAACCGCCACTATGGGTATTATGGTACGCAATTTTAAAAAATTACAAGGAATTTGTTGAGTTTATTATAGATTAAAATAATATTCGTAAAACAAAGCCAAATGGAACAAGAAACACATATCTAAAGAAAAACACTTTTTTACGGATTATAGTTATGTATTATTGTATTTAAACTTATAATTATTTAAACATAATTTTAAATTTAACCGACGTTTCGCGTGCTTTACAGCGTGCGTGGTCACGGTGACTGAAGACAAAGGTGTTAAATGTGTAAAAGTTATGTTGATAAAAGACTATACTAAACACATATATTTAAACTATCAAACGCTTGAATATAAGTGGAACAACTTGTGAAAATTGAAATTCACTTCAATTTCGCAACCTCTCGAAATGTCTTTGACAGTCCTTAACAGAAATGAGATTAGGAAAAACAACAAAGGGCCCTAGTAATCGTTGGACGATTAAAATTTCGTTTTCAAACATGAATAGATCCGCCATATGCGCACGTCAGGGTCTCCGCAGGGCGCCATCTACCCTTGTACAACCCACGACCAATCGAACATCCGTTAAGCTAATCATTTCATTGAAAACACAGCTTTAAATAGGAGGCATAGAGGTCAGACTGCTTTAAATTGTTTTGAATGTTGTAAGTTCATCTATAATTGTATCCCGTGGTTTTAAAAGTTGCGAAATTTGTAGCGAAATTGAAGTTTCAACATGACGTCGAAAATGTTAAGGGAGTTTTGGGATGATTGAGTGTAAAACAACAGGATAGGCCATATGTTTAATACAGAGGGATAGATTTAGTATCAGTAAACTGCTAAAGCTAAACACTTTTCTAATAATCTCTCCAATGTTTCCAGTTTCATAGAATCGCTGTCTACAACACACTTTTAAAGCATTTTGAAATACTCCATAATTTGACTTTTATGTTATTTAATCTAACTTTTCCCATTCTCCTCTCTGTTGTCTTTGTATTGTATGTATTATCTGTGTTGCAATTGAAATAAAATTTTATTTTTATCGGCAAGTAGTTGATGTATATTTATTTATATATTTTCTTTTTTATTGTCATTCAGTTTAATATGTGTATGTTGTTTGGTTGATATTTAGTGTAAAATGCTGTGTACAGATATAATTGTATATCACATTTTCAAATGTTGTTAAGTGTGTAACAACTGTATGTATGTATTCAATCTGTTTTCTGTTTTTGTACCTAAATGTAAAAATAAAAATAAATAAAATAATTAATTTCTCGTCAATACATAACTGTGATTACTTCACGACACAGAGTAGGTACATGGTTGTGTATAGAAATTGCTTTATGTAATTCTGTGGTCGACTATATGTAAAAACTTGGCGATAAAAAGAGTGGCGGAGAGTTTCTTGCCAGTTCTTTTCTTCCATTCTACGCCTTTGATTTGAGAACTGGCAGTAAATGTAAAATTAGATTCATTTATTGTATATTTCCCTTTTTTTTGACGTTCATAGGTGTACATGTAACATAATGTATAAACAATATGAATAAATTATTTTTGACTTTGACTTTGTTCCTCTATTAAAAAACTTCTTGTCAAGTTACCACAACGTTTGCTGTTCAGCGGATTACTTCGAGTTACAAACCGACTGCTTGGTACTACATGTTTTCATCAATGTGCCTTCACCAATGTGTTGTACCTACTTACGTTCGTAAGTTGCATCCGATAATATTTATAGGCACGTGATCAGACTTCTGCGTCTGACTTGAGACATGCTGTTTCCTCACGACCTTCACCATGACAGTTTTAATTACGCACACAGCAAAACACTGGGGTTGAGGTATGTATCTTAAAATATATGTATACAGTGCTTGTTCTAAATAATGTGAAAAAAAAATGTGATAGGCATTTCTTTGAACTAAAACAGATAGTAGCGGTAAAGATAGGGCGCTTCGTATGTTCACTCAACCCTGAAATGAGTTCGGAGTAAGTTGTGGGTGAGTTTGAGCGGTGAGCTTCTCTTATAATGCGTTGAAAAATTAATAAATTGCACTGTTATTTACATGTAAATGAGGCGATTATGTCTTGTTGAACAAATTCTTGTTAATTTTCAACATGATTGAACATGTCGATATTTTATTATTGTGTTTAAATTTTTGATGTTGATCGGATATGTAAAGCGTTTTTATGTAGTTCTACTGTGATAAATTATTTTTATAATAGAATTATTTGTATTGTTTAAAAATTAGTATTTAATAATCAAAGTTTTGTAGAACATGTCTGAAGAAATGTCAAAATGTAAAATAACCATGTTTTACTTATAAAATTATTATATTTTCTTTTGCTTCATCAAACAATGTTTTTTACATGGAATGAGGATTTCTAAAGATTTATTGGTATATTTTATTTTTTGTAAGAACTAGTTAATCTTTCTTCCATGCCTGGCATATTCTAGTTAGGTACTGAATTCTTACGTTTTGGAAATAAATATGATTACCGGGATTTACACCTGACTTATTTTTAAATATGTCTATAAAATCTAAATCAGTCTCGTTCTTTCGAATAGTACTTCCCATATAATGAAAGGAGACAGAATAGATTAACAGGTAAATAGAATTCGCTCGCAGTGCTACCGTCTACCAACGTCCTGGAACACGTCACAATGATACAGAAGGCAAGAAAACCGCAAAACCACTTCAATTTGGTACTAGCTTTGTATTCCTGGTAATTGGAACATACATTATATGTAACATTTAGAAACCAGTTCTTCTAAAGAATTACCTTCAATACCTCTTGATTTAATACCTTATTAATATTATGTAACCTACTTTGACGAGAACAACCTTAAAAATAATATTCGTTATCAAATAAATATTACCTGTCAGACTGACATAAAATCATCGTTAACTTTAAGTACTTTATTGATATTTGATATTGGTGAGGATCCAGTGGCACTACAATGTTTTAGGTCTAGGCTTCAGATTTTTGTATCTGCGTCGTGTTAATTTGTTTGAAGTCATACTTCTTAAGGCGTGTTAGGGAAAAATGAAGAGAGTAAATTTTTACGATGCACGCGCACACCGTCACAAAACCGACACCCTTAAATTAGCTATAGTCAACATTTTAATTTTTTCTATTGTTAGTGTCGTTTTTTCTACAAACATAGAATAAGGGAAAGATACAATTTATGAAATGTTTTATATCTTGCTAAGCCAAAGAATTCTAAGGCTTGTACATAAATACACACACATTTTTCTCAGGTCTTCTTTGCCTGCTGTGGACTTTTTGGGTCTAATGCCGATAGCCTCATCATACGAGCGGGTGTTAAATGCGCACATAAAAAGTCCATTTGTAGATAGCTGGCGTTTACATCACGTTATCTACTCATTACTTCACATAGAAGGAGCATATCTTTATTGTGTATATATGTTAGTTGTTAAGCAAACGAAAACTATTGTTTTGGATTTTTTAAACCCGTCAAAGATAATCAAAGTTCACGGTAATAAAGCTTAAAAAATGTTAACACTGGCGCTACGACTACAGCTTTCGTATATGTTTCTTTAATATTTTTTTTGCCTTCTCTGTGACGCTTTAAAATATGGGTCTGAGAGGCGCGTTTTTCTTAATATAAAATACGAGTTTAAATTGCATACAACAAACTAGTTGAGTTGTTTTTTTTTATAAAAGAGGTAATGCACAAATGCAGGCCCGCGAGCGTATGCAGTCGCTATCGCGGTGACTGTAGGGATGGTTAACTCTTATCCCTCCGCTAATCAGAGGGGAGAAACCCGACCCACTAAAAATTCCTCCTGAAATTCCTCCTAGGCATTCAACCCAGGTGGAAAGAATGTTGAATTACTAGACCACTATGTAATTACCACTCTCGGCCTAGAACGTATTGCTACGTTCTAAACCTACACAGTATCCTCTCTATAGTTCGATGCCCTCTGCATACTATAGAAATTCAACCATGCACTCCATGTTCGGTTTAAGTACTCGCCCGGTACCGTACAACCCTACTAAAGGCCGAGAATAAATTTAAAACTTACTCTCGAACCGGGAATCGAACCCAGTACCCCTCACTATAGCGGCCACATACAAAGACCGCTAGGCTATGAGGCCCTTTTAGTTAAGTTGTTAGCTTAGCTTATCTTAGCTTACCCTAGCAAATTTTTTCCCAAACCAAACGCTTTCAAAGTCAAGTTCGTAATTGGTATAATTAAGTTAGGAAGGTCGCACGGTCCCAAACGGAGATTATAAAAAGAAGCACAGATATCGGTTACCGATTATTATAATAGAGCCGGGTGTCTGTCCATAATACTCGTAATCGTCTGCTAATCGCCGGACAATTTACGAAATTATCGAACCGATCAACGTAGTGGTGTATTGATTTTATCGATGGATCGATAGATCTAGAATTTGCGGTACACTGTCAAAGATTTTTATGAATGACGTCAATGTAAGTACCGTTATAAAAGGTGGTTTTTAATAATTTATTATTTTATTTTTTATTTATTTATTTTCTTATATCTTATTCTTAGTTATTGTATACTAATACAATAGAAAACTAAATTAATAACATAATATAAACATACCAAGTAAAACTTAAAACCAAAATGATTTTATAACTAATTATAAATAATGCAATTCTGTCTCACACGCAAAAATATATAATATCATCTAATTTATTTATTAAATATAACACATGAACAGAGTGTTTTCTATTATATTTATATATATTATTATTATATTCTAATTCGTAACTTAAATTATTTATTAGTTTTAAGTAAGGCTAGATTGTGATGTTTTCATGAGGTCTCTCGTCATGAAAAATTACGATCAAAGACAGTAGAATAATATATATTTATTGAAAAAACTTTACAGAATACACATACCTTACTTACTAAATATATATATATAAGTACCTACTGCGTACCTTAGCGAACCCCGAAGACCCATCTTAAGGGCCTGTGGACTGTGGAGGGCTGAGGTGTTTTTAATGGTTGTCGCTATCTGCTGATGAAAGCAGAGGGCTTTGAGGGTAGACTAAGCCCCACAGTGCGTGGTGAGACATCCATGGTCCAGGCCTGCTTAACCTCCGTAAAACAAAAAATATCTGGGCCCATAAAATACTATACGTCGATTTATTTGACGAAACACTTGGAGTTTTATGATTCGATGTGCATTTTTATTTAAAAAATATCTTTATTTTTAACCAAATTTGTTTTAGATATATAAATATATGAAAGATTATTTGTTTATTACTGTTCAGACTGACTTTGCCTCTCCTAGTTTACGTTTTTTATTTGAATCATAAATCTTAACTATTTCTAAAAAGACGTTCCGGTCCATTGCATAAAAAGATAACTTAAATGTCTTTAAAAAAGCGCGCACGCAGTTTTAGGGTGAATATTATCGATTCGATAAACGATGCCGCCATATGTCTGATATCGATGAAATGTTTCAACCGCATTATTTGTAGGAAAATTATTGAAAAAAACAAAATTGGCAGCAAACCGCCGTCTAACCCCCTGTATTGATCACAATAATGGATCGTGTGCCACGTAATTGCACTGGATCGAACCCGCGACCCATTATATCATTATCGTCGATCGACCGAAACAATAGATTTTCTTGTTTAACAATTTGTAACTATACTCTCCAGCTATAAAGACGTAAATTCATTAAACACTTGCTTGTTGATAATACATTTTACATTTGGGATGCACTAAATTGTGAGGTCAAAATTGTGACCCATTAAAATTATGTGGTATGTTTTTATTTAGACTTTCTGATACGGCTTAAGACAAATCCTCATATTAACAAAGACACATACAATCAAAACCAAACAATTATACATAATTGATAAAATTTTATCGGAACCAATTTGGAGACCGCTAATCTGTGTGTGCGCAAACAAACGCGTCCAAAGTAATACGGTTGCAGGTAAAATCTCGTTTTTTGATTAGCGGACAAGAACAGCCCATAATTTTTTTATCAACGATAACTATTAGTAAATATTCATATCGTAACCTTTGTACTTCTCTGGGACCATTTACACATGACCGGGACTTGAAGAAGGCACGCAGTAGCAACAGGGCTCAACTGTTTCACAAACCAGTGGCGCTTCATTCCTTTTTGAATTAACGCATTTAATTGATAATTTTTCTTCCCAAGAAATCAATCTTCAGGCCGTCACACGTCTTCGATATTGCGGTCCTAGACTTAGGTACCAGATCCACGCACATATGGGCAAATTTTCCATGCACATAATGAGAACATGGCGCACTGCCAGACCATCAGCTCGAGGCTGAAAGTCCAATTCCAGATAGAAAATAAATTCTCAATCCTTTTATTCTTTACTTTGAAACACAAACCGACAAACACAATATTTTGTGAGAACAATGATACCTTCAACCGCAAATTTTTATATTATTTTGATGTGGTGACCGCAGACACCGCGCTTTGTTGCCTGCGCCGACGCAAATATTATGAACCAATAAGACAGGTTAACATGTTTTACTACAGGTTTTATTACGAGAGAAAATTATATTTTCTGTATAATTGTTAGGCGATTGTTGCTATGCATTGAAAGAGAATTTTGTATTGTATACAATAACGCCAAACTTTATTAGACGTCTGAGTTGAATGTCAAAGAGGGTGTGAGAGGACGGAAGAAGTTGTTATCAATAAAAATCATCGTGGTCTTGACTAAATAATGAAAAAAATATCACATTTGTTTTGACTTTATCTGTTATCTGTTCTTGATTCTCTAAAACCACACAAAAGTAAGAATAGAAAAGCAAGCAAGCAAGTGTTAGTGCTGAAGAACGTTCTTTTCTTACACCATAGACAACTAACAAACCCTTTCGCCTGTCAATTTCGTCTATAAATACACGACATTACCATACAAATCACAGTCCAGCTAACGAGTAAAAATAAACTTATTAATTCGTGGTTAAAACTAATCTATCGTAAAAAAGGCGGATCCCGATACATAAATCATGTCTGGATACCTTAATACATGGGAAGCTCATTCAGGTTTTTTTACTTGTGTCGGGTTTAATGTTGAGGTTTTAATGAAAGGGAAATTGTTTTATACGTTTTGGAGAGAATTGATATTTCGTTGATAGATTATAGAACTAGAAATGAGTTTATTTTCATTGAAGTATATATGTAGAGGTCCCCTTTTTTTCATATTCGAGGTGGAAGTGCATTTGCGCATCCCCTGCCCTAGAAAGTTGCAGGGGTATGTGGGACTCGACCCACACTGAAATCATTTTATTCTGCTATTCAGAGACTGGGTGAACAATACCCACTAAAAACACCTCGACAAATTCCTACAAAGCCGCGTTACACGCGGGGTCGCTGTCGCATTATACCGGGATCTCAAAGGCATGTTACGCTCAAAAACCTTCGGTGCAATATACACTACATAGGAGGTAGGAGATGGGCATATCTTCTCCTATTTGCTCCCCGTCTTCTACCCCTAGTAATCGTCCTAAAGCGCTTCCTTAGAGGAGGTCCCCTAGAAATTCGGAAAGATGAAACAAATGAAAGCGAGGACATATATAAAACAGTAGCGAAGATGAGTTGAAGAATTTGGAGGATGCCTTCACATCGGAGGTCATATACTAGTATTAAAAATAATAATAAACAAATTATGTACAATATAACATAACTATAACAAATTATCACGAAACAGACAGAAATCTGAGGCGCAGACTGTATCTGAATCGAAACTACGACCTCAAGGATAAGAATCGCACCCTTAAGGCACTTGGCGAACACTGCTTTAATACTTTACAATACTTACTACACTTTGTTTTTTTATATTAAACCTTGAAAATACATTTTTATCAAAATTCCGACGGTCAAGGACAGTTCTCGTCGAAATCCAGTTTTATATTTCAAAATAAACTTATATTTATTTCAGCGTACATAACATTAATAAAAATAAAAGAATGTCTATGGGAGTCTGATGGGCGGCGCGCGCGCAGCAGCCTTAATTACGGGGTAGCGCGCATGCGCGGCTTCTTGCCTCGGTGTAGTCTATGCTTCGAAATTAAAGATAACTACATAAAGCCATAAGCATAATGCTTAGAAAATGGACTGAAAATGTTGTTATAATTTGACAGCCATAACGACATTTAGATTTTGAAATCGATTCTTCCAGATAATAGCATCCAATTCCTAAAAGGCCGGCGACGCACACGCGAGCTCTCCGGCATTGAAAGTGTTGTATCACTTATCATGTAAGTCCCTGCCTGTTTGACAGTTGTATTATAAAAAAAAAGTAAAAGCTTAATGATTAATTGTTTCTCAAAAACATTTATAATATATTCAATATTTCAGAATGTCTATTATCATGTCCGTTGTAAGTTAATCGAGGCCGATGATGGTGTTGGTGTGATAATAAAGTGCTTTTTGTCTTCCACCAATGCCTATGAAACAAACCAGCATCTAAATCGACGTTATTTTTACAAGCATAATTATTTGATATTTCGGCTTGACGTATATCGTGGGCCTATAAAAACTCCTTCACCGCATTTGTTGCAGCAGTGAGCAGTATCCGGCCATCGTTTCCACGTCATATCTACTGTACTAACTAAATTCTACCCTTTCATTCGCTAAGCTATTCAAACCAATTCATACAGATATGCAGAAATTATACAAAAAAACTTGACTTGTTTTTACATTCATCTGAGTGTGGCAACTGAAGGTACAAAATCCAAATGATATTGTTGTTGTCCAGTGTTTTATATCCTTCCTTTTACAACACACAGTGTTTACCTAGTAGCTTCAGTGTGCAAGTCTCATCCCTGATGATCGATCCCCGAATGGTGCACACCAATGGACTTTCTTTCTGTGTGCGTATTTAACATTCGCTCGAAAGAAAACATCGTGAGGATTACCTTAGACCCAAAAAGTCGACGGCGTGTGCTCTGGAAGCTGATCACCTACTTGCCTATTAGATTGACTTAACGATCATGAAACTGATACATAATCTCGAAGCCCGACCTAAAAACGTTGTAGGACCACTGTTTTTTATATAATATAAAAACAATGCTATTATGACCGCACCTTTACCTCGCAGTAATGATAATCTCAGTCGGGTATATTGCAGTATAAGAAGTTATAGTAATCTCGAAAATCTCACAATTTCCAGACAGGTCCAGTGTTTCGTATTACATTTTTTGTCAATCAATACAATGGTTATTGAAGTATAGAAACAATGAAATGTACTAAGAACACTGAAGTAGTCTTTGATACGGCGGATAGGACGCCATTTATATATAAATAATAAAACTGTATGTTTGTATATACTGAATTTAAACGGCTGGACCGGAAAATGAATTTTTTGTATGCGTTCGGGTGGCGCCCTGGATGTTACAGATGCACAAATCAGCAAGACGCTGCAGTCGATATAATAATAGGTGCCAGGAAATGAAGATTTTTTGGAAACTTCTCCTCTTTTTCCGGTCCACGTTATAAAAATCCATTTGTTTATGTTACATATACGTAATTTACGTACGTGCGGACAAAGCCGTGGTAAATGGCTTGTTTCAATAAAGGTTTTTACTTTTTATTTTTTATTCCATGTACACTAAAGTCAAGATTTTAAAATAGTAAATTTGGTTAATGGAATCAAATATATCATATAAGCTTTTCTAATACCTACAATACAAATGTACAAATTAAGCTTTTGAAACAGTCGTATAACTTATATATGTATATATTAACATACTGTTTATAAAATATGTTTTCAGTTTTTTCTTATTGCATACGATAACCCTGACTAAGAATTCCTTGTATGTTCTCCAGTTTAAAAATGGAACATGCACCTAAAAGGCTGGCAACGCATTAACTCTGTAGTAGACTGCCGCGTACTGAATTTTCAATTGCAGTTGTAGGCCTTACCGAAAGTAATTATACCGGGCTCTCTCACCAAGCAAAAGCGGAATATACTTACACTCTAAAACTCATATTAAAATAGTTTTTGTACAGCGTTATAACGAAGTCGGGGCGGGTCATTTGTATGAAATAAAAAGCACAATGACGAGGCATTTCTTACTGGGCGTATACTGTGGGAAAGAAAAAAAAAACATGTAGGTTGGGCAACATTAAATGGTAGCTATGTATCTGAGTTTCTTTTTGTAGAAAGTCCAATTTCATTTGTCCGTATAAATTGATTCTGTTTAGTTTATATAGAGCTTTAAGAGTGTATTGTATAGATACACGGAAGTATACCTATTCAATCATTTGAGTCATTCGTGAGACGTATTTCGCTCGTATTTTATTCGTAAGACACTTTCCAAGCGGCTGATCCCCTAGCGTTGTGTAGAGTGTACCGCGTGTACCTACCACGAAGAGTGTTCATAGGTTTTTGGGTTACCAACAGCATGTGTTTCATCATCGGATGTTAAGGCATATCATAGATATATAATCGGAAATAAGATTGTGTAGGTCGTTATTGCTTGATTCTTTAACATACTTCACTGATATCTGAAAAGTAATAGGTTTATTGAAGTTAAAACGCGGTGAGGTGTTGGTAATTGCCCGCTCTCTTTAAATTTTGAAAATCGAAAAGCTTCTCAAAGTCTACGCATTGTATGGCCGGAACAGGAAATGATAATGAATGAAATTATGGAATACCGATGTTGCGAACGTAATAACGACCTATTAATTAAAAATAAATTCTATGAATCCTATAAAATATAACAGATTGTGAAATGCCGGCGGCGCGCGTGACCACTTACAAAGTAGCGCACACGCCGGAGCTTTAGGCGAGCTTTTAAGTTTTCAACGCAATCAATATATCAGAATCAAGGTAAAATCAACTGAAATGTGGCCATATGTACGGTGAGCCTACCGAAATATAGGACATAAATAAAATAAAAACGACTCTAATTTTCTACTAGAAAAAATAACTTCTTTATTTCAGATTATACCATTTGTAGTTTTAGTTAGTAACAATTCGCTCTAAGTTTCTATGTTAGTATTATGTAGTAAACGATACAAAAGGATTCCTACAGTGAGACATGAGACAGCTTCAGGATACGATTGGTGCTATGCCTATACATCAAGGATGTCTTTTTCGAATGATCACATTAAAAGCGTCAGTACTGCTTGCAAAAGCACGGCCCAAGAAAAATACAATTTAATCAGTACTGGCCTTGTGGCATCAGCGTGCGACTCCCACCCCTTAGATAAGAACCCCAGTTGACTTTCTATGTAAGCAACACTCGCTCATAATCAAGAAAATCTTATGAGAAAAACGGCATTAGACCCAGTCGACAGTGTATGTCAGAGATGGCTGATTTTACCTGTTAGAAGTAAATAGCGCCAAGGTTTTAACATCAGCTTACGTATCAAAACAGATTATATTTTGCAAGAAAGTAAGCCATTACTGTTTTTTTATAAAAGACATAATAAATATCCTACTCCTATTGCAATTCAAACACAAATTGCCAGGACGCCAATTATACAAACGTATAAAGTATAATTTATGTTTTTGAAACGATCCGTTGCTTAGGGAAAACGCAAACTTATACATTCCCACCAATCAATTAAAATTAATTAATAAATAATTATATTTATTTCCATCCCATACAGTATTAACAAAATTCTTAATCTATATAGTAAAAAAATTATAAATATAAAATTTAAACAAATTTTAAACGTTTGGTACATGTGTGTTTTCTCTCTGTATTGCGGTACTTATTCGTTGAAGAAAACACCAGGTCTGAGGCCGCCGGTGTCTACCTAATCTAGTCTCTATCTATAGTCTCTCGTATCTTTAATTAGCGCCACTTGCTATCTAATCCACAGGGAACAGATTTAAAGCCTTATATTTGAATCTTAACTAATTTGGAAATTATTGTAGATTCGATTCTCGTGCACCAATGGACTTTCTTTATATGTGCGTATTTATGGTTCACTTGAAGGGTGAAGGAAAATATCGTGAAGAAATCAGGCCTTAGACCCACGAAGTTAACGTGTAGGCGTGTGTCAGGCACAGAAGGCTGATCACCCACTTGCCTTTTACTGAGATCTGAGGCCTAGACCTAAAAAGGTAAAGCGCTACTGATATTTTTTATCTTAAAAAGAAGCTGTCAATAAATTGTTAAAAAACAATAAATAAACAGGTTAAACGTGTTTTACACAACGCATTAAAGACTTGTGAATTTATGGAAAACGTCAAAAATACTTTTCGGGTCCATCTAAGCTATTTCGTCATACAATTACTATTAATTCGCTGGTCGGCCATAAATTTTAGTCACCCATCACTCAGACTAGACCGTTAGTCTGTTTCCATTGTTAATAACATTTTCGATAAACAAAATATGTCCTAATAATTTTTGATACTGATCTTTTCACTCACTTTTTGATACCTAACTCAGACTTTCTTTTAAAAACGTGGCGATTACCTTAATCGTCAGAGTTACGCCTCGAGAGCCGAGTTACGAGCCGATAGCCAAGCTCAGGCATTCTTCCACATTTACAATAGGTACGTTCATCTAGCAATCGTTTTAAATACTTTGTATTGGCAGCCTTTTTGGTTTTGAGCGATCTCGTCCTAGCAAACACTGTGAGAAAAAAACTATAAAAATATTCAATTACAACAACGATTAAACAAAACAAAAATATTAAAACATATGTAGACAGTGAAAAGGATAATAAAAGAAGGACACATGAAAAGAAAAGGGAACATGAATCACGATAACTTCAGTTTGATCAGTAAGGTAGAAATTTAATAATACTGAGGAGAATGGAAACACACCAAGCACAAAAAATTCTTAATATTCATATTACTTTGCCCGCGGCGTCTTCGCGAAATTATAATAAAATAAAAACATCTTGTATTTATAATATAAAAGAAACAACCAGCGCATAATGAACTCCATATCAAGTTTAAAAACACGGTTTGGCGGTTCTTGTTATGTTTGTCATTGTAAAACTAAGGAACGAAATGCGTCTGAAGCAAATATATTCCTTACTTCATCTAATTCAATATTAATTCCGATGAATCAAATTTAACAGTAGTAAAAGTAGTTCAAAAGAGCGCTGACGTCATACCCTAAAAACGCGCTAACGAAGTAATTGTGACTATAGATATATACAACAAAACAGATAAATTCCCGCCCGAATTTGTGGTCCCTTACTTCGTACTTCACTTCACTCCAGTGAGGTTCCACCCTGCCATTCCCGTGACGGCCCTAGCCAACTCTCGCAGGAGACTACCTGCGCTAGGAATAAAGACCGCTGGAGAAGCACATTCCGAGCTGAGCTGTATAGGCTCTTAAAGCCAACAGAGAGATTTGATTCCAAAAAAAATTTGCCACTGTGGCCTTTTGGCCTGTCAGTGGGTAGACTGGTCTAAGGTCCTGCCTTAGTTTGGAGGATCGATACCACTTTAGATTTTTTTTCATTACATAACATTTCTCCATAGATAGTTTTGCTATTTAAGCATTTATCGCAACATAATTTATTATTATAAGGGTTCAATTGATTGCTCTGTTAATATTAATTAAAATACGTTTGGAGACTTAGATATAATTTTTCTCATACAAAAGTTTCTAAATACAAAACGCAATTAACTCGGTAAGGTAGCAATCGCTAGAGGGTTGGGCGGTCGCCGCTTCCTTATAAGTACACGGTTATCTGCCCATGGGCATTGTGGGCATTCCGTGTTAACGCCCTCTCGGGAAAAAATACTTTTTTAATTTGGCTAAACATTGAAAAGTGCCTCGGGAAATGAAAGCGAATTCTTTTTCTGAATTATGTATTGTAACTTAGTGTAATACATTTTTAATTTATTATGTTATATTTTTCAATGTTTTTTGCTCTTTATTAGATTTAGTATAATAATGCGATGTAGAATTTAATACAAGAATAATAATAATATCTATAGTTCATTACAAATGAAGAAATATTTATATATTTATTAATTACGCATGCTTGCGACGAACCAAGGGGAAAGAAAAAAAAAATTATATACGTCTCTTTTATTTAATTTTTTCTCTTTGATTATTCTTTTTTTGTATGTTTATGAGTTTGTTTTGTTTGTAATAAATATGTCTATGTCAAATTAAATTATGATGGCCTAGTGGCTTCAGTATTCAGCGACTTACATTCCTGAGATCGTAGGTTTGATTCTAGTATGCGCATTTACTATTCGCTCGAACGGTAAAATACATCTAGAGGAAACCGGCTTAACTTTGACTTCGACTTTGACAAAAACTCGACGGCGTGTGTCGGGTACAGGAAGATGAGCACCTACTAGTCTTTTAAATTAACAAATGATCATGAAAGTGTTACAGAAATCCGGACCCGGTACAATCGGACTTAATATTTATGAATTGGTATTGACTATGACAAGCTACCGTATTTAGGTCATATTCTAGAATCTTCTTTATAATTATTTCTCATAAAACCTGAAGCGATTGGAAGCCTAGACGTGTTGTTAATATATTTTGTGAGGGCAGACAATGACAAATGAGATTAAATGCAAATTCCTGAGAAACGTGGGCGTGGCTGCGGATGAGCACCGCAAAAAGAAGGCTGCTATCTTGTTTTTCAAAAAAGTCATTTTATTTATTATTTCATATAAAATATATTCAATATATATAAACACTAACATTTTTATATTAGAATGTTGTACTTGAATTTATTGAAACGTTTTTTGTTGAAGTGTACAATCCAGCTTTTTAATTACCGCACTTATTATTAGAAAATCAAATACACTGAGATTAAAATTGCATTTTTTTTCATATTTTGATAGATAAGCGACATAATTGTCGTAATATCAAATGTCGCTGCGACGCTAGGTACTGTGTTACTACTTACTACCAATGCGATAACGATACGTCTCTGTACGCTCTCTATAAGGCGTTCAATATCACGCGGAACATTATGACTATTGCTATTATGACTTACAAAGTACTGGAATACTATGTATCATATTTTCTGCATTGCAACACATTATAAATCACGATTAGTCGAACTGTATGATAATTTTTATAGTGTTCATGTCATGGCCTTTATCGCAATATTTTTGCTTTACGCTCTCAGCTTTAAAATCAAGCCTCAGTGGCCGGCGATCTCATTAATGTTTTTTCATAGAAATATATTAATCACAACCTACCACGCCCTCTGGCGGCTAAAGACCAAATAATTTTTGCTATAACATTCTCGAAGGGCAGATAAAAAACAATAATTTAGTCTGTGGCGTTTGGGGCGGATGGATATAGGTTTTTTGACAGCTGACTACTTGCAAGAGTTATTATTGTTTGGTTTTTAAAATAGAAAATTTAGTATTATCTTTATTATGTTATTTTTGGCGCGCTTGTCAACGGCTTACAAAAGATAAATAAAGAAATTTTAAACTTCTAACATAAGTAAAATGTATAATATTTACTTGCCTATGTTTTTGACATGAGTTTTATCGACTTAAAACTAGATGGAAGAGGCGCTTTGTGACGTGATTTTTTAAGATACGTCACTTTTACTTTAGAAAATGAAACATAAAAAAGACGTTAATTTGAAGTCAAGTATAACTACATTTATAGCGTTTTAATTTTTAATCGTAATAGAACTTGGCACAAGTCAAGTCACAAGCATTAAGAGCTATAACAGGTGTGTCAGACTAAGATAAACCAAATGAAATGGAGATGGAGGGGTCATAGGTAGCCTACGGAGCTCCCATGAAAAATGGAGCAAAACATTGACGGAATGGTACCCTATACGGAATACTAAGAAATGGCCGACAATGCAATAAGTGGGAGGACGAACTCAAGCTAAGAAGAGGAAAAGAGTCGCAAAGGATAGAGAATAGTGGAAAAGGTTATAGGGGCCTTTGCCAAGAGGCACATCAAGGTATACTGTAGTGAAAATATATTTAATATCACAGATCACAGTGTTTCATATTACACAGACTATATCTTTATTTTTTTAAATAATATTGATTTTAAGTTACATTTCTGTCTTGCTGTCTTATTTTTTATTAGAATGATTCCACAATTTTCAAATGTAAAATATATTATTGTGATGAGTCAAGTGTCCTTTCCAAACTGAACGATTAATAATGTAATTTCATGAACACGCGTGTTTCGGCAAAGATCACACGAAATTGACCAATAGGGTGCGTGCACGCAAATGTCAAACTTAACACGTGCGCCTCTGGTAATTCTATAGAGCTACAAATTATTTTTTAAATATAAATATTATCTGTAAAAATGAATTAGTTTTTTCTAAGTATTTTAGTTCTTGTCATAAAAAGCATTTTTAATCTTACATTGTGATTATTTGTTATATTTCTTTGTGTCTCGAATGAATAAATGGCGTTTCATGCTTAAATAAATAGATTTGTTGTGATTATTAAGAAAACAAATAATTAAAGCCCACTTACCTTTACCTAAGTTTTAAAATCACCATAGACATCTACCAGTATTGGATATATTGGATAACTATATATTCGTTTGTAGTTAATGACTCAAATAATACAACGACCATGAGTCGAATTTCCATACATAATTTCGCTATCGCAACCATACTGAAAAATGCAATAGATGGATCGTTGTAAGCAGTAATTACTAAATGTCATAATAATCAAAATCTTTTGTATTTCTTCGTTGTATCAACTCTATAAATGTTTCCTTAGTCCTGAGGTGTTGCGATCACCCCACACACAACAATTGCTCTAATTAATGCACTTGAAGGGAATTTTCGTGTTTATTTAGTATTTATTGTAGTTTCATAATTAACAAGAGATTGAAAAAGATGAGTAACAATACCGTAAGGTAAAGCTTAATTACTTTACCGTGCCTGTGTACATTTAGCTTAAAGCAACAATACACACAGATTCTTTTTAACAATTCTTAAGTACCTGTGCTGTGAGTGAGTTATACTCATATGAGAACCATATCTTATCTTACAAATTAAAATAAAAACTACAATACGCCATCGAGTACTTACAAACATTTCAAAACAATTTTTCGCGCCAAAAATGATTAAAAACTCATTGGTACAACAGACAAGGTAGAAAGGTTTTGTGATGACCCAGAACATGTAACGTTATGAAAATTTATTATTTCCGTCGAGCAATTATGTTTTTTTTCTATAATCTGTGTCATTATCGTTTTGAAGTTCGAAATTCAAATATTAATTCTTATATAATTCACTACAACTTAAAAGTATGGAACTCGCGTTTTCATCGATTTATAGAGTTCTTGTCACATGGAAAGAAATGTTTGTTACAAGGCAGAGTAAAATCGAGAAATTTTGACATTTAAGGCAGCTTACACTGTATTATATAATTTATATATCATAAAACTTTGTTATCCAGGAAGTTATATCTTTTATCTGTATTTAAAAGACACAAGTTGTCTTCTATATTATAAACGATTCTAATGGACGACCGTATTTTTACTGGCGCGGGACTAATGACGTCACGTCACTCAGGGAGCGTGACCAATGCTGATTAATTGGAAATCTTCTCGCAAACTGGAAATGTAACCTATAAAAGAGAATTTACGGAATTGAAACATGTCATAGTAATAATAAATAAAACATTTTATTAAGGCTTTTTAGTTACATTCCTTGTCCTTGTCACATGACTATTATAAGTTTTATAGATCTTCTAAGTCTTTCTAACGGGATATTTTATTTTAGACTTAATTGCACCACCCAGTTTAATCAAAAACCTTAAAACCAGAGAATCGCCAATGCTACTTGTCCAGCCAAGTTTCTCCAAGTTTACTGTCGCTTAGACCAACGTATACATATTGACACCCATTTCTTAGTTTATACACAGGATTCGACCCTTCGACTGTTTTAACAGGTTATCATGCAGGGTCAATGTTTTCCAACTAACCAAAAATTTTCGATATTTACACTATGGTAACCACTATAAGCTAATATGATTTGTTGTTATTTATTATAACAATTCGAAGTTAATATTCACAGTTAAAGCACAACATACGCCAGATCAGCCAGAAATAATAGAAAAAGGAACAAAAATTCACCTGCGTGTCTTTCTCACTTTAAAAACAAAATTATATCTAACGTTTACACTAATTCTGGTCGTTTATCTCTCTCTCTAAGAACTGCGCGTAAATGTAATTATATGCTTTATCAAACATACAGTAGCTAAGTACCCTTAGACACATTAAGTAAGTTAAGTAGTACCTAAGTCGGTTTTAATTTAGAGAATCGTATTCAGAAAAAAAAATCTTATACATTTTCGCCAAGTTTTCTATTGTGTAAGTATAAAAATAATAATATGTAATCATTTATGATTATTCTTTTAAGCAAAAAATACCTGTTTCCGAGTTCCCAGCTCTTCCATGACAAACTTAATATCACAAAATGTTTTGTTTAAATATTTACACTAACTTCTATCTGTATTTTTTTGCGGACAACATTAAAGAATAAGTAACACGCGTGTGTGCGATAATGTGAGTGAGTGAGTGTTTTTGTGGATACGTCCAATGTATTAATTTTATGTTTAACTTTTTTTTATACTGTATAGGAATGTATTTGTATAATTTCCTAAATAAATAAATACATGTTAGGCCTTAGTAGCATCTCCAACTCTCCGTTAAGTGTGTTCCAAAACCAGTCCTTTAAATTTTTTTTTAAATGTGGACAGTGCGCGGGTAAATTTTAAACGTATTAAATTAAAGTAATATCAGATTCCTGATAAAACTTTTATACTAATCTGTGAATATACAAACGTAATAGTGTAACATTCCATGAATTGGATTCGAATTGCTTCCGTTCACCAAATTCTTCAGATTTGGCCCCCAGATCCTTTTTCCTTTTCTCAGACCTCAAGCTTCCACTGAAAAGTTAATTGAGAAACTGAAGCCTATTTTGAGGCTAAAGACAAATCGTACTATAAAATGGTATCACAAAATTATATGTCCGCTATAATAGTTGTATCACTCTCGCAAAGGCAAAATATTTTTTCTATGTTAACCTACCAACTTTTCAGCACACCTAGCGCCAAAGTTTTAATCACACCTAAATCTGAAAATATCCAGAGAGTAGAGTGGAGAAAATGGAAGTAACATATTTAGCGTCGTAAATTATTTTTATCTGTGTAATGTGTTAAACTATAAATCAGAAATTTATATCTGTATAAGCAGGAAAAAAAACTTATGCAGAACAGAAAGTTGAGTGGGACACGTGTTGCGCCATAACCATGTCTCATTCTTCAATTAATCATAATGGGTAAATCAAAAGTAAAAATCCAGGGTAAACAGCGTGTTGGTAGAAGAAATAAATAATAGCAACGTTAGGGAGTGGACGGGTATCGCAACCGCGGAATAACTCTTCCTGACCTGAAGAGTTGCTTCATCTGGCACATGTCAAGTCACGTTGTAAAAGACTGACTCCAGTAATAGAGAGACACTAAAAAAGGAACAATCATGAAACCATTTGGCGCCAGATTCCCAGACTAACAGTCTTGTTTCGGAAAGAAGCGAAGAGACATTTCTGCTAAGTTCTGAATCTCAACTTCGTCATAACAAACAGAAACTGGTTCTACTAATACAACATAAAGCCGTATATTTCCAATTATAAGAAACGATCGTAGTTAATTTGAACGTGTGAATTGACATGTGCTTGTCTGCCCTCATACATTTGATGTTGTAACCACTAGGGGTGGGTTTATGTTTTAGCTCTAATACAAAGTATCGGTTTTGGGGTTTGTAGATATCGTGAACGTTATAAAACCTACAGGTAGGTACTGTGTTACTGCTATTTAACTAACTAAAAAGTTATTTACTTAACATTTAATTTATGTAGTTGTTCACATACGCATACCTTATATATATTGTAAAAAGAAACTTTATTATACACAGCAAAAAGGGAGGGAGACCCCGAATGAGAACTGGCGGTAAATGTAAAATTAGAAGCATTAATTGTATATTTCTTTTTCTTGACGTGCACACATGTACATGTTACCCATATGAATAAATGATTGATTTGATTTGATTTAAAAAACTTCTTTTGAGGTTAAATTGTTTTCCTGTATTACAGTCATGTTTCTTGCAGTTTAATATTTTATATCTTCACTCGTTTTTTCCCGAAGGGGGAACGCAGGGAATACGGACCTCTACTTGCTACGGTCCTGACAGAACTTTCTCGCTTCATACGCTTTCATGCTCGTCGGTTAAATGTACATACTTTTAACTTCTCCCTCGCAAGTGCGTCCTGGATATGGCCCAGGTATACGATTAACTCTACCCAAACCGACTTCAGTTGCAGTTTCAGATTATTAGCGGGAAGGATTGTCATTGCAGTGAATGGTGAAATATTATAATTCTTTTTTAATTTTCTTTGAATATATGAAATCTAAATAATATTTAGAACTATTATATATTTTAAACAACAGTATATAACTAACTTTAAGCATATGAACTTATGATTGTTGAGTCGAATTTTTATAGGAATACCTTTTTTTTATTTACCTTAGCAATTCCTATAGATCTTTCTTTTTTCTTTAAAATATAACATTGTCGTTTCTTGATTTAATTACAGTTTTCTTTTTTATCTATTTATGTATTTAACTGACTTATGTTCGCTGTTTCGTGCATTTTGTTGAACAATTTTTTTTGGTTTTTACAATATTGCTATATGTAGCTGTAAGATTACTTATAAATAAATAAATGATTAAAGGAAGCTTCTTCTTTGATGTACAAAGCATATCAATAATTAGATATTGTGAAATGAAAGAATATCAAATATTAATCGAATAGATTTTATTCTTACAGACAATTCCATTATATTTATTAATTTACTAAATACAGACAGTAAGTACTTGTATTAACACTTATCTATATTAAAGTACAAACATACATACATCTATATCGTCCTGTTTTAAACGCGACCTTTTTATGTAGTAAAATACTCCTTGTATAGCATTAAGCCCTGGTCTTATAAGCATTGACGTGTTCTAGGGTTCTTTGGGGGTTCTAAGGGTCCAAACCTAGAAGCCTATAATCAGTAACGATTCTGATATTACTCATGGTGGACCAGAATAGGACAAAGCCCAACTTTCTGCCTGCACACGAATGTTTATAAGACTGGTATTTATACGTTTAAATGTTTTATTATTTTAATGTAATAAGATAATAAAACCGTCTATTTTTAACACATTAATTAACTTTACACAAAGTTTAAAATAGGCTTAATCACAATTTTATATTTTTAATTAAAAACTCGTCAACATCATTCTTGCATGATGACTTATTAGCAAAATTTTCAATTGAAAATAAATAATTGGAAGTATTAAATGCGTTATCCGTGTTGTTTTTAAATAAAACAATTAGCCAGATGTATGAAAGGACTAATAAATAATAATAATTTAGTACATAAAAAAGTCGCCAACTATATTTAATGTTCCCTATGGAATTGCAAAGAAAAACTACTTCTTCAATGTACATAATAAATATCTTACATTTATACAATTTATTTTGAAATAAATCTTAAATGAATGTACATTACAACTAATCTTACTACAAGTTCCTAATATTAAAAAATAAATACACGAAATCTTAAAATAGGAACCAAAATTGTAGATCTATTAAATAAATTATGTTTATTTTTATATAAAATTTCTGTACAATATTCACAATTTAATCACATTACTCATAATAGACAATCAATATTTACAGTTGAAATTTTCAAGCAAATATATAGGTGCTAATAAAATTAAAATTATTGATCTCTATTTAACCTTTCAAAAATACCAAAATAATAAAAACACAAACTTGTCAATATGTTATATGCTACTATTGCATCCATTAAACTAAAGAGGTTATGCCTCAAACTGCCACTAAGCCAAACGTCACTTAGCCGAATGTCACTTGTCAAATGTCACTGAGCCGTATATTTAGCGTCACTTAGTCCACGGTAAAGCCAATCGAGCCGCATCAATCGTGGTAGTCACGCGGCTCCGGCTTCAGCTACCAGACGAGACCCTCGGGGTGGAGAGGTGGTGGGGCGTCTCCAAAAGTGAACTCGGGAGATGACGGCCGCGGCAGGCCTAGGTGGTCCGGAGGGGGAAACTGCTCGGGAAACTCGCCCCCCTGGAGTGACTCCATTCCGCCTGCAAAACGACCTACTCTTGTTAGACACGTTGAATAATTATCAAAAACTAGAAATATGTAATTTTGTCGTTGCGTGATATCTAATTTATTCACTGATAACAACCCTACTTCATACAATCATTATGTTTTTACATCTAGAATTATATATTCTATAAATTACCTTCAAGAACTTAAGGGAAAAGTCTTGAATCAAAGGCCTGATTTCATATAATACAACGACTTAAATCTATGCAGAAGTCTACATACCTGGCTGGTTAAATGGCATAGACGGCGGTGGATGGAAGAACGGTGCATCATGGTGGAACGGCGGGCCATAGCCAAACTCGAACTTGCCATCTGCTGTCGCGAAATATGGGAACCCCGGAGGCCCCTCCTCCAGCCCTCCCGGTGAGAGGTTCATGGGGAAGCCGCGCATCTTGCGAGACGACCCGAAAAATGGGCCCCGACCCATTGAAGTCAACTGTTTTAGGCGTCGTTCTTTTGAACGCTTATTTTGAAACCACACCTGTAACAAAGAAATATCGTAAGTTCACGCTGTTTTCACAATATTAAAGCATTTTTATTTGTACTGTATTTATGGCAATATTTAATTTGTAATTTTTGTAGTATGGATTTAAAGTCTCTTAAATTATTATTATTATTATTGGTAACTGTTTATTTAGCTCATTATTTATAAGTATTTTCATTTACGTCTTCCGTAACGTGGAAGAGACTTTTTTTCATCTATTAACACTTCGTTGCAGAAATATAATACAATTGACATAATTAAGAACAGGAAGGCTATAAGCCGCCTTATCGCTTTCGAGCGATCTCTTCCAGACAACCACAGTGAGAAAAAAATTCAGAAGTGCAAAAATACATAAGACATATAGTTATACAAAACTAAGGGAACAAGGCATTTAAAACTTATGTAAACAGTGATCAGGAGAATATAAAAAAGGACACATTAATCACTATCATTTTCGATTAGCCAAACATCAATTAGTTCAAAGTACTTATTTTGAAATATATTATTTGCTATGTACTTCAATCTTCTGGGACCCTGGTACGCTGTTGAAAACGGGCCTATGTTAACACAGTTTTTTTATGGATAACAACTATCTTATAAACTTACGGGTTATTATTGGCGTATTAAGTAAACCTGTTTTGTTCTTATTATTATTATGTGAAACCGCAAACCTTTTAGTAAATAAGAGAGGCATAATACAAAGTTCGCAATAATTGTGGTTTACACAAATCAGATAGTAGATGTCGACACTACGTTTGTAGATACCAAATCACGTAAGTTTTACACATTATGTATTTATAGTAAACTAGAAAATAAGCGCATTCACTTAATAATAACCTATTACGTTGCAAAAGGACTTTTAAAATTAAATGAAACCGCTTAGTGGAAACTTAGTTTAAAGGTTTTCCAAAAACACTCTTCATGTTCCAGGCTATAATCATCTTAATTCAATAACATTTCTATAAGACATCGACGGTAAGACGGGAAGGAAGACCAGTTCAGGACAGTTTAGGTTTCGGTCTGGGCCTCAGATTTCTGTATCTATGATCATTTGTAAATCTAATGGGCTGACACACGTCTCAGCTTTTTGAGTCTATGGCAAGCCGGTTTTATCACGATATTTTCCTTCACCGTTCGAGTGAATGTTGATAAAAAGTCCATTGGCGCATAGCTAGGGATCGAACTTACGATTTCAAGGATGAGAGTCACACGCTGAACCCATTAGGCCAATACTGCTCAAGATATATATGTATACAGAACACGTTCATTCATTTGTACTAGTATGTTTCGTGCTAAATACTTTTGCATGATAAATATGTTGCCAACCCTAAAAATGTGAAAACATATCACTTTGTCGGTATTGCAAAACATTTTTTTTTTTAATTTACGAGTCTGCGTGAGACTGTGGTTGGTAAATGTTTGCTCGTAATATGTAATATAGAAACCGCAGGTTTATGAAACCATGTTTTTCTGTAATAACATTATGTTCGTACTTTGTACTACAAGGGCGGGACGTTTTTTATGTGGGTGTTTTGTCTATGACAAGATGTCTGCTTACAAACCGCATTTTCCTTTACTTAAGAAATGAATGCGTCGAGATGTCATGCGACCATTACAAATTTATCGGGCTAATTTGATGTTGTATATAAAAAAAATATGTTTCAAGAAGACTGCGAATTTCTTCTCAAATGTCATATTGACACCCAGTTCAAAAGATGTTCAATAAAAACAAATTAAATTTAAAATGTGATGTTCTACATATATTTCTTACATTTATTGCCACGGAAAAAATGAGTATGTATGTCTGTTAATATAACGTTATCCTAGTTATGGCTTCAGGGTTGAGTTGCAAGCTTCGATGACCTCAAGAGTCGGGGGCTAAAGAAAATCATAGTGATAAAACCTGTATGTCTTATATTCAAGTCGACGACATATGTCAGACAGAAGGCTGATGATCTTCTTGTCTGTGAAATAAAAGCAAAGAAACGGATGCAATCTGAGAGCTGTACCGCCACTGAATTATTTATAAAGTAATGTTCTTTCACTATCCACAAATCCTTGCCAATTCAAAAAGCTATAAAACGAATTCCTAAATTACAGAATCACGCGCAGAGCGTTGTGCGTTCACGGCGCGTTATGCGCGTGGCGTGCGCGCACCTAATCTCTAACGAGTGTCTCGTGTATTAGGACCATTACGTTTAGTTTCGCCTCTTATGCTTTTAAAGCTTGACAGTGACATTTTTGCATACTTTGTAGGTCATGGTAAATACAGTTTACATAAAAACAAGGTCTTTCACATGCATAGAAATTGCTTATTCACATGTCACTCTTAAGGCTGCGTGTACGCAAGTATAACCTTAATAAGTACGATGGAACAATATATATGCAATATGCCTACGATACGAAAACCTACTTGCAACCCAAACCACGCACTTCATTCGCCCAACTCTTTTCCTCTTTCAGAGGCCCTATCATTTTACACCACTATATATAAAAAAGCAGTGTGTGTACTTATGTACACGCGTTAGATGTTATACTTGTTTGGCGTAGAGAGCTAGAGACCACAACGGTAAGTTTGTGCTTCAGACGCAATAAAATAAAAATAATTTCATAATAAAAGCTACAAAAAATATGATTAAGAGTATCAGTAAAAGTCTTGGAAAATTTGGGAGTAAATAAAAAAGAATAAACTTTACCTACTAACTACTACTACTAAACCTAAAACTACTGTAGGAAATAGAATAAGAAGTAAATATTTTTGGACGCATTAAAAGTCGGTTTTATGAGTATAATCTTTATCATTAAAAACACTACAGGCACATAAGAAAATTAAAAGTAACCTGATCTTAATATGCCAGGAATTAAGGTTTAAATTAATTAAAACCTATAGGATAGATTGATAGATTCCTTAAGTTCATTAAACGATTATATGAAGGAAATTTTCACACAAATTAAATTCAAGGTAGGTCTGATTAATACGGTATTAAATATACATTGTTTGTTTACTTCATGTATCTTTCAAAATAATGCAGTTTTAACGAACATATACAAGAAAAATATGAATTTAAGAAAAAAATATTATTCAATACATAGAATCTTTAACTACGTTTTGTTTTTTACTAATCAGTCAAGGTGTACATAATATCCTCCTTTCAAATCGATTCGAAACAAATATAATCTATATCATTATCTATGGCTAAAGGATTGTAAACAAGATGGCGTATTTCACACGCGATTAAAACACAATTAAACTATTTAATTAATGGTTTTTCTTCGTTTAGGAGTTAGCTTACGATTTTATTTATCTATTTATTCACCACGTTATTTTAATGACAAGCCCTGATAAAAAAAATAACACACACGTATTTTATCGTATTGTATTAGTTATACAATACAACTCATACAATCACTTTAATCAAAAATGGTTTTTAATTCAATGAATTTTTTTTATAATAGTTTTATTGCTACAACTGCTTCTCAACCCAAAAACCATGTGCTAAGTACATATATTCTTAGGCTCTGGTAAACTGCCTCAGCCTTCAGACAATTACCCCCTCACAGGCCGAGCGGCAAACTTTATACAACCATCAAATAGATAGACTACAATAGAATCCAAACACGAGTCTTAGGTTTTAATAGGAAAGTATTTTGAGCTATAATAGCGACCAGCAAGTGGTGACTATAATAAAGAATTAATGTAAAACCGTGCGAAGATGGGACAGGCAGAAATGTCAAAAATTTCGCTCGTTTCGTAAACCTTAGTAAAGTGGAGATTTTACGATTTCTATAAAAACCTGAGGTGCAACGAATGTTCGCGGTTATGAAATATAGCATTTAACACCAGTTTACGTGTAAAGACGTCCTGGGGAGACGCCGCGCGTTTTTACCGGATCGTCACTTCAGGGCATTGACCCGTTTTTTTCGATGATCTCCATCTCCTATATTTTCTTGTATACATGTTTCTTATTAAAGTTGTGTATATACACTAAAATAACAAAACATTTATCTGTTATGAAGCTTGAGAAATGTTATTTATATAAAATATCCTCAGGAAATCGTCTATGATTCTCACTTTAAATTATTCGAAACGGGTTTTTACACTCATCATTCTTTTATTCGCTTCTTCTTCTTTAGTTACTTCTGAACTTCATTAAAGGTATTATTAAAGAAAATTATTAGTTTCATTTCCTATGTGATTTTATATAAAAAACGCTGTCTGTATGGCCAGTTTTAAAATCAAGGATAGGACGGACGAGGACTGGAAATAAACATTACTTTTTAGTCAATAGTATTTAGAGTTTTAGACCAAAACTAAAACTACTAAATAAAATTACATCAGTTAGAAACAAATGGGAAAATAAATATAGAATTTTCTAGAAAAGTACTGAACACTTCACCCTTAGGATAAGATTCAGAGTTGGTCAGCTGTAAGTTTGTCAAATTAAATTCGGCTTTGTCAGGTTAGATCTATCTAAGGGCTTTTTGGGCTGCAGCCCAGGGCTCCGTGAATAAAAAAGGCCCGCAGTGCCCACAAAAAAAAAATAGGCGATATTCTAAATTTTAAAAAAATATCAGAAATTTAAATCGTAAGGTTGGAATCCCTGAGATTAATCAACCCATATACGATGCGCGTCTATCGAACGGAACGTATTTTTTCGCGTGTGCCTCTACCGGGAGTTCCCAGTAATAACCAAGAGCCCCACAAATTCATATACGCCCATGCTTTGGCGGAAATCGCTAAGCCTCGACTCTGAAGGTTAGTAAGGAATAATCAAGTTCTTATGTTCTACAATCTTTTAACTAAAATATCCCCACCTCTACTCTGCGGTTCCCATATTAATTCGCTAGCATTCTTTAGTCTTTATTCCTGGGTATGGCCTTTCTAAAATGTTTTGCTAGACTTGTAAAATGTGATGTCTTCTATAAATTACGGTACATCACTTTGTTCTATTGTCAATAGTTGCCGCACATAAGGTTTTTTTTCATACATTAACGAAGTTTTTATACGGATCCCTAACATTTTTGAAAATATTCTATAGCCTATGCTCATCAGGCCTATGCTAGGAGGCTTTTAAATACAAAAATCTTTTATCTTTAAAATATTAGTGTAGAATTCGTGACTAAATAATACCTCGTTTCATTTTAATATGTCTACCATACTATGTTGCTAAGATAAAATTTTATTATATTGTTAGAATGTAGATTTAGTTAAACATGTTATTTTAACGAGTTTATTACAATGTAAATGTAGGTTAAATTTAACAAGTATCTTAAAGTGTGTTATGATTAGGTAATTAAGTTACAAATTAATGTGTCATTAATTTACATATGATTTTAACTTGTATCTTACTACGTCTTAGTTATCCTTTTCTATCATTACATAAGAGAAAGAGACGTCTCAAAGTTAAAATTGAAATGTTATAATCCCGCAGCTATATATTATTTGTTCTCTATAAAGAGAAAAGATTTATACTTTTATAGGTTTATAACGAATTAACTTAAATCTCGTACTGTAACATATACCTATATATATACATACTTCATAATCGCATAAGTAAGCAAATAATATCTATAGACAATATATTTCACCACAGATCTTACAAGAGCCGGCAAAATTTCAAAAGCTCTCACAAAAACCAACTATTATAGTAGAATCATCAGACCATAGACATTAAACACCCACAGAGGTGATTAATAAGGACATTGTTCTCTACGGCCTTTACCTGCGCCTCTGTAATGAGCTGATTTGTTCAAGCCGTCCGTAGATTTCCATTTCTAAAATTTGAATTTGGAACTCTTTCACTGGGGATTGCGGCGCATTTTGCTAATATTATTTTTATGTGTGATTGTACAAGACTTGACAGCGGCAAAAATTCCGTAAGACAATAAAGCTATAGTCATAATTAATTTAATATATTGTTCATTATTGGTGAAATGTAGTATGTTTTAGTTACAGTTTAAATCTTTTCCTATAATATATTAACCAAATTTTTTTGGATATTAAGCATATTACATTGCAATTTAATAGCTAGTTTTCGTTCGTGAAGGTGAGCGAGGTGAACTAGTAATTTGGGATCAGAGTGAAACAGCGGGGAATCGAACCCCCGCCGCGCGGAACACAATACCTAACTCTTAAACACTGTACAGTTGTTCGGAACTTTTTGTTTGAACCGTAAACTTATGTTATGCACCAGATGCGATTTTTAACTTGTATCATTAAATATTTGTAAAACATCCGAAGGATTCCTACACCTCATACCACTAATCTGATAGTGTATATTTATAGTATCTTAATAGAAATTTGCCTTTAAAATATTATTTATATTGTAAATAATGAACGGTAAAACACTTAATTTAAATATAGAATCTAGTTTAAATTAATCTCGCGCAAATCAAAAACAAATGTTTGAAAATGGAATCATTAAATTAAAAAAAGGAACAAGATGGCGCTGAAAGAGCGACCACACTGCGCGCTCCATGCGCCATATGCAATCAATTGGCGTAGCGAAAGGTAAAAAGTAAATTATTACTGGGTTTGCTTCAACTGTATAATGTTTATGTGAGTTCGATGTTCCTTGATAGCTCAATATAGGCTTCACATACATCCACAGAGTACATATATCGGTAGGTAAGTAACAGAGATTTCCGTTTCAGTGAAGTATGACGATTCAATAAAGAGCATTTTTATTTTTTGTCTATGCGTTTTCAACTTTCTACAAAAAGGCGTTTAGCTATCTATCTACATTCAATTCAATAGCATATTTAGTTACTCAGCTATATAGTATATATATAGATGTCATACTATACAAAAAGTATATTTCAGGCAATTTAAGACGCAGACGCACTCATAATCTATAATTAAATTGACCGTCACTGCTCATTTGAATTCCTCCACAACGTTTCCAAATATCCAGACAACCCTAGTAGGGTTGTCTGGATATTTGGATATGGAATAATTACTAAAATAAAATTATGCAAATACAAAAAAAACTTATAAACCTCAGTAGGTATGAACAGACTGCAATCTAACAAGTAATACAGCTAAGTCGTAATAACGTAATAGAACGAAATTTTTGTATAAAAATGTTTTCTAAAATTATGTTATTAATAATTTATAAAACTGGCAACACAATAAAAAAAAACAAAAATTAATAGACAGACAGGACAATTAAAAATTAAATCTCATCTCATCAACAAATTATATAGGACGTCTCAAGTATATCCAAAGTTGTCCAGACTAATTTGGCCTCATATTCCATAACTCATTAGACATGACATTCGCGATCTCCGGCTGGGATTTGAACCAGATACTTCGAGATACGGTCCCCGGTCTAATATTTTAACAATGAATAAACATCTAATAATAGTCTTTATTTTTCTCTCTCTCTTTATCTTTCCCTCTCTCTTTATTTAGACCGCAAAATTAGGACAAACTCATGAGTTTAAATAAATACAAACAAATAAATTGACGCACATACAAAAAACATTCACTATTTACATAGTAATGGCAACGTTATCTCAGAGTCTTATCTAAAAACGAAGTTCATATACTACAAACAATAATTCACGATCCATTTCAAACATTAACAAGGTTTTATTTTAAAGTCTGATAAGAACTCTCCCCGCCAATCCGCATACAGTATTCAAAAATCGAATTCTTATCACACACTGATAAAGTTCTACACAGCCATTGGTCACGCTTTTCAATATGGCTGACGTTTGTTTGAATTTCGAACTACTAGTTTTATTTACTTTTTATGGCTTAAGATAGTGTTATCATGGTATGGTTTCCATAAAATTGTTTATGCAAAATTCAATTGTTTTTACAACTAAAACAAGAAAAATAGAACAAGTAGAAAATTCTCAGAAATCAGAAAAGATCAGAAACATTGTAGCAATTATTCGGTTAAAATTTACATTGGTTATGCATTGATAGAATACATAATGTTTTATATAAAAAGGCGAGATTTTTTTTAAAATTAAACTGTTATTTGTAACAGGTATTAAGCTAAAAGCTGTTACAAATAACAGCTAATAGTATCCCTTACGCATCAATAAGACGAAGACTAGATGCCCGTGACACGGATTCCTAGTCGGCTAGTGCACTTTCTTTTTAAGTAAACATCAATTTTTGTTATGTATAATAAAGTGTGTTGTCTTTTTCTTTCTTTTTCAAATGTTATAGCAGCTATTTAGCAGCCCTTACGGAAGGGACGAGTAGGAAGCGTTCAGCTTGAGTAGGTGTTGACACGACCGGTGGCCTCGCACACCGACCGTGACAACTGACCATAGTGATGCGCATTTACTATAATTTACCCAATTATATATTATATAACACTAATAGATTTTTTTTGTATTTGCTTTTAATTAAAAAAAATTGATTTTTTTTTGTGTTTGTTTTCTGATATTTGTATAATCTCTTTGTGTATGTCATGTTTTACTAACGTCACAGGATGCTGAGCGTTGGAAAGTTTTTGTCAATAAAAAAACTATTATGGGAGTTGTACATATTTAAATAATTTTGGTGAGACTTATTGCATTGAGAGTGTCCATGGGCGGCGTTATCACTTAACATCTAAAGAGCCTCCTATAGGCACCCTATTCTATAAATAATATTTCCCAAGACTATGGGATATAGTTCAAATATGTTACAAATTAGTTATGTGTTGTATGTATTATATCTTACATTTCAGTAAGAATTGAAATGAAATTCCTTCCCCGTGATTCGAAGTCATGACATCCAGGTAACACGCCATGTTAATCATTAAATAACAAATATTGGAAGATTCTGTTTGAATATGCTTATAATCGTCTTCGAACCAAACAGATAAATGTTTAATCTGTAGTAAGAAAAATAAACCGCTACAACAAAATATTGACCGTGCAAAAACAATCACCCCAGAGCGACGTGACAAAAACAGGTCAAACCATAAACCAACACTTAAAAACCACAAAATTCAATAAAGCTCGATAAAACGGTCCATCGATATAGTCACGTCACTAGCGGCGTGAAGCGTGAACGTGCCTACTGCGAAATAGAATCTTTAAATTGGTCAACGAACTTTTTCTTAAAACAAATAATATCGATTAATATTATCAATACTTTATAGAGACTACACGAAGCACACTGATCTAGTGGCTGCAGTATACGGTGAAGGATAACAATGTGTTAGGAAACCGGCTTGCCTTAGACCCAAAGTCTTCATGGAGCCACCTTAGTACTCCAACGATATGTACTCGTTAGGATTCCACAGCCACGCAGTCGTGGGTGACTGAATCTCCTGGTGGTCTATAATATCATTATTTTGAGATTGATTCTGTTTGGGCTTAGAAGTCGCTTTGCGGATTACTGGCAGTACCTTGTACGCCCAAAGCCAATAACCTATCCCAATCCTTTTTTTTTAAATCGGAGATAGAGATCTTAATCCAAATTTTAATAAAAATGTTCCAATAGACATCTGTCGATACAAGCTATCCATGGTAGGTCGGATCGGTGTATGAAAATGACAGTTCAATTGTACTATATCCTATCTTAAGATTTTAACTTAAGCCGGTTTTAAAAATAAATAAAAAGCTATTTGATATATTTTAAACATAGACGTGAATATTTTAATATTATTTGAACGGTTTTATTTACTGTATTTGTTTTATATTAATTGTCAAATATAAGTGTAAAGAGCGAAGTATTGCATTCTATTCATCGCCAAAAATTGATAGTTCTCGTAGAGTCTGATCTCAGAATGTTTTCAATCTCAGTTTATGGATTGATTATTGAGTTCAGGCGTTAGACTATCTGCAATCCGGGTTTTAAGTTCTGCTGATACTTAGAGCTTCACACTTGCGAGAAATGCATGGGAAAGGTGCGTGCACATGATAACACTTCAGTAGTCCGCGAAAATATTTCATAGCAAAAATCAAGTTGAAGCATAGACAATTAATTCACTATAGAGAGGCATAATAAATCATTGTAAATATGTGAGCATGATGGATGCACGCGTTTGCACACAGACTTATATTGCTACCGACATTTTACGTAACTATGTACATGTGTAATTATGTATTCTCATTACAGATGTGTCATGTAATCGACGGTGTGTTTAACAAGTTGATAAATACTTTATTGCTAAGAAATAAGGTCAAGATAACAATAGACAATATAATTTTCATATATAAAAAATATGACATACTGTGTCCATTTGTAGCTTTTACAAATAAATATATGTATTTTTTTGTCCAGTCAATTATGCAAAAAATTACACATTTTAATTAGTTTATAAACTATCGCTACAGTTGTTACCACCAATGCGTTGGTGTAACAATAATGAAAATAGTTAGGCATATATGCTATTTATTAACCAGTAGCGTATATTTTTTCCCACTCTCTCTCAATCAGTCTCAATCGCTCTATCCCTTTTCTTCTAAAACGCTGCGGATCTTCATGACGTTTCATCCGTAAAAATGTCACCCTCATGCGCCTAAAGAAGTTTCACTTCAAATCCATGTTCTAGCCTATTCAATTTTCAGTGGACAAACCAACTCAATAATCCGAACGATAGATGAAATTTACAAGGAACGACGCAGACGGATGGTGTGCCTAGGGCGATCCAACATTAAGGCCTACGATATTAATGTAGCACATTCTCACCCACGGCAATAAAATAAATGATGTCATTTTTTTCTCTCGACGCGGGGAGCCTTTTGTCCCGGTCGCCGCTCAGTGTACCTTTGTCCGACGCTACACGGGACGTCGTAGACAAAAGCTAGGCGCCGCACTTTTTTGCAAACACGATTTTTGTATTTCGCTTTTCATCATAATTAATAATTTATTACTTTCGTGCCTTTGCGGCACCGCAATGCAAGGTGCTTCTGTCTTCCGATAAATCATAAATCAATGTTTGATTATTTACGCAATCCTAAAGTTTTAATATGAGATAGGCCGCTAACTTGTTACTGGATGGAAGTAATACAAGTGTTAACAGGAAGCGAATGGAAAAAGAAACCCATAAATAGAGATAGTTGGAAAATGGAGCTAGAAAGCTAGGATATTAGGATACCAAGAAAGAAAAATTTAAAAACAAATCTAATATAATTTTCTTTATTATAGCTATAAAGGGTATTAGGATACCAAGAAAAAATTTTTTTTTTCAACAAATCTAATTTAATTTTCTACAATTGTAATTATTGGAAAGTAGACGGGCTTTTATTACTAATATAAGGCTACTTTTGGCTTATTGACCGCAGTTATATCTTAATTCTTGCTTAATTTATTAAAATAAACTATTAAAAAAAACACCAAAAAATCTCTGTTGTTTAACCTTGGTGCCTCGGCTACACCACAATAAAAATATTAAATTCCTTGAGTAAAAAAAATAAAAAAACGAAATGAAAACATAGACAGAGAAAATACTATTTATACGTTAAACATAATAGTACATTACACCCTTATTTATTAGAATAAATATTTTTGAAAATATGTATATAAAAATTAACTGAATAGAAACTTAAATCTATAATAATAATAATAAGCCCATTTATTTCCAATCTATACAACTGTAGTATACATCTTAGTTTTTAGTCATCCTAAAACGCAACTTTCTTCCGTAGATACCTTCGGAACCCCTTTATAGGCAAAGACCTACTCCAGCGTTATCCAAATATGCAGGGTCTTCCTTCCCCATTGGATACCGCTAATATCTTTATCCCTTTTTTTTAAGGGCTCCCATTTCTACTCTCTCTTCCCTTTAGTCATTTCCATATAACTGTCTTTATAGACCACCTTTCTGAACTTATACTTATATCCTATATAGAAGTTAAATTCGACAGCGCTTTCATGTCATGAATATACATTTTAAGCGAATTAAACCCAATTCGTGTCAAGCTTACAATTCGCGCGTAAACGTCACATTTTGATGCAAATCCGGCACTCACAATACATTGGACGATTTTACGAGAGCTGTCGATACGTAAAATGTCTATTTTACTGTTCATTCGACATCCCGTTGTTTTAATGACGATTAAAATTACAAATTTATTATCATAACACACACGCTTTTAGATAAAGTGTTTTGTCGATGACGGTTACCGCTAAAATGGCGATCAGAAACATTTCACGAGCGATGACATCGAAATAATCGTGTCCAAACGGTTTTTACAAGGTTTTTTGGGTAACATATTTCACGGTTTATGCGGTTTTATTGGACGTGTGTTGATGTAAATGTCATTCGCGTGTTGACCGCGATTTTACTATGATGTACCGATATTGCCCAAAACGTTGTTTTGGCACGTACATACATTTAAAACTGGAAATTCGAAATTTAAAAAAATACATAATGACAACGCTCTTTGAGTGTTTTTGAAATTATAAGTGGCCAGTGACTATAATAATTGAGACGAAATAAAAAATATCAGAATAAAACGTTCAGGGAAAAAATATTCGAAAAATAAAACTTAAGAAGAATAATTCTCACAATATACAAAGCGGTCCTTTAGTATTTTCTGTGGTCAAAGGCCGGTTTATCTCATAACTTGTGAAAGTTATAGTATTCGGGGCAAGTCAAAGCCGCCGACGGGCATAAAAAAAAGAGATATGGCGACCGACCAACTCATTCACCTATAGTTTCCTTAAATAAGATGCCTGAATGACTAAAAGCTGTGGTTTTTACCTTTATTGGGGTCTCGTAGATAACACATTTTAACTATTGCTAAGATTTACATGTGTGTTTTTTTAAATAATCGCAGCATAACCGGTTTTAAAAATTAACAATTTAACTTAAATTAAAATGAAAATATCAGAGCTTTAAGTGCAACATATATAAAAACAACGTAAAATTCCATTGTTACCTTAGTCAGATACTTATCAAATAAGTTACCTAAACCTTTTAAAAAACATTAAATTACAAAACGTCTTATTCTCCTATTTCCTAATGTCCACTGACCACAGACAAGCCATAAACAAGAGAGCACATTAAGGCGCACACGACATTAATCAGTCCGCGTCAGTGTTGCCAGTGACATAATAACATGTTTTTATAGCTATCAATCAAATCGCACTAGCTTCCGTGTGAATACCTTTTACCGACTTCAAAAACAGTGGAATCTCTACGGAGATCTCGCAATCGGTTTACTTTATAAGGAATTAATTACCCAAACTCAAATGACATTAACACATAACTATCATTAAGGTTAAATAAACGTGGTATGTTTAGCCGCTAATTAATAATGATTAACGATCATTTTGAATTGTTAATTTGCTTATTGTAAGCAGTGTTGCTGTGTGTAATAAGGTAATTTGTTACTTGTAACACTGCGTTGACATTGTCCGAAGATGTAATAAATAGGTGTGAATTAATTAATTTTATAGTTTGTACTTGGAATTAACTAAATTTAAGATAGTTAATAAGAATAATTAAGATTTTAATTTTAATATAAACGTTTGTTTATTGAATTTAGCTGCAAAATTTGCTGGACGTTCCCTTCTATTCAAATGTAGTCGCTGTAAGTAAACTGTCATTACTCAAGCAAAATTGCTGATAGCCTAATAAAGTTTATAATTCTAGAAGAATATAGCTAATAGATAACATTCTTATGGTTGAATATTAAAATAAATAAATAAAATTAAACAAAACATGTTTTCTCTAAATATAGGATTTTTTCAAACGTTTCTCGAATAATGATTGTACTCAAATAGCGACGTAAGACAAATTTAGGTTAGAACACATGACATGATAAAATATGAGGCAATAAGGGCACGGTGACGCGACGACGGGGCTGTCACGCTTTGGAAATTATATATGAGCTTATTAAAATATCACAAACTTTTTGTGAAGCGAAATGACATCTCGTTACACGCTTCACTTTATTTTTACTTCCGAAATACAGTTCTGTATTTTTATTGATCGTTCTATATTTAAATTTCTCTTTACGTGAAATATTTTTCCATACATACTGAATATATGAAAACTTTTTCAACTTGTATGATAACAATCTTTAGATCTGATTTCAGAAATAGATTTTTTTTAATACCAGTAGGTAACTACTTTTCTTTTCATAGAAAATTTTAGTTTTTAAAATAAAATCAAAGATACTCAAATAACCAAAACTTGGAAGAGGAGGCATTAATAAAAGTTTACTAATTAAGACCTGCAATCGAGTTATCATCGAGAAGTCCCAATTATTATTAACATATAAATTACTACGGCTTATAGCGGCAACTTCAAAGCTCTATAGGTTCACACGAACCGGTGTTAACTAGTTAAATCCGGAATATTTGAAAAACTACAAATACAGTTAGAAGACAACTTTATTTTGGCACGTGAAAGAAATCAGATCTAGCTACTACGCATTGATAGGTAATGTGATTTTCGACTCTATTTCTAACTAACAAAAGTTTGTTATAGTCTGGGCAATTACGGGTGTACCACATTACGCCCCCTCTTTCAACTGCAAAAAGATCCTTGTACAGCTGTATGCACGCCACATGTGGTTTATTTGACACGCGCGATCAACCTCTCGACGGATGGCGACAAAAAATCTTGTTTATGGATCCACTTAACATATTTGACGTTGTTAAACGAATATTACATAACACTTGAGTGTAAAAATATTTGTCTATGGTCCGCCTACTGTGATGGATGTCGGTTTTAATGTCAATACGTCGATGTCATAGAAACATATGAATTATTATTGATTTATTTAATGAACTTACATAGTATTTATTGTTATTACTATTGCTATGCTAGATCTCCGTAATATTATAATAAAATATGCGTTTTGAGTAGAAAACCTTGAAGAAGCGTCTTTCTCTTGAGACCAGTTTCCCTAGAAACAAACTTAACGTTTTCGTTACAGTAGTCAACTAATCAAATATGTCAGTCAAGTCTAGGAAAATAGACTTAATTATCAAAGTACAGGATAATCAAAAGCGGATTGATCCGACTTTTGGTTATTTCCGACAGGCAGCAATGATACCACAGACAAATTCTTATTATAATCTGTAACATTTTTTATTCGTCGAGTACCGTTTGGAAACGCAAAAAGCGTGACTGACATCTGTCGATGGTGTGAAGGACCATGTGTTAAGTAAAATAAGAGCAAAATTTAAAATTACTAACACCGTGACAATTTTTACGCTCCATCTTACAGAAATGCCGATATTACATTTATAATCGCTAAAGTAGCCATGGTGAATTTAAATAATGAGGCGGCATCCGTAAAATTAAACTAGGCGAAAAAAGGAAAAATGTTCTCTATGAAAACGTAATTAATTTTAGGTAAGGAAATTAAATGTCATTTGCCGTATTAAAATAAAAAGTCAATAGTATTTTTGGTTTAGGTCATAAACGTTTTCTTAACACACAAACATAACTGTATCATAATACTGTTATACTTACAATACTTATATTTATTTTAATATTTAATAAAACTAAAGTATTTATTTGAATAGAAACCATAAGCTGACTATTTATAACACTCAATGCTTTGAAAGGATATTTGTCTCGTCATAGCTGTTTCTGAACGGATGCACGCGAAATTCAATTTTCGAACATCGGCACGCAGCTCTCCGTCGTGATTGAGTATCGGCCATTTGCTGGTTACTATGGCAACCGAATGAATAAAGAGTATTGGCAGGAAGTACTGTTTTAGAATTGTTTATTGAACATTTAAGCCTCGGCGTAGAGAGCAATAAAAGCCTATTTCAGTCCTAAAAATAATCCTAGATGACCATTTCTCAAGATGGGTGCTATAACTTTTTCCTTCGTTTGGCCATTTTGATATACAAAAAAATTTAATTCATCTCAAGATCTCGGACGCACAAAATCCAAAGTAAACATTTTAGCTATATTAAAATATTCCTATTATATTTTAAAGGTTGCATTATAAGCGAATTGCTCGCGTTACGATGTAATTCTGTCGTTATTGTGCCGTTAAAATAAAACTATAACGAAATTGTAATTGCTTCTATTTATTCCAATACTACGATAAAGAAAGTGAAATTCGTTAGAATTGGCCAACGGCGTTATTCCGTTAAATTCGTTATTGTAAAATACAATTATAACGAATAATGGGCGTTGGTGACTGAAGGTTTTTACGACAGTTTCGAATTTGTCACATAATGGAAGCGTAAGTCACGTAAAAATACTTGAAAATTTAGGAAATATTAGAAACTTTTTAACATTCTTAAATATAATATATAGATATATTATAAGGACATACCTGTATCACTCTCATGGGTAGACCCGTCTCCTTCGCCAACTGTTCTCGTATGTGCCTGGTCGGTTTCGGCGTTTGGGAGAATGCTGACTTCAGAATCTCCAACTGCTTCGCTTTGATCGTGGTTCGAGGTCCCCGGCGTTTTGATCCCCCGTTCCCGTCATCGGGTGATTTGTTCTCGGCCTGCGAGTCACGGGTCTCGGGGTCTCCGTCCAAAGATCCCTGGGAGGGGAAGAGACAGAACTGTATGCGACTATGTGGTCAGCTCCCACGCACGTTATATGGGATTGTCGTTGTGAGTTTGATTTGGAAGTGTCTTCGAATAAAAAAGATATCGGCAAGAGAAGAGATCCACTCTATATTTACCGCGAAGAATGCGAGTTTAATTATTATTGTTTGCACATACCTAAGGTTATATTCATAGTGTAGTTTCATTCGTTTGGATCCTGGGAATCTATGATTACTGTGAAGTTACCTAAATTACTGTGAGATATTCACAGGGGTCTTTTTGCTATAAATATATATAGTAATAGTTTTATTTATTAACCCGATGTAATAAATATATATTGGTATAGGATTTTTCAGTGAGGATCAAATTAATTGCAAGTATACCATAACGCAAAGTTATGGTAACTCTTAATGTTTCCCTATGAGGTATTGTTCCAAATCATTTAATTATTTCATAAATCTACACAATTATAAAAAATACATGACAAAAATAAAATCAGTCAGAGATAAAACAAAGAGTTTTATAAACAATGCTACGTCTCAGGAATACTCTCGGCTATCTAGCTCAACGCAGGCTATATCTTCACTAATATAAGGTAAAATAATAACTTTTATTTTCCGTGCATTCTTGATATATGTACTTACATGTGTTTTTTTTTCAATGTTATAGGAGGCAAACGCACAGGAGGCTCATCTGATGTTAAGTGATACCCATGAACAATCCCAGAAAGCTCGCGTGCGTTGCCGGCCTTTTAAAAATTGATACGCTTTTTTTGAAGGACGACTTAAGTCGAATTGGTTCTGATACTTCAGGGGCAGCTGGTTCCACATAGTGATACGCCGCAAAAACTTGAAAATATGTATAACTTTCTGACGGAATTATTATCATCTGACAACTAACCTGGTCTTCCGAATCCTCGTGTGGTTTTGTGTCACCATTGTGTGATAGCTCTGAATGTAATGCCGGGTGCGTCGCATGCGCAGGACTACTGGAGTTGTTCGCCGTTCTTGATTCTTCATCCTCCTCCTCATCCGATCCTGAACCGAGCAGGGAATCTGCTGTAATAAAAAAGAAGATTATAGTAAACGAAATATAAATGACTAGAAAGTAAAATAATATATGTTTATTTTGGAAAATAAGATACAGGTATCAGTTATTTCACGTCATTAAATTTGAATATGCATCCCTAGTCAGCCAAGAAGACCGAAGGTTTTTCATAACTTTCGTTTCTCGGTACTCTTGCAGTGTCTACGTTAGACGCTAAATATCTTTTCAATGCCATCTAGTAATTGAAATGAAAAACTTTTATGTAAGAATATTTTTATGTTAAATTATTAAACTGTCCCAGCCAGGACATCTACGTATGTAAGACCAAATCCTTGTAAAACTTCACTCGTTTAACCGTTTAAATTGACTTATCAAAAAGCAATCGTACTCCCTCTGCCCTCTTAACTATATAAAAATCTAATTTCAAGTCCCCTCGAGGGAGAAGAGAATTAGCCGCAAAAACAATTACGACCCTCCTACGAAATATTTTTACGAGACGCGCTCTAAGCAACATATCGACAAACGTTTATATATTTGTATATTACTGAGTAGATAAATAGATAAGAGTAGCAGATCAGTGGCTTAGTGGACAGTAAACCCTGAGACTGGCGTTCAAATCACGGCCGTGTACCATTTAAATCTTTTTGTGGTTATCATTAATGTCATTTTCTTAAATCTTAATGTAATGTGGTTTAATTTTTAAATTTTGTTTGTTTATTACTGTTTTTTTTATCTGTTTAGTTTTAGTTATTATTTATATTATTAGTTATTATTAATAATTCTGGAAGAAATCGCTCTAAAGTGAAAGGGCCGCCAGTTGCTTTCATTAAATTATGTTTAATATTTTCCTTTTATGTAATGCAACGAAGTATTAATAAATAATAAATAAATAATTTGTTTTTTTTTTGTAATCGTAATTGATGTGTATGTGTAGGTGTGTTAAACTTGTGATGTTATATTTTCTTGTATTTTTTAGGCATACACATTGTTTTAGAATGCATATATAAATAAATAATTTTTTGTGCGCAATTAACACTTGTTCGTAAGGCAAACGGTAAGACCCAAAAATCGACATCGACATCATCGACACGAGGGTAAAATTTTACGGATGAAACGTCACGAAGATGTGCAGCGTCGTGCAGTAAGCGCAGATTTTTTTATGAAATTGATAAGGCGTTAATAGCAATAAAAGCAAAATAGTCAAAAGCAAATGTTTATTTTGTTATAAATATTTTTGGCATAATCCTTATGTGGTTTAAATTTTGTTATTTGTTTTTTATCTTTTAGTTTTTATTATTTTTAGTTATTTTATTATTTTTCTTTTTTGTGGTTGCTTGTTTAATTTTTTCCTCTGATATATTGTTTATGTTCTTAAATGATGTGTATGTGTGTTAAATTTGTGATGTCATATTTTCTTTTATTATTTATGCTTAAACATTGTTTTAGAATGTATATAATATTGTCTTTTATTAACATAACTTTTACATATTTAAAGAAAACACTTAACGAAACGTCGGGAAAAAATTTAAATTATGTAAAATTAGTTTATAATAATACATTGCTTTAATCCATTAAAAGTGTTTTCTTTAAATGTATATTTTAACAAATCGACTCGAGAGCTTGCAAGTAAATTATAAAAATATATTTTTTGGGACAACAGTAGATTAAACACTGTAGGTACGTATTTGGTTTAATATAACGAATAGTTTTTAAATAACATGAAATTTTCCGTAAAGTACTCCTCTTAAAAACACTCTCACATTATGAGTAGATTATTTTCGAATTGTTCTCAAACACTTGAAAATAAAACGTCCATAGACAAGTTCCCCTTGTTTTATATGTTTGGTCAACACTCGACAACTGCTCCACAGTTGAGTGCTTTGAAGAGATAATGTTGGTAAACGCTCGCAAATATTTACATTTCCTTTGAAAGACCCGATAAGTTTGAACTTCTGTATGGCCATACAAAGATCAGTGTTTAGATAATTGTTTATTTTTTTGTCTATGGTAGCATAGGCTGTTACTTATATAAATTATACTAAATGTATGTAGCCATTATAACAAAAGGGTACAAACATTTACGAAAGTAAAAATCGATAAAAAATATTAAATACATTAAGTGATACCTAATATAGTGTTGAATGATGATATAGGCAAGTTGGCGATTAAAAAGAGTGGCGAAGAGTTTATTGCCAGTTTTTCTCTTCCGTTCTACGCCCTTGATTTGAGAACTGGCAGTAAATGTAAAATTAGAATCATTTAAAGTATATTTTGACGTTCATAAGTGTACATTATATTACCTTTATTATGAATAAATGATTTTTGATTTGATTTGATCTGCAAGAGTTCTTCTAGAAATAATGACCGTAAGGTTCAAAATAAAACAATTTTACCTCTTCATACTACCTATATAATAACAGAAGTTGAATTTACAATGGCATCATAACCAGAGACAACTAAAAGTCAAAAGAATTCTCGAATTTCTTCTCCCTTTTATTATGATAACATTTAGACCACACAAGAGTGGATCCAAGGACTGAAAAAGTAAGTAGTTTATACTAGAAGACTTTTTTAACATAACGGTTTTCTTTTTAATAAATATTCCAAAAGAATCATGTCAATTTAAGCCATCTTTCTCACCACAAGGAATAATGTAGAAATATTGAAGTAAGTATTTACCTGAATTATCAAACACATCAAAGAAAGTTCGGTAGATTCCCTAACAATGACTTGCAGGGGAAAGTGCAAGTCAGGGGTAAAAAAGATTAATAGAAGTCAAGTCCCTTAGCCAACTCATTGGCTCTATTGAGTGGAAGTTTGGCGGTAAATTAGTTTGTAGAAATCATGTTTAAGCTAAACCAGACCTTTAAGGACCTCTTTATTTTTTTTTTTATGTTACAGTTATGTTATGTTACAGGAGGGACGTGCAAGCAGCTCATCTGATGCTTACTGACATGGACCATGGACACTCGCTCTGCCAGAAGGCTCGCAAGCGCAGAGCTCCAAAAGTACCAAAAGGTAGCCTCTTGAAGGAGCTTGAAGGAAAATTAATGATAACATACGAAAGACACTGAATCATTTGAAACTAAACTTTCTAAACGAAATATTCCAGACCACCATTGCGATTTTATAAGATTTCCATAATTTCTTACTTATTTTAAATTTTTTCTTTACCCTATTTATTTACGGTTCCCAACGCGTGGCATACTGATACATTGTTATTTACGAAAAACAAAATTCACGATTTAATGAGACGAACACCTATAGGCAGCACAAACATGAAGGGATAGATAAAAAAGTAAAGAAAAAATGAAATTATAAAAAAAAACAGATTTCAAAGTATGAGGAAACAACTCTGGGAGCAACTGTGAATATCCAGACCTAACTCGTTTATCAGAATGTTCCATCTGGCTATCGATGAGTTTTAGCCAAAACCAATCAAAATTAAATAAGGACAAATGGGAGGATTGGATGCCTAGGGAATATAAGCACACGAAATTTGAATTTAGTCAAAAGGTTGACTATTAATAAATTTATTAAATTTAGACTTGGTAAATTTAAAAAAAATATATTTTTATTTACTGGATTCCATACTTTAATAGAAATAAAAGTTGAAATCCCATACGTGTTTGACATATATTTGACATAGTCTTTATTCATATTAGACATTTCGATTCTTTCATGTTTTTCAACGCTACAAAAACAATCGAACGAAAAAGAACAACACAGTTCAGAACCGTTTTAGAAACTCGACATCTGAGCTAACATAAAAATGTATTTAATTATTTATTTCTCTGAGAATAGCTTTTTTTTAGAACAGGGGGCAGGTGAAGTGATACCGCCCATGGACACTCAATTCCTGAAGGCTCTTAGATACAACTAAGTTTAAGATCACAAGAAAATTGTATCCTCTCTTAATAGAGGCAAGCAGTGTGATTGGACACTCTCCTATGTTAAAGATCCTTTTTAGTATTATTTTTAATAACATATTGAATGATTAGTAACAATTAGAAATTCAATCAAGATCACAAATGGTTTTCCTAAAATTGTAATGACCATTATCTGGAAATCTATAACAACCTATTAGCCGAGTGTAAGCTATAAAAATCACAGATTATTTCCTATTACAGGCATATTAAAGTTTGTTATAGCGTGTTTATGGGACCGACGTTAATTCAAGACCACCATCTTAAATGTAAAATAAGAAAGCACGATAAAGATCTAAGAATATAAAAGATACGGGATTTCTTTGTGGTGCCGGTAGCGGCATATACCTATATACACCGCCCATATATGGGACGCGGTGCACGCACCCTGCCGCAAACGTCGCTACACGTACACGGGCCCTATACGCACACTAGCATCTGCGCTATCTGATTGGTCGACGCCGGAGCCGCGCCACGCCCAGTTTTATCGACGTTGCGCCGTGAACGTGCGTGCGAAACGCCGCTATATGTACGTAAAATCGTCTATAGCTGAGGGCCGTTTTTAAAATGTCATTTCCATCCGACGTCTGCGGGAAAGCTCTTTGTTGTTTTTCAATGGGACTTTTTATTGAAATCAAATTTCGACGCTTCGAATTTTTCAATTTGCGTTTTCGTTCAGCAACAAAATACTAGCACCCATACAATTGTCTAACGAAATTGAAATATACCTTTAAGCTTATATTTTAAGGCATATTTGTCTTATCCGAATTGTTTTTGCCCTTTAATAGAAAAGAAGTGTTTAATTTTTTTAATTGGGACAGGTTTATAAATAGCATTATAAGATTTAGTAGAAAAAGAATAGTGGTAACAAACGGCACGGATTTTAGCTATCATCAAGTATTAATATCTATAGGGCATCTATCTATAGGGCCCGTTCTCTTGCCTCGCTCCTTATGTTCCATAGAAAAGTCTATTATTCCCATAATATTTTATCAATTCGTGGTTAAAGCTTTAAATATGTATTCCCAGATCACATATGTAGGTACGTATTACCTAAGAAGGAATCTCTTGTCCACATTCCCCCGGAAGCACAATGGAACCATGAGTTGACTTTTCTGACTTGCAGCCTTCAATGACTATGCATTCTTCATTTGTTGAAATTGTTTTTTTCTTAGGATGTTGCCCTCCCTCCCTATTTATTATTTAGAGCAGAATATTCTAAAACTGTAAAAATATTTTAAAATAAAAATAAAATACCGTTTCTGGAAATGTTATTTTTTATATTTATTATTGTCATTTGTAAGATATAGCTTCAGCGTTCTACTGTAAGGTGAATTTTTTTTTTAGTTTAGATATTATTATTTCATACGGTAACGAAGAATGTTGTACAACTGTTTAAGTATTTAAAAAAATAGCTCCAGCATTATAATTGAACCATTAGTAACAACTCCGTTGCAATAATAGAAACTTTTAAGTTGACTTAAGCAAACAGATAGGTTAAGATCGTTACGAGGTCGTATCATTCGCCGCGGCAGATAAAAAAATAATTTAACACCAATTTTTCACAGCCATTTGATGAATTAGCTACCAATTTTTCTAACGGCTCCGTACGCGTATTGTTCCATATTAATATAATGGTTAGACGCTGACATATTACCCTTTCGCCAGGGTTGCCAACGCAAAGGTTTTTCTACTAAAAAAATACTACATAAATTAAAACACAAAGGCTTTTTCTACCAAATTACTTCTAGTATTCATTAAATTACTATAAATACTTTTTCTTAGTAGAATCGGTTAATAAGGATATACAAGGCTACCGTGGATAGGTACCTACTCAAAACCGGCATGCATGGTTAATGTTTTAAGACTGAATGAAGCAAGAGAACTATGTCACGACCTCAAGTGGAGACTGTGGTCAATTCCTCTTCGGTAAAAGAAAAAAAACTTTTTACTCAAATGTCAAAAATTTTGAAAGTTGTCTTCCTAAGTCTTTGTAAAACCATAGTTTCAAAATACTGCCATCATTGCGTATGAACTCCGGACGAAATCTAACAAAAATCCTGGCAACCCTATTCCCGACCGTTATGTTTTTTCTTTGTTTATGCGTGGATGTTTTATGGCACCCAGGTCGTGTTCGATGACCTTAGGCTGTATATCATTTTTAAATTATTGAATTCTTTCTCGTTTCTCTTAATGAACGAAACGCTTTGTTGTTTTATATATGATTAGTGATTTATATAGACACTGGCAACCCAGCTTTTCATCAAGCATAGACAACCCCAGATACCGCCCTGATTTAGTTCGTCGTTTCTTATAAAAACAGCTAGAGTTGAATTCCTTACCCTAGGCTTTAATATGGGTTCATTTAAGTAGCAGTCATCGACTTAACATCAGATGATATTATAGCCTCTGTCCAGTTATAAAAAATACTTTTCAATAAAAAACCTAGGCTCATATAAGCTTCCTGCTGATGAGACTGATATATTAATTACTTACATTGATATTGAAATATATTGATATATTAATTATAATTGACTGTCGTAATGTCATAACAAAACGCGGTAAAACTACTGAGTTACAATAAAAAACGCCGATTAGTTAATATTTCTTTCCCCTACCTAGAAATAGAGTGCCTTGGCCTACGAAATGAGAATTTCCAAGTTAAAATCTTCGAGATATATTAACTTAAACTTATTTAAAAAATATGTGTGTGCACAAATGTACACGCATTAGAAGTTATACTTCTTTGCCGTTACAATATGAAAAATCCTTTTAAATTTTGTATCTTTCGCCTTATTCTACATTAACAAATAAATATAACAAGAGAAAAAAGAATTTGCTATAACGCATTATCTAGTAAAATTTCTTTAAATACATATTATACAAAATATTTCTACATAATTAATGAAATGAACATTTTTATTTTAAAATATTGACTATGCTCGGGTGTCGGTTTTTTGTGACGGTGTGCGGTGCGCATCGTAAAAATTTACCATCATCATTTTGAAAAATGCAAAAAGAAGCAAAACTTTAAAACAGTTTTAAACCTATGAAAAAAATACTTTTATTTTTACTTATTTATAAGTTTAATTTACACTTATTAAAATCATTTTTACTCTATAAAGAAGTATAACACAATGATTCTCGAGATCTCGGAGTGGGCGTCTCGTGACCACTGACCACAGATCGTGCCCGCCAAGATTGCGCGTGCGTTTATTTTATTGTATTTATTTGCTGAAATGTAAATCAAATAAATATGAATAGTATAATAAATGAACAGATAAATTAAGTTGTGTATTTTCGATATCTTAACTTATTTATTGTTTTAATACATATTTTGAAAGGTAATTATCTGTTTCAAGATATATATGTATACACTTGTATCATGCTCTTCTGTGCAAATAAGTGTTGGTCTAGTGGCTTGTGGTAGGGTCAAGCCTCGGCTGTGCACCAATAGATTTTTTGTCATAACATTCGATCCAACGCTGAAGGAAAACATCGTGAGGACCTTCCTTACCAAAAAATTTTACCATATTATTTATGTTTTCCACTATTTAAGCCTTCGCTGAATTTCCACAATTATTTCAACATCATATTTAACCAACAATGAATTATAAATAAGAAGCGATACTATTTTAAATAGTATAAAAATATTAAACTCGGTAAGCAGAAAAATTTAAATCAAAAACTAAAAAAAAATATTTTCTGATAAATTTTAAACCCATTAATGATTGCAAGATCACCATCAAAATGATAATGATAATGAATACAAAAAGTTCCCATCGAATGAGGATAATCGCAAAATAAATAAAACACCTGAGAACAAGTTGTCATGTAATGACATGTTTGACACTAATGACAGGTGGCGTAGTGAGCATACAAAATCGCTCAATGAGCATGCGCGAGCGCACTGTGTCGAATTGGCAAAGGATGCCAATATCACTTATGCGACTTGTTCAAGCTATTCCGCAATAAAATACTAGATTTAATATTAACATTGTTTATTCGTTACAGAAGATTAATTAAAATATGAAGAACTGTAGTAGGTTCATTTTAATAAAAATGAATCGCAAAATATGTTGCTTGAGCAAAACTTGAAGACGGCTTTCCGAAGCGAGTATTATTTTTTTATACGGAGAGATTATTAACTATAAAATAAATTTAAAAAAAAATCTTTCATCTAGTACCTACCAGAAAAGCGATTCTCTATGGTGGAGCATGGCAAAATACTCTATTTGTTGGTATGTAGCTACTTAGTACGCTAACTAAAAAATCATATTAAGGCGAAACGAAATAGTTTTATCATATAAAAAGTAAATCTAATATAAATATAACTGTGAAACTCGTCAAAATAAATATCGCTTGTGTCAAAATTGAACAATGTTGACGGACGACATAGGTATTGACTTAACTATGAGTAAAAACAAAGACTATTAGGAAGATAGATTAAAAATGTATTTGAAATTAAGAATCCACAAGTGAATTTATAAAGAGGCGGCGTTAGAACTACTTACTATTAAACATCCCCATTAACAATCGCTCAAACGGTAGAACCAACACAAAGAATGAATGCGTTGTAATTAAAAGGGTTGAGCCAAACACGATCAATCTCAAAAACATCTCCCCACTTAAAGTCAAAATAATAGACAAAGCTAATGTCGCTTTTTTTGGAACTGGAATTGACAGGTCATCAACGCAGGCGCACAGTGACTAGACTCTTTCTTTTCACCGACGTCTTTGGTAAAAAACGTATTAAATATAATTCCGACCACACGATAATAAGCCTTATACGGTAGTCGGAAAGATTGAAATAGCACGGTTCGCATTTGCGTGTATGCCTTCAGCTGTCAGGCACAAGCCTCCTGTTCTTTTTCCAAAGATAATCTTCGGCGGCTGAGGCGTGAAGGCCGAGTGCCACACAACATGGCGTCGACAGGTTTGTTCCCGCTTTTTTTCTTTATTGTTTATAGATTCGATTGTCTATGCTGTTCGATTTTTAGTTTTGCTTTTTTTGCAAAAGTAATCAACGCTTTTACGTACAGGTTCCCGAAACTCTATCTCTGTATTAGAAAGCATATACTGTTTCTCAAAATATTAATGGCATAATTAAATAACGTTAATATTTTATCTACATGCTTGATTTAAAAGCAAGGCCATAATAAAATTATAACTTCCAAGAACTCGATATAGATATAAAAAATAAAAGTTTCACGCACAAAATAATATGATTTATAGAGCGCTCGTAAAATTTTGAAAACACTAAAACGCGGAGGTCCATATCGGTATTCGGTAGCATGAGAATTTCGCTGGAAAGTATAATTATGTTATTTATACTATTGTAGGTTTTAGTCTGAGCTAAAATATATGTAGAAATTAGTATGTTTTAGTCCACAACAGTCAACACTTATTAACTTAAATATATTGTTCTATTATGTACTCTACTCTACTTTTACGTAATATGTACATATACATATAATGGAGAATGCAGTAGATATTTAGATCAAGGTCAGAAGAAAATACCGCCTTTTTACGTCTTTACTTTATAAGTCATGACAGTTGACACTTGACAACAACAATAAATCCTAGTTGAAGCCTGCATATTCTGTAATTTTTGGCTCCGCTTTCGATCCGATTATAATGTAATGAATAGCCATTTCACTCATGACTCATTTTGCAGATTACATTTTGAAGCCTGAATGTAATTAACTACTCTATTGGCCATTAATTAAGTTGATTTTTCTTCGAAAGGCCGCGTACATAGGATTTTACGTACCGACGTAGTCAATTATTCGTATAGGAAATTGTTTAAGAAATATGAATCGAATTCTTTGTAAATAAGACTTTATTTTCCTTACGCGTAAGTGAGGAAGCTGGTTGAAATGAGCCGTTTCGGGTTCGATTCCCGATCCAGGCAATTAAAGGTTGGCTTGAATGGCCACGGTCGGTTTGTTAGCATATGTTTTAGTATGAGTGGGCTGTTTTGAACAACAGACGAATTAAGTGTCGGATGTCATTACGTTGTATAGTTGAGTTATGCGATTCTTCGAACGATTTGCAAGGGGTCATTGCCTTAGTTTAAATAGTGGGAAATAAATTTATAAAATACTTTTTGGTACCTGTGTATTAAAAAAACAGTTTTCTGAAAAAACAATTATGGGATCTGATATCTTACTATAATAAATACATTAATGAAAACATACTGAAGCATAACTTAATATTTATACAAGAAAAACATTCCCAAGAGAGTTTGTATCTACCATTTTTCCTCTTCGTAATACAAGTTGTGAAACTGTCATTTTAAAGCCGTTCGGAAATGACCTTTGAACCCTAAACCCCTCCGGGGGACTTGCAAGGGGGAGATAAGAAATAATATTACCCTCCCAGAGATGTAGATACATATATTGATTCAGACATAGACAAAAGATTTTAGTTTTGAAAATGGAATGTCAAAGTTTTCAGTTGAGCATAAGTTATTGACTTTGGATTTAAGTATATGGTAACTTAATACATATTGATATATGTATTTGCTATTAATATTTAAAAAAATAAGATCTTTGCCAGTTCTCAAATTAAGAGTGTACAGCGAGAAAAGCTGGCAAGAAACTTTTCCCCGATCTGTTTAATCGCCATGGTTTTGGTTTACATAACTATTAAGTAAGGACTACTACCTAGGCAAGGAACTTTTACCACTATGCCACGCTATACTTTGACACATTGACACAGAATGTCATAATAATAAAGTAACAAAAATGATTGAAATAAAATCTCAATTGCTGAAACTATGTTTATATTTTACTTTAGAATTAGTTTAACTGTTTTATGAAGCTGTAAGTCTCTCTAAAATGGGGTTTGATATAAATATTAAATAAATAATATCGCGGGTTAATAAATAGATAAATATTGACGGCGACTTAATATATAATCAGCATCACTTTAGTAATGTATGAGGCATCCGTAGATTTTAAAAGATTATTTTAGCTTTACATTGTAAGTAAATTCCAAACAGACAGGTGGTATACGGATCAAAAACGGTCAACAAATACTCGGTGACCGCTAATTTCACGCCATTTAACTGCGCACAATACTGGCGCGCGAAAAGAAAAAATAAAACGAAAAAATTAAAAAGCTAAGTCCACTCTTTACTGCCAGCTACAAACGCACTTCGAACTCAAAAGTATACAACCTTTGTAGACGCTGGCTGTATCGATAAAAAAAGCCCGCACTCAAAATCTGTATGTCGGTGTCAAGAGTTCGTCAGAGAGGTTTGTTCCCCTAATATTTTTTTTGAGACAGTTTGATTTAATTACCTTTAATTTAATCGTAAAGAATAATTATCAGTCAGACATTGAAATTTGGCCTAGTGGCGTCAACGTGCGACTCCAAACCCGGAGGTCGTAGTTTCGACTACCAATGGATGTGGACCAATGAACTTTCTTTCTCTAGAAAATATCGGCATGCCATAGACCGAAAAAGTTGACAACGTGTGTGTGGTGATTAGATTGACAAATGATCATGAAACAGATTGTAGCGGTACTGTTTTTTTTTTTCATTTTTCAGCAATTTTGCCTACTAAGTAATATATAACAATAACTTTTAATATCTAGTAGGTACTTTAAAAATATGACACTAATATAAAACACTCCAACTTTCATCGATGTACGTGAGATCAAAAACAGCCCAGAAATTGCATCACAAAATTTATCACCGTGATTACGAAGCCCGCAAGTACCAAAACTAATAATTACTAATAAACCCTCGAAACCGACCAAATTACGCTAAACGCTCTTAACCCTCAAATCGTCGCTGACAATTATAGTTAATAAATAATAATTTTAATAATAAGCGTACAAAAAGTGAACCCACGCCGCCAGTTTAAGTAGAACCCCGGCCGCTCGTAAAATCTTGGGACTTTAGTGGATAATAGTTGATGATAATGGGTCAAGCGTAATGGTTGTGATTTAATACGCCGAGCACGTCTCCTAATGGTGACTGGTAACAATCGCGCAGCACTAGCGATTATAACGATTATTGTCGATAACTTGTATCGACACCGGCTATTTGGTTAGTCGCTCGATTATCGATAATTTACCTCGGGGTACGCTCCCGACGTTGTAAATTGTCCAACGATTAGGTTTTTATCGATGTTTTTGTTTGCATCCATATCCGTGAATTTCTGATATGATTCTGTGAATATGCAATTCAAAATGAGAATCAACTCTAGCTTCCTATGAAACATTTATTCTATTTTCAAAACAGGCCATAAAAATATAAAAAAACAACTAGACATATTTTTAAAAATGGAATGATTAGTTAAACCTTTATGTGTTCTAAATTATAAAAACATTGTGTCTTTACATCTGAAAATTATAACAAACTTTTGTAAAATATCAGGTATATATAGTTACAACTGTAATATCCGAATGAATATCTCATTTTATGACTCTCCTAATACACTATTGAAGTTAATTATTGAAAAGCACGGCCTTTGTTAAATCCTATAATTACAATTCATGGTGTCATCAACTTCAACATGAAAACTAATTGCAAACATATAAATGTAATGGACGTCGGTTTCACCCATCACCCGTCGCACGATTCCATTACTACAAACTTATTGTTCTTGCAAAATTCTAAAAAGGTCGTAAATAACGTGTAATAACATTCTTAGCTAGTCTGTGCTTGGGTTAACTAAACCTTTTTAGTCAACTCAAATGCTTTACCACAAAACTCTATTCATCGCAAATTCGAGTGATAATAAAAATAATGAGGTAATTTTAAGGGGCAGTCACTTGGAAGTGCCTACCGCGGCCCAAGAACACCTGCAACGCTAAGACTTACGGGGATCATGTAGGGGAAAAGACGGTTCTTGGTTGTCGCTTAAGTAAAGTTTAAATTGGGCTTAAGGTCGGTTCGGAACTACCTTTACTGTCAGCAGCAAAGTGGTCCGCGTTATAAAGTGCTTGAAAAATGCTGCTGTTGAATATCAAAGAATAGACCTTGGATATCCTGTTCTGTACTCTATGGTGTCTTTAGTCTACGACCTAAATTAGTTAACCAGTACCCTAATTAGTTAGCCGTACTCTTACTCAGAACCATAGGACGAGTAAGAGTGCGGCTAACTAATTAGGGTACTGATAGATACTTGGGTAGATATTAAGTATTCGTAAATGTCATTTTTGACAGCTCGAATAATCTATTAGACTTACGCTTTCATTCATTTATCGTTAGTATTATTAAAGAATAAGAGAGGTAGGCTACAAAGCTAAATTATGTCTTGTTTAGAGGTGTGTGTGCGACTCTGTCGTTAGTGACATACATCAATGATTAAAACTTCACCCAAAAGTATAATAAAGCCGAGCAATTCCGGAACACATACCTAGTTGTCTTTCATCGCCATACGAACAAACTGTACCGTTACAACATCCAAGCATTTCATTTTACTACCAATAATTCTATTCCATATAAAATAGAAACTTGGTACCTTTCAAAAACGCTACATTAAAGCATCATAAACTTCACACATAAACGTTTAGTGCGGCGATTTTACGAGCCCGCTACCTATCGATCGTTTTGTCGATAAATAAAAATTAATGGTCGAACATAGCGCGCAATCGACTATGAGAACTCGAAATAAATCTCAAACGAAACTTTATTTTCGTGTATAAAAGCTGTGAATGCAGGTGCTTACTCAAAAACATCCGGTTAAGTAAAAATATCAAGTAATTTCAACGTCATTATGACCATAGACTCCTGAGGTCCATAGACGAAAACATATTTTTCTTAACTACTTGAATCAAACCCCGGATGATTAAAAATGTTATGTTTAGATAAAGTAAACCGACTCTTAATCGAGTGTCGTCAATTTTAGTTATTTCGCTTATGTATTTACACTTTATTTTAAGTTTTTGGTTTAATTATATAAAAGAACTAAAACACGCGATTTAATTTACGATATATTTTATAGTGAAAAGTGAATCTGAAATTCCGTCTGCTAACAGTAAACGCAGAACAACATTGTTGCTCTAATCTGTAGCCTAGATTTCGTATCCTACTGAACGAATTTTTCATTTAATCTATGGTCTGCTTTAATAGTAACAGGCTATAAACAAAAAAAAAACATATTTCAATTACCAAATGGCAACAGGGAGAATACATAAAAATAATTAGTTCATACAGATCGTTGTACATATGAAACAAAATACAGATAAAGAAAGATTTCAATTAAAGGGGTTCAACGTAAAATATTGCTAAGAATATTTTTATCATTAAGTTTTGTTATGGTTTATCTCATTCTATATTTAATTCTTCGTATTAATCATAATATTGACCATTATCTATACTAGATACATTCTTTCATGTAATAAATATATATTGGTTTCACGTAAGTACCTATGTTAACGAAAACATACAATTCGGGATTGACGAAATCCACAGCGTCCCCAACGAAAGGGGATCCCAAATGGGATTTCATCGTATTCCTCCATTCCACGCTGTTCGTGAATATAGCTATAGTATCACAAGGCTCTCTCGCAGGGCTGCTACTTAATATTTACCTTTTTTATTTAATTGATTTTTTTATGATCATCATGGTTTTGTTGATATTTGGCAACACTTCTCAAATTTGTACTTGAACCGAATTAATGAACTAGGGTTAAAGCACGTCAGATATCTCTTTTAATCTACAAATTAGTCTTAAAGTAATGTTTAAATGTGTTTTTGTACAATCTATTTATAAAAAAAAGTTTTTTTGCTCTCGACTTCCTTGATTTGGGAATTTGTAATATAATTTTTTGAAGTGAAACTTCTTTAGGCGAATGAGTGACCAAGATGTGCAGCGCTTTTGTCAAAAATAAAGGAGAGAGCGGTCATATACTAGTAGGTACGTAAATGATCACTACATGTTTGTTGTATATAGATCCGATAGTACGTTCATCTATTAGGGTCTTTACCTAAGTAATAAATAAATTACGAAGAAGTTTCACTGCTGACATGTATACTTTATACAAACGCCCATTTTTATAGAGCAAGGGGTAACCGGGAAAATGGCTGATGTTAAAGAAATTGCACCACACTGGAAAGTATAAATACTAAAAATTACAGTTAAACTTGTGTAGAGTTCAAACAATTAGAAGTTCTTTTTCAAGTCCATTAAGAGAAGGAATTGGCATTTGGTACAAATATACCACAGACTACGATTAATAGATTAAAAACTCTTCTAAAATGACATCTTAACGAAACAAGTTAATCATATAACCAATATGCGTGAAGTGTGTTCTTGATGTCGTATTAAATTCTCTGGTATACGCTGAGCTGCGCTAATCTGTACCAGACTAAGGGAGTCTGGCCGCAGCGATAACTAGGGCTGCCAGGTGTCAATTTCTTTTCAGAAAATATTTACATTCCATAAAAACTTCTCAAACAGCAGGAAAATTAATATCAAGTAATATTATTTACCAAATATATTAATCTATTACATAGCAAAATCTATATTTGGTTGGAATAAAAAGTAGGTATACAAACGAGAATCTAGTCATTAGTCAATAATCCTACCTAGTCAATTGTTAGTATTATATAAAAAACATGTTATTATTGTTTTATTTGCATTAACCACAATATGAACATATTCGTAATACATATAATGTTAAAAATCTTAAATCTTTACCGATATAAAAAAATATATAGAAATTTTGATTGATATAGAAATTGATGGTTGTAAATTTTGTTAGATATTTAGTTAAGCTTGGCAACCCTAGAAGAGCCCGACCGGTCGCGGTGCGATAAAGTCTATCCGTCAGGCACACGCGCGGGAAATGAGTCGCCATTTTTGCACGTTTTTTATTAGGTTGTGGAGGATGTCATCCTGCATATCAGCTAAGAATAAGTAATGTTCCTCGTCTACGGTGTAATTGTTTTATTATACTCAACGAATATCAGACATTAAGCTTCTGTAATCCTAAAACCAGTTGTGTCGAAATAACGTTGACGTTTTACCGGTGTTCTATTTTCAAATGATCGTAACCCAGTCAAGTTTAATAACTTCGTGTTGTATCCAAAATTCATAGATAATTCATAGAACGAATGTCCGAAATTTAAAATTATACAGAATAAAAATGCATATACTCAAAATTAAAGCGGGAATTTAAAACATAAATTAACAATAAAAATCGTATACTGCTTACGTTTTCATTCTTATCTCAATAGGGTTGCACCCCTTGCACAAACATTTTCGAGCTCCAAGCTATTTGTACTGCAACCGATATAGGGAGGTTGTTTTTGTTTGAAATGGGCACGCTCTGACGCTTCTTGCCGGCCTGCTACGCGCAAAGGGTAATTTTAACCATGAAACCTTACTAAAATTTATACTTATATTAACGTACTGATATTGGTAGTAATTGTAAAAGTCTTAGTTGTAAAACGATTTACCTTAAAATCTAGATTGTATCGCCATATCTGGATATGAAATGAATTGTGGTACAATCTTTCATCTAATTTACTTTTTTAATATATATTTGAGCTCAGATTTAAACAAGCCTTCCAAACTAAACTTTATTTGGAATTGATATCTTCGCATAATATCCCTAAGCCCCTTACCCTCACGTTGGGGCAGACTAATCTCATAACCATACCAGTGGAAACGATTTCCTATTTGTTATCAATATTAACATCAGCAAGAGCATAAATATAAAGAGCGTAACAATTTTTCAAAGGCCGGCAACGTACTTGCGACCCTGCTGACAATGAGATGTGGTCCATGGCCCATGACACCTAACTACCTTAAAATTCCTGCCCCTTTGCTTGTTAAATATAAAAAAATGATGCTTATAAAATAACTACAAATAATGTTACTTTTACGGGACTGATTTCAGCCTCAGAAATTTAAATCAAATTTTTATAATACCTTTGGATATTTTGTTGGTAATATGTAACACCTTTATAACCTACTCAGAAAATTTTTAAAAATTTTATTATACATAATAGGTAATAAATTAATTTAATAATTTTTTGCATTAAGGCTAGAATGATGCATCTTGCAGGAGTAGAATCTAAAGACAACTTAAAAAACTCTACGCCCTATTTCCCTTTGTTTACCCGCCCAGCTAACAAAATCTAAACACAATTACATCGAGCAAACACGCGAAACGCCGCAGGCCAACACATGTTGCGGATAGCATAAACCCATTGGATTGGATTTTAGGCTTTAGGCTGTATAATAGTCGTTATTGCTGTTATCATAATCACTATTAATGACATAGACTGTTACAAATGTTATAGGATCATATATACAACATCAAATCGTTGCGGCGATGGAAATACCACAGTCGTGTTGTATATAATCTGTTTAAATTTGTCAATTGTCACTCAGCTATTTTTAATATTGACGGAACTTTCCAAACACACTATCCTTTCTGAATTGCATAGAGTACTTATTAAATCAAACACGAAGACATCATTTCTACAGTAGCTCGAATAGAATACACATTAATATGCCATCCAAAACCAGTTTAATTTTAATTTTGTCAGAAATGTATATCCCGAGTTTTAATATAATCCGTGGCAATAAAAAGTAAAGACAGTTCTTTTTGTAGCTGTCAGCTAATAGTTAACTATGTTTTTAATTAGCTATGAAACTTTAACTTTTTTATTCGGGGTATATCTTCTAAGCCCTTATTGCAAATGTAAAATTGCAGATTATAAACTGGCACTGAACATTACTTGTCTATGCAAAACAATAATTTATCTATTAAATTTTAGTCTACATCCCAAATCTTTGAAGTCAAAAAGAACTATAGACTATACCACGTAGACGTAGCTAATGTGTAATGCGGTTGGCTTTTTGTCCCGCGCTTTTTATTTTCTTTTTTTCACCGTTTCAGTTACGGTTTGTATTGATCGAAAAATTCGATTTCAAAGTGGGTTCTCGGTTTTTATAGCCGTCGTGATACGTTCATGAACAATAAAATGATTTTAAAGGCAATAACATGTCACGTTCGAAATTCAACGAAAAACTAATTATTTCTATGCATTATATTTGTATCAGGACTCTGTGGTATTTACATTGAATTTATGCAATATCTACGGCAAACAAATAGTAATACGTGGTAGGAATGTATCAAAATATCGGCTTTGGAGATTTTTGTTTCGTTAATAAAACGGTAATTATAAAATTTAGACGAAAGGGACCGTGTTACCAAATTTGCGCAATTTTTTTGTCATAAATAATTTAACAATGGAGATTTGTCTGAATATAATAAAGTCAAAAATTGCTTTGTAAATTAGTTCGATATTCACGACTAGGAAAAATACTTAATCTTTTAATTTATTGACAACATCCTCTAGAAAATATTTTATTATCGAGTTTCTTTCGAAATATAATACAAAACACAGTTCCTGTCTGTTTATCTGACATCTGAGCCTCAATTTTGATACGGTTTTTACTATTATTTAGGCATTATTTACGGAAAGTTTTTGCGTAGAAAATGAGTAAGTACATAGTAGGGACGTAGTACGCACAAATTGAATCCTTTACCAAACAGTTTAGTTAACACGATCTTATCCATAAAATTTCAATAAATCCTAAATAAATTGTGTGACAAATACAAAAGATATAACAGCTATTATGTACACTATATATTTATATATACATACTATAATATATTTTTAAAATAAAGTTTATGAACGAGCCAAATATAGATCTTAGAAGTTGATAAGCTGAAATCTATGGAACAGACTTTTGACAATTACACAAAAATTGGGGTCTATATAGATAGATAGAATGCTTTCATTTATTGTTTATAGCGTTTTTAAACTGAAATCATATGGTTCCTCTATCTATTTTAAAATATACCTAAAGAACACATTCACTTAATAATACTTGAAATGGTACTTACAATGCGTCGGTGCCTTTCCCGCAAGATAATCCTCCTTGCATATAAACTTATTGTCGTCCAGGACATATAGCTCTTCTCCAGTAGACAACTGTTTCCGGCAGACCAGGCAGGTGAAGCAGTTGAGGTGGAACACCTTCTCCCGAGCTTTCCTCACCAGGTCTGATGGTGAGATACCGTGACCACAGCCACTGCATTTCGTACCGTAACGTCTGTAGAAGATATAAATATATTCAATACTATAAAGATAGAAATATACTCAATAATATAAAGATATATCTTTTAAGGGTTTAAGAATAAATAAAGTCAAAAATGGGTATATAAGTAATCGACGTAAAAAATTAGCGTACCAATTCTTAAAACCGGCCGGCAACTCACTCACGAGCACTCTGGCATTTAGTGTCCATGGGTGGGGGATACCGCACAACAAACTTTACACTTAAGATCAGGTGAGCCCTCTGTTTCATAAAAAAAGGCAAAAGCAAGGAAAATCCAGTAGTAGACAAACTTCCAAGGTACTCTATGATAATAACATATAATAAAAAAAATATTAAAATGTTACCTACACAAAATATGAATCAAATTTCTCGTCGTGTTCGCACATATTTCTCCTCACAGCTCACAAACATTACAAGTAGCTAAATTTTACCACACTACACTTAAATAGGCGACCTTGGTACTTTGCATAACAAAGCATATGTAGGAAAATAAAAGTAATTAAAATTCATTGTTTAAAACCAATTTCTATGCTAATGTTGGCCTTACTATGATCTAAAAGAAAGTAATTACATAACGCATAAAAAATAGTATTATTCTTCATATTCTAGTGTATATCCACGTGTCTTATATATATCCAGATCCAGGCGAGTGTCATCTTTTTGTGAATTACTTCATCAGTACGGAGAAAAATGACAATGACAGCAAGTGACAACTGAAAGAGTTAGAGATGCGCGCGTAGACATAAAGGCAACACTAATAATGTTGCTTAGAAACTCGCTATTTTAAAAGATTTAAGTCTAAGAGAAACATATCTCAAAAACGAATTAAATTTTGAAATATGGGATATCATTGGAATCGACTCTGAACTGTATAAAGTATATTATACTTATATAAAAAATACTTTATTTTGCACTACATTTAGGTAATACATTAAAGAGTAATTGACAACCACGTGTAGGTACTTTTTATATAAATATAACAAAAGAAGTACATAGATAGTTTTTCTATCAGTTATTAAAATGTAATATTGCACCGATGATTTATTCAACCATAAAAATATCTAGATTAAAAATAGCATAAATTGCCGAAATCTTTCGTATAAAATATGAATCATAAACATAATTTAGACATCGCTTCCCAAATACATCGGAATATCAATAAATCGATGTTGGGTCGTTAGCTCGTAATGACCGAAGATAATTTAAAATCGGATTTTGATAATTTTGAATGTAAGGTTGACCGCTGAGCACATGTAAGTCAGGGACGTTGTGTTTATCTATGCCATACTCTGTGTAGAATATAAGATGCCACAGAGTATCTTTTAATTGTGACATAAATATAGGTAAAAAAACATATTACGAAAATAGATTCAGCGTAAAAAAGCAAGTTATTATTGTGATTATATTGGAGTTGTATATTTTTTTTATTCATGGCCCGCACGGTCGAGTTGTATCTTTGGCATTTCATTTAATTAATATCGACAGTTTTACCAAACATCAATATAATATTAACAATAAATGAATTTTAAACCTTAATTAGAATACCTAATACCGGAAGCAATAAAGCAGTATCAGAAATATGAGCAATAAACATGGTATTATAATAACTGGCTGATTTTTAGGTCAATATCAAAGAAACTATTCCGCCAATGCATTGAATATTTAATTGATGAAAGATGTCTTAGACCGCACGCGATTATTTAGGAAGGTTATAAGGCACTGGAAAGGTATTTTATTTTCATTTAAAACAAAGTAATATAAATACATAGGATCTTTTAATCACACTGCACTCTTTAGGTACACTGTACTGTTGGTAATTTTCCCGTAGATTTGACATTTATAATATGGAACCTAATCTGTAACGTTGTAGGTAATGCGATAGTCTGTGCAAATATGCACAGTTTATGACTAAATTGAATGTTGAGAAAATAATGTTAAATCTGGATAACAAAATAAGTCCTGCTTTAAATAGAACGTCACCGGCTGTCAAATTTTGAGAGAAAGGGACTGTACTTACAAAAATGACTGATTTAGTTTCAGTAATTAAAACTATAGATACTAAATACGCGGTGTTAGCGGGAAGTCTGGATGGCTCTTATACGGTCATAGCATTGGACTCCTAGTGCCATTTTAAATTTTATAATTTAATATACTTCGAGCCAAAAATAAGTAACAAAAATAACCACATAAACTTATGATTATATGCTTAAATAAATTATCATATACATACTTTTGTCTTTTTAAGATAGGTTTTTAGATAATCTGTAAAAACTTGCTTAGCCGTCATTTTGAACTATGGCGCGAAACCTTTTTAGGTCTAGGGTTCAGATTTTTGTATCTGTTTCATTTTCAATATAAGCGAGTAAATGATTGGCCTCCTGTGCCTGACACACGCTGTCGACTTTTTGGGACTAAGGCAAGCCGGTTTCCTCACGCTGACTTCCTTCACCGTTCGAACGAATGTTAAATGCGAAAATAGACAAAAAGTCAAATGGTGCAGAGCGGGATCGAACGTCCGATCTCAACAATGCTCTTTCAACTGAATAAAAAAACTCAAATGTAATCAGTAAATTACTTTTTTGAAGTTATACCTACTTATTTTGTTGGTTTAGGGAAAAATTATGAGAGTAAATTTTTAGGTACGATGCGCGCGCCGACACCCTGACTACAACATTTTAGTTATTGCTATAACAATTAGTGTCGTTTTTTATACAAACGTAGGATAAGACGAAAGCTAAAAATTTCGAAAAGATTTTAATTTTGTTACGCCAAAGAAGAATAACTTGTAACCCGTGTAAGTACCTACACACGTGTTTTTTGTTCTATCCACGTTATTTCGCTACAAGTGTATGTTAAAAATAATGTTTTACGAAATGTGATAATTGTTTCAATTTATGACAATAACGAATACAGCATAAATTCCGCTTTTTATTATTTTATCATCACTATGAGTTATTAGCAGGTGATTTGCATAAACGAGGAGGTCACATGAATAAAACATCAGTTGCTGGCAATCGGCCATATTTCATGAGATCTATCGAATTATTTAGACTAAATGGAGTTCTCACTTGAAAGTTCCGTACTCCAACATGAGGTATGTTCGGACTTGATAATTTTGATTAATGAAGGAACGATTATAATCGATATAATGTTTTGAGTGTATACTACTTAAGTATTTTTTTTAACTAAAGTACCTACCTACACTTTTGTCTCTTTCTATCAATTATATTTACGCTGTGCTGAAATAATAAAGATACTAAGTAGAGAGTTATGAGTGAAGAGTATAGTTTAGAAAACGATACAAATTTTATTTTTAAGAATAATAAGATATAGTTTTTCGTAGGTTGCCAGCTAAATCTAATGACATATCCGAAATTGCTAGGAATATACTTAGTAAGATTTTTTTGTATTTACATTTTCCTCTTTATAGACTAAACTTTGTGAGCAAGCTTAAAGACGTTTCTAAATTTATAAACAATGTAATTTTAACACTTTTTAATATGTTGAATAAGATAAACAGTAAAAACAATTAAAGCTCACGATAATGGCTGCGTGTCAAGGAACGGAAATGACATCACTTAGGTTTAGGAAATGTCAACAATGAACTCATCAAAATAATTATTTACTGAATAGGAATAATTTATAACTAAGGCGATTATGTTTAATTCTATAGATTAGGAGTTATGTCTTTTACATTCTGGAATTTAAAAAAATGTATTTCCTCGATACAAATGCTCGAATGACCATCGCTCTTTTAAACTTATGATAAAATTGTTATGAATTTTTAATCATTTAAACATTTATAGTAAATATACACATTTATATAAACACAAAAAATGCCAAAACAAATAAACATTGGCCTCTTGTTTCAAAATGTAAGACTGTCTACTCGAAACTAAACTTAAAAAACATCAAAATGGCCGGCGGAAGTCGTAAGTGAACCGTTTTCCGCTGCGATGCGGTAACCACAAACAATTTTTTTGACAATTTGGCGCCTACGATTAAGCAATAGTGTAGAGGGCCATAGTGTAGTAATAATTATATTCATATCTAACCTAAAATTAAACTTATTTTGTGGATAACTTTTATATTATACCTACAAAATTTATTGTGTAGACATTTTTATCGTACAAAATGACTATTAGTAGTAGCTATTAATTTTTTTATGTAGCATTTATTCGGTTCTCACTTAGTAGACGAAGTTTTAAGCATAACTATTTTTCATTTAAATATAATCCTACTTAACTAAAAATCCTGAAACAAATTTAATTAAGTTTTAAAATACCTAGAGTAAGCGATGTCGTAGTAAGATATCTAACATTATATTCAATTTTACAATTATAATATTAAAGAACAATTCAATATTGTCATGAAGTTTTTATCAATGATGCATTATGACATAAACATCATTAATCATACAAATACGGAACACAGATTATGATCATAAGTTTGAGTAGATATTTAAAGGCAATGTTGAAATGGAGGGTTTTATTAAGTTTTAAAACAAATAGCTAATCATTATAATATTATAATATTAGCTACTTTTCTAATTATTTATAGAAACTAACATTGTCGGGCTAGTTGCGTACGGAGCAGATTTTAATATGCACTTGTATCGTAAAGCAAATCATTTCTTAGAGTCTAAGACTTAGACCAAAAAAAGAGTGTGTATACTTCTGTACACGCGTTAGAAGTTATACTACTTTGGCATATGGAGAAAAAAAACTAAAATGCAGTAGTGATTAACGATAAATATTAAAATTAATAAAAAAAATATTTAAATAAATAAATTATTAGTATATAGAATTGATTTAAAAACACTAAAATAATATTTATTTATTCACACTGTTCAATTGTACTGATACGAAACACGTGTTCTAAATATAAATATATAAGAAATACTGGAATATACAACTTGAACATAGTTATCGATTTCCATGTCACCTAGACCCAACTTAACGATGTCGAATTTAGGTGTTGGTGTGCGCGCGAATAGTAGAAATTCACTCTCATCATTTTTCTCCATCGCGCCAAAGTATAACTTAAAAAAATTGATGGACAAATTACCTTTTAAGAAAAACTAATTATAAAAGAAATATGACGTTATCAAATTAAATTATTCAGAAACAAATGAAAACTGTAGGTAGGTAGGGTTATGGAAAAAGTCTAGTAGGCATATAAGATCATTTATCTATTTTTACTTTAAAAATTGTTTATATACCTGTAATAAATAGGTTCATATTTTGCTTTTTTATACTATAAGTTATAAAGAGTAATTAATAGAATACATGGCACTTGGACTGATTGAAAATTTTTTTACCATTAGAAGCCTATATTATCACTGATAAACATAGGCTAGAATATTCTCGAAAGCGAGAAAACTACGATAATGTAATATTATATGCTGTGCAAACTAATGAGAATAGAACAGAGTGGACAGAGTGATTATTAAATAAAAAGAATATACAGCGAAGCAAGGACTGATACTGGTGTAATTTATTTATTTTATTACAGTATTCCTACAGCTAATCACTAAACAATATTCAAACTATTACATTACACACAAAAGCCAAAACGGAATACACATTGAAACAGAAACATAAAGCACAGATTTACGAAGCACAGTTCTAAGATTGATTGATTGATTGGTAGATAATAATATATATTTAATAAGAAGGAACAAACAAAGTCATTATTATCATTTTTTTATGGAACAGGGGGCAAACGGGCAGGATGCTCATCTGATGTTAAGTGATACCGCCGCGTATGGACACTCTCAATGCCAGAGGGCTTGCGAGTGCGTTGCCGGCCTTTTAAGAATTGGTACGCTCTTTTCTTGAAGTCGAATGTAATCTTTTACCAATTATTGTATTAGTATACTATTAGATATATATTATATGTATTAGATACCTGAGTTTTTTAAATCAATCTTACCTGAAGAAATCATTCCTGCAAAACAGTTTGTTATCTCTGGAATAGCATTTATCGGCGAGGGGCGCTCGGCAGTCCGCGCATCTAACGCAGGCTGCGTGCCACGCCCGCTCCAATACGTGAAGTAGAAATTTATCCAAAATCGGCTTCTCGCAGCCGGCGCAGGCCATGGCACCGCCTGCCTCACCTCTTCCTGCAGACAAATAACATACATTAAGGATATTTTAGAGAAATTTATTCATAATAAATGAATCTTAAACATCATCTTAAATCCAGATTTTTGAGTCCATAGGTGACAATGGATGAAATATGGCTCCAACATTTTACAACGGAGTCCAATCTACAGTAAGCCAAGTGGTCTGCACATGATGAACCAACTCCAAAGCTTGGAAAAACGCATAAGTCGGCTGGCAAGATCAATATTATGAATATGCGCTTTTAATGACCGCTAATCAAATCATATTCTAAAAGGTTTTTATATGTTAGCCTACGAACTCTTTGGTGACTTATAAAAACAAGTTGCTTCATATATGCTTATATTATATAGGTTTGTGAGGTTGTAGGCTCAGAATATAAAAAAACTCTTTCGTGAAAGAGAAGAAAATAACGTTTCGAACCATGTCTTAAAGAAGCCTCAAGAGCTTGAGATCAATGACAAGTGTGCATACATGCATATGCACACTTGTCATTGATGCATGTGCATGTATCTTGTTTTAGAATGTCATGTGTTCTCTCTATATTTGTATGTGTTTCGTTAGTGTGCCTTTTAAAATAAACAAAAGCTACACATATTTTATTGCGGTTTAACCACGAGTATCTAGAATGATTCATGACCGAGCAGTGTTGGCCTAGTGGCTTCAGCGGCTCTCCCTGAGCTGGTGATAGAACCTACGACAGGTTTGATCACCAGCTATTTCACTTTCTGTCATTGTGCGCGGTAACATTCGTTTGAACGATAAAGGAAAACTACGTGGGCAAAAACCCAAAAGTCGGTGTGTCAAGCACAGGAGGTTGATCACCTACTTGTCTATTAGATTGACAAATTAATCATGAAACAGATAGAGAAATCTGTGGCCCAGCCATTTGCATCGCCACTGATATAAATATATGTATCTACCTACCTGATTTTCTATGAAACAAATTTACCCTATGTTGGTCTTGCTTAGGATGAAAACGTCAAGCTAATATGATTAAAGAATAGAACGTGCTTGTGTGCGTGCATACATGTGAAACTTCCTTTATATTACCCAGTCTTAATAGTGTGTTGATTCGCGGCCATGCGAAAATTAAAAGGTTTCCCAATGTGTACACTTTTACGTAGTTAATTTAAAAAATGCCTAAATATAAATGTTATTTACATAAAACGCAACGGAGTTATATTAAGACGCCTATGTAAAGCGATTTTTTTATTAAACAAAAATTAAAAGGTAAAGGATGCGATAGCTGCTTTCAAATATCCGTGCGATAATTAAAAAGTTGAAGCATTGACGTAGGTTGATCTAATTGTCAAAAGATTACGTCATTTGTATATTATATACTCGTGTCACTGTGTTTGTAGTGTACATATATATAGCCAGCTGAAATAGCTCGACCGATTTTGCATATCGGTCAGGACAGCGAATCGGACATCTATTTTCATCCCCCTTAATGTTAAGGATTAATTTTTTTTTAACACAAAAAAATACAACATATAAAAATACTTAAAAGTAAATTTTCACCCCTCTACGATTAATCCCTATTTTTTATTAGTTAATTTAAATCTTATGAATTGAACTCTGAGGTTTATATACCTAGAGAAAAAGTCCAAAATAGCAAAATGTTCCATGCTGGTTTGTGCTAAAACGATATGCTGATAAAAAATCAATCAAATCCAATCTCTATAGTATTTTATATTATATCTATCTAGTTTTGACTACGGCAAATCTATTCGTTACTATTAAACGATGTAAAAAAGCAAAGTTTACAATACGACGTCAAATTTTTTGTAAACAAACTGGCTAAAGGACTTGTATCCATGATTACCTATTAGGAATAAAAGAATCAAACTTTTCTTTCTTTTTAAACTATAACGTATTAAACCCCTCTTAAGATTAGATACCCAATATAATAATTAAATATAACACAGAGTAGAGGGGCTTTAGATAATCTGTACAGTTATGCAAATAATATAAGTCGTAGTCATAAACTGCATTTGTTTTTTTTAATAATTTAAATGTTACTATCTTTTACGCAATGTTTAAAACTAAGGAATCGTTATGAACGAATTCCCTTTAACTGCAATAGACGACTTGCTTATCAAAAAAATTACCTATATTTAATCCGCTTTTTATGTTATAAATGCGATAATATGTTATTAAAGTTTTCATAACAATCACAAATAGTTAGCTGTGCATTGCTAAACGTAATAGGATTGGGTTTTACGATCGATAAAGCATAGCATACAATAAAGGTATATATTTTACATATTCTGTGCAATACAAACATATAGCATAAGAAACTATTACGTACCTGAACGTATTGCGACTTATCTGACGATCTCCCAAGGATAAAAAATAACATTTTAATGAAATATTGAAAACGGTCCGGTAGGTATTGAATTTATTCGTTGCGAACATACAAAAATACAAGTCCTTCTTTATATTAGTATAGATCTAGTAAAACAAAGCAGTTGGAAGGTTTTGTAGTAATTTGCAAACTGAGTTCAAAAAATAGTAAAGTTTTTGATGAAAAATTTTTTAATACTGAATAATTTCATAAAGATCGGTAGTGCACAACAACATACACAAAAAGAAAAAAATCTAATTTTTAAATATCTGACATTTATTGTTTGAATTTATGAAGGTCGCATCGTTTATTCCAAATTCAAAACTGTCCGATTGGTCGCGCACCATTAGAGCATTCAGAAATCGCCGGTCGTATCTTTAAAATGTGACCTGTGATTTCAACCTTACAAGTTTTTGTGTATATATTCTAAATTTAAATGTTTCTAAAATCTCTGCATTCTATGCTTCTAGTAATCTGTAAAATCTGTCAACGTGAGCAAACCAAGAAGGTTGCATAACTAACAACTTTTTATTAAGTTTTTTCTTAACTTTAAAAATTGAAAAACGAATTTTTAAACCTGAAGTACTATACTATCATATCTACATAGGATCCGGGCTTTGATAAACATTACAGAGTTCCCTTGTCAACATTAGGTACTTAGTAATTAGTTCAAAAATAAGAAAAAATTCGTACATGCAAAGTAAATTAACCCGCAGATATCAGCTGTGTTGCAGATATTTCATTTAAGGACAATATAAAAAATTATAGGCTAATGCCTCGGTTTATTGTATTTTAAATTTGTTATTCTATAGGAAAAATTATACTTTATAAATATGACATGTGAATATTTTATTTATATTTATATCTGTGCAATGCCAATAACCAATCGACGGATTGTAATAGCCATCTGTCGATACAAGCTGTCCATGGTAGGTCGGATAGACCTTTGTATAAAAATGACAGTTCAACTGTGCCAATATCCTAACATTTTAATTTACACCAGTTTTTAAAATAGTAAAAAAGCTATTTGATATGTTTTAAACACAGACATGTATATTTTAATATTATTTGTACAGTTTTATTTACTTTATTTGGTTTATATTGATGATCAAATATGAGTTTAAAGAGCGAAGAGATTGCATTCTATCCGTCGCCAAAAATGGATTGTCTTCGCAGGGTTTGGTGGTTGGGAAACAGATAGGAGATCGATCCACTGTCACGGTCAGGTCTTTGTTGATTACTATTGTGGATTACTTATTGGGTTCGGGCGTAAAACCAATGCTTTCTGATAGCTTTATAGAAACAAACAAAAAATCCACTCTGTTAGTTAATTTGAATAAACTTTTCTGTATTTTATCCAATCTTGATTTTCATAACACACGCGTGAATAAAAGACAGTGTTTTTATTTAAAAAATGAAATCAATTTTTAAACAACTTCAAGTACCGTTTTTACGAGGCGTTACCTAAAAAGATTACCATATTGTAAGAACTTGTTAAAAAGAGGTTCTAATCCGCATTAACTATGGGTAAAACCTACGAGCCGTTAACTGTTAAGCCGATAAACTGTAAGTTACTTTTTGTCACTAGACTATTGCTATTTTATCTGTTTTTGTTAACATTCTTTGTCGAAAATACTAAAAAGAGATTACTGTCTGTATTGTTTAAATAGACGCACGTTGATAAATACATAGATGATAGCTGTTATTCGTAATACCTATAGCATACAATTTATAACATTATATTCAAATATAATATTATGTTTTATAGATAATATATAATAATTAAGTAATTGTTAAGTGGGCCTGCGGGTTCAAGTGCACAGCGGTTAATTAAAACTTTCAGTTCGCGCCTGGTAGATAGCATCGATGACCCAGAGCTGGGGGTCTAATCAAGACGGCTTAACAGTAGTGTATGTAGAAAGTCGAAAACTAAATTTCTATGAAAATGACAGCTAGTGTCGACAGTTGGTACCAAGTACTAGCTGTAATTTTCATAAAAATTTAGTTTTTGACATCCTACATACACTACTGTTAAGTTGTCTTGACTAGACCCCCTGGTGCTTTCCTCGTTTACGAATAAGTATCGCAATACAGCGAAGAAATGTTAACCAGGGAGCATCCTACTTAAAGTGAAACACGAGGCGCAAGACCGAACGCAATGGAGACTCGCTGTGGACGCCCTCTGCCCCACCTAGGGGTTATAGGACATGAAGAGATCCTACTTAAATTAGTTTTTATTTTTCTATTTCTTACTATTATCACTAAAGTAAAAAAATTGTAAGCACTATATTTGTGTTTTGGAATTAAAGATTTTAAATGTTATCGTTTATATTTGTGATATGATTTAAAATAATCAAAATTCATTATTGGGATCTCATTAGATTTAAGAAGTATTAAAAACGTTTTGTATTAATTAAGAAGTTGAATGTTTACTTGTATTAGGGATTTATTAAGACACAGGGTTCCCAATAAGGCCAAAGTGAATAGATAAATATAACTACAAATTTCAAATTACCAGTGTATTGTTATCATAACCCTGCTAGTTAGATAAGAAAAAATTTAAGGTATGCCATAGGTACTTGAGTTACCTACCTTATAATAAAAATAATTTATTGTCGCTGTAAATCTGTCAATAATATGGTATTAAATAAATAATTATATTTATTTGTTAATACTTTCTGAGGTATATTAATTTAATAATAAAATTATAATTATTTTATAACAAACTGTCGTTCGCTAATTCTTACTAAGTAGTAGTTCATTCTGTTATCAACGTTTTGTATTTATAGCGGTAGTGGCTCCAATGGATGTCGAGCATTGGAGTATAGCACACAGAGGTCCCGATAACTTGTAGGAGCTTGTGGTCTGAACCGACCAGGTTGCCGAAGACAGGTAGGAATGGAGAAAGATATGAAGTAGTAAGAAATGAAGAACAGGAATTTTGTTTGCAGCTAATGCTAGAATGGTCTATTTATGTGTATTACTATAATTTATTCGGTGTTGTACATTTCGTAGCAGTATTGGACAGTCAGTCAGATCTACCGACTCTTCTGTGTTACAAGGACTGCATTTTGTTCAACCGTAAATCTGTGATGATGATAATCCACCATAACAAAGACATTATTATTATTATGTCAGGAAATATTTTAATTAACTTTATCTAGCAATACCGAATTGTTTTTTTTAATCTAAATTGTAGTTGGTTTATATAATTTCAGATTTCTTTTTATCTATTAACAATATACTTAATTTACTTAAACATATGCATTATATTTATCAATGTAATCTGTCGGCTTTGTATATTGTCTAAGTGTTCTCTTTTACATATGGATATGTTTCAAGAATGATTTTGGTATACGATTTTTCGTTTTTATTAAGAAGTATTTAGCGCTACACCCAAGTCCTCTGAGATATCTGAGGCTACTCAGATATCTATTTCTGTATCGTGATCATTTGTTTTCTTAATTGGTTTGATAGGCCTTCAGTGCTTTTTCTCAATATGTTTTCTTTCGTGTTAAATGGTTACATAGAAAGTCCATTGGAGTCGGGTTTTATCGTCTGGGATGTGCTGAAGCAACAGTGTTCTCCAGTATTGATTGTACATTACCTAGTCTAGATAAATTTCCAAGATGTACAATGAAAATCCGTGCTAAGGGAATTACCTATGAATGCTTTTCAAGCTTATTAAACCATCGCTACCTGTAGTATGAGCTAAAGTAAAATCTATGATTTTATGTATAAAATTTTGTTATAAACAAAATATTGTTGATTGTAAAACAACTGAATTATGCCATGATCGATGCGATAGATAGATGAATAAAATTATAGCACTTTATGACAAATTTGCTTGTCATGATTGTTATCATGATTTTATTTTATTCGATTCAATAATTATTAAATTATAAATAATTTTAATTCAAATTCAATGAGATTTAATTAGGTACCCAGTAAAAGGAGTACTTCCCGTCTAATTATTGGCAGTGTGATAAGGACAAAACATTTAATAGCTAATTGAGGTTTATAGTTATAATGAGTATTACCAGCTTCCGTATAACAAGCAAAGACGACCTAATTAGGCCTAAAGTTTCTACAAATTGTATATCGTTTCTTATGTTTTCACGAATAAGAGAATATTTTTAATTTATTCAGATTTCTCTCGTGAAAAGTGTTTTTTACAAGTGTGTCTCGTTATTTTTTATCAAATGAAGGGTAGGTCAATTGCTAGATACGTTATATTTGTATGCCGAGTCTCAGTAGTAGGAATTATACTACAGTGAGTATAGAATAAAGTATCTTTAGAAAATATTATAAGTAAGTGTTTTTTTTTATCATGACGCAAACACATCTCACAATTGACACCTAGAGTTACACAGTTAAATTGTATAAGGATTGGAAAGGAACTCAATTAAATATAAAAATAACAAAATAACCTCCGTATGTTGGCATCACTGATGCTAAATCACATTCAATGTTCGTTAAAAACTTGTGAAAAAAAATTAGTCTGAATATTGAGACACAGGACACTGACTTTTACCAATATGGTGCTGGTGGAAGGGGGCATGACCCCCCCTACCTGCGGCTAGGAAGCCCGCCACTTCGGCACCCTCACGACACTGCACTAAAAACAACGCGGGACCGCGTGAAGTCCAGCGACACCGTTACGCGCGGCGACTAAACGCGTACTGACCAAAATCTCAAAAAGCTACGGCGTGAATGCTTACTCTTCGAGGATTAAAGCGCTTGAATTTGCTCGATACGTCTAACGAAAACTGTAAAGCGCTCAACTGGTTTAGCTACTGCATACTCTAAGTATGTCCTGGATTTATCATGTAAATAAATGTTATATATTATACTGTCTCAAAAAAAGGATTAAACTGACTGAGGACACCGAATTACACTGATCTGCAAAATCTTGACTTGAAAACGTTTAATTTCAAGTCAAGATTTTGCAGATCAGTTTAATTCGGTGTCGACAAAGATATTTTTTTTAATTTAAGGGTTCATATTACTAAAACAACAATTAACAATATAAAACTTCGTAAAGCAACGTAAATGTATTCAAAAACCATTACACAGCGCTTAAGCGCTACAATGTCAACAGGCTGCTACCGTCGCCCCGACTCGATTGAAAAGAGAACACCATATAACAACCACACGTGCTAGACTGAAACAGAAAAGCCCTGAGACAGGGCGTGGTTTCAGTGGCCGACCACTAGCGTCGAGGGGGTGGCGCCACCTACCATTTTCCTAGTTTTTTTTCGTGCGTGATTCTGTGCGGTAGTGGGATCATTTTGTGGGACACGTGCTTCGTTCGCAGTAAATTTAAATTGGCTCGCCGGTATCGGGTAGCCGGCGTAATTATAGGGTTTTTCGGTTCTAGCCTTTATGATTCTGGTTTCTGAGGATGTTTTGACTGGGGGCGTGAAAGTTTATGAACGCCTTGCTTATCCTTTATTTCTTCCATCCCACGGGCATTCGGCGGAAATATCTAGTTTTGCCTTATAGGTAGCTATTCCATGTCAGTGAATATTCTATAGAGTTTTATACCGGCTATTTGAACTTGACCATAATAATATTATATAAACTAGTCTTTAGATTATTCTAGTAATGGAATCATTAATAGATATTTACGTTGTGTTTCCGCCTATATAATTTATGGTTCTATCTACTCAATATTCGCCAGCATTTTTCATAGATAATTATATTATATTTCCTTCGTATTTGCTTTACTCGAGTATATATTATGTTAATAAAAGTTCTTTAACTTGCATAATTTATTATTTACATAATTATTGTGCTTTACAGTCGTGGTCAATAAGAGCAGAGGAAAGCCGCCAAATGTGAAACAGAATTTTGATTTAGGAATATAAAATAGAAACGTCAAAGACAGTTAATTGTCATGTCAAATATTAATTTAAAAAAAATCGAAGAAAAATAACATTAAAGCACAAATAAGTTACCGAAGATGGAACACAAGCATAACTTATCATATTAATAACCAAGAATATCTGTGGCGCTAACCAAAAAAGGCGTATGTCAGGCACAGGAGACTGATCACCTACTTATTTTATATATATAATAGGGGGGCAAACTAGCCTGCGGGACGCCCAAAATACCAGTAATCGCAGCCCATAGACACCCATTTTAGTGGGTGCGTTGCCGGCCTTTAGGGGAGGAGTACGCTCGAATTTTAAATTGTTGTCGTAGGTATCTCTCATATATCTTGCCTATTATGATTACCAAATGATTAACAGATACAGAAATCTGAGGCCTAGCCCTAAAAAGGTAGCGCCACTATTTTATTTTTTTACTTAAATAAACTTAATAAATATTGTGTTTTATAAAAGTTTTCATACATTCAGTTCTTCTAACATGCTTTTCGGTGTTTGATGTCTTGATGTTGTGCCGGATACCTAATACCGAATATTCGTACAACTTTGAAACCGGATAGCCGAATATAGTCAAGTGATGGTCAACTAATGCTGTACAATAACCAAATTTAATGAAGTTTACCTTTAGCACCCTGCAGCACTGTGTAGAGCGAAATACATTTTTATAACGCAAATACCGTAAATAGTGCAATTTAAGTAGGTACTTTCTTTTGTTATGTTATCAAAAATTTATGTTAAATGTAGTGTGTTCGATCTTTATGACGTAGATATTTATTTGAAATCCGGTATCCGGCCAGATACTCGTTTCTTATCCGGTATTCCGTCAAATTTAAAATTTGACCCAATACTGGAAAATTTGATATATTAAAATCATAATAAATAATTGATATTATTAAATAACTAGTCTGTAGTTATTTCTCAGACAATTTCTATTGATATTTGAGATTAACACACGCAACAACTTTCAATTCATACAAATTTTAAAAAAATATTCCAATGAAACCAAATGTTATCAAATCTTAACGTAGATTTAAATTTACTCTAATTCAGTGATTAAGAATAAGAATCATAAATATGACAAACACCGACCACATCACACCATACACAACGCAAACCTACAAACACAAAATTTCAAAATATTAAAAATTAAATTTTCACTAACGTTTGAAAACTCACATTACAAAGATACATGTATTAAAATCTGAAATAACATCTTGTCAACCTGTCCTATGCTGATACAGAAATTATTCTTATTGTGCAACAATACCTAGTTAAATTATAAATTGTGTTATGTAGAAATTATTTCTACCTACCGTTTAGGTACATGTCATAAGGAAGAGACTCCTGCCTACGACACAGGGAATCCTAGTGTTGTGGCTAGTGCACTTTCTTTTTAATTAAACACACTTTTTTATTAACTTATTGTACATAGTATTGTCTTTTATTAACATAACTTTTACACATTTAAAGAAAAACACTTTGGTCACCGTGACCACGCACGCTGTAAAGCACGCGAAACGTCGGTTTAAATTTAAAATTATGTCTAAATAATTATAAGTTTAAATACATTAATACATAACTATAATCCGTAAAAAAGTGTTTTTCTTTAACTTATTGTAGTATATTTACTGCGTTATGTCGTACTGGCCACTTTGTCCTCAAATATCTCCTCTTTAGTTAGGAATTCCAAATTCAAATTTTTTGCAGTTATTTACTCGTGCATTTATTTTTCAAAAACCATCTAAACTATGATAGAAAGCAAGCTGTTAAACAACTAACGTTGGTTAATCGCTCTAGCCATTGCTGCTTAACAACAACGCTAGACAACACACTGCACAACAGACTCCTACCAAAAAAGCAAGGTAAAAAAACAAATCTGATGTCGAAACTGCTATGAACGATTTTATTGATTCCCGGGATAAATGAACTACCTATAAGATGGCATAAGTGCATACTTACTTAGATAGAAATGTTACATACCTACATTGATTAATAAATACGATCTATTAAAAAAAAATATGTTTGTTCCTCCCATACAAAACGCCAATGTTATACGTAAGTACCTAATATAATAGTAGTAATTAAGTTTTAAGATTATTATTATATTAATTAGAGGTTAGAGCTCCCGAAATCCATTTCAAAAAACAGTCATATTGAATACGACAAGAATAAACCGCATTTTTTTTCAAAATAATAACCCATATGAAACCGTGTTCAATTCAGCTTTGATAATAAAACTGTATTCATGACAGACATAATATGGTAGCGACAAAACTGAGCCAAGGTCCATAGGAGCTGTGTTGTGGGCGACTAGATAACAATTATTCCGTGGTACATGCATGTTCAAAACATTTTTTTTTTCGATAAAGTAGTCTTAGTTTCATCTAATCAAACAAAAGTCGTTAAAGACTTAAGTATGCGTGTGAGTATGTAAATGTGTGTGTTTATAAAACACTGTATTTGAGTGTCTGAGGGTTATTGTAAGAGTCAGAGAGATGCAAAAATATGTTCTCTGTAGAATCGATCGTAACACAATATATCTATTTTCTGTCTCTTTTATATCTGTAAGATGAAAATTTCATTTCATTCATTCTCGAAGCTATACGAAGATACTCAACTTTAGTATACCTAAATATGTTATTAACATAGAGGTATTCTTCCTTGACATCCGATGGTGAAACTCAGCTTCTCTTATCCAAAATGCCGACACGAACGCAAACATCGAGCTGCTAACACATACAAATATACTTTAACAAAAGGTATACAATATAGTAAGCTTGTATGCATAATATGGGGACATTCCCAGGGTGGGGCAGAAGGCAAAGAACACCAGCCTGGGCACTCTGTAACATTCATACAGATAGCGTACAGGTCCTGAAGTTTTTGTGTTCAAGTTTGATGTTTTTATCCATTTCGTAGCGACTAGCGCTGACGTCACAAACAGGATGACACAATAACTCATAAGGAAAGAACTGTCGTGGAAGTTGCAGAGTAAGGGACCTGGTCGGTCTTAAACAGCTATTTTAATTTCATGCTATGTTATTTTATTTTGCCTCGGGAATTCTAGTCAAGCTAGTGTCGACAGTTGGTACTGTCATTTTCATACAAATTTAGTTTTCGACTTTCTACATACACTACTGTTAACCTGTCTTGACTAGACCCCCTGGTAATGTAACTTAGATCACTCCAACAGGTATGGACCACCAACCTACCTATATAATCCGTCGTTCTCTCTACTCTTAGAAGAGATCTGAATTTAAATAGGTATAGAAAACAGCGTGCATAACACACACAAATGAAATCGATTTTTTTAGAAATGTCATTGAATAAAATGTTTTTAGGAGTATTTCGCGTATTCCGTAAGGTTGCAGGTTTACTGCAATTTATTCCCCCCCCCCCCTTTCCGCTTGTCAGCAAGTTTTTTTTTTAAATAATTTTATGGCCTGGTAAAGCAAAGGTAAACAAAGGTCTGGAAATAATAGAACAATTTATTAAAAACTTTTAAATTTGAGTGCATTTCGTTTTCAGGTATAGACAATATGTAAAAAAGTTGACGTAATCACAAAATAAGAAAATCAAAGACATCATACTACAAAATATGTTATGACAATTTTTTACAATTTTGATCATCCCCTACTACATTAGCTAAGATTTAATGATCTTAATGATTGAAATGAGAGTAATAGTACAGAAGAGTCTTTGTTGATACCTTCCTATTAATACCAATTTGTGACACTAATTACTACTTTTATTAAAATAGGTATATATAAAATCAAGTGAGCGCTCACGATTATTTCCTTCACCGTACGAGCGAGTGTTATATGCGCATATTACACAGATAGAAAGACCAGTGATAGCCGGGGTTCTAAAGTCAGTTTGACGCTGAAGGCAGTACACCAACATTGCCACTGCTGGAGGTTATGAAAATAATTGTGATTTTACCTTTATACAACCCTTATACGCTAGGCAGGTACAAGGTACTACATACATTTTTAATAATAGTAGGTTAACTAAAAAAAAATATATAAATTTTGTAAAAATTACTTTTCTGTATCACATTACAGTGGTATAACTATACTAAGCAGATAGTACTATTCTAGAACATATTCAAAGTTATTCAAAAGCAAAAATATAAAAACGGTTCTTAATGTGATAGCGCCCATCTATGAAAACTAACCATTACTATGCGGTTAGTCCTATCATTGGTACCATACTTTGCAATTGTTACCTAGTTCGACAATAGAGGGCGTTATAAGCAATGTCATCGTTCACATACATTACCCTACTTACCTTGTTCGTCAATAGAGGGCGTTATAAGCAATAAAACAAACGCTCCAAAGTTTTATGTTCTCATTTTAAAACTACTGAAGATAATAAAAAGATTGATTTAAGAATATTTATTGTTCTTAATTGTTCATAAATATTACCTGACTCAATTACAAATACGTACTCCAATACGCAATTTTTACCATCGTGCCAAATCAAAATCAAATCAAAAATAATTTATTCATAAAGGTAACATAATGTAGTGTACACATGAACGCCAAAAAAAAAGAAATTTACATTAATTTTACATTTACTGCCAGTTCTCAAATCAAGGGCGTAGATCGGAAGTGTATTCTGTAAATCTCAAGAGATAAGAAAATTGATTGACAAAAATTAGAATATCTCATTGGTCACACACTCGATGATATAGGAATAAAAAAACGAAAATACGTTTTTAAATATTTTTATTCACACAATCGAAAAATAAAAAATCTCTTTTATCACAAAATATGACAACTATTTTGACACTCTTAAACTACAATCAGTCTTTATCATTTTTTGCTGACGTCTAGAAATTTGCAGGCAAAATAGTTCTTCCCTTGAAAGTTCAGAAATTTCTGTTTCTATAACATTCTTAATAGTACTGTTTAGTAGAGCCACATATTTTAAATTCATATTTTAATTCGTATCACAAGACAGAATCTCTACTTAAGTGCTGTCAAATATGTCAAACTTTATACAGACTATATCAGCTCTCGAAACTAAATTGTTTGACTGACGTTATACGCGCTGTATTCTATAAGAATGCATTTCTATAAATGATATTAGTATATATAACTCATCTTTAGTCAAAGTAATCGCAATAGCAAGTTGATGACTTAGTACTTCTTATACACATATTTGTTCCTTACAAGAATAATATAATAACGAAAACTTTAAAAAAATTTTTTTTTGAAATTTGCTAACTCGTATCCATTACGGCTTGTATTTTAAATAATGGAACTCGGCGAAAGAGGCAACATGGACAGTGATCGACTCTCTAACACAATTTCATTTAAATTTTGATCACAATTCATCTTCGATAACGTTAAAACACATATTTTATAAGAATACTATAGAAATCCTAATAAAATAAAAATGTGTTTTTGGAGTTTACAAATACCTGGTTGTCATTGCTCTGTACATTCTCTTCTAACAAAAATAATTATGACTTTTACCACGACGTCAATATAATAGAAAGTATACTAGTCCTATAATTAATCATGTATTCTAAAACAAATTCTGCTCATCAATAATATGACTTTCATAATAGGAACAAGACAGTTTTTTGCGGTTATAAAACTGTGATTATAGCACGAAATTATCATTATCCCCCCTCCCTGTTCCTCTTGTCAGCAGAAGTAAGCAAACCTCGCAAAAATAATAGTACATAAACGTATTAATTTTTTGTAGGAACTCTTAAAATGCGTTTCATTTCTTAGCATAAACATTGAGGGTAATATGTGTAAAAAGTAAATAATTGTTTACTTTTTTGACGTAGTCACCTAATAAGAAAATCATGGAAACCCCCCCCCCCCCCCACGCCCATTTAGTGCTTACGTAATACTTGACCAAGTGACGTACAGTTTTATAGAAGGCATAAATATCTAAGTCCGCGATACAATTCGTATATTACATATTTCATAAAATAAATATTCAACGATTCAGACATGGCCTCCGTACGTTGAAAGTGACGTTGACATATGAAAGTTATACTTAACGGGCCTCGACTACAAATTTCTGAACAAATTTTAACTTAAAATTCTATTTTAAATGAACTAATTTAAATATTTTAAATATTTTAAATGAACTAATTCTATTTTAAAACTATTTTATAGGTTTTTGGTGAAAAATCTAACTTAAGCCCAAGCCTGAGTATTCCCTGCCCTCTGCGCTCGCGCAATCTCTTGTCGAACTCTTCTTTCGTTAAAAATCGCCTCCTTTATTTCCGACTCTCTTTGTGCTACTGCATCTATCTTCTCTTTTTGTACTTTCAGTCCATTCAATTGGGATTGAAGCGCGTTTATTGATGAATATGATGTGTTTTTTAACTGAAAATATTTTATTTAATTAATTAATCGTAAAGACGACTTTGACTTTTTCAGTTATTAAAGTTCTGTAATAAGTAAAAGAAAGGTTTTTGTTTTCATAAGTCATAATTATAGTTTATAATTTAAGTGGTGGTTATGTCAATAGTTCATGGCTATGCCTTTCTTTGTGCGCTTTTAATAGTGATTATCTAGTTGATAAAAGGGCCCGTGTTAGTTAGTTAGTGTTGGGCAGGCTACTTATAATTAATTTACTATATTTGTTTTAATATAAGTATTGTTTAATGACTTGTTTTTTTTAAAGGGTACCGGAGTTTTCTACGCCGGCTTTTTCTCTCGGCCTACACCCTCAGACTTCGTTGAGTAGGGATGCCTACAGGTTCAAATTTAATGGCATGAAATAAGTGATACCTGTCTATCTTATGTTCCATATTAAACGAAAGAAAACATCCTCTCAAACCCAAAAATCAAAGACTACACAGAAGAAGGCTGATTATCTATGGTATAAAAATGATTTTAGACTAATTTACAGTTGTGCGCCATAAGATTATTATTAATTACACCAATAAATATTATTTTATTTATTTGATTGAGTAGTAATAAGAGAATAATTATGATTATAGCTTTGTAATACTAAATACTTATTTTAAGATAGAAAATTAATAATTTAAGATAATTTCTGTTTTTTTAAGAGTACCCTCAACGAGTAGAATTATAAAAACCAAAATAGTACAGATTAACTAATTTACGGATGACTGGAGAATAACACAAATTTGGATTATGGAGTAATTTCGAATCGCAACAAAGCGGTAAATTTAACATACGAGAATCAGTAGGTACATTCAGTAACGAGTGTTACGTTTTCTATTGTATTAGTATTTATTTATTACACAAATACATACATCCTTACAGACTCTGCCAATGCGAAAATGTCGAGAAAAAAATATGTTACTGCAAAAATAGGAAATAAATAAATGAAACTACTTTTTTTTTGGCTAGGCGCAAACTAATTGTTGTCGTCTCTGGCATAAAGATCAGAGCATAATACTGAGCTAGGACCAGTCACCTCCACAACACACACACATTAAAAACTAATTTTTTTCCATATTTTTTCGTTATTTTTCTTTTTAGATTATTATTATTTTGTGTAGATATTTTTGTGAGTGTGCTTCGTTAGTAATAAATGTTACGTTATTCAAATATTTTAAATAATTCGTAAAACTCACCTGAGTATCCCTCTCCCTAGATCTGACCTCCTGTTGGAAGCTGTCCATATGTTCTAGAATCTTCTCCCGATCGAGAACATTCGCTCTCTGCTGTTCTATATTCAACTGGATCTTCTCTTCTACTTGCTTTTTTAACGTCGCAATAACTTCTTTCATAAGAATACCGCGTGCTTCGCGTTCTTTTGCCCATATCTTATTCAAAATAAAAATGACATATGTTTAGAACGAATAAACATTAAGCTACTGGACCGATTTCTATATATCATATACTAGCTGACCCGGCAAACGTTGTTTTGCCATGTATATTATTTGTAACATTTTTTTAGGTCAATAAAAATAATTATCTACTATAAGTGTTCAAAAGAATGATTTATGTAGGGTAATAAATTAATATTTATTAATGTAGAGAATATATTTTAAATTACAATTCTTGCTAGTTATCTAAATATCAAAAATAAAGAATCAAAGAAATCAAATTAAAATAGGGGGTTGATTGTAAAGGGTTGAAAATTCAGGGTTATATGTATTTACTAATGCTGTATCATAAAAAAATTAAAAAAAATATCTAAAATTGAAAAAAATAATTTCGGGGTGGATTACCCTTAACATTTAGTCAGCACACAAACATAAACTTTCAATACTTTCTCTGTCTGACATTTTTATATCACTTCTCAACCGCTTATGAACTGACGTTTTATTATAAAATTAATTAGGTTATATAAAAACAAATGAAATTAATTAAATATAAAAAAACAATTGACTTTAACCTTTTCTATTTAAACAGTAAAAAAATAATCATTTGGAGTCTGTAGAAGTTACAGTTTGGAAACATAAATTTAACATTCTCACACCCACCCCCGCAATCCCTATTGGAAATAGAATTTTGTAAAATCCTATTTGAGATGATTTCTGCATGACAAATAAAAGATTACTACCAAATTTAAAGTCTATAGAGGTTACAGTTTGGAAATAGAAATTTCACATTTTAAAACCCACTACCGCAATCTTTTTCGGCGGTGGATTGTTGTAAAATCCGCTCTTAAATCATTTCTGCATCACATATAGACGACTCTAGCTAAATTTGGAGTCTGTAGGAGCTACGGCTTAAAAAATAAAAATTGTCACCCCCGCAACCCCCTGTGGGGTGAGCTACCGTAAAATTCGTTAATAAATTATTTCTACATCTCTTACAGAAGATTCCTATCCAATTTGGAATTTATAGGAGCTATAGTTTAAAAACGGGAATTGTTCATTGTTAACGCCCCCGCCCCCTTTGGGGGATGAATTTCTTAAAATACGTTTTTAGTTGACCTCTACATAACGAAAGTAATATTCCTACCAAGTTTCACGTTTCTAAGTCCTATAGTTCCCGAGATTTCGTGCTGAGTAACTATAGAAATTGGAATACTTCGATTATCATCGAAATTTTTAACGTTTTAGCAGACTTTTAAAATTTTCTTACATATAAACATTCTCCTGACAATTCTGAAGACAATAAAAAAAAATTAACCCAATCGGTCCAGCCGTTCTCAAGTGATACTCGATCATAGATACGGCATCAAAAAATGAGAGTGGGTGTGCAGGGGTGCGTGGGAGTTGGTGGGTGGATGCGTGGAAGTTTGTAAGTAGATTCTTAGCTGAATGTAAAAGAACATTATCCGTTTAGTAAATTCCGTTGAAATCCATGAAAACAAATGAATCAAGAGAAAACTAGATAAATGTTCATAAAAGTAAAACAGCAATAAAAAAATGATGGAACGTTAGAATTCGAAAAATAAGGAAAAATTTCGCATCGAATGGTGGTAGTTTCATGTCGATACGATCAGTGTTTTAGGCGTGATTGAGCCTCAAACGAAGACCATTTTCATTATATATATATAGATATAGGGCTATATATAAGGATATACACATATAGAAAAGTCCTTCAAGGAAACAGCGAGCCAATTCTTAAAAGGCCGGCCTCAAAAAAAAACATATTTTCGTTTCTGATGTACGTGTTATAAATTTGCATTTTAATTTAATTAATTTGACATTTACTATACGTTAACATCATATTTTGCTAAAACTTGCAATTTTAAAAAGGTCTTTATCTAATACTACCTTATCCTGTTTCTCATTAAGCTGTCTCGCTTCACCGTCATACATCGTCTCAATGTTCTTCTGTCTCTGTCGCTCCCTCTCTCTGTGCTCTTCTAACTCAAGTAGTGCCGCGTCCAGTAGTCGTTTGTAACTTATTTGTTTCTCTTTTTCGGATTCATAGTCCTTTAAAATATACGTTTAAATATAATAAATAATAAAAATAATAGTTTTTATTTGCAAAAGTACATTAAAATTGATTATTTATGAAAAAAAAACGCACAATCGTGAATCGCAAATAATGTGAATGTCCATGGGCGGAGGTGTTACATAAAAAAATAAGAACCAGTTAAGTTATTAATAATTGCTGTCAAAACTTATAATCTCAATAATACCTCAGACGCTATAAAGACAACTTGCCTTTAAAAAAAATATCATCAAATACCTTCCCCTTGTAAAAATATATAAAATATTTTGATAAAAGTTTTTTTGGAGATTCTTGAAACAAACACAAAATCGTGGGGAAACTGGCTTGCCTTAGACCCAAAAGGTCGACGGTGTGCGTCAGGCACAGGAGGCTGATCACCAACTTGCCTATTAGATTGATGAATGAAACACATAGAGGCCCAACCTTGACACAAAAAAGTTGCAGCGCCACTGATTTATTTATTTTAAATTAAATTTGGTCTATTAAAATAAAATTCAGTACTCAACTAAGTTCAGTTGGGAAGCAACAAAAACAAACTTACTTTCACAACAGCTTCTTTGATTTTCTCCAATATTTTCAAATCCAAACTTATTTCATTTAAAACTGATGCAACTTTCTTCTTCAATTTAAATTTGTGCAAACCCATATTCACAATATTTGCGTCTCTTTCTGACACCAGTTTCGCGTGCTCTCTTTCTCTTTCCTTCGAAATGAATTGTAGCTCTTCTAATATCATTCTCTCTCGCTCCTCCATTTTACGAAGTTTTTTCACAGCTGTCTCTTTGTCACTCAACTCCGATATTTGGCCTTCTAGACTATTTCTGAGTTCCTGTCAAAATTAAAATATTGTTTATTAAAGCTTGTTTTATGACATACACACCGGAAATATCGATACACACAGGAAATCAAGTTAAGATGGTTGACAAGTAACAAATGACTTTAAAAGCAAAGGAAATTGTAGCCATATTAATATGGAATTTTATTTGATAAATTATTTTTTTAGTAAACTCTACCATATTACCAACCCATATCCACACTATCTGTGAAGAAGGGAAATGTATAACTCCAATAATATCCCTTGTTTATCTGAACCCCTGACTACACCATAGCCCTCAGTGTAAAATGTCATAAATTCTTAAGTAAATAATAAGGGTAAGATATTGAAATACTCATTGTAGCAAGAGATTTTAGATATCTAAATATGTTAAGAATATTTCCTACTCTCATTTTTAGCTCTTTCTCTTGAAGTCTTTTTTCTTCTATCAGTATTTGCTTTTGTAGGGCCTCGTCTCTTTCATGAAGGATCTTAAGAGTCTCTTCTTCATCCTTTTTCTTTTGCATTTCCTTTTCTACTATTTGCTCCAACCTATAATTAGATATGCAACCCATAATTAATAAATCAACATGTAAAATGTATTACACCAAAGTAGTGGCTTGTCCCAATTTTACCATAAACCTAAATTACTTTATCTTACACCTAGGACAGAATGTAACATTTTGCTATGATTAAATCTATATCTGTGACAATATTACTTGATATCCAAAGAACAATAAAGATACCTACCAACATACAAGAAACACTCATATATCCCCTTATCCATAAAGACTACAAGCAAGGAAATCTGATTATACTTTAACTATACCCTGTCTTTTCAACATAATGAAAAGACAATTAATCAGGAAAAGAAAATTTCTAATCTGAAATTTTTATATTGTAAAGTGCTTAAATATTATATATATTAACCCAATAAAAAAATTGTTTTAAGATATTACCAAGCCGATTTTAGTTTTCCATTAGCAATATAAGAGCAGGCTGCTTTCAATTCAGGCTGCCGAAGTCGCCATGCATGGTGTAACTTTAATTCAGCTTCTTGCCGTCTCAACTGTTCCTCTTTTTCTATAATGCCTTGGTTGATTTCTTGCAAGGTTGATGTAGGAACTTTGTTGAGGTAAGATCTAGGAGTTTTGTATTACAAATTATTGCATCATAATGATTCATTGTAAGAAATAATTAAGATGGGAACACTGAATTGGTCTAGAAGTTTAAGTGTGTAACCTTCACACCTAAGTCAGCGGGTTCATGCCTGCGTACAATTTGTTTTTTTTACAAGTGATTGGCACTGCTTGCATAGTGAAGGTATGCATTGAGAAAACTGGCATACAACCCAGACAGATTTGAGCTACTGGTTAACTTTACTTTATGAATAAAAAATGCACAAAATATCACAAATACATGTTGGCTATTTTATATTTTTAGGATTTTTTTTCTAGAAATTTTTCATTTTATAGGAACTATAATATCTGTGGTATAGTTGTAAACACTAACCCATTTTTAAAAAACTTGGGTTGTGCAGCCAATTCCTTAATCTCTTGTTGATACTGCATATTCTCTTGAAATAACATTAACTCCAACTTCTTTCGCCTTTCTTCTAATTGTCTGAAAGTTTTGATAATTTAATGTACTTAATACAAATAACATTTCATGTATTGATAAAATTATATCTTCAACAATAAAGACTCTTTGCAATAATTACAGTATAAGAAACTTATCATAAGACTTACACAGCTCGAATTTTTTTTTCACTTAATATATCAGCTTCTTTTTTAGCTTTTTCGTAATAATCTTCTGTTGTCCAGTTCTCATGATGCCTTGACTTATGAGTATTCTTTTCAAAATAAGAAGCAACTTTTCTTAGCTCGTCAGCTTTACGAAGCTCATTGTCTCGTTTTCGAGCTGCAATTGCTTGCAGCTGCCACTGGGGCCGTGGTCTCGACATCTGCTGAAAAAATATTAAGGATTTACGTTTATATTCTGCAACGTAATAATAAAAACTTTTTAATTAAAATACAAACTTGTTAGAAATATTAACGAAAATCTACTTTTTTTAAGAATATAGTAGTGACTAATCGAGAGATCAATATTTTACCGTTGTCCAAGATACAAGGTACTTCAACAAAATATGACTTTATTTGGTATGTTCGCCTTGTTTAAACCTTGCATTCAGTTTTATAGTGTGGGTGGAAAATTTTAAATTACTCGCAATTGGAGCATGAGGTCATTCAAATATTAAATACATTACGATTTACGAGTTTAATTTTTAGTATACCCTACAAAATGCAAATGAGTAATCAGTAAATTGTAAGTGAATCGCAATTTCTTTAATAAATTACCACTGTATTTATATAAATTTTTAAACATGTGACAGGTTTACAATACTAAAATGTTTTTAGTCCCTTTAGTTCTTCATACTTCTTACTTGTATTAATACGACTGTATCATGGTCACTCTTACCTTAAAATTATTTAAACAAAACCGCGTATAAATTTGTATGCTCTAAAACACAAACATTACAATAATGTGGCCATAATTAGCCAGAAATATACTAAATTAAGCTAAATTAGGCGAAACGCCATCTGAAGTTTAGCGCCTGACGTGAAATGAAAATAACCGAAACTTTGTAACCATTATTATCCCTTATCTTAAATTATTATTAAACTACATCAACCCCGTAGTAAGAGTAAGACACACTGTTCTTTAAAAGTCTCACTTACCACACGATAGCGAGTATACTAAGGTAATCTTATTGTACTGCCACGGTCTAATTTGGTTGAAGTCCGAAACAACTTCGTCTAAAAAAGGTTGACTAATTGCGCTCGTGAAATCAATTCTGTTACTTGTTATTTCAGTGGGCAATAGTCGTCACGTTCCGACGCCAGAAAAACAATTTTTCTTGGAATACAACATTAGTTTGGAATAATATTCCATATAATGTATTACCGAGATTTTGACAACAGTATTATAACTCAATAAAATACCGTTGGCCTAAAGTTTTAGATACCAGACCATAGACTATAAAAAAAAGAAAATACCGAAAGACTTGTATCTAGCTTCTAGAGTCACGTAATAAATTAAAAAATGTCTTAATAAAATATTTATAAGTTATAACCTTAAACCTATTCTGTTAACTGTTTACAATTAAGCCTTTTCACATTTATATTTTATTTTTAGTAATTATAATTGATATATGAAGTCAACCTTACCGTGAATTTATGAAAATGGCTTTTATTAGACGGTGTTTGCCCCTGTTAATAAAAGGCGTAAACCTTATTCCATTAGCCAAACAAGGTAAATAAATCAAAATAGTTTTTGCATAAAGAGTTATATAAAATCTCTTATTGAAGACGTTAACTTTTTTCTAGAGAAAAGTATACATCGTTGGGTCGCCCCTACACTAATGGAATTTAAGAGACGAGAAAAAAAACAAGGCGGTAAAATAACGTATCCACGGAATACCTTTCTTGAATGGAATTTAGAAGCTGAATTATTTGCATTTGGAAAACGTTTGGGCGAGGATTTCGACTCCAGCTTACTTCTACAAGCTTTTACTGACCGTTCATATGTAATTAAGGAAGAAATGAAACAGAAGGAAATGGAATTTGCTGTCAATATGAAAGACAATAGAGAGCTATCAGATGAAGGCAAGAGTTTCTGTTACTACTTTAATGTTGATTTTGAAGTATCTAAATAAAAATAAACACTTCATAAATTTCAGGAATGAAGTTCATGGACGAATATGTGCAATTGTACTTAGAAGCTGTATTACCCAAATTTCCTAAAGAAGGAATAATCAGTGTTAAGAAGCATCTTTTGAGTGAAAATGTATTGGCAAATATATCTCTTCATTTAGGAACAAAAGACATTATATTAGCTGCTGTATGTTGTTACTTGTTTTACTTTTCACTTTTGCAATAATTGTTAATCTATGTTTAACAAGTTTAAAATTGTATTGAAAAACTTTGTCTTTAAAGGAGTATCCAGTAGACAACTATACCTTAGCAAATACATTCAAGGCACTAGTGGGAGCCTTACTTCAGTCATCTGGTGAAGATAAAACAGCTTACTTTGTTAGAGATTTTGTCATCACTCAGCTACAAGGTATACAGTTATGACAGTTTTGCCATAGTTTGTAATACATTATAATTAGTCATTTCTTTGTCTATAAGTATTTTCCATAGTGATTCCATAAAATAGATTCCAGTTAAGATACATACATTTTAATAATAACTAAATTTTTAGGTCAAGATGTAAATGAATTCTGGCAAATTGAAGATCCTTGGACAATGCTGACGGAGCTTCTCAACAAAACTGAAGCTTCTATTGAACCAAGACTTATTGGTGAAGTTGGCAAAGGCACATTACTAGCTTGTTATAGAGTAGGACTATATATTAATAAAAATATGCTTTCTGCAGGTGAGAAATTATACTTTCAAAATTAAACTGATACAATAACCTACAACTCTTCATAACAAAGCTAGAAGTAATTTTGGGCTAGAAATATGTCACCTGAATTTGATGATAATGATTATGTAGGTTTTTTGGGGGACTTGATTGAAAATTTTAGCTGCTGGAGTTGTGTCTAACTAGAAATAGAATTAAATATAATTATGTGTCTTGTAATGAAATTCGTAAAACGAAACATACATTTTATACTTTTTTAATAAATGTGAAACAAAATGCAAACCGCTATTTTGACAGAAATTACACTCATAGACAATTCTTTACTTTCAAGTTCATGTTTCTGCATTTATTTTATTTGCATTTTTTGGAAACTTGGCAATAACCCTCCCCCTCCTACTCGCACGACGTATTTCTAAATAGTTACCAAATATTGTAAATAATTTGAGTAACCAATTTTTTTATCAATATGATTTTATTAAAATAAAACTATGACGAATAACTAATAGTGTAATTATTTCAAGGTTTTGGAGAGTCAATTTCTGTTGCAAAAGAGATGGCTGCTAGGGAAGCATTAAAAAAGCTATTTGGAACTGAAGAAAATATGCACCCTATCAATTTCAACTTGCAAATTATACCCAAGGACACTGCTAGATCTCAACACCAAATAGGATCAAGTTAAATAATGGTGTTTTCTTAGTGGTAACTTAGAATAAGGTACTTAGTTTGTAATATAAGCATATGATATAATAGAAAAATACATAGTTCTATATAAAAACTTTAATTTTACATTCCTATAAACAAACATTAAAAATAACAATACATTTCATAGCTCACACATCAACTATAGATTATTTTTCACAATAATTTTTTTAGTGCATTTATAACAGTGAAAAAACTTAAATATCACAGTTTTGAATCCTAAAGTTTAGTAAATTCTCCTTATAAAATTTAATAATTCATCTTTGTCTACAGTCAGAATTTATATTATAGGAACCAATCAACAGGAAATGAATATCAGTTAGTATAGTAAAAATTAGACCAATAACTTATTCATAAAATTAGTTTTATAACACCGTTTTTACTAAAAAACCCTTGTTTCTTTCTTTCAAATTGTGTTTACATTGTGATGAAGAGAAATCAGTCTTTTAAGTGATACTGTAATTGGATTAGAATAAGATATCATTTAGTGACAAATATACTATATATATTAATAGCTTGCCCAGCAAGCTATACAACATTGGCTGAGTAATTTATTTAATAGTACTTAGAAAATGAAAAATTATTGCATGGTATGATTTTTCCTTAAAGATGAATCCATAATGAGATTACCATGTTTGTCTTTTATACGAATACGTCCAGAAGCATACCTAGTTTCTGATGTTCCATCACTATAGACCAGCTTGACACTACCATCTGGAAACTCTCGGCGCTGAAAAATAAAGTGCTTTCCTAAGTGTCAAACAACTTAACTAACTGCAATTATTTAATATTTGTAGATCACTGAGTGACTTAGTGACTGACTGACTAAGAGTTTAGACTAACTCTGAAGTTTTTAATAACCAAGCAATACATATTAAAATTGCCTATTTTGGTATGTTATAATGTACATGGTGTAGAACTATAAGTATTGAGATCAAATTTAAGTGAGACAATGAATGTTTTTTTTGATGTGATGAATGAATTGTGAACAATGAGTCTGCTATGGGGCACAGTAATCTTTTGTAATTAACACAACTATATGGAACTTTTAAATAAATTCAAACCATATTTGGTATTATATACCTTATGATCCTTTGTGTGGACTTCAATTTGACCATTGGGAAAAGTTATGTGCTGTTCACCATTTGCTGATACTGAGAGTGCAGTGCCATCTGGATACCGCCACTCTTCTCTAACAGCATCATTATTTGGGTCAAAATATCTCACCATTCCATTTGGTAATCTGATTTCAGAAGAGCCATCTCGATAACGTTTTTCTACTTGTCCACTAAGAAACAAAAAAATTGCCATCAATAAGCGCGTTCACGCATTAGCAAACTTAGTTTTATTGAAAGTTGTGATCTTATTACTACTAATTACATGAATACTTACTCAGGAAACTCAAGAACTTCTAAACCATCCGGGTGTGTAGTGTGATAAGTTTTTGACTCAGAATAGAAGTATTTTATTATACCTTTATTGTAAAAGTTTTCTTTAATGTCTCCATTGTAATATATAAATTTACTGTATTTGCCATCAGCAGACATTATTTTTAAATTGCCATTAGGAAATCTCAATTCTCTTGTCCCATTACGTAATAATGTTTCAACAGGATTTAAATTTGTTTTAGTTATACTTGTGGAAGATGTTGGTTCCGGAGAAGGAATTAGTCTGTCATCGTTACAAATTGAGTCATTGTATATTACAGTCATTGGCTTTTGACTATTTGTAGACTGGTTGCTAATAACTGATAATGGAGATAGTGATTTATTTTGTAAACACTTTTTTGATTCCTTAACAGTTTGTTGATTAAATGTATGGTGCAATCTATCACTTATTGGTGGAGATTTTGAGATATTTGAACTAGAGCTGTTGGGTGTTATATTATGAATAGGTGATTTGGCCTTTTTGTTGGACAGCACTGAATTTGATTTTTGTAAAAAGAAATTACTTGTATCGCCTTGGGAATTATGATAAGGTGGAGAGTTCGTTCCGCTAGATCTTTTGCTTGAAGTTGAATTTGATTTAAATCTTTCATTGTAAATTTTTTCTAAATAATTATCATCATTTTCTGAAAGGTTCTGTAGATCACCATTAGAATCTTTACCAATTGATTCATTTTCTTCATCATTATCAGATGCATATACATATGTTGTAACTAAAGTATTTTTACCTTTATCGCTTACTGAATCTTTTTGGCTAAAATATTTAGCATATTTTGAAGTCACATTTAAATTGGGTACACTTTTAGCTCTAGTTCTTATTCCTTTTGTCATAAGTTTACTTTGTTTCTCTATTTCAAATGCCTTATATTTAATATCAGGATCTAAGTCTATTTCTGATTTAGTCTCTCGAGCAGCCATTGTTGAAAGTTTTCTATTTATTTGTTCTAAATATTTAATATTAGTCAATCTTCTAGTCACCTCATTGCTATGTTGAATCCTTTTATTTTCTTTTTTTAACTTTTCAACTTCCTCTTCCAAAGTTTTCTTATCTTTCTCCATAAGTTTTAATTGATTCCTTAATCTTGCAATAGTAGATGTTGATTTAGCATCTTTAACTCTTATATCATCCTTTAAAACAGAAATCTCTTTTTTTAAATTGGTTACCTCATCCTTCTCTTTTTTGTTCAGCCTTCCTCTCATATCCCGGACGTATCTTTCATATATTTGTTTTTGCTTCATTAGTTTCTCTTTTTCTTCTGCCAAATAATATTCTGAGAGAATCTTCTCTTCATTAAATTTTTGTTCAAATGCAGATTTATCTTCATAGAATTTTTGGCGCTCTAAGTCAATTTCTTCTCGCATTTTTGTAATATTGGCATTTTCTTTTCGAAAAGTTTCAATTTCATCCTCCAACTCCTGTAACCTTACCTTTAATGTATCACTTGTAGCAATTAATTTCGCATTCATTTCTGCTATATTAGCATTAACTTTGTCTATATCAGATTTGTCATTTCCATTTTGACATTGATCTTGTGACACATCTTTTCCATTGTGTACTTCAATTTGTGACAATTTTGCATTACCTTTCATTATATTATTATGTGCCATTATTTTAGGGTGGTTACTTTGTGGCTCGGTTTGGCATGAACAGCAAGTGGATACTGAGCAACATTCACTACAATCCGTACATTCGCTTATGCAAGACTCATCTTCACTACCAGAAACTTTGTTTAGTTTATTTTTTCTTAAGTTTGAGTTTATATGCATTAAGCCTGGATTTTCTGTTAAACACTTTTGCATTATTAAAGGAGTACTTTCACCCGAGCATTCAATTTTACTTCTAATAAATTTATCAAAGAATGAGTTGTTTATATTAAAACTATCATGAGAAACTTTTTTTTCAATTAAATCAAATAAATTTTGTTCTGCAATTTCTTTATTCTGAATCACCTTTGAACTTTCACAGCTACTAATATCTGATTCAACACTTTTATTTAGAGAAGGAAAGGTTTTATAATATTCGCTTTGTTTTAACTTTCTAAGAAAATCATCTTGCTCTTTTGTTAATACAGCAGCCCAATTTTTTCCTTTATTGGCAGATTTTGGTATTGGTACTTTAACTGTCAAATTACTAATCTTATTGATTTGTAAATTGGAAGTTGATTGTCCAACATTATTTATTTTACTGTTAGATAATTCTTGTTGGTTTTGAACTTTTTCAATTGAATTGTCTTGGTTAGGTTTTGGTAAACTTGAAGGTACATGTACAAATATTTCTGCTTGTTTGTTAGTTTTATGTCTGATTTCACTGGATGTAATTTTTCTCATATTATTAGACCCAGCTTTTTGTCTCCAAGGTAGTGATTTTGTATTTTGTATGATAAGATTGTTCTTCTTAATCCCGAAACGAGCCATTCCCTCTCCTCTCTTTAAATATTGTTTTTTTGTTATAGTTGTGACATTTTCTTTAAGGTGTTTTTTTTGTTGTTGTTGATCATGTTTTAAAGTATCGACAATTAACTCTTCAAAGTTCTTTTTTGGTGACAGAATAGGCATTTCATCAAGAGATATTTGTTTCTTATTGGTAGAAGATATTCCATCATCCTTATCTAATTTTTCACTGGAGTCTCTTAGCCTTGAAGGATTTAATGCTCGACTTGAAATAGGGAATTTAGTAATGTTTTCAGATTCATGTGATAAGTTAAGCACTGACACACCGTCAATTAGATCTTGAACATTTTGGCCACGACGTGGATCAGAGTTTGCGCAAGTAACTTCATTAACTTCAGGAAGAGGAGTTACGTCGTTAGATCTGTCGCGCGGAGATTGTAATAAACTTTTAAATGTATTGTATGTGGTGCTGTTACTGAAATGACTCACAATTTCGGTTATACTTGAAGAAATCTCAGGTGAATTTTGATAGTCTAACCGCTGTTTTAATAGTTTCCCGCGCTGCATCATTTGAAGCTGACGTAGCATTTCTAATTTTTCAAATATTTGCGACGGTGACAGAGAAACATCGCTTTCGGAATACGAATTGTCCATTTTTATTATTTTCCGGATAGTACAGAATAGATATTAAACTATGGATTCAATCATAGTTTGTTACAGTATAATCACACTAAGCGTTATAATTTTTATTTCGTTAACTGAAATGAGAATTATAAAATCTGTTACAACTTTACTTTGAAATGCAATGTACCAACAAAAGTAAACAAACATAACAAAGTCAAGTGCCATTCATTTCATGTCCAGTGGCAAATGTCAATTGCCTTCTGTTTTTTTTTTTAATTTATTTATTAGCCGGATACAAAGTCCATTGGCAATTGACTTCTGAAAAAATAAATGTTGCATTAACATAAAACATTTTAGCTGAATGTCTATAAGTAGGTAAAACAATATATTTTTGAAGTGAAATATCTATTGCGACTTTGAACAACGTTGCGTTAAGCGTTTAACGCTCCAGCCCCACTAGACAAGTGGCATTCGTTATAAAACGTTTCGCAATCGAATAATACGCACGATCTGTTGTGAACGCAAATCGATGCCTAGCCAAACGGACCTAAGTTCGGTTAACGTTGCATCGTTTTCCATTTGCGTTGGATATGCGATGGATATGTGAAAAAACCATAGACTTAGTATATACTGGCGTATACAAAGCGAGCGAGGGAGAAGAAAATCCCTTACGGAAATTTGGCAAGATAGAAAAGGATAGCGAATCCAATGAAACTGTGACTGGTTTTGAATGACAGGTCATCACTCATCACAAGTCGGCACGCGGAGAAACAACCCCTTAGTATTTTGGATTTTTTGCGTACATCGTGGTTTATTTTCAGTAAATCTAATTGTATTCAACAATGGTTACATGTTCTGTGAGTGATTGTGGTGTTAATAATAGAAATAATCCTGAAAATTGCACATTTCACAGGTAAATACCCAAATCGTCATCACTGGCATGACGCGTTTATTTTTGGTTAAAATTTGTCTTTTATCCTATATAAAATATAAAATAATGCCAATGCTTTTGTTTACTTTCATATTTTGTATATGTGGCAGTCCACTTGTTCATAATTTACATGATTTTAGTGGATAAATATTTCATCAATTAATTTTACATGTACGCTAGGGATTGACTCAAATTAATCGATAGAATTATCGATATTTTATCTTGAATGTTACTTATGAAAATAAATGCTTGCTTACGTTTACCGTCTCGTATCTGAACTATTTTGCCCAATTTTGTATTATTTGTCCAACAGATTCCCTCTAGATACTATACTAAGAGGAAAAAGGTTGAGATTAATTGGGCCCGTTAGTTGGAATCCAAAGAAGAACTCTACCATTTGCAGCAAACATTTCCCGGACGAATATAAATGAAAAAGACGAATAAATACAGTTTTAGTTAAAGGAGCCATTCCAACTTTATTTGTACCAGTAAGTATATTGCTATTTTACGAATATCAATAACACCTATAAAAACATTGATATACGCTAGAATTGGTGAAATTTTAGGGCCTATTGCGCCAAACGCGTTGCCGGTTTGTTGGCGTTGATCGCCTGGTTCATTTTAAAATAATTGTAAAAAATACCAGATTTTCATCCAATACCTTTTTATTCTAATTTTATGAAGTTTATTTTTTTATTAAATAATGATGTATTTTTTTCTTCACATTTTCAGGGACATATAAAAGAGAGAATCCCGTCATCGTATATCAATCGGGACATAGCTCTACCTTCGATATCACAAGCTCCAGAAAAAAGTGTTCAGCTCACACCAAGAACAAAAAAGCTTATTAGCAAAAACGACAAACTGAAACAAAAGCTACAAGAAAAACAAAAAAAAAATACGTAGATTAGCAGCAAAAAATAAAAGACAGGCTCTAAAAATAGTCACCCTGAAAGACGTTCTACATGAAATTCATTCAAGACCGGGATTGAAAGATCACTACAGTGATGTTACTATGGCATGCAGTAATGAATTAATACAGAATTTAATTAACCGGGTTAATGACAAAAAATGTGGTAAAGTGCAGTCTTCGTGTACTTTGACATTCGACTTAAGTATGAATGTAAACTTAATAATTTAGGAAAGGAAACTGTAAGGAACCAGTTTAATAAGATTGTTTAAAGGTCAATAAATTAAGTTAAGCAATGAAAAAAGTTGTTTTTTTTTATTAATGCATTTTTTTTTACATAATGTCATAATTATAATCTGGACAAAAACAGTCTATGGAACAACTTTCTCCAAGGGTCGAACTTCAATAAGTTATCGATAGTCCTCCAAAGTAAAAGGTACATCACTAGCTAATGCACACACTGACAAATCAAAATTGGTCACGCTTTATCGAGCTGCCAGTTCGTCTATACGCCAGTATATACTAAGTCTATGGAAAAAACCACACTATTGTCTGTGGTATAGCGCGCGCTGTCAGTTCATTTTGATATGCTGTTGACAAGCACAATCTTGGTGTTGCTATTATTACGACAATTGCTACATATTATGTGATAATTTTTAACTAATGACTATTATTTCTGTTGTTATTTATTACCCGACTACGGCAAAGCCAAAAGGAAGAGTAATGATTTTAGCAGTCTATGTGTATACCTATGTATATCTATGTATATTTATATTTGTTATTTAAGTTGTATTTGTTGTATTTATTTTTACAAACGAAATAAATTATTTTTTTAAATCCAGATTTTACAGTTATTGTTATGGCAACCCTGGCACCAGCGCCAATTACAACCAAGGTTATCAGTGCATCGTACAAAGCGAGTTTTTGAATTAATTTTGAGTTGGAATAACTACTCGTTTAGAATCCAAGTTCCACTAACTTGTTCTTAAATTTTAACAATGGAATCTAATCAATCAATGATAATAAAAAATACAGTAAAATTGGTAAGATTTATTTGTCTGATATATTAAGTTGCTTCACCGACAAGAGCGGCGCTCTTAAATTGAAAGAAGAAGAAGATCAGACTTTGGCGGCGAGGGCACGAAACTTATACGTATGATATATCAGACTAATAAATAAGTAATTAAGTTTGTTATGGAAGAGCTGGGAACCCTAACACAGGTATTTTTACTTAAAAGGGTTCCCAAATCTTACACTATGAAAAGAAAGATGTAGGTATTTAAATGAATAAAGACTTTATTATTATTATTATATATATTATACTTTGGCGCTGAAAAGGTTAAAATTCATATGAATGATTTGATTTTGATAAAGAAACGATTTTAGTTATTATTTACTCTTATGTACAAATTCGTTAAAATAATATAGAGATGATTTGGTTTTGGAAAAACAATTTTTTTATTTATTATTTACTCTTGAATGTACCACGAAGGTACCTACAAATTCTTAAACATATATATCTTTTGTGGTCATCTACAGGATCCTAGCATACGATTTGTCATCGCTTAAACGATACGATTGATGCTTACATTACCTGTCAAAATGTGCCACTTGTCTAGACCTGCTGGAGTGAGAATAGAAAGAGACAGAGCGAGAATGAATGCTTTCTATTTGTATTAGCACATTACAAAGTTTTACTTCTTCCGCTATTTTTTATTTATTAGTACCTTCGCTAGATTTTATATAAAAAATATATATATAGCAAATTATAGACATAGATTGCTATAGTTCGCAATAGATATTTAATTATTAAAATAATCAATAAGTTTATTTTTTAAATATGGTGAAAAAAAAGTAATATTTCTTATACTAAAAAAGTAGTCTTGACTACTTGGTCTAAATAGTTATCGGATGCTATAAGAACTCTTTTCTCCACTTTTGTTTTTAACCTCCACTTTGACCAATATTAATTTTAAAAGTACATAACCAAATACAAAAGCGTTTTCGAAAACCTGTAAACTGTAAGTAAAATATATTTTGTAGTTAGCAATACGTTTATAAACTTGTCATTTTTCAGTAACAGTTAACAAAAAGGTTTTCATGTGTCAAAGATTTTAAAAGTAGAAATGTCGTGCTAATGTCAAAATTTCTGTATAGATTTGTTGATTTCGTTCAAAACACACCGATTTTTCTTCAGACTAATCGTATTTTTATAGACATGTCTAAAAGAAATATTTACAACAAAATTCATCGGATACGATCCGATATTAAAGTTCCTCGAAATAAATCAAAACCGGGATTTATACCCAATATGGAGAAAGTGGAGGTTCTCTCTGAACCAATTAAATCTGTGTCCGATAAAAAGCTTTACAAGTGAGCCAATTTTACCATTCAATATTATAATTATATATTTGAGAGAAATATAGGCGTTTTTTCATTATTTTACAATTATCATATAAATTTTTTTTAGAACAATTCGTCTTGAGAATGGTTTAACTGCTCTACTTATATCAGATCCGAGTAAAGTTGTTGATAATGAGAACAGTTCAAGTGAAGAAGAGACTAGTGAATCAGATCAAACTGGTTCTGATAGTGATGGGGCCCAGTCTGTGCAGTCTGTTGCTAGTGATCAACATAACACTAAGAGACGTAGCGAGTTTGATGAAGAAAAATTGGTAAGAACCTCACCCTATATATGAAACTAGCAGTTTAGTTTCAATGCTGAGGCAGAAATGCAACATAGTATTTATTCATAACATAGAGACAGGTCATTTATTTAGGCATGACCTAACTTAGCTTACATGATCCCAAAGTGTGATCTATGCACTCTTTCTAATATGAAAATTTATACCATTAATCATATCAATTTGCTAAATATGATTAATGGTGTAAATTTTCAGTATAAATCATAGCTTATGACTTTGTAGTCTAGATAATATTAGTGGACCTAATTGAATTTATGAAATTGATTCTAAAAAGAATGGACTGTAAAACCTTAACCTTGTGATTTAAAAAACAATTGTTGCAAAACTTCAGCATGCAATTTTTATCACGGCATTAGATGGTTTGATAACTATTGCTTAACATTGCTTTACTGTATTATTATTGTGTATTGTTAAATCTTGTGGCCTTTGATCTGACCATGCCTTTTGTTAGAATTTCAAAATTGCTACTTACTGGCTATTTCAACATATAAATTTTACTTTTAATGTAGCTGAAATTATGGTGTTCATCCTATGGAAATAAATTAAACAGGCTACTAGCAACTTTCACTTCTTAATACAGTAGAACTCCAATTATCCGAACTCTGACTATCCGAATCGCCGATTATCCGAATCACAAAAAATTGTCCAAAAAAAGTCTAAGTGCGCTATTATTCTTCCGGTTAACGGTTGAAGACCGCAAAACAGCTTACATTGACGGAGATGTTTAAAAAACAATGATTTTTATTTCTAAAGTTGTACATAAGTACATTTTATTTATATTTAAAACATGTGAAAATTTCATGTTTCTTTCATTTAATACAATAAAAAAATAGTGCAATATCAAAACATAGCTTTTATTCTCTCCAATTGCAATTTTTTTTTAAAAATCCGATTATCCGAATGGGTCCTGGTCCCCATTAATTCGGATAAACGGAGTTCTACTGTATGATGTGTTGCTATAAATGTTTATAGTAACAGCACTCTCTAATAATAATAGTTTTTAATACATGACATCAAAACTGACCAAATATGAGTCTAAATGCGGAAAATGAGTCCACTTACCACAACTTTAATATCATTTCAGTCATAGATCATTTAGAGGACAAATTTGAAAACCTTGAATTAAGTCTTGTGTTAATGCCTGCCTTTGCCTAACCCTCGAACAGTATTTGATATATAGTCGAAACTGTTTACGACGACATCGTTTAGAACAACATACCGGTTATATTGACCAAAATTAGGATCTCTGCTGAATTCTCTTGTATTAGGTGCTTAATAACAACGTCATCGTCTATTTCGACTGTCGGTTTTTGCGACCAAATATGAGTAGTCCCTTTGATGTCGTTATAAACAGATTTTGACTGTATATACAATTTAAGCATATAGTTCTGTAAGCTTTTGTGATTTATGATGCTGCATTATTATCTTAGTAACTATAAAGCACTTTATAAATTATATAGTGAGACATATATACTATATATATGTCGCACTAAATGATACTTAAAATTGATTCTGATTTTAACTATATTTTAATATTTATACCTTGTAATTGATTTATAAACTAAAATTTTCTGAACTTTGGTATTCTAACAATGATAGTAAATTATTATGTTATTTGTATAAGCAATGTTTAAATCTAAAAAAATATAGGTTAGATGCAAGTCTTTTTTGTTGGAAAATGATTGTATAATGTAACAGAGCTAGACTTTGTGGTGTACGTTATAAAAAGCAACGTGACGGAAAATGTATTACGTGTTTATGAACCTATAAGTGAATTGGTCCGAAACGATTATTTAACAAAGTGCTGACGACATAATAATAACGCCTCACTGCTCACGTCTACATTCTTAAGCTAGATGAATTTAATAAACACAGAAAATGTCCGTGATCTTGCAACTCACGGTCTTAGCATTAAGAGTGGCGAGCCTAACCACTAGGCCTACCCGGTATTTGATTTTAAATATTTGGTAAAAGGGTTGAGGGTTGAACGAAATACAATCAATAATTACATTTAATCTATTTTCTTTGCTCAATCATACATGTATTTTAGAGCCTTAAATAGGTTTTAATTTGGTTTCTTATTAATCTGTGCAAACATTTTTTAATTAGACCAAATAGGGAATTAGATTCTGTCCTGATTTACAAACGCACATAATAAACTTGCACCAAGTCGCTTTTTAAAGACTCTAGTTCTCTCTTTGCCGATGAGTAGGGATGCCAACAGGCTCGAATTTAATGACGTGGAATAAGTGATACTCTTATGATCCTATGTTCCAAAATAAACGTATTTTATTTTTTATTTATTTTAGTCGGAAGATCTTTTAATTCTTTCGGTAATCTATTGTAAATTTTAATTGCCATACAAAAGGCGTTTTTTCGAAACAGTTCTAAATTTATTTTTGGCACAGCCAATTTCTCCCCATGTCTACTACTTCCTACATTCGATTTAAAAATATGTATATGTCTGTGTACGAATATTTCTAATATATAAATACATGGAAGAGATAAAACTTTGAGTCTCTTAAATAGAGGCACGCAACTATCAAATCAATTTGTTCCACAAATTGCTCTAATACATTTTTTTTAGGCCTTAACTACCCTATTCACTTCGACTGAATTTCCCCAAATTATAATTCCATATCTAATTATAGATGCAATATATACATGATAAGCAGCGAATACCGCAGCATGGTTAACAGTTTTCCTTAGTCGTTTTAACACAAAAACAAAACTGTCTATTTTGTTCTGTAATTTTCCAATATGTGATTTCCAACTACAAAATTTATCTATCGTTATACCTAAAAATACACACTCGTTCGTTACGTCCAGTTTATTCTTTTTATATTGTAAGTCTATTAGTGTTTTAGAGTTATATGTCTGAAAATAAATTATGTTAGTTTTGGTCATGTTTATTTGTAGGTTATTTGAATTCATCCAGTTGATGGCGTCGTCTAGAGATTTAATTAAGTTGTTTTTTAAATCTTAGTTTTTTTGCTTTTACTATAAGTGTAGTGTCATCAGCAAATAGTATACAGTTCTTGTGTATAGCATCTGGGAGGTCATTTATGTATGTTAGAAAAAGTAGTGGGGCCAAAATACTGCCCTGAGGTGTTCCGTACTAATTTTTCTTATAGTTGGATCTATAGGTTTTTTTGTTTTAGTTTACAAATCTTTGTTATTTCCACATATTGCATTCTATTTTCAAGTTAACTTTTCACCCAGTTATAAGCGTTACCTCTTATTCCGTGGCATTCTAATTTTTTTTAAAGTCTTTCATGACATACAAAGTCAAAAGCCTTTGTCATATCTAGAAAGATGCAACCTATAAGCATTTTATCATTTAAGCATTCAGTAATTTGTTTGACTAGGGTAAAGCACGCAAGGGTGGTGGAACGATTTTTCCTGAAGCCAAATTGTTCTTTTTTTAGAATATCGTATGATAAAAAGAAATTCTCTATTTTATTATACATTACTTTTTCGAAAATTTTAGACAATATCGGAATTAAAGTTATTGGTCTATAATTAGTCATTTGTGTTTTAGCTCCTTTTTTATGTAATGGTTTGATAATTGATATTTTTAGTTTTTCAGGAAAGATCCCTTCTGCTATCGATAGATTAATTATGTAATTCAGTGGATCAAGTAGGTATAATGCGCATGATTTAATTGTTTTGGTATCTAAATTATCGTATCCTGTAGATTTTGTATTTTTCAACGATGTAATAATTTTTAATATATCCGTGTTAGTTATGGGGGAAAGAAAAATACTTTTATGGTTTAAAGGGATTTTATCTTCTGGCAAATTGTTTGTATTATTTTTAGTAGGCAGTGAGGTAAAATAGTCATTAAAAAAGTTGCAGAATTCATTCATATGTTTTGTTATCGATATTAATTGCTTCTATTCCTGAATTAAATGTCATGTCTCGTGTATTAGTTTTAATTACATTCCAGGCTGCTCTAGTTTTGTGTTTTTTGCGAAATTTATGTATTCTGCATTATTAAGCTGATGGGATTTATGTATACATTTTTTAAAAATAGATGAGTATTTATTATATGCAGATTTATTTTGATTTTTATTGTGCTTATTTAAATGATATTTTAGGTATAACGTTCTTTTTCTTATACAACATTTATTTAGCGCTTTAGTAAAGAATCTATTTTTAATAGGCTATAGAAACCTGAGGTCCACACCTAAAAAGTTTGGAGCGCCACTGATTCATTTGTTATTTATATTTATAATTATTAGGTGTTCCAATTTCAGAAAAAATAAAACTGCAGACAGGCTAGTAAATTATTTGGGAATTTTTAGGGAAAAGACTCATTAGATTGTATAGCACCATAATAGATGTTAAGTTGCATTTATAATTAATTCGTGACTTCTCCTCTAGGACACAACTGATAAATATTATGTATGTTCGTCCAACAATCCATATACCTAGTAAGATTCAACGTATGAGACTCTGCCATATACGTACAGCACCCACAGTTCGTGACCAAAAATGACGTTTTCGCATACCTCGTCTTGTTTTTTCATCTCATGACTCAATCTTTATGGGTAGAAATTTTTCAAACAATTTAACTATACACAAATATGTGTAATATAATTACTACAGAATAAATATTTCATGTCGCTACGAGCTTCAGTTTTCTGGATCTCTTTCACTGATCACTTGTACTTCAACAAGTGTTCATTGCGCAGTTACATAGAAAAAATTATTGGTTACAAACACATACTTAATCGTTAGGTTAACAATGAGTTTGTACTATCCAATGAAAGTATGATTACAAGTATGATGCTTGTAAAAAGTTCGTATTAGCCAATATGGCAATGCCCAACTCGTAACATTTATTTTAACTTTTTTGTAAATTATTTCGTTTTTATTTAGCCCCGATTTGGCTGTAAACACAACGTATTTAAATATATGAAGAAAGCATATGAGAAAATATATCGATCTAGAAAACACTGCAAGATATTCTATACACAACTTTCACTTGACACGGTATGCCAATGGCTTTTGTAAATTTATTTGGAATAATAACCCTTATGTGAACCAGTTAGTGTATAAAATAGATTAGCAGTATATCAGTTGTGTCCATATGTAGAGTAGGTCATATGTAGGTATAATAATTGAAAAGTGTTTTTGTATTGTCACGTATGCAGCTTTGCCTAGATTATGAAAATTACTTGTAATGATTTATGTCACGTATCGCTTACCTGAGGATTTATCGAATATGTTATTAAATTATTTTAAAAAAGTGAAAGGAAGGAACTGTCTATAGATTTTATTCATGCCATGTATAGAGTTCCTGGGTTAGAGGGAATTGTTACAGTAACATGTTTATGAGCAAACCCTTCAAGAAAAGAGCATACCAATTCTTACAAGTCCGGCAACGCACTCGCGAGCTCTGACATTTATAGTGTATATGGGCGGCTTTATCACTTAACATCAGATGAGCCTCCTGATACGTGTTCTATAAATAATAGTAGATACATATAATGCTAATTTATAATACAAATAAAATAATGCCGTTAAAATTAATCAAATAACGTCAACGAATTTGTGCGTAACTGTCACTACTAATAGAGGCATTTTCTACGTATTAACATAATCTGAATTATTTGTATTATGTGTAGAGTATGTTTGGTCAGCACATGAGATTTTATTCTCGTGTTATTTTACGAAGCTAATTCATTTCAGGCTGCCTGTGCTCTCTGTGTGGGTGTGGGGAGTTACAGTGATCCTCCAGAGATACAAGGATTAGCGCACTTCGTCGAGCATATGGTGTTTATGGGAAGTGAAAAGTATCCAAAAGAAAATGAATTCGATGCCTTTATTAAGGTAATGTTAAAACAAATCTACACTTGGATATTTGTTGGTTTGAATGCGTCCTAAGTACTGGTTAGAATTTAATATCTTTCGTTACATGCATGTTGCAAATGCTTCTAATTCATTTGCTATATTTGTTTTAAAATAAGTATTGTTTGATGATTTGCTTTTCTAAAAGGCGGCGGCCTACACCCTCTGTCTTCTTTGCCGATGAGTAGGGTTGCCTACAGGTTCAAATTTAATGACGTGGAATAAGTGATACCTGTTATCTTATGTTCCATAATAAACGTAATTTATTTATTTTTTATAAACTAATGGTACATCTACATTTGGTCTTTCGAATTTGTTATACCAGAAATTGTTATTGTATTTAATTCAAAGTAAAAATTTGCGCTATAACTGTAATACTTATGAATAAGCATATTAACATTAAACAATTTCAGAAAAAAGGTGGTTCCGACAACGCATCAACGGACTGCGAAGTGACAACCTTCTATTTTGAAATATCTGAGAAGCATCTTTCGAGTGCGATGGATATGTTCAGCCAGTTCTTTGTCAGTCCTCTGATGTTGAAAGAGGCTATGCAGAGGGAAAGAGAGGCCATTGAATCTGGTAAGTGAGAGAAAATTTTATTGTTTGTACTGAGGACACATGTTATTATGAAGCGACAGGCTGCGGATACAGATTTTTTCAGGCACCACTGGTTTTAAATTATTATTTTTAATATTTTAAAATTATTTTTTTAATAAATCCAATTTAATTATTAAATTAAACTAAATTCCAAATTTTTAAGATTTTATGAAAGAAGAGATATATTTAAAAGCCACATACCTTATTAATATAATTTAATAACTTTCACAGAATTTGCGATAGCTTCACCATCCGACTCCAACCGTAAAGACCAATTGTTGTCAAGTATGTTTCCTGAAGGTCACCCTGCAAGGACCTTCACTTGGGGAAACCTTCGGAGCCTGAAGGAGGATATACCTGATGATGATAAGCTTTATCAGGCTGCGCACGAGTTCCGAAGACGTCATTATAGCGCGCATAGAATGACTGTTACTGTACAAGTTAGTTTATTGAATAATTCGTTTTAAAAGTACATTATGGACCTCTTAAAACTTCGTTCCGTTTTCTAATTAAATTTACTAACCGTTAAATTTTCCATGTAATCTAACTTTTTTATGGTATAAAGACAGTTGTCTATAACAAGCCTTTTTTGGTGGACACCCATTAAACTGGGTGCGTTGCCGCCCTTTAAAAGCTTGGTGTCTCTCGTGAAACAAAAATTATCCTCAACACTACACACACACACAATAGCGACATCTACAATTTACGCCTACAATAATGACGTCATATCATAGGCGCGCTTACTAAGTTATTCTAGTTAAGCTAAGCTAATAGAAAACTTCTCTACCTTAACACCTCGGGACATTGGGCCGGCCAGTCAGTGGTAAGAGTAGTCGAGTATCCGTCCTTTAGGTTGGAGGTAGACTAGCACCTACCTTAACATACACACAATTTTTAAAAATTAAATATACAAAACTACACTGGTTTGATGAGTTTTACTTATGAGTTTATATTATTCTAGGCTCGTATGGACCTGTCATCCCTAGAGGGGCTAGTGGCCAAGACGTTTGGTCAAATACCGACCAATAATCTACCTGCAGATAACTTTAAGGAGCACTTGTTTAATCCCAATAATATCACTAGTGATTTTACTAGTATATACTATGTGAAACCCGTCAGTGATACAACTGAGGTGAGACAACTTTTCGTCAACACAGAATTTATATTAATAAATTACCAAGATTGTTGTAATACTATATATATAGTGATTGTTGTAATATATATATACACTATTTATTATCTTGATATAATTAAGATATTGTATTCTAAAATTTATGACGTACTGTTGCCATGGTAACCGTCTTCGTTAGGTTAACGTTAAAGGTTACGGTGGAAATTATAAAAATTTGGATAATGGTATGTAAGATGAGTCTTACTATTAACAGCCGTATTATTATATATATTATGTAATTATACTATGTATAATACAGTATTATTATATATATTATGAGTAAGGAGTTTATTATGGTACCGGTTGTTAAATTAAATTAATATATAGTTTCAATATTGGAACCTAAATTACCTTTATATTTCAGGTACAATTGACATGGCTAATGCGATCTTTGATAACGGAATATGAATCGAAACCGCATCAGTATATTTCATATCTCTTAGGACACGAGGGGAAAGGGAGTTTATTGTCGTATCTTAGGAAAAAGTAAGTCATCATAATAAACTAACATTAAAAAATATTCTTATTAAACAGCTACCGAAACAACAACACGGATTTACTAAAAATCGCTCAACTTTCTAACATATTGATTGTCATTGACTATATACTGCGAGATATGGATCAGGGTGACCGAATTGACGATATCTATATGGTTATAGAAAAGGCTTTTGATCGTGTTGATCATATTATCCGGTTACGTAAGCTTTTGTTCCCTTGAAATACGTGGTGATCTCTACAGATGGATAAAGTCATACATAGCTAACAAATGACAAGCAAGGCGGGTATAAAAGCACGATCAGTAACAATGTAGTGGAAATTAATAAATAAAAAAACATTACCAAGACTACCCCAAGGGTCAATACTTGGCTCATTATTGTAGCTGAAAGATTACTAATTAATAAATAAATTCTAACTTCATAGACAATAGAAAAAAATCAATAAATAAAAAACCTTAAATGCTTAACTTCATGCTAAATATAAAGTATGCGTAAAGTATTACTTTCTTTTGTTGTTAAACTACTACTGCTAATACTATAAACATATTTACTTTAATTATTAATTTCTAAGCATTTGTAACTGTACTGTTTTTCTGTCAATTTGTGTTCACCCTGTGATGAAAAAATACTACTTTCGTTATGCATGATTTTTATGAATAAAAGGTAAAATTTAATTATAGACTCAACACTTTTTTTACAGAGTTTGGGCTTTGGGTATTTACACTGGCAACTCTGAAAGTGGCATAGACTATACTTCAATATACAGTCTGTTCTCAACTCAAGTTATTCTTACAAAGGATGGATTAGATCATATTGATGAAGTACGTTATTCTGCTGTATATATTTTTTATTTATACGTATAACTGACAATTTACTAAGCAAATTATAAATTGTCAGTTATACGTATAAATAAATAAGTTTTTTGGTGAAATGCTAAAAAATTCTATTTTTAATTCCAGCGCTGTCATGGCTGTCATAGACTTATTTTTATTCATAGACGTTTATTCGTTAGACATTAAATCTTATATGTAGGCGCTATTTAATTAAATTAAACATTTTTATTTGTAGATATGTATTTAATAAGTATATTAAATACATATCTACAAATAAAAATGTTTCTAAACGATAATCATTCTATTTTATAATTTTTTAAATATGTTTTGATGTGTTGCAGGTTTTGGAAGCAATATTTTCTTATATAAGCATGCTTAGAAAAATTGGTCCTTCGGAACGGATATTTGAAGAAATTAAGGTATGTTGATTAAATTGTTAAATTGTGTTATTACGACCTCCAATATTAAAATGTGTGTTATTATTTAACAAAGAAGCGACCCAGTCGGATATCAAATCTACGCTTCATAATGGTTATACCAATAAAAAGAAATATCTTACACTTTGTACTCTTCCTACGAATTCCACGATAACTTTGTCGTGCCTTCGTTTCGTTCCCAAATAGGCTGCGAACTTCCGCTTATGTTGGCCGTACATTATTACAATATAATACACATATCTATCTGAGCATGGTTATAATATCTCGTAGTAATAAGTTAAGTATGCAGCGATGAAAACAAATTAAATTGCTTAGAATTAAATCAAAAATGATGTTTTATCTATCTGAGCATGATTGTAATATCTCGTAGTAATAAGTTATAGACGTTAAGTATGCAGCGATGAAAACAAATTAAATTGCTTAGAATTAAATTCAAAATGATGCAGGTGCAAGCAGAAATGCAGAAGTTTTGCTCCAAAATTTCTGCATTTACCATTTATTATTCTAGTAAGTCACCTATTAAGAGTGTGAATATAACTTTATAATGCGATTCACAGACTATAGAAGAGACAAGTTTCCGTTTCGAAGAGGAATCGCAACCGGCGGAATATGTGGAATCCTTGGCTGAAAATATGCAGAATCTACCCCCAAGACACTATATAACTGGAGATCGCCTCTACTACAAATATGATCCAAAGGTACACTTTTATTTTAAGTATATGATGTTTTTATAAACATATTTCATTTCTACAATTACTAGCATAGCATGATATGTATTCCCTTTACTTCGTGTTAAAATCTGTGTTTGAAGAAAAACACTTTTTTACGGATTATAGTTATGTATTATTGTATTTAAACTTATAATTATTTAGACATAATTTTAAATTTAAACCGACGTTTCGCGTGCTTTACAGCGTGCGTGGTCACGGTGACTGAAGACAAAGGTGTTAAATGTCAAAAAGTATTACAGCTGTAGAAAATGTTGTGTTATCTGTATTTATTTCCCCGGAGTTGGTATCGACTAAAAGATGTAGTGTGATGTGTAATCTGTGTTTGATCAAGGACGAAAAAATATCGTTTTGGTCAAGCATAAAAATACCAGTCTTCAAAAAAATATTGATTATTATTAAGATTTTACGCCAAGGGATAAATATGTATTTCTAACTCTAATCTAATGTAGTTATAATTTCTTCTCGACACAAAGTTTACGGTGTAGCACGCAAATACAGTTAGGTTTTTAATAAATTTTTAGGGTATAACAGAATTATTGGAATGTATGACACCGGATAAAGCTAATGTGATGATTTTGTCGAACAAACACTCAACACCTATTCCATACGATGCCAAAGAGAAGTGGTTCGGAACAGAATATAAAAGGAAAGGTAAGCTATACTGAGGGAATTTACTTAAATGTGATTAATAATTTGCGTAAAATGCCAACATTACTATAATTTGGTTCTACTGCCACCGCCAACTTCGTTTGGCCTTAATATGTTTTTTTACTTCCTACTATCATTGAAGTAGATACACATTTGGAAGATGTACTGCCCCAGTGACACTGTTCACTTTTCATGAATGAAAACCTAAGTACTAAATAAAATAAGTTTTTTTAGTAGTATTTTTTCCAATGAACATTCCTCAGAGTTCATGGACTAAATATAAAAAAATATTCGATTTGGTCCACCAATCTTCGAGTTATAAATATAACATCCATGATATATGTTAAAGTCTGATATAAATAAATAAACTATAGAATTAAAAAAATAAAAATAGGTTCACTACGTACGTATACGTTAATGTTTGATCAGAAGATTTTATTAAAAGAAGAAGAAGATTAAGATGATTTACTTTTTTTACATAATCATGCTTTAAAGTAAACAAAATAAATACCGAATTTCATATTTAAATATATTCAATGTTAAATTTTTAAAGTGAATATCACTACTTTCGCCAGGATTAACAGAGGCAATGTCCTCTTTCTTTAATAATTGTAAACCTATTAGGCATTGTTTAATCAATTTCAGAAATCCCATCCACCTGGATGCACCGATGGAAAACAGTTAAGCCGTTTAAGCAATTCCATCTGCCCGATAAAAACATTTACATAACTGACAACTTTAGCTTAGTACCGCCGGCGTTGCCTTATTTAGAAGAAGCTGAACGATTAGGAATCGATTTGATGACAAGCTCCATAAAGGATATAAATAAGAAGATAGAAGCCACTTCGAAAACTTCTAAAATTCTTAAGGAAGGTGATCTGATGGCTACTGTACAGGAGTTTAGGTAATTTACGATATTTTCTATTTTTTCGAATATTTATTCATTCTGTGTCATTTTATATTAAGCAGATAAGGAAGTGCTTTACAATAATATTAACTCTATACATACATACATCATTCGGAAATAAATAATTAATCGTACATGCGTCGGGTTGTCTCTCTCCTTAAAATATGGGGAGGGAGCCGGCCATGCGTCATACTCGTGAACTGGTACTACTTATGGTGACTGGTCGTACTTGAATTCGTGTATGCGGTGATCTTAGTTGTTTCTACTACGTATTTTCGTGTTGTAGTACGCGTATGTAGAGGACAAATCAAATCAAGACAAAATATACGATAGAGGACAAAGCTTTGTTTTTAATTTATTTTATTTTTCTTGACTACTCAAGATATCATATGGAACATGGCTCTTTACAAACGTTGTGTAAAAAAACTTTGCGATTAAAAAGAACGGTTTATTGCCAGTTCTTCTCTTCCGTTCTACGCCCTTGATTTGAGAACTGGCAGAAAATGTAAATTCAAAATTAATTTAATTTTTTTGACGTTCATAAGTATATTTGTTTACTTATATGAATAAAGCTATTTTTGTTTGTTTGTTTCTTTGCAAAAAAAATAGAAGCTTTTTTGCAACGCGCACCTTAAGATATATTATTAAGTAAAACATTATAAAGAGAATTATGATATAATAAAACATAATTTAAAAGTATAGTAGTAGTTTTTTTTTAATCAATGTAATATGGTAAGAAATATATTTGAACTTTAAAAGGCGCATTAAGATAATTCATTGACGTAAAATTGAACATATTTTAATTGATTGATTGTTTAATATCTTTCAGATTGGACCAACCTAACTTAATACGTAAAAATAGACATATGGAGTTATGGTACAAACCAGATTTTAAGTTCCGGTTTCCGACTGCACTACTCTATTTTTACTTTATAACGCCTCTCAGCTTGAAGTCGCCGAGGGAGTGAGTTTGTTTGTCTATTTATTAATTTTAAAACCGTTAGGTTGACTGATGATTTTTGGATAATAAATATTGTTTCTTGCATTCAATTATGAATTTTCCATGATTTATTGTTAGCATATATTTTTATGTTAGAGATGTTGAAATGATGATATATATATAAATATATAGTATAAAAATGGTATGATTAGCAAAAGTTAAAAAAGAAAAAAAATATTATGTAAAATAAAAATAAAAATTTGACATTTGATATGACATTAAAACCTTTTAGTGAATTCATTCCAGATCGTGCCTTCTAGATCTTTGGACTGATGTTTTACAACAAGGCCTTAAGGTAAGAAAATCCAGTATGCCTTCCCTTACCATAGCCATAATATACTTCGAAGACGCGACTATGTTACTATTAAAATATACACATTTTTAAAAGGAACCAGCCCATTATAAATGCCAAAGTATTTAAACAGTTTTAACTAAAGTATTTGTTAAATGTATTAATGTATTTTTTTGGCATTTAATAATTTCGCACACTAGCACTTCTACATTGATAGCTTTGCCTAAAATACTCTTACGAAACGAAAAAATACCGGCATTTTTTTAATTTAACAGGAAGAAGTGTACCCTGCCAACATGGCAGATCTCTCCCATTCCTTATATGTTGGAGACAAAGGCCTAACGCTAAAAGTCAATGGTTACAGTCAGAATTTACATGTAAGTATTACATTATTTATTTAAAATTCCATAAAGAAAGAAAGGTAGCAGATTTGAAGGAAATAATTTGATTTGACAATGCAATTTACTAACAAATGCTAAAATATTTTTTAATATTATTTTTTTAATTACATACCGAAATATTCTAGCTTCTCGTCGAACTAGTGACTCGTGAAATGCGTACGAATACGGATAATTTAACGTTAGAGTTGTTCGAGGCCGTACGGGAAGTACGTGCACGTACGTACCACAACGTACTCATTAAACCTCACAAGTTGGCCAAGTAAGTTGTTATTGATAAATAGTTAGGAACATGTTTAATTTTTAACATATAAGCGCCTTTGAGCTAAGGATATACTATCACTTTTTCCTATATTGTGCCTAAATAATCCTTATTTCTTCCAAAAGCAGCCTTTGGTATTTCATAGAGACATTTGAATAATATACGTTTTTTAGGGACGTAAGAATGAACGTATTGTTGGAACCATACGTGTCGCCACGGGAGAAGGCAATCGCCATACAAAATATTACATTGGATGACCTAAAAGACTTCACTGATAGGTTGCTAGACAAGTTATACTTACAGGTATTTATGATGTGTTTGTCATTGACTAACCACGGACTATAGGACTTAAGTATCTTGTAAAAAAGTAACCGAGAGTTTCTTGCCACTTCTTTACGTTCTACCCTCTTAATTCGAGAAATAGCAAATTTAAATTAAGAAAAAGTAGAAATGTTTGTTTTTTTTTATATTCATAAGTGTACTTTCCGTGATTAATAAATATTTTGTTTACGTATACATTTTGTTTCAGGTTCTAATGCAAGGTAATTTGGCGTGGACGGATGCCATTAAAATATCGGAAAATGTCCTTCAAAATATCAAATGGGAGGGTCTGCCCGAAAAAGAATTACCAGAAGTAAGTTCTGTCATACTAATATCTAAGAAACATAAGTACACTCGTGAACAGAAGTGATAATTTTTCTTTTTATATGGAAATAACTTAAGTTCCCGTACCGTATAGTTAAATCATTTTATTTATCGATACAAACATAAAAATAAATATTCCAAGGCTTTTTTCTAGGACCTTTTTATATGTCACAAATCTTAGCCTGTATATTCAGGGAACACTGATTAGTTTAATTAAATTCAAATTTTCTGTAATCGATTCTAGACATTACTTCATAAAAATCCACCTTAGATAAAATTGTATGAGATGATTTTAAGTAAAACATTTCTAAGAATTTGTACTTTAATATACGTTTGAGGGGTGGGTTTTTAAGGTGAGAATAGACCTATTTAGCTTCACGGCCACAGATCTGCCTAAACGTGTGGTTGGAGGTTATTAAAAAAAAGTTGTTTTTTTTTCTTTTACAATATACAATTTTTTTTTAGATTAAAGTCCACGAGTTACCACTCGGCGAGCGAGTGATCCGAGTAATGAGTCTAAACCCGGCCTCTACTAATAGTATAGTTACTAATTACTACCAGGGTGCTGCGGCTAATACCAAAGATACTGCCACGCTTGAAGTGCTTATGGTATTATCGTCTCTCCAATATCCATCAATATTTTGTCCTTATTACAAATGTATGAACGTGTGAAAACATTTTTAATCGAAGTATGTTGTACGTAGCATACGTACGAGAACCAAATACATGCAAAAAAATGTTGCATACCTTGTGCCTTTAACTATCATTAACAACGCGAATTTATTGAAGTGGAAAAAAATTACCGTCACATTTTAAGGTTACGCGTCACACTTTTCAGTTACGCGCCGTATTTAACAATATATTTCATATTTCCGTTATCATAAGCCATTAATAACAAAAATGTATAATAACGATAACGATGGTAGTAATAATTCTATTTCAATTAATGAAATTCTATAATAATCTTAATGAGGTAAAATGAAGTAATTGTATTATTTGTATGTCATGTCATATATCATGTCTATGATAATAAAAGCCTTTCGTTAAACTTTATTTAACCAATTTCTGTAAAGTTAAATATAGTTTTGTTTTTTTAGAACAGGGGGCAAACGGGCAGGAGGCTCACCTGATGATAATAATAGATCATTTTTCGAAAAATACGTTCTTAAAGAAGTTTCACTTTTTACGTGTGTATGCACTAGTACACGCACACATTTTTATATTACATAATTTTTTCATTTCAGGTGCTCTTCATCATTCTAGGCATGGAATTTGTATATAAATTAAGCTTGATGACATACCTGAATAATTATATGTTACAGTCAATTTATTTTACTTAGATGCTGATGGAAGAGCCGGTCTTCGACGTCCTACGCACAAAGGAGCAATTGGGCTACAGCGTATTCTGCATGTTGCGGTACACCTTCGGAGTTCTTGGCTACTCCGTCACAGTCAATGCGCAGAGGGATAAATTCAGGTACGCACTAATATTTGACAAATGTGGGAATTATTTCATTTCTGATTGCACCTTTCAGTATTGTTTTTAAATTAATAATCAAATAATAAAAACTATATTTGTTTTCTACATTCCATACATATTACAAATGTGTTAGGAAAAAAATCATATATCGCTAGACACTAGAAGTCCTGTCATGTTTAAAACAGTTAAAAAAAAAATTTAGTGTTACATATTAAGAATGAGTGAACGAGTGAGTGTGTGCGTATGCGTTTGAGAGTGTAGCTGAACACACCCGTTACACTAATATATTATACGTTTTCTTGAAATATTATTGTTTTTATTTTTAAATAAGAAAATATAGTGTCCCTTAAAACACAAAATCATCCTTTATTATCCGATTTCAATGTATTCGTTTTTTAGTTTGACTTATACGCATGTAATATTGTTGGGTTTGTATAACCCTTGGATATGACGACATATTTAGCCTGGCAAGGAAGGGTGCTCATAAGTGTTTAGATATATATCAGTTTTTTTATAACAATATGGCAGTGTGGCACACGTGGACAATCGGGTAGAGGTGTTCCTAAAGAAATTCAGCCGAGACATGAGGAAGCTAAGCGAAAAGACACTGTCTGCCGTCAAACAATCGCTGGTCCAACTCAAACATACGACCGACTACGAACTCAAGGAGGAGGTAAAATATATATTTTAAATAATGCTAATAATAATCTTTATTTCTTCTCTCACATATACACACAAGGTTATAATGATCAAACTAAGATGATAACAACAAAATTAAAGAAAAACACCTTTTTACGGATTATAGTTATGTATTATTGTATTTAAACTTATAATTATTTAGTGCGTGGTCACGGTGACGTGACTGTGATACATAACTATAATCCGTAAAAAAGTGTTTTTCTTTTAATGTGTAAAAGTTATGTTAATAAAAGACAATACTAACAAAATTAAATTTATAAATTAAACTAAGATGATAAATAAAGAGTCAAACGGATAGGATCACCGGATGTTACAATCTCATCGCCAGTAGGCTCACAAGTGCGTTGTCGGCCTTTAATAGTAATGAATTTCATATTGAAATCTATTGATTCAAAAATATATTTTTAAAAGTTTTTTATTTTAGTTACTAACAGTCCATTCCAGCGTTATGTATATTTTTTAAATACATAGATTCCTATGTGAAGCAAGCTGCTACTTATGAAGTCTTCTTTATAACAGTGGCTCGACATGTGTCAATTGCTACGCGCAATTCAATAAAAAAATATTTTATTTATGATAATCTCTGCAATTCGTTTTAAATATAATTAAATTTTTTTAGGTGGAAAGGAATTGGAGAGAAATTATAGGCGGCGAATACAGGTTTCAGCGATTATTTAGCGAGGTAAGTTTAATGTAAATCCGTGCAATATTTTGCCTTATTATTTTAGCGATATAATCGTCTACAAATCACAAGAATTAAATTTGGCCCGATTTCGTGTTGAGTGTGTCAAGTAAACTCATATACGGTTACTTTTTTTGGGAAAAGGGATACTCTTCTTTAATAAAATCCCAGTGGCTCTTTTATCTCTGTCTTTCAATTAATATAAGAAATTGATTAGAGCTAAAGTTAAAAGCTGTGTTGGGCCACTATAAAGTTAGCGATTATCTAGTTGATAAAAGGCCTGGGACTAGTGCTGGGCAGGCTACTTGTTATATTTGTTTTAACATAAGTATTGTTTGATGATTTGCTATTTTAGAAGAGTACTGAGAGTTTTTTACGCCGGCTTTTTCTCTCGGCCTACGCCCTCTGTCTTTTTTGCCGATGAGCAGGGATGCTTACAGATTTAAATTTAATGACATGGAATAAGTAATACCTGTCTATCTTTTGTTCCATAGTAAACGTATTTTTTTTACGTGTACGTGTACGTAATAATAAATGCAATAAATTCGTTTCAAATGCAAAAAACTTACTACTTAGTAGTTACTCCATATTATAGTGTAAACACAATTTGTGTAAATGAAACAATTTTATAAATAAACAAATTATGTGTGTTTTTTGTAAAACCGATTGTTTCTTCGACAAGCTAATCGGTTGCGTACATTTAGTTACTAAACGTATGATTAATAGAATACGATTAGACTTATCTTCTTACCTTATCTACACTAATGTCGCCTATTTATAAAACTTAATTTAATAAATATTTATAATCTTTTGAAACGATTATACCTTAAATTAGCAAAACAGTGAAGACTTACTTTTTATAGATACCTCGGTCTTTAGTTATAAAAGTACGAGAAATTTTGCTGAGAGATGTAAATTTTGACAACAAATTTATTTACTTCCGATAAAATTTGTGAGAGGTTTAAACTAGGCTTAGTAAAGTTCTTAAGAGTTATATAAACATTTCAGCTAAAATTGAGATGAATGTATACCAAATGGGATAATCTGCAAAATAATCCTCGAAATTAAGATTATGCACACTTTGTCCACAGGCTGACGCCATAGAGAAAGTCAGGGTATCGGATATCAGGAGCTGGATCGAAAACAATTTCTCAACTGGCAACCGATCGCACTTTAGAAAATTGTCTGTTCAAGTAAGTGTGGCTATATTGAAAAAGTAAATTTTTAAAGTTTCTGTATGTAAAATTTTAAATATAATGAAACATAGAAAAATATATCTGCCACGCCTTATTAGTGTCTGCGGGACTGATTCCAACTGGCAATGTGTGAATGCTGTTGTTTTGTGGACAAGGACAATTTCTTTTATGAAATAGCGCAACTGCCGGTGTGTCTTTCCTGAGATATACGACCGCCAACGAAAGAAAGAGCGTACACCTCCCTCAAAGGCTGGTAACGCACACACTTAAAATGAGTGTTCATGCGCTGTGATGACTTTGGGCGTCTCGTTTGCCCTACTTATTAATTTCGAAAAAAAAATCTATTCTTTCTCGAATTTCTATCTCGAACATGACACACGATATTTGCTACATTTATTGTTAGGTATAAAACCTTATATCTCTACATCTACATATGCGTTAATCATGTGTAGAGTTTTAAAATTAATTGTAATCATGGCGATATGATATCAAATCAATTTAGATTTTTTTTTTCTGTTTTGTATGTCACACTTTTTATTTTTAATAAAAATTTTCTTAATGAAATAGAAAAATTAACATACCTTGTGTGTTATTTAAAAATTGTAAATGAACAGACAAGGTATATACGTATTTAATTTTTAGGTGATGGGCCATCTCCCCAACAAAGACGGCAATATTACTGAAAATATTGTCAAGGACAGTTCCCTGGAATACTTAGACGCGTCACAGCCGGTTGGTGACACATCGGAGAATGATACAGAATTTATAACAGATATTCACGAATTTAACCAGCACCTGCCATTCGTTCCTGTACAGAGAGTTGAATTAGCTCAATGCTAACATGAAAATCTGGGAACTGGGAATGTCTGTTTATATTTAGCTATTGTTTTTGTGTAGAAAGAAATGTTACTATACAAATTATTATATTGAATATACATATGTATAGTCCTTTATCAATTAAACCTATATGAGATCATATACAAATGCGCAATAATTAATGAATAACGAGACTTGCTTGCCTTAAATTGTTAATAAGAATATATATATATATATGCCTTTATTTCATCAAATGTATATGAATGTACCAATATTGTATACAATAAATATCTAAACGACGACGAATTCCTCCATCTTGTATTATAGAATAATATATACCGATTTTTTGAATTTGACAGTTGGTGTAATTTTGGTAAGAAAAGTTGTGACAGGTACTTGGATTCTCTTTGTGCTGTTGTCTTTGACCTAAAATCACAAACAAATGACAATCAATTTGAATACGTTTTTGACGCACGGAACACGGATTCCCCCAAAGTTAAATAGTTCCTGGTTCCCGATAAATGTATTTTAAGATAGTGACATCTGCAAAGATTCCTTCAGGAATATTTCGTCCGTTGAGTACTAATAAATCACAATTCCATTTACATATGAATATCATAAAAAATATACCATTCGAGATAGATCGATTCTTTGTACATTGCGCTATTAAGTTTTGGGTTTTGTGTAATTTACGTACTTAAAATATCAGAGTTGACAGCTGTCAGTGACGTCACTTGTGTGGTGAAAATCTTATTTAAATAAAAGTTTGGTATTTCTATTAGGTCGTCTGATAAAGTATATTTAGTTATTTCACTACAAAATATGATGTTCTTTATATGATTACATATTATGTTTTGTTGAATAAAAATTTACAAATTAGTATATTGTATTATTTAATTGGAAAAAGACATTCTTTATAGAATTTGATAAAGCTATATCACAACTTTAGTTTTATTACCATTGTTGCAAGCACGACTATACAAACTGCACACCAATATTTAGATTAAACAATTCTAGTGAAAATCGGAAAGTTGTAGCTTAGCCACTGGTCTACCTAAAAACAAAAGTTGTTGAGTTGAATCCGCATGAGACATGGCTTTGAGTTATGGTAAAATTACTTGTATTAATCATACTGTCTGTCATCTCATACTGTCTGTCAACCATACAGTACTGTCAACTGGCACGTGTCATAAAGAGGCACAAACTAGTCGAATCGCCGATGCTATATCATTTTTATATACGGAACTCGGGCAGGAGCCTCTTCGGATATTAAGTGACATCGCCGCCCATAGACACTCATATTGCCAGAAGGTCGAAAGTGCTTAGTCGGCTTTTTTTTTTGTTGTAAAAGGCATTTTGGTGAACCTGCATAAATGTCTTTCCTTACGTGTCCCAAATTTTTATCACATATAATAATAATAATATAACTGCTCTTTCCTTAAGATATATCGTGTTTTTATTAATAGTTGATAATCACAAATTAAAATCTTAAGTAACATTTATCAAGGTAATTATGATAATTGCACCTGATAAAACAAGTGACAGGTTAATCTAGAGGAAGAAAGATCTGACCACTGATTTTAAATAATCAAACGATTATATTTTATTTTTTCCGTACGATAAATAAATTTGTTCCCTTTTTCTGTTATAGAAATTTTCGAATATAATAACACTGCAGTTGTTTTTATTCGACGCTCAGAGATACACTTGTTCATCGATGAGAATATATTTTCTAATACAACCGTTAATTATTGATCTCGCTAATCCTACGAATCTCGTCATATTTTCCTTGGGAATTGATAACGAAAAATTACTTTTATTTAGTGTTTCTCGCAACAACTAAATATTTTCATTTTTGTAGCCCCGAAATGATTCGTTTACTTATGTGAAGAAATTATTTTATATCATAAACCATCTCCTATCATAAAGTCAAAAATTGTTTATTCATTTAGAGATAAGATGATGAACACGATGTACAAAAGTCAAAAAAAGAAATAAACATTAAATGCTTCTAATGTTTATTTATTTACATTGCCTGCCAGTTCTCAGATCAAGCGCGTAAAAGAAAGAGAATAACTGGCAATAAACTCTACGCCACTCTTTTTAATCGCCAAGTTTTATTTTGGTTTCACACAACGTGAGCAGCTGCAACCATTACACCATGTTCCACATGACATCTTAAGTATTAAATAATAATAATATAAATTAAAAGCAAAGATTTTTCTCAGATTGTCAAGATTTTCTACCAATCAAATCTAAATAACTAACATCACTGCATACACGACTTCAAGTCTGGCGATCATCACAAGTAGTAGGTATGACGCATGGCCAGCCATCGGCCCCCTCGCCGTATTTTAGGGAACGAGACAACCCGAAGCACGGACGTCGCCACGAGCAATGATATTTAAGCGAGCATAAACACGCAACATACCTAAGCCGCCCGCGCGGCAAATAATAATAACAGTAAACAACAGGCTAGGGTAAAAAACCGCCTTCACCGGGCAAGGCGAAAACCTTTACTTCGCACTCCGCTCACTCCAGTGAGCTTCCGTCTTGCCCTTCAGGCGATTGACCACGCGAGGTTCGAGTCTCAGAGGAGACGGCCTTGCGCGAGTCGCGGGAAACCTGCCCATTCAGGCCGCCAAAACAGCCCGAGCTCAGCTGTAAAACCCTTAAGGCCAACGCGAGAGTCCTTTCAAAAAAAAAACAAATTTTAGATATGTTGTTTTTTTGGTATTGACCGGACTACAAATGGTAATTGATTAACACCTGTAAACACGTTTTTTATTCTAAGTCATGATGAATCAGCAGATCTTGATAAAAAAAAATATCATACTGTTATCTAGTAAAGTTTGTTCGGGCAGCCACCAGATCCATGAAGAAACTAAGTATTATCAGAAATTCCTAATAAATATAAATCCTAATATAAGAAATGAAACGGAATTCGCACTCCACAGGTGTTAATTACCGCTAATAACAAGGTGTATCATATCACTTAATCAAATACATAGTATTGTGATTAATTCGTTATTATTATTTGTATATAACAATATATTACTGAAAAAAAATACATACAATATAGGAGCGTAATTATTCTACAGAATATTCCCGTTTCTATGAAATGAATAAAGCATTGCCGACAAAAATAAAAACTGTCCTACTCTAGAATATGGAAGTTTGCAACAGCGAATATACAAAGACAAGTGAGAATTGAAGGTCATCGGCAAAGTTTATTGCCTAGAGTCCATCTGTAATACAGAAAACGGTCATGCAGAAATCTTTTTGATTTCTATGAGGTAGCAAAAAATCGCCCCAAAAACCTGCCGCCGTAGGCTCCAGCCTACTCAGCCTGTTGGTAAATCCGGCACTGTTTGCAAACAAATTGAAATGTTGTGTATATACTTAGAATCTGTAAGGGGATATCTTTTTTAAAGAACGGAGGGCAATCGGGCAGGAGAATCAGCTGATTTTAAGTAATAGCGCCGGCCATGGACACTCTCAATGCCAGACTCAGCCGGCATCATCTTCTTTTTTTTAAATGAGGTGAAAATGCGCATACGCAGGTCCGCGCCAAATATGTCGAGCTAAAGTGGACTGTGGGGCTGGGTCTACACTCAAATCCCTCTGCTATTCGGAGGGGTAGCGAGAGCGCACCCACTAAAAACACCTCAGCCCTTCACACGACCTTGAGATGGGCTTTCGGGCTTCGCCTGGCATTCTACCCAACTTAATTGTAATTGTTTAATTTGATAGGGGAGCCCACGAGGTTTAATGGGGATTTTATGGAGCGTCATAGAGACCCACTGGGCTGCGAAGCTTAGATGACTTACCTTAGATAATAAGAAAAAATGTTAAATAATGCATGCATCCCCTTCCTTTCATCGGAAGGGGAAGCCCTTCCGATGAAAGGCTTACAGTAATGTAGCATCAATGTCCTACATGTTCTTAATGTCCAACAAATATTAAACCATTGCACTTAATTGATTGATAAGCTCAAGAAATAATAATAATAATAAATAGCAACAAGTGTTTGTTTATTTTTGCAAAGTAGTTTCACTACAAAATACACACTTTATGTTAATATTACTAAATATAACATAGTTAATATTTTGAAACGAATATATCATGCAGCCGCACGTATAAACTTTACCGACGAAGTTTTCTTACCTCGGCTTGTGGAAATCGTCATATTATATATTTTTCGTCATCTTTGAATTATTTCCTTAAAAATAAAAATAAATTGCCACGCTCGAGATTTTTTACTGCTAATGTGATTCTTTATCCTTGACGTGCGGCCATATACATTATATGGGACTCTAAATGTTTAGTAGAGTTACTTAACCAGGTACAAGGCATCCCCTATATATTTATCTGCCACGCTATATTAAATTCCGAAATGCCCTCTTGGGCTCCACTACAATCAAATCGAGTGTACTGCCAATTTTAATTCACATGAGATGTCATATATTATCAGAATACCAAATACCTACCATTTCTAAGTATGGAATATTAATTCCAATTGTAAACAATCTGAATCGAAAGACGCACACTGTGCAGTGTGTTAATCTTCTGCTTGCCTATAATTAACATTGATATACAGCAGACCAATCATTTACCGACGTTGCCTATATTTTATAGCAACTAAGTGGTAATAAATAAATGAAACAAATATTAGAGTTAACACTCTTAAGCAAATACATAAAACCTACTAAACATTACCCGATTAAAAATAAGAACAACATATATTTTAATTATAAAATAGCTTATCACTGCGATCTTATATAGCTTTGCGATAAAATATCCAACTTTTCTAGAAAATAAGGTACATAATTTAGATGACTTTTAATAAATACGAATAGTCATGGCAAGTGATAGAAATATAAATACTAATTAATGATTTTGAAAATGATAAAATCTGATTGGTTTTTTTCGATAACTTTTCAATATATAAACTCGACACTTGTGGAAAAAGATCAATTTACGCCAAAACAATGAAGGGTGTTGTAGTCTTCTTAGCCCTCGCGGCTTTGGGGAGCGCTAAGCCTCGTCTTTTCGAGACGTTCCAAGACCACTTTAAACACTTTGTGGACATAAGCAATGCCTTGGAGGGTGCCCATTGGAGACGGCAACAGGGCCAGGGATATACTCCTAACCCAGAGTACATCGAAATGTTGAACAAGTTGGGTGAGCTGGACTTAGAACAGATGTTCGCTGATTTAAAAAAGGAGCCCGAAGTGCAAGATGTGAGTACATGTACAATTATACAATATTCCAAAATTGTTTGAAATAAATATTTTTATATAGAATAACTGATTCACATTGCATAACTTCCTTCATCCTTCATAATTAAAATGAGCCTCAAAAGAAGAAGGTTCAGTTACCGTTTTTCTAATCTTATACATAACACCATACGTGAGTCTTGTGTATAAAGGAAACTCAAACTTAGTTCAACCATAACGCGATTGGTGTGTTGGGATGTGTGTGGGGTTCACAAATAAAATACAAGTCAAATATACAATTTTTTTTTTCTTCTTTCATGAAAATTTATATGTTTATAAAATAACTTTAATACTTACAGATTATTGAATATTTAGACACCCTCACGATCGACGCTGACTACTACGTCGAAAATTTACAATGGATTATCCGTAAGTTCCTAATCTATATAAGTATATATATATATTTTTTAAATAAAATAACGTTTTCGTGTATAAATATTAGATAGCACGCACATATTGAATAATATATTATTTATTTAGAAAGCTTAATAGAGTTTTTTTAAGCTTTACGAGATACTTGAGTTTGAGTGAAATGATACGTGATTTTTAAATTTTTAGAAAAGTTGTACGTCAACGACACAAACGGTATACCTGGTGTAGAATTCCACCACAGAACTCGTCGTCACCCCATGACAGGCACCACAATGACAACAGCCCTTGCGGATACCGTGAGCATGCTTCCTATTAGACAACTCCGTGCTACTTTCAACGAAAAAATGGCCAAGAATGCATTATTCAGAAATGCCATCGAAGGGCTCAAAAGCGAGCGTTTTTTGACACTCTACAAGGCTCTCTGGAAGAACGAAGCATTCCTTAAAGTTAGCAATATTTTGGCTGATTGTGATTTTGACCTAAAATATGTATTTGAAGAGTTGGCTGTTTCTCTACTTGGTCAAAACGACCCTATCCAGGTGACATTCCAAATTCAATTTGACGAATTCCTAGACATCATTGTTAATATGGAATCACCACACTGGCTGCGTCAACTTGTAGCTTACAAAACGTTCCCTGAGTTCAAGAAAAGCTTAGACGCCTTGTCAAAGACAAAGCTAATTGACCACTACCCACGGATGAACACGGCTAGTCCTGCTTTCAAAAAGGTGAGTTGCGTCTCAAGTTCAAAAATAATATTAGTTGAAACCACAATAGTACTCGTTAGCTTGCCTTTTAATACTTATATATAAAGTAATCATATAAATCTATTTACTTATTACTTTACGAATCTTCTTTCAGGTGGATGCCTTCTTGAAAAGACACGGCATCTTTGTTGCATACTGGATTGATCGTACTGACTTCCTCACTGGTAAGTATTTCATGAGATATTTTTTTATATTAAGAGATTTTTTATATCAAGAGAGATTTGGTTAGTTTCAACTATATAATTTAACTACACACAATCGTTTAATGATACGCTCAGACTTCTAAGAAAAAAATCCTTATGCCATACTTATACAAAATATTGTGCTTGTGGAATGGTGAATTAATGAAGGCATTTTGGTAAATTTCAGAATTCTTCCAAAAGAACGACCACGCTATTGGCTGTAATGAGATTGTACCAACCGAAGAATCGCACAGATCTCGCCGTCACCCAATGACAGGACAAACCATGCACACATTTTTGGCTGACACCGTCAGTCTTCTACCAATCAGACAGCTTCAGTCTCTCTTTAACGAAAAAATGGAAACTGACGCAATATTCAAAAAAGCCATTGAAGGTGTGAGAAGTGATGAATTTAAAGAAATCTACAATGCTCTCTGGACTGACGACACGTGGTTAGACCTCGTAGATGAACTGAAGACTAAATATGACCTTGATCTTAAATACGTTGTTGAAACTTTTGCCCCTGCTCTGTATGGACAAAACGTACCACTCTACATTTCATTCCAAACTCAATTTGACGAATTTGTTGAAATTATCGTTGCTAAAGTAGGAGACAGTATCAAAAGCTTAATTAAGGCCTACAAACAGAACGATGCCTTCAGAGCTACATTGGACACCATTGACAACACAGTTTTCATCCAGCTTTACCAAGACTTGCGCAAGCTTAACGTTTTCCAAACAGTTAGTACACGTTAATACAATAATTAAGAGTTGCTATGTATTGGGTTTTAAAACATAAATCCCAAGATGTATTTTTGAAGCTTAAAGCTTTATACTTACACTATGTATTTATTTTCAGCTTGATGCGTACTTGAAGAAACACGACGTCTATGTTCCGTATTACATTGACAGATTCGAATATTTGACATGTAAGTATCTTTATATTAAATAACATTTTTTTTAACTTTGATTCTATTTGTTCATAATAAAAATACTAAAAAACCTTTCCTTCCAGATCGTTTAAACACAAACGTGAGCGAAGTAGGAGAACTTGAAATTAAGCAGCAGTCTGCCCGTCAAGATATCACACCCAGTGGTACCACCATGGCCGACTTCTTTGCTGACGTTGTCAAAATTCTACCAAAGACGGAATTGGCAGCTTTATACGCAAAGAAAATGTCAGACAACACTGTATTCTCGACCGCTGTCAATTCGTTGAAAAGCGACGAAGGAAAGAAACTGTACAACGACCTTTGGGAGAACAGAACTTTCCAGGCTGTTGCAAACGCATACGCCAACAACGACTTTAACTTTAGATACATTTTCGAAACCTTCGTGCCTGCTCTTTACGGACAGTAATCAGTTAGTGTATACTAATATTGTATTACTGTAATAAATAAAAATTTTGAAAACATTTTCTTATTATTATTGTACTGATGGAAATTTAATTAAATTTCAGTTTACATTTGTAATCTTTAAGGCTTATATGGATCATATGTAGAAATTGCGCATTTGCTATCAAAAGAATAGACTAGAATAGACATGTAGGTCTGTCTGTTTTCGCAAAGAGAAGTCTTTTAGACTGGAAACCGATCTCGGAAGAAACATTTGAGCCCGTTTCAACTCAAGAGCCTGGAAGATCTCCATTGTGCAGAATTACGCTCTGACGACTATTATCTGATAACTTTTATAACACTCTAAATGACACGATAGGATATTTCTCGCATCAAACTCCAAATGTCAAGCACTCATTATGTTCTCATTATATCGTCTTTGATAACGTTGTTCAAAGATTATCACATCTTGGTGAAATGGTTCTCCTTGCTTTTCTGAATATGCTAAGTGAGAATGTTCTTAAGAACACTCTGTAACAGGAGTTAGAAATCATCAAGCATATTGGAAATAAGCTTTTTATAATTTGGAGAAAATACTATTAAGTATAGTAGAGCTTTAAAGTCTACACTAAAGGCTTAATGTTAATTTTCTACGCGGAGGTATGAAAATATGATCGGCCTTAACAATCGATTTATTCTTGGCATTATTTTTTTCCATCTAAAACTTCATCCGTTTAGGTCATGAGTGCTTCTACTAGAGAAGAGCAAGGGGTCGTCTTGCTTGCCCACCGGAAAACCTACCATCAAGAAATGTCTCTGTGTTCTTTGAGAATTACAGAATGATCCAAAGGTAGATATGGATCATATTTCCAATATGAATGAGGCCTGCTTTAATCTTTTGGTCTCAGTTGAGATGCCTACGGCTTCAGCCACCTCATGCACTTTAATTCTTAGATCACCGTATTTAAGATTTTTTACCAAATAAAAAAAAAACAAACTTCTTAAAACCCTATCTATCTATCTATCATTGAGATCTCATATAAGTATAACATATCTTAAATATACCTTAACTTATCATAAATATCACAACGCTATCAAATAACCACTTATCAAGAAACTGACGTTGATAAAATGACTTTTAATAAATATGATGTCATTGAATGTCATAGAAAAATCGCGTAAAAATCGACTCCTGTGGAAAAATATCCAAAAGTTCCTACTCAATATTTAATTATTTTATTACTTAATATTAATTATATTTAATTATTTTTTTATTATATTTAATAATAATATAATAAAATATATATGAAATAATTTATTAAGAAATCTTTATAGCGTTTTTTAAGCTGTACAAGATTTACAGTGGTATACCTTGGCCGGCTTCTTTGCTGGTGTTGGAAAAATGGATTTTGCAGAATACATACGAAAAAAATATCAGACACTAGTGTATTTTCTACCGCTGTAAATTCGTTGACATGTACCGAAGGAAAGAAGATGTACAATGACTTTTTGGGAAAACAGAACTTTCCAGGCTTTGCTAACGCATATGCCAACTACGACTTTAGCTTTAGATTTCTTTTCGAAACCGTCCCTGCACTTTACGGATAGTAATCACTTTTTATGTGTTGTAAAAATATTATTGTAATAAATAAAATTAATTAAAATGTTTATTAATGCACTGATGGGAATTTTAAATATGAATAGAAGGAGAAATTAAACGAATCTGAAATCACATTTGCAGAGTAGCAACACACTCTCAATCTTCGCAATCGCAATTTCTTGTTTCACACAGTATATTTCATTTTAAATTTGTACGTTACAGTAATCATGGTTTATACGTGTTGTAAAAATATTGTATTAAATAATTTTTTGAAAACATTTTATTATTATTATTAATGCGCTAAGGAGCATTTTAAATCGCCCAGCATACCACAAAACATTATACTTTGTATTTAAGTTATGGCATACTTTAGCATAATTAACACATTGAAATATTCTGCTCTAAACAATTAGCGGAACAAGATTTTTCTCCTTTCTATTGCTTAAACTAAAATTAGATTTAAATTAACTTGTACGCTATTTTTTACCTTGTTAATTTGTTAATTACTACAATTAATAAAAAAATTTAATTTGTATTTTTTTTATTAAAAAAAAATTAAAATGTGCATTATAGACGAAAAACTAATTGGTGATAAAAAAGGTCCATCAAAGAAATATTCTTATATCGTTTGAATATTCGTCTTTAGTGACTTTCAGTAACGTGTGTGGCCTCCATGAGCCCTAATCACGGCTTGACAACGACGCGGCATGCTTCGTATGATCCTCCGAATATCTTCTTGTGGAATTCGCTCCCATTCTTCAATCAACGCTTCAGTGAGCTGCTGCAGTGTTTGAGGTGCAATCGGACGCTTCCGGATGCGCCTGTCAAGCAAGTCCCAAATGTGTTAAATTGGATTTAGATCAGGGCTCATGGAAGGCCACTCCATTACACGGATTTCCTGCTGTCATAAGTAATCTGACGTGATGGCTGCAGTATGCGGCCTGGCATTATCTTGCATTATAAGAAAATCTGGGCCCATACCATATGCTGCGGGCCAAACATGATCTTCGAGCACATTTTCAATGTAAGTTTGAGCACACAAGCGCCCGGGAACAACGACGAGATCTGTGCGCTCGTCCAAACTAACTCCGCCCCAAACCATCACAGAGCCACATCCAAATTTGTCATATTCCTGGACTGCTGCTGCACTGTATCTCTCGCCTGGGCGTCTGTAAGCACGGAGACGACCATCGCAACGTGTTAGACGGAATCGTGATTCGTCAGTAAAAAGTACTGGTCTCCTATGTCGAAGTTGCCAATTAGCGTGATTTTGAGCGAACTGTCGGCGAGCTTGTCTATGTTGAATTGTTAGACGCACAGCCCGAACTGGTCGGCGTGATCTCAAATTGGCTTCCAACAACCTATTTCTTACCGTCTGGTCGGAAATTTCTACACCAGTAGCCGTCCTTAGTGTATTTTGTAGATCTCTTGCAGTTGTGGTGCGGTTACGTAAAGCAAAGTTGACGATGTAGCGATCTTGCAAACGTGTAGTTTTTCTCATTTGACCTTGACCACGCCTTCGTGAGTATTCTCCCGTCTCACGGTATCGCTTCCAAAGTCTGTAGATAACAGAAGGGGCTACTCCTACATCATTTCCTACATAACGCATAGTTCGACCCTCTTCAAGCAAAGCGATAGCTCGGGAGACATGCAATTCAGTCAGATCTGGCATTATGACCTAAACTCACTCGCTTCAATGAATAAAAATACTCAAAAGGCTCACTTCAATTTCTATGAATTCTCAAAAGATTGAAAAAAACTACTTAAAATGTGTTTTCTGTGATTAAAAAGTAATGAAAATTCAAAGACGTCACTTTGTTTTTAGGTGTTTCTAGACACACTGCCACTTTATTAAAGGACTACTAACCAAAACGCCGATGCTCTTTTGTTTTTTATTTTCTTCGACAATGCCTTAACATTATCTAGTGGCCAGTAATAATTAAAACCTTAAGTAAAAAGTTTAGTTCTACTTTAAAGTTTTGTTCCCGTAATTGTTTTGAGCAGTATATTTTCAATGCTGAAAAGTAACAGAAAGTAGTACTTACCTTTTTTTTAAAGAACGTAAATTATTCTGAATTTAAATTTACCTGCCGCCAGTTTTCATATAATCGGCGTTGAACAGTCGAGATCGGCTGATATCAGCACTCTTTCAGTCTTAGGAATGGCATTGTTAAAAGATGACAGGCTTTTGTTTTCCATATTCTGCATTCAACAATCTTTGATACATGTAACACTCACTTTGTTTTGAAATTGACATCCCTATAATAAAGAAGAAAATCTACAGATCAGTACCTACAATTGTTTCCTTAACACGTTGTGGAGCTGAAACCAAACCAGCTGACGGGGACGGATTCGAGTTGAGTTTCTGGTTGAACGGAGATTGCTGACAAGTGTTGTCGCCACCACATAGGGCATCCGGGCATCTTAATTGTATTTATGTATTCCATACTTTTCATATAGTCTACTTATAAGTTAACCTTTAACTGGCGATGTCATGCGATTTGATTTAAGTTTATGTTCTTTCAAATGCATAAGCATAGGAAATTATTATAAAACTAATTAACATAATGATTTGGTTCTGATTGTATTCATAACATTGATATGAAACTTTTAAATTATTATATACTGATGTTTATCTAATCTCATTGTGCTTATAACTAACTTGCGTATCTCAATTGAACTATGTACACTTCTTCTGCAACCCAAAAAGTGTCTTGAGCATCGCAACGAGAAACTACAAGTGTCCTGTGACACCTTCCAGGCAATTGCTGGCTTTAAACTGCCTGTTGCAAAAACCTTCTCAACTCTGTCGATCCAGTGGTACGTCATTCAATTTGTTATACTAACATGCTACCTACTTTCTGTTCTATCGAATGAGTAGTAACTGTTAATGTAGTGGAATAAATAAATAAAACATTGTACACTTACTACTGAATCTAATATTCTAGATAGTGAGTCATCGTGAGTAAGAGGTTTTACCAACAGAACATTAACAATAAGTGAAATGAGATTATAATTAAATTAGTTTTACGCCTCGTGGAGGATGACCATGCCAAATGGTCGGTTCTCTCAAATGGCATTAATTACCCTGAATCCACTAGCATAGATATTCCACTAGGTAAGTACTTCGATGGCTTTTATAATAGATTGTAATTGGGTCAAATAAAAATCTATTAAAGTTATCTTATTTATTATAACTTCTGTACAACAACAGTTAGCTCATTAATACATTTCAAATTTTATGCTATACATAAATATAAATTACAATATTAATTATTATAAATCATTTTTATTCGCTGGTCGTTGTCTTGGAAGAAAATTTTAGTTTTTCGCATGAAATCCTGCAAAGCAGCATAGTCGTAATCATAATCCTCTATATTTTCTCTGTTGTTGGTTATTGCCTGAAGGGTTAGAATTATTAATATACACCGTTTTGGATAAACGGATTTTAATCTCGAGTCATGATATGTCATTGACGTTTGGTTTACAGTAAGGCGGACAGAACAACTACATTATCAAGTCTATTATCTTTTCTTCTTCCTTCCGGGTCTATACTTTATGGTTATGAACAAGTATTGGGATTTATAATAGGTCTGTTGGCCAAAAAGTCTCAACGTGTCATTGTATTTTTTTATTGTATATTAATATTGATACAGAATATTTTTAGATGTTTGGAAGTTGTAAGGAAAATGAAAGAAAACCTTTATTACACATAATAAAAGGTGCCTTAGTCGACCCTTACATTCCCTGGGTCGTGAGCTAGTCTCCATTTGACATATTAATAATAATACAAGAAGAATAATTTCGGTTTGAGCATAGGACAGGTTCAGAAGATCTTGCTTAAGATTCTGAGGGAATATATGAGGTTTTAAAGCGATAGGGATATTAGTGTTTGAGAACGTAGTAAACGTTAAAGGGCCTCTGAAAGAGAAAAAGCTATGGGCGATGAAATTGCAATTTTCGTAACGTACCCCAACTTTACCCAAATGTCGGTGATTGTTACCAAAGTCAGGATATTGCTATTAAGTGTTGTTGGGTAAACGTTAGAAGTTATGGGGCCTGCACATATTTAAATCCCAAAATTCAAGTCTCTAACAGTAGTCAGAGGCCGAACAGAAATTGTTTTCAAGCATAAGTTATTTTTCTAAGTAATTGACTAAACTGATATTCATATTTTTTTCTGTAATTTCAGCGAGGGTTGGAAGTAGTAAAATGGGACTATAGTTTGAAATTTCTTATATATTATACAAAAACGTAGTTGTTAGCTTAGTGGCTTCAGCGTGCGACTCTCATACCTGAGATCGTAGGTTCGATCCCGGACTGGACTTTGGAATTTGGAATGGACTTTCTTTCTATGTGTGCATTTAACATTTGTTCGAACGGTGAAGGAAAACATCGTGAGGAAACCGACATGTCTTAGATCCAAAAAATCGACGACGTGTGTCAGGCACTGGAGGCTGATCACCTACTTGCCTATTAGATTTAAAAATGATCACGAAATAGATTCAGAAATCTGAGACTAGGACCTAAAGAGGTTGTAGCGCCACTGATTTTTTTTATTATACACGACGAAAATGGCATCTAATGTAAAATATATTTTCTGTATACCGGAAAACTGACCCCACTTGGAGTGTACTTATGGGGTTATTTATGCGTATTTTTTAAACCGAGTTGGCAGCTGCTATATGATTACTGTTTATAGTTCATTTCAGTAATTAATACTATTATATACTTACTGAATATCCACCGCCTCCATTTCCTAGATAGTCTTGAGTTATCACTCGGTAAGTGGCTTCAGGGTCGACTGGACTATATTTCGGAACGTCACAGTTTATACAACGAACTCTTGAGGATATGAGACGAGAACCACTTGGCGCTGATGCGTTGAATGTATTTCGCAAACCTATGATCAAATAAGTGAATCCGGAACTTAAAAAGTTCTGTCATTTTTGCATCGTGTATTGAATTTATAATTAAAAAAGAGCATAAGGTTTCTCGTTAATGTAAATAAAAGTTATATGGGTAAGGCACACCAACCAAAATTTACTAATATATAATTTATACTACAATTTCAATTTTTTTAGTATATTTATTTGTTTGCACCAGCTATTTGCAATGTTGATAAGCAAGCGCCTAGTGATCCGATTCATAATGTTTTGATATAGTTAGATTGGACATTTCCAAGATATGGAGTGACATCCAAGATATGGAAGACAAGTAGACGTGTGTCGCAAATATTTCTTGTTTGAACAAGAATGACGCGACAGGAATAAAGCTAAAAACGACTTCTGTGTATATGTCGCAGCCAAGTAGCTTCATTAGCCGTTAGTTAATTAGTCAATTAAAAGCCTAGCCGTTCAGCCTGTTAATTTAAATTTATTTCCTCTTTCTACCACTGTCAAACTCGAAACGAAACTCTTCAAACTGTCAATGTAGCGTCGGCAAACCACAACTTTGATGGTGTTTACCAAAGTTTCATGAAAAACAACGAGGACAATGGAAGAGTGTAGTGACGATAATAATGTGAATTTGACTTAAGCTATTTAATTTAAAAGAAATATTTTGTATGTCATATATAAAATCTTTGTTATTTCTGCCAAATAATGACTCATTGTAGGAATGGCCTAAGCATTAGCCAGCCAGTTTATTAAATGTTGTAACAAATATACGGCTGAATATCTTTCAGGCCGTTAGTTAAACGGCTAGGCTGTTTATTGAACAGCTGATTAAGCTAGTTGGCTGCGACATATATAAGTATACCAATAAGCCAATTAACACATTTTTAATGCTTCATAAATACATTCTTAAGTTTGTACTGCACCGCTTTGGTGGATTTTAAAATTTTGCTATGAACAACAGGACTTAATTGCCTTGCCTTCCAATTACAATAAACCCTTATTATAGAGCTATATTTAATGTATTAGTTTGAAACATGGGTTAAGCAGTTTTGGTAGCTAACTTTTGTGGCTACTCTTTTCTTATCCACATTTAGATCGCGTGTAGCTAAATCTTAGGCCAAGGCTACACGGGCGGTTCTCCCGCCGCGGAAAACCGCTTCTGAACCGCACTGGACACAATTAAATATGAAGTTGTATGCTGCATACTACACTGCGCGGTTTCCCGTCGCGGCTCACAGGCGGGAGAAATACGACCGCCGCATGCAGCGTCAAACCGCCGCTGATAACCGACGCTTAAAACTACACGGACGCTTTCCCGCTATCCCGCCGTCATTCTGCGCGGGAGCTTAGATGTGGCGCAAGGAACTCTGAGATCGTGCGCTCGATTTTTGTGATGATTTGGATTTTTCATGTTAATTATTGCTCACGCTTTGAAAGAACATCGAGAAACTAACATTACTACGAGCCAGTCACAAGACGCTGAAAATGAGTTATCTTCTAAAGCGATCTAAAGAAAAATAAAAAATAAATATACTTACCCACGATTATCTCTCAAAATCTATGTTAACAGGTAAATATGTCTTACCACCAATCTGTAGCATTCTATAGCTGTAAAAACTATTAGGGTTGGTTTGTACAGCGGATACAGAGTATTCCAAGGCCTCTAACAAGTATTTGCCTTTCAGCTCAAACGATTGTAATCTGTTTTCAAAAGGCAACGCCATAAGGAGTCCCTCAGTTGTGACATCTACGAAAATATATTACATCAAAATACGTGATCAAAATTACATTATAAGCAATACCGTCTTCACCATAAGGGCACACAGGGCCCGTGCCCAGGGCCCTGTGTGCCTTCCTGTGTCCTTCGGGGCTTTTTATCAGGGGGCCCCGAAGGACCGACAAGTTCTCTCACACGTTTAGTCTCAAAACATTTTTGTCGGGCACATTACACTTTTTTCACAAATAAATTATCAGAAGGTATTTACAAAACATATACTACGCCATTATATCGGTGTTTGCGCCTATTCCTATTGTACTAATTAATAATATTTCCGAACGCATCCTACCTAATTTACTAAGTACACCATCTAGCGATCATTTCCGCAATCACTCCGATTCCAAAATCAAGCTGCACCGTCTAAACAATGTCAAACATAAATTTCGACATTGTCTATGATTTATACGGGCACCCATGAAATCTTTAAGATATTTAATAATAATATTTACGGATTACGTCACAAGTTAGGTGTTAAGTTATAAAGAAATACCTCCAGAGTTTATGTTTGCTCTTAGACCTCCGGAAGATATCAAGCAGAGATGGGCGAAGTTCCAGTTTGAATCTTGCGCACGCGGCAACATCTAATAAAGAATATAAATCACTCGTTATACAAAATTACTAAAAAATAAATTAAAAGTAGACTAAATTTATTTACGCGCGTATAAGCTCGTTTTTGGTATCGCATGAAGGCACGTATAGGCGCGATTTTTGGCATACGTGCAACTCCTACGAGCGTTGAACGTACATGTTCGCAGCATTAAAGTAGTTTAAAAAAAAAATCTTAAAAAGTTAAAAATATGTCATATCATTCCATTCAGTAGAATCAGTAGAATACCTGGTCTAAAAAGGCATCGCAGGCCCAACTGCCAAGGTTGCACTCTCCCCCATAACACGAGTTCCGTCGGAGAGGTACCAGAGATCGCCCCAAGACTTCCCGACTAATCGGATACAACTCAGATCTCCACTTGTCTAATTCTGCTTCCATGCGGGCATCTGAATACATAAAAAGAAATCATTTAGAAATTGTATAGAAAAATTAAATTTTACTTTAAATTCAGTGCCATCTAGTGGCGAAGATTTTAATTTTATTAGTGGACATGATTTTTAACGACATTGAATTCGAGATTACTTATTATATTACTAAAGAGGAAGAGAAATCATAAAATTTTCATTTTATTATGTACCATTTCAGAATTTTAGGAGCAATCAGATATAATAAAGATTTTGTAAGTATTCTTGTCTAACCCTTAATAATGGAAGTCCCCAAGTATATAGGTTGACCTTTCCAAGAGACAATTTTTCCTTCGTCATTGAAGAAAAGCGTAATGTCACCCAAATAGCGAGTATAGGCAGACGCTTGCACTATAAGTATCTAAAACAAAATATCTTTATCTAACCTAACCTATTTTTAATATCGTGGTCTCGTTCGTTCATGTTCTTTACCATCCAATTATTTTTTCAAGTTCGCAAAAAATTAATGAATGATTTCTTTAACAAATTATGTTTTCATAACAGGTTTATTAATTTAAATAACTAAGCTTTACGACTGATGCCTTCTGCATCCTGCTCAATGTTTAGATCTGAACTTGTGGTGATCACCATGGGCCCTGGTCCTGTGAGCAAGTGTTGAATGCGCACATTTCTTTGAGCATCCCTTTCATTGGTATAGAGGCTGTCCACCAATGAAACACAACCTCCCGATAGTTACGCTAACCATTAGTTCAATATACTGACAACAATAAATACGAAAAATTTAATAGACTAATATGAATATTATAAATATTTATATATATTTTAATATATAAATATTTATAATATTCATTATTATTAATATTAAATAATAAAAAGCTAAACTATGAAAGTACTAGTTGTTATTTCACATTTTTGAAGTTATACGTCTTTTGGCGCGATGAAGAAAAATTATGACAGTGAATTTTTTCACCTCCCTATTAAACACCTAAATTCGACATCGTACAGTTAGCTCTTAGTTATTTATTTAAATAAAATCTTTTTGGTTAATTTTAATATGTATCGTTAATCACTACTGCATTTTAGTTATTTTTTTTCCATACGCCAAAGAAGTATAACTTCTAACGCGTGTACATAAGTACACACACGCTTTTTTTACATTAAATTTATAAAATAAGATACTCCTATACCTGATGTCCAGAATCCTGCGTGACGACAGTAGGATAATCACCGCCAGGTGTACCAAAGGGGGCGTCACCGGTAAATAAAAGTGTGTGACTATGAGCTCCCACTATTATATCCACTTCTGGTGACATCTTAGCTGCTAGTTCCCTAGAATAAACGAGCTGAAGATTCATGCTATAGGTTTTATTTATTTTTAAACAGATAGCTTGGCATTCGCTTCCCGCTAATGCCTCTATTAAGAAGAACTGGAAATAAACTCTCCGCCGCTCTTTTTAATTAAGAAGTTTTTTGGTTTACACAATGTTTGTAAGGAGCTGCAACCATTCCACCATGGTTCCACATGATATCATAAGTAATGAATAATAATAAACTAAATCAAAAACAAATACAAAAACCAACATCACCGCAAACACGAATTCAACTTCGACCAGTCACCGCAAGTAGCACCCGTTCACGAGTATGACGCATGGCCAGCCATCGGCCCTGTCGCCATATTTTAGGGAGAGAAACAACCCGACGCATGGACGCCGCGAAGCAATGACATTAAAGCTCTCCGACTTGACAGTTAATTTTTTTACAGGAACTTAAAAAACTACTGAGAAAATTAATTGAACTTCGTGATCTACCGAAAAATTGAATCTGATTTATTTTTAGTTACGATCCCTACACGGAACCGCCGAAACTTTCTCCTCTTACACCTACGGACCTCCACTATGTCCTCCAGATAATAATCGGCAGAAAATATATTTTAATACATAATTTTATCAAGTAATTAATTTAATCACAATATAAGCAATGTTACGCACGAAAGAACGATTAAAATTAGATAATCTTGCGACTAACACGCTTCGCTATGATGAGCAAACAAACTTACTGATCCATGGAATATCCCATATGAGAAAGAACAATAATAATATCAACATTTTTTTCCGTCAAAATCGCCGCTTCTCGGTTAATGGCTTCTAGTTCATCTTCTATTACCACCATACCAATATCCGCTGTAAACTGTAAATATATTAAAGTATAGTTATATCAGACTATGCCACATCTAGTAAAAAAAAATCCAATCACATCTATGTTTTGCTTGGTTGACCGATCGAGTTTATTATCTTTACCCACATTTTTGTTGCTGTTATGTTTTATAATTTTATATACGAATCTACATCTGTGCGCTCTTAGGTTATATTGTTTGTCAGTAAGTGAATTATGTAGGCAATTCTTATGAGAAATAAAGTTATTCTTAACCTAACCTAGTAAAGTTTAATTAATTTGCTCTGGAAACAAAGGTCGTAGTTAGTATGAGACAAGTTTTGTGGAAGATAACATTGTAAGGAAATCGTAGTATTAGACCCGGTCAAGCACAATAAGCTTCTATACCGTAGACCGTGCAAGTATTGGACACAGCTGGGTTTAAAACCAGTGATAATCAAAGAACTAAAATATTTTTATATTATTACACAAATTGTATGTAACCAAAATTTGCACACCGATAAATTCAAAATTATCAGTCCCGTAACACAGTACCAACAAATGGGCCGTAATATCTTATTCCAAAAGACCGATTATTGTACTTACAGCAGTCAATAAAACACCGATGATACCGATTTTGCGATTATTCCTTTCTACGATGACATAATTCTTCACGTATTGCCCCAACTCTGGCTCCAACGTTGTGTTAACGTTGGCACCCAACATATTTGATTTTAAACGCTCCAAATATGGCAGTAACCCTTTTATACCATGGTCGAATTCGTGATTACCTAGAACCTGGAAATTTATTCTTATTTTAATTTCTTTATGAAGTCTTAAAATCAAAGTCCAACATTTGATGGATGAAAAATATTGGATTCTGTGGCACCCCTTTTGCAATTTAAACTGTACTAGAATGCCGAAAAGAATGCATGTGTGGGCACTGCAATAACGTTATAACAAAGTAAAAGGTGCGCTACGCTACTTCGCATCTCGTCTGCATTCTTAACCAAAATTGGTGACGGTTACACCTCACACCTACAAAATCTAAAACTCCGCAATAGCAATACCGGACAAAAACCAGCGGACAATTCCCAAAACGCCTAGAAACCTCGATACTTTGGGATATGCTAGATTGGGATCCATGGCATCTCCGTACCCAAGACCTAAACGTGGATATGCTGGGTCGACTCCGCGTAATGCACATCGAGGATCGAGAGACCCCTGGTGAAGCCTGCCTCGGATACGAACAGCACAACCCACTATTAACTAATACTAGATTAGGTGAAATAGATTACATATCAAAAAAGACAGGAGTCGACTGACCAGCAAGCGAACGCCCGCTCCCCGTCCCCATAGATTATAATTAGTTATATGTAGGATAAGACAATATATAGCAATATTATAAATTTATTCTGTACATACAAATTAACAAGCTCACACTCACACTTATATAGGTCTCTCGGAGACAAACATAAGTAGATTGCAAGTAGCTAACAAACCCACAGGCCGAATACAACATCGACCTGTGGACGTAATGTCACATAAGAGCTAGGGAAATAAACATCTTTCTTTCTTTCTACCGGACAAATAATAACTGCTTCAAAACACCGAAAAGAAAAACTATTTTTTTCATACATTTGTCTACTCGATTTTAGAGTATCTTAACGAAAACGTGCAAAAATGCAATGTTGAAACTCACATGAGCATCATGTTCAGGTAGTAAATTCATAAAGTGTTGAGAAACGTTCCATCTCATAACATTGTACCATATTGTCCCCTGGAAGGTATCTCCTCCATTAAGAACTAGGGAATCAGGTTCATCTTCCAGAGCTTGCTTTATAGCTGTGGCAAGTCGAGAAATCCCGCCCAAGCATGGTTCTGCGGCATCGCAAGTTCCACCTGATTGGGATATTTCATCAAAGCTGGAAACACATTTATTTACCTGTAAAGATTTCTTAAGGACTACTTAGTTTTTTGAACTCAATTTTATTTCCTGAAGTTTGTCAATGTAGACTGTGCTTTATTTTAAAACATGGTCCTAAAATCGATTTACTAATGACCTATATTGGATATTTGTATTTGAATTGAAAATTTGACTTCTTACTACACTAAGAAAATACATTAAAGATCACTCTTTTTCCGGACAACGATTTGAATTGATTTTAAGATATTTGCACTTATAACCCCATTTTAAATGTACAAATTAGCGAAAAGTTATTAATTTTTTGTACAGTGCAAAATAATTATTATTGTAACAAAAAATATACTTACTGTGCGTGAAAATCATTGTAATGAATGATATTTAGTTTATACAACTCATTTTGTCCAAGCACTGGTACCACTAAAAACAGCACAGCCCAGCAGTCCATAGTACCAACTTCTTAAAAATGGTTGATTACTAATAATTATAATGTCAAGATTAACATAATCGGTTTATGGCTCTTCAATGTCGTTTTTATGATTGATATCGTATCTCCCTAACCTAATAAATTTAATCAGATAAATTATGAACTCTAAATATCAAAATAATAAGTTAATGATATATTTTTGAAATAAAGAAACGTAAGAATAGCATTCTTTAAAGCTAAAACTAAAAACCTTAAAAAATGTAATATAGTAACTAAAATGTATTTTTAAAAGGAGTCCCATTAGACAAGGCTCCGAAGATACTGGCAGCGTTCCCCCTTTGAATAGACTAATAGACTATCTATTAGTCTATTCAAAGGGGGATAGATTTTTTTTTTCTTGTATTACATATACTTCAGGCATATATTGTTTTCACTAACCGCAGATTAAATGTTGGCTTCACGTGTCAAATATAAAGGGTATTTCAACAAGAACTTTGTTTTCTAAAACAAAATAAAACAAAGAATTTAGAGGAAAATGAATAAAATTGTTATTGTATTACAAAGAGAAATGTTTGGCAATTATGAATGAAAAATGATATCTGGCAAATGTCCACCACGACCACGCTGACAGATGTTGATTCTTTCATCAAAATTTTTAATCACTTTTTGGCGAAATGGAGGGTCTATTTCGTTAATGACATCACGGATTTTGAGTTTTAAGGCTGCAATCGATTCGATTGGCTCCGTATAGACTCTGTCTTTAACATAGCCCCACAAAAAATAATCCAGTGGTGTTAAATCACACGATCTGGCTGGCCACTTAACAGCTGAATTTCGCGAAATTATGCGCTCGTTTCAACAAGAACTTTGTTTTAGAAAACAAAGTTCTTGTTGAAACACCCTTTATAATGTTTGCAAAACATTTTTAGAGCAAGAACCCGTGAGTGCCAGACCTTAGTATTTTAATAAACGCTGAATTTTTATCTGTGTGTCCCTGATTCAGGTAAGAATGATCCCCAACCAGGAAGCTGAGGCGGCGGTGGCTTTGGCAGGTAACAAAGGTGTATAAAATTCCATCTCAAATTTATCATAAAATAAAACCTATTTTTTTATATATTTGATTCATAATAATATGAAAACTCGCGTTGCTCATTGCCAGACAGTTAGTATGATTCTAACCCACTGCCGGACACAATTTATAATTTACAATTTATAATTATACTTACGTTATATTAAATTTTTTATATTTTTTGGGGGCCTATTAATCTTCAATTACATAATTGCCGGACAGATTCGACGGTTCTATCATCTTGCCAGACGCATTCAAAGTGAGCAGTAGTTCGGAGAGCAAGGAGCGTATACAGTAACATTATTAAGTTCAAATCGTGCAGTTTATTTTTTTCTTAATCAAGAAACTTCCTTAAATAAATTTTTATAGTTTTTTTTTAAATATTTTTTCTACACAATTCCCCGACTATATAGTCGTCGGAGGCATTAAGTATCTATATTGTATGTAACTATATTGTATTGTATTGTAAGTAAGTATATTGGTATCTATATTGTATTGTATTGTATGTAAGTATATTGGTAACTGCGATGTTAATACCCTACTGCCTATTTCTTTTAACCACCCTTTGTATAACCACTACAGCGAATCTCAAAAATATGCCCCTCAATTTGACGTTGAACATTATTTCCCTTAAATTTATCTCCGCTACTTTTATGCCCATAGCTTGCTCAGTGTTAAACCTGTCGTATCCATACATTGGACATTCGGTCAGAACATGTAACACCGTCTCCTCGTCCGTATCGCCACAAGGCCAGGCAGCACTTTGTTTAATCCTGAATCTGTAAAGGTACGACAGGAATCCACCGTCACCTGTCAACATCTGGGTAATCAATCCCGTTGGTTTCATTTGTTTAACTATCGAAAAAGCCGAAACAACATTTGGAAAGAATAACTTTGTTATTGCCGCTTTTTCACCGTTCCGATATCTGTGATTCCATTTTTCTATCGTATTTCCGCGTAAACAGTCTTTCAAATGCGATATGGGGAATTTTTATAGTTTGAATAACAAATATTTAAAACAATACTCAGTATAATTATTCTAATACAATTTCAATCATATCGAAACTCTAATAATGTTATTTATATTTTTTTACATTTTTACGAAGTAAAATGTAAAATGTCATTCGTTTACTGTTAATGAGGCCAACAAAGTAATGTCAAGTATAAATGAGGAATTGTCTTGCCCAGAGCATGATGAAGCAGACACCAAAATAGGATGCCACGCGTGTTAAATTAACCATGAAGCAAACATGTGATGTTGCTGCTATAATGCTAAGTCATATGCATCGTCTTAATGATGAATCACATGTTTGGATGCTTACAGGAGCTGGAAATAAGTGAGATATGTGGACCTAACTAAAATACACGCCACATTAGGAGAATCTATTTGCAGAAGCTTACCTGGACTACACGCTGTGATTACAATCCTGCATTTTACAGAAACGACTTAAAATTCGGCGTCTAAAAAACCGCACCTTTCCTAAAATTCGAGTCAAGCGATTATAACTCCTAAGATCCTTCCTGCACCCAATCATTATCAGTATCATTTGAAGCTAATGACATCCCTGTTTTGAAAACGGGAGGAAATTGGCCACTATTTCCATTAAAAAATCTAGAAAAATATGGAACAATATGTAATCTGATCAAAATTACAAAGAAAAGGAACAATACATAAATTCAAAATCAACAATATGCACTATTGTAAGTAAGAAGTAAGCTGTAAGAAACTCAATAATTTACTTGGACGCATTTTACATTATACATAAAGAGAATAATATTATTTAATATTTTTTTCTACCCACACTAAGTGATACAACTTATAGGTTATGTAGATAAATAAAGTCAATACATTGAAACTCCATCTTGAAAACTTTGATAAACGCCGAGAAAATTTATCTAAGTAAGTTTATAACTATTACATTTTTGCAGAAATGACTCGGACTAATTACCAACGTCAATTACATATCTTAAGCTGTAAATCAGTGTTATCAAAGATAAACACCATCTTTAGTGAGCCGAGGCCGCAAACTTTGTTTGATGTGTGTTGCATGAACATTGCAATTTCACAATTTTTGCAAAATCTGATACAGAGGGTTTTAAAAAACTTAATATAGAACACGATGAACAAAGAGTTCACATAAGAGAAGATTTGTTTGAATCAATCGAATCCGATTCGAATTCCGTTAAATATAATTTTCCATATACACCACCTGTTTTTCTAAGAAAATATAATTATGTTGGGTTTTATTTATGTTACGTAGACACGGACGAGTACGTGACCGCTATTATTAGGGATTTGGTGTAGTCGAATTGGTCTCGAAAACCTCATTTATGAAGTAATAAATGTCTTCCAGGATAAAAACGTAAAACGTTATATAACATTTTTTTTTCTCTTTATTTTACAACATAATAATATAGTATATTGCAATATGTTACATTAGAAAACCGCTGTGGCTTGTAATAATGTAACCATATAGTAACGTATAGTAACATTATATATCATTCAACGTTATATATCATTTTAGTCATATCGTTACTCATCCTCATCTCATAAAAAAACAATGGTAGTTCTAAAACATTTATTAAAGTTCTAATCACAATTACACAAAGAATGACTGTTAAAAAAATAACGAACAAATTGGAATGTTACATTCTGCCAACGAGAATGAAGATAACATTCTTATCTAAGCAGCGATCAATTCAAATACTTTATTAATTATAAAAAGTCGTGCAAAAGATTACATTAATACTGGTGATACGATTCTAAAGTAATCGATACATTCTCATCGAATTCTACTCAACTGTACTTAAATTACTCCCGCCAATATGGCATGGGCAGAAATATTCTTGTCTATGATTGACTGACATCATCAAATGTATTCTTACCATCTGTTAATCCAATTTGTTAAGTATTTTGACAGTGACAATTTTACGATATGTTTCTGATTTATCAAACAATTCAAGAATAACTAAAACTTTTGAATACTGTTTTTTATGCTTAGCTAAATATAAGGCACTTTATCTCTTATACGTCTGACCCCATACACATTTAACGAAACAACGCTATGGGTCATGGTTCAAATGCAAAAACTGGAAACAATTTTTAAAGGTTTTTGTAACAATATTTTATAATCGAGAGTTGATACTGCATTTGTGCCCTTATTAGATTGGGTTAAGGCGTGTTTTTTTAAATGCACACATATAGCTTTCATTTCTATATTCAGACAAAATATCCGCGAGTACCCAAATTGCGCTGCCGATATTGTAGGTATTTAAAATATTAATGCTCATATCATAGTAAACATTAATTGTACTTAAAGAGCCCGTGTCATCAGCGCATAAGTACATAATTTAGTTGAAACAATATTTTGTAGTCACAATTATTATTCAATCCCGGGTTCGGCTCCAGAGAAAAAAAACAGACGTAGAGTAACTTAACCTAATAATAAAAATTCATAACAAAACATGTATAAACAAATGAAATCGTAACAGTTTTATTAAAACATTTCTGTTCTAGTTCCACAACTTAAACAATATACGTTTTGATAATTTATTTATTAATACTATAGAAGGCAACATAGACTTAAACCCGTAAGAACTAATATTTATAATCATCTCTATTCAGAGTTAGTATTTATATTAAAATTAATTATTTTCAGAATGATTCATATCTAAAACAAAATTATGTTCATGAAAATATATATAAATATTAAGAATTTTTATTGATTTAGAATGTTTAAGTCAACAAATGCGAATCGTCACAATTTCTATCGCTTTTTCCAAGCAAATCTTATTCTTTCCAACCCAATCTGCAAATTTTGAGTAAATTGTATTACTTGGTCAATTGATTAAAGTATGACGTAACGCTGAGTGAGTATGTTTTATGTGTCATATATAATAAAATGGAGACAACGTAAAGAATGGGGTATATAAAAATATTAGCGTTTTAGAAAGAAATCCTGTTACAAAACCTCAAAATGACCTGAACCTGACCAAGTTACTAGAAATATAATGTGAGAGGTGAGAGCTGTATTTAATATATACATGTAATTTTTATAATTCTTACATAGAGGGCGCTAATAACAATTGGTGTGAATAAAGCAAGCCGTGAATATTTCTAATTAAATTTCGCTTATATGCTGCATTGCACTAGTTTAAAGGTAAATCTACTGTGCAATATATGCAAGAATAATCTTTGACAATAAATAATGTTAAAAGTTAATATATGTCTTACCAGAACAAAACAGTAGACCTACCTAGTGAAGTCATTTGTAGGAATAAAGTTCACGATGAATTTATTGTTCTATCAAAAATAATGGTTCATCGTACAAGGGGAGAAATGATCAATCCACCAAAGGGAAGATTATGATTTTTAGAAATCGCACTTTCTTCTGCAAACTGCATAAATACAAGTCAAATAAAAATGAAAAATGTATTAAAATGAATTAAAAAGAACACAATAATTTTCTTCAGTTCTTTTTTTTAAGTCGCCAGTATCATTGCGAACTTTTAGGTAAAAACTTTTTGTTGACAAGACAATTAATTCACATGGTCGGCCGGTTTTTTTATTTGCTCAACATCATAGGAGGAGTACCTTTGCAACCTACTCGACGACAACGATGTATTTTTCGAAAGGTATGACGCGTCTCGTATAAAAGATACATGATAATTAATATAGGGCTATGTTAGTAAATAATACGACCGCTAACGTCTAAGACTTGAATACTAATACATTAAGGCTGTAATAAATTCCATTTTTAAGCCTCTAATTTTCTGTAATTTTAATAAAGACTAAACATTTTAACTGTTTATTGCATACTTGTATTAAATTAAGAGTAAGGTGTCCTTGGGTTTACGTTGATCATCTCCGTGGTACTGGAAAAGAAAAAAAACTGATAAATATTATACATAATTTAATTATTCAATAAAGACAGTGTTTATTTAATGGTAAAAATGGCACGAATTTGAAAATATTAAAAGTGAACAAACCAAATGGTATTCAGTTATAGATGTCACTTGTAACTAATGGATATATATATAACACATATATAATACTAGAATTTATTAATAACTTTAATTAAAATACCTGAAAGATACTGTAAATATGAATTTTTCACTAATAAATCTTACGTTAACTTAATACTTAATTAATCATATCCATAAAGCTAAATACACTTAAATAGGTGAAAAAGAGTTCCATAAAACACCTGAGCATACCAAGCCTTTACCAACCCCATTATTCATAAAAATTCCACTCTTCACAAAAGTTTCTCTCCACGTCTCTTTCTATCGAATTATGTTAATGATACGATTAAAAGAGATAGCTAGTGTGACCTTCCTTTAAATGGTGCAATTGTAGTAAATTATTTAAAAAATGAAGAGTTAACGTTTAGGGCTTTATTTTTTTATTTAATTCAAACATTACACACATTATCTTTACAGCCTATGCCAATACGACAATGTGGAGAAACATTTAATAAAAATATAATATACATAAAAATTAGACACATAATTTACACAATATCGCTACTGTGAATTCACTCTGCGAACATACAAATAAGTCGATAGTATGAGCCAACCTAAGCTAAAACAAGCTGAGTAGTGTGGATATCCTCACGTTAATCTGAAATAAAATCTAACTAGATTGACTAAACAAATAGTACCCCCTCAAATTCTACCCCCTACATATATTAATTTTAATACGTCTATAACAGAATTATACTAAATTGACGATTGGGGACTTACGTCAGACCTGGATTTGGCAAGGACGGTCCAGCTTCCACATAGTAAGTTTGAGAAATGGATGTAGGATATCTGTTATGATTACATATATTCAAAATAAATTATTTCCCTGATCCTTGGGCGTGACTGCGGCATAGCGAGGCCAGAGCCTAACGCGGCCTATAGAGGTAAGTTGGGTTTTTCCTTCCGTCTCTGAATTGCAGAGATTTTGGTGTGGGTCGAATCATGTGGGATTCCATAACCCCTACTTTTGGGGGCATGTGAACATTTTCCTGCTCGAATATAATAAATAAATAATAAAGCTAGCTAATTTTACCGGGTATCAACAAACTGGAAGTATTGTTCTAGTCAGAGTAATTTATAAGATAAATTACCATTACGTTTCTTAATTCCATCATCAATCAGACAATAAATTTCATAGTTGAAATACCTTTCATATAAGATGAATGTTTAAACAGTTAGTCTTAGCCCAATATGTGGGAATTTTGCCAAAAAGTAAGCGTTTATAATTATTATTTTTCTAGCCAAGTATCGAACCCGTTGAAATAAAAATGCAAATAAAACAGAATTTTAAGCTACAAATTAGGTCTCCAATTTTTTTACATACATATATCATAAAACTAAGGCGAATTAAATCTCATCAATTAAGTCTTCAAGTAATTTTAGCTATCTGCGATATAGCTAAAAAATGTTTTATCGAAAACGAATTGATATTTTAAATTCCGATTGCTCTTCAAACTAACACAGTATTAAAGTTAAAAAGCGCTAAGCCAAAAAATATTATATGTATTTATTTACAATGGTAAATAATTATTTAATATATATAATAAAGTATTTATATTGTGGAGGCCTTCAAAAAGAACCCTTCGCCAATAGTTATTCTAAAAAAATAATCCAATACAATCAAAGATTTCATCGGTTTCTTTGATCACTTTTTTTTACAAGTAGGTAGGTATGATCAGCCTTCTGTCGCACGATGTTTTCCTTTACAAGCGAGTCAGACAGAAAGAGACAGATAGTCTTTTCACAGCTATGGATCGAACCTACGACCTAACCCGAAGTCACCAGGCCAACATTGCTTTTTAAGTTATTAAGCAAATACTAAATATTATATTGCTTAGGAATACTGTCTTTATTTAGTTAAACGTTAAAACATTTTTTTTTATTGAGCATGAAGTTATACAGTATGAAAGGCTAAAATATAATTATATTTTAACTATAATAATAATATATAATAATAATATATTTATTTATTTCTCACAAAAACATATACAATAATTGTCATTTTTCTTTGGAGAGACTGCTAGTGCTTAAGTGAGACTGATGCCTGTTAAAGGTTGTGCACCTGTGTTACAGGTCATCAGGCCTCCACCACTTCGGATCGACAAAATGATTTTATGTAAAGAATAGACAATTATATTAATTATAAGGAAACCACATGGTGTATGTGTATGTGTGTGTGTTTGTGTATGTGTGTGTGTTTGTGTATGTGTGTGTGTTTGTGTATGTGTGTGTTAGTGTATGTGTGTATTTGTGTATGTGTGTGTCTGTGTATGTGTTTAACTGTAAAGGAATGTAATAATAGATATTGAACAATCGCAGAATGATTCCTTAGAATTTAGCGAAATTTTAGAGGTTACACATTACAGTAACTTACCTCTTAGAGCAGCGAACGTGAATAACCAGCAGCACAATTCCCAGCAGGAGACACAAAGAGCCAACCACAACATACGCGACCCCAAGGAAAGGATTCTTGCCACCGAGGAGAGAGGTCGTCGATATTATAAATGTTTTTGTACCATCGAAATCTGTTACTGGATAATCTGAAAATATTCAGTGAAAATGAATTTAAGTGAAACCTCTTTTTTAAAAACCTTCTTTTTTTTAAATAAACATTTAAGTGAAACCTCTTTTTTTAATAAAATAAGAGCGTTTGATTACAGATAAGGTGAACTTTAACCCCAATTAATGAAAATTATTTTAATTAAAACACGTAAAAGAATAAAATGAAAATTAACTAATTTTAGACCATTTTGAGCCTAGGTTAAACGGCTATCAGGGGTAGCCTTCTGCTGATGTGTCTATCTGCTACTTGCTCATATGGCGAAGGAAAATATCGTGAGAAGAGCCTTCATAGACCCAAAAATCGATGTCAGACTGATCACCTACTAATCTATAAAATAATGAAAGAAATAAATGCAATCTCAGCAGACCCCTCCATGTAGAACCATTGGAATTTTTATTTATTTATTTACTAACTCTTCGTTACCTTACAATATAAAAATTGAACATAATTCAATGAAAAGGCGGTCTTATGGCTTTCGAGCTATCTCTTCCAGGCAACCACAGACAACACATTTTATTTTTAAATCAAAATTAATTACAGTATTAGGCACGTTATCAACGAAAATTTAACGATTTAATGTACCACGAAATAGCTGTTATCTAGTCGACCACAAATGCTTCCTAGTAGATTAACGTCAGAACAATTTTGTCGCAACCATATTTGTGAATAAAGTTTATTATTATTTTAAAAATATTAATAAATAAATAGATAATTAATTGCCTTACTGTAATCAACTTGCAGCGTATATGGTCCTTTGGCCAGTCCAATAATAAAACCAGCCCGAGTATGATCAACGCGTCGGTAGAGTTTTCTGAATGTTGGTAAGGCCGCGGTTCGCATCCAAACTATCAGGTCTTCATTCTACAATATATTCAATAATATAATGACAACAACTAGTTAGGTTTTAAGTCTAGTACTAAGGTTTAACAAAATGTGTCAAACAAATACCTTTTATATTAATTAGTGGTTCGGCCACATGTTGTTATCCAAAGAAATTGCTAATAACAATACTTGGACTTGGATAAAAATAGACATTTGAAATAAAAATAATTTTTGAATTAATGTACATAACATTATTACCATTTTTAAATATGTTGACATCGTTACGGTAACTCGGTGCTTTTTAAATGCCAATTAAGGTATAAAACTATCAACGTTAATTTAAAAAATAATTAATGAATTAGTCATATGCCCTATTCATAACAGCGTTAATACAATTTGACAGAAAGGGACGTAAATTAGTTGAATGTGCAATGAGATTGATTTTATTTATATTAACCATTTTAAAAACAGTTTTTAAAATATTATACAGATGTATAATATGGAAGAAAACATACATTTATGTTTTAATAAAACTATGACATCACGTTATTAATAAAAAATGTTCTGACCTGGAATCCATTATTATCAGTGTTGTTTGGATCCAACATCCAGACTGGTTTCCGCCAATTAACTGGCTTTGTGAAGTTGGCGAAAGCTAGAAGAATAGTTTAAGATTTTTTTGGCAATTTATAAGTGAGCAATTCCTTACTCAGGTATGGTGAAAGGTGATGAATGCAGTTGCATTTAACTGCCTCAAAATCTTTTATTACGTCAGCAACTTTTACACAACAAAAATTAAATCAAAATATCATAGTTAAAAAGAACACCGCAATAAAATAGCCATCAATTACCACGAAAGGGAAACCAGTAGTAATGCAATAAATGTGTATTTCTGTTCTGTGTACCCGGGTTTTTAATTTAATGGCATTAGATTCATTTAGTTGGTAATAAATGTACCTGTTTTAAGATCCCCTGGTGGATTTCTGAACTTAATGTCCTTGTCTGACGTCCATGCAATACCTGTGTTTAAGACTGGCACTTCAACCATCTTATTTATCTCCTGCGAGTACACTCGCAGACTATCTGAAATTACATAGGTTGAATGAAAGGGAAGTAGGGGCTAATGTTTGCCTGACCCAACCTGAGCCTGTGAATCAGAGCTCTGCTTTTTATGGCTGAGTTGATTAATGATTATGATAATATTATGCTGGTCCAGAGAATTAATCAGACTGTATTTTTTTATGCATGATTTGAATGGGCATTACCCTTAGTTCTAATTTTTACAGTATTATAATGTTATGACAGCAAGCAACATCAGCCAGTAATACTAATATTGCTTGTTGGATCATGTTTGACTTACAAGTATAAGACCAAAATTTATCATATGTACATAACAAAATTAATACTATATACACACTGTGTATGGTTTTGTTCCACCTAAAATAGTTATTGTTTCTCCAGGAGTTAAATCCAGGATCCTTTTGGAAAACCTGAACTGGACATTTAGGATTAAACCATGCAACAGCATTTACTACTTACCATTAAATAAAGAATTTGCTATGGCTCCACAAGGTGCTATTGGTTTCATTTTACCTTCCTCTTCTGCATATGAAAATGGGTCACAATCAGAGGATGGTGTTAGTGCTAGGTGGCCCAGAAGTTGGCTATCATCTCTGTTAAGTATAGATAAACCATAAAAAATAGATTAAATTTTGAATAATATATTAATCACCACATATAAATCTTTATATTGAATTAATTACAAATATAAATATTGATATTTGCGTAATGGTCTACACAAGTAATGAGTAACATTGAACAGCTACATAAATATATAAAAGAAAGTTTACAAACCTAGATTTGACATATCTTCTATGGTTTTGGTAGTAGTTGCTTAATCCATAATAAAAGTAGACATCACCCTTAAAATCTTCAGTAAGATTAAAATTTATTTGACATACACATGGTTCCAACATTTTAGTATCTTTGATAAATTTAGCGCAGGTTTCATTGACAGCATCTTCTTTCATACAATATGTATAATCAATTACATGTTCTTTAACCTAAACATAATAAAATAGTTCAAAAGATACAGTAATATTAATGTCTACCATCAACCTGTGTCTTAAAACAAACAACAAAGCTGTAACATAAACATTTAAAGCAATTACTTTATTTATATAGCTTACCTCATCAGAAAAGTAAAGTAATCCAATACCCACTGGGATAAAGGCTATTCCAATAACAAAGAAAGTTGGCAAAACAGTCCCAGCTGTTAAAATCGGTTGCCAAGCCGGTAGACGTTGCTGCTTGAATGCGGACTCTATAAAGACGTTTAAATATCAAAAATCTGATCAATACTCCAAGGCTAAGGTGTGTCTACAATTTTTGTTACCTGCAGGTCGTCTAGATTTAACATTTTGCTCAGATGTATCGCTAGAGGTAGCCATCGTCAAGGCATTAATATTTGAAAACAAAAAGTACGTTCAAAATACTTGAATTCTATAAGTTAAAAGAATTATCCAAATATTTTTTTATTTACAACTTAAGAAGTATTTTTGACAAAAATGAAATATGTAAGATCAGACTATCAAAGGCAAAATTAAAGACTGACAGACGCTCAGACTAGGGGTCTTCGTACCAGAGACCAACTAAACCTACTAACCATAGAAAAAATAATAACCCTTGTAATATCCTTTCCCCCTCTGGACATGGGCGGTCTACCAGTAGTACCAGCTTTTTGATATTTCAGTTTTAGCTACGCTTGGAGTTTATAATTGGCTAAGTTGTTGGCTGGGTACGGGGTTATATATGAATTGTATAGAATTATGGCATTTTTAAAGATAAAAATATTTTTCTTGAATAAAGTACCCACTTTAATACATGTAATGCCTACAAAACAACTAGACGTCATGAGAGATTTAGGAGCAAAACTCCCAAGTTCGCAATTCGCATCACTAGGCCGATGAAAGATATACATATACGAGTGGCCATATCCATAGAGCGACAGATAGAATTACTTCACAGACGAAATACAGATCTCAAAACTAGTAAGTCTGTGCCCGCACTCCGTTCAACGCTGACCGCTGTCGTCTGTCGTCCATCTCATGTAAATCGGTTGTGAATTGTAATCGGTTGCGAGTTGTAGTTGTGGGTTGCCGAATCCACTTTTATATCAATATTGTAAAGCAATAGTATATGAATAATTTAAGTGTTCTTATTAATTCACGTGCATCTTTACAATAAGGTCAAATTGATTTAACAAAAAAGTGGACATATTTAAATATGTCGAGTGATACGGCGAAGAATGTAAGTATCTTGTGATTTGTTTTTTAACTTTTATTTTATAACAATATTGTGTTACTGCATTGTTCATATTACGTTGTATATAATCGTTTTATGTAATTTTATTTAAAAGTGTTTTTAACTTCGATATGTATGACTCACCGTTGTTTGCTACTTACCTACTTAATACTCATTGACCAAGTTACTATACTATACATAACTATAATATGCATGCCACTGGTGAAATGGATCTCGATACAGTTAGCGGATGTGTGTCAATGTTTACGCGTACCAATTGAATATTTACAGAATGACAGTTTTAATGTCTCAGTAAATCACTAAACACTAACTCCCATTATCACAAGTTATTCCATTGTATGAAGGGCTTATCAGTCCTGGCAATGTACTCTACAGTTTTAATTATTTCCTGTTATATCCCATCGGCTTTTTATACTATTTCTCTTTATAATTTGCTTATTTATGTTTATAGCTTTAACAATTATTATTTTTACAGTTTTCAAACCTTGAGACTCCTGGGTATGTTGGATTTGCCAATTTGCCTAATCAGGTCCATCGTAAATCTGTAAAAAAGGGTTTTGAATTCACACTGATGGTTGTAGGGGAAAGTGGGTTGGGAAAATCCACTCTTGTGAACTCACTGTTTTTAACAGATCTATATCCTGAGAGAGTTATTCCAGATGCTACAGGTATGGGCTATGAATGTGAACAGCATTTACTTTTTCTTTGAGGGTAAGATTAAGTTTTAATAGTTAGTGGTAATTATGACTGTGTTTCTCATATCCAAAAATTTGGAGTCATTTACCACTAAGTCTCAATAAGGAATTTTACCCTAAATAACAGAAAAACTGTTTTACTAATTAACAGTAATGGTATTGTTAAAATACAAATAGAAGATAATAATATCTTTTAATAATATAATTAACAAAGTTTCTAATGAATCATTTAGTACACAATTTTATGTACCAGCAATTAGTTTTTTTTAGTAATATAAATAAGTACAGTGGTACTTCAATATACAAGTGTTTTGAGATACAAGCTGGCGAGCATGCAATATTTTACTTTGAGATTAGAGCAACTTATAAGATAATAAGATTCACATACTACACCAACAGTTTCTCCCACCTCAGAATAGACCTCAGTCTGTTTCTTTGTTTTCATATTTTTATAGGTAATATTCGCGATTTAAGCTTTTTGTATATTTGCAAAGCATTGTCATTGTTATTTTTATAACCATGGGTCCGAAGAAGATGAAGTGAATCATTTTCTTTTTTAAAATCACTTGACAAAACCAACTGAGGTGGTATTTTGGGTGTTGGAATGGATTAAACGCATTTCAATCAAGTTCGTTGGGGAAAATTGTTTTGATAAACAAGCAAGGTTATGGAACAAATTAAACTTGTATGTCAAGGTACCACTGTAAAAGTAAATCCATAAAATATTAAAGCTTTAATTTTATGACTCACAAGTTAAACTCAATTACATAGCTATATAGCAAGCAAGAAGCTTAGCTAAGCTTCCACTACTATTGCATAATTTAGCTTATCTTAGCTTATGGTTTTATGAAGCTTAACACACCTTTAGCTAACTTACTCAGCCTTTAGCTGTTGCGGAGATTTTACACTTGCAGCACAGTGCTAATAATTCCTATCCTTGGTAAAATCCAAGTATTGGTGGATGTGCATGATAAGGTGTTTATCAATTTGTAATTATAGTTAAAACATGTTTTTTTCTATTAAATAAGTTACTAGTTGTAACAAGAATTATTGTTGCATAAGAACTTGTTTTAAACAGTCCATTACATAAATATTGCAAGACTTTAAATCAATGTAATAGTTGATTATTCTATTGCCCTTTTTCACTGTGTTATTTTTATCCAACTAAAAATAAACTGACAGAGAGATACACACAGATATTTAAAATAAAATTGATGACAGAAATTACACCTAATCTTAAAAAAAATATGAAATATATTTACTATATTTGTTTTATATACAAGCTAATCTACTCAAGCTGACAACAGAAAAAGTCTACCTTGAAACAATAATTAAGCATTCTTTTTTTGCAGAGAAATTGAATCAGACTGTAAAACTTGATGCGTCTACAGTTGAGATTGAAGAGCGTGGTGTGAAACTGCGATTGACTGTCGTTGATACTCCAGGATATGGAGATGCCATTGATAATACAGACTGCTTCAAAGTAAGTTCTATTTGTGTAATAAATATTTCTTCTGTCCATATGTTGTAATTAATAACTCATCCTAAATAGCTGGACCGGACCTATTTTGATTTTTTTTCCGTGTTCAAGTGTAATCAAGAATTGTTAAGATTTACAATTAGCTAAAATGCTTTAAAATAAACAATCTAAATCATAAAAATTTAAAAAAAATCTGCTAATATTTTCCTAACTTTAAAATACATAATACTTTTATTATAATGTAGAAAATTAGTTTAATTGTTAAAAAGAAGGCGCTAATTTGTCAGTAGTTTTTCATAAAAAGAAAATTTTTACTTTAAAGATTTCATCTCTTTATAATGTTTTGATTGAGTAAATTGTTTACAAAAACTCAATTCAAGTGCATCTTTACAGTCAATTATACAATACATTGATGAGCAATTTGAGAGGTTCCTTCGTGATGAAAGTGGTCTTAATCGACGTAACATTGTAGACAACAGAATTCATTGTTGTTTCTACTTTATATCTCCATTTGGACATGGGTAATGCATATCATATATTATATTATCGTTTAATAATGGAGATTTGAATTTAGTGCATATAATCAATTTAATAAAGAAATTGGATATAGTTAACCTCATTATTTGGTTAAATATTGTCTTAGTTTAGTTACTAAAGTTGTTTAATCTCTCATAGGTATAAAGTAATTAAAGGTAGCCAAGGTTGAATTGATTATAAAATGCACCTCAATGGATAAAATTACAATAATCTGTGTTAATTGACGGGTCATAAGCTCAAGACCTTAATAAAAAATTTAAAAGCATTAAATAATTTTTATTATGAGGAATGTTAATTTCCAAAAATAAAATTGTTTTAATTATTAATTTATCTTAATATTATCACTAAGATTAAAAATAAGCTCTTTATAAAAAAATCTGTAAAATAGAAAAAAAGACATTGTTTGAAATAAGTAGTTTAGTACATAACTTAATTAATTCCAGACTGAAACCTTTGGACATTGAATTTATGAAACAATTGCATAACAAGGTGAACATTGTACCCGTGATTGCAAAGGCAGATTGTCTTACTAAGAAAGAAGTTCAGAGGCTTAAGTCCAGGGTAAAAAATAATTACTATTAATGTTATTGATTCACAGTATACTATGCAGAGAGAAGACTATATTTTTTACAGGAATTACATTTCTAATTAAAATCCTATTCCATCAGTATCTGATTATATAGGCTAAGTTATAGGTATTTAAATATGCAAATCGTTCAGTTCTTGCGTTGGGCCCGGATAAGCAAAATTATATCTATTACTTTAATATTATATCTCATAATGTTATAGCTTCTAATTAAAAATTAAAAAATGTAAACAAATATTAGAAGGGAAAAATTAAAATTGACTGAAAATTTTATAATAAATACTTAATTGTACTTAAGAAGATAATTATAATTTTGGGTAGTTCGACTTAACAATAAATGTGTTGTGTCACAAAGTGTACATTTAATATTTATTTCAACAGGTGATGGAGGAAATAGAAAGAGAGGGTATTAAGATATACCCTTTGCCAGATTGCGATAGCGATGAAGATGAAGATTACAAAGAGCAGGTAAATAATAAATGTTGTGGGTATTTAAACAATATTAAAAGAAACAGTCGGCTGTCGATGATTTAAAACTCAAAACCAGAGATAAATTTCTAATAATTTCGTTTAAGTTAGTTCGCAATAACAAGCGTTTTAATAACTATGAGGGCGGAGGTCTCTAAGTCTATAAAAGTTTAATCAAAATTCGTGATTTTTATATTATTATTATGTATTATAAATAAAAATTACAAATTATCGCAAGTTTTTACTTAATTTTTATTTCTGTGCGTACCTCAACGATGTATGTAGGTTATACCGGGATAGAGTGTTCATTTTTTCAGTATTCTTGCCAGTTCTTCTGGCTATAATGCCGATATAATAATTAACAATGCCACGACAAAGTGGATCGGATCTTTACCGATAAAGCGGTAATGCAGTAAATGGCGGGACCGATTTTCATGACTGCTTAAGTGGATTCCAGAATAGTAGATTATTTACAATTAGATGTTTTTTGTTTGAAATTTTGTGTACACACATCTTAATTACAAAACATCGTCTATCGGGTTCACTAGTAAGATATTTACCCAAAAATTATTAGACAAATAATTAATTATTTCATTTTCTTTTCATGTTGACATTCATGATTTTACACAGTTATCTATGCATAAATGTTTTTTTGTTGATTAAGTAAACGAAATACTTTGGTAAATAGTTTAAATCTAAAATATATCGGTTTTAAAGTGTTTGATGATATACTAATATTGCTTTTCTATAATATTTTTGTTCGTACTGTGTTTAGGTTCGTCAGCTTAAAGCGGCTGTTCCGTTCGCTGTATGCGGTGCCGGACAGCAACTGGAAGTACGAGGACGCCGTGTTAGAGGTCGTCTCTATCCGTGGGGCGTGGTCGAAGTTGAGAACCCGGAACATTGCGACTTCATCAAACTTCGGACTATGCTTATGTAAGCTTTGAAAATACAAACATATGCTATTTAAAAAGAATGTTGCAATGTACGGAACCAAATATTTATGGATTTAGATGTGCCTTAAATCTTCTGTCTTCTGTCTCATTCACTTGCCCTCTTATTCATTTTTGATTATTTGATAAAAAAATACTGACATACAAACCTTGTTCTAACAAAGGACACGGTTAGAACAAGGTTTGTATGACAGTATTTTTTAATCAAATAATAAAATTTTCATTTACACATAATACTTTTTTATTAATAAGAGAGCACTCGTTCGGAAGTCATGCGCTTAACATACATTTACAGACTGAGCGCAACAATAAAAAATTGTCTATGAATGAAAAAATTACGTTTTCGTGCTTTTAACCGATACTTCCTAACTTATATTTACAGAACCCATATGCAAGACTTGCAAGAAGTAACTCAAGAGGTTCATTACGAGAACTATCGCTCAGAGAGGTTGGCTAGGAACGGACAAGTACCAAAAAGACATACGTAAGTCACAGATAATACTAGAAAAGAAAAGATTTTATGTCAAAAAGACACCTGTCAAAATATATACACAGCTTAATATAGTAGCTGGGGTTGATAAATCCTACACTGCAATGATAGCAAAAGTTCTCTAACACAGGCACGAGAAATATATTTCTGTGTCGGTTTTATTGCCATTTCATCAACATTTTTTTTTATACGGCTAATATAGTTTAGACTTTATTGTCTTGTTATACATATATAAAAATACCTAGCTAATAACTGATTATAGATCAACCGAGAGTGGACTTAGCGAAAACTCAAACGATTTGGCAAATGGTTCGACTGAAGATGGTTCTGGACGCGACAAAGTACTCCGTGAAAAGGTAAAAAGCTCAAAGCGTGTTAATGATTTAGATATATAAGTTCAAATATGCAAAATTTTAAAGGATCTCAAAAATTTTAACGTGGGAAAGAGTAGTATTTTCTTGAATATGAAATATATATAAATACGGATTTGAATAGTTAAACTATTATTTTCTTATCATTCAAGAATGAGTTTTATATAACTAAAACTTTTAAATAGTGGATGTTAATTGTTTTCATATATTTTCTTCATTAAGTCCTAGCAGAAATAATAATAAAACTAGCATATTTGAGCTTGCGCACTTATTACAATTTTAAATCAACTTCATCATAGTACACCATGTCATTTGTATATAAATATTTATTAGCATATTCACGTGAAATTTGTATGGCTTATGGCTGTTTAGGAAGCGGAGTTGCGTCGAATGCAAGAGATGCTTGAACAAATGCAGCGTCAAATGCAACTGCAAGCTGCCAGTACAACAACCGCATAGTGCACGCTCCACGCACAGGTATAGATATCGTCCACAAACATAGACCATAGACATTATATTCTCTAGTTTCATTTCCGTTGAAAATGGAATGCGGTTGGCTTTTGTCAAACAGTTGAATTTCGGTTGACAGTTTAGTTTAGACAATGAATAAAGATACCCATCAAAACTTTTTCTGATTTGTCACTGTCAAACTTCAAATAGAAAATTACTTTCACAGCTCGTCAAACTAAGTTTAAGTGTTTAGACTAACGTTAAAGTTATGATATTTATCAATATATTTTTCGTGTTATCAAGAAAGCTAACAATTTTTATACGTAAGTCTTAAATTTAAATTCTAGTTGGACAATGGTATGGCTGTCCGGCTGCCTGATTCGTGTGACGTCGTCAATTCAATATTACGCGCCATCCCGTACTGTGTAACCTCCACTTAACTTCGGATATAAATCAATAAATTTATTAGAGATTTATAAATATCAGAGGTTAGAATGCCAAAAATATATTATATACGACCTTTTCCAAGCTTTAAAAACGCATTGCAAACAAATAATGTAATTTCCGAAAGTTTTGTGTTTCATGTAAACTATGGTGATGACTATAATAGTTGAAATTATACATAATAGTCATTCTTCGCATAAAAATATGGTTTAATATTCAAATAAAAATAAACCGTAAGACAATAGAATAAGGTTTAATTTTCTAAGGAAAGTTCGTGAATTTGTACTATACCTTTGTTATTCTAGCCTCAAAAATAGGTTCCTAATTATAAGAAAATATTATATTGCACCTTTGTGTTTATTCGTATTAAATAGTGTATTATGTACTTTAGATTTAGGTTTTATTAGCGACGGACAATGTCTGGTTTCTTAATGTCGTAAAACAGATTTTGATTATATAGGAAATATTTGATCTGACTCCTAACAAGAATTTTCTCGAAATGTTTTTATTCTCATTTTAGTGCCATCTGTCTCAGTATGATTTATTCAAGTATTATTTTATTGTATTTTAACTATTTGACTGAATGTGTGTATTGTCCCAAATTATTTCTAAATTTCATGTGTCGTTCAATGTGTCATGTTTAATGGCGCCGTTCGCGAATTACAGTAAATTTTCTTACGTAATACTAAAAAGAATTTTTTGGGAACCTAATAGTAGGTACTTAACTTTTGGCGAATATGACACAGAGAAGGCATAGAAAAATTGTATTCTCCATTAGTAATATTTAGGATTATTAAGTTTTCCATGTGGTGCATTTATAGAACTTAAGACTTCTCTCTGTTTACAACGTAATCATTTATTTACAACGTCAATAAAGACCCTAGGGCCAAAACTAGCCATGGTATAGTCTCTGATGTTTGTTAATGCTGTTTTATATATGACCTATGCCTTAGTTCAGACTTAGAGAATGTTCAGATAAATCTTAGACATAATTGGTGCCAAAGTTATAAAATTCTTATCGATGAATATCAACGAAAAATTAAAGTCACAATACATAACAATGTAGTTAAATTGTAATGATTATTAATAATGAAATATAATGTAAAACTACGTATGTAATCATATTTTTTATAATAAAATACTTATATTGACAATGGTTTATTTTATTTATGCCTAACCATTCTGTTGGTATTATATGGCCTAAAGGCTGCTCTTTGTCTCAGAACCTATAACAAAATTCGTTATACAAAGAACCAATATAATTCTAACTTCATGTTCATTAATGCCAAATAGATAATAAAAATAAAAGGAATCAAGATCATTTAATGCAATTTCCCCTCTATTTGCCATGCAATTTTAGTAGAAGTATACACTTGGTTTGAGAGACAATCAAATATGAAGAAATTAAACATTCAAATATTTAGAATAGCTGTTGTAGTTATGTGGGTGCATTTTTTACATAAACTTATATTGACTAATTACTTAAATATGTTTAAATGATTATTTTTCTTAACTTACTTGGAACATTATTAGAACTTTTCCGTTGATCTATTATTTCCATCTTGGAGTTTATGTTTAGATTAGATTGATGGTTGAGTAAGAGGCTTAATCTAATATATTAGAAGACAAGTGCGTTTTAAAAAAGTTCTTGAAAAAAGTACCCCCTTGTACATAGGTGTCCTTTAGATTTCTTGTCATAATGAAACACAATAAATTAGTTCAAACTTATTATTATAGGTAATCTGATTATTATTACATGATTAAGTTTTTATTAAACATTTATAATAAAAGAATCATAGCAAAAATTAACAAAAGATTTTTTTATATGGTATCCTTGCTCACCGGCCGGCGCGGGCGCTGTCTCAAATATCAATACGAATCGCTACGATGTGGATGCCGGTTTTCTAAGACGTTGAGTGGAGAATTTTCCTCCGTCTGGATATTCCCTCCAGGTCACCACTTCGAAGCCTCTACACTTCCAAAGTTGTGTCAGGTCCACTGATTCATCAACTTGAAGACTTGTTTGCGATATAGACGCTTTTTGAAGTGAAACTTTTTTAGGCGCATGAGAGTAAATTTTTTTACAAATGTAACGTCACGCAAGTATGCAACGGAAGTGTCAAAAGAGAGAGAGAGCGCTCGAGACCGATTGAGAGAGAGTAAGACAGGGCGAACGTGAGAAAGATCGAGAGAAAAAGTGAGATAGAGCGATTATTGTATCACGCACAGTGCCATGGAGCGATTAAAGATTGAACGAGAGAGAGAAAAAGGGATATTGAGAAATAATACATGCTATATTGGTTTGTGTATTCGTTTACTAGTTAATTTATTTATATATATTATTATTAGCACTTATACGTACAGTGAATAGAGATATACAAATACATACATGGAGTATTAGGGCTTTTACCTTTTTTATTTACTTATTGATAAAAAAGCTTGCCAACCATTGATATACAAAAAACCCAAGATGCACAGTCTCGAATAAAAGTAACGCTCGAAAGTGTCCCGTAAATTATTTCTGTCTCTTTCTATAAGTTACAAGCAAATATTATTGCAAAATCAACCTTACGCGAATTGTTTAAAGTTGTAATTACAACGCAGTGTACTTAAAGCAATAAAATTTTACGACCGACCGTGGTCGGTAGGACAAGGTATTGAGTGGAGTCGAACATGACTTTTTTTTTCATTATACATTAATATGTATTTAGTATTTTAAGAGTTTGTTAAATTGTGTTTTAAACACATAAATATACTTTTATTTGTGCATAAATATGTTTTTGGGTAGCCTATGGGTACATAAAAAACCAAATAATAACTGTTAAAATTGTTTATTAAAATATTTGGTTCAAAACGATTTAAATCTTTTCGTTAAAACATTTAACGCATTCTTTAGTGAAATAGTCTTTTTAACAAGTCTCGAATTCTTTATACGAACTTTTAAAGGTGTATCCAAAACTGACCCCGTGCTTAGAGAAGTGGTAGGAGATTTGAATTTCTTTTCAATTTCTAAATTAAACATTGAACTCGTAGAACTCGTATTTCAATCTGTAAGCAATATCAAAATATTTACGAACATTAAAAAAAATGTTAAATTGGCTACCTCCTGACCTACACGTTACATAGCGTTTTTTTTTTTCAAAAACTACACACAAAAAAAGTTCAAAAGTACATAAATTTATTTAAAAAAAAAACAAATAAAAAACTCAGAACAGGGTCATTTTTATAATGCGACTAAAATAAAAAGAAGACTGTAATGCGTTTTTCTAACACTGAACAAGCAGCTATTGAAGTTGGCCGTATAGAAGTTTTTGCGTTGAATGAAGTTTTTAGAAAAAATTAATAAAAATCACACATTGCTTGTTATAATCAGTCATAAAAACAACAAAAACTGATCAATAAAGTTTTTTACTTACCGAAAATACGATATCCCTTCCTATCCTTTTTTAGCCTTCTTGACGTAATATTTTTACAATTTCTCACAGAACACTTTGACATTTTTAACGACTGCTCCCAGCTGCGAGCGAAGCGAGACTATTTGAAATGAGCGCACAATTTAGAATGTTGCGCTCATTTTTCGAGGACGTTTTCTAGACGTTGAGTGTGCATCTTGGGTTTTTTGTATATCAATGTTGCCAACGGCTTACCTTAGTAATTATTAATTCACAAAGAAGTTTCACTTCTGACATGTGTACTTTGTACGCACACACTTTTTTATATTGTGTGTGTTGCGCTATAGAAGCTTTGTTTTATTTGAACCAGAACTGTTTTGGAGGAGAAATTGTATGGTAAGTACCCTACCTAGCAAAACAAAAAATATATAAACACACACTTTTACATACTTTTTTATTACTAGAAAACTGTAAAAAAGTAATTTTTAAAAATTACTGAATAAAACCCTAATATTTTACAATACTAAGTATGCACTAAGTTCATTGAAGTCAATGTTCGTTTGAAAGAATTACATCAAAATTGAATTTACTGTAGTGTAGTTCCTGTTCAAACATTCAGAGGGTGCTTCAAATTGATCGTTCAAAAATTGCCGCCAGTGGGCGTTCTTTTCCTATACTTATATTACTCTTTGGTATTATCTATGGGTAACACTGCCGCCGCCATAGCATGCCATAACGAAAACATTTTATAATTTTAGTGTGTTATCAAAATAACAGACCAATTCATTAAAATTTAACTCCTAGGAATTATGGCAATTGTAGAAGATGAAGTTCGTAATGGATCAGAAGGAGAGGATGAAATTGAAGTGGTTGTCGAAGAAGAAGACGGTGACCAAGATTCTGACGACTCAGACGTAAGCATTTTCCTATTATCTTTTTATTCATTCAAATAATTCTATGGTAAATTATTTATTTTTATTTAGTGATTTTGGTCCCGAGTATTTCTTATTCGATTTAGTATGTGTTGATGTTCAGAAACCTATTCGTAACATACTAACCTTTTCAAATATATTTATTTATTTAAAGGTGATCTATTCAAGTAGTCAAATCTAGTATGTTTGAAACAAAAATTTAATTTATTTGTAACTGTTATTTATTTAGAAACCTCTCAAGCTGTCTAATGCAGTAATTACTCATGTTTTTGTAGGATGACGATGATGATGAAGTTGAAGATGCTATGGAGAAAGTAAATGAATTAGAAAGGAGAATAGAAGAAGACCATTATAATTATGATGATCACATAAGTTTAATTCAGGCGTTATGGTATGCAGTTTAATAATAATAGGTTTTAGTTTTGTGGATATAATAAAGCTGAACGATATATATTTTCATGACAGTTAATGTTGCAAAATTTATTAACAGGCGCCTATCAGACTTAGATCGATGGAGAGCTGCGTTTGATAGACTTCAAAATACTTTAGTGCTACGACCAGAACATTGGCTTCTGAGAATTCAAACTGAAGAATCATTAGCCCATACAAGTGAAGCTCAGGCAGAGATAGTTAATCTTTTTAAGCTAGCTACCCTTGATTGTTATTGTAAGTAATCACATTCAAATTAAATCTACATTTGAAACAAGTTTAAAATGCAAGATTTACTATTGTAATCAAATAATAAAAATTGCTTCAGTTTCAATATCATCAGTATTGGAGAAAAAGTTTATTTTATCTGTGAAATTTGAAAATGTAGTAGACTATTTACTACCATAGAAACACGTTTTTAAGAAAAATATTTAAAACCGTTTCAGCCATATCTATTTTAAGTGAATGGTACTCATGGTCATTAAGCATTAATGACGTAACAGAAGTGCGTGGGCAACTTGAAGAAGTGTTACGACGTGCAGGTGCTGATCCACTCTCAGGAAAAGCCTTTTGGGATGCCCGGTATGAGATGGAAAAAGCACAACTTGAAGCCATGAGGTAAGCAAATTTAAAACACATATAATAACTAGCTTGATAGTAAAGTATGTATTTATTTTATTACAGTCAATACCTATTATCATAACTAATTTATAATTAAAAAGCTTATTAAATTTTATTTTACTGCGTCAATCTGTTACACTTATGGGAATTGCATTGTCAAACCTTGTCATATATGTATGTTGCATGTAAACAAATGATTACATATTTGTAAGAAATGAATTGTGTGTTTGTGTGCAGTGAAGATGATTCAGAGTATGAAACACAAAAGAAGCGTGTACTATGGTGCTTGGAAGAGACATTGTCGCGACCACTTATCAGAGGTGAGGAAGTGTGGCAGCCAATGGAAGAATTAGCACTACAATTATATGACCAGGAGTATGTGGATAAGGTATAAACATTTTCTTATTATTTGAGACAATTACATATATTGAATTCTTTTTGGTATTTTCTCATTGATTTTGAATGTTTTATAAGGAATAAGATGTTCAAACTTCATTCCTTATTTGCTCATTGGTTGCCTTATAAATTGGTGTTGTTTTAACTTTACAGTAAAGTACTATTGTCTTTAAATCATCTGTAATTTTTGATTGTTATTATGATAGATGATTAGTTGTCTATGCTTCCTAACCTAATGGAACTGTTATTTTGTCAGAATTGGAATACATGTTAATAGCAAAACACATGAAAAACTGCCAAGTTGAGGCTATAGTAATAAAATGAAATGACATGAAAAAATTACTTTATGGCAGCATGACAAATGTCATCAGACAATGAACATAACTACTTAAAATAGACTATATAAGACAAAACATATTTATAAACATTCTATAATTCCCAAATATGATGAATGTTTTGTCACTCGTTAATTATTATTCTGAATTTTCTTTAATCTTTTGATTATTGAAAAAACATTTTTATTTAAGAATGTTTTTTTTTTAATTTTGGTTTAATTACTAATTGCATTTTTATTAACAAAGTTTTATTTCAGATAAAAAAGGTCCACGAAGTGGCTGTTGAATATTTGCAGAAAATAACTGGATTTGAAGATAAATTATTGGTTATTGAGTAAGTTGATTTATTTTTAAACAAACTATGGAAACATAAGGAAAATTGTGTTTGAAGTTGTTGCTGTATTTAAAAATTAAATCAGTGTTTTTAACTCATTCACAATGATTCACAAACCATTTTTACTCACTCACTTCGCTGGCTCGGTGATATTAAAAATTCCAGTGCTACCTGAAAGTTATATTGATTTAGTTTTTAGAAATAATTAATATTAACATAGAACATGCCTATAAGACTAGACGTAGTTTTGTTAGTTATTTATAGTAATCATCAAATTATTTTTATTTTACTTGCAGAAAAAAGTATGTTTTAAACATTTCTTGCATCTCACTACTTTTTACGCTTTTACCACTAAAATTGTTTTTGAACAAAATTCCGATTATAAACGTAAATTTTTTTTAAGGGATGTTGAAGAAAAATACAAAATGTACCAGGAGTACATAGATACAGTGAAGGACTTGGCCCAAAACGAAAAGTATTCGGAATGCGACAGTAATGGTATACTAAAGGTTGGTATTGTATACAACATAACTAAAAATTTATGTTCACGATGACTGTTATGTAAAGAGCAATTGTTATGTCGGTACGTTCATAGAGAGAAAAATCGCTTGGAGCTCGGCCGGGATTTTGATGCACGATTAGAGTAGCATGACACAATTATAACGATTCGATTGTTAGCTAATTGCAATCCTATGCATTATGTTTATAAATAGATGGAAATATACCAACATTTTTATAAATAGATTTCAAGTTAATTTAAATCTACCCATAAAATGATATTTTGCAATTTTTGTTTTTTTGTTATTAAAAAGCGGATCGGACAGATGGTGTACTGTACACGCTTAAATACAAAATTTCTAACTTACATAAACATACAAAATCTAATTGTTAATAATCTGAACTATAATCGAATCTTCTTAAACATTCATCAATATTGGTTGACCCATTTATTGCATTATGGGTTTGTAGGGAAAGATTTGATCGCCTTGGTCGTGTCATTATTGATGATAATATCCGCACGAAAAGCCTATACATTGTGAAACAGACGCTTAAAGAAAGGGATATATAAACTAAAGTCGGCTGCTAGACTTTAGAAATTATATTTTTTTTGTATTTTGTTACGTTTTGGGTTACGTCCTAACAGGATAAAACCTCCTCAAATATTTCTGCTGAATCGGTTGAGCCGCTCTTGAGTTAAATAGTATAACTAACACGACTTTCTTTAGTAGGGAATTATTATCATAGACATATTTATTTTTCGATTATATAGCGCATGATATTGCTTGATTTAACTTTAAACATAAGTAATGTAAGAGCCTTATTACGAATCCTTGCCATTAGGTTTTATACGATCGCGCGACTACAGAATGCCTTACGTGTTCTCAATCGCACGATCTGTTACTCGCGTACGCGCGTCACGTGCAACGTACATCGTCACGTGAGACGATACGTCGCGTGCTAGACTCGTGCACGCGGAGATGTCCACGGAAATCGACCTTCTGGGTGCTGAAGATGCAGCAGGCTGAACATGAGAATAAGGAGTTTGACGAGGTAGGTTTATTGGGTAGTTCATATATTCCGCCAATAAACATAAAACTTTTTTCTGCTTTTCTACTTCCATAAAACCAAAATTATTGTTCATCTTAACTTTACTGGATTGTGCATCATAAATATAATTTTTCTTAGGTAAAAACTATATTCGAAACGGCTCTATCAAAAGGAATGGATTCGTACAAACAAGCTGAGACCCTATGGTTGAGTTACTGCGAATATACACGGCGGAAGACGGCTTTCGACAATGAACCGGAAGTAGAAAGACTAAGGTCTACGTTTCGACTCGCCTGGGATTCATTGGCTGAGGTAGGAGGTGATATTAGAAGAAGTAACTGGAATATAGATCATAATTGGATTGATTCTTATTAGATTACATTTTCATGTGTTTTTGAATTTTTTTCACTCCAAATCTCGTGTTATACGAAACTTAAACATTCCGTTTGAATTTAGAGTAAATTGTCAAAGTGACAAATGACCAACAAATCAAATTGATACATTTTAGGCTTGGGGCGAAGAAGCCAATGATTGTGAAGTACCACTGTTCTGGGCTAGACTCGAATACAAGAGAATGAAAGACCCAAAGCAAGGGAAGGAGATATTTGAAGAAATATTTAGTGAGTATTATCATTCAGACCAATTAAGTCACTATTGAATAAATTATTAGTATTATAAAGATTGTAGAGTCAACCCTTTAATAAAAGACATTCTTTGCAAAAATAACGACTGTGCATTAATTATTTGAATCTATTTCCTTTTGCAGAGTACGGTGAAAATAAAACCCTATCTAAGTATTGGGAAGCGTTAATACACTTGGAAAAGTGTCGAGAGCCACCGGCCAACGAGAGACGGTTGCGCGAATTACATCGGCGAGCTTTACGAAGTGTCACAGATTATCCACCGACGCTGGTTCGTCTGTGGACAGACTTTGAAAGGGATAATGGCGAGCTACAGACTATGTTAGAATGTTCAGAGCTGTGTCAGGTAAAGACTGTGATTTTTTTAAAGAAGAACTATATATAAGAAGGAGTTACCACAGGCCCATAGCACAGTTTATTATGTTTCCGTTCTATTTACATAATTAAAATTTTATAGTTATTTTTAATATAAAATAAAATATACTGTCTACTCGTTGACATGGTAGCGAGTGTGCCTGTCAGTATAGTAATATTGAAATATTTAAAATAAATTTTCCATAGACATTTCAATACTTTTTAAATAGACGGTATGTTAAATCAAATTTATTTAACTCTATCTACGACGAAATTGTTGCAGGCTAAAGTAAAAGAATGGCGAGACAACTATCAAGCGATGAAAGAAAAGATGACGGGTCAAAAACAAAAGGGAAAGCAGACACAAAACAAAAAAGGAAAGATAGACAAAAGAAAGCAGACCAACACTCAAGGGAAAAGAAAGTCAGGAGAAACACCTGAAGGTAGTGACGTGAAAAGGAAAAGAGAAGGAGATATGGAAGTGGAAGAGAGCGAAGGAGATAGGGGGAGCGGGACGAAACGACGTCATGATGATGATGATGAAGGTAGTTTATTATTATGTGTGTTGTAGGTTTGTTTACGATGTTTATACTTCACTGTAGTAATATATGGTGGTAGTAGTAGTAATATTTGGTTTAAAAACATCAGTTTATGAACGGATAACCCCGAGGTATCATAGTTTTGTGTAATAAGCAAGTGCCCTAATTACTCAAAACTATGAAAGCCGTTAAATAACGAAATAAATATACAAAGTACACAGTTTTTTTATTAGTATAATACAGGTGGTATAGTAAAACGTAACTGTATTATTCAAGCACATTTATTATTTAATGCATTACTGGTAATAACGAGAGTATTAGAAAGATTTAAAAATATATATTTATTTGCAGGTGATAATAAACGTCAACGTAAAGAAAGTACGAGCGAGACGAAGCGGTTTGGTACGAGAGAGGCTTGTACTCTATTTGTTAGCAATCTGGAGTTCAAGTACGTGTACTTATATTAGTAAATTTTAGGCAAAAAAAATTCGTCAATGATTTATTTACTTTAAAAATAAATAAAAATACACTTAGTTCTTAATCTAACTGTAGCATTTAATATAATTAATATATTTTTTAAATGTTTTTATAAGGGAATATTTGTTTTGCTTTTTCAAAAGTAAAATTTGAATTTGTTTGGTTTTATGAATATACTTTTTTCTAATTAAATTCAGTACTGTATAGGAATTGGATATTTGATTATTTGTGTAATTTTTAAATATCAATTCAAAGACGTGAATTCTACGCAATTTTTTTCTCTAATAAACTTTTATTATTTTGTTGTAGGGTAGATGAAAAAAGCCTACGTGAAAAGTTATCTGAGTTTGGTAAAATTGTGTCAATGAGGGTAAAAGCTGGAGTCAAAGCTTTCGGTGGATCTATATGTTACTGCCAGTATGAAACGCCGGTAAGTTAATTAGTTTAATTTTTCCTTTCATATAAATTATTTGATTATTATATATATGTTTAAGTTAAAAAGTATGTAATTTAAAAAGTCGGTCGAAAATGTTAAGGAACTTTTGTTTGAAGCAATTAATCTAATTAGATTGTCTGTATGTATAAGTAGGTTTATTATTAGCCTTTGCGGACTCGGAAATAATGTTCCTTTTACGGGAATTGACTTGAATGAGATTTAGGTTTTAAGCCATTTTTTTACAATTACTATGTCATAAACTGACTCTGTCTTTTTAAATATTTCAGTCTTAGACCATTATTACAGTAAATATTCTTACTTTACTAACGAAGATATTTTTTTTACAGGAATCAGTAGACGAAGCAGTAAAACATGACCGTGTACCGTTAAACGGTAGACCGATGTTCCTTTCGCGGTATACGGCGACGAAAAGTACACCCACATTCAAATATCCCACCGACGTTGAGAGGAATAAGTTGTTCGTAAAGAATTTACCATTTTCCCATTGCACTAAAGAGGCTCTTACTGAGATATTTGATAAACACGGTGCTTTAAAGGACGTACGAGTCGTCACTTTCAAGTAAGTATATGTAACAGCAGAGCTATTAAGGAAAATAATTTTGTAAGATATGAACACATTATATACTGGTGGTAGACCAGGCCTTTAAAAATAATAAAAAGTAAAAAAATAATAGTAGGATGAAACCATTGGAAAAGGAGGCGAATATTATAAAAATGAAAGGAAAAATAATTTATGGGCGATCTGAGTTCGGGAATGGGGAAGCGTTGAGTTTTAAGGGTTTATCTCGATTTCAGGCAAAACTAATAGTCAATGTCAAATAGCAAAGTTGTAGATAATAAGATCTAAAACTTTTGTATTTACAACTTTTTCACATGACCTCAAAATTTACGTGAAAAATTAAAAAAAAAACAAGTTTTTGAATATTTATCATCGTTAACAAAAAAAAAACTATTATTTTTTTCGTTTCAAAAATTATCGACCCTGATCTAACACCTGTGTTTTTGTAAGAATATTTATTATTCTGTAGTTACGCTGTGTTGAACGAGATGAAAGTGAAGTGTAGTGATTATGGAAATAAGTTTATTCCGAAGTACAGGAATCATACAGAAATCTTAGATGAAATTTTCTTTTTGGACCTTTTTGAAAAATAGGGATTTTCTGATATTTGATATTATAATTTTAGCCAATACACTAATCATCTTTCCATGCCTTTCCTATTTAAAACCTTTGTTTAAGTAAATTAAAACCAAGAATGACATTATTGATTTAAAAATATATTTACTTTCCAGAGATGGAAAACCCAAAGGCCTTGCATACATAGAGTATGAAGATGAGGCATCAGCAAACACTGCGTTGGATAAGACCAATGGTCTATTAGTCGCTGATCGGCAGATAGATGTCGCTATAAGCGCACCTCCGCCAAAGAAAGACGCAGGGCAAGTGAGTCTCGGCTTGCCCAAACGAGATACGGGAGGAGGAATGTATGTATTTTTATCTATGTATATGAATGTATATATTTTTGTTCGCGTTCATCTGCAATCGGCTATCAGCCATAATAAGAAATTTTCTGAGGTTAATTTGGGTTGGGTGCGATTCTATTGAAAGCCACTGTATGTGTTGTAGAAACTGGATGTTATATTAGTTTCTCTGGTCTAGGTCTGGATATATTTGCCATCTTTTTAGGCGAGTCACGCCATTTCTATCTATATAATCTTTATTTAAACTTATTATTTATTTTAATTCATAGTTATACATTTCTTATAAATTTATATGAGTAAATTTAAAATTATATAAAACAATACATAAATGCTTAAACGCATTCTTGGTGTGTAACATGAAGTATAATATTGACTGGTGAAGCAATGGTTTTGGATCGTTAGGCACGGAAGACCTGACTGACTTTACAGAAGACAATACATGTAAATAAAAATGAATTGCAAAATATGTTAAGCGCTAATCTCGAAGAGTACTAGACCAATTTGACAATTTTTTTTAATGTCGCTGAGGAAGATTTTTACACGGTGTTAGTGTGTTTTTCTTTTTTCTACCTTTAATTTAAGGCGACACGAAGTTCGCGGGAGCAGCTAGGCATAAATAATACTGTGAGATATACTCATATTTCACAGTGTAATTGCTATTATATAAATATTTTGTATTATGATTTTTGGTCCTTCAGTCCGGATTAATTCACTTTTAAACTGGCAAGGAAGAAATCGGTCGAAAGCGATATCGCCATTCCTTGTCCTAATTATTATTTTAAATGGACTGTATTTCCTGCAACGAACTGTAAATAAATAAAAAAAATCAATATCCTTTTCCGAAGTTTTCGTTCACAAGCGTTTTGTTGACATTCATATTAAAAAAAACATATTTTACAGGAGACGGACACAGCTCAGTAGTTTCATACCCAGCGTGCTTCAAAAGGCATCTACAAGTAATGGCAAAGGCTCAGCCAATGGCGATAAACGACCGCTCTCAAACACCGACTTTAGAAATCTTCTGCTCAAAAAGTGATGCGAACAACATAGTTTTGTCCGATTTGTATAGTAAAAGCATTATTCATAATGAAAAAAAAAATGATTATGCTCTCTGGGCCGAAAACTCATAAATAATCATTCAATTGAAGAGGCTGTTGTCTCTGTCTGTTTTCGATTCCAGGAATTCGGTTCTAAGATTATTTGGCTTGGCTGAAAATGACCAATGGTAACTACACTATTGTCTGCCCCATCTGGTGTGTGAAGTGTGAGTAAATTTTATGCTGACATTTTACTACACATAAGAACAAAGAAATTAAGATATTAAATATTTTTTTAAGATAACATCATAAACATTGAAGTTACTTAAACAAAACATTAATAATTTAACTGGTTAACGATTTTGTGTTAGTTATATATTTAAGTCAACCAAACCAATATATTGGGGTCTTCTCATGAATTACAACGATAGAGTGGCTTTCTTTTTGGTATAATATTTATAAGTGTATACACTATGCAATGAATAAAGATTATCTTTGAATTTAAAATTGGGATTTATTTTCCATCTAGGCTTTTTACAGTTAGGCTATTACGTAATTTCAATATTGAGTTTTCGTAATCACAATTTGAAACATCAATATCAATTTATTGAATTTACGTGGTAAGCTACAGTTGTTTTTTAAAAGATAATTTAGAATAACTAACCGTTACTTTAAAAATATATTTATATATATTTTAGAGTTAGCTAGCTGAACCATAGTTCCGTTTTTTTATCGTACAATTTTTTTGACAGTTGTGAAATTCTTACATATTAAAAGTATTATAAAGAACGATTTGTTAATAAATTAAACGTCTTCTACTGAATACATATTACCGATACACAGTCACTTTATCCTTAAACTATAGCTCAACTGCATTATTTGACGCAAATTATAGAGGAACAGTGTTGAAATGCCACAGATTATATTTATGGTATAGTTTTGATTCTTAATCGCATAAAATCCCGTACGAGATAATCACCTTTTAATGTAGGTCCATATTGTGCGATCAACATTACTAGTACTAGATCTCCTTCAATGTTCATAGGAAGTTCACTCATTAGCTTCAGACTTTACCTTATATACAGGGTGTACCATTAATAAATGTCAGCTAAAGTCGGGTGATGGAGCATGATTAGGGCTAACTTAAACCCAGAAAATGTATTTAAGAAAACTATTTTTTTGTGTGCACTTACAAAAAATTGTGTAATCGTATTTTTTTTTTATTTCACGACTATGTCCGCCATCTTTTAATTTTAATTGCCAACATTGCGAAGTATTTTTTTTAACATGGTCGGATATGAAAACTTAAATTTAAGGATGCATAAAATATTTTTACATGTTTGAATGGATTTTCTAAAAATATGTAAGCTAATTTTTTGTTTGATTCGCCTATCACCTGCGCATTGACTTATGGGTCACCTATATATACATATTTTTATTCCGCCAGTAGAATGGCCGTCAAACTTTGTTTTAATGTAAATAGGTATATTTGAGTCAAACTAATACTAAGCAAATTTAGAAACAAGCATAGTGCTTTGTATGCTGTATTTAAAAGCTATTGTTAAATGTTTATTGAAAGTCAAAAATAAGTCGGTTTTATTTGTTTAATGTAGCTCTTAGTAAAGAATAACCTTTGTATAGATTTTTTTCTAAATAATTCATATATAATGTCTAACGGCCTTATGTGAATTGAATAAAACCTTTTTTTATTTACGTGTTTTATTTGCATAGTATGGTATAAAAATAACTATGGTCTGCATACGGTTTGTAAGGCTGAATTTAGAATTGTACAGTTCACTCGTGCCTATACATCAAAGCGTAGCATTTGTACCCCGGAGTTGGCGTAATTCTGAAACGCTTCTAGAATAATATCCCCTGACCCGTCAACCTTGATGGTCAGCGTAAAATATCAGTCTATCTGTATGATGCGTTAGCATAGATTTTTTGTTAATAGAACGTAATGCATAACGCAACTTTTTGTGTAGCTGTAATCTTATATGTATCTTTAAACGAGCAATTCTTGTATAAATATAAGTAAAGGAATCTCGGAATCGGCTCCAACGATTTTAATGAAATTTAGTATACGGGGGGTTTCAGGGGCGATCGATCTAGCTAGGAATCATTTCTAGAAAATTTCATTTTATTCGTGTTCAATCACACTCATGATTTTTTTCTTTAAATTAATAACTTTAACAAACCAGTTCAATTTTTTTGTATTATTCTGTCGGTAAGATCGAAAAATATTATTCATATTTCATCATTTTATTAGTATGTTATTCGTACTTAAATATAATTTATAAAAAACACGATTTATAAAAATAAAAAAATACCGAGCAAAGCTCGGTCATCCAGGTCCTTATTTATTATGATACCAAATCGTAAAAAGTTAGAGAGCAGAACCTGCTGTGAGCATGATGACATTATTTGTAAGCTCTTGTTAGCATGTTTATATTACTTAAGAAATGTTTTGTTATTCATTATTTCCTTTGTAATTCAATAAAAATATAGCCCAAATGGAATACTGAACTTATCTTGTAATTAGTTTTTTTTAAATCTCAATAGTAATATACATACTCAGACGGCGAATGATATTGTTTATTATTTTACTGTCCATGACCATGACAATAAAATTTTACTAAATAAACACATGTACATAATATATATTATATACGTTTATCGACTAGAGATCTATTTAAGTGCTCAAACTTCTCACAGAAGTGAGTCAACATGAGATCTTGGCACATTTTCCGTTAGTAAATAAAACATATTAAAATAAAAATGTATATTTATTGCATATAAAAATACACTTTTCATTCTCAATAGAGATAAATTTCTTATTTACATAAATACGTTAACAAAACAACACAGTTACATAATCTAAACGCACAAACTATGAACTTTGTACTGTAGGTATAAAATTAACGAAGAAAGATTTAGGGGCATTTCAACAAGACTAGAAATCTATCAATATTTAACCAATCTAAACTATACTTAAATCGAAACAGATAACGGGGTAAACATAACATATGTTGTCAAAATTGATAGCCTTTTGACACTTATTGACGAAGGTTCGAATCACAAAAGTATCACTACCCATAAAATCTAAATATTGCTGTAAATATGCACCAATTTTTTTATTAGTATTTAGTATCATTCGATATGTTGTCCATCTTTCCATTTCTTCTTTGACCGTTCGAAGGCCTCTCGTATACATGATCTGAGGGTAACACAAATATTAAATATTTATTTAGCTGTTTATAATAATTCACAGATCTTTAAATAAATTTCTATGTATGTATATAGTTGTGCGCGTTTTTGTGGTTTCTATTCGATTTGCTTATTTCCTTCAAAAATACGCGTTTGGTGATAGTATAGAACAAATCACGTACTCCCTACTACGTTACGTACGTACATACATATTTATATATTCTTTACAATACGGCTACACCAAAATCCCCTATTTTGACAGCTCAGTATGAAGCATTCTATAATCGGGTAGCTTAAGTTTTTTATTATAAAATAGTTAATTTATGTTTAATATTTTTAGCAATTCCGGGCAGACAATGACTGCCCATTTGTATAAACCATAGAAATGTCAAATTCATACAAAAAAAGATGATGACAAAAACTCTTGAAAATAAATTTAAGTTTGACTGACGTTCTAGAATACGGGCCAAAGTCTTATGTCAAGTGTAGTTAGTCTTAAATTGAAGGCTCGTGTTAATTGTGCAAAATATTAAGATTAAAAAAAAGGTACATTATGAATTTCGCCTGAATATATTCAAGGCTATAATTAGCATATTTGATAGAAAATATAGTAAAAATCTAGTACTTAAGAAACTAAAAACACTTTATACATGTGAATATATAACATTTAGTTTTGAGACGAATTTTAAAACCTTTGATTAAAGATACCTGAATAACGACTGATGCAGGATGTAGGCGGAGACGTGTCCCGCATCCACATAACGCACTTCCGCTCCTGGCCAGATCTCCTCTAAGGCCCCAACGTCCTCTCTCGGTACGTACGCGTCGTGTTTTGCGCACACAGCTGAAACGTATAAGTAAATATAGTGTACGCTTTTTCGACTAAGTTTTAACGTAATAATATAAATTTAAATAAGTATTAATGATCTATTAATATATTTACATATTAAAAGAATCCTTTCTAAAAATAATATAGCTATTTTTTATTATGTTATGTTGCCATTAGAGTGAATAAGGGTAATATTAAGACGCAAGAATACCAAGTAAAACTCCTGTACGTAAAAAAAATATTGGATTCTTCCATAGGTACGAAGAGGAGTATTCGACTTTAATAATCTGTTATTGAAGATAACACATACAGAAAGAAACGTTTCTCACTTCACTCACCTATTATCAGCGAAGTGTCAAAGGGCACAGAGAAATTGCTCAAGTGCGTACATTCATCCATAATCCCTCTCATAAATTGAAGTGCCTCTCTGTCCCTCCAATGTATTTTTCCAATATCTATCTTTTTCCCACTTGATTTCATGAAAGGCAGATTAACCCATAGATCGGAGGTAAGATCTGATACGTTCCATGACTTTTTCTCCGGCTTGGGTTTATCTATGATTTCTTTAGATACAGTGTTGCTTGTTAAGATTTTTGACTCTGTTTTAGAGTCTGTCAAATTAAGTTTAGGAACATCGCTTTTGGTTTCTAAAATTAAAAAAGTTATTATTTTATATGACGGTAACATTTACAGTTTTGTTTAAATATGTTATATTTAATATTTTTTATGATTATTTCGCATTTCAGTTCGTATCGATAAGTTTTTGTGGATCTGGGATCCTTTGAGACATAAAATAAAAAAATTATGTGTGTCCCGATAACTATTTTTTTCTGTATGACGAATTTATTAAATCATAAAGCGTTGTATTGGTCGTACAATTCGTTAAAGTTTAATATGCTAGGATTTTTAAGAACATATTGTAATTCTTTTGTATATTTATCTATGCTAACTTTAATGTTAATTATAATTATAAGTATTATGTTTGTGTCCACCATGGACCTATTATCGACGCTACACTAGTTTTAGTTGGTCTATTTTGTGCAATTCGTTTTTTTCTTAGGTATGAGGTGTCACTATAAATAAACAACTAAGACGATCCATTTCATCAAACAAACGAATAACACTTACCAACTTTACATTTTAAGAGCACCTCCCTTATACTAGCTTCAGTCAATTTATTTATAATCTCAATATCCTGGGAGTCCAACTCAAATTTCTCATCTGACGTTAACTTATCATAAAGGCTCTGACTAATTTTCTCCTCTTTTAACAATATTATTAACTTTTCATTTAAATTCTCTTTTTGAGCGAAAGACTCGTGTTCTATAGGCACTTTTCTTTTTTCTTTAATTTTGAAAATGGGATTTTCTTTAAACGTTATATCGAGAGGATAATTTGGCTCCAGATTAACGGTTTTTACTATTGGGTCTCCTGTCTGTGAGTCCATTCTTTGTGAGTATGTTTGAGCAAACTTCTTTCCCGCCAAAAAGGCCTCATCTACAATAGTCACCATTTTTGATAGCTTTTCCCTGTACGTACCATCTGATAAATATTGGTCTTCGAGTAAATCCCAATTAATTGAATGAGACATTACACCCTGAATCGAAGAAAATATACCAAAATAGTGAACGAACAAATTAATTCTTGTACATATACCACAATGTATTTAGATGTTACGTCATGGTTGTCAAACTATTCAAACACATTCCTGGAAGTTAAACATCACTGCCCTGTGATGCTTCTAAGATTATTAGATATTTAGAGGCTAGGTGCCTATATATAGTAGAACAGTATTTAGACCATAAGTTTTGAAAATAATTATTAATAACTGTTCTTACTATAACGACATTACGTTAATTAATATGAACTTTTTGCCTCTATTTATATGGCTGATTGTGCAGTTTTGTATACATAAACAATCTGCATTTACCCCTTTCTTAGAAAATAAACGAATTATTATTATTATCGTTGCTACACAATTGGTGTACCAATCTAATCAAGTCATTTAAAATTTTAATTAAAAGAATAATACTTATACAATTTTGTGAATCTAATAACGGAGGATTCAACTGGAAGGCATTTTTAATTACGTCTATATTAATTTAGATTTCAAACCTGTAAAAACACAGCAGATGCAGTAGACCACGATAAACAAGGAACTAACACTAGTGGTTTCGGCCAATTTGTGGCTGCCAAAGAGGCCATCTGAAAATATACAGAAATCAATAAGAAACTCTAAACACTCGTAGAAACAAATGCCTTATAAAAATAGCCATTATTATTTATGGTATACTCGATTACATAAGTTAGCATATTATGTGGCTAATGATATAATACTTCCGTTCTGTGCCCTTGATATGAGAACTGGCAGTAAATGAAAAACTAGACATATAACTATATATTACAGATTTCATAATATCAGAAGAAAAAAATAGAAGTGAATCATATTTTAATTGAAATAAATTTTATGTTGTATTTTTCACTTATTTTGAGAAAAACTAAAAACATGATAACTCTAAAATTTGTTCAGTTTTGCATTTTGCATAGTCACCCCTAACAGCTAACGGGAATACGTCAAATTACCAATAATCCTGCAATGCATTATACGAATACTAGCACGTATTTTCGCAACTTTGCTTGCGAAAATATATATCCTGCGGCATTGATACTTTAATATGTATATGATATTTTATTCCACGCCATACATATTTGTACACTTAAACATTCGTTAGGCCTTTAGTATGTTTTCTTAAAATACAACCTAAAAGAAAGCTTCTAGAAATCGAAGATTTTTTACATTGACCTTAGTAGTCTTTGACGCTACAAATGAACAAGCAAATGTGTTAAGTTTTATATTAAATTTTGTTTATAAATATTTTTTATTTAATTATGCCTTATTAAAAGCCAACACCATTGAGACTATTACAATTTTAAGATAAGTAAAATACCAACATGTCCACCCATAGATAATCCTGTGACTCCAAGCGGGCCCAGACCATTACGCTCACACCAATGAAAAAGAACCAACGACTCAAGAATTAAACAACCGCCCATCACGAAAATGTCCGACACATTATGTAAGGAGGAACGCCTGGAAGCCACACATTGAAAGAAGTATTAAAAAAACACTGAATTAAATCCCCAATAAATATACCTGCATTGTTTCTTTACAAATCCTACATGTAATAAGCAAGATTTAAAGTAAATTGCAATAACGTCTTTATGTGTTCGGGTTTAGGTATATTTTACTATGCACTAAGTTTATATTGCTTAGATGTAACTTGCAAAGCCCAACATGGATGGCAGATCAACTTGGACTATAATAATATAAAGGTAAATTGATTGGGTTAGTATGGAGACCATTAGTATACTCAAAAAATATCTATTCAACTCTTTTTTTTGGCAAGTGTAATTTGCACAATACACCTTAATAGAAGCAATAAACATGTCATAGTAATTCACGAGAATTTTTTAATTTACATTGATCCTTGAACAAACTGTATATTCCACATTTTGAGTATTTATATTTTATTTTATATTATAGCATTTATATCTTACACTTGATCAGTTGGTTTGCGGAGGCCATAAAATGGATTTTCTAATATGATCCCACCAATACCAGCTTCTTTAAGCAATGGTTTAACCATTAAATTTCTTCTTCTCCAGAAATACTGAAAAACATTATTGTAAGACTTATTATAAGGTATATTATAATTAATATGATAAGTCTTAATCACAACTAAGAAGAAAATGGTTATTCAATTTTCATAAAGTTGAACTTACCACTGTTTTAAAGAATAATAGCTTTAAAAATACCTACATGGTCACCAGTACCAGCAAGATGTAAACAGACAGGTTTGCATGAGGATTCTGGCCAATGATTAGGTAATAACATTTGAAAATGTGCCTTTTGTGCAATTTCTGGGACTATACCAGGTAAATGTCTTTCCATTGGAGTAACAAAGTAGCCCTCCAAAAGACGACAATCTGACAGGTTTTGTTCCTGAAAATAAATTGTAATAATAAAATAATAGAATAGATTAAAGTAAAGATGTTGTAATAATCTGTAATTTTAAAACATAAGCGAAATTGACCACCATTCATTCATTCCATGTTATTATATAACACAATATTTTAAACAAACCTTGGTAATTGTTACAGGGTAATCTTTTTCGACCAATTTAAAGCATTCATCACGATTGGAGACAACTTTTCTAAACTCAAATAACCTAAAAATAAAAGTTTTAAATTATTTTTTTATTTATGATATTCTAAACTTTCTATAAGTCTAGTATATTCTATAAATATCTAGATAGGAAGTTTAATATAATTATCTTAGCATAAGAAGCTTACCTACGAAGGTTTTCTGGTTTTCCCCAACCTTTAGTAAAAAATTTTGTGATGAGTATACTACGGTAAACTGCATCTAATTTACTGGTGGACATTTTTCGTGGAATGGGCGGATTGATTTGTGGTGTTTTATGTTAAAATGTAATTGGAATTTGCGTTGTTCATTATCCGTCAATACATTTCGAAAAAATCACAAGGTTTAGACATTAGTTTGTCATGTAACATGTAAACTCCGACAGAGATATTTTCATATTGACAAAGTCAACAAAATCAGCTGTTTACAACTCATACTGTCTAACTTTCCATTGGCTCTAGTTATGATTGATTAAGCTCGTTCAAAAACCTGTAGTGCCATAGTGCCATAGATAATGGTTAAAGTCACTTATACCCATAATTTTTGGGTGTTTTGATTATAATTATCCAAACTATAATCAAAATTAAATTAAAGTTGAAAATTTTAATTCAAACAGATATAAAAGATTAAAAAGGAAATAACATGTAGGTGGAGCAACTTTAATAATTACTTTTTAAACGATTATTGCCTTTTTCATAAATTACGACTTATTAATTTTTTTTGCAGGATTACTATGTAAAGACCATTTCAGGTTTATTATAAAAAAATTACAATTAATTTTATACAAGTAGATATATATCAATAGTGATAGTATGTGGGTGAGGATGTATTTCAAGGAGACAAATATTAAAATAAATCTTTTTTTATAGTATAGGGGGCTTACCTGAACTGTGAAAACTTACAATACCAGAAGCCTCACAAGTTCATCGTCGGCCTTTTAGCAATTAGTACCTACGCTCATGTCTTGATGGACCCTTAGTTGAGATGGGTCGGATATACATCATTGGGCAGCTGGTTCCACATATTGCGTCGAAAAGTGCCTCGCTCGTTTGTGAACGACGTATTCTGATTTGACGACCGATGATGAAACGCAGCTGCAGGTATTATATTGTGCACAAAAAGATGCTCAGAGACTCTACAGATTTATGCTGCGTCAATGATTCAAGCCGCTCGGAAACATTGACGTATCGTCGCTCGTCGCTCGATTCGCTAAGGAGCATCCGCTCAGTGTGAGAACGGTAACTAATATGGGGCCGAATTTTCACTTTCTAGAGTTACAAGCGGTGGCCCGTCTCGCCTTGCTGAGCACACCAAGTTTCTTGAAGGCTAATTTAGCGTCATTTTGATATAACAACGCCCAGTTTTCCGGTACTGACTGAGTCTTTAGGGGAGCGTCCTTTAAAATAGGATAAGTGATAAAGGTTATTTTTTTAGTGGAAGCTTAAGCTTGTAGGCCTGGCTGAGAAGTGTAAAAAAAGGCCTAGACGATACCAAAAGAGCATAAAACAGGTGGACAACAAGGCTGATTAATGATAAAATAGCTTACGTAATCAGATCGTGGGATGTATGAATCAGTTACTACCTGAGAACTATATCCTAAGCTCCATAATAGTATGTAAATTTTGATATTTAGATCATTATCCCGCGATAGATTTAGAACGTCTTCCATTTAAATAGCTTTTCCATTTTGGTAGAGATGAATGATTTCAATTTTTTAACTTTGTTTTTTGCGTGGAAATACCAGCACAGTATCATGCTATTGTATTATTTTTATTATTATTAAAATTAAAATAAAATATGATTATACCTATAGCCTCATTTGTTCAATAATCAAATATAATATGTTTAAACGGTTTTTTGTACCTACGAATTTACAATATTTTTTTAAAGCAAGTAGTACAAAGTAAGGTTAGATAAGACCAACATTGAAAAGTATACACCCGGTATCTGGAGATATAGAGTGATATCGGTAAAACCGTCTAAAGAGCAGTTTTACAAATTAATTACATCATTAATTTAGTTTGACGCTCATGCTACTTTTACCACAAAATATTTAGATTTTATAGGCAAAATTACCTAGCAAATAATCGTAAGTTTCTATTAAAATAAATTTAAACTTAACGATCGTAAGCTCCGTGTCCAAAATTATTCATGGATATAGATCAAATTTCAAATGATTGCAATAAATTAAATATTATGTCAAATTTTGGCGGGAAGTGGTGATGCGATTTTTTTGCGTGGGCGCTTTTAAGTATAAGGATAGGAGACATATTATGTTGAATCGCGTTGTGTTTTCCTTCATTGCAACACGGACAAACAGAGTAAGTGATCAGTGAGGTTTTATACGATACAAAATTATTTAAAATCTGGTATCAGATAAGTAAAGTGACTTTTTACAATTGTTTTGTGCAAACATCAAAAAAGTTTGAACGTAATTAAATTTAGACAGTAGTTATTACGGTATTAGTATTTATATTTTAATATTCTATGAAACTATACTTTAAAATTGCTATATAATATTTCTTTAATTTCATTAAATACCAGATATTATAATTGTTGTACAATTTATAGTAGAAATATTGGTTTGCCAATTTTATAAAATAAATATAATTTCATAACTCGGTGCAATCACTTGACCGATCAACTTAGCCCTTGACCTAAGATGAAATTTTACAAATCCTATATTAAAATACAGAGTAACATTATAAGTATCATAAATCTATTAGTTTTGGAATTAATTACATGAATTGCAATTAACTATATAAAAATCATTATATTTATATATTAACATTAGAATAATAAAATATAACAGATGACCCACGTAATTTTAAATTTAATGTTTATGATTTAGTAAGTCTATGATTTCTATGATTTAGAGAAGTTTCCTGCAAAACTATTTTATAATATATTTATTTGTCTGTGAATTTTCCAGATGATAAGAAAAGGTTTATTTATAGCACCTTTGGTGCTTTTAGCCTTCGCTTTGGGAGTTGAAGGTAAGTAATTATATTTTTGTATATACCATAGTATAATATGCCCTCACCGACTCAATACTTTTTTGACATAGACCTAGTTCTAGTTAGTTAGTTGTTAATCTTACGATAGGATCAAAAACAAGACTGAGTGCTTAAAAATCAGACTATTAAGTTTCGGGTAATTCTTTTACTGAATCTTACCTAAGGTAAGATTCTCGTGACAGCATCCATAAACAGATTTTTAAATTTAAGATAAAAAGCTATTAAAGTACATTGGCAATCTTTGCTTTTTCTGATGGCATTCTTACAATAATATAAACGCCTAGAATTTGCATAATTTATACATCACGTAGGCCGATTCCGCGTGGCTATGCGATAAGTCAATATAACAAACATTAAACATGTTTTTCATAGAATTTAATAGCAATGTAGATGACGAAATAAATCTAATCAGTGTATGTTAGTTACAGAAAAAATATTTTTTTATTTTACATATTGTCTCTTCAGACATCATGGAACATTACGATCTAGCTTAAGACTACTTAACTTAATAATTAATTTAACTCTCACCTAATTTACTAAAAATAATTAAAGCCAAAATAAGAAAAAAATAATTATTGAACATTGTTCATTAATTATTGTATCTTATTTTTGTCTAGATTTATTAATTGTGACTACACACTAAAACTACGAAGAATGATTTTGTAGAAACGTTAGCTGTTATATTAAGATTTACGAACTCTAAAGATATTGACATACAATAAACAAAACAGCTAATTAAAAACATGTTATTAATCCATTGATTAAACTTGAGCTTTTAACTTCAGAAGGACAGAAGTCCGTATGTGGGCGAGTCATATAAGGTCTGCAAGGTCAAAGCCTGTTTTGTTAACCGATGATGTATTCTGATTAAGTAAATACGAACTATACGATTTTTTATATGATTCATTTTTTTCAAGGCGTTGATTACATTATAAAGAGAGGAAAAGGATTCTTGATTACTCTTAATTTTTAGTAAAATGATTTATCCCTAGGCTCCTAGGCTACTTATTTATAAAAACGGATAAGGACATTTTCGACTGGGACTGGGATCTCTCCTATTAATAAATATAAAAATTTAAATTAGGAGACAAACTTTCATAGCGGTTAAACACGTAATTTTCTGAAAGATTTAAATAATCCGTTAAGTTCCGCGTTATATAATTTTAAGGGCTAGGGGAAGGGTTACAGTAGTGTTACTACTACGCCAAAAAAATATGCAACGTTCCCATACTTTGTTAACCTAGCGATATTATTCTGATACATAAAAATAAATCCACCCTAAGCGGCGTCAGCTGAACTATATTTCTAATTGTATTATAGCACAACGGTACTCCAACTTCTACCCTCGGGGCTACACTGGCCGCAATCTATATGAACATGGCAGGTCCATATCAGACGACTTAGTACGTTGCGGACCAAACACATGCGGTGTGGGCGCACATTGCACGCACGGAAGCGTGCGGCCTGTGTGCGCTTGCCTCCCAGGCTACTCAGGGGACCCATTGTCACAGTGTGTCAAGATTGAGTGCGTTGGTAAGTTACTTATTGTCTCATACTGTTAGCTTACGAGCCTGCAAAGATTTCGATAGTGTCGGAGACAGCATTCAGCAACATCTTTGTTAACAGGGATCTGTGCTGATCTACACTGATTGTACAAATACTAACAGGAATTAATTACATAATTCGTCAATTCAAGTACCATACAATAGTCGTGGATTGTCCGGAAAGCTAGTTACTGACGTCGAGATGTTGCATATATACTCTGTGGTGGAAAAAGATTCATTGATAGCCGAATCTTGCTTTGATTTACAGATAATAGTGAATGTCGCGGTCACCAATCGTGTGTCAACCAACACTGTATTAATCCTTGCGATAGGGCGTGTGGTGCTCATGCTAACTGTGAGGTAAGGTTTATACATGCCCCTTAAATATATCATGTAGTTAATATACAGCAAAAAAGTTTTAATATAAAATTAATACTTTGTATAATATTGACTAAAACTAAATCTGTACGATTACCGTTTTACTTAAAGCTGTCAAACTAGTTGTCTCTTTACATCCTAGAGTCCGCTCGGTTTGACAGAAAGAGACGAGTGAGTAATATAGCAAATATATATATATATAAATCCGAGTATGGTTTTGATGCTTATTATAAACAGGTCCGTTTTAGTTAGCACAACTTACATCTAATTTTAGTACCAAAATCAAACGCAAATAAAAATAAACTATCATAATTTATGTGCACTTTTTACTTTTTATTTTCATGTATCGTGTATCAGTTTAGTTTATTTTTGGTTCCTGTTTAGTTTTTTTAATATCTAATATGTATTTTTGCACTTCTTGCCGACCTTATGACATTTTTTTAAAAGAAATCGCTTGAAAGCGATAAGGCCGCATATGTTTAATTGTTATACCTACTGTAATGCAACGAAGTAATAAATAAAACTTAAATAAATAAATAAACAGCGTACGCATAAACTAACAATTTGCGACTCAGTACAGTAATATAAGTTACTGTACTCAGATGCAAATTCTTACTGTACTGAGTATACTCTTCCTACTGTCTCGCCATCTGCGTAAAACCGATGCCGTTCTTTTGCCACGGATCATCACGGCAGTCACAACAGCATCCTAAATGCGTCATTATATTGAACTTGCAAGGAACTTTGACGTCCCAAAACACGACAAATCCCTAATGCCCAAACCTAATAACTTATCTCAATCCATTTTACTCCATCTGAGATGGGCATCTTAATCCAAATGTTGTAAAAGTGTGCCAATAACAAATCGACGGATTCTAATAGGCATCTGTCAAGCTATCCATGGTAGGTCGAATCAGTATCTGTGGATAGACCTTTGTATGAAAATAATAGTTCAACTGTGCTAATATCCTATCTTAAATTTTTTACACTTTGTTTGACGGGACAAAACTCGGTAAAATGGAACGACAATCCACAATTCATTTACGTTAGCGACTAAAGTACAAACACATTTTGTACTTTAGTCGCTAACGTAAATGAAAAATACTCAATCCAAATAGCTTTTAAGGAATTTCGTGTTTTCTTTTCATAGGTTCGTCAACACGTGCCAGTATGCTCCTGTCCCGCTGGTTACACTGGAAACCCCTTTACATCCTGCAGAATCGCTGATCCTGGTATTAACCTGTTATATATTCTTTTAGTTATAATCCCATAGAGTAGCGCGTAATTCATAACCGTGGTTGTTTGTTCGAATGTTTTATTCAGAGGAAGAAAACATCGTGAATAATGTCTTGATAAAACCTAATTGTGCCTAGCACTTAAAGTTGAGAACATATTTCAATCAAGATCAGACAAAGGCCGGCAACGCACTTGCAAGCTTTCAGGCTATATGAGTGTCCATGCGATATCACTTATATCAGGTGATCATCCTGCTCATTTGTCATTAGCAAATAAAAATATTATGGCTTTTTTAAATAATAGTAATAGTATGACAGTTATGACTCCAGGAATCCACCCTTAACATGTATATCAAGGCCAAGGGTAGTTACTGATTTTTATCGTTATTAAAATTTTCAGAGGAGGCCTGCCACCCATCTCCGTGCGGTTCCAACACCAATTGCCGCGTCGCCAATAACCAGGCCATATGTACCTGCCTTCCTGGATACCTTGTACGTAACTACATACATTACATTCATTATTTTTAGAGTCGCCCATTCATCTCTAGTTGGACATTCGTTATTATTACTAATAACATAAACTTAAACTAATTTATAATATTATTTATTTATTTATTGACAATACAAATATGTGTTATACAGTATTTACAATATTCCTAAATAGTAATAATAATAATTTAAAATTAATAAATAAAAATTAAACGAATTTAAAAAGTTTGGTTTCTGGGGCAGTGTACATATGATGCTGGCAGCATTTCCTCGCTGTACTGCGATACTTATTAGTAACGCGAGGAAAGAACCCGGTACTATCTACCAGGCGCCAACATAAAACTTATTATTTTTATGAAATAATGTACCTAAATATGTTTTAACCGACTTTTTAAAAGCCGAGGAAGTCATTAATGCGTCCTTTTACTAATAAAAAACATTACATACAGGGTAGCCCCTTAGCAGGCTGCCGACACGAGTGCGACTCGGACAGCGACTGTAACGCGCAACAATCGTGTCGCGACTTTAAATGTGTCAGCCCATGCAGCGATTGTGGAGTCAACGCCGACTGTGAGACTGTGTCCGCCCATCGCGCTATCTGCAAGTGTCCAAGAGTGAGTTTATACGTTCTGTTTAATGTATGAGAGACAAGTTAAACAACTGCTGTTAAAAGCGAACAAAAATGAAGCAAACCAACCATTAAATTTGATTAACGATTAAAAAAAGTATGTTAACATATGCGTAGGATATCAATTTTTTATCTTTTTATGATATACTTTTTTTATTTACCAGTGTTATATATAAGACCTATCCCTGTTTAGACTGTGCATTTATAAATAAATACATTTATTATAAATTACTTAGGAATCATTTAGCATTCTTATGAATTAATTGAAATGAATTCGTTTTAAACATACCTTTCACTTTTATTATTTAACAAATAGTACTTGTGTTAAAAAACAATTCTTAATCATAATTTTATAATTTGGTAATAACAAGTAATTTTATTTATGTTAATTTAATTATGCAGTTCTTGCACTTTCCCTTCAGTAATTCTTTTTTCATACTAAGTCAGCGAAAAGGCCACCCATTGCCACCCTAATCATTTAAATTTCCTGATATTATATGTACTGTTACTATGTGCAAAGAAGTGTTATCAAAAAAATAATTCGTCCAGGGCTACCACGGAGACCCGTACAAAATCTGCTCAGCGGAATGTACATCAGACAGCGAATGTCCCAGTTACAAACCAGCCTGTGTTTACAACGCATGCGTCAACCCATGCACTAACGCTTGCGGTGTGAACGCAGATTGTAACTTACGCGGTGTGACGCCCGTGTGTTCATGCCCTAAGACTATGACCGGAGATCCCTTCACATTCTGCAGGCCCTTCGAAGCACGTAAGTAACAATATAACTAAGTTTTTCGGTATTTTTTTGATAATGTAGAATACATTATTAGATTATAGTCATCCAAATAGAAATCAGATAAAGAAATCTACGGTAATTCTAGGCGATCTTTGCGAGCCCAACCCTTGCGGTGCAAACGCAAAATGTACACCAGGTCACGATCGTACTGGCGCTGAGCGGCCCGTATGTACTTGCCCTACTGGATACCGCGGTAACGCACTTGTCTCTTGTGAAAAGGTAAATATACATTAAAAAAACACACTGCCCGTGTCTAAAGTATAAAAAAAAAATTGTTATTAAGAGAAATCTGCATAGCTTTTAAAAGATTCATGGAGGAAAATAACCTGTAGATAATAATGATTTTATCAAAGCCATTATTAAAAATATTTATATACTCACGTGACACAATATGTATGACAATATACGTATACGTATGAATGACAATTAACGCGATAAAAAGTTTACGTGTTTACAAGCAAGCGACTGATGCGACGCCGTCTTGCATAGAAATCCGTTTTGAGGATTCTTGTATTTTATATATTTAATTTGAATTTATACAGCCAATGCATTTTTTTTAATGTGTGATTATTAAACGTTACAGCCACTAAGAAAATCTGAAATGATTTCATAAATCTTGTCAATTCGTTCACTGTGACAATTGCATTTGAATGTTAAATATAACTGTCGTAAGAATGATCACGGGTTACTTTAATCTATCAAATTATTTCTAAATGACATAGTTAAGTGTATTATGTCATATATGACAGATAATATGTTTTAAGCTCTAGCTTATAAGCCTAGATAATACTTGTAATAATTAGTCGTAATTTAAGAAAATTTAAGGTTATTATTCAAGTCCTTATAATATGATGATGATATTAAATTATCCCAAATGGGAAAGGACTTTATACTATATTTATATTTGCACGGATTTGACAAAACAACTGATAATACATTTGACAAAACTTGATAACGATTTCGATTTGACATAGGTAACTTAAAAGTTAAAACATGGATTTGAAAAGAAATTGAAATTTACGAAAGACATAAATGTACCTAATTGTATAATTAATGGAGACTATAGCCTGCGCCATGGGCGGGAAAAAAAAAATTATAAGCCTAGAAGTTATTTCCCTTCCTAGAAGTTTCGATTTCGCGACGTTAAATTTAAATTTCATGAATTTACTTATGTAGTAAATACAAAATTTATATGGCTATACTGATTATAGGAGAGTAGCGATTGTTTTTAAACATTTAAAGCGAATCATTTGAAAAAAAAGTTATAATTCATCAACTCAAAGACATATTATTTTATCGTTTGTATTGACTTACACAGAGTTAGAAAATGTGGAGACGTACCTATACCGTTTATTTTTCGATATTGACTAGTTAAAATGTGTGTACACGCATCAAAGTTAAGTTGCTTCAGTTACAAATTGATATTCTAAACATCACCTGTGTTTTTTATTACTCACGTCTATTACGTTGTTTAGGTATGCAGTGGCAGATCGATATAATGATTTTGTTTTCAGGGTGAATGCGAGTTAGATTCGCAATGTGCCGACCACTTGGCGTGTGTGGGCTACGAGTGCGTCGACCCGTGCCTTGGCAATACGCAGTGCGGCTCTGGCGCCGTTTGTATGGCCAGACGTCACATTGCTGTATGTACCTGTCCTGGAGGTGAGCTGTTGGTTATAATCGACAAAGCTATGATAAAAAATAAACAATTTATTTCAGGTTGCTTTATTTGCTATACATATGTATATGTCAATTATTAATCCAATGATTTAAAATTTTAATCGTTACCCGATCGTAGATTGAGTAATTTCTTGAAACGAAACACGGACATGGACGGTTAATGTAGAATCATTAAAGTAAAAGTTTTATTTATTTACTGATTTAGGTTTGTTCAATCAATGCTTAGTTATTACGCAATATATTTGCCATTAATTTTTGGTCTAAACCATAATGCGGAAACAAAATAATTCACATCTTATGGTGAAGAGTGTAATAGCGTGCTTAATTAGTAATTATTTCGTAAATTCTCATCCTTTTGGTGCCTCTCAATTACTGGAGGTTAGCCATTAGCCTTGTGAAGCGTGTCTTGTCCTGTGCCAGTGGCAACTCGTCCGCAGTCGCAATACCCCCTAACGTAATTTATTCACTAATAAATAACTACAATGTAAAGTGATCAACCATTTCAGAAGATGTTTTACGACAAAACAATCAGTTGTCGGTTAACTGACGATAGTTGAACGTGACAACGTCATAAGAAAATACTGATGAAATGGTGGCATTTTTCAAAAGAAAATGTTAAATTTATTTGTTTAATAGATATTTTGTATGGATATAGATGTGGAGGTAAATGGAAATCACAATTGAATTGATCAGGTTACATTTATTTGTAGGGGAGGTAGGGGAGGGATGGGCACATTTTCACTATTTATTGTATAAAAAATCAGATTTTATAGATAATCAACTTTTATTGCCAATTCTTATTGCACCACACATTTGGCTAGATATAATTAAAGTGCTTTCTTAAAAATTACAATCAGTTTCAACATTACGAGATATTTTATAAACTAAGTCAAAAGTGCCCAATGCTCCCTATGGTAGGGAGGCTTGGACATACCCTGTGGGAGGCTTGGGCACGGCCTATGAATCACTTTATATCCATAATGGAATTCAAAAATTAGTTAACAAATAAACTATTATTAAACTATATCAATAATAGAAACCACAAATAAAAGTTAACAAATAAAAAAACATCTTAAACAGTATCTTAACTTATCTGAGATTGGGTATAACCCATAAAGGACTATCAAATGTGTACTTAGAGGTACCACGTTTGGTTTTATTGCATGTCTTTGGTACAGGCAATTTAGTTTTGATGTCGTCTAAAAGGACACTAGCTATGTCATCAACTTCAGGAAAAAAAAAGGTCTTTCTTATCTTACTGAGCCTCATAAATTTTATAATAGCCATGGTATGACCAATGTCTTCGATTTGCCCGACATAGTGCACAACAGTCTTTTTTGTATTAAATTTAACAAGAACGAAATCATTTATTTTAAAATTTCTGTCAACCATTATCACATCATCTTCATCAAACTCTTCTTCAGACGTTTCATTAATAAAAGATTCCCCGGAACTTTCATCGAATGCAACGTTTTCTACATCACTATCACTGCTGCTCATTTGCCTTTTCTTTGCTCTGTTCAATGTGAGTTCTGGTGGAAGTTTAGGAATCTGTTTCTTCTCTGTATTTTTAAGAACCTTTTTTTCCTGTCTCTCTGTTTTAGCTCTGTTCTTGGTTTGTCTTTCTTGTTCTGCTAATTCTATGAGTCTCTTTTCAGGTGTGTCAGTCAATATCCTTGTCTTTCCTTTCTTCCTTACATTTCTAATCAGTTTTCTAGGGCTAGCCTTTGGATATGGTCTCACTATTTCAGGGGTTACAACTTCAGCGACTTCAATTGTTATTTGATCTGTAGCAAATGACATGGAAGCATCAGCGACATCAATGTTATTATTAGCTGAATCTACTTCAATTTGATTTTCTCTTTCAGACTGTTCTGGAAGGACTTGAGTTGAAGTTGTCTGGATTATAGGATCATTTCTGGACGAAAGCGCTTCATTAGTTACAGGTGCATCGCGATCAGTGACAGCAGCGCAAAGAAAATCTTCGTTTGAGAATATATTTGAATTAAAAGGCCATATACCAGGTTTTTCAAATCCTTTTTGTATGTTTTGTGGTTTGAACGCTAGAGGTATAGCAATGGCTGCTAGTTTGGGGATATCGTAGATTGTCACGGTTTTTCCAGGATTGCTGACCATCCAGTCTGTTAAAGCTTTATTGTAGTAATTTTTTAGTGGTCCATATACTGTTAAGTCAAGCGGCTGTAGCTTGTGGCTACAGTGTGGTGGAAAGGTCATCAGAACAATGCCAACTTCTTTACAAAAGTCTAGGACGTCCACAGAAATATGGCTCTCATGATTATCAAGGAGCAACAACACTGGATTTTCAGGCGTCGGTTTGGCATGTTTCGCAAAATGATGCATATATTTAATAAAATTTGAAGATGTCATCCATCCAGATGGATGTGTTGAGCCATCTGACCCAACGGGGGCATCATGAAGCATGTAGGGTTTGAAATTTACTCTCGGGAATATGAAGTATGGAGGTATTGAATTTCCAATAGCATTGATTCCACAGCACACTGTGACAAGTGAGCCTCTCTCTGCAGATGTTGCTTGTCCAACTTGTTTCGAGCCTTTTGAAGCAATCACTTTTTTTGTACGCTGAACAGTCGTCAACCCTGTTTCATCTATATTATATATAGCCTCTGGGCCAAAATGATGTCGCTCAAAAACAGTTTTTAAATTTTCAAAAAAATTATCCACATTTGTTTTGTTAAAACTTGTTGCACGTGACAACGATGTAGCTTCTGGTGTCCGTATAGATAAGTGAGATTGCCTATTTAGAAATCCCCTTATCCAGTCCTTAGATGCGATTGTTTTCTTGGTCCAGTTATCGGGTATATTAGTTTTCTTTATGGCTACAGCATAGTCATAGGCCAATTTACGTGCCTGTATCTTTGTCAACCCATAATTATGTTTAGAACAAACTATCATGTAATTTGACAATTTTTGTTCTTCTTCGTCAGTGAAAATTTGTCTGGATATAAATCTGTGCGAAGAATCCTTTATAGAATCTTGTTTTAGGTACCGTTGCAAACTTGATCTAGGGATTTCATATTTATCAGCTGTTCTTTTTATTTTTGATCCTTTGGATACCTCTTCTATGGCTCGTAATATTAAATCTTTAGGAATAACCCGTCGCAAACCTTTCTTTTTGAATTTAAACGGCATCTTTCTGTAATGAAAAATAAACCAATAGTTAAAAATTCTGTACTGAACTATAATATAGGAGGATTTATATATATATATATATATATATATATAATAGGAGGGAGCATTGGGCATGCCCAAACCACCCGCACGTCCAAATGCCCATTGCTCCCTCTGTATACATTTTCGACATAGATGACCGGTATTTTTCTGAATCTACGTATTGAGGCTTGAATTTCAGTTTAATTAATAGATTAGTAAATATACAGTAGATAAATAATAGAAAATACACATACCTTTTATTAGTTTTCTCTTTATTACGATCCGAAACCGCAATAAAATATTTACTTTTACGAGCGCATAACCTTCAAACGTGTTTGTGTTAGACAACTGACAGAAATGACAGATAGTCTATGGATGAACAGTGTTGCCAGTCGGTAAAGTAAACTACCAAATCAAGAAAAAAATAAAATTTATGATCAAATCAGAATAAAAGGGGGGTGCCCATGTCTCCCAACTGCCCATCCCTCCCCTACCTCCCCTACGCATAAATACAATTATGTAATTTTTTAAATACCGAACGCGTAGTCCGATTGTGGCTCTTTGTCGCTCATTCCGCGCTCTCTCTTGCACTTCAAGCCTTAAATGGAACGCCTCAGAGAGAGAGGTTACGCCGCATGCGTCATGTTTTTTCGTGCGTGCAGCCGGCTTCCTTGAATTATGAGACGTTGTCACGTCAAAATTTATTTGTTTAAAAATTAATAACTCAATTTGTAAAAATAAATATACTATCATCATCAACAGATCATCACGGTGATGCCCTGGTGAACTGTTACCAAAGTCACTCCGAAGCCGTGTCAACCCGTTACTACAGATACAAACGCAATGGAAACTTCACCGAAGAGGTGCCTCAAGTGCCAACGCTAGCTGCTGACTTAACTGAAGCGAAACTCGAAACATCCACAGAAAATCTGAAAGCCGATAAAGAAAACTAATCTTGCCAATAACTGCCCTTTTATTGAATAATCCTTTTGATGGTGTATTATAGATCGACTTCTCTTTAATGCAGGATCAAATAAATGAATTTTATTAGAATTTGTTCTTATTATTTCATTATGAATGTGGATATTTTTATTTGTTTTCTTTGTTAATTGAGTTGAGTGAATGTTAGATTATATAGTTATAACAATACACGTCTCAACCTTGACTTAAGCTCTTCCTCGCAAATGACTTGCATATTGATATTATGACGTCAGGCAGCTGCTAGGCACTCTATGGGTAATAAAAAATATGATTAATTCAAAAAACTTGTAGTCACAAAATTGTGAATAAGAATAATTGTACATATTATAAATTTAAACACATCAATAAGATTTCGACAAGAACTCTTAATTTATGAACACGCAAGAATAGGCGGTGTTAAAAAAAGGTTAAAGTTAAAGGCAAGCAACGCATTATTTAATTAAGTAAAAAAAAATAATCCTCATGAAGATTCCTTGCATATATATGGCTGTAAAATAGTGTATGTATAACTATTTTACGTAAGCGATACAATGCCTACTGCCCCTATTAGCGGGGTAAGAGAAAAGCTAGGTACTCGCCTACTACGCTAAACTTTATAGTAAGCGTGTAAAATCATTGTTATGTTATGAATCGAACGATTTATACAGTTTAAATATTTAGACATATGCGTTAATACTTATATTTCTAGGATAAATAGTCGCTAGCTTATAATAGAAACTGTAATTAGCTAATTAATATTAGTATCATAGGGACATTCTATTCAATCGTTTGCTGATTTTGCATTTTCATTTCATATTTTATTTATTTTATGTTTTATTTTATGAAACATAAAATAAATAAAATATGTTTATTTTGGAATATAAGATACAGGTATCACTTATTCCACGTCATTAACTCCCGAACCCAATAACACAATCTCAAATTGTTTTCATCTGCGATTGTGGATAAATTATTGATATTGCCTTATTTATTATTATTACAATTCAGACCGTGACAGTCGATCGATCTCCTATCTGCTTCCCAATAACCAAACACTACGAAGACAACCCATTTTTGGCGACGGATTGAATGCAATCTCTTACCTCTTTACACTAATATTTGAAAATCAATATTAACCAAATAAAGTAAATAAAACCGTACTAATAACATTATACATGTCTATGTTTGAAACATAAGCTTTTTAATTATTTTAAGGACTGGTGTAAGTTAAAATCTTAAGATAAGATATTGGCACAGTTGAACTGTCATTTTTATACAAAGAACTATCTACATACATCGATCCGACCTACCATGGATAGATTGTATCGACCGATGGCTATTACAATCAGTCGATTGGTCATTGGCGCACATTTATCAATATTTGGAAAAAAGATGTCTATCTCAGATGGTCAAAAATCTACATCTATATCCAATAGAGAAAAAGGAGATAGGTTATTGGGTTTGGGCGTATAAATTTAAATGCATCCGTACTCATCGGCAAAAAAAAACAGAGGGTGTAGGCCGAGAGAAACGGCCAACGTAAAAACCTCTCAGTAGGCTTTTAAATTAGCAAATCATCACACAGCACTCATTTTAATATAACAAATATCGCAAATTAATTAGAAGTAGCCTGCCTAGTACTAGTCCCAGGCCCTTTTAACAACTAGATAATAAAAGAGGTTCAATTTCGTTATTATAGTACCTGATGGTTGGCATTTTTTTTTAAATTTTACATTCTTGATGACCAATTTCACGGATTTCTTTAGAACGACAATAATGTCATTCAGTATGTAAGCGACAAGCGTGCATTTATATTCGTTTGTCGGATTACTAATAATTTGTCTTTATTTGAAAGTCACAATTACTTATCTCTAATATGAATTTATTAGCCTGTGCTCAGCCAACTTATGATCTGTGCTTTTGATATGTAATTTTGTCTAGGTAGTCTGTGGATTTATTTTTCATATTATTTCATATCTACGTCCTGTCGTTCGATATCAACGAATGATGAGAGAAATAGTCCTTTTTAGATAAAGCTCAACGAAATATCTTACATTTATGTGAAACCATGGCAGACATTAATATGGAGAATTTTGCAGTGCCCGATTTCGTGCCAGAGCGCTATGTGAAGGAATTAGCCAGATCATGTGTAGGAGGGGAGGAGCTGCAACAGCAAAAGGTGAAAATTGAAGGTTTAGCTGAGGAAACAGCCAATGCACTTAAGAGAAATGTATACGAAAACTACATGCAGTTTATTGAAACTGCCACCGAGATATCCCACCTAGAAGCCGAAATGTATAAACTGTCACATTTATTAAGTGACCAAAGAACTGTTCTCACAAATCTCTCACAAGCGTCAATTTTAGGAAACGATAACACTTTGTCTCCAGAATCTAACGATAATCATGATCTAGAAGCAGAGAGAGCTGAGGAGGACCGTAAAAATAAGCTTAATCTAATTACAGAAAAAGTTGAAGGCTGTATGAATTTATTAGATGTATCTGATAGAATCTTACTTCATGAAGGTGATTTGTTGGAAATTGACGCAGAGGAAAACACTGCCCTGCAAAGAATGCATGTCTACTTATTTAGTGATTGCTTAATGTTAACATGTTGGATTTCCAACCGTCGTGGACCTATGAGGTACAAATTCCTCACAAGTTATCCCATTAGTACCATAGCAGTAGTCAATGTTCGGGATTTAGGCACTGTAAAACAAGCTTTTAAAGTCCTAGCCTTTCCTGATACCAGAGTATTTCAGTGTAATAGTTTAGCAATTAAAAAGGACTGGCTGGATAAGTTTGAATCTGCAAAAAAGATGCACATGGAGAAAGAAACATCAAATCAAAAGAAGAAAGAAAGCCAGGAGAAGGTAAAAGCAGAGATGTTGGAGTCCCCTAGTCTGTCAGTTGAGGAATTGCCATCACCACAAATAGCCACATTACCTGATTGGTTGGCTGATGTAATAGAGGAGTTAGATGTACTTATTGTTGAAAGACATTTTCAAAAAACCTATGATCTTATGACATTAGCACAGAAGACATTAACCACTGAAGAGTTTATAAAGCATCCACAAAGAACTGACATTTTAAAGAAAATTGATCAAAAACAAAAAGCTCTGACAGAGATTCTCTTAAAGGAATTAGATGTTACTCAAAATTGGAGTCCAAGAGGTGGGCTAAGGTCTTCTCGATATCCTATTCAGATACTTAATAAGTTTAATATGACCAGTCAAGCCTGTGAATTATTCTTAGATATCTGTAGTCAGACAGTTAAAGCTCATGTAAAAGGAGTCCAACTGGAAGGCTCTATACTTAGTTATGTGAAGCAAGTGGGTGATGTTTTCTTTTGCTCACTTAGTGATGCCTTAACAGAGTTTACAATGTTATTCCCTAAAAATAAAATTAGCAGTTTTGTTGTTTGGGCTAGTTTGCAGCTTCGGATTTTGATGAGTCAAATAGTCAAACAAATTTTTACACCACAATGTGCATTGGAGACATTATTAAACTGTGTTCAAAGTTTAAGAGATCAGTGTACCTTATTTTGTGAATTTGGCCTTGATTTTAGATTTCAATTAAATAGCTATTTACGAACTCCAATTAAAAGAGCTTTACAAGAGTATAAGGACAAAATTGTGGATTCAATGAAAACTAAGGTGACAGAAGACAAGTGGACACCTGTTAATATGCATACTAAAGCAGGTACCAACAGATTTTTAATTCAAATGACAGACATGGGAATAAATTTGACTAAATATGTGATCAATGAGACTTGGATTGATTTGTCCAGCAGCACAATATGGTTCACACAGTCAGTGATGACTGTTCAGAATATTGGTATTAAAATTGTAACAGAGGAGATGATGGATGTAGTTGATATATGTATATTTGCTATTTTTAATGCACGACTGGAGTTGTCACGGGGAAGTGACTCAAGTTACTCACAGAAAAATTATACATTTTTATTAGAAGTACTAATACCGCTAATGCTTAGACTGTATAAGGAAGAAGTTGGGTATGACAATGAAACATTGCTTGGCTTGGCTAAGGAATATGGTGTGAGTGTTGCACCACCAAAAAAATCTAACATCACAAAGTACACTAGTAATGAATATTTATGAGATTAGAATAAACATATTGTTATCTATGTAAAAATTATATGCTGAAGCTTTAATAATGTAATATATAGTTTTTAAGCATGCAGAATTTTGTAAGGTTATTTAAACTGATCAAATTAAAATTTATATTCTATGAAAGTTGAATTATGTAAAATTTTAATAAACCTCCATGGTTTATATGGTTTCCTTTAATTGACCCCAAAGATAATTTTATGTTTAAATAAATAAATGCATTTTGATATTTTAAATGTTTTAATTACATGAGGATACATTTAAATAGTACATATAACATTTATATAAATATTTGGTCTTATTCAGATTCCATTAAAGATTCAATAAAAGTATTTCCATTAATTAGTTTCGTAGTTAAAATAACAAATTCGACATTGGAATCTTCTTGTTGACTTATTGACCTCAGAGCCGAGATCTCGTGGAAGGTGCAACCTCCGATAAAAAATACGAGGACAACTTTAGGGTTGTCAACTGACGAATTTTCGCTGGAAATGGAGTTTCGTCGTACCATACGGGGCTGTAGAGTTTGTAGTTGGTCTAAGGTCGGTCCAGGGAGGGCTCCTATCACATCGACGATACCTATAAAATATATAATATGGTATGGTATAATACAGTATTAAGAATTAATGCTCTATAGATTTCTATATTATTATTTATAAATATTATAAAACAGCTTATATTGAGATAAACAGATAATTATTGAAATTAAATACAACTGAATTGTAAGTTAATATTTTTTTGCCAACAGAGGTTTAAGTACTCAATATGAGTAAGTAATTTTATAAATGATTACAATAAAAAAGAAAAATTAGCAGCATTTATCACATACAATTAGAAATCAGTAATTGAATAGCTGGAAAACAATATGAAATTATCTACAGCATGCCATAATTTGAAAGGTTATTTTCATAAAACTAGTAAACATGATTCATATTATATTTTCGTACATTGATTGCACTTTTCGTACTTGTTGAATTTTAGTGTTGTTGAATATTTTATACTAATCTAAATGTATTTCTTTGTTGTCGTTATGACTTACTATGTTTTTAAACATGCAAAAATAAATATGAAATAAAGCCGCGCGACTTCTTAAATTAAAAAATTTAGAGGAAAAATCGAGTCGCGTGATTATAATTGGATTATACCTAAGTAGGTATAAAGTATTAAATTCACGTCCTTTTTTAATTTGTTCCCACACTATGTTTGGAGTTATGTTTGGAGGGTTGGAGCTGTCGGATTTGAAACTAGCATTATTCAAGTATCATCTGTGGCCAATGGCAAGATTTAGTCAAGATGCCTTAACGAACGGAGAAATAAATATGTGTTGTCAGTACGCAGTGTACAAATTTTATTAATTTTTTATAAAAATTGCGTAAAAAATTGTTATAATAAGCCTAAAAAATCCGGATGCAATTTACAGTAAATAAAAAAAATAAATAGATAGTTATTAATTCAAAATAATGGTCGCCGTAAAACAACGATAATGTTTTATATTTATATATGACACATAGTTTCTTACCAGCCCATCCTTTATTTTTGGCAATATGTTCACTCAGTCTTACAGTTAATGGAACGTATTTGCTTGATAGAAAACTTTTGTCTTTCGGGTCCAACTCAGATTCCTCAATTGTTAGGTGTAGGGCCTTTAAACATTTTTTAAATCAGTATGATTTAGTGTGGATATGAAAAATATAGGCAGTGTATAAATTATGACAGACAAAAGAACGTCTAACCGGTGACAGCAGAACAATTAGCAGTAGGTCAAACTGTTTTTAAACTTAAGGTAAATTAACTTTTTCTTAATTTATATAACTTAAGGTCGTCGGAACTTATTTTCATGAAAGGAATGGCACTTTACATAAAAAAACCGTTATATTACAATCATATGTACTATCCTCGCAAATTGCTAATGCACAGGAACCTTGTCACATTAAGAGCCACGTGACGTCCTTCAGAAAAGAAAAGTACAGCTTGCAAAAAAAGAAATGCAATTGTAAATTTAATAGGTTAATTTTTAAGTTTGACAGATTTGAAATGACATTTATTGTAAGATTACATTTTACGAAAAAACTGATATTTGAAGCCATTTAATTAATCTCACACCTTGGAAATTGGTATCTATCTAAGAAATGAAAAATGTTCGTGTGATTTTCAATGTTTATTAGAAAAGACTTATAAGTAATATATTAATAATATAGTTAGGTTAGATTTTGATTCAATTTAATAAAAATCTAGCCTAATTAAATTAAACAAAAACGCGTAGGTACTCGTCCGTCGCAATTCGCTTCAGCCAGAATAATGCTAACGGTACAGAGTGTCTAATGTCAATGTCAACAAAATACGTCACCAAAATGGCGGCCAGGCGCATTAGCAATTTGCGGGGATAATAATTATAAATTCAAAACAATAATATTACCATATTTTAATTTTAGCGGTTATATTAAATAACTGTTAAAATAAATTAGGTTTTTAAAAACAAAAAAGAATATACCTTTCTCAAAACCGAATACTGCCTGGATCCAGTCTGAGGTTTTAATAACCCACATTTGTCAAGGTTACACAGTGTCAGCCATGTTTTTAGTCCATAAACTTGGACCAATTCTCTTTTGTAATACTCAAGTACTTTGGGTTTCAAACCCGAGCCGGTTACACATTGAAGACAGATTAGTCGTAAAACCTGTAAAAATATGCTTATGTAGTAATAAATGACAAATCTTAACGCGGGAAGGTTTGACAATTGATACATTCCAGCCATAGACAATAGAAAAATGTTAAATTTAAATATCTCAGCGGTTTTTACTTACTTTTTCACTTTAACAATTCTGGCGAAATCTATTTTTTTTTATTTAAACCCAAATGTGAAAATTGAAAAAATGAAATTTCGACTCTTATTTTTGTGTTAAATTTTATCATACTATTTTATATCTTGCTGTTTTTATCAACGTTACTGCTAATTCTTCTTATAATTTAATTAAATTTCCGCATCGTGTGATGATGTGATATGAAATTATACCTTAGTCAAAGGCACCTTCTGGGCGATGAGATCTTCAATAAACGGACAAATGCGTTCATTATCCACGCACGTCAAGAAATCCTCTTCACACTGGATTTTGTCATGAAAATCAAATGAATCTGTTATCTGAAAGTAATAACGGATATATTAAACAAATGATACAGACAAACTGACTGAGCAAGTTCAGCCAAGGGAGGATAGCGTTCAGGGTTCACACATTGATACCTTTTTATGACAAAAAACAAGACCCGATCCAGGACCAGAGACTTCTTCATAACCTTACGATTAGCCAATAATATGTTGATTCTAATATTTTGTGTCATAATAAAAAATACTTCACACATGTAATAGAATAATCAATTGATTTACTTAAGAGTAACGCAACAAAATTCTGTCCTTGGCCTATATTACATGTAGAGAGACATATAGATAAAAAATCCTAACAAACTAAAGATAAAAATTAAAATCTATTCGCCAAAAGTGATTTTTGTGCATGTTAAAATTATTATTTAAATTCGATTCTAAATAGTGTGATCCAACTGTGTGGAGCGGTTATGATGTTTTTATATACCTAACCGCATACGCCCTATAATTTATACCTAATATATAAATTACATTATCTTACATATAACTTATCTTCAATATATTTGTTCTTAACCTAAATGGGGCCTTCTTCAAACCCCATTACTGTATATAAATAACCTGTTCTTAGTAACTTTTTTAACAGATTTATTACATGTGTGACATTGAAGGCTACTCACCTCTTTGATATATTCAGCAATGGCCGTATGTGTTGCCAGCGACTGTTTATTTGCCAACATTTGCGGAAGTCGCGACACAAATTGCTTGATCTCCTGTACCGATTTGTCATTATGTCGCTCGTCGAGCTGGGTTTTTATAATTCTGGCTTTTCTTGATAAAACTGTTCCTACCTGTAATTTCAATTTAGCTTATAGGAACGTTCAGAGTACACCGCAATAGCTCTGAATAAAAAATAGAAAATGTAAAAAGTAAATAGCTAATTATGTATATCATTAAATAGTAAATCGTAGTCTTACTGCTTAGAACTATTTCTTGTTGCACATTTTTTTCTTTTTACCATCTATTCTATCATGCAAGTGCGAAATGTATAAATTAAATAATAATTGTACCGTTGTAAAACTGCAGTCCCTCAACTCGGTAAATAATTCCTCTCCACTGTTAAGTATTATTCGTTTCCGCTCTCGTGCTGTCACTTCTGGATTTGTATCGTCAGCACTAACAAATTTGTGTCCGGGGAATGTGGCTGTCGTGCTTTTTATACCATAGAGTTCATCTGCAAGAAATTTATGTTTAGTGTTTACTTGTCAGTATACACCGCAATTTAGGCGAAATAGTAAACTACAGAGTATTTGTAAAAAAAATAGCTAATTTTGTAATTAAAAATGACATACATTACCAAATTATTGTTAATATATAAAATTTTTAATTTATTTATTTATTAAGTCTACAACATCATGCATATTACGAAATCTACTAATAATTTTATAAAATCTTCTATCTAATATTGTTATTTAAGTAAATTAGAGATCCATACGCGAGCGTCTTTAATGGAGTTCTTTCAACAGATTACACATTACATACATATATATATATAGAGAATAAGAAGTGTAATTTTTTAAAGCACACAGAGCGGAGACCGTAAGGACTGACTTCGCCAGACGCAATATGCAAGCAGACTATATCACTACATAGTATAAAACAAAGTCGCTTTCTCTGTCCCTATGTCCCTTTGTATGCTTAAATCTTTGAAACTACGCAACGGATTTTGACGCAGTTTTTTTTAATAGATAGAGTGATTCAAGAGGAAGGTTTATATGTATAATAACTTCTCCACTATTTAATCATTAAATAGTGGAGAAGTACTGTTATTTTTGAGGTTTCTAATGTGATGTCGTAAATAATTACATTTTTTCCGCTTACATTGCAAATGCAGGCTGAATCCTACGAGTTTTATCAAAATAATGTACTAAGTATTGTACACATTGAAAAGGTCTACAGAAAAGTCCGTGATGGTATATGTCTATATGGTATATGTCGCGTATATTATCGGAGCTTTCCAGCGACGGAAATAACAATACATAATAAAAACCTGCTTTTCATCAGCATTGCACCCGTGCGAAGCTGGGGCGGGTCGCTAGTGTATAATAAATTAAATAGGCTGCTAATATCTACCCGCTCATAATCTTCAATCTAAAAATACGATTATAGGACTGACTTAAGAACACACGTTACGCAGTGTTGGAGATGCTTCAGACCTAATACGTAGTTACACATTTCAGTCATCACTCACTTGCACCCATACCCATTCACGCACGCGTATTGAAAAGTTAAAAAATGAAAAACAAACATAAATAAAATAAAGATATCTAATTAAATTAAATATACATACATAAATATTTTGCAAGAAATTTTAAATAAGTTTGTTATGGAAGACAGGTCCCCAGACCCTGACACAGGTATTTTTTTACTTAAAAGGGTTCCCACATTTTACACAAATAAATAAAAAATGTACTTATCATAATGAAATACATTTTTGATTTATTTCATCAAGACCAAGGTATTGAGCTTGAAAAAACTTAAGTGCTTGATCTATTTAATACTTAAATTTTAAAATTACCAAATATGGTTGATTGAGTGATTAATTAATTTGCATATAAAACACATTCTACTAAATGATCTCTTCCAGGCAAGCCTAGAAAACAAAAGAAAAGCAAGAGAACAGAACATGTTTTATAATAGATATTATATTGTTTATACCTATAAGCCCTTCATATGTCAATTGTGTAGCCATGACACTCGTGAAGTCTATACCTCTGTCGAGCAGCAGTAACTGATCTATACACGATGTAGTTGCACCCTTTGGGCCTAATCCTTGTTCCTCTTTATTAAGTCGACAAAAGAGGTCCCAAACCTAAAATGAATTCAAATAAAAATTACACATAATATAAGTGAAATGAAATATTTTATATAGTACTCAATAGAAAATATTGAATACTAACATAGCACTCAGCAGTTAATGTAAATGTAATTTATAAAAGCTATTTTCTCATAATACTCAAATATAAAACCTGTTTGGCAGCTTGTCCTTTTCCGTACACATGAGGCACTATACCATATATTTGTTGAATAGTTCTGAGTGCTTGAGCTGCATTGTATAGACAAGTTGGATCACCCTCTAAATAATTTTCTCTAAAATCCATATAAAGTTCTATAAAATAAAACTGTATTTCTATGGTGTTCATAATGTTTAACACACTAGACAATAACAACAGAACTTTTTATCTTTACCTGAAATCATTTTGCAGTTCCAGTGACATTAAATCACTATCAAATGGAAAGATATCACAAATAAATTCTTGTATGGTAAGATTAGCATACACTCCTCTATTTTTTAAATGCTTTTCACATAGTTCACTTCTACGAGGCACAAAGAATAGGTGGAATTCAACGGGTGCATTTTGTTTAGTTCTGAAAAAAAAAATATTACATACATATATGCATTAAAAAACAATATATTTTGTATAAACTTATTTTTTACCAAATCTGTACATCCTATAATTATGAGCCAAAAATGCCATACTATACAGATATCAAACATACCTTAGTGATAGAATATAATCAGCAACAAGATCCATTAGAAATATTTTTGGTCTTGCAATAAATATTATATGTTTCACTGAAATTGTAGGTAAGCTGCCAGGTCGAAGGGGAAACATGTCAGCTACTTCATGTTCTTTCAGCAAAGAGTATTGGGCTACCAAGCCTATTGGGCCCGCTAACCATTCATCCCATATTGTTACCTAACACATATTTTTATGTTGTATGTAAAAATAATAAAAAAGTACAATATAAGACGACTACTTATACATTGTTTTGGCTGTAATATAGAACAATGATTCTAATTTTTCTATTTTTATTAGTGTATGCATAATAATATATATATTTTTTATATTTCTGCTTCATGGCAATCTGCTTTCCAGCAATAAGCCACTTGTTTGTTTGATTTCTCAGTTTATGTTTTACTCAAGAGCCATACTTGTGTGAAACTTTTGATGTCAAGGAAATAATATATATTTTAGTAAAATTAAAAGAGTAAGATAACGTGCGGTAAATTAAACCTTTTGCTTTAAAGGGGCGTACTTACTTTGGGTCCTTCGCATAGCTGTAAGAGATTTAATAACTCTTTTCTCATAGTTTCCTGAATAATCGCTACATTTAATCGTCCACCAGATAAATGTGTACACATCGTTGATTCTTTCATAATTCCTTGTTTAACTGCTTTAGGAGACGCTTTTCATCAGTAAATTATAACTAAAACGAACACGTAGCGTACCAACTCTTGGTTTTAAGATATAATTGGATTTTAATCTGAATATATATTTTATGTTTTTGACTTTTGTAGCTAACAATTATTCTGATTATTACATTTAATGTTATTGATGATTTGACTAATAGAGAAATTCTCAAAAGTCAGAGGTCATAATTAACAATTATCAGAACCACTCAATGTCACTGTCAAATTGAATGAAGTTCCATTCTTGATTATTGACTTAAAACATTACACGCTTAAAAACGGCGGGGAAGTAGAAGCGGGAAATTTATTTTTTTATCGTTTTAACCAAATAAAGAAACTTTTAGCATCGCTTTTAATTCCTAAAAATATGTTTTAACTATCAATACTCAAATTTATATAATTAAATTCTGATGCGTTACTTCATGAACAACTGTTATTATTAAAATTGTTGATTGATATTAACTATAATATTGAATGTATACTAATGAATATTAGTTATTTTCTTTATATTATTGTTAACATCAAACCAGTTTTTGGACCTAATATAGTTTAATATTTAAGTTTGTCAAGATGAATAATTGTACTTGATTGTCCTAAAGAAGAACACTGCGATGTTCTTCGTTCCTAATTGTTATTATTATTATTTTAGATATAATTTTTAGAATGTACTTAATACTTTTGTTTATTTACATTTGTATTAATAAATAAAAACGGACAAGAAATAGACTGTAACAAATATATTTGTAAGAATACACATGTAATATAATAATGTGTGTATGCTAATAGTAAAGATTTCTAGAATCAAGGGGAAACATAACAAGGGGACACGTAGGCGGTGATGTAATAAACAAAACAATCAGTCAATCAGCCATTTTACGTAGCCGGTACGTGCCAAAAATGTATTATGTATGTTATCTATACTCTTATGTATACGAATTTCAGGGCTTATCACTAGCGGGTCGTTGCCTGAAGGCTGCCTGTAGAATGCGCGCGGCGCAGGATCGATTTTTCCACCAAACAAGCCATTTTCAACCGTCAGTGACATTGTAAACACGTTCTCCACGTTACTTACGCTATCTGGCACAACACAACATGTGAAATTGTTTCGCAAATGATGCGCCAACATCTCCGAACAGAATACGATGGCCGCACAAAATAAAGGTAGGTATCAATTTTAAATTTGGAATAGTTTTTATGATAATAGACTTGCAAAGAGTTCTCGCTGTTTTTATGGGACATTCTACTTGTTGGAGTGCACTTAACTTTGACATGATGTGATAACGAAAATTGCGTGGGCGAATTAGGCCATGTAATGTTTATATACGTTTTTTAGCTTCAATAGATTTGTATCTTGGTTTTCTGCAATAAAAGAAACTCAAAATTAAGTTTTTTTTAATATCATATATTTTTGCTTTTCTGATAATGTCTTGTATTGATAAATTATGTACTATTGTAAGAAAAAGGTTATTTTGTAGCAGAGCATACAATAAATTAATATTTTTTTAAATATATATAAGGGACTAAAAACAATAATCTTTATAAATCTAACATAAGTTTATTAAATTATTGTAAAGCGATCCGATAAAAAGTAAAAGTATATTACAAGTTTTATCGACCTTCTTCCCGAGTTTTTCAGGCAGATGACGTGTCGGCTATTAATCTTATTTTTTCGCACAACGGGTTACATACAAATTACTAGTTGGCGTGACTACTCCATACTAAATATTTTGGAAATCAATGTTGTATACCATACTCAAGAGTATAATCATTCTTACGCTGTAAGAAGTTATGAAATCTGTCCAGTAGCTAGTATACTTGCAGAAATTAAAATTACTCTCTATAACATTAGTATCGATAAATATTATTAAAAAAAATAGTGTCTAAAGAGACAGTTTGGTGGAGGTGTTAAAATATAAAAATGTTTCATTTTTCCGCTATTTTTATTGAGAGTAATGTTGCGTCTCCAAATATTGCGCATTTTAGATAATCTAATAGAGAAATAATATAAAAATAAATATAAAAATGGTAGAATAATTTAATAGAAGTAAATAAATAAATTAGGTAATGGTAACTAAACAAAGCATATATTTGCTTATATGCATATATATATATTATTTCAAGTTATTAGTCATTACAAATCTTTGCAAATCGCAGCCATATATTTTCTTTAAAGACTTCCCTTTTGAAAACGACTCAACGACAGCTTACATTTATAAATATGTATATGTGTAGCTACTTCGTTTCTTCTTGGTAGAATAAATTATTTGCATATCAACAAATATTTCATCATGATTACATTTTATGATACGAAACATGTTCTTTTTTCAAAAAGGATTTTCTTGTATTATCTTTCAATTATCTTTTTAATTCCACAACGCCAAAGTTACTGGCATCTTACAGTTATGATGAAAAAAACAAATTAAAAAGTATAAAGTGGAAGTGTGAAGTTCAATGAAGTGGAAAACTTTTCTCTCTCGTTAAAAGAACAGCACTTTATAGTGTTCTGTTATGATAGGAAATGTTTGCGTTTATCCTTATAATATAATTAATTGAATTCTCTAACTTTGTATTCAACGAAAAGAACAAATATTTCCTCGATGTATATTTAAAAGCTGGCAACATACAAATAATTTAATAAATATAAAAAAAAATATGGAGAAGAAAATAAATCGGTCCAAACGCAGTGTTTAATAAATCTCTTTTGACTCTTTTGATACGCGGTTTTGAACACAATTTGACAGAAAGAGATAGAATAATACTTTAAATAAACAATTCAATTGGACTTATTTGTTTGTGAAAATAAGGGGACAAGGTTTACAAAGATGGTAGAATCGAAATTTGGAGTAGTAGTTTAGAGTCACATACACATATGACATTTACATACCTGTCATATTTAGCTAAGCTTTGACTCTGAATATTAACTTTAACTACGTGTAATGTATAAGCTTTATTAATAAAAAATACATCTGCCTAAAATTGCTTTAAAACATGTATTTAATCTGCATCTGTGTTTAAAGATTTCTTACTCAGTTTAAGTCTAATCGATAAGGATATTATCAAGATAAAACTCCCATCTGTCTCCTGATGTCCTATCAAATGCTATTCAATATTGTCGCTCGCCAGATCCGAGCGAAGAATGTCAATATGTTTTATTGAATTACTGAAGAATTATTCGCATGACAAACGAAACAGCCTGAATGCAGCAAACAATCGAATACAATTGACATACAATAGATATATGCACAAATAAACTTGTGACATAAGTCCTCTATATTGAAACAGTTCTATAAAGGCTTGATCCCTTAGCGTTGCGTAGATGTGCCGGGGTTTTCTGAATCGTCTACCGCATGTACCACGGAAACGGTTCAGAGGAGTTTTTCAAACCTGCAGCTGAAGTTTATCATCGGACGTCGAGGTAGAATACGAAATTCCATCCGTTTCAGTTTGACGTTCGTCGTTCCACAACTGAGCGTTGAGACTCAACTGCAACTATGAGTTGCTCGTATGACCACTATGTGAAAACCAGCTACCCACTGAAGTATTTTCGAATGAATTCAACTTAGGGTCCTTCATGAAAAGGGCGTTAGAATTTTTAAAAGGTCGGCAATGCACTCGCGAGTGGCATTAAAATAAAATAAAAAATCTTTATTTTAGAACATAAGATCATCAAGGTATCACTTATTCCACGTCATTAAATTTGAACCTGTAGGCATGTCATCGGCAAAAAAGATAGAGGGTGTAGGCTGAGAGAAAAAGCCGGCGTAATAAAACTCTCGTTACTCTTTTTAAAAAGCAAATCTTCAAACAATACTACAATACAATAATATTTTAAATCAAATATATGATATAGTATGTCCATAGGCGGCTGTATGACTTAACATCCAGTGAGCCTCCCGGCCGTTTGTCCCGTTCAGTAATAAAAAACTTTGCAATTTTTACTACGACTGGGTGAAGAATTAGTTTATTATACCTACACGAAAAATGTTAATAAAGGGTAATTTCATTTCTATTTGAGTTACACATAGTATAATATTGTCGCCCGATACCTCTGGCCGTAAAATTATCCTTAAACAAAATAGCGTACCGCAAAGCAAAGGAAAAGTACCCTTGAGCCTTTAGAAAATCTAAGTGTCCATAGGTATCAATTAACTACAGGTAAGCCTCCTCCAACTTTCCCGCTGTCCTATAAAAATATATAGTATTGATTGGTCTGTGTGATTCAAAAAAGTTTTCAATTTTGTATGGATTATTATTTCCTTTTATGTTATGAAGCGTTCGGATATTAAACAATCGACTATCGCAAATTAAACATTTGAAGGGAAAACTGGCGACTCATTTACCAAGCAAATGATCTTCTCGCTATTTATTTACAGTACTTCGCTGTCGTAAAACTGTATATATTGGAGGCAATTACCCGTTTTATGATGCCTTGTTGTTAATTCATTAATATTGTCTTTCACCGTGATTAAAATTTTAATGAGAAACTATTACCTATTATTTACAAGATAAATGACAAAAGCGTCGAATTTCAATTAGTATGAAAATCTATTTAATAGGAATCCTTTCAACGAGTGTTGTTAAAATTAAATATGTATATTTCAATGCAATTAACTAATACATTCGAATTTGGAACTCTTTTTAGGTTTTGTTTATATCAGGTTCTTGCGTCCATTATATAATCTATTGTTACACGGCCGTGTTAGCAATTCATCATAGCATCAAAATACTAACTAGTTTGAAAATTATTATAATGATAATCAATTTTAAATCATAAATTCAAAATAGAAGATGTATTGTTAATTATATTTAAATTAAATTAACTTATGCATTCAAATTTCAAACCCCTTTAAGTTTTGTCTATATCAGATTCTCGAATCCCTACAAATTGTTGTTGTATTGTTGAACGTTACAGCAATTCATCCATGTGTAAAGGAACGAATAAAGCTCTATGCTGTTATTCACTCTATCAAACGAAATAAAATACTCATCAATATTTGAGCACCATTTACATTTTAATGACTTCTTTCTACGTGAGTAAATTGTGAGATTACGATTTTATTTCCTGAAAAATAAAACGTTTATTTTTAATGTTTTTCATTAACTTGTTACGCGGTCTTGCCTCTATGCAATTTCAGTTTCCTTTCTTTAATAAATTAGACAATTAACAGTAGACATATCTCTAGTGCCTTCTGTCTTAAGAGCTATAGCAAATACCAATTGATTAAAACATTTCTAGTTGGTTTCTCCCATTAATGAACTAAAGATTAGGTTGTTTTAATACAACAGTAACTGAATTTAGTGACACCAACTGGCCTTTTAGAAAATAATACTTATATTTTCTTTAAGGGTCTTAAGTTGAGTGTAAACTATATATTTAACTCCTGTTGTTAGCTATAATATTATTAAGAATGATTATAAGATGGTTTATATATAGACAGAAACTTATTCGGGTTACAGTCGGAGTATCTAAAATTAGACGGCAAAATCCTGGTTAGACGTAACTTGGAAGTAGAAATAAACTGATTCAGTCCGACCTTTAATAGCTATCAAGTTGATTCGCTTATCAAACGGAAACCGCTTGATTACTGGATTTTGTTGAAGTTTAGTTATAGTTGTATGCGGGTGTGTTTATTCGTTGATAGATAGATCTAACGTACATAGTACAATAATAAATATATAACATCTGGATATGCATAATATATAATAATTGAAACACATGAATCTCGTCTCAAGACTATGGGACATCAAGGGAAAGCATCTTAAATATCGTAGCTGTTATTTTGCTGAAGAAAAACCCTTTATTTTTAAATGTAAGTATTACTGCAGTCAATGATTTCCTAAAAATTACTAGTCACGTCTGAGAATGGAAGCGACTCAAAAGTGAAAAAAACAACACTAATTGTTTTAATGCCAATCAAGAGAATGGACAAAAATTAAGAATTCTTCTCAGTACGTGGGTAACAATGAACATGTATAGAACTGGACAGTTGGAAACATTGCTAATGAATTGCATTTTTGAATTTCATTTTTAGAACTCTTTGGTAACCTAATGTAATGTGCATTAATTTGTCATTTGTTTTTGTGAATTGGCGGCAAATCTAAAAAAAATCAGTCAATAATTTTTTTTTAACCTTTGGTTGTGGGCTTACTCAACGACAAAGCTATGATAGGCTGTGAGTTGAAATTCTTAATAAAGCCCCTGTCGTAAATACTGGCATATTTTGCGATTGGTTTAACGAGTTTACGCGTGGACGTAGCAATCTCAATGATGATCCGCGTGAGGGACGTGCTTTAACCGCGACTACTGAAGATAACATCACTGCTGTGCGATGCATCATAGAGGAAGATAACAGGGTGACCTATCAGCAGATACGGGCAAGCCTAGGCATTGGTATGAGTCAAGTTCAAAAAATATTACACGAACATTAAGACGTCAGGAAGCTTTAAAACAGATGGATTCCCCATACTTTAACCGACGACCAGAAATAACTTCGCATAGATTAGTGTCGCCAAATGTTAGATAAGTTCAGCGGCGGTGACTCAAGTGCTGTATTCGACATCGTCACAGGTGACGAAAGCTCGATATATTGCTATGAACCCGAAAACTAAAGACAAATCTCAGTGCGTGTACGTTCGAGAAAAGAAAGGAAGAAGTCAAGGAAAAAGATGATTGCCTTATTCTTTGTTCGGAAAAGTCATTTCGCGACACTTGTGCTAGAAGATGGAAGCACAGTCCTGTGCAATGTTACTCCAGTGTGGAATGTTAATCGCTGTTTGCTGTTGTCTTGGAAACAATTCGTCAGCAGTGCTCTCGACGCAGGATCCTTCTTCACCACGACAATGGTTCAACGCACTACGCAAAACGGACTTATAAATATTTGACTATGCCAAGTGTCGAGATAATGAGTCATCCGCCAATCAGTCCTGACCTGGCGCCCTGCGACTTTCATTTATTTCAAGAACTTAATATAAAATTCGAGGTATTCGCTCAGTTTCGAAGTAGTCTTGAAAGCCCCGTAAGATACATGCATGTATTATATGGTTATAATATATGCAATTGTTACGAACGATTTAGGTGTTATTACAATTGAAGCCTAATGCGCTTAATCATTAAAACTTAATAAATCTAATACCACTTTTCTGTTACTTTCTGTCGAATCTCATTTATAGTGTATTGAATTGACACAGATCATTTCTTTTGTTAAAACGGTGCATTCAGACTGACCTGAAATAAGGAATGGTTTGTGTTATTAATAAATATAATCGCAAAAATTATACTTTTAATTAAATAGAAACAATAACAATGCCTATCAATAACTATATTTCCAATACGTAACTGACTATTCGTAGGCATTGATTACTTGGTAAAGTTTTACACAAAAAGCAAGAATTAATCTTGCAACTTTGAAATTGTTTATTGGGTATATCATATTGGCAAATGAGTCTTGGGACTTTCTTTGCAATTTATATTGAAATTAGCTTTTTCCCAAGGGCTTCTTTCCTTTTTTCCAACACAAAAATTGTTTTAGTCATTCGGATTAGTCCTACATCACATTAGTATTCATGTTTCAGTCATTTCAAGTGACTATAAAACTGCAGGATAAGAATAACTTGACAGGTAAATTTATTATTAATGCGCATGACTTTTGCGTCTGTGGACCTTTTATAAGTTTTACAATACGGTAGTTGTAATATTTTAAAAACGGGAACATATAAAACTTTTTTAATGTAACAAACGAGCAGGAGGCTTATCTGATGTCAACTGACAGAGGTCTCGCGAGTGCGTTGCCGGCCCCCTAAGAATTGGTACACTCTTTTCTTAAATACTTCAGTGGACTGGTTCCACATAGCGGTACACGAAAAAAAACTGCCCTTAAACGCTAGTTGTAGAAAAATGTTGACGTCCAGGTAATACGGCTGGAATTTTGTATGCTGCCTCGACGTCCGACGATAAAACTCAAGTGCAGGTATTAATCCGAACAAAGTAATTTCCTCGCAGTATTGCGATACTGTATACGTTGTTAGGATAGTAATGGAAACATTACATGAAAAGTAGAAATTTTTTAATGGTTTTTGCAATTTTTATGACAATTTTTGTAATGTAGATATGATATATAACGGAGTCTTAGTTCTAATGTAAATAAGAATGACAGTTTTGCGCCGCAATATATATTAAATTGTAAATATTGTAAATATGTATAGGTATTCATAAAAAAAGCAAGCCAATATACAATATTTAAATCAAATTTTCATTCGCCACTTATTGTTTATTGCTAAAAAGTAAGAAAAAAAAACATATATATATATATTTTTTAAGTATTAATAGTTATTGCAAGATTGAGTTTAAGATTTGATACTGAAAAGAATTTCTTAAATATATTCTTCACGTAAAGCTCTCTAACTTTTGACATTTTGATGTATATTTTAAAATATTTTGTAGTGGAAAATAGTTCAGGCGATATGCCGTCGACGACAGACCCAGCAGCAGAACAGAAAGACCGCCTCATCGCAGCTGTTAAGAAAGAAGTCAAGCAGTTGATGGAAGAGGTAAGGGTCTTTACCTAAATAGTTTTCAAAATATTCTTATATTAAAAATAATAAATTGTTCAATTAAAACCATGCAATTCGCTTCATGAGGCTCCGGGTGCCTTTATAAACGTTTGTTAAACTGGTTACAAGGTCGTTCAACATAAAATAATAATACTCAAAACCGATGTGAGCTTGACGAGACCTTAAAAACGGCTCTCATTTTCTTTATTATATGTATATATTTCTAACGATATAGAATCATTTACAACCCATAGCAAGGTGGTCGGGAATCAGGACTTGGGTGTTCTGTCATACTAATAATGAATTATCTCCCTTCTACTTTAGGCGGTTACACGGAAATTTGTTCATGAAGAAAGCGGTGGAGTGACAGCACTGTGTGGTGCTGTGGAAGCCTGCCTTGGCCAAGGATTGCGCAGACGCGCTCTTGGGCTTTTCAAGACCAGCTCTACAACTGCTCTTTTACATAAGATTGCGAAGGTAAGACGAGAATATCTCAAATTGTTGGCCTTGTTAACGAATTAAAAGATCCCTCTAAATTTTAATTTATTATAATACAAAGGACTCCTACATATCATCTATTAGGCACGCGACCAGGCAGATCTGTGGCCCAGAAGGTAAGCAGCAGGGGAGTGTCTATTCTCGCTTTCCTCAAAACGAACTTTATTTGCTCAAGGTTAGGTTTGGTGGGGTTGCGTCTCCCGCCGGGCCCGAATGACATCTACTCCGTAAATTTCCTCATGATATTTATGGGCTTGTCGCAACTCGCTGGCCGGTGGGACCACGTAACCTCTTGTGCTATTCGTCTTACTTACTATTACATCTTACCGACAAGTCTTTAAAAATCGCCTTGGTGTATTACTGTCAGAAAAAAATATTATTCAATAAATGATTATTTGCGTGAGACTAGTTGATATAAATTTAATAATGTAAGATACAAACAATATAAGAATTGACCAATTCATATGACTAATAATAAAAAGTAATAATGTAAAATGTAAAATTCCTTTACGGACAAAATTGCGCGGCATTGTGTGGCAGAATATGAGAACTAACGATTGTACCCACCTTACACATTTTTGTACCATATTCTTGCAATAATTTATTATTATTATATAGTAAGAAATTAACAAATAAAATTACTAAAAATAACCAAATTAGATTACACGAAATTAACCACACAATTCTATTAATTATTAAACAACAAATAACCACAAATTCAACAACAATAAGTATAAGTAACGTCCTAAATCTAATGCGAGCGTCGAAGAAGTCCGCCCGACCATTTTTTTTTTTTTTTTTTTTTAAAGAATGGAATCTCGCTGTTGGCCTTAAGGGCCTTTACAGCTCAGCACGGGCTGTTTTGGCGAGCTTAGCTCAGCCGGAACCGCCCGACCATTCAGCGCGCCGTGCTTATATAGCCTGAAAACCAGTTTAGTCCAGTATACCCAACTGCTACACTTCACTTGACTTTTTACAGCTTATAATATTTAATAATTCTATGGCAATATTCTCCCATATGCGTACTCAATCAAAACGTCAAGCCCATACCGGGTCTATTCTGAAGCTTCTGCTGAAGCTTAAGCTGAAGAATTTAAATTTTACCAGCCTCGGACTTTGTTCAGACTTATTTAGAAAGAAGATGGTGGGTGTTATATAGTTATAAACTGCTCTAAGGAGCATGACTGGCCTTTTCTATCCATTGTATCCATTGCCTGTAAACATTAAAACGAAGAGCTTTTTTTAATTAAATTATTTGTTCAATTAAACGAATACTTTAGTGGAGAAGTATTATTGGAAAACGTATTTAATGTTATTTTGCAGCGCTAGCGATAACCAATTTTATAACAACAATTTTCTAACACATTTATGGTTATACAATATAAAAGATTTCCACAATCTCGCAAAATTTTATATAAAAAAAAATTATTCGAACTACAAAAAAGGTCTCCAAATATAACGTAAAAAAATGTGTACACATTTTGTGTGCATCTTTATGAAACCTATCTTAAAAACGCAGCTTCCGAAAGGAAATGGGTACGTTCGAAATTCAAACCTAAAAAAAAAGTTCCACAATTTTTTAAATCTGAATGGTCAGATCGAACAGATCTTAAATAACACAAAACTGTTGAAATAAACACAGAAACGCATTTATATAGAATCTCTTTGTTTGAACAAAGTTTAATACGAAACAAATGTAATATGTCTACATGAAGTAACTTTGTGACACTGTGTAATTAAATCGTACGCTACATGTCTAGTGCGAGTTGTGTGAAGTTAGATAATTAGCTGCAACGAGAATTTCTCGCAATGGAGAGCAGTTTCAAATAATTTCAACTTGTATGAATGCAATAGACAAAGTGAATATCATGTTATATAAGAGGAAAACAACATTAATTTTAAACCAAGTTGAGAAGTTGGAAATATACGGATTATATTATAATGAATAGAAATAAATCGCAAAATATGTAAGCTCAAAACTCGAAGACGATGAGGATTTCTTTTGATCACTAGAGTAATTTTGATGTATTCATTGAACTCTGGCTAAGGTGTTTAAGGAGAGAATAATTGTAAAAGTTGTACGGAAAGATCTATAAACAAGTTTTGTTCTTCTGTAATAGTGAACGCAACTTCAAGGCAACGAATGTCCATATATTGGTATGTAGTTACTAAATAGGTTACATAACCAAGTTCGCCAGGACTAGTAATATTTTTTTTATAGAACTGGGGGCAAACGGGCAGGAGTTTCACTTGATGTTAAGTGATACCGCCGCCCATGGACACTCTCGATGCCAGAGGGCTCACGAGTACGTTGCCGGCACAATATGTCAATAATACAACAATTTCAGCGGTAGTCTTAACAAACTACGCAGAGAAAAAAAAAACAAACATTTAACAAAATATTTAAATCCATCCATATATGTTTTTTGTGTTTGTACAACAAAAGTAATTTAAACCTTACTAGGTGTTTTGCCTTCACTATTTCATAGATTTAATTGCTAATTCAGTCCGGATTTTAATATAACATTTATATTTTAGCCACTGTGACTAAGATCACTCTGTAGGCACACGTAACCATTGTATAATTGGCAGTAAAATTTCGCCTTTGATGTCACATTTACCGCACAATGGAAATTTTGGAGTTTCGTTTGAGGTAGCTTATCAGGGTAACCCGAGTTCGTAGAGATAACATCAAACCATCAAAGGATACGTCTCGTACGTCATACTTAGCCCTTTTGATTCTAGATGTTTGACGACTGGTTTAAAATATCTCAATTTCACTAACTTCTTTTACGCCCAAACCCAATAAGCTAACGCAATCTATTTTAGGCAATCTGAGATAGATATCGTAATCCAAATATCGATAAAAGTGTGCCAATAACCAATTTACGGATTGTAATAGCCATCTGTCGATACAAGCTATCCGTGGTAGGTCGGATCGGTGTATGTGGATAGAATTTGTATGAAAATGACAGGTCAACTGTGCCAATATCCTAATCTTAAGATTTTAACTTACACCTGTTTTTAAAATAATTAAAAAGCTATTTGATATGTCTTAAACATATATGCATATTTTAATATTATTTTTACGATTTTATTTACTTTTATTGGTTTATATTGATTAGCAAATATGAGTGTTAAGAGCGAAGAGATCTATCCGTCGCCTAAAATGGAATGTTTTCGTTGGGTTTAGTTATTGGGATGCAGATAGGAAATCGATCGACTGTCACGATCGTTTGATCGATTGTTTTCAATCTAAGATTGTGGATTAATTATTGGGTTCGGGCGTTAATTATTGTGATTGTTTATATAATATAATATACTATATCAGCTTAAGTATTCTGTTATAAAACAATCGTATATAATGGTCATGTCGCGTGCAACTTTAATTTCACAAGACTTTTTGGTTCACGCGGGGCTTGTTTTCAGTATGAATCTGTGTAAATATGGTCCAAAAGTCCCGTGGCCAGTCAGGAGCTACGCCATCTGAGGTGCAGAGCGCCTCGTCTTGGCTTGTTTGTGCATACGATCTTGACGCGTAAGCTTTAACAAACATTTTTAAATCAATTCTATATTTCTACCAGTAAACAAGCGTTCATAATATCAAATACATTTATTTCTGGTTTGAATTTGAAACTTCACTCTTCAATAGCTTAATTTTAGGGATAGTACAATTACTATTCAATAAGTAGACGAAAGCAACCACATAGGCATAAAATATTGCATAAAATATTATTACATTGGCTTAAGTATTTTAAATGGAAGCGTCAATCGATGCGATGCGTGGTTCGAAGCCATGTTCGCTACGTAATCTAAGTTGTATAATAAACCAAGACAGTTTTTACTTATCTGAACTCGCAGTATGTATTAAGATGGTTTTAGGTTTTGAGAAAGTTGTATAAAAATCGCAGACCTGGCATCATTTTCAGTGGTTTCTGTCACGCTTTTTCTCTCCAGTGGTGACCGATAGTTAATGTTCACATCTCGTGGGTTGACCTTCGGGGGGTTTCATGGACATCGCGGTATATAATTGATATTGTGTCCTTGATTTTTCTTGGTCTCAGTCTATCCGACTAAATCTCAGATACTATTGTAAACATATATAGTCACAGTCAAAATTGTATGTGCATTCACTATTTCTTCCTCTATGCAAGTGTCTCAATGATTAGAGTCGCTGATGTCTTACTGTGGGCTACTAATGGACCGCCCACAATACTAATCAATATTTGCTTTCTATTTAGTTAAAAGCCTTCCTTTTGAACGCCTTTAGCTGAGTGATTCATAATTGATTACTCCAGTAGCTCATACAGCTTCTGCTTTGTTGCATTCACAATATGATAGCATATATGGAACGTTCAAATGTTCAATTTTGGATGTTTTTATCCAATCCTTTCTATATTAAATTTATACCACGACTAAAAACATTTTTTTTATATCAATACTTGAAATATAGATCTTGCCAGAGGCTACCTTCTGTGAGGAAGTTATGCGTAAATAGATGGAGATAGCAAAACGAGTGAGAGAGCACTCAAGAAGTATAATCACTAATCCTTGAGTTGGAAGACGATTGAATGGGAGAAGGTATTCCCATCTCTTACCTCCTATGTAGTGTATGCTGCGCTGGAGGTTTGGTGCATAACAGTTATGCTGTTGAGGAGTAGAATGCGAGCCAGGAGCCTCTTTAACGCGGTGTTGTACGAAATACCAGTGGTGCGTTTAGTGGGTCTCCCGGTCTCTGAATAACAGGCATTTTCATGTGGTTCCCATATACTCCATCAAATAGGAAAAGCTTACATCTAAAAAACATATACACAAAACATAACAATAATACGTTATAAAACTCACTAGACATTTCGGGCAATTGTAAAGCTCTTTTAAAGAGAAATATATATGTGAAAAGTAACTATAACAAAAATACAAAATACATATACATACTCTTGTGTTACTGCTAATGAATATACTCGACAAAAAATTTCATAAATACAAACAGATCAGTGGCACTACAACCTTTTTTTGGGCCTCAGATTTCTAAATCTGTTTCATGATCATTTATCATATAGGCAAGTAGATGAGCAGCCTCCTATGCCAGACACACGCCGCTGGCTTTTAAGGTCCTCACAATGGTTTCATTCACTGTTCGAGCGAATGACCACTACTATTTAAGCCTTGACTTTGGCTATCGCGGAATGTGGTTAAAAATTGTATTAAGAATATAGTGCAAAATCACCTGCATCCTGAACATACTCTACATACATACCATCACACAAAACAGCCAAATAAGGTACCACTTAGTTAAATGTATTGAAGACTTTTTGTTTGTTTGTTCGTTTTTGTTAATCTTTGAACTTTTCTATAGTAAAATATATGATGTATTCCATCTCTGGCTATATTTTCAGTGTATTTGTTTGTTATTATATATAATTTATGTGAGCTGATTACGAAATAAATAAATACATAAATGAATGCTAAAGGGACACATAGAGAGGAAGTTCATTGGTACACAGCCGGGGCTCGAATTTACGACCTCAGCGTTGAGTATCTTCACCTAGAAAGCCCTGAACTATGCCAACATTGGTCAAAAAATATGAAATTAGAATATATAGGCTTGTATGTACCTACATATATACTTCTAACTACATAATGAATAACAAAATTTATGATTTAGCTGGCTGCATACTGAGGCTTTTAGCCTGATGTCACGGCGTAGTTACAGAAAATCAATACAGGCACTGCTCACAAAATCTTGTACCTACCTCGTACCTTGCCTTTTGCGGTCATTCAAGTATGAATCAAGCAAAATATTTTAAGATTGAAATAATAGGCTACCTAAATGTAGGGCACTTATACAAAATCATGGTTATTAAAGTATAATCATAGGTAGGAAACCTGTTTTTATTCCTATTATTCCTTTTTTACACTTCCAGGAAGCGAAAGGAGCGGAAAGGAGCGCGTATTAGCCTATGATGCTATTTTTTATTAGTACCGATTGGGTTTAAATACGATTTTTATTAAATCGGATATATAATACGTTATCCGATTTTTATTCATATAAGGAATACGTTTTAAAAAACTAATACCGTCGTTTTGTGTGTAACAGTATAAATTATATTAATTGAAAACGACTTCCACTATTGCCTGGGTTCTGAATATTTTTCTATTGAAGATTTTAACTTATATCTTCTATAGAACGATTGGCTTCAGATAAAGAAACCTTTAATAAATACTTTATTAAAAAGAAAAGGTTATAGACGACTAAGTCTCTTCACCTAACCCAACGTTTACGCATCATTAAATTAATATGGAGGGGCCTTCGTATTTCCAAAAACATTCTGTTGGTAATAAATCGTTGATGGCTGTAATAAAAATTCGGTCTGTTTTGCCAAAGGTTCCCAGACTTTTCAAACCTAATTACATCTCGTTACGCTTAAACCTACGTCTGTTAAAAAAAGGCAAATGTCACATGCTCTAAAGCACTAAAAACACTTTGAATGTATCAATTAGTCTAATAAATGTTTTTGTATAGAAAACTTCATTGGAGGTTGGTAGCTGTAATGGGGCATGAGCAGAACTTCTTTCCATTCTTATGGGCGATGGAATCAAGATAAAAGCAGTTGCTTTTTATTATAGAATACGAGGCAAACGGGCAGGAGGCTCACCTGCTGTAACAATATTATAAGTTTCTCTTTAAATAAATGCTTGCGATTATTAAATCTCGTACAAAATACGGCCACTTCTTATGAATAATCTTCTATAAAATGAAAACAGCAAACATACTATTTGAGAAAATATTTAATTTAATACCTTCAAATTGCTGCTTCACCTAGTTTGTTAACGGATTATTGAACTGAGTTGAGCCTTATAACTAAGCCCTTCTTGTGTTCACTGATCGATTCTAACGAGAAAAGATTGCTGTAGGTTTATACGAGATGAAAAATTAATAAAAAGTACGGTCCATATTCCTTATATTATTTATAATAGCAGATTATTTTATCAATATTTTGTAAATTCTGTGAAGATGAAAATGTTTAGTCTAGGCCTTTTTTCTTTTTATATAAAACTAGGGTTGACGGGGTTTAAGAATAATGTTCTTTTTTTGAACAACCCTAAGTTGAATTGGATTGAACGTGCGCGGCTAAAAGTCCCTTTAAAACAGCATTATAAATAGGTCACTAGTAATGTCGAATTCAGAGGTATTATCTGGTAAGAAACATATTTGTTATCGTCTAACAAACAAAGTTAACCAATGCCTGAACCGGTGTTTTTTACTTATTGAAGACATAAATGATGTAGCGAGATAGAAAATAAAATCACTTTGTTTTTAATTGTTTATATAGAAAATTCTAATTATGACGTTGTTGTGACTACATAAGTATATATAAGTTTTATTAAATTAAAAAAGAACAATAACTAACCTATGTAATAATGTAATAACTAAAATATATTATTAAAAGGAGTCCCTTTAAGCAAGGTTCCGATGATACTGGTAGCATTCCCCCTTTGGATAACTAGACTTATTCTTTGTCCGAGGTAGCTGCCAGCTCTTCGGTCTCCTGTGATGTCGACTACCTTTTTGATATTTCTTATAGCGCTAGGACCCCACGGATCAAGGATCTCGGCATCGAATGGGACAAAATCATATTAGGAGCCTAGACCCCATGTATCTGCTCTATTGTTGGTCTTGGTTCCATTTAGGTGGAATAGTTTTAATATAGAATGGTCACATTCTATTGTTCCAATGTTTTCTTAGTGATCCATTAGAAATAGTCCTTTAATAAATGGGTCAAGTCAATATGGGAAAGAAACTCGTCTTTTGTTAGCATTCCTATACGTGGGCCACAAAAAATGTGGGCATGAAAATTAAAGTAATAAACACATTCGAAAAATGGATTGAGTAAAAGTTTCGTTTATGAATATTGATGGTATTTTAGTTATAACAAAAATATTAAATTCAACTGTAATATTTGTATATTCTTATGCAGTTTTATATGTTACTGTATTTTTTACTTTAAATTCGGCCAATGACTGTCGTGTTTGAAATATTATTTTACTTTATTGACGTTTACGATAGCGATTCAGGTATATTTCGAAATCTAGTCAAGTAATGTGTGATCTATCATTTACTCATTAGTCATTATTTTGTCTCTGATTACGTTAAAGATTAACTTTATCGGATCTTTCAATTTACCATCATTTAAATATCGTCTTCCTACATCTTAAAATGTATGATGAATTGGCAACTATCAGGTATAAAAACTTATGAAGCTGAGCTTAATTATCCATAGAAAAGAATGCTCGTGTATATAAATAAATAAATCTATCGTCTTAATTTGCCAAAGCCAAAACTAATAAATTAATGAATTCTTATACCCAACCAAGCTGTCTATTATGTTTGTTTTATGCACATACTACAAATTTAATTAAAACTTCCTTGAACGATAAAATTGTGACTACATTTACTATGTATACAAATCTAGCTGTTTGCACTTTATCTGTCACATTATAGAAGATTCGTTTGCGATCTTCGTTTACCTAACATCTCGTTCTTACGTAATGTCGTACTGTTAACCTGATGTTAAGTTATACCATCACCAATCGACACTCCAGAAGGCTCGCAAGCACGTCGCCAGCGTTTTAAGAAACGGTACGCATCTGGAAGGACTCTTATCGAGTTAATTATATACTTCAGTGGTTCTAAATAATAGATATGCTGATTTGCATTTATGTCCGAAGATTTTTTTAATAATGCTTGATCCTTTGGCGTTGTGTAGTATGTGGGGTCAGTCTGCATCTTCTACTGCATTTACCGCAGAAAGTATTCGGAGGAGTTGTTCAGGTAAAAACCTGCAGCTGAGTTTCAGCATCGGACGTCGAGGCAGAATGCGAAATTCCACCCGTATCACCTCGACCTCCGCCGTTTCACAACTGCACGTTTTTCAAGACAGTTTTTGCCGCGCACCACCACTTTATGGTACCAGCTGCCCACTGAATTATTTCTGAACAAAATCGACTTAGGGTCCTTCAAGAAAAGAGCGTACCAATTCTTAAAAGGCCGGCAACGCACTCGCGAGCTCTAGCATTGAGAGTGTCCATGGGCGGCGGTATCACTTATCAGGTGAGTCTCCTGCCCGTTTGCCTTCTGTTCTATAAAAAAAACAGAACAGCTGCAAGGAAAGTGCAAATATAATAATATCGATTTGCGGGATTTGAGTTTTGACATTATTAAGTAAGGAAATCGCTGTAAAGTATTTCACTGCCTGTCCTTGGCCCAACGATAAAGCACTTGGGAATTCATGGATTTCCAATAAATAAAACAGCTTCAATTGCGGACTGCTGAAACCCAATGTATTTTGTTGTCCCAATATAATTTACCCGACCGATACCAATAACTGATATTGAATATCTAAGCGAATTTTTATGAGATAAATTTTTAAATGTGTTAATAAGCTTATACCCACCATTCATAAAAATAACTAACCATAAAATTTAATTATTAAAAAATGTTATTAAAAGGAGTCCCTTTAGGTAAGGTTCCGAAGATACTGGCAGCTTTCCCCCTTTGAATAGCTAGACTAATTCTTTGTGCGAGGTAGCTGCCAGCTCTTCGTTCTCCTGTGATGTCGACTAACTTTTTTGATAATTCCCTAAAAAGCCTGAACGCGCTAGGACCCCACGGACCAAGGGTCTCGCCACCGAATGGGACCCTTAAATTAACTTTAAAGAAACAAATTACATTTTGATACTTATAAGTATTTTGTATCTTTTGTACGATGTAAATATTAATCATTAAGTCACATTTAATTTTCCCATTACCCATGCGATTTCAATTCGCTTCCTATGGTAAAAAGAGTGGCGGAGAGTTTATTGTCAGTTCTTCTCTTCCGTTCTAGGCCCTAGATTTGAGAACTGGCAGTAAATGTAAAATTAGAAGCATTCAATGTATTTCTATTTTGACGTTCATATGTACTTTGTGTGACCAACATGAATAAATGATTTTTGACTTTGACCTTGACTTTGATATGGTGAAGTAATATTTTTCCATTTATTATATATATATAATTAATCTTATTCAAATAAATTATCAAAGTGGAAGAAATATGAAGCACCATTAATCAGGCTTACCTCAGATGGAGTCGCGTAGCACAGGTAATATCTAGGTGAAAAAACGCCATTAGGTAGACATGCATGACGTAGGCATAATTTTATTTCACCTTTACAGAGGGCAATCTTAGTAATATAGTCGTTTAATGAAAAACATACCTTAAGGTTTACAAATAAAGATGATATTTCAAGTAGTAATAAACCAGCCTGACCCAAACCAGAGTCGTTCCATGCCTTGCCTTCACCATTTTTATTTAGTATAACTATGTTTAATGTTTACACATAAAACTAGACAGACACGAAGCCTTATACGGAATTATTGTCATAAATAAATCTTACTATGTAAATTTACAATTAATTTAATTTTTTTGACGTTCATAAGTTTACTTGTTTACCTAGATATAGATAGAATAAAGATATATTGTTTGTTTGTTTGTATTACCTAGTTTTACAACTTAGAAAATGCGATAATTAAATAAACTAAGACTTTTAAAATAAAATGACTATATTTTTTTTTCTAATTAGATTAAGAAATTTACGAGCAAGCAAAGCTAGCAGCTAAAATAATAGCCCGATCGTGCTTATTTTTAAACTGTATAATTGTAGTTTTTCATATATTCCTTTCATATATTATTAAGGTGTTTGATAACAGGTGTGTGATATTATACAGTAGAACGAATTAATTTCTTTGAACTTAAAGTAATATTATTCAGGTTCATCTAATAAAAATATAATGAACAGGGCGAATCCTTGTAGGTGGGTAATTACGTGTGCGTGTGTTAATAACAAGGTTATGTACATAAAGTTTTTCGTAGTGGGATCGAATCCGATTTTTTTTGAATTGTGATATCACTGGTTCCAATCTTGGGAGATATATGCGTTAGACGTTACCAACTATTGTAAAAAATTAATCTTACCCATTGTATTATTTGTCTTTAAGTTATTTTAAAAAATTGTTATTTTTCTTGGTATACCGACATTAATGGCTAACTGTGGTGAGCCATTCCACACCACAGTTGGAAAATAAATTCTACAACTATTTTACGCTTTACATACGAGAAATAATTTATTTAGGCGTTCATATGATGTATAATTCATTTGGAAGCTTAGAAGAATGTTAAAGTTCAAATATCACTTGTGTATAAATGTCACATTACTCCAGACCAAAGGAATTCCTTTGTGTTTTAAAACTCGTGAACTCTGACTCGTGAGTTCCTCGGTTGAGAGTTCATTTGAAATTCAGTACATTATACCGTATGTAAAATACAAAATAGGTTAACAATCTAACTACTGTTTTACATTGTGTATTGCCTAAGCCTTTTGTCAAACAAATATTTGATACAGGAATTTAATAATTTTATTCCGTTTATTTTTATTTATAATTTTCTTAACCTACAAAGTAATAACAAAATAATTCAAACAATGCTAATATGCGCGTCCACACAGAGCGAGCAGTCTCACGAGGCATTTGCCGCACGAAGCTCGGTTTGTGTGATGTGGAGAGAGGAACGGAGATTTTCATTTTCAGTGTTACCTGGGTACCTAATATAATTAGCAAACCTTATTTCTAATGCTACATTCCGATGCCTATAGGATGCTGAGACGTACATAATATGTTCCAATTCAAATCCACCCGTATCATCTCGACGTCCGTCGTTTTACAACTGAGCGCTTTTTAAGGCACCTTTTGCTGCGCATCATCACTATGCGGAATCTGTCCGATTAGACCGATAGATTAGTCCTGTAAGACTGTTTCCATACGTAGCGGTATCAGTAAACATCAGGTGAGCTTCTTGATCGATTGCCTCCTATACGAGAAAAAACATTGAAGACCCCTGGATACGCCGTGTGCGGCGGTTAGCACTTTACTCCATTCCACCTCCTCTTAGCCCCACTTTCAGCAGTACTCAGAGTCGTACAGTAAAAGTAATGGTTACTTTAAACTTACAAAAAGACAAACTTGTTAAAACCCCTCAACTAAAAAAATACGTTTATTTTGAACATAAGATTATCAAGGTATCACTTATTCTACGTCATTAAATTCGATCCTGTAGGCTACTACAGAACTAATTGCAACTACGTTTAAAAATATAGTAATTAATTTGAATATTTATATTTGAATTTGTCCCGTTGATATTAAACTTTCAAACGTATGGGTATATCGTAAAGATGAGATAACACTGTTCTTGTTATAAAAGCTGGAAGTAAAACATTGTAGGCGCTTAAGTACCTGTTTTATTACGCCACTTTAATACGTCCTTCACTTCACTGATTACATCTAACAAAGTTGTATGGAGTGAGGAATAGCTCCTCAGATTCTGAGTTGACCGTTACGTCAATTTGTCAAAAACTATGATGGAAGTCATAGCGTTGGTTTTATTCTCTAGATATCATCCTAATTGCAAGGAAAAACGCGATTCAAAAACCTTGCAGATATTAAATGGATCGCTAAGGGATGATAATAATTTACGAAAACTTTTTTTATTAGACATCTTTGAGAGGTAACTCTCTGGCAATTTATTGAAATAATTTTTAATAAATAAATTACCATTGGGTCGTATTACTTCTACTACAGTGACATAATATCTCTATTATAATATATATAATAAAAATATATATAATATAATATATGTGATTTAAATTAAAACCATTAAAAAACAATTAAAGATTCAATACTTTTATATCACCTTTACATCATTACAAATGATTTCTTAACATCAACTTATTTTTCTAGGAAAAAGTTCCCAATATTCATTCCATTTTCAGTTTTCTTATTTTTTCGAGCAACCCAAGTGATGGATTCATTTTTTCAGCACTGCCCAGAAGCTGCTCTAGTATCAGCGAGGGTGCTCTCTGCGGAGGGTGCCCCAGCGACCCGTTCTGCGTCTGGCGTAGAACGAAGACCATCAGCCCCGCGCCCACCATTACACAAGCGAGGATCGGGCTCTTTACTTGGCTCACAGCCACCACCCACATATAGGTAAGAGTAATTTCTAGAAATTAAAAGATTACAAAACGATGAAAACTCAAGTCTAACATTATTATTATTATTCCCAAACAATTGAAGTACAAATGTATTAATCACAATTTATTAGGCAGTATTACAGTTGGCGTGGAACATAAAACCCAACAAATGCTTCGTAATAGAGAAAATTCATCCTTCCGTAAAATTGATTGGTTAAATTAAATTAGCATTGAGCCTGCGAAGAAAATTCCATTGCCTCCATGCCGAGTATGACAAATTATGCGATTAATGAAAATAAATTAATTATCGCTCTCCAGTAAATCTCAGTTATGACGTAAATATTCTTCTATATTTTAATGTAAAGCTCCTTATTTAAAGCTTTAAAAAGCTTGTGTGACTTTGAAACAAGTAGAGGCAGACAATTGTTTGACTAATATAAGCATCCTCACTCAACTACTCAGCTACACAACTCTTGTATATTTTTGAAAAGAGATAGATAGATAAGTCTAGATCACAGTTTCACTTTGGTGACTAATAAAGGGTATTTCAACAAGAACTTTGTTTTCTAAAACAAAGAATTTATAGGAAAATGAATAAAATTTTTATTGTATTACAAAGAGAAAAGTTTGGCAAATGTCCACCACGACCACGCTGACAGATGTTGATTCTTTCATCAAAATTTTTAATCACTTTTTGGCAAAATGGAGGGTTTATTTCGTTAATGACATCACGGATTTTGAGTTTTAAGGCTGCAATCGATTCGATTGGCTCCGTATAGACTCTGTCTTTAACATAGCCCCACAAAAAATAATCCAGTGGTGTTAAATCACACGATCTGGCTGGCCACTTAACTGCTGAATTTCGCGAAATTATGCGCTCGGGAAATTTGGTTTGCAATAAATTGATCGTTTCATTGGCTGTGTGACATGTGGCACCGTCCTGTTGAAACCACATTTCAGTGATATCCATGTCATCAATAATAGGCCAAAATTTAGTGGTTAACATCTCGCGATAATTTAGGATAATTGTTATCGACCTAAATTCAAGATAATTAATTTATTTAAAAAAAGACACATGTTACATAGACTAGAACCAACTAAAAGAAATCTGTGGATAATAATAAGTAAATAAATAAGTGGCTTGAAAAAACATAATGCTTAAGACATCATTATTATTTTATATAAATGAAGAAATATGAAAAAAAAGCAGAAAAAACAACATAATATAATGAAAAAAGACGATTTAAATCTAGATTATTTATTTATTCAAAAAAACATACACTAGTCAAATGGCAAGAGTCAAGTGCCAAGACACCAGTCCTACAATCTAACGAAGTTTATTTATATTTATATGTTATTTGTAATCAATTTTTTTTAAATACAAAAACATATTATTAATTATTTCGAAATCCTGTTTTGCACACTTAAAGGCTACTTTCCGAATCATCTTGTTTATATTTTGCGACATTCAGAAATAATTTCATAAGTTCGGAAGCTCAGGAGTTAATCAAAGAATTAATTAATGTTTATGCGAATTCTGCCATTAGCTTTAACATTTTTTATCAATACCAATGGCTATAGCGTAATAAAGAAAATCTTGAATAAACGTGTTCAGTAATAGTGCTCCTTTGTTTAACCTTTATCTATTTAATCTTTGATAATGGCCTACGCGGTCAATACATCACAGTCGTTTCTTAACAAAGGTTATATAAAATAAAGCATTGCTGTTATTAACGGGACTAAATATCTTTATAAAATAATGTTTACGTGCATTTAAGGTGCTATAATGTTTTTTTGCGAACCTATAAAATAAACGCAAACTTATTGTTTATTTTGATTTGACAATTCGGGTGTTTACGGCATGGGTCCTTTGGTGAGGGACTGAGATATCAACTTAATAGATGTTTTATTTAAATGTGCGTAAACCAAACTCGAAAGACACACCAAGCATAACTTAGTCGTACTAACAGATTTCCGCGCATGAAAAATATATTGAATCTTGCCATATTGGAGTCAGAGCGAAAATTAAGACTTTGAAGCTTAGACTGAAACCACGTGAACACGTGTAGTTGAAAGTGTAAAGCAACTTTTAAGTTGTTGTAAAGCTCGTTAGGGGACTGAAAGCTTTTCAATGTTGTGTAAAAGTTGCAGCTTGTAGTTGATGTAAAATCGATAAAACCAATACAAGTTAGCTAACCGTCACTACACTACGCTGAAAATAAGTTTCAGGGCTTAAATTATAATTAATCTTCATGATATATTGTGTATTGAGCAACCAGACAAGAAACTATATATCACTTAACATCATGCCCGAGTCACACAAGGTGGCTAGTTTTTCAAGCTAGCATAGCAAGCTAGTTCTGTCTTGGCTTGCTGACCTTTCCTGGAACATGCTAGTTCTGTTTACATAAAACTAGGATTATTTTAAGTGACCACACGTGTAAAATGTGTTACACGCGAAAAAAAACTGCTCAACTGAGTTCCTTGCAAATACACTGCACTGAACTAGAACAAGTGTAACAACTGTCTATCTATCACTGACTTTAATTCGCCACATTTTTTTGTAGTTTTGAATCTCGTTCAGTATTGTCTTTATAACTTGGAAGGGTGTTACAAAATCACATACATTTATGGTCACGGTACAATTGTACATACTTTAAATTAATATCCATACTTAGTTTGGGCATGTTAAAGGCGCAAAAATAAACAAAACGCGTGGTTCCTGTTTCCAAGCCAACAGAAAACTAGCTTCGCCGGCCACATGAAGCTAGTACACAAGCCAGGATAGTTAAATCAGTCGTAGGGGGCCGCAACTACCCTAAAGAATAGAACTCCATAGTATTAAAAACTATCCTGGCTCAGAAATGAAGGTAGTTTTGTCTACACGAAGGCACAAGTACTAGCTTGCTAGCTTACTGACACTAGCTTGCGATTCTAGCTTGAAAAACTAACCTCGTGTAATATGGGCATCAGTTGAGTCCTGCGGTATCGAATCCTTGATATAATATAAAAAAATTGGTAAGGTCGTACGATGACAGAGCAGGAAATGGAATAAGATACCATTAGGGCTTTAGAAAAACAGGCGTACCGATTCTTAATAGACCGGCATCGCACTCGCTCACATTAAGTATACATTGGCTTTTAAGTAACATTTAATACCAGGTGAACCTGTCAGTTCCTCCGATGACAATTCGTTTAATTACCACAGAAAGCTATTGAATTACTTAGAAGTCCTCTGAGCTTAAATTAACATTTTTTCCTTTTACTTCTAATCCTAATTTATTGAAGGTGTCAGGATGTTATTAAGATAAAAGGTGTTTCCAGTATCAGACACTTTCCCTTATCTTTTACATTTACGTTTTTTATTATAGTGATACAACATAGAACTCGCTACAAATACCATTTGAGTTTTCAGTTTTGTCCCTGGAAAATTTGTATGAGCAAAGCTTATTTTAAAGACAGTTAAACAAATACCTATATACTTGCATTGCCACAGTAAGGGTTTTATTTGTTATATAAGAATTACTGAAATACATTTATTGCTACTTCGATTCTTATTTTAGTTACAAGGGCGAAATTGATTACATCAGTAAAGACTGTGAACTAGACCTACTATTATTATTTCTGTTAAAAAAACCAACTGGCAACGTTTTGAAAAGTTATAAAAATAATTGTGTTAAAGATATTTTAAAATCACAGGTTTTATAGCCTCTGTTAAAGCCGTAAGTCGTCAATAAAGAAAAGGAATTACATTTTATTGGATTTTTATTCGAGTGAGAGAATGTCACTGATTCCGAAGGCTTTCAGGGTTTTATTGATCCTTATTGTGCCTTAACCACATTCACTTGACAATCAGACAATAGAAATGTACTTATAAAAAATATTTCATTTATCATATTTTTCTACAGAATCTAACATCATCTTGTTTACTAAAAAAGTATTTATTTACGTAGCCTTAACTAATGTACCGCATTTGTTTGGATAAAACATCTAAACACAATACTTTATACATAGTATATGTATATATATATATATATATATTTTTTAATACATATATGCGTTAAGTCATATACTTGTAGAAAGAATGTCTTATCCCTTTCTGAACATTTATGTTTCATTTTGAAACCTTTTGCTATAAAGGTTCAAATTGTTTCTCAGATTTTTTTTTGTCCACAGATATCTTTGGATTCGTATCGCCTTATTTGAGCGTCAATTGGCAAAGATTATAGAGCATCTTGTGAATAATGCCACAAGATATTATGAAAGGGACGCTTTAGTTGCTGATCCTGACTATGGGAGTATTTTAAGCTCACTGCTCGTTGGACCATGCGCTTTAGAATATTCTAAGGCTAAAGCGCCAGCTTGTTTTTGGACAGACCCACCCGCTGATGAATTGGTATGTATAAATTCTAACAAGCATCACATTATATTTTAAATAAAACAGACAGAAATCTAGCAAATTTACTCACTCTGCGTTATAAAAATAGTTTATTCAGAGCTTTGTGGACCCGAAAACTTCAAATTATCCAAGAATATTCATGGATTCATGATACCCGTTCTTGTTGTAGCGTAGATATGTTTAACGCAACGGTTATATTATCAGCGAAGATCAGTTGAAATAGGAATATATAATAAGCCGGAAATGAGAAACTTGTTTTGGGTTAATCCCCGGAGATTTTAACATTATAAATGCGAAGATTTCTAAGGCTTTAGCGCTGTATTTTCATAAATACAAAAACCGGGGAAAACTTGCACGAAAATTAATGTGATGTGTGGATTCTGCATTAATTAGTCATTGAATACCTTATGCCGGCAAGGATTACTAGTATTAGTTTGATATTAGCTACCGTAATAAATTTAATTATCAATAATATTTGTTGTCTTCCATGCGAGTCTTGTGTGTTTCATTGATAAATATACATCATCGATTAGTAGGTTATTAATGTTTTGTTTCTCGCCACGGAAAATCTCGAAGGAATTCTCCAGACCTTGGATGATAGGCATTATTGTGAGGCTGTCAATTAAGCCGATGGGGGCGATTGATTACCGACACACGATGACATCACATTTTAATGGTTGGAAAACCAAAGCGATTTTATTTTACGATTATGTATGCACCTTTAAAGAGTTTCATATCCATAGAAGTAGATAAACTTTCGTTAAGTAATTGTTCTCAATAAAGTATCCAAGTATTGAAAGTAATTTGTTCATAAATAGGGCTATAAAACTTCAAATCCCTGAAGCTTAGAATATTGTTTGAAAGAACAATAATGATTTAACTGTCTTGGGAATGAAAATTGTTTAACGAATTATTGTTGTGGTAATTTAACTATCTTAAATCATCGTGGTGTTTGTTTTGGGTTTAATTACCGAGTTATATGGGCTTCTTTGGGAAAGCGGTGCTTATTAAACTAATTCGCAATATGAGGAGAAAACTATTTACAGTCATTTCAGTTTTGTTTGTTTATTAATCTTAATCATTATAAGTTAAACTATTCAAGTGTTTGCATATCTCAAATCTCGCCAGGTTCAAAGACACCGTATGTCAGCCGGGACAACGACGCCCCCTTCTGTGAGAAGGCCTATACTTAATTTTAGGAGGAGTCTCAACGCTTCGTCCGATGACAATGCGTCAGCAAATGCTGGTCAGTAGTTTGACGTTTATTTTATTTATTTATTTATTTACACTTCGCTGCAAAGAAACACAAATGATACAATATTTAAAAATTACAAGGGATGCAACGGGAGGCCTTATCGCTAACAAGCCATCTCTTCCAGGCAACCCTTGAAAGAAAATAAAAAAATAAAATAGAAATGATGAGTGCAAGAAATGCATAACCAGAAGTTATATAAAAAAAATGTTTATTTATTTGTCTATGGAAACCTAGGTACATTTTTTGTCTTTATCTATTTTCTTAATATTTTACGTTGTTTTAAACATCGTTATCATCGTAGGAAGCTATTCAAATATTTAAGATAATTTAATATAGGTTCTTAGATATTTTAATTTGTACTTTTTTAGGAACAGGAAATGCTACAGCATCTAGTGCCAAAGATTATGTAGAAAGTTTACATCAGAATTCGCGTGCAACATTATTGTATGGAAAAAATAATGTTCGGGTGCAACCGGTAAGTAATCATTCTTATTTTAAAAAATAATTTTAATACGCGTTTATAGAATATAAGTATATATTTTGTAATAAATAACAATAACGATCTACAACATGTTACTTAATGAAAATGAAGTTTGAAACGAAAAAATTACATAAAAATCATAAAACAACCTATTGGTTGTTTTATGTTTTTCCTACCTAAAAGTACCCCTGGAAATTATTATTTCCAGGGGTACTTTTAGATTGATTAGATACAAAACCGTACAATCAGCGATTTTAAAATAGGCTTGAAAAAGTCATAATACAACGGTTAAGATATACTCGTATATAATTGTCGTCAAACTATATATATCCACTAGCAGACTCGGCCAAGCGTAAATTCGCGAAATTCAGCTGTTAAGTGGCCAGCCAGATCGTGTGATTTAACAGCACTGGATTATTTTTTGTGGGGCTATGTTAAAGACAGACATTGCAGCCTTAAAACTCAAAATCCGTGATGCCATTAACGAAATAAACCCTCCATTTTGCCAAAAAGTGATTAAAAAATTTGATGAAAGAATCAACATCTGTCAGCGTGGTCGTGGTGGACATTTGCCAGATATCATTTTTCATTCATAATTGCCAAACTTTTCTCTTTGTAATACAATAAAAATTTCATTCATTTTCCTCTAAATTCTTTGTTTTATTTTGTTTTAGAAAACAAAGTTCTTGTTGAAACACCCTTTATTACACAGCAGTTCAAGGGAAACGGTAGGAGAACCTCTGTGAAGCGTTGGTTCATTTAACAAAGCGCCATCTGTTAGAATTGTATCAGATAATAAACATATATTTGCAATAAAATAATATTGCGGGTATAAATTGAGATCTTTTAAGTTAAATCAAACTGCACACGGTGTGCAAATTTGATTGATATCTGTTTGGTAGTTTAGGAGTCCACCGCGGACAAACATAAAGGCATATTATAGAGGCATATTTAAAATCTAAATAAATTTCCCTTGAAAACATTACATGACAGTGATCAGAGTAAGAAGGTTCATTTTTTCACACACATCATGGCGCCACATACGGGCGCCCGCAGACGTGCTAGATAGATTCAAGCATACATTAGACATAGCCTTTTATATAATCTTTGTATAAAATTAAATTGTTCAAAATCTTAGGAATGTCTACACAATGAAAAGCTTTTAAGAAAAACCATTAATGTTAAAAGTTTTGAAACATACAGCAAGTATTTGGCAGTATTCCAGTTTCAAATGCACTACTTGTTATCGGTGTTTTAGAAAGACGTAGAGGAGGCTATGCCAGGATATTTAAGCCTGCATCAATCAGCTGCTGGTTTAGTGATTAAATGGACGCCTAATCAACTCATGAATGGCTATGCTGAAAGTGAAGGGATTGATAAAAGGTATTCGATTTAGTAAATAATATTTTAATTATAGCTTAAAGTGTAGTAGTTAGTTTTTATAAGATCTTATAGAATATGTAGTTATGTTTTTTTTGAAACTGTTTTCTTTCACACCTTAAGCGATGCGATGTATATCAAGCGATATCGATACATAAAAATATTTTCATATTTAATTTCCTTAATATACAACTTAATTAATATTCTATTTACTACATAGTTCGTATTCGTTTGATATAACCGGCTCGAAGGACCATTTTTGTGTAGCTTGTAGTTGTGTGTGTAGCATTCGTTATCACCTAGTGCATGTGTCGGCGTGTCAAAACAAGTGTATTCTGTGCAGTGCTGCCCCCTGTACTGTTTACAGGCGTCTATGTGCTGGACCGCTTTGCTTTGATTGGTATGATTTTATTTTTTTATTCTTGCTTACTATCTCTCCTTAACTTATAACTAAGAAATTTTTTTTGTATAGTAGAATGTATATAAGTGTTATAAATTATAATTTATTGTGGACTATCTCTGATGAACTCTGTCTTTGTGAGAATGCATGCATGCTAACACTGGCTCGTATGGTGACAGAAACCATCGTGAGGAATCATGTTTCAAATCCAAATTACGACGATATGTGTCAGACAGAAGGTGATCAGGTGTATAAAATAAATATGATCAAAGAAACGCAATCTGAAGACTATAAGGTCGCCACTGGATAATTATTATTATTCGCTTATCACATCATATATTTGCTACAGTATAAGTTACAGTGTATGTGTTCTAAATATCTAGACTATCACGGTAAACATAAAATTACAAAAAGTTTTTATAATATTACTACACTTCCAAAATAGAGAAGAAAAAGATATATGTACTTATCCGCGTTATGCGGATTAGTTACGCTTCGTTACATTTAAAGAAAAGCAAATAACTTAACACAAAAAAATATAAGGGATGTAACCTGCTACCTTATCGCTAACAAGCGATCTCTTCTAAGCAACCCTAGTAAAGAAAAAAAATACAAAATAAATATGATGGGTATAGTACAACAAGCCCATAAAATCTTATAAAAATCAACCTTAATATAGAATAATCCAAAAAAGTAATAAAATATACAAAAAAAATTCATATAAATCTTCCAACCTCAATACATAGTAAGAAGCCTATACCTTCATTTATCTTTCAGTATTTACTGGGCAATGTCCTTACAAGTGTGTGTGTGGGAAGTCGTATACGTACACGTACATCGTTCACAAGCAAGTGATGCTCTAATTCTAGTTGGGCAAGATGGTGTCCAACGTCCCCCAATACACTTCCCAAAAGGTGAGTCATAGGAATTAACTTATTAACTTATGTTTTAATTTTCCTTGAAGTGCTTGGAGATATTAAGTATTTCTAAGTCAGACCAATACATCACATAACTACTAGAAATTCTTATATAGACTACAAGAAATAAGATTATAGACACGTGCACCTGCACGTATACCCATACGTCGTGCAGGTTTCATGCGTCTTTATGCATGCAGACGAAACGAACGGGGTAAGTCGAAGCTGGATGTTTCATTGTAGGAGTTCAATTCGAACGCAAAATGTCTTAGCCATATGCTTTCGGCATCACCACGTCATGCGACATCTATTATTTTTATTAAATATTAGTAAGAATCTAAACATTATACGTCAAACTTAGTATCAAACATCGTGGTCGTGAAGTGTAAAAAATTATGAATTCTCTTCTTAAAAAATAATAATATACATTATGATATTATTTCAGGTGGTCATCTGCTTTCTTTTTTGAGCAATTTGGAGACGGGTTTACTTCCACATGGCCAATTGGATCCACCACTTTGGTCTCAACGTGGGACTGGCAAGGTAAAATTCAGATTCTTCATAATAAGTTCTCTGTTGTTTAAGACTAACCCAACTACTGCGTCATTAATTATTTTTATTTATGCATTGTGTCATGTGTGCCCTTTTCGAAAGGTTAGATTGCGCCTCCTAACGTAACCATCAGGTACCTACTGAGGTCGAGGCACTGGAGCACTGGCGAAATTGTTTTTCTATCCACTTAGCAATTCGGCGAATTCTAAGTTCGTTCGACTTTCGTTCGTTCGGAAGTGTTATAACACGTTTTTTTTTGTCCACACAATTTTCTTAAACCAACAACACAAACAACAAACATTTTTCTGGGTTCGATCTGACTGCTGCTTAACATTGAAAAGGGAGACCATGTATATACTTTGGCCTATTGCGTTCGAGATATAAAAGTACATTTTTAGTACTAAAACGCCAGTATTCAAAAGTTTTTCATGTTATTTAAAGGTGTTTGGTAGAAACAAAGGAAGAAGACGTCCGATGCCAAGTCTATGTGAAAGTGGAGAAAATGAGGATCCGGAGGTTGACGAGGTTGCTGGAGATTATGTCTTTCGTATCGTTAACAACGCTATTGCAGATCGGGAAGGTATATAAACAAAAATTACAGAACAAAATAGACAGTTTTGTTTTTGTGTTAAAACGACTAAGGGAAACTGTTAACCATGCTGCGGTATTCGCTGCTTATCATGTATATATTGCATCTATAATTAGATATGGAAATATAATTTGGGGAAATTCAGTCGAAGTGAATAGGGTATTTAAGGCCTAAAAAAAATGTATTAGAGCAATTTGTGGAGCAAATTGATTTGATAGTTGCGTGCCTCTATTTAAGAGACTCAAAGTTTTATCTCTTCCATGTATTTATATATTAGAAATGTCCCTGTTCGTACACAGACATATACAAATTTTTAAATCGAATGTAGTAAGTAGTAGACATGGGGAGAAATTGGCTGTGCCAAAAATAAATTTAGAATTATTTCGGAAAAACGCCTTCTGTATAGCAATTAAAATTTACAATAGATTACCGAAAGAATTAAAAGATCTTCCGACTAGAGTCTTTAAAAAGCGACGTAGTGCACTTTTATAAAAAACGTACTACTCAATAAACGATTATTTGTGTGAGACATGGTAATTTATACAAATTTAATAATGTATGATAATTGACTTAATTGATATGAATCTGACTAATAATGTAAAATCGAAACTAAGACAAATTTACGCGCCACTGTGTGTGGCAGAATATGCGAACGACTGACAATTGTACCACATTGACATTTTATACCATATTATAGCAATGAATAAATTATTATTATTATTATTACACGTTTTAACAGAAATAATATTTTTGTCACACAAAATATTGGAGAACTTTAAACACTAGCATAAAACCAAATCTGAGATAGTCAAGAGCCTCATTCTATCCACGATTAATAAGGTAATGTGTAAATAGTGCGAACGCAATTTTTCTTTAGGAACTGCACCATCGTAGTATTTTCAGAAACCTTGCAGTGCATTTTTTTAGGTCGATTTACAATTAAACCATTTTCTAGCAATGCGCCACTCTCTACTAGAACGTGTAATTCAATCACCTCCACGTACCCCTCGTCGGACCCTGGCCTCTACATCCACTACATCATCAGATTCCAGCACCATGTCAGTTGACTGCCCACCTATTATTGGGAGTTTAACTCAGACAACAACACAAGTGTCTCTTGAACAGGTAAGTTATTTAAAGAAATCTATAAGCTTTACTATAATATATTATATTATATTATATATAGTAAATAAGTAAAAAATTTCGTTCAGGTATTTGAGAGGTATAGGTATTTGAAGTAATTACTTCTAAGGGCTATGTTCTAAGCTCAATAATAAGAATTAGACAAGTGAAAATATATTCTGTGACCGTTTGTTCACCTGATCTATAAAATCAATAGTTTTTATTACAAGTCCATAAAACTATAAATCCCTGTTATTATTACTTTATTTCTAATACTATCAATTAGCATTTTAAATTCTCATAGATATTTTATTTCGTTATGAGAATAAAATTCTTTGAGCATGAAACACTACACACAAAGAAAAACCACTGATCTGTCGAGCTTTCATCATCCTAATAATATTAATTTTTGGCGTTGGCAGCGTTGTAGCTATTGCGGAGGTAGCCACTACAAATGCTGTTTATTTAATATATGTCTAAGAAAGCATTCATACAAATAATTATAGTCTCTTCTCTCTGCGATTCCTAGGCTGCCTCAATAGAGCTTGTATGCAGCACAATGCGTCGACAAATAATCTCCCGAGCGTTTTATGGATGGCTGGCGTATTGCCGGCATCTTTCCACTGTCCGGACCCATCTCAGTGGCCTTGTGCATCCAAATATTGTTCCCGGAGGTAAATATTTAATTCTCTAGAATGTTACTATTGATATTGTTGTTATTTTAAGACTCGTGAAAAGTTTAATATCCTTGTGTTTTTTATACTAAAAAAAGTCCTTCAGAGCTCGCCCTTATGTCTTGAAACTATGGTTTTTGGTTAGTCATAAAAGCCTTTAAGTCTGCGTTCAAATTCCATTTTATTAAAAATATTTTTCATTAATCGTTGATGGCCTAGTTGCCTTAATTTTATATAGTACCTATTTACGCATAATCACAGGGAAGGTGCAGCGAAACTACAGCGAACCCAGAGGGTATAATTTACGCCAAAGAAAACTCATTACGCCTTATGTTTCATCACTGTCTACCAGTATTGAATCACAACAACCATTAATATACAAAATATAGTATATATATTTTTTTACAGAAAATACCAATGAAGGTCTAACAGATGAAATATGGCGATCAATGATGGATGAACAAGGAGCCATCGTTGATAAGGACGAGGTGTATAGATTGGTGTACTACGGAGGAGTACAGCACGACATAAGGAAGGAAGTCTGGCCGTTTTTACTTGGATATTATGAGTAAGTGATTAAATATATTATAAATTACAGGTGTGCTAGAAATTTTAGTTATTTATCTTTTCGATAAATTTCAAAACGTATACTCGTATAGATGATCAAGGACTTTAAACTTTCAAAAACAGATTTCTCTCTTTAATATCAACGTTTTACATAAATATTACTTTCAGTGTTCTGTGTACAAGTTGTATTTATGTTTCTTAAACGAATCTCTCTCATGTTATAGGTACACGAGACTTTAGTGGAGAGAAATAGAATTTAGCACAAGCAATATATTGTCTAAAATCTTTCTAGATTTAACACAACATTTCAAGAGAGACAAGAGCAGGACTGTACCTACCGTCGTCAGTATGAGACTACGATGTCTGAATGGCTTTGTGTTGAAGCTATTGTAAGACAAAGGGATCGGGAGGCGACGGCGGCATCTATTGCACGGCTGTCTGAATCTTCTGGAAAGCCTAAACCTGAAGTCGAGCCTTGCGAAGTGAGTACTAATCAACTGATAATGTTTTTGATACCTTTAATATTGATATTTGATATATTATACCGTTTATATTGCCCGAACAAATAACGCATCATATCGTCATGAAAACCTTAACATCTGAAACGATTTAACTTATTTAATTATAATTCGTTTTGGTTTTGAGTAAGCGATGCTCAAAAGACAATGAAATTTATAAGTAATATAAAAAAAACGATGAAGGGCATACGTCATTGTAAATGCATTTTTGTGCTCAAATAACCGTTCTTCGTTATACTGAATTATGTTTTCTTCATTAAAACAGGTCTTTGAAGACGACTGCAGTGTAATATCAGATAACCCACCAGTTGTATCACCAGAGCCAAGCGAAAACGAACAGAAAAGACTAGAGGTCAAACCTGTGCTTTCCCGAGCTCCAAGCATAGACGAAATAGATAATATAGAGCTAGACGAAGAAAAGAATGAGAACGGAATCAAGATTAACGGAGAGACTGATACTTGTGAAGATATAACTTTGGATGATGATGACGATGATGAAGTTTGTATTAAAAGTGTTGTGGAAAATCCGGATATGAGAAGAGAGAGTATTGCAGAAATTAAAAGATTGGCAGAAGGAATCGTGCAAAAGGGAGAAGGAAGAGGTTTATTGTGTAGTGTTGACAGTGGAAATGCTAATCTTAATGGAAATGAGAATAAGTCCATAGAAGAACCGGCACCGAATCATGCGCATAGTGTTATTGTTACAAATCCATCTGTAGACTTGGCTGTTACAGGTGGATCTCCTGCTTCCGGAGGAACTACGGGTAGGAATTTTTGTTTGTGGTTTCTAAGAACTGATAACTAATATTATTATGGATACCACATATTCATCGTATTTTATAATGCGATTACTAAATTTTAAATATTTACTAGTAAGTAGTTACTAATGTTAACTAGTAGTAATCTAATATTAAATCTAAAAAAATGTTCTAAAACCCTAAAACTAGAACTTTTATAAATTCATTGTAACGTTCCTTATATATCTTTTAAAAATAATTATTTAATGGCTAATTTTTTATGCCGTTCAAACAATTTGATCTCGTCTTATCACATAATATAAAAATAACGTAATGGAACGGTTCTATCGTTGCATATATTTCTCATTTTGTATATCTAACATCTTAATAACTTTAGCACCAGCAAGCCCAGCCCGTAGTCCTTTGGGCGTTCTTCGTGAGGAGTCTCATTCAGCTGGTGCCTCCTTTGACACTTTAGATCCGGAATCTCGACCTGACAATCGCTCCAACTGTGTATCACCTGCCAGTTCTAATGGAGGCGTTTATTCGGTATGTTACATTTATCTATTATTTTTTATTTGATATGCAACTGAGCCTGAGGAGCAGCTATTTAAACTAACTACCGCAGGATGGATATCCACGATACCTCCTTGGACCTCCACTAAGTCGATTCCATATCTCGCTAGTTCGTAAAAGGAAATCCCTAGAGATGTTAGGGCATCTACGAAGGACTGTCAAAGACGCCCAGCGACCACGGTGGTGCGGATGAATCTTGAAATTACTTCGGCTCGTGTAACGAGACAACAGTGATTAGCCCAAAAAGTTCAACCCAACACTCATTTTGTAAAATAGAGAAAAAATCGAGCCGATTTAGCGACTTGCGATATATCGTCACAAAATCTTAAAAATGATAATTTTTAAGTTCTCTATTTAGTTCCTATTTAAAATGTCTGTCTCTTCATTTGGCCTCTATTGTTCTAGAATGAACTGGTAGAGAGTTTTGCATTAAACCTCCATCGGATAGAAAAGGACGTGCAGAGGTGCGACCGGAATTATCCCTTCTTTACGGATGAGAACTTGGATAAATTGAGGAATATAATGTGCACGTAAGTTGTTCAAATAATTCCAGTGTCACTGAACTTTATTAATGTTGAATTAATCTGTTTTAGTTTTAGGCAATTGGTGCTATTGGGGCTTGAACAACCTCTTGATAATCGCACAGTGACTTTTCATAACAATTTGGTTTTCTTTAGTTGTATATTTATTTATTAGTTTTCTTACAGCTTATATTTACATTATACATATTATTTTTATAGTAACACTTAGACAATATACAAAGCCAAAATACAATTTATTTAATAATTTTGCCAATCATATATGCGTAATGAAACTTTACATTATCTAAGAATAGTGTTGTAAGTTGGCTGCTGTAGTATAACTATAGGACGGTAACTACTTAAAAATGTTCGTAAGTATATTTAGAAGAAAATCTCAAAAAATATTTTTTTAATTTTCCCATCAAGTACCAGTACTTCTTACTGTACGTATTCTATTTTATCTCAATCAAACATTCTCGTCCCATGGATATTTTTCCCTAATAAGTTGCTAACTTTTTAGGGAAAAATATCCATAAAAATATTTCTTTTATTTATGATTTATAAAAAAGATAATCCTATTATTCCTATTTTAAAAATTTAAGATACGTCTGGGAACACCTCGACATGGGCTATATGCAGGGGATGTGTGACTTAGCAGCCCCGTTGTTAGTGATAATGCGTGACGAGGCAGTTGCACACGCGCTCTTCGCCCGACTCATGTGCAGAGCCAAAGACAACTTCCCTTCTGGACAGGCCATGGATGCCTATTTCGCAGATATGAGGTATATTTTTTCCCCAAAAATATTTGTAGGTTTAAAGCATACGTGGGCAACACTGAAAATGTTTAGAACTGGCCAGTTAGAAACATTGCTAATGATACTTTTTTTTTATTTAAATTCAAAAAAGTCATATGTCATTTATTTTTAAGAATTGGCGGCAAATCTAAAACTCTGGTTAAACGTGGAAATCAACGTAACGCGAGAAAATTTCGGTCAATGATTTATTATGACTTTCGTTGTGGGCTTACCCAACAACAAAGCTATGATAGGCTGCGATTAACATTATCATAATCATTATAACATCTTAATGAAGCCCTTCGCTTGCCATTATTGGTTTAACGAGTTTAACTGTGGACGTAGCAATCTCAATGATTATCCGCGTGAGGGACGTCCTTTAACAGCGACAACTGACGATAACATCAGTGCTGTGCGACGCATGATAGAAGAAGATAAATAAATAAATAAGTTCAAAAAATATTACACGAATATTTAGGCGTCAGGACGCTTTGTACCAGATGGATTCCCCATACTTTAACCGACGACATTTTCTAATAAAATAATGATTATTTACAAGTTTTTTGCTCCATAAAACCATGTTCTTTAAAGTAACCCTAAAAATATTCAAGCTACATCTTACAGGTCTCTGATCCAAATACTGGATTGTGAGTTGTATGAGTTGATGCACGCACATGGAGACTACACACACTTCTACTTCTGCTACCGCTGGTTTTTACTTGACTTCAAGAGGGAACTTCTGTATCAGGATGTAAGTTAAATTTGAATACTTAATTTGAATAATCTTAGTACAATAAATTTTTATTGCGTTTCTATTTATTTTTAATCGGTCATTAAGCGTTAAGTAATAAATAGGTAGCAATACAATTATATTGCGTCTGTGTATTGATCTCAGAATGCATCTGTTTCTGTTATATCTATCTATTTCTATTTGTTTTTGTTCTATCCTATTATAATTCAGAAATACTTTCCTGATGCCTCGTCTGCGCATCATGGATTTCTGTCTATGTGCGCATTTGACATACGCTCGTACGGTGGAAAACAACGTGCCGATACCGTCCCTCTACCGGCGTTTGTAATGCACAGAAGACTGATTTTACTTACCTATTACAAAAAAGATGGTGCCACTTGTGTTTTAGTATAAGATTTTCGTTGAAGAGTCGACACTTACGAGTATAACTCCCGTATAACAAAACCCTATTGGATTAAGATAGATATAAAATAATGTGTCTTGAGGTAGTGTCTATTATCTATTGATCAACGACTCTCAGTTCCGTTGCTAAATTCCTCGTTCTGCTAGAACGGTTGCTTAATTTAATTTAATACGGGGTTTAATTTTAAGCTTAAAACCCTTCAATTTTCAGGTATTCTCAGCGTGGGAGTTAATATGGGTAGCGCGTTACGTAGCCTCAGAACACATGGTTCTTTTCATAGCTCTGGCATTATTAGAAACCTATCGAGATGTAATACTCGCTAACTCTATGGATTTTACAGATATTATCAAGTTTTTCAACGGTAAGTCAAAAATGTCGTATAAATACAAGTCCTCTACGAACTTGATCTTGTAATATTTACGGCATCTTAAATAAATATTTTCGCCGCACGCCAACTAGGTGAAAAAGTAGGTTGTCTTACTGAAAATATGCAGGATTTATTTTTATTAAAATTTCTATAGTAAATTCATATTTGATATTAATTGTTTAATTTTAGAGATTAATTAAGTTTAAATAAATTCAATACGGTATTTAAGAAGAAAATTATTACTTTGCAAATCATGTTGGCATTAATTGACAGATTTACAAGAATATATCAGCTTTTTATTAACTCACATTTTAACTTTCTAACTACGTTTTTGTTTGTTTGTCTTACTTAATATTTTTTTTATGACTTAAAAAGGTCTTAAATATTATTGTTTCTCTTCTTTGGCTTCCCTTCTTTTTGGACCCAGAGAAAAGTAGCAATAAAAAACAATACTTGAGAATATTAATTAATTTTCAGAAATGGCGGAACGCCACGACGCCTCATCAGTTTTATCGTTAGCTAGGGACTTAGTCCTTCAAGTTCAAACGCTTATAGAGAATAAATAAAATAGTAATGATGTCAAAATGTCTTTATATCAGACTTGTAGTTGAAACTGCTATAATGGTGAGTATGAGTCAAGTGGCTAAGGCCTACAAAAGTGATTATTTCAATTTTATTTAAATTCTTTTTATTTCTGTGACTATCTTCTCAATAGTTTGACAGACCAAATATTTTGGTTTGTGTTAAATTTCACCTGGAAGACGAAGGCCTGATCTTACTCTCTCCGATTATTTCTATCTCGTGTGATTTGTAGATATTCCCTGCATCGCCTGACCTATCTTCTTATTTTTTCTCATCTCGGGGCTGCCATTTAATAGTGGTTCTTGGCCATTTTTTGAATTGCTCTTGACACGTGCCGCGACCATCGCCATTTAAGCCGTTTTATTTTCTGTAACTCATCTTCAACATTTGTGATCAGGATCAAAGTCAGACCGACTTTGTCTGTCCTTACGTGATCTTTTAGAAGGACCCAACATGACTTATCGTATTTATTTCACAAAATAAATCCGTGTAATTAGAAAAGACAGTGCCATTGGAGATAATCGATTAGCAGCAAATGTTTCCCGCATTGAAAATTGTGATACATATTGGCATATTTATATTAGACAACAAATTTACAAGAATCATCCAAGTTTTAGACAAATGTTAGAAATATTTATGTATTCTAAAATATCTACTCTTAAAATATATTGAAGAAAGATTTGTCCAAACAAAAGTAACAGAATTATTTTCATAGATTGAATACAGGTCAGGAAAAAAATACTTCAGGCCTACATAAAAATATTATTTTTTGTTATTATGTATATATTTATTTGTATACAGATCGCAACTACAATCATCAGATTAGAAGAATCAACTTGAATGATGTTATGTATTCTGGTCTATGCCACTTGACTTAAAAAATAAGTCAGCAGTAAAACTTTTCGAAACTCATTTTGTAGACTATATGGATGTTTTAATAGAAATTAATTTACATATAAAATCCATACAATGTCGGCCAATACAAATGAGTTTTTGAAAGTTTTGGTGCTCAACCCTAATGTAATTTAGTTATAGGAATGTAATGAATTTTAATATCAATTTGTATTAGAGCGTATATTGGTGTTTTCTATATGGTATAATACCACAGATGTTTATAAATGGATTCATAGAAATATTAATCGTTCTAAGAACAAAATATCAAATCTTATTTTACGTTTACGAAATATAAATTGCTTTGCCGCAATTGGAAATATGAATCATTAATCTTTTAAATAAATAACAAATGCATATAATGTATTCAAATTAATAAATAAACCCAGTCGATGGCACAAATGATACGTTAAAATATTTCATATGTAAAAACAAATAAACTACATAAAAATGTATTAAATGTATGTTATTTAATGATTTTTTTGTTATTTATTTACATTCTGAACTTATTTTGCATTGCGCGATCCTTAAGAATTAAAACAACGTGTGTTATTAAAATAACATCTATCATGAAAAATAAATTTCTATGAAATATAATCGCACTAGCAAGTCAACTACTCAATTCACTATACTTATAGAAATACTGAATTTAAATACAATTATTAAATTTAATAATGTTCTACCTCTTTCTGAACGACGACGCCTCATTAGAACTGTTTCGATGTTATTTAAGTATCGCCATATACGGACGACGCGTCACATTCACAAAAACTAATACGCATTTGGCGTGTTCAATGTGACATGGTTCTGGGTTCTAGAAGTGATTTTTTTAGGTTTATAAGGATAAGAGTGCGCTATTTGTGGCTCCAACATCTGATCTAAGAACAAACCTCAAATTAATAAAATGTAATGATCATAAATTTACATTTAAAACCCTGAACAGTGGCAACATTACATTTTATTTTCGACGTAACTTGTTGTTGCGCGTGGTCCATGTGTGGTAGTTGATCCGGATATTTAATATAATTATTTTTTATTATGCTAATTAGGATAAGTGTAACTTTGTTAAATCGCTTCAAAATTTTTTAACCTGGCATTATGCATAAAACTCTACAATATTTTGATTAACATATTTTATTGACTGCGTAGAAATTTTCGTAAAACGGATGCATTTCGGGAACAAAATACTCGTACTACGTATCTGATTGAAAACTCATTCTAAGATCGTGTAATATAACAAAAGAGAAATAGAATTCTTTAGATAAACAGGAATCTTTATTAATTTAAGTCGTTATTATGGGCTTTATAAAAGACGCTTTAAATCCGTCGTGTTTTATGCTTATTATTAAATATTACTATGTACCTATATTATTAGTTTTAATTATATTGTGATTACGCAAATCCTCACATTCTAAGATTCAAGGTAATTAAAGAAATGCTTACGAATGTTTTAATGTTATCTATGAATTACGAATGTACCTTGAAATGAAAATCTAAAAGGTCTGTTAAAAAATTAGCGTTTAAATTGTCTCATCATTTAATGATACCTACTGCGTTCGACTGTTTAATTAATGTTCTAAGTTATATAAATATAGTATAGTTTCTAGCTCGTAGCACACATCACGTCACGTCAGTTTTTTCAAAGCTTTTTTTACATCCGTTCAAAAAATTATTAATTTACAGTACTCGCGGAAATCAAAGACATTATCTACCTACTTGGCTTATAATTTAATTAATTAATTCGAAGATACACAAAAGTGAACTTTGACATTAATTCATTTTTTTTTATATTTTACTAATTCTTTTTATTAAGGAACTGTTTCACAATGTATGGATAAAGTGCCAAATAGCTATGCAACACAAATTATTTGGAAGATAAAAGTTCTGAATAAGAAACTTCGCGTTTCATGACGAATAGCGCTATCTGACAGTCGTGAAACGCAACAAACACTACCCTACCAATAAGTAATAAATAGCTTTTTTAGAACTTATCCGGACATTGTGAAGCAGGCCCTTAGTCACGTAAGTTAAAACTATTTGTATGCGTAATAATAAATCATAAACGTCATAAATCGTCCGTGTGCTATGCCCCTTATCTGTGAGCTGTATATTTTATGTGAGCTTCCATGTTACAAAATTAAGACCTTTATTAATGTTAAACTTTAGAGAAAATTACTAAGATTATTAGGTGATAAATAAATATTTATATATATGTGTACTTCAGAGAGTATATAATTTTTATTTGTCGCAAATCCTATCAACTTGAAATAAGCAGAAATGTCTAATCTATTTATACAGTTATTAGATGTTTGTAAGAAAGAATATTTTTGTGAAAATCCTCTTGTCATTAAAGTATGTTTACAAGTACATTGCGTTTTATTAATATATTTCTGATTTTGTGTAAAAACAAATGTTTGCAATGTGGATTTCAATGCTTCGTAAACTAAACCATTTAAGAAAATCTTACCTACGAGAACAAGAAAAATAGATACTAGGTGTGTCATAGTACGTTTCTTAATTGTTTTATACTTGGCTGGTCATAGGAAAGGAATAAAAACAAAACAATTTTCATTTCTATTATTTATTTTCAGTTTGATTTTTTCATTAATAAGATTATATTACAATATAGTAATTATTGATAATAATTATTAAACCTACAAGTCGATTGTGTTATTTAAATATATAACAAAAAAACAACGGTGCTAGAGGTCGAGCGAACACGTCCGTCACAATGGCCCGCACCTTGTCGCACCTAGTACTTAATATTGCTACCTACCTGTCCGTGGTCTATACAATGGTAAAATATAAAAAAATTAGTTACAATGTACATAATACGTGAACGCTAACTACAAGTTTGGTACTTCTATAATTAATTTGTCGCTCAGACAGTGATGTAGATCTAAATCTAAGACAGCAGTGGTGGGGAAGGGAATGGAGGTACGCATTTGCCTAAGTGCGTTTTAAAGTTACTTCGTGCACTTCTAAATGCACTAGCACGCGAAGCCGATAGCGAAAGCCTAACTACAAATACCGACCAACTATCGCGCAAGCCGAAACCTCGCAAATCAATTCCGTCGTGCTTCTAACGCCTGGGAGAGTACAATGATGGCCGTGAAATTCTGGATCTAACTAAATTCACTGGACTCGAATTCGCCAATAGTCATTCAAATGGTATTGACGTAAGGGACCACCACTGCACTCTATAGGACTTTCCACAAGAGACAAGATGACCACAAAGTTAGGCTGATTATTGTCATTTATTGGTCAGTGGGGTTTGGGCTACATAACATATGCTGCGATAAACGCTTAAATACAACATGTACACAACATACCTCTTGTATAGAAATTAATACTAACAGACTCAAAAAAGACATTATCACATCGTGTGATGCTTACAAATGTGATAAACATATTAACTAAATTTGGGTATTTATGACTAAAATCGGCGTTAAATTAAATAGTCGTCTATACATGACTGGTAAGCTTAGATGTCTCTACACCTCTAGGAAATAGCACATCGTACTTTAATTGTACACAAACATACGCGCACCTTACTCTATCTAAAGTTAATTATTATATATTATTGTTCTTTATGTACACCGCCCGCGACCCGTAAGGCGAATTTCTCGTTATTTACAAAACGTGTCCGAAAAGACTAAAATATGCTCGGATGCTTTAGAAGGACGATAAATGGCAGTAACAGCACCTGTTCTTAATAAAAAATTGTCTAAAAACTTAATAGGCCAAAGAAATCAGTCCGAGAATTGTACCTAAAGTAAACTAATGATATGAATTTAAAATTTTGACTATCTAGATAACGCAGGTCGCGGGCGCCTAAAATTATAATGCCTTTTGTCAAACTAAAGCGTACAACATTCCAACAAGATCGTGTGACCACTGGATGCATTGTCAGGTTTTGATTGTGGCAAGTTTTTAACGATCTTCCATCTCTCTGTTTAACTATTTGTTCATTGTCACATACACCCAATGTTAAATGATGCCTAATAATAGCCCTTTGCGAATACCATCCCATGAACATATGGCTAAAACTATGCGGCTAAATACACGATTGAGAGAAACATTAGAACAATGTCTCGAGTAGAAATTGTTGAAACACATTTGTATACAATTCTGTATTTCACATTCTGAGAATTCGGTACAAATGGTACACAATTTTTTGCTCAACGACCGAGCAATTCCGGATTCGTTGTTCTAGTGATTTATAGTTGGACGGTGCAATTTTGATCCGCGTGCAATATCGATGGTTCGCCATAATTCAAAATGTCATCAATTGACTACGATATTTTTAAGCCTAGATCGACGAAGCCGATTTAAAATTACTAAAAGCGTCATTTTCACGTCATCCATCACACTAATATACAAAGACGTAACAGGAAACAATCTTATTCAAACTTGAAAAAAAAGTACAAAACATTGTCAAAAGCGACCGATCCACATAAATTTGTCTGTTAACTTAAGAAGCCCCCGAAATTTAAATACTGACGATTTTTGGAAGACAAATAAAATTTACAAAATTATGAAGGTAGTTTTAAAATCTCAAAAAAAGAAGGGTAGGTACAATTATCTGAAACTTTGGCACGCTATGGCTTTAAGCAACTTGTGCTTCTAAAATTAAACATGCAACTAAATTTTAACGGTTATAAATCTGTGACGATTTTAGTCACAACTTTAGACTTTTATAGCTATCTCTTTGTTACTCACGAACAATTATAGATAATCTTTCTATTAAAATTAGAGCATAGATGGGAATTATAAAATATTATGACATACTATTGAGTTTTTAAAATCGTTCAAAATAGTATTTAAACGACACATAATGTTTTACTACCCTTCAATATTTGAGGAACGGGCGGGCTTACACCGAAAGCTCCTATTCCAACCAACTGAACTTAACTGATGCAAGTCGTTAATTGGAACCGGAAATGTACCACTGTACTTATATTTATAGTTAATAATACCGTTATAACCCTGTATGGTTGTGTTGCAACGGAACAAAATGCGAAAGGAATTTGAGACAATTGACTCCCTTTGAATATTTAAAAACTTGAGCTGCGACTTCTACGATTATGTCTTTCAAGATTCCGAATAAAGTCTAGTTTAAGCTTAAAGTTTACTTTCGCATTTATAGGTTATCCGGTTGAGTTCCCCTCTGTTAGGATTTGGGAATTCTGAAGCTAGAGGCAAGTATTATCTATCTAAAGGGTGTAACAGTCTCAGTTTACAGCGATCCGGCCGGGAAGCTGGCTGAAGAGTTGCTGTGTGCGAGGGAGAGCATCGAACCCGAAAGAGACTGCTCTTCTTCACCGTAACCCTCTCGGCTGCCTTCTGCTATTGCCATTGCACTGAAGAAAGGAGACATATTTTTTTATTGTAATAAGGATATAATTCCAAAACGTATTTTTACAATCGTGATATTATTAGATACGTTGCCCATTACGTATCCAGTCGTATTTATTTTTAAGGATATAAAAAGGCTATTTACATTTAGCCTTTTTAGAAATTTTTCACGACCATTCTTTTACTTAACGTTTAGAGATTCACATTTTCCAAAATGAACCATATTTCTTATTCCAATTGAATAATGATTTTAGTCGTAGTAATCAATATTGAATTTACCTGAAGCCAAGACGAGCGCTCTCACTATCAAACTGTTCAAGTTCCCTCTCGTGTCGCTCGTGCAACATGCGCGTGCGCTCACCGCGCTCTGCTAGGAACTGCGCACACTCAGACTCCATCTAGAATAGATTGTCATTGAATATTTAAAATACCGAATAACCTTTTCAAATTGATCGTTTAATTTATTTATACAATATTGTGTTATATTTAAAAATACTGAGTCAATAGTTGGAAATCAATAATGGCTTTTACAACTACAACTCTGCAACTAGTTTAAGAATAGCACAATAAGATTTGACCTATAGCTGAACTTAATTTCCACTTTTGTCTAAAACTAAGCAAAAAGTAATAATTTAGACACAAACACTAAAATATCCATTATGTTAAATAAACCTTTTGCTCCAACAAGGCGCGTCTCACGGCGACTCTCTCCTCGAGTTCCCGTCTCTCCCTGTTGCGCTGTGCTTCTGCCTGCATCTTGCTCTTACTCTGGTAAGCACTCAACATGTCTAACTCATGCTCAAGCTGCATCTTGAGCTGCTGACACTCCATCTGTCAATATAAAAATAAAGGGTTTGAATGTTAGAGGAACACACTCCCTCCCTCCACACACTCATAGGAACAAGGTTCTCCAATCAAATAAAGTTTTTTTAAATTGCTGCTGCACGACATACCATGCCCAAGTCGTTAGAATAAAAATTGAAAGAAGGACGGAAAAAAACTAATAATTTCATTAATATATTTTTCATGAAAAAAAATTATCTCAACACTTTTCTGGATGTATCCATTCAGTGGTTTTTTTATGTTTAGTGATATCGCCGCCCATGGGCACTCACATTACTGGCATTTAGGGTTTTACGCTTTTTTATTGAAGGATCTTTTATGTGAGTCGAATTGGTTGGAAGTACTTTAGTTGGCAGCTGGTTCCACAAATTCGTGGGGCGTGGCAAAAACTGCCATAAGAAACGAGTAACACCGGCTTTATGAGTAATCGCCACACTTATAACATATTACTTGCATGCATATAATCTCGGCTTGTACGGAGTTTATTAGATAAAGTAATGGAGGCTGAGTAAATCAAAGAAGCTGTCTTATATTAACTTAAAATTTGGGTATAGTTACAAAGGTACAACAAAATTATTTAATTCAATCACTTGCCAAATCACACCTAAGAACTATATTAACATAATGTAACTTTATAAGAAAGTGCTAACGAAAGATATTTCATTTGTAAATCTGGATTTAAATAAATAAATAAAATCCTAACCATTTGGCTCTCATCGAGTCGCACAGTCTGCTTTTGCAGCATCTCACTAATGCTCTGGTCGTACTGCTCCCCCAGTAACACCAGCTTGCGTCGTTTTTCGTCTTTTAAGGATTTAATCACCTCTTTCTGTTGTTCCTGGAATGATAAAGTTACATATTTTAGACTATGCAGTGTTTTTTACTGTGCAGAAATTATAAAATTTTGAATAACAGCCAACACATTGCACTAAAATTGTTACTTTGTGTTCGGCTGACCATTATGGCAATATAATTAAATATTATTTCTACAAATTTATTTATTTAAAAAAATTAATACAATAGACAAGTTCCTCAAAAAAACATTACAATCATATTTTAGTCAATCTGTGTTAATAAATTCAACACCTATAAAAAAAAATAACAAATTTGGCAAAATTTTAAAGAACTAATAATAAAAAAGGGTTAAGTGTGGATGAGTTATTTAAAATATAGTATATGAACATACCTTTGGCGTCGTCTGTAATATCTGCGCCTTGAGAGCTTTGTACTGACGCGTCTGTATTTTGCATGTCTCTCGGAATTGCTTTCTGATCTGCATTTCTTTTTGCTGAAAGTATAATAAGTAAAGTGTTAACGTAATTTTTCTAATACTACTACTTCAATACTGTTTCAAGTTCTTCAGATTGCCACAATGAGATCGCTCGCGACGGGGCCTTCAAATAATTTAACTATAATGATTATTTTGTACTTCCAACAAAATGCATACTTTTTTTTATAAACCACGAGAAGAAAATGATTCCAACCTTAAGACTCTTGGGTTGTTGTTTGAGCTGCAGCGCATGCTTCTTGCGTAGTTCATGTTCCGCTCGCTGCATGTAATCACGCTGGTTCGCAAGTTCCGTTGCGTGTTGGTTTGATAACTGTTCCTCTCTGTAATAGATACCCTTGTTTCACATGCATATTCTCAAACCTCCAGATAGGGCACTAAGTTAGGTGTTGGAAGGTGCTGTTCACATATAATTGTCTATCATGCACTATGTTTGAATTATGTTTTCTTTACTTTTGATGTGCGTTGTCATTATATATGTATAAACACAATGTTACAAGTATTACTAACGTTTTATTGAATTGCTATAACCACTTGTCCAACCTATCAGTGGTAAAAGTAAATTATAAAACTACTTTTGTGGATATTAATTAAACTATTAAAAATTCCCGAGAAATTGTTTGCTTTGTGATGCAATAATACAATATTTAGATGCAATCAAAAATCTGTTCTGTTGTTAAAAAATATGTCGTAATTTAATTAGTTCAGAAATGCTCACCTCAAAGCATGAACACCCTTTTGTTGTCTATATTCCAACTCTTGCGTCTTCTCGTGGTGACGTAGAAGCATTGCGTGCGCTTGCTCTAGCTGGTGTTGGCGCTTATTTAGTTCCTGAAAGATATAATTTGACACATATATTGCCTTAAATATCTAATTTTATAGTGTATTGCAGTGCTTATGGTAAATGTGAAACTAACCTCTCTGAGCAGTTCCTGCTCCTTGTGGTGCAGAGCCAGCATACGCCTACGCTTGTACCGACGAAGTTCCAGTTCGAGGTACTCCCGCTGTGAGCGTACCATTCGGGCCTCATCGGCAGCTTCTGCTTGCTTCATGTTATCCTTCTGCGATCTGTTACAATATAAGTAATTGAAATAATGAAATCATCTTTAAATATTCCTTTAGGGTTCCCTCTCCGAAAATACGTAGACCCGTTTATCAAAAAATTAAAGGGTTTTTTTTTTAAATTGTACACTTGATACATAATAATAATGAGGGGCATTTCGATATGACAACCTTTTGAAGAAATTTTTGTTGGAAGTGCATCTTCCCGAGGATTCAAATATTTTATAGAAGTACTTTAAAATATTTGAATCCTCGCGAAGACTGATAAATATTACTTGAAAGAATTGGTATATAGAATTTAATTTTCAATGAATGGCTTGGCCTTACCCTACCGATACAGATATTACATCACACATTTATTATGAAAGACTGAAATGCCTGTTCTTCTCTTGGAGAAATGAATAAAAGTAAGGATTTTTTTAATGCAATAAAATACTCACTGTAGGGTCGCATCTCGCTGTCTCTTAGGCGTGGCGTCATCCATACTGAGTTCCTTTTTCCACCTCTCCTTGTTGGCCTTGTACTCCTTCTTGCGTTGCGCTTCGAAGGCCTTCTTGTCTTGCTCCTGCCGCGCCGTGATGTCTTTAACCAATTTCTTCTCGGCAGCTGCATTCTGTTTTTGCTTACGCTCCAGTTCTTGAACGTGTTTAGTCTTAAAAAAAAATGGGATTCGTCATGGTTGTTTGATATGATTATTGAAATCGTCAAAAATATGAAATAACCAACATTTAGAGAAAAAAGGTATTTGTGTTGATTTTTTTTTCTTAGAATTAACAATGGAATCATTTTTTTAGAGAAATAATAATGTAGTATGAGAATTTTTAGTGTTGCGCCCAACCAGGGAAGGGCTGTAATACAATGTCTAGATTCATCAATGAGCCTAGTCTAGACTAGCTAAAGCCCTTTTAAACAAATATTTTATCCCTCTTTACCCGGCGAGTAAATTATACTAGTACATAAATATTTTAACTGTTTCTCCCATAGGTACCTGTAATCGTTCTAGATCTCTAGAGAGCTGTTGCAACAAGGCATCATATTCCCGATCCAGTTGCGCCTTATGAGCGTCTACATCTGCCTTGCATCGCTCTTCGAGCTTCAAGAGAGCAGCTTGATGCTCACGACGCATACGCTTGTATCCTGACATTTGTTCATGCATCTCCTGTAAGAAACATACAATATTTAATTAATTTGTGAGCATACTATACTAAAATACCAACTGGACTAAAAATTATTTTCAAAGACTGACATGGCTTGAAATCCTTTTGATATGAATAAAACAGTAATTTATAATATGTGAAATAGAAACGGCGCCACTATTTGCTACTTGGCATTTCATTTATTTACAAAAACATGATCTATATTTCATCTATTTTCTATCATGATTTATATTTTTTCAAATTAACAACTAAAATTACTGTCAAACTACTGTGACGAAACAGTATTCTTAAGGTAACAAAGAAATTACTTAGCACTTCTCAATTCATATAATTAAAATTATAAATTATACAAAACCGTTCCTAAATCCTTGCTATTGAATATAATTTTCCGTGTAAAAAGAAATAAGAGTGACAAATTTTTTTAACAATTTCAAGATACGCATATTAAAAATATACCATTATTCCTATTTGGTTATAATTCGTATTGGTTAGCCAAACCAGTTAATAAAATCATCAATGTTTGCTTTAATAAATCTAACCACAGCCTAGTTTTGCCAACAGTTACATGACTATTTTCTATAAAATTAGTTTAGAGTGAACTATTTCTTCTGTATGTACTACGCATTATTACTTCTGTGTAAAATCCAGTCTGTTCCAAACATAACACACTTACATCTTCGATTATAAATCGATATAATAAGAAACTGAAGGTACTAAAATATAATTACCTGATTATGTTCCTTCTGTTGTTTGGTAACAATACTGGTAGTCCGTATCGTTGCGAAGTTGTTTGCGCCGTGTTCCGATATCAACGATATTGCCGCAGACACGTTATTACTAACACCTTAATATAAAATAATTGTATTATAACACCTAAATATATACAATTTTCTTATAAACGGTCAATGTTTTGGTACATTCAGTATAGTAGGCGGTTTGGAAAGACACGAGTTCCTGGTTTTAAGCAATTTTTAATATGAAACAACGTTTTTCATTGAATAAATTGAAATTATTGGCATGAGGTAGATTTCATGCGTGTTATTATCCAATGTAATTTTCACATAATAGCCACATCCCGTATTTCAAATCCTGTCGGAATAGTTTAGCTACTTTAGGCCTTCAACTACATACAACATCCTTTCAATTTTAATGTCAAGTGAAAGTTGTTAGCTTATTCGATAATTATAAGTATTGGTTTACACATAGGGCCTTATAAAATAAGTAATTTATAAAAATATTAACAAGTATGTACTCTCATCGTTTCGATTTATGGAGATATAAATGGCAACAGACACACTAAAGATAGGTGTTTTTATATGTATGAACAAGGATAACTCTGTTAGGCTCTATTTAACTTAAAATATCTACATAAAACCTACATTTGTACACAGGCTGTGTTGGCATACTTTGGCATGCGAAACAAGAGAACTTCCCCTTCCATCATGAGAAATTTCATCATTGACTCTTTCCTATGCAAAATTATATTTTCACCCCAAGCAAAACTTACCCCTATGAGTCTGTCGCCGCTGCGTGTTGCGGTTATCATCTCCCGTGTCGTGCCATGTGGACGGCGCATTCACGTACTCCCGATACTCGTTCGCCTGCCTCTCCCTCTCCCTCTCGCGTTGGGCTTCTCTAATAGCCTCTCTATTCGCGTAGTCATCGCTATACCCCTCATCGCCGAGTGAATCGCGATTAGCGTAGTCCCGAAGCACTTCGCGATTCACGTAGTCATCGGCCGAATCGTCTCTGCGTACACACCAACATGAATTATACCATTTACGTGCGCGTTTGCGTGCGATTGTACGTGCTCTGTAAGGAAATACGTTACTAGTGCGAGAGGTGCGTTCGCAAGCGTCTATAGACTGGTTGACAATTAAATGTACGACAAATATTAATTACAAATAATGTAAACTACGTACAATGCTTCCAACTTATGACTCTAATTTCCTACGATAAAAAATAGTTACTTTATCTATTTTTTTTCAAATCCATACACACATTAGGAATAACCATACCTTTTTTTTGTTTGATTTTTTTTGACCAGTACATTTGGTATATTTGTCTTAAAACAATTTACGCCTAAGGTAAAAATTATAAAAATGTCAACCTGCCCAATAGTAGAAAAAGTTTTTAATAAGAGAGCTAAATCTAAACTACTATTTAGAGAAATAATAAAGAAAGCAAAAAAGCTGTAATACAGAATGTAAAAATAACTTTCCAGATATTAAATATGATTTTAAAATACAAAATCCTCTTAAAACTGTTTCATATAATATTTTTAAGAGATTATTAATTTCATTAGAAAATATATTTAACTGGTTTTTACATACTGTATATTGGCATGCTTAAGAATAAAAAGGTACCTCGATTGATGAGATGGTTGGTGATTATATTGCTGATACACAGGCTGTTGTTGATTCTGATGATTCGCGTTCATCTAAAAAATATTATCAAATTAATTTCAAAATAATGCCTAAGATTTTCATTAGACATTCTGAATTTTAATACAGATAAAACTGGCTTGTGTTAGTATATATTTAAGAGCCTTGTCTGTTCTAGGCTTTATTCCACTAGGTGGAACACCAAAATAAATATCATTTCTATTAAATTATATGCTTGCATGCATAAGGTATACTTACAGCATGAGGTCTTCTCCTAAGACTACCAGAAGATGAGCTCTGGCTAGAGGCTCCTGCCGCACTATGTTCCGATGTAGCGGAGTTTGACTTAGAACTATCTCCACCCGATGGCTCCTCGGGCGTTTCTTCACTGTCTCCTGATAATTTTAAACATTCAATAACAAAAGAGTACAAAGCCTTGTAAAGTTTAATATATATAGTTTTGGTAGACATACAATAACTTTCTTAATAATCATCATTAATGCGAACTGAATGACCTTTTATGTTCATTGTTTATAGACAGAAAAATGTATTTTTAAATTAAATTAAATATCCCAAACACACGTAAGGTGAAATCTGTGTTATGGAATTCACAAGTGTGTGCGATAAATACATATAATAGACGTTTTGAACAAAATTAATGTAAAATGTTAATAACAAAGATTATGTTTTTCTTTCATTAACACAAGAATGTCTTACGTCAGGACTGCATCAAACTCACCAATTGCACTCTCATTATCTCCATCAACCATGAGAATCTTCTTCATCTTGCGGTAGTTCAGGTTGTCCAAATCCCTTACAGCAGCCTTTGTCCTTTGTATCAAGTCAACCAGGACAGTTGGTGAACGTGGCCTCGTAATATAAGGATGCGAAAGCAGCCTGGTGGAAGATGGCCTGTCCTGTGCATTCTTTTGAAGACACGCCTCGACAAAGTAGCGGAATGTGTCCGTCCATTCAGGTGCCTGGAAAGGGAAACTTTATTAGCTAACTTTAAAAACCAAAAATAGCCATATTTTTATAATAGTAAATTCAACTATTTTATATATTATTTATTATATAAAAAAAAATAACAACTGATACCACTGTAAAATCTATATTATCGTATATAAGGTCAGAAAGATTAAATATTGTCTACTCACCGACAGAGCAGGGGAGTCATTCTGCGCAATGTGATAAAGTGCTGACATCGCGTTCATGTTAAAATATGGCGGTTTCCTCTCCGCCAACTCGATACATGTTATACCAAGTGACCATACATCCACCTTGAAAAATGCAAAACATTTTATCTTTAATCAAAACTGCACCTCATCCATGAATTGGGCAGAGTAAACAATAACTAAACATTAATGGTATGGTGCTACAAGACGTCACCGATCTACAGGTCTTGGTTTGAGATTTCTATTTCTTTGATCATTTCTCCTTAAGGCAGGTAGATCCCCTTTTGTGTAAGATAAACCAATTATATTTATGTATAAGGGTAATACTGAGACTCCAGATTTAGCACTACATATCAGTATTATATAAATAATATCTGTTATATAGAAAAAAAGGTTAAAACTAAAGATACATCTTAAAACAATAATTCAAACTCACTTTTCCATCATACTGCCCCTCGTCCATGGCTAAAATAACTTCTGGGGCCATCCAGTAGGGCGTGCCTACAAAACTATTGGCCGGGCATTTAATACTGGCGCTTCCAAAGTCGGCGAGCTTTACAGTTCCATTCTCCGTAAGAAGAATATTTCCAGCTTTAATGTCACGATGTATTCGACCGAGGCTGTGTAAGTAAGATAAACCACACACTACGCCTTCACATATTGCAGCTATTTCCTCTTCGCGTAGTGGTCTCTTGTGCACCTGTAACAAGAAACTCTGGTAAAGCATCTAGTGGAAAGATTATATAAATGAAAGGTTGCAATTAAATTACCATTAGAAAAAAATATAAATATGTATATAAGTTTGTGGCTAGTTTTAAATAAAAAAAGAATATTATAAACGAACCCTCCGAAAACTCGGAACAACAAACTATTTTTTTTATTATTATTTATTGCACAATGAACCATAACGAGAAAATTATCTTATGATATTGTTTCTACCAAAGAAAATGAAAGCACTATGCGACCTTTAGTGATCATAATTTTATAAGTACAAGACAATCAAAGTGCTTAAAAACAGTAGTGATTGCTTAAAAAAAGCTTGAAGACAAGTCCATCCTCTGTTCTATTTAAATTCGGTATGTAAAAAATAAAATTGAAAAGTCTTTTACTGTTGTCTGTAAAAGGCTTTCGATAACAAATAAGCTTTTGTTAAAAGCTGTGTGGTCTGTAAATATTAACGAATTTATTTTACTTTTTTCTATAAATAAAACTTTTTCAACAGTTACTATTATTCCGCAGACGATAGTTGATATTAAAATTTTCTTAGGTTTAAGTTGGACGTTGGTAAGATCTATTTCTGTACTGAAAACTTACATAACAATAAAAAGATTAAGTTAGAGGAAAAATGGGAATTAAAAAGGTGATAAATCAAATATCTCAATAATGTTGCCTTGAGACAATATTAAAACTAATTAAAGTGGATCGTAAACACTTGTGGCCAATTCTATATTGGGGAACACATTTTCCTCTAAATTTAAGCCTTCAAAACAGTACACAATTGAAATATTTTGTAAGAATGCTGCATAAAAACAATTTTGAATGTATTGAAACTCATTATTCACAATGAAAGCAATGTAATCTTCTGATAGCTACACTACATTTAAAGTTAAGTGTGTGAAACTCCTTTATACAGTTAATAAATATGTACTGGCACATCGATACTAAATCAATTGCTCGGGTCTTCCGTATCTGCCTCTGGGGTATATGGTCAACTAATGGTATAACATTTAGATAACGAAGAAAATCTATAAGGTAGACATCCAGGTCTTTAAATCATGTACTTGTAGCTTTGTTGTGTCTTTTCGATTAATCAGAACCCCCTAAATTAAAAAAAAATTGGCAGATTTTTTATTTAGATTTTTTATTAACTATACTTACTGACTTTAACCATTACAGATCGTTGTAGTCCACGTATCTGAGGAAAAGCCTGGCCAATGGCTATACGTGTGCTCTTGTATGAGTGCGTACATTATTAATTTCAATTAATAGTTTGTAACCTTATTAATTATTAATTTAATGTTTGACCCTTAAAGCTGCTTGAAGCTTCGACGAAAAAACATTAAAATGGACTTCCGTAGTAGATTCAACACAAACACATATATTTATGCCTGCTTGCTCTGCTTTTTTGATGTTTTCATTTTGACAAGTTTTCTTAACATCACCCTTAAAGACAGACCGGAGCAAATGATATAGTATACCTGTTTTTTTAACATTTTGAAGAAGGGGCTGACAATTGATAACGATGGTGGCAGACGTGATCTTTAATATTCCTTATCTTATAATTATCGCTAAAAAAGTCTGCCACATAAGCCAATCATAGGTACACATAAATATTTAGCTCACCAGTTCCCTAGCTATTATAGAACTCGTCACTGAGCTATATCACATATTAATACATTGTAGGAACAATACTCAAAATAATATACTTTACACGTACTGTAAGTCTATATAATAAGAAGTACGCGCCTTGACTTATTTAATTATTTCCAAAAGCGTATCTTTTGAAAGAAATGATTTTTTTTTATAGAATAGTGTCAATATTACCTTGAAAAGCTGCTTATAGTTGCAATTTCCGAGTTAAATGTGATTTAGAAACAAACAGCCAGACCGACAATGATTTTGACACTAAATAGTGTTTACAAAGTTACTAAATCTTTGTTTATATTTTTAAAAAGGCAGTTTACCACTATGGTCTCAAGACTCAAATCTAAGGCTCTACGTATTAACGAAAAAAGTCAGTATTAGTGATTATAATGGGTCAGGAAAGGTCATAGAAATATCGAAGAATTTTCCGATGACGTTACAAAAAGAAAATTGTCTCGGATCGGCAAACAATAACGAAAGCACGCGGACATGAAAACTTTTTATTATAAATCAATAAAAGCAGCAAAAACCTTAACAATCGTTTCATTTTCTCATACTAGTTCTCTATGCATATCTTGTTTTGCATAAGTGAATACGACATCTATGGTAGTTTTACACAATTGCCTTCAGATTAGCTGTGTTAAATACATGTAACATTTACTCAATTTAACAATTATACATTAAATCTGTACAACTCTCAGTTAAACTAGACTTTGATTTTTTGCGTTTTTATCCACACAATGAAATGTTTCCTTCCATATAAAGACAACTCTCTATAAAGTTCAGTAAATTTACAGTCCCGTCAGTATCACTATATAGAATTAACACAGTATTTTCTTTATTTACGCGAGTATCACACATTGAAACAAAATACACTCAACTAGATTAGAATATCTCAAAGAGTATACCTGCGATGATTATATGATGCCCAATTAATTTTTTTAAATGTTATATTGACATTAATATATTGCAGAATTTCTAAAAGAAGCCTCAATTGCCTAGCAAAGCAGATAAGTGTAAAACGCCTAAATTAAGCACCTATTAAGAATACAAAGTTAAAATCAATAAAACCTACCTCAATAATGTCAGAAGCTGAGCCAACACAGTACTCCATTACTAGCCATGCTGTATGCTCTCTCTTGTAACAGCCCTTGTATTCAATTGTATTAGGATGATCCAATTGCTTAAGAAATCTAAAAAATATAAAATATATTATTGTTCATATTGTATTATGTAAGGCTGTTAACTGGAATATTCAGATACAATGTAAAACCCAATAGTTGTCAGATTTAGAGAAATAATAATGAAACATTCACATTTGAAAGTTCCCAGAACAAGTCATATTTTATTCTCAGTTTTAATAATTTAATGTTTATACAAAAAATGTAAATACTATTATTAAAACCTACTTAATCTCTTTTAGAATATCTTGCCATTTTTCTTCACTTTGTTTTCCCAAATAAGACATCTTTTTAATGGCAACAATCTCTTTAGTGAGATTGCAACGAGCATAGTACACTGCACCAAAGGATCCATGGCCAATTTCTCGTAGATCTTCAAAGATCTTCTCAGGATCATGTCTACTGAATAATTCTGCTATATCAGGGTCTTTGAGACTGCCTGGTCGAGGCATTTTTTTCTGCAAGACAGATATTTAATATTAAGTGTTAAGTAAAGTAGTGTCACCCTTAAGTGAAACATATCAATGTCCTTATTTAAGTTAATATGAGGTAAAAAGAATATTATAATAGAGTGATGCTACAACCCTAAATGTGTATTGGCTACAGATTACAACTGTTTCATGAAACATTTTTGTTCTACTAGTAGATGATCAGCCTTCTGTGTGACATGTCATTAATTTTTTATTTTGAGACAAACCAGTTTCCTAACAATGTTATGCTTCACCATATGAGCAAGTGTTAGATGGCACATAGAAAGTGGTGGAAAGGTGTTGAACCCACAACTTCCTAGATGAGAGTGTATACTGAAGCCTGCTTTTTCTTTTCTTTTTTTAAGTAGTTTAGCAAAACTCATTTTTTTTCCTTCCAGCAAAATTAAGGAATGTGCAGTACATGATCATAAATGTTAAAGATCTTTTAAGATTTTCAGATTAGCTTTCAATTTCATTTAAAATTCAGTTTCAATCAGTTATCAATATCACAGAAAACACTACTATCTCTTATCTCAAATTTGATAACATAATTTTGATTATTTTTTCATTATAATTGATATAAAAGAATTTCAGTTGTAACTTACAGATTGCGGCAGCTGTGAGCCGGCAGTGTCCGTCAGTTAATTAGAACGCTTTTGCCGCCTAGGGCCATCCTCGGCAACCGCTATCTGCAAGTCGGAAATGATCCCGATAACACATCGCCATGTTTTCCTTCAACTTAATCGACATTCAAAACTTATGGGCCATTCTAATTTACATATGTCACAGAACAATTCCCTAATGAGACGTTTAAATTAAAACTAATCCAATTAATAAAACTTTGATGATAATTTCAACTTACCTCAGGACATGTAGGTTCGATACTACTTGTCACCAAGAAGTTGTGCTGGGTCGCCGCCCACCAATTTTCTTCGTGCATTAATCAATTTAAATTTCACAAAACATTCCTTTTTGCTGCCGAAATTTAAAAGATTGCGAAATACCTGGCACTCACAATACAAAAATTCGCCTCAAAATGGCGTTGGTTACTATAACGCGACGATTGCTTTTTGTTTCACAAGGCACGCACTGTATATTCAATCATCACTTTTTTTACACAATCGATAGTCAGTACATCATCTTGCCTATAACTATAACATTTAAAAGTTAGCTTTCTTTGAATTTTTATTATTAATCTATTTACAACTTCCAGTAAGGACACACTGAAAATTAAAAAATAATTATTGCAGTGACTTTTGCCGATTGCTTTTTGGTTTTTTTTTAATACGGCCTCACTTTCAGTGTTGCCCACAGACCAAGTAAAGACTTCAGTCAATTTAATAAGTAATGTAGTGTTGCCAGTTGTCACTACCTCTGCTTACTGTTTCTTTAATGAGCGGATGATAAGAAAGCGAATTACTGCCTATCGTCTACTCTAAGGGCCTGTTTCACAATGTATGGATAACGTACCAAATAGCTATGCAACACATAAATTATTAGAAAGATAAAAGTTCCGAATAAGATACTTGGCATTTCATGACAAATAGCGCTATCTGACAGTCGTGAAACGCAAAAATAGTTTTTATCCTACAAATAAGTAATAAATAGCTTATTTGGAACTTATCCGGACATTGTGAAACAGACCCTAAGTGTGATAAAATGTGTGTGTCCTACACCTGAATATATTATCTTTTTAGTAAAAAATAATATTTTTTTAATTTCAATTTGGCTTACAAAAGAACAAACGGCTCGCAAAAGCTGAATATTACTTGATGTTTGTTAATATGTAATGCTTAAAATAACCAGTGACTAATGAACTCTTCTCAAAGTTAAATCACGTTTAATACTACACTCAGGTCTACATATCACGCTATTTGTAACTAAATTCTTTTTGAATATTAACTAATATTTCGCTGTCAACTTCTAAATAAATCCTTGAAAATAATTTATAGTTCTTTTTTCAAAGTAAATTATGGATAATAATTATTTTACATCATTATCTATTTTTATTTTCTTATTCATGTAGGTAATATAATGTACACTAATGAACGTCAAAAAAATAAATATTCATTAAATGCTTCTTTCTTACATTTACTGCCAGTTCTCAAAACAAGGGCGTAGGACGGAATGGCAATAAACTCTCCGCCACTCTTTTTAATTGCTAAGATTTTTCTTATAAGCAACGTTTGTAAGGAGCTGCAACCATTACACCATGTTCCACATGACATCTTGAAGTAATAAAGAATAATAAAATAAATTAAAAACAAAGATTTGTCCTCTATCAGCAGGAGGCATGGTGAAATAGGAGTACGCACTTTTACATACTCGTGGGAACAACACGCAAATACGTAGTAGAAACAACTAATATCACCACATACTTATCAAATGAAGAACGAAATGCTTTTTGCTTTAATTTTTCTTCGAATACATTTGTTCAAGTTGATTAAAGTGACTTTATTGGATCACATTGTAATGTCAAGACGCCAGTAACTTTTATATTCATAAACTAGAATAAAAAGATTAATAAATGTTCGCCTTAGCTTAAAAAATATATTTAAATAAGTGTTTGTTATACCTTTGAGATGTGTCCAGCTTATTGTTGCACATTGTATAAAGAAACATACAACTTTAGGCGATCGGTATACGATGGTTTATTTTTGCAAGTTTATCTTCAGAAGTCACGTGACAAATAAAACGCTTTTGCAAGTCCTCCGTCCATTCTCTGTGGACTTCACAGTTGTGGACCCACACGACACTACAGTATTTCAGAGTACTTCGCACAAGAGCCTTTTATAAAGCAATCATAGTGCTGGATATTTTGAAAACATTGCAGTTGCCTAAAGCCGGGTCCACATTTGTAGATTCCGGTGCATCGTAACTCCGTTGCGTGGCTTCGGCGCGTATCATGATCGCTAGTTTGGACGCAAAATGATACTCGTTAATGATACATGCCGTATCTGATGCGGCCCGATCCGCACTAACCGCGTATCTTGATACACCTCGTATCCGATACGCGTATCACGATACTGTATCGCGATACGATACATGATACACGGCGAACCACCCATTTTCGGTTTTTCCGCGATCATCAAAGGGAATACATGTCGTATCGAACAAGTTTGAACGTAAATGCAGTGAAATAAACATTGTTGAATGAAGTGCGTCTATATTTGTAAAGCAAAAGCCGATATACTGACATGATACAGTGTTTTATAAGTGGAGTATTTTTAAGGCGTATCTTGTAAAAGACGCGTCCATACTTATCAAATACAGTATCATGTCAGTGTATTGGCTTTTGCTTTACAAATATAGACGCTCACTTTTCTTCCGATGTACCTTTTCCTGAGGCGCGTGTCTTTCAGTGTGCCTTTCCCTTCTAGTACGGTTCAGTAATGTCTTCGTTCTCAAAAGGTTTAGCTATGTCAGCAATTGCTCACAATTTGGCGGTGACTTGCACAGATATTATCATTAAGAGTATTTCACAACTTGATAAGTTTTATAACACTTTCGTTAATCCAGATGATCTTGTTCCTTTTTCACTGCGACTAACAACTACTACACTTCATTCAACAATGTTTATTTCACTGCATTTACGTTCAATCTTGTTCGATACGACATGTATTCCCTTTGATGATCGCGAAAAAACCGTCAATGGATGGTTCGCCGTGTATCATGTATCGTATCGCGATACAGTAATTATCATGATACAGTATCAAAATACGTCCATACCACCGATCATGATACGCGTTTCGGATACGAGATATATCAAGATATGCGGTTAGTGCGGATAGGGCCGTATCAGATACGGCATGTATCATTAACGAGTGTCATTATACGTCCAAACTAGCGATCATGATACGCGCCGAAGCCACGCAACGGAGATACGATACACCGAAATGCTACAAATGTGGACCCAGCTTAAAGCTGAAACGCGCCTCAGGAAAAGATACATCGGAAGAAAAGTGAGCGTCTATATTTGTAAAGCAAAAGTCGATACACTAACTTGATAAAGTATTTGATAAGTCTGGACGCGTCTTTTACAAGATACGCCTAAAAAATGCGACATGGACAAAATGAGCGTCCATATCATAGACTTAGTATATACTGGCGTATAGACCAACAAAGCGAGCGAGGGATAAAAACCCTTACGGAAATTAGGCAAGATAGAAAAGGATAGCGAATCCAATGAAACTGTGACTGGTTTTGAATGACAGGTCATCACAAGTCGGCACGCGGAGAAACAACCCCTTAGTATTTTGGATTTTTTGCGTACATCGTGGTTTATTTTCAGTAAATCTAATTGTATTCAACAATGGTTCCATGTTCTGTGAGTGATTGTGGTGTTAATAATAGAAATAATCCTGAAAATTGCACATTTTCAGGTAAATACCCAAATCGTCATCACTGGCATGACGCGTTTATTTTTGGTTAAAATTTGTCTTTTATCCTATATAAAATATAAAATAATGCTAATGCTTTTGTTTACTTTCATATTTTGTATATGTGGAAGTCCATTTGTTGATAATTTACATGATTTTAGTGGATAAATATTTCATCAATTAATTTTACATGTACGCTAGGGATTGACTCAAATTAATCGATAGAATTATCGATATTTTATCTTGAATGTTACTTATGAAAATAAATGCTTGCTTACGTTTACCGTCTCGTATCTGAACCATTTTGCCCAATTTTTTATTATTTGTCCAACAGATTCCCTCTAGATACTATACTAAGAGGAAAATGGTTGAGATTAATTAGGCGCGTTGGTTGGAATCCAAAGAAGAACTCTACCATTTGCAGCAAACATTTCCCGGACGAATATAAAAGAAAAAGACGAATAAATACAGTTTTAGTTATAGGAGCCATTCCAACTTTATTTGTACCAGTAAGCATATTGCTATTTTACGAATATCAATAACACCTATAAAAACATTGATATACGCTAGAATTGGTGAAATTTTAGGGCCTATTGCGCAAAACGCATTGCCGGTTTGTTGGCGTTGATCGCCTGGTTCATTTTAAAATAATTGTAAAAAATACCAGTTTGAAATGAAGTTTATTTTTTTATTAAATAATGATGTATTTCTTTCTTCACATTTTCAGGGACATATACAAGAGAGAATCCCGTCATCGTATATCAATCGGGACTTAGCTCTACCTTCGATATCACAAGCTCCAGAAAAAAGTGTTCAGCTCACACCAAGAACAAAAAAGCTTATTAGCAAAAACGACAAACTGAAACAAAAGCTACAAGAATAACAAAAAAAAAATACGTAGATTAGCAGCAAAAAATAAAAGACAGGCTCTAAAAATAGTCACCCAGTTTAATAAGATTGTTCTGTTTAAAGGTCAATAAATTAAGAAGCAATGAAAAAAGTTGTTTTTTTTATTAATGCATTTTTTTTACATAATGTCATAATTATAATCTGGACAAAAACAGTCTATGGAACAACTTTCTCCAAGGGTCGAACATCTAACTTCAATAAGTTATCGATAGTCCTCCAAAGTAAAAGGTACATCACTAGCTAATGCACACACTGACAAATCAAAATTGGTCACGCTTTATCGAGCTGCCAGTTCGTCTATACGCCAGTATATACTAAGTCTATGGTCCATATTTATGATACAAATAGTAGATACGATACGACTGATCGTGATACGTCAACATGCTACAAATGTGGACCCGGCTTTAACTGCAGCATGTGTTTTGGCAGTCAAAAAAAAGATTATCGAAAGTAGTTTGTGCGGGAGCAGTTATTTTAGCTTATACTATCAGCAAGAATTTATAACGAAAACTAAAGAAAAATTTGAAGGAGAAAACGAATTGAGAAAGATCATGGACCAGTCTACTACACTCATATTGATTGAAGTGCATATAGTCTTTGGTAATATATCATCTGTGGAGTGTGGTGTAAACTGAAGCCTGAGAAGTGAAAACAGAAAACGGAACCTCGAGAATCGAGATATATGTATGTAACTTTTAAGCCGGCTTGAAGAAGTGTATATAGTTTGATATTTAAAAAGCAACCGTGAAGTGTTCGTATATTTATATATATATATATATATTACTTATTCCATTGGTATACACCTTGTTAGCAATATTTCGAATCCATTTAAATAACAATGGGTGGCTAAATTAAATTTGCTTCCTTTACTAGTTACTACAACCAAAATGGCGGGGAAAGCTAACACGAGGTGCTTTCGATGACAAAGTATTTACAAACATTTAACAAAATAATTTGTTATAGTTAATTGCCTTTTACAACCTGATGAAATATGATGGTTTGAAGATAAAGACGAATGGGATGTGGTGTTTCACTTAGTAAAATACTAGACTAAGTAAAACAACCATCAACTTTCGGTCTATCTCAATAATATTACTTTCAGATGGCCGATAAGAAAGATGGTGTTGAGCCCGAAGAAGAGTTTTCTGTAGAAAAAGTGTTGGACAGACGTATAAGGAATGGCAAGGTAAAACTGAAAGGTTCATGATAGTTCCTTTGATTTTATTCTATGTGCCAGAATTTGAATTAATTTTTGAATGTTTAATATGTAACCAAATAAAAGTAACTTTGATTTCAGTATTATATTTTGATGGTATATGTGTGCCTTCCAGTTAAAATTATAAATAAATATTGTAACTTTAGTTACAAAAAATTCCTTTTAGACATTAATTCTTAAGAGTTTTGATTGTAACTTTTTTCAGGTTGAATACTATTTGAAATGGAAAGGTTACAGTGATGCTGATAACACCTGGGAGCCTGAAGAAAATTTGGACTGTCCGGATTTAATTCAGACTTTTGAAGAAGCAAGAAAGAAAAAGGAAGCAGGTAAACACATATTATATTCTTTTGTTTTAAAAACTATTCCTTTGTGCATTAATAATTTTCATCAGTAATATAAAATTATTATAACTTTTTTGATTCCAGAAGGAAAAGGTGCAATGAAAATTGACAAAGATACAAAGAAGAGGAAATCTGCTGCTACACCTGACTTAAAAGGAGCTAAAAAGAGTAAGAGTGATGACAAAAAAGCATCTGGTTTTGATCGAGGTCTAGAACCAGAAAAGATAATTGGTATGATGTTTATGCATTTTGCTTGTTTAAATGTAATTAGATAATAATTTAAAATATAAATAGACTCCTTGACTTTAAACAACTTGAAATGTTCTTGAAAATCATTGAGTTGATTGATGGAGTTATTTGCTAACAATATGATATTTAATTGGTTGCATATATCCCTTAAATGTAAGATTCTGAACTTATTTATTTTATAATGTTTGGTTCAGTTTAGTTAAATAGTGAAAAAGTCATAGGTACTTAATAAAATAAAGCATTTCATAGAGGGAATAACTTTATGTAATGTATTAAATTAACATGTAGTTACATATGTAATTAACTAATTTTAAAATAATCCTTAGTTCTTGCCTAAAAACCTTTTCTCGCATGTTGCAAAGATTTGCAGGTATTGAAACAAATCAATGCATTATCTGATTTAACTTAGTTGGTTGCTCTAATAATTCTACAAAGCTTTCTTCTTGTACTGCTTCACATATAATTTCTTCATCTGTCATAATTTGCTCTGTTTCTTTGAATCCTTCAAACCAAAAATTTAAATTTTCTTCACTTGTCTGCAATCCTTTTTCTGATAGATTTTGTAACCAATCGGTAATAGGCACATTATCTTCAGGATCCCATTCATCTGTTTCTTCCGTTACTGACTCATCATTCATTGTAAGCCATAACTTTTTCCATGAATTAACTTAGATGAAACAGACTTCCAAGCATGAGCGAGAGAGAATACAACATCCTTCAAATTCAATCCTTTAAGGCTCTGCATTATATCAACCATCCTGAGATATAATATTTTATCCAAAGATTTTATTTTTTGGATAACATTTTGATCCATCGACTGCAGTACAGGTGTGCAGTTTGATGGTATGAAGATGGATGGAGGGTGAAGGATTATTGGATGTGTCGATCTATTGAAGTGCCGGATGAGGGAGATTATACTGTAATTGTGATAGAGAATATTTTGATTTGTAACTGTAAAATAAAAAAAATGTATATGCGTTAGCAGTATACTTCTTTGGGGCACCAAAATAAAAATTTATCTTTCGCCTTATCCTGTTGGTAGAAAACACGACACTAATAATAGAAAAAACAAAAAAAATTGACTATAGCTTATTTCAGGGTGTCAGTTTTTTGTGTGCGTCATAAAAAATTACACTCATCATTTTTCCTTAATGTTATTAGCACACTACTAGCTTGTGTAAATTTTCTATTAAATGAAATAGTATTGAATTTCAGGAGCTACTGACAGTAGTGGGGAGTTGATGTTTCTTATGAAGTGGCAAGGCACTGATGAAGCAGATCTTGTACCAGCTAAGCAAGCTAATGTTCGATGCCCACAAGTCGTGATCCAGTTCTATGAAGAAAGGCTAACATGGCACACTCCAGCACCAGATGAGGGCAATAATGATGAATAGGTATTTTCTTGTAACATTTTTATATACTGTATTGTGAATTGTAATATATATAGAATATAGCTTTTGGGAATATATAAGTTATAATTGGACTGAAATTGATAATTTTATTAAAAGTGGGCTAATTTTTTAAATACATCTCCAGTAAAATATGCAAACAGTTTTTATATTTTGTATCACTTTCGAGTTATTTATTATTAATATTTTATAATATGTTAGGAGTTTTTATATTGTATACAAAGTAAACTTACAAATCGTACACAACAACCTGAAACTTTAAAATAAATTGACTTTGGATAGTTTTAGTTGAAAAATGCAGTCCTTCAAGCATCTATATTTTGTTTCAGATTTCGACATAAAAGTGGTCATTTAAATTTGAAAAATGAATTTATTTTAAGTTGAACTTTTGAACCTAGGTTTAAGTTCTCTGTGACAAAAATATTTTTATATAAATGATTTTTGTATTGTTTACTTAGCAACTTAATTAATATCAAGTGGTGTTTTGCATTCATTTAGAGTATTTTACTAGTGTAGAATACAAGATAGGCATAGTGTGTAGGCACAAAATTATTCACCACTATCATGTGATACTAAAAGTTGCCTATCCCATTTACACATTCATTCTTTGGATTAGATATGAATAATTATTAAATAAATTAAAATAAACAGACCTGCCTGTTGCTTTTTGCAACTCGATATCCATGTTAGATTTTGACAGGTGTATAGTAAGGGTGACATTGTGGTAGTCTTCAATATTTTACTCTATATCTGACATGCAACATCAATTTAACATTAATTATTGGCTAAGCATGTTGTATTGTTTAAGAAATAGTTTTAAGCATTACTGTCACTTTTCAGAATGTCTCATAACTGGCAATGTAGTTTAGAGCTCTGTAACTAACTAGCTTCATAAACATTGTGTAAGTCATGACCTAATCATATTATTGATAATTTCTTTATATGTTGATTATATCATGAATGAAAAATTTGAAATGAGTTTGATGCCAATATTCTATTACTTAATTGATTTGATAATGTCAAATAAAAGAAAACAAACTTCGAAAAAAATATTCTACAACTATTATTGAGATAAAAAAAACTACTTTGCCTTCTAATCTGTCATAAGTTTCTGATTAAACCTTAGCTATATCAACACCTCTGAGAGGAAAGTATATAATTATGTACTTCTACTAGCCAACCACTACAGGAAATGATAAATTTTATGATTGGGCCATGACAGAAGACAGTAATTGCTACTAGATTAAAAGTTGATGTACGTTTTCTAATGTAGATCATAGAATTAAGGTAGACTTTAAAATAAAGGATGGAAAACATGAATACAATATTGACATTAATTATTTTATTACAAACATTAATATTTCCAAACACTTAAAATATCTCAAAAAAAAATCTATAAATTAAGATTAGTGTAACATTTTTGTTTTAAGAATCAACTTGCATATTATCATCATATTTCTGCTTTATTTTGTCACATATCATAGACTCTGTAATGCTTTTAAGTTGAATGTTGCGGCAATGGAAATAATGTATTTGTACTTCAGGTGAAGTATGACTAGAAATAGTTGCAAGCAAATATTTAACAGTCTCTTTATTTTCATCTGATTCATCTGAATGGTAACAAAGCAACTTAATTACCACCAGATACAGAGGAATAAGCTTTTCACAATTTAATAAATGTTTCAGAAATTCTAAAATCATGCTTTTCGTTAGGTATTGTGAAAGGATAGTATTTAGTACTTTTTCAAATAAAACATACACATGTGTGAAATATTTGTTACAGTGGTCTTTAAGATGATCACTGAATGCTTGGGCCATTCCCGGCAACATTCTAGAACAAGTTTTATCCCAATCATCTCCATCTTTTTTGCATGATTCAAAAATAATTAAAAATGTATAGTTAAGTTGCAACATTGTCAATGTTAAGTAATAACAGGAAGTAGTATCTATAAATTGTTGAAACTCTTTTTTTATAATTTCAAATGCTTCTGTAGGGACAACTGTATTTTTTTCAGATATAAATTTTTTAGTATCCCTTGAAAATGTATTCATAAACTCATGGAAGCAAAGCCTTACAAAATACATTGACTCTTCTATTATTTCTTTATTTTCTACATCTTTGTTAATGTCATTCCAATGCTTAAAACATTTCTGTAGAAATGGTATTAAAACCGATTGGCATTTCTCACGTATTGATTCTTTTGTATCTGAACAGAGTATAAAAGCAGAAAGTAATGCTATTTTAGAACTGTTATCAACATTATCAACTTTTTTTGGAAGCTCATTTATATATTCTAACAATATACTTTTTAAAAATTCTGAAGGTAGTTGATTACAATTTTCACAGGCGTAGTTAATTAAATTCTTGAAGGAATACTTCTTATCTGCATAATAGTCTTTCTTAGATGTCATAAGACTCTTAAGAAACATATAAGCTTTACAAAAAAATTGTGATTGTACAGAGCGAGGCAGCTTTTCGACTTGAAACAATAAATCATAAATTGCGTTATTTTCTTCATGTGTTAAATCACTCAAAAAATTATCCATAATAGGCCATAAATGCTGGATTCTAGCAGAGTCGTTTTGTTTACACAAAACTTTAAATGTCAATGTAAAAGCTACATGCCTAATTGTCAAATTTTTATTCTCTTTAAGAACTTCAGATAGTAATTTTTTTACTTCCATTGGTAAAAGCTTCATGAATGCTAAACGGATTCCATGCTTTTGTAGAGACACTTTTTTATTTAAAAGAATAGGAATAAACTTTTGAGATTGTGACCAATTCAAATTATAAAAGATAGAATAAAGGGCAGGTAAAGTATGGGGAACATGATCACCTTTTGCATAATTCAGGACTATTTCTGGCCCAGGTTGGGGACGAGCTACATGCATATTCATAGCCAAATTCTGTTGTATGTTTAAGTTCCGTTCATCAATAGTAGCCCAATTTATGTTATCTTGTTGTGGGATGTATTGAATGAGAAGTTGTATCAGACTGTCTCTTGGCATGCATATACATAGAGCACGAATCACAGCTTTGTTGCATGTACCACTTATGAGTTGCTGTTCATAGGTATGTACCAAGTGTTTTGATATTGATTCTGGCCAAAATATTTTCAGTTTTTTATGGAATTGGTCCAAGGAGGCACCTTTTCTGTATACTTTATTTTCAATCTGTGTGCCTTTTAGTAAAGATGGATCATGCTTCAATATATTCAATAGTACTGATTGGCTTGGGTGCATTTTTAAAGAAACAGCGAATAAATCTTTACGCCAAGATTTGTTTTTATTGTATATTTTAGAGAAGTCTATATCCCAAGAGTTCTCTTCACTGATCTTAACAAAATCTGTAATCATGTTAAGTATGACAGGATAATCACAAAGCTTTTTATTCCAGTCATTTAGCAAATCTAAAGCACTATCAAGTAAATCAACTTTCTTTAAATATTCTTTTTTATTTAGTTCTATATGGCTATTGATCTTATTAGTAATCAAATTTAAAAGAACTTCAAATAATTTTTCTCTACTTTCCTCAGACAGTTTCTTCTGATATGTCTTTAAGGAATTAAATTTAAATCCCTTATGAATAATATCTGATATTTTTCCAGTGAAAATTAATTCGTGTATTATTATTAACTCCAGAGACAACTGAACAAAATTTTCATCATAGTTTGGCTCATCAGTTTCATAAAGAATGTCACCCATAAAAGTATTTTTGATATTTTCCCATGTTTTTTTATTAAAAGTTACAGGGTGTTTTATTATATTAAGAATTAAAGATTTTTTTATGCGTGGATCACCATTTTTATACTTCTTACATAAATATTCAACCAATTCAGTAAGGTATTTTTCAGAATTAGCAGCTACAATGATTAATGTTTCAATAATTGAGTTTATTTCTTCAACAGACATTTCTTTAGAAATTATTTCCATAATTTGTGGGTAAGCAAAATCAAATGAAGTGAAACGGTACCAGTAATGGTCATAAACAAAATGCCATTTACAGGTACACATGAAGCTATATAAATTGTTCATAGAAATTCTAAGTGGTTTTGGTAGAGGGCATTTATCTTCTATTAAATGTATTTTATCCAAAAATACTTGCTTTACTATTTCCAAACGGTCAGCTTCCGACATAGCTGTGAGAAAGTTTACTAAGAGTTCAAACTTGATAAATCCTCTCTCTTTAGATTTTTTACTCTCAAAAAGCTTATACAGAAAATATTTGACATTATCTTTTTTCAAATGATTCAAAAAAGTTTTGATATCTATAATTGAATAATAAAATTCAAAGTTATTCATAATTCTTGATGCATCTTGCTGTAATATATATTTTGTGCAATTGCTATTAAATTTTAAGTTATACTCTGAATGCTTTTCAACAAGGTCGAGATATTTTTTTAAGTCAATTTTTAGAAGAAAAGTTGTTGCTTGCAATGCTTCTCGTTTTTTATAAATATTAATATTACAGTCCAAATAAATTTCTAGAGCTGCTATTGTTTTTTCACATAGACGCTTCAGCAAATGGATATCCACATGATCTGTATGTTTCTTAAAATTTGTTACTATAAAATCTGGAGAGCAGTGTGGCAACCACTCAAGTGCTTCTTTTTCATTTTCGTCATATGCATAAAACTGTTCCACTCTTTGGCAATCTTTAAGGATAAGTTTTATATATTTCTTTAACTTTGTGACTGCCTTGGTTGTCATTTTGGGGTATAACACTTTATGAAGATATTCAGGATTAATTATATTTTCATAATTGTTGTCACTTATCAACCAAGGACATTGCTTGAGAGCTCTTGAAATATAGAACATATCTTCACATTGTAACACAATTAGTATATAGTTGATATTTCTATTTTTACTGGCCAAATCAATTTTGACTATATTTATAATGTCACCTGCAGAAATGTCTATGTCTTCAAAAGATACATATTTTTGTTCCATGGATTTTGACAATAAGTTTAAATACTTCTGTCTGGCTCCAAGATGATGTCCTTTTAGTTCTGTCATCTTTAAATCTAAAACAAAGTATAATTATACAATAAAATGATAAAAAGAAAATTTTTTAATTAAAGTGAAATTAAAATGGCAAAAGTGTAGAAAACCTTCTAAATTATTCAAAAAATTTTTTTAGAATAAAATTAAGAAGATATTAGTTTACCCAATTATTTTGTCTAGATAGAGAAGAGAGTGTTTCGGATAAACTTACCAATATAGACCGTCGATTTGAATGCTCAAATTTTTTTGTAGATAGTACTTACCAAAAGAAAGCGTTTTGCAAAGTATATAAGTTTCGGAAACTTACGGTTCATGAGATATATTTATTTATATTTTCCATACAAATGGGCAAATAACACGCCATAACATAATAAATTTGACAAATAATTGATGTCAAACGTCAACAACTTCACGTTTCAATTAGGGAAGGGCTCCGAAAAATTTGAAGTATCGATACTACTCAGGTATTGACGTTAAACTTTCCAATTTGGACCATGGATTGTTTGTAAATTATTTAATATCCAAAAAGTACCGAAAACTGAATCAGAGCACCCCACTATCCACGTGGTCTTGTCTGCCCTACCCCTAGAGTGTATATAAAAAATCGGAGGCGCGGAGGAAGAGTAGCCCCGGCCCGCCGTAACAATGCGCAGGCATGAAATGCCTGTGGCTTTGGTACGCAAGGGTGGAGGGGCTGCGTTTTCCGTAGCGCCGGAGCTGTTCAATACATGTTCAGGACATGTGACTGCGTCGACACATGATAATGCATCTGCGGCTGCGTTTTGCGACCCACTGACGTGTCAGTAGTAAATTCGCTGATATAAAGCAGTGTTCTCAACCGTACGATAATTATCGTACATGTACGATAATTTCATAGCTATGTACGATGTACGATGGTACGTGACTATCGTACGCAGATTGTACGATAATTTCCGTTCTCATGAAAAATTTGATGATTACACAGATAGCCCAATAATAATTACAGTTTTTTGTGTTAGTGCCATCTATTGGCTCATTGTTTTATTAGGATCACATGCCGTTGCTTCATGGCGCAATCCTTTCATTGGTTGTTACTGTTGTTCAATTCGAATTTCGAATTATAAATTCGAAATGTTGGCACGTTCAACACACTCGAAGTGCCCTCGTCCACTCCCAGCTCAGGTCTTGCCATACGTCGAACATTTAATTTGAATTATTATTTTTTCAACTTAAAAAACACAAGTTTACAAGATTTAAACTATAAATCATACAACCAACATATTATTGTCACGTTTCATATGATTTTCAAAAGTATTTTATCCATTTTCCTGACTTGTACGATAATTTTTATCCATGTACGATAATTTTTCGGCCCTGGTACGATAGTTGCCTGGCTTCAGGTTGTGAACACTGATATAAAGTAGTTGTCGGGTGCGTCTCGGTGATTCGCTGTTTGTATTGGTTTTAGTGTAAGCGAATTTAGTGTAAGAATATTATGATTCTCTCTTTCATTTACGTAATTCAAAACGTATTCTCTTTTCATTCTCGTCCCATATTGGCGAGTAGCTCTCGATCGTAGGTACTGTATGGAGTCTGTCTGAGCGTCAGTGAATTTCTTCAAGAAATAGCCGAGTGATTGCCACGAGTTGTTGATGAATTGGTTGAGTACGGCACCAGCTGTTTTGTCACTCGCGTCGCTGAATATGGCAAGTGTCGCATGGTGAGACGGATGAGCGAGTAAAGCGGCGTTTTTGATGCTCTCTTTACATGCTTCGTAAGCTTGCGTTAATTCAGCGGTTCAGTGGATCTTAGTTTTGTCGCGCTTCTTGACGTTGTGCAGGTATGTATTTAACGGCGCTTGTATGGTCGCAGCGTCTTTGATATTTTCACGGTAAAAGTTTATCATACCGAGAAAACGTCGCAGTTCTTCTACCATCTGTGGTTTCGGGAAGTCTGTAATTGCTTGTACCTTCTCCTGTGGTGGCTGTATTCCTTCCGCTGTGACTTGGTGACCGAGGAATTTAACTGTTGGCTGGCCGAAAACACATTTTGATGGGTTGATGGTGATGCCGTATTCTTGTAGTCTCTGTAATAATAAGTAATACGGTGCGTAGATATTTTCGGTGCTCTTCCTCGTTTGTTGATGCTACGAGCAGATCATTAACGAATGGGAATACAAAGTCGAGTTCGCGCAGTACTTCGTGAATAAAGCGTTGGAATGTCTGTCCGGCGTTCTTGAGGCCAAGACACATGCATGGAAACTCGAAAAGGCCAAATGGTGTGATGATGGCGGTTTTCTCCACATCTTGCTCGCTGACTGGTAGTGGCTGGTAAGCGCGGTTGAGGTCCAGCGTGGAGAAAATTATCTTTCCTGCGAGTTGACATCTAAAGTCACGTATGCGTGGTAGATACAGAAGCCAATATGTCCGTTCTACCAAAGAAAAATGGCTCTCGCGAGAAACCACTGCCATTCCAACTGTACGCCGCCAACAACACTGTCATACCAACATACGGAGAGAGGACACTTCAACTCAACCTCAACCTCCGAAGACCATTCACCTAGAAATTCATCGTAGCAGATGTGTCGAAGCCAATACTGGGAGCAGATTTTTTACAACATCACCATCTCATTGTTGACGTTAAAAACCTAAGATTGATCGACGGGAAAACTCAGCTGGTAACAAACGCTCAACTCAGTACTGCAAACATACCTATAGTTCGCAGTATAGACATTGAGCAAAATTATCACAATACACGTGGTGTGATGCTTGGGTAACGCCGGTTCCCGCCACGGCTAGCGTTACTTTTAGTTTTCCGACTGACATTGATGTGCTTGAAACTGCATTGAGATGCGCATTTCTACGGTCTTCCATCGGCGATTCTCGTCGGCTTTCGTGGTTATTTCTTGATGGATTCCGCGAGCGTGGAACGTTGGAAACGGTGGCGAGAGCGACTGTTGAGGTAATTGTCTCGAGGTTGTGCGTAACTCGGCAACTTCCAAAGACAATCTTCTTATTTCACTGATGAGGGTGTCGATGGCTGGTTGTTGCTGGTAATGTGGTTGCACTGGAAGTGTTGGTGGCGCAGGTACGAGAGTTGTGACGGCAGTGATGTGTTGAGACGGCGTGTGGACTTCCATCATTTTGTCCGCGAGCAAGGTCAGGTCGTCAAGCGTAGTTTTGATTTTAAACGCTTCGCTGACGGCTAGCACGGAACGAATGTGTGGCGGCAGATGTTCGAGCCACATCATTTTGATAGTGCTCTCAGGAAATTTATCCTTATTCAGCTGCTTCATTTGTCTCATCAGCTGGCTGGGCTTTTGGTCTCCAAGCTCGACTTGCGACAGTAGTTTCTTCGTTTGTGCACTGTTTGATTCTTCGTATAGAGATATTAACCAGTCTTTAATGGCGTTATAGTATTCTGCTTCCAGCGGTGAGCAAATGAGATTAGCGATGTATGTCTTGTTTTTCGAGTTGTGTAGTAACCATCTGGGCGAGTTGGGCTTGCCTTCGTTTGAGATCGGCGGTTGCGGCTTCGAAACTGCAGAACCAGAGTACTGGTCGCACCAGAATGGTGGCACGCGGAGCGACAGTGAGATACCGGAGACTTATTGGCTCGACGGTTGTGATGATATTTGACGCTCTGCACCGGAATTTTCTGAGTTCGGCATCTTCAATTTTCTTTGTGTTCTTCTCGGGGGTTTGTGTTCTTCTAGGGGTCACCACTTTAGGGATGTTTGGTTGCGACTAATAAAACTTCCTAATTACTTGTAGAGAAGAGGTGAAGATGGAATAGAATGTATATTATTTTACTAAACTATGTACATTTGTATAGAAAACTTAGTCTATGCTTAAAAGTAGTTATAACATGTTGTGTTGAAACGTTCAGCCAATACGCGCAGAGTGTGGACGAAAGAGATCTTTCGCTACCTGACTCGTGATTCAACAAAAGCGTGGTGCGGCAAAAATTTGACCCTTTTCTGCGCGCAGCGGCTGACGCGTTTGAACGTGTTCCTCTTAGAACACTTCGATGTCGTTGTAGCCTTGCGATAACAAAACTATTATTTTCAGAACACACTCGTATCATAACGGAAACGTATACAACTGTTCTTTTCATATTGTTCTTGTATCAAGGATATAACGTTAACTAATTTAATCACCTACCAACGAATTATTATCTAGTTCGGTTAGATTAGGTTAGTAGGTATATTAATATTTTTTTTAAATAACATTTTATTTAATATCCAAAAAGTACCGAAAACCTAATCAGAGCACCCCACTATCCACGTGGTCTTGTCTACCCTACCCCTAGAGTGTATATAAAAAATTGGAGGCGTGGAGGAAAAGCAGCCCCCACCCGCCGTAACAAATTCAGGCATTTCATGCCTGTGCTTTGGTACGCAAGGGTAGAGGGGCTGCGTTTTCCGTAGCGCCGGAGCTGTCCAAAAAACGAATTATTATCTAGTTCAGTTGGGTTAGGTTAATAAATTAATATTTTAATAACTATCTGGCGCGTGAACGTTGTTAGGGTTGTTAACGTTGTCTATTATTTTTAAACTTTAAACGTTCAAAAATTAGGAAATAATCAATAAATATAAAAAAATCTATTATATTTTATTCAACGAGTTTTTATTCTAAAAAAACCATCGACAAATTAAAAAAACGATTTTGATGCAGAATGTCACGTCGCTAATAACCAATAGAAAATGTACGGTTTGTTTACGAATTTCAATACATTACACAAAAGTTTAAATAATCTTTATTAATACTTAGACGCAACTCCGGCAGAAAAAATAACTTGGAGGTGTTCCATTGTAGGTAAAGAGACACTTACATAATAAATATTATCAAATGCACAGGGACACATTTCTAAATTGTTACCATTCTAACCTTAAAAATTTAATCATGAATGTCTCCATAACCATGTGGTTCCGCAGGTTGGGGATGACACAGGGGGGTAATTCTTCCTTCCCTCCCCCATAAAAAAAAAAAACTCCAAATTTGACGGTGATATGAAATACAGTGTCAGCAGTCAACAGTCAATACTTTATATGACACCTATACGTGATTTAATAATCCCATCTTTTTGACGGATCCTTTGTTGCATTTATTTCAAAATTAATCCGTGAACAGCATCTTTATAGATTGGATTCGGATCGACTATATATAAAATATTTTTACATTCAGTAAAGTAAGTAATCATTCAGTATTAGTAGTGCTATATACCTACTTGTTTCTGTTATGATTATTCCTATAATTTGTTCGGTATAACTTTCGTAGCCATACATTGAATAGTGAGTCAGGACACATACTACCGTCAGTGATGCCAACTCCTACAAAATGTATCCCCTAGGACCACCTCAAAAAAACCGTAAAGTTTTTAAAGTGAAACTTTTATTACATCGTTTCAAACTTTTTGGTCTGTGTGGCGCATGTCGCGTGACGGTCGGCCGCGGAGTGGGGATAAAGTAAAAGGCGCTCGTCATAGCAGCCAAGACCAATATGGCGGCGCACATAGTTCGCAGCAGCTGACCGTGTAGTGTATAGACTATTATTCATTTGTGCCAGTGCTCCACGCTATATTAATATGTGTATATAATCTAAATAATTGTAAAGTAAGTTAAGTATGTCGTACTCTCTAAGACACAGAATTCAATAAAAATATTAGTTGGAGACTTAGTCTACTTTTATTAGTCCCATTATCATTCCAATTTTCCAAGTATAAAATTAAGCGATTTTATACCCTTAATGGAATATTTTTTAAAAAAAATTAGTTAAATGTCTATAATGTGAAAAAAGTTTCACTTTTACCGTGGTTTCATAAAACCACACAACAGTTTTTTGTTGTACACTTGGTTAAAGAGATAATTTCAAATATTCATTAAAAATACGTTGAGCAAGTAAAAAGTAGCTGTTGTATTTATGTGAGTACAATGTACTTAGACATATATATTTATCAATTACCAAATAATATTAATGATAATACTATTTTTTATTTCTTAACTTTTCCTTCTCCGAATTCAGTTTTTCTTAACGTTTCTTGGCAGACATTTTCTTTTCATGCATTTGAAACCTTTTAGTAATTTTCTTTTTATCTATTCTGTTACAGTTAAACGTGACGAATTAAAATAAAAAGTAATTGTTTCAATGTCACCTTTTTGAAATTGTACATATTGACGTTAAATGATTTAATCATACGGCCAGAAGGAACAAATTTGTTAAATTAAATTATTGATTTACAATATTTAAGCCAGGCTTGGAATTTAAATTTGGTTTAGTTTGTTTAATGCGATCGAAGCTTAATACAAATTGTATAGAATCGTGTGTTTTTAGAGAAAAAAAAACACCTTAATTAATGACGTCTAGAGGGTTTTTAGGGTACCCTCTAGACGTCTTGATTACCCCTAAATTTTGGGAGAAAACCCCCAAGTTGGCATCACTGACTGCCGTCTTTTCAGCTGATTGGTAACGTTGTAAAGACAGACTACATTTAGTAATTTTTGAAGATACGATTAGTATTCCCAGTGACCTTGAACATCTTAGTTACCGGGTCCGTTGGTTTAATTTCTTTTACAGTTGAATTGAATAGCCTACATCGACACTTGGAAGGAATCATTTATATAGTTATTTAAACATCCACGTCATTCGTATATCGTTTTTTTATTTTACATTTTGTACCTATGCATTTACCATGCTTTTTGATTAGCATATTGGTGTCCACATTTGTGTTACAAAATCAAAGGGAAACAAAAATTGCGTTCAAACATAAATTAAAACATTTCACACTACAGTGGGTTTATGGTATTCTAAAATTACATAGGAGTAACAGAAATCGAACTATAATTGATACCTACCTACATATAAATTTAACTGATATGTGCAGGATTGTAATGCTTATATTTTAACTAATTTCATTTTGTTAAATGACAAATGAACAACAACATCCATTAAAATAAAGTACCTGTACATCGCGACGGTAATATATTTAAATTTATATAAGAACCGAGCAAAATATGTGGCTAAAACAGTAATACGTATATAATAGTAATCGTAACATGTTAAACGCAAGTATCTACTATATTTTTAAATATGTATTATAAATCTAAATTTTCTATAGGTGAGACAGTCACTTACCACTGTAATTTTGGACATGTATCCCGGAAATAAATATATTTTTACTATAGTTTTGCCAATTACAGTAGTTATAAATCAGAACGAGTAATATAACTGACTTACTAAATACCTACTTAGAGATCTTGTGAGAACCAAGGATTGGGCCTGCTAGGTGCGGTTGCAAAGGTCAGAATATCGGTCAATCACAAAAGGTCGGAAGAGATCGTATCTATAATTATTCTTCGAGGAGCAATTCTATGATAATAACATTTTTTTAACTATATAATGGCAATAGTTATAACTTTATGCCAGTTTCATTCTCATCCAATTCGAATACATTACGTCTAGTTTCTTTTCGTGGCTTAAATTAAGATTATATAATATAAAATAAAAAAAATTCAATAACCTCTGAGCTCTATTGAAGTGGCAAGTGTTACCAACATAAATGGGTTTTCCAAATGCTAGGTCAAACGTATGTTTAAAAAAAAAGATCCGCTTAGGAGTAACGACATCACAGACACCCAAATATGCTGATACGTCATCTTACTCTTAGCATCGGGTTAAAATAGACAAATAGTTAGGTACTTACTATACAAAGTTCATAATATTCAGGTAGGTAAGTAGTCTGTGCAAACAATTCATTAAATTACCTCGGAAATATTTGTTGCATTATAAATTTAATATGTATGATTTATGTGAATTTATATAAACTGTTAATAAACGCGCTCGGAACAAATTGTTTCTATATTGCATTATCAAGATAATTTTATTGACACAAATATTGTGAGGAACACTTTAGCTGATATTTTTTATTGAGTTTAAGTAACCTAACACAGTTTCAAAACAAACGAACACATAGGGAAAAAATATTAAACGATTAAATATATTATGAGTTATGGGATATTCTATCTTGTTATAAATCACAACCCATTTTTATCTTTGTTAATTAGTTTATTTTTCACATACAACAGTAATTAATTTATATTCTTATAGAAAATGCTCAAGGGAAAAAATACACATATCACTCGTCTAAAAGTCTGTTCTGAGTGACGTCTGTTTTCTTCTTTTCTTAGTGTCCTGTATTTATGTTGCCACATACCTACATCAAAGTCTTATAGAGAATACTACACAATATAGTATGTATCTTTTTAGTGCGTATCTACGATACGCTACTACGCTACAGAGTATTTTCTAATACCTATAACCTAAGTTAATTTCGTTACATAAAAAAATAACAGCATGTTATAGTTATTATATACTATATACACTATATATTGATATATATACTATATATTATCATAACATTTGCATGCCTTTAAATAGCTGATTGTGCGGTTAAAATCAAACTAAATGGACCACTTTCTTTGAAAATAAACGATTTATTGTTATTATTACTTATTATATGATAACAAGTACATTTATAGAGATTTTACATCTATCCCAATATGGTCGCATACTAATAGTCCTCGTTACCAGATCGAAATTTTGGAATACCTAAGAAAATTGATAAATGCCTTCCTAATCATTCACAAATAGTATACGAAAGGGGTTTTTTTATATTAAGTAAAATACAAGCACATCCTGCTACAGTTCCGTATTATTAGAGTTATAACGTCTCAAATGTTTGAGAAGGCGAACCACACCCATTCACCGCGTTCTTGCACTAATATCTCCGATATTGTGGCCGAAACGAGGTTACAAGGGGCTATTTTGCAATTTATTGTGGGGTAACACGCACTTATTGTTTGCAACAAGTGGGCATTGTGCACTTTTTGTATTATTAAAATATGTAGTGCAGTGAAAACCCTACAACGTTGGTATTAAATAAATTTTTAATCAAAGGTGGCAAACTGTTATTTTTAGGTAGGTTCCTTAGTGCTTACCGTCGACCATGGAAATCAGTTACCAGTTACCAATCAGGCCTCTGATCTATTAATGTACATATTTCGTTTGTTGAAGTATCAGACAAAAATTAAGTGTTGATTGTTATATGAATTTTAATAAGATACTCTTATGATGAAATGATTTTCTGAAAACACAAAATAGATAGACGACATTAGAAAGAAAAGTATACTTGACTACACATGATAAAAGCGACGTAGAAAATGCCCTAGCCCACACCCTAGAAATCCATGTGTAGTTGGGCACCAAATCTGTTCTATTCGACATCCTTATCATTATAAGTATGTAGGTACGTTAAAGTTTAGGAACTGAAAGACTTCTTTTACAATAACTTTTTGTTTCTAATTTAATCATTTAAAAAAGTTATCAATTTTCTACCAATAATAAAAATGGTGTACCTTTCTAGGGTTCGGCATGTTTAAAACAGATAAATTACTATTCGAATAACTTGTCGATTTCCACTCAGTTGTTTTAAAAGTGGTCAGACACAGTATAGTTTCGGTTAGATAATATTAATTTATTATACGAAAACAGGTTGAGCTTTGAAAGTTTCCCCAAGTACAAGCCATTGCATAATTTTTCTTATCAGTGTTGGTACCAATAATAATAACGCTTTGTTTTCGATAGCGAAGGAATGGCAAGTGGAAAAGTGTATTTCAATCGCGATAAGTAAGATTTGTTAATTGCGAGAACTATAACAAAAATATTTTGAAGTAAAACTTCTTTAGGCGCGACTAGTAACTCTATTAAATATTTCACCAACTATATTTTCACAAATTTCCGATGAGGTTTCACAAATTGGTGACATCGCCTTGGTTTGATGCGTTAATACGAATGACCAACCTGTGATTATCGTTGTTCTTTACATTTCTACAAATACTAGCCTGACAAATATTATAAAATTTATTCATCAGCAATTACTTCACTTCACAATTGAAGGTTCTCGACTTTTAAATAGTAATTATCATGAATTACCGATGATACTGGAGATTTTAATGTTAATTTTCGCTCTTAGGAATCTCAGCCGTTGATTGATTTTTTAGAAGAAAAATTTGATCTATCTATGAATACTTCTCGACTTCATTAACAACGCGTTTGGGTACAACGATAGATGCTGTATTTTCAAGAAAAGTAGCAAATTTAGAGAGTAAAATTTATGTTTCACATTATAGTTACCACAAACCTATAATTTCATACGTAAGAAATTATGATGACATTCAATCACCTGTTTCGAATGAATAATATTAATATAACATTTGAATAATCTTTGTAAAGCACATGAATAGTAAATATAATTAAATTATAATATAATATTTATTTAAGTTAATATTTAATCATTTCAGTGATATATGCCGTCAACGCCAAAGAAATTTTACTTCAATCGCCCGTAAAGGCACACAGTTTTTTTTAAATATTATGTGTCTAAATCTTCATCCAAAGTTTATTTATTTGTTTTTTATTCTAAAGCAGAATGATGCAAGATGATTTAAGTTATCATCAATTTCATATTCAGAAATTACTGTGCAATATACATAGTCTCAGTTGAGTACGAAAGCTGACATAAACTACTGAAACAACATTTCTAAATGACCCAAATATGTGGTCGATTTTAGAAACCGCTACGAAACAAGTCTCAGGAAAAAAGGATAGTCTGTATGCGATTGTACTAAGAGAATGTGGCGAGCAAGTGGGCGCGGTAGTACTTTACAAAATTGTTTTCGACTTACACTATTTATTATAAATGTACTCAATTCCAGTGTTTCGAACTTAAATGACACTATTACTATTACGATCAAAACGGCCTAATTCTATGTTGTTTATCAGACATTTTATGAAATGCCAATGAGATGCAAATATTTTTATATTATTACTAGCTGCCCCCGCGAACATTTTGCTATGCCACAGAGACTGTTCGGTTTTCCGGAATGAAAACTTTTCTGTGAATCTTTTTCTACATAAACCTTAGAGTTCAAGTCGTAAGTATTTAATTAACATTTAAAAAGTAGGATTTATCGTAGAGGGTAAAAAAAATAAATTTTGTATGAAAATAAATAAAAACAAAAAATTGTCTAAAACATGCATTTAGCTAAATTAAAAGACCAGACCGGTTGTATTGTGTGTGATAATCAATATGCAAATAAAATTTTACGAAAATTAGTCGAGCCATTTCGGAGGATATAACTACAAACACAGTGACATGAGAATTTCAATTATAAGATTAATGCGGACGAGGGATAGGTATGTATCCTACCTCTATTAATATTCTTTGTAGTCTTGCTGAATGCGCAACTTGTTTATTTATTTATCCAGTGACTATTCTAAATATTATCATCGGCTCATTTGGATAATAGTGTTAATTTTTTAACATATGATAAAAAGGGTTTTTGTATCATTTTCACAGCCAACAATTCATTGAGGTTTTATGGAAATTGACTGAAACAATATTTGTTGAACAGTTCGCAATAACTTGGTGAAATCCACGCGAAGCTGTGGAAACAAGTTTCAGAAGAAGTAAGAACTTCATGACAATCTACTATACTTTTTAAAAATATCTATATTTTTCCGCACATACAAAATATTCTCATAAATGTATTGACTTGCGGAAGTCTAATTATAATGTAATTCCTTAAACTTTTCTGATTGACTCCCGTAGGGAAAATTCACAAATCGCTCTTATTGCTTTTGCACTACTAATATGGATTTAATGTCAGCTGCATTACACCACAAAATAACACTATATAACATGATACTATAAAAAATTAAACGAGCTTTGCTGTATTATGTATATTCATTATCATGTTTATTTAAGTATATGCCAGTACCCCGTCTTGAGTTCCTCCATATAGAAGGCCCTAACGCCCCCAAATAAATAAAATAGTCTATGTATTGTTCGTACCGCTTTGGTGTACCTCCAAGCACTTTATTAGTTATGGTTGTTTCTAAGCATGAATAATAATATTTTTTGAATGTATTTAGATTACTTAACCTACTTTTAAATACTATTACGCAAACGGGTACTCCGCAAACGAGTGTGTTCTATTTTAAGTGGATGATATTTGCTAGAGATACTCTATGAGACGTAGATATTCTTTTGTATGTACGTCTTAGTAATTAGAAGTTACGTATTAAATAAAATTTAATTAAAACTTTTTCTTCTTTCTAACTTGACTGTCTTCCAATTGTAGTTAAAATTTTGATGATTGAAGAACAACAGTTTCAGTTATAGTTAATAACTAGATACATTTAAAAAAAAAATTATACGTTTAAACTATTACGCAGACAAAGATTACTAATATCGCCACCGTTAAATCTTATGTATGTCTTAGTAAAGACTGGCAACGCACCCTCGAGACCTCTGATATTGACTGTCCATGGGCGGCGAGGTACCTTAACATCGGGTGATTTTCCTGCCCGTTTGCCCCCTGTTCTATAAAAAAAACCCGACCAATGGGGAAAACTTGGATTCCCCGTCATTTTACATTTTTTATATTCTATTTTTTTTTATTAAAAAAAACCTTTTAGTTGCGTGATGGTAAAAAATATTATTCTATTATATTCTCTATTACTACTAGCATATCGGAATTAGAAACGAGCAGTAATTGAGTGCGTTATCAAAGCAACTTTACTTTGTCTTTGGTATCACTGGGGCGCTCGCTTACCTCTTTCGTGAGCCATAGTCTAATGATGTATAAAAATCGATTTGAGTCAATTAAGTACGTGCAATAGATTTAATGGTTAATCTAATTAGCGCAAGTGTAACCGCATGTTGAGCACGGGCAATGAAGCGAAACCCACGCGACAAATTATGTTGACCTATGCGCTATGAACATTTTCTGTATAGCCTAAAACTTTTTTTTTTCAGATCAGTTATAGAATAGATACGATAAATCAGTGGCGCTACAAACTTTTTAGATCCGTACCTCAGATTCCGATATCTGTTTCATGATCTTTTGTCAATCTAATAGGCAAGTGGGTGATAAGCCTTCTGTGTCTGATACACGCCGTCGCCTTTTTGGGTCTAAAGCAAGCTAGTTCCCTCATGTTTTCCTTCACCCTTCGAGCGAATTTTCAATGCGCACATAGAAAGAAAGTCCATTGGTGCACAGCCGGAAATCGAACCTACGAACTCAGAAATGAGACTCCCAAGCTTAACCTAATTGTTTTTTGAATGATTAAGTACCTATTGACTTTTAAGTATCAAATTATTACGAAGTTTAAGAACCTAACAAAACGCCTCTTTAGACAAGATGGCGACGCACCTGTCCCTAAGACGTACTATGCTTTAAAATACGTAGTAAACAAATTTCAAGTTTCTGAGTTGTGATTCTTATATTATACAGTCCGAATTTCGATAAAAAATAGTCTCCGACGAAATCAAATCATCTATTGTATTTAGTCTGTTCTGACTTTTTGTAAGAATATCCAAGGTTTGCCAATAGTTGGCTGCATTAATAAATACATATTTTTTAAAAAATACTATTCGACCAGTGTGGGGAGATAATAATAATAAAAGCCTTTTTTATTTCCTTAATACCTAGATATCTGTGTGCCCTTTTAGGCAAAGGTGTCCTCCAAATCCCGCTTGCATTGTGTCACTCTCTGCAAACCATATTCTTTTCGAATACTATTACTACTATAATATTAATTACTGAAATTGATCATTACTTTGGTTTTCTCGGCATTTATTTTAAGACCGACTATCCTGCTTACCGAGTCAAGTTCTGTGACCATCTTCTCCAATTCATCGCTGATCCTGTGTTGGCACTATCAAACATTTGTAGTAATTAGCTATTTGTAATGTGTTAAATTTGTTCTTTACTTTGTACTGCAAGACCAACCTTTAAAACAAATACCTATACATATCTAAAAACCGTACCAAAAAAGGTTAATTACTGGACTATAAATAACTTGGCGCTGTACAAGAAACATATGACCGATGTGAACATTCCTCTCATTCCACAATATATTTATTTGATCTTGTGATTAATAAAGTATTAATTATTATACGGAAATATGAGCTTTAATTTTAACTAAAATTTATGCGTTGAACAGGATCTATTAAAAATAACTTGAATTTATTAAGATCTTGTAGTATTTATTATTTTACGTTAGTAGATATTATAAATTGCTATTAATGATAAAGAAGATATTATAAATTGCTATTAATGACTTTTCAAATGAAGAACGTTGGAATGAAAGATGCTATCAATGCTCAATACGGTACTGTATGAAAACTTGAAAATCTAAGCAATGCACCGCTTCTTTATTATTGTTTCCAAGTTTTCAATGTAAAAATGTTTATATGACTATAAAATAATATAATCGAGCACTAAGAATATATTGAAACTATTTTTTTTAGTATCTGAAATATTATTTATTTTATAAATATGTCTTAGCTAAGGACAAATATGAAATGTAATAAAAAAGCAATTACTAGCAATTAAGTTAATTGTAGTATTGGACAAATAGGGTATCATTTTAACGAAAAAGGTATCGTGATAAAAATGGTCTCTAATATGGTCCTATTTTTATATAAATAGAAAACGAGAAAGGTACAAAGCGCCCCCATTCGTGGAGGGTCTCACTTACTAGAAGACCTTCGTAATTTCTAATATCGAATGTGTTAAACATACGCGATTAGCCGCATCTATAACAAATAAACCTGTGTCTACAAACTAGTAGTGGTAAAGCGTAATTGACCTGACATATGACATTTGATACTGCGATGTCAATGTCAGACCTAACCTAGATTAAGCCTCAGTCTCAGTGTGAAAATCTAAACGGTCATAACATTTATGTACGATACATTTAGACTAAACTTTAGATTGTTGTATATATTTTGAGAACCCTCCATTGGTTATTAAGATAAAGATTTCTTTGTATATTATTGATTGGCTTTATTTCTTGATATTTGATAGGCGATGTGATAATATATTTATAATTCGAAACTACTATACAAGACAAGGCTGTAGGTATGGTTGTCGTTCCCCGCGATCACATGTTTGCGACAGTGATACGGACATTGAGAGAACTGCATCGAATTTTTAAACAACGGATTGAGGTCGATGTCTCTCTTGGAAGTTACAGAGTAAGGGTCCCGATTCATAGCTATATAGCTATATATATACTATAACATTAAAATAACCTGTGCTTACCAGAGTCCTAGATAGTTTAGTTAAACATATATTTTGTACCTTTAAACCGTTTTCAAAAACGTGGAACCGAATAGATCTTTATGCATATCACTTAACATCAGGTGAGTCTCCTGCACGTTTGCGCCTGTTCTATAAAAAATACATCTCTACAAGTTCGGTAATTATGTTTACTGACAACAAAACTAGATACCATTTTGCGCAAGCATAACATTAAAAAAACATTAAAATTTACATATTTTTGAGTGTAAGTGTTAAAACATGTCGACATTCCAGTAATTGCCTTCATTTACTTCTAATCAAATTTAATTGTGTTGCCTTAGGCAAACGTTAGATAATATGAACCAATTATTTCATATAATGCAAATAGATAATTGTTTCGTCAGCCAAAAGGAAATAATTAACTATAAGGTTTAATGTCTTGCAAGTTACATATGAGCGGATTTTTTTTGCAACAAATTTTGATGTGAAACTTCTTTAGGGTAAAATGTTTAGGTACGGATGAAACGGAGGTCGAGAAAAATACAGGCTATTAGTTAATGTATTTGTTTAGTAGTTACATATTAGAACATTAAATGACAATCCTGTCGCATAACGTCTTGTAAACGCAGATTACTATATAAGTATATTTATATTATGATTAGCTCGTATATATATGGTATATAGATATACCAATAGATGGATATATCATATAATGGTAGATGATCAGCTATTGGGGCTTATACCATAGTAATAATTAATTCACAAAGAAGTTTCACTTCTGACTTGTGTACTTTGTTTGCTCGTTCTTTGCCTTTTTTTGGGCCCCTGTAGAAGTGTGAATATGTAGAGCAGTAATGTAGGAACACCAATGTGGTTTTAATGGACATTGCTCACCCTGTCTCCGAATAGCAGAACTTCTGATGTGGGTTGACTACCACATCCTCTGTTACTTTCAGAGACAGGGCAAATGCATTTCCCACTCTAATTGCAAAATAATGGTATAACTATGTATTCTGCGAACATATACCTATATATATACTTACTTTACCTTTTTATGTCATTACGATAGAGTTCTGATCATAAACCTAAAACACAGAGGTGCACACATAGAAGTGTTCGAATAGTAGTTATTTTAATTTGTTTAAAAATTACTAGATTTTTTTAACCAAAATAGTCATACTTTTTTGAAAACAGAGATCTTATATCGTAGATTTAGTACTTTGTATGATGTACTTCAATAAATAAATAAGGTATTTATTAAATATAGAATTATTCGCTAACAGGATTTATTATTTTTTTATATTAAACAAGTATGTAACTTGTATGTTAAAATTTTCAGTTGAATTCATTGAAATAAAATTTCACGTTTTCAATAAAATCATAATGAATTAAAATTAATTTTGTAAGCACTTATGAATATCATAATCGTTATCATTTTCTTTAGCCAGTGGCGCTACAATCTTCTAGGTCAGAACTTCAGATTTCTGTATCTGTTTCGTGATCAATTTATTTTTCTTAATAGACACGTGGGTGAGGAGCCTTCTTTGCTCTGGCGTCTGCGCCGTGGACTTTTTTGGATTTAAATCATTTCGGTGTTCCAACCTACGACCTCAGGAATGAGAGTCCACTGAACCACCCCAATACTGCTGATTTGCGATATGAAATACATAATTATCAAGGCGAATACAGGTCTAAATCATTTATAAGTAGACGAGTTGAAATGCAAATCTAACATTTAGCACATTGGGCGTATAATTGTATGGGTGAATTGTTCTAAATTCTCTTAACATTTCATTTTTAAATATAGTAATTATTTGGTGTCTTGACAATTAAATGACCGTGATGTTTCAACGTTTTTAAGATTTTAAATGGGTTTGTGACAGCTCTATTTTAGTTTAAAGGCTGTTTTACCTAGAAATTTTATTCGCTAGATAACAAATACATCACAAATATAAAAAAAACTCGCTAGTAATACTACTAGCACAAGGTAGTTTTAGGACTTTCTAGATTTTATTAACAAGAAGTGAAAACTTTTTTGTATGTCCAACTTTTAGCTTGTCGCAAATATACTACTTTCACTTAATTGATACAGAAATTAAATGATTGTTGTCTTGATTTCAATGTGTGAAAAAAAAACGAAGAGCAAGATTGTTATGAGCCTGCAGACTCGGAATTTATTCTTTCAGTTGTAGTATATGCAAGAGCCACGAGATTATGATTCCGTCCATGAAAATATGTAGAAAGAAATAAAAGGACATATTAGATTATTTAATTAAAGATCCTAGTGTGAGTATTTCCTCACCACTGCACATTACTTTGACAGAACTATTAGACTATTAGACTATAGAGCTCGCTGAACAGTCTAATAGTATGTTTATTTTGATGCTAAGTTTGAGAATTAAGTATAGAGGTGTAACTATCACAAAAATGCCGTTCAACAATTTAGGTGTGAAAGCGTAACAAACTTTCGCATTTATACCTGGCTACCTTATGTTACTTTGTGCTATTTTTATATATATGAAATATAAACATGATACGATTTTTTTTATAAAGTATCAAAACTTAACATTGAAAATATATGACAGTTTATCCTGTACAGTCGTGACCAACTCAAAACAATTAAGAAGCTGTACTTCAAAAAGCATTAACTGACATACGACACATTATGATTTTTATCTGTGACTAATTGAATTAGTACTTTTGACAGCTGCCAACGCATATCTGTGGAACGAAGTTTCTAGAGGAGCAGGTGAAAGGGCGGCAAGGTTATATCCGAATTGTTGCGTGCGTATAAATGACGCATATCTCAATGATTGCGTTGGACGAATTCCAGCCATTGAATGAGGCATTTCATATTAATTAATAAATAATCACATCCAGTGATTATCCTCTGCGACGTGTAAAATGAATTAACTGTAAAGAAGAAGCAGTTTATAAAATTTAATAAAAAATGTATCAAGCAAGTTTATATTGTCTAATTAGTTATGGTCTAATTTACTGCATTGAACTAATAAAACGAACAGGTACATAAAAGTCTCTTGGGCCCAGTCTTAATCAGCCTGTAGTCTTGCAGATTTACCTTTCATATAAATGATTCATATCACTCATGGTTTACATAAAAGGTTGACCACTACTTAGAATTACACTAAAATACACGGCTTTTCAAATAAGGTTCGTAAGTCATCCAGTAGGCAATGTCTGTTTATCCCAACGCAGCTGAGACTTGAACTGGAGTTAAGACTCTGTGGACATGAACAGGAAACGCTAGAATAATTTCTCTATCTGTGTTCTACTATATATTAAATACAAGAAAATTATTATATATAAATAATTTTCTTGTATAGTTGCGTGTCAGTCAGTGACATTAATTAGTTCAACTCCAACCTTAAATGAAGCTGTTACAGTTTCTGAATTATTTGCGACAATTTAACACAACTATAGTTTGAGCTTTATTAGACATAAAATATCTTGTTATCGTAAATATCGGTCGTGCTAATCAAATTGCAATAATAGTTCAATGCTTAAAAGCAAGTAGAAACAACTAGATCTTACCCGTAATATATGAAGGACACGAAAATTATAATATTAATTATATAAATAAAAATTTATCTTGTCGAAAGTATCTATTGTAATATTTGGCTTTTCTTAAACTAATTTTGTTTGGGAAAACTATGATACGACTGAAGATTAACCGTATTTATTCGTCAATTTCATTAAATGCAATGACAATCGTAAGGAATCTTAATATGATAAAACCTCCACAGTAATTAAATAATAAAAGTATATACACTTAAAAGTTACACTTAGTCTGTTTCACCACATTCATAATCCAAGTATATTTTGTAAAGTCTAAGGATTGGCTGTACCGTGGAATTAAATATTTATATACTTGCATTTAAATTTCGTATTTAAGTATTCTATTAATAACGGTTCGAGCAAGTACCGATAAAATTAAGCACTTGCATGCTGTTACAATTAAGTTTAATTGGCGATCTTGGACAAACCTTGGCGAAATAAGATTTATGGTCAATTGGTGTAGTTTTATCAGACTTTGCAATGAGGTTTTTAAAACCCGTTCTTTTACATTTTTGGACGCGCTGTCGGCATTTTGTTTTTGATAATTGATTAATGGTCTGCTATCATTAAACGTAAAGCTTTCCGCTACTATTCTTTTTAAAAAGAAATTTCTGTTTTAATCGGATGTGTGTGTAAAATTTTGTGCATATTGTTATAGAACTAAAGTTTTGCATATGCTTAGTTTTATTAAACACTTAAACCATATCTACGAATTAGGGAGATATCTTCTCTCGATATTGTGAACTTAATATTTTAATAATTTTATAAATGGAAGTATCCAAAGCAAAATTTATCTTTATGATTATTTTCATGTTTGTATGATATTTGTCCTTCTTTAATAGGACGACTTTTACATTTTATATTCTCAATTACTCGGAGATATACCAAAATAACATCTCATATTAAGGCTAACTAAAAGGTTCAATTCGTATTGCGTATGTTAGTTAAGTAATTGTATGCTACATTTATAACTACGCGTTGAATCAGTAGCATGTCAGCTTATTTAGTAGCGTCAACAAAGACGGCTGAACATTTGATCAACTGTAAAAGTATTAAGGTCTATATAGTTATATATGTATATATAACAGCGTTGGACAAATTAAAAAAGGCATGTAAAATGCATGTTAGAGTGAACATAGTTTACTAAAATTAAGACGGCTAATGGCGACGTGTATCACGCTCGTATATATATATTAATATTAAGTTTCTCATGTAATTTTTTTTTTTGTAATGAGAAATAAAGTTCTTTAAACATATGTGTGTAATATTAAGGAATATTAGTTTTATTATATGATTATAAAATACATATGCATTTGTTGTATTGATTAGTATTTTTAGATATAGTGCCTTGTAACTTTATAGAATTTATGTAACCCAAAATATTTAATGATAATTAAACATCAATACTTTTAGCTCACACAAAGGAAATATAAAGCCAGATAATAGTAATAAAAGATAGCGATGGTGTTAAAAATCTGCTTTATTTGCTAATCGTACTTAGAGCATTTAAAGTGTCAATTCATATGTCTATTGTGATTATGCTATTATTCAAGTGAAAATCTATTTACAATCACAACCTGTCACAACATTTGTAAGGACACGTTCTTTACGTACACGCTCTGTGGCAAAATTAAATATGTTGATTACGCACCTAAAAACAAAGAAACAATCGCCAGACAGTCAGGTTTCTTTTTAGTGGGTCGTAGGTAGTCAAACTCATGGTATTTGATTTTTTTTCATCTAGGTACTATTTGTACACTTATAGCGGCATTAGTACCCATACATTGTTATCATTTATGTATTCTTTAACCGTGTAATATCCTTTTTTTATTAGAGTTTCCTTGATGCAAGTATTATATGTAGCGGAAGTTTGGTTGTTCTGGAATTATGTTATATAAATTTTCCCATACATGAGTGAGCAGTTTTATGAAGTCTGAAAGCTGGAAAAGCAAGTCTATTCCTTCTTCTATTCGAATTCATACAAACTCCGCATTAGATGCAAACGGATCACGTTAGCATGTCCGTATTAAATATATGGCAGACCTTATCATGCAAAGCAGACAAGCCATAATGATGGCCAGTAAGATAACAAAAGTTTTTTTTTATAGAACAGGGGCAAAGGGGCAGGAGGCTCACCTGATGTTAAGTGATACCGCCGCCCATGGACACTATCGATGCTAGAGGGCTCGCGTTTCCGTCCTTTTAAGGAAAGTATATCTTTTTTATGTACGCTTATATAATAATATATGAATAACGCTTGAACAGAACACATTGTAATTAGATGTTAAGTAACACCTATGTACATAATAATACTGCTGTACAAAGGCGCGATCTTTACCAAAGATACGCGTTAACAAAGACAAGCCAGAAGCTATGGTTTCTTATCTCTACTGGCGTTTAGTAATATACTTATTATGAAAAGTGGCTATTAATCTCGATTTAACTTAGTTTCGTGTAATAAATTACATGTGAAATTTAATATATTTTGTAAGTACACTTTAAATGCAAATAGTGTGCAAATGATTTCGTGATTCCGTTTTTACTCTACTTTCATAAATGATATAATAATACTGATATGAGAAAACGATGTTTCTATGAAATCTTTAGATATTTATTTTATTTTATATATAATATTAGTGAGATATTTAAATTGTATATAATGTATAAAGTTACTTACATGTCCGTTTATATGAGAGATTTTTTTTTATTTTTTTGTTATCGAGGTTCTGTCAATAATATAATTATTAACAGACAGCTCTTTCGGTATTTAGAAGAGCGTCAGCTGATCAGTAAATGGTTTTCGCGTGGTCGTCCAGCAGGTGACCTATTAAATATTACACTGGTGGGTTTAGGCGATAGAGTCTAAAGAGGACATGTGGCGGTCAGCTTAGACATAGGAACACCTTTGGAGCGTGTATGGCACAGGGTACAAAACTTGCAAAACTTATGCACTACCCGTGAAATTGTGCGAGTGGATTTCCAGCTTTTTGGCTGATCGAAACATCAAGGTGATCCTTGATGATTCCACCTAAAACCCATAAAATGTTTATTATTATTAATAGTAAAGAATATTCGCCGACATAATAAATCGAACAATACAATTAAAATATGCACGTTTTGTGACGGAAACGATTGTCAATTTTTTCATTGCACCTATATTAGCCATAAGAGATAGGTGTGTCAGAACGCGTAAACACAAAAAATCTCTAAGCTGCAAAATCAATACGTAACTTTATAATTATCACAATTACATACTAGATAAATCTATTAAAAGTTTTTGATTGACGTGCTCCATATAATAAAGTGTAACAAAGCCTGTATAATCGGCAACGCAAGGTTGTTTTTTACTTACGACTATCTATTTATACTCTCGATTTTAGTTGTTATGTTTTTATTATCTTTATATCTTTCATTAAGAATTGATTTAAAATTCAACAAAATTGTTGGTTACACTCCGCTGTCATTTTTTAAACATGAATTCAAGACGTATATTATAGTATAAATAAAATCACAAGACGAAAAATCGACCATATTGTTTGTACATAGCATCACATTCTTAATGTGCCGCAACCATAATTAATATCCATCTGGTAGCGACTCATTAAAAATATTATAATAAAACTTTTTTTAAATATATTATTTTAAAATATATTGAATGTGATTTGATTCATTTCTGAATTTTTTTGTACAAATAATGTATAAAAATTATAATTCTAACGTTTTTTTATATTTTTTGTATAATTGTTTTTTGTTATAAGTTATTGAATTTAGCTGTTAAAGTATGAAATAAATAAGCATAGTTTAATTTTAGAAATAGGGCCACTATAATGCGAAAAGTCTGTGTATAATTTTTACGCATTTTTGTGTAAAGTTTTTTATAAACCGAAAATTATATCAAAGATAAGACGGTAGATTTTACGCACGTCAAACGTTCTAGTTACTATTACTATTTTGGTAACTACTATATTAAATACATCGCAACTATGGTAGATTATTACAACACTTAGGTGTGGATGTCTAGTTATTTTAATGTTCGGCAAACACCCACTATGAATTCTGTAACTTATGCCAAGAATTCTTTGGTGTCTATTCTGTGGATAATGATAGTTAATTCGTTACACTGGATTATTTCAATCCAATTAGAAACAAACTTCATTACTTATATCACGTGAATTAGGGTTTGTTAGGATTAATGTGCTAAACCAGTTTCGTAACTTTTGATATAGAGATTACTAAAAATCAGTTGTTTCTATAATTTTACGATAAATAATAACATATCTGTTAATTATCTGTTTTAACTATATTCATAAATTTATATTGCTTAGTTTGACAATTATATTGTCGAGGTAAAATACGAAATTCTCCTCGTATCTTTCCCTTTAATAGCCTTATAAAGGGTACAATAATTGATGTTAACGAATAAATGTTTCTTATAATTTAACTTACCGTAACGGTTATACATTAATAGGTTTGAAGAGATATATATTTATAATATAGTTATAAATATATCTCTTCAAGCTAATGTCAGAGTGTTTTTATAAGCTGTTTGAGGTACACTCTAATATATTGTATAATTCACAAACATTTAGCCATGGGCCGCTCACGCTAGCGAAAAAAAAAATATTACCTACCATGTTTTTGTAATAATTTTAATTTTCATCAATGTTTCTTCATTAAATCTTTCACATAGCAGCGCAATAGACGTTGACGAACTTCAAAATTCCGGAACCACTAATTTACGGGCGAAAAAAATGTTGTGTAGCTGATTAATTGGTAAGGAAATAGAGCGAGTAATATAGATTCTTTACACGCATATGGCGACAGCCTTATTGTAAAAATATAAGGTTGAGTTTACATTAAATTTAAACTGTTGCAAGGACGGTCGCAATGCCATAGTGCAATGCATGATTTGCAATATTTAGAGAATGCATACTTCGAATGGATATTGATAATTATTTAAGTTGGTACGCGCGATTCCGTTTGCAAAAGCTTAATTAAGATGTATGTTTGATAAAGTGTTAATAGGAGAAGGTAGTTCCTGTATTAATCTTAGAGTTTCTCTTTACTAGATACATGTACGACCATACAATAGTGTTGTATAATAATCGCTTTTCGATTTCAGTGATATTTTAAAGCTGAATTTAGCTTTGAAATAAACCGAACTTATATTATTCTTGTTTACATTCTTGTGATCTTGTGGGACATTAAAATGGCTAAATTGCATGCTTATTTTTTTATTTTTATATAATTTTTAAAATATTAATAGTACTAGTTTTAAAATATTGAACAATGACCGTACTAGTAATATGCCCAAATTGACAGGTGTCATAAGGATTTCATCAGGAAATATGTTTTCAATTTTAAAAAGAAAACAATTAATTCTTGAATATTTGTAATTCATTCCTTTGATTCATGTTTTATTGACATTTGGCTGGCTTCTGTTTTTGTATCAACAAAAACCGTGATCAAGTAACTCAAGATATTTTTTGCTTATTTCCTGTTCAGCCCACTTGTAATATTAAACTGCAGTGGAAAAATAAATTTAAGAACATTTATTTCTTCACAACTAAGAATGTTTTACGTGTTTGTAGAAACAATCGTAAAAATATTTATCTGTATAACTAGGGAATGGCGTTTTTTGTGGATTACTAAGTCTATTCTAAATCATGTGATTCACATGTTATTTACTGGTCTTGAAAGCCGTTTATATACATACGTATATAGTGTCATTGTACTTGTGTAGAAATATTAAAGGATATTCATATGCAATTAAACTTAAGTAAAACATAGGCAATTATCAAGATTTCGCAATGTTTAATTTATCACCAAACAGTAAATAATTATATGCAGGTATGTTACCTCAAAAGAATCAAAAGAATGTCCTGAAAGTCCGGTTAGGATAGATAATGCTATAGAAAATTACGATAATAGTTTAACGGTCTAAGTGCTGAATTAATAAATTAAATTAAAAAAAAAATCATCAATCAGGACGGACCATGGCCTATTATAATGTTTGAACCGATACTGACCGTTTAAAATAGTTTATAACGTGTTAAATAATTAGCTTACAAATCATTTTATAAATATTCTATGCAATAATATCACCTCATTTTAATAATAAGCTAGACCCTATAATTGATTGAATTATTGATTATAACGGTCGGTTGGCCCTATTAATAAATATAAGTCATCTAGATTTATGAGACACGAATTACTTAAAGCATTTTCTACCACCCACCACAACTATAATAGAATTTAATATCGAAAAGCGTTATCAAAAACATATTTGATAACGAGTTTGTTCGTAATTAAAAAAAATCAAAAGATTTAAGAATTTTTAGATAAAATCTACATCGAGAGTATTTATTTATTAATGGATGTAAAAAGTAATTCCGATTTATAGAGTTGACCTGAAAAATACTGATCACCTATTTACCACGGTACATAAATCACATACATACCTCACACATACACAACACTCAAAAACAAAGTGTTTTTAAGTGTTGTATAGCATAAAATATTTTTTCATAAATAATGGTTGTTTAGATTTAAATTAACATTTTTAACATTAAATATTGTATATTTCTGATATAAACAACTCATTAACAGTTTAGTATTTTTCCACAAATTGAACCACGGAAGAGAATCTGTTCACACAGGACTTAGGGATATACCTAGTGACGCCACACTAGCGTCTGTATTAAGCTATAGTTTTGTACTTTTTAAGTAAATATAAAAATCTATGAGGTACAGGAACTATCCGTCCCCAGTTATGTAGTTGCTTACTTCAATCGTTACTTGAGTTAAAACTATAGAAAAGCAATGCAATAAAGGTGTTACTAATAATTATCAGATCTGCATTTGTTATAACCATGAAACGTTCGCACGTTTAAAGATCAATTGTATCTTATGACTCATTGTGTTACTTCGAATTTATTGTTGATATAGATTTATTCAATGTGCAGGATTTATTAACTAAATACCATCAGATTCTGCAAACTAATATTCATATTCTAGTATTTTGGTTCCATTACTTTATTCCCAAAATCGTTGGAATACTTGTAATTCAATTTAAAACGTAATGTAATAATAGTATGATAATACAATACACTACACTATAAAAATGTAAATTAGATTTTTTATACCGCAAGGCACTTTTAGAACTAATATAGGTTTTACAATCACAACGTTACAATATTACATTATAAAATACCTTCAAACGTGTGCAAATTCCAGAAAAAAATTATCGAAGATTATTTTTATTTTAACTGTTTATAATCTATTAGTTGTAGTAAAATTTTGAATAATTATTATGTTTAGTCCGTATTGGGTAAATTTTGTCAATATTGACACGTTTTGCAACGCAGTGCTTCTAACGTAAGAAGTAGTAATATTAATGTAATAACAAGCCAGTTAATTAATTCACACCCTATTTGAAGAACCTTCCTTATTAAGTTTTTACATAATTATCTAACCTAACAACTTATAGTGATCATATATTACAAACATTTTATTAAGGATTAGAAGCTTCAACGTTTGCTACATGCGCCTTAGAGTTTTGATGATCAGTCAGTGAGTGACAATATGCAGACATTTGACTAGTTATAATTTTTTAAATACTGGTTAAAATTTGATATCTATCATGTTTATACAATCACTTTCTTCAGACCTCTAGTTTTATTCAAAACGGTTTATGGGGGTTGGAAACGACCTTGCCGGCAGTGCCGCATTTTTTCTCGACTTTTCGGGCGCACTGCCGTGACCACAGATATTTTATTACTATCCTTCTCATGAGGTAGATGTGAACTTACTTCGTATTAAATATTTCATACAAAAAAACCCTTTTCTATCTTCCGTAGTGTTGACATGGCTACCATGTGTCACTCGATATATAATCTATTCGTATAATGGCTCTAGATATAACCACTCGCATAAATCGATGAAATCACTCTAACAGTGTTATGTCAAAATGTTTGATCTTAAATCGTGACGTCTTAGTTACCGCGCGATTATCTCTCATGATAAGCTATAAGCGGGTAAGCCTGGCCACGCAGTATTACCAAACATTATTGTCATAATGCGTAAACTAGGAACAGGAAGGGGTTTGAATAAATGGTAACAGATAGAACTTAAAAATAGACGAAATTGTAGACAAAAATGTTAATAACTATTATTGGGTGGTACTATTAAAAATAAGAAAAAATACATTTTTTTATTAGAATTCATCGTACTTTTTTATTGGATTTTATTATAAAATTATGATAAAATTACCGGAATCATAATTATGATGTTTTTAATTCTATTAACAGGTGCAATTATAAATCAAGTCTGTAATTATTGCTCTAATTTAAAAAAAATTCTCCAGACAAAAATAAAAAAAAAATATACGTCAATATGTATTGAAATATATTTTTTTCTTTTATCTAAGAATTTATCAGCCTCGATAGAAGTCTTTTGTCCATAGTTTCCTGTTCAATGTCCAGCATTAATCAGCAAATATCTGTGGTCATGATAATTTATCTTCGATAAGTTTTGATATATTTATGGCATAAACAGCCGTCGGTCATGTCACCGATGCCAGAACTACTTTAGTATTGCCAGTTCGTTAGAATAAATTAGTGTCAACAGATTTGTATGAATATATTACAATATTCAACTATCACATCATAAATATTAAAAATACATTGCGATAGCGTCATTTTAAAAATCGTCTTAAATATATGATTGGAAACACCGGAGACACAATTCGACCAGAACTACACCGGTGCGAACTTTGAGTTAACTGAAACCGGAACCATGGAGCCATAAAAGTAAATATGGCGGAAAATAAAGGTTTTATTTAAGCTACATACATATAAAAATAAAAATTACAAAACTATGCATGAAATTTAATCCTTGTGGTAGAGTAGCCGCTGAACGAATTTCTTTCCGGTTTTGTCTACATTTTTAAGGTTTACACGAAATTCTAGAGTATTCTAGAATACGTTGACCAATACGTTTAATTCAGACAACAATCTTAACATTTTTATAACTGTGGTTTATAGCTTAATAACCGGTATTACGTATCGGTAATGTGTCATAATCATTGATGTACTAAAACTTATATCGGCACTAATGATACAAAAGAAGGCTATAATTTCGACGCATTTTTACCTTGCAACAAAAATTTTTGTTTTTATTTGGTTACTTTGTTACGATTTTAAATTTGTTCTACAGTCATTACAAAGTTACTTTACATTTATACATCTTTAAACGGTTTTCATCAATGTTAACTGTTGTCATGTAATAACGTGTATCTATGTGTGACCCAACAAATACACTGCTTAAATATACTGCTGTTGATATTTATGCAATTTCAACAAAATAAAAAGATTCTAGAAGCTAATTTAAATCAAAGAATTGCTGCATAGTATAAATGTAACGTACAGTCTGTTCTCTTTAATCGTTTAAATTACGTTATGTAATTACGGATTGTCTACAATTGTAGTAGATCGTAAAATACGTAATGATAGTAGCAAGTAATTTTGTCGCAAACATTTACACATTTTAACATGAATATTCCGTAATTACAATCATATCCTTTACGCAAATAGGAAATGAGTAAAGCAAGTTAAGAGTTTCTGCGACGAAACGACTATCACAATTTTTCTTCAGATAATCAGCAATCATTAAACAGCTCTACAATAAGTTTTCTTTAGTTTATAACAAAGTATGGAGGCCCATGGACATTCTTAGTTAATGCTAGAGGGCTCGCGAGTGCGTTTCCAGTCGGTCCTTTAAATGCATTTATTATTTTTTATTTAGTTTATAGTAAGATAGAACTCTTGTCATCTCCCCGGAGATCAGCTTCATTAAACCAATCGATTGCGCAATGATTTCAATATAGTGCTTTAAAATGAATATTGCAATATCTTATTAAATTTTTTCATTTACATAAAAACTGTCTCTGATAACAAACACGACAGGTTAGTTAGATTGCTAGAGTAAAATCTAATATTTTCTACCAAACAAATTAAATACACATATTTAAATCAGCCCCTAATTTGCCTCCTGTTCTATAAAAAAAAATCTATCAATCTTAGGAAAATCTTGTAAAACTGTGCTTTATGTTTCTGTTTCAATGTGTATTCCGTTTTGGCTTTTGTGTGTTATTTGTGTGTAATTGCATAAACTGTAGGAATAGCTAAATAAAATAAATAAATAACTTTTAAACTTAAATAAAATAAATAAATAACTTTAAAACACTTTTAAACTTCACGTAGTCTCAAAATATCTCATAGGTTTGGAAACAAACACTAGAGAATTGTTGAAACTCAGATAATGATAGACATGATTGATGAAGGTAGTTTGTGTTTGATGCAATGAAAACTATGTTCTTAATGTTTCTAGTTTGAAAAGGTTTTTATCAGATGCCATAAATAATTTCTGTTTCCTGTTGCATTGCACGGGTGATTTGAAAAAAAAAATAAAAACATTATTAATGTTACATTATTTTTAACCGGATATTTATTACACTCTCATGTATTTTTGTTTTAAGATTATGTTCTAAGTTATTGCCAGTCTACCCTTCTTTACGTATGGTTCCAAATACATTTTACTGTAGTGCACTGTGTTGTCATTGTTACTGAGTATTCGAAGTGAAATGCCCTTTAAAAATGTCATTTGTTTCTTTGGACAAGCTATTTAACTATCAGCAAATTAACATAAAATTCTCATATAGCCTCGAACCCAAATCTGATATCACTGCGAATATATTTCTTAAAACAAAAGCAAAGTATTGTTAAGCTTACACTAGTCATCTAAATAGAATGAATGCTCAAGAATAGAATGATAAAACGCCTCGGTAATTCGTAAGTTTGTAAATCAAATCGCAGAAAATAATTTTTATTGTATGATTTGACAACTGTTTTGTGCTGTGGATTACACTTGCAAGGAATCTTCCGAGTAATCCAGTCAAACAAAACAAATTCAGAACATTAAAGAAAAATAAAAAAAAACTCTCGTATTAGATTGGTATATTTACTAAATTACTACATTACCCAAGATATTATGAATAGCAATGGTATAAAATTGGTGTCTAGCCAAAACGTATCAAGTTATGCAACTTAAGATCATAACAATAGACCCCCCAATAGATAATGAGTACCGCGTTCCACAGCACTATTACGCCTATATTACAACCGTTTAAACATTCGCTTCAGGCGTCTATCATGTACGACAAGTAGATTGAGAAGTCTGGCCGGGTTGCACAGAAATCGTAATTAAAAATAACCCACGTTTAATGATAATCAAATCTCTCATATGCTTTTGATTTATTTTCTTTCTAAATCTCCATTTAGCATTATACCTAACCTAGCCTATTTGTAATATTGACAGTGATGATCAATGAGCAATGCCAGAGGGCTCGCGAGTGCGTTGCCGGCCTTTTAAGAATTAGTACGCTCTTTTCTTGAAGGACCCTAAGTTTTCTAGAATTGGTCTAATCTTAATGTAATTCTGTTAATATATATTATTAGATCTAATTAAGCACTTCTAAGAAAAGTTTGAAAGAGAAGGTTACTCATATATTTATTTTCGCTATTACATGTTTAGGTTTAAGAGGAATAAAAAACTTAAACCTTTACCACAATTCTCAGACTAGAATTAAAATTGTAATTATAACGCCAGTGCAACCCAGCTTCAGTACTATAGTTTCTCAAACTTACTAACACAATCCTATGTTATTCAAATGGCGGTAACGATTAAGTTAATTACAAATTCTTTACTGCATAGTGATACTTTAAACATACGATGATTATTCGCTTAATTTTATTTCCTACCCCAACCTAAGCCCTTGTATTCTAGAAGTAGGTAATATAGGAATTCTGTAAGCGTAAATGTGAAGTTGACATTTCAGATTTTATTCACTGATCTGTTTTACCAGCTATTTGTATTGCTTAATTAAAGTCCACTGTTAATTCACTCATTTGGTGTCTTTAATTTGCGATAATTATTCATTGATCGAGAAAGCACTAGCTCTGAAAATAAAGCCTTAGTTTTTCATTACATTTCCACAGGGACCAAACTGTTTAAATATTTTTTTAATTTTCTTTTTATTAATTTTTAAATATTTTATTTACATGTAGGTTGTAAAAAGTGTATTATGATTTTAATATTTAGTTATATCAATAAAACCTCCTATTTCATGTGATTAAATTCTCCTGACGTCGATGGAGTATGGAAGTTGGAAGGGGTTAGAAAACGTCATAATTTATCCATTGGATGATGCTCATTGGCTTGTTTTTTTATTTGTTCTTTTTACAAATCACGAAACATATATCTTTCAAAAATGTATTTTTCTATGGTTGGACTAATATGATTGATTTGTATTTTGCTTAAAAACATAATAGAATCAAAAGACAATGGAAGCTTAAACTAATTTATAACATTAGGTAATTGAAATTCGTACAGAACATGATTTAGTTGCTCTATCAATCAATTTTATGTCTATATCCCAAGTAATTTGTTATAATGACTATTTGGGTATCGTTACCTTTAAATACCATAATGGACATAAAAAATCATAGTTTTCGGATTTATTGAATTGAATTCCACAGCATGGTGAATGAGTATACATTTAAAAAAAAATCCAAAGTCCATTAAATGTTTTGACTCTTGTCTTTCTATATCTTAAAATGTGTGTTTCAAACCTAGGAGCTAGATTCTGTTTACGTTAATGATATTAACTTCAATTAAGCATTCGCTTAAATCACGACAGTGTGACTAAGTGTAGATTTAATTTTACTGTCTTATTTATTTTTATAATTCTTTATTACTCAAGATGTCATATGGAAGATGGTGTAATGGTTGCAGCTCCTTACAAACATTATGTAAAAAAAAATTGCCGATTAAAAAGAGTGGCGGAGAGTTTATTGCCAGTTCTTCTCTTCCGTTCTACGCCCTTGATTTGAGAACTGGCAATAAATGAAGAATAAGTATCATTTAATGAATATTTTTTTTTTTGACGTTCATAAGTGTACATTATGTTACCTATATGAATAAATGATTTTTGTTGTTATAAAAAGTTCTCGTGACGTGGTACTACAAACAAATCAGCACGACATTCAGTACTTTCATATATTCCTCTATTAATATTTTTAATATGAGACAACAGGTGTGGTTTGTGTTATGATAAAGGGCGCGCTTGTGAATATAATACGAAGTTTCAGCTAGCACAGATAGATAATAATATGATAACGCATCAAGAAGATTTTAATTGTGTTATCTGTGAAAATAGATGAATGAAAAAATGATAGAACCCGTAATCGAGTAATCACTGAGTACTGTAGTGCGTTCATAGCGATCAGACGATAATTTCTGGTACACGTTTGAAAAATGTAACATTAATTTATTAATGTCATTCCACACATGACATTATTATAAATCAGCCACAAGAAAAATGAAAGATATAATTGATAAGTTCTGAGGTCAGTTTTTCCTCCGTTATTGATTGAGTTGTTAATTATATTTACAGATTTACAATAATGTGTCAAGTATACGATTTAAGTACTTGATAAAATGTTAGATAAGGTTTTAATGTATTAAATAAAACTTTTGTAAGCGACTGCATGTATAACTTAGCAATTATAATTAGATTTATATTTCGCTATGTGATATTTTCTCTTTGTAAAATGCTTACTTATAAGATTAAATGGTAGCTCTAGTTTAATGTATTTTAAGGAATTGTAAATGAGATTACATCTGTTTCCGTGATTTATTATTTATTTTTTTCAACTACGTTTGCGTTTGTTTGTTTGTGCGTTTTTTTAAGATAAGGAAATATGAGATCGGACTTAGACCAACAATTATGGGCTATCATAGACATACACATAACATTTATTATTAATGAAATACACACACACAGAAACACACAAAACATAAACACACATAACATTTTTTAAAGAACAAGGTGCGTTTTAAGTATCACCAAGAATTATTATAAAATTATTATACTGAAAATAATTATTGGATATTTCGGTTTCGTTTTACTTTTCAATTTAATGTTTTTTGTAGATAGATTCTTCTTAGCAAAAAATTATATTAAAGTAGTTTTATTATTTGTGACATAATCCTAATTTATACTAAAAAGGTTGCAGATCCTATGTCCCGAGATAGACTACAGTTCAACAACACATTTCCCTACTAAATTTCGCAGATATAAATAGTTATGTTTGTTCACAAAATTATCGGAAACTTATAACCATATCCAGATAATTATGATTTAAATTAAGGTACATGTTCACTTAGAGAAGAGTCCTAGTCTGAACTATAAATATTTGAGATACGGGTACGCCTCTCCCAACGGGATATGTACAAATGAAGAACTAGTATCAAAAAATTTATATATACTAATAATAAATTAAATAATTGCCTTGCGGCATTCTAGTACATTCTAGTATTAACAGGACGTGTGGTCAGATACCAAGGTCTTGAGAACTCTTTTACTATTTTTAAGTCTGCGCTACAAAACCTTACATTGCGTATCAAATATCCAAAAGTCGATAAAAACACTAAACAGAACTAAATGTACTTCGTGTTGGAATCAAAAACTTTTTTTTCTATTAATACCAGCGAAATTTCTAATAAATAAAATAAAAACAGCACTAGCTATGGTTTTATATATAATATCTTTGGATCAAATAACTAGAAATGTATAAAATATCTTTTTCTTTAGCATACATTTTTGTGCTTGTGATAAAAATTAGATTTTTTTACTTTCTATATAATTTCAAATTGTATGATATCTGGGCTGACTTGCTATTTCATACAATTTACAAAGGACGTCTCAATACATATATTTTACGTTGAGCATAATAATAAAATTATACACGTAAAGATATTAATATTTTAAAACCTGATATTTTTTATTCAAAAGATATTAATTATATTAAATCAGCCTCCATTAATTCATCAAATTAACCTGCTAAAAATATTTCATACAAATTTAATAATGATTATGTAGTAGCTGTATCAATTAATTTTAGTATATAGGAACTAATAATGAGCAATTTTTGTATCAAAGTCGGAATTTCACGGAACTGGCTCCTTACCGGAATCTGTCATACAAAAGACTTCAACGCTCACTCAATTTTACGTTCCTTGTGTCACGCTAGCCACATTGCTAACATTCTAATTTTTTATTAATACAAATATATGTTATAAAAATGGCAAAGAAAAGATCCTAAATTCACCACCAAAGTTAGTACTATTTTCGTATATTATTATTCTTGTTTTATATGTTTTTATCCTTGAATTATTAATTTCTGTCCAGCAAATTAATGAAAAATCAATTAAACTGTATCACAATATCACAAAATGTTCAATACATTATTCTATTATGAATTAGTATTTAAATGGTATTTTTTATAACTTCACTATTCACTGGATTAATGAAAAATATTATCTATTACTACTTTAAACATATCTCATTGCATTGTCGTAATAAATCGTATATTTGTATAAGTTTAAAAAGGCCTTTACTTGAGAGTGGCAACGTCCTTCACGTGACCTTGAGTCCGCATCATCCCTTATCATAGTCCGGCATCCCACAACTGCTGCGGCATTGCACTTACAATTAATTGTTTCTAGTTTCGCTATCGGACTTCATATAAAAAGGGGCTGCCAGCCACGATCCACATTCAGTGTTTTGTGGTGGTTGAGAGCACACGTCACTTAGGCGAAAATCACTAGGCGAGTACTGGTTAACCAGCAGCGCTCAGTCAGTTCGTTTGAGATCTCCAATTTAGTATAATCTAATCATGCAGTCTATGGTGAGTATTTTTTATTATTCTACCTGTAAAACTTTTATAAAATATATTTATTACAATTAAATTATTTATTCCGTACCGCAATAATAAATTGATAAAAATATCACTTATCGTAATATTAATTAAATAACCCAGTTCTATATAAAATGCAAATCACCTTCCTTATATCGAATATTATATCCTAAATATGCAGGTTTCCTGCTTCGTAACTTGTTTACTACGTTTATAAAATTAATCGGTAAATTTCATCGGAACGCATACTTTGATCTAATAAAATCGATAATTGTAATGCATTAGAGGACATTAATAAGCATAATAACGTAGTTTATTAGGGCACGCCAGCAATTTGTTCACGTTATTATAAATTGGTCTAGCACCTAGACTGCGTACATGATTTGCAGCCTATTAACAAACAGTATCTACTACCGGTTTAAATTGTATTAATACGGATTGATTTGTATTAAAAATATACTCTTGTATAAAATATCATATTTTGGGACAAATCTAAAATACCATGCAAAATTAAATCCCATAAAAACAATAGTTAAACTTCAAATACTCGCAAAGACAATTGCAATTCGCCATACTCTTTTCCTTTATTCATAACAATGGCCATATATAATCGTTATTTGAAATTAACTAAGGATAGATCCCTTATTAAACCATAAAATTGAGAGACAATTTCCGCGTTTTGAAAACAAAAGTGTTTTTGAATATTAAGAAGCAAATTTACTAACGTAAAATGATTTCAAAATTATAAAATAAATTAAAAGCCAAACTTAAAACAATTTTTATTTATTTATTTTACAACACAATAAAATTCATACAATCCGTACAACAAGTACAACATCCAAAAAAATATGGTTCACCATTCTATGTTTGATTCTTTGATCTATAATCAAGTCGGAACAAATATTTTATTGCCGGGAATAGATCTTACCTTGCCATGAAGACAGAATATGTTGCATACTTAGCAATTCCCATCGACAATGCCTTCAAATTATGTCAAGGTTCAAAGACTGTTTAATATTCTTATTAATACAATTTGAACCTGGTACATCGCCTACAACCACTGTCGAAATGCATTCCGATCTTACTCATTATTATCTTCAAACTTCCGGCCTATACACAGATTATATAAGCTTCTTTGATAAATGAATAGTTTTCATAAATTTACAAATACCGACTCTCCTAAAAAAATATTAAGAAAAACTGTGTAAAATAAATAAGTTATTATTTTTGACTGAAAATACATGTCTAATGTCATAAAAGCTTTACATGGAACGCCATGCGTTTTCTAATGTGCATTCATGTGAAAAAGTAATTTGTAATATCGATTACCAAACTTCGTGCAATCGAATTTCGCACATAACCGCAGAACTACGTTCATGGCGCGTTTTCACCGACCCTAAAAAATGACCTTCTCTAACGAGTACATTTTTGAAATTTAGGAAACCTATATTGACAGTAAATGGAAAACATTTCGTCTTACAATTTTAGAATTATCAAGTATAATTAATGTTAAAAAATTATTTCACTGTGTGACAATTTAGATCAGCATTTTATGTATTAGAATAAAATACATATATATATATATATAAATTACTCTACATAATTTGCATAGATTATAAACAATACCATAGGAGATATTCTGAAGTAAGCTCACCCGTTCTTGAAATCATAAAAGTACTTCCGCCCACTAGTTCCCCTATTGCAACGTTGTGCACCAGTTCACTGAATGATAATTCCAAGCCATTGCAAAACCTTTGGCAATCTAACTGCATATGACACGCCTGCAAATTATAAGGTATTGTCTCAACCCCTGAGAGACCTAATTGTTAGTTATTTGCAACGCGAATTCCTTTATGACAGTAGAAATTGAAAGTTTAAGTGAACTGGCCTTTACTTAAATGCCGAGTTTTCAAGGCATTTTAAAGGGAATTAGATCACCTTTATACACATCGTAATATTTCATTGGATACACAACAGTTATTAAATCATGGTATCTAAAATTATATCTCATAACGAGTGTTTCATAACTGGGCGCAACGTAGATGTAATCATTAAAATTTCTCATATATTTTAATAGAATTCCTGTACATAAAATAATTGAATAATGTTGTCAGGAAAAAGAGAGACTAAATTGGAATGATTTACTTATTTTATTTGGTTTCTTATTGTTAAATATTCAATTACATTTCAATTCATAAACTTCAGAGAAATTTTTTATAAGGAATTGTTCATTGCCAGAAATATTGCAATATAGAATTGTGATTGTGTGAATAAATAAACCAGATATTTACCAATCTGTGGGCATAGTGTATACTTTTTTAGGTCGATCATACAATACTTGGATAAAAAGTGGCAAGGTTTCAAGGTAGATCTGAGGAAACTTTTATGAAAAAATATTCTAATTTAATGTATAAAATTATTTAAGTTTTATTTTAAAACAAGAAGAAATTATGAAATAATATTATGGTAAAAGTTCTTTGATTTAAAAATATTTTTTCATGAAATTGTCAGAATAATATACAATACTTTACAAAGATAAGATACTCAAAACTGTCTCAAAAATTACTTCACAAATATTTGTATGTATTTCGAGTGATGCCGCTTATTTCAGGTAATGTATAATAACGTAAAACTGTCAATGTGTTGAACAATCAGTTACTTAATTTCTCCAATACTATTATCAATTCGTCGTACATTAGCGAGATATTTGTTCTGAATTACAACATGCATTTTGAAACATTGAGATAATTTTTAAATCGATTCAAAAATTCAATATAATTTTTAACATCAAAATATTCACGGCATCTTGAAGGTTTCAATAAATGTGTGATGTTATATTATTAATGGCACTACAATATCCAACCACATTATTTATTTTTCCATGATAAATTTTTTTCATTACCCAATTTTTTACACATATTCAAATTGACTAAAGTGTGACCATTTTTGAATACATGATCCATTGATAATGTTATGACTATACAAACTACACAATCTTTTATTCTGACTGTTTGATTAGTTTCAAAGATAATGTTGTACAAATAGCCGCTTAAATGAGTTAGTACTTTGATTGTATCGCTGAGTTTATTCAAACAAATCAATCAGGTCGGGTTGAGACAGGTGTCGAGTTCGTAGGAACGCAAATAGGTGCGTGATTCAAGATAATAAAACATCATCGAACAAGATTAACATATTTTCGGAACATAGATATGAAAGTGAAGATTATTATAGGTAAACTGTATATTTAATTACTTAAGTACATTTTGATTATTTTTTAGTAGAAATAAATGTTATTTAAATAAAACTCAATGTAAAAGATACGATTAGCCCCGTACGTAGGTTGTTTTTATGGCAATAGAACTTTATGCCAGTTTTAAGTACATAACTACCGGACTTATATAGCATTATGTGCTACAAACTAAACAATAAAGTTACCTAATGTGCTTCAGTAAATCCTAATTAATTTATACAGCATTTAAATCAAGAGTTGATTTCACTTTCCCGCTGGTTCTATTTTGTCAATCAGTGGGTTGCGTGCGCCACGCCTTTATAATTATTGTTATTTCAGTTTATGGGCTTTCGAATCTATTTAACTAGTGCCTACTCGTAAGTTGTATTTTATATAAGGTGACGTAATAACTCCTGCTTGGAGTTCTTGTTAAATAGCCCAGTGTAACCACTCAAGTTACGAAAATACATAATGAAGATGCACTAGCCTTCAGGAATCGAATCAAAGATTTCCAGGTATGCGCTGTGCAATACTAAATAAGTCAACATTTTTTATGTGACATTATATCACAAAATATATATAAAAGCAGTGTTAGCCTAGTGGCTTCAGCGTGCGACTATCATCCCTGAGGTCGTAGGTTCGTTCCCCGGCTGTGCACCAATGGACTTTTAACATTTGCTTGTACGGTGAAGGAAAACCGACATGTCTTAGACCCAAAAAGTCGACAACGTGTGTCACTGGCACTGGCAGTGGAGGCTGATCACCTACTTGGCTATTAGATTTTAAAAAAATGATCATGAAACAGACTCAGAAATCTGAAGCCAAGACCTAAAGAGGTTGTATCGCCACTAATTTATATTTATTTTTTTAATATCACAAAATATAAGAAGTACTAAGTTAATGAATATGATATGGTTAACTGAATATTACGCGGAGTTCATTAGGAATATTTCACCACGGCCAATTTTCATTATAAATTCACACGAAAATTACATGTGATGAAACAAAATGTAACAAAACAGTTCACCGGTCGTTAATTTGTGTAACTATGTGAAAAAACTTGATTAACACGCTTGGACTGATTTAATTTGAATGCTATATGTCTAATTATATTTATACTTTTATAAGAAAAGAAAAGTGCTGCGTTGACAGAATATTATTATATCATTCAATTATATGTATTGAAAAAATCTTATTTTTACTGTTTGTTAAGTTTTTGGTTTACTCAGTATAAAATTGCGATACCTACTTTTAATGAGATAATTAATTCTATTACTCATACATATTTAGACTTGTTACGGTCACTAGTTAAAAACCATAGCAAGGTAAAACTAATAAAGGAAATAGAAGTTGGTTGTTTATTACAAAATCTAATCTATTTACATAGTTAAATGTTAGGGAGTGGTTTATGATAAAATTATTATAATTCACGCAGTCACTTAATTATGTTATTAAAGGTCTTGTCTAAATAGATTCCAGCTGTTTGTATGATACGGTTTGTTTATGATATTTGCGTATTAATTACGGATTAATGCAGGTTTTATATGCGGCAAATAATTGCGTAAGTTAAGTTTTCATTCTTTACACCTTAAATATGAGAATATTAAAGTAGAATTTCTGAACAGCAAATAGTACATATAGAATTAATTAATTAATTTATAAGTTACAAATTTTACACTTATACAAATAAATAAATTGGAATTGTTATTTATACACTTAAACTTTATCATTCATTCATAAACTTTTAAGGTTTTATGTTACTAACCTCTTCACAATAATGGTTCGAAGATTGTTTAGTTGGGTTAAAATAAAACCAAATTAATTTGATAAAATATTTATGATATTCTAACTTGTTCCCAGATTATCTTCGCCGCGGCGTTATGCCTGGCCCAAGCTTCTTACTACGCAGGTGCTCCCGCACCTATCCAGCTTAGCCCTGATGGCAAAAACGTCTTGGACACACCAGAGGTCGCACACGCAAAAGCAGCCCATTTAGCAGCGCACGCACAGGCTTCATCATCTCACGGCGCTTGGGCACCCAGCGCATACACTGCTGGACCCGCTGCATACGCTGCCGCACCTGCTTATGGTGCTGGAGCTCACTACGGTGCCCCTGGTGCTGGTAAGGATACAGTTCTTTGTACTACAATATTTTATATTTTCATAAACTTTACCAGCGTGTAATTGCAATTTAAATAAAACAAACAATTTATCTTACTTACTTAAAGTTATATACAACACTATATTCTGTAGCTTGAAACCACATTCATTAATAACCATAATAAAACTCCTTTCAGGTCTCTACAAATACGGTCCCGCTCCCCTCGCTCACGACGGCCGTGTGATCGACACCCCCGAGGTAGCCCACCTTAAGGCAGCTCACATTGCCGCCCTCAACAGCGCGCACGCCAATGTCGCCCACGCTCCCGCTGCCTACGCCGGCGCTGGTGCAGGCTATGGAGCCGGATACGGTGCAGGTTACGGAGCTGGCTACGGAGCTGGTTACGGCAAATGGAACGGTCCCCTTGCACAGATTCAACTGACCCACGACGGCCAATACGTCGTTGACACGCCCGAAGTACAACACGCGCGTTCCGCCCACTTCCACCAATTTGCCGCCGCTGCCCAAGCTGCGGCTTCCGCTCCCGAAGAACCCTGGGGTGCGCACGGCGCTCAGGGACACGGCTGGCATTAAATCCTACCTCCGACCCGGCTGACTGACTGCCTGATTTTTATACAAAATGTAAATAAAACCCGAAAAAAAATGTGTTGTATATAAGTGTATAGCAATGCGACTTTTAATGAGCGCAATGAAACGAATAAAAGGACAATGTTATTTCTTTGTTTTCTTTGCAATGATTAACCATGATAACCAAATCAACCTTTTAACTAAATCACTGACTAATCTATCATCACATCGTCACAGCGTGGGAGTGACAAGTGGGTGCTTTAGTTAAAACTACGTTACTGGGCTGATTTAATTGTTCAAGCATAGCACAATACATTTAATCACCATATAAATTCAGCCAGACAAATTTCCAATCAACATTCTGTAAAACAGGTATTCTAGGAATTTCAATCATTTTCAGACTTTCTACGAGAATTGGTATTGCGTAAAATGTATTTAGTCACACTAATGTGACGTAAATATTGTTTCCTTAAATATAAATACACATTAGTTCACTTCAAGTAATTTCATGGTAATTAGTAACTAAGTCACGAGTTGGCTTTTATCAGTCACTAATTATAGTGGTATAAGAAAACCTTTCTTGTACACAATACACATTTATTAAATATTCACTGCTAGTCCTCAAAGCAAGGGCATAGAATGGACGAGAAGAACTGGGAACAAATTCTTCGTTACGCTTTTAAACCGCCTAGGTTTTTTTACCAATTGTAAGATTCTTCAACCACTATGCGTTGTGCTATTTGTCCCACCTATAAACTCTATCAGCAATAACATGGTTAAATAGAACCACGCGTCACAAATTACTGAGGGAACAACAAGCAAATACATAGTATCGACGTGAATTCAAGTCATAATAATTGAGACTGTTGGAATTCGTACACGGCTATACGTGTACGAATTCCAACAGTCTCCTCATGTACGCACCAGTACGATGCATGGCCTGTCATCTGCCCCTTCGCCAATTTGTACGGAGACAAAGTTATCATTAAACATTAATGCCAAGATCTATAGAGCGTACTTACACTTTACTCAGACTTAACTTTCGAGTTAAGTCATAGTTGGTATTTATAGAGCAAACTGCGAATCTCTCGGAGTGTTGGCTTAGCTTAATCTCAAGTCCCCGAAATCGACGACTTGCCAAAAACTTTGACTATAAGCCTAACAAAAATAATGGCCCAAAATTTACTTTGCCATCATAACTTTTACTTGACTTTTTACTTTTGTCGTATCTGCCCCATTACATATATAGCACTGGCATATGTTGACACCAAAATTTAAATATTTGTTATTGTTATACTTTTTAAAAGGATAATAAAGAAGGTATTCCATGAAATGATACATCACTTTGTATTTTGTCATGTTCTGTCTTAGCTTGTGCTTAGCTTAATCTCATCGTTAAAATGTATATAAATACTAAATCATAGTTTATGCTTAGTGAACACTGTTTTTCTTAAGTAAAGAGCTAAGTCAAAGTGCGCTCTATAGATCTTGGCATAAGTCATCGCAAACGTGCTATAAAACTTTATTTTTTTATTTTTTTAGGATCTCGTCATGGAATATATTTTTCAAACAAAAATATTTTCCGGACAAAATTTTATATTTAAACCTAATCCTTTTTTAGGTAATTATTAAAAACTTTCATAAATTTATGACATAGAAATAATTCTGAAAGACACTTTTGTAATTCTATTTTACAGACAATAATTAGTTACGGCATATTAGAGTAATCGTTTATATACACTATAACCGGAACTAGGAACAGCGTCATACATCATATATTTCGAAAGTATATAATACGACCATAATTTCTTTACTTCCAGTAATTCTACTATTTACGAAATACCGGTATAATCAAACCGAATGTTAATAAGTACTTATACTTGAACATTAACTAAAATGACAGATAATTATTTTCGCTATATCGCATCCATACAAGACATAGCATTAACATAATTTTAGCGGAAAATAATAATATGACCTTATATTAAAAATAAATATAGATATTATATGGATACAACAGTATTGTCTGGTACAGTTTCTTTGAATACATACTTCTGTCACAGTAATATGAGATTTCCATAGATCATTTTCTGAATCCTCAAGACCACGCTATCTGTGTTTGACGAAGAATTGTATATACCCAACCTTGGTTACAATAGTAATAGACAAGCAAACTAACAGCAAGTCGCAGCCAACTAGCTTAATTAGCCGTTCACTTAAAAACCTAGCGTTTTAACTAAACCGCGCCGTTTAACTAGAGGCCTGAAAGATGTTCAGCCAGTTGATCAAACGGCTAGGCAAATGACTTGGATCGATGACCTTTCATTACTTGCCTAGCTATTTGATTGTTAATTTAAATTTAATTCCATTTTTTGCCATTATCTAACACGAAACAAAACTCTTCAAACTGTCAATATAGCATCGGCAAACCACAACTCTGGTGTTTTCAAAGTTTCATGAAAAATAACAATTACTATGGAGGAGTATAGTGACAAGAATAATGTGACTTAAGCAATTTAATTTTAAAATGAATATTTTTATATCTTTGTTTAATGTTAAGGAAAAGGTGACGATACAATATGTAATTTTATACGAATTTTAATTTATTGTATAGTCCTGTAAATCATACATGGTAAATATATACCTAGTTTAACATATTTATTATTAGGAGCAAAAACTTTTAATTGCGATAAGGAAATGTTTTTTTGTGTATTTTGCAAATTAAATGTGCTCCATGTACAGACATAGTCACACATCTTGCAGTATACATAACTGTATTATATTAAAATCAATAGGCTCGCACTGTAAATGATAGGTCTTTAGAATATACGTGAAAACCTTATAAGGAAAATCTTTGACATTGTTTTTGTAGTAATAGATGCGACTTCACACAGTTAGTATGCGAAAATTTAAGTTTATTTTCCATATAATATGACTAAAAATTAATCGTATTGAATCACTATTGTGTCACTGCTCTGAATTTTAAAACAGAAAAGAATACAATTATTAAAATATTGAGTTAAGATGATTAGAAACCCAGATGTGAGTACTTTATAATTTCAATACTGTATTTTGAATAATCAAAAAAAAATATTTTGTGTTGTAAAAATCATGAATCCAACCAAAACTATTAGTTAAATTGTTTTTTGGAATATAAAGCTTGAAAATTACACCTATGGGGATATCAGCGGCTTTTCAATCCGATGTCCATTTTACAAATGTTTCACAAGAAAATATAATATCACCACATTTGAGCAACCGCTATTGTTAACGCATTGAGCCAAACATACATTTTTAATCACTTTACACGTAATTAATCATTTTAAAGCACTTTCTATTAACAATACGATTTACCACGTTTTAGTCTTGTCCGTGCCCTCTGCGGGAATATGGGCCATCCATGGCATCAGTTTGCGGAAGTCAATTAATGCTATTCATGAGCATTCTGGAGTCGTATATAAACGGTCGATGTGATCTTGTTGATCCTTGCAATCGTGTGCGCAGTAAAAACAATCCAGACGACAGTTATGACTTTGTGGTAATAGGTGGCGGTACAGCGGGGTCTGTTGTAGCTGCACGCCTTTCAGAAAACACGCAATGGAAGGTGAGCCAACTAAATTGTAAAATATCATTCGCGGTCATTCAAGGAGTGTGATTAATCAAACTCAAAAATATCTGTATTCACATAGGTAAACAAATTAAATTAATTGTAAATTTACATTTTCAACGAGTTCGCAAGTCATAGTAGGAAGTAGTAGGGTGTAGAGCGGATAATAAGAACTGGCAAGAAACTTTCCGTCACTCTATTCAATCGCCAAGTTTTTAATACAAATTGTTTGAACTGGAGCAAATCAATCCCAAGTATTAGGATCATTTACGTATTCATCACATTTATTTGGCTTTAATAAAGACAAATAAATGTTTAAAGGCTTTGTATACACACATTAACACAATTGATGATAGTCTTTTCCTGAATTTTGGCAAAGATAAATAAGGATATATATAGCTACTAGCTGTTGCCCGCGCGACTTTTATATGCAGGAAATGGTAGTAATCAATTTCAGGTTCTTTTAATCGAAGCAGGGGGAGATGAACCAACTGCATCCTCTTTGCCTGCTTGGTTTGCGGCATATTGGGGACGCGCAGAAACAGACTGGAACTATTACACAGAAAAGCAAACCAAGGCTTGTCTTTCACAAAGTGGGAAGTGTTACTGGCCCAGAGGAAAAGTGTTAGGTATGGGAGAAATTTGTTTTTTTTATTGAACAAGGGACGGGTAAGAGACCTTCACCCATGACACTCTCCAGCCTGCCAGTGCTGACGAGTGCGTTGCCATTTAACAATTGGTACGCTCATCAATCGAAGGACCCTAAGAGGAATTACTTCGGAAATACTTCACTGGGTAGCTAGGTTCCACATAGTGGTGGTCGCGGCAAAAACTGCCGTTAAAAACGCTCAGTTGTGGAACAACGGACATCGAGGTGATCCGAGTGGAATTTTGTATTCTGCCTCGACGTCTGATGATGAAACTCAGCTGCAGCTGATCCGAACAACTAATCTGAACTTTAAATGCCGTCGAAGATGCAGATGGATTACGTCTCTACGCAACTACAATAATAGTCAACATCATAATATCACAATAAAAACAGCATACCGTATATTTGGGTATAACATACAAGGGTAATGCTCTCTGAGTGGAAGATAGTGGGTTCAATAAAAGTGGCACCCTCCAAATCACCCTTCTATCTCAAACATCTTTCGCAGGTGGCACATCAGTGATAAATGGCATGATGTATATGAGAGGCCATAAAGCAGATTATGACGGCTGGGCAGCGAATGGTGCGCCTGGATGGTCGTGGGAAGAAGTCTTCCCCTACTTTCTTAAGAGTGAAGACAATAAGGAGATTGGACGTGTAGCTTCCTCTAACTATCATGGAGTTGGTGGACCAATACCGATTCAAAGGGTAACCAAGTCAAATCACACATTTTTGCTTATCATTATGGACCAAAAACAAATATTTGATTCGAGAGAATTTTTTATTTTATTCAGGACTTATATTTTTATGTGCGACTATATATTCGTTACGATTTTATTTCTGAAATTTATATTGATTTGAATTATTAGAACCAAACGAATTATTGTGGTAAGAATTTGTTTAAAGTTTCATATCAAGAAAGCTATCAAGCCATTTGCCGATTAATTAAATGATTAAATAAAAAAGCATAATGTTTCTAGCGTAAAAGAAGTGCATCATAACAATATGATGCACTTATTTTAATCTTAATTAAATAGCCTACATTCCAGGTCTACCTGCCGCTCTGCCTAAAATGATTTGTTAGAATGACTATTTATTTTTTACGTACAATGTTTTTGAATTTTAATGAATAAACAGTAAAAATCTATTATAACGACATCAAAGGACTCATATTGCTGATGACGTTGTTTTAGAGTACCTAATAAGTACTAAAACTACATTTTATTTATTTCACATGCAAATTATAGTATCATTACGTAAATAATTAATTCAGCCGGGACCTTTGATTTTTTATTTAACTGTTGTTCTAAACGATGTCATCGTAAATAGTTTTGGCAGTAGGTATATAATTCAAGTTTTTTTAATATTTTACCAGTTTCGTTACACGCCACAATTCGCAAAGGATATTGTGGAAGCAGCAAGTGAACTAGGATATCCGCCTGCAAGTGATTTGAATGCGGGAACTGTAACTGGTTTTACCATCGCGCAAGGTTTTAATCAGTAAGCTATTTGGCAATACATATTTTGACAATGTTCGTTAATTGAGTGCCGTAATTTAAATACATCAGCCTAGATGGATTTCCAGCCATTGAGATAAACCGTTGAAATTGCCATATTTCACTACATTCCAAATATATTGAAATCCAGTAACAAAAGTAAAGCAACAATTACTTATATGAATATCTTACTGAAAAATATTAAATAAATTACTACTTACAAAACAAATGAATACGAGAAAACGTGAGCTAGCTAGATGCGAATTATATTTAATATGTAGTATCTTCTATTGAATTCCTTTTATTATTATTCATAAATCTAGTATTAAAAATAAACTAATAAATATAATTAACTCAATGTATTTGTAAATTTTTAAAGACTTAAGACTTACTTCTGAATGATTTAGGAACATATGATTTCAGTCAAGGATCACGATTTAGTACATCACGCGCATATATACGTCCGGCTTCGAAAAGGACGAATTTACATGTGATGCTTAATAGTTTAGTATCCAGGGTAATTGTGGATAAAAACGAAGTGATTGGAGTAGAGTATATAGTTAATGGGATAACGAAATCTGTTCGAGTTAATAAAGAGGTTAGTCAGTTTAATTGATATTAAAAAGTCCTAACATAGGTCTGTTGGAACATTTTGTGTCAATACAATTATCATAATTCTCAATACAAGGAAGACTATATAGAAAATTAATGACAATACATTTTTTATAAATTACATGTAACAAATACCAATTATACTAAAGATATCGCAAAGATGGAAAAATAATATGATGAATAGATAAAAATGGATAACACTGAAAATATTTAGAACGGACCAGTTAGAATAAATGCTAATGAAAACCTTTTTTTAATTTTCAATTATACAACTCTTTGGTAGCCTAATGTAGTTTGTATATTGCATTCATTCGTCATTTGTTTTTGTGAATTGGCGGCAAATGTAAAATTCTTGTTACACCTGAAATTGGGCCTAACGCGAGAAAATTTTAATGGACGTAAATCAAATGCTGTATTTGACATCGTTAAAGGTGATACCAAAAGTGACCAAAAGACAATCAGCTCAGTGGGTATTTCCTTTCCAGGATCGGCCAACGTGTTGCCTCATTCTTTGGTCGGAAAGGTCATTTCGCGACAGTTGTGCTAAAAGATAGGACAGTTACTGCAGACTGGCATGTCTATCGCTGTTTGTCTGTTGTCTTGGAAAAAATTAGACAGCAGCGCCCTCGAAGCAGGATGCTCCTCCTCCACGACAATGCTTCAGCGCACTCGCAAAACGAACTGTTGAATATTTGAGTACACCATACCTTACAGTCCTGAACTGACGCCATGCGACTCTCATGTAAAGAGAATGCGAATTGTAAAATTCGAGGTATTCGCATACTCATCAACATCAATGGGCCCACTGATTTTGTCAGTGGTTCCATCGAATGCGACGATGTGCATATCGAAACGTAGATTACTTCGAAAAAAAAATTGGCAACTTTCTAGAACAACCAGTTTTTCATTTTCTAAACATTTTCAGTGTTAGCTTGGTATATACAAAACAGTTCAAACATTTACGAGAGGAAAAGTCTATAAAATTTTTAATGGCAATGTTATTCATATTACAGGCAATAATATCTGGTGGCACGTTGAACTCTCCCAAAATCCTTCTACTATCTGGAATTGGGCCAGCAGACACCCTGAAGAAGTTTAATATTCCTGTATTTAAGGATTTACCTGGAGTAGGCCAAAATCTGCAAAACCATGTCGGTACCTCTTTTGACTTCACCTTAACTAAAGAGGCTGATGCTCCTGAGCTGACCTGGGCTTCTGCTATGGAATACATTAAAGAGAGGAAAGGACCTCTATCAGCAACTGGTCTTTCACAGGTAGTCCTTAATTATATCTTTACACCCGTCACAAAACCTCTATGACAGACGTAATCTAATGTTTAACAGAAATGAACACGGGCATGTATTATTTTCATTTTATCCATTTTATATTCCAATAGCCATACATATTTCGAAAAGCATATTTTTTAGACCCATAAGCTAATGCTAACGACGTAGAATTAATTGCTGTAACGAGCATGTTTGCAAGTGATATTAAGAATTATAACCGTGTAAGTGTCACCAAGTAATAATCTGTGCTGCGATAGTCTATAGTGTCTAATAGCAGTGTGGAATATGCAATTTTATAGGAATATAATAGATAAGATGTTAACAACATTACGGTGAATCTTGCTTTTCACTTACCCTTAAATGCAAGCAATACCATTAGAAGTTTTATCGCTATTTACGAAGGACATATTACAGTAAGTATTTACTGCTAAAGATTAAGTTATAGGATCTAAACATACCTTTTGAAAGCTTTTCGAGCTGCTGTCATTATTAGTTCGTCAAGTTTTTAATGAAAACACAACAAACAATCAATTAAAAAAAACGAGCATGTCGCTCATATATAACAGCTTCCACAAGAGATGACGTGGTCTCATGGGCCAGCGGGCTCCGACTAGCCCATATATATCATGAGGATATTTGTGACCTGATACTTCCCTAATGCTATATTTCTCGCCCATAGATCTGCCTCATCGCGTGTCTGCTGGTTTATTTTAGCCTATGTAGAAAAAATATAATTCTAAAACTTCGCGGCAATAGACGGCATTAACTTGACAACAATGATATCACAATCATTATCAAACACATAACTAGACATTAAAATATAGGTAGTGTGTGTGTGAGATATAACATCCTTACCTTTATATCACTTTAAGAATAAAAAAAATGTCATCTTAAAATTGTTTTTTTTAACTTATTCATAGTTTAAATATTTTATACAGGCTGTCGGTATAATAAACTCTCCTCTTGTGAGAAATACACTTCAACCCGATGTACAATATTTCTTTTATGGATATACCGCTGCTTGTGGATATGGCGGTAACAGTGGGAAAATCAAAGCGAGAAGGCATTTTAAGTATGTTTTTGTCACACATTTTGTAGAGCAATAATGTTTAAACGCAGTATTGCTTTAATTCTAACTTCCAGAAGATTTTTTTTGTTTATACGAATTAAATTTGTGGACATTGAGAAATTTGATTTGTTGGCCTCTTCACCGTACTTTACTTGGGCCAATTTTGAGGTAATACTTCTTTTGGCGCGTTAGGATAACACGATGAGAGTAAATTTTTATGATGCGCGCGCACGGTTACTAAAAACCGACACCCATAGCAAAGCATAACTTCTAACGCGTGTTCATAAGTACACGCACGTTTTTTTCATTGAGAATGTAATTTAGAATCTTGTTAGGCCTTTTATTTTTACAGAGAGTTGATCTACAGTTACATTTAGGATTGAAGGTAGATATGTAGATTATAGCTTATCCAAATAAACCAAGGCAAAAAAGTTAAGAGTCATTTTATACTTTTCTATAGGGGTTATAACTTTGAGCCTAAAATCTTTTTTACAAACAATAGTTTACCTAAAAACAAATCTTATATTTTACTTAAGGGTAATCTTTTCAGAATATCGCCAATAGCCTTGCAGCCAAATAGCCGTGGTTACTTGACATTAAAATCTGCTAATCCATCCGATCCTCCAATCATGCAGCCAAATTATTTCTCTGATGATCACGAGCTCAATGTTTTAGTGGAAGCTTCAAAAATTGCATATCGATTGGCTAATACAACGGTAAATATTGATATTTTTAAGCTGTAATAAACAGTTGAAATAATTAGAAGCACAGTGAAATTTTTCAAAAAATTTTTCAATAAAATCACTCATTATTTTTAATCAAAGAATTATAACCATAACACTTTGAAATAAAAACCATGAAATCAAGATGGCCGCTAACGCAAAGATTGAAATTATTTGTCATTTTGGATTTAGATCTTAGAGATTGATGCAATATTTTTGCAAACTCGACTGTAGATACTAAAGCAATAAAACGCATTTAAAACATGTTCCAAATATTTTCCCACAAAAATTCCGTCCCTAATTGTTTAAAAAAATGTTTTATTATAATAAATTTAATTCAACTGCACTAGAACTTTAAATTATTACAACTATATACAAAAAAAATATATATTTATTTGAACAGTGTTTTAACTTCGGAGAACAAATATGTTAAGAGGCAACCGTAAAAACTATTACTTATTTTATATTTTCGAGAAAAGCCATTGTCCATTGCAACATAAGTCTAGCTTTCCAATATGATTTCACTATTCACAGCGTCTACGTAGAAAGTATGGTATTGTACCAACTAAGGGTTATGCATCCGAATGCGGTGACAGTCAGAAGCCAATAGAAGAGTTCTTCAAATGCGTAGCTCAGCGGTATACCGAGCCAGAAAACCATCAAATTGGTACTTGCAAGATGGGAGCTAGTGATGACTCAACAGCGGTGGTTGATCCACAGCTTAAAGTCTATGGAATCGAAGGTGATTACTAATTAGAATGCGATATAATAGTTGGGATATCTTGTGTATAAGACTCAGATAGTAAATAAACTATTGAGGAACCATAATACACATACAACATTGTAAAACCTGACATTAGAACTGAACAACAAAATTATTTATTTATTTATTTAGTACTCCTACAGCTAACATAAATTATATATAATTACAAACAAATACATTGAGAATATAGCCAAAGATGGAATACATAATACATTTTACAACAAAAAGATTTATAAAAGGGAACAAACAAACACAAAGTATTTAATACATTTAACTAATTGTGATCTAATTTAATTAACTAAGCCTAAATTGGTTGTGTTGTGTGATGGTGTATAACTGTGTTATAAATAAATAAATAATTGATGAGTTAATAAGACACTAAGACAAATAAGGCACAGACAAATTATAAAATTTTATTATTAAATTTAAATTATTTAACAAACTAAGAGAAATAAATAATATTATATGACAAATTAGATATATAATTTTATTTATTTTTTATGTACGTTAACAATACCGTAAATACAAATTTAATATATGTTTATGTTACTTTTATTATTTATATTTCAGGTTTACGTGTGATAGATGCGTCTGTTATGCCTAGTCTACCAACTAGCAACACTCAGGCACCAGTTATAATGATAGCAGAAAGAGGCGCCGAATTTATTAAAAATGCGTATAAATAAAAATTAAGTACCGAATATCTATCTATACAAATATATAAATTTAAAAAGTAGACAAATTCCTTAAAATCTAGTATGTTGTTGCATGTATTGTAAAATAAATTTATTTATTTTAAAGCAAACCCCCTGAAGAGGAAAGGCAAGTGAAAATCAATATTAGAAAGTGATCTTGGAAAAACCTCACAAGTGTAAATATCGAAAGTGGGTTATGCGCACACGGCTGTGCCCGCATAATTCATTGTCAACCGATGACATGATAATGACAACTTTGATATTGAAACATTTAAAAAACTCGGTTAATTGATTTAATTACCGTGCTCTAATGTTAAAATGTTAATTTCCCCTTATACAAACCAGTCTCATTATAATTTTATATTATATTCTACGAGATGGCGTTAATAACTAAAAATATTTGATATAGAAATGATTAAGGTAGAATTTGCTTTTGTTTAAGCGAAATTTATATAAAAAATTTACTTTACAAGACAATTATGCAAATTTTATAGTTAATAAGTAAAATACTATTTATACATATTGTGTCTAGTATCAAAGCACAAATGGAAAAACTTCACAACAACCATCGTTTTATGGTTTTAAATTCAATAACTGTATAATGTCTATAATCAACTGAGTGAAATATAAATGTATTTTTATAACTGAAGGAAATTTTAATCGTTATATTTTGAAGGACAAAAGGCAGTTTTGTCTTTCAGTAATATTTTTTTATCACATTTTCCTGCTAATAAATGTAATGATAAATATTTCACTGTAGGTTATGGTTTTACAATTATCATTTCCGTAACAACTCTTAAATACACAGAAATTTTATATACTGTGTGACCATAATTAACCTGGAGGAGAGCCATAAAATTGGCCTTAAAATTAAACTCTTTTGGGTGAAGGCGCATGTTGGCACGCCGGAAAACGCAGACGCTCTCGCAGGGGAGCCGTTGGGGAGACAGAGACGCGAATAGGGTACGATGCGCATCCGCTTTCCTACTTGCGACGACTCAAAACTTTAGACACCTGGAACGCCATGTCAGGGGCGAAACTGCCTCAGTCACAAAAATGTTTTTAACGATGCAAACGCGGTATACAAACAAATTATAACATGGCATTTCGCACTTGACATGGCGCAGATCCTGAGTGGCCGACACTATTTACACAGATTCAAACTGAAGACAAGCCCCGCGTGCTAATGTGACGACAGAACCGACCAAACAAACTAGAACCAAGTGCCTTAAATTTTAAGATAATAATATCCCTTTTTAAAATAGGGGAAGATTTCGACACTCCCCTGCTGCTTAGCCACTCTGATTGCGTGCCTAAAAAAACATAAATAATGTCTTTGCATCAACTATTTACAGTTACATAAAACAAAACAACATGATGCATAATCATCCTATCCTACCTATCACAAGTTCTAGAATTTAATTAGTGTAGTATATATATATAGATTGCTATCGATCCCCCAGGATCTGTGACATACAAGGGCAGATGCAGCCAGCAATTCGCTTTGACAAAAGAAAGTAAATCTTGATCTATGAGATTAGGTTGTATGATCAATCAACAATATCAATGAATTAAGCCAGTATAATAATAAGATAATTTCCACAAAGTAATTACTCACCGGTCAAAGTCGTGATGTGTGTTATCAATCTCATAAGTTTCCTCATGATGCCACTCAAAACTGGTGACTAACGCTGGTATTCCCGGGTTTTAAGGCTTTTTTAATAAAGTTATACAGACTCTTATATAATGTAGATATAGTGATAGTTCGTTAATCTAAAGTTGGGAATTCTTCGTCTGTTTAATTTATTATAAAGGTTAGACTTTTGTTTCTGACAAACATCGCATAACTTAAGGGATAAATTTGCTTAACTCAAACATTTGGTATAAATCTAAATACCATGTCAACTTTGTTAGTTTTATGTTTTATTTCCTTTACATAACAAATATTAAATTACAATATTTTCAACAAAAAAATCAATACTTCCTTTTCTGTACAATGTTATAAGTTCGCGCAAATATAATGTTTACTTATTGTGTTGATTTTTATATTAGATGTTCCTTGTGACTTCGTTTTTTTTTGGCATTTCGGCCTTAGAATTACTAAACCATAGGCAAAATACAGGTTTTTCCTTAAAATAAAAAAGTGATTGACAGGACCTTTGAAATGAACAGAATAGCTTGTTACGTCAGATGAATGTACATATTATAATTATCATTCGTAGCAGATCGTTACTAATCTTCTGAATCATTCTTTGGTCAAGGGTTAGACCACAGGATCACGATGAAACTAGTCTTCCCAGGTCATAACTTACATCTCAAAAATCATTCTATCTTGTGTTAAAATAACTATATAACCAATCAATTTTGTAGAATTAAATTAGTATAGTTAACGTATATATATCGAATTGATATATTATCTATCCATTACATAAAAGGGTACCACTGAATATGTATAGAACTGGCCACTTAGAAACATTCCTAATGAAAACTTTTTTGAATTTCAATTTTAAAACTCTTTGGTAACCTGTAGTGTATTGCATTTATTTCTAATTTCTTTTTGTGATTTGGCAGCGAAAACTCTTGTTACACGTGAAAATGAATCGTACGCGAGAAAATTTTCAAACAAAGATTTATTATGACATTCGTTGTGGGCTTACTCAACAACAAAGCTATGAGCTTAATGAAGCCCCATTTCGTGCCACTATTTACGAGGTTTAACGAGTTTAAGCGTGGTCGTAGCAATCTCAATGATGATCCGCGTGAGGGACGTCTTTTAACAACGACTCCTGAAGATAACTTCAGTGCTGTGCGACGCATGGTGGAGGAAGATAGGCATTGGTATAGGTCGAGTTCAAAAAATATGCCACGAACATTTATGCGTCAGGAACATTTAGACAATGAATGGCAGTGATAAGTTTATTTAAGAATTTATTATTCAGTTAAGAATAGATAAATTCAACAACGGTGACTCAAATGCTGTATTTGAAATCATAATAGGTGGATATATTGCTACCTATAGGATCCGCCAACTCAGATAAAGAAAGGAAGAAGTCAAGGAAAAAAGATGATTGCCTCATTCATAGGTTGGAAAGGTCATTTCGCGATAGTTGTGCTAGAAGATGGACTGAAGACTAGCATGTCTATCGCTGTTTGTGACTGTTGACTTGAAAAAAAAATTCGAGGTATTCGCTTTACGAGACCTGCAGATGCGGTGAAAGCGTACGAAAATGCCATAGAAAGAAGAGCCCCTCAGGAAGAATGGACCCACTGCTTATCTCAGTGGTTCCAAAGAATTTTTTTCGAAATATCATTCAAAAATCGAATATTTTCAAAAGCGACGATTTGTAGAGAGGAACGGAGATTACTTCGAAAAACAATAAACGTATTAGGATCTTTTCACAATAAGCCGTTTTTCATTTTCTGAGAATTTTCATTGGTATCTAGGTAAAATGACTACATTTAGTTACAGACACATATTATATAAATTAAACGGGTATTTTAATATTATCTGAACATTTGTAACACAGTCTCTTTATATGGTAAAAGCCACTTAAAACGCACTAATAAGAACCTTTTACAATCCATCTTATTGATACATGAAGTTTGATAAATTTGACGGAATTGAAACATTAAAATAAACAATTTTTTAAACTATTATAAAGGACCTTTGCTGTCATAATGTGGTTCTAATAATTACCGTGACTAAAAATAAGATTTAATTAATAGGTTTGTTCTCGATTTGGTTCAATGTAATTACTATTTGTAAAAACCGTTGTTTCGAGCATCATATATCATATACTAGAGATAACCTACATATTAAAAAAAATATGAGCCAACTCTTTACGTGGATTAAATGGATTTTTGTGTCTCCATAATAAAGAAACATGAAACTTCATAAAATCAAATATTAAGGATATTAATATTATATTAGGAAATTTGAGTATACCAGAAAGACGATATAAAGGGTATTTCAACAAGAACTTTGTTTTCTAAAACAAAATAAAACAAAGAATTTAGAGGAAAATGAATAAAATTTTTATTGTATTACAAAGAGAAAAGTTTGGCAATTATGAATGACAAATGATATCTGGCAAATGTCCACCACGACCACGCTGACAGATGTTGATTCTTTCATCAAAATTTTTAATCACTTTTTGGCAAAATGGAGGGTTTATTTCGTTAATGACATCACGGATTTTGAGTTTTAAGGCTGCAATCGATTCGATTGGCTCCGTATAGACTCTGTCTTTAACATAGCCCCACAAAAAATAATCCAGTGGTGTTAAATCACACGATCTGGCTGGCCACTTAACAGCTGAATTTCGCGAAATTATGCGCTCGGGAAATTTGGTTTGCAATAAATTGATCGTTTCATTGGCTGTGTGACATGTGGCACCGTCCTGTTGAAACCACATTTCAGTGATATCCATGTCATCAATAATAGGCCAAAATTTAGTGGTTAACATCTCGCGATTATTTTCGGAAATTTTCAAAGCATATACACCATGTAATTTTTGGATTTTAAAAATTGTTTTTACTTCTTACCATTAGAATCAAGGGTATTACTAAAATCTTTTATAAAATATCCAGCTGCTAAGCCGGGATTGGCCATTATACGTATATTGTTTGCTACATACATAAAGGCATACGTACTATGTATTTACAAAATAAGATTATAGTTTTAATTATACGTTTTATGTATAAATAGGCAATTAAGTAATTATTTTTGTTTTTGTATTTTCAAGATGATTATGATGTAATTTTTTGTGGTCTCAGTCGACTTTAGTACAATGCTAATCCATTTTGGCTATGTCATTAGTTATGCGGAAATAACTACTGGCTAATAGCGGTTTTTGTGAGAAACTATTATAATGTCCTTGTCTAATTGTCCTTTAAAAACTATTGCTATTTCTTTTTTTTATTGAGCACGAAAGCGAAATAACTATGGCTTCCCAGATTCCAGAGACTAATTACTTAGGTTTGTTAGATATAAGATTTTTAAATAAATTATTGTTTATGATCGGTGTATTCATAATAATATTCTTGCAATCGGCTCGGTCACGCCCGTTTGTTTCGGACCGCGTATGCAGGAAGCCCACGAATGTATGTGATACAAGTCTTCTCTTTATTCAATACCTCACATAGGTATGACAAATGCCCTACACGACCAGTATCATTAACCAGATGTAAACCAACTGGTTCAAATATTTCATAGTTTAGTATTTCATATCACATAGTTCACATAGCTTTGAAACCTATACCTACTAAAAAAAATCTTAGGAAAAGTAATTTTAATTCTCGGTCCCGACCGCGAATAAATAGAACCTGTAATTTCATGATTTGCAGTCTAACATGATAGACATACCACAGTAGTTAAGCCGTCTTAGAAGTACCTCAGACTCTTTAGTCTGAGATACAGACTTTTTGCTAAGAAGCGCAAAGACTTCGGGTTCGAGATAATATAAATTTTTTAGACATAATTTATCCATACAATGATTTAATATAAGGTATAAATTCGACCTAAAAACACCGTATATTGTTTTCGCATTTTCTGATGCTTTCACCAATAAGAAAGCAATAAATTTTATTTTAATCTTTCTTATTTTTGAAAGTACATTTGCAGATTCATTTCGTATTCATAAATTACGTTTAAGATAAGTAATTGAATCCCATAATTTTACATTCATACATTTATATATTACACATTAAGTATAACGAATCTATCGTTTATAATGTGTTGAAGTTTTATTGATCTAGGCCGTACGAAGCCGTGAGATCGTCTTCCTTATTTTTTTTTAAAAAGATGATTTGAAAATGGTAGAAAAGTAATGTGTATAGTAAACTTATCTAAATCCCCAGTATATAGTTTACTAATAATGAATAGCATATGTTCATAAGTGCACCAGCGGCGGATCCAGTTTCATGGGGGGTCATGACTCCCCCCCCCTGAACTGGTTCCAGGACTTAGGTGGACCACTAATTGAACATAATGATTTTATTTTAATACTTTGTCAATGTAACTTTGTTTGATGGCAAACGTATGTGACCTCCTGGCTCCTGGCTCCAAAGCTGGATCGGCTGTTGAAGTGCACCGTCTAACTACTTATTATTGTTCTGTCGTTAAATATAAACGTGATTAAACATTTGATAACTAACTATAGATTCTGAGAACCGAATATCTCTACGAAAGTAAAAAAAGGGCAAAAATGATTAGTTAAAGTCTTTGCAATGAACATCGTATTCAGAGTTACAGAATAATGTTTTTGTTTTTATTTGTGTTATTCCCAAGAACAGCTTTTGCAAAAGCAATATTTGTATTATTTATCACCAATTTCGTAGACGGGGTAATTGCTTTTTATCCCTTGAATTCTAAGGAAGGATTTTACGGAGATTAAGATTGGAACACTATATTTTAAAAAAAGTAACCTAAAAAGGTAGGGTAAGTAAAAAATTACAGTCAAAGTCCGTTATAACGACGAAAGAACAAGAACAAAAAGAACGGATCGGTTGTAAAAACCGATAGTCGCAACAACCGATGACGTTTTTATTAAGAACCTAATACAATAGAATTCAGTTGGGACCTTTGATTTTAGTCAATATAACCGGTATGTTGTTCTAATGTCGTTGTTTTGACTGTATATTAAGGGAAAACGAAGTTTCTTGGGACCGCTACTGTACAATGGGTATGAAATATGAATTTACAACAAACAATCGCACACTTTAAATATTATATTTTTTAACGTAACAATTATTATTTATCACTAAAAGTTTAAAGTCTTAAAAAGGTCATTATATTATGTGATATCTTAGCCCAAAGACACCGGAAGGTACGCAGTGATTCTGCCATGTCAGTTTTTAATTGGTGAATTCCCTTCAATAATTATGTATTGTCTGCGGCTGCTTTCGTAATACGTAATGTCCATAATAATTATTGGTATGGCTGAGGGACTATAAATAGGTTTTGAGTTATTAATATAATTAACGAAAACACAAGAGTGAGAATTTCTTACTAAACCCGCTACTTCATTTGCGGGCATTTAAGTTTTTATAGTACCTAGACTAGACTAGACGGTTATCTATTTAGGAATATTGCATATTTTATAAGTTACATTATGAATATATAAGATTATATGCAAGCAAGCAATGTGACTGACATTGTATTTTTAACTAGAACTTTGCATAAAAAAGGGTAACAATAATAAACTAAGTACATTTTTATAACATACAAACCGACAATCTTTATATTTATAATATAGAGAATCAGCATGTCGCGGCTCTGTAACATCAATATAAACAAAAAGCGGCGCACGCGCAGCCGCGTTTGTGCAGATAACGGCGAGGGTCGAACGTACGTTCGCCAATGTCCGGTTTTTAAAAATATTGCGTTTATGTCAAGAAATTAGGTATGTAGTGTGTGTTTTAGAATTATACATTGTGTTTTGTGTTGGTTGTGAAATTATAGGTATCTTTTTTATTATTTATCTTGATCAATAGCAACACTAATATCCAACTGTTACTTGAAATTTATTATCGGCGAATTTTTATAATAAATACAAGTTATTTTAAGCTATAAATAATAATTATTAAAATGAATTATACTTAACTAAAATTAAATTAAAAACTTTAACCGGTCTAAAATAAATGTATAATTTCTACTTTTTAAATAAAGCAAAATCTGCAATAAATAATTTTGTTTTAGTGTTGACAATTGACAATGATGAAAATATATTATGTGTGATATAAAAAAAACAAGGCTCAGGAGTTTTGTTTACCTATCCTAATTAATAAATAACACCAAATCTGAGTTTCCACCCAACTTCACTGAATCGTAATATATTTAGCTATTGATTTTGTTCCATTTGGAGTGTAGTCTCTTAGGCCGAGTTAAGTTCGAACCTGATAGTTAAATCGCTGAACCCAGAGCCATAAGAACTGCAATACAACAAAAGGCTGCTAGCATTAAAGGTGTTGAAACTTTAATGTTGGTATTCTATTTATCCATTTTTAATTAATAATATAAAATTATTATTATTACCTAGTAAGAATATTGAAAATACTGCATATCTAAAAATGAATTTATTCATATTGGTTTTAATATATTTATTTTAGCATAGATACATAGAATTAAAATTATGTTCAAATTTAGACAATGTACCGCTACTTGAGCAAAATTTCATGGTTTCCAAGGAGGCAATGGCCAATGAGTCAATTTGAATTACGCGTTTCGAATCTTAACAAAATAATTTACTGTTATCGATATCGATCGATATCGATCCACGATTCTTGAATCACCAAATCCGAAAAGTAGGTTTTGTTGAGAACTTTTTACAAAACATTTAAAAGCATGAGGGTAACTTGATTATTGAACTGTTAATGTTTTTAGCTGTGCAATATATCATTGCAAAAAATAGAAAAAATATATACCATTATTGCTTATCCCATCATTAGACTCTAGTGGTGTATGGTACATACATAAGTATATCTTATTAACAGCAATTATAGCAAGTAGGCCTAGGTTTTAATTCTAAGGAATGGAACCTAGATATGTTTGGGTTTTACCAATTTAGACTTGGCTTGATACTTACTACACATACGTACTATTCATATGGAAATATTAAATTCTTATAAATATATTTAATTAATTTAAGTAATGCCCAAATTAGGTCTCAATATTCTATTATATTAATTTAAACAATGATAGTATCGTATCGATCTTGCGTAATATTATATGAAGCTACCCTTTAGCACCATAATTAACTTTATGTTTATACAGATGACTCATACGACTTGATGGAAGTTTAGATCTAAGTATTACCTAACCGCATCCGGTTATGTATTTACATAACTTAAAAATTGGAAGATGAAAAAAAATAAAGGATGCGCAGCTTTTTTTAACAATCTGCCGCGTCTTAAAACACAGTTGTCAGACATATTGCTTTTTGGTCAGTGACTAACATCTAATTTTACTTAACATGACCTATGCCGTCACATATTCAAAGGCAAGTTTGCAAATTTTATATATATATAGATATATATATAATATAATATAAAATTTGCAAACTTGCGTTTGAATATGTGAGGGCATAGGCATATATAATCTAATATATATATATATATATATATACATATTGGAGGTCTGAGATTCGGACCAGAAAAATTCACAGAACAACCTAAAAAGATTTCATGAAAACCGAACAGTCTCTGGGATAGCATAGCAAAATGTTCCATGTTGGTATATACTAAACAGGTACGCTCAGTATAATCTCATTAAGGAGAAACGAAGTTCGCGGGGGCAGCTAGTATATTATATAATATATTTATTCGTTGTTAAAATGATCTATTGCAGCGTAATAGAACTAACTACACAACTACTAAGAACTAACAATAGATACTACATAGAATCCTTTCGTCTACGGCTCTTTTATACCTTATTCAGTATATTTAAGGATCAAGACACAACGACGTGCTTAGACACAGAAGGCGTGTGGTCTTTTTTTTTTGTTTTTTTTTTTAATATTTTTTCTACACAATTCCCCGACTATATAGTGGTCGGAGGCATTAAGTATCATGGCATGTGGTCTTTTGTATGTAATATATTTTTTTAAACGTGATATGTCTATTTATACGACATAAACAAATACAGATATGACTAGGGTAATATCACTGAAGACTTCCCTTCGTCATATTTATCATACAGCCGAAGAGATAAATGACACAATAATTCTTTGCATTTGTTTTGCAGGCTCTAACTGCTATTTTAAGATATGTGATAGTACGTAACTTTAATTACAGATATTTTTTCTGCAATCAACTAAGGTTGAAACTGATGATGATTCGAGCGGCCGAAGTAAGTAAAAACATAAAATAAACACTTATGTAAGGACTAAGGGTAGACTTCAGAATTTCACACAATCGATTTCCACGTATTGCATATCTACTCAGTTACTAGTAGTACTCTGCTAATGTAGAGAGTATAAACTCATCGGGAGACACTGATACAATAAATAAGGCTATTATTAAAAAGGGTTAAATTAGTCTTAATCGATACTTAGAACTGAGTATGACTTCCGTATTCAATTCGTTTTGATCTATAAGAGTTCTAGCGCTTTGTATAAACTGAATCTTACCATTAGATTCTGGATTCGCTTTTGTTTATCTCCGATACACGTAATTTATGTAATTATTAACATAAACACAATACTAATTTGTTCCTGATAGAAACAATGAATCAACGGAATTCCTCAAATTGTTTTGTATCATTGTTTATTATTTTGCAATTAATAATCTAATAATCTGTAGTATGTAGTTTCCCGTACAAAGTTATTCTAAACGAATCTTTGTCGCATAAGTATAGCATTAATTAAAGATCTGTTGTGAAATACTGAAGTCATAGGATTATTCCTTTATCTACAATTTATATTAACGATCTAGTAGCGTTATATAACAAAAAGGTTTTTTATATATATATATATAATGGCAAATATAACAAAAAGTTTTAATATTCTGCAAAAAAGACATTAAAACTTTTTCTTATATTTTATATGAGAAAAGTAAAAAGTTTTTTAAAATGTTAGTGTTTTTAGTTTCTAACGTTAACTTAGCATAGACAGCGAGCAGGATAATGAATTAATACAATGATGATATATAAGCATGCAATTGAAACTATTCATAATTATCTAATACATTGCTTTTACTTGCATTGTTTAAGAATTCTAATTGACGATGGGGACAATCACATAATAATTAATGGTTACAAAGAAAAATAAATGCAATGCATAAAAATAGCAATTTAATGTTTAAATATATTTTAATTAAAGTATTATTTTACAGTGAATTGAACTGAAGTAAGAACTCTTTCTGTGAAATAAGTTTCAGATTATAAATGAATAATATTCAAAAACTAATTGAAGAGTTCCCTTCAGGCATTATTACCATGAATTTATGATGATTTTCTATTTCCAGACATGTGCTTGCCCACTGCAAGAGTTCGGACCATCTATGGCTGGGTCCTGCGGAAGCCAGCTCATTCTATTTATGTCTATATTGGAGTCTTTTATCAAAGGTCGGTGTGATCTCGTGGATCCCTGTAACAGAGTGGTTGAAAAGGAGCAGTATGATGATAGCTATGACTTCGTGGTTGTTGGGGGTGGAACAGCAGGTGCCATTGTTGCTGCTCGATTATCGGAAAATCCTCAATGGAAGGTTATTGAATTTTAATTTATTATTCATTAGCTTTGTTTATTTTAACAGTTCGTACACTGACAAAATAATTTTAAAAATAGTCAGGTTTAAAAGCAAGCAATTATGAATAAAATCATTTCTAGACCATCTAGGGGTCACAATTTGAAACCAGGCAAAACGTATGTAAAGTATTTGAAAAGAATTCATGTTTCTATTCGCTCGTCACGTGAGACCCGCACCGCAAGCCTCCCTGACCCAGTAAAAAGCGTGATATTGTCATAAATTTAAATTATAGGTTTGGGTTGATGTAAAATATTCTATATCCAGCTTAGTTTGCACATTAATATTTTCATATAAAAAGTGACACCTTTTACCATACCAATACATTAGAAACAGTCGCATTTTAGCTTTTGTTTATTAAGCCAAAGGTTTAGGAATTTTATTTTATTTCAAAAGGCACGAACGAACGAAACACACAAATATTTACAGAATACACGTGACATACAAAAACAAGATACGTGTATTTGTATCAATAACAAGCGTGCACAACATTTATAGGGAAACATTACAATAAAAAAGAGAAAATAACTTAAACATTAAACGTAAAAAAATAAACTAGATTAAAAAAAATGTGCAATTTTAAAAAACATATACACATAATACAAATAATGTTGGGGATAGATAGATAGGATTGTTTCTATGGTCTCCAAATTCTCAAATAAATAATCTATCTTAAATGTGCCTATTTTAAAACGAGTTACACGTAACACTATTATTAATTGTGCCCATGGTCAGAATTATCAAGCCGTAACGTCCTATTAATGTGTGAAATTTATATATGTGTTTAATGCGCTATATTCTCATAATAATTTTATTATATTCTCAAGGTACTTCTCATAGAAGCAGGCGGCGAGGAACCACCTCCGTCCTCAGTGCCGGCGTGGGTGACTGCATTTTGGAATAAAAACGAAACTGACTGGAACTTCAAAACAGAACCTCAAGAAAAAGCCTGCCTCGCTAATGGAGGACGCTGTTCTTGGCATAGAGGGAAAATGCTAGGTATAGAAAATTTAATATTATGTGTGTATAGTTGTTCTAATGCCAATAAAACTAAATTATACTTTTAAACGTATTAGGAACCTAACATATTGGTTAATGTAAATGGTGGTTTTGTAATCACATATGTAGGTATATTTTTTTTAAATTATTGTGATTTAAAAATATATAAAACCTCTTTACTAGAACCTAATAATCAACATCCTAGGTTCCAGGGTCTATGTAGATTCCCTTAGACTATAACTTATGCAAAATATGTGAAGAACGGCGAGACCGATCGGTCGTGTTCACTGAAGATGTACGGGTCTCATTCGGGAAAATACAGGACTTAATTTTAAAATAATCTTACATTTATTACTGAAAAATAAATATTTTTTACAAGATATTGACGTGTTCTGTGCTAAATTAATAGTATTTAACTACAGAGTATAGAATGTATATAGTCATAGAATTATTTATTATTATCATTATCTATTTATCCATTTTATATTATTATGTACGTTCAAAATATTAATATTTGTATGTTATTACTTGAAATAATATTTTCATTTTGAATTTACCTATAAATTACCTATTTATTTAGGAAAATATTTTAACTAAGATAACAAATCCCTATTATTTCTGTATTAATAAATTTATTTAAATTTGTATAATGCTCTTGTTTTAGTAAGTTAGCCACAATATATATCTGTGTAAGCATTTGAAGCCAATAAAACTCAAATATATTTATAATCATTATGTAACCATTACATAAAAGTAAATTCATCATTTAATAAAAATATTTATTATTATATCATAACCTTATATATTTTTTGTATTCTAGTTAATAAAAAAACATATAATCCATTGTTTAATTCGCTCCAGGTGGAAGTTCCGTGATCAACGGCATGATGTATATGAGAGGTCACGCAGCGGACTATGACGGATGGGCAGTGAATGGCGCACCTGGTTGGTCATGGTTCGAAGTTATGCCTTACTTCCTGAGGAGCGAAGACAATAAGGAGATAAACGAGGGTGTCTCTGGACAGTATCATAATACTGGAGGTCCTATCCCTGTTCAAAGAGTATGTAAAATGTCTCGTAACTTTCCTATTAAGTATACATTAAAATAACTTGCACATCTAACTCGTTCATACGGTGAAGAAAGAAAGAACATCGTGAGGCAACCGGCATGTCTGAAGATTCAAATCAATGACATGTGACAGACAGAAGCCGATAATCTCCTAACCTATTCAAAGATAATTTTTCTTCTAAAGAGGCCATCCTATATGTTAGGGAATCGAGTTGCCAAGAAATGATCGTTTAGTAGCGAAAGCATTATGTATATTTTTTTATTGTTTAATTTTATTTGTATCCTGTGCCATAAATTTTATATACATGTAAGAATGGGATGTAAAGATGTATCTATATTAGACTCAGTATCTGAAAGTGAACGACTTTAATCGGTCACCTTTTTATAGATGGTTATACCTACCTTAGAATATTTGTGTCAAATTTGTTACTTTACCATATTTTGCCATGAAATTCGCCAATGATGGGTATTTTTAGATATATCGAAAGCGGAACCAATATCAAGTTTCACACAGGTATTCGATTCGATTAAGTGAAAGCGGTACCGGTTCGATTTAACATAAATCCTTATTACAGGAAAATAAAATAAGGTTTTAATGGATTTATTGGCATACATTCACGTGAAATTACGGTTATAGATTTAACGTATGTGTCCTAGAAATTTTGGTTGCCCTCATAGCAATTGAATAATGCATTTGATGATATTACATCCGTTTCATTATTATAGATAAATCAGTTTTTCCCGGACCTAAATTGTTTTATTAATATCTACTTTGTTAAAATATGTACTAAAGTTTAGAGAAATGTCTTTATATACGTCTTGTTCATTTAACTATTGACATATGTATTATTAACACATCAAATTATAGAACAACAATAATAATAATAACAATAATAATGTTACAAAATTAACAGTTCCGATATGCGCCACGCTTCGCTCACGATGTCGTATCAGCGGCTATCGAATTGGGATTCACACCTACCAGCGATCTTAATGGAGAGACAACGACGGGCTTTACAATAGCACAGGCATTTAATGAGTAAGGAAAACCAAAATATATTGAATATCACTAACCCATGGCAACCAATGTTAATACCATAAGTTAAGTAAAGACAATAAATATTATAAGAAAAATTGTAAAGCTAACAATTATTTAGTATATTTACCTCGTTGTTAGCAAACATAAATCATAAAAACAGGAAGTAAGGTTTTTTCTTACTGCATTCTGCAGTTAGCATGCTTTTTGCAGTTTTGCAAGCAGTTTGCTTATTGATCTTTCGTAAGCCCTAACGTATATACTTGAACATATTCTTTAGAATATTATATAAGGCGAATTGGTCCACCAGCCTACTCGAAACTATTATTTTTTCACTTAATTTGTGATTAAACATTCAAGACATCTGCAATAAGCCACTAATGAAACGGTAATTGGTCTAGTAAATTAAATAGTTATACATAGTTCCTATTATCTGTGGCAAACAAATCTCTATTTCTCTACTATTTTTTTTCAGTGGCGGTACGAGATTTAGCACAGCGCGTGCATATCTCCGCCCAGCTTCTCACCGAGAAAATTTAGACATATTACTCAACGCTTTAGGGACACGGGTCATTATAGATCCCCGTACTAAGACTGTTACTGGTGTGGAATATGTCAAGAACGGCGAGACCAAAACGGTCAGGGTCACTAAAGAGGTACGGGTCTCATTCGTAAAAAAATAATAATAGACATTTGAACTTAAATTTGTAAGGCCCACGCCATGAATCGCATTTACTTTAGTATTATATGATACGATTTATAATTAACATTTGTTTTTAAGGCTATTCTATCTGGCGGTACAATGGTGTCTCCACAAATTCTGCTTCTGTCGGGAGTAGGACCGAAAGAGACCTTAGACAAATTTAACATCCCGGTAATCAAAGATCTGCCAGGCGTAGGGCAGAACCTTCACAATCACGTAGGAGTGACACTTGACTTCACCCTAGCGAAGGAGCCAGACCTTCCAGAGCTGAATTGGGAGACTGCCATGGAATATATGTTGGAGAGGAAAGGTCCATTGTCAGGGACAGGAATGTCTCAGGTATGTTAATAACATTGCGAGAAAAGTGTTTGTATTATAGTCGTCTAATCTTTATTTCTCGTTAAAACTATGGAAATATATTATGTGCAATGCAAAATTCCAAACTCCCTCAATTTGAATCTTTTTAGGTTTTTTTAATAAGAGTCAGTCATACATAGCGTAGACGCAATAATGCATAAAAAGCACTAGGGTTGCGACTCGGATATTATTAAGACCTCATAATCCTAACCTGTTGGCGTTTAAATATAATGTATACTATTTTTACAGTTGACTGGGATGATAAATTCCCGGTTTGCGCCAGCAGGTGGACGGCACCCTGACATACAGTATTTCTTTGGAGGCTACTACGCAGCTTGTGGTGATGGGTCTTTGGGACCAGACGACTTGGAGAATGCTAATAAGAGAAAAATAACGTTAGTTATAAAAAATATTTTTTTAATTTTGAAAACCCATCACTCTGGGTCTGTTTTATTGAAAATCTTAACATTGTTTTTAACCAAATCGAAAATAATTACGGTTTCGTCAATGATCGAACAGATTCATTTCATCAGTGGTTAGAAGATTTTAGTAAGCAAAATAATAATTGTTAAATATCTGTGTATTATAGTATATAGGGGGGATTGATTTTTTTTTAGTATATCCGCCATTGCCCTACAACCAAAAAGCCGCGGTTTCTTAACACTGCGTTCAGGAGACCCGTTCGACTACCCATTGTTTCAACCTAACTACTTTCAAGATGATCACGATTTGGCAGTCTTGGTTGAGGCTGCAAGGACTGCGTACCGCTTGGCTAATACTACAGTAAGTAAAATTCGACGTTTATTATAAATTTCAAATAGAAAAATAGAAATGTAAGATGTAGTTAAAATTCTTTTCGCTGTGTTGATTAAAAATAAAAAGCTTTGCATTATGTGATGATGTGTGTGATGTAGAAATTAAGTAACATTTAGAAATGTACGTACCTATTAAACTGTCCCATCTGATATTTAACAGAATTAGAACAAGCATTTATTTAAAGTTGAGATGTTGTTTGCCCAATCAGAATCTGTTTTGTGTCCATCTAATAATCCGTATTTCATTTCAACGTCTATTGTAAGAATATATTCATTAACTAGATACTATGATTGACATTAAATTGTAATTGGTAGTACAATTTCCAATATATTTAAAACCAGATACTTCGTGAAAAATATGGCATGCATCCCACTGAGAACTATGGAAAGCAGTGTCCAGGTGGTGGATTAAACCCCACGGACGAGTACTTCAAATGCTTAGCACAACAACACACAGCGCCAGAGAATCATCAGGTCGGGACGTGCAAAATGGGCTCTAGCGACGACCCTATGGCTGTAGTTGACCCCACGTTGAAGGTGTATGGTATCGAAGGTGAGTGAACAGATAAATAAAATTTTGCTATCTATTTAAAATTGTACCGATATTTTTCCTTGATCTATAAATCTAAATTACATTTAGTGAACCAAATGAGAGATGTGCGTTAACATAAAAGTTGTTGTTTGCGAACTGTTATATACTTTGAGTAAAGCCTTTATTTTACCGAAAAAAAAATTGTTAAGTTCAAGTGAGTTGCATACTTATACATACATACATCTTAAAGGACATTTTTCTCCAGGTCTCCGAGTGATCGACGCTTCAATAATGCCAACAGTGCCGTCTGCTAACACAGCAGCACCGGTTGTAATGGTTGCGGAACGCGGAGCTGAGTTTGTCGTCACTAGGCATCAAAGGTTCAAGAACAAATTTGGTAGCAATACGCCAACGAAAGGCCCTACTAGTCATGACGATAGGTGAATAGTAAAACCTATATTATGACGTAACTATAAACAAGATTCTGAATAACTATTAATATTAAAATTCATCAATCCCTCCGTCGGATTTACCACAAGTCCCACATGTATTGTTTATAATTCACAAACCCGTGTATGCATATTAATATATTTTTATCTATTCTGTGTTTTGGCTCCGCTGTTGACTAATGTAACAAATAACTTATTTTACAGATGGACATACTATAACACCAATAGAGATAGCAAATGGAACAATAGAGATTGGGTATTCAACATTAATAGGCAAAATACGCAAAAACCTCAGGACTGGTACAGGCTGAATAATGTTTATCCTACTAGGCAATCGCACAGATAATGAATCATGGTAAATCTGTACATCGAATTAAATTATTTTATTTAAAACTTAGCTTATCGAAACGTACAAAAATATTTGCTGCTTTATATAGTCACACCTCAATCAAATTTAATGAATAAAATGTAAAGTCTGTGATTGTAACGTTTTCGTGAAATATCAGTATTATACAAAATTTCTCGTTATTGGAATCTGAAATGTATTCAGTTTAAGATGTTTTACCTTTTTAGTACATTAATTTCAGTGTTTAAAACAAAAGGTTTTTATAGCCAATTACTATTAAGTAGTTATACATTAGATTATTTTGTATAGAATTAGAAAAACAATCATGTTATAAACTAAATTTGTTTACCAAATCTGCTGTCTAATCTATAGAAATGATTAATCGTAAATCATTGAAAACCAGATCGAAAGACCATGGGATTTTACATTGATTTAAAAATTTGAAGTGCATTGCCCTTTTTATATATATAAGTGGACTGAAATAACAGTATGTATATGTTACGCTATCCAATGTATAGCAATAATAAATGATCAAAGAAAGTGACCACTTTGAAACACTCATAATAATTTTAACTATTGTCAGCCCAAGTATAAAATGTTAAAAATAAGCATACAAATGTTTGCTGTAGGAATAAAATAAGAACACAAAATTGTATAGAAAATGTATAATTTATTTAAAATTAGTTGCTTCATAAAATAAGTATCTTAATAATGACAGATTATTTATTTTTTCCTCTCTTGCCTTTGCCTTTCACAGGCACAGGTTCTGCATCGGATTCTGATCTGAAAAATAAAGACATAATGTTTTCTACTATGTTCTATAATATCTCTAAAACGAAATGAATTATGACACTGACTTATATATAGCCAAGTCTATATTTTTTAAGGAACTTTCTGTAGAAAATGCATTTCCACTTCTGTGATAAGAAATATGTAAGTAAATTTTTTTTAATCCAAGGGAAATGGTGCCTGCGGCTCACGTCATCGTCTATAGTGTATACGCTTAGTTATTTTTTTAATCTACATCTGAGTTGTGATTGAATGGAAACATCCAAATTTTCGTACATATTGGATGTGTGTTATGTTATCTATAATTATTGCTAATTTGCTTCTGATAAAAACGATTAAATTATTAAAATATTACATATAAGTTGGACTAATAAGTTTTCAGAAATCCACAAATATATTTACAACAATTTACGATGCTTATATGAAATAACATTAATAAATAGTTTCTTAAGTTTTATTAAAACCTGAAAATTATAACCAATTAAATTAACCTATATATGTCAAAATTTTTATTAGTTAAAACAAAAAAAGTAAGTTCAAAAAGATTAATTACACTTACGATTGACTATTTTCCGGCGTCTCTGGCACAGTCACATTTGATTTTGAAGCGCGCCTACTCGTATCCTCCTCTGACACATTCAGCACTTCTTGTTGCTGAGAATGGTATAAAAGCACATTAATTCGCTCGATATATTTTAAATTAAGAAATCTATAATATTCGATTAAAATTAAAATAATATTCCAATATCTATACAGCCTTGTCTTGGCCTGAGACTGCATTTTTCCTTAGATTGTTTTTATTTTAGCGATAAGTAGGTGGATCCGCTTTCTGTGATTTACAAATGGATTCAGTGAAATTTACAAACATGGAAAACCCCATAGTTGCACACCTGGGACCCAACCCAGTAACACATATTTCCATCATCATATGACTGGCGGAAAATTTGTTTTGTATACAGCGAATAAAACAAAATCGACGAACACACTATAATAAATAAGTCGAAGACACTTAAACTGGATATTATTATTAATAATTGCTATTTAAATTACAGTATAAAGACTTTAAATAAATTGAGAACAACTTACAATTTCATTATCATATATTATAGTATGGAGTTGAGTATCATCTGATGAGTCCTGCATGAACTGTGGACTGGCTGTACTGTTTCGAGAACCCATCGATGATCGAGTTGAACGGCGAGGGGCTACCACTGAAAAAATATTTATGTGTTGCAATATTGAATTTATTTATTGATGAAAGTTTAAAAATACAGAAGTCTAATTCCTACGATAGACATGGATGCCTAAGGAATGTTTGATGCATTGAGTATCTTCAATTTAACCATACAGTATCAAATGTATATTATTAAAAAAATCATATCACGAGTATTCAAAATACACCGGTGCTCACTATTTTTGTCCAGTAATCCGCATTCCCGCTCTCTCGTTCAACTGTCCTAACTATTTTTTCAACACAGGATTGCTTGGACGGTCGGAACTTTGCGTGTGCGTGCCTCTTATATAGTTTGTTATAAATCATATATACTACCTTCTTTCTTCTTCTTTTGCGTATTCTTCTTTTTGCCCTTATTCTGACTTCCGTCTGTGTCGGGACTTGAACTGGATTGAGCAACCCGAGTAGATTTACGAACGGTAACATTTGATGCGTCCAAGTCGCTGAATGGCGACGAACTTGATGGAGACTTCTTTTTTTCTTGGGATTTCTGTTTCTCCACTACTTTCTCATTTGCTGAAATATTTTCTAATATTAGAAAACGACTCAATAAGTAATACATATGTTTTAGTTTAGTTGGCTCTCTCTTGATATATTTTAACCGGAGATGTCAGATTGTAGGATGTTACGAGTTATAGTCACTTAGCGATGTGTCCAAACTGAATAATTTATTTTATAATGAAAGACATAAAAGCAGTGTTCAGGGGTACACAGGGCAAAACTCATTTCTCCATTTCATGGCCCATTCTTCAAGAAGCTTATATGCTCCTTCCATTACCAGTGTAATGGTATTTTATTAGTAATATAAAGTGTTCAGAAAATTATTCCTATTTTTATTTACTTATTTTAATGGTCAAGATGTTAAGTTTAGATATAAAAAATTGTGTATTAATACATATTTTCAAATATTCAATATGATAAAATCTAAGAAAAATATTTTTGTATAATAAATAAATCTAATCTAAAACATACAGTATAGCATTTATTATTGGCGAGCTATTTACCTCTATCAACATCAACTACAGATCTTTCTGACCGACTCCTCTTAAAACCTTTCTTTTTCTTCTCCTTTGAGTTTACTTTGTTATTTTTGGACTGCGTAGGTTCCTCTTCTGGTTCCTTCGTTAAAGACAATTTCTTTTTCTTTCCTATAAAAATCATTATAATCAATACTTATGATTGGCAACTTGTTTCTAAATTATTTATTAAGTCACAGAAAACCGGAAGTAAAAAAAACGATACATATTTAGAAAGATTTTCAGGCCAAAATAAAAAATATGGTTATTATAAATTCCAGAATTTCAACTCAAACTGAACTGAATCCTTTGAATTTTTCCGTTTTCATGAGGCAATGTAAAACAATTTCAACATTTTCTCTGTAAAACAAAATACTCTGGTAATTAAGAATGTAAAAATGTAAGAACTCTAAAAAAAATCTAATTCATTACCTTTGGTCATTTTAGGTTTCTTAACTGGTGATATGTCACTATCCGTGTCACTTCTTTGATCTTGTGAAACCGGAACTGAATTTGCATCTGAGGACACCACTTCGTTGTCCCTATTGACTTCGGTTTCTGGGTCTAGTAATTAAATTATTTAAACGCATAAAAATTATTTAAGTTATTAGGTCGTGAGAAGTAAAACTTACACCAAGTTATAAAAAAAAACAACAACAGCTGCAACCTCCGAGGTCTGTGCCTCATATACCTGAGGCACATATGCATCTAAATCTGTTTTGTAAGTCGCACGTTAAAACCACTACGATAAGATAACTTGTAGAGATTTTAGTAGCCGATAAAGCAAGCTTCTTTTTGATAATTTTCTTTCTACCTCGTAATAAGTTCTGCTTATATATATTTATTTTTATAGGTTAACCTTTTTATTTGCTTTTAAATTTTTGTCTATAATTATTTTTATTTATTATTATTGCTATTTTTTCTTTGATTTTGTTTTATTATATTTAATTAGTTATAGTAACGCTTCTTTTAAGTTTTAGTTTTTTTGTTGCTTTTGTTAATTGTTTTTTTTTTTTTGTACTCTACCCTCTGATGGTGTTTCTTTAACGTTGTTTCTCATTAGGCTTGCCTGGAACAAATCGCTTGTAAGCGATAAGGCCGCCCTTTGCCTTATATCTTTTGTAACTGATTTTTTTATTTTTATTTTTGTAATGCGTGTTTTTGTATAAGGCAATAAAGGATAAATAAATAAATAAATAAACAAATATGATCATTATGAATTTACCAACTTTAGTTGGACATTACCAAATTAACTGAAATTCAGTTCTAAACGTAGCATGGACAAACCTTCAGATATTTTAGATGGCTCCGTGGGTGACGTTTCGTCTATTTCCACTTCCTCTTCCACAGTTTCGTTTATGACAACATGTGTGCTACGCGCTAATGGTTGAGCTGAAATGCACATACTGATATTTATACCTACCCAAAAAATATGACCAATCTGTATTTCAAACTATTATTCGAACGAGTACTATTTAAATGACCGAGTTTCGACTAATTCGATGAAGCTAATAATACCAATACAGTCTAAATCTCTATTTTTTAAATTAAATACCAAATAGCTATTAAAGGATTTTTCTTCATTATTATCGTGTAATTTTAAAACTATATAGTCTTAATTATATGTATGTATGTATTTATAAATATAAAAAGAACAGCATTTCTATTAGTTTAGTAATTTCCATGACACTTTTTACATGTATTATTTTAATACGTAAAGTTGATTTATATTAAAATCTATACTATTAAAACTACTACTGTGGGGCTATACTAATCACTCATAGATGGCGTTATTATTAAATGTACATATTAGGTTTGGGGCCGTCAAGTATCAAGTAAGCATTATTACCAACACATTGCCTATGCTTAAAAACGAAATGTACTTTTATTTTTGAGAGCTTTGCTTACTTTTGTTGACAAGAGGAAGGGGGGAGGGGGTAAATCTCTCAAAATCAGTTAATCTGCTTACGTTTTACTTGAACGGCCCTCTATAGTGATATAATACGAACTAATTGCTACGTTTCTATGAAACTTATATTGTTTATACACACTCATAAACAATTTCTTAAACGTATATATCGTAGACCGCATACTGCTCGTTGTCGTATCTGTTTAAAAAAATTACGTGTTTTGTAATTGTGAGAAGGCGATTAAGAATATGGCTTGAACAAACGGAATGCGTTATTAAGATTTATTCTTTAACAGACTTGCGAATATTATTATTTTAGTATTATTTGGTAAATCTATCGTTTAGCCTAATAAAATATTTTTATACTTACGTAAAGACGTAGTGGCCCGGCCAAACACACCTAAACTATCTTCAGATGGTCGAGCAGTATCTGTGATACCTGAGAATTCAGTTGAAATTGATATATTATTGACTAAAGCTATATTAGTTCTTTTTTAGTAATTTACATACATATACAATTTACATGTGTATGTGTTTTAGCGAACCCCAAAGTAGCATAATAGGCAATAGCACAATAGCAATAACTATAAAAGAATAAATTCGCATTGTAAAATACACCTTAACACAAAGATTTAAAGATGATAATACAATTTACAAAAAAAAGTATGTACAATCGTTTACAATCAAAATTACTAATATATAAAGTACTAAAAGTATGACTGACCTATGTTAGACATTTTACTAAGACTAGCCCTTTCTATCGCTTCCAGAGCACCGAGATATCTCGTCAAGTTACGGCATGATTGTTTGTCAGGTAATTTCTGAAAACAAACATTTAATAGTAAACACTTATAATATTTATTTATATGAGATTAGCTAATCTTTTGCTGTGACAACCGTTATTCACGTATTTTATAAAAATAACTAGTGACCCGCCCCAGCTTCGCACGGGTGCAATGCTGATGAAAAGCAGGTTTTTATTATGTATTGTTATTTCCGTCGCTGGAAAGCTCCGATAATATACGCGACATATACCATATAGACATATACCATCACGGACTTTTCTGTTGACCTTTTCAATGTGTACAATACTTAGTACATTATTTTGATAAAACTCATAGGGTTCTGCCTGCGTTTGCAATGTAAGCGGAAAAAACGTAATTATTTACGACATCACATTAGAAACCTCAAAAATAACAGTACTTCTCCACTATTTCATGGATGTTATTATACATATAAACCTTCTTCTTGAATCACACTACACTCTATCTATGAAAAAAAACCGCATCAAAATCCGTTGCGTAGTTTCAAAGATTTAAGCATACAAAGGGACATAGGGACAGAGAAAGCGACTTTGTTTTATACTATGTAGTGATATAAATTTATACACATAATAAAAAGCAAAATAAAAGGGTAAATATAATCTCAGGAAGTGGGGAACTTGAAAAAAAGAGCACGCTGCAACCTGCAGTATTATTAATTATCAAAAATAATACACACTATAATATGAAAGTATTTTTATATTATACAAAAATGTATGATATATAACATACCGAACACAATTCCCTCAACATGGTAGCAAGATCGATAGCGACTTGGGTCTCCCGTGGTGGAGATAAGAGCGCGAGCATTCGGCACGCGAGCCCTGCTTCGGGTGCACTCGGGCGACGAACCAAGTGACCGCATAGCACCATAGCCATTGCGCCTTGACTGTCTATAAGCTGAAATTATAAGCATTGTAACAAAAGCACATAGATTGTGACCGATTTGGCAGACGATTATAATGCGATAGAAAGAAAGAGAGAGAATAGAGAAATTGGACGGAATAAAATATCTGTTTAGGTTTCCATTCTAGAATGGAATTTGGAAAACGATAGCAATACATCGCGTATAATCAAAATATTTAATATCTCCGTAAATCAGTCTAGTATTTATTTGAATATTAAACTACTACTGAAATGGTATTTTTAAGTATTTTATCACAGAGAAGACACTTAAACGATGTTTACTAATGGAATAAATTTATTTAAATTTTGTCAAAGACAAAAATCTGATTAAAATCATAAAACGATGACCAAAAGACGAGGATAGAATTACCTCACTATTAAGTCGAGTAAGCGAGACAATAAATCTCACAACAGCCTCTTGGTCTATTTCTGCAATGGGTGAGCTGGCGGGCGCATTTGCGAGAGCACGTAGAGTCGGCATCGTCGCTTTCTATTGGAAGGAAACGAGCGTCAACTTTACAATTACAACTAAAAAAATACTTCAACACGTATAACTGATGGGTACATTAAATGATTCTTGGTCACATGACTATTCTCATATTGGTTTGGCGTTAGTGGGTTACGACGATCGCAAAATATTTCTCTTCGGCCCCATATTTGACACTCACCTGTATCTGTTCCTGAGCCCCATCCACGCCCACGGGGAACGCTTGGAAGAATACGCCAATGATTTGTCTTAACATATCTTCTTCGACTAAAAATACATTTACAATTATTTCACAGTTATAAAAGATTATGAGAATATTTAAAATATTTAAATATTTCTATAAAATATTACGCATGAGCTAAAAGCTACACAATTTTAGTCTTTAAATTCGACATAGTTCATACAAATAAAATTAATAATGTTTGAGTATCAGGTGAAATACTTTATTTTTAGTACTCAGTAAACTCCTACAGATACTAAAGTATCAGAATCTCACCAGTTGCAGGGTTGAACCACAGTAGCATCAATCGGCTAAGTATAGCTGGCGACTCCAAATGACCCAAATATAACAATCTGCAAATACCTTCCACTATTATGAGTCGATATGAGGGACTCTGAAAGTAAACAGTGTTTTAAACTCTAAATTCTCTTACATTGCTCGGCATTGAAATTCAAGAACGAATCGAAAGGCATGTGTTGCTTACAAGGAAAAGTCAAATTAAAAGAAATTCTTCTTCCACCTGAACCACTCCCTTCTCACAGGTGACAATCAGAAATCTAAATAATATATGCGCAATATAAGCCGTTATTAGCCGACATTTTAATTTTAAAAGTAAAAAAGTCGTTAAGCGTGGGCTCATGCCTACAATTATAATTCAAGGTCAAGTGTACCACTTATGTATTGTAATTAAATTAATCGTGTATTTAGTATCAGCATTGCACCCGGGCGGGTTGCTAGTAATTCTATAGAATAAATAAAAATAAACGAAGATAAACGAAACTAACCGAAACTAACGAAAACTAGCCGAAAAAAAACCGATTGTGTTTCATCCGTAAAAAATTTACCCTCATGCGTCTTTTTTTTTATTTTTTTTTATTTAAGTATTCCTACAGCTAATCACTAAACAATTACATTACACACAAAAGCCAAAACGGAATACACATATAAACAGAAATATAAAGCACAGTTTTACAAAGCACAGTTGTAAGATTGATTGATTGGTAGATTAAAATATATATTTAATATGAAGGAACAAACAAAGCCATTATTAGTAAAATATACCTGAGTTTTTTTTTTTAAGAATTTTTTAGTCACATTAAATATATCGATTTGCTGGTAATTTATGTTGTAATCTGTAGGTATGGGATACATAATTAAGAAGTCTTAAGAAGTTTCACTGGATCTAAAATTATATAGCTAACTATATAGTCAAAAATATACGCCTTACAAAAGGCCCACGTCTTGGGAAAAGTGTAATTCTAATGTCATCCAAATAAGCTTACCGGATTCTCCATAAGTTTCAGAAGTAGTTCGATAGTTGTACTGTGGCTTGACGATAGAGATATCTCGGATTCAGTTATTGTATCTGAAATACAAGGTATACTTATATTAGGCATTATTTCCAAAATTCGTATACAAATTTTATTCAAGGTAAATACGTATTTTAGTACGAGAATAAAAAATATGCTGCGAAGTAATTTGAAGAGGCACAGAAAGTATTTTTCGATCTATATCAATCATATTTTTAAGGAAAGTATGTCTTCCCGACCGCGAATCATTTTGTCCGTTAATTAATATCTTAATAACACATATTTTTTCTGTATAGGTACAACATATATAATTTGTTTTAATAGCCAGATTTGTGAAAAAAAAAGCTTGTTGCAGGAAAAGTAAACGTTACTTTCTGATAAGACCAATACCTATAAAAAGAAAAACCAAATCGTGATTTTCTTACCGTCGTCATCGTCTAGCGTATGTTGAGTATTTCGTTTCTTTGTAACTTTAGGGTCGGGCATTCCATCTTCAAAGACTTTAGCCCCATGCACACATAACAAATCCACTACACAACGAAGAGCGGTTGCAACTCGAGTCTCTTCTGATAATAAGACTAACTAAAAAAATATTTATTTACAACATACTAACTTACATACTACCCTAAGCTATAACAAATTTGATTAATCAGTTTTCCCAATTTAGCAAGCTTATAAAGTATAGAGGCTTTAGCATACAACTTGTATCCTTGAAGTCGTAGGTTCGATCACCGGCTGTGCACAAACACGCGCATTTAACACTCGTATGGTACAGAAAAACATCGTGAGAAAACACTTACTTTTTGGCAGAAATAAAAGGCTGATCACCTACTTGCCTAACAGAAATAACAAATGATCACAAAACAGATCTGATGACCAGACCTAAAACTAATTCTTAGCATTTAATAATGCTTATTAATGTAAATGTGAGCAGTGATAGTCTAGTGACTTCAGCGTGCGACTCTCCTCCCTAAGGTCGTAGGTTCGATCCTCGGCTGTGCACCAATGGACTTTCTATGTGCGCATTTAACATTTGCTCGAACAGTGAAAGAAAACATCGTGAGGAAACCGACATTTCTTAGACCCAAAAAGTGGACGTCCTGTGATAGGCACTAGAGGCTGATCACCTACTTGCCTATTTGATTTAAAAAAAAATGACCATGAAACAGATTCAGAAATCTGAGGCCAAGACCTAAAGAGGTTGTTGTGCCACTGATTATTATTATTATTATTAATGTAAATAGTTGTCATATTTGTGTACCTATTGTATTATATTTCCACTTCTATAGTCAAATATTTTTTTGAAGTCGGTTAAATATATACTTACGTTACGAAAGAAGAACGCCTTATAATTGTTCACGTACTCCTTGTCCAACATTCCATACAATGCTACTGTTTCAAGAGCATGTTCTGTTATCTCTTGATTTTCTAGTATGTCAGACTGCAAAATAAATATGTACATACAAAGAGTGAAGCATCATATGGTAAAAAAAGATGGGTTACATTTTAAAGAAAGACTTGTATTTTGCATATAAAATATTTTTTTATATTTTCTGCTTTTCGTTAGTAAAACCTTACCTCAAAATCAACTGATTTAATTTTTACTGATAGGAAAACTATACTGTGATTTTTATTTCGTAGAAGTCTGACATAAGTGTTGTCACTAAAAAGGTCTCTCTTTGGACTAATTTGACCCATTTGAGGCAAATAAAAAATAAAATACTATGTATTTTTTATGTTTTACCTAAAAAAAGTAAATCTAAATATTTACTTACTCAAGTGACCTAAAACATAAATAACAAATATTTTCATATAACGAACATATCGAATTAACTTCAATTACTTTATTTTATTCTTTAGCTGGCATCACTGCCTACTCGTTCCAGGTTTAGTAAACCTTTTTGAGAAAATGAAATGTTATTTTTACTTGTGCGTTTTTTACTGTTTGTGATGAAAAGGGACGTAATTATCTCTTGCCGTTAAACCACTTATAATTTGGAGCACCACACTTAGTAAAATGGATACATTCACTAACAAATAAAATTAATGTATAGACTCAAATATTCAACTCGTATTGAAATAAAAAAAGGTGCCCGGAAAAAAGATTTACCATCTCTGACATGTCAAAAAATGACAGCTGTCAGAATGATACGGAAAAAAACGGGGTATATGTTTATTTTTATTCACTCACCTTTAGTTCTTCAAACATAGTATTCAAAATAGGCGTGACTGTCTTTAACTGAGGTGTGTCAAGAGCACTATTGATGATAATAAGGCATTTCTCCAATGTTTCACTATCTGACCTCCTTTCTCGAATGGTCTAAAAATATATGCAATTATTATCTATGTTTATAAACAAAACTGAATTGCTAATCGTTTGTCTAGTTAAAACTAGAGAACGGTTGGAACGATTTGGCTAAATTCGATGTTGAAATATTCGTGGAGGTTCAAATATTATATACAGTACGAAAACTCAATATAAAACCGGAATTTGAGTTCAGATATGGAATAACCGTTTAGTAATTGATTACAAAAATATAACAGTTGAAAAAGTAGATTAAGACGGAATTAAAAAATAATTTACTTTTGGTAAAAAAAATTGACTTACTGGCATTGCCGGTGGTGGGGCTGCCTTTGTTTCGAGTTCTTGTAGTTTCTGCTGAATTTCGGATACCTATAAATAAAAGTAAATTGTTAGTGATAATAACGTACATTCACAACGTTCATTTATTGATACCCTTTAATTCTTCAGGTGCATACAAAATATTCAACATATAAAAACGTGAATTAGTTCTATTAAAATTATATAATTTATCTTACCTTTGCTTTACATTCAGCTGCGAGCTCATAGTTTTGTTCCCTCACAGCTTCGTCTTGCGCATCAGTTGCAACATTTAAAGAGACTCTCAGTCTAGCCCTCTTAAATTAAAAAAAAAAAGTTTTAAAACATATACTGTGCCTGCTTCTCGCATTGACTATGCGACAAAGTTGACAGTTTTTTCTTAATAACTAAGCGACATGATGAAGAATTAAAGAACAATTTGCAATTGACATTGTAAGAAAATTGTATTCATTCGTAATTAGGTTTTAAGCCAAATTAAATATGAAAGTAATCAATAATTGAATTAAATTTTTTTTATAATATAACAATAAGTATAATCCAAATTTGTAAATGTACTACTATAATGTAACGAATATAACTTTAATGAATGTATATCTTCCTAATATCAATATATTTATTAATTTTATCTAGCAATCTAAATTATTATTGAAAGATAAGTAAGGCTTTATACTTCATTTTTTTTTTAATTTTTGATAGAATACTTCATCGGAATCAGATCCTGGAATATTACCTTTAATTTGATCTCATCACTATCAACAGGCGATGACACCAACGACATTTCCACTTCAGGATCCCGCAAAGAAGATATCACAGAGTAAATAACTTCTAGACGAAGAGTTATATCCGATATAACCAACTCTAGTGCCGATACGAAGGCTCTAATGACGACACAATCCAGATGGCCGTAATCACCTAAAAAGATTGATTTAGTTTAGCAGTCTATGCCGAAAGAGACCCGAAAGCTTAGCAATCATTCAAACTATTACAATTCTTATTCGTTAAAGTTGAATATAATATTAACGTAACACGAGTTTTCAATACAACAAAAAGTGCAATTTAATTTTAATTAATTTTTAATTTTGCATAATATGTATTTAAGTTATAAACAGTTTTGATTGTATAATTTTATACTGATACCTTAGTAAAATAACAAGAATATAAAAGTTTTAATGTGACAAGCACTTATAGGCAAACAGGACATACACGCAGAGATAATACAAATATTAAAAATCCAAAAACTAAACAAAAATTGATTTTAAAGTGTGAGGAGTGTTTATGGATATCCAGACCTAGCTCGTTTATCAGAATGCGTGTGTACTGCGAGTGAATGTACGTTATCGAATTTCAAATAAAATAAAATTGAGATAATGAATTGAGAATTTATTACAATCATGAATTTAGTATAACAAAAATCGCGTTTGAGCTATTAAAATGGACTGACTTGTGTACCACGATAGAATTTGTCATGACTTTTGGAACAATCTGTTACAGAGGGATAAATATAACAGTAGGCAACACAACAGAAGCTCTCCATCAGGGAATTTTTTTCACTTATTATTAATGAGGAAATGGATTTTTACTACAGGTTGAAATATTCTTACCAGTAAGTGCATCAGTTATGAGCGTCTGTAACGCTGTTCTGCCCATGGGATCTGTGGTATCGTATACTTTAAGCATACAAGCTAACTCATGGAGTACATACTGACGGGTGCTAAAGCCCACTTGGTCTTCCGTAGCCGATGGGCATGGTGATTCCAATATACTGCAAAATATCTTTCTTAACAGAAATTAAGTAAATTTTTCCTGCCATCCTATTGTCGAGTTCACATTAATATATTTAGTGTCTGTTTCAAAATGTCCGGATAAGTTCCAAATAAGCTATTTATTACTTATTGGTAGGATAAACACTGTTGTTGCGTTTCACGACCGTCAGATAGCGCTATTCGTCATGGAACTCAAAGTTTCTTATTCGGAACTTTTATCTTCCAAATAATTTATGTGTTGCATAGCTATTTGGGACTTTATCCATACATTGTGAAACAGACCCTTAAAAACAAAACATATTCTTACTAATAAAATTAGAAATTCATATGTATATATTTATAAACATGTCTAAGTATTATACATATGGTTTGAATTTTCTAGCTGGCGTTCCTAAGTTTTTATTGCCTCACTTGCAAAGATAATATGTTGTGTAAGGATTAAGTCAGGATCGCCATTTTAAACCAATATATTATATTTTTACTTACGCTCTAATGTATCCAATTAAAACAACCAAGTCAGGAATGACCATTTCCAATGTTTCGTCATCGTTTATCTTCTGTAAATGTTCCGCTAGATGGCGCCAATACCAAGCTGTTTCCTTATTCAGTTTTTCAGCTGGAATTAACCTCAAGTTCTTGTCTGTTGGCAGCCATTCTAAAAGCTCCGATATTGGTAAACGTCTGCAATTGATAACATTATTAGGAAAAAAAATTGGCATGCATTGAATTTTTTTTTTAATATCACTACAAACAAAATCTGTTTAGTCAGTACAATCGGATTAATATAATCTAACTCAATATGTACAATATAAAGATGACACTTTTAGAGTAATAAGGAAAATTATAAGCAATGTTTTTAAACTATATAACTTTATTGATAATCAGAATCAGATTTATAAACATTAAAAAAATTATATAACTGTATAATAAAATTTAAATCAAGACTTACTTAAACAAAGACTCCAATAACTTTCCGGCAACATATTGGGAATCTTTAGCATCATTTACATTATCAAGACGTATTGCTTTGAGTAAGTAGACAATATTGCCTTCGAAAGAACTCAGCCACCCTGGTATTAATATTTCTTCTACAACTCGTCGTACGCGCGGGTTTCGTTCTGTTAGGCCAACCTATAATGGGAAGTGGTTGAATCATTAAAAAGATACATGGTCCACATGATATGAACGCTACAATGAAATACAAAAATGTATAATGTATAATAAACTGTCTAGTGTGATGAATGTGTCAATGTTGGTTGTTGTTATTTTTAATTACTAAGATCAATCATTTGTTTTTTTTATTACTTTTGTATGTATATTATTCTATAGTTTCAAGGTTTGTAAATATGAGAGGAACATGTATACTACCTTATTACTACTACTACCATACAATAATTGACCTGTATAGTAGATTTATTCTAGGAATACATTACAACTACTATACAAATATTGTAAGTTCTATTTTAAATAAGTATGTGTGGAGTTTATAGCCCATTCTTCTTCTAAACTTTATTTTATTTAACATTCAAAAGTGTTATTTTAGGTGGTCTAATTGGATTTGAATTAATGATTTGACTGACTTTGAAATTAAAACATTAACTGTGAATTCCTGAAAAAGTATGTTAAGTAGATAAGATACTTTTGAAATATACAAATAAAAAATGTAAATGAATTTCAGACATTTTCATTCTTTAACATGTAAATGTTGGTATTTCTTATAATATATGATCTCAAGTCACTTGTGTCTGTGCTTTAATATTGTGTGATATTTAAATTTGACTGTGCTTAAAAAAAAGGGTTAAGATTGAATATTTTGAAACACAAGACTTGTAAACTTAAAAGTTTTATATATAAGTACATTGATCAGTGAGTTAAATGCAGGAATGTATATATGCCTATGTTTGAGGTTTGATGATTTCACATAAATAAAAATCAAACTCACCTTCAAAGTATGAAGCCTCTGCTTAACTCTCAAAAGTTTGACATCAATAGCTGATATGTACAGAAATGCCGCACGGCGGACTGCATCATCAACATCACATAGTCTCTCCAACACAAATGGTACATTACGCACACATTTTGCTATTGACATAAGTATTGCTCTAAAAAAATATAACATAGCACTTAAGAGATCTTGTATTTTCCAATAATGTTGCAGAAAAAAAGGATGTTCATAATTTAATATATCTAAAAGAAGCGATTTATTTATAAATTATAAGTATAACACTTCAAAACTTATTTTTATACATTTTTTCTGCATAAACTGACTGGCATGCACTAACAATAATTCATTAATTCAAATTCAACATATAAAAAAGATACCTTCGAACAGATGAGCTAGGATCACAACTCATGTGAAAGAGATAAGCACGGGTGACTTCATCATCAGACTCCATGGGATTCTGAAGTCTTTGCAATGCCATTGCAGCACGGCATCGTACGGCACTACGTGTATCTTGTAGGCGTTGGAGCTGCAGTGGATAAAGGTAAAATATCAGTTGTCTCTAGACCACTACACTACACTATTGCAGGTTGCAGATTTTGGTCACTGGATTAAAACTGTGTTCTCTGTGGAATCTGATTAAAAATATACAATACAAGCTTTATCACATAGATACATGAATGTCCACACTAATAAAGTAAATATACAACTGAATAGAAATAAGTTTAGGTTTAGATTTATTTTAAAAACAAACTCTTTATTTATTACAAAATTAAAAATTTATAGATTGAAAGGTACCATGTACTTCAAAATGTTATTTTTTACCTGTGAAGTAAGAAGCTTATCACAAAGATCATCATCCAATGATGCATCATCACCAAGAGCTGCTAGTACAGCTGCCAGCAGCTGACTTGCTCTATATCTGACTGACTGTCCAGAGACACATTGACACTGAAATATAAAATTTTCCCCTAATGTACAAGAATCCATAACCCATATGTAATTTGTTATTTACACTCAGAAGCCCCTTTTCCTATAAAAAATGAACTGAAATGAATGTAATTCATACTTACTTCAAATATAATGTTAAATATAAACATAAGGAATTCCTCTTCATCATCAAGTGAAGTGCAAAATGTTGCAACAAATTGAATAACACGATCCACATTTGCACTGGTGTCTCCGAAAGTAAACAAATAGTGAAGGGCATTCTTAAAGCTTTCTCTGAATATATCTTCATCTAACTATAATGATTAAAAATAATGTAAAGCTTCACAACCCTTAAATATACACTTTAAAAAAATAATTTACCTTTCTGTAAAGTTTAATCGTTTCCTTTACATATTTTTTGTGTTGAACAACATTGTACTGAACATTATCAAATATCTTAAAAATCGCAGAGTTGTTACGTGGATTAGGTGTATATGCTTTTTCCACAATTTCATTTTCAACATGAGGCATTTTAATATCCTTTTTACAATACAAATATTACACGAATAACAAACAACAGCAAACAGCTTTCAATTTGAACTTTGAAGCAGTGACCGTTGATATTTTTTATTAGCCAGTGTGGTATATAACTATGGGACGGCTAGAGCTATTCGACATTGAGTATTCACTTGATTGCTTATGATATAATTATGTTGTGTTAGTTACCTAAATAACTGCTACCACTTCTCTATCCGTATTTTCCACTACAATTAATATCATCAACAAAATACAGTTAAAAATTATAAATACAAAATATCAGAACTAAATCAAATTGATCCTCGTGGTATATTGACCTAAAAAAAAACGAAATTAGAGTATTCGTTTGACATATTACATTTTAAATTAAATAAATTTAACTAGAATATCGACTTTATTTTACATTTCATTAAGAAGTTTTAATAATTGTATTTAATATGTAATAGACGGGAACTGGAATAAAGTTATAACTATTTCCATAAAATAAAAAAAGGACTATAAATAGCCATAAAATCGTTCATGGTAACTAAAGAAATTTGCCCTCCGGGAAGACGTAATTAATAAGTATATTATTATAACTTAAAATAATCATCATTGATGAATAAATAATTGAAGCCGTGCACTAATTTGTTAAATAAATATTATGTATTAGAGGATCGCTATTTTACTGTAACGAGCATTACTTTAATCGAATTAATAAAGGTTTCTTATGTCACTGTCATAACGACAGCTATATTATTTGTTCTTATCTAACGTGTAAATGCCTACTATTCATGTTAGAATATAGACCGCTATAATTACCAGTTGTGCTTTTTAGCTTAGATTCTAGTTCAGACTATAGAGAGACTAGTTCTAAATATATACATTATGTATGTATATTGTTATAGTATGTTGTAATATGTATATAATATAAAAATTTGTATATAATGAAAATTTTTTAAATTTCCTAATTTTCCGCGCAATTTTATTATTTTTTCCTTGCATAAAAAAAACCTTCTCACATTAACCAACATAACAAAAAAAGAATTAGGGAAACCGGTCCAGCCGTTCACGCGTGATGCCGTGACCAGCGGAAATAGGGATTAATTTATATACATAATTTTGTATATTATTATTTACTTCTATATAGCAATTGTATTCTGAAATAATGCACTAAGTAGTGCAAAGTTGTACAGTAAAGTAATGTAAACTAGTGTTGTAAGTACAAAGTTTTTGACAACTGACATTAATCTTTATCTAAACCTAGTCTATATATACCAAGTATTCTATTTTGATTAAAATTTACTTTTGATATATTTATATGATTTTAAGGGAACAGATACGTACTGGCTTCATTTTCATATTTTCTTCGCCGATAGCTTCGCCCTTGAATATATTTTATAACAATGGTAAATAAAAAAACAATGTTAAAAAATTTATTATAATATACATTAGACTTGAAAATGAACATAGTGTATCATTTAATATCTTAGACTGAAGAACCAATCAAGCATTTAATAATAGTTAAGCACATGTTTCATTATTTTTACATTAGGTTGGTAACTGGTAAGGTTAAGTAAAGCATCACATTTTTTAAATAAAAGCGTAAATTATTCATATGTTTCTAAATGGTAGTAGGTACTTAAACTATATTTATAAAATGTGATAGTAAATACAATTTATCTTTAACTTTAATTGTGCAAAAAAATAAAAGCACAATATTCGAGCATCCAAACATTTCTGCAGTAGAGAATACATAGAAACATTTGTCAAAGCATTTTTAGTGACTACTCGAGATCTTCTATAAGTGAATCTAACTCCTTTTTTAAGCTTAGAGACATTTCCTTTTGCATTAGAACATCGTCTTTCAACCTATCTACATTTGCCATCAGTAAAGTGTTTCCCTTTTTCAAAGCCAGAATTCTGGTTTCATGTCTTTTTAGTCGTTGATTAAGATTTTCTTTCTTCTTTGGTAATGGCGCATCCTAAAAAAGAAATACCAATAAACTAGTTGGCATAATAAGCTAACTAATGACAGCACTGCAACAGTAACAGCAACATTTACCTAATATAAAAAGCAAGATATTTTTTTGAAGTTATACTTCTTTTGGCGCGATGGAGAAAAATGATGAGAGTAAATTTTACGATGCGCGCGCACATCGACACCTGAATTCTATATTTGTTATTTTTTCCATACGGCAAAGAAATACACACAGTCTTTTTTTTAAGTTTACCAGCATCATAACATGACTTTTACTGTTTACATACCTCGGGTTCACTTTCACTCTCAGTTTCACTTTCAGTGTCTTGTTCTGTCTCTGTTTCAGTTTCTTCTTCCTCAGATCCACTCTTTTTTTCATCTTCAGACTCTTCTTCCTCATCTTCTTCTTCTTCATCTTCCTCTGAGCCTACCTCTTTCATCATCGCTGCCATTTTATCTACTTCACGTTTGAGTTCCTTGTATTTTTTTTTCTCGTCCCTGAAAATGAAATTCAAATAAATACACCTATTATTTCACTCCTACCCATTTAATTTTCATAAATCACCTCATCTACTCATATAACACCAAACTATTTAAATAAATTTGTAAAAAAATATTAATTTACTTTAAAGCAGCTTGCTGGTTTTTCAAAGACATCTTGTAGGCCATTCGCTCCCGTTTCATGTTGTCTTGTTTCTCTTTCAAGTGTCTGATTTTATTTCTCATATTTCGAACGTCTTTCTCTAATCTTTTTTGTTTTTTCTCCTCAGATTCTTCCTGTAATAGAAGTATAAATATTATGTAGATAAAACAATGGAAATACAAAGACTCACGTCACTTCATTCAATGGTAAGATAGTTATACATTATATCCTAAACTATTTTCATGAAACTTTTGCGTTCTTGGAAGGGTAAATAATTTAAGCTCGATGGAAGGAAGGAAGGAAGAATAATAATTTTATTATTACGTCTTTATAAAACATTAAACAAAAATATGATATGTTCTCGATACATACTTCTTCCTCTTCAGATTCTTCTTCTTCTTCGAAACTCTCATCTTTAGTAACAGACAATTGTTTGACAGCATGGCTTGATCTTCTCGACCCAACATTTGTCGGCACTACTCCCTACAAATAATAAACATTTAAAATTAATATTCCTTAACAGGAAATTAACAAACATCAAAATATTTGCTATTCTAATGGAATACTATGATGACAATAACCACTAAACTAGCAACACTAATTCTGTAAAACTTTAGCTTTTGCTATGATGAACAGTCTCATGTTTAATTTTTGTTACCTCATCATGTTTGTTATTGTTAGTAAAAGCATTATTATAAGCGTCAATTGTGTTTTTTCTGATCTCTTCAGCTTCTGGGGATGTTACACTTATATTCAATTCTTTGCATTGTTTGAAAAATTCTAACCAGCTTTTTTGTTCAGCAGTATGACAATGTCCCAATTTTAAAAGTTCCTTAAACTGTTGCTGTGAAACATTATATAAACCAAATCATACGTTATCTAGAAATATTTATATATACTTTAACAGTAATGAAACAGCAACATGTACACTGGTACAGCCCTATTATAACACTTACAGATAACGCTTGTTCTAATTTCTTTTCCAATTCCATATTTTTACGTTTAACATCTTCTAATTCAGTCAGAGCGTCATCTCGATCTTCAGCTGCTTGTAAATACTGTTTTTGAAGACTATCAGCTGTTTCTTTGGCTTTGTCCACCTCCATTTTCAAACTGTTAACTAACCGTTCATCATAAGCATCTGTCACCGAGATAACAGTTTTGTGTTGTTCTTGTTTAATAAATGCTCTCTCTCTAGCTAGTTCAGCTTCTAAATTCTGTATTCTGGTTAACAATCGCCTGTTTTCTCTTTCTTGCACCTCCTTGTTCCTGAAAGTTTAAACCATGCAAATATAATTATGAAACACAACACTTCATTTTCGTTAGTATTTTTGCCGTGGAGCAGACTTACCTCAATTCTATGGCTAAAAGTTGTTTTGTTGATTGAAGATCGTCTCTAACTTTATCAATGTCATCCATTTCATCTATTTCTTCTTCTTCTGCAGCAGGAACCTATAATAGTAAAGATTTCCCCTTTGATTATATCACATCTAAATTTATTTACATATATGTTTTTTTTGGACCTTAAATAAATACCTCTGCCAGTGCTACTCCTGATGGACTTGCTGCTAAATTAGCCTGCGACATTGATTTTTGCACTTGTTCTTCTATCGTCATTTGCCTTCTGAATTTCCGTAACCCTTCTAAAATTGGTTTACTCCTATCGTTACATTTGACTTTCTTTAACCTAACTCCTTTTGAGATTTCTTTAAGCAACTCATTGTGTGAATTCGGTTTCTCAGATTCAAATATAAACTGTCCTTTGTTTTTCACAACAACCGATGTTGTTATAATGGGACTGGACCTGGAATTTTATAGCGAGATATCAAGTGTAAGACGAAATGGTCGAATAGCACTACATCCTTCCTCCACAATGGTATCTAACGCATGCTAGAACAATTACCTGTCATTGCAGACAACGTGTTTCAACTTCTTTCCTTCTTCCACTTCCTTCATCATATCACTCCAATCGGGCCGTCTTCTCGGTCTGCTCCGCAACTGTTCAATTTTCTTCAGTTTTTCAGAATCAAGCTTAGGCTTTTTGAATTCAGGTGGCGGTGGTAACTTTGGTGGCGCCGGTGGTGGCGGCGGTGGTGGTGTAGGCTTTAGTAAACCTGTAAATTAAGCGATGTTACGATCAAAAAAATTACAGACATTCTTTGTATCATCGCTCAAGTCTTTAAAAAAATATATATATATATATTGTTGATTTAAAAAGTCCCACAATTGTCTGTGTGTTTTAAATCATTTTTATATTTGTAGGTACATTGCTGTACTCCCAACTAAAAAAGGTGGCTTAGTTTGCATATATAGCCGTAATCGATTTTGATGACTTACTCATACCTTATCGTTCAACAAAATAACCAAAATTAAATTAACAATTGGTTTAGCAATTAGTTCGGTAATCGTTCTGTGGGCACCTGGTTCAACATATGGTCGTGCGCGGATAAACTGCCTTAAAAAGTGCTCAGTTGTGGAATAACGGATGTCGATGTCATAATAATATATGTTCATTATATATATTTTTTGTAAACTTCCTTAGACTATGGATATAATATGATTGGCTGCCACAAACGGTTATCCCATATTCAGCAGTCATGCATAATATGTTTAATATACCTACACACGTATTGATTTTTTATAAATAATTTTATTGATTCAAGTAAATCTAACAATGCCTTATAATTTATATATAATCAAATCTTAAAGGAGGCTCTACCCGATGCTATATATTATTTATCTTAATAAATGCATACATTGTGCATAGGAATTTATTCATACCTTCATAGTAGGGAATAACGTCATCCAGTAGTGTCATTTTTACTGTCACTCAAAAAAAATCAAAAGCTGTTATTAACTGTTAATTTAATAACAAATTATAAGCTGTTCTATACTGTTTAAAACTTTTCGCCGAACCTAAAAGATGTCTAGTATTTGCACCTGATCTGCACACGCGTCGCACACGGAACTAACTGTGACTATTTTGGATCACATTAAGACCACAAACTGTATATCTTACAGGACATCAAAAGGGATACTAATAGAGAGAATTTTAATGGTGCAAGATCTTGTTTGGCTAGTTCTTAAAATTTACAGCCAAATAAAGATAATAATAAAGGTTCATGATGTAGAAAAAAATGTGTTCTTTAAAGAACTGGTTAGGTATTTTGTATGATTAAAGTGCGTAATTGTAGATGATATTTTAGGAGCGTCATTGTGTTAACTGCCAAGATCGACTTTCTATGGCATTTGATTGATACGCATCGAGATGTTTCTATGAATAGAACTTTATAGTTTATGAATTCAGTTTATGTCTGTCCGCTTTTGTTTTGAGTGATAATATCGACAGTATTAACTATAACGCGATTCATCGCGTATACGTATACGTCATGTATACTTTAGACAAAAAATCCTTAACTTCTAAACCGCATATTTTATAAATCTACTTACTTCGTAAACTCTCATTTTTAGTGAGAGTGTGTCCCTTCGGAATTTCATTTGCTAATGTTTTATCAATATTCTCCTTGACCCGTTCATGAAGAGGATCTCTCCATTTCTTAAGCATTACGTCATCTTTGGAGGGCGCTTTTTGTAAAGGTTTGCGTGGAGGCAGCTAAAAAGGAAAATCATTGTTGATATATTTTTATATATACAAATCTGTATATATAAAACACGACAACTGTTTTTATTTATTACAATATTTGTACGTGTATTTATCCATATTTTTTGGTACTTACCTTTGAAGGATTTTTCTCTAACGGCGTTGGAGGTTTTGTTGCCATACTTGTTTTGTCTTCTTTCTTGTTTTCTAGTTTGTTTTCTTTAATTAGAGTATTAGGTATTCCTTTACCGTTTACAGTTACGTCATTCGCCGGAGTTATTTTTGATTTATCATTTTTTTCAACAGATTTTCGATCAATTATACTAATAGATTTTTCTTTTGGCTTATCGTCTATCGTTTTAACACTCTTTAAAATTGGCCGTTCTGAAGCCTTGGTTTTTTCCTCACTTTTACTTTTATCTGCGGCACCTGATTTTTGTGATGTATTGGAAGTAATATTTTTTTCGTCTGTTGTCTTTTTATCGTTAAGGTTCGTTTTCTCTGTGATATTACTTTTTGTTGTAACTTTGTTTATAAGTGTTTCTTCCGCTGGTTTGTTATCAATAGTCTTTATAGTAGATTTTGTAAACCTAGGTTTGTCATCTGATGGCCTAGAAGCTTTTTCAGCTAGTTTAGCTGTTGAAGGTTTTACAAGTTTTTCCTCTACTGGTCGGTCTTCTGGAGATGCACCGTTGATGGCTTCTCTAAGTGTAGCTTGTTTCTTCAAAAGAGCTGAAATTAAAAACAAGAAATTCCAAGTTTCACTAGGAACTTAAGAATTACTAGGTTTTTTATATGTAACACTGGCTTTCCATTGTTAGCTTGTTAGTGATATGAAAAAAAACTGAATTCCTGCACTTATGGTACCAAAACACTTTGAAATATCTATTATTTTAATAAGGGCAAGAAATAATAATTAAGAGGTAAATGATTGGGGACATGTGTTAACAATTCGCCTCGTATGCATTTGATATCATTAAATATGGACGTAAATAAACATTGCTAGTGCCAAGATGGCCGACCTTCGCTGTTCTAGTAGGTTTATTTACCAAATTAAAATTCAATTACCCAAGTTTTTGTCAAGTCTCACCTTATCTATCAATAACGTATGTACATTTAACAATGGTGACTATGCTTAATAAAATACGCTGTTAATTGCTTAATTTAAACTAGCAAAGCATTTCTGAAATAAATATACTAGGTATGCATAAATGTACGTCTAAAAGTGTTCTAATAAATCATACTGTAACACCAACATCTACGTTTATTTTGTAAAATCGTGTCCTCTCTAAAAATATCTCGATTCGTTGGCGTTGGCTTGGAATATCTCAGCGAAACGATAATTGTAACGTGTCATGATACAGTTTAAAACACTTGACTGTTTTTCAGAATTTTACTACTTTAGTGCTCTTGTTACACTATAAAAGTTTTGCATGCATTTTATTTGGTCTTTTAACAGCGCCATTTTAAAATTAATTAGTATACATCTGTACTAAATACATTGCTATATCCATACTTGTAAAATGTACTGTACTTATGAATTACGAAAAACATAACATCGATAAATCTTCAGTTTAACTCTAGAATAGAATTTAAATTGAGAATTGTGCAAGTCACGACGTAACTTCTTTTCTATATATGTGTGTCATGGCTTTCTTGGACCATAGACGAGATTTTTTATTTCGTTTTTTATTCGCGGCTTTCTGTTGAAATATTTTACTGTATTTACAACTTTTAATAATCACAAGATAACACGAGAAAATGTCGTTAGTAAACTAATTTACGTAACCGTACTAAAGTAATTCACCTTTCCCTTGCACAACAACACTTTAGCAAATTTTCTAAACACACAACACGTCACACTTCCAACTCCAGACTAACAAACTTGGGAACTATATGAGTAAGTATTGGAAGTGGTGTCCATGCCAAACTTTCAGCCACGTGTTGACGTCAGTATGTAGGTGATTATACACATATAGTATGCACTTTTGAAATATCGTAGAGGACGCGTATCAGCCTTGATTGATGATAAATCACGACGCAAACTGTGGCGTGTGATAATCCAAGCCGTGGGCCATGGGGCGACATTGCTGCTTACTTTAACAATATTTATAAACACGTACTTGTCCACAATTCACAATTAAGAACCTATAAAAGCATGACTATGAAATGCCTTTAAACTATTTATTCGAATAGTTCAGTTTACAAATATGACTAAATTTATAACACATTTTCTAATTAATGATTTAAAACAGCTGCTAATCTAAAAACACGAGGATATGTTTAGAGCCTGCATCACACAACCTAACGTGGGAGGAGACGCGTCGCACATTTTGAATTCTGGTACATGAAATTAATAGCCACTGCCCCTGACTTCGTTTATGTGATTTGTTTACCAACTAAAGTATTTATAAGTTAAAAAAATATTAAATAATCGTATTATTCCTCTACGATTTGTTATATGAATATATTAGTAACGTTCATTGAGTTCGGTGCCATAAATACCTAACTGGAGAATTTGTTGTGTCGTCACGTATAACACTGAACCACTTTGAATTGATGTCTTAACAACATCAAGATACAGATACGATCCGCTGTTTATTTTGTAAAGTACTATTTAAAAATAGGATATGTAAATATTCATAAAAACTTTAATAGCTGATATGTCAAGTTACTTAACATATGAAACATTTACAGTATTATTAGCTTATTTAAGACTATTTTTATTTATAACCCTTATGTATACATCTAAGCCCCAAAAACTTAAATAAAATATTGTTTAGTCGTACTGTCGCTTCAATTAAATTTTTAATGTTAGTCTTACTTGAAAATAAGTTAAACTACATCTCATTCGTGTTTATAGGGAACTATTATTAATAATAATTATTATTATAAATAAGATGTCGTTTTATTATAAATAAGATCTCTAAAAATTCATCATTCACAAACGTAGGACTAGTTTTCAATAATCAAACAATCACATCAAACGTGGAGTATTTTTAATACCCAAGGAAATATCTCTTTCATAATTATTTCTTTATATAAAAAAATATAAATATTTCCTATTTTTAATACAAGTATTCTGACTGTATAAAGCCTGAAAAAATACAAATTTAGGAATGGTAGGGAAAGACCTCGAGAGATTTTGCTACGATTGAATCTTAAAGGGAATTATCGAATGGTTTACAATTCCGATTCCAAGTAAGTATGCAATCGCCGGTACTTACGTTTAATTGGCTTAATGACGAACTCTTCCTGACTGGCCAAAGGCGGTGTGCTTTCTACTGGTTTTAATTTCTTCTGCGTCCATGATGGTGGCGCCTGAGAATCCTTTTCCTTGACCCAGGGTGGCCTAAAGGTCTCTCGTTTGGGCGCCGACTCCTTACTTACGTTGCCGATTGGCATAGTGCTACTGTAAAGTGTAAAATGTCTGTGTGTATAATATTATTATGCCATTGAAGAAATGCTGTTTTCTTTCTTACTAATTTATACACGTCTAATCTTGAAAATCTATCACATTTTTTTAGTAGTTTCATACGTATATGACTCGACTTATATTATATAAAAAAATATATGCAATGGTCTTGAAGTGTTACACAATTCATCACTTCTCATTTAAATAGAATTAATTAATTCAATTCAATACTTAAAAAAACACGATCGTATGATAATTATAAAACAATTTTAATTATAAATGTTTTTATATAAACATTATTATAATGTCGTGTCTTACGTGTGTTTTGTGTAGTGTACACAGAAACCCACTAAAATCACAGCACACCACTAATGAGACATCATAATTTAAAACAAAAAATCCTTTAAATATGTTGATAGAATAAACGCAGCGTCGGCCGCGCGTGATTCTCAACTAGACGGAATTTCGTGTTTGAATAATCTCTGGAACTTATAAATAGGTACAAGACGGTGTACATGTTGCGGACGAGATTTTATACAGCGAAATAATTTGGGATGTTGGGATTCATTAATGAAATTAATTCATTATACGATGACGATGTATGCAATTTTACAATTTTGGTTATAAAGAGAAAGTCGATAACAAATGAGGATGCTGTGCGCCTAGCAAAGAATAAATGTAACATTTTTTGGAAACTAAATTTATTAAAAGCTGCATTTATATATATGTAACATTTAAAATATTAAATTGAACAGCCCTTAAAAAAATATTTACCTGCGTATAAATTTTAGGAATAAATGTTAATATCTATGAAATTATTAAGAGACGCGACCGTGACGAAAGCTCTCATAAACATTTTTATTAAATCGTCGACGAAACGCTTATTTTTAGCATTTCCTGCTCCGCTTGTTCTTGTCAATGACAAAAGCTCCGATCAAGAATATAAATTAACGATACTACACGGTCCTATAGTGTTTAAAAGCTCATAGTGGCGACATTAATCTTCATCGTCATTCACAATACGTCACACATTTATTAATTACTTTACTTAAAATTTGAAACAATGTAATTACTAACAAACTGCTATTATAAAACAGTGAACTAATTCCCTTCTGTGTATTCATATGTCAGCCAATTTTCACGGTTGTCACGTATCTTCACGATTTTGTTATATTCGCGGGTAGTACAAGGTACTAGCCGGGGATTCACGTCTTACGGGTTACGGTAGGGATAATACAAATACCAGCCCATTATCAACTAATATTAGTCTTTGGCTCCATATTTCTGCATCTGTTTGTTATTTTTCTCTATGGACAACATTTGGTACATGCCAGTTTCCACGCGATATTATCTATATATAAGCAATTTGAATGCGTATAGAAAGAACGCAGAACAGATGGGAATAAAACGCATAGCGACAAGGTTGAGAATCAAAAGCATTGCTACTGCAAACATTACGCATTACCTAGACCTCGTCAAATTATACCTAAACCATTTTTCATAAATCACTGCATCATCGGTTTAAATCAGTGCGGGTATTATTGACTGTATCGCAAACAGACAGGCGCTCATTACGGAGTGGTTCACTAATAAGAGATTGTTAAAGTTTACTTTATTTTTCGACGTAATCACCTTTCTGGTTTAAACACTTTGTGTATATCTTTATAAAGCTAAAATTCGCTTTTTTAAATATTCTTGGTCCCTGAGGGGCTCTGGGGCAGGTGAATATAGAGTGTCCTGCGTAAAATACTCTTTCTAGTGGCTCCATGATTAAGAGCGGGTCCTAAATGTATCTTTATTTATTATTGCAATGGTTGACTCTAATTAAAAACACAATTTAATGTAAATTCCTCGATTTATAAAAAAAACACCTCTATATTTTACCTAATTTTGTTTTTATTCAATCATGGCGAGTATTATCTAGCCATAAAATAACACGACGATCCGCAAAGGCAATGATACACATGTAATAATTGTTCAGCCACTTCTACCTCGTTTGAGCCCAGCACACCTATGCGTAACAGTAAAATATGAATAAGCACCCTTAATATTGCTCTCAAGTCCTAATTTATCAGCTCTGAAGTAATTTTTTTCAAGCAGAGATATTTTATAACCGCGTGATATATTTTTTTAATATTAATAAATCCAATATTTGGGCTATGTGTGTGTGTTCATTTCTTGTTTTTTCTTAAAATGTATTTTCACTATTTATTGAACACCTCTCGTAATCCTACAGCTAACAAAAAATATATTTTCAGAGATGATTGAATCTTATAATCAAGGTGCTCAAGTTTGGAATCCATTGCGTGGTTTATACCCTCTATGAGTTTCTGTAATTCATCTTTTGTTACGCAACGGTCGCTGAATCAATATATCCTTCTTATTGCGTCGCGCCTTTGAGGTACGTCCATTTGCAGGTGAAATATTTTGAGTGCGATAGTCATTGCATAAGCATGGAGGACATACTATCCGGGAATAAATTAATGTTTCCGCAATATACGCTCATTCATTGTGACAGACTGTGAAGCATTTTGTACACCTCCAAAAACTCGAAACGAAACTCTTCAAGCGGTTAATATGGTGTCGGCAAACCGCAACTTTGATGGTGTTTTCCAAGTTTCATGAAAAACGACAAGTACAATGGAAGAGTCTAGTAAATGTAATAAAGTGAGTTTGACTCAAGCAGCTTAATCTAAAAAAAAATACGTCACGGTACGTCATATGTTACATCTTTGTTATTTCTGCCAAATAATGACTATCCCACAAATTTCCTAAGCATTCGCCAGCTAGTTTAGTAAATGTTGTAACTAACGCTACGGCGGAATATCTTTCGGGCTGTTAATTACACGGCTAGGCTGTTCATTGAACGGTTAATAAAGCTAGTTGGTTGCGACATATATATTAACAAAAAAATATATATGATACAGATAAAAGTTATCGAAGAGTTCTGACGCTACGATTTCTTATGATAATAGAGCAATCAAAATTTAAAGTATAAAGTATATTGAATGTCGGTATACACAACGGTTTTAACTTAAATAACCGAAGGAGGGGGTAATCAATTTGACGTTATTTTCCTTTTTTTGGCTAAGTTTAAGCATAGTGCCTCCGTCCGTAGATGATTGAGGTGTCGAATTGATTAATATCATCCTCATACCACGTACATAAACAAAGTAATTATCGTGTTACCTTTATTTTTCTTAGTAACAAGAAAATGTATTACAACCACTAAATATTGAAATTATTTTTTTTTTGTGAATTTGGAGTCGGTTATAATTTTAAGACTAGGCAGTCATTAAAATCTAGTTAATAATACAAGCTCTAATGTTTTACCATATGTCAAGATTTGACATACTTCAGTGAATACTAAAGGTGTGTTACATTAAGGCGTAGTCCCGGAAGTATCGTAACAGGATACACGGACTATTAATGATAAAATATAATTAATAGTATTTAGTTTTGTTGTTGTTACTTAATCATATTCTTCTCCGAAGTCGGTGACAAATTTTAAGGGCCAGTCGTTTGGATTTTGAATAACTGACCATCTTCGTAGCAAAAGTACCTAAATATTTGAATATATTTGTAGTCTTATCTTAGTGTCTACGTTCAATTCCACACCGGTCGTCGTATGGGTACTAATTGATATTTTTTACACGCAATTAATATAGTTCATATGGTAATATGTAATATCTACGCAAAAACTTTCAAACTTTAGTCAGGCACAGAAGTCAGCTTTGCCTGCCCTGCCCTTCAAAAATAATTTTATTCTTAAAATCCCATGTTTTTTTTTATTATAATAGGAGGCAAACGAGCCCATGGAACGCTTATAATAGTCATCGCACCCATTTTAGTGGGTGCGTTGAGTACGCTCTAACTTTGAATATTTGGAAGTCGTATCTTTTAGGGAAGACCCAAACCTCTTGTAATCTAATAATAAACAAGCTGAACATTTGCGATAGAAATTTAATGCATATTATAATTACAATTAATAATATACGTGATTTGATGAAGATATTATCAAGATCTTATCAATTAAGCACTTTCGTATCAATCGCTATCGACCGACCGGAAAAAAAAACTGAATGTATTATAAATTGTTTAATATTGCATTTAAAAGATTAATTATTATTAACAATCTAATTATATTATTTTTGTGTTAATAAATTCGTTCCAGCAGGTAGTTGCATTATTTATTATTATTTAATTAACTATTACTTTAACGAAGCCTTTACCTAAAAACTTACTTAAAAATGATAAATTTGATTATTAAAAATCAGTTCTTAAGTAAAGTACGTATTAAGTATATTATTTTAAATTTGACTTTTTCAGCGAAAGCTGCGTAATAAGGTTCTATAACCTTTAACATAGTTACAATGTTCAGTTATTTATTTTAAAACTGGCTGATAAACATAAAACTATTAATAGGCATTACAGTATGAATAAATTTTATATTAGAATTGTCAAATGTAAAATTATAAAGAAGACGCGAATCGTTCCCAAGTACTGATTTCTTTAAATAGCGCATTGCCAGGACATTCCGTCGCTCCAACTTGTCGGTGTCCCATTAGCTTATATTCACGACTGACGTAACCCAGTTCCACACCGACCTTCACAAGTTCCTTTGCAACATTCAGTTGCATCTTTGCAGGAACGGTAGCTGAAATAATGCTTTAATATAAACGACCAAGTGAAGACACTGTTTATTATTGAAAGGTTTACTTTGTCTTTTCCATAAAGGATAGAGTGTTCTATTGCACTCGGTCTAAGGAGATACGGTAAAAAAACCGTACGCCAAATTCAAAACGTATTTGTAATACGAGATTCATATAGTCCGGTCAATTTAGACATACAAGGTTACAAAAAATCCCACTTGGCTGAATATTGGTAGAAATGTTCAATACACTATTATAAAGGAAATGTGAAAAGTCCTCACGTGCAAAAAAATTTACTCGGGGTTAAAGGTCACTAATAACAATAAAAAATCTGAGGTTGATACTTAGCGCGAGGATTAAAAAAGCACGAGGAATCTCACTTTTAATTGTTATTGTAATTATAAAGAAAGGAACCTCATTTAAGAAAATTATTTAAGAGTTTCATCAAATCGTCGTATAAACTTAAACTTTTCCAGATCATATGCATTGAAAAGTAATGAACCAACTAACCTCCATACGTATTAAATAGCTGGTCTTACCGACTTCATCAAAGTTTGTTCTTAATTCGTCCAAATTTTTTTTATCTATTTACTCTGATTACTTGAAGACTGGATCTATTAAAATATGTATTTGAATGATGATATCACGGTGAAACATATGTTACAGGTCAATCAAGAAACACTTCCAAAGTGTTTCTGGTATTTGTGATTAGTAAATTTGCTTTTATAAAGGCAATAAGTAATTGCTTTCAAATCAAACTTATCAAGAAGGATAGCCTACGTAGCGAAAAAGGTTTTCGAATCGGTTTTAAGTTTTCTAAGAAACTTTGCTAAATTGTGAACTGCGTCATAAGGAGTAGTTTTCTAAATGGTTGACGCTATGGCGTGATACTTACACACCCAATCACCAATTAAGACAATACCAATACTGTTAGTGTTGAAACCAGCTGCGTGAGCGCCGACGCGGTTCCACCCTCGACCCTCGTACACTACTCCATCGCCACCCACTGCAAAACTATTTCCACACATATATTAATGCATAGTTGTATCTGTGTGGGGTTGACCATTTCAAGACCTTACTTAAGTATGCAAATATAATAAATCTAATTAAGTTTCGTATATGTATTATAAAATAAATAGTTTTAGCCGAAATCGTTTTGTTACCTTTTATATATATATATATATTTGCTTGCTGTTATACTTGCTTTTTTTAATATGTGTAAGGTAGTACTAAACCACAGATATACGAGACAGAAAACAATTACTGTCCTGTTCTCAATTAACCAAATGATTAATAAATTTATTCATAAGACTTACTTGTATCCAATATCGTTCCATCCATTTGTTATCTGATGTGCATACTGCATAGAGCGCATTGATCTAGCGCATTCTGCCCGACTGTGGCAGACGTCTGGTATGTAGCTATGATGTATTATCACCAGGGGTACTGGCGTGTTCTGTTCTGTGATAGATGTTGGTGGTTTCGCATTCCATTCTTCACGCGACACGAATGGGAAAGGGTAGCAGTATGCTAAAATACACTTTTAATCATACAGCGGAAAATAAAATTTTAAATGCGTATTGACAGAGGGTTATTTAGGTTAGGGAGAGGTAAAACCGATCGCGTAACAATTAACACATTAAGTGCCCTTTTCTCGGAGTCTAGCGGGACCATAGGAGGGGTGCCGCCCACAAGGATCCGTGCGAGCGTCCCGTTTATTTTTTTAAACCGTTACCATCCCTAGCTCCGAGTATTCGGCATCCGACGTTCTGTATGCCGACCACTCGAATCCGAAAAATGTTTTTTTTTAATAAAAATAATATTCTTTACTCTAATTACTTTGAATCCATTGTTTGAGCATTCAATGTGTTCTGGTTCTGGTTAAAAATACCCGAATTCTATAAGCTGTGAAAGTTTAGTATGCCTAAAGACTACCATCGATCAAGAAGACAACATCAAATCTATTATAATTTTTTTACTAATCAATGTCGAGGTTTCTAGCAATTTATAGCACAAAATATATCTTTATTAATGTATGACGCATTATATGAAGGCATTGTGCAATATTATATAGAAAATTAGCTAAGCTACATAACGGTGACGAATGATTCAATTAATTCAAATACTTACATATTTTATTAGACCTTTGAAATTTCGCTGGAAAGCTTTGTGATGATACGACAAAACTAAGGAAGATAACCGCGTAGAACTTCATTGTGACTAAAACAAACAGGTGCACAATTATTAGTACAATATCGAATATCTTTATTAATGTAAGTGCTATCGAGATTAAATAAAATCACAACGTGCTCAAAGCAATTTAACAAGCGATAAGCAAACTATTAGATATACGAATTATTTTGATACATGCTTAATGGCCCTTGATATTTCGATTTCGCAACCGGTTTCACTGTATTAGATATTTTTAGAATTTTTAGGTATGGCTTTTTAATTTTTCTTATTTCTTTATTTGCGTCGATTTTTCTTTTTAAATCCATAAAAGATATCATAATGATGAAAACTGCAGATTTATAAACTTGTTTTACAAGAGTTTGTAAAATCCAAGAAGAATTAGAAATTATTAACGTTCCTTATACATACTAATATAGGGGAACGCTGCTAGTATCTTCGGAACCTTGCCTAAAGGGATTATTTTTAATAATATTTTTAATTATTAAATATTAAGGTTAGTTATTAGGTATATTTTTATGTATTATGTTATTTGTTTTGAATAAATATTAAAATATAGGACTTCGAAATATTAGTGAAACAAAAAAGGTGAAACTATACCAAAGAAAATATCTAAACAACATACATACATAAATTTGTGAATGCAATAGAAAACGTTTACGGACGGAAATCGAAATAAATCAAACAAATAGATCAAGAAAATACTCACTTATTTAAAATGTAAATGATCTTTATTTTAGCAATGCCCGATGACTACTGTACTATAAGGCTTTGGTATAAACAATAATATATACTAATTGATTGATAAGCGATTCACTGATATTTGGTGTTATTTCATAGTGATGACTCAACTTATGTAATGTTCATCTCAATCGGGTATGCCCCTCATCAAACATGTTTCCACAGCCGCCCTTGTGAACCTCAGATAAGTTAAGGCTCAGTAAAAAACGACTTCGCGACTTTTCTTGTTACGTTTGAAGAGTTTTAAATTATTCTAACCTTTGAATATTGGGTTCATATTTTATCTATTGATAGTTTTGTAAGAGATATCAAGATTAATAATACATATCTCTTTCAAAACGATCTAAACTAGTAGTAGATAAATATGTTAAGCTAACACATAAGCTTAACATATTTATCTAGTACTGTTATGAATGTTAATGAAAAATGAATGTTATGAAAATGATTATAATAATTTTTTTCTTCTTATAGTGCCATCTCCTTGCGACGGTTGGCGATCATCATGGCTAGTTTAATTTTGGATGCCGCGATTCAAAACAATGACTTGGTGCTTTGACCAAGACATTGTCTTAAATTTTTCAATATCATTATTAATACAAATTTTTTATTCATTTTCTGTAGGGATACTCTATTTTAATAAAATCCCAGAGGCTCCTTTATCTCTGCCTAAATAAATTTAAGAAATATATTAAAGAAAAGCTGTGTAAAAAGGCTTACTATAAAGTTAGCTATTATCTAGTTGATAGAAGGGACTAGTGCTGGGCAGGCTACTTCTAATTAATTTGCTATATTTGTTTTAAATATTGTAGTATTGTTTGATGATTTGCTTTTTTAAAAGAGTACCGAGAGTTTTTTTATGCCGGCTTTTTCTCTCGGCCTACAATCTCTGTCTTCTTTGCCGATGAGAAGGTATGCCTACAGGTTCGAATTTAATGACGTGGCATAAGTGATACCTTGATGATCTTCTGTTCCAAAATAAACTTTATTTTTTCATAAAGTTAATGCGTTAGAAAAAAAAATTTATTTGTCTTTACATACATCTATAAATCCATGATAATAATAGTAATTAACAATATTAATTGTAATTATTTTCTCATATTTAGTTCTGCAAAAAAACGCAAGACACATCTTAATAAAAACGTCTTTTTGAATATAACATATTATGTGACGTAAAAAAATTATATCGATTTGACAGCAAAATTATTTCCTTTTCTTACCAAATGTGCTAAGCGACCGTTACCGGCTACAAAAATAAAGGATGGATTATCAATTAGAATAATTGTATTTGTTATTACCTCAAGGCTGCATAAAACGAGTAATTATTTTCATGGCAATTGTATACGTTTTTTCAGCAAAATCCCTAGTGAGATACAAGTGATTCATGCACTTGCAAATGGAACTAATATTCTTATAAGTAATGAAATACTAAAATAGATAAACTTTAGAATCCAATGTTTTCACGCAAAATATTGCTACCTGTCATTATGAGTTCTTTCCCCTTTTCGTTGACGTCAATGAAGATGTTATCAGTTTGATTACGAAATATTGTAATAATTTAAAAGAATCGAATTTGATTATCTTTGAACATTACCTAGGTTATACTGAAAATGTTAAGAAAAACGGCTTAATGTAGAAAGTTGCCAATAATTTTATTGTTTTTCGAAGTAATCTCCGTTCCTTTCTACACATCGCCGTATGCAATGGAACCACTGAGAAAAGCAGTGGGCCCATTCTTTCTTAAGGGTCTCTTCGTACGCATTACGCGTATGGCATTTTTGTACGCTTTCATCGCATCGTCAGGGCTCGTAAAACGAATACCTCGAATACCATCTTCTACCGCAACTGTCGCGAAATGATCTTTCCGACTTAATAATGAGGCAATCATCTTCTTTCCTTGACTTCTTCCTATCTTCAATGAGTTGGCCGATCCTCGAAAGGAAACTTTCGGGTTCGTAGCAATATATCCATCTTTCATCACCTTTCAAATACAGCATTTGAGTCACCGCAGTTGAACTTATCTAGCGTATGACGACACCAGTCCATGCAAAGGTGCTTCTGGTCGTCGGTTAAAGTATGGGGAATCCATGTGGTACAAAGCTATCTGATGCTTAAATGTTCGTGTAAATTTTTTGAACTCGACTCATACCTTGGCTTGCCCGTATCTGCTGATAGGTCACTCTCCTATCTTTCTCTTTCATGCGTTGCACAGTGCTGATGTTATCTTCAGTAGTCGCTGTTAAAGGACGTCCCTCACGCGGATTGTCATTGAGATTGCTACGTCCACGCTTAAACTTATTAAACCAATTGTAATTAATGGCACGAGATGAGGCTTCACTAAGAAATGCTAATCGCAGCCTTCACACTTTTGTTGTTATGTACGCCCACAACGAAAGTCATAATATATCATTGAGAAAATTTTCTCGCGTTAGGTTCATATTCGTGTAACAAGAGTTTTAGATTTACCGCCAATTCACAAAAACAAATGACAAATGTATGCAATAAACTACATTAGGTTACAAAAGAGTCCTAAAATTAAAATTCAAAAAAGTTTTCATTAGGAATGATTCTAATGGGCCCGTTCTAAACATTTTCACGTACGGGTCATGAAAAGTGCACTGGTTATATGGTGGGTAAGTAGCATCAAAGAGATGAACTTGACGGTCTAAATTGATAAATACTATAGCTAATAATAAGAATTTTTGGGTCTTATCGTTTGATAAGTGATATAATCATAAAGACGTACCCATATCTACGTCATCTGTATTGACGCATAGTGTATGCGTTAAGAGTATAAATATTAATTTTGGCCATGTGTGTAAGACAAATTAGCCAAAACCTTAATGCTCGCTACCATATACATGATACCACAACGTAACCAAAACATTATGGTACCTATAACAAACATCAAATGCATGTTTTTTTTCCTGATTGTCCGATTGTTCTAGTAAAACTTACCTTTTACTATTATATTTCTTGACAGTAGTAAAACTTCAGCAACTAACAGTGTACGTCTTTATATATTTTAATTTATTATTTCTCCAAAAGTACTTTATTCAATACACATCAACCAAAATGCGTAAACATCTTTCTTTATAGTGACAGACACAATTCCGTATTTAATTATTTTGTTTTCCACGAAATATTGAAAGCGAACCTTTTAAATAGTTAACCAAGAATAAGCATTTAGTCTAAAACAATAATATATGGTATGTTTTATACTTATTACTTCGCCATACTGACTGCGCAGTTGTAAAGTGGAGGAAAAAGAAGATATGCACATTGTGTTAGATAAAATTGCGGATATATTAGAGTAAGGCGTAAATCTTAGACGTGATCGAAGTCAAAATGAGGTTGCTATTCTTAGACTTAAAAAAATAAAGGTGTTTTCGACTTAAATAAAATATTGGACTGTGAGGCTAACGTTCCCTTAACTCGATAACTAGGTATATTAGAAAATGACCACATCGTTTGTTTTATTGGGGAAGTACCGTGGCACTTGAACTGAATAAGGAGAAATAAAAGCAGGCAATCAAGAAATTTAGCATTAGTTTAGCATTGGTTATCGGACGGCCATTTAACGACTAAATTCGCAATCACAATATATAAATATGTTGTCTAAAGTTGTATTTCTTGTAGTTTTCGCGTCGGCTAGTTGTTTTCCTAGTTCACCTAGTAAGTATATTAATGATTGTTTTATTTTGTGATTGTCAATTATTATTAAGAATAGGTATTGACATCATTTTGATGATCTTTACATTTTTTCATGTGATTAAATAATTTCCTTACTGTTTTGCTTTAATTTTCAATACAAATTAGAATAATAAATCAAGTGAACTAAAGAATTTTTACGCAAGGAATTTTTTTTATAGAAAATACTATAAACTTATTTAATTATCACAGTATTACGACTATTTATTTTGAACTTAAAATTATAAAACCCCGATGCGATGTTTCGGTTGCAATTACAAATAGAAGGAAATTTTGACAACTTAACTATTTTTTTTGTAAAACATATAATTGAGTATTTATAATAATAACAATAACACTGTATGTTTATATATAACTATAAGAATAAGGGAATTTTTCGAATGTGTTTATCTTATATGATAACGCTATTTACACGATAACAATAACCTACTATCTACGATTTTGCTAATTTGAACTTCTGAATATATATTATTTACATTTATTATGGGTATGTAAAATAATAAACAAGATGTCATTATAACAATAATTATAATGACATCTGAAATAAAACTAAACTAAATCTTAACCAGGAGGATTTCTAAATTATCCTACCAAACCTTTGTATGTGGTAATTTTCACCAAATACACCAAATACAATTCACAAGAAACAATGTATAATCCAGAACGTCAAACACACGGCAACCTCTGACCGTGTTTATCTGTTATTCTTTTACCTCAACTTATTATACAATATAATTTAAATGTAAAAGGAAGGATGTACTATATACCTTTACAATGTGAAATTATGTAACTAAATTCAAAACAGACTCTCTTAATCCACCGTAATACAGAAAAAAAAAATATCAAAAATAGTAGGTAGTTGCTGAGTAGTTATTTCTAAGATCAACTAATATTCCAAATAGTTTAACAAAAATACTATTAAAATCGTTTTTAGTAACAATATCTATCTATCCATCCATACCAGGTTTAGTGACGCCTTTTACTTTCTATACGCGTTCAGACTGGCATGCTCAACCAGCTACAGATTTAACTCCGCTGTCAACTCCAGTACCCTACGTTATTATCCATCACACATATAAGCCCGACGCATGTGCAAGCCACCAAGAATGTATGACAGCTATGCAGTCAATGCAAAGATACCACATGGAGAGCTTAGATTGGGGTGATATTGGATATAAGTAGGTATTTTTATTGTATAGTTGTTTTTAAATAAACAAATGTAAATTGGGTATGTCGGACAGAACATTTAATTATAACTATTTTACGAATAAGTTTCATACTTTAATCAAAAATAAGTTGTGTATTCACTTGATATACTCGTGTATCTTTTCGCGTGAGTATGTTAATAACAGATGCTTGTTAAATATATTTAAAACATGTGTTTATTACTTTTATATTGTTTTTTTCTTTTGTGCTAGTATTAAATTAATAGAGTAACATTTGAAGGAGCTAAATACTTACTAATTTCTTTCAGCTTCTGTATAGGCAATAGTGGAGATATTTATGAAGGAAGAGGGTGGGAAAGAAAGGGTATACACGCAGGCAAAGCGAATGGTGTCAGTATAGGTATATGCCTAATCGGTGATTGGAGAGGTAATTATAAAAAAAAATACTAAATTATAATCAGAAACAGTAAATCACGCTTACAAATAAAAAAAAAAGAATTCAACTGCTTACATTTAAACATCGTGTTCTTGTAAATTGTTAAATGAACAAGTAATATTATACGGAGTTTTATGAAGCTTATAGTGAATGCTAAATATATAAGTATGCTAGTATTTTAAGCAAGTAAAATAATGTTTACTAAGTCACTTTATGAATCTGTCTCTCTTACTTACCTTAATACGTAAAAAATATACCTGACATCAGTTGAGCTGATTCGGAGTAGAGAAACCTAGGATTTCTACAACCAAATATACATAATCATATTAAATAGCACTTAATTGTTATATAAAGTATAATATTAAATACAGGCACAAAGGATTTAGGCATTGATATTAAAACGTCTAATTCTTCTAAGTAACTAAAGCAATCTTTAACCCCTTTATGTCATATTATATTAACACTGATGAGAGTTTGAGTTTGTTGTTTGTTGTCATTAAAAAGATACCTTGTGTTTTACAGTTGATCAGCCACCACAGGACATGTTGGAGGCTACCCAAGCTCTAATACAGATGGGTGTTGACAAGGGCATGATTAATCCTGACTATAAGTTAGTAGGCCACAACCAAGTGATGGCAACAGAATGTCCTGGCACTGCCCTCTTCGATATTATTTCAAAATGGGATCATTTCTCAAACAAATTCAGTGTAGCTTAGCTATATTAATAAAATATAAAAGAGCCTTCCTCAATATTGTACAATGTACAGTCATGTTAATTTAATAAATTAGTTATCTTACTTATTTTAATCCTCATTTACAACCATTCCTTTGTCCATACAATTTTAAAAATTTGAGCTGGGTTTTACTTGTACTTATTTATTTTAATTATAAAAGTGAATAGTAAAAAAGTGATCTTGAAACATATGTAATTTAAGGCTGAAGTAATATTAATTTCAAGACAGATAAAGTACTAAATACAAGACAAAATATGTTTGCTGATGCTATTATAGTATTTGACACTACCAACAATATCTTAATCGATTGATCTATCTATCTATCATCATCAGCCTCTTTAGTTGATCCATTTCAGTCATCCATTACGCCCTGCACTGGCCCTCCTGTCTCCACTAGGAGACAATCTTCATGACTATGTTGTTAGTCTACCTAGTAGGCGCGGTATTTTGATTCAAGGAGCCGGCGGGTCTATCGGTTCTTATCTATGCGCGGTATGCGGCCTGCTCATCGACAGATGTTACAAAAGCCTACGTCGCTAAAACCGGTCTTTTCACGAATGACCTTAGATTTGCCAAGCATTTGTCTGAGCGTTATGGTTTCGCCTTTAAGACAGGCAAGATGATTGAAGACCTTGTTTCTTTGCATTGGCAGCTTTTGATCTCCAAAAGCTGCCCATGCTAACGAAATATGTCTATCGACTTCCGCTTGATTTTGCATCCCAGTGAAACCCAAGGAGGTCTACGATATTTACTGGTTCTATCGATGCTTGTCAAAGTTATATAGTCTTGGAAGACTTCATCTTTAGGCCCACCTTCGCTTCCTAGTTCAGCGACCTAAGCCGAGAGGAGGAAGAGGAGAGTAGGCATTGCCTGCAAAATTAGCATTAATATTATTACTTATATAAACACATTAGCAGCTTAATAAGCTGTTGCGCGATTTTTTTTCACCATAAGTTAAAATTTAAAAGTACAGTATACAAAAGTGTTAGGAAATCGTTCCATATTTCCTCACCAATAACATGTTAAATTAGCAGAGGAAAATCGTGCAAGGATTCTGTTGTTTTAGACTTAAATACAAGGCATAGTTGCACCTAATTGAGGAAAAAAAGACCGATGTAGCAAATTGACTGGAACTTTACATATCCTCTACCTATAACTTGTTATTATTATAAATCTTTTGAATTTAATATTACGAAAATATTACAAAGCTTCAAGTTCATCACAAAAAATTATAAAATAAGATTTTTACTTTACAGATTTGAGACAGTCACTATACTTTTAATTTTTAAATAGTTCCATTCAATTAAACAGAAAATATTAGTTTAGTTTCATTTGGCTTTTCGTAGATGTTTTTTAATCTACTATGTTATGCGCTAAACCGCTATTACCAAATAAATCGTACATATTTTACGTAGATATAATACTTTTTTATTCATACAATACCCAAATTGTAAGTACAAAAGTCCTAGAGAACTATATTCAAGATAAGAATTCATGGAAACATGCTAGTCCTGCTCCATGGGACAATCATAGGGCATTGAAAAAATCAATCGGTTGCTGATCTAATTTTACATGTTTTTGTTATTTTTTGTTGTTTAATACTAAAAACTGTAATTATTTTATTTTTATCTCACTCATTGTTATATTGTTTTTTTATTACTCTTTAATACGTCTACGTATATGTCTATTCTACCGTTTCGATATTTGTAAATATATGAGAAACATGTATACGAACAATACAATAATTGACCTGTATAGCAATTTAATTTTAGGAGTACATTGTCTTCACATATAATTATTTAACTAATGTATACAAATATTATAAATTCTATTATAAAAGAGTAAGTGTTGAGTTTCTTGCCCATTCTTCTCCACACGAAACTACCTTTTGGCAGAGGCAACTAGAATCATCTTTATATTTTATTTAACGTTCAAAAGTGAAATTTAAGGTGGTCTTGCTGGAATGAATGATTTAAATTTGATTTGATAAATCCAACAAGAAACAGTTAATCAATATCGTTATATTACAAAAATGTTGGATTAATTATCCATATATTATTAACGAACGATATTGATAACGGATATGTTGTTGAACTATTTGTCCGAACTAAATATCATTATTATTAACAGACCATAAAAACAACACGAAATTTACGAAAAATACACAATACATAATGTATACGTATAAAGTTATTATGTTTAACAGTAATCGATCAATATGATAAACTATTTTGTCCGGGGATTTTTCATAATGACCTGTTTATGATGAAATTTCTTTGCGCTTGACATAATTAATAAGGAGAATAATTCGTCAATTATATGTGTATTTGTTCTTTACCTGACACTGTATATATACGAGTTATGACGGAGATTCAAATAAAACAAGCTTAACATTTATTAACATGCTTACTTACATATAAACTCGTGAATAAATTTTTATACTTATTAGTTATTTTTATACTTATTATCTATATATATAAAAGTTGCAAAACATGTATTTTCTTGTAATTTTACCACCTTTATTTTTGAATTTCAGTTTGTATACTTAATAATTTTTTTTACATTTTATTTTAAGGAAAAAAAACAAAATCTATTTTCCAGTTACATTGTTTTATTTTTACTCAGCATTCCTATTATAAACCTAGTTTCAACCGGAAGTTTAATTGCAGAATCACTGCAAAATTAAGGTCATTAACTTTTTTCACAATACTCTATTCAACGTGACCGCCGGGGATAAACCTTTGATTCTGATGACTATATTATACACATGCCAACCAATACCAGTTTCACAAACATCGCTAAAGACAGTGGCCTGTTGGTAGTGCTATATTTTGAAAAATAGGAAGCATTTCGTGTTCAAACGTAGTAGATAATAAAATTCTTTTCGCGGAAGTGCCTTCAAAAAGACCTTAATATAGAAAGGTCCAATTTTAGTTTAATGTAAGTAGTATATTTAACATAATATTGTTAATGTTTTGTTCGTTTTTCCATGCCTCAAATACAGTTTTATGTAGCCTTGATGAAATATGGCATTAAAGGACCAAAGTTTTAATCAGGAATTTAACTATATTTTGAATTCTTTCGCATCATAGACAATGCATAATTTACGAACATATTATTTTTTTTTGTCTCTGATGATATATCGTTGATTTTAACAGTGCTTTATCACCTAATTAATTTGAATCACTATTGAATCAATGAGGCTAGCGCACTGATAGTTTACGCGCAACAGTTGATATACGATAACCAAAGTTGACACGAGGATGTATAATTTATTGGTCATGTAATATATTATAATAAATATATATTTCAGCGCAGTCAGAATCAGTAATGGTGTATATATTTTATTTGGAACTACTGATGTGTACCATTACTTTTGCTAAAAGCGTTCCGGCTGATTTCAAAGGTAATTTTTTTTTAAGCATAATATTTTAAAATATAATATTACATTTTAAAGTTTCGAAATGTTAATAATAAATAATGCATTTCTATTTAATAATTTTAATGTTAGTATGTAGCTTAGAATACTATAAACACAATTTTTGTGTTATTTAATATGTATATTTTAATTTAAAAAATATATAAATACCTATGGTATATATATATACACCACAAAAAAGTGTCAAGCGTTGGTTCAGAGATGGAGCATATTTAGAGGAACCCGAATAACCCCCCAAGTACATACGTACTACGATTTTTGTAGTTAAGGAATTATATTTTTTTTCTATTTTTGGTGAATTTTCGCTTATTAGGTAATTTTGGTGTGTATCTTTGAAAATAATGAAGATATATAATTGTTTCTCTTTTTATTACTTATCTAACAAAACGGCTAACTATTTAATAAAAAAAACTTCAAACCAAAAAAAAGAAAAACATGAATATATTTTTTTAAAGAAGAAAATATAAAACGTATAAATTATTTTAAAACCTTCCAGAGTTCTAAAAATAATAACGTAATAAATAAGAAACAATAAAATTATTTGCAATCAATTTATTAAAATAAAATTTTCGAAATTACGACCATCATGCACAATACAAATCCGGCATCGCCTAAAAATGATCGCTTAAAGTCTTCAAAAAGCTTGTCTGATGTCTTTAATTGTCCTTTCAGATTCATTTAATTCTGTTGATTCTTTTGAGAACACAATCTATTTATAGTATCCCTACCCAAATAAATGTTTGAGGCATTTGTGTGTGTGTAGTGTTTTTGTTTGTTTAATATTGGGTTTAAGTCGACGTCGTTAAAGGCGACCTTAGAGTACTTATTCTGTAAAACATTTTGATTTCCAAGTCAGAACAATTACTACAAAGTAATATTAATATTTCCAAAAACTTTTTCTATTAAGTTTAATGTAACCTCTTTTCTCTTTAGAGGAACCATTGGAAAATGAGGTGATTACATACGACTTCCCTTTAGTGAGGCGTGGAAAATGGCACGCAAGAAAACCAAAACACACCCTGCCTCTAAACGTACCTGTTCCATATGTTGTAATCCATCACTCCTATTCACCACCCGCCTGCGAAGACAGCATCCACTGTGCGCAAGCAATGAGGTCTATGCAGAATTACCACATGGATGAGCATGGATGGTGGGATATTGGCTATAAGTGAGTAGCTTATATACGATTGTGTCTTGTACATACGTCACATTATTTATATAATAAACAAAAGGTTTGCCAACGTGCCAAAACTAAGCAGAATATTGGTTTAAATAGCTATTTAAGACTATAAGCAAGGTGGCAAGGTTCAATTTCAAGACTAAATTTATTAGCTTACTTACACATGCTAGAAATATCAGAGTAAGACCCTAGAACTTTTGGTAAGGGTATAGTAATATGTTGAGTTTTTTACCTTAACACTTATTACAATTGTAACTGCACCAAGCAAATTAAAATTTTATGTACAGTAAGTTTACTTGTCAACGAAAAAAATTATAATAATAGTGATATTAAATACATATATGTATTATGGCTATTTCGTCCTTTTCTGACTGTGAATTGTATATAATATAATAGACGTGAGTCTTTACAAATAGATCTAATAATTTAAAAATGACAAAGCCTTATCGAATAAGAAAAGATTTCATTATTCATTCATTTATTCATTTCTTTAACTGATGAAATGATCCTACATAATGAAAAACAGTTTTTGAATTCTTTATATAGATATCTAATAGACATTATGTTGTTGTATATTCAAATATGGTGTTAAATAGTTTTTTGGCCTATGAAATAGTTTATTTAATAGGGCTATCGCCAAGGATTGGTGAGGTCTATTCTAATGCAATAAAACGACGTGAATTGTTCGCGTAATTGTAAAGTATAAGACTTTTTTGACTATTGATATTGTTTATTTTTTTAGTTTTGGCATCGGCGGTGATGGAGCTGCGTACGAAGGTCGAGGTTGGACAGTCCTTGGTGCTCATTCATTGCGCTTTAATAATTACAGTCTTGGAATATGCCTTATTGGGGACTGGAGATGTATGTATCATCTCATTACTTTAAAAAAAGTATGAAAATTTCGAGGTTACTGAAGAAATTTTTTATTTGTACGTAAAAGCACGACATGTGCGAAGCCTTTCTTCTTCTTAATGAATTTAAATGATTACATCAATTTATTACAATGTTTATAAATACCTACCATAATTATATTATATCTCTATCATTAAATATTACTAGTCAAGAGCAGCAAATCTTTTTTTACATCATTTTATTATTTGAGACATACCTATTAAAAATAAAAATAGACCTTATAATGAGTATTGAATTAATCATTATTATTGAATCTTACGCTGTATCCTTGGCACGAGTAGATACACATTCGAACACAAACTAGTATTTATAACGATGTTTTATCGACGTCATTATCTAATTTTTGCTCGAATAGATCATTTAATAACTAGTTACAAAACATATTATTATAACAACAAATTTCCACTACAAGATTGGTATCGTCATTACGTATTATGTAAGCTGGCATTATTGTTAATTGTAACTGATTATAAAAGGTCATCCATACGATGTTTTAATAGTATTACTCTTAAACGAAGAAGTGACAAATATTATTTTAGTACCAGTAGAAGCCGCTCTGTAAACGAAGAAAAAATCGAACTAAATAGTATTAATCAACGGAGGCTGTTGACTTAAACAATTCAATAATAGCAAAAACTTCTATTCACAGATAAAGTACCACCAGCGCGGCAAATAGAAACGGCTAAAGAATTAATATCAGCTGGTGTAGACCTCGGATTTATCAAAACAGATTATAAACTGATTGGTCATAGACAAGTGAGGGATACAGAATGTCCTGGTGATGCGCTTTATGAAGAAATAAAACAGTGGAAGAATTACTCTCCATTTCCAGCTACAGTTACGGATTTGGTGGATGTTGTAGAGATACCAGAGTCTATTAGAGGACAGTGGAAAGAGAATGGGACTTTGAAAAGTTGAAATGACTAAATTTTAAGAATAAATTAAAGTAGTTTTAAGAGTTATAGAAGTTTAATAAAAAGTTCCTTAACATAATTTATATACTTAATAAAATCTTATTGTTTATTTCTTATTGTTTTTAATTAAATTAATATTATTATAATAATATTCTAAGAATCGGTTCCTGAACACCCTCAACTATACCTTTTTCTGCTTCTAACTAATCATTTTTAATAAGGTAAACTAGCTTATTAAACATGAATAGAAAAAAACTGAAACTGTTTTATGTGGAGTTTTTCAAAATACATACTATTTAAATTTATTTTTTACCGCCTGTCCATAGTTCAAAATTCATTATCAGATTTATTAACTTGACGATGCATTCGCATGATACTTGCAAGATTATTTATGTTGATTATTTTATGTTTCAAATTTAAATTTTGAAATTAACAAAAAAAAATAAGGATTATTGTTCAAGTGCTTTAATAATGTCGCGATCTACTGATGCGATTTTTTAACTGATTACTACTTTTTTTTAAATATTAAATCATTTAATCTTTATTTTTACATTAAATACCACTTCCTAGTATGACTGATAAAGCGATAACGACCGGCAAAATAATAGTCCTACAAGAAGAAGGATGATTGCAAACTTACATTACCTCGCGGCTAATTGTGAGTCGTTCATTACTGTCCTTGTACCCGAGGCTCAAGTGACCGGTTCGGTCAAAAGAAAACCTGGAAAGGGAACGGTGTACAGAACCAAAAGATGGTGGTCACCATAAATGAGACAGGCGTTACGGAATCGCAAGGCGTCAAGTGTGGAACCGAAGAAGAGAATAGAAGTTAGAGAAGGCTCTATTACTCCGTGGGCACCGTGTTTGTTGTTCGATTCAAGTTTGCTCGAAACTGTTCTTGACAGACTCTTGAGGATTGGAATAAGGTATTGTTTTCTGATGATGATGATGAAGATAGATTCTAGAATCTCTATGTACGGAGTTAGTTTTCGTAGAAAAAGGCACACAAAATGAACACCGGTACATAACGGAAGTATTCATTCATTGAACCGACTACGACAGGTGCCGGTTCTTTTTGCAAAAGTTTAATTAGATGCAACTAAAATGCCGGGAAGTAGGTTTAATAAATAGCCATGGATTTTCGTATTCTGTTAATTTTTTTTTAAATAATTGTTTGCAATTTATATTAAGAACAATAAATCTGAACAGTTTTGATAAAGACCATAAAATAAAACTCCAATGTACTCAAGCATTATATAATTGAATAATTTTTGATAATGCTAGTAATGGAAATCTAATCATAGGATGGCAATTTTCTTTAATAAAGTTAAAAATCCCGTCTACTCTATTTATAAATATACAATGTTTTTACTTAAATGCTAAATACATGCCATATGGCATTTAACAATTGAAGTTTATGATATCTTTTATTTACATGAAAAGTTCTTTTTTTTTCGCCATTCATATTAAATACATTTTAGCCGTGTACTATAAATGCTCATTTCACAATATAAATGAGATGCGATATCTAAATTGTTACGATCTTTGTAAAAAAGGTTGGCAGTTATTCAGAAGATTAATGAACCTTCTTATTCATGAATTGTTACACATCTACATGTATATTAAATTTGTGTCAACTATCAAGTTCATTAATAAAATGGTCAAATAACTTCATAGGACATGATCAAATATGGTTGTGACAAATAGAAAAATAAAGCTTAGTTCTTATAAAGATAGTCGAAATAAAAATCGCACAAGTTCCACCAAATAATATTGCAGCATGTGTATATTTTAAAATAACTGAATTTTAGGTCCTCTTGAAGCCGCAATTATGACGGCGTTAACATTAGGAAGCAATGCAATTGTTGGATTATTGACGTATTTCAAATATCCTTATATATTATTATATTTTGGCTGTGCGTTTAAAAACGTGCCTCTTAGAATTCGTAAATGCTTATATGATACAATGACTTATAAATATGATATAGTGTCAATGATTTATCTGATCTTGTGACCGTGTTCAGTTTTAGTCATCTTAACTGTACTGTTTGTAAACAGGTGTACTACTAGAACAGATAGGCGTGTGAATCTACGGCAACACGACAAAATATAATCCTGTTGACCTATTCGTACCATGAGGTATATAATAGGTAAGAATTTATGTGTAGTTCTTACATAGTTGCTGCTAACAATGTGTACTTTTTTTTTTGCACACTCATACATTAAAAAGCCAATTAATATCGCTGTGAATATGACATGACCCTAATATAAATATAAAAAATATTGTTTTTGTATGACAGCTGTGGACTAAAAAACATCGAATAAAGAAAAGCTACTCATTAAATGTAATGCAACGAATCAACTGACACTTGAAATTACTTAGTAGGTGAGAATTCAGTAGGTTCCAAGATGCGGCAATGCATTTCCCGAATGAGTGGAACCGTGTACGCGACGCATTCGTCCCAACCCGGATTACGCCATGTACTCTCGCGCGTTTCACGTCGAGCTTGAAGGTCCTTGTAACCTGAAATATATATAAGGGGTATCACCGTTGCTTCAATTTTCAAACGCAACAAGTTTAGTAAGTTACATTTCTATATCCAAAAATTATTGAAAAATATGTATTATTAAATAAAAAGTAAAATTCCGTGAATACCCTCAATTTCATTATCACATAACTCTGAAGCCAAATTGTGAAAACCCATTTTAAATTGTTTGAGGGATACAAGAAATCTATCATATCCGGCTCCAATCATAGAAACAATTAAGAAGCGGCAGTAGGTTAACTTACACCAAATATGATGTACGTTGTAAAGACGCCCAATCTGCGAGAAGTATCCAGCGAAGGCTTCGTTCTTAGCGCGGCGGTAGGTCAAACCACGAGCCCAGTTGTTGCCCCACTCTATCATAGTTCCTGGCTTCAAGCTGGAATTATTTGAATACATCTTTGATATTCAGTTTTAATATAAGATTGTTGGATAATATGTTTAGAGTGATAACTGACCAGAATTTTAGACAAATCAGGTTCATATATTTTTTTAAGGGGAAAAAGATATGTAAGACTAAACTACAACAGTTCAATAATTAATTTTATTTTTTTAGGGTCTGTTGAGAAGAGTTTTAAGAAAAAGTTTAACCCTGCTTTATGATAATTAAGTATCGCTTTATGTGTTTTATAACTTATTTTTACTTGTACTACTTGAGATTTATATAATGATTTCTTAAAAAAATAGGTAGTAGTGAGAATATGACATATTAAAGAGAATTGTACCTATAGGATCGAATTTCATAGATATTACTTGGTGCACGGGGCTCGCCTGAGGGCCAGAAACTGAAGGCAAGCAAATATTGCAGGTGACGAGACCTCACGAAGTTACCCCGCTCTTTCTCTAGTGCACGATATTCCTATATAAGTATATTCAAAACATTATTTGTTTAGCCTACTTATATCACCATATATGTTTATCAAAATTTTATTAAATCAATCTCATCTTTCAACATTAATATTAAAAAGTTCAACAGCAGAAAAAAATATTTTAAATGCTGTACAGCAGATATTTTTCTCAAACTATATCTTAATTTGAATAAGTAAAATACTTACAGGATTTTCCTTAAACAATATTTTGGCCTTGTCAATCTTTTCGAAGCCACCAACATACCGCCATAAGTGTAGAGCTTGATCCATGTCTCCCACAGACACTGTCCATGATCCTACTAGTTCACAGCCGAGGTCTGCCTTACGGGATTCTACAAATGCAGCAGAAGTCGCACTATGGAACAAGTAGATGTGGTATTAGCAAATTGCACAAAGAGAATGTGTTATGTATGTGCACACACCTGGTTTTAAGCCTACCAAGGTTTCTATTCTGCTACTATTTTCTAAGCAAAAGTTGAAAAGCAGTCTGTGGAGTTGATATATATCTTTCTTTTAAAACATAGGATCTAATATAATATATAGTTGTTACTATATTTTAAATAAATAATACATCAACACATTTTTGCTAAAATATTTTGTTCAATTCTTTATATATTTAAAATCATTCAATGACCAATCAACAAATATTTTAAAACAAATATGATCTGTTTCAAGGTTTCAAAGATAATAGAGAGTAACTATACCTACTAAGTTCACATAATTTAAATGCATATTCTATTTTAAGAATGTTGCATAATAGTCCATTTAGTAAATCTCCAATTAAAGATTCTATAGTTTGAATTCTGTCAGGTACTTACTAGTTTTTTAAATATTTATCAACTGAGTCCGGCCTAATGTTGTGCGTATGTAACGCATATACAATCTCCTTGTCGCTAAGCATACGACTGTGAGATTCTTTTGTCGGTTCGATTTTTCGCACCAGAAGTTTCGATAGCCATCCATCATCAGCATTTAAACAAGAACTTGTTGTAGCGATAAACCTAAAAGAATAAAACAGTACATAATATCACCACAATACCGATAATAATCGATAGCTGGGAGTTGGGACTTAGTGCTAGGTTCATCGGACTCTTCCACTGATAAAAACATTCGAAATTCAAAAAGAAATAGAAATACCTTGCATTTTTGGGAACAGCTGAACTCAACGCTGTAATTTTATTTAAAGCGTTCATGATTATGTATTAGATCATTAAGAATCAATTTTTTTAATCAAAATATCACGACACCTTATAAGTTCGACAACTTGTTATCTGTTCAATAAAAATAAAACATTTGAAGGTTATCTAATAACTTGAAAATAGACCGATTATTCTTCGTTTTGGAAATACAGCGCCACCTACTGAAAGTGACCTTAACTACTACTAAATGTCAAACTTGTGCGTCAAGTCTAAATAGATATTTTGATGACATCTGAGATTTCTTTGACTTTAACAGCGGTTATGAAATACATAGTAGATTTTATATTAAATAATACCTATTACAAAATTTAAATAATGTATATAAGCCGCAATTAAACTTTAGTTTAGCTTCACACTACGAGTAAGTGTAGTAAACGCACGGTGGAGTTAGGGTGGTTGAAGATCCTCCATTTAGTTTGGTAGACCATCCTTCTTCCACAAATGTGTCAATAAAATCTTGAATGCTTATTCGGAGTGAGAGAGTTTCGGAGAGAAAGCTGTCCCTAACCTTTAAGTCTATCTATCTATCATCATTTTCCTGCTGATGATTATTGAATGCGTAAAAAAGTTTATTTTTTAAGGTGAATAAGGTGTTAACTGCAGCCTTTCAGAACTGCCACTGTTTTCGAAGTCATATTTAGGTGTCATGTCTCTTTCTCACTATGCACTGCCAAACTATTAAACTAACAGGCATTTCATTTAATTTGTGATTATTTTAATTATTGTTTATACTTAGCTTGAATGACCTTTAAATGATATGGTGAAATAACCGCAACGTTTTCCTAGAAATACTGGTCACGCTGTATTGGTGTACTGTTTTAACAATTACCAGAACATAGCCGCCCAATCATACGTAATGAATCTAAAATTTATATAGAGTAGTACACGTGAAAACTTTGTCTTAAATTTATTTCATCTATGATTAATAGGGCTAAAAAGAATATTCATTAGCGTTTAATGGAATTATAAAAACCTGTAATGTATTTGAAAAATTAGAAAAGTTGTTACTGGCAACATTGTATAGTTGTCATTTGTTGATTTATTTGTCGCACTTTTAATTTTATTTATCTGAAAATAAATAGGATTATTTTTTAGATTAAGAGAGTTATTTGAACAAATAAAATAGGTACTACAGGTGCAAATGGGTAAGTTATATGGATATGTTTATGTAAAAACTAGCATTTAGTGGGCGTAGATATTAGCTTGATTGCTAGTAATTGAATCTGATTATAATGGGTTTTTCAGCATCAAGTGAAGTAACGAAACTTCAGCAGCATCTAGCACTGCTTAAGGAGGAATATGGAAAGTTGCAAAGTCATTGTGCTGAAGTGGAAAGGAAGTACACGCTGGCGGCAGCTTCCGCCGGTGATTTAAGTGAAACCAGCTTTGTAGCAAGACTGCTTATGACTGTATCGTCGTTATATGGAAGAGAGACATATTCTGATATTTCTATTAAACTCCAAAGTAAGTCAATGCCAGGACATAAATTTGTTCTGAATGCACGGTCGGATGATTGGAATGAAGATGCCTTAAAAAATCACACAGAACTTGGTAAGCTTCTATACATTCTGTTCTACAATATATACATATTGAAAGGAGAATAAAAGTATTCATAATTAAATTAATGACTGGGACACAAAAGTAAACAGAATAACTCATTTTACACTATTTGCAAAACTTCACTGTATTTGCTGTAGAGACTCTTGCATCTTTTGGCGATTTAAAATGGCTCTATGAAACTGCAACTATGAATAACTTTTGTTCTCTTTCCAAATAAATTGTTGTACAAATTCTCTCAAATGATATCTTGCAAACATAATGGTTATTCAATAGATTATATTTATGTTTCAGACTGGTCATCTTTGCCAGACGATGTTGGTTCTGCTCTTCTTAAATGGTTATATACAGACCTAGTTGATCTCTCTAGAGGAGAATTATTTGCCCTTCAGTTGATGAAATCAGCAGCAAGCTTTAAATTGTATGGTCTTGTTGGAAAGTGTGAACAGGCATTAATTGCATCTGTTGGTGTAAGGTAAATATCACAATGGTTTTAATTTACATATTCTAATTTCTAATTAAATTATAGCTAAATTGATACAATTTTTTGTTTAATTATCAAACATATTCATTGCATATGTGTTTTAAAGCTATCAGTTTACAATTTCTTCACATTTTCCTAATACTGCTTTATGATAAGTGATCAGCCTCTTATTTTGAACCCCTAAAGTTGTAGTTATTCTATAAGTCTGCACTGAATTTTTGTGCTCTGGTAACAAAGCTAAGAAATTTAATATAACTAAGCTTAGAAATTAAAACCACCTTATTAATATTGAAGTTTATTGAAATCCCCCTCAAATCAACAGGCAGATGTATTTATTACTGTAATAGTTTTTATGAAGACTGTATAGCTCTGTGTTACATTCTATGCATTTAAAATTATAATAATAATTATTGTTTTTGACTTAAAATACTTAGTTGGTTATTTTTAAGCATATGGTTTTTTTTTTCAGAACCTGCGTGAAATTTTATTCAGCTGCAGATGAAATAGGAGCGACAGCCCTAAAAGAGCACTGCTCGGGCCTTATTTCTGCACATTGGGATGACCTCACAGGTACATCTTTCTCACAAATAACATGGCTTTGAAAAAATTTATGGAATCTCTTTGGTTCATATTTAACTTTGTTGACCTTAAAAAATACATCATTGTTAGAGAAACAATAAAATAATTTAAATTATGACTATACAAATTATCAATTATATTTAATATGTTATTAGTTAATAAAATTTATATTAATAACATAATATTTTTTAATTATGTTTATAATTACCACTAATATTTTTTTGTGAGTTTACTATTGGATGTTAAAGATAAAAAAATATTTGTAGAATAGGGATGTCAATTGCATGTCCTTTACAATAATTATGTCAAGTACACAAAAAGTGTTCACATATCATTTTGATAAATGTTAGAATAATTTTTAAATGACAGCGTCTATTGGATAGTTCACTAAACATAATATAATCTTATATATGTATGCAAGATTGAAATATTTTAAGGGTTGAAAAAAATACTGATTTGTAACTTTTGCTAAGTGACAACAGGATGATAAGGACATTGATTGTACTGTGTAACTTCCAATAGCGATAGTACTGCCGATAATTTTGCAGCCTTAGGATTGCGCGATACAAATACTCAATAATGTAGGCGGGATCGCAATCCTCTCGCTATTGAGAGTAAAAGAATCTGGTGATCAGATCATTCATCAGTTATCTGAGTCATTATTTATCCTTTATTGCCTTATACAAAAACACGCATAACAAAAATAAAAAAAACAGTCACAAAAGATATAAGGCAAAGGGCTTATTACTTATTAAAAAATAAAATCACTTTTCCTCTTTAGGTCTTGGCCTCAGATTTCTGAATATGTTCCTTGATTCATTTTTAAATCTAATAGGCAAGTAGGTGATCAGCCTCCATTGCCTGACACACGTCATCGACTTTTTTGGCCTAACACATGTCGGTTTCCTGACGATGTTTTCCTTAACCGTGCGATCAAATGTTAAATCCGCACATAGAAAGTCCATGGGTGCACAGCCGGGGATCAAATCTAAGACCTCAGCTATGAGAGTCGCACGCTGAATCCACTAGGCCATCACTGCTCTAATTCTAAAGTTATTCTTATTAAATCTCCTATATTTTTCGTTGAAAACATGGCAGCACATTTTGAGTTATTAATTGCAATAAATATTCTGGCACATTGCACGGATACTCACATACCATTTTGTTTTAGGCGAAGACTTCGCACACATGTCGTCGGCCCTCCTCTACCGTATGTTAAAGAGTAAAACACCACAACCGCTGCATGGCGCTGTTCGGTTATTAAGGGAAGATGTTGTGTTCTTATGCCTCGTGGAAAACCACGCAAATGTAAGTAGATACTATAAGCAATGTCTTTACTTTGTTGTTGTCTGTGCTGTCTTTACTTGTTATAGTATATATGTATGACTCGAAAAGTAGAATGCACCTTTTTAGGTGACGGAAGTTTTATGAAATGGTACTTCTTTACTATACTGATAATATAAACGGGCAGGAAGCTCACCTGATCCGCAAGTGATACCGCCGCCCATGGACACTGTCAATGCCAGAGGGCTCGCGAGTGCGTTGCCGGCCTTTTAAGAATTGGTACGCTCTTTTCTTGAAGGACCCTAAGTCGAGTTCCACAAACTGGTGGTGCGCGGCAAAAAACTGCCTTGAAAAACGCGCAGTTGTGGAACGGTGGTTGTTCCAGCAATATTTAGATGTTTCAATCACTAAATAGACAAGTTTTTTTTAATACAACAAATCCTTTATGTGCTATCTTTTAATTGTAAATTAAGGAACGACACGACAACAAAGACAAAACGTAATACCATAGAAAAATATTTATTTAAATTCTAAAATATACTTAATATATACAAAAATATTAAGACCGAGAATATAACATTATTATAGTATTAGTTGGAATGATTTTTACAATCAGTGTAAAATCTTATATTTCTACTACACATTTAATAAGCGTAATGTTGATATCGTTATGGCAGTATATATTAACTTTTCTATCTGTTCTGACTAGTTATTTTTCGACGACAAGGTAAAACAGACAATCGAAATTTAATAACATCTATTGATCATGTTACAGTCGGTTCGATTTACAATCTATGAAATTGTGCGTTCATTTATAAATTTATGTGAAATAATTAAAAACTTTAAAGTCAATACAAGAAGCCTTGATGAAAGCTATATGACTAATTTAGACTAGCTTAATAAGGAAAAAATTGGTAGTAAAATAATGAAGCCTATTTGATTCCTAAACGAGTTATTACATAGGTTCCCGCGACAGTAACAGTTAACAGTCTTCGTTGGTCTGTCAATGTTATTCGGGTCTTCGGCACAGCCTTCTGCGTAGACGTCGTAAATAGTGTCCCTAGATCTCCATTTTCCGTTGACTTTCTCCTGATCGCCACTCAGAGTTTGTGCAGCACAACCTCTTGTTACGGTTCTGGTTTGCACTGAAAAACAAATACCCATTATATAAATAAACAAAATTAACTACTTAAATAATGGAATCCCGTTTTGACCAAGGATATTTCTATTACGTTTTATACATATACGCCGCCTTTGTTTAGTGATTAATAGAATATAGTGCTTGGTTGGTGTAATCGATTGCTAGGATAACATTTTTTTCGGTTTGTTTGATATTGCCTGCCTCCTAAACAAGTACCTACTGTATTTATTATTGTATGTATAAACGATGAAACTGTGTAGAAAATAGGTTTTAAAAGAAATTGATGTTTTTCCATCTATTCTGTCTATTTAATTAAATTACCCAAAACAATCAAATTAATTACTGCGACCCCACCCATGCCGTCACCGCTATAAAATATTTAATAGCCAACCAGGCCTAGCCAACCATGCCACATCATAGAGCTTCTTTAATAGTTTTATTCAATGTTTATAAGTATTAAGCTAAATAGAAACCAGTCAGAAAGAACTCACTGTCTATATGTGATTAAACGTTAAGAACGTCTAAATTGCATCATGCGTTTACAAACAGGAAATTATTCGATTCAAACAAACATACCTAAAACCCGTCACTTACATACAATAAAGCTACGTGAAAACTGAAAAAGGAAAAAATATGTTATTCTCTTTAAGCAAACATTTTGAATCAAATCGACCGTCATGACTTACTTTTCAAGAGTACTGTTCTATAAAAAAAAACATAAATTGCAAATATATGTCATTATCTGCCTGCCCCTTACATGTATGTTTTACGCAACACACCAGACAAGGCAATCATGACTAAATCAGTGTTATATCGTGCTATGTTTCATTTAAAAAGTAGGCTATTTCGCTAAACTGGAATGTAAAACATATGTGAGAGAAACTCGATACAGATTTGTACCAGATGACTATATGAAGTGCTTTCGAGTAACGATTTAATGAAATATGCTAATTATGCCTTAAGTATGTCATCTGTCGCGACTTTGTTTCAGTATGAAATTAGTTGACCTATTTCTTTATTTATTTTCTAACAGAAGCCGCTTGTATTTCTGTTTATAGTAAATTAAGTATAAAGCGATGTCTTTGGTAGGTATCTACCTAAACTTCATTGCTTTTAGCGTATTCGGGAGTAAGTTGTTTAAAGCTTTTCGAGAAGTTTTTTTGCTGAGAACAGTGTTGGCCTATGGTTTCAACTTTCAGCGTGGTACTCTCATTCCTGAGTATGTAGTTTCGATCCCTGCCCTACCCCAATGGATTTTCTCTCTATGTGCGCATTTCAATCTCACTTGTACGGCGAAAGCAAACATCGTGAGCTAACCGGCATTAGACCCAAAAAGTTGACAGCGTCTCTCTGCCATAGACGGCTACTTGGCACGAAGGCACGAAGCAGACATAAGAATCTGTGGCTCAGACCCAAACTCAAACTTGACGCGGGGACTGTGGGGCTGGATCTACACAGTATCCTTTCTATAGTTTGATGCCCTCTGCATTCTATAGAAATTCAACCATGCCTACCACGTACGAACCGGGAATCGAACCCAGTACCCCTCACCATAGCAGCCACATACAAAGACCGCTAGGCTATGAGGCCCTTTTTTTATAAAACATCAAACCTGACCTTGCAGTATCATATTTATGGCGCGATTAGTCGTCTACGCTTTTGTCCATTTATGAAAAGGTTCGATCTTAGTCTGCCTTCTACATAAGTGAATTAGGAGTAGGAAAATGCTTAAATCGTGTGGCAAAAGATTACATATAAGGCCTTATATATGAAGCAATGTATTTTGACACACTTGCAATAAGATTAAAATATGCAACTTTTAATACATAATATTTCTAATACCTACTTCCGTTTCCTAAGTCTAATGAGGTCTCTCGTTTAAAGCACATGTTGGAATGTTCACATTCACGTAGGAACTGATCGCCATAGTCGAAATTCTCGCATAACTTGATTCCTTCATAGGTTTCTTCAGGAGCACATACGTAACATTGCATTGCTGACGACACTGAAAAAGAAATCTTTTGAAATTCTTTATTTCTTTCTTTATACTTATCTTACTTTACCTAGATTAAAGACTTGTTTTTAGGCACTTAAATTAACTAACTATATACAGTATACCTGAAGTATATATATAGTATTGCTGTATTCGATTATAAGCAATTTAATTTAAAAAATCTGATTAAGTGTTATAGACGGGTATAGATACATAAATAAATATATTCAGGTTTATGAAGAAATTACTATTTGTATTGTAAATTTATGTGACGGTATGAAATATTAATAAATACCGCTAAAATTGACACATACATCCTACGAAAGATAATAATGCTGGAACAAGGAAATTAGGTGTATTTACAATTATACGTATCTGTAAAACCACAAAGGATAAAAGATATTAATATACAATAATTAATTTAAAGGAATTAATACTTATCAAAATATGTACCAAATTTTTATGTTCTATCGCATAACTGTTTATAATGATAGTGTGTGAAACATAAGTTAATTATATGAAATTGTATTATTATTTAGGATGCGTATTGAATATTTTTCGATTCCTCGGAATTTTCTAACTTGAAGAGTACTATTGGGATTGAATTATGAATAACTAACTCAATCACAACACACGAAGCCAAAAGTAATTTGCGGAAATTTTCTAAAGTTGTACTGAGCCAATTATTCTACGAAAATCGTAAAATTTAAAGATGTCTAGGTCTTCAAACAACTTTGGCGTTCCTAGACTTAGACCAGATGTTGATGTTTATAAACGATTAATCTATGCCACGAAAGTATTGGAAGCCGGTTCGATAACCGGCTAATGTATTCTTTTCCATTATAAAATGACTGTAAGTGATTATCAATGCTTACATTAAATGCTTGACACCACTTGGCACAGCTAATATGTTGATATGTATATAATATTGTATTTGTAAAATTCAATAATATCTAGAAAGATTTAATTGGTTCTATGGGTGTGGCAACGACGACGCATCTTCCTGGCGTGCTTGGATACCATGGGCCTCATTACCCCTTTAAAAAAAATAAAAAGTTTTTGTCGTATGGAATTTTGATTCAAAAAATAATAATTGCCAAGATATTCTTCTATATGACATGGCACATGAATTAAACAAAGATATGAAATAAAATGCCCATAAATATATTTCAGTGCATATGTTTATATCATAGATAAGATTGAGATAATCTTACTTCAAAGATAATTTAGTATCGCATAGAAGATTCGTAAATTCCTAAGTGTCCTAACCCCCGTCAAAATTTATTTTGCAATTAAAATGTCGTTTAGTTAATTGTTTTATTGTCTGGCTTACATTTTTGGAAACTATTAATTATGTCTGAGACACCCAATTCAATTTATTAATGTAGAGTCGTATTTATTTGGCAGTAGTATTATTCGTCGTGATACTGTCTTATTAAAAATGTAAGAATTACAATAATAAAACAATTCTAAAGCGCGTGTGTTTATAAATATTAACGGGTTCCAAGCGTCCTACGCTTAATAGAAATATAACCACTGCTTATTTAGTGACTTGATTCTATAGTCTAGGATTTGATTCTTGTTAAAACAATAACAGTAATTTAAAAGGCACAGTCTAATGAAAAAAGCGTAACCATTCCAAATTGAAAATGTCAATGTAGTTCAATAAGGTACATAATTTTCACATACATTAATAAATATCTCTTCTCGAGGATGTTTGATTTAAAATTTTGTTATGTAAATTACATGCTAATATATTAAACAAGGTCAGTGTGATAATAAAATATAGGAAGTCAGATTTAATTTATTTTTTGTATTCTAGTCACAATCATTTCCCAAGTATTTTTCTAACACGTCTGCCGGAAGTAAAAGAACTCACTTTTCCAATACAATGTGAACACCAAATAATACAACTTTAACTCCATTATACACTCAATACACTAACTCTTTAGTTAATTATAAAAGTACGTTTATGCACTGGCATACGCGTTCGCGCGCGCCGTGCTAATGGGTCCATGTGGTTTGGAAACACAAGAATCTCTGAATCATCACAGGAAAGAAACCCTGGTACGGTGCTTGTCTAAGGTTCTATTCATGTGAATCACCCGATCGATTCTGGCGCCGGCGCTTTACTAAACTTTTGACGGTCGAAAACGAATGTCGTTGCTTGCTTGTTTTGTTTTTTATCGTAGTATACGTCATCGTGATAATAGTACTCAGTGATAATTGTCGAATTATTTTATATGTAACCATTGCTACGCTGACTGCACTGAATAAATTTGGCTTTATGTTTAATTATTACCAACTAGTGACCCGCTCCAGCTTCGCACGGGTGCAATGCTGATGAAAAGCAGGTTTTTATTATGTATTGTTATTTCCGTTGCTGGAAAGCTCCGATAATATACGCGTTCGATCGCTGCTAATTAAGCTGTAATGGACTGTATAGATCTATATTGAATGACCAATGTATTCAAGGTATTTAATTGGTTAAGGATTAATGCTGTATTGGTCAAAATCGCTTCGAAAATTAGCCATTACTTGTCGTAAAATGACAAAAAAAAAGTTATTGTCGGTTATCCATAAGAGATAGACATATACCATCACGAACTTTTCTGTTGACCTTTTCAATATGTACAATATTTAGTACATTATTTTGATAAAACTCATAGGGTTCAGCCTGCGTTTGCAATGTAAGCGGAAAAAATTTAATTATTTACGACATCACATTATACACCTCAAAAATAACAGTACTTCTCCACTATTTAATGGATGTTATTATACATATAAACCTTCCTCTTGAATCACTCTATCTATTAAAAAAACCGCATCAAAATCCGTTGCGTAGTTTCAAAGATTTAAGCATACAAAGGGACATAGGGACAGAGAAAGCGACTTTGTTTTATACTATGTATGTACTGATGTTGTTTTAGTATTTATCCATTGCAAAATAATCTTTGTTAATATAATATGCGGTGATATTAGTCGTTTATACTACAATTTGCGTGTTGTTCTGACGAGTATGTAAGTGCGTGCTCCTATTTCACCATGCCTCCTACTGATAGAGGACAAATCTTTGTTTTTAATTTATTTTATTATTCTTTATTACTCAAGATGTCATATGGAAGATGGTGTAATGGTTGCAGCTCCTTACAAACATTGTGTAAAAAAAAACTTGGCGATTAAAAAGAGTGGCGTAGAGTTTATTGCCAGTTCTTCTCTTCCGTTCTACGCCCATGATTTGAGAACTGGCAGGAAATGTAAAATTAGAATCATTTTTTTTTTTTTTTATATAATAGGGGGCAAACGGGCAGGAGGCTCACCTGATGTTAAGTGATACCGCCGCCCATGGACACTCTCGATGCTAGAGGGCTCGCGAGTGCGTTGCCGGCCTTTTAAGAATTTGTACGCTCTTTTCTTGAAGGACCCTAAGTCGAATTGGTTCGGAAATACTTCAGTGGGCAACTGGTTCCACAAAGTGGTGGTGCGCGGCAAAAACTGCCTTGAAAATCGCGCAGTTGTGGAACGGCGGACGTCGAGGTGATACGGATGGAATTTCGTATTCTGCCTCGACGTCCGATGATGAAACTCAGCTGCAGGTATTAATCCGAACAACTCCTCTGAACACTCTCCATGGTAAATGCGGTAGAAGATGCAGAGTGACCCCACATCTCTACGCAACGCCAAAGGATCAAGCCGCTCGGAGAGAATTTGGTCGTCAATGATTCGAACCGCTCTTCGTTGAACACGGTCAAGTGGAAGGAGTTGGTACTGGGGAGCCCCCGCCCAGAGGTGAGAACAGTACTCCATGTGGGTACTCCATCATTTAATGAATATTTCTTTTTTTTGACGTTCATAAGTGTACATTATGTTACCTATATGAATAAATGAATTTTGATTGATTGATTGATTAAATTAAAATATTAGTTAATGTTTATAAATAAATTAATGTCTATATTTTTTTAAATGTTATTGTATAATAAAATACTTGGCTTTAATAAGATGGCCATTTAGTGCACTTAGGTCAAAAATTGCTCCCAATTAGGCTGATATTAACAAATACTAAATGTTGAACAATTACAGTAATTAGAAGTATAATAAACTGTTGTAGCTAACTAGCAATTACTGTAAGGGTTAAATTTAATTTAATCATTATTTTTTTTTATAAATTATTAATATTGATTAAATATATAATTATATATATATATATATATATATAAGCTAAGAATTTGTTATAACGGTCCTTCTTCTCGTATTAATTCAACAACACACAGTTTATTATCTTATATTATAACAAGAGTGTAAGGTTTTTTAAAAGTCAGCAACGCACTTGCGAGCCTTCTGGCAGTGTGATAAACATCAGATGAGCCTTTTATCTTTGCCTTCTGCCCTATAGAAAAACATTTTAAAATCGAAACACAAAGTACCACATCACGATTTGAATATGTATAATACAATACATTTTTTGGCAAGTGTGCCAAGTTCGAATCCATTTTTATACAACCGATAGAAGAATTATATATACAACACTGTAATGAACATTGTTTAAGTAGAGTCAGTAGAGTTAATTTCATTACGTATTTGACTACTACAATATTATTATGTTATTAAGAACACAAATTAGGACCAACACCTATATAACAAACAAATAGACGTATTTTAGCAGTAGAATCGTGTAAAGAAAAATGAATACTTCGTATATACAATATTTAAATTTATGCGCAGAATTTCTTTGCTCTATGGTAAATAATAAAAAAAATATTTTTGCAAAAGTCTGTTGGAAACAAGTTGAGTGAATGAGTTTCGTGCCCCACGTTCGAAAGGCATTTTGAATTAGTATTATTTTATAGTTACATCAAACAAGTATAAAGTCGTTATTTTGCAATAATTGTAGTTGTGAAACGGTTATCAGTGTATCCACATCCTCTTAATAAAATGTGACCATGTGATAATGTCGGCGCTCAAGCGATTTTTTTTATGTAGGACGTTATATACAGTACATACTTTTTTTAGCTTTTAGAATAAAAATAATTTATGTAATTTCGTTTACCTTCAGTTACGTCATTTGTGTCGCCGTTATTCGAATTCATTATTTTTACATTAATGTTTTTAATTCTACGTATTCGTATTTCGTTCTCTTAAGGCTAACTTTATAGTTTTTTACCATTGGGAATGCGTTTGCCCATGCTGCATACTTTGTTTATAAGAAACCGCTTTTTAGAATTACAAAAATTATATTATAAATATATGCTTACGGTCTCTAACATGTGGTTTATATGATATAATATAATATGACACATTCGCCAAAGTTCACAAATCAATGACCCTCGTATGAGGTTACGCACCTCGTCCTGAGGAAAGTGACACTTGATATCTATTGTCCTTTAACTATCTGAATTTTTGGTATTGAAAATATATATTTTTTAAATTATTTCACGCGAAAAGCGTTTTAGTGCAAGTTCTAATAGACTGAAGTAGAAAGACAAAGGTACGTTACCAAGCAGAAACAATTTTTGCCTGAAATCGAAACTAGTATATTTTACTGGTGGTAGGGGTTTAATGGTTCCTTTGCGCTGAACTAAACAAGTGCGGCGGCTGTTATATTAAAGTTAAAATGATCTCCTCTAATGAATTAATGTTAGCGTATTAATAACCGGTTAATAGATTCTCACGTCGCCGTCTCGCCTGTAAAATCAATAATTGATGTCATATCATGTCACGCATAACATGATAATCTTCAGTGACGTATTTGTCTGAGCATAAACTTATTGGGTATGAACGACAACATATTTTTTAGCGCCTGCTTTTAATTATTAGCAAAAGATGTTTAATGATTTCATTGCAGTGACATTTCCAAGTTTATGTAACCGTTAAGTTTGGGCGGCTATATAGTAGAGGAAAACGGATCGTATGTTTGAATTTCGATGATAAAAAAGATGTCATGTTATCTTTTTATAGCGTAATGCTTACGCTCGTGCAGAATTTGCTTTAAACGTGTCCTAGACATGATAAATGGCGACGTGTGTCACACAAAAAGCTGGTCTCATCTGGTTACCATAATTATCAATGAAACGTACGCCTTTTTTTAATCCTGGTAAATGAAACAAATTATGTATAAGAATTGTAAAACCGAAATAGTTTTATTTATTACATAAGTCAACGTTCCCTTTATCAAATTCATCGCAATCAATATTTTACTTTTGCACAAAATTAATTACTCTTATCATATCGCAATCGTTAAAGAATAATAAAACAAATATCGGATCAAATATTTATATTGTGTAACACAGGTTTTAAATAGACGACCAGATTGTCCTAAGGTCTAATGAAAAAATATATCATAGTTCCATCGACAAAGCAATACATATAAACTTTAAGCTTTACAATTTGATTCATTGACACGTTTTTCGTGGTCATTCTGAATATTTTTAATTATTACAACTTGGTTCCATTTCATAAGAACGTATAAATTGGTTCACTTCCTTAATTTAAAGCATAAAATTATAAAAGAATTGCTAAGTAATATTGATTTAAAAGTGTAATTATTCTACAATATACATAACCTCATTTACAACTATAACGAGTATCACATAACGCATATTTGCGTACTTTTACTAACTTACATATTTCAATTAAACACTTAGTTATTTAACACTTTTTCCAACTAAACTATCGGCACGTTGGTAGAAGTCTTTCTTGTTTACTACAAAAATTTTAGTGCAATTTACAGCTTACTCATTTGTTTTTGTTTCCAAATCTAATAAATATTTGATGCTGTAGTTTTTCTTTATTTGCCGGTCAAATCAAACCTAGGAATATAGACGGATATCAAAGCCTAAAATAAAGAATATAGTTTGATATCCGTAACCCAATCTGAAAAACATTTAGCTAATCATTATGTAACATTAACCATATCTGTGCTTCTTCCATCCACAAAATGGATCTTATGAAATTCTATTTTCTGCAAGTCCAATTCAGAATATCAAATTACATGTATTGGTGCAACAAAGCTCAGGGAACACTGTGCGGTGTAGACCATCGGCCGAAAGCTTTACATACATTTGTGCAATGCCGATAACTTATAAATCTATTTACAAAGAAAAAGCTCTAAGTTAGCATCTAGGAATGACTCCAGTTTGAGGTAGCTAACCGCTTGGCACAAAGCACATTTAAATTGTCTTAACCCTATATTGACTACCTAAGACTATTTATGTATTTCATTAAATTAAATACGACAATGACTCCCATTATATCTGTATATCCTTCGTGGTTTGTGTTTGAAGAGTTGCAGAGATCACTGCGACAGTAGCAATATCTGTAATAAAATGTATGTTTCATAACGAAAATTAAGAAGAATTAATACAAAGTACACATGGCAGAAGTGAAACTTCTTTGTAAATTAATTCTTACTAAGGTAAAAGCCCCAATAGATGTTCGTGTACCAGTATATCACTCCATGCATTTATCGCTTTACATTTTTGCGACGTTCGGTAAAAAATTACGACCTCATGCGCCCAAAGAAGTTTCACTTCAATAAAATTCATAATTTAATTATTGAATCGTTCTATTCCGTAACGATTTTATTTGTATAATAGCGGTTAGAACCTCATTTTTACCATACCTTAACAATATTGGATATATAGTATAATATATAGGTACAATTTACTAGATTTTGACAACCCTTATAAAGTGTACAATTACTCAGTTAAACAGCTCCCAACCTTGACTATATCTACATAGTTCAAGACATTACAATATTACTTGATCGTATGATAAAGCTATTCCGAACGTATTGTTTTATATAAAACAATTCCTTTCATGAAAATTGCAAAGAATTTGTTTGGGCTTAAATAGAAAATTCTCAATAAAGCTAATGTAGTATTGTGCCATGAAATAAAAAAAAACAATTGAAAGGTGTATGAGCATCGCTAATTGGTAACTATATATATACATGTTATTAGAAATAAAAAGTAATAGGTATTTATGAAAAGAAATGCAGTGTATTTTTAATTAAACGACCTTTCGAGTAGTGTTGGCAACCGCATAGTTTATGTTCGTCAGCATAACCTTGCATGCGTGACCTTAAATGCATTCGCACATTTGTTTGCACCTTTACAATATAAGCACAGACCATATTATTTTATAGCCCAAGTGCCCTAATAACAGACATATATTTCTTGGTTTGACGGTGACAAACTAAAATCTGTTCTAACAATTTTGTATCATAAATATATTCTTAATTACTCACTTATTGACAACAGCTTTATCTCCTCTATTGTCGGACGTACAACCCTCTTCGTAAGCCTCCACAACCTCAGTCTTCGGAGACCACTTGCCGTTCTTGTAATCCTGGTATTCGTTCTTCTGTTGAGCGCAATCGCGAAGGACGGCGTTTATTCTCACTGAAACCGATAGATTATATTTTAATGTTTTATACAATTTAAATGAACAGATGCGCAAGTTGGTGTGATGCACATACAGGTTTACGAGAAGAGAAAATTTCTTAAGACACAATAAAATCTAAGTGACATAATTGGAATCACTTCGTTAAGTTAAACGTTTGAACAGCGCGTATGCTACTATGGGTGTTTGTTTGCCTTTAAACCGCAGTGTTAATTGCTTCCATCGCATCACATGTCTACACTTATTTATACGTCTTACGAATCAGTATTGTCTATGCGAGTAAAAATATTTTTTTGCAAAAATTATCTAAGGTTAAACTAAATCCCTGTCATTATGGTTAAAGATAAAGAGTCCTTTGGAATACTCTTCTGTTGACAGAAACATAATTTAATTTATTATATAACTTGTAATATGTATCTACACTACTCACTGACCTCCATTCTGAATATCAAGGTAGAAGTCCTTCTTCATACACATTGTAGAGAATGGACAGTCAACAACGAATTTGTCTGAGTAATCGAAGTGAACGCACAGTCTCTTCGTTGTGTTATAATATTCCCCGGGTTGGGGATTGATTAAACATTGGTAACATTGCAGAGCAGATACACCTGAAAATTTAAAAAGAAATCAATTATCACTTTTATTTACCATTTATGTAAAAATCGAGTTTTATCACACAAATATATTTTTTATGGAAAAGAAATAAAATCATTTTCTGATTTTATTTTGAGGAAAAAACATTAACGACTTAAATATTCACAAATGAGTTTAATACATGTATTATAAGTTTGTTATTGTTATTTGACTGTAAGTGATGAATCACAGAGCTTTGCTCCTTGCGCCCACGTTTTGATTGTATTACGCATAGGCGGACATGCTGGAAGAGCATTCTCAGAACGTCCTTTGAGTTATGACTATAAATAAAGGTTTTGCTTACGGCATTATTAGTTACCGTAGTCTGAAGAAATAACTTAAAATAAAAAGGTGACAATATCATCTAGAAGGCTACGTTCAATTGTCTATAATATGAAGTTTTATGATTTATCCGTTATTATTGTAATTAGTTCGTGTTGTTACTGTGTGGATGTTGATTATTATGATGATGAAAATGTGGAAGAAAATAAAGATCTTTTAAATTTTAATCAAACTGTTGATCGTAGATTTGGTATCGAAGAAGTAAGAGTAGATCCAAACATAACAAATCACGACAACACTAATGTATCAGTAAAATATTCAGCATATTCTACATTGGGTACACAGATTCAGTCAATATCTAATGATAATCCCATAGTTCAATATATTCATTCACGTGCTAAATCCATTAATAACGATTCTTTCGTAAAAAAATATTCGAAATCAGTATCGAACTTTGACATTTTTGAAGATTATGAGTACATGTATGATGATAATGCTGAATCAAACGTTTTGCGGTATGATAATTCGTCCAAATTATATCAAAAACAAACGACCATTAATATGACTAAAGCTCAAAAATTAAAAGAACATGCTATTAAATTTTACAACCTAGGACCTGCGGCAGCGTCGGGTGTATTAAATGATATCCCAAGGGATAATGATGAAAAAGTATGGTATGTCCCGGAAAATTATCCCTGTTGGGAACTCCCGCTTTTGTACGGTGAATTAGGACAGAGAATGAACACCTCTGACGTTTTCCTGATTTTCGGGGGACGTTTGAAAAATGTTTTTGATCCTGGCTATAATGAAACCGTTTATAAAACACCCAGCTCATCGACCAACTATTTACCCAATCGCTGGTGTGGTGTGCTACCTTGTTACGGAGACCATACTCTTTGTCTCTTTCCAGGCGATAATTTATCAAAATTATGTGAGAAAGGTTATAAAGTACAGGTTCCGTCTATTTTAGATCAAATTGCTTTAGTTAATACCATAAACTCGATGAGAAATAGAGTTGCAAGTGGTGAATCAGATCGATATTCGCACTTGCCTCCGGCAGCCAACATGAAAGAAATCAATTATGATTACGATTTGCAAAAGGTCTCCGAAGCTTGGTTACGTCAATGTCTTCCGGGACCAGCACCTTGTTCTGCGCTGGATGGTGAAACAGTATCACATCTAGAATGTACTAAATATGCAGATTATTGCTGTTTTAGAAGCCAATCTGCTTTTCGTTGGTAATTTTGGTAATGTTACGATAGGTATCTAGTAGTCACTCTCTCGTATAACTTAAATCTATCTCGTTTCTCTTACAGTACACCTAAAATGGAATGTTTTGTATCACCTATTATTGGATGTCTCCATGTATGGTTTTGGAGTGCTGGAAAAAATATTAAACAAGCAGATATAAAATGCGGTCGTACGTCTGTTAAAACCTTTAACACTGTTCAATTGCTTTGGGCTAAAACGTTAAAAATAGGATGTGCTTATGGAGAAAGGAGCAATGGAAATATCAGGGTGGTATGCAATTTTTCACCAGGAGCGCCATTCTTTTTAGAGACAGGGCTATATTGTGGCATTATTGCTCATTCAAACAAAATATTGTCTGGCTCTTTCGCGATGAAAAAAAAATTCTTAGCTTCTTTGGCAGTATTTTGGGATAATGTTGATCCGACTGAACGAGATGTGTATGAAAAATCTGAATACAATTTGTCTAGTCACATTAAGGGTATTGACAGCGTTAACACCATATGGGGGGTACAGAGTTTGAATAAAATATACAAAGAAGGCTGGGTGCGAAAATATCTAGGTAAACGAAAGAATGGAACAAAAGGAATGATCGCACGTTTAGTAACCAAGTACGCTTTTATGGATGAAAGTGAAGCAAGATGTGATACAAATGAGTCAATGTATATTGCTGGAAAGGCTGGTTCGCTTTGTATGGAAAGAGGGCGGAGATATATTAATCTGTGTTACGAATTCAGAGATCCTACGCCAGGGTATAGATCTCTGGCTGTAGCTGCACCTATAGCATTGTTTACTCTTATCCTCTATGATTTATTTAGCGGTGTCGTTAGACAAGCTAACTAGATAAACACGAAATCTGAATAATTTAATGTAATTTTTGTACCTTTTAATTAGTTACAATCGCATATAAGGGCTTGAGATTATAACATTGTCTTAACAAAACAAGAAAGATATAACAACTGAAATCAGTACAAAAACATTGAAAGAGACAGGTCAGTAATTTTGCATATCACAGGCACGTATATGTAAATGATGGATGTGGTTAGGTCCCATTATTCCCATCTTTACTAAGCATGTGAGTCACCCCCTCAACCGCATCATTGAATTACAATTCAGATCTTGTTCGTGTTTTATTTTATAATATTATGCGCTGTTATCACGTATGATTCAGACCTATTTTTACATATGAATGACGTAAAAATTTTACGTTAACCTTTTTTTTTCGATTATTTAGTTTTGATATTGGTGTCAAGTTGAAATAAAGAAAGGTATATATTTAACAAAATTATGGACAATCTTGACACAATTTACGCCCCTGTAATTATTATAATTCATTGTCATATACACTGAATACTGTTTTACAAAATAATTACAGGAAATCTATTCATTCCCAAGTATGTCTTTAACTCTCTATGGTTGTAACGGAAATTTTTTTCTAATCAGACATATAGTATCAGGCAAAAAATCGTCTTATGTTTCAATGTTTGTTTTATTAACACCTATGCAAATGTTGTTGATGTAAAAACTTCTCGTATTTCTGGATTGAAAATAAAAGATACTCTTTAGGCATTATTTATACTTAAATTTTAATGTTCGATCTATAGTAAAGTCTACATAGGAACCAATATTTTGTATATAAACCTGTATTTGTTCAAGGTTAAATACATTCGAAAATTATATTTTTTAAAACCTTAACGTGTCGTCAACTATGTAATTGTACCTTAATTGTGATGCATTTTTTTTTTGTTTCGATGTTAAGGTCAAAGACTTCCTCATTATCAGGAATCTGTTCTCTGGAACGTGCGTTACCAAAACTATTATTCACGAATTCAATTAATTCTGATGATTGTATGCGTCATTCTTTGTCTTCTAGGTATTTATAGGCTAGGTTAGCCAAACTAAATTAATTTTGATATCCAATGACATTATGACAATAATTGTACACAGGATCATCGGTTATGGCTACTTTCACTTATATAGATTTCCAACTCACCACTGATTAAACTAAAAAAAACAAAAAAAAAACTAAGGACAACTTACACGAGAAAGTTTCTGATATGTTCATATTAGAAGTGGTTGAATCGACCTTTATATTTTAATTTTGATTGGTTAAAACAAATTATTTTTTTATAGCCTTATATCAGAATACAAAATATGTACATTATAACTATTGTTTTTGTTAATCTACGATAACTGATTCTGTGTGCCCACGGGCAAAGGCCTCCCCCATTTTCATTAGTGTTAAAATTTAAATTTGAAAGGACATGACGATCTTCGAATGATCGGGCACTATTATTATTTTATATAGTCGATCTCATTTTTAAAGCGTTAAAACAATATTAAAGTCTAAATCACTTCAAATAAGTTCCAAGGTTATATTTCACGGTACAAAGTATACTAATAAAAATACAAAATATGTACATTATAACTATTGTTTTTGTTAATCTACGATAACTGATTCTGTGTGCCCACGGGCAAAGGCCTCCCCCATTTTCATTAGTGTTAAAATTTAAATTTGAAAGGACATGACGATCTTCGAATGATCGGGCACTATTATTATTTTATATAGTCGATCTCATTTTTAAAGCGTTAAAACAATATTAAAGTCTAAATCACTTCAAATAAGTTCCAAGGTTATATTTCACGGTACAAAGTATACTAATAAACAAAAGCCTACCTGTTGTAATCAAAGACAAAGTCACCATGGCCAGGTATTGCTCCATCGTCGATACTCGTTCTCACTGTGCCGGCGCCGTGTTTGGTCCAGTTTGAATTTGTGCCACTCTGCAGCTCATATAACGCACCCTATCGTTGATAGCGTTCCGTGTCGAGCCTGAAATGCATAATTTAAATCTAAGTTATTGGATTTTTTATAGTTCCAGTAACTAACGATCTAACTATTATTACGTTAGGATTATTTTAATCCCGTTAAGATCATTTTTGTAAATTCATACTAATTAGTATTCTTTAAAAAATTAAACACATTTCCTTAATTTATTTATGAATAAATGTGTTAAATTATAAAAGTATTTTGTTATTGTAATTTGTTTATGCCTAGATCGCATCTGTCAAAACGTGCGTTGTCTTTATGATGATAAATTACAGCAATTCGACTCAACGACTGAATCTCAAGGCCATGACCGGCTCAAGACTTTCAATGTTTTACATATCGAAACAGGAAAGTATACAAATGTATTTAAAAAGAAAAAGAAAATCTCAAACCTTTTCACAATTTAAATTTCCAAATTATACAAAATCATTTTTTTTTTAATAATTAAAATTATGTAGTAGTATAGAATACCTATAGTTTCAAATGTTTTCATTTGCTTCGTTATATTCACTTTTAATGATATAATATAATAGCTGTTGCGGTAAATAGCTGCTAAACTAATTAATGAATACCTTCAATTAACATTTTAATGGATGAAGCAGTGAATAAAGTGCTTATATTATTAATTAGAATGTTTAAGTAATATTATTTACATAATATAGTGACGCTATAGTTAGTAAATAATACTTTATTGTACGCACAAACCGGGATATATTTTCTGATTATTATTGACGGCGATTTGGCTTAAGTGTTTAACGCAGAAAAGCACCTTTGGTTTTTATTTCCGGTGTAACGATTATAAAATAATTTAATAGATATACAACGTAGTTATAAATGCATTCTATACGTATACGTTCTATCCGATAGTCCGACTACAGTAGCGATAGAACGATTTTACCTTGCTTTTAATATCCACACAGGCACCAAAATAAAATTCCAAATATTCATCTTAGGGTTCAAGTTCGCAACAACCGAACTAAAAAAGAACGATGAGGCCTTAATCCGGTTTTAAGAGACTTGCGTAATCTTTTTTTTAATACTTCGTATACAATTACGTGTTATCAAGGTATTTCAAAATTTTTGATTCAGAGAGGTGTTTAGTAACTTGATCGCTTATAACAACACAAGGCATTAAAACAACCAAAATACTAGAGTAAAGTAAATATTATACACGTACATATAAATGGTAATTTTGACGTTTTAATACACCTAAGGAGCATATTTTAGTATATAAAATAATATCTTAGTATCGTGCTGAGGTTCGTCGTGAGGAAGAAGAGTCCCTAGCTAGATATAAGTGACACTATATTATGTTATTTCATTGATTCGTGACTTCACTCAGCTGATTGCCTTGGATTACCTAACGAATTTGTATTCTAACGCTAACCTTCTTAACCACATTTTTAAATATCTTTTAAGATTTGTTTCCTGTAATTTAAAATATTGTTGTGTGTTTTAATGTTCTTCTCGATTATACAATTCTATTGCGTATATCACTATAGATATACAATAGATATCCATAGGCACAGATAATAATATAATAAGATCCCTAAAAAGCAAATAAATATTTTTTTGTTCTTCAAATCGCTGAATTTGTAGCAAATTTAAATTGTTATAATTTTTTTAAATTTAACGTTAAAAAGTTTTATGCGTGTACAAAATATTTGTGGTCACTTAACCGCAAGGATGTGATGATATAGATTGTTTTGAGTTTCCGATTTAGACATAATTAAACCAAATTTAAAATTAAACTTAACCCATCCTGACATCAGTATGTAATTAGCTTACTAAATACAAACATACAAAACTGCTTACATACTAGCCCGTTACAAGGTCAGACTAATCATCTATTCTTAACCTTATAGGTAAGTAAATAAAAACATGAAAACCTAGACGCTGAACCCTATGAAAAAGTCAATATCAGTCCCCCTTGCGTTATATCAGGGTAAATTATATCACATATATACCTTTATTGCAAGCATGTGTGGCGTGACATGTGTATATGTAGGCGTGAAACGTAAACCAAAATTTTTCACTTTTAATCCGATTAACGGCTTATGTAATATAAAACATGACGGGCAGGCGCTGCGAACGCCTTTATTTAAATTTGTATTTAGGCAATTTATTGCGTATTTTAATTAATGCGTGAGGCTTAGAACATGTAATCGGTCAACTCTCTGCTAAACAGTAGTTTTTTTTGTGAATGAAATGTTTTTTAAAAGGCCAGCAACGTACTCGCGAGCCCTCTGGTATTGAGAGTGTCCATGTGCATGACTTACTAACAGATGCCTCCTTCCCGTTTGCCCCTGTTCTATAAAAAAAATGCGATTTCGACCTTCGTCATTGGAAAATGAACTTGTTAAATAGTTGTTTTATTTGTAATATTTTTACATAGTAATGTGACTTTTGTAAATATTTGACCTTTATGGTATTATATATTTATATATCATTAAAAACTCGTTATTACTATTAAGTATGGAAAAACAAGAGACGTTTTGTTTGAAAAATATAAATGCGTAAATTTAATAACGCAGATGCTTATTAAGCAAATATTTGACATTTCGGCAGGACAGGTGATAAACCTTCCCATAATGTTTTTTGGTGACGCTTACAACCATCAGATAACTGCTATTACATGAAGTTATGAATGACGATTGTAATAAATTTCGCAACGCTTGTTAACCGTATTTAAAAATTCTCGAAGTGAGGATTAATTGCAAATATCGATGTGTCAGTTACATTACTTGATTACTGGTGAAAAACAATAATGATTCCACGTTAAACATCTCAACAGAATTTTACATGCGTGACTTACATATAAAATTATATATAAAGACGCAAAAATTTATTTAAAGCATGCATTTTTCGCACTCTAGTACTTTATTTAAAACAACTCTTAATGTCCTAACTCTTACAGGTATATTAATTGTCGTTGTCCGGATCTATGAATTTTGTGTTGTCATGGTTTGTTTTGTTTTGCTTTGCTTTGCTCTGTATCATATTTTTAATAGTGAAACCTTTGGATACATCTAATGTGTTTTAAGTTTTAATTTTAACTTTTATTTTATTGTAAAGATGTATCTGTTTTGTTTCCAAATAAATATATACTATTATTATTCATAAGTCCTAAATAACGATTAGTAGAAAACATACTTTTACAAATTTTAATTATCATATGATACATTATAGTAAACGAGCTATTCAAACGTAGCGTCATTATTCCAAATTCCTATAAATCATAAATGTTAATATCTATTGAATATAGAACAATAGTCAAATGTGGTGATTAAAAACTGCTGACCTGTCGAGTAGTAATTTTTCACAACCAGGTCACTCGGTTCATTAGATGTGCCAAGTTCCAGTTACAACATTTTTGTAATCAACAATTATGCCGCTGTATTTCTTCTACTCAACGTCCATTAAGAGATTGAGATAATCAAAGAGTTTATAATGCTAATACGTAACTACGAGGAGTGTATACTTTTTAATTTCATGCCAATTTAACAGAACGAAAACCCATAAATACTGCTTTGTATATTTTGTTTTAAATTCAGTAAATTAACGACGTTATAATAGCAAATATTAATGTTATCTTAAAATTAATTCTTTGGTCTTTATAAAATTTCATGAGAACTGAATAGAAAATAGAATAAATTTTTATGTTTTTAGTTAGTCCGAATGTTAAGAAGTTTTTTTTTAAAGACAATGTATTACGCAAAACTATAATTTTAAACTTTTAAACATAAATTCTGTTGAATATGTACCTGTGAGTACTACAAGTAGCTAGAGGTCGATGGGTTTGTTAGCTTTAGGTGTGGTTTAGGAAAGCTAAAAACCTATTGAGCAAGCACTCATAATATGTTCGGGAATTTTGAAATAAGCTACTTAATAATATTATAATTATAATTCTATTAAATAATCATTTTAAATAATTTTATTCTACAAATACGTACTGTGGCGTATCGGCTGCTTAAAAAATAGTGTTTTTCTTTAAATAACTTTGTTTAGTTATTTAAATTGGTAAATATATAAATGATAACTTTGAATTTTAAACGATGTTTTTAGATATAAGAAATACTTTATCGACTTATTTACACTTTATTTCGAAATGTATCACTCAGACACTCACTTTACCTTACGATTTAAACACAAAATGTTTCACTACTACGTTGCGAGTATACGCGTGACTCAGTGCGTGGCTAAGACTTCACTGGTCCAACTGGCGTCTTTGCAAGACCTCTGTCACACTACGTAATATCGTGTACTTGACCGTACGATGGCTAAGCAATTTGAACCTTGCTCGAATTAACCACATATTGTGTTCTGGCGTCTCAGTTGCTTTTATGTGGATACAACATTTTTGCTACTATAGATTTACTATAGATTTTTAACAATCTCGTACATTTTTATCAAAACTTTATAAAAAAACACTAGTAGGGATATCATTTTTTCGTCTAAGACTGATGTTTGTATCTGTTTCTTGTTACTTTAGTAGTAATAAAGTAGGTGCCTTTTGTACCCTCACCTTTTCTGTTTCCCAACGATATTTTTTCATCACAATATAAACACTGCTACTACGCACATAGAAGAAAAATCTATCTGGTGTACAGCCGGAGTTCGTAAGCACCACCTCAGAATTGAGAGCTGTACATAGCTACTGCAAACACTGCTCTTAGCTAACAAAAGTTTTATATTTATGATAAACGGTTTGAAAGGTCTGTTTTGTCTTCTTCACTTGTGTTATAGATATTATAATCAATTAACATATAAAAAAATACATATATGATTTTGTTTAGTACATTCTTAATGCGAATAAGGTATAACGGATGTTAATTATGTATAATAATAGTTAATTGTTGTTTTTCACTGGATTTTTTCCTTGTAACTAGCCGGGAGTGCAATTTATCAATTCAATCCCTGTGGGGTCCACGATGTATAGATGCAACAAGAAAAACATATGCAGTCTCAATTAGTATTTCTCATAGTTCCATGTTACTGTTTTTTCTCTTTATATCAAAATATATTTAATATCATTAATTGTAGAAGTAATATAGGATTTAGCGTCCCTTAAAATCATTGTTACTTTAATATGTATTTTCTATCGTTATCGATAAATAGAATATATTTAGTTATTGCGCATAGTTCGTAAATATTCATTTCGTGGTTTTAAGAGCAATATGGGGTTTTTGCTATAAATATAAAATATTTGTTATACCTGAAATAAAATAGAGCCGATGTATCGCAGTTCATGCTGTACAACACCAATGAACCAAATACTAAGTTTCATAACATGTAATTTATACAGTGTAATTAATCGATTCATTTGTGTATGTCTATTGTTGATAACGTTATGTAACCGTGAAAGTATACGATTACCATTCATCACAACAATGTGTCCGACTGCATTGTGTGAGCTGAATAAAATCAACATGGTCCAAACAAAACATTGATTTATTTACCGCCAAATATTCTGTCAAAACATGTAGAATGCGTAGGTACCTTTGCAACACTAAATCGGAGAGAAATTGCTCGCTGCAGTAAGACTGAGTTGTATGTAACCAAAGTGTTTAATATTGTCTATGTTTTATTATATATTATTCAAATCTACTGTATATTTTGATAGCTTTCCTAAAGCATATACCCAAATATATATGTAAAAATAATGTTCGAAATTTTTGACGTTTTTAACTTTATGCCGCGTGAAAATTGAGTTAAGACTTTTGAAAGGGTATCAAATATTACTTCTAAATAAGTTTTCATGCTAATCTATCAATGTGACATCTTCCTGACTTAATATTTGAATTCAGGGAGTTTATTTGCCTATTCAAAATGCAGATACAATTTTTTTATTTTTTATAAAACATAGGGCAAACGGGCAGGAGGCTCACCTGGTGTTAAGTGATACTGCCGCCCATGGACACTCTCAATGTCAGATAGCTTGCGAGTGCGTTGCCGGCCTTTTAAGAATTGGTACGCTCTTTTCTCGAAGGACCCTAAGTACAACTGTACACTTCAGACAGGGAACCTAGCTATATCAAGAAATATGGTACAACGAATAGTTTCACTTATGAGGTTAGTTAGTGAGCAAGAGTAGCCAGCATACTTGATCCAAGACTCCAAGGACAGATATATGCTTGGTTAATGCAATTAATTGCTAATGCCAATGCGTTGACAAAGTGTCAACCGCTTCCGTTACCTCACTCGCATCATTGTTTCCTATGTTACCCAATAGTTGAGTAACTGTGACGTGAGAGATTTTCATAATTTTATTACGAACAAATATTATAAAATACGTGAAGTTTGACCTCGTTTACAATTAGCGCAGACTGCGCAAAGTTGCAGTAACTATTGTATTCACTATGGCCTAATTGTCCAGCGCAGGATTTTTTACGCGTCGAATTCGTAGTTTTCTCGAAATCTATATAAAAAGACTCATGTCAAATGCGTTGCCCTTAACCTATGACGTTTAAGACTTTTTGGTATAATTAACAAAAACATACGGTTACAAATATCGTAGTTGTAGTTTTTAAGATAAAGTGAATTTAGGTTTGGTCATGTTAGGACAAAGCGTAAATTGATTTTGAAACGTATTTTTATCTAATGTTGTATTTAATTACTTTTATCAAGTCAAGAACACAATGTTATCCGAGTTTGCGCCCACGGTTCTGCATTCTTCATAAGATTTGACTAGAATGCTATTCACTTACGAGTCATTGTTTACCTTTTCTGGTTGGGTTTGGATGGTTTGAATTTTTGTACTTTATACTCATAACAAACATTTGATTGGTTTTAATGTCGCACTACTGTTGCTATATACGTAACAATACAAGCCTCAATTTTTTTTATGTTAAATTGGACCTAAAGAAGCTTGGGAGCGGTGTTGGCCTCAGCGACCGACTCTCATCCCTAAGGTCGTGGGTTCAATCTCCGGCTGTGCACCAAAGGACTTTCTTTCTATGTGCGCATTTAACATTCGTTCGAACGGTGAAGGAAAACATCGTCAGGAAACCGGCTTGCCTTAGACCAAAAAGTCGATGACGTGTGTGAGGCACATACGGCTGATCACCTCATCACCTGACTATTAGATTGATAAATGATCATGAAACAGATACAGAAATCTGAAGCCTTGAACTAAAAAGCTTGGAGTGCCACTGATTTATATTAAATTGAAACTAAAAATAGAATTAGACTTTTTCTAGCTTATTCTTAAAAGCTTTGACACTAAAAGCGTCTTGTATGATTTATCTAGTGACTTTTCACTGCGCTAGTACTTTGTAGATAGGTCAAGCGAAACTCGAGTGTACAAGAAAGAATGAAAAAATGTTGCCTCGAGCTCTTTGCTATTCAAAACATAAAAGAAAACGATGTAACTCAGTCAAAGGATGTTGTGTAAGCTTTACTTAACAGCGACGCAATTTACGTAAAAAATAAATTTAATCCAAGTACCTATTGGAGTCTAAGCTAATTTAAGCTCATTTATCATCATTTTACGGTGTAGGCACGGAAAAAAGATCGTATTTTCCTATTTCATCATGCTATCATAATTATCACCTTTCTTCCCCATATTTAAAGTTATGATATTCGCGAAAATTTATCTTATTAATCTTTAAGTTCTTCAGTTAACAGATATTGTCAACGCCATGTCTTCCCGGGGTGAACTACCGCTGGAGCTGGCGTTACGTGGACGTAGTGCCTCTATTGCCACAACGCTGCTACAGCATTGCGCCGACGCAGATGCAAGAGGTCCCAGAGGGAGGACCCTGCTGCACAGAGCCGTGGACGCAAGGGACGCGTTCTCAGCAAAATTTTTGGTAGAGAATGGTGCCGATCCAAATCTATCGACGAAGTAAGTTCTAATTTTATTGACCTTAAAATTTAAGTGTCATTGCCTATATACGCCTACAATTACTAGTCAATGTTAAATTATACAGGGTTTTGTGTTCTATAAAAAAATTTAAGCCTATTAAGAATAGTTTTTAGTCAAATTACGAATGACGTGTAAATAGTTTTATATCGTTTCCGTAACCAACTCAATTTTAATTTATTTATTTTGTGAATTTATTAGTAATATTAAAACTGAATAAACCTATGTAATTTTCGAAGCCTTGACCTTATGCGGAACAAGTTGGCGTGTACTTTCGCAACGTATCGAGAGTTATAAAATTATTACTTGTATATAGCAAAGAAATGTAACCAGTTCCAGTTCTTTCGTAATGATCGGAGGTTAGGCAATATGAACATGTGCCTATTTCTAACCCTCATAAAATTCGCAAAACCCTAATGGAAGATACGTTTAATTTTTCTTTGCATAAGCCGCTTCGAATGACCGCGAAATTATTAAGAATCTGTTTACATTTTGACGCCTATTTTTTAAATGTTAATAACCTCATTTAAATACCTTATAATTCCGCGTTACTTCGAAAACAATTTAAGCGACCAATCGTTGACTAATCAACGATGTTGTTTTATGGTTTATTTATTTAATTATAAGTAATCTAACAGCTTTTACTTATTATAATACAAAAAAGACAATACAGATTACATAGATAAACAATTTATGTATAAAAACAGAAAACAAGCAAGTGCATTAATAGATAAAGATTAATTAAAAAAAAACAAAAGAATAAAACTAAAGTAACTGAAATTAGACATTTAAAAACAACAAATAATACTTAGAATTTAAAACTACTACATACATTATTACATTAGCCTCAGAGGTTCATACTTGTCGATAAAAAGGAGTGGCGGACAGTTTGTTGCTAGTTCTTTTAGTTTATTCCACTGGCACTGAGAACTGGCACCAAATGCAAAAATGTAGACATTTAATTTATTACGGGACTACGCTGCACTTTACAAACCAAGGGAAAAGTTGTAACAGATATAAAGCTTTTGTGATAATTAAATTTCGTTTTCGTTTGGGAATATGTACACTTATCTTATTTATTATCTGCCGAAATTATATAGAGAGCTTCTACCCTAAATAGAGATAGCATCGTGTATTTTTCAATATTAAAAGCATTATTAATAGATGTTAACATAGCAGGTGTCACAAGAATGATATGAATGAACCAAGCTTTGAAATTTGCAATGGATTTCTTTTTGTGAAATCTGACACTTGATAAATCAAAATATCACAGTTCCAACGACGTCTAATTTCCAATATACCAAGTTTTATAAGCAATCACAAGTATATTTAAGCTTACAATAAAAAGCAATAAGTTAATATTCATATGACGCAATGTTTAATGCTACGTTTAATTGATACTAATGAACCATGTAAATACAATTTTAGTCAAAGGAATTTCACGATTGGTTTTCCTATCTTCTCTTACAAATACATTTTGCCGTGTCCTACTTAAGCAACATATTTTGCTGAATTTCAATATACAGATATACTATACCAAAAATTATAAGACTTAAAATTTTTATTTTTGAATTATATAGTCCAGTGTTTACCACTTTGGCATTAGTAATACAAATGAAATGTTTGCAAAGGTTAAAAGAGCACCGAGAACTGACTTAATTTAGTTATTTACGTTCAAGACATTTAAATAATAAATAAAATATTTTTTTTGTTATTTTTTTCGTTTATTTCGTTATACTTACCGCCGTGACTCGGTTATGAACATACGATTCCTAGGTACCAGATTGTCTGTGGTGGGTTATAACCTTTCTTTGTCTTGTGTTGTACATAAAATGCTCGGCAGTGATGAGATATCCTAGGGGTAGAAGACGGGGAGTAAATAGGAGAAGATTGCTCCGAAGGTTTTTGTGAGTAATATGCCGTTGATGTCCCGGTAGAAAGCGATAGCGACCCCGGAGCCTCTGTAACACGGCTTTATAGGAATATGTCGAGGTGTTTTGAGTGGGTATTGTTCACCCAGTCTCTGAATAGCAGAGATTTTGGTATGGGTCGAGTCCCTAGGGAAGAGGATGCGCAAATGCATTTCCACCTCGAATATATATAAAAAAGGTACCAGATTGTATTATTAAAATATTATTGGGTGGATGACATATTCTTTCCAGTAGACATTCCTCTGTATTTATAAAGCAGACGCTGCTCTTTATTTTTTAATTATTTTATTATTTGATGTAATACATTATAAATAACAAAAAAAAATACTCCAAGGATCCTAAGTCGTACTGGTTCGGAAATACTTCAGGGGGTTCCAAATAGTGGTGGTGCGCGGTATGATCTTCCCTAAATACGAGTACATGATCTGGAATGACGGACGTCGAGTGGATACGGGCGATCCTATTTGATATTGGTTTTCTATTACAGAGAAGAAGGCGATACAATATTGCATCTTATAGCTGGTTTAACTGCAAGTTCCTGTGATCCGGAGACGATGGAACAAATGGTGGAGATAGCTGCTATGGTTATTCAAAAAGGCATAGATATAAATCGGCAAAATAGAAAAGGATTGTAAGTATTTTTTAATATTGCAGATAAATTGTAATTAACTGAGTTTTTAGTGTCGGTAGTCTTTTATTTAGACCACCAGAATCCCATCCAAGTCAAAATAAATAAATTTCAGATTGAAAGTAGCAATTTAATTTAGAAACTTACTTTATTGTGTTTTTCTCATTTTAACGGGTTTTTATTATAAGTCAAATACTTGAGGAATCTCTAACCAAACAGAAAAATCAAGACACACAAGAAATTAATTGATAAAGTACCTGAGTTTGTAACAATATTTTTTAAATCGATTCTTAACTATGCATGTAAGTTGAATAAAAACTACTTGATAAAAATTTATTGCAGCACACCTCTCCATCAAGCGGTAATAGCAAGAAGTCAACAAATATTCGATCTACTTCTAAAACAATCTAATCTAGATACAAACTTAAGAACGATCTCTGATGAACACCCACCTCTTTACTATGCGTTAGTAGACGACCGGCGTGCGTCTATATCTTCTAGTGAAACACTGGTCATGAACGGCTCAAATCCTTTCGATACGCCTGTCACAAACAAAAACGCGTTTACGGAGGACCCCGTAGAGGGCAAGACGGATATTATTGAGAGAGGTTTTGCTGCAAAGTTATTGGAGAAAGGGTGTCAAGCGAATCCGTTGTATTCGAATACCGGAGATAGTCTGCTCCATATTTTGGCTCAGGGATGGTTTGAGGTTAGTATGTTGAAATTGTTGAATATTTTCCGGAAGTTTGTTGGTTGATTTATATGTAGTTTATTAGATATTTTTGTTTATTGATAAGTTTATATATCCTTGTGTATATAATGGCCACGAATAACCAAGTTCGTAAACGCCCCAGTTAACATAAAACATTCCGTAAAAGGTCCCGTGTTCTTTGGCTAAGAAGTAAGATTACAAATTTCCAACCCATCGTGAAGTGCCTATAGAATAAACTACTTTCTATTTGTATTACATTACAGGAATCGGCGGTATTTCTAGCATCTAACCTGAATGGTGATCTGAACCATACAAACGAGGCTGGTCTGACAGCCTTGCATGCAGCGTGTGCAAATGGATTAACTAGATTAACCGCTACATTATTAGAAAATGGTGCTAGACCTAATTTACAGACAGCCTATGGAGAGCACGAAGATACAGTGTACAGGTAGCTATGGAATATTAAGGGTGATATTCAGGTTCTTAGCGCTAGCAACACCCGTCATGTCAATAACGTCTTGAAGTTGGCTTTGGGGGGTCTGTAAATACTGTCCGATTATTGAACATTCAGGTGATTTTTTCAGTAGTTTAGATAAGTCAAAAGAAACTAGCGGCCCTACAGCTAACCTACTTCATACGATGCAGCCTCAAATTCCTGTGTGTTTCTTTTTTTTTTTTAATAGCCAAGTAGGTGATCAACCTTCTCGCCTATTAAGACATGCTACGTTTTTCACGGTATATGCATTTAGTCTATCATGGGTGTGATTCTAATGTATGAACACAGTATGAGAGTAGTACGTTGCAACATATACCATTTAGATTGTATATATTATTATATATCTGTGTGTGTTGTCTTTTTTGTGAAGTCATTTTGGGTAACTCTGCTTAGATTTAATTCAATCCATTAAATCTATTCTCATCTTGATAACACTTAGAATTCGACATTGGCGGAATTGTGATTGACACAAGGTTTACTTCTGCGTATTTAATGTACTATTTTAATTCTCCTTTAAAGTAATTGGGGCCTTTCAAGTATTACGTAAGAAAATTGTCTACAATTCATTCCCCCCTCTTTCTCTAGTCAGCAAAAGTTAGCAAACCTCTCAAAAAATAAAAAGTAACATATTTTTTGTAGGAATCCTCGTAATCCCCAAATAATAATATCATAGATGGTTCTTTAATTTTATATTTCTCTAACCCTTCCGTGGTAATGTAATACTTGAACGACTCCATAATGGGTAAATTACTTATTAAAAAAATTTAAAGTAGGTAACTAACACAACATTATTCTTAATACAAACTTATTTGGTTTTGATGATTTTATTTATGTTTAATATAATTCGGTAACGATAAATAATCTAAAATTATTGTTTATTTACACTTAAATACGCGTGTTAAACGTAATTCATACAAGTGTAAATTTCCGCATTGTTTATTGTTATAAATCTATCATTTGCACTTTTGTACGTAACATTTTACTGTATATCGTATTGCATCATTGATTATGCTTCCGTATAATTGTCTATTTGTACTTCTATGAAATTTCTTTCTTTTTTTTTTTATTTAAAAAATTCTAAAAAAATACTGAATATTTGAAATATCTATGCAAACGTGTACCTTAAAAGTAATAATTAAAAAATATTTACTCAATTATTAAACAGAATGTTATGAAAAATGTAAAAAATAAAAAAAGACCTTTCAATGAATAATATTTAATTTAGTATTGGCATTTTGCCTAGTTATAATTGGGTCATACGGCAAATGAAGGAACAATAAAAATAATACAGATTTGGCGATCGTACAACATTTAAAGATGACTAATTTTATCATCTTAGTAACGATACAATTTACAATTACGTTCAAAGATGAAAAACAAAAATACTTCTCATAGTTTAAGACAACATTCTATGCAACACAATATCTTTATCAAAACTTTAACGGATATAAACGAGAATTTGAAAAAAAAATATGAAAGAATGAAAAAATGATAATATACCTCTCTCACTCTATTCAAATGCTTTAAAACAGTACACACCAGCGAGAAACATTTTAATGTTAAATTTAAATAGAATTAAATGTAATGCCAAGAGATTTTTACGGCTATAATTTTTCTACATGCAAAGATGTAGAATGCATTTTATAGATGTAGATAATATTCATTTTTTTCAGACAGACTCCCTTACATCTGGCGGTACTTAATAACCACGAAGGTTGTGTTCTAGCTATCATAGATCACAAAAAATCACTAGATAAGGAAGATTCCTCATCAGACCGCTCTAGTGTTATACCAAATCTGAATTTGAAGAATTCTGAAGGGTACACGCCAATTAGTCTTGCGCTCACAGAAGGTAGAATTATTTTTTAAATCAAATCTTGGGAATGTTTAAGGTCTTTTAAAAACAGCGAGGAGGAAAGACAACACTTTGGTGAAAGAATGTTAATAGCGTGAAATACTTGAAATTTAATAAAACTAACTTCTTAATTAAAGTGTATCAGTTCAAATTGAAGAAAATTGGGTTAATATTCGTTAAATTTTTATTTAAATGTCTTATTAGGCCAGTTTTAATCAACGCAAATAAAACATCAAAACATTAAACAAGGGCTTTGTATAATATTGTCTTTACTGGATTGAAGCTATGTATACACTTATAATTATTTAACAGAATTTTAAATTCTTCCCAAGATTGGTACGCAAAGCCATTGAAATCAAAAAACACCCCAAATTCAATAGACGGCCTAAAATTATCAAACATCTGGGATCCAATAATATCGAAATTAAAATCTCAAAACAAACAATTCGCGAAAATGGAGGACACCGTGGACAATTTCTGCAAAAACCCTTCATCTTTTAGTCGATATCAACTCTGGGGATATAAATACAGATAATGTCACTTTCTACAGCTGTACTACTTTTTGACATTCAACACCCTTTGCTTCAGTCACCGTGACCACGCACGCTGTAAATCACGCGAGACGTCGGATTTTTTTAAACTTATGTTTAATAATTATAAATTTATTATACATAGCTTCAATCCTGTAAAAAAGTGTTTTCTTTCAACGGCTTTGTTTTTATTGGTGTAATAGCTTTATAATAAAAATAATATAATATAATCCGGCCCTACGCATAACTTTATGTTCGGCTACACTGAGTATATCAGCCGTATTCGTACTACCAAAATTAACAATTTTATCTAGTCTTTTAAAGAGCGTAATATTAAAAAAATATGAAATTTCAGGTCACAAACACCTAGTAGCACCGTTGATAGAAGGCGGCGCGGACCCCAACATACGTAATGGAAAAGGATTCACATTACTTCACCAAGCTATTGTTGAAGAGGATTCTAGGACAGCAATTTACTTACTCGACCACGGTGCTGATATGAATATGCTGTGAGTTGCTTTATTTCACATCAGCATTATTTGTTATTTTATTGTGTTTACAGACAAAATCTGTTATACAATGAAAAGACTAATCATATTTGGTCGTAAAAACCGATAGTCGTAACAGTCGATGACGTTGTCATTAAGTACCTAATACATAGAATTCAGTCGTGATCTTTGATTTTGTTCAACACAACCTATATGTTGATCAAATAGTTTTGACTGTAATTATAAAATTTAAGCTTTTAATATGCGTCTACGGGTCACATAGTTCACATGAATTAGACGCAGAAATGTGTCTGTAATAGGAATTCACGTACGTGAATTCAACGATTGTTCCAATGTGTGATCTTTAGAAAAATTCAACGAGGTTTAGGTCTTCAGAAATGTTATGTAAAAATTACAATATTGTTATATTGGTTATAAGATTTACGTATAAAAATAATATGTCAGCACTTCTACTTAACTTTTTTTAGTACTGACGCAGGAGAAACCCCACTTCAACTGGCTATCCACTGTCGCCTAGGCTTAGTGGTGGAAGCATTATGCGTACGCGGAGTTGACATGAGCAAACTCGACGCAAACGGAGTACCACCTCTTTGGGCCGCACTCGATTCGGGACAGGAGGAAGTTGCTAGTGTAAGTGTAAAATTTATTTATTTATTTGTGCACGTTCAAACGTTTAACGTTCCTGTGCTTCATAAATAGTTGTTTATAATTGTAAAATAAAATCTATGTATATTAACTAGAATCTCTGATAGCACAAGTCCATCATTAGAAAGAAAATAATATCCTGTAGTATTAAAGTTGGCAAGCAGGAACCACACAAGTTTTTTTCTTTTTTAACCGAAAAGCCTCGCAATCCTTCTAAAATGCTAAAAGTCAGAATTACATGCCTATACAGTATACACGTAACATATAAATAGCCAGCATAGTCGGGAATAAAAACTAATAAATATGTAGACGTTATGCGAAAGAATTTCCATCTAAAGTTAAGTAATATATGTACTAAACGAATACATCAACCAGTAGCGTGTATTTTTTCTCGCTCAATCGGATTTCAATCGCTCTCTCAGTTTTAATGTTTAAAGAACTTTATTTCTCATTACAAAACAGAAATATTTTATTTACACGAGAAACTTAATATGAATATGTATATATATAATACGAGCGAGATACACGTCGCCATTAGCCGTCACAACTTTAGTTAACTATGTTCATTCTAACATGCATCTTTACTGCCTTTTTGAATCTGTCAAACACTGCAATATTCCGAATTTGAGATGGTAATTGATTAAATAATTGCACACCCTCATACCTAATAGATTTCTTCAAATAATTTGTACGCGGCTTCGGCAAGATAAGCAAACTCGCTCGACGAGTATTGCGTGTCGTTGTGTATTTGATTTTTTTAAACGTCAAGCAACTATGGATAGAGTTATTTAAATTTTTTTTTATCAAGATACAGGTGCTATATACATATAGTTGTTTAATTGTCATAATTTTGGTTTCTTGGTAGATTTTATTAGTCGGTGTTAAAAAATTGTATCTAAATAATGATTTTATTAATTTATTTTGTAGTGTTTGTAAGTTAGAAATTATGTTTTTACATGCCGTACTCCATATTTCAATTAGATATATATTTTTTGTGCAGTTTTCTTCGACAAAAACGCTGCACATCTTCGTGACGTTCCGTAAAAAATTTCTCCTCGTGCGCCTAAAGATTTTAACTTCAAAAAATTTTAATATAGAGACTACCGTCCCGATCCATCCGTTGAAATACAGTTTAACACTGTCTGGAGACAGTATAAATTTGTAATTTTATATATGGTTGTGATTCGTCTCTTTCTATTAAATTGTACTCAAACTGTGGTAAAAAGAGACAGTGAATAATTTCTTAAGCTCAGAAATTACGCAGTTTACCCTATACATTTTCTGGCGTTATTGAGTTGTTATATGTTTTAAGGAACGCAATTTACATTGTGTGGACAAGGCAAAACAAACCTAAGTCGAGTAATTTCAACTTTGATATGTATAAATTAAGTAAAGTTACGTGGATAAAATATCTTTTTGATTCCTTGATATTGGTCAGTATACTGAGATGATTTTTTCTTAAACAGATTCTCGTGAGAAACGGCGCAGATGCCGACTGTTGGGGCCCTGGTCCTGATGGCTGCATGCAAACACTACTGCATAAGTAAGCTTAAAAACCAATAAAATCAAAAGTGGCGAAATATCGCTCATTTTTTTCATTGCCTCGTGTAAAATTTGACATGTTTTACATACTGTAAGGAAAATGCGAAAATGGAGGAATAGAAAAGTGTAGTTTTTTTTTTAATTTGTTGTGGTTCGTTGAATCCCCGTTAAGGATGGATTTATACAAGGTTTTTTATCTGAATAAAAATATATGTTTACCTACTATGAGTGTAATCTTTGTAATATATTAATATTTTTCTATGGCAATAAAGAATCCGAAAAGGAATTCATAAAAAAATTAGTAACTAAATAAAAAACGGTTTATTAAGAAAACTGAAATAGTCCTATTTCTTATCCCCATTATCTTTAAACAGGGCCATAGATGAAAACAAAGAGAATCTAGCAACTTTCCTGATCCGTTCCGGATGTGACGTGGAATCGCCGCGAAGAGCTGGTCCATCCGGCGAGGGCTCGGACGTCGCAGCGGACAAACATACACCTCTTCACCTATGTTGTACTTGGGGACTTACTGATGTCATACAGGTATTTTGGTTTATTTCGTGACGTTGTATTTTCAAATCGGACTAAATTAATTTGTACATAAATCTACCATGTGTGTGTACCATTTATTGTGTATAATTATTTTAGGTTTTTCTATTTGTACAACCCCATACTTAGTAATTATGTAAGCAGTATTGAATTTGTTTACTTTTTGATTTATATCAATTGGTAGATATTCCAGAGATTTAAGATACAAGGGCTCGAAGATTTACCAGTTATCTAAATCCTCCAGACACTCCTAGAACATGGCGCGAACATTAACTCCAAAGACGCTGAAGGCAAGACCCCACTACACATTGCTATTGAGAACCAGCACGCAGGGATAATATCCCTTCTCCTATCGCAACCAGGAGTAGATTTATCAGCGAGGGACAATCGGGGAGTCACTCCCTTCGCCGCAGCTCTCACTGCGAGGAATAACAAGGCAGCTCAAGCCATTTTGGAGAAAAATCCCTCAGCTGCCGAACAGGTGAACAGATCACAGTCAACTCTAGTTTTAATAGGTAGTAAACGTGAAAACTTTAGCTTTAGCTGACTTTACTTTTTAAAGGTAAAATCATAAATATTTAAGGCATCTTTTTCGAGTGACTTAACCCCAAAAAATAATAATAATAATAATCTACCTTTAAAAATTATACGATAGTAACAAAACACTATGTAAAATATTAAAGGACCATAAGATTTTCATCTTATGATGGAAATTGAAAATTGTTCCTAAGGGTTTCTTTAAATGAGTAAAACTCCAATGCATGGATGAATAAAATGTCAAAACTACATAATTTATTTTAAAACATTGATGACATTACTTATATATTTTAATATGTCGAAACCAAGCGTGGGATAAGTCTGAGCTAATAAGGTTACTTCATAAATTATTTTTTTCCAGGTTGATAAAAAAGGCCGGAACTTCCTACACGTCGCAATCCAGAAATGCGATATGGAGAGTTTGATGTTTTTACTTTCGGTGAAGGTAGATGTCAACTCGCGGATTCAAGATGCGACACTAGCGCCGCCATTACATCTTGCGGCTGCTTCAGGAAATGAAGCCCTTTTGAGAACTCTACTTTTGGCTGGAGCAAGGCCTAACGATAGAGATGCGCATAAGTAAGTGTACTTTTTAGGTTGTGATTTAATTGTTCATGAGTTTAATCGGAATTTTACGAAAGGTAAAGTCTGGCGCCTAGCCCGTTTCTTTTTCTTCTTTTAGTTCCTCTCCATTACTGGAATTTGGCCGTTAATTACTTAAGCGTGTCTTGTTATGTGCCAGATGCAGCAACTCTTCCGCAGTAGCAATAGACGGCTCTCCATAACGCTGCGAAGCCATGATTTTTCCCTATACCAACACACTAACTAAACAGTAAAATCTTTTAGTTTATTGGACGTTGGTACGTCCGTTTTGGGACGGAACGTACAGTTTGGGAAAGTACTCAAATCAAAAATCATTTATTCATATAGGTAACATAATGTACACTTATGAACGTCAAAAAAAAGAAATACTTTACTGCCAGTTCTCAAATCAAAGGCGTATAACGGAAGAGAAGAACTAGCAATAAACTCTCCGCCACTCTTTTTAATCGCTAAGTTTTTTTTACAAAATGTATGTAAGGAGCTGCAACCATTACACCATGTTCCATATGACATCTTGAGTAATAAAGAATAATAAAATAAATTAAAAACAAAGATTTGTCCTCTATCAGCAGGAGGCATGGTGAAATAGGAGCACGCACTTACATACTCGTGAGAACAACACGCAAATACGTAGTATAAACAACTAATATCACCGCATACACAAATTCAAGTACGACCAGTCTTTCGTATTGTATACATTATGCGATGAATTCTCTCTATTCGATTCTCGGTGTATAATAATAAACGCCTGCTTTGTTACAACAATAATTAAGTATATTTCCAACACTTCTTATCCTTAAACAACCACACAGCTTACAATTTAATGTCCGTCTTGGTCAAGCGGATCGGTCCGAATACCCTCACTTATTTTAGATCGTTTATAGACGACTCGTCATTCTGTTCGTAACTGTCGGTATCGAATCAATCAACTTACTTACATCGAGTAAAACATATGAAACAAATACAACCATCAAATAATCTATACTGTAAATTATAAATATTAATTATAAACATAATAAAATTGTAAAATAATAACATATTATCATAAATTCGTTACATCGTGAATCAAGTACAACCATCAAATAAAGTAGCTTGTAAATTGAATATAAATATTATTTAAAAATAAACGTGTTTTAAAATAATAAATTTGTAAAATAATAATAAGTAATCTTAAATTCATTACATTCGGCCGTCCGACTACGTGCGATCTCCTGACGCACGGTATAATCATGGGAAGGTTTTATAAATTCAAATAAGTACATTAACAAAATATTTTAGTTTCGTGTGAACTAATTGTAACCTATCTATACATTTGGTTTTAATCAATTATTCATTACAGTAAGTTTTATAAATTGAAATAAGTAGACTAACAAAATGTTTTAGTTTCATGTGAACTAATTGTAACCTATCCATACATTTGGTTTTAATGAATTATTCATTACATTAAGTTTTATAAATTCAAGTAAGTACACTAACAAAATGTTTTAGTTTCATGTGAACTAATTGTATCCCATCTATACATTTGGTTTTAATCAATTATTCATTACATTCGGCTATTATTTTCTAATGTAGGACGTTGGGAGGAGGAGCTGGAAAACTGCTTGCCTTTCTTCTTTGATCGCTTTTTGTCTCTCTTAGGCTGCTTTGGAAGATGATCGTGAACGCTTTCTCTGAAGTTCATCATAACGAGTAGGCGAGCCTTCAGGAGTCATCGCCTCATCAGTATTAAACCCTCAAAAATAAGATATCATTTTATCATGTTAGTCATATATCAATTCATTGTCTAAACGTACTAAAGCTATATGGATATTTTTAAAACATTTCAAAATTAAGTATTTATAGAAATAAACTTCATTTATTTGAAATTAATCCTTGACTGAAAACAAAATTAATAATAATAATTTATTTATTGCAAGAATATGGTACAAAATGTTAAGGTGGTATCGTATCTCGTTCGCATATTCTGCCACACACAGTGGCGGGCAAATTTACCTTAATTTACATTTTACATTATTAGTCACTTTATTAAATTTGTATCAATTACAATGTCACAGGCAAATAATCATTTATTGAATAGTACATATTTTTCCAAAAGTAATGCACTAAGTCGCTTTTTAAAGAATCTAGTCGGAAGATCTTTTAATCTTTTCGGTAATTTATTATAAACTTTAATTGCCATACGAAAGGTGTTTTTCCGAAACAGTTCTAAATTCATTTTTGGCACAGCCAATTTCTCCCCATAATTTCTACTTCTTACTTCGACTTCTACATTATACTTTAAAATATTAATATTTCAGTGCACGAACAAGGATATCTCTAAAATACATACATACATGGAAGAGATAAAATTTTAAGTTTTTCTTTTAATAGAGGTACGCAACAATAATTACAGTTTGCTCCACAAATTGCTCGAATACATTTTTTTTGAGCCTTAAATATCCTATTTACTTCGATGGAGCTTCCCCAAATTATAATTCCATAACTAATTATAGATGAAACATATGCATGATAAGCAGCTAATACCGTAGCATGGTTAACAGTTTTCATTAGTCGTTTTAACACAAAAACAAAACTGTCTACTTTGTTCTGTAATCTCTCAATATGTTATTTCCAACTACAAAATTTATCTATCGTTATATGTACCTAAAAATACACACTCGTTCGTTATATCTAGTTTATTGTTTTTATATTGTAAGTATATTTGTCTTTTAGACTTATATGTCTGAAAATGGATTATGTTAGTTTTGGTTATGTTGATTTGTAGATTATTTGAATTCATCCAGTTTATGGCGTCGTCTAGAGATTTAATTAAGTTCTTTTTTTAAATGTTGGTCGTTTTTTTTTTTTTGCTTTTTATCATAAGTGTAGTGTCATCAGCAAATACTATACAGTTCTGGTTTATAGCTTCTAGAAGGTCACTTATGTATGTTAGGAAAAGTAGTGGGGCTTAAATACTGCCCTGAGGTGTTCCGTACTCATTTTTCTTATAATTGGATCTATAGGTTTTTTTCGTTTAGTTAACATTTTTTTTTTATTCCACATATTGCATTCTGTTTTCAAGGTATCTTTTCATCCAGTTATAAGCATTACCTCTTATTCCGCATTCTAATTTTTTTTTTTAAAGTCTTTCATGACATACAAATTCAAAAGCTTTTGTCATATCTAGAAAGATGCAACCTATAAGCATTATATCATTTAAGTATTCGGTAATTTGTTTGACTAGGGTAAAGCACGCAAGGGTGGTAGAAAAATTTCTTTTTCTGAAACCAAATTTTTTTGAATATCGTATGATAAAAATAAATTCTCTATTTTATTATACATACATTACTTTTTCGAAAATTTTAGATAATATTGCAATTAAAGTTATTGGTGTATAATTAGTCATTTGTGTTTTTGCTGTTTAAAGAACTTTATTTCTCATTACAAAACAGAAATATTTTATTTACATGAGAAACTTAATATTAATAAAAACCAAAGCGGTATATATACGAGCGAGATACACGTCGCCATTAGCCATCACAATTTTAGTCAACTATGTTCATTCTAACATGCATCTTTACTGCCTTTTTGAATTTGTCAAACACTCCAATATTGCGAATTTGAGATGGTAATTGATTAAATAATTGCACACCCTCATACCTAATGGATTTCTCCAAATAATTTGTACGCGGCTTCGGCAAGATAAGCAAACTCGCTCGACGAGTATTGCGGGTCGTTGTGAATTTGATTTTTTTTTGTAAACGACAAGCAACTATGGATAGAGTTATTTAAACATTTTTTTTTATCAAGATACAGGTGCTTTATACATATAGTTGTTTAATTGTCATAATTTTGGTTTCTTGGTACATTTTATTAGTCGGTGTTAAATTTTTTTATCTAAATAATGATTTTATTAATTTATTTTGTAGTGTTTGTAAGTTAGAAATTATGTTTTTACATGCCGTACCCCATATTTCAATTAGATATAAGAAATTTAGCTTGACTAAACAATTATAAATTAAATGACGTACGGATTGAGGAATACATTTTGATATTGATCAAAATCTGCCTATAAGTGATTTTAGTTTGGTAATTGTGTGATATATGAAATTTCAACTTTAAATATGTATCTATTCTGACCCAGATATTTTTCCCATTTTTTTGTTAGTGATTTCAACGTCTTCGTCATCGTCAACGAAAAGATCCCTTCTACTACCGATCGATTAATTATTATGTATGTCTGCCTACTTGAACCATTCAAGTAGGTATAATGCGCATGATCTAATTGTTTTGGTATCTAAATTATCGTATCCAGTAGATTTTGTATATGTGATATTTTTTTTTATATATCCATGTTATTTATGGGGTAAAGAAAAATACTTTTATGGTTTAGAGGGATTTTGGCTTCTGGCAAATTATTTGTTTTATTTTTAGTAGGCAGTGAGGTAAAATAGTAATTAAATAAGTTGCATATTTCATGCGGTGATTCATATGTCTTGTTATCGATTTTAATTGCTTCTCATGAATTAAATGTCATGTCTCGTGTATTTGTTTTAATTACATTCCAGGCTGCTCTAGTTCTGTTTTGTCGCGAAATTTATGTATTTTGCATTATTAAGCTGATGGGATTTATGTAAACATTTTTATATTTATTTTTAATTTAAAATAGATGAATAATTATTATATGCAAATATATTTTGTTTTTTTATTGTGCTTATTTAAATGATATTTTAGGTATAACGTTCTTTTTCTTTACTTTACTTTTCTTCTTTTTTACAACATTTTTTAGCGCTTTAGTAAAGAATCTATTTCTGATAGGTTTGAATGTATTTTTAATTTTTAAGATCGGAAAACACAAATTGTATAATAATGTTATAGTGTCGTGAAAGTTGTCGAATGCTTCATTAATCATTTGTTGCGTTTCCTGGGTAGGTTACTTAAAAGTTGTTCTAAATTATATAAAAACAAAGCTGTTACATCTAAAGTAGGAGTCCGGTAAATACATATTATTATTAAGTTGTATTTACTTATTTCAACGCCACAATATTCGAATCAAAGAGGTATTGGGGGTCGAGGGTAACAATTTTCCTTGTATTTTTAATTGTTTTTTATTAAGACTTAGATTCACTTCCTTGTTTAATAAAAGTTTTCTGTGAAACATATGATTTCAACATTCCCTAAATTTCTTTGCAGGTCTGTGATGGCTATATTAATGAAATCTTGTTTGTTAAACAACCCTGCTATATTTTGATGGATGAGTCTTAATTTATTTTGCTTATTAGTTGCTACGAAAAAAATTACAACTGGAAGGCTGGTTTTAATTGTACACTGTGAGTTGAGTTTGTGTGACTATGTTGCACGCTAGATTTATAGTTGAGATTTGTGTTACGTTGTGTATAATATCGAATGTACTCAATTTCCGCGTTTTTATCCTATTTCGAGTGGCGTATTTTTAAGTAGTGGCAATATTAATAATTAGATAAATATAGATTCTAAATGAAAGTTAATTAATTTTACATTTAGTTGAGTATTATTCTGTACATTTGTTATAAACACCATCTTCAATAACGATCCTTTAACGTTGAAACGCACAAAGTATTCTATAGGCATACTTAGCTTCTTTTTTTTTTAGTTTTGCTTCTTCTAGGTACACATGACCTCTACTCTAACTTACTACACGCTCACAGATCAGGAGGCATAAATAGCCTCGAGTATCTAAAGCACACTTGGCTTTCTATTGTAGGCACACATAACCTCTAACGACTAAGCACACATGGCTCGACAGGCATACATAGCCTCTAGTAGCTGAAGCACACTTGGCTTCCTATTGTAGGCACACATAACCTCTAACTATTAAGCACACATGGCTCGATAGGCATACATAGCCTCTAGCAGCTGAAGCACACTTGGCTTCCTATTGTAGGCACACATAACCTCTAACGACTAAGCACACATGGCTCGGTAGGCATACATAGCCTCTAGTAGCTGAAGCACACTTGGCTTCCTATTGTAGGTACACATAACCTATAACTACTGAGCACACTTGGCTCGGTAGGCATACATAGCCTCTAGTAGCTGAAGCACACTTGGCTTCCGATTGTAGGTACACATAACCTATAACTACTAAGCACACTTGGCTTCCTATTGTAGGTACGCATAAGCTATAACTAATTAGCACACATGGCTCGATTGACGTACATAATCTCTAGTAGCCAAAGCGCACGTGGGGCGTTCGATTTCTAATCATTTATAGAAATAACATTAATAGTCGTATAAAACACTTGTACGCACCTTAGATTGGGTCTTGTCCCGCTTCTGAATTGCGATGAATTCTCTCTATTCGATTCTCGGTGTATAATAATAAACGCCTGCTTTGTTACAACAATAATTAAGTATATTTCCAACACTTCTTATCCTTAAACAACCACACAGCTTACAATTTAATGTCCGTCTTGGTCAAGCGGATCGGTCCGAATACCCTCACTTATTTTAGATCGTTTATAGACGACTCGTCATTCTGTTCGTAACTGTCGGTATCGAATCAATCAACTTACTTACATCGAGTAAAACATATGAAACAAATACAACCATCAAATAATCTATACTGTAAATTATAAATATTAATTATAAACATAATAAAATTGTAAAATAATAACATATTATCATAAATTCGTTACATCGTGAATCAAGTACAACCATCAAATAAAGTAGCTTGTAAATTGAATATAAATATTATTTAAAAATAAACGTGTTTTAAAATAATAAATTTGTAAAATAATAATAAGTAATCTTAAATTCATTACAATTACAGATAATCTGTAGGGTATTTCTTGTTGTTTCCATCATCAATTTTAGTGTGTCGAAGTTAACGTATATGAAGTGTCATTTTGAAAATGGCCCTGTACCTTGACCTGAGATTGCCAAATGTACGTCATCGACAAAGCGCTGCCCTCGTTATTAATAAAATTATTTTATTAATCAATTTTCATACTCTAAGGCACTGTAAGATTCTTCATCAAACTATATAATGATCATAATTTACGTATGATCAGGCGTACGGCATTGCACGTAGCAGCGGGCACGGGTGGGACCTCTCAAGCGGCGATAGTATCCGCTCTGATAAGCGACGGGGCTGAAGTAGGAGCAGTTGACGCAGCGGGAGATAATGCATTGCACGTGTGTGCTCGCGAGGGTCACGCCCCCGTTGCACGAGCTTTACTAGCGGATAGCGATATTGATGCTGCTGCTACTAACCTTAAAGGTAACTTTTTACGTAAAACGCGTTAAAACATGACAAGCTGAAATATAAATTGCATTTACAGGTTTAAATGTGTGATACCAATTAAGAAAATGTATTTATACTTGATGAAGATATAGGTTAGACGTTTCTCTATATAACTTCTATATATTATCGTATAATTGATATACTAGTTAAATATGAATTTTAATTAAAAACCTAAAGAACGGTTAAATAAGCACTTGATAGAAGAGTATATCAAAAAAGAATGAAGGAGACAAATGCATCTCTGCATCTGCTAAAACTAAGTTTATATTACAGGTCGCAACCCTCTTCATGAGCTATGTTGGTGCAAAAAAGATAATGCTGCAACTATATGTGAAACATTCCTAGAGTTTATGCCGGACTTTCCAATCAATAGGACAGACTTACAGGTATGCAATAACAAAGTGAATACAACTAAAGAGTTCAAATATTCATAACATTTTAAGTTATATTTTCAAATATTTTAAATGTTTTATTTACTTTGAAAAAGTACCCTCGGATATAATATTTATATCAAAGTTTTTTTTAACAAGTCCATTAATACATTTAATTCCTTTGTATTTTCGAATTTTCTCCAAAAGTACTCGAACTATTTTAAATTTTTTTCACAACTTGAATGCTACATTATCACTGATTAATATAGGCATTAATATATATAAAGAATATGTTCTTCAATCTCTCAACAAAAAAAAAATGTCCACCCTTGCGTAGCCGGGACAGGCCGCTATTGTTTAATAATAGTATTTTTTTTTTAGGGCAATACTCCATTACTATTGGCGTATATGAACGGACAGGCAGCCATGTGTCGAGTTTTAGTGAAAGCTGGAGCCTGTCTGGCGCACGAAAATAAAGAGGGCGTCTCTATATTTAATTATCAGGTAATTTATACAATATTTATTATTTAAAAAAAAAATATCCTATAAACTGTAATATAGAAATATGATAATAATTATTGTACCATTCTTAAAAAAATTCCCTAGGTAGCGACAAGACAGCTTCTCCATAGGTTGTTGGACGCGTTGCCTGCTGAAGCGCCATGGGCGGAAAGTGATCTATGTCAAGAATGTGGTACTAAATTCACGCTGACCATGAGGAAACATCACTGGTATGTAAACCTCTAGCAGAATATTTTTTATTATTATATTAGATATTGTGTATTTTTTTAATATTTTTTCTTTCTTAACTTTTTAATTATTTTTCTTTACAGTCGTCACTGCGGTCGAATGTTGTGTAATAAATGTTCCAGTCAAGATATTCCGATATTAAAGTTTGGAATGAATAAACCACAACGGGTTTGCGAAATATGTTTTAATGTGCTACAAGTTGGTGCCAGTTAGAGTAAGCTAGTTTAAAGGAGTTACGGCCCTACGTAGATACAATTTCTTAACCATTGCCCAAAAATGTGTTAATATATATTTTAGCGCTTAAATCTTCAAGATTTGTTATCAAATTGATTTGTAACTTTTGAATTTGTATACCATAGATTAAGAAAACCTGCTTACAAACAAGTGCCGAAAATATGTGTAATCTGTGAAGCATTACTATCGACGCTAAGAGCATAGATAATGCAAAGTGATAAATTTTATAGGAAGTTAGACAAGCACTGCTTTTTTAATTACAGTCAAAATTGGGTATAACATTTCAGGAAATCCCTATGCACCCATTGATATATAATAAATTCTGATTACTTTCCCTTATGAATACTGTAAGCTTGCCTGATTATTGCAACCATAATGTTATATCCAAAATAAACTGTTATTTAAATGTTAACTTGCTGTACTTGTTATTCATATGGATAATGCATTGTGTAGTAAGATAATACATAAGTTTTCTTTATAGAATTTGTAATACATATATAACTTGTCTGGCTGCAGTTTGCAGCCTAAAGGCATGAACTGATTTTGATGAAATTAATTTATAGTAGCTATGATTAGGAGATAATCTTTATAGCTGTTTGATGTTTTTTTATAATTTGGGAAGTGTTGATCATTGTTTAACAATATACTTAATTAAAGTTAATCTTATGTTATACCTATTCAACATTATAAAACTATTTTCAAGGATTTGGTATAGACACCTAGGGGCATATATGTTTCTAAATATTTATATCAAATTTTTTTTTTCCAATACTATGGAAATCTATCTTGTCTTTTTATTTAAATTAGTGTAAAACTAAATCTCAGCAACGCCTTATAAAGTAATTTTTTTTTTGTATAAAATTAATTCAAGGAAAAATGTTATGTCTATTTTATCTTGTGAAAATTGTTACAATTTCAATTGAATGGTTATTTTTTATTTATTTTAATATATTTTATACAAAATTGTATTTTATGTGGAAAATATTTTGCATTTTATGACATTCCATATTGAGCAGTGAATCCAAATATCTTTTTGTTATAGTGCTTTAATAAATTGAATTTATAGTATTCAATGTGTTTAATTTTTAATTGCTTTGTTTAAATACATTTTTCTCTAATAAAAATCAAAGAAAATTAAATTTTATTTATTTACATAAAACAAAGTCTCTCAACACTGATCATTAATTATTGAATAAATTACTAATAATTCTACAACCCAAAGTTAGAACATAATTTGGATAACAGAGGTATTTGAACTAAACTCACTTTAACCTTTTAAAAAGATCTTTGTTGACACATTTGTCAAGAACTTGAACATAGTCGATGAGTTCCTCTTCACACGTTTCAGCAGTGTTTGAACGAGAGTTCACTCTGTCATTGCATTCTTGGTATTTTGACCACATTGTTTGCAGCTCAGGCTTTTCATGGCATTGTTCCTGGAAAAAATATTGGTAAATAAACTATTTCCTAATATAATATATGTATATGCCATGCTAACTACATTTCTGTTGAAACAATTGACCTATAGTTCTATTGAAAATACATTTAATATTTTCTTTATTAAACCTTAAATACATTAAGATACAACAAACTACGGTTACATTTTACATGTTAAAAACTGGAAAAAGGAGGTTTTCAAACTAACATGATGTCCTCATCCCTTGCCTTTTTTCATGTTTCATTCTTCATTCTATAAATATATTATAAAATTATTTTTTCAAATCAATATATCCCAATTAAGCTCGGCTTCTAATAATCTTGAAGCCCAGAAAGGTGGAGCTAATATATTAGCTATAACTTTTTAAAACAAATTTCATAACTCAAGGAAAATCACTGATATGTATTATAAACTTAGGTTAGGGGATACATAATTATGCGATGGATGATATGGATCGTAAAATCATAAGTGATCGTGGTTTGTAATACATAATCTTATTTACCCGTAACTGGGTTTGTGGGTCTACCAATTCTTCTTCCTCTGCCTCTTCTTCAGCGCGAACCACAGGAATAATTTTCTCGGACATTGTTCCTGAGAGACAAGATAGAAATAATATGACACTATTCTTATAAAGAACTTTGCTGTACGTAATTAAGTTTAAATAAAAAAAAGGGGGACTACACGCTTAAAAATCATGAAATATTACCAAAATCGGTGACGCAACAACCCACTTTCCTATACACTATACACGAATTAAGATTTAGGGATGGTCGATGATCGATGTTCTATGATCATTGATGTTGAAAGCAAAAACATCGATGTTTTGATATGTTGCTATACGAATAATATCGTAACATCGATTGTAACTGCATCTATCATCGATATTAACTCACGGCCTCCTGTACGACCAATGCAACTTATGAAAGAAATTATGTCTTCTATGAACGCATCCACAAACCAGGTTTATTAAAATTTTGAACGCGTATTCATTATTTGCGACCACGTCGCTCTTTTCGCTCGTTCTTCGTAGTGTCGCTGGCTCTTTCTCTCTCACACTTCCTTATTACTCTTTATCAACAAAGTAATATAGTATAAGTAAGTTAGGTAGTAAGTAAGGTTTTTCTCTATAAAAATAACTTTTCATTCAGCTGATATAAAATATGGGAATCTGTAATAATTTGTTCTCTTATTTTATTTCTTTGTCAATTATTGATGCAAAAATCATTGATGTTGTCCAACATCGATGACAATCGGCTTTCAATAATCAACAACATTGGTTTTCGATAAATATCGAACATCGATGTTGGGCTTCGGATTTTGACATCTATGTCAATATCGATATTTTTCTAACATCGATCATCCCTAACGAATTACTAACGTTACCATTCGATCCTGTGTAATCGAAATTTGAATGGGATTCGAATATGCAAATCGAATAAAACATAACCATAAACCAAATATTAAATTTAATTAATTACCGATAGCAATAGCAGCAGAGTACAGACTACACACTATACAACATAGAGTTTTAAATTTTCATTTTTAGTAACTTAAATTTATGTTAGCCCAGATAAACAATTTTGATAAATATTATTTGGGGCTAAAATTAAATGTTATTGCAATAAAGATACACAGATATAATTTTACTATAAAAATAGAACCGATTAAGAATGTTAAATAAGCCAGTGTCCACAGGTACGAAGGTACGACTGTGTATAGTCTGTGAAATTTCATAATAATATTTTTGTATATTGACAGTGTAACATCATTTTTATTCAAGAAGTTGTCACCATTGAGACAGTGCCTATGCTGTGAAATTTTATTTTAATTATTTCTCTTTTTCTATAATATTAGAAAATAAGCTCACTTGAAAATGTTTCCTATGTGTAAGAAATAACTACTCGCCTACCGAAATAATAATGTTGCGTCATTGTAGATATTATGTATTAAATTTTTTACAGTTGTATTGAATTCATAACATATTTTGTACATATAATTCAGGTTTGTTTTATTTTTTAAATTATTATGTGTCATTTTTATTCATGATATTGTTATGCATTTGGATATTATTTTCGATTTCTAAAATAAAATGATTGAGGTTATGTTTTCTCAGAAACATTTACATTTTGTATTACAGAATGAATGGTGGAATGGAGCATAAGGCACCAGGACATAATGCAGTGCTGCATAAGGCGCCTAAAAACTACAAGCTGTTAATAGATCCATTTCTTGTAAAAGGAGCCACAAAACTGTACCGCTATGATGGAGTTGTACCTGGCGATCAAACATATCCTCCTGTTCACTGCAGAGATCCTAGATCTCAGCTGTCCAGGATTTGGAATAAACTTGAACCAGCTGATTTACCAGTACCTAGGTAAAATATTATATTTTTACCATAATAATATTATGATAATATTAGAACCAAACATTACCTAAACATGTAATTGGAACCTTAAAGAAAATGTTTGTTCCTTCCTATACTGGTTTTAAAATTCAGTAATTTTGATATAATGTAATATACTTTAAATTAGTAGTATGAATACTGTTCACAATATAAACAATAATTGCTAACAACATTTGGTATAGGAATAAATTTTTGTATGACAGTTTTTGTTGTGTTAGTCCACACAAATAATACTTTTTAGGTGATTATTGTTAGAAAAAAATGATAATATCTCCAAAATTAATTCAAGAATTTATAAAATTTGGTTATAATATTCTTTGTTTTTATTATGCCATTTGCTCCAGTTATACCAACATAATATCAACTTGACAATTGACTGATGGCGGGAATTTCAAATGTTGATAGTTCAGTTTTGTGTTTTGTTGGTAAAGCATCTAGTTACATTCATTAAGATGAAATAACTACATTTATGTTGCAGATTTAAAATAGATAAAAATTACATTGGAACTCCACCAGCTGTCGAAATAACTATCGGAAATCTAAATGATAACATAGACCAAGCTTTTTTGTCTGACATGATAAACAAAGTTGGCCCATTTGAGGAGTTGACAATCTTCTATCATCCAATGACTAACCGGCATTTGGGTTTTGCAAGGGTTGTATTTCATGAAGTTAAACATGCCAAGTTGTGTATAGAAAAATATAATGGAAAATCTGTTATGGGAAAGGTATATCTATTGAGTAATTTTGATTTCATATATGCTTTTGGGCAAGTTATTTAAGTTTAGAGTGATATAAAACAGTTTTTTTACTTAAGAGATTAAAAAAATGATATAAAGAAAAATTTATACAGTGCCAATATCTGTCATCAATTTATTAAACATATCTAAGAAAAAAATATAGGGTTGGATCTTATATTCAATACCTTGAATTTGATTATACTGAGTATATAGGAGTCTCGGGGGACCTTGATTCGAAAACCTCCGTGAGATTTGGAGTAATTTATGCTGCTTGAGTTGTAATTTAAACTAATAAAAAAAATTTTTCGATGTTTTGTGCAATATTAGAAATTTGTAAACAATCCGCCAGAACAGTGTGTTAGTGTTACAGTGCGGATTATTTGTTAAAAAGCCGTTACTTTTTACATTTCTGTTGTTTTGTGCGTGCTTTTATTTGATATTTTTTAAACTTGGTGAATTTTGCTTGGTAAATGACCGGCTTATGTGGATGACTTTAAGGACGATGGGCCCAGTTAATGTTAGGTATTATATGTATGTTTTGGTTTTTTAATTAAAATAACTGTTTCTAGTACTAAAAATTGGTTGGGGGTGATAAGTATACCCTCCCCCAACCTCAAAATCGAGGTATTGAATTGTAAACCTTAACCAAAATATAAATTAGATACATATAAGTATAAAAATCACATACATAACTAAGTTTTAAACACACATATTTTAAAAGCAAAGTTATTTTTAAATAAGCTGTTACTAACTTTAAGATGCACATATCTTAAGCACTTATTATTGTTTAAGGTGTTAGAAGTACTGAATGATGCATTTGGTAGAAAATGTCAAGAAATATATGAAGAAAAGACCATGGAGAAAAAACCACAACCAGTTCCGATGAAGATTCCACATGAAGACGTTCGGCTGGCAAAAGTAGATTCTTCTCTTAGTAAGAGGTTAGAGGATACCAAACTGGTTGAGAAGGTACATTTATTTTAACTTACAACTCAAATCTATATTTAAAATAGTAACTTGTTACATGGAATGAATTTTATAAACACTGCTGAAGCTCCAATAGGTTAAATACTCAATTATATAAATTAAATGCTAAAACTGGTTCTTTCCAACATCAAATTTAGGATTCAGCTTACTGATAAGACTCCAGTTGCTCTACAGATTACATCCATTTCTTTAAACATTTTTACTGGTTTAATAAGCAAACTAGCGGACCCGACAGACGTTGTCCTGTCTACACGTCTTTAATTTGAAAATTTCAAACTTTTTTTAATAAGCTAAAACATTCTGGACCATTTTGATGAAAATTATTATTCAAATGTTATGACATAATAATATCTAACGATCCAGCACATGGTCTACAATAACACAATGATAACAAAACTTTTTTTTAATTTGATCGCAGCGCTAACTGTCGGGATAGACTAAAATTAAAATTTGAATAAATTAAAAATTAATTAAAAAAAACATTGTCCAGCGGACAAAATTGTGAATCTAAACCATTCCCAGATCCCCTTGAACACACACAAAAATTTCGTCAAAATCGGTCCAGTCGTTTGAGAGAAGTTCAGTGACATACACACTCACAGAAGAATTATATATATAAAGATAAGCTACCTTCAGTGCCTATTGACACATTGATTTTTTGCTTAAAGGCTTGCTAGATACATCCTCATGATGTTTGCCTCAACTATAACAGCAAGTGTAAATTGTGGCCCAGGCTAACACTGCTCTTAGCTTATTGATTACTTTTATTACCTTTAGAATTTTCATTTTTATTACGATTAGAATTTTCGAAAATTTACTAATATTTAATATCAATAATTTGATTTACTAAATAAAATATGCTATTTAAATTGGTATAGATACCCTTATGTTACGAGATTAATACAGATAGTTTTAGTATAAAATATTATATATAATTTCAATTCCAAATACATAATTTATTATGTTCTAGGAACCATACTCCCGGTATAAAGACTTGGAACATAGTGATAGTAATTCCCGATGGTCTGACGATGATCGTGAATACCGACATCGGCATCGGCACAGGAGTGAGAGAGACAGAGATAGCGATAGAGACAGAGACCGAGAAAGAGATGGCGATGGTCATAGAGAGAAGAAGGAACGGTAAGTCCTTTTCCAACCAATAAAAAAATAAAAATAAAAGTGATTTTTTTTTAACAAAATTCAATGTATAGTTTTTAAAAAACTTTTTTTTGTGTTGAAATTAAATATTCTCCAGCGGCTGTGGTTTTGTGCGATTGTCTTGTTTTTAAAAGTGATGTGGGATTCACTATTGTGCATTCCCTAACTAACTCAAACTACATATCGCTACCAGCAGCCTGAGGCATGACAAGGTATCTGCGCCTATCCGTATAACTGACTCTGTCAATAGCTTTTTTACTTTCTGATATTGAAAAAATAGTATTGTTTCTAAAAAGTAAGCTATAACAATGAATTCTCTCATCTTTAAGCTATTGCGATATTTTGGTGTGCATTTTTTTTTAATAATTCACCTTATATTAATTTTTACAAGCAAACGATGTAAGAGGAAATGCAAGCGGAAGGAAAGGTATCTAAAGCACTTTTGTTCAATCTTAAAACTTTTGCTTTTTCTTATTCCTTGGAGAGCTGTGTTTAGCTTTAATAAAAAGTTACTTGTGGTATTTTTGTTACTTGTACCAACATTCCATTAGAATAGTTATAAATATACAGTATAAATTCTTTATAACGAAACTCGAGGGACTGAGCATTTTTTGTTGTTATAGAGAGTTATCGTTATATGGAGTGAAAAAAAAAAGTGGTGAGAGTGGTTTTTCCAAATGGTAGCAACAGTGGATTAACTTAGTTCAAAACGCCTTCCAACGTCACTTTTCTTTTCTCCCTTTTCAATCGCACGTATCACACAAATTTTTTCGTCAACACTAATCGCTTTCCGTGTACTGGCCAAGTTAACAGTTTCAAAGTAGGTTTACGACTGATAATACGATAGGTACCCAGTATGCTTGGTCGAAGACCATCACTTCCGAGAAAACAATGCGTCATACTGCACGTGTACAAGGCAATTAAGGATAACAAAAGCTAGACCGACCTCGGATGTTTCGGAGCTTCAAAGTCTTTTGTTACCTGATAACATAACATAAACAATAATACCGATAATAAATATTTACTGTCTACAAATATGAACACATTTCTTCGTAATAGAGAATGGCGTATCGCTATAAACAGTGTTTCAATATGTGAGTTTTAACGCAAACCAACCAACTTGGGCTCACTCCAACGTTATAGGGAGTATATCGTTATAAACGACATCGTTATAAAGGACAACGTTATAAAGAGTTTACACTGCAAATGTTCTGCTTTTTCATACTTATTTAAATCTTTTAATTGTTTCGTAGTTTTATAAATCCAATTGTTAATTTTATTCTGACTATCTCCCTAAGGTATTTATGGTTTATCTGTAGGTGGAGATTTGTAATTAGCATTGTTTCTATTTTATTGTAATCTTAATTTACATTCTGTTAAAATACTGTAAATCTTTCTAAAATGCAATAAATAAATCAAATAAGTGAATGTCCGTTCATGCGCCAAGTAAGCGAGGGCGATATTTTATTTATGAAATATTAATACTGTAACAGATAAGCTTTAAATTTGATAATAATATAATAAAATTTTTGCTTTGATGTTTAGGCACTGTGATGCACATACCCTCTGTATGTCTAAAATGTATGTTTTGATCATAATTTTCATCTGAGAAAATTTCAAACTTTCCAAAGCCCTATAGCTGAATTATTTATTAATTTAGCTTTTTTATGTTTCCAGACATCGAGAGCGAGAGCGGTATTCACGTGCGTCAGAAACCGAGAATGCGTACGCGACGTCGAGTCACACGTCAGAAGTGCCGTTTACTCCCACCGGACCACTTAGCTACGACCCCTACTATCAAACGCCCGGGTAATTACAACTTCAATAAACTAAACAAATGTTTTATTATCCGTATTAACATCGAGCAGTGTTGGCCTAGTGGCTTCAGCGTGCGACTCTCATACCTGAGGTCGTAGGTTCGCTTCCCGGCTGTGCACCAATGGACTTTCTTTTTATGTGCGCATTTAGCATTTGCTCAAACGGTGATGGAAAACACCGTGGGGAAAGCGACAAGTCTTAGACCCAAAAAGTCAACGACGTGGTTGGCGGCAAAAGAAAGAATTGATCAGGGTTAAAAGGCACAAAAAGCAGTATAATTACTTATTATTACAATTACCACATATTTTGGATCCTGAAACTTTATTATCCTCGATGACCCTGACAACGTACCATAAATCGTATCAAAAAAGATATATCTTAACAGTTACGGGTATGGATACGGGCCGGGTGCGACTCCGGGTGGGTCTGGCGTGTGGTGGGATTGGCGTCACGCCCACCACACGCCGCATACTCCGCACACGCCCCATCAGCACACGCCCTCGCACGTGAGTATACGCCTATACAGCACTACACATACAAACATAACGGACTTCTCATCCCACCTACACTAACGAACAAATATTGAAAGTCCCTCATTGGCGTGTTTTTTAAATATTCTATTAGGGTATCAGTAAAATTTTTTTTGTCATTACATCAAAACTATAATCATATGATCATGCCTACGATACTGTTGGTATATTTTAATAATTCTGCATTACATACATTAAAAAAATACTGATATATTTTTACTTGCGCGATTTTTCATTTATTTTCCTTGTAAGGTCAAATAAATATGCTTACGTCAATCCACTTGTGGCTTAATTACTTTTTCTGGCATACAGTGAGCCTCATGTAGGTACACTGTAATTTACATTATTATTAATAAAGCGACGAAAAAATCGTCGGTTCTTACTTTCCTACTCTAACAAAATGTGTTAATAATCATAAACATTACCGCATTATGCCTGTTTTTTGGCTTATTCAATCATTATAACACCAAAACCTTGTAAAGTCGGAGCGGCGTTCTCGGAAAACGCCAGAATGGACGACGAACGCGACATCTCGCGTCTCACCTGAAAAGAAACCAGAGAAAGAGAAGGAAAAGGTTCGACAATGGATAATTCGGCTTAATGTGAACTGGTTATAGTATTTTAGAGCATGAATAAGTTTATATACGTAGAAATATAACGGTTGGAGTATTTATAGAATTAGTATTATGGTCAGAAATTTTTAGTATTATAAGCATGAACATTACATGTAGCTGATACGTTTGTATTAGAGCATGTTATATTTTATAAACTTACGTACACTTTACTAATACGTATCAGCGTATAATACGTACGTTCGCAATATAACTATGTATTTGCACAGTACAAAAATAGTGTTTATATGAAATGTTATACAGTAGGATTATATAGAGGTATATTATTTAGAGTTATTTGAATGAGTATTTATGACATTTAGTTACTAAATATATTGCATGAAAATTTTTATAAAATTGTATAAGGATGATGATTTGGAAAATCTATTGTAGGTATTATTTATGTGTAAATAGCATGTGTAGTCTTACATAAAATGTATTAATTTGTATTGAGTACTGTCAAGAATGTGTCTGTTCAAATTTTTTAAATGTCAATACATTTTAAAAATACATACACCTTCATATGAGGATTAATCTTTTTTCGCATATTATACGAGATTTAGACGCATCCAAAATTATTATACATTATAATTAGTAGTCCAAATAAAGTTTTAAATGGAATTTTATTTATGTCGCAAAGGAAATACCAAGTAAGCCAGAAGCGGAGGCGCCACCTCCGAAAGAGAGTTCCGTTGAACCAGAGCCGAAGCCACCGCCACCTGCTGATGATCACAAGAATGTCGATTTGGATACAAGGTTGGTAAAGCCCCATTGAAAAATGGTAATCAATTACCATAATTGATTAGGGAAATAAATTATTATATATTTAACCTGTTATCACCTCTGGGGGCTCCCCAGTACCAGCTCTTCCACTTGACCGTATTCAATTAAGAGCGGTTCGAATCGACGAGGACCAATCCCTCTCCGAGCGGCTTGATCCTTTGGCGTTGCGTAGAGATGTGGGATCACACTGTATCTTCTACCGCATTTATAATGGGGACTTTTCAAAGGAGTTGTTCGCATCAATGCCTGCAGCTGAGTTACGACGTCCGCCGTTCCACAACTGAGCGTTTTTCTAGGCTGTTTTTGCCGCGCACCACGAGTTTTTGGAACCAGCTGCCCACTGAAGTATTTCCGAACCGATTCGGTTAGTTCCTTCAAAAAAAAGAGCGTACGAATTCTTAAAAGGTCGGCAACGCATTCGCGAGCCCTCCGGCATTGTGAGTGTCCATGGGCGGCGGTATCAGATGAGCCACCTGCCCGTTTGCCCCCTGGCCTATAAAAAAAAACCAATCAACAGGTCGATTTTTGTAACATAATACGGATTAGACATTATTTCTCTATTAATCTCAAGTATTAAAAATTATATACTTACTTTTTTAGAATCGCGATGCTGTTAAAAGGAGGCGCTAGTAGCGGAGCCTTGGCGCCTCCATTCCTCGCTTTGGGAATGTCCTCAGAGGAGGAGGAAGACGCCCGTCTTCCAACAAAGATACCAGACCTGGATGCACCGCAGCCACCTTCTGATGACGAAGGTATACGCATTTAATTATCACGCATTCATGAAAAGAGCGTAGCAATTATTTAAACGCACTGCGGCAGTCCGATTGAGCGAAAACATAGTCATTTGTTCTATAAAAAATATAAGTCGGAGAAATAGTACATCAATATCGACATTGCCATTATCGTGCGTAAAGGGCGTCATGTGGGTAAAGTGTGACCAAAAAAGACACGAATAATTATCGTATAAGATATATTTAATTTAGATCGATTCCTTTTAACATTACAAGTAACAATTTTTGCTTTAATCTCACTTTAAATCACAATCTACTCAACAAATCACATAAACCCAACTCGCCTAACATCTCATCACCACAATGCTCCATTGAATACTCCATGAGAAATACCATGCGTTTCCTGAGCGCACTGTCCAAAATTCAAGATGGCGCCTCACTCGAGGCATTTCCTCTGCTCTGATTGGTCGTAACAATATTCGTACTTTTATTCGTTTCAAATTAAATAATGACTCTTAAAGTAATAGAAATAATTTTGAATTATTAACCAACAATAAATATCAACTCGATAAGATCATTTCCTGACCAGTATTTCCAAATTAAATAAAATATTTTTTACAGTGTAACCCTTATACTAACATTCATAATTTACTATCCTTGTATGTTCCTATTACTCTCGTATTTACTTGATTTTTTTATTACTTTCAAGCTTGTTTAAACTTAATTTATCTAATGATAAAGGTACAATACAATACACCTATAATCTATATATTTGAGACAGAAAAAAAACTGTGGCGCCTACAAGCCTTGGTTTTAGGCCTCACATTTATAAATAAGTATTTATAATTGTTTCTCTTAATAGGCAGGCTCACATATAAAACACACGGCTTAACATATAAAATATTATAAATATATACACAGACTAAGATAATATTTGCAGGTTCAATAAGTGAAGACCGTGAGAGCATCATCTCACTCAACCCAGACCAAGATTTCGACGCTGAGCCCTTGTCCAAGACCCCGTCACCCTATCTCGATCGAGATAATTATCTTGAAGGTCTTAAACTTACTATTAAAAGGGTAAGGATTTTATCACAATGTAAGTGCTTCTATTTCACCATACCTCCTGCTGATAGAGAACAAATCTTTGTCTTTTAATTTTAAATCAAATTTTATATTATGCGTTTCAATATGTGATGTTTTTTTTTAATTTATTTATTAGCTGGATAAAAAGATTTAATGTAAACAGTTGTCGCATTGGAGTTATCTGTAATGGTAGCTTATTTTGTAAAAATACTTTGTTTTTGAATAATGCTATTAGAATTCTTTATTTTTTAGTTTATCCCAAAAAATTTCGTTAATATATATATTTTTTTTAAATTATAAAAAAACTGGATAAAATCGAATGACATTTGTAGCAAATTTTTCCAAAGCCTCCGAAAACATCGTCTTGGTCTGATGAATTTTTTGACATAAGCCGTAATGACAAGAGCAAAATAAAATGTTTAGAATTTTAGATTAAAAATCCCTTTTTTTTTTCAGCAATTGCAGGAAGAGGAAAGAAAGAAATTACCACAATTAGACAAGATTGGGTCGGATATATCATCGTCTGAAGATGAGTTGCTGACTGGGGAGAAGAAACATCACTCGCCTGAACCTCTGGATAAAGATAAGGATAACTTAGATGATGATCAGGTTAATTATTATACTTAATTGAATATTTTTTTTATTATATAAGTACAACTGTATAGTGTAATCGTTAGATCTTTTTTGTTTTGACTAAATATATTTAATGATTGATCAATTAATGTTTCAACTAGCACATTTTATTATATACCTTTTTGCGACGCACACACACACACGATTAGAACAAAACTGCTTTTCCTCTGTTTAAAACACAGATATACATTTTATTGGGCAAAGAATTTAAAATCAAGTAACTGTTAAGTTTCGTTACAGACTAACTTAAGCAAAGTATTTTTTAGAAATGAGTTATTATTATTCTTAGCAATCTAACATCAACCAAGCCTGATTTATGTTAAAGATGTCACTATCTTCCCTGTCTTCGACTGAGGCTAAGATCGAGGAGCAAGTCCCAGCCGAGGGGTACTTTTATCCACCTGCGCCTACGCATCACTCACATTACTACCAACATGTATGGCCTACAGGTTAGATACTTATCATGTTCATGTTTTTATGTCTACTTTTCTAAATTTCAAAATTCAATTCAAAAATATTACCTCATTAGTTCCTTTTGAAACTGCGGTCTTGATAAATGTTTAAAGGAACTAAATTCGATTTTTTTGTATTTTTAAATCCATCTTATATTACAGGTTATGGAGGTACGGCCTATGCAGGCGTAATGCCAGCTGTGGGTGAAGTTCCTCTGTATGGAGCCTTTCCTCCACCCATTATACCACACTACCCACCTCCTCATGGACATCACACTCATAACTATGATCTGCAGGTATTGATTTTTTAATGAAAATTTATAGCTTTCAATTATAAATTATAATAGCTAACTATACTAATTTCTATGATTTAAATAAATGTCACTTCCGGCTCGAAGGTCCATCAATTAGGTTGTTATCCTATTTATAAGTGTCATGTTAACCTTATTCAGTACTATTATTTAAATTAAATACTTTTATCATTTTAAGAATGTTTAAAATTGTTAAATGCCTTCAAATGACGTGAAAGATTTTTCCCATATTTTATATTTTTTAATACATATTTGCTTGTTTCATAGGAATTGGATAACCCTCACTATCCAACCATCAACTGCGTCATAGAGCGAGTGAAGGCAGAACTAAAACAGATCTTAAAGAAAGACTTTAATAAAAAAATGATCGAAAGCACTGCTTTCAAAAATTTTGAAATATGGTGGGATGAACAGAGTAGGAAAACTAGAACGAAAGCAAAGGAGGAGGTTGGACAACCATTGCAGGTAAGCTTAATATGCGAAGTGGATTATAATATTACTTATAATAAAATAACTTTTGTTTACCAACGCTGGCTCAAACTTTTCAATAATTTTGACAAGTGTTCGTGTGCATACAATGAACACAGATTTATCAAAACTTGTGTTATAAACCCGAATAATATTATTGTATGCTTTAGAGATCAGAGTTCTTATAAAATTAAATAAAGTTAATTTTACAAATTTTATTTACTATTGGAATACTAATATTCTTAAAAAATATTCACAGGATATTTCAAATAAGAAGGAAGAGGTGGATTCGATTAAGTCTATAATGGAGTCTAGAGAGCTTAGTCTAGAGCTGGGTGGCTACGGCACTGGCGTTGGTCTGGGTCTACGAGCCACTATTCCCAAGATGCCCAGCTTCCGCCGGAAGAGGAAGATCCCCTCACCTGTGAGGATGGATGAGGACAGTTCCAAACGGCTTAGTGATCAGGTAATTTTTTATTTTTATTAAATAAGTTTTGAAATAAACTCTTATGAATATAGGTTGCGTAATTACTGGTAAGCCTTTTCAACATATTAGTAGTAATTTTACTGCGATATCAGTTTTTGCAAAGCAAATCAGGGAAAAATATAATTTAACTTAGTGTCAATTAATAACATATATCAAATGGTTATTCTAAAGAAAACTTTAGAATATGATGAAGATGCTTTTGCATATGAAATATAATAAATATTACTCTTTAAGGTAAAAATTTCTGAATTCTTTTATGAGCTTCATTATAATCAGAAACCCCATTTAGCACTTTGCTTTTCAAATTTGAGTCAATATTATCTTTCAATTTAAAAAAAAATATTTTAGGAGGAGATTGTTCAGAATTCAGACGAAGAGAAGGAAGTACCAACCAGTCCCAGGAACAGAATCACTGGTTCATATTTATCAACAGGACGGAGGCGCGACTCAACGAGCTCATCGCGGTATGAAATTTTCAGAATATTTGTAAATTATCTTCCGCTAGGAGGGTATTGAAAACTACTTTTTCTTTTAAACCTGGTCTTTCCGTAAAAGGATCCATGTTTTTCTAAAGCAAAGTTTTTTATGATTGTTTGAAAAGTGTTAAATTAGGTTATTTGGGCGTTACTATACATATATAAAGTAACTTTTATATTTATCTGCGAAAATTTAATTACCACCTATAGATCATCATCCAGTTCATCATCACATTCATCTTGGTCGGGATCAGAGCGCTCTGCGACGTCACGTCGTATGACTGCGCCGCGGATATACTCTGATACTGACGATTCGGATCTTGATGAGTCACAGGTGCGTAATATGTAAAATGTCACGGAATTAAACATGTATTTATTTGACTTGATATTTACATAACTTTAGCCCGACAAGAAATATACAATCACGGTCAGTAAGTGGTCTAAATGTGTGGTAAACCGTAATAATTGAAACGTCTGAAGAAATAACTAAATATTTTTTTTTAACTACTTTTGTACAAAAAGTGACTTAAATTATCATTAAAGGTTGGCAAGGCTTATAATCCAAGGTTTGATTTTTCTTAAAAATTAGTTCAACCCCATTTATGTTAAATATTTATGACAATGTAATGTAATAAGTTTGGTTTATGCTTCAGTAATATTAATTTTAGTGATCGCAAATTGTATATCTTGTTGCAGTTTAAGGTTATTTCAAACAAAGAGAGGCTACGGAAAGTTTACTCGTCTTCTGACAGTGATGAAGAACAAAGAAGAGCGGAGAGAGGTAAAATTCTCTTCTTTAACTTTAATGATAGAGCTAATTGTTGAATTCTCTTTAAGGCCAGCCAGAGTCTTAGGAAATAATTATTTAAATTCCGAACCCTTTTGATCTTGTGCCTGAATGTGACCTGAACTAAAAAAAATAAATTAATTTCATTTCAGAGAAAACTCCAATACCACCTGTGGAGGCATCCGCAGATGACAGATTGGGATCACCCATACTCTCACCGGAGCCGCCCAAAGATATCTTCGACAGAGTATATTCGGACTCTGAAGAAGAGAGGGAGTACCAGGTAATTCTTGTATATATTATACTTCCAAAAAAATTACAAATATAGTATCAATATATTATATAAATAAAATCCATTCCTAATATTTACTGCTGTTGTAATTTACAGGAGAAACGACGACGTAACACGGAATACATGGCTCAGATCGAGAGAGAGTTCTTGGAGGAACAGAGACGGAAAACGGAGATGGAGAACGTTCCCGAACCTGATAAGCCTCCTGATGAAAGGTATTTTATAAAATCATACATGAGAATATTTATTGTCTTACCATATTTTAATCGGAACCGCTTCGTGGATTTTTTATCTAATTTTGTAATAAAATATGATTAACAGTAAACAAGAGTCTCCTGATGAAAGCCGCCTCAGTCCACTCAAGAACCACCGCAAGTCACCGGAGAAGAAACCAGCTAAATTGGAAGAAGGCGAGATTTCTTCAGAAGAAGAACCACTCGAGGCTCGCAGGAAGAAGGAGAGGAAGCAGAGGAAGACCAAGAGGAAACCGGAGAAGAGAAGGCCCTCAGTCAGCGACAGTCACACGGATACCGCAGTCAGTGTTAATGGGGTTAAAGAGGTTAATAAATCGATTAGTGTAAGATGGATGTAAAACCTTTAAAAAATTATCCGCGTATAAGATATTTATTTTGGGGTCCACAATATCGTATGTATACGTAAAAATCAGTACACGTATACGCTATCTTACACAATGCGTAAAAGACTAAACGCCATTATGACTCATTTTTAATACAAAATATTAATTTAATGTCTGTCTCATCAAATATTAACAAATGGAAATCACCATTAATGCTTAAACCCTGTAAAAATGTTGACTTTGTTTTTTAAGTGATGATATTTTAATTTTCTAACTCTGGACATTTTACCTTTAATATTGCATGAAATCAACCCTGAACCACCTAAATGTTGATCAGATTAGCCCATTAAAGGAATGTTCTAACATTAATTTTTAATACAGGATGAAGTACATTCACCGGCGTCTTCCCCTCGGTCCCAGGCGTCCCAAGAGTCGCAGGAGTCCCAAGCATCCCAGGCCTCTCAAGTGGCTCTTGACCATTCGTATTGCAGACCTCCGACCGATGCCGAAGAGACACCCGTCAGGCGACTCTCTAACTCCAACCATCTGCATCATGATCATGGTATTAAATGTTGTTTTTGTGACTTGGATGTAGAAGAAATAGAAAATCTAGTATTTCTTGGTAGAGTATGTTTCTCCTTAAATTTCCTAGAAAAATCGTATCGTGATGATTGTTTTGGATTTATATTCTAACTTTGGAAACAGTTCCCGTTTCATAAACATCGGTTCAGTAGTTTTAGAGAAATCTCTGGAAATAATTTAGTCAGATATTTGTAATCGGTTTCCTTTAGATTCATATATTTTACGATAGTTACTCATAAAACTAAGATGTTTAATATCCACTCCAAAATTACTTCAGGATACACATGGATGACGGAGCCGGAAAAAGAATCTCCCGTCACACAGGTCGAAGAGATTAAACCAGTGGAAAAGACCAAAAGACCATACAAACGGAAACATGAGACCAAGAAACTCGCTGAAATACAAAATAAGTAAGTTTAAAGAGTTTTATCTAACTTTAATTACAACAGTATATTTTTGGGTTAGAAATTTATTTAATAAAATTGCTTTATTAAAAGTATAATTCAAAACGGTCAGACTGGAAGTTTAGAATTTTATCACTTCCAATTTCTATTTTAAGTCAATGAAATTATATAATCATCATAAATTCTTGACATTGGAATTCATCACCACTTATCATAGTCTAGTCATATTATGTCTATAGTCAATGCAATGCATGATAAAAACTATTTTTATTTTAACACAATTTTTAGGTTATACGAACCTATGGAGGACTTTAAAAAGATACATTCAAATATAACCTTTAAACCCCGCGACATAATGGCGGAGATGCAAGTCATGTATGAATTCCTCACGAGAGGCATAGATAGGGAGGATATAGAGTATCTGAGACGTGCCTATGAAGCCCTATTGGCAGAGGACACGCAGGACTATTGGTTGAATGACACGCATTGGGTTGATCATCCTCCCACAGACATAATATATAGTCCGCCCAGGAAGAAGTCCAAGCGATATAATAATATCTACGAGGATTTGCAGGTATGGAAATTTGATAGTGAGATATTTGTAATAAATTATTTGTTTAAACATATAATGTTGATAAAATATTCATAAATATTTGTTTAACAGTTTGTCTTCTTCTTATCTTCATCATGTTTTGTCTAAGTTAAATAACAATTTAACTTAGACAAAACTATTATATTTATAAATGATTAATTTGTATGCTAAAATTTGGTATATTTTTAAATGAAATAATAATTTAAATAAGTCATGGATAGCGTTGAGTCATCACTGTATATTCCGTTAAATAATCAAGTTCTCTTGCATCTCTCAATAAATCTTTTATCTTGCCGATAAAATTGTAACGTAAGCCTCAATAACCTTTTTTATCGTTCTATATAACGTAAATACAATTATTGCTTATTTTGAAACATTCAACGTTACATCCGACATTTGTAAAATATATTACAATTTTGTATGAGCTATTTGCTAATTTCTATATATTTAAACCAATGAACGGTTGGTGTATTCAGATACTAATTTAATTTTTTAATATCTTCAGGGTCATTCAAGCGGTTCAGCTCGTACAGAAGGCTATTACAAGATGGACGCTCGCGTCAAAGCCAAGTACAAGTACCATCACGGACGGGCGCCTCTCGCCACGCACGACGAGAAGGCACGCGCTAACAAGATGCAATTGCTCTCAAGAGAGGCCAGGTCCAACCAGAGAAGATTGCTCACCGCCTTTGGTACTACCCTTTCTCTATCTCTTACTCTTTTTACGGAAGCCGATTTTGTTTGACATACAGTAAACTCGATACAACGAGAAGGACTGCTTTAACAATTCAAGTTTCGCATTGAGTTTAGAGTTTGTTAATATATTCTCGATATTGACTTTATTTCATGAGAATTTTATAAAATTACTAGTGACCCGCCCCAGCTTCGCACGGGTGCAATGCTGATGAAAAGCAGGTTTTTATTACGTATTGTTATTTCCGTCGCTGGAAAGCTCCGATAATATACGCGTTCGATCGCTCCTAAATAAGCTGTAATGGGCTGTATAGATCTATATTAAATGAACAATGTATTCAAGGTATTTAATTGGTTAAGGATTAATGCTGTATTGGTTAAAATCGCTTCGAAAATTAGCCATTATTTGTCGTAAAAAGTAAATGACAAAAAAAAGTTATTGTGGTTTATCCATAAGAAATAGACGTATACCATCACGGACTTTTCTGTAGACCTTTTCAATGTGTACAATACTTAGTACATTATTTTGATGAAACTCGTAGGGTTCAGCCTGCGTTTGCAATGTAAGCGAAAAAAATGTAATTATTTACGACATCACATTAGAAACCTCAAAAATAACAGTACTTCTCTACTATTTAATGGATGTTATTATACATATAAACCTTCCTCTGGAATCAGTCTATCTATTAAAAAAACGCATCAAAATCCGTTGCGTAGTTTCAAAAATTTAAGCATACAAAGGGACAGGGACAGAGAAAGCGACTTTGTTTTATACTCTGTAGTGATTTTTAAAATACAAGTTTCGTTTCTTTAGTCTTTGTCTATCAAATTAAGTTTACTCTGTGATAAGTAGTTAAAACGAAGCAATTGGTCTAATGTTTTATTATTTTTCTACACCAATACCTATCTTGCACATAATTTAGTTTTAAATAATGTATTTTTACAGGAACGGATACAGATTCAGATTTGCTTAAGTTCAATCAACTCAAGTTCAGAAAGAAGCAACTCAAATTTGCTAAGTCTGGTATTCACGATTGGGGCTTATTCGCACAGGTAAGTCTATTATATAAATTATATATACACAAAGGTCCATTTTAAAACATAGCTCAATCTCGAGTCAAAAGATATAATAATTTCAAATATCTATACGCAGCGAAATAATGCCTCTGAAATAAATAACTGGCGGCACTGCCGTCACTACCGCGTGCGGTGCGTCACAGTTTTCTTTTGTCGTAATGAATTTTGTAGTAATTTTATAATGTTATTTACAAATTCTTTCGAAATCAATAAAGTCCTCTTAACCTTCTTTGATAAATGGATTCAAAAAGATATTTCCTATTGAAACCCGTTTTCTTTTATATTGTTAATTAATTGCGAGAATTCTGACAGCTTCATTTTTTTATGTCAGAGATTACAAACCTTTTTTGTCGGGCACATTAATCAATTCCAATACGAGTCTGCACAGTTGTCTATACATATATTTTATATGTTAGTAAATGTCTCCACTTAATAAAGCGCGGTGCTCCACATTAAAAGTGGTTTTACGGCGAGTGATAATTACGTCCCTTTTTATTACAAACAGTAAAAAAAGGACAAGTAAATAACATTTTTTTTTTTTTAATAGTTTACTAAACCTGGAATTAGTAGGCAGTGATGTCAACTAAAAAATAAAATAAATAATTAAAGTCAATTCAATGTACCTATTCTTCGTGATATTGAAATATTTGTTATTTTTGTATTAGGTCACTTAAATAAATCAGTATTTAGATTTACCTTTTTGTAGGTAAAAATAAGAAATACGAGGCATTTTATTTTAATTGCGCTCAATGTTGACCCATTTAAAATTAATTTAATTTTTTTCGGTGGAGAACTTTTTAAGTAGCAACACTTATGAAATGTCAGAATTCTACGTAATGAATGATTCGAGTTTATTTACGTTTCTAAACAAACTTATATAAAAATACAAATAAAACTTTATTAATGACAGAAATATGGTTGTGGCAAAATTCATACTCTAGAGTAGCGTTAGATTAATTTCTAAAATCAGGGCCTAGGCAGCCCCTGTGTGTGCCAACTTTTAAACAATGCTTTAAAACAATTTTTTTAAGAAAAAGATGTTAGTTGAACATCTCGAACAAAACTCAAGTAAGACCCTAAGTAAATAAGTATGTGACTGTGTGTTCTTGCGTACACTCTGTATTTGAGAGTGTTGTTTCGAGTAGTTTTAAGCGTAGGCTGTGTCTGTGTAAGTTTATATATTGATTGTTTTCATGTTTAGGAGCCGATAGCAGCAGATGAAATGGTAATAGAGTACGTGGGTCAAATGGTACGTCCGATAGTGGCGGACGTACGCGAAGCACAATACGAAGCGACGGGCATCGGAAGTTCGTATCTCTTCAGAATCGACTTAGATACGATCATCGATGCCACGAAGTGCGGCAACCTCGCACGGTTCATTAACCACAGCTGTAATGTGAGTATTAACTTGATTTGCACAAGTTTTAATGTCATTGGAGATCGTAGGATTGATTTTATAGGTAACAAATGCTAGATATGTTTGAAAAAATATTTGAAAACCTAAAAAATGTTTTTTGTATAACTTCTTTTTATTTCTTTTGTGAGTTTGGTTTAGGTGCTATATAACAAATATATGTATGTCAAAGCATTTGCTCTGTCGTCAGCTGCCTTTGACACAAAGTTCATAAATTAACGTCACTCTCAAATCGGTTTAAAACCTGTAATACTTTTTCGATATATTATTAGATCTACAAATTAACGACGATTTGTTCTTTAATAATTTTATGGCCTGGTAACGAGACCTTTAAGCCGTCTTATTTTTGGTTGCTAATTCACATGTTGTTCTTACGTTCCACTTGTTTTCTAAATCTTCCCGTCTACAATTTTGTTAGACCTTAGTAATAGACAATAGTGATTCCATAGTCATGCATATCTCTATCTGTCGCTGTCATAGCACACAAGCTTAACATGATGACGATGACAGTTGACAGTAACACCACTGCTCTGACATGTTACAACATCTTATATAGCGATCTCATAAACATTTTATTTAAATTCTGAAAAACTTATTAATTTCTTTCAGCCTAACTGCTACGCGAAGATAATAACGATAGAATCGCAGAAGAAAATTGTGATTTATTCGAAACAACCAATCGGGGTTGACGAAGAAATTACATATGATTACAAATTCCCGCTGGAAGATGAGAAAATACCGTGTCTTTGTGGCGCACCGCAATGCAGGGGATTCCTCAATTAATTTATATTTATTTTTCAAACGTCAGATATTTTTACGCCTTTAGCAATTTTGGTCAAAACTTTAAAAAAAGTCAGTGTCAAAAAACTTGTAGGAAAAACCTTACGTGGTTCCTTTTTCGATGATGTTTTTTTTTTATAATCTCTTGTTAAATTGTTTAGACATTAACATAGTAAAGACAGAATTGGAACAGAAGACTTACCTCATGATTTTTATAGAGTTTCCGTGTTTGCGAGTTTTTGGTAACATTTGCGACATCATCGTTACAGCTACTGAAATAGTGGGTTTTGTCAAAATTGTTCAACATTATTAAACTCAACCGATTTAACAGAGCATCCAACATACTATTAAATCTTTAAATAAATCATATATTTTCCGATACCTTTTGCTGTGATGAGATCAATTCGTTTTTTCTTTCCACATACGCTTCATTATGTCCTGTTTCAATTTTTGAATTTAAATGATCTTTTATGATTTAAATTAATAGTAATAATGAAAAAAATGTTTTATTTTTCGCGCTGCTTTGTACGAGTTTATCCTGCTCTGTACATTTATCTTAACCTGCTCATGAATTCACGAAGACTCAGACTGCCTCAACGATTATTAAATTACTAATATGTGAATAGTGTGTTTGTGTGGCGTGAGAAAATCAATTTGTATTATATTACGACTGAGTAAGGATAATCTTATGTCTGTGTGTGTATATTTACTGTGAATAATTCGATCTCGACTGTTCGACGAATTTTGTAGGGCAGTTTATAAGTACAGTACTTTAGGGGTTTTGTTGTAACTCGCTATTATGATTAATTTTGTATCTATAGGATATGGGAGCTATTTTGTACATGTCGGCTCAAATCCTTCCAATGCACTACGTTAATGATAGTTTCGTATTATGTAAGAATGTAAATAATAAAATTATGCAATTTCAACTGAGTTTTTATTTTACAAAGATGAAAATTGAAAAATTTCTTGTTGTATATGATTAAATAATTTTTTGGACCACAAAGATTTTATCATATAGATTATCTGTTTACTAAACGCGCGTAACGCCATATAATTTACATTCGCTATTTTACACGAATCAAATAGCAAATGCAACCATTAACTTGGTGACTAATTATGAATTTTACTGGTAAAAGAAGTTAGCATTTTTATTACAAATAACTTAAGAGAGATACAAATTACCTTGAATTGGAATAAACACTTCTTGTCCACCATGTCATCGAACTTAACATACGATTTTGTAAAACTATAATCTTAGCGGTGGTATTTGGTTAAAAACGTCCTGTCCATCGCTCAGACTGGTCCCACTCAGAGTACTTACGTGGATATAAAAATTAAAAAAATATATATAAATGTTACTCGTATACCACGCTATCAAAGGCAAAATATCTTAAATTTTTTATCAACTGTATAAGAATGTAGAGCACGAAAACTTTTTGTAAATATTTGTTTATTTAGAAAACAGGTTGGCAAGGTTTAGCCAACAAACCGCGAGCGTACTGTGGGTCAAAAATAATACTTTATTTAATCTTTCATTTTGTGCGTGTTTATAAATTTATATTTTTCACGCAACTATCGAAAAAACTACATGCAGTATTTAATGGGGCTTCTAAACGGGCCATGTTTTGCTGCAATTGATGGCTGCACTATTGACAACTAATTTCCCGGCTACCACAAAAATGTTTTAATGCAGATGATGGCCGAGCAATCTATGGCCGGGCCATGTGTTGCAATATGTCTGCAATAGTATGGCCCATGATGCAGATTTCTAAACGGGCCACACATACCGGCAACAATGGCTGACAAAATCACACATGTCGCAGCAGCTTATATTAATTTAAAAATAACAGAAAAAGAAGAGATTGTGGATTCGACCTTACTTAAATAGGCGTGAAACTGTAGACAATTTCAATCTAGAAATAATAAGCCTTGATAATAAATTATTCAATAATTTTATTAGAATTTCAAAAGGCGACTTTGACTTTCTTTTAAACAAAATTGGGCCAAAAATAAAAAGAAATGATACAACCATGAGAACAGCAATACCTGTTTCATCGCCATCACGAGATTTGCGATAACTCGTTTTTTGCCAACTGGAGATTCATTAAAAAGTTTGATGTACCTGTTCCGAGTGTCAGATGCTTCGATTTCTACTATTATTCAAGAGGTGTGTTCAGCTATTATAGAAGGATTAAAATAATACATCAAGGTAAGTTAACATAGGTTTATTAAATATGGAGTAATAAGGAGTAACTCTTATGTACTTTTTAAATTTAATAATAATAGGTATCTAGTAAAAAACAATTTGTGGCTAATCATAGTAAGAAATTTATTAGGTATTCCTTAAAAATTATAATTTTCATTTTGGATAGTAAAACAACATGCATTTTGCTGGCAACATGCTGTCCGAAAGAAGCATATTCGCTTTTATTTTCGCCAGCATCGCGTATAATATTTTGAGCCTTTTCTAGTATCGACGGCTTCCAAAGTTTCAGTCGCCTGAGAATGCATAAAATTGTTAATATATCTTTAAGCTTTTCAGATGCCGTCAGGAGTCACAGAATGGTAACAAGTTGCAAGATTTCGAGGGAAGAAGGTCAATTTATCAATCGATATGATACATACGTAATACAGAGATATGTACATTTTTAAGTCTAAAATACTTTATTAAAGATACTTACGTTATAAGTTGCATTTTCACTATCTAATCCAATGTATCTAATCTTATATTCGCGGTATTTTGAGTAAAGAAAAAAGATATCGCATCGTAAGCAAACCACTTTACTGTTTTAATGCCAGCACTACCACTTTTCTTCTTTTTCTCCTGATTATTTGCGTAAGTTCTTAGGCTTCTGAATTTTTTGTAAGCCTCGTTGCTTGTTATGCCAAACTTATCAGCGATTTCATTCCATGCATCTTTTTTAGCATTTCTATTTTTGTAGATGCCGGTTTTTATATCCCACAACTCAGGGTGCAAATGTATTAATTAATAAAATCAGTAATTGTCTTCTTAGATCAGTTAATAACCATTTTTACGTAGTTGTCAAAATGCAGCTGATCGCAAAACACAGAATATAGCAACAGGCACACTTCAATCATAGTAAACTTCATGTCGCGTAGAAAAGGATACACTGTTCCATAACAAAGAGAGTGACTGAGACAACCATAGAACTGGCCGTGCAATATTGCAGTTGAATTCGATAGCCTAGCGATCGTCCGGCCACCCCTCGGGGCAATATCGGCCATAAGTGGCTATACAAAACACGTTTGGCTATATGGCCGGGACATTACTGCAATATTGCATAGTGTGGCTGACATTGTTTGCAATGTTGCCGGGCCATGTGTTGCAGCAAAACATGGCCTGTTTAGAAGCGCCATAACAAAATTACATTTAAAGGTGTCTGCCCACTATCCCGTAGCATACCATGACGGAACGGAACGGTCTAGTGGGCATAGTCTCATACTTCTCAATACAAAGAATAGTTTTTTGTCTGAAACGGTCCTAGCACGGTCATGGTATGCTACGGGATAGTGGGCAGACACGTTAAACGTGACAAATGGTATATTATGAAATAAAAACGCAAAGTTTAAAAGGAAGTTTTATTTTAATGAATAGTAAATTAAACATTACATCAGTAATATTGTTACATACAAATTATTTCCAAATCCAAATATTTATCAAATCACAGTATATATAATACAAAACATTTATATGTAATTTATTATTTATGTCACATTTTGCAGTTTAGGCAAGCAAAGGTTAAACTAATTAATAAATTAAGTCTAAACAAAACTAAGAAAGCTTCTTTCTAAAAATATATGCAACTACTATTAAAATAAATCATAAGTACAATTATTTCAAGCAGTTAAAACTTAACTCTACAACATTAATAAATATGTGTGGTAAGTATAAAATGACTAAATTGGATATTTATATAAATATCCCCTTTACCTATAAATGCCGCTCATTTAGCTAGTATCAGAAGTTCAGAGATGTTTAACAATACACAACTTTAGAGGTGGAATTTTAGGGTTATCCAGATCACCAATCACCACGTCAACGACTGAGATTTTTTTTCTCATGCAATCTAATTGTGCATGTGTTGGTTTCATGTTTTCTTAATTAAATCGCACTTGTCTCGCGAAAATCTCTCCACATACATCAGCAGTGCACTTAGTAGTCCCAGTCCCAGTCCCACCCTCACTCTCAGTCTCCGTGTCAGAATCGAACTCTGAAATAACAGGCGATCTGCGTCCATTCGAGGGACGCCTAACTCCAACTTCAGTTGTTAAAATCTCTTTAATAATATCGTCAGACGCCTGCATAGATTGCATCTCCAGTCTATTTTTGTTCCGCAACTGTTTCGCCCTATTCCTGATATCAGCCAGAAATCCTGTGGTTAATTCTACACTTTCTTGCGAATCATTTTGAGGGCAGAGGTCGTTTAAGGATTGCGTTAAGTCGTTCGTCGATCCTTTTGAAATGGTCGCTAATGACTCGAGCGAAGCTCCAATACTTTTAAAGGCAGCCATCCCTTCCACTATTGATACTTGGTATCCACTATCTGTTTTGGAACTTATTATTATTCCGTTTGGAGCTCTCCCAATAAGCATTGGGTCTTTGACTTTGTAGTTAAATATTTCTGGTGCATAGCAAGAAGATCCAGAAGATGCAATGGATGTAGTATCACAGGTGCAAGGTGGGGCTTTGTAAGCTTCTTCAGTTAGGTATATTATGGTGACTCTGTCTTCTCCCACTGCATATAGGAACGGACTGACGAATTCCCAGTTTCGGATTGCGGGACTCCACTTTGGCTCCTCGTTGCGAGATCTTCTACCGTTCTCATCCACGAAGACGCCGCATTCTGCGTAACACAGTAGTATTTCCACTGGGTTCTCCTTGATTAGTATTATCGCTTTGGGTGGTAGATGTTTCTTGGCTGCCGCAGAAACTGTAAGGTCGTCCATGGCAAAGGTTTCTAGCGCGCCTGCGGGTAGTTTAAGTTTGAGAGGCTTTTCGCCGGCGATGTAAACTGTTCTCGAGGTTAGAAGTATTGATTCTGCGGGTCGATCTATTGTCAGAGAGCGGATAACTTTGAACTCGGCTTCTGAAGCTTCGTATCTCAGAAGGAATACGCGTCTACCACACGCTATCGCCGCGCAGATTTCACTTTCCGCGTCTCCTGAGATTGTCTGTAACAAGAAAGAAACTTATAAAATTTTTATACATCAAACGGAGTACAAACTCAGACTGTTGTTTGAACCTTCAAATGTATACTATCTGTTTTCCAAGCCAAACATAAACATGTACCTATGAAGAAACTATACAGTAAATCCACATTGCCACAAGCATATTTCTAGACAAAATAAATCCTTATCCTCAACATGCTTACAGAAGAATTTATAATAATAACTCACTTGTATAAGATGCGGCCTGCCATCAATCTTCATACGCTTCACAGTCAAGCTTGGTCTAAGAGTGCTCGCTCTTCGTAATGCCGAACCCACACTCAATAATCCCGCGTGTACAACACATTCACCGCAAACGAGTATCGCCCGTCCACTGCATTGAGCGAGACAGGATACGTTTTCAATAGCGCTATCTCCATCCCACTCGATACGTACTGGCCCGCGAAGAGAGCGCAGGCCTTTTGGATGACCTGTGATAAAATGGGACTATAAGTATATATCATTAAAAATTTGTTAAAAGTAAAAAAAAAACGATTTTGCAGTGAAAATTCTTTTCAACTTGCAATAATTACTGAAAAGCTTTAAGAATATCGCGTGTAATAAAAATTAAAAATATAACAAACATTAATAGTATGTACTAAGAAACGAAACATTTCACCAACCACCAGTCACCATTGACTTACCAATAGCAATCACATTAGGCGCGACATAGAGCGCAGAAACAGGGGCATTTTCCATGTCGGCAAGTGACGCAGGCGCATATCCCGAATGTACTACTGGAGACGTCAGGCGTGACACCCACTCATTTCGCTCCGGTATACTTGTACACACCACTGTGCATGTATCCCCGCCCGCTACTGCGTGCTCTAGGCGTAGCTATAACGTACGTTAAAATTTGCAACTGATTAGTCTGCCTAAACACACAATTTTTTGGAAAAGTAATAACAAAGACATTAAAATAAATATTAAACATTAAGTCGTGATTTAAGAGTGTCATTTTATCAAGGTCAACGATCTAATTGCAACTGTGAAATGGACCTTATCTGTGTACCAACAAGAATAAACTTCGAAGGTAGACCTAAAATTTAATCATATTTTCTTTGCAATTAAAAGACCCATGGAAATAAATATTTGGTGTGGTGATCTCAAAGTTAACGTATACTCACAGTAAACGCTCTGTTAGCCTCATTGTGCGGCAAGTCAAGTGCGTTAGTGGCGTGAAGGTGCGCCCGCAACTCTCTCTGACCGTTGGTTAGTACGAGCGCGGTATCGCAGTATCGAGCGATCATGCGTTCGCGACTACCGTCATTCCTAAAAAAATAAAGATTTATGCGATTTTGAAAACAATTTTGACCGTTTGTGCGTACGGAAGTTTAGCTATCGACGTCCAATAAAGAAAATATGGTTATTTCATATCACAATATGTGAAAAAGCATTATGTACTTATGACATAAAACATGCCTTGAAAAACTGATATAGGAAATAGGAAAACAAATCTGTAGTTATAAACATAAGCACATGCCCGTCTACTCTGAAATATTTTTAATCAATTAAAATAAATTATAATAATTTACAAAATACAACCCACGTTGGCGTGGATTTCGATTTATAAATAAAAAAAAATAATTATTTTATAACAAACGACATTAAAATATCAGTAAATTTCTATATAAATTTCATATAAGTATGTAAAAGATTTAATTACTGCGTAAATATAGTAGAAAACTTACCATATAACAAGTAAAGAATCCTTTTCAGGTGGATCGGACTCATGATTCAGATCAAAACTCATTGTTCTGTAATAGAAAAATAAAAATAAACATCATTATTATTATATAAGCAACTATGACTGTATACTTTTTTCTAAGTTAACCAAAAAATATAAGATAGCAGCAACTGCATATAAAAATTTGGTGAAACACAAATTTAACTACTTTACTTAATTCACACTTCGTTGCAAAGAAACACAAATAACACAATACATAAATTTTACAAGAGATGCAACGGGCGGCCTTATAAGCGATCTCTTCCAGGCAACATAGTAACTTTTAAACGGATACATAGGGTCACGACTTAATACAATTTAAAAGTCGACGTTTCGAGTGCTTAATAGCATACGCGGTCAGCAAAAACTGAATTTTGGTTATGCGTATATAACAGATACGGAAGGTCTATTTGAATAGTAAATAATCTTTAGCTTGAAACACTTGATTGCGTGCGGCAATACAAGTATAAGGGGCATGGGCAAATGAAACATAGGACTCCGACCAAGAAATTAAATCTCGAATCGAAATGGCCTGGGCTTCTTTTAATAAGCTGAAAGGTTTTTACACTGTTAGATCTAGCTGGTCTAGCATGCAACGGCTGTGAGGCATTGATTATTGAAGAAAGCACAAAAAGGTTCCTCGCTCTTGCTAAGCTTATGAGATGTGGTGTTATCGCCGCATGGATCTAGATAGACTGAAAGTCTGAAAAAATACGGAAAGTCGCTTTGGATTTGGACACGTTTTGCGTCATACTCGATACGACTTGTTGCAACTCATAAAGACGTAATATGCAAGACAAGAAAGGCTAAAAATGATGAAAATGGCTAAAAAAGTCGTGGTTGCGGAAAGTACGGGAGTGTACCGGCATCACATACGCCGAATAACTGTTTAGACTAGCGCAAGATACCCGACAATTCAACTTAACTAATAAGAAGAAATAATCTTAACTTACTCATTTGCAATTTTCTTTGGTTTAACTTCAGATCTCTCTCTTCGTGGCGTGGGTGGAAAACTGTAAAGATATAGATGATTAGAGAGTTAATATATAATTTTTACAAATAATATTTAAGTAGTCAACTTACTTGGCTGAAATATTAGCTGCAGATAACTTAGCTCTTAATCTTTCTACTTCTTCCCGTAGTTCTCTGAAATAAATAGTTGACATGATTTCAACATAGTTCAAGTGATTATTTTCACTTTACTTAGACCCTTGTGTACTTCATTATCAGATGACCTTATATACTATAAAGGGACGACTATCAACCAAAAAAAGAAAAGTCTAGTGCAGTGATTCTTAAAGTCTAGATCAACCCTATCGAGGTCTATGACAACCTGCAAGGAGTCTACGTCAGCGATAAAAAAAATTTGAGGGTCCATGAAATGAAAATGGGGGTCCACGATAGTGAATCTCAACACATACACTGATAGTACCTATTTACTTACATCATACTGTCTTATAATATCAAAACATACATATTATTTATAAAAGTACCTATGAAGTAAAAACATATTATATATGTTTATTAAATTGTGTAAGTTGTAGGATGTTGGTATTCGCTTTGTGATCGCAATACATTTTGAACTTGTAAAAACAAAAAAAAATTCAATTAATATGTAAACTAACATGTGTTTTTACTGTAAACACATGTTAATTTATATAATTTATAAACTTCACTACAGTTAGAAATTTACAGGAAATCAATATCAGGTAAGTAGGGGGTCTACCTAACACGGAAAAACATGGCAAGGGGTCTATGACACAAAAATGTTTGGGGAACTCTGGCCTAGTGTATAATTTAATTAACAAATTTGTTAATATTGTTTACCTATTAACTCTGAGTAAAGGCGGCGAGGCTGCCGTACGGCGACCGGAACGGCCAAATAGTTTGTTGCTTAACGAACACTTCTTTCGGCCAGCTTCCTCTACTTTGGCCTGAAATATATATTAGTGTTACTTCATTATGTACTTATTAGAGAAATAAGATTCTTAGAGTAAGTAAAAACAAAAATTATTGAATGGGATGGAGATTATATTTTAAAAATAGGTAAAATGTAGACCAACACAAAAAATCAACACAGAACGCAAATAATGTATATTACATTTAATGTTTATATTTTTTTTCTATTCAATTAGTCGATCATATACAACAAGATGGCGTTATCCTATTTTGGGAATAAAAGAAAAACTTTATCATGCGGAAGAGTATAGGATTCCAACTGTTTGTTGTTTGAACTGTGGGAACATCATATCAAAACACCGACTGAAGACTTGATTGAAATGTAGTAATAAAATATTTAAAAAAATTGGTACAAAAATGACGGCTTTTTGTGAATTATTACATTAACATGTATAACATAATTTAAATCACATACCTGTAAAAAGTCAATAAGCTTGGCCTGCTGACGTATAGTAGCATCGGCTTTGGTCTCTCTGGTGCGCCACCATGCGCCTGCTGCTTCATGAGCTTCGCTAGCCGCATTTGCCTCTTCCTGTTAATTAAATGCCAGACTAATAATTTAGTATGGACTGTAAATTGAGAAGAATCCCTTCTTTTAATGCGATGTACAATTGTTTTAAGAGTAAATAACATATTGTGCCCTGTATTGTGTCTGGTAACTCCCAAAGCGTACATATCTACTATTGTTTTGTAATTGTGTGTATATGTTTTCGTAACTATTGGTTTACGGGAATCAAACTCATGGTCGCAGTTAATTAAGTATCACCGATGATGTTTAAATAGAATCTGAAGAGGAGTGTACTATAAAAGTGAGATATTAATTACTTAATACATTAATAATAAGGAGGATTGTGAACCATTATTTGTATCATACGTAAAAATAAAAATATCCAAGTATTATTACCTGGGCAGCATCAAGATTGGCTTGCAGTGCCAGCGCGCGTGCGTGATCATTAAGCGCACGCGTGCGTAGAGCCGTACTCTCTTCTTGCAAATCGCGCAAGCGACGAGCGGCTGACGTCAACGCGGCCTCATGACCTGCGCAGGCGCTTTCTAGCTCTGCTACACGGGACTCCAGTTCCGATACTAGCACTTCCCTGTTTTCTAGACGATCCTGTTTATAATTTTATATTTTGTAATATCAGATAAGAAAAGATTCCTCTCAGCTAGATTTGACACAACTACTCGTAGACTCGTAATTATTACATGTGTATTAAAATATTTAATACTGTTTTTTGTTTCGCATGTTTCTCACATCAACGATGCGAGTTTTGTATAGCGCAGCCCGAACATCCAAAGACTAATCCAATTAATAATTGTAATTGTTTAAATAAATAAACACACATATTTAGTACTCGTCAATTATACATACATATTTTATATTAGCTGTAAAGACACACTTGATGAAAACGAATTTCGTTTCATTATTTAATTAATTTATGAATTGTTGGATGGCAATGATGATTTTATAACAAGTTTCATTTGTTTTGAGTATAGTTGCACAACGTCCCGTGGTAGTAATAACCTACAAACGTCCTTTACTAGATTGCTTGGATTACTTACCTATTATAATCACTTCTATTTTTTACACGATTACATGGAGTGCTGTGAATGGACTTTTTATGTTAGGCATAAGTAGTTTTTATATATATTTTAACCAGATATCAAGTTACATATCGTAACAAACGAGACATTTAAAATTCTGAGAAAAATGAAATGAATGTATAACCTCTTATTATAGTAAGAAAGCGCTTACCTTAAGGAAATCTATCTGCGCATGCGCCTGCTCAAGTTGTTCCCTGGCTTCGTCTTCCCGCTGCGAGGCGAGGCTAATAGTGAGGGCTTTCTCAGCATTTTGCCGTTCAGCCTCGGCTACGCGACAACGACATGTCTCTAACTCCGTACGCAGTCGTAGCATCTCACTCTATAAAGTACACATTAATTAGAATTATTAACTTAAAGACTAGAAATATTATAAAATTTATTTATCAATAAAGAAAGAATTAATTTACTTTCTCTGTGATTATATAGATGTAACGATATTATAATTTGGTTTAATCGAATATACGCACTACGTTTGCGTGTAGCATAACTTATATCTAAATATGGTGAATGGAAAGCACTTTGACTGGGCATTTTAAGTAAACATAATCTACGATTGGATAGAAACATGAGCCTAGTATGAATACAGTAATTGAGGTCTCTTCTATTTACCTCAAGATCCTTGTTCTTCAGCTCATGTAAGTCGGCGAGTTTCTCAAGGTCCGTCAGCTGCTCCTCCAATAGCCCGCACGCTTCTTGCAGAGCCTTATTATTCTGTAAAGTTAAATTGGATATAAACTAGATTTCCATAGGAAAATAATATAACCTATTAAACACTTCACCATTTCAATAAAAAATATTTAAACACCTCGACCTATCAAATTATGTTAAACTTCACATTTTGAAGTACAAACAAACGTATCCGATGCGCACGATTGTTGTGCATTCAAACATTTCATTAATACACACAAAGGATATTGCCTATATACTCACAGCCGACAAATAAGCATGTAAGGCTGAAAGAGATGCATCTATTGCATTACAGCGGCTCCTTAATAAGTCACTAAGTAATGCCACCTTCATACGTTGTAAGGAACGTCCACGTATACGCAAATACATTGGCTTAGGCCACACTGCCGGCTTTCCGAAACGTCGAAAATCATCCATAATTTTATAAAACTTCTTTAAACGTGAGGCATCATTTAAAATTATTCGAATTTCAATTTAAAAATAATAATAACCGAAAAACCTATTCACTTTAGATATGAGAAGTTAAGATACAAAATCTCTTGTCGTAGACGGCTGCCGAATTGAAACTAAATACAACTCAAACGGCATTGGAGAAGGTTGTATAAATTTCTTCATACAATGAATTGATAAATATCAACAAAGACGTCATGAAAAATATAAACAATAAACAATGGTGGGTTTTTAACTATTGTTTTATCCTATGATCGGTAAATAATTTTAGGCCTGGTCTTTAATTCCAAGCATTTTTTAACTGTTTCATTTGAACCTCTGCAATTATTTGAATTGATGTTACAATTAATGTAAAAGTATTATACTGTACTTAAAGGGTTTGCTAAGTCTAACGAACATCAAAGAAATTTATTGCTTTTAATAATCTTTTCCACATTTTAAGTATGAACTATTACCATAATTAACTCATTGTTCTGCATTCGTAACGGAGATAGTTCATCACGAAGCTGGCCCCTCTCCCGAGCTGATAATTCTTCTTGCTCTTCAGCATGCATCCTCCGTTTCTCACTGTACTGTACTTCACTTCGCAACTTGCGGATATCATTTCGAGACCTTAAAGTTAACAAAATTATACATCTAAACTCCAATAACGGCCTTATTACTAATAAGCAATGTTAACCAGAGATATTACAACACAAACAACAAAAATACGAAGTACATTAATATGCACTTGTTTGGGCTTTTTATATGATATTATATATTATGATAAATATTGAGTTTGAGGTCTCATAGCCATTTGTAGCCACGAGACAAATATCGAAAATTTATATATATTTTTAATTATTAGTTATTAGACATACGCGTGTGAAGATTTATGTACGCGGAATCGACAAACTTAATACCTCCAATTCTATTAATGAATTTTATTTAGTCTTTAATTAATCGAATTGATAAACACACTTTTTTGACTTACCTATCCACTTCCGCTTGAAGTACGTCATGAGTCTTCTGGATCTTTTCTAACTGTTCCTTATATTTCTCCATATCCTTTTTCGCTTGCTCGTACTGCGGTTTCAATATCGCTATCTCTTTCTCTAGCTTGCCCGCTTTTTCTTCAGCAGCTTTGCGTCCTTGTGATAAGGTTGCTATTCGCTCTTCCGCGCGTTTTAAATCACGCGTTGTTACTTTAGCGTCCAGAGACAGATCGTTGAATTCTTTTTCCTAAAAACAATCAGGTTTTATTTAAATTACCACACATCTTTTTGCGAGAGCTTGCTAACTGTCAAATAACTATTAAGAATTATGAAATATATTGATTTTTTAAATGCTACATAAAATATAGTATTAATCGTGCTGACTAGTAAAGATTAAATAAATTAATTAAACATAATTTTACTTACTACATTCGAACTTTATATATATCAGATGTGAACATTCTATTTAAATATTACATGTTATATTTCATTTAAATTCATTAAAGCTATATATCTTTAAAAATATTGTACCTTCCTCCATCTCGCAAGATTGGCACTTCTGGCCTCTTGACGTAAAGTCGCAATTTCATCGGCGCGTGCCTGAAAAAAATGTTGTTTATTCTGTTAATAGACAGAACAATAGACAAAAACATAAATAGTAAAGTATACAAACCTGTAACTGCGCTTCTGCTCTTTCCAACTGTTCCTTTAAGACCGAAACATGCACATTGAGCTGACAATCCACTACACTCTCCGTATCGCTTCTTGTATCACATCTAATGTCACCATCGGATGTATTGGTCGCTGCGTTAGCATTAACATCATTAGCATGAGCCATGCATCTTACACAGGCTCGATTCTCCATAGCACTGACTTCGCGCTCGAGTTGTCGAACCAACTGTTCTAGCGTTGTAACCTATGGATGAGAAATATTTATACTTCAAATTACATTTAATATATATATGCTATAATATTTTATTATAATTCTACATACATTATCTCACACAAATTGTGTAATAATCATTAATAATTACGTAGTACTTGTAAGGAGTTTTGAATGTTAGACGTAAATTTTCATTTAAAATTGCCGAAGTGATCTTATTTGATAGTACACAATGGTACTTACTCTTTGGTATTTAGTAAAAATTACACAAAACGAATAATCAAGTCACATTTCAATTATTTTCGAAACAGAAGGTGCTCCCAGTACGTCCCAAAATGGACTCATTACCGGATCTATCAGATGTTTATTAGAAATATTTATATTAGATCGCTAATGAGGGATGTTAAATCATTAGGGGTAATTAATTGTTTGTTGACAAAGTAAATAGTCAGTACAGATATTGAATAATACTTTTTCTTTGAATAAGATCTTGATATGACTTTAAACCCAACTTTACATAGCAACAACAGATTACATTCCTTGTCATGTCATTTTTTTACTTATAAATCTGATTAAAATATTATAGTGTTCGTTTCTTTATTCTTCTTCTGTGTTCTTCTTTATGTATATAAATGTTACATATTCTATGTTAGATGTACATGTATGTCATTCATAAGAAACATGCTTTTTATATGCCAGGTAAAATGAAAATACTTTGTGAATCTCCTACTCCCGAAAGTAGCTGGGGTATGTGGGATTTCACCCACACCATTCCATATATTCACGACACATTTTCATATAATATTTTATGCGAAAAATAATATTTAAACATTTTTGACATTATAAGCACACTCCAGAATAATAATATAACAAACTTACATGTAATTGCAACATGTTTCCGATTGAACTCAATTACAATAACGTTATCCATAATAGCATTTCCCGTCTTCACTTAAGTACTATGAAAAGGAATTATAGAGGATGTGTTGTTATGCTAGCTTCTATGTAACTGTATAGTGTTGATCGAACGTTATCTGTCGCGAGATAATTTATCAAATTCATATCTCACAGTAAAGTACTACATCTTAAATTGCACAAGTGCATCTTATCTTGTCTTCAATATTGTCAATAAATTTATTTCTTCATGTGAGTTTAGATAATGACATAATATATTTTTTGTAAATATATGTAATGCGCTGTGCACATTAATATACCTCAATTATTTAACATTATAAAGAGTTCCAATATTTCACGTGCATTACAGGCAGAGAAGGTTCAGCATCGACTTGCCTTTGCTATATGTACTACGAGACACAGAAATGTCTTTTAATAATTGCTTAAATTCTGTTAAATTCAAAATAATAACTAAAAATTAATTTTAAAACGCTTCCTTTGAAAAACAAAATAATTTTATACAAGTTTTAAATTTAACATTGACATTCCGTTTTACGCATTAAATTATAACTTTTTTAATTCATTTCATTTAATTCTTATATACTACACCAATTTCTCGTTTGCTCCGAGAGTTACACGGTTTTTAATAGTTGAATTCCCAAAATACTTTTTTCCTAATAACTCACCTTTTCTCTATGTCTAGCGTCTTCGCGCATTGCGCACGCGGCTTTTGTTTCCGCCGCCTCAAGTCGTTGCTGGAGACGAGATTCAGTCCTACTGCTCTGTTCTTCTAACGATACCTCGCGTTTCGCCGCTTCAGAAATTCCACGTTCTAATTCCTTTTCAAAATAAAGATAGCTTTGTTTATTTATATTAGGAAAGGCTTGTGAAAATTAATAAAAATTGTGTTTTTTTATTGTTCACCTTAAATAATAAATTAAGGATTGTCGGGACTACTTTTTTTTCTAAAACAAATGTACATTTATATCTGTGGCACTGTATCTCAATATCTCACTTGAAATTGCGTGATAGTTGAATTCAAAATGCATATCGTAATTGGTATATTACGGGATTCACAATAGTAATGTAGGGATCTTTATTGATAGGATAGCTTAGATCTTTAATTATAGTCGCAATTTCATTTTATTTCAAATTATTTGTTTATTATTTGATACAATTCTAACAGATGGCGTTGTGTTAAAAATACCAACGTTTCACATAAGCTATCTACCTTTCACATCAGTTCTCCTACACTTTCCCTCGAATAGCTTACGTAGTAGTAATATAACAAAAACACAAAAAAAGCCACAGCAACGCTTGGCTGAGTCTTTTATATCTCTATACATCTAGCTAACAAAAGATGTTACACAAAATAGCAAAAATAGCTTAATCCTAAATGTTTAGTACAAAATTCATATTTTAAATAATGTAGCGTATATTTCTCACCTGAACCTGTGCTTCAAATGAAGTGGCTCTCATTTTCTCCTGCGCATACTGAACTTGGAGCTCATTTAGTTCATGTTTGGTTGCCTCAGCTATACGATCTTTTTCGCGAGCTGAATTCTATAATGAAAAACAAATATGAAAATTAAAAATAAATTATTAAATGTAAAATATCTTGTGTTAATCATATCTACAGCGAATATGCAGAATTTATCCGTCCCACCAATATATTACTAAAAATAATCTGTAGAATTAAAATAATTTTCACACATTTTAAAAATAATATATGTGGTTTGAATCCTTGCGAAACAATGTTTCGTAATCATATGAAATGATAAAAGTAAATATTTATCCAGCTATGTTTCTGTACATACCTGAGATTGTTCAAGACATTCGCGGACATATTCTAATTCTCCTCGTAGGTCATTTATGTCACTATTGGCTGCTGCGAGACGCTCTTCAAGCGCTATTTTGGCTCGCTGTTCCCGCGCAAGATTAGCTTCAGCGGCGACTAAACGCGCCGTATCTACGTCACTGCCGCTTATTGTTTGGCGACGTAAAGCACGCTCTTTTGCTATTGTATCCTACAATTTGACCAAATTTGTCTTTAAAAGGTATCCTGTTTAAAAAATTCTTAACTTTGTGCAATCTGTATACTATTTAACTAAAACTACAACGATATTTTTTATATGTTAAAGCTTCTGGGAATTAATATAGCTATAAACAAAAATTCCGGTGCCGGGATGGCCGGCCAGAATCACAACCGTGTGGCACATTGAAATTTCAAATTGTTACAATTAAAACTACAGCAATATCTCACTATCAGATATTCTAGTTTAAATGTATTTATTCGTTTATTTTATTGTATCACATTAAAAGCACAAAACAAATTAAACGGACTAGGAATGCTGTCCCTACAAGCAACTCTTATAAAATTAAAATAATATGGGAAAAGTACAAGAAGTGCTAAAGAACTAGTTAACATAGCAAAATATATAATAGTATAATAAAAAATAATAAATTTTAATAATCTTTATTCAAAATTAATCCTACTTCGATCACGCTAAAAGCATCTATATTACGTATTTTAAGGTATTTCTACTTTATTTTTACTGCTACATTAACACAGGACTCACTATTGGCTTGACATTGATTTCTGTAAGCCACCTGTGGCGCAACTCTTGCACGTTATGTATGACATCCTGAGAAACGTTTCTACAATTCACTGAACGAAATACGAGTATAATATTTTCCAAACATTAATGTATTTTTGAAATACTTATCTTGGCTTTAGTCTCAAGAAAAAGTCAAGATATATAAATGAATTTAGGTGATATATTCTTTAAACTGACAATAATAGGCGAATACAAAAAGGCCAGGAAATGCGTAAGTATCAAGTGACCCCAGAGATTAAACAAGACTAAAGATTTAGTTGCTCATTTTACATTAAAATAAAATTAATCCATTCATGTATGATAATACATAATATCAACATTTTAAAAAAATTCAAAGACTTCTGCGATAAGAAGAAAAAAATAAACTGTCGCGACTGTCATTTTATATATAAACATGTTTTTTAAACTATACTATCAAATTACCTTATAGTGTTTATGCTGCGACCGGGCCGTATCCGCCGCGGCAACTGCGCTTGCGCATTCATTCTGTAATTCCTGTACTTTCGCCTCAAGCCGTTCCATGTCTTCCTTTAACATATTCCTTTCACTTAGCAATTCATTAGCTTGTGCTTTGGCTGCTCTAATTTCTGCATTGCTGCGTTCTTTTACACCAGAACATAGTTCTTGGTTAGTTCGCTCTAGGGCCATTCGTTCTTCTTTCTCAACTTCGATCTGCCGCTCTAAACGTCTATTCAAAATTTAAAAAATCATTTATTAGGTAACATAATATACACTTATGAACGTAAAAAAAAGAAATATACATTAAATGCTTCTTATTTTACATTTACTGCCAGTTCTCAAATCAAGGGCGTAGAACGGAACAGAAGAATTGGCAATAAACTCTCCGCCACTCTTTTTAATTGCCAAGTGAACCAACTTCACAAAAATAACTTAAGTTACTTGCAACTATTATTAAGACAACAAACTTACTTGTTCTGCAATGATAGTGCCGTGATATCAGCTTGTAGACGTGCACGTACACGTTCCGCTTCATCTTCGGTTTCTCTGCGTGCGCGTTCAACTGCCTCACTGATCGCACACTCAGCCGACGCGAGCTTGGTTTGAAGAGAGGTTATTTCTTTGGCGCGAATTGTTGCTAACTTTTCTGCCGATCTAAAAAATATACACGTTATATAAGTATAAAATAATTACATTCAATTATAAAAAGAACAATCACGGACACACGTTTATCATATCGATGCTAAAAGTGGATTTACAATAAGAATATTGCAGTATGCCAAAAGGCTATGGAGCGTTCCATTCTTCGATTGAAACTTAAATACGTTAAAAACGTTGTGATACCAACATAAAAGATATACAAAAAAGTTAAAGTGGAAATGGGTCGGTCAAGAAGGCTCCTAAGAGAGGACGCCTTGGGAAGATGGAAAAAAGGGAAGTGGGGCAGAAATCTGAAAATTTGGAGGTCATATTTTACATAAATTACATGGACTTAATATTGTATAGAGTAGTGTAGTTCTTAAAAGTTCTTACAAATGAAAAGATTTTTTTATTAATACGTATTAACGCGTACATTATTCTAACAAGAAACATTCCATATGAAATAGTCTCAAACAGTTTTTATCTATTGTCTTATTCAACAGGAGAAAAGTTTTAAAATATATAAACATCAATACAAAACTATTATTTTAAAAATCTAATAAAAATAAACTGTCATACGTCAGGTATACTTATTATTCAAAGACATCTTTCCGGATGTAGTAGTAGATAGTATAGGGCACGAATCCGGATATACGTCTATACAACAATAACTTCAAAATTTGTAAAACAATATATCACTACTTACTTAAACGTAGCCAAATCAATAGCGGTACTGTCGTGTGAAGTCGTGAAACTGCTTAGAGTTTCTTCGCTATCATCGGGTGCAATATACGAGTAGCCTGAAAATAAATACATTACAACCACTTTACTACTATCTTTTAATAACTAAAACACACTGACGAAATCGCATGTGGTTTTAAGATCCCACATTAACTTTTCTAAGAAAACTTATTCTATATTTTATTATGTTACACTCAAGAATTATTACAAACAAATGATAGATATCCGATACGTTATTACAGAAATAACAATAGAGCTCATCAACAATGGACAATAATCAATATTTCTTTAGTTATATTTACTAGAACATTTGTGAATAAGCCATATATATATTATGTTGTTTGCTTTTCTTTTCTTAACAGAATACTTATGAGAGGGTTTTAGACCGAGACTATTTGATACGGACATATCGGATTTAACACAATGATTTTTAATTTTAATGACTATATATATAACTTATATTTTTAATAAGACTCTTATAAGTTATAAGTAATCGGAATTTAGATTGTAGGTCAATAGTGCTTTTGTTTTTGTATATATGTTTTGTCTTACATATATGCTGATACAAATCGAAAATATAAGTAGAATTTTGGGAATAGAGCGTAAACTTACCGACAAAAGGTAATTGTCCAGCGAAGGGCGGTCTTGTTCGAAAGGGCGTCGTACTGACCGGATGGTTTTGTTTTTCCGGCGTAGATAAGTATCGAGCGTCTTCTGGGCCGCGTACAGTTGGCACCCATGGCGGTACCTAATACAAATAAATATTGTTTAGATGAAGAATATTTTTGGGATGTATGACACAATTTAAGCAGATACTGATTCAATATTACGAACAATATATCGAATTAACTTTAATTACTTAACTTTATTCTTTAGCTCGCATCACTGCCTACTAATTCCAGGTTTAATAAACCTTTTTTAATAAAATAAAATATTATCTTAACTTGTGCGTTTTAAACTGTTTGTGAGATGAAAATGGACGTAATTATTACTCACTATAAAACAAGTTTTAAAGTAGAGCACCGCACTAAATAAAATGGATACATTCACTAACAAATAAAATGTACGTATACCCTCAGATGTTGTTAAATTGTGCCCCAGCCAAAAAGGTTTACCATCTCTGACATGTCAAAAAATGATAGCTGTCAGAATTCTACGGAATTTAAAATCAGAATATACATTGAGCTATCCCTGATTTACCTTCAATTTTCAAGTCAAAATTTCAAAAAAATCACCGACTCTTGTCTAATTCCTGTCGTATAAAATGTAATTATTATAAGCATTCAAAAAGCATAGTTTTTCTCAGAATACCTGATCGCGTATAGCAGCAGCGTGTAATGCTATATGCCCAAGTGCCGGGTGCCGCAACGTATCAAGGTAGTTGAACCGTCTCGCGGGTTGAACCCGTAGTAATCCACTCACTAAGCCCCGCCACGTCGTAGATGGATTGTTTGGTAAAGGGTCGAAGGGAGGCTCTCGGTTCGAATCCTGTTCATATCTAGAATAATATAGAGTTAAGCATTTTGTAACCTGGTGTTACCAGATCTATGGTAAAATTGCTAAAATATTTTGTGGATTTGTCCACTGCACGTTTGAAAAACAGGCAGTCCTCGTACTTACGGCATGTTAGGTTCTCGAAATACGCGACGTAAATTGAAATGACGTAAGTCGAGACATATTCATATATTTACATGTAAAACTCAAGGGTTAGGTTCCATACGGACTCGAAATTTAAAGAAAAAACCGCATTTAGAGCAAAGGATATACATACTTTATTATCAAAAGTAAGTTCTTAAAATATTTTTTTTTGGTATTTGTGTGTTATTAATTTTGATAATAATTATAAAACTATAATATGTAATAAAAATATGGAATGAGAAATAATAAAATAAACTTTTGGCTTAAAGAAACTACAGCATAACAGATCATCAATATCATCCGCAGTAACTGCAATTTCAGGCAAACGGTTAGCCAAATGAACAATGTCAGTTGTGATTTCATCGATATTTGGTTGATCTGTGGATGAAGAACCTTGAGATGGCTTAAAAAAAGTGGGCAAACTTTTTCCAAACTCGTTATAAATTGTTGGGTGTCACCTCATCCCATAAAGCAGCAATATTTAGCAAGATATTATAAGTTTTCCAAAAATCTCTCAGCTGAATGCCATCATTTTCATTAGCCTTTACAGCCTGTGAAAAAGTTCTCCTGAGATAATAGGCCTTAAAAGACGCTATAACTTCCTTGATCCATCGGCTGCAACAACGAAGTGGTGTTTGGTGTGCCGTCCCCACGGACATTGACCTTGCGACAAGTGAATTCTCCTATGCCGTAAATCGAAACAAATGACGTATCTTGAGGAATAGTATCAAAAAATTGTTCGACGTAACTTCAAACGACGTAAGTCGAGGACTGCCTGTATAAGTGGAATGGCATGTTAATATAACCATTTAATAACCTTGACTTGTCTGGATGTGCAAATCAACAATTTTATTTCAGTATCATAGCTTTATCTAGTCTATACAAAACCAAAGTACAAAATCCTATTAAAATATTATATTTTGCTGGGGAACTTTCCGGTGAGTGAGTTATATACGAAAATACGAATCGTAACAATTAATATTCTTCTAAATAAACTTACTTCTGTATATTGCTAAGGACTTGTGCAACAGAATCGTCATCACTGGATGAGAACGGCCTTCTAAGCGTGACCAGTTCAAATGCTACCACACCTAGTGACCAATAATCGCATGCCGACTGGAACAAGTAAACAAATATTAAAGTTAATTGTAGTATGAGGCGGATCAGTTTTCGTAGGTGAAACTGATACCACTTGCCTTGATTATGAAAAATCTACCATATTAATCTTTGAAGTATAAATGCCAAAATTCGATTTTTCCGTAGCAAATAGTTTTTTAATTTAAACCAGTATATTTAAAAAATATTTTGATTGCCTAAAACAAGTCTATACAAAAAAATTAATCGCAAAATAATCTCAAAACTCGAAGATGGGTGGGCCAATTCCAGTAATTTTCATTTAAATTTATTCCTTGAACTCTGACAAAGCTTTTTATTAAGAAACATTTAGTAATTAGGTTTCTTATCCGGAGGTGCTAAGTGTCTATGGGTAGCATAAATATATGTTCCATATGTTGGTATTTAGCTACTAAAGTGATAGAATATGTAAAATAATCAAGTTAAGACGAAACAAAGTTCGCAGGTGCACTTAAGAATAAAATCTCATTCCATAGGTGTATGACAAATAAAAATTTGGATTTTAAATGTATTTTAGTTTTAGTGACCAAAATAAGATCTCATAACATAATAAAAATTAGATTGGCAAACACTTTCCAATGTATATGGAAAAGTTGGATAACGAAAAACCCTTGTTCCTACTCTTTTGCTACAGAAAATAATTTGGTTAGTTTAACATTGTTATTGCTACATCTACATAAGCAACTACATAAGTAACCGAGTTTCTAAGTTAGTACATTTTGAAATTAATTGTTTATACATGCTAAGCTTTTGTTTCCAAAATCTACTTCTATGTTAACTATATCTACATACTGAACCTAATAACATATGGAAAGTTGCTTACTATTTCTAAATCAATCATATTAGTTGTAACTTCTTTTTCAAGAAGCCACCTTTATAAAATCTTATAAAGAATATCAGTCACTACCTCATACATAGCAACTAGTTTCACAAATTAAAACATTATGATTAAATATTGTACTTTATCCTGTACTCGTTTGGTATCTATAAACCAAGATAAAAGCACTCATTAGTAACATTTGTATGTATCTTTATAAGCAACTGTCCCAGTGTTATCAGGCTGTATCTATGCATAACCCACAAGCGCAGTAGTAATGTGGCAGTACTGCAGACAGACAGTGTGTGTGTGGCTCGCGCAGTCGGCGGCGGCGAGTAACTCCGGAGCTATGTAGTCAGCTGTACCTCCCGATACACAACCACCTTCAGATAGTCGCGCACATGATCCAAAGTCTCCTAGCTTAATGTGGCCACACCTAAAATGATAGGACAATATTTTAAAATAATTTTGTGAAGAGCTATCAATGATCTCAAACTATCTCTTTGTCACATGTAAGACACTTGAAAGGTGTATTGTATTTAAAAATTTGAAAATTAAGCTAAAACTTATTTATGTTTGTATAAATAAATTAACAATACCTATCAATTAATATGTTGGCTGGTTTAACATCTCGATGAACAAAGCCCATACCATGCAGCGCTTTGAGTGCATGAGCAACTTCAACAATATAAAATGCAGCATCTCTTTCTGACAGTGGATGACTGCAGCGAGATATGAATCCAGCTAAGTCTCCCCCGTTACATAATTCCATAACAAGATATAAGTTGTTGGTGTCCTGAAAAAATGCCAAATTTATGGTAATTCTTATTTAAATATGATATAAATATAAATTGCAAAGCTGTATAATTTGTTCAATTATAAGGATTTTTACTTAATTAGGGTAAGTTTACATACTTGAAATGCATACTGCAGTTTTGGAATCCATTGGCCTGATGCTGAAGCTAAAATATCTCTCTCATCAGCTGCTCCTGAAACTTTTTTTCTTGCTTGCTCCTTACGAACACTTTTTAATGCATAGACATCCCCTGTTTGTTTTTCACGTACCATCTATCATCAAAATAGATAACCTTTATAAAATCATTTAAATAATTTAAATTAAAATCATAAATAATTTATGCTTACATGTACTTCTCCAAAATGTCCTCTTCCAATAGTTTGCAATATTTCAAAATCAGACACACAAACACGAGCACTGCGTAGATCCGCTAAAGCACTTCGATCTGAAAAACAAAGATTAAGATATTAACAAAAATATAACAGTTAGTGGAATATTTGCAGATAATTTGGATATTATGAAGAGACTGGTCTGTATAACTGTTACAAGAATAAATCTGAGACAAAAGTTTTATGTACCATACAATCACACCTATCTAGTTAGCATAACATTGTTTAAGTATCTGTACATGTAATTAATAAGGTTCATTTGGTAACCTTTTTGTTTCTACTGGAACTGATTGACTAGAGTGGCTTATTTTATTATTGCTTATGATGAGATGAAAGGATACATTTTTAACTGTAGAATTTTCCTATTTTATTAAATAATTATGTGGCAAAATAAAAAAGGAATTAATGGAAAAGTAAAGCTGTTTTTCAACAGCATATTTCATATACATACATACCTACATTGTTAGGGGAAAATAAAATAGCATAGTCATTGTCATTTGATGTTTTTTTATCACATTCTTTAATATGTCAGGGTCATTGCCTACTGCAGCTGCATGGCGCATGTACACACAAAGGTCAACATCACTTACATTTGTCGACGAAAACACGAACAAGATCATCTGCTTTTTTGACTGGATCTTCATTGCATTCATCATACAAAACAGTTAAACCATCTAATAGTGTTTCTCGGTCCACCTTTCTGCTCAATCTATTTGTACCACTTATCACTTTACCCGTTATTTGGCGATTTAATCGAGTTACGCGCACAGCAATGGCATCTTTTGAGGGCTCCATCGTTTTTATTAATTATCATAAACTCATATGCATGCTTTCATTTATAGAATTGATTATTCTTTATTTAAAATTGCATTTCAAAGCAATCTTGATTACAATTTTTAAATTGTTTTTAACTAACGTGACCGTTAAAATACTGCATACAATTTTAAATTTGAAATGATTGTGTCACTGTCACAGTCCCTTGTGACAGCTTACAACAGTATTAACAATGGACAACCTTGTTTTTGACGTAACGACACTGTCACTATAAATCTACTCCTCAATCCCCAGACAAAAATTAATAAAGAAATAGTTTTATAATTTTAGTTATATTAAATTAGTTATATTATTGCAAAATATAATGATTTTTTACATAATATAAACTAAATATAACTTAATAATGTTCCTAAAATAAAAGATTTGCCATATCATACATAGATTAACATTCGTATATATTATATTATAGTAGAATTCTGTAGCATCCTCCTTTGTTAAAAAAACAGCTGATTTTTAGAGCACCTAAAACCTGATTTTCGTTGTCTTTTGTTTAATCCGGTATACCTTGACAATATCTTACAAACTTAATAGGCGCTTGGCTTTCCAACCGTCAAATTATGATATTATGGGCGTTGGACCTCTTACGAGCTGCAGACCGATTTTTCACGAACTCGGTATTCTGACAGTACCGAGTTTGTATATCTTTGAAGCAGTTATGACTGTAAAGAGGTATCCAACATTATTTGAAACATTTAAAGAAACTTCTTTGCATATACCGAGGGATCCAACACGGCTGCGGGTACCTGCATGTTGCACCACGCTATATTCTAAAAATTGTTACGCCATGGCTGTTAGAATATTTAATCACCTTCCTAGAAGTTACAGATCGCTGCCATGTAATGTTTTCAAGGGGAAGGTGATTAGGTTTTTAAAGGCAAGGTGCTTTTATAGCGTGGGCGAGTACCTAGGTCCTAGGACCTAGATCATAAGTTTGAAATTAACGCGGGGAACATTACTTCAGATGTTATTAAATAGAAGAAAAAGAAGCCTAACGCTTAAATCGTTGTATTTTTTAGATAAGAATTATTATTTTAGATAAGAATATACTATACTTTATTTATAATAAGCAATATTGGTAATTATTAGCACTGTGTAACCATGCATGTAATATATATAAGAGAACAAAAAAACCACTACATTTATGACACTAGATTTTACAACAGTTTGTTAATTGGTTTTACAAACAAGGTTTATAACAAATAGGGTTTTAATTAACACTTAATGTCTATAAACTTAATAAATAATACGTCTAGCTTTATAAACACATTTTTCGCTAAGCTTAGCTCGCCAGTAGGTAGGACAAAAAACCTAGTTTGGAAACATAACATATTCTGGGCTTATGAATGACTGCGATGACGTCATACCCTGAAACGTGCCAACGAAGATAATCTGGCCACTACGATATACGAGTAAATAACTTCTCGACATTAGCAACGGGTTCTTCGGACAGGCCGGTCAGTGGAAAGTAAGTGGTTTGTCCACTGATCTCCCTTTACATTGAAGGACCAGTACACCATCCTTCCTCCATACAAAATTCCTTTAGTTTTCAATTCAATACCTAACATTTTTTTTAAATAAAGTTGATTTCCAAACCATAAACAATGTAATAAAGTAACAAATACCTAACGTAAAATGTCAACTTGTTAAAAATGAATTTTAGAACCTTCATTTTTAAATTGAATAAGATAATGGAATGAGGGCAATACCCCTTAAAGCTGAGGGAACACGGTACATATTGGATTATTTACTATGTTTAAAAACAAATATGCTTATAAAACGTCTGGTAAAACGCTCGAGAAGTATAAGGTAGTGCATTGAAAATCCTATTAATTGCTTTTTAAGACAATGTGATGATTTCAACATTTCCAGCCATAAAATTGCAACCGTCCGCTTTTTTAAAACTATGTTATCGTTACTCACACTTAAAATAAATATTAAATTAGAAATATTTTTACATGCAGTCTTCATAAAACATCAGTTACGTACAAAATATGTAGATTAAAATATATCGTTCATTATGTACTATAAGTATATTATAAATAAAAAGACAGTTTACAGTTATAATTTTAAATGAATATTTAAGAGTTTATATTCCGGTCAATTAATTAGTCAATCCGTTAATAAAATATTACTACTATCTAACGAAGGCATATAACGACCAGCCACAGTCTGAACAGTGTTCACTCTGTCTACTAAGGGAAAAATATCGCCATCATATGCTGATTCAATAAGAAAAATATATGCTAACAATTTGCACATTTACATCGCGTCAGGCTAGCGGTCAGCGTGCTCGTCGGCGATTTGTTTATAAAAGTCGTAAATTTCGTATCGCCAGCAGTTTTATCCTTACTCAGTAAGCGTGCAGAACCTTTTTAGAACAGTACTTTAAGTGACGTGTAATAATGTCTCTGCTCCAAGGACCATCGAGTAAACAGGAAGAGATGATAAAGCAGGAACTTGGGGAGAATCCCGGTGATATTGAGAGGGGCGTGATAGATCTCCGGAGTATGTGTGCTGCCAACCCTCACCTGCCACGACCGGAAGCTATTGGTAATTTTTTTCACGCCATTTTTTATATAAATCATATTTTCACGCATTAAATAAATTTACTAAATGTGGGATTAAAATAGTTTCATTGAAAGTAACGTTGTAATTTTAATTTAATATTCATATTTAAATAAAAGTTTTTTTGACATACTCAAAAATACATTATCTATCTACACAATGGAGGTCGGCGAGCCATTCGCTACTAATAGTGTTAAATTCATGTTTAAATCCGAAAGAATAAGATTTATTGATGTGTACAAATAAATAAGCTTAGAAGCAATCTACTAAGGATCCAAAAAAAACTGCTTAAAAAAACAGTCATTTAATTATTTAATGATACCATTAGTAACGCATGCTTATAATTAAAGACGAGTTAAAAAAATATATTTGGAGTTTAATTTGACATCTTTGGCTAAGATGAATATTAACGGATACGATTTTTAATTGTATAGTTTAGTTGATATCGGTGCGCTTGGTTCATTCAGTTGGTTTTTATCATTAAAAAGAATAAGAATAATTTTTATCATTAATAAGAAGAAATATCAAAGAATAAAAGATTCAAAAAGTATTTACTCTGGGAAAGAATGTTTAGACAATTCTGTTATTCGTTTTCGCCCCACCGTTTCATGAAAAAATAATTCATTTTCGATGAACTACTTGATTTTCAGATAGATTGAAAATTCGATTACACTACAAAATCGTTATATTTCAACGCATTCTATGTCATTAGTTCAATTAATATATACAAGAAAACCTTTTTTTGTCCTATCTCACTTAATTTATTTATACGTTACTTAAATTTTGTAATTATTCATTGTTGTTGGTTAAATAAAATATTATTTATAGTTTAATATGGCGTATAACGTGAATTTTTTTTTATCGCAAACCATAGTTTTATAGTATATTTTTTTAAATATAAGTATCCTACTTAATGTTTTAAACTATAATATATGTACAACTAACATACTGATATATTTAATCAATATATAAAACCAATTTGTTACCTATATTTTCTTCAATTCTACTTCATGACACGATTAATTTGCTTGCATTGCTAATCATTGTACCACTGCATTGCCATCACCTATGTAACTTTATGTTATTCGGGTATGACTTCATCCTTAAGGGGTTTTTTTTTACCTACGTAAGAGACGTCGAGGGCATTAGCCATAACTTCTGTTATAAAAACCAGTTATTGCCTTAGATCGAATGCCATAGCAATTAATACCAAAATTTGATTGACTATTGTAATACTCGTACCTACTATAAAGCTGATTATGACGAATCCTCATGATATTTATATATGTAAGCACGTCAGAGATTATGTAATTTTCCAAGGAAATAAACAACAATATTTGTATAAAAATGTATTTTAATTCTATGTTAAAGTCTAGTTAAGTGTTATTGTATAATAGCTTTGTTTTTAAATGCGTATGAACAAGTACTTATACATCTTTATTCACTTTGTGTTATTAACCTCAATTATTTATTTATATTACATGATTGTTTAAATAAGTCTCAGCTAACGTTCAGTACATTATATTACAATTAATGTTCTGATTCGGTTCCAAATCTATGACGTTCACTGTTATTTATTTGTTTATATCATTACACTTTTTTTCCCGGGGTAGATAAAGACCACGGATCTCTACTTGTTCCGTTTTTGACATACCCTTCTCGCTTCAATTTTCATCACATAAGGGGCAGTTTTAACTTGTCCCATCTCTAGTACCTCCTGGATTTGGTTCAGGTATGTACAACAAGGGCTACACGATTCCCTGCATCCACGGTTGCCTTGTTACAGCTAGTATTTTAATGCCCGCTTTAAATAACTGTAGGTAGGTAGGGTATAATTGTTTGTCTATTATTCAAACTTTGCGTTAAACCAATGTACATGCCAACTTATAATACCTTGAAAAAGTTACCCGGGGCCCAGAACCAGCCGCGAAGGGACGTAAGTAAGATGTAAGATAGGTGAGCTAGATCTTACTATACCTATAACAACAACAGCCTAGTGGCTGTTCCTCGAAGCAGTGAAAGATAAGTAAGCGAATGTACTATGAACATTGTAAAGTAATTGTTTTTATGGGTAGATTCAAGGGTGCATTGATAAATCAAATTAAGTCAGGTCACGTATAATGTACGAGCTTTTCTATGCAATCATTTTAGAATTCAGTCAAAGTACTCTTTCGCAAATGACGGGTATTTAATCGATATTTTATTCGAGCACTAAGGATTTCTCAGTGTAATGTTGCATACATATATAAAAGCCAGTTTCCAATAATTGTTATGTGTAGAAGGTATTAAAGAACTTTTTAGATAAGAGTACTTGTTTGATAGAGAGTTGTTTAGTCATACAGACGAACTTGGTTTTTTAACATCGCGCATATATATGTATCGTTTATTCATGACAACATTGCGACATTTTGTAGAGGTATTTAAAAAAGCGCTACCCTTTTAATACACATTAAAATTATTACAAAAGCAGAAGTTACAGTTACAATTGCTAAAATTTTGATGTTTATTGTAAAAAATACATGTAAAGTGCGTTTAAAAGCATTAAGAAAATAATAACTCGAACACAACCCCAGATACGCAAACATTATTTCCGTAGTTATTTTACATTTTATTTATGTCCTTATTTGCTATTTTTATAGTAACTTAATACTAATACAATGGAAAACTGAGTCAAGAACATAATACAAACATAACAAGTAAAATCTTAAAACCTAAACCGTTATATAAATAATGCAATTCTTGTGAATTCAGCCAGTGTGCAACTAAATACATCTGTCTCACACGCAATAATATTTAGGGTGCGCAAGATACGCGTTAAATGGTGCTTCTCTGAGTAGGTTTGTACGCGCCCGAGGCACTGCCAGCAATTAAGATCGCTTGCCACGCCGAGTGTGGTTATTTGACACACGTAGCCCCAGTCTCTCGAACATTTCAAATTAATGTAATATATAAACGCAAATTGCGGTTTTTGTACCTAAAAATATGAGTAAATAAGAGCATTAGAGCGATAGTAAAGATAAAAGCACCCCAAATAAGGATAATCATTATTTAATACGAAATTTAACCCAGTGTAAAACCTTCACGTCAAATTGCTAACGTAGTTTGGACGGTTACAATTTACAATCTACTTAAAACAAATAATAATAATACCCAAGTTTTGATGCCAATCCAGTTTATATAAGAATTTAAAAATATATATTTTTTTAATGCAGATAGGATTTGTAGAAAATTACAATAAATGATAAAATTCTTCATGATATCTTACAATTAAATTGTTTGGTAAAAAATAATGGGCTCTTTTATCGTTCGAAATGGTCTTAATTGTCATAATTGTTAAAAAAGTGCCTCCTGAATTTTAATTTTTTTTTTGTATAATTATTCATAATTAAACAAATACAAAAAATCGAGAGTGTAACATTAATTGCGCGACGCGTTCACAATGATATGCTCAATTATGGTGAAGCGGATATATATTATATTAAGAATATATTTATTTAGGATTTATATATATAAGAAGCCAATATATATTTATTTTAGCAAATGAAATCAACATTAGATGTTCATCGAACTGGTATCTGCTAGATATATAATCCTTAATATACATTTTGACCTAATATGTGTTTTGTTTGTTTGTTTCCCACAAAATAACATATTGTTTTTACAAATTTATAATACAAAAGAATGCAGATACATTTAAGCCTATTTAGTTGACATTCTTAAACTATTTTTAAGTATAATTATATATATTTTTTTTTAATTTAAGAGAATAACTGCAAAAAGTTTTTTAAACTCCCAATACAAGTATTCTAGAATAAATATAGCTAAAACCGGAATAAAAAGTAAAAAGAGGTGGAAGCACGGAGGGCGCTGGAGGTTGTTGTCATCTAGTCTTTTTGTTTTACTACGACGATTCTATTTATAACAACTACTAAATCAGGTTTTGAACAGCTAATCTTCACAGGCCTTATAGGCAACTGGCTACCAGCAACTGGCCTCATCGATACAACGTAGTTACGTTACAATATACCAAACATATATAATATTACTGTATTGCACTGTAGACCTAGCCAAAATTAATAATTATATAAAAAAATATAAACTATCATCTACATATTTTATTAAATATTACGAAACAAAAATTTAAAACACGTTTGAAATAATTCGGAGATTGGACGCATATATCCTTCAAATAAAACAAAATCAAACTTGCCACTAAATTTAAATCGACCCATACATAAAATTTTGGGTCGGCAATTAATTGTGATTATTTATAGTCTGTACAATACTACTTACCAAGTAAAATCTTCATAACTTAAGTCATCTCGTATATAGTATAAAACATTTTCGCATAAATTGGCAATTATATGGAATAATTATTCTATTAGGCCTTGTGTAGACAGCTTCCTTATCATATACCTACTATCTGCTTATTTGCGTAATTGTAAGCTTGATATGTAGTTATGATGAATAAGGCTTAATTAATTCTTACAATGGTATATAGGAACAATAGCTTCGTGAATTCTTAGGTACATAGTTAAATTATCAGTAGCGTATAGTCTGACCTGCTTTAAATCAATTTTTTATCATACGTAGGTAAAGCCACTGTACTTTTAAAACGACGTTTTTATATCAAACATATATGTATATTGAACGTAAGGAAAATATGTATTTAGGAAAAACGGGAAACTGCTTTATGCTTTTTATTTCCAATGTTATGAGATAAATTATTAGGTCATATTATGTCTACTACTGAACTTAGGTCATTAATTGAAAAGTTTTATGCCCAAGTATGCACAAAAAATGTACTACAATTATGATTCGTTATTTGAAATTAATAATAACAGCTTCAGGTATCGTTTGGGTAAAAGAGCACATTATCAATGAATGCTCACGACAGTGAAGTTTCTTAATATTTTCAACAATCATTTCGAATTATTTTCTTAAAGCTAATTTCCTTAAATATTTATCCATCTTTGGTATATCTTTACTATTTGATAATGAAGTAATGAATATTCTAACGAACGTAAATCCTGAAATCTACTTAGAAGATTAATGATTAATTTTAAGCATTTGTTCACAGATAACCACATATTTGAAGTATTTCTCCGCGGTTGCAGGATGAACTTTGAGCGAGCGAGGAATAAATTTGAAGCGTTTTGCTATGCAAGATGCCGCTACAGAGACCTATATATTCACCGGTCACTCAACGAACCTCCACTCAGCGATGTCGCAAAATTCTTGTAAGTATCCCTCCGATGTGGCCTCAGTGTTATAAGCTGTATTAAATTCTCGACCTATTAAGTATTTAGGTTCCGATTACGCAACAGAACTTTCGTGATAAACAACAAAAAAAATATTTCGTATCTGTAACAAATTTAGTTTTAAATTTTTACGTCCATTCCTTAGCTTCTTTCTTTGTAAGGACTGCGGTAATCATTATTAAAAGTTAAATAAAAACAAATCTCTTGTATAGATTATTATTATTAATGATAAAATATGTCATTTTTACGCTTTTGTGATTTCATTAACACGTTTTCGTTTTATTTTGAAGGTCAACAATTTTAGCTCCGTAAAGTTTATTTTATGAAATTATAAGGATTTTTTAAATTTAGTTTTATCTTGAAAAAGTGTATTCCATATATTCAGCTTATATAACAATATTGTAAGATGTTACTCATTGCTCTGAAACACGTGAATGATATAATACGAATATGTCTTAGCATTAAAAATTGACAATTTAATAAATTAGTTTCAATTGAAATAATAGTCTCCGGAAACCAGGAAATATAATGCCCGCTATTTCATAATACGGTTCAAAAGTACCTCAGCAGATCGGATTATGATACACGTTTATCTGTTTCTACAAGTAAAAAAGATTAATATAATCCTGAAAATATGTTCCAGGGATATAGTGCCTCTTCCGAAGCTGACTGATGACGGTCTGCGAGTAACAATTTTTAGAGTACGACCAGGATATCCTGAAAACGCTGTTGACATCACATCGGCTGTAAAGGCAATCCTACTCATCTCTGATTCAAGGCTGTTTGATGAAAAACTTATATTAGGAGATGCTTTTATTTGGGAAGTATGTAGACATTTTGTTAATACTGTCAGTCTAGGTGAGAATTAAATGACAAAATTGTCCACGGTGTTGAGTCGCTGGACCCAACTTAAACGTCTTTAAGCGAGAAGGCGTAAATTAAATATAATTATACATTTATTTTATTATAGAGTAAATAGTGTAATTATAATAACGTTATTTCAAGTAATCACTTATTTGAGTTTAAATTTCGATGCATTACGAATTAAGTGCAAGATTTAGCTTCTGCTGTGCGTGTTCGCTTTGATTATAAAAAGCTACATTACTTTGTAAATCATAAAAAAAGTATTTATTCATTTTAAGTACATTTGCATTCCTAGGTGTAAGATTTGGAAACCCTTTTAAGTAAAAAAATACTTGTCTCAGGGTTCCCAGCTCTTCCATAAACAAACTTAATTCTAAATTCTTTAAAATTATTACATTATTTAACCTTATTTTATTTATTTTTTCAACTGTTATCAACACGCCTGAGTGCATGAGTAAGTGTGTGGGTGCAAATGTGTGAGTGCAAATGTGTGAGTGAGTGAATGAATGAATTATTAGAAATAATTAAGCTGATAATGATCCAATCATTTGAGAAAAACGGAATTGACTTCTTCGTATTTATTATTATCACGAGTCATTTTTTATTGGTTATTCACATTCTCAACCCCATGTCGTCATCAAAAATCTAATGGAAATGCCTGCAATATCACAGGTTCCTTTTAAAACAGAAGACACGACGTAATCCCGCTATTTCTGAAATTCTTGAAACAATTTAAAACGGTTTCCGGCTTAATCGTTAATCGTTAGCCGCTGACACAAGAAATAATAGGTACGTGTTGTTGGCGTATTGGGCATAATAAACGATGACGAATCGTATTAAGAAATGTATGAAAACATATCTTAACAGACGTAATCGTATTAAGCGGGGTTTACTCTTTATAATGCCAGTACATGAGGAACATAATATAGGTACTTTTTTGCAACTGTGTCACAGATATTTTCCATATTAGATATGCGAGTTTCCTCACGATGTTTTTCTTCTTTTTTGAAAGCAGATAAAATTTAATAGTGCCTTGTTCAAAGCACAATTTTCACAATTATGGGTTGAATCACACACTTGACAAGAAAATTGTAATCATGTCAACTTGCAGATTACGAATTATTATAGAAACTCATCGTTTTAATGATATTACATACTTATGAATAAGGCACTTCACACATTCGTAATACGCTTAGTATGCTAGTTGTAAGTATTATCTTCGTATAAATTCCAATGCATAAACTCAGCACAATGTTTTTTGTTGGTTCAAGCTAAGTCCAAGTCCGTACAAATCTCGTCAACAGGCTTGGCGTGGAATATCAAAAATTCTGATGAAGATTTTTTATATTTGATTTGATTTTAATACAGAGTTGTTTATCTGATTATACAAAATTTACTATAAAACCTAAAGTCGTCTTAACGTCTTTCTTTTGCACGTATTATTTATATTAACCTTACTTTTTTTTTGAATGTACAATGCATTAGGAAAATTTAGTATCTCTTTCAAGCTGATAGCTTGCAGTCGTGACATGTGGTTTAAAATGAATACTCATTTATATACTCTCCGGAGACTGACATTGAGATGCAAAGGTTAAATTTTTAAACATTATTAAACATGAGCTGCGGAAGTCAGTTCTATCACAAATTGAAAATTCAAATGTCTATAAAATGATAATGAGCGATTCTGACGTCGCATTATTGTTACACATGGTTACACTTCCTGAACGACAATTTAGTGATTAAAATTAAATATCATAATTTAATTGTTATATATATACGCAACACAAATTTACCAACTTATCCATAACTCATCTTGTCGATAAATGTTGATAACATGTTATTATAGAAAAATATATTTTTAAAGGTATATAAACAACCAGTTCTATACAAAACCAATTTCAATGTTGTATGTATAATTAACTAAAATAGTTATTTCGTCAAGATCTTTAAAATTTGAGTTTTATTTTTTTACATCCATTGAGTTTCGTTATTTTTGACAGGCGAGCAACGTCCGTGCTTCAATGGCGGCATATGTAGCTGGTGGTGCGAACGCAATCCGCCGTAGCATATACTTAGCTCAGGGCGCGTATCCGCAACGTATGCGCAGAATACATGTAGTGGGCGCGGCTGGCCTTGTTGCTTCTTCTCTGAACCTTATGAGGTCTTGTGTCAACGAAAAAGTTCGCAATCGGGTATGTAAATAAAGCAAATTAAATATTCTAATATTCCGGTCCGTTTTTTACGTATTTCCTCATTGGTATTCAAATATAACAACAAAGATGTTACTTATCAATTAACATTCGTTATGTCCGTGTATTTATAAGAGACGAGACACAACTAGACCAGGAAAAGTTAGTCTTTACTTGACTTTTAGCTTTTAAGATGGATGGTACTTAACTGGTAAGATATTATAAAGGTGATCGACTGAAATGGTTGAACACTATAACGGTAATAGCTCAAACCTATACAAATTTAATAAAAATATAGAAAGGTCATGTGAAGAAAAGCGATAGCTATGACCTGTCTACTGTACCTACTAACAGATCTGGTTAATAAGTTGAAGGTAGCAAAGTAAGATGTTAAACATATGTATATATTTTATTAGTCTCATATAACGTGTATACTGATTGTAATGAAACTACTACTTGCAGTATTATCTACACAACAAGATAGAGGAGCTCTTGGACCACTTTCCAGCTCGCATTTTACCGATGGAATGGGGTGGCGAGGAAGAATCATTTGACGTCCTTACAAAAAAATGGCAGCAACGCGTAGACGAAGTTAGGGACTACCTCCGTAATTTTAACGAACTTTGCCAAGTTGCCCCTGAACCGAAATACGACAATGATATCTATGGAACCGCCGGCGCGTTCAGAAAACTTGAAATCGATTAATATAATTGTTTTGACATTTACAACGCTCGGTAATTTTACATATCGACCAAAAAAGAGATAATAGTGAAGTATCGGTTTCGTAGAGCGAAATTTAACGTGGCTGTTGAACATTCGCGCATGTACTTTTGATATTAAAAAAAATGTAATAATACAATCTGCTGCACTTTAAGTTGGTGCAGTATATAACGAAATTATAGAATAATGTTGGTAAATTTGATAATTGTATTGAAAAATAAATTTTAGGAAAAAAAGTTTAACAATTAATTTTATTGTATCTAAAAGTATTGATAATAATATAAAAGTAACTTTAGTTTCAATTATGATTATATTTTAATACCGAGTAATACTTGTTGTTTAACTTGTGTTTTAACAGTTGAGGTTAATATTAAAGTCCATACGATAGAGTTAGCTCTACAAAGCCAATACTGGGAAATTATTTACAAAGGTCAACGTGCAATATTATTCGCCGTTTAAGTACTGTTAGTTTTAACACAGTTTCGCTAATTGCTCAGTTTTATTAAAATATTGTCCAATATGGGCAGTATTGAGCTCCTGCCGATTTCTGTTATAGCGTACGTCCAAATACGCACGAATAAATATACAACGAAACAATAACGTAGTAGTTAATAATTATAATAAGTTTAGTTTAGTAATTAATAGCCTTAAATATGTGTGTGCTATGTTATTTAAAAAAGTATTAAACCGCTAGAATATATTTTGTCTCTCATTTATTCATCTTTGCCGACTAATATTTAGTTTAGGTATATAAATGGCATTTATGTATTAGCATGCGAAAACTCGTTTTAAATCCATCTGGTCATTATCAAACCCGTTGGGCGCGATACAAAGCATCCATAAATTAATTGAATAATGGGATGGTTTTTGATACGTTGAACCGGATCGAAATATTCGTGTGGCGGTAATAACTTCATTCAATAAATGTTATCTGGCTCGCCCATAATTCCATATAAGTGACGATTTAAAAATTGCACTAAAGCCTTATTTAGATTCATTAGGTAATCTGTAAACGATCTTAAAGTGAAGCTAATATCGGGAAATAGAATTTTTACTAAATATTGAAATATAATATTAATAATTATAGTATTCTTAGATAAATCGATAAACCAATCTGAGTTGGAAGCTATGGTTTTGGATCCCAGTACTTCTACTAGCTAACCCCAAAAATCATAGAATCCTATAGACCTATAAGCCTTACCAACATCCAACATCCATAAAGTTTTCTCCAAAAAGATCCTGCGAAGAATAACATAGCCAATGGATGAACAACAACCCATAGAACAAGCTGTATTTAGCTTCATTTATTTATTATAACATATATACACGTAGAACGGCTCATAATATCAAACTAAAGAGAATGGGTAAAGAATATCTAATAGCCATCCTTTGTCCCCAAAACTCTTCTAAGCCATTTTTTAGAGAATATTTAGACATTTGAAATCGGATAACGTTGGTATAAACATTAACGGCATAACAACCTTAGGTTCGCAGACGATTTCGTGCTCATATCAGATAACGCAAAGACGCTTTGCAAAGATGCGGCAACAGCTGACAGGCTTTCCATGAACAAATCTAAAACGAACATAATGACTAATATGGAAACTATTACCATAGATATAGGCGGATATCTTATCGAATATGTAGATCACTACGTATACGTATGTAGGGCAAATAATAAAATTTAATGATAAAACAGATCTTGAGAAGAAGAATGTCTTGCAACTAGAGAAGATACAAGACACTCATCGAGGTTTCGACATCCTTTTCGAAGTTTTGGTCTCTTAAGGATGTACTTAAAAATAAAGACGTCCTAATGGTAGATAAGAAAAAGGTGTTGAACTTATGTACCTTACCATATGTCACAGACGGCTGCAAGGCTTGGATTAGAGGTTAGATTAGAGGAGCCAAAAAGGAAAGAAACATAGTGGGTAACACTGAGATATCGCAAAAGAGCAAAAGAGATAAGATGAACTTATCTCTTCTGCTCTTTTGCATTATAAAGAAAATAAGGCAATTGAAATGGTGCTGGACCGGGCAAATGACGAGAGATAGTTTATTGAAATGGACAAAAAATATTACAGAATGGCAACCGAGAGATGGAAAAAGGAAAAGAGGAAGACAGCATGTGGGGTAATCGACATAAAGGGAATAGGAGGAACAACTCGGACAAGAAGAGTTTACATTATAATATTATTGAAAGTGGCTTGAAGACGCCTATGTGGACACGCTGATCACCAAAACCGGCACATCTGATGTATTAGATTAAGACGCGATTATTTACAATAGAACAAATGTTATATTGTAAATAGTATAATAATAATATATTATTATTATATTGGGTGACATACTAATAATAAATTTCACATATTTAATATTTTATGTTTGCTACAGCATCTTCTGGGATTTATGTCCGCTCAAACGGCATATATTCATTCATTCATTCATTAAATATTTAAACCTGCTGTTCCAAGCGAGACGATAGTTATAAATATAATACAGTAGTTAAACGCTGTAACAGAGGCCCTTAAAGGTTTTCTAATTCATCTATTAGTAATACATATATCAGTATTACAAGGAAAGGATGATGGTTATTTCAACTAACCCCAAAAATGCACAAAAATACAAAACAAATATTAAATTTACAGAAGCCGCAATAATTAGTCTTATCTATTTTTGTGTATTATAATAAATTAAACTTATTAAGATAAACAAAGCATTATTAAAATTTTTGCAAATCGGACAGCACCAGATCTGTCAATCAATCAATCAAAATGCGTTTATTCAGTTAAGATGCGTCTTAGGGCATGGTTATGAATTTAAAAACGTTTACAAAATTCGCGAAAGAGCAAAACTACGCTATCCGTTCGAAAAAATACCAGGAGGCCTTGTTCTGAGAAGAACGGGCAAGATTCTCAACCCCAACATCGTGCCTTACCTTGGAGCCCAATTAATGTTTTTATATAAGAGCACAACTAACGATAAATGCAAAATTAACAATAGTTGTAAGGATAAGTATGTATAACATCGTGTGGAAATCGGAATGTGTTAGACCCAAAAATCGTAAATAGTTACCTTTCCAGGCAGCTGTAACATGTAACTTCAACAAGTCTCGGTTAATAATTATTAAAGTGGATAGTTATTATTATTAAAAACGAATTTGCCTACGGTTTAATATAAGACCTCGTAAATAGTAAATATTGTCATAATAAATATACAATATTATTACGACATAAGCACTTATCTATTCAAAATTTTAATGCAATGGTACACATTTTTAGAAGACGAACGTGTTTTTTGTTTCGATAGCAAATTTGCTCAGACTATTTTGCTTTTATTGAATCCCATTATTAATGTAAAAAACAAAATAAGCAATTTTCCTTGACCGTTGGCTCTTTCATTACGTAGTCGTTAAATTAATATAGTTTTGATTAACCTTATTAAAAGTTCGACACAGTCAACATTTTTAAGTTGAGTTTATAACATGTAGTTTTTTTTATGTTATACAATTTACCTGCCATCATGTTACAAATAGCCAAGCAATAGATTTTATAACATAATACAAGGAAGCCAGTAATAACGTACAAATTCGCAGATAGAAGCATTCTCTTTACGAATAGCTGCCATCCGTCCGGATTTCCTCGGATTTGTCCTAGTTTGGAAGACGTCCCGGCGGCGTTTAAATTGTAGTCCGGGTATTCAATCAGATCCCGTTGCCACAATTTATGTAAATAAAAGCTATGGGTTAGGTATTTCACCGCACGCAAGAGGCTTCCCTAGTAGCCAAATTAACGTAAGATTGACGTGAGATCTTGGCTACTTGGTTATAATTGAAAATTTCTTTTATAAAGTACGAAGTAAAATATATTTTAATCAAGATGTAAGTGAATGAAAAAGGTATTCTAATGTCCGGGGTGAAAGCTTCAAAATTCGGGCAACATACGCTTCCGGTCCCGGGGAGCAGGTTTTACAGCACTATCTTTACGTAAAATTTTGTAAGATACATACTTTTTAAATTACGAATTTTCGAATTGAATTAGGTAAAAGGTTAAAAATAAGGTGTAGGTATACAAATATTTTATTGGCGCCCATTTATCTCCATCTGACCATGGAGTCATGGACCACAGGTTCGATCAGAACATGTCATTCAATTACTTATTGTTCATTTGACTAATATAATAAGTAGTAATAATAATTAATATTCATGTCTACTAAAAATCCATTAAACCAGTTTGAAATACTACTTTGGTAGAAAATTTGACCACAATATTTCACTACTGCCACAGTTTGACAACGATCTATTCCGTCTGCGGCTGTCTTAAGACAAAAGGAAAAAAAGTTAAAATCATTACCGCGACTAACACCTTAAGAAATTTAAATATCTAAATATTCTAAACTAAATTCCTGTCCTGTGAAAATATATATGATATGCGGAAACTGTTTCATAAGTGTAATTTGGTTAGTTTATCACTTTAACCTTTATTAGATTAAATTGGAATAATGCAGTGTATGAAAGTTATTGAAATTTGAAATTGAGTAGTGCCTATTTTGACAGCTGAACAGAACAGCAGACATGAGCTATTTGTATGTTATAAATTATAATTGACATATGTCATTACGTGGCCTGACGAGGGTACAGCTTTGCTTAGGATAATATTTCAAAAATAAATTGAAAACAATATAGGTTACAGTGAAATAAATTTAGGCAATTAAAATGAAAAGCTCAAATAGACACTTAGTTTTCTTACTATCTATCTGTTCAGTAATAACAGCTAGTTACAGTTATACTATTACAGTCGATGCTCATGCAGAAGAATGTTTTTTTGAAAATGTAGATGCCGATACTAAAATGGGTAAGATATTTCTATGGCCTTCTAGTAATTTATGTTTTGAAAAACGGAGGACCTACATGAGTTGCTAATAATAAGTAGTTTTTGTGTATTTAATATTAATTGAGAACATCACTTACAATTTTTTTAATTTACAGGTTTAACATTTGAAATAGCTGAAGGAGGTTTCTTAGATATAGATGTTAAGATAACAGGACCAGATGGAGCTGTCATATACACAGGACAAAGGGAATCATCTGGAATGTACACATTCTCAGCAGCAACATCTGGGCGCTATACATATTGTTTTAGCAATCAAATGTCCACTATGACACCAAAGGTAAGCAAACGCACACTTATTTCTTCTGATACTGATATTATTCTGAATCAAATATATTTTGTTTGAATATTTATTTAAGCCTTTAGCTTATTTAAGAGATTATTTGTTTTTTTTTGTTTCACTAGTATCTTACCTAGAATAAAAGTCACACATGTTTTTATTACAGGTAGTAATGTTCAATTTCGAAGTAGGTGATGCTCCAGCCAAAAAAGCAGGTCAAAAAGATGATGATGCAAATCATAATAAGTTAGAAGATATGATTAAGGAATTGGGCACTACTCTAAAAACTGTAAAACATGAACAAGAGTACATGCAGGTATGATAATTAAATACCTGTAACAATAGTTATAAACTGACTTAACAAGAAGTTTTACAACTGACTTGTTCTATTTTCTTAAAAGCTTTAACCTTTCTACAACTTTTCCTAAATAAACCAGACCAATGTCAGTATTGGCTAATACTTATCAATTTAAGTATCTATTTTGAAGATGTAAATTCAAATAAAGTTTGTGAATTTATGCTATTTTTATTTGCTTAAATAATTTTGTATACTGAAGGGATTTTAAACCAGCATGCTTTTAACCCAAATATTGTGTAGAGAATTGCGTCGGGCACAGCATGATGCCTACTAAAAAGAAAAACATGCAATCTGAAGCCATGTCCTATGAAGAGTAGTAGCACATAGGATAAGCATTTAATAGAATAAGTTGGTACAAAGGCTTTGTAATGTTGAGCCTAGAAACACATATCTAATTCTAATCACAGACACGCATAATGTCTTTCTGTTTGTCAACCATACAAAACACAAAACCATATTGTCTATAGATACACAGTCTTCATCAGTGTAACATATAATGTAACCCTTGGCTATGAAATACAGTAAAGACAGTTAAATTTTCTTCATTTCTTTTATTTATTACAGGTTCGTGACCGCATTCATCGTGACATCAATGAGAGCACAAACTCCAGAGTTGTTATGTGGTCTATATTTGAGGCGTGTGTTCTTCTCATTATGACATTTGGGCAAGTGTATTACCTTAAAAGGTTCTTTGAAGTCCAACGTGTTGTGTAATATATAGTAGGTTTTATAATATAAATTTAAAAAATATAAGATCTATTTATTTATACAATTTGAGTGATCTGTGGTTTGAGAATGTTTTTATACAAGCTATTATATATTATTTAAATATTTGTTTATCATTTTGTGTTGAATGTTTACTATTGAAAAAAAATTATTTCATTTTAGTCAATCCACAATTCAACTTCACTTTTCAAAAAACATTTATTTTGTGAAGTTTAGGTACACCGCGAATACAAGTCCCAAGACTTTAATATTTGCACAGTATAGTTGTTGAAATTTTTTAAATACTTTGATATCAAATTTCAGTAGTTTGTCTTTGCTATAAAATAAAAGAAAATCTCACAGAATTTGTTTTATTAAATATATTTTTCTCATAATCATAACATCAGATCACAACTTTAGTATATGATATGGATTAATCGTCACAAATGACTAAACACATACTAAAATATGAATAAAAAATTGGCTTACAACTATTTAACAATGATGTTACACACAAAACAATATAACATATGCTAAGTTGTAACAAATATTTAAAATGAATGCTTGATATCAACGGAGATTTAAACATATACCTCGTAATTTAAATTCCCTATGATTATTATCTTGAAAGAAATGTATTGACCATTTAAATTAATATGAAATACGCTATTTATTTTATAACTTGATTGATTGCATTAATATACTTAAGTAATATTAATGCAAATGAAACCATAGGTTCTTACATTTGATTACCATTCAAATACCATATAACTCAGGTCTGCTAAAGTCAATTCTTCCAGTAACAAGTGCAGATACAACAGAGTCTGTTGGTAAAACTTTACAAGTTTCACTAGCACCTGGTAATTCAAGTAACACACTGGCACCAGAAGCACTAAGTAGTCTACTACTGCACTGTAAACAAATAAATGCATTAGATATGTCATGGATATAATTGGAAACCATTTTAAGTGTTTAATGATAAAAGTTGCTAGAAAATTACATCTATTCTTCTGATCAAGTTGTAGCCTTTAGCTGTAAAATGTGATGTATATCCTTTCATCTATGCAAATCATTAAATTGCATGTGTGTAATCATGTATTTTATCACAAAAAAATTGAGTAAGGAAAGCATATTTTGTACAATAGCCATAAAACAAGGCAATTGTTCTCTTTTGCTCAATTGGTCTCACTTTGACCAATAAACTGTTAAAATTTAACAAAATTACCACTTTCTTACGTTTGTGTATATATTACTAGTGGCCCGCCCCAGCTTCGCACGGGTGCAACGCTGATGAAAAGCAGGTTTTTATTATGTATTGTTATTTACGTCGCTGGAAAGCTCCGATAATATACGCGACATATACCATCACGGACTTTTCTGTAGACCTTTTCAATGTGTACAATACTTAGTACATTATTTTGATAAAACTCGTAGGGTTCAGCCTGCGTTTGCAACGTAAGCGGAAAAAATGTAATTATTTACGACATCACATTAGAAACCTCAAAAATAACAGTACTTCTCTATTTAATGGATGTTATTATACATATAACATCCATTAAATCCCTTCCTCTTGAATCACTCTATCTATTAAAAAACCGCATCAAAATCCGTTGCGTAGTTTCAAAGATTTAAGCATACAAAGGGACAGAGAAAGCGACTTTGTTTCATACTATGTAGTGATTTTCGCTAATCTTTTTCATATGCAACATAAATAATACTAAAGTGATAACAAAATAAAAAACTGCATATTAATATTTACCTGGTTGCCTAGCAACGTAGCAACAGGTAACTCCGCATTATCAGGGAAGTGAAGAACAGCACGCGCGTACTCAGGCCTTGGATCGAGTTTGACGTCACGCGCGAGACGTACACGCATACGGGCGAACTCGCTCGTGTAACGCGTGCATTGACGTAGTGCACGCACTACGAATAATAAGCTGCAAACATATGCTGACACTGGATTTCCTGAAATTTTTAAACAAGATTTAATTCGCTTTATATGATTAGGTGGGATTTTTCCAAGCTGAATCATATTTTTGATTTCATCACAAATTCAAATACTACGAAGACTTAATTTGCATCTGAATCTACAATACAAAATGGGAAAAAAGTAAATAATTTGAAAATAGCATACTGCTAAGAGCACTTTCTTCCAACAAATAAAAAATATACCTGGCAGAGCAAATATAAATTTGGTTTTTCCTTCATAATTACACGTAGCAAACGTGCTGGGCTTGCCCGGTTTCATGCGCACACGGCCAAAGTGGATCGTCGCTCCGAAATCCTAAAAACAATTTTATGAATGCAGAATACCAGTTGATATTTAATTCTTTAAAACATCCATAATTTCAATCATTATGGAATTTAGACACGCTTAAGACATATTTACCTAAGATAAGTTTTTTCAGCGAGCTAATACGAGACTACATTTATTTATATGCATGAATGTGTAGTTAATTTTAAATTTTATTTTGCTAGCTTTTGCAAATAAACATTTATTAAGCTAAAATTGTCGCAATTGTTAAGTTAACTTTTAAGTAAGAACTCAGTAACTACATATATATAAATATTTATAATCATCGCGTGTAATAAACCAGCTCATCAAGCCAAGGAACTCTATGCATGAGTTAATTTTATATAAAAAAATTAATCACTAGAAGAATTTTTCTGCTTCGCGTGATAATTCAAACCATAATTAGTATCTATTTCCATAACAGTATAATTTATATATTATTTCCGGAAGCAAACTTCATATTTGGCCGAAAATTAACCAAATCGATCCTCGTATAACTTTCAAATTACTGGAGTGACGATCTGCCTGATGGGGTGTCTTAGTCAGATCGAAACAGTCACTTTTTAAAGAATAATGGATGAATGAAAAAATATATTGCAATCAGTTATATATATTTTCAAAGGTAAAGGTCCAGATTAAAATATTATGGATTTAACGAACTTACATTAGCAAGCACAGGTTTTAGCAGATCCCTTTCGCCCATAGACACGCCACCCGTACATACAAGTATATCGCATTTGGCCAATGCGCGTGCGATTGCCGACACTAACTCTGCGGGCTCGTCTCGGGCAATACCACAGTCTATGCTCTCATAACCGTGTTCCCTACAGACAGATATGTTTTATACGAGAGAAACATTACGACTTCCACCTTTATTTTAGGTCAAGCATTTATTCTAGATATAAAACGTAATTATTCTCGTTATATACGCTTTTGTAACCTTCGAAGCCTATTTGTCGGTAAAGAAAAGGGAATGAAACAGAGTCAAAACTGTGTCTGACTTATAACATCGTGGACATTAAACGATACAAGTTAAAACGTTCGCGCATACATTGATCATAAAATTATTTATTTTGTTTAAACAGTTGTTTCCTCGAAAAATGTTCGTCGCTAAATGTATAGGGCCGATTAAAGTTGGCCACGACGAAGACAGTTAATATAGTAAATTGCTTTTTAATACTAAAAGTAATTTTAAATACTGAAAATAATACCTTTAACTTACTACGACATTAAGATAAGTAATATTTTATCTGATGAACAATATATCGATGTTTTTATGCCTCAATTGTTAGGAATTGATTTTATAAAGTTAATTGGATGGTTATAAATATATCAAACATATTTAACCGGGTTTCTTTGATTCGATTGAAAATTATTCTGATAAATCCGTTCAGTTTCCTTCAAATAGTAAAAATCTGCGAAACTATAAAATTCCATAAACTTAAATAAGCATTCAAAGGGTTCGAAGTAACCTAAGTATCTGAAAAATATTAAGAAGATCTACCTATCTATCTATATAAATAAATATGAATTGCAATGTAACTAAGCACAAAACTCGAAGATGCCTGGTCCAGTAAGTATATTTTAAATATATTACTTGAACTCTGAGGAAGGTTTGTTGGAGTGAAACTTTAAGAAAAAAATCACACTAAGGCGAAATAATGTTCTTGGGGCTAGTTATAAATGCATACATACCGAAGAAGCATTTTCAGCATAATCCTATTAGAATCTCTTATGTGCGAAGGACGAAGTGTTTTCTCAAATGGTTCTTGCAACTCGTTGCCTGTTGATAATATCGCAACCTGAAATATACATTTTTATAATATCTTTTTCTACATTTCTATTAATTTAGTTAAAATAACAAATTTAGTTCAGTGTATATAGAAGTGAGAGGGTTTATCTTTAAAGACTTTTCGCTAATATATTGTAATACATATATCGCAGTCTACTAGCTTAATAAGCCGTTCAATTAATAGTTAACTAAACTATTAACTAAACAGCGCCATTTAACTAGGTACCGGCCTGGCTGCGACACATACATTTCAAAGGAGAAAGTAAGCGATTTTGACATATAGGTAACGTAACTATATAATATGGTATGTGTTGCCGATTTCTAATGTGCAGCATTAAAACTCACGTTATTCAAATTATTATTGAAAAAAACTTGGTGATACACTCAGAGAGTAAGAAAATACAAGGAATGTGTAAAACCAAAAATACACATACCTTGGGACAAACTCTTACGGGCACTTTAAGATAGCCAGCGCCAGCCAAAATTCCTATCTTTGCTGCATCTATTAAATCACCTGCGTAAATAATGAGAAAAGCTTTACTTGTGTTAACTTTCTATCGCTCACCAGTTTAAAAACGTTTGCACATCGTTTCAATGATGTACGTAGTAATTATATCATTACTAACAGTGACAATCAAAGAAAAATTGACGACGAAACTGTCGGTAAATTTCAAATCTTGAGATTGCATGATACGGCATCTCCATATTTATTCATTTATGACATGCCACAATAATAATACATATACCGATTAACATACTACTAACAAATTTTGCTACTACTTAAAAATTAAAAACAACTTACATTCGTCTCTCTGTTATGTCCAGTTCTGGAGAAGAACAGAGGAAACTGTTTTAATAAATTCATAAGTTTTTTGGTAAAATTGCTACTGGCCTGTACATTATTACTCAACAAGACTACGACTTTTTTTGCTGAATAACGTGATAATTTATCTCGAGATATACGAAGGTCAGGGTGCAATATCATGCATCAAGTTTTAATCAAAAAAAGATATGACTACATAAATAATTTGATTGTAGAAATGTTGTTGTACTTACAAATTACAATTATATTTTTATATACATATCTTTGCGGGTTTCTAGTTAAACTCCGATCAAATGAACTGATGTTCATGGATTTTTTTGAGTATGTTCAAGTGTATATCAGAATTATTTTAGATGTATTTAGTCTTATTAGATGATTGTAGACGTCTTTCGGGTCCGTACGTCCGGAACGTATACAACGTTATAATTATATTTTATTTCAGGTATAAATAATGCATGTACATATTAAATGAAATTGAAGTTATGTACACTCTCAGCAAATTTATATTTATCTCGTCAATCATAATGCAGTCTTTAAAGTATAAAAACATAAATCTTATAATTATGTGAGAGCGGCAACGTCATATTCAACATATTATTCAATCAAGCATTATTCACACATATCGCGCGTTTCTAGACTAAGTCAAACCCTGATTTATTTCCAGTGTTAAGCATGTATAAAAAATTATATCGAATCAAAAAGAAAGGTTGTTACAACTACTTATGTTTAAACGTTTATCTTTTTGGTAACTTAATTGTAATTATTATCAATAATTGACAAGCGGTAATGGTATTATTGTTAAAGCTATCATATTAAATTGACTTATGTATATATATTCGTTAACAAATAGGTACGTAAAGATCAAATTATCTTTAATGAGCTCAATGAATCGCTCACCTTTGCAAGGTGACAAATAATCTATTTTTAAAGTTGATTCAATACAGACAACTTTAAATCTAGTAGGTAACCTAGATATTGTACCACCGTGGTTAATAAACAATTCCGTGTTGTCCTAAGTGATAAAATATGATCCAGTTAACGTCATAATCAACGTGTACCTTACAAATAAACTTTTTTGCAATAAAGCGGTAATTCTAAGGTAGATTTCAGTTATTTCATTAAATTAATTGTCTGACGTGGTCTGTACAATTATAATCGTGTAAATGAATACGCGTGAAAGTGTTTAATAATAGTCTAATCTAAGAAAAAACCTTTAGGTCTTGATATCAGATGTATGCATCTGATTCCTAGATTTTTTTTCTTTCTCACCAAGGATGTGATCAGCCATCTGTGCCAGACAGGCCTATCAGTTTTATGTCTACGTTACGCTAGTCGCTCCCAATATTTTTTACACCGGACGAGCGGGTTGATTGAGCACATAGAAATTAATTTTCATTGGTGCACCCGTAATACGAACGGTTATAAGGCACACACTGAAGCCGCGGGCCAAAACTGCTATATTTATGAATCTTTCAGAAATGTCTGATAGCCCGGTCAATTTAGACACTCGAAGGTACATAAAGTCCCAACAAGCTGAAAATCAGTAAAATTGTTCAAAACATAATTTGGTATAAATAATTTTTAAATATTATTTATAATGTATGTGAAATAGTTCCCCATCATTCCCTTGTATGGATTTTTTTTTGTTCTCTGGCATGCAAATTGTCAATGCCGGTAGTGCTCTAATGTTGAATCATAAATCATAATATAACGGAGGATTCGTTTGATTCCGACATTTATTATGGATAATTTAATGATCTACATTTTTGTCTATTGTAATAAAATTTACCATTTTTTTGACCTTTGACATTGAATAAAAAAAATCCATACACGAGAATGATGGGGAACTTTTAAATATTATTTATAATTATGTTTATAACAATTTTACTAATTTTCAGCTTGTTGGGACTATGTACCTTCACTCTCTATTCTATTCTTTATTTTTAATTTTTAATGGCGACCTTCACTCTCATTTTTTGGTCTAAATTGACAGGACTATGACCGACGTCAACGAAAACAAAAGAACTAAGATGGGTACCTGATTGCTTATGTTTGTAACTTTGTAACCATGAAGCAGGCCTTCCAAATTTATTTAGCATTATTTTTTTGGGAAGCAATCATACCAGGAGATACGCTCACAGTTAACATCCTTAAATATGAACTTAAAAAACTTACCTTTCTCTAATAGCACAGCACCTAACGATATGTCAAAACCAATCGGTCGTACATCTTGATGCGGCTGGGGAACTACTAAAATCTCTACTTCCAGCTCTGTCTCTGCATCATCTGTGGCTTTCACCAATTTCGTGTCCTCAACCTAAAATATAATTACAGCGGATATTTTATCTAATAAAAAAATATACAAAGTTATTTAGGAATCACTGATGAATCAGCGGGACACACTAGACTGATAAATAAACAATTACTCTTCTTGGTTACAATTATTTGTTAGGATCTATTTGAAATATTGTTTATGGTACTCCCTAGAAATATAAGCTACATTTATTAAGGATATTGTTTATACTAGGTATTATATTGTGCGCTTAAGCTACTAACATTTTTGCATTACAAATACTTTTCTTGGATATCAATAAAAATCCGTAATCCACATTAGACAATGGAAATATCTATTGCATATAATATGCGTGAAATATACAAACCTGAACCACACAATCAGCTCCCGATGGTATGGGCGCGCCTGTATTTACGCGAGCGCATTCGCCCGATGCAAGCGGGGCAACGGGTGTATCCCCAGCTGTCACAGCTGAGCGCACTTTACGTATACCGACCCCGTCCCAACTTAAACAGGCGTAACCTACGCAAGAAATCATGATATTAAAGACGTCTGTTTGGAATGGTAAAAGTAGGCAGCAAAGAATGTTTAATATAAATCTCAATTTTGATCTAAACAAAAAATTCCTATAGTAGCCAATGTTTCTGTTAAGCGTTAAAAAAATAAATCAATGTTCTTAACTTTAAATTACTTGTCTGTCTAAAATATACAAAAAATACCTGAAACAGATTGCAAAGATAGAAGACTAAAAATTAGATTTTTAATATTAACTCTACATAGACAAATTATTTGTATCACAAAGAAGTCTTACAAAACTATATAGAAACAAAAATGCTTGGATATTATTTTTGTATACAGAAACATTTAGATTTATCAATTCAATTCCTAACTAAGTATAGCTTAAAAGTGAATTATGTAAAATTTGACCCTCTTAACTTACCATCCTTCACTGAGGCTGGAAATGGCGGCATTGGTTCTTTAGCCAATATTGGCTGTGCTGCTACCTTGCCCATACATTGATCAATAGGCACTTCCTCTACCCTCTCAGTCCAGTGCATCATAACAGCATCCACTATATTAAATGCCTCTGTCATCTCGATCATTGGGTATGGTGACTCTCTGTGCCTTAATGCCACTTTACTAACAACTACTGTGCTAGTTTTATGAGGGCACCCACTTTGCATTTGATCATGAACAGCTCTAACTTCAACAAGATCATTTGCTAACAATGAAACAGCATGAGATAAAACTGGTTTTACAACTTCTATACACTCTACAACTGCCTTTTTGCTTCCTGGGAAATTAATAATCAAAGTCCTATCTCTTATTCCTGCCATTGCTCTTGATAACATTGCCATAGGAGTCTTTTTAAGACTTTCTAAGGTCATAGCAATTGGGATTGCCGGAACTTCCCTTTGTATAACAGCTTTGGTGGCTTCTGGGGTCACATCTCTACTACTCAAGCCTGTTCCTCCAGTCGTCAGAATTAGATCAATGTTTGAATCACAAAAGTACTTAAGCTCTCGTTCAATTAATTCCTTTTCATCGGGAACAATAATTGTATGGATGTATGCATCTGGAAACTGCTCCTTAACAAGTTGAAACAAGGCTGGTCCTGACTCATCTTTGGCATGGTTCTTAAAACAGGTATCACTAACAGTGATAATCACTACTGCCTTCACCATAATTTTACTATACTGTAAATGCAATAGCATTAGTTTAAAATAAATTTAAAAACAAATTTATTAAAGTGTCCCTAATGTTAAACTTATCAGCTAATACAACATTACTTAACATTGCATGCTTATCATGTAAAATAATTAAAATTTCAGGGTCAATAATTCATCAGAATCCATTTTCAGATATTACTTGATATATCATAAATTAATCGTTAAAAATTAACTAAACAATAATATTTAAAAAACTCTAGTAAGCTTAATAAGATTTTAAATTTTTATATCTTACCTTCTAATTAATTTTAGGATTCACAGTAATTAGGTTGTCGCTAAAAATATCTACTACGACGGGTAGTTTTGGCATGTACTTTGTACGCAATTGCTTTTCACATAAAAGTTATTAAGGACTGAAATCTGTGCACGAAGTTTAAAATACTTTTAAAGAGCAATCAAAATGAGCGGGGAAAGTATTCAGTATTTACTCAAATTAATCTTATGTATAGACACGACTTCACAAGACACAGATACGTACTACGTAAACATGTTATGCTTACACTACCTACTAAAATTCAGAAAATGAGGAATTCTGTAAATGTCGTATTATACAAAATGTAAATAGAGATAATATTATTTTATATTTGCATATGATTTATTTATAGCGGTTATTGTTAAAATATAATGTATTTTATATTTACTGACTACCGTGTAACACTCTGTGTCAATTATAATTTTGATTATATTAAATTACGTAAATTCTATTAAAAAACATAAAATTGCAATTTATATAAACAAATAAATTATACAAAATTAATACTTCCTTAACATTAATTTAAAATTTATTTAGGCTAAAAAAGGTAGCTGCAGATTCAAGCGGTGGAATTCTTTTTTGGACGTTCGATTATTAACAGCAATATTAATTATGTCGAATTACCTTTATTATAATTAAAATGAGAATATAATCGTTTTTATAGGACTCAAAATTTGTATAGTTTAAGGGGCTGAACTTAGGAGGGCGTAACAAATTTTTTTTCAAGAGTAGCTTCTGTATTCCAAAGTATACTATAATTATCTTTGATTGTTTTAGTCTTTGACAAACTTTAAATTACTATAAATAATCAAAATCTGTGAATTTTAAACGTGACTAGCAAAAAAAGTAAAATGAACACAAAGATAATTCTAAACTGAAGTACTAAATCAGGAACGCGGTTTTAATTTAGTGGCTATCCGAAATCAACACAATGGATTCGGCGGGGGATTGGTGTTTGATCGAAAGCGATCCTGGAGTTTTTACAGAACTCATAAAAAAATTTGGTGTAACGGGAGCACAGGTAGAAGAAATGTGGACAATCGATGATGGAATATTTGAAAATTTGCGACCAGTTCATGGACTCATTTTCCTTTTTAAATATGTTCAACATGAAGAACCTACTAATCCTGTTGTGACCGATGATCGTCTTCAAAAAATTTTCTTCGCAAAACAGGTAATTAATAATGCTTGTGCCACACAAGCAGTAATTAGTTTATTATTAAACTGCAACCATCCTGATATTCACTTAGGTCCAGAATTGACAATGTTGAAAGAATTTAGTATGTCATTTGATCCTAAAATGCGTGGACTCACGCTTAGTAATTCACAAACAATACGTGCATCCCATAATTCTATGGCCCAACAGACTTTTTTTGAGTTTGACAGTAAAACCCCAAAAACAAAGGAAGAAGATGCATACCACTTCATTGGCTACATACCAATAGATGGTCGTTTATATGAATTGGATGGACTACGGGATGGCCCTATTGATCATGGTCCTATAGGTCCAGATCAAGACTGGCTGGATGTTGTACGGCCAATCATATTGAAAAGAATTAACACCTACACTGAGGGAGAAATCCATTTTAATCTTATGGCATTGGTATCTAACCGAAAGATGATATATGAACGTCAGATAGATGAGTTAATAACTGAAAATCATATGCTTGGTATGGATACTGGAGATATTGAAAATGAAGTGAGAAGACTAAAGATGCTAATTGAGTATGAAGATATAAAAATGCACAAATACCAGCAGGAGATGATACGACGCCGACACAACTACATGCCGTTTATAATAACATTACTAACAATATTGGCAGAGGATAAACAGCTTGTGCCTTTAATTGAAAAGACTAAAGAGCGCATGGCTAAGAAGGGCCAGAAAAAGAGAGTATAACATGAGAAAAGGGCGGGTGCAGCGCCCGCCCGCGAGCGCCCGGCTCGCTCTTCCTCACAGTCGAGCCCCTCGCGGGTTTTGCCCGACTCTGAGAATATGTACACTCTCGCCGACCTTGATGCCATATTCACTGAACCCCAGGCTTCAGGTGTTCCACGTGCACAACCAGAATTGACCACCTCCAATGGTTCCACTCAACAAAACATTGATTTGACTCTTATGGAGCCAGATGAAATACTAAAAGACGTCATTTTGCCTCCCTCTTTTGACAGAAACAATATTTTTGATGTTCAAAGCATGGTTGACGACAATTTTCTTGAAGTGGACGAGATAGCGCGGGACGATCTGCTTGCTGCCGATGAATTTGATGTCAGCAAATTTTTTAATTTACCAGACAATAAGCCTAGAACCAATAAGGACCCTGATAATTAATGTTTTGCATTGAAATATTTCTTTGCTCTATAATTTTTCTGCAATAAATAAGCACATATTAAAATTAAATGTCTTGTTCTGTGGTCATATAGAGGGAAAAAAATAAATTAATATAAAATTCATAGATTACTTCGATCAATGTAATAATTTGTGATATGCCAAAACCTGTTAGCATTGCACACTACAATAAAAGAAAAGGAAGATTAAAATTAAAAACAAGTTTTGTTTATTCTTTGCTTTTAATGTTTACAAATCACTCTTATATTGTTTAATCAGCTCCAGCAATATATTTTTGTCCATCACTATTTGTTTACATGCATCTATAAGTTTAGATAGTGGTGTATATTTCCGTAGAACTTGTTCATTTCCTATTGCTATAAACTTGTGTTTGGCTCTAGTAACGCAAACTGCTAAACGGCGTTGGTCGTTTAAGACTTCACCATCCTGAAAAACATGAAAAATCATTGTTTTCATTTTTCAACACGTCGGTACATTGCTCTGATAAAAACGACCCCAGAATATCTAACTAAAAAGTCATACGAGATATGCTTAACCTGGTACTGACCTTAACTTTATCATCAAATGAATTCCTTTTAGTACAAGAGTATATTATGACAGATTTATCTCGTCCTTGGAACTGATCAACAGTACTGACTTCAACATGCGTTTTCGCAAGCATTTGACGCAATAATGACACTTGATCACGGTATGGTGCTATAACGCCTATGTCTGAGCTTTTGACACCAACCTGACAATGAACAAATAGCAAGTTGTTGAAGAAAATCGTTCTGATTTTATAATTAGTACAATAAAATTGAACTTTAGTATTGTTAGGATTTTGTTAGTCTAGTTAAGTTGTTATCATTAGTTTCACCACTTTTGGTTTATTATTTTTCTGTCGAGATAAAAATACAAATACCAAAAATAATAACTCAACTGGAGTATTTACATGATTCATAATATATGTTTAATTCCCAGATAGACATTTTTAATATCATCCTAAACAAAATACAATTTAATTATAATACCTGTATAAATAATTTAACTAAGGCGAGGACGACGCAGCCTTCATCGGTGTTAGTAAGAGCTTTATGGTATTTAGTCTCGATTGGCTGCACATTGAAGAAAAGAGCTGCTTTATCCACATCTTTACTACAAGCTTCTATTTCCCATGGGTCGAGGGCGGAAAATTTCTAAAAGTATAAATTTTATGTTGTATTGGTAATTTTAATGTTAAATTTAGGCATTTTTGGGTTTGACAAATACACCATAGACTTAAGTCGCTGAACAAACTGAGTCTGTAAACCAAAACATCGGTCATGTGATTGTACGGATTTCAAACACCTGTTTAATAGAAAGGAAAAATAACAAATGATTAACGAGACTTAATGAAACTTGAAATACCGTAACTATATAGCTATAACTTAATATATGTATTAAATATTTAGATATAGGTATTATCCTAAATAGATCATCATTCTCAAACATCATCCAATTCTTACAATATGACAAGCATCTCGTAAAATAGGAAAAGCACTTTACCGGTTTTATTCTAATAGTGTTATTGCACTTCGGTACGATACAATACTTATTTAGCTCCTTCTATGATCTGCGTAGCAATTAGAAATATGTATGTATGTAAAAAAAAACAATACGTCTATTTTTAATTAACACTTGGCACATGTCGATTGACGTATGCAAAAGCCCGCGCAAAATGACGGCCTTAGGACTCAAATTTGAATATAAATTTTTATACGTTGTTATAATGTACTGAATCAATAAAAAAATATGATTATTATAAAATTGTGGTAGGTGAACATGTCTTAATCTAAAGCATGGCTTTATTAGTGCTTTGGCGATAAAAGACAATGTAACATTTTACTATTTTAAGTAACCTTACCTCATCATCAATATTCATAGTCGACTCCGCAACAGACTTATTCGCGCACTTTAGTCGTTCACTGTAAGCTACTTTATTAGCGATATCCACTAAGGCCTGGTTCATACGATATTGTAGTTGAAGTGTACATGTCGATTTATCATCCATGAGTCGGTGGAAAAGACTCTCTTCCATTCCTAGTCTCCTGTTCAAACAATAAAATGTCCATCATCAGTTAATAAAACTGTAACTGTTTAATTAAAGGCGTAAGCAATATGATTTTCAGATTTTTTTAAACAAAAAACTTTAAATCTCGAAAAGTCTTCACAGTCTTGTTAGACATTTTTTACAAATACGTTCTCGTTATCATAACGGTTCCAGTTGTAGTATAATTTACCAAATCTGTAGGGTTCATTCTTTCATTTAGTAGTTGCAAATAAGCAAGATTTAGTATCCCGTTTTCACTGTTTCTATGTTTAGGAAATTAGTAATATTATATGTTTCCTACAGAAGCATTTTGATTCATATTAAGATCCTAACCAAGTACATTTCAAATTGTAGCTATAACTATGAAAATTATTAAAGAAAATCTTACTGCAGACCACGTGAAAATTACAACACGATATAACAAATTAAATAATATTTTATTGTTACCTAGCAGATTTACTTTTAACAACAGGTGGCAATTGTTCTGGGTCTCCAACAAGAACAAACCGCTTTGCAGCAAGAAGAGGTCGTATTACTGTGCATTGTAACACCTGTAAAAAAATTTATTATTTAAATGGATATAGAAAATGCTACGTACTCCTAATATAAATTTGATGAAGCAAACAAAAACTTACCTGAGTGGCCTCATCTACTATGCAGACATCGAAAGTTGTTCTAGAAAGAAGGGCGTGATTGGCGCCCAAACAAGTCACACCAACTACATCCTGAAAAATTATATTCCTGACGTTCTTATAAGCTACACGATAAAATATACGTTATTTTTTTATAGAACAGGAGGCAAACGGGCAGGAGGACATGATGTTAAGTGATACCGCCGCCCATGGACACTCTCAATGCAAGAGGGCTCGCGAGTGCGTTGCCGGCCTTTTAAGAATTGGAACGTTCTTTTCTTGAAGGACCCTAAGTCGTTATATACGTATACCGAGACAGATAGACGAGAAAGACAGAGGCGATAAATCGATGACCAAACCGAAATCGCTTTGAGCTATAATGAAAGACGTAAAATTTATATCAGACACTCATCCTTAATTTTTGTATTCGGCATTCAATTACGAAAAAACTGTTGAGCATCTTCTTTTGACAATTATTATTCAGTGACGTAAGCGTTTTAACGTGTTTAATTAATCGTAAATCATATGGCATACGGTAAGATTCACTAACGAGACTTATCGCAAGTTTGACGTCCTTGTCCTGGGGGTCAAGTCAAGACAGCGTAACAGTAGTGTATGTAGAAAGTCGAAAACTAAATTTGTATGAAAATGACAGCTAGTGTCGACAGTTTGTACCAACTACTAGCTGTCATTTTCATACAAGTTTAGTTTTCGACTTTCTACATACACTACTGTTAAGCCGTCTTGACTAGACCCCCTGTACGTCAAAATAGTTGTGGCTTAGGCTCGTTTCTGAATATTTCTTTAATTTAAAGCGGAAATTAATATTATGCGAGGTGAATAGAACACAAAGATAAATACCATAGAATCATATAATTTTGACAATTCTTCTGAAGTATTGCAGTTTTTGGTAAGGGTAGCCTCCGATTTAGCAGCGAGATTATGAGCGATGCGTGATGACGATCCTAATCTCATTATTTTCACTGACTCCGGCAACCTAGTTTAATAAAAAAAATATTTGTCATAAATAAAATGATTTAGTCAAAACTAGTAAGATTTTCATCAAACCTTTTTACTGGGTTCTATAAAAATATCGCCTAGCCATAACGGGGTTAAATATAAATACCAGTTAATAGAATAATTATTATTTCAACATTGGCTTAATAATTAGTCCGTTTATATCTTTCTTCAACGTATAAAAGCATCAAACCGTTTAGCGTGCTAATTACTATTAATAATGATGTGCAAAATACTGCCAATAACAGAAAAAGTTAATAAATGTCTTCTAGTCGAGCATTTCTTTTTAATGACATAAAAAAGTATTCAGCACTACGTACCGACTTGAGCGGTAACGCAAGTTCGGCTCTGTACATCGTGAGCAAACAACGTATATGGCGAGAGAACGTTGCGGTATTTGCTACCGCGGCTAATAAATAGTCTACCTAAGCAGATAATAGATAGCTTAACACTAACCAACATAAACTCTAAATTAAAAAAACAAGACCGATATGGTTACATTAATACAAACCACAGCGGTTTCCTTATGTAACATTTTGTGCCATATTAATATTTTGTAAAATAAAGGAAAAAAAATGATATATCTATATAAATTTACCTTAAGCTGTATTTCATCCATGTGCCAAATGAAACAAAAATTAAAAAGATGTACTGTCTTTTTCATAAGAGGTAAAAAATGTAATTAATTTTTAAGTGATACGGATAAAACTTTCTATAGTTATTATATATTTAAAGTATACTATAATAAATCTCTAAAGAAACAATTACTAAGTTTAACTAACTTAAGCTTACAGTTTCGTTTATTTTGATTTGTTTATTTATTATTATTTTTAACGTATTAGTATTTTTATTATATGTATGAAAAATAGTAACAGTAGTGAAAATCTATTATCATTGCACCTATGCGCAGAGAATAAAAGTCATAAGGGCAAGAATAAATTGAATAAAAAAAAATCGATATTAGGTAAATAAAGTACCGTTTTTATTGTCATGGTCATGTTTAGTAAGAAATGGTAACCAATAACCATGGTAACACTGCCTATAGGCTGCGACTTTAAACGACTAAAATATTGTTTATGATAAAACTCCAATAAAAAAGAAGTAGCTCCCAAAAATCTCACCTGGTCAAAACTGTATCGACAGCGGAGTGCGTGTGCGCAGTAACTAGGACACGCTGTTTAAGACACACAAGCATTTGTATGAGAACACTAATTGTTTGTGTTTTACCTGAAATTAAGTTAAACATACATTATGCACCTGACATTCGTCTAAGAACTATTAATGAATGACTAACGTACGCTAAATAAAATATACGTTAATTAATACAGTTGTATGTCTGTATGTCATATATCAGTGTAAGGCTAGACGTAGGCCTCAACCCTAACGTCGTGCGTCCATATCCTGTTCATAGCTGTTTTCCATTGAATTGTTTTATGTCCACTAGCTTGGCACTTGCTCAGACAGTAGACAACATCGTGAACAAACCTGTAGACTCAAAAATGTATGCGTATCAGACCGAAGGCGAAAGGTTTGCCTATGTAAAAAATCGAAGAATCAGAAACAGAGGCCAAGTTATAGGTTGTATTTGCCTTATAGTTCAAATTAAAGATATATTTAGGTATAAACAAATAATATATTTATTATTATATATAGCTACGAGGCATTCTCGCCTAAGTTAATTATTTGTGTTCTATAATATAAATATAATACATACCCGTGCCAGGCAACCCCTGTAATAACACATAGTCGTTACAAGATAACGCTTTTAAAACTGCCCGTTGTTGTTCGATGTTCAAATTTCGCATTAGTTTCGATCCCAATCTACCCACTTCTCGTGGCAACTTCTCTATGAATTCTGGCACATCTTTTTCAATGATAAGTCTACAAATTTCAATAACGTACAACTTAAAAGCGAAAGTAAATATCACTAATAATTTAATTAAAAATACGTTAGCAGACCTACCCTCTTTCATAGTAAAAATAATATTAATAAAACTATGACACTCATCTACCTGTTACTACAAAACTCGAACGATTTAAATATAGTACACTAAACGTTCTATACGGCATACACAAATGATACTATTAATTTCAAATAATTCTAAAACGACATTATTAATTAACATTTACTTTCGTAATCGCAGTGCACGATCGCTATCTTCCATAAGTACTCCCAAATTCGTTAAATTTTGTACAGTAGTGGCGTATGATTCATATGTGTCTATGTGAAAAGTTGTATTTTTGTTATGTCGTAAGCTGAGGTTCCTGAAACAATATACACAGGAAAAATAATGCATAATGTACAGCAGTAGACAAGACACAAGTCTTGTTAGGTGGCAATTACTAACAACTGAACTAAAAGCGAAGAATAAATAAAATAACAAATATTCTAAATTAATTTTTAAATCCATACTTAAGCAAATAAATAATAATCATTACATTTTAAATTAGACCCCCAAAATTATAAAATATGTACAAATAGCTTCATACAATCGGCCGAGCCGTTTTTTCACGAGTCACAAACAAGTCACGCGATTTAAGAAAATCCTTGTAAAATTATTATTACAATACAGGATATACATTGACTACCATATAGTTATACCGCAGTAAATGTTTAACACCCCCTACGAAGGGTAAAAAATGTATTATGATATATGTATTCATATAAAAATTCAATACAAATTTAGCACATGACAAAAATAGTTAAATCCAAAAAAAATGGTGCAACGGGCAGCAGTCGCGAATATGCGATTATATTAACTTATAGGCAAGCAAATACAATTTAATTTAAAAGTAGAATTATCATACCTCTCTAAATTAATATGTAATTCAGTCTTAGTGGTAAGTGTTACTACACCCGCTGCAATCCACAGTCGGGCATCCAAACTCACTATTGAAAATTCCCCTTCTTTTGGTCCTTTCAGCTGATGGTTTTCAATATCTACAGTTAAATAATGTATTAAGAAAGAGCATTAAACAAACGCTAATATGTAACTAAGTTTGAACTATGTTATCCTGGGTGCGATCATTAACATTAAGAGTCCCCGCAGACTACAGACTTTTTATCGGCCGATAGTTTGGTCGGCTTCTTAATCAGTATGAATATGTATGCAGATGCGCACATTACAGTGATTCAGTATCGGCCGATAAAAAAGTTTGATGGGCTTCACGACTGCCTTCAAACTAAACCATCGGCGAACTATCGCCCGACCGCTTGATCAGTATGGCGCTCTTCCCCGCCCGCATACTTGCCGATTGTTTCATCGGCCGACTCGACTGCTTTGATATTGAAGGTCCAATTAATTTAACGAGTTCATTGAAACTGGTTATGCACATTCGATAAAAGGAGAAAAACTTTTCCGGGAAGTGTAGTAATTTAGAATGAATTGTGTAAAACTTCCCTTACAATAATTTGTCATTGTAGATTGGATGTACCCAATACTCTCGATTCCGCTTCTTCATTTTTTTTCTCATTTGTATCAAGTATAAGGCAATTATAATATTTTTTTTCGACTGGTCTCTTCACCAACTCTAGTAAATTAATCAATCGGCCAAACCATTTGTTGGCTAGTCTGCGCACTCGCGACCAACCCAACTGTTTTGTTGGTACAGTGTGCGCACGAACAGGCCAACTCGACTAAACTATCGGCCGATAAAAAGTCTGTAGTCTGCGGGTACGCTTAAAGATTTTTATCTCAAATAAACCTATGAATAATTTTAATGTAAGCCCGTTTGACAGCAGATATTCGTTTTTCAAATTATTCAAAACCGGTTGGGACCGAAAATGAAAGAATTTGCTATTTTTCTGACGAAAATGTATTATTTTTATTTCTTTATTTATTTACTTTAATAGAAATCTCCTGCGTCCACAGCTAGTCTCAGTAGACATATGGTAATAGGTTGTGAGCACGGCGAGAGCAGAAATATATTTTGTTCTTTTTTACTTGTGAATGCAAATATATTAATTATTGAAAGTTATTATCTGCTTTAACATCTGTTCTCTATGACACTACATCGTACGTGGAACGTTTTCCGAGTACGTACTTTAGAATGCTTCTAATACATATCTGTAACTAAATACTTATATAACTGTTTTTAATGGGTATGTTTAGTTAGTCGCTGAAATAAAAACATTTTATTATATTTTACAAACCTTTATACATCTTTTCGAATACATGTGCGTACCTATCTTCTAGTATTTTGACCGAGATCAGTTTTAAATTCGCAGAACAAGTGCCGCGTTGCGCTCTGAAATTACAATACTATTAAATTTTATCACGCAATTATAAATACAAATGTTTCTGGAAGCCAAAGCTGCGACTATTATTTCTTATTACCGTTAACATTCAACATCTAATCATATGTGTCTAATAAGACTAAAAGTAAAAATTAATTCTAGCAACACCGTTTAGTCAATTAATAAATCCTTAGGTTGCACTATTTTGACTGCAAATTTGATTTGTTGGCTAACATGATTATAATCTTTAAAAACTAGGCAATCCTTTAAAGGGATGGAGAGGAATATAATATAATTACCGGTTTTCAGGTGATACCGTCCATAATGCATGTAACGGTGAATTTGACATTTGAGCCATTTCCTCTAACTTCAACAAACTCGTCCAATGTAAGAAATACGATACATGAGTGGATGACAAATGACCTAATGCTGTATCTCGCAGCTTCGCTAACGGGTGCGTTTCAGAGACAATGACGTCATTAGTGTGCCTAGAATGTGGCATAATGTATGTTTGTAATCTTATATCAATAAGATTACAGTGCACAGCTCGGGTTCAAACACTCGACCACGGCTACGCCACGCATCAACGAGGCGCAACGTGCTAACTAGATCAAATTCAAAAATCATTTATTCATGTAGGTAACATAATGTACACTTATGAACGCCAAAAAAAATATATATACATGAAATGCTTCTAATTTAACATTTACTGCCAGTTCCCAAATCAAGGGCATAGAACGGAAGAGAAGAACTGGCAATAAAATATACACTGTTTGAAGAAAATTATTTAAAAACACGAAATCCAATTTTATGAACAACTAATAACCGGACATATCATGCTTTACTAGAATGTTAACTTTGTTATTTCTCCGTAGAAGAATACTTACCACAAGTGCAGAGAACAAATTGTTAAATATGGACACTTAGAACATGCGTTGTGATGATGTACTGGCTCCGGTAAACTTTGTTGTAACATCTTAGCCGCGTCTTCTATATCCATTAATTCTATAAGATAATACATTAAAATTTAACCCCGTGCATGATATAAAAAGTGGAAGCAGGGCAAAAGTTAGTCACGACAAGTGTTTACCTAAATTAAGAGTGTTTTGTGATCCGCTGAGGAATTGATAAATGATTTTGAAATCGATTATAAATAAACATAATGTTCTCAAAACCTAAATCTAACTAGGAACGCACACGAACAAAAATATTATATTGAAAACAGCAAATTTCAATAAATAAACCAAGTCGGTATATTAAATACGATACTTTTAAGCATTATAGATAGATAGATAAGAAACAATTGGGACAAAATTTCTAGACTTTTTATTAAATTTTGCGCAAAAATACAATGAGCCGCCCTTTGCCTTATATCTTTTGTAACTGTTTTTTTCTTTTTTATTTTTGTTATCCGTCTTTTTGTATAAGGCAATAAAGGATAAATAAATAAATATAAATAAATAAATGAGAATTTACTTTCGGAATATGCTTTGAAAACTTTAAATACCTGTTTTGACAGTTTGCGGTCCGGCAGCAAGATGCTGAACAAGCTCATTCCGCAAAAGTAAGAGATCTCGTCTTTCTGGGTAGCCGCAACTGACTTCTCTCACATCCACTTGTTCCCTATAAGAATTAGACATTATGACGTAAAGCCTTCAACGTATAGAACATGAGCTAACTTAAGGTTAGCTGCGACGTCTATTATGGTTTCAAATCCAAAGACCATTTTCACGGCATCTTCACTGCAAGAACAAATTTAATTCCAACAAAACAAACAAAAATATCTTTATTCATAGATAAACAAGTACACTTATGAACGTCAAAAAAATTAAATTAATTGTGAATTTACATTTACTGCCAGTTCTCAAACCAAGAGCGTAGAACGTAAGAGACGAACTGGCAATAAACTCTCCGCCACTCTTTAATCGTCAAGTTTTTGTTTTTTTCGCAGGTATAGAATCACGAAACGAATTCACATGGTTAAATATAAGCTGTTTAGGCAAAAACCTTTTTCCATACGATTTTATGGTCGAGAATAATGAAACATGATCAAACAATTGAACATTCAATACTGATAATTTTCAGATCTTCATCGATATCGGATGTCGCGACGTTTCTGTCTTAGCTCGTAAACCTTGGCCTTGGGCAAGAAATCCTTGACAACAATATAAAACAAAAAAGGCTTACTCAGCTTTCATACAATAATTCGTACTCACTTTAAATACAGCAACAGGCCCCTTTGAATTGTAATAGCGGGGTCTTCATTCCGTTGTATACTCATCATCATACCATACAGAACCAGTTGGCCACGATGTTCAACTGAGCCAGACGCTTTACCACTCTTCAATTCCAATGGAACTATTTCGCTTGACTCACCTTAATATGTAAAATCACATGTTAGATGGTAGATACACTTATTTTATTTGGTCTAAGCGTATTATAAATAAGCAGGTAAATAATGAACGGCTTTTAATAATTGCTTTTCTTAATCTACTACGATTATATAACATATACAATTATGGATAGCTACAATAATCGCAAAATATTTTAGAAAATTAAATGCGATAAACTATGATAAAGCTAGATGCGACTTAACGTTTCGTAGACGGAAACTAACGTTGCTAATCCTGCTTATGTACAGATATTTATAATATATCAATATATAATTTATCTTCCTATCTCTCTTAAGCCTACCTTTTTTGTCATGGATGGTTACTTGTAATGTTGCGTCTATTTTTCCTTTCAGTCCCAACTCTGGGCAACACATATTTTCTTCTATGTCTAAAACGTTTTCTATTCTGCCATTCCATTTAGGTTTATTGTGCTGCAAAGTGAAAATTGCAACATTAGCTATAACGAGACAAGATATTCAACGAAAAAGATAGTTCAGAAAATCATAAAATATATAAAGGTGCAGAAGTGTGTTAGTCTAGCACGCTAAACTGAATCGCGTCAAGTTTTTATATTTTTTTTTGGAAGATTTAAAAACAAATATCAACAAAGTTTCAAGTGGTTGTGGCTAGTCAAAGACAATAAATTAAACGAATAAAGAAGAATTTATAAAAATATTAAGTTTTCATTTGTTAAGATTTATCTTAAACTAAAGATGAACGGAGATAACTTTTAATAAGAAAATATTAAAAAATAATAAAATCATTACAAACCATCTGATTTTTACTGTAATATGTCTGCATAAAATCTTGTAGAGGTGTTATGTATTGTTCCATATTAGTTTTCGCTTCCGTTTCAGTAATACCAGCGTCATATAACATGTGTAGTGATTCGTTTATAATATCTGCACATGACTGGCGTAAGTCAGATGCTTTTCTTATATTCTGTGTAAGGGCTTTTTGTACCAATTCATGTATTAAAATCCCAATTGTCATCTATGAATGAAAAAAACTTTTTGTTTAATATATAATTATAAGTAATATATTATAAAAATGTAAAGTAATGTATCTTCATTTCATTAAAACACACGCGTGGTCACGCACGCTGTAAAGCACGCGAAAGGTCGGGCTTTTTTTTTTATGTAAAATAATTATAAGATTATAATAATACATACCGACAATCCGTTAAAAAAGTGTTTTCTTTAATTGTGTAAAAGTTATGTTAATAAAAAACAATATTAATGTATCTACTTTTTTTTATAGAACAGGGGGTAAACGGGCAGGAGGCTCACCTGATGTTAAGTGATACCGCCGCGCATGGACACTCACATATCAAGAGAGAAGAAAATACAGAGATACTAATGATATAAGGAGATATATTTTTACTTGTATATTTAAGGGGATTTCTGCATTTTAGAAACTTATTTTATCTACTTACTGCAACATTAGCAGAGTCTATTCCTTTCCAACGTTCTTGAAGTACCGCCTTTCTCTTGCAAAAAACTCCAGCAACTACACTGGTAGTAGATATAAGATGATCTGGTCTCAAAGACAACAATCCATAGTTATTGTTTACAGAATACTGACTCGCTGAATTTTTAGATGCTAATATACTTATTATTTCCCCAGATTGAATTGGAGTGTTCATCCTGAATAGTATGAATTTTACATATGAAATTTATTCTTAAATACTACCTTAAAAACCATATTATATTCCTCCGCTGGTTGCAATTATTACCTAGTATGTTTTTATTTTTGTTTTATATTTTTAAATAACTTCAATATTATGTAATACTGTGAGAATAACAATAAACAAATTATCACGTAAAATATTTACAAATGCTCTGATCTGAATCTATGTGCTACTAAAAGCAAGGTAATTCTAATGGAGTTGGTCCACTCCACTAACCATAAGACACTACATACTCAATATTAAATCACCTATACATGTTTGTGACATGATCTTACATACCATAACATAACACAGTAATTCTTGTCAAATTGATGTTAACTGTGTTTAAAATATTATACTTTCTTTCTTCTACTGTAAATGTAAACCACACAATATTTCTTCAGTCAAGATAAAAATACTTTTTTATTCAATTGTACACAGATTTTAATATACATACCAGACTCCCTCAATACTGCAAGTGCATTGATTGTCAACATTATTCTTCAATCTCAGTTCCAGTTTTGTAGGATGAGACATCACTGATAAAACCTCACACCTTTGCATAATAGTTAGATCTAAATCTTCCCTAGTATCCTTTAATAAAAACAAAAGTTTTTACTTACTTATAATTACATACAAAGGTGATTTAGCAAGCATTTCTGATACATTACATTCATTTCACAGATAAAGAGGGATAAGAAGCGCTTACCTCATTAAGTTGATTTAAATCCCATTCATCAGCAAAGAGGTTGTCTGTATTCTCTCCAGCAATATCAAATTGTAACAATTTGACAGTTGAACCACATTTTGATGGTGAACTTTCCTCTCTACTTTTATTTCCGCATTTTCCTTAAATAATATATGTTCTATTTATAAGTAGAGATTCATCTTTATTTTAAAAGATTATGTTTATGTCTAATATAATATATTATGTTAAAAAAAATATTGTACTAACTTCTTGGGCTCTTTTCAACTAACGATTTTGGGCTAAATGATCTACTTTGTCCATTCTTACTACATTTCTCAGGAGTTCTCAATAATTTCATAGAAGACAATTCTGATTCAGTATTTTTACAGGATAATTTGCTTTTACCATGATTTTCATTGTATATAGCAGTTAATGGTGATCGTCTATTCAAAGCACCATCATTGCTACACGGTATGTCAACAAGATCATCTAAAACGGATTTGTCTAAAACTGTTTTAGTATCCTCAACTAAACATTTTTTTTGGATTTTACACCTTTTTACATGATTTTCAATTATATTTTCTTTTATTGGAGAGAATTTTACTGTCGAATTACTGATTGACTCGACTAAAACAGGTGATGTTGCTTTACGTTTCACGAAATTTAGTTCTTGCTTCTCAGGGATTGATTGGGTAGAACTACAATTATTAGGAGCGGCCTTAAAAAAATGTGTTATCGCCTTTTGACCCTTGGAAGACTGTGTCTGCGACTGAAAATGTATTAAATCGTTATAATAATCCATCTTAATAAAGTCAAATTGAATGAAAACGTTTTTTCTAACGTACTTTCTTCAAACTCAAAACCTTAGGCATAATTAAAATTTTCTAGATTTTGTCTTGACTAAATTATACGTATATTATTTTCTTCTTTAACTTAACATTTACTTTTATTTATTTCAAAAATATAAATTACACCCGACGTACATATCGAAATACGAATAACCGATTCGATAATAATAACTAATTAGTAACATACTAACTTAAATTAAAACCCTATATTAAACCTACTCTATGCCAACTGGCAACAGCTGATAACTGACAAATCACATACATATTTGTCAGTGCTAAGTTTCAACACAGCATAAACTTTTGACTTTAGTTTACTTTAAAACGTGACAGCTGTCAATTTATATCTATAGAGAAAAGTAGAAAACTCTAATATAGTGAAAATTCAAAACAAAACGTGTGTAAAGGTTATACTTATGTTGTTTTTTGTAAAAACATTTTTCGAGTTAAAATTTCTATTATTGAATTAAAAATATGTCACGAAGGCCAGAACATCAAGCTCCTCCTGAACTGGTAAAAAAATTAATTGTATCTACAAATTTCTCATAAAGTTAATTATTAAGCATACATTTTACGTACTTTCAGTTTTACAATGAAGAGGAAGCCCGAAAATATACACAAAAGTAAGCGCGTAATACTACTCTTAGATATTATAAATTATATTAATTAAAATGTCTTTAACCAATTCACAATTTTTGTTCAGTTCTAGAATAATAGATATTCAAGCACAAATGACTGAACGGTGTATAGAACTATTGCTACTACCAGAAGATACTCCTTGTTTGCTTCTGGATATTGGGTGTGGATCAGGATTATCAGGCACAGTACTTGAAGAAAATGGTCATATGTGGATTGGTATGGATATTTCTCAAGCAATGTTGGGTAAGTCTTTTCAATTTAAATATTAATACAAACACATTTTAAAAAAATAGTATATAAACTTGTATTTGCAATTATTATTAATTGGTTTTTTACAGATGTTGCACTAGAAAGGGAAATTGAGGGAGATGTAGTATTATCAGATATGGGTGAAGGTGTACCATTTAGACCAGGCAGTTTTGATGGGGCAGTCTCAGTATCAGCTCTTCAGTGGTTATTTAACGCTGACAAAAAGTGTCATCAGCCTGTTAAGAGATTATATACATTTTTCAGTACATTATATGCCGCCTTGGTAAGTATTTATGTTAATATTTGTATGTATATTAAATAAGCAGCCTTATATTATTTGGTTTTGGTTCATTAATATTACAATTTAACTTTGTTTTTTTTTTTTCAGTCGAGATCTGCTAGAGCAGTATTCCAGTTCTATCCAGAAAATGAGAGCCAACTAAATCTTTTGACATCACAAGCAATGAAAGCTGGTTTTTATGGAGGTGTTGTGGTGGACTTCCCAAATTCAGCTAAAGCTAAAAAATTCTTCTTAGTCCTTATGACTGGTGGAGCTGCTCCATTGCCAAAAGCTTTAGGTATTATTATTTATAATTTTTAAATTATTATTATTTACGGCAGCTTCAAATTTACATACCATTTTTATTAGGTACTGAAGAAGAAGATAATAGTCTAGAAATAAAATATGCCAGAAGAGAAGCTTCAAAGAAGTTACGGGGTAAACCTTTAAAAAATACAAAGGCTTGGTTGTTAGAGAAAAAAGAAAGGAGAAGAAAACAAGGCAAAGAAACAAAACCGGATACTAAATATACAGGAAGAAAAAGAAGTGGTAGATTTTAAATAAATATATATTATCTAGTTTCTAAGACTTGATTAAAAGTATATATTTTATCTTTTGATAATATATTTCCATACAGTATCAACACCATGACCTATTGTTTCTATTGGCACCATGTTTGGTAAAGGAAATCTGCATGCAACTATAACAGTTCCATTATTCACTTCCTGTATAACCTTTTTCTCAAATTCTTGCATCATCTGTTCAACGCCAAATATCACTATATTATTGTAAGGTTTTAATTCAAAACTCCAAAGATTTTTCTTAAAAAATCTTGTATTTTTATACTGATGGTTAAAGAGTGCTGCCATACGGGAGTAACATACTAACACTGTATTTAGTTCCACTCCATGTGCTTTAAATCCCAATTTTGCCGCTGTGAAAACAATTCGGCCATCACCTGAACCAACATCCAATAAATTCCCGGTGCAACCCTTTAATGCCCTTGTCACTCCTAGCAATTGTTCTGTAGTTGCAGGAACATATGGAAGGCATACTTTTCGAAAAGCTGGCGAAATAAATGGTATACAAATAACACTGACACTAACTGCTAGACCACCAGTGGCATATATAAGTGTTTTACCAAAAGTTGAAAGCCTATTACTTTGTTTCGTGTCAGTTTGTTCTAATACACTTAATTCCATGTTGGATGTACATATAAATTCATTGAGAAATTAGAGTACCTTATAAAAAACTAGTTTCTTATTTCTTTTTAGGTTATGTTCATATTCATGATTAGTAACTGAATTAATTAAGATGTTATGACTTATGATCACTTGTCAAGAGACATGATGTATTTAAAAACAAAGACCATAGCATGAATTTTAAAAATCTTGCAATTGAATTTTAAATTCTATTACCTGTGGTTTCTAAATTTAAAGTACTATTTACTAGTTACCTTTGTAAAATGTATTTTATTGTACTATTCGGCACATCATTTAAAAATATATCTCATTGATATCGTTTCTCGTTAAACCAAATTTACATTAATTGTCAGTTACAGACAGTTGGTATTGGTAAGCGATGTTGAGTAATGCCTTCTGTGGATAATATACGTTATGCGTTTTCTGTACTATATAGTATTTACTCAATATGTCTTTATGTACCATGTAGTCTGTTTATTCTTTATTGGATAACGTCAACAGTATGACCAGATTTAGCAGAATTCTGCGATTTCAGCAGAATATGACCTCCAATTCACAGCTTTGCATATTATGTCGCAGATTGGAAAAATTTGGCAGTTTTTAGCAGAATTTAGAAAAATATTAGCATAACATTAGCATAATGCAAACTTAATAAGTTAACTTTTATATATTTCCAAAAGAAACAATAAAATCTACCAATTCCAATTTATTAAACTATATATATATTAATTAAACTTTATTTTTATGCCCTAGATTACATTTTACCCATCCCAAATAAAATAGATGTAATATTTCAAGGGAGGTATTTCACAGCACAAAGGGTATACAAAGATTCAGCCGATATGCTTGTTTTACTTCTATTTAAGCTGTTATATGAAAACGACCTACTTGAGGAAAATACATCCTTCGGAGTTAGATCCGACTTCGACAGTTAATTTTTTACCTTTAAATGAAATCTATCTCGGAGTAAATGTCAGTAAACTAATTAAAATATTAGCTCAAGATGCCAGATAAAAGCCAGAAATCTTAACATTCCAGCAGCGTATTCAATCATTTTAGATCCAACTTTGTGTTCAACTAAAACAACGTTTACCCCTGAATTAAGAGTTTGAGCAATTACAATTTCTTGATCCACAGAATGTTGTCTACAAGGATTTTTCAAGTCTTGCCGATTTGGTATCCCAATTTCCAAATTGGATCCATGAATCTGACGTACAAATTATTGACAGCGAATACACGGAGCTCAAATTGGATAAGGCAGTGAGTGAGCTGTTAGAATCAGGTGGAAACTCTAACCCCACGCTTATGAATACTGAACGATTTTGGGGCCACATTGCAAACATGACTCGGGCAGATGGAAATAATAAGTACTCACATTTGGTTGATTTCACGAAGGCCATGATAATTTTGCCAATATTTTTGTATTGGAATACAGCTGTAGTAGTAAAAGAATATTTTCTCAGGTGAATAATGTAAAAACAGACCAAAGGAACAGATTTAAAAATGAACATGTGTCTGCAATCCTACATGTAAAACAAGCTGTAAAAGAACAGGATGGATGCGTAAATATAACGCCATAAAAAAAAATATGTTAAAAATAGCCCAAAATTCAACTACACTCAATTCAAATATTGACGAGTCAGATGTCATGGAAAATTAAGAAATTTAGTAAATTTTTCAATAAAAAATGATACCTATAAGTATTAAACCTTTTATTTTATAAAATTACAGAATTTTAACAGTTTTTAAAAAAAAGTTAGCAGATTTTGGCAGATTTTAACCAAGTAGCTAGCATAATGACTAATTTAAACATGGTCACACTGAACGTCAAGTCAAACCCGGTGCAGCTGGGAAGTGGAGAGATTTTGATTTTTGACACCAATTTAATAGAATTTCTTTTAAAATGACTGCATTTGAAGAATTCGGAGTCCTTCCCGAAATAGCGAAGGCAATAGATGAAATGGAATGGACGCTACCTACAGATGTCCAAGCTGAAGCTATTCCTCTTATTCTTGGTGGAGGAGATGTGTTGATGGCTGCAGAGACTGGCAGTGGAAAAACTGGCGCCTTTTGCTTACCTATAATACAAATTGTATGGGAAACTCTTAAAGACATACAAGAAGGAAAAACCAGTAAAATTATTACGCAAACATCGACAGAATGGACCATGTCGTTTTTCGACCGAACAGAAGCATTAGCTGTCACACCTGATGGCTTACGGTGCCAGTCTCGTGATCAATCAGGTTGGCATGGCTGTAGAGCTACTAAAGGTGTGCACACAAAGGGTTTATACTACTACGAAGCCATTGTTACTGATGAAGGCTTATGCAGAGTTGGATGGTCTACACAAGCGGTATGCTTCTTTTCTTTACTTCCCTCTGAATGTTCTAGCAGAACAATATTTTCATTTTCGATATATTTATATTATAATTCATCTACCAGGCCAAACTAGATTTAGGTACCGATAGGCTAGGATTTGGATTTGGTGGTACAGGGAAGAAGTCAAATGCTAAACAGTTTGATGACTATGGCAGTGCTTTTGGGAAAAATGATGTAATAGGTATGTGTCAAATATATTTCTTATAATAATTTATGTTAAATATTATAATTTCATATATTAAAAATAAACAAGATGCTATTTTTCTTATAAAAAGGTCAGACTTATAATTGATAGCCTTTAAAATGTTAAACTTTTTGTTTTGTTAGTTATGTTTTATATAAATACATAAATTAAAATATAATCACAGGTTGTATGTTAAATTTAAACAATGGTGAAATTAAATACACAAAGAATGGTGAAGATCTAGGTGTTGCTTTTAAACTGGATCAGTCCAGAAGAGCTGACTGCTATTTTCCTGCTGTTGTTTTAAAAAATGCTGAAATGACTTTTAATTTTGGTTCAACACCATTTAAGGTAAGGTTTTTTTGTACTAGAAGCAGTGTAATTATAAATTGTACTGAGTCATAATGTTTACATAAAATTAATTTTATAGCATCCCCTTCCTAAAGACTATACTCCTATTGGTCAAGCACCTAAAGAATTTGTCAAAGTGAATGTTGTCTCAGCTGGGGCTGCAACAGGCTCAAGTAAACCAGTTAATAATGCACCACAAGCTATTATTATTGAGGTAATAAAAGACTTTTAGTGTTTTTATTTCTAGGGGGACATGTGTAATATAAAAAAACCAGTGGCACTACAAACTTTGGTCTTTGCTGGATTACTCTATCTGTTTTGTATGAATTTTTCTCCAAAGACAAGTCAGTCAGTGATCAGCCTTCTATGCCTCACACATTCTTGGTTCTGGTGCACAGACAGGGTTTGAACCCACAAACTTAGGCACGAGGGTGGTACACTCAAGCCAGTTGGCCAACACTGCTTGCTTTATGTAATATAGGAACCCAGGTAAGTAATTTTGATAGGTATTGGAAGTTAGTTGATTTCATCTAAGTAACTTTTATTACAAAAATATTTTATACACAATAAAAAGAAATTATCAAATATTTTTCATTTAATTTAATAGAAAATATACATTTTTTTAAACTAAATCTCATTTTGTAGCCTTCAAGAGAATTAGCAGAACAAACCTGTTCCCAAATAACCTTATTTAAGAAATATTTAGACAATCCAAAAATTAGAGAATTGCTAGTCGTGGGAGGAATAAATGTTAAAGATCAAATAAATGAATTAAATTCTGGAGTTGATATTGTAGTCTGTACTCCAGGTCGGTTAGAAGATCTTATACAAGGAGGTAAGATAATAAGTGGATGATATTTATGATAGATCAGATAAGAATAAAATCTGGAATAATCAAATAAATGATGACATGATGTGATGTTACTGTTTTAAAAGTTTCTTGATATTTTCTATTATTATTTAGGTTATTTGGCCCTAACACACTGCCGTTTTTTCGTATTGGATGAGGCTGATGGTCTCCTGAAAGCAGGGTGTGGTGAGCTTATTGAACGACTACATAGGCAAATACCGAAAATTACTTCAGATGGACGACGATTACAAATGGTTGTTTGTTCGGCGACTCTACATGCCTTTGAAGTCAAGAAAATGGCGGTAAGTACATATATAAGTAATATGTACTATACTGTAACTGTCAACTGTTTTTTTCGTAAGTTATTGTTTTCATCAAATCTCAGATGACATAAAAAATACGCACAACGGACCCAGTAAGTCTCCAGTAAGTGCGGAAAGAAATTGAAATTGATCTTATTGTTTTGGTACCTTTAGATATTTTACAAAGTTTAAACAAAACATGCTAAAACTCACTTTTCTATGGATTTTTACAGGAAAAATTAATGCATTTCCCAACCTGGGTGGACTTGAAAGGCGAAGATGCAGTGCCTGAAACAGTTCATCATGTTGTGGTCAATGTGAATCCACAGAAAGATCTCTTTTGGCAGACTGCAAGGAAGTTAGTAGTATTAATAAAAATGTGTGCGTGTACTAGTACACGCGTAGGAAGTGAAACTTCTTTATGACCTTATTTTTTGAAAAATGATCTACTATATGCAACTTTCCAGAAATTTGTTAAATAATAATAATCTTTATTTCTTCTCTCACATATACATACAAGGTTATAATGATTAAACTAAGATGATAACATTTGTGAGAGACTGGTCTCTGTAACAGGAGACCAACGTTAACAACAAATAAAGATCAATTAGAGAATTTCTCAATTAAATAAAAAACAACATAAATTCTGAAATAAGTTATATATTTTTTGGAAATTAATTAACTAATTTTTACAGAATTAGAATTTCATTAATGGAAATAGAATTATTACTATAATTGTTATCGTTATAATATAATATTAGTAATGGCTTGTCGTAGGTAATGTGGTACATTACTACAATAATACAAGAAAAATATGGCGCGTAACTATTAAAAGTGACGAATCCGATACTGGTCAAGAAGTTTCTCTTCAAAAATTGCTGCCCATTATTTTCTAATTTAGATATACCTTACACTGTAATAAAATATAGGTTATTAAAACGTGATGTTTGTGTCTGTGGATATATAAATATACAATCTCTTTTTAACAGCCTTAAAAAATGGACATAGTAATATTTTATTTGGACCACCACGAGCTGAACACGTGTTCTCAATTTCGAAAGTGTATGTTAATGCAAAAACTCGCGGAAATCAAAGCGTATACCTACCAAATAATTAAAATCAAATGTTTTTAATCAAAATCGGTTTAGTAAAAAGACAAAAAAAAAACATCGTTAAAAAATATGTTCCGTATATAAAATGAAACTTTATGGCGAAATGAAAACTCACCGTGAAACTTTTACATATGCTGCACCAAAATAAAATTTTCGAAGTGATTGCGTCATAATTAAAGTGACCTTTTATTCTTTGACTCAAAACGGGACATTGGTTTAATTTATGTCAAAAAAAACCTTTTTTTTAATTTATTTAGAAACGTTAGCTTAAAAATTTCGAATCTCAAAATATAGGTACCCAAAATGTTAAGTTATATTTATCAGAAGAACAAATTTGTTTTAATAGCTGGTGACGATTTCAAACAAGAATGAAACTCTTGGCACGTTTTTATAAAGTTTACTCATATTGCGCGGTTTCTGAAATCGGGATAATCTTGCGTCCATTCATTCATTCCGTCCCCGAGCGTTCAAAACGGGACTTCTGGTCACGTTAGTTATATTGCTCACTGAATCCATTACCATACAGAATTTTATTTGGTAGAATAATTTCTTGTCCATCATCAGTATAAAGGGTTTAAAAAATTCAGCGGAATATATTGATAAAATAAGAGACAAGTAATGTTGAAATTTTTTTCTATATTTGCTACCATTCTCTTAAAAGATTTATTTATTGAAGGCAAATCCAAACGGATGGTGTCCATTCCAAGGATAATATAAGAAGCGGTAACACTACACCTGAAACATTGTCTGAAGCTGTCAAAGTACTAAAAGGAGAATATTGTGTTCGTGCGATTAGGGAACATAAAATGGACCGGTATGTCATGAAGTATTTCGGTTTATTATTTAAAGAAATATTTTTTGTGATATTAATGCAAAAATAAAGAAAAAAATACGTAAGTTTTTTGATGAATAATTTTAACATTTCACTAAAGTTTATCATGCTTACAGCTGTTACCTATTTATTTAAACAAGTAATTAATATCTATAAGACTGTACCGCTAAGTGTAACTTAAATATAAAATGTTTTTGAGTAGCATCCATATTTAGCGCTAGCTCTCTTGCAAAGATTAGAAATACAAATTGATTACGATATAATAAAAGTTTAAATTTTATAAAGAGTGTTACTTATGAAATTTTATAATAATAAGTACTAAAATTTTAAAAATCACATGTATTTAAGCAACTAATTTGTTTATACCTATAAAATGCAATTTAATTTTTTTCCCGTAGAGCTATACTATTTTGTCGTACTAAACTCGATTGTGATAATTTGGAACGGTTTCTAAAATCATTCGGAAACGAGTTTTCGTGTGTCTGTTTGCATGGAGATCGTAAACCTGCTGAAAGAAAAGCTAATTTGGAAAAATTTAAACAGTCCCAAGTGAAGTTTCTTATCTGTACCGATGTTGCCGCTAGAGGCATTGATATATCAGGATTGCCGTTCAGTAAGTATACTTATTAGGTAGTACGGATTTGTATAGAAAGTCACTTGATCAGGCATGACAATACTATACATATTTTATTACAATACTGAGTCACTCGCGCTCTTTAGATACATTCTTTTGACTGGTTTATTTTAGTCTGTGCCCATAAATCACAGATTATTCAGGACAAATGAGTACTTAGTTAATTTGAAGTCAAACACTTGAGTTATTTTATTTAAGTAAACTGTCAAAACCTTTAGATAAAATTTAAAATTTTAAATAAAATTTTATTTATGACTTATTCCAATACGCACAGTTTTCTACCAATTCTTAAAAGGCCGGCAACGCACTCGCGAGCCCTCTGGCATTGAGAGTGTCCATGGGCGGCGGTATCACTTAACATCAGGTGAAGGCTCACCTGCCCGTTTGCCCCCTGTTCTATAAAAAAAAAACAAAAAAAAAACCCTTTTCCTTCTAATTTTCGACCCCTTTATAACGTCAAGCAACTCTTGGTAGTATTAATCATAGTGAAATTTACCGTTGTGTTAGTAATAAATGTTATTATGTAATCCAACTCTAATTACGCTTTTTAAGTGATCAACGTGACTCTACCGGACGAGAAATCGAACTATGTGCATCGCATTGGCCGAGTGGGTCGAGCGGAGAGAATGGGACTGGCCATTAGTCTTGTCTCTACCGTGCCTGAAAAGGTACAACATTAGTTTAGTATGGTTAAGCTCGAACTAAAAAAAATGATATTTTAAGTCCACACTGATCTCTCGACAAACTTCGTTCATGTATTTTTAATCAATATATTTTATTGAGAATGCTTATATATTATGAGTACGCTAAGTGCTTACGATTTTTTTATAGGTATGGTATCACGGGGAGTGGTGTTCTTCTCGAGGTCGTAACTGTTTCAACACAAATCTCATTGACGACAGGCCCAAGGGATGCTGCATGTGGTATAATGAACCTCAGGTACAGTTTATATAGTTTTGGATAGGGGAATTATTTAAAATGTATAAATTTATTAAATAAATTCTGTAGTAATACTTAACCTGAAAAACGAGAAACAAAATGTATGGTCAATTATATCGACCGATCTCGGTACTTCTATAGATTATTATTTTCTTATAGTATTTGGCGGATATAGAAGATCACTTAAATATAACGATCCAACAAGTAGACCCCGACATGAAAGTGCCTAGTAATGAGTTTGATGGCAAAGTTGTTTATGGACAGAAACGTACTCAAGCTGGCTCTGGGTATGAGGTAAGATTTTTTGAAATTTATGTAATTATTATTTTACATACTATTTTCTGTCTTTTGTTTCTCTTAACCTATTTAAAATTGAAACTCTTTTTACGTTATGTTGTATGTATATATAAGACAATAATAAAGTAAAAACTACGATTATTCTGATAAGCCAAATTTAAATTGTATACTTAAATTATCGATTGTATATGACATTCGATTTGTAGTTTTGTTGTTTATTCGGGTTTTTCTAAGTATTATAAATATGTTTATAATGTTCAGTGAATCCAAACAAACTTTATAGCTGGACATTTATGCATAGATTATAGAGTTGTCAACAACAAGTTTCATTTATTTCAACCAAATTCCAGTTATTTCGGCGTTATAAAGGAGTTTCAAGTTAAATATATTTATAATACTTACAAAAACCCTGGATGAACAATATAACTATCAATTTCACTCATCGCAGTATATTTTTTTAGAAACTAAAAATATTGTGAAACAGTTGGTTCATCGCCTTTACTATCTCTTTCTCAACGAACATTAATAATTTCTTGAAAAACCAAATACATATCTTTCAGGACCACGTGAGCCAAATGGAACCTGTAGTAAGGAGCTTGAAGGAACTAGAATCACAAGCGCAAATCTACTATTTAAAATCTCATCATAATGTTACCGTAGCCTGAACCCAATTTACTACTTAATTGCAGTGAAAAATATTTAATATAAAATATTAGCAGACTGATGTGTTATTAAGTTATACTTATTAAAATAAATTCAAAAATATTATATTGTATTTTTTCCGGTTTCGTCTTGACCTTTTGACAAAAAAAGTATATCATATCATAGAATAAAAATATAAAATAAAAAATCCATTGAAATCTATTGATCGATGACGTCATTAGGTCAATCGTTGAAATCGTTATTGGTTTAACAGAGATTCAAGTTAAGTTCACTTAGTCTGTATGTAACACAGATTTTAGATTTAAATATTAAAAAGTCTCCATAAATATGTATTCGTTTATTTCACTCAATTTTCTACTGATTAATTATACAATAATTAGGGCAGTGCATCAGCCCACATATATTAAGTCTTACAAAATCGCTATTCATAAAAATAGCCCTTCACATTGAATATTCATTATTCACAGTAATTTAATTTTACATACATAAATCATAAATAGCCTTAACTAAAATTTCATTCTTATAAAAATATGTAATTTGTATTTTTGGTGTACCAGAGTAGGACATGTGATATCGTACAATTGGTTTAACTCAAAATGATATCGAAATACAATAAAAAAGCTGGACAAAACATTTTTTGCCTTTGAGTAAGTTTTGTACATTATTGTATGTGATAAATATCTCCTGTTACATAATATGGAGTTCCATTTCACACAGACTTCAACATATCGCCTTTTTATAATGTGCGCCTACAATATACACAATAAGCGAACTAAATCTACATCTATTGTAACGTCCTACGTAATTTCATAAAATGCAATTAATTTTAAAATATATTACTCTTATAAATAGCCTATTTGAGAAAACATCAGAATACTTATTATTTATGATGTAAGATAATTTAAGCATTAATATTATTAATTTACCAACGATTTAGGAACTAATTAGTGTTAAAAACTTATATATAAGGGACGCCAAACGTTAAAAAAAGTTTGAGAGAGGAGAAATAAAATTTAATAAGATTAAAAATACATGATAAGTAAAAAACAAAAAAGAAATTTTAACGTCTGGCAAACTTCACACACATACACCTTGATGTAATAACTACTATTTATACAACTTCAGCATGAATTAGTTTTTGTGGGGACCTCGTAGATCTTACGTTAAGATGTCTATCATTAAATATTCAGCAAAAATGAAACAGTTTTCATATTTAGCGATGTTTTACGTGAACAAAATACTTTGGAAACATGTGAAGGGCTAGTCGAACTCCCACTATTTAGTCTGTGGACGGCTACATATTCTATAGAAAACTATGGGAACATTATCGCCAAAAAGTATAGTTTATACATAAACGTATATCACAAACGCTTTTCAAAACAATTTTTCCGTTAAGCCAATTATAATTTGTTAAGTAATTCTTAGTTCTTCTTGTTCTTATAAAAACATATAATTTCTTGGTAATATTACCATTAATAGTTAATGAAAGTAATACAATTGTTGTTGTAAATACTAAAAATAAATCGTTGAATATTTCTAAAGAAATTCTTTAACAGACTGAATATTACCAAGCATACTCTTTTTTGCGTTGTTTCCTAAAAGCTGTTGGATTTTACATAATCATGTTCATCAATTCACATTTTAATCCCAAAAATTTCGATGACCTAGGACCTCTTTTACCTTAAATAAAATTAATATCTATTCTAATTTATAGATACTTATTCAAATTGCTGTTTGAACTAAATTTGAGAAATGAGTATGTAATTTTAAAATAGCTAGTATAGTCCAGTCATTACGTACATTCAAAAAAGAAAATGAATTTGCGCTTCTAATTTTTTAATATGTTGTATGGGATACCTAGAAAAGCTTAACTTGAGATTGTCGACCAAGCTTTCCTAGGAGCTTTCGCCGCCATGTTGAAAAAAGGGGTAAAATTTGTTTCTCGGCAATAACTCGGCTATCCGATGAGATTTCGAAAATTTTTGTTGGACACTTTTTGTAGCTTTCTTTGTGATCTACAATAACGCCCGAACCATTTTTAGCGTATCATGCATCGTTATCGAGATATCGATCGATAAAGTCAAAAATTTAGGACACAATTTTTGTTTTTTGCTTTTTTTTTCTTTGGGTCTTAATAAATATGAAAAATTGTGGAATTCAAACTTGTAGAGTATATTCAGACCTACAATTTCCTTCTTGGATTTTTTTATGTTGGACAAAAATTACGATCTCCAGCGCGCCGCAAAGTCGGTGAATCCACACTCAGCGTCGAGCGAGCTGCTCGCTCGGTTGTGTCTGGATGTCGAATCGAATGGGAAATTGTTCAGGAAATTGATGGGATAAAAAATAAGCAGGTACATAGAGCAACAAATTAAGGATCACACAATAGTAATTCCCCCCATCGCATGAAACGTTCCACGGCCGTCGAGAGTGTTTATGTTGAAATCCGCATTATCAAATACGAATTGACTGAATGAATTTTCCAGGATTTCACTTTCAGGTCGATGAATGCACGAATTCTCGAAAATCGTCACTTCTCGATACGGTGCACTGAACCCCATTGCCGATAAAATGTTGATGAGGCTCTTGGAACCGAATTTCTTATACAGATAAGTTCCAACACCGATCTGCAGCGGAGAGAAAAAAGAACGAGGACGCACAGCCGTAATTATTGCGTGAGCAATCGATGTGCACTTTTTTTTCCAAGAGTCCAGTGCGCCACGTTTATCTTTCATTATTGCTGTTGAAAGAAAAACTTGTAGAGATTCCGGAACAGCGGCTTCGACATCCCGTACAAATTCATCCGAGGGAGGATAATTTTGTTTGTCGTAAACGACGCCTCTTATGTCCTCTCGAATTATAGCAGCAGCTTCGCGAATAACTCGGAGTCGTTCCTCGTGAGAGTTCTGCTTCTTTTCCTGGTACCATTTATCCGCAAGACTTTTAAATCCGGTGTTTCGGAAACAAACGACACAATCTCGCTTTTGTTTCTCGATAATTAGAATGTCCTCGCCATATTTTCTTGGAATTTTCTTTTAGAAATGAGTAAATCCCCTCCATTGCCTCGTCGACTTTGTTACCTGTCGGTCGTCCTCTTTTCCCACCCTCCTCAGGTTGCGGGTTGTACACACGATGCATGCATTCGCGATGGTAGCGAGCTTCTACGGCGATGAGATCAGGTACCGAGCAGACACGCTTGACGATAGAAGCGGCGAATTCATCGTTACGTCCGAGCAGATATTTTAGGACGTTATCTTTCATAGACTTTTCTCGAACCGTTCGAATTGCGTGTCGTCGATGCATTGGTGTTTTTGTTTGATCGGAAAACGGTACTCCACAAAACAAACATTTATATTTAAAATCGAACCGGTCTTCGAGCTGCTGTTGTTGTTCGGGTTCCGGTTCAGGTTCAGGTTCCTGTTCTTCCGAGACTGATTTTGTTCGACGAGCGACAAACGACGCGAGTCTTTTGTTCGCATAATTCTTATAACACGCCCTATGCACACTCACAGATTCGACACTCAAGCATGCGTTGATGGTCCACAAGTCCTCTTTTCTCACTCACCGTCAAGAGAGTTCGAACAGCTCTTTTTTAGCAACATAAATGTCGTCGATTAACGCTTTTTTACAAATAAAACAGTCTCCCATGGTCACAAAATTGTTCAAACACGTGTGCTCACTTCGAAAGGCTCGAGGCAACTAACCGAGATGCTACGAAAAGAAGAACACGTTTCAACACGTAGACCCTAACAAAAGGGTCCCTTTATACCTGACCCCTCCAACTCCAACGGACGCTCTATGCGGGCACTCCGTTATAACGAGTTTACAGCCAACTAGATATCGAAGTTTTTGCCCAGAATATCGGAACCCTCGATTTACACTACGCACAGCAAAAACTCAACACGATACGATATACTAACTTGAGCGCGCTCGACGCTGAGCGTGGAGTCACCGACTTTGCGGCGCGCTGGAGATCGTAATTTTTGTCCAACATAAAAAAATCCAAGAAGGAAATTGTAGGTCTGCATATTGTAGATATGCTCTACAAGTTTGAATTCCACAATTTTTCATATTTATTAAGACCCAAAGAAAAAAAAAGCAAAAAACAAAAATTGTGTCCTAAATTTTTGACTTTATCAATCGATATCTCGATAACGATGCATGATACGCTAAAAATGGTTTGGGCGTTATTGTAGAGCACAAAGAAAGCTACAAAAATAGTCCTACAAAAATTTTCGAATGTCATCGGATAGCCGAGTTATTGCCGAAAAACAAATTTTAAGCGTTTTCAGCTCCTAGGAAAGCTCCTAGGAAAGCTTGGTCGACAATCTCAAGTTAAGCTTTTCTAGGTATCCCCTACAACATATTAAAAAATTAGAAGCGCAAATTCATTTTCTTTTATTTGCCTTTTTTTCGGACGAAATGACTGGACTAGTATAACAACCGAATAATCTTTAAACCATGCTAATGCAGGAACAGTACTATCTCCATGCTGTGTTTAACATTGTCATTCCTTACAGCATTTGCAGTCAGAAATTGAAATTTGAATTAATTTGAGTTAATTTTGAACAACTCTTCTAGTTATCTGCATCCCTTAACATTAGCTAAGGCAGTCCATACATAATTCGAGTTCCTTAGAATAACAATTATTTTTCCCTAAAAACCTGTATTCCTAAAAGAATGGAAATGCAATCCTGATCTATTCTGTATAACCAACAGATTTGAAAGCAATATTAACTGAACCATAAGTTTTCATTAATCAATCTATTCACTGTTTTACCTAAAATATGTTTTTACAATTCCAACCATGTAAACAAACAATTTACTAAAATTTAAGTTAAGACTTAGAACACAGGTCTACTTTTGAATGGAACTAGTTTCTTTCATAAAACTCACGATATTACTTAGTACAGTACTAATAGAGATCTCAGTAGCAGTGGATATATTTATTTAACTTGTCTAAAATATATTAGCCTAAACTATCTTTGTCACTTTAAAGTAGATATTCATTACAAATATTACAAATACTGATGTCATTGGAAATACTTAATAAAGTTTGTCCGATCTTTATATCATCCTTTGGAAAAATGTAATAAAACTTAAATATGATTTTTATAATTCAGCACTTTACTGTTAATTTGAATGAAGTATTAAGGTTTTTAATATTTGAATATAATGTCCCGATGTTGAAGTCAATTGTTTGCAGAACAGAAAAGGGTGTTTAAGGACGAACTTAACCAAACCATTGAAAAAGAAAAATTGTACACATTGGTTCTACTATTTAATGATGATGATAATAAAGTCAATGGTTTTTATAGCGTAAGTTATAATTTTATAAATCTTTCAAATTTTCAGATATTCCAATCGGTTAAAGTGGCATAAGGCTGTACATGAACCAACCACCCTATCCAAGTATCAAAATTATTCTAGGCCACTTGTCCCACTACATTATATCAAACCTTATATAATTGTAACAAACAAACTTAAGAGCTAAATTTAATAATAAATTATTCTTAGCAGTTCATTTGAGACACCTGAAGCCAATCTGAAAGTAAATTATAATAAGCCTTCAACTAGATTCTTTTAAAATATGTATAATAAGAATTTCGAATAAGATAACCAGAAAATATGTTTCAAACTTCTGTGAATTAAGTAGTACTTTATGAAGTATACAATATTTGTACATTGAGGCATGTACAAATATTGTATACTTCATAACATTGTATCATTATACAATGTGTTTGATTCATGGATTTGAGAGCTAGTAATTCCACAACAGATAATGCCTTTATTGATACAAAGAGAATAAGTCTTTTAATTTAAATGATAACAACTTATGACTTCTATTCCAGTGGTAAATACCATAAAACTAATCAAATCGTGAACTAGTCGATTCGTGAGCATCGTGATCACCAACCGGAACAAATAACTGTTACGAAGGAAATAAAACAGTAAGTATACACCAAACATCCTACAAATTCACCAGCTATCCTCAAATAGTGTTTGCCAAAAATCATGCTACTAAAAAAATATATAGTACTTACACAGGTCAAAGCGCAAGCCATGGATGGTGACGCAGCGATTCTTTGGAACGATCGCCGTAATCATAAGTCAGTTCTTCTCCAGGAGAGATGTCTTGAGCGGCCAACAACACGAGCCGAGGACCATCGACCCATACAGCTTTGGTTGATAGATTGCCGTTCCGAGAATGGTTCACTAGACGACCAAGACGCCCTGACTCACGTGTAGCGTCAATACTGAAGAGGAAGAAAAATGTCGATATTCTGTTTTGTTCTTAATTCAAATATGACAGTTTGAGATAGGATAAAATAGATATATTTTTTTACTATAAGGTATGAGAAGAACACGTATTAAGTTGCTTGTCCATTATGAGCAAGGAGTGAATGTTTTATAAATTATATTCCTAATAAATAAATAAAATGGATTTTGGTATTTCACATACTGTATGGAATTATAAAAATATATTATTTTGGTCATCTACCATCATCAGTTCCATTTTAAGTGACTTTACAGTTTCAGTATGTTACAATAAACACTTCTTTAATGGGTGCTACTCCAATTTGTAACTTTTAACAGTGTTTAAAACTACTCACAGGTATTACAAGAACATTCTTGTTTAGTCGGGTTATTAATGCTTATCCTTTTCATAAACTTCGCTTACTTATTCTTTATATTGAAATGTCATATTTAAATAATCTGAGCCATAGGTCATACACAGATAAAAAATACAATAATAGCATCAAACCTTAATAAAAATAATGCATACCAATACTGTTGATCTTGCAGTCTAAAATAATACATGTAGCAGCCAGCATTTGGATCCTGCGCATACATGTATTCTCGTTCCCTTGCTTCAGCAACACCAACAAGTTCTCCTACATATTCCACTACATACTGGCCTCGGTGGAAAGGTTTGGTTGCAATCACACCACGGCCCTTACCATCAAAGTAGGCGATCTGTTACCAAAACATAATTAGAAAAAGAGTAGGATTAAAATATATCTAACTTCTAAAGAATATAATTAAATTATATTTTCTTTAAATTAGCACTTAAACACAACAAAACACATTTAGAAAATCAAACATAACACTCACTCAAAACAATTTCATGTTTTTTAGAATATTGAATTTAATATTAAGTTTTTGTGAACCTGAATAGACTATGTGGACAATTATGAAGAGCTACTTTAAAAAAGTAGGTTATGAAATGAAAGTCACATTTATTATTAATATTTTATCATAGTTCTATTTAACCTGTGCTCAGGAAAATTGGCATCACTAAATAGGCATAGGTTAATGACCCTTGTTTAGTTTTATTTTGGCAAAACAAGGATAAGTAATAGTTACAGATGCAGTTGCTATCTTACTGTTAATTTTTAATCAATACTTATACAAAGTGTGCTATTTTTATTTGAGACTTTTTATGTTTGATTGAGCAAAAAGCCCTAACACAGTAAAAATAAAATTGATTAAATATTCAATATTTTCATACATGTAAAAATAAACAAACAACAAATGCAAAAAAAATTGTTCCAGTTGACTGTATCCAATGGTCAGTGCACTTATAGAAGAGGGGTTTAATGCAATTAAAAGTAAATAAGTAATTAAAATAACGTGAATATATTGACAGGATCGAGGCAGGTTTAACACCCAAAAAATAAAAATAAAAGAAATATGAAATGTGGTTCTTTTGTTGTTTTACAACATGAACAATATAAGTTAAAAAAAGCTAGTAAACAGAATAATATTATATAATAATGTCCTCTTTGGAAATTGATTATAGTATTACCTTTAAACCATCTTCTTTTTGTTCTCTTATAGCCCTCTCTAAGTCCCTCATCTTTTCAGCCATTACACATTTTGAAGTCTTTCTAACACTCCGCCTCACTGGGAAGTACTCAGTTAGCTTATGATTACTGATAACAGACTTAGATTCTGTGGGTTTTGGTTTTTCATCTATTTCTGTTTTAAATTTTTCAATTGGTGGAGAGGGAACATGTTCTATTTTAGGACTTTTAATCTCTTCTTTGAAGTATTCTGTTAGTTTATGACTTTCAGCTAATCGGGCAGCTGCACGGGCGGCTCTGGACCTCACTATATTTCCATTAGTCATATTACTTATACCATTACTTGTTTTCAAAGGTTTTGATTTAATTTCTTTCTTGATTGGTGGTTCAGAGGTTTGTTCTTCGTTTTCAGTCTTTTTGGGTGTTTCTGCCACTATTCTGCAGTAGATAATGTTTATTTAAATACATTTAATAGTTAAATAATAAAAATACAATATCATTTTGTCAACATAATGTACCTTCGTTTTCTGTAGGTTTTTTTCGGTTTAAGATTTTTTTCTTCACAGAGCTCAATGCGATGAGGAGTTTTCACACCCTCTTGACCTGACATTGGGCTAGTTACTGAAAAATAATTTTTATACTGGACTTTGTTTAATTTAAGTTGCTACACCTTTTTTTCATTATTCTAAAAACAAATATATTCCCTTTAAAGTATTGATTATATATAAAATTAAAAAAAAATATAACATAACCCTACTTTATTTAATAGTCCTATTTAAATAGGAACAAAGGACATAGCGTTTTAGAGTATGGTGTCAGTACCGTCTATTTATATTCTTTGACCTTACTAACCTCGAACCATTTCCACCTTAGTATAATAATCACTAATTCACTAACGGGGAAAAGCATCGAGAAGATGAATTTTACGACAAAAACAAACTGCTTCAAAACTCAGAGTCAGACAAATTACAACTGTTTTGTAACAGACCTTGTCAACTACCCTTTCATGTTACAACAAAACGATTATTTAAATAATGTTCATAAATACTTATAAGAAACAAAACGAATTCTAGTTTTATAAAAATTAAATAATCAAGAACAACAAAATTTGCTATGGTCTATTCAAACTCATCAAAATTATTAAAATCAAGACATTTTATCACCGCTTCCTTAAAGCTAGAGTCTTAACGTCAAATTTTTGTCTATACTTATTCCACAGATAGTAGAACGTAGATAAAAATGCAACTAAAAAGGCAATACAGAAAATATGTGTTTTTAACTAACAGTTGATTCTAAAATTAATTTAGTGTAAGTCATAATTTTCAATTATCTGGAAAATATAAAATTTCTTTCTTTTTTATTAAATGGGGCTAACAGGCACGAGATTCGCTTGATGTAAAATGTTACCGCCGCCCATAGATACTCTTAATCAGTGTTGCTAACTCAGAATTTGAAAATTACGTAGGCCAGATTAGAAAATTACGTATATTTGGTAAAAATTGTAGGTATAGGAAAAGTTAGTAGAAAACTGAAAATAAATTAAGTATTCATTAAAAGAGTATAGATATACAATAGACATGTAGTTGAAAGTGCAGTGCAGAGTCAACTTTATTCATAAATAAATATTCAAAATTAATGATAAATATATTTCCTTGAAACATTGGCCCAAATGATCTAAAGATGGTTCAGAGCGTTTTAAATTCGAGTCCGGTAGTGTCAAGTTTTAAGAAACTTAAATTCTTCAACAGGGGCCGTTCATAAAATACGTTCGCATACAAGGGGGGGGGAGGGGTCTGGCTGAGTGTGACAAGATGTGACAAGGGGGGAGGGGGGGTATAAGGCAGCGTGACGTTCGCCGTTTATTATTTTTTGACATGAGCGCTAGCTCTGTGGCGCGACTCTAGCGGCGTTGCGATCCGTCACAACGGGTTTCTTTGTTTTTCCAATACTTGAGAGAGTTACGTTTCCACGTACCCTGCGCTCTCGATTCAGTAACAAATGAAAATACTATTTCTCATGTATTTATTGTTATTTTATTCCTTCATTCGTCATTTAGCAGTGAACTAAATAATAAATGTTTTTAATTTTCAGAATTTGTCTACTATCATTTAGAATTTATCATACTCAGCAGGGGGGGGGTCTTAGTTTTTGTGACGAAATATTTCTAGGGGGGGTCACAAAAAGTGTGACACAGCGTGACAATGGGGGGGGAGGGGATCAAAAAAAGCTGATTTCAGTGTGACGTATTTTATGAACGGCCCCAGTCATTTTTTATGGCAATAGTTATAACTTTATTCCAATTTCAATTAAAAGCTAGAAAACTAAGCACGAGAAAAAATAAAGAAACACATCAAAAAACAAATGGATAAGCTAGATAAAAACATAATATTTACAAAAATATTAAATCTTAATATTATTATGAAAAACGATAATATATTATACTACGATAAAGGATAAAGCAAAAAGCAGGAGATTTAATCGGAAACGGAACATGTAAGTAGTAATTTTGAAAGAAAGAAAGAACTTTATTAGACACAATATACAGGAATGTTTAATAAAGTAGAGTGCACTGGCCCCCACACTAGGATTCCCTGTGTTGTGGGCAGCCAGTCTCTTCCTTTTCACATCTAAACTGTATTGCTTAATTAATTCTACATAACACATTTATATCTATACTATTTTTGTACAATAAGAATGTTTTCTGTGTCATTATAGGACAGCTTAACAAGATATTGTTTGAGTTTTTTAGTAAAAGTATGAAATGTGATTTTTGTAATGTTAGTGAAAATTTTGTTTTTAATGAAGTGGTTAAAGATGAATGGGCCTCGGAAGGAGAAAAAGCGTTGAGCGAAAAAAGTGCGATTTTTAGGTTGCTTATATATAGGTATGCGTTTGGTTTGATTTGGTGTTGTGGGTGTTTGTTTCCAAAAAAGTCTGCATATTGCTAATAAGTATAGTTGTCTCACAGTTAAGAGTTTTGTTTCATTGTACAATTTTGAAGTTGAGTAGCGGAAAGGTTTTCTATAGGATATCTTAAGAATGGCACGTTGGGTGCGCTCAATTTTCAGCATCGAAGACAATGCCGCTCCACCCCATACCGATATGCAGTAAGATAATATCGACTGGCATAATGCAGTATACACTATCTTGTTTGTATGTGGGTCAGAAGGTTTTCTAAGGCGTTTGAAAATATTCATAAGTTTGCGAACTCGAGAACATAGATAGTTTATTTGAGGGCTCCAACAAAGCCTTGAATCAATAATTAATCCCAGGTATTTGGTTGTTTTTGTGGGTTCCAGGAGAGGACAGTTACATTTGTTGTGAAGGTTCAGACATGAGTGTAATTTAATAGGGGGGATAGGGTTTGGTTTGCTGGATTTCGATATGTGAAAACATATGTATTTGGTCTTGGACGTATTTAGAGAAAGGAGATTATCTAAAAGCCATTGAGAGATTTGGCGAAGACCTAAATGAGCTAACCGTGAGGCTTGTTCCCAAGAGTGTGAGTAGAAGACTATAGCTGTGTCATCAGCGAAAGAAAAGAGTTTAGCATTGGTGAGCTGAAGTGAACATAAATCGTTGATGTACACTAAAAAAAGCGTCGGACTGAGAACACTTCCCTGTGGCAAACCGCATGAGACGTTTTCTAGTTGACTGCTATGCCCATCAACTCGAACCCTCTGCTTTCTATTGGATAAATAGGACTGAAACCAACGGAGGATATTTCCACGAATTCCTTGTCTTTCTAATTTTTCAAGTAGTAATGGCCTTGAAACAGTGTGGAAAGCTTTGACTAGATCAAGAAAAACACCGATACACCTTTGTCCTTCATCTAATTTGGAGCTTATTGTTTCAACCAGTCCTGTGGTAGCATCTTCTGTAGATCTACTATGTCTGAATCCGTATTGATTGTTGGCAAGGATAGATTCTTTTTCCAAATAATTCAGTAATCTGACGTTAATGATTTTTTCTGTAATTTTAGCGAGGGTTGGGAAAAGAGAAATAGGACGATAGTTTGAAATTTCTATTTTATTGCCTGATTTATAGATAGGCGTGATATTAGCTATTTTCCACCTTGCTCAATACTAAGATTGCAGATATGAGAAATTGGAATAATGTTTTTTAATAAAATGACCACTCGATTACTAATATTATCATCACCAGGGGCAGAATTTGGTTTAAGAGAACTAATAATTTTTATGACTTAACGCTCGTCACAAGGAAGAAAAAGAAAATAATTTAAATTAGCGGAAATTGATACTTTGCAAAGGTCTTGTTCAGTCTGGTTTGTCTTAGACAATATATCGGAAGCCAATTTATTACCTACCGAACTGAAGTAATTATTTACAATATCGAGAGATTTTTCAGGATTTTCCTGTAGATCAAGAAGTTTATTAGAATTGGATTTAGTTGGGTTAAGGTGGCATATATTTTTGATAGATTTCCATAGTTTTTTACTATTGTCTTTGTTCTTAAGGATGGTGTTAGCCTCATGTAAATTTTTAAGGTTTTTAAGTATGTTATTACAGAAATTTCGGTATTGCGTATATTGCTTTTGGAGCGGTTCGTTGTTAGGTTGTTTTCTTGATAAGATATGCAGCTGATCTCTTCTTCTCACACAGCGTAGCAACCCAGGCGTTATCCATGGCTTTCTAATACTTTGAGAATTTCTTTTATAAATGATTTTTGTGTTGGTGTTAACTGCATTTGAAATTGTACTTGTAAAAGCACCAACTGTTTCATTTATATTTTCGATGTTGTAAAGAAAGCTCCAATCGACCCCTGATAAATCTTTATACAGTTGGTCGTGGTCTAAAACTTTACTTATCAAGTGAGAGCCTTTAACTAAATTATTATTCAGGTGTTTAGTCTGATCGATTCCTATAATGACAGACATGTGAATTGTAATGAATTCAGAAAGGAGGTGCGGTCATATTGGGAACAAGAAAAAAAAATATGGTCGAGGTCATCAATATCGTCTCCACACTCACAAATATTACTGTCAACAACAAGAATCGTTGCTAAATAATGAAGTGCACATACATGTCCAAAACGGAATCTGGAAATGATAGAAGTGACAATTTTAGAACTTTCAACTTTAAAAAAAACCATGGTTTACTAAAGATCCTGGGTTGCATTTCACCATAATATTTGCCTTTGATCTCGCTGCTTTTCAAACAAATATTTTTTTATCACACCCAAAGATGGGTTTTGGGAAGAGCAGCTAAATTATGACAATAATTCATGTAGGGACCTTCCTTAGCAAGTTTTCTTATTTCCTTTTGTACTACAAATTGACGTTACAAGGGAGTCTAGTCAAGACAGCTAAACAGTAGTGTATGTAGAAAGTCAAAAAATAAATTTAGCTAGTGTCGACAGTTGGTACCAAGTACTAGCTGTCATTTTCATATAAATTTAGTTTTCGACTTTCTGCATACACTACTGTTGAGCCGTCTTGTCTAGACCCCCTGATATTGTGCAAAATTTTACAATTTGATTAAAAATGTGTAGATTCTGTGATTGAAGTTCGTAGGTTTACAGGAAACGCCTAAATCTATGTAGATGTAGATTACATAAAAAGATGTAGAGTTGGCAACGCTGCTCTTAATGTCAGATGGCACGCGAGTTTGTTGCCGGCCTTTTATGAATTGGTATACTCTTTTTCTTAAGATCCTAAGTCAAATTAGTTTGAAAACACTTCAGTGTGTAGCTGGTACTACATAGTGCCGATACGACAGAATCCAGGGTGCTACGGGTGGAATTTTGTAAAACTCAGCTGTTCGTATTAATGCGAACAACTCTCTCCAAAATTATAGTTGAAAATGCATAGACGAGAAGCACTTAATGCCACACGCAATCGAAGTGTTTCTCTATTTCCAAACTAACTGCTAACTCCTTAGGCATAATATTTGAATATTTATTATAGTGGAAGTATAGCCCAGTGGCTGCTGGAGCTGGAGCAGTTTTTATAATACTTCAACATCAAATAATTATCTGATTAGTTTTCCTTACCGAAACTATTTATATGTTAAAAAAAGACTGTGTGTACTTATGTACACGACTTAGAAGTTATACTTCTTTGGCGTATGGAAAAAAAAATAAAATGCAGTAGAGATTAACGATAAATATAAAAATTTATCAAAAAGATTTTATTTAAATAAATAAGTTATTAGTAAATATTATTACCGTCGTATATGAAATTGAAATAAAAACACCAAAATAATATTTATTTATTCACACTGTTTAATTGTACTGTTACAAAACACGTGTACTAAATATAAAAATACTAGAATATACTAACTCTGTACGATGTCGAATTTAGGTGTTGGTATGCGCGCGCATCGTAAAAATTTCATTCTCATCATTTTTCTCCATCGCGCCAAAAGTATAACTTCAAATATAAAGAAGCAATGTCCTCCTTTATTTACATTAATAATTATTATTATTAATGTCCTCCTTTGTTTGATATTTTACTGCAGTTAACATGCTTCTTTCTTATTATGAGAATAAAATATAAGGAATCTTCTAGAACAAGATGTAAAGCATCCAAACCTAAACTAAACTTAAATACGATTTATTAACATGATAAATTAAAGATTATATTACACAATTTTCTCTATATTTTACTGCTCGACATTTTATTTGTCAATAAACCATATCGATTGTCTACAATAGTGTTACTGGATCAAAAATAAACTTATATGAAATAAAAGACATAAACATTGTTTTATTTAATTTTTGTTACTATAGCGCAGCAACTTTGTTTTTTATTATACAAGAAGTTACTTATTCACTGGGAAGCAAATGATGTTCTGTGATTATTTTTGGCGGTAACACAGGTGACAGGACAATTAGCTTTGTTTACATTTGATATAACAACTAATATTAACGTATTAAGTAAAATTAATTTTTTAAAACAACGTCTACGACGATATTTAATTATACTTGAAGCAAATGTTATATAAATATGTCACCATTAAAAACTAGTATTCATATTTTAAATGAAACATTAAAAATTTCTTCATAGTGAAGTTCTAAGAAAATTAAATAATCTAGGACCTATATATCTCTTTGGTTAACACTTAAAAAAATTATTATTAAAATAATTGAGTTATAAACTATGGCAAAGAAAATAATTAAATCTTGTTACATATGGGATGAGCTTCTAATGGCAGAATGTGATCGTTTACCGGCAGTCGCTGAAAGAGTAATATTTCATTTACATAAATAAGTATTAGCAGACCGTAGAAACGAGATATGATTTCGTTTAACTTAAAAACTACTTTTTAGCTTAGTGTATACTAATAATAATAATATATATGTTAGTGTTATTTTTTAGGCTTCCAGAGTACATAGTTTGATTGTTAGTTATAATCTTATTAATAAATTGCAAGTTGTACATTCCTCACCAGCGTTATATGAAGACCTAAAGCTATTCCATTCTGAAAATTATTTAGAGCATTTGAAGACACTGCAAAAAGTTGATGACGATTATGTGATTGAAATCCATGATGAAAAATTTGGTATAGGTATGAATAATTTATTGAACCCTGAATATAGTTATGTTAGTAATTAGATGAAAATAATTGTTCATAGTATAAATAAGGTCCAGATTCGTTATTGTAAATTATGCATTATTTTGATACTTCTTCAACCCTTTTGTGAATGAAGAAATGTTTAAATTTCATGTAATATAAGTTGTTTTATGCTAACTCAATTTTATTGTTAATTGCTAACTGCATTTTATTTCATTGTTGTGATTTCCAGGATATGATTGCCAACCAGTATCGGATATGTATAAACTGGTATCAGTAATAGCTGGTGGTTCACTGGCTGCTGCTAAAAGCATTATATTGGGCATTGCTGATGTTGCTATAAATTGGTTTGGTGGCTGGCATCATGCCCAAAGGTTATAATCCAGAGTAATACATTACATTTGAATAAATTAGTTTCTCAGTTTTGTTTGCACATACAGGTCCTTTTTTCAGGTTTTGTGCAGAAGGTTTTTGTTATGTTAATGATATAGTAATATGTATAGAAAAACTAAGGCTGAAGTTTAAAAAAGTTCTATACATAGATTTAGATGTCCATCATGGTATGAAATGTTATATTATTTATTATTGTTAAGTTTATTTATTTATAATTTCATTATTATACTACTACTAAAGTTTATCAACATTATCATCGCCATTCAATTAAAATTAATCAATTGGTCATAAAATCTGTCTCCACAACAGAATGTCTTGCAATTTTTTTTGAAAAATAACCATTTCTCTATGTTTCTTCTGTATAAACAAGACAAGCTTAGATAAAAACTAAGATAATTCTTCCAAGGTAATGGTGTGCAAGATGCTTATAATTTAAGCAACTCAGTTTTCACCTTGTCTATCCACAAATATGAACCTGGGTTCTATCCAGGTACAGGAAGTATGGATGAAGTGGGTAATTTGACTGGAAAAGGGTACACATGCAATGTTCCTTTACATGAATCATATAATGATGAAACAATGGAATATGTATTTGGAAAGTAAGTCAGTCATTGTTTGATACACTCCATATTTACTTGATAATCTCCGGTATAAACAAAAATTTAACCATATTACATTTGTTACATTCTAAGTTCATTTTATTCACTAAAATAGAATAGAAAGTAGAATATACACTTCTGTCTTTCAATACAAATATGTTATTGATACATGTATAATGATTAAATAGAGTGGAATCGAGGGAAGTATTATGTAATTAAAGAATACTACCCACATAGCCTTAGAATTACTGACCAGGGTAAGATACTTAGCATGAAGTATATCCCATAGCTCCCATACAACAACATCATATATATGTGACCTGCTCAATAACACTGTAAAGTACATGACCAGAACATAACAAAAAATTGGAGTAAGTTCAGAGTTGAGACTTATACAAAAATTATTTCAATAAAATTATACATATATATTTAAATAAAACTTTGTCAAAGTTTTATTTAATCTAACTTAAATCATTAAAAGTTGTAATTTTTCATCTATGTACACTTTTTATTTCTTTCAACTTGATATGGAAGTCTCTCACTGACAGTGATTTTTGAAAACTTGAAGCATCAATTGGATATAATAATGTAGTAAATTCTAACTTATATTGGAAGAAGTATCATAGTAATACTACATGTAACTATATTTGTTTTTTAAAAACCATTTAAATTATGAATGTGGATATAGCTTTCAATGATATTCATTTAAACAATAGAAGTTCTCAGTTTTATAATTAAGAATTGAATGTTTGTTTTTCAGAGTATTTCAGAAGGTCTATGATAGTTTCAAACCTGATACCATAGTGGTTCAATGTGGCGCAGATGCTTTGGCTGGTGATCCAATGGGGGGAGGTGGGCTGACAATCAAAGGATACTGTACTTGTGTCAAAAACATCTTAGATAAACAAAAGCCTACTGTGCTCTTAGGCGGTGGTATGTTTTTTTTAGAATTTTTATGTACTATAAAGACAGACACCTAATGTTATAAATACTTTATGTTAAGAATGTTATATAATATATGATAATAAAAAAATATTAGTCAAATATAAAAATGTCAATGATATTTATTTAAGGTGGATACAACTTCAGTAATACAGCTAAGTTGTGGGCTTCCATTACAGCTCTAGTTGTAGATGAAGAATTGGAACAAAATATTCCAGAACATGATTATTGGCCTCTCTTTGGACCAGATTATATCCTCAGTATTCAGCCTTTACTTGGAAGAGATAAGAACTGTAAAGCTTATCTAGACAATTGTATAGCAAAAATAGAAGGTAAGTACATATATAATTTATGAACTCGATTAACTTCAATAAATTTAGTTTTACACAAACACTGCTAGATTTTTAAATAAAGGAAACATGCTGCATACTTAAATCTGATTCTTGGTTTTTCATACAAAATTATATTTATTTACTTTCAGAGTACAGTTAATTTTTTTTAATCCAGTTTTAATAGAAGGACAGATTATTAACATTATCTCACGTGTTTGCTTTGTATTGCAGATAATTTGAAATTTGTTGTTGAAGGTAAAAGCATAAAACACAAGACTAATAGCGAACAAAATGAAATTAGTACATGTAAAAATTTGAAGGAAACATTGTGCAAAAGGCGAAAGAAATTACAGATTAAAGAAAATAATGTTTTAATCATTGATGAATCATCCAATAATGATGTGTACAATTTTATTGATTAAAATTCTCACCTCATATTTTGTTTTCTTACATAATTCAGTGTGTTTTAATAATAAAACACCCATATCAAAAAAAATATTTATTTAAGGTCCATTCACTGAACAGTATTACATAGAAAGATATATTAATGCATATTCTTACATGGAAATTAAATAATCTGAGAATAAAATTACAACAAAAATTTATGAATGATACACACCATAATAATGGAATCACAATTTTCTAACAAGACAGGAATTTATTTCTTTATATTTGTTAAGCAATAATTTAAAATTATTAACACAGTACTGTATATATGTAGTAGGTTTTCGCAAGATTTTCTTATTAAAATGGTCATAGTTACAGAAGAAATGCGTACCCTAACACACAGTATTTTAGCTCTATGAAACAGCCAGTCTACATAATGTGGTTGTGTGAGGTTTTGTTACTAAACACCGAAAAAGACTATATACTTAGACAACATTCACTTTATAGCATTGCATTTACATTTGTAAGCTTAGGCCAGAGCCACTCATTGATAAAATTGAATATATAAAATTATTTACTTTAAATTCTTGACTATTGTTTGTAATTTAGAAATAATAACAATTGGTAGTTAGTAAGTACGTAGTAAGTAGATAATAAAGAATCCCATAAACTGTTAAAGCCCGTTCTATACATAGTCTAATATGTGTTTTTATATATATATATATATATATAGTGCATATAGTATTGCAAGCAATGTGGATATTTAATATTTTTGCATCAGCACACAAGTTACAATTACAGCAGTTGTGTCTTATCTTACATGATTAGATTTTGTATGAAATTATAATAAAGCATTTTTAATGAAATGTCAACTATGAAATACATAAATACTTAACTTGTATTATAATAAAATAATAAGAAAATCTACTGTAGCTAGAAAAATGAAAATTCATACAAGCTAATCATGTAAAATGATTATTGCTGTAAATTTGAATAGTTTAGTCTGATGGTCTTTTTTCACTATGTTTTTTGGTAAACTCTTCTGCATTTTTTGTGAATTTTTTCCTGTCCTTTAAGAATTCCTCAGCCAGCTCAGCACGTAATGGATGTTCTGGTTCAGGGTCATTCACAAGTGCAACTAGGGCTTGTATAACTGAAAGAAAGACATCATAGTTGTGAAAAACAAAAAATGTGGTAAAAAGATTATATTGTAAAACCAGATAACTACAATGTACACTGAAAATAAACATTTGTGCTCCATTGACTTATTTATTATTAATCGGATGAGGTTTTATAGTTAAAGATTTTATAGCTGATTTCCTTCTGTACCTCAACGGTGAAACATTTTGGTTTAGTTGCCAGTTAGTTTACTTGAGAAATGAGGAAAAGAGATCCCAACTAGGAAAAGAGATCCTTTGTATGGCCTGTTGTTAATCATGCATTTTTATCAGAAAGGTCACTTGTAAATATTATAGTATTCTATAAATAATTAACACATTAAAGTTGAAAATTACCATAATAAAATATATTCTCCAATAACATATTAGTTACCTTGGTCAGTCTTAGTTGCTGGTTTCCAATTTTCAGCACTAATGATTGGTAGGCATACTTGGCCTTTTTCATCAATATTAGGGTGATAAATCTTTGTTTTAAAACTTATTTTAGGAGGTTTGAATGGATATTCTGCTGGGAAATTGATCTCAATTCGGAATGCACCTTTATTATAAGGAGGGTTGTCCTGTAAAATGTAATACCCACATAAATAATTAGATCAAAAATTATTATTGCATATAAAAATACCAAATTTACCTAAATAATATTATGGAATAAGAAATAAAACGGAAACTTTCGTAATATTCATTTGATGAGTCATCGACGAAAAAATATCACTTAAATAATACTCACGGGCACAATTAATCCCTGCCAAGTTAATATATTCGATTCATCAACCTGGATATCTCTAAATGACTTCAGCCCTGACTGCCTGATGTCATTCAGCTCCTGAAATATGGACGATCACTTTGTATACCGGTAACTAATAAAGTACAGCTTTTATTATATCTTTAATTACTTTATCATTTACCTTGATTGAACAGTTTATAAACATCACCGTTGACAAAGAAATCTATAAAATAAGCCTTACCTTTTGAAGTCTTCTCGTCGCTGCCATCGTAATCTAATTTACAAAAAAAAAATTCTCAAATAAAGTATGAATATATTTTTTAAATATATTTATATTGCCGTCTCCTTAAACAACATAGTATACGTAATTAATATAATGCCGAAAATCCGATTCAGTTCAGCGATTCTAATTAAATGAAAATGTCAATGACATGTCTTCGGATAGACGGCGGCCATTTCATTCGTTTCGTTACATGCACAAAAACTATGTTTTGTGATAGTGATATTAAAATTATTTTAAAATAAAAAAATAATAAATAATAATAAAATCACGGATGAGATCGTTATACATTTTCAACCAAAAATATCTATCTATGTGTAGTGTGTACATATATGTACTAAGTTTATACGTAGTAAAATCATGAGTAGAACTAAGGTGCCTTATTGGTTCTAAAATTTAGAAGACAGAAAGGCCTACTATTGCTGGCTATTATTATAATTGTTGTATGTACCCTGCAGAATCCAGTCTAAATTGGTACGACCAAGTCTTGATACTTAGATAATTTTAACAGTAGGCATATGCATAGTTCCTGATTATGAGGATTAATTTTACCCTTAGCGGAACTCTGATTCTTATGTCCAAATCCAAAATGTCGTCTGATTATCATATGGGATCGCTTTTTTATGGTAACTTAACATCCCCTTTATACATCTGACACGCTCGATAATTTTTTTTTCTCATTTTCAACCCTTACGTTCAGTAGACCACCCAGACCATGCAAAAAATCAAATTAACGTAGGTTAATCTGATTTACAATATTAAAAATATGTAGAACATGGATAAATTTTTTTTCTTATTATTATCTAAGTTTCCCATCGCAATAGGTCTCTATGACGCTCGAGTAGATATATACCCATTTAGCATCGTGGGCTCCCCTACTATAAACCAATATTAACAGTTTTTATTTTATAATTTAAAAAGTTTTTGTTATCAAAAAATGGCCTCTAAACGTACCAGCTATTAGCATTTTTTTTTGCTAGGTGGCCGGTAGTTAGACTTGCAGCATATGTAAACTTGCTGTGTAGGGATAAATAGTGAACTGAGTATACGGCCTATACGCCGTCTTTGATTAGCTTTAACATTTAAAAATAACAAAATACAATTAGTCAATGTTAAATGCCCTTCGCTGTATTAATCAATATTAATAAATTGATTGTGCGTTTTTTTCTAAATATCATTCAAAATGAAACAAAAACGAATTGCAACAAATTTATTTAAAAATGAATACAATTGGGTTTTTATATGTGATATCATTCACCGGGTAAAAAGCTAATTGTATGATAAATACGCAAATATTGATGGAGTAAATAAGTTCCCACGAAATAAAAGGATGACCTTTAAGTTCGGAATCTGTAGTATTTGCGGCGCCCTTTCATATAACTACAAATAACGATATTTACTGTAGTAATATGAAAGGGCGCCTCATTCCGGGTGTATGAAAGAAGATTTGAGAAATGACAATAGCAGCTTTATCGGAAAGTATGGATTGTTTCCTAAAAGAAAACCGTCGTGACAGATTGATATTTTGTATGCATATTAATGTTTGAATTTTTTCTATATCTACTGAATTTGTGACATTTTCTTTTGAATCTTCACAAGCTTGCTGCACATTGTCTAAGACTAAGTTCTGTGAGCACTTTTCTTCAGATACAAATGGTAGAAAAGTATTCAGTGTACTTAGTTTATGAGAGTACGTTCGTTTATGCTTTAATCTTCGTGGGTGCGGTCGTCGTCCCGACGGCGATTGCGTTGCCGGCGCCCCCACCCTTCCCGGGGGCGGTCCCGTTGTCGACCTTCGCCCCTTGGGGCTCCGCCCCGCTGGAAGAACGAACCTTGCTTCTCGAAAATACGCTCGTTTGAGTCCACCAAGTTGCCCACCTAGAATTATGTTATACATTACCACTGCGTTCGTAGATAGTAGATATGCATTATGATAATCTTGAAGATTAATATTGTTGAGTTTTTATTATATTATGTCGACATGTTTATTTATATTTTTTTTATTGTATTATTTATCCATTTTTATTTAAATATTACAGAATTGTCACAAAACAAGTAAAGAAGTTATTTTTTCTACTTGCTAAATCATAAATATTTCCCACCTTATCGGCTAACTGTAGCGCCAGCGCCTGCATTCTAGTGGGCTCCGAGCGATGAAGGATAGCACATTCACTGGGGTCATCAAGTGAGGCTAACAATTCTTCATTAATTATCATCTTTGAAACAAGCGAATGCACGCGTTGACGCGGCAACTCGAACATGTCGGCCATAGAACGAAGGGATAGTGATGCATAGACATGAGCATATGTAAATAGGTAAGTACGGAGTGACTCCTCTCTGATCAAACGACCCAGCATAGCCCGGACGTTGTCGGCACCAACCATCAAATCCCATACCTGCGAAGACATTGTCAGTTTTAGAATGAGTTGAACTTGACAATGGATATTAATATTATCAACTAATTTGCAGTGAAATGCTCTCATTTTCCTGAAAAATTAGAATAGAAATAGATTTAGATTGTTGTAAAAAAAATCAAAATTATACATTCACACATTATTCATAATCATAACCAACTTATAAAATTGATGACGTTTACCTTGGCATTCATTTTCTCGTTAACGATGAAGTTAAGGCATGCTCGCCAATCCCCGCGTCTCATCGCTCGAGCAGCCGCAACTGCGTGTTCTCGCATTGATTCCGGCGGACCCACAAGAGCCTGACGCTCACTCGCGCGCAAGTTCTGGTAAAACGTCTTACTTATCATACGACGACGGGCATCAAACTCATGTGCAGCCATATACGGTATCTCTATTAACATAGCAGATACCAGATAAACACATTCCAGTAACTCCAAGTTTATATGCATATGGAAAGGCATCTGGCGCTGCTTCTCAATCTTTTCTTGCTCTTTAGATCGCTCATGCTGACGCTGCGGCAAAAGACCCTGAGCGAGTAGTTCTTTAGGTTTACCAGTCATCATTAACTCAGCTAGACAACCGTGTGCTTCTTTTACATTTCCTCGACGGAATGCACACAGACCTAGGTTGGCCATAGTGCGGTTGTACAAAATCTGAGTGCTGGGATCAGAATGCTGAACATTCTCTTGCAAATGAGACATCAGCAAGAGATCACGCGCTTGGAACCAGTTATCATGCAGAGCGTGATGATATATGTGCGACAAGATAGCACGCGTACGTAGACGATCTGATTCGTCGTTGGCATATATGTATTTGCAAAATTTCTCCATCTTCTTAATAGAAGTTTCCTCCGTAGGAGGTTGGTCTTTCTTCACGGCACGTGGGTCAAATTTATAGTAAAGATGATCAATTTTACGGAGATATGCGCGGCATATTTCTTGAGGGGTGCCATCACGCTCCACAACTTGACAGACTCGGTCAATCAGAGCGGAGACTCTCACTTCATCCTTTAATCTCTCAACATATTCATTGGAATGAGGGTCACATTCCTTCAATAGTTTAGTGAACTCATCATCTAATCGCTCAAGCGCTATTAGCAAGCTGCCTCTCACTTGAAATGGAGCAGTTACAAGTTGTTCAGTTTCATCTGTGATTGATTCACTAAGCGTCATGTCCTCGTGAGCTAAGAGAATAGTGACCATGTGATCCACGTTTTCAACAAGCCGTGACCAATATTCAGGCTTCATAGCATCAGACACCTTAGGGTTGTAATCAAAGAGTGCTGCAACAGTGGCTGCGCGTAGTTTTAACTGTAGAGCATCACCAAGATTATGTTGTGCGGCGACAGTGCGCAGTTCATGTAATAGTTCGAGTTGGGCACGACGGTCTGTGCGTTTTCGGCCTCGAGCCGCACTGACTTCTCCGAGTTTCTTTACAACCAGGGCAGCATCAATGTCACTATCCTGTGAAAGAAAAAAAGACCAAGTAAAGTTATAGATTAATTACCTGCAGTGCATGGACACCACATGTGTGAGTCCGGCCATTTCATTGGAAAGCTGGTTCCACAGGCTGGTGGTGTGCGGCAAAAACTGCCTTAAAAAACGCTCAGTTGTGGAACAACGGACGTTGATGTGATAGAATACGGAAGGTATTTTTTATTTGGAGCGGAAAACGTGCAAACTTGTGTCTTCTTGGGGTTAAATTGCACTATTGGTAATGCAAGTGGAGTTCAACGCAAAGCCTAGACAGCCTAAAATAAAGCTCGAGTCCCTAAAGGGATGGCAATTTCTCGCCAAATTTGGCAGTATGCTCTGACTTTGCCTTAGCAATTCCCGTTTGATTGGCCTGGAGACTGGGTTGTAGGTTTATTACATTCGCTGATAGTCGCATCATACGACGTCGCCGCTTGTGCCCATGCTTTAAAGCGTTCTCGCTAACGACGCGAGGCAAAAATTAATAAGTTTATGAACTATTCTTTTGAGAGCTTACGTAAACTTGAACATACTTGAACAGCCCCTAGGACGCAAAAAAAGACCGCATCGAATTCCAATCTGCAGACTTATAGTGCGACACACGGCGACAACCCGCGTAGCGAGGCCGTATAAGAGGCGTAAACAGCAATGCTCCAAACCACACAATGATCCAATTAATACATTGGCGTGTCAACAGACACTCATAGATAATGTTTTTGTATGTAATGTGTAGTTTTAGACTTTATGAGTAGGTATATATGAATAATTCTACTTCTTATTAATTAATATTTCTTATATTATTAGTACTATAAGGCAATACAAAATTAAACAGTGTGGATGAATTTGAATGGTAGATATACAAACCTTAGCAAACATTTTTGGTTTGTCAGAAGTAGCAGCACCTTTTCTTACTGTCTCCCATTCACCACCATCATCAACCTGGTCTTTCTTGCTCACTTTGCCCACCCTCTCACGTCTCTCTCTTCTGGCCCTGCGCCTGTCTCCCTCTTCATCATCATCCCTCTCTGTTGCACGCTTAAGAAAGCGCTCACGAAGAGTAGCTGCCCCTCGTGTTTCGTCATCAGAGCTGGAACTAGACTCGGATGAACTGGAACCCCAATCCATGGAATCAGAGGATTCATCCTCTTGAGGAGCTGGCCGACGTTGTGGCTCTGGTGAGCGCCGGACTTTAGGCTTCTCTTTAACCTTTTCTTCTTCATCTGACTCATCAGATGATGGTTCTTCTATACAAAAATTATCAATAAGTCTCAATCACTCAAATTTTATATTAGACAACAGAAGTGTTACTCGTGTAGGTACTCTAAACTCGAGGCATATTTAAACAAAAGCATTTCACTGGTAGTATTTATTAGTATTATATGTATAGCCAAAGGTTATAAAAAATACTAAAATGGACTCATTACTGACCAACATTGTGTGAGCCAGCACATAACTCACATGGACATAATAGCAGTAGATTTAGCTAGGATTCAACAACAGATGGTGATAGTAAAAGCTTAGTTATGGTAACTTTTAGTCTGAAATGAGTTTACCAAAGCATTTTATTACTATTGCAATCATTTTATTAATAAAATGCTAACTCACCCTTACGTTCTTCATCATCATCTGGAAGATCAGGATTCTCACGAAACTTAACAATTTCAGAATCAAACTCTTTAGTATATTTTCTTAGTTTCTGTCTCAAGGAAGTCAAAGCTTTACTGTTTCCTTTAGACATGGCCTTTCTGCTCTCACGATCATTCCAGGCTGATGTTACCCAGTCTTCTAACTCTACCAGAGCTCGAATGAAGAACCGTGGTGCAATTCCATTTTCTTCCTTTTGAATGACAGAAGAGGCTCGGGTGTATGCCCTTTGTAACTCCTCAAATGAAGCTAATGCAGAGGAGAAATCTTTGATCTTACGATGATTTCTTATTGAATGGATAAAACCTTCCAACTCTTCATATCTTTTTTCTTTCATAGACCGCACAACACGCTTCGTTTCCTCTTCATCATCGCTGAACTGAAAAGTACAATCATTCTTACAAGATAATTTTCTAAGGCATTTATTGATAATTCTTGCAATACTGTGATTATATTGTGTAATACTTTTCTGATTTTATAAGTTACAAAAATATGAAATAATGAGTAAGTCTCTTACCGTATATACGGGCGCTGGTGCTCGTACTACCTGCTCCTCCTCTGAAGAAGTTTCAGAGTCAGAGTCAGTGCCAGTTGCAAAGAAACGACTCATGATTACTACTAAAATTCACCTGAAAAATAATTTAGATTCATTTATATGAAAAATTTTGATTGCAAATATTAATAAAATATTTATATATTTCTAATAATCAAGAAGTATGTAGGTAGATAGAATGAAATATAGATAAGAGGTTATGTATATTACTTGGGAATTATTAGAATATTATACCTACCAATGAAATAAAATTTTATGAAAATGTTATTATGTGAGTTTAGATTGTGCAAAACTTCAGTCATTAAATTAATTTCTTAATAGTTAAGTTTTATAAAGTGGAAAAATGCGCCCACGAAACACTACAATCTACACGTCAAAAGGCAACGCCACTCGCTACAGCCTACAGATGACACTGTGACAGCCGACAGGAGTCAGAAAGTCTAGCCATATTGATACCGAAAAGTTTTCTACGTCATGGTCGTAGTTCATACACTAGGTACCGCATTTGTGTGATTGTATTGTCGAAAACGCTTCGTTTCTGCCAAGCCAAGAGATATTAATACACTACCGCAAAGTCGACAACGCAGCTGCGAGCTGCTGTTCCTAGCATCTCATTCCGTCATAAGAAGTTGATTGTTTAAAACTTATTTTAGATTTACATTAATAAAAAGTTATGTTATGTTCCTATTTGATAGATTTATTTTTGGAAATTGCTTTAAATGATGATGCTTTAGTAGGAATAGCCATTGATGTTGTTTACGTCGAACATGTTCAACTCTATTTCCTATTTACCTGTAGAAATACTCTAGTAAAATAAACAAATATTGTACATCTAATGCCTATATGAATTACCTGTACCTACTAATAGTTAGGAATTCATTAAATTTTTATGAATTGAAAAATATTTTTTTATAGGACAGTACAAAAAACAAGATGAACGTTTATTAGTTAAATAAATAAAATATATCATTAAAAGGAATCCCTTAATAATCTATTTGACTGATTATATTGTTAGTGTTATAGCTGAAATATTATACCTTATCTTAATGACATTCGCTACTATTCTTCATTTTTTCATATTAATGTGCGTCTGTTATGATACCTCAAATTTTGTCATTAAAAAACTAAAACTCTTAAATTAAATATATTACCTCTAGTTTAAAATAATATTTGAGAAACTTGAAAAAAGCTGGATAAAATTGAAATTACAATAATATTGAAACCTCCTCCTAACTGAAAATTTTTTTTTTCGTTAAAACGTCCAAAATAAAACATGTTTTTAAAACAGTACCCAATAAAGATGACGATAGCTATACTGCATTACTGCAATGAGCAGCTTTGGAAATCACGCAAACACATGACGAATAAACGACGTTTTTTCTGTCGTGTGATCATTTTCATATTCCCAGGATTGAATAGTGATTTTGTCTTAAACTCAGTGTGGCAAATAAGAATGCATACATAGTTATTTGGCTAACTTCTACTAGAGTATTCTGTGCTATTCAGTAACAGTGAGTCAGTTATACATTCAAACTCGGCAACTCCTACTCTAAGGTAGTTTCTTAAGTCACATGGCGACATCCGTCAGCGACTACGTACGCTTTGCAAATGAGTAAAATGAGTTAGCATGCGGTATTGAGTCCAGTGTAATAGCGAGCTTGGCTAGTTAGATTTTAAGACAGTCTTACTAAGATTTAGCATAATGTAATAAGAGTTAGCAAGTTAGCCTGTCTAATTAGACTGACCGAATGGGTTCGGCGGTGCTTACTTGCTTACTTGCTGAATATCGCGTAGTGTAATAAGACTTAGCACGCTTAACCGTTCAGTCAGCGCGTGGCAGTCGCAGAGCAAAGACGTTCGTACATGTTTGTTTGTTGTTGCCGCGTGCACCATGGCGTGTTCCCAAGAAAAAAAAATACTTTTCAATATTATCGATTTGTACCGAGACATGCCATATTTATGGCTTACCTACTTAATTCCTTTGTTATGTGTTTTGTTCGTCCCAATAAAAACAGGTACCTAACTAGACATACGATAAAACGCACCTGTATAACAAACGCTAGGGAACCTTAGTTTAGGTATAAATCGGGTATTTTGAATTGATCGTTTCAAGCTTCAAAATGCATAATTGTGTTTTCTTACAGGTAAATGCTTCCAAACAAACTGGCGCAGGGGCAGATAAAATATATGTACCAACTTTATGGTATTACGACGCGCTAAACTTTCTTGGATCAAGGAGTGAATCATGTTGCATAACACCAGAGAGCATCGAAGATGAGGAGGTAAATTGTATTCAATTCTTTATAACAACTTCGAAAACGCGAATAAAAATAGCGGTTTCGTAGAAATATTCAAAATTCAAGACCAATATCCCGATATGTATGGAACAGATGTTTTTTTTTCGCGTATTTCGAAGTTGGATGGACGAAGTTGGAAAGTTGTCAGTAGGTACAGTACATTTACCCTTTTAAATTTTTAGGGTATTATGAAACAGCCAGTATTTTATTTTTATACTATAGACGTGTAAGCGAAGCCATGGGCAGAAGTCCACGGCTTCGCCCACCTATACTTTATAGACGGCTGCGCCTAATGGGTTCGAGGGACAGTACAATGTCTGTCGGGTCCACTAGTAAAAAGTATAATATTTCTTTTATTAAGCATTATTTAATCAGGTAAAATGGTAAATATAACAAATATTATGGTGGTACAACATCAATCATTCTGTCTTGGAAACTAACATGTCCAACAGAATTGAAATAGTCTATGAATTTATTGCGAACAATATTGCCATCTTCATTACGCTGCCTATTTGAAGAACGCTGTAATGAAACTAAGGGTGCAGAGGTTTGTCTCCAATCTCCTTCGCGAAACGTACCCTGTCTTATATTTAAGATATATAGAAGGCAATGCAGAGAGTATTACATATATTATACATATTACATACTACATATACTATGTAGCAGTGCTGCCATATCAGGGGATTTCCCCCTAGATTTAGGGGTTTCTTAACAGAGTTAGGGGCAGAATAGGGGAAAGAATATTTGGGAGTTTTAAGGGAGATTTCGAAAACACACCAGTTTTGTGGATATTACGTTCCTGATTTTGAAACTTAATTGAAGTACAAACACGTGGTAAGAATAGGATTAATTTGAGCTGTCAAAGAATGATGTGATTTTAATTACATTAAAATTCAGTAATAACTCTACACAATAATTAATTCTTATGTAAAAATATTCTATACTAAGTGTCGAAGTGGCTTTCAGGTTGTTCTCATGGTGACCTTTCGGTCATATGTGTCCTGAACATGATGATGTCTTGGGTCTTTCAGAACCGGTGAGGGCATCCCAAGGGATTTCTGAGGGGAAATCAAATTAGTCTATCGCCGATACCTTCTGGCAACACCGCTATGTAGTCTACTGTCTACTTGTTCTCACAAGTCACAACTGCTAATGGTCAGTGGTCACTGCTAATTACGTACCTAGTGCCAACTGCCAACATAAAAACTAAAAATATTATAAAATATGCATGAAATAGAAATACAATTAATTTATAGATAAATTGAAATCGTAAAAATGGAATTTACAAGTTTAATTGTTCCTCTAACGACAAATATGTGTCGGACATGTTTAGTAGAGTTTGATTCTAACGACGCCACCATGTTCATGAAAATACAGGATCTCATTGAACATGAGAACATAAAAATCAAATTAATTGATATATTGGTTTTTCTCAATTGCTTGGAGGTATGTTGAATATAAACTGTATAACTATTAAATTAAGTATTCCCAAACTGTAGTTCATCTAATGATTACTTGTTTCCAGCATAATGATGAAGAAAATTGGCCTCAAGGCATATGTTCTTCATGTGTAGCTACAGCTATAATGGCTTATGGTTTCAAACTCAGCTGTTTGAAAGCTAATGCTACTCTCACTCAAATTCTATCTATACAACCTCAACTTCCGCTGAGTTCTGATTTAGATAATATTGACATAAATGTTGTTTATCAAGACCATGAATATGAGCTACCATTTTTTAGCAGTCAGTCAGTCTTGGATTTTGAGTCAAGCTTGCCTGTAAATAAAGAACTGACTCCATTACCCCCGGTAACTGAGATAACAGCTACGGAACACCCACCAAGAACAGTTGGTGATAAAAAATATGCATGTTCCTTTTGCAACAAATCCTTCACAAGGATATTTAGTTTAAGGTATCACATGGCAAAGCATAGTGGTTTCCAAAAATATTTGTGCCCAAAATGTGGCAAAAAATTCTACACAAACAATGGATTGAATCAACATCTTATTTCCCATAAAGATTCTCAATTTAAATGTGGATTTTGTAACAAAACTTACAAAACTAGACAATCATTAAAAGAGCATTTCAGGTTAGCACATTCAAACAACCGATATTCATATATATGTGTAACATGTGGAAAACAATTTACTGTTAAATCCTCACTTATGAAACACACAAAAATTCATACTGGCCAAAAACAATTTTCATGCCCTCTATGTCCAAAAACCTATACTAGGGCTTCCTATTTGAGAAGTCATAGCCTAATTCATACTGGTGAGCTAAAACCTAAACCTTTTCAGTGCACTTATAATGAGTGTAACAGAAGTTTTTCTAGTAAACATTCACTATTAGTACACTTTGCCTATGCTCATTCTACTGAAAGACCACATAAATGTGATATTTGTTTTAAAGGATTTGCTACTAAATCAGGCTTAAGAGTCCATAAAGAATCACATGCGGGAAGTAAAGAAGTAACATGTAAGATATGTCGAAAAAAGGTTTCAAGCCGAAGGGTTTTACAAAAACACATGAGAATTCATCAAGAAAGTCAATAAGAAGGCTATGAGTATGATGCAACTTCCAGTAGATTAGGCTTCAGTCTGAGTATTGTTATTTCTATTCTTAAGCTGTATGAATCAATAAAGACATGAAGTGATTTTTTTTAGTATTGTTGCATATTAATGAACTATTAGTCTATACATGTATTTTCTCAATAAGAACCTTTGGTACAAGTAATAACATAACTTTGAATGATTCTATAAGTGATAAAAAATAAATAATAAACATTTAGTGTGTATTTATATTTATTCTGTATATCTTACAAAATTGTGAAAGCAGCTAAAAAAAAAATGTGATAGATATTAGATTAGAATGTTAAGAAACTAGCTATAATACCATTCTTTAAACAACATTAGTAATATATAAAATTAAACTGAATACATCACTACAGCAATACATACTAGATAAATCTATTACAGTAATAACTATAATCACTATTAAAGAAAATGAAGTTATATTAAGACTGTTTTGCTATTTAAACATTAATATTATTTAAGTTTTCTAATCAAATTTTCAAATAAAAAAATTAAGGATGTACATGATGTTTAGAGCAGTCTTATTTCTTTTGACTTGCTCATTTATATATAATCATAATATTGGAATGAGGTTATATTACTTTCCCAATAACTTGTTCATTTGTTTATTTTGATGACCAATTTTTATGTCAGCTGTATCAGCTTTATCCGTTATCTCATCTATTAAATGGTTTTGAGTTTCAATTTCTTCACCAAGAGCCATTCCCAAGCCTTTTAATCTAGAAATATGATGAACCATTTCATCCAAATTGTCATCTAACATTTTATTTACACGTTGAGTATCAGACATAGGTTCTACTGTAGTTTGTTTCTGGTTTAATCCTCTGAGACGTGTAGTTGGGTGACTACTAAATCGCTCATCTGGTGAAGAACCACCGAGACCGTCAAGTGTTTCTCCTAACTTACTACTGGGACTTGGGTTAATACTAGAACTTGTTGATGCTAAACTTTTAGGTGGAGTTTGGTCAGATTTACCTGAGAGGTAATTTTTAAATCCGTAAAAGACAGATTTGATACCATTCAGGTGTTTCTGGCTGTAAGTCAAGTTTGTGTTGATTTCGTCCAACCTTCTACTAGTGTTTTGTAGTTGTTCACGTTGACGGGCGAGTTCTTCAGCAGTGGCAATTCCAACTTGCTCCGATTCACGAAGTAAACCAATGCTCCTCGAAGAAGAATCAAGAGTACGCTGTTCGATTTCCTTTTGTTTCAGTAACATTGTTTGTCTTTGTCTCTCTAAGTCTGCGATGTATGATGACGTTTGAGTCTGAGGTTTAGGGGGCGGTCTTCTTGATGCGAAACTATTAACAAAAGTGTCATCATCCACATCTTCATCTTCAAAGAGATTACTAGTATTATTAATGTACTTATGACCTGACATAATAAACACACTGAAATGTTTAAGTTGCTGTCTAGAAGGTACTACTGTAATCTTTGTTTATACACGTATTTATGATAACTATTGTGATTTAAATACTTAATATATCTATGTTAGTACACTATAGTACACCAATATTAAATGGCGAACTTTGAATATTATTAAACAACACACTGATAAAATAAAGTATTCTAGAAAAATATCATTAAAATTTGAGAAATCGGAAACGTAGGAATTTAATGACTTAATCAGTGTTGCCACATGATCACGGCGAAGTACCCCTTGAGCCTAGACTAATTTAATTTTGCACCAGAAATCCCCTATCCCACCACCAAGCTGATAATAGCATGGGCCATGGCGCATTTCTTTAAAGTGGTGGTCATGTTGCTATTGATGAAGCCAAAGCGATACTTGGTATAGATTATTTTTAGCAAATAAGAATGATGAAAAAGTTTCAAATACAAAAAAAGTGTAGTCTTATTACTGAATTTTCATGTAATTTTAGAATTTGTACACATTAAACACATAGCCACATTGTTCATGGACAGCTCAAACGAATATTAAATTACATAGTAAGCTTAACAACACGAATCCAATTTTTACGATGTGTTCGTACTTCAATTCAGTCTAGTTCTAAAATCAGATTCGTGATATACAATTGATACACGACTGAAGTGAAACTTCATTCACTCCATCTGTACGTATCTCCATATTTATATATTTGTGTCTGTACAATTATACATGTATGTACAAATACATATATTAATTTTCTACAAATATTTAAATTTATTTCATGTTTTCATTTGTAAATTAATATTTTTGCATAGATCTCTTATTTTTATTAATTATTTTCATTATTGGATACATCAGTAATTACTGTGGTTGATTGTAAAACCGAGACGAGGCTTATGGTATGAAAAATAAGATACATATATTTTCGAATTAAAATTAGACAGATATCTAGAAAAAACTGTATCGATTGTTGTTCCATGTCTTGTAGTTGGCTCATTACGGTTATTATTCATTTGTAGTTATAAAATTTGGCTATGAGAGGTAGAGAGAAAGAAAATGTGCGCGCGCACTGCTGTCTCTTTCTTATATCCCCCAGTCAACCTCCGTTCGCCTTGCCCGATCACACTTTTCTTACGTCACGCGTTAGCCAGCTTACTCCCCAAGTCAAGCGTGCGTAAAGAAGTTTCACTTCAAAAACTGTATTTGGCGTGTTTTTTAAATTTGCCTAAAAAACCCAAATATTCTTTTTCCCCTATTCTGCCCATTACTCGTTAAGGGATCCCTAATTCTAAGGGGAAATTCTCTGATCTGGCAACATTGTACCAAATACGATTACAATTGACATATTACAGTTGGTTTGCCTTATAATACCTGGTAGGCTGTAGTAATTCGACCAAACTAGCTACTTCAAGAAATAAATCCTTAAACCATAGTGTTTGTTTTTATGTACTGTATTAATCTGTCAAAAAATAGCGAACATCTTTAAATTACATTACTTTAGATACATGTGTATAATGCATGAGAAATCGACTAAATACGACAGTGTAGTCGAAAACCTGTAGCTTGGGCACAAGATGAATAGTTTAAACCATAAAATGTTTTTTTCCTCTAAATTAGACACACACTTGTTGTGATACCGTAGTAACTTTAATTAAAAAAAATTTTTCTTTGCTCTGAATTGTGAACTGTTGTTTATGTTACTTATTATTATCAATCATCATTGTAAAACTTTAATTAACTCCCATGTACTCGCTTTGGCAGTACATATACTAATCCACTCCTTGATATGTATTAAAAGTTAATAACTTCGTTCAACTGAATAAATTTGTTTAACTTAGATTTAGTAGCACATTGTTTTTAATGACATTGAACATTGCAAAGAAGGAAAATTTTACAATAATTTTCAATCAAAAATAATTATAGTAAAATTTTCTATCAACAATGCTAGCAGCAAAAGGTACACCTCACCCTTTTGTAGTTTGTCTTCAAATTTAATTCATAAAAATTCATGTGCTATATTTAAAATTATCTCCTTGCAGTTAACACAGAGACAGAGGAGCAAAATCGAATAAGATTTCAGGTGGAACTAGAATTTGTGCAATGTCTTGCCAATCCAAACTATATTCATTGTAAGTTATATCTTAGCTTAGTACTATATTTATCTCTTATTTAATTATATATTACTAATTATATTAATCATTCAATCTCGTATACTAACTATCAATTGTTTAGTTTTAGCACAAAGAGGGTATCTTAAGGAGCAAACCTTTGTAAATTACATCAAATACTTACAATACTGGCGAGAACCTGATTATGCTAGATATCTTAAATATCCAATGTGCTTGCACTTTCTAGAACTTTTACAACATGAAGCATTCAGGAGAGAATGTGTTTCGGCCCAGGTATTTTATATAGATCTTAATATATTATAGTTTTATTGTTCAAAGGCCTTCTATAGGCAAGTCAATGTAGATGGAATTAAAGCCACTGGGACTGTATTGTGTAATGTTTTTCTTAGGTTTTTCAGCAATGTGCAAAGTCCTACTCTAGCCAACTCTTAACTTCAACACATTTGTTTAATTATTGTTTGGTATTTAGGACAGAGATTTCCTGTGTGTTATAATTTAACAGAAATCAACTAAATTTTAAAATTAAAATATCAGTAAATAACCCTTTGTCATTAGGTGTGTAAATTTATGGATGATCAAGCTATACTACTATGGCAACACTACACAAGAAGAAGAACACGTACATTGCAACCTCCAGATGTGCCAGCACCACCAACTGCTCCCACTTCAAACCAACATGGCCCTCCAAGACAGCCATAGTAATAGCATGTACATTTAAAGCTGATAGAAGATGTTTTACAGCTTAGAATACGGTTATAAAGGGGAGAATAATATCACATGTTTTATATTATTTAAATCTATTATAAAAATAATAAATAAATATGTAAATTGTAAGTTAGTTAATTTTGCACATTTGTGAATAGAGCACAGCTAAGTGTTTTTTTAATAACCATAATCTTTAACCACTAATTGAAATTAAATTACAAGATTATCAAACACAATATCTCATTGCCAATCATGCCTCCCACTACACAAAACAATGTTGTTGAATAGAATTTTATGTTTGTGTGAGTATGGTGATCTGTAAATAATGGGCTAATGGATATAAAACAATCACAGTTTTCTTAGACACAATAACATCAATTCTATGTTTTAAAATAGTTTTTAACAAAGTAACATTTGAAGAAATATAATTTATTATACCTTACAACAGCTTAAGTAGAACATTTAAAAGTGCCAATTTACATCTTCTATCTACTATTTTGATTGGTTTAAAAAAAATCATTTTCACACTACATTAATAAAATTATTCAAATTAATTCAATAAAACTCTTTATTTTTTTACTTATGAATTTTATTTCACAAATGGTCGAACTCGTTGCCTTCGTCGTACGACACACATGGCTCGTAATGTCAAAAAGTACAACAGTTCTACAACACTCATCATACTGAAACCCATGCATAGACCCAATAAGCCGCCTGTATTAGCTAAAATATATGATCATATTACAAATTTGATAGAAAAACTATTAAAATTGTTTACTATGAATACCTTATAATGAAATGTACATAACATACATAGTAATTTATAATAAAATGAGTGGTGGCCTCAGATGTCTGGATTTCTAAGTTTAATTAATAATTTTATTGCTACTCTTCTTTTTAAAGTCACTGCCAGCATCGGATTACTTGATATATCGAAATTATTACAGTTCAGTTTCGGTTATTCTGAGACCAAGGCTAAATTAGACCCCAATAAGCTTGAAGTGTACAGCAAGGCAAGAGACGGTACTACACACTGGGCCGTCGCTTGCTCCTGGGCGGAAGTTCCCCAGTACCAGCTCCTTCCACTTGACCTGACCGTATTCAACGAAGAGCGATTCGAATCCTCGGCGACCAACCCCTTTTCGACTTTTTTACTTTATCCCTTGGCGTGACTTAGAGATATCGGGTATCTCTCTATCTCCCACCGCAATTGGCACGGAGAGTGTTCAGAGGAGTTGTTCGAATTAATCTACAGCCAAGTTTCATCCTCGAACTTCGAAATTCCACCCGTATCACCACGACGTCCGCCGTACCTCAACCGAGCAGTTTTTTAAAGTAGTTTTTGCTGTGCACCACCACTATGTGGAATCAGCTGCCCACTGAAGTATCAGTAAGTATAAGTAAGGGTCCGTCATGAAAAGAGCGTACCATATCAAGTAGGAGGCCGACAACGCATTCGCGATTGAGTGTCCATGGACTTGAGTATTACTTAACTTCAGCTGAGCCTCCTGCTTGTTTGCTCTTAAAAAAGGCACTGTAGCTAGATGACGTGAGTAGCCTCTTTTGCGCTACAAACGTTGATTTTTGGATCTTCGTCAAGTGTCTGTATTTGACGACGCCAATCAAACTCAATTCTAGTTCAAAAAGCTGTTAAGTCAAACCAATGGCAAAAAACATTTCATACAAAAGTATACTTACAAAGAAACTCCGTCAAACCAAATATTTCCCCTTTAGTGAACCTAAGGAATGTCTTGTCCTCGAAGTAGAAATGTATGACTAACATATTTGCTCTGAAACCGATAAATCCAATTATTTAATTAGCCAAGCAAGTAATTGCCATTAGTTAACAAGTAGTTACGTGAAATATTCCGATGTCATGTTACGCGACATTTGTAGGCTTTGCGCGTAATTAATGATGAGGTTTTTATTGAGTGGTGCTGTGCTTAGTCGTTCTAAATATGATATTTCTGTACAAGAGGGAAGACAATCTTCGCATGATTGGTCTTTGTCTGAAACATTACAAAACATCAAGATATTAAAAAAAAACTTAAGAATGTAAAAACTTTAATTTTATTATTCCGACAATATATTTTTTATGCTTTATAAAATTTTTTGGGTGGTTTTTTCAATATCACCGTTTAAACTGAAGTATTTATCATATTTGTCTAATTGTTTTTTTAATCAGATCGGTGTTTTAGTCTTCCACACGACTAAAGAATTATGTAATTTGAGGATAAGTTCTAGTGGAGCACAGACTCTTTATTTCTTTACAAATTTAAAGCAATAGTACCAAACATGTGAGATTATTTAACAAAATGACGACGGAATAAGTTCTACCTACTTTTAGGGAAATATTTCCATATGTCGCTATAGCACTTTGCATCGGCTTTGCCACATATTCGCGTGGTTTTGTTTTCTGAAACATATGTCTAGTTGTATAAAATTCTTTAACATAAGCAATATTATTTCAATTAAATATTATATTTTACTTGGCATGTAATAAAGGACACATTTGCATATTTCTAACATTCGTCGTGCTTCGCATTCCATTTGACAATTTTTGAAGGTGTAAGTTCTGAAAAAAAAAAACAGGTTTGGTGGTTATATTCTGGTTAGCTTTCTCTTTTCTAATTTGTAAAGATCTTAACATTTATTTATTATAGTAACATTTGCAATATTGTTGTGTTTATTCTTCTGCTATAAGTTTATAAGATGGTCTATTTCGTGTTATGAAGCCAACTATAGATACATTTACAAGGTTATCTATGCCTATTTTATTTTACGTGACCCGTCTGCTAAATATTTTACACATTATATTTTATTTAGGCTTAAAGATTAAGTTTTTATTTCGTATTTGATATACGCAAGGTTGATAGATAGTAATTTTAAAAGTAGGCTTACCTGTAGAAACCCAAATTCCGCTCACTTGAAAATAGGCAAAATCTCTTACTAACGTCAATGTATTTCAAGGCAGGTTGGGCGTCCAATATCCGTGGCTTTACAGCGACTCTAGCTTCAATTCCTGGTCCATAAATTTCTCCTAATTTAGCAATGTTAGGGGTTTCAGTGGGATTATGCAGGAGAATCTGAAAAACCAAAAGCATTTCCTATAATTTGTCAAACGGCTTTATAAGAGTTAAATAATGCTATTTAAAGAGATATTTATTTACAGCAAATAAGTTTATCTGTTTTGTTAGACGCACAGAAGTCTTTCTGCTACTAAAATGGCAACTCTGGTAAATATATTAACCTATAATACGATCAACAATCAAGTATTGATTGATTTGAGCTGCAACAATTTATATAGACCAGAAAAAAATCACATACTTTAAATCCAAGGCTTTTGGTAGAAGCACAGTAATATTCACCAATGTTTGCATCTAATATTAATGTTAATCCATGGTCTGTACCGATTCCTGCGAGAAATTATCATTATTTTCCTAAATATTTGCTTTTTGAATAAAAGTTAGTCTACATAAAAACATATACTTAATATTATATTATTATTATTTTACAATATGTTATATTTTTAATTATTATAGGTCATAATATAAAATGAACTAACTCTTTGGAATATAAAAGTTTATGCCAATGTCTTGATGAAATATGTAAAATTTTTTTTAAATATGACATCATTTTTAAATTATATAGGTTGTATACTGACTTTATAATTAAAATTACGACCATTACGCCCAACAACATTTTTAATGAAAAAGAAACTATGTATTTCAAAATATATGTACCTTATGCGTTATCTATTTTTTTAAATACCTATCAGTAAATAAATACAAAATATACCTTGAGGTTTCCATGGAAATCCATCATGTGGAGCATCGTCAGGGTATCCATTTTCCGGAGTCCAATCTACAGCTGGCGATGGAAATGTTATATTCATGTCGTTTAAATCTCTTCTGCAATCAAATTATTTTATTAAGCAACTGTCAACACTAAGCTTTATTGACAGGAAGTTGCAAACCGATTAAAAGGATATAATATATCTAGTCAGCGAATTAATGCGATAATAACCTTAGATCTTATGTAAATTACCTACTGAATTCCTGAGTAAAATTGCCGACAATCTCCGATCCAGCATCTGAAATCCTTCTCATCGAAAACTTTAAGCTTAAATTAATTGTTTGTAAGATTTACCCTTTCATATAATATAATGGTGCCTTAACCCACAGGTAACTTCAGATGGTACATGAAAAATATTTCAAAGATTTTTATTGCAAACTTACGGATTTCTAAACATCATTTCCCTATGTACGACGTTAAATGTACAACAAAGGCCTTCATCTGTGAGCTGAGCATTGAAGAGATCTTGGCATTTCATTATTTCAGAGCTCCAGATGCATATTGCTAGCATTTCTTCACATGGTTGTGTTACCTAAAAAATAATCACGTCATTTTTGTTTATGCCATACATATGAAGCCGCCTCTATAGAGATTATTTGAAGTCTTTTTCTTTTCAAAATTTATACAATAGAGTTGGAAAAATTATGATATATTCACAAAGAATGCCATATTTTAAAACAACTAAAATAAACATTGCGTGAATTCTGTCGACTGAAATTTATATTATAGTTGGAACCTTAATAATCCGAAAATAGACAGACAATTTAGGCAACAAAAATAATAATCTTTGCATATATTAAATAATGGATGTCAAATTGTATCCAAGACATTCAGAATATCAAATGATTTTTTTTGGGGCAACTAACATGTTCTTACGTTGATAAGAAATGATCGCATGTGATCCCAATCCGCACTTTCAGCAATTGTGTCTTCAAACAGATCTGCATCGGTTTGTGTAGAACATAAACTTTCAAGTAGTTTCTTTTCGAGGGAATTTCTGTAATTTTTGTTAAATCTATGTTAAGATCACTTGTCTCTCTGTATCATCTACTTACTAGCCTTTTGGAAACTTTAAGCGTTCATTATTACTTACCCAGAAGCCATATACCGTTCCGCAACAGATTTTTTCGCCTGATTAACATTGCAGATCGTAAGTGCCGGAAACGGAAGCTTGTTAAGTGGCATATCTTCCGGGTTGATGCTCACTATCATTGGTGACTTCCGCCATTTTGCGTAAACGTTCAGGATAAAAAATCCTGCGCAGACGATAGAACATAGAAATGCTGCTAGCCAAAAAAATCTGGAATGAAGTAATAATATGTTTCAATTATACTTTTTGTCATTGAAAGTACGTGATATTAATATTAATTGAAAAACATAGCAGCATAGTTTTACCTTTCAAGCCAAGTTAATTTCTTTTCGCCGATATACCGAAGACCATGTAAAGTTGACGTTAGCAAATAATCTCTCAAATCTTGAGGAAATCCTTCGATAGTTTCTTGAGTTTTATTTTTCTTGTAATTCAGGTTCTAAGGAATCATGTGTAATATTACTCTTAAATAAAGAAAGTAATAATTCACATCGAGTCGATTCGAGGATCTTTCCTTTTCTTTTCTTTTTGAAGCGTATTTATTTTATATCTTGCTCAAATTAAAATTTCACATTTCAACAATTTCTTTCTTTTATTTTTAGTGGTTCACCTAAGTAATCTATATATATCTAACCAATGCACCTGTTTATGTAATGATAATACATAAGGCTACCTACCTCAGTACTACTTAACGTAGATTTATTGAAATTCCAGCTATACCAAGGCGTGTTAAATGGATTACTGTGAGATATCCATTCATTATGCTAAAAATACGAAAAATTATATTCATGATCGTTGCCAACACTATTATCTTTATCTTATAAATATTCAAAACTTTATCTAAATATGAATATCTATATTATTGAAACTGCCAATCTATATTATTATTTAATCAATAGTAATATCTATATCTATTACTGAAACTGCCAGAAGGGCATACAATGTACAGTTTCAGTGCCCATGGGCGGCGGCGTCACAGATGAGACTACTGCGCACTTGTTTTATTTTCTTATTTGTAAAACATACATGTGAGTGAATCTCCTGCCTAGTGACAATTAATTAAAGTTTTATTGTTTTATTTACATTAAGTATTATTAGTTACCTTTATAGAACTGGATGTTTTATTCCGTTTCCCGCGGCTTTTAGATATCATAGCTACAGCTTTATTGCTTGAAAACTTAGCTGTGTCTAAAATTTTGTGTACAACCAGGGCAAATGTTGACTAGTTGCAAGCTAATTTTCTAGAGCCAATATTTGTAGTTTAATCAGTTGATTGCTGCGATCGAGTGATATACCGTCCTTGCAACGCCCCCGATACTCGCTCTTGATGGCAAAATAATATATTATTTTAAACTATTTTTCCCTGTAGCCTTAACTCGTAATTATCGTAAATCAACTTAAACAGCTATAATTTTCTAGTCTCGTAATCGTAGTCAGACAATTTAATTATTTTCGTTAATGTAAGTACAACTAAGTAAAAAATATCTAGTCTTTATGAAATTTTATAAAATTTTTAGGTCTATTTTTCATATGTAAATTAATGTATTAAAGGGAAAAGTAAATTGCATTTTCAAACTACTGCGATTAGGAAATATAAAAAATATTTTAATTTTCATTGAAACTTATTGAAACGCAGAACTAGAAACTGGTTATAAACATGATCGTTTAAAATATTGGTTACACTTACCATTATTAACTATATTATGCTGATGGCTATAAAGATTTCGTGTCCATAAACGCCTAATTCTATGTTAATTACAGTTTTAGATCAAGATGCTCACGCGATCCTGATAGTCCTGACATGCTAGTTATTTTTATGCTTTTAAATTTCAATAACATTATTCCAATATAAAAATATTTAATAATACAATTTTCAAACAGGCTCGAGTATTTGATTTTATCCCAAATAGCTAGACTATTAAATAAAGAAAATAATGTAGAATAAAGATAGTATTGTTTAATTTGTACTTAAATTTAATAATGCATTAATTTAGTTTGTTAACTAGAAAAACAGAACAATCGTTGATTAGCGTATATTTGTTTTTAATGAATTGCTGTTTGAATGGAACAAACCTTTGCGTTATGGTTCTAGGAAAGTATTCTAATTTGTAGATTTTATTGCTTTTTTATTACAAAGCAATTCGTATTTGCGCTTTCATTAGTTTGCGTTCAGTAATTGGCGACTCTTTCTTATAAAATAATGTTTAACAAAATAGACTAGAGTATAGGGGATTTAAAATCGTTAGCAATTGGTTTTTTTTGCAAATTGCAATTGCAAACCTTTCCTAGTCTGACATACATTCGCATTTATATTTTACAGTATAATTGTTTTCTTATGAACTGAAATAAGACAATAAAAGGGTGTGGCTAAGATCGTAAAAGAAACTCCGAAAAACAATTTTCCGTTTCATATATTTTGTTTATTACGCATACATATTATAATTAATATATTTAGGTAGTATGTACAAAAGTAAAGTCCGTTTAATATTTTGTATAAAAGTAAGAAAGCCATAGGAAAGAATAGGCTGACGCACTTGCACTTTGAAGAGTTCCTAAACGAAGGGGAGATCGAAGGAAAAGAGAGGCACCTCGACGTGGCTCTAGAGCGTCATGAGCTCGCGGTCACAGCATGGCGCGTGACGTGCTAGAGGTGTCTAGTTACCAAGAAAGAAAGTAAGAAGTTTTCACCAGCGTTGTTGGGGGTGAGCTGGGGGAGCGTTGTGGGCAACCTGCGCGTGAGCTGCTAAGTGAGCGGCACGAGCGGCGGCAACCTCAGGGGTTTCCAAGATACCAGCACCATTTTGGGCCAATCTGATGTTAGCAGCAGGTCCTTGCCAGTTGGCACCGTTGTTGTTCCACTGGTTGTGGGCTGGGGCGTTCCATTGGTTGTTGGCGGGGGCGTCCCATTGGTTGTTAGCGGGTGCGTCCCATTGGTTGTTGGAGGGAGCGTTCCACTGAGATTGAGGAGCAGACTTGGCGGCGGAGAGAGCAGCGAGGTGTGCGGCACGGGCTTGAGCTACTTCTGGGGTTTCAGCAACTGGAGCGGGGGCGGAGCCAGCAGCATTCCAAGCGGGGGCAGAGTTCCAAGAGGGGGCAGCAGGGGCAGCGTTCCATTGGTTGGCTGGGGCACCGTTCCATTGGTTGGCTTGGGCACCGTTCCATTGGTTAGCCTGGGCACCGTTCCATTTGTTATCAGCTTGTTGCCAGTACTCTTCGTTGTCCCATCTGGGGTCGTATGAGCCATCATCTTGGGGGTTGGTGTTGTGTTGGGAGGCCTGTTGTAACGCGCTAAGATGTGCAGCACGGGCCTGGGCTACCTCAGGTGTGTCGAGAATATTCCGTCCATCCTGGGATAGAGCGATGTTGGCTGGGGGACCGGCCCATCCAGACGCGTGGGCACCGCACGCCAACGCCAAGCAAGCTACTACAATCTATGAACAAAGAGAAATTCGGTCAGAGACAAAATACAGTGTACTGAGAAAATATATTACCTTTGGGCTTATGTAATGTTAATGTTTCATAGACAAGGTTGTAATTGTGTAATTAGCAACTAATTATAACCCAGATAGATTACGTGGATAAAAAAACGAAAGTCACCTCAATTAACATTCATATTATACATAACTAATAAAACAATGAAGTAATAATAAGTAAACCTACAAAGTTAACGGGTCAAAAAGTATTTGTACTTGTTGAAAATAATTTACCTAATAATTAAGTTACATCATTTGTCGCGAAATATCTAAATTATTTAGTATTAAAGTGACAAATCCGGTCGTTAAATTATTCTATGATGCCGGTTTGCTTGTTTCAATTTTATTTATGCCCTAGTTTTATGTACTGCGTATTAACAGTTTGTAGCATGATTATTTTATTTTAAATTCGAAAATAATTTAAATTTTTTTTTTATATAATTATTAAACACGTAATTATTTTTAATTTTATTAATTTAACCATTGAAGTGATAAAATTCGTGTTATAATTACAAAAATGTTGTTGTAGGTTATGTTTAATTCAGTATTAGATTTTTATACCACAAATGACATTTCATTAATCAGAATAAGAATGTAGTAGGTGCATTTTTTTTGCTTTGATTAATCATATTAAAAGCCCTTGCTACACAAACACTTAGCGAGAGGTCTCAATGTTAACAAGAGGCTTGGAAATATGCGACTAATTATTGTGCAAAGTTATAATAGTTAAATACTTACAATTAACATCAGCATAAGATGGACATATAAATCTTATTCGAGTTTTCATACAAAGGTTATTACATTATTTTCAATTATTTAAATAATTATTCGTGAGAATGCATAAATTTATTTACGTTTAATGTGAACTTACTTCGCAAGAGGTTTTATTTAATTTAGTTACTTTCATAATATGTATTGTAGAAGGCCCCAATCTTTGCCGTTCACGGTAAATATATCGCCACTGTAATTTTTTATTAACACAACGAAGATTTTTAATTTGAAAATCTTTGTAACCTTAGCACCCGATTATTAGCTTTTATTACAATGTCATTATCAAACGGTTAGGCATATTGTGTTAGTTGGTTAATTGGAGCGCAATATAATTGAAACATGATGAGATTATTAAGGAATTTTGCCTTAAGTCTTGCCGTAAGTTCAGTATCACGTAATGATGTCACGGCTTGGACTCGGTCACATCTAATCTAAAGAGCTGCCGGTCATTTTGACGACTTTGTTACCATGTATAAATTTATTTTGACTTAGAATTCTGCATCTATTAAAGTGGTAATTATTTACTTTGTAGGTACTTATATATGTAGTTGTGGAGGTGGAGTAATAATTCGTCAACTATTGAAATATTTTTCAAATAAAAGTATATATCAATATAATTACTCTACGTCATTATGAATAGTCTATTTGGAATTGCGTTAAAACAAAGGTATTGCAAATAGTTTCACGTGTTGTGAAAATGTTTTAGCGTGGGCTATATTGTGTTATTTCTAAAAGCACGTGACGTTGCAAAATTTGATAAAATCGCGGTTATATTTTGCAACATTTTTCCCTTGATATACGACTTATGTTTTCGTAGCGAAATTGCAAGGTTCAAGAAATTTTATTCACTCGAGTATAACTTTTGTATAACTATGAAAGTTTATTCAATTTAAATGTATATCTTATAGGTCGCACTTTTATTGGCATTGTCAAATTCAGAAAAGCCGTCTTGTTAAGCGACAGCCGAATTGAATGTCAGTAAAGGCATTTACCAGAACCTACGCTTTCAAGAGAAATAAAAGTAACGCCAAGTGAATGGCGTCAAGGTCTGAAGGCTAGTTGAAGGTCACGGAGCAGGAAGCCAGCCTTCCGGACCAGCCCACCGTCACATTCAGTAACTGGTTACCCTCGCATATCAAATTGACATTTGCGCTGAGTTTTTTTAATCTGCCCTATTTATTGTTTATGGTATTGTTGGTCATTATCACGCGTTGTTTATGGTTATAGTCATGCACGGTTAAAGAGATATGGCTGAGTTACTTTGATTTTGCATTTTGCAAATAGGTTGGTGCGTACATAAATTACAATCTTCGATTATTGTATTTGCCAGAGTCAATCAACTATTAAAACAACTAACAGGATGTAAGACTTTAGAGTAATTATTATTTTAAACATTGAAGGCTTATCTCTAACATTGGTAGGCGGTCTGTAATTTGGTATAATTGAGTATTGATTAGTGTGACGGTGTGCGTAGGCATGCCCTTCTAAACTGTGCAAAGGAATGCAAGCAAAAAGTTGCCTTTGAATGGCGAATGTGAATTATACCACGAGCTCACTGAAAACTGACGGAACGTCGTCTCAGAATGATAAAGATGACTTATTTTGGGAGAATGAAAGAAATTCACGAAAAATACGAAACTGAAAAACGCTTCAAATAAAGGCGGTTGTTAAAGTATTTGTTTTAGAGACAGCAGCTCTAGTTGGAAGCCATTCCAGTCTAGTAGTCATATTAAATTTCCTAATAGTGACAGATACGATGCATCTTTGATTTATTTGATGTATAAATTGGCTCACATTTAACAAGACATGTGACGGGACACTCAAAGATTATTTGTTTTAGATGACCAATCAAATCTCGTAAATGTCAAGAACTAGATTTTATCGTAATGAAGACAAATATTCGGCTACAAATTGTACACAATGGCTCGTTAAGCATTCGATTCACATCAAATCGATAAAATCATGGTGGCGCTTGCTGCGTCGGCGGCTGCCTTTGTTAAATGTACAGTCACTTAAGATTTAGAAATGGTGTCATTTAAATGTAATATTCTTAATTTGATGATTATAAAGGCAATCGTCCGCGTTTTTTTTTCAGGTCATAATAAATTACAGTCCAGCTTTTAATAACTTGATTGAGATGCAAAAGCTTTCACAACATTCTTTTTTCGCATAAAAGATCACGATATTTTGTTCGAAGTAATTAATAGCGAGTGAGGTGATTGCTAATTGATTTTAACACAGTCCAGTCGACATTGCATACATAAATGGATCACGATGGGAGAACAACTTAATAAATTTGCTTACTTATCTTGCCAAATATAGGTGTTACTTGACTTAAAATTATATTGCTTTATAGCATTTTTTGTCCATAATATTAATAGCTTTCAGGTCTCTATTTAGCCTGTTGGATATTTTCCTGGATAGCTAACTGGTTAATTAATATTGATAAACAAAATAAATATTTTATTAGTTAATTTAAATTTAACCGATCAACTTTTTTTGTTTACTTATAATATTATCAATATTAGACCGAGTACTAATTAGCATTTATTTAAACAAAAATAATCAAAATGGGTTTAACGGTTAAGGAGTTAGGTTTCACAAGCACCACATAAAAATAAAATATTTCTGTTCGTGTTTTTTTAATTACCGTTTTCTTGATCGAGTCCGCATTTATTGATGAGTCAATTCCGCGCGCATCTCGTATTTGTCTCGTAGACGTTCTACGAAGATTCATCGTAGAGACTTGTAGAGCTTTATCATGATAATTAGTTGATTTTTTATTTTTTGATGAACACGGGAATTAACTTTACTAAAGACAAACTTTAAGTAGAGCGCAAAAAATATATGCATTGGCAATGACCTGCTAGTCGCGTGCACGCACTGATTCGCTAACTTTTTAATTTTGCGTCATAGCTAGTTACGGACAATTAACGTATGAGCTTATTTCACATAGAGAAATATTGAAATTTGTTTAACGGTCCATTAAACGTTTCGATATATACATTAGTCTCGCATATTTGTTATCAAAGGATGAAATACCGTGTCGAAAGGAAATGAAATGTAAAGTTATTTGGAACAAAAAAAAGAAATCAATCAAAAAATCGCTGCAAGTATTGATACCATCGTTTTTAATTTTATTAAAATCCAGGCCAACGAATAGTTGTGAAAACGACTTGCTGTTCTGACAGAAAATTAGATTACTTTATTCAATGCTGGTAACTAGTTTAAGGTTAAATATCTGGCTTGGGTTTAGTTTGAAAACGGTGCAATAACTGGTTTTCATATCAGATACAATAAACAATTATTAAAATTACAAGCCGATATATCTGTTGGTGCACCATTTATCATTTTAATGTTACATTTGTTTCAATATGATTTATTAAATAAACTATTGTTAGTAATGCGATTAAGTTATCAAGCTGAAATTATTATTCTTTTTTTCATACAGAACATTGACAAGAAAGCAAAAGAAGGAAACGAAGTATTACTTACCATGGATTTCATTTTTGTGTTAAGAAGTAAAGCACAGAAGTGAAAGAAATAGAAAGTAGATATGTGTCGAGTTTATAGCGCTGATGGAAAACTAGTGTTTTCCAGGATTCGCTATGTTGAAGTGCAACTTGCGTCTGTACGAAATGAGGGCGGGAGCTGGCTTTTATAGTTCGACGCGTGCGCAGAGGGGGTGCAGTGCTTGCGCGTGAAAGTCTTGGGACATGCCATTGATAATAGGCGAATATCATAGGTATATTTCAATGGCAGTGTTTTGGGTTCGATTTTGTGAGTTATTGATATTGTATGACAGGTAATTTTGGGTCCGTTGAATTTATAAGATATTAAGGTTATATTTTTGAGATTATTCGTAGTAATATCATAATACCGCGAATTACATTTTTCGTAAGTCAAACTTTCTATGCATTGTAATAAACAGGCTATCTATTTACACGATTTGTCAAAGAATAATTTTCATATAAACTAATCAATTGAAATAAAGTATGTGTTTGTTCAACTATTACACATCGTGAATATATTGCTGCAATAAGAATTTTTAAAGCTTAAATTTTAAATATGTGCACATATTTGTTGAGCTAGAAATAATTATATTCTTCAGACAATGTATTCATGTGAAACATTACTCTCCTTATTCTTTAGCTTGTATTGCGCAACGCGGCTTAACTCAAATATTCAATTTAACCACTGATTTTCTTTGAAAATTGTTTTTATTTTATATTATACTAGTGACCCGCCCCAGCTTCGCACGGGTGCAATGCTGATGAAAAGCAGGTTTTTATTATGTATTGTTATTTCCGTCGCTGTAAAGCTCCGATAATATACGCGACATATACCATATAGACATATACCATCACGGACTTTTCTGTAGACCTTTTCAATGTGTACAATACTTAGTACATTATTTTGATAAAACTCGTAGGGTTCAGCCTGCGTTTGCAATGTAAGCGGAAAAAATGTAATTATTTACGACATCACATTAGAAACCTCAAAAATAACAGTACTTCTCCACTATTTAATGGATGTTATTATACATATAAACCTTTCTCTTGAATCACTCTATCTATTAAAAAAAAACGCATCAAAATCCGTTGCGTAGTTTCAAAGATTTAAGCATACAAAGGGACATAGGGACAGAGAAAGCGACTTTGTTTTATACTATGTAGTGATGATTACAGATATTACACATTTTATGTATATATATCTAACCTTAAAATTTAATAATTAAAAATACTATTTATAGGAATCCCTTTAAAATTGAACATAAACATAAAAACAATGTAGGCTGGAACTTTAATATAAATTGGTAGAGAAAAATAAAAATGTATTTATTCTAACAGACATTTTCGCGCACATTGAAATAATTTTAGACATTCGGATTTAATTCGCAACTGTTTTAGGTATAACGTTTAAAACAGGTCGTCAGACTTGTTTGTCTATTAAACCGAAAACAAAGATTTTTTCATCTGTAATTGAATGTTTAGGACTTCCGTATGTATTAACTAGTTACAACAGTCTTAAATATCGTTTTCAGAAGCCTGACGGTTTAAGTAGTGTGATTAATTTTGATTCGATAACAAACAAACGCCAAAGATGGTTAATTCGTTGAATTGTTCTAGTGCCCTTTAATAAAATTCTTAAGATGATTGTGTATATAAATTTCGTTGTGTTAATGAAGACTCAAGTTACTTGCGACCTCAGCGATCAAGGTCCAGGTATTGATAATATGTATCATATTATGATTCACACTTGATATTTTTTATTGCTTCACTTACTTGGTTGGAATATTATATTCATTTCCATTACATTTAGCGGATAGCTCACGCCTAGATATAACGAAACTGAGCGATATATAGATTTTTCTATAACTATACTTGTAGAAAAACATTACAGTAAAATTGTTGACTAAAATGTTTGATGATATAAAGGAAGGCACTACTTACATACATTCCAATAAGTGTGAATTTTAATCTGATTTGAATCAAAATTCACGAGGAATATAATTGATTTTCTCGAGAATTGATGTGATAGAGCTACAAAAACTACATTTTATAAGTTACATAACTTCTGTTTCATGTTACATATAAATTTTAATATAAAGGTATATTTTTATGAAACAAATACATAAAAATGTTAAATATTTTTCTGAGTCGTTCTAAACTCAATCTCACTATCTAGATCTTGTTCAACAAGTTTAATTTGTTTAGTTTTTGACCTTTCGCAACATAGTTAAGATTTATTTGAGATTTAATTAAATTATAAGTAACAAAAGTGTCATGTTATGTAAACATTTTGGAAATTTATTGATATCGCTAAATGTTGGCTGCCATGGACCAATCGTAATTTTGTCCGCAAATATTCATTTATTATGTGTATCTCAAAGTAATAATATGTGTTATATGACAGTAGTTTCCATATAAACTTTACAATTGATGTTTACATTAAAGAGAAAAGTTCTCTTTTCTTTCGTTTCTGCTCTTTCCTTTGCACATATCAAAATGCAGGTACTGTAAATATAACAAAGGAAAATGCTTGCACTTTTTCTTAATAATATATGAACATAATATTGAGAATCAAATAATATCACGAATTCAACTGATATTAATTATTATTAATTAATTGTAAATTTTCCTCGTCGCTTTCTATGCAATGTTATTGGACATTATTAAGGCAGTTGTTTAATAAATCTGCTAAATAATTATATTTTAAAAAGAGACAATTGTTAATTGGAATGTTCACAATTTACATACGATCTATAAAAGGCACGTCTCTAATTGAGGTCTGCATGGTTTTAGAATAAAAATATATGGCTCTATTTCTTGGGAGATATGTATTAACATTCTTCGCTTATTTTAACCATTAACAATTGTGGGCACATAATAGGTTTATACTGTCATATGTTTATATATATTTAAAACGAAAATTTTATTTAGAATCAATACTAAATTTTATATGCATTTCTTAAATATATATTATATATGTATGTTTATATTTTTAAATACTTTAATTATACGGTAATTTCTGAGATATTATACTCCTTGGAAGTAATTGAAAATATTGGGCATATATTAAAAAGATTTTCTTTTAAACCAAATATTCTTATAAATCCATGATAATAATACGACCAACCGAATGTAGACAGCTATCATTTTAAAATCCCATTACAAGATGCGCTTTAACCTTATAAGGGACACATTAATAAGGATTCCGAAGACACCAATTGTACACTTACCCTTATGTGATCAAATTTGTCAGTAATCTTAATGTAGGTAATACTTAAGCATTGTCCGTTATATTTATTGTGGCTTTACATACCATTAACATGGTAATATATGAATCACAAGGAAGCAAAACGGTCATTGTTTTGTTTTAAATATACTAATTTTGATTTCTTAAATCTAAATTTATTTCGGTCGTTGAAGATGTCAATTTAAAAATATTTTTCAGGTTTATGTACGTATAAAATATAGTACAATCATAAAGTTTAGGCTGGATTCTATTATTTATTTTTCTGTAAGCAGTCATAAGAACTGATATAAAGCCCATGTTTTTTATATACATTCCTGTTATATGTCTGACATATTTTTTACACAAACATCAATACAGTGTCGAGCGTGGTTATGCTTATGAAAACAGGCACGTATCTCATTTAATCATGAGTATTTGTTATTTATAGTTATTATAATTGAGTCTGACACATATAATGTTTTAAATATTATTTGTATCAATATACAGATCACATATGGTAACAAAAACAAGCAACAAAAGATGAAGCTAATAAAGTGTTAAAATTCTACAATCGCACTTCATCGAGTTTGACAAGTTGAGCCCACCTCATTGTTATTGATGTGACAAGTGACATCTGACAGGTCTCGTGTTTGGGCGGCCGCGACTCGGAAACAACGCACGATGGCACAGTTAAGGTTATGTTATAGCTTACTAACCTGTAGTTGTACCTTTTTTGATAGAGGTGATTCTAAGAAAACGACATGTAGAATGAATTGAAATTACTGGATCATTGGACTCTGATTATTATTAAAATTAATCAAAATAATGCAAATATTTGAATCATTACTATAAGATCACACTAACAATGGTGTAAATCATCTTTGTTTATAATTACGTTATATGATGTAGGTAGACGACAAGTCGACTAACAAGTATAAAAGAGTTAAACGCGTACAAGTATTAAGATTAGTTTTGCCTTATAGTAAGACTACCTAAAGTAGGTATATATATAAATAATCACTTTAATATATTTATAGCAATGTAAGTAAATATATGTATTTTGTGTTATTTTTTACCACTATCAATGTTCATATAAACTGCTGCGCTTGTAAAATATTGTCATATAGTGAGAACAAGGCGGTAACTTGTTATTATGGGTAGATTTTATCTCAGTACTTTTTAATACTTATCATTTGGTTACGTTTACTAATTTAGCAAACAGCATAATAAAGTAGTTGTTGTTGTTGTTTTGTTGTTTTCCTTAATGTTCGTACTGTATTTTAAACCGACTTAGATACAAACCAACGTGGGTGGTTGTCAATTCGACAGTATTTTTTTTTCATGAAGCATCGTTCGAAACAAAAAATCAAAAGAAAAAGAAAACATTCTTATTACAAGTTCAACTTTTGAAATATTCATTTCATTTTTTATTCATGAGTTTTGAAATTGGTATAAATCATGACACGAGACAGTTTTTCATCATTAAATAGTTTCATGTCGTGTGACCAGACACCTCATATATTAAGCCACCGTTAATGGGATCCCAAAAGATTTATTGCCAACATTTATATTCGCATACGCGGTTTCTCTACATATAATATAATTGTTGTTAAACAACACGTCAAAGTTTTATTATTACATATACTTGTGCTCCAACCGAACCAAAACTCTCGTATGTCAAAGGGGTATTGGTGTTTGACATACAGTCATACTTAGCGAAAACTCAATCTCATCATAAGAGTGATAATAGATATATTTTTAGATTACCTTATTAATTTATTTGGTACTGATGTTTATGAAAAAGTTAAGAAATGATCAGCGCTTATATCTTCAATAAAACCGCAAATGTTTATCGTTAAACATTTCGAACCTGATTGTTCACATATAAAGAAAACTGAATAAAAAACAGAAACGTGTGGTGTTCACGTGAAAAATGCGTGCAAGGTAATCAAGACTAGGCACGTATTCAAATAATTCTTAAGTCCAGTTTTAAGCACTTTTAAAAACATATAAAAATTACTTTCTAGATTTTGAATAAATAAGTGTAATTAAAGTTTTCATATAAATTTACGACTTAGCTTATTGAAGTTGTAGCTATAATATTAATTGTATTTGATTTGATCGACACTCCAGTCGACTATTTAAAACAGTATGGGGATGTTGTATTTTTTGTGTTAACGTCTTGGTGTATGTACATTTTGAACGCATTCTTTGTAAGGCACAAACGGAAGTATGCAAGTAGTTCTCATGTATTTCATATAAATTAATATAACTATTCCGTTCATATGCGATAATCGTCAATAAAAACTAGTTGGCTGGAAAAAAGTGAATTGCAAGGGCAGCTGTTCCATTATAGTTATATTTATTACATCATAATTGAATAACAACTATTTATATGAATTAGTAGATTTTAAGAATATAACACGGAAATCCTGCAGTGTCAGGTTTACTTTTCGTATGAACATTTAGAATTGCGTCGCACTTATAACAGATAAAAATAAGACACATAACAATAGCCAATAATAGCGACACATTTAAAAGTAATAAGAGTGGACATAAATATTTGAAATAGCAAGTTCAAGTACGCCTTTAAAACGTGACCCATTTAATCGTTGGTACATACTTATATATGTACTGTAATTACTGTATTATTATTAGTATACACCACTCAAATTTTCTTTCGGTACAAGTATAAAGCAACAAAATTCTAAGAAATGTCAAGGATTAATATTATGTATGATATTATGTTTGACATGAAAAAGGCACGCGACTTGAGAACTAATAAAACAAAATTGTATCTTGTGATTACTTCATAGGTCAACAATGTGTATTAATATCGATAAATATTGTTACGTATTTGTATGAAATGTTCATACTAAAAAGGTTTTTTGATTTCAGTTTTTATTCAATAAGAACAATCATTGTTGTCTTAGGGTTAATTTTTATGTTATGCGGTCTACATCTCTAACTTTTGTTTGAAATTTTTAAAAACTTATCACAAATTTCATCTAAATTATATCAGTTGTTTGGTGGAAACGAATTTTAAGATTCGATTTTTTATATTATTTATGTAAAGGTGACTTAGTTTATTTTTGTACACCATTTGGCAAAAAATGACAGAAACAAAACGAGTGTATTTATTTTAAAACGTTAGAATCATATCTTACACTAAGCACCTGTCTAAATTCTGCTGTTTGAACAAGTTTATATTAAACGAACTAAGTAAAATAAAGAACATTGGTCTTGTTATATTGAGTTTTCATGAAATTATAATAAATCGTTTAGTGGCCGAATCATATTAAATCTTAAGGCCCTTGCCCATTTATTATAGTACCTTTTAAGAAGTCAATCTTATATTTGGTCATTACTTATCGATTGAATGATCTCAGGAATTTTTACTGCGTGTACAAAGCTACGTAGCCAGTTGATAATAGTAATTGATATATTATCTCGCGAAGTGCGAATATGGCTGGGTCCAAGGTCAGCAGGTCAGCTGTCACCAGGCGGGAAGCCGTCAAGACCGAGACCCTCACACCTAGCTTGAACTAATTCATTCAGTAATTGTAGATGCAATTCATATTTGTCACGATGGTTTCTAGAAAAGATCTTTATTATGCAGTACGAGTTTATTGTCTACTATTTGTTTTGCTTTCCTGAATTAATTACACAATCATTGTGAAACAGTATGGCAGGAGAGTGAAGGATGTTCTTTATTTTAATTAAAAGTTTTTACTTTACTTCCCGAAAATGGTCATAAGAGAAAGTAAACCAGATTGATAATGCCAATAATATTTATTACAATTGAATTAAAGAATATTACAAAACTTAGTTGACGTGTCATTAAGCTCTCTAACTTTTATAAAAATCCATTACTTCTGAAACTTTATTTGTATGTATGGAAATAAGCATAGAAATAGAAAAAATGACGTCTTCGTTCGTATAAAATGCAATAATAAAAAAGAAGCTCATTAAAACATCTAAAGCTACGTTTACAGAGATATATACAAGATCGTCTACATATTAACAAGAGCTATTATTGCTTTTATACGTCAAAGTTATATAATATAAAATAAATAGTACTGTAAATGACTAACATTAAAATATTCATATTCCTATTGGACCTTATGGAGGATAAGACGATGACTGACGCCGAAAGACTTGTCGAATAATTGTGTCTAAAACGTCTTCAATGTTGCGGCGTAAGAATGATGCACGATATTAAATCAATACGCGTAAATTTATATGAAAAATATAACATTTTTTTTGAATATCTTAAATATGGCCGTTTTCCTGCTTACGTCATTGTTGCCTAGACAGGAAGGTAATGTTGCCTAACTCCGGTATATTTTCGTTCAATATAAAACTTTTACTCGTCTGTATGCTGTATGTGTAATAAGCTGCACTTGTGTGTCAGTGATTGTCAGACTTGAACTTGGTCTCCGCGACCTGTGGAATGTAAATTGCCTTCTACAGTGAGAGAGGTATTAAATAAATCTCAAAATTGCGTCATTTATTCGTATACCTTAAAGGTTTTACGTGGTAACGTTGAATCGTGGTTCGCTTTGTCGAGTATATTATATGTATTTCAAAAGCCCGTACATGTATATTTAAATATTTTAATGAATAATTTGCGATACGTACAATTAATAATATATCGTTGAATCTCAAATCATTTTTTAAATCAATTACATTTCATTGGAAAAATTTGGAGAGGTCGTTACAGGATCACCTTGGTATTTTCACATCCGTTTTCACGTGTTATAAAATTTATTTATTTTAACAGTCTTGCCTATTATGTATGTTATATCTGATTATAACGTTATTTCAAATATTGATTTTTATTACTATTCAACTTAAAATTGTAGTTCAAAGTCGTTCACAGTCAGTTCACAAATAATAATTTCGTTGAAGTATATGTATCTTTTGTAATTATTAACATTTGCATAATATTATTATGTAATTATTGCTGTAATCTAGCAATTTGCGTAATATTTGAGTTTAATGCCAATTCTGCAATTGGCGCTTATCTAGATATTTTCATATTTTTATTATATTCTAAATTTTAAATATGCAAACTCAAAATTTAATTTGGTTGTTATCTCATAATAATATACACTAGTTTTTCATTTATTTTTATTTAGTATCGTATGATAGTTGTAATGAAATATATGTTACCCTATAGACAAGGTGAAAAGGACATTATAAATCAGTGTCCAAGACCTAAGACTGAGTAGAAAAATTGCCTGGCACGTGGTGGAATTTGCGTTGAATCGTACAGCAATTTGTTCATTAGAGGCCATGCATTCTATAACATAGTGCGGGGTCACTTCGAATATCGTTACAAAAGTCAAGATTTGGTTTGCGTATAATTGAACCTAAATTGGCTTAATAGCAGTTAAGTTGGCGTATTTTGAAGATCTATAACCAGTAAAATGCATGTTACGTATTATATTTGCATTAATATTTTTAAATATCAGAATAGAGGAAACCAAAACAATATATTCAAATAATTTATTAATAAGTTAAGTCTTTCCAAACACATTGCGTTCCATGACATCCTTGTTAACACAGTATGTAAATGAATACAAACATTCATGTGATTTAAACCTGTTTGATTTTTGGTCCCTTTTACAGATTTTCAAAGGGCATACAAATAAAAAGCAGTGACTTGCGGTTTCTTATATGTCATCATTGACGTTTGCCGTAGTTATTAAACAAGATCAGTAATTGATTTGTTCTTAACTCATCATTCAATCGATCTTAAATTGAAAGAAATAACTTGTGTGATACAGGTAATTTCAATTCGTCGGTGGTGGCGTTCCTAGTTGAGGTCACATTTGATTGGATAATCATGCACTACCTTACAGATCTTTTGATAGATTTAAAGAACGATAATTTATGGTAAAATTACTACTATATACTTATTTGATTATAGATTACGCAAGTCCGTATACTGCAAGAATATTTAATTAAATATGAATCTTTGTCACACTGAAATGCACTAGAAGACTGATAAGTGTAGTATTTCAAAATTATCTGAAATTTTCTTACAACATTGTTCTAAAACAATGTTCTTTTCAAGAGTCCCATATATGCTAAACGCAATAATCGGTCAGTATTAATGGTCCAATTACTGCAGAAAACTCAATCGCATGCGTTCAATATATTTTTTAAAGACTTGTTCATAAATGACTATTATTTATTGCCTTTAAATATTCGATAAAAACTAACAGATCTCTATCGTTGTCGATTTATTGTTAGAGAAAATGTAGACATTTGAATCATTTTTACAATTTTTATTATTATAATTTGTTTTGTTTTGTTTTATTTTAATATAAATAATTTTATTTCACGTTCGTAAATATATAACGGAATCTCATGATAATTAAACATGGCTATCCTGAAATTATGTAATTAAAAATTGTAAATTCTTAAATTCGTTTAAAGTAAAATTATCATATATTTTTCTATTTTAGTCTTTTAAGTAGCTGTTTTCTATATAAGTTTTCCTACATACGGTCATTTTTAGTAACACAAAATATAACTAAATTTTAACGAAAGCCTTTGGTTAAGAGATACGTAGAAAAATGATAGGTTATTGTATCCCTGCATGTTTTGAAGCACCTTTCGATTGTATTGCAACTGATACCAATAAAAGCTGGCTAACCCTCTAGTATAATATTATTTAAATTTCCTTAAATTTCCATATCACAATTATATCCGGTATATTAAACATTTACTGCCTTACTTTATAGTACAAGACACTAATGTATCACATTAAAGAATAAAATACTTGCAAATATTATTTATAAACGAAATTATTTTAACACGATGTCCGGTAACCTCGTACAAACCGATAAATCTTATTTAATAATGTATTAACTATTGATGTTTTATTATCAGGGAATGTATATCAAGTAGCAATTATTTAGGCAAATAAAATCATCATGTTTGCATGTAACAACCGTTTGATTAATGAGTTCTGTGTAATTGAGCCTAGAGGCTCATAAATTGATAAACAACTGGTACTTAATTGAACAAATATTTTAAAATTACTCTGGTTACCTTGAAACTACTTGGTTTTTTATGTAGAGCAATTGGCTGTGTGTCCTGCAAACCGGAACACAAATTATGACAGAAAAATAATTGAAGGTGCAGTATACTCTCAGGGAAAGGAAATGTTTATTTGCAATTAACATATTGTCTTTGGCAGTCGCCAGGACTGAACATAAAATAAAACTTATTTAGTGGTTATAAATGAGTATATATTACATTAATATATAAAAACAATGCTGAGTTTGTTTCTAATCTAAAGTCGAGATCTCGTAGTTTTAAGAATTACAATCTCGCGAGAACTCGGGAAGTTTTTAAAGACCAATTGTTTTAATCGAACAACTGAGGCTAAACACAATAAAAACGGCTGTGATGAAGGTGTGTTTTTGAGGTTAATTAAGATACAACAATATTTTAAAGAAAAATAAGTATGGTAACTCATATTTATTAAGTGTTCCTAATTATTTATAATCAATCACGAAACATATTATAAAAAGTAATTTTACTTCTATACCTATCCTATAAATTAAGAAGTAATTTTGGATTTAATTTTTATTAGTTATTTTTAGTAGTTAAGTGTATCAAAAGTGCGGTCTGATTAGCGGCAGCTTTGTCAATCACTACGTACCCAGCAGCTGAAAATGTCCTGTGACACTCAACTTTAGTTGGAACCGAAAGTCTAGAAAGAAACCTCCCCTGTGTTTAAATAGAGTCATCTCTTTATTTATAATAAAGCCTCAGCTGCTCTCAGATTCCATTCTAATTGTCATTGAAAAGTCGTGTTGGTTTTTATAGCAGCAGCACGTGAATTTAAATTCTCTGCAATGATTGAAGTTAATCAACTTCGTTTTCTGTTGCGGTGTTAGGCTTAGCGCACACGGGTTACTTTTACTGTTACGTTGTAACATGCGCGAGACTTGTTAAGTTGTTGTTGTTGTTGTTGAGTAAGGAAACAGTCACGGGTGGCAAAAGTCACCCGTGCGCGCTAACCGTTAATCTCATTATCAGCCGTAGAGCCGTATTAAAGAGGACGATACTGAACTGTTCCAAGTCAACATAAGTTACAGGGATTCCTAAATATAACAACACTCCGGTTGCTTTTATTCGACGCTCAGAGATACGCTTGTTTATTGAAGAGATATTTTCTGATACTACTGACACTAAATACGAATACTCGTTATGTTTCGCTTCGTGTGTGATTTCGAAAAATGGCACGAGATCCCTAGGAATAGTAATCCCTAGTTTGGTCGTACACTTATAAGTGGAACACAGCTGGTCCGACAAGAGTAATTGTTGTATTTGTGGCTGTCCCGAATAGAAGAATTTTAAAACTTTACATGTCACATTGTAATGTTGAATATTGGAATTTCGTGATAGAGGTGATCTTATTATTTGTTTTGTATCCATAGTAAGTATAGTCAAGTCAAGCTACTCTGTAACACGCCATTCATTTACTTAGGCGTTACGAAGTTCGCCAGGTCAGCTAGTATATGATATTTTAAAGAGATAACGTAATAGTTAAGCCATTTAGATTTAGATTTAGATATAAATAATCAGTGTATTTTCTCTATTCTATGTGTTATTTAGCAATGTTTCTACAACCTGCAATCCTAAAAAGAAATTAGAAAAAACTACTTTAAGCTTGCGTTTAATCGAATGGAGATATTTCCTATCATTTTCATAATAATTATTAATTCCAACATATGATTTCATAGCTACTATATATTGCGTCAGGTTCGGCACTATCAGTAAAACCTGCTTAAAAAAGATGTACGTAATTTATCGATGTGGCTCGATTTGCGTCCAACTGAAAACAAGTATAGAAACTTTATTAGAGATAATACATTTTCTATCGAATATAAAACAATACTCTAAGCTTTAGAAAATCTTTTATGTTTACTATAAAATAAATTTATGTTATTTTCTACAAACTTACATTGTTTATCTTTATGAATAAAAATAATTCAATCTAATTTCAATACGCCATCTTTAGCATGCATCTTTTCATTTTATCGCAGCGTTAATTCAATAAAAAAATGACTACTAAACAGTTTCATTAACTAATTAATTGTATATAACTTACACCTCCTCACAATTCCTATTATACTTTCACACGGTGGACTATGTAATTTTTTGTATTGCGCAACAAAGTGTGAATAAATAAATAATTAAGAATTTATGAATATGTTAATAATAATTTATGATGAACATAGGTAAAATTTGTAAGCAATGTGAAATGAGAAAAATCTTTACTTTGCACTATAATCAAATGAAAACCTTGTTCGCATGATATCGAGTATATCTCCATCAATATTCATGATTGTACAATTATAGGAGGATTACAAACAGCCTACATGCATGTTTTAAGTGCACTTGTTGGCATTGTATGTACTTTTAGACCAAGGGTCGACAAATCAAGGGCGAGGAATTTAAATATTATAAAATATCGAAATGAAATGCGATATAAATTGTTTAAAGCGTTTACTCAATTTTTTCTGTGATTCTGTGATTTGAAAGTCAAAATCTGTTTTAATGTATTCTATTAATATACATATAGTATAGTTTGATGGATATGAATCTACTCTAATTATTAATTTAGGTCTTCGAAGAAGCTACACTTATATATAATTGAATCAATCTTAATGCCTCTATTATTACGGCTAATGCGCTACTCAATAATAATATACTTGCGCTTACGCAACTTAAAAAAGCATGTATATTTTTAATGAAACGCCATGTTAGAAGTTTGATTTTTGGCTGTATTAATGTTTTGGAGGAACGTTGGTTTGATATTTTTATTGTACTTTAATGAGTCTCTTGTATACTGTTGTTACTTACAACCATATTTCGAGAAAAGTAATAACAAACCCATTTCATGTAGGTATTTCGGATAAAAAAATTTCACACAGGCTGCAGTTGCCAAGTTTTTGATTATTTCAGATTATATCCACATGTAGTTTTAGTTTAGTAACGATATACGTGTTCTTATTAATCAACACGTCCAGGATACCATTGACGCTATGCCTAACATGAAGCATTAAGCATGCCACCCTAATCCAAATGTTAACATTAAAACATCGTCGTTAAACATCCACTATTGGTACTATGATTGCACTCCATGGTATCCAATCGCCTTATGATGCACCATCTCTTTTCAACCACACGCGTTCAGTTTAAGCCCTTCGTTATACTGTCAGGCAAGATGTTAGCCATACCATTACGATATAATACGATTTTTTTAGCAATTAATTAAGAAAATACAATAAACATTGATGAGTGAAACGCGTTTTTTGTTAAGACTTTTTTGTATGTGTTTTAAAATATTTTTAAATTAATCATTCTTTATTGTGACTTCGTGATTAATATTTTTTCTTTGATAGGTTGAGGAATATATTAAATAGCAATCTTGATCGTTGATAGTCAAGTTTTAAAGATATTAATCAAGTTGACATGGAACAACAAGAAGTCAACACGCAGCATGCGCCCGCGTCACGACTCGCGATGACTTTTAATATGAAAAGTAATTTACTACGGGACTCACGATGTCTCTTTCAACAAAAGTTTTAAGCGGAAATTAGATTTCCCGCTAAACAAAGTTTTGGAAGGCACAGAAGGCGAGTATCCTACGCTACTTATGTTTTGGAAAAAGTTGAGTGTGCATCTTTCTCTAATTCTCGTTTGTGTGTTTGTGGTTGAACATCTCCGAAACGGCTTTCCCGATTCTCATGAAATTTTGAGTGCATATTGGGTAGGTCTGAGAATCGGACAACATATATTTTTCATGCCCCTAAGGGTTAAGGGTAATTCAACCCTAATTTTTTTTCAATTTACTATATATTTAACTTCGATGTAAATATTTTAAGAACTTTACTTAACGTTTCTATAATAGTTGTTAAAGTCGTCTATCAATAACCATAGAAATCTGTTGAAATAATCAAGCCATGGTCACTGATGTAATAGAATTTATTAAATTTCATTCATTGCAGGCAGAATGCGGTTTTTTTATATGTTCCGGTTATTACTTATCAATGTTTTCACGGTTAACCGTTTCTCCTAACTGTAGTGTTGTAACAATGTTAATTTCATAAATGGTCATTAGATTTGCATGCATTCTAGCGCAGGTTGAACTACGAATACGGTATTTATACATTTTTCTACTCTTTACTACTCTACTTAACTTAATATTGTAAAACTCCCTATGTTGATGGTGTTTAAAAACATAGTATAACTGCTTGGAAAAAAGTAATTGTCTAAATTTATAAGAACATTTATTAATTTAACAACAAATGGCTTTGTGCATGTTTAAAACGTGTTAACAAAACGACGTCTATCGTAGCGTAAATTCGTAAGATATTTGTAGTTTTTGTTATTGTTCAATGTAATATAAGTTTCACTGTCTTTGATTAATTAGTTTAAATATTGTGTGGTGTGCCATTCCATATATTGGGTTATTTTCGTTTACTAATTAAATTTACTAGTAATTAAAATTATTATACTGTTTTTCGCGACTGACATAAGCTAATACAGTTGTGTTTATGAAGGCGATTCTCAGACGTTAGTATTTTAGTGGTGCAATAGTTACCTAGAATAAAATAATCATGTGTGTGTGGTGTATCAATGAACGCTTACTAAAAGAAAAAACATTTTCAGGAAACTGGCATACCACAAATAATCAATGACATTTACGAGTGAACTCCATATAGCATATAAATATAATTATCAATCATTTAGACGCAAGATGTTCCCACTCATACTAACGTCACAGTTTTATAGACTTTCCTGTGCTCTAATGGGTCTTCTCAAGCGGTTAGAATATTTGATAAACGCAGTATCTTTATATATAAACTTTATTGCTTTTAACCATGTTAATAAAATCGAAGAGTTTTAGATTTGTCGCCAATTCACAAAAACAAATGCAAAATAACATTAGGCTACCAAAAGGTTCTAAAATTGAAATAAAAAAAAAGTTTTCATTATCAATGTTTCCAACTGGCCAGTTCTACTATTTTCTATTTTCAGTGTTACCCACGTGTAATGAACTTTTACTTACGAAACAGTGAACCTACTATATTACATTGCAATAAATGTTAATTGAAAGACGGGCGTTAAGTAATATTTTATTATAATACACGCTGAGCATTAATTACAATGGCAAGAAATTGTAAATACAAGAAATAAATAGCAATGTTATTAATTACATCTTAACAATATTATACAAATATTCTAATATAAATAAGGACGGACCTTCATAGCCATGAGTATATTCGAAATACGTAATATCTATAATAATTCAAATAAATTTATGTCCTTTATACTACATACAAACTACAGTATCAAAATAATAATATTTCAATGAATCCCAATCTCTCTTGACTACACCAATTTTATTCGTTACACTTTCTAATCTAATTCTACGAAAGTTGTTACGCCAAGGAAAATCTTGAAAAAAATAGCGAAATATTATCTTTTTGTCTGTTTATACAAATCAAGAAAATCTTTTTATATCAATTCTGTATTTACAATTGGAGACGAAGTTGAATAAATAACTGTTTCTAAATTAAGAAATTTTATTTCGAGTTAGTCAATTACCTAAATAGACGTAGCGAACCAGTAATCATTTGTTAGGTGGAAAATCTAGAGTTGTGTATGTTGGTCTCGTTCTAGGGACTAGAGGCCGTCTAACTCGGGGATGTGTTTTACCACCCTCTGTGGGTTTGACTTCCCCTTCCTCTGGCAAATAGGGAGTTCGGGGGTTCAAGACTAACGCCTTGTACGAAGAATGTGAATCCGCTATACTCCTGCCGTCACCCTCATCTCTTCTTGACAACTCTGAAAAAGGCGAAACTGAACGTTTTTCTATACAACTCGGTCCAGCCGCTTCTTCCTTAGGTTTTAGATCATATGCGTTCTCTTCTTTTCTCATAGGTTCATCCTTTTTGAACTTGCTCTGACGTTCTATTATCTCAGCCGTAGTCAAGTCTGAGGATTGAACATCTGTTTCCAGAGGCGCCGCTGTAAGCCAGGGTCGTGATGCATTTGTGGTGCACCAACGTTCTTCATTTTCACTGACGTCACCCAGTAGACCCAACTTTTCTAAGTTCTGGAGCAACAGGTTTTCGCTGGAACTTGCGGCTCGCATTTCTGTTTTTGAATCTTCAGCTAGCAGTAACTCCGCTAACGGTGGAGCGAGGCCCAATCCGATATTTCTTTCGTGGTACACTTCCGATATAGTCGGGGTTAATTCACCGCTCATATGTCTAACTTGGGCCATGGAGTCGCGGCTTGTGCCCATTTTGGGTCGAGGTACCCGTTTGGAGGTGGAAGGTTGGGGTTCCTTGTCTTCTTCGGTTCGTCTCGGTTGGGCCGAGGCGAGTTCGTAAAAAGCGTCGAGGTATCGCTGATGGGGGTCTGGTCGCCGACGCAGTACCGTGTCGTGTCCTGAGGATTCCCAATCTGAGTCGTCTGAAGGAGGTCGTCTGGTGTAAAGGGTGCGAATTTTGGTTTGATGCGCGAGGGCGAGTGATACGTCTCGCTGGGGGGCAGTAGTAGGGGGCGAAGGGGTAAATGCTGCGTCGCTTTCACCCCTGTAGCGAGGAGGGGCAGCTGCGGGTGGAGGGGCATTACGACCGTCTGGTTCTCCACGACCCGCTTCGCCTGTGTTTCGCACATACATTGTGAACGCCCCGCCGCAAGAGCCAAGAGGTAGCGGTGGCGGAGGAACTGTTGTTACATTTTCTTCTGTAAGATAAATTATGTTATCATATTGTATGTTATGTTATTATAATCTGTATAAATTTATAATTAAATATAAATACATAACGAAAGCATAATATAATATAGTATACTATACACACACCTTTACTATTGTCTGTGTGGAATGAAAAAAAATGCACGTATAATATTCTTTAAGAAAACTAGAAAAGAACTTACTTCTATGTGTGGTGGGAGGAGTTTCTCCATCTGAATGTGGTTCCAAATCTCCATCATCGATAGATGCGAGTGATTCAACGCTCGAACTAGATTCTAAGCTCAAACTTCTAGGCGCTTCTTGCGTATCTATATAAAATATAGTATTTTTTTATTAGTTCTTCCTTAGATAACAATCAATTTATACAGGATTTGCAAATTTTTTAACCTACATAGTAATAATCAAAATTAAATTGGAACAAATTGAAAAATTATTTGTAAAAAAAATAACATATTGTATTGATATTACACTAACACAAAAATCCATAGAATAGGTTAATAGTAGTAACAATTTTAAATAAAAAGTTATTTTAGCTCGTCTACGGTTTTATTCGCAAAGAAAAACCCATTCGTTCTTCAACTCTCAATAGGGAAGGACACTCGTTCATGTCATTTACTATAAATACAATTCACGTATTAGCTAAAGATTGAAAAACTGTACCAAATAGAGCAAGCAAGGCCTGGAGTACGAATTGTATGTGTCTGCGGTTCGTAGCTTTACCGCGTAACATTACTTCGTCTTGACCAACTTCAGCCAAATCGAATCCAAGGGACGCCAACAGTTCGTGACACCCGTTCACACGCCATAATCTAAAAGGAATTTAATTTGGAATGTTAGATTCTACGTATATAATGCATATTATCGAGTTATGATAATAAAATTCGATTCTTGGGTATGAGAAAAATATTTTAATAGAAAGAAAACTGATCCCTCGTTTTTTTGGGATTGCCAATTTATTTTTATAAAACACTGAATATTTTCAAATGTAATTAATTAATTGAGGTATTAAAAAAATCTAGGTAAAAAAATTACATTTAACTAAATAAAAATATAAGTAGATTAAAACATTTAAAAATTTGCGGTTAGATTGTAAGTACCACTGTATAAACTAAAATCTTTGAAGTTATATTTAAAAAAAAATAGAATAATTTTATATACCTGACATTAACAGCAACTTCTATTGTGTCAGTTTCCGAGTTTTTAACCGTGAATTGTGATATAACTGATCGGATAACTCCAATTATATCATCTGCCACATCGCCATTTGATATTAACTTTGACAATGCCTGTAGAGTTGTTGATGACAGTCCTGGAGAAAAAAAATAATAAGGCGACGGAAACTAATTACGTCAGCTATAAAAAAATCATATTGTATCTGCTCCACTCAGTGGCGCTGTAACCTTTGGACTGTGATTTGTGTAGCTGTTTGATACTTTTTTTTCTTAGCAGGCAAGTAGGTAATCAGCCTGGGACTGATGTTTATGGGCTATGCCATTTTCCGTCGACGACTCTTCTCAGCAGCGTATGAGCGAGTGAAACACACAGAAAGACTTCATTGATTCACAGCCCTGATTCTTCGAATACACGACCTAAGCGTTCACGGTCATACGGCGAACACTATTCTGCCCCAATCACATATCCCCTTTTTTATTTAATAAAAAACCTCAATAAGAATTTACGTCAACAACATAAATAACAATAATATTTATTTTTTCAGTCTTATTATTAATTATTACTCACCTAGAAGTGCTTGTAAGCTAGCCGAGCATTGTGTGAGTCTTTCTTCTGGGTCGCTTTGGGGGAAGAACACACTTGATGGTATGCCATTTGCTGCTGGCTCGAATCTATACATGAATGTATTATTTAAGTCTAAAACAATATCTAAGAAAACAGTTAACTATATGAAATTCCATATTCCAAATTTGTATGTCCAGTGTGTACTATAACTTTTTTTATAGTTATATTTGTGCTTTAATCAAATATATGTTTGACTGAATGACTTTACTAATTATTATGACATTTGCATGCCTATTTATATATTTTTATAAATAATTTATATACTTACTTGTACTTTCTTAGCAAAAAACGATTTCAATAACAATTCTTAAAATGTTGATGTAGAAATGTGTAGCGTTTATTGAGGTTAATCGATGATTTTATTTTTAAATATTCTTTGTAAGTGGCAAGTGAGTTTAGCGACCAGGAGATTCTCGTTTAAAATGTCACATATGAACAAAATGTACTGTACTATAAAAATGTGAGAATTTAGAGAATCAACTTCAGCTGACCAATTAGAGAATCAACGTGTGCTTTTATTAAACTTGCTCGATTGACTAACAAAATCCAGCCAACTGTCAAATATTATATTATGTATGACATTGGTTCATGTCAAAATTGCATCAGAGCCTCTCTGAAGAAAATCAAAGTCAAAAAAACTTTATTCATATATAATACGAGTAGGTTAAACAAGTACATTTAACTTTTCTGAACGTCAGAAAAGAAGTTAAATTAATTCTAAATGTACATTTATTACCAGTTCGCAAGTCAAGGGCTTAAAGTAGGCCAATAATCAAGAAAAGTACATGTAAAATTTAACTTCTGTTACCAATATTCATTGCAAGAACTACATCTAAATTCGAAACTTAAACTTTGTTTCTAAGCTAAAATAAGTCAAGATCTCTATAAAAAGGGTGGTGGAAGGTTTATTATTATTTGAACCGAATTCACGAATTCAACTCCGACCATTCACCACAAGTAAGCGCTCGTTTACGATTACTACGAACGTTTGTGTAAAACAGAACAGATAAATAAACTTACCTAAATCCAACGCTCATGAGTAACTCCCGCCACCCGGTAGCGGTGCCAGCTTTATTCTCAATACTCTTTTGTGTGGTGTACATAGCATTCTTCTGACCTCGTACAATGCGTTGAAGGGACTTTTCAACTAAATGCAAACATACGCGCAATGCATCTCTGAAAGAAAATTAAAATAATTTAGCTGAAATATAAATAGCATAGAGATTGTGAATTCCTTAAGAGATGTGTTTATTTTGATGGAGTGGCGTAGTTAATGGATAATATAGTTAATATGCCGGAAGAGGACATCAAGATGGTTCACCAAAATATGTTTTATGTCTAGTAAAAGTCCCTCGGGTTTTAAGCTCATAGTGGCTCAAACCATAGAAACATTAAATTAAATATTACAAAATTATAACACCTTTTGTAATATTGAATTTAATGGTACAATATTATAAAATCGTTATTTCTCTCTCGTTTATCTTTCGTTTTCATTCATTATTAAATCCCACAGTTTTAGCGTAAATATTTTAAGAGCATTACAAATAATGAAATAAATTATAACTCCTTAGTAATTAAAAAAAAAGCTTGATACTCGGTCACTGTATAAATTTTGTCGGACAAATTGTGTAAATTTTTCATACAAGCAAGTTTCAGTTAATGTGTTTATTTTTGTAAAATGTTTGATTACACATAAGGTACTTTAAATTCAAATATTTTAATAGAAAAGTAATGACACGCTATACAGTAGTTGAAATATATTTTATGGTATAGTTAATGACAAATGAAATAAAAATCTTTACCTGCACCTCTCCGGCGCCGCCAACAATTCACATAAAGCTTGTCCCATCAGAGCGACCTTATTGCTGAGTCGAATATTAGCACCAAGTAGAGCACAACCGGACCAATACGCCGGGTGGGCGAAATGTTTTGTATGTCGGACTGTCTGCATCGCGTCACCCAATGCTCTGTTAAACATACATATTTCATTTTCGATGACTTGTCAATACGCTTCTTCTGTACCACCACAAATTTTCTTACTGATACTTATATTATATTTACTGACTTATATTACTTACTGAATACTTATAAATTTAATATGTATTTGAATTGTGATCAAGCAAGGTACGATTTTTGCGTATTGTGAAATAGACTCTATAATCGGTGATTAAAACGCAATTTATTAAAAAATCAAATAATAAATATGCTTTCTAATCTCATAGCAAATGGTCAATGAGAATTAAACTATTTAAACAAAAAATTTTTTTTTATGGTAGATAGAAATTTTTTATGTATTGAACGTAATATTATGTGATATTATAAATCTATATATTTTATACTAAAAAAATAAAGGAAGTTTCAAAAATTTGGTCCATGTGGAAATATTTCCTCGCTGTATTGAAATACTTGTTCGTTGAGCGATAAAAGCACCCAGCTCTTTAGGTCAAAAATATTATCAATACTGTATATTTTATAATAGCAAACAAACAAAAAAGGGATAGTTGTACAGATATCAACATACTTAGCAACTCGACTGCCCTGAAGCAAAGCAGAGTAAAGGGCTCTATATAGAATCTTTGTTGCTGTATCTTGAGGCGCGGGCCATAGCGTGACCAGTATAGCTTGAGCTCCCGCCGCGAGCAGTGCCCTACAAAGTCGGGACACTCCTTCACCGGCCACCGATACTGCTTCAGGCTCTTCAGAGTCTTCAAGAACCGAGGTTGATGGGGCGCAGGAAATTACCACCTAAAGAAGTTTGGATTAGTTTTTGAGTTAGGTATTGTTTTAAAAATTATTATTATGATTAATATTATAATTAACCTTCTTTAACTAGCTACCCACTCCAAGTTCGCTTGGGATTAGTATATAAATTTTATTATTTTATTTTTAAGAAGAATGATCACTTATATCGGAAAAGTAACTCTTGTATAGAACATAAATCTCAAATTTTAACTCACCAATCTGGCAGTAATTTTCAAAGTCATTATTTCTGCTGCCGTCAGAATAAACTCCGATGCTGGTGGCAATTCTTCGTTTGTTTGTGGTAATTCTGTATCTATGAGGAAATAATATACTAATATGAAATATTTTAAATTTTCTTTAGTACTTGCAAACTGTCTTTTTAGTAGGCAACGGGTGAGGATTTTTCCATTATATTACATACAAGTAAGATGATGAGACAATTCCATTTATTAGAATAATGAATTGATTATTCATAAAGTAGCTTCTCTTTGCGTCGATATGATTTTTATGTGTCTGGCTTCAGGTTATTTCGTGCATTTATTTTCTTTAAGTATTTTCTCAAACAAGAGAGAGAGCGAGAAAATACTTTACTGATCGTTTAATGAGTCAAAAACATATTCCCATCGGTCCAGTCGTTTTCAAGATTTGCGATTCAGTTTTATTTAAATTAAATTGATTATAAGTATTAATTAGGATCAATTTTCTATATGATAAAAAATCAGTAAATATCGAAATAAATATTGACTCTAACTTACTTTCTTCTTCGTTTTCAGTTGATGTATCAGCTGCGTTGCTTGAGTTTAACAAACGTTTGGCTTGTGAATCCACCTGAAAATACAAAGTAGTCTATACACTGGTTTCTTTAATATGTAAAAATACAAGAAATATATAGACTGAAAGATCAGATGAAAAACAAAAGTTATAGTGCCTTACATTATGCCCTAAAACAGAAGTGGCAATGGACGGGTCTTATTATAGCAAGATACACAGATAACAAGACAACTATATAGAAAGGACCAATGGGAAGGAAGTGAGTAGGGCGCCTCAAAAAAAAGGCGGTAGCAGGAAGCGAATGATGGAATAAAGCCTTCGACTATTCAGTTGGAAAAGGTGGAGGCAGCTTTAACCCAGTTATACTGGTCCGAGGGGTTCTAGCTATATAAGGCTTTTTAAGAAAATAGCAAAAAGGTTAGTCGACATCACAGGAGACCGAAGAGCTGGCAGCTGGCTAGGGCAAAGAATTAGTTTAGCTATTTAAAGGGGGAACGCTGCCAGTATCTTTGGAACCTGCCTTTTAATCCATTTAATCATATATTGAATTTATTGATTTTTGTTATAATAATTTAGGTTAACAGTATTATGTTGTAAATACATAATTTAGCACACTAGATGTATATTATTACTTTTTTGTCATTATTGGAAAATAACCGGGCTTTTACTATTATTATTTAATATGTGAAACATAAAAAACTCTTGGAATAGAAGAATGATAAGAACTCTATATAGCGATAAAGATTTTATAAAATATGTTTTTTTTTGTTTTCTTACATGTTGCCTATTTAAGCTAATAAACAGTTATATTATATTACAAATAATAATAATAAAGACTTAATTAGTTAAATTAAAGGCTTTCAAGTACACTAACAATGATAAAAAAACATTTAGTACACAAAGGCAAATTTTGTTATTACTATATTATAAGTTACATATAATAATAAATATAAATAAATTACCACTTCTCCAGGGCTGAGGACGATTCCTGGCGTTTTCCAGCAAACGTGTGTTGCAAAGTGAATGCATTCCGCCTGTGTTAGTTGACTCAGCACAGCTTCCTTTGACGCCTGTGAAAAATATATGTTAAATAATTCAGAAATGATTGTTTGAGAACCTTCTTAATTTTTTTATTAATCTATGCAAACATTCTAGAATTGGTGAAGTAGGTGAGGTTGTAACGACAGTTTTCAGTTTTTTTTTTTCAATAGAAAACTACGTTATTTGTGAGTGGTTCAGATTATGTATGGACCCGAAACATTCAACGACTTTATTATGGTAGATTGATTTACCAAGTAAGTCACAGTAAAAGCGGACCAACGAAAACGGTTCTTGCGATCGCCTACTAACGTGATATGTTTCAGTTCTAGAGAAATCTTGATAATGGCTACAAAAAATTATATACGTTATAAATTAAATAAAAATCCCGTCGCGTCCATATTTACGATAAACTCGAAAACTACTGCACGGAATTTATTGCGGTTATTACCAGTATCTAACAGAATATGATTGATTCATGAAGAAGTGCGAAGTAATTATAATATTTACTCTTCACCACAAATTTTTATTTATTTATTGGAATCTACGCGAGTTGATATTTATTTTAAAGTTATAATCAAGATACATGTTTAGCTAAAAAATATACAGAATGTGTTATCGACGACATGGGTTAGACTAGACATAGAACCAACTTGTCTATTAAATAAATATCATTAATGTTCTCACCTGATAATCAGTGAGCGGTGTAACCCTCAACATATCAGCTACGAGCTCAGCTTCCTTTAACAGCGCGGGATGTGATGCCCAACGAGATCCGCCCACTCGAGGTCCACCCACTACCAGGCATCGCATACCTGACTCGTTATTGCTACCACCTAGGAATAATAATAAAGATTTATAATATAGTAGCTAGTAGAAATCCGAAATAACCTGTAGTTAATTGGTTTAATTCATCTTATGATAAAAAATATGTTTGCAGTTTAGGGTTGGTAACTTTCTGCAACTTTGCTTTTGTTCTTTTGAGACTCTTGGGTCGGTAGGTTCAAGTGTAAATAAACAAACAAACAAAAATCATTTATTCATATAGGTAACATAATGTACAATTATGAACGTCAAAAAAAAAAAAAATTCATTAAATGATTCTAATTTTACATTTACTGCCAGTTCTCAAATCAAGGGCGTAGAACGGAAGAGAAGAACTGTTAATAAACTCAGGTAATGCACAGCAGCTAAATAAAATTTCAGTTGGCCCCTGGTAGATAGTACCAGTGATCCCAGAGCTGGTGCTTTCTTTGCTCAACGAATAAGTATCGCAATAACACAAGGACCAAACTTTTGAAACTTGTTTTCTATTTTCTATTTATTAATTGAAGTCATAAATGTTTTGGGGCGATGGAGAAAAATGATGAGAGTGAATTTTTACCATGCGCGCGCACACCAACACCTAAATTCGGCATTGTAAGGTTAGGTCTAGGTGGCATGGAAATCGATAACTATGTTCAAGTTGTATATTCTAGTATTTTTATATTTAGAACTCGTGTTTCGTAACAGTACAATTAAACAGTGTGAATAAATAAATATTATTTTGGTGTTTTTAAATCACTTTCATATACGACGGTGATAGTATTTACTAATAATTTATTTATTTAAATAAAATCTTTTTGATTAACATTTATCGTTAATCACTACTGCATTTTAGATTTTTTTCCATAGGCCAATGAAGTATAACTTCTAACGCGTCTACATTAGTACACGCACTCTTTTTTTAATTGTATATACTATGTAGCTTCAGAATATGGTAAATACAATTGTATATCTTCGATGTGTATCTTTGTGTTGAAAATAAATATTTGATAGCCATATTCCTTAAAACTTTTACTTAGTATTTTGTTTGTATGTTTAAAAATAAAGTCGTGTTCAATATATACAATTTCTGTAACACATACAAACGTTGTCAAAGTAATCACTTACCATGTTCAGGGTGAGGCTTGTTTCTCGAATGTCTCTGATGCCTGAGTGGACGCAAAGCGGGCGTTGCAAGTAGAGCGTATCTTTCGCATAGTGGTTCAGAATCTGCGCCGGCGCATAACGCACCCCAAGGACACGCGTATAAAGCCCCTTCGACGGCCACTATAAGCTCACGGCGACCGCCGCAGCCACGTCGACCGTGGGACGCTAAAATGGATATGATGTTATTTTAAGTTTTGAATTTTATTATTATTAATATGTAGTTTAAGTAGTAAATACTACATATTTGTGTGATGGAAATAAATACTTTTGAACATTAATATATTTTTAATATTATTGAATTTAAAACATTTCGTTACGAGGATCTCGAAAAATCGTTATGGACGATTTAACGAAAGGATGCCTAGTTTTGATTAATACCAAATATGGTGTGTCTGTAACTGTACCACTACACGCATTCCTTTCCCCAAAATAAATACATATATACAATAAATAGATCTAACTCTCCCTTTGAAATAATTTTGACAATAAATAAATGAAATGGAGTAAGAATTCTTTAATAATGTTATATTACGATATTTGCACAATTATTATCTAATTTAAAATTATTTAAACGTCTGAAATAAATATTATCATTTCAGTCTCCAATAAAATATAATCAATGATAAAAAAATACCGTGGTTATTATTACAGGAAGCAGGCAGCAGATCTTCAAAAGGCGCTAGAAGCATTTGGTATAACGCACTCAAGCACGGAGGACCCTGCCAAGAGGGCTGCTTCTTTCGTGGACCGTGAACACTAGATCTATAGCCAATGAAATATGTATTGGTTAGATATCAATTTAATATTTCTTCCATTAAAAGATATAATACGAATTTATTATTAAGAAATAAATTTCTCATTTCTCGATTTTTTTATTCTCAATTTTCAACCAGATATGTCACGTCAAATTGGACGCAAAACTGGTTATGTACTCAATTATTAATATTTAGGTGCAATTTCTTTAGATGATTAATAATTTATATATAAAAGTTTCCAACAAGAAATATTGTTTTTATTATATAAATAAATTTAAAAACGTTACACTATTTCGACGTATATTTTTAAATAATAATAATTTCATCTTTAAATTGACTATTGACTGATTCTGTTTGTATGTTCACATAGATCTCACCTGGTAGATCCTTGAAGGCTTGCAACGGATCCTGCCACTGATCCCCCAACGGATCCCACACTGAACAAGGAACTCAAAGAGTAGTTCGATGAGTTAAGTAGATGATTACGATTGACCTGAAGTTATTTTATTATATCAAAATACACAATTACTTATAGAAACATATATTGAAGAACTAAACTTTAAAACTAAGTAATTAATGTAACATCAAAATAATAACATTAAGGGCCTGTTTCACAATGTCCGGATAAGTTCCAAATATGCTATTTATTACTTATTTGTAGGATAAACAGTATTTTTGCGTTTCACGACTGTCAGATAGCGCTACACGTCATGAAATGCGAAGTATCTTATTCGGAACTTTTATCTTTCGAATAATTTATGTGTTGCATAGCTATTTGGCACTTTATCCATACATTGTGAAACAGGCCCTAAATATAACAAACAGACTTAAATTTAATATTCAATGAATAATTTATATTTGAATTTCGCAAATTAATATGTACGTAACAAGATGTAATTTAAAACCCCAGGAATATAGAAAGGGACCAAGTGTAAAATAATACTAACTGCAGACATTAAATATGTTATTAAATACAGAATATGATAAGGATGTAGCAGATATACCGATATTGTTAAAAGTATGTTCATTTAAAAAATATTTATTATAGATATATGTACTATTAAAGATTGAATTAGATTACAATTACTACAGTAGCATAGTCAAGACATAATTGCTATTATTTTTAAATTCAGATGAGGAAAACTACGTGGCAAAGGATTGAGACTTATAGATGTTTTCTCTAAAATAGTTACCTAAATGGTGGTGAGAGGTGTAAATTTTGTGTTTATTATCGTAGTAAAAAAATGATGTCTTACAATTCTAGCGAGTCCTGTGTTGGGTCTATCGTCAGGCCACTCGTCGTCTCTTCGTTCGGCTGCAGTCTTCAACCAAGCGGACCATTCGCCGATACAACGCTCCAACTTGCCACTATCTGTAGAATAAATTATATGAGATGGTTGAGATAAGTCTGTTTTCTTTGAGTTGGTTCAGTTAGGACCAGCGATATATATATTTTCGCCAAAAATTGATTATGTGACCACCGAATAAACCACCATATCGTGTTACGATATGCACCATATCACGTTTATTTGGTCGATAAAGTAAAATTAATTATTTGGTTAACTACCCGCGAGGGAAGGGTATTTCAAAATACATTTTACGAGTTTGACTAAATACCCACTTTTCACAAGCTGAGGGTACTTACTTGTATTGGCCTGTAGATCATCCGGACTGATATCAGGAAGACTGTTATCACCGTCTTCTGCTTGTTCCACTAGTGACACTTGGTGGAACCTGAGTATACCTGTGAAGTGAAGTATTTTAGTATGAAATTGCAATAAAATTTTCGTTAAGATGGAACAGGTATATTTGTATAAGGGAAACAGATATAGATCCAGTTCCAATAATATGTATGACTCAAAACTTAGCGACTTAAAAGAGTGGCGGAAAGTTTCTTGCCGGTTCTTCTTGCCCTACACGATTGACTTGCGAACTGGTAGTAAATGAAAATTTACAATTATTTAATTTTTTTTACGTTCATAAGTGTACTTGTTTAACTATATAAATAAAGATAGTTTTAGATAAAAATCTAATCACTTGACAGGTTTTGGGTTTTTTATAAGATGATTTAACTTTTTTAAAGATTTTTTTAAATTGCCTTACCTTTATGTGGTTGTAGAAGCCACGAATAAAGTCGGCCGGCAGCCAGACTGTAGTACAGAATGGGCGCCTTCTGTTTGTTAACAACTTCCAGAATGTGTTCCACTGAGGATGGATTCCACGGCTCGGGATGTTCTTTGGCAGAATCCTCTGATGCGTTTCTGTAACGATAACATATTATAGTAAAGGGTTTTCAAAATATTAGTAATATTTTCTTCTGAAAATCAGAAATTACGATTTCACTGGAAAAAGAAATAATAATAAAGCTTTCGGCTATCTGCTAATCTTTCTTTTGTGTATTGAGGGAGAGGATTCCTGCATAAGAGACCATGAAAAGGCTATAAGGGTGGGTTTAAATGATTTAAATAATATAAAATGTTTTAATATTTACCTTTGAGAATGATGTAATTCAGTGTTAGTTAAATGCGTTATGGAATGCTTTTCCAGGGCGTCCAACGACCGGCATCTTCCGCGTTCAGCTACTACTAAAGCTTCTGGGTGACGACCCAGTTCTAAAAATAATAAATTTTATAGAAAAATACATAAGAACAATTGCTACTTTTCTATTGAGATTAATCTTGAATGTACTAAGAACAATAAAATATGTAGTATGTACTTTTTATATACTATTCTTACAGGGTAATGGTAGGTTTACACGCTTGCCAAGCCTTAGCAAACTGCAAACAGTCACAAGCCTCCACAAATCTCGTTTGGCGTTTGAAAGGCGTTTACACGCTTGTGAATGCGTCAGTCTGCAATATACATCCAAGCATGGCGGACACCGAACTTGTGACGGCTATTGCATTTGATACTTTTAAACATCATGAGACCATAATATGATATGATCTTTTTTGATCAGATTCTAGATGCATGGTTCCATTCCGTAATGTTCCAGAAACGAAAGACTCTCATTCGACCAGCAACTCATTTTTTATTTATTTTTTTGTAAAATCAAGCAAGCGTGTACTCGCCGCGAGTAATGGCTAAAAATCACAATGGCTACTAAACGCGGACCAACATGTAAATACATCGCAAGCGCTTGCCGTGAACTCCCTTTGATCTGCGTAAAAAAACCGACACTCGAGTGGATCGGAAGCAAGCAGGCACAAGCCCACGCAAGCCAAGCAAAACGCCCACTTTACATGCTTGCGATTGTCGATGCTTGCCAAGGCTTGGCAAGCGTGTAAACCTACCATAAGATATTACTTACCAACTAGCACCCTCTGTAAAGCGTGCTGAGTAGAAGTATATAAAGCGATAACTTTTCGGTCTCTGTGCTTTTCATTTCCAGACTCCAATACAGTTAAAGCTGCGTGTAGTTGTTCCTTTGCCTCTTCTAGTTCCCCAGAGGCCCACAGAGCGAAACCTAGTCGATGACGCACTCTAGCCTATTAAAATAAAACCGAATTTTACTTTATGTCATTAACAAGAGTACTGACAAACTATTTATATATTTTCTATAGTCTATAAGTAGGTAGGTATTTTTTAAAGAGATGCCTTTATATACATTTATAACTGCCACAGGGACCAATCTTTTTATATTTATTTAAATTTTATTTTTATTTTTAATACTATGTAGGTTAAGAACATTTTTAAACTATATATTTTTTTATTGTTTAAAAAATATAATATTTTATATATATATAGGACTAACTAAAAACGCAAATTCTGAAATTTAAAATAAAGAAAGGATTTTCTTTTCGGAATTTTAAAAGTCTTACGGAGTTTTATACAATTGTATTAATACCTATTTTATTAAATAGCCGTTATCTAACTTCGCGTGAAGAAAGAAAATCATAGTTTAAAAGGTCTATCCGTGAACAAACACCACGAAAGGCGGAAAACCGTAAAGTAATAAAGAAAGATAAATCTAAGACCTAAATGTGCTCTGATACAAAGGTTTCCATGGTTATGATGTTATGGTATAAGATATAAATTATTGTATTGACCATTAAAAAACAGATAATATTAATCTAAAAGTTCTAATGAAAAAAAATTATAAAACTCGTCGCTCGTATAATCAAATAATAAATAAAATAGGTTTCTTATGAACAAATAATATTAAGTTATCGTTTAGCTTATATACCATCGGGCTCGTTAGTTCCGTCATTAAAAAATCTTACCTCTTCATCAGCATCAGCCAAGCCTTCAGTAGCAGCGAGTGCTTGTCTCAGATAAGACACAGCACTACCACATGCCCCCATTGCTAAGTGAGCTCTGCCCAAATCGGCTAATGAATGAGCACGACCACGTGTGTCACCTTCAAGATTAAGTTTTATGAATTTATATTTAAGAAGTTAGAATTGCAAAGTGTTTTATTATTTAGAAATTAGAATACTTTTGTTATTAATTGTTACAAAAAGATTATTTTATGTAAATCTTAGTTGTTCGCTGCATATTTTTATATTCACCCAAATTTGACAATTAAAAGTTAGATTCTATAAAGTTCAATTTTTGATGGTGGCGTTAAAAGTTAGAAGCAGTTTTGACCTAGTGGCTTCGTCTCTTCAGACTCTCATACTTGAGGTCGTAGGTTCGATCCCCGGCTGTGCACCAATGGACTTTCTTTCTATGTGCGCATTTAACATTTGCTCGAATGGTGAAGGAAACATCGTGAGGAAACCGACATGTCTTAGACCCAAAAAGTCGACGACGTGTGTCAGGCACTAGAGGCTGATCACCTACTTCCCTATTAGATTTAAAAATGATCATGAATCAGATTCAGAAATCTAAGGCCAAGCCCTAAAAGAGGTTGTAGCGCCACTGATTTATTTTATTTACCAGAAGCAGTTGCATGTCTAAGACGTGATTCGTGCCAACGTGCAGCTTCAGCGTGCGCGCCCGTTGCTGCGTGTGCAGCGCCGAGACCTCCACACGCGCGAGCCTGTACGTCAGAAAGATAATAATTTCACAATGAAATTTATATTGATATTTGAAAAAAAATAGTCAGCATTCAGGGTTGAACGCGGCAATCTTCGGAAGTATCGATTTCAGTTGAGATTTTTTTATACAATATTACGCTATTTATTTATTTATTTGCTTAACAGTATTTTAATAGCAACTTATTATACAATATCTAAATAGTTACATTATACACAGAGACCAACAACGGAATATACATTCAAACAGTTAACAAATGTATAACCTATTATAAAAAAATAGTAAATTATAAGATGCGCATCTTAAAAATTTAATTGATTTCAGAAGGAGAAAATAAAAGAACGATTTTTTTACGTAAATAATAAAGAGCATTTTGTACTTGTATAATATAATAATCTAGTGACTTACTTGTAAGTGAGTTAGTCCCAACCGATGCGCGAGCTCAAGTTCAGCGCGATGATGTCTTATGGCCGTGGAGTGTTCCCCGAGCGCTTGATGAGCCACACCAAGTGAGTGGCACGCTTCGGCTTCCATTATTTGGTTATTTAATTCCCTGCGCATAATTAGTTGTTGAAGAATTTGATGTATGAGGGTAGTTATATAGAAAGTTTTTGACACACACTATGTAATCTCATAATGGGTTTAAAAGTCGGTTGTTTTTAAATTTTATAACAGGCACATAAATATTCATACGACATTCAGCATAAAATAAACGTATGAATGGCGCCAAACCTCAACAGGCAATAGAAGCTATCACAGATAATATATAATAGTTTGCAATTTTCGCGCGTAAAATAATTTCAAGCGTGTGAAAGTAATTCTATTTTTAAATTTGTTTCGCTTGTTATAATATCCCGAAACTGATAATGCATGTACTGTTTCTGTATTGATTTCATGGATATCATATATATTCTGTATTTATCAATTGACAGCAAAAAATGATAACGACAATTTTTTTCTATTCCGCCGCATTTTAGCTCTACAACTTACTTGGCGATGTTCTTCTGATGCTCCAAACAAGAGACAGCCTGCTCTAAGTTATTTAGTGAAATGTGTAATGCTCCGAGTTCGCCATACGCCTGCGCCTTTGCTTCAGGTACGCCGAGTTCGTGTGATACAACAAGGCGTTTCTCAAGACATACGAGGGCTTGCTGCAGGTTTCCTACCGACCTTAACAAGCAAGATCATTTGAGTTCTTTCTACTTCTTATGAATAGAGGTTATAACAAATGCTGAAGCTCTCAATTATGAAGATTTTTGCGGTAGCTATAAGAATTGCATTGTGTGTTGTATACTTCTGTACAACAATTAATACAGAAAATATTTACTTCTCATACCTAGTATTAAATGATAATAAGACAATACAATCTTAGCATTTTAAGTAAATAAAATTAGCTATGACCTAGCATAGACCGTGTAATATACATATAACCATATAATATAGAACTAAATTATTTTTACTACATATTAATAATCGGTGTTTTCTTTATTTTTATTTCTTTATTTTACAGAATAATGTAATAAAATTATAATATGCAAGATAAGAAATCCGCTGTGGTTTGTATAAATGTAACCATAGCAATCATATTATTTATGAGCGCTTTTTAAACTGGCAGTTTCATTGAACGTAATATTTTAAGTTTTTTTAATTATTCTGAATACACTTACTTATGACTCAATCCTAGTCCTCGGTAGGCTCGTTCCTGTTCCCGCGCATTGTTCAATTTAAGAGCGGCCGCCAGATGTCGCTCGTGGTATTTGACAGCTTCATCGGGGTCTCCCAATGCGTCGTAGCAATCGCCGAGCGAGCCAAGCGCCCGCGCCTTATCGAGCTGACACGTTGGTGAATTAACGCGTTCAAGGATTGCTAGTTGCTGGAAAGTTAAAGATTTATTAAAATAATTTAATCGTTACGGCTCTACGCAACAGATACCTATGGGTGGTATCATCAGATTTCATTTGTTTTATATTTTGAGAGGCAAATTATAAATCACATAGTCGATTTTTGAGTCTATGACTCGTTTCCACACAGTGTTTTTTATTTAGTGAACGAGGGATAACTTGCGAATGTTTAAAAAACAAGGAGCCGGGACTTGTATAACTAATTTAATTACACGCTTAACATCTAGTTAAGTATTTTATTTTATATTCCGCTTTTAGTACGAAGACCCAATATAATTTAAATAACGTATTTATATAAAATTTTCATAAGGCTTTATAATGAAGACAAATAAATAAATTTTAAACAATATATCTTTACCTGTTCTAGATATCCTATAGCGTCTTCATAATGTCCCATGTTTAGTTTTGCGATCCCCAAATTGCCGTACGCTTGCGCTTCCAACGCGCAATCTTGTAGTTCTTGCGCTCTTTCCAATTGCTCCTTTTAAATAAATAGTTGTTTTTAATTTACTTAAACCATGTAGTTAATGAAGAAAATACTACAAAAAATTCGAAACGTTAAGAGGTCTACAAGTCGCCACTTTGATTTAAGACTGGGTAATAATAATATAAGTAATCAAAAAAAGAGTGTGTGCATGTACACGCGTTAGAAGTTATACTTCTTTGGGTTATGGAAAAAAAATAACAATAATATTAAAATTAATCAAAAATATTTTATGTCAATAAATAAATTATTGGTAAATACTATCACCGTCGTATCATATACGTATATAGTTATCGATTTCCAGGCCACCTAGACCTGACTTTACGCTGTCGAATTTAGGTGTTGGTGTGCGCGCGCATCGTAAAAATTCACTCATATCATTTTTCTCCATCGCCTCCAAAAGAAGTATAACTTAAAAAAATGCGATATTCTAGTAAAATAATTTCAACATTCCTATTGTTACCAAAATATAAAATAGAACCGGGATCTTTCAGCTTAATATTTACTGTTTATCAAACTCAATTCCTTTGTATTTTTTATCGAAGTTAATTTCTAGTCAATATAACGAACAAAACTTGAGGTTGGTATATAAATGACTTACTCTGTAGCACCTGGCTGCGTGTGAGTAATGTCCGAGCGCCATATGAACGGCACCTAAATGTGAGTGAGCTCGAGCTTCTCCCGCCGCGTCACCTGCCTCTTGCCGTAACGTTAATTCCTATAAAACAAAATTACCCTTTATTTGTGTTTTATTAACATAACTTTTACACATTTAAAGAAAACACTTTTCTCAACGGATTAAATCTATGTAAATATGTATTATAAATGTATAATTATTTTACATAAATTTAAATTTTTCCTGGCAATAATGTTTTTTTTTACAATTTTAAATTAGTGCTTAATCGTCTATACTAACAATTTCAGATTTCGGAAAAACATTTTGACTAGTCATAATCGTCTTTGCATTTGTTTAATTAATTATTAATGTTTTCAAAGTTTTGGGAAGTACATACTTGTGTGTGGTGTCCCAATGCAGCATCCAATCTTCTCTGCAATCGTCTCGCAAGACCCAAAGCGCCGCACGCTGCTGCTTCAAGAGAGCGATCGCGAGCCTAAAATTTACAACTTCACATTAGTATATTAAATGATTATTACTCATATATGTATATTGTAAGATTTATTGCCTTATACTGACAATTCCCTTTAACGTCGAAAAATGCGCACGCGCATGCCTTTTAGCGTCGCTATGTAGGTTAATACTGTATAATGTAAATTTATTTTATAATACAAAATAAGAATTGCTTATTAACATTTTACATATATATGATATCACCAACCTGTCTCGCAAACCCGAGTTGTCGTTGATACATTTTAACTGCCTCTTCAACGTCTCCCATTTTAATAAGGACATCTCCAATATTGCCCAAAGCTCTGAACTTGCCTTGCAAATGTTGAGTCATATGCGCAATCGCTAGGAAGTATTTCTGACACTCCAAGGCTGTGTCTAAGTTCCCTAATGCCAAGTGCGCCAACCCTAGGTTGCAGTATGCTCTCCCCATGTTCATTTTGTCTTGTAAATCTTTGGCGAGTGACAGATCTTGGTCGTAATATCTGTAAATTGTAAACAATATTAATAATCGTGCTGTCTAACAGGTGTTTTAGGTGGAATAAGTACTATATTCCTGTAAAGCAGGGTGAAGTGCGACTCTAGGTTCCAACACCAGCTGTGCACCAATAGACCTTCTATCTGTGCAAACACTTACTAGTACTATGAAAAAACGTCGTGAGAAATCCCGCATACCTTAGACCAAACTAGCTTGCCTATTAAAAAAACATGATCACGAAACAGACACAGTACTCTGAGGCCAAGCTAAAAAGTTTGAAGCACCAGAGGTCAATTTAAGTTATTCTGTCACTTTGTCAAATACTTTTTCTGTATATTATGTGTTTGTTTATATGAGCGGAAATAAAAAAAAGACAACTAATATAAGCTTTTCTTTCTCTTCGTATTGTTTAAGATAGAATGTACGGTTAAAAAAAATGTTTTAAAATACAACTTTTCTGCTAATAATTATTTTTGTACAAGAACATCACTTACCTTACAGCTTCTCTATAGTTTCCCAAGCAGTAATGAGCGTAGCCCAAAAAGTGGCATGCCTTAGCCTCTGCCGTGACGTCACCAAGCTCTTGTGATAACATAAGATGTTGCTCATAATAAGGAACTGCTTGAGCGAACTCCCCTCTTGACGAAAGACAGTTGCCAAGGTTTAGGAGCGCACACGCTTCGCCCGCTGCGTCTTTAAGTTCGCGAGCTATGCCTAAACAACACAAAGCTCAATCAAATTAGTGGAACTTAACTAAATCGTTAATAATTTTTGTCAACTCTAGGAAGAACAATACTGGATATAACAAACAATTTTTTTCTGTTTGAACCAAGAAATGAAATTATCGATCGTTACTGTGTCCTAATTCTACTCTCAGCTGTGAGCTATGAAATACGTCAAAACTCAGTGCAATGACATTATGGTAGCTGCATAACTTATTCTATATTATAACTTCATTTATAGGCCTAAGTGTGCGCTGCTATAACATGATTCCTAGTGAAATATTGGAACTGCCTCTCAACAGATTCAAAACACATATTAAAAAAACCTTAATGTGTAAAGGTTACTACACAGTTAATGCTTACCTAGAAGATAAAAACGCTTGGCAATAGGTATAATTATATTGTTATAATTTGCTTTGTTCTCTTGGAAGTGTTGTGAATGTAATGTAATGTAATGGTGAATGTGGTAAATCACAGAACAGATTTTATTTTATTTTTACTTATGTAACTCAAATGACGTTGTGGTTTATGACATTTTCTTTTGAATTATTGTATGTAAAGGGAGGATAAAACTTGCCGAGTTTCTTGCCCGTTCTTCTCAGAACAAGGCCTCCTGGTAGTCTTGCGAACGGATGGCGTAGTTTTGCTCTTTCGCGAATTTTGTAAACGTTTTTGACATTCATAAGCATGCGTTAAGTCGCATCTAAACTGAATAAATAAATTTTGATTTGATTTGATTTGATATTAATTGGAATTTATGCCAACATTTGTTCGACAATGTGGGATGTGAAAATATCTTGGTTATAAACGACTCAAGGAACTTGTATGGATAAACATTCTCGGAAATCCACAATTCCCTCAATTACTTTAAATAGGTATAGCATGTCGATGTTTGCTTTACCAACGCTCAGAGATTCCAAGTAATAAAAATGTAACCTATCATCATATTTACTTAAAATTGCATATGTATCATTTTTAAAGGATAAATGGTATAAAAACTTTTTTCGCACCCTCTCCATGCTCGTTGAATGGGTTAAATACATTGGAGACCAGATACTGGCTGATAAAGATAGTATGTAATTATATTTTTGGGAATTAAACATTAATTTTAAACTATGGCATTACTGGTTACACAAGGGGATAACAGCACACGAGCTCATCAATGAGAGAACCAAATGTGTTAGCAAGATTATCGTTTGACTTACCTAAATGAGCTCTATAATGGAACAAGGCCATATCATGAGCACCCAACGCCTGGTACGCCACAGCCAAGTTTCCATGAGTAGAGGCTTCAGAACTTCTATCATGGACCTCTTTGGAAATAGTCAGTTCTTGTTTGTGGTACTTGATGGCTTGTTCATAGAAGCCGGCAGCTGAGTATGCATTGCCAATGTTCCCGTAGGCACGGCCCATACCAGCTTTATCCTTCAAAATGAATATTTATTATCTCTTCTCAAATTATATTACAATTTTAGATATCTAAATTTGAAGGCTTCAAACCAGCATTTAATGCTTTTATAATGAATAAAAAGCAATTAATAATTTAAACCTTCATTTAAATTTGTAGTAAGTTTATAAGTGATGTAAGTCAACATTAAACATTCTAAAGTTATTCTATACCGATATTGTTTCTACATAGTATATTTAAGTATACATTAGAATATATATATATTAGAAAATATAAAAGTCATACCTGTAATTGCCTGGCAATAGATAAATGTGCTTGATGCAATTTTAACGCAGCGTCATGTTCTCCCAATAATTGGTATACGATTCCTAAGTTTGAACAAGCGCGACCTTCACCAACCTGAAAAATCATAACCAACCTATTATAAAATGAGAAATGTTGGTCTGGTGGCTTCAGGTCATGCGTGCGAATCCCAGCTTTATATCTCTGTGTGAATTTTACACTGTCGAGTTTACAGTAGGAAGGAAAAAGATAGTCTTTGGCTGTATGCTAGACCTAGATGGTCGCTTCTAGAACATTTTTGTCTTTGGTTTCTATGTGTTGGTGTTCGCATCGTGAGATTTTGATTAAATTTCGCTTCGTGTATAACAATTTTAAAATAATAAGCAAATAAAATGTAAAAATTGTAAAAAATATCATTATATGATACAATTACTTATATGTATTAAGTAAAATAATAATATAATAATACGGAATGTAAACTACATTGACTAGCTACTAACTTAAAATTTTTAACTTAAAATTTATAAATTACCAGAAAGCAAAATAACCACAAAATATCAATTCAATATTATTATAAAATCGTACAAAATCTGATAAATCTAATATATAAAATTCTCGTGTCGCGGTGTTTGTAGTTAAACTCCTCCGAAACGGTTTGACCGATTCTCATGAAATTTTGTGTGCATATTGAGTTTGTTTGAGAATCGGATAACATCTATTTTTCATCCCCCTAAATGTTAAGGGTACACCACCTCTAAATTATTATTTATTAATTCTTAGATATTTTTCTTAATTTGTTTATGATACAGCATTAAAAAATACATAGGTACAACCACTTTTTCCACCCCTCTACGATCAACCTCTATTTTTTTAATTTAAATGATATACATGGCAAAACGACGTTTGCCGGATCAGCTAGTAATTAATATGTTTACACTTTATATGTGAATTCAATAACTTAAAAATAGCTATCAAACCGTTTAAAATTATTGAAATGATAAAGTTATCTATAAAGTTTAATTAAAATTACCTTATCTCTCGCTGCAAGAGCAACATCCAATTGCCTCTCATGCCACTTTTTTGCTTGAGTATAGTCGCCTGCGCATCTGAAATAGACAAAAATGGTCAGTTAAAGTACAAATAACTGTTTTTTCATTTGTTAGCGGATGATGATTGAAACATAAACTTTATATTCTATATTAAATAATTTTTAAAGAGTATAACACATTTTAATGGTAATCTTCAGTAATATTATACCTGGCAGCATGCCCAAGTCCTGCATAAGCTCTCGCTTCGATAGCTCTATCGCCAAGGTTTTGAGCGATTCTCAATACATTTTCATGATATGCGATAGCTTGTGTGAAGTTCCTTCTGCAGTGGTATGAAGAACCGAGGTTTGAATAGGCTCTAGCTTCTTCGACCTGAAGAAAGAAATTTATTTGGAATATGAAAAATTTTCTAAAAAAAATTAATTCTTTTACTTTTTTATTTTAGTTTAACAATTATTTTAGTTTTATTTCTAAAAATCGTACAAAGCTTTTTACATATCTTAATATCTGTATGATAATGGCTTTATATTTAATCGATTGATCGAAAATACTAATAAAATTAAATAATTAAATATATATTACAATACCAATTCACATTTTGATGTGCCATTTTTTTAAACACTGTATTGCAATGATTAAAGAGTTCAGCATAAGTACGTATAGATTATAAAAAAGTATACATATTCCAAACTTTATCACATTAAAAATTACAACATACCTGATCACCAAGTCGCCTAGCAAGCCTCAAATGCTGCGTATGGCAATCCACGGCTGAATCAAACTCTCCCATGGCCAAATAGACAGCGCCAACATTTCCGATCTCTCTCGCCTCTTGTAATCTATCGCCCATTTGTTTAACTAGTTGCACGCATTGTTTGTGGCTGGCCAACGCGTTTGGATAGTCACCGATAGCCGTGTATACGTGGCCTAGAGAGGTCAGGGCGGCTGCGGCGGCTTGCGTATCCTGGAATGTCACATAATGCATAGATAATAATGTTTTGTATGTGTTCTGAACTTTATATGTATTCAAAAGGGACGGTATTTCTTTAAATATTCTCGACTCTAGGATACTGCCAATAAATAATATTACATTAATTGGACTTATCGATATAATTTACGATGGCCGTGTAAGATATGTAAAAAAGAGAAACAAAAGCTTGTAATCTTACAAGCTTTTGTATATGTATTTCAATTTCAACGAAGCTTAGAATTCAAATTATATGCAAAAAAAAGTTTTCTGCTATAATAAATAGGTCTATATTCGATGTTTCCAAATATCACTTAAAATTCAATACCCTGTTGACTGAACGCAAACAAAGGGATTATGAACAAATAAAGGACGATTAGAATGCGGCGCATCCTTTCCACTGAGGAAATGGATGACAAAAGGAAAAAATATCTGACGACGGACCGCCGATAGGGTCTTTGTCTTGGTGAAATGAGTTAGTGATGTGAGATTTGTATCGATGTGTTTTTGTTTTAATAAATTTATTCAAACGAACGGAGCTCATTTCAAGGTTAGCATACGCATTGCATTCGCTCTGTACAATATTTTAAACGTCATAAAGAGTATTCTGTTACTTGAGTATGGAAGTGTATGTAAAACTGATATGAGCCATATTGTATGTCTATTGTCTATACCGTAGATTAAAACAAGCAAACCAAAAATGCATTTACATTTTAGTATTTCAGTGAAGAATAAGAAATTGATTACAAGTTGTCGAAATAAAAATCAAAAGTTGCAATAAAATTAATGTTCACCGTTAAAATATTATAAATTTATAATAACGCACACAACGTAGAGTGTGTAAACCCTGTGATTTACGATCTAAATAAGAATAAACACAGCAACTTCGTTGCCAGTAAAAAGTTTATTTTTATCTTTAATTGCCAACGATGGAAATAACTCGATAAGACGGTATCGACATTAAAAGGCCGCACTGCACTAGCCCAGTCGGGTCGCAGTAATCTAGCTTATTAAGTATGTGCAACATGATACGATAAACTGATGATTTACATATTGACTCGATCTCGGTTGGGCGTTTTATACTAACTTGTTTGGGCCTAGACTCTAGTAGATCAATTTCTTGGTCCACTTAAGCGTCGACAATTATTACAATAATATTAATAGATATTTTATATTTAATCCAACTTTAGCTTAAAGCCACTGTTATTTTAAAGCCAATCAATCGAATAACCAGATGAGAGTTTTCTTCAACTAAATGATTTTTGTAGTGGCCGCTCTGGTTGCATTCCTCGCACATAAAGCTGTGTGGCTATAATAAATAGTGGATACTTGAATGAAGTTTGCGTTTATCAACATTTATTATTGTGTGCACCTTGTTACTGAACGTTATTTGTGGACAATGCAATACATGAATTCTGTTACAGGATTTTAGTGCAATGCGATGGTAGAATGTCCTCTAATGAAAGTAAGTTTCGAATTATTTAGGCTTGTGAGCAGACTTTTGTATGAATTCTAATCAATACGAAAATCAATCGTGTCATATCAAAATTCCGTAATTTAATTAGAAAATATAAAATCTTAAGTATCCCTAACCAATGTGCATGTGGAAATTATATGATGAGAGAGAAGGAGAAGAAGAAGAGAGAGGTATATCAAGACTCTAGCCAGTGAAGATACGTGGTTTCTGATATGCTCCATCGGTATTCTGTCATATGATTATATTTCAAGTTATTTTGAATCCACTTATAAAATATGGAAACATATCAGTGTGATATGTATTTTTGTGTAGAATCATGTATAACTTCTCAAACTGTGAACCCATGTGAGAGATATCAATATCATCTCAGGTGCAGTATAAAAATAGTATTTCAATAAATTTATCAATACTCTCAATAATTTTGGTTTTACTATTGTATCTTGGCTTGAGGTATATATATATATATATAATTACTCAAGTGATGTAAATTTGAAATCTATATCAAGTCTTATTAAAAGCGTTCTAATTAATAGGTTGTTTGCGATACAGCTGAACGTCTGTCTTACAATAATTGCGAAATGTTCTTTGAATGCGGTGAGTACGAAACTAATTATCGAGACAAGTCGAACATCGCAAATACTCGACTATACGTAATCCGATTGATGTTTGACGGGCAATTCTAAGATAGTACTAATGACTGAGTTGCCTGATCAACTTTTGTTTAAGAAATATGTTTAATTGTTTACTATACAAAATTCGGCTGAATATTATTTTAAATACTTTAAAGCTGTTGTTATTCAATCTTTTTTTACCTGTTATAAACTGGACTTTCAATCCTAAAGATGTATTGAATTTAAGATTTACATTTTATAAGTTAGATAAGGTTGCTCTAGCAAGCAGGTATAGTGGTGAGCGAAAAAGTACAGATACTTGATTATTTATAAAAATCTTAATATTGTATTTAATCACACTATAATACAAAGTACAGTATGCGAAATGTGCATTTAGTTTGTACAAAACAAAAAATAATAACTAACCTGAAAAAATATATATTTTAATCATTATTTCTTCAGGTATAGGCGTTAGATAAAAGGCGTTCCATGTCCCAAATCATATGGCATTAGAAATGTTGGAAATGGATTATATTTAAAAAAAAAGACAGTATTGAATAAACATAGTTAAACACTGAATATAATAAACATTAAAAATATACATCACACAGCTTTACATCCTCGTAAAAAAGGCTCCGATCGCTTTCATTAAAAACAAATTGTTAGTTGTCATATAAAATTCTCATAACGTGTGCATTTCTTAACGCATAAAACAATACGATATCAAATTATAACCGGCATAAAGGTGAATAAATCTGTAAATGGAGCCCTTTTATATAGTTTTTCAAAGTCAGGCTCGATTATAAAAATATCGTGTTACTGACAAATCCTCACCTCGGCTACCATTTCTCGGTTACTTTGAGTTTTTGTCGGTCGCCGTTCGGTTGGAACGCGTAAAATATTTTTACGAGTATTTGTTCCAAAGATTGTTCCATATGTGGGACTGTTCACATTGTACGCGGTAATAAAACTTGAGCTATTTATTTTACTTCATATAACTCGTTTGTTTTATGTGTCTTTAGCGATTTCTATGCGCGTATATGGATTAGGTATTCGCGAATCCGAATAAATTTATAGCTTTGCTATAACCACCAATTCAGATAGTAATGATGATAAATAAAAATTGCTAAAAGTTTAAATCAATTATTAAAATATAATAATAAAAGGTAATCTATATCACACTAGCTTTAATGATTCTTTCTTTCATTGAAAAGATATATATGTATTAATATTACGGGAATAATGATAAATAATATAGAAACATTTAGTAACCTTGCATTGCAAGAAAAAATTAATATGAGTAAATAATGGAATATTTTTATTTTCTTTTCCTTTGCTCGTACTCCTATATAATTGCTTTTTTTTGTATTTACATTGTACTCGTATATCCACCGATGATTGACGGACCCATATGACTTTACTAAAAAAAGTACCTTCGATAGTTGTGTGCTGCGATATTGAGGGCTACTCGATTGTTAGGGAGTTATGTATCTGGTTGACACTGCGCCCACTTAAACTCTCATTTTAATTTAACGTGTGTGATCTTTGAGAACCCTAATACAATATATACGTGTAGCATTTGTTATTTCTTGTAAAACTAAAGAACATTTATTATAAAACGTAAGAATTGTTTTAAAGGAAAACTTCGTTTGACATAAATTAAATATAATTTTAAACGTATGGTATTAGCGATTGTTACCTTATTTCCATGTGAATAATCGTACTGAGGTAAAAGATTATATAATGTTATAATAAAGATTACATCATCAACAAATTCTCACTTAAAACTGTTGCTATAAGAAAGAAGAATATTAACATAAAAGTTCATAGAATTTTAATACTAATTGGCGGAAAAGGCGATAGCAAAAATATCTTATATTGTAGATACATGTAATTTTAAAATACCAAAGCATGCAGGAATCGCTTTAATCTATATTTACCTAAGATTTATTATTATAGCATATTAACTTTTATAGGTATACAAAATAAATAAATTTTGTTGATGTAAAACATAATAAATACTCTGCAGTGGTTAGACTACTTTTTTGAGCGACATATGTTTATATATATTCCTTGTACATAGAACTCATAATACAAGCTAGGGTTAACACTTCTAAATACATAAAGCTTCAAAATCCTTGTTCAACTAAATGTTTGATGCCAGTGCTTAATAAAATTGTATAATATATTCAAGCATTTACAGAGACATAAAATCAAAACTTTGATAACAACACATTAAGTTTAAAATATTGTCGGTTTTATTACTTTACCTACATGGTAAATGGTAATGTGTAGTTTATCTACATTCTATAAAAAATAACGTGGAACGTAGATTCTTACGTCCCCAAGGGGGTCTGGATTAGAACGAATTTCCAATTTCACAAACTACTGTCGTATGTATCTAGTCGAAAATATAACAATTATAATATTTGGCTATAAAAAGAGTGATTTGGTACCGAGTTACTTACTGGCTCTTATCGGTAGAAGTGTTTTCCGATGGGATGGTAACTAAAGAAACACGGTGGTAAGAAATGACGATTGCTTTGACTAGAACAATGTAACTTTCTATAACGTGCGACCTTCATCCCTCGGGTTTGATGGCCGATCGCGATTAAGACTCGCCTTGTACGATTAAGGACATCATCTTGAGAAAACCTTAGACCCAAAAAGTCAACGGCGTAAGTTAGGCAGTGAAGGCTGATCCTATACTTGTCTATTAGAATAAAAACAAGACCACGAAACAGATACAGAAATATGAGGCTTTTTTACTTCAAAACATTATATAGAATATAAATACTATGAGAGTATTATTTTTTTTGGGGACCCCTACATCCTAGCCTATCAGGTACGTAAACAGGAAGGTATGTGATCCAGTGGCTAAGCAGCAGGGGAGTGTCGAAAGTATTTAAATTCTAAGTTAAAGTTATATTTTTTTTAATACACTATCGAATTTTTGCAAGATTTATTTAAGTATTTTTTTTATTTCATCACAGTAAATTATGAAAATAAAATGAACAAAAAAAAACAGGCATTTATTGTAGTCCTATTTAAAAAACTTAACCGCTAATGCAAAAAAAAAGAATTATAACCAAATACTCGTAACTTTTTATACAATTTTTTACAATTCACTCATTTCAAAAAATTTCCCTCATTCTTCTTTGTCTTCATTTTAATTATAGTTCATACATTTAATTATTTGCAAATTTAATCACAAAGTTAATTCAATTTAAAATCAAAGATTATCTTGTTTAATCATTCCGTAAGACTGAATACAAAGTACAAGATTACTTCTCGAGTAAAACCACATTTTATAATTGGACGAAAGTTAAAAAACAACCACAAGGCAGGGTCACGGTCGGAGATTGAATTCCTATGCTAAATTAAATAAGCTCGCTTAGTTGCTTACAAACTCTCAGAGACAAGTTTTGCATGAGCAATAAGGCACCAGCTTTAAGAATTATGTCATTTTGTTTAATTGTTACTATAAATTTTAATCTGTTCATTGTCTACTTATATCTTTCACAATTTAAGAAAAAAAAAGATCTTAAAATATTCTACAGGAAAAATTTTAACGTCATCAGTTTTTTTTAGATTAGTCTTGTCAAACCAAAGCCTTTATGTTTTTAAATAAAATTGTGTAAATATGTACTATTTTAGGTAAATATATAATAGCGAATAAATACTATCAGGTATGACCTAGTTAGTTGGTTTAGTCCCCTTTACTTTAAAACTTCTCTTGTTATTAAGACAGTCCACATAATATATTATCATACCTTGCATTTCATGGCTAACACTAGCTGATATCTGTGAGCGGTGAGTGCATCTTTGTATGATCCTTGGCTAAAGTATGCAGCTCCAAGATTTCCGTGCGCCCTGCATTCACCGGCCGTGTCTCCTAAGGACTTCGCGACCGCGAGATCCTGTTGCATATAGTTGATAGCCGCGTCCAGTTGGCTAAGTGCCCAGTGAGCTGATGATAATGCGCTGAATACTGAACCCCTGCAAACAAATTGCCTATTAAGACGCACGCTCTGACGTATTGAAATATTTGTTATCGTCAATAAATATCTATATTTATAAACCTGCGACTAAGTTATTAAATGTAGTATTTGACGTTTGACTTAAGGAAGAATAATGTAGTGTACATCTTTATTTGGGGTTCGGTAAGTCTGCACTCTTGATGGACCAGTTCGAAGACCGCTATCATTAGTGGAATTTAGATAGATTTCAATATTGGCTGCTAAATTTGTAAGCTGTTGTGGTTTTAAGCAGAAACAAAAATACACATATAAACCAATGTAAGCTTTTCTTACAAGTGTATAAATATTTCAATAAAACCTATATTTCATGTGAACACTTATTTTATGTTCAATAGATAGGTAACTTAAATGGTAAAAATAAGGTTTCTTTTTATAATAAAGCAGCGCACGTGAAACAAACATAAATATACTCCAGCGACAACAGAACAATATCGTAAGAGGAATAGGAAAAGTCACGAACACCGTAAAATTAAACTATCAATGAGGAAATCCGGAGATTGGCAGCTAAGCGTTGATTCGAACCGAACATGTGAGACGACTAAAAAGTTACTATGTTCTAGAGTTAGAAGGCAGTAGCAAGGCAGCAGATGAGTAGATGCTTCCAATGGAAAGCCATTCCAAATGACAGCACCACAGAACAGATTCGCTCATGCTTTAGGGCTGACAAAAAAAGCGGTTCTTTAAAGTTTTTTAAAGTTCTTTGCTTTAGCTATAATATAACATTTATATACATATACTTAAACTGATTACTCAATGTAGACAATCCTGTTAGAAAGTCATTATTGTGTGTTCGTTGGTGTACTTGCTAATAAAATCCATTTCCAGAATTGATGTAACGCCAAGAAACTAGAGGATTAATGGAATTCGCTTGCTCGTGTCAGCTTGATGAGATTATGTGAGATTTACGATAGCTATTTAAATATAGGTGTAGTTGGATAGGGTTACCACTGGTAAAATAAAAAAAATCGAGATTAACCTTAGAACAAAAGCATTCAACGCATGACTTGACGCTTTAAGTTAATTATTAAAGATCGATTGACTATTTTAAATGTTTATGCATTAGTAGAAAGTAAGTAATAATATTTACAATTATATAAATACTAATTTACTACATTACTAATTATATAAGTACTAATTTTTAAAATACTTTGTTATGTTGTGGATACGTGTGTTTAATGTCACGTAGATGTATGTTATAGCATTTATGTGGATATAATTTGTTTTCTAATCTGAATACTAATTACTGTTTAAAACTTTATACTTGGAACTATACGTACTTTGTATATTGGTTTGGTAGCCCTAATACTTTAGTATGTTGCACTAATGCGTTATTAAAATGTTAAGTGTTACAAGATGTAACTTTTATTATTGGTATGCACGAAGTAATTTGTTTATCGCGAAAAGATACATAAACACGGCTGATTTATGAATGTAGTATAGAGTAAGTAGCACCAATAAAACGTGGATTTTGATAAGAACAAATATACTGAACGCATTTTATCAAATTAATGTATAAAAATAATTTCATATTAAAAAAGATCAAGACTGCATTAATTTTCGAACAACCTAATTTAAGACTGTCGTAATGAATGACAAGTTTTCATGGTTTTTGTAATTCACGAGTGCTTATAGGAATTATAACAACCAAACAATATGTTTAAGTTTCACAGACGCAAAAATGTAAAATGTAAAGTGGCTCATTAGACCTAGAGGTATTCATTTTATGATCTATATCAACAACGTCGTAGCTTCGAACAAAGTCGGTCCACCAATGAACTTTTCTACGTAGGCATCTAACACATACTCTTACGGTGAAAGAAAACATCGTAAGTATACTCGTTTGTCGACAGTGTGTAGAAGAAAGCACGCTTTGACGATTTGCCTCTTAAAATAAATATCACAAAACAGAAATCTAGAGTCAAGACCAATTCCTTTTTTTTAAAGATAATCGTTAAAGGGTTTTTAGGATTTACTTACGTATTTCGCTTAACGTTTATATACAAATCATTGTCCAAGTAATTTCCGAAAGAAACACTGTTGCAGGCTATAAAAATCCTTTATTTTCTTTATTTATTAAACCATTTTAGGCTATCATCACTCACAAATCATATCGATAAGGATCAAAATTAATAACCTGTATTTATACAGCTAAAAATGTTTGGGAACAATAAAGGTATGCGATGAGAGGTTACACGTAACGTGTACCTCTCAAATTGTCGAAACCTTCATCAGATATATTAATTCTTATTATCATTAAGTTTAGTTGTATTATATGATAAATTTTAACTGCATTTAGGACAAAAAAATTATTGATACCATAAAATTATTAATTAGTATTTTTGGTAATCTAAAATGACAAAATCTTCTTCAGTTATTTAACTGTAACACAATATTTCTAACTTAACACTAAGTTTTTACTTAGAACACAATACTTCAAGAATACGTATGTGTATACGCTGTTGTTGCACACATTGAAGTGAGAAAAGAATTGTTACTCAAAATGATCCATAGATATACTATAATACGGATTCGATCCATCACATAACACGATAAGATCGTGAGGTGTGGGTTTCCGCGCGCGGTTAACATTACTGATCAGTCGCAGACAGCTCGGTAAAACTCTAAATTACTTTGATAACCGAAGGCATTACGGTTTTTATACCAAGCCTTTCATGTTTCTACTCTTTTTAAACTTACGCCCCGTTTCTCGGAGGAGTGTCTATTGGACTGACATTACTGTACAGTTAAATGTCAAATCAATTCCAATTGTTAAGGCGTTGAAACTAAAAAAAAACTAACGAGTTTTACAGGGGTTTTGTATTTAAGATATTCTTGGAATACATTTTCACAAAAAACAACGAAATAGTTTATAAACGTGATTAACATACATTATGAAAGTATCTGAAAAATAAGATAAAATTTGTTTAATTAATTAAGCGCGATAAGTTAATAGGTAAAGTTGAGTGATGTTTTTCGTATTTGATATAATGTGTAAATTTAACTATATTTTTAGAATGCGGTAATTTATTTTAAATTAAAATAAATAGAAAATTACGAGATTAAGATAAATCCATATTCAGGAGTCTGTCCACTGACAACGCTTTTCTTCTAAAAAACACTGAATTGTGTGACTATAATTGTCGATAATTTATTATTAGATGACATAAGTTTTACAGTATCTAAAATTAAACTACTAAATTATAATTTAATTAATTATCAAAGTTTGTACGTCTTATACGTTCATACTATGCTTTTAATTAAATATTAAATTAAGCCTGTTTTTATCACCAATAAACTAAGATAACCGACTTTAATTACCTCCATAACATGTACGTAAAATAAAGCTATATTTATCACCCAATATCACCCTTGAGACAGACATGGTATCCTTTTAAAGGTATACTTCAATCGGACATTTCAAGCCAGCATATAAAAGCGATGCGGCGAATTGCATTATAAATCAAAATGTCGAAATTCCGCCAAAGATAATTATCCGCTAAGTACGTATAAATTATTTCACTGTCAAGGTGTAACGGCATTGATTAATAATGAGGTGATATTTTTGAATTCAAAGATAGGATGAGCGGCTTCCACCGGACGTGTTAATGTGTAAATTTCTGCAACAGTTTAAGTATGTCGTACCTGGATGACCGAGCTTTGCGGTATTTTTTTATAAAATTTTTTTTTGGAAATTATATTTAAGTACGAATTATATACTAATAAAATGATGAAATATGAATAATATTTTTTGATCTTACCGACAGAATAATAAAAAAAAATTCATTAATTTATTTAAAGAAAAAAATCATGAGTGTGATAAAACATGAATAAAATTACATTTTCTAGAAATGATTCCTAGCTAGATCGATTTATCGCCCCCGAAACCCCCCGTATTAATTTCATGAAAATCGTTGAAGCCGATTCCGAGATTCCAATTATATATATATGTATATGTATATACAACAATTGCTCGTTTAAAGATATAAGATATAAAACCCGACAGCCTACATGCTATGTTCCTACCCTTTTTAATAACTGACAATATCTATTTAAAAGTCTACAATTTAACAGTTGAGTATAACATAAACTTGTACTGCTAAGATATTAATATTTACTTACGTACTACTATAGTGAAGTATAATCATTCTAAGATAAAAAAAGAAATTCAAAATGCCACCCTGCTGATTCGGGAAAGCTGCTAGAGGCACATTGCTCTTTAATTAAACAAATTTATTTATAAAAAATAAGTTAAAGAATTCTTGTCAATCATTGTTCAATAATAAATCTTGCCGTAATTTGTCTTCCCTGGGTTGAGAAAGGTGGAGTAAGGTGTGAAGTACTAAGATTAATCTGAAACAGGATATCTCACCGAGACCGGCTAAATTATAAATCAAACGGTTTTGCATAGCAGTCAAGTGAGGTACAAAACGGGATTAGGAGGTGATCGATAGTTGGTTGACTTTTGGGTTAATTGTTTTAAGTGAAAAGCTTAGCTATAGAACATTAATCGAACTTGACGGATTCGTATATAATCTGCGGGGTCTACAAATAATCACCTGCTTAGAGTCAGAGTATCTAAAGACGATATATTGTCTTTTCATTAACAAGATGTTGATGCCCGTTGCATCCCTTGTAATTTTTATGTATTGTGTTATTTGTGTTTCTTTGCAACGAAGTGTGAATAAATAAATAAATAAAATGTTTACACAGAAATAGTTTAATAGATAAAACCAAATTTAGGCTGTTTAAAAATACGTTCATCTTTAAAATTTGTTGTCATATTCATTTTTTAACTATATTTATAATTATGCCGTTCAACAAGTCATGTATTAACAGTTATGTTATTCAAATAACTGCTGGCGGTGATCTTCATTATAGCTTTTAAAAAGCAGGAAGAATATAACGTTATTTTATTTACTTCCAAGTATCGCTATAAAAATTCTATTTTTCTTAAATTCATAATCTTGAGGGCGTGTGTTCGGTGTACGAATTTTCTTTTTATGTTCGCAACTAACACTTTCTTCTACTGTAACTTGTGAGGGAAATCTTCAAAATTCGACAGCGTGTGCCAGACATAAAAGGATAATCACATACTTGTAACGAAACATACTCAAAATGTCTCATGATAAGGTGTAGGATAACTCTAAAGCCATTTGTTACTACCTGAGTTTAAGAGAACACGACCCAATTCTTAAGGCAGCTTCCAAAACCGTCACCGCCGCTTGATACTGCCCTGCTGCAAGTAGCTCTTGCCCAACAACCTATAAAAACACAATAAATGTTTAACAGTTTATTGACAGACCCAAACGATATCATGTATATTTGAATTTAAAAACAAACTGGTTCTCAAATCAATAATTACACATTAAGCGCATAATAAAAGTTTTGTTATCAACAATATTGCATATAACAAACTTAATTTATTATACCACCTCGGTGTACATAAAACCTTGTAGGTAATATGTTCATAATATCGCTTTGATCTTTGCGGCATTGCCATTAGACTCGATAATAATAAGGTAACGTACATAAATGCGAATTTGAGTATCACTGTCTAAAGCAAAAAAGCGAGACGAATTTTTAAAGCCCCATTATCTTTTGTCGATCCAATCGTCGCGTTTCGGAAGCTGACATTTCTTGGTCTGCCTCAGAATATTTAGTGAACACCCACGCAGTATTATTTTATACACACGATTATTGCAATCCTAATTTCAGTGACTGCTACGTAATTGGATGTAAGTATCGTCTGCCAGAGGTAATTATAATAAATCACTTGGGATTATTTTCCTTTTGTTTATTGCTGTGTCTTTTCGTTTTAATTTTTATCTCTAACAGCTGATTGTGATGACATCAAAATCAACCCACTACCATCTAAATCGGCAAACATTTAAATGAAACTGGAAATTGGTTATGAATATTCAAGGAGTTTTTGTCTGTCCTATTAGCGGTGAAATCGAAAATAATTAGACAAATTTACATATATGCATCAGTGCATAGGAGTTACAAATTGTAATGATGAAGTGATGATGAAGTGATAATGAAGTGATGATGAAGTGACTAAATGCTTCTTTTATTTATTTAAAAAAAATAATACAAAAAGAAGGGAGAACTGTTATACAAAATTACAATGCTGTAATTCATGTAAACAATGTCATTTGTTTAAATTCGCAAATTGAATTATAAAGTCACCGCAACCTTATTGTCAGGGTCAAATATGCTTTACGAATGAGATCGGAATGTCTTACAAAAACGTCGATACTTATATAGCATGACAAAAAAATTATAATTAAGTATTTGATTCGCCAATCTTAACAAGTAGTTAGTTTTTTGTTGCATAACGCTAATTCTCTTCTTAAGAAACACACTAGCTGGTGTTAGCAAAATAAATATTAATAACCTAACATTTGCGGGCACAATGAGAGTATTTAAAAAAAAATCCTACTTGAATTGAAGACCTAATACCTATTTTTATAGTAATTAAGCGGATAACGTCCGCCTCCAGTCATCCTTATTTTAGTTTATATTTATTCAGGATGCATACTGTAGACTGAATACAAATAGTAGATATACGCCATTTTGACCATTTCTGTCCCCACAGATCAACTGTCGGGGAGATTGTATGTAAATGCGTGGGATTCGCGTATTTATGGTGCTTTGATCACTCAGGGCCCATTGTCCGATCGTTAAATGTACCGAAAAATGTTTAGTCCGACAGGAGGTCTGGAATGTATGTAAATGAGTAAGACTCGGGAGCAGAATATTTTACAGATTCGGTCGAGAGAATTTACTGGAGGAGTGAGTTTCCTGAACGTGTATATATTGGGTGAATGGCTAATTTAGAGTTTGTTAAGGTTTTCTATTTAATGAAGTGCTTGAAAACTAGGACGCAGGTGCGTGGTATTTTTTTTAGCAAATTATTGTTATATAATATTTTATTTTACAGCAATGTTCTCTAAGTATTTATATGTATTAAAGTTAAATTTTTTAACCAGGAGTTATACAGGGTTTCTGAATATGTAGACTATTCCTATGTTTTGATAATCATAATTAAATATTCATTAGGTGGCATATGTTGTGTATGATTTTAAGAGAATATTTACATTTACTTTTTATATAAAAGGGGGCTGATGTTAAATCATTTCCCGATCTTAGTTTGCCAGGAGTTGCATTGCTGGCCTTTTAAGAATTGGTACGGGAATACGTCAGTGGGCAGCTGGTTCCACATTGTCGTGGTGCACGTCAAAAACCGCCTTAAAATCGCTCAGTTGTAAATGACGGATATCGAGGTGAAACGGGTGATATTTTGTATTCTGCCCTGACATTTAATGATGAAACTCATCTGCATGATGAAACTCATTTGAACCACTACTCCAAACACTCTCCATGGTTAATGGAGTAGAATATGCAGAGAGACTTCACATCTGTACGACACGCCGTGGTCGTCGACGAATCCAATTGCTCTTCGTTGTTAACGGTAAAATATACAGTAAAAAAAATATTTAGTATTTATCTTCCAACCATATTTTGTTAGTTAAAACTTTCTAACATATAGAAAATCCAGAAGTACTAGAGGTCACAGTAACTCGCTTATACGATCTAGATTATAACATTAGAATTAAGCACTAAAAACTCGAGACTGTATAGGTAAATCTGCCTATCATTAAGCACAGTCCGTTCCTCGACCTAATCTCTTTGCTTGGTCATTTCCGATACATGCCTGTATAAAGCCACTTAGATAAAGGTTAACTGTGTTTCTTAATAGAAATTAACATGGATGATATTTGCAAAATTACAGATATTGCGTAATTGGATGGATTGCGTACTATAAGCAATAGTTAACCAAACACATACATTCCTTGCATTTATTAACTAACTTATAAATAGTGAAGAAGTAACATTGAAAATTTTGTATTATGAAATTAGGCAGGTACATGCATATGTCTTCTATCAGACAGTAATTTCGCCCGAAATCGAACACAGACACACTGGGTATAAACACACTGGCTGTTGCTAAATTACCGAGGCGGAATATATGGTTAATATATATAATGAAAATATCAACAATTGCTAAAAACATTAAAATTTTAGTCAAGAGCAACAAATATTCGTGCCTAGAAAAAATGGTAGACATTTGTAATTTCATAATTAGAATATATCTTGTAATTATTATGTCTGTGAAAATAGCCAACACCTGCTGATAGTTCATATAATAATTAGTTGTAAGACTTGTTAGACAAGTTATTGCAATAGTCGAATATTATATTCCAATATAAAGTATATCAAATCATATAAATCTCCGTGTACTGCACAAGACGTTTTGCGACAGAATTCTATTATGTAACTACTAAACGAATACATCAACAAATAGCGTGTATTTTTTCTCGATCTCAATTTCTCACTCTCTCTTTATCGCTATTAATCGCTCTCTCCCTTCTCTTCGACCAAGACGCTGCACATCTTCGTGACGTTTTATCCGTAAAAAAATTACCCTCATTTGCGCCTAAAGAACTTTCACTTCAAAACAAAAATTTATCACGCCGCTGTTGTTATTACTGTATCAAAGTCCATCTACCAAAAACTTCGCAGGAGTTTTCGAAACGTTTTCTTTTATTATTTCCCGTATTCAGGAGGCTAGCTGTTGTAAACACTAGCTCCGCTGTAAATCAATCAACACTGAAGCTATTGCTTTCCATAGAAATAAATTTATTTCGATTCTATGGAGCCGAAATATGGAAGTAGAAAATTTGTCTAACAAATTATGTACAGCTATTTCAAAAAGCACCATTCTCATTAAAAAATCATCTAAATTATTTGGACAGAATCATGTGAACCGGCGGCTCTTAAGACATTAAGTGCAGCTGTTTATATTGTCCGTTCGTAAACAATGGCTTGATCATCCGGGGCGTATTTGGGGTATCAGATGTCATGCGGAGACAGTTAACCTTAAATAAACTTAAATTCGATGTGTTGAAGGCGTAGGGTGGGTATCCATTAGGATATTTTAGTCCTTTAGTATTTTGTGTATATGTGTGAAGGTATTTGTGTATTATTTCGCTTATCAATTGAAAGTTTTATAGACATTTTTGTCTTTGTCATTTTCGTTAGGTATTATGGGATGTTTGAAATTAAATATATATGTATTTTTATACACTATTAAAGTGTAATTAGAGAAAATGCTTCATAACATTACAATGGTCCAGATCTTCAGGAGGATAAATATATTTACGGAATTAACAATATTTTTATATAATGTATTCTGATATGATAGTATTTATTAAATTAACTATAGCAAGAACTAAAACCTACAATATAATTTATTTGGCTACACTACTTACATGTCTCATTATTTTATACAACTTTAACGCATACTCATGACCCATTTTAAATAACGATGGCGTTTCGGTAACTTTGAATAAGTTGGACAAGACCGATAATGGATAATATATCTTGTTATCGAATTTCTTAAATTGTTCAGGCTTTTTCCTTTTTGAATCATTCATTTGCTGCTTTACATACGACAAAGTCGAAGTTAAATTTTAACGAATGTCCTGTATTAAGGTCTATTAAGTAGCTTTTTATATCACGTTATTAACATATTTTTTTTATATGTATACAGTAAGAAGTAAATTTATATAGAATTGACTTAAAACCTAGAGTAACGCTTGTTTATTACTATTTGTTTGATCACCCTTTACGCGATTTGTACTGAAATTAAAATGTTAATAACTTACTGAAACTTTTACTGATTTTAAATTGAATTTAATATTTCCTATATTAAATTCAATTTAAAATTGGCCCTTCAAATCTTTTTATTTAAGCATAGCTAAGATCTTTATAAAACCTTTAATTATTGTGTCGACCGATATTAACATAAAAAATTCATTAATTTCTTTAATAAAGGAAAAATTTGTATTTATGTATTCTGTTTACTAATTTTCACTCACCGATATAAGTACAAACGGCGACTGGTCCAGTTTCATAGCTTCTAACTGCCGGAAGGTTGGTTCGAGGGTGGTGCGTAGCGGAGATTTTAAGGAGGCCTCGACAAGGGCTGCCAGCAGCTGTCGAGATGACGGCTCCACGCCCAGTCCTGAACTGAATGCGGCCAGGGCTTCACCATGTCGCCCCAGGCATTGGAGTGCCACCCCTTTAAAATGTTTATAACTTTACGTTCATTCGTAGGTTTTTAAAGGCAGGCTAGATAAAACTAAATATAAAATTAATTTATCGCTTGGTAAAATAAATAAATAACTTATTGTCTAAGAATATTTTTTTTGTAATAAGTATAATAAGTAGGATAAAGAAAAATTAACAATAATATACAGACGTCCGATATAATGTATAGGACATATACCAATTTCTCAGTCACGACTAAGGTCCACGTTCTAAGTCGTATCCAAGACACAATCTCGTCTTGAACGCTGTCAAATATGTCAAATTTCATGCAGAAAAGTGGGTTGACAGCTCTAGATATAAAGTTTAGAGACCAAACTATAAAGGGTACCACTAGTTTATTATTAAACTTTCTTTGCTCGCTATTCTTAAATTAGTTGAATATTGTCAACATATAAGTATATATCATATCACAATATCTTATATTGTTTGTAATTCAGTGCCTTACCTTGTCTGTAGTATGCTTTAGGCCAGTTAGGGCATAGTTCTCTTGCGCGGGTTGCATCTTGCAGAGCTGCTGCGAATTGCCCTTGCTTCAGTCGAGCTGCTGATCTACGAAACAAATTTCATTTATTTAAGTTTTCTGGATCAAAATGGCAATTGACATATAACTAAATAGGAATATCTGTTTAACATTTAATTAACGTTGTTAATCTTTTAAAATGGCTTTATAATAATTTACTTATTTATTTTTAACTATTAGAATTTATGTCATTTAGCCCATTTTAGCCAAAAGAAACGTCATCTTTAAAGTATATATTACTTGTAAACATACCTATTACTATAAAGTATATGATTAGCAGGGTCCAATGTCAAGGCATCAGTGTATAGAGCCACAGCTGTAGAAAAATCTCCTGCTTGACAAGCCGCATTCGATGCCCTGACCTTTTCCACGAAGAGAGCCCTGGACGCAGCACCGAGCGACGCTGAGCCACTGGGCTCGACCTGAAACAATTATATTGTATATATTAGCGCGCTTAAATACTCCATAGCTTATTGGTTCGCCTAGCCCAAATGAGATTCTAGTGTCTGCTATGCTTATAAGTTTCCTATAGGCCCCAAAATATAAGCTAACCGCCAATAGCGAAGAGCCCTGAGAATCGACGTTCATCGAGATAGAAGCAATAAAAAGTTGTCCAGCTATCTACTTTTTAATCCGTTGCAAGAGTAATGTAATCTAAAATTACTATAGTAAATTTTCATATGAATAGAAATGAAGTAATACCCGTTTACTTTCAACTATAAATATTTTCACGTAGTTGGCTATGCGATTATGCTTGTTCACATAAAACATATTTATAAACGATAAATAATAAATGTAACGTTACTTTCGACGATTCCGACGCAAACTGGATTCCAATAAATCAACCAGACTATTAAAGTCCCTTCCAATTAAAGAGAGAGATATGAATAAGATGCATTGAATTTGGAGTCGATTTACAATACAACTCATCGATTTCTTAAGGTTTTTAGGATACGGAAAAGTTATCGATGACACAGATCTAATAACCAGTAAATAATGTATCACTGTTGCAATACATGGGGTAATCTAATCTTATAACTTAATTTTAATGTTTTCAGATTTGATGTCTCTCTGTAAATGATGATGGAGCCTCTCAATAGTTAAACTATCCTGTCATATATTTTATATTGTACATACGTGACGGAAATGAAAATAGTAATATGCGTAAACTATCACGTATACTTGATAGACTTAAAGTAACTAAAATACAACACCCTACCGAGAAAGTTTCCGTATCGCATAACAAACACAATAAGGTGATTTGTGTCCACGATAAGTGTGAAAGGGCTTCACGGGGTCTTTATTAATAAGGCTATAAAAACACTGTCAACTCGCTACCGAATTCCAATCCTTCCAGCCGTCAAAGATTAAAGCGATTCTAATTTGTACTCACATTCTTTATTTTTCTCCAAATATAAACTCCACTTGAAGAACACACTTTGTACTTGTAGTAGTGTTATCGATTTTCTATCATTCAAACGAATATTTTATGTATAAAGTATTTAATACATGCAATAATAATTTGGCATAAGAAGGTTTCGATTCATGACGAAACGATGTTAAGTTTTTTTTACTCGATACCCTATGAAATATTTGTAGTTAAATCAATATTAATGTATGATTCCCGCGTAAATCGTTTTTGACCCGATTGATTTTTTGATATTGATCCTTAACGGGAAAGGCAAAGGGCTTCTGACCCGATTGCAATTGACAGTTGACACTTAACCTTTCTCACGCTTGATCACAAATGATACCTCTACAGAAACCAATTTTCTAATACACATATTCCAGCGATAAAATCCAAAATTCATATTGAGTGGTGATGCTTGTATTTTGATAGTACTTATCACCAGCTTTAAAACATTAAATCGTTGACTTTTTATCTGAGACAAGTGTCGTCACGCACATGAAGGTACAAAGGGATCTATTGTTGTGTTTTTGTTAACAAAACCCTTCTACATTAGACTCGGCCGTGCCACCTGTGCTATCTACTCGAGCGCATCGGAAGCGATGCTTTTTTCTCACGAACCGCATTCTCTAGCTTTTGAGTGAAAAGTTTATTGTTTTATATACTTACATGTTCTAAAACAAACAAGACCAGAATTATTGTGATAATGTTAAGTATCTCTGAGATAATATATTACTATAAATATGAGCGTCGAGTTTAGTATGGAAAAAAGTAATGGCTAATTTGAGATTTCTTTATAATTGAAGGACGGAACAGACATTTATAAAAGGTAAAATAATTTGATACAGGTAGATGTTGATATTAGGTAGGCAATTTGTAGATATTCTACTCCGTATATGTACGCGATAAAAACGTCATCAACCCAATTAAAATCATCTTTTTTCAAGTAAAACTAATGTAATAAATAAACTTACTTACAAGTTTAATACCGTTTATCGGTTGGGATTCTGCATGTAATGACGTCGCTTGAATCGGCCATCTTGAAAAATGAGCGTTGTAATCGAGCCTTATTCATTTTATTAAAATTTCGTTTAAGAAGGCGCCTGATAACCAAGAACGACGTATTGGGTAATTATTTTTTCTCAACGATCTTCCATTCATCTGAATTTTGGACTCAGCCCGCCCTGAGATGCTTATTAAATATTAAATTGAGAAAAGATGGTATGTTGCTAATTGGATTGTAGGCAACTTATCGGAAATCAGTAATTAATACTTATATGTAGTATCGTTTTAGTTAGATGTTTTTGTTTTATATTTTTATTGTTTATTAAAAAAATATTTGGAATTCGGTAAATGATCTTTTTGTATTAATTATTTAGTAGTTATTCTTTGTAGTAATTGATTGAATTCTATTATGTAAAATTATAGAATTAAATCAATTAAAGAATTTGTAATTCGTAATTTTTGCTATTATAATAGCATCAAATAACATACAAAAATACGCAAGTGTTTTCATTGAAGTAATTTCATGCAATCATTATTTCAATCAGACTCAAACATATATGTGTATGTATGTATTAAAAACAGGTTAAGTCTTATGTTTATACTGCTCTTATAAAGTGATAAGTAAGTATAAAAACTTTTTAGTGGACCCTTGGAAACAAAATAAAGACAAAAGCAATCACGTCCAAATCCGGGCAGGTAGACTAGGGCCGTGACTTTAAATAGAGAAAAAAACACAGTCGTCGGCCACCTTTGTCTACATTTTTTTATCTATTTTCTTATTGTATGCCTTGGGATAATTACGATTCTTACCTGTCGAGAATAAAACAATTAAGTGAGCTCCGAGACAAATCACACCCATTTTTTCATCGTTAAGTATTTAGAGCTTGAAATAGGAATTTAAGAAAAAAATATGTTGTACGTAGTTTAAAAGTACAATTCAATTTCCTATTAAAAAATAACAATTCCTAATTAACCTTTCGAGTTCGAGAAAGATAAAAATACTTGTAATTGTAACAAATAAAATTTTACGAGTGTTAATATGCTAAATGAAAGTGTTAATACGTTAAAAGCAAAAGAAAGTACAGGAACTTCGTTTCCTTAAGTCTTAAAATATTTTACAAGTTTTGATTTAAGTTATATTGATATGTTTATAAATAGCGATGTAGAAAGGATTATTTTTGACGAATTTATTTGAGTAACAATCACATCTGATGCGATTAATCGTAGAATTTCAAGGAACGTACTGAAAAGCCAATTGACCAAAACAAAAATGACAAAATTCCTAGTAAATATGTCGTTTGTTTCACATTTTTATCAACTTCCGCATATGCATTCGCCTGGAGCTTTAACTCTCATCACGATTGTAATACTCATTCTCGTACGTTAGCCGACCAAGTTAAGAATCTTTTACGTTCGCTTACTTTCTTTTAGTTTGACGGTATTTCACAATTCACTGGCTATTGTAACGAAGTTGCAGCACGAATGTTGTGAATTCCAGACATTCTCTGACAATTACCGATTCGTGAGTGACCCCTCACCCCTCGAACCAGTTTAATTTAAGCGTAAAGGAATAACGCGACATATAAGTATCATATTTTTTCTTGAGTACCTGTTATGTAATTTGACTTAGTATTTAGGAAAATATATAGGATCAATTATAATTGATCAAATTTACTTTAGATAAATGACTTTCGCTTTGCGTGTAAGATACAGAATGGAACAAGTATTAGACAGTCAGTTATTTATATTACTTTCCACTGTGATATCCAGAAGGAATTACTTTCATATCATAGTTTTTGTTCCGGCACGCGTACAGCGCGAGTGGAATGCGCTCGTGACGATCAGTTTCGCGCGCAATCATCCTCCGCCATGATGTTTTTGCTGTCAAAATGACATCCCTAAGGCATAATAACTTATAGTCTTGGTCATTGAACTATTCTTAATAAAAATGTAGAAGCTAGCAATATGTCAAGCTAGCTAGCTACAAAATATTATGGTATGCAATACAATACAAACACAATAATAAGATGTAATACGTTGATTGTAGCCAATAAGCTAAAGATATGTCGCAGCAATTGCGCCACTGTCAGCTGCCACTGTTATTATGAATTTACGTCAATTGTCGGTGTCATTCCTTCACCTTTTAACCTCCACATTCGTATGAATAAGATATAAAAAAATCTTTTCTCGAAACGAAAGATAAGAATCAAAAGTATTTCCTTTTCTCGTAGATGCTTTTTTATAAGGAGTGAGTAATATAAGTCTATTTAATCTTGCAACTTCTATAAGACCAAACTAGAAACTTAATTATCAACATTACACTTATGACATCCTGCGCACGTAACTTAGCCTTTAATTTTCTCTGTATCGGAGATCTAGTCGCTTCACGTGGAAGGAGGCGGGCAGAACCTTAATTACTTATTACACGCGAAAGAATGTGGTACAGCGCTACGCTAGGCTTCTGGGGTAACATGAAGACCGAATTAAATACATCTTGTTCCATTTCGTTTATAATTCAAGCCATAAGCCACCTTATTATTCCCTAGATAAGGCACAATCCAGAAAAAGCGATACAGCGCTCAGTCGTTTTAATTTTTTGATTGCAACATGTAATTTGCAATACGCTTATACCAATTGCTTGAAATTACTCAGGTGCAATTTATAAAGTGCCGTGTAAAAATTCCTTTGTTGTAAGAAGTTTTTTAAATTAAATCTACGGTTGCGTTATTTTTTTTTTTAAACATATATTATAATACATGTTGTATTAACATGATTCTTTTGAGATTAAATCCTTACAATACAACGTTATAAAAACAAATAAAATACTAGTAAGCATTTTGACTATAAGAAAATGATTATGCTGACGTGTACTCACCGCCTTTATAACAGATGTTAAGTAATAAAAGTTTTTTGTTTAAGAACAAATATAATAACAATACAGAAACTACTGTACTAAGACTATTGGTCTGTGGTTTAAATACGAAAGCTAACACGCAACAATAAATAAATAAGACAGACTTTCGCGTTTATTGTAGCAAAATAATTTTCCGTAAGAAGATTTGTCGTGCCTAACGCTATACTTTGTCTACTCAAATACTGCGGATAATTGAGATTCATTACAAACTGGATTTGATCAAATATGGGTGTTGGTCGTGAATTGGACCGGGATCTTTGTCGGCACGTACGCTTAGCAACCGCACTTACCACAAAAGTATCGAAGGCGGTCAATGTTTAGTACAGCCGCAACATTAAAATACGTGATACGGCTCACTTCCTCAACGAAAAAGTTAACTTTCTATCTACCTCTAGAAAATACACCTAAAACTCAAACATTTTCTGATCCATTACAAAAAGTTGTAATATCTAGAATAAAGCGCTGGAAGTAACATGGATACTCGTTTCTTTATAAAAAAAACTTTAAATTCGTATCATTGTCTTTGGGCCATTATTTATGATATCTGTGGTTTTTTATGTTGTTTTGTTCCCGCCTAATTTCAATCGCGAAACTTATGTCCGCCCGTCCGATGTTACGTGTCACATCAATATGTTTTGCAATAACCCTTTTCAAAAGATATTGAAATAACGGAAACGTATGGAATTATGTGAACATTTTATATAAACTTAAGTATTTAACACGGCTACTTGCACGGACCAATTTACAATGATTTCCACTATCCAGTTCCTTTATTAGATCTCTTACATGACAGCTAACATATTTCTTAGCGTTTTCTAAGGCAGCAACCCGATAGAAACTATTAACATTGCAACATATTTGCTGTTGAACTTAATAACATAAATCCTTGATATAGAATTCTGTTTTTTTTTGTTATAATGGATTTTAAAAATATTAGCATGGTATAACGGATAAAAAGAAAATGTCGTATTTCCTTATCTGTTTCATAATTATTTCTTTTTCTACTAGGCAAGTAGATCATCAGATGTGCCTGATACACGCAAATTTTGAGTGTAAAGCATGCCGATTTTCTTACGATCTTTCCCTTGTTATTGATAAGATTAAGAAGTGACGTATTTTAAAAATCACTTGATTGGATTCGTATAGCATATTTTAATTGCTCACTTACTTACTGCTCTTCATATTCTAAGTAATTTTCATTTTTAATTACATATATTTTTATACGTGCTATACGTTTATTAATGACCGGTATGTAGACAAGAGTCGGCTTTGTGTTTGCCTTCATACGTTGGTATTCTTTTTAAAACGAATTTAATATATAGATAATATATCCTGCAGTAGCCTTGTAACTGGTTTACCAACTGCTAATTTTTATCCAGACGTCTCGCCAACGCTGAAATACGACGCATTGTTGGTATGAGTAACATCATTCCGACTTCACTTCAGTTGCACCATTACAATTCCAAGAGTATATTATTGTATTTAACAATGTTTTTCCGATTCTATATCTGTTTTTGAGCTAGGCCTTTCAGAACAATTTGCACAAACAACAAAAAGGATTAGTCAACTCGGATTTATTGTTAAACAGTTTAATATGTATATACAATTCAAGCGCGATATGTTTTGTCCTATGGTTTGCGTATCATCTTACGAAGGTACAATATTTACATATATAGTATATACATAAAACACCTATGTATAGTTAATACATATTCAACCGCTTTGTTACCTTTGATATGTTTTATGATTAACTACTGTTCTTGAGATAAATGTTGAAATCGGGATAGTCTGATTTTACATTGAACCAGGAATGTTTTGATTACTTGTTGAAGATTCCTTAAAATATATAATATAAATATTTTCTCATGTTTTCTCTCTTGTTTCAAGAAACAAAAGAACAAAATGTAAACAATAGTCGAATATTGCATCTACATCCACAATTTACATGTGTTACCTACGCCTACTCTCAGTAGGGCTGTCCGCTATCTTGTTTCAGTTATTAAAAAAATGCCCGAAATATAAAGTCTAAAATCGTATTTTAATTTCTTTAATCCGAAAGCTTAGCTATGAGAGTCAAAAATTAAAAAAGTATGAGTCAGAAATATTACACAAAAATTGTGTTTTTCTACATAATTTCATTTGACTTGGTATTTGAAACAAGCTTCGCCAACCCTACAATTCCACCCATCTACACTTCAACATAATTTGAATTACATGACTCGTGCTATTCACCGTGTCATTGTAATGATTTGGTAACGATTTTGAACCTTCTTCTCTTGTAATAAAGGTGATACATGTATATGCAGATCATCTTGATTTCTCGCCGCAGTACATTGTTGACGAGCGTGGGTTATTCGTTTCATAGATATTCATAATAGATTTTTGAGACGGCTTTAGATAATTTACATTGTTTGATACTGCAACCGAGAAATGTATTGTGTTATTTCTCATTAAACTGTTATAAGGAAATAGCAAGACAGATATTATAACCATTAACGTATCTTTCAAGAGCGCGTCACAATTGTGACAAGGCATGCAACACCTCATATCCCGTTGTTTATATAAAAAAAACTTTTTTTTTTAGTTTTTTGTTAATGGCGTGGTAGTAGGCTACCTTTTTTTAAAGATTTTAATTTAATTTAAAAACTTAGTTTTAAGTATATTTTCCAGCGAACGAAAACCTGACATGGTTTATCTGTCGCTGTGCTCACTTAATTGTTATACAAAAGTTGTGTTATATTAAAGAAGATATACTTAAAAGAAAAAAAGTGAAAAAAGTTAGGTAAGTAGTATATTTGTAAGTATCTATGAAGTGGTTTTTATCTTACTGCTAAACTTATCAGTAGTCACAAATATGTTCTGCATCTCCAGTGGCAGTTCACTTAAAACGCTAGGCAAGTAGTACATCCATTTTCTTTGACCATACACATTATTGAACTTAGGCAAGTGAAATGTTTTTTGATACAGTATGTTACGCAATCTATCTGGTCGCTTTTTTTTATTTAGTTTACCTACACTAGTACACACCTCCAGCTTTACACATATTAAACAAAATTGTTTTAGTACCGTAGATCAGCCAGCCAGTTAAATTTAGTTGTTAAAGGACTGCGTATGTTGTCAGTGAATTGTGAAAAACTGCACAAATACGCATATAGTTAGATTTACACACGATTTATATTAACTTGAAACTTTGACTTCAAATCTATGATGCATCCACTTTGTGGAACCAGATGCCCACTGAAGTATTTTCGAACCAATTCGACTTGTTCCTTCAAGAAAGGAGCGTACCAATTCTTAAAAGGCCGGCATCACACTTGCGAGCACTCTGGCATTGAGTGTCCATGGGCGCGGTATCACTTGACATCAGGTGAGCCTCTTTCCCGTTTGCCCCGTTCTATAAAAAAATGCGTGTCCTATAAAATATTTTGTAAAGCAAAAAAAAACAGCTAAGGTATCAATACTTATTATTAATAGTCATTGTTTTATACTTAAATATCTTTGTACAAAACTTTACATTTTAGTACTGAAACTTATAATATATGAATAATGTATCACTATTTTGTAACTAACCGATCTATTCGCCGCTAAAGGATATTGTTAGAAACTATTTCTCTAACTAATGGTGTTGACTAGTTTGTATTAGCTCCAGCCCATGTTCTATGCCACAGTTGACTTCCGAAGACATTCTTAGTAAAACTACTTTAAGGCTATTATGTACTCTGCACAGAGTATAAATACTAGTCTGGATAAAATGTTTGACAATACTGTGTGTTATAAAATACAAATTTTATTATACAGTCATTATTATTATATATTTATTTATGAATATAATACATATTTATGACATATTTATTATATTAAATGAATTATTTTATTGTAAAGATATCGAAATAGCACGATTGACCTAAGTCTTAATTTTGTCGTCATTTTTGCTTTGTATTGTAGAGATACTCCCGTCAAATATACGTGATGTACGTGAATATTTATATGATCAAGCCACAAGAAATTTAAAATTTTGTAGTTGGATTGTATGAAAAAATTGATTCCGCGTAATAGGTTTGTAAAAAAATTTTATTTGAATTGCAAACGCTGAGGGTATTTCATTCTGACAGCAAGGGTGTTATCACAAATATTGTTTATAAGTGATAATAAAATGTTCTTTTATATACCTGACCTTAACATCGAATATCCTTTCCTGCATATCCTTCAGTCATTTCGACAATTTTCAACAGACTAAATAAGGCATCTTGTGTAAGTGTGGACTTCTAAGTTATTCCTGGTATTGTACAAATTTCTATTCCAACTCTTAGCATTATTTGAAATAACAAGGTTAAAAGAGAATTTGTAAGCGTGTCTGGTTATTTGAATTTGACGAAAATCGTAATAAAAACTTTCTGCGTGATGTTGAAACTCACGATAAAGTTGAATAGTTACAACACGCAACATAAAAAAATATGTAATACGTGTTATGCAAACAATGCATTAAAAAAATATTAAATACTCTTAAAGTTGAAACTTCAAAGAATAAACAAATTTACGATTATGAAAATTACAAACCTCAGAAAAGTCGCGTTGCGACATCATCAGCTACATTATCTTGATTCCTGAAAATAAAAACCTAATGTCAGTATAATTTAATTCAAACATTGATATTCGTGAAAATAGCAAAATTGTATTAGGTAAAGAACAAATGCTTTTTGAGCATCACGTAATTTTCAAATATTTCATAAAACACGTTTTTTGGGTCTAAAACAAACAATCAAGATATAATAGCTTATACGGCCACAAAGAGAAAATAAGTGTGGATAGATTAACAAGGCAGTGAAGTTGGGGGCTGGTAGTATGTTCTAGAAAAATAACAAAAGCACTCATAGCCAATGAGCATAAAGGACAGATACTAGAGATTTATAGACTGAGTCTCCTAGCTCTTTCGGTTATTGTAATATTTATATTAATATTAAATAAATGAAGATGAGTAGAATGACAAAATCGGTAACGTTCCAAAAGCTCACAATTTATCTCTAATAGATATAATTGAATTGCGTGCCGCACCTGACACGACCAGGTCAGACGTTTGTCTGACCCGACACATGCCTCAGACAAGTATTTTGCAAAACATGCAATCTCTGGTATTACAAAATTCGTATGCTTTACGACGGTATTAACTATAATGAAACATAAATATTTACGACTCGTTTTCAACATGTTTTCGTTATTGCAGAGACTAATACAAGTAAAGGTTCCTGTAAACAATATTACATTTTAATAATGCACCTTCAAATTACGCAAATTTTAAAAATTATTAAAGTGTTAAGAAATCTCTTCAATTGTGACAAGATCTAATATGAAGGATAAAAAATAAAAGTTGTTAAAAAACCGTTTAAAAAAAAATATTAATAACGTTCCAATAGAATAACTCCTAGTATATATATTACTAATATGTTACGGATCAATTAACAACAAAAATGTTTTCTTTCGATTACTTAAAAAGGAAATTCAAAGCAATATCAATGAAAATTGTTTTCGCTTTCTATAAGTTGTTACATCTATAACAGTTGAAGCATAACTCGATGTAACACGCTAGTGCAAAAAGAAAGTGTACGTTATATATATTTCCAATAACTTTTGGAAAGAAGAATTATTATATAAATGAAAAATATTTGTGAATAAAACACAGCTTTAACTACATCTTACTCTATTATATCTTAATCAAGTTAATGGAGTAAGATGTAGCTGAAACTTTAAGAAAGCAACAGAGAGAAATGGTGGTATTCGGTCGGGCACTATCTATTAAGATCGTCAGTTTGATAAGTACTGTGTTCAGTTAAAACTTGTTTTATATAAAAAAATATGTACGACGAAATATATATTGTCCTATCGAACATATCTGGAGAACATCCACGAGGTACTAGAATATCATAAAAGTGTATGAAGTGAGAGAGGTATGTCATGTATGTTACGTAAGTGGAGATCTGTGGTCTCTGCCTACCTACATACCTTATTTTTTCGGTACACAAAAACTTTTCCCTCAAACTTAATGTACGTTACATTTACGTTTATAATTATTAACGATAACGTAAAAGTAGGCTTTTGAATTATACGTTCGAAAACTGTTTCTCTATCAGATGCAAGTTTGTTATAGCTATTTAATGTTTCCTGATTTCTCGATCATATCTGGCTTCCGTTGGCTCGTCAAACTTGGCAATTCATTTAAATTAGCGGCAAGACCGAAACAGATTATAAATCTACGGCTGATCAGAAACTACACCATTAGTGTTTCTCATATAAAATCAATGAACATCGAAATAACCCAATTTGTTGAAGATAAAATCTGCTTTTAATATTCTGAAAACCACTCTTAAGCATGTTAAAATTCCATTATATACCTACTTATGAATGAATTATTCAAACGTTTGACCCTTATTTAATGGAAATAAAATTGATAGTTTAACAGAATTAATTTTTACTTACATTATCATGTATAGACAATTTTAGAGTTTTTAATGTAATACTGATTCACTCATAAACGGCTGAAAACAATTTCTTTCATGATATTTCATGAAAGAAATCAAACATAGCATTCAAAAGTATTATCGTGAAATATCAATGCATTGATGTCAAGTCTACTAATAACTATGTCAATCTTACATATTTATTAAGTATTGATGGATGTGAAGAATTCTATTAAGCTAATAGAAAAAGTATCGGCGATCCGGTTTATGTGAGAAAGTATGCACAAGATAAATCATCCTGGCTACGCGGAACTTGATTACGAAGTATCACTATATTTTCCGATATATGTAGGAAATTGCGCTCTTTGATATAGTGATTGTATGTGGAAACCGTAATGTACATGCAAGTTACGACCAGTAGCATTCAAAAACTAATTTGCTTTCCCCAATAGATCTTGTATTTGTTGTGTAAGAGAAATAGTGTATGCTTGTAAATGATTTAAAAATTCTTTCTGTGGCTTGTGTCATTTGCTATTATTTATATCATATTAAAAAATAAGATCATCGTAAAAAGTGTTAAATATATAAAAATATTGATCTCAGCGGACCACCGTTCATTGGTATAAAATTCTGAAAGACGAGTTGAATTTAAAAAAATCCGACTTCTTAATTCTTATAAACGCTTATCTGCGTTTACGCGTTAGTATTAATTTATGCTCCAGTGAACATTTTTACTATTTGTACTTAAAATACTTAGTTTATTTACTTTGTTCTCATGTTATATAAAAAATAGAAACCATGGTAACAAAAACATCACTAAACTTCAGCAATCGTTAATTATAATGAAGCCGTATTTATTCTGTAAATATCATAAAGCAAAATAAGCTTCTGCCTGGGTTTATGAGCTTGACAATTTTCTAACCAATTAAGCAAACATACGAGTACTTAATAGCAGTTATTATGTTGCTATAAAATAATTTAAAATGATTTTATAACAACAACACAACTTTGTAAGCTTCACAGAAATTGAACGGGTTTGTAGAACACAGAGGAAGATTCGTTACGAAATTTATATCTGTAAGCAAATTGTATTGAGTATTTAAGACTTCCTTTTTTTTTGTAGGTAATCTCGCTGTTGGCCTTAGGGCCAAAGGCCGTAAGGCCTTTACAGCTCAGCACGGGCTGATTTGGCGAGCTTAGCTCGGTCTGAATGGACACGTTTCCCGCGACTCGCGCAAGGGCGTCTCCCGTGAGACTCGAACCTTGGCTTGGGCCATCGTGGGGTGATCAATCGCCTGAAGGGCAGGACGGAAGTTCACCGGAGTGAGCGAAGTACGAAGTAAAGGTCCTAGCCTTCCCCGGTGAAGGCGATTTTTACCCTAGTCTGTTGTTTATGGCTACTCTTATTATTTAACAGATTAAGGGCCTGTTTCACAATGTATGGATAAAGTGCCAAATAGCTATGCAACACATAAATTATTCGAAAGATAAAAGTTCCGAATAAGATACTTGGCATTTCATGACAAATAGCGCTATCTGACAATCGTGAAACGAAAAAACACTGTTTATCCTACAAATAAGTAACAAATAGCTTATTTGGAACTTATCCGGACATTGTGAAACAGACCCGAAGGCTTCCACAATTTTAAAAGGCTTTTAAAGAAATTTGATTATGTTGCTATACGCCTGACATAGGTAAGAAATCCAATTGGAGTGAAGAAATTCTCCCCTTTGGATACAATATGCAAATTCTATTATTATTATCATCTCCCAAAGTAATAGCGACTTTAGTGGATCCAGCGACCAAGATGGTTCCAAGTCAATTGTGAGGTGTATTTTATTATTCGAGGAACTTAAACATCAAGCTTTAACCTTAGTTATATATGTATGTAAGTATATTCAATAAATAAATTATTCCTCGTTTAAAATATATTGCTCATTGTTAGCGTGCGCGAACTAAGAAGCTCACTGAATCTTTAACTAGTTTGCCACTAATTTTAAAATATGAAACAATACATTATTGACTCTTGTATTCATAATTTAATAACTTCGCTTAGCGAAGAACTTAATACAGCATTCTAAATTACATGTTTTATGCCACCGAAAGTATGAGTTTAATAATAATAATAATTTGAAAATAAATTTCATCTTTGTAAAGTAAAACGCGAAACGTAATAGTTCTAAACAAAACATTAAAATTAAAATTATGGCGGATTATCTTAGGATATCTATTATGCACGTTTTTAATTAATTAAATGAAAAACTTAAAAGTAATTTTACCGCCAATTAGAAGATTACATCATGTGAAAAAAATTATAAACACAAATGATTTCCTGATACAAAGCGGTATGTATGTGGAAAAATACTCGAAATTCTCCATTTTAATATTGTATTTGAATGATACTAAAGACGATTTTGAGGAAAAAATCGTTTATTAGCCTGAGGCGATTCTCTCTACCAGTAGCCAGATGGCCGAAGATTTGAAAGTCTAAGTACGATGCCATCATTAGGTGCACGTGAACTGGCGTGATCACAACAATCTTAATCTTCTTTTTTCTCCTTGTATGTTAAAACATAAATTTAAAAAAAATTTAGCCGTCGTACTACGTCGTCTACTTAACTACTACGTAGAATCAGCAAAACTATAGTTATTTACTAAATCTAATTAACTTTATTCAATGAAATTTTAGGACAGTTTCACAATTTTTTAGACAGACTTTTACCGTTACCTATACTTCTTTATGTTTTAAAAATATATCTAATGACTGAAGTTATATATATATACTGAAGTTTGAAGTTTAAAATATCCTTATTTCAATCAAGCGCCTTTACTATTGATACAATGATTACAAAGAATACACAGATTTACCAAATCCATAACGAATTCCTTCGTTCCATAATTATTATGTTTGATTACAAGATTCAAAACAAAATAGATGTCGGCGTCTTCTCATCATACATATTGTATCTGTGGAATTCTGTGGAACTAATAGATATGGAATTAATGAAAGGCTTGTTGTAAAGCCGATTATTTACGCACGATACAGGTAATCAATGAATATCTATAAGGGTCTTGCTAATTAATTTATCTATCCATGATTATCCAGTCTTTATGTAGTATCCAGACATTATGACATGACGTCAAAAGGGGTTTACTAGGCTTTATTCTGTGCTGAGGGACATTCATCATGCATACAGAGACTATAGTAATTGTTTTAAAGTTTACAGGCCATGCCAGGGCTATGTTGAATAAATATCAGTGAAACAACCATATACTATCATATACCTGTATGTGCTTTTGAAGAGTTAACTTCACTAATATTCAATTGAATGATTTTGATCATTAGATAGCATTATTTTTATAAAAAATAATACGTCTTTTGTAGAGTGTACGATATTCTTTCTCCATGTACTAAATTTCTTAGTATGACGTTAATTAATTATAAAGCAGCAGAAAAGAATCGGGTTGGTGCTTATTACCTGACGTCATGAAAATTAAAAATGTTACGGAGAAATAATTTAGACAAGGTGTTATTACGTATTAAAGGAAACGTAAAATAAAATATCGTGTTAAAGTCGACTCATGCGCAAGTTGCCCGCGGCGCACCACTTGCTATGATGACGGCTAATAAAATCACATTGCTACCTGTTACCGTATTGAAATTAAAATTGTAATGGGCTATTCCAATTTACACTTTAATAAAAATTCTTATATTAGAATAATGTATTGAAATTTAGCCTTTATTTATTCATTAGTCTTCGTATATGAAGCGAACGTCAAATATTATGTGCATACTCTAAGTATACTATACTCAACACAGTTGGTGTTTTAGTATATATATATAGAGGACTGGGTTAAAAAAGGTGTAAGGTTGGTGGACTCATCTTTCCGCATTTAGACTGACTCTCACTAGGTCCGTTGTGCGTAAAGTCCTGGCTAACTGAGCCAGCCAAGCTCCTTCCAAAGGTAAAGAAGACTTCTGGGCACTTCGCGCTTTTCATGGAGCGATCTCACATCTCCGAGGATTTCTGTACATAGTTTAGCCACAGCCAGAGGACTGGGTTAAGAATTTGTCTTCCCGAATGTGCCAGTGAGAAAATGAGGATCATGCCACTTCAATTTTTTTCGGAAACCAAAAATAGAGCCAAATTTGTAATCAAAATCCAACATGAGAAGCATAATCTTTGCTCCTTTACATCGCGACACGTATATTTGTTTTTAGTGTTACACAATCATAAGTGTAACATTTAGCCTAAAAAATCAGATGAAACCAACCTTATGAAGAGCTAGTCTTCAAATGTGAAATTTTTAGTTGGATGTATATATAATCAATCAAGTAAGAATTTTTTTTTCATGTTAAATACTGTAAATTAAATACAGCAGTATAATATTTCAAATTATAGATAACTTATTGGTACTTAACAATTTTGTTTGCTGGATTCGATTAGATTTTCACTTCCTACTTAGCTCGTTGATGTCTTTTTTATGGACGAAGAAACGACTTCTCGGATTGCGAAAAGGTTATTGCTTCCTTTGGTTTAGGAATAAAATCGTTATTTTCTGGAACTCTTATGGTTAATCTTTATGTTATATAATGCGGATTAGAAAAGACAGCATTTTATTAAAAAGTGTATGACGTCTTAGTGTATTATAAACAAATAAAAACAATATCACAAAATTCGATTGTAAGGGTTGAGTTTCTTTTAAACAATTCTAAATCATCCAAGGGCAATATAAGAAGAATCCTATATATACTCACGGGCACGCAACGACCTAGCGCAAAGGTCCCATAGCCATAGGTCAAAACACATATTAAAAAAACCTTAATGTGTAAAGGTTACTACACAGTTAATGCTTACCTAGAAGATAAAAAATGCTTGGCAATAGGTATAATTATATTGTTATAATTTGCTTTGTTCTCTTGGAAGTGTTGTGAATGTAATGTAATGTAATGGAATGTAATGGAATGGAATGTAATGTAATGTAATGTAATGGTGAATGTGGTAAATCACAGAACAGATTTTATTTTATTTTTACTTATGTAACTTAAATGACGTTGTGGTTTATGACATTTTCTTTTGAATTATTGTATGTAAAGGGAGGATAAAACTTGCTGAGTTTCTTGCCCGTTCTTCTCAGAACAAGACCTCCTGGTAGTCTTGCGAACGGATGGCGTAGTTTTGCTCTTTCGCGAATTTTGTAAACGTTTTTGACATTCATAAGCATGCGTTAAGTCGCATCTAAACTGAATAAATAAATTTTGATTTGATTTGATTTGAGCCACATTCCACTAAGTCTGGTTATCAACACGAGGTTTAACTCATAAATCTTTATGAATGGTATTTGATGCTTTCAAGAGTTTAATGAACTGCAACTGTCAAAGCTTTAAACCGAACAACTTTCTAGACATAGTATCTAAGTTTAGACGATTGCAATAACTTCATTATATCACAAACAAGTTATGTTAACGGATCTTTACAAGTTAATCTACTGGTAAGTCTAACGTTGTAATAAAGAGTATTAAAATACTAACCATCACAACCTTTGATTTAGACCAATTATAAACCCATTTCTTGGTTTGGAACTTGATTGTTACACTCGGCACAGGTAGAAAAAATACAAATCGTAGACAGAAATGTATAGACTCTGTTGAAAGTTAGAAACACTTTTATCACTGTTTAATGTTATTGTTGCACTAATTATAAAACGGAACTTAAGAAAAGATTATTGATAAAAATATAATTTTTTGGTAAGAATACGATCAAGAAGGCATGCGCGAGGGCAGCCTCAACCGAACTGACGTTCGTGAATTGCGACTTGTCAGTTGTCTAGCGTCTGCCGTTTCCTGACATACGGTGTTGCCAGATTGAGTATAAACACCCACGTTCTGGTATTTAAAATATATAAGCTAAGCTAATAACTATTCAATAATTTTAAGTATTGTTCGTATTATAACTCTGCAGGTTTATTTAAGTATATTTTTTTATTCAAATAGGTACCTGGAATATAAGATACAGGTACCACTTATTCCACGTCATTAAATTTGAATGGGCATCCCTTCTCATCGGCAAAGAAGACAACGGGTGTAGGCCGAGAGAAAAATACTACGTGAAAGACTCTCGGTACTCTTTTAAAATAACAAATTAATTAGAAGTAAGCTGCTTAGCACTAGTCTTTTATCCTAGCAGGCTCTTTTATCAACAAGATAATTGTTAACTTTATAAAGCCTTTTCAGCTTTTCTTTAATACATTTCTTTAATTTATTAAAAGAGCCTAACTTTTTTTGATAGTCTAGTACGGGGAAATTTCAGCCTGCCTTTGTTCCGAGTATTAACATGGTGCGCCGCGCGTATTTTCTATTTTAGAAAACTTATCATTATGTTTTTTCACATACATGTTATTTTCATAAATATAATAAGAGGGAAAGGTAAGTATATTAATTTCCTTGAATTTATCTCTGGGAGATTCCCTACATTTTAAATTATAGATTGCACGAATACGTCAATTATTGAAAATCTTTAAAAGTGCTTTTCAAATATAGTCACAAGTTCAAAAAACTGAACATTTCAAAGAGATTCAATTTAAAAAATGGAAATTACCTTAGTAATCAACAAATTCAGCAACGGGCAACATTATAGTGCCGCAAAATGGCGGCTAGTAGGTACTCATAGGTACTACAATCGCGATTGAGTAATACTTTGACATATTTATAGCTATACCTAGCGCTGAATCTCTTATCTTTTTCATAAAGTACCTACATAGTTGAAGAAATATTCTTGCATACGGTTTCATACTTGCCTTAACAACCCTTATATATACTGTGTATACCAATTTCATACAACACTGGCACAAATAGATATGACCTTTTTGGTTTAAAATTATATTATTGAAAAAAAATGAATCAATTTGCTTCCTGGCTAAATATGGCGTATATAGTATTATATATATGTAGCGTTAAATTATTTTATTCAAGTTGATTTTACAATCTTGAGAAATTTCTAAAGAAACGAAATTACAAAAATATATTGCGTATTAATTTACTAATATTACAAGTCCAATTCAAATTGGAAATGAACAAAGTATTCGTATCTTCATTATTATTACTTCCAGTCATGCTGTATGATTACATAAACTCTTCTAATCAAACTTTGGTTTGCATTTTAATGATAGGAATTCGTTTTTGGGTAAATCTTGGGCCCGACGGCCAAAGAATAAATATACATTTACATCAGTTACTTTATTAAATAATTTCATTTTACAACCAATATTGAACGAAGCAACATTTAATTACTTTCTCGTACAATATTATGTTATTTCCCATATATAATGAAGACAATGATTACAGACACATATCTAAGGTTTACATGAAGATTTAGAAGACTTACATTTATGAATACAGATCGCTAATAAAATAAAATAAACCAGTCATTAAGGAATTTGATATAATAGGTACCTAAAAGATATGTTCGATCGTCTATTATAAAGCAACAACTCACAATGTAACAAAAATCATACAATAACAGTCTGATCACACAAATATTACAAATTAAATAATAAAAAATGTATACGCAATCTAATTATTTACACGTTATCTAACTAAATAACAATCAATCTAATGTTACAATATATAATCCCGTCTCTATTTCATCTAAATACTGATTGGCTGAACCCAGCACAAATTCTACACATAAACAATTATTTCCTATTAAATCAGCTAAATAAATAACGTCGAAGCCTTGAATATTGTAGTGAAAGTCAGCAAGCCAAGTTTTATATGGAATGCATTTAATCAATTCAGCATAGCTAATTACTTGGGGATTATCATGGTTAGATATATTTTTTATAAAAATCTAAAAATTGTTAAAAACTCGTAAATGTGTATAGCCTCAAAATGTTAAACTAGTGTAGGTATATGATTGAGCAGTATTCTACTTCGTGATTATCAAGCTTGCTTGCTTTAATTGAGTTATTGTTTATAATACTTTGTTCATAAATTAATACAATTAATAGATTATATTAAATTTAGATTTAGAAGCACAACGTCCTAAGTTTCACACGTCTATATTTCTCTCGCCCTTTAATTACACTATCAAGAAGTCCCAAAAATCCTCATCTACCCATCGTGTGACGCGTCAAATAAATGTCAATTGTCAAGTTGACAGTACGTCATTCAAGTCATTTAAATTAAAACTGATAAATGTCTTACCACTTTAATTGGATTATCTTATAACATGCAAACGAGCGTAAAGTTTGAGAATGTTTCAAAATTAAGTATTCAAAACGAAGAATACGTTTAAGCCGTTTACTCTATGACTTGGTGGGCAGAGTTAGTCCTTTGCCGCGAGCAGAAGACCGTGCAAAGTATGGGCAGCGCACCGGCGAGCAGGCCGGCCGCGGAAGGCGGCTGTTATGCATACGAGTCCTTTGTTGGACTTATCGGCTTCGAGCCAGAGCTAATGCTGGATCGACTGGCGCGACCTTCCGAGCTGTTTGACCTGAAAATAAATTAGAATCATTTTGAGTTTAAAGTTATTAAACAAATCGCATTATTTATCAGTTACGAAGCAGTGATTTACATGAGGCTGAATCTCGCAGCGGGTGATGACGGTATAATTTGCTACAGCATAAATGCTGTGTACTAAATTAAAATAATTGCACCCATGTTTCTATAAAAAAAAATACGTTTATTTTGGAACATAAGATCATCAAGGTATCACTTATTCCACGTCATTAAATTGGAACCTGTAGGCTTCCCTACTCATCGGCATAGAAGACAGAGGGTGTAGGCCGAGAGAAAAAGCCGGCGTAAAAAACGCTCGGTACTCTTTTAATTAAGCAAATCATCAAACTACAATATTTAAAACAAATATACCAAATTAATTAGAAGTAGCCTGCCCAGGACTAGTCCCAGGCCCTTTTATCAACTAGATTACATATAAATCATAAGACTTTTTGAATATAACAATTTATGTATGGCTATAATTTTACGTTAAAATTAAAAGGAGTGCAGAAATTAGAATTTCCTTACTTGTGCGACTCGTGGTGCAGAGAAGAGCGGGATGGCGCCGCGGGACTCAGTTTGTGGTTCGCGAGAAAAGTCCCAATTGACTCGTCTGAGCTGTAGCTGTCGTTTTCGCTGTGAAATTAAAAATATTTATATGAAAAATATATACAACTTATATTTAAGAAAATTCAGGATCTTGGATAGTCACTGAAAGAATATCAAGCTAAGGATGGCAGGATTCTAAAGTAGACCTCATAGTCTAGTTAATTGTAAGGGAATTATTTTTACTTAATAAATAAAAGTGTAAGAAAATATTGTGTAATAATATAACATAACACAACACTTGGCGATTAAAAAGAGTGGCGGAGAGTTTATTGTCAGTTCTTCTCTTCCGTTCTACGCCCTTGATTTGAGAACTGGCAGTAAATTTAAAATTAGAATCATTTAATATTTCTTTTTTGTTCATAAGTGACGTACATTATGTTACCTATATGAATAAATAAATTTTGACTTTGACTTTGACAATGCAAATTTCATAGGATTAATATCGATAATTTTAGTTTAATATACGTGATTAACCAAAAGAGCCCAGCTCCATTCCAAATACTTTGGACATACCTATCAGTATCTCTTGAATCTCCAGGACTAGACAGATCCCCAGCTATAGCTTCCTGTAGTGCTGTAGCACGTCGAGCTGCAAGTCTGGCTTCATCTCTAGCAGCGGCTGCTTCTGCTGCTGCGGTTTGAGCTGCGGATTCCGCTGCTAACTTCGCACGTGTCGTCTCTGCTAGTTTGGCATTTAGTGAGGTGTTCTCTTCTTTTAGTTCACTGGATAGGATTTTAATATCATATTAGGTTTCAATAGAATGAACGCAGTTATTTTCAATAAATGAAAATATTGGTTGAATTACTTTAAAATTACGATACTTTTATTTGCAATATACTCAAATTTGTATAAGTTGTAAATATTATATAATAAGTTCTTTTGGAGTTTACTCCTTAAGAATCGATTTTCATATACATATAAGGCGCCCGGTTAGAGAAAAATATGACAGGTAAAATCTACTGATGAATGACCTCGTTACTTTTTTGGTGCGCACCTAGGTATGGTGCGCAACTTTCTAATTTGGTTGGATTATTTTATAATGATAATAAATGATAATTGTCAAATAATAATAATTACATAATTTATCAACATTCCTAATGAAATATTTGTGCACATCTGAAATTGACTATTGTGAAAAGTTTAATGTAAAATATTTCGCCGATTAGTTATAATAAATGTATATCAAATGAATAAATATATATTTATATATGTATATTATTTTCATTAATTTTTTAATTTACCCTTTCATATGGTATTAATCTTATTTTCAGTTGGATAAACTCTTTTTGCGTATGTTTAGACAATCGTATTTAAGGAGTAAACTCCAGTCGTGCGTCGGAGCTGACACACACAATTTTTTTTTAATTACATCACAACTAACTTATTTTGAGACGGGATATTTTTATTAACAATTATATATTAATTGAAAAGTAGTTGTTATATACCCAAAACAATTGTTTTGAACACCATTAAAATTTTTTTTGGAAAGGTAATGAGGACTATTGATTTTTTTAGAAAGGTAAGTAGTCTTTATCGTAAGACTGAAACTGACTAGATTTAACCCCAAGTTAACAGTCAAATACAAATTCTACGCAGACAACTATAACAACTATATCCTGCCCGTTTGCCTCCTGTTCTATAAAAAAATAAAAAATAAAAAAGCTCAGCCCTCGTTACTATATATACTGTTTAAACTCACCGAATTTGTCTTGTCCATTTCCGTAGCTCTTCCGCCGCTAGCTGGTCTTTGGCCCTGGCAGTCGACAGTTCTGCTGCAAGTTGCTCATGCGCATCCTTCAACCTTGCCACCTGACTCTCGAGTCGGCCACGAGATGTCGCCTCCAACTCAAGACTCGATTCCAGTTCCTATAAATATACATGTATATGCTTAACTATTATCGAATAATCCAATATTATTATTATTTTAAAAATATTTGAGTTTGTTTATTCTGAAAAAGTATATGTAACATTATAGATAATTATATATATATATAAATTACACCTACGGAGGCCCGGAACATGGAAGCTACAAAAATTTAGGTATATATGTACCTTGTTCCTAAGCTCCAATCGCCTTTCAGTCTCATGTTGTCCATGCGAGTGTCCCGCTTCGGCCGCAGCGAGACGGGCAGCCAACTCATTCGTTCTCTCTTTCGCCACTCGCGCCTCTTCACTAGCTGCTTCGGCTTTGGCTTCTGCCTCGCGAACTTCCGCTTGGGCGGCACAGAGGGCGCTGGTACTAGCACGGAATTTCTTTAATAGCTAGAAGGAAAATAAACTTAATTAGCAGCTAACTCTGAATAAAGAACGTATGTCACGTCCACAGTGGACCAAATTCAAATTACCTCGCTAGTATCAAACGAAGGTATTTTTTAAGGCATATTTGCGTAATTCAAATTTTATATTTATTAATTATCTCACCTCAGCAGCTTCCTCCTCAGCGTCATCGAGTTGCGCACGCGCAGCCGCCGCGTCCCTGCTTGCTGTTAATGCTCGTTCAGCGGCCTCATTTCTTGCACGGTTGGCTTCTTCTAATGCCGCAGTTGCTTCTGATGCCTCCGCTTCGGCCGTCGAACGTGCTTTGTTCGCTGCACGCACTGCTAGTTCCAGGTCCTCCACCTTTAAGTCATTTATTGAGAGTTCATCATGACGTTAATAATTGTTTCGTTTAAGTATAAAAATAAAATTTATACATATACATAATATTAAGCATAAACATTTTATTAATGAAAACATAATTAAATCAATAATTTTCACTTTATTATTTGTTCATACTTTAAATAAAAAGATTAAAAATAATAAACAAGTCAAGAACATTACATCAATAAATTAAAAATTGTGTCTTATAATACGTTTGATTATATATCTCTAACATATATAACTGCTGGCACCACTTACACAATATATATGTGTAAATTAATACTAAAAATGATGGTTTTTTTTTTAAATGGAGTTCTCACCTGATTCTTAAGTTGTCTAATCTGTGCCTTTCCTCCGCCTTCTTTTTCTTTCTGTTCCAACATTGTTTGAGCGTCTCGCAGTAAGGCTCTGTACCGCTTCAGGTCTCTGAAATATTCGAATTTAGAATAAGGTAAAGAGTACGTCAAAAGTTAAAAATGCAAGTAAGCGAAAAGATTATTATCATTAAACTGAGGTATTACCCTCAAATTTTAATGATTTTTGTTACATTTGAATCAAAACAACAACTTTTATCTAATTAAGACAAACTATGTTTATGAATAAAACCGAACGGCTGCCTAAATAAAACTATTTCCATAAATGAAAAATAGATATATCACAGTTCTTAATAACAATTTTTGTTCCCCTAACTTAAGTTTCAAAAAAAATTAATTAATAATAATACATGCAACAATAATGTTTACATACAAGTGTATATTACTAATAACTCATCCTGATATGTTTGCTCTATAAATTTTAGCAAGTGTCAAATCACCTAATGTTAAATTAAATGAATATCACTGATTGGAGTAAATTACCTCTTAAGGCGATGTATGAGTTGAATTTGTTCTTGTGCTTCAGCCCTTGCTGTCTCCTCGAGTGAAGCCAATCGTCGCTCCAGCTCGTGTCGCTCGCGTAAGAGCAGGCTGCGTTCAGAATGCTCGCTTTCTAGTTGACTCTCCAGTACTGGGAAGCATTTTTAACAATTTATAATATGCACAATATATGCATATTCGCGGTTAGGCAACCCTATAATTAATATATAGCGTATTTTGTAGTGCGATTGCCGACATAAATAATTTTTGATAAAAATAAGATAATCTTACTTTTCAGTTTCTTGGCAGCATTAGCCCTGGTTTCCTCCATTTCGTCATCTCTAGCGGCTGCTTCCAATCGGGCCTCTTTGCGTTGCTGCTCCAAGAGCATCTCTACGCGAAGCTTCGAACTTTCTAACAACTGAAATTTTAAATAGCGATAAAGTTTCTATAGATAATAGTATAAGCACTTTTATTAATGAACAAATTTAAAACTTGCGTAATCTACTGAATTTGCCTTAAATTCGTAGGGTTTGAAATAAATTCTAATATTTTAAAGTGTTTTATAACCTTTCTGACAAAAATAGGCGTCGGCGATCGTCATACTTGATCTTCTCATCTCACATTTAAGTTTTTACATCCAATGACCCTTTCATTAACAACTGTATTCTTTTCCTAACCTGTATCTGTCCAGCTAATTCATCTAACTCCTCTTCCTGATCTCTTACACGTCGTTCCAGTTCAGTCTTGGCCCGTCGTAACGCAGTCAACTCGTCACCACCGCCTCCACGTTCTTCTAATTCCCTCGTTGCAGCAGCAAGACGCTCTTCTTTCAACTCGATTTCCAGCCGAGCTTCCTGAATGGAAAAGTTTAGCTTTAGAGTAGATATATATAAATTAAAATGTTTATTATGAAAAAATAAACATTTTACTATTTTAATATTTAATTTATTTTAACTTTAGATCGTTTCATAATAAGCTAAAGTTGTAAATCGATGTAATATATTTACCTGTAGAAGGAGTATCATAGGTTCGTTAATGACACAACACAGATATAATTCTGAGATTACAACATTGAATTTCTAAAATATAGTATCGAAAAAGATTTTTTAATTATTTAAATACTACGTATAATTTTCTATTTAGGTTTGGTAAATATTATAGCAATAAGTCAAATTGTACTCACAGAGAGGCTTTGTTCGAGTGCGTATTTTTCAGCGTGTGCCTGATCCCTTTCCCTTGACAACCTGTCCTTTGCCGACCTCTCTCGCTTCAGCTCCTCTTGAGCACTCTGAAGCTCTGTGTCGAACTTACGCTGGCGTTTCTCAAGGAGGTTATTACGGCATGTCTGTTAATAACATATTCATAAACTTAGCATGTAAATAATCAACTTAGGTGGATCTTTTTAATAAAATAAATAAAAAATGGCCTGAAGTTAGGTATAAGTTTATTTCAATAAGTTAAAGAAATAAAGTTTATTCAATCACCCACACTAGAACCGATAAACCCACTACTATTGTAACTCTCGCTAGCAATATTTTTTGATCCCGAATTCAGCCTGAAAATCAGTAACATTTTGATATAATGTTCATGATTGATTACTTCGATTATTGAAAGATTTACTTATAATATAAACATTCCAAATTCAAATCTCATAGATAACAAAGCTTTATTACAGTTCTGTTTACAGAGAACCAGTGTAAAAGGATGTTTTGGGGCAATGTATAAAGTGTATCGATACTTAGTCTTTCTTTTTATAAATAAAAAATACAAATTCCCAGATCTATTTGACAGATGATAAACATTATTTTTTTTTGATTTGAGATTTAATTAAATTACCTGTTCGTCTAACAATGACCGTAGATCAGCCATGTCGTTCGTAAGTTTTTGCAACTTGCGTTTCCATTGCGCCGCCACCGCCCGCTGTTCCTCCACCTCTTCGTAAGCATCTTGAACCTTAAACAAGAGAAACATCGTGAATATGACACATACAGATACTTAAAGATACTTAAAGATTTAGCGAAGAAAAACTGTTACCATAAACGGGGTTTATTATGACAATTAGTCGGTAAGTCGGTCAGTACACAAGAACAGAGTGTCTCCTCCGTAATAGAGACTATTGTTATGAGACACTTTCTTATCTTAAATATCCTTTATAGTAAATTAAATTCGTTTTAAAGGGTTTATTAGACTTAGTCATATGTTAGGGTAGATCGTAATGCTAAATTGTGCCTTTGTGCTGAGACAATTTAAAAAGCTACCAACTCTTTTGAGTGGTTATGTATTAGAAAATCCTAAATAAATATGAAATTAAAGTTTTATCACAGAATAATAGCCTAAAATGACCAATATGATCATATTAACTCTCAGAAGTTTTTTCACTTCTGTTTGGAGGAGTATGTACAGCACGTAAATAACAAACCGGCGGATACGAACAACAATAACACTAATATATTCTAAGCATTGCTCAATCTTGAAATAAATAACTCAATAGTTAATTTGCTAAATTCGTAGCGATCAAGCGTCGATGCGATTTGGAAATACGCCAAAATGTCAAGTAATCAATTTGTTACAATAAAACACTGTCGTTTGTAATAAAAAGAGCACCGACCTCCTCATTTTCACCGTTCATCACTGATTTTAAAGTGTGTATCGCACTATAGTACTATGATAAGTGAGATATATCATAAAAACGCCATCTACTCCGATCAAGGATTTTCAGATAACTAGGCTTATCGAGATAAACTAATTTATATCTTGACCTTATTTTAGTTTTTGAAGGAAATCGTACAAGCAAACCACGTCAGTGATAATAAAATTAATAAATTAAATTTATTTTTGGGAATTATATAGTAATAAATCAATAAAACTTATACGATTTCTATAAACATACACGATATTAATTTAGGGAGAACTATGTATTATATAAATATGACTTGGCACATAAAAGTTGAAAATAAAATATATTTTAAATAGAGAGTATTACCAACAGGCGGATGCCGTTAAATTCTTACGCGGCGTTATTGGCTTAGCAAGGATTAGAAATGCCAGTATTACTACTTACAAATACTACACTATTGCATTACTGACATACTTCAAGGATTTCATTTATGCAATAGATAGAAAAACATACCTAATTTACAAGAAATCAATTAGTTTTTTTATATTATTATTCCAATATTAATAAATGTTATTAACTATTGAACAATTAACCTGATAAAAACGCCTCTAAATATTACATTGATTTTGAAATTTTCGATTGAATTTAAAAATATCATCCCCACAAACACCCGTGACGATAAATAAAAGTGTACATTGCGGAATTTTTAAGTGCCCTTAACAATCATTGAGTATTTAAGTAAGATCTAGCTTCCAAACTTTTAAATCTGAGGTACTTAAGCCACAGACAATCACACCAAAACGTATTTATGGTATGATAAATCAATCAATATCAAAAAGCGGGCAGTCCGTCTTAGTTCGTAATATACTTATAACAATGACTCACCTTCTTTTCAAGTTGTTTCTTAACTGTGACAAGTTGTTCCAGGTCGTCTTCATGTTGCCTTCGAAGCTGAGCTCTTACAAGCTGTAGCTCGCGATGGGCGCGCTCGAATCGTTTCTTGTATTTCTCACTATTAGCTCCATCCGCCTCGGAACCCTCAGAGTCTGATGGTTCAGCACCGCCATTTTCTGCTGATCTCCAATGGAGAAGCTCGAGTTCGAGACGTTCTGAAGCCTATAAATATCTTGAGATTAGATACCTTGTCAGAGAAATCTGATAACATTCAAACGTACAACAATGGCGAAACAAAGTTTGCTATGGATTTAGGGTTGTGAGTTTAACGCACAAAAAGCTTAGTTCCTTATGAAAGAAGTAATCTGAGGCCGATACTGATGAAGGACCCTATATTGTTTTGTAATTTTTTTTGCCGATAATGAAACCAATAGCAACTGTGATAAATGCGTGAATAACCGACACACAGAAATAACATTTATTACAAACAAAACACACTCACATAACCACACAAAATAACAATAAAGAAAAAAAGATATAAAGAAAAATAGAATTTATTTTCTCATTCGGCTCGTTTCAAACGTGTAAGCGGTGTGTGCTGTGTCATTGGAGCATTATGTTGAGGAACAGCATGTTCCACAGTGCTGGTCATTCTGCCACAGACCACAGCAAGAATATTCTGCTCCGTTAAATTATGTTCAATGTGATAATAGACTGACCATTCAAGATTTATTTGATAGCACGTATATAAATAAGGAGAAGAAACCTTATCTTCATAGACGTGGGGTTATTTACTAGTTTAAAAAAAATAATACCTGTTGTAACCGCTGGTTGTTCGCAAGTAGCTCTCTATTGTCTCTTTCTATGCGCAGGCGCTCTGCTGCCTCAGCATCAGCGCGCTCCGTCGCGAGAGCAGCCGCTGATCTCTCCTCAGCTAACTCGCTGCCCACTTCCGATAGCTAAAAATTGTTTACATATTTTATAAAAGAAGTGCGAATACAACAAACTTGTATATTAATGGTTACGCCAAAACGATATTCGAAATGTATTCACTTCTGTTTGTTTCTATAATTAAATTTCAATAAAGTAATTTATTGAAAGAAATGTAAATTAATAATTTTAATGACACAATGTTTCTAAGTTTTAATGTAGCTAGGCGTACCAAGTTGATAGAAATCGTAAAAGTTATATTTTAGTACAGATTTTTATGACTGAATTTTAGCACATATCATAATATTTACAATACTATAGAGTCGAGAATTCATCACAATACACAAAAAAGCAACTGAATTTAAAAACAGTGTTTGTAAAACGAGAATTGTCGGATGCAAGAAATATTATCTGTAAACAGCAATTAATGTGTCGCAAAATTAGCTTCACTGTAAAGGTTAAGTTTAACAAGTTTTTTAAAATTATTTCCATGTCCTTGAAGAAACCAGTTGTATATCAGTCAACGACATGGGACAATTATGCAATTTAAAGTAATGTTTTGGCGCTAACGCAAATCGCAAAGGAAAATTACTATTGCCAAGCATTTACATTGTATACTAACTAAAAAAATCGCCAGATTCCTTCGAATGAAGAAATCTAATTCTAAATTTGATTATACAATTCGTTATATGATAATTTAACGTAAAATTAACATCGGTATGGTCTAGTCCAGTGTTCAGTTTTCTAGTGTCATACTTACCATTTACCATGCTATTTGCTTTTTCCAAAATCCCTATGCCCCCATTTTAAATAAAACATACATGTTTAATATTAAAAAACTGAATTGTTCACAATACTTAAATGAATGGTTTGAGTAATAAATTGTTAACGATACGATAGTAAGTAAATTTATAAACCTACTTTAAAAAAAACATTCCAAATAATTTTCTAGAAATCAATTTTAAAACAGATAAAAGGCACAAGTTGATGCTGTGAGGTGTTTGTGTGGTGGAGTTGCCATGAAAAACACTGGTCTAGACGTACCAAATCTACCTATATAGTTGTAAAACCAGAATTTTGATGATCTTGAATTGGACAGCTGCAATTACCAGTTTCTATATTATTACCATTTATAACTATTATTTTAAAGCGAAGATGAAACTAACTCTAAATACACGGATTAAGAAGTACAAAATTTTGTTCTGCGCAAGCAAACAACATCGATTTAACACAAACAATTTACATTTTATTAGCCCCATATAACAATCTGATAGATAAACTTAAAATGTATTGGGGGCTGTTTTGCATCTTCGAAATATTTGGGTGGATACGATTCAAGTATTCAGTTACCTAGATGCTAGATTATGTTATGGGAACTTGTAATTAGAGTGCTTTTCGTAACGCACATGATAATAACACACAGTGAACTCATGTAACACGATGTAAAGATTATCGAGAAGACGTCTCGTAATATAACATATTGAGATGAGATGTGAGGAAATTCTGGCTCACGATCGCTTATAATTTATTTATTGAAGCATTAATTGAATTGTTTTGTATTATTTTTTTTAACATTAATTATTAATTTAAAAGCAGCGCATGAAAATTGATATCTGAATGTAAAAAGCAATACAGATCTTCTAAACAAGCTGTTTTTCATGTCAAATATAAAATGCAGGACCATAACGCGTTATACATAATATATTTTTATATAAAACGAACTCCTGCCACGTTTGCATGACTGTATGAATGCGATAAACACATAAGGTACGGTTTCTGATTTGCCAGTGAATAATCTGTTATGGTTTTATGTAAAATCTAAAATATAGCAAATATTACACAAAGAGAGACGAGCTGCGGGAGCTAGTGTAATATATGGCGGTGACCAAAGGTTTTCTTAATAAATATTACAGTATAATATGAGGCGTACTTCACCATTTCTCTTTCACATTTCAATCAGATATGTGCCGTTAAGTAATTATTATGAATGAAGCTCTAATGAGCTAGTAATAATTCAAATGAATATAGAATTGGATCGTCGACGCACGAGTGGGAGGTCCAGTAACAATGATTTGATGAATTTGCATTAACTGCATAGCGTGGCTTGCCAAATGCAATCCGGTATTTCCTTTCGGTTTAAATTAAAGCATTACACTGGGCAATATGAAAATGTTAGACCAAACAGCACAATACTATGTTATTATTTATTGTATGTTTAGTTGTATAAACCAGACACCTTTAAAAATGCCTATGGATAAATTACCTCCGTCTGCTTTCACTCGTGTAAAATCTAAATCTTTCAATGACTCTCTATTTATATAGTAAGTAGTGGAAATATTGCGAAATAAACACCTTTAAAAATTTGCCAAAATTCCAAAACATAGAGAATACGAGTATAACAGAACCCGCCACTCAACATTGAAAAAAGTTTGGCAAGCGTCGGTCTATGCGGTAACAACGGAGGGCCTATCCAAGCGCCACGACGTAAAATTATACTAAAATACTCAACGTTAATTTATTATCGTATGTATTCTTATCGCATTCCTCTGTAAATATCACAAAATTTTTATTTCTGTCATTCACTAACCTCGTCCATTTCGGAGACAGTTGTTCTATCTTCTGAAACTCCTCTTGATGACATACTGCTAGCCCTACTTCCTGTTCGGCTGTACAATGTGAAGCCTTTAATCATTATATTTGTCGCTGATTTTGATCTACCAACTTTTCGTTTTATTCCATCATAATACATGTCCGATTCGTCTTTATGGCCTAAACGTCGCCACTCATCCATTATGTGATCAGTGCGTTTCAAGAAGTTATCTATTTTACTAGATAAGTAATTGGAAGATGTACCTTCCTCTAAGTAAGCTGGTTGCGGCTTGAACTTTTGCCGAACCGGTTGCTTTTTACAACCCAAAACAAAAGATAAGTTAGCATCAAAAACTACGGGTGCTTGTTCTTTTGACCTCAACTCTTTTAAATCGACGCTGTCAGATCTATCACTGCTTTGAGGATATATTCTCCGCGGTGTCGGGCTTCTAAGAGATGAGTTCATGCTAGAAGATCTCGAGAGAGGTACAAAAGTAGCATTGCTGCTACATGTAGAGTACTGGCTAGCAGAACTTTTGATGCTACTGTAGCTGGCTGGACTAGGAGATCGCGATATTATCATGCTACTAGAACTATGTCGTTTAGCTAGTTCAGCTATTGAACCTGACTCTACGGATACCGACACGTTTCTTTTGCATGGACTGGGTGATTTGATGCGTAAACTCTCTAGAGTCTGAGGTATCACACGAACTTCTTTTAAAGGCTTAGTTACAAAAAGTTTTTTACCAGAAATGAGGGGCGTGGGCATGTTTGGTGAAATCTTCTCTTCGAAATGAATAGGCAGTGTTTTAGCCTTTTTTATTGGTAAAATGGGTCTGCTCAGTGGTGGTTTAGGTGGTTTTTTCAGGGTGGAATCCAAAATGGGCGGCGAAAGAGGTCCATTTGAATTCGGCGAGAGATGGCCGTTAGTTGGGTTAGTCGTTCCATTTGTTCCGTTATGCTTCCCATTGATGCCTTGGGGGATCTTGACACTGAGTTGTTTGTCCCTTGGAGGGACGCTTAGATGAGGCATGTTCTCTCAAGCGACGCGTTTACGTTTCTTAGATAGGCGGAAGTGTTTCCCACGGTAAGAGTCCAGTGCCATTTCACAGTGCAGTATTATTGTCACTAGTGATCGGGATGTGTCGAGACATTGGTTGGAAATAGAACCGGCGTGTGAGGGATCCGCGATCGCACTGCGCTTGCTAACTCGGTCGCTGGGCAGTCGCCCGCGCAACTATTTTGGTTTACGTAGATGTCGAAGTGCACGCACGACCGACGTCCATTGGACCTTTATTCGCCATCAAACAAACAACAGTCACTCACATTTCACATACCACAGTTTACGCAATTACGTTATTAAACGATTGTTCAGCAAGAATGTTGATATTTTTCTGAATAGCTTTTCAGCTATTAATTCACTGTAAAAGTTATATCTCTCCTATACCAGTACACAAACACCTCGGCAATTATAATTTGTTGACAATCATTTCTATATTCTTGTATTGCCAATATCGAGACTGAATTAATACTAGACATGTTGAAAACCAAGAGACAAAAGACTTACCCTTGAAACGACTTTATATGAACAAAAAACTAGACTCATAAACATAGCGGTTTGGAAAATTTTAAGAATTTGAATTGACAGTTAATGAATGTCAATTTACGTAAAATAAAACACTTAAGCGAGTTTTTTAATACGCTATCATGATTAAATTACTGATATTGTCATATATTATATATTATATTCAAAACTGTATTCTAAATAAACGAAAGTTTGTTTTCATACAAAAAGCTTTTGATAAGATGTCAAGATTTAAGGAAACACTTTTTAACGGATTGCAGCTCTGTATAATTATTTTACATAATTTCAAATTTTTCCCGACGTTTCTTTAAATGTGTAAAAATTATGTTAGTAAAGGACATTAATAAGATGTATAGAGTATAGCAATTAAAGGGAAAAACTTTGAGGAAATATATTACAATATTTTACAGGACCTAAATTAAACAGCTGTTTCCCTCACAGTGTTGCCACTTTATCCGTATAGACTAAAAGCTATACGTATAGTAAGAGTCGATATGTACTTATGCGTCCTGCTTACGTTTTCAGTGACCTTCAGTATTCGTTTCCGGTTATAACTAAATTGAGATATATTTTGTGATTTATGTTCGAATTTGATCGCTGAAACAAATGGTCGTTTATTGTTTATGCTTATTCAAGTAAAAGTTGTCTATATCGAAGCACTGCAATTTTATAGGTTTGTGCTGGTTGTTCTTCAAATGTGTATATTCTTTGAAATACAAAAGAAACAGAGTGCTGCTCTCCATCAACGTCTACCGTTAAAAAATAGTCAATAGTTTAAGTGTAAATATAACTATATTAATACGCCCATCTAAGGTGTGTAGAAAGATAAAAAAACTCCACAAAAGTCAGTCTGATTTTATCTAATTATTATGTGTCCACGTTTTGATGAAGACAGCCGATAAAGGTGGAATTTAATGTATTTTCTTTGCATTAGGAAGTCGCGAATAGCAAGAATCTTAATTAGAATAAGAAATAAACAAAGTCGTCTGCCAATACGTCAGCTTTGCGCTGAACCGATAGCCTACATCCGTCATTATTATGTAACTGATGCGTAACAATTTTCTTTTAACAGTTATATTTTTAGAACTATCGCCCGACTTTACATGTGTGTATGGAAATTCCATAGACACACTTCTTTATAATTGACAAGAATTGAACGGACAAACTCATATATTGTTCGGCGTCTTGTTATATTAAAATTGTTTAAATTTTAAAAATAGGGGTATTTTAAACTAAAGTGGGCGATTGCTAGGCTGTATTAATTTAAGATAGACGTAATCTTTTATATAAGGTACAAAACCTTTAAATTCTCTGGGTTTTTTGTAAAGTTATGGTTTCGTTATTTTGTATTTATATAACGTTTTTTACGCCTTAGTTAATACAATATTTAAAAATATCTTTGTACTGCGATGTAACCCTCCAGGCACCAAAGTGGTTTTTTGATTAAAAGAGCACTTACTTACAAGGCCGATACAAATAGACACAGTAATATGGTTTCAAATAGAACGATACACAAAATATCTCTCGTCTTTTTTTGGAACGTAAAGGTAAATGACACTAATAATACCCCTTGAAAACAATAAAATATGTCTTCTTTTAACAAAGAAAACTCAACAACACCTTAAAGTTACAACCAAAACACTTGCATTAATACTTCGGAATCACACGATAATATAAATCCAATGACGCAAAAGCATTAAACAATAAATCTTACCAAAGTTTCTTGCATACAAAATATTATTTGAATATATTTTTGCAACAAAAACTTCACTTGAGAACACGTCAAGGGCTCTGTTCACAAACTGAGATACAATGAAACATCCTGACTATAGTTAGAACCAGTTAGGTACTATGAAGTGACCATGACTTCGAAGAAAATTAACACTTAGTGACTTGGTGTAAGTTTTTTATATTTAGTACTTGATAACTATCAATTAGAAAATTGTCGCAAGGAACAGAGACAAATGAAAGAATTTGGAGGAGGCCTTCACTACTTCGGAGATCAAATGCTAGTTTAAAATATAATGGCATGACTTAGTGTTATTTTCAAGGCATCTTTTGTCGCGGACCACAGTCCACCGACCACCTTTGTGGAACCAGCTACCCACTGAAGTATTTCCGAACCAATTCGTCTTAGGGACCCTAAGAAACGAGCGTACTGATTCTTAAAAGGCTGGCAACGCACTCGCGAGCCCTCTGGCATTGAGAGTGTCCATGGGCGGCTGTATCACTTAATATCAGGTGAGCCTCATACCCGTTCTATTAAAAAAAGTTTTGGTTGTGTAGTACTAGAGTACTTACTACTAAAATAAAAAATATTTACTCGAATATGTTTTTTTATATTAACTACCACTAAGACTTAGGGCCTGTTTCACAATGTATGGATAAAGTGCCAAATAGCTATGCAACACATTAATTATTCGAAATATAAAAGTTCCAATTAAGATACTTGGCATGTGAAACGCAAAAATACTGTTTATTCTACAAATAAGTAATAAATAGCTTATTTGGAACTTATCCGGACATTGTGAAACAGACCCTTAGTGTGTCAACAGGGAAATAGACGTCAGTCATATCGTTATCCAGGACGTTGCTGTCTGCGACCTTATCAACATATTTCTATGTTCGCAGATTGAATTCACAGTAGCGATACTGTATATATAATGTTTTAATTCAATATATTTTTATTAAATGTTTCTCAACATTATCGTATTGGCATAGGCTGTAAGGATAATGTGTGTATTTCTGTAATAAATAAATAAAAGATCTGCCTCAAACGTAATTCGGTTAATACAATAATTGCTAATGCTGATAGTGGTGAATTATATTTGTAACTGTTCTATATCTTTTAGCAAAAGACATGGAACGATTAAAACCACCATACACAATGCTGTATTATTTATAATGTGGCAGTACAAACTAATATTGAAAAATATTAAGTATACAAAAAGTACGAAATCGACTAACGAAAACCACAGTTTCCAATAGAGCCACCCAACAAAGTTCCTTTGGAAGCTTATAATATATTTAATGTGGTTTTTTATTTATCTGAATTTATTACCATGACAGGAAAAATTGTGTTGAAGCAAAAAACATTAACCGTATAGAAATCTGGATAAACAAACAAATGAAGGCCGTTTAATAATAACGCATTAATTTAAATTTATGTATGCGTAATAAATAGTTCTCATCAGAAATGTTTATATGTAATTACTTATTCGAGAGGTTTTAATATTATTTATAAATATTTGCTAAGGAATGCATCCTTGAACCATATATAATATTTTCAATGAAACCTAATTATGTCAGAGGCGTGAAGAAACAAATTTTAATAAAGATGTACTGACATCAAATAAAAAATAGCACGCGACCTAATTTAATTTTTTTACTGCAATTCTTGAGGACATCCGAACTACATATACAGAATTTGGGTTTCAATTTATGTATACTAGTACCCCCCCCCCTTTCTGTAAAAACTATTTTTTTTTAATATAGAACAGGGGGCAAACGGGCAGGAGACTTACCTGATGTTAAGTAATACCGCCGCCCATGGACACTCTCAATGCCAGAGGGCTCGCGAGTGCGTTGCCAGCCTTTTAAGAATTGGTACGCTCTTTTCTTGAAGGACCCTAAGTCGAATTGGTTCGGAAATACTTCAGTCGGCAGCTGGTTCCACAAAGTCTCAAACAAATTCAAATGAGTTTTAAACATGATTTCAACTTTTATTTGGTTCCCGAAAAACGCTTCTAATTTTTTTTTTTTTTTATAGAACAGGGGGCAAACGGACAGGAGGCTCAACTGATATTAAAGCTAGCAGATAACATTTTAAACTACAACATCAACAAATTTTCGAGTGCACACGATATTTCTGGATATATTAATCATCGAAATTGGGACATTCACGCTTCTGCGACGCGAGTGAATTGACCGGGACGTTTAACATTGGATTCAAGACAATATGCATAACTAAAATATTACATTAACTAAACTTCTGAATCGGTCAGAATTATAAATTTAAAATTTTAATAAATTATAAGCCAGATTTTCACAATGTTCATTGATTAGTACATATATTATTTTTGATAGTTACACGCTAATTACAAGCAAAAAGTATTTCAATAATTTTATGTTCGTCCTCAAGCAAAACGAGCCAATACGTCGTAATGACAGAAAAATTCATTCAACATTTTTAGCGTAGCAATTGTCATCTATTTTAAAACGTTTGTTTGCCAAACATCTACGAATGTGTTATTGTGTTTGTTATTTTGAATAAGGGTAAATCAATTTCGATATTAACTGCGATGGATATTATATTATCTTATCTGCCGATATTCTACTGCAATGTAATTAATTAATAAAATTTAGACAATGATATTAAAAAACCGTCATAGTTAATTAATTTAACCCGTTTATTTAGTTTACCCGGTTAATTTTTTCAATTACAAAAACTGTATTTAAGATAGCACTGTACAGTGAAGGAAAGATCGAAACCGGCATGTCTTATGTCTTAATGTCCGGATTCAAATTGAATACATAATGGTAAGGCTTTTCGACCATTACAGCTGAACAATAATTCGATTAAGAAAAAAACTTAAGTCTTCCCGTAACAAATCATAGACAATACCATTCATGAAACCAGTCTGTTAAATTGAATAATTGTTTACCGAAACATTATTAAGCGTGCGCAATGCAAACGTAAGTGGTAGTCATAGATAGCTACGGGCTGATTTTGAATCTTAACTTTAGACTCAACAACGACAACAAGCCTAGCAGGTTGATTGCGAATATGAATAGTGCTTACGAATAAAGATACAGAAATCCAAGACCAAAGACCCATACCCTTCTAGCTTTATATCCACAGAAAATTACTCACATGCATTTACGCAGTACCTTTACACTGTTATATATATGTACAACGTATAGATCCAAATGCTTCAGAAACAGTGAGCTTACTTCTTCACTGAAGTACTAAACATTATAATGACAAATCCTTGGTTAAAGTCTAGCTAGAATATCTTATTGATGTACAGTCACAGTAAAAAGATAAAATTTGAAAGTTTTATCGTTATAAACGTTTTTTACTATATTGCGAAGACTATATTATAATCCTTAACTCGTGAAATAGAGGTTGTTCAGAATAGGTTTGTGTTTTGATTTAGTTGTAAATTATACACGCGAAAATAATCGTTAGCTAGTGAGATATATGTACATAAATATATAAAATACACATATAAAATTATATAAGTTTAATTATAAGTGTTCAATCCAAATATTATTTCAACAATCGTCGTTATTTATAAAATACATATTTATTGATATTCGTTTAATTTAATATTGTAACATTGTTATCTGTACCCAATTAATAAACATAAATATGTAAATGTAAGTATTCAATCCTCGATAAACAGATGGCGCTGACCAGGTTTACTTTGTCTTTCACAACAACAAAATCCCCATTGCTATATAAAACCTCTACCAAGAATAACAAATAAAATTATGATAATTTTCAGTTTTTCGTTTTGAAATTAATGTTTCCTTCATCAAATTCACGTTAAATCTACATTAACAAAATCTATTAAAAGAGGTGACCCGACGGGATAACATATTACTTTGAAAGTGTTTCTGAAGGTGACGTTAAAAAGTAATCCTGTTTTTTATACTTATTCTAAAGCCGTGTGAAGATAAAAATGCCTTTTGTTTTTGACTGTCTGTCATAAATTACGTTCCTCATCACTGAACATCATTGACGATAATCAAAAGCCATTGTTTGCATTCGTAATCAATACGCATTGGGAGAGATTTATTGGTTTTAAAGGTTCTGCTATAAAATGCTGAAAGATTCAGTATTACTACTATTTAATTTTAGATTAAGATTAATGCATAATGATTTTTCCAATTTAAAAGTTTTGGTGTAATGTCACAGAATCTGCGTAGCCCCACTAGATGGCAGTATTGTCAAAATTAAATACATATTAGAGCAGTCTAATAAGCATTTAAATAATATTATAAAAAGAGAAACGTTTGGACACAGTTTTTTAGACCTTTTCAAAGGGTTTTTTTACAGGGAAGCTTTGATAAAGTACTAACATACGAATTGACTGTAAAATGAATGTACTTTGTATTTAGTATTTGAAAGTAGATAGATTTACATTTATTTTTCCTTAGAATGATCTTATAAGGGTATCATAATATATAAATTTAAGTAACGATTTGTATTTGTCAATAAAAACTCATATGAAACCTAGATCCTTAGGTAGTGGGTTGTTTTCAATTCTATAAATACTCAGACTAATCAAGCGCAAGATTGGAAAAATTAAACGATTTCTCAGGCACAATTGACGGCAAAAACTAGTCTTAATCGAAACTTGTTTCGAGATCAAAAAACTTGTAGATTGGTCGGCTTTTGCTTGTTTATTAATGACACCTGTGAGTGTCATTGACATTAGTCGAGGTGCACCGGGGCACAAATGTAAGCGTGAGACAGTTTTGACGAATTATACAATTGATGAAATCGTCTTAGTAGACCTGCAAACAGACCTTAAAAACTCTCTCTTCGATCGGTAGCTTAAGTCTAAGCGGTACGGTCAGTAAAGAAACATTTGGAGTGGACTAGCCTTTTCCAGCTCCTACATAATTACAAATAGCCTAAGGTTAAACATTAATTAGGTCTGGGACTAAAAATGTATGACGACATACCATATCTTACGATTTTTTAATACATAAAAATCGCCTTAAAATTTCAGAGCTTAAGCCGTTTCACAGAAACAGGAACTATTGGAAAAGAACCAAATGGCAGATGTCATAAGTTAAATAATTCCGTTTCATATCCAATTTTCTATAGGCGTGCGCATATTCCCAGACTTTTTATCAAATTCAATTGGTTCACTGAGGAAATTATGACTTTATCTGTCGCTCTTTTGTCACGTGAGATATATCTTCTTTAGTTAATGCGTAATTTGAAGAGTTAAATACGTTAAAGTATAATAATAGATACAGTTAATAATTATAAAATATATGTTAAATTATTTGAAGCGTTATTATAATACATTTAAACATCTAGGTATGCAAGCAACATTTGAAATGTCTTAGTAATTAAAGTAATTAACTTTACCATAACTAGGCTATAGCTGCTTGCTTCACTCACTTCACTTTTTTTTTTATTCAATAAAAAAAAAAACATTCTAATGATTTATTTAATTATTACTTACTTTATTTTCAACTCGTTCAGACTCATTCTTGTAGTGTGTCCTCTCATTATCGACCCTTTCCAACTTCGCTTTAAGTGTCTCCAATTCTTCCTGCAAAACGTATAAACAAATATTAAAAATCATGCACAGAGTAAAAAAAAACGTAAAACCGATTGAAATTGATAGAATATAAGTTTCATAACAAGTTTCTACGGAAGTTGATGCATCACAACAACTGGATTTACAGTGAGAAATTGCATGAGGGAATAATGTCTGATAAGGTGTACACCATAAAGGTCAGATTTGTGTAATGAAGACATGGAGAAAGGCGTTAAATTGATGTGTTCAGGAAAAGTATTTTATGCGCGCATTCGTGTGGTAGATTACCGAGACAGGAAATATGCAACATTGTTAAGAAGATTTAATTGATAACTGACGTTTGGAATTAAATTCCTATACGTAACTTTCTAAGGCAAACATTTAATACTAATATTTATTCATTTTACTAGTAATCACATGATTATCTACGGCAAAATTATTTCTATTTAAATATAGAACAAAGATTACTGTGATATTCTTCATATATCTAATAAATGCAAAGTATTACATTTTAGCTTTTTATTTATTTATTAAATAAAAAGCTAAAATGTAATACTATCCTATTGTTAATCCTAGTGTTAGCTGTATAACATAAATTATATATAATTACAAACAAATACACTGAGAATATAGCCAAAGACGGAATACATAATACATTTTACAACAAAAAGATTTACAAAAGGGAAGGTGATTTAATTTAATTAACTAAGCCTAAATTGGTTGTGTTGTGTGATGGTGTAAAAGTGTGGGTATGAACGTGATGGTGTGTATGTGAGGTGTGCTTATGATGTAGGTGATTTTGCGTTATGGATATTCTTAATACACTTTTTAACTACATTCCGCGATAACCTAAACAAGTCAGGGCCTAAATAGTGGTAATTGTATGTCCGGGCAGCGCGATACAAAAATTAGTTTTTAGACATATTATTCCCGTTTATAAGTTCCTTGCCACAAAGCATTGGATAACACGATATTAACCACAAAGTGTGGGAGGGACATAAATAAGGCACAGTTAGTTTACTTGATATAGTGAACGGGCGTTCATAACTCTGATTTTCACTTCCCGGAAACGAAATCTCACTCCAGCTAGCATTAATCAATTATTGCCATATTTGCTTTGAAGTACACTTAGCTTGGTCGCTCTAAATCTTAGTTTTATAAATGTGAAACCGGGTAGCATACATACGTCTCAAAGAGATTAAAATATTAAGATAATAATGCCTTGAACATAGAGAGAAGTAAACGCGGAAATATACACTATTCAACGACAAGGAGCTTAGTTTTTTGTCAATGACAGCTGTATTTAAAATATTATTGATATGTGGGTTTATTTTTGAGATGTTGCATTATGAATTGAAGTATTTCCGAACCAATTCGACTTAGGGTCCTTCAAGAAAAGAGCGTATTAATTTTTAAAAGGCCGGCAACGCACTCGCGAGCCCTCTAGCATCGAGAGTGTCCATGGGCGGCGGTAACACTTAACATCAGGTGAGCCTCCTGCCCGTTTGCCCCAAAAATAATAATAATTAACTAATATGTCTTCTATTGCCGTATAATGCGTAAGGCTTAGTTAATTCAAAGTGCTGAACCACAAATATCTACGCATAAACGGCGAAATAGAATAGATGTATTAAAACATTCATACAGCAGCAGTATTTCATTCATTAACCACTTCTATGTATTGTATAGTGTTATAAATTAATTTGATTATTATTAAGAATGACTTGATTTCATATCATATAGTACTCATATACCTTTAGTCCGAGTAAGGCCACGGAATATTACATACATATATTAAGAATATGTTATAAATGGGGAAGACTACTATGAGTAAATTAAACGTTGCATCACAAATAAAATTTACAGTTAGTATATCTACTTAGATTTGATATACATAAAATAGCATTGTGTTCAATCAACCTGTTGCGGTCTATTTAACTGATCGTTTCACTCATTTACATTATAACTGATGAACACAATGTTTAACGTGTCATCTAGAGACGCTCCTAATATGGGCATGAGTTTATAACAGATTTGTATATAAGAATTAAAAATTTATACCCAAAATGCACTAAAAAGTATTAAATAAGAATATTTCATATTTCTATTGATAAGTCTTGTTTAATAGAATTATTTACGAAGATGTTATGCTACACGATAATTGATTTATTTATACGGGGTATTTGTTGGACGTCGGTGCATGAATATGTACCTACTCAATGAAAAATATCCGGACACCTCGATCACATTGATGATACATATACATAGATCACGGACACTGGATCTATTTTAATCCAGTTTGAATTTACAAACTGCTCCTTCGGTTTTTTTGAAACTTATCAAGACTGACGCGCGCAATAACGGAAATTTACGAACCCAAAAAGTCAGTAAAGGGAACTAAACTAAAAGTTTGTATATTCTTTCTCTATAATTCAGTACTCAAAAAATTATATACAGTAACAAACCATTATCTCAACAGTTGCAATTTGTTTTAATACATACAAAAGTAATATATTGTAAGCCAAAGCATAATGTTTATAATGTTACAGAAACTCAACTTATTTCTAGATTGTGAGCCAATATAAACAAATAGAAAAGCTTATAGTTCAATTGTAAAACTATGCCAGACACAAAAAAACTTGCGGTACGACTCGTCCATACAAATAACGATGTCATCTGTAAATAAATCCATGCAGTACTACACGTTAGAAAAAATACGTTGTCTACCAACCTTAGATTGATCTAGTACGGGCCCATATTTGTCAAACAATAAGTTTTTTTTCAATCCTATTCCGAGAAACGCGTACTTGCTAGTTTATTTACATACTCGTGGGAACACATCCCGTTATTAATGCATTCTAGTTTGTAGTCTCTGGTACAGTTTTATGGATCGTCTTGTTTTTGCCTTGATAAACAATGCAAAGCGTGATGTTTATAACTTGTATCTGCTCTATAGACACAATTAGCGTTTAGTTTTAGAAATAAATTAATTTGTCTTAAGTTCATAGTCAACAATTGAAAATTAATTGTTGACTATGAACATATTAAGTGTAAAATATATTTTTAACATTATTTACTTTAATTCAGTCTTCCCTGACCATACTGAAAGGGCCAAGGGGAAGGAGAACGCCCTCCCCAAGCGAATGGAGAAAGAGAGCCATGGACAGAGTCGGTTGGGATAAAGCTGGAACCCGCGATGGGGTTCCGATCGACGGTACTTAATTTAGCTAATATATATGATATACAACAAGTTAAATAAAATAATGTATATAATGTAAAAATATATAAGCTGTATATTATCTTTTTTGTCACGATTGGAAATTAAACGGGCTATATTAATACATATTATTATTATTAACCATACCGACTTCCTACATATTTATTCGCTATGAAGTGTTGTCATCGCAAAGGAATAAATTAGCAAAGGGCTTAAATAAGCTATATTGATAAAACTAGGGTTGCCTGGAAGAGATCGCTTGTTAGCGATAAGGCCGCCCGTTGCATCACTTGTAATTTTAATGTATTGTGTTGTTTGTGTTTCTTTGCAACGAAGTGTAAATAAATAAATAAATTTATAAATATACATAAGCGCGCCTTAATCCGATAAACAAACTTAGCACAACGTCAATCTACAAAAACCTCTTGACGTCTTTTAAGCATGCTTACTTTTTGTCAGTACTTATCTTCCATGTAAGGCAATTTAATCGAAATACCGTTGAATACACAAGAGTACTAATAACATTCCATACGATTTTGCGATTAGCTTGCGAAGTGCATCTTAGATAATCAAGGGTTCGCTACTATGCGGAAGTCATTTGTTTACATACAGGTTTAACAAGGAAGACGTAGTAAAAAGGAATGTATGATAGATTAACGTTTTATGAGATCCGAGCGTAATTGCAAAAAGTTAATTTTACGATATTCAATTTAGAGGTGCAATCAAAATGCTTTTTATTGAAGATTGTGATTAGTGTATGTCCTTATGCTTTTATTTTGAAGGTAGGTCTATTTGATATGCATCCCGCAAGATCTTGATTTGATTTTTTTCCAATTATAAAGGCACCTTTTTGATTACGTAGAGATATGGAAATGTGTCCTCGAGAAATACTTACCTTAAGCATTTGTTATTAATTCTTCATTAATATTAAAAAGATGGAATAAACAAGAAGAAGAACTCGTCTTTTACGTCTATAGAATGACAATTATAGCATAAAGCTCACATCCACAAATTACGGATAGATTTTTACTTTAAAAATTATTTAAAATCGGAGTAAATTCTAACGGAATTTAGATATAAATAGATGTTAAACTTTTCCATAAAGAACAGAGTGAAGCAAAAATACATTAAATTTTAATATTATATATAAATGCAAAATCACAAGCATTATAATACTATATCATCAATATATAAATAACAATTTAACAACCAACTTTCTATCATGCAAAGCTGTTATCGCTTTGTATTATCAGTTAATAAAATCTTAGTTTGGTTGACTGATGTTAATTATAAACGGGTGCCGGAAGAGAACAAAAAATAGTATATTATTATTTGGGAAAGTTTTATATAAGTATTGACATCGTCATCCACCAAGGAAACATTTCACAAGTGTATTTAATAGATTTTTAAACGGCTTTTAGTAACCTCAGTAACTAATTACTTATATAAACAGATTTTATTCCTAGTAAATTTATGTATCATAAAAAAATTATGTCATTAAAATATATTGTTCTTTTTCCAAACTGTATTAATTTTGGTTTTAAATTCATGATTATAATTGTATGCCGAAGAATCGTATTACAATACGTAACATTATAAAAATATTTAGACCTTTTTTAAAAGAGCAAGACGCTGTCAAGACATAGCGTTACATTTGTTTAACATATTTTTATTATAAAAATAGAGTAAAGCTATACTTAATTTGAATAGACAACGCGGGTGGTACGAGATCACGTTCTTCTGGTATTACGGTTGAACTTCGAAAAAAACGTTATATGCACATGTTACGTTTGCTATACTAAGATCTCGAAGAAAAATTATTTAATAAGTATCTGTAACAAGAGTGACGCTGTCTCAAGTATCGATATTATAAGTCTTTGTAAAGTCAAAAAAATTCTAACAACGAAACATCTAGTTTTAAGGTTGTTTCACTGATTCTCTTCTCTTTGTAGGCAAATTGATTTATACCGTATGTTTCAAAGTTATCCTTGCTATTGTCAAGTATCACTGAAAAGTGACACTCAAATTTGCACGAGAAATCAGGTGGCAACTGACATTCAATATTCACTCGCATGTGAGCACGTTACAAGTCGAATATTCGGCATGTCAGTACATCGAGCGGGCATCGGCGCCGAGCGCCCAAGCGCGCTCCATTCGGCGAATCCCTTTGATTGTTACATTATAAGTCGTTGTGAGCATCATCACAATGATGTTGACAAATGTTCATGCAAATATTAACATCAAGCACATCACATCCCATCATTCACATAAATTCGATGTCAGTCGCCACCATAAGACATTCAAAAACGCGACTTAGCGCTAAGTCTTACTTCTATACATCAAAATCCAATATATTGCATTGTGGCATGCATTTGCAAGTATTATTTCTGAATTTAAGGCGCTTTTAGCTAAATTCAATTTAGGTTCAATCTACGCATTCTATTTTGTCCACTCCGTTTTGTCGAAACGAAATTAAAATATTTCTACATTCAAACACGTTAGACCAGCATTTATAAAACAGTACATGAACTGCGGTTAGAACATAAATTATCCATACAGCGATTTAAGACGGCATTATCTCAATAAATAAACAATATTAATGACTACGTTGAATCGTAAAACTTGATAATTTGCAAATGCAGTTTCATTCACCTATAATAAAAGCGTCGATAAACAAACTAACGATATAAAACTAGAGAAATAAAACATTAATTGAAATAAATACGAGATTAAAAAAATATTCTATATTATAAATTTAGTAATTTCATATTAAACAAAATGTATCATATTTAATAATTTCACATTAACTAGTATTTCAATTTCAATTATAGTATGTAATGTTTCAGAGGTACAACGACTTAACACGACTCCAAGGAATTAACTTATTAAACCTACGCAATTCATTTAGTCTTGTTGCAGAGGTCACTAACTCTATAAGACGGAAGCTCACTTAAGAGGTTACGATCTTTTGATAACCTATGAAGTTACGCTTTTTATATTGCAACATCGTCCCTAATTGTTATCAAATTAAGAAACTTAACGGTTTCATTAAATCTGACTTATAGTAGCTATGCAGACATAAATGTAATTTAAATGTTTTATTGTTATTAGAATTAATCGTCAATTAAGTGGATTTCACTGGCGAAGGATGTAAGATTATTCTGTGTGCGTAAAAGGTCTTTTTACTTACTCTACTAATAGCCAAAAAAGAGAAATATTACTACAAAATGCTCTGGACAGTATCAAATATTATTTTGTTAATTCGTTTATTAGTATTAGTCTTATTAGGTTTGAATTCTTATTTTTGTAAATAGCCCTAAAATCAAAGTGTATTTTAATATAACAGGGGCAAACGAGCACGAGGCTCATTTGATGATAAGTGAGCCATTAGCAAAGGGTTCGTAAGTACCTTGCTATCTTTTTAAGAATCGGTACGTTATTAACTTGAAGTATTCTGGTTCTAAATAATGGTGGTGCGCGCCAAAAAATACATTTAAAAATGATCAGTTGTAAAACAACGGCCGTTGTGGTGATGCGTGTTGTATTTCGTATTTTGCCTTGACGTCCGTAATAAAACTCAGCTGCCGGTATTAATCCAAACTAATATGAACACTGTATATGGTAAAAAAACATGGGCGGCCACTTATTGATTCTTTGGTATTGAGTTCTCTACGTCTATCAATGTGACTATGAGCTACAATTTAACTTGATATTTTACATAATCAATGCGATTTAAAGTCGTAAACTTTTCTTTTAGTTCTTGCACGACACTACATATGCAATTTCACTTTCAACAATGAATACGAAATGTAATTGTAAAAATATGCAATTATTCAGGAAAACAGCAAGCTACGTATTTCATGATTCTCACTTATAAATTGTATCCGGCATTAATTTGTCGTAAATCAAAGTTGTAGTTGAGGATTTTATCAAAATCATATTACACTTATACGCTAATTACAAAATATGTACGCCGATTTCATAATTTTCTCTTAAATTTTTTCTTAATAAAATTACCTACTTATTTCAAATCTGTTATACCGAACGGAGCGTTAATCTTTTTTTTACTAATGAATTTGTTGTTTTCACAATATAATGTTAAAAATGTTCATAAAACAAATTAATGACAAGGGATTTGGGATGAGTGCAATTTTTTTTTATTGAACAGGTGGCAAACGGGCAGGAGGCTCACCTGATGTTAAGTGATACCGCCGTCCATGGACACTCACGATGCTAGAGGGCTCGCGAGTGCGTTGCCGGCCTTTAAGAATTTGCGCGCTCATTAATGTTAAGTTATCCTATGCAATTCATCAGTTCCAATATTTAATACTAAAAGTACGATAAGTTTCTTAGAGACGCCTACTAAATGTAATACATATAGCCAACGAGTAGCCCACTCGTAAGCAACCAGTTGCTTATTTCGTAATACCGGTCATAACAAGCTTACCTGTGCCTGTTTGAGCTGATGTTCGGTGCGGTGGACGGCGAGCAGCGGCGTAACGCGAACGAGCAGCCTCCACCACGGCCAATCGCGAACCGCAAGGAATGCGCGAACATTACGTTGGACACATCTGAAGATTACCATTACATTTACAATATGCATGGATAAAATAATAATTCAAAACACAAATAACACAAAACAACAAGTGCTCTGTCTAAGTATTAGAATGCGTCATGCATATACATTTAAACTTAGAAAACATCACAACTATTAATTATTTTTACCCCCTTAGTAATATCTTATTCCCAAAAGTATCCTTTTGTTTTTAACTTACAATGCAAAACTCTCAATTTTAAATTAGCAATCCCCGTTACTTGGAAAAATGAATAAGCCATCACAAACATATATAGAAGATAAGTTTAAGACCTAAAGCAAAAGGATAACTTGATATTACCTAGCGGCTGTATGCTGAGTACGGAGTTTTTGTGCCCGTCTGCGCGCGAGCACGCCCCGAGAGCGAGCTTGGAGCCGCTCGAGCACGCGCGCGAATGCAGCGTCCCGTCGAGCGTCAAGTTCGCCGACGACGCCACCGCGGAACATAATCTATAACAACATAATTGTTTATTAAATTAAGAATTACATTTAAATAAAGTGAACTAAAAAGTGTTTTAAATATTCATTCAATTTACTATTTGCATTAGTAATAAAAAAAGAACACAAATAAACACATTAAAAATATAAAAAAATAAATCAGTTCAGAAGTACTAAAAAAGGTACAACAGAGGAACGAACGTATTCTAGTTTCATTATTGTTTTTTTTATGTAAATAACAAATGATTTTTGAATGTGGAGTTTGTTAAAATACAAACAGAACGGGTGATGCAATATTTCATAAAAATAACTATTAAGCTTTTAAAAAGTTACGTGAATATTATAATCGTTTCCATACTTTTACCGTTTAAAATAAACGCGTATAGTGACGTGAAATACTTTTTTTGGTGTATTACGTTCACTTTCACCTGTTGTTATAATTTTGAACTCTGACGTAGGCCAAAAGTGTGAATATACGTAATTATGAATATTTTATGATATTAATTTTTTCTGATGTTTGTGTATATTAGATAGTTTGTCTAGAAACGTACATTTACGCTGACTGACGTATTAAGTAATACGTCAATTGCGATGTGACTTTTTAACAGCACTCGTATACGGCCCCGAAATAATCATAAAATAATTTACTATTTATTTTAATTTTTTTCATAAAGAAATTCCCAACCAAAATATATTCATTAGTTAAGCCGCTTAAGTATGTATATTCTTTGCATATCCACCGTTCTCAAGCGTCATGAGAAACTCTGTGGAATATTAATTACTCACTCTTCAGTCTTAACATAAAGCGAAAGTTGACGTTAAGAGCATTCCTAGCCCTTAACAAATCGGGCATTTCCTCAACTAGAAGCAATATAGAAGTTACATTAGAGTACATCGAGGTGACCTACATCAGTAACATTTGACAAACTCTATTGTCCACTCGTTTAACCCGTCCTAGTTGTGATGCTAATAAGCCTTGCGATCGGAAATTGTGATTTATAGTGTATCGTAAACATTCATATATGTTTACAAAATAATGAATGCTTCAAGTGGGAGTCTAGTCATTAAATACTAAAGTGTTCGGGCAAACAAATGGAACGGTATGCCTAAAGAGAACTAAGCAGTGCCAAACCCCTCTTCATTTATTTATTAACAGCTTAATACTTACAAATAAAGATGCCAATTAAAACTATACTATATAAAATATACCGAAAGAATGCGTGTAGGATATGGGTGTATATGTAACTGAAGCATGTGTGTTCGAATCGGCTTGAGTGAGTGATGTTTTTATTTTATTTTCAATATATTAAAAACGACGACGTGTTTGGCCTTTTTGTGTGCTATACATTAATTGTTTAATCGGAATAAGCAAAGAGTTCGCGTAATTACAATTAGGAACTATATCAGAAATGTATTGTTTACTGAACAAACAACATTTTAAACGTCCATTTAGACTATATTCACTAGAAGAGTCATTATTGTCTATTTCATAAAATATTACAATATGGATGTGTGATTAGTGCTATCAAGTTTCTTGTAACGGCACCTGCTACTTGAAGCTTATCAAGATGGGTTTATATTCCTGTTATATCTAATATAGTTTAAATAATAAGTAATTATTCAAATCAATTGAATTTATTATTTTAAAGGAAAAATCGAGCATATATTTATTTTAGTAAACAATAAAAAATAAAACAACAAAATGGACTTAATTAAAATAACATTAATTTCTATAATGTAAAATAAAATTATTGAATATCAATGATAAATACTTATAAGTTATAGTTGAGATTAAAAAGACATAAACATATTATACTCGTTAAATTGATAAGAGTTTAAGGTTAAAAAACGTGCCTGAAAATTATATTTTTCACATGCTTCGAATGATGGTATTATTACTATTGATGGCAGTATTAGTATTTAATTTCCCTATTAAGCCATGTAATATTTAAAAAGAAAATTCAAATTTTACTGCGTTTGTACAAAAACTGCGCCATTACAAAGAAGAAGTAAGAACTTCTTCTCTGAACCAAACAAGCCATCGCCACCACTTGGTGCAAGTAAGAGCCGAGGGCAGGTCCTTATTTTGCTAACAAACATAAAAAAAAAAAACATTAGTTAGTTCTTCTCATCCGTTCTACGTCCTTGATTCGAGAACTGGCAGTAAATGTTTTGAAGCAATATATTTTACCAACAAACAACTGCTGCCGCAACAGTCAAGCAACATTCCGAAACGAATAAAAGATGTGACGTACAAAATCAAAAGCCTATTTTCAAAATAATAATGTTGCTTATGTTCAACGCCCAAGCCCCAAGCGTCATCAATATATGTCTGATGACCGAGTGAACCTTATCAAGGTTGGCGCCAATCATGCAATAAACTATATTTAAAGTAATGTACCTACTGGGTTGTTGATAAGTCAAACGTGACTTTCACGACATTCTCTATGATTATCAATTATATGTGAAAACTATTTTAAAGTTACAGTATGTGTTAGTACAATTATTAGGTCACATTTGTAGTCTATTAAACGTAACGATTGGTTATTTGTTACCCAATACAATGTTCAACCAGTTTTGGTTTCATATCAATTAAAATATAATAAATATATAAAACAATTTATTCACTACTTTAAATTGAAATAATCTCCCGATTGCTTATTGTTTAGAAGAGCGAATGAAAGTATAATAAAGTATCGTGTAAGCATTTCTTTCAGACGTCTGAGCAGTCTAGGAATTTAACACAATTCAATACAGAAATATATTTAAATATTAATCCGAATCATGTTGAAAAGCAAAAACGTTATATGTTTTAACTTTAGGTCAACATGTGTAGTACTTATGTGTGTAGGTTAATCGCTTTCTATATAAAAACCATTATTTACCATCTTAACGGCACAGCAAGCTGTGCGATCATCATGGCAATATTGCACGCTCCACATAGTTATAACGTAGTTTGAAAAAAAATACTAAGCTGTGTCTATCACGCGTGAAAATTCTCAATTCTACCGACCATATTTCTTCTGGATTTTGGCTTTAGATAACAGGCACAGAAGATCAACCGAGAATAAGCACGTCCATACTTGGCTCTATGACTGGTTTTTTTAATTAAAATATCACGGAACAGTAAATTTCAATGCGCGTTCAGTAAAAAATATCCATTTGTTCATAACCAGGGTTTGAACGCAAAGGTCTGATGTTGTCATGCTGTTCTCGGCTTACAGATTTAATCTATAAATTATTACTGTTTAATTTATATCTTCCTACTATAATACTGGCTTCAATACATGCGAAACAGCGCTTTTAAGATAGTTAACTCGTAGGAGGAGAGACAGGAAAGGAGTTATCAATTATATCACACATTAAATTATAGGTTGATTCTTTAGGCATTCCATGATGATTTTTATACCTAATATAACTTTATTATAACATTTCAATTTAATTTCCTTTAAGTGGGTGATATACATGGCCTAATTTAGAATAGAAACATTTGTAAACGTCACTAGCCGCGCCTCACTTAAAAAGAGGTTTTATTCAATAAATACGCAGTTGCGTTAACAATTAGTAATAATAAATCAGAAGGACAGAAATATCTATTAGAATAACCTTTATGTAAGGTAAATAAATATGATGATCTTTTCTGATTTTATATACATCACCATCTTATGTTAGTCTTTAAAGGAACGTCGACTAATAATACGCAGCAATAGATGTTATGTACATATGCGAGAATTTTTAGCAATATAATTGCAAGATTGCACAGGAAAACAATCATACATAATCGAACTTAACGTTTATCTTCGTATCTGATTCCGTGAAACAATGGCCGACATTCATTCGATATTTGAATGGAACTAAAAAAACTGTAGAAACGACGAAAACAACATTTCAGCTGTCTGAAGGTTTAAAAAACATGGCAATTGTTTTAATTTCTGCAAACCATTGTAATCAGCAGGAAAATTGAAAAATTAATTAAACATGTAAAAGTAATTTCCTCTAGATTCAAGGATTACGTGACCTTTAAACTAAGATGACGTCATTACCATTAATTTGAACTAAAATTTATACGGAGTTTCACGTGTCATGATATATTCTATAAAGTTTAGTATTTAATACAAATGAAGTCAAAATGTGTTTGAAAATTTAATTTTCGACAACATTTTGATATATTTAGAGTACACACAACAGGTACTATACACTATTTTTTTATCAGTTAAACTTTGAGTATTTATTGTGTTTTACTTTTATTTTTTTACTGTATACAGATGTATCTGTTTAGATTACTCAATAAATAAATAAAATAGTAACATGACTTTGGCATTGTTAATAAATAAAATTAGACTTAGGAGTAAGCAAGTCAAAAAGTAAGTGTGTACCGTAAACGCAAAACAGGAAACAATTTAGAAGGTGGATAGACCAGACCAGGTTAAGGCAGGTTGTATATGGCACACACAAAAAAGGGTACCCATATCTAAAAAGAATGAGATGACAGAAATATAAATCTTACACTATATTGCCAATCGAGATTTTGCTATTGGTACAAAGTGTTTATGTTACTGGGAAGTATTTTGTTGCACTTCATTAAAATTCTAAACAGTAAATGAAATCAAATGCCTTAACGGACCATGTTTATTATTCAGCATCAACACAACATATTTGCACGACACCGATGGAATAAAAGTAAAATTTTCGATTTTACACGATCATCGATCTTTGACCCCTGTTTTTTTTGGTTTTCAAGTAATTCTAAGACAAAGGTATGAGACAAAAAACACATCCGCATTAATTATAATATTGTTGAAATTTTCTGTTTCTCACGTTATCTCATTAATGTACATTTAATTCTTCAAAATACGAGTTTATTTTATATGATTCACATGATGATACATAAATATTAGGTGTAATAAGAATTATATAGGCAAGTTTTAAGTATTGCGTTTTAAGGAGCCCTGAATTAAAATTATCGTATACACTCAAATCCGTTTTGGACAAAATTCCGACTAAGCATTCTGAATTTATGATTATAAAATCGACTATCGAATACTATTATTTTATATTCGATTTTTTTTTCGAATCAATGTTTTTTTATGATCATGAATCACGAAGATATTATTTTTATATATTATTGGCAAACAGCTGCAAGTGCTTTTCAAATGAAATAATCTATATATCTATATAGTATCTTTTCTCGTTTATGTAAAATATACTCTATCTGAAAAATACAAAAATACAATTATTTCACTAGAATTCAAAGCTAACCTAATGATTCGCATGCGTGCGTGATTTAATAGGTATAATCTGTATCACAGATTTCAATTAAACAATCTTCTGCTAGTCATGTACAGTAGACGTCACAACATATAATATTATCGGGAACAAAATTGTAGGTCAGCTGCTGTCATTATCAACCACCTGCAGAGTCGTGATTACTGACTCAATTTAGGGGTGCTGCTGTCACCATATCATCTCTTTCATTCATTTAACAACAACTGTTTATAGTTTTGAATCGTGACATTAAATTTATAAACTGTGCCTATCTGAAATGATATAAAACAGTTATGTATCACACACCTTGGTGCACGAGAGCATATATTGTTAACACTACAAAAATATAATTCGCGACATGAAATCTCTACGTCAAATTGAAAAAATGTCAAGAACATTTCGCACTTGTTATGACATACAGGTGTCAACCCTAATCTCGCGTTTGCTCGTAAATTACTCAAACAATTTGTCTGAGAGCTCGCAAATTGTAGCTGTTTCTAATAAATGCCTATTAGAGTTAGAAAATACGAACGTTGATGTATTATGAATAACAATTTCACAAACCATATTAAGAATTGTAAAGTGAATATTTGTGAAGACTCTCCGATCTATTAAATATGAAAAAAAAAATATCTTTAAGAGCATACAAATCATTACAAGATACATTTTGTCAAAGCGTGTCGTTAATCGATGAAAAAAGCTAATAATAAATAATCATTTTAAAACGAACATTATATACAAGATAAAACCCCCATGTGTGATGCTGGCATTACTAAAAGAGAAACATAAAACTAAGATAAGGATATTACACTCACAAAGAGAAATTATCTAAAATGTTGATCTGTTTAAATTATAAGAATCAAACATCATTGATGATGATAATATCTTGAGATATTGTTGTGGTTGTAAATCAAAATGATATTCTAACTAAAAAAGCCTTTTGAACGTTGATCACGAGTCGTATATAAGATAAAGCTATTCGAACATCTTTCTACAATCAAGAATGTGATACCATTAAGAAAACATCCGTCTGGAAAGGATATTAGGGAAAGCTCGACGTGCTGTGCATACGACGATATTCCTACGTGACCGAATGAATACTTTCTTGATACGGTTTGTTACGGGAATCGCAATTAACCATTAAATAACAGAGGGAAAGCATTTACGTAATTTTATTGATGATACGTTTCATAGTTGCTATCTTCTTGAATGCGGAAACGGAAATCGATGAGACAGATGATATTTATTTTAGGTCAAGTTTATAAAATAGCCCAACTTCTTTAATTAACTTCTATTTTTTTGATGTGAAACATCTATAGCCGCACGTAAAACCGATTTCTGGCGTGGCGACGCATTCCGTGGCGACGCATCGCCACGCTATATGATGGTATATACATACAATCTATATGTCGTAGTAAATTTTTGTATTTAATGAAAATGAATGTTTATTCAATAAATAGTCATCGTTATCTGGAAAACAAAATCGTAATAATTTATTTTATCATTATGAAATATTTAGTTCCTATCACAATCTGTTCTTTTTTGCATATTACTTCACAAAATAATTTCGATGTTTCACATCTACCAGACGTCCCGTGACGGCTCACATTTTTTTTTACATATTTTAATATGTTAAAAAAAACTTTACTTACAAAAGTATATACTTTTTCCTTACTTTTACGCAGTTAATAGATAAATTAATTATATCGTAATAAATCTTATCTAATAAAAACAAACCGTCAACGTCTAATGAATTAAAATTAAATATTTTTGTATACTTAATTAGTATCCTTTTGATTGTGTGCGTACATCATCTATCTTAAATGTCAATTTTGTGTTCTCTCGGACATAGCATGGGTCGTAGAGAGCACATATATAAGCTCGTTCATTTAAAGTAATTGATTTCACTTTGCCATATAATGACCGCACCTGCTTTATTCGTCAAATTTGTTATTAACGGGGTCTTGTACCATTAAGAAAAAAATTACGAGAGTCAACTCGTCTTAATTCTTTTGTTTAATGCAATACAGTCCGTATAAATCGTGAAAGTAAAAGCAACGCTTAAAATTGAATTATAAAGCATAATAAAAATTAAATGGAGTGATTTTTTTTTATTTCATTTACGTCGAGATAATCTGCTTTATAATTCTATATGTGGATAAAATTTCTACACGTAAAAGGAAAGATGCTACGTGTAATATATGGATAACGTTTGCCAATTGAATTGCAATGAAAGAAAGCGACATTCGGTTTGTTAGCATTTGGACGCTAAGGGGTTTGGTCTTAATATAATATTCTGTTTTCGCAATAGAAATCAGCAAATCCCATCGCACATGTGTCGGAGAAACGCAAACATATCACTAATTACCGAAAATCGTCACTTGCAATACGCAACAAAGTATTAGTGAAAGTTAAACTGATTTATACTAAACAAAGACATTTTTCTGCTAGTAACTTGTAATACCATTTTAATCAAGAACGAAAGTTGATTTGACGACTGTTTTTATGAGGTGCAGTTATGTAGGCTTTACCGTAAACAACTTTGGGTTTGGTGTCATGTGGATATGTTACGTAAAGACGGATTACGTAGTGTTCTTCGGACTTGTGAGGAACTCATAAGCGCACTTTAATTACATAACTGCAGACTGGGTAATCAAACATTTAAACACAAAGAATTCCGATAGCAGGTTGCATAAGTCTTTATAACTACACCGATCGTATCGATTGACGGACTCAAAATTGAGATGCAAATTTATGTATTTTGATTAGCAAATTCGTGTTCTCGACTGTTATCTAAGAACATGTGATATTAAGCACGATGAGGAAATGTGTGTTACTGAGCTTTAGACATAACATAATGTATTTATGTCATAGTATTTTAATGTTAAACACTCGTGTAATGTGAAAGGACGAATGACTGTTTGATATCCAACTTGACAGATTCATATCACGTCGCTGTATTGTCTACTTTTGAATGGTGAATGTTAATTGGTTATATACATACTGTAGTAAATGTTTAATCGCGTAAGTACTTTATCTACTTCTCATTAAGAACAACCTAGGTATGTGAAACTTTGTATGGAGCTGGAGTGTAATAGTGCATGGGGAAACGAATATAGGAGAAACAGATTATAACTGTTGGAAACGATATTGTTTTTTTGCCATAAATCTGGTTTTATCAAGTTATGATAACTGTCATCATAAATATCGTCTTCTTGTTGAGCTTTGACAGCGCTTTGCGATAGAGTCACCTATAATTTTGTTGTTATTGATATGGTAATGGCGTACCTGTTCTTCCACTTTCGGAGCGTCAGCACCAGCACAGGTACCGCTAACGACCTCGATGGAGCGCTCGCCACGCCTCATAGGTCGCACAGGACAAATATTTGAGTCCTCAGCTAAATCAGTCCTAAACTGCTTAGGCTGGTTTAACATTTTACAATCCACCACATCCACGTTCCCTACGGGGCTCAAATCCCTGATGGTATCATATACGACGTCGCTATCGTGTACTGCATCATTAGAAACGTGTCCTGAGTCGTCACTACAATCTGAATGTGTATCTGAAATTTTTTCCTCTGTTTGCTTATTCAGCGGGAGTTTCTCTATCTGAGAACATATTTTACTGTCATTTTTCGATTCGACACATCTTATTTGACGGCCAACGAGTGTGCTCAAATAGTTGTGGAAAGTAGTATTTGCGACGCATAAAACCTTGTGTTCCGGGGGAATCACTTTGCAATTAATAAATTGTGCTGATTCGTTTTTCGGCTCCGGGGCAGATTTAAATTCTATTTTCTTTACAATATGCTTTACTGGAGATAAATCAATATCAGTCTCATAGTTATTTTCATTTCTTTTATTCTCACTTGTCGCTATCACAAGGTCTCGTTTATTGTTATTTTTCTTCTGTTGCAGTTTGGCACGTATTGCGTTGATTTCTTCTGAATAATCTTTAAGTGATAGTTTCGGTGAAGACGTCTTTTTTGATTCAATTGTGTCTTTCTTGGTTTTATCAGTTGACCGCTTTACGTCAGCTTTAAGATTCAGTTGAGACTTTTGTTTCGTTTGTTTGATAATATCTGGTTTATCTGCACTTTTCCGTGTGATGTTAAACTTCTTTTTCTGAGCACACTCTCTGGCCTGGTCTAAGTTGCTTAGATCAACCGGAGTGGGAGAAAACAGCGCCCTTGTACTACTGAATTTGTTTTGTGACATTTGACTCCTTATCACCGGGATCTTGCTTGGAGAGCCCGCGATAGAAGTAGACGATTTTGTCCTTTCCAGAGGCGGCGACACCGCTGATTCATTTCCAATTTCCCACACACTCTTTGCCTTTTGCATTCTAGATCTTGAATTGCTCTCAAACGGTGACTTTGTGGTCTCTGAACATGGTTTTGTTCGAATTTTTTTTATGTCGATGCCTTTTTTGTCATTCTTTTTTGGACTGAGTTTTGTTTTGTTAACGACCGGAACCGGCGTGGACGGTGGATTTGATAGGGTCTTTTTCAAAATTCTTGTTTTAACATCGAGTTTCTTTAAATCTTCGGTATTAATGCAATTAGGCCGTGATGGAGATTTAGAAGAAATTTTATAAGTCGCATATTTGTCAGAGTTTATTTTATCATTTGGTGCCAATGACAAAGGCTTTAATGGGCTCGTTAGTTCTTTTCCTTTCATGTCGTCAAGATTCCACAAGCTAGTAGTTTTATCAATTGAGTTATTTCGTGATAAATTCCGGGTTCTTCTTTCGTTTTCAGGATCAGAATTAGTTTTTTTTAGAATACAACGAGACTCTATGATACTACAAGTTTTTGATTTTTGTAGTTTTGGTACGACAAAATTTGAATTAAAACTTAAATTGATTTCTGGCGAAAAAGAAGAACTTGTAGAAAACTCAGATAATATTTTATCAAATGATTCTAATGCTTTATTAAGTTTAGACTCAGAGTTCGGATCGTTATCAGGGTTGGCGTCACGTTCGGTTTGCTTATTAAAAATAGTTATATTTTCATAAATAGAAGAGTATCCCTTAGATTTCTCTAATAGTTTAAAACTTTGTGGTCGAAAGCCGTCCGATGACTGTAATTGAACATTCTCATATGCGTGGTTTTGTGAATTAATTTCCGCCTTAGAACACACAGCTTCACTAATATTGTTTTTAGACGATAGTTTTTTTGCTTGAATGTTATCACTAGAAAGTTTCACAGGCTCACTAATTCTCTTTTCTAAGCAGGCAGCAATCGCGGTCACTTTGCCGCCTTTAACTTCGGGTGAGATTTCGGGCGCGACTGAAAATGTCCTGTAGAATTTTTGAGGTGCCGAATTATTAGCGGGGGGTGGTTGCGTTCGCTTCTCGGTCGGCTTCTGCCCACCGAATATATTAAACACTTTCACTGCGGGCATATCGCGGGCCCGGCACGCGGGCTGTCGCGGAGCGTGGATGCGCGCGCGCGTGTCAACGTACGGCGTGCATGTGCGCCGGCGCAGTACAACTCACCACCGTTTCATATCAGACGCTATAAGAAAGTCAATGTCATACCGAACAAGTGTTAACTGTTTATGTTTGTCAATAATTTAATTATAACATAATCGTCGCTGACCAAATACAATAAATATTTATTAAGAAAATACTCATTAGGAAAGATGATATCTGTTTATGTAATGTAATGTAATTACATACCGTGTAATCGATAAAACGAGGATTCTAGGTTTATAGAATTCAAGTCGTAACCTATATTTGCCAATACTAACATTAAAAAGAATAGGGTTACATAAACAAAGTTTTGTCTAAGAAAAATAGTTTACTGCCAAACCATTAAATAAAAACAGTTTTAACTTACTGACCGGGTTATCCTGAGACAAATGACGGACACCGCATTAATACACCAGAGTCAAATTACATAAAAATATACTGATATATTTTTAACACTGAACAAACCCGGTATAGCATATTCAAATCATAACATAATATAGTCAAACAGAGAACATGAATGAACAAATTATGTACGATTTTAATTTAAAAATTACAAATAATAGTATAAACACAACGCGCCCGTACAAACTGGACGACAAATTAAGACAGCAGGATATTACATTAATTAAGGAGTAAGCAATCATATTGAATTAGATTAAAAATTAAATATTTAATTGGCTTAATAGCCATCAAGACATTAGTATTGTTTAAGAAATAACGCAGAACATTTTTAGAAACTATTTTATTAGTATGTTTAGTTTTCTTTTTCCTATATAAGTATGCCGAGTTAAATAATTTTTAAATTTTTTTGTAAAGAACAAACATAATTTTTGCATTTGTGTGAATGGAACAAATAGGTCACTAACTCTGTAGTATATAAAAGAGGGGGGGCAGAGAACAAGGGCTCCCAAAAACTCGATGGGAAGATGACATTAGAATGATCTGGGGCCGATGATAAAAGTCATTGGAGAGAGCTGGGTGAAGCTTATGCTAGAAGGCATTCCGATTTGCGAGATATTTTATAACAATCACAGAGGTTAAAATTGTAATTCGGAAATAAGATTTTTTTTTCACTTTTTTATTTTGATATCTGTGACTTGGAGTTGACGGTTTTTATAAAGTCACATTCGGAATTTGCCGGGACACTCACTTTATATCCTTTCCATTATAGTTTATCTTGTAATAACTAAATTAACCGCCTGACGAATCATATATGTGAATGACGAGGGCGCAACTAATTCAATTGAAGAAGTCAAGGGTGATTACTACTAATGAACTAAAATGGCATGTCGTTCGCACCGAGAATTTTGTAATACTTTCTGGTGTTAATATGTTTCTATATGTGCGTGCACGAAGATCATATTGCATAAAGAAATTCAGTATTTAAATTGGCTGTTGTGTATTGATTATGAGTGAAAACATGGATTGCATGTGAACCCATCTTATAACTAACATTATAATATATGTTATGAAAAATAGAGAATTCTTTATGTCTATATACTGTTTATCTATACGGGGTCGATAATAAATTGTATTGCAAATCTTTAAAAAAACATAATACACCTGCTATTTATTAAATAAATAATGAATAGGTTTTACACTTTTAACACGAAGAAAAGTTACTTACATTAAGGACTTATCAAGAGTTAAGTAACTATTTGCATGCATGCATATTTAAAATAAATGATTAGACAAACCGGTTAGGAGGTTCATAGTTTTATGTGCAGAGAACCTATAGATATTTATGCTTTTTATTTTAAATAAAAAATTGAATGTCGAATGACGAACCAAATCTGTGAGCACGACACCGCGTATCTAATATCAGTGACTTTTTGTGGTATTAAAAAATGTCAGCGAGGCTTGACAAGCTCTCTACATAATGGTAATATAAAAGCACCTGTTCGTAGAAAGGTGTATAAAAAGGTATAGGGAGTCTTCTGACCGCCTAAATAATAAAAATTGACTTTCTGATGTAATCTATATAAACACGTTTATCTCGATTCATTAAATTTAAAAAAAAATCAACATATTTGTGAGTGCAATTACCAGTCTTTCGTATGTTTCGATACCTTGCTGTACTACAACCGTTTCATCTTATTGACAGAGGAATGGCTGAAAACAGCAAACATTTATACTACAAGGTAAAGAGAAACGGTACCTAGAAGACAACGAGGACAAGAATAATAGTCTTAAGAATGACTTTTCAATCACTGTTCGTTTAATGACTAATAATTACGTATTGGAATTCCATACGCACTTTCTTTCTAACAAGCAACAATTCAATTATTTCGCGCCTTTCTCAGACGTCACCTCTCAAATTGCATGTCTTTGTGAGATCCTATTATCTCAACAGTATCTGAGTTCAAGTCAACTTTATGTAAGACTGATATTTAGGTAAGGTTTTCATACATTGTTAAATATTATATTTAGATTCATTTAGGTTTGTATTCATGTAATTTAATTCTGGGGAATAATCTAATTCTATTAGTATATTGTACATTGCAGAGGTTTTGACCGTAATAGTAAGGCCCCGGTAGAATGCGAGAGCGACCGTCTAACACGACCATGTACAAACTACCTGGGGGTCTAGTCAAGACAGCTTAACAGTAGTGTATGTAGAAAGTCGAAAACTAAATTTGTATGAAAATGACAGTACCAACTGTCGACACTAGCCGTCATTTTCATACAAATTTAGTTTTCGACTTTCTACATACACTACTGTTAAGCCGTCTTGACTAGACCCCCTGAGGTCACTTTAGTATAAAAAAAGGCTTTCAATATTAAAGACGCATGATTGATGATTCATGTTACGAAAATATATTTTTCCAAAAAAAACTTAATATTTTTTTTTTAACGTTGTACCAAATATATACTTATAAATGAGTAGTTAATATAATTTTGAGTTGGAGTTCACATAATTATTAAATTATATCAGTTCCGCGCCCAAGTTTCTTATTGATCTCCGAAGACAAAGCTTTCTCACGATTTTCACTTAACGAAAGTGATAGGAGGCTGCGTCTGTCAGGTGTCACTTTAGTTTTTTGGATAGTTGTAATAAAAACTGCCTTATCGAATTGTAATATCTTTTAAAACATTCTGAGTTATCTTTTTAAATATATCATTGAATTTCATGCAGTTCTTTTAGCGAAAAAGATACATAAATAGCTATTCTTAAGACGAACATGTAAAATGTCATAATAAAAGCCATAATCCATCATAGCTAGGAAAGAATAATGTTCACTTTTGCTTATTTGATTTTTTTAATTCTCTATACAGTCTCTATTCATTACTCGAACGTTCATAGATCTTTGCTATTTTTTTTTTAATATTGCTATGTAGGATTTTAAAAATAAAAAAGGTACCAATCAAACACATATGAGGGAAACTTTATCTCTAATCCATATTGTTCATACATGATTTATGTCACTGAAAATCAAACCAGCACTGCGTGCGATTGAACTAAAAGCGATGTCATAAGACGTCTAACAATAATATTTATTTTCTCGCCAACAGAAGAACGGTCATTGTTAAATTCCTTAATTTCATAAACACGGCAAATCTATACATATTAAAACAACAAATACAAATATTTGTGGACACAAATGCAATTTATGCGTCGCACGCACAGCCTCTTTGACAAACTGAATAGTTAAACAGGCAAAGTCCATACGATAACATTTGAAAGGAAATCATTTGCTGTTTTGATACGGTAATGAGAAATTTAGTAAATATTTGTGAAAAATAAATAATTTTTATGAACTGCATTTTTCTAAATGTTAAATTTTGTTGGAATATTTAAGCAAGTAAGGCAAAAAAAACGGTTGTCTCTAAGGTCGGTTTACTGACGATAGTTAAACGTGACAACAGAAAAGCATTCTTCAAAAGAAAATTTTATTTGTTTGGTAGATATTTTGTACGGATATATATAGAGATAGAATAAATGGAAATCACAATTGAATTGATCAAGTTACATTCCTTTGTACTCATAAGTACAATTATGTCAATTTTTTAACGAACGAACACTGCCGGACGCAACCGATTGTGCCTCTTTGTCGGTAGTTCCGCGCTCTCGCTTGCACTTCAAGCTTTAAATTTAACAGAGGTAACGCCGCATGCGTCATGTTTTTTCGTGCGTGCAGCCGGCTCCATCGAATTATAAGACGTTGTCACGTCAAAAGCTATGAATATTTTTCGAGTACGTGATTACTGCTATTGTAATATCACAAGAGTATTTGCTATATTTAATTTTAACGCGCCTTTCTAAAAATAATAGCATATTCGTTTATATAAGTTTTAAGCAATAGAAACCAAAAGAGAAAAGTTAAAACCGATGTATACATTTGTCAAAAAAGAATTCAATTTCTTTATTTAATTCTTCAGAATTATATTTCATCGTGCACTAAATGCTCTGTATCAACTATATTTTTCTAAACATCTCTAATTAGAAACATGAGGCAGAGATGAGAGAAAAGCGACTACAAAACTTCCACACATTATTACATACAGGAATTCTTCAAATAATACAAACTGGAAAATGTATATTAGAGTGAAACGATACGGGACTTCGAAACCAAAAAGCTCCTTTGCAATGAATATTAAACAGACAATGAGTAATGAGTCTTTGGTTTAAGTTCAATGACAGCTCATGCCTTGTTAGCATTCCGTGAGGTTTGTCATCTGGCGAAATTAGACTTGCATACTAAGTACATTTACAATTAGACATGTTTAATGCACCGCATTCTGCACGAGCATGAAGCTTAGAGACGAGCTCTTTACAAGATTATGTAAATACCTGTCTTTAGGCGTTTTGTAACTACGTGAATATTTAAAAAGCTATTTTAAAAACATACAAACGGCAATAAGATACATATATACTATAAATGTAAGAGTCTTATAGCATTGTATAAGAGCATAAGTATACCATACAAAAAATACGAGTCAATCTTCATCCGTGTAACATTGCTACAAAAAAGTCGCAGGCACAAAACACTGTGCTAGTCTTACGAAAAGGTAATAATAACCATAGTCATGGCGCGATTTTATCTGCAACAGAAGGCAATTCCCTCGAATGACTTCATAAATTGAGATGTGTTACACACATGAACCGTATGTACTTTACTCTATAGACGGTCACTTGTTCCGTCATATATGATTTATGGGACGCATTACTAAGGGAAAATAGCTATAAATCATCTCAGGAATGTCCATAATTTCATCGTAATAAATATAAGGGCATATAAAAGAGTAAAATACTGATTTCGTGTCGAACCACGAAGTTTTTTAAAATTATTAGAAGACCCTTCTAGATACAGAATAAGTCATATATTAGGTACATTTTACCAGCTTACATATGAAATTGACGCTTTGTCGTACGGCCACTTTGACCTCAAATATTTCGCGTCTTCGGATAGAAATCCAATTTCAATTTTTACAGCTATTTACTTATGCAAACGATTGAGGGTTTTTTAATAATATGAAACATAATATTATATCACATAATTTGATAGTACGAGTTCCACCGTGACACGAGAGCTACAGAAACGGCTCCAAGGATTAATGATATGTATGGAGGCGAAAGAAGACACAGTGAGGTTTTGGATTCAACGATTTCGTTCTGGAAATTTCCACCTGCAGAATACCAATGCCGATAACGAAGAATACGCTATTGTGAAGCGGATCCATCGCAAACGTCTGAGTTACATGCAGGCTGTGGTGTTAGAGATAAAATTGTATTAACCTACTTGAAGCAAATTGGGAATGTTAAAAGGGTACCTTTTTACATTCCCCGCACCTTGCTTCAACTGATAACCTTTTTTTATGTGTTCTTGCAAGTAAAAAAACGGAGACGGGGCAGTCGAAATCACCTCCAAAGATTTTATTGATTCCCGGCCGAATTATTTTTTAGTAAATAACAAATCTATAATATGACAAAAGTGCATACATAGCAATGGTACATACTTTGATTAATTAAATTTATTCTATTTAAAGAAGTCTACTTTTTACTTCTCCCATACATGACGCCTATTTCATATGTAAGGACTTAATATTACGATAATTTTGTTTGCCCGGTTATAAACGTTTCTAGTAAAATTAACATAATGAAAGTTAGCAGAGCATAATGTATGGGAGTGGTCCAGGCCAGGGAAACAACATCCCGATTATTCATGGACTTTCACACGGCATAATCCTAGCGGAAGATACTGCAATTGGTTCTAGGGTTGTCACCGATGATACGACAATTTAAAATTAATAACAATCATAATTGACAAAATAATGACCATACACTTTATTCGAAAAGTTTGATTGATAATGTTTTAAGGCATTCTGTGACGAGATTTTTGTATCACAAATTATTTATAGAGAATCTCAGAAGATCTATATTGTTAGTGTTAATAACACCAGAGTCTAGAGATCTTCTTATATCTTCTGCCGTATATATCTTTATTTTATTTTTCGTAATAAAAACATAAAGTATTTAGAATTTCAGCTATTGTATTAACCATTGGGTACATTCAAACAGCCCTACATATAATGTAAGGTAGATTTCATGTAAGTTGTTGCTGACATGCACGCAATTACATAGTATGAATTACAGTTAATAGTAACGTTAGGTAATGCATGTATTAATTAAACATGTCTATCGGTTTATTACGACTAATTTACACTTATATGTTTAACATTTGTAATAACATAATTTATAATGAACTTGTTTCGTATATTTGACGTCTCGATGGTCGTAATTCAGACGCTTGTCAGAATTTTCGTCTTTTAAAAAAACGAATTTGGAAGGAAACTGTAATTTTTTATAGAACAAGGGGCAAACGGGCAGGAGGCTTACCTTATGTTAAGTGATACCGCCACTCATGGACGCTCTCAATGCCAGACGGCTCGCGAGTGCATTGCCGGCCTTTTAAAAAATATTTAAAAAAAATTAAAATAGGATGAAAACGTTATCGGAAAAAAAGACTTTCGAATAAAAAGATTATCAAAATGGAATTCATTAGTTCCTGTCACAAGATGCAGATGGGATATTCTATATTCGTGTAAACAACAAAATACAAAATATTCGTTCCTCAGGGACAGAAGTATGAAAACTAAAATAAAGTGTATATTAAACTTAATTAGCCGTTCAATTAACAGGCTAGCCTTTTAACTGGCGGCCGTATTAAGCCGTAGCGTTTGTTACAGCATTGATTAAACTGGCTGGCTAATGCTTAGGCCATTTGTACGATAGAGTAATCATGTGGCAGAAATAAAAAAGATGAATGAAATAAAAAACATTGCTAATAAAATGAAATTGCTTGAAATCAAATTCACATTATTATTGTCAGTACACCATTGTACTTGTTTTTTTTTCATGAAAGTTGGGAAAACACCATCAAAGAAAACCACAGTTTTTGAATTGACAGTTTGATGGGTTTCGCTTCAAGTTTGAGAAAATAAGTGGAAAGGCAGAAAGTGGGTATAAATTTAAATTAACAGTCAACGGGCTAGGCAAGTAATGAAACTTCATCGATTCAAGTCATTTGCCTAGCTGTTTTATCAACTGGCTGAACATGTATTAGGCCGTTAGTTAAACGGTCGGGCTGAGGGGTTAATTAAGCTAGTTAAGTTATACACTAAAGTTTAGTTGTCTCTTGGTGGAGGAGGAGAGCTCAGCTATTGCTACATAAAAGCAGCAATGCATAAGCGCGTCTAAGATATGTTTTTCTATACATTGATCCCACCTTCTTTCCATCTATAGCATAACCTACTTGTGAAACCCCTTAAACCTACACAAAAACGATAAAACTTAAAGAAAGTTTTTTTAGTATCCCTAAACGTGCAATGGGTACAAATGTAAGATATTAAACGAACTTGTAAAATTATATATACTATATACTTGGAATATATAGTATATATAATTTTAAAATAAATGGAATTATAAACTTTGTCGAGAGTGGGACCACCTGCATCGCAACTAGTTTTCAGTTTAGTTATTTTGACGTCTAAAGATATATCGTCTTGACTTGAATATTTATTACAACAATTTTCTATTAGGTAATATAAAAAGGAAAAAGTGTATATATTTTTAGATTAAATTTATTTAACATGTTTAGCTTACAGCTTAATTTTTAATTTAATAGATATCATAACAATGGTTATATATATCGATTTGGTGTACCAAAGATGTCCTGTAAGTTCAAGTTTCATGTCTGTGAATTAGTCTTAAATTCTGGAAATGGAACTTGCTTCTAATTCTAATTTGATATATTGAAAAATACGGTCGTTATTCTAAATAAAATATTTTTACTAGGCATATATCGAGCTTAAGTATTAAATATAGGAAAGATAACAATACATGCAGCCTCTTCGGCAACTAGAAACGCACTGAGACAATTTACAAACACTCGCCTCTTACTACGACTATGAATGATGGTGATAACGGTTCGCCTGCAGCAACAGTTCCTACAGAGTGTTCTGTTTTGTAGCAGATTTGAAATAACCGACTAAATTGAGGATGTACGCAGCATATTATTATATTCAATTAACATGTAACACGTCCAACGTATTATGATTTTTAAAATAATTTTAATATTTTAGGTTACATACACAGTCATGTTGATACAGATGTTTCCACGTTGCTGCGTCTCCTTCCAAACAGGACCCAAAGGAGAAACAGGGCAGCTGCGAGATAGTGTGCCCATTCTGGTATAGACAGTTCGACCGCCGCAGTTGTGCATCTGTTTAAATGGTTATATTGGAGTACGCCCTAAATTCAACGTTATATGTGGCAATTTTCTGATTCCGTCCTCATCACAGAATTTGAGAAAAATCTCGGTAATCAATTTAGTTCCGCAGATTGAACTTTTCAGAGTACGAAATTTAAGTGTTTTTGATTTTATATAAGACTAGACGCCTTAATCGGTAGGAAATAAAGATTTTATATATATCTCATATAAAAACCAGATCGCGTCATTTCCACGCTTAGATTGTTTAAACTACGAAACTGATTTTGTCAATACGGAAATTAATTTAAGAGTTTTTATAATAAAATAGTTTTGTATAGTCAGTAAGGTGTCCACGAGACCTAAGTTAAGCAGGTAATAACTGGTAAATAATCATGGGGGTTAATATATCCACTACGTTTTATGAAAAATAATCATACACCGTCTACTTGATTTAGTCGGATTATAGATAACATGGCGCGACGAAGCAGCATGTATAAGTTTAATCACTGGAGGGGCGTAGAACCTATTACCAATGGAGACGGGAAGCTGTTCAGTTACATAACAAACTCTTCCGGTAATATTCCGAATTCAACTGTGTTGTAATTTTCGTGCAATTTATAAATACCAGACATTACCGTCAATAAAAAGCATCAGTAAAATTTATGCATTTCACGACATCCATTATCATTTTTATGTATTTAAAAGGCTATTAATGCTATTATAATTGGTTTTAAGTCTTTAATTACCAAATTATTAAAAAAAATTTTTTCAGTGTCCTGAAGTAGTTTACAGTAAAGTAGTATAATGGCCTGTCAACATGTTGATATAAAAACTTGTGTTAATTAATAACAAATGTTATTTATTTATAAATTATGTCTTTTGTGTCAGCAATACAAGTTGGTAATAGTCAATAAAATATCAAATTTTCACGAATTTCTAAGATTCGAAATTAATTTTAAATAATTGCTTCTTTGACTAAAACAAACTTGTTTTGCACAACTGTATTCAAAGGCCTAAACAATAGTATTCTTTAGCATTAGAGTTAGGGTAGGCATACATTTCGTCGCTGACCTTGATATGGATACTAACACGAGTTTTAACACGAACCTTAAAAAAGGTCATACAAAAAGTAAACCAAACGTTATAAGGAGTTCATTTTATACTCACGTTTGCATAGAAAGTGGTTTTTCTAATTCAATATTAGTTGATTTGAGTGTTTACACAGATGGAATGCGCTTGACATTACATCGTTATATTTACTTTTTTTTATCACCCATGAGACAGGCCCAAATATGCTATTTAATATCCATAAGTATTTGTAAATAGTGTTAAATGTACCGTAAATTTTGCTGTTAAAAAATCTAAAGTATATGTCTTTATTGCTTGACAGAAGATAAAACCGTGTAGAATTTTACATTGTATAAGAAGAGGCTCACATTAGCAAACAATAAATTTAGTTAAGAGTTAATGATTCATTTGAAAATAAACAGACAGATGATGAATGGCGCTTACAAATAATGTAGTTCGTTATTAAATGTACAAGCTTCCTGTAAATTGTAAATAAATAGGCAAACCATACCAACAAAGGGATAGTTGATGAAAATTACATCGATAAAAAAAACACCACTTGCGACAAAGCGATCAACTAAGTCGTGCAATTAACAACTGACGACATATATAGCTGAACTGGCGAACTTTGTATTATCTAACGGTCAATGAATTTCGTGTTACAGTTAAGCTGAACTTAATTTATGAAATACAATGAATACAAAACCCCACCCCCGCGCCCCCACTTTGCAAAGAAATTATCAAATTAAATAAACGTTTATACGGACACATACATATAATAAATGTCAATCCTCTATCGTGTTCGGGTTATATGTGTTCGAACAAACCCGACTTTGTTTTACAAATTATTAAAAAAATATCAATAATCGTTTAAATTTTACACGTAAAGTGAATTCTGGCAATTTTTAAATAATTTTTTGATGAATTCATTAACACCGATGTACACATCCATACAACAAGCAGTTTAGGTAAGTCGGTAAAAAAGACAAGAAAGACATCGCGGAAACATGCCCAGAAGGAGTTATGTTCTGATTTTGGCAAGAGAAGGTCAAACTAGTTACTGGGTTTGTATAATGCAATATTTTACAAAATATTTTTTTTTATTACAAAAAGTAATAAGATCTTTTTATCTTTAAGCGTGTGTGCTAAATTTCGTTTAAATGTTTGATTAGAAATCTTTCGGAAACTAATCATCTTGAAATGATCCTGGATGTAAACCCAGTTATTCCAATTTAGGGAACAGTTTCGTCATAATGGGTTTATTTAACTAAGATATAGCTATCCATTTGATTCAAGTATTTTAGAACACGGCTTCGAGTATGAACCGCGTTACAGCATTCTTTTGCAAGAAGGTTTACCATCTATCACAGTTTCATAATACACGGAAGTGTAGGACAAAATTCATTAGACCACTTATGCAACCTTGAATTTGCACTATTTATTTTCTCATAATATTACTCCTCACTTCCTCATTTATATTTTTCCCATATTTTCCTGGGTTATTTACTTAAACTTAATACCATCAAGGATATTGAAATATTATTTAACAATTAACTGTTGTTTCTTCTGCGACTTCGTCTGCGCAGGCAAATCAATCAATAAAAGGTACTTTTGTTAATTAAGTTTTTGGTGTACAAGATGTAATCAAGTTATGTCTATAGTCGGTTTAAAAGTTAGACAGAGATCATTGTTTTCGAAAGTAATGTAGAAATAAGCTGTGAAAATTACGTCGTTAATAATATTCGGAAATATTGCATCAGACGTGAATCGGACTTTAGACGATTACGTTGAATAGGTCAAGTTTCATGTGCTTGGCTTATACAGAATTTCGTAGATGCTAACCTCAAATTGTAACTATTCATTACTCTTGCTGAAACTCGACAATGTCTTGACCGATTTAGTTAATTTTGATCTTGAAACATTTGTGGAATTTCAGGAAAGGTACATACGGTTAAAAAAGAGTCTTATAAAAAATAAGCATATTTATATAATGCTTTGCTGTCAAATATTAAAAATTAATTTTATTATAAATGTCGTTGGAGCTTTTATTGACTGTTACTGGTATATCTTTAATATGTAATTAAAGTCCCAAGCTGGTTTTGTGTTTGTTGTGTGTTCAAGTAAATTATTATTTAAGATCTGTGTACAGGTGTGTTCATCTGTCGGTTTTGCTAGTGATCTAATATAATCGATGTGTGTGTGTAAAATGTGAACGTCATGTTATTGTATTTTGAAAAATGCATGTTCTTTTAGATTTTGTTTTTGATTTTTTTGAATTATAATCTCAAAAAACTATGAAAACCACTTGCGGAGGCTATTTACTACTGTGTGTACTTTTATCGATGAATTGATAATATCTAAAACTAATTAAACAACCTACAAGCCTAAAATAATTCTATGTTTCTCTATTCACAATAATTTATCTTCCACCCGTCATAATAATTCCATTGATATTGCTACCAAGCTGTTAATATATTCATAGATTCCATAAGGTTTTCTTACACGCATTTCATTCCATTCCATTTGTTATGGCGATTTATCACTAAAAGACTGTCTCATTAATCACGAGAAAAGCATGCAAGAATGTTTAATAGACACTTCAACACCTATTCCAATGTATGCTTGCTTGCTATGGTTATGATATGTTACTGAATGAGGCTTTTTTTTTATTATTCGAGGTGGAAATGCATTTGCGCATCCCCTGCCCTAGAAAGTTGCAGGGGTATGTGGGACTCGGCCCACACCAAAATCTCTGCTATTCAGAGACTGGGTGACAATACCCACTAAAAACATCTCGACAAATACCTACAAAGCCGCGTTACAGAGGCTCCGGGGTCGCTATCGCATTCTACCGGGACCTCAACGGCATATTACACTCAAAAATCTAATATACACTACATAGGAATACATTGAATAAATTAATTTTATTAAGACTTAGATTTATGAGTTTATTCTATGACAGTGTTTCCCAACGTGAGGCTCACTCCCCACAGGGGGAAAATTTGGTTAAAAATTTCAGTCTTCAGTTTTTCATTATGTTTCAAAAAATTTAATACAGGATTTTCTTATCAATTTCTTAACCGATTATTTTTCATAAATTCCATCATTTTGTATAAAAATTATATATGTAATGTGGGGGTGCATAAAATTTTTAGTACGACTAAGGTAGGGCAATATTTGTTTTTATAGAACAGGGGGAAAACAGGCAGGAGGCTCACCGGATGTTAAGTGATATGTGATAAGTGATAATTGCCCATGGACACTCTCAATGCCAGAGTGCGTTTTCGGACTTTTAAGAATTGGTACGCTCTTTTCTTGAAGGACCCTAAGTCGAATTGGTTGATATTTCAGAGGGCAGCTGGTTTCACAAAGTGGTGGCGCTCGGCAAAAACTGCCTTGAAAACTATGGGGTAACATCATGTTTCATATGTCACCTATCTGCTAATTACATTACTCTTTAATTTTTATAACGTTATCTAAATCTTTTAACATTTCGGAAATTACAGTTGTAGTACTTCTTCATAACATATTCTTCATGACATAGAAAAACCCAGGACCCAACACCTTAAACATAAGGTAGCAATAGTACCGGAAGCAAAAATGTAAAAAAACAGAGGATATTTTCACTATATTTGTTAACTAGGTTCATATTTACTTGACCATCAGTAAATAACCTAGAAATAAATTGAAAACCTACATGCAAGCAATATTTACACAACAAATACTTGTTTTAATATTGACAAATATCTTGGGCAGTGGTTTTAGAAATCGGCATCATGCTACTTATTTGTATACCAATTACATTTTGTTTGATTACATTAAAGCTAAGAATATCGTATTAGGAGAGAGACGTTCTCATGTATGTTTTTTTTTAGATTGAGTTACCGTTATACCAGCGAACGACTTTTACAATGGATCTAGACATCGAAAAAATTGATTAAATGAGTTTTTATTCATATAATTATTTTGATTCATAGATAATGAATTGAGTGTTCTACCCTTTCGCTACGTGGTAAGTAGCAATCAAACTCGCGTAATTTTATACATCATTCCATTACTTCTAAGAGAGTGCTTTAAAACATACAAATATATTACAACCAAGATTAAGTATTAAAGAAATTTCAACGTTCACATGTTCCATAAAAATTCGCTAACGGTTAATCACTGATATAAGATAAGGAACACGTTAAAAGGTCTCTAAAGGTAACCTATTAAATGTAGAAAGTGGAATAATAGACTAAAATAAAAATCTAATGTGGCCTTAAGCGACCTACTTGAGATCACGTATGACATCTATGGCGGCCTACTACCGGAACCGTTTTTATACTTGATGTAGAGAATTATGGAGATATGAACGAAAGTATATTACGTTGACATATCAGTTGTTTAAAAGTTAACAGTATTATAGATGGACAATTAATATGGATATGTCTTATTAATTGTCTTATATATAACTAACTACTGAATAGATTCAAATAGTGCTGAAATGTTTTGTTACTTACATTTGTAAATTGACATTCATAAGAAATATTTTTTCAAAGAACAAAAGCTTGTAAGAAAGCTTTACAGTATAGATGGACACGAAAATGTTATTGAAAACTCATACGCTACTACGACATAGTATTCACTCCGTTAATCTGATATTACACGCCACGTATGACAGATGAGAGTGAAGACTGATTCTTTAAGTTTATTTGAAACGAAGTTAGGGCAGCTAGCCGTTCGTTTCGCCTTAATATGATGTTTATACATAGCCTACCTTTTGAATGATACATACCAACATTATGGATTTGGCTAACCCCATAGAGACTGTTCGCTTATGCGGAATAAAAATCTAAGTACTAAATATATGTACATTATATATTTGTATTTTCCAATTTTTTCTCTTCATAAAAACCATCCAATGTGATGAGGTAAATGAAATACATGTTAAAAAAACTGGCGATTAGTCCATTTATATAGAAGATGACCTGTAGGTGTAATTTTTTATCAATTTCGCACTTATATCTGTATAATAAAATTTAATGTGCAATAAAAACTAAAGCTCGCAATAAACTGAGAATGGGAGGTTCATATTACTTAAAATTATACCGTATATGCACGATTGAATAAAGGAGTCGGACTTTTATATGTATTGACAGCCTCATAATTCAACGTGTCGACGGAAAAATATTGCAATAATAATTAAGTTTTATTCAAAGCATTCCTCATCAAAGAAAATTTTGGTCTTAATTGAAACAACTTTCGCATGTGAGAATAACAAAAAGAAAGTGGATTAAGGACCCACGTATTGGTGTAATATTATTGTTCGTAAACATACAAACACATACAGTAATAACTGTATTGTTACAGTTTCTCATGGTAGTGAAAATCACAAAAAATAAAATGCTTTTACGGTTTTGTACGCAATAAATTGAATAAAACAAATATTTCCATTAAAAAAATATATTTCTTAAAAACATAAAGTGCAAAAATTATAATGTGTGTAAGTAATGGTGCTAATTCTAATGCACACGCATAAGATTAAAACTACAAGAGTTGAAAACATTAAATACTGTAATCTTATATTGGATGGATTAAATAAAAAAAAATGTAAAAGGTATGGTATACAAGCAAAAAATGATTTTTTTATTATTTTACCATACGTGATTTGGGACTGTTTAATTCGATACTCTTGTCTGCATTGTATATTCTGACACAATGAAAAGTAGACAACAATACAAATGAGTACAGAATAAGTTTTATTTTTGCCCAGAGCTCACTTATCTGTATAATTAGCAGTAATTATTATTATTCAGCTTTTATGTCCTACCTTAAACAGATACAACAAAATATAAAATCGAATTAAGATTGTACTCTGACTACGCATATTTGGTCGTTAAAACCGATAGTCGTAACACCCGACGACTTTGTTATTAAGAATTTAGCCGGACTTTGATTTTGGTAACCGGTATGTTGTCCAACACGATGCCGTGGTAAGCGGTTTTGACTGTATATAGAAATAATTTAGTTGTTTTTAGTTTAAGGTACTTACTTAACTTTGTTTTCCGATACTTCCATCCATTGCTACAGCTATGACAGCGCTTTTTTGGTCTACCTATTTGCCGTGTACCGCTTAAATATGCAATAATACTGACAAGTAAAGTATACCGAATGACGCCGTTCTCTTGGTATATCTATTATAGTACAACACAGATGCTTCCCGCGGTCTGTAAACCTAGGATGACTTGAGTTTTATGACTTAGCACAAACTATGACTCCCATGTAAAACGTATTAACATACGGGATCTACTTTATGTGGTAAGCAACATATACGTCATTCCTTGAAAATATCGCTAAAGATTATAGAGCAATGTAGTAAAACACAAAACGAGTTTACGAGTATTAAAATAAGTTTATAAACATTGTTACATATATACAGTTGTTGAAAGCAGATTAATCTCTCCTTTAATAAATTAACTGGGATGGAAAATTGCAATAACGCGTGACCCGAAAAACATTCAATAAGCCGGCACATGTTCAAAAATAAAATCCGAATCCTTTAAAAGCAAATCAAGTTTCTAATTACAAATTACTATTCTCAGTATCATTAATAGTGTTTTTCGACTCTCAAATTAGTGTCTTTATTCAGTGTTCATGAACCAATCGATAAAATAAAAGTTGTACCAAACTAATTACAATACAATTGTACAGATTAGTAGGTACGATACAAAATAAACGAATTGTCTGTCAAGCAAAACATTGAAGAGGATCTATAATTTAAAACAATTATCCTTTTAGAACATGAAGAGAAAGAAATTAAGATCTATTACTTGTTTCTGATGTCTATCAAGAAGCCTGTGATAAGTTCCTGTGATAAACTGGTTATTGAAGTTTAGTACAAATATGTTGTTTATCTTATACTACAGCTCGACAATGTAAAACAAAAGACTATTAACGACTACGTGCGTAAAACGGAACCGCAGATCGTGTCGCGTGTCTGTGATTGGGCTAGATACTCTTAGCCAATCAAAATTAAGCGAAACGCACAATGGTTTTAACTCGAACCGGCTCTCGGCGGATAATAATTTAAATTTCGAAGCATATTCACGGGTCACACCTTGTGTTAGAAATCATTACAGTATGTTTTTTCTGTGACCACTATTCGCCATTCAATGCATACAAAGCAAATGACAGCCTACATATTAATTCTTTACATCTTTTGTTTTTTTTGAAGCCACTTAAGTTGAAACAATATGAGAACATAAATTTAGTTCTCCTAATAATAGAGATGTCTTTCGTGATTGATAGGAAAAAGACATGATATGAAAGGTATTCTTCAGAAACTGTCAATCTTGAATTGGGTATAAGCCGTCTAATACCCGGATATTAGACTAATCGATTTAGATATGTAAACCGCAATCTCTTATCGTAAGAATGTTATTATTAAAAGTAATATTTTTAATTTCCAAATTCTATGTATTATAGGAATGACTTAGTATTATACTAATTATCCAAATCCAATCAAAATATCACTAAAATAAGTATACGTTTATTATGGAACATAGGATACACAGATACCTGTAGTAAGTGATACCAATTATTCCACGTATTCCATTGATGTATGTAGTTAAGACTAAATAAACGTCAGTTAAATATATTGTTTCCAAATTTCCATTTACTGCCTGAAATCAAGGGCTGAAATTTTTTGTAGGGTATTTTGCGAACGAAATATTTTCTAGGAGGTATTGCGTTTGCATTTATATTGAAACACTGTAAAGTTAAAAAAAAGTGATTGACAAAACACTATATTAAACCTTTAATTAAAATTTTAATAATAATTAAACTAGGTATTTGTAAGTACACTACTGTAGATGTATAATTATCATCATTAAATTAATGCAAATACAAATAATTTTATAATATTGAATGAGTCAATATTTAATAAATTTTGTACGTAAACGTCGCGGTAAAAATGGATGACTCTTAGACGATTTTTTTATTATGAGTCTAATTAATATTTTTTTCCACATCAATTTCCATAATAAAATACAGCGTAGTAGTGTGAAGACATGCATAACATTATATCTAAGCTGACAAGTGTCAAAACTAAATTTTGGTCATTGATTTCAAACAAGTTTGCAAAAATATAAATCTACTTTCAAAGTGCCAATCTTGTGATACAAACACTAGTTTTTATGGCTTCGAATAAGTTATTAAATTAAATACAAATAATTTACTTTACATGGGTAAGTTTTTGAACTATCAATACAATAGGAAAGATTAAGCGTAAGTTTATTTTGTTTGAAAATGTGTTTACCCAACACTAGATGCAAGGCAATCTAAAAAAGATTACATTAATTTTAAACAACCAAAATTTTGATGTGATTATTTTCATATATTAATCTGTATGACAATAGAACTAGAGATAAAACGATTTGAGTTTAAAATCACGTAATTTATCAAACCATTTGGTTAGCAATTAGCATAGACCGTATCCAATCTTAGAACGACATAAACTATACCTAAATGATTTTTGTAAATGGTATAAAGGAACAATTATTCTCCTTTTACCAGTTCTGATCAGTCACGGGCAGTCTAAGATTTAGCGCTCAGTTTCAATAACAAATCATGATGATTGGTATATACGAGTATATCTTTTACTTTTTTAAGCAAGATTGTAGCCTAGTGTAGTGGTTAATGCTTATGGGGTAAAACTGAACTATAATCGGCGATTTTTCGAGTTAGTCGGCTTAAAGTCTAGTCATCTAATATAAATAAAAATCAGTGAAGCAGACGGAAATATGTGTATCCAAATTAAGGTGTACAATATCTATTCACAATTGAAGGGTTGATCAACACACAAAATTATTAAGTAAAGCATAAGTTTACATTAGATTAGCGATTAATGGCTAGAAATGTGGATCAACGTAAAAATATAATATCTTTTCAAATAAAATATTAATTTAAGCCATAGTAAATCGGTACAATACTTTAGTTAAATAGTAAGTTATAATAACTATTAACTAAACTTTAACCCTGAAAAAGGCAAAAACATATATATATTTCTTGATTAACGATTATTATTAAGTGATAAACGACGATAAATAAGTACTGTGTTAATTAAAGACTGAGATTATAATTGTATTTATTAGAGAATTTCGTTTAAGTTTTATTAATATACGTATGACTATAAATAAAGGCTTTATTATTATTATATATTATAATAATCCCACTGTTAAATTATGTTATCCACTGTTATTTGGGCACAATCGAAATATCTAACAATAATAAATATTGTAATGTTAAAAAAATGTAGTCAACTTGTTGCTGGCAGCGAAACTTGACATTTTCGTATTGATGTACTTAAAAGTTTTAACAAAAATGAAAACCACATTTTTTCAGCTTATTGTTAAAGATATCGTTAAAATTTGAGGAAATTATACACAGATTAAATTGTTTGTGTTTAATTATCATTATCAAGGTGCCGAATTAACGGCGCAACATTTAAAAAGTTGTAAGCAAAAGATATAATGCTTTTTTAACATTTTTATACAAAATAGAACAGACATTCACTATACAAAAATCACAATAAATAATAATAATAATCAAAACAACTAAAAATTAAGTTTATGTATTTGCTGTTTATCAAACAAGTGTACTTTAAGCACTCGTAGGGTTTAATTAATATAATGAAAAATATCTACAGAATATAGATAATATGCAAGTTATGTAACCACAATGTAAATTCAACTATCCAAATTCAAGTAAAACTATTATTAAGGTAATTGCTTACACTCTCCAAAGTAATTATGTCCAAAGCGTATCGAAATAATTACTTGATTTCGCGAACTTAGTATGCACATGAATTAACAAAACTTTCAATTAGTACTGAATACTTGTAACTGCGCGAAGCTAGATTTCATCAGTAAAATTAATGAAAGTACATATTTCATAGCCTTATCGCGGCTAAGAAACATCCACAAGGCGTCGGGATTGTAGAAAACTGCAAGTGGAAAGTTAATCCGGAAATGTAGTAAGTGGCTTACCAAATGATATCATATATCACATTAATCCAATAATTAAAATATGAATATTTCAATTTGCCAAAACACAACATTTTTCTTTGACTTTGCTTGCTACAAAGTTTCAGTATTCATATTCCATAGATGTTTACTTGAAGTAGTCGTGTATTCTCGTAGTATTAGTAGATCCTGTCAACCAATGACTAATACTCAAGGTTGGTAACTTTTTCAGGGCTAATACGAGAACCGGGTAAAATGTCTTGACGAACCTCCAGGGCCCATTTTCAGGGCGTGTGGAGGGCTGATGTGTGAGGGTCTCGCTATCCCTCTCAATAGCTTAACTCAAATATAGGGGCGTTGAGTGTAGACCAATACCCACAGTCCCTGCGTCAAGCTCGACATCCATGACGCGGGCCTGCATAAGCGCATTTTTATCTTATTAAAGAAAAAGGGCTATATGAAAAAAGTCAAAAGTATACGCGTAGGTAGTACGCCGAAACACAATATGATAACATTTAAATAGTTTGGAGAACTAGGCACTTCTCTCTTTTCAATATTTAAGGAGCAGAGGAATCGTATAAGTACTTGAGTAAAGTAAAACAATTTTTCACTGTCATCGGACTGTACGCGTGACTGTAAATGTGATTAGAATCTTGAAATGTTATCTAAAGCTTCGCCATTTAATCTTCTACAGCCTACTTATATATTAATTAATCGTAAACTGATTTATGGTATGATATTTAATCCCTAGTTAATTTCTATTATAGACTTTCGGTTAAATAAAATAATTAAACCCGATATTTATGTATACTTTTACTTATAGTGTTTCTTTTTTCAAATAATTTATTGCATTATTTATTAAAAAGTAGCAGTTTAAGATGACTAATGAATCACTTATTGATCAATCGTTACACTCATTTGCTAAACAGTGCTTTTAGCTTCCGCTTACAAAAAGCTCGCGGCATTAAAGCCATCTATTGAGTGCACTATCGATACGTCAATTATGCTTCAAAAACAATATCAGTGAATCAGTGAAGCACTTAAGATAGCGCCAAGACGTTTGTATATAATAATTTCACTAACATGAGTAGTCGTAAGCGATATCATCAGTAAAGTTGAAATGACATGAGTCGTGGATCAAGATGTTCTTATTATGCGTGTCAATCATCGTGGTAGGTTGGACAGCAAGTGTAATTTCTTAAAAAATGATCATTCAAATGTACTTTACGTCCTCTAAGTTACGCAGGACAATAATAAACAATTTAAATGTAGAATTATTTTGGACGTACAAACTTTCTTTTTACGCAACGTTTTTATGCATTTAAATGTTCACAAAAAGGCGTTTAATATTTATATACGTGTCTTAAGGATGAGAGGAAATCGTTTACTGCGCGAAAGTATTAGTTAAAGTCTCGCGTAGGAGTGTCACAAAAACATACACTTTTTTATAAGGAATGTTGTTTGTTACATTTATATGATATTTACATTACCAGTATCAAGCAAACTTAGAAGCTTTTAAAGGATTTCTTACAACAAAAAGTAACTATAACTATTCTAACAATATTACAGTGATTTTTTTTTATCAAAACAAATAACGAAAACTTGAATTTTTTTGCACTTATCACGATTTTATATTTTTAAATAAGGAGAATTTTGCATTAATATTTGTAAATACTTGACTAGAGGAAATCTATGTTTGTAGTTCATACTCTTCAAATATAAAATAGTCTTTTCTTATTGTCAAAATATAATGTTTATAAGATTAGTCACTAAGGATCTATTTCACAATGTATGGATAAAGTACCAATTAGCTATGCAACACATAAATTATTCGGAAGATAAAAGTTACGAAGAAATTTCGCGCTGACAGTTGTGAAACGCAACAATAGTGTTTATCCTACTAATAAGTAATAAATAGCTTATTTGGAACTTATCCGGACATTGTGCAACATACCTTAAAACTATTAAAATAATCAATAGATAATATATTTTTTTTCAAAACCACACTTTAATTTCCAATATTTGATGAAATTGAGTTCTCTACAAGTGAGTTTACGTGTACACTTTTCTATATGTATCAGTTTTCCGAAGCAAGCAACCCGAAACAAATATCAGTAATCGCAGAATAGACTTATTGATTAAATATTGATGAAATATGCATATCCCAACAAAATTACTACTTATTTGCAAATTATTCGCAAAATTGACGTTGGAGCTCCATTCCGCAGTAGCAAATATAAAGAAAGCAAAACATTAAAATGACCAATAATCTCTCTTAATGATTATGTTAATAATGTTTATTTACATTCTTAAGCTTTTAATTAAAAAATTGCATGTTCGGCGATAATTCGAACATTTACCGCATATGAACCTGGCTGTAAATTGATTTTCCACGTTAATTACAATTATAAAGAAAAGAAAGCCTACAAAATGTTCTTAACGATTCCGTTAATTATCCGTTAATACAAAAGCGCCAGTTACACGGCTACCAGTTCATAGCGCTTTCAATGAGAAATTTACACTTATAAAGGTTTCTTGTCATTAGACATTTGTAAAAAACAAGACTTGCTTTTTTAAGTAAAAGTTTTGGCCTAAACGGAATTGTTAAGTACATTATACACGATTTGGTAATAAAGAGAAGTATCGGAGAGATTAAAAACTCCCTAAAGTCTCACTTTTGAACTTAATTTTAACTTTAGATTTATTCGGAGGTTAAGACTCACTTTTGGACTGTGCCAATAATTAAGAAAAATATAAGAAATGTAAATAGTATACAAATTAGCTTTACTATAATTAGAAGGTTTAGATTTTAAGTTTTTTAAAAACTTTAAAAAAAGTAAATTAAATACGCAAACGAATTTTTTAGTCTCAAATTATTATTTTTGATTAATACATTTCTTACACAAACTCAAAATAGCGTCATAAAAAGTTAATAACAATAAAATTTAACTGCATATAATACCAAAGAATTAACTAATTTATTTTAATATGCGTTAAAAGATTTCTGATAAATAAAAATCCAAACGAATGTAAGTGATTCCATGATTCGAATAATATAGACTTCACACGACCTTAAGGTGTAGACCTCGGTAGAAGAAGAAGCGAGAGCGAGTTACAAAATAGACGCGTCGAGAATTTAAATTTAAAGATTAATAGCGAACGTTAAGTAAATTGAACCAAAGATGCAATTGCAACATTTATATTATTATTAATAATTGCTTGAAGGACAGGGCTTCAGCAAATGCGGTTTTACTAGTCAAGGTGGTTTTAGTGAGTAGTTATAGTATATAAATCTCTGATAAACAAGAAAATAAACTAAGAGTATGTCAGAATAGTATCGAAAGGAGTGTTCTAGGTCTGAAATTGAAAGATAGAGTAAAACTAAAATAAATAAAGGACATGACAAAGTTTAGAAATTCTGTTAGTTCTAGTAAAAGATTTAAGTGAAAATGGACAGGACACATTATGAGAGAAGATAAATAATGTTACGGAATAGTTTCCTCGCAATGACAAAAGAAAAAGAGGAAGACAAATGAAAAGATGGTAAGATGATTTGCGATGAGTCATTGGATGCGTTAATCCCGAAACAGAGAAGAGTGGAAGTCCTTAGAGGAGGCCCAGTTGTCTAAGGACAAGCGGTATAATGAAATCAACCGGCTTGTCGAATAATTATTAGTAGGTATTTATTTTTAATTTTTAGTGGTAACTTTTTTAGTATTTCACAATTTAATGTACCTAATATGTAAATACAGCAATAAAGGCACTATTAAGATAAGAGAGATAGCTGAGATAGCTAAGATAGCAGACACCTAGCCCAGCTACAGCAGCTCCGTAGACCGCGTAGCTGAACTTCAACGACAGATGTAAAAAAAGCTATTTACAGTAAAATAGGATATATTGAAATAATGTTACTATATATAATATTTTCTGTATGATTTCAACATAAGTGACTAATGAAATTTAACAACATGTTTGAATTATATTTAATTTTTGCATTATTTTTCACAATTGTTGTTATCATTCAAATATAAAAGATAAAAAATTCAATAAAACAAAGTAAAAACAACTGACAGATAATTATACAACAAAAACCAAATTTTTAACACAATATTAAAATTTATGCATACATTAAAGTTCGTTAATCCGTCGGGGCGAACGCTACAACTGAGGCCTCGACCTTATCGAGACCTTTCAATATTCCACAGAATTTGTACAAGGTCTACAAGTATACTTTTGGATAAAGATCAGGTTTTTATAATACAACCTTTTCTTAAATTACGTCAACTGTCCTTGCCCTGATTAATATATTACAAAACATCCTGCACTTTTTTAAGATTTCGAGATTAAATTTTAAAAGGAATTTAAGTAAAATGTTTATTTCCCTAACGTGTGAGTCACATTCAGTTGCTGCATTGAAGGTTATTCTTATGCAATTAATTTATACACGCTTGGTTTGGATTAATTAAAATGTATTATAAAACGTTACACAAAAATTAAAGCTTGAGATACTTAACTACTAATCTTGCAGATCACTATTACTTTGAGGCCGAAGGATAGCAATAGAATGTCATATAAGGCTGGTTCCTCAAAGTATATAATTAATTAATTATCTACGTTCTAAGTGATTGAATGCAAAAGCATATCCGTGACTTGTTTATTCGATTCTTTGAATCCAATCTCATAACAATGCACTTACGAGTGCGGAACAAAATTGACCCCGTTTCTTGTTAAATTGGAAAAATAAAAAATTGCCACATATACTATTAAACTTAATTATAAATTATAATCTTACTTAAAAGTTAAAATATACAACTAGGTATAAAATTACCTATATCGTAAAGTTTTATATACATATTTAAAAAAAAGCAAAAATATATTCGAATGAGATAATTGAATACGAAAAGTATTAAAAACACTAAATTTATGATTCTGTAAAATGACCAGTGAAATAGTAAGTTATCTCCATAACTGCAGATTGGAGAATCCTACAACAAATTTTATAAAGGAGAATCAATTTACTTTAAGCTTAACAATATTGAAAATATATTTACTTTCTGGTATAGCACTCGTTAGCGAGCGCTCGCCCACTTTGCCGGGACACATGGAGGGCGAACCGTACTCCGATAAATGCAAGGATCACAAACATAGTCGTTATCACTTCACCGTCTTATCACTTGTTTATAACTCGGAATACACTGAAATATACCCCGACACTGTCATTGAAAATTCAATTGTTTTACTTGTATTTTGATATCGTTACTTTTTGGGTATTTTGAATGTTCTAGCCCATTAAATAAATCAGCTTCTTAAATATACTGATGTTCAATAGGGCTGCAAACTTAACTAAACATTTCAATGGTCATGATAAATTTGATTTTGCACCCGCAGTGGACGGTTAGGGGTTGTGTAAGTACCGCGGAAGTGCACGTAGAGAGCGAAAGTTGCGCGCGAGTCGCACGCGTCACGGTACAAGACTGACTCGCATTCGCCCCAAACCACCCGCTTGCGCTCGTTACCTAACAAGAATCAATTTGCATGTTACGGGTCAATGCGACCTAGAACTCTTTCAATATCAGCTTCAGAAGTGTTCAGCCAATAGTCGCAATGTTGATTACTGTGCAAATATTTTCACATTCATAATATTTAATCAAAAATTCTAACTAATTCAATCGAATACTTTATTTTAAATGTATGAAATTTTTACTAGAAAATATAATAAAGAATTCTTTACCATTTAAAAAAATGCAGTTGAGGAGTTACGAGGATGCATGAACCCCTTAACTATTAAGCATATAAAATTTCACTCACAAAACCACAAGCCACAATAATGGTAAATGTAGGGCAGGATTCAACTTTCAGTTTTGATACAGTTATATGCAGGGAGCATTAATCGATACTACCTCTCACTTTGTTACATTTAGCGGAAAATAATTGGCAATACGCCTCACGCATGTCAAGTAAAAGTGCTCCATAAACCGTACCGGAGTAGTAACTTTTTAAAGATATTTTTAAGCAATTAAAAATAACAAGCTTTATTTTTCGATAACTTTGTGAACTAACTGGTCTGATATAAAGTATAATTTTCGATCTAAATTTTTATTCAAGAAAATATTTGTAGTACTTTAAACGTAAGTTTGCTTTTGTTAAAAATATAAACACGAACTTGGCCGTGTCTAAACGTAGTCTTAACTTCACAAGGAATCATCGATTTCATTTGATTAGGCCATAAAAGTAACTGCATTACATGTTTCGAAGCATTTAACTACGTCGCTTATAGGCAGTCAGCCTTTAAATTTGGAACATGATAATAACTTGCAGTCACGATAAATATTGATAAGACAAAGAGTTTAGAATAGCGTGCAAAACCTTAACATAGTATTTATTGATGATGTTCGTTATGCAATGGGTTTAAATATTAATTACCCTTAATTGTATTAAACTTCAATCTCGACCAATACTGCCTATTCAAATTACTTTGTCTCCAACAATAGGTTATAATATATTAGCTATTAATCATTATATTCTTAAAATTATAAAATTGTATATGAATAAATAATAGAACAGTGTTGGTGTGTAGACATAGTGGCATTTGTGCGACCTTCATCCCTATGGTCGTGCGTTTGAATCATAGACATATACATTATATTGATTAGTAAAAAAATACACACACAGAATCATACAAAATAACAATAATGAAATATTTTTTTTTTTAAATCACCGCCGCCCATGGACACTCGATGCCAGAGGGCTCGCGAGTGCTTTGACGGCCTTTTAAGAAATGGTACGCTAAAAAAATTATTATAAAAAAAAAAAAGAATGAGAGATAACATTTTTTTAAAGAACAAGGTATGTAAGGCGTGTGTGCTGTGGTGGTAACTAACCCTGGCTCAGCATTATACTGAAGAGCTGTGTTCCACTGCGCTGGTAATTCCGCCAGATACCACAGCAGCTAGTTTCAAATCACGCTTCAATGGAATTTTCATTCAATGTGCGCGTTTAATTAGGACTTACGGTGAAGGCAAGTACAAAAATCGATGACATATGTCAGACAAAAATCTGGTCACGAAGACCGATTTGGGGATGCAACGCCTGGTTTATTCTTTATTATTATTATTATATATATTTATTATTATTATCAGAAACATAATAAAGAAAGAAATAAAAGAAAAGCGTGTTCGTTAGTTAAAGTGATTTAATATTCGAAATAGCCAATTCTACTACTACTTACTACTACTTCTACTATTCACAAATCGGAAAATGGATTATGCGTTATATAAGTCGACTTAAACCGTAATACTGATATTATTTACCGCAGGCACTGAGTTATGAAATAGTCTACGTTACATAACTGTGGCTCCTACCAAGCACAACTATTACTTCCAACATCGGTGACCCATTGGATGAGTTATTGCTTATAAATTTTATGTGTATATTATTGGTGTATTTATGACGCTGTAATTATGAGCTGTATTTTTTTATGGACCAAATATAAATTTATATTAGAGGAAGTATCGCGGCTTCAAAAGATCGCGACCATGTCCAACCACGATCTTTCAACTTGATTTGACATTAAGAATAATTTTTAATTAATTAATTAGTTAATGAGAACGTTAATTTATAAACCCGTTTTTATTATTTGTGATTTGTTCAATTTTTTCTCTTCTTCGTTGGCTGACGCGACACTAGACGTACAAATATTTTATATGCATCAAACTTACGTACCTAAATCTTATTTTTTATACGCAAATGTGGTTTGTTAACGTGTTTAACATTTAAAACTTGGAATCCATTGTCTTTCAAATGTGAAGAGGTCATTAACTATAGATTGAATGTCAACCACGTCATCTACTATATTTATGGTTTGAATATAAATATTTAATTCGTGAAGAATAAAGTAGGTGACATGTTTTTCTAACATCGTTTAGTAGATTACTACTATTGTAGTAGGGACTAGTTTTATATTGAAGCCTTCGTATCCGATAAAATGTAAATTCATCCAAAATCAAGGATCTAAAATAGTTATTTTCTGTAAAATTATATAACTACCTATGAAAGTTGCAGTTATAAAATACATGTTTTCCTATATTCCATTACCAAAATAGATAAACTATACATTAGTATTATAAGAATCATGACCGAATCAAAAAAACATTATTACGGCCATAACATTCACAGACTGAAATAAAATTTAAATAAATTTACAAATTTCCAAAGAAAACCGGCCAATGCCTCATCTGCCGCAGAACATTTGGAAATTAATACAAATGTCTATTGCATACGTGTGACAGTCCCGAATTCATCAAAAGACCATGGGATACAAATAGTTCTAACGCAGAACCAATTAGGATCAGTGTACTAAGCACTTGGCAGTTCAAAGGGACCAATTGTGTTGTATAATCGCAAATAAAATTTATGTCTTGCGTTATAGCCCTATCATTACCTCGTTTAACATGCATTGCCCACGCTTTCCACACTCTAGTGTGAAAGCTTTCGTTGCTGGTTATAGCTTTTTTATCTCATTCCATTGTCGAGGAAACAAAGAGTATGTTAGCGAATTACCAGCGTAGTGTTATATGGCTTGTTAAGGAAAAAGAAATGTCGACTGTCAACTCTCCTATATTTTACAATAGAAATGGGTACGGAAATAACATATTTTCCTGTCAAGTAACCTTAATAAACCATTGGGAATGTAAATAAATTCCAAACGTTTAAGAGGAACTAAAAAATGTCAATGTCTTTTATTGGCAGCTAATAAAGTACGTGGTAAAACAGTTTCTCTGTGAGAATAGAATCAAGTACATCAAACAAGTAAATTAGAAATAACAAGTAGACACTTCCTTTCTACAACATTATCGTGAGTTGAAAAGGCCTAACACTTGTTTTAGCATAGTTAAGACGATTATCACAATATTATCAACTTGTTTACTTATTATCGTGTCATAAACGAATTTCGCGACTTCTCAGGCGAAAATCAAGTTTCAAATTACGGAATGTCAAAATTTGAATAAAATAAATATTAAAAACAATTAAATTCGTTAAAAACAAACAATAAAATGGTTTCAGCAGAGATTTTATTAGTAGGACGTATTAATTAACATAAAAATTAACAATTTACTTTTACAACGGACATATAGTATTTAATAAGTAGATATTCTTTTAAGCAAAATAACTAGGTCGCGGTGATTTGACGAATTGAATCAACTGCGTTTTTACCTCTAAATCCTCCCATCACAACCAAACATGGTCTCGAATGCTGTTTGAATTGTTATTAATGGGAATTAAATATAAATAAAAATAAATAACGATGTTTTTTACTCTTTTTATTTGGTTTACTTACATTCAATAGAATTTCATGGCTTTTGAAAAGTTTCAGATCGATCGACTTTAAAGTCAAGTACGTCGTCCGATTTCAGACAAGAAACAATTGGGCTTAAAAACACAAAACAGGTACTAAGTCAGCAGAAAATTAACAATCGACAATTTCGATCAAAATAAAATATGATTATATTTATGTTGCGCTAACACGTTGTAAATCTGTAAATTAAAAATCATACATCATTGCTCAAATAAAGAGGTTAAGTGATAAAATCTAAAATAGTCAATTTAAAATGAGTTAATTTATGAAGTGTTATATTTATCAACAATATAGGGCGTGATACATTCACTCAATCTTTAGAAATCTCCGAACAACGATAACGTATTTAGCTAAGTAACTTTTGAAGAGCTTTTTCAATTACTCAGCCTTTTTATTTCTATTTACATTTCATTATGGAAATTGGTTTTCTGATTAAGAGTAAACTTATTTTCTAAAGATTTTAATCTTCGTTTCAATCGTTGTTTAGAACTATCGTTAAGTGTCGGCATTAAAGTAGATTTAGTGTAGTTTTTGAGAAATTAATTTGTTTTCGTTTGTAATAATAGTTATAATAGAAAAGATAAAGTTCAGTCCAGTACACATCTAGTTTTCTTTGTGACTAAAATATTAGACAATCATAGTTATATTAATATTTATACTTATGATACGTCCGTACGTATTTTCATATCTATATGTACTAATATTATAAAGAGGAAAGGTTTGTATGAAGTATGTATGTAACGAGGGGGGCTCAAAAGGTACTGGACCATTTTTAGAATTCTTTCACAATTTGAATGCTATAGTATAGTATAGTAGTATATATGCTATAGTATATATAGTAGTAGTATAGTATAGTAGTGATAATACACTGATTAATATTTTAATTCCAAGAAAAGAATAAGAATCCGTACGAAAATAACAAAAATGATACCCAAGGTCTAAAAAAATGCCTTTAAATTAACTTAACGATTGATGATAGAACAAAAAAATTTCCACAATATTAAAGAACATATCAATATCTACAAAAATAAAAAAAATAAAAATGTCCACCCGTGCGAAGCCGGGACAGGCCGCTAGTATAATATAAAACGCCACAATATTAACAATATTAGATTCTCTGTTAGCCTTAGAATAAGTAATTATATAAATCTTTGTTCTAAGTAAATTTTATCCCATTTTTACTCGACTGCGAAGGTGGATTGATAACCGATACAAACGTATGCTAGACTACACTTCCTTATAACTTTTGAAATAACTATTAGAATTGGTCAAATTTGACAAAATGACCCGTCCTCTAATCATCGAAATTTCGAATTTACGCATTTAATTTATTATACATCAACTTTGTTACATTCATCGTGACCAATTAAAACAGGAGACACTCAACCAGTTTTCCACTTAAGGGTCAACATTAGTCAAGACAGGATTCTCATATCGAGAGCTAGTTTCTAATCACAGTATCTGTTTTATGCGATAAAACATCTCAGTCAACTTTTACTGTATTAAAAGTGTGCGGCCCTTTTCACCTCACGACGGGGCGTCTATCTCAAGATAGACATAATTCTCGCTTATGATTAATTACCCGCTACAATGTATATTGAATTTTTAATAGCTGTGGTGATAGGCATTTTAACAGAATCTGGCTTTGTATACAACAAACAAACATATACAAAATCACAGATTTTTACGAGATTGCTATGTATTAGTAAAGTAGTAAATGATACTCTAAAAATTGGTGCATTTAATGTCAGATTAGGGTCAGATATAAGATACATAGAATTAACACACTCACTACAAAAAATAGAAATAAATATACTTGGTGTAGCGGAAGTAAAGAAAATGGGATGCAATATTGAAGAACATGATAATTTTGAACTAGAGGAGGCCTTTACCCTACATGGGGTTCTCATAACATAGTTTTGGATGAATAGTTAAAAGATAAAAAAATTATTTAACGTTATATATTTTTAAACAGTTTTGTATAAATACATAATAACTAGGCCATATGTGATTAAGTGCCTCAATAGTGATAAAAATCTTAAGTATGGAGACTGTAATCCTGGAAGGGTTTTGCGTGTCCGTTATAAGCTACATTGTAAAGTTTTTAGATAATGGGAATCACGAGTAAATCAAAATAAACTACGACAAAATATTTCATTTCCAATAAATTCCGCGGCAAGAAATATAAATTATATTCTATTTTAAATTAACATATTCACTGATACCGTGGTAATAAAGCGACAATATAAAATGGAAAATCGGATAATGATATTCAGCCATCATGATTGTTTGTAATAGATTCAATGCGATTTAAATTCTATTGCTGCTATGGGAATGTCAAAGAGCTATGAATAATGCCGATGAACATATATAAAGTACATATTTAATAATTTAGATACCAAAAACCAAATAATATATTTGAATCAACAACATTTATGGTGCAGTTGCGCCAGCATTAATAATACTAAAAAAAAGTAACAGAAATCGTTATGAGAATACCAAGTATTGATTTTGTCTTACAAACGCATTGCGCATTGCAAGGCTACATCTTATTACATTAATCGTAGTACATAACAAAGAGCTAGTTATAAACTGTGAAGTAGAAAAAATAGTGTAAAAATTTACTAAGTTTTGTTAATTTTGCATTGATAAACACTTCCGTGGATATAAAATATATGATCTCTTTTGATAGTAAAACTTTGAAAAATTAGCACAAAACTATTAAAAACAAAATACAAGAGGCACATAAATATCACAGTAATATAAAAATGTGTGGACATTTGTCGTTTTACGTGTGTTAAAATTGTAAGTTTATAGAGTATGTACGTAACATACGCTAAGTAGAATGTCCTAGTGAAAAGTGATTTTGTTTTACAGCTTCATTACACACATGTTTACTAACGAAAAAGACATTAAAAATGATATTGACAACTAACTCTCTAAGAACAAAATGACCTATCAAACTTTCATAATTGCGTTTGACGTTAATTTCTTACGGTGTTGTTATGATGAAGACGTTATCCACCGCACCATCAAACTGTTTAATTATATTGGTCTTGTACCATAGGCTCGAATAGTGAATCACTTCGATAAAATTAAGATAAAACATTAATTAAAAGATATGATTGTTTTAGTTTGTTTTGTTTGTCGAGCAGTGAAGAAGTATTTTACTCCAATAATTTTGCGAGATAATTTTCTGGTTACGATATCGCAGTTGATGTCTTCGCGGGCAAGCGGGTTCCGACATTTAATAATGTTTTTGTGAAAGTCGCAAAATTTATTACAATTTATTAAAATATATATAATCAATCGAAGATAATAATTAATTTTTTATACTTTTAGGATTTAACGTATTCATATATTAGTTAGAATGTTTATTTCATTTCTGTATCATATGAAACAATGTGTTGTGTGCATAATAAATACGCATGTTTTGAGTAAATCAAAAGTATGCAAAAGTGGGTCGTGTAACACTTACATGTCATATTGTAATGAAATGAGGCTGAGAAAGCCAGTTTGCTATTCGGAAGTGATGCAATTTAGTTACGCGACATTATATAACTCCAGTCGCGATCACTCAAAGTATTACAAATTAATAGGACAAATCTATTTACAAACATTTCGTTTGACATATTTATTCGTAAGAAGCGAATAAACATATATTTTATTAGGCTTTTAGGCCTTTAAATTGTCTAATTATTTCATTGTTAATATAATAATTATTATATCATTTTAAAAGAAATCCGGTAAACAAAATTAACATTAAAGTTTTTGGGGACTTAATATTTAAGTCATAAGAAATTCACCATACACAGGCCCTATTATCTCTATCATAAATATAGCGGTATCAACGAACACGGTTCTTCGAGTGCCCATGATTTAACATACGTTCCATAAAGAAACCGCTTGCCAAACGTGCTTATAACATTTTAATATTTATATATATTATTATTTATGGGGACCATAGCCAAGACATGCAAGGCCATAGTCAAGAAGACTTGAGAGGTGTCAGATATAACATAGTGAATATGAAAAAAATTTTTTTGTTCAAATCAAAATCAAGATAAAAAAAAGACAAAGTAAGGAGTAGCAAAATCAGAAGAAAGACTAAGGTACAGGACATAAAAACACATGGACAGGGGAAAAGATAAATGGAGTAAAATAATATCACAATGGTACCCAAGAGATGGAAAGAGAGAGGTAGACCACAAAAAAGATGGGACGACGACATTAGACAAGTCGCGGGAACAACATGGGATGGAGTGGCTAAAGAAAGGCCAGAATGGAGAAGATTGGAGGAGGCCTTTGCCACCTGCCAAACGGACACGCAAAAGTGGAACAAAAGAATAATCTACGAAAAATAAAGAATATACTGTCATGTCCGAAAAAAAAGGCTAATTTATTATATATGATACATATTATGGTGAATGAAAAGGTCACAATTTCATCCCACGGCCACTCATTGCGTTACCGTTTCGCGTTTCGTAATATACGAGAATAGGATGATTCCACACTTATATAAGAGACTTTCAGATACGCATTGCGTTAGATACAATAAAACAATAACCTAAGTTAAACAACATATGCTGTAGCCAGTACTAAGATGGGTACCTATTTGGGTTCGATTTTTGTAATATTTAGGAATAGGATGCATCTAAGCTTACGTAAGAGACTTTCAGAAACGCTTTGTGTTACGTACGATAAAACGAAAGTCTTTGTTAAGCTACATTTTCTGTGGTATTTATGAGTTATTATTTAAAAGTAAAAAAAAATAAATCAGTGGCGCTACAAGCTCTTTAGGTCTTGGCCTCAGATTTCTGAATCTGTTTCATGATCATTTTTAATCTAATAGGCAAGTAGGTGATCAGCCTCCAGTGCCTGACACACGTCGTCGACTTTTTGGGTCTAAGACATATTGGTTTCCTCACGATGTTTTCCTTTCCCGTTCGAGCAAATGTTAAATACGCACATAGAAAGAAACTCCATTGGTGCACAGCCGGAGATCAAACCTACGACCTCAGGTATGAGAGTCGCACGCTGAAGCCACTAAGCCAACACTACTCTAATTATTTATAAGTACACTTTTGGAAACAGTTTTTGTAATATTTCAGAATTGGACGATTACACACTTACATAACAGAGACTTTCAGATATCCATTGGTAGTAAGATAAGTTAAGCTACATTTATTGTAGTTTATACTTAGATGTGATCATGACCTTGATCATGACCATGAAGAGGACACAAAAATAATTTAACTTATAACGTTTAACTTTTACGCGATAATTTAAGATACAATAGCAACAACACTCACCTGCTGCGTATTGAAATCGCAATCGTATTGTCAAACATGTCAAACTTAATAAAGACCAATATATTTGACAGCTCCCAATTAAGTTTGATTGACATTCTAGAAACAAAAGAGTAATTGATAGTTCTATGTGCCTAGTCATCAAAATTCGAAGATCAAGGATATCTGAGCGTCAGTCTATGTTAATTGTATCAGACGTTCGTTTTTTATATTTAACCAAAAAGAAACCTAAATTTGTTAGTTACTATCTACATGATCGGTAAGTCACATATGTACAGAGCAACAATACGATTTGCCTAAAATCGTATTGTTTTTAAAGATGATGATATAATATTCAGCGGACACGCCTATTTTTATATTTAAAGTCAACACTAAGCTCAAGCTGAGCTAGTCAAGCTAATTATAAGCCGTATGTTAAAAACCTTGAATTGTACACACATATTTTAACTTTCCAATGACTTGTTACCAACGCTATGAATGAGAAGATATACTTATATACCCTGAACAAACCGGACTTGTAATGATCAATTGGAGTGCTCAATCAATCCTATTTCACACTTTAATAACAACCTTTTATTATTTAAATTGGCAATCTTTTACAGACGTACGTGTAAATTAGTATGGAGATATATGTAATTGTAACTTGACAGGTTACGGTTGTTCAAGTATAACTGAAAGATAAAGATTTTAACTGTTTTTTTTATATAGTTAGATGGCCTGCAGTTTCAAATTAATAATAGTAAGTCGTTTAAAATAACCTAAAAAAGTTAAATGTGTGATTTACTTCTCAATTGAATCTATGGTACTATATAATATTATACTATAAACTAAAGTGCCTTAAGTATCCGTAAAAGTCTTCCTAAAACACTAAACAGGTACAGACTACTATAAAAGATCACGTATACGATGTGCGCTGTGACTCCCACCAAAAAGATATTGCATTTTTAAAAACGGAAGTCAGAGTTTCATTAAGTGTCGACATGATCTTGCCCTGAGTGCTAAGTTTATTTCTTAGTAATAAGACAAAGTATGCTAAAGTCAAATTCCGCGCTTACAACTGTATTTTAGATAATGCGGTTACATAAAACTACTTTCACCTAACTTTGTTTACGTACTTCTTGTGTAATTGTTTTATGTGCATAAAAACACCGTGAGAAATTTCAAATATTAAAACATATTAATTACTTAATAAAATATTTTTTCAGTTTAGTAGTTTGAGTATGTAATACAAAAAATCAGTAATAATTATCATAAAAAAATATATATAGTTGGTGTATAAAATAGATCACATATCGATTGTACAAATTGGTATGTATAATTAACATAAGATAGTAAAGATATTCTGTACACAGTGTTTCTTTATGGTTAGGACTTTCCATCTCTCTTTCCTAGTCTGTGGGCTTTACTTTTGAGTGACATATTGAATAATGCTGTCACTGAATTTATCCAGCTGCAATCTGTGCTTGAATAACATCCCATGCCAGTCTGGAGTTCCAGGTTGCAACTAGTAAATACAGTTTGGTCGCTTCTTTCGTCACAGTCGCACGCGAGGCTTGTCTTCAATTAAAATCTTATTGAACCTTAAAAGTAACTTATCGCAGCCAAATTAGATGAGATTTATTCGGCTTACTTACACAATAACAAGAGGGTAGTTCAATTTTATTAATGATGCAAAGACGTCTTTGATACTACGTACGGCATACACAAATTACCATTATTTTCAAATCTTCATTATGAAGTTCCTTCTTCGTTTAGTGTCAATTCGGGCTTATTCTATAATCAAAGTAAAAAAGTGCCTATCATCAACTTTAATAAACAAAGCCAGTTCAGACATTGACAATGCGGTTCAAACGTGAGAGTTTGGAAATACACATATAATCATGGTAATTTTCCCTAGAAAACTTTATTATATACCATTATCCAAGAGAATAGAGCTCCAGAAATTTAATTCTAATAGATAAATTGCTTTTTAATGTCGTTCAAAACAACTGTAATTACATTATATGCTCTGTTTCCGCACGATTGTCGACAGTTTTGCAACATCTTGTTAAACAAAAAGACGATAATGACACCATATAAGAAAGTCAATGTATATGTTTAACCGTCGACAACAATCTAGCTGGACATGGTAGCTGGTCGTCATTGACAAGGATGTATCAATGCCAAGCCGTTGGTGTGAGCAAGCCAACAATCTCAGTTTCTTCTATAGTAACACTATTACATATATTATAAATGTAAATTCACAATTATTTTTTTTTTTGACGTTCATAAGTGTACTTGTTTACCTATATGAATAAAGATATTTTTGTTTTCTTTTGTCTAATTTAGGAGAGATTCAAAAAACTTTACTAATGCATACAGATTAAAATTACATCAATATGTACAGTAAAAACATACACTTAAGGTACAAAATAAAAAGGATTAGCTGCAATGAGGTTGTGTTGTCAGTGTAAAGCAGTATAAATGAAGGCTTCGAGATACAGATCAGACTTCCATGTATAAGTGATTCGTGAAAATAAAATAGGGAAAGAATAAAGCACGTCCTAGGTTTAAGTATGAATCAATAATTTCGGAACTAAAATTGGAAGTTATTAGTAGCGATATATAAAGTAGGGTGGCAAGTAGCATATGATTTATTTCTTGATATAGCATACCTATGATATATCAAGGCGGTAGAGATAGCGCATTACGAAAATTACGACGAAGTTACGACTCGCTTCAAACAAATCGATTCAACTTATTTATTATGTTATTCTATTAAGTTCCATTAATATATGTGATATTAATTCATTTAAGTTTGTAAAAGCACGCGATGTACATTAGAAGGTTTTGATGTAAACGACCACTTAATGAGTAAAAAGACATAGTAACCATAATTTATCTATACGATAATCTCCAGTAACATTTGTTATTCAAGGGAATTAAAATTGAGCAAACATATGAATCAACTAAATACAGAAGTAACATATTTTTAATAAGATGTAATTGAAAGTAACTAATGGTTTTAATTAATTAGAATTAGCTTTATTAATTGCGAGTAATCGAAAATACATATCTCAAATCATTGTAAAAAATGCATGAACGTTGTATGATACCGTATTTCAAAAAAAAATATCCGAAAACTACTAATGTCTCGTAGAAATTAAGAAAGTGTTTAATTTTAATAAATTTCCAAGTTTTCGACCATTTAATTACTTTTTTTTGTTTCTTTATTTTAGAAAATAATATTTATTTATATAATATATCACAAAATTTTACATTAGAAAACCGCTTGTATTAATGTAACCATAGCAGTCTTGTTTAGGAGCGCGACAAATGCATATAAAAATAGTTTTTTAATTTAGAGTTTATGTTGGTTAGTGATAGGCTATCTATTATCTTCTTGGGTAGACTATTTATTAGCACGTATATACTTACATATAACACTGTCTTCAATGATAACTTAAAACTAATTGCAGTAATTTTCCTAGAGCTCAATAGCCGTTCAACTAACGGTCTAGCTTTTAAATTAAACAGTTTAAGCTTTAAAAAAGTACATTGTTTCTTACCAATTTTAATGAAAAAAATATATGAGGGAGTTGAGTAGTTTATGTATCCATTTTGAAAGATCGATACACGATTTATATAACTTCGCTCGATAGAAAAAAAACGAAACATAGCCTATTATTGAAACTTTGAATTCATTTTATGACGAAAAATTGATATAGAACATGATTTTGAAAGTTTTTTGCCGACGCCATATTGACAGTTTGAAGAGTTCTTAAGAAGAGTGGCAGGCAATGAGAAAGTGGAACTAAATTTAAATTAACAGGCGATGAGGCATGTAATGAAACGTCATCGATCCAAGTAATTTGCCGAGTTGTTACATAATTGTTTAGTTAAAAATATAGGCTTTTGATTGAACGGCTAATTAAGCTAGTTGGCTGCGACATATACACCGGCACGGCGGAACTCTTAAACAAATTTGCTAAATAACGAATTAAAACTGGCCATGCGAAGCACTGTCAACTTTAAATTTACTTGAAGATTATTTATTTTACAGACTTTTTTCTATAGGTCTATTTGACCAAACACTTTGTGTAACTTTAAAGGTGTAGCTTGTCTAAATGAGAACCTGAAATTGACTTACCTGAGTAAGACCGAGCCGATAACTGGTAACATCCAAATCGAGGGTTAGGAGCATGTCATCTACGATCTGTCTTTCAGAGAGGTTTGTTGCCTCCGTGTTCTCTCCCTCAGTAGTAGCTAGCAGACGGTATCTATACACAAGAATAATTAACTATATTATGAAAAGATAAAAGAAACCTACTGAATCATGATCATGCTTTTATCTGCATTAGATTACTTAATTTTTACGTGTCACTAAGAATACAGTGACAACAATAATAATTTAAATATTAAGTTTTTAACTTGTTCGTTATATTGTTTTTATTGCGCAAGTACTACACATTACAATAAGATTTATTTAACTGATAAAAACGCAAAATAAGTTTGGATAACACGACTGACTGACAACGATTGCCGTAAATTACTCGAAACGCGTTATGTAAATGTGATCTTAATAAAATGTATCATAAATATGCTTTTAAGTAAATATCAATATCATAAAACATACACCTAGGTCACTTTTAGTTCAACAACTTTGTTTGCCAAAATAATTAATAGTAGTAACTAACTGCTTACCTTCTAGCAAATTCTGTGAGTGGCATATGCTCGGGGAATCCTTGTTTATACAACCTAGCAGCTTCAAGTAGCTGGAAGCCGCGGAACTGAAACGAAAAGTTAGCTTACAGTAAATGTTCATGCATTTAATATCAATTTTTTAAACTATTATAACATGTGCAAAAACAAAAATTGCTTTTCATTTCTAGTGTAAAGTCTATGAAATGAACACCTATTGATTAATACATAGTGGCATAAGCACTCATTGCATCGCTTAGGCCGAACTTGTTGTTTAGTTTTAGTATTGAAGTTTCAAAATAGAAAAGCCACAAGTATTAGAAAAATATGTGGTTTTATTTCCAGTAAATTTTCCTATGTTAAGAGTTACAACTAATGCGATAGAATTCCAATATATTTCCCACACCAACTAACCTACATACAAACATTAAAAAATTAAACTTAAATTCCTAAATCTTATAACTAACAATATAGGTATATTATATGAGGTAATTACTCTATTGCATATCTACGTAACTACTGAATACCATAATTGATAAATAATCATCAGCATCGGGGGCAAGCAAAAGCGTTGTTAGATGTTGCGTGCTTAAACATTAACGTTTCCTGACTCACAAATGGGTTGCAGCCTTTTAAGATTTTTTTAACGTTCTATAATCGTAATGTTTAACGAACATTAATCGTAATGTTTCGGTTTCACCGGTAAAGAAAGTTCTAGGTGTTATTAGTTCTGATACATTCACTAATACGGAACTTACTTGCGACCTAAGTAGAGGTACATTAACGTCATCAGCAGCCTCTCGGGGCTGGTTCGTAAGGAGACAGCATACAAATTGTACGCCGCCCGCTCCGCATCGTCGTAGCGTATCCACAATGCCGTCTGCTACGAATTTGGTCTGCAAAGCGTACGATCTACGCTTCATACCCGCTGCACCTGTTATAAAACATATATTATAATTTATAAAAATTTAACCGACAAATACCTTGTAATATTATTTACATAGGGATCTATCTTATACATAATTTCCCCTCTAGAAGTATGTGCGCATACCCAGTTCCTTAACCAATATAATAATCAAATAATAATCATCAGCCTCCTCACGACAAAATCGTTAATTTCCAAGATTTTTTTTAAGAAACATACTACAGCAATATTATTTAATATAAATCTATATGAATATTTAGGACAAGGATTTTTAAAGGAAACTTAAACAATGAAACGATATCGAATAAACTCGTACGTGAAATTATATTTATTTATCATAAAAAAAATAAGTTTAATTTAAACAAATTGTTTTGTTTTTTATTTAAACTGATTAGGTTAACCCCGCTTGAAATAAAAAAATAAATAGACAAAGAAATGCCATTATGATACGCGATTTTAATTCAAATTTTAATGGGACTATTTCCTTACCAGTCGTAAGCGTTCGTCGAATGGAAGACGCCCGTCGTAACGTAGACGCGTCGCCGACGGCCGCGGACCACGTGCTTGTACCACAGGCACCACGTGACCACGTCCATACGCGCACTATCTCCTCACTAAAGACAATGTTAGGACAATTGCAATATAATTAAAAAAATAGTATTTGAAAAAAACTAGAATCTGCAAATCATGAACATGAAAATTTACCTCAAAATATAATCAAGACTTATTTTGCATTTCTGCAGATGTACCAATAAATAATAAACAAGAAAATAAACATGTGCCAGATGCTATAAAATGTTAGAGCTTAAATAAAAAAGAAGTACGCAGAACTAACAACACAAAAGTTTTCTTTGTAAATCTGTAGACGTTTCCATGAAATACAATAAGTTATGTAATACTTTAATAATCTTTATTATTTGTTAAATTGGTTTCTTAACTTACTTTTGGCTTTCTTGTAACAACGCATGCGCCTTCTTAGTAACAGGATTCTCGCGGCTTGCCTTTACCCAACCAGTAACGTCATATAATACAGGATTCGTTCCCTGAAGAAAAATAATAATTTAATTTTTATGTTTTGCACACATAGTGAGGAAACCGAATATTTCAGTACCAAAAATGTCTATGAAGAGATGTCATTACTACATCCGTCCAGTACATACCGTACCAGTACAGTAATTACATTAGATGTCATTACTGTACTGGTACGGTACTGGATTTTTGGCGTTTTATTATTACCAGTGGGCAAATGTAAGCGGTTGGTAAGTTTTATTAGGTATATAGCTTGGCAAACGAGCAGAAGGCCTGATGTTAAGTGATACCGCCGTCCATAGACGCTAAATTCGCTAAGTTGTGGAACGACGGAGGTCACACGGATGGTATTTTTTATTATGCCTTGACGTCCGAAGATGAAACTCAGCTGCAGGTATAGTCCGAACAACTCCTCTGAACACTCTCCATGGTAAATGCGGTAGAAGACATCACTACGCAACGCCATCAAGCCGCTCAGAAAGTGACTGGTCGTTGACGATTCCAATCATTCTTTGTTGAATACGGTCAATCGGAAGGAGCCGGAACTGGGGAACTCCCGCCCAGAGGTGAGAACAGTATTCAATTGCGAGCAAGTCCGGAGTGAAGTATCATCTCGGATTTGCTGAACGTACTAAGCTAAAACCAACGTCTTACAGACTAATTTAGCCTTTTCTTTCAAATGACGGATAAACTGAACGTCGCTTGATATATCGACGCCCAGTATTCCGACGCTAAGTTAATTTAACTGTTTTGGTATGTAGTAATACAAAAATACCTGCAAATGTTGTAAGCTGAACTGTCGAACAAGCGGTGCCTTTTTGATCAGATATTGCGTATGATTCGGGGGCCCATAGTGCGTCATCACACGCTCTAGAAATGTATCATCTGACGAATTGGGGTACATCGACTCTTCGTCCAAAAGCCTTTGAAATAAATTGAATATTTAATTGTCTATAAAATAATTTATAAAAATTTCATAAATAAACTGAATTTGATACAACTGGCAAGTTAAAAGAATCGTCAATATTTTTTTCTATTTGAGATGCGAAAAGAAAGTTAAATGATAAAATTGCTAACAGATTTGTGTAATTTTTTTTTAAATTCAATTGACGACAGAAAACTTACCATAATAGCCCACGGCGATCGCAATCCCGCAAATCTGCTTGCGAGCTGCGCACGATACTGTTTTGCGGTGATTTATCAAGTAAGTCTACCATCGGAGCTGGGCTGACAGTTTCTGAGAGCCAATCTAAAACAATTGATTTAATTAATCAATAATCAATGGACAGGGCCGACAGTTTTCGCTAAATTTTTATAATGCTATTAGACCATATATTATATAGATTAAAAAATATGTTATTTTATATAAGTGTAGTAGAATTACATTGTCGCTTAGTCACAAGACGTTGTGTAACTAAACGAAAAGTTAGGCACATAAAACATATATATATATGACATAGTATATTTAACATTCTGAAATATAAATCAAAAATACCCTCTTCAGTCCCGTCATCAAGTGTGATGCCTTCCTGAGCATATCGTTCTCGAGGCGCTACAAGCATCGCTTCATGAAAGACAGCTTGAAGACGTTCCTGCAAAAAAAAATCAAATACAATTTAAAATCAATTTCTATAGTTAAATAATTTCATCATCGGTTCAGTAGAGATTACCTCAAAATAACATTACTTGTTTTTCAATTAGTACCTAAGATTGGCGTTTAAACTCTTCGGCATCATATAAGTTTTGATAACCTTTTTATTTTTGTTTAGTTGTTGAAGTTATTTGCATTACGGAACATTGGCTACGAAGTTATGAAGCTGTTGTCATTGACAACTTCCAATTGTGTAGCATATTCATGAGAAGTAGTTCTATTCGTGGTGGTTCATTAATATTAGTAAATAGTACTGTCAAATACAAAGATCGTAAGGATATTGTTAGTCTATCAATTGAATGTGTTATTGAATTATCTTGTGTAGAACTGGAGAATTATGTTATAGTATGCGTGTACCGGCCCCCTTCCGGGGATTACTACAAATTTGAGTCAGTAATGGAAGATGTACTTAAAAGACTGACTAGTAAACGAAAATCGGTCACTATTTGCGAAGACTTTAACATAAACATACTTGAAAGTACTTCAGTAAGCACTAGATTTATTTCAGTTTTTAAATGTTTCAATTTAGTAAACCAATTCTCTGAACCAACTAGAATCACCTCCCATTCAGCGACTTGTTTAGATAACATATTTTCGAGTGACAAACCTGTTTCTAAATCAGTAATAACAAACCTTACATCTGACCATTGTGGTCTGATTGTTGGCTTCTCTGATAAAATATTTGATGAAGCCAAGCACGTTAAATATCGCCCCTTCACAAAAAGTCGCATGGAAAGTTTTAGGCATAACGTTAATACCAAGGTTTGTTCAATAGATTACTCTATTCTAAATAATTCGGAGAGTCAATACGAAAGATTGTTTAATGTTATTCAAAATGAGTTTGATTTAATTTACCCAATAAAGACTGTAAAGTGCAACAAAAAAATCAAGTTTGATGACTGGGCCACGAGTGGTATTTATAAGAGTAGGAATAGGCTTTATGAATTATATGCATTAAAAAAATATAATCACAACGCAGTGTTTACAGAATATGTCAGAAATTATTCCAAAACTTTTAGAAAAGTTTGTAAATATACAAAGGCCTTGCATATACGTGAGAAAATAAGGAATTCAAGTAATAAAATCAAAACTACTTGGAATGTCATAAATAGAGAAACAGGAAACCTTAAATCCCGTAATAATTCATTCCTTTTAAAGGTAGATGATAAGATTATTGTTGAAAGCTCAGAGATTGCTGATATTTTTGAAGATTTTTTTACAAACATACCTATAATTACTACATCTTCTCTTAATTCCTCTCCTAAAGAGGCTATTAGTTTTCTTAAAACTTACGTACCAGAATGCAAATTAAATTTTCAGTTTAAGCACGTTAGCGCTGGTGATGTAGTTAAAACTTTTAAATCCTTAAAATTAAAACATTCTGGAGACTTGTGGGATGTTTCTGTACATGTTATTAAGGACATTATTGATATTATTGCCCAAGATCTTGCGTATATTTTTAACAATTGTATTGATGAAGGAAATTTTCCAGATTTAATGAAGCATAGTAAAATAATACCTTTATTTAAATCTGGATGCAGGACAGATCAATAAACAATGAAAAACTAAATTTAGTTGATTCTACGGTATTTCTAGGCATTACAATTGACCAAAAACTTCAATGGCGTCAGCATATCACTAAACTTTCAGACTAGCTTAGTTCTGCGACATACGCTATTAGAAAAATTAGGCAACTCACAGACGAGGAAACTGCCAGAATAGTATATTTTAGTTACTTTCACAGCGTTATGTCGTATGGAATTCTTTTATGGGGCAAAGCAGCAGATATTCAATCTATTTTTATCTTGCAAAAACGTGCTATTAGGTCAATCTATTGCTTGAAACCAGGCACTTCACTTAGAAACTTATTCAAGGAAATCAGTATTTTGACGGTACCGTCACAATATATCTACAACTGTATCGTTTTTGTGCGTAGTAATATTAGTTCTCTTTTAACAACAGTGACATTCACAATAGGAATACAAGAAATAAGGGAAAACTTTTCCAGCCGTCTTACAGGTTGCAGAAAATAAACACTTCATTTATAGGCCTATGTGTACGCTGCTATAACATGATTCCTAGTGAAATATTGGAACTGCCTCTCAACAGATTCAAAACACATATTAAAAAAACCTTAATGTGTAAAGGTTACTAAAAAACTAGGTTACTAAACTACACAGTTAATGACTACCTAGAAGATAAAAACGCTTGGCAATAGGTATAATTATATTGTTATAATTTGCTTTGTTCTCTTGGAAGTGTTGTGAATGTAATGTAATGGAATGTAATGTAATGGTGAATGTGGTAAATCACAGAACAGATTTTATTTTATTTTTACTTATGTAACTCAAATGACGTTGTGGTTTATGACATTTTCTTTTGAATTATTGTATGTAAAGGGAGGATAAAACTTGCCGAGTTTCTTGCCCGTTCTTCTCAGAACAAGACCTCCTGGTAGTCTTGCGAACGGATGGCGTAGTTTTGCTCTTTCGCGAATTTTGTAAACGTTTTTGACATTCATAAGCATGCGTTAAGTCGCATCTAAACTGAATAAATAAATTTTGATTTGATTTAATATTTATTTTATTTATTTATTTACATTTCGTTACCATAATATACGAAATCATAAAATAAAAAAAATAATCAGTGGCGCTACAACCTCATTAGGTCTTGGCCTCAGATTTGTGAATCTATTTCATGATCATTTTTTAATCTAATAAGCAAGCAGGTGATCAGCCTCCAGTGCCTGACACATGTCGTCGACTTTTTGGGTCTAAGACATGTCGGTTTCTTCACGATGTTTGCCTTCACCGTTCGAGCAAATGTTAAATACTAAATCATACATTAAAAAAAAAACAGGTTACATAAGTTATTAGGCAACGGGCGGCCCTATCGCTAACAAGCGATTTCTTTTAGGCAGCCCTAATATGGAACAAATAAAGAAACACCTAGAGAGGGGTCCAATAGTAAGAAGTTCATACTAAGTGGAAACATAAATAAGACATGATTTTATTACTATCAAACATAATAGATTTATGCAATACATAACAGGTAAGCAATGGAAAAACCAGTAAACAACGACAATTTTTCTCCAATTAGTATATGCTTAGTATTACAATTTAATTTATATTAATTATTTATTGTTTTTGTCATTGCAAAAAGAAATTGATAGTAACCTGTAAATAGTTAGACAGTAGTTTGGACAGTGGTGCTCCGCTCTGTTGTCCAGCGCAAAGAGGATTATCAGCTCCAGGTGTGTCCACTAACAGTATGGACGCTGACGTACGACACGATGTTGATATACTTCTGAAAAGGTAAATAAGGATGGATAAGATGGACGATGGTACAAAAACACCGGTCAATATAACAATCAAACATTTTCTATAAAACGTGCAGTTATAGTGGCGTGGCCTGGCGGTTATGAGAAATATTATAATTCTTGTTGGCAACATTTAAAATTCTAAATTGTTCCAAAAAATACTATTATACATATATTTTGTGTTTCATTGACTATTTAAATTTAGAATTTAATAGATTTGCCTAGAATTAAATTATCTGTCTATTAAATAAAATTATTATGGCTTTTTTATAGGGGACAAACGGGCAGGAGGCACACTCAATGCCGCAGACATCGCAAGTCCATTGCCGGCTTCTTAAGAATTAGATTTTTATTAGTGAAACCTATATTGGATACATCCAATGTGTTTATTTTATTTTTAACTTTGTTTTTATTGCAAAGATGTATCTGTTTTGTTTCCAAATAAATAAATAAACGCTCTTCTCCTGAGGGATTCTAAGTGAAATTGTTTCGGAAATACTTCAGTGGGCAGCTGGTTTCACATAGTGATGCGCGGCTAAAACTACCGTCGAGTTTATTATGTCTACCTACATTTTTGTTGCTGTCTTTGTTTTGTAAATTTTATATAAGTACCTACATCTGTGCGTTCTAATAATAATTATTAATCTTAGTTTATAATGTTTTCTCAGTAAGCGAATTTTTGTACATAATTCATATGAGAAATAAAGTTATTCTAACCGTAAATAACGCTCAACTGTGGAACGACAGACGTCGAGATGACAGTCTAGAAATGACCAAGGTCTCACAAAAACGTGTGAATCTTTTGACATGTACTCGCCTGTTTATCAAAGCCGCGACAATGTTGAATGTTTCGTTATAAAGTCCGGTGACGAAAGCTTCTAATGAATCAGAACCTGGTAAATCACGTTCGTTGGAGGGTGATGGAGTTCTGAAAAAAATGACAGCCAAAAATAAAATCCTATAAATAATATGTTGATTATTTTTTCACAAATGATTAAAAGTATTTTATATAATTTGTACATAGCCATGCTTTTAGATATTCTAACATAGACGCAGTAACACGTAAGCTATGATTTTTGAATGATAAAAGAAATGGAAGAGAAATGTATCGGCCCTTCTTTTGAGGTAACGAAAGAAAACAATGGAATTAAATGTAAGTTCTGTTACTTAATTTCTTATTTAAATACGTGATTCACAAACAATAAGCGGTCTTCGCCGTTCAAATTACAACTGTTCATGAATGGATTTTCTACGTGACTTTTAGTACGTAGAAAATCCTCGTATAAAATATATCGACTTACCGCAGCGCATGCGCAGGTTGAGGGGAAGGCGGCGCGGGAGGAGCGAACACAGCCCGAGACAATTCTTCTACTCCCACGCCCAAAAGGCGACTAGCTCGCGTAGCACATCCAGTACTAGCGAACTGGTACTTTAGACCCGTACTGCCTGGTTACATATAACTTGATATTATTTTTATGCAAGTTTTAAAAAATTTAAAAAAAAATTATTGGCCAAATTATAATTTACATACATTTTATTTATAATTTTTATCGTTTTTATTCATTTATTTGCTAATTTTTTTTCATTTTCATATTTAATAAATTACTTTCAAGTTACTATTATATCCGGCAAAATAAGTTTTTATAAATGTATATATTTATATGTATGTATATATGTATAAATGTATATGATGCATTTAAATAGTCGTCTATACACAATTAATACAAAAAAGTTGCGTAAAATATAGGCACGCTGATAAATCATCAAAATCAAATAATTTAACTACAAAGTTTAACTTCGCATTGAGGCATAATAATCTATATAAATAAAAATTAATCAAAAAATATGTTGCTAAGCGCAAAAATCGAAGACATACAAATTAGATAATTTTTTATTTATTTATTTCATGAACTATGAGGAACATTTTTATGAGAGAATTGCACAGAAAAACCTAAAAACCAGTTTTTGTTCCGAAAAAGCAAACAATCTCTATTATCAAAATGTTCCATATATTGGTATCTAGCCACAACAAAGGTAGGCTAAGTAAGAATCATATTAAAGCAAAACGCAAATGGCGGGGGCAGTTATTAATAAATAAAACGAGAAACTGTGATTTTTGCAAACCTTTGACAACGCCGGCCCATCCCAAATGGCAGATAGCAGCCAACATCTTCCACACAGCCATTTGCTCTTGTTCTGTGACGCTTAAGAATTGAAAAGCCTCTTTCAAAGCTATGAATTCGGTTGGAGCATCTGCCTTCTCACTAGAACTTATATAAGGATTTGGGGCATTAATTGGTGCCTGGTCTAATAAAAGCTCGCGGCGAAGCCGTCCGTCGCATCCATGGAATAATCTGGAATTAGAATTTAGTATTAGAAAAAAAAACACTAAATTACTATAAAGTTAGTTTATTTTTTCATCCAAAGTTGTCTGTTTCTAAAAAGGTCGTTAGTCGTGTTCGTTAGCATATTACTGCCAATTTTTTAAGCATGATTTATTTTTGAATTTAGTGGGGTTTTATCGTCACCATACTATATTTGAGACAGATGTATATTTGTTACAATTAATGATTTATAAATAATTTAATTTACTTTATTCTAAGATTGCGACATCACTGATAAAATTTTCATTTCCCGATTTCCCGAATGCTTCAATACAACTTACATATGCAAAGCTCTGAGATGGGCCTGTTCTGGTCTGAAGTCAGGCAGAAGAGTCTGTACTGAAGCGGACACAAGTGTGCCGCCTCCGTCGAAGTCCAAAGACGTCAGCGATACAAACCGTGACGCATATGTGTTGGAGTTCGTGCTGTAAAATTAAAAAGTACATAGATATCTAAGTACTAGACTTATGTCGACTTTATCAACCGTCGATAAAATTATATAAAATAATTTAATATTTTACCTATGAAATAAATCAATTAGTTTAATTGTAAATATTAATGTAGATATTAATGACATTGCGTTCATTTTCAAAAGCTTTCTTTATCGATCTTAGATACTGGCGTCCGTCAGCGTTCCGCAGTTTTACGGTAGAGCCAAAGGGCGGGCGACAAATTGGCGAAAATCATCAAAATTTACTCTGAAGACGTGATCTGGTCTGGTCTGCCGTATTAATATTATAAAATAAGTAACTCTTTTTATGGAAAAAAAATAAAAGCAAAAAAGATATTATAATATTATTCCGTTTTACGGTTCCTACTGAAATTGTAGAAATTCAATGTTTCGCAAATTCTATACAACTTTGACACAAACAAGAAAATTACAAAATTATATACGTTATTTATATTGTTATATAGACATATTTAAAAAACCAGATATGTCGGTTCTGACATACGGGCAGACCACATAATAGGTACAGGTATAGTAGATATGTGCAGAACGCGTAAAGGTTAATTACATGATTGAGTTGGAGTTGGCATACTTTTTCAGACCTATTGTTGCTACTAACCGACTGGATCCAAAAATGTGAAGAACATCCAAGGCAGCTCCAAGTCTTTCTGGGGTAAGTTTGGATCCCTGTGCTGCGTACACACTCGCTAAGTACCACACGCAATGCCTCATCGCTGTTGTCTTGCCCGAACCAGATCTGAAAAGTATTGTTTAGTAATTAAGTAACCATATATCAATAATAATAATTTATCTTTCGCCTGATTTTAAAAGTATTTCTTTAATAGAAAAAACGACACTATCAATAGAAAAAACTAAAATGTTGACTACTGACACTTCTGAGTGTCGGTTTTTTGTGACGGAGTGCGTGCGCTTCGTAAAAAAATACTCTCGTCATTTTTTTTCCTAACGCGCCAAAAGAAGTATAACTTCAAAAAGCCTTTCATTTCTATAATAAATATATGTATTTATATTTATTCGTCAATGTTTTTTTCCATAAGTATAGGACACAACCAAAAAAAATATTGAGTAGTACTAATTAAATTCCACATATATTTAAACGTTTAATAAAACCACCACTAATGGTTTGACCTTGAAATACTTGATATTTAATCAAAACAAGCAATCTACCATCTTCTTCTATACATATTTCCAAAGCGGTAGAAAGCACTGCATATGAACTTTGTACTCTTACTAAATGCATGCAATGCATTTTAAATTTAATACTTTGACTCGGCAGAATATGGTGAAAAATTAGTGGAACGATTATAAGTTGGTTTATATTGCCAGTGAGAGAGAGTATTGTCTGATATGGCAGATGAATCACTTTAAATTAAGATTTACCTTCCCAAGAAGACAATAGCCCGATCTCTTCTAGATGCAAGCATACATTTGTGGGCCGATTGAGCAGCAGCGAAGACATGCGGCGGCATATCATCCATACGACATCCGCGGAACATTGCAGCCACCTGGGACATGTTAGTGGGTTTATTAGCCTGTCTGTGTACTTAGAAGAAGTCAGTAGTTCAGTAAAATTAGTATAATAGACTTTAATTATAACACAAAAGTAAATAAGAAAGATAATGTAAATGCCAGTACTTTTATTTCTTTGCAAAGTTTCTAAACGAATATATTAAAACCAGATTCAAGATCATCGGACATTCCATTCATATTAATTTGATTTATTATTTATAGATATTGTTAACTGGCATAAATTTATTTGAATACTCGCTTAGATGGTGAAGGAAACATTGTTAGGAATCCTATTAGTAGAAACAAATGAAGACGACACAGATGCAGAAATTGACAGATAGTGTTTTTTTTATTAATCTTAGTTTACCTTTTCAGTATAAACTGGTGTGGTGCGCTTGGGAGGGCCAAGCACGAGCATAGCATGACCCGCACGAGCGTGATACAATCCGGCGGAGTAGCGTGAACGTAAGAGATTCAAAGCACCGCACTCGTTTAGACATCGCAGCGTCGCTATATCTTCAGCTCGTTCCAGTTGAGGTGGGTTCGCCTAAAAAAATTAGAATTAATTAAAACTTACGTAAAAAATAATTTCCGTAATACATAATTATCGTATTACCAGTATTGTACCATACTGTAATCTAGAAAAGCATTCGAGACTCGAGTACCAAAAATTAATCAATACGGCTGAAAAGTGTGTTGGGTTGACAACATTAATCTCAGGAAGTAATACTACTAATATTTCAGTTCGTACAATCGTTCAATCATTAACTTGCCATACGCGAAATCGTGAGTTTAAGAATGGAAACTTACTTTTTCCAAATCGTCCTCATCGACTGTGATAATCTCTCCAGTCTGTATCACCCTCACTTTGATTCTGCCAGCTTCGGCATCTCCTTCTCGCACCACGGCAGTAAAGCCTCCGCGATGAGCTAGCCACAAATGACCTCCCTGCAGCCATTGCTTTTCGAATGCCAACTGCTCTTCGGATTTCGCCTAAAACATTTTATACTATGAGGAAAATGCTTTATTAACAAGAGCCATTGTCGTCTTTGTGTCTATAATGTATCAAATCTTAAAATTGAAGTAGTTTTGATATGAATACGGCTTTATCTATATATATATAAAATTCTCGATTCACAATGTTTTTTCCCATACTCCTCAGAAACGGCCTAACCGATATATATATTTTTTTATAGACATTCTGTAAGTCTGAGAATCGGTTACTATATATATTTCAAACCCTTAACTTATAACAGCTGTCCACGCCAAAAAAATGTTTTTATATTTTAGGAATTTTTTTTCTTTTAGTATGACACAACTTACAAAAATTAACATATATTTCCTAATTTTCACACCTCTACAAGCAAACCCAATTTTATTATTGAAGATAGTACTTTTTGTTGAACTAAAATAGGTTTTCTAAAAATATACCTGGCAAAACAACGTTTGGCGGATCAGCTAGTATCTACATATATTTTTTAAAACCGTTAACAGGCTTATAGCAACATATGTTAATACAATTGAATCTGTATTTCATAATACAAAAAAGGGTAAGTTTGTGTACCACCGCCGTATATCTGTCTGTTTGATACACTCAAAAAATATCAGTACTGAAAGGAATATATTGCGGTTTTCCGTAATATCTAGAATGTTTTATAGTTTAAGTATAAAACTGTTCCATACTTAAGGGTCACGGTTGCCAGCCAGTTTTATTCCACTTTCGTAATAAGAATACGTTTTTAGGGACACATGTAAAATAATGTAAAAAAACCTTATGGGATTTTAAAAGTCGGTTTAAAATCAGTTAAAGCTTAGCAAGGTCAGACATAGAACCAGAAACACTAATGTTAAATAACTTTATTTTTTTCTAACGTTCTCGTTGGAACGGCCTTGATCGTAGCAGGAATTTATGTTAATACATTGTAGGCATTTGGTATTACATAATGGCGAGGACGATTCTAAATTAATAACATTTAAGTTCCATTGTTTTACGATGCGTAGGTAATGTTTATATGTAATTGTTTAACAAATTAGCACCTAGAGTGAGTAACTAATATTGCAGTTTGAAGGTAAATATGTAAAGTGAGCTTTTTGAGGAATTTATAATATTAGATAAATTACTATCATTATATATATAATAATACTTATCATCAAGCAACATTTTGATTCAAACGCTGTATAAGTAAATTTAATATTAAAAACCTAAGATATAGATATATAGGCTCTTTTTGGATGGCGACATTTCAATAATGCCGTTGTTGGGAACGTTATATGCGTTTAAAATTAAATTTAATATTCTCATTGAGTAATAACTCAATATATCTAACTAACGATAGATTAGATAGAAGCTATTCATACGTTATATTTAAACTTTTAGAAAAATCTGTTAAGTTATAATGTCTCCCAAGTAGGGCAGAGGCCACCTAGAGTCTGATCGATCTTGGACAGCGCTTTTAATTTGGTTATAGTAATAACTATTGCTACTCTTATACAGATTTCAAAGTGTATGCATATGTAAGCTAGTGGTTAAATATAACTTGTGTAAATATCGATATACTTTTAATTCATAACTCTCGTATCTTTCCACGATAGAAACTCTAGTGTAAAGATACGTTTCAGTTATTATTACTTTTTACAATTTATATGATTATAGGTTTTAATAAGCAGTACTCGCAACTTTTCACCGTGATTTGCCCTGTTGCGTAAGTATTTTCTCAGATAACAAATCATGCATACTCAATTACAACGCTTGCTAACTTTTACGTAAATTAACTTAGTCTACGAAATACCCGCATCAAGTCACGGCATACAAGTTAGGTCAATTAATGTGATGCAACTGATTAGTTCAACACATATTGAACATATATACGATATGAATATGGTATAGTGGTGATTTATAGTAGTTTTCTTATAAACCAACAATCTCAATGATAATGTTTAAAGTGCACAACTGATGCGTACACTATTGCTCAGTGACAATTGCAACAGTAAATGTTTTTGAAAGTCTAATACAATGTTAAGACATTTTAGTATACAAGAAAATAAACACATTGCTTTAAAAGTAATGTGTATGTTCACCGTTTTACATATGTTTCATTAATTCTTAAGACAATTAGTACATCGACTTTACTTAGCATTCCAATACAGAATAACAGTTTCGGAAACGAATTCAGGACCGCGGATAGAAACAAATACCACTAAGCCACGAAGAACTCAAAAATTAAAGTAATGTAGGATAATTCGTTGCAAGCGTCGAATTTTTGTATCGTATATTGCAATCGAGACGTTGACAGTTTGTTTTTAACTTTTATTAGAGGTGTAATATGTGCACCCACACTCTGGAAACAAGATTAAGGAAGCATTTTCAAAAGCCTACACTCGCATACTATTGTAAGAAATAATTATCCACATATATTTCCGTAATTGTTCGACCATTGAACAATTATATTAATTGCGATGTTATTGTTAGACACAAAAACTTGAAAATGTTCACGTGACGTAAATCACTTACGACTAACGAATATCTTACTACTTATAGAAGATATAAAACGACTTCTAAAATTCTAGTATGAAGCTACATTATAAAGCCAGTAGGTAATATTACATATATGTGATTAACTATACATCAATCATAGTTACTAAGACAATAAAACTGGGTATATGATTAATTAGTATTGCAATTATTATAAGTTATAATATGTATGTAAAACAGATGACTTATGCCCTTGCAACGTAGGCAATTTTATAAGCATTCTGCAAAGAACTTGTTAAGGCAAAAACTGTAGACGTGTGTTGCATGAAAATCAATTGCATACGACCTATTGATTTTGTAATGCAGTATTTGGTAAGCCTGTCAAGTATGTAATAAAGCAATAAGTACCTATTTACACAGCACATATACGCCTGTTGTTTTGCGGTTATGGAAACAAACATTCTTTCAATTAATTTCAAAAACTGAATAAATGTATAATTGAAAAATGGAAAGATTGGAGTAATAGTAGCAAAGATGAGCGACAAATAAATGAATATGAAGGAGGCTTTCAGTCGGTCGGCGGTTGTGTGCTAATATTAAATACAATAATAACAACGTAATGTACTCTTTATTTCAGTTCTCGAATAAAGGCTATATTCAGAAAATGGGAAATGGATAATAAGATTGATATAAGACGCATTTATGGTGCGCCCTGCACCCAGAAAGATATTAATATGCCTTTTCCAGAAAAATCACTACAATTTGGGTCATACTATTAATAGCAGAATTTTATTACTTTGTGGTTTCATTTAGATGTTAGGTTAAGCATAAAGTCGACCTATAAAATTCTATTAGCTCGCATCCGTCATGCTATTTATACACCGTATTCGGCTTTAGAAAATCTTAGAATTTTTTACTTGTTAACCGTAAAAATGTTTACTAAATTTAATAATAACTTCTGTGCTATCTCTTAATTATTCAAATAAATAAAATGTAAAATTAAAACTTTTTTGATTTTCTTACAATTAATCTGAATTCAATCAAGTTTTTTTTCGGTTCTATAAGTTCTGTAATTACTTCCTTAATCGTTGATTATACAATATTGATTGTGTCCGCCATGTAAGTATTAAATAAGAGATCAAGTTTTATATCAGCAATAAATAAATAAATTAGTAGCGCTACAACAAAGTCCTTTGGTGCGGGGGATCGAACCTATGACCTCAAGGACTTACTTTAAATCGAAGATTTCTATATAAAGATTTACGACGCTAATATATATTTAATATATAGAACTTATTTTTTTAAACCTAGGTTTATATTTTAAGGCGTATTTTTTTAAGTTTCACATACGTTTACATTCAAATGATGATTTAATGTTAAAATCACAAATATTACAAATGCTTTCAGCAGCCCATGATTACAACATTGAATAATAGCTTAGCAGCATAGTGTGAAAATATAACCGGTACTTTGAATAATATTTTAACTATTACAATTTCTATGTTATATATTATTATTTCATTATGTTTTAAGGTGTCTTGAAAAGAAGTATATTAAAAACATCGTCTGCCGTTGTGCCATTGAGGACTAGTCGGCTATGAACAGCATTATAATAGAATTTAACTTATTCAATAAATTTTTAATTTACATAAAACCTTAGTGCACGACTCAGATCTTACCCTAAGTTATTATAAGATCAAATAATGTCTGTGGCAAAAAAATGGGCACACCGTCCACGTCTTATTGTTTGGCTGTGTACATTACATCGGTTTTATAAAATTTATAAAGAAAATATTACTAAATCGCTAGAGTTTGATGCGTATTAATTTACACGATTGTCGATTATACGTATTCAGACCACGTCAGACAATTACATTTAATAAACTGAAATCGACCTTAGAACCTAATTTTCCTCAGGTGCCCGTTTTTATGCAAAACAAAATAGTTGTCTTACTGCTATTAGTATAATTGTTGTTAGTTAAATATAATTAATGTAAATAAATAGATCTGTAATAAAATATTATATACTATGTTGGCTAATTGACACTAACTGCTTTCGAAAGAAAGTATACACAATATTTTTTGTTCTTAGTTAACTTGAAGTATCATATTAAATCACGTGTAATTTATAATCATCATTAGAAGCCAATAACAAGGTCGTTGGGCGCAAATCATCTATGAAAAAGGAAACTAGACTTCTCTTTATGGAGTTTATGGCGTCAACCAGCGTTCTTTCCTACTCGATTTACATAACAATCCAATCAAATAACATTTAATATGTTTTAGGGATGAAATGACGTTATTCTTTATATTATAAATCTGGAATCGTCCTCAAATTTAACTTTCATTCTCAAATAGGTCAACTCTCTGCGAGTTCTAATAAGAAACGATTCTCTAGTCGGGATTGGAATATTAAACACCCAACACATCGACTGTTCCCAGTGTATGAGCCACGGCGCACGGCATCATTTCGTGTGAAATATCACACATTTCAAACTAATGTATATGGAGTCAGTTTTCATCTGTTTTTACAATTAGTTTGCAATTAGTAAATTGCAAACTATAAATTATTTAAAGCAAGGCGCAATCTTTAAAAAAAACCACATAAAAACCAGTAATGTGTTAATTAATTAGTGATCATTAATTAAAAAGTTTAACTTGGCTGGCTTTAAATGATTGTAAATGTAATTTTAAACTAAACTTTAAAAGTTTACAAAAAATTATGAAGACTTTCTTTCGACCTCATTTTCGAAATAACAGGTAGTGTTTTATATATTAATGTGTTTTATTAACATTAGTTATTATTGTATAGTCCATATTAGAATAATGTAGTGAGGATATTTATATGAAGCCGTATTGACCTTTTGGCTTGAGCGTGTACCTCTCAAGCCTGAGGATGGGCGTACGAATCATGGTGCACGCATGGCGCACGCACGTACTTAGAAAGAAATCTATTGGTGCTCAGTACACTCGCTCGTATAGTAGAGAAACTTCGTGAGGAAACGAGCATGCCTCATACTAAAATATCGACGGCGTGTGTCAGACAGAGCCGGCTAATTTACTACTTGTCTATTAAGTTAAATAAATGATCAAGAAACAGATACAGAAATCTGAGTGATACAAGACCTAAAATTAGCTTGGCTTTTTTATATATGTCAAGTAAAATAGAGTAAGAAATCGAAGGTAGCCTCAACATCCTGATGCAGGAGGTCTGAATATCTACGATCGGAAACCAATTCAAGCAAAAAAAATATTATTAAGTATATGTTTTTTCATACAAATATATTTCCTTACATTTGCTTTCTGAATTAAATTCGGAAACGCACTTATGCACTTAGATTTGGATTACTCCACTCGATCCTAAAATAAACATCTTATATTGCTACTATCTGAGTCGCAATTAATTCTTAGATGCTGCACTTATGATTTACTTCTCTTTATATTTCAAGGATGTGCTGTTTTTGTTACTAGCCGAACAATGAACTCACGAGAACTTCGAAAAAATTAATTATAAATGCAAATCTTATATTAGTTCATACCATTCAAAATAAAGCTACCATTAAACAATGAATCACTATGCATATCATAAGAAATTTTTAAAATTGCGAAACTAAAACTTAAAAAGCTCTCCTTACTAAACAACGCGCGCGAGACAAATAATGCATATGCGCAGTGCTTTCGAAACTCAACGCGTAGGTTGTTAGTTACCGGCTTCAGCTTTACATAGTTGCAAATAATACCTGCTCTGACAAATAGGGATTGGTGAGAGGAATTAGGGTGACTATTAAACTGTGTCGAATTATTAAACGTACCGATTCGAACGTTTTATTAGCATTACAATGAAATTTGATTATCTGGTTTTGGATTAGACATTCCATCGGATACCGCCTTTGAAAATCTAGAGTGCATAAAATCTGATAATTTGATTTGTAAGCATTCCTTCATACATTCTAGAAACATAATACCAATTGCAATGGATGAATTGAGCACGACGGGGATATGTTTAAATATATTTATTGACCTGATCGTTATTTATCTGTGTTTTTCTTCTACCTACAGTAATATTAAATTTGTAAGGATGTGAGTAATAGATATGGATAAAATGATTCAATCAAAATTGTGCTTGGTATATTACTTAATTATTTATTTAGTATATGATAAAAATCTCTTACTCGATCTTAATATTTGAATATTTAATATGAATTTCAATTGACATATTTAACAATTGAAATAATTAGTAAATGCATTTTTTTAAATACTTAAATAACAATTATTACAGCCTGTACACAGTTGCGAGTTGCAACATAATACATTACATACATTTATCTCATCAAGATTCAAGAGCATGGATTATGCATCTATACATATTATTTGTATGTATCATGGTTATGTCTAATTATATGGGATGCGGGGACAGTTGTATAATTATATCTGACATAGAATCCATTTACAGATACACGTTGAATATTGCCATTAGGAACTTTGAACTAAAAACACGAAACCGCAATGCTTAAATGTAGTTAAGGAAATATCAGATTCATCAATTACATCCTAGTTACGGTTACTTTTATTTATTTATTTATTTAAAGTAATCTAACAGCTTACTTATTAATACATATTATTATACAAAATACTAATATAATACAAAAAGCCAAAACAGATTACATAGATTAACAAATTGTGTATAAAAAGCAGAAAACAAGTAAAGCGCATTAAAAGAAAATTTTACATTAAAAATAATAATAATAATAATAATAAAATTAAAAGACTGAAATTTGACATTTAAAAGCAAAACAAATAATACTAAGAATTTAAAACTACTTTACTTTTACTTTTTAACATTTCATTAAGGAAAACATAGTTGAACATTATCCAATATTATGTAGTAATTTAGGTGTCATGTTTATAAAATTGTATACTTACTTGTTAAGTACTCAGTAAGCATTCAAATGACTGCTAAATGCCAATATTTTTGGGCACTTAATAACTAAATAGATGCATCATTTCAAAAGTATTTTTTTACTACTGCATTGACTACAATATTCAGAGCAGTTTTGGCGTAATGACGTACGTATCTCAAACCTGAGGTCTGTATCGAATCGCGGCTTTGCCACCAATGAACTTCTATGTGCCCATTTAATGTGCCCACGTACGGTAAATAAAATCGTCGTGAGGAAGCACCTGTCAGACACAGGAGCCTGACCACATACAGAAATTTAAGTCCACGACATGTTTTGTTTGTTTTTGCATTATTCACACACATTTATAATTTCGGATAACATACATTTAAAGGATGATTTTATTATAATTTCGATTATTCATCACAATAAGTATAAGTTAAATTAAAATTATTATTGCGCGTGCGCGTGTGCTAACTTTATGGACGGACAATAACGGTTTTTTATTTGCGAGTTAATTAATTACTATATACTAACATTAAACTAAACTAAAAATTAACAAAATCATTTTAGTTTCTACGTGATCTTAAGCGAGTTTTCGTAAATTTTCTATAAATTTATATTATCATAATATATGTTTTCCGCACTATTTTATATATTTACTAGCAGACTCGGCCAAGCGTTGCTGTGGCTAAGGTTTTGGTTATATTATATTTCATAGTAGTAAACTATTCAAGGGAAACGGTAGTAGAACTTATTTGGAAGGAATAGCTTATGTGAAACGTTGGTACTTTTAACACAGCGCGATCTGTTAGAATTGTATCAAATAATAAACACATATTTGCAATAAAATAAAATTGCGACTATAATTAAAGATCTAAGTTACCTATCTCTTAAGTTGGATCAAACTGCTCAGTGTGTGCCAATTTAATTTAAAATTGGTTCGGTAGTTTAGGAGTCCATCGCGGACAAACATCGTGACAGGAGATTTTATATATTAAGATTTATAAGATTAATTACAAAACCTTTTCACGGCTTTCTCAAGTACAAGTCTATCTGCTGAAAATTTAAAATTAAACCCGCGTTATATACTCGTAGTATAAAAGATATAAGACACATACTTGGTGTATAAAATTATTACTGTTAGCATCATTAGTGTAGAATAACACGCGTATAATAGTACAATATTTTATTAATGCAATTACTAAAGGGTTTACTGTTGAGATGTCTATGATAAGGTTGCTTTAGAATTAATAAGCCAGAGATCAAACAAACCGAACAGATGTAATCTGAACTTAAACTGACTTTCGCTAAATGGACACTTTATAGCTAATGTTAAATACAGTTTATTATGGAATAAGAAATCGTATAAAGAGATTTATTTTATAACTATTATTAATTATGTAGCTTTTATATTTGGTAACGTTTTTGCGTTAATGAAACTTCGTAGATTAAATATGTGAGTTTCTATTTTTGGGATAATCTTTTCGGGGTCAAGTATAATTTTTATTTTAGTGTGCCTCCCAAACTTGAGTTCGTGCCTGCAAATCGCAGCTATGTGTTTTTCCATGTACATAGTAAATACTTGCTCTGTGAAAAAAAACATTATGATAACCTGCCTTAGACCCGACATCGAGCGTTAGTCAGGCAAAAATCTGATTACCCAAATTTATTGCAAAAAACAACGATCATGAAACAGATACAGAAATTCGAAATCAAAACCTAGAGCTTATGGAGCTATTGTAGAACTATAAATAAGAGCCCTATTTCTTAAAGTAAATTGGATTTTTAGCGAAGCCGAGGAGACTTATCAACAGATTCGCGTGTGCATATTAAATATTGTCTTTTTCTGGCACATTAGTACGCTTCGCTAAGCACAGAGATTTTCCAAGCAACTAAGGAAAACTACAAAGATTACCTTAGTAGAACGCTAAATTTTATATCAATATAATTCGAAAGTAGAAGTCAAATTATATCTATTAACAACGCATAATGTTGCGACATTGCGATTATACATCAATATTATAATATCATTGACATATACTACACGTTTATTGCCATTTATTTTATATGCAAGCAATTAATGCATACTTTATGTATTAAAAATTCAAACCAGATATAAACGTGTTAGTAGAATGTATCTCTCGTATATGGCGTAGCTCTTAAACCAGCCCTTATCTCATACAAATCGAGAGTAGATTCCTTACACTACAAAATGTTAATGTAGTTTTTATCATTAGAAAGATTCATTCCAGAGGAAGTTTACATATAATTACGTATATGTACGAATGAAACACATGTATTTTCTTAGATATCAGAATCATCAATGCTTTCTTGCTTACATGTGTATAAAGTCGCCGCTATTTCTAGGATCTAAAATGATTATTTGCGTGAAGTAGATTTTTTTTTCAGTTTGGTAGTTTTTAATGTAATTATTAATTTTTTAGTACTAATATGGAATATAGTATAACAAAATTACCGGAAATTTTATCAACGATTACAAATATAGTATAACCATAAATACTGTTACATAAATACTTTTCTTTATTTTCAACTTTTCCATTTTTACATTGAATTTGAATTTGGAACACGTATTTTATTTTAAAAACTTAGACTGCCGCGTATTATAAAACAGAAACTGAAGCTGGATGCTTATCGTCGATATACAGGACAGGCCCTAAATTATTCTTGACTCTTAAAAATCTTCGGAGCTAGCAGAAGCGAAATTTCCCTTTGAAACAGTGCGAAAATCCATAGATTCGTGGCTTTATAAAAATGGACTTTCAGTTATAACGGAATTTGTTTGGTACAAGTAGTAATAGTAGTAGTAAAAATACAGTAGTTATAGTAAACCGAATGAATAAGTCAGTCTCCCACTATACCACAATTCATTTAAAAAATGTTTAAGATTCTAAGGGTCTGTTTCACAATGTATGGATAAAGTGCCAAATAGCTATGCAACACATAAATTATTCGAAATATAAAAGTTCCGAATAAGATACTTGGCATTTCATGACAAATAGCGCTATCTGACAGTCGTGAAACGCAAAAATACTGTTTATCCTACAAATAAGTAATAAATAGCTTATTTGCAACTTATCCGGACATTGTGAAACAGGCCCTGTGTTTCAGTAACTATACAACCATACACTAAAGCTACTTTGTGTCTTATGACATATTTATTGTAAATGGCAAATCAAACGCCTACTCTTTGCATCAGGAGCGTGTTTGATCTGCAAATCATTAGTATTCGTGTCTAGGCCCGGCTTATGTAATCGCCTTGTAACTTACTGACATTGGCGATTTTGTAATCTTTACAATGTTAATGTGTATTTGAGGTTACCTTTACGAGTCTGCGAATTTTAAATAAAAATATAAATTACAGAAAAAGTAACATTTTTCTCACACTGAACTGTATGTAAAACGTAAATAAATTTTTTACTGGAACTTTTTAGTCTGTGTTAATACTTGCAAATATAGCTTTTGTATCACACAAAATATTTCTTGTTTACAACCAGAACTGCGTACAATATATGTTTCATAACGTATGTTTTAGAATAATTAATTAACAATAGCATCTCAAAATTAACTTAGAAAAGGAATTAATTATTTGTAGTTATTTACCCTTAAAATATTTTTACTTATATAATAGATTGCGCTAGAACCAGTTCTGGCTGTATCTCCATAGCGATTTCCTAATTCCTATACGTGCATGTGACAACAATCTGTAAGTAAACATAGGTTGGTCACCTTGCTTAGCGAGATAAGATTACTTACACTATTTCAACAGTCGATATTTAAACACGTAGCCCCTTTGTCCATAATCCCAGTTACAATAAAATTCAATTAACTTAAACTGGACCGCTAGCCGAGGAATTAGCGTGACTCGCTGCCACCAGATCGAGTTATCTGTAGTCGTGCAATCGATAGCATATCTAATACAGTTGCCAATTTGAGAGGACGGTTATTCCCTTATTTATATTACTACTTACCACGTAGTGAGGTTGAGGGTGTGATGAAAACTCAGCCCATGGACGCAAAAGAGCACGTTCGGAGTCCGCCCCTTTAGCAGCAAAGCTCACTCCATAACGTCTCCACATGGCAAGGTCGTAAAGCCTTCGCCAAGGAACTCCGTCTGGCTTTTTCTTCCTGATGCTCCCACGCAGTGATCCCGTCCGTATGAATGGTTCATTTTGGTTACTATTTTTGGATGTACCACGCCATGGAGGCTTCGCGCCATTTATATTTTTACCATTTATCATTCTACCGGAACCTTTTCGAACGAGGGGTGACTTATTTTCTACTTCCTTTTTTTTGTCAATACCAACAGGGGATAGATCATCGCCGTTGCGCAAGCCCTCAGACTTTACTTCTTCAATAGTCACAGCTGAGGATTTCCTGATGCTTCCTCTAGAAGGGGTTCTATTAAAAGCATTTTTCCATTTCTCACCATCAACTTCGTCATGCAAAGCTAAAACAGGATCTTCGGCGTAGCGCATACGGGCTGTTTTCATTAAGGACGCCTTTGTGTTTTGTGTGAAAAGCCGTTCACATGGATCAGCTTTAGTTTCAGTGCGCGTTTTAAATGTATTTTCGGAATCGGTATCGCTATGCCCGTCATATGAGCTTGTACTGTTACTGAAACTCTTTGTGTAAGAGTTATTGTTACCGTTTTTGGCTAAATTACCGTTGCCATTCCTCGATTCTTGTATTTCTATGACACAGTCGTTTCGAAACGATTTTCGTGATTGAATGCTTGTGTTGGAATCAGATTTTACAATCGGGTTATGTTTGTGATCGCCACAGCCGTGGGCATGCGCTTTACCCGTACAATGCTTGTGAATTTTAGCTAAGGCAGCTAACGTCTTTGTTCCATTTGGAGACAATTCATCCCCACCTCTCAGGGACTGTTCAAACGGTCCTTGTATTTGAAACATTGTTAAATCTTCTATTTCACAATTCCCGCACAGAGATTTAAATTGTTCATTGGCATTTTATGGGGTTAAAGTTTATTTTATATAGATCTGATCATGTCATGACAGTTGTAGTCCACTACGCAATAACGAATTTATTAGACGGTGTAGTTCGGCAGCTGACTTCAAATGTCACTTATGCAATAATAACATTAAATCCGTTTTACAATAATAAAATACTAGTTCAATATTATTTGTTAAAATATAAATGACATTGGATTAGCATGACTAAATATGTCTCTCCGCATTCAATGAATTATATTATGTCAAACGTAGACATGTAGCAGTTAAATAATTATAAATGAAGATATGTATTAAGTAGCATAGATAATAACTTAAAGTATATTTCTGATAGTCATGAAAATATACAATGCAACTACATGCTGGAACAACCTGTCATCTAGTCGCGAAATCTAATGTAGTAGTACACCTCAAAATAAAATGTTATCTATTGGTTGAAGCGATTGGTTGAGTCGACTGTTGAGAATTTAGTTGCATTATGTCACACTTGATGTTCTATCTTTGTTTGTGTTTTAATTTTCTTTTCTTGTTTTTGGAACTATTTTTTTTAATTGTTAACATTTTGGTTTTGATAAGTGTATTCGACTGAATACTATGTTGACTACACTGAGTCATAGCAGTCACACCAAAATAGTATGGGTCCACTGAAAATCAGTTAGAGCAACCTATAGCTGAAATGGGCACATTTTATTAAAGGGATTGTGTACATGATTTAATCAAATTAACTTTTTTTCTTTCATTTAAAATTTGCGTAAGTGAAATTATGGAGAATTAACAATTTGTAAGTCAATCTCAATTTTTGTGGAAATAGGAGATAACATTTCGATTCAAATTTTTATCTATCCCCTACGCAAGTGAATTTTTATCGTGTTATCAATATTTGATTTCTCGTTATCAGTAACCTGACCGTGGGAATGAGTTCCTACTTTCTTCGGTATTCATGTTTGGCAAAACATTACCTGATTTCGAAACAATATTATCAATGTGTTCTGATTTAATTTTTGGAGCTATTTTTTACTTTGTTTGAACAACGATATCGCCTATGACCATTGCAAATATAGATTATGAGGGGAACATCTAAAACCACTTTAATAAAACAATAACCATAGTACACAGTTCAAAATAGTTCGGTTCTTAGCGAGCACTAAAAAACATCAGACACATTGCCGCATTTCAAGGATTGTGAACAAAAAAGTCAATATCTCTAAACAAAACAGTCCTGAGAACTGAATTTCCTTATATTCCGAATTTCGCGAATAGAATTTAATCACATGTAACTATGTTTATCGACAACCTGACCAAAGCGGTTGAGAATAAATTATTATTTTCGCTGTATAATTAAATTTAAGAATATTACTGTTTGAAAAGAAAAGCATTTAAGCTAAATGGTTAGCGAATAAAGGGCTTTTATTTTTATTATACAATAATATATAAAATTCCCCTGCATAGATCTCACCGGGAGGTTCCTAGTATTACTGTATTTACTTCAAATTTGTATTCTAGTTGGTTTGTTTCAATAGCTTAATCACGATATGTGTCGTGTCCCTCAGTAGGGGGCACAAAAATACACCGCTGCTGTTTCAATTAATATTTTTATATGAATATGTATGTATTTTGTACAGTTACTCGAAATAATCTTGATATAGACAGAATATTTGACATGTTAATTGACTATCGAAGTGGCACGAATACTAAAAATTTATAAAATTACCAAATTACACTGTCGCATTTTAGTTGTGGTCTTCACACTATGAAGTTCCTGTATGACCAGACTCTTCAGAATTTATTGCTTGATTTAAATAAAATATCGTATTAAGACTACATGATATATGTAAGACATTCATATATTACATTTTTACATTAATTAAACTCTCTAATTATTATCCAGATATATGCGAAATTTTTGACAGTATCTGTTAAAGAAATGTATTCAGATACATATATAATTACTTTATACTACATACACGAATTGGTTTATTTCTGTCGCTAGTACGTTAATTTCATTTATTACAACAGTATACAATTATGCAAGTCTCAATAGGAGCTGCCATGCATCAGTCTGTAAATCGTGACTACTCCGCTTGAAGAGTTGATAATCATGTTATGATCGACACTTTAGATCATTAATTCAGTAAGGAAATTTCTTAGAAGTAAATTATAAGCGTCAGTCAAATTCAATTAATGTCAAAACTCGTGGCGAATGTTATATATAAAACAATGAAGTACTTTAATTTTATCATTTCAAATTTTTCAGACAGCAAGTTGCCTTCCAAACAAAAATTATACTCATACTTAATGCTGGCCCACTGTCACGGAGACAATTAAATCACAGTATAAAAATAAAAACTAAAAACTTTATAGTTAACTGTTTAGTACCTTAACTATTAACGAAATTTAACTCTTTAATTACACTAGATTATAGTTAAGTTTAGTCAAATTAATAGCAGTTCTCGATACATCTAAAACGCTGATGGAATATATTACTAATGATATTGATGGTATATATAAAAAAATATATATGTTACGTTCGCGTCCCGAATCGAAATACTTGATGTAATTGTAACCAGAGTTATACGAAAAATTCTGTCTTTTCAACATGGCACGACGATAAGATCTGTTCTAATTAAATTTGCGTTACTATTGGGATATGATGAGTTTTGAGACGCTACAGAAAAAATAATATTGAATGGATAATCAAAACAAATTAGCAGAAATAGCTATCCAAAAATGTCCACTCTTCCTTGGTTATAGTCGAGCCGCTTCGAGTAAATTTATACAAATATTGTCCATAAAAATCAGCAATCAGTGGCTATTACAGCCTTCAGTCAACATTAATACGTAATATGAGACGTCTTACACCATAGCGTTTTTTAAACCAGTACAAAAATTTAAATAAAATTTTAGTTACCAAACCACACCTGTGTACTTGAATTTAATTACCCATTAGACTTCTGATTCGATAAACATTTAACTCTATTAACCGATTTCAATACCATTAAAATTAGCTAAAAATATATAAAGCTGTATTTACGTAATAACAATCATAAAACCGCAAAGAATTGTAATGTAAGATGATCAGCCTACGCTGTATGAAAACGGACAAGATCAAGGCTATTATGTACTACATGTATGATATGAAGATAATTCAACTCACATTATTATGATATGTAACAAAGTGGCTTATCTCATGTTCGCATCTACACTATTCGACGTCAGAATATTGAGTCTCCCTGAAAATTTGAATGTAAAATAATTTACACACGTAATATAGATACTTAGTTTCTCATTTGTTACGATATTAGCTTTGGAATTTAAGTCAATAGTTTAACTTGTATGTAATGTTATTTAATCAATGCGGACTTTAATAATTTAATTAAGGTATTTTTTAAATAAATTTTACGATAGCTTAAATTATGCTAATACCTTAATACTTTCATTAATCAGGCAATTAAAACCCCAATTACATGCAAAATGCCACATTATATTGATATGTATTTAATTGCTATTTTAATGTGTGCTATAACAATAAATGTCTCTTAAATAACGAATGTTCTAGAGAATATTAGAGGACACAAGGACCTTGGGAAGAATAATATAAAAACATTTAATCTAATTTATTCAACGGTCGATGGCAATATTGGCAGGGATTTCCAAACGTCGCGTCGCACTCGTCATTTATTTTACCTTTTATATGTTTAAAAAACAAAGTAATTTGACATGATTAAGATGCATTTGATACTAATAAAATACTAATCTTAATAACAACCCTAATCGTTAAAACCGGCTGTGCATCAATATTTTTTTCCCTTCCGATAACAAAAACCCTCTCAATTAAAAAAAAATATGATTGTAAAATACAACAATATATATGCCGAATCTCTGTTGTACTTCGCTTTGGTAGCTAAAACTAACGATATTATGTAAACATCAGTAATTTAATATAAATACAGGCAGAAAATTAATTATACCTTACATATTGGCGTTTCTAGGGAACGTTAAAATTATTATTATTAGGTTTAAAGACATTTTAATCTCATAAAAGACATTAGTCACTTACATGAGAACACTTATATGCTAACGTTACAATTGGTAAGTTGAGAAAAAAAAATAAGAAACTTGGTAGAACTTGGATGAAATTTCTTTCATTATTAATAAGTTGATCAGCCTATAATTTCAAATAAGTATCTCGGCATGACACAGCTGGTACTGAAGGTAGTACGGATATAAAGTAACACGAAGAAAACATAATATTAACTTCATAGTTCAGCGCCTCTCACTCCATCGCTAGTTGCTTCATGCTACGTTCGCCCTGTCTTACTCTCTCTCAATCGGTCTCGATCGCTCTCTCTCTCATTTTCGACACTTCCGTTGCATACTTGAGTGACGTTACATTTGTAAAAATTTTACCCTCATGCGCCTAAAGAAGTTTCACTTCAATAAATTATTATTATATATTATTATATAATAATAATTTATTGTTGAATATATTTAATAAGTATATTCAACATTTAGAATAAACGCCATTTATTATTATAATATTGCTATCCCGACATGGGCCTTTCGGCATGCACCACTTTGGAACTGTATTTCTTATAAAATGTTGATAACTAATTCCGATAATAATATAACGTGGCCACTTTTAACCAATGAACACGATAAGTATGTAAATCTTAAACGCTTAATTAACGTGAGATCTCCGGATGGAAATAAATAATGTGTTAACGAAAGTCACTTCCGAAGATGCAACGTATGGTTTACAACTTATTTTAAAATCTTAACATTCAAATGAAACTTGTATTTCTACCACTATCATTCGTCGTAATATTAAGTCTCGTACTTAAGAAATTTAGGGCCTGTTTCATAATGTATAGTAAAGTGCCAAATAGCTATGCAACACATAAATTATTCGAAAGATAAAAGTTCCGAATAAGATAGACAGTCGTTAAACGCAAAAATACTGTTTATCCTACAAATAAGTAATAATTAGCTTATTTGGAACTTATCCGGACATTGTGAAACAGACCCTTAACATCGAAAAATGGATAATATCTGACAAATTATAAATAACAAAGAAACGAATTGGAAATTATAAAATTACCTCATCAATGTCTGAAATGCTTTAGAAAAATCTATGCCATGATACAAGAACAGTACGAGAAACGGTTTACATTTATAAACCAACTTGACAAAACTTACATTCCGAAGTTCAAAACAGATATACAATTAATTCCAAACTACATAGCATTAATCAACATCATGTTGATAGCAACTGGCGGTATATAACGATTCAATTATATCATTAAAGCTGTCAGTATTGCACTGACGCAAATAATACAATCATCTAGGCCTTAAAGTCATTCAATTCAGAATGTCAATTGTCAGATATTCGATTGTCTCACAGCTGCAACTTAATGATAGAGTTAAAGTTGTAATTATGATTGTTATAGTGCTATAATAAGTTATATAAAACAGTTTTGTATCAGTCTTCATACAAATAATAGTCCTCAATTAGGGTTCTTAATAAAGACAAAGTTTCCTAAACAAATCAGTATATATGGAAAAAGATTGGTACAAGATACCTTTAACGATATAGAAAATAACATGTTCGTCATCAGAATACAAAAAAATATTAAAACTGTCAACACCCAAACATAAATGCGGTTCCAGGAAAGTGATCCTTAATACCACGCATTCCAAGAACAGATAATATTAGTATTCTACCGCGGTACTAGCTCGTGATCTTTACAACACAATATAAAGAATACAGTAATTTACATTAAAACAGCACCAGTTTGCACGATCGTGACTAATCGAACACAAGGCAATTGTTGACAATAATAAACTTTCAGCCGGCCTACAGAAATAACTTTAAGCCAAGCATTGAGACAAAGTTACAAGTTGGTATATACGAAAGGAATGCTTGCTCAAATCAACCGGGAACCAAAATCAAGTAGGACCACAGTCTCTTGTTTATCTCTCTTCTCTATGACTCTTACGTAAACGATAAAAAAAGATTGGGAATAACATGTTTTTTTACATTTTTGCATCACTAGTTCATCTATCTTACTTTTATCACAATACATTTATTATATTTAGGATTTCCTCTTTTGCCGCGTACCACCACTTTGTGGAACCAGCTGCCCACTTAAGTATTTCCGAACCAATTCGACTTAGGGTCCTTCAAGAAAAGAGCGTACCAATTCTTTAAAGGCCCGCAACGCACTCGCGAGCCCACTGGCATTGAGTGTCCATGGGCGGCGATATCACTTAACTATAAAAAATAAACTACCCAAAAATAATTATATATGTGATGGAAACAATATTAAATGATTTTGATGAATGTCAGCTGTAGACGTCGTGATTTACCAATTATAGCGTTTTGAATGTCAACTTGAAGGAATAATGTATCTGTCTGAACATTATGAGAAACATTAATTTATAGCATCACAGAATGACATTAATCCATACTAAGACACCGTATGCAACATAAGAGGCCTTATATGCCATTACAAATAAACAAATATGCTATCAAAACGAATAGGGCACTGAATATAATTATGCAAATCTGCAGAAATCAAGGATAAACAAAGTAAAAGATTTTACATAATACAATCAGCTGTCAATAGCCGTTTAAAACCAATAAGAAAGTGAAAACAAAAACCCCCGCACTGCCCACTCAAGCTTCAGTGACACATCGAAATACAACACTGTTAATAATATAGTTTGCGGATATTTTGTTAGGCAATAAAAGAAAAACTAATTATTAACAATATTATGTCATCGCTTATGTGTAGTTCGGATCTTCTTGAATTTGGAACTGTAAAAGCAGTGACTGATGGTGAGTTCTGACCGCTCTAGGCTAGTTATCGGGATGCGCCCCCTTATTTTTTTTTTCAAATTTCTAAAGCGAGAGCGCTGTAAGTTTTGCTGGCGCAGTGTGGAGCACAAGTAACTTATTACTATTTTAACTGCTGAAAAAGACCTTTGTAGCTGCAGTTGGTAACACTCATCTATTTTGGTATCTTTCCTTTGATTTTTTTTTCGAATATTTAACAGATTTTTTTGTCCCGGTATAGTTGAAATATACAGGGGATTATGCACGATCTAGCGAAGATGCGATTTCAGCGCGTTCCCCTAATTAGGCTAAGGGTTAATCATGCCCTGGATAAAAGTATTATTATTATTACTTCGTCGTAAGTATCGCGTTTACACACTCGTCCTGCCCACTTCCCTGTTCACTACGGCTGAATGTTAATGCAGTATTACATACATTTAGATTAATATGTCTACCTACATTTTTGATGCTGTTTTGTTTTGTCATTTTATATACGTACCTACATCTGTGCGCTCTAATAATTATTCATCTTAGTTTATATTGTTTCTCAGTAAGTGAATTAGATATGCAATTCTTACGAGAAATAAAGTGTTTCTTAACCTTAAATGTTCCGTCGCGAACTTACAGTTTTCCCTTGTGAAGAAACGTCAATCATCATTATTTAAGACTAGTAACTATTTATTTATTCTTTAAAATAAGAAGAGTTAAGTTGTAGTTTGGGTAGTGATGATGATTTATATGTTTAGTATATTTTGTTTAACAATGTTTTGTCATTGCATATTGTCTTGTAAATGTATTATTTTTTATAATATATGTATGTGTAATATTACCTATAAATCTATTAAACAAAAATGTTAAACGCGTTTTTATTTACATTTGATATCAACTGAAATATTTTCGTATACGTAGTTAATCTGATAAACACTCTCAAAAATGTTACACCTTAATTGGCATCAAAGCAGTCGCTCTGTTTTAGCTTGAATCTAAGAGGCGAACTTCGTGCGTAGGTTGTTTTCGAGTGCAGTGAAATTTAAGTAAACATAACATTATGCAAAGACCGCTCACACCTTTAACCTTCCGTTGCCGAAGGTGATTTCATAACTTCATATTTGGTACGAAGCATCTATACTATAAAGCAAACTATTCACAATAAGGACATCAACCTTATCAGTTACAATCGTACGGTGTTATACTAGGGTAACCTGTCAGTTTCCGCTCTTTTCCCTATAGATAATCTATTATTCATAAAGCATAATGCACATGCATTTGTATGCGTTCCATTCGGTTTCCTTAGTCGATCTCGGGTTGGATACGAAAATAGTTACCGCCGGCGCATCGGTTAATTCCGATCCCTTTTATAGATGCACAGTTATGCTCTGGAGATTCCAGGACTGGAATTCAATTTTCTTATGCTCTAATTGGCTTTTAGTGTTCATGACACAGATCTGCGGGTGGTGGGTGTTGTGAACATGATTATTTTATTCAAACTATCGCAAGCTGCAATTAGCATTTGTTTCATAACTGGCACATAAAAGCTAAGAAAAGCTCACACATTGATAACAATGATAATAGGGCGATAAGAGAATGTTGTGTGTTCTATAGTTACGTCAAAAATCGGTTTTTCCATAGCTATAGCCGCGAACTTATTTAAAGTAAATAATTTGGAATTATGTTTTTGCTACAACACTTCTATAATATTTAGCAAATTTTGTGTTTATATATAATGTTGTAGATTATAAATAATATTTTGAAACAACGGATTTCATGAAAAGCTTTCACTATTGCAAATATAGATTATCGCACTACTGGTTCAAAGATAAAATTGCCAATCCAGATCTCGATCTGTCACCATTGACAGACGATTACGCAGCCGAACTACACCGATAATTATTAATTAATCACATTCACTACACTTCACTCACGAAATAATCGCTTATATATTCGATTCGTGATCACAAGTGCGCGTGCGTTGAGGGCGCGGCGCGGTTTTCAACTGTTTAGGTTCGTTTAGGTGTTTACGAGCCGTTTAAGTTTTAAACGCGTGATTTCTAATCACGTAGCGTTGACAACTTAGGTTCAAGAATTAGAGATACTCTAGATTGTTTTAGCTGAAACCATGGCCATTGGAAACATAGATTATAGTTTATTTGACCGGAGAGTTAGCCTAATTATTCAGGAAACCAGAGGTTTATAGCAGTCTATACAAATGGTTGGATTTTTAGCTGGCCATAGAGCGGTGTACATCGTTGTTATGGTACTAATTAAAAAAAACTAACAAAATGTTACTTAGCCTTGGTATAATTTTCAGTTCAGTTTATTTACATATAGCTGTAAAAAGGTACTTATAAAAAAAACCTCGCTGTATACAACTTTATATGACGTGGAATAAGTGATACCTGTCTATCTTATGTTCGTAAATAAACGTATTTTATTTTTTTATATCGTAAATACGATAGCTAAATAACTATCGATTTATGGATTGCTTGACATAACCAACTAACTACTTACTAAGAACTACTTGAACCAAAAGCTTCATAGCGTACGAGGCTTATTGTCTAATGGAAGTTTTTATCGTTACATACTTGTGTAAATTTAGTCAAATTGATAAGTCTCTTGAATGCCGAAACACCTCGGTGATAATCAATTTTCGTCATGAAGGTCATATTAGGTGATGTTTACGAAATCACTATTCTATTTATACCCAGGGCAAGAAAATAAATGAATTATTTATACCTTAGATTAAAATTTAAAAGATGAAGAAACTGATTAGGCTTTTCCTATCATTAACCAATCAGCAGCGGGAACAATTTAATAAAGCAATTATGGGTGAATTGAAGATGTCAATCGCCCACCGGTGAGAGGCAGACAAAACAATGACATCATTTTCAATTAGTGATTATTAAACAAAGCCAGCGTCTGAAATCATTTAAAATAACGTTGATTTAAATTAAGGCAAATTTGAATCCATTCAGTTATAAAGATGCCGTCATTAAGAAAAAAAAACTGCTATCAAGCACAGATTATTTCTGGGAGATAAGTGATCAAAGACATAGAGTGGCCTCAATAACTACAGTACATAGACTATAGGAGATTGAGACTGACAATTGACAACTGTGGTAAAAATTTGTAAACTTTGATAACGATAAATTTTTGTATTCTGCGATAGAGCGTAGAGCGAGTATTTTTCTTTAACCAATAACTGAATTAGAATGTCAATGTACAACAATAAAAATGAAATGCATCTCTCTTTAAACACGTAGAATGTGTATTAAACTAATATATATATTTTATCATTTCAGCTTACATACAGGAAGGAACCAGGAAGTAAACTTGACGCGTTGTACACACATCACTGACTCCCACCCTCGTCCAAATATAAATAATACTCTCACAACTCCGAAATTATTTTTTATACTAAATTATAAATCATTGTTAAAGTGCTTTGCTGAGCTTCATTATTTAATTTATATTTATTAATGCTCACTAGGAGTAAACATTTACAGACTTGCTAATTGGATAAAACTGGGGTCATAGAACCCTAAGCCTAAGTAACAAAAACTTATAAATTAATTTTTTATTTTCCTATTAGCTTTAGAAAATATTATTTGAGACTCTCGGCAGAGTACTTTTCTAATCAGTGCTAACTAATAATTTACGGTTCAATGGTTTTGTAAAGTCTTTTCCATAACAAACGCAAGCTTATAGTTTTGTTTTGCTTGGCTTTAGCTATACATTCTTAAACTACATGAGACGATAACAGGCCGTAGCGTTGTGTGAGATAGTTGAAGAATATGGAATAATGCTCGAAAATAAAAAATAAAATATCCTGTAAAATCAACATATTTGACAGGATCAAGTTAAAAAAACATTTCAAATGTTTTGAACATTTAAAGATATTTTTTTTATTATTGTTTTAATTTATTTTTACACTTGCGCTTATGAATTAAATAATAATATTATCAATAAAGTTAAAAATGTTGCTGCAACGGGCGGTCTTATAGCTACTAATCACATTCTTCCAGGCAGCTTATTAAAGAAAACAATAAAAAAATGTGAATGACAAACAATAATTATAATAAATAAGAAAACTTAATAGAATAAATATTTAAGTAAATAAAACTATATAAAATACTAAAAAATAAGGAAATTAAAAAAGTATTACTCTTCTTTAGTCAAAGTCATCCGTACGAGACCGTTTCTATTTACTTACATACTTCAGTAATAAGATTCCAGATAAATATCAATAACAAAGCGCGTGCCGCATACCAGAATAACTTCAAAAGGGATATAAATTAAAACGGCGTATTATTTTATCTTCAAAGGTTGTGTACCCTCATTAGGTAAGAGTAATGTAATCGTTTAGACACTAATAAGTATCGTATTTAATATATATATATGTATTATATTTCGTGCAATGGTTTTTTTGCAATTCATTTCTTTGTTGAACATCTGGGCGTTCTAAGTACAAACGTAACCATCTATCCTTTAACAAATATTTATTTCAGGTATTTTCATATTTCTCTATGTGTAAAATATCAACGCTGCTGTATCTTATCGTACTTAAGTGTAGTACAAAAGATACTGGAAGAGAAACTCGAAAATTTAAGCTTTTTTAAATTCCTATAGGGTGATAAGCTGATAATATACAGCTTGTGTCTCTTACGAAATTGACCCATAAACCTCTTCAAATATCACAGTATTCTTTCTTTTTCGTATGAAACATAAAATCGTTTTGTCTTTAAATGTTTTACGACAACACCACCGTAGTTTTGTAGTACCAAAATGTAAAAATATACAAAGGCAAAAAATACTCATCTTTGCTTAAATTGGAGAAATATACTTAACAACATACATATATATAATATACTGATGTGATCGTTGCACAATACACTTCATAGTAATAGGATTGTTTGGTGAACAAGGACATCTATTGTCAAATGAAAGAATTCGGTAAACTACTGCTAAAATATATTCAGTTAGTAGTAATGACAAAAGCGACATCTAGCGTCAAATACAAAAACAGCTAAGTTCGTTCTGTAAGTACGTTCTGGTTGAGATTAAGTAGATGTCTCTCATGCCTCAAAAAGTACTGGCTGGCAAATTATTTGACCAATCACTATTTAGAATTCTTATGACTAGTTGTGACGTCGCGTTGCGCAGCGCGTCTATTTTCGTCTTTGCATTGTGATTCGTGGATAGTAATGGTTAGCAGACATTTTGTTTTACGAAGGCAACGCAAGCAAATATTTATTATAGACAGTGCAAAAAATGCCATTAAATGCAATTGGATGGACATCAGAAGAAAATATTGCTCTCATTGAATTGGTGAAGCCACATACTTTTCTCTACAATCTTCTTGACCCGTCACGTAAAAATATTTTGGCTCGAGTATCCACTTGGCAAGAAATAGCTCAAGCATTATTAAAACCAGGTAAGGTCAACCGATTGGTCCAACTTGTGCTGCATTACACAACTGCAGAGATATGTGAATTTTGGAGTATTCAGAAATCAGAATGCAAAAGTAAACATTAGATTACAGATCTATTGTGGTCTTAGACCAGAAACTTATAAAATACTACATGTTAATATAATTTGGAGAACGTAGCAGGACTTAAAGAAAATAGACATGACGTTACCGTATAACAAAATGTTGCTATTGCCTTATCTCTTCAGCTGACAATCACTTAATCTAAACAATAAGGCAATTCTTCTTTTACTTTCTTGCAATAGTAACATTAAAATAGTATATTTATAGCATAGTAATGTTATGGCGTTTCTTAGGAACATTTTAAAATCATTTACAGTTGAAGAGTGCAAAAAGCGGTGGCGCGGTCTTAGAGATAGCTATATGAGGTGTAAGCGTTTGGGTACAATGCATAAAACAAAAACAAATATAAATGAAAAACTGCAATTCCTTGATTCATTGCCAATTGATGGAACTCCTAGTGATTCCGAGGGGAGATTTGAGGAAGTGAACATTGATGACATAAATGATGCATCAGAAATATGTACGGAACAGCAAGTTATTACTGACAATCAAGAATATTATGAGGTATTCACATAACTTATTAAGTACTAAACAGTGTATTTTACACAAAATTTAAAGCAAACAATTTATTTTTTAATTTCTGTAATTTCCAGATCACACTTGTGGATGGGCCAAAACAAGAGGATTCTAAAAATTTAATTAAAATTCTTCCAAAAACTGAAATGAAATTTCAACAAATATTGAATTCAGGGGAGCCTCCTCGAAAAATAGGAAGAAAGAATTCCGGCAGGAAAAAATCTACGCCAATGCCTAGAAATTTAACACCAGTTAAAATTTTACCAAAACCAATAATAACAAGCCAACCTAAATTAGTAAGATATATTGAAGAACCAAAAACACCAGAACAGAGATCTCAAGTTATAGATAAGCTTATAGAGAAAATATTTAAAGAAAATACAAATGAAATTGATGTATTCTTTAAGAGTATGGCAGCTAGTGTTAAAAAATTACAACCAAATTTAATACCTAAGGTAAAAATGGAAGTGTGCAATGTGATAGCTAAGTATGAAATGCAAAGTTTTGAAAAAAATGTGCAGAACAATTGACAAGAATATGTGTAAACATAAAATGTTAAAACATTGACTATTTTAATATGTTAATAAAAGTGATGTTTAGAAATGAAACTAGGTGCTCCCATATGTCAGAATTCAATACATTTTTGCAATAAGTCTCATTTCTGAATATCACCTTTATCTCTTGGGTTTTATATCAATATTAATTATAGTAATTCCAAACATACACCACAAACTACTAATATGGCCTTATTATGCAATATGAACTAATATATTACTATGTGTGTTGTCTTAGTTGTCTTATGGTTATCTTAATCTATATAAATCTCCTGTTACGATGTTTGTACGCGATGGACTCCTAAACTACCGAACAGATATCAATCAAATTTGCACACCGCGTGCAAATAGATCTAACTTAAAAGATAGGATAATTTACATCTCAATGTATATCCACAATATTATTTTATTATTTGATACAATTCTAACAGATGGCGCTGTGATAAAAGTACCAACGTTTCTCATCAGTTCTACCGTTTCCCTTGAATAGTTTACTACTATGTAATAAAACAAAAACCTTAGCCACAGCAACACTTAGCAAAGTCTGCTAGTTATATTTATATTTGGTTTTGTTTTATGGTTTATAAAAATATTAGTAAGTTTAACTTCATTCTGTAGCGGAAAAGGGTATAGAGTTAATACTAAATTTTAGCAAGTTTCTTGTATGTCTTTGTCCATATGTGGATTCGATATATGGGTCATACTTTGTACTAAGTCTCGACTCTAACTATTGTCCTCTTCTGTATCATTACTAGAAATGAATTTATATTTAAGTTTGGAAGGTAGAAGGTAGTTGGTAGTTCAGCTATACTGCTTAGCTTTACATCTAGCTTAGCTAAATAAGTTTAGGTGAGTTGGCAGTAGGTTTTCAGATTCAGAGTTGGCTTTAAAATTAATACTGATAAGATGTTTGGGAAAGACACTAGTTTTGATATAAGTTGTATATAATAATAAATATGGTCAGTCCTTGAAGGTTACCAGTAAACTAAATTGTTAGATATTTTTGCTTAGGTTATTGTACAAAAGACAGGCCTTGATTATTTTGTAAATATTAAAATGTTCATTGTATTAATGTTAATAGAGATCCATTTATTGTTAAAAATACAGTTGTATCATTTTGCAACTGAGACTTATGTATGTTAGTATAATGGCTAGAAAAATAAAGTTATACTGAATTTTTATAGTCATGGCTTTTTGTTTACAACCAACCCGATAGTATTATACATACCTTTTAATTAATGGCTGCACAATATAGTGATGTTAAATTTCATAGTAAACATAATATAATGATGTAGGAATTATTATTTATTGCGACTGTTAGAAGTTTTAAAAATCTAAATGTGAAGTTGTTTATATTACTTTTGAATTGTGACATATTGTAAGATCTGACAATGAATAACAAATTTCATGCAGGCTTCTAAAAAATGTTGCAATAGCTGTTTCAAGTTTTGAATTCAATCAGATTTGGCTGTCGACATCAATATATAACTAATTTTCTTTTGGTCAATAGTGGTTTTAGAATTTGGTATGAATTACATCATACGTCTAACGATCTTAAACGTAAGCTATTCTGCGCAGGTCAAAAGGAAGCCTCATTCGCAGTAAGATATGACCCGTCTAGACTACTTACGCGCTCCGGTGCACCTACTGCAATTTCTTGACTAAAGTTTACTTCTAAACATGACCGATTTAGTTCGCTAGAATTTTGAGAATTTAATATTTAAAAAAAACAACGAATCAATTTTTTTTAGGATACACCAACGTGACTTTTCTAACCCTATCTCGTAAGTTTTTCCAAAACCTATCTTTATCGTTTCGTATCGACTATTTTTGTTTCTTTTCTACCTCCTCGTAAAGAAATCCACTGGGATCGTGGAGTGAATATAGATACAAGTTATATAGAACTCAAATATTTCGCACATACCCTGAGGCGTTAGCCATGAAATAGATCTAGTCATAAAAATTTCAAACGAGTTGCATTTTTATAATTCTGATTGAGTACACGTCCATTTTGAGGTCGTATTTCAACGCAACGCATGTTATCTATTACACTAAAAACCTAAATAGGATATTATTTCCGTTTTATGTACCCAATTTTTTACTTACTAGTATTTAACAATTGAATAAAATTATATCGCTTACTGTTATGTTAACGCTAGAGTTTTATAATTACAATAATGCCTACGAGTCGTATACTTAGAATAAGAACTCAAATACCGAAGAAAATTCTAGCCTAAATAACCATACGTATTGAAAAATCTCCAGTTAGGTAAGTAAAGAAAAAATGTGTCTTGTTTTTTTTTTAAAAATGCCTTTACATACAGGATTAAACTTGTAGGCGAAATGCTGCATAAGACCAGAGAGCATAAAATCGTTTGGTTTTGAGAAACAATACATCGCTAAAGCTTGTACTAATGTATGAGGGCGCTTAAGTATTCCACCCTAACACAAGTGTCTGGATTGAATGGAAGCTAGCATATTATACGGAATACGTGTCTCCGTTAACAAGGTCCTTTGCGACTACAGGTGTATAACTAGTGAAAGCAACAAAGTAAGGCACAATGGAGAAATGCATTACTTATGAAGGACGGTATTAATTATACCGTTCCCCTTTATCTGGGTTTATAACGATTTATGCGGTTGTTTTGACTTTATAAAAAGGAAAGCATTTTAATTAATACAATCGAAAATTCTAGTAACTTTATTCAGCTATGGGCTCTTAATTCTTAATATTATTAATGGCTTCACCACAATAGGGTCCAATAGACAAGGGGAACAACTCAATAAACCTATCTGCGAGATTAAAGATAAATCCTATTGGGGCGTAAATAAAATTACGCAGTTCTAAAATGTTTCATCAAATATATATACATATATCTATAAGTATATAAATATAGGTACAGTTACAAATATTATGTAAAGGAAAATGTAACACTTATTGTAGGTATAAATGAATATAGCATCAAGCTAATTACGGCTTTAATAACGCAATGTTACGTTGATATGCAATTATTTAGAACTTATGAACGTTTACCTTGTAAAGAATCTAGACCACGACATATTAATTAGGTTAAGGATATAACCATTGTAATTATAAACGTATGCAAAGCGTATCTATGACAACTATGACAAATGACACGGTACGGTTTGTCATGTGTCACATGAAAAGAGGAAGGTGAATGTTTAATCATTTCTATTCAGCATCCACTTTAGTCTCGCGGCAGTATATTTTTTAAACAAAAAAATAATAATTATTAAAAATCTGAAGAGTTATTTACGATTACAAACAATTGAAATTTGCGCAGTATAATTTTATGTAATTATTTACGTCATTTCGATTGGAATTCGCATTATGTAGTTAATCAAAATATTACACAGCAAAAACCTTTTTTACAGGTGTTTGGTCTTATAAACTACAAACATGGAATCATTTACTAGAAATACGTGCTTTTGTTTTAACATGTGAGTGCCCATGGGCGGCTGTATTACTTAATATCACGTGAGCCTCCTGCTCGTTTGCATCCTATTATAAAAAAAAGAAATAGATAAAATAATTATTAGTATAATGTTTCCCACGTCATATTAATAAATGATTTACGATGTATTTTTTACTGAAAAATGTACTGTAATTGTTTTTAAATGTTTATATAAAACATTAAATAAATAACTTACCTGTGTACTAATGAATCGCCTGCTTCCAGATCTGCTGAGGGTTCCACCTCTCACGTTGCTGTCAGAAAGTTCAACTTCAGCACCACCATCTGCAGCACGACGGCGTGACAGCTCACATAATTCTGCTATTGGTTGCACCTGGATTATAATGATAAATAAAGCTTGATTTTTATTGATATAGCCAGGGAGTATGAGTAGTATAAATAATATTTAAATCTTTAAAAAAATTAGAAATTCTGCATCATTTTTCAAATCAAAAATCAAAGGAAAAAAGTTATTTTTATACATTTTTCATTGTAGCGTTTTATCTCGGGCCATCATACCTTGTGTTAGAAACGTAATACTTAGGGCAAGCAGTAAGATTGAGTATAGTACGGTGAAAACGGTGCATTGAAAACCATTAAATATTATTTAAAATGGAGCTTTCTCCGTGATTACGTTAGTAAGCAATAAAATCAGAGTTTTTAAATAATTACATTTTTAATTATAGAAAAGTTTATGTTTCTTTAAATGAACGTAAGTCATTAAAATCAGTCACGGGTATTTGCGTTACATTAAGAATGAGAACTTCTTTAGTGTACTGTTATTTTTCGTAACGGTGTATGGCTCTCACAACTTTAACTTGCTTGAAACAATACAAAACGTTTATCACATCAAAATATTATTTCTACCTAGTTCAGGTAGAAATCATATTTTTCGATCGTCCTTACCTTTATAGTTACGAAATCCTGACTGCTTTTAATAAGATCAATTACTTCCTCTCTGCTTTTACCCTCAACGTTTACCCCGTTTACTTCTAAAAGCCTGTCTCCAGGCATGAGTCCTGTTTCACTTGAACCAGGATATGAACCTGGTTCAGCAAGGATCACTGCTTTGTACGTTAATTTACTGGTCATTAAATTTCCATTACATTTATTGTCACCGTTTACCAGTGCTATGTCAGTGCCTGTCAAATCTTTCATGTCGCCGATAAAAATTCTTTCTTGGATCACTGCCCTACGAAGGCTGAATCCAAAGTCATTTCTTGGAGCTTTCTGACGTTGTATCGTCAAAACTCTAGGTTTAGGCAAGTGCAATGGAGTTATTGTCGGTAATGGTAAATAAACGTCGTCGAATGTACTAGTCCTGGACCATCTGTGAAATCCTTGTGATTCCCCGACAGGGGAAGTAGAAAACGGTGGTGTGGCGAAGGAGGAGTTGGTAGTATCGGTAAGGGAATCGGCACTAGGCGACGTAGAAGTTACACCAAGGTAACTATTACCATTACCATTTGTCTTAGGTGCTTCATCGATATCTTGTTTTGTGATAGCTGAATTTGCATTATTTTTATAATTTTTGAATTGGGTTTCAACAGGACTATGGATTACTTTTTTGGTAAAGTTTTGAATCAGTTGCATATCGTCACTTGACGATGTGCTCTTAGAGGGTGGGATACCATAAGATATAAGTTCATTTTGCTGCGTATTTCGCGCCAAAACATTGGAATCTTGACCATTCGAGAAATCTACGGTATCTGAATTATGGACATTACTTTCTTGGGAATTTGAGCTAGTGTTGCTTAAGCGCGGACCTTTGAGTATGCCTCGTTTTGGTGGGCGTGGTGGTATAGGAGGTAAATTCGGGGCTTGACGTGGGCTGATATTAGCGTTGTTTGGATTATTCAAAGAATTTAAGGAAGTCTCTGAGCTATCTGACTGCAGGACTCCATCTTTTTTGTGCCAGGTATGAGTGGTTGGGTAAATCGGCGACAAATGATTGTTTTCATCACTAAGGTTTGAATTTGAACCAGAGGTATTGATTATTGGGTAATTGGAATAATTTGAATCCTGTTCAAGATGTGCGAATAGAGAAGCCGTGTAATCAGCAGTGATTCCAGAGGGCAGCTTCTCCTTCTCTTTACGACGGCCTCGGAGTTTCAAAGACCTTCGAACCTGAAACAAACGATAAACTTTGTAAGGACTGAATATGCGAGGATAAAACTAATATATTGCTAGTTTTTCTATTTGGCTAAACTTTACATTTAGTAGCCGTAACTAGTCTAACATATCTGAAAAATTACTTTATACTCTAACTATAGATATCATAGACATTATAACAGGTTTTATAGTTTTTGCTTTTCTGTGACGAAACATCTAGTTTCTGCTATCGCAAAAACTTGCATACCGAGTATCAATTAATGGAGACTGCAATGCAGTTAATGAAAGTGTACACATAAATAATCGAAACTCGTTTTCTTAAACGAATATATGAATGGTTACATATAATGTAAACAGAGAAACAATGCTGTAATAGTATGCAATATTGTTTATAAAGCGATGATCAAATTGTGACATAATCTCCCGTACTCCAGAAAATATTACACGATTTCTAGTAACATTTGATAATAATGTTTACGACGAAAACATTCATTGTAAATATTGGGCAACACACCAATGTCCCGAGAGTCACTCCAATTAATTTCAAGCCTTTTCGTTCAACTTTAACCAAATTTTCCATAACTGAGCATCAAACATTAACGGCACACGACCACCGACCTACTTGTTTCACTCTAGAGTCTTGATGCCAAGAAACTCATGAAGCACAATTTGTTGATATAAACAAAATAGTTGAGAAAATAAACACTGTAATGCGATTGTATAATCAATTACAGCGTATACGAACATAAAAGAAATCAATAACGCAAAAATATATTATAATATATGTAGTAATTACATTATAATTTTACGTGATGCTTGAAGACTTGGATATTTTGAATAGGATTGTAATTCAAATATTTTATGTACAACCTTTGTGTATAACTTTTAATGATGTGAGAAGGTCAAGTCAAATCGCAAATCTTCTTAAACACAAGCAATTAAGTATGAAACTAAAGTTCAAGATTCTTATGCTATTAATGGGAGTTAGGCTACAAACTAAATCTTTGTATTTCAAAACATTTGACCTAAACCGGAGCCTCCTATATCCGGAAAGGGCAATACAGTGACAGAACTCAAGGCTACATATGACTTGAGATAAGACGTAAATTACTAACTTTAAATGAAATGTTATTTAATATGATTTATTACCCTTTACGCTATAATGGCTAATGAAGAAATGTTAAATATAGTGCCCATGGAATATCAGATTTATCATTAGTAAACATCGGATGTTATCACTGCTATTTATGTTCTGCGTGATTTAAAAATCATAAAGAATATTCAGATGTAATCTGATAATAATCTATTACTTATATTTATCGCGTAATAATCATTCATTGATTATAGAAGATAAGGTATACATATATATCATTACCATCGGTAGCTATCATGTAGATAGATAAAATAGTAATCAAATAGATAACGAGGCTTATGTAAAACTTAAACTTTCTAACTTTAAGTTAGTGTTATCCAAGCAAAATTGATATTACCATTAGTAACTGTCTGATATAAAATTATATTCTAACAATCCAGGATTTATCTTTTTTTATATAAAATCAATTCCACTTACAGACAAAGTGGATGTTAAAACCAATAAAATTACTAGAAAATCATTGGCTTCTCCCTAATTATTAGAGTATATTCTGGCTTTTATTGTTAGAAACTCACCTCCTCCAATCTCAGAGGCTCCTCAAGCCCGGCTGCTATTCGCTCCCGCTTTTCTCGTTCTTTTCTCTCCTTCTTCTCCCTTTTTCTTCTTTCTTTTTCGCCATCCCTTTCCTCATAGCCACCGGAGTCACCGCTTGCCAAAACGGTCGACTTCTTTATGAAGTTAAACATTGTGGAATGTACCTGTAACAGAAAAATATTTACTTCTATCGCTATAAACCACTCTGTATAACATCAGTTTCCAGCACCGACGTAGGGAATATTTCAATACACTTACAGGCTAAATACGACAGAACATTTGTCTATTTCTGAAAAAATACTAAGCAGTACGACTTATTTATAATTTCTACGTAAAAATACATACAAGCTTCTGTTTTACACATTTTATGGCAACTTTTACGACAAAAATTTAAACTGTTTATGGCAAATCATATCCCAGAAGGTTTATTGCGCCGGTAGACATTAATTATTCTCATAGCATCCTCTTTCATTATGTCCCCGAGCAAGAGCAATTCATTTAGTTAACCCATTTTTGAAAACAATAAATGTAAAAACATTTTCTTAATGCAAAACGTGCATTGTTTTAAACTCTTATTTATGACTTTTTTAATACACGTATTGTCTTTTACATAATACAATATTGTATTTGAGGAGCACTTTATATTTACATTAAACTTCTTTATTTAGTATGATAAGAAGAAGAAAAGAAGAGACAAAATAAAGAGAACAGCGTTATGAAAAATAACTAAGGTAATAAATGTTACAGTAAAAATATATAAACTACTAAACTAGTGACCAAGAACAGCCGAAAAAGAGGGAAGGAACTCAGAAGGTGGATAGACTATATTAAAGAAACAGCAGGTGACACATGGCAGAGAAGGCGGGGATTGGAGGAGGCCTTTGCCAAAAAAGGGTCTACAGATACAGTAGAAGAGTATTAACATGGAAATGTGTTTGAATGTAAATTTATCTGAATTATAGGCTTTTATTATTATTACGGACTATGTTAGATTCCGTACAGCTGTAAAATTATAATGTAAAAAATTCGCATGTAAATACATAACAAATACTTCTTATATATATAAGAAGTTTAACTAGATTAAAATTGGTAAATAACTTGATTTTTAAACATTATCCAAAGAAATGTTGTTTTATTTAGAGAAGTGAAATGTTTATTTTTCTGTATGGGGATTTTAAGCCATTTATAATACTACTGGCAGACTCAGCCAAGCGTTGCTCTGGCTAAGGTTTTTGTATACACACATTTTTGTACATAGTAGTAAACTATTCAAGGGAGACCGTAGGAGATGATAGATAGCTTATGTGAAACGTTGGTACTTTTAACACTGCGCAATCTGTTAGAATTGAATCAAATAATAAACAAATATTTGTAATACAATAAAATTACGACTATAATTAAAGATCTAAGCTATCATATCTCTTAAGTTGGACCAGACTGCACAAGGTGTGCAAATTTGATGGATATCGGTTCGGTAGTTTAGGAGTCCATCGCGGACAAACATCGTGACAGAAGATTTATATATATTAAGATTAAAATTTGACACTTCAGCGGTTTAAAAACATAACTTTTCTCTTACTATATTAATAATATGTAGGATATTCATAATAGGTACTAATACAAAGATTATAGAGCTGTTGAATGTACTTTGTTATCCATTATTCAGCGGACACGCTGTCCACGTCCAATGACAATAAACATACCGTTACTTGCTGGAAACTAAATATACTTCTATCAAAACTAACTGTCCTCTACAATAATAGTTCGATCCATACAACCGGTTTCATGCAAATCTCTGCAAATCTATGCCTACTGATTTCGATTTCGTCATCGACTAAATCAAGGATTCCCTTCAAGTAATCGTTCATTACAATACGCTTTACAGAACACGAAACGCCATATTTGGCAGCATTTCTTCGGAACAATGTGCCATTTTTTGCGACGGACGGCCACTTGATGGCACGCTTCATATTGGCAAACGTCCAAAAAATTGCTATTAACTTTTTATTTTGAAAAGGACTCTGTAATAAATTACCTCAACAATAAAACGACAAAAACAAGTTTTCGGAATACGAATGTAAAAAAAATTACAGAATGCAATTTGATTATATTTCACCGCTCGATTGCTTTTTACTTTAATAGTCCGTCTGGATAACATTCTTAAGTGCCTATGACATACGATTAACAAAGCTATTATAATAATCTAGTTGTGCTACAACTCTCAAAGGGACAGCACAAACAAACAGATAGCATCCGTTATTCGATCATTTTTATTTTATAGACAAGTACTTAAGTGATCATGCTTGTATCATATGTAAATTTTTTGACTTGAGACATGCCGGTTTCCTCACGTCTTTCCTTTACAGACGTGATTCGAACGCAAGACCTCAAAGGTAAGGCTAACACGCATAAGCCACTAGGCCTAAACCGATCTGCTTAGCAATATATATGCAGGTTAATGCTTAATTATGATAATAACATAGAAAAGTCTTTAGTTTACGTGAAGTTTTACACTACAATTTTTGTAACACGACACAATTTTGTAATCAGCCATTCGGAATATTGCAAATAACTTCGCGGTAATAAGGCAACATTTACCGAGACTTAATGTTAAGATAATACATTAGGTTACTATTCTAAGAGCTTAATCGCTTGTTATATATTATATAAATCAGCTTTATGTGGCAGTGTCGTACTCTACCCAACTGTAAAGCACTGACGTCGTGTTATGTTATTAAAGTAATAATTTTGCTTTAAAGTTAAATTCAAACGAGTCGTGTGATAATACGGTCAGTGGGCATCGGCCTGAATACTTAGAGTTCCAGACTTGACGACGCCTGCCGCATGCTGAGCAAGTTCAACGAAATCACGAATTTTTTTCCAAAGTGTTTCCTTATTTCTCTACTGTTATCATAGATAGCCTTCTTTTTGATGTAATAAATTATTTTCATACTGCTATGTGGTTGAAAGCTGAAGTTAACATTGTTCTTTTTTTACAATTATTTACAATTTGTTGTAATTATTTGTACTAATTACTATTCCAAAGACTCATCATAATTTTCGTGTAATCATTATGTTATATATAATTATTAATTAACGACTGACCCAAAAATTTGACCTTTCGCATATTGAACAGACGAATAAATTTAATCTTACAACATCGATGCATCATAGGTATTTTCCAATTCATATTTATTGTACATTACAAATGTATTGCTTGACGACGTATTTAGTATATTAGACATAACATCAGATGACCTTTTAATTAAAACTAGTTGGCATATCATTATACTGGGTTATCGTTTGCCGTGTACATTTCAATTATAGTTATGTATCTAATTAGTAATTCAGACCGACCCACGTATAACGAAATGTATAAGATATTGATTCAACTCAACTTTTATGGTATTGAAAGGGATTTTAACAATTAAGCCGATCAGCGAAAATAAAAGGAGAATGGACTGCAAACTTTAATCTGATTCTAAGCGCTGTCAAATGATTTGATCTATTTGAACTTTGACATTTTTGACAGCGCTGAAGCGGGGATCTGATATATACTGCTCAAAACAATTAGCGGAACAAGATTTTTCTCCTTTCTTTTGCTTAAACTAAAATAAGATTTAAATTAACTTGTACGCTATTTTTTACCTTTTTGATTTGTTAAATACTACAATTAATAAAAAAATTCAATTTGTATTTTTTTTATTAAAAAAAAATTAAAATGTGCATTGTAGACAAAAAACTAATTGGTGATAAAAAAGGTCCATCAAAGAAATATTCTTATATCGTTTGAATATCCGTCTTTAGTGACTTTCAGTAACGTGTGTGGCCTCCATGAGCCCTAATCACGGCTCGACAACGACGCGGCATGCTTCGTATGATCCTCCGAATATCTTCTTGTGGAATTCCCTCCCATTCTTCAATCAACGCTTCAGTGAGCTGCTGCAGTGTATGAGGTGCAATCGGACGCTTCCGGATGCGCCTGTCAAGCCAGTCCCAAATGTGTTCAATTGGATTTAGGTCAGGGCTCATGGAAGGCCACTCCATTACACAGATTTCCTGCTGTCGTAAGTAATCTGACGTGATGGCTGCAGTATGCGGCCTGGCATTATCTTGCATTAAAAGAAAATCTGGGCCCATACCATATGGTGCGGGCCAAACATGATCTTCGAGCACATTTTCAATGTAAGTTTGAGCACACAAGCGCCCGGGAACAACGACGAGATCTGTGCGCTCGTCCAAACTAACTCCGCCCCAAACCATCACAGAGCCATATCCAAATTTGTCATATTCCTGGACTGCTGCTGCACTTTATCGCTCGCCTGGGCGTCTGTAAACACGGAGACGACCATCGCAACGTGTTAGAATGTGATTCGTCAGTAAAAAGCACTGGCCTCCAATGTCGAAGTTGCCAATTAGCGTGATTTTGCGCGAACTGTCGGCGAGCTTGTCTATGTTGAATTGTTAGACGCACAGCCCGAACTGGTCGGCGTGATCTCAAATTGGCTTCCAACAACCTATTTCTTACCGTCTGGTCGGAAATTTCTACACCAGTAGCCGTCTTTAGTGTATTTTGTAGATCTCTTGCAGTTGTGGTGCGGTTACGTAAAGCACAGTTGACGATGTAGCGATCTTGCAAACGTGTAGTTTTTCTCTTTCGACCTTGACCACGCCTTCGTGAGTATTCTCCCGTCTCATGGTATCGCTTCCAAAGTCTGTAGATAACAGAAGGGGCTACTCCTAGATCATTTCCTACATAACGCATAGTTCGACCCTCTTCAAGCAAAGCGATAGCTCGGGAGACATGCAATTCAGTCAGATCTGGCATTATGACCTAAACTCACTCGCTTCAATGAATAACAATACTCAAAAGGCTCACTTCAATTTCTATTAATACTCAAAAGATTGAAAAAAACTACTTAAAATGTGTTTTCTGTGATTAGAAAGTAATGAAAATTCAAAGACGTCACTTTGTTTTTAGGTGTTTCTAGACACACTGCCACTTTATTATAGGACTACTAACCAAAACGCCGATGCTCTTTTTTTTTATTTTCTTCGACAATACCTTAATTTTTATTTTATTATTTAGTGGCCAGTAATAATTAAAACCTTAAGTAAAAAGTTTAGTTCTACTTTAAAGTTTTGTTCCCGTAATTGTTTTGAGCAGTATATATATATATATAAAATTATTGAACGTGATCTAGTCTTATGGCTTGACATAAGAAATCAACTCGTTGCGATTTTAGAAGACGATTTAAAAAAGAGTTTAATAATACAGCAATTGGTATGACATTACATGACCTAATAACTTATGCAAATCTCGACTGAAGGTCATACAGAACAGACACGTGTGAAGCCCTATTTCCGAGGTTAATTGCATTAGTTAAAATTAAATCTTTCAAACAATTGCTCGCAGTTGGGGAGCTAAATCTAACCTTTACATGCAAGAAATATTGACTGTAATTAAGTATTTGTCTTTACAAAAACGTTACGTAAATTAAATTTTGCCTACTCGACGTCCTATTTGATTAGCAGTAGATTTTAAAACATTGTTTACTGATGTTAATAATTGTACATTATATTTAGAAATTTATCATTCAACATAGTATTGTGCCTAAGAAATAATCAGTATCTTAATTGACGTAAATGTATCCGACATTTTATAGAAGTTGCCTTTCGGGCGACATACATACACACTATTAAAATATTGTAATCAATCAATCGATGTATATGTAACATATATATATATGAGTTTTGCTAAAGTAGTAATATCAACTACGATTTAAAGTCGAAACTTAGCGAGCTATGACTCCTGTATGTCAAAAACAACATTATGACACTAGTCATAGTTCGCGGTAAAGGTGAGATACAGATGATAATACTCTATGATATATATGTAATGGCATATACAGCGTTCTCACCTTCTTCGTCAGACATGCTGAAAACTGGTGGTAAGTTTCACATTTATAGCAACCGACAAAATCTAATAAACATGCCTTCGAAATGTAAAGAACGAAATATAATGGTTTTTCCTTATTAAGTAATCCAGCAATAATCAAAAAATATCAATATCTATTGTATGTATTGTTAAGCTACATTTTCTTTTCGTTTAAAATTCTTTAAATTATAATACATTGAGGCTCATTAATAAAATGAATGCAGGACAATTCTGACGTCAGAACGCCATCATGTGGAATGAAATGCGTCAATGCACTTTGTAATAATTGGGTTAAGAGCATTAACAGACAGAGGATGTGTTCACGTTCCCATTAGTACAGTTAATAACAAAATAAATTCTGGTAAGTTAATATTTACTTAGTATTCATTCCAATTTCTCATCATGATAAAAACCACTTTAGACAATGGCTATAGGAGTGTATACAATGGCGCTTTAAATATGTACTTAATAATATTTTAATGAAAATAAACTTGGTGGGATTTGTAAAATATTATAAAATAGTTAAGTAAATATAAAAAATAAAATAAACACATATTATACAATTTGTAGAAGAATAAATTAGGGAAGTTATCAAATAAGAATGAGGACAAAAATGATAACATATTTAAGCCATTAAGTCTGGACGTCATATTTCTGTTTTCGTGGTCATTTGGTTTTTCTAATAGGCTATTAGAAGCAATTCCAGCATACTAGCCCATACACACGTTGTCGACTTTTTTGATCTAAAACATGCCGGTTTCCTCATGAGGATTTCTTTCCATTGGTAGGTTCACTGTCAAGGACCGAACCTACGACATCAACGCTGAGTCGCATGCAGAAGCCACTACGCCAACGCTGTACTAAATATATAAAGTAAATAAGTCATAAAACTCTGGTTGTCAAGAAAAACAAATACCTATCCGAAAGTGGTTTGTTGATAACATAAGAATTATTATCCAGAATAAAACGAATTAAAAATCGATTATCGCAAGCGAGTGTTGAACTTGATCAATTACTTCAATTTAAAAATAGCCCGTGAGTCGTTTCACGGTGTTGTGAAAAAACTACAACTCGTAATCGAATCTCATTATAATGGCCGGTTCTGTATTTTATACTGTCGATTTCGTACTTATATAAATCTATTAAGTAATGCGATAAGTTATAGCCATAAATATTAATGAACATCATCTTAGTAACTAGAATAAAGTTGATAGAAGAGAGCAGCAGCTCAAGGAGAAAGAAAGAGTAGATAAAGAAATATGAAAAAGGCCTTTAACCGTAAAGAGGTTCCGATCACTGGTACTGAAGGAAGTTAGAATAGCAAGTAAGAAGAAAGTACGTATAACAAATTTAAACTTATTGTTAACAATTATAAATATTGAAAATAAGGTTTTTTTTACATTACTTAGTAATTAATCGATAAATTATGTATAATTAACAGATAATGAATTATTTATTTCTATACAGGAGGGTTATTAATATATTTTATACATATATAATATATAAAGCGAATATATATTCGCTCACAGCCACCTTAAAGATTATGTCATTAATTCTCGGATATCTTTAATATTTCAACACGGTGCTCATGAAAATTAAGAAAAGTCCATTTGAACGAATTGGAAGTCGTACAAAATCGAAAGATTCGTAAAATATTTAAATAACAACGAGCCAACTTACGGCCCAGTCTAAGCAGAAGCAAAGTGTGGAACAAAATCTCAATCGAAATGTTCTAAGCCGGAGCAAACAATAGTCCCCCAATACGAGAACACAATAGAAAAGTAAGGCCACGCGCCACACAATAGGCTGGAATGCAACTCGACCTGCCTTAATTACCAAGTAAATTATCGCTGCTATGTTTGACAAGCATGTGCAAAAACATCTTACTACTCTCAGTGTTCACGGCACGCCAAATTCCTTCATGAAAATCAGACGAAATTTTCTCTAAATAACACAAACAAACTGTTGTTTGTGTTGTTATATGAGTATGAATATGCATATCCAGACAGATTTATCCGAACCAATACGACTTAGGATACTTCAAGAAAAGAGCGTATTAATTCACAAAAGGCAGACAACGCACTAGAAAAGGTACTTAAGTATAGTATTGTAGTTTGAAGTTAAAAATATAAACATATAATTTGGCGAGAATTTTCTTGTTGTATTAAATAGTACTACTTGTTGAAGGTAGACGACTTTTTTATGGATTTAGGTCTAACAATTTGACAGATTCGGAATTATGCGTCGAGTACATAGGGTACCTGAGTACCACATCCTTTTAATTTCATTTTTAAGATATATCGTTATTTTATGATTTATTGTTTCTTGATGTGGGTGGTAAGTACGGCGATATCAATATACGTGCCGTTTTATTCATTTTTGGTTTTATCAATCGCTACAGTAGGCTTCAAACCACAATATATATTTTTGTCAAATGCATATGACCGACATTTCTTCCAACAATTTAATTTAAACTAGCCCTAGTTGACCGATTTGAAACCTGTTCAAGCCTTAAATTAAAACCTTTAAATTAAACTTAACACCGACACCAACTTTTTTAGAAAGAATATGAATTTTCAAAGTCTACGCCTTTTAATAAACGTCATCAAAGATCTGATTTGAACACAATTGTAAAACACAACGGCTATTCAGTGAAAGCGCAAAGCACAGTTATTTTCCCATATAAAATAATACCGGTTTAAAAACACGCAAATTCAAACATTTTTGCCATGACTGTGCGCATGCAAAAACATCAGACTTAGTTTGAGTACTCAAAGTATTCAACAAATTATGACTCGTGTTGAAAGATAAGAAAACCTACATACTCGCAGTGACTTAAATCGTGTTAGCCATAACCAGAGTCGTGACCTTAACATTGTGTTGACACAGTTGTAACGTACACGTTTTGTTGTAAACGTACTCTTTACCCAATTTCTTTAGCGTTTAGACTATCGATTTTAAGGTAATTTTTAACCTAGTTTATAAAGCTCATACGGATATTTACTGTTACAGTATAAAGGAAAATTTCTACAACAAAATCACGGTGCTGACAAAGATAGCATTACGATAAGACACCAACCGTCTACTATAAGCAATGTAAAATATATAAAATAATAATCTTCTTCGTCTTTTGTTAATCTGCTTTATTATTAAGAAAAAACAACTTGCTCGGCTTCAGCCGGTAGGCCTTGATAAATTATTTAATCAAGGCCTATATATTGGATAAAAACACAAAAAAATTGCGCAGTAGTTTCTGAATTTATTGCGAACAAAATAGACACGGGGAGGATTTTTTTGTATGGTATAAAAGGATTTTATAGGCATTATGAAGTTCTGTAACTTTTCTCTAGATCTCGGTCATAGGTATATCTTTCATCTTTAAGCCAGCGTTCGTAAGAATCGTTTCCGTTGGACCGTTTAAAATATCTGTCGTTTAATTTTTAGGCCTAATATATATATATATATATATATATATATATAGGCTAATCTATTTGTAAAATAATTTTCAAAATCAGTTCAGTAGATCAAAACAAACAAGGGGTAACCCCTACAACCTTTTACACTTTACACGCAAGAGAGGATATTTTAGGTGGGTAGACCAGATAAAGGAAAGAACCAGAAGGTTGTACATGGTAGAGAATGGCAGGCCTTTGTAAAAAAGGAGACACACAAATGAATTCAATCATAGAAATGCAAATGAATTTAAATGCAAAGTACCTAAAATACTTAAGTAAATGTATTTTATATATTTGGTAATATACTATGTTTACATTTGCTCAGGATAGATTCCGGTAACCTTGCACACGCTAAGTTTTAGAATTTGGAGACATTATTCTTGTTGTATTAAATATTACTGATTTTTGAAGGTGGACAGTTTTTTGATGGATTTAGGTCTAACAATTTGCCATATTTGGAATTAATTTTATTTTTAAGATATTTCGTGATTTTATGATTTATTGTTTCTTGTTGTGGGTGATATCAATTATACTTGCCGTTTTATTATTGACTTATTATTTTTATTACGTGAAATATGACCCATAAATAATTAATATCCCAGTCTCAATCAACTCGAATAGGATAGGAAGGAAGTAATTGTAATAAAAAACACTACCCACTTAATCACAACGTCATGCTCTTCACTAAAGACACTTAGTGAGTTCAATCACCTGATTACGCAAGTTTGTTGATACATCTTCATTCATCGTAACGTGAAATGAGATCGAGGTAACCACAACCTGCTTGAAGAAACAATGAACTATAATTGTTGTTGATAGTTCCTTATTTATCTGCGATTGGAAAGTTTTAATAGGATACGATGATGACATATTTAAAATTGAGTGTTATAAAAACTCTGTTGACTATTCTGTGTTTTCTTGATAATATTATGTTATAGATAATATGTAGGTGAACAGCTGTGTCACAGACACGCCGGTCTTGGGATAAGATTCAGAGACTTAACTGTCTTCTGCAATATATTCAAATCCAATGGGTTTTTGAAATACGGCCCGAATCTTACCTTTAGTACTATATTATTATTTAAACGTTCTAAACGATTACTAAAGAAAAGGTGTAAAATTCTTAACAGCAGCATCGCACTCGCGAGCCATGGCCGCCGCTTGTTTGTTCTATGATAAAAACTTAAATTGTTTCATAATATAAATGCCTTACATAAAAATATCTTTTCACCAACGCGCCGTTCGTGATATATATTAGGAAACAGTTAATAATTGTATTGTTCGTAAACAGTTGCAACATTTAAGAGCTCGGAAATACCGGATATATATCTATGCCATAAAGGTGAAATAAAAGATACATCATACAAACGATACCGTGACTAAAAGTAAGTAGAGTAGTATTGTACTCGGTCTGTATTTCTTCACTATTCGTTTCTGAACGATTTTGTGAAAATGGTATATTAATATATCAATCCGTGCCGGTCACATCGCACGAGTTTTCATGGCTAATGGGTCAAAACTGTTCTTACTGGGAATGGCCCAGGAATAAAAAAGAGAGGACGCCTACCACAAATCTGGGTAGATGAAATAAAAGAAATAGCGGGGAAAGGAAAATCGTAGCGAAGCTGAGTGAGACAAATGGATAAATTTGTATACCTAATGAAAATAGCTACTGGTACGTTCGATAGTACCGAGTTGTTAAGCAAAATAAACAAACGAACATATAACAAAACTGTAAAAAACATTAATCTATTACATATACCTAAAGTAAATACAAATTATAGAGGTAGCAGCTTTATGGTTAGAGCAGCGAAAATAATTAATAAGTTAACTATGGACATTGATATGTTCGCCACGACTTTGGTATCAGCAAGGAGAGCTCTGACACAATTATTTCGATTATGATCAAATCAAATCAAAATATCTTTATTCATATAGGTAAACATGTACACTTATGAACGTCAAGAAAAACAAATTAAATTAACTGTAAATTTACATTTACAACCAGTTCGCAAGTCAAGGGCGTAGAGCGGGTAAGAAGAACTGGCAAGAAACTTTCCGCCACTCTTTTCAATCGCCAAGTTTTTAATACAAATTGTTAGAACTGGAGCAAATCAATCCCAAGGATTAGGATCATTGAAGTATTCGTCACATTTATAAAAGGCTTTATTAATTAATTTACTTTTAACAAGGGCTTTGAATTTATTTAGTGACAGTTCTCTAATTTCGCTTGGGAGTTTGTTGTAAAAACGAATACAATTTCCATATAAGGAGTGGTTTATCTTCTGGAGCCTGGTTGGTTGGATGAATGACCTTCGCGTTCTTTTATTGACAACTAAATTAAATTCTGGTTTTTCTTTTTGCTGTACAGCCAAAATATTTAGCATATTTCCCTTCCTTTTAAAAAAAACTATATGTGAAGATTTTTAATTTTCTTACAATGTGTAAAAGATGAGATGCTGTGAATAAATTTGAAGGACCCCGTCGGAAATGATGTATTATTATAAAATATAAAAATAACATACTAGAATAAAGGTTGTTTTTATTAAGTAGGTATATTTATTTATATCCATTATACGTAATAAAGCCTATCACCAATATCTATCTAGCCCTTGATCGTGACTCAAGTTCGTAACACTGAACTCACAAATTACCATACAAACATTGGGTCTTGAATACTCATCATTTATTCTAACCACAAGACATAACTGTAGCTCTCACACTATGTAGTCGTTGTTTTGAATTACAATAACTCTACGCAAGAGTTATTATAGTGGATTACTTTTGACAGAACGTAGTATTGACATGATTTTGCTCAGTAGGCATAGGTGAGGTCATTGACCCGAGGCTGATTATGACGTTTTAGTCGAACTTTACAAACATGAATATCGCAAACAGATTACAAAGGACCTCTTATAACGCTGCTATTGTAGACATTCAGTCAATGTTATAAAACTACTTACTTGACTGAACATACTTTGAGGGTACTGGGTATATGCCTAAGTTAATTCAAAATTCTGAAGTGTCTTAATAAACATTATGTTGAAAACATTTGACATGACAAAATATAAATAGTATGGTGATATTCCCATAGTTGCTCGCAGGAGATCTCTCAATTCTGCGAGCGTTGGCGAGAAACTCATCAGACATCAAGCGACGCAAGTGATGTAGGTGATACACTCTAAAGAGATTACAAGTGGTGTAGGTGATACACGCTTAAGAGATTACAATCGTATCCCAACTCAAAAGTACGCACGGAAATCGGAAGCACGGCCGTCACAAGTAAAGCTGGCGTCGTAGACATAGCGAAGTAAAGAGAGCCAGAAAGACTTGCGATGTGAAATGCGAAGCTCAACACCGAACGCGATGGATGCTAACTTTGGACACCCTCTGCCCTGTTCAGACAAGTCATGTAAACGGTTCATATTTTTACTAACATTTTGAACATTTGTTGTATATGTATTTTATTAATGAGAACTTCGGAGATACAATCCTCTATCAAAAATACACTGAGTTATAGGATAAAATTATCTATAAAGCACAACTATCATATAATTTTCATAGTAAAATCTACGATTCGGAGCCATTAATGATTATTTTTTTAGATACAGATCTCATTTTTCTTTGAAGCAAAATATAAATGTATGGGCTCGTTAATCCAACGGCGCAAATTACATACTAAAGCTAGTGTAAGTGCAATTGACATCTGTTGAGTCTGACTATGATATCGAATATCGAGGAAGTTTGCAACTAAATCGTTCACTTCCGTATTTCAATATTAAGCTTGTAATATAATATAATAAAGAATACAGTAATAACATAATATATTGATTGTATTTTTTATTATTAAATTTAAACGTAATATGTCGCTGAAAGAACGATACGACTTATCTGAATAATACAAATTTGCGTGAATCGAAAATATCGTTCGACTCAAATGCGAAAAAATCTGATAACATCCACTTGAACTCACACACAATAAATTAATTATTTTATGTGAAGAAAAAAAATTCTAACCCAAAAAAGGGACAAAAATATTCAATGTTATGTAACCTATTCATAACATTTTATACAAATTCATATACTTAGTTATTAACACATTATTGTACATTAAAAATAGCTTTTTACATAGATTAACATAAAGTGACTATCTATGTAAATCTCTGTATAGACGGACAGCCTAAATAAAAGTTGGTTTATGTACTAGCTACTACTGTTCGCGCATCCGTGCTCTGGGGTCAATGGACCACTGCTTACGGAAGAGAGGAAGCTTTGAATGATAACTATTTTATAATACATACTAGAGAATCCAGGACACGGCTGCGCTTGCAATACATTGTACTATTCTATAATCGATTACTTAATAACCACTTGTTGCTAGTAAATAATTATTATAATATAATAATCTGCGGATTAATTGTACAAGCAAAAGCTGTTCTCGGTAAGTAAATAAACTTTTAAATAAAATATTTTTTATTGTTATAGCGGACCTTTTTATGGTTATTCAACTCAAATAAGGAAACAAATCATTTTTTCTTTATAATAACTATGTACATATAAGAGTAAATTTATGTGATAATATATACACCGAATCATGTTCTATATTTTTAAATAAAATAGAAATATAGTACCGTCTATTACCGAGTCAATTTTAATTATTGTTATCTAAGTATAATTTTAAAATTAAAATTTAGTTCATTAATATGCCTTTAGAAATTAAATGATAATTTTGTGTACAGGAAAATGTAGAATTATAATGGAATTTACCCATGACACAATACTGTGGTAATAATGCTTTAAGTAAATAATTTAATCCAAAATGACAAAGTCAAGAGAACAAATACTTAAAAAAATATATTGAAATTCACATGAAATTATGTTTTCTTTCTTTATTTAATCATTTAGATAGATAATTATGTCACGAACACTTATTGGCTTCTACCGTTGCGTATCTGCAATGCGCCATGAAAATCCTCTACGAAAACCTACCGATTGCACAGAGTTACGAGATTGCCAGCAATTGCTTATTACATTGTCCACTTTCTATCTCAAAATTGCCTAACGTTACGCAGTTGATGCGACAAAAACAGATAATGCCCAACTAATGCGTCTAGGACATTACACAGGTTTCATGTAAGTGTATTTCTGCAATTCTAAACTTAAACAATTAAAAAATAACCATCCTTAAAGCTTTTAAAATATTTTATAAGTTTAAAGGATTTTTTTTTCGTTTAAAAAAATGACGATGTTGTCATTTTAATAGTCTAACGTCTAGAAATAAGTCAATATTGTTCTAGTTAGTTATTTCTATTTGGTTATTTGGGTTTCAGTCATCTTAGAAGTTTCCTAGTAGAGATCCTGTAGGTGTCTTTTAGATAATAGTTAGCACTTTTAGACATTTTTCATTTTTCAGGGTAATGGGCTAAGTCAGGAGAGTCACGAGTAACAGGAGCGTTTTCAATATAATGTTTTAAGTAATAGTATTTTGTACACTTGTGACATATTCTTCTTCATATTAGTTACATCAATACAAAATTTATGAATAACTGTATTTCGAATATGTCTTAACTGGATTTTAAACATTGGTCGTTCCATTACCCTTACCTATATTTTACAATAAAGGTATGCCAAAATGAATCACGACGGAAACGGGAACGCTATCACACCTCGAACTTGTATGACTATGACGTCACTGCTGAATCAGCACGACCACTTTCAAAAAGGGTGAAGACACAAATCTATACAATACTTAATATATGGTAACATTAAGACCCGAAAACGCCTAATTAATTATCCGACAGCGTATCAGGTATAGAGCCTTAAAATATAATAAAAGAAATAATATTGGTATTTTAAAGTAATCCGAAACTTATACTTTTAATTATGGATGAGCTGCGAAAGCTATTAAATTGATAACACACAAATTATTGTTCAATGAAAAAATACTTATTATTCAACTATTGTTAATAACACGGATAAATATAATTTGTGAACATCATAGGTAAGTAATTTTTAAAAGCTAAAATATGAGGCATTATTTTGACCTCAAGCAAAATGGTGTAGGTATGTAGGTAAACACGTGCGGACCCAGCTGACGGTTCACCGGTTCGCGAGCTAATATTGATTCGGCGCGAGCGTGAGCTTAGCCGCGTGCCAAGCCTTTTTTATTAAATTCTTGCTTCCTTGTGCATTATCAGTGGTAGAAAATATACTTATGGCTGCCCACACCCTTTTTATAATACAAAAAAATTCCTGTAAAAATTGAATGTTTTACTAAATTTCAGTTTTTAGGAATACTGTATTACATTATAAATCTAAGCTTAAATGATGGTAAAAAATATGTCATGAAAAAAGGTCCCGTCTTAGTATAAGAATATATCATTCAAATATTATTATTAAAATAACACATGATTTAAACATTAAAAAAAATCTATTTCATTTTATTATTATTACCATGTAATTGTTCATTTGATATGCATGAATATCTCAATTAAAAAAAAATGTTGGCCTTTGCAACATATATTTCTATTACTTGGCAATATACATATATTAAATTGAAAGAATGGTAATAACATTTTATTACAAATGAAAACCGAGATACAAAAAGATAATATATGCAGCATGTATGAGTTGCTATAAATTTCTTTCTTAAAATAACAATTTAATCTTAGACCCAACATACCTAGAATAAAAAGAAAGATATCAATTGAATATATATCTTTTTACTTATATGTTTAATATAAGACTTCAGGGAAAATTTACATGATAAAGAGGAAGGTGCTTAAAATAGTCATACCATTATATATAATTATTACTTACTTATAATACAAGAGTAATAATTATATAGTAAAATACTCTAGCACAACAGTAGCGCAGAGGTTAAAGTTTAAAGGTTTTTATTAAGTGGTCATATGAATCATCTCATAATCCCAGAAACTTTAGTATATAATTATATTAAATTGAAGAATGTTTTTCTTGTTTGGAATTTTTTTTTAATTTTATCACCATAAAGTCCAGTCATTTCATTAATAATAGCGTGCCTACAAAGTAACCGTTATTTTATGAACTATAAATGTCTTAATAAAAGTATGATAACTGTAAGTATTAGATACATATGAAAGAATTAACTTAAAGATCTATAAACAATTGAAGTCCTCTAAACATTTACACCGCTAATAACTATGCGGTATATTGCCTACAGATCTATGTTAACACAAAACATAAAACAGATACAGTCATTACATACTTAACTGTGAATGACATAGCTCAGATTTATCTGTAAGCATCTTATTAAGCTTAATAAATATTTACTAACCAGTTCCTATTTATAATCCAAGAAATAGGGTGAAGAAAATCCCCGAAACCTTCTAATAACAAACACTCAGCAAGTATCACAATTTTCAGTCATTATTTATATTATTTAGAACACTTCACTAAGGAAAATAAAAAAAAAGAACACATCCGCACTATGTTCGAAAAAGCCATCATACGACATTGATGTAAACTCAAAGGAATGCATTAGAATTTCGATTTCTCTGCCATACAATTAATGGCACTAGGAGGCATAATGTACCATATTTATAATCCGAAATTTTTGATATTTCATACAAAGGTGTAGCAGGGTATATTATATGTTCATAGACCGAGTAGATTAAACCTGATGGCTGGTATTATTTTACAAAACTACTATACGGTCTTTTGACAAATGCATAAGCAGTACGTACTTGTCCAATACAGCATACGCGATTCACTAAACGAAGTTCTCTACTCCTCACATATTATTTACTGTCTACTGCTGTTCTGTAATCTGTGTCAATGTGCCAAAGTAATTTGTCAAAACATATCCAAATATTATATAGCTAAATTAAAGAGTTCTCACTGTCCTTAGAATAGATGCATAATGATATGCTTTCGAAATTGTTAGATTACCATAGGTGAAATGTTAAATGTCAATGCCATGTTTCATACTAAAATTAGACACATCAATAATTTTAAAAAGTAAATTTTGTCTTGAATAAACATTAATATATTTTGTTTAATTAAATACTAACCCAAACTATTTGTAATTTTTTTTAAGAATATACATTTATTATTGTTTAAAAATCTTCTTAACTGCTCTCTAGTGTTGAATTTATTAAGCACGATTAAAGCACAGACTATCACAAACATTTCAACTTGTCATAAACTAGATGGCGTTATAAATACGCAGGAATAAGGTGTGCCTTAAGGTTAAAAAAACATATTTTTAAATGTATTATTTATTTTTCAACGTATAATACATACACAATTTAAGTATTGTTGTAATGATGTTATTAGTGGTTGCCTGTTAATTTCTTCAATTAAGCACCTTCAATGTGGTACTGTCCCAAAGCAGCCAAGCTGTTGGCCTGTAGAAAATTTGATAAAGTGATATGGTATGCCTAATATTGAAGATATTATTATGAATAACAAGTCTTAGTTTTACAAAAGCGATACTATATTATCCAAGTTGTGTGGTTGTGACAAGAGATGTCGTAACCTACATCGAACGCACGTGAACCCGTTCGTATATACCTATGTATATTATATACTGTAAATATTCGGTAAACAGCATGATTCAAGAACAATTTAGGTTATTGGTAAAGCTCCAAATTTATAAATCAGTTATTTTGCCTATTACATTGTAAATACAACTTCACAATAGAAAACAAAAGCGAGGAATATTAGCCAGTGTTCTAAATCTGTTTCAGTTTACACTAGAAACATACCTTAGCTCTCTTAATAAGTGCAGTTTGCGCTTTTGTCACATTCTTATCTTGTCCAGCCCACGTTTTCCAAACAGAAGCTTGAAGTGCCCTCCCATAGCTAAAGGTTAGGGCCCACGGTTTCTTCATAGGCGCTTTATTTATAGCATTCAAGTTCACTGTCGCTTCTTCTTCTGTCTGTCCACCAGAAAGAAAAGCTATGCCTATAAATATAAAATTGTAAAATGTAACGTGTAGTCGTATACATATTTTCGAAATGTTGTTTCTCTTTGTATTCAAAATAGCAGACAAATAAGGATGAGTTTACTCTCCTATTTTTTTCTAAATAAGGAGTTAGACAAAATTAACAATTAATGAACTTAAACGTACAGAATTTTACACTCATTAATATTAAAATGACGTTTACATGGGCGGCAGTTATACTTAAAACCAGATAAGCCTCGACGAGCCTCGGCAAGAGCCCATTTCTTCCCTGTTCTACAATTTTTGCCGCCTCTTGAATGAACCTATGTTGTCCTACTTTTTTCGAACTGTGAATATTTGTGAGTCGGTAATATAGAACGAAGCTGATTTCTATTAGTAGGTAAGGTCCAAAAATATATTATGCACCTGGAACGGCTGCCGGAACGCCTCTTAACAGAGCTGTGACCGTTGCTACAGCTATTTCTTCAGGACTATTACGTACTTGGCATCTTTTTCCAGGGGTTACCTAAAAATCCTTTAATATTAAGTTTTATTCGTAAAAAGTTTTTCATTTACAATAAAATCTGTCAGAGAAGAGTTAAATCATAGTTTGAAAATGTCATGCTGATAAAATTCTTGGTATATATTACGTAATTTATTAATTGTTATAAAATTTAAACACACAATTAAAGTAATTGATACATTTTAATTACTTAAATTGTAAAGATAATAAAATTCTAAAATTAAAATAAAATTCTAGACATGGGCAAAGGCCCTCCTTACATAATTCGATAATGCATCAATTTATAATTTGTGTAATTAAAGTACGGATCCAACTTGTATGGATGTCAAATAAAGATCTGACAATCTTACCATATTAGGCTTAAGCAATGTTCCCTCGAGGAAAACATGGTGATCATTCAGTGCTTTATAAACCGCTGCAAATACAGTTTCTGTCACCTTTTGAGTTCTTATAATGTCATGGTCCCCTAGTAAAATAAACCAAAAAAGCAAGGCGTTACATACGGAAAGATTAAAAATATATTTTAGTCTTCTTTCTGTCCATGCGATTTTAATTATGTTCTTCATATTTACGTTTCAGTGTGTATGTTAATGTTTGGTTAGATCCAGTAGAAAAGTTTACGTTATAGGAGGTAAAGAGAAGGTTTGGAGGAGTATATGCAACAAATTTAATACTATAATTTGAATATTATACTTTACTCTTTATACACCAGGTGATTTTTATATAATGTTAAATTTTTCGTCTCTTTTTATATGAATTATGAACGTTTTTTTGTGCCTTTTTTCTGATATTATTGAAACTAACCGCCGCCGCTGGTACTTTTATCGAGTATTCTTGGAAACGTACATTACTACTGCCGCCTATTCTCCTGATACTCACCATCCAACAACACATCCGGTTCCACAATAGGCACAAGCCCTTCACTCTGGCAGATGGAGGCGTAACGAGCAAGAACATTAGCAGTACTCTCAATAGCAAGGACAGAAGGGCCGTTAGGTGATATAGTGAGTGGTGCTCTCCACTTTGCGAACCGACATCCTTGCTTCTTGTATTCCGCGCAGCGCTTCGCTAGATCGTCGAGCCCTAAAAATTGGGTCCATTTTAAAATTAATTTTTGTTTTATTCAAACTTTTTTAAGTACCTTTTTTCAATTGACTATGATCGGTTGATTAATTAAGTATTGATAAAGAATATTGATTTTCAATCCTGCTGAATGAAAATAACCAAACCGAATCTCCGAATATATTAATGCTAAATATACTAAACGTTTTACGTTCATATTTACTTGTACCAAGATTTTTATACTCTTTCGACGATACCTTGAGTTGTTACTTCATCCGTATACGGTAATGGGACGACATCCTTATCAACCTTCACTCCTGGTATTATGTTTTTCTTTTCCAATAGTTCTATAAAACGAACTCCACTGTCCGTCTTCTGATATACAGTCTCATCATAGAGAATTACCGCTGATACATAGTTTGACAAGACCTGTTAATCACCAAATTAGTTCATAATGATAGTAAGTCAGTAATTAAATCTGCGTATAAATCTAAAAGCTGTAGGCCTATTCTGTAAAACAACATGGCTTCGGAATGATTTCGATATATATATAACATAATCCTAATTTCAACGTTGTTTTTATTTTTCCTGTGTTGAAACTTGATAGTGATAAAATATTTCCATTCCCTTTGTTTAGATTTCGAGGTTACATCGCTTTAAAAAAGGATTATTAGCTTTTTTTACTATGTATTACAGCGATTTAAAATAATGACATCGCGCTAGCTTCTTATAAAAGTCATGTTAAACTCGTATTATAAAAATTATAGTTGGACAATGCCACCTCGGACTATAACAATTTAATGTCATTAAATGACAACATATACTGGAACTGCATTGTTATTTATGGTAGAGTAAAAATTAATTGTCTGGGTATAAAAACCACGCGCGAACTTGATTTATTGTTAGTATATTTTTTATTTTATTTGATAAAACAGTGCTAGTATAGCGAAAATGTTTAAATACTTTGTGGTGCTCTTCATAGGTGCAATGTTTATCGGGAAAGTTAGTATTTTATGTTAATTCGTAAATCTAAATATTTTGTTAATTATGTTTAAGAATGTATGTAACAAAATGAAATGTCAATCCTTTTTTTCAGAGTGAACAACAAGGGCCGGGCGGTGCCGCGGGTAGGTATCAATATATAGAACATAATTTTATTTTTTTTAATTAAAAAATGTTTGTTGTTTGAAATTGTATAAAATTGATATTGTCTAAAGTCTAATTACTATTTGGTCTCTGTCAAACTGCGTTTACGATGTGATGACAAGAGACATATTACCCACTAAACAATTATACAAAAAAGGTAAATATCACTTAAAATTCCCCTAATCTTTAAGTGAAAATAATTTTAACTCTACTAATACTCGAGTTACGTCGCTGCTACTGTATTTTTACCGGGTAGGTATATCATACAGCATCAAATTCCTTGTATAGGTGGTCAAGCCGATTTTGGAGCTGGAATGCACGCGGGTGGAAGTGGAGGGTTCGGTGGTGGCGGACCCAACGCAGGCGGTGAAGCTGGATTTGGTGGTTCGTATTTAGCAATATACTATAGGCCGGTCCGCATTGAGCATAAATATTAATTTGTGTAAAAATCAGTTTGATTAATATAAATATTTAATTAATTTTTTAGAAGGCTGAAATTATATGAATAGAAACTTTTTGTAAAATTAATCTTGATTCTTCTTTTAGTTGGGTTTAACGCAAACGCGGGAGCAGGGGCAGAAGCAGGGCAGGGGGGTAATAAAGGGTAAATACAAACGTAAAACGAAGAACCTAATTTAGTACAATACAATTTTAAAAAGTGAGATATTATTTCATAATAAATTGCATATATATAAATAAAACATATTTTTATTTTATCCTCCTTTGATTAAATATTGGTTTTTTACTTTAAATCAAATTATGTCATAAAAAGAACACCATAAATTTGCCTATTGAGGGCTGGGTCGAGGTTCATGACTAATTACTATACTTACCCCAACTTTAGGTTTTTCCCAGTTTTAAATTAATGTATTGCATGAATAATACAAAACTTGTCACATTATCGTCGCATAATTTGTGCGTCAAAGCTGTGACGTATTCTATCTTCTAGAGTACTACTGTTGTTTTATATTTGACGTTACTGGATGGATTTGATAAATGCTCGAATTGACTATTATCAAACAAAATATCCCTTGAAACAAGTTTTTTACCAAAGAATTTGAAAATATTATAGATATTTCGGCATTCAGTTTTTTATATATTTTCCATAGTAGTTCAATATAAACGCTTTTAATATATGCTATATGAAAACAGATACATATAATACCATAGACTTACATCATCAGATGTAAATAAAAGCTGTCTGTATTTCCGTCTATTGCTTTCGGTATTCTTCAAGCCAACTTGTGCTAGTAGTGCGCCAATTCCCTCTGAAAATTATCGTTAACGTTCTCTAATACAATTACGTATAGCTTTACTATTCAAAATATCATTTAGAAGAGATTCTAGAGAACCTTCTCGAATAATGTTCTTCCAAGAAATATGTCCTATTTAAAAATGTAAAGACCTGGAGTATTTTACCATATCTTCAAATATATTAATAATAATAAAGTAGTGCTACTACCATACCAGTCATGGACTTAGATTCCATAGATTTCTTTGATATTTTAAACATAAGAAGATCACATGTCGTTGATTATTACTTTATATTTAAGACATGCAGGTTTTACGCTACTCCTCTTTTCGAAAACACTCTTCTTAAAGCCGCAGCCAGCATTGGAATACTTGGCGTTGACATATCGAACGACGTTCCGTTTCGCGGTCACTTGGAGGGAAAGGCTAAATTAGCCTCCAAAAAGCTTGGTGTGCTCAACAAGGCGAGACGGTACTTCACTCCGGGCCACCGCTTGCAACTATATAAAGCGCAAATTCGGCCCCACATGGAGTACTGTTCTCACCTCTGGGCGGGGGCTCCCCAGTACCAACTCCTTCCACTTGACCGTGTTCAACGAAGAGCGGTTCGAATCGTTGACGACCAAATTCTCTCCGAGCGGCTTGATCCTTTGGCGTTGCGTAGAGATGTGGGGTCACAGATACAAGATGCAGACATCTTCTACCGCATTTACCATGGAGAGTGTTCAGAGGAGTTGTTCGGATTAATACCTGCAGCTGAGTTTCATCATCGGACGTCGAGGCAGAATACGAAATTCCATCCGTATCACCTCGACGTCCGCCGTTCCACAACTGCGCGATTTTCAAGGCAGTTTTTGCCGCGCACCACCACTTTGTGGAACCAGTTGCCCACTGAAGTATTTCCGAACCAATTCGACTTAGGGTCCTTCAAGAAAAGAGCGTACAAATTCTTAAAAGGCCGGCAACGCACTCGCGAGCCCTCTAGCATCGAGAGTGTCCATGGGCGGCGGTATCACTTAACATCAGGTGAGCCTCCTGCCCGTTTGCCCCCTATTATATAAAAAAAAAAAAAAAAAATATGTACGATCGATTGTTATATTATGTGTACTGAGAAATAAATTTCATTGGTATACAGGATGAGAGTAACACGTTAAGCCACTAGGCCAACAGTACTCTTCTCCTTAACTGAATATCTTTAAATGTTATAGGGTTATCTCAAACCTCTTCTTAATAGCACATATATACAACAAGTAACTGTGAGTGACCACTTTATGACGATCAATATATGACTAAATTATGCAATACACAACGTCTAGCTTTAACCATCATAATATTATTCTGCTATTATTACCTCTATACATACATAGAGTAAACTATTCGAATAATGACTTAGTCAAAGTATTGACCTCATGCCCAATCTCCCTTCTAAAACATATTTTTTAATTTACCATTTGTTTCATCGACAGCCAGTATTCCTTTTCCATGACATACAATAGCTTCAGCAGTTTGCTGTAATTCTTCTTGCAACTTCACAGGCAGGTAGGAAAAGTATGTCATGATTCTGAAAATATTTTAAAACCTTAAGTATACAATTGTCGAAGGTAAAAGACAATAAGCGGCGTTGATCAGTTGTGTATCAATCAACGCCACGTTAAAGTAATTAGAGAATTGATATTATTTCCCATTGTTGTATTGTAAATTCATACATACTTGCGAAATAGTCACCAATTTAATACACTTAAAATAACAAATACCTAAGAAAGCAGTAATTAAGACAACTTAGATATATACTTCAATAATTACTTACACGTAGAGTAAAACAGAATTATTGACGCGTCCGTCAGAACAAAGTATAAATTATGTAATAACTGTTTATTAACTCTAAGATAACTCTGCTGATAGTATATCTTCTCCAACATTAAGTTGTAAATTATAAATTCACTGATATACGCGTCGTTAATGAGTTTCATAACAACAATTTAAGTTATATTATTAAGTCAATTATATTAAGCGTTCTAAGCGTATTATTCGTACAATACACTGCGTCGTATTTATATATTATATCATTACAGTAAATAAATGCTTAATTTATTATTATTTTTTTACTCTTATTTTATGCTTAATTTACCATTGTTATCCTGAGATCAGTGTACACTGAACTGTCAGGATTATGCCCGCATCTTCTATCTACAATTCTAAGTGAGAATTAGAACTCCCAAAATCCAAAATCCGGTAGTTATAAGAGTGATGAGAGAGTTCCTGACATTACTTTTGGTTTATCAGAGTACCACATTCTTACACAATGCATTACAACAGGTATATAACGACCAGCCTCTCCCTGACTACAACAAGTACAAAGCTTTATTTATAGTTCGTACTTAAACTAGTCCGTGATAGTCAGCTCTATGTTTAATTAAAGCATACATAAATCGCAGGGTACTATTTTAATTGCGGTGATGCTTATGTTACGATTTATGTCCAAACAAATTGCTACATTTACGTACGTACTTCTAAGAATTTAGTTACGCACTTGAATTACATTACGCAGACGACACAGGAAAGTGATAAGAACTTAAATTGAAATTTACAACGGGAAGAAATGAAATAAGTGTTTTCATTTGTTAGTCAACTTGATGTCATTAATGTGATGAATATTTTTGCGGTTTCAAGTAAATATGTTAACATAAAAAATCTTCGTCATAAGAGTAAAATTAACGACTAGGGATTTCGTTACATTAGACTATATTTTTTTATGTTATAGGCAGAGGCAGACGGGCAGGAGGCTCATCTGATGCTAAGTGACACTCATAGACACTCTCACTCCCAGAAGGCTCGCAAGCGCGTCGCCGGCCTTTGGAAAGGCTCTTTTCTTGAAGGACCCTAATTGTTTCGGAAATACTTCAGTGGGCAGCTGGTTCCACATAGTGGTGGTGCGCGGCAGAAATTGCCTTAAGAATCGCTTACTTGTGGAACGACGGACGTCAAGGTGATACGGATGGTGTTTTGTATTCTGCCTTGACGTCCAATGATGAAACTCAGCTGCAGGTATTAGTCTGAACACTCTCCATGGCAAATGAGGTAGAAGATGCAGAGAGATCACACATCTCTACGCAAATGAAAGCATAAATAACAATGAATACATATGGACATGAATCCATAATATAATAAGTACTGAGCCTAACTAGTGGCATATAAGGTAAATTACTGTAAATATTTAGTCAACAAGAAGAGGATACTATTATTTATCCTTAACGAGGCATGGCAATGAACTATCTTTTACGTCAACTATTTATGTTAATTCTTGAACTGGTAACTTGAACGATTCCCTGAAGGAAAAATTGTGTATTTATCATACATATTTACAACAAATATAATATAATATAATAAATATTGTTTTTTTTCTATAGATTAAGGTTTTATAGATTAATATATATATATTGTTTTTTATATAACTTCTGGTTATGCACTTCTTGCACTTATCATTTTTTATTTATTGTTTTCTTTTTTACTAGGGTTGCCTGGAAGAGATCGCTTGTTAGCGATAAGGCCGCCCGTTGCATCCTTTGTAATTTATATGTATTGTGTTATTTGTGTTTCTTTCTAGCAACGAAGTGTTAATAAATAAATAAATAAAATAAATCTAAAACAATGTTGGTACTGGGCCAGATGAAAGAGGTGCATCTAAATTATTAAGGCGTTAAAAACAACTAATGTGATTGTTATGGATTGGATGTATTTTGGAAATAGAATTGCTAATGTTACTAGGGAATAATGTAACATTCATTGTGTAAAATTGTGTTTTGGAAATAGAATTATTTTGGAAATAGAATTGCTAAAGTTACTAGGGAATAATGTAACATTCATTGTGTAAAATTGTGTTTTGGAAATAGAATTATTTTGGAAATAGAATTGCTAATGTTACTAGGGAATAATGTAACATTCATTGTGTAAAATTGTGTTTTGGAAATAGAATTATTTTGGAAATAGAATTGCTAATGTTACTAGGGAATAATGTAACATTCATTGTGTAAAATTGTGTTTTGGAAATAGAATTATTTTGGAAATAGAATTGCTAATGTTACTAGGGAATAATGTAACATTCATTGTGTAAAATTGTGTTTTGGAAATAGAATTATTTTGGAAATAGAATTGCTAATGTTACTAGGGAATAGTGTAACATTCATTGTGTAAAATTGTGTTTTGGAGTTCATTACATAAAAAAATATAAATTAGTTTTGACAAATATCAGTTCTATGTCGTTTCTCAGGCTTGTTTAATAACAGCAACGAAGCATTGGAGAACCTAAAACCTTAAATATGTATAAACCCATTGGTCGGCTTCCTGTGATACTAGTTTTATGTACGATCATTTTCTATATGTTTGAATAAATAAATAATTTTCATTTGAGACAGGCACGTGGACGGGTTTTACCATTACTAATTCAATTAAGTATTTTTGCCATTTGGATTTTAATTTGGGTATTTAAACTGTATAATTTTTTAGTTTTGTTAATGCAAATGATTTACGTCCAAACCAAATAACCTATCTTAATCCATTTTTGACCATCTGTGATAGCCATCTAAATTGAAATATTGTAAATAGTGTGCCAATAACCAATCGTCGGATTTTAATAGCGATATTTCTATACAAGGTATCGATGGTAGGTCGGATCGGTTTAAGTGGATAGACCTTTGTATGAAAATGACAGTTCAACTGTGCCAATATCCTATCTTAAGATTTTTTGAACTAAGACTAGTTTTTAAAAGAATTAAAAAGCTATTTGATATGATTTAAACATAGACATGTATATTTTAATATTATATGTACGGTTTTATTTATTAGATGGTTATAAACCATCTGAGATTGTGGATTAAATATTGGGTTCGGGCGTTAGACGATACATACGATTTACTACTGGCTACTCTCTTCCCTGAGTTCGTAGTTTTGAAGCTCTTGAATGGCCGTAGAAAAGAATTTTGTCTAGTTCACTTTTCTGAGACATTCAAAAAACAAACATTAAACATTACATTTACTTTAATTAACATTGAATTTTTGTACATGGGTAACACGGAAACGTTTTAGAACTGGCCAGTAAGAAACATTGATAATGAAAACTTTTTGAATTTCAAATTTAGAACTCTTTGGTAATGGGATAATGCAGTATATTGCATACACTTGTTACTTGTTCAATCTAAAACTCTTGTTATACGTAAAAATTACCCTACAAACCAAACAAAGTTATGATAGGCTGGGATTAGCATTTCTTAATGAAGCCACATATCGTGCCACTATTTACAATAGGCTGACGCCTAAATGTTCCTACGTATGTAAATGTCCTAACGGAAGCATTGTACCAGATGGATTTCCCATACTTAACCGACGACCAGAAACACCTTCTCATGGACAGGTGTCGCCAAATATTAGATTAGTTCAAGTCACAGGTGATGAAAGCTAGATATATATTTATAAATTGCTAGATTGCTAGATAATCAGCTCAGTGCTTGTTTCCATTCGAGGTACGGCTAACTTAGGTAAAGAAAGGAAGAAGACAAGGAAAAAAATGATTACCTCATTCTTTGGTCAGATGTAGCCTCCTGACATGGCACCCTGCGACTTTCATTTGTTCCCAAGAACTAAAGATAAAATTCGGGGTATTCGCTATTCGCCTGAAGATGCGGTGAAAGCGTACGAAAATGCCATACCTATAATATACACCCTTTAGAACGAATGGGCCCACTGCTTTTCTCAGTGGGCCGACGATGATAGAGAAGAATAGAGATTACTTCGAAAAACAATAAAAGTATTGGCAACTTTCTACATAAGGCCGTTTTTAATTTTCTAAAAATTTCAGTGTTACCTAGGTAAGTAAGTGATTAGCCTTTTGTGTCAATCCACACATACATTTAATGAAAATAACTATACAAATTACCTCACGACGTTGCTTCTTACCGTACCTCGCTAGCGCAAGCCATAGTTGCACACATTGAAAGCTAAAAAAATACAATAATCTTTAACCACAGAGCGTAATAACCATAAGTGGCCTGGTGAGTAATTTAGAATATTGTTTAAAGAACTTTATTTATCATCACAAAAAATATATATATTAACATGAGAAACATAATAGTAATATGTATATATATATACGAGCAAGATAGACGCGCCATTAGCCGTCTCAATTTTAGTCAGCTGTGTTCACTCTAACATGCATCTTTAATGCCCTTTTGAATTTGTCAAACACACCAATATTGCGAATTTTATATGGTAATTGATTAAATAATTGCACACCCTCATACCTAATAGACTTCTACATATAAAATGTACGCGGCTTCGGCAAGATATAAAATAAAATATCTGCAATAATGTTGACTGTATACGCTTCTCAAAAATCCCCTGGGTCAATTGCGTCATAGGGAAAATATATACAAAAACCTGACACAATCCTTCTTGAATATAAGCGACCGGCTTGCCTCGAAATTATCATATCCACTAAAGTCGCAAACTTGTTGTGTCGTCTATTAAAATTGTATCCAAATTAAAATATTCCAATCATGAATATTAGAATGTCTCCAATTTTAATGTGCATTTTGTGTGTTGTTATGGTACAAAGCAGAGTGATTAAAATTGATAAAATTCCCATCAAGAGCGAGATGATAATGAAGATTGCAATTCAAATGAACGACAAAGGTGACCCGATAGCTAATATAAAGTTTATTGAGAAAGAAACAAAGATTAAGGAAGTAGAAAAAACTTTGAAGCCAGCAGTTGCTTTTATACCAGACTTTAATGATCGAGCAGGTATTGTGGGGGGGAAATGTCCTATAGGGCAAGTGAAGCGAGGACCAGCGTGTGTGAGTCTTGCGTAATATACGTCGGGAAAACTTTTGCACTGATAAGTTTTTCGTTATTTTCAAATATTTCTGTATTTTTGAACTGAGCTCAAGTATACGTATGTATGGCTTCGGAATGCAACGAATAAAATTAGCAGGAAAACATTTGTAAATAGAATAAACATGTTATTCGAATTATAAATAGCTAGTTAGTGAGACAGCTAGTGAAGAGTCAGACTTAATGTCCTATAAATACATGGTGCATCGGGCGTCCATAGTGAGTCTCCATCACCAACCGAGCCCAGTCTTCAGCCTCCTGTTTCATCTCGCTCCAAGTGTTACCGGCTCTTTTTGCCTCGTCTGCAACTGTACAGCCAGGCTAAAAGGAAACTACGTGAATCTAAAACGAAGGTCAAGCGAATGACCAATGAAGACTATTTAAAATTATGCTAAACTATGTAAATTATTTTATTGCTATAGACAATAAGAAGACAGACAGCTAGAAGACTATAGTCTTAGATTCAATAGATTGGTGAAATCAGGTTTAAACTTCGAAGAAGGCTGTTTGGTAACATATTATTACATAAAAATGCTAATGATATTGTAGACAAGCACTAGTAAGTTTTTGTATAAATATACTTGTTATTATTACTGTGATATTGTTGTAAAAGGTTATATTGTTCTAATTAAACAAATTGTTACATTTTATTTTGTCTATTGTTTTACCTGGTTCCAGCTTTTAGTAAACTTTCCCTATTAATGTTGGTGAAAATGTGTAATTAGTCTGGTTTATAACATGTTGAGTCATATTGTGTTGGCATGTTGCCCCATGTTGCAGATTCAATGCGAATTCTTTATATTGGCTAGACACTGAAATTTTCGTTTGCTTAACTTTTTTTTAAGGTTGCATAAGTTCCGAAGTTTTTTGATAATGCTTTTCATCTACACTCAATTTTGAATAATAATATTTACTTTCTTTGATCGAGGATAGATTAGTTGAAATACTTGAAGATTTCGGGTTTAAAAACACCATTTGAAAATAGAGCAATACATTTTATTATGATACTTATTTATTTTATTTCTTATTGACTTTTATTTTTAAACTATTTCAGGTTAGATTAATTTCTTTTATAATATTTTTATTTAATAATCTAAACATTCACAACTATTACTAATGTTATGGAACTCCATACATAATTGTAAAAATAAAAAAAATAAAATGGATGTAGTCTACCAAAATGTAATTAATAATAAAACAAGCTAATCTTTTGAGGGCTAGGGTACAACTAAATACAACACATTCAGGTTAGATTAATTTCTTTTATAATATTTTTATTTAATAATCTAAACATTCACAACTATTACTAATGTTATGGAACTCCATACATAATTGTAAAAATAAAAAAAATAAAATGGATGTAGTCTACCAAAATGTAATTAATAATAAAACAAGCCAATCTTTTGAGGGCTAGGGTACAACTAAATACAACACATTCAAAGTAGTTTCATTCAAAGGTACCTTGTTCCTAATACGCAGCGCTCTCGTTAGTGGCGGCTGACAAATTAGCTTCGTGTGCCTCCGTTGTTACCTCGTTCGTTTCCGGTTGTTGCTTGGCAACCGCAGACTCGATAGAATGCTCCCCATTAACATCACTATTATATGTATATGTCGCAACTTCGTCGCTAACTTAATTAGCCGTTTAATTAACAGCCTAGCCGTTTAACTAAACAGTGCCGATTACTTAGCGGCCTGAAAGATGTTCAGCCAGTTGATCAAACAGCTAGGAAAATGACTGGGATCGCTGACGTTTCATTTCTTGCCTAGCCTGTTGACTGTTAATTTAAATTTAATACCACTTTCTGCCACTCTCCAACTCGAAACGAAACTTATATATGACGATTGACAGTTTGAACAGTTTCGTGATATATGTATACAGTATCTCGAGTTGTAGTTACGGCAAACCAGAACTTTGATGGTATTCTCCAAAGTTTCATTAAAAACAACAAGTACAATGGAAGAGTGTAGTGAGAAAAATGATTTGAATTTTACTGTGACTGATTCAAGCAATTTAATTTTTAAATAAATATATTTTATGTCATAGGTTTACATTATTATTTCTGCCAAATAATGACTCTATCGAAATCGTTTATTAAATGTTATAACAAATTCAACGGCTAAATATCGTTCTTGCCGCTAGTTAAACGGCGCTGTGTGGCTGCTACTTATCCAACTTACAAGAATTTAGCAGGGATTCTGTTATAACAAACACGCTACTGCCTCCACACCGCTCGGGAGATTGCGATTGGTAATTGCTCAAAAAATATTCGAACAAAAACATCCAAGCATATAACAATATTTAAAATAACATTTCTTATCATTATAATAAACAATGGGATGCCAGTTGTTACAACATTAGCTCTGTCTGATTTCCCGCGGACAGGCACAAAAGCTGGCGCGGCAGCAAAGCAGACAAAACTAAATAGAAAAATTATAAGTCTTTGATTGTGTTCCCTTTTCAGTAGAGGAATTTTGGGCCGTGGGGATCAAGTGCGCAGGTGTGAAACTAAAAGTTCAAGATGGTGCCTGATAACAAGTACCGATGACCGCAGAGCTGGCGTTTTAATCGCTCATCGAATAAGTATCGCAATACAGAAAAGCACTGCTGCCAGCATTAAGGGTACACTGCCACAGAGGCCAAACTGTTTAATTTCGTTTTAGTGTTCTATTCTTTTTATAATTATAAAGAATAAAAAAATAAATAGGTATATTTAAATTAACTAAGAGGGCCAAGGGACCAAGAATGAACTCAACAAAGATAAACATATTTTAATTAGAGATAATACTAAAAATAATGATAATAATACAAAGATTAGTCAGATTGTAACTTTTATCTATTACAAACACTAACTAAATAGTAATATAGTCCCCTGTTTATGACAAATAAAATAAATTAATGACTATAAATATAAAATTCATCCAGAAATCAGCTTTACCTTTCACCTTTCATATCAAAGGAAAAAATTAGCATAAATTTCTTTTTGTTATAATAATAACTAAAGATTTTTTTCTAAACCGATAACTCTCTTATATTATTAGCATTATTCACCGAACCCATGAATATTATGTGAATCATTATTACTGTATTACACCTTAGGGTAAATCCGGAGACTACTCATTAATTAGATTATGACGTATCTATGACCAATTACAACGTAAGTATATAAACTACATCACGATCGTCACTCAGTTATTTACTTTTCAATTCGAAGCTAAAATGTTTACTGCACTGTTTGCTACCGTGTTTCTATTAGCAATTTCGATTGAGGCTAGAGTGACAAAAATTGATGGAATACCATTATCATCAAAGGAGGTTATAATTAAAATCGATTTAAATAATGAATCGAATTCAACAGCTAGAGTTAGTATAATCGAAAGAGAACTGACAAATACTGAGGCAGGGTTTAAGAAAGCGATGCCTACATTGGAGAATCGTAATTTTATTGGTGTTAACAAGTGCCCTCAGAATTATAAGAAGATGGGACGAACATGTGTTGCGATTAAAAAACCAAATACCTAAAGAGACTCAAACAAGACGATGCGTAGATACGCTTGGACCCTTGTATATTGTGTACTGTTTTGTAAGTCAAATAACTGAGCCATTATAGCCAAATAAGTGATTCTGTGATGCTGAATGTAAATTTGCCTTAATAAATGTTCTGAATGTGTCCTTTTTGTTCACAATTTTTAATTTTAATCTGGAATGTACAGATTAGTAAAAATAATAATTTCTTTTTCTAATCCATTAAAAGTTCCACTACAGTTGACGATGTCTGCAATTTATGTTCAATAGACGAGACTTTCAGCACAAAATACTTCCTTTGAAATTCTAAGACCGTTCTAAATCGAAATAAATTCACATCGTTGATCCCTATATGTTGAAATTCTTTGTAAGTACTTTATGATTTAAAAATATATTTCAAAGAGTTTTTAAAAACCTTTTATTCTCGTTGATCTATCTGTGAAAAATAATTCTTAAATGTTTAATTTGCTATATTGAATTGTATACAATACATAAAAAAAATTAACAAATAAGATTATTATTCGGAATTATTGAAAGTAATACCTATCGTAATGTGCTAAACAATAAGCCAAATATTTGAATTGCAATTTAAAATAGATAAATTAGAGGCTTATTCTTACCTCAAATCTGAACAAACTAAATAAAACAGGTTAAGGTACATATTTTATGTATACTTATGCCATAGATACTACTCGGCAATATGTTTATGTCTAATAAAGAAAAATAAATCGGATTCGGATTTTGAATTATTTTCTTCCATTTAAAAAGAAAAAATCACCCTAATAACAAATTAAGGTCTATGGAACTCCTGTGAATTCTGACAGTGTCAGTTAAGTCCCGAATGCATTCATTAATTTTTGAGCAAGTTACTGCTCGCCTAATACCACAGCCAGCAATAGTTTCTATCTCTTTATTGCTTTATAAATAAACTAAAAGAACAGAAAATAGCAGCTATTTGGTGTGTGATAGGCTACAGTACAAAATTTCAACTCCTTATAATCTAAAGTAAAAAAATGCAATTAATAAAAAAACGAAATAAAAATATTACAACAAACAGAAGGAGAAAATATAGTTTTTATATCATTTAATATTACATCTATCTTAAACTAAATAACACCCTCATTATAAGATTTGAGTAGACAATTAATAAGGCGTGTAACAATATGTGAGGTTTTCCGGTCTCCCTATATATTATTTGAACTGTTACATACAACAATACAAATTTTTACTCTTTATAATATCAGTATAGTAGTTGTTAACATAATTTATATCACATATTTGGAACGTACACACGCTTTGTTCAAGACGTGGGCCGCTTAATGTACGACCTTTTCAAGTAATCCACTTTTATCTGCTAACTTTACGTATAACTGACGAGCGCGTATATACTTATTCTTAGATAATACTTTTATCATATAACTTTTTGAAGCGGTTTTGTTTCATTCAGAACAAAACCACGTTTTCATTAGGGTAGAACTATTTCGAGCGTGGCAAATGAGCTACTATGCGATACCGGAGGAGGAAGCTATTAAGTCGGAATGTAATTTTTTCATTAAAGAAAAACTAACGAATAGGATTTTTCATCGATAACAGGTTACTTCTTTTGTATCAATGTTTTCTATGGCTAGGTTATGTAGCGGAGTGATACAATTTAATTTAATAAGTTGAAAGTTTGTTCGATGTCCTGGTCAAAACAGCATAGTATAGTTTCGATTTGCAACACCACTATAAACTCCTATTTAATAAACTATGTATTAAATAATAATAAATGTTATGATGTCTACCATCATGACTTATGGTCACTGTATGTGCATCAGCAGCTTTGTTAGTGATCAATTGGCTTTCTGACGGAAATTAGTCCAAAGAAACAGATACTAATTTATTATGACTAATTTCGTCTGGTTCAGGCCCATCCAAATTACGTAAAGGTAGTAAATGAGGTTAAGTCGGATCAGTGGCTGCTTAGTGGGTTAAACGACTTAATCCTGAGGTTACGCGTTCAGATTGGTGAAAAGAAATATAGAATAACGACAGTAATTTTAGATTTTTTATGTACTGTAAAAATTCAAACCTACACTATATTTATCCATACATAATTTTATAAATCAATACAGCATGGTTTCTCTCACAAATTATAATAATGTAACCAAATAAATATGTAACTGGATCCAGAACGTCTCTAACGAGAAGGTTCTGAAACGAGTCGGAATGTCGAAAAAGTTTATGCAGAACATTAAACAACGTAAAGTTGCGTATCTGGGCCCCATGTTGTGCCATGACCACTACCAACTCCTTCAGTTAATTATAATGGGTAAAATCCAGGGTAACGGACTATTGGTTGAAGGAACAAATCATGTCTTCGCAACGATAGGGAGTGGACAGGTATTGCAACTACGGAAGAGTTGATGCACCTGGGACAGGACAAGACACGATTCAAGAGACTGATGGCCAACCTCCAGTAATCGAGAGGAACTAAAAGAAACAAATAAATAGTAATATGAACATAACAGTTATGATGATGAGTAGCGCTACAACACAATATGGGTGTGGCCTTAAATTGCGTCCCTTTCATTGTCCATTTCTATTTCATACACAAGTATATGGTCAGCCTGCCACCTTTCACAGATTTTTGGCATTGAGACATGCGGTTTCACTGACGATGTTTTTCTTTCACCATACAAGCGAATGTTGGGCTTGGGCATATACACAAAAAGTCCATTGGTGCACAGCCATGTATCAATACTATCGTACACTACGTACTATCGTACAGAAAAGAGAGTCGCACGGTGAAGCAGTAATGTGGACCTATGCAACAAATATGGATGTTCCACAATGGCTTTTCGTGTTTTTCATTTTTATGTATGAATAATTTAGTTCTTGTCACATTTGTTGGAAGTAATGTGAAAGGGATAGCATGAGACAAATCGGGTAATGTAAAGAGAAAAATGAATCCTCAATAGATAATTAATATTGCAGCTACATGTGTTTCTATCTAACGACCTCAGCGTTTCTACCTTTGTCATAACCTCCCGCTCTGCGTACGTGTGCTCGGAGCTTTTATTTAACACTGTCAAATTGTACATTGCGTAGTCTTGTATGAATGACGTAAATTATGTTAAAGAAAACTATTTGAGAACATAGGCTTTCATTTATTCCATACAAAGTCGCAATTAAGTGTTTTTAACGGATATACATATTACATACATAATTCTTAAAGACCAAATCAATTAAATGACATTAGCCTATGTGACAAGTTTAAAATAAATAGTATCAAAAACCAAAAGGCTACCTTAAATCGACTTAATAAATAAATCCTTGTATTCAGATCAAAAGAGCAGTGTTGGCCTAGTGGCTTCAGCGTGCGACTCTCATACCTGAGGTCGTAGGTTCGATCCCGGGCTGTGTACCAATGGACTTTCTTTCTATACGTGCATTTAATATTTGCTCGACCGGTGAAGGAAAACATCGTGAGGAAATCGTCATGTGTTAGACCCAAAAAGTCCACGACGTGTGTCAGGCACTGGAGGCTGATCACTTCCTTGCCTATTAGATTTAAAAATGATCATGAAACATATTCAGAAATCTTAGGCCAGGACCTAAAGAGGTTGTAGCGCCACTGATTTATTTATTTTATTCAGATCAAAAAATTAACAAGATTCGTATTCTTGACTTTTATAATTCTCCTACAATATTTATAATGCATAACGCTATTACTATTTATTCACAAATAAATTTCAAGCTTCATTTAAAGGTACATCTTATTTGCAATGGTATCTAAAACACAGCCAGCTATTCCTATTAAAACCATACAACTTTTATCTGTAATATATTTTACTTACAGCATTATTAGAAAGCAGTGCGAGAAACTTTTTAAAATTGTATTTGTAATTGTACGATTCCTGGGTCATGGGGGTGCTTTAAACCATAGAGGATTTTAGTTTTACTCTATATAAACCACTCGTGTACAGAAATAAAATATAAGCAAAGTAATGAAACGTTAATTGCTATGCAACGAATGAATGCAATGCAACAGTTGAAGAGAGTGCCTGTGTCGGACTGTACTCTCGGGGCGTAACTCCCATGATTTAGTTAATTGCTATGAAACTTGAAGAGAGATAGCCTGCGTCTGGCTATACTCTTGGGGCGTAACTCCCATGATTTAGTTAATTGCTATGAAACTAATGAATGTAATGTAGAGTGAGAGTGACTACGTCTGGCTTTATTTACTTTTGGGGCGTAACTCGGACTATTTATAAAATCGCCACCCTTATAAAACTTAGAAAGCCTTGCCTCGTACAGTAATATCTTAAGAGAACGAGGGGATGAAGAAGTGGGTGTCCTCAAAAAGGATGGATAGAAGTATTAGCAGGAAGCGAAAGAGGAAGAAAGAAGAGGGAGAAAAAACTGGAGGAAGCCTTTACCCGTGAAGGGGTCTCGATTAATGCTACTGAAGAAGGCTCGCGAGCCCTCTGGCATTGAGTATCCATAGGCGGCGGTATCACTTAACATCAGATGAGCCTCCTGCCCGTTCTATAAAAAAAAGTTAGGATATCGAGTAACAAGAAAAAATATATGTAACAAACCTAAACTAATTATTAATAATAAATAATTTTTATTATTATTAATTATAATATCCTTAACAAGAGAAAGCAGATACCAAGAAATATTGTTTTTCATCACTGTGGTAAGGAAAATTTACCTACATATAGCAAAGGTCACGCACAATGAAAAGGGAATCTCTCACAACTTTAGGCACGCTCGAGCGACGTGATCTCATTATAGAGAGAAAAATGTTTAATCAACAAGACTACGGACGAATCTACCCATTGGGAATGCGTTTACAGGCAATATTCAGTATAGTATTAACTTCTTGATTTCAATCAATATAGGGTTTAAGTTCAAATATGTGTCAAAATTTAAATAAAACCTTAATTTTTCAGGTATCGAGAGTAGACGTGGTCGCTGAAATATGACTAATGTATGTAATTGTTGTACTTAATACACTTAAAATATGTAATCTCACGAATTTTTTACTCAGATTGAAACTAAAAACTAAAAACTGTTAGGAGAAATATGATGATATATTAATTCAATTTTATAACTCTATTAGTGAAATCTAAATACTATTTGATAGAATTACTTGTATCGTTTGATACTAAACTGTGTGACACTAACAAAGTGTCCATAACTTATTTATTTATTTATTACTATCTATACAAGTAATAACTAGACAGAATTATTAAAAAACATTAGCTAAATATTTGCACTTAAATGTAATAATAATTTATTTTTATAATACATAATAAATTACAAAATTGTATTTATAAGGCAAGCTTTTGGTAAAGTTACGACCAAATTATTAATCTCGTAGCACATTCAAGTTTAAAAGAAGTTAAATCGCAAAACACTATAATCTAGTTTATGGCAGATTTTAGATCCGAAAAAGCTATGCTAGTGGCACATGCTCAGCAAATTTAACTCACAAAAGAGCTTCGCTTTGCTTTTAGTAACGTAACTGATGACTACACTCAGTAAACGCAATAAAAACTTTCTCCAACGTCCAACTGTCCAACAACGTTCAATTCTGTAGAAGTTTATTATTTTAAATAACCCTAAATCATGTATATGTACATAGAATAATATTAAACCTAGTGCCTACAGCGTTCGTCTCTAATCCCTAAGGTCGTAGGTTCGATCCCCGACTGTGCACCAACTTCTTTCTATGCCCGCATATAACATTCGCTCGAACGGTAAAGGAAATAAACCCGGAAGAAGCTGGCTTGCCTTAGACTCGGAAATGTTGAAATCTAGTTTTCTACTTATTAGATAAATTTAGACTATTAGACAAATTATCTTGAAACAGATATAGAAATCTGAGGACCACACCTAAAAAGATTGTTGCGCCACTGATCATTTTTATGTGTTCAAATAACTTATGCATGCATTGTACAGTGCATACATAGGTTTATCTGATTTAGCAGACAAACTTAGGAATACATTAGAAACATGCCAAATAGTGCCAATATGTGCAAGCCTAATTAAAATAATAATTTTACGTAATTATATTATGGCCTGCAGTTATTTACAGATCCTAGATAAGTGATAATTGAAAACCCAGTAAAATATTGACGTTCTAAAGTAAACGAAGTAAGTAAAGAATATTCAATAGTTTTTATTGATCCACGACCTTAAACCAAGGATTTAATCGCCAGTAATTACTGGTTGGTCTTAGTGATACAAGGAATACCTTATGAATTTTTGAAAATGGAAAACTTGCCATATGTTTGAGGGTACACGTGTGTGATCACACGACTCCCATTGGACACCCTGACTTTCTGAATTTAAACACGTCATTGCAAAACTTGAAAATCGATCACTTGATCGAAGATTATTGAGCTGGTAACACGTATTCAGAATATTGTTGTTGAAATTATAGAAACGCAGTTGTTAAAATGTATGCCTTCTTTAAAGGAAAAATAACCAATAACTAATATTTAATACAGTTACCCAAAAGTTTATCAACGAATTCAAGGTACTCACTGAACATTTGTTATTTCAAGTGCATTTTGAAATAATAATTAAGTAATGAAATTATGATTTTTAAATAAATGTTTTAGATGATTAATAAAGTCAAGACACAAGGTCTGGTGTCAGACTTGATGCCAAACATCAAGCTTATGCAAATGGCCGGACATTTCTTGTTCAATTATCATTCTGGTAAGAGTAGTTGATAAATTAAAGTTTTGTTTCAAATAGAAGAATTAATTCTAAGTCTGTCTTCGGTATTACTTTTCAAAGAAACTATAAAAATCCATTTCATAGTTAAAGACCTAAAAATTTGTAAATTAAATTTGCAAAGTTAGCCTTTAGTTATAAATTGATCAGTATATTACACACCATAAGTAATGTTAGTTGCTAATTTGTCGATTTCAATTTGTTTTAGAGAATGATGGCATGACATCTCTACTCCGGAAGGTGTATGCAAGCGTTCATGCTTTCTTGATTGTCACCCAGTACTTATGCATGGTGGCTAACATGGCCCAATACTCCGATGAAGTAAACGAACTCACGGCAAATACAATCACAATTCTTTTTTTCGCGCACTCGATTATCAAGCTGTTGTTTTTTGCTGTCACTTCTAAGAATTTTTATAGGTAATCTTCGTAGAACATCACATTATCGTTGATTTATTCACAAAACAAAACTTATATTACTAAGCTACTTGACGGTCATGTTGACATATCACCAAGTTTATCAAGCTGCCCACTGAATTATTTCCGAACCAATTCGACTTAGGGTCTGCAAAAAGGAGCGTACCAATTCTTAAAAGGCCGGCAACGCACTCGCGAGCCCTCTAGCATTGAGAGTGTCCATGGACGGGGGGGGTATCACTTAACATCAGGTGAGCCTCCTGCCCGTTTGCCCCGTGTTCTATAAAAAAAGTCTGTCTTTCTGTTAGTATTCCGAGATAATATCCTAAACTCTTTTATGTAAGGTATATAAAAGAGTTTAGTTTGAGTTTTAGACAAATAAAACCTTTCATAAAAGTTCTAGTGATATAGTACAATCCTAAAGCTTATTGTTTTAAATTGTAAATTTAAAACAATCAGCTTTAGGATTGTACTAAATTTAATAAATTTAATACAATTTAAAATAATTACCTTTCATCTGCTTTTGTACAAAGTAAAAAGTTAGGGGAAAAATTATGAAAAGCACAAATATTCGTAATCTCAGACTTTAAGCCACTGACTTTCTCGAAGCTTAAGCAACAATGAAAATACATTATCACGTAATTTTAATTTAACTACAGTACAAAGGCCTACGAGCAGACAATTTTCCATTGAAAGCATTTTCGTTTACCTTTTACTCCAATTTCATTACGGATTTAATTGAAAATAATTCTAGGAAATCAGTCAACCTCTACTCAATTCAATTATTAAAATGTTACTAACGTATTCGTCCCATAAAACAGATAAAGCAGATTTTAAATTAACTTTTGCGTTGGTATATTTACGAGGCCGTCAATGAATTTTGTGCAATGAGTGCCCACAATCTTTTGTCTTTTTGTCAAACAATAATTTGGTTTTACCGATCTAAAAGTTCAGATAATAGTAGTAATGATGATTGTTCCTGAAGGACCCTCGCAGTATGGAATCAGTCGAACAGCCACCCTCTCTTCACTGAGTCTGATGCTCGATACCACCAACTAGCCTTGACGAAGATGAGGAGATTGTTATATTTTATCTGTGGGATGACAATGTTTTCTGTTGTTTGTAAGTTATTAATTATTTTTAGTATTAAGAATACCAAATAATATGTTTTTCGTTCTGCATTGCGTTACAATTGTTTCATATATTCCATTAATAAAATATGTAAATTATTTAAACTCAGTCCGTGATATATTTATTTATTTATTTATCCTTTATTGCCTTATACAAAAACACACATAACAAAAATAAAAAATAAAAAAAAATATAGAGTTTTAACACAAATTTGGATAAACTAATATTATTTTAGGCTGGGTAACAATTACATTCTTTGGTGATTCAGTACGTCTGATTCTCGATAAGGATACTAATGAAACGTTGACAGAACCAGCACCTCGTTTACCAGTCAAGGCCTGGTACCCGTTTAATGCCATGAGTGGTACCATGTATATTGTTGCATTTGTCTTTCAGGTAAGTTTTGTAGTTCAGTATTTTTTTCTCTTCGTTAATAAAATAAATCCCAGAGGCTATTTTAATAAATTTAAGAAATGCATTAAAGAAATTATTATTATTAGAAAGCTTACTATAAAGTTAACTATTATCTAGTTGATAAAAAGGCCTGGGACTTGTACTAGACAAGCTACTTCTAATTAATTTGCGATATTTGTGTTAAAATAAGTGTTGTTTGATGATTTGCTTTTTTAAAAGAGTACCAAGAGTTTTTTACGCCGGCTTTTTCTCTCGCCCTACACCACTGTCTTCTTTGCCGATGAGTAAGGATGCCTACATATTCAAATTAAATGATGTGGAATAATTGATGTCTGAATCTTATGCTCCATAATAAACATATTTTTTTTAACAAAAAATAAAACCCCAGATTAAGATGTATTTTCAGTTTGTTTTTACATTGATCGTGTTTATTAATTAGTCATATTGAAGACCTTTCCGTGACTTATTTATTGAAGTGAAACTTCTTTATCGACGTATGGGAGAACTGTTGTAAGAAAATGTCACGTTTTACGGTTACGCGCCATGTTGCTTTTTTATCGAAGTTCAGTATCGTGACGTAAAGAATATAATGTAATATGTATATGATAATAATACCAACAATATATTAGTTTTGAAGTTTGGTTTGAAATAAGAATAACATTATATTAATTTGAAAGTGATAAAATAAAAAGACTTGTTCAAATTTAAGTGAATTTACAAGAAAAGTGAGAGTGATTATACATTTCGTTTTATAAATTCAACACGTATGAGCATGATTTTAATATTTATTTGAGGTTAACCTCACTTTTTGATTGTAACTATCAGTGAATGTATATAAATCTGTTAAAATTAGCAAGTATTAATAAATATGACTGAAAAAATTGTTTTTCTTAAGGCTTAAGTCTTATCTACCCCATTTTCGTGAAGTCGCAAATAGTAGAAAAATGATATGTCGTAAAGAAGTTTCACTTCTTACTCGTGTACCAGAGTGAACACACATTTTTTATTTATTTATGTATTCATTTAACTTCTCATATAATCTTAAATATAAAATTCTTGTGTCGCGCTGTTTGTGGTGTCCTTCGAAACGGCTTTCCCGATTCTGATGAAATTTTGTGTGCATATTGGGTAGGTCTGAGAATCGGACAACATCTATTTTTCATCCCCCTAAATGTTAAGCGTGGTCCGCCCCTAAATTTTTTAATTTATTTTTTAGACAAATTTTTTCGCTTTTTAATTTTTTCACGATACACCATACAAAAATACATGCAACCCTAAATTTTCACCCCTCTACGATCAACCCTTATTTTTTATTTGTTCATTAAAAATTTTAATTTTTTGCAAGAATTTTTTTTTATTTTGTCATAACTAAGAATTAAAAATTTCATGAAATTTTCACTCCTTTACGACCAGCCCCTATTTTTATTTGTTAATTATAAACTTTAATTTTTTGGCAAAAAAAAATTATTTTTATTTTGTGATGACAATAAAAAAAAACTTGTATCTCTCAATTTTCACTCTTATACGATCAACCCTTATTTTTACATCCCGATTTTTATTTTTTTATCTATCCACAGTTCCGCAATAAGGTTGCAAGATGGCAATCAAATATTATAATTGTAGTAGAATTAAAAATATGTTTCCTAGAAATAACATACATGGCAAAACAACGTTTGCCGGGTCAGCTAGTAAGAAATATAAGCCTATTTAAGCTTTAAAAATATAATATAACAACAAGAGTAATGGTTTGAAACGTAGGCCGCTAATCCAAGGATATTATCCATTTAATGATTATATTTATCTTTACGATTATCACAAAAGCTCAGATTGAAAATAATATTTTTGCGTTGCATATAACGATGTTTGGGAAAGGCAAGATAGAAAATTGGGCATAGGCAGATTGCCGGGACATTATTTACATACAATTATCAGACCCTCTTATCATTAATAGTAATTCAATATCTTCTAATAACTTAGTTTAGTTGTTAGCAATTTAACTTTATATCTTTATGGAGCTTTAATTTAACTATGACTCCCGTTCACGGGAATCACATTTGACGCTGTGCATATGATGTTACCCTAATATAGGATAAATATTGCTAAAAAATATTTTTCAGGTATATTGGTTATTTTTTTCAATGATGATAGCCAACTTGTTGGACGTTATGTTCTGTTCGTGGTTGATATTTGCGTGTGAACAGCTGCAACACCTCAAAGCAATCATGAAACCTTTAATGGAGCTAAGTGCCTCTTTGGACACGTACAGGCCGAACACTGCTGATCTTTTTAGAGTGTCTTCATCAGGTAATAAAATATAATACCTTATACTCTTAACGCCCAAACCCAATAGCCTATCTCAATCCATTTTTGTCCATCTGCGATAGACTCTTAATCCAAATATTGAAAAAATTGTTGTGCCAATAACCAATCGACAGATACAAGCTATCCATGGTAGGTCGATGGTATGGTGGACCTTTGTATGAAAATGACAGTACAACTTTGCCAATATCCTACATTAAGATTTTAACTTACACCAGTTATTATAATTAAAAAGCTGTTGATATGTTTTAAACATAGACATGAATACATTAATATTGTTTGTCCGGTTTTATTTACTTTATTTGGTTTATATTGATTATCAAATATGAGTGTATAGAGCCAAGAGATTGCATTCTATCCGTCGCCAAGAATGGATTGTCTTCGTAGGGTTTGGTTATTGGGATGCAGATCGATCGACTGTCACGGTCTCATCTCAGATTATTTTCAATCTGTGATTGTAGATTAATTAATAGGTTCGTGTGTTATTATACATAAAAGGGAGGAATTATTTTATCATAAGACTATATCTTGACCGTTATTCACATTTAAGTCACAAAAATACACAAATATAAATTATTTTACGGAAACAATCGAGAATGTGTTCCAATTTGTAGAATTAAAAAAGTACTAGTTTTTTCCTGACGTTAAGGCAGGCTGGCGAATAGTTGCTACCTTTTTTCGAAAACTTATGTTACCAGCCTCTAATATAAGCATAGTAGTAAAATAAATTTGCTAACGGAAAAAACAGAAAATGTGGATAAGCTTGTTTTTAATCGTACGTATAGTTTGAAATGTGATTATTGTTCCTCTACTTTGGAGGTATTATAAAAATAAAGAGTGCTTGCGACAAAGTATAGGTACATGTCAGAAGGAAAACATTTTTGGCAAACTAATTTTTAAATCTTGTTCGTATTTATACAAATCTAAAATTTTAGATTTCTGAGATGTAGAGGGAGGGAAAAAGGATATGTTAAGGATTATAAAATTTAATTGTCATTAAAATATTAAGGGCCCGTTTCACAATGTCCGGATAAGTTCCAAATAAGCTTTTTATTATTTATAGGTGGGATACACAGTATTTTTGCGTTTCACGACTGCCAGATAGCACTATTCGTCATGAAACGTGAAGTATCTTATTTGGAACTTTTATCTTTCGAATAATTTATGTGTTGCATAGCTATTTAGTACTTTATCCATACATTGTGAAACAGGCCCTAAGCGCCGAAAATTAATACAAATTATAAATTTAATTTTTTAAATTTATTTCTTCAGTAAAAATGACAGGTCGCATTTTAATTTACAATTCGTCATTGGGATTTCAATAAATTATTTTGCATGAAATTTAAAATACTGATATTTCATAAATTCTCTTTACGAAATTTTAAATGTTAAAAATAGAATTTCTATATGGCCCGCCCTTCTCACTCTATCTCAATCGGTCTTAATAGCTCTCTCTCTTTTCTTCGTCAATAACGCTGCATTTCTTCGCGACGCTACTATTATTATTATTATTTTACCCTCACGCGCCTAAAGAACTTTCACTTTAAAAATTTCTTCCCCATGATATTCCCATCCATAAAATCAACGTGTGGAATAAATAATAGTAACATATTATTATGTGTTTGTTTAACTAAGCATTACTTAAACACTGCACTGGAAATAAAAAATAAACATTTATGTTTGCAAATATACGTAGACTTTCATTCTATTATTCAAGGTATATTGAAAACCAATATACCTTTCTAATTCTCTTTCCGCCCTCATTTTAAAGGAAAGCGGCGATTTCTTTTTCACCTTGTATTTCTCGTTCAAAAGATTTTAAGACGGCAATGCTTAGCAAAAAAACACAAATCAAAATGAAGTGCCAACAAACACGTTGAAAATAAATAACGATTTTGCTATAATGTCACTTCGTCTTGATTTATTCTTTGGCTCCTATTTATAACACGAATTTAGGTCACGAATAGGGAAAATGTAAGGAAATAAAGGAAGTATAAGACAAATTATATTATGTTTTCACTATTTCCTTTGTCGTGAATATCTTTAAGATGAAACTAGCTGAATATGGCTTTTCGCCTTTGCTGAACAGATTTATGGGACAATAATATATTATAGGCAATAATAGCGCCTAACACAGTATTTCGAGCAATGGATCGACATTGTGTTTCTAACGAATGTTTGATGTTGATAATTATTTTTAACTGTTAAGGGAAACCTAAAAAAAAACAATAAACATTTATTATTGTTTTGCACATCTACCGTTTCACTAAAGTATTTTAATCATAATATTTTTATTTTATTTTGAATAGTATTTTTTTCTAACGCAGTTTTAATCAAATTTTTGCAATAAATTTAATGTTGTATGTATTTACCATACTATATTATACCATAAAATATTGTAAAATTAGTAGTATTTATTTAAACGACTCAATTTAACTATACATATTAACTTAATAAACATTAAATTCAGTCTGTTTCTGTGTTGTAATTGCTTGTGCATAAAAGTAAATTGGTAACGATTTTCAATTGTTTCTGGTTTTTTTTTTAATATAATCTAATTCTTTCAGATAAAAATGAAAAAGAACCACTTGACCTTGACATCCGCGGAATATACTCAACACAAACGGACTTTGGTATAACCCTCCGTGGGGCTGGAGGAAGACTGCAGACGTTTGGGCAGCCTGCTAATAATCCTAATGGCCTAACACAGAAACAGGAAATGTTAGCTCGATCGGCTATTAAATACTGGGTGGAAAGACACAAGCATGTGGTCAGGTAAACAAGAATTATCATGATATTTCTTAGTTATTACCAACGGTCCAACCGCTGACGCTGTTATATATCGACTCGGGTTTTTAGCGAAAAGTATGTTTTCGGTTCAGTTTCTGAGATTAGTGCATTCAGTCAAAAAAGGTATTTTTATAATCAATATACATATTAATGTAAACTATCCCGTCCAAAACGATATGATCGATTTTTATGATTGTTTTGTGTGAATCCGGTAGGTCTGAAGTCGTTAAGTATAGTAATAAAATATAGTATAAGTGATAAGGATGCCCCACTGAAATTTTTGGACATAATTTGTTGATATTTTTCTATGTGTTAGTTAGTATTAATATACAAATAACACTTTTCACTCATCTATCTCCATATATTTATAATTCCTAAAGAAATAATTTATGGCAAAGCAATGTTTGCCGGGAGTTAAGTTCGGTGGCGGTTGTTGTAGGAATGTTCAAAAGTATGTTAAATGAAACTCCTTTAAAGCTGAGTATCAACGGGATTTAATCGTTTAAAACTTTACCTTATCATTGCTAAATAAATTAGAGGTAATGGGGTTGCGACGCTAGACTAATAAAAAACTAACTTGACTTATCAAAAGGTTCTTAAATGTATGAAACACTTATCTTACATATAAAGAATATAAGTGTAGTCGACCAACTGGACATTATAGGAAACGAGAATCTTATATTATTATTTATGAGTGTGGGAAAAACTAAAGAGCTAATTTTGCCCTACAAATGTGCGATGATTGCTACGTTTTGGCGCTTTTAATTATAATATATTGATGTACTTTTCGATTGTTATGTGAATAATACTGAATTGTATAAATAAGACAAATGCCATTACCATACTCCAATTTGAGGCTTCATGAATTGAAACATTTTGTAAGGAAATCTTAATATATATATTTCTTCTGTGCGTGTGTATGTGACTGAACTCCTCTCAAACGACTGGACCAAATTTGACGAAATTTTTTGTGTGTGTTCAAGGGGATCTGGGAATGGTTTAGATTCACAATTTTGTCCGCTGGACAATGTTTTTTTAATTATTTTTTAATTTTATTAGTAGTTGTTGATTATGGAATGTTTTACATTATATGCGACAGACGGCGCTACCATCGCAGTGTCAAATTTTAAATAATATTCGAATTTTAATTTTAGTCTATCCCGACAGTTAGCGCTGCGATCAAATTAAAAAAAAGTTTTGTTATCATTGTGTTATTGTAGACCATGTGCTGGATCGTTAGATATTGTCATAACATTTGAATAATAATTTTCATCAAAATGGTCCAGAATGTTAATTTAGCTTCTTAAAAAAAGTTTGAAATTTTCAAATTAAAGACGTGTAGACAGGACAACGTCTGTCGGTTCCGCTAGTATAATATGGATCTAAAGAAAAACACTTTTTACGGATTATAGTTATGTATTATTGTATTTAAACTTATAATTATTTAGAAATAATTTAAATTTAACCGACGTTTCGCGTGCTTTACCGCGAGCGTGGTCACGGTGACAGAAGACAAAGGTGTTAAAGTATAAATAATAAATAAGTTTAAATACATATACATACATAACTATAATTCGTAAAAAAGTGTTTTTCTTTAAATGTGTAAAAGTTATGTTGATAAAAGAAAATACTATAATATGGATCATTACAGTTTCTTAAAATCAAATGTGAAAAATTTAAATGATTTGTACATTACTAAAGGTTGGTTACTTCAATTGGAGACACATACGGTACAGCTCTATTATTCCACATGCTTGTATCAACTATCACCCTCACTCTTCTGGCTTATCAAGCTACAAAGGTAAGTATTTAATATATATACAATATGGTTAGTATGGTTAGTATCAAAGATTACCACCTCTACTGCCTACCTCATCGTAGCACTCCGAGGTTCGCTTTCCACGGGAGGCGACGCCATTAAGAAGGCAGAGTCAAATTTATAATTAAAAAAAACCCATGCATAAGTGTGACAAGGTATAATGGTTAATAACCTGGTAATAAACACGCATGTATTCTTTGTAAAATGTTCCTTGATATCGAAAAACTAATTCATATACTAAGTTGATAAGATATTGTATTAACAAAGAACAAATACATTTACAGAATGCATATAAATTATTGTACTCTTAATGGGTTTTATGAATATAACAGCGCTGTTTAAAAAAAATAATATGTGTACTCTCCAAACTTGTCACACTTTTCGGTTTACAGTGTGATTTTCAGATGCTTAGTTCATGATACGGTATCCATTGCGCATATAGAAAGATACAAAGACTCTGGAGAAAACTTTTCTAAAAATGTGCCTATAGTTTTATACTTATATAATTTTAGATAAACGGTTTAAACGTGTACGCGTTCACCACTATTGGATATTTGAGTTATACGCTTGGACAAGTTTTTCATTTCTGCATTTTCGGAAATCGACTTATTGAAGAGGTAAATGTTCTAAATTATTTCTTTAAAAATGATTTATTATAACAGATTACGTTAAAAGGCTTTCAGAATGAGTTTTTGATGCTTTCTTAAACTTCGAACAGAGTTCCTCAGTAATGGAAGCGGCCTACTCCTGCCAATGGTACGATGGATCAGAGGAGGCGAAGACCTTCGTCCAGATAGTCTGCCAGCAGTGTCAGAAGGCCATGAGCATCTCTGGAGCTAAGTTCTTCACAGTATCACTTGATTTATTTGCTTCTGTAAGTATTTAAAAAACCCAGTCCTGTTTGTAATCGCAATTAATACATTAACTATTAAATACTTTATGACTAAAGTATGTAAGTGTACCCACTTACAATGTAGTCTTGCCTTAATTATTCATCATATTATGTAAACTTTAAAAGATTGTTTATTATTTTTCTTTTGTACAATATTATTACATTATAAGTAATGTGTTTGTGCACGTCTTCATCTGTTATCAGTGCAGTTTTAGTTTATGCAACTTATTAAGTTTGACTTTATTGGTGCAAAAAAGGAAATATGTACAATAATTATAATAAGTTAAATTGTATCTATTTTTATATTATTGTTTTGTCGATAATAATTCATCACTATGAACGATTGCGGTTCAGCCATGCCCGAAATGTTTGATTGATTACGACTGTACGGCCAAATTGCGCCGTATATTTACCACAGGTGACAAAATGAAAAAAAGCTTGTATTCTTTTCTAAAAAAATATATCTATTTTTTTATAATATTCTTGTTATCCTTTAACGCCCGAACCCAATAATTAATCCACAATCACAGATTGATTTCATGTCGTGACAGTCGATCGATATAGGATATCGATTGCATCCCAATAACCAAACCATAAGAAGACCCCTTTTTGGCGACGGATAGATTGCAATATCTTCGCTCTTTACACTCATATTTGATAATCAATACAAACCAAATAAAGTGAATAAAATCGTACAAATGATATTTAAATATACATGTGTATGTTTAAAACATATCAAGTGGCTTTTTAATTATTTTAAAAACTGGTGTAATTTAAAATCTTAAGATAGGATATTGGCTCAGTTGAACTGTCATTTTCATACAAAGGTCTACACCGATCCGACCAACCATGGATAGCTTGTATCGACAGATGGCTATTACAATCCGTCGATTAGTTTTGACACGCCTTGAACAATATTTGGGTTAATATGTCCATCTTAGTCTGTCTAAAATGGATTGAGATAGGTTATTGGGTTTGGGCGTTAGTCGATAACATTTGTACAAATCGATTAACAAAGAGCATCCCTATCATTATAAAACATCCATGCCTCATTCTGCAAAGTAATCTGAAATTGGTGGGATTTCCGAGAAAGCTTCCTTAAATTCCTTTAAAATTCAATATACAAATAATTTATATATTAATCTTGAATCTATGTCAATAGAGTAATTTTGATCAACGAATGAAACTTATTTTATCTTGATATTGCCTCCATTCCGCGGACGGCTTCTACAAGTTTAATACATACAACTAGTAAAACAGTTTATAGCTAAGCGATGAATTTAATAAATGGTAAAATTGAGACTAAAACAAATAAATATGGAATACTTTGATATTGTTTTTGCATTCATAAACGAATACAATCGTAAATAATGTGATCAATTAGCGACTTTAAAAAGTGTTAATTATAACTGGAATATATATTTTTTTGGATTTTTTAAAATAAATTAATTTTTTTGTTGCGAATAAAATACGAGGGAGTAAGTATAAGAAATGTAAATTCATATAGTTATTATATTTTATTTTCAGGTACTAGGTGCAGTTGTTACTTACTTCATGGTGTTAGTGCAACTTAAATAAATATTTTTTATAATCTTGTCGATAAATTTGTAAGTTTTTTTATTTCTACTATTGTATATGCAACAGAATAAACTGGGAAAAATTAGCATGTTTTAAATGTTTCCCTTATTAAATAATGCTCGCGAAAAATAGTATTTTTTCGTAATATAATAATAATAACTCTGAAGTAATAACCCGTTCTCTATTATAAATTTATTCCCAGGAACTATTCTAGAAAGTCATACTTATAAGTTTTTTTTTATAGAATAGGGGGCAAACGGGCAGGAGGCTCACCTGATGTTAAGTCATACCGCCGCCCATGGACGCTCTCAACGCCAGAGGGCTCGCGAGTGCGTTGCCGGCCTTTTAAGAATTGGTACGCTCTTTTTTTGAAGGACCCTAAGTCGAATTGGTTCGGAAATACTTCAGTTTATTGCTCTTTCAAGTTTTACTTTGATAGAGCAATATTATCAGACACAATTATATATGAGATAATAGTACATTTATGGATCAAGTCAATAAAACAGTATATTTAATAAATATAGAATTTATTACCGTGTATCTACTTAAATTGTTTCGACTGGAATCAAAATCAGTACCGCCATATCCAGGACTATAGACCAACGATCCCAGAAGTGGTGAAGCGTATATATTTATATTTATTACGTTATTACGCAGTGGGAAACAGTGTTTTATACAAGTTTGATTAAAATGGATTCAAGATTTTTTTTTCAATATTTTATCGATGTTTTTTGCCCTTTAAAATTATGAAATATCTCATTGATACACTGATAAGAATAAAAACAATAAATATCTAATCATGTGATTTACAAAAGTGGGCGTAACCTGAAAGGTATTTTGTGATTAATTTGATTACAGACAATGTGATTGTTTTTACAGTAAGGTCTGAATTCAAAGACACAATTTCACTGGAGATTCAAATGGTATCGAATGTTATATAATTTAACATTGCAAACGAAATATTGTTAAAAATAAAAGTGAAGTCTGATGAGATATAAAGTTAGTCTTTTTACACTATTATTAAGCGATCGGCGGTAATATTTTTTTGTAATAAGTATAATATAACAACTTTGGCATTTTCGCAGATATTCCATTGAACAAATTTTGTTTTAAATTGGAGGCTCATCTAACATTAATGTAATCTTGTTCCTACCTGCTCCTATCTATGTTGTGTAATCTATCATTGCTGAGGCTTATGAGTAAGTCATTGTGTGGTAAAAATCTTCACATAAAGTACACCTAAATATTTAAGAAAATGTCGATAGCAAAATAAAGTTCTTAAGGTTACCTTAAATATGTTTTGCCGAGCTAACCTATTTTGCTAAGAGACGATTCTACCCTAGTTCAATTTTGTAAGCCTCTGGGCTCATATGTAGTCAACTAAGTACAAAATAACTCTCACGAGAATGCCCGCAGACAATATAATGTTCATTTTATGAGGGTTTCTTACGTTTAGTAATATCCAGATGTTTTACAGCTAAAGTCTTAGAGCTCGAAATAGCTAGCAAATAATAGTTTTTAAATTTTAAATTTTCATCTTTGTGTAAAAATAATTTCATTGGAAAATTCGAATCGCTAAGTGAATTTCTCGTTTCCCCGGTGAATTACTAGCACGAAGTTTCCTTTGACATTCAGTCGTTTTCTATTCAACCGTTCTCCTTTATTTCTTATCGAATTTAAAAATAAGGAAATTTAATGCTGATAATTTTTCCCTAGCGCTATAAATATACAAAGAAACTATAGGTACATAAGCTAAAGAAAATACAGAGTCAACAACTTTTCTTTATAACGTTGCTAATTTGTAAAGGCTTGATTCAACCAGCTTATTGATTACTTCTTTAGACATTAAATGTAAAGTGAGGATCTTTTATTAAACATGATATTTATGCTTTACAAAATTATACTGCAAAACATCTATATAGGGAAACAGATAAACGCTTCGAAAGGGTTCGGAAATCGCAGCCTTCTAGTATCCTGAAGTGATAGAGAGAGTGTTTCAATCCCACACTCAGTGCCAATGGACAACTCCACCGTAACTCGTAAGAGACCGTAAAGGTTTTTTTTTCATATTAAATAAAGCAAAGAATGACAGCGATAGTTGTTATTTATGCAAAAAGATAAAAAAAATAATTAATATTTAAGAAAATAAATTTTGGTTTAATAAACTGTATACAGTACACACTGGACCTTTTTACGATTATTGTTATTTTATTCATTTTTCTAAGATTAGGAGGAGATTGGGCATTAATGTTTGTACGAAGGATCACGTTAACAAAGCCGTACATTATTAATTAGTAGTAATTCCTCGTTCGTAGCTGAGAAATTTCATTCAGTCACGTAATCACCAGTTCCGCTCAGAAATGACGGCATATTGCTCAGAGCTATTTTCTGACATAGGAACATCCTTCTAATCATTGTTCACGTTGTTTTTTACCATGGGCTTTAAGTCTATTAGTTTGACGTGTAAAATAATAGCTCGACTGGGCGAGCCTAAAAAACGCCCAAGCTTCGACGTGTGACTGTATCATATGGACTTAAGTTCACAAGATATTACACTCTTTATCATTCAATATTGATACGCAGACTTCATTTTCTATTTACTTCAAATAGGATTAAAAACACCTACTTTTTACACCGAAGACAATTTTTTTGGATCATGATGAAATAATACTCTTGAAACGTGGCTATCAGAGTGATAACCCTAAAACCGGACTCTTGATAATGCTTTATCTGATTTCATATTTGTATTTTAGTTTCAAGCTAAGCCCTGTTGACACGGTTTAAATAAGCAAGATCTAAAATGTTATAGCGTTTAAGTCCTTATTTGTAAATATTCCAAAACAAATGAAGGTTGAATAAACATCCTGCTGTGCCTGACACAAATTGACCATTAACAATATTTTTTTATCAGCAAGTTTTAATTGCGTACATAGAATAATTTATTTGAGGGCTTTACCTCTATTTCACTTTACCCATACTAAAATTATAAAGGGGAAAGATTTATATGTAGGTATGTCACGAACTGGCTCAAAACTGAGCCGACAAACTGATTGGACCGATTTTAAAAATTCTTTCATCCTTCCAAAAATTACAATAAAGTTACCCAAGATGAAAAAAAAATTCATTTGATTTATGATTGAATTGAATTGGAATGATTGATGATAGAATAAAAAATGTTCAATAATATTAAAGAACATAACAATATCTACAAAAATGTTTTAAAAATAAATGTCCATCCATGAGAAGCAGGGACTGGCCGCCGGAAATTTAACTCAACATTACATTGAACAATGCCAAAAGTTACACAAAAGATAACCGCATAATGCCATTATGTACAACATTTATGATAAAATCTGTAAATCTAAGGTACTCGCCGTGAAAAAGCTGGTCTTCTGCGATTACTGTAATAGAACTATTGTTGCTGTCGAGGTCATTGCGACGCAGGTTACCTGTCTACGCATCATATGGAAACTGTATTAATAAATCCAGTTCTTCGAAAATCTGAGTTTTAGTCACAGTCCATCAAAACTTGGAACACCGCACCTTTATAAAAATAATTATTAGTATTCCAAGCTGCATTAAAGAGGTTTTGAGCGTTCTCGCTGAGTTTAAGCTTTAAATATGCATGGGCTAGAGTAAATAATTTCTTCTCTAGGTCTCATAATGAGTAAATAGCGAGTTTCATGAACTAAGTTTCATTTTCCGTTTCAAGAACTTACTTCTAATTGTACGAAATGTTTGCTAAACAAGACTTTACTAAACTTTGTAGCGCATTTCGCTTAAAGTTTCATGTTTGGGAATGTATTAAATTTCTTACTTAGAAGTAACAATTTTAAACACAATATCGTTGATTTATACAAGTATGATGTAAAATAATTACTGAAAAATGTAAGGCAGTTTTTCTAGAGATTAAAAAAATCTGTAAACAAAAATTGGCCTGTCCCGTATATTAAGAATATTATTGCTCAATTTTCTATTTTTACCGTAACTTAATACAAATAATACTAATAAACTTGAAGGAGCAGGATGGCCTTCATTAAAACTCATCTTGTGTGATGTATGTGGGTAGGTAGGTAGGCAGGTGGGCGGGAGCAGAAATATCACAAGTCCTTGTTACAATTACAGTTGTTTATTTATTAAGCCCCAGCACGGGGCTTAATAATTGAAGTACACAGTCAAATGAGCAATGTACAGTCTAAGCAACACGTCATCAACTTAATTATAACACAAGATTAAACTATCACTCGGATGCAAAGCGATTCGTCACAAGCGTGGTGTGCGGGCTCCGTCTCCAACAACAGTGTGTCAAGATGGCCGCTCTCACAACCATCGACAATGCTTCGCTAGGCTGACATTGACAGCTCAAAGTCAACCTGATGTCTGACGTTAACGGATGCGCCGTCAAACTTATTAATATAAAAATTCAACTAAGAGCATAATAAATAATACAAACAAAACAAGAAAACTATGTAAATGCAACTAAATCTTGATAGATTTAGTTGCATTAGGCTGATGCCTCACATGCAATAATATTTGTGCGCAAGAAACGCGTAAATAGTGCTTCCCTGAGTAAATTTAAGGCGCTCGGCTTTCATTGCAAGCAATAGCAACCGCTTACCACGTCCAGTGTGATTATTTGGCATCCTCGGTCTCTCCAACATTTTTACGTTATATATTCTACCTCTTAGGTCCTGAAAACAATAAAGTTTATGGTAAAATAACCATCCCAAGATAAACAAAGTTTGATATGTCTAGGTAAAATAAGTACACTCCATACAACCTCAATGTAAATGTATCTGGTATTCTGAATACGTTCCACCATTGAAGGGTATTTTTTCTTTCTTTTTCTTGGGGCCCAAATCACGTAGTTATATTCCAAGTGGCTACTAATAAGTGATTTTACAACGCTATTATCTCTTTTATATTTGAGAATCCTCTGGTTTTTTTCGATTTCGATTCGATTCGTAGCCCCACTTTATACGCCACACCTGGTGAATCTCATTATCAATATAATTGAATATTGTATATTATTTTGTATACAATTTGCCTACAACTTAATATATCGTAAACAAAATGTACGTGTTATACTTTATTATCAAGGTTTACCGTCGCTACAAAAGTATTGCAATACTTTGTAATTGATTTATGATTACGATAAGATAATTAGATTGAGAGTCAATGCACTGACTTATTAATTATTAGAGCAATCTGTTGCCATGTTGTCAGCCTAAGTTAAAGCCCCTCGCAAATATCCCTTTTAATTAAAACAAAGAGAATCTCTTAATAAAATTTAACATTGCCGTTTATCAGCGTAATGCTCACCATTTATTTCCGCTTTGTTAATTAAGCTTGTCACGTCATAAAATTGATTTAATTTGTTGTTACGAATTACAATTTAATTTTTAGTACTATTTCCAACGTAATTGTCAATTAAATACGTTTAAATACGTACGTTATTAATTTTGCTTCAATTTGTAACAATGTATTTTTAGAAATTCCTCCATTAAGTAGACGTATTGAGTATTTCTTTATTTCGTAATCCTATATTTATAAGCCTAATGTTTTTAATGGTAAATATCAAGCATCTGTGTCTATCTGACATACATGGAATTGCAAATGCATAATGTTTTTCGAAAGAGAAAATGTTAATTACTCATTCAATAAAATAAGAGAAAATTTATTCATCTCGAAAATGGGTTGTATATTCATGGTATTTTCTCAATAATTACTTACCTAATGTTGGGTTTGTGCAGAAATAGATCATTGTACTTTTTATGTCGAATCTCTCTTAGGATATTATGTAAGGCAAATGTTGTACATGATTTCAAATAAGGTAATAGTAATAATATTTTATATATTGCATTGTTGCGGCGTCTTAAAAAATAATATAAGGTCGATAATTACGGATAGTTCCATTTTTATAAAAGAAGATTTGTTATCATTACTTTTAGAACTTGAGTGTTCCTAAATTTTTTTCTTAATTTATGGCAAGTCTCTTCTATTTTTTGTTATTTTAAGCAATATACATTTAATATTTAATTTACTTTGTAATACATTGTTTTTCAATAATGGGTGCAATAACCTTACATAGCTGCTTTCATAAATTACTTTTTTTATAACCAACACTTTCAATGTAGTTAATATATATATACAATTTACTTATATTCATTTATATATTTGTTTTAGCATTGTCGAAACTTAATATAGACTCTCATGTAATAATGTCTCATGTAATTCTTACGTATAGTCGATTAAAGAAGCTAAATATACTCTACATAATCGATTATGAAATCATATTGTAACTACAGAATTATAAAAAAACTAAATTCTATACAACAGTAAGAGAGTCTGACCTCTGAAATATATATCTGGTAATAAACATACCTTTATAGATAACGGTATCAAAATCACATCGTTGTGATTTCATTCTATAATCACTTATTCAGGAGTCAGTGCTCGAGGCATACGGACCATGTGATGTTTAATAACGAATGCAGAATTGTTATGAAGTGATTCATCGTCGACCAGTTAAGTGCAAACAATGTCAGTGAACGCACATTTGGTGGGACAGAGCGAAAACGCTGAGAATATATTAATTAAATCAGCAATATGGAAGACCTTTAACTGGAGAGCTGTTCTTGCAGAAGTGATCGCAACTATGCTCCTTGTCTCCTTGGGTTGCATGACCTGCATACCAATTGATGGACTCGCAAACCACCCAATGTATGGACCTTTGGGATTTGGCCTAATCGTGACCTTTAACATTCAAACGTTTGGTCACATATCGGGAGCCCATATGAACCCAGTCATCACTTGGGCGGCTGTTATGTGGGGACAAATTTCTTGGATCCTTGGAATCGCCTATATAATAGCTCAGTGCATTGGGTCTATAATAGGGTATGGGATTTTGGTAGCATTGTCACCTGAGGGATTTATGTCTAGTGGTGTTTGTACAACGACACCTTTGTTGAGATATTCGATATATCAAGCGATAGGTATAGAGATGGTTTTGACAGCTGCCTTAGTGTTTATCACTTGCGCGCTGTGGGATCCAGTGAATAAGGATCTACAGGAGAGCAGTTCGATTAAGTGCGGTCTGACCGTAGCTGGGTTATCATTAGCTGGTGGGCCATTAACCGGAGCTGGAATGAATCCTGCAAGATCACTAGGACCAGCCTTATGGACCTTTACGTGGCGTTCGCATTGGATTTATTGGGTTGGGCCCTTTTTAGGTGCAACAGTTGCTGCCTTTTTGTATAAATGTATTTGGCTTAAAGTTGATAAAATCAAGCCCGATATACTGACATGGCCTGATGGTGGACAGGGATTGGCAAAAATGCTTTAGTGTTCTCTTAGTTTTATATTATTAGTAATTTAATTATATTTATATTCTAGATTAATGTTTTTATATTTAATTCATTATGGCGTAGTGAATCTGTGTGGTTATCAGTGCGATAAAAATAATAATGTAACAGTTAGGATAACACCTGTACATAATCGAGAATGTATTTCAAATTATTGATATGATTTAACTAAATACAAAAAAAATATGATTCAACTATCTCGCTGCAATTTGCTTTTCAATTTTATTTACAGAAAACAGGAGTAAGAATATCAGTGTTAAAGTAGTTCAATTGTTTTTTTTCAGTATAACATTTATTAAGGTCGAGGTGTTATTATTTTCAATTGACATGTTTTCAGTATTGGCGCAAATATCTACGAGTGATGTGTGTAAGGACTTATTCATCAAAGTACTATAAGCCTCTGTCAAATATTGATATAGTACAACTCATCTCATTTTAGAAACAAAAGTGAACTGTTGGGTAAATAAAAAATATGCGTTGACAAACTATCGAAGAACACATAACATCCCGATTAACCCATGGAAAGTTCAAAGTGAAAAGGGACCTCTTTGAGATCACCATTAATTGACTGACGGACTATACGAAATATAAGTCGGTCTCGTGTGATTTCCACACAGAGACACGCATGAGATTTGTAGCACACAATTCACCAGCGGACTCCCCTGGTGAGTTACACAGTAGTTTACAGACTACTCGATAAGACTTATGTGAATCTGGTTAATCTGGAAAAGAAAATCTGTCATTTTCACACGTGTATTGTGTATTTCTATAACATATTTTCATAAGTACCTGATTGACTTCATTTAAATGCGTGTGATGTTTTAGAGCAAAAATATTATAAATAAGTGGTATAAGTAGACAATAAAGAAGTTGATAGCTAGCTCATTTCCGATCATACGGATTAGTCTGGATATAATGGTCTTTCTTATATACCTTTGGACTTCTTTGATAATTAAAATATTACTCTAATTAATTCAAAAGTTTTAAGATTGGTCAACCAAACATATTCTGTAACTTAGAGTAAAACAAACACCTCACGAGTTCAAACCCTGCTGAAAATGATTTATCTATTTGATCAAGTCAGGGTTATTGACTGGCCTACTGAGCACATCGATGTCACTAACCGCTTGAGTTCACTATCATGAGTTACTTGTTAGTAAAGTGCCTCGTTCATATCTATTCAAACTACTTCTAGTTGAACTAATACAGAATATATTACGATATGAGTTATTTCCTTTTTTATTTTATCTACGTCAAGTTATTATTTTATTTTTATTGATAAAGTTTGCCAACGCTCGGCACACTGATACTTTGGTAAGAACAAACACAAAATACAATTTTTAATGTGACAAGCACTCAGAGGCAAACATGACATTCATTTAGAGCACACACAAATATCAATGGAAACAATGATTAAACAAAACAAACATTACAAAAAAGAAACATTTACAAAAAACTAAACAAAAATCGATTTTAATGTGTGAGGGGAGCAACTATGGATATCCAGACCTAGCTTGTTTATCAGAATGCTTAATCTGGATATCGGTTGGCTTTGACCAAAACGCGTTCTACGGAAAGGAGGAACAAATGGAATAATGGGATAAGTTATAAAGAGGTAATGTTTGTGAAGTTGTAAGGTTGGATGTACTGAGCAGAAATTAAAATTTATTTTAGAAAGAGACGTTATTAAAATTTATTTATTTCCAATAAAGTAGGAAACATGGATTTATAACTATACACATTGTACTATTATTTAATAAATGAACACTTCGATTGACACTTTTAATAATAAAACACATGAAAGTATTTACTGACTACGTGATATTCTTGAAAAACTTTACATACATTAAATCTCTCGATATGAGACAGACACATTTTTGCAACTGCTGTATTAATAATAATTATCTTGTGTAACACCTTGCCAATGTATTTGTATTTAGGCATGGTCGCTCCTTCGTTTATTGTATGAGATAGAGCATACTTAATTAAGAATCCATTACAGTGACTTTGTACTCTATGAGTTTTTACAATCGTTTTGTATTTAGTTAATATTTTTATTATATTAGCTATTGCAAGACCAGTAGAAGAAGGTATAACATAAAAAGTATTAGTTTGTATATTGTGTATTTATGTTTTGTTTAAGTTCTGTGTTAAACATCTCTCAATATTTCTTTACGTATACTCTAACAATACATTCAAGTTCCAATGTCAGTACAGTAATCGATTTAAATATATTCTAGAAAAAAGTGCTTCAACGATTTAAGAATAAAATAACTTATTATCAAATTTTTGTTCTTAGGTTTATAGTAGTTTAATAATTATTTTCATTTTATCTATTTACTACAATTTAGTTTAAGGTTACCTATTATTGTATATTGTGTTATCTAAATGAATAAATTAATTCGCTTTTACAACTATAATTATATAACTGCCGTTGAATTCTTTGCTGTGGCTTTAAGCGTCCAATAATGTAACAGTTTATCTGTCTATTATTCATTTAATTGCGACACATATTTAGTTTTGAGGAGGGAATTGTATAATAACCATAAATTGTATAATTATATAATTACCATGGTTGGGTTTTTGTACGGTATCAGATGATGAAAGCCATCCTTCTGACGTAAGATAAACCTTTATACGATCTTGTGTTATGTTCAAAATGCGAGACACTGCACTATATTTATTGATTGTATATCAAAATGTGTACCGTAGCGACATCTAGTGTAGTTTATGTTAACTGTATCTATGTAATTGTGTATGATAAAATATACAAGTCAGTCTGTCTTTTCCAACGCACTCGGTTGTTTCATTTAAGAGGTTATGGGCCTAGCACGCTTCCACTGCGCAATTTCAATTAAGAATATTGTAAAAAAATAAAGAGTTACAATAAACCATATATGAAGCTGTGAGACAAGCTTTAAAATTTTCCATCATGAGGTGCACTTCAAATTACTGAATAAAGGCAATCTAATTAATGTTCTCTTCAGTTTCCTAATCAAGATAGTTAGACCGGATTCCCTGGAAACTTTCCAAATGGCTGTGTGTCAAGCACATGCTAACGTCATCAATGGTATCAAAGCTTAATTAATTAGTACAAAAAGGTTAGTTTTAAAAACTTTTATAAGTTTGCTATGCAATCAATTCTATTTAACCACCATTTTGTTGGCTACTTTAAAACTGAAAAGCTTTTTTAAAAGTTTTTTAACCCTAAAAAAAGATAGTTTGATGAATAGTCTCGGTAAGTATTTGCGGTTAATGAATATTATGGTAAAAATTGTTTGTAACAATTCCGAAAAATTGCAATTAAAAAACGATAGGCGCTAAGAAGAATAACAATTAAATTTACATATTGTTTTATTTTTTATTAAATAAAAATATTATTTCATGGTATACTTAAATTTTTAAGCTTAAATTTTAATTGTTACCCATGTATTTTTTGTTTGAAAGTAGTTCTATGTGGAATGTAAACCGTTGTTCTATGAATTTTAATAGTGATCGCTATTAGTTACCTATGTTAGGCTGATTTTTAAAGTAACGTTATCGTTATAATAAAAATAGAAAAATATTAGATTGATATCATCTTAGCATCTACGTAGCTACAGATAATTTGAGTCTAAACATGTCAACATTTTTGTACACGACACCCCGATAGATTAGCGATATGTCAAATTTTTTTTAAAGTCAGCGATAATTCTGTGACAGAAAAGATAATCCCCATCGTTGTAATCTTTCTTTTAAGAAAAATATGAGGCACAGTAGTGATAAGAAATATAAAAGGTTTGAAGATCCATGACAAAATCACAATGGGCATCTTTAATTCACGGAGGTGTGCTTAATTTTATTAAAGAACATTAAAATTAAATAAATAGTGTTTCACGGTGATATATTTTTAGAAAATGCCATTACCGTGGAGTTTGGTGTTATTTGTCTCTTTCGTCTTGGCAAATGAAGAAACATCTCTTTTAGTGAAAATTCAGCAAGGTCCTGTCAAAGGATACAAGTTGCCAAATTTTGATATTTTTGCCTTCTATGGCATTCCTTATGCAACTGCACCCACTGGCGTAAATAGATTCAGGGTAAATATAATTTATATATTATGTCCTTTACTGGAAGTATACTGTAGAATTAATATATTAGGTCCTTACTTATGAAGTTGTCGTTTCGTCGTACTGGCCAAATTCAATTATTTATAGCAATAAATTTCCGCATTTCTATCCAAAAACCATGTTTTATTTGATTTACCCGTTTTATTATTTTTTTCTTTGCGTCACTCTATTTATAAAATTCATAACGTGTGACAATAATGAATCGATATTAAATCGAATCATTATGATTAATCAGGTAATGATTCGTCGATTTGTACAGGAACAATTATCGTAAATGCTCATCGCAATGGCCGAACCCAGCTGAATCAGCTAAATCGTGGCCCAAGCAAAAAAGTTAGTACGAGCAATTGGTGTACTAATGCCGGGGTTTTTCACTAAAACTTTCTTTAATTTGCCCCGACAATTACAGCAGATATCTATTGTCAGCAACTGCAAACCATATTGGAAAAGCTACCTGCTAAACAACTAATGCTGGTCAATCGCTCTAGTCCACTGCTGTTTCACGACAACGTTCAACGCAATACAAATCGTAATTTCATATACAAGGACCTAATAGTTCACAATATTACAAGTAAAAAACAGAAAAGCCTCATGCAGTAGAACTTTCACAAAAAATTTAACTTCTATATTATAAATTATAAGTAGGATAATTTTTAATTTTTTAAATTTTTTTTAGTTTGTCAAATATGAACAAAATAATTATTAAAAATATTTTTAGTAGTGTAGATATTCATTTGTTATTTACCCTTCAATCAACTTTCAGTCATGGTGAACGAGACCCGGAACATCTTTTATTACATTAATTACAAATTTTTCAGGGTCCCCTACCACCACCTTCTTGGGATGAGCCCTTTGAAGCTACAGAAAACAACATTATATGTCCTCAAAACAATAATCTTTTTCAAACGTTTGATGGGATGCAAGTCCTAGAAAATTGTCTCGTTTCAACGATATATGTTCCTAATACAAATAAAACTAATTTACCAGTTATTGCCTATGTTCATGGTGGTGCATATCAAATCGGTTATGCAAATCGGCTGACTCCAAAGCACGTAGTTCATAATAAAGATGTAATTGTAGCTTCATTCAACTATCGATTAGGACCACATGGATTTTTATGTCTGGGTACAAAAAATATACCCGGGAATGCTGGGATGAAAGATCAAGTAGCATTTTTACGATGGTTGCAAAAAAATATAGGTTCGTTTGGTGGCAATCCCAACGATGTCACAATTTACGGTAATAGTGCTGGCTCAAGGTCTGCAGATCTTTTAATGATATCAAAAGCATCTTCAGGTCTTTTTAAAAAAATGATTGGTGATAGTGGTGGAAGCCTCAGTGCTCAAACCGTACAAGTCAACCCTCTACAAAATGCCAAGTCATTTGCAAAAATGCTGAAATTCGATGATGTCGATGATATTAATGCTTTAGAAAACTTTTACCTGAATGCTTCTTATGAAGTATTGACTTCAATAGACACAACAGTCTTAAAAGATTATTTATTTACACCGTGTGTTGAGCGTGATGTTGGCGATGAAGTTGTGCTTGATAAAAGTCCATTTGAAATTCTTAAAAGCGGAGAATATGCACAGGTGCCTATGCTATATGGCTTTACAGAGATGGAAGGTACATATCGGCTACCAATATTTCAAGATTGGAAAGAAGAAATGAACAGAAACTTTTCCGCCTTTTTACCTGTTGATCTTCAATTTCCCTCAGAAAATGAAAGAGAAGAAACAACAACGAATGTTGTAGAATATTATCTCGGTAAAGTCAAAATAAGCGAAGAAAATATTTTATTATTCGTAAATTACTTTACGGATACAATGTATGTTCATCCAATGCTTAGAGCTATACAGTTACATTTAGAAGCGGGACATAAAAATATTTACTCGTATGAATACTCATTTACTTCTGCAGAATCACCAAAAATTGATTATACAGATATTCCGGCAACCAGCCATAGCAGTCAAACAACTATGTTCTTTGATTCAGAGAACGAACATGAAGGGTCTGATGAATATAAGGAAATGAAAAGAATTATCAGGGAAATGTATACCAATTTTGCAATATTTGGGTACGTAAAAGTATCAATCGTCATTTTTCGAGACATATTCTATATTTTTTTTGTTATAGAACAGGGGGCAAACGGGCAGGAGGCTCACCTGATGTTAAGTGATACCGCCGCCCATGGACACTCTCAATGCCAGAGGGCTCGCGAGTGCGTTGCCGGCCTTTTAAGAATTGGTACGCTCTTTTCTTGAAGGACCATAAGTCGAATTGGTTCGGAAATACTTCAGTCGGCAGCTGGTTCCACAAAGTGGTGGTGCGCGGCAAAAAACTGCCTAGAAAAACGCGCAGTTGTGGAACGGTGGACGTCGAGGTGATACGGGTGGAATTTCGTATTCTGCCTCGACGTCCGATGATGAAACTCAGCTGCAGGTATTAATCCGAACAACTCCTCTGAACTTAAAATTTAATTAATAATTTAATCTTCAATATTTAATTAATGATCAATAAATTTCAAATAAATTTTTAAATCAAAGTTATATATAGTCTTAAATTAAAGTTATAAGTAATTTACAGAGAACCGTGTCCACATGGAAGTTCCTTACCACACTGGCCTTCCATTACCAAAGAAAACATGCAGATAATGTCATTGAACCAAACATTAGAAATGAAACCGCTACAGCATCGAGCGACATTTTGGGATGATGTTTATGCTAAATATTATAAAAATCCTAGTACTCCGACAGTTTTGGTTTAACCAATCCGTTACCTGCGTAATAAACTATAAATATTATAAATTTTTCTTCAAGCTGTTGTTTGATGCCATGAGTTTTTATAACAATTTTCAACATGCACAATCTATATATCTGAATATAATCAAGATCAAGTACTATCTAATCAGACGCTAAAATTTATCAAATATTTATAAATTAATTACGCTTTGAAAATCATATATCTATTTAATAAATCTATTAAAAAACATTTATTTCACAGAGATAGAAGTACGAAAAGACAAATTAAAGTAAATGTAATGCTACAGTTAGTAGCTATTGCTGCATTATCACGCGCATCTCTGCCTCGCCGGTTGATTCCCCTTCCATAGATAAAGCGTTAAAAAAATCAGCTAGACATTAAAAGTTTAAATAAAAATATAGATGTCTACTTACTCTAAATAAGTGCTTTTAGTTATAGTTCTAACTTAATTATATATAATATATCCTTTAGTCAGAAAGGCACATAAAAACACACACACAACAGTGATCAAATTATGAGATAATAAGTTATAATATTTTTATAATAAATATTTTCTGTACATATCAAGTCACATAATTTTAGTTAAATGTGACTTTTGCGCTATGCTATAAATTACAGATACAAATTTCTATGATATCAATTTTTATAATACAAATGAATAAGAAACTTAATCTTATCTTAAACTTATCTTTCTGAAAAATAAATATTCAAAGTTTCACTCGGTTGGATAAAGCGTTATTCCAGTCCAATCTTGCCCACGACATGGAAGACAAAATAGCTGTATTGTTATTTATTATAAGTGGGATTTCTGTAGTTTATCCTCAAAGTGTTAACTATCGCGATGTAAAAATAAATCAAGGTGTTGTGCGAGGATATAAACAGCCTGGTGAAAATATTTTTAGCTTTCAAAGTATACCTTATGCTTCTGCACCAACTGGGCGTGACTTTTACAAGGTAAATTTAATACATGATTCCAAATGATTGATTTTAATGAAATATGTTTGTATAAAAATATTTAAAATAGTTGTAGATAGATTTATATGCGGTAATATAAATATCGACTTTAAGAATAATGGTCCTTCAATAGATTGAAACATAAATTTGGGTTAAATTTTGTTTATCCCTTATACTAAATATTTAAAAATTACAGGCGCCATTACCACCACCTACGTGGAACGGAACGTTCGAAGCTACGGATAAGAAAATAGCATGTTATCAAAATAGGATAGGAATACTTCCTAACGATACTAAATTTGAAGAACAATGTCTTATAGCTAATATATATATACCTGACAGTATACCAGAAAAATTACCGGTACTCGTTCTTGTCCACGGAGGAGCCTTTTTAATGGGTTATGGCAATAGTTTACAAACAAAAAACCTAGTTAACACTGGTAAAGTCATAGCTGTAAATTTTAATTATCGGCTTGGGCCGCATGGATTTCTATGCTTAGGCACTGATACAGCTCCCGGAAATGCTGGAGTAAAAGATCAAGTAGCTCTTTTACGATGGGTACGAGATAATATTGAACAATTTGGAGGAAACCCTAACGATGTCACCATCGCGGGGTGTAGTGCTGGTTCTTCATCTATCGATTTACTATTGATTTCAAAGATGGCAAAAGGTTTATTTCACAAAGTGATAGCTGGAAGTGGTGCTAACACAAACGCATTTAGCGTTCAAACAGAGCCATTAGAAAATGCTAAACAATTTGCTCAACTATCAGGATTCAATAACACTAACGATGTAAAAGCTTTAGAAAACTTTTATTTGGACACACCGTTCGAGACATTGCTAAGTTACACAAGCTTCTTGCACGCGAGACTAGATTCGGTAGTATTATTTTCACCGTGCATTGAAAAAGATATAGGACAGGAGGTCTTCTTACACGATAGCCCAGTGAAAATATTAGAAAGCAAAGATTACGTACAAGTCCCCATGCTTTACGGTTTTTGCAACATGGAAGGATTATTTCGATTATATTCTTTTGATCACTGGAAAACTCTAATGAATGAAAATTTTATCGACTTTTTACCGCCTGACTTGGGTAATAGTTTAACAGAAAGAGAAACACTCGCCAAAGAAATTAAAAGATTCTATTTTGGTGACGAACAAGTCTCTGAAAATAACATTTTGAGGTACATAGACTTCTTCACAGACATTATGTTCGGTTACGCGATGCTAAGATCTGCAAAGCTCCAAGTGGAGGCTGGAAATAATCAATTGTATCTTTACGAGTATTCCTTTGCTGATGAGAGCGTGGATTTAATTCCAAATACTAACGTAAGAGGTGCAACACATTGTGATCAAGAAGCTGCTGTTATGGATATGCCCAATGAAAATGAATTATCACCTGAGTATCAAAATATGAAAAAAGTTATGCGGGATTTATGGTTAAACTTTGTAAAAACTGGGTAAGCTTAATAGAAATATTCTATAACATCTATAATAACATATTTTTAAACTTAATTGATCATTAAAAGTAGGTTAGGTGACATATTATGCTTCGTAGAGGTAATTGTATATTTCGACACAAAACGATTTTGTCATAAATTATTTAAAATTTCAGACTTCCAGTTCCCCATGGATCTAATTACCCAGCGTGGCCACCTATGTCGCTTCAGAGGTCTTACATGTCCTTGAATAGTACTTTAGAGTACAAAGATGCTTTGATGCCAGAAAGAGCTAAGTTTTGGGATGATTTAGTTAAAGAACATTACAAGTTTCCGTCACCACCAAACCCTACAAATTTTGGGGTTAGATTTCAAAGTACTATTTATATTTTAAATGCAGCGTTATTATTTATATTAATATCGTATTAGTTTTTAAACTAATACATTATGTCCATGTTGAAAAATAATTAAATGCGTATGTATCAACTAATAAAGTACTTAGTTCTCTGTGTGCGTACTTTTCTTTTAGTGTAATACATACATTTATATCCTTGTAATCGTCCTATTTTGACGTGATAACGTCTTATAAATCGATGAACGCCGGCTGCACGCACGAAAAAACTTGACTCATTGTCACGTCACGTTGTTGTGAATTCCATTATTCTAATCCAAAAACAACTATTTCAGAATAAAAGTGATTAATTGTTGCATTTGAAGAATTGGATTAACGATATAACATCTATTCGTTCTTTGATTATATAAAAAATTGAATTAACGAGTATATGTCAATTTATGGAAAAAAAAATATTTTTTTCATTTTCATACTCTTTTTTACTTGTTTTATACAAAATGATGATAATTTAGTAATAATTTTTCAATTCAATTCATAACATGCAATTTCATCAATGTTTTCTTATGAGGTTATCACGTAAAATTCTAAACCATAAAACACATTAAGGCAACCAAACTTTTTTTACAGAGTCGAAGTCCTAAAGATAGTCCTAAAGACACCCTTAGTATATCTATTAAATATACTGAAATCGTTACAAATGAAAAAAAAAATTGTTTTCCAAACATTCCCATGATCCTCCCTCAACGTAAAATTCATTGTAATAGGACCCCACCGGTATTGATTTATGTTTTAAAGAACTTGATTTCTCATTACAAAAATGTATTTCATTTTCATGAGAAACTTAATATGTATGTATATATAAGCGAGAAACTCGTCGCCATTAGCCGTCCCAATTTTAGTCTAGGTACTGTGTTCACTCTAACATGTTTCTTTAATGCCTTTTTTAATTTATTAAGCGCGCTACTATTGCGAATATTAGACGGTAATTGATTAAATAATTGCACAGCCTCATACCTAATAGACTTCTTCAAATAATTCATACGCGGCTTCGGCAAGTTAAGCAAACTCGCTCGATGGCTTTTTTAAATGATAAGCTACAATGGAAAGAGTTATGTTTTATTTAAATTTAGATGCAGGTGCTATAAACATATAGTTGTTTAATCGTCATAATTTTGGTTTATTGGTAGATTTTATTAGTATGTATTAAAAAAATGTATCTAAATAGTTATTTTATTAATTTATTTTGTAGTTTTTGTACAAAGCTACAAAATAACTAGTTAGGAATTTTGTTTTTGCACGCTGTACCCCATATTTTAAATAGGTATATGAAATGTGGCTTGACCAAACAATTATAATATAAATTACGTACGGGTTGCGGAATACATTTTGTTATTGAGCAAAATCTGCTTATAAGTGATTTTAGTTTGGCAATTATGTGTGATATATGAAAGTTGCACTTTAAATACATATATGTATTTTAAGACCCAGATATTTCTCTCATGTCTTGTTAGTGATTTCAATGTCTTGAACTTTAGCGGTTAAAAAATAGGAATGATTTTATTTTTTGGCCTGAATATTACATAAAATGTTTTTCAGATATAAATGGTTAGCAGATTTTGTTTAAACCAAGAAGATAGTGCATTAAGGTCTGACTGAGCTTGAACAACCATAGTCTGGATATCTCTTGTAAATCACTAGAGATGTGGTGTTGAAGAAAGATGCTTCGCATACCATGGTCCGCTTAAAAGATTTAAGAATCAAACCAGGTTAAACTCAGTGACTCTCAACTATAAAAGAGCTATAGCATGTTATAGAGTTTTAACTTAGTATGGTATATATCGTCGGTCGCGAAGCAGATACCCTGGATAAGTTGGCGTCGTACAGGCTGAAAATTTTCAATAAAATCCAATGTTTTATTCTATATAATCTATATGTTTCCATAAAGTGCAAATATTCTATATCATGCTCAAAATATTATTATCTTATCCATTGAAGGATTTTTATATCGTTTTCGAACGAGTAAGATAAAATTCGATTAATGACATACTCAAACCGATTATCTTTATGATACAATCTTACTTATCTTAGTATAAATATATATCAAGAATTAATTCAGAAATATTACAATGCTATTTTCCAAGATTGCGATACAACGTACGTGCATAGGTACTTTTCACTTGATTATTATGTAAGGGTTTATTTAGACAGTTGTTATTTGTTCAAAGCCACTTTTTATTTCTATATTTTATATATTTATTTTAACTACGATTAATTTCCGTGTATTAGGCATTAACACACACGTTTCATAAACGGTAACTCCAAAATTTTGTTGGACAGTTTGTTCCAGACGCTAAATGAAAACACAAAATATCATCAAATTGAAAATCTAAACTATCCTCGAATCCATTTGAAAATCACTCCAGTTGTAAGACGTTAATTACACACGTACAGAAGATTTGTACAATAATATATACAAAGATAAGCTTAGAGATATGTATTAATTTAACATTGTCCTTGTATGCGGCGAATGACAATACCTAACCGTCAGGTTGTGTTACGATGATTATTTTTTTAATTATGCATTGTTTTGCCGAGTAGTATTTGGTTTATCCGTGCAACAGTTATAAAAACGCGTCAGCCATACGCGGTGACTCGTTCGGAGTAGTTTACTGAAGCTCTCGGGTTTATTTTAAATCTATACTCAGTGATACAAGATAGAAGAAGTACTATCTTACCAAATGAACATGTGATTATTATTGAAAGTTTAAAAATGCATGGAAATCGTGATCTACAGCCGCGCATTTGTTAAATTATATTAAGAAGGTGTTGTATAATGTAATACATTTCATCATTTCGTGACAGATACTTACAAATCCGAAAATAGTACAATCTTATCAATTACCTCTCCAACAAATATTATTTAAAGCTTCACTCAATTGTTTATTACGCCATTACAATGATTGAAAATATGGTAGGAAGAATAGTAATTATACTATTTGCTTGTGCTATTTCTTTAGTAGTCTCTGAAATTGCAATTTATCGAGATGTAACAATACGCCAAGGTGTGGTCCGAGGCTATCGTCAGCCAGAAGAAAATATTTTTACTTTTGAAAATATTCCATACGCTACTGTACCAACAGGATATGAATTTTATTCGGTAAGTCCTCTATTTTGTTATATTGGACATCTATCAGAACAGTTTTCTTTTATGATATATTTAAACTTAAAATAACAGGCACCTTTACCACCACCATCGTGGAATGGAACTTTGGAAGCAATCGATAAGAAAACAATTTGCCAACAACCTCGTCGAGAAAATACTAAAGATTCTAATATACAAGTACAATGTCTCATAGTGAATATATTTGTACCCCACGGGGAAATCAAAAACTTACCCGTTGTCATTTTTGTACATGGAGGAGCTTTTTTATACGGGTTTGGTAATTCACGAACTCCGAAGAATTTAGTCAGAAGTGGTAAGGTTATAGCAGTGACGTTTAATTATCGACTGGGGCCCCATGGATTTTTATGCCTCGGTACAAATGCAGCTCCAGGAAACGCTGGTTTAAAAGATCAAATAGCACTACTACGATGGATACAAAACAACATTGAAAAATTTGGAGGAAATCCAAGGGATGTTACGATTTCTGGATGTAGTGCTGGTTCAGTCTCAGTCGATGTTTTAGCTGTTTCTAAGTTGGCAGAAGGACTATTTCATAAGGTGATTGCAGGAAGTGGTTCTAATATTAATGCTTTTAGTGTGCAAACAGATCCGTTAGAGAATGCTCAACTATTTGCTCAACAACTCGGTTTCGATAACATTAACAACTTAGAAGCTTTGGAAAAGTTTTATTTAGAGACACCCTACGAAGTTTTGGCAAATGGAACAGTCCTATTATATTCAAGAACTGATTCAGTTGTATTATTCTCACCTTGCGTCGAAAAAGATGTTGGACAGGAAATGATCTTAGATGAAAGTCCTGTGAAAGTACTGGAGAGTAAAAATTATACAAAACTACCTATGCTCTATGGATTTTGTGAAATGGAAGGACTTTTTAGAAAAAATCGTTTTGAAGAATGGAAAACACAGATGAATGAAAACTTCCTTGATTTTCTACCGCCCGACTTGGGTACAAGTTTAAAAAAAAGGAAAGCACTAGCCAACGATATCAAAGAGTTCTATTTTGGTAACGAGCCTGTGTCTGACAGTAATGTTTCGAAATACATAGATTTCTTTACAGACGTAATGTTTGGGTACGGAATGCTTCGATCTGCAAGACTTCAATTAGAGGCTGGAAATAATCAAATATATCTCTACGAGTATTCATTTGTACACGAGAATGATCCATTTATTCTTAATACCACGAATAAAGGTGCTACGCATTGTGCTCAGAACGCTGCTGTTTTAGATGACCCTAATGAAAAAACGTTATCGGATGAATTTAAGAAAATGAAGGCGATTATGCGAGAGCTGTGGTTAAATTTTATTACAACTGGGTGAGTTGTTTTGCAAAATATATGTTTCTCGTTATATCTTATACGAACAATTCTTGTATATATATATGTATATCATTGGAATCTCGGAATCGGCTCCAACGATTTTCATGAAATTTAGTATCGGTTTCGGGAGCGATAAATCGATCTAGCTAGGAATGATGATGTTTTTTTTCTTTAAATACCCAGTTCATATTCACCGGTCATCCAGGTACTAAGAGTAAAAAGTGATAGTAGCTGAATGTTAGAGATATTTGGTATTTTTCTATTCCAGAGCTCCAGTTCCACAAGGATCGAGTTACCCTGCCTGGCCACCAATGTCTCTTGAGAGATCTTTTATGTTGTTGAATAGTACTTTAGAGTATCGAGATGCTCTTAATCCAGACAGTGTAAATTTCTGGGATAATATTATTAAGCATCATTACATATATCCCAAACCACCGCATCACTCAACTAGATCTGGATTTGAATTATCCAGACCTCTGAAATAATGTTATAAATAGAACATTACATGAATTTCAATTTAAATTTTAACGGATTTCAAGGGACCCCTCTCTGGCTGGCTATTACCACCAGCAACAAGCAAACATGCATTCAATAAGTGGAGAGAGTGGAGAGTAGTTAAATACATAATAGTCCTATTTTTTTATTTTGAAATGTTTCGTAGGCACTCTCGAATAAAATACATTATTATGTATACGTTTTAATATGAATTGTAATTTTCAAGTTAGCAAGCGAGAATGGACAAGTTTCAGCTAAATAAACTTGAAAATATCATACAATATTTGCTTATGACAAGGTCAAGAAGTTGCGGTTGCTCGCCAGTTACATAGTATATTTAATTTTTGCGATGTTCCTAGGAATGAAACAATTTTACGACATTTAACTCATTGGGTCAAGAAAGACAAGTTTTTTTTTATAGATGAATATACTAAACTGATTGACGTCTTTATAAACATGTAACCATTCCCCAAATTGTATACTTTTTTGACGCCTTCATGAGGCTGAAGTAAATAATGATGAGCCTATAGAACACTAAAGAAATAATTATGTTCAGTGGAAATCAAACGCAATGTTATGTGTTACCGACTAAATCCTAGTCAGTGTAAACTATAAAACCGAGGGTGAAAGCACTAACCTAGAAGTAATTACCAGCTGTGTATATTATTCTAGTGATGTGTTGGTAAGTTTAGAAACTTAATATGAATGCTGTACAAAAGGCTACCCTCCCAAATACCATAACAATGGAAAATAAAGCTTAAATGTATAAAAACCTACTAATGAGAGCGATTGATAAAAATGTAGAGCAATCTTCATTGATTTGGTACAAGTTTCTTATTTAACATAATTTCTTTAGATATTGATTTGCTGATGAGAAATATATCAGAATATGACTTCAGATTTTGTACTGATAGAAAATTGTGTTGAGGTCTCGTAGTAGCTTACAAGGGAAAATAATAAAAAGTTTACTTTTATTCACAACTGTTTATTGCATCGTTTAACGATTGTATAACATATTTAATGACTAATCTCTCACATTGACTGTACAAAATTATTTTAACGACTTATATATAACTAATAATAACAACATCGATGCAACCATATCTAACAAAGCACACATCTCCAAATAACTTATCGTAATCCTATTTTAAATATAATTAGAACGCAGGTACAAATATTAAATATAATTTTAGTCCAGACACGGTAGTAAAATCTTATTGATAATGTTAAAAGCTTTAACACAATATTTTTATATGATATTTTTATCTGAGAATTTACCATTTAATTAATAATGTTAGCTAAATGTTTTATTAAAACATTATAATGATTATAAAAACAGGAGTGAAAATAATGTCATAATAAAAATTCATATTTTTAAATTTAATTTTTCAGAAACTTTAAAAAAGTGTTAAAATGTATTGGCGACTTCCACAGTTGATTTAGATATTCAATTGTTATCTACGATTAAGTAGGATCTATGGACAAAATTGTTATTTGTTTTTCAGCTTCTTTAGATAGAGCTTTTATTATACAAGACAGGGCGACTAAATTCATTATATTAATATAAGGGACACCTATAATTGTTGCCCATATTAGTCGTATGTTTTACAAAACTTGTTTTAGTATTATTTATTAACAATTGTACGTATCATTCCCAGGAATTTATTGGTTCAGTGAAACATAGTTAAGTTGACCATTTCGGGTGGACAATATTGAAACAGGTGGTCAAACGTTACTATTACAGGACTTTAGAGAAGTTCCATGTTGAGCTCCCACTAAGACTTTATTCAAATGCGGAGTGTATTTTCAGGGTCATCAACACAAAATTGTTTGTGTTCGTAATCTAAGTGTAGAACTTACGCTAGAGTAGACTAAGACAGGGTATAACTATCTAAAAATAATACTCACTAATGGGAAGCGCAAGGGTACAAAAGCACAACTCGGAGTACATTTAAGATACTAGATAGGGTACTACTCGCTTAAATATTGACTTGGAAATGAACAAAAACGGAAACTTCAAGGTTCCTATAAATTGTTTAACCGTTCAATAGTTTATGCAAATACAAATAAACAGACTCACTTTTATATTAATTTTATACAGTAATTGGTAAAAACAGATAATCTTTTAAAAATAATAGTACTGTGAACTTTGTTAGAAAGAAAGTTTTTGGAAAGAGTAAGATACGAAAACAATGGCGCGTTACGTTTATTCGTCTTATGTTTTTGACTAGAGATGCTTTCAACCAATCACACCCACTTTCCTTTTCTTAACACATGAAGTGCTTTTTTCTCGGATACGAGTCGAGCGAGGTCATAGCAGCGGTGCCACCCACTCGGATCCGTGTGAGCGTCCCGTACATTTTTATAAACCATTCCCATCCCTAATAATGAATACTAAAAATAATGATATACATTTATAGATCTTTTTAAACATTCATATTTACATAATGAAAATTCGCCTTAAGAAGTTATGTTTTCCGGCTATTACTTTGTATCCTATGTTTAAGCATTCAATGTGTTAATTTATTACTTACACCCAATGCCACCGAAAGATCTTTAAAAATTAAATCCCAACTCTCCATAGTGTCCAATAGATAATGAAATAGGAAAACCTTAACATGAAAAATCAGTAATAATTTTTATAACAGCTTATTATTCACTTAAAAGACAGTGTCATTTGTATCACACCAAAAAATTTACAAAACTATATTAAATTCGGTCTTGAAGATAGCTTGCATTGTCTATATTATTATAAAAGTGCTATTAATATGGCAACGGTGCGTAGCAAAATACTATTTGTATCGCAATAAATTTAAGAGTATTTAAATTTAATTTATATTAAGTTAGGTACAAATCTAACAATCCATTACATTAACAATTAATAACTAGACATATACGAGTACAATGTGTTATGCCGGTATATACAAAAGGTCGAATAAAATTGAATTTGAGCAATTAAATTGATATAAGAAATGAAATTGATATGACGAAGTTGCTAATTTGTACATCTATAATTGATAAAATATTAACTAAAACATAGCTGTGTGCTCTCTTATCAAGTCAACAAGTTACGTTTCTCTCGACTAGATTTATGTTATACCTAATGCTGAATCCCAATGCAACAAGCTTACCACTTTGATGCCGATTTGAATTTTGTACAGAAAGTTTGCAATACTCTATTTTGTAAAATTTAAATTACATGTTAAATTTAAAAAATAAGGAATAAATCAAATTCAGTCTGATGCATAAAAATTTGAATAAGTCAAAAATTACTTTAAAAACCAAAAAATCTTAAATTATGAGACAATCGGAATCGGTAGTTGAAGTTGATGTTATTTGGTAACCTTGTTGTATTAGACATTACAGGCCCGTTTGTATAGTAATGACCTACTCATGGTTAGATGAAAATGAAAGTGTCCTGAACACATATCGTTTCAGCACCGAAAGATGCTAAGCAACCGCACATCGATTCTCATTCGCTTGCCCCGTTGACGACTCAGGGGGAGGTTCAGCACTCCTGACCCCACCAGTACACTCTAGCGCATCAATCATCTCCATTAACTCCTTAAACACGGCGATGACTCGCCAATTGTACTTTGCCGAACACTCAACATAGCCACACTTCCAATGTTTACGCACAAGATTGACTATATTTCTTCGCTTTTCACGAGAATCACCACACGCACTTTCCGCCATTGCCAACTGCTGCAAGCCACTGGCAGCTGTAGGTGCCGCGCTGCATAGCAAATCCTGTTTATTGCCAACCACAAGAACGGGAACGTTCCTCATGTCTCTGCTCTCAACCATTTGATCTCTCAACGTTCTAATATATTGAAAGGTTTCCACATTAGAAAGATCGAAGACAAGTATGTAGGCAGTGGCATTTCGGAGTCCGTAAAAACGGTAGTGGGCCCATTCGTAATACGAATTAATGGGAAAATAGGGGATCACTGGCACGTCTGTTATTTTCACCTCATACAGATGTTCGTTTATTATTACAGATGGATAAAAAGTATGTTTCCGGTCAGTAGGCACATATTCTTCGGTGAAATCGCTCCACACGAATTGCTGTAACAAATGTGAATGTCAGTACACAGTAGCTAAAGACATATCTAAATACCTACTAATAACCTATAAAAATCGATTTATATTAATATTACAAATGTGGTAAAGCCTGTGAGGTTGCACGGCATAGTTGTTTGTGAGTGGTATTTTAACCCGAAAATTAAAAACTATTTGGTTGTAGTCGAATTTAAGTAATTCGCAGAATTTTGTTGGACGATGATGTTTCTTAGGAACGCTGCCTTAACTATTTTGTAGAGCTTTAATACCTACACATTAGTGACAGTATATGTATAATTTAAAACTACGTGAATATTATTACGGTTTCCTTCAAAAGGAGTCATGAGGAAGGTGTAAGTACGTACTCACAGTTACCTGTGTGAAGTACTTAATATTACAAAAAGTAAGATTGACAAGACTGTTCATTTTGACAAGTATTTAAAAGATCCTTTTGTGTTGCATAATTCATTTATTGACGAAGGCTAAATAGTGTGACACGTTACGAACATAAATGGTTTTGAATAAGATTTTGAAGAAGTTTTATTACAATTAAGTATTTTATATTTGCCAGATTTGCTCAAAATTGTTTCAGGCATTTGACAGCTCAAAGCGTCGAATGCTCCACGAACATAGTACTTACGGCTAAATCTTCAGAAGAAACCTGTTTTATGTTAGAATTCTTTACATTGCGTTGTTTGCACTAATTAGCCGTTTTAGCATTCCCGATTTAATTAAATAGGTAAAGATTTATTTTGAGTTTCCATTTTAATCTTTGAAATAAGCGCTATCGTTCACCCGAAGCTAGTTTAATCGCAAATATTAAGAGCACGTACGTTGATAATGCTCCGTAAAAGCCCATTTGGTTATTATGAGGTTGCGATGTTGGCACTCACAAGATATTAAATAATGTAGTTTTGTGTTTAACATTTATGGACATATACCATCATGGACTTTTCTGTAGACCTTTTCAATGTGTACAATACTTAGTACATTATTTTGATAAAACTCGTACGCTTCAGCCTGCGTTTGCAATGTAAGCGGAAAAAATGTAATTATTTACGACATCACATTAGAAACCTCAAAAATAACAGTACTTCCTCCACTATTTAATGGATGTTATTATACATATAAACCTTCCTCTTGAATCACTCTATCTATTAAAAAAAACCGCATCAATATCAAATCCGTTGCGTAGTTTCAAAGATTTAAGCATACAAAGGGACATAGGGACAGAGAAAGCGACTTTGTTTTATACTATGTAGTGATTTTCAACCAAATTAATTTAATCATACCTCCTGCGTCCGTGCATAATCAGGTTGATTGAGGTGTCAAATGAACTAGTTATTTGAAGAAAAAGTCACTGAAAGATTGTAATCAGATGGATAACTTTCTGGATATACTGATATAATCTAAAATTACCCGCTCTACGCCCTTGACTTGCGAACTGGTTGTAAATGTAAATTTACAGTTAATTTAATTTGTTTTTCTTGACGTTCATAAGTGTACATGTTTACCTATATGAATAAAGATATTTTGATTTGATTTGAATCACATTTAATACTTTTTAGTGCCCTTTCTATTCTTAAGGAAGTTAAAATACCATTTAATAATAATATTTTCTAAAACAGGAAGGGATTATTTAGTTAGTTGATGAATATTTATAATTAATTTATTACACAAAGAAAACACACAACTAGACAAGCTGAACGATTTGATGTGCTTAGAGAATCGTAAATAAGATCTGTTGGGGTAAAACTAGTAAACTGTATCCATAACAATTTAGTTATATTATATTGGTTAAACATTTTACCTTTTAGGCAACTGATTAACGAAATAACAACTGATGGAGCTATACTTTAATTATCCCGCTTAGCTTCTATACAATTAACAATTAAAAATTTGTAGGTTATCTAAAAAACTGAAAGAATCATAAAATCAGTGTAACTATTTGCTTTTATTCAGATTATTCTGATACATGTTATCCAAATAATACAAAAGGCTTATTTCCTGAACAAAGGGAAGAAATCCCTTTGGAATTGAGGTATTTTGTTGTACATAAAGGTTCTGTTGGTTTGTGCAAATAAGATACGGTAACTATGTATGCATTGTGATTAAAGCAAGAAAATAATTTGTATGTACTTAGTTGTTTGTCATGTTAACGCAGTAGAATAATAAAAATCATAAAAAAGCCTATTTTTTGCAAAGAACAAAGTAAAATTACATTACATACTATTTATTACGTATATATTTTTTAATAAAAGTAAATTATACTATTTTTTTTGTATCTTTCTGCTAATTATTTTGCAAGAACCCCTCCACTGGTGAAGGCCTGCTCCAAGGAACTCTAAGTATCTCAGTTTTGTGTGAATTGCATCCAGTTCCAGCCAGCCGTTTTTGCAATGTCGTTCGCCTATCTCGTGATTCCCCCACCGGGTCAACCTTATGGTCCATCGAAATTATATTGTATACACATAGAATACAATAATCTAACTATATATATACTTTACAGAAAATGACTCTTCACCTGAATGATGCTAGTCTTCCCCACAGCTGGTGCACCAAGAAGAACCACTTTGACAAGGTCCAGGCTGTCGGGGCTCGGCTCCACGCTGGGGCTTCCCCCTACCGCTAAAGTTCCACCGCCTCCACGTTCAAGGTAATCCAAGTCCAACTCTGCAAAATTTTAAAGTTATATTAGAACTACGGAAATCGTTTTACTAGGTACGTGATACTTTTTGACGTCTTTGAAGTTAAAACAAGTAAATATATAAGATCGGACATTTTAACGTCCATACTTAACGCTTATGGCCTAGTGGCTGCAACGTGAGACTCTCATTCCTAAGGTCGTAGGTTCGATCCCCCGGCTGTGCACCCATGGACTTTCTATACGCATTTTTAACGTACGCTCGAACGGTGAAGGACAACACGGTAAACCGGCTTGCCTTAGACCCAAAAAGTCTACGGCATGTGTCAGGCACAGGAGGCTGATCACTGATGTTAGATTGACAAAATACCTCATAAAAATATATCCCGTTGGTTAAATTCAGTGGCAGTTAAATCAATAAAAACATGAGTTTATAACTAACATAAAATTAGGGGAGTTGCGACGATGACCTATAAACTAACTTAACTTATTGAAGGGTGCTTAAGTGTGAGTGACACTTACACATAAATAATATGAGTGTAGTCATCCTCGGAAACGAGAATATTTTATTACAATTTATGAGTGTTTGAAAAACTAAACGCTTCAATTATTACTAGCAAATCTGACGGACGATGACTCGTATTACAATTTATTAGCTACAAGTTTAAGATGATTGTTAACATTTGGTTTGCGGTTCTAATTAACTTTAATATATATGTATATTGTATATGTTACTTAACTACGTTACGTAATTCGTGTTACTACAAAAAGATATGTGTATCTCGAATTATAAAAATTAGTAATTATTACATTGTTTTTACTTGTTTTCTTTCAAATTGTGTTAACACTATAAAGACGCGTGTTGATTGTGATGATTTTGGTATAAAATCACTTGGTATTTGTCACCTAAAATAAAATATCAGTTACTAATTTACTATTAAAAACTAGGCAACTTAATTAGGTAATGATGCCGAATTGATTCGCCGGATAAGTAACTGGTGAATTTAAATTGAGTTAGCTACTATGGTTAACATGAGTAACGTTAGTTAAATCGAATATTCTGTTTGAAGTTATATATGTTCATTAACTTAATTATTTTTGTCAAAATATAAAATAAAAATGTGACACATATTAACTAAAAAACAGTATTTAAGCTAAACAAAGTAGGTATAGGATGAGTAATCATTTTAAAATATGATATATCTATATTTTTTTTATAAGCTAAATTTAATTCTGATATTCCATTATGCATTTATTATATTTGCAAGTTTATGAAAATCTGGTTAGAACCACGAGAAAGTAAGAACTAGAATATGCCTTTTTTATTTATAATGGATGAAATCTATATAATACTAACTTTTACATTCAAATGACTCATGCATATATGTATAAAAACAAATTTAACTTTATATAAAAAGTAAATTATTTAAAAAATCCTATAATTCTATATTATTACAAAAAATATTTATTAATTTGTCACATTGGTCACTACTAGAAACTAAATATATATGCATTCCCATTTTTACATCCTACTACAATTTCAATCTCTAGTTTTCGCTGCTTTTACGCCATCTAGTCCCTAATAAACATTATTAAAAAATAAAACTGGTGAAAAATCACACTATTGCGATATACTGTAAAACAAAATACCAACAAAATCTACTTGCTGGGTTTGGCAAATATTCGTGTACAACAAGTACATGTAACATGTAGTGTCTGATGTTAATCTGTGCGTAAAATAAATGTTACAAGACGCTAATGCATTTCCTTCCATTAATTAATTATTAGTAACAGAAGGATATTTATCAGAAACAGAAGGACGAAAAATCCAAATATAAAGTTACATTATTGGATGCATCCTACAATAGTTTTACAGTAATCGAATATATACCATCACAGACGGGAAGGCCTTATATATAACATTATATTTTATATAATATAACATTACAGAAGGCAACAAAATTAAGAACAATTATAACAATGAAAAAAGTAAGAGAGCTTAAGAAAAATCGTGTCAAAAGATAAATTTAAAAATAAAATCCTATAGATAGCGGAGTACACACGAAGCAGACATTCCTGCGTCTAGTTTATTGATTATTTTTAAACTAGTAGTTTTAACTTAATTAAAGACGATTTTCACCGGGTATCAAGGTTCAACCTCAAAGCTAAATAAATATATGTACAAAGTCAAACAACTTTTTAACAGGTTTTCTCAATTTCGTTAGGGATTCGGGTCTATGATGTGTACATTATAGTTGATTTCCCGGTTGTAACCCAAACCACTAAACATTTGATAGCAGGAGACGATAAAGGAATATGCGAACTTTGATTACTTAACTATGTAAAAGCATCAATATCTTCAAATAACGAATATTATAATATTGTTAGCAAGAATTTGTCTTAACGATGGATTGATATATAAAGTCAGTTCATATTTGTAAGTACAAGCAATCAGCCCTCTAGACAAGTGGCATACCCTTCATATCTATTCTATTGGATCGCTTACTATTGGATATCAAATTGGTACCCAAACGTACGTAGACTTCTCAACCGCTTAGTCGATTTAATTTACCGATAGTAGTCGGTACAATTGTAATTAGACATTGCAACAATGCGGTAAATTATAAAAAAAACTTGTAACAAATTAAAATATTATAAGAAACTTCTACTACTAATAAACTGAAATATTTCTTCTATTGGTTTGGTAAAAACTGTGTTTTCGCCATTTAAATTTGACATTTTATTGTCAAATTTTAGCAGCTGATTGACTTAAATATAATTAAAGTTAAGTTATACATAGTATTCGACGATAAAATAAAATTTTATAAAGTCCTAACTATGTTATACGGAAAATCAGTAAGTGAATGAAGAAGGATGCTTTGAGAGGATTTCCTTTGAAGACAACAAGAGGGAAGATATGAGAATTCCTTTCAACGTAATTTAATATTAATTCTAATACGTTTTGTAAAAGTTTACACATTATTATGTATATATGTATTTTGATATGATACAGAGGCTTGTATTGTTTTATTTCCATAAATTATTATGTAAAGCTATGATAATAATTATTTTTAGAAAAATATTTAATCATGAATTTAGTAAAATATATACTTATGTTTTTTACTTACCTAAAATTTTATTTTGATTGCAGTTACTTTTATTTTGTTTGTCATCCCTTATCTTATCCAACCTATTCATTTCTGATGAATGAATCACATAATTATGCACTCTGAATGATTTACCACAGTAACGCTATATATACACGAAAATAATATCTTATTATTACAGAGACAATCTTAAAAAAAGCCTCTTTCAATAACTTATAAATACATGTTATGAATAGCGGATAGTAGAATCCAGCGAAACGCGGCGCAGAGTAAAAATGCAACCCTACGTGAATTTGGCGGCAAAGTTTGCGTGCGAAACGGCCATCCTACACGGCGTAACTTCCAAAACTGATGCCTGAAGTGTTTCCATCACGCCTCAAAGGCACGTACTTGAGTTTTTCAATTACTTTAAGAGATTCCCTGCTAAGTTTTCCCAAGAAAATTAAAGTACAAGACATTTCTAAAATAAATCCTTTATGTTTTTTAACAGGCGTGTCTACTAAACCAACATTTTCTCCTTTGTTTAAACAAAGGAGAAAATGTTGGTTGTTTAAAAAACAATTTATCAATTTCGACTATGCTAGGATAAACTAAAAACAAATATTAATATCAAACGAGTTTTGTATTTCATAAATTGACCATAGTGATAATTACTAATGAATTTCAGATATTAAATTACATTTAACATATAAATTTACTGGATTAATTATAAGTAAGTTAATAATAACACGGTATCCTATTCATCATAGTATGGTTTCTGAAAGAAATGAGATGTTCTATCTTTTCTTTGTAGTTCCGTCAGTTTGATAGGCGTTTGGGAGCGTCACTTGGGATTAATATTGGGGCCCTTGCTAGCCAAAATGAGAAATCTGTCTCATTTCACGGTAATATTTTTTGGATTGACCTAGTTTTCGTGAAGAATAATAAGGTTCATTACGAAAATTTAAAAATTATGGGTATATTTTGATACATGTCGTTGATCATTGAAGCTCAACGTTTAAGTCTTTATAGTGCGTCTCTCATCCCTAAGGTCGTTAGTTCGATCCCCTGCTGTACACAAATGGACTTTATTTCTATGTTATTTAACATTTGCTGAAATAGGAAAACCTAAAGGAAACTTGAAGGCTGATCACCTACTTGCTGTTAGATTGACAAATTAACAATACCTAAAAATTTAGGAAAATGTTTTATGTATGTAAATTACGTTGTTTTTAATCAAAAAATATATATAATATTATCACAAGGGCACGCATTAAACATCATTTACATTTAAATTTACTTAAATGCAGTGATGATCACAGCAGACAAAAACAACATATTGCGAGGATAAAATGATTTTTTACCGCGTTTACTCGCACTAGCTGTATATGTATAGAACTAAAACGTAATTAATGCACAAAAAAGTTTATATGTAAACCAACTTATTTAATGTGGTAAATTTGAGAGTTTGCCAAACATGAATATTCAATGTAATCGAAATTGCATGTTCAACAAATTGTAACTTCAACGATATAATTTTAGAGTGCAATTTAAACTTGTAATAATAGTGTATATTCTACGGGCACAAAATATTTCATTTTATAAAGTTTTGGCTTCATGTGTCTGGCCGACAAATTTCGGAGTCTGATAAGTGATACAATCATATCTAGAATTAAACACCAGCTGTGTATTGTTGTATACATAACTTACACAACACACAACTAACACACATATTCTTACATCCAATACTTATAACAACCTTGTTTTAGATCATTAAGAAAAAAAACTGAAATCCACGTATAAATTAATATTTAACTGCAAACTTTAAATTGATTTATGTATTGGTATTTGAAAGCTTTTCATTCGAAACCAAGTTCCGATAGTTGTTGCGTAATTCCTAAATCGCTGGGGCAAAATGGTGGGTTGCAGTTCCATACATGAATTTGTGGAATAAGTTGGGCTCGTTCCAGAACACTATAAATTCATCTGACAATTCCTTGAGTGTATAAAAAGTTAAAGCCGCAGATGCTTGCTTAAAAAAATCTCGGTAAAGATTTGGTCAAAGCAGGAAGTCTCACATCAAAATACCGTAGCCAAAATGATCACCAACCAACCTTTGAAAGAGGTGCGACTTTAACAATTCATGTATTTTTACATTATATTTCCTGTATATGATTTAATAGATAAAGTAGCTTTATAGATAGCGTAGAATTAAAACACTAAAGGAAAAAAAATATATTGTTCAAAAGCGGTGACGAACAGTCGAGCAAGTGTCGTTAAGAGATGTCAAGATGCAGGTGCCCTGAGTACACTTAAGAACCACCAAAAGTGAAATACAGACCCTTGAACTCACTTAACACGGATAAAATAAGATCCGCAAAAAGGTCTATGGTTTTCTTGGGAAATAACGAAAAAAATTAAATTAATTATATTTTAATGATTTGCGTTACGCCAGCCTCAGTCGTGTCATCTCTTAAGGAAACTTGCTTGTCCATTAGTGACCACTTTTTAACACCATAATTCTTCATACATTGTTAAAGTTCTACACTATATAGCGACTTCATAGTTTACATATAAAATAAGATGGATATCATTATAAGGACAAGGAAAATAAAACATTTCGTCATTGTATTGAGTTAATAACATAATTTACTTTAATTAATCAAACGTATCAATGGCGCCAAATCTCAAAACATCTCCAGCGCAGTGCTGCCACAGATAAGTTAAAATTGTAAATATTCCATAGAGTATGTTCGCTTCTAGAGTTCTTATTCAATTTATTAAAACTGAGTAATGGAACCGTAGTTGTCCGATAAAGTGATCTATATATTTAACTTATTATAATTATAATAAAGGTAAGAATGTTCAGATAATAGCTATAACTGATAAATTTTTATGATCATTATCAATAAGGATAAGTTTTTATTGTATTTAAACGATATGATAGCAGTAATAATTACAATACAATACTTTTATTTTTTACAAGGACAATTTAAACAATTAAAAACAATATAAATAAAAGTTCTTAAATAAATTATGCTGTAATTTTAGTTAGTTAAGAATACCTTGTTATGTAAATTCCATTTAAACGATATTACGATGATTTATCTACCTCATTAAAAATACATTAGGAGAGTAAACGGAGCGTTTAAGAGCACATTTTATTTACTTGAATGGAAAATATAGTTATTTACTACTGACAATATTTACTATTTTTACTACTTTATCGGATAGTGTTTCAATAATTTATTTTTAAACCATTTTCCGTAACCGACACTATTTTAAAATATACTATAAACGATAAAAAATAGTATATACAAATATACTATTTTTAGTATTGTGTGGATTTATTAGTGCGATGAACATTAGAAATTTCTGATACTAAAAATTTTGTGAGTAAAATAAAATATACACTGACTCTATAAAACTATAGAATTATTTTTAAATACATTTTTGATAATGAGTTATCCAACTACACTACACCCTAAATGGATTTTGCATTCTGTTTTCTGATGAAATACAGCCACACTTGTCGTCGATTTTGTGGTTATAGACCTATTTACACGAAAAAACAATTTGAGAAGTTCCCGGGATTTGAATGCACAACCTCAGGGGTTGCCGATCTACTACGATCGTAGTTTTATTTAGGCCACTAGGCCGCCACTCCTATTAATTACCTTCAACTTCAATGTACTAAATAGTACGCGTCAAGGCTATTATTTTTGTAATACTTACTTTTTACTTTTACACACTACAATAGTGTCTATGAAAACCACCTACTACTGTACGTATTATTAATTAAAAACTTTTTGGGTGCGTATGAGATAATGTGGACACACTAGGAAGTATGTGAAGGAACGAAAATGACAACTGCCTCCCATGTAGAAGTGATCGGGTTTAAAGAAAACCATATGTTCTATTGAACTTTTAAATATTATTTCATTATCCGTAGTTCTATTGATGAAGTAGGCTTGATACACTGACAATTAAGTGGAAGTAAAGTTTTTGTTTATATAATCTACTAAAGGTCAATATAATAACAATATCAATGAGTGATGTTTTGTAAAAGGCCTACCAAAGTACAGGTACACAAAAAAGAACCTTAAACTTTTATGAAAAAAAGTTCTAGGGTCCGAAAATATAGAACTGTAAACTTATTATAATATATAAGTGGGTCTGCTAGGTACTTATGATGATAATGTATAATAAAACAAAAATAAACTACACATTATTTACTATTCTTATATTAAAATAGACTAGGCTCAAATCAATGACTTCTTTTCAAACCACTATATAAAAGCGGCTATAATTTCCCTATTCGGTATATTGTTACACTTTAGTCTAACAGAAGTTTTATTTTCAGGCGAAAGTTTGGCTGTATTCAATAAAGGAAAACAGGAAAAAGGCTTTGTGGACTTACAAAATAAAGGAACGGATCCCAACAAGCAAGGTTATCACTGAAATAATAAAAAAGGAACTAAATTCCCACGACAGTGATGTTGAAATGGCGTTCTATATCGTGTATATTTTATATTTATTTCATGACTATAAGAAATACAATCCTTGCTTTCTGTGTCTGTTTCGTGATCAGATTTTCTAAGTCTTTAATGTAATAGCCTCCTTGGTGGGTGGTCCAAGCCATGCCGTTTTCAAAATGTTTTCTTTATGAGCCTTAAACACACAGAAAAGATCATTGGTGCACAGCCGTTGTTCGAACCTACAATCCCAGCAACCTGAGAAATAAATATCATATGCCACGGACGCGTAAGAAATAATATACGAATTTTTTTAAAGTTTCTAACCTAAATCGGCTGTATTATTTTTCGTTTTATAACTATTTACACAGATAAAATGTGAGTACCATATAAATAGTTAATGCTAATTTGAAGAACTTATTTTTTATTATTCAGGGTATTTTGTCAGGGCTACCACATCGTATCGTTAACTTTACTGAAAAAGCGGAAAAGTTACTGGAACCGTTTGTCTATGGAAATTACTCTATGAAATCTAAAGCGAATCTTCTCTGTTTGGTTATCAATATAGAATTTCTTAAAAAATTGAACTAACACATAGTAAATGAGCAAATTAAAATATATATAGAATAATATATATACATATTAATAATGAGAGTTAATGAGATATTGGTTCCACACTAACTGAATTTCCTATGTATATCATAAACTCAGTTTTCGTTATCATATATTTCACTGCATACAAAGGATGTCGGAATGTCTCGAATTAAATTTCCGGGACACTAACGTAACTCGTTAAAATAACTCAACGCAAACACAAATAATTTCAAAACAGATTAATACTACAAATGCCATCCAGTTTAGAAAATATTATAAGAGGGTACTATTAGGTATTAACTCGTGAAATATTAACAAGTATTGGTTTATTTAAATCTTAGTTATATTGTTTTAAACAATATGCGTACCCTACAATGCCATACAAATGTCTATTTCTTCCTCCCTCTTTATCGTATTCAACAAGCAACGTCGACGACCAGTCACAATGTGAGCGTTGCCTGGAGATGTGGAGTAATTCTGCACTTTTTACCGCATTTACCTTGGAGTGTGTTTGCAACCTATAACTGAGTTTAATCATCGGATGTCGAGGCAAAATACGAAATTCCACCCTTATCACCTCGTCAGTTGCTCGTGGAACATTATGTGGAACCAGCCATACACTAAAATCTTTCCAAACCAATTCAACTTAGGGTTCAGGTTCAAGATAAGAGCGTACCGTAGTGTTAGCGTAGTGCAAGTGCCTTCGAGACTTCTAGTAGTATAAGTCTTCATGGGCGACAGTATCTATAGTGAGCCAACCGTTTGCTTGATGTATTTACTTAAATCATATAAACATTGTGTAAAAAAATTGGCGATTAAAAAGAGTGGCGGAGAGTTTATTGCCAGTTCTTCCCTTCCGTTCTACGTCCTTAATTTGAGAACTGGCAGTAAATGTAAAATTAGAATCATTTAAAGTATATTTTGACGTTCATAAGTGTACATTTTATTACCTATATGAATAAATGATTTTTTATTATTATTATTTTATTTATTTATTATTATGAAATTAATAAAGAAATCGCAGCAATGTTATTGTTCACATATCGAAATGCCGAAAGTAAAACTGAAATGAAAGCATATGATGAGTACTTTTATAAACTCTCGTTTCTAGCGAGGAGTATTTTCTATTCGTGGAAATAAAAAATGCCTAAACCGACAACCTTATTTCTCGCATTGAACTGAATTCTTAACCTATTTTCCCGACCACTCAATTGCCCGTTATTCAAGACTATTCATGCAAGGAAATAATAGATTTGAAATATATTTACACAAATCACACAGTATTTACATTTTTCTTTACATACAAAATATTAATGAAAATTATTAAAAAGAAAATCAACATAAATTTCAAAAGTTATGGCAGTGTACTCTGAACCTTGGCAGTATTTCCTCGCTCTATTGCGATACTTATTCGTTGAGGCAAGAAAGAAACCCAAGGCTTTTCTAGTCAAGGTAAGACTTTCTAGTCCAAAGATAATAAAATCGAAGTTGGAGGAAAGACTCTTATACGTAAGTAACACTGAAAATGTTTAGAAATGAAAAACAATGTAGAAACTCTATAGTTTTTCAAAGTACTCTCTGTTCCTCTCTATACATCGTCGCATTCGATGAAAGAAACCGGAGGCCTATTCTTACATTGGGTCTCTTCAATGGCATTTTCGTACGCTTTCACTGCATCTTCAGGGCTCATAAAGCGAATACCTCGAATTTTATAATTAGTTCTTGGGAATAAATGAAATCGCAGGGCGCCAGGTCAGGAGTGTATGGCGGATGATTCATTTTCTCGACACCTATGATAGTCAAATATTTAACAGTCCGTTTTGCAGAGTGTGCTTGGTGGTCGTGGTGAAGGAGGAATCTGTTTGAGGGCGCTGCTGTAGAATTTTTTCCAAGGCAACAGGCAAAAAGCGATTTACGTACCAGCCTACAGTAACTGTCCTTTTATCTTCTAGCAAAACAGACGCGACTAGCATTGTCGTGGTGAAGGTGGATCCTGCTTCGAAGGCGCTGCTGTCGAATTCTTTCCAAGACAATAGGCAAAAAGCGATTGACATATCAGTCTGCAGTAACTGTCCTTTCATCTTCTAGCACAACTGACACGAAATGATCTTTCCGACTAAAGAATAATGCAATCATCTTTTTTCCTTGACTTCTTCCTTTCTTTACCTTAGTTGGCCGATCCTCGAAAGGAAACACCCACTTAGTTGATTGTCTTTTGGTTTCGGGTTCGTATATATGCACCTTTCATCACCTGTGACTATGTCAAATACAGCATTTGAGTCACCTTCGCTGAACTAATCTAACATTTGGCGACAACAGTCCGAGGCGACCAGAAGGTGTGTCTGGTCGTCGGTTAAAGTCTGGCGAATCCATCTGGTACAAAGCTTCCTTTCATCGTGTTCAAGTAATATATTTTGAACTGATAAACAAGCTAGGTCTGGATATCCATAGTTGCTCCGCTCACACTTTAAAATCGATTTTAGTTTAGTTTTTGTAAATGTTTCTTTTTTGTAATGTTTGTTTTGTTTAAAAATTGTTTCGATTGATATTTGTATGTGCTCTAAATGAATGTCATGTTTGCCTCTAATTGCTTGTGACATTCAAATTTGTATTTTGTGTTTGTTTTTACCAATGTATCAGTGTGCCGAGCGTTGGCAAACTTTATCAATAAAAAAAAGCTTAACTCGTACAAATACCAAGTCTTGCCCAAATCTGCAGATAGGTCACTCTCTATCATTCGTCGCACAGCACGGATGGACGTTCTTCATCATTGAGATAGCAAACTCTTAGGTTACCAAAGAGTTCTAAAATTGTAAATATTAAAAAAATTTAATTAGTAATGTTTGTAACTAACTGGCCAGCTCTAAACATTTTTCAGTGTTACCTACGTATTTGTGTCGTATAAAAAATATAATTTAATTTATTTTTACCAGTATCATTAGGAGAATAACGTTTTTTATATATTAAAACAAATTGAGCGGAAAAAATTTGTATATGAAATTAGAGAATCTGTTGGTACCAAGAGATTTTTATTTGCATTGCTGTTGCAATAAAGTATTTTTAAAACAGTCAAAACAATAACAAAATCTAATTTCCGTTTATTAAATTTCAATTAAAAAATGTAAAAAGTACACCTTTATATCTTGTTCACTGCGTTGAATAAACTAAAAAATATTCGTGAAAAGTAGCTTTATAAAATATTTTCCGGAAACGTTTTATTCGTTGAAACCCTGAAAAATAGCATTAATCTTTTCAGCGGAAAATCGAAGATTTTCATATAAAAAGCTGTTTCAATAAATTTTTCGCTTCGACATGGGTTGCAGAGATTGATGCATGTAAATTTTTTTTACAACTATCCTGACTTTTGTGCCGATAATTTCTGCTTGTGCACTATAATAAATTATATCGAGTTACTTTCTTATGCGTGGTACACTGAAAATGATTAGAACTAGCCAGTTTGAAACATTGCTAATGAAAACTTTTTTGAATTTAAATTTTAGAACTTAGCGTGAGGGACGTCCATTAACAGTGACTACTGAAGATAACATCAGTTCTGTGCGCCTCATGATAGAGGAAGATAAGAGAGTGAACTATCAGCAGATCCGGGTAAGCCTAGGTATTCGTATGATTCAAGTTCAAAGAATATTACACATACAAGTAGTCATCTGGAAGCTTTGTGGTATCCCATACTTTAACCGATGACCAGAAACACTTTCACATGGACCGGTGACACAAATGTTAGAAAAGTGACTCAAATGCTGTATCATCGTCACAGGTGATGAAAGCTGAATTTATTGCTACGAACCCGTAACCAAAAGACAATCAGTACAGTGGAAAAATTTTCTACAACAGCGCCCTCGAAGCAGGATCCTCCTTCACCACGAAATGATTCATCGCACTCCGCAATTTTTAATTATATTTAACTATTGGTCACGTTTTTTAAACTCATGTAGTAATCTTAAATGTATATGTGATAACAAAAATGTTTCACATATACATATTAACAAATAAATAGATTTTTTAATTCATGTATTCCCGAACCAATTCGACTAAGGGTCCGACAAAAAAAGGGCGTAAGGCAGGCAACGCACTTGCGAGCCTTCCGGCAATGTGAATGTCCATGTGCGGGGCGGTATCACTTAACATCAGATGAGTCTCCTGCCCGTGTGCCTCCTATTACTTTAAAAAAATCACTAATGTTTAAGGATAACAATTGAAACGTCGACCAGTAGAGTGATGAAGTATATAATTACAATATAATTAAATATATTATCTCTTAATAATATTGCTATATATTTACATTCATTATAATACATCGTAGAAATAAATAAATCATATCGTGTTTATTATAGAGTTTTCATTTTATTTTATTTCCATAGCAGTTAAAAAAGTAATAGCCGAGTCTACCAGGTTATCCGGAATATGAAACATTTAAAAATAATTTCAACCTCGTAACCATCTAGTTTGCGGCTAAGGTGCGATGTTTCACTGTAGCCTAGTTTTCAACGCCTCTCACTAGTGCAATCACTGGGCTAATTACGCGCCTAGAGCCACAGCTAGGGAAGTGCCAGTTAATTGCTGCCTGTGAAAAATGAGAACACATTACCTGGAATCTAAAACAAGAAAAATACTTAAGAGAACAGACTGCTTGAGCTAGCTCTAGCATTCCTTAGGCTCTGATTGCCTGCTTGCCCTGCTCTTTGAGCCGAGGTCACAAAAAGTATTATTCCACTGTTTAACCGTTTTTTCTGTTCCGCATCACTACAGACTTTATCCGTTTAAGTTTTGAGAGACTGAGGGATTAAAGTAAATGGTTTTTGAATTTTATTCTATTTTGTTAGTAGTTACCTCAGATAGTCTATTAAATAAAAATTATAATAGAAGCAATTAATAGTAAACATCGAATCCCAAATAGGGACAGCAGAAAGGAGAATAATTGCAGTTCTGTCATATGACACGAAATACTGAACTAGACCGAAATTAGCCGTATCTATCCAACTAGTTAGATATGTTTATCTCTGCACATACCTAAGAATATATCTTAGTAAATTTAAATCGTGTAGATTATATACTTTAATATTTTGACAACGTAAGGATATGTGATCCAAATATAAAGTCAAATAAATTGCTATTGTTCAATTGAATTAGTCCATTGAAAAGTTAAATTTGCTGAACATTTGATAGAGGACACAATTTTATATATGGAACACTTAGGGGGGTCAATACAATAAGCTTAACCTCAAGTCTATCTCGTTGGCGCCGCTGTCCCCTGGCCGCCATGTTGGAAAAAGGGGTGAAACACATTTTTGGCTATATCTCCTAAACTATCTATCGTGAATAAAATTTGTAAAGACACACTTTGTAGCAAATCGCTTCAATTATGTTTATGTGACTTTATCATAAATCTAAAATTCAAAAAGTTATAAGTAAAAAAGTGAACTTGCTAAATAAGTTTTTTCTTTAGATATTATCAAAACACTACGTCAAAACAATTTTGTAGAGGATCGCTTTCTGAAGATATTCCTATTTTTTTTTTAATTTCGCTAATCGGAAACGTTGTAACAGCGCTCCAAAGTTGACCGGGTTCGAAAATCATTAGCCGGACAAAACAACATATTTACCTTACTTTTATTATCTCTCGTTTATTTCAGGTAAAAAGAATATCAAATGTTCAGTTTGGCCCTCAAATTGTAACATTTCAATTTACTATATATACAATTTGGAATTATTCCAAATGGAATATATTCATTCAAGAATATAATCTTTTAATGAAAACGAGGTTGTATATGCACATTGAACTACATACGTTGGTATTAGGTTCGTTTGACCTTCGTTACGGTTATGATTCCCTGGTACTTCGAAACCCTCATTCTCGAAAAAGGTCTAAAATATATTTTTGTAAATAAAGACAAGTACGTACTGTACTTACTTTAACTTTTACCGTTATTTTTTTTCAATTAACAATAATCGTAAAGTTAAAGTTACAAGTTATTCTAAACATTTTTATTACCCACAATACGTTTGTGTCAAAATGTTTTGTCGCGTTGAAATAAATAGCACAGTGTGTATTCAAAGGCCAGCTAGATAAATAAAATTATCCCCTCAGATGAGGGTTTCAGACCCTTACTAAAACTTCCTTCAAATGGGAATACAGTATCTAACTAGTGACAAGGAAAGTGTCTGACAAATTAACATAGTTCCAGCTACGTGAGGGACATTCAAAATGATAAGAAGTACATTTAGTACTATTTCGACGTATATATATAGATGTTGTTGGTGAAGGTTTTTTGGTTTTTCGACAAATTTAAAACGTGAATTAAATAAATTTTTTCCCTAAGGCAATTTAGCAATAGTGTCTTTTTGTTAAATACCACATGAATTACTATTACGTACTAACGAGGGCAAAAAGATTTACATTAAATCATTCATTTTTTTTTTTAAAGAACTAAAAGAAAAATCTTCTATATTTGAAATAAAAGAACAGCTAAAAGAAATCAAAGACTAAGCGAGGCTTTAAAATATCAGTTTCAGAAATACGTGTATACGTATACGTGCATAATAGGTATTTATTTTATTTATTTTTATTTTTACATTTAGGTACAAAAACAGAAAACAGATTGATTACATACATACAGTTATTATACACTAAACAACATTTGAAAATCTGATATCCAATTATATCTGTACACAGCATTTTACACTAAATATCAACCAAACAACATACACATATTAAACTGAATGACAAAAAAAAGAAAAGAACACATATATATATATATATACATTAATTAATTCAAATTAGTATTTAAGGTTGCAAGTATTCACCATGAACTATCTTTTTAAATTTACAAATATTATTGTGAAAAATATCAACTTCAGTACACACAGCATTATAATATTTGCACATTCTAACGAGCGGAGCATTCTGGGACACATTGTTATTAGTTATAGGTATCATAAATAATTCCTGGATGCGCACAGAACGCGTCGGTACCTTGATTTCTAGTTTCTCTAAAAGGTAGCTGTCAAATGAGCCATTTGCTATTTTATGTATAGTGCACAGGTCGCTCATCCACCTCCTCCTTTCAAGACTTACCATTCCAAAGTGGGCAAGACGCTGGTCATATTGGTTTATTTTTCGCCTAAGACCATACTTACAGCACAATGCTTTGACAAACCGCCTTTGTATAGATTCCAATCTATCTGTATGAGTTTTGTATATCGGGGCCTATACCGCTGAACAGTACTCAACCATGGTTCTCACGAGAGAGCTGTATAAGACAATCAAGGAGTCGGCTCGCCTGAATGGTTTAGCGGTTCTAAGTATAAAGGATAGCATCCGGTTAGCTCTACTACATATATGATCATAATGAGGTCTAAAAGATATCACAGAGTCAAATATCACTCCCAAGTCGCGAATCACCTCAACTCTATCAACAAGAATACCCCCAACATTATATTTATACTGGACAGGGTTCCTTCCTTTTGTAAATGTTATAACTCGGCACTTCTTAATATTCAGAACCATAGAGTTTTCATCGCACCAAGCAGAGATAGTATTAATATCCGATTGTAAGGTCTCACAATCTCTTTCATCGGATATACGTCTGAAGACTTTAACGTCGTCTGCATATGCCAAACATTCACTGCTTATTTTGCTAAGCAAGTCATTCACGAATAACAAAAACAGTAAAGGACCCAGCTTTGACCCCTGGGGCACGCCCGATGTTGCTAAAAATGGCACAGATTCATACCCACTCCGAGCAACCAGTTGTGTACGGTTCAAAAGGTGAGAACTTAACCATCTATATAAGTTCCCATGAATCCCCAAATGCAGAGCCTTCACAAGCAATGCAAAATGGTCCACTCTATCGAAAGCTTTTGAAAAATCAGTATATATAGCGTCCACCTGCTTTTTATCATTGAATGATGAACATAAATAAGCAGTATAGCATAAAAGATTAGAGTTGGTTGACCTTCCAGTAACAAATCCATGCTGTCGTGGGCTCAATATATGTTTGAGATGGTTATACATATGGGTATAGATAAAACCCTCGAATATCTTAGCAAATAAGTTTAGAATACAGATAGGTCTATAATTCAAAACATCACCTTTGTCTCCAGATTTATACATTGGTGTAACTTTGGCTATCTTCCATAGGCTAGGAAATACTCCCTCGTGCAAAGATTTCTCAAATATAATCAATAACGGTGTAACAAGAGCAGTAGCGCAAAAGCGAACAAAAATAGGTGGAATCCCGTCAAAACCAGCACTCTTAGAGAGATCGACACTTTGTAACTTTTTTAACAGTTCCTCTCTAGTTATTTGTAAATTACCAATAGAGTAGTTCGATGACAGAAAGCTAGGAAAGTAATTATTTGTGGTATTAGAAGAGTAAATTGATGAGAAATGACTAGCAAACAGGTTTACAATATCTTCACCCGTAGTACCAACTTTGTCTTGATAACACATCCGACCAGGAATATTATTGGTGATACGTTTAGATTTTGTGTAGCGCCAAAAAGCTTTTATGTTGAGTTTAACATCCTCTTCAATTCGTTCTATATATGTTCTGAAGCAACTCTTAATAACTTCCTTAGTTCTAGTTCTGAGCATAGAGAATTCGTCATAGTCCCTTGGGTTACCAAATCGCTTATATCTAATATGAGCTTTGTTTTTAGATGTTAGCAATTTAATTAAATTTTTGGAATACCATTGCGGATATTTATTGTTTGGACCATTAGACTTAGGAGTATATTTTTCTATAATTGAATGTTTATTGTTGTAAAATAACAGAACAAATTCATCACACCCCATATTGAATGAATATTCAGCCCAATCAATTTTCAATATATCCTTTCTGCAGCTTTCATAGTCAGTTTTACGAAAACATAGTTTTTTAAGCAATGTGTGCTGTATCAATGTAGAAGGAGTGGTTCGAAGTATAAGTTCAAATGTCGGATGGTTCTCATCTAGACGACTTATGTGTAGAGTCGGTGTAATTGTAAATAAGTCTGGGCAGTCAGTTATAGCTAGATCTAGTATTCGACCCTTATAGTTTTTATTAAAATTTAGCTGTCGCAATATAGTTACATCGAATAGGTCACACAAAGCTTTTGACTTTTTACAGTAATTGTTCAGAGGACAGCCAGTTTCAGTTGACCAGAGAACATTACTAAGATTAAAATCACCCAATATACAAGTCCTGTGATCAGACATGTCACCAACTATGCGACCACATTTTTGAATAAAATCACAAGCTGCATTTGCCGATAGATATCCAGGCAGATATGCAATACATAGATTCATAGTAAAATCACCATACAATGTGATTTGTACCCACAAGTAAACACAATTTTGAGTTTCTTAGAATAAGCAATTAGTACACCACTTCCATGATCCTTACCATACCGTCGACAAAATCCAGGATCACGATCTCTACGTACCACACAATATCTGTCATCGAACAGTTCAGATGAAAATACATCGGCATCTAGCCAAGTCTCGCATAAACATATTATATCAAAGTTATTACACAATACATTATTGTAAATATCAACAGTCTTGCTCTTCATACCTCTTATGTTCTGATAGTAGATTGAAAGAGACATTTTAGCTATTAAGTATTTATTTTTACCCTAACACTGAAAATCTTTACGACAACTGTCGCGAAATGACCTTTCCGACCAAAGAATGAGGCAATCATCTTTTTTCCTTGACTTCTTCCTTTTTTACCTTCATTGGCCGGTCCTCGAAAGGAAACAACCACTCTCATTGTCTTTTGGTTTCGGGTTCGTAGCAATATATCCAGTTTTCGTCACCCGTGACGATGTCAAATACAGCATTTGAGTCAATCATTTGGCTACACCAGTCCATGGGAAGGTGTTTTTGCTCGTCAGTTAAAGTATGGGATACCTTCTGGTACAAGGCTTCTTTTTTTTTTATAGAACAGGGGGCAAACGGGCAGGAGGCTCACCTGATGTTAAGTGATACCGCCGACTATGGACACTTTCAATGCCAGAGAGCTCGCGAGTTCTGAGCTCGAGAGTTTGGTCGTTAACGATTCGAACCGCTCTTGGTTGAGTACGGTCAAGTGGGAGGAGCTGGTACTGGGGAGCACCCGCCCAGAGGTGGGAACAGTACTCCATGTGGGGCCGAATTTGCGCTTTATATAGTTGCAAGCGGTGGCCCGGAGTGAAGTACCGTCTCGCCTTACTGAGCACACCGAGCTTTTTGGAGGCTAATTTAGTCTTTCCCTCCAAGTGACCACGAAACTGAACGTCGTTCGATATGTCAACGCCAAGTATTCCAATGCTGGCTGTGGCTTTAAGGAGAGTGTTTTCGAAAAGAGGAGTAGCGTCAAAGGGTGTTTTTTTAGCGGAAAACGCGCAAACGCGCGTCTTTTTGGGGTTAAATTGGACTAGGTTTAGTCCTGACGCCTTAACGTTTGTGTAATATTTTTCGAATTTGACTCGAACCATTGCCTAGGTATGCCCGTATATGCTGATAGGTTACTCTCTTATCTTCCTCTATCATGCCTCGTACAGCACTGGTGGTATCTTAAGTAGTGGCTGTTAAATGACGTCCCTCAAGCGGATCGTCATTGAGATTGCTACGTCCACAAACTAAACTCAAACTTAAACTCGTTAAACCAATAGTAAATAGTAGCACGAGCTTCATTAAGAAATGCTAATCGTAGCCTATCATAGCTTTGTTCTTGAGTAAGCCCACAACGAAAGTCATATTAAATCATTGACCTAAAATTTTATCACGATAGCTCCATTTTCGCGTGTAACAAGAGTTTTAGATTTGCTGTCAATGCACAAAAAAAAATGACAAATGAATGCAATATATTACATTAAGTTACCAGAGAGTTCTATAATTGAAATGCAAAACAGTTTTCGTTGGCAATGTTTCTAAAATTTTCAGTGTTACCCACGTATTAATTCCTAACAATATAATTACAATGAAAGAACCAATAGACAAACTCTCGCCATATTCAAAAATCTAACTAACTTTCATTCTTTTTTAAGTTGGTGGTTGGGTGTCGAGGCAACAAATTAAAAGATTATATATTAAGAGTAGGCAATAAAAATCACTTTTAAGTACAAATGTGAGTAGGTTCTAACATTGGTAATCTAAACCAAAATGAACGAAGATTCCCGTGGGGCGTTTTTGGTCTATGCTCCACTATGCTATGTAATTAAATCAAATATTTTTTTACATACATAATTACGTTTATTTAATTCTTACTATTCCAGTTACATTTTGTTACTACGACCTATCATATTGTTTACCTGTTTTAGTACGTATCACACGTATATTTGCTCTGCAATTTCTTCAGGCGTTAACGATTTGGCTTCAGTCCAAATATAACTGGTTAAAAATATGGAATCTCGCCAATTTTTAATTAAAACGGAAATAAATGTTTATTAATGACATACAATTCCTTCAAGTAAGGATATTAAAAATTGCTACGGGAAGCACTATTTAACATGTTTTCGGAGTTAACTTAAAAACATAATTTGATTATTAATCGACGCTCTATGTAGTTTCGGAAAAATCGCGTCAAAAGCTTTAAGTTTATACTTTCATGTGTCATTCGTTGATGCAATATTTCAAGACAATATATATAGAGAAATCGCAACTGTCAAAAATGTACTAATCACATAAAGCAGTTCTTAAAAACCTTATTGTCTCTCCCCTTTCGATTCCCTACTGCTGAACTTTATAGAACCAGTTCTATACTAACAGTCCGTCAGCTGTTTATCTTACACGCTATTCTTAATCAACATTCGCTGTTGTTCTTTGATACCGATTGGACAAACGTCGCAAATATAGCGTTTGTAAAACCCTATCATTTTCTAATTTTTCTCAACGATCATTATCTTTTCTGGGCTGTTACTTGTATAACAAACTTAACAAAACTCTAAATATATATCATAAAACAAAAAAAATGTGTGAAGCAAATAGTTCATAAATGTTTACTTACTTTGAACTATGACCGAACGGAAAATCTACTAGATGTAATAAAATAATTTTCAAATATGTTATGTGTGGATCCCATATGTCATGACATCCCCTCTCCCACTAGCACACACCATACACACACACACTTTACACACACTTACACACAACCATACAACTTTATTTCTACTAACTTCTAACTAGTTGACTGCTTTGTTTTGTTTTGCTTTCCTCATTAAAACGTTAAATTTGTTTGCCTACCTATTTTATGTATGTACTTCTTGTTACTACTTAATATGCCTTTGCTATAGAATGGAAGCCTGGTTATCCATATCACAGATTGTTACCTAGTTTGGAAACCAGTCTCCCAATACCGTCACAACTGTAATCTTATTTATTGTTGTAAATGTTATATAGGAGAAAAGAAATAAATTATTATTATTATACGATAGGTATACACTTTAAGAAACTACTTTAACTACTACCTACTTATTAAGTATAATTTTCGCATAACTTATCGCAACTCACGAGTTAATCAAACTTTGGTAATCCCGCGTCGGTACTCAATTTAGTTGAAATCGAAGTTAGACACTTAAAACTAATGCTGTTTGTTAGCTACAAAGCTCTCCCGTATTACAAACTTTGTCAATTGAACTCCGGCCCTTCGAGTATCCATAATCAATGTGGTTTACTTTGTTTCATTTAGTAATTTACCGTCTTTTTAGTGGTAATATTACTTTTACCAATTTATGGATAGCGAATTCTTACTAATTACAGAAATCTGAGTCAGCAGAAACGGTTAACCCAAAGTTCATGCTTTTTTTTTATAGAACAGGGGCAAACGGGCAGGAGGTTCACCTGATGTTAAGTGATACCGCCGCCCATGGACACTCTCAATGCCAGAAGGCTAGCGAGTGCGTTGCCGGCCTTTAAAGAATTGGTAGGTACGCTCTTTTCTTGGACCCTAAGTCAAATTGGTTCGGAAATACTTCAGTCGGCAGCTGGTTCCACAAAGTAGTGGTGCGCGGCAAAAACTGCCTAGAAAAACGCGCAGTTGTGGAACGGTGGACGTCAAGGTGATACGCGTGGAATTTCGTATTCTGCCTCGACGTCCGTTGATGAAACTCAGCTGCAGGTATAAATCCGAACAACTCCTCTGAACACTCTCCATGGTAAATGCGGTAGAAGATGCAGGGTGAAAATATTTTCTCACATTATTTCCATGATGTCTTAGCGAAGACACATGCACATATATAGAAAAAAAATTAAGATGTTCCTTTAACTTTAAAATTTACCGAAAATAAAAGATTATTTTCAGAATCGCTTATTCTGACATAGACGGCTGGCTAAACGTCCATTTAGGTTCCATCGCGAGGTCATGGTACCAATTTTCTTAAAAATTCATTGAACGTAATCCGATTACCTCTAACGTCGTGAAAACCTAATCTGGCTGGTTTATTGAATTCAGAATTCTTGGTAAGAATAAGCGATAAAGTTCAGTTGTAGGTTAATAGTCTCACAATAACAGGTCATGATAATACGAAAGTACTATGAAATCAAACATTATTTCACTTTTCGTAAAATCAATCTACATTCCCAAATATTTGAGAATGAATAGTTATTTCGTTAACTGTTAATAACTTACGAATAGTGTACGTCTTCTTATCGGAATGGCGTGATGTCCGAGTTGTTTGTGACGATCTTCGCTTGCTGTACCGCATTATGCAATCTAAAACAAATGAAATTTATAAATTGCAGTTTGATATTTCCTATAATTGCAACATAAGATGGCGTTAAAGGCGTAATTTTATGGTGTAATGGAATAAACTTTAAAATTACAATTATTTATGTATTAATGTTTGTTATAAGAAAAAGGTTATGTACAACCTGCAGCATACAGCCAGTAAAAAGTGACATGGTATTGATTAAAGTATAGATAAATTAACTACGCCGATTTAGAGGTATACACTTTTTACGAGATTTTTACAAGCCTGAAGGAGAATTTTCCTGAAGGAGCTCCGGGCTATACTTTTAATAAAGTAGGTGCCTACATCATTGCCGAATAAAAATTCGTTGAATTCAACCAAATTACAACAAGCGTGATACATAACTAAAAATTTTACACTCAGACAAAGAGTTTGATCATATTCACAAGATTGGACCAATGATACAAAGACAAGATACTATTAGAAAAACTATGCCTGTTGTTACAAGATCAGCTATAATTCTAAGATTTTTGGCATGAAAAAGGGACGTATTTAGGCCGTAAAGCGAGACAGCAATCATATGGTTAACAAATATTGCAGTATTTTCGATTGCAAAGTGTACGTTCCGGCCATATGGCTAGGAAACTAAACATTTATCGGACCTACTAAAAATGTTTGGCAATATATCCCAGCCATATTAAAATATACGGGCTAGCCGTAAATACTGGCTGATGCTACCAGCCACACCCTTGCAACTATACATTTTGGTCAAATCTGGCCCGATTAGTAGACCCTTTAACAGTCTCAAACTTTTGTTGCTTTACGCCCGAACCCAATAAATGATCCACAATCTCAGAACGAGAACAATCTGAGATTATGGATTGTGAGACCGTGACAGTCGATCGATCTTCTATCTGCATACCAATAACCAAACCCTACGAAGACAATCCATGTTTGGCGACGGATAGAATGCAATCTCTTCGCTCTTTACACTCATATTTGATAATGAATATAAGCCAAATAAAGTAAATAAAACCGTAAAAATAACAATAAAATATACATATCTATGTTTAAAACATATCAAATAGCTTTTTTATTATATAAAAACTGGTGTAAGTTAATATCTTAAGATAGCACATATTGGCACAGTTGAACTGTCATTATCATATCTAGATCTATCCATATACCGATTCGGCCTACCATGGATAGCTTGTATCGACTGTTGGCTATTACAATCTGTCAATTGGTTATTGGCTCAGTTTTATCAATATTTGTATTAAGATGGCTACTCAGATGGTCAGATATGGTTTGAGATAGGTTATTTAGTTTGGACGTTAATCCATAAGCAATAAAAAGGGGAGCCATAAAAAAGATTATAAAAAGAAGAACCAAACTTATTTTTCTGGCAAATCCTGTTTCCAATGTGAAAAAAGGAATACATTACATTACATGAGTATCATACCATTAATAAAAATCATAATTCACAAGTTAATTACTACATTTAGGGCGATAGTTTCAATCATTAATCTTGCGCTGTTAATAAAGTTTCTTGGCTTTTAAGTCTAAAGATAAAATAACGATAAAATGTTAGTTCTTGACAACTGTCCTTAAGTCTTGTCAGTTCATTGTTCTAAGTTTCTAAACTAAGTTTAAACTTGTTCTTAAGGAGTGTCTTGCTAAATGAATTAAGTTAATGTGTCTTAAGTTAAATTGTGAACAATTTAAGCGCATCTTTATGAAAATAAATAAAATAAAATAATTAACTTGTCATGAAGCTGTTGTATTTGAAAAAAAAACAGTTAATGATATTTAATTAGAGCTAGTTATATAACGCTTTTTAGTTTTTTGTTTGATGAATTTGTTGTCGATGTGCTATAATTGTTCATACTCTTATTTAATTTCCTATAAGTGACACGTCATTTTTTTATGTCTCGAATCTAAATCTTATCCAAAGACACGTTAGTTTCCCTGGGAATGTTTACTATGCGAGTAAGTTTTAATTGCATTACTAGACGAAAAACTATCAAATGGTGCGCCTAAGTACTTTTACTTATTAAGTTGTAACGTGCTTACTAATTAAAAACTTATTTACACTTTATTAAACGTAGTACCAGTTATAAAAATAAATAAGAATTAGTAGGAGACTGCAAAATTTTATTTAATTTTACGAGACGACTACTAACTTACTAGTACCTAGCAATAAACTTAACAATAGAGACAAACAGAACAAACCTTATCAATATTTTTTAAAATAATAGTTACATACATAAACAGCGAAAATACATATGTATCACAGGCATTTAAAATCCCGTAACTACCTGTAATTTTGAAAATTTACTATCTATGAAATGGTATCGTAGTCTGTGAAAGACTCACAATTCCATAATTTCCTAAACATACAAGCGATTAAACGAAGAAGTTTTGCAATTATGACTTTAATCACGAGTTTCATAAATTGAGTTATCAAAGAACTGCAATATTGCTTTTAAAATCAAGTTTTAAGTAGCGCTAAGATAAAGCTCGCTGCAATTCAAGAAATGTTTTACGGAAATAAAGTTTTTTATTAAATTTCTTTGAAATAACATTTTTGTTAAATAAGGTTACAATCAAATTATAAAAGGACTAAGAACATTCTAGTGCCATTTAAATTATTTCTCGAGTACTTCAATCGTCGGTATTGAATACACTTTACGACTTAGTTTAGAACGTCAATGCAATCGTTTTTAGGGTCTTAATGCTTAAATTCAATGTGTCCCGGAACACAGAGGTGAAAACCTAACCAAAATTATCCAGCAAGTTGGGAATGTCATCGAGTGCCCTGTCAATGAACAAGATATCCACTACTGCTCCAGAGTCGCTAAACTAGACAGCAAATCTAATCGTCCTCGCTCCATTCTGGCTAAGTTTAGTAGCCCGCGTCTACGCGACGAATTTATCGCGGCTTCCATAAAGTTCAACAAAGCGAATAAGGACAATAAACTAAACTCTAGTCACTTGGGCATTGGTGGCATTGCGAAGTCTGCTGTCTATGTGGTGGAGCACTTAACGCCTGAAAATAAGGTATTACATGCCGCTGCTAGGCAGAAAGCAAAGGAACTAAAATACAGCTACGTATGGGTGCGCAACGGCCGTATTTTCATGCGAAAAAACGCAGAATCAAACTTCCTCCATGTAAAAAGCGTAGACATATTAAGTCGCTTATCATAAGTACGCTTAGCTTGTTTTATAAATATATATATATGTTGAACAGTGGGCACCCCACACAATGTAAACAAAATCGATTGTAACTACCAAAAACCGAATATAACAAGTGTATTTAATCTAAGTATATATTACCAAAATGCTAGAGGTTTAAGAACTAAAACGCATTCTTTCTACACCCAATTACTTTGTAACACTTATGATATTATAATTTTAACTGAATCATGGTTAAAAGACTCGATCTATAGCTCAGAGCTGTTTGATGAACGGTATGTGGTTTACAGGCGGGATCGGTCTGAGACCTTAAACTCCCACAAAAAAGATGGAGGTGGCACCATTATTGCGATCTCAAAGAAACTTAAATCCAAAAGAATGATTAGTTGGGAATCTGATTTAGAAGAAATCTGGGTTCGAGTGGAACTGCTGGCGCCACGTTACCTTCATCAAATTGATTTCTGTGTAGTTTACTTTCCTCCGCCCGTCAACTATTCTATGTTAAAAAAATTCACCACAAATTGCAATAAAATTTTCGAACACTCTGTACATCATTGTATTGTTGGTGACTTCAATTTAAGAGATATACGCTGGAGCAATTCTAGTGGTGAGTTTTATGTCCCTCCTTCTTGTCAACCATTTGTCGATTTCATAGACACTAATAATCTAAAGCAACATAATTCTATCCTTAATAATTGTAACAGAATTCTAGACCTTGTACTTACAAATTTGCCATCGTGTGAGGTGAGCAATTCGTGTGGTGTTTTAAGCGTTATTGATAAACTACATCCTCCCTTGGATATTGAAATTTCCCTGGCCAGAAATCCTGAATTACCTTTTAACATAGTCACGACTAAGCGTAATTTCCGTAAAGCTAACTATGACAATATCTTTATTGAGCTAACAAAATGCGATTGGGAGAAACTTTTCGCTGGGATTGACGACATAAACTTGATTGTAAATGTTTTTTATTTGAAGATACGAGATATAATCAATAATTACGTTCCTTTAAGCAAACCTAGTAAAAACCGCTATCCCCCATGGTTTGATCGAAGCCTAATTCGAACTTTAAAAGAGAAGAATAAAATAAGACTACGTTATAAAAAATATAAAAACGCAAGGGACGGGCTAGAATTGACTTTACTTAGTAAAAGATGCAAGAAAATGGCCAGTGATTACTATAAGCAGTATATCTCCGATATAGAAAATAAAATAGACGCAAATCCTAAATATTTTTGGTCATATGTAAAAAACAAACGCTGCGGCAATAGTTCTTACCCCTTGGCTATGTCTGATGGAAACACTTCTGCCTCTGACGGTTACCGAGTCTGCGAACTTTTTTCCACTCATTTTAAAACTGTATATACTCCTAGTCATAACATTAATTTTAGGCAAAGCAAGGAACAGAAATCCTTATTTTCTAAACTTGATAATAGTGCTCTTTACTTGTGTCCGCCGGCTTTGAATTATGAAAATCTTCTTAAGAAACTAATACACTTGGACGAGTATAAGGGTGCTGGCCCAGACGATATTCCGCCCATTTTTATACGCAAATGTGCTAAGTATTTGGTGGAACCTCTACTTACAATTTATAATAAATCTCTTAACTTAGGAGTTTTTCCGGACAAATGGAAAATGGCTAAAGTGGTACCTATCTATAAGTCGGGGGAAAAAGAGCTAGTAGCTAATTATAGACCCATTTCTATTCTTTCCTCCTTTGCTAAAATACTTGAGTCTCTAGTATGTCCCTATCTTTATAAACACTTTGAACAGTTAATTGCTTTATCACAACATGGGTTTATGCAACGTAGATCAACCACAACTAATCTAGTTGAGTATACTGAATTCCTAAGTGATGCTTTGGATCGTGGTCTCCAAGTTGATACGATTTATACAGACCTCAGCAAGGCTTTCGATCGAGTTCCTCACTCTATACTTTTAAATAAGTTGTCTAGCTATGGCGTATCACCACGTTTTCTTAAATGGATTGAATCTTATTTAAGTAATCGCAAATTTTTCGTTGTCGTTAACGGCTTTAGCTCCACTATACATGAAATATCTTCCGGTGTACCGCAGGGCTCTCATTTAGGGCCAATACTATTTAATATATTTGTAAATGATTTAACAACTTGTTTTAAGCATTCTAAGGAGTACATGTACGCAGATGATCTCAAGTTTTGCCGTGTTATCAGTAGCTCTGATGATTGCTCGATGCTCCAATCTGATCTGAATGAAGTGACCTCATGGTGTGTCTCCAATGGTATGGAGCTAAATGTCCGAAAGTGTCACTTTATTCGTTTTGCTAGAAAAAGGGATATTTTAATTCACAACTATCATATAGGTAGCGTAAGACTTCGAGAGGAAAGAGTGGTTCGTGACTTGGGGGTACTTTATGACAATAAGCTAACGTTCTCAGAACACCAAGACTTTATAGTTAAGAAAGCTTCTAGAATGCTTGGTTTTGTCATAAGAAATACGAAAGGATTTCGTAGCATCAAATCAAAAATACTATTATACAATAGTCTCGTGCGGAGCATTCTAGAATATGGTTCAGTTGTATGGAGGCCGCATTATGCGACGCACATGCTACGACTCGAGAGATTACAAAAGAGGTTACTGTGGCATCTGCTTTTTTCCAGTGGCATCTCGAAAAAAAAGTTGCCAACGTACGAAACCAGGCTGGCACACTTTAATATGATGTCATTGGAGAATCGCAGAAAAATTATTGATATATCGTTTGTAGCAAAGATATTCAATAATAAGATCGATTGTCCGAACCTTCTTACTAGATTTAATATTCATGTACCCTCTCGATCCCCTAGGCATCCCGTTATTTCATTTGTCCCTCCTTTCCGTAGGACGCGTTTTGGTCAAAGCTCTCCGGTGTCCAGATTAAGCATTCTGATAAACAAGCTAGGTCTGGATATCCAGAGTTGCTCCCCTCACACTTTAAAATCGATTTTAGTTTAGTTTTTTGTAATTGTTTCTTTTTTGTAATGTTTGTTTTGTTTAAAAATTGTTTCTATTGATGTTTGTATGTGCTCTAAATGAATGTCATGTTTGCCTCTAATTGCTTATCACATTCAAAATTGTATTTAGTGTTTGTTTTTACCAATGTATCAGTGTGCCGAGCGTTGGCAATCTTTATCAATAAAAAAAAAAAAAAAAAAAAAAAAAAAAAAAACTTACCGGTATCACGAAATATAACCATATATCCACGTCTTCGTCTTCGTCTCTCTTCTCTTCATGTCCTATAACCCCTAGGTGGGGCAGAGGGCGTCCACAGCGAGTCTCCATTGCGTTCGGTTTTGCGCCTCGTGTTTCACCTCGCTCCAAGTCCTACCAGCTCTCTTCGCCTCGTCCGCTACTGTACGGCGCCAGGTTTGTTTGGGACGGCCACGCCTTCGCTTTCCTTGCGGGTTCCAATCAAGCGCCTGCTTGGGAATATGATTGGGATCCCTTCGAAGTGTATGGCCTATCCAATTCCACTTGCGCCTTTTGATCTGCTGACTGATCGGGGTTTCTCCGCAGCGCTCCCAAAGTTTCTCGTTGGAGATTTTTTCAGGCCAGTAGATACCCAGAATATGGCGAAGACAGCGGTTGACGAAGACTTGGAGTCGGTGCGAGATGTCTTTGGTGACCTTCCACGTTTCACACCCATAAAGCAGCACAGACTTGACGTTGGATCCGAATATTTTAATCTTGATTCGACGCGTCAGCATCCGTGACTGCCATACAGGCCGAAGTTGTGCAAAGGTTGCTCGGGCCTTGGCAATGCGTGAGGTGATATCCTCTTCTGTACCTCCAGTTTCAGACACGACGCTTCCGAGGTAAACAAATTTTTAACAGTTTCCACGTTCTCCACTCCCATCCGCAATGGCGTGCGGTTATCAACTCCAACACGCATTTCTTTAGTTTTCCGGGTGTTGATTTTGAGTCCCGCAAATCTCGCCTCGCGTTCCAGGTCGTCTAACTTAGATTGCATGTCACGGTGCGTATGACTTAGCAGACATAGGTCATCGGCATAATCCAGATCTTCCAATATGTTGGTTAATCCCCACTCTATGCCGCGGCGATTGCTCTGATGTGTGCGATGCATAATCCCGTCGAGAACAACCAGGAAAAGTAGTGGCGAGAGTAAGCAGCCTTGTCGGACGCCCGCGTGTACTTGAATATCGTCTGAGACGAGGCCATCGTGAGTCACTCTACAAGAATAGTTCTGATAGCTGGCCTTTACTAGGTTGATTATCTTTGGCGGGACACCAATGTCAGAGAGTCGCGACCATATGCTGTTCCAACTCAGCGTATCGAAAGCTTTTTCAAAGTCAACAAAGGTAAGATAAATCTCCCTCTGCCATTCTGATGCCTGTTCGAGAATGATACGAAGAGTATTAATTTGGTCAGTACATGAGCGATTAGGCCGGAAGCCAGCTTGTTCTTTGCGGAGGAGAGGCTCGACGGCTCCAGACAACCTGTCCAAGATAATTCTGCAAAAAACCTTGGAAGGGACCGAGAGCAAAGTGATACCTCTCCAATTGCTACAGTGGCTAAGATCACCTTTTTTGGGCACAGTTATAAGAAGGCCCCTATTCCAGTCCTCCGGGAGCTTTTCGCTGGTCCAGATTTTACCAATCAAAGGTGTCAACGCGTCGACGGTTGTTGCCAAGTCCGCTTTTAGCATTTCTGCAGCTATTAAGTCAAGACCTGGTGCTTTACCAGTCTTAAGACCCATGACTGCTCTCGCTACTTCATCACGTGTGGGTGGTTCGACATCGATGTGAAGTAGCCTGGGTGGTGGAGATGTGTCTTGCGGGGCACCAGGCGTGGACAATTCTGTGGGACGAAATGTTTCCTGAAAGTGCTCACGCCAACGTAGCAGTTGCCCTTCTGGTGTTACAATAAGCTGACCGTCTTTTGATTTTAGAGGCTTCTTACGCTGACTTCCCTTTCCTGCCAAAATTTTAGTTGCTTTATATAGGTCTCTCATGTTGCCGGTGTTAGCTGCAATTTGCGCTTGGTCAGCAATACCGTCAACCCACAACCTTTTGTCATTTCGCGAGCTGCGATAGATTTTCTTACGAATCTGTCGATACTGCTGCCTGAGGTCGGCTTGTAGTAGCTCGTCGTTGGTTCCTAGCAGTCTTAGGTGGAGTTCCCTACGGTCGTTTATCAGCTGCCAAGTGGCTTGTGACATCCATTCCTCGCGCGAGTGTTTAGTGTGACCTAAGACGAAAGAGCTGGTCTCTGTGTAGGCCACTTTGATGCGTTTCCACTCTTCGTCTATTGAGTCATCGTCACTGTGAAGTCCAGCGAAGCGGTTACGGAGCTCAAGCCTGAACTTGTTCATAGTTTCAGGATCTCGCAGTTTAGTGACGTCAAACCTTCTTCCAGCCCAACCAAGATCACCGGCTGGTCGCGCAATCGAAACCTTAAGCCGCATTTCGGCAATAACCAGATGGTGGTCGCTGTCAATATCAGCGCCTCTACGGTTGCGGACATCAAGGAGCGACGAGCGCCAGTTCGAACTGATAGCAAGGTGGTCAATTTGGTTTTTCGTGGTGCCATCAGGGGAGTTCCATGTGTATTTATGTACATCTCTATGAATGAAAAGAGTCCCACCGATGGTTAGGTCATGTTGTTGGCAGAACTCTATAAACCGTTCGCCATTCTCGTTTCGTGCTCCAAGTCCGTGTTTGCCCATGTTACGCTCACAGTTGCTGTTTTCGCTTCCAACCTTTGCGTTAAGGTCCCCCATGACGATCACAATGTCTTGCTTCTTAATACTTTTAAGTGTGGCATTTAGAGTGTTGTAAAAATCATCCTTGGTGTCCTCCGCAGACGTGTTCGTGGGAGCGTAACACTGTACAATGGAGATCTTACGGGCTCTTGAGTTGAAACGGGCCCAAATGATTCGGTCTGAGATAGGTTTCCAGTCCAAAAGACTCCTCTTTGCGGAGTTAGAGAGGAGGAAAGCGACGCCATATTCAAGGTCGTCATCCTCATTTTCCTTCCCGGAGTATAGGAGAGTTAGGCCTTTGGACGTTCTCAATTCACCAAAACCATTTCTGCGCACTTCGCTTAAACCAAGTATTTGTAGATTGTATCTAATCATTTCTGCCTCTACTTGTGCTAGTCGAGTGTCGTTGCTAAGCGTTTTTACATTCCAAAAAGCAATTCGTGTCCGTGATTTTATGCCAAAGGTCGTCGGTAAAAGATCGGTCCGGTTTCTCGCTGTTTCAGTTTCTTGAATCGTTGTTTTTCAGGCAAGCAGGAGATTAGCCCACTGTGCCCTAGTCTGATAGTGGGGCTGCCACTTTAAAGCTTCCAGACAAGCTCGGTTTTATGCGGGTTACCTCCCTAGTGAGTAGATTCTGTTTTTAGGCGCAGAATGCTCGCCTTTTGCCCTGCATCCTCAGCTCGGCTGCAGCTCTAGGTAGTCGGCACGCGAAAGCGTGGCTACAGCAGGCTACTACGTCTTCGTACTTAGCACTAAGTCTAGACAGTGAATCTGAGGGGAAATTTTACCCTAGACATGTTGGTTGCCTAGCGAGATTTTCTTTACTGTTCAAATTTTAATTTCAATATCCAAAAGGTGGGAAGTTTTGACATTAATCAAATTTTAGTTTACCAACAACAAAGTGTAATACTTTTACCATGGTCAGTATATTTGTTTTTCATTCAGAATTATAAGATTAATGCCGTGCCACTAATAAGAAACAAAGCTTTCCACTTTACATAATATTAAATTAGTACCTGTTATAAGCTTCTTAACAGGCACCTGTTGTTAGCATTGCCATTATTCACTTTCAGTTTTAAAACAATTTTGATAATACAATATAGTTAAACAAAACTTTGTTTGAATTTCTTTACGGATTAAATGTGACGAAGCAATAAGTGCACTATTTTATCGATTTTGATCAGGGTGTATCGTCATCTCTATCTCTAAAATATTTTCTCAGAAAATGCAAAAAATCGATGCAAAATAGCAATTGTGAAAAGCGAAGGAATTTTTGATTGAAAATTTGGGTGCTTTTTCGAGATTAAATCAAAATAAGGTGAATAAATAAATATTTTAAATCAAATAAATTACAATGTATAAAGGAAATAAAAAGTTTTCAGCAAATTCCGTAAAAAAAAAACGATTCGTTTCGGTTTGTTTTTGGAAAAGATTTAGGAAACCGGAAACTTGGTTTTTTTGAATTCTTCACATAAATTATGTGAAAAATGTGTAAATACAAAAGTTTTAGATCTTTTTATTTTTTTACTTTACAATTTTATTTTTAAGAATTGGTACGCTCTTTTCTTGAAGGACGAATTGCTTCGGAAATACGTCAGTGGGCAGCTGGTTCCACATAGTCTTGGTGCGCAGCAAAAACTGCCTTTAAAAACGCTCAGTTGTGGAACGACGGAGGTCTAGGTGATACTGGTGAATTTCGTATTCTGCCTCGATGGCCAATTATGAAACTCATCTGTAAGTATTAATCCGAACAACTCCTCTGAACACTTTCCATGGTAAATACGGTAGAAGATGCAGAGTGACCACATATCTCTACGCAACGCCAAGAGATCAAGCCGCTCGAAAAGTGATTGATCGTTGACGATTCGAACCGCTCTTCGTTGCATACGGTCAAGTGGAAGGAGCTGGTACTGGGGAGCGGCTTAGAGGTGAGACCAGAACTCAATGTGGGACTGAATTAGCGCTTTATACAGTTGCAAGCGATGGCCCGGAGTTAGAGCAGGGCTGACGCTAATTTACTCTTCCCTCAAAATGACCGCGAAACTGAACATTGTTTGACATGTCAACGCCAAGTATTCCGATGCTAGCTGTGGCTTTAAGAAGAGTGTCTCCGCAAAGAGGAGTAGCGACAAAAGGTGCAATTTAGCGGACTAGATTTGATCTCGTGGTTGTTTTTCATTACCATAGAATAAACTAAGAAATATCAATTGCAGTTATTAAGTGAGAGTTAAAAAAAAACATATAATAATTTAGATTATTCATGTCCACACGAGGTGAGAATTCAAAGAAATCATAATTACAATGCTTTGATGTATTCTAAGTGCTTGTCAGGTTTATTCAGAAGGTGAAGGCTTATATGTATATATCGGCCATAGCAACTTACGTTTTAAAATCGGCGAAATGTCTATAAATAAACTAGACACAACCTTAGTCACAACACAAATGTTTATCTAAAACACGAAAGTCTAAAACTCTAATTTATAAATTGTTACCTAATAACACAGTCAACTAGTGGGTATACAAATATCATTTTTATACATTTCAAACATATTATTATCGATTAAGCTCAATATTTATTATTATCACTAATTCAGAAGTCAAATTTAATTGATTAACCGTTTCATTTATTACATTTTATGTCATTAATAACAAAAATAAGGTTATTCTCTATTCGCGTAATTTTGCCCCCGACGATTGCTTTTGACATAACAATTAGTGTTGCCAAAATTGAACATTAAATTTACGAGGGCTTGTGGACATATTGTGAAATTGCCAATGAAAGTTTTAGTAAATATACGACTCAGATACATTGTATGTTATATGTTTACCGATTCTGAAAATTGGTACTTTTACATTATTCATCGTTTCCTAAACCAAACACAGCAGAACTTTACCACAAAGTGATACATTACTCGAATACCGATTTAAATTACTTTTACATTACTTAAATATCGTTCTCGTAATATTCAATTATGTTTAGTATGATTTTGGATGTTTCCGAAACGAAAAAAATACCCACGATTTGGAGTAAATACTGGATTATACTGGCAACAGTAAAGACGCATGCGTGCTAAGGCTGTTTTCTTCGCGCCACATGGGTATAGCAATGTTATTGATCCACGTTAGGAATAACAAACCATCTGATAACTATGGCATAATAGATATACTATATTATATACGCCGTCTTTGCCATTAATCCAAGATACACCTAATGTACCCTTGGTAATTTATCGTTGTATTATTTCGTATATTTGAGTTAGGAATTAATAATATTGGTGAATATTCCAATTACGGAGTAGGTACAATTATTAAGAAACTTTAATGAAAGTTAATTTTAATCGAGGTAAATAAAGTAAGTGGCGCTAGAAAATCGTAGAATTGGCCTCAGATTTTTGTCTGTTCCGTGTTTTGTTCTTAATGAAAAAATTGTGGATCGGGATTCTGTGACTAATACGAGACGTTGATTTTTATGTTCTGCCTTTTTAGATTTTTAGATATAATAAAAGTACCTACCCAGTTCAGCCATAAGTTCAGGTACAAATAAAAATACTTTTTTTAATGAAGTAAAATAAAGTATCAGCAATAAATTAAAAAAAATATTATTTTAGAAATAGCCACCTTTGGCCTTTACACAGGCCTTTAATCTATGGATTTACGTCCAAGGGTAATTTCTCCACTGCTTGCTCCAAAAATTTTTTAAGAGAGTCAATATCACCATGTCGTTTCAAAGCCGGCCATGTCGTCTGAACTGACCATACTTTGAAGTCTAAAGGGCTTAGGTCTGGACTAGATTTTTCTGTGCTTTGTACTTGCGTATCGCGACTGTAGGCGATTTGATCGATCCACTATCTTTAATTATAAATAGTGATTTGTATAGTATGTCCTATATATCGACGATAAGCTGGCGCTTCAGGTGTTGTTGTCGTTTTATAATACGTGACAGAGTCACAATTCATTTCTTTAGATAAGAATTTTTGCTTCCTAATGGGGTTTCGACGAATTCTGGCTTTAACAGCATTAACAGCTTTTATAGTTCTGATCTTTTCTGGACTTTGACAGACGAAAGTCTTGTTTTTATCTGTAGATACTATGATATACGAATATATGGCTGATACCAAGTATATGATCACAACAGCACAGCACAGATTCCATATAATAAACACGGAAATACGTGAAATGGCGCAAAATCGCAAGAATTTAAGATTTTAAGATTTCACAATAATATAGTTACGTGTTCCAAGTTCAAAATACATAATTAAAAATTTGAAAAAAAAATGTTTTTAAGTAACAGTATTTATGGTCAGACTAGTGTAATTTTAAAGATATCAATTAAAAAAAAAAGACAAATAATGATTTTATAAAAGTACTAAATAAACTTAATGTTGTAGTTTTTTACAGGCAAGTAAGGGATAAGTAGCTCAAAGCGGGGTTTTGGAAGTCATGCATACATCATAAAAATCATCTGAAACTGACAAAAAACAGTGGAAGAAGTGACGTAAGTAGATCAAAATATTACATTCTCTGGGGTCAAGGTGACATCAAGGTTTGAACGATCTATGCAGTATGAGTCAGTGAACAGTGCCCGAGCGCAACGGTGGTGCTGTGGTATGATATTTCCTTATTTTTAGTAGATACTACTACTAACTAATAATTAAATTTTAGAAATATTTTTTTATTATTACCAATAAGTAAATACAAAATACAACTGAAGTAAAAGTTATTTCCTCTAAAGAAAATGTTGAGTGAAGTTTCAATATAGGTTTTATAATAAATAAAGTTTATTTAAAACTAAATATGGATTTCTTAAGTGGTGTAAGTGCTAAAGTATCGATCAGTCGTTTACTCGGTTTGTTCGATACAAATATGGTACTGAATATACTTTAAAAAATATTTTTTTTTGAAAGAGAAATAACTCTGTAAGTATAATTAATGTTTGTTTAGGTATCAAGGGTTACTGGATTTAACTGTTACACTGTGTACACAATTTTATCTTTGGCTTAAACAGCGAGATAAACGATTGCTGAATACTATGATAAATTCGCGATTATATCCGTTAAGGAAGTATAATTCAAATGTGTCTAAAACTCTTTCAATTAAGAAACTTTACGTAATATTTGTTACACTACAATTATGGTATATTTTTGTTAGCGTGTACACCATAATAGCTCGTAAACACTAATTTCGGTCGTTTAGCAACATCCATGATTGAAGAGTTTTGTATGATAGTACGGAAAATAAAACTAACATTTAAAATTCCTATTTATTATAATTGTAATATAATATTGTTATTGTATATAGAATTAATTGAAACGTACTTTAATCGGTATAGCAATACAATTCTCGGTTAAAAGTATTTCGTACCAATACAGACAAAGGAAAATTTTCATTATTCAAATCTACAAAAATTGTGTTTTGTGTTTAGTAAAGCATTAAGGGCCTGTTTCACAATGTCCGGATAAGTAATGTTCCAAATAAGCTATTTATTACTTATTGGTAGGATAAACAGTATTTTTGCATTTCACGACTGACAGATAGCGCTATTTGTCATAAAATGCGAAGTACATATCTTATTCGGAACTTTTTCGTATAATTTATGTGTTGCATAGCTATTTGGTACTTTATCCATGCATTGTGAAACAGGCGCTAAGTCTGATTAATTCAAAATCAGATCTCAGATGAAACATTTGATCATTATCTTCATAGATTATGAAAACGACAACGATAACACGCCTTAGTGAAGTACTTAGTGAGTTAAGTAAAGACCATTTGATAACGATATTAGATTCGTTAATTTTTTAAATTCGTTCCTATTCCGTAACTATTACGTAAAGTTTTAGATGTAACAGAGAAGCGTCAATTAGTAACGAAATTACATAAATTTATAGCTCACTGCGATATTAACGTAGGAAGTTACCTCGTCACGGCCTTCTTGAAACCTGTATAGAATATTGATTCTTGAGTAGTTCTACTTGACTCGAGTGTACAAAGTCTTTGAAAAAGTGTTGATGATAATGAATTGACCTTGATTAAAGAGTAATGATCGATTTGCGCTAAATGACTTGATTAAGTCCCGCGTCCACACAGCTGCAATGAAAAGGAAATAAAAATGGAAAAAAACATATGAGATGGGTTGATTGCTAATCTTAATAGAGTTCGTTTGTTTGTGTGGTTGAACGTGGGATCTCAGGATCTACTGGTTTATTTATCGAGGACCGCCATATTAAGTATATTATTTTCTACCTAATATTATTTTAAAATATATGGTAATTGTTCCAAATAGTTTCCTAATATGACGGGGTGAGAAAACTTCTGTATGGTTTTATGTTCACTGTCTATACAGTACCATTAATTTCTATCGGAGAAAATAAAACTGGTGTCCTTCACAATTTTTCTATTTATTGTATAACTACTTTTAAAATACATAATAATAATTTTTGATACAGTTGTAAAAAACATAATACTTATATAAAATATTTTTATGAACCGGTACTCAGTACTATTTGAATGCTTATATTAAGTCTGCTTTAAAAGTATTTATAAAAGTGTCTGAATCTATTTTAATTATTTATTAGCAAACAAGTGCTTGTTAATGAGAGGATGGCGAGAAACTCACTTGTGTCAATTTACTAATGATCGAATTACAGGGACTAAATATATTTTGTCGTATTAACTTTTAAATATAAACGCTTGGTATCTTGGGTAATTTTTTTATTAGAAATACTCTTACTATTTTAGTTTATTAATTTATCACGCCGTAGATATCCATAGGCTCCTAAATGAGGCTTTCCGCTTATGTGTGCATTTAACAAACGTACGTTTACAAAAACATCGTAAGGATGTTGTGCCTAAGCCTCAAAAGGCCGAGAGCATGTGTCAGGCACAGAAGGTGAACATCTACGTGCCTTGAAAGTATGACTCGTAGTCCTCTTCTGACTCTCTCCACTTGTTTCTATCCTAGGCTACACTAGGTCCCACAGCTGCGACATGGAAAAAGAGTTAGACAGGTCGTTGGAGGAATGATCAGGACTCTACGTTACTCATATGATTTTATTCAATGATTGGCTCTCTGATAAAAGCAAGGCAAAAACTTGTGGCAGCAGACGTAAACGAGGTGGTTGTAGTGAATCACCACATTTCTCACTATCTAGTGTCTGGGGTAGCTTGTCTGCCACTTACTGTGCAACTAAATATATCAACTTTACTTAGTAAATAAATAGGAGTGGTTGCATGGAAGAGGTTGCATGGAAAATGGTTGCCTGGAAGAAATCGCTAGAAAACGATATGGCCGCTAGTTGCCTTTTTTTTCATTTAATTATGTTTATATTGTAATGTAAGGAAGTGTTAATAAATAAATCTAAAAACATCTAGCCGGTCACACGCTCTTAAGATGGACCCACCAATGTGTAGTAAGGTTGACCTTACTTATTACTAACTGTTATCTTTTACGTTTAACAGAGTATGTCCTTTGTGAACGGGTATGTCCTGTATAAATGAAAAACTTAATTGTACTGAAACGATACCTACATAAAATAATAGTTACATATATTCTATACAGACGCTAACTCGGTTAATTACCACTAACAACGAAATCCATTGAAAACTTTTCAATTAAGCATTGCAATGGTTTTTGAAAGTTTATGGTATGAAATCAGTGGTCGCGGTTACTTCATAATTAAATCGCAATGCAACAGACTAACTTATTAACATTTATATGTTACGGATTAATAATTATATCGGTCAATAAATCTTATGAATCTTTTGATATTTTCATCGAAATAAAAGACGTGATATGTGAGAATAAGGTCATATAAAGATACTTAAATATGCGAATGAATTTGTGTTATATGGATATATCCCTTGTCACACGATAGATTTAATAGTTCTTAATTTAAGTTAAAATTATTCATTATATAGAGGCAGCAAAACAGAACATTATAGGTACAACAACTTCCGTTGCTTATCAAATTAAATTTTACTTTAAAAAATAAATCTTTTTATACGAATAAAATTACGAATGCTCTGCAATCAAATATTTAGAAATCAAACTCAAGGTGTAAATAAAAGTGAAAATCACACAAAACAACTTAACTGGATATATTGCCTAATTATTACTTCTGTATATGGTTGGTACACGCGATTTCAGCTGCACAATGTTTGGAGCAAAGGTGTCAAAACAAAATTTGGCTTTATTGAATTTAGTCGCCGAAAAGAGGCGACTTAATTATGTTTAATGATCAGCGGCGTTATGAGAGTAACAGAATAATAAAATATTAAAGTTTTTTTTTTCACCAATAACTAACAATCAAGTAAGGTTTAACGTCAAGGATTCGTATAAAGTATGATTTTATACGCTCGCACTAAGCCTCTAAGTACAAAAATTTAATGACGTTATTCTGTTAATCTATAGCTCTTTTAATACCACTGCTAAGCGCCATTGATGCCTCGTCCATTTATTAACACCTATAAATTATCATTATATAGACGTATGGTATACATAAAATCTTTTTGTTTAAATCCAAATAAGTCAAGCATAAAAATCATTGCCAAAGTTTTGTTTTTGTTCAAAATTAATCAGGCTATATTAAGACAATAGGAAGAACAAACACTATCCATCTACGTTACTAATCACATCTATACAATTAGGAAATACGGAATTAAATTTAAATTCAAATGTGGAATATACGATTTTTTTATAAAATAAATATATTTCATATATAATTCATATTCAACAAAAAACCTTTTTGATTACATCATGTGATATTTATAACAAAAGATTCTAATAAAACTGCAGTTTTATTAAATATTTAACGAGCTACGATCACGATTAGTTAATAACAACTTTATTGTTCCTCGTTCAATAAACATAACAATTTATAATTGCACAAAGATATTTCCTATTTCAACTTATTAGATCATCATGTAAAGAAAAATATTATATTAATGACGCTATACGAATGTTCAATATTTTTTAAATTGTTCGATAGTCCTTTAGTTAACTTGGGGTTTGAGTGTTGTTCTTGGTGTACGCGAGAAATACACATTTATTAATTTCAATTCATTCTTTCTCTGCGTACTTTATTTCTATAATTAAATCTGTAATTGATTTTTAAATTAGTGTATTGTAAAAAAGAAATTTAAAACCGCAAAGGTTGATTAAAATTCATATTTTACGGTTGTGCAAACCTAAAACATACAATAAAAACGTCACAAGATAATACTTGGTTGATACAACATGAATTGGTTCCAAGGAAGATAAGAACATTAGTGCATTATACCTTGATGCAACCTTAACATCAGGTTACTTCGTGACCTGATTTGAATGTGAGAGGTTAGTTTTTATCCTACACAAAGCGGATTGCCTTAGCTTTTGCGTTCTTATTGAATCAATTGAATAACTTGATACATAATTTAAGACTGATTTACTGATATAATATCTATTAGCTAATCAATAATTGAAGTAACTCAATGTTTGAGGCTTTAGAGACCTGTCCAAAGAAGATTATTTATCATATCATCTGAGTTAGTAGGCATACACAAAAATAGACATTTTTATTTTTTTAAATACAAGCTTGCTTATATTATAAAATATAAACTAATTATCAGTGGTAGATATTTAAAAGATTTTTATATAAATAAGTTAAAACATTATTTTAATAACTCTTTGCATTTATTAAATGTTCTTAACTAAGTTTTGACATTCACTTCTTTACTACTTGGCGACTTTGACGACCTTAAAACAGTCAAGTTTTAACATAAAATTCTTCATTTATTCATCTAAAAATTACGCTTGTCGTACGCTTTATAGTACGGGTAATGAATATTAATTTGTGCTTAAACGATAAACTGGTCTAATAATACTCAGGCATTGTTGTCGAAAGGTTTTGTTTATACAATTCGTAGCATTCAATTTAATATTATCGTTAATTTAACCAAAAAAATAACCAACTGTTGTGAACTATCATCACATTTTAATAATATCAGAGCGTTCGTAAATACATCGCATGCTACCGAGCTCTTAAGTATCGCCTAAAATATAACTTGGCACGATCATTACTTTTACCAGTTCATTATGTCGTGATAATAGACAATAGATAGCCAAATATCACTTTTGTCACGGACTATCCTTGACATTACACGTAAGGCATTTGGTGAATGTGAATAATGGGTCATGTGAGAGGGATAACGGAAAAATATGAATAGGCGGGCTACTATTAGCTATATTTACTGTACACTTTAAAGAGCCAATTCTAAAAAGGCTGGAAATGCAATGTGAGTGTACATGGGCGGCGGTATCACTTAACATCAGCCTGTGAGCCTCCTGTCCGTTTGCCTCCTAATACATAATATATTATAATAGCCTTTATTTAAATTCCTTAGATATTTTTGGTCATTAATTGGTCAGAGTTATCGAATATTATATAAGTGGTAACTTTACATTTGACCATCCAGATATTTCAAATGAAATCTATATTACAATTATTCGTTTGCACACAATGTGTATTACTTTGAATTTTCTTTACACATCTAAAACATAAACTAACCATAAAGTATAATAACTAAAACATATTCATAAAAGGAGTCGCTTTAGGCAAGGTTCCGAAGATACTGGTAACGTTACTCCTTTGAATACACTTTGACACCACGGACCGAGGGTTTCGACTCCTAATGGGCCTAGACCCATATATTTGCATGCTTTAGCTTTTTCAGCCGCACCAGCTCTATTGTTAGTTTCATATAGATGGGAAGGTGCCAGTGTGTCTGAACAGGTTGCATCCTAAATCAGCACTGGGCTCATTTTCCATGGAATCAAACTCATACCGTCCAGTCTCTTGCAATTCCAGTAGACTTGGCACATGACAGTCCGTGATGTCCTAGCTTGTCGACATAACTGTCAACTGTGAGGGCATTTTATGAGGAGCGCAGGTCGGAACCCCAATCCGTGGACAAGTAGCGATTCGGAGCGTGTCATGCTCAAGAAAAGTACCTTTATTTGACGAAAGCCTAGCACGCGCGAACCTGTAATACAGCTCGAAAGCGTCAAACAACAAATTATAACAATTATTGATATAAATTTACTATAGATCACGCGTTTGATTGCCATCATTTACAATTGCATATAGAATTCTAGTTTCATTAACAAATTTAATTAATCGAGGAATAACTAAATCCAATTATGGATTAAAATGCCATTATGCAAATTGAGCTTTAATATTGAAATTAGTTATTCAAACAAGAAACTCATTAGTATTCCCTTATATCTGATGTGTGTGATTTTTTAATGGCTTCTTAAAAAAATATTTAATATGTAAAGGGAGCTTACATTTTCCTTTCCTTACCTTTACTTACTTCCTTCGTAATCTAAGGAAAAGTAAATACTATTATTTAAGTAATTTATTTAGTAATCTAGAGAATTTTTATATCTCCTAACCATTACCTAAATCATAACGGTAATAATTGAGTTGTTCATAAAAATTTTATATAGTTATAATTTCTCGGAAGCATATAATTGTAGCAAAAAATAATGACTAAAATTGAAGAACGTTACTCAGTTATTGACCTTTGAAAAACGGACAATAGCTTCATGTCAAGGTGCCCATTATTCGCAAGAGAATGGCATCAGAAAAAATCCATACAGCTAACAAGACTTATCATTGGAATACGCAATTTTGTTTTTGATTCGATTTTGTTTGGATCGAATAAACAATCAATCGATAAATATCTAAAATCAAATAGATTCGGAAATCAAAATTGAAATTTAGATCAAGATATCACGTCACTAAGCATTTCCTGTAAATACATCATAGACACATTTCTGCAGTACTTTTTCAAATAATGAACACATTAATTCGAATTCGATCGATTCAGAACGCAAACCTGTCGGCCATAGTAAAGTGAAACTAAACATATCTAACAAGTCATTGATATTGACTTCAAATTTATCCTATGATAACTATAACAATATTTTTCCCTATAAGAATATCGTACCAATCCTTCAAAATCAGGCAACGTACGTGTAAACACATTGTGAGTGTCTACGAGTGGCGTCAAAAAAATGGATACGTAACTTAGTTCGACTTCGTACTTAAAGTGATTTCACGCTAATATTTTACTCAGGCGTTATTGTTTATTACTATGGACAGGGTGTAATGAATTTAGGCAAGTGTAACTATATATATTATACAATAAATCTAGTATAGAAATTTTAGTTATGTTTTCCGAATTCGAACAAAATGTACAGTAATTTTTACGAAAAATATAACCCGTGTGTCACAAGAATAAAACCGGATATTGGCATCGAGAAAAGCAATCAAATTGTATTTGGAAAGAGGAAATATGTTGGAATATTCTGTAGGATATTCGCATACACCTCATGTAAATTATATTGGATCGAGCGAATATTGTATTACCTTCATCAACAGTATAATATTTTTTATTATTCTTTGTATTATAGTTATATAAAGTTCTAAGAATATTTGTGATATGCTTTTATATTATCTAGAAGGAATAATTCTCCCAAAAATCACCGCCAGGTCTAATTTGGACGAAAAGGTTAGGTTAGGCCTATTTTACAGCAGAAAGTTCGAATGTTTTGGATGGATGCCTTTTATAGCAAAATCTATCGGTTTTATACTACATATAGTCTTATGTTCCTATTGGTGTGGACACATTTCTGCATCTATTCTATTGAAATCTACTAAGGCAAAATGCAAGGAATTACTCGGAATGTGGTAACATAACTCTCCTGTTTATTTTTTTGTGTCAAAATAATTGTCAAGTTAACATTTATCACTGTACTTCGTGCTTAATTGTGCGGAAGTACTGTGACTAACTACATCCTGGATAAGCTTCAGTACCTTGGACTTAAGACAAGGTAAAGGGGCATACGAATTGGCCATACAGGTCCCAATAGCCTTCAAAAGCGTATTTAAGGCGTATTTCGGACGACAGACAAATTATCATCGATAGCGAAAAATCATTAACTTAAGAGTCGCAGAACGCTTGGAAGTGATGCAGGATGAAGTGGCTATCCATTTCTGCATCTATTTCCATAACACACGCGTGGCTTTTGGAGCCAAGCGGCAAATCATGCACGGAACTACCGCCGGAATTTTCGACGAAGGTTTTTCTTTCTGCCTATACATACGAAGTCGAAACTCTAACGCTCATACAAGCAGGTGAGAGCTTAAGAGTTACACATAGAGCAATGCTGGAAATTTTCCTTTGCGACCGTATTCGTGATGAAGAAAACGATGTAGTCGCTAAGATCGTAACCTTGAAACGGAGGGGGCGGGGGTCATACCAACCGACAACATCACAAAGCCCGCAGGCAAACTGCCGGTCAAATTAAAAATAATGGAGGAGGCCACCGTCCAAAGATGGACTCAAAAGAATTACTGTTCGTTTCGTCAATTCTTTAGACATTGAGTTGGGCTCTCTGAGTCAATGACCAGAGGATAAATTAAACTTGTCTTAAAAATGTGTTGTTGACAGTGTCCAAGACAAAATGTTTGCAAATGTAACAAGACTGCCGTTACAAGTTATTTACTTGTTTTATAATAAAATATTAGCATTCAACTTAACTTTAAGACTTTTGTAAATGTTGTAGACATATTAATTAATAAACACATATACAGATTGTAATTGTAATTGGTTAATATATTTAGTTATATACAGTGTGGTTAGGCTGTTTATTGTATATGACGTGTTTGTTTATCTGTGTTTTCTAGGCTTAAGTTTTAAGTTACGCTCTCCGGACACAGAAATTATCGTACACACTACGCTATATAAATGAAAAAAAAGTCATAACTTGCAGTAATTTGAAGCAGTGAATTTTACGGCAGCTCACTCTTTATTTTCCTACGTAAACTGTGCGAGATCGACAGCCATTTATAAAATTGGTGTATACCAGTTTAGCATTTTCCTCAACATTACATACATATTTTAGAACGGTGTTGGGCATAAAAATGTTGCGAAGCCTTATGAGTATAAGACGTTATGATCTTACCAGCAGGAATTACATTAGCTCAAATTTGGTAACAACACCAATCATCATACAAATTGGTTCAGCGTTAGTGGGTCACGTTTGTGTTGAAATTTAACGGAAAGTAAACAACAGTCTTAACAGATTTCAGGATGTCCCCGGCAGCGTCGTTCGGCGAACGATGGGCCTTAGACAACTTGACAAGGAAAGCCACACCAGAAGAGCTCCTCACCCTTGATCTTATTCTCAATTGCTGCAGTGGAGATGAGGCAGAAGCATCAAAAAGGGCAAGAAAATATTACACAGCTAGGGGGCCTGGTGGACTCACAGAGCTATGGCATCGGCGGCGACCTGACGATGAAGATATTTTGTCAAGCTGTCAAGATGTGTGAGTAAATATAATAAATTAACGCGTCGACACTGTTCATAGACCAAAATAAAAGAATATATTTTTAAATACTACATCTAAAAATATATTCTTGCATTTCGGTATATGAATACCGTTTGTTTGAACCAAATTTGTCGCGTTCGTAATTAAGACTGCTATTGTTACATTTTTACTAACCACATAGATTTTCTATATAACGGCAACGCCCTCAGGCATTGAGAGTGTCCATGGGCGGCGGCATCACTTAACATCAGGTGAGCCTCCTGCCCGTTTGGCCCCTGTTCTATTAAAAAAAAAAACGGCTAAAAGAATATCTGAATAGCGAATAGATAGTTATCATCTTGCAGGCTGGCTAGATTGGCTTCATAAATATTTGGTAAAAATATTTTAGTAAGCCTGCTTTTTAACATGTTAATCAAATTAATATATTAGTGCAACAGTGGTAGCAACTTAATTTAGATATATGTGTTTAACATAGACTTATTTAATTCATCAAGCGTTGATGAGCTTTTTAGAAACAGGGCGTTTGTTCGTTATTTATTATAAATGCATTGGTGGTGTTCGCATTTGGCTGTTTGTTACACTGCAATTCAAATCATATCTATGAAAATATTTCAGTGTAGCTGTAACACTTCGCAACTGTTAACTCTCTTTTTTTTGCTATTTCAGATACATAGTGCCTCTACGCACCCGCAGCGCTGAAGGGAGACGACTGACGTTTGTCAAACTACCCGCACCTACAGCGCTAAACAAACCACTTACTCCAAAAGCCTTGTTAGCAAGATGGCTCATGATCATGGACATAAGGTAGCCCTAATTTATCTATTTATCTGATCTATCGAATATCTATGACCTATAGTGTTGAAATTTGAAAAGAGAATTTATTATGGTTCTAAGTGAAAATGTTAATATAACCATAACCATACATATTTAAAGTGTAAGGCATACTATTCAGCAGTTTTCATTGCTATACTTTTGCTATTGCATATTGTAATTATAACACCATTAATGTTCATAAATTGTCACACTGAGGGCAGAAAAAAGACTGGATGGTAACAGAAACTTGAGAAGATAAAATTAAAGAGATAGCAGGAAAATAGTAGCGAAGATGAGAGACAAGTGGAAGAATTTAAAGGAGGCCTAACTAGTATTTAATATAAAAATAACAAAAAATTAATGTTACTTAAATACGTTACATTGAAATATTTGGACATATCAAAAATACCTCAAATTAGACTATATAACTAGCAATAAATTGGACGCTTAAAACTTACAGGTTAAGAGATGATCCAACTCCAGGTGATGAAGTAGTGATGATAGACGTATGTGACCTGCAACCCACGCATCTCAAAAGCCACTTCAAAGGGAGTTATTGGAAAGATTTTGCTTGGTGTATGAAGGTAAAACACTAAGGTCTAATTAAACAAAAGTTCTTCTTGACGACTATCTATTCGTAGAAAATACGGCCAGTATTTATTTTTGCACTGTAAAATTTGCAACCCGTGTACTTCCAAAAGCGATAGCGATAGCGACCCTAGGTTTATGTATGTCATTTTATATTGTTATCTAAATATACATAGTACAGATACCGATGCGATGCGAGACAAATAGGATTGCGTGATACAAAATCTCAATGAATTGAAGTCGGCATCGCCATCGCTATCGCTGTTAGAAGTTACAGAGGACGGATGCCAGTGGCGTTCAGATTTCGAAAATTCTGTTGTAGGTGAACTTTCACTAACCTACCGTAGCCAGTAAGGGTGCTAGGGCAGGTTAGTAACACATCATAATATGAACAACTCCAACCAATCAATCGAATAAGCGAATAAAATTAGAAATAAATTAAATATACCAGTTGAAGAAATGTACTTATATACTTCTTTATTTCAGTCGGCGTACCCTCACCGATTTACAGAAATCCATATCATAAATACGCAGAAGCTTAAAACTATATCCGTCCTACTCTTACACATGAGTTTATACCCCTGGCGACGTATCATCCGTTCACACCCAGGTGAAGATGGTATAAACAATTTTATGGATGACTATTTCCCGCCTGAAGGTCTACCCCATGAATACGGGGGAAAAGCTGGTGTTATGAAAGATCTAAATGGTAAATATTAAGTACTGGTACACATGTTCTATCTGTTCTACGGTTCCCTTTAAAAATAAATAGTAAAGTAGGAATAGATATACCTGAATTTCATTTTCGTTATATAATCTGAATAAAATGTATGGATTATGGTTGAAAATACTCAAGGTGGAAGTTAGTTTAAGAGCTATGTTGGGCTAGTAGGTTCAGCGTGCTACTCTTATCTTAAAGGTCACAGGTTCGACCAGCTGTGCATCAATGGGCTTTCTCTCTTAGTGTGCTTTTTATACTCGCTCGTATGGTAAAAGGAACTATAGTGATGAAACTGGCATGATTTAAAAAAATAATACTCAAAGTGTCCAGACCGAGGAACCGAGAAGAGGTTGAAGACCAGAGCAGACCATGGTCCACCAGGTTCGGTTAATAAGAGTAATTCTATCCAGAAATTTCCCCTTAAAGTTCACTGAATCCTTACATGCGACCAGGCGTAGATTTTTTTTTAACTTTGTTTTCTAACTTACATGATATTAAAACAAAAATCCATGTGCCCTTGTGACATCAATTGAAAAATATTGTTTCATCACGTGTTAACCAAAAGAAATATTTCGATGTTGTTATGAAATCGCCCGGCAAGATCTAGGAATAATGAATATTTTCATTAAATATAGTAAAATTATTATACGATCAAAATATAAAAAAGATTTCATTATTATAATTCGAATACGTTATTCATATGTTTTTTATGACGCATGACGTACGCATAAGGTACATGATATGAATACTTCTATCTTTTGTCTATCAGGAAAGGTTAGACAATAGAAAAACAAAAACGATTAAACAACATCTTGAAAAGGCCAACAATTAAACTTATCTTAAATAGTATACTTTTCTGTATATGATAATTATAGCTAAATTTATAAGGGACCAGTCATCAGGTTGAGTTCAGGAAGTTATGAACGATGGGTATTGTTTATTAGCTTCACTTTTATTTTACAGATGAATGGACAAAGAAACTTCTATTAAATTCAAAATGGCTCCAAATTGAAGAGCAAAAGTTCTACCAAACCGAATTGAAACCAGACAAACGTCGTCAGAACAGAAGTCTTCGAAATCTTCTTAGTATAAGTTCTTATGATATATCTCGGAGTCAGTCCTGCAAATCGTTGGATAATGACCTTGAGGAGGGTCCCTATGGAGCGTATAGGAGTCTGACAGTAGATAAAACTTTTTATATTTAGACTTAGTTTTTAATTAAACAATATTCAAATTACATGAGTGTTATAGAATAAAAAATGAAGGAAATGAAATCACAAAATACTTAGTACCCAACCTTGCATCGGACTTCATCTTTACTTTTCTAATCAAAGCTTTATACTCGCCTAACGAGTGTGATAGTAACATTAATTTATTATCATATTTTTTTATAGCCTATTTTACATATGAATAAACAAATAGCAAAATAAAACGTGGCAAAGCCGGCGACTTATTGTAAGTTTTGGCCTCCTAAAAAGAGACCGTCCCCGTACGATAGAGCAAATCGTAAAACCATGATGTCGCGTATAAACTTGTACTAGAGATGCTGTTACTCAATGAAAATCAAACAGAATGCACAGTCGTTTCATTTTAGATTCTTACTACACAGGCATTTAAACACAAACACAAAATAACTTTAATTATAACCAAGTACAGTTATAATCGTCAACAGAATGTCAATTAGATTCTAAATTAACATTTATTATTTTATATTGTATTGCAATGTTTGATATTCCTCGTTTAACACAACGTACAAACAATACTCGTAAGTAACAAAACTAAGTTAAGGAAACTTAAAATACTCAAAAAGTTTTATGCCCAGTGGTTGTATTATATAAGTACCAAACTTTAGTTACTTGTCTACTACAAGCACCCTGTCCCTGCATTTAACGGCAGACGGCTGGACTATTTATCATATTTCGTAAACAAACTTTTATATGAATGTAAAAAATAAAGATCGAGAAATATATGCTTTTTATTATTATAAGTCAACGACTTGTTATCAGTTCTTCCAGCTATGTTATAATATATGATATAAAATGATGCATTTGCTTCGTGGTTCATCATACAATATTGATTTTGTGATACATTTTCTGTGACCCTTTCTTTTACATAATCATCTAAGATAAAAATACATCCAAAAGCCACATTTTTGAGGCGTAGTTCTTAAACCATGATAAGCCTACATCGTCGGTTCCCTAACAATACAATACCTTCCTATAGCGATAGCGATGACAAGGGTTTTGTATAAAATTCGATGTAGTTATCTCATTTCAGTAGCTTAGGGTAATGAAGCAGATTGAGGTTGATAGAAGATCTTGGTATGCAGAAGATCGATAGCCTAATTAAATCTAAAAAAGTAAGCGTCCCGGTTACACCATTGATTTTTTTATCATTAAGTTCCTAGTTTTTATACTAAATATTCCTTCTCTTTTAAGTGAGAGCTTACTGCCCACCCAGTCCAGTAATTGACTCTGCTTACAAGTTTAGGAAAAACCCCTTAAATTTTAAAGGTGGGATTAACTGTTGAAATTTTATTTTTTGGCACTTATCAAGGCTATCATATTATATGGAATTTCCGCTTTTAATCATCGTAAATAGAGCAGATATACATATATGTTTCGATGGAGAAATTCTTAAAGTTTTGTTTAACTAAATTTATGGACTTCGGAAAAGTTTCACAGTCAGAATAATAAAAAAAATATACACAAATCGTTTTTAGAATAGCTAGAATAAAACTAGAAAAAGTAGGAAACAAAAGCAACATAAACAGAGATGTACAGTACATTAAGGAGAATCACCTAAATTATGCTGTTTTAGAAGAAATCTTCAGAGAATTAAAATAAATGTATTTTATTTCTCTTATTAATATAAAATAAACTCTCTTAAAATAAACAAAAACTAACCTTAATTACAATAACTTAAATATATTATTAGAAGGAGTCCTTTTAGGCAAGGTTTCCAAAATCCTAGCAGCATTCTCCCTTTGAATATCTAGACTAATTGTTTGTCCGAGGTAGCTGCCAGCTCTTCGGTCTCCTGGGATGTCGACTAACCTGGTTGCACTAACGACTAACCTCACGAACCAAGGGTCTCAATACGGAATGGAACAAAATCATAATGAAAAAAAAATGGGAATATGGGCTAAATGTCAACGGGGAACTTCTAACATACCTACGATGCACTGATGACATCAAACTACTTGCTACAAACAAAAAGCATCTAAGAATTATGATCAGTGACCTAGAGAGAAAAAATCGCAAGGTAGGGCTAACGATGACTAAAGCCATGACGAATTCATCCGGCGTAATTATTACTGAAAATTGAACGTAAATTGAATTTGTGAAATAGTACACATACCCGGGCCAACAAATCCTAACAAAGTTAAAATAAATATAGATACAAGAATTGAAAAAGCATGAAAGTGTTACTGGGGGCTTAAGGGAGTAATTAGGTAAAATAAATGTCAAAACAAAGCTATATAACACAAAAGCATTATATATTGGTACCCAAGAAATAAGAAAAGAAAACGAAGAGACAGTTTTGACGGAAGAGTACGAAACAAACGGGACGAGGTGAAAACCGTAACTGGGAAAATATGGACAAGGAACGCTCAGAACAAAGCAGAGTGGATAGAAACGGAGGAGGCTTTTGCCAAAGTTCAGCAAACTTTTGGGCAAACAGATGTTTAAGATTATAATTATATAAAATTTTGTCTCAATAACGCCACATTGTTTAGTTTGTTTAATAACTCCTACCAGGCAAGCCAATCGAAATCTTCTTTAAATATAATTAATTAATAAGTGTGACGTCCATTTTTATATTGCGAAATAATACAAAATAAATTATTAGCGAAATCATTAAAATCTTAATTAGACGCTCGAATCTGTATAATCTGATTTCATGCTTAAAATCTTATTAGGTGTAATTATAATGATTATTTACATTGCTTCAAGTGACTTGCACTTGTAAACAGAGCATGCAGTAGTGAAAGGCCTGGGGTTTTATGTGATGAGCGAGATATAATTAGGAGTTTTAGATAATTATATATTTGTGAACATTTGCTTGCAAGCAGTTTTAATTTGGAAGTAAAACAATAATTTTGTTTTTGCATCTATTTCCAGCTTTGAAATACCTGTCGTTCAGCTTAGTTGTAACAGATATGGAACGGAGCACAAATTATAATTTAATGTAATTTGTTCTCTCTTCAGGGACGAGGCGACCCGACAGAATATTCGATATGTTACGGTGGAGTTTGTACCTAGTTTAAGGTGAAAGTCAGCTACCAAAAATGGTAACTGCATACACCATTATGTGCTGATGGTTTGTCACGTTCGTTAGATAAAAAACAGTAGTTCAATTACCAGGTCAGGTAAACCAGGTCTACGACGTCTAGGTACGTCTGTTTCATATTATTTTTAACAGGTAAGTAGTGAAACGCCTGAAAGATTTGCTTCAAAAATCTGTTATTTTTATATACAAAGCATGGCAATTTGAAATGTCGTATTCTTCTCTTAGTTTTATAGTCAGGTTAAGTTATTACCCCTTTCCTAAGCGTATATTATATCTTACACAAGAAACGAACACGGCTCCGGCTTCCGGCTCTTGCCTCTCTTACAGAATGTTCATCGTACCATTGTTGCTATTTTTAAATATTTAAAAAAAATCGTATTATTCTGTAGTCATTTTACATGTCCTATTTATTTATTTTCTAACAGCTAACGTATATTATATTAAATAATTAACAAATATACTTAATATTTAGAAAGAGATGCAATAAATAATATAAACAAAAAGGTTCAAATATTACTATAATGATGTGTGGAACATGAAACATAGCACGATCACGATCATGGCAGAATCATGGAAGGGCATTTTTTCTAGAAGTGTGCTGCAATCAATTTTATTTGAGATGTGAGTTAATTTATTTATTTGAGAGAAGAAGGTTTTCGTCGAGAGTCAATTTTAGAATGTATTCGTAAATTTACACGCGTCTTTTTAAGTATTAATCTTATATACTTAGGTATAAGCGATTAAGAATACCAAGTTGGATATTTTTTAGAAGGAAAATAGGCAGTTTTGGGAACGCACAAATTTTCAAATTAACCATTTGAAGCCTGAATATTATTATCATACCTAAAACATACATACACATACATAGTTTTATAGTCATGATTAAACTAATATTAAGTTGTGCTGGTCTGGTTGCGTCAGCGTGTCTCTAACTCCCATCGCTGAGATCGAAAGTTTAATCTCCAGTTGTGCAGCATTTGACCATAAGTTTTTTCATAATAAAATAAATGAAATAATCATATTTTCCATTTCTATGGTAATAAAATAATTTAATAGAATAATTGTTAGAATTCCTGTCACATTTTTGTTTACCTTAACCATAATACCTTATGTACTTATGTCCTGATTTATATATATATATATTCCCCACTATCGATTTCCTGGTTTGTGATAGCATGATATGCCATCATCAGTCCGCTTGCTCGTTAAACGTGACATACAGCCAGACAATTAATACACTAGAGGGTATTTGACGTCTGAATATTATTTGGTCCGAAATTGGAGTGAGAGCTGGAATGAATACAAATTAACTTGTGAAATAGGTTACGCGTAGCTTGATTATGATCAGGTTTTTCATTAAATCTTTTGAAATTTTATACTCATCAGTCATATTTGGTAGTTTACGTGCTTTTCATTTCGCTACTTTTGTTGTGAAACTTCTTCAGGCGCATGAGGGTAATTTTTTTACGGATGTAACGTCACGAAGATGTGCAGCGTTTTTGTCAAAGGAAAAGAAGAGAGCAATTGAGACCGATTGAGAGAGAGAGTGAGAAAGGGAGTTCCAGAAAAAATACACATAGTTACATATCAGAACTTTGGATGGCAATTATGTCGCATAACGTCTTGTGTGGTAAACGCAGATTATTTATTTATTTATATGATATAAAAATACTTGGATCATATACTAATACATGATAATCTATTGGGGCTTTTACCTTAGTAGTAATTTATTTACAAAGAAATTTCACTTCTAACATGTGTACTTTGTACACACGCACTTTTTTTTATTTAAGTCCCGATAATATTGTTGTCGGAGGTATTAAATATAGTTATTATCATAAGTAAAATAGCATTTGTGCCCAGTTCAATTCAATAGTACTTATTTCTGTTAATAACGTATTTATGTATCTGTTATGTTCATTCCTATAATTTGTTTAGTATTTTACCTGTAAATTTAGTTACTTTAAGATTTCCTTTTTCTAAAGGCGACACACTTTCAGATCTCGTGGGTATCCTTGTGTTTCTCTTATGATTTCTTTAAGGTGACCCATACTCAATGTTAGACAAAAAACCAATCAATTAAACAAAGTAATTTTCACAACATCAAGAATGACGTAGGTATACCGTTAAGTACGGCATCGCGTGCAGCGATAACACACTTTGATTTGGAGTTACACCAATACCACTTTCTAACCGCAACATAAATATAGCGGCTTGCCAAAATGTCGACTTCTTAAGATTGGATAATAATAATAATAATCGTTATACATTTTAAAAATCAATTATACCTCTAATATCACCCACACTCCGGTGGCTCTGCGACTCAAAAAGTGTCTTGACCTACAACACCACCTCCCGCCAATTTCTGGCTTTCAGCTGCAGCAGGTCCTCCACTTTCTCGACCCAGCGGTACCTAGGCTCTAGTATTATAGTATAACATATTCACCCTAGGAATTTTTTAATCTTTTCAATCATTAAGATCAAAGAGGAGTTGGTGCTGTTACATACATACATTTGTAGTTGTTATATGTTGTTGTGTATGTTGCATACACCTAAGGTAGTAAATGGTATTTGAATTAAAGTCCGCGATGGACTCCTAAACTACGAACCGATTTTAAATTGAATTGGCACACCGTGAGCAGTCTGGTCCAACTTAAGAGATAGGATAGCTTAGATCTTTAATTATAGTCGCAATTTTATTTTATTGCATATTATTTGATATTGATACAATTCTAACAGATGGCGCTGTGCTAAATGTACCAACGTTTCACGTTTTACACAAGCTACCTTTCACATAAGTTCTCCTACCGTTTCCCTTGATTAGTTTACTACTAAGTAATAAAACAAAAACCTTAGCCACAGCAATGCTTGGCCGAGTCTGCTAGTATCTACATAAAAACCACGGTGATTGAGGGAAATAATACATATGGTATTATTTCGTTGAACCAATTCTTGATTCCCTATTTATATAACAAGAAAAATTCATTTATTTTTTTAATAATGAGCCGAAAGCATTCGCAAATCAACGTTGCGAATATTTTTAATGAACTTAAGAATTTAGAAAGTTTGTCAAGTGACCGAGACGAAAATATGGAGTACAATTTTTTATATGTTAAGTCGAAATAAGATGTTACCACAATCAAAATACTTCAGAAGTGTTGGATGATTTTGAATAATAAGTTTTTTTTATTTATATAATGCCGCTTTTTTACTGATGAGTTGGGCATATATCACAGATCTCCACTTGCTACGGTCCTGTTATACCTCTCTCACTTCATCCACTATCACGACATTCACCAAGCATGCTAGTTTTTTATGGGTAACTTTACTTTCTGTGGTACCTCCTAGATTTGGTCCAGGTATGTACACGATGCCTACCCAACCCGATCTCATCATCTTCGAATGCCTTCTATTTATTAACCGCTTGTCTTTCGGCCAAACCACCTAAGCATTTCCTTAAGTATCATTACCTCTTTTAACTTGTAAGTTTCAATAAATGAAAAACTTTAAATAGGTTTTGGTTATTTCAACTATTTTTTCAATATCACTTTGGTAAATTTTAAGCTGCTCTTCTGCAAGCTGGGATAAATCATAGCATCATTTATGTTGACTTTATTTATTGTTATAAGTTTTCGTTACAAATATTAAAGTCGAAATTAAGACAGAATACAACGGTTTACGCATTGATTGCCTACCACATATAATACAAGATTTAGAACCTGTTTGATACATTTATTTAAGGTTATGTTATCGTTTATTTAATCATATATTAGGTATCTGAAGCAAGATCAACTGGTTAATCGATTGCGATACGTATTTTCACATCATATTTAAAATGATATGTGTGATCCTAAAACTCGTATTTATATTAAGTATAATTTGATGTTCCTTACTGGTGGTAATCTTGATTTGCGTGCCCGTAAAATTCTGATCTTGACACTCCCACTCATAAAAATTGAATCTATCACTCCTCCTTTACGATGCAAAGTTTCCTACATTGAAACTCGTAATACGAGTATATGTATTTAAACTCATTTAAGAATATCCGATTTCAGCATTTCTTATCTTATAATAAGCTAATACTGGCATTAAAGTATAATTAATTACTTGCATTTTTCTGAATTATAATTATTTTCATGTTAACTTTTCAGTCTTTATTTAATTTTACAAATCAAGCCATCTTCATATTATATCTGCATCTATTGTGAATAAAATTTTATATTTGCATTATTTATATACACTCTTTCCTTGAACAATTTCAGATCGTATCTCTCAGGGATGAACCCCAACAGGAGTCCAGGTCCCTATAATGCTTTTTAATGCATATTCAACCTTTGGATGAAAAAAAATGAAAAATGCAAAGTTATTTACAAGTTTTATAATTCTATTAATTTTTTACAATTGTATGTAAAGTTTTTGCCAAATTATATAATTTAATTAAAAATCTTTGAAATTATGATAATTTTTCTGGAAAGACTTTTTATACAAATTCATGTATAAATATAACTGTTGTCTACATTTGGATTAGGAGCAGATGGATACTTATAATATTTCTGTGTAATATAATCCCACAACTTTAAATTTTTATATTCAAATTTATCTTTATACTCCGAAATAGTATCTAAAACCATATAAGAAATTTCAGATGTCATCGGCGGCCATGATGGAAAACTGTAGCCCTCCGGAACAGGTTTTCTAAAACAAAACTGTTTAATTAATATTTATCCGTATTGATTTATTCGTTAATTGGTACAATAAATAATTTACGTTCTAAAGTATTTAAATAATCTTAAAACATTAATCGCTACATATGTCAATCAGATTTTTGAAACACACATACAAATTAATTAAAAAAGTTAGTTGAAGATTGATATCTATTATTTTCTAGATTTCTTAATTACACTTACCCATAAGTAATAAAATTTGTCCAGAGTTCGCGCATGAAGAATTTTACTCTCTTATATTTCTCAGATATCATATCTTCATTAATCTTTAAATCTAACACCGCATCTGTTTGAGCGCAATGTTTTGCTCCGCGTATTTTAGTATGCGGAATATATGGCACGCTTTCGTCAACGAACTTAAAGTCATAAAAATATATTTGGTTATTGCCAGCTTTAAGTTGAAGTCTTGCTGATCTTATCGTACCATATTTTATAATTACATCTGAGAAGAAGTCTATGTATTTTATGTAATTCTTACTAGACACGGTTTCATTGCCAAAATAATATCTTCTGAGAATTTTTGCTAGTTTCATTTTATCAGTTTTGTTAAGACCTATATCTTGTGGAACGAAGTCGAGGAAGTTTTCGTTCATTCTTGTCACCCACTTTCCACAGTAATCTCTATTTCTCAAACCTTCAAAATGTGAAATTCCATATAACAGTGGCAGTTTTTTAAAATTTCCACTTTCTAATATTTCTGCAGGGCTTTTATCTAAAAACATTTCGTTACCTATGTCCTTTTCAACGCATGGCGCAAACACCAGTGCGGAGTCAGACCTCGATAAAAGTGGGGCTGTGTGAGTCGCTAAAACATCATATTGCGTGTTCAGATAAAATTCTTCCAAAGCAACGATATCATTACTTTTATTAAACCCTAGAGTTTTAGCAAACCACAAAGCGTTTTGTAAAGGATCAATTTGAACTGAGAAAGTGTCGAGATTTGAGCCACTTTCTACAATTACTTTGTTAAACAATCCATCTGTCATTTTTGAAAGTAACAGGACATCCACTGCCGCTGAACCGGCGCTATATCCAGCTATTGTAACCTCTTTCGGGTTACCACCAAAATTACCAATATTATTTTGTACCCACTTTAATGCTGCAACCATATCTTTCATTCCAGCATTTCCGGGAGCTGTAGGAGTACCAAGGCATAAAAACCCTTGGGGTCCAAGGCGATAGTTGAATGTTACTGCAATTACTTTACCACTAGAGACTAGTTTTCTTGGTGTAATTCTATTGCCTGAGCCAATTTGATAACCACCTCCATGCACATATACCACTACTGGTAAGTATTCAGTTATATTATCAGGAACAAATACATTCAATATAAGGCATTGCTCTTTTATTTGATAACCGACAGGTGGACCTGCGACTTCAACCGGTTGTTGACATAATATATTCTGCTCCGTAGCTTCGAATGTAGTAGTCCATGTTGGTGGTGGCAATGGTGCCTGCAATGTTAATTATAACAGTATTGTGTTAATTATAACAGTGTAGTATAATGTTCTTTCCATAAAATTACTTCATCGGCCAGTTCCCAAATTTAAAGAAGATAAAGTAAGCGTCGACTTTATTATCCATTTATTACTTATAACCACAAACGGCTATAGTAACCTAAACTGTCTTAATATTTATAGGCAAATATAACTCAAATAGCAGTACATCCCTGCCTTTCAATAAATTTAAGAAATGTATTAAAGAAAAGCTGTGTAAAAAAGCTTACTATACAGTAAGTGGCTTGGGACTAGTGCTGGGCAGGCTACTTCTAATTAATTTCCTATATTTGTTTTAAAATAAGTGTAGTTTGATGATTGCTGTTTTAAAAGATTTCCGAGAGGTTTTTACGCCGGCTTTTTCTCTCGGCCTACACCCTCTGTTTTCTTTGCTGATGAGTAGGGATACCTACAGGTTTAAATTTAATGACGTGGAATAATTAATACCTGACTATCTTATGTTCAATAGTAAACGTATTTTATTTTTATTTTTTACAATTGACAGTAAAAATATTTTGTAACAATATTCATAAAGCAACAATAATAATTAATAAACTGGTTATAATTAGCTGATTGTTCAATCATTACCTTAAAAAAGTCTCGACCAGTTGGAACTGTAGCATATTGAATGCTATAGAATCCAAAGATACTTCCTTCTCTATATCCACGCACAGGCCCTTGACAAATATTAACATCACGATAATTTATTCCTCTACAAAATGTTACTAAAGTTATAAATATTAAACACGTCTTCTCGTCACGAAACATCACGTAGAAATTATTAAAAGCCTTGTTTCAAAAACAGATTTGCTAATAATACTAATAATTTTATAATTGTCTTTAATTGATTGTAATGTTTTCTAATTGCTGCTAGTCGGTTTGATAATTTCCCAAATTCCTCTATAAGAAATATTCATTAATGCCATAGGATTTAACTTTAGACGGCTTAGTAAATTCTAACCAGTTTCTACTTAGGATACCTTTGAGAAACATAAACCGGGTATGGAATTTTTCACTTTGGATTCATTTGGAGTCCTCAGGTTGCGCATCTTATTTGTATTCATTGATTATTTATCGAAGCGTTGAAGCCATTAACTAAGAATGTTATGTACATTTTATTATATTAATAGAAAATAATATTGTGATATCTTTGATCAAAATAATAACGGCCACTACTTTAATAAGTTACTACTAAGTGACTGACAATTCTAAACAATATTTAGATATTGGGATATTGGTTTTATTTATTTAACGTGGAAAATAGATCTCGATAAGTCACATGTTGTACTACATCAACTGTTCCCCAATATCGTTTAATTAATTTTGAGTTGCTCTCTTATCATAATAGTTTTTAATAATTCTATTTATTTTATTGATACATTAATCATTTATACCACGATTTTCCTTTTTTCTCTTATTATATTTTTCATTTTGGTATGCTATTGAACTATGAGTAAATACTAAATTTTACACTTTACTACGGTGGAATGAGTGGAAGCGCTAAACGCAATTGCTTATCTTTCAGATATAAATATCTTCTAGGGAAATTAAAGTATGTTCGAAGTATGTTCGGGGTGGGAATACTTAAATAATTTTTCCACATCTGGAAAATCATTATTAATAAATAGTTGAATATAGATAAAAAGTCAACTAGAAATATATAGATAGAATATTAACAGCGTTGAAAATGTATATTGCCTTTAGTTAAAGCCAACGACATATTTAGCCAAGCACTACGCAATTTTACAGTATTGAATGCCTTTCAGACATTCAACTCTAAAATTGCCCATATCCTTATATTATTTCATAACTACCTTATCCCAGACTAACACTGCGAAAGAATCTTAAACCAAGTATAACATTTCCAACGTGGTGGGAGTGGTATTCTAATTAAAAGAATCATTGTACGACTTGACTACAATTGTATAATGATATATCTATATTAGTCAACTTATGGTATGATATATATGATATATATTTGACCATTGTCTAGTATTTTTCAGATATAGTATCTTCATCAATATGCAAAGAGTTTTTATTATTACTATCTAAGTTAGGTAATCATTAGGAACCTAAAACAACAAATATCATTTCACAGCACAGCCAGAATGTATCGGCTTGACTGCCTTTTAATTTATACTTTGCATGGGGACACTTAAATATGCGTCGACACTATTAGTATTTTTCCAAGGGTCCGAAATTAGCACAACAAATCTTTCCAAGCAGTGATAATTTATAAAATCGATAAAGTAATTAAGAGTATTTTTGTTGAATTTTGTTGCTACATTATTAATCGTTTGATACTTATAAATCGGATACACATAATTATTTTGACAACTTCTTAATGCACATCTACATTTTGCGGTTATAATAATTTATGGAATATTTCTTATAGAAAAATATATATGTTTGGGTGCAGTGTAAAATAATTTATAGACTTTTGGGATTCATTTTATTTGTGTATGCCATAAAGTAAAAATATTTTTTGGTAAATGTTTCATGGAAAAATATAACTATTATCGACATTCGGATTGGGTGCTGAAGGATATTTATAAAATTTATTTACGATATCGTCCCAAAACTTCATTTTTTCATAAACGAATGCATGTTTGTATTCCGAGGTAGTATTTAAAATCATGTAAGATAATTTCGACGTCATAGGGGGCCATGATGGAAAATCATATCCTTCTGGCACGGGGTTTCTGAAATATATAAAATTTTAATAATTTTAATTATATAAAACCTAAAACGGTGTCACATATTTGGATTTGTTACGAATTCAGTTATAGTATAAAACTTTATGTAATTTAAAAAATTTTAGAGCCATTTTTATAAGGATTTCTACATTTAACATACCCAAAAGCTATAAAGTTAGCCCACAGTTTTCGTATAATAGTTTTCATCCTCTTATATTCATCAGACAACTGATCTTCATCAATATGCAAATCTAAGACAGCAGCCGTTTGTGCACAATGCATCGCTCCACGAATTTTTGTATGTGGAATGTATGGTTGACTTTCGTCTACAAATGTGAAGTCATAAAGGTATACTTTATCGTTTCCAGCTTTCAATTGAAGTTTAGCTGATCGCATCGTTCCGTATTTTATCATAACATCCGAAAAAAAATCAATGTATTTTAGAACATTATTATCTGACACACTTTCTCTGCCAAAGTATAAACTTTTTAATTTTTTTGCCAGCTTTTCTCTATCTCTCTTGTTGTGCCCAATGTCTTGAGGGACGAAATAAAGAAAGTTTTCATTCATTTTTCGTTTCCATTTTTCAAAGCTATCAATGTGAAGAAGACCGTCAAAGTCAGAAATTCCATAAAGCAATGGAAGTTTTTTGAAATTTCCACTCTCTAATATTTCTGCGGGACTCTTGTCTAAGAACATTTCTTGGCCAAGATCCTTCTCCACACATGGAGCAAATACCATAACACCATCGGTTCTAGTTAATAGAGGCGCAGTATGCGACGATAATATGTCATATGGTGTATTCAGATAAAAATTTTCCAAAGCAGACATGTCATTTGTATAATTAAAACCCAAATTCTTCGCAAACCATTTAGCATTTTCTAATGGATCAATTTGAACACTAAAAGCATTAAGATTTGAACCACTTTCTATAATTACTTTATTAAACAATCCATCTGTCATTTTTGAAAGTAACAGTACATCAACAGCCGCTGATCCAGCGCTATATCCAGCTATTGTAACCTCTTTAGGGTTACCACCAAAATTATGAATATCTTTTTGTACCCATTTTAATAGCTTAACCATGTCTTTCATTCCAGAATTTCCAGGTACTGTATCAGTACCTAGGCATAAAAAACCTTGAGGCCCAAGACGATAGTTAAAAGTTACTGAAATGACTTCTCCAGTACCAACTAGCTTTCTTGGAGTCAGTCTATTTCCTGATCCAATTTGGTATCCTCCACCGTGAACATATACCACCACTGGTAAGTCCTTTGTTATATTTTCAGGTACAAATACGTTAGCTATTAGGCATTGTTCTTTTACTTGATATCCGAAAGGTGGTGCCGCTACTTCAACCGGTTGTTGACATAAAATATTCTGCTCTGTAGCATCAAACGTTGTATTCCAAGTTGGTGGAGGCAATGCATTCTGTAATTATACAACACGGTTTTAAATCAGTATTTTTATACTTATCAAGAATTGAATTGATTGAATTGAATATGTAAAACAACTTACCTTATAAAAGTCTCGTCCAGTTGGAACTGTTGCATATTGGATGCTATAGAAAACAAATATATTTCCTTCCCTATACCCGCGTATTGGGCCTTGAGAAATTTCCACATCACGATAATTCATTGTTTCTTGACATAATGCGAATGAAAATATACATATCATACACGTCTTAACTAAACGAAACATTTTGTGTAACTCCAAAAAAAATATATTATATCAGTAAATTAGTTTTTAATTTGATATGAGAGTTAATTTGACTTAGCTAATTGTAATTGTCTTCGGCGAATCCGTCAGCAAGCAGCAGGTATCTGCAGGATTTATTACCAATTTTTTTTAACAATTTCATTTATTCATCAAGTTCAATGTCCTCTCACGGTCCTCTAAAGAATCCTTTGAGTAAAATAAAGGGTATGATATTAGAAATTCCTTACCAAACGGAAATTAAACATTTTGTTTGTAACGAAATAACTCTCAGCTTATATTTACAAGAAGAAATATGCAAAAAATTGTTACCATAAGCAATTATATAATTGATAGCCATAAATTGATTTAGAATATATTACAAATAAATAATTTTACCGCAATGGATACAGAACTTGCTTTGTTATAATAATTTCTCGGTAAAATATTATGATTTAATTACCTTAAATTTACTAAATTACATTAATTGTGTCGTTTATAGTATATTTAACAATTAGTTTTTTTTAATAATTTAACTTTAAAAATAAACTTTAAACCGATTGTAAGAATTATGTCCTATTTATTGTATATAATTGAATAAGCCTTAACAATTATGTTTTTTCATTGTTTATAGACATTTTAAATAGCGATGGCAAGTTATGAAATTAAAACGCCTAAATATTTATTTGAAAAAAAGGTCGTTAATTTATTTCTAAAAGGTTTAAAAGTTAAACTATAAGAATTTTCATATATTTACTACTGAGCTTCATTTTGATAAATTCACAACTTATTGTAATTAAATTTTCATATTTCTGTCTCCTTTTATCTTTTTCTTCAAGTGGTGTTTCTCTACATTTATCTGTACAACAAGATGAACACAGAACTTTTATTTACACTTGCATTTATTTATTTCCAAGTTTTGATTATACTTTACAATATTTTTGACAATAAATATTTATTCATTCGCCGACGATACAGCTATGATATTTCATGCTAGCACCTAGGAACAGGTTGCCGTCTTAGCATGGAAAGGAATAAATTGCGTCCCCAACTGCCTTCAAAACAATCTACTCAGTCTAAATCTTAGCAAAACCAAATTTATGTGTTTCAGCATAACAGATCACTCCCGCCCAATGACCGTACCAGTCATAAAACTCCACACATGCCATAACCTATGTCAATCTCAGTGAACAGTTCTCCAAAACGCTGAAAGTACAAAATATCTAGGAGTAATAATAAATCGACACCTCACTTGGGAAAAACACATTGATTCACGACGATACTCGATCGACTGAAATGAGTAGCGGAGGCTGAAGATATTAAAATATTTTTTTTTAGCACTTTATCAGTTTATTCTAATAAACTGTCTATTGGTATGGGAAGGAACAGCTAAATCTTTACTGATTAAGTTGGAACGTGTACAAACAGCAATCCTTAAAGTTGCCTATCTATCTATCGCAGAATTTAGATACCCCACAGCCAAACTCCAGCTAGAAACAAAAACCTTCTCAGTAAAATCACAAATTCTATGGACTAACAAATCCGGACACATCTAAGAACAGACGTTTCCGAGGTGGTGGAAGGAAAATTATTGTATGAAATAGCAAATCCGACCCTCAACTACCCCACTTATGTTCAAAACAAACATTCTTCTTTTACTTTAAATAAATAACTTGTACTGAAAAACTTGTTAAAGCTTAGCTTCCTCGACCCCGGGACGGAAATTGCCGGGGAGGTAGGCCCACTAGACAATAAAAAAAAAAGAACATACGTTTTATATTCCTGTTTTCTAAAGGGCTGTGTTTGTCCAACGCTCCTTTGCATTGAATGGTCCATTTATAATAAAAATTCAAAATCGATGGAATCTGAGATAATTAAACTATCCACATACAAGCTCGCATATCACATAGAAATTACACTAGCCAAATTGGATTTCGAATCTACAGAGACCTTACTACGTATCTTGGTATGACTCTGATGTGTTAAAAACTTACACACTGCACCATCGTAAGAACTTTCAGCTACACTCTCAAATACATGCGCATACGCACCCATTCACACACTCACTCATTCTTAATTTGTATCACTTATATTATTATAATTTTTTTTAAATTGTTTTAAACATGTATCTCGGTATAATAGTTTTCTAGTTATCCACAACACAGGATCTCCCTAGTGGACTAGCGATATATGAATTTTTCACAAACCTTTTATCATAAACAGGTTTTTATTAATATGATTAATCAAATACTTATTTAGATTTGACCCTACAAGGCGTAATCTTCTGCATTGTTTTAAGTATATACAATTACACAATTCTTTCTTCTTAATTGACAAATGACAATATCCATTGTGTGAATTGACGGATTTGCAAAGATACGAGTGCAGTAAGATTCACTCAACAAGAAACTTTACACAAAATCATTAATATTTTATAACAATCGTATAAAAATCGAATTATTTTAGTCGATATATGTGTGCATTTTAAAAACTACAGCGCATGACATCTATTAAATACTGAAACGACAAAAATACATTAATTGTATTGTAAATTTTTGCAAATCTTCGTAATTTTGATAAACATGTAGTAGGTAGTGATTAGCGTTTAACGCGCCACTCAAATGTTGCATTCAGTTTTCTCCAGACATAATAATTCGTGTATGCGATTGCGGACAAAAGAAATTAACGTCGTACGATCGGCTTATGAAATTTGGTGAATCGTTTCCATTATGATACGGAGATGGGGTAGTTATTAATTTATGCGTATTTCATATGCTGTAATTTAGAAAATAATCAAGATAATAAACGAGCATGTTGATAAGAGCGTTTTTTTTTGTATAACTATGTTCAAAGGGATTGGAATATCACTTAATACCAGATGAGCCTTCTTTGGTTTTGGTATTAAGCGATATCGCCGCCCAAACTCCTATTGCTAGGACTTCTTTTTTGAAGGATCCTTTTTTGAAGTCGAATTGGTCAAATTGTTTCTGGCAGCTAGGTGATACGAATGGTGTTTCGCATGCTGCCTTGATGTCTGATGGCCGAATATCGTATCGTCTGGATTCTCCAAAAGCATCGTGGCGGTTCGTGAATTTGTTGAGTTCTGGGCTATTACGGGGGACTTTTCCGTTCCGTTAGATAGCCGCGCATCGCACATAAGTTGATTGAACTCCGGGATTCATACATTATGATTGGATTCTTATAAATTTCTTTTCTTTATTAAAAAATTGCAAAATTCCACCGATTGTTTTCAGGTCTGGGCTGCTCCCTTTTTTGTTATGTTGACTACTCCTTTACGTAAATAAATGAAATTGTATAAAGTATTAAACTAGATCGCATAACTGCCACACTGGTTCTCAGTCCGTCAAATTTTACAATGGAGCCATGCCCACGGTTAGTCACGATGAGTCACACTCATTACGGATTTCTAACTCAAGCATTATGGTTACCGCTTATGACAGCGTTGCTTACGAAAGAAGTGGGCTAATTTTAGGGTAAATTATGCTTTCAACACTAGCGGTTTAAAGGGACGTTTTGTTTTTATTGCGAAGTTATATTATGGTCAGCGTTTTAGATATCCCTGATCTCATAATATAGTACATTGAAACAACTTATCGAAATATCGCCTTCGTTCTTGCACTGGTTGCATTGTTTGGTCCGAAAAATGACATTACATATCTTATCCTGGGAATATAAAATGCTTTATTTAAATTAAGCTTTAATTTTATTGAAAAATTAGGATTTTTTAAAAAGTATAATAGTAATGTATGCAGTAGTGGTTGTAGCGCCACTGATTTATTATTTTTATAATAGTAATGTCTCTTTTATTAAGAAAGTTGTATTTATTTTGTCCATCTACATATACTCTAGTAGCTTAATGGTTTTTGTAAACGTATGTTAAACTGAAGTAGATATAATATTTTTTACTGGATCAAACATATTAACGTTATAACTAATATAATAAATAATTTGAAAACATAGATTATTATTATTCAGACCGCATGTTAGCTTCAAGTAAATACATTTTTTGAGAAACAACTTACATAATAAAACAATATAAATTTACAATAGTTCTTTCTCCCCGTTACAAGATCACCCCGCGTGACGAAATTATAAAAAGCGCCTGCGCATCGGAACACTCGCATTCTTGGCATCACTGTACTCACGGTGGTTTCCTTATTTCGAATTTTCAAAAAACTTCAAAAACGTTGCGACCAAGTGACAGTGTTACCATCGTCGAAAATTTAAGTTGTGATTTAGTATTTAATTTTAAAGGTGATTATCTTTTGTGTATTATGTGTTGTGTTGTGAAGGATGCACTAACAGCGAGTAACTATTTAAAATAATCCACCAAAATGGGAATATTTCTTTTCAGTTAGGATAAATCAGGCGCTTTTTTAATCGCTATTATTATGTTAGTTTTAAAGGCTATGTTAATTGGAAAACCATATACATAATAAACTATCTAAAAAATAACACTACCATAATCCATTATTAGATTCCCTTTCGTCATACTATAGCGGTAATTTTATTAGAGAATAATAATAGTTCTATTATCTACTATCGATTCGCCAAGTTGGTTTATGTATTACAGGTTAATAGCCTCAACGAGAAACTGCATGGAAACCAGTTGTACATTGCAGTTCCGTGGTCGAACCTGCCTTTCTTACTTTATAAAAATCCATATCAGTGTATTATAAGTTTAGTATACCTTCTCTAACACAAGACATTACTCGACAGATAATTTTCAAATCTATAATGAGTCATGTATTTATACCGGTTGACCGGGCTTTCTTTTAAGCGAACTTTTTTTAAGCGAACGCTTACGTTCGCTTAAAAAAAATTGCACATCAAAATTGTGCGCGTGGTATGTGACTTACTTACCAAATTATTCAAATAACTCCATTATTCGCTTAGTAGTTAGACAGTGTACCTTAGTAAATCTAATTTTTTAAATACATTACTATGCAAGATATTACCGCAACTAAAGATTAGACACTTTCGTAGCCCAAGTCTTAATTAAAAATTTAAAAAAGGAAATAGAAAAAATAATTTAATTTTAAAACTTTACACTTAAATTTTAAAAATGTAATAAACGTTTATATGTATTTCTAAAATTATCTCTGCGTTAACGGCTTGCACAGATTATACAAGTTATTTATTGCATCGGCATGTCAATACCGCTAATCATGTGTCGTGAAACAATTTATATTTCATTCCATTTATGGATGTTGTTGTAGCTTTCATTCGGTGCAATTCAGCGTTCTCATTTCCTTACAAAATAGTGCTAAGCTAATAAATACTTTATCTTAATTTTTAATCTCAACTTCTCGGTAATTACAGCTTATGAACTAAGTATATAAATAATATATATTCAACGTTGTGAGTTTTACAACAGTAGGAGAAACTATATGCTTGTTAATTGTAATAAGGGCAATAATGCGTTATAAGTAGTACTAAAATTTTAATAAATATCCTATATTTATATAATTTTAGCGCCTTTTGCTTCCTTTCAAAACTTTAAACAGCTCTGACACGAGAATCTGAAGTAATACCGTGAAATATCAACAGATGGCGTGGTAAACTCTCTACTTTACATGTGTATATCCAATTATATTAGCAATAATAAATATTAACACGGTTAATATATAAATTAAGCCGCCTTCGATAAACAAAACAACGTGAACGTACTGCTAACACGTTACTAAGTAATCATAACGATTTGAAGATCTTCGTGACCAGAGAAAGGTGAAAGCCGCTGAAATACTTTTTGCACGAAAACCGTTCCGGTAATTGCAAATTTCATTGTACAACTTTTTGCTTACGTGATTTAAAAATGTTAAAAATACTAAAAAGCAGCGAAGCGTTTCGGTAGATATAAAAGGCTCAAACATTACAATGCGTTTGTATTATATAGGTTGGTACGTAACAAAGTGAATTGTAGAAAGTCAGTTTAGTTCTTATAACCACCGCGAAAAAACTAATTTAGCAGAATGTTTTACTTCATTGTAATCAATTTACCGGATTGAAGACTAGTGCAAAATGGCCCACCGGCGTTTTATAAAATTCTATGAGCAACAATTTGTAGCTGAGATGTAGAAATGTTATTAATATCCAGCAATATAAGTCAAGGCCGTTGAGTATGTGTATGGTTTCTTTAATCTTCTAACGAAATATGTAGTACGTGATAATGCGGAGTATATTACCTACCATTACACAATATTCTAATGTTCTTTTAATTACGCATTGATGCTGCATTTAAGAATTTGTACATCATGTATAATATATGGCGCATACATCTATTATATTACGACAGCAATAAAAAACATATAATCATTGCTCTTGGCCTCAGACCTCTGTATTCAAGTCTTTGAAAACAATTTTTCTAAACACATGAAGGGTATCAGTGTAAACTTATTCCGGGATTTTACATGCGCATTCCCTGGCGTTGTATTATTTCACTTATGAACGAGTATAAGTCGTTCGCAGAGTTCGTTGTACCGGCTTAGTTAGTTATTTTAATATATCAAACATTTAAAAATTTGCCTTATCTCAAAAAAAAAAAAAAACAATGTATAAATTACAACACTGGATGTGTTTTTATTATACTATATTAATTAATATTTCGCATATATTTTTGTTGTCTTATATTAGTTTGGCCATAAAAAAATTATACAAAATAAAAATAAGCAAATTATGCATAGACTTAACGCGTTATTCAATAATAAAGACATCTAACAAGACCTTTTGACATCTACTTGAACAATGATTCTGTATGAATTACAAAAACATTTGTTATGTTAATTATGTTTAAAAAAACTCAGTTGTTTTGATGATTTTGTATTCATGTTTTCACACGAATGCGAATGAAACAGATTTACTCAAAAAACTATGAAGGACTGTCGTAGACTAATTCTTCCTATCAATGCAGCATCGATTGTACAATATCTCATTATCACTACATAGTATAAAACAAAGTCGCTTTCTCTGTCCCTATGTCCCTTTGTATGCTTAAATCTTTGAAACTACGCAACGGATTTTGATGCGGTTTTTTTAATAGATAGAGTGATTCAAGAGGAAGGTTTATATGTATAATAACATCCATTAAATAGTGGAGAAGTACTGTTATTTTTGAGGTTTCTAATGTGATGTCGTAAATAATTACATTTTTTCCGCTTACATTGCAAACGCAGGCTGAACCCTACGAGTTTTATTCAAAATAATGTACTAAGTATTGTACACATTGAAAAGGTCTACAGAAAAGTCCGTGATGGTAAATGTCTATCTCTTATGGATAACCCACAATAACTTTTTTTTGTCATTTACTTTTTACGACAAATAATGGCTAATTTTCGAAGCGATTTTAACCAATACAGCATTAATCCTTAACCAATTAAATACCTTGAATACGTTGTTCATTTAATATAGATCTATACAGCCCATTACAGCTTATTTAGCAGCGATCGAACGCGTATATTATCGGAGCTTTCCAGCGACGGAAATAACAATGCATATTATATATTGTTATTTCCGTAAAACCTGCCTTTCATCAGCATTGCACCCGTGCGAAGCTGGGGCGGGTCACTAGTTTATTATAAATGCAAATGCAATTATCTGTTAATAATACAATTTTCAGACTTTGTACCTAATTCTTTCAACGAAAGTGTAAAAAAACAAAAGAAACTCCAAAACTTAGTTTTAAAACTTACTATTATTATTTAGCAAGAAATTTTCATATTACAGCACCAGAAATGACGCTCGAACAGCCAGCCGGTGAGATGTGGAAGAAGATTAGGGAGGAACTAAATGAGAATGTTGACACCAGAGACAAGGACCTGGAGCACATCAAGGAGTGGCTAAAGAAGGAGCCACATCTACCTGACGAATTCGGTAATGAACTTTAATAAAGAAATTCTTGTGATAGTACTGTTAAAAAGAATCGTTTAAGTATAACTTCAGCCCATTGATTTATTTGACGTTCTAGAATTATATTTTTAAATTAAAATGTAACGGCCAACGTGTAATCTACTTCCATGTTATAAATATTTGCAAGATGATAAATTGCAAATTATCATACATCCAAAAGATAATTTTATAATTTAAATGTTAAACCGTAATATTTCATGACACTTCGCAGTTTGCAGCAACTGTACATCGAAACCTGGGCCAATCAAGTAATTATTTTTAGACATATTTTGTAATTACAGATGACCAGCGTATAATGACCTTCCTGCGTGGATGCAAATTCTCTCTGGAAAAGACCAAACGTAAGCTGGACATGTACTTTACCATGAGGACGGCTGTGCCCGAATTCTTCACTAACAGAGATGTTACCTTACCAGAGCTCCAGGAGATATTAAAGATTGTGTAAATTACTTTTTTTACTTACTCTATTATAATTTTTTTTTATACAACAGGGGGCTAACGGGCAGGAGGCTCACCTGATATTAAGTGATGCAATAGACACTCTCGATGCAAGAGGGCTCGCGAGTGCCTTGCCGGCTTTTCTTTTCACTTTTCTCACTTCACTTTTCTTGAAGGACCCAAAGTCTAAATACGGAAATACTTCAGTATTTAGACTTTTAGATTCCTGTTTCTCAGACCATGCCTTATGACTAATTAAGCCCTGTGCCATCAACAAAATAATTTATTTTAATAACTAATAATAGACATAAGATATTTACACTTTTTTTTTAATTGAGTTTATTTTTATTTTCTAAAAATAATTTAAAAAATATTAATTTTCAGTCAAATGCCACCATTGCCGGGTTTGACTCCCGACGGTCGGCGAGTTGTGTTAATGAGAGGTAAGTAAACATTTTCTATCAAATATTGGGGTGATTTTACTCAGCCACTGTATTATATTGTGGCATTAACATGTTTTAATATTTACCTTTGCTTCAAAAAATCTACTCAAGTAAATAATTAATTAAAGACTTTTAAGATACAAGTCAATGACAAAAATGAAAACCTCCGTATTTTTTACCGTTTTTACTTTCAAAATGTAAAGCTTTTTGCGACTGCTTATAAGGAAATATACATATTATAAATTACAATTGTAATTATAACCGTAAAATACATTTGAAACCATTTATTCAGGTATGGACAAGGACGCCCAAACCCCAAATGTAGCAGATGCCTTCAAATTAGCTTTGATGATGGGAGATGTTAGGCTGAAGGAGGAGACCGAGGGAGTCGCTGGTGATATCTATGTTCTTGATGCATCAGTAGCCACACCCACTCACTTTGCGAAGTTTACCCCAACACTGGTTAAGAAGTTCTTAGTTTGTGTACAGGTAAAAATATATATTTTATCGTCATAGCTTTTATTTATTTGTTTCAGTAAAAAAAAATATTTAAAATGTTCTTAGAAAAAATAAAAAGGTTTGCAAAACAGAAAGAAATAAGGAATTTAAAATATTATTTCAGGAAGCATACCCAGTAAAACTGAAGCAAGTCCATATCATCAACGTATCGCCTCTTGTGGACAAAATCGTCAACTTTGTGAAACCTTTCCTCAAAGAAAAGATCAGAGAAAGGGTAAGTTCTTACAAAGCTAAGAAGGTATTTCTATGCAATAACACTCTATAACACTTTGATAATTTTTCACAATATTTTATACAAATTGAATGTATTTGAATTAACTTAATATTTTTCGATTGATTATTATGGCGAATCTATTTTTTTATAATTTAGATCTTCATCCACGGTGATGCAAACGATCTCTATAAGCACTTTCCACAAGAGATGATGCCATCAGAATACGGTGGAAAAGCTGGGCCCATGGATGACCTACACAGTAAGTTACAAAAATTTATTAAGTAATTACGTACTAATAAACAGATAATGCTACTTCAACAATCATAAACTATGTCGGATTTGTCTGTTGTTTTTTAAATTCCTCATCTAAATTTTAGATCGTCCATCGCATAATAGCCTGTTATTCAGACACATTATTTATATTTACACCATTTTAATCTTCTTTTAATGTATCTGTGTGTCCCTATTTTGACAAAAGCCGCCTATGAATCCCCCCATTCTTCTCCACATTGCGGAGAGGTATGGGGGGATGTATACTCGCTGCCTCTCACTTCCTCCTGCTGTTTCTCTAATTTGGTCAGTCCACCTTTTAAGTTGTCTCCCTCTTTTTCGTTTACTGTACCTTGGTAGTTTTGCAGTGTTTGCTTAGTGGCTTCAGATAGCGACTCTCATACCTAAGGTCCTAGGTTCGATCCCCGGCTGTGCACCAATGGACTTACTTTCTATGTGCGCATTTCACATTTGCTCGAACGTTGAAGGAAAACATCGTGAGGAAACCGACATGTCTTAGACCCAAAAAGTCGACGACGTGTGTCAGGCACTGGAGGCTGATCACCTACTAGTCTATTAGATTAAAAAAAATACCATGAAACAGAAAGGAGCTAAAGAGGTTGTAGGGCCACGGATATATTTTTATTTTTTATTTTTGTACCTTGGTAGTTTAGTATTTTTTTCTCCACCTATCTGTTCCTCTTGCTAAGGTCCTTTTCCTTTGTATATAAACAAAATATTTAATACTTAAAAACCGTACGTATAAACCGTTAAATACGTTAGTTTTTTAAGGAAATTGTAAACTTTTGAAAAAGAGTGATTTGATTAAATATCATCTTTATTTTTAAACAAAGTAACTCTATTTCCTTCTAATTTTTTCTCTAAAGGAAAATTTATTACACAAATAAAATTATTTTTCAGATGCCTGGGTAAAGAAAATGGAGGAATACAAGGCGTGGTTCGCTGAGCAGGAAGAAGTTAAGGCAAATGAGGCTTTAAGACCAGGAAAACCGACAAATTATGACGAACTATTCGGCATTGATGGATCGTTCCGTCAATTGGTCATTGATTAAAATAATTATTAAAAAGACTATACTGGTAACATTTTAGTAAGTCTTAAAAATGTGTAATGATTTCCTTTACAGCAAGTCTTTCATAAAAATATATGCTTATTGACCAAAAGTTGCCAGATTTTATACATACCAGTGTCAAATAACTATACATTTATATACTCTGTGTCGTATTTCTTTAAAGTATACTTAAGCATTAAAGTGTAAAGACTGATGGACACTATCTGTTCTTCATTATTGAACTAAGTTCTCGCTACGGATTTGCACTGTGCACTCAGCATACATAATAACCTCTAGAACTTTGCAGACAGTCGTTAGACATTGTGTAATAAAGACACGTTAAATGTATTTTAAGATCTTGTATTTCTGATACTCACTTTACACTTTGTATTCTTATTTTGTTATGTTGAATAAAGTATTTTTTTTTATTTTAAGCATTACTTATTTATGAGGTACAGAAAATATGCGTACCCAACGCATTTGATATATCTACCTAATTTGGTCCGTGGTAACTATGAACGCAGTACAAAACATATTAAAAGTATAGTGATCGGATACCAAACATTGTGCATCGAGCACAGATCTAGACAGACTATTGAACTTAAGCGTGCAAATCTCACCCTGATATCATGCATCACGGCTGTGCATAATGGAATTTTCTTCCTGTGTGCAATTAACACTTGCTCCTACTAAGTATTGTCCAGACTCCTATAATAAGGTCATAGCGCAAATGGAGATAAAAAAAATTGGTATGGCACATTGAATAAAAAATGCTTTCGGAAATGGGGCTTAAATGCCGAGAATAGCGTCGCAGTTTGGTTTGCAATGCAACAGGCAATCCAGGTGCTCTCGCTCAACCTCGAAAAAAAATTCGCCTCCAAAAAAAGATACGGCCAAGCCCTTCTATCAGTCACGTTCAAAAGCAGCATATACTTTCGTACGCATATATATAGTGTCGTTCAAAAAGTAATAACAAGAAAAGTACTAATTATAAAGTGTCAGTAATAGAATATAGCATTGAATATAATTATTACTACCTTGACAATGTTGAATTGCTTATTGTTTTCCGGTAAAATAAATAACAATATTTAGCACTATGAAAGATCTTTCCAATATAAAGTTTCTTAATTACAGCATTAAATTTCCCACCAATCTTCACATCATATCAATGGAAACTATCATATGATTATGTTTGTTCGATAACGGACAGAGAAAGTATATTAGATCTTTGTCATAATTTACAAGTGTAACAACAAACTGTTTAGCTGTAAGTTTTCGGTGTCCGTGTATAGTTAATGTGAAACTAAGTAAACACGTATTAACACCAACAAAAGCAATAAAATTACGCCAACAGATAATTGATTCTTTCAATTGCGATGTTAAATAGAGCAAGAAGTACGATCGCATAAGTTAATAAATTTGGTCAAAACTGTACTAGACTTCAATTATTAGCATTTCATTTTTCCAAATCCATCAGGAATTTGTAATAAATGATTTTTAAACTAGTTACGTTTGCGAATATAGTAATCCTTTATAGTAGCAACAAATTTGTTACCTCACTATATTTTTTATCTGTATATAAAAGAATAAAATAAACACGCTTTTAAGACACCGCCCACTCAACATTCTTAACTTCACGTCGCGTCGTTGCAAGTTGTCCGTATAAGCGGCGGGTTAGGTTGTCGTGTCGTTGACGTGCTTTGGTATGGGATGCTCCTTGTGTGGACACTTCAGCTCTGTCTCAGCTCTCTCAGACAAGCACAAAAGCTGGCGTAGTCGCGGATCAGGCGGAAAATAATAAACGGCTAAAATGTAAATCTTTCCTCCAACTTTATCAGGTGAGCCTCCTGCCCGTTTGCCCCCTGTTCTATAAAAAAAAAAACTTTGATTTTAATCCCTATGAAGTAGACTCTTAGGCCGGGTTTAAGGGCACATGAGTTAATTAAAGACCTTTGTTGGTGGTATCTCGTACCGGTGATCCCCCCGCACTTAACTTTTAAACTTACTTTCACAGCTTAATGACTATGTATGGCTTATTATTATGATGGAGTCATGCTGCTGATGTCGAATCTATTTTCATTCTGCAGAAGAGAGCTATTTCTGCAATCTATAATTTAAAATGTAGGAAATTTTTGAGAGATAAATTTAAGGAAATTAATATACTTACCTTTCCCTAGCAATATATTTATGAAAATATTCTGTATGTATACAAAAATAGTGATAAGTATACTAGGAACATACGCACAATGTCAATACTCGCAACAAACGCAGGCTGGAATTTCCCCGTACTAGACTGTCTAAAGTTAGTAATTCTGTTTTGGGAAAAGGGATACTCTTTTTTAATAAAATTCCAGAGGCCCTTTTATCTCTGCCTTTTATTCAATTTATAAATGTATTAAAGAAAAGCTGTGTAAAAAGGCTTACTATAAAGTTAGTGATTATCTAGTTGATAAAAGGGACTGGGACTAGTGCTGGGCAGGCTACTTCTAATTAATTTGCTATATTTGTTTTAAATATTGTAGTATTGTTTGATGATTTGCTTTATTAAAAGAGTACCGAGAGTTTTTTACGCCGGCTTTTTCTCTCGTCCTAGACCCTCTGTCTTCTTTGCCGATGAGTAGGGATGCCTACATGTTCGAATTTAATGACGTGGAATAAGTGATACCTAGATGATCTTATGTTCCAAAATAAAGTATTTTATTTTTATTTTACTTGTTTAACGAATCGTAATATAGAGAGGAAATGCTGCCAGCAGTTAAGGTACAGTGCCTCAGAGACCAAACTGTTTAAATTTTTTTAGTTTGAAATCCCACACCCAGGGATTCCAACCCTCAACTAAAGACAACGACATAATGTATTTATTTAATGTTTAGTATCCTTATAGCTATATTTACTGTTAGTTATATAATTATACAAATATATATTAAATAAAATTAAAACATAGACAAAAATACAAGTTTACTAACATTTTGCTTACTGTAAAATAATATTATGAACATTTTTAAAATGTTAAACATTTCTAAGTAGTTTTTTTTAAATATATTTTTTTATAAAAAAGAGTTAATAATAAAACATTCAAATATAATTACATTATTTTGTGTAGTCAAGCGATGGTAAACTGAATAGAGAGAAAAGTAGTGTTAAGTATAATTGTGCGTATATAGCGACATGTTAAGAAATTCTAGTTTATTTCGCAACAGCTCAATGTGTTTCGCATTAAGAAACTTGTAGATTACGTACCACATATATATATATATATATATATATATGGTTTTGTCCTCAAATAAAGCTATACAACCTTTGTTGTTTAAATAACTTTTATATCAGATATGACTTCGTATTAGATCTAGTTTTTATTACAATACCATTAAGACCTTTTTGACATATTGAATTTTATAATGATTTTTATTTCTTCTTACGTTCTTATCATTTTTTTATTGTTATATTATTGTGTTATGGTAGATTTGTGAACCTTTAATGTAATAGAACGGAATCTCCTGTTCCGATGTCTTCTTAGAGAAATGTATCTTCGTACACATTTCTAAGAAGTCACCAGCCTGGTCAATAGTTTAACAGGGCAGAAATTACATGAAACGTTTACAAGTACGCAACGCAAAATTCAATTTCATTTTTTACTTATTTGTACGAAAATTTCAATCAAATTTTGTAAGAGGTTATCTAACAGCTGTCTAGTGATTTTTTGTTACCTAAGAGATTTCTATATTCTTTATAGGCTTATTTAGTTTTTTGATTCTTTGGTTATTATAGTCAATCCTCTTTTGTATAACCTATTTCTGTCTTTCAGATTTAATAAGAGTCATTCATAAGAATTTTCTTTGCCGGTCAGAAACGCGTTTCTTTGAGTTTTATTTAAATCCCTAACATACTCGTAGTTCGAATGATAGCAACATAATCAAATAGTTTAAAATTGTTCCATCTGAGATGAGAATAAAGTTAAATATTTAAAAAAATCTTACAGTTAAGTCTAAATATCTTATATATATAATTCTCGTGTCGCGCTGTTTGTGGTTAAACTCCTTCGAAACGGCTTTCCCGATTCTCATAAAAATTTGTGTGCATATTGGGTAGGTCTGAGAATCGGACAACATCTATTTTTCATCCCCCTAAATGTTAAGGGTGTCCACCCCTAATTTTTTTTTTTCAATTTTAGATATAAATATTTTTTTAATTTTTTACAATCAACCACTATTTTTTATTTCATTATTAAAAACTTATGTTGTGAACTCTGAGGTTTATACAGAGAAAAATTCATAGAACAACCTAAAAAGATTTCATTCCGGAAAACCGAACAGTCTCTGGGATAGCATAACAAAATGTTCCATGTTGGTATGTACTAACAGGTAGGCTCAGTAAAATCTCATTAAGAAGCAATGAAGTTCGCGGGGGCAGCTAGTAATTATACATTTTTCCAAACTATATTCTAGATTGTTTTGGGACTTATTTTTGTTTGAATAAGTTATAAAATTGTAGATATTAATTAATACTTTATTACACAAGACATACATTTTTCCAATTTCTTAATATGCACGTGTGTATCCGGATATTATCTTTTCATTTTTTAAATCTTTTTAACCTCATTTAAACAATACCTTAAGCCCATCCATGGAGCACAGAAACAATTGTTTCGCTTTGTAACCGGAAAATTAATTTTCCGCCATGACACTGCGTCGTTCTCAATGTCGCAAGTACTTCAGTAAGGTTCTGTAATCATTTAGTTCGTACTTAACCGCCATCTAGATAGCACACACCAAGACGAAAGCGGATTTATGTGAGTATTATATAAATATAATTATTTAATCGGGCGATATTGTGTTTAATTTTTTATTTATAATTATATTAACATTTGATTAAATTGTATATATTTTATTAAAATATCATTGTCTCATAAAGTGTTTTAAATAAGCTTAATAATACTTATTTCATAAATATTGGTTTTATATAAAAATATTACAATAATTACCTTTAAAACTATCATTAATTGACAACTACGTTATTGACACGAAAGAATTCAATAGTTCAAAAATTCAAAGTTTTAAAACAGTACCTAGCTACTAGTTTTGTATATAATTTTAGATTAAAAAGTGTTCAATGAGATTTTCTGCTGAAATTACTTTTTTAATTATATTTCAAACGAGGTACTTAATCGAAACTTTGTATAGATACTTGTATGTAATACGAAGACGTGCTTTTTATAGTATGTAATTTGTTTTTATCGTACGCTCATCATCATGCTACGTGTGTCACTACTTTGTATAACGACCACAGTACGAAAAACTTTAAACTTACGTGCTTAAAGAGTTCAACGACTACATCGCTACATTGTTATGTTCACATATAAAAATACTTATGACGTCATGTGACCTTAAATTATACATATTATCTTAATTCTAGCAAGCACTAATACTAGAATCATATAAAAGTTTTGTTTTAAATTTAAGGAAACTATTAATTAGGAAAAAATAGCTACGAATTAACGCAACGAAAAAAGTTACAGTAAAACCGTTAAAATATACTCTACGGCGATGCTGTGTATGCAAATTAGGTACAAAAGTTGTGTTTAATATTATGAATTGATTTCATGAAAATTAATTTCTTTAGTTGAACTGTATAATTATTATAAGTAATCAATTAAGTAATAATTACAAAAAAAAATTTTTTTTTTCTCTGCGGTAAATTGCAATCAGCCCTAAGGCTATGAGCGAATTTGTTCTGTGGTGCTGTCGTGTGGAGTGACTTCCCATTGGAAGCATCTACTCATCTTCTGCCGGTCTTCTCTAGAATATGGTGACGTTTTAGTCGACTCACATACTGTCTAATGGTGAGTTGGCGAGCAAGTTCGTTCGGATGACAGCTTAACCGCTCACAAAAAAGTAATTTAACAAAGATATCATGTTACCCAAAGAAATTATTTTTTACATAGCATCAACATTATCAGTAGTCCATAATGATTTCTTATTTGATGGCTAATGACATATGTATGTAAAGTGCGTCACTACAAGTTAATTTACTGTGTCGCAGACTAAAAGCTAATGTCCTAAGAAACAATTATTCCTTACGTCAGTATTCCATATAAAATTTGACAATACACTATCTGTATAGTAAGAATAACGACATGTCCTTTGAATTTGTCGTCCAGTCAGAATATTAATTATTTATTGTAACGAAATCTGTTTTAAGAAGCGATAATATTGTTTTTTATTATTGATAACGCAGTATATTGATGCCGTAAATATTATTATATTTATATATTATATTTCATACACATTAATAGTATGGTTATACAAAACGTCAAAAGTAAGTAAGTATTAAAATAGACAACGTTAAAAATTCACCAATATCATGTTTTGAAACACCAGTAATATTTCACAATATAAACACTCATTGTGTACTGGTTTTTGCGTAAATTTACGTATCCTTACTACAATATTTATTTCCGTTCATTTGTGTTGAAATTATTTATTTTCCATCAAGGATGTTGGTAATTCCTTGAGTTTCTAAAACAGCGCCAATGTTTGCAATCGCGGTGTTGTAATGTTGGGTGACATTCCAAGTTTGGTTGGTGTAAGGCGTTTCCGTAGCTAGATTAAGATTAAAAAAACATTCTGTTTTAATTGGATCTAGAATCAAAAGTATTTATATTTTGTCTAATATATAAAAAATGTATGTGAATCAGATTAAAGTAAAATGTAACAAATAACAAAGAAATATACTCTTTAATTTATTTACATTTAAACAAAATCATATAAATTATCAAACATTAAGCTTTATACAAAATATTAAATGTTATTACATGTATACATAATAATCAAACACATACACATCATCTACGCACATTTTTATAACACGTTAAATTCATTAAAATTTATTTTTGCGTGTAGAAAAGAACTCTCAAATATCCTAAGGTAAAAATTATCTTTGTGGCTTACATTAATATTAGGTCTTTGTTAGGATGTCAAGGTGGCTACGATAAACCACCATTAGTATTTAAATTGTAAAAAGCAATTAAAGTTACGAAAATGTAAAAATAATTATTAAGTTTTTAACATTCAGACATTTTTAAGATTGCAAGTATTTCAAACTTAATCACTATTAAATTTTCCATGAGGCTGATTGTGACTCGATGTATGTTTAGCAATGCTTATTGTGTCAACTTCACTTACTACACTACTCTACACTTAAAATATTTTACCGAGGATTGAAAGAATAACTATGTAAAAAGTTCTATAAAGAAAAAAATAATTATGAACTTATGTGACTAAAGAAATGTATATGTTTTTCTAGGATGGCAGCAACTCTAGTGCAACCAAGTGGAGAAATATGGGAAAAGATAAGAGTAGAACTAAAAGAAGATGTGAATACCAGAGACAGAGATTTACAGCATATGAAAGAATGGTTGAAAAAACAGCCTCATTTGCCTGACGAATGGGGTAAGGTTAAAAAAATATTATTGGTCAAAACAAATAGTGTTTTACTACTTATTGTCACATTTAGATTTATCTCTACTTAATTACAAATCTCGAATTAAAAATGCTTTAATTCGAATGTGCTTTTCTGTTAGGAACAATAAAATTAAGACCGATGGGTCATCAGAAATCTAAATACTATAATAGTTTAGAAGCAGAGATTAATTGATATACAAATTTAAAATTTTTAGACATTCGAATTTTAAATAATACTTAAATAAGGCTGAATTTTTATTTTTTCTTTGGGCTAAAAACACATGATATTCCAATAAAAGATCACTCCTTTTTGGTAGCCGCCCGTGAAGTGATTACCTATAATTAACAGATAGAAACAGTAATATAAAGCTTCTGTTTATTTATATGGACATCTACCTTGCCGGGCTATATTGATGTCATATAAGATATTATATGAATTATTAAAAAAAGGCGCACAATCGGCTAAATTAATTAGCATGCAAATGGAGACATAAAATTATACACAATAGCATAGACTGTATATTTTTGAGCCGTTAGACAAAATCATATTTTAAAATTGTTTCCTTTCCCATATTTCCCTTATATCATAAGGTCAGCTTTATGTGTGTTTTTTAGACGAAGGACGCATCATGACCTTTCTTCGTGGCTGTAGTTTCTCTCTGGAGAAATGCAAGAGGAAGTTGGATATGTACTTTACAATGAGAGCAGCATGTCCTGAATTTTTCACGGATAGAGATGTAACACGACCAGAACTAAGGGACCTTATGTCCAGGGCGTAAGTAATAATTTATATAACGGATAGTTTGCTTTATGCTTGCTTTTATAACTTACACTTGATGCGTCTTAGGACTGTCTTGTGAATGTCAAAAACGTTTACAAAATTTGCGAAACAGCAAAACTACGCCATCCGTTCGCAAAACTACCAGGAGGCCTTGTTCTGAGAAGAATGGGCTAGAAACTCAGCAAGTTTTCCCTCCCTCTACATAACAATAATTCAAAGGAAAATGTCATAAACCACCACGTCATTTAAGTTACATAAGTAAAAGATAAAATAAAAATCTGTTCTGTGATTTACCACATTCACCATTACATACAAAAATAAAAATAAAATCTCTAACTTTTTATGTTGTATTTTGTTGTTAACGTTAAACTACATATTTACTGACCGGGCAGTCAATTTATTATCCGCGGCTGTAATAACATCAATGTTCTCTCACCATAGATGTTGTTTGTACGTGTTCTACACGTTTTTTAATGATTATTCTTAGCTAGTGGTATCTATTGTATATCAGTTGCCCCATGCGAGGTCGTAGACATTGTCATCGCCTAGTGATTCAGTCTAAGACACGTAACCGTCCTTAGTAATTAAAAGTATTAATGATTTCAAACTTGAGCAGCATTGGCTTTATGATGTGAGCGTGCGACTCTCAACTCTCTCAACAACATACAGACGTTCGCATCACGGCTAAGCATTTGCTTATGCATGCCGTAGGTGCATGCAAGAAGTAGGTTATCAGTCCGAATCAGAAGCAAAATATAATATAAAAATATAACGCCAAAATGTAATGGTTTGTAAATGTAAACTTTAAATTCATTTAGTTGGAAGTTTATTTCAGGTTAATTATTTAATCTTATACATATATATAATATTCTCGTGGGTTTTTGTGGTTAAACTCCTCCGAAACGGCTTTCCCGATTCTCATGAAATTTTGTGTGCATATTGGGTAGGTCTGAGAATCGGACAACATCTATTTTTCATCCCCCTAAATGTTAAGAGTAATCCACCCCTAAATTTTTTTTCAATTTTAGATAAAAATATTTTTTTATTTTTTTACAATCAACCACTATTTTTTATTTCATTATTAAAAACTTATGTTGTGAACTCTGAGGTTTACACAGAGAAAAATTCACAGAACAACCTAAAAAGATTTCATTCCGGAAAACCGAACAGTCTCTGGGATAGCATAGCAAAATGTTCCATGTTGGTATGTACTAAACAGGTAGGCTCAGTAAAATCTCATTAAGGAGAAACGAAGTTCGCGGGGGCAGTTAGTAGCGTTATAATACTTAAGAAATTAAGTCAATCATTTAGAACGCGATAGTTATAATCGTAGTGTTTATATATTATTATTGTTATTACAGACAAGGACCTCCACTCCCTGGTTTGACACCGAATGGTAGACGAGTGACTGTTTGTAGAGGTAATATTGCCAGACATATTCAAAACTAAATTGATGATTTGACTTGAATAGTTACTCAAAATAATATTCAATGTATTTAAAAAACTTATATGTGCAGAAGCTAGCATGAAATCTTTGTAAATAAACGACCCACAGTACAAAGTGACAAAAATCTTACCAATTAAACCATAGACACCTCCATCAACAATAAAGTGCTTGGAGATGCAGTGATGTATATTAACCTCTTAAGGAATTATAATAATAGAAATGGGGACATGAATGCCTTTATTTAGGGGTCTGAGGTTGGGCTCTCCCGATACGCACACTGGACGATGTACAAATTTTAATAGACCTTCCAATTATTGTATTATGAGTGAAATTAACGGGTTCCTTTTATATTTTTTAGGGCTGGACAAGAACTTAGATATGAATCAATTGAATGACGCTTTTAAAGTCGCCCTTATGATCGGTGACGTCAGATTAAAGGAAGAAAAAGAGGGTGTAGGCGGTGACATTTACATTCTAGACGCTTCTGTCGTCAGTCCTAGCCACTTGGCCAAGCTATCTCCTACAGCTATCAAGAAATTCCTTATTTGTGTTCAGGTATGTCTTTATATGGTCTTCCAGCAAGTTATAATAATAGTTCTTTATGTACATCACAATAACTCAAAACAGGAGAAAAATTAAATAAATCAAGACAAAGGATGTAAATTGGCAGTCTTACTACTGAAAATGTATTCTAGTTCAAATACATTCAAATAAATCTTCTATGACAGATAGATATGTATAGTATATGTAATGCATTTTATTATTTTAATTCACCTCTACCTCACCATGATTGATAAAAAGCAATACGCGTCCAACACATTTGTCTTTGCATGTGTTAATAAATTAATTTAATTTATTTATATCAAAATTTTAGTATTAGTTACCCAAATGTGTTGGATAAGCTTAAAGTAAACAATAATTCAGGCGTCCTTTAGTGTTCTTTTTGAAACATTCTTTCTTTTTGCACTTCCAATGCTTCTTCTACATGACGCTGAATGTTTTCCAATATTCGTATAACATTTTCTTATTAGTATGGTATTTTTTTTCAGGAAGCCTACCCCGTGAAATTAAAGGAGGTACACGTGGTGAATACATCACCAGTCATTGAAAAAGTTGTCAACTTCGTCAAGCCTTTCCTGAAAGATAAAATCAAAAATAGAGTACGTATATAAGTTTTATCCAAAATGTTATTCTCTGTTCTATTATAATATCTTTGTAACGAACTTCTCTAATGCACATGGAAAGGTTCGCGTGAATATAAGAGAAATCGCGGCCTATCAAAAGTAGTTAATGAATATTGTATTCTAATAAAATAAATTTCAAACTTAATTCTGTTACGTCTACTTTGCATTTACTTTATACGTATTAATATGAGAAGCATTATAGGTAGGTACGTAGTTTTCTTACATATAAACACTAATTTAAAACCTACGAACTTACTCATCAGCGATTGACGAGGTAAGACCAGTCACAGTAATCTTCAGTCGTGCTCCGTCTTCAGAATCACATTTTTTATCTTGCTCTAAATCTTTTCTTCGTCCTCTATTAGTCATAAAATTTTAAGTCATAAATTATAAGAATATTTTATTCATTTTTTATGACATATATTCTTCAATTTTAGTGTCGATTGTCTTAGTCAAACTGTCTTTTTAACAATAATTTTGTTTTAATAATACGCGATATGTCGTTAAATATATTAAGTAATGATTAGAATATTACTTACACTTACAGATTTTCATCCATTCAAACCTTAGTGAGCTGTATAATTATGTGCCAAAGGAAATGCTTCCTGAGGAGTATGGAGGCAACGGAGGTTCACTTTCGGACATTAATGGTAGGCAGTTTTGACTTCCCACTCTCTCTCTCATGTCCTATAACCCCTAGGTGGGGCAAAGGCCGTCCACAACGAGTCTCCATCGCGTTCGGTCTTGGGCCTCGTATTCCTCGGGCCTTAGGTTTGACTTCCCGCAAGTCAGATATTAGGTAGCCGAACGTAACCATCATAAACAGTAAATTAAAAAACTAACTGCTTCAGTTACATTTATACAAACCACAGCGGTTTTCTAATGTATTTATTTATTTATTTATTTATTCACACTTCGTTGCTAGAAAGAAACACAAATAACACAATACATATAAATTACAAGGGATGTAACGGGCGGCCTTATCGCTAACAAGCGATCTCTTCCAGGCAACCCTAGTAAAAAAAGAAAACAATAAATTTAAAAAAAATGATGAGTGCAAGAAGTGCATAACCAGAAGTTATATAAAAAACAATATTATAAAAAATAATATTAATCTATAAAACCTTAATCTAGAGAAAATAAAAAAATGTATGTTATGATTTTACTATATTATTCGGTAATATAAGATTCATTAAAAAAATGTATATATTTTTTAAATAGATTATTTATTACAGAGGCCTGGATGAAAAAATTGGAAGAGTACAAAGATTGGTTCAAGGCTGAGGAATCAGTTGTTGCTGTTGAAGCACTAAGACCGGGAAAGCCAACAAATTATGACGAATTATTCGGGATTGACGGATCATTTAGACAGCTGTCCATAGATTAAAAAAATTGTCTTAACCTTTAGTTTTGAACAGGCGAATTTTTTTATATAAGATTAATAAGTAAGAGTATATTTAGAGTCCTTTTGCTAAGATTATTATATTTCAATGTATATACTTTTTTAATGAATTAGGTCATTATTAAACGGACTTCAAAAGGAGGAGGTTATCCATTCCACATGTATTTTTTTATAAGTATCAAGTTTTATTAAAATATTTTTACTCCTATTTTGTATATACAAAATATGTAAAATTAAAATAAATTTTAAAATTTTTGTTATATTTCTTACTAGTCTGATTCTTTACCCTTGACTGGCAGCCATGTATATATGTATTGGGCATATATATGTAGAGTTGTATATTATTCTGTTATGGTTATATCATGGTTTAGTAAATCCCGTAATCCTTGCTTGCAATAAACATTGCATGCCAATTAAAAAAGTAAAGCTAATGCAGAAGAAAAATTATTTGCTACGTTTTTATATTTAGGCGGTAAAATACCATATTCAATTTTATATTGAAATAATTATTCACGCAATAAAGATCTTTTTTACAATTATTAAAATAGTTTACGCCAGGATGTAAATGAAAAAGAATATTTGAAATTACAAAATTGGAATTTAACCTATCCTACATGTATCGAACGGTTTTTACTGACCAATCGTCACATGACTATAAAAATACTGATTTTTTTTTTATATAATAGGGGGCAAACGGACAGGAGGCTCATCTGATGTTAAGTGATACCGCCGCCCATGGACACTCTCAGTCTCACACTCTAATACAAGATAAAATGATATTTTAACATTATAATGTTTTATTTCTGTTAAAACATCGTAAGGATATAATAAAAAAAGCTATAAGTTTTGAACTATTATTGATTTTTTTCTAATATGTTTGTTCAGTTATTCAATTCGTAATACTATATCATAAGATACATTTCTGGATACAAGACCTACCTACATAGTTATCATACCTAATAACTCTGTTAATTATTATATATGAATTAGCCACAAAGCTAATATATGTTTTAAAACTTTGTGGATAAGATTTAAAGAACTCACGATTACATTCATTCTTAGATATAATTACACATCAGTTCCATATCGTCACCTTAGCTTGTTTAATATGCCATATATTTTTATACCTTATAAATCATTTCAGAATAAATAGGCTGTAAACAAAAGTGACATATTGTTTGTATCTGATAAGATAGTTTATGGTGGAGCGAAATAAAATAAATATCCGTTTTAAAAGTTACGATATTAAAGCAATATGATTGTTGCACAATGCATTAAAACTGAAGCTGAAGGTAGACTGGTGTGGAGGCAGCAAGTCGACGAATCGCTTGGGGATTTTCAAGACAGGCACGACCTGCAGTAATAAAGATTACAAAGAAGATTGTTAGACATCGGTTACAGCAAAACAAACGAAATAGAATGTAAAAAATGTAAGTTTTCGGCCAAAAAACATCCGGCTGAGTTATTCCAGACAATCTAGGATTACACCTTCAGCGAATTCTTACTCAGCCTCCTGACTTACACTTGTTTCGCTACATATAAAGACGCTGACGTTTCGCTGCAAGTGTTTTGTTCCACGCCATCTATTGATGTACCAACGCGTTTGGTGCAGAACGAGGACAGCTCTGACAGTGATGGAACAGCGCTGTACATTCGCATGATTAAAACAATTTTCTTCTTAATATTCCTTTCTGATGCAAAAACTGAATAGACGTTTGCCGCTGATGATGCGTTCACATTTCTAAATTATATTGTTTGTTTTTGATACATGGACATAAGTTATATATTTCAACCTGTTATCATTTATTTCTTACCTTTGCGGGTTTTTAGTTAAGTTTATTAATAAATAGATGTATATGATCGTGTACCAGTATATGATCATCATCCTTATCCATGTATTTATGACGAATGATGTTTATGACGTATATTCACACTGTTTCCACCTCTAAACGTGCTAATGATAATATAAATAAATACAAAATATGCGTTTACTGCACAAAACGTTATCCGACATAATTCGGAAATAAACGAATAGCATGTATTTTTTCTCGATCTCCCTTACTCTCTTTCTCTCTCAATCTTTTTCACTATAGCTCTCTCCCCCTCTCGCCACATGGCATTGTGAGTGATGCAACGTCCGCTCTATATCACTCTCTCTCGATCTTTACTTACTCGAGTGACCTAATACAGAAATAATAATATTTCAATATCACGAACTATATAACGAATTAACTTTAATTACTCTATTTTATTCTTCAGCTGGCATCACTGCCTGCTAATTCCAGGTTTAGTAAACCTTTTAAAAAATGTTATCGCACCAGTAAAGGTGCGCAATAAACGCACTGTATTTTTATGAAAAGAGACGTAATTATCACTCGCCTGATTATATCTAATTATTTTAATGTGGAGCACCGTACATAATAAAATGGATACATTCACTAACAAATAAAATGTATGTGTAGACTCAGATGTTCAGACTCCTATTGAAATTGAAAAATGTGACCGGTTACGGTCCGGTGAATAAAGGTTTGTTATCTCTGACGTATAAAAAGATGATTGCCGTCAGAATTCTGATAGATGCATAAAGAACAATATCGTAAATTGTTACTAATATCAGACATTTATCTCGAAGGTCAAGATGGATTTACCACTCGCTGGTTATTAAATAACTATACACGTTTATTTATCATATATTTTATGGTGTATTGTCTTGATGCGCTTACGCTGAATGTATTAGACGTCGACGAATATGTAGATCCTAATTTATAAGTAGAAAGTAAAATTCTTTTAACAATCACTTAAGAGTCTTAATGTCTTCTAATTATCATCTAACACAAATAAACATATCATATTGAAATATTAGAAATACTCAATTGTCAAGTTACATAAAATTTTGACATTTGACTATAACCTTGCCTTACTTATTAGAAGCCTCTATCTGTTCATCATCTTGTTGTTCTAAAACACATGTTATGTACATTTAACACATCATTTCTTATTGAATTTGATTTGATTATTCAATATAGCTTTCGATACCTATACAACGATTATAGCAACTTTTCGATATCAAATTTATAGTACGATTTATGTGAATTAATATTTGTCTTAAATATGACTGTAGAATGTAATACCATTATTAAACATTACCATACAAATAACGATTTTAAACATAATAAACAATTTATATTGTAAAGAGACCTAAGTGTCATTCCAATGTTTCGTCAGTGAATCCTTTTTTTAACACGATTTTAGACACAACATACCCAACAATATCGAATGTTGTGATGAACAAAATCGAAACATCCAAGCCTATTAGATATAACGTACATCGCAATAGTTAATAGAGATAACGCCATAATCCGACATTTCACTTCTAACTTCACGGTCGATGGTGAAACGAGTTAATTTCGCAATTGATTCACAAACGACCCTTGTCATTATCGTACTGCAATGTGTTTCAGTTATGAAAACTGAGAGACACAAATTGAATGCCGCGTTTTACTATAGTAATTAGTTTGGCCTAATAAGACATAAACTTAATATAGTATGGTCATAATGATTGATAGTGAATACAATTCCTATGTTGTAAACTTAATCAAAAGTTAATGTCAATATGTTAAAACCCCGTTTACATAGTAAAAGTAACTAGCACTGGAATAAATTTACACTCGAACTCTACAAAGTGTGAATTCCAAGTAGGTTTTTATAATTTTATATCTTTAAACACATGTATATACAATACAACATGTATATATATATATATATATGCTTACATGTGTGTACATACATAAATTGAATATATATATAATTGGAATCTCGGAATCGGCTCGAGGGTTTCGAGGGCGATAAATCGATCTAGCTAGGAATAATTTCCAGAAAATATCATTTTATTCGTGTTTTATCAATATAAACATAGCATTGTTCGATTAAAGATGAATAAAATATGAATATAATTATCTTTATTCGATTCAGATTCATATTTCATCATTTTATTAATATGTGTTTCGTACTTAAATATAATTTCCAAAAAACACAATTTATAAAAAAAAAATACCGAGCAAAGCTCGGTCATCCAGGTACTTAATTATACATTGTGACGCATTTTTATTCATTTTATACCCCAATCTCGTCTTGAGCGCTATCAAATATGTCAAAAATTTAACAAAAGAAAATTCTATAACATTTGTCGAAACTAGGTTAAAATTTAATTGACGATCTAGAATACGGCTTAAGATAGTGAGTGTAAGCAAAGCATAGGACCACCTTAGCTCTGAGAAATTTCTCAATAAGCCAGAGAGAGGCAGGCCGAGGTCAGTTCATCAGTGTGTGTCACATTGAACGCTGTTCTAGATAGGTATCGTGGTTTGTTTTGGCGAGACCATATATCGTGAGTATTTTTTTATATTCCATAGATTATATTTGTTTATATTAAGCTCAATTTTGACCAAAGAGTTTTTATACAATTTTATTTTACCAAAATGCTAGGTTTAATACATTGGCTAATAAAACCCGTTTAAAAATTGGTTAGTAATTATTTTGAAGCTTTATGCTTTTCGTTTATTTTTATGGTATCAATTATAATATTCAAAATATATTCAGAGTTAATACATTTTTGTGATACTTGTGGATACATTTTAAATTGACTAAATACTTATTTGATAATATTTTTATTCATATTGTATAAAATTTACTTTAATTACCATTCATATTATTATTTTTATTTGTTTTCTTAATATGTGGAAAAACAATGTTTATAGAATTACCTTTATTTTTAATTAATTTACAACTGCTGAAACTATATTTCAAATACTTTTATCTTAACTTATAATTTACTATGATACTAACATATTAATGTAGTAGAAATAAAACAAGGGATATAAATTATAAAGTTTGAATATTGGATGTATTCCACTCGCCATATTGACGTGTTTTTACCATACTTTAATAGGACGGTAATTACGTCACAATCTAGTTTGAAAAACCCACGATGATTTCGGCCACGCTTAAATTCCCTGTAACCTTGACCTTAGAATAAATCTTGATCAATTTGACAATTTCAAAACCCACAACCGAACAAAGTCTCAGCATTGTTACCTCTTTCTCATGTAATTTGATATCTATGATTAAGACACGTTCTACATAATTATGTGACCCTAGTACAATTGATACAACACGTTTCTCAATCTTATCTAATTAGAAATATTCACTAATTTGTTAATTTAAGAATTAATTAACTGTTTTCTTATAACCGCATGAGGCCGTCGGTATCGAAATACAATTTAATATTTTGTATGATTTATTTTAATAACATTCGTTATAGCTCCGATAAATGAATAAGTATCGATTTTATTTTCAGATAATATGTTTTTGGATAATACATATGTTCTTCATAGACCAATCACTTAATATGAACTAATTTGTTTTTAATTAAAAATAAATCTCAACTTAAAAAATATAAGTAAGTAAGTACTTATTACATCAGTGCATTATAGTCACATCAGTTGAAAAGAACTAATTTGTTTTTAATGAAAATAAATTTCAATAAAAGATTTTTTTTAAATTAATTTAACGCTAATTTGATTTGAGGTAAGCACTTAAGGCTAAAACATAACTAAGGTATTGAGATAATGATTGTCCATAGTATCTGTTAAAAATAAATAATTTGTTTTTAATTGAAAATAATTCCCAAGAAAAGAAAAATATTTAACGCTAATGTCATTTGTCGTTAGCACTTAAGGCAAGGTAAAACATAACAACAGTTTTGAGATAATTACTGTCTATACTCTATAGACTCAGAAGTCAAAAAGTACCAAACTTTCGATTCTTTTTTATCAACATACATATTTCAGACTAGTGTTTACTCATAATAAATTAACAATGAATAAATTTTTTCAAAACCGCCAAAAAATACACAGTCCCTTTAGTGTTGTTACATAGAGTTTACAGAGTATATAAGAAAAATAATAACAAAACATTAAATATCACATAGGAAGCAAGGACCGTTACGTGTTTTTCAACAGTATTTGTCAACCACTTGTTGATACATACATCTTCGCATTACAAATATTGGCTAACAACCATCAAATGTTGTATCTAGTCACACAAAACATATCCGGGTGCTAATGTAACATATGCAACCAACAAAGGTTAACGCGACGTACTTTTTGCGTTACACAACTAAAAAGTTTTTTTAATTCTTTACCTTTCTTCTTCTATCTTCACCTTTCTTCTTTAATCGACTCTAACCCACTTTAAAAAAAATCTAATTTCGCCGATGTAAAAGATTAATGTGTCTCTTAATTAAAGTGTTAATGTTTGACAAAAACCACGAAATTAAAACAGTGCAATAATATAAGATTTTCTGCTCTTTACACAAAACAGAGTTGAAACGTAATAAATAAACACACATTTGTAGACTTCAAAAGCGGCGGCTAATTAGAAGGTGTGGTTTTAGCTTGTTTCCCCGCTGTTTTGTTTATAGGTTATCTATTATATATATATATATATATATATATATATATATATATATATATATATATATTTTATAAGCCAAATTTTTAATCCAAAATCTTACGGAAAATACGTTATTACGTTATTGTATGAACTATACTTTTCATAACTTGAAGCTTAGTATGCTTTTCAACAACCGGGGGCAGGGCATAGTACCTACTCGAGTAATTCAAATACATATTTGCAGTCAATTCTTCTATGATATCTTTCTACTTCTACTACTACTTATAATAATCAGTGGCACTACAACCTCTTTAGGTCTTGGCCTCAGATTTCTGAATCTGTTTCATGATCATTTTAAATCTAATAGGCAAGTAGGTGATCAGCCTCCAGTGCCTGACAAACGTCGTTGACTTTTTGGGTCTAAGATTTGTCGGTTTCCTCACGATGTTTTCCTTCACCGTTCGAGCAAATGCTAAATGCGCACATAGAAAGAAAGTCCATTGGTCCACAGCTGGGGATCGAACCTACGACCTTAGGTATGAGAGTCGCACGCTGGAGCCACTAGGCCAACACTGGTCTTTCGATAACTTTCTACTATTTTATAATATGTTGCTAGCTTATTTCACACAGCTTGGTTATTTTTGCAGTTATATTATCCATCCTTTGTACCGCTTCCAAGGCAATGAGAGACTACAATATTTATTATTAAATAAATTATGTGTTAATATATAATAACATTTACTTTCTAGTAGATGTCTATGTACCTTGTATGTGCTTTACATCAATATTATGGTGCATATTATCCGAAGTAGGAAATACGGGAATTTTGCGCTATCCTAGATCTCAAACGTGAATGGACCTAACTGTATTTATTATTGATGAGTACCGTTGCAATAAGTAATGGGTACACCAGTACTATACTATTTAACTGGTATCTATAACAAATATAGAAATATAGAAAATTGTCTATATTATTTAATATAGCAGTCTGTATTCGAACAGCTGGACTACTATTCTATTTATTTCTAGAATTTATAGGCTATGTTACGTTTATGATATTTTTTTTTATAGAACAGGGGGCAAACAAGCAGGAGGCTCACCTGATGTTAAGTGGACCCATGGACTATTTTTATTTTATTCTATTAAATTTTAATGGTTAACAAATTAAACAATTGTTCCAGTTTTTGAGTTTTTACTATATTTATATATTTGTGTCATGTTTGTATTAAACCAAACACATAACACAAATCTTTATAATATAAGTATAGATTATTATTAATTTACTCAGAGTCATTTGAGGAAAGTGTTAGTAATATAAAAATAGCATTTATTTAGGACAAGTTCCTTTTTACACAGAATATGTGAAAGTCAATTAAATATGTATAAATTGACATTCTAATACTTAAAAGTTTCTAGTTACGACATACTCACGTACATAATTATTAACTGATGGGTCTAAATAAATGTCGATGACGAAATTAGCAATATTTTGTAGAAAGTTATGATGTCAAGGACTCCGTCGAATGTCCATTACGATACATGCCGTCTTTATAAATTTGGCAATATTTTTCTTAATATAAACGCAAATAGAACTAATGAGTAATTATGAATAAGTCGTTTCACTCTTATGTTATTTTTTTTAACGGTATTTGCTATATTATTTAGTTTTAATTGTTGTTGTATAATTTTGATTTGAATGTTTGTTGAGGCTTAAAACCAAAACCTTACCAATACAAGTTTATTTTATTATATATTTTAACGAATTGAAAAATATGATCAATTATATATTGATCATATTTTTCAATTCGTTACGTATTCCTATGAAAATTGTTGCTTATATATATTGCATTATTTTGCTTATAATAGTTTGTACTACTGCTATATACTGTATTACTATACTATACTACTATATACTATATTTATATATTACTATATTCTATATACTGTATTATTAATGATAAAAACTTAATCGTAATTCTTAACGTCTATAGATAAAAATCTTTTAGAACTTATGTTCGTAAACTTCTAATGTAAATTTTTAAATGTTTCAGAAACAATGAAACTCAAATCAGAACTAATGATCCAGCCTTCTGGCGAGGTGTGGCAAAAAATAAGAGCCGAGTTAAAAGAGAATGTCAACACCAGAGAAAAAGATCTAGCAACTATTAAGGAGTGGTTGCGAAAACAACCACATTTACCTGACCAATGGGGTAAGAACAGATTTTATGTAATTGATTTAAATATTGTGGTAAAATAACTAATATATTTTGTCAACTTTTACTAGCTATGTCTAGTAGCACATGAAGTCGTTTTGTCTATGGTCGCTTTATAGGCACTACAATTCAAATGTTTTATGATATTTACGAATCACAAAACAATTAAAAAACCGATTGTTATTTATTAATAAGATATTGTATGTCTGTTGCTTGCCTCCTGTTTTTCTTGTTACTTTTTGTTCAGTAAGATACACAGTTAATATACCAGCTAGCTTCATGTATGGTATGGTATATTTTCCTATTAAAAAACCACATTCGAAATGAGAAATATGAATGAGATACCTGATTCGATTTCTCTCTTTCCACGAAAAACAACTTTATCACTCAAAAATAAAATACCCTGGTTTGAATAGCACTGCTTTGCAATTATATTATTATTATACAAAAATAATGTGTTTTTAGAGGATAACCCCTTAATGACGTTCCTGCGTGGCAGCAGTTTTTCATTAGAAAAATGCAAGAGGAAACTCGACATGTACTTTACAATGAGGGCCGCCTGTCCGGAGTTCTTTACGAACAGAGATGCCACCAGCCCAGTCTTACGCGACGTTCTGCGCTCAAAGCTGTAAGTATTTGTATATTGTGAAAGAATTATACGTTAACCTGTTGTAAAATGTCATTAGAGAACATATTGTTATATATTTAATAGATTAGGCACAGGAATAAAGCCAATGTATGATAGGTGTGTGTGTATATATATATATAGGTATAGAGGTGGCGATGTATGATAAAACTAGAATACATTTGATTTACTGGAGTTATATACCAAGAGCCATGATACGCCATCATAAGAATACTCTGAATATTACACTCAGTCTGAATCCGATTTTGAACTAAACTTTTCATTGATGGGAAAAATTTTGCTATCTTACTTTCATTGTTCAATGACCGTAAACACATGAATATAAATAGTATCGGACTATGTAGTCATTGCAATTTAATAACAATTATGTAACGTAAACGTTCAGTTGATATAACTACCTAACTAAATTATGCAATTTACATCGTCTTGCCATTAATAACTTCCTTTTCTGATAACTGATATTTACTTGTATCATAGCTATATAGTTTACAACAAAGTAACTACGCACTACTTACATACACGAATATATCTTTCGAACCACACTTACCGGCTTGCTCGTAACCAATTCGCAATTAAAAATTCTTGCATTAAGTCGTCTTTTTTTTAAAACACTACGTGAAGGCTGTACTTAACTTGTTCATAAATAAAGTACGTTTAATATTAAGACGATAACTTTAAAATATTTGTTGTCGATGTACCGTTGTTAAATTACATATGTTATATCCCAAGTTACAAACATTAATTTAGCATTTATTTCGATACTGATTTATTTATCTTACATTGCACATAATTGCTATTTCAGCCAAGGTCCACCGCTACCGGGAGTCACGCCGAATGGGAGACGTGTCACAATATGCAGAGGTATTTTTTTTTATTGAAACGTAGTTCAGGCGTTTCGCTTGTTTCACCAAAAAGTTTTACTAATATTTATCCAACTTATTAGTTAGGGTTGATATTTTATATTATCTAGATGATGCTATCGCATAAACAAGCTCGCCAGGTAATAAATTTATGGTTTTGTATAAAATTAGCATATTAGAGGCATTGTTTGCATTTAAATCACTGTAGCAGGAAAATGATCACATAGATATCAAACCACATAAGATGTCCACAGACACGTTTAAAGCGGCTTTTGCCCATAATCGAATAAAAAAAATAATGCTGATCCAATATGTCGCTACGAAAGCAAAAGTAGAAAGAATTGTTCACTTCAAAGGTTTGATTTACGGGTAAAAAAAATACTGTATAAATAGCATGGGACGAACATATGCTTAATACTAAATGTACAGGGATAAACTGATCGTGTGAATTATACGATTTCAATTAATCTTTTCCGCGTTGCTTTTTTAGGTCTTGACTCAAGCCTCTCTCCCCAGCAAGTAACAGACACCCTGAAGTTGGCTCTTATGATAGGAGACGTGCGGCTGATGGAAGAGACAGAAGGTGTCGCTGGAGACATTTATGTCTTGGATGGAGCTGTCCTAGGACCGAGCTTGTTGGCAAAACTTGCACCGTCTACTGTTAAGAAGTTCATGATTTGTGTTCAAGTGAGTTAAGACGATTTTGAAGAAGACGAATGAATGTTATATGCATTATTCGTAATTTATTTTAATTTAAGAAATTAGTTGCGTTAAATAATTATTTACTATTTATTATTTTATTCGATAAGTTTGTTTAGTCACACAAACAAAATTTTACCATTTCCACAATTCTTCAAAACATTGAGTACCAGGCTATCATATTTGTCAAGAGCTTTGTTCAAGCCCGTGTTGTGGGTGGATTGTTGTTGTTAGAGTATAACACTATCCATGCATTTAATTATTTTCTCTTTAGACATTTAACAAAATATGTAAAAATTACTATAACTTATAAATATTATGATATACATTAAATTGATTTTTATATCTTTTGTTACTAAATCATGCAAATAGACTGTATTTAAACACATTACGACTACTAATACTTAGGAGCACCTGTTAAAACTATATACAAATAAATCATGTTAATTGTTCATAATATTTGTTCCAGGAAGCCTATCCAGTCAAATTAAAGGAGATTCACGTCATTAACACCTCACCGATCGTTGAAAGATTTGTCACATTCGTGAAACCTTTTCTAAAAGAAAAAATTAGGAAACGCGTACGTATATATTTTGTACTCTAGCCGTCGAGTGTCATTATAAATCAGCGTATTTTTTCGCAATTAATGACTATTTTTGGAGTATAATAAATAGTTTATCTAGTGGTTTCTAGTGTACGTTTTATAAAGGTCATCATTATAAAAAAAAACAAACCCATCAAACAATCTTTCTTTTACTCTATAAAATATCAAAACATCGAGTACCAGGCTAACATATTTCTTAAGAGCTGAATCCACGTATAAAACGATACAACGAATATGGATGTGTGGGTGGTTCGACTATATGCATCACAAAGTAATATAATAATATTGTGTTGTTTTTAGGCAATAATTATTACATAAAATATCTATTATTTAATTTAACTAAACACAATATACATAATCGCACTCAAAGTGCACTTAAGCATAATAAGTATATAAAAAAGAGTGGCGGAGGGTTCATGACCAGATCTTTTTGTTCTACCCCCTTGATTTGAGAACTGGCAGTAAATATAAAATTAGAATTCAATGTATATTTCTTTTTTGACGTTCATAATTATTGTACATTATGTTACCTAAATGAATAAATATAAGAGAAGTATAAGAAAATGAAATGCATCTTGTTTGTATATTTTATTAATTTACAAATGTTTACAAAGATGCAATTTGATCCGATAAGAAAATGAGATTCTACTACTACTAATTAAAGAGAGGAGAATAAGAGAGAACTAAATACATAATAAAAGAGAGCTTTTATTAAATCAAAATTTTGCTGCATTGTTTGAAACCTAAAATAATGTACCGGGGTAGGCACTTTAAAATTAAAACACACGTAAATTTAGCAACTGCATGATGTGTTCACCTAAAAACATTATCGTCTATGTATACTTAAAACAATGTACCAGGTATAAGAAATTAGCACAAAGATAACATAATTTATGAAAATAAAATTTTGCAAAAACCACTGAAGTTTTTACTATGGGATATCATGTGTAGAACTATTATTTTTCTTAACAAATTATAATCTTAATATATATAAATCTCCTGTCACGATGTTTGTCCGCGATGGGCTCCTAAACTACCGAACCGATATCAATCAAATTTGCACACCGTGTGCAGTTTGATCTAACTTAAAAGATAGGATAGCTTACATCTCAGTTTATACCCGTAATATTATATAATTGCATATATTTGTTTATTATTTGATACAATTCTAACAGATTGCGCTGTGTTAAAAGTACCAACGTTTCATATAAGCTATCTACCTTTCACAACAGTTCTCCTACAGTTTCCCTTGAATAGTTCACTACTATGTAATATAACAAAAATCTTAGCCACAGCAACGCTTGGTCGAGTCTGTCAGTAGTTTATAAATTGTAAAAGCTTTATATTATCTTTTTATTTTCAGATTTTTATTCATAGAGACTTAAAAGATCTATACAAATATGTACCGCAAGAGATGTTACCCATAGAGTATGGAGGACAATGTGAAACCATGAACTCTTTACAAGGTATGAAATGGACAACTCGAAAATTTAACTTTGTACCAACATTTGCACTCTGTATAATGCTTCCTCTCTCATTTTATCCCACGTTAAATCTTATGAATTTATGTTTATGTCTCTTTTTTGTTTCATCGACTTTCAAACTATATTTATCATAGTTTTTATCAAAATTAAATATATAGTAATATTAAACTTACAAATTTGAATAAAAAAATAATTTAAAGAAAAGTCTCATACTACATTTACATAATGGAAAATGTCTAATGTCTAAATGTCTACATATTAATAATTGTAAACACTTATTTTAATAATTGGTTTTTAGTATTGTATTTTATTAACATAGCTGTTACACATTTAAAGAAAACACTTTTTTTACCGGATTGAAGCTACGTATTTTTGTAAACTTATAATTATTTAACATAATTTTAAATTTATCTGACATTTCGCGTGCTTTACAGCGTGCGCGTATTAATAATTTATATTGAATTTAAAAATTTAAATTACGTCTTGAAACTGAAATTTTTGAAGGTTTCACTTCACTTCTAGCACTTGTGAATTGCACACATGTTTTTATCATTGATAGCCTGTTATTATACTAAATACTACCTAGAAAAATTAGCAAATAATATATTTTGTTACAGAAAAATGGACACAAAAGCTGGTGGAGTACCGCGAATGGTTCAAGGCTCAAGATGCCCTGATCGCAAATGAAAGCCTTCGTGCCGGGAAACCTACCAACTACGATGAACTTTTCGGCATAGATGGTTCCTTCCGTCAACTAGCGATTGACTGATTGTCGTATTAACAAACTAGATACCCGAGAACTTGAACTTAAACTTGACTTGTGTCAAATCTAAAAATATTGCCTTAAATGACGTGAATTTAATGTCAACCTGTTCGATACAGTTCTGACTGGGCCATGACTTTTTCTAAACGTGCTACTACTAAGTAAATAAATTTTATATTAAGTTTAAACTGTTCAATCCGTGAACATTATGTCACTTAACGTCGTCCCTAAACACTGATTTTGCATTTAAATGGGACTTTACATTTGCTGCAATCATCTTTTTGTGTATTGAGCAAGGGTACGCCACAAGATCAAACTACACTTACTTTATATAACATTAAAAATTCACTACGTTTACTATTAAACTTTAAAAAATGCAAATTACAGCTTTCCTCCAATGAGGGGCAGTGCTAATCTTGAGACATGTACGCAATCTCCGAAAATATTAATTATTTTCCCGGGACTTTGTTTTCAAATCTCTGGCTTATACGCTCCATACAACAAACGACGATCCGTCTTTGAGGAAATCCGAAAATTCGTAAACGTAAACGTATAACGAAATTGTAACGTTATTTAGACATTAAAGTACAAATATATAATTGAGTAACGGATTTCGGGGAGCTGAAATTCTGAAATAATTTTAGTTCGGGTAACATTAGGTACAATTTGTTGTAGTAATAATTAATACCTAAAAACAGATAAGCAACAGAAAAGGAAATTAATAGTTTACGTAATACATAGATAACCTTATAATGGCATAGTTATGTTTTTGTACATGCTTTAATTAAAATTAATTAGAACAACTTTTATTTAATAGCAAAATATAGCTATTTGGTTTTGATTTGTCTATCTATTTAAGACAATACAATTTTACCTTATAAACTGTGCTGATAGCTTTATCTAAAAACATCCAAGTTATACGTTAGTCTTAAAATTCATTATTTCTTACTTCCTGTTTTCTTCTCTCTGTCTGCTTTCTCCATGTGTATCAAAATCACCAATATTTTTGCACCAAAAATAATCATAAATATAATTGTAAAGTGAATTAAGATAAAAACCTGTACTAGAGTTGTCTAATAAAAAGTGACAATTATCTTTTTAAAATGTTGTTTTATTTTTAGGTTAGCAATAGGTTGTAATTACTAAGAGCTAGTGTGGAGGATTCCTTTAGTTGGAAGGCACCTTCTTAAATGCCAGCCAAGGCAAGTGCGCACAGTGTTATCTTTACGATACAAAACTTTAGGGAGTAAGCCACGCGGTTTCTTGCGTATTTCTTCACGCAACTTAGTTATTTATCCTGTGTTCAAAATCCACGTTATAGTGGCTGCACGATTAAAGAACTCGATTTTTTAATTCTTTCGACTCTAACTCCTAAAACAACCATTATTTTCATACCTTAAATGTATCGACTCGCAATATCTTATAGAAAGCTTCATTTCTTGTGCACAAAAGGTAACACGACGATGCCCAAACGATTTTTACTCCGCGTGCGTTGTGTACATTAGTGTAACATTGGTTAAGTTACAGTATATATTGTAGTTAATAAGAAGAAGCATATAAACCAAATGTTAGCAATCATCGCACACTTGAAGCACCGAACTTAACTCGCACCACAATGTTTTTTACAAACAGCAGATGTTCTAAAGTCTTGATTTAGCAACTCTGAGGTAATTTTGTAATTAAGAACACTTTCCGACACGACGTAACAATTGACTTCTACTTTTTTACACCAAAGAGAATTTATTGCTTTTTGACGTGACAACGTCTTATAAATTGGTTTGCCGGGTGACACTTCAAGAAACTGCGTTACGCTCCGCTCACGTTATGCGCTCACAATGAGAGCGAGTGAGAGACACGCGTCCCTTCCACTCGGGCATGGTTAGCCCGCCTAAGAGCGAGAGAGACAGACATAATGTTTTAAATTGTTACTATTATTTCATCCTTCTTCCTACTATACGAATGAATATTCACATTAAAATTATTTTACCACTCAAAGTCGTTGTCACGTAAAACTTTCGCCCGTATACCGACTTTACAGGCAACCAATTTTTTATCTATATCTAATATCTGGGTGCTGCCTTCCAGTATTTATTATTTCATTCCATTGAGAATGTATCGCATTATCCATATTTATCAAAAATAATAAAACAAAATAAATAAGCATTAATTTAATCACATCATTAAACGTACGACATACATTTCTTTCTATTAAACTAATTAAAATAAGGATATATAGGAATTAAAAAAAGTATTACAAAACTACCAATGCAAACTAATCAATTATATAATTTGTAAAAAATTATATCTTCTTTTCAGCACAAGCTTTGATGCTCCTGATTATGGAAAGCTTTAATTGTCGATTTAAGGATAAATTCCCATATTTAGAACAACTAAATCAGTCTTATAGTAACTAAGGTCATCACCTGTCTCTTTTCATCACAACATTAATAGGTACAAATAGAAAGAAAAGAACTATATAAAGTGTGCAAAAACGGAGGTCCTTCCTGAGCAGGTTAGAAAAATTTTAAGCATAAACCCATAAAAATAAGTTGCATATTAATTATTGATTCATCTTTATTTTGCACTGTTTACAATTCATGTTATTCTATATTAACGAATCACATAATTATATAAATCTAAGTATAATTATATATTAAGGATGATTAAAACTAAAATGTAAATGGTTGTTGAATTGACCAAAATCGAATACTCTTGAATTAATATCAAATTCGTTAATCTTGTAGACTTCCCTCTGTGTAAGTTTGAAATCAAATATATCCAAATTCTCCTTCATGTGATCCGGATTGTCTGATCGGGGAATAGGGATTAATCCACGATCAACCTGCAAATATTATTTTATAGGAATCTTTAATTAAGCAAAAGGTCTTACAACAAAATATCAGACTAGTAGTCAAGCTAAAAAAGTATCATCAACGTCAGCCTCTTTATTTGAAACATTTCTCGACGTCTTTGTATTAGCCACCAGTCGGTGTGCGATCGTGCGTTCTTTTGTTTTGCTGAGGTTTCCATTCAAGGAGCCATGAGAAAGTATAGTAGATATTCAATTAACAACAAACTCAAGATAATTACTGTTTAAAAAATTGGAGAGTCGTGTATCATCATGTATTTTACCGCCCGAACACAATAATTAATTTCAGACCGTGACAGTCGATCGATCTCCTATCTGCATCCCAATAACCAAACCCTACGAAGGCAATCCATTTTTGGCGACGGATAGAATGCAATCTCTTCGCTCTTTACACTCAAATTTGATAATCAATATAAACCAAATAAAACCGTACAAATAATATTAAAATATACAAGTCTATATTTAATATCAAATAGCATTAATTATTTAAAAAAACTGGTGTAAGTAAAAATCTTAAGATAAGATATTGGTTCAGTTGAACTGTCATATTCATACAAAGGTCTATCCACATACACCGATCTGACCTACCATGGATAGCTTGGATCGACAGATGGATTCTTAAATCCGTGGATTGATTACTGGCACACTTTAATCAATATTCGGATTAAGATGTCTCAGATGGTCAAATATGGATTGAGATAGGTTATTGGATTTTGGCGTATATGCATATTGGATTTGCAATAATATTAGGTGCTATAAAAAATCTTGTCAAAGTGAATGACTTAAATGTTTCCATGAAACATTAAGCACGATAAAAGCTTTGTTTTGTAAACTACACAATTAATTAAAATACATTAATGGAGAAATTTCTTAGACAACTATCACCGCCGCCATGTATCCATATGACGTTCACTTACAATCCCGGTTCAGTTATGTTGAATTATCGTAATGTCATTTATATTATTTACTTACTGAATAACGTAGCACAATTTGATACACAGTCTTCTTGTATTTCTGTGCAAGCTTCGTTAAATATGGATCGTCAGGATAAGGTTTCTTGCTGTTTCCACCAGGCTGACGAAGTACAATATAGCCCATAGGAGAGAAGGCTATGACTTTAATACCAAGCTGTTGGCAATATGATACCAGAGCCAAATTGGGAAAGCTTGGGTTTACCTATAAACAATGAACTATCAGCTGGATGTCATTCGTAAGACGCTAAACGCATTTAAAGTAATTACGATACCGAAAGGGTCGAATTATGTCATTACTGCGCGAATGTAAATGGAACGATCGATTACGTCCTGTTGTATAATTGTATTCAAACTTATCATTTTTGTATTTTTTAAAGATTTTAACACATTAAAAGGATAAAACACACATTTAAACTTTGTACTTGGCTACTTGCATGGCCACACCTAATCAATACCACATGCCAACTCCGCTAATCTAATGTCATCTTCTCTGTAAGTGGTACCAAATCAAATAAACAATGTTACTGAAATTCGTAATACTATCTTTTTGCGTGCCTTTTGTTACATGAAATTAATGAAGGCAAAACATTATATTGATGTAAGTAAGACGATATCTATGATGAACAGAAAAATCGCAATCAATCGAATAATAAAAAATGCCAGTGAAGGATGTTTTAAAACCTCAATTTCGTTAACTGCAGGTACGACATCACAGTTGGCCAGAATCCTGTTAAGCTGTTTGCTGTTAAAATTGGCTACACCAATGGACTTCACCAGTTTCTTTTTCTGAAGATCTTCCATTCCCTTCCATGTGTCTACATAGTCTGTGCAAGTGAAAACGCCATCATTCTAAAAAAAAGGATTTTCTGGATTCCTATCAATTATTTGGCACCAATGCGTGACTTCTTAAGATCAAGTGTTGCAGTAGTGCCTAATATGAATCTTTTCCCTAATAACTCCCTAATAAACATGGCTACCATTTCCTCGGGTAGTATGACGTCATCAAGGGATCAAAGGAAAATATTTTTTTGTCCTGTGAGTGACGTTAATGCTGTCAAATTTCAACTAAATTGGTGAAAGAATTTTCGTTTGGCATAGGTACACTTAGCCTCATACAATTCAGTATACATACCGTTTCGGCCATAGGAGTGTGGATTTCATAAAGATCAAAGTATGACAAGCTAAGATTTTGCAGAGAACTACGTAGACCGAGCTCTACACGGCCTCGCTCGTGGTAGGTATTCCATAACTAAAAGAATATTTATTATATTATTCGGTACAATTTAATATGCTGACACGAAGAAGGACCTTTGTGATTCATTGTAGTAAATCAATCGAGTTACTCACAGCACCAAACAAAAAATATTTTTTGGACAATATAATATGCAGTGTTAGCCTTGTGGGTTTAGTGTTCGACTCTCATCGCTGAGGACATAGGTTCGATCCCCGGCTTTACACTAATGGACTTTCTTTTTATGCGCATATTTAATATTCGCTCAAACGGTGAAGTAAACATCGCGAGGTAACCGAATTGCCCTAGACTCATAAAGTCGACGGCGTATGTCAGGTACAGTTGGCTGATCATCTACTTGCCTATTAGATCACAAAACAGATGCAGAAATATGAGGCCAAACTCGAAAAGTTTGTAGAGCGACTGAGTTTTCTCAGAAAATATGCTTGGTATGCATACATCTACGTAGATATATAGTTGTACAATATAGTGCTACAATCTTTTGGCATCGTTTCAGATTACTGTATCACTTTCGTGATCATTTGTTTTTTCAAATAAGGCAGTACAGGCATGTATGCCTGACACACGCCGTCAACTGTTTGGGTTTAAGGAATTATTTTATATGTATACTAGCGGACCCGACAGACGTTTTCCTGTCTACACTATTTTAATTTGAAAATTTCAAACTTTTTTTAATAAGCTAAAAAATTCTGGACCATTTTGTTGAAAATTATTATTCAAATGTTATGACAATATCTAACGATCCAGCACATGGTCTACAATAACACAATGATAATAAAACTTTTTTTTAATTTGATCGCAGCGCTAACTGTCGGGATAGACTAAAATTAAAATTAGAATATTATTTAAAATTTGACACTGCGATGGTAGCGCCGTCTGTCGCATCCAATGTAAAACATTCCAAAATCAACAACTACTAATAAATTAAAAATTAATTAAAAAAACATTGTCCAGCGGACAAAATTGTGAATCTAAACCATTCCCAGATCCCCTTGAACACACACAAAAAATTTCGTCAAAATCGGTCCAGTCGTTTGAGAGAAGTTCAGTGACATACACACTCACAGAAGAATTATATATATAAAGATTTCCGGTAGTTTTCGTCCACTATGGAAGTGAATATAAAATTGTTAAATAGAAAACGAACCTACGAACTTAGCGATGTGAGCCGCATACCAAAACCACTATACGATTCAAATTTACCCCTTATACTTTTTTATTTTAATAAATAAAATCACTTTGTAACATAAAAATATAACGTATACATTGAAAATGAGCCTCAAAACAATACATAGATCTATAATTTTATAGACTACCTTTCCTGTGATGAAAAGTTCTTTCCTGGTAACTATACCCTGGTTGATTGCGTCGGATATCGCCCGACCGACTTCCACTTCATTTCGGAAAAATAACGCTGTGTCGATGTATCTATAACCCGCTTTTATCGCGTTATATACTGATTCGTATGGTGTTTTCTAAAGAAGAATAAATAAGTTAGTAGATTAAGTCAATATATACTTTGACATTTTTTACCGAAAATTCTGACCGTAATTGAATACCGATATTAATTTAAGTTCTGCTTCTCAATTTAGATTCCATAGTAGGCTCCAATTTTCTGATTCAGTTCGAATTCTAGAATAGCGGTTTCCAATAAGGGTTCTAATATATCGGTTTTGTAGGATGCATTCAGAAGTTTTCAGTATATTCTCTCTCTCTATCGTTGAGCATACTGTAAGTATGTGGTAACTGTCTACCGCTAAAAATATTTACTATGAGTAATATTAACATACTTAATGTTACTATTACTTTATTATTACTACATGTATTTTGTGGTAAAACTACTTTGCAAAAATTAATAAAACCTACGCTAGAAAAATGTATAAATATTTTAGAAAATCGTCGAAATGAACTGGTACTTTCGGTTAATGATTTTTTAAGTTTTATTAGATTTATTAGTTTAATTAAAATCAGTGAAATAAAAAAAATATTTTATTAAACAGTCAGATTATGAGACATCACATCTAGGACATAAAAAGATCTTTATTTGAGTTTTAAAGACGTCGATTTTTAGATAGGTAACTCAATTTTTTTAGTCTTCGAAAAAAAAAATGTTGTAAATCATGACGAACTAACTGTGAAATATTAATCAAAATATTTAACTTACCAATATAAACGTCCCGAAACCTATACCCGGTACTTCGTTAGCGTCGTTTAATTTGTAAATTGGATATTGTTTCGAGTGCACCTGAAATCAATACTGTACTTAGTATGTGTTACTCGTGTTATAAAGTTTCGGCTATATATACTTAACTTTTAACTATCGGTGTTTCTTTGCTGTATAAAACAAGCTAATCTCAAGAACCATTTGGTTTAAAATGACAAAATTTATGTTAAATTCTCCATTTATCGATCAATTTACTTTTAATTTATTAATTAAATTATTTATTTTATTTGTTTAAATAAAAATATATTTAATAAAATTAAATCAATGGGTTGATCCTTCCTATTGTTATTTAATTTTCATCATCAGGAGGTTTATTATAGTATTTATTCACCAAACTAGAGTTTCTGAAAAACCGATTTAGAACGAAATGCGCGTAATTATGCGTATAATTCAATAAAAAAATCATTTATTTGATTTTTGAAAAACTCGATATCAATTTACCAGACAGCATATAATATATACTTCCTAAATATTTATAAATGATAAAATATTTCTTGACCTTTAGACAAGAATAATAATATTGAAAGAATGTTCGAAAAATTCTATTACGATGTTTTACATTATAGATTTTTGAGCTAAATTTTAATTATATTAACACATATTATTTACTCACCAGAGCAGCACAAAATAATATCAAGCTTAAATTCCACATTTCTTTTATCAACGAGTGTTGAATTCGCTGTTCGTTCATAAATTGGTGATGACTTGTCGCCGCTCTTAAATATAACAACAACATAATCGAACAAATTATATTTTAAACAAACTCGTTTCGCGCCTTCGTTCCGTGAATTTTATATTTATATCAAATAACGTAGTGACTTTTTATATAATTATGACTTTCAACAAAGTCAAATCAATAGAATTCGAATGAAAATATAACCCGAAATTTACCGTGCCAGACATGCTGATAACGACAAGTTGCACTTCAATATTGTGCTACTTAAATGATGATCTGAAAATTAATTATTCTATCGAGAATTTTTACGCGAGTACGTATGCAGTTCTTTTAACCGTGGTGCCTTGAAGTTTGTGTGGTATCTATAGATTTTTCTATTTTATTTCTTTTTTGTACTTGCCCTTAACTTCAAATAAAACGTCTAAGGGAAGGTGTACTACTTATCATGATACGAAACCTTGTTCGCCCACTGTAAAGGGCTCTTATGAATTAACATTATATATAACGTTAAAGAAAAGAGACCTTGGAAAATAACGCGAAAAATCTAAGATTATTGTGATATCTCTTGATCTAATTTGTGGCATTAGCCTAGCGTAACAAACACCATTTTCATTTAATTTTAGGTATTAATTATTATGTTATATAATAATCTGTAAAAAAACATTATTTAACATCTTTCTCATTAATGTAACATAACAATTTCTTTTTATTTTTTTTTCTCTATCTATTACAGTTTATATTTTAAAGGGGAGTGGTTTCCATTTTTGTATGTTTGTATGCAAACTCATAGAAAGATTTAAAAAGTTAAGGGAGTGAATTGTACAACAATTGTAATTATGTTTTACAGCCTAAAAATTGTAAAACCGTGAAAATGCAGAACAGTCTGATTTTTTTAAACACATATTATGTACAGTCACGCTATACGCTTTCTGGTTATATTCATTGAATGAAGAAATCATTTGAATAAAGGGCTCTATAGTTTTAAACTTAACAATAATCTATGTGTTAATAAGAAAAACTTGTCATTATTATTACATAGTGTTTTAAACGTACACACTTGCCCTCAGTTTTTAAAAACTTCGCCTAAAAGTTATATCTTTTTAAGATTTCAAACGAGTTGTACAAAACATTTTAAAATAAAACATCTATATAATGCGTTATAAAACTTTCAATGTATTAAATACCTTTTTTTCTATTATTAGTTTCGTTTTATTCTACAAACGGAGGATAAGGCCAAAGATATAAATTTCAAAAAGATTTTTATCTGGATACGCCAAAGAAGGCAATATAAACGTTTTTTTAGTTCCAGCGATTCCAACTTTAATTTGACTTACATATATTTTTTAAACAAACCTTATTTATGATGAAGGCAACATAATATCCAAGTGCAGCCTTTAGATATTAATTTTAGTTTTTATTTAATTTTATTATATGTAATTATTTTTTCTTTATGTAAATAAAACAACCAGATTTCATTACACACCTTTATTAACAATTTATATTCAAAAAATGTTATATGCACTTAATCTATCTGAAGAATTTTATTATCTGTGAGAAGAATATATAAAATATTAAATATGTATTTGAAATTTTATACAAAAACAATAAAACGAACAAGTTGTATCACGTGTTTCGTAATCCAATAAGCAAACACCCTTTGCCTTCAATTTCTACATCTGTTTGTGATCATTTGTATTTTCTAATAGCCAAGTAGGTAATCAGTGAACTTGAAAATTGTACCATGGAGTTTAAGGAATAATTCGACAATAAAGTAAAATTAATAAAAAACTACATAAATATAAAAATGGGTTCCTAAGACTGATAGAAGCTGTAAAATAGATTATTCCTTAAAAAACCCAATTCATATACTTTAGTGTTTATATCGTAAGTATTAATTGTCGAAACCTCTTTCGTCGTGAGTTTAAAGTCGTAAACATCGATGTTTTCTTGTATATGGGTCGAGTTGTCTGATCGCGGAATGGGTATTACATTACGGTCGATCTGAAAAATAAATTACAATACATTTATATCATATTTCAATTACATTAATAGATTTAAATCGAATTAAAATTTAATATTTAATTTAATGATATTGCGTTCTATTTTTGTCGCTTATTTTTTTATTTGAGTTAGAATATTCTCAATTATAATATTTAAAATACCTGTAGAAGAAATAATCTATATTTTTTTAAATGTCGAATAATATCTACGCTGACTTAACTCCAAAGCTTTTTAACGTTAAAATAATGAAAAAAAATAAACCTTTATAAAATTACTTCAATTTGAAATGAAACAGTGTTTAATCCAGACGCCTTTTAACAAACAAACAAACATCAATTATTCATATAGGTAACATAATGTACACTTATACTTAAAAAAATATATACATTAAATGATTCTAATTTTACATTTACTGCCAGTTCTCAAATCAAGGGCGTAGAACGGAAGAGAAGAACTGACAATAAACTCTCCGCCACTCTCGTTAAAAGCCAAGTTTTTTTTTTACACAATGTTTGTAAGGAGCTGCAACCATTACACCATGTTCTATTGACATCTTGAGTAATAAAGAATAATAAAATAAATTAAAAACAAAGATTTGTCCTCTATCAGCAGGAGGCATGGTGAAATAGGAGCGCGCACTTACATAATTGTGAGAACAACATGCCAATACGTAGTATAATCAATTAATATCACCGCATACACGAATTCAAGTACGACCAGTCACTACAAGTGACTGACACAAACAGTGTACATACTTTAATTGAATTGTTAATAATTTTTTAAAAGCTTACTAAATAACGCATGGCTATTTGCGACGTCTTCTTTCCATACTTATTCGCTAACTTCACAAAGTAGGGGTCATCAAATCTTGGTGGGCCGAAATCTTCCATATCAATTCGACGAGGGACCATGTACCCGAAGGGGGAATACGCCATCACTGCAATGTTGTTTACCTTACAGTATGCAACCAAAGCGAGGTTCGGATACGTGGGATTAACCTGAAAATATTACTTATATAAAGTAAAATGCTAGGCATAGTAGCTTTTTCGTATGAAAATCTTACATGGATTTCCATTGATTGTATAATAAAATTATATTCAACTAAATGTTTAAATATAGGCTAAATATACTTTTACAATTCCTTCATTTTCTTAGATTAAATACCTCAATTTCGTTGACAGCCGGTGGAACGTCACATAACGTTAGTATCCTGTTTATTTGTTTGCTATTGAAATTGGACACACCGATGGACCTGGCTAATCCTAATTTTTGTGCGGTTTCCATGCCGCGCCATGTTTCGACATAGTCCAGACAAATATTTTCACCTTCACTCTGCGATTACGACATGTAATTTTAACTATACAATTCTGTCCCTGGGCTCTTTGGCCGTCCTTTAATGATACAAAATATTTTGGAAATAAACAAAGTTACTCAGGAGTAATTTTGCAAGCTAAGGACTAAATGATATTCGAAATCACTCCAATACATTTTCAGTTTTTTGGTGGTCAGTATAAATATTGAAAAATACAAAATTTTCATTTTTAATTTAAAAAATTACATTCGGTTTGTTAAAAACGTAAGTTTTGTAAGTGAATCCTTATAATTAATTTTTTTTATAACTTAAATAACAAAATGTAAAATCTAATAATTAACATATTGTAATTTTCCCTAATGTCATAAAGTTATAATGAATTAAGGAGTTTGTAAAATAAACAAATACACGAATAACAAGATAAAAAAAAATTACCGTCGTTGCCATCGGCATATGTATCAAGTACAAATCTATGTATTCTAAGCCTAGCTTTTTTAACGACAACTTAAGAGCCGGTATGACTTGCTCCTTCCTGTGGTTCGAGTTAAGTAACTGTAACAAATATTTATATTAAAAAAAAACCCTAAAATCTAACACAAATCATTATAAATTTGTTTGATTTTTTAAATTCACAACAATGTTAGGTATACATAATATAATTAGTCAGAGTGGAAGTGGTCTCTCCTAGGTGTCTTGGGATCTGAATTGCGACCTCCACGTATGCCACCAGGACTGGGTTGAGAGTATACTCACCCGTCTACGTCTACGACATTTTGGACCTGCGGTGCAGACCTTCGTTAAAGCTGTGGTGAGTTGAGGCCATTTGGCCACATTTATATAGGGGCATAGGAACCACTTTGTCAGAAATATGTAAGGCACGAGCCAATACACTACCCGAAAACGGATCTATTCTACATGACATGACCACAGCCCAACGTCGATAATACTTGATGTTAATCAGTGACAGTCCATGGGTCGAATTCGCGGTATATCTTCAAATTTTTTGACTTTTATTATAATATTTCGATTAAATACCAACAATATATCGCTTTATTATAACATTGTATAATTTGTTTCGCGGATACCTTGTAAAAAATATCTAATATAGTTATTAAACTTATCGTAACAAATTGTTTACTACAGATACAATTTGAAAACCACTTATTATTCAGAAACAATAGATATCAATGACGTCTTTATTAATTATTAGGCCATGGGCAGGCATTATTTAATATCTTTGACAAGTAATAATTAAGCGCTTTCTGAAACAAGGGCATCACGTAAATGAATTATTATTTTATTAGTTTTCATTTAGGTTATCAAACCTGTACCATTATCAGCTTTACCGACGCACCGTATTGTTTTAACACCTACAATACGTGATGATCCTAGGCGTGAGAATATGGAACGAACGAACGAAGTGTGAACGAAACAGAGTGCTGTTTGATTGAGATTGGTCAACAGTTTTTATCAGTTCAACAAGTTTTTACACGCAACATTATGTCTAATAATTTACATCCCTTGGATTTAGTTAGGAGCGTAATCATGCCGTAACTGATGAATAATTATGATAATACTTCAAAAAAATGTTCACAAAACAGTTGCAAAAATGTATCTGCCCCATTGGTAAAACAACAGTAACTTTAATAGCATCAACAGACAGCCCTGCACAAAGCGCTTTCGTAATAGTTAATGGTTAGGTTTAGAGTAATAAATGGTCGTACATACTTTTCCACTGATAAACAATTCGGCGCGTGTAGCGATACCACGTTCAATGACATCGCGTAGACCTTTTCCTACTTCTTCTTCATTTCCGTATAAGGCAGCTGTATCAATAAGCCGATATCCCGCTTCAATCGCTCGCCTAATAGATTGTGTAGGAGTTTTCTAAACAAAGTCACCAATATGCAAAATTTCTTTCTTAACATTAAAGGAAAAATGACAATTCAGTGTATAATTGCCGTTAGGGTAAAAGCCGGATAGTTGCCCCACTTTTCGAAAAAGCTTTATTTTTTTAAAAATATGAACTTGCTGAAAATTATTCAGTATGTATCTCACAACATAGGTCTTTTATCTTCTATAAAAGCCTATTTTTGTATACATAATTAACAATGGTTTTGAGTAAATACTGTTTTATTTTATCTCTCAGAAGAGGGATAGTTGCCTACTATGGCGGATAGTAGCCTAGCGTAGAAAATGCTTCGGGGGATACTTGCTTCGTGCGGGGATAGTAACCTCAGTATGATTTTTATTTTGGATAGAAAGACATTTATATCAATTAGAGTAATCTTTATTATTTATATATATATATTTAACAGTTTTTATAATTTACTGAGATCTTTCATTAAGAACAATTTTAAATATTAATTAACATTATTAAATAGTTTTCAGATTTAATTATAAAAATTATTTAAATTATTAAAATATTATTTAAACTTAAAGTTATGTAAGTTATTATAAAATATTAGCATTTATCTTAAAAATACAACAATTTGGTAATCAACTTTGGTATTAAAATTAATTTTTACTAGAAGCTAAGGTTTCTAACATTCCACATCTCATACAACAGTGTTTGAATGTTGTACATGTTTCATGCAACCACATCCGACACATCCGAATCCAATCTGATTTTGATTTAGTTAAATTGTAGTTATCAAAACATTGAGTTAGTTAAATTGTAGTTATCAAAACTTTTTTAGTCATATTTACTATTGAATTAGCATTTTTGACTTTTAATATCTTTCGAGTGTCTCTAGTCGATTTCTCGTCTTTTAGATTTAAGACATTTTCTTCACTTCCACTGCTGTTAGAACTGTCAGAACTGTAAATTGGTAATTTTCTCTTCCTTGATGTTTTTACTTTGTCCTGTTTCATAATATCTATGTTATCAGATTCAGTCTCACTGCTAGTCATATCAATATATTTTTTAGTCTTTTTCTTTTTTTGCGGTAGCCCTTTTTTCTTCTCAATGCTTTTCTTGTCCCCAGCTGGTTTGTTTTTTTTGGTCTTTGTGGTAATTTTAGTTTTCGTAAGGGGCAACTATCCGCGACAGTAAGTAGGGCGACTATCCTTTTTGATGCGGATACTTGCCCTTTTTATTTGCGAAATAAATAAAAATTATTCAGGAATAAAATATAATAAACAATGTAATTTAAACTCTAATGCAAGCAAAAAAACAAAAAGTTGACTGAAACCACGATCAGTAATAAAAATATTCAATAGAAATTACTTCCCAATATAATTATTACGCCCGTCAAAGTTTCGCCGCGGAAGATTTTTGCTCACACGGACAAAACACGTGCGCCTATTCCGATGGCTTATGCGGCATCGAGGCCTGCGGGGCGGTCACAACTTATTGTAGTACAGCGCTAACACAACTTATAATCGTAATATAGTTTATTAAACACCGGGGCATGTATCCGTCCGAGGCAACTATCCGGCTTTTACCCTACATACTTGTATATATCATCTTGAATATGCTGATAAATTATCACTAGTATTGTTCATTCTTTTGATTCATTATTTTATGAACCGAGCTTATTATCGACATCGGCAAGTAAAGGGATCCTTCGGCATTCCTACTTGCAAGCGCACACTGTCGAAAACTATGTCTTCACCGTCCTAGCTACCACCGAGTGTTGCCTCGGAGCCGGCGGCGCGGTGGGTGACGGCGTACCGAAGGATCCCGAAGCAGCCTCAAAGCTGTCTATGCAGTAGCCTCAAGCTTACCGAAGCGGTATTTTTGTTATTATAATCAAATTATATCATGTAATTTTTTTACTTTATTGCCATGAAGTTAATGTATTATGCTTTTTGCGTGCCCATGCCGATAATGTGCGCCGGGCCTTATTGTGCATACTTGCGATCATACGTGAGTAAAACTGAAAATGTTAAGAACTGGCCAGTTAGAAACATTGCTAATGAAAACTTCTTTTGAATTTTAATTTTAGACCTCTTTGGTAACCTTTAGTTTGGTTTGGTTTGGTAACCCTGTATTGCATTCATTTGTCATTTGTTTTAGTGAATGAAATCGGCATTGTGGCAAATCTAAAACTCGGTCTACTTTCGGTCAATTTTTAAATATTATAATTAATAAATATTACTTTTGTTGTAGGCTTACTCAACAACAAAGCTATGATAAGCTGCGATTAGGATTTCTTAATGAACCCCATCTCGTGCCACTATTTACAATTAGTTTAACGAGTTTAGGCGTGGATCTAGCAATCTCAATGATGACCCGCGTGCGGGACGTCCTTCAACAGCGACTACTGAAGGTAACATCAGTGCTGTGCAACGCATAATAGAGGACGATAAGAGAGGGACTTATCAGCAGACACGGGCAAGCCTAGACATTAGTATGAAGGCACTGGTGAAGTTCAAAAATATTACACGAACGTGTAATCTTTGTACCAGATGGATTCCTCATACGTTAACCGAGAAATACCTTCGCATGGACTGGTGTCGCCAAATATTAGATAAGTTCAGCGGCGGTGACTCAAATGCTGTATTTGACATCGTGACAGGTGTTGAAAGCAGCGAACTATTGCTAGAAACCCGAAACCAAAACACAATCAGCTCAGTGGGTGTTTCCTTTCTGGCAACGGCTAACTAAGATAAAATAAGGAAGAAGTCAGGGAAAAATGGTGATTGCCTCATTCTTTGGTAGGAAAGGTCAATATGCGACAGTTGTGCTAGAAGAATGAAGGACAGTTACTGCAGGCTGGTATGTCAATCGCTGTTAGCAGTGTTAGCCGGTTGTCTTGCAAAAAATTCAACAGGAGCGCCCTCGAAGCAGGATCCTCCTTCACCACGACAATGCTTCAGCGCACTCCGCAAAATGGACTGTTGAATACTGGGCTATGGTAGGTGTCAAGCTAATGAGTCATCTGCCATACAGTCCTGACCTGGCACCCTGCGACTTTCATTTATTCCCAAGAACTAAAGATAAAATTCAAGTTTACGAAATGCCATAGGGATCTCCTAAGGAAGAATGGGCCCACTGCTTTCTCAGTGATTCCATCGAATGTAGAGAGGAACGGAAATAACTTAGAAAAAACAATAAAAGTATTGGCAACTTTCTATATTGAGCCGTTTTTTATCTTCTAAGCATTTTCAGTGTTACGTAGGTACTAGCGAAAGGGCAGTCAGTTTTGTACCTTTAGCTTAGTTGAATGCAGCACATGGCGCCTTCACATCCAGCAATTTGCTGGATGTGAAGTAACGTAACGTACGTAACAATTTTTTTTTACGATCAACAATCCTTCGCTAGAAACATCATTAAAATATTACAATACAATTTTATAACGGCTAATCTTTGATGTGCTTAGACTGGAGAATATTCTACTCTCTCAGCACTCTTAAGCATACCCCAGTGTTACTCTGTCTGTATCTTGCGAAACTTACGTATTACGAAAATATTTGACGTTATTACGTCTTAATTCGACGAACGCTGGCTGGACGCACAAAAATATCATTACTAATTGTCACGTTCCGCGTTTGGCTTATGACGCATTTAAGTCGTTAATAGGACATTGTAATTAATATATTTTGTTTGAGTAATAAAACATAATAATTAATGAGTGAAAATGATTGTTAAATTATCGAAAAACAATTTATTTTTAAATTAATTTCATACAAGATAATAATAATTACATCAATTCAATCATGAAATAATGTTTTCTTATGTATTACGTAAAATTATCGTCCGTAAACAGATTTTACAAACAACCAAATTTTTTAAATAAAAGTGTGAATAAATGCTATACGCAAAAGCTATATAAAAACCATAATATTTTTTTTTAAATAGTCCGATTGAAGATTTCTAAACATAAAAAACTTACCAGACTATATGTACCAAAAGCAAAGTCTGGAATCTCGTTACCATCGTTAAGTTTTATTTTGCAACCATCCAAAGAAACTAGCTGAAAATTATTAAAAAATCAATTAGGTATACACACATGTGCACCAATATATTTTATCTTCTAATAACACAAAATAAACGGCGAAGAAAACCGACATCTGACCGAAAGAATACTTTAGTGATGTCATAAAAGTATGTGATGTCAGAGTATATGTACCAAGAGTATTCTTAATATGATATGACTGAACACAGTTTTTTTAATAAGAAATGTTGGCTTTATAACGAACACGGGTTGACTGAAATTTTTCTCAATTTTTCAACAAGCTAAGAGAAATTATTCAATAATCTGTAATGTGATTTATGGCCGCTTCAGTAAAGGCATATCACAAATTAGAGGATTATAATTTCCATTATATTACCCTCGTTTGCTGAAGGCTCGTAGTTTCAGAACATTTGTATTCGAGTGATACAGTTTTCAGGAAACCGGTTTCCAGGCGTTTACAGGACTAGTTATACCCCTATAATGAAGGAATAACCTTGACCAAAAGGTGGGGGACAAGGAAGGAATGATACGCAAGAGAAAGGGACGACAGAAATCTTCTCGAAGCCACACAGATTCTCTAAAGCCGGGTCCACATTTGTAGCATGTTGACGTATCACGATCAGTCGTATCGTATCTACTATTTGTATCATAAATATGGTCGCTCATTTTGTCCATCTCGTATTTTTAAAAATATATTTAAGCGTATCTTGTAAAAGACGCGACCATAGTTATCAAATACTGTATCATGTCAGTGTATCGGCTTTTGCTTTTCAAATATAGACGCTCACTTTTCTTCCGACGTATCTTTTCCCTTTCCGTGTCTTTCAGTGTGCCTTTCCCTTCTCGTACGGTTCAGTAATGTCTTCGTTCTCAAAAGGTTAAGCCATGTCAGCAATTGCTCACAATTTGGCGGTGACTTGCCCCTGTTATATTATCATTAATAGTATTTCACAACTTGATAAGTTTTATAACACTTTCGTTAACCCAGCTGATCTTGTTCCTTTTTCACTGCGATTAACAACTACTATACTTCGTTCAACAATATGTATTTCACTGCATTTACGTTCAAACTTGTTTCGATGCGACATGTATTCCCTTTGATGATCGCGAAAAAACCGACAATGGATGGTTCGCCGTGTATCATGTATCGTATCGCGATACAGTATCGTGATACAGTATCAAAATACGTCCATACCACCGATCGTGATACGCGTATCGGATACGAGGCATATCATGATACGCGGTTAGTGCGGATCGGGCCGTATCAGATACGGCATGTATCATTAACGAGTACAATATGCGTCCAAATTAGCGATCATGATACGCGCCGAAGCCACGCAACGGAGATACGATACACCGAAATGCTACAAATGTGGACCCAGCTTTATTAAGACGCAATACGACTAGGACGGAGAAATGTGCAAATTAATTGTGCAATCGCTATTCAGTAGCAATCCGGCCTAGAGAGTTCTTGAGTATCGTTCAAGATCATTCCCAGGAAAATATAAGCGAGCCGAAATTCAGTTTCGAGTGCGATAAAAAGAGACTAACACCGAAGTGATAAAGTGTGAATAGTGATGACGAGTGATAAAGTGTTGTGTGACTTCCGTAATTAAAGTTACTAGTGACGGTATTTTGTGTGTTTCTGTGCGTTATGACATTGTAGTAAAATCGTTGAGAAAATTATATTAAATCAACTTGTAAGTCATTTTAATGTAAACAAATTATTACATGATAATCAGTTCGGTTTTACCAAGGGTCGCTCGACAGCCGATGCCGGTGTTGAGTTATATAGATATATAGTTGAGGCTTGGGAGGAGTAGCATGACGCCTTACTGAATCTTCTGACTTCCTATTTACACGGTAGAACTAAGAAGGTTGAAGTGAATGGTATGAGGTCCTTTGGGTCGGCAGTAGATATGGGGGTACCACAGGGCTCAATTCTTGGCCCTTTCCTCTTTCTTGTTTATATAAATGATCTACCTTTCATGGTAAAGAAAAAACATCAGATTGTTTTGTTTGCAGATGATACGTCCTTGATTTTTAAAATCAAACATGAAATAACGAATTTTGACGATGTAAACAAAGCTCTCTCTTCGATTGTTCATTGATTTAGTATGAATAACCTTCTGCTTAATGCAAAAAAAAAACGAAATGCATTAAATTTTGTGCAAAAAATGCAAGGGTTATGCATACTAGACCAATTATAAATGAGGAATTGAATCTGGATGATACAACTGTATTTCTTGGAATCACCATGGATTCAAAACTTCAGTGGTCCCCTCGGATTGGCGAAGAGACTTAGTTCTGCAGCTTAAGCGGTTAAAAAAATTCGCTCACTGACTGATGTCGACACTGCTAGAGTTTATTTTAGTTACTTTCATAGCTTAATGACGTATGGCTTATTATTATGGGGTCAGGCTGCTGATGTCGAATCTATTTTCATTCTGGAGAAGAGGGCTATTCGTGCAATCTATAATTTAAAATGTAGGGAATCTCTGAGAGATAAATTTAAGGAAATTAATATACTTTCCTTTCCCCCGCAATATATTTATGAAAATATTATGTATGTATACAAAAATTGTGATAAGTATACTAGAATAGAACATACGCACAATGTCTATACTCGGAACAAACGCAGGCTGCAATTTCCCCGTACTAGACTGTCTAAAATTAGTAATTCTTTTTTGGGAAAAGGGATAGTCTTCTTTAATAAAATCCCAGAGGCTCTTTTATCTCTGCCTTTTATTAAATTTAAGAAATGTATTAAAGAAAAGCTGTGTAAAAAGGCTTACTATAAAGTTAGTGATTATCTAGTTGATAAAAGGGCCTGGAACTAGTGCTGGGCTTTTCTTATGCCGGCTTTTTCTCTCGGCCAACACCTTCTGTCTTCTTTGCCGATGAGTAGGGATGCCAACAGGCTCGAATTTAATGACGTGGAATAAGTGATACCATTATGTTCCTATGTTCCAAAATAAACGTATATTTTTTCTTTCATTTTAGTGTAAAAAAAATTCTCGTAGATTTATAGAAAAATAGATCCTTGAAGAGATCTATGGCGTTTTTATACGATAGCTTGTATAAACACGCCGTTTCGTTGTTTCTTTCTAACCAGTGGCATCAAAACACTGTTCAAACAGGTGGACATCATATTTGAGAGAAAGAACAACAGTGGACTTGGTTTTTATATGCCTATTAAGGTATTTGCTGAGCGGTGAGCTAAAAAAATACGGGGAACATTTAAGGTTTTATTATTTAAATTCTTCCTCATTTAAGTATATTAATAGCCTATAAATTCAGATACTAACATTTAATCTTTTTTTTCTATATTAAAGTGAAACAGTTATTACATCGTTTCAAACTTTTTCGTTTATATGTTACACGTCGCGTGGCGGTCGGCCGCGGAGTAGGGATAAAGTGAAAGGCGCTCGTCATAGCAGCTAAGACTAAAACGGCGGCCCCTACAGTTCGCAACAGCTGACCGTGTAGTGTATAGACTATTATTCATTTGTGCCAGCGCTCTACGCTATTCTGTTTGTTTTTGTCAGTCTTTAAGTAAATGTTGTTTATTTAACGTGTATATATTATAATCTAAATAATTGTTATTAATTATGTGTACATAATCTAAATAATTGTTAAGTATTATGTATGTCGTACTCTCTAAGATTTCACACACAGATTTCAATAAAAATATTAGTTGGAGACTTAGTCTACTTTTATTATTTCCCATTATCATTCCAATTTTCAAAGTATAAAATTAAGATTGATAAAGCGATTATATACCTTTAGTGGAATATTGTTCCAAAAATGTTTAGTTAAATGTCTATAATCTGAAAAATTCATTTTAACCGTGGCTTCATAAACAATGAACAACACAATGCTTTTCTTTGTATTATAACGATAAATTTTTTTGGGAAATATCATCAATGAATGTCAGAGTACCTTAAACATGTTCACAGTTTCTAATTAATATATTTAGTCTTCGGATTGCATATCATTCATTATCAAAATGTAGAAAACTAAAAAGGAGGGACGAAAAAATTTATCCTTTCGCTTTGAAAAAGACATAGATAATTGGTTTTATATTATATCTTGAAATTTATTCCATGGTTTTATCGTTATATAATGTAAAATTTAATCTTAATTACATTCTTAGTTATGTATTACATTTTACTTTCGTTGAGCGAAAACGAAAAAAGGAAAAAATTAAAATTTTATTTGAAAATCAAAAAAGAACATTAAAGTCTACCTTTGGACCTTTATTAGTAGTTTAAATAAAATTGCTAAAGCGTATTCGTAGTTATATGAGTGGTTCTAGCTAGAACATTTATAAATACGTACTTTATTATGAATGATAAACTCCCCAAGTCGTGCAGAAACATTCCAATTTTAAACGAGTGTCAAAAGCTTCAAATCATGAATTTTGACATATGATGTTAGATAAGTACTTCTCGTGATATTAACCTGACACTGCCTAAATAATTCTGAAATCTGAATTCTGTGGATTAATTCCGGCCGCTTTCTCTCAATTTTTCCAATTCCACCATACACAGCATCACCTTGCTGCGAGTTAACTAGGGTTTCACCAGTCTGTGAAGCCTGACCGGCCTTTGACCACGACGTTTTTTACACGTTCTTGTCGTACGTGATCCCCTTTTCATCACCAGTTATCAGATTCTTCAAAAATCATTCGGTTTCATTACTTCGTAAGAAAGAATTACAAATAGATACACGGTTAATTAGGTTTCTTCTTCTTTCAGTGAGCTCGTGAGGTATAAAGCTATTTTGGGTACCAAGTTTTTTCAAATGCACCAAAACTGTTTTGTGGTCAATTTCCAGTTCTTCAGCTACGTCGTAACTACTGATATGCCGCTCTTCATCGACTTCCAAAAATGCCATCCATTTTAACTGTAATAGGACGACGAGAGCGACGTGCAACTTTGACATCAAAATTTCCGGATTAAAACGCTTAAGCCAAATTTGTGCTACTCTCACAGATACTGCACTAGACCTATTGACCAATAAACATTGCAATTTTTTTCGCGGCTTGCGTTGCATTTTTACCTTTTTTGTAGTAAAATTTTAATATTTATCGAATTTCTTCATTTAATTCACTCATCTTGACGATACGAAACATAAATAAGAATCACACATTTTCTTAATTTGAATTTGGAATTATCTTCTTTAAAATTTAAAATTGTATGATACCAACACTAACCAGATACAAATATATAGCCAAGAGATTTTATTACAAGTTGATACATACTATAATGCGAAAGGAGTTTTTGACCGAATATGTATGGGGGGAACAAAAAGTAGATGCATGCACCATTGCTTTCTATGCACTGTTGCCATCTTATTTAGATAGTTTTTTAGTAATGGAATCAAATCTACTAAATACCCAATTGACGGGAATGGCTAAAATCTTTGAAGGCGGTTTCCCATCAAGATTCGGAATACCCCATCAAGTTTAATTTTTTAACTTGAAAGAAATTATCCAGATTTGGAATAAAATTGTAATCTGTTGGGGCAGGGTCGGGAAAGTACGTTGCATGTTGTTGATATTCCAACTGAAGGACCTCTAATTTGGAAGCAATCTGTTGTGCAGTGTGTGATCTAGCGTTGTCGTGAAACAGCAGTGGCAGCGATTGACCAGCATTGATGATAGCTTTTCCATCATGTTTTGCAGTTGCTGATAATAGACATCTGTCGTAATCGAATCGGCCAGATTTAAGAAAGTTAAAGTGCATGACGCAAACGCTCACAAGAAACCTTATCAAAGTCAATTTTCGCTTGGGGCAGGATGTGGCTGATACGGCTGTGTTTCAGCCATCGCGTTGAGCACTTTCGATTTTTGTACAGGATCCACTTTTCATCCCAGGTAATGATACGATTTAAAGTCCCTTCATTATTGTGCCGGTTGAGTAACGCATTCAACGCGCGCTTGTCGATTTACTTCACACAATTCGCGAGGTACCCACCTTTCAAGCTTTATTTACCTTCCCAATTTACCTCAAGTGGATTAATACAATTTTATCACTAACACCTGCAACTAACTCAGACGTAGTTTCAAAAGTTTATAACTAAAAACGCACCGTGTTTTCTTTTGCGACACCGCCGCCAACCAATCCATACAGCCATACAATCCTTCGAGCCGTTTCTGAACCAATGGTGCCACAGTGAAACTAGCACTTGTAAATAACGTGATATTTCATGTTTTCCATTTCATAAATAGTGTGACTCAAATAAAAATAATTAAAACAGCAAAACGTAACGGAACATGGTTTTCAAAGCTGTAAAAAATTGAATTTGGAATTCCTAACCAAAGAGGACATATTTGAGGTCAAAGTACGTCAAAACGTCAATTTCATATGTAAGGATCTAATATTGTACACTCAATAGAAAGTGAAAATTTAAAACAAAAGGCGATATAGTGCTGGTTTTAGTTTGGTGACAGCATCTCTAGTTCAATGGCAGGCACGCGACACAACCAATCAGAATAAAACGAAGCAAATTACGTATTCGTTTTAAGCTCCCAAACACTTAGGTCATATGCCAAAATTTGCAAGATTAAATCAATTTCCCCTCTACTTACCAGTGACGCTGACAGTAAAGTAAGTAACGTGCTACTAGTCGATGACTTCATCGTATTAACGTACATTTAGAACATTACATCGAGTGTTATATAAATTTCTGATTACTGGTATCTTTTGAAAATATAATTAAAGAAACTAGTTTGCGTGTAATGTTTCACTTGCTGGATACTCTTGAAACAAAATTTTATAACATTTACTGTCAGACAATGCTAATCATACATACATATTCTTAAAAGGCTGGCAACAAACTAAAGCAGTGGCAACGATAGCGTCAATTTATTAGAATTACCTTACATAAGAAAGCGTATGAATGAAACTGAACCCTGTTAATAATAAACAACTTTATCTACACCACAAAAGGGCGTTCTTATCGCAACCAAAAGTTTATTCTAGACTGTTGGTTAACAGACGGTTCAAGAATGCTGGCCTAAAAAAACAAGAAAGTACACGTAATAAAGTTAGGCAAAACATTGATATGTAACTTAATGTATCACGTACCTAATGTAAGTCTTCAGACAGCTATGGCGTTAAATACTAATGTATAGCACCAAAATAGTTAACAAAAGTGGATATAGTAAACCTTGAACGTAGAACGCGAATTGTAATTATCTATATTCTTTATTTTATAGTTATACTTTACTTTATGAGCTTGTAAATAATTAATATTGTGCATCTTAATCTAAAAGTACTTTGCAATATTTCAGTCATGGCAGTGAGGGGTTCTACTGATGAATGGTATATTATAGCAGAGGCAGGTATTGAGATACTTTCGAAATGGCTTCAAAACAACCTATTACATCTAAATATAACCAAAACGAAGTAATTGAGCTTTAGTTTCAGAACGTAGTAGTATTTCAGAGCGCCATACCGAAATCACTACCATATAACTTCAATCTTGCATCATCCGACACCTGTGTTTATGACCATTAGTCGAATATACAGAGAGCAACAAATATATAGGAGTAACTAGCTGTTACCCGCGACTTCGTCTGCGTAGAACTACTACTTCGTGTAAATTTGTTTGGACTGAATAGGCTCTGAAACTATAATGAAACGATTCTAATGAAGCCGGCACATTGAATTATTGAGATTAACATAGGTAGACTTTTCCTGACCCTGATCCCTGACTTAACTTAGTTTAATACGTTTTTGTATACGACATTTTTTGTTTTTCCTTCTTTGGTCAAAACATGTAGGTTTTGTGGACTCGATACTCGTGAGCACGCCACATACAGTTGCCCATGGGAGAAACAGTTTTTTTCTAAATGAACACCAGCTACTTTGAGTGTCTGTCCTTGAGCTTTGTTTATCGTCATAGCGAATGCTGCTTTCAGGGGAAATTGTACTCTTTTGAATTGGAATGGCAAATCGGTAGGGATTATTGGAATACGGGGAATTAACACTTCTTCTCCCTTTGCTGTTCCTGTCATAATTATTGCTCTCACAATATTGCGTCCCAGGTGTGTAATTTGTAGACGTGTGCCATTACACATTCTTGGTGCGTCAAGATTTCGCATCAACAGGACCGGGACATCTACTTTTAGCCTCAACTTATGGGAAGGCACCCCCGATAATTCTAAGGAGTTAAGAAATTCTACAGGGAACGATGTCACTTGCTCAGTGTCCATGACATTGTCTACGGACAGATACTCAACAAAATCACCTTCCACATCTGACATGATTTGTTCGTTGATCTGCCCCACTACTTCGTTTGTCGGTGCTAAAATTGCCCTTTCGCACAGCCATTGTCTGTTCTTCATATTGGTTGCAAGATCGGGATAGACGTTGTTCTTAAAGTCATCCATGTTACAGACTACATTACAAAATTCACGATTCAATGTAATCATTCCGTCACTATTTGTTTCCATACGGTCTTCTCCGATTTTCAGAAGAGCATCCGCATATTGCACCAATTGTGTATCACTGTGCAGTTGACTCGCATATTTGTAGTCAGACAAAAATTTTTTACATGCACCCATAATGGAGACGCTTTTAAACATGCTTTTATTTCATCTGCCGGCGTGCCTCTAGTAATTACCGGCAGAGTCTGTCTAAAATCGCCAGCTAAAAGTACCACCATACCACCCATGATACTTTGGTTACTCTTAATATCTTTTATGGTCCGATCTAGTACTTCTATCGCTCTTTTGTGGGACATGGTACATTCATCCCAAACCAACAGCTTACATTGCTGTAACATTCGTCCACGGTCACTATTTTTAGTAATGTTACAAACTGGCATTTCCTCATGAGCTAAGTTCAATGGCAGTTTAAGTACTGAATGTGCCGTTCGGCCACCATTAAGTAACGTAGCTGCTATTCCAGAAGAAGCTACAGCAACAGCAACTCCTTTATCTTTACGAATTTGGGCTAAAAGTAAATTTAAAAGAAATGTTTTACCCGTGCCTCCTGGCGCATCCAAAAAGAATAAACCACCTTCGCCACTTTCGATTTTTTGCACAACATTCTCAAAAACTAATCTTTGTTCTGGGTTTAGACGCGGAACAGACTCAGTTATTTGTTGTTGTAAAGAAGCAGCATCGTAACTCAATTCTCTTATTATATCACTGCAAACTTCCCCAGTTCTTTGCGGCCTGCTCAACCCAAAATCTGACAAATCTTTCCCAGTTATAGTTATGACTTGGTCTTCTATCTTTGTTAGGGCTTCATTAAAAATGAAATCATTGTATGTCACGTTTGGATTATGATGTTGTACTCTGTGTAAAATATCGTCGGCCATTTGAATTTTGTACCTTTCCCACAGTTGTTGAGGGTTTGAAAGCCCACATGTCGCTATTAGTATAGCAAAAAGCATTCTCACCTTGGCCGCTGATCTACATTGTGCAGCCTCTTCCAGTGTTATATTCCAATGATTGTCATCCTCCAATAATCCTCTTGCCTCACATGCCTCTCGAAATGTTGAAAATTCTTGATTGTTGTATTTTTTGAGATCATTGAAAGAGGTTGGCCCACGCACATGGTGTAGAAGCATCCTTAAACAAAAACATTCCATGTTAGTAACATGGACTGTGTAAACCCGTCCTAAGGCATCTCCAGATTTGACACCAGGCCAGTTCTGCACCGAAGTTCCTTGAATTCGGCGTTTCCAAGTTTTTCTGGTTGCGTCCCATGTGTAATATCTCGGTACCTCAGCATACATAAGAGTTCTTCCAAACTCATCTCTTATGCAAAGTTCAAAAAAAGCTGTAAGGGTGGTTTTTGGTCGAGTAGATAGTCGCTCGTGGAAATTATCTTCTGTAAAATAAACTCGTTCACCGTTCTCTAAGTGTACACTTAGATGTGTAACGGTGGGGTGCCTTTCGTGCAACGGGAACCCTAATAACCGCCACACGGCTTCGTTGCTGCTAACATAACGACCAGATTGATATGTATGTACTTCATTTACGCGATTTGCAAGCTCTGTGCTCCTAAAATTGAAAATAGCTTGGTCACTGCCTTTGTTAATATATTTGCAGATATATTTGATAGCGCGCACTGAACTGCAAGCCTCAACATTTATATGGGCGTTAAATATTTTTAATAGAATAGCGGAATAAGGGACCACCCAACTATTATCAATAGTGACGTAACTCCCATTTCGTAGTTTCACAGATGCCGTTCGACCTCCGTCTGCTGGTGCTCTTCTACGATAGAGTGGGTATCCGTTTTCACTGTGGACAGTGTCTTTGTGTAATTTGCGAGGAAATTTCTTTGTGCATTTTCCATCTTTCATGCAAGGGCACTGAGGATTTTCAGGTCCACATGGACCATGAATCATGTTTTTAACTATAATATCATGAAGTGTCTTGTCAGTGCTTGGATCGGGTATTTCTGCGCTGATAATATTATCAATTTGATCGGGTCTCAACTTGTCTTTTAACCACAATAATATGTGGACATGTGGTAGGCCACGCTTCTGCCACTCTATGGAATACATAAAGCAGATCACTTCTCCAAATATTCTGCCTTTGGAAATAACAGACATAAGTTTTTTAACTTTCAACCTAAAAACTCTTGCGACTACATCATGCCTATCAATCGCGCTTTGACCCGGCATTAATTCATTTACTATTTCCGGCCATGCTGGGTTGCAAGTAAACGTAACGAATAAGTCAGGGCGACCATATGTACGTACATAAGCAAACGCATCCTGAGTATATTCGTGTAAGTACCTCGGACTATTTACAAATGAAGACGGTAAAATTATCATTCTACCAATATCATTTGGATTTAGATTAGCGTCATTCGCTACTGCGTCTTGAAGGTGGATATAATTTTCTGCTCTTAATTTAGTTTGATTTAATGTTATGTATCGTAATCGTTCACTTTCTACCTTAACGTACATATCAACATAAAACTGATTGGCCAGTTGCCTGCATCGTGATATAATATTAAAATCATTTTCTCTAATCATGATATGAAAGGCATAAAAGTCCATACATGATACCTTTTTGTTAGGCAAGGGCAGGCCAGTTACAGGATCGACTTGTGGAATTTGAAAGTGATACCCTTCTTGCCCTTTGCTAAATATTAGCGGATATTGTAACGCATCGTAAAATGTATGTGTATCCGGCACCCTAGTTAGTGTGTTATCACGGGCATGTAAAACTATATCACGGGAAGCAAACTGTTCACCACAAACCATGGCTGCGACTTCATTTATTAAAGGTGCATTATATCGTCTTTCGTGTTCCCCACTTGGTGTACGATCTGGGTGAATCACCAACTTATAATCATCTCCCGGCATTCTTTCTAAGGCTGTTGTGAAAGTGTTTATTAGGCGGTTATGTTCATGCAACATTCTCTGAATCTTTAAGACAATATCCTTTTCTACTAATTGAATGTTTTGACACCTGCGGTCAACCTCGTCGTTTTCATTTCCCATAAAATAAATCTGTAAAAATTTTGGTTGCTCATTATTTGTAGGAAGCAAAGAACCAATCCTATGATAGATTTGACCTTGGATTGTAAAAGTAGATGAAAACCCAGGCATAACCACCTCATTTTCTACACCAAATGACGTCATTTGAAAGCATGAATTATATTTCCTTATTTTGATTAAAAAACGCCGCGATTCGTTGTTATCACCTAAAAGTAAAGACTTCAATGGTTCCTCTGGTTCTCCAAGTATTGGAATTGAAACCTTGCCACCAGAACAACACATACCCGGAGTTTCTTCTTTCCACTTGAGTGCTTCACAATGTATACATTTTTTATCCATTCCACCTATGAGAAGTAATCGATGGTTATTATACTCAATCGATGGGTCATAATCAAAAGCAGCATTGTGGAATGCTCCCCATGTATACATTGTAAACGCATTTCTCCTTTCTGACTGCCGTTCAGCATTTAACACACGTCGTCTTTGGGATTCTTCTGGCATCTCTGCAGCTATCAATGATGCGTGTCGCTCAGCATCTAAAATCTGCCGGGCCTGAGTCTGTTCATAGGTCTCGGCAGCTCTTTGCGTTGCGTGTCGCTCAGCATCTATAATCTGCCGGGCCTGAGTCTGTTCATAGGTCTCGGCAGCTCTTTGCGTTGCGTGTCGCTCAGCATCTAAAATCTGCCGGGCCTGAGTTTGTTCATAGGTCTCGGCAGCTCTTTGCGTTGCGTGTCGCTCAGCATCTAAAATCTGCCGGGCCTGAGTTTGTTCATAGGTCTCGGCAGCTCTTTGCGTTGCGTGTCGCTCAGCATCTAAAATCTGCCGGGCCTGAGTCTGCTCCTCAGATTCTTGGGATCTAGCTACTTGCGCAGTTCGCAACGCGCTAAATTAGATTTACGCTTGCGAGGCATATTACTTAACCAGTTACCTACCTAAAGTAATAAAAACAGGTAAGTACTTATGCAAAAAAAAATTCTTTAGCTGACAAAAAAATTTAGTTAAAGGTACTGAGTACGAAACTATACTTAAGGTAGGTACTTATACACATGAAATAAAACAAAAACAAAACGAATTGCTAAACTAAAACTAAATGTTAAAAAAAATATACTATCCACATGGAATAAAAACAAAATGAATCGATAAAATTATATGCGAAACTACTGGAACTATTTTATTCACAAAACAACATTACTTACCTATTAATACTCAATAAAAACTATGCTGACCTTCTTAGGTACCGTAACTACTTACTAAATGTGAAAAAACTTAAAAAAACCTGCCTACTAATCTACTACAATTTTATACCTATCCTAAAAAATGAATTAAAGTATTTATTTTACCTATTAACTATAATTCTACCTACTACTAACTTATACTAAACTAATAATAACAACCAAAACAACTAAGTAAATAACACAAAATGCTTATCCAAGAAACCCTAAACACCAATGAAAACGTAAAGAAAGCGAATACGTTACGCTCAAAATTGTAGATATCGCATGCGTCCGCCAACGACGTCTGCCCTCACGTGTCTGCCCGTTCGGGTAAGCATACTTTGTTATCTACACTCCTCCCACCGAGCCATCCGCGTCCCCCGCACGTCTTTGCCGCCGCGCCGCGCAGCGCGCCCGCGCCCGCCAGCCCCGCCACACCACACCATGCATCGTCACACTCACACATTCATAGTGTATAGGCCGATGGGCCTGATGGACATGTCAGGCAGAAAGTATTCTAAAAGCTGGCTAGGAGTATTTGAATTATGCGATACATAACTGCACCCCGCGTTTTCACCCGCATAATTCCGGGATCGGGATCGGGATAAAAAGTAAAGATGTCCTTAGTATTGTCTTTTATTAACATAACTTTTACACATTTAAAGAAAAACACTTTTTTACGGATTATAGTTATGTATTATTGTATTTAAACTTATAATTATTTACACATAATTTTAAATTTAAACCGACGTTTCGCGTGCTTTACAGCGTGCGTGGTCACGGTGACTGAAGACAAAGGTGTTAAATGTCAAAAAGTATTACAGCTGTAGAAAATGTTGTGTTATCTGTATTTATTTCCCCGGAGTTGGTATCGACTAAAAGATGTAGGGTTTTTGCAGAAATTGCTCACGGTGTCCTCCATTTTTGCGGATTGTTTATTTTGAGATTTTAATTTGGATATTATTGGATCCCAGGTGTTTGATAATTTTAGGCCGTCCTCTCTATTGAAATTGGCGTGTTTTTTGATTTCAATGGCTTCGCGTACCAATCTTGGGAAGAATCTTTTTTCTTTCGCAAGTACTTTCGGTTGGTCAAAGCGTATGTAGTGATTAGGCCTATCTAGTGTGTGTTCACAGACTGCTGATTTTGTGTGTCGTCTATGTCTTATGTCCGCAATGTGTTCCTTTAGTCTGCTGGACATATTGCGTTTAGTTTGCCCTATGTAAGACAGGCCACAGTCGCAATCCAGTTTGTATATACCTGCATCTTGCAATGGGGTGTTACTTTTGATTGGTCTTAGGAATTGCTGAATCTTCTTGTGCGGCTTGAAAATTGTATTAATGGAAGCTCGTTTTAGGACTCGGCTAATTCTATCTGTAACTCCCTTCACATATGGCAGGTAAGCTGGCTGGCGAGGAACTGTTTGTGTCTTGTTTTTGTTTCTGTGATGCAGCCGGGGGATGCGCAACTTGTTTCGGTGTAGCACCTGTTTGACATGCTGTAGTTCCTCCTTGAGGTGGGCCGCATCACAAAGACGTTGGGCTCTCTGAAACAAACATTTACCGACAGAGAGCAGTTGTGACGGGTGGTGGTGGGATTCACCATTGAGGTACCTATCTGTGTGGGTTGCCTTTCTGTGTATTGTGTGACCTAGTGTGCCATCTGCTTTGCGTATAATTAAAATGTCCAAAAAGGGCAGACAGTTGTTGTTTTCTTTTTCAACAGTAAATTTAATGTTCTTGTGTATTGAATTTAAATGCGCTAGAAATGTAGATATTTTGTCATTGGGGAGTACTACAAATGTGTCATCGACATATCTCTTGTACAGTCTAGGTTTAACCGGGGCATTGGCCAGAGCTCTCTCCTCAAAGTCCTCCATGAAGATGTCAGCGACTATAGGTGACACCGGAGAACCCATGGCTACTCCATCAACCTGCACATAGAACTCATCTTTCCACATTAAGTACCCTGATGTGAGACAGTGTTTTACAATATCTACATAATCTGGTGACATGTTCTGTTCCTTAAGTCTTTTTGAAATTATATCTAGGCAGTCATTTAGTGGTAAGTTTGTAAATAGTGACTCAACGTCAAAACTCACCATAGTTTCGTTGTGGAGTAATTTGAGATCTCTACATGTTACCTCAAGGAGGAACTACAGCATGTCAAACAGGTGCTACACCGAAACAAGTTGCGCATCCCCCGGCTGCATCACAGAAACAAAAACAAGACACAAACAGTTCCTCGCCAGCCAGCTTACCTGCCATATGTGAAGGGAGTTACAGATAGAATTAGCCGAGTCCTAAAACGAGCTTCCATTAATACAATTTTCAAGCCGCACAAGAAGATTCAGCAATTCCTAAGACCAATCAAAAGTAACACCCCATTGCAAGATGCAGGTATATACAAACTGGATTGCGACTGTGGCCTGTCTTACATAGGGCAAACTAAACGCAATATGTCCAGCAGACTAAAGGAACACATTGCGGACATAAGACATAGACGACACACAAAATCAGCAGTCTGTGAACACACACTAGATAGGCCTAATCACTACATACGCTTTGACCAACCGAAAGTACTTGCGAAAGAAAAAAGATTCTTCCCAAGATTGGTACGCGAAGCCATTGAAATCAAAAAACACGCCAATTTCAATAGAGAGGACGGCCTAAAATTATCAAACACCTGGGATCCAATAATATCCAAATTAAAATCTCAAAATAAACAATCCGCAAAAATGGAGGACACCGTGAGCAATTTCTGCAAAAACCCTACATCTTTTAGTCGATACCAACTCCGGGGAAATAAATACAGATAACACAACATTTTCTACAGCTGTAATACTTTTTGACATTTAACACCTTTGTCTTCAGTCACCGTGACCACGCACGCTGTAAAGCACGCGAAACGTCGGTTTAAATTTAAAATTATGTGTAAATAATTATAAGTTTAAATACAATAATACATAACTATAATCCGTAAAAAAGTGTTTTTCTTTAAAGATGTCCTTTCCCAAGGTTCCATCTATCTCTATACCAAAATTCATCAAAATCGGTTCAGCGGTTTAGGCGTGAAAACGAAACAGACAGACTGTCTATGTCTTTCCCCAAGGTTCCATCTATCTCTATACCAAAATTCATTTAGTAGGCATATACGATACATAACTGCACCCTGCGTTATCTATCACTCGCATAATTACGGGATCGGGATCGGGATCGGGATAAAAGGTTGCCTTTGTCCTTTTCCAAGGTTCCATCTATCTCTATACCAAAATTCATTTAGTAGGGATATACGATACACAACTGCACTCTGCGTTTCCACCCGTATAATTCCGGGATCGGGATCGGGATCTGGATAAAAAGTACCCTATGTCCTTTCCCAAGGTTCCATCTATCTCTATACCAAAATTCATCAAATTCGGTTCAGCGGTTTAGGCGTGAAAAGGTAACAGACAGACAGACAGACAGACAGAGTTACTTTCGCATTTATAATATTATAGTAGGGATTATTACATGGGCTAACATAATTGAAGCCATCTGCTAGAATTCTAAATTAGCCTCCAAAAAGCTTGGTGTGCTCAGCAAGGCGAGACGGTACTTCACTCCGGATCACCGCTTGCAACTATACAGGGTGTCCCAAAAGTCGACGTCAAGTCGAAATTTTCCACACCAGTTATCAGAAAAATTAAAAAAAAAATTAAGTCATGTATTTTTGAAGTTATGGAAATTTTCCTTTTATACCAGAAAATGTACACCATGTGACAGTTTTTTCATTTCTGTTGTTACAAATATTTACTTTTTGCCAATTCTTTTTCTCTTACGTCATCCCGAATAGTGCTTTATGTAACCTATGATCCTCAAACCTGTGCCGATCACTCCAACTTGTATAAAAATGTCATTTTATACCATACCAAGTTTTCAAAATTAATTTTTCGCACTAGTTCAACTGTTCGTCCTGAAAAAAAATGTACCACTCCAGTTTGGCAAGCAGCTTTAAAAGTTCGCGAATTTAATAAGGATTCTAGCGTGGTATAACACTTACTTCATTATTTCTTAGATCGGCCATAAAAAATTTTTTTGTTAAACAAAGTCTGTTTTTAAAAATTTCTCTGGAATTACAAAAAACGATTCAAGTGTACCCAAAGCGTTCCTAATAACCACAGCGTGGTTTAAATAAGATGGCGTAAAGTGTGAGCGAGACAGATAGTGACGCTACTTATTGCTATTGACACAGCACTACGGGTCAGTACGCACTACGCAACGCTCCTTCGTTTACTACGCATCTTTTCGTATTCGCTGGTGTTATTTTGTGTTCTAACTACTTTGGCTTCGTTTACGGACTTGTTTGCTTGTGATTTGGATTTTACATTTGTGATCTACGACCTTTACTTTTCCCTGGACTTACGTGTTATTGTGTATTTGTACCATACCATGGCTACGCCCGCCCGCTCACCCGATTTAAATCCTCTTGATTTTTTTTACAGGGGAGCAGTAAAGGAAAAAGTATATTCCAAGTCGATTCAAAATGTAGAAGAGCTTAGACAGAGAATAGCGGAAGCAGTAGAATTTGTGAATAATGGACAATTTCCCGCTTCATTCTTTTTTAAGGAGATGTCGAGCCTGTATTGCAGCCGAAGGACGGCAATTTGAACATCTTTTATAAAAAAAGTAATAAATCTAATCATAAAAAAGAAAATGTCTATTTTACTTATTTGCGTCCGTATGTCATAAGCGTCACTCACATTTTATGGAATGTCTCTCTCCATTTTATTTAAGCCACGCTGTGGTCATTAGGAACGTTTTGGGTGCGCTAGAATCGTTTTTTGTAATTCCAGAGAAATTTTTAAAAACAGACTTTGTTTAAACAATGTCAGCCACACTATGCAATATTGCAGTAATGTCCCGGCCATATATCCAAACGTGTTTTGTATAGCCACTTATGGCCGATATTGCCCCGAGGGGTGGCCGGACGATCGCTAGGCTATCGAATTCAACTGCAATATTGCACGGCCAGTTCTATTGTTGTCTCAGTCACTCTCTTTGTTATGGCACAGTGTATCCCTTTCTACGCGACATGAAGTTTACTATGAGTGAAGTGTGCCTGTTGCTATATTCTGTGTTTTGCGATCAGCTGCATTTTGACAACTACGTAAAAATGGTTATTACCTGATCTAAGAAGACAATTACTGATTTTATTAATTAATACATTTGCATCCCGAGTTGTGGGATATAAAAACCGGCATCTACAAAAATAGAAATGCTAAAAAAGATGCATGGAATGAAATCTCTGATAAGTTTGGCATAACAAGCAACAAGGCTTACAAAAAATTCAGAAGCCTAAGAATTTACGCAAATAATGAGGAGAAAAAGAAGAAAAGTGGTAGTGCTGGCAGTAAAACAGTAAAGTGGTTTGCTTACGATGCGATATCTTTTTTCTTTACTCAAAATACCGCGAATATAGGATTAGATAGTGAAAATGCAACTTATAACGTAAGTATCTTTAATAAAGTATTTTAGACTTAAAAATGTACATATCTCTGTATTACGTATGTATCATATCGATTGATAAATTGAACTTCTTCCCTCGAAATCTTGCAACTTGTTTCCATTCTGTGACTCCTGACGGCACCTGAAAAGCTTAAAGATATATTAACAATTTTATGCATTCACAGGCGACTGAAACTTTGGAAGCCGTCGATACTAGAAAAGGCTCAAAATATTATACGCGATGCTGGCGAAAATAAAAGCGAATAGGCTGCTTTCGGACAGCATGTTGCCAGTAAAATGCATGTTGTTTTACTATCCAAAATGATGCATCAAACCGAAAATTATAATTTTTAAGGAATACCTAATAAATTTCTTACTATGGTTAGCCACTAATTGTTTTTTACTAGATACCTATTATTATTAAATTTAAAAAGTACATAATAGTTACTCCTTATGATTAACATATTTAATAAACCTATGTTAACTTACCTTGATGTATTATTTTAATCCTTCTATAATAGCTGCACACACCTCTTGAATAATAGTAGAAATCGAAGCATCCGATACTCGGAACAGGTACATCAAACTTTTTAATGAATCTCCAGTTGGCAAAAACCGTAGAGTTATCGCAAATCTCGTGATGGCGATGAAACAGGTATTGCTGTTCTCATGGTTGTATCATTTCTTTTTATTTTTGGCCCAATTTTGTTTAAAAGAAAGTCAAAGTCGCCTTTTGAAATTCTAATAAAATTCTTGAATAATTTATTATCAAGGCTTATTATTTCTAGACTGAAATTGTTTATAGTTTCAAGCCTATTTAAGTAAGGTCGAATACACAATCTCTTCTTTTTCTGTTATTTTAAATTAATATAAGCTGCTGCGACAAGTGTGATTTCGTCAGCCATTGTTGCCGGTATATGTGGCCCGTTTAGGAGTCTGCATCATGGGCCATACTATTGCAGACATATTGCAACACATGGCCCGGCCATTGATTGCTCGGCCATCATATGCATTAAAACATTTTTGTGGTGGCCGGGCAATTAGTTGTCAATAGTGCAGCCATCAATTGCAGCAAAACATGGCCCGTTTAGAAGCCCCATAACAAAAAATTTTTTTATGGCCGATCTAAGAAATAATTAAGTAAGTGTTATACCACGTTAGAATCCTTATTAAAGCTGCTTGCCAAACTGGAGTGGTACATTTTTTTTCAGGACGATCAGTTGAACTAGTGCGAAAAATTAATTTTGAAACTTGGTAAACGTGCGCAAAGGGCTGTCTTTAAATTAGCCTATCGATAACCCTTTAGATATCCTTCAACGATCTTTATTTATACACTGACACACGCTCATATATATTATTTTAGCTACCTGTCTCAGATTTCACAAACTTTTTTGAGTAAGCGTTCTCAACGCGAAAAAGATGGACTACTTTCTGATAACGAATCTACATCTTTAGGCTGACGGAAATTGTCAAAATTTCGCGCTACAAACTCATCGAAAATTTAAAAGACTGTAAGTTTCTTTGGACTGGGATAGAAATTCCTTGCTACTGGGGTTTTCAGACATACAGAGGTTTTAAGGTCTTATATAACCTAATATTTATTTATATTCTTTTTTCACCTCCTCCTTACACCATGTAAGAGCACCTGGTCACCCACATCACAGGGATTTCTCTAGTCTGGAAACCAGCTTTTGTATGAGTTCTTATTGATTTTGTTTATTTATCAGGCAAAATTTGGAGAACAAAGAAATGTCTAATTATCACGAACGCAGTCTGACTACTCTAACTAAATATTTAAAATTGTTATTTTTCTTTAGTAATCTGATTTACAAGAAAACTGTGTATATATCTTCTGGATGAAGTAACACATTTTGATCTGCTTTTGATTTTAAGACGTACGAAAAAAAATTTTTCACTCATTATTATTATTGTCTGTGTCTTTTAATAAACAGAATTTGATGGTTCCCAGACGATTGGACCTTACAACGCCCGATATCCATTGAGGCCGTTATCGCTTTTAAAATCAAAACTTATTAGCCGTTGCGGTCATGGTATCCTTTCTCTTTACCTGCCTAGCCTCTCTTCAGTAGTTTTTGATAACTTAATGGTACCCTAGCGAACCTTTATGGAGCGAGACCGTTACAATAGCGGACGCTCTGTCAAAATACGCTCACATTATAACTGAGTTGGCTCTCTCTGAAAATAATCTTACCTGACTAACAAGGCTACTAAATTTATCTAAAATAATAACACATTTTAGGTTATTAAACTGGATAGTTGAGAGTGAATGGATCTCATTTTAACTAGGTATTCATTTTTGACAATAAATTGAAATTATATTGCTATTACATAATAGTATAATATTAAGTATTCCTAACAATAGCTTAAAATAATAAATAAACAAATCCTCCTTGTCATTTCATCTAGATGTTCAACAAACATTGCCAATTATTGTTATTTAATACCGATATAATATTTATCGTTACTGTTACAGCGTCATGTATTTATTACTTTCTTATCTAAATTTGTTTGCAAAAAATGGCACCTAAGGAATTACATTCTTACATGTCGATTTCAAATAATTAAATGAATGTATGACGCAGTTTGTATATCTATTGACGTGTAAATTAATAGGCGTGAAGTGAATTGTGGCAATTTTCCTTATATTTTTAAAAATTTATGAAGTGGTCTACAATAAAGACGGGAACATTTTTATCATTTTTTTTATTAATTAAGTAACAAATGTCAAACCATGACCTCCTCTTTCCATATCACAGCTTACCTAAATCCTTCTGGGCACGCGTTCCCCAACTTATATAACTTTTAGCTTTAAATAACGCTATGAGGAATACGTCCCTATGTGTTTTCTTTGGAGCAAGTTGCATTAATCTTATTCTTAGAACATTCTAGACTGCTCAATTGGATTGAGTGCAAGACTACGAACAAGCTAAACGACGCCCATCCGGATCCCGACATCTGGGAACGCTTCTAATTGTCTTCAAGAAAAATTAAATCTTACTAGGGCAGTCAGTGTGGGTTATATATAGAAAAAGACTACCGTTAAGTGCCGGTGTGAATTTAAATTCTATATTCAAATAATGATTCGAGATTTGCACCAGTTTCATTTCTTTTTAAACGGTTTTATTTAGCTCACCCCGTTTGTTTTATTCTTTTTTCTTGGGTCAAATTTAGTAATTCAAATTTCACCCTCTTCCTGTCAACCGATTAATCTGAAATTTTGTATACACTTTGGATTTTGGTGACAATACAATTATGTTTATTAATTATCATTATAAATTCAAGATGGCCGCCGCTACAAAATGGCGGATAATTTATGTTTTATTAATCCCATCAATATGGGTATCAAATGAAAGGGCTCAACAAGCAGAATGCAATATACTATAAAAAAATTTAAATCCAAGATGGCAGCCGCTACAAAATAGCGGATAACTTAGGTTTTATCAATCCCATCAATATGGGTATCAAATGAAAGGGCTCAACAAGCAGAATACAATATACTATAAATAACGGGCAAGAAACCTTGCAATAATGAAGCACTAAATAAATTAAACAGAATGCGAAATAAAAACTAAAAACTAGAAAATAAAAATAGTTAAAAAAACTTTTTAAGTTAAACGGTTTTATGTTAAACATACATTGCAATGTTTAAGATAAATGTACTAAAAACCAAAAAATAATAAAATAGATACAGTCGTGGGAATTATAAACATATGCATAGATTAGACTAAAATAAAACCTATTTTTATTATTATATTTGTTACAATAGTGGATTTGCTTTGGGTAATAAAAGTTATCTAGTACAACAAACTGTATTTTTATTATGTCACAGAGCAGAGCGTGGTTACAACAGTCATAGAAAGGCGCGAAATTTACCATAGAATATACAGGATAAATTATAGACAACTTATATTTTAACAATATTAAACCCTATTATAATGTTTCCAAAAGGGGCCGTTTTCTTTACAAGGTTATTATTGTCAAATCAAATTTATCTATATATAAATCAAATATAATTTGTAAAACATCCGTCGTAGTAGTTTAGCGGCGTATTATTAATCTACAACGTAATTTTATAGTGCAAAATACAACAAAATTAATAATCAACACAAATCTAGACTAGTAAACCATGTAAAAAATACAAAACTGTTTTAAAATCCGTACGAGATCTATCAGCAAATGACTTTAATGAGAAACACATTTTAAAGGTACAGATTATTATATTTTATTGTTACAATACTGACATACCCGTGTTTGCTCTACAAATTATTGAAGTAGTAAAATAAGGATTCGAGCCAACAAATCAATAACAGGTTAAAAATACTATTTCGTGGTTTATAATTTACCAGTGGCGTTAAGTCTCTTTTATAAAAGTTTCCTTTCTCTTACGAAAGCATAAGTACAAATTTCTACTGGCTCAATATTATTATAGCTTACATACGTTAATGTTTGTCATTCGCCTACTATAAAATTAATAGCAAAAAGTCAAAGTCGCCTTTTTGCTGCGTTGAGAACCTAAAATCCAAACTAGCTTGTATCGATATTTATATGAAAATTGAAATTCATATAATGTTTGTTTTTATTATCTAAAAAACTGGAAAATCGAGATCTTTGTGCAGTGTTACGCTCCCATCAACACCTTGGAGAAGACCAAGGTTGATATTTATGACTTGACTCAATGCCATACTTAAGGGATTAATTAAGAAACAATATATTTTTATTGTCATGGGCGACTTTAACGCAAAGGTTGGAAGCGAAAACACCAACTGTGAAGCGTAAAGCCAGGTCCACATTTGTAGCATTTCGGTGTATCGTATCTCCGTTGCGTGGCTTCGGCGCGTATCATAATCGCTAGTTTGGACGCAAAATGATGCTCGTTAATGATACATGCCGTATCTGATACGGCCCGATCCGCACTAACCGGGTATCTTGAAACACCTCGTATCCGATACGCGTATCACGATCGGTGGTATGGACGTATTTTGATTTTGTATCACGATACTGTATCGCGATACGATACATGATACACGGCGAACCATCCATTGTCGATTTTTTCGCGACCATCAAAGGGATCGTATCGTATCGTGTCGTATCGAACAAGTTTGAACGTAAATGCAGTGAAATAAACATTGTTGAATGAAGTGTAGTAGTTGTTAGTCGCAGTGAAAAAGGAACAAGATCAGCTGGGTTAACGAAAGTGTTATAAAAGTGATCAAGTTGTGAAATACATACTATTAATAATAATATAACAGGGGCAAGTCACCGCCAAATTGTGAGCAATTGCTGACATGGCTAAAGCTTTTGAGAACGAAGACATTACTGAACCGTACGAGAAGGGAAAGGCACACTGAAAGACACGCGCCTCAGGAAAAGATACATGAGAAGAAAAGTGAGCGTCTATATTTGTAAAGCAAAAGCCGATACACTGACATGGTATAAGTATGGACGCGTCTTTTACAAGATACGCCTTAAAAATACGACATGGACAAAATGAGCGTCCATATTTATGTTACAAATAGTAGATACGATACGACTGATCGTGATACGTCAACATGCTACAAATGTGGACCCGGCTTTACATGGGCAACCTCGAGCTTGGAGCACGAAACTAGAAGGGTGACCGTTTATAGAGTTTAGATAACATATCGACGTGATCAATCCATGATAGTACTAGATATACATGGAACTCACCTGATTTCATCACAGTAAACCTACTTGTCCACCTTGCTATCTGTTCGATCTATCGTCCGTTCGATATTCGAAATAGGCGCTGATATTGTCAGCGACCACTATCTGGTAGTTGACGTAATGCGCCCCAACCGCTGTTCTTGCTAGGTCTAGGAGAAACTATAATGTCAATAAACTGTGTGATCCTGAAAATGTAACCAGTTTAACTTGAACTTCGTAACCGTTTTACCGGACTTAACTGACGCTGACTCAAAAGAGGGAGAGTGAAAACGCATCACAGTGGCCTACAGGAACCACCTCTTTCATCATAGGGCGCATTAAGGACTCGTGCGATTACTGTGTGTCACAAACCACTTGGTAGCTCATAAACGAGCGTAGGTAACTACAAAATGACTGAAGGACAAGCCGCTAAATAAGAGAAGGTTATGAGTATTGCTGAACATGAGAGAGCTATAAAAAGCGGCGAAAATCTTGGCACGAAAGAGCTAGCGTATGAAGCCCGTAAAATCAAAAGACGCTTAGCTTATCGTAACTTCAGAAGGGAAACTACGACGCTGGCGTGAGCACTTTGTGGATGGCTTTCGTCCCACAGCATTGTCCAATGTCGCACCTGGCCAGAAGCATCACCGCCCACTTGACCACTTGACATTAATGTCAAACCACCTACTGAATCAACACCCGGAAATCGACAGAAGTTATTACTTTACGTCAAAGCCCGAGCAACCTTCACAGAACTCCGGCTTGTATGGTAGTTACGAATGTTGACGTGTTTAATCAAGGGTATAATGTTCGTCCAACGTTAAATCTGTGCTGCTTTATGGGTGTGAATCGTAGAAGGTCACCTCAGTTCTAAGACTTCGTCAACTGCTGTCTTCGCCGTATTCTGGGTATCTATGGGCCCGAGACGATCTTTGACGTGCATATTTTGGTGCGTTGTCTAGAAGCCGATCAAGCGGCCCAAGTGGAAATGGATTGACTCCAAAAAGATCCCAACTTTATTCCCAAGTTGGCGCTTAAATAACCCGCAAGGAAAGCGGAAGCGTGGCCGTACAGTTGCAGAAGAGACTTGAAGCGATGTGACATAGGAGAATCAATACCGAATGCGATAGAGACTAGCTGTGGCTCCCTGTCCCATCTATTTATATTTTAATTTGGTTTCGCCTATAAGAAATTCTCTATGTGGAGTGTATCTGCTGAGACTGCAAGTTAAATAAGTTATTATTACTTAGCGCCTTCGTAAAATCTGCGTTATAACTGTCACAAAAGAATTAAACAAGACCCTCTCAATGCTGACTCGAATAATTTATGATGACCTACTACTCTATGAATTTATGAGAACCATATACGATGCAATTTGAATGTATTGTTTAAATTGTGTCTAGAAATACGCTTATCATTTTATGTTAACAAATTAAATAATTTATATTTTGAATTGATGCGTAGCTTGCGGTTTTGACCATGTTGCACAGCAAATATGCTAACGACTAAATTTGCGCAATATTGTCCTAATTTTTTTGAAAGGCACATACATTTCTATTGTAAAGTAATACTACACCGACTAGAAATATTTCTTATTAAATTCATAATAATGCTAGATAATAATATATAGATATTGCATATTACAGTAAATTTCTGAAGAAAAACGGATTCAGGTACGTAACGCGCGTAATTTAAAAATATGAATAATAAAACAAACTCTGATAAATGTCTTATAAAGGCAGTTAGTTATATTATGTTATTAATGTAATTTTTAAATTAGTTAAATTTTTTATTTTCAACATTCGTAAAAACATGCTTGTGGATATCAAACAATATGTGAGACTATATGAAATAATTTCTATTTTTTTAATACTATCTAATTTAACTTAATTTATCTTAATCCGCATGGAGCGGGGCCGAATTTGATCATATTTACCTCGGAGAATGTTCTGAGGATTTGTTCAAGTTAAAACGTTTCATCTTCTCAGCCTCATGTCTGTACACACAAAAATCAACGGTAAATAGCAATTGATAAATATAATTTGAATAATTTCTGGGAAACTTTAAAGTAGGAACTGCATTTACTGTAATTAGGCCTGAAGCCAAAACAAATTAATCTGTTAACATAAAACGATATGCGTATTTCAGGAGACGACTAAATCAATAACTTCAAACTGCATAGACAACTTTAGAAGATTAACCAAGATTAAGTTTGGTATGTTTTCGTATACGGTTCTGTAGTAGGGCAAATTTATATTTTTTAATTGATTAAGAGCAAATATTCGATAGCAGAAAGGGAGTAAAAATACCAATAACTTGCTAGATAATTGTCGATTACGTTTGAATGGAAGTCGGGATCGTCGCCCCGACATAAACGAGGACTCATTCTATAGACACGCATCTAGCAATAGAGTAAGGAACGAATCGTCTAGGTATATATTATGTAACCTACATTCATTCCTGGTTTGTAAGGCATCCTGGCTTATATAAAACCTCAGAAGTAAGGAATGATTAAATTTCATGAAATTTAATATAGGAAATAACTCAATGTACACAAATATTTTTTATATTTAATCTTCAAAAATAAGATAAAATAATAAATCATAATAATAATAATCATACTCAAACAAGTTGAAAACAAAAAACAACTGTTTTCAAAAACGACAGCTGTAGTGTATAACAACCCTCCAATAGAGCAGGCAATACTTGTCTATGTCGTTTATTTGTTTTAAAGTTACAAACTTTTGTTTCTTATACATACCGGTTTCTTAGCGACCGTCATAAAAAGAATCCCTTGGTATGCTACGACGGTGCATCTGCCGAATATCTACATCATTTAAAAACAAGCCGTGCACGGGTTACTCCGAGGTCCAAAAATGCGTATTACATCGTATTCTAGAATATCCAATGTTCGCAGCTAGTAAAGATAGCTCTGGTGCAATATGAAAAGAAATACGTATTGATTGGTAAGTTCGTGAAACATATTAGTAGGAAGAAGTGTGAAGCGATAATAGTAAAAAACCGTGCTGCCTAGACGTTAAATATATAAAGAATTGTAAGATAAATGGAGTGGTCGGCTATCACGCAGCACCATATAAGTATTATAGACTTTAAAATAGGAGTGTCTGGTTTACAATCAAATGATTTTAATTATTTCATCATTTATGCAAGATGTAACAGAATGCTGTGTGGATATACTTAAATAAGTTAAAGTAACATCTATAATCGTGTCAGCAATATTATAATTGACTACAATTTACATACTCATAGAAGTTGTTTGAAGGTTTATTGTGGAATTGAACTTTGTAACGAACAGCTACTATTTATTTCATAAAATTCCGACGTTTTAGTTAAGATAAAGGAAAGGCGAAAGAGTACTTTAGTTAAAAGAGTTCACTAACAAAAAACAATTTTAAAATACTTACATACATTAGTCTGAAGAAAATATTAATGTTTCGACGTTTGCTGAAATCCAATGGTAAAAGCTAAATTACATTGGGTGTAAATAACAATACATTGATTTATTACTATTGACATTCATATAAATTACCAGGCCAGAGGAGATTTACAGGGATTAAGGCTAAGGTTTCCATTGCACGCACGTTGAAATAAGGGGCTGGTTGTAAACACTAGTTCAACTTGGGCACAGCGACTGGGCCCGTAGTTTAGTTCCGTACCACGGTGTCAGTCGATCGCTTTACTTTGAGCGGCCATCGCTACTCTTCAATAAATAAGCCCGTTCTAGCCGCGTGTGTTTGTGAAATAATAACAGGTGTTGTGTAAATTTGAAAAAGGATATTCTAAATTTAAAATTAACTACCAATATTTATGGAATTCAAACTTTGGTAAAAATCAGGGTGCGATGAAAGTTTGAATAGTTGTAATTAAATATTTAATGTGAATCAACCTATAACAATGATAATAAAACTTTAAGAAATGCTATGATGGCGATAAAAAATAGCTTCTTTTAAAATAAAATGACTGTGATAAAAATCGTTTAATAAAAAATAAGATATATAAAGTATTATAAATATAAACCTCAACAGTTATACGCCGAGCGTCGGTAAATATAAAAAAGTTATAAGACACTTTACTAAGTTACTTTAACTTATTGCATAATGTTTTGTAAACCATGAACTGCCGCATCATCTCAATCATTTTCTTTTTCATAACCATTGAAATACTAGAATAACTATTAATATAATATACACAATTTTATATGTAAACCACAATACACGTGTGTATAAATATGCACACATTGAGAGGTGCCTCTCAATCATATGTTCCTTCAAGATTTATTTCTACATAAAAATATTAAATAAATTTGTGGTAGTTTAAAATAAAGAAAACACAATAAATTAATATGAGCAAAGTTGGTAACACTCGGATAGACCATGAAGTTTAAATGGACCTAAATAAAAAAGAATAGTCAAAGGTATTTGTATTGCAAACATAGATACAAGATTTTACATTTCTATTTTTTATGTTATATACACTTACCTCCTTCTTGAATGTATATCTATAGAAACACACTTATGTTTTGATTGTTAGCATTCGTGGTAAGTGAGCGTGACGTTTTATAATTAATTTAACTATCTGCTACATTTGGAATATGATCGTAAAAAATAATTCAGTTATATTATGAAATCCGGCGACTTTTAAGTAAAATATGTTTTATTTGAAGATATTTTTAATATATGTAAATATAAAATTTATTTCGCTTTTACGAATTAAATGTGTGAAAGATCGTCTACCTTTGGTTCCACGCTAATTGTTGCATACAAGTTTTCGTTAGTTATTCTTCAAGCTATAGCCACGTGGTCCACCCAATATGGTTAAATTATATATTCATATATAATATATAGTAAAACACACTGCTTAAATCGTATGTGTTTTTATTTATCAAACAAAAATTGGTGAAAATCACAGCCGATAAATAATATTCAAAAACCAGACCCACGTTTGCTGGGTTTAATGACATGTAAATTATTGCCAGCGGTTCATCTGATCGATTCATCATTGATCGCGTTTTTCGTTACTGAGGAATGAAGATAAAGTACTAGACAAAATTACCAGTAAATAAAAAGTATTGTGTGGGCCACACTTACCAAGAAATACTTTAAGAGGTAATCTTTTACCTACCTAATTGACAAGAAAAGATTTATAAAAAATCGTTCAAGCCGTTATGGAGTTTTGTTACAAATACTGTAATATATTTATATCTTAAAAATTTTACTATATTTTGCATAACTGACATTCCTAAACGAATAAAGCTGATAAAGATACACGATTATGATTTCTGAAATCGTTGAATATCGGTGCACGAAGAAACTTATCCAAGAGCGCCTTGACGAGATTTTAATTGCATTTCACTTAAGTTAAAACATTTATCCTTTCGCGTGAGTCTCCAAGGTTTGATTGTCTACCAGTCCAGCTTATTATTAATATTATTCAAGAATTTTCTTCTGGTAGACCTTGATAAGGCTTTGATTATTGTTAGTAAATTATATAAATTATCGAATACAGGTTTTTTGTCAAAAATTATACAAAAAACATATTTTTATTAATATTTTCCTTGAGTGTTGTGCAACGCTGAAGTTTTGAAAGCCAAAATGACATAAATAGCAAAGTAACGATAAAATATGTATATTTTATGTATACATATACCTAAGCTGTATAAATAATAATATCGCAAAATATCACTTAATATAGGAATATTTTGTCTCTCTAAATAGAAACCGTTTCGTAATTTTACGTATTGTAGGTAATTTCAATATTTTAATAACTTGATAGGAATACGGAGTTCTTTTCAGTTATTACATGTTGTTAGGAATTATTCTATAAAATTTACTTTTTAATAAATGTAGAGGTAATGTGAAAGCTTTTTCACATCTCGTTATTTAGTTCATTGCACCCATGATCCCGTTCTCATCATGCTTCCATGTGAAGCTTCGTATTAATAACAGGCGACATTTTTAAGACAGCATCTCAATTGCAATTTTTATTAAATAAATGAAATACAGTAGAATATGAGCGGAAGATGGATAAATATCGCATTCCTGGACTGACCTCGATGTATAGTGAAAATACTTTTGAAAACTTGTCATTTATGAAGAACACAGTTTTATACTTAGAATGCGGCGGCGAATACATACAGATTACTTACGAATTTTTTTATTGTAATATTTTATCTTGTGACTGTGGATACAAAATATACTTTCTTTACAGATAACTGATATCAAATACGTATACGAAAATATTTAATTCTCTAGACTGTATGTCTAATTTTTTATCAGTTATGTATAGCATACCTACAGATTACAACATAAATGACAAGCAAATCGATATATTTAATGTGACTAAAAAATTCTTAAAAAATATTAAAAAAACTCAGGTATCTTTTACTAATAATGCCTTTGTTTGTTCATTCATATTAAATATATTTTTTAATCTACCAATCAATCAATCTTAGAACTGTACTTTATGTTTCTGTTTCAATGTGTATTCCGTTTTGGCTTTTGTGTGTAATGTAATTGTTTAGATATTGTTTAGTGATTAGCTGTAGGAATACTTAAATAAATAAATAAAAAAACAATAGAAAAACTTCACCGACGATTAAATTATGGCTATTTGTCTAACCTTGTGATTTGAGATACATGAATGAATTTGCAAATCGAGGCACTCCAATCATTATAAATAGTTTGATTAAATCTACGTTTATTACTACTAGACCAGGGTAGAAGCCCATTAGAAAAGGAGGGAAATATTATAAAAATGAAAGGAAAAATAATTTACGGGCGATCTGAGGTTGGGAAGGGGATGAGGGTGAGGGAGGAAGGGTAAAAAACGTTTTTTCTCGATTTCCGCCAAAACTAAAAGTCCTATCGAAAAAAGGCAAATGGCAAAGTTGTAGATAAAAAAAAGATCTAAAACTTTTGTATTTACACTTTTTCACATAACCTCAAAATTTATGTGAAAAATTCAATAGTTTTTTTATTTTATATTTTACAAAAAAAATTCTTTAAACGAAATTTAGTGAGAACTTACCTTTTTATGTCCCAAATACGCTGTAATTTATTTGATTAAAAATATTTATTTTTTCAACTTATTTTAAATGAATATCGAAAAAAACACCGTAATTTTCAATAGAAAATTCACCCGTCAAAACATTAGCTTTTTTCAAAAAGTTGTTATGTTTTCTGTTCGTTGAAATCTCTACTTTCCGTTGGTGAAAAAAAAATATGTTACTATTGTAAATCTTCTCAGAAAATGCAAAAAATCGATATAAACTCGAATTCGAAGAAGAATTACCTTACCTTCAATTCTAATCACTTATCCATTAGTTTTTGTCTATTTTTTGCATATTAAAGAAATAAATGTCAAAATGTATAAAAATATATTATAAAAATATTAAAAATGTATAAATATATAAAAAATATGTACAATAAATATATTTTTAATAACTAAGTTTTGGCCGATTATATATATATATAAATCGTATTCGTATATAGTTGGCTTCTTTGTATGAGTTTAAAAATCTTAAGGGTAAAAGACCTATAACTCCCAATCTGCAGGTCCTCCACTGACAGGTTCGAGTTCAGAATTAATCAAATTCGATGCGAATAGATACTAGATTTTTATATTAATAGTTTTTACTAGTCATCATCAGTCTCATCATAAAAGTATTGTCTCTAGAATTTCTGTATTCGTTTTAATTTAATGGAATCTCGCTGTAAGCCTTAAGGGCCTTTACAGCTCAGCTTGGGCTGTTTTGACCAGCTTAGCTCGGCCTGAATGGGAGGGTTTCCCGCGACTCCTGTGAGACTCGAACCTCCTATTCGTTTTAGGAAAGTACGACCATACATCTGTTTTCCCTACTCGGCTGGGCTGGTTACCCACTTGTCAACTACGTGAAGGTCACGTTCCCCATTTCTTATATACCATCCTGTTCACTCCTAAAACTCCTTTCCATCTGACAAACAATTTTAAATTTTTGGGAGCACTTAACTAATAGGTTATGCTCTTCCGTAAACCATATCTTTGAAATCACATCTTGTAACATTTCCTCTCTTGGCGATTACTTTAAGGAATTCTATGCAGAGACCACAGAATTCCATTTTTTTTTCTCTACCAGTATTAGCTATCGACATCGTTTTCTAACTTTCGTACTAATTGATCTGTAATTATCGTGATACATGTGCATTTTTCTGTTTTCTTTAATATCACTGTTAACATATGTTTAAGATTCCATTGTTTTGTTTCATTAATTTTGTGTAAATATGTCGTATGTGGGCTACAACGATTACATTGGTAAAATTGTTACACGGCAAGGACAGTAATTCAGCAGTACTTCAGTACCTTAGCTTCAATATACCTGGTGGGTACGTCAGAAAGCGATCGCACACTGTTACTTCATGTGCCCACAGCTAGGACCAACCTTCTGGAAAGGGCACATATGATTCGGTGTATTAATTTAGTTAACGAAATTCATAGGTTAACAGACCTCTTTCATGGTCCATTAAGTTAACTGGCAAAAGTTCTTTTATTTGTTAGTGGCTATAGTATGTAGTTAATTTCTTGCTTTTTTATTATGTAATTTTATTTTCTCTAATTAATTTCATATATTTGTTTTTTTTTGTTTTGTCTATAAATTTTATTCACTTACTCCTGTCAGTTTAGGGTCAGCTACTAACTAAAGCATTGTATTCTCTTGGTTGTACTGATAATCGTGAAGCTATTCGCCACCTCAGGTTTCTGTAATATCTTCCGTAATATATTCAAATAAACGAGTGGGAATAGCAGACAGAGCAGTGTTGGCTTAGTGTCTTCAGCGTGTGACTCTCATACTTGAGGTCGTAGGTTCGATCCCTGGCTGTGCACCAAGGCCTGAGGCCAAGACCTAAAGAGGTTGTAGCGCCACTGATTTATTTTATTTTTTAAACGAGTGGGGAGTCGTGCTCTCGAGAAAGCTTAGGTATCATTTTGACAAATTAACCTCTAATCTATATCTCAGGCTCCAATTATCCACTCGATCAATGTCCATCTGCAGCCGTATACACTATCTATGGGCATGCTTCGTATTAAATCATTAGCGAAGAGCAAACTCTCTACGTTCCCGACGACTTTCGGTAGGTCGTTAAGCACAATCAGAAATTCATGTCTTTTTTGGCTTAAGTCACTTGAGTGCCTCCTCTATATCCCCGTTTGAACAAATTATAATAATTAACTTGACTAGATTCCTTTTTTATTTAAATTATATCGAAAAATCGAACACTTTTTTAAATCGAATTCATCCAATCGAAATTGAAATTGGAATAATTATGATTGTCGGCGAAACTTGATATCATGTTTGTTGCAAGTCGACATTAGGACAGCAAATTTAAACAACAATATTATGTAAGTATTTAAATTATTTGGCTAAATGCACTTACACAATAAATAAAGGTGATAACGCTGTCAAATTAAAACTTTGTGATTTATTTATATTGAAAAAATGTTGTATACATTTATAAAAAAGTAGCCTTTTGGTTCTTATCTTAAAAAATTCCGATTATTTTACATAAAGATATCGTGAACAGACGACATCTCAGCAAATTATCAATTAATCGAGGTCGTTTTTTATAATCTGTGTTTCATTCATTAATACGTTTTGGTATTATGTGAAACTAAAATTTTACTTAACATATTTGGCCCACTTATCTGTGCTGATTCTTTAAATGATTAGAATTACGGATATTCTAATCTTTGGGTTTAATAGACAATATCTTTGGTTTATTATTAAATTTATATAGGTACAAGCACTTAATTAAATAATTAAATAAATAACTATCAATACAAATAACATAATACATAAAAATATACCTAATAACTAACCTGAAAATTTAATTATTAAAAAATATTTTTAATATTAATCTTTGGGTTGTAATTTCAAATGAGAAAGAGTAGAACGTGTGACACAGAATACGTACGGAGATTTATTACATTACATGTTTATTTACATAGTTTTTTTCATAAGCTAAAATAGTACTGATTTTTTACCATGGTTATGTTACATTATGTTAATATACAAAAATTTTAGGGTTTTAGTCTGTGGAAACATTTTTTCATGACTGCGAATGAAGATAAGAAACTCAAGAACTATAATTTTTCGAAGTTAATTTTTAACGCAACTAATACTGAAGATTAGTGTTCGTTCCTAGTCTGAAGATACGAATATATAGGTGCTTTGTAGTACCTAAGCTACGTAATAAGCCAGATTATTGGATATCATACAATAATGAGTTATGTATGAATAATTTATAATAAGTTTATAACTGGAATTATCACCTGAGCCAGTTTTAAGGTAAAAACTGGATATGAGTTAGTATTCATTCATATTACATTTAATCTACTAATTAGCTTTTAATTGTTTTTTCATAGTAGTTAATCATGTGTCCGTTTAACGAGCATAACAAAACAATCAGGTTAAATAAAAGATAACTGACAGTTAATTAAAATTAAAAAAAATCTTAATGTTCGTAATTCTAATGATTTCTTATTTCGTACATACAATGGCCAGAGGCGATGAGAACTTGGAGAACCGATCGTGGTTGGTGATACAGTAGGCAAAAGAAGATCACGTGGCCGTTCACTAACCAGATGGACTGATCAGGTACAAGAATCGTCGTCCTCGAAACAATACATTGTCACAAGAGAGGCGCTGGACAGAACATGGTTGAAACAGATAGTCCGCTTCAGCTGCTTCTGCATGACGCTCAGACATGACCAAATGAGATTAAAAATACAGAAAAATTGATTTTCATACAAGTTTCTATTATTCTTCTATTTCATAAAGCGAAGTAGCATGCAGAATGCAATCGAAAATATAAATAATTATCGTTTAATTCTTCGTTATTATTTATTCTAAGCTTATTTACGAAGTTCTTTTTTGTCTTTGAATTACAAACTTCTTAATTACGTAGCAATCAAAAGTGGCATTTTTTTAAATATATTTTATTATTAATGAAATGATCTCTATGAAATATCGGAGCAACAAAATATTCTAACGTTAAATAGCAAACTTTCTTAAAATGGCATTACGGTCCCGGACGTTTGACAAGGAAATTGAGGATGAGCAATTCTAATCTAAAGATTCGCCGTACCCAAAGTGACAATATTGTGAGAAATTTTACCATTCCGTCAGGTTTTCCCTAGCAATTATAAGACAAATAATTTCATTTCAGTATGCACCAGGAATCCTACCCGATATCGTCGGTGTCACGAAGTTTTATAATTTCTTTCATGAGACCGGAGGCCAAAGCATGTGGGTCAAGTAAAGTATCAACCGCCAGCCATGGTCCCCTGAAATACCGGTGGCTTGTGTGTATTCCTGAACTTTGACGCAATAGTATACTGTTTTTTTGGAGGCTCCAAAGTTATATCGGTTCGGAATTTCTCCTACTGGGAGCTGGATCAACAAAGACTACGGACGATGAAATTCCTTAAAACCGCTCTATGGAACTTTCCACACCTTAAACGCCCTTCGAGCTTAAGGTCGAATTTGACATTAATACGTAATTATTAATAAACTAGTATATTAGAAAATTGTGAAAATAAAACGTTTTATTAAATAGTACTTATACGTAGATCGTTTCTAATATGTGTGTGCTCTAACTAACGGCGACGGTTAGTTCTAACGACGGTCTAAGTACAAGCTTAGTAGCCGTATTACCTTTCGCCTCTTACTTATGTCTTAGTGGGGTCACTCACTTGTGGATAGATTAACACTTCACACGATCGATTTCTATGTTCATCCCCATTATATAGACTTTAACTGTGGCTGGCTACATAAAACTTAGAATTTCTTGTCATTCAGGCAATCGGGTAAAGCGTCCTCCACAATGTTCATGAATGGAATTAATCCAGAACCTGTAAGGGAATTTTCGTGACTTATAATCTATTGTTGATGATTTTGCTTATAATTATACTAAGAATTGTGTGTTTAAATCCCTTTCCTAAAGGATCGGATTTCGATAGATGTCCCTGATATATTCACATATAATAAAATATATATATATATATATATAAACGTACAAATCAATTTAAAACTTATTTTAGTATAATTCTTTACATTCACCTAAAGAATTTTTAAAAATGGAATTTAACCGTTTCAAACCTTTAGTTAATACCAGAAAAAATGCTACATCAACTATGTTGGCTCACTATTTTAGCTGTGTAAAATTTCTGCATAGTAAACTAAATCCAATATACCTAATCATTTATTTTATGCATACAAATCTCAGGCACGTAATTAATAAAAAAACCTTTAGGTACTAAACAGAAAAAAACCTATACTTTAGAGATATGTAATTACAACTACGTTTTAAGACATGACGGTAATTTACCTACATAAGAGTTTTAGCTAAAACATAATTATCACTTGAAACGGCGGTGTACCGTAACTGGGTATATTTTATTCTTATATAGTAGTTACAACTTCCAACTCACAGCATGGATTAGTATCAATAATGCGGCGTCAATGTAATGTACTAACTCGTTATAATACCATTAAGCAGTGCAGGTGATTATTGCACCTCTTGCATTATGATTGTATGATGCAATTTTATGACATCAAAATGCCTATAATAAGTTTTTCGATGAACGAACTGAAATTCTAGATATAAGTCAATTTAGTTTAATTATATTAAGATTAAAATATAACCAACAATATTAAATTTGCATGTTTTTTGCATTCGGCCACGTTACAAAATATAAACTTTATTATTCGCAAAATTTCCAGTGTCGCTTTACCAGCCTTTCTATCTTCTGTCCATAGTTCAGCAAATCTCATAAGTAAAATTTTAAGGGCATCCCCTTCAAACTTTGAGATTGCTGGCTTGGAAGAAGCTAGAAACGCTTTCTTAATTGCATGCCCAGGTCAAAATTTTCCATTTTCTCTAAATTCACAGAGGAGCTGGGACGACATAGACAGTAAAATGACTTATGACAATCTTTTGAGCCGTAGTACAGGTTCAGCACGTGCTAGGCTTTTGGCCGTGGGTACGCATGAGGCCGGCTACTGGCTTCACGCTTACCCTTCGTCAAATACAGGAACACGCTCCGAATCGCAACCTGTCTGCGACTTGGGGTACCGGTCTGCGCTGCTCATACATGTCCCTGTGGCAGTGATGTCGACAAACTAGGACATCACGGACTATCATGTCAAAAAAGTGCTGGCCGCTTCTCGAGACATGCCGCACTCAACGATATAATACGTCGGTCCCTTGCCACCGTCAACGTGCCAAGTCTACTTGAGCCGACTGGAATTGCTAGAGACGATGGCAAGAGACCGGACGGTATGAGTTTGATTCCATGGAGGATGGGTCGGGTTTTGGTATGGGATGCCACCTGTTCAGACACACTGGCCCCTTCCAATCTTCATGGAACCAACAACAGAGCTGGTGCGGCTTGTGATGCGGCTGAAAAAGCTAAAGCCTGTAAATACAGGGGTCTAGGCTCTGAATATGATTTTGTCCCATTCGGTGTCGAGACCCTTGGTCCGTGGGGTCCTAGCGCGTTAAGGCTTTTTAGGGAATTATCAAAAAGGTTAGTCGACATCACAGGAGAACGAAGAGCTGGCAGCTACCTTGGACAAAGAATTAGTCTGGCTATTCAAAGGGGGAACGCTGCCAGTATCTTCGGAACCTTGCCTAAAGGGACTACTTTTAATAATATTTTTTAATAATTAAATTTTAAGGTTAGTTATTAGGTATATTTTAATGTATTATGTTATTTCTTAGGTTTCATATTTTAAAAAGAACTTAATTCCATGTATTAAACGATTTACTACAATATATACGTATACTAACATGAATATATATGGCATAAAAAAAAAAAAAAAAAACTTTATTTTAATCTCATACGATTTCCTAAGATTTTTAGAAATTCTTTTAATGACCCAAATGAAAAAAGAAAATCGAAAAGTCAAATGAGTAATACCGCATTTACATTCAGCCGTAGTCAGCAGGGAAGTGGGCAGGACGAGTGTGTAAACGCGATACTTATGATGAAGCACGGCGGAAGTACTTTAAAATACTAATTTTAAATAATTATAATTACAAGTTGTTGTTTTTAATTTCATTTTTTTAAAATTTATAATAACTTTAAGATTCTATAATAAGAAACTATCATTGTTTTAATAGTGTTATTATAATAAGTCATACAAAATATGTGAATGACTTTGTAAATATTTGGCCTGACCTTAATTATTATTACCGTAACTTGTTAACCTTAAAATTAACACTCGGAATTAATTAGATGAAATTAATTAATTACGATACGCTTATCTTTTAAGTGTCAATAAGACTTTATACATAACATTTAATTAAGAAACTACAAAAACCTTTATAGCTCAGCGCAAAAAAACCTTTTAACTTACAATTTTGAACTCGAACTAAATGCGCTAATGTGACTAAATGTGCTCGTAAATTCTGTATTATGTATTATGTATTACTTTCATTCTTATCTGGTATAATTTTTATCCGTTTTTAACTTTTTCACATAACTCTTTACTTCAAAGGAGGCTTCAAAGACGATATCCTCAGCCACTGAAACCATCCGGTATCCTGCTCTATCGTGACCTTTAATGTTTGTATTTCCTCATCTTTTGAATTGCATCGCCATTAATGAATCCGTGAGGTTAGCTTTTTAGTTTGTTTCATTAATATTTTCTGGTTTATTTTAGATTAAGGTTAAAGGATTTGGATGGTCATTCCATTTCACGTGTTGTTTTTTAATAATATAAATGGTCCAACCAAATTAAGTATAAAAATAAAATTAATGGAACAGAGAATAATTTGGTTGTAACGCTCATAGTTAAGCCATATATAATGCAATAAATAAATAAATTTGTTTACATAGAAGTAAATTTTAGTAAGTATTTTGTATTAGAAATAATAGATGACCTTGCATAAATAACTGATACATTTCAGATTATATCCATGTGTAGCATTTGTTAGAGTCAGTAACAATTCTGTATTAGTTGTTAGTATTGGTTAGTAGAAATACAAAAAGAATCAATAACTGTTTAAGTGGTAAGTTAACAGCACAGCAACGGTTTAAAATATACGTGTGTTTGTAAGCAACACATTCAGAATACCATAAACGAAGCATTAAGAATGCCACCCTAATGATGATATAAAAAACCGTCAATCCGGTCGCGGCAATCATACCTGGCACAATGCAGAACACAGCTTCAATAAATTCTTGTAAGAGGTATTTGCGCCCTTAACTGAAACCTTCGTATTGAATGCATTACATGAAAATCCGGTGACATATCAGGTCAATATCAATATAGGATTAAACCCTTTGATGCAACATGCGATTCACGGTAGTGTAGGTTCTACAAGGTTTTACACTTAATAGTTAATAACATATAAAGAGAGGTATATCTATACCTTCCGCATTCCACTTCATCATAATTAATGCTTGTAAACAAGGAATGTATCTTAATGACATAAGTTATTATTTTCTACGTTTGTTATAAGTAAAAAAGCATAAGTATGGAAACATTATTAACGTGTACAGTAGGCCTCGCCGACCACGGTTGCTAAAAATCTTGGTCGTAAATTATATTATATTTCGTTCAAAAAGTTTTACTTAATAAACAGAATATTTATAATACTATAAACTAAACTGAGTGTTATTAGTAAATAGTATTAAAATAAATATAGAAGACAGTTTTATCCATCACATAATTGCAATTAATAGCTCCACGCATTAACAACATGAAAAACCCTCAAAACCGCAAGATAGAGATATAGTTGGTATTTTGTCGTTATTCAATAAGTGTTGAATTACATGAAGGTATAAAGTAAACAAAATATTTCATTACATACAAGTGTGAAGTGAAATTCAATCAATCATAATTGAAATTGCAAAGGGACGGGGTATCTAAGAGTCATATTACATTTTGTAATTATATTCCATATTAAGTAGCTACTACATAATTCTACATAAATGGACGTTAAAATTAAAGTTAAGAAAAGTACATTTTTTATAGGACAGGGGCCTAACGGCCAAGACGCTCACCTAAGACATTTTTAATTTGTTGCCGGCATTTTAAAAATTGCGTAATGATAGTATGAACTCTGAATCTGAAGGTGGACAAGCCACATACTTGTTTCCACAGAATCTGCCTAATGTCACGACCAGCGAACTAAATGTTTAGAGTTAAGACCTTAATAATTAGTATTATTACTATTTTCTTGTGTAGCCAAGTCCACATTTCAAGGATCGTCATGCTCACTTAAATGTTATTGCTTGTGGCGGCGTCGATGCGTCGGGTTGTCTCTCTCCCAAAATATGAAGAGGGGGCCGATGGCTGGCCAAGCGTCATACTCGCGAACGGGTGCTACTTGTGGTGACATTAGTTGTTTCTACTACGTATTTGCGTGTTGTTCCCACGAGTATGTAAGTGCGTGCTCCTATTTCACCATGCCTCCTGCTGATAGAGGACAAATCTTTGTTTTTAATTTATTTTTTTTATTCTTTATTACTCAAGATGTAATGGAACATGGTGTAATGGTTGCAGCTCCTTACAAACGTTGTGTAAAAGAAAAAACCTGGCGATTAAAAAGAGTGGCGGAGAGTTTATTGCCAGTTCTTGTCTTCCGTTCTACGCCCTTGATTTGAGAACTGGCAGTAAATGTAAAATTAGAAGCATATAATGTAAAGCAATTTCTTTTTTCGACGTCCATAAGTGTATGTTACCAACATGAATGATTTTGAATTTGAATTTACTGTATGCACATTTTTTCAAAAACATATACTATAAGCATATTCATTTGTTGGACCTAGGTCTAGGAAAAGTTTATACATACCTGTCTCTCAGCAAATATCACACAATTATTCCATAAAAGATAATGATCAGTTTATTTGTATCATTAAAAATTATACACTCTTAGCCTATCATTTTTAATTGTAAAGGTTGAATATTAACGTTTTTATAAATATGAGGGTCTAAGCCACGTCACGTTTGCGTCATCGAATTCGGTCGGAGCGCAATTTTCGTGTTACATATTTTAGAACATACTTTTTTATTTTTCATACTATGTTTCACAACGAGCTTTTTTCATTTAAACTAATATTGAAACATTTTATAACTTGTGCTTATACCAATATTCTATACAGTTTGTTATAGTTTGATGATGACGATTTTACCTCTATCAAAAATTTTACTCAATTAACATAATATTTATTATACTATAAACTAAACTGAATACTAATCTGACCGTTATCAGTCAATATTATTAAAACAAATATAGAAGACAGTTTTATCCATCAACTAAATTTTTTTTTTGCCGGTATCACTTAACATCAGGTGAGCCTCCTGCCCGTTTGCCCCCTGTTCTATAAAACAAAATGTAATGAAATTACACCTAAATTGGACTTTGAGTTGGTCTAGATTTATTCACAGCTAACAAGGGTTCTTTCGGCACAGTTGTCACAAAAAGAAGTATATTGTCAAAAAAAATTTATGACATAACTAAGAACTTACTTTGGAGTTCCTTACATAAGAGACTTTAAAGAACTGTCAGTGTGACCGCTAGTAGAGGCTAATTGAAAAGATATTTCAAGTTTTATCGACACACGTTGTTTATAATGAGTGAGCCAAATAAGTAAAGTAATACGCTTATATATTTAATTTGTTGTTACACTTAACGAGTATTTTCTTTATATGTTCCGTTGTTAATGTTATATCTAAATATAACACAGATAATAATCATATATAAAATAAAAATTAAACTGAAAATACTCTTAGCAAAATAAAGCACAAAAATCGTACTCTTACTCTAATAACTTATTTATGCATATAATTGGAAAATGTAAAAAAAATAAAAATTCACTTTTATTTACTTAGGTTTTTATTTCATAAAGTCAAACATTATCTATGGGGTGCATAGCATAATGTTCTACATGTCGGTATGTAGCTAAAATGGTATGCAAATTACAAAACAAAATAAGGCGACACCAAGTGTGGGCAACTAGTTTCTTATAAAATCTATGCGACTATATTTCTTAATTCCTATGACCTTGATGTATCAATAGATTAACCTTTTCATTTTATTTGTTGTTGTTCAGTAGGATACAAATTCCAGCGTCGGCGCTGTACGATGCCACTTGTGTATGGTCAAAAAGCATCTATCCTAACGGAATCCCCTGTGCTGTCAAAACGTTACTTCATAACAGTATACAACTTACCTTTGTCTGTGGCTACGCTCAGCGTAAAGCTAAAAAAAAACAGTATGCAACAACAAATCTTTTTTCGATTCAACAAAACACCATCCAGTTTGTCTTTCTTTCTAATTTATTTTTAAAGCTTCATTCTAAAACCTTTTTTTAGTACTAATATAAATTAATATTTATAACCTCGACGCATAACCATTTAACAATTAAAATCATAGCAAAGATTGCATGAGAACAGGTATTACCGTTTAGTGGTTATAAAACGACTTTTAAATAATTATTGAACATTTACGTCAAAGTTAATAATACATTTCTTTTTGTTTTGCTATGACGTAAGAAAGTTAAATGTGATATTTATAAATTATTTTACTCTTTTTATTTTATTGCACTGCTCGTACTACAATCCAACAGCAAAGTACGCCTGCCAAATGTCAAAAGTGGATTGACTTCATTAAATTAATTTAAAAGTTTGACTTTTAAAATACGTCTCTGATCTTACAGCCGTAGAACCAAAAGTTCCTAGTGATTTTATTTCGTAATAATAATTATACACACAAAACCGCTACGAAATGTAATTCGCTCTTATTTACGGCTGATTGGTCTGTCATTAGTTATTCAACTTCAGATTACGGTCAATATATTTAACTGTGTACCTGATTTCTTCAAATCGAGTTATAACACTAAACATGTTGTTAAATAAACCTAACGGCTTTTATATGAATTTAATTATGTTGTTATAATTTTATAACCATTACAGATTTATGGCATATAATTATTCATAAAGGGCACATTTTGTATGCTTTTTCAAAGGTTAATTATTAATTGAAGGTATTCGTATATCGTAAAAAATCCGATAATTAAAAATATATTATTATAAATTAATATACTGATTTATACATAATATGTTTCAAAAGTATCCAAATGTGCAATAGTAACGAACACAACGAAAATAAAAAGAAATAAACAATGCTACAGACAGAAAATATCTTTATGGTATGAAGGTACATCTTCATAACCAAATATGAAATATATGTTTTCAAACTAATTATTACAAAACATACATTGAGAGAAATTAGTATCGTTTTTCATATCGACACTACGATTGTATTTTTTTTTTCTACTTATAAAAATAATACTTATTTTCTTACTTAAAGAGATCGCTTCAAACTCTAAAGAAGCAAATCGTTACTAAAATCAACATGATAAAATATTTAGTGATACAAACACGTTTATATTTATGTTATTGTAAATAACACAAAAATAACTTTTCATAACACTTCTGCCTTGACAATTCCATTATCCGTTCTTTTCTAATTGAATGTATTCTACATTTAAATCTCATTAAGAAAAAATTTAAACTGAATATCTGACACACATTAGTAGCCTTTTTACATTCATATACATAAGAAATTATAATATTTACACATTTAATTACCTGCTATACATTTGCAAAACGATAGTGACAAGGATACTGATGAATCAATATATTATATTATACATTAAACGCATCAAATAAAGTAATATTTTTAATATATGTTTGTGAGTTTTATAGTAATATAAGTAATTATATACTTATGTATTATTTCTGTTTATTATTTATTTACTTCTACTTATTCATGATATTAATATAGCGAGGAGTGTTGGCCTAGTGGCTTCACGTCTATGTGAGCGTTTAACACTGGCTTAAGTAGTGAAAGATATATTAAGCCTTGCTGCATACCATACAGTCTTAGACTTAAAGAGTCGACGAGTATAGTATAGTCGAAGTATAAGGCACAGATAGCTTCGCCAACTTATCAAGTAGGTAAAACAAATATTTACGAAACACTCTAGAAAATGGTAGCGGCATTTGGTATTTTTATGTTTAATACAAGTTATGTGGGATGAAATTAATTAAGTTTTTATTAACAAAGAACGTAATCTTAATTGCCTTAATCATTTATTGTTCTGGAACGCGATAATTTGCATTGTTTTATAAATTAAGCAATCAATGTGTTACTGACTTTAAACCATTAAGATATATATGAACAAATTAATTATAACAAGTTAAATATCAAGTGAAATATAGTATGATTATGATTGACTGAAACTGCAGTTTATTAACGCCATTGTCACGCATTTTATTAAGATAAAAATCATAAATGAATAAAAATCGCCAAACGAAATTTTTACTAATAATTTCATTGCCAAATCTAGTCATGGACTGCATATTAAAAAGTCAAATCTTTTTGTTTTTTTTTATCTTTCGATTCTAGTTATATCTACATTAATTAATATTCTTATAAAACACATTAGTGACCGAATTGCTGACTGTCAAGTGTAAACATCGCGTCAAGAAGATCACTCTTACACCGACTATGATGTAGAAAACAACTTATTCGTTAACATTTATAACTAAACAGATTTATTAAACATAAAACACAAATAATATATAATAAACAATTGAAAATCGATAAAAGAAAATGATGTATTAGTATTGTGATTGTGATTATATTTACGGACGTAAATAGCTTTTTTAAAATGACAACTCAAAGAGAAGAAATCCAGACCGTGAGCCGAACAAGGATTGTATTATCACAGGTAAGACATTCTTTTTATTCTTTTTAGTGGCTTAGGGTAAAGATAGATGTATTTTATTAACTTTAATTTAGTAACTTATTATTATGATGTATTTAATTAAGTGTTCGTGAGAGAATCGATAGACAAACGGAAACAAATACGGCAAGATCTTAGCAAAGGTTAAATGAAAAATGAATTTATCCGTCTATTTAAGACTTGCAGCACTTTTCCATTTTTTTGGAAAATGACATGCATTTTGCGATAAAACATAGATTTTTATTTTGTAGCTTTTGAAGCGAAAGTGATAATATTGATAATAAAACTTAAAACTCAAATACTTACTTGTAAAGAAATGAAAATTTTCGATACAATTTGAAACTGAAAACTAGCCATTTATACTCAAATTCACGAAATACTTTTTTTATTATCAGAAAAATAATATAATAAGTTTAGAAATTTATTCATACATAAGTAAGTTTTTAGTGATACCAGAAGAGGAAATATGAAGGTCCGTATATAGAAAAGTTTGTATATTAACAAATACAAAGCAATCAAAATATGGAACATTATACTTTTATTGTACTCAAACGCCTTCCAGTTTCAGTTGAGATTCTTTCACCATTATAAACACTTGTTGTAAGGTAAACTGAAACAATGGCCTGGTCTAAGAGTCCGACGATGCTATTACAAAATATGTATTTCAATGCGTGAATATTTTACCTACATTTTAAATTGCCATTTTATTCTCTAAGCTGGAATCAATTAAGAATGAATATATGATATAGTTTGCCAATAATTAAATCAATATCCCTCCTAATTATCTTATTCTAACAGTTGCTGTGTCCACATTGAAATACAAACAGGTTATAGCCAACCGTTGCTTAAAAAAAACCTTTAAAATAATATTTAGATTCAAATAACTGTTTGCGAAGAGTAGCTGGCCCTCATTGGATGCGTAAAGTCCGAAACAGAGAAGACAGGAAGTCCTTAGAGGAGGCCTATGTCTAAGGACAAGCTGTATATTAAAATCAACTGGCTTGCCGATAAATAATAATATTTATTTTTATTTTAAGTGATAACTTTTTTTAGTATTTCACACTTTTATGTACCTAATATGTAAATACAGCAATAAAAGCTTTATTACTATTATTAAATGTTTAATGATGCCAAAGATACTTTGTTAAAGAGATTGACCTAATTTATATTAGACTACCGTACAAAAATTAAATTAAATTAATTAGAGGCAAATAAATAACACTAATGTAATAGAGCCATTATTTTTTATACTTGGCAATTATAAAGTCAATTGTGCACAGTTTGATCAAGAATGATATCTCATTTAGTAGTCTTTGTTTTGCGTATTGTATTCCAAAGCACGGATATTATAAATAAAAAATGTATTTTAATATTTTAATATAGATTTATTAAGATATCCGATAATATCAAAGGGCTCAAAATTTACAAGTGATATTATTTTTATTCAGTACCGATAGTTGAAAAAAATACCATAAGAAACTTCAATTTTTTTTAATATAACTATGTATTGTTATTGTTATGGAACGCTCCCTACTTATCACTATATTGTCTATGCTATGGATTATCGGATGATATTGCTAACGTGAATAAAATCTATAAGAAAATCCTTAGATAGGTATAAACTCAACAGGAACTCCTTGAAACAATTTTGTTTTATTAATCCGTTTACTAATTCTTGTTTAAATAACACACATAAGTGTTGCCTGATCCTGATAAAAGATAGACTAGTAGTATGTTAATTGACTTTCCTCGTGGCATGCAACTGATCGCAGATTCCGCTATAAAAGACTAATAATCCATAGTATTAAAGCATAGTATCACTAATACACACAGCCTCAATCTATAGGTGTACCTATATCGGGCAGTTAATTTATGTAGTTTTCTTTCTGCAAAAAGTATACATAAATTAATCTTTTTCATCGTTTACTAACTGCTTTTATGTATACTTTTAAATGTGTTTTCTTTTCTATATTATTTTAGGTGTAATTTATAATATATATTACGTAAATATTTAACAATTTAAAAATAGAAGCAGCACGATAGCTCTTGGAATAAATATCTCGGTTTGTGAGTCCAAATATTGGCCTTAACCTTTTCCAATAACCGAGCGTCGATTGCCAATAAACCTCGATTGACTTTGATAAGTGTCCATTCTTTCTGTATCTGCTATCATTAAATTATAAGAAAGTAAATAAAACGTTTATTATTTTATTAATAGAGCATTAGCTACAAACAAAATAACAAAAATTGGTAAAAATAGCAATTACTAACTTTTTATTTTTAGCAACCAGTTTTTAGTAAGGTAGGCTTCTTAAATTTTCTGTATACTGAGAGAAAAAAAATGCATTATACTGGTATTTAACTAGTCGGTACTAAACAATAGATTTTTTTTTATTTACATATTAGAATTATACTAATACATTAACGACTAAAAATAATTCATTTGAATTCACATATTAAAAGAATTGCATCGAAATTGGGCTTCGTTCTTAGATGACGTAATTTGTCAATTATTAGCTATCAATGAAATCAGTATTGGTGGGCCGGGCCTTGCAGGCGGAGAAACGACTCACGATATAAATTTACAACTACAAAAATTTCAGAACACAATAAGTAAAGTTTTATACGTTTTCAAGTATTTGGTAGCCAACTTAATATAATGTAGTCGTTATCTTAACATAACCTGTACTATACAAAGTAAATACTAAGTCGTGCCGCGATCTGCATCATTTTTCCATCTGAAAATTCTAATTAAGTAAAAAACTAGGTGTTTCTCCGATAACATTCTCATTCAAACAGAATAAACAGACAGCTTAATCACGTAGCATATGACTTGGCGTGATCTATGTTAATATTCAATTTAAAACGGCTATAAACATTTTTACATAACAGGAGGTTTTTAGTAATGTTCGCGTGTCTTTCGTATCTCTTCGATTTAAAAGTTTCACGTAAACCAAGACGTTACATATCAAATTATTTAAGGATCTAATTGAAATGTAATATGCGATGCCAATACAGCATTCAATTGGCACGAGCTAAGCTGCTTTCAAGAACGCGCCGTAATGAAGCCCTCTGAAGTGAGTTAATTTTTTTCCGGATGAGCCTGCATATTTTGAAGTGATAATTAGCTAACTGAAGAATTACTTACGTACCCCATAAGGCCGAGTACCAGTTTATTTAATTTCAAATTATTTATCTACAACGCTGCGTTTGGAATATTTATTATATTAATAACTACTAAAAAAAGAAGTGGGTTGTAAATATTCGCAATACCGTTTTATATTTTTTTGTTTCTTTTTGCCTTGTTTAATACTTGATTGTTAAAGCAACAAAGTAATCGTGCAACTCATCGATTTGTTGTTAGGTTACAATACATCAAACAGTTACACACTTGAAGTATCAGTTTAATTATAAATTCGTTATTGCATCCAATTGCGCTAATAATCGTCGATTAGCCTCAATTTCTGTTATAATTGCTTTAAAACATTAATAGTAAACTTGTTTTTTTACAAATCCATTTGTTAATGTAATTAAAAAAACCAATCAAATTAGATAATATCTTGTAAATATTAAAGAACTGGTTACATTTATTCAAATAAAATATGTTGATTATTGAATATAAGTTACAGGTATCACTTATTCCATATCATTAAATTTTAATCGGTACCCTTCCTTGCTCGGCAAAGAATACAGAGGGAGTAGGCCGAGAGAAAAAGCCGGCGTAAAAAACGCTCGGTACTCTTTTGAAACAGAAAATCATTAAACAAAATGTCTTAGCAAAGAATACCTATTTTAAATTAAATATTGCAAATTAATTAGAAGTAGCCTGTCTAGCAACAGTCCCAGGCCCTTATAGATAATCATTAACTTTTTATTCCTTTACATAGCTTTCCTTCAATACAAACTTAAATTTATTAAAAGGCAGAGAACCTCTAGGATTTTAGTAAAGAATCCCATTTCCCAAAAAGGAACTATAGATAGTACGTGGAAATTGCAACATGCGTTAGTTCCGAGTGCATATATTATCTCCTAGTAAACTTATTTTTGTATACATACCTACACAATGTTTTCATAAATATATTGCGAGGGAAAGGTATGTTTCTTAATTTCCTTGAATTTATCTCTTTGAGATACTTTACATTTTTAATGGTAGATTGCACGATCTCATCACGACGTCATCCGATCCACCCTGTAACGGAATTTGGACCGATTAATTTAATACATAATCTCTAGGAGAGTATTGATTCAAATAGTAATGATACTTTCACCCCGTTCTCTCGGAAACTTCTGATGAAGTTTTTTGATAAATTTTACTATTGTGTCGTATATATTATGACCATAGTATCTGTAAGTATGTGTTACCACTAGGACTCAAGGATATTTCATACAATTTAACAGTTTTGCACGAATTCCAACGACGTAATCAAACGAAGCTCCCGTTTAGTTTTTAATTTGCTATATTTGTTTTAGGGATGCCTACAGGTACGAATTTAATGACGTGGAATAAGTTATACCTTGATAATCTCATGTTCAAAAATAAACATATTTTATTTTTTATTTTACACCAGATTAAACATTTCAATTTCTATTGATTTTAAATGGAACGGCTACCTGATATACTGGCTATCTTGAAACGTGCGCTGTGCAATTAGTGTACCTTCCACGTTCGACCTTGACGTCTGCATATTCATGATAAAGCCCGCACCACCGCTTTATGGAAACTGCTGCCATCCCAGTTATTTTTGAAAAATTAAGACTTAGGGGCCTTCTAGCGAAGATCCTCCCACTACCTCATGAGCCGGCAACGCAAATGCAACCTTCTGGTTTTACGGTTTTCGATGGGAATCGGTAAACTTCTAACTAAGTGCTTGGATGTCTGCCATCTGTCCCATGATAAAAATCTAGAAACATCTCACTTAGTCAATGCTGTTGACGTCTAAAATTGTTTGTTTGCTTCGCATCGTTGCCTAAAATCGTTTTATGTTTCACGAATACTCCATGGTCCATGGTCGTCATACTTTGAATAAGTTAACACGAATTTACGATTTGAAAGCAACTTTGCTTGAAAATCAAGCAGGCCTGGCGGCTTGTAAACTTGATGGACGACAAATGCTTTTAAATTATGTTAAAACTATTCTTTAGTTTTTTTAACAAAAAAATATTACAATACCTAGTTAAGTTCAATACTGGTTTAACTCTGTTCGTTGATCTTTTTTTATATAGCTGGAGGCAAACGGTCAGGGCGATAGAATCTCACGCTAAAAATAAGCACTTCGAAGGATCCTTAGTCGAATAGATTAGGAAATATACGGGGTCTAGTCAAGACAGCGTAGCAGTAGTGTATGTAGAAAGTCGAAAACTAAATTTGTATGAAAATGGCAGCTAGTGTCGACAGTTGGTACCAACTACAGCTGTCATTTTCATACAAATTTAGTTTTCGACTTTCTACATACACTACTGTTAAGCCGTTTTGACTAGACCCCTAGGAATACTTTTTACATAGGAAATACTTTACTGAGCAGCTGATTCCACATATAGTCGCACACGACAAAAAACTGCCCTAAAAACTCTCGTGGAACTGTGAACGTCAAGGTGATACGGGTGGAACGTTTTCTATGAATAATTATAGAGCGTGGTTATTGCACAACCTTTCCCAATAAATTAATGATGTATGTTGCTTTAATTGCGTTAATAAAATACATACGCGTCGAATTGTAAACCTCCTTCCGGTTTCTTGAAATCTAATGTTAATTTGCCTAGTTTTATATATTATCTTATCTTATATCTTTAAACGAGCAATTCTTCTATGTATATATAATTGGAATCTCGAAATCGGCTCCAACGATTTTCATGAAATTTAGTATACGGGGGGTTTCGGGGGCGATAAATCGATCTAGCTAGGAATGATGATGATTTTTTTCTTTCATATTTTTTATTATTCTGTCGGTAAGATCGAAAAATATTATTCATATTTCATCGTTTTATTAGTATGTAATTCTTACTTAAATATAATTTCCAAAAAACACAATTTATAAAAAAAAATCATCCAGGTACTAGTATTAAATTGCGACGTACGAATCTCAAAGTCAAAAGTCAAGTCAAAAAATCATTTATAGGTAACATAATGTACACTTATGAACGTCAATCAATCTCTCATTGTAAATAAGACACTGTTACGTACTACTTAATATCTATGGCTATGTTTAATTACAAAAATATCACCGATGCCGTCAAACATATTTTCGTATTTATGATATAATTTTAATAGGTTCAATAATTGATAAATATTACTGCGCCTGCGAGAATAAAAATACCAAAATGTCTATTATATTTTTTCATTCCAACAAAGGCTTTGAGAAATATTTTTTATACCGGAATGTTTAATAACATTTATTTTTTAGGTGCTAGCATGTATCGCTCTGGATTTTCTACTTGTGGGTCTCGGGATGTCCATCAGCTTTGTGACTATGGTGGTGCCAGAAGTCCTGGATGCGAAGGAAGGGTTGTCGCTCACGAAAAAAGAGGCATCATGGTTCGGTATGTGCACATTTTTATCAAAAAATTATTTCGACAAGAAGTTAGATATTCACATAATGACACCTTTTTTTCTTACCTTGTATCTATGTAATACCATATAAGGTACATTCAAATACTATTATAAATAGTTAAGTAGGTTAAGAGAAATTAAAGCAGAGGTTTTAAATTTCTCTAACCCAATTAATTATATTGTTTCTACAACTCAATCTTGTTATAAAATACTTTGACTGTTGTTTTTTTTCATTCGCCTTTCGACTTAAATATTACAAATACACCTCCTTTGTCCTACGTAATAAATTTTATATTTGAATTTAAAAAATGTCAAAATTTTGGCTCAATTTACTTTTATTTTATAGCTCAGACTCTATAGGCTTAAATTATATACTTATTTAAGAGTTCTATCCGTATTTAAATGTTTATTTGTTTTTACCTATAAATATATTTTTATTACCTATGAGATAGTCTCTGCTTAAACTTCCCATAGGTAATAAAAAGATATCAATAAGTGCTGCATTAATAACAAAACATCACATAATTATCACACCTGTCAATAAAGTGTTAATGACATACTAATCAAGATACTTCCGACACAATTTACATTCTTACAGGTCACGTACTAATTTTAGATTTGGACTTTGAGTTCTGAAAGTTGATAAATATCAAGTAGAAAAATCAAAGTTTGGTTACTCTAATATTTTAATCTCTAAATTACTTTGGTATTTAGTACTTTACATGTTGTCTGAATTCCGACTGGAATTTATATTTGTATATTTAACATTCTACGCTCGCTATTATAATTGATCTAGTCTGTACTTGTTGTGATTTGAAAGTAAAAAATAATCGGAAACTTGATACAGAGAATTGTGCCTAGTCGTAAATTGATACTATACACGAGTCGTATAAAATCAAGTTTCATTCAACTTTTATGAGACTTCCGTCACAAGATAACACTATAATTATACACCGAAAAAACATACACCTAATATAATAAAAATACGGATAATGATGTGTTTAACAAATTCAAAAAGGCAGTAAAGATACAAGTTAGAGTGAACACTGATGACTAAAATTGAGACGGCTAATGGCGACATAATATATATATATTAATATTAAGTTTCTGATGTAAATAAAATATTTTTCTGTATTGAGAAATAAAGTTCTTTAAACATTATAATGTCTATTATAGTTAGTAGTCTTAGTACATACTGCATTTGTTAATTTCATCAATTTATTAGGTCAATGAATCAAAGAACTATCTACCGTGGGTAGTGTTTGATTGCACCTACATGAGAGATTGTCTTATAGAAAAAATACTAGCCGCCGCAAACCTTGTGTCGCCTTAATGTGATTTTTTTATTTACCCTACCTTTTCAATAGTTACTTAGCTAACATATGAAACGTTTTTAAATAGATATTTATACAGAATTGTTATTGCGCAAACCTTCCCAGTAAATAAATGATGTATTTTGCCTTAATTGGTATATTTCACACACTTCAAGCGTTGAATAAAAAACATATGCGTCGAATTGTAAACCGCCTCTTTCGGGTTTCTTTTAATCGGCTAGTGTTAATTTCTATATATATATTACTTGGAATTCAAAAAAGTGATGTACGAATTAAATTAAATTAAATAATGTAACGTATTTAATCCCCAACGCTATGTCTTATTACATCATTTTTAATAGCAACATGTCAACATATGGAACATTTTGAACAAAGAAACGATTCGCTTCTCCGTCATGAAAACCTAAATGTTAAACAAAACTAGCTTTTTAATATTTTTATTAACATCTTTTCAATTTTTCTCTTATAAAATACTTCTGTGAGGAAGAAATAAATTAATAAATTCTCAAATTGATCCAACTGTCTTCAATTTTGCGATTCGTTTTTATTAATATACGAAAAGAGATTAGCTACCGCGAACTTTGGTTTTCCGGAACTTTTGTTTTTTTGGTTTCCAGTTAGGTTATCTGAAACGTAGACTTTGAGGTTTTGCTGTGATTTTTCTCTATACTCGTATAAACGTCTGAGTTCAAGTTAAGTTCTTAAAGAAAAACACTTTTTTAACGGATTGAAGTTATGTATTATTGTAAACTTATTATTATTTAAACATAATTTTAAATTTAGACATTTCGCGTGCTTTACAGCGTGCGTGGTCACGGTGACAGAAGACAAAAGGTGTTGAATGTCAAAAAAGTATCACAGCTATAGAAAATGTTGTATTATCTGTATTTGTAAAGATGTAGGGTTTCTACAGAAATTGCTCACGGTGTCCTCCATTTTCGCGGATTGTTTGTGTTGAGATTTTAATTTGGATATTATTGGATCCCAGGTGTTTAACAATTTTAGGCCGTCCTCTCTATTGAATTTGGCGTGTTTTTTGATTTCAATGGCTTCGCGTACCAATCTGGGTTGTTGAAAGTTCTTTACAAACAAATAAAAAATTGAGTTTGAGCGTACAGGGTAGATGAAAATTATGGGTTGTATGTATTTTTGTATGCTGTATCATAAAAAAATGAAAACATTTTTTTTAGGTTTGACTTAGGAGTTTTAAAGATAGTAGCCGATTCTCAAACTCACTGAATATTCATAAAAAAGATATACAAATTGGTCGTGCCTTTTGGGAGGACTATGGGATTGTGACATTGTGACACGAGAATTTTATATGTATATTCGATTATATTTGTAATTATAACTGTGATTACTTCATTTTTAGGTAGCATGGCCTTTCTTTGTCAACCTCTCGGGAGCATCTTCTCTGGGCCATTATTGGATTATTTCGGACGAAAGAAGGCTCTATTCCTAGTCAACATACCGCATCTTATCGCGTGGGTTCTGATGTACACCGCATGGAATGTGCCTTCTCTTTTTATCGCCAATGCCTTGTTAGGTATCGGTACGGGTATAATGGAAGCTCCTTCAATCACTTATGTTGGTGAAATAAGGTAAGAAAATCTTATTATTTTCCACAGACAATTTTGATTATATAAAACATATTACAGAGTTCTTACGTATTAATTAACAAGTCTTTATTATAAGCAAACTCAAAATGTTGCCAAGTTACGTGATACTATAAATAGGATTACTTTTGGATGCAGCATGATTAGGGGCCGTTCATAAAATACGTTCGCATACAAGGGGGGGGGGGGAGGGGTCTGGCTGAGTGTGACAAGATGTGACAAGGGGGGAGGGGGGGTATAGGGCAGCGTGACGTTCGCCGTTTATTATTTTTTGACATGAGCGCTAGCTCTGTGGCGCGACTCTAGCGGCGTTGCGATCCGTCACAACGGGTTTCTTTGTTTTTCCAATACTTGAGAGAGTAACGTTTCCACGTACCCTGCGCTCTCGATTCAGTAACAAATGAAAATACTATTTCTCATGTATTTATTGTTATTTTATTCCTTCATTCGTCATTTAGCAGTGAACTAAATAATAAATGTTTTTAATTTTCAGAATTTGTCTACTATCATTTAGAATTTATCCTACTCAGCAGGGGGGGGGTCTTAGTTTTTGTGACGAAATATTTCTAGGGGGGGTCACAAAAAGTGTGACACAGCGTGACGATGGGGGGGGAGGGGGTCAAAAAAAGCTGATTTCAGTGTGACGTATTTTATGAACGGCCCCTTATCAGTACCAAAACTAATTAACCATAACAATTCTTTCAACGGTCATAAATAAAATAATATACACCAATAAAATAACATCTAAAAGGATAAAACATTAATTGGCCTTCGTTTGTTAAATAGTGTTCAGTTATATATAATTATTTTACTACTTCCATTGACTATATAACATTATAAGTTATTAACGGTGTGTACTCAACTCAAGACTACATAAGATACAGAGTTCACGGAATACAGCGTTATCCTTCCCGCCATAATCTAACCAATCTTCATTAATAAGTATTTACACAACACAAATCTTTTTACAAAGTCAAAGTCAAGATTCATTTATTCATATAGGTAACAAATTATACACTTATGAACGTCAAAAAAAAAGAAATATTAAATGAATCTAATTTTACATTTATTGCCAGTTCTCAAATCGTGGAAAGGGCGATGGGCGTGGAACGGAAGAGAAGAACTGGCAATAAACTCGCCGCCACTCTTTTTAATCGCCAAGTTTTTTCTTTTACACAACGTTTGTAAGGAGCTGCAACCATTACATTATTAAATTAAAAACAACGTATGTCTCGGTATATCTGTAATTTACATAGACGAACTGGTTAAACAAAAAAATAAGCGGCTTCTATAATTGAGTCGTTAACTTGTTCAGACACAACACACAGTTCGAGACAAAAAACTCCTCCAACAAGGCCTACCAACAGAGCATTTCGTAAAAATGATTTGAAGTTTGGTAATGGGCACATTCTAACTACTATTTATCAATAGTGACTAGTACACAAAATTTTATTTCTATTATCCTTCGAGTAATTTTTCAATAGTTCCAGAATGTATAAATTGATGCCAAAGCCTAGGGTAATTTGTGTACCATGACAACTCGTAGAATATTGAGCTCACTTGCAAGAGAACTTTGCCACGTAGGTTTATCAATACGCAAACAATCGAGTTTAACTGTTCAGTGCTTCGTACACCCAATTCTAATAAAACATTCGATGCCAAGCGTCTTATGAAAATATTTCAATAAATCCAAAAATCATTTTACAATAGACATATAAAAGCTCATTTCTGCCATTTTCGGTGATATTTATTTTAAAAATTGATATAAAGTAGTAGTGTCGTTCCTAACGTGGCAAGTTATGCGAAATATAACAAAACATCAACTAGCATGAATAACAATTTTATGCAAAATATTCCATCCAAAGCGGAAATATTAGTATTTTTGATGTGAAAAAACTTTAATATCTTTTTATAAAACTCTTCACTTGGGTGTTATGAAGAGAGCTAAGAGACCTAATTGAACAATAAATTTCATAAAAAAAAGAAATTAAGTAAAATGCAAAAAAATCAAATGTGAATAAAAGGTAAACTAAAGAGGTTACAGAATAAGTAATAATAATATTATACCAAGAAGTAGTTTAAGATAAAGTATCAATTTGATTCTATTTACTATTTTAGTATTGGTTAATAAAAAAAAAACAAAACTACTATAGTGGGGCTAGCACGATGCATCAATGATGCCTTTACCGAATGTTGGCATTAAAACCGTCTGTCAGTCATTTCGGTTTAATAATTAATACAGTCAATAAAAAAAGAAAATCAATTAAAAATATTATATGTACTTAACATATATGATGTCTTCACTACTGGTTATATATCAATTTTGCTGATGAGAAAGCTAAGTGTCTTGGAGAAAAAGTACGGGACCAATAACGCTATTCTAAAATCTTTATGTTATATTTAAATCAAAAATGATTAAGAAAAAATAACATTTAACAGCAATTTATAGTTTATCACTCCTAGATTTTTAACATTCATCCTAGATTAGCATAACTATTAAGTAGTGATATAAGTTTGAAAAAAGGCAAATTCCTCTAAGTTGTCACATAAGTAAATGTATAATTTTTAAATTAATTCAATATAAACTAGTTTAAAACGTGATAAACATATTAGAATCAAGTTTCGTTTACTTGATTTTATTAAGTAAATAATATGAAAGAAATGAAGATGGATAAACCTTATCTTATTAGGTACTTACTGGTCTGTTTTTTTATTTGAAGATGTTTATTCCAGTTTTTGTAATTTACGGACGCAATAGTAGAATTTTATTTTCAATCGGATAATATGTTTTTTTGGCCAGTGCGCCGACCGAATACCAATTACTTTGACTGATGATGACCTCTTGTAGCATTGTGATCGTACGAAATCTAGTAATTGGCTTACCTTTATTCCTATTAGACTATTAACAAACGCTGTCAAACATTTATAAGATAGAACTATTGTCATTTATTTCCTTCTTTTATGAATTATTTTCATATAAACAGGTATCGTAACATGAACAATTATCCACCAATTTCACTATTGCCTGCGATGCATTAATGCGGAGCAAGTTATCTATGCAATTAAGTTTGTTGCAGCTGAAAGATTATGCAATATTCGATTTATGTATTATAAATTGTATATGCTAATAAAAATCTAGAATGCCGTTAAACACATATAAAGCACCAGTAAATTTAGAGTTCTTTACTGACGTGTGAAGTTTACCTATATGAATAGAGTTTTTTGACTTGACCTTGACATCTATCTAAAAGTCATTTTAATCTCATTTCAGTGACCCATCGATTCGAGGGATCCTTACAACCCTGACCAATTGTTTCACCTCCACCGGAATGTTCATTGCATACTTGCTGGGTACAGTCCTCACCTGGCGGCAAGCAGCACTTGTATCACTGACGGTACCTATAGCAACAATGCTCTTGGTGCTATTCGTAAGTACTATTTTACTGATGTCGCCTTCATTAGTCATTAGTAGAAATAGGTTGGTTTCGATGATATCAATAACAGGGATGTCATTGCAGAAATTCTTTGCTCAGGATTGAAGAGTACAAGATCCTAAGCAGGCTCTCGCTTTTTACATTAAAAGAATTCCATGAGATAATTTAATAAAATAGACTCACATTTTATACCATTAGTTTAAATTCTTGTAATCTAAATAAAAGATAAAGAGTTAGTCGCCAGGTTAAACCAGTTTTAAATCCAGTTAAGTTTGAACGAGTTCCTTGGTCAAAGCTTTTTCTAGTTTTATTGGAATGGGATAAATCAACTTTTAACAACCAATAAAAAATCGCCATCTTATTAATGACAAAATACATTAAAACCCATGTTACTCGTATATATCGTTTGCTGTATAAATTGGAAGAAATATGTATTTTTATAATAATTACCAGCGAGTTACAGAATGGTTCAGAGTTTTAAATAAAGCTCTAAATTGAACTTCTCAAACATTGTTTATGGATTGCGAGCGTTCGCTTGAGAGTTTTTTCTCTCTGTTAGGTTGATAACTCATGCGTCTTGATCAGAAACTAAATATTTGGTTACACTGAGTCAATGTCTAATAATTTTTTAAACATAAGCATAAAAAAATCCATTTAAAAGCCTGTGACATCTTTTTGGTTGTTAAGAAAAGCCAATGTCAAAATATTTAGTCATGATGGCTGAACGTCTTCGTTTTGGTGTACCAATATGTACCACAGGCGTGTTTTTTTACATTTTACGTTGTTTGATGAACACTTCGACCAACGAACCGTACGAAGTTAAAACAGCGACTGTCCGGGTTGCTATGTTTTTTTGAATTCGTAAAATTATGTCATAATAATATTTTTTTGTCATAAATAAAAAAATATAAATACATTTCCAACCTTTTGCTGTAATACCTACAGCCTTTTATGACACAGCCGAAATCCCACGCAGTTAGCCGGTTTTTTCCCACCTAGTGGGATTCAGAATATAATATAAAGTGACAAATTCATAACATGGTTTTGGTCTCTCGACTCTCGTACTAACAATATGTTAATTTTAATTTCATATTATAGTTATGTTTTTTAAATTCCATTAAAATTTCATTTATAATCGTCATTTTGCTTTATACCCAATCAAGTGACAACGAGTGTCAGACACAGACGGCTACTCACGTACATGGCTATATACTATTGATCACGAAACAGGTGCTGAAATATCCAGTAGCGCTACTGGATTTTTTATAAGATAATTAAACTATGCAACAACAAATACCTCTTTAAAAAATATAGTTTTTCGCTTTTCTTTTTTTTTTAGCTTTTCATCAAAAAACCAAACCACCATATTTCAAAAATACCAGACACCTTGGTTTATCTAAGGTCATAGTAGATATAGTATCTTATAGATCAGTATTTCGAAACTGGTCGACCCTCAAAAGGGTTTTGTATATCTATAATTATCTATTTCAAAATGTTTATTTTGTGTTTTATGATATAATTATCTGGAATTAAATTAATAGGTTTAATTTGCTAATAGTTTTACATTTATTATTCAAACAGAATGTTAAACGTTTGGATATTGGAAATTCTTGTTAACCACATAATGACGTGTAGATAATAAAATCTGTAAAAATATACCGAACAAATTTTCAAATATTAACAGAGTTTATCTGTAATAATATTAAATATATTCTATATTTTGTATTGTAGAGTATCACACACAATATATATATGCGACTAAAACAATTGCCTGACCTGTATAAAATGTTACATTGGTCTCAATGTTTCTTGTATTATTAAATTTATATTCTACTTTGTTTTTTTTTTCAACAAACAAAAAAAAATACATTTCACTGCTACTATTTGTAAAATAGTGTATTGGAAGTGTTACGCGTCGGGAATTACGCCCCGACTACATCGGTAATATTTTTATTAACAATATTCATGTGCGAGCCGGGGCGCAATTCCTCGCGAGACCCGCTCTTTCTGTCTTGTTTGCCGCCTTTATGTATAGAATCATTTTTTCACAGAACCGTTCCAGGCACGGTCTGTGCTTTATTAACATGTCCTGTAGGCCGTTACGGTCTACAGTCATCTGCATTTGTTGCTCCAGGTCGTGCCTGGACGATATTCTACTTTGGTTACACTATATTTAACTTAAATCTCAATTATATTTCAGGTTCCAGAAACACCGATATGGTTACTCTCCAAGGGCCGCCAAAAAGAAGCGTTGCGATCGCTGTGCCGTCTTAGAGGTTGGGCACAGCCAGAGGATGTAAAAGAAGAATTCGATCAACTTGTACAATACAATGATCTTATTCAACAGTGCGTCGTATGCACAAGGGAAGGAAAATCAGACATAGAAACGTGCTGTCACAATTCCCACAATGTAATCAAAAGAATGATTTACAAATTTAGAAACGTACTATTCGTCAAAGAAACTATGAGACCTTTTGCTCTAGTTATGGCATATTTCTTCTTCTATACGCTTAGTGGTTTGGCACCCGTGAAACCTAACATGGTGAATGTATGCAGAGCGCTTGGTATGAAATATGACCCGAAAAATATTGTGGTAAGTTCTTATGAGACTTTTTTATAGCCGCTATAACATAAAACTTACCTATTTTTGTTTTTGTTTTAAATTCTGTTATTCATACTTACATTACATAAAGATCGTCACCAGAATCGATGCATGTTTCGTAATTCAAATAGTACGGATCGAGATTAGATAACCTATTTTATCCTTCGATTTCGTTTTTTATTTAAAAATAAGTACAACGTTTTAAGTACAAGTGATATGACAGAATATTATTATTATACTAATATTTCTTGATATGGTCCACTAGGACCTCGCTCGTTAGGGCCAAATCTCGCCGTTTTCGTTCAAAGTTCTGCTAAATACCAATTCTCGACAAATAAATAATACTTAATTACAATAATTATACCTAACCTTTAAAAATGAACAATGAAATAGACCTAAAGAAAATTATTTGCCCCCTAATATAGAGGTTTCATTATTCAATCGGAGATACTATAGAGGAACGCATATATTCATGTTATAATTTTCAGGTTGCAGTTGGCGTAGTGTTTATAATAATGAACATTTTGTCAGCAGTTATAGTTAAAGTTATTGGAAAGCGAAAGTTAGTTTTATTCTCACTTCTGGCAACTGCCTTTTGCAGTTTAGCTATAAGTGTGTACGCACGCACAAACCTTCCTTTGGAATTATTCTCCTACGAACCCACTACTTTTCCGGACAAAAGAGAGATTCTGCCGGTATTTTTATTTATGATGTTGGTATCGTTCAGCAGCCTTGGAATACCATGGGTTCTACTGTCTGAAGTCTTTCCATTCAGGTAAGCCTATCCTACTTCGACCTCTGCTTCTACGAACATATTTTACATGGTCATTGCCGTAACATAGCCCAAGCAATCCTCGAAAATGCGATAAGCCTTGTTTTGTTTTTATTAAATTATATAAATATTAGAGATGTTGCTGAATACTTTGTTTCTAATTAAATCGAGCCCGTGTATGCTATTTAAACTTTAATAAATAATGAAAATATGCAATCCACAATCCTACTTCCATTATGAATTTTAAAAAGATTAAATTTAATAAAAATGTATCTATTTCAGGGGCCGCGGTTTAGCAACGGGTCTAGCAGCTGCCCTTAGCTATGTAATATTTTTCGTAGCAGCTAAAACAAATTACAATCTAGAAGCAAACTTCCACATCAGTGGTGCTTTCTTTTTTTACGGAATAATTGGTATAATTGGGACGTGCTATCTTTACTTCTTTTTACCAGAAACGGAAAGTAAGACCTTGGTCGAAATCGAGGCATTTTATAAAGGCAACCAAAAAATATTTGCTGACGACTTTTTTATCAACGCATTCAGAAAAAAGAACTGCCTAAATACTGATGTCGACAAACCTATGCTCGTCAAGTAACTACCTCAAACGGCAATTGTTTTAATTTTAGATGTATAAAGATGAATTTAGAAAATAATTTGTTACCTTAGAAGAATTAAGCTTGTTAATGAGATTACATTATTTTTTTAAACCTGTTTTTGATTGTCATGTCATTACTAAATGACCCTGGAAACTTCGATCAAAATTGTTGAAACAGTCCAAAGAGCTTATACTACAGGTATGTAAGAAAATTTATAAAGACAAAATTTCTATTTGGGAAAAAGACATTAAATATATCATAGCTAGTATTTGATAGTTTTTATTAGAAATTTCAATTGTATTTTTTTTGTATTTTCCTTATTTTATTATTTTTGTTTCCTACCTTTTAAATCTCCCCTGAACTACGCCAAATGTTTCATAATAATAACTAGACGTAGCTATTTCAATGATATGTAGGTAGATACATTATTATACCGTAGAGAGTAGTTCATGAGTACAGACTACGTCCCATTTTGTTGTACCTTTTTAATTTTTTTTTTTTAATGGTATTTGTAGAAGTACAATCTATATTTCTATTTATATTATTTTCTTTGTTGGGTTAATATTCTGAAAAAGTCTCGTGTTTCTCCCTTTTTAGTCGTAGCCCAAGTAAGAGGTCTACCGCAGTTACTTTTAAACATGTTGAAAATATTATCCTTTTCTGTTGTTTTGTGTAAATCTAACTTAACTATATCTTCAGATGAAACAGCTAGATATTCAATTTTTTCCTCGTGTCTATTATCCTTTTCAGTCGCTTGTTGGTCTTCTTTTTTTTCAGTACATTCAGATTCTTTGAATTCTGAAATGTATGTTTTAACATATACTTTATATTTGGTATGGGCTTAAAATGTACATTTAGTATCCATTATATGTTTTTTGTAAAATGCAATTAGACTACAGTTAAAATTTTTAAGTCAAATAAATTATTAAAACCTAGTACCAAGATGGTACCTATTGTAGTGTCTAAATCTCTTAAAATTTGTAATGGTTCTTCGAGTTGTCCTCCAAGTACTTGGCCTCTGACACTTTTCCTTACAGTCATGTTTTAAACTCTTTGTAGTCCTTCTTCTTGTAAGGAATATATAAGAGTGTATTGGAACTGTTACAGTCTTAGGGCGATATGTTAGTGTATATATAGGTTCTACGATATCTAAATCAGTAGAATGACTCTTAAAGTCTTCATTAGTTAAAAGTTTTGAAGTTATTGTTGCTTGTATGGCTGATGTAGTGGTGGTAATTGGAATTGTTACTGTTTCTTTTTTACTATTACTTTTTGAACGAATTAAGGTTTCTAATTTGTCAGTGGTAGTATCCCAAATTATCGGCCTTTTGTTGCACTTAATTGGACAATGCGAAGCTGAGGTTTTATTCGGTGGCAGTGTCTCTACGGTATTCATAATAACTGATGTTATTATATTATCGGACTTGTTCAAATTTATTGTTACAGTACTTTTGTTAAAAGGTGTTGGAGTATGATTATTATGGATTTCCTGTGTTGTCGAAGAAATAAACGTTTCTTCTCCCGTGATCCAAGAATAAAACAAATCGTAGATAGGACTAGTAATGGTTATATCAGTAGTTGTTTCCCAAGTTTTTGGTCGGTCACAGCAGATTAGTTTCATCACCTCATTCGTATTATTTTCCAAATTGGTCACTGTTGTGATATTATTTTCAGTAGTAATATATACTTCTAAAGTCGAAACTTTATTTAGCGTGGAATTAACCTCGTTTTCATTATCAATATGTGTACTTAATTCATTAAAATTTATTTTATTATCAGATGTTGTGAGAAACTTAGTGGAAAAATCCAGATGTGAACAGAATAATAAATATGTTTCTTGATAACCTGCAAAGTTTTATATGATCGAGAAAAATAGTGTGATATGTAGATCTAGATAGATAAGATATCTTCAATAGATCGGTGACTAATCTACTAACATCGATATAGACAGAGGAGCAAAACCAGATAAGAGATTTAATTATTTTATTTCGGAAGAAATTATACATTGGAAGTTAGCATGCATAATCCGGAACACCAGTAGCACATTGGCTGGTTGCTTTTATCAAGTACTCTGAAATAAAACATTAAAATATCAATATCTAGTTTTACTCCAAAACCTTAGGATATGGTAAGTAAAGTAAAAAAAACAGTGGCGTTAGAACTTTTTAATTTTATTTTTAATAATATATATAATTCAATATAAAATCGGCAATTAGGTGACTTTTTGGGTTTAAGGCATATTATGATATGTTCGAGCGAATATTAAATGTGCACATCAAGGATACCCATTTGGAGCAAAACCGACGTTCGAATCTACGACCACAGACAGGGTCGAGAGTCGCACTCAGAAACTACTAACATTGTTCAATGTTTTATTACTAAACCTATAAATGGTTGGTAAGCCTGAGAATAATATTATTGTTAAAAACCGCGATAATAATAGAGCGCATTAGACGAAGTTAAGATGGTAAATATGGTTAAATAGTAAGTAGCATATATTTACTTACAAATGTAAAAAAATACAGCATAATACGAGATATGATATTTTAGTCCTAGTGTAAAAAATATCTAAACATTTGGCTACGATGCATATTGTATATCTAAATAAATTTTTTTTTTTAATAAGTTGCAAATGTATTTAGATATACCCTACATTTTCTCCTAATTAAGCAAGATAGTTAACAGTCTTGACAGGTAGTATAGAATAGGAAAGGTTACCTGCAATCAATTGATTTTTTCACGAACTAAGTAAAGAACAAAAAATAAATTGTATATTAATTAGCACGTGAAGAAAATGTTTTTTTTTACTTAATTAGAATATTAAAAGGGTAACATACGTGTATTATAATCGCAATTATACTCATACATGTCGCATTGGTCAAGAAAACTGCGACGAGTACATCCATCAGGGGAAGATGCGCAAACCACTCTGCTATCATGAATGCAGGTCTTCGCCATGTTGCAGTAGTTAATAGGCTGAAATTTATCTTAAATTAAGAATTTTCTCGTGCTTGCTTGCTATAAATATTATTTTTCTAACCATGATAAATCTATTGAATAATTTGTTCGTGAAAAGCTTTACAATAGAATTAACAGTTTCCCTGAGTATTGGATGGTATGTTGGTACAGTAACAAAGATCTGAGTAGTCTTACGCCCAAACTATCCGAGATAAAAATCTTAATCCAAATATTGATAAAAGTGTGTCAATATCCTATCTTAAGATTTTAACTTACAACAGTTTTTTAAATAATTAAAAACGTATTTGATATGTTTTAAACGTAGACATGTGTATTTTAATATTATTTTAACGATTTTATTTACTATATTTGGTTTATCGATATTGAAATCAATTATTATGCAAAGAGCGAAGAGATTGCATTATATCCGTCGCCAAAAAAGGATTGTTTTCGTAGGGTTTGGTAATTGGGATGCAGATAGGAGATCGATTGTGTGTCACGGTATCGGTATGTCTTTATCCACAATCTTGATTGTGGATAAAGTATTGGGTTTGAGCGTAAGCCTAGGTGCATTGTCATTTTTGAGATCGTACGTTCCAACCTGCTCGTTATGTGAAAGTGGTGGTTTCTATTACAACAAAAATTCTGACGCAAACTCAAACAGTTTATCTCTAAGGTACAGGCAGGTTAAAATAAAGGATTTAAACAAACCCTAAAAACTAGTTAAATACATAAAATGCAAAATTCTCTACAAGTATGTTACGTTAATGCACAAATTTACTGTGAAAATAGTGACAATACTTTTTCTGACTAATTCTTGTTAGTGATTCATACAGATTACTGAAGTTTCTTTGTCCAGTCATTGTATTCCTTGTCTCGTTTTTAAAGTAAAAGTAACTTATCAAACTTCTAAACGAATTTATAATGATATAATTAAAACGCCACTATTAAATTAAATTAATATTTAGATACACACATAATTTTTTAGATATAAATCAAAGTCCAAGAAATGTTTTTTTTTAATACTTTGCTAACGTTTAAAAATACGTTAAAAAGTAATTGAGGATATAATTGTAAATTTCAAGGGATGTGCAACTATTTTTTTATTCGGCTTTGTCAATTTCTATTAAGTATTTATTATGTATGAAGCTTTAATAATCGTTGCCAACGCATCAAAAAGAAGTACACAAAGTTTACAATTTCCCTAAAGGAGATAAAAGGAACAGAGACATACAGGTTACTACATATAGTTTATACTTGCATATAGAATAGATACTTATGAATTATTAAATTTAAAAGATGTTTTTGTATTTTATTGTTAAATTATTTAAGTCCATTATTTGTGTACACCAAAACTAAAAAACATATTACAGTATTTTAAAAAGTGATACGTGGTAGAAAACTATCTTATTGAAATTTAATTGAACTTGCATATTTCGGATTCGCACCCAATACTAAAGATATTACCCAATATTTGGCTCTGTAATCAACAATAACACACCAACACAAACGACAAAATTTAAGAATTTTCTGGATTGAAGTAGTCGGTATCCTATAGTATTAGTACCAGATATCTAGAGTTGCTCTGAAACGGTCGTTTCAAGTGTGTGATAGAGGCTTTGCTCTGCTTTGCTGCCTGTAAATCTTTCAATCCACTTTAAAATCATATAATCTGTCTTCGTAACAAGACTTATGAAGCAAAATTAGTATAATAAAATTTCCACACATTAAATGATACATAAATAAAAGTACTGCCTAACTAGGCGGAACACGCTACTTAAGTTAAATAGTGTTGAACCTAATTACTTAACTAAGTAACTATGAAATCGATTACTTTTCTAATTAACGGATATATATATATACGGATATGTATGCAGTATGTGCGTGTGTAAACGGACCATATCGTAAACGTATTACATATTATTTTAGTCGCTACCAGATCACGTCACAGGTCAGCTCAAAATAAAATATGCCGTTTTGTAATGTCTACAGTTAACCTCCTTTTATTTAATGAATATTTTTTCAGGTTTGTTTCATCATTTATAAAAAAAATTCTTAGTACAACTATACTTAATGGCAATATGCCGACGTTTTTCTAAACAAACATACACAACGCAAACCCTCCAACGCCCAATGATTTTTCTTCTTTCAGAGGCCCTTTCATCTTTAACCACTTTCTAATAAAAACTTTTAGTAACGATTCAAAACTTTATTTATTGACTAACAATCAACCTGTCCTTTGCTGAAATAGAGAGTAGTCTTATTGTGCAAGAGTAATTAAATTAAAAAAGTGTGTGTGTTATGTAAACTCATTAATATATCAAATGGAAGGGACAAGCTGCCCACGACACAAGGAATCCTAGAGTCCTAGGTGCACTTTTTTTCTGGACTAAACATCCTTCTTAGTGTTTATTTATTTTCCTTTTTTCATTCATGTATAAGATCCTACGTCTACACTATATGTATTACATCAAAATTTCTTCAAAAATGTAATGATAAGGAATGAACAACACGGCCTTCGAAACAACCGAAACGGGCTTAAGCGCTAAAAAATTAGCGTTGTTGTATAACTGCACTCAACATTAAATATATATAATAACAAAATATGGTTCACTGTTCCTGTTTCTTTAGCAAAATTTAAGAACGCGCAACAGCGACTTAGTGTTTCAATCTACAAATATAATGTTATTTAATTTATTACATACATAAGACAAATGCTGTTCCGAAAGATGAAGCAACCAGGCTGAAATATAAAAAAAAACATTTTACATTACAGACAAGGAAAAGCCGTCTCGTGTATGTAAAGTTACAAACATAATTTAATGAGACTCATAGAACATATTTTTGTTTTTCATTTCATTTTCAAAACAATTATATAATACATTTGGTATCAAGAAGTACGCAGAAGGATATTTCATTCATTCATTAGTCAGAGATATTTTCTACTCTAGTATTTCAGAAAATAAATTTCAGTTGGTAACTTTTTAGTTCCGTCAATAATACTTATTACTTACCTAATATATATAACAGTAACATTATTCGGTCTTCAAAAGCATGGCAAATTGAAAAAAAAATATAGAAAATGTAAAAATTGAAAACGATAAAACGAATATAAATCATATAATTGAAACAGGACTGAACGAAAGTAAATGTCGTCGTACGTACTATTTCCATCTGATATCGATTTATTTATTACGAGTCGTTGTTCAGTATATTCAAGAATCATTATATGTTAATATAATTTTTATATAACATACACATAACAATCACTTTGATTTTAATTAATATCGAAAATAAACTGTCAAAAAACTTACGTTACTTGGGGTCTAGTCAAGACAGATTAACAGTAGTGTATGTAGAAAGTCGAAAACTAAATTTGTATGAAAATGACAGCTAGTGTCGACAGTTGGTACTGTCATTTTCATACAAATTTAGTTTTCGACTTTCTACATACACTACTGTTAAGCCGTTTTGACTAGACCCCCAGATTACAAATTTGTTAACGTTCAAAATTCAAAAACTAAATGATGACAATAAATAAAACACGAAAAAGTATTAGTATCTTTTGTTTTGTAATATTCGCAATTGTGAGCTAAACGACAAAATTAAGTTATACATATTATTTCATGCTTTGCTTTCGGTAACAGAATATTACAGAATTTTTGATGGTGTTCTAAAATAGATTGTTTGTTTGTGATATAGTAATCATTTATAACACGGGAATTCTCTTTCCAGACTTATCGCGCTAGAACGTTCTTTGTCAAGGACAATATAATTTCCAGGTTTATTGCAATGTTCTCTCAGTAAATATTTGATTGGCATAGTATGTAGAAAATGAGGCATGACAATTATTTAGATTGTGTGATATACATAGCATTTCTTGAAACAGGCCAACATTGAGTATTTATGTAAATAGGCTCGTCATTATAGGCTGTAGAAGCGTCCATTGTTAATTAATATGACTAACATTTAAATATTCAATGGCATATTGATAATAACTCGAACATAGAGAATCTCTCTCGAATCTATAAGATTTATTTATCTTTATATATCTTTTACAGTACGTGTGTATGTGATTGAACTCCTCTAAACGGCTGGATTGATTTAAATGAGTTTTTTGTATGTGTTTGTTTGGGTGGCGCCCTGGATGGTTTAGATTCACGAATCAGCCCTGTGATGGTATCTAGGTTTCAGTAAATAAACAGCTGGTATATAAATAAATATTCTGTGCATGTGTTGGTAATTCTACTCCTAAACGGCTGGACACCATTTGATGAAATTGTTGTGTCGAGAATGATTTACTTTATTAGATATGTTTTTTGGATGTAAGATGTGTATATAGGACAACTGATATAACATTTAAAGTTTCAACACGTTACAAATTATGTAGTAAACTCATTATAATTTGAGACATTATATTTGACGAATGTTTCACTAAGATTTTTTTAATCTGTAAATATTTATAAGATTTATACACGTTGATGAATTATCTAAGAAGAAAAATTCAATTGTAGTCTGACATACTAACCTCTTTAACATCCGTTTAGCCAACAATGACTCATCATTTAAATAATACATTCAAAACTTTTAGAAACAGTAAAATTTACAAAGATAAACCCATCGAGAAACTTATTTGCTTATCAACAAAGATATTAGCCACAGATATCGCGGTAATTCATATAGTAGCATCATTTAACCACAAACGGTGGAGTAATGCAGGTGACTTTGAGTGATTGACGGCGCGTTGTTGTTCGCGCTCTTTTTTATTTGTTATTTTAAAAATAGAACTTTTTATAGTTTAATATAGAGCATTATGTTGTTATAAGAAATTGACTGTGATTAACTATAACCTAAAGTTCAAAATGGTGATAAAACATATACATGAAGCCCCGAGTGTAAACCGACTCAGATCTGTTGGGTCACAGGTAAGATGTCTCAAACTTATGTTTGTAAGATTTTTCTAACCCTTTTCTTGAACAAATACTTGTCTTTTTTAAACAAATTATACCTTGATTTGATGTTGAAGTTTAAGTGGTGAACGTCTACGTTTATTTAAGACCGTAAGTTATAACTTACTGTCTGTTGATATTTTGAAATGGAAACATCATGAAATTCAATCAAATTTTATGAAACATTTTGTATAGCATGTAATTTAAACATAAAATTACATAAAAATGTGGGTATATTCGTAAAATTTATTGAAAGTATCTTCACAGATAAAAACCAGTTTAACTTTGTCTTTCTTATATACTAAAAATTATTTACTTCTAATGTATATGAATTAATAATTAAAGTGTAACTTAAAAACAAATTAACTTCGCATTAATACTAACCTACAAAGGCTAAATTAAGTTTAACTGTTCTATTTTTTGTTTTGATTCATATTAAAGATAAAACAATTATCATTAACTAAATGAATCCAATAATAATTTAACCAAATAGCGTTTTAAGGAGTATTAATTTGTGGTATGATAATTTTATTTTTTAATAACTTTATATTAGTTCAGAAAAATATATCTTAAATATATTTTATATTAGAACTGCCCTGACGGTACACTCGCGTAGATACCGGTCTCGTGGTAGTGGAAAATTAACTATAGATATATTTTTGTTATCATAAAAGTTTTCTTTTACTTCCTTTCAGAATATTAGATACACACTAAGATTCATAATCTAATCAATATACAGATTTGAATGTACAACGAATATTGTATATCTAATACATTTTTTAATTCACAACATCATTTACGTAGAATGTCCGACATTAGGTAATATAAGAAAAACAAAATTATGTAAATAAAAGTCAAAACTAAAGGTGAAAACGATGAGATATAAATACCTAAAAGTCTTTGACTCAAAACGGGACATTGGTTTAATTTAGGCTAAATAACAGGTATGTAGGTCAAAGAAAAAACCTTTTTTAAACTTAGATGGCTTAGTTACGAATCACAAAATATAGGTACCCAAATGTTTAGTTATATTTATCAGAAGAACAAATTGAATCTAGCTGGTAACGATTTCAAAAAAGAATGAAACGTTTGGCGCGTTTTTTTGTTTCTGAAAACGGGTCAATTTTGCGTCCCACAGTCATTTCGGGGACACCGGGACTCGTAATTGTAAAAAGGGACATTCCCGTTCAAAACGGGACGTCTGGTCGCAATAGTTGTACATCGCAATTAAAAAAGAATAACGTTTGTCATTCATCCGTGCAATTCGTGAAATAATTAAAAACAGTTTTCGTTATGATAATAATGATGCCACGTCTTTTGTTTTGTTATAAGTATAAGTACTATTGAGGATAAATAATTCCGCGGTATATTTATAAAAGTAGCTGTCAACATAACTAATGTGATTTAGACACACCGAAATCTAGCGAGCGATACTTTAATGTTGTCTATTTACTACATATCATTAGATGAAATACACGTTTCAGTCAGTCGCGTTATATATGAAACAACTGAATCAAAACCATGTAGTGCTTATTAATGTTTTATTATTAGAAGGTATTATTTAAAAGATACAAGAAAATATGGCATTCAGATTTTACACACACAACAATGATATTAAAACATAAATAATACAAACTACAAAGGAAAAAAATAAATACAAGCAAACAGTAAAAATCTAAAACTAAACAGATACTTAAACCTTTTTAAGATGGTAAACATAATGACATTAATTAGGAAGTTTGTTTAATTGGTTGTTAGGTATTTATAAATTCTTATTATTTCAGTTAATAGTAAGAATTATTAATTTTTGACTTAGATTTATGTCGAAATGTCAGTAAGATTAAAAATGATTGGTTTTCATAAATTTGTCAGTTAAATAAAAAACATAAGGAAAAAAACCAGCCATATTTTATAGGCCATTGTTTTAATATGAAAAATATTGTTCATAGCAACTGTATTTCTAAAAATCTATAAAAACCAACTATCACGACCTAATTTAATAATATCAAAAATACATTACATTTTGTCACACAAAGAAACCCTTTTCGTTTTATATTGCAACAATAAACGAATATTGTCTAAACTAAAAAATAACATAAATTGTAATATATAATATATTAAGGTATATACCATCTTCTTATCGCCTTTATCAAACTGGAATTTCATGTATATTTTAAGCAGGGCATTTACAGTTAACACCACACAAAAGCGTGACGGTTTTATTTGTCATATTTATGTGAACTTAGCGAAAAGAACAAAAACAAATTAATTATTTTAAAGGTGTCCTTAATGATATTCTTAAATCGCATTAAATCTTAATAACTCGAATCGCCACAAAAAAATATAATTTTTGGTAAATATAGCTTTGATTTTATCACCCTAACCCAGCATGCACTATATATAAAATATATATAAAATAATATTACACCATTACTTCTGTAATAATTAAATATAAAAAAACTACACATACTATGAAAGAGTGCACTAGTGCACTAGGTTTCTGTGTGTCAGTCTTGTATGATACTTAAAGTAGATAATTCTACATACTACTTAATGTTTTAGTACTTTTGTTACACAAGGAAAGATTCCGTTTTAACAAAAGCTTTAAATCAATGTAATAGATGCAGAAATATCTGTCATTGTCTCATTGGTAAAATTAAATCAAGATAGTTAGTTTTACAATCTGAAAAAGCACAGTTTTTTTTAAGTTTTAGTAACATATTCTTCTACCGCATTTACCATGGAGAGTGTTCAGAGGAGTTGTTCGGATTAATACCTGCTGCTGAGTTTCATCATCGGACGTCGAGGCAGAATACGAAATGCCACCCGTATCACCTAGACGTCCGCCGTTCCACAACTGCGCGATTTTCAAGGCAGTTTTTGCCGCGCACCACCACTTTGTGGAACCAGCTGCCCACTGAAGTATTTCCGAACCAATTCGACTTAGGGTCCTTCAAAAAAAGAGCGTACAAATTCTTAAAAGGCCGGCAACGCACTCGCGAGCCCTCTAGTGTAGTATCGAGAGTGTCCAAGGGCGGCGGTATCACTTAACATCAGGTGAGCCTCCTGCCCGTTTGCCCCCTATTATATAAAAAAAAATTGTATTATACCAACATATGGGTACGGTATTTTATTATGTGTAAGGTAAGCTAGTAGTTAGAGCATAATCGTCAAACGATAGATGCACCGGACCCAACGATGGATTCACTAGGAAGACATTAAACCGCTAATCGTATTAACAAAGGTTAAAGCAAAATTAACAACATTATGAACAAGTTCAGGATGTTTCTATTTATTTTGTATGCGGTTCCACTACGCTACAGATTTCACAAGTCATGAATCAAGAAACAAATAAAATTACTTTGTTTACAACTATGACATTTTCTTTATCTGATTTGTAGTCACTTCGTAGTAATTGTTCGTGACTATAAAAATTGTTATTATTCTCCATAGTTTTTTGTATCACATTGTGATCTCTATAAACAACCTTCTACGTTAATATTGGATACCTCGGTTATAATACGATAGTTACCTCATCTTACTATATCAATTAAATTCAATCGAAAGGCGCCTTCATACATTGTGTTAGTATTAGCAAAGGTACACATATTGTCTTTAAATCATATTTGTAGTAAACACATTAGTGCCTGTCCATAATCGTATGATATTTTCAAGTTAGACCAATTAAAGTTTATACAGTCTCGCTAATTAACCTCAACCTATTTGCTAATTATTTTATTCATATATCGATTTCTACTAATTTTACGAGGCATATCAAGTAGGTTTATTTTACAATTTATCTCAATTAAACCAACTTGAAGTGACGGATATCCGGCTTCGATACCGAGACCTTTAATGCAAGAATAATTAACTAAGAAGGAAGCAAATAAAGAATAATCTTTACTGGTCTTGGTTTAAATTACTGAGCAATAAAATTTGATTCACACGTTATTTTTTTATATAAATTAAAATATTAGAGAAATATTTTAAAATAAAATATAGTTGTGAATGTTACACTCTTGTTTTAAAAATATTCAAATTTATAACAACATTTAATTTTTATTTGTAATTGTAAAAAAATTGTAGACATGTTTTTAATTCAAACATCAACCAATAATGTAACAAAATAATGACGGCACATATAACCATGTTCAAAATTAGTGTATAATTATTGTTTTCTTTTACTAAAAGAAACTAGTCAATGCTTCTTATTAATTTAACTAAAACGTGATGTTTTAGATTATAGCATGCATGTCCCCAAATCTCCTGCTATTGGACTTGGGTATGGCTATAAGCTTTGCAACAATTGCACTTCCTGATCTGCTGCATGCCAAGGAAGGTCTTTCACTTGATGACACTCAAGCTTCATGGTTCGGTAAGTAGGCTTTTATAAATAAGAATTATATAGTTGCAGTTCTTTTTGAAGTTTAACTTCTTTAGAATTGTTGTGATTTCAAACCGGATGCGACAGAAAAAGCGACAGTAAAAAGAGACAGAAATATAAATTCATAAGATTTAACATGGGAGAAAATGAAATAGATTGAGAAACTTCTATAGAATCCTTGGGATTTTAAACCGGATTCAACGGAAAAAAACGACAGTAAAAAGAGACAGAAACATAAATTCATAAGATTAAACGTGGGAGAAAATGAGATAGAAGGCATAATACAGCCTCTTTTTACTGCCGCTTTTTCATTTTATCGAATTTCAAACTTACGTTGTTTTAGTTTTTGCCAAATAAATAATTTATGTTAAACTTATAAATTAAAATTTATCATTAAAATATACTTACTGTTCTTAAAGAATAGTTTAATACATTTATACTGACGGACTCATAAACTGTCTGTTTGACTGATTTTTTTTAAAGTATGCAAACTTTTTAGATTATATTATAAAAACGTGGAGAGACTGGCTCTCAATCTTAAAAAAAGCAATATTTAAAAATAGAACTGCAGTGAACAAATGAATATAGCCGGGAAAAGAAAATTTACTCGTAGTATCAGATTTGCGTGTTTTTTAAAGTTGTTCTGTAGATTTAGAAGAATGATGTTGATAGTGAAAAATGTTTAATTTATATGTCAGTTTTACCACGTAAATTACACACATGATTTTTACTTCTGTAGCTCTGGCAAAATAAATGACCATGATACCAACAGAATAAACCAATCCACTTGTGAACGAGTTGCAAGCAACATATTTTTTGAACGTTTTAATCTAGAAGAATTGAATTAAATTAATTATAGTTTTACTGGAAAATCAAATGTTCCAATTTTAAACCTGGAAAATACATATTTTCTATTTTCATTATAGTCTTTATTATATAAAATCAAAATACTTTTGTCTAAAAATCCACTCGCAATCTTGTACTCAGCTTTGTAAAAGCACAATCGATACTATTCAGTAAAATCAGCAAAAATCTAAACTGTACTTAATTTACTTAATTCCAGGACATTCGTCGATATTTCGACCGACATTTAATATTATGGTGCTGGAACATGGCTGTATTATCTCAAGACAATGTTTACATAACCAATTCAAAGTTTGTATTTTTTCAGGCAGTATTTCGTTTCTAACACAGCCTCTTGGAGCTTTGGTTTCTGGGCCTTTAGTGGACTATGTGGGGCGAAAAAAAGGAACTTTTCTAGTCAATTTACCACATTTAATAGCATGGACGCTCATATATTTTGCATGGGACCTACCATCACTATTCATAGCCAATGGATTGCTAGGATTTGGTACCGGCGTTATGGAAGCGCCAATAAATTCATATGTCGGTGAAATAAGGTTGGTTTAAAAAAAAAATTTAAAAATTAATAGTATTTTACTAGACGCGGATTTTAAGATTTGTATGTAAGTCCCGGCATCTTCATAAAAATTATTTGTGAGGGTTAGTGATTTATTCTCGACTCAAGACGGGTTTAAGTCAAATAATGAGAAGTCAATGAAAAAAAACTGTTTAAAGTTACATATTTGTAGGCTTAAAAGTTATAAATCACAAAATATAGGTACTTACCCAAAATGCTTAATTATCAGAAGATTTTTCACAAATTTGTTTTAATATTGGTGACGATTTCAATTAAGAATGAATTATTTCAAAAACTCTTGGCACGTCTTTGCTTTTATACCCTGATCAAATTCTCGCGCGGTTTCTGAAAACAGAAAACGGGACAATTTTGCGTCCCACAGTTCCTATCGGGGACATCGAGACTCGTTATTTGAGAAGGAACAGTCTCGTTGAAACGAGACGTCTGGTCACGTTATTCATAATTCACAAGTTCAGACAATCAACCAAAACGACAAATTAACTTCGAACTTCATGAAATAAAATTGTCTGCAGTGTTAATAACTTATTTTTACTTTCTAAACGATGAGTGGTTCTCCATATTTACTTTCAATAAATATACTAACCGTACATATTATTTGAATTACTACCATCCTTACGACCCCTTGTAAATAAGCATCGAACTTCGAACCCAAATCGCTAAAGACCCGAGCAACAGACTGCTAAATGCTTCATATATTTTTCTTCCAGTGAGCCAACTGTTCGAGGTGCTCTGTGTACTTTGACCCTGCTCTTCACCTCTATCGGTATATTCGTGATGTATTTACTTGGCACCCTGGTGACTTGGCGTTACGCAGCTCTCATCAGTCTTTCAATACCTTTCGCGTCCATGCTCCTAGTACTTTTGGTATGTTTCATAATTGACTCTTACACGAAGTCTTTGAAGTAGTTTTCTCCTGAAAAACAATATTCTTCAAAAAAAAATTAATGTATTTTGACCTAAATATGGTTTGGAGACTACATAATGGAACTTTTATTACAAGAGTTATTTACGATCAATATTTTTTTTTACTTTCAGGTTCCAGAAACGCCTGTTTGGCTGCTAGTCAATGGAAGAGAGAAGGAAGCCCTTAAATCTCTCTGCTACCTCCGTGGTTGGACTAAACCAGAAAATGTGAGAGAAGAATTTGATCAGCTCGCTGACTATTCACAGAATCTGAGAAATTGTGTCATATGTACTAATACCAACCAGGACACAAAGACTTGTGACCACGCCTCTATGAATTGGTTTAAAAGGTACGACTAGAATTATTAATTATGTCAGTATATAAAGCTGTTAATAATATCGTAGGCTTAATTTCACAATACTCTGGTCGTTTCGAACATCTGTCCCATCTGACTGAAAATTAAGAGATCATAATATATAGGATGTACTCAACACACCCACATACTTGTTCAATATCTCCTTTGGCAATGACATGTCTCGAAAGCCACCTTAACTGACTTAGTTTTAGAAAACTTTTTACGAATTTAATCAAATATAAAACAGTTACTTATTGTTAACACATAACTCAGAACAAATTGACATTATAATAATTATTCGTGATTGTAATAGTGCAACTAAGTGGAAATCATCTATAATACATAAACAATGGTATTACACAATAATATCGTAACCATATATACTTTGTATTAAGACATACAAGGCTGTATTTGTCACGCAAGCTTAGTTTTACAAGAGCCGGGATTGTTTAATTAATTTCTTTAGGATATAATCCCAGGGCGTGTTTAGTAGTTATAATCGTCCTATGTCATCTCAAGGCTGTTGCATTCCGATACCGAGATGACTTCATTTCAAATATGTCTTAGATAACATTTATAACCCAGAAATATAATCTAAGAGGGCAATTAAAGTTTTAAACTACTTTATAAGATATGTACTCATTATTTAAATTGTGTGGGAACATTTCTATTAATATCTTCCGTTAACTGTTTCTTATTTGTACCAGCGCATAGAACCGACATAAAACAAAATTATAAAATAATTCGTCTATGGTTATTCAGTTGTTTATGTGATTTAAGCCTACTGATACGTACTGATGCCACTCATCTATTTATAATTTGTAATAATTAAAACAAATCAATCCCGCCCAATGGACATTCTGCCTTTGTGCGCATCTAACGTTCGCTCGTACGAGGTAGAAAAACATAGATACACCGTATAATCTAGAAATACCTACTTGTCTATGAAATAAAAATTATCAAAGAAACGGATGTAATCAGAGAGACATGACACATATAGGGTTGTAGCGTTTGTGGATTATCATATATTATTTAGATTAAAAAAACACTATTGATGTAAAGCGCGTGATATATCGATTCAGATTTATCAAATGATAATCGAAATATAATGCCCAAACCGAATAACCTATCTCAATCTATTTTTGACCACCTGAGATAGACAAATAATGATAAAGGGTAACAATAACCAATCGACGGAATGTAATAACCATCTTTCGATACAAGCTATCCATGGTAGGTCGAAAATGGCAGTTTAACTGTGCCAATATCCTATCGTAACATTTTAACGCACAACAGTTTTTACAATAATTATAAAGCTGTTTGATATTTTTTAAACATATACATGTATGTTTTAATATTATTTGTACGGTTATTTTTACTTTATTTGGTTTATATTGATTATCAAATATGAGCGTAAGGAGCGAAGAGATTGCATTCTATCCGTTGCCAAAAATGGATAGTCTTTGTAGGGTTTGCTTATTGGGTTGCAGATAGGAGGTCGATCGACTGTCACGGTCGGTGATTATGGATTAATTATTGGGTTCGGGCATAAGTCGGCAAGAGATACGGACTTCGTAATCGTTTCTAAATTAGTATGCCAAAAGTGATAAGTTAGATTTAAATTCCGAGAATATTCACGATATATATATTATTTGTAAATGACATCACGAAGAACAACGCAGAAAAAGAGATATTTCTAAAAAACAATTCTGCTAAAATTATGTTTCATTACAGGACTCTTCTGAAATTCAGATACGTAATTTTCTGTAAAGAGACACTACGACCTTTACAATTGACTATGCTCTACTTTCTATTCTACGTAATGAGTGGACTGACACCTATCAAACCCAACATGGTTAATATCTGTGGAGCATTTGGAATGCCTCAGAATGGCAAGAAAATTGTGGTGAGTTTCAAAAAAAGGTATTTAGTAACAAGATCCGTGCTCTGTAAAATAAGAAACCGCGGAAGCAATAAAGTTCTAATAGACGTGGCGCTGTCAGCGTATACCAAGATGTTGTCAATGTTTAAGTACCTATCCATAATGTATTTTCTATTGTTAAAAGATTTACAATTAAAATTTGCGTTTTCGAGTAGATCAAGGGGTTATAAATAATAATTCCCTTATGTATTAATATTATGTAGTGTTATTAATAAATATTATAAACGTTTATTAAACCGTCTGTAACATACTGTAGTCACTATCCTCATTATCAGTTGTGTCGGAATGTTTCGCTATCTTTTTCTGTCGTAATCACAAATCTGTCCATTTCTATCGCCCAAACCCAATAACCTATCTCAATCCATTTTTGACCATCAGAGATAGACATCTTAATCCAAATATTGATAACCCAATAACCAATCGACGGATTGTAATAGCCGTCTGTCGATACATTTACCCATGGTAGGTCGGATCGGTGTAATATGTGGATACATCCATCTTTGGTGCATTAGAAAATGACAGTTCAACTGTTCCAATATCCTATCTTAAGATTTAAACTAACCACAGTTTTTAAAATAAAGCTATTTGATATGTTTTAAACATAGCCATGTATATTTTAATATTATTTGTACGGTTTTATTTACTTCATTAGGTTTATATTGATTATCAAATATGAGTGTAAAGAGCGAAAAGATTGCATTCTATCCGTCGCCAAAAATCGATTGTCTTCGTAGGGCTTGCTTATTGGGATGCAGATAGGAGATCGATCGACCGTCACGGTCACGGATTAATTATTGGGTTTTTGCTAAAACTGCTTCTGTTAATTTTATTATTTTTGTTTTTGAACCTTGAGCAACATTCTTTACTGCAACTTTTCTTTTCATTAGGATCCTTATTTTTTTGATCGCGCGTATCGCAATGATAGGGCGGTAATTATACGAGCTCGTGATTATGTGCAAAGTAACTCGTAACTGAGTAAACGCCTAAATTATACTTCTTAAATAACCCCAGTTCATTTGATTCCTCTCAATTGGCATAACTGGCTTTTTTCGAACTAAATTTGACTAGTTCAAATCAATGATTATTTGGCAAACCTTTTCCATTCACTCATTCTAATATTATTATCTGTAATATTTATTTTATTTCTTAAAAAAGCAAAACCATAAAATAAGCATACGATTTTTTTTATTATTTTTCTAATTTCAAATTTATAGACTACAATTTAAACCTATTATTATTAGACTAAAATTTATGTCAAGTCAAATACCCACTTTCGGAATAACATGTTTCTTTATACGTCATATTCGCACTAACACTTCTATCCATTTTTCAGATGATGGTTGGTGTTATTACCTGCCTTAGTAGTGCATTTGTAATAATTGCTATAAAGACATTAGGAAAACGAAAACTGGCCATATCTGCGCTCTTTATGACATCCGTCTGTTGCGTGGGTCTCAGTATTTATGCAAAACTGCACCTTGGAAAAGAAGTCTTCTCATATGACACCACTACCTTCCCTAAAGAGACTAGTTATACACCTCTGGTTTTATTCTATTTGATGACCTGGTTCACGGGCTGTGGGATACCTTGGGTCCTGCTTGGAGAAGTCTTTCCGTTTAGGTAAGTCACATTAATAGCGGTAAGTTAGTGGTTAGTGGATTACTGGGATATCCATAATGGACTAACTCAGAAGCTATTACACTGTTATAAGTCATAAATGATAAATATCATCATTTCATAATAAAAATAGTAAAGATAAATTATCTATGAAACATACCATATGCTCTATTCTGGAGATGGACCCCTAAAATAAGACATATAGTGACATTACCAACCCGGCATATATCTTAATATATATAAATTTCCTGTCACGATGTTTGTCCGCGATGAACTTCCAGACTACTTAACCGATTTTAAATTAAATTGACACACCGTGAGTAGTCTGGTCCAACTTAAGAGATAGGAATTAGGATAGATTAGATTTTCAATTATAGTCGCAATTTCATTTTATTACAAATATTTATTTATTATTTGATACAATTCTAACAGATGGCGCTGTGTTAAAAGTACCAACGTTTCACATAAGTTCTCCTACCGTTTCCCTTGAATTGTCTACGTAATATAACAAAAACCTTAGCCACAGCAACGCTTGGCCGAGTCTGCTAGTACACTATATATTTTTATGGAAACAAACTCAAACCTACGGTTTAAACACGGTACCGAGGCGTTACTTATTTAAATATACTGGAGTTTCAAACATTTTTGGCTAATTGGGAGAATGTCCAAATTTACCAGTGTATAAAATGATCTTTGCAGGAGTCGAGCTACTGCCCAAGGTATGGCTGCAGCCAGTAACTACCTATTTACTTTCCTTGGATCAAAAACTCTTATAGATCTCGAATCATATGCGAGACTGTGGGGTGCCTTTGGAACGTACGCAGCCTTCGGCTTTCTTGGCACAATTTACTTGTATTTCTTCCTACCAGAGACTGAGGGAAGATCCTTGGCGGAAATAGAATCGTTTTACAATGGCAAGCTAAGAATTTTCCCCGACGATCCTTTTTTTAACTATTTCAAACGACAAAAGAAGAAGTGATTGTGATATGTATACCTCAGAGAATAATTTTTATTATGTAATAAATTTATTTTTGATATAATGTTATCTTACAATTTTGGAGTGTTCGTAAATACCAGTTTTTAGTAACACAAGGTTTAAAAACCCGTTATCATGCACGTGGAGAAACATTTAGGGCAGTTGATTATGGAAAATGTCTCAAGTCTTTCTTTCGTGCCCACCTGATACTATAATTGTCTCGCCAGGAATTTAACATGTTACAAGAGATAACCACTGGCATATGGAAGGTCACTTGTCACGTCATAATGTCTATTCGTCATAATTAACACTATAAGCAATAACTTAGGTATATAAGTACAGTTAATAAGTAAATCAAAAAAATCCCATTAACTTTTATTAAACCTTATATATTTATAAGCAACTGTAACAACTATTACACGATTAAAACACGTTTGTAATTTTAAACTTAACTGAAATTGTTCAACCGTAATACGTGCGTAGAATAGTAAAAGACAATATTAAATACGAGCAAAATCATCTCAAAACGGATGGATCATCAACTCTAGCCATAAACAACGGTATTGTGAACTGTGTATCCCAAAGGATGGCAATGAACGGCCTATTGGCTTTAAAATGTGGTCGTGGATCCTCAAAAGAAAGCGCAATTGCCGCGAATGCTGATGCTGCAGCTGCTGTTACTCCTTGCTCATCGATGGAAAGGTATCCAGAATGTAAAGCATCGGAAATCTGTGGCGGGTAGGTTCGGTATACCCCGATACCGGCTAATTCTGATTCGGAATTGAATATGTTGTTTACACCCATCTGTTAAACAAATATTAAAAAAATAATTGCTAAGTCGATTTCTATTTCCATAAAATAAGTATTTCCTTTCCAGGAACTTTCCGGTGAAAAATTAACTTTTAGTTCATAAATATATCTGGAGGAAAAATTATCAGAGTCCTTACACCATTTGTGATACAGACAGCGATCCCCATCCCAACGAGTTTATCTTGCCCGAAATCCTATCAGAACTACGTAAATTGAGAAAACAAAATTTAACTTGCCTACAGTACTTACAGTACGGGCGCACAAACTTCGGAAAGTAAGCCCTGATTATTTTTCTTGTTTAATATAAACTATATATTCCGCTAATGGAAAACTAAGGGTCACATACATAACCAACCATTAGGTAAAAAATATAAAAAAATTATTTCACTGTGAAACAACTTACATTTTTCAAAACTGGCCGCAGGTTTGTATCAGATTTCATTGTAAATTTCGGAATCTCAATATTAATTTCCACAGGTTGTAGTTCATGGTAATTAATGATATCATCGTCTGTGACTTTAGACAATAATTCTTCAGTAGTGACGCCTTCGTTGGGCATTATGAGAACTAAAGAATATTGATACCTCTGAAAAAAACATTTAACTTTACTTCAATATAAACATTGTACTACAAATTATAACTATAATTTATTCCTTTATAGATTATTCCCAGATTATCAAAACATGTTACAGTCTCTTGCATGCCTTACAAAAATATCTCGTTTTATCTCGGAGTATCTCAATCCGACAATGAATGATTTTATAACAAAGTACGATGTCTTGAGACTAGTGAAGGCGTTGTTATGAAAACATCATCCTTTCAATTATATCAAAATCCATTACCATTTTTATACTATACTGTATAGCTTCTACAACACCATACAGTAAGGTAAAGCTTATATACATAAGGTAATAGTTGTTTATATAAAAACTATATTTTATATTTTTGTCCCTTGGACGATGGGACTGGTTTTGGTATCTGATGCTACTTGTGTGGACACGTTAGCCCCGTCTCAGCTCTCTTGGACACACAAAAAAGCGGCCGCAGAGCAGGCAGAAAATTATAAACGACTGAAATATCCTCCAACTTCGATTTAACTTACCTTTGCAGTAGGAACTATAGGGCCATGGGATTCAAGTGCACAGGCGCTTAATAAAGACACAGCAAGGACATGCTACCAGCGTTAAAGGGTTCAAACATTGCCACAGGGACCAAACTTTTAAATTTTTTTTTATTAATTTTTTTTTTTATTATTTGTATGCAAGACAATTGTAAATACTGTAATTATTGATTGTTATGTTTAGGTTTGAATATATAATTTTTCATGCGTTAAAGGGGCATGAAACGATCATAATATATTTTGACATTTATAAAAAAAAAAATATTCTTCCAACTTTTAATTTTAGGATATCACCTAACCTTATTAACTAGATAACTAAGGTCAATCAAAGATCTAGGTGGATTAGTATCCATTGCGTCGGCTACGCCGTTAAAGTGACAACTTACTTCAAAAGGTAAGATAACTACAAGAGAGTTAGTTCTGTCATCGGCGCCAAATTTGAAAGACTGCCGCATCCGCATAAATGGTACTGTCACAGTTTGACGATTTTTCAAATAAAATTTTCGGGGCTGCGTGGCTTCTGGCTTGAATTTTGTCTCCCAAAGACCCTTAAAGTAAACTACGTTTACGAGTACAAGTTGAGTAGTTGGATTGAACATTTCTGAAAATAATTTTCACAATTTATCTACAACAATATCTAAAGTTTATGTAATACGTATTTTTTGTAGAAATCAAAATTATATAATAAATAATGATATGCAGTTATTTATATTGACGATATTTTGACTTGTATTTTTTTTTATTTATCACGAAATAAGAGCATCACATAAATTATTATTGATCTATAAACCAGTTAAAGATTACAAAGTAATACTAATTTGTGGTGGCACAGATTCTGCGTGACGGAAAACCTTAAAATATTTTTCTTAAGAAATACATAGAGGTACCTACATATAAATCCTATAATGGGGTTCTTTCTAAGCGGAATTTCGAATCATTGACATTTTATAGAGAGGTTATAAAATATTGTAAAGGGATTTTTTTAAGTGCGGTAGGTTTTGTTTTAAAACTTTTGTGAATATAGACGAACCACTCGTACGGATACAGACACCAAATAGACGAGTAAATCTAAGAAATTGACTTAAAATTCTACCTCATCTGTAGTCGTACCTGGTGAGAGCATATCAGTGATTTTTTGGTTGGTATTATCCGCAATCCATTTGTTTATCCTCTTCGCAGCATCATCGGCTCTAGCGAAGTTCATCGGAGTGACTTCGCTGCCAAAATTACGAATTGCTGTGCTTTTAAAGGCGGGATCCATGTCAAAGGAATCGGATACAACAACATTATTCGCTACGTTGAGTACGTTTCGAGAATTCCGTTTCTGTAAAAAATTAGAACATAAAGTTGGTAAATAAAAAAGGTTATCAGACAATATAAAACGATAATGGGTAATTATGATAAAACTTTGCGTTTACAAAACACCAACAGAGTCAACCATACCATACATATTAAGAAAATGATAAATTTGACGCTTCGAGTCGGTCGGTTCGGTCGTAACTAAAATTTTCGTTACCCTCATATCAATGGTGAGACGGCGATATATGGGTGCTGTGATCTCAGGGGCCATGCCTAATGCATTGGTGATCTGCTCTTGCGCTTCGCCATGGGTTCCTTGCTGCAGCAGAGCCAAAAGCGTCGCTATTGATGTTGGAGACATCATTATGTTTCCGGATTGTAATTGTACTGCACTCTGGAATGTTAAAATAATTATTAGACAACACACGTAAATCATTTAATCTGTGGATCGTTCTTTAATTCACAGTAAAAACAAAACACAAGGCAGTTATTGTAATTTGAGGTCCTACACGGGGCATCATAGCCTAATTGGCCATTTATTATAAACGGGACATTGGTTTAATTAAGGTCAAATATTGTTTTATAACACTTTTTTAAGTTATTATATATTATAATCATGAAATATACCAAGGAACCCAAAATGTTTAGTTAGTTGATCAGAAGAACCAATTTGTTTTAATATAGGTGAAGATTTCAAATAAGAATGGCACGTTTTTTCAAGAAACTCTTGGCAAGTTTTTTTTTAAATCTTGATGCTTTAATTTATGCGCGGTTTCTGAAAACGGTACAATTTTGCGTCCCACTGTTCATTTCGGGGACACCGGTACTCGTAATTGGAAAAAGGGGCAGTCCCGTTCAAAACGGGATGTCTGCTGACGTTAGGTAGTTGTTTATTCTAAGTCATTCCTGATTGTCCTGCAACGATCTTTTTTGAGCAAATAGGTTTTGCATTCACATTTTCCATGAATATTTTTATCGAAGAGATTTTCGATCAAACATAGATTACACTATCTATGGCTTCAATATAATACTGCATTATACAGATACGGATCGCAGAATGTGTGATATCGCTTTTCATTATTTAATTTTTATTATGAAATAATTCTTACCCTCAACAAATTGACGCCTAAATTTGTTACTCCGTGGCTGACATTGCTAAGTAGTTCTTTCTGTGGCTCAACATTTTGAAGAACATTTGGTTTCGAAAATCGCGACTGCAGCCCCGCGAAATTATCCCGACTTTGCAAATCGTTGTAGTTATATCTCTGAACTGGTTCAGTAGGGTAGTAAATACCGTTATCATTTCTACGGTTATTTGGGACGGAATAAAAATACTGTTCATTCTGCTGTCCATTGTTGGACCAGTCGTTGGCTGTCTGACTTGCGACAAACACAAACGACGCTTGTAAAACTGAAAAAAAAAGTATAGATAATACTGACCCGCTATAATTGTATGAATTGTCAACAAAAATTAGCTTAGATTTGAATTTCTGGAAAATATCAGTATTAATGAATGCCTGTTAAGACATAAATGGTTTGCGTAATTAAATAATTGTTATGACGTATTCCATCTGATTGCTCTTTTTTTGTACTTAAAGCTAGAGCACTGGATTCTCAGACAGTGATGCCAACTCCTATAGAATGGAACTTCACAACTTCATATACTCATAAATATCGATTAAAAACCCCTAAATAATAAAAGTATAAATATGCATAAAAATACCTTCAAGTAGTATAAAATAGGTGGTTGTTGATATTTCGGTTATTTACTCATAGAGTTTTGGTATATTCGTTTATATTTGTTCAGTCAATTCGTTCTTCGTTTTTTATAGCGACAAAAAAAGGTTAACATTGATTATTGCCAGAAACACAGACGTCAAACCAAAATTACAAATTTCGGAATTATCGAAACACTACTTCAAAATACTATAAATCATAGATAATGTTTAAAGAAGAAGAAAGATTTGACGTTAAACGTGTAATTTTCTATAGACAAAACAATTCCAAAGAAATAAATAAATATCAGATACAACTAATAGGATTTTGTCTCTATCTATTTAATTAATTACTCGAAAAAATAATTTATCCGTGTCGTTCACGTGTTTTAAGTGCGTCTTAAAAGATACTGAATAGCTTGTAGACATAGGTTAATATGAAATATAACTACAACTTACTGATTAAAAACATTATCCTACAAAACTATTATTAAACATTAATAATGAAATTAATACACATTCTCTTGACTAGAATTTATCGTATAAATCCACACACAACAACACCAAGCAAGAGATTGACCGTAAACAAGTTATTTTATTTATCATATGTTTTAATTCATTGAATTATAAACCTTAAAACTATGTTCATAAAGGTCTATTGAAAAATAGTTGTCATAAAACGTTTTAAATATAGTGGAAACCATCTTCCTTGTGGTTTTCCCTATTGTAACTGGTTTACTTGAAGTTATTTTAATGCAACGCTAATGTAGCATACGTCTTATTTTTACAGTTTGAAAATTAAAAACTTATTATTCACTGGAAACAAAGGATCGGAGAAGCAACTATATTTCTTAATCGCGTTAATAATTAATATCAAGCATATGTATTAGTGTTAATTTGACATATTTAGGAAAATATCAGGCATCAATTAAAATATATTTGTTTTGAATTTCTGATTGTTTTATTTGGTTATGAATTTTATTAGGCATATATATTTAATATTATATATTTTTGCGCGCCATCTAGTGATGGTTTTACTAAACATCACGTCATTATTTAAAACGTCTATTTACAAACTATTAACAAAACAAAATAAATAAAACAGGGCCTGATTAACCCTCAGGCTAATTAGCAGCCTAGGGCGTGACGAACTAACTATAATTTAGTGACAAAGTACAACTTCACAATAGACTTTTCCTATGTAATAAAACGTCTCATATGTATAAAACTTTTATTTTCACATTCACTTAATAATAAAATAACTTAATTAAATTGACAATTTATTATTAGAACATATTATTAATTCCTCATTTCCTGATTTATCACTTTAATGTTGAAATGGTTGAGATATACACTGCAATGTTAATGCTTCATTGAAATGGCTCATCCAAAATAGATTTTACATCTTTAAACAATTTATATTTTTACTACTTTAACACAGGAAAAAATTATCACGTTATATAATATTTTATATCACACCCCTATACTTCACAAATAAACACCGTACACTTAATAGTCTGTATACAGCTTTTAATAATTTGACCAGCTTATAACCAACAAATATCTTCAATAGTTCTACCGTTTGACAAAGTCGTGAACGTTCTGATTTCAAAATTAACTAGACAAAGATTTTTCATAAAAAACTTTTTCGCAGACCTTTAATTTTTTGAACGTTATGTTAACAACCCAACTAAAATAATAAATAATTTTTACATTTAGAACTATAACATTAATACATTAAAAATGCCCTGACAATGCCCTCACCCCCTGTCTGATACAAATAGTTCAATTCATTCTTCAATTTTTCTAAAGTACTTAAATCGTTCTTAAATAGTTTTTTCGTTGCCGTAAACTCAAAATCGTCAGTAAATAACATTTTCAGGGTTTCAATTTGTGCAATACAGACTTCTATTATATTGTCGTCTTTCATTATAGCAGCTTGATACCTATAATAAAAACAAAAAACTGGTGAGACATCATAGTGTAGTGATGATTATTACTAATTATTAATTATATATTTATTCACACTTCGTTGCAAAGAAACACAAATAACACAATACATAAAAATTACAATGGATGCAACGGGCGGCCTAGCGAAGCGATCTCTTCCAGGTACCCTAGTAAGAAAATAAAAATGATGAGTGCAAGAAGTGCATAACCAGAAGTTATGTGAAGAAATATCTATCTATAGAACCTTAATCTAGAGAAAAACAAAAAAAAAAGAATATTAATAACTAACTAAAAGCTAATCTTATGAATTCATGAATAGCTTATAGCGATGTAATACAAAAGAAGAGGAAATACAAGAATTATATTGATCAGGATATTAGAAGGTTAGGAAATGTTTATATAGAAGAGTTTTAAAAGACGATAGAGTGGAAGCCGATTGTATGGAAGCGATATGTTTAGTGTCTTGAAACTTTGAGTCATTAGTATAATTAAGTTCTATGTAAAGTTATTTAACAGCAAATAATTAACTGTTTTATTGGATTGTATGCATCAAATTGTATATCTTCAAGTATAATGTTTGAATACGTTTTAAATATTTTAAGCGAACCACATAACATTGTGCTAATAGGAAATCGGTATTGGTTAAACAAAGTAATATATACGAGTATGTATATATATAACTATAATTTGTCAATACATAACTGACATTTAAAAACTTAATTTGTGGTATTGAATCGTCCTTTGTATTCAATTAAAAACCCTCAATTAGATATACAATAAATTTCTCATCCTTTGCTTTGGGCTATATGATTATTTATTAATGTGTAATTAGGTTTTACTTCCATTATTATGTTAAACATGAATGTTGCCACATATATTAGTTTTTTTTTTAATTTCTTGCAATTATGGATTACGGTTTGTAAAATAGAACCACGTTAGCGAAAACATTTCTCAAGGATTAAACAGTGTCAAAAAGATTTTGACTGACTGTGTGAACGTAGCAATGCTTATGGCAAAATCGCTTTACGACAGGAGAAAGACATTCCCTCTTTTCATTCGTCACGCTTCGTCACGTGACAATTTTCATACAAATTCGTTTTGGCGTTGATGGGCCCTACCTGTATCACCTTACCTATTACAGTATGTACGAGAATTATAAAAAAATCGTGAGTGTACTTATGTACATGCGTTGTAAGTAATACTTCTTTGGCGTAAAAATCTTTTCAAAAATTGTATCTTTCTCCTTATTCTACGTTTGTAGAAAAAACGACATTAACAATAGAAAAAACTAAAATGTTGACTATAGCTATATTCAGGGAGTCGGTTTCTTGTGACGGTAAGCGCGCGCCGCGTAAAAATTTACTCTAATCATTTTTCCCTAACCCGCTAAAAGAAGTATTACTTCAAATATGAAATCATTTATAAAAGCATAACGTACACAAAAGATCCTCGAAGTTTCTCGGACAAATTTTGTTTTTTTAGTAGTAATAATGCCGTTCTGATGGCCGCTGCAGCGATAACTGATGGGTACTTATGGCACATATCCAAATTCAGAGTCATTGCGCAAAGACATATGAATGAGGCAGACAACAAAATATCCTCTGGGTGCTGATTGTCACACCACCAAGCCAAATATGATATAAATTCTTGAGGAACAACGGGCTGACTTGGAATTTTCTAAAACAAAACATGTTAACATCTTATAAACAGTCTGGCAGAAAGAAGGGGTAGGGGTTCGAGGGAACTAATTACAGTGAAGCTCACTCAGAGCTTAACCAAGAGGCGGGTCTTTGGCTCCAGCTTCACATCATCACTATTGGAGCCTACCTTGTGTATATATATTCAATAAGTATATAATAAGTATCATAACATATAAATCTGAACATTTCTTAGTTGATTTTAACATGTTTTGATATACGCTATAGGCTATAGGCGTCTACTAGGTCTATCCTAGGCTCGGCAACTTGGTATACAAACAAACAAACATATCTTTATTTATCTAGGTAAACAAGAACACTTATGAACGTCAACGTTACTACCAGTTCGCAAGTCAAGGGCGTAGAGCGGGCCAGAAACTTTCCGCCACTCTTTTCAATCGCCAAATTTTTAATACTAATAGTTTGAACTGGAGCAAATCAATCCCAAGGATTAGGATCATTTAAGTATTCGTCACATTTATAAAAAGCTTTATTAATTAATTTACTTTTAACGAGGGCTTTGAATTTATTTAGTGATAATTCTCTAATTTCGCTTGGGAGTATGTTGTAAAAACGAATACAATTTCCATATAAGGAGTGGTATAAGAAATCTATCGTCGATTATCATATCGACATCCTTACCAGCAGGCGTAGAATCCTTTTTTCAACGGTACATAGATGTTCGGCATCAAAAACGCTACCAGACTTCTCGACAAGTGCGCGTGCTGTACAAACTTTACCATGTACCTTTCTTGATATCCAGAAACATGCAGTTATTGCGACAGGCAGGTCAGTGTCTTTTAGCTTGCGTATTGTCAACACTGTATCGAAGTACCACGCCGCTGTTTGGATGACGGCTGGGTCACCTGTACTCTAAAGAAAATATTCATAGTTGGTCAGAACGAACAGAATCATAATTTAGCGATGATATGATATCTGAAATTATTTTTTTTTTTAAATTAATGTTCACTCTACTCCCCTGCCATAGTGTCCAGGGACTTTATATATCACTGCTACTATTTAACGCGTCGGGAATTACGCCCCGACTACATCGGTAATATTTTTATTAACAATATTCATGGGCGAGCCGGGGCGCAATTCCACGCGAGACCCGCTCTTTCTGTCTTGTTTGCCGCCTTTATGTAGAGAATGTTTTTTTTTTTTTTTTGAAATCTGAATACATTGCCAAAGCTTGGCTAAATTACTAAATTAGTTTCACTAACACATTAAATTAAAGTGATTCATAATGTTCACTTTTAAAACTGATAAACACACAAGGAATAGTTGGTCTAGTGGATTAACATGTGCGTCTTAACCGTGAGGTCGTATGATTAAATCAAAACTGTACACCAAAGGACTTTTCTTTACATGGGCTCAATTAACTTTGAATCGTACGGTTAATGAAAACATCGTGATAAAAAGGGCATGGACCTACAAATTCAGCGGCGTGTATAACATAAGGATGATCACCTACTTGACTTTAAGAAAACAATATAGGGATAAAGAAACAGAAATATGAGTACTGGAGTTTATAACGTCACCGATTTCCTTTTCACTGTGAAATTAATGTATTATTATAAAAATACACTAAGGCTCTATTTCACAATGTATGGATAAAGTACCAAATAGCTATTCAACACATAAATTATTTGGAATATAAAAGTTCGGAATAAGAAACTTCGCGTTTTATGACGAATAGCGCTTCTGGCAGTCGTGAAACGAATCCTACCAATAAGTAATAAACAACTTATTTGGAACTTATCCGGACATTTTGAAACAGACCTTAATATTATTTTAAGGCCTAATTTGTTAGTTTAAATAATGAGTAAATAGCAGATAGAGTTTATTTGATGTTTTATTAATGATAAGTCAATAACAGGTCAGGGGAGACGGATTAATTTATTAATATTACTTAAAGGTAGGTTGCAGGTAGGCGATAAATGCCACAATAATAATTGTAATGTTCTTTATATAGGTTTAAAGACTTTATTTTTTCAAAAAACGACAAAATGCACATGAGAAACAATACTTCAGATAAACATAACATTGTAGTCGTTCAATATTTACATATAATCACAAATCGTACATGCAACAAACCTCAGTAAAATTGAATGAAATTAAAAGTAATTATGTTTGTTCATTATATTTATTTCTAGTTGTGAGCCGTCAAGATTGGAATGCAATTTCTAATAAGACTTACGTTTATATCTACTAGCCAATTCAATGCGAACGCCCGGTTTTTTATCACAATTAAATAACTCGGATACGGTGTCTTTTCCTCTTTTTCTAATAAATATGTGAATATATCCATTCCATAAACACGATTACACGTCGCATCACAGGAAACTATAAAAAATAAGAAACAAAACACACACAAAGCTGATTTGCTGATAATAAAAATTAAATTTAAATCAGGTACCATAAATATTTTATTGGCAATAAAATAATTACTACTTGATATAAAACCAACTGAATTTACAACTCAATATTAACAACTCAAAATTTTGACGTTCATAAGTGTACATTATGTTACCTATATGAATAAATGATTTTTTTATTTATTTATTTAAATAGCAAAGGCACTACATTTTTTCCATAAAACAGATGGCAAACGAGCAAGAGGTTCATCTGATTTAAGTGAGTCCGCCGATGGACAGAGGGCTCATGAGTGCGTTGACGGCCTTCCAAATAGTAAAAACTGCCCTAAAAACGCTCAGTTGTGGAACGGCGGACGTCGAGCTGATACGGGTGGATTTTTGTATTAGGCCTTGACGTCCGATTATCAAACTCAACTGTGGGTATTCGAACAACTCCTCTGAACACTTTTTGTGGTAAATGCCGTTTAAACAATCCCATGATAAGTAACTAAAAAAATATAACTTACATTTATAAGGTTTTACATTTGAGTTATCTAATAGGCGCTTTGGGATAATAACTTCTTCGGTAAACGATAGAGACTTGGCGATAGATACCACACCTTGCAGTTCTCGACTGTGTGGTCTCTTCAAACTTTTCTTTATATTCTTAAGTCTCTTCTTTGGCAACGTTGACGGAGTTAGCTCCTTTTTATTGGTGGCATTTTCTTTATTATCGTTTTCGTTAAAAACACTGAAGGCACAATTAACATCTTCACTGCGCCTCACTGTTACAAATCTCGTATCAGCTATAGAAAAACTGTTTGATTTTCGTAACCCTTTCCTCTTTTCATTTATTGAGTTTTGTATATTTATTGAGTTTTGTATATTTATTGAGACGTTTGAGTCTAAATCCAATAATGTTTTCAATGGCTGCCGTGATTCCTTTTTTAAACTTTTCTTCGGCACAGGTATTTTTGAAATAAACTTTTTCGAGCATTTCTTATGATCGGTAAATTCCATTTTCTTAATTAATATTACTAAAACGGGGTCTTTGTGTAACAGTTATAACTATATTAAAATGCAACAGTAATATGCGTCCAGCGCGTAATCACGTCACAAATTAACTGCTAAGAATACTTTTTGTTGAAAAATATTTCAGCCTACCCTCATGTATATTTTGTTATTAACATACCTCAAAGTGCCATTCCATATAAGCCATGACATAAACTTTTTAACTACTATAATATTGATATTTAAGTAAATTAAAGGAGTTTTGCATATTTTTAAACAACTTTAACTTTACTATACTCGCGTATATTTTTTATACCACTTCACGTCACTTATTACTTCCTTATTTCCTAGTGTTTTAATTTAGTAGAATGGAGGAAATAGGAAGCCTATTATTGGTGCAGAGCCGGGGATCGAACCAACGAACAAACAGCTTTTAGAAATTTTTAACCAAGAATTATTTTAGGAATACATTCAATTTCATAACCATTGAATTACCTTATTACTGTAAACAGTAAGTTCGAAGTAAATTGTGTTTGTTCAAAAGAAAAATATTGAGGGTTAGCGCGAACTAAGTCAAATCCGATACAATTTTAACTAGCGACTAACCTAACTTTGAAAAAATTAAATCTGTAATTATTGCAATAAGGGTTTGAAGACTAGCGTTTCCAGATATAAAAATAAACTATTTTTTACACATGGTTTGTACTGATTTATCATATTATGTACGATCGGGAGACTATCACAGGCATATTTTTTCGCATCTATGAACTAGTAATAACGTTGAAGGAAGTCTTCGAAATAAAACAAGCAATATAAAATAAATAATTTAATCTTATAATCACAACTTAATATAAACTAAAATTAAAGTGTACTTTTTCACTATCAAATGCTTCTGGTTATAACCCAACATCTAAATTTCAGTCATTTGAAAACTTATCACACTGTATGACACTATTGTTATAAGTTATAAAAATAATTGAAATAAATTATAATTAATAATTATTAATTCTAAACTCTAAGTCTGTGTTGCAAATTTTACAAGCGCAGGAGTTGTACAAAAACATATTGTAGATGTGTTAGTAACGTAATATATAACTTTTCATTGAAGTTATACTTTTTTGGGCTATTTCGGGTAGAATGACTGAGTATATTTTTACGATGCGCACGCACACCGTCACAAAAAACCGTGACTGAGAAGTTAATCAAAGTGAATTAAAGCGATAATCAATGTTTTAGTTTTTTTTTCATTGTTATTGTCGTTTTTTCTTCAAACATAAAATAAGGTTAAAGATAAAGAAATTTGAAAAGATTTGTATCTTGTTACGCCAATGAAGTATAACTTCTAACGCGTACACATAAGTACACACACGTTTTTTTAGAAATGTTTTAGTTTTTAATTTATCTTAACTCGTTTAGTTGCTTGGATTATATTGTATATAAAACTGACTATAATTAAGGGGACATAAGAATGTTATCTTAACTGGTCATTGATAAATCTAGAATTTTCTTCAATAATACCAAACAATAGAGAAATAAGGGCACAGGTTAGTTATAACAACCAAAGAGCTTTTTTCAAATGAAGGTACTTTCAAAAATTATCGTTAGGTGGTTCGGGGTCATTGACCTTTCCAGCAACAACAACCAAATTATCCAAGCAGTCAATGATGTAGAACAGAAACGGGTGTTCGACGCAGAAACGACGAGGCTCGTTCAAAGGAACATTCTTGAGCTCCACAACATCGCTCGCTACAAAATAATACACATGCTATTAGTAATTTATATATTCTGTATATAACAGACATAAAAGACTTATTACTAAAAGAAAACTGATCGAAAATTCTGATACAGCAGTCTGAGTAATACGCAGTACTTCGCGACTGGTCGTTTAAATATTTGAAATGTATTTTTTTTCTTATTCTTGTGTCTGACTGAACCGTATTGTAGTAACTAAAGTAATCTGTCCCTTTTCATAACAACATAAAAAATTACAAAAAAGACGACAGTAATGAAAAAAATGATTATAACATAATGACTTATAACATTGTATGCGGCAAAAAAATAAAAGTACAAGTTCATGAAAATTTAAAACTTTCAACAAACAACCTTTGAATGTTAGCTTAGGTTAGCTAAGGCATTATGGAATATTTAAAGTCAAGACTTTGCGTGTACTATATACTCCCGTATGTCAAAAACATTTAGCAAGGTTAAGTTCGCGGTAAGATTGACTCTGAACCAATTTTACGGCAATACGAACCTGCGATAAGCGACGCAGATGAATTAGTATTGTCTACCCTCACGACAACATTCTGAACGAGTTCCTGAACGAACAGACCTTCCTTAGATGATATTCCCGATAATTCTGCGTCTCGGCCAAAAATTCGGCTTACACCAAACTGCAATTTCAAAATTAATAAATTTTAATCTGTGAGTTCAATTTCGTATATTCATGTGTTTTAGACATAGACATAACATTACCTAAGTAACACTCTTAATAAATGTACTCCCCAACAGAAACCCCTACAAGAAAAAGTGCTTACCTTAGCTAAAGCAGCGACGGGCTTCGTTGTGGTACTGACATAGAAAGACGGTAGTGACACTTGAAGCTCCTCTTCAAAAAGACTATCCTTGATGTCAGAAATAGGGGCCGATGGAAGGTCAGCTGTAAGTCTCATAAGACCGTCACGGGATCTTGGATTTACTACTAGTAAGGCGTATCTACCACCCTGGAATATATTAAGTCATATTTTATAATTCATCATTTTAAGAAAAAGATTTTCACAAAAGTAAAGTAAGAAGACGTGACTTATCATTGCATTAAAATTATAGGAAAGAAAACTTATAAAAATAAATTACATCATATGGCAGAAGCAGTGCCTCACTATCCAACTCCGGCAACGATCCAGTCATGAACTTGCCTCTAGTCTTCATCATCATCACATGTTTCTTTTCAGAGTTGGATTTATAGAATAGACCAGGTTCAATGACATCAAACGGCTTCTTCCACGAGCCTCTAAAGTACATGCCGTTGAAGATTATCATAATTGAGGTTGATTCTGAAAATTACATAAATCTCACATAAAGTTTTGCATTTTGTATAAAGAGTACAACAAAAATACAAATTTAAGCCATAATTAAGTAGTCATACAACAATTCCCAGAATACTTTATATCACATATGGGCAAATAATATAGTTAACTGTTTAGATTATCAAACCAAGTATAAGTTACTAAGGCACAGCTGTAGAAAATTGGTAACGGCACGTAACGTATCAATGTGTACAGTTACGGAAATAATGGCAGCGAAAAAGCCGAAGAGACAGAGACAAGAAGTGCTTGGACTTTTAGAAGGTATGAACATCTCGAAATCCTACACGCCCTGCGGGAGGATATACGTAACGGAAATTCCGTGAGTTAAAAAAAGGGAAGACCAAAACCTTTAAAAACGACAGTATTTAGCAACAATTGCCATTAAACTTTCCGAAATACTACTAATAATTAATCAGATAAAATTAAGAGTATACAGTACATACTTGGATCACTGTCCTTTTTCCCAACACCATTTACAGAAATACTTGAAGCAATATCATTTTTGTTCATGAGCACGCGTTGGTTTCTAATATGGTTTCTAGCTTCATCAGCTACCATAGTCTCTTCTTCATCGCTAGAAATACTTACGTCTTCGTTAGAAATTTTAACTAATTTAATTTGTTCTTTAATATTTTTAGCTGGTTTGTAAGTTATTTGAGATAAATCAATTTTCTCTGGTTTATCTTCAACAGCATATGTTATGAGTTTCTCCTCATTTGCGTTTGAAGGTTCGATATCTTGCATTTTTTTGTCTTCCTCATCATCGTCAATGTTTGAATATCTTTCTACTGATCTTACATCTGTTAAGTAAAATTCTTGCAGTATTTTCTTATAATCTTCATTGATAGAGTAGTTTTTGTACACATAGAAATAATTTTGTAACTCAGGTTTGTTGTATTCAAATTTATTTGTGTATTTTAATCTTTCCATTATATAGCGGTAATTCTTTCTGATAAGTTTCTCATCTTTGGGGAGATGAAGTGCATTGACCAACTGTTCTTTAGTTTCTCCTTGGGCGCCTTCAGCCAAAATTGCAAGAATAGATGAATAGCCCAGGGGAGAAAACACAATGTTGTTAGTGTCATCGATGTAGCCCTGAAAATTAGGAAAACAAAATTCATCATATAACTTACAAAAAAACAAATATCAAATAACCATATACAAAGGATTGTAATGTCTCTAGATTATTAATAGAATATACGACGATTAGCCGACCTAGTGGCTTGAACGTCTGGTGTGCACAAGAAGAAGACTTTCCTTTCTTTTCGCGCCTTTAATGTTTTGTTGCTCAGCTGAATAATAAACACACAACAATGAAACCGGCTTAACTTAGACCAAAAAAATTATAGCGAATGTCAGGCACAAAAGGCTAACTTCACTTCACTGATTTGCACTAAAGAAAACAAATACAGTTTTAAAAAAGACATCACCTGTAATAGGGCTGTTGATAGTTCATTGGTAGCCTCTCCAATGAAGCTGGTTTCTTTGGGTTGATTCGCTTTCCCACGGCGTAACCATCGTGCCGAAGACAAGCCGACACAAATCACCAGGACTAAAATTTAAAAGGTTAAATAACTAATATCACGAACACCATTCTATTACAAATGTTATTTTATTAATGACTACGTTCACTTCTAGTTCTAACCCATTTATTCATCCCTCTTAGTCACAGAATTAAAGTAGTTATGGAAACGACTTATTTTACGAAAACATGTTTGTAAGGAAATAATAATGTTTAAGATGGTAACAACAAGGTACAAGTATAACATAAACATGTTTCATGATACTTAAGAAAATATTAAATGTATGAAGGTATATGTATGTAGGCCATCCTATAGTTGATATTATTGAGGCAGGCCGTCGACCACGTTCCGTAATATTCCACACATTTCGAACTTGGTAAACACTATCTTAGTCGTTACAATTATAGTATATTTTAACATTAGCTAAAACAACAGACATTTAAATTTTCTTTATGGATATTGGAAATGGCGGTAAAAAATTTCAATGCTTTTGCTCGATGCACAATTAGTTAAAAATTCATTTGTTTATTTCAGATCGAGAATATTAAAGACGTAGTTTTAATAACCTAACAAAGAGAAAGAAATATTGATGCTTGATCCTTTATGGCTATTTGTACTTGCTTATCTTCGATTTATGCCGATTATTTACAATTATTTCTTTCAACATACAAGTAGGTGTTTATTGTGCAGAAAGTCTTTGGTGCATATCTGGGTTTAAGAGTCACACGCTTTTCGTTTGAAGTTAAGGTATATTTCAATCTAAGACATAAATATTTATTTTTGTATTCTAACAAAAACAGATTCATATCATCTTACTTATACCATATACGTTCTCAAAGGGATTTCTTGGTAACTGTACGTCGCATTAAATGCTTCCTTGATGGTAACTGTGCCAGGCCGTGGTAAACACAACGGGTTCTTGGCTTGTATTTGGGTCTTCTAGCGGTATATTGCTATCTAGACTTGATGTTTTAATTGAAACATATTAACCTACACTTGTGTTCTTGCTAAGTGGGAAATATATATCGCTTAACGGCGTTTTGTTTGATGTGTTTTTTAATTTGACGAATTTTAAGTACTGGTCCTAATTGTTCTTGATGTTATAATATATTACTAATGATGTCTGTTGATTACAAGACTATTAAAAAACAACAATTCAGTCGTATGAATACGTGGAATTTTTTTTATACAAATAACCTCATTAATTTTAGGGACGTATTGTAATAATTGTAAAATTTGTAGCCGCTGTGTAAATGGTAACATGTTGAAATAGATAACACAAAAAATATGATTCTGTTTTCATAACAAACAGCTCTCTCCTGTTTAGTGTTAGCTTTTTTGTCCGGAATCATCTGGGTATGTTCAACTAATTATCCACAGTAATTATACAGTAATTTATATCTAATTACTCCAGAATGTCAACTGTGCGAAGCACATCCTTTACGAGAAAGGTATGTTTTGGCAGTAGTAACCGTGAATATCTGACAATTTCTATAAACGTAATTCCATTTTGTTTTTTAATTAAAACATATTGTTTTCAGTAGAAATTATTTATTAAAAATGTGTTAGTCTTAAATTGTTGTCGCAAAAGAGTCTATGATTTGATTTAAGGATTTGATGCGAGTTTTTCTATTACAAATAAAAGTAACACCTTGTTTATGTGTTTGTGTTACCTTGTGGTTCAAGTAATTTTAGTTATCTACATTATATATTACTTATAATCTTTTTAAAGTATATATATAGATAAGGGACTCGATGCCGCTTTCTTCTGGAAACTACTTACATGAATTTGATATGATTTGGAATAAATTATGATTTCGTCATTGCGATAACATAATTTGATTTAAAAACGTGTATAAAATGTGAAAAAAAATTCTTCAAATATTCACGAGTCACCATAAAAATACGTTGCGATGCAGACTGCATGCCAATCATGCGTATTGTCATTTGTGATATTATAATATCTGTGGATACGCGCCGATGAATTTCTAAGAAAGTCACCGGATACACGGTAAGTTCCCACTCGCAACGAAGCATTTTTACGCATAATTTTGTACAATAAGCTACAAACGATTAAATTTTGTCACATACAAGTTTTCAATACCACACAATAGGAATTGCAAAAAGTAAAAGTTTCACAAAAAAAATACAAAATATATCCGATCTTTTACAAATACGTTAATAAGATAGGTAGATTTTTTTATTTATGATACTGGGGATAAAGGGCCAGGAGGACAACCTGATGTAAAATGACCGCCGCCCATGGACACTCACAATGTCAGATAGCTCGCAAGTGCATAGTCGGATTTTAAACGTATGTCAAAAAGTTATAATTTTGATTTAATGAGACGTTTAATTAGAGAGAGGTTTTTATGCCTTACCTACGAATAAAAGCCGCACTTATTGTAAGAAATATTATTACCCTTTGTATTTTTAGAAACTGTACACAATATATTAGTTACTACTTAGTTTGTTAATAATTCTCATTCATCCACAAATCAACATTACGAATTCTATCATTTTTATAATTACGGCAATGCTAGATCATCAGAACCTTGTCTTAGATCATCAAAATAAATATTCTACACTATGAATTTAAGGTCCATTGGAAGTGTTAAACGCGTAAAGCACGGTACTGTGCGGTGAACGCACTTAACTGACCCTACTCTATTGAGTATTGTACTTCATGTACGGTCAGCCTGTTAATGAATCTATTTTTCCTCATTCAGAGGCAGATGCTAAGTTTTGACTCCGAATCTTAGGGTGATATTCAGAAATGAGCCTAAGCAGCGAACTATGACTTCCGTATGTTAAAAACATATTAGATTTCGTCTCAAGCCGTTTCGTCTCAGTTACTTTATCAAAAGTTAGAAATCATTGTTAATGTATTATTCATAAAACTTTTAAAGGCTTCGTGGTTTTAGTACGAATATGAAAAGGTCATATATAAATTTAGCAATTTTATACTAATTATTTTTTTATTTAAATCCCACTCCTATTCTACAGAATAACTTGAATCAATTATTGTTTCTCCAGTAAAAGAATCCAGAGTCTTCGCATTACACGGCAATGTGAGTTACATCTATCTCGGGAAGTCGTTTAGATAAAAGAGATATTGTTTTTAAAAACATCCTAACATGAATACTTTTTGCTAACTGTACAATCGCATGCCTGGGAAAGCAATCTCATGCAGTCATACTGTTAAATTATTTCTCTCCTACAAATTGTAACGCCGTCATACAGATCCTTTTATGTAACAAGAATCCCTGAAAATGATATCTGTGATTTGTTTTTACTTTTGACCTAACCCTAATTTTGTATTTTATTTACTGTATAATGTAGTAATATTAATTTAACAAATATATTTAGAATCTTTTTACGCACGTAAATGATTTTGTTCTCGCATACATATTTGTTTTTACAAATTTTAGTAACTCTTACATATATGAATTCACAATACTTTTACTACGTACTTTATAGTTGAATTGGTATGTTTAATGACAGCTAATAACAAAATAACATATATACCGTGAATAAAACAAGCTATTCAAATGTAAATCTTGGACATTCAGACTTCCAGTAACGAATGCTTTTGTCAAAAAACAAGGAAAAGGTGTCTTTCGAAAAAGCTATTTGAACCTATTGTGTAGATTTACAAAATATTTAGTTTACGTAATAAACTTAGTTATTTTAGTTAATTATTCAGTCATATAACAAATTGATTTTAATAATATTTTACATCATTCGGTAATGTGATTTTTATAATATATTAATATCAATTATAACTAATATATATAAACATAATCAGTTTTGTCTTGTTCATTCAAAAAATCACAGAATAAATAGTTCAACACTTCGTGAAACCAGATTTATGTTTGTTACGGTTTATATATTAAAAACCATGATTGTTTCACAAAGTATAGTCGTTCAATTGTGTATACTCGCCAATAAATGATGTGTAAAAATCTCAGTTAATGAAATGAATATGATTATTGAATCGTAAAATACTCATAATAGAGATAAACTATTAAATGCGTACAAATATAATAAATTAATCATGAGTAATGATTTACAAGTTTTGAATAATTCATAATTTAATTATAATATTTTTTCCAACTTTGTTGTAGTAACGCCAGTTTATAGTTTGCTGTTTTCCGTGACATAGATTATCTTAGCTAAGAATTTAGTTTTTTCTATAAAAAAATTTTGCCCTATTATAATACAAGTACCAAAAACTCACCTAAACCAAATGACTTCATCACTTCTTACAGCCAATGTCTGAAAAAAAATAAACATCAAAATATTAAAGAAACACAGATTTTTCGTAAGGTTTATACTATATTGAGGATGTTAAAATTGTTAAAAAATATACTGAGGCATAAAATATACAATGATGAGTTCATATGCACGTGAATTACCACATCTATTACTCGATAATATCTTGGTATGTATATGAACATAATTTAATAGTGATATCATCTTAATATTTATTTAGATATATTGCTTCAATGTGTCCTTGACCTTTATTTAGAGGATACTACATGATTTTAAAAAATAACTTACAGCAGTATTCAATTTTTGTAGGTCTTAACATTGAAAAAAAAACTACTTGTCTTTTTCGACGACGGTGCATTTTTCCCAAAAATATAAGAAAGAAACTTTAAGTAAAGCGAAATCAATAAATAAAACTTACGTGCTGCTGTAGACAATAATAAAAAAAAACACTAAAATGTCAAATTGCGCGGCAAAGCACGGCCGTTTATACGCTGTGCTCGATGGAGAATGACGTTCACGGAAGACGCCGCACCTTGCTTTATATCAACATTTAAACAGTTATATTTAAAACAATAATCCCATTAGATATCTCGTACAAGAAGTTAGGAATGAAAACAAAACGATACCGAGTGCTTTTAACGATTTTTACATTTCCTACCAAATTACCTACATATTATGGTATTATTACGCCTGCTGTTAAAATACAGTCACAATATGTCTCTGTACAACTCATTCATTCATTTGGAAAAACCTTTTTATTAAGTCTACATTAAATCGGCCAATTTTTATTAATTACTTGTTTAATAATGATATATTTCACAATTAATAAACTAAAAATACAAGAAAGATGTTGTCGAAAGACTTTAAACTTTTCGTATTAAAGACTTTGAAAATAGAGTTCCTATAATGAGAGTTAAAAATAAAAAATAATGACGAAAATAAAAACCCCTTTTCAAAGTCATAATAAAACCAGCGTGCAATCTGAATTTAGTGCATAAGGTTGCATTCTTACACTTTTACGATGTTTTCCTTACTTTGTACTCAAATGTTCGACAATATAATCATGTTTATTATGACCCTAAAACGATAAATATACATTAAAATGTATAACACGTTGTTAAAATACTACTACCGAAACAAGAGGGACATATGCCTACAATATGATTTGTATAAAATGTTAATAAATAAACTAGATTAATATTATAGCATTAATGTGGATTCAAAAAATGAAGGAAAAAAGGGAGTGGGGTGATATTTTATATGCAAAAGGCCTTTGACAAATTACAAAGTATAGTAAGACTTACACACGTATTTTGTACAGAAAAGAATTAAGTCAACTGTACGAAGGAACCACTCGTCTCTGAATTTTCTTTAAAGTAGCTCACTCTTACCACCTGTTTAGTCGATTTTGGATTCCTTAAAATCGTGTAATAAAAAGGGAAATACTAGAAAACTAATTCGGATTGTTTACCAATTTTGAATAAACCACAGTATAAATATGACTTATGCGCGTTTATTTTGCCAATATGTGTCCCAATAAATGGAAACCAGCTTATATCGGTGTCGTCAGGTTATTATTTTATTACTAATGGTCAAATAGAAAGTGGATATCTGTTATGAACATTAATAAGACATTTAGGTATTTTCTATATATTTTTAGGCTGCGTTATGCCTGAGCTTCATTTTCCAGTGTAGCCCCCAATTAACATGAAATTTCCCGCCTTTGGAGGTTGTGCTTGAATAGTGAATACTCGCTTATGGCGGGTACAGTGAAATCGCTGTTATGTCAGAGACGTGAGACAAAAGGTAAGTAAATGGCTTAAACTCAGAATGGACTACAAAAATTTATTTATACAGACACTACATATCCCTAAAAGATTTTAATAATAATATACCATTAGAATTTTGTTGATTTAAATTTAATAAAAATACGTAATTTTTAATTGATAATGCCAGCTAACTATGAACGTGGCAACGCGTAGGTAACCTAAGAAACAAATAAAAATGTCAGTCATTAATTAAGTTTTGAGTAAATTTACATAAATCTAAACTTAAAATAGATTTCGTTTTAAGTAGAAACATTGTACCAACATAAAATGTATTTTAAACATGTCTCAAAAATCTATTAAAAATTACTGTATTGAATTGTATACATTGGCTATAACTAATTAATATTGAACTAACCTGTCTTAAGAAGCTCATACCGTTAAGATGCATCTCGGTATGAACCTCATTTCCCACTTAAATTCCAGTTTTAATTAGGATAGAATTTTAAAATAACGCCACTTCGAAGCTGGTTTCAAATCTTCAAACGATTAATAAACTGAACAACATTTGTAAAAGTATATTATTTAATAGGAAACAATATTGTTACAATTCTTAGAAGTAAGGATTGGGGTATCTTCTGTTCTGGTTTTTCTGTACATTCATTGAGGGTTCTGAAAGAATGAGAAAGTTTTAGTATACCACTCCCGTTAAAATAAAAAAATACGTTTATTTTGGAACATAAGATCATCTAGGTATCACTTATTCCACGTCAATAAATTCGAACCTGTAGGCATCCCTACTCATCGTCAAAGAAGACAGAGGGTGTAGGCCGAGAGAAAAAGCCGGCGTAAAAAACTCTCGGTACTCTTTTAAAAAAGCAAATCATCAAACAATACTACAATATTTAAAACATATATAGCAAATTAATTAGAAGTAGCCTGCCCAGCACTAGATAATCACTAACTTTATAGAAAGCCTTTTTACACAGCTTTTCTTTAATACATTTCTTAAATTTAATAAAAGACAGAGATAAAAGGGCCTCTGGGATTTTATTAAAAAAGAGTATCCCTTTTCCCAAAATAGAATTACTAACTTTAGACAGTCTAGTACGGGGAAATTGCAGCCTGCGTTTTTTCCGAGTACTGACATTGTGCGTATGTTCTATTCTAGTATACTTATCACTATTTTTGTATACATACATAATATTTTCATAAATATATTGCGTGGGAAAGGTAAGTATATAACGTTACTTGACAATGCGCCCGTATTACAAGGGCGAAATAATAAATATAATAAACAGTTTGAGTTTGCAATCATGCTGACGTTTATTCTCATGGGGAAATCCATTTATTATTTGCGATCAATAAAATCCCAAACTTCTGAAATTCTAATTGTTATACAGAAATCTTTGTTGTGTTTAAAGTAGAAGGTAAATGTATCTAAATTATTGCAGTGAATAAATTCTTCGTAATCGAGGTTGCTGAATTAGTTTGCTGTAGCGCGATCACAAAGTCTCTCAAATAAAACCAAACCAGTAGACTATGCTTAAATTTTACTATATATGTATCACCAAGAAGTTTCAATAATTCTTAAGTTCAATAAAATCTCACTTTTGACACGCAAGACATGGCCGCGTTTTGTATTAAAACTTTTGTACGTTTACCTTAATTCGTGGTATGTGATTAGATAACGTTTCGATTTCGATTTTGACGTTCATAAGTGTACATTATGTTACCTACATGAATAAATGATTTTTGATTTTTTTTCGAATAAAGTATGAAATTTAAAAATAAATTTAGACTTAGACAAACTTACCAGCCAAAAAGTTCTCGATAATATTAGGCTGTTCGATCTTCCCTTCAAATAGGACTAGTCCCATTTTATTACTTTTTATAAAGAATACAAAAGGCCTATCCACTTTGAGCAGAAGCTCCGCTCCAATTAATGGTATCACCATAGCCCCTGATACTGCTGCAGCAGTTGTACCCTTCTCATCCACGGACATATGGACTTTGTGAACGATGTTGTCCACTTGTGAGGAAGCGCCTTCGTAAATGCCGGATAGATTGGCGTTCTTGGTAAATAAGGTTTCGATCCGCATCTGTATAAGCATTATTATAACTTATTATTGTTTAATTTCTATTTTTAATTGAATAGTCACTAGATTAATAAAGTCCATGATTTTTAATGTATAGAAAATTTGGAAAGACGATGCAATTTTCTATACATAACAATGTATGTAAAAAAACTATGTATATAAACTTTGGCACCACTAATGCCACTATTAAAGTAACCCATTTTTTATTTTGGATTCTATGTTAAAATTGAAAAAGGATTCTATGGTTTTACGACTAAATAAAATGATAACTTTTTAATTAAATATACTTACATTTCTCAAAGGCAGCGCCATATTTTCGGTATAATCAACAGTAAACTTTGGCATTATCAGTCTCACGTCTGTAGGTTCCATGAGTGGAGTGATCTGAGGCAGACTCATGTATGGAAGATCTCGAATTAGCTGTGAAATGCCGTCACGATCCAGTGGTACTAGAAGGATCATAGAGTAATCACCACCCTAAAAATAAAAGTACTTATTTATATATTATTTAAGGAAGCCAATGGTTTATCATTCCAAGCTCTCTTGGCATGATCTTTTTTTCTAAGGACATATGCTACAATTGTCTGAAGTGTATAAAATCTTAGCACGTTCAGCCGGCAAACTTAAACAAATGTCCTTGCCTGCGCAGAAGCGATTTTCAGGGATTACTGGTGGGGGGGAGAGTGACGTGTCGATCGCGTTATTGGTAAATCTAATGACGTTTGTGTCCCGCTGCGATACGATGCGCAAACTTTCCTCCACTCCCTTGTTTAAGGCTCAAGAAGTTTGCTGGTATCTGTGCTAATAATAATTTCTATACAACTTAGATTTTTCTCATTTACCTCGTATAGTAACTCTACAGCGTGTGCCCTAAGGTTGTCCACATATGCACAATTAACTTCAGCATGCAACTCCATCATTGCTACATTAGTGCACGCGCCTTTGTAATGGAAGCAGCCGGGCCTGGTGTATCGAGGATTAAAAGCAATCGCCCATGAGCCCTTGAAGTATAGAGCATTTGTCAAAATCATCTCTGCTCTTGGACTTATGTTTGCTGAAACAGATGTATTATTCAAAAACCGATTGTTAGCTTAAAATTGTTAAATGATATTCGTTTTTTTATTTTAATAGTAAGACGGGTAAAGTAAAGTAGTATGGAAAAAGTGGTAAATATGTCGTTTTATAGAAAATGTAAAGAAATAAACTAATTTTGGTTTAGAATTTCATGTACTTATATGAATTTTTTCATAGATTATGAAGATATTACAAAAAATATTGTTTACATGCTCAATACATGTTCCCGAAGATTGTGTGGTTGTTTAACGAACGTAATTATTTTGAGTAACTAAAAAACGATAATTTTAACGAAATGTGGTCATGGCTTTAATCTTAATTCTTGCTAGATTTTTAAGTTTTTTTAATAGATCTACTAACTCTGTACTAAAACAAATAAGTTCTTCATTAAAAATTTAATACTTATTGGGTTTATGACTATGCAAGAGTTAAAATCTGAACATCTTACAAACCAGACAATAAGTAGGTAATGTTTCAACTTCTCCTACTAAAGCACGCACTAAAGTCTATAATAGATATGATGAAGTTCTTTTATACTCCGGTTTGGTATCTTACCAGGCTCAACAATTCCAGGAATCAAACCCTTGGTTTTTTCAAACACCCATTTGTTGATAATTTCGGACACGTTATTTGTGTAAGCAAAATCAACTGGACGAAGTTCTGACTGGTAGACTTTTTGTATCATCAACACAAAATCTTTGTTGAGTTTTAGTTTGTTGGAGACGAAGACGGCATTTGCATTTTCTATACTAACACCTCGAGTATTTACCTGAAAATATATAATCATCAAGAGCAATAGCGGAAGATTTCCGGTGAAACATACAAAGTAAGTAGAACGCGTCAAATTCTGAGATAAAAGCCTCCTAAAAGGGTGTTTTTTTTAATAATAAATCTAGTAAAAATTTGTGATAAATAAATCTGCATCAGGTATAGGCTTATACGTAACATAAAATTCATCTGGAAGAAAAAGCCAAACTGGCTTCCAAAAAGCTAGGTGTTTTGGATTTTTTTTTGGGTTTCGCTTAGCAGTATTATATCTCATATTAAACACTGCTCAAATACCAGCTTCTTCCTTTTGACTAAATTCAGAAAATTGCTTGTCGAATTGTCAATCTCCATTAGTAGCATTACGGCTATCGGCTGATCGGCTTGATTCTCTCTCTCCCTTTACATTGCGTCTCTTTGCGTTTTCTATACTATGGTGAGTGTTCGGTAGAATTTTTTGGGTTGATCCCTCCTGCCTCGTTTTAACACCGTACGAGCCGTATCAATTAAAATATTATCAACGTCACCTTGATACCTGGAAGACTTCCTCAGTCCGTTTCACAAGTATCTTTCTTTTGCGAACTAGCAAATCTTGGAATCGACTCCCGGTGGGATCCTACCTCCAAGTAACTTCAAAGTTAGAGTGTATTCCTCCCTCAAAGGCCGACAACGCACCCAGTAAAAATCTATGACCATGGGCTTCGATTACTGACCTTTTTTCCCGTAGACTCGTTTGCCTCCCTATTATATAAAAACAATGTGAAACTTTGTTTAATTAGGTAATGTATCAGTTTCAATGCTTCGAGAAGGTACTGTAAATGGCCGGACAATTGACATAAGACCAAACATATACTACATTCTGTCTATAAGCTTTTTTATTAGAAACAACAACAGTAAGATTACCAACAACAGATATTGAAATTTGATTTTTGATAACTGCGTGGAATGTTCTTATTTTTTTTAATCGATTTTATTAAACCCTATGTAATTTAACTCATCATTATAAGTATTGCAGAGAGATAAACTACTGCGGGAAATAAAGGCGATGCAATTAAAAATCATTACAACTGTCTGGTTTGAATTAAATAAAACTTATTACTTAATAAATATATACATTATACATTTTTATTAAAAGAGCTAAATAGCCATACTACTTTTTGCCTATTTGTTTGCCAGAACAATTTCCAAATAAGAAAATACTTCTCTTCTACGTTCGTGAAGAATTAATCAATTCCTAACGGTTATTTTTTAAATTCTATGTACGTCCTTTCAGGTGCCAGGCTCGACTCTATATGCAGTAAAGAAAATCCGACAGCTTACTGATAAGGACAGGGCTAAAATTATGTACCATAGCTACTTTCACAGCGTTATGTCGTACGGTATTCTACTGTGGGGTGCTGCTGCAGAGGTTCAATCCATATTTGTGTTGCAGAAGCGGGCTGTTCGGGGTATTTACGTTAGGTACGGAATAGATTTAAGGAACTAAATATTATGACATTATCCGGTCAATATATTCTTGAAGCCTTGTTGTATGTACAAAAAAACTTAAACGATTTCAAAACAAATGGTGACTTTCACCAGTATAATACGCGTAATAGAACTAATTTGAGTGTGCGACCAACCAGGCTCCAGAAGATAAACCACTCCTTACATGGAAATTGTATTCGTTTTTACAACAAACTCCCAAGCGAAATTAGAGAACTGTCACTAAATAAATTCAAAGCCCTTGTTAAAAGTAAATTAATTAATAGAGCCTTTTATAAATGTGACGAATACTTAAATGACCCTAATCCTTGGGATTGACTTGCTCCAGTTCAAACAATTTGTATTAAAAACTTGGCGATTGAAAAGAGTGGCGGAAAGTTTCTTGCCAGTTCTTCTTACCCGCTCTACGCCCTTGACTTGCGAACTGGTTGTAAATGTAAATTTACAGTTAATTTAATTTGTTTTTCTTGACGTTCATAAGCGTACATGTTTCCCTAAATGAATAAAGATGTTTTGATTTGATTTGATTTGATATAGTGGTATAATAATAAAATACAATTACTTCTTAATCCTCTTATAGCTTTCGCAGACATTTAAACAAAAAAATACTTACATTTAATAAATTAAGATACGTGTTCAGCTGTTCGCGAAATTCATCTTTATAAGGTGATAAACGTAAGGCACTTCTGATTTCATCTTGCGTTGCTCCAGCAGAACCTTCAAGGATCATTGCTAGCGTAGACTTGATACTGGCAGGTGATACCATGACATTACCAGGTCGGTCTTCTGCCGTATATTTGAGTAAATCTATGTCGAAGAAATTCAGTCGAGAAAGATCTGTTGCTGCTCCATCGAGACAGTCCAAAGTGGCGATGTTGACCGAAAAAAAAGCTATAATAACAACATAAATTGCTTTGTTTGTTAAAAACACAATATATTTAACACTGAAATAAATGTATTAAATTCTTTCGAGTAAAATTTTAGAGGAAAATGATATCAATTATGTGGATTTGTGCTAAATTTCCTTGCATTTGGCTGCAAAAAGACGTGAAAATTCAAAAAAATTATTATTATTTGGTTCCACATACACTATTTTATTAAAGAGAAAAACAGGCTTTTATTTAGGAACTGTTCTTTAACGGTGAATACCTTCATATAATATATGTTTTACTTGAAGCTAATGAGTTACAGGGGCTACATTTAACTATTAATAAAACTGATTTGTGATGAACATTAATTAATCCGGGTTTACCTCTCCTTGAACATGTTTTCCTGTTAAACCAGTTCACATAAATTAGACTTTACTTTATTCGAATTAACTTATAATAAGTTTGGTGTCTATTCATTGGTCTAGCAAAAAAGAAAATTTTGCTTTGAAGAGATAAAATTACGAATGGGAGTTAGATTACAAATCTCAAGAGGAAGGTTAACAGACCCTAAATGAGATACAATGGTGACATATTATCTGTACGATGATGTACCTACTCATGTACTCACGAGTAAGATATATTGCATGTCCTTTATTATAAAATAACTACACTAACAGAATATTGTCTTTTATATTTAACAATGTAAATATAGTATGTGGTTTTAAATGTAATTAGGCTTTTTTGCTATTATTATACTAAGCTATATAAAATCTGTGTTATTGTATGATTAAATAAATCTTCAAGGCATGAATTTCAATTCATTGGTAATGTTTAGGAGTTTTTTGACTTCTTTACCTTAATATTTTAATACAAAAAGCAAAAAAATCATTTCGACTAACCACGAAACCTGTTTAGCATCTTTGTTGCTTAAGTAAAAACAAACAGGCTAGAAGGTCAAACTTTATTTGTAAACATCATATTACGGGAAATGGATTAAAAGAATAATCTTACCAATAAAAAATAAAACCACCATATTGTTGTTTATGTAAAAACCACTCGAATTTTAAAATAACACGTGCATTTTACACCACTCTCGATATTAAAGTGATAAATGTAAACAAATGAAAACCTTGATCAACGTGAAATGTGAACGAATGAGAATTAAGAGCCGTTTCAAAACTTGACATGACCGGTTTAAGATTAAGATTACTCTTACGTCACTGGTTGTTAAAATTGCATGTTTTTTCAGATTCCTATTCATACAGTTGATACATTGTTTTCCCTTGTAAAAGTTAACTCAAAGGGTATCTGTAATGTGGATTTTCTTCTTAAGATATGATTTGAAACATATTTACGGCCGTATATCCCTACCCTCTAAAAAGTCACTCACTCCTCCAGCGTTATAGATTCAACTGGAAAATAGGCCTTTTGTTTGCCCGCAGATTTGAAAGAATATGCAGGCAAGCAGTTTTGTTCTAGCTATATAGGATCTATTTTACTAAAGTTAGTTTTCTTTGTGTTAAAAGTACTTTTAAAATTAGACTCAATCATATTTCTCCATAAAGACTCATTGTTTACCATTAATTGCCTGTATTTAAAATCGAATCCAGTCACTTCAATTTGGTTCCTCAATACTTCCCAGCACTTTTCTAGTTCTGTATTTCTTTGAATTTGCAAAATCGGATTTAAAACGAAAATAAAATATGGTGATGTTTAAAACTTATTTATTATCTATGGTAGTTTGAAGGCACCGTCAAAAAGCGAGGGGTCGGATACACGTCCAATAAAGAGCAGTTGTCGGGTGTTCTCATCTTGAATGAAGAACATGAAGGGTTTGTTGGCAATCAGTGTTGCTAAGGGCTGGTCCTCACCAAATTTATTCTCTAATGTTATTTCTGTGAAAGATTAATGGGATTCATATTACATAATATCTCAAATGGTTAAATCACATTTAGTCACGTTATGGATGTATTAATAAATTTATTGATAACATTATTTTAACTAAGTATTTTAAAAGTTTAAATATGGATGTGTGACCCGAAGGATTACCTTTTTATTATTACATTCATACATAAATAATCCGTTAAAAAAGAAGGCAAATATGAAAAAATGAATTGTGATAGATAGTTTCAACCGCGATTAAACCTTATTGAATTTGATACAGAGCTTCATACTAATATTGACACATACTAACTAAATAATATCAAAAATTACCCTATATTCACACATTTGTTTTAAACTTTATTAACAGGTAAAGTAAAACTTACTACTACTACTTAGTACTTAAGTAAAATCCCACCGTCATAAAACTCAGTTTTCCAATTAACTTGTGTAAAATTTTTACATCAAAAGAATTCGACCTTAAAAAACCACAAACGGAAAAGTTCATACTCGATTCTGTTTCTACTAGTTTAATTTTTTTTTGGAAATACGAACCGGTCGCCGAATATGCCACGCTACCAATCTCGTTATTAACGATACCGGACCTCTGCAGCACCTTGGAGACTCTCATGCGATTTCCTGGGGTCTGTCCCCTAGACAACCCTGGAAAAGACGCTGTGTCCTCGAACGCTTGTCTAACACCCAACTGAAAATACAAAAAACGTTTAGGAAGATATGTTTATCCTTAAGCCAAAGTTTGTTCACGTTGTGTATCGTAGTGACTATGGATCGTAGTTTATATGCTTTAAGAAGATCTATAGTGAATTGCTGACTGAAATATGCCGCAAAGTAGCAGATATCCTTTTAAGGCTTGAACAGTGTTCAAATCGGTCAACTAGGGCTTGTTTAAATTAAATTGTTGGAAGAACTGTTGCTCATATGCATTTGAAAAAAATATATATATATTGTGGTTTGAAGCCTACTGTATCGATTGATAAAATCAAATGGTTTGGTTATTAACATTTCTCTCAAACTAAAACAATTTATTTCCGAGATTCTATGTCAGAATGCCCATTACGCAACTTGATAAAAAAATATATATTCATTATAAACAACGCATTATAATGTCTAAGATTTTGGATGATATTAGAGTATCAATTAAATTGTATATTTTCCTTTACTATTGTTAGACTTCTTATTTCGTATTCTATTATAATTATCACAATGAAGTTATATATTAATCAGTACAATCGTATATTCCACCGATCAAGAATAAAATATGTAAGCCAAATTATAAGGATAGTCTGTCGACTCAAATAGGAAAAACCCAGTCATGTTCATTTGTTTGCAGATAACGTTACTATATCGTATAAGGAAAACCGCAACACAATTGTAAGCGTATAAATCAATATATAAGAAAATAATGTTAATTTTGAGAATCACCGAAAATAAATTTGTGAAGAATAAATCATAATTTTAAGACAACGCTAGTACGAGGACGAATCATATTTTTTTTAATGAAATAAGTACAAGTCGCATTTAACAGTAAACTAAAATTATATAATTTATATATGTAGTGTGAAATAAATAATCTTATTAATTATTTCACATTAAAATATTTATTGATTTTGGACGATACATACACGTCATATTTTATATATATATATATATATATATATATATAGGTTCCGATAAACAATTTCCTATTGATCTAAATACATTATGGAAAAGAGAGACTATAGTCTGTAAAATATACTATGAAACTATACAGTTCCTGTAGGTTTATTTCCTAACGAATTCACAGATAGAAAGTTCGAGCCAAATACGCATGTATTAAGACGAATTTAAGTGTAGACTCCAGACATGGATCATTTTAGTTTCCTGCCAGGCATTTGAGCATCAGACAATATTACCGAATGTTATATATCTTGTAATATGAATTTAGAATTGAGAGATAGATAGATTTAGGTCATAGACATAATTCATTTTATGAGTTTATAAAATGAATTATGTCTATGACCACGAATGCGATAAGATTCAAAACTATGAAATATATCTTTGTACGGTACATCAAAATAAAGTGTGATTCGTGAGGAATTTTCAGGTGTATTTTTGTTTTTTATAGAACAGGGGCAAACAGGCAGGAGGCTCATCTGATGTTAAGTGATACCGCCGCCCATGGACACTCCCGATGCTGGAGGGCTCGCGAGTGCGTTGCCGGCCTTTTAAGAATTTGTACGCTCTTTTCTTGAAGGACCCTAAGTCGAATTGGTTCAGAAATACTTCAGTGGGCAGCTGGTTCCACAAAGTGGTTGCACGCGCAGTTGTGGAACGCGCAGTTGTGGAACGGCGGACGTTTATAATGGTTTTACATAAATTGACAAAATATATCGATTATTCTTTAAGATGTCGCTATCTTCCCGCGCTGTAGACGAAAATTAGTCAGATAATAACAAATAATTACCTCTTTTAGTACTCCATCAAGTTGCGAAGTGTACTCGAACTCGAATTTAGGTATCTTGACGTCAACCAAATGCTTAGTCAGACTGAACAGCTCAGCACGAACACCACTTATATCATTAAATATATGTGGAAGACCGGTGAGGGAATTTGGCACTATAATGTACATTGCGAAATTGCCAGTCTGTAAGTAGATATTTGTATTACAAATTTTTTTTTTTTTCAAATTTAATTTAATTTAATTTGACAAATGTGTCCATAAGAATCAAAGTATAATAGTGCTCAAAATTAATACTTAAAACCCAATACATTTTAGATATACAACTTACTTAATTCTAAAAAAAATTGATGTTTCTCTAGCAAAACTTTATATTATTTTTTTTTTTTTAATTTAGCTCACCTTATACGGCATTCGTAAAATTTTCGCATTATACTTAACGGAGTCGGTAAAAAAGAATTTGTTTGTGGTTTGCATGAAAGGTGCTGGCTTAGTGAGGTTGGCCTGGATATAGAAGTCATGGTTTAATGTCATGTTTGGGTTGAACTGATGTTGCCATGTTCCCTTGAAGAATAAAGTGTTGAGAACCAATGATACCACACCCTCTAAGTCACCTGAAAGTAAGATTTATGACGATAGACGTATTGTGGAATTTTGAATAAAAACGGATATAAATATATAATAACGTAGAGCTTCTTAAAAACAATTATAGCCTGTATTGTTCTAGTAATTTTTTTAGTTATATTCAGTGTACGACGTTTCGTAGGCGAGCGACAACTTTCATATGATGTATCGTATAAAATATCACACTGAACCTGGTACAATAGGTTAATATCAGGGATGTTATAGAGCTCTGTAACCGTAACTGAAACAAATGGATATCCGAAATAAATATATACCCGTAACCGTATCCGTTTCAAAAGTCAAATTTTCGGATAGTTTCAGATAAGGTGAAATGTAGATAAAATTACATCTTTCAACAGGTTTTTGTTAATGGTTTCATTACTCACAAAAAGAATTAAAGAAAACATGTAATATGTTATTCATAGGTTATAAGTTAATATGTGCAATGTATAAAGCTAAATGTTTTTGCAAAGCTATTAAATTTATAGCACTTTTATTTTAATAGATATAACTGAGTTATAATAATTACTTGCCTATATGACCGATACCAACTGATAACCTAGAATTATATAAAACCTATATATAAACTATATTATTACATGCTACTTGTGTTTATATTTTGCTTTAATCTTATAACCGTAACCGAAACTATCCGAAGCCAACGGATAATCCCAAATAATTACACATCCGTAACCGTATCCGAAACCGATATAATTTTATTCCTATATCCATATCCGTATCCAGATCTGAAATATCATATCTCTAGTTAATATTTATTGAGGTTCCTAATTCCCTTGAATAATTGTTTATACGTCGCGGAAATACGTGAACAAATTAAAAGTGCTTAACAAAAAAATATCAAGAAAACAGACTAAATAAAGCTTTCTCTCTAGTTCCTGAAAATGTCAATTGTTTCTATTGTATGTTTGATAATATACTTTGAAATATGCTACAGAGTAGCAGATATCCTTCTTATAAGCGGAAAGGTTCGGTTATCAGAAATCCTCTCAAACTAAATCAATTTGTTTCCGGGATTTCACGTTGATAAAAAATGTATATTCATTATAATGTATAAGGCTTGGGATAATAGTAAAGTAACATTAAAATTGTATGTATTCCTATAGTATACTTAGATTTCTTATTTCGTATTCTATTATAATATAATATATATAATATTAACACAATGACATTATATACTAAGTACATTCGTATATTCAACCGGTCAAGAATAAAAATATGTAAGCCAAATGATAAGAATAGTCTATCGACTCAAATAGGAATATTATAGTCTAAGATCCGGGATTAGAAAAATATACCCTCATCTGTTATTTAGATGAAACAATTTTTTATAAGCTGATTTCAATATCATGAACTTATAAAAACAACCTCTGCCATCATAAGCCTGCTGCAATTAATAGTAATTACTTAACAACTAATTTATTTTAATTTTAACTTTCATCTAAATAACAGATGAGGGTATATTTTTCTAATCCCGGATCTTAGACTATATGTTATTACATCTTAAGTTTGAGAGATGTAAAGCTGACGCGGAAACACAAAGTAATGGTGCTCCCACATAAAAATATTTACTATCAAATTTTGTCTTATGTAACATTTTGTTAGGAACTGTTACATGTTATAAGTGCTCCTACAATAATAGAAAATGTTTATTAGCATTTTATAATATTAAATCTGGTATTGGCTCGCAGTTTGACTTACCGCATACGCATACCTTTCTAAAATGTTTACAAAGAAAAGGTAACACATGTTTTATTTTGTTTAAATTTGTTAACCATTTTCTAACATGAAATTTTTTTTTAACATTTGTGATTAAATGCTAACAAATGTTTACTAACGTTACTAAATATATAACGGCCATGTGGGAGCACCTTTAATAAACGTGACTTTGCTGGTCAGTGAGTACATGTCATGACTAATAACTGATAGCTAAAAATACTCTTAGTCAAAACATCTATTAGATTTTTAGCTTTATCTATGCACAAGTCAAACTCTCTATGAATGAAATATTAAACTAACATACATTTATTTTAAGAAGCGTATAAAGCCTCCTGCTCGTCTGCTTCCTGTAACATAAAAAAAAGAAAAATCCGTACCTGCGTCTACTAAATTTGGTATCCTTCCTTGAGTTATATTGGACACCCACTGATTAATACTGTCGGCGGCTGAATCGGACTTACTGAAGTCTATACTTGTGATTTCAGTCTTGTAAAAGTTCTCAGCGATCGCCGCAAACTGCTGTGGGGGATGGATTGACGATCCTACGTATATTCGACTACCTAGGTCCAGGATATAGTCTGAAGACTTTGTCTGAAATAAACAGTCTGAAATAGGTAAACTACTCTAATCTGAAATAGTATAGGATAACTCAAAAGATGGAACCTCCAATCACGAAAGAAAATTATGTGAAGAGTATTAAATATTCAGAGAGCTGTTCATATTCTATCGCATTATATTCAAAAAATTTCACGCTTCACGAAATAAATTGTATATAAATGTATTAATATTAGACCTAAAACATACTCGTACAAAATCTGGATAAAACAACCGACAATTTTTATCAATTGCATAATAAATGCATGGTCCATGCATAATTGATAAAGAAATACGAATATAAACAATATTCACAAATATTTTAAAAACAATGTCAAGGCGAATTACATAATTATTTTTTTTTAATTGTGTAACTTTTATTTTAACTATTCTTTACATGTATGTTATTGAGGCTTCCCACAAAGTAATCAATTAAGAAACTTCGCTCTTCCGACTAATAGATATTCAAATCAAATCAAAAATCATTTATTCATATAGGTAACATAATGTACACTTATGAACTTCGAACAATGATTCTAATTTTACATTTACTGACAGTTCTCGATCAAGGGCGTAGAACGGAAGAGAAGAACTGGCAATAAACTCTCCGCCACTCTTTTTAATCGCCAAGTTTTTTTTACACAATGTTTGTAAGGAGCTGCAACCATTACACCATGTTCCATATGACATAGTGTCACATGTGTATTATATGAATTTGCAAATTGTGTGAGTTACATTTAAAGTTGTATAAATTGTGTGAGTTATTATGAGAATCGACGTATTTTACTTTAACAATAGGTCGCCGATTATTGTTACTAGGGGAACTGGAACATGTGCTCATCTAAGATACATGTGTATTTATCTCTTAATCTAGGAGTAATCCTAGCTAGTATGACGATTTCATAAAATGAATAATTTAATATTTCATCATGCTTCTAACATTATAAAATAATAACTATCATCACTTTTAAATATGCATAGTACATCGATTAATAGTTAACTTCTCTAATATATTTAATCAAATATCTGTAATTTTGTGTTTGTCACGAATGAACAAAAACTACTACTCTTTACATGTATCACTTAACTAATACTTTCACTATCTATTAAATTTCTAAATATACTTACAAATAGTTTGTCTTCATTTTTAAAAGACAACTACATAAGACGCCCATTTTATCAAAATCACGGTCAAACCACATCACGATTTGACTAGTCTCGAATTCTCCACGCATACGGAATAAACGCTATTTATTTAGAACTTGAAATATTCGGTAGTATCAACTTAAAACAAAAGCCGTTATTTAGCTCCTATCATCTACCTTATTCGCATTATGCGAATGTTAAAATGAGCAATTAGGTTAAATTTAAATACTTTCGCTTCTTTTATGGAAATGTAAATTAATGTCCACCATATTTGTCCCATATTTTTTGCATGAGTGTAACTAACACTGCTGATAATTTATAATATATGATGTGATGTGCTTTAATGAATGCCGCCTTTCTTTGCCGATGAGTAGGGATGCCAACAGGCTCGAATTTAATGACGTGGAATAAGTGATACTCTTATGATCCTATGTTCCAAAATAAACGTATTTTATTTTATTTATTTTTTTGAATAAGTGGAATTTTCTTGATTATCAAATTTTAACAATCTAGCCGTGGTCGGTAGTCGCACATACCATCATCAAGATCATCAAGATCATTATTACTTCCGAAAGGAGTTTTAATTGCTTTAGAACAAATTACCAGTTTACGATATAACATAATATATCGTATGAATTAAAAAAAATAGTTTTCTGTAAGTAGTCTGTACTAGGTGAACAATATATATTTTAAATTCCCTTTTCTTAACGAAAATATTTCATACCTGAAGCGAGTCTATAATTGCTGAAAACTTCTTCCTAACCACGTTATTGTCCACATCCAAGCCAAGGACGTTGGCGATCTCGGCGTGGGTTGCTCCCGTGGAAGCTTCCACCAGGATAGCCAATGCCAATTTAAGCCCCAAGGGAGAAATTAGAAAGTTCTCGTTTGATGTACCGGCAATCCTCTATATAAAAATATATATGGGATTAATATAATGAATATATGCCAACATACATGTCGTAGTATTCTATGATACAAACAAATATTTAGGTTTAATCATAGTTTAGTTCAACATTGGTAAATTAAAGCTAAAACTAATCTAGTTCAAAACCCCATTAGGTTCTGCACTCATTCTGATACTAAACAAATTCATAATCTCATTAAATCACTAAAAATAACATTAATTAAAGCGTTATAGGTGGGTTACATACCTTAGTAAGTATCCAATCAAATTTATCATATTCCGCCACCGAAGGACGATAGTCATCTGACAAATCATTTTCTGTGAGATTTGTTGGGATCTGAGCTAAGGGAGGCAACAGTTCAATGAAAGGGGCACCAAATGGAGATCCGAAGACTTTCTCTATGTTCTGTAGCGTGTAGTTTTCGTCGCATAATGCAAATGAAGCTGAAAAAAGTTGTATAAAATATTTGTTTAAGTACCCGAATTAATTTCTCTTGAGTCATATTTCATCCAATTTGAATCCTGACCTATAACTGTTTGGGCAGCGGCCAGTCCAATGCCCGAACCCAATAATTAATCCACAATCTCAGATTGTTTTCACTCTAAGATCAGACTGTGACAGTCGATCGATCTCCTATCTGCATCCCAATAACCAAAGCCTACGAAGACAATCCATTTTTGGCGACGGATAGAATGCAAATTCTTCGCTCATTACACTCGTATTTGATCATCAATGTAAACGAATTAAAGTAAATAAAACAGTACAAATAATATTAAAATATACATGTCTATATTTAAAACATATCAAATAGCTTTTTAATTATTTTAAAAACTGGTGTTAGTTAAAATCTTAAGACAGAATATTGGCACAGTTGACTGTCATTTTCATACAAACGTCTATCCACATACACCAATCCGACCTACCTTCCATAGCTTGTATCGACAGATGGTTATTACAATCCGTCGATTGGTTATTGGCACACTTTTGTGAATATTTGTATTGAGATATCTATCTCAGATGGTCAAAATGGATTGAGATAGGTTATTGGGTTTGGGCGTTACAGAATACCACCGCTAGTAAAAGAGTAATTCATAAAACTCATTATTAATCTTTCTACTATTGATTAGCTTTTACTACATACATACTGTATATGACCGCTTTTTTATTTAACAATTTGTCTCCTTAAAACACAGATTTATCCATTCAACCATATTGAATCCAATAATAGTGACCATTTACCTTGTTATCACAAAAAGCCATTTGGGATTCCCGTTAGGCGCAAATTTATATAGAATGCTACACCACACTGAACTAAGCAGTGACCTTTCAACTGACCCTATAAGATTGCAATCATGTTTTTTATTTAAATTTTACACGTAAATCTTTATTTGATAAATAATTGTAGTATTACCAAATCTATTGTAATCTATTGTAATATCTATACTAAACATGTATAATCAATACTATACAATTAACAAACATGATTGCGATTAATTCCCATAGTTTTCACAAACTTCCTATAAAGGGCTGCTCCATATTCAAACAAAATTATATAAATAGATATGTGAAAAACGACATTCATATAAGTCGCTATTACTGTCACAAACTCATATTGAATATTTAAAACAACCCACGAATACCTATTCTTAAGACTTGAAACATATAAAAAAACTTACCTAAAAAAACAACGAGAAATAATCTCATCGTGACCGCACAAGGAAAAATATAAAAATAAATATCGCAAGGCTATTCAACCGGAGAAACAGGAACATAAACACTATAAAATCTAATAAAAATAATTTGTACACTAGTTCATCTTTGCGGACGTGCGATGTCCACTGTATCCGCGACTTGACTAATTACGAAGGTCTATAAACCAGTTTGATAGGCTTTATCTAAAGTCATTCTTGCTATTGTATTGATGTTCCGTAATTGAGGATATTGAATGCAAAGTTTGGAAAGGATGTTCGGGAAGTACAAAGCCCCGAATACGCGGCTGCGAAAAACACAAAATGGGGAATTTCTGAACTACCTAAAGGTCTTCTCAAGGTTTCTCATTAAATGTTGCTTGAAATCTCATCCCGGAAATATCGAAGCGCGTGCGCTGGTCGTATGTACGGTATATATACCAAGTCTTTTATTGTAGTAGTAATGTTATATTATTAAAATGTATTACATATTTATAAGTCACAGCAGAAAACAAACCAATATTCTGTTCGAAATGGCCACCGTTGGCTTTCATACAGGCATGTTCGGCCATGAATCTATGGATTTTCGCACTGTTTCCACGGTAAATTTTGCCTCTGCTTGTTCCAAAGATTCTTTACTCTTAAAGAATCTTCTCAAATTCGTCGTGTGGTTTTCAGCATGTCCATGCATGCAGGGCTATGTCTTCTGAAATTGACCATAATTTGAAGTCTGAAGGCCATAATTTGACCATAATTTGAGGTCTGGGTTAGATGAGGTGTAATTGCGCAAAATAGAAAGATGTTTTAAAATAACTTGTTCTAAATTTAAAATAGTTAAAAATTTTAAAAAAAAGTCATTTAATTTGTAACAGAACGTATGGCTAGTCAGAATTTTGCCAAATTTCTATTTCACAACAACCAGTTCATAAATGTTCTTATTAGGTAATTTTGATCAAATTCCAAAACAAACCTTAAATAAGTACCAAACTCAATACTCTGGCAAAACGTGCTCGCGCAGTGTTAAGAGACAGAGCAATTCTACCTTGTACGTTATGCGCTGTTTCACTGGTAATTTTTTTAATCAATGCTATCTATGGAATCTAATATCGCTACTTTTGGAACTTTGTCGTTGGCAATAAAACTAAACTTACTTAAAATTTTACGCTGTTGCTATCTTTTAAAATACTATGTTACTTTAGAAGAGTTATTCGTTTTTGGCCATTCTTTCGATTGGCATCATAAAAGTAGTAAGGTAAGGTTTTTTTATTACAATTAAGTCGGTTTGATTCCCAGACCAGACAAGTAATTTTTAGAAAATCTTTGAATACAGAATTACTAACTTTTAAAAATAATGTCTTCTTTCAGTTAAATACTCTAATCTACGATATTTAAGGAACTTTCTCTTCATGTCCCATAACTTTGGGACGCCTTGTATTAGGTTCTTACATATAAAATTGTCGTTTTATAGGGAAGGAACAAAATGATTTTTTTTTTAATTAGAATATGCATGCATTTACTAGGGGGGCGCGCTGAAATCGCGTCTTCGCTAGATCCCTTGCATCATCCCCTGCATATTTCAACTAGACCGAGACAAAACAATAAATGAACTGTGAACTGGATCTACAAGCAGAAGGGAGATTTTAGTATCCAAATGAAATGAAAAATCGACGGTACAAAAAATCTGTTAAAAGCTCGAAAAAGATACCAAAATAGATGTGTTACCAACTGCAGCTGCAAAACTTTTTCAACACTTATAGAGTTAAAAGTTACTTGCACTCCACACTCCGCCAGCAAAAACTTACAGCGCTATCGCTAATGTACATAGAATGTGATTTTTTAGAAGCTATTGAATTTGAGAACAAAATAAAAATAAGAGGGCGCATCCCAATAGGGCTAGGGCGGTCAGAACTCTCGATCAATGGGTCTACCTTCGTGAAGCAGCAGTTTAGAGCGATTGACCAGCCTTTTCGGTTGGTTTGCAGTTGCTGACAATAGACATCTGTCGTAAACGTCTGGCTAGATTTAAGAAAGTTAAAGTGATTGACCCCGGGCACTAGTCAACCAAACGCTCATAAGAAAAAATTTCGAAGTAAATTTTCGCTTGGGACTGGGTTCAGCCATTGCGTTGAGCACTTCCGATTATTGTACAGGATCCACTTTACATCACAGGATTTAATATCCCTTCATCATTGTGCCGGTTAAGTAACGCAGTCGATGCGCGCTTGTCGATTTGCTTCACAAAATTCGAGAGGTTCCCACTCACCGTTCAATCTTATTTACCTCAAGATTAATACAATTTTATCACTAACACCTACAACTAACTAACACGTAGTTTGCGATGGATCCCCTTTCACACTCAATTCAATACTTTGCCATCAACTTTGGTCTCCGGCCGTCCACGGGGCTTGATCTGCAGGTCGAAATATCCAGACGAACGTTGCAACAAAAATCGGGAAATTAAATTAATCCCCACAAATTCACGATCCACACATGGTAAGGATAAAGGATAGCATTATTTTTAGATAGATTTTCCTTATATCGATTATTTAAATTCAAACACTTAAATATATATTAACCTGTTTAATTGCATTATTATTATAACAAATAATTTCATAATGAAAATATCATTATTGCACATTTTAATAATTTAATATTTACATTACTTAGATTTTACTAATGGGCACTGGAAAAATGGCAAATATTAAAGTAACATCTTAGTACTTTACGATGAACCAGAAGAAAATGTATTAAAAATATAATGGTAATGTAAAACAAAACACGAAAAAATGGAGCTTCGCTTACGAATGGTCAAGATTGCAAAATCAATCTGACATTTCACCAATCACAACCAAACGAAACGCGCCATCGTTCCGATATCTGTTTCACATTTTCTCTTCTACAAACAATATGTTTATTAAGTGACACTTGATTCCCTACCTCGAGGCCCACAGTATGTATGACGAAAATTTCTGAGTCTACATTTTCTTTATTTTAGCCACGGCACTACAATCACGGCGTGGGACCCATCTGTCGATGTTTTGTGTTATTTGTTTAGTAAGCGATATGCGCTACCCCAAAAAACTACGATTGCGGTACATAACATTGTGTTAAGCGTTAGAACAATTTAAATACAGTTAACAAAAATCTTTAAAAAAAATTGAATTGTAACAAATCACTTTCTTTGTTTGCAACTGATACCCAACATATAATAAAATTTTATTAAAATCAATAAAAAGTTATAAATATTGCTTGATGTTTTACACGTACACGTAACAATTTTCTATCGAAATTCATCACATCGATTTAACTAACAATATTTAAAGCTCATACTAAAACAGCCCTTTGTCAATCACGATTTAGGTCGAACGATATAATTCTCTGGCGTACTTGTCAATAACACTGTCATCACCCAAAAATGTAAGCCAATCTGAAAATAAATACATTTATTTTAATACACATATGACGCACGTTTGAGGTTGCAGTAGTGCTAAACGTACGTAACTATAGTCGGACGGTGTTTTTTTTATATTTATATTTGTGTTTGAACACATGTTAAAACGAGGACAATCAAATTTTTGTGAAATATGTAATATAAACGTGTGAAAATGATATGAGAACTTATGAAGGCGCAGCGCCAACAGATCTCAAAATAAAAACTTGACAAAATATTGATAATTAATATGAAATAAAAACTATAGCATGACATTAAGTGCAAATAAGAATTATATTAGTTTCCATAATTGTCAGGCCGATTCTTTTTCCAAACAGACTAATTGTTATGGCAGCAGGTTTATAGAACAATATAATTCAACACAAAAATAAATATAAGGAATATTTCTATAGTTCGGCATAAGCGTGACTTGTATTGTGGTTTTCATACAATGATATTTTTTGCAATACTAATTTATACCAACTTAGCATGTTCATCGCAAAGCCTAAATAGAAAAAAACATTGACTTTAAATAGAACAACTTCTTTTAAACTTTAATTTCTTACCATATAAAATACAATAAATATCCTTATTAGGGGAAATCGTTTGAGCATGAGTCCCATCCTTAACGATATTTTAGCTAGTGGTGACGTGTTCCGCCTCTCGTCTTGCACGTTGACGACGTGTGAACGAGCGCGAAGTGACACCTCAGTCTTGTATTTGGTCTACAGTGTAACAATTAAATCAATGAAACCAGTAATGTGGTTCTATTGATAGACTTAAGACAATATGGTATCGGTTGCCATGGTTACCATTATTTTCTATGGAAATAATATCGTAAACATGGTAACTAACCGTAGAGTATTAAATACTAATTACATTACCGAAAATCATAAAAGTAGTAAAATAGTATAAGAATAAATGTATCTAAATATTCTTAAAAAACATTCTTTGTAATTTTCTTTCCTTCATACTGTCTAAGAAATTCACAAAAAATAGCATCGAGAAATTGAAATAAATTTTAAATAATTGGTAACACTAGTGAGATTATACATGTCAGCGTCAAGCATCCAACTTTTTTTAGATTAGAGAACTCTAAAATAGATTAAAAATATACTATATTTTTTTAACATGAAAACTTACTTCCAATTTATCCAGCTGTATTTTGAGCATATTATTATCAGCCAAGAGAGAATCAATTCTCCCCTGTTTCTGAACCACTGTCTGTGTTAAATACTGTATCTTCTCATTGTCTATGGAATGCATGACGTCATAGTCTCCTACATTTAAGGCGCTTGTGTCTGTAGTAGGAGCTGAATTTTCTTTAAGAAGCAATAATTCCTCCTCTTTATTGTGTAGTGCTGCTCTTAGATTTGCTATAGTTTGACCTGATTGTACTTTCGATGTTTGAAGTTCCTATAAGACAAATTACTACTTTTAAAAAAACATTTAATTTGTTGCCTTATGGTTTATATTAAGATAATTATTACGCTATTTTTATAATAGGATAGGCAACAAGTAAGCGTGAATTAAAAAAAGAATATATAGAGAATCACAAGCGTAGAGTTGAGTAGCGTGCAAAAAGCGTTAGACTGTGCAAAAATAACAATAATACAGTACCCAACTAATCAATAGCTTATTAAAACAAATGTAGATAATGCTTATAATAAAAAAAGCAGTTCTTTAATACTACATCAAAACAATTAGGCACAGTCAAATATCAGTAAAATAATCATATTATTAACATAACAAATTGTTACTATATGTTGAACGACTTTTGAAACTATCAGTAACATAAACTATTTTTATCATTGTTATATAGTATGGAATACTAATTAGTCGTTGCCTTCCCTTAATTTACAAAAATCATTAAACTGCACCAAATTACATACATACTTTGTTAAAATTATTATATACCTTGCTCAAATTATTAGCATGTGCTTCAGCCTTATTTCTAGCAGCTCTCTCTTCCTTCAAGGCATCTCGGAGTCCAGCTATAACTCTCTCTGCGTTACTGTGGCGTGCTTCTAACTGCGCCATATGGTGTTTCATTTCACTGAATTCAGTTTTAACTTTTGACAATCCTTGGGATAAATCCTCTCGTTCTTCTCTGGAAACCCATACATTCAAGAATCAACAATAAAATCGTTTTCTCTTTACTTCTTTTTGCACAACAAAAATCTTTACTAGATTTTTTATTATATATTATTAACAACTTAAAAGTTTAAGTTCATTTCAAGACTGAATAATAATAAATCAAATAACTCACTTCAATCTGTCAATCTGCTCAATCAGCTGCTTTGTATCCTCTGAAAGATTACTTCCATCTCTCAAAGCCTTGATTTCATTATCTTTAGAGAACAACATGCTTTTTACACGTAGTTTATAAGCTTCCCACTCATTTTCAAGACGAACACACTCTAATTTCCTCTTTTCTAAGTCATGTTCTAAATCATAAATCTGTGTTTGTGTGTGCCTTAACTCATTTTCTAATTTGTTTTGTTGGGATTGTCTATCATGAAGTTCATCTCTCAAGTTTCTTATACTGAAAATAATAAAAGTATTCGCAAAATGTATGTCACAGGTGCCACTATCTTACAACAGTGCTTTTTAATAGTGTTAAATACATTTATTTGACGCTGTAAAGATCAGCATAATGTATTGTTGCTATTTAATTAATTAAATAAATATAAATTGCTCTTGGATGTTGCAAGCTTACTTTAAATGATGTATATGAAGCAATGAATTATAATGTAGTAGATATTTACTTTCAGAACAATGCAATAGAGTAGAAAGGATAGGACTATCATACCCGAAATGCAGATTGCATTTCCGGGTCTTACTATGTTAATGAAAAAGGTTGTAAGTCTTTCTTTGGAGTCTGACTTGTTTTTCACAATTTAAAAAAAAACTATTTTTTATTTTAAAGAACAGTATGTGAGAAATCTATTGCACTTACTCATTTTGTAAGTCACAGTTTCTCTCTTGTAACCTCCGATTTTCACTATCCAATGCCTGTTTTTCAGATCTATACTGTGACAATTCAACAACGCTCACTTCTTCAATCTTTGACCTCAAGTCCTCCAATTGTACCACAAGACCTTCTTTGTCCAAATTTAACCGTTGGTTTATTTTAGACTGTGCTTCAGACCGTGTTTGCAGCTGTTTTAATTCTGGAATGAAATTTAAAACATATAAGGTGAAGGTTGGTTAAATTTGACAAATAAAAATACTGAAAGAATTGTCAGAGTAAAATGTGTACTTAAATTATAGTATAAATACATACCATTCTCAGTTGATCTTAACTTATCAAGTAAATCTGAAACTTCTCTATTGACAACATTAATTTCATTCTTCAGCATTGCATTTTCAACTTCTAAATTCTGCATATCAAATGTAATATTTTCATGATTGACAAACTCCAAATCTGTTGGTAAACTGAACCCTAAAAAATACAAACACTTATTCTAATTTTACCATCTGTTTTTGTAGTCTAAAACTATGTGTTTAAAACCTCAAATTTTCAACAATAAGGCAATTGGCATAATTATAAAAGTATCAATTACATTTACCCCTATAACTAGTGTTTAACACTATAAAAATATATCAAATATTTAAAAACACATATTGTATGAATACATACTTCTCTGCCTTAATCCATAACTTTCACAATCATTCTCCACTGCATTGGGTCCATTATTGTGTAATGTATATTGTGGAGACTTCTTTCCTGCTGACTTCTTTCGGCGGTCTTGCAGTCTTGCATTGTCTAAACTTTTAGGTGTTGAGCGAGGTTGGTTAGTCGGTGAATTTTTCGGTACTGGGGTAAAACTAGATCTGTTATCTAACAAACTTCGTTTATTTTTTGATACAAACTTCTTTTTCTGTACAATATCTGGCGGTAAAGAGTTGTCAGGTCTCGGTTTGATACCATTGCCATTTCGTAAAACTGCGCCAGTTTGTTCGTCTAAATTATTTAAAAGGGTCTCCGCCCTGCCAGCGAGGTCTGCAAACCATGACATTTATATATCTTGCATTTCACCTGAAGAAAATAAACGTAGAAAACTTTAACTTCAATGTGAGAAAACCTTGAGCAGAAAAAAGTAAAAATATATTTTTACATACGCCACGAAAAATAATTTTGATTTAAATGAATTGAAAACATCACTAAAAAGAAAACAAGTAAACATAAAATCACAAAAATTTAATATTTTGATTATTCCTAGTTGACAACTCATCAATAATTAAATTTATCAAAATAAAAATGTCAAGATGTCATTATTTCACAAAAGTAGCAAGTAATAATAACATATTATGAATTGGACTGTGGACATCTATGGAAAGTGACTGAATTTTACATCAGTCTATAGTCTAGTGTCAGAAGTCAGAACTGAGATGATTATTTTGATTTTTTCAGAAAATATGTTTTTATTCTAAAACTTATGTACACTAACGATAAATCAGTTAGTTATATCATCTAACACCAAAAAATGTAATTTTTATCCCAAAGTAGAAGGATTATTAACTCATTGGACAAAGTATTATCTTAAATGTAATACTGCTTATGTTTACATAAAAATGGATTTCGAAAGTCCTGATGTTGAAAAAGATTTTCCTGGTCTATACGCCTCAGAAACCGGACGAAAGAGCAATGAAAGCGATTGTAAGTGTATATCAGCAATCCTAAGAATGCTGTTTACTTTTCTTTTTGATAAATTATATTGTTTTAGTTAGTGACGGAGGGGATCATGAGAAACCTAGTAAAAAAGATTTATTAGGACGTAGGAAAGATAAAAAAGAATCTAAGAAAGACCGAGGATATGCAGCTTTAGCGGGCGAAAGTTCTCCAGAAGAAGACACAGACACTAAGTGAGTTTATTTACATTATTTTTATACCAAGAGTAAAGACTACCAGCACATAACTATTATAACATTTGAGTACAAGTTGAATGCAATATATAATCAGAAGGTTGTGTATATTATTAATTTAATTACTACCTTACTATATTTAGCTTATATATAAAATATATTTAAAAACATGTATCTATTCAATAAAATACCTACTAAATACCTTGAATGAAAACTGGTATATAAATTGTAAACAATATTGAATATGATATCAAGACTATGGTCTTAATATTAATGTCATGAAAATACATAGAGTACTTATAAATGTTTGATTTTTGACCAACATTCTAATTTACCATCTATTCATTTTTAAAATATTTTTTCCTTATTGATCCATATTAATAAATATAATGTCTGTGGGAAATTGTGCAACTCTGTGTAGACTTAACAATAAAACACTACCGGTATAGAAAAAATATAACTTAAAACTATGACAAAAAGAAAGGAACTAAACCTTCTGCAAATTACCATGGACTGATATACTAAACATCTAGGACTGGTTTCTACACAAAAACTAACGCTTACTGAGTCCATGATATTTTAAAAATTCCAATAATGGTTTGGTGAACAAATCACACTAGTCATATATTTCCCTTCTTTTATTTAATTAAATAAATTAAAAATGTGTCTGACTGACGCAGTAGATTATTAGATCTAAGAGTGAAGAGAAATAAACATTTATCATCACTGTTATAACAACTAAACAAAATAATTTTCTTAATGGTTTTAGAAGTCCATCAAAATCAAAGAAGACAAAATCTTTCAAGTTCCCTACAAAAAGTAAAGAAAAGAGAGAGAAGTCAAGGGACAAAGAAAAAGTATTAGAGGATGTTTCAAAGCATAAAGAGTTAAACGAGAAGGAAAAGAGGAAGGAAAAAGAAAGAGAGAAAGAGCGGGAAAAGGAAAAAAAGGAAAAAGAAAAACGGGAAAAGCTTAAAGAAAAAGACAAGGTAAGTAAATATTATCTTTAATCATATATAATTCCAGCTTATGGGCTTCCCGAGAAATTATGCGATTGGATCTCCAGCTTTCTGGCCGATCGGAGCATCAAGGTCGTCATTGACGGAGCTTGTTCCGACCTTAAACCCGTGAACGCTGGGGTCCCACAAGGCTGTGTTTTATCCCCGACCCTGTTTCTTCTGCATATCAATGATATGTTGCAACTTAGCAACATTCATTGCTATGCGGATGACAGCACTGGGGATACTCTTTACATTGGCCGGGCAGGTATTTCTCGGGCAGATGTCGATGAGTACCGGAACAAACTTGTGTCTGAAGTAGAAACTCTACTACGTGGAGTCTCCGACTGGGGCAGACTAAATCTAGTCCAATTTAACCCCAAGAAGACACAAGTTTGCGCGTTTTCCGCTAAAAAAACACCCTTTGTCGCTACTCCTCTTTTCGAAAACACTCTTCTTAAAGCCGCAGCCAGCATTGGAATACTTGGCGTTGACATATCGAACGACGTTCAGTTTCGCGGTCACTTGGAGGGAAAGGCTAAATTAGCCTCCAAAAAGCTTGGTGTGCTCAACAAGGCGAGACGGTACTTCACTCCGGGCCACCGCTTGCAACTATATAAAGCGCAAATTCGGCCCCACATGGAGTACTGTTCTCACCTCTGGGCGGGGGCTCCCCAGTACCAACTCCTTCCACTTGACCGTGTTCAACGAAGAGCGGTTCGAATCGTCGACGACCAATCTCTCTCCGAGCGGCTTGATCCTTTGGCGTTGCGTAGAGATGTGGGGTCACTCTGCATCTTCTACCGCATTTACCATGGAGAGTGTTCAGAGGAGTTGTTCGGATTAATACCTGCAGCTGAGTTTCATCATCGGACGTCGAGGCAGAATACGAAATTCCATCCGTATCACCTCGACGTCCGCCGTTCCACAACTGCGCGATTTTCAAGGCAGTTTTTGCCGCGCACCACCACTTTGTGGAACCAGTTGCCCACTGAAGTATTTCCGAACCAATTCGACTTAGGGTCCTTCAAGAAAAGAGCGTACAAATTCTTAAAAGGCCGGCAACGCACTCGCGAGCCCTCTAGCATCGAGAGTGTCCATGGGCGGCGGTATCACTTAACATCAGGTGAGCCTCCTGCCCGTTTGCCCCCTATTATATAAAAAAAAAAAAAAAAAAAAAAATCAATGCAATATTCAATATTCTTCTACTATTTAAACTGATGCTTGGTAATCTTTATAATTTGCCATAACATGTACATCAAATAACACAATACATAATTTAAGCTGCAAATGGAAACTAGTAGTTTTAATACCTTTAGTAAAAATATTATATGAGAACATTTCTTAGAAGTAAAAACAGGTTTAGCAGGCTTTAGCAGACTTTCTATGTAACATAAATATTAATATTTTGTATCAGTACACTTTAAATATTTTGGTAGATATGTATTTTTACTTGTTACATCTAAAAACAAATTGCAAAAAATTTAATAAGAACTTCCTCAAAGAATTATATTCTATATTAAAAACATGCTTTGTGAGTAATATGTCTAACCTTGGGTATCTGAAATATGCTTTAACTGAGGAAAACAGTGATGTTTTTATTTATATATTTAATTTTTATATAAATTAAGTAATATTATTTCTTCTAAAACAATTTTTTAATTAAAACCGCCCAAAGTTAACGAAAATTTAATTCTAATTCTCTCTTAATAATAATAGTCTACGAACACAAGGTAAAGAAAGATCTGTTAAATCATATATATTGTTTTAATAATATAATAGCCGAATTAAAGCATCTCTCAATAGATGTCAACTTGACTTAAGGTTTCACGGCTGATTGCATCGTATGCATAATATCTATTAAGTCATGGCCTTGGCTAAACAAATGACGGTCGTACTTTATTCAGTTGTTATGAAAAAGCGATATGCATCACCTGCGTAGCGTGTTTACTAAGGTGCGATTTGTGATAAGATTTATATTTACCATCGCGTATTAGTTTGTGATCTGCTATTAAATCTATTCGGTTATTAATCCGTGTTATTGAGGTATTGATTTTGGTTTACGAAGATTGATTTAATATTAATTTTTATTAATTGCGTTAGCCTATACGTTGTTAACTATATTAGGGCAATATTTATTAATAAGCTATGTGACAGATTTCTATTAGCTGTGTATTTAATTTAGCCTTCACGATTTAATTTCAATTTTTTGAAAGATTGCTTTATACATTTTGCAATTAAAAAGTTCATTTTCTGTGTAAATGGTTAGAATCACATGTTTACTTATATTTTCACTTTAAATCAATAGTTTAATGATTAAACTTTATATCAATAGATTAAACTTTAATCTATTGATTTAAAGTTACCTCAATTTTTAATAAGTTGTGTTAGAATCGGGTTATTTTAATGACCTACAATACTAGGTTAGCTAAATACTAAATAAAAATGCTACCTACTAATGCAGGTAGCATTGTGAGATAAATTTAGTTTAAAACTTAAAGAAACTGCATAAATTATACATTAATTATAATTATACCTAACGAGACCATGACCGTAAATTATAATTCATTTTATAATGCAGTCGTTGATTGTCGAATTAGTATTGTTCCGAAACCACTTAGCTATATAAAAAAAGATTAAATTTAAATATATTGTTTTCTTATATCTTTTAAGGTACTTATTACATATAATGTATTTGTTCATTAATATATTTATCCGTGTCTATCTGCCTACATGAACGTGATAAGCTCAAACACTACCGAACGGGTTTAACCACCAATAGATAGGTAGTGTGATTCCGGAAGAAATTACAGGTTTATAATACGTGTGTGTCAATTTACTGAAATATATGGGCTATTTTTGAAGAAAATGAACCCCAAAGGTGCATGGTACTTGATTTAAACTCCTATAAATTCGCACCAACTTTTAATGTTTAACCAATTTAACCTTACAAAAATGATTCAAAATTAAGACGAGATCAAATTAGACAGAGGAATACGTGATGGACGCTTATTGAAAAAATATTTATTTTTTAGTTGACTAATTGTTTGTAAACAATAATATAATTAATTTCTTATAGACAGTATATTGAAGGTAATCTTATATTAAATACATTTATTATAAAGAATGATGGCGAAAATACCTAATTGAAATTTCAGGAGAAAGAAGAAAAGGCGAAGTTCAAATTGGAGTCGAAAGAAAAGTTAAAGGACGATAAAAAAGAAAAAGTAAAAGAAACTAAGGAAAAAGTAAAAGATAAAGATAAGGAGAAGGTAAAAGAAAAGGATAAGGAAAAAGTTAAAGAAAAGGAAAAAGATAAAAAGGATAAGAAGCTAACTAAAGTGCCGTCTACAGTCACATCAGGAGTGCCGTTCGAAGAAATATTCACATTAGGAGGTACTTATACAATGTTTGTGTTTCTAATTATTATCAACAGTAAATTTAAGTACTTTTACATCAATGGTGGCAACCCTTACAAATGTTCCTTTCAACGAATTCTGAATTTGCACATGGATTGAACCAAAAAGCTATTCAAGTGACCTTTCAACTAGTATAGAAATCAGTTCTTTTTTTTGCGTTTTGCGTAGTACTTAAAAATGGGACTTGCGTAAATAATTACGCATTGCCGGACAAAGGGAAACGTGTTGGTTATTATTTGGTCCACTGGACATATCGCAATCTAACGTAAATCTAAATATATGCGTGTTGTTCCCACGAGGGTAAATCTTTTATTTTTTATTAGGTACTTAAAGATGTGGTGTAATGGGTGCAGCCCCTTACAAACATTTTATAAAATAAAAAAACTTGGCGATTAAAAAGAGTGGCGGAAACTCCAGTTCTTATCCGTTCTACGCCCTTGATATGAGAACTGGCATTTAATCTTTATTTCTTTGTTGACGTTCATGAGTGTGTTGTTTAAGAATAAATGATTTTGAATTTGACTGCAAAAAAGATTGAAATATGCACATAGTTTAAAAATCCATATAGTTAAACTAAGCACCTCTGGTGACTTCGCTAGCATCTCATGGTCTGATAAGGCCTTTCCTATGGATTATTGATTATTTTCCTAAGGAAAATTATCAATAGCTTAGAAACCGGTTTAATTTCTATATTAGTAAATTATATATTGTTAAATTGATAGACTACGAGCAAATAAAGGGAAGGATTCTAACCTATGATTACCCCAGTTTGGAATTGCACTTTCTTGTGTAATACATAGAATTGATGATAAATAGTAGTTTATACTACACCTACGAGGAAAAAAAACGAATTCACCAATTAATTAAAAAGAACGCACATGTTTTTACTTCATTTTACTTGTTTTAACTTGGCAGTGTCGAGGCAAAAAAAGTCGCTACGCTAAAACCCTTACCTTTGTAACAAGCTCTCGGCGAGGACGTCAATAATGTCTGTTCTGTCTCATTATCAAAAACGTTATGACGTATAATGCAAGCAGTTGTAGTATAAACATATTATCTTAGTTTACTAAAACGTTATTGTGTACTCGAATATAGAACAGTTTAAATGTAATGTCTATGAATATATCTCACATATTTATGCTTTTAAAAATTATCTGTTTTATTTCTTGATCGAAAGTCGAATTGTTCTGCGATACTGTTATTTTTGAGGAGGTTCTGGCGTTTAATACATATTCCTAACAGTACGCATGGTGAAGTTATTGTTAATGTATTTAAACTAAGTGATAAGCCCAGGTGAATTATCTTAAAAACAAAACAAACTCAAGGCAACTGATAATTTTTTCTCTCAGTAAACTGACATTCTTCGTTTAGTGCGGCTGTATGTGGGTTTAATTATGTTTAGTACCAATCCGTTTTTCCACGATGTAGTGGGTGAGATATGTTTTAAATATAACACGCTTATAAATTACCCGAATTATTAATTGTCGCGTTTGTACTCAAATTTACTTGGCTAATTCATTGAAGAAATTTGTATATTAAATGTGTCTTATAGGGGTTAAGGTAATTAAAAGTTTTATTAAGGAATGAACTTCCTTAATAAAACATTTAATTACACTTATAAAACTTACTTTGATATGGTATTAAGATTATTTTAATGTATTCTGTACTATCAGTAATTCTGGAACCTATATTCCAAATACATTTTATTTCGCATATATTGTTTACTTTCAATGGTTATAAATCCGTTAGAAACTACTGTTTACCGTACAATTTATTTTTTATTTAGTATATATATAATATATATACCAGTGTACTCGTCAGATTCACACGTCTTAAAAAAAACCACTTGAACATTCACAAAAAATCATTATAGCCGTTTAGGAGAAGAGTATAATGATATCGAAGGTATAAATATATATTTGTTATTTAATCCAAGTTCTAAACATTTCAGTTGCCCTCCCAATATTCGGAGTACCGTTACAGCAGTCTGTGGAAAGATCGCGTTGCCATGACGACACCGGGTTGCCGCTTGTTGTTAGAGACAGCATCGATTTCTTACAGGTGATAATCTCTTTCAATAAACAACTATTGTGAAAAAGTCTTAAATAATCATGTTTCAAATGGATGAACACTATGGTTTTAATGCAACTAAGAATGCATAATTAGTGAAGGGTTGGATTCCCGAGGAGAAAATTATTTATTTATAAATATATAGTATAATTGTATGAATCTTAAATTAAGACATCCGTTACGCTTTAATCAGGGGCTTAGCCAAGATGCCGTAACAGCACTATATGTAAAATAGAAAAACCAAATTTGTAAGACAATTAAATAATTTAAGACATATACAGAAACGAGCAGTTGTTGCTTCAGCGTGCGACGCTTTTCTTTGAAGGTCGTAGCTCCGGCCGTTTGTGCACTGCACCTATGGACTTTCTTCCATGTTCGCATTTTTTTAACACTCACTCATATACTATTGAAAAGCGTCGTTTTGCAACCAACAATTTGACAGAATATGTCACGCACAGAAGGCGGATCACCTACTTGCTTATTAGAAAAACCAAATGAGATACAGAAATCTGAAACCCATAGATTAAATGGTTGGGATTCTTTTAATAACGAAATAAAATCTCTATATATTTGGAAAGACTTTTTTTAATGTACATTATTAAAAAAAACAAAGATGGAAATTAAGAGCAGCACGTGATATTGTGAATATAACATTATTTTTATTAATTTTCAGGCTAATATAAAATCGAACCAGCTATACCGGGTGGAACCAGACAAGATCAAACTCCAGCAGCTGCGGAAACTGTATACGGATAGGGGACCAACTTTTCCCTATCATTGGGATGTACCCGTCGCCTGTTTTATGCTCAAGATGTTTATCGGGTTAGTTATTTTAAGTGAAATTCTGAAACTTTAGCATAGTTTAACTGTCATTTTCATACCAAAGTCTATCCACATACACCGATCAGACCTACCATGGATAGCTTGTATCGACATAGATGGCTATTATAATTTGTCGATTGGTTATTGGCACACATTTATCAATATTTGGATTAAGAGGTTTTTCTCAGATGGTCAAAACTGGATTGAGATAGGTTATTGGGTTTGGGCGTAAGTAGGCTGCAGCGTAGGGCGGCTAATTTGAGAACCGACTTTTTCTACATTTTTGAAAGTCAACAGCGTGACGAATGCCTCCAGCAATAAAGTATTGACGTCAGAGGGTCGACACGTCAGATTGTCAACCTAATAATAAATATGTATTTAAATGCAAAATTCAGCGTTTGTTTCACTTGATCTTAATTTCGTAATTTTAAATTTATATTTTTTTAAGGCCTTAATTTACTGACAAATTATTTACAACAATTTACTTTCATAAAGTTAAAAGGTTAAGGGTCTGTTTCACAATGTCCGGATAGGTTCCAAATAAGCTATTTGATACTTATTGGTAGGATAAAAACTATTGGTGCGTTTTACGACTGTCAGATAGTGCTATTCGTCACTAAACGCGAAGTGTCTTTTTCGGAACTTTTATCTTCCGAATAATGTATGTGTTGCATAGGTATTTGGTACTTTATCCATATATTGTGAAACAGACCCTAAGTTGTATAAATCGTAACTTAGTTACTTAACTTAGTTAATCGTTCTGTTTAACAAATGAAGTAAAGCGTTCGTAAAATATCAATCGTTTTATTTTTCAGTATAATTTATTTATTTATACGAATACTGTTATCTGAATCCGAATAATGTTTATCAAGCCAAATCTTGGCTTCTATTACATTTTCTTCGTCAAAAAGCAATGCTTGCTTGGAACATGAAATTATTTTTTATCCTTTTAAAAAACAAACAAAAGTTGTCAAATTTATACACGTGTTTTTGAATACTTCATATCTATTTAATACTTATAGCGCCATCTATGTGTCAGGCTATGAAATTTCATCCCTCCTTATATATAAAAATGTCCTGTCAAATGAAAAAAAACAGTTATAAAAGTAATAGGAAAACACAACTGAAATTAACAGAAATATACTTATAATTGGTAAATACACCTCAAAATTAAAGAGTTCATATACTGCAGTATTCATTGACTGCAGTAGTGATATTTTAGATGAAATACGAATTAAATTACTTACTTTGTAAAAATTTAAACTTTGAGATTTTTTTTAACTGCAACTTAAGAATAAGGCGGGTAAAAAAAACTAGTTTCACTTAAAGATATTAGTGCATAACAATACAGTTTGGTATTACGCTTTAATTCATTATATAAAATCATGCAGTTTTAAACTAATTTCTATTATTACTCACAGCAAGATGTCTTCGAAATGTTCCCATGTCATTTTGTCCATCGCTACGTCATACATCATCCTTCCACCGCTTCACTGGTTTCCCTTCGTTCTTACCAACCCTAAAAAGTTCTAACCTACTTTGTATTTTTTTCCTTTCTTTCTACCCACCCATTGCCATTTCAATATTTTCATATAATTGCATACAGAAATTTAGTTTATTTTCTAAATCTGCGAAAAAAGAACCACCGAGAACCACAGTTGATCTCTGTTATCATTATGGTTCGACAGTAATCATCTTGAGTAATATAAAGAAAGTAATAATAATAATAATTTATTTGCACACATATGATGCTGGTTGTTACAATCTTAACTTCGCATATTCTTCCACACATCATGGCGTGGAAATTTGTCTGACATATTTAAACCTTAGTAGTACAATACTAGTAACATATTACCTACATTACATTATCAATCATATCAATGTTTATATTATTTTATCACTATATCATTACATTATTCAAATATATTATAACATTATCAATTTAATAATAATTATAATGTTTCACTCATTAAAAAAAAATAGTATATTAAAAAAAACTCGAGTATTAAAATCTTTTAATGTAAATAATATTTTTTAAAGATATGTAAATATTTCAGAGAGCTACCAGAATCTATTCTCACACAGGAGTTGCACGGTCAATTTGAACAGGCCACAGCAATATCAGAACCCCAAAGGGAAACGACGATGGTGGCATTAATCAATAAACTGCCGTCGTGCAATCTTGCACTGGTTGGATGGGTCATGAGGCACTTGGAATGTGTCCTTGCTAATGAACAGGTGAGTTTTAGAATTTGTAATGTCCACATAGAAAAATAAGTCAGTGTTGTCTTAGGGAACGTTCTAGTAATACGTAACGAATTTGGGGAGGGGGGGGGGGCGGGGTTTGGCGTAATACGATGCGGGCGGGGATTGAATTATGCGTTATTTAAAGAAAACACTTTTTTAACGGATTGAAGTTATGTATTATTGTAAACTTGTAATTATTTAAACAATTATTAATTTTAAATTTAGACATTTCGCGTGCTTTACAGCGTGCGTGGTCACGGTGACTGAAGACAAAAGGTGTTGAATGGCAAAAAGTATCACAGCTGTAGAAAATGTATTATCTGTATTTATTTCCCCGGAGTTGGTATCGACTAAAAGATGTAGGGTTTCTACAGAAATTGCTCACGGTGTCCTCCATTTTCGCGGATTGTTTGTGTTGAGATTTTAATTTGGATATTATTGGATCCCAGGTGTTTCATAATTTTAGTTGCGTTATTGTTAATATTATTTTCGACTTTCCGATACTTTCACCACATAAATGGCAACTTGTAGGTTTAATATGCCGCTGGGTGGTAATTAAACGTTTTTCTACGTTGCTCTATTTTAACTGAAGTACTCTTTCGTCAAATTATGTTAACAATGTGTTGAAAAGAGATGAATGTTTGTTAGCCTTTTTATTTTATTATTTTTTACATATTAATTTCAATTTTATATTTGATGAATTATTGTTAACATAAAAATCGTATACAATATTATTTTTATTATAATTAATATTTTATTATAATTATATTATTTATATACAAAGACGCGTTCTTGTCGCTATTTCAATAAATCATAAATATGACATTTGTCATTCACGCTATTTTTTGTCTATTGATATCCAGTTCTGACATTTAACTGCCACATATGCGAGGAATTCTACATTAGGTATTTCCTAAATATTCCATGCTTATCCGTCATTTTAATGACAGAGCTCACAATGAGCTCTGTAGGACTTTCCTAGTGTCTTATTACGACTTTATATGTCTTGGGAGTTTTTTTACTATATTTTTACTATAAGAAACCACTTCAGGCTTCATCTGAATAGTTTTTTGAATATTTAGTAAATTAATATAGTCTATAGTCAAAGTTAAAAAAAAACTATTTATATAGGAACACCATGTATTGTACATTATTTGCACGTCAAAAAAGAAATATATATTGAATGCTTCTAATTTCACATTGACTGCCAGTTCTCAAATCAAGGGCGTAGAACGGAAGAGAAGAACGGGCAAAAAACTCTCCGCCACTCTAAACGCCAAGAAAAGTTTTTTTTAGTTTTTGTGTTTATTCCTTTGAAACATTAAAATATTTCCTATTTAAAACATTAGTATGGACATTAAAAATAGTGGTAATTCTTTCAGACAAATCACGTAAACATACAAACACTTTGTACGTATATGTGTCCGGCCTTGGGCGTGTCTCAGAACTTGCTCACGTACCTCGTCAATAAGGCCGAGAAAATGTTCCCCGATGTTTACCTCACTAAGTATGTATAGTTTATTAAAACCTTATTTAAGCAAATAGGTAATTTTCTAATCAATTATTTGAACCGAACCCAAAGGCTCCAGGTCTATAGTTAATGTTAAGGAATTATTTTTATTTAATTAATCACAATATTCAACAGTATCAAATAATACTTAAGAAGAAATTGAGTTGCTATATATAATCAATTACGTATTGTCAGTCTACACATGCCTCCAAAATACTGTTATTGAACGTAGACAAATATATTTGATCTTGTCTAGATTAAAATTGCTTATTACCGAATAATCTATTAATAAATAACTCTTTTTACGACATAATAGTGGCAATCCTACGGATTGTAGATTTTCTAAAGAAAAGATGGTACTTACGTATTAAGGCCACCGTGGCAAAAATTTTATGGTTAGCGTGGACAACCTAAATTATTGATGATTAAATATAAAATAAATCACTTTTTATAAAATCAAAACACTTTAGAAGCCAAAAAGGGTTAGGTCAGGTTTAGGTTGTTCACATTTGCTAAGAAAAATCTATGCCTTTAGCATTTATACCAGGATCATGATTGGGTTTTCGTACATTTAATTATAATCTTAAACGCAAATTTAATAATTATTTCTATGACTCGACGTTAATAGTTTGTGTTTACTGAAATGTTTTTTTTTTTAATTTTCAGATACGTCCCGCCACTGCTTTCGATTCCGCCAGATTTTCCGGAAAATGCAAATGAAATTTCGACAGAACTCCGTAAACAAGAGTCGGTATTGAATCAGATCCATTCAGAGATGCACGCGGGAGTCGTCACTGCTGATAGAGATCAGCAACTCTGGGAGGCTCAACGGATCGTCACACAACTTAAGGTAAATGCATTTTTTATAACTTAAAAGTATGGGGGACGTAATCCACATATATTTAATTAAAACGAGACACATGGTAACCTAAACTTTTGTTTACAATAAAACTATTTACGAATTATCACTTATATTTACTTTCTCTTCTATCTTGATCTAGTTGTATCATTCTTACTTAGCTCTACTTAAACTTAACCGAAGAACTCGTGAAATCCGTGAAGTAATACAAACTCCATATACAATAAGCTCGTGTCTGTCTAAAGTTTGATATTTTGAACTGTTTTCAAAACTTAGGGACTCGTCAAAATAAAATTGAAACGTTCTTATTGTTTGTCTCAAAATGTCTCAAGGCAAGATTGGTTTTAACTAGCTTTTAGTGAAATTAAAGTTAGAAACCGCTAAAATACCAAAAAATATCTATTTTCTTCATCTTTTTATTTCAGAGAAAACTACGATTAGTCCAAAAATCAGTTGAACCAACCTCGCTTCCACTACAACAACATTCAATAGACGATAAACAAGACGAACAAACAGACGAAGATAAAAAACAAGATACACCAAACGACTTGACAGATAGCAAAGAAACTGAGTCAGAACTCAAATCTGATATCCAAGACCCAACATTCCCAGTAGACTTCGATTCACAAACAGAATTCCCAGTAGAATTCGAATCTCACACAGAATTTCCAGTAGAATTTGATTCACAAACAGAATTTCCAGTGGAATTCGAAGATAATTTCGAATTCAAAGAAAAAGAGAATGAAATTGAAGTGGAAAAACCTAAATTAACAGAAAAGGAATTAAAAGTATTAAGGTTGCAATTAGAAAACGCAGAATATTTACAACTGAAGTCTCTTCTACAAGCGAAAATTAATTCGGAGCAATTCGAAATCGTTAAACTGCGGAGTCACGTTGCGTTGAAAAATAAACAAGAGGGGCAGAAAGAGAAAGAGATCTGCCAAGAAGATATTGAGCTGAAGCAGAGGCTGTTGAAAGAGAATGCTATGTTGGAACAGAAGAGATTGACTTTGGTGAATCAGATATTCCAAGAGAGGGTCGCGTGTATACAGTTGAAGATTGAGTTGGCTATGAATGAAATTATGTCGAAGTCATAGAAAAACAAATAGTTTTGCTTGCTACTAGCATTTAGCACGAACAATTTGCTAAAACAAATAGCTTTATAGAAATTCTTTGTATGGAAAACTTATAACCGTTCCAGATTTGGAACTAAAGAAACTAATATAATAATACAATAATACAACAAACTAACATTGCATCGTTCGTACTCAGAGAATTGTTACAGATTTTGTACTGCTATATTTGGCCTTTTGGAAAAAAAACTAGTTTCAGTTTTTATTAAAAATGGCAATAATTCTTGTAGGCGCTAATCAAAACCTATTTATGTATTAAATCATCATGATCGTAGAACAATGTCGGATTTGAAAAATAATCTTAAATCCACTTTTTATCATATTTGGGTACTACATAGACTAACTATTATGGATACATTAAAAAAACAAATTCCATGTGTTTTCAATTTCATTTTAATTTCAAATTAATCAGTCGGTAAAGTGACGGATTTGATAGAAACATGTGATTTTTCTAAAAAAACTGTGTATATAATGTTATTATTTTGTATCAAAACAAACCCTTTTGTTTGCTTGTCTAATTTTCATAATTACAGATTATGAATTTAAAAAGTTATGACAAAAAAATTAACATGATTATATTATATTGAAATGGCTGCCCTGTAAAGTTTACTATTTGTCAGATCCGTCACTATTCTACGACTATGACGAAATATAAATTAATAATATTTGTTTATTACAAACCGTATGTTTAATTATAATTTTATGTCAGAACGTTGCATTTACATTTAGTAATGGAATGATACTTTTTAATATATTTAATACATATATCTTATTTATTCGAAATTTTTAATATTAAAAAGAATTATATAAAATTAGAATATGTTGCGTGCTTCTCTATAGTGACAGAATAGATAAATGATAAGGTCCTAATATCAAATTTGTCCTAGGCTTTGACTCACTGAAAATACAAAATCTATGAAGCATACGGCAGGCTGTGTATTTGCGGCATGCTTGTGGTGCCATCTATTATATGAGTTATAAATTATGTATCGATCAAATTACTAGAGTAGTACTAGAGTAGCCTTCGAAGGCTATTTTTTTTTAAGAAGGTTGAAGGTTGTATTAATAAGGTTAATTACGATTAAAATATAATCATGACTTATTGTGATCTTTATTTATCATTAAATAAATGTGTAAAAAGTATTGTGTTTTCTTTTTTTAGATAGCAAAAACGTAGTAAGAATAATTAATATAAAACTTTAAAGAGATTATTTTATATAGAATACTAGCTGCCCCCGCGAACTTCGTTTCTCCTTGATGTGATTTAATTAGCGTACATTTTTAGTACATACCAACATGAAAATTTGCTATGCAGAGATTGTTCGGTGTTCCAGTGATTTTTTCTCTATTTAAACATCAATTGACAAATAAAAATTAAGGTAGATCGTAGAGGGTTGAAAATTTACGGTTGTATGTATTTTTTAATGCTGTATCATAAAAAAAATATTTTTTTTATCTAAAAATAAAAAAATTAGGGGTGGACTACCCTTAACATTTAGGGGGATGAAAAATAGATGTTGTCCGATTCTCAGACCTACCGAATATGCACACAAAATTTCATGAGAATCGGGAAAGCCGTTTCGGAGGAGTTTAACCACAAACACTGCGATACGAGAATTTTATATATAAAATTTTAGTTCGTGACCATATTTCGATCTAAACGAGCACAAAGTATTCGCGCATAGCTTATTTCAATAGTGTAGTGTTTATTTTAATAGGAAAACGGGCAGTCATATGACCATGAGTCGACTTGGATCTAATAAATTTCACTTTTTATTAAAAATATTAAGTAATAATTGCTATTAATTAGCACTGAACCATAACTCACATAGCCATTTATATTTTCACTTCTATTTCTATCTTTGCATACTCTGTTGTCAATGATTCTTGAAGCCTACGTCTAAATAATAAAAGGGTGCTACTATGGACTAAGGTATAATGAATAGAAACTGGTCTATGTAGACAGATTCTTCAAATAACCTATTAGAATATTTAGAAGCTCCGTCATCGGACCTTGTCCCAACAAATTTAGTTTTTAACAATTTTTTAATTGGGAATTAATTCAACACTCGAGAGGCAGTACAAAACGCTTTCGCTGACTTTTTCGCCTCCCGTCGAGCAGATTTTTATATAAAGGGATAAATAACTGCCATCAAATTGGCAAATTTGTATGGATATTTTGGGCCAGTTTTTTAATGAAATTTTTTCATACAAATATTTAGTTTCATAGCTAAAGATCTACTATATATACTAGCGTATATTGACTCTACAGCCCAAAGCCACCAAATAAATTATCAATGCTAAGTTTGCTAAGACTAAAATATTAAATAATAAATCAGTGGTGACCTCATTTAGGTCTTGGCCTCAGATTTCTGAATCAGTTTCATGATCAATTATTACTTAAACATTATAAGCCTAAAATATTCAACGTATTTACCTTAATTTATTATCAATATTGGTGCGGAAATTGTAAATATAGAATTCATAAGGTTATCACGTGACCTCATCTGATTATTGCCTAATTATTTAGGTTAATTTGATATGAATGAAAATTTAATTACCTAACTAACAAGCTTTCATAAATGAGAAGATAACATGTATTTAAATATGAGAAAGATAAAGAAGCCATTATATTTTATTTTGAATAAATAAACAATTATTTTGTGGTTTGACGCTAAGGCATTAAGAAACAAAAATTTTGTAGTTAGAGGAAAGCCAAAAGTACAAGTAAGTAATCTAGGCAAGTGGCTTATATAATTCTCATACAAAATATCATATAAATATATCTATGAATTCAGTGTGTGGTCTTATCGCTTAACAGAGATTAACTTGAGAGATAAATTTAAAAAGATTAATGGCTAATCAAAATAAGTACTCTTTTCTAATCGTGAAGAAATATATAATGAACTTTAACAAATAGTCAGCGACATCTAGAGGTCTTTTATGAATTACGATATTTTTATTCATGCAAGGTGTGGATGTTTTGATTTAAAATACAATTACAAGAAAAAATATTCTAGAATTGTAAAAACAACATTCCCTTATCTCTAAGTACCCAGATACTGGTGTGGCTATTGATATAATAGATTTCTGTGATACGGTAATTTGTTATCACCTGCACGATGAATGCAAGTGCAATTGACGTAAATGCGATAAACAATAAGTTTTACCCAATTGATATCTTGCATCGTCTTTTAGTATTTCTTTAATCCTCAGCATTTACTATTACATACATTAGAAACTATGAAAAATATGTGAAAAGCATATGTTCAAATGCCTCGATAGCTAAACTGTTGCACACTAATAAATGCGTTTATTTTTATGAATCTTGTTGTAACAGCCTTAATACTCAGAGTTGTTTACTATGGTTTATATGGATTATACTGAGCCCTTAGAAATAGCCTAAATAAGTGGCACATAATTCATATAACGGGCATCGTTAAAAATTTAGCTTCATTTACCTTATTGGAATCAATTTAATATTGTTTACATTATTATTTTGCCATTAGTACAAGTCTTTGAGGCTGATAGTCGAAGATACATATTTTATTATGCGGTATATACTATTATCATATCTATAACAATAGAGCAAAAATTCAAATTCAAAAATTATTTATTCCTGAAGGTATCATAATGTACACTTATGAACGTCAAAAAAGAATAAAGTTTAAATATACATCGAATGCTTCTAATTTTACACTTAGGTACTGCCAGTTCTCAAATCAAGGGCGAAGAACGGAAGAGAAGAACTGGCAATAAACTCTTTTTAATCGCCAAGTTTTACAACGTTTGTAAGGAGCTGCAACCCAACACAGAAACAAACTATTGCTTATGTGGTCTATTGTGATTTATAGCTTAGAGATACAATCTAATATGTCTTATAGGTTAGTAGTATTTATATACCAGACTCTTTCAAAATACTTTTAAAATTTACCCATTTAGTGTTGTGATGCTTAGGTGGTCTTATATAAGGCAATTCGTTGCACCGCTAGACGCAGGAACAGAGGTTCCTGCTCCAATTGGCTATTAGACCGATTAAGGAAAATAAGGACGTTATGCACATATGAACTAGACAAAACTTTATCTATATTCATACTTGGCTTTAAGAGTTTCCAAGAAGGATTCTCAGCGTTGGATATTTATCGGAAATTTTCGTAAAACATTCGTAAATATAGACTGATAAAGTTTAAATAGAATGGTATAAATCAATAAATAGCTAAGTTGTCCCTGGTCAAAGATTTAGTTTATGTACTACATAATAGGTTAGATTTCAAATAATTAAACACTATTATTATTTGCATGGTATAACGCTGCAGAAGACGGAATAGAAGGCGATTAGGTACAAATTTAAAAGAAATTTCTTTAGTAAAACAAAAAGAAATATAATGGTCAATTCTAGTAGTTTTAGTTAAATAAAATATAATTATATCGTATCCACCAGGACAACTAAACAAATATATGAAAAATTAGTGTGAATTTATTTTATTGGTTTCGTAAAATAGAATGGTTTTACATTCAAGCGAAATTCCTGTACAAGTAAGTCACAGATTTCAGGCCTTGAATACTTCAAAATGTGCGCTTACAACATACGCTGGAAAATCTTGACCTCATTGAATACCTGCTAATTATGTGGGTTATTAAAACCATTGTGAACCAACGTTCTTATTCGACTGTATATACATATCTCAGCAAAAATTGAAGGCCGCATAGACCTACATTTGTTATTTACTGGTATTTTTCAGTTGACATTGGCGCATTTATATTCTTTGAATATATAAAAAAGATTGTTTTAAATAATATTAACCTTGTCTAAGTAAATATACCTTTAAAAAGTAAGTTTTCTCAATAAAAATTACATTTGATACGGAAAAAATACTTATTTTGTGTCCAGTTATCTATTTAATTATACATATTACAATATTTTGGTCTAAGATTGGTAATTTAATTGACGTATATATTAAGTAATTAAGTAATGTATTAACGACCTTAATTTTTTGTCTGGATTCACGAACTTATAAGGAAGGCTAAGCCAATCTGAATCTGAACTCGACAAGCAGTTTTGTGATGGAGGAAAGTTTGGTCATTCGTTATAACGACACAAGTATTGAATAATAAACAGCGATGTCTCGAGTAATTAAGAATTCAGTCAGGTGTGAAGCGCTATGATCACCGAAGCGAACGATGACTCACGCTGGTTTTTGAACCCAAATATATCTTAGTTTCGAAGTATTTTAGAAATTCATTGTCGCTGGGTGATACATCATAATTTAATATAAAAGACAACCACAATATTCAAGACAGTGAAGTTAGTTTGCCCCGTTTTTTGTTTGCTGTTTTGCGACTAAAAGATTTAAAACTTCTCTTTAGGATTTCTAAAACATATCCTGTGTACATAACACTTAAGGTAGTAATGTAAAATGCGAAATTTTCCCACTTGTAATTACTGTCTAAAGCTTTCATGTAAAAACTAAGCAATCGATTATGTATAATGGTTTAATTACACGACCACAATATGAATCTGTTAAAATAATTTGAACTTGTAAATGTGTGAGATACAGTGGTATAAAATATTATTATATGTATTTATATTACAGAGCCTTTTAAAATGTGTTGTAGGCACAGAAATTAATGCCACACAACGATGTCGCGTGAAACCTACTACTAATACGTATAGGTATAATATTTTCGTAATAAGTCACGACTTTATCCACCTTCACATATTACCGTGTTTGGAGATTACCTCGCTTCATGTATATCGAATGAGATCACTGTTGAAATCTGACGTGTCTCAAAAGCCATAGGTATTTGTTCGCTTTATAGAGGCAATTAAAACTTATAACAATTATACCTAGTTTTTTAGTTTAAAAGTAAAAAAAATACTCACTACGCTTAGTAGATTCCTCTAAAGACAATCTACGACTCATAATATAGATAAACCAGGCGAAAGTATAGCTGTTGCATCAAAACATGCATAAAACACTATTATAAATAAGCTATTGCATAAACTCATGTATTGAGAGACATGGTTTTATATTGGAACGTGAGAACGAGTTTCTTTATTTTTCCTATAGAGTATTTTTCTATTTAAGCCAATATCCATACACTATACAATTGAATGCCGTGCTATAAAGAATTTGTGTGACTAAAATGTATTTTATTTTAGTACCCTTCTTAAATATTACGTATAGTAATAAATGTTAATTTTAAATAATTCCAGTTATTAACTAGTTTTTGTTAGATAATTCTCATATCTACGTAATATGTTTGAAGCATACACTAACGAATCACGTTGCATTATCGAGAAATTAACACTATCATAAGACACTTTACATTGGTTTAACTTTTGAGTGTTTAAAAAAATGGTGTTAGACGGCAAAATTGTAGTCTGGTTTAATCTTTCATTTCACTTTCATTACCACACCTATTAGCAGACATAATCTGAAGGGTCTAGCTTTAAATACCAGCAAAATGTGTCAGTTTAAGAAGAGGCAAGAAAAGACTCACCTTGTTAATACAATGAATACATTTTGGTAACACTTAAATATATTTGAGGCTTTTTTTCAAAAGAATAACATCTACATTACTTAGCAAAAATGTAGCTGGGTTTAAGATTTTACATTCTAAAGGATCAATAGTTATTGTCTCCAACCATATGAATATTCTAAATGTCAGTGACCGACCGAGTATTGCCACAAATAGTATTCTGTATTCCTACATACTCATAGTAGACACGTAAAATTAGCATCGGATCCCGGCTGAAGTAAAAAAAAGTTTATAAATAAAACACACATGGCACGCTTCAGAAATCACTAGAGGATATTCTAAATAGTTCGCCGATTCGCTTTGTTGACAAACTGTCGATTCCCCGGTGACCTTTTGAAATGTGCATAATAATCATTGGAATAGTGAAGTGATTCGTTTTTAAAGTGATATGGGAGTGGCCTTTCCGTTTCGATTCATTCATCCACATGTTATTTATAGCAAGTTGGCTTTATACAAATTAGAAAACCGCGTAACAACCACAAAATATCTCCTTACTGACCTCCTTAGGTTTAAATTAGTGGCGAAATATTTTCAACCTACTAAAGATTTATTTTTGTATTGTTTATAAAACGTTTTAAGGTCGTTGAACTACTTTGTAAAAAGCGTTCATCCAAACTGTACAAAAAATCTTGCGCAGTTTTGCGAGAGAATTTATTCGTGTAATTCGTGTCCGAGCTACAGTTAGTGTTCATTTTATAGATAATAACGTTTGTTTAAAATGGAACAGCATTGATTGCCTAGACGCACCTACTTAATTTTAAACGGCTACATAAATTAACTTTCAAGTATTTATTGTGACACGTGAATAGAAAATAAAACTGTGCTATTTTGTAATTAGTTACGTATTTACTTTTCTATAAACTAAAGTTTGCATTAAGTTAACTGTATTTGTGTCTTATCTTAACGATTGCCAATTATTTATTTTTTAATTACTCAGCAAATATATTAACTTATTTCGGTGTACTGCGCTCTCAGCTGACACAAATACTATTGCTTGTATATTGCAATCCAGTGTGAAGTGACTATCGTAACAATTATCGCAAGCCGGCTAAGTTACCCTAATGCATCGTTTCTGAGACGTTTGTTTTAATATCCATTATATAATGAACGTTCGGTTCGACTCAGTCTGCTTTCACTCGCGATTAATGACGAACATGATTGTGTTATTTCGTTATTTACACAACTGTTTCGGCCGCTGAAAGATAAAGAAACCGAGTAAAGTGCAGAGCTAACTCGTCGTTCGCTATCTTATCGGAACCACTCTATTGATCAGTCATCATTATATCGCGAGGTCCGCCTTATACGGACCGGACTACCTTTATTGTCCAATTTAACGTGTAGACGTGTACTCTGATAGGCACGATGTTACCGGTGAAGTCATAATGTGTGCCGTACAAAAATAGAATAACAGTGTTTACAGGAAAATAGTATCAATAACAAAAGTGTTGTGGTTTGTTATCGAACGGAAATGACTGCTAAATCGCCCACAACCAGCGTGAAGTCGCGCGAGATCATCGGCGGCGACCAGTTCAGTCAGCGGCGCGAGATCTTTGAAAAACACAATACTGTGTTCCTACCCTTACCCTCTCCCGGGGCCACCACAACCATTTACAGAGAGGTTGAGCCCATCATCACATCGAACCACGGTAAAACAACCTCTAACTTCAAACGGAATACCAGTGGATATTCCAGCATGAGGGAGACCAGGAGTGATGATCGTCCGCAATTCGAATTTCGAACACGAAAATACTCCGACAATTTCACATCTGAACTCAACCAAAGTGACGATGTTGACTACAGGTACAGTACTGTAGAGCGAACGAGGCGACTCTCAAAAATGAGAAGGGATTTTCTTAACTCCAATCTTCACGAACCTAATGAGAGCAACTTCGCTCGAAGTGGCGTCCGCGCATCAATGCCGACTGCAAACGTAACGAAATACAAAGTAGAAAGCCCAAAAATTCACAAGTTTCCTTTTGCCGAACCCTACAGTACTCCGACACCTGTGCGACGAATTCTAGTAGATTTAGGATCGCCAGATACTGAAGGAACAGAAGAAAAAGAGAACCTTAGCCCAGAAAACCGCAGGAAACATCAGAGCTTGCCGCACGACCAAGGTTCACCAAAGACCGACAGACAAAAATTATTTGAGGAGTTAGTCAAGCGATATTCGCCACAGAGAAAACCTGTGGATTGGACTCTTCCCCCAACGAGACCTAAGGTCGTAGGATCAGTTCCAAAATCAACATCTAGTGGTCCGGAAAGCATCGACAACACAGATACAGCGGACAAAGACGAAGTCTTCGAAAATAACGAAAGTACTAAGTCCGCAAAAGTAGACGAAAATCAACTTAACCAGGAAATAAAACCACATATCGAAATCTTGCACAATGGTCCTGAAACGGTAGAAGAGATTCCAGAAGAAACACGGAAGGAGACGTCAAAGATTTCTCTTACAGAGATAGAAGAGAATGACTTCGTACCAGAACTGTCTCATTTAAAACGACAATTAAGTAGAGAATCGGCGAAAAGGCCACCTAAGGACGTAATTGTAGACTTAACCATTCCAGCATTGATAGACCAGATGACGAAAGAAGGGGAGAAGATTGAACATCAGAAGACCAATGGAAAAAAAGTGAAAAGGAAACGAAGCTTCCTTGATAAACTTCTTGGACGTAAGAAAGATGTTAGAAGTGAGAAGTGATAAGTACTGGTATTACCAAAGATATTAGATCGAATTTACGATTGGTCCAAGTAAACGTGACGTCGATTCGTTATCGCTAAAAAGGTATATAATTTAAAATATTAAAAGTATTTTTCAGAATCAATTATTGGTATAAAGTAATGAAGGTCATACTTCCTTCCTATCTTAATGCTGGTGGGTTATCAAAATAGATAAGTTGATGCCATGTGACACTCCCTATCTGCCGAAAAATCTAGCTAACCCATTTATAACGTCAATTTATATAATTTTATTGTTGAGCTGTTTTAATATTGTTTTCCGCTATGACTCACACCTATTCTTGAAAAATTCTGTTGTTACTTATAACGTGGTATTAATATATTAATAAGTTCCTGAATACGGTAATTTAGGAAATTATTTTGCATAATAAAATTATTGTTATTAACCGGGTAGTTTTATTAAAACAACGATAAATCTCATACAAACAATACAACAAAGTATATATAAACTAAATAATGTTATTATATAACTATAGCATCAGATAATATAAATATATATATCATGCTATCGTAATCGCAGGAAAATTACTTCGATCATGTTATCGGTCCTTGAACAATGTAATGAAATAAACTGTTAAATTTAAAAGGTATTGAAATGTAACCTTATATTAAGATATCGTATTATAAACTGCTTCCATATTATGTTTTAAAAAAAATGATGATACATAAATAAGAAAAACAGTTATTTTTTTAAACATAGCTTAAATATATGATATAAATTATGTTGTTCATACAAAATGTTAATTTCCTGTTATTCGAAAAATTAACAGTAATTTATTAAAGCGCTATCTAGCGTGGTATTCCAAAAACTTAAATTTAATACCTACTATTCTTAATTACAATCATAGATGGCGCTAAAAACGTATTCAATACTGGATTATCACAATTAGCCATTATTTTAGCCTAGCAAACACAACCTCTCATCATTATGATTGTAATACTATACTAATGATTTGTCTATTTATGATTTTAGGATTTATGTACAATTATTTTTGAGAGCTTTACTTACTTTTGTTGACCAAGGGGAGGGGATAAATTGCAGTAAATATTCTTACATAATAATTGAATGGCCCCCTGGTTGTTTAATGCTATATCAATTTAATTAAAGCAAACAGAAAAATATAAACATATTTTCTATTCTATCTAATTTCATTAAAGTAGTTTGAGTAATACTTTATAATACTAAGAGGTACAGAAGAATATACTTACAAAGTACTTGTTACATTCACAATATATAGTATCACTTTTAAATTGTACCATATAAGTATTATTGACATTGTTTTTGTACATATAGTAGAACAAACACTTTCTCAGTTTTCTTTACTTCTAATAACTCTAGTCAACATATATATATATTATTTCTAAATTAGCTAGTTAAACTAGGAACCTTAATCACTATCAAGTTGCTTCACAGCCCTTTCTAGGGAAAATAGATGTTCATCGTCAGCACCAGTTACTATCTGCCTCATTGCCTCAGCTAATTGATAAACATATTCCTTATTAGTACCACTTGGACCTGCGCAACTCACTACTTGCTTGGCAATATCTTCAATGGAAGCTGGACCTGGAAAATAAGGCAATTTATGTTTTTATTTGTGTATAAGATTCAAAAATACAGATCAGACTTGTGAAGGCTAAATTCTGAAATAATACTTTTTTATTTTATAATCAGTAGTCTATTTATTTATAATAAAAAAAAACAAAACTAGCAGTTTCTGTGTAGGTATTAGTAAGCAAAGATATAAAGAATAATATAATAAACAAAATTTTGCTAAATCATTTCCTAAGTCATTCTTGCTTAGTAATAGTGTTTACACTACAAATTTATAGGAATTCTATCAAATAAGGATAATTTTAAGCAAGCCTTAGCCGGCCTGCCACTTTTAATCTTAAGTTACTTTTTTGTTATAATAAAAATATTAGAAAGATTTTTGAACTGCTGGTTTTGTAAGAAATACTATTATTACCTGCAAATGATTCATTTTCTTCAGTTGCAACATAAAGTGTTATTTCAAATGGTTCAATTTTAACGTCTTTAGGATAAAATGTAACTGTTTTCTTAGAATATCCATTTTTCTCCCTATAATCCAAGTGTTTCGTTACACTTTCTATGTCTTGACTAGCTATTTTATATGCTACTCCCCAAACTTCAGTATTGGGTTCTTTACTGGGAATCAAAGTTACCACTCTTCCTGGCTGAAAACAAAAGTTTACAATAGTATGTTAAAAGAATTAAAGTTCTTAAATTATTAAAAATTTCGGTTTTTTATTTTATCTATCTCACCTTTTCTGGTACACCTCTGTGATCAATACTATGTTGGTAAAACCTCCGAAGGTAACCTTTGATATACCCAACAGTTTTTGATTCATATTTAAAATCAACTTTCCACACAAGAGATCCATAGCCAAAAACCCACATAATTTTTTAAATATTTTTTTATATTCATAGCCTGACGAGCTACGAAGTGTATAATAGGAGAAATAAACAGATTATTGGTCGTGTCTATATATATAACGTAATCTATGGTTAGTGTCTATATAATTTGTGCTGCCTAATGCCTACTATGCGTTTTATTTTAAGGTCATTTAAGGTTATTTTTTGGATGGAATGGAAATTTTATGGAATTTTTATTTACAAAGAACTCATATTTCATTGCCATATGTAGTTTATTGGGTACACTGTTTCGTAAGCTATCGTTCTACGTCAATAAAAACGTTTATTTCTAACGTCAGTTTGAACTAGATGTAATTTTCTTAAACTCTTCGTTTTGGGTACTGTAGTAACCATGTACGAATGACGTCATAATGTTTTTGGTTACTGTAGTACCTACGTACAAAAGAGTGGTGGTTAGGCTAAGAGTTGATAGACTTGGTTAATAGCTCTAGGAACAAAAATTAAAAATTAATAGAAACCATGCAAGAAATAAAGTGTCATACTCGTCCTTTTGTGCTTGGTGGGCGTGAAATGTAAATGGATGTCATTTATACCATGATAAGGCTTCATGTCTTTTAATTATCCTATAAAAACCATTAAATTAAGTGTATCGTTGCAGTGATACCAACTTAGGGGATTTACCCCCATATATAGGGGGAATCAAGATGTCCAGGAAAGTTTTCAGGCGGTAGATTAGTTTAGGGGTATTTTTAGGGGTACTTTATGTCCTAGTATTGTCTTTTGTCCATTGTTTTTATGCTTATTATAGTTTTTTAAAGGTTTAGGCAAAAATATTATTTACCTTATGCTGTTTCCAATAAGTTAAACTTATTTATTCGTAAATGACATCTTGTCTACCTCTAAACTTACTTATCAAATGCTTACGATGAACACACTTTATTTGATGGTATATAAAGGAGTATGAAATAATTAATCCCATGTCCTTCTTTCTTGGTGAACAGATACTCATTTATCAAATGGCTAATTGTGTGACTACCGTAATAGCCATTTGGAATGTATATTTAGCGGTAAATCGCAACTAAGATCTAGATAGACTTAGTGCTCTTAATAGTCAGTCGTCCAATTGGTATCTTAAGTCATGATCTCTGCTTGATCACTTAAGGTACAAATATAATAAAGGACGCACTTGGAAGCAGATTAAGTTTGATTAACAATTTATAGAAAAAGAACATTCGTCGGGGTTTCTGTTTAAAGTTAAAAGAACAGTAATTGCGACTCTGTCCCCACTCATAGAATCGTGAATGTTAAATTATTAATTATTTTTGATAATATTGAACATTAATTTTATATACATAAATTATTATTTACAATAATATTTTAGTTTGCTTATGATTAGTATGTCAGAAGTCAACCTTTCATAATTTGTCTAATGATGTAACAAAACATTTTAATCTGTACCAATGATAGGATGTAAACACTGAAACAGAAATGTCAAATTTAAAAATTATCTGATAGAATTAATCATATATATTTTGATGGACGTAAAAATAATCTTTTTTACTCCTTAAATCGGCTACCGTCATTATATTAATGAAAAATTGTGACGGAATTTAAATACGGCGACCGTAAATTGAATTTGGCTTAAAGTTCTGGTAAAGTAATGTTTTATTTTTGCACATTATAAAGTTAAAAGAACATAAATTAATCATCAAATCATAACCCTTTTTAGAACGGTTAACAAATAAGTTGTTTTTTGCGCGGGAATGTGTTACAGCTGCCTCTTAAAGTATTTTATTATTTGAAATTTGAAAATGGCTAACATGTTAGGACATTTAGTGGTTGATGGAATCGATGTAACAGAATTCAAATTAGGTAAGTAAATATCAGTTTAAAGTTACGAAACTCTTTCTGTGGAGATTTATAATTGAGTTTTTTCTGTTAAGAGTTAAAAGTTTTCAAGCCTAATTGTATAAGCTTATTATATATGAATTACAGTCCGATCATCTAAGGATATTGAAAATAATGAAACAAGTTTTGGACCAGAAATGTGTCACCAGGTGTTTGGGGAAAATGAAAATATTTTTGGATATACTGACCTAAAAATTAAACTATACTATAGTGCGGGGAGCCTGCAAACTTATCTAGGAATCTCTTATTCTGATAAGGTAAGTTTTATTTTGGAAGACATACACAGTCCTGTTTTCTTATTAACATTATTATTTCATTTTAGATTGATCCAAAGAAATTAGCAGGGCTAAAAGCAGATGATATTGAAGGAGAAATAAGGAAGGTGCTGGCACCAGGTTATTTTACAAATTTGGATGAGTTTGTGTCTGCCTTAGAAACTGATAAATCTTTTACTCCTCATGGAAAACTTCTACATTCTTTTGCCTTAGAATCTTGTAAGTTAAATCCGTATGTTATAAACCACTTTAAACTAATCTAATGTTTGTTAAGTATTTAATATGTATTAGTTTATAACTACTGACACAGCTAGCTATAAGTTACTACCGTAATATTCAATGGGCTAGTTGTGTGTTAATTACCATATTAGAATATTAAACATCACTTTTACAAATTTTCTCCTTAAATACAGTGTTATCTGTATTTAACAACACTTAAGGGACTGTACATTTTATGGCATTATAAAGAGTTTTCATTAAATGTAGAGAAGAAAACTCAGAAAAAGAAAAAGTTTATTTCAGATTAGAGTTGGTAGTTACGTACCTCAAAAAATAATCTTATTTGAATGCTATTGCCTATAGTCTGTTAATTTTATCTGACATCTTTTGCTGCACCAGGAATTTTGTTGTATTATTTTTACTTACTTTATTCATATCTTGTGATATTGAAGCAATTCCTAAGGGTGAGGTTGAGTGAGAGAGTGAGGTGATAAAGGAAGTATTTTTCCAATAATTTAGCTGCTACCAGAGCTTCTTTAATGATCAGTAGAGGCTCAGGCTCATCTGTCTCATCTTCTTTTTCTCTATCCTCAAGGGTTTCTTATTCTTTTGAAATTTCTTAGTCTGCGAGTGAAGCCATTGAAAACAGGCAGGTATCTACTTAGACCATGACTAATATACAAAAAAGAAATAATTTCTTATAAAGTTCGTATGCATGATGCAGACAGTTGAGTATGTATATTGCAGGCTAAGATAATAAAGTGATAGAACAGACATAGCTAATTAAACTAGTTTTAACTAAGTTTAGCTACTTAAAAAGTACTTTATTGCTCAATTGTTGACATTATTGAGAGTGGGTAATTGCTATGTAGAGTTAATCATTATATGGAAGACAAGCTAAACGAATCAAAGGGAATTGATTTTGACTCTTTAGGGAGTTTACACTGTATGTAATAATGTTCACTGTTTTGGAGACATAATTAAACACTTGGGGAGTGCTGGTGGCACAAATGTTGTTTGTTCTGCCCGTGTACTCCCATTTTGTACAAAAAACATGTCCAGATCAGTAGGATTAGAAATAATTCCTGGAAAAACAATCTAGCTTGTATCTTCCCTAATATAAATGATGAGTAAAGTTAGAAAGGAGTAAATGCCATAAAGTCGTGGTATAAAAACTGAATTTATTATGAATGTGCTCCACTATAAGACAGTACTTTGTCTCATGTCAACCCTAGACTGACATAAACTGCATTATCCAAGCTTGACATAACTGATGTACATTGATGCTCTTTGAAGGGCAAATTTTAATCTTGTAAAAGTTTATAGTAACATTTAGGATCTACCAATGATAGATAGAACCTTTGGTGCAATTAAGATTTATTTTACTTTAAATTAAGTAAAGATGCATACAGTAAGCAAGTAATGTCTATCATAGTAATAGGGCTTGGTCGTCTTATTTTAAAATAGTAATATTTAGAAAACTATGGTGATGGATGATGCTTTTGATAATTTTTTATACTAAACAAGTTCATCAATGATTTTTTTCAGATAATGGGGGAGAGAAACGCACTTTTGAAGTATACTACTCTGAAACAACAACACCTGGATTTCTTGATTATCACAAAAGATTACAAACTTTCCTCTTGTGGTATGTTGATGCCGCTTCATTCATTGATGTGGATGATGACCAATGGACCTTTTTTACAGTGTAAGTACATTGCTTAAGCTAGGCATACTATTACTAACACCTATTTTTTTCAATTACAACTTTGTATCTACTTCCACTTGCTTATGAAAATACCTAATTGTAAAATTTTATTGAAAATTAAATTTCACTTTAACAATTTCTTTTCTGAATGAGAATGATAAATGAGTTTCTTCAATCTTACTGAAACACATACCGAAAATAATTTTTGATTAATAAAAATTAAGAAATACTCTGTCTTCCAGGTTTGAAAAGTACTTATCAAGTGAAGGTGACATTCAATATGCCACAGCTGCATATGCTACAGTGTATAGATACTATGCCTATCCATGTCATCTGCGCCCACGCATCTCGCAGGTTCTCACTTTGCCACCTTTTAGAAAACTTGGATTGTGTGCTGAATTAGTGCAGGTATTTTCCATTGTGTATTAGCCATGAATCATTGCTTTGTCTGTGTTAACATTTAAACCCTATCAAATATCATTGACCCTACATTGCAACAAGTGGTACCCTTTACTTAAAATAGATCTTGCACTAATGATTCGTTTTTATTCTAATAAATCATCTATTATTACTATTCAAATATATTTTATCACTTGTTCAAAGATTTTTATATATAGGTATGATTTTATGGAGAGGTAATAAATTTTCACAAGTACAATGTTTTTTTCAGGCAGTATATTCTCATTTCATAATAATGCCGGAAGTTTTAGATATTACAGTAGAAGATCCATCTGATGATTTCCAAAGGATCAGGGATTATGTAGATGTCAAAAACTGTGAGAAACTACCTGCATTTCAACCAGAAAAACTTTATGAAGGGTAATATACTAAAAATAACTATTACAAATAGTAAATAATAAATAATTATGAACTGTTGAATTTAGTACCTATTAAAGCTATTAAAAGAAGACAAGTGAAGACTGACTGACTAATTCTTAGGATAATTTTAGACTTGTTTAACAGTAACAGTAAACTTTATAATGCTAAATACTCTTACATGTCAATAAATATTAATTATTTTTACAGATTCTCACAGGAAATGGTGGATCAAGCACGTAGTAAATACAAAATAAACAAAAAACAAGCTCGCAGAGTTTATGAAATACTTAGACTAAAGAGCACCAATACATCTGATAAGACTTCATACCTAAAGTATAGATTAGATGTAAAGAACCGTCTCAACGCACCGTTTCAGGTAATTTCAAACTGAAAAAATTAGTTTTTTTTAAAGGAACCATAACTTCTAAAAATAGTTTTCTGTAGCTCAAATAAAAAAAAAACTAGCATTACTAGTTAGTAATAAGTCTGTGGCTTTTATTTATCTATAGGAATTATAATTGCTACGTATCTGTATGTAATCTTTATTATTTTGTATTAAATATTTGTATTTTTTCAGAAAAAGAAATTAGAAATGAAGAAACTTGAAAAAGTCCTAAAGCCAGATGAATATGCAGCTACGATTAGCAGTGTAGGTGTAAGCGAGACACAGAATCGTCTTTCTGGACAATATCTAGCGATAGAAGAGGAGTACCGACGTGTCATCCACCGCCTGCAGCATTATTGATAACTGTTATTCAGCATGGCTGATAACTGTCATGAAACGTGAATGTGAGAAAACAATTAAAATTCTTGTGAGATAAGTTTTTAATGTTTCCCAATCGATTCCTGGTGAAAGATATCATAATTGATGTTCAGTGTTACTCATAATTATTTTATTTCTCATTGTAAAGCTGATAGTATTTTTTATAATGAATACTACAGATTCAACTTTATAATTTGTCTTATTGAATAAATTTTGTGTGATTAACGTTTCTTTTTTTTTTTGTAAGAATTATATTAATTTTTGAACGGAACGGACTTTGGTAAAACTAGGTGAGAAACCTAAAGAAATACTGGCAAAACTAGGCACTAGTGAGTAAACGTTTGATACGCATATGCTCAAATTTCAAGAAAAAGGCTGAGTTTTTTGGAAATATTTTTGATAAATAAAACACATATTCTTGTACTTTGTTTTATTTCAGTGAGATCCATCTATTTTTATATGTAACATTATTTACATTGTAAGACACTTAAAATGTTCACTTAGTTTATTGGATACAAAAATAGAACTTTATCTAAATCTTACAGTATCGGATTCTATAACAAATAGAAAAGTATCAATTCATTTCTAAATTAAGGAGGTTGGTGCTAATTCAAACAGTTCGTGAAGGCCGCGGATTTTTTTTCATACATTATATTAGTTTAGTATATGTGTGGTCAGCAGCAGTTTAACAATGGACTTTTCTATTGAGACTAGCCCAGTATTAGGGGGTAACCAATGGAAAATATAATACGGGATAGTTATTAATTAAACTTCAATTTAGGCTTTCACCTCGAAAATAACCGTATGCCAATGGTTAGTTTGTGAAACGTATGTATGCATCTTAGCCATAGAAGTTTCAAATTTTATGGCTAAAATATCAGGAATAATATAAGACGCATATCACAAACTAAAGTTGCTTATCATTTACGCACTTACATGAAAAAAAATAGTAAACAGTTTTTTTATAAGAATTAGCACCTTTTCAAAATAAAAATGAGACATTGAAAAAAAATATATAAAAATGCATAATTTCTATACAGATTAGACCATGTAAAATGTGATATAAAACAATTCGAGTTCATTTGCAAACCGATGGCTTTTTACACTTCTGTCAACAGTCGGTTAGTCGTGCCACCGCTAGATGGCGTGACAACCTTTGTACATTGTTTTAACATAATTTTTGGTGCATCCTTGAATTTTAACTAGTATTAAAATCGTTAGGAACATAAAAGTTCTCTCCAAACCATTCACTGTGATCATCCAGGTATCTGTAACGTAATTATTAGCTAAAGTAAATATTATGTAATGCTTTATAATAGCAAGACTCTGATTTCCAATAGAAATTTAGTTTATACTCCTTTGACCTCTGACGAATATAGTTAATAAAATGTATTAACTTTTAATTAAATAATTAAAGTAAATGTTTCAGTTTAAGGATGTGAAAAAAGTTTTTAGCTAACACGCGTCCTCCCACCCAGGATTCTGAATTTTTAACATCTTTAGCTAGCCTGATGTATAATAAAATCTGCAGACAAGTGTTAAATACATTTTTTAAAAACTTACTGTACAAATATGTCGACGTATTTCAAAATTAATTTCAGCTTCATATCTGGCATCTGGGTGGCATTTAGGAAAACCGGTAATATTACTGAAAGAAAAATAATTAATTATTTAACAGCTGTAATTTGAATCGGACACAAATAGTTTTTAGCTGGCCACGATTATGATGCAATCAAAAGTTATTAAATTTTTACTTACACATAAAAAAAATATATATTTATATATAAGATTTCATATAACTAATTTTATTGCCAGTTCTTCTCTTTCGTTCTACGCCCTTGATTTGAGAACTGGCAGTAAAATTAGAACTTGGCGTTCATAAGTGTACATTATCTTACCTATATGAATCAATGATTTTTTATTTGAATAGTAACTGTTAAAATCACAAAACAACATATGTACATGTATAAATAATTAAATTAATGAAAAATAGTTGCGTAGTTAATAGTTTATATAAGTATGTCGTTCCGATCTAAAAATGATTATTTATATCAATCTCTATTTAAATTATAAATAATCGAATACAAAGATAGTAATAATTTAATTAATAAGATCATTATTATTAATAAACTTACCAAATAGCCTTGCCAAATGTATAGCTCCATACATTCTACAGGGCAAATGTTCCGTGCCCTCTCGTGGTATTAATTCGAATTTTGCTACCTGCAATGTTTATTCGAAAAATATATTAACGATTAATAAACGTTCAGAGTTCTTTGTTTGATTAGATAAGATTCTCCCATCCATAACTTGTAGTATAATGTTAACCTATTGTATATCTTAATATATAAAAATGTTAAGATGTTTGTCCGCGATGGACTCCTAAACTACTTTTAAATTAAATTGCCACAGCGTGAGCAGTCTGGTATTATTATTATATATCTGTGTGTTTTGTCTTTTTTGTGAAGTCATTATTGTTTTGGGTAACTCTGCTTAGATTAAATTGTATCCACCAAATATATATCCTCACGTGTTTAGACTTAGAACGACAATGGCGGAATTGTGATTTACACAGAAGTCGTTATTTAAAAATATAGTGAAGTGAAGTGAATTGAATATTAAACGTTTTAAAATAATTGTCAATAGGTACGAATCGAACTGAATTTTTTTTATAGTTTTGCCAATTATAGGCAGAATTAATATAATTTTAGTTTGTGTCCGTCCGCGTGTTTATCTAAATATATAAAACTAAGACGTGTTAGGTACATCACTTATAACTCAAGATCAGCTGGACCGATGTGTTTGCAAAAAAAGTTGTATTAGTGTTATCACCCTAATGAAATCCAAAATTGAGTTACAGATATTATTAGACTGTTAGGCGGAACGAAGTTTGCCGGGTTAGCTAGCAAATTAGGTATTAATTACTTAATTAAATAAAATAGTTTTCTCTTTTGTAAATATTTGAAGCTGTTTTTGTAGGTAAATATTATATTTTATTAAAATTATATGTTAATAACACTAAAAATATAGCCAATCTTTAGTGTTATTAAATTATATTAAAATAAATAAATAACTTTATCGATATGTAGAAGTGAGAACGGAAAACTAAAAACTAAACCGTTATTAAATATGCTCTATACATGATATTAAAAGGAATTTAATTAAATTTATTACTGTCTACAGAACTTATCAAAAAATAATTAATTTAAGTAATCTGGTAAAAAATATCGAATTTATAGTGTTCGACTAAAATCAGGTATTCGCACTGTCTCAATAGCAGACTTCATACAAATATGGTTCCCTTACCTTATCCATGAGAGTTGATAGAGGGGTCCTTGTGTACGGTCGATACGAGTTCACGCGATCGGCTTCTCCCCGGTACTCGCTCGTCGATGACCCGCTACTGCCCACACTATATAAATCAGTTACTAATTAATAATATTATATATGATATAATAAATAAATGTAGTTAATTCTAATATACCTTATTACTAACCATAAAAATGTAATAATTAAAATATATTATTAAAAGGTTCCGAAGATACTGGCAGCGTTCCCAGTAAAATTAATTAATTCGTTTACATTAATTTAAAATTAATATATACCCTTATAAGTAAAAAACCTATGTCAGCTCTTACTAGCTCTTCCATATTAAACTTACTCGTGACATGCATTGAAATTTTTTTTTCAATTGCTACTTTTACATTATTACGCAACGCGTATATAGTACAAATACTTGTGACGTATGCCAATAAAAAAAAGTATTTTAAAATAAATATTCGGTTACGTTTCTTCACCTTTATAGCCGACTTAAAAATGGAAGTTATAAAATGAGAACCAAGAACGTCTGCAAAATCTACATTTATTTCGAAAACTAAGCTTTGTATTCCAATTTCCAATACAGTCTCCAAATACACTAGATAGTGTCAAGATGACATACTTGACACTATCTAGTGTACACTATGTAGTGTACTCCAAATAGAAAAATCGTTTCTCAGATCTTAACCTCACTTAACATCAGGGGAGCCCCCTGCCCGTTTGCCCCCTGTTCTATAAAAAAAACTCGGCCCCTTAGTACTTTAAAAATATAAAAAATACGGTTTTTAACATTCGAGAGACATTGGCATTAAGAGATAAGAAATTAGAATGACTGAATTTGACTTGAAATTACCTTGAAGAGTGCGTTTCAAAGACCTTTGGTTCAGTGGTAGTGGGAACAACATTTGCATCTTCACTTTCCGATTGCGACACAGCTGACTTATGTGAACGCAGTCTAAAAAATACTAGCAATTATTTTCTACATACTACACATATTATAAAGGGTTTGGGGACCCAAACGACCAATCCATTTATTTGGATACGTGGCATTTAATAACATGCAGGGCAGCCATCATTCTGTAGCCAATGGCATTCCCTAACCTCCTCAGGCACTTCTTCCATTAAATTCGGGAGATCATTTTGCAGAAAATTTAAATAATTATGAGATGATAAATTTCCCGGCAGTTCGAAAGGACCAATAATTATCCTTTTCAATATACAATGTAACTGTCCAATAATTTACTTTGAACTGGTATTGCGACCTCTCTTCTCGCATCAAATTTGGATTCGAGAGTTTCCAGCTGTGCAGATTATATTTAAGTATCCGTCTTTTTTTAAAGTTGATTCTTCGCTCCATAGAATTATAAAGGGTTTGACAAAATAATTACTTTAGTTACAATCGTATTATCATAGAAAATTAACAATAACTGTGATACACTTAAGCAGCCCTAAGTATATTTGGACCATAACGGAAATATATCAATAATATTCGTATCTAAACAAATTGTATGTATAATTAACATTTCCCATTATTTATATACATAAAATAATTTTGGATTAAATACAACTGTTTCCTATGAACAACAAAATTTGTCTCTTCGTTTGTCTAGCTAAAATTCGAGAATGCTGTACCGATTTCTCACTTTGCCACCTTTTAGAAAACTTGGATTGTGTGCTGAATTAGTGCAGGTATTTTCCATTGTGTATTAGCCATGAATCATTGCTTTGTCTGTGTTAACATTTAAACCCTATCAAATATCATTGACCCTACATTGCAACAAGTGGTATCCTTTACTTAAAATAGATCTTGCACTAATGATTCGTTTTTATTCTAATAAATCATCTATTATTACTATTCAAATATATTTTATCACTTGTTCAAAGATTTTTATATATAGGTATGATTTTATGGAGAGGTAATAAATTTTCACAAGTACAATGTTTTTTTCAGGCAGTATATTCTCATTTCATAATAATGCCGGAAGTTTTAGATATTACAGTAGAAGATCCATCTGATGATTTCCAAAGGATCAGGGATTATGTAGATGTCAAAAACTGTGAGAAACTACCTGCATTTCAACCAGAAAAACTTTATGAAGGGTAATATACTAAAAATAACTATTACAAATAGTAAATAATAAATAATTATGAACTGTTTTACTGAATTTAGTACCTATTAAAGCTATTAAAAGAAGACAAGGGAAGACTGACTGACTAATTCTTACGATAATTTTAGACTCGTTTAACAGTAACAGTAAACTTTATAATGCTAAATACTCTTACATGTCAATAAATATTAATTATTTTTACAGATTCTCACAGGAAATGGTGGATCAAGCACGTAGTAAATACAAAATAAACAAAAAACAAGCTCGCAGAGTTTATGAAATACTTAGACTAAAGAGCACCAATACATCTGATAAGACTTCATACCTAAAGTATAGATTAGATGTAAAGAACCGTCTCAATGCACCGTTTCAGGTAATTTCAAACTGAAAAAGTTAGTTTTTTTAAAGGAACCATAACTTCTAAAAATAGTTTTCTGTAGCTCAAATAAAAAAAAAACTAGCATTACTAGTTAGTAAATAAGTTCTGTGGCTTTTATTTATCTATAGGAATGATAATTGCTACGTATCTGTATGTAATCTTTATTATTTTGTATTAAATATTTGTATTTTTTCAGAAAAAGAAATTAGAAATGAAGAAACTTGAAAAAGTCTTAAAGCCAGATGAATATGCAGCTACGATTAGCAGTGTAGGTGTAAGCGAGACACAGAATCGTCTTTCTGGACAATATCTAGCGATAGAAGAGGAGTACCGACGTGTCATCCACCGCCTGCAGCATTATTGATAACTGTTATTCAGCATGGCCGATGACTGTTATGAAACGTGAATGTGAGAAAACAATTAAAATTCTTGTGAGTTAAGTTTTTAATGTTTCCCAATCGATTACTGGTGAAAGATATCATAATTGATGTTCAGTGTTACTCATAATTATTTTATTTCTCATTGTAAAGCTGATAGTATTTTTTATAATTAATACTACAGATTCAACTTTATAATTTGTCTTATTGAATAAATTTTGTGTGATTAACGTTTCTTTTTTTTTGTAAGAATTATATTAATTTTTGAACGGAACGGACTTTGGTAAAACTAGGTGAGAAACCTAAAGAAATACTGGCAAAACTAGGCACTAGTGAGTAAACGTTTGATACGCATATGCTCAAATTTCAAGAAAAAGGCTGAGTTTTTTGGAAATATTTTTGATAAATAAAACACATATTCTTGTACTTTGTTTTATTTCAGTGAGATCCATCTATTTTTATATGTAACATTATTTACATTGTAAGACACTTAAAATGTTCACTTAGTTTATTGGATACAAAAATAGAACTTTATCTAAATCTTACAGTATCGGATTCTATAACAAATAGAAAAGTATCAATTCATTTCTAAATTAAGGAGGTTGGTGCTAATTCAAACAGTTCATGAACTATGCACAAAATCCACGTGAAGCCCGCGGATTTTTTTTCCATACATTATATTAGTTTAGTATATGTGTGGTCAGCAGCAGTTTAACAATGGACTTTTCTATTGAGACTAGCCCAGTATTAGGGGGTAACCAACGGAAAATATAATACGGGATAGTTATTAATTAAACTTCAATTTAGGCTTTCACCTCGAAAATAACGCTATGCCAATGGTTAGTTTGTAAAACGTATGTATGCATCTTAGCCATAGAAGTTTCAAATTTTATGGCTAAAATAACAGGAATAATATAAGACGCATATCACAAATTGTTGCTTATCATTTACGCACTTACATGAAAAAAAATAGTAAACAGTTTTTTTATAAGAATTAGCACCTTTTCAAAATAAAAATGAGACATTGAAAAAAAAAATATAAAAATGCATAATTTCTATACAGATTAGACCATGTAAAATGTGATATAAAACAATTCGAGTTCATTTGCAAAGCGATGGCTTTTGACACTTCTGTCAACAGTCGGTTAGTCGTGCCACCGCTAGATGGCGTGACAACCTTTGTACATTGTTTTAACATAATTTTTGGTGCATCCTTGAATTTTAACTAGTATTAAAATCGTTAGGAACATAAAAGTTCTCTCCAAACCATTCACTGTGATCATCCAGGTATCTGTAACGTAATTATTACCTAAAGTAAATATTATGTTATGCTTTATAATAGCAAGACTCTGAAACTTAATCAATTAATTGACAATGAAATTTAATATAGATTTTTCAAATTGAACTATGAACGACCCACTCTTAAAAATAGACTAAGTAAATGTTTCAGTTTAAGGACGTAAAAATATTTTTTGGCTAACTCGCGTCCTCCCACCCAGGATTCTGAATTTTTAACATCTTTATTATGGCTAGGGCCTGATGTATAATATAATCTGCAAACAAGTGTTAAATACATTTTTTAAAAACTTACTGTACAAATATGTCGACGTATTTCAAAATTAATTTCAGCTTCATATCTGGCATCTGGGTGGCATTTAGGAAAACCGGTAATATTACTGAAAGAAAAATAATTAATTATTTAACAGCTGTAATTTGAATCGGACACAAATAGTTTTTAGCTGGCCACGATTATGATGCAATCAAAAGTTATTAAATTTTTACTTACACATAAAAAAAATATATATTTATATATAAGATTTCATATAACTAATTTTATTGCCAGTTCTTCTCTTTCGTTCTACGCCCTTGATTTGAGAACTGGCAGTAAAATTAGAACTTGGCGTTCATAAGTGTACATTATGTTACCTATAACATATATATAATATAATAAACAACATATGTACATGTATAAATAATTAAATTAATGAAAAATAGTTGCGTAGTTAATAGTTTATATAAGTATGTCGTTCCGATCTAAAAATGATTATTTATATCAATCTCTATTTAAATTATAAATAGCAAGTTAAATGATAAATAATCCAATACAAAGATATTAATAATTTAATTAATAAGATCATTATTATTAATAAACTTACCAAATAGCCTTGCCAAATGTATAGCTCCATACATTCTACAGGGCAAATGTTCCGTGCCCTCTCGTGGTATTAATTCGAATTTTGCTACCTGCAATGTTTATTCGAAAAATATATTAACGATTAATAAACGTTCAGAGTTCTTTGTTTGATTAGATAAGATTCTCCCATCCATAACTTGTAGTATAATGTTAACCTATTGTATATCTTAATATATAAAAATGTTAAGATGTTTGTCCGCGATGGACTCCTAAACTACTTAACTGATTTTAAATTAAATTGCCACAGCGTGAGCAGTCTGGTATTATTATTATATATCTGTGTGTTTTGTCTTTTTTTGTGAAGTCATTATTGTTTTGGGTAACTCTGCTTAGATTAAATTGTATCCACCAAATATATATCCTCACGTGTTTAGACTTAGAACGACAATGGCGGAATTGTGATTTACACAGAAGTCGCCATTAAAAATAAAGTGAAGTGAAGTGAATTGAATATTAAACGTTTTAAATAATTGTCAATAGGTACGAATCGAACTGATTTTTTTATAGTTTTGCCAATTATAGGCAGAATTAATATAATTTTAGTTTGTGCCCGTCCGCGTGTTTATCTAAATATATAAAACAAGGACGTGTTAGGTACATCACTTATAACTCAAGATCAGCTGGACCGATGTGTTTGCAAAAAAAGTTGTATTAGTGTTATCACCCTAATTAAATCCAAAATTGAGTTACAGATATTATTAGACTGTTAGGCGGAACGAAGTTTGCCGGGTTAGCTAGCAAGTTAGGTATTAATTACTTAATTAAATAAAATAGTTTTCTCTTTTGTAAATATTTGAAGCTGTTTTTGTAGGTAAATATTATATTTTATTAAAATTATATGTTAATAACACTAAAAATATAGCAAATTTTTAGTGTTATTAAATTATATTAAAATAATTAAATAACTTTCGATAATATGTAGAAGTGAGAACGGAAAACTAAAAACTAAACCGTTATTAAATATGCTCTATACATGATTTTAAAAAGAATTTAATTAAATTTATTAGTGTCTACAGAACTTATCAAAAAATAATTAATTTAAGTAATCTGGTAAAAAATATCGAATTTATAATGTTCGACTAAAATCAGGTATTCGCACTGTCTCAATAGCAGACTTCATACAAATATGGTTCCCTTACCTTATCCATGAGAGTTGATAGAGGGGTCCTTGTGTACGGTCGATAAGAGTTCACGCGATCGGCTTCTCCCCGGTACTCGCTCGTCGATGACCCGCTACTGCCCACACTATAAAAATCAGTTACTAATTAATAATATAATATGATATGATATAATAAATAAATGTAGTTAATTCTAATATACCTTATTACTAACCTTAAAAATTTAATAATTAAAATATATTATTAAAAGGTTCCGAAGATACTGGCAGCGTTCCCAGTAAAATTAATTAATTCGTTTACATTAATTTAAAATTAATATATACCCTTATAAGTAAAAAACCTATGTCAGCTCTTACTAGCTCTTCCATATTAAACTTACTCGTGACATGCATTAAAAAAAAAATTTTCAATTGCTACTTTTACATTATTACGCAACGCAATATATAGTACAAATACTTATGACGTATGTCAATTAAAAAAAAAATATTTTAAAATAAATATTCGGTTACGTTTCTTCATCCATTTTAGCCGACTTAAAAATGGAAGTTATAAAATGAGAACCAAGAACGTCTGCAAAATCTACATTTTTTTCGAAAACTAAGCCTTGTATTCCAATTTCCAATACAGTCTCCAAATACACTAGATAGTGTCAAGATGACATACTTGACACCATCTAGTGCACACTATGTAGTGTACTCCAAATAGAAAAATCGTTTCTCAGATCTTAACCTCACTTAACATCAGGGGAGCCCCCTGCCCGTTTGCCCTCTGTTCTATAAAAAAAAAAACTCGGCCCCTTAGTCTTTAACAATAACAAAAATACGGTTTTTAACATTCGAGAGACATTGGCATTAAGAGATAAGGAATTAGAATGACTGAATTTGACTTGAAATTACCTTGAAGAGTGCGTTTCAAAGACCTTTGGTTCAGTGGTAGTGGGAACAGCATTTGCATCTTCACTTTCCGATTGCGACACAGCTGACTTATGTGAACGCAGTCTAAAAAATACTAGCAATTATTTTCTACATACTACACATATTATAAAGGGTTTGGGGACCCAAACGACCAATCCATTTATTTGGATACGTGGCATTTAATAACATGCAGGGCAGCCATCATTCTGTAGCCAATGGCATTCCCTAACCTCCTCAGGCACTTCTTCCATTAAATTCGGGAGATCATTTTGCAGAAAATTTAAATAATTATGAGATGATAAATTTCCCGGCAGTTCGAAAGGACCAATAATTATCCTTTTCAATATACAATGTACCTGTCCAATAATTTACTTTGAACTGGTATTGCGACCTCTCTTCTCGCATCAAATTTGGATTCGAGAGTTTCCAGCTGTGCAGATTATATTTAAGTATCCGTCTTTTTTTAAAGTTGATTCTTCGCTCCATAGAATTATAAAGGGTTTGACAAAATAATTACTTTAGTTACAATCGTATTATCATAGAAAATTAACAATAACTGTGATACACTTAAGCAGCCCTAAGTATATTTGGACCATAACGGAAATATATCAATAATATTCGTATCTAAACAAATTGTATGTACAATTAACATTTCCCATTATTTATATACATAAAATAATTTTGGATTAAATACAACTGTTTCCTATGAACAACAAAATTTGTCTCTTCGTTTGTCTAGCTAAAATTCGAGAATGCTGTACCGATTTCACACTTTGCCACCTTTTAGAAAACTTGGATTGTGTGCTGAATTAGTGCAGGTATTTTCCATTGTGTATTAGCCATGAATCATTGCTTTGTCTGTGTTAACATTTAAACCCTATCAAATATCATTGACCCTACATTGCAACAAGTGGTACCCTTTACTTAAAATAGATCTTGCACTAATGATTCGTTTTTATTCTAATAAATCATCTATTATTACTATTCAAATATATTTTATCACTTGTTCAAAGATTTTTATATATAGGTATGATTTTATGGAGAGGTAATAAATTTTCACAAGTACAATGTTTTTTTCAGGCAGTATATTCTCATTTCATAATAATGCCGGAAGTTTTAGATATTACAGTAGAAGATCCATCTGATGATTTCCAAAGGATCAGGGATTATGTAGATGTCAAAAACTGTGAGAAACTACCTGCATTTCAACCAGAAAAACTTTATGAAGGGTAATATACTAAAAATAACTATTACAAATAGTAAATAATAAATAATTATGAACTGTTTTACTGAATTTAGTACCTATTAAAGCTATTAAAAGAAGACAAGGGAAGACTGACTGACTAATTCTTACGATAATTTTAGACTCGTTTAACAGTAACAGTAAACTTTATAATGCTAAATACTCTTACATGTCAATAAATATTAATTATTTTTACAGATTCTCACAGGAAATGGTGGATCAAGCACGTAGTAAATACAAAATAAACAAAAAACAAGCTCGCAGAGTTTATGAAATACTTAGACTAAAGAGCACCAATACATCTGATAAGACTTCATACCTAAAGTATAGATTAGATGTAAAGAACCGTCTCAATGCACCGTTTCAGGTAATTTCAAACTGAAAAAGTTAGTTTTTTTAAAGGAACCATAACTTCTAAAAATAGTTTTCTGTAGCTCAAATAAAAAAAAAACTAGCATTACTAGTTAGTAAATAAGTTCTGTGGCTTTTATTTATCTATAGGAATGATAATTGCTACGTATCTGTATGTAATCTTTATTATTTTGTATTAAATATTTGTATTTTTTCAGAAAAAGAAATTAGAAATGAAGAAACTTGAAAAAGTCTTAAAGCCAGATGAATATGCAGCTACGATTAGCAGTGTAGGTGTAAGCGAGACACAGAATCGTCTTTCTGGACAATATCTAGCGATAGAAGAGGAGTACCGACGTGTCATCCACCGCCTGCAGCATTATTGATAACTGTTATTCAGCATGGCCGATGACTGTTATGAAACGTGAATGTGAGAAAACAATTAAAATTCTTGTGAGTTAAGTTTTTAATGTTTCCCAATCGATTACTGGTGAAAGATATCATAATTGATGTTCAGTGTTACTCATAATTATTTTATTTCTCATTGTAAAGCTGATAGTATTTTTTATAATTAATACTACAGATTCAACTTTATAATTTGTCTTATTGAATAAATTTTGTGTGATTAACGTTTCTTTTTTTTTGTAAGAATTATATTAATTTTTGAACGGAACGGACTTTGGTAAAACTAGGTGAGAAACCTAAAGAAATACTGGCAAAACTAGGCACTAGTGAGTAAACGTTTGATACGCATATGCTCAAATTTCAAGAAAAAGGCTGAGTTTTTTGGAAATATTTTTGATAAATAAAACACATATTCTTGTACTTTGTTTTATTTCAGTGAGATCCATCTATTTTTATATGTAACATTATTTACATTGTAAGACACTTAAAATGTTCACTTAGTTTATTGGATACAAAAATAGAACTTTATCTAAATCTTACAGTATCGGATTCTATAACAAATAGAAAAGTATCAATTCATTTCTAAATTAAGGAGGTTGGTGCTAATTCAAACAGTTCATGAACTATGCACAAAATCCACGTGAAGCCCGCGGATTTTTTTTCCATACATTATATTAGTTTAGTATATGTGTGGTCAGCAGCAGTTTAACAATGGACTTTTCTATTGAGACTAGCCCAGTATTAGGGGGTAACCAACGGAAAATATAATACGGGATAGTTATTAATTAAACTTCAATTTAGGCTTTCACCTCGAAAATAACGCTATGCCAATGGTTAGTTTGTAAAACGTATGTATGCATCTTAGCCATAGAAGTTTCAAATTTTATGGCTAAAATAACAGGAATAATATAAGACGCATATCACAAATTGTTGCTTATCATTTACGCACTTACATGAAAAAAAATAGTAAACAGTTTTTTTATAAGAATTAGCACCTTTTCAAAATAAAAATGAGACATTGAAAAAAAAAATATAAAAATGCATAATTTCTATACAGATTAGACCATGTAAAATGTGATATAAAACAATTCGAGTTCATTTGCAAAGCGATGGCTTTTGACACTTCTGTCAACAGTCGGTTAGTCGTGCCACCGCTAGATGGCGTGACAACCTTTGTACATTGTTTTAACATAATTTTTGGTGCATCCTTGAATTTTAACTAGTATTAAAATCGTTAGGAACATAAAAGTTCTCTCCAAACCATTCACTGTGATCATCCAGGTATCTGTAACGTAATTATTACCTAAAGTAAATATTATGTTATGCTTTATAATAGCAAGACTCTGAAACTTAATCAATTAATTGACAATGAAATTTAATATAGATTTTTCAAATTGAACTATGAACGACCCACTCTTAAAAATAGACTAAGTAAATGTTTCAGTTTAAGGACGTAAAAATATTTTTTGGCTAACTCGCGTCCTCCCACCCAGGATTCTGAATTTTTAACATCTTTATTATGGCTAGGGCCTGATGTATAATATAATCTGCAAACAAGTGTTAAATACATTTTTTAAAAACTTACTGTACAAATATGTCGACGTATTTCAAAATTAATTTCAGCTTCATATCTGGCATCTGGGTGGCATTTAGGAAAACCGGTAATATTACTGAAAGAAAAATAATTAATTATTTAACAGCTGTAATTTGAATCGGACACAAATAGTTTTTAGCTGGCCACGATTATGATGCAATCAAAAGTTATTAAATTTTTACTTACACATAAAAAAAATATATATTTATATATAAGATTTCATATAACTAATTTTATTGCCAGTTCTTCTCTTTCGTTCTACGCCCTTGATTTGAGAACTGGCAGTAAAATTAGAACTTGGCGTTCATAAGTGTACATTATCTTACCTATATGAATCAATGATTTTTTATTTGAATAGTAACTGTTAAAATCACAAAACAACATATGTACATGTATAAATAATTAAATTAATGAAAAATAGTTGCGTAGTTAATAGTTTATATAAGTATGTCGTTCCGATCTAAAAATGATTATTTATATCAATCTCTATTTAAATTATAAATAATCGAATACAAAGATAGTAATAATTTAATTAATAAGATCATTATTATTAATAAACTTACCAAATAGCCTTGCCAAATGTATAGCTCCATACATTCTACAGGGCAAATGTTCCGTGCCCTCTCGTGGTATTAATTCGAATTTTGCTACCTGCAATGTTTATTCGAAAAATATATTAACGATTAATAAACGTTCAGAGTTCTTTGTTTGATTAGATAAGATTCTCCCATCCATAACTTGTAGTATAATGTTAACCTATTGTATATCTTAATATATAAAAATGTTAAGATGTTTGTCCGCGATGGACTCCTAAACTACTTAACTGATTTTAAATTAAATTGCCACAGCGTGAGCAGTCTGGTATTATTATTATATATCTGTGTGTTTTGTCTTTTTTGTGAAGTCATTATTGTTTTGGGTAACTCTGCTTAGATTAAATTGTATCCACCAAATATATATCCTCACGTGTTTAGACTTAGAACGACAATGGCGGAATTGTGATTTACACAGAAGTCGTTATTTAAAAATATAGTGAAGTGAAGTGAATTGAATATTAAACGTTTTAAAATAATTGTCAATAGGTACGAATCGAACTGAATTTTTTTTATAGTTTTGCCAATTATAGGCAGAATTAATATAATTTTAGTTTGTGTCCGTCCGCGTGTTTATCTAAATATATAAAACTAAGACGTGTTAGGTACATCACTTATAACTCAAGATCAGCTGGACCGATGTGTTTGCAAAAAAAGTTGTATTAGTGTTATCACCCTAATGAAATCCAAAATTGAGTTACAGATATTATTAGACTGTTAGGCGGAACGAAGTTTGCCGGGTTAGCTAGCAAATTAGGTATTAATTACTTAATTAAATAAAATAGTTTTCTCTTTTGTAAATATTTGAAGCTGTTTTTGTAGGTAAATATTATATTTTATTAAAATTATATGTTAATAACACTAAAAATATAGCCAATCTTTAGTGTTATTAAATTATATTAAAATAAATAAATAACTTTATCGATATGTAGAAGTGAGAACGGAAAACTAAAAACTAAACCGTTATTAAATATGCTCTATACATGATATTAAAAGGAATTTAATTAAATTTATTACTGTCTACAGAACTTATCAAAAAATAATTAATTTAAGTAATCTGGTAAAAAATATCGAATTTATAGTGTTCGACTAAAATCAGGTATTCGCACTGTCTCAATAGCAGACTTCATACAAATATGGTTCCCTTACCTTATCCATGAGAGTTGATAGAGGGGTCCTTGTGTACGGTCGATACGAGTTCACGCGATCGGCTTCTCCCCGGTACTCGCTCGTCGATGACCCGCTACTGCCCACACTATATAAATCAGTTACTAATTAATAATATTATATATGATATAATAAATAAATGTAGTTAATTCTAATATACCTTATTACTAACCATAAAAATGTAATAATTAAAATATATTATTAAAAGGTTCCGAAGATACTGGCAGCGTTCCCAGTAAAATTAATTAATTCGTTTACATTAATTTAAAATTAATATATACCCTTATAAGTAAAAAACCTATGTCAGCTCTTACTAGCTCTTCCATATTAAACTTACTCGTGACATGCATTGAAATTTTTTTTTCAATTGCTACTTTTACATTATTACGCAACGCGTATATAGTACAAATACTTGTGACGTATGCCAATAAAAAAAAGTATTTTAAAATAAATATTCGGTTACGTTTCTTCACCTTTATAGCCGACTTAAAAATGGAAGTTATAAAATGAGAACCAAGAACGTCTGCAAAATCTACATTTATTTCGAAAACTAAGCTTTGTATTCCAATTTCCAATACAGTCTCCAAATACACTAGATAGTGTCAAGATGACATACTTGACACTATCTAGTGTACACTATGTAGTGTACTCCAAATAGAAAAATCGTTTCTCAGATCTTAACCTCACTTAACATCAGGGGAGCCCCCTGCCCGTTTGCCCCCTGTTCTATAAAAAAAACTCGGCCCCTTAGTACTTTAAAAATATAAAAAATACGGTTTTTAACATTCGAGAGACATTGGCATTAAGAGATAAGAAATTAGAATGACTGAATTTGACTTGAAATTACCTTGAAGAGTGCGTTTCAAAGACCTTTGGTTCAGTGGTAGTGGGAACAACATTTGCATCTTCACTTTCCGATTGCGACACAGCTGACTTATGTGAACGCAGTCTAAAAAATACTAGCAATTATTTTCTACATACTACACATATTATAAAGGGTTTGGGGACCCAAACGACCAATCCATTTATTTGGATACGTGGCATTTAATAACATGCAGGGCAGCCATCATTCTGTAGCCAATGGCATTCCCTAACCTCCTCAGGCACTTCTTCCATTAAATTCGGGAGATCATTTTGCAGAAAATTTAAATAATTATGAGATGATAAATTTCCCGGCAGTTCGAAAGGACCAATAATTATCCTTTTCAATATACAATGTACCTGTCCAATAATTTACTTTGAACTGGTATTGCGACCTCTCTTCTCGCATCAAATTTGGATTCGAGAGTTTCCAGCTGTGCAGATTATATTTAAGTATCCGTCTTTTTTTAAAGTTGATTCTTCGCTCCATAGAATTATAAAGGGTTTGACAAAATAATTACTTTAGTTACAATCGTATTATCATAGAAAATTAACAATAACTGTGATACACTTAAGCAGCCCTAAGTATATTTGGACCATAACGGAAATATATCAATAATATTCGTATCTAAACAAATTGTATGTATAATTAACATTTCCCATTATTTATATACATAAAATAATTTTGGATTAAATACAACTGTTTCCTATGAACAACAAAATTTGTCTCTTCGTTTGTCTAGCTAAAATTCGAGAATGCTGTACCGATTTCTCACTTTGCCACCTTTTAGAAAACTTGGATTGTGTGCTGAATTAGTGCAGGTATTTTCCATTGTGTATTAGCCATGAATCATTGCTTTGTCTGTGTTAACATTTAAACCCTATCAAATATCATTGACCCTACATTGCAACAAGTGGTATCCTTTACTTAAAATAGATCTTGCACTAATGATTCGTTTTTATTCTAATAAATCATCTATTATTACTATTCAAATATATTTTATCACTTGTTCAAAGATTTTTATATATAGGTATGATTTTATGGAGAGGTAATAAATTTTCACAAGTACAATGTTTTTTTCAGGCAGTATATTCTCATTTCATAATAATGCCGGAAGTTTTAGATATTACAGTAGAAGATCCATCTGATGATTTCCAAAGGATCAGGGATTATGTAGTTGTCAAAAACTGTGAGAAACTACCTGCATTTCAACCAGAAAAACTTTATGAAGGGTAATATACTAAAAATAACTATTACAAATAGTAAATAATAAATAATTATGAACTGTTTTACTGAATTTAGTACCTATTAAAGCTATTAAAAGAAGACAAGGGAAGACTGACTGACTAATTCTTACGATAATTTTAGACTCGTTTAACAGTAACAGTAAACTTTATAATGCTAAATACTCTTACATGTCAATAAATATTAATTATTTTTACAGATTCTCACAGGAAATGGTGGATCAAGCACGTAGTAAATACAAAATAAACAAAAAACAAGCTCGCAGAGTTTATGAAATACTTAGACTAAAGAGCACCAATACATCTGATAAGACTTCATACCTAAAGTATAGATTAGATGTAAAGAACCGTCTCAATGCACCGTTTCAGGTAATTTCAAACTGAAAAAGTTAGTTTTTTTAAAGGAACCATAACTTCTAAAAATAGTTTTCTGTAGCTCAAATAAAAAAAAAACTAGCATTACTAGTTAGTAAATAAGTTCTGTGGCTTTTATTTATCTATAGGAATGATAATTGCTACGTATCTGTATGTAATCTTTATTATTTTGTATTAAATATTTGTATTTTTTCAGAAAAAGAAATTAGAAATGAAGAAACTTGAAAAAGTCTTAAAGCCAGATGAATATGCAGCTACGATTAGCAGTGTAGGTGTAAGCGAGACACAGAATCGTCTTTCTGGACAATATCTAGCGATAGAAGAGGAGTACCGACGTGTCATCCACCGCCTGCAGCATTATTGATAACTGTTATTCAGCATGGCCGATGACTGTTATGAAACGTGAATGTGAGAAAACAATTAAAATTCTTGTGAGTTAAGTTTTTAATGTTTCCCAATCGATTACTGGTGAAAGATATCATAATTGATGTTCAGTGTTACTCATAATTATTTTATTTCTCATTGTAAAGCTGATAGTATTTTTTATAATTAATACTACAGATTCAACTTTATAATTTGTCTTATTGAATAAATTTTGTGTGATTAACGTTTCTTTTTTTTTGTAAGAATTATATTAATTTTTGAACGGAACGGACTTTGGTAAAACTAGGTGAGAAACCTAAAGAAATACTGGCAAAACTAGGCACTAGTGAGTAAACGTTTGATACGCATATGCTCAAATTTCAAGAAAAAGGCTGAGTTTTTTGGAAATATTTTTGATAAATAAAACACATATTCTTGTACTTTGTTTTATTTCAGTGAGATCCATCTATTTTTATATGTAACATTATTTACATTGTAAGACACTTAAAATGTTCACTTAGTTTATTGGATACAAAAATAGAACTTTATCTAAATCTTACAGTATCGGATTCTATAACAAATAGAAAAGTATCAATTCATTTCTAAATTAAGGAGGTTGGTGCTAATTCAAACAGTTCATGAACTATGCACAAAATCCACGTGAAGCCCGCGGATTTTTTTTCCATACATTATATTAGTTTAGTATATGTGTGGTCAGCAGCAGTTTAACAATGGACTTTTCTATTGAGACTAGCCCAGTATTAGGGGGTAACCAACGGAAAATATAATACGGGATAGTTATTAATTAAACTTCAATTTAGGCTTTCACCTCGAAAATAACGCTATGCCAATGGTTAGTTTGTAAAACGTATGTATGCATCTTAGCCATAGAAGTTTCAAATTTTATGGCTAAAATAACAGGAATAATATAAGACGCATATCACAAATTGTTGCTTATCATTTACGCACTTACATGAAAAAAAATAGTAAACAGTTTTTTTATAAGAATTAGCACCTTTTCAAAATAAAAATGAGACATTGAAAAAAAAAATATAAAAATGCATAATTTCTATACAGATTAGACCATGTAAAATGTGATATAAAACAATTCGAGTTCATTTGCAAAGCGATGGCTTTTGACACTTCTGTCAACAGTCGGTTAGTCGTGCCACCGCTAGATGGCGTGACAACCTTTGTACATTGTTTTAACATAATTTTTGGTGCATCCTTGAATTTTAACTAGTATTAAAATCGTTAGGAACATAAAAGTTCTCTCCAAACCATTCACTGTGATCATCCAGGTATCTGTAACGTAATTATTACCTAAAGTAAATATTATGTTATGCTTTATAATAGCAAGACTCTGAAACTTAATCAATTAATTGACAATGAAATTTAATATAGATTTTTCAAATTGAACTATGAACGACCCACTCTTAAAAATAGACTAAGTAAATGTTTCAGTTTAAGGACGTAAAAATATTTTTTGGCTAACTCGCGTCCTCCCACCCAGGATTCTGAATTTTTAACATCTTTATTATGGCTAGGGCCTGATGTATAATATAATCTGCAAACAAGTGTTAAATACATTTTTTAAAAACTTACTGTACAAATATGTCGACGTATTTCAAAATTAATTTCAGCTTCATATCTGGCATCTGGGTGGCATTTAGGAAAACCGGTAATATTACTGAAAGAAAAATAATTAATTATTTAACAGCTGTAATTTGAATCGGACACAAATAGTTTTTAGCTGGCCACGATTATGATGCAATCAAAAGTTATTAAATTTTTACTTACACATAAAAAAAATATATATTTATATATAAGATTTCATATAACTAATTTTATTGCCAGTTCTTCTCTTTCGTTCTACGCCCTTGATTTGAGAACTGGCAGTAAAATTAGAACTTGGCGTTCATAAGTGTACATTATGTTACCTATAACATATATATAATATAATAAACAACATATGTACATGTATAAATAATTAAATTAATGAAAAATAGTTGCGTAGTTAATAGTTTATATAAGTATGTCGTTCCGATCTAAAAATGATTATTTATATCAATCTCTATTTAAATTATAAATAGCAAGTTAAATGATAAATAATCCAATACAAAGATATTAATAATTTAATTAATAAGATCATTATTATTAATAAACTTACCAAATAGCCTTGCCAAATGTATAGCTCCATACATTCTACAGGGCAAATGTTCCGTGCCCTCTCGTGGTATTAATTCGAATTTTGCTACCTGCAATGTTTATTCGAAAAATATATTAACGATTAATAAACGTTCAGAGTTCTTTGTTTGATTAGATAAGATTCTCCCATCCATAACTTGTAGTATAATGTTAACCTATTGTATATCTTAATATATAAAAATGTTAAGATGTTTGTCCGCGATGGACTCCTAAACTACTTAACTGATTTTAAATTAAATTGCCACAGCGTGAGCAGTCTGGTATTATTATTATATATCTGTGTGTTTTGTCTTTTTTTGTGAAGTCATTATTGTTTTGGGTAACTCTGCTTAGATTAAATTGTATCCACCAAATATATATCCTCACGTGTTTAGACTTAGAACGACAATGGCGGAATTGTGATTTACACAGAAGTCGCCATTAAAAATAAAGTGAAGTGAAGTGAATTGAATATTAAACGTTTTAAATAATTGTCAATAGGTACGAATCGAACTGATTTTTTTATAGTTTTGCCAATTATAGGCAGAATTAATATAATTTTAGTTTGTGCCCGTCCGCGTGTTTATCTAAATATATAAAACAAGGACGTGTTAGGTACATCACTTATAACTCAAGATCAGCTGGACCGATGTGTTTGCAAAAAAAGTTGTATTAGTGTTATCACCCTAATTAAATCCAAAATTGAGTTACAGATATTATTAGACTGTTAGGCGGAACGAAGTTTGCCGGGTTAGCTAGCAAGTTAGGTATTAATTACTTAATTAAATAAAATAGTTTTCTCTTTTGTAAATATTTGAAGCTGTTTTTGTAGGTAAATATTATATTTTATTAAAATTATATGTTAATAACACTAAAAATATAGCAAATTTTTAGTGTTATTAAATTATATTAAAATAATTAAATAACTTTCGATAATATGTAGAAGTGAGAACGGAAAACTAAAAACTAAACCGTTATTAAATATGCTCTATACATGATTTTAAAAAGAATTTAATTAAATTTATTAGTGTCTACAGAACTTATCAAAAAATAATTAATTTAAGTAATCTGGTAAAAAATATCGAATTTATAATGTTCGACTAAAATCAGGTATTCGCACTGTCTCAATAGCAGACTTCATACAAATATGGTTCCCTTACCTTATCCATGAGAGTTGATAGAGGGGTCCTTGTGTACGGTCGATAAGAGTTCACGCGATCGGCTTCTCCCCGGTACTCGCTCGTCGATGACCCGCTACTGCCCACACTATAAAAATCAGTTACTAATTAATAATATAATATGATATGATATAATAAATAAATGTAGTTAATTCTAATATACCTTATTACTAACCTTAAAAATTTAATAATTAAAATATATTATTAAAAGGTTCCGAAGATACTGGCAGCGTTCCCAGTAAAATTAATTAATTCGTTTACATTAATTTAAAATTAATATATACCCTTATAAGTAAAAAACCTATGTCAGCTCTTACTAGCTCTTCCATATTAAACTTACTCGTGACATGCATTAAAAAAAAAATTTTCAATTGCTACTTTTACATTATTACGCAACGCAATATATAGTACAAATACTTATGACGTATGTCAATTAAAAAAAAAATATTTTAAAATAAATATTCGGTTACGTTTCTTCATCCATTTTAGCCGACTTAAAAATGGAAGTTATAAAATGAGAACCAAGAACGTCTGCAAAATCTACATTTTTTTCGAAAACTAAGCCTTGTATTCCAATTTCCAATACAGTCTCCAAATACACTAGATAGTGTCAAGATGACATACTTGACACCATCTAGTGCACACTATGTAGTGTACTCCAAATAGAAAAATCGTTTCTCAGATCTTAACCTCACTTAACATCAGGGGAGCCCCCTGCCCGTTTGCCCTCTGTTCTATAAAAAAAAAAACTCGGCCCCTTAGTCTTTAACAATAACAAAAATACGGTTTTTAACATTCGAGAGACATTGGCATTAAGAGATAAGGAATTAGAATGACTGAATTTGACTTGAAATTACCTTGAAGAGTGCGTTTCAAAGACCTTTGGTTCAGTGGTAGTGGGAACAGCATTTGCATCTTCACTTTCCGATTGCGACACAGCTGACTTATGTGAACGCAGTCTAAAAAATACTAGCAATTATTTTCTACATACTACACATATTATAAAGGGTTTGGGGACCCAAACGACCAATCCATTTATTTGGATACGTGGCATTTAATAACATGCAGGGCAGCCATCATTCTGTAGCCAATGGCATTCCCTAACCTCCTCAGGCACTTCTTCCATTAAATTCGGGAGATCATTTTGCAGAAAATTTAAATAATTATGAGATGATAAATTTCCCGGCAGTTCGAAAGGACCAATAATTATCCTTTTCAATATACAATGTACCTGTCCAATAATTTACTTTGAACTGGTATTGCGACCTCTCTTCTCGCATCAAATTTGGATTCGAGAGTTTCCAGCTGTGCAGATTATATTTAAGTATCCGTCTTTTTTTAAAGTTGATTCTTCGCTCCATAGAATTATAAAGGGTTTGACAAAATAATTACTTTAGTTACAATCGTATTATCATAGAAAATTAACAATAACTGTGATACACTTAAGCAGCCCTAAGTATATTTGGACCATAACGGAAATATATCAATAATATTCGTATCTAAACAAATTGTATGTACAATTAACATTTCCCATTATTTATATACATAAAATAATTTTGGATTAAATACAACTGTTTCCTATGAACAACAAAATTTGTCTCTTCGTTTGTCTAGCTAAAATTCGAGAATGCTGTACCGATTTCACACTTTGCCACCTTTTAGAAAACTTGGATTGTGTGCTGAATTAGTGCAGGTATTTTCCATTGTGTATTAGCCATGAATCATTGCTTTGTCTGTGTTAACATTTAAACCCTATCAAATATCATTGACCCTACATTGCAACAAGTGGTACCCTTTACTTAAAATAGATCTTGCACTAATGATTCGTTTTTATTCTAATAAATCATCTATTATTACTATTCAAATATATTTTATCACTTGTTCAAAGATTTTTATATATAGGTATGATTTTATGGAGAGGTAATAAATTTTCACAAGTACAATGTTTTTTTCAGGCAGTATATTCTCATTTCATAATAATGCCGGAAGTTTTAGATATTACAGTAGAAGATCCATCTGATGATTTCCAAAGGATCAGGGATTATGTAGATGTCAAAAACTGTGAGAAACTACCTACATTTCAACCAGAAAAACTTTATGAAGGGTAATATACTAAAAATTACTATTACAAATAGTAAATAATAAATAATTATGAACTGTTTTACTGAATTTAGTACCTATTAAAGCTATTAAAAGAAGACAAGTGAAGACTGACTGACTAATTCTTAGGATAATTTTAGACTCGTTTAACAGTAACAGTAAACTTTATAATGCTAAATACTCTTACATGTCAATAAATATTAATTATTTTTACAGATTCTCACAGGAAATGGTGGATCAAGCACGTAGTAAATACAAAATAAACAAAAAACAAGCTCGCAGAGTTTATGAAATACTTAGACTAAAGAGCACCAATACATCTGATAAGACTTCATACCTAAAGTATAGATTAGATGTAAAGAACCGTCTCAATGCACCGTTTCAGGTAATTTCAAACTGAAAAAGTTAGTTTTTTTAAAGGAACCATAACTTCTAAAAATAGTTTTCTGTAGCTCAAATAAAAAAAAAACTAGCATTACTAGTTAGTAAATAAGTTCTGTGGCTTTTATTTATCTATAGGAATTATAATTGCTACGTATCTGTATGTAATCTTTATTATTTTGTATTAAATATTTGTATTTTTTCAGAAAAAGAAATTAGAAATGAAGAAACTTGAAAAAGTCTTAAAGCCAGATGAATATGCAGCTACGATTAGCAGTGTAGGTGTAAGCGAGACACAGAATCGTCTTTCTGGACAATATCTAGCGATAGAAGAGGAGTACCGACGTGTCATCCACCGCCTGCAGCATTATTGATAACTGTTATTCAGCATGGCCGATGACTGTTATGAAACGTGAATGTGAGAAAACAATTAAAATTCTTGTGAGTTAAGTTTTTAATGTTTCCCAATCGATTACTGGTGAAAGATATCATAATTGATGTTCAGTGTTACTCATAATAATTATTTTATTTCTCATTGTAAAGCTGATAGTATTTTTTATAATGAATACTACAGATTCAACTTTATAATTTGTCTTATTGAATAAATTTTGTGTGATTAACGTTTCTTTTTTTTTTGTAAGAATTATATTAATTTTTGAACGGAACGGACTTTGGTAAAACTAGGTGAGAAACCTAAAGAAATACTGGCAAAACTAGGCACTAGTGAGTAAACGTTTGATACGCATATGCTCAAATTTCAAGAAAAAGGCTGAGTTTTTTGGAAATATTTTTGATAAATAAAACACATATTCTTGTACTTTGTTTTATTTCAGTGAGATCCATCTATTTTTATATGTAACATTATTTACATTGTAAGACACTTAAAATGTTCACTTAGTTTATTGGATACAAAAATAGAACTTTATCTAAATCTTACAGTATCGGATTCTATAACAAATAGAAAAGTATCAATTCATTTCTAAATTAAGGAGGCTGGTGCTAATTCAAACAGTTCATGAACTATGCACAAAATCCACGTGAAGCCCGCGGATTTTTTTTCATACATTATATTTAGTATATGTGTGTTAGTTTAGTATATGTGTGGTTAGCAGCAGTTTAACAATGGACTTTTCTATTGAGACTAGCCCAGTATTAGGGGGTAACCAATGGAAAATATAATACGGGATAGTTATTAATTAAACTTCAATTTAGGCTTTCACCTCGAAAATAACGCTATGCCAATGGTTAGTTTGTGAAACGTATCTATGCATTTTAGCCATAGAAATTTCAAATTTTATGGCTAAAATAACAGGAATAATATAAGACGCATATCACAAACTAAAGTTGCTTATCATTTACGCACTTACATGAAAAAAAATAGTAAACAGTTTTTTTATAAGAATTAGCACCTTTTCAAAATAAAAATGAGACATTGAAAAAAAAATATATAAAAATGCATAATTTCTATACAGATTAGACCATGTAAAATGTGATATAAAACAATTCGAGTTCATTTGCAAAGCGATGGCTTTTGACACTTCTGTCAACAGTCGGTTAGTCGTGCCACCGCTAGATGGCGTGACAACCTTTGTACATTGTTTTAACATAATTTTTGGTACATCCTTGAATTTTAACTAGTATTAAAATCGTTAGGAACATAAAAGTTCTCTCCAAACCATTCACTGTGATCATCCAGGTATCTGTAACGTTATTATTACCTAAAGTAAATATTATGTTATGCTTTATAATAAGCAAGACTCTGAAACTTAATCAATTAATTGACAATGATTTAATATAGATTTTTTAAATTGAACTATGAACGGCCCACTCTTAAAAATAGACTAAGTAAATGCAGTTTAAGGACGTGAAAATAGTTTTTGGCTAACACGCGTCCTGCCACCCAGGTTTCTTAATTTTTAACATCTTTATTATGGCTAGGGCCTGATGTATAATATAATCTGCAGACAAGTGTTAAATACATTTTTTAAAAACTTACTGTACAAATATGTCGACGTATTTCAAAATTAATTTCAGCTTCATATCTGGCATCTGGGTGGCATTTAGGAAAACCGGTAATATTACTGAAAGAAAAATAATTAATTATTTAACAGCTGTAATTTGAATCGGACACAAATAGTTTTTAGCTGGCCACGATTATGATGCAATCAAAAGTTATTAAATTTTTACTTACACATAAAAAAAATATATATTTATATATAAGATTTCATATAACTAATTTTATTGCCAGTTCTTCTCTTTCGTTCTACGCCCTTGATTTGAGAACTGGCAGTAAAATTAGAACTTGGCGTTCATAAGTGTACATTATGTTACCTATATGAATCAATGATTTTTTTATTTGAATAGTAACTGTTAAAATCACAAAACAACATATGTACATGTATAAAAAATTAAATTAATGAAAAATAGTTGCGTAGTTAATAGTTTATATATATGTCGTTCCGATCTAAAAATGATTATTTATATCAATCTCTATTTAAATTATAAATAGCAAGTTAAATGATAACTAATCGAATACAAAGATATTAATAATTTAATTAATAAGATCATTATTATTAATAAACTTACCAAATAGCCTTGCCAAATGTATAGCTCCATACATTCTACAGGGCAAATGTTCCGTGCCCTCTCGTGGTATTAATTCGAATTTTGCTACCTGCAATGTTTAGTCGGAAATTATATTAACGATTAATAAACGTTCAGAGTTCTTTGTTTGATTAGATAAGATTCTCCCATCCATAACTTGTAGTATAATGTTAACCTATTGTATATCTTAATATATAAAAATGTTAAGATGTTTGTCCGCGATGGACTCCTAAACTACTTAACCGATTTTTAATTAAACCCGTGACCGTCACCGTGAGCAGTCTGGTATTATTATATATCTGTGTGTTTTGTCTTTTTTTGTGAAGTCATTTTTGTTTTGGATAACTCTGCTTAGATTAAATTTAATCCAAAATATATATTCTCACGTGTTTAGACTTAGAACGACAATGGCGGAATTGTGATTTACACAGAAGTCGCCATTAAAAATAAAGTGAAGTGAAGTGAATTGAATATTAAACGTTTTAAATAATTGTCAAGAGGTACGAATCGAACTGATTTTTTTATAGTTTTGCCAATTATAGGCAGAATTAATATAATTTTAGTTTGTGTCCGTCCGCGTGTTTATCTAAATATATAAAACAAAGACGTGTTAGGTACATCACTTATAACTCAAGATCAGCTGGACCGATGTGTTTGCAAAAAAAGTTGTATTAGTGTTATCACCCTAATGAAATCCAAAATTGAGTTACAGATATTATTAGACTGTTAGGCGGAACGAAGTTTGCCGGGTTAGCTAGCAAATTAGGTATTAATTACTTAATTAAATAAAATAGTTTTCTCTTTTGTAAATATTTGAAGCTGTTTTTGTAGGTAAATATTATATTTTATTAAAATTATATGTTAATAACACTAAAAATATAGCCAATTTTTAGTGTTATTAAATTATATTAAAATAAATAAATAACTTTATCGATATGTAGAAGTGAGAACGAAAAACGAAAAACTAAACCGTTATTAAATATGCTCTATACATGATATTGAAAGGAATTTAATTAAATTTATTAGTGTCTACAGAACTTATCAAAAAATAATTAATTTAAGTAATCTGGTAAAAAATATCGAATTTATAGTGTTCGACTAAAATCAGGTATTCGCACTGTCTCAATAGCAGGCTTCATACAAATATGGTTCCCTTACCTTATCCATGAGAGTTGATAGAGGGGTCCTTGTGTACGGTCGATACGAGTTCACGCGATCGGCTTCTCCCCGGTACTCGCTCGTCGATGACCCGCTACTGCCCACACTATATAAATCAGTTACTAATTAATAATATTATATATGATATAATAAATAAATGTAGTTAATTCTAATATACCTTATTACTAACCATAAAAATGTAATAATTGAAATATATTATTAAAAGGTTCCGAAGATACTGGCAGCGTTCCCAGTAAAATTAATTAATTCGTTTACATTAATTTAAAATTAATATATACCCTTATAAGTAAAAAACCTATGTCAGCTCTTACTAGCTCTTCCATATTAAACTTACTCGTGACATGCATTGAATTTTTTTTTTCAATTGCTACTTTTACATTATTACGCAACGCGTATATAGTACAAATACTTGTGACGTATGCCAATAAAAAAAAGTATTTTAAAATAAATATTCGGTTACGTTTCTTCACCTTTATAGCCGACTTAAAAATGGAAGTTATAAAATGAGAACCAAGAACGTCTGCAAAATCTACATTTATTTCGAAAACTAAGCTTTGTATTCCAATTTCCAATACAGTCTCCAAATACACTAGATAGTGTCAAGATGACATACTTGACACTATCTAGTGTACACTATGTAGTGTACTCCAAATAGAAAAATCGTTTCTCAGATCTTAACCTCACTTAACATCAGGGGAGCCCCCTGCCCGTTTGCCCCCTGTTCTATAAAAAAAACTCGGCCCCTTAGTACTTTAAAAATATAAAAAATACGGTTTTTAACATTCGAGAGACATTGGCATTAAGAGATAAGAAATTAGAATGACTGAATTTGACTTGAAATTACCTTGAAGAGTGCGTTTCAAAGACCTTTGGTTCAGTGGTACAACATTTGCATCTTCACTTTCCGATTGCGACACAGCTGACTTATGTGAACGCAGTCTAAAAAATACTAGCAATTATTTTCTACATACTACACATATTATAAAGGGTTTGGGGACCCAAACGACCAATCCATTTATTTGGATACGTGGCATTTAATAACATGCAGGGCAGCCATCATTCTGTAGCCAATGGCATTCCCTAACCTCCTCAGGCACTTCTTCCATTAAATTCGGGAGATCATTTTGCAGAAAATTTAAATAATTATGAGATGATAAATTTCCCGGCAGTTCGAAAGGACCAATAATTATCCTTTTCAATATACAATGTACCTGTCCAATAATTTACTTTGAACTGGTATTGCGACCTCTCTTCTCGCATCAAATTTGGATTCGAGAGTTTCCAGCTGTGCAGATTATATTTAAGTATCCGTCTTTTTTTAAAGTTGATTCTTCGCTCCATAGAATTATAAAGGGTTTGACAAAATAATTACTTTAGTTACAATCGTATTATCATAGAAAATTAACAATAACTGTGATACACTTAAGCAGCCCTAAGTATATTTGGACCATAACGGAAATATATCAATAATATTCGTATCTAAACAAATTGTATGTATAATTAACATTTCCCATTATTTATATACATAAAATAATTTTGGATTAAATACAACTGTTTCCTATGAACAACAAAATTTGTCTCTTCGTTTGTCTAGCTAAAATTCGAGAATGCTGTACCGATTTCTCACTTTGCCACCTTTTAGAAAACTTGGATTGTGTGCTGAATTAGTGCAGGTATTTTCCATTGTGTATTAGCCATGAATCATTGCTTTGTCTGTGTTAACATTTAAACCCTATCAAATATCATTGACCCTACATTGCAACAAGTGGTATCCTTTACTTAAAATAGATCTTGCACTAATGATTCGTTTTTATTCTAATAAATCATCTATTATTACTATTCAAATATATTTTATCACTTGTTCAAAGATTTTTATATATAGGTATGATTTTATGGAGAGGTAATAAATTTTCACAAGTACAATGTTTTTTTCAGGCAGTATATTCTCATTTCATAATAATGCCGGAAGTTTTAGATATTACAGTAGAAGATCCATCTGATGATTTCCAAAGGATCAGGGATTATGTAGTTGTCAAAAACTGTGAGAAACTACCTGCATTTCAACCAGAAAAACTTTATGAAGGGTAATATACTAAAAATAACTATTACAAATAGTAAATAATAAATAATTATGAACTGTTTTACTGAATTTAGTACCTATTAAAGCTATTAAAAGAAGACAAGGGAAGACTGACTGACTAATTCTTACGATAATTTTAGACTCGTTTAACAGTAACAGTAAACTTTATAATGCTAAATACTCTTACATGTCAATAAATATTAATTATTTTTACAGATTCTCACAGGAAATGGTGGATCAAGCACGTAGTAAATACAAAATAAACAAAAAACAAGCTCGCAGAGTTTATGAAATACTTAGACTAAAGAGCACCAATACATCTGATAAGACTTCATACCTAAAGTATAGATTAGATGTAAAGAACCGTCTCAATGCACCGTTTCAGGTAATTTCAAACTGAAAAAGTTAGTTTTTTTAAAGGAACCATAACTTCTAAAAATAGTTTTCTGTAGCTCAAATAAAAAAAAAACTAGCATTACTAGTTAGTAAATAAGTTCTGTGGCTTTTATTTATCTATAGGAATGATAATTGCTACGTATCTGTATGTAATCTTTATTATTTTGTATTAAATATTTGTATTTTTTCAGAAAAAGAAATTAGAAATGAAGAAACTTGAAAAAGTCTTAAAGCCAGATGAATATGCAGCTACGATTAGCAGTGTAGGTGTAAGCGAGACACAGAATCGTCTTTCTGGACAATATCTAGCGATAGAAGAGGAGTACCGACGTGTCATCCACCGCCTGCAGCATTATTGATAACTGTTATTCAGCATGGCCGATGACTGTTATGAAACGTGAATGTGAGAAAACAATTAAAATTCTTGTGAGTTAAGTTTTTAATGTTTCCCAATCGATTACTGGTGAAAGATATCATAATTGATGTTCAGTGTTACTCATAATTATTTTATTTCTCATTGTAAAGCTGATAGTATTTTTTATAATTAATACTACAGATTCAACTTTATAATTTGTCTTATTGAATAAATTTTGTGTGATTAACGTTTCTTTTTTTTTGTAAGAATTATATTAATTTTTGAACGGAACGGACTTTGGTAAAACTAGGTGAGAAACCTAAAGAAATACTGGCAAAACTAGGCACTAGTGAGTAAACGTTTGATACGCATATGCTCAAATTTCAAGAAAAAGGCTGAGTTTTTTGGAAATATTTTTGATAAATAAAACACATATTCTTGTACTTTGTTTTATTTCAGTGAGATCCATCTATTTTTATATGTAACATTATTTACATTGTAAGACACTTAAAATGTTCACTTAGTTTATTGGATACAAAAATAGAACTTTATCTAAATCTTACAGTATCGGATTCTATAACAAATAGAAAAGTATCAATTCATTTCTAAATTAAGGAGGTTGGTGCTAATTCAAACAGTTCATGAACTATGCACAAAATCCACGTGAAGCCCGCGGATTTTTTTTCCATACATTATATTAGTTTAGTATATGTGTGGTCAGCAGCAGTTTAACAATGGACTTTTCTATTGAGACTAGCCCAGTATTAGGGGGTAACCAACGGAAAATATAATACGGGATAGTTATTAATTAAACTTCAATTTAGGCTTTCACCTCGAAAATAACGCTATGCCAATGGTTAGTTTGTAAAACGTATGTATGCATCTTAGCCATAGAAGTTTCAAATTTTATGGCTAAAATAACAGGAATAATATAAGACGCATATCACAAATTGTTGCTTATCATTTACGCACTTACATGAAAAAAAATAGTAAACAGTTTTTTTATAAGAATTAGCACCTTTTCAAAATAAAAATGAGACATTGAAAAAAAAAATATAAAAATGCATAATTTCTATACAGATTAGACCATGTAAAATGTGATATAAAACAATTCGAGTTCATTTGCAAAGCGATGGCTTTTGACACTTCTGTCAACAGTCGGTTAGTCGTGCCACCGCTAGATGGCGTGACAACCTTTGTACATTGTTTTAACATAATTTTTGGTGCATCCTTGAATTTTAACTAGTATTAAAATCGTTAGGAACATAAAAGTTCTCTCCAAACCATTCACTGTGATCATCCAGGTATCTGTAACGTAATTATTACCTAAAGTAAATATTATGTTATGCTTTATAATAGCAAGACTCTGAAACTTAATCAATTAATTGACAATGAAATTTAATATAGATTTTTCAAATTGAACTATGAACGACCCACTCTTAAAAATAGACTAAGTAAATGTTTCAGTTTAAGGACGTAAAAATATTTTTTGGCTAACTCGCGTCCTCCCACCCAGGATTCTGAATTTTTAACATCTTTATTATGGCTAGGGCCTGATGTATAATATAATCTGCAAACAAGTGTTAAATACATTTTTTAAAAACTTACTGTACAAATATGTCGACGTATTTCAAAATTAATTTCAGCTTCATATCTGGCATCTGGGTGGCATTTAGGAAAACCGGTAATATTACTGAAAGAAAAATAATTAATTATTTAACAGCTGTAATTTGAATCGGACACAAATAGTTTTTAGCTGGCCACGATTATGATGCAATCAAAAGTTATTAAATTTTTACTTACACATAAAAAAAATATATATTTATATATAAGATTTCATATAACTAATTTTATTGCCAGTTCTTCTCTTTCGTTCTACGCCCTTGATTTGAGAACTGGCAGTAAAATTAGAACTTGGCGTTCATAAGTGTACATTATGTTACCTATAACATATATATAATATAATAAACAACATATGTACATGTATAAATAATTAAATTAATGAAAAATAGTTGCGTAGTTAATAGTTTATATAAGTATGTCGTTCCGATCTAAAAATGATTATTTATATCAATCTCTATTTAAATTATAAATAGCAAGTTAAATGATAAATAATCCAATACAAAGATATTAATAATTTAATTAATAAGATCATTATTATTAATAAACTTACCAAATAGCCTTGCCAAATGTATAGCTCCATACATTCTACAGGGCAAATGTTCCGTGCCCTCTCGTGGTATTAATTCGAATTTTGCTACCTGCAATGTTTATTCGAAAAATATATTAACGATTAATAAACGTTCAGAGTTCTTTGTTTGATTAGATAAGATTCTCCCATCCATAACTTGTAGTATAATGTTAACCTATTGTATATCTTAATATATAAAAATGTTAAGATGTTTGTCCGCGATGGACTCCTAAACTACTTAACTGATTTTAAATTAAATTGCCACAGCGTGAGCAGTCTGGTATTATTATTATATATCTGTGTGTTTTGTCTTTTTTTGTGAAGTCATTATTGTTTTGGGTAACTCTGCTTAGATTAAATTGTATCCACCAAATATATATCCTCACGTGTTTAGACTTAGAACGACAATGGCGGAATTGTGATTTACACAGAAGTCGCCATTAAAAATAAAGTGAAGTGAAGTGAATTGAATATTAAACGTTTTAAATAATTGTCAATAGGTACGAATCGAACTGATTTTTTTATAGTTTTGCCAATTATAGGCAGAATTAATATAATTTTAGTTTGTGCCCGTCCGCGTGTTTATCTAAATATATAAAACAAGGACGTGTTAGGTACATCACTTATAACTCAAGATCAGCTGGACCGATGTGTTTGCAAAAAAAGTTGTATTAGTGTTATCACCCTAATTAAATCCAAAATTGAGTTACAGATATTATTAGACTGTTAGGCGGAACGAAGTTTGCCGGGTTAGCTAGCAAGTTAGGTATTAATTACTTAATTAAATAAAATAGTTTTCTCTTTTGTAAATATTTGAAGCTGTTTTTGTAGGTAAATATTATATTTTATTAAAATTATATGTTAATAACACTAAAAATATAGCAAATTTTTAGTGTTATTAAATTATATTAAAATAATTAAATAACTTTCGATAATATGTAGAAGTGAGAACGGAAAACTAAAAACTAAACCGTTATTAAATATGCTCTATACATGATTTTAAAAAGAATTTAATTAAATTTATTAGTGTCTACAGAACTTATCAAAAAATAATTAATTTAAGTAATCTGGTAAAAAATATCGAATTTATAGTGTTCGACTAAAATCAGGTATTCGCACTGTCTCAATAGCAGACTTCATACAAATATGGTTCCCTTACCTTATCCATGAGAGTTGATAGAGGGGTCCTTGTGTACGGTCGATAAGAGTTCACGCGATCGGCTTCTCCCCGGTACTCGCTCGTCGATGACCCGCTACTGCCCACACTATAAAAATCAGTTACTAATTAATAATATAATATGATATGATATAATAAATAAATGTAGTTAATTCTAATATACCTTATTACTAACCTTAAAAATTTAATAATTAAAATATATTATTAAAAGGTTCCGAAGATACTGGCAGCGTTCCCAGTAAAATTAATTAATTCGTTTACATTAATTTAAAATTAATATATACCCTTATAAGTAAAAAACCTATGTCAGCTCTTACTAGCTCTTCCATATTAAACTTACTCGTGACATGCATTAAAAAAAAAATTTTCAATTGCTACTTTTACATTATTACGCAACGCAATATATAGTACAAATACTTATGACGTATGTCAATTAAAAAAAAAATATTTTAAAATAAATATTCGGTTACGTTTCTTCATCCATTTTAGCCGACTTAAAAATGGAAGTTATAAAATGAGAACCAAGAACGTCTGCAAAATCTACATTTTTTTCGAAAACTAAGCCTTGTATTCCAATTTCCAATACAGTCTCCAAATACACTAGATAGTGTCAAGATGACATACTTGACACCATCTAGTGCACACTATGTAGTGTACTCCAAATAGAAAAATCGTTTCTCAGATCTTAACCTCACTTAACATCAGGGGAGCCCCCTGCCCGTTTGCCCTCTGTTCTATAAAAAAAAAAACTCGGCCCCTTAGTCTTTAACAATAACAAAAATACGGTTTTTAACATTCGAGAGACATTGGCATTAAGAGATAAGGAATTAGAATGACTGAATTTGACTTGAAATTACCTTGAAGAGTGCGTTTCAAAGACCTTTGGTTCAGTGGTAGTGGGAACAGCATTTGCATCTTCACTTTCCGATTGCGACACAGCTGACTTATGTGAACGCAGTCTAAAAAATACTAGCAATTATTTTCTACATACTACACATATTATAAAGGGTTTGGGGACCCAAACGACCAATCCATTTATTTGGATACGTGGCATTTAATAACATGCAGGGCAGCCATCATTCTGTAGCCAATGGCATTCCCTAACCTCCTCAGGCACTTCTTCCATTAAATTCGGGAGATCATTTTGCAGAAAATTTAAATAATTATGAGATGATAAATTTCCCGGCAGTTCGAAAGGACCAATAATTATCCTTTTCAATATACAATGTACCTGTCCAATAATTTACTTTGAACTGGTATTGCGACCTCTCTTCTCGCATCAAATTTGGATTCGAGAGTTTCCAGCTGTGCAGATTATATTTAAGTATCCGTCTTTTTTTAAAGTTGATTCTTCGCTCCATAGAATTATAAAGGGTTTGACAAAATAATTACTTTAGTTACAATCGTATTATCATAGAAAATTAACAATAACTGTGATACACTTAAGCAGCCCTAAGTATATTTGGACCATAACGGAAATATATCAATAATATTCGTATCTAAACAAATTGTATGTACAATTAACATTTCCCATTATTTATATACATAAAATAATTTTGGATTAAATACAACTGTTTCCTATGAACAACAAAATTTGTCTCTTCGTTTGTCTAGCTAAAATTCGAGAATGCTGTACCGATTTCACACTTTGCCACCTTTTAGAAAACTTGGATTGTGTGCTGAATTAGTGCAGGTATTTTCCATTGTGTATTAGCCATGAATCATTGCTTTGTCTGTGTTAACATTTAAACCCTATCAAATATCATTGACCCTACATTGCAACAAGTGGTACCCTTTACTTAAAATAGATCTTGCACTAATGATTCGTTTTTATTCTAATAAATCATCTATTATTACTATTCAAATATATTTTATCACTTGTTCAAAGATTTTTATATATAGGTATGATTTTATGGAGAGGTAATAAATTTTCACAAGTACAATGTTTTTTTCAGGCAGTATATTCTCATTTCATAATAATGCCGGAAGTTTTAGATATTACAGTAGAAGATCCATCTGATGATTTCCAAAGGATCAGGGATTATGTAGATGTCAAAAACTGTGAGAAACTACCTACATTTCAACCAGAAAAACTTTATGAAGGGTAATATACTAAAAATTACTATTACAAATAGTAAATAATAAATAATTATGAACTGTTTTACTGAATTTAGTACCTATTAAAGCTATTAAAAGAAGACAAGTGAAGACTGACTGACTAATTCTTAGGATAATTTTAGACTCGTTTAACAGTAACAGTAAACTTTATAATGCTAAATACTCTTACATGTCAATAAATATTAATTATTTTTACAGATTCTCACAGGAAATGGTGGATCAAGCACGTAGTAAATACAAAATAAACAAAAAACAAGCTCGCAGAGTTTATGAAATACTTAGACTAAAGAGCACCAATACATCTGATAAGACTTCATACCTAAAGTATAGATTAGATGTAAAGAACCGTCTCAATGCACCGTTTCAGGTAATTTCAAACTGAAAAAGTTAGTTTTTTTAAAGGAACCATAACTTCTAAAAATAGTTTTCTGTAGCTCAAATAAAAAAAAAACTAGCATTACTAGTTAGTAAATAAGTTCTGTGGCTTTTATTTATCTATAGGAATTATAATTGCTACGTATCTGTATGTAATCTTTATTATTTTGTATTAAATATTTGTATTTTTTCAGAAAAAGAAATTAGAAATGAAGAAACTTGAAAAAGTCTTAAAGCCAGATGAATATGCAGCTACGATTAGCAGTGTAGGTGTAAGCGAGACACAGAATCGTCTTTCTGGACAATATCTAGCGATAGAAGAGGAGTACCGACGTGTCATCCACCGCCTGCAGCATTATTGATAACTGTTATTCAGCATGGCCGATGACTGTTATGAAACGTGAATGTGAGAAAACAATTAAAATTCTTGTGAGTTAAGTTTTTAATGTTTCCCAATCGATTACTGGTGAAAGATATCATAATTGATGTTCAGTGTTACTCATAATAATTATTTTATTTCTCATTGTAAAGCTGATAGTATTTTTTATAATGAATACTACAGATTCAACTTTATAATTTGTCTTATTGAATAAATTTTGTGTGATTAACGTTTCTTTTTTTTTTGTAAGAATTATATTAATTTTTGAACGGAACGGACTTTGGTAAAACTAGGTGAGAAACCTAAAGAAATACTGGCAAAACTAGGCACTAGTGAGTAAACGTTTGATACGCATATGCTCAAATTTCAAGAAAAAGGCTGAGTTTTTTGGAAATATTTTTGATAAATAAAACACATATTCTTGTACTTTGTTTTATTTCAGTGAGATCCATCTATTTTTATATGTAACATTATTTACATTGTAAGACACTTAAAATGTTCACTTAGTTTATTGGATACAAAAATAGAACTTTATCTAAATCTTACAGTATCGGATTCTATAACAAATAGAAAAGTATCAATTCATTTCTAAATTAAGGAGGCTGGTGCTAATTCAAACAGTTCATGAACTATGCACAAAATCCACGTGAAGCCCGCGGATTTTTTTTCATACATTATATTTAGTATATGTGTGTTAGTTTAGTATATGTGTGGTTAGCAGCAGTTTAACAATGGACTTTTCTATTGAGACTAGCCCAGTATTAGGGGGTAACCAATGGAAAATATAATACGGGATAGTTATTAATTAAACTTCAATTTAGGCTTTCACCTCGAAAATAACGCTATGCCAATGGTTAGTTTGTGAAACGTATCTATGCATTTTAGCCATAGAAATTTCAAATTTTATGGCTAAAATAACAGGAATAATATAAGACGCATATCACAAACTAAAGTTGCTTATCATTTACGCACTTACATGAAAAAAAATAGTAAACAGTTTTTTTATAAGAATTAGCACCTTTTCAAAATAAAAATGAGACATTGAAAAAAAAATATATAAAAATGCATAATTTCTATACAGATTAGACCATGTAAAATGTGATATAAAACAATTCGAGTTCATTTGCAAAGCGATGGCTTTTGACACTTCTGTCAACAGTCGGTTAGTCGTGCCACCGCTAGATGGCGTGACAACCTTTGTACATTGTTTTAACATAATTTTTGGTACATCCTTGAATTTTAACTAGTATTAAAATCGTTAGGAACATAAAAGTTCTCTCCAAACCATTCACTGTGATCATCCAGGTATCTGTAACGTTATTATTACCTAAAGTAAATATTATGTTATGCTTTATAATAAGCAAGACTCTGAAACTTAATCAATTAATTGACAATGATTTAATATAGATTTTTTAAATTGAACTATGAACGGCCCACTCTTAAAAATAGACTAAGTAAATGCAGTTTAAGGACGTGAAAATAGTTTTTGGCTAACACGCGTCCTGCCACCCAGGTTTCTTAATTTTTAACATCTTTATTATGGCTAGGGCCTGATGTATAATATAATCTGCAGACAAGTGTTAAATACATTTTTTAAAAACTTACTGTACAAATATGTCGACGTATTTCAAAATTAATTTCAGCTTCATATCTGGCATCTGGGTGGCATTTAGGAAAACCGGTAATATTACTGAAAGAAAAATAATTAATTATTTAACAGCTGTAATTTGAATCGGACACAAATAGTTTTTAGCTGGCCACGATTATGATGCAATCAAAAGTTATTAAATTTTTACTTACACATAAAAAAAATATATATTTATATATAAGATTTCATATAACTAATTTTATTGCCAGTTCTTCTCTTTCGTTCTACGCCCTTGATTTGAGAACTGGCAGTAAAATTAGAACTTGGCGTTCATAAGTGTACATTATGTTACCTATATGAATCAATGATTTTTTTATTTGAATAGTAACTGTTAAAATCACAAAACAACATATGTACATGTATAAAAAATTAAATTAATGAAAAATAGTTGCGTAGTTAATAGTTTATATATATGTCGTTCCGATCTAAAAATGATTATTTATATCAATCTCTATTTAAATTATAAATAGCAAGTTAAATGATAACTAATCGAATACAAAGATATTAATAATTTAATTAATAAGATCATTATTATTAATAAACTTACCAAATAGCCTTGCCAAATGTATAGCTCCATACATTCTACAGGGCAAATGTTCCGTGCCCTCTCGTGGTATTAATTCGAATTTTGCTACCTGCAATGTTTAGTCGGAAATTATATTAACGATTAATAAACGTTCAGAGTTCTTTGTTTGATTAGATAAGATTCTCCCATCCATAACTTGTAGTATAATGTTAACCTATTGTATATCTTAATATATATAAATCTTAAGATGTTTGTCCGCGATGGACTCCTAAACTACTTAACCGATTTTTAATTAAACCCGTGACCGTCACCGTGAGCAGTCTGGTATTATTATATATCTGTGTGTTTTGTCTTTTTTTGTGAAGTCATTTTTGTTTTGGATAACTCTGCTTAGATTAAATTTAATCCAAAATATATATTCTCACGTGTTTAGACTTAGAACGACAATGGCGGAATTGTGATTTACACAGAAGTCGCCATTAAAAATAAAGTGAAGTGAAGTGAATTGAATATTAAACGTTTTAAATAATTGTCAAGAGGTACGAATCGAACTGATTTTTTTATAGTTTTGCCAATTATAGGCAGAATTAATATAATTTTAGTTTGTGTCCGTCCGCGTGTTTATCTAAATATATAAAACAAAGACGTGTTAGGTACATCACTTATAACTCAAGATCAGCTGGACCGATGTGTTTGCAAAAAAAGTTGTATTAGTGTTATCACCCTAATGAAATCCAAAATTGAGTTACAGATATTATTAGACTGTTAGGCGGAACGAAGTTTGCCGGGTTAGCTAGCAAATTAGGTATTAATTACTTAATTAAATAAAATAGTTTTCTCTTTTGTAAATATTTGAAGCTGTTTTTGTAGGTAAATATTATATTTTATTAAAATTATATGTTAATAACACTAAAAATATAGCCAATTTTTAGTGTTATTAAATTATATTAAAATAAATAAATAACTTTATCGATATGTAGAAGTGAGAACGAAAAACGAAAAACTAAACCGTTATTAAATATGCTCTATACATGATATTGAAAGGAATTTAATTAAATTTATTAGTGTCTACAGAACTTATCAAAAAATAATTAATTTAAGTAATCTGGTAAAAAATATCGAATTTATAGTGTTCGACTAAAATCAGGTATTCGCACTGTCTCAATAGCAGGCTTCATACAAATATGGTTCCCTTACCTTATCCATGAGAGTTGATAGAGGGGTCCTTGTGTACGGTCGATACGAGTTCACGCGATCGGCTTCTCCCCGGTACTCGCTCGTCGATGACCCGCTACTGCCCACACTATATAAATCAGTTACTAATTAATAATATTATATATGATATAATAAATAAATGTAGTTAATTCTAATATACCTTATTACTAACCATAAAAATGTAATAATTGAAATATATTATTAAAAGGTTCCGAAGATACTGGCAGTGTTCCCAGTAAAATTAATTAATTCGTTTACATTAATTTAAAATTAATATATACCCTTATAAGTAAAAAACCTATGTCAGCTCTTACTAGCTCTTCCATATTAAACTTACTCGTGACATGCATTAAAAAAAAAATTTTCAATTGCTACTTTTACATTATTACGCAACGCAATATATAGTACAAATACTTATGACGTATGTCAATTAAAAAAAAAATATTTTAAAATAAATATTCGGTTACGTTTCTTCATCCATTTTAGCCGACTTAAAAATGGAAGTTATAAAATGAGAACCAAGAACGTCTGCAAAATCTACATTTTTTTCGAAAACTAAGCCTTGTATTCCAATTTCCAATACAGTCTCCAAATACACTAGATAGTGTCAAGATGACATACTTGACACCATCTAGTGCACACTATGTAGTGTACTCCAAATAGAAAAATCGTTTCTCAGATCTTAACCTCACTTAACATCAGGGGAGCCCCCTGCCCGTTTGCCCTCTGTTCTATAAAAAAAAAAACTCGGCCCCTTAGTCTTTAACAATAACAAAAATACGGTTTTTAACATTCGAGAGACATTGGCATTAAGAGATAAGGAATTAGAATGACTGAATTTGACTTGAAATTACCTTGAAGAGTGCGTTTCAAAGACCTTTGGTTCAGTGGTAGTGGGAACAGCATTTGCATCTTCACTTTCCGATTGCGACACAGCTGACTTATGTGAACGCAGTCTAAAAAATACTAGCAATTATTTTCTACATACTACACATATTATAAAGGGTTTGGGGACCCAAACGACCAATCCATTTATTTGGATACGTGGCATTTAATAACATGCAGGGCAGCCATCATTCTGTAGCCAATGGCATTCCCTAACCTCCTCAGGCACTTCTTCCATTAAATTCGGGAGATCATTTTGCAGAAAATTTAAATAATTATGAGATGATAAATTTCCCGGCAGTTCGAAAGGACCAATAATTATCCTTTTCAATATACAATGTACCTGTCCAATAATTTACTTTGAACTGGTATTGCGACCTCTCTTCTCGCATCAAATTTGGATTCGAGAGTTTCCAGCTGTGCAGATTATATTTAAGTATCCGTCTTTTTTTAAAGTTGATTCTTCGCTCCATAGAATTATAAAGGGTTTGACAAAATAATTACTTTAGTTACAATCGTATTATCATAGAAAATTAACAATAACTGTGATACACTTAAGCAGCCCTAAGTATATTTGGACCATAACGGAAATATATCAATAATATTCGTATCTAAACAAATTGTATGTACAATTAACATTTCCCATTATTTATATACATAAAATAATTTTGGATTAAATACAACTGTTTCCTATGAACAACAAAATTTGTCTCTTCGTTTGTCTAGCTAAAATTCGAGAATGCTGTACCGATTTCACACTTTGCCACCTTTTAGAAAACTTGGATTGTGTGCTGAATTAGTGCAGGTATTTTCCATTGTGTATTAGCCATGAATCATTGCTTTGTCTGTGTTAACATTTAAACCCTATCAAATATCATTGACCCTACATTGCAACAAGTGGTACCCTTTACTTAAAATAGATCTTGCACTAATGATTCGTTTTTATTCTAATAAATCATCTATTATTACTATTCAAATATATTTTATCACTTGTTCAAAGATTTTTATATATAGGTATGATTTTATGGAGAGGTAATAAATTTTCACAAGTACAATGTTTTTTTCAGGCAGTATATTCTCATTTCATAATAATGCCGGAAGTTTTAGATATTACAGTAGAAGATCCATCTGATGATTTCCAAAGGATCAGGGATTATGTAGATGTCAAAAACTGTGAGAAACTACCTACATTTCAACCAGAAAAACTTTATGAAGGGTAATATACTAAAAATTACTATTACAAATAGTAAATAATAAATAATTATGAACTGTTTTACTGAATTTAGTACCTATTAAAGCTATTAAAAGAAGACAAGTGAAGACTGACTGACTAATTCTTAGGATAATTTTAGACTCGTTTAACAGTAACAGTAAACTTTATAATGCTAAATACTCTTACATGTCAATAAATATTAATTATTTTTACAGATTCTCACAGGAAATGGTGGATCAAGCACGTAGTAAATACAAAATAAACAAAAAACAAGCTCGCAGAGTTTATGAAATACTTAGACTAAAGAGCACCAATACATCTGATAAGACTTCATACCTAAAGTATAGATTAGATGTAAAGAACCGTCTCAATGCACCGTTTCAGGTAATTTCAAACTGAAAAAGTTAGTTTTTTTAAAGGAACCATAACTTCTAAAAATAGTTTTCTGTAGCTCAAATAAAAAAAAAACTAGCATTACTAGTTAGTAAATAAGTTCTGTGGCTTTTATTTATCTATAGGAATTATAATTGCTACGTATCTGTATGTAATCTTTATTATTTTGTATTAAATATTTGTATTTTTTCAGAAAAAGAAATTAGAAATGAAGAAACTTGAAAAAGTCTTAAAGCCAGATGAATATGCAGCTACGATTAGCAGTGTAGGTGTAAGCGAGACACAGAATCGTCTTTCTGGACAATATCTAGCGATAGAAGAGGAGTACCGACGTGTCATCCACCGCCTGCAGCATTATTGATAACTGTTATTCAGCATGGCCGATGACTGTTATGAAACGTGAATGTGAGAAAACAATTAAAATTCTTGTGAGATAAGTTTTTAATGTTTCCCAATCGATTACTGGTGAAAGATATCATAATTGATGTTCAGTGTTACTCATAATTATTTTATTTCTCATTGTAAAGCTGATAGTATTTTTTATAATGAATACTACAGATTCAACTTTATAATTTGTCTTATTGAATAAATTTTGTGTGATTAACGTTTCTTTTTTTTTGTAAGAATTATATTAATTTTTGAACGGAACGGACTTTGGTAAAACTAGGTGAGAAACCTAAAGAAATACTGGCAAAACTAGGCACTAGTGAGTAAACGTTTGATACGCATATGCTCAAATTTCAAGAAAAAGGCTGAGTTTTTTGGAAATATTTTTGATAAATAAAACACATATTCTTGTACTTTGTTTTATTTCAGTGAGATCCATCTATTTTTATATGTAACATTATTTACATTGTAAGACACTTAAAATGTTCACTTAGTTTATTGGATACAAAAATAGAACTTTATCTAAATCTTACAGTATCGGATTCTATAACAAATAGAAAAGTATCAATTCATTTCTAAATTAAGGAGGTTGGTGCTAATTCAAACAGTTCATGAACTATGCACAAAATCCACGTGAAGCCCGCGGATTTTTTTTCATACATTATATTAGTTTAGTATATGTGTGGTCAGCAGCAGTTTAACAATGGACTTTTCTATTGAGACTAGCCCAGTATTAGGGGGTAACCAACGGAAAATATAATACGGGATAGTTATTAATTAAACTTCAATTTAGGCTTTCACCTCGAAAATAACGCTATGCCAATGGTTAGTTTGTGAAACGTATCTATGCATTTTAGCCATAGAAGTTTTAAATTTTATGGCTAAAATAACAGGAATAATATAAGACGCATATCACAAACTAAAGTTGCTTATCATTTACGCACTTACATGAAAAAAAATAGTAAACAGTTTTTTTATAAGAATTAGCACCTTTTCAAAATAAAAATGAGACATTGAAAAAAAATATATAAAAATGCATAATTTCTATACAGATTAGACCATGTAAAATGTGATATAAAACAATTCGAGTTCATTTGCAAACCGATGGCTTTTTACACTTCTGTCAACAGTCGGTTAGTCGTGCCACCGCTAGATGGCGTGACAACCTTTGTACATTGTTTTAACATAATTTTTGGTACATCCTTGAATTTTAACTAGTATTAAAATCGTTAGGAACATAAAAGTTCTCTCCAAACCATTCACTGTGATCATCCAGGTATCTGTAACGTAATTATTACCTAAAGTAAATATTATGTAATGCTTTATAATAGCAAGACTCTGATTTCCAATAGAAATTTAGTTTATACTCCTTTGACCTCTGACGAATATAGTTAATAAAATGTATTAACTTTACTTTAATTATTTAATTAAATAATTAAAGTAAATGTTTCAGTTTAAGGATGTGAAAAAAGTTTTTAGCTAACACGCGTCCTCCCACCCAGGATTCTGAATTTTTAACATCTTTAGCTAGCCTGATGTATAATAAAATCTGCAGACAAGTGTTAAATACATTTTTTTAAAACTTACTGTACAAATATGTCGACGTATTTCAAAATTAATTTCAGCTTCATATCTGGCATCTGGGTGGCATTTAGGAAAACCGGTAATATTACTGAAAGAAAAATAATTAATTATTTAACAGCTGTAATTTGAATCGGACACAAATAGTTTTTAGCTGGCCACGATTATGATGCAATCAAAAGTTATTAAATTTTTACTTACACATAAAAAAAATATATATTTATATATAAGATTTCATATAACTAATTTTATTGCCAGTTCTTCTCTTTCGTTCTACGCCCTTGATTTGAGAACTGGCAGTAAAATTAGAACTTGGCGTTCATAAGTGTACATTATCTTACCTATATGAATCAATGATTTTTTATTTGAATAGTAACTGTTAAAATCACAAAACAACATATGTACATGTATAAATAATTAAATTAATGAAAAATAGTTGCGTAGTTAATAGTTTATATAAGTATGTCGTTCCGATCTAAAAATGATTATTTATATCAATCTCTATTTAAATTATAAATATTAAATGATAAATAATCGAATACAAAGATATTAATAATTTAATTAATAAGATCATTATTATTAATAAACTTACCAAATAGCCTTGCCAAATGTATAGCTCCATACATTCTACAGGGCAAATGTTCCGTGCCCTCTCGTGGTATTAATTCGAATTTTGCTACCTGCAATGTTTATTCGAAAAATATATTAACGATTAATAAACGTTCCGAGTTCTTTGTTTGATTAGATAAGATTCTCCCATCCATAACTTGTAGTATAATGTTAACCTATTGTATATCTTAATATACAAAAATGTTAAGATGTTTGTCCGCGATGGACTCCTAAACTACTTAACTGATTTTAAATTAAATTGCCACAGCGTGAGCAGTCTGGTATTATTATTATATATCTGTGTGTTTTGTCTTTTTTTGTGAAGTCATTATTGTTTTGGGTAACTCTGCTTAGATTAAATTGTATCCACCAAATATATATCCTCACGTGTTTAGACTTAGAACGACAATGGCGGAATTGTGATTTACACAGAAGTCGTTATTTAAAAATATAGTGAAGTGAAGTGAATTGAATATTAAACGTTTTAAAATAATTGTCAATAGGTACGAATCGAACTGAATTTTTTTTATAGTTTTGCCAATTATAGGCAGAATTAATATAATTTTAGTTTGTGTCCGTCCGCGTGTTTATCTAAATATATAAAGCAAAGACGTGTTAGGTACATCACTTATAACTCAAGATCAGCTGGACCGATGTGTTTGCAAAAAAAGTTGTATTAGTGTTATCACCCTAATGAAATCCAAAATTGAGTTACAGATATTATTAGACTGTTAGGCGGAACGAGGTTTGCCGGGTTAGCTAGCAAATTAGGTATTAATTACTTAATTAAATAAAATAGTTTTCTCTTTTGTAAATATTTGAAGCTGTTTTTGTAGGTAAATATTATATTTTATTAAAATTATATGTTAATAACACTAAAAATATAGCCAATTTTTAGTGTTATTAAATTATATTAAAATAAATAAATAACTTTATCGATATGTAGAAGTGAGAACGAAGAACTAAAAACTAAACCGTTATTAAATATGCTCTATACATGATATTAAAAGGAATTTAATTAAATTTATTAGTGTCTACAGAACTTATCAAAAAATAATTAATTTAAGTAATCTGGTAAAAAATATCGAATTTATAGTGTTCGACTAAAATCAGGTATATTTGTATGAGGTCTCAATAGCAGACTTCATACAAATATGGTTCCCTTACCTTATCCATGAGAGTTGATAGAGGGGTCCTTGTCGATACGAGTTCACGCGATCGGCTTCTCCCCGGTACTCGCTCGTCGATGACCCGCTACTGCCCACACTATATAAATCAGTTACTAATTAATAATATTATATAATAAATAAATGTAGTTAATTCTAATATACCTTATTACTAACCATAAAAATGTAATAATTAAAATATATTATTAAAAGGTTCCGAAGATACTGGCAGCGTTCCCAGTAAAATTAATTAATTCGTTTACATTAATTTAAAATTAATATATACCCTTATAAGTAAAAAACCTATGTCAGCTCTTACTAGCTCTTCCATATTAAACTTACTCGTGACATGCATTGAAATTTTTTTTCAATTGCTACTTTTACATTATTACGCAATGCGTATATAGTACAAATACTTGTGACGTATGCCAATTAAAAAAAAAGTATTTTAAAATAAATATTCGGTTACGTTTCTTCACCTTTATAGCCGACTTAAAAATGGAAGTTATAAAATGAGAACCAAGAACGTCTGCAAAATCTACATTTATTTCGAAAACTAAGCCTTGTATTCCAATTTCCAATACAGTCTCCAAATACACTAGATAGTGTCAAGATGACATACTTGACACTATCTAGTGTACACTATGTAGTGTACTCCAAATAGAAAAATCGTTTCTCAGATCTTAACCTCACTTAACATCAGGGGAGCCCCCTGCCCGTTTGCCCCCTGTTCTATAAAAAAAAAACTCGGCCCCTTAGTACTTTAAAAATATAAAAAATACGGTTTTTAACATTCGAGAGACATTGGCATTAAGAGATAAGAAATTAGAATGACTGAATTTGACTTGAAATTACCTTGAAGAGTGCGTTTCAAAGACCTTTGGTTCAGTGGTAGTGGGAACAACATTTGCATCTTCACTTTCCGATTGCGACACAGCTGACTTATGTGAACGCAGTCTAAAAAATACTAGCAATTATTTTCTACATACTACACATATTATAAAGGGTTTGGGGACCCAAACGACCAATCCATTTATTTGGATACGTGGCATTTAATAACATGCAGGGCAGCCATCATTCTGTAGCCAATGGCATTCCCTAACTTCCTCAGGCACTTCTTCCATTAAATTCGGGAGATCATTTTGCAGAAAATTTAAATAATTATGAGATGATAAATTTCCCGGCAGTTCGAAAGGACCAATAATTATCCTTTTCAATATACAATGTACCTGTCCAATAATTTACTTTGAACTGGTATTGCGACCTCTCTTCTCGCATCAAATTTGGATTCGAGAGTTTCCAGCTGTGCAGATTATATTTAAGTATCCGTCTTTTTTTAAAGTTGATTCTTCGCTCCATAGAATTATAAAGGGTTTGACAAAATAATTACTTTAGTTACAATCGTATTATCATAGAAAATTAACAATAACTGTGATACACTTAAGCAGCCCTAAGTATATTTGGACCATAACGGAAATATATCAATAATATTCGTATCTAAACAAATTGTATGTACAATTAACATTTCCCATTATTTATATACATAAAATAATTTTGGATTAAATACAACTGTTTCCTATGAACAACAAAATTTGTCTCTTCGTTTGTCTAGCTAAAATTCGAGAATGCTGTACCGATTTCACACTTTGCCACCTTTTAGAAAACTTGGATTGTGTGCTGAATTAGTGCAGGTATTTTCCATTGTGTATTAGCCATGAATCATTGCTTTGTCTGTGTTAACATTTAAACCCTATCAAATATCATTGACCCTACATTGCAACAAGTGGTACCCTTTACTTAAAATAGATCTTGCACTAATGATTCGTTTTTATTCTAATAAATCATCTATTATTACTATTCAAATATATTTTATCACTTGTTCAAAGATTTTTATATATAGGTATGATTTTATGGAGAGGTAATAAATTTTCACAAGTACAATGTTTTTTTCAGGCAGTATATTCTCATTTCATAATAATGCCGGAAGTTTTAGATATTACAGTAGAAGATCCATCTGATGATTTCCAAAGGATCAGGGATTATGTAGATGTCAAAAACTGTGAGAAACTACCTACATTTCAACCAGAAAAACTTTATGAAGGGTAATATACTAAAAATTACTATTACAAATAGTAAATAATAAATAATTATGAACTGTTTTACTGAATTTAGTACCTATTAAAGCTATTAAAAGAAGACAAGTGAAGACTGACTGACTAATTCTTAGGATAATTTTAGACTCGTTTAACAGTAACAGTAAACTTTATAATGCTAAATACTCTTACATGTCAATAAATATTAATTATTTTTACAGATTCTCACAGGAAATGGTGGATCAAGCACGTAGTAAATACAAAATAAACAAAAAACAAGCTCGCAGAGTTTATGAAATACTTAGACTAAAGAGCACCAATACATCTGATAAGACTTCATACCTAAAGTATAGATTAGATGTAAAGAACCGTCTCAATGCACCGTTTCAGGTAATTTCAAACTGAAAAAGTTAGTTTTTTTAAAGGAACCACAACTTCTAAAAATAGTTTTCTGTAGCTCAAATAAAAAAAAAACTAGCATTACTAGTTAGTAAATAAGTTCTGTGGCTTTTATTTATCTATAGGAATTATAATTGCTACGTATCTGTATGTAATCTTTATTATTTTGTATTAAATATTTGTATTTTTTCAGAAAAAGAAATTAGAAATGAAGAAACTTGAAAAAGTCTTAAAGCCAGATGAATATGCAGCTACGATTAGCAGTGTAGGTGTAAGCGAGACACAGAATCGTCTTTCTGGACAATATCTAGCGATAGAAGAGGAGTACCGACGTGTCATCCACCGCCTGCAGCATTATTGATAACTGTTATTCAGCATGGCCGATGACTGTTATGAAACGTGAATGTGAGAAAACAATTAAAATTCTTGTGAGATAAGTTTTTAATGTTTCCCAATCGATTACTGGTGAAAGATATCATAATTGATGTTCAGTGTTACTCATAATTATTTTATTTCTCATTGTAAAGCTGATAGTATTTTTTATAATGAATACTACAGATTCAACTTTATAATTTGTCTTATTGAATAAATTTTGTGTGATTAACGTTTCTTTTTTTTTGTAAGAATTATATTAATTTTTGAACGGAACGGACTTTGGTAAAACTAGGTGAGAAACCTAAAGAAATACTGGCAAAACTAGGCACTAGTGAGTAAACGTTTGATACGCATATGCTCAAATTTCAAGAAAAAGGCTGAGTTTTTTGGAAATATTTTTGATAAATAAAACACATATTCTTGTACTTTGTTTTATTTCAGTGAGATCCATCTATTTTTATATGTAACATTATTTACATTGTAAGACACTTAAAATGTTCACTTAGTTTATTGGATACAAAAATAGAACTTTATCTAAATCTTACAGTATCGGATTCTATAACAAATAGAAAAGTATCAATTCATTTCTAAATTAAGGAGGTTGGTGCTAATTCAAACAGTTCATGAACTATGCACAAAATCCACGTGAAGCCCGCGGATTTTTTTTCATACATTATATTAGTATAGTATATGTGTGGTCAGCAGCAGTTTAACAATGGACTTTTCTATTGAGACTAGCCCAGTCTTAGGGGGTAACCAATGGAAAATATAATACGGGATAGTTATTAATTAAACTTCAATTTAGGCTTTCACCTCGAAAATAACGCTATGCCAATGGTTAGTTTGTGAAACGTATCTATGCATTTTAGCCATAGAAGTTTCAAATTTTATGGCTAAAATAACAGGAATAATATAAGACGCATATCACAAACTAAAGTTGCTTATCATTTACGCACTTACATGAAAAAAAATAGTAAACAGTTTTTTTATAAGAATTAGCACCTTTTCAAAATAAAAATGAGACATTGAAAAAAAATATATAAAAATGCATAATTTCTATACAGATTAGACCATGTAAAATGTGATATAAAACAATTCGAGTTCATTTGCAAACCGATGGCTTTTTACACTTCTGTCAACAGTCGGTTAGTCGTGCCACCGCTAGATGGCGTGACAACCTTTGTACATTGTTTTAACATAATTTTTGGTACATCCTTGAATTTTAACTAGTATTAAAATCGTTAGGAACATAAAAGTTCTCTCCAAACCATTCACTGTGATCATCCAGGTATCTGTAACGTAATTATTACCTAAAGTAAATTTTATGTAATGCTTTATAATAGCAAGACTCTGATTTCCAATAGAAATTTAGTTTATACTCCTTTGACCTCTGACGAATATAGTTAATAAAATGTATTAACTTTTAATTAAATAATTAAAGTAAATGTTTCAGTTTAAGGATGTGAAAAAAGTTTTTAGCTAACACGCGTCCTCCCACCCAGGATTCTGAATTTTTAACATCTTTAGCTAGCCTGATGTATAATAAAATCTGCAGACAAGTGTTAAATACATTTTTTAAAAACTTACTGTACAAATATGTCGACGTATTTCAAAATTAATTTCAGCTTCATATCTGGCATCTGGGTGGCATTTAGGAAAACCGGTAATATTACTGAAAGAAAAATAATTAATTATTTAACAGCTGTAATTTGAATCGGACACAAATAGTTTTTAGCTGGCCACGATTATGATGCAATCAAAAGTTATTAAATTTTTACTTACACATAAAAAAAATATATATTTATATATAAGATTTCATAAAACTAATTTTATTGCCAGTTCTTCTCTTTCGTTCTACGCCCTTGATTTGAGAACTGGCAGTAAAATTAGAACTTGGCGTTCATAAGTGTACATTATGTTACCTATATGAATCAATGATTTTTTATTTGAATAGTAACTGTTAAAATCACAAAACAACATATGTACATGTATAAATAATTAAATTAATGAAAAATAGTTGCGTAGTTAATAGTTTATATAAGTATGTCGTTCCGATCTAAAAATGATTATTTATATCAATCTCTATTTAAATTATAAATAGCAAGTTAAATGATAAATAATCGAATACAAAGATATTAATAATTTAATTAATAAGATCATTATTATTAATAAACTTACCAAATAGCCTTGCCAAATGTATAGCTCCATACATTCTACAGGGCAAATGTTCCGTGCCCTCTCGTGGTATTAATTCGAATTTTGCTACCTGCAATGTTTATTCGAAAAATATATTAACGATTAATAAACGTTCAGAGTTCTTTGTTTGATTAGATAAGATTCTCCCATCCATAACTTGTAGTATAATGTTAACCTATTGTATATCTTAATATATAAAAATGTTGAGATGTTTGTCCGCGATGGACTCCTAAACTACTTAACTGATTTTAAATTAAATTGCCACAGCGTGAGCAGTCTGGTATTATTATTATATATCTGTGTGTTTTGTCTTTTTTTGTGAAGTCATTATTGTTTTGGGTAACTCTGCTTAGATTAAATTGTATCCACCAAATATATATCCTCACGTGTTTAGACTTAGAACGACAATGGCGGAATTGTGATTTACACAGAAGTCGTTATTTAAAAATATAGTGAAGTGAAGTGAATTGAATATTAAACGTTTTAAAATAATTGTCAATAGGTACGAATCGAACTGAATTTTTTTTATAGTTTTGCCAATTATAGGCAGAATTAATATAATTTTAGTTTGTGTCCGTCCGCGTGTTTATCTAAATATATAAAGCAAAGACGTGTTAGGTACATCACTTATAACTCAAGATCAGCTGGACCGATGTGTTTGCAAAAAAAGTTGTATTAGTGTTATCACCCTAATGAAATCCAAAATTGAGTTACAGATATTATTAGACTGTTAGGCGGAACGAAGTTTGCCGGGTTAGCTAGCAAATTAGGTATTATTTACTTAATTAAATAAAATAGTTTTCTCTTTTGTAAATATTTGAAGCTGTTTTTGTAGGTAAATATTATATTTTATTAAAATTATATGTTAATAACACTAAAAATATAGCAAATTTTTAGTGTTATTAAATTATATTAAAATAATTAAATAACTTTCGATAATATGTAGAAGTGAGAACGGAAAACTAAAAACTAAACCGTTATTAAATATGCTCTATACATGATTTTAAAAAGAATTTAATTAAATTTATTAGTGTCTACAGAACTTATCAAAAAATAATTAATTTAAGTAATCTGGTAAAAAATATCGAATTTATAGTGTTAGACTAAAATCAGGTATTCGCACTGTCTCAATAGCAGGCTTCATACAAATATGGTTCCCTTACCTTATCCATGAGAGTTGATAGAGGGGTCCTTGTGTACGGTCGATACGAGTTCACGCGATCGGCTTCTCCCCGGTACTCGCTCGTCGATGACCCGCTACTGCCCACACTATAAAAACCAGTTACTAATTAATAATATATTACTAACTAATTTTTTTTTCAATTGCTACTTTTACATTATTACGCAACGCGTATAGCCCAGTCATATTAGGTAAGAAAAGGGGTCAACCTCGGAATGAAAGATAATAAGCTGCAAATTGGTATGAACCTTTGTTTTGTCATTCTAAATGTTGTCTCAAAAGTCACAATCGTTATCGTGTCCGCGTCTTAAGATATTCAAGGTCAAAGGTCACAAAAATCGGTTTTTCGCGAATATCTGGCTTCCTATCGGTTAAATGAGATTTGCATTTATTATAAAAGTTGTAGGCTATAAAATTCCCTACAACTTTTGTTTAAACTTTTTTTTCATACGACCAACCGTTTTGAAGGTAGAGCGCGAAGTGCACATCGTACAGTCATATACGGCCTAATGCAAGGTCAAGCGTGAGTTATGGTTATCAGTACGTTATAAAGTCAATTATTTACTTGGAAATTATAATTATTAAACAATGCCTATTATTTATGTACTAACTATTAATTATTTATATTTAATTAAAGTAAGTAACTTGATTATTTATATATAATTATTCATATTTAACTATTTAAGTATAAAATATTATTAATTCTGGATTATATATTTTAGTTTTATTTTAAGTTAACACGACATTATATATCTTTTCTTTAAAACGCGTAAATTTCTCAATACTTATATACCTGGAAATACTTGTCCCTACCCTATGCCCTTTTCTATTCATTGCCGGGACAGATGTTCTATAGTATTCAAGGCCACTCTCTCCACTTTGTATGAGTCAAGATTATTCGTTAGTTTGAAATTGTACCGTTGCAACTACGGACGTACGGTTTTAAGAGCTATGGCTGATTTGTGTTTTATATGTGATAAGAAACTTTAAGAAGGTGTTTCTGTGAATGTCGTACGTGGTTTACAAACTTTAAAAACTGCAAGTATTGAAAGAAATGATGGACATATAGACTATTTAAATACTTTAAGTTCTGTAAATGTGCATTCCGAGTGTCGAAAAGTGTACACGAGTAAAAATGTTATTATTGCATCAAAACGACGCACAGATGAGAGTAAACCTTCAACGTCAAGTGCACCTCGTAAAAAACGAAATGAAGTCTTTGATTTTGGAAAGTTATGCTTATTTTGTGGCCAAGAAGCTGATGAAATAGCAGAAAAGAAAAAAATTAAAGTATAGACGGACAATAAGTAATGTAAGTACTCTTGCATTCAAAGACAACGTAATTAAGAGAGCAGAAGAACGAAACGATTCCTTAGGAGAATTAGTAAAGGAACGTATATATTATTACGAGTATGATTTGATCGCTGCTGAAGCAAAGTATCATACTATTTGCTATACCAACTTTTTAACCCGAGTACCATCTGCAGATAAAAAGCCTCGCCAAGATGATCAAGTCACTCAAGCAATGAAGGAGATTTTTTATTATATAGAAAATATTGAAGATTCTCAATTTACTTTGAAAGAACTTAAAGATGCCCCTACGGAATACATACCTGACGATAAGACAATTATTACAAAATTACAACAAAAGTATTTAACTGATATAATAATCACAAAAAAAATTGGATCATTTACAATTATATCTTTCCGTGATACACAGCTTAACGTATTATCAAAAGCTTGGTACGAAAATAAAAAAAGTACTCCTGTAGAAGAACGTCTACGGATTGTAGAAGCTGCTGCGGCTATTATTAGGGAAGACATCAGATCATCTGTAGTTGAAACAAAAACGTATCCACCTCCGAATAAAATGCTAGATTGTATTAATGAAGAAATACCAAAAACATTATCACATTTTTTGGAAGAAATGATATTAAAAAATAGAAAAGGACAAGTAGATCATTTAAAAACGAAATGCACATCTATTAGCCACGCAATAATGGCTTCGATACGAGAACGTTCATTTTCATCACAGCTACTGTTGGGCCTTTCCGTATTTCTTCACAGAAGATATGGGTCTAAAAAATTGTTGGATGTTTTATCATCTTTAGGATTTGCTGCATCATATAGTAATACCATACAGTATGAAGTTTCAGCAGTTTACCATCCACAACCTCGTATTTTACCATCAGAGTCTGGTGCGTTGGTACAATATGTTGGAGACAATGCAGATATTAATGTCAGTACTCTTGACGGTAATAATACTCTTCACGTTATGGGAATGATAAAAATAATTACTCCGAAAGATGCTGTAATTTATGATGACCGCATAAAAAAATGTACAACTAAACCGAGTGCAAAAGAGTTAGCAGCAATATCACATGTATCTCTTTTAGCATATGAAAAGCCAGTTGTACCTGGGTACAGCAAGATTCAAGTCCAAAATCTACATGATGATCAAGTACTGATTGAAAAAAAATTTAATGCAGTTGATTTGTTGTGGTTATACGGAAAATGGAAGAATCTTTCACCGTTGCCAGGGTGGAATGGCTATCTTCAACAACTTACGAAAAATAATCAAAATTTTTCAACTTCTCAGGTTATATTTCTACCTTTCATTGATCATCCTGCCAGTAATTTAGACACAATTTATACAACTTTACATAGTGCTATAAATATTGCCAAGTCACATCAACAAAAAACGTGCATAATTACATTTGATCAGCCCCTGTACTCAAAAGCACGTGAAATGGTTGCTGCGTCAGATGCAAACTCAGACTTGTCTAAAACAGTTGTCAAACTTGGAGGATTTCATATGCTCATGTCTTTTCTTGGATGCATAGGACATGTAATGGACGGTAGTGGTCTCAAGGAAGCTTTAAGTAAAATATATGCTACAAATTCGGTCGACAAAATGTTGAATGGTCACGCTTATGCAAGAAGTATCAGAGGCCATATATTATTACGACTTGCATTATCAATAAAGATTTTTGAAGAGATGAAAATTGAAAATTGTGTGTTAGATGAGTTAATTGAACAGATAACTAGTCGCGATGTTTCCTACGAAGATGTTGAAGGATGTACGAGCAGCTCCAACTCGTTAATTGATCAATTTCAGGATAAACTAAAAGAATTAAAAGCTCGAGGTCCCACGGCACAGTTATGGGTGCAATATTTTGAAATGGTATCAATAGCCCTAGATTTCATTCGCGCTGAAAGGCTGGGACTTTTTCAAGAACATTTGGATGCAGTGCGAAAAATGCTGCCCTATTTTCATGCTGGTGGTCATTTCCTATATGCGAAATCAGCTCATTTGTATCTTCAAGATATGTTAAAACTTGAGGAGACAATGGATCAACAGGCTTTTGAGAACTTTAAAAACGGATTCTTTACTGTAAAACGAACAGAAAAATTCAATTCTGGTACATGGACAGACATGGTAATCGAGCAAAGTCTGATGAAATCTATGAAGACAGAAGGAGGAGTATCTCGAGGCCGAAGTACACAAGAAAGTGTTTTATGTAAGTGGGTATATGCTATGTATGCCACGAATACAATTTGTGAAGAAATTGAACGGTTTTGTAACATTTCTTTCGATTCTGTGGAACAACATGTTGATGCTAGAGATTCACGAATAAAAAGGGATGATACTGATGTAAATGAACTGGTTGGTTGGTTTACGCTTCATAATCCCTTTCCAAATACGAATCAGTTGGTATCCTTAGCTTCAGGAATCGTTGGAAATGACCAAATTAATTGTCACCGAGCCCATGAAATCGGATTGCAATCTATGGTAAAGATAACTGGTTTGAACTTCAACGAAATAAAGTTAAAACGCGTCGATAAGGTTTTACCGCTTTCAGCCATTAACAAATCTGTCAAAATTAATGATTGTAAAGTTTCTATAGATCCAATGTTACTTTTCCAGAGAATAACTGTAAGCAAAAAATTTGAAAGTAATTTACAAGAATATCTTCAGTATGAACTAAGCCCGTATCCGACATCTTTATTTGATAGTAATGGCATGAGAAAAACCACGAAAGCAACATTATATGACAATATGATGCCTGTCGTTATCGATCTTGATGAAAATAATGTAACATACATCATCGATGGTGGATTTCTTCTGCATCGCGTCGTATGGAGCAAAGACGATACTTTCTCTATTATTTTAAATAAGTACATTAAATATTTACAAACACATTATGGCTCAGCAATTGTTGTTGTATTTGACGGATATTCGGACTATAGTAAAAATATTAAAGCACTGGAACAACGAAGAAGAACTGCTGCACTTTCAAAATCATATGAAGTTTGTTTTGACGAAACAATGGTTGTGCCAATCAGTCAAGAATTTTTTTTATCAAATCGGTCTAATAAAAAAAAATTTATCGACATGCTTGTTGAAAAATTTAAAACTGTTAATATCACAACAAAACAAGCCAGAGATGATGCTGATGTTCTCATCATTGACACAGCTATTGCCTTATCAGAACATCAAAAGACTGCTGTCATCATAGGAGAAGATATCGATTTGCTCGTTATTTTAATTGGACGTACTCAGTCACATCATCAGGAAATTTTTTTGAAAAAAGTTGGCAAAGGCAATGTCAAAACACAAATATATTCTACTAAAAGTTTTGACCAATATCCTCGTACTAAAAAGCACATTTTATTTTTACACGCATTCAGTGGCTGTGACACGACTTCTGCGCTATTTAAAAAAGGAAAAAAAACTGTTACTAGAGCATTGGAAAAAATTCCTGATTTAGATAAACTGGTGGAAGTATTTCAACAAGAAAACTGCCCAAAACAAACATTATTAGAAAATGGAGTGCGCATCTTGTTGGCATTATATAATGCTCCAAAATCTGAGGACAACATTGATCATTTCCGCTACACGCAATTCATCAAATTTACAAAACTAAATAAACCTGTACAACTGTCAACACTTCCACCAACAAGTGTAGCAGCTCATCAACACATAAAACGTGTCTACTACCAGATTCAAACGTGGTTAGGGAAGGACTTAGAACCTCAAGAATGGGGCTGGATGCTTGAAAATGAAATCCTGGAGCCCATACGAACGTTATTACCTCCAGCACCAGCCGAACTACTAAACGTAATATTTTGCAATTGCAAAAATGGTTGTGGTTCCCGCTGTGGATGCAGAAAATCAGGGCTACAATGTTCTTTAGCTTGCGGCCAGTGCAACGGACAAGCTTGCCTCAACGCTTCACTGTATCCAAGTAATCCCGATGAAGAAAATACATATGATCCCGATATTCTGGAAGGTTTGGAGATGAACATGACAGATAATGAGGATGATGACAATGAATCGAACATTTTTGAGCGACAAGAAGAAGAAGAAGACGAAGAAGAAGAAGATAATTAGCTTCCATTTCCAATTTCATTACAATTAAAATCAACAAAGATACTTTTGATATTTGAACTCACATTTTGATAAATGTATATTATGCCGTATTTAATAATAAATAAAAATATGTGTAAAATATATACTCTTACTATCATTTTAACTTAAAATAAAACTAAAATATATAATCCAGAATTAATAATATTTTATACTTAAATAGTTAAATATGAATAATTATATATAAATAATCAAGTTACTTACTTTAATTAAATATAAATAATTAATAGTTAGTACATAAATAATAGGCATTGTTTAATAATTATAATTTCCAAGTAAATAATTGACTTTATAACGTACTGATAACCATAACTCACGCTTGACCTTGCATTAGGCCGTATATGACTGTACGATGTGCACTTCGCGCTCTACCTTCAAAACGGTTGGTCGTATGAAAAAAAAGTTTAAACAAAAGTTGTAGGGAATTTTATAGCCTACAACTTTTATAATAAATGCAAATCTCATTTAACCGATAGGAAGCCAGATATTCGCGAAAAACCGATTTTTGTGACCTTTGACCTTGAATATCTTAAGACGCGGACACGATAACGATTGTGACTTTTGAGACAACATTTAGAATGACAAAACAAAGGTTCATACCAATTTGCAGCTTATTATCTTTCATTCCGAGGTGAAAGCCCTAATATGACTGGGCTATAGGTATATAGTACAAATACTAATGACGTATGTCAATTAAAAAAAAGTATTTTAAAATAAATATTCGGTTACGTTTCTTCATCCTTTTAAGCCGACTTAAAAATGGAAGTTCAAAATCTACATTTTTTTTCGAAAACTAAGCCTTGTATTCCAATTTCCAATACAGTCTCCAAATACACTAGATAGTGTACTCCAAATAGAAAAATCGTTTCTCAGATCTTAACCTCACTTAACATCAGGGGAGCCCCCTGCCCGTTTGCCCCCTGTTCTATAAAAAAAACTCGGCCCCTTAGTACTTTAAAAATATAAAAAATACGGTTTTTAACATTCGAGAGACATTGGCATTAAGAGATAAGAAATTAGAATGACTGAATTTGACTTGAAATTACCTTGAAGAGTGCGTTTCAAAGACCTTTGGTTCAGTGGTAGTGGGAACAACATTTGCATCTTCACTTTCCGATTGCGACACAGCTGACTTATGTGAACGCAGTCTAAAAAATACTAGCAATTATTTTCTACATACTACACATATTATAAAGGGTTTGGGGACCCAAACGACCAATCCATTTATTTGGATACGTGGCATTTAATAACATGCAGGGCAGCCATCATTCTGTAGCCAATGGCATTCCCTAACCTCCTCAGGCACTTCTTCCATTAAATTCGGGAGATCATTTTGCAGAAAATTTAAATAATTATGAGATGATAAATTTCCCGGCAGTTCGAAAGGACCAATAATTATCCTTTTCAATATACAATGTACCTGTCCAATAATTTACTTTGAACTGGTATTGCGACCTCTCTTCTCGCATCAAATTTGGATTCGAGAGTTTCCAGCTGTGCAGATTATATTTAAGTATCCGTCTTTTTTTAAAGTTGATTCTTCGCTCCATAGAATTTTTCACACATATTATAAAGGGTTTGACAAAATAATTACTTTAGTTACAATCGTATTATCATAGAAAATTAACAATAACTGTGATACACTTAAGCAGCCCTAAGTATATTTGGACCATAACGGAAATATATCAATAATATTCGTATCTAAACAAATTGTATGTATAATTAACATTTCCCATTATTTATATACATAAAATAATTTTGGATTAAATACAACTGTTTCCTATGAACAACAAAATTTGTCTGTTCGTTTGTCTCGCTAAAATTCGAGAATGCTGTACCGATTTAATTAATTTTGATCTTGAAATGTGGAATGTTTTCCCTGAGAAACATGTTACCCTACATATGAAATTGATGTTGTGTTGTAGTAGAGACCCATAGAGGAGATAAATATTTATAGGAATACTAGCTGACCCGGCAAACGTTGTTTTGCCATGTTTTTGTGCCAAAAAATTAAAGTTTATAATTAACAAAAAAAAACATTAGGGATGATTGTAGAGGGGTGAAAATTTATGGTTGCATGTATTTTTGTATGGTGTATCGTAAAAAAATAAAAACGAAAAATTTTGTCTAAAAAATAAATTAAAAAATTTAGGGGTGGACCACCCTTAACATTTAGGGGGATGAAAAATAGATGTTGTTCGATTCTCAGACCTACCCAATACGCACACAAAATTTCATGAGAATCGGTCGAGCCGTTTCGGAGGAGTTCGGTTACTAACCCCGTGACACAAGAATTTTATATATTTGATTTAAAAAAAAAACAGTGGCGCTACAACCTCTTTAGGTCTTGGCCTCAGATTTCTGAATCTGTTTCATGATCATTTTTACATCTAATAGGCAAGTAGGTGATCAGCCTCCAGTGACTGACACACGTCGTCGACTTTTTGAGTCTAAGACATGTCGGTTTCCTCACGATGTTTTCCTTCACCATTCGAGCAAATGTTAAATGCGCACATAGAAAGAAAGTTCATTGGTGCACAGCCGGGGATCGAACCTACGACCTCAGGTATGAGAATCGCACGCTGAAGCCACTAGGCCAACACTGCTAATAGGCTACTGTTGCTTATAGGAATATTAATATTTTCTTTATTTGTTGTCAAATATCTTTGGGTATAATATAGTAAAAAAATATAAGCATTTTAATATAATGTTTTGCTGTCAAATATGTTATAGATAGAACATGGATTTGTAAATGTCTTTGGGTATTTAATTGACTGTTACTGTATGAATATATCTTTAATAAATAATTAAAGTCCTAAACCGATTTTGATATTTTTTGTGTATGATTTACAATAAGATTTTTTTTCTTAATTAAAGATCTGCATACAACGTCTGTCTTTTATTATGTATTAATAAAAATATATCGTTAGAATTCAAGTAAAAATAGAGAAAAAATCTGGCTCGACGAAGAAAGTTAGAGAGGCTAGAGTTAGAGGCTTCAGCATACGACTCTCATCCGTGATATCGTGGGTTCGAACCCCGGCTGTGCCAATGGATGTTCTATGCGCGTCGTGAGAAAACCGGCGTAACTCAAACCCATAAATCGATTACATATGTCAGACTGATCTACTTAATATTTACGAAATAAAAATGATCGAAACGGATGCAATCTGATATATCTATCACTGGAGAACTGATAATAGTTAAATAATAAAATCTAATCTAACCTTAAATAACTGTATGCAGTTTAGTGAAATAGTAAAAAAGATTTGTCCCATACCTCACACGGGGGCATTGAGACAAACAAATACCTTCGAGCAACAGCCAACGGCTTGGAATCACCATTCTTCTCTTTCTCTATTTTCTCTACTTTATCGCATTTATTCGTTTCAATATCAGATTTAACTTCTATTTTCTCGTTAATTTCATCTGTCCTCTCTATTTTGACATTGACATCAATTTGCGAAGGTCCCGCCTCTATTGCGTTATCTTCTATCCGTTCTTCTTTTATCTCTACTTTTGTAACACTTTTTTCGGGTTTTTCTCTTTTCACTAATGGTTCTGAAAAATTAAGAGTTATACTTTTATACAATTGATAATTTTATAACAACTAAGACGCAATAATATTAATATTTAAAACAATGTTTTTTATTTCACAAGATTCGATCCCATTAATGCGGTGCTTAGCAACGCAGGAATGAAAATGAGACAATTAAAAAAAGAATTATTAAAACGTGCTAAATTATCTCAACTTTTTAACATATTTCAAGTTTAAAATGATAGATCACCATGCATGCTTTAAAAGTATTTGTAATTAATTGAAGTAAGTAAAAAAATCATTAATATTTTAAAAATTTAAATCCACCCATTTTAAACCATTAAACTATACTATTGAAAATTATATCTAACTACATTTAGATCCAAGTAAAATGCTTACCATCGTCCTCGGGGTCCGGTGGTAGATGAGCGTATTCTTGAAGAGGACTCTTCATATCTTTCTCTTCTTCATCAGGTGATTGGTATTCCTGGTCTTCTTCTGTGTTTACGCTTGTTGGGCTGAAATGTTATACTTTGCTATGAAGACTTGATTTTGCAAGTTTGTTTATTTAAAGACTAAAAATCTCCGAAACCGATTTACATTCAATTCATTTTGACCTAGTGATTAAGGTTTTTTTAACCCTGGTACCTATTATTTGGTGCACATATATAGGTTTTGAGTATAATTTTTTTTTATGTTTAGCGCAACCGTGCGTTAGTAATAATTCAGGACGTTTTTGCCATATGAGAGACCTATCTGTCTGTGATTTAAAAACGAAAATATTAGTACACTGAAAAATGTATCGGACCGATGCCTTAATGGTTTAAAACCCTAATGAATGAATTTTAAAATTGTACGGGCAAGGCACGCACACAGCAACAGCACATCATTTCGCCGCATCATCATTTTACACTTTAACCTAATTTAATTACTTTCAGTACGTTTGTAGACATCAATCACGTCGCGCGTCACTCATTATCATTTAGAAATAGTATCAAGTAATTATTTCTCCCAATAAACTCTTGTAAACTTTTACATACAGTTTTATCATTTATCAACAATCTATCATCATCGGCTAGTACCCGAACATTGGTCCTTCGAGCCTCCGAACAGGCGGGATTAAAACACGCGTCGTGTGACCTGGATACGTGTCAGTGTTTCCGGTGAAGTGACGTGGTAGTTCTCAGCCACTTAAGGAGGATTCTTACTGTATCACAAGATATACAGTAAGCAGCAGCATTCACTTTTTGAGCTGATCAAGGAGCTCGGAAAGACATCAGGGAGCGTGCATACCAAGGTGCACACAGAACCAGGAGACGTCTGATTCAAGTAAGATCTTTCCTATTTATCTTCTACTCAAATCATCATGTTGAGGATGGAGGATATTATTGCTACACAAGAGCAGGTGGTAGGGGGTATTGATCAACTCTACACTAATTTCAAAAAGGATAGTTCCGACCGCAAGACACCGGAGTACATCCAGAAGCGATTGAAAACTCTAGACCAATATTGGAACGAGTTTCACAACAACCATATCAATTTGTTATCATGCGAAGATAAATCTCATAATTACTTTACTTCTCAACAATACGAGCAAGTAAAGAATAAATACATCAAAATTAGGGAGACTATTCAGAGTTACAGGCCCGGGACACCAGTTATAAAGCCACCATCTTTTATGCCTAGCCCGTCAGTGGCGCCGAGGCAAGCCCAAGATCAGATTCAACCAACGACGTCCCGGGGCTCCAGCAGCAAAACAGAGGATATGCTCAAAAAACAAGCTAGCAATTTTAAGGCGTTTATGAGAACCGTTACCAGCGTTGACCTCGACTCAGTATCAGAGAAGTGGGAGTTTGAGGATGTGCTGCGCAACTTACAGATCCGTTGGTCAGCTATCGACAGCCTCCATTGGGAATTAGATAGCGAACTTGGCGGGTCTAACCAAGAATATGAACAACAGTTCAACGAGTACGAGTCTCATTACAATAAAATGAAGAAGGCCATTAACAAGAAAATGTGGTCAGTCGCTCATGTCGAAAAATCAACCCCAAAAATAGAAATACCATCATTTAACGGGAACTATTCGCAATGGGTATCCTTCAAGGATTTATTTACAGAAACAATCCACAACAACTCATCACTTTCAAACGCTCAAAAGATGCAGTTTTTAAAAGGGAAGATCAAGGGAGAAGCAGAACGTTTAATACAGCATCTTAATATTTCTTCAGAAAATTATTCTGTCTGTTGGGAGATCCTTGCGCATCGATATGATAACAAGAAGCTCATATTCACTTCACTTATCGGTACTCTCATGAATGTACCTACTGTGCAACATTTATCCATCAGCAACATCAAGAGGCTACATGATACAGCCAACGAATCATTGAATGCCATCAAGAACCTAGGAATAGACATCACTTCCTGGGATCCATTGCTAGTATACCTTTTGTCTCAAAAATTAGATGTCGAGTTATATAACGATTACATGGAATCGTTAAAACAGCCGAGAGAGTTACCAAAATTAGCTGATTTCATGGAATTTCTAGAGACGAAATTCACTACCTTGGAGACATCAAAGCAGAAGAACCCTACACCTAAACCACTCATCAACAATAACGTATCAAAATACCACGCGAGTCAAAAACCCGCACACCATTACAATGCCCTAGTATCGAACGCTAAACCGATAAAACAACACATACCTACTACGCGTACAACGATATTTAAGTGCCCTATATGCAGTACCAATGATCATGGGATATATTTCTGCCAAAAATTCTTGAACATGCCCGCTTATCTCAAGAAAAAGACGGTCCTGCAAAACGAAATTTGTCCAAATTGCCTACATAGACACACAGGAAAACCATGCATTTCTGAAAATAGGTGTCGGGAGTGCAATAGAGACCACAATTCATTATTGCACCACGCGTTTACGTCATCGAACGCACAACAAGCAAAATCAAGTGTGAATGCACCGAATGAACAAGTCCAAAGTTCACACGTGTCGCAAAACAAATGCTCTGAAACTTTACTTGCAACTGCTCTAATCAAGGTAAAAGCAGTTAATGGAGTCTATCATACCATGCGAGCACTCCTGGATCAAGGGTCCCAAGCATCCCTTATATCAGAAAATGCAGCTCAGATTTTGAAAATTCCACGACAGCGATGTGTCGGCGTCATTTCAGGAATAGGCGCGAAAGAAAGTTCATGCAAAGGATTGATAAACATAGAATGCGCATCAACGGTCGGCGACTTCAAGTTTGAAACCGACGCCTACATCATGAATCAATTAATAAGAAATCTACCAAGTACGTCATTTTCAAAACCAGACTGGTCGTACCTCGACCAAATCAAGTTAGCAGACCCGGAGTTTTATGATAGTCGCCCTGTAGATATATTACTAGGAGCTGACGTATACTCAGTTATACTTATGGACGGTATTTGTAGAACAAATGCAAATCTACCGACTGCGCAACAAACTAAGCTCGGTTGGATACTCAGTGGGAATGTCAAAACGTTTCACTGCAATGTTATTCTAAACAACTTACAAGATATTCAGTCGTTTTGGGAGATAGAAGAAATAACCGAGTCATCAAAATTATCATTAGAAGATCAAGAGTGTATTGAGCTATACAAATCATCCACAACAAGAAAAGATGATGGCCGATACGAGGTGAGGTTACCTATGAAAAAGGACTATCAAGAAAAATTGGGCGAATCCAAGACAAAAGCCGTAGCACAATTTTACCACTTAGAAAGAAAATTACAAAAACAACCGGAGATTGCGAAACAGTATAAGCAATTTATGAACGAGTACATTGCACTTGGACATATGATTCCGTGTAACAAAACACCGAATCAGCTACCTACATGTTATCTACCTCACCATGCCGTATTACGTAGCGAATCGACAAGCTCGCCTTTACGCGTAGTGTACAATGCCGCGTCAGCCACAGCAACAAAATACAGCTTAAATGACCTCATGTGCCGGGGTCCAAATTTACAACAGGATCTGCAGTGTCTCATAATCAAGTGGAGACAATATCAGTATGCATTTACTGCGGATATTGAGAAAGTGTATAGAGGAATATTGTTGCACCCCGATGATCAGCAACTACAGAGGATAGTGTGGAGAGATGACCCATCACAACCTTTACAAGATTACCAGCTCGTGACCTTGACCTACGGGTTCAAGGTCGCCCCATATTTGGCAATGATGACCCTCAAACAACTCGCCCAAGATGAGAGAAAGAATTATCAAGGCAGCTCTGCGCCTGACATCTTAGAGAATTCATTTTACATGGATGACTTAGTTCACGGGGCGCATACTACGGATGAAGCTAAACAATTAAAACAGGACATGATCAAACTTTTAAGAGCGGGAGGATTTAATCTCAGGAAGTGGAAATCCAATGTAACCGAACTCCAAGAAAGGTTAAATGAACAACAAAACTTTGACTTCAAGCAGGCTGAGTCATCGAAAACGTTAGGAGTAGGCTGGAATCCCAAGGATGATAATTTTATATTCAGTCCAGTAAAACTGCCCGAAAACAAACCAACAAAAAGGAATTTATTATCAGACATGTCCAGAATTTATGATCCTTTAGGATGGCTAACACCAATTACCACCAAACTTAAAATATTATTCCAAGAAACATGGAAATCAGACGCACAATGGGACGAACAAGTGTCCGAGGAGATTGCCGCTGAATGGCAGAAAATCAAGATCGATCTACACAATTTAGATCTATTCAAAATACCAAGATGGTTAAAAACACAAGAAAATTCCGAAGTAGAGCTCCACGGGTTTTGCGACGCAAGCATAAAAGCGTTTGCTTGTGTGGTATATTGCAAAACAAGCTACAACGGCGGAACTTATGTTATACCTATAGCAGGGAAGTCCAAGTTAGTACCTGTGAACAAACATATTACGCTTCCTCGTTTGGAACTTAGTGGCGCGATGCTACTATCAAGATTAATGGCCAAAACCAAAGAATGCTTAAACACCTTCGAAAACCGGGTCGATTCGATGGTTGTTTTAGGGTGGCTCAATGGCGAACCGAACAAGTGGAATGCTTTTGTAGCCAATCGTGTGACACAGATAACAGACACGATGCCGTCGGAATGCTGGAGATATGTCAGGTCTCAAGAGAATCCAGCAGATTGCGCCAGCCGAGGAATAACAATCAATCAACTTCAGGAACACAATCTCTGGTGGCGAGGCCCAGAATGGCTCCCTACATACGAGCAAAAGCAAGATATTCCCATCCCCACTACAGAGCTGGAGTTGAAAAAACAAATACAAGTACACATCGCACAAGTAAGCGAAGGCTATGACGTTGTAGGATACCTACTCAACAAATTTAGCTCATTGGCAAAAGCAATAAGAGTGTTGGCACGGGTGCGAAAATGCCTACCGTGGAAAAAGAGCTCAGGTTTCATAACAGTAACTGATATAAACGAAGCGGAAGCAATAATTATCAAATATGTACAAAACGAGCAATTCGCAGATGAAATTGAAGATTTAAAAAAGAAGAAAGGAGTTTCGTGTAAGAGCAAACTATTCAGCTTGTGCCTAATTTTAGATGAACAAGGAATCTTAAGAGTTGGAGGCCGGCTGAAAAACGCTCAAATTGAATACAATATGAAACATCCCATAATTGTCGACAAAAGCACGCTTTTTTCGGATCTCATCATCGACCAGGCGCACCAGGACACTTTTCACGGCGGCGCTCGAATGACAACCAGTTTTCTAAGACGGAAATACTGGCTTCTCGGCGGCATTCAAGCCACCAAGAAACGGCTCCGCAACTGTGTGAAATGTAAAAGGCATAACAATAACAACAACCATCAGATTATGGGAGATCTACCCTCAGCTCGAACAAACCCATCGAGACCATTCTACCACACAGGGGTAGACTATACAGGCCACGTTTTTATCAAGACAAACAAGGGTCGTGGCATCAAAACCATGAAAGGTTACGTTGCAGTCTTCATTTGCATGGTAACCAAGGCCGTGCATCTGGAACTGGTCTCGGACCTTACGTCCTCAGCCTTTCTAGCAGCCTTGCGCAGGATGGCAGCACGACGATCAGTACCTACCCATCTGTATTCGGACAACGGCACAAACTTTCAACATGCCAACAAGGTACTACAACAAGAATATACAGAACTAAAAAACAAGATAGAACAAGAATTTGATCAAAACTTCATATCAGAGATCAGTGAAATGGGGATAACTTGGCACTTCAACGCCCCTTCATGGCCGTCTGCAGGAGGCCTTTGGGAAGCTGCTGTGAAGAGCCTAAAACACCATCTGAAACGAGTAGTTGGCGAAACAAGACTTACATTTGAAGAGTACAGCACTTTGTTAGCTCAGTTGGAGGCGTGTATGAACTCAAGGCCTCTATGCCCTCTAACAGAAGATCCAGAAGACTTGGACTTCCTAACACCTGCACATTTCCTAGCATGTGGTCCAACACTCACCATATATGAAACAGAAAGAGACTTGCGTACAAGATGGCAACTAACACAAAAGATATTTACAGATATATGGAACAGGTGGAGATCAGAATATCTTACTCAACTATCAAAGAGAAGTAAATGGAGAAAACCACAAGACAACATTAACATGAATGACGTAGTTATCATCAAGGAAGATAACTTACCGCCTGGGAAGTGGGCGTTGGGTCGAGTGGTTGACTTACATGACAGAAGGATATTATGCTTATGTCAGATAATCAACACCACTTACTAGCATTGTGGAAGAACCAAACATCTATAATCGAGTCAGAGTACAATGTCTTAAAGAGAACAGAAGACACATTAAATAAACAGCAAAAACTAATCAATCAACAGACTTTAAATTTTGAAAAAACTATAAATAGCGTGAAATTGGAACTGCAAAACACAGTCAGCGTAAATGAGTTTGCGCTTGGCGCTATTACGGCAACCAACATGCTTCAATGTTTAAAAAACATACAAGAGATGCTTTTAGACACCCTTACAGATATTTATCAAGGAACCTTCAACTTTCACATCATAACTCCAAACCAACTAAGGAAAGAATTAAATATTATTTCGAATCAAATATCAAATGAATTATGCTTACCCATTGACAATACCATGACTGACCTAAGAAAGATATATCACTTGTTAAAAATCAAGACCAGGTTCACAGAAAGTTATGTATTTTTCGAAATCAAGGTGCCTTTAGTTCTGAGGGACTCCTACGAATTGTATAGAATTACTTCAATACCAAGGAAGGTACAAAGTTATAACATGTTAAGTATTGTGCCTACTTCCGAATATGTAGCTATAAACATACACAAGGACACATACATCGAGATGACAGAGACAGACGCAACATCATGCTTGCACAATGGAGACATTCTGTGTTGCCAACTACTGTCAAGACCCATTTATCACATTAGAGATGAATTTACCTTTTGTTCAAAGAATAAATCCTCAAATGAGTGCAATTATGTAATTGACCTTTGTAAAGACAAATGGTTACAAACAAACAGACCAAACACTCACCTATTCTTCATATGCAATCAAACAAAGGCGAGAATCATATGTTCGGATCAAGTTACCGTCGAACTGATAACAGGCGCTGGCTTACTAACAATAGACGATAAATGTATTATAAAAACAGATGATTTCATACTACACGGGCATAAACAGCGTCTTAGCAGAGTGGATAATAAGGCTGACATTAGTCTCCCTGTATTATCGCCGATTAACAACTACATCAATATAACCGTTCCGATCATACCCCCGACCATTGACACGCAAGAGTCAGACAAGGCGTTGGAGGACATACGGGACAACATACAGAAGGTGAAGGAGAGCGCGACCCTGGCGGCCAGCGTCTCCTACCACGACGTGCACCACTACGTGGCCATCTACTGCATCGTGGGAGCGGGCGCAGCGCTGGCGGCTGGGCTGGCCTGCCGCCGCGCGCGCGCCCCCGCCGGACCGACGCCCTCACCGAGGCGTCAGTGTCAGTGCATCAGCATGAAAACATTCAGTGAATGCGATAACCCGGTTGTCGATGTTTCAAGTGAAAGGATCAGTGAAACAATTTAGAGACTTTATCATGCTTAGTACTTATTTAGAAATATTTAAACTAATCTGGGAATTACTTAATATTAATTTCAAATAAGAATAGTATCAATAATCAAGTAAAATATATTTTAACTTTAAAGAAAGTTTGTCAATCACCATGTTAGAGTAAGGTCATCAAGTCACTTTCTCTCTCCTATTCCGCCCCCGGGAGCATGTACGGGCAAGGCACACAGCAACAGCACATCATTTCGCCGCATCATCATTTTACACTTTAACCTAATTTAATTACTTTCAGTACGTTTGTAGACATCAATCACGTCGCGCGTCACTCATTATCATTTAGAAATAGTATCAAGTAATTATTTCTCCCAATAAACTCTTGTAAACTTTTACATACAGTTTTATCATTTATCAACAATCTATCATCATCGGCTAGTACCCGAACAAAAATCAACTAAAAATGTACTAACGTAAAATATAATATGCCACGAATAATACTTACAAATTATTATACTGTCCACACATTTCTTGATACTGTGGTAATTCTTGTTTGTAGAGCATGTGCCCTCGGAATATAAAGTCGAAATATACACGTAATCCGTCAGCCACTTCCCGAACTAGATTCAATCTAAAAACAATTCGTACTTTTGAAATAAATTGGCATTTGAATGTTCCTAATACATTTTTATATGGACAAAAATATAGTACATACAGTAGTACCTACTAAACGAGTGAGAAGTGTTGGCCTAGTGGCTAAAGCAATCCACCAATGAAATTTTTCTATGTGCGCAAGTGAACACTTCTCTCACTCGTTTAGTACTGCTGCACATAGTATATTTTTATTAGTGAAGGCAAACAGTGATATCCACAGAAGGCTGAACATAAATAAAAATAATAATAATGAAGCTATAAATAAAAGCAAATGTATACAAATATCGAAGAAATTCATAAAACCTAATATTTAGGGATTATTATTATTAACATTCGAAAGACTACACTAAATTGGATAATTATTTTTTGGGTTTATTACTCACGAATATGTTTGTTTAAGTAAAATGTTATAAGTATTGAATAATTTGTAAACTATACGTGAGAGAGTTGAGTGTGACAGAGGTTTTATTGGAAAAGGTTATACAAACAACACACTTTGATCTTTTTTGAGTAATATCGCAGTACACAGCTAGTTATAAAAGTAAATGTAAAAAGCAAACTATTAACACAGACAGCACAATTGTTTTGCTTTCATTGCTATGAGAAATAAAGGACGAGCGAAAAAGTGTTATACTAAGTGCTTTCAAAAATTATTCTAACTTCGCAAAGCAGGAATAATAGTTGTTACATAGATATACAATAATTAGACGTTCAAACTTCTATAAATATATGATAATAAATGGTATATTTAAAATTAATGGTCAGCCTTAATTCACGTCATGTAGTGTGAAATATGTCGCTCAATATATGTATTGTAATGAAAAAACGTGGGTCGCATAATATTAATATATTTCGACATTTTACTGCTTTAATAATTTAAAGTTTTTTATACTCAGCAACCTTGCTTAGTGGTACCTTTTTGTTATGATTTGATTTTCCTAAATCAGTTTTTTCAATTATTAAAAAATATGTACCTATTTTGTATCACTCTTACATGATCTTAACCTAAGCTAATAATATAAATGCGACATTAAGTCAGTCAATTTTTCGTATGGCTAAAGCGTAGAATCGATTTTTATAAAAAAAATTGTGAATACGGAGACCTTCTTATATAATTAATGTAAAGGATTTTTTATATATTAAAAACGTATTCTCGGGTATTAAATTTAATGAACGAAATCGTGACTATTTGCCACAATAATATAATGCTTTCTATTAGGTAATGGTTATATACCACATGAAATTAAAAAATATAGTGCTTTTAGGCCTAATTTATACTTCAATTTTTTAATATGAGTATTCTCGCAACGTACGTATACAAACTAATAAACAGACATGAACTTTTAGAACAAAAAGTTAGAAACTATAGTTTTGGAGGTCTTTAACATGGCCAAAAATTACTATTTTAAATAGGATAAAAGTTACTGTAAACGTTTCGAATAGCGTCATCTGTGTTCTAAAGTTGTAACGACCAAACTTACATAGAATCAGAAACAAAAACTTAGCACGTTTTTAATCACCACACCTAGATGGTGCTGATGCAAGTTGCAATGCACTAAATTGAAAATTGTATAAATTTAATGGACATATAAGTAATTTCAGTATCAGTAAAACTCAATACAATTATAACATGAAAAATAAATAAATACCTGGCTGAAACTTCCAGAATATCCGGCTTCTGTAGTGGGTCATGTTTACCCCTAGGCGGGTTCCAGGCACCAGCTCTGCCGAACCATTTTACTACTGACTCCAGTATTTCAGCAGCACTTGGAGAAGCCGGTAAACGTGCCACCTTACCACGTTTTACCACCAAGTGGTAGTCCAGTGTAAGGCGATCTCTAAATATGGTACATACGTGTTAAGAAGCAAAAATGAATTAATTTGCTGTTAATAACGAATACATATTTACTCTATAATAAAATAATTATAGTTTGTTTTTGATGTTACATTATCACGAGCAAAATGTCACTTTATTATTTTATAAATACAACTTATAAAAACAAGGTGAGAGCGCAAAATTGGTATGCTTAGTTTTAATATACATCACTAGGTGTCGCTTAACACAAAATAGGGTTAACAAATTCAAGAAAACTTGTATTTATTATAAAAACCCGTCTAATTTAAAAAAAGATTATTTGTACGTGTTTTTTTTATCGTAATAAATATATTAAGATTTTACAACAAAATTTAAAAACTATATTTATTGATAAAGTCGTAATAAACCTGAAACACGCTTTTAAAGTTTTTTTGTCAGTTAAGTATATAAGATAATTTGATGTTGACTTAAATTGTGTCTATTGAAAGGAGAGACGGTTAGCACTCCCCTTGACAAGGATGGAACACATAAAATGGTTAAGGCACAACTTGACCACATTTTTTTAAGTGGGTAACTTCTAAATTTTAATACAATTTTAGATACCACTTAACAATTGTTGAATTTTACATTATTTAATTAATATATTTGCATTTTTATATTGCATATAATGTAAATGTAATTTATGGAAATTCTACAATATAATATGTATAGTACAGTAATGCTTTAATCTACGTAGGTACTATTGCTTACCTGAGTGTAGGTGGTATTGCAATTTGTGCTCTGGAAACTGACTGATTTGTCGAAGAAGACTGTTGCTGAGCACTTGAACCTGAACCCGATGATGTGTCAGTGTCTGCGGCTGTTTCACCATCTAATTAAATATTGTAGAATTGTTTCATGATTTGCTTTTTTTAAAAGAGTACCTAGAGTTTGATATGCCGGCTTTTTCTCTCGGCCAACACCCTCTGTCTTCTTTGTCAATGAGTAGGTTCAAATTTAATGACGTGGAATAGGTGATACCATGATGATCTTATGTTCCAAAATAAACATATTTTATTTTAATTTTAATATTGTTGTAATAAGTAACAATCTTCCTACTACATATTTTTATATCTTATCATTTTATTATTTTACTTCCAATATTCAACAATGTTACATATGAAGAATAATATGTATTGATATACATACCATCAGGCTGAGTACTACATGAGGAACCATCATCACTAAATCCATGGCGAACTCTTTTTGCGGTCCCAGTACCAGCTGATGAGGTGCTACCTTTTTTTCGTTCCCTTCTATATAAATATGCACCCCTAGAAACATTCATATTTCTTCTAAGCTCACCAAGACAATAAGCCTCAATGAAAAACAACATTTTGATTAATTACCCTCATCATAAATAAGGTATAGTAAACATTATTTTTTCTAAAAAGCTTCATGTATTTCTAAATCAGAAGGTACAATGCTAACTGAAGTACAGAAATGAATAAATAAACAATTTAATTTTATTTGTAGTTCTTACTATTTTTACACTATTTTTTTTTTTGTATCAAGATTTTTTACTTACAGTTGTAACTGTGATTTCTCAGCTAGATCCCTTTGCAATTGTCTATTCTCTTCGGTATCTTTAAGAACAAAGTCTTCACTCACACATCTATCCCAAGATGAATTCCATCCTTGAAAGTGAATTAAATATTCCACACTTCGTTTCCCACGTTTATCTTTATTTTCTATCACTTCTAAAACCTTCCAATAAAAATTACATCAGAGTATTAAACAAACTAAATTGTCTACAAACTTATGTTCAAGTATAAAATTACCCTTAAAAATTATTTTTTCAAATGTGCTAAATTGTTTTCTTTAATTAATACAAATAATAAGGAGAGAGTACAACTTATTACATCTTGAGTAACAAATAAATATAATAATTATACCTTGGAATCATACAACACTTTTGCTTTAGTTGGATCAGGCTCATAACACAATACCCGCTCACCCTCACTGAACTTATATCGCACGCTTCTTGTAGACACCATAATTATTTAATGTAGTTTATGTCTTAAAAGACCGTAAACAGAAAAAAGTTAGTCCGCAAAAATACCCGGCGTTTTGTTTTCGATAACCACGGCAGCGGAGTTTCGATATGTATCTATACTTTGTACTCTTAACATAGTTTTAATTATAACAACTATTTTAAGTTGCTTATTTCAATTCTTTGTAGTACTTTTCTTTGAGATTTAATAAAGAAATATTGAATTGTTTGGAGTTGTTGTTGAATTATATCTTGATCAAATTTAGTAAACATGTTGACATTTTAATTTTGACAACTGACATTTATGAGTTTTGTACTGAATGAATCTGCTTAGCCCATAGACATTAGATTAACACTTTGATCTTAGCCAAAAGGCCGAGTAGCGATCATTAGATTTACATAAGTTGCTTTTAGTGTTTTGGTTTTTCTTTTAAAAGTGGCAATTGTGATAACTTTATGCTAGTTTCAAGTAAAAGGAAGGAAACTATCCGCGAGAAAAATAAAGAAACACATCAAAAGGAAACAGGGATAAGCATGTTAAAAACATAATATTTATATTAATATTATTATTGATTATGACAGAAAATAATATATTATAATACAAAAAAAAGGCAGGAGATTATAGTCGGAAACGGAACATGTAGTAATTGTAAGGAATTCAAAAAGGAGGTGCGGAGAAATTTATAATTTATTTAATAGTATGACAAAAGTATTAAAATAAGCACGATAAAATTACTGACAAATACTTCAAACTATGTATTTTTTTTGAAGTGCTTTTGCGACATAACGTATAATATTTCCAAATTAATTAAATAATATGAATATGAACTTTTCTTTACAATAGATATTTTTTTAAGAGATGCTAGTGTCAACTGACTTACTATAGCTATAGTGTTTATAGCTATTAATAAAACTTATATTTTTCTTTAAAAAGCTTTAATAAAAATAATTGTAATGCTTTAGTTAAAGGTCTCCCAAATTATGCCTATTTTGTTTATCATGTATAATTGTTTTACAAAATTACTTCGTGTTTACCTATTTATCTGATTATTGGTAAAATAATTATTGGAAAATTTAATAGCTTTAAATATTTTATTTAAAGCTATTAAAGCAACAGCCATATTTAAAGTTCTTGCAATACATGTTAAACAGACTACCCACGTAAGTATGTATATTTACGTTTCCACGACTTATCAATTAATTACGATCATAGACGCTTTCAAAAGTTCAACATTAGATCTTTACAAAGGTTTTAAAGCTACTCTACCAGTCTGCTTACTTATAATTTAATTAGTAAGAAAATTTATTTTCTAGTGTACAAAATCAGTTTTTTAAAAGTTTACTCTAGATCTAAAAGTTAAACGGTGTAAAAGGAAAACACACACATAAAAAGGTAGAAAAATAATTTAATTAACGTATCTTATTCCTTTCATAACACAATTCCTAGTTAGCTCTACTATTTGGCATTTAGTGGTGGTAGTAGGCAGGAGATGAGTAGGCGACTGGGGCAGCGTGGACTACAGGCGCGGAGTAAGCTACTGGGGCGGCGTGGACCTTGGCAACGACGGGAGCGACAGCTTTAACGGCGATGGGTTCTCTGCGGACTACGGCGTTGAAGCCGTTGTGGGGGTCAGCGGTGTAGTCAACGGTGCGTTTGTGGCCATCAGGGTCTACAACTGAGTATGAGCCTTGGACGACATCACCGTCGCGAGATTCGTGTTGGGTCTTGGAGTCACCGGTCAAACCATCTTGAACGTCGTAAGCGAAGCTGTATTGGGGGTGGGCGTCGTATTCTTCAACGGCGACCTTAGCAACGGGGGCTACGGCGTATTTAGCCACTGGTGCAGCATGGTATACAGGCGCAGCCTGGTATACAGGGGCAGATTGGTAGACCTGGGCGCCGTGGTAGGCTGGAGCAGCTTGGTACACTTGGGCACCGTGGTAGGCTGGGGCAGCAGCGTAAGCAACGGGAGCAGCTGGAAGTAAGCCAGCGCTAGCGGTCGCTACGATGCAGGCGAGGACGACAAACTGTAAAAGTATAAAAACGTTTAATTTGCTTACCAATATGATGTAAGGCTAACCGAATGTAAAACTAGGCTTATCCAGTGTGTGAAGTAGCTTATCTTGTAGAAGCTACAGCTAAAAGGTATATTTTAAAATTCCATTATCATTTTCAAAGTGAGACTAAACTTAGAACTTGAATAATAAATATCAAAAATCTGCACTACACTGTTTTATTCTAAAGTTAAGAGCTTTTAAATTTTATGAGCGAAAAAACTAGAGTTTTGAGCCAAAAAGACTAAAAATACCTTGAATGCCATTGCGCTGGTTGGTTGTGAGGATGCTGAATGATAGTAATTGAGGAGCGTAGTTAGCTTTTATATGACGAGGGGCTCACCCTTTCACTTGGAGTCTCGGTGACGTAGCACGGCCGTGAGCCGGCGCCCTAGGGCATCTCAAATCTCCCGCAGGTAACCCCGAAACTTGAAACCCGTCTGGTAAACTTGAATTGCACCAGTAGCACGATAGAATGACCGACATATACTTTACACTATTAATTTAGAAGTGATTTTACGAACATTATGATATTAGTAGGGATACAAGACGTAGGATTTCACGTTATTGACTATAAGTTCCAATTATAGAATAATAATTGCGGTCTTAAGCATTTGTATATAAATCGAGATTTTGTTGGTTAATTCAAACAGAAACTTACTTTGTTATTAATTAAAATTTTAACAAATTATACAACACATATGCGATAGGCGCATAATTGACATACATAGATAATTCTCAGGTTTGGTCCTAGTGAAACAGCCATTTTGAAATCTACCCGTATAACTCTGTTGTTGTACCTATTCTGTATTAATATTTAATAGGTATGACAGATTAATAGTGATAAGTAGATTTTGGCTTGAAGATAAAATTTAAAAAAAAAAGAACTGGTAAATTACGGTTACTAAAATCTTAGTTGTTCCGGCCCGTTTTGAACATTTCTAAATATTTTCTTTCCATATTCAACAAGAATTTATAGTAGATATAATTAAAACTTCACCTTGCAGAAGTAAACATATATAATAGGTTGATTAAGACATTGTCATAAAACTTAATTCATTTTCATTACATATGTGATCATTCTGTACCATCCGCTTTCCGAGATGTTCACAAATAATTTAGGATTTTGTAAGGGGCACGATGATAATATTTATTAAACTTTATTGTATGTGTATAATAGCCTTTCTTTAGAGACCATGTGATACATATTATGAAAGCGAGGCTAGCAAACGCGAAGAAAAAGCATTTGTTTAAGCAACAACAAAAAAATTAAAGCTTCTCATTTTTAATGTTTCATTGCAAAATATATTTGAATATTTTATAATATGATTACCGGTTAAATTAAAAGTTACACAAGATGAGGTGACATTACAATTTAAATATGTACTTCAAACTTACCGATCCTTGCAATTTGGCGCAAGGTTACTTATAAATGTCGAGTTTATTTTAAGGGCAGTAAACTTATAAAAAACTGAAGAAGTACAAAGGACTCATACTGTTTTAATTCAAGTAACGAATGACTAAATAATTATTTTAATTGTCTTACGCCCGAACAAAATAATTGATCCACAATTTTAGATTGAAAACAATCTGAGATCAGACTATGACAGTCGATCAATTTCCTATCGGCATCCCAATAATCAAACCATACGAAGACAATTCATTTTTGGCGACGGATAGTATGCAATCTCTTCGCTCTTTATACTCATATTTGATAATCAATATAAACTAAATTAAGTAAAAAAAAATATGTGTGTGTACCAGAGTACACAGGTAAGAAGTGAAACTTCTTTACGACATATCATTTTTCTACTACTAACTTCACGAAAATGGCGTAGATAAGGCTTAAGCATTAAGAAAAACATTTTTTTCAGTCATATTTATTAATACTTGCTAATTTTAACAGATTTATATACATTTACTGATACTTACAATCAAAAAGTGAGGTTAACCTCAAATAAATATTAAAATCATGCTCATACGTGTTGAATTTATAAAACGAAATATATAATCACTCTCACTTTTCTTGTAAATTCACTAAAATTTGAACAAGTCTTTTTATTTTATCACGTTCAAATTAATATATTGTTATTCTTATTTCAAACCAAACTTCAAAACTTATATATTGTTGTTATTATTATCATATATTACATTATATTCTTTACGTCACTATACTAAACTTCGATAAAAAAGCAACATGGCGCGTAACCGAAAAACGTGACGTTTTCTTACAAAATTTCTCCCATACGTCGATAAAGAAGTTTCACTTCAATAAAACCGTACAAATAACATTAAAATATACATGTTTAAAACATATCAAATAGTTTTTTAATTATAAAAAAAAATATTTTATTTGGTGTAAGTTAAAATCTTAAGATAGGATATTGGCACAATTGAACTGTTATTTTCATACAAAGGTCTATCCACATAGTACACCGATCCGACCTACCATGGATAGCTTGTATCGACAGATGGCTATTACAATCCTTCGATTAGCACACTTATTTTATATTATATTATATTTGGATTAAGATGTCTATCTAAGATGGTCAAAAATGGATCAAGATAGGGTTTGGTTTTTTTTTCTACAATTACTACAGTCTCTATTCGTTATCCAAACATTACCGATTCCTTTTACATCGCAGTAAAATTATATCAAAATATACTATATATTATACTATTTTTTTTACTTCTACTCCACTGCCATTGTAGGAATTTTCTTAGCATTTCTTAAATTGTTACTAAAAAGATACACAAATATGTACTATAAACTTAATTTATATGAAGATGACACACGAACTGTATTGACAAATTTTTATACAATTTTAATGTATGCATGTTATACGGTTTCTTCGGTTTTAATTTAATACTAATGCAGCCTGTAGGTGCAATTAGCTAAGCTCCGTGCCTTGTAAGAATTTGCGCCATCTGGGGTTTTTAACGCTTCCCTTTTATTAACTTATATTCAGCTCTGCCAAGTGTTTCACCCCTCAGATAGCGCTTATTGCATACTTCTAACGTCTTTTGCCTTATATAGCGTTTAATATGTGACAGGGTAATAAAATAATTACTACTACTTTACTATTGATTAATAGGTATATGGACATAAAATAACTAGTCAGAAATATAACTACCAGCTTAATTCATGAAGCTTTGGGGTACTCGGTCACAATAGATACAATGAATAACAAAAAGCTAGTAGTAAAATGATTAATTCATCATATCAAAACCAAATGTGTTTGTTGAACAATAAGCTACTTCACCTTGGCATTATACGCTGCGGCACACAGACTATGTAGATGGATTAAAAAGTAGAAGAGGTGTGAAAATATATGGGGCATACATGTGTAAGCCACAGACAATACAATATTTAATTTCATCACTTAAGAAACGTCTATTACATAATTGCCTTTTATATAAGAATTTAAGATTTTATTTAATATACACGCGACAAAATGTTTCTAAAATAAAAAAGGGATATAAAAAACTTTTATCTTTTGTTCAAATAGCGTCGTTTTTACATTCGCTCGAACGGTGAAAGAAAACATCGTGAGGAAACCGACGTGTCTTAGACCCAAAAAGTCGACAGCGTGTGTCTGGTACTGGAGGCTGATCATGAAACAGATTAGGAAATTTGAGGCCCATACCTAAAGAGGTTGTAGTGACACTGATTTTTATTTAGCGTCGTTTTAAAACCATAATAATTATCAGTAAGGCATATGGAAACGTCCAATGGTAATAGAGATCGATTTAAAAAGAAGAAAAAGGCGGGAAATATCTGCACATCTGCGTCAGACAAAAATTGTTATAAGCAGATAAGAAATCTTTAGAGTTTCGGAGTTAATAATATTTTGTTTCATAATTATTTCTTAGTTACATGTAATCCTTCATATACATAACATGGGTAATATATCATAAGCGCACCGTAACAAATCGCCCACAGAGGTGTCTAGATTAAACGAGAGTTTAACTTGCCAAATATATAACTTATTGCGTAATTAGTGCCCTCGATTTTAAATAATTACTTTTTGTTAAATTATGACGTATATCCTTTATCACAATTAAATTTTCTATTATTTCGCTTTTTCGTCGCAGATTTTCCGTCTTATCTTTAACTAATTACTAAGATGAAGTTATTGTTGCTTTTCATTACATATTTGGTTAACATACTGTGGTATGTTGAAAATAGCCCTCAACCTACAAATGGAGCATGTGACTGTCGTAATTGTAACTAATATCCTTTATGATATTTTTAAGAATCAACATTGTGTAAACACCAACTTGATATAAATTTTGTTTATCCATATCGTATCCAGGCACTTCGTTTTATACTACTAAGCTACGAAGACGATCGGTAATATTTCTCTCAATAACTTACCGAAGCCAGTTCTTTTGTTTAAAAAATGAACATCTGTTTATGGATTCAATTCTACCCAAAAGACAATAAAGCCTTCGTGAATTATAAATGTGTTACGCATGCTCTATTACACGGTTGTATGACCGTGAAGCTCGCGTTACGGAGGTCAGCGGTTAGTGGTCAGCGCCAAGACAAACGGGTGCGGTATGGCATTATAGACCTTTATCAATCATTTTTATCTTTTCTAAATATTATTTGGTAAATTCGATGCGGAGACTTTTTTGTGATGTATATATTTTTATATCGCTTAACAAGACCCCGATTTTTATAATTCTTTTCTCTAAGGAAATATACTTCGTGGAATTGAAAATGTCTTTATTATAAATCAAATCAAATTAAAAATATCTTTATTCATATAGGTAAACATGTACACTTATGAACGTCAAGAAAAACAAATTAAATTAACTGTAAATCTACATTTACATTTTAAAATTATGTAAGCTGCACGCTTGTTTAATAATGTGTAGTTTTTTTATATTTAGAAATATAGTATATAGTTACAAAATGACATGCTTAGTTCAGTTTTGGGAAAGTATGTCCGTTTAAATAACCAGTATTATTATTGAGAAACAATCTAGTGCATACTTACGCAATATTTCTAAGGATTGAATATCAAACTACTTATGTGAAGGTAAGTAGGGTAAACTTGTAGGGTTGACAGCACAAATTTCGAACATTTTCGTATTTTTATAAAATAGGACCTTTATGCCTTTCTATCTCCGACCTAATTGATACAATGTTCATATCAATTCAGAATGAAGTTGAATTTTGATCAATACCAATATGCTTAAATATTGTTTAATTTCTAACAATTATTAATTTTATTTGCTTTATTTTTGTAAAGAGACGAATAGTTGTAAAATATAGATTAGATTAGCGAAACGTCGGAAAAACTATGTTAAATAATTATAAATTGATAATAATACATAGTTTCAATCCGGTAAAAAAGTGTTTTCGTTAAATATAGATTATCGTATTATAGAAAAAAATATAGATTATCATTAATGTGATACAACATGATGATAAAAATTTGTATTAATATGCGCCAACCCTATTATAGTATTTGCAACATACTCGTACTTCAGGATAATGACAATGTGGACCCTTATAGGCCATGTTAGTAATAAACGTATACGTTATAGAGATTAAAAAGAAACCGTATTATGTTGGTATACTTTGTAAATGTTCTATATAAATATGATGAAAGTGAATTGACAAACTCTAAACGAAATTAAGAATACCTAAGTAGGTATTCTTGATTATTATGACTTGCCATCAATTTCCAAAAACACCCGAATAGGATACATATTATAAGTATGTATGTGACGTAATTGGTAATACAGGGCCAATCAATGCAAATAATATATATTAATATTGTATACTTATTAATAGTCGGAAATACACTTTTTTAAGGAAATAATTGAATTTGCTTTTTACTTTACGTAATTAAAAGAAAGAAATACGAATTAACTCCCTTAACCAGTATGTTGTTTTAAGTTGCAATGAACTCCTTTGTAGAAGAATCACCAACGATGCGTAACAGTAATCTGAAAAACACGGTGCGTACAAATATTACGCAAAGGCTGGCAACCTTGTGAAGGACGCGCGTGATGCGGAAAACAGAATTCTAGTAACCTATCATTAAATCAATCGTAAAATACAAAATTCTTACCCAAAAATATTCCATATAGTTAAAAAATATTTCGCCTTTTGAAAGCTTTAATGCACAACTCTAACTTAAGTAACTTAACTTGAAACTACCTATTTTAGTTCAAGTAAGTAAAAGCGAGATATGTTATGTTGTAAAATCATCTTATTTCTGGTAAATCAATAAGTTTAATTTGTATGTACAGTTAAATCCAATTAATAGATGTTTTTTATTTAGACAAACAAGGCGATTCAGAAGAAGAACCCTTAGAAGGGTAGAACCCTTTCTGATTTGGAAGGTTTAAGATCCTGGTGTACCTTAAGATTATAGGGGATTCGGATATATTTTTGTATTATCACTGGATCCATGGTTTTAGAACTGATATTCGATAACTCTGATGTCAGTTACTATTGTCTATTCTAATCAGTGATTTTAAATCAAGGTTTCGCGAGTTATTTGCCGTTGGAAAATGTTACTTAGTTTATTGTTGTTGCTTATTTCATTTTAAACACAAAAATGTATTTTTGTATTTAATATTGTCGAGCCATTACTGTTCTACCAAAGAATTAACGGTAGTTAAATGATGTTTTAAAGAGTTTCTTAAATATCACGGTTAAACTTTTTTTTTAATTTAACAAAAAAATTTTAACAAACGCACGTGCGTTCAAAATTCAGAGACCCAAATTGAGCTGAGACATCACAATTACGATTTGTAAAGAAATTTTTTCACATCCATTACGATTGAATTAGCAAACGTGCGTGGTCACCATAAGCAAAAGAGAGTTGCCTGTGACTTTGCCTTCTAACTAGGAGTCTTTTTGAGCTTTATTATGCTTTTTTATATGAATTTTTTTTGTCTTTAACTACTGACGGTACATCTTTCAAGTTTACCTTAAATTACCACCTTAATTATATGATTCTCGTTATAGTTTGGTTTCGGCAGACAAATAAATACATTTATTTTCTGTTTTATTTTATGCACAGGCCAACAAAAATTAAAATTTTGCTTTAAAAATTAAACTTTCATTAGAAAGAAACACACCAAAAATGTTTAAAAAAAATTAAAATTCGAAACACGATTATACATATCTAATTAAAATTATTTTTTTATATAAGTAATTTACATTCATAAACATATAGACATTAAGTGTATATAAAATATTCAAATCACGTCTGAGGAGCAAGTTTCAAAAGCCATATGTTTGGAAAACTAGAGCACTTACACTATTTAAAAAATTTGCATGTAACATTAAGTCAATGCCTTTTAAAGGTCGACGAGAAATTGCTTCTGATAGCCTAGAGCTTAAACTATACATAATTTAACTCAGTAGACCAAATTGTGCATATAATAAATATGATAGTCTTATAATATTATAAGTCTGCTGACTTTGTTCGAATTTACTTTAATACTTTTGTGTGTGAGATCTATCAAAAAAATCGTTAATGAGATTTCTATAAAAATGTTGGCGTAACATGCGTGTAAACATAAATATAAAGAAACCTACTGATACGCAATTTTTATTATTAAAACTTTTAAGTTCAAAATATACTTTTTAAATGTTATTTTTTCGTGAAACATCTTTCTTAAAACTCAATTTATAGGGTGTGTTAGCTTTAAAATGGTTTCTTACCCAATTTTTTTTTGGCAGCATTACATAATGTTATATGTATTGTTCTAAAGATATTTTTTAATTAAATTATTACTAATATTAAACAAAAATATTCAAAGGAATACTTCGTTGTGATTTTATAATATTATTTATAAAACAAAAAAATGAACATCTTTTAACGCAAATTTTGTTAATTGCCATCCATTTAAATATTCGTATTCATACATTTTAAATCACTTAAAAGGCGTGTAAAAAGAAACTGAAAACAAGTGTAAATAATAGAAGGAAAAATGTGTGACAGTGATGTTTCATAGTCGGCCGAGTTGCACAAGTAGCTGCTTTGTTCAAGTGGCATTGTCCAACGTCCCAGCAGAATAGTACGTGCGTACTTGAATATATTTAAATTTGGAGATGTCTCGGGATGAGGCAATTCTTGGACTTGAATCACTATATATGCTGTTAGATCCCAACAAGGGGCACAGTTCACAGCTTCTTGCATCCCTGTACACATTACAACAATGTTTTTCAAGGTACGAACCATTGGATTTGAAGTGTTTCAGTGTCAGTGAAAGTGTTTAAACAGTGATAATCATAGAATATGTGATGTGAAAATTTTATAAGCTAAAAATCATCGAACCGATATTGCCGTGATAATTTCATTTGCACATATCGTCATCATCCTCAATAGCTAATAATATATAACATTTGTTCTCAGGTCGCGGTATTTTCCTGCCTCTTGGCTCTGGCTTATGGAAGTGTGCCAGTTGCATACACAGCCCCAGTTGTTGCTGCCAAGCTTGAAGAATTTGACTCCTTCCCCCAATATCGATTCGGATATAACGTAGCTGACTCACTTACTGGTGACTACAAGAGCCAACAGGAACAACGGGATGGAGACCTAGTCCAAGGCTCATACTCTGTGGTTGAACCTGATGGCACTCGTCGCGTAGTAGAATACGCTGCTGACTCAGTAAACGGTTTCAACGCAGTTGTTCGCAAGGAACCTTTAGTTGCTGCTGCCCCTGCCGTTGTAGCTGAGCCTATCCCTGCCCGCATCGCTGCTGCTCCTGTGGCTGTCGCCGAACCTATCGTTTCCGCCAAGATAGCCGCTCCTGTTCAACCAGTTTTCGCCCGCTACGCTTATGCTCCAGCTGAATACTACAGCAACGCTGCCGTTGCAGCAGCTAGATACGCCGCTCAACCAGCCCCAGTAGTAGCCAGATATGCTGCTGCACCTGTAGCCGCTACTCCAGTAGTTGCCAGATACGCTGCTGCACCCGTGGCTGCTGCTCCAATTGCACCTGTAGTTGCGCGATACGCTGCTGCTCCAGTAGCCACTCCTGTATTGGCAAAATACACGGCACCAACTGCTTATACCGCCTCTGTAACTTCTGCATACACAGCTCCTGTGGCAGCCGCGCAAGTGTTCTCAGCTCGTTATGCCGCACCTCTAGCTGCCTACAGGCTGCCAGCGTACACACAATATGCTGTACCCGCAGCATACACAGCGGCGGCGCCCGCTCGCCTCACTGCGTCCGCCACAGTGGCAGCCGTAGCGCCCGCGCCCGCTAAAATTGTTGAAAACGTCGCCGCTGGCTACAGATACCCTTAATTCACAAGAAGCTAACCCAACTGAAAGACTTTGTATATAAATAAATTTTGATACATGTTTATTTTGTGTTAAAATTGAATGCTTCCTTTTATACCCGTTTGATACTATTACTTATTAAAAGCTCGATTATTATTATACAAGGAAAAATACTCTCAAGTAGCTATTTATACAGTGTAAATCTCAATATACAGTGTATAAATAGCTACTTGTGACTACTTTTCATGATCCCTTTTTTATTTATAATTGGTAATTTCATATTAAAGATATTGTAGTTTATCTATGATATAAAATGTAATATTACCCGGAGAAAAAATGTTGTTTGTTGGATATTACCATCATTCTGCTAAAGCATTTTCTAATTATAAAGCCCTAGAAATAAATATAATGAAGTAGCACGTTTTCAATATATTACTTGATATGAAAAAAAACCACATAATATTCTAAAATTAAAATGCATTACGTAGGTAACACTGAAAATGTTTAAAACTGGCCAGTTACAAACATTGCTAATGAAAACTTTTTTGAATTTCTGTTTTAGAGCTCTTTTATAACCTTATTGGCATTTCTTAATGAAGCCCCATCCCGTGCCAATATTTACAATTGGTTTAACGAGTTTAAACGTGGACGTAGTAATCTCAATGATGATCCGTGTGAGGGACGTCTTTTAACAGCGACTACTAAAGATAACATCAGTGATGTGCGACGCATGATAGAGGAAGATATGAGAAAGACCTATCAGGAGATAAGGGCAAGCCATTGGTAAAAGTCAAGTTTAAAAAAAATACAGAAATATTTAAGCTTTGTACCAGGTGGATTCCCATACTTTAACCGACGACCAGAAACACCTTCGCATGGACTGGTGTCGCCAAATGTTAGATAAGTTGCAACGGCGGTGACTCAAATGCTGTATTTGACATCGTCACAGGTAAAGCTGGAAAGCCAATAGACAATCAGCTCAGTGGATGTTTCCTTTCGATTATCAGCCAACTAAGGTAAGGAAAGGAAATCAAGGAAAAAAGATGATTGTCTCATTCTTTGGTCGGAAAGGTCATCGCGATGGTTATGCTAGAAGATGGTAGGACAGTCACTACAGACTGGTATGTCAATCGCTGTTTGCCTGTTGTGTTGAAAAAAATTCGGACAGCGGCACTCTCGAAACAAGATCCTCCTTAATCACGACTATGCTTCAGCGCACTCCGAAAGCGGACTGCCATACAGTCCTTACCTGGCGCCCTGCGACTTTCATTAATTCCCAAGAACTAAAGTTAAATTCAAGGTATTCGCTTTACGATTCGAGCCCTGAAAGCGTACGAAAATGTCATATAAGGTAGAAGAATGTCATAAGGAAGAATGGGCCCACTGCTTGTCTTAGTGGTTCCATCGAATGCGACGATATGTAGAGAGGGACGGAGATTACTTCAAAAAACAATAAAAGTATAGTCATAGCCGTTTTTCATTTTCTAAATATTTTCAGTGTTACCTAAGTAGCATTAAAGTCGTAATACTAGATCCGTCAATGAAGGCGTTCCGCAAGGTTGGGTTCTTTCGTCTGCATATCAACGACTTGTTGAACATCGACAACATCCATTGCTATTCAGACGACAGCACTATGGCTTAATTATATTCCGGCAACCTGTCTGGAAGTCGATGGAAGCCGTAACTAGCTTGTTTTTTAAAATTGAAACGATACTGGGGAAATTTTCTGTAGGGGTGTTTGTTAAGTGTTTGTTGTTGCACCCTTGTTAAGTTTAACTCTACAAAGACTCAAGCTTGTTCGTTTTCCGCTAAGATAGATTCGTCGTGACTCCTTAATTTGATGGCGGTCTCCTTAGTACTTCACACAGCCTTAGTAATCTTATGGTTGATATATCGAAAGAAGACCAATTCCGCAGTCATCTGAAACAAAAAGCTATACTTTCTAATACTTGAAGGTATAACCTCGAATTGTTGAAAAGGAGGATGCTCTTCCATCAAAGGCCGGCAACGCACCTACTCACATGGGCTGCCGTATATTTTTAGACTTTGTAGAAATATCACAAGAATGTGAAGATGCCAAAAAACTTAATTACGGTCATGCTATTTCTACTAACACGCTGACGGGAAGAGCAAAACTAGAACTTCTTTTTATATACTATTTATTACACGGGCAACCTTGACCCGTAAAATAAGAAACGTTAAATACCTAAATCTTTCATATTAATATTGCTGAAAACCGTACATTCCATGCAGTAGTTTTTGACTTATTGCGAGCAGATAGACAAATAAAGCCGCGGGGGATATGCAATACAAAAGTTACCGCTTACATTTTACAACTTCACACAATGCATCTTTGACAAATAAAATACATAGAAACGATAAATAAACCTCTATGCATCAGTTTTGTTAGACCAACAGTTAACCGCTCCTCTGCTCATCTTCGAAATCAAGATTTCGCGTTTGAACTCTGGTTGTGAATCAATGGATTTTTTTACTGTAGCTAAAAGAATATCGTGAGAAAACTGGTATGTCCAAAGTGTGTCAGGCACCGGAGACACACCGTGTTTGCCGAATAGATGATAAGTGAATTCACAGAAATCTAGCGCTTATGCATATAATGAGTCATAGCCACAGTGGATTATTATTTTTTATATGAAAACCATCGTTTGTCTGATACAAAAAAAGGAAAGAAAAATTTTAGAAACATTCAGATTGGCCACTTCAAACAACAATTCATTTTTCACCTTCTGAGATAGCTGATCTTAATCCAAATAATAATAAAAGTGCCAATAACCAATCGACGATTTGTAATAGGCATCTGTCGATACAAGCTATCCATGGCAGGTCGGATCGGAGTATGTAGATTACACCAGTTTTTAAATAGTTATTTCTAACTTAAATTGCTTTTGCAATTTTATATGTTTTATTTACTTTATTTGGTTTATATTGATTATCAAATATGATCGAAGTAATTGCATTTCATCCGTCGTCAAAAATGGATGGTATTCGTAGGGTTTGGTTATTGGAATGCAGATAGAAGATCGATCGACTGTCACGGTCTGATCTCAGTTATTTTTTCAATCTGAGACTGTGGTTTGATTATTGGGTTCGTAGATGCTCATTGTATACATACGTAGTATTTACTGCTCCAATTTAAAGCGATATAAAAATCGTAATCGATCGCGTAACTCGCTTTCTTCAATGGGCCACAAGTATTGTGCTCACGTCCCATGTTACGCATTCTCTGATATATAATGCGACTAGCCCCGGGGACCTCACAGTACATCTTCAGACTGACAACCTACCCTAAGTGAACAGCCATGAACACCAAGGTATGTATTATTTTATTATTAATTCAATTCATATATTATTTTAAACATATATTATTTATAATTTAAAATAAAGCCTGAATTGGTAATATAATTATTACTATAATACGCCATTAAGCTATTTGTGAACTTAGCTAAACAGAATCAGAAAACAGGTTTTTGTAGACGCAGTTGTAGCATATAAATTTGGTTGAATTCACATTATTAAAAAATATGGTTCTCATTTTATATTTACCATTATTTAACTTTGTTTTTAATCTAAACATTTTTTTTCGTAGGATTCTAAATACTTGCCGTTTAAGCCCTTATTAGAAGTTAATATTGCGCTTTAGAGCATAAGCTCTACATTTAGGTATCAGTAAATAAAGGAATAATCGACTCGCTAACTTGTAATCACGATATATCACAGTCACGCGCTGGACATGATACCATCATGTCTTGTCACGCTCGATTGACCAACATTGGTGTTATTTGCAACACCAAAGCCTTTTAATTTTATTCTGTATAACCAACTAGCTACCCTCGTTACATTTGTGTGAAAGAGGTGGTGAAGTAAGTTATAAAATAAATAAAACAGGCTCCGATATATAAAACAGTAACTGCTTATCAGTATTAAAGTAGCTTTTTCTCGGTTTGTTTTCGTGGAAACAACAAATCATAGCAAGAGCCTTTATGTCACTTTCTATCGTGAAATATGTGGGGGATTTTACACACCTTTTAATTATTCATAATACACGATATTGCAAAATAGATCGTTTCTTTTTGAACAGGAACAATGTCGCAAGTAGGACATTTATTCAGTCCAAAAGCGTTGAATGCATATCAATTGGTCAGTGGTCATTTTGATTCAAATAGTCTTATGTAATATTGTATTCGTAGTATGTAATAGATCTATTAAATCTTATAAGACAATAATTGTCGTAATTGATGCCTGCGTTCATATGCCATAAATATTTGTGAATTGCTTTAAACATTTGCAAAATACCTTTAGGCTTCATCTGTACACGATAGCTTTAAATTATGGCCTGTAGCCGATTAAATTTAGTCGATAATCCAGTAAGTATTCATATTATCATATATCTATATTATCATTAGAAGGTTAATAATAATTATAATAGTCACAAAGTACTAAAGTGCGTGTCTAAATTTAAATGAAAGTACCTTTCATTTTAGCCGTGCTATGATTCATATATATTATGTGTTACTGACTTGAATTAATAAAAGATTTGCTATTTAATTCGGATCACTTATTTAAAACAAATACAAAAGTATTAGTTAGTTTCTAGTTCCTGCTAGTTTTAGTAGGTAACAAATCACATTTGGAAGGTGTCTTAACGAATAATTATATATTGCAATAAAGCTTTAAATTCTTGCAGTCAACTATTTAATTTTTATAACTACTTACTAATTTCAGATTGTAGTATTCATCTGCGCGATAGGCATTGCCTCCGCTAGCATTGGACCAGTACCAGTAGCAGCCCGAGTTGACCCATTACCTCAATACTCATTCGGCTATGACGTGCAGGACGCTCTGACTGGGGACTACAAAGGACATCAGGAACACAGGAATGGCGACCTTGTTACCGGATCTTACTCAGTGGTAGACCCCGATGGCACCAGGAGGATAGTTGACTATGCCGCAGATTCCCTCAACGGTTTTAACGCTGTTGTCCGCCGTGAGCCTTTAGTTGCTGCAAAGTTCATAGCCCCAGCGCCTGTAGCACCGGTGGCACCGGCACCAGTGTTTGCTCCGGCACCAGCACCATTTGTCGCCCGAGCCCCTGTGGCAGCTCCACTTTTTGCCCCAGCGCCAGCTCCCTACGTAGCCCGTGCACCCGCACCTTACGTAGGCCCCGCTTCATACGTAGCTCCCGCCCCTGTCGTAGCTCCCGCACCAGTGTACCCAGCACCCATCGCTAGGGCACCCCTTTATGCCCCAGCACCCGCCCCTTTATATGCTCCCAGGCTAACTAGCCCCTACTACTGGTAGATGAATTATTACAATTTTTTTGTTGACTGCTTGTAAATAGCTGTTATTATTAAGATTTTTATACAAATGTTATTTAATCTGTAATTAAATGAATTGAAATTTATTGATAAATTATTTCAACTCTACAAGCGAAAATCATGTAGCAATTGACTATTCTAATTTTAAACTGTACGAGATATTTTACAAACACATAATTGGCATTGAAAAAACTGGCTGTAAGTGTGAAAATGTGTAAAAAAATATATGCTATCATTGCATAGTTTTTGTGTACCATTTTAGTCAACTTCCAACAAATCTTGCCTGAATATTTGTATTTAAAAATACAAATTTAACCAAAAATCGCGGGTAAAGATATGTATTATTTCGTTTCCAGTCATTCTGTATCCGTCTCGTTCGTTCGTGAGCTCGACCCGAGTGAAATAATATTTTCAGATCTTTTAGCAAATAAGGCTATAACAAAAAAGTATTGAAAAGTAACTCAGCAATATTTCGGCTTTACAACTATTATATCAGCGGGCACGGTAGTGGTAGTTCAAAACGAGCCAAGCAAATTACAATTTCTCGAAATGCGAAGTTTGCTAGAGCTCCTCATTTTCGTAAAATATTTGACGAATTTTATGCGCACACCAATACATATTGTAATTCTTCTTTTTATTCGGTACATTGACAGAGCGGTCGTGTTCGCTATATGGTAATAGAAGGCGCAGATGTGATGCGCTTCACGACGTTCCGCCATCGTTGCCTATTGGAGGTCATCATGCTGCACTGATTCAGAGATTCTCCTACGGCAGACTTAATCAACAGTCCAACGTGTAGGTGACCTGCCGCGCGGTCTTGAGCTTTCCACCTTCCTCTGGACGACAGGCGTTCTATGGACTGATCACCACGCCGAGATACTTGTCCGAAGAATGTAAGGATGCGAGATTGTACTGTTGAAAAACCGAGTTCTTGAATTATCGAGACGTTTGTAAGAAACTCGGTCCACGGTCCCCAAGAATTCTCCTCCAGCACTACATTTCGAGAGCGTCTATTTTCTGCCTTTCCACATCTCGCAAGGTCCACGTTTCGGCTGCGTACAGAAATATGTATGATACATTTTGTAATATGAAACGAAAAAGGTTAACAAAATAATAAGGGACGAGTCGTTTATGAAGACTGTATAATTTAAAGGATAATATCTCTTTTCAAAGCTAAAATCATATAGATATTTCAATATGAGAAATCGTGTGTTCTTTAGTAAAATTATAAATTAACAACTGAATTCAATTACAAAAAAAAATATATCATTTACAAATTTAAGTACCGCTTAAAAGATTATAACACAAATACCATTGGATGCACGTTACATTTAGGGACGTCATTAAAAATTAACAAATAACTGACCTTATTGATAACACGATCCACTGCGTATGGTGCGACCGCGACCTTGTCTTGACCGTTGTCTTAAAAGCGAAAGTACAAAAGCTTAGTGGGCGCGAATTACATGTGACGTCATAAAGCTGAATATGATCGTAGACTGGAAACGTATATAAAAAGCCTTCACAAATTTAGATCAGCACTACAGTTTTGTATCCCATCCAATCAAAACTAAAATGGCTTTTAAGGTACTTTTAACATTTGTATAAAAAATCAAATTAATATATTTTTTCGATGAATGTAATTAATTTAAAGAATTAAATATTATAAAGTTGAAGTGATATTATAATCAATCTATGGTAAATGTTTTCTCTCTGCTCTTTACATTTTTCATCGCCTATTTATATAGTTGAAAATACTTATCTTTTCAGTTTGTTGTATTGACCTGTTTGGTGGCGGCTGTAAGCGCTGGTCTTCTGCCAGCTGCTCCTTTGGCTTACACACACGCCGTTCATGCTCCAGTCGCCTACGCTGCTCCTGTTGCCAAAGTTGTATCTGCCGTCGACGAATACGACGCCCATCCCCAATACAGTTTCGCATACGACGTTCAAGATGGCCACTCTGGTGACTCCAAGAGCCAACATGAAACTCGTGATGGTGATGTTGTCCAAGGCTCCTACTCCGTTGTAGACCCTGATGGCCACAAACGCACCGTTGATTACACTGCTGACCCCCACAATGGATTCAATGCCGTAGTTCGCAGAGAGCCCCTTGGAGTTCAGGCCGTCGCCAAGGTGGCTGCCCCAATCCAATACCATGCTAGTCCAGTCCAATACCACGCTGCTCCAGTTGCTTACGCTGCTGCCCCAGTCGTCCACGCTGCACCAGTAGCCTACTCTTCCCCTTTGTACCACCATTAAGATAAACAAACCATGCCAAACTGTACATAAATAAATAAATAAAGAGTAAATTATTAAATTAATATATTTAATTTAACCATCTATTGTACAAATTATGAGGAATAAGCAATTAAATATCAAATATCTGGAAACCAAGTGTGCCAGATTTAGGTGCGGGTGGGAGAGCTTGTTCAGGGCCTGGGATAACAGACAGCCCTCTTTGACGTCGACGTCGCCGTTCAGCACGCGATTCCCCTGCTTCAGGCTTCCGAGGAAGAACAGAGAAGCGACGACCTGTCGGCACTGTTGACATTCGTTTAAACAGGACACTCGTATCTACTTTTTGAACGTCATCCATAACCCCTAAAATTTGTCTCTCACGTTGCATTACAGCTTTCCTCTCATCAGCTGAGACTGTTTCAGAAGCCATTTCGGCGCACTTACTCAGGAAAGCTTGAACTCTTTCGGGATCTTGCAGTTTCTTTGAGTATTCATACGCCTCTTCTACTTGAATACGCACTTCATTCGCGTTTCCTTGTTGCATATCTCCACTCATTAACACAAATAGCCCATTTAGCCACCAAGTGACATTGCTGATTTCTTGAGCCTCCCGCTGACATCGTTTTGCATAGAATTTTGCTAAGGCGTAATTCTTTTGCGTACAAAGTAAGCGTGCAAGCTCGTACATCAACCAACATTTCATTGTTGAATTCTCGCACATTTCTAGAGTAGCTGTCACTTTATCAGTAGCCTGTTTAATATCTATAAATTTGTAAGGGTAGTTAGCCATGACGGAATCGAAAGACTTTGGACGGCCTACTGGTAGACCCATCAAGAAAGCAATTCGACGGCGATTGCCGCGCTCACTAAGAGTATATGAAAGACGATGTTGAGCTAAGTAAGCTTCCCCAACAGCTCTATATAAGCGGTCAATATAAATATCTTTATCAGGAAGGGTACGAGGTGTCTTATTATCCAGAAATAGTTGCATTCGTTCAGCTTGCGCAATAACATCCATTACACGCATCTCACGCAAACTTTTTTCAATTTGTTTCAAAAGCCTTTCCGATGTACGAGCTCCAATATCCCTTTCCTTTATTAAAACTGCATCCTTGTACTTATTTTGGTGTTTAGATTCTGCCTTTTCTGAAAGCCTTATAGTATAGTATGGACGTTGAGCCCGTAGCATATCTTGTCTTTCGGTAAGCGAACGAAGCGCTTCTTTCACTACTAATTTTAACTCTTTACTTCCACCAGAGTTTGCCGATGTTAATCGAGGATCGCCTGTTAAATGTTGAAGGAAAAACTTGTCATATGCCATTGGCCCCAGATATTTCATTGCTAGGACGCGTGATAACGTCAAATGTTTTCTAGCTTGCATTTGGGTCAGCTTACGTTTTTTTTCAGGTTTAGGAATACGAGAAACATGCAAGGGCTTTTGTGATTCTTCCCCAAGAGGGTGAGCGGCCTCCAATTTTTTTATAAGTGGCAGAAATTCAACCATAACATTTCCTGCGTTGACTCCTATGCAATCCTGTATTGTTTCAACGCCTTGGTTTATTCCTTCTGTGAAATATGGTGGTTGTCGCCTGACCCGTGCTCCTCTATAATTCATGACTACTGACCTTTCGAAGTCTGACATTGTGTACATAGCACGTGCTTGCATGTTTCGAGCATTCATATTATGTGGCTCTAATTTTAAAGCTAGTTCTGCATCAGCATAAGCCTGAACCGGTTGAACTGCGTCGGCGCACACCTGGCTCCTGCCGGTAAGCATACGAACATCGTCAGGGGCGTTCTTAAAGGCTTCGTCATAAGATCCCTTAGCCTTTTCAAACTGTTCTAAACGGCGTAAGTAAGCGCCTCTTTCACGATAAACGGTCAAAGCCCCATATAACTGCTTTTCTTCCATTGTAAATTATATTTTTAGTAAAATATATTATCTATTCATGGACAGCTAAAATATAGTAAATAAATACAAACATTGAAATTTCATTGCGATCAATGTATGTCGCAAAATATGCTGTCACGATTTTTATTTTTTTTAAGCATAGAGTTATTTATAGTCAAATATTAACGAAATATGCTTATAATGAAGCTAAAATATGATAGATATAAAAATAATATTGTATGTTGATACTTTAAAAGTTGTCGTAGCGAATGCCTTTGATTATTTTTTATATGCCTAAATTATAGCTTCAATAAATAATTGCCTGTTCTAAACGAAAATCCAGCCTACACTGTATTTAAATCTCTTTGTAAAGTAAATACCTTAAAATTACCTGATTATTAATACACATCATATTTAGGAAATAATGTATAAATTATTAATATAATATAGAAATAAAATTGATTTTTTGATATAAAGTAAAAATTTATTAGCCAAATTAAGATCAGTCCGTACAGATTACCGTAATTCAAGCAACAATAGGTGCAGCTGTAAGCCTTGCTACAGGCGCCGCGAATGGTGAGGGATAAGCAGTAAGCCTAGCTGAGTATGCTAGTGGAGCGCTGTAAGCTGCGAGTCTGGCTGCTGGCGCTGTGTAAGGGGAGTATGCTACGGGTGCAGTGTATCTGGCGACTGGTGCAGCAACCAAAGGAGCGGCAGCAACTGGAGCAGCAAATCGTGCGGACAATACAGGTTCAGCTACTACTGCTGGCCCAGCTAAAGGTTCCCTTCGTACTACCGCATTAAATCCATTCACTGAGTCAGCGGAGTAATCAACAGTGCGGCGTGTGCCATCAGGGTCCACCAAGGAGTAGGATCCTTGGACTAAATCACCGTCACGTTGCTCCTGCTGACTCTTGTAATCGCCGGTTAATGAATCCGCTACGTTGTATCCGAATCTGTATTGTGGGAGAGCGTCGAATTCCTCTAGCCGTGCCGCTACCGGGGCTGCTACTACTGGAGCTGCTGCGCCTACAGCAACAGCCACGGGTGCACTTGCACGGGCAAAAGCCACGATGCAGGAGAAAACGACGAACTGAAATATATTTAAATGTTAAACTAGATCAACGGTATGACCGTTTCGCCTTGAATATGAGTTACATTTATGTTGTACTTGAAATAGTGACACGGATTTGCGAGGGCGACTCTATAGTGTCATTACGCAATGGTTGTGCGGGTAAATTGTTAACTAGTTTATGGCTAAGACTAGGGTACCACTTGTCAAGGACATGTTGCTCCTTTGAATCTAAATTAAGCAATTGTTTTATTTGATTGATTGAACACTTTATATTCAAATAGTCTTGTTGATTAATTGTAGTGATTCCAATTAGTAGAAAGATATAGAATAATGAAAAGTACTTTTATGATTTAAAAAAAAATCAATCAAATAAAAACCAAAACATACAAACAACAAATATGAAAAATCTATTTGAAGTGCAAATGGAAAATATATTAAGAGAACTATTTCCATTAACAGTGTTTTCGTACCTCAAAGAGCCGAATTCGTACTCAAAAATAATTTAAAAATAATGTTTACCTTAAAGGCCATTGTTGTAGGGATGAGTTGGTTAAGAAGCCAAGAGTGAGTATGCTGCTGTCAGGATGATGATGCGAGGTATATATAGGGGCAAATGGTTGTGACACTGGGCCAAGTTCGCGTTTAGTATTGTATGGACGCATCACTAAGGATGTGCGCGCAATTGAAAATGAGCTGCAATTTGTCAATGGCGGAAAAATTTAACGTTTTTGACTTTCGGCCAACATTATGAAACTGTACTGCGATGCAAGCTGTCATCTGAGGATTAAGAGATTTTAATATACACGGTAATCGGTATACCGTAGACTATTCCCTATAGGGAATAGAAGAGACATTGAAAAAAAATGAAAACTACATGATGCGTCGAACTTCGTATCACATACAATATATTTGTGTCAAATCTTAATATAAAATTAATATAATCGACCAAAGTGATCGGAACTCCTTCTGAGCTATGAAACACAAATTTCTGAATAAATATGAAGTGACAATTTTTTATTTCTAAAAAGACAAGAAACAACAATAGCTAGGAACAGTTTTTATTAAAATTTAACTGTCTTTTATAGTAGTACATTTTATTTACATTTCCTACCAATCAAACCTTCCCTGAACTTTCACATATATTTCAATTAGCCAAATAGGCTTAGCGAGATATACGAATAGCAATTATTTTTATATTTTATATATAGACAGATCACACTATCCCAATGCCCACCTTATATACTTAAATATCTTTCAATTTTATTACATAACGTGTTTAAAACAAAATATTATCGTATTTGTTACCATGCTTACAATGTTTTTTTAGATTTAAAATAAAGTTTACCATGGCAACAAATACCATTATGTATTTAATTTAGTAGGTTTAAATAAATACTTTTTTAGATGGAATTCGATTTTATTGATCTTTATAAAATTAATCACAACTATGCAGCTATGAATAAAATATGTCATAGACTGTAGAATAGTTCTGGTGTGAGTTATTGATAATACACAAAAGCTGCTAAAATTAATGATACCCTTGTAAAAGAAAATATGCTATAGGACAAACATATGTGTGTCTGTATCGTTGATAATTTTTAGCTGTTTAGCCCGACACCCATGATATTCACTGGGAATAGCCTAATTATCACAATATCATGTCAACAAACACAAAGGCATATGTCGCAACATATGCCTCTTACTTCAGTGTTCTGTGTCTGAAAAACGTCATCGATTTTTGTTTTGTTTTGGGTCTAAGCCTTGGCTCATATTTTCTTCACGTAATTACGCTCACAGCCAAATAAAAACGCAAGATCTACTACTGCTTCAGAATCATATAACTTAAAATAATACTGTACACTGTGTTTATTCTTTACATTGTTTTTTGTGAAGCATTACAAACTAAATCTGACAGATTTTGTAACTTCCAATTAAAATTAATATAATTTATAATATTTTTAGAATTGCTGTTACTTTTCCTTACAGAATATAATACAAATTGTACATAGAATAATTTGGTATCTATGTATATGTTTTTGCTCAAATAATTATTATTTGATTTATTAAATCGATTTCAAAGAAGGATGACGTTAGGATCAATTCGATCTGTAATAATTTTTTTGTTCATATTTTTCGATGACTTCTTTAAGTCATCGAAATACATATATATTAATAATTTATTGCTTAGCGTACTTTTACGTTAAGCAATAAATTATTAATATAATTATACAGATTCCGTGACCATGGCGGGCTAATCCCTATTGAGGTTAGGTAGTTAGTGGTGGATAGATTAGGCAGGATAGGTAGAGGTATGTGGTATTGGTAAATATTAAACATCCGTTCAGCAAACATAGTAAAAATACAGCAATACAAATTACGAAAGCGGACTAAATAAACTGATCAAAAGACCCTTATTCAAACTTAAATTATAAAATTTCAGTGGGTCCTGTTATTACATTTTACACATTTAGCATAGTGTTCTAGATATTTTTCCTTCAGCTCAAATCATAAGAACTAGATGAATATTATAAAACACGTAAGTAATTTTTAACTCATTTATTTCGTAAAATAAATTAATACTTATGGGTCGTACTTCTGCTTGACTAGTTAAATGGTTCAGTGGTGGTAGATAGGAGCTGAGTAGGCAAGAGGGGCGGCGTGGACTACTGGGGCTGCGTGGACCACTGGAGCGGCTGCGTACGCTAGTGGGGCAACCTTAGCAACTGGAGCAACAGCTTTAACACCAAGGGGTTCCTTGTGAACAACAGCATTGAATCCGTTGTGAGGATCAGCTGTGTATTCAACCGTGCGCTTGGTGCCATCAGGGTCAACAACGGAGTAAGATCCTTGGACAACATCACCATCACGAGTCTCGTGTTGGCTCTTGGAGTCACCGGTCAAACCGTCTTGAACATCGTAGGCAAAGCTGTATTGTGGGTGCGCGTCGTATTCTTCAACGACTTTAGCGACTGGGGCGGCGTGCAGAAGTTGCGCTGGAGCTGCGTGGACTACTGGAGCAGCAGCATAGGCCACTGGGGCTGGGTGGGCAGTGTAAGCTACTGGAGCGATCACTCCAGCCTGGGCGGCGGCAAAGGCACAGACAAGAACTACCAACTGAAAAAAAGGCATATTAGCGGGATTTTTATAATTTAAAAGATAAAGAAATAAGGTATATTATTATACCTTGAATGCCATTGTGTTAAGTGACTAGTGACTTCAGAGAGGAGACCTCAGTAGGAATGTGCTGTAATACACACAGGTTTGGGTTTTTATATCGACATGTAATGCCTCGGGCATTGCATTATACGATTACAGAGCCATACACGATATAAACCGGTTAATTATTCGAGGCATATTGTTGATATGATATGATTAAGTTGCCGAACCGTATTTAATTTGTTCGGGTTATACAAAACCAGAGCAAGCTATGATTAATCTCTGTCAAAAAGATCACTTGCATTTAATGATACTGGCTTTCTTTAGGCGACATCCTTGACTTAATATTTTAATATTCTTGAACTCTCGTAGGTGTCACGAGAATAATAATTTGCGATTACGGTCGCTAACTTGTAACGCTTTCAATAGAAATATCTTTTGTCTAACACACAAGTTGACATAATATTGCAAACCGACTCACTGTTTTATGTTCAATTTGCATGGCCACCTCTGTCACCCAATATCATTTAGAAATAATCATACATTTAGAAATAATGTTATTTTTAAAAAAGTAGACTTTTTGAACGTACTATTTAATTTTTTTTTTTAATAAAAAAATTATTAAAACTTAATATGTATCTAAATTTATAGGCTGGTTTCGATGAAAATGACTCAATGTCAATCCATTAATCAAGTTTGAAGTTGTAACGAAGTTTGTTTTCGTTTTAAAGGTTTGTATTTTAGATTAAATTATAGATGAAAAGTATTATTGCATAAATTGTCACTTGAAGGCAAATCAATTATTATTAATTTCATATTTTTTTTATTAATTTATATTAATTTGCGATATTTATTTAAGGTAACATGTTCTAGAGTTTTGCCAACAGGCCAGGCATAATTAAGGGTGATTTAAAATGCGATTTTTAAAAGCGCTAATTCCAATCCGTCGCCCCGGTGTACGGGTATATGGCCAATTTCATGATACACTGGACCAGCTAACTGGCATAGAGAAGAAAGAAATGCTGGCTCATCTCGCTGGAGACTGCGACCCTTTTCGCATAATGTCAATAAAAAAAGGTGATATGGTGTTTCACAGTAAAATACCATGTTTAAATTTGTAGTTAAGATTTAAAGTAAAGCAACCGTGGTTTATTTTCTTAATGTTTAGCTGATCCCTTTTTATTGAGAACCAGGTTGTGCTCCAAGGTGAACCATTCAAGCATAGAGCACAGTCTGAATAGGAAATACGAGTTTATGAATTATTACATATCTACATAGAGCAGTGTCAGCCTAGTGGCTTAGCACGTGTCTGTATCTGATGTTGTGCGTTCGAATCACGACTGTGCACCAATGGACTTTTCTTTCTACGTGTGCAGTTAACACTTGCTTGTACGGTGTAGCAAAACATCGTGTAGAACATCCATGCCTGAGATTAAAAAAAAATCTACGGTGTGACAGGCACAGGTTGATTCCTTTTTTTAACCCGAATCAGCTTTAGCACCACTGGATATTTTAATTACATATACATATAATGAACTGTGTAACTTAACAAACTCAATTTAATTAAGAACTGGTTCGAGTTTAGTAGCTCAGTTAATAACACTCAAACGCTTTCCTTGGATCTGTTGATGAAAACAACCAACAAAGAATAACTTTTCTGACTAACCTAATTATAATTTAATTTTAAAATATGAGTGAAAATATATTTATACCTAAGAGAATTTAACCAGCTCGTGACGAATATATTGTTTATTTTTCCTTAATGCGTTAGTAAATCTTCCTTGGTTATTACCCATAATTCTATTAGTACTTTTCAGATATATCATTAACGCCATCTGATGACAAGATTTGCTAATAATTTGTAGAAGTTCATTGACATTTAAAATTACCGCCATCTATGTTCAAATAAAACCTTATTTCATGGCTATTATTTGGCTTACTCTATACTCTATAGTCTTCACTTGCTTATAAAATGATGAAATCCTTTGGTCAGGGGTACTGAAACGGTTATAGTTAGGCAAACTAATATAAGACCAGTATTTAAAAAATATTTTATTCGTTCGAGTTTCAGAATTCTTACAAGAATTTAAGTAATATTAAACAAATATGTCTATGTTTCAAAATTAATAACAATCTTGCCGCTTGTTGTTAAAAAGGTATTTTCTTAATATATTTCAATTGTCTATTTCTTAGGACCCGGCACTTGGGAATGTCCAAATTTAATTCCAAGTTCTCAGTCGCAGCGTTTAATAGCCTGTCTATGCCACCCGGACGACATGCATCTTGAATATATGTGGCTGCACCAGGGTTGCCCAAAGAGATGTGGTTGTGGTTACTGGTTTCAACTGTGTCCTATTGCCAGTTTCGTCTAACTTAGTAATAAAGTTATAACATTTTTATGTTTAATAAAAAGCAATGTTTGAAAAATTTATATTCTTTAATTTAGTAATTTTTGGAATTACAGTTTAGCTAAATCCTCTTTTTATTACACTATAGGCAGAGATACATTTATGTAAAAACCGACCATCTTTATAATTAGCAAACCATTGCGTCGCTACAATGCACATACCGTGCGGGCCGTATATGAAATAAAAACCATTGCGTCTTTCATATTTAATTAAAACGAGGCCGCAGTAAAGGATTTTAAATCTTAAGTGAATGTTAAACTATATACATATATAAGAAATGTATATTGTTATTAAATTGATATTGTTTTAAGAGTAATAATAATACTCGAAAAAACTTTTAAAACTAATAATGTAAGAAAGTTTATATTATAAAAGTATGATTATCGCACTATACACACGTTTTAATTCCTAATGATGCATATAATTTGGCATAAACAATTGCCCCTGGCTAAAAGTAAGTCTATCTATTTGAGTATTATTTCCAGGTGTGAAAAGGACAGGCTCGTCTTGTATCGAATTTGTAATCGTCGTTGGTGGCTGATGAAATTCTGGAAGTGGCACTCGATATGCAGAATTAAACGGACTATATGGCTTAAGCGAATTGTATGGTGAATGTACTTGTACTGTTCTTATAATAGCCTTGAAATCATTATTGGAGTCAACCGTACGTTTTCTCCCATCTGGGTCTATTAAATAGTAGGATCCCCTTCGGAAATTTCCCAGACTTATTTTCTTATGAAATTTGACATCTCCCGTTGTTGGATCTGCTATATCGTACCAATAATTATATTCTGTACTTGGTGGTGCATCAGTCACAATAATAGCGGCCGCACGTAACACACACACACAAGACTATCTGAAATAAAAAGAAACACTTATTGATTCGATAAAATAATAATTTCTTAATAATAATAATTTAAAATAAAATTTTGATATATAATTGTTAATTACTATAGCAAATAAACTAATAATAAAATAAAATACCCTTATCATGTTGTAACTGTTCGCGGTAAAATAGTATGCACTTAGCGACATTTGTCGTATTTATAGAACTAGCATTCACTTGAAGGTTCCGTATTGCCAGGCTCTCGAATAGTCGTAAAATAAAAGAAACATTATTATACAATTTATTAAATAATATTAAACTAGATTGGACCAGCATGTTAATAGTAGGATTTGAATTTTTATTTCAATTAAATTTGTTTATTAGTTTTACCGTTACGTTAAGCTTACATATATATTAAATGTTTATGATCAGTTTCTATAAAAAAAATATGTATATTTTGATTACAATTGTTTATTTTTGATTTATTTATTTATTGAATACCCTTGATAAGAGTGTCGTAGCGAGTTACAATACAAAGTGAAATATTCGAGGGTTGTAAAACCATATTTTAAATAATAAATTTATTACAATTCACGTTCAACGTAATAATGGTAATAAAAATATACTCTTGAAGATCTGATATTATCTTTTGGCCAATAACTTAGGTAGTAAAATGAGTATAAGGGTGAAAAATTATATCTGTGGTACATAAGTACAGATATCAGAAAAAAAAATACGAATAATTTCTCACACATAAAATAGAACACAGGTTTATTACCACCTATTGACCTCCAAGCAGTCCGGTTTGCGTAATACGTAAATTATTTATTTTTCCAGTTAAATGGAAAAATATTTGTACACCTAAAAATATTTGGCCCACAGTCCCAATTTTCCTTGTTACACTTTTAAAACAACACAAATTGAGACCAACTTTTGGTCATATTTTTGTAAAAAAGATATTCGTATTGAACCTTAGAATAATTTAAAAAAAATAGTTATACGGATACCAAATTTAACATACATAAATTAACTAGAATAAATTACACATGTATAATCTATGCAAAACGATAATATAATTTCAAAAACTATTTTTTTTATTAAATATTACTTCCGCCTACTAATTGAAAATAGATATTTGATTTTATTTTTATGTAATTAATTGAAATAGATTTTGGCAATAAAAATTATAAATTAATTTCATTTTATAATATAAGTTTCCACTAGACTCGTATCGCAATAAATAAAGGCGACCTATTTTTTGTTTGAGCTTAATAGTAGCAGTTACAGTAGTAAGGACAGTAAACGTATTTTAGTCATTTTATCCTAACATATCTATTAGTCGTTGGCCAAGCAAGGAATTATAGGCGCACACTTTTTACATGAGTGCAGTGCGTTGATGTCTTTCATATTAAATCGAATTTTATATTTTTAAAATTAGAACCGTTACTTTTCAAAAACATTCTTAAAATTTCTTGTTAGTAATATTAAAAGGCTATCGTAAGAATTCCAAAATTGTTTTAAGTGCGAACAAAATAAAGACAGTTTTATTGATTCCTCTTATTTATTACCTTAGCATCTATAAATAAACAATAAATTATATAAATACATTTTAAATAATCATATCAGGTCGCTGTGGTTTTAATACGAAACTTAACAACTTCTTTTGAAAACGATTAAGGCTCTAGTGGTAAGCGGCGACTGGAGCGACTGCTTTAACGACGCCACCTACTGGTTCTTTGTGGACAACCGCGTTGAAACCGTTGTGGGGATCTGCTGTGTACTCAACAACTCGACGAGTACCATCGGGCTCAACTAGGGAGTATGCACCTTGGACAACGTCGCCTGATCGGGTTTCGTGTTGGCTTTTGGAATCACCTGAAAATCATTAAACATATAATATAAATTGTATATTAATGTGATACATATTATACTTCAAAACATAATATTTCCAGATCGTTTTGAATTAAACGAATTAATGCACGAATATTTTTGCGTTCGAGTGCAATGGGCTTTCTGTATATATGTAAGCATCAAGTGCTTTTAGAATTATATTTAGGCTTGCACTTCTCTACCATAAAGCCGTGTGTTAGAACCGACTACACCAATGTATTTGTAAAAGCAAATTTAACAATTATACTCGTTAAAAATAAATGTTATACACCCAGAGGAAACCAGAAACAGACGCAAAAACACCAAATCAAAAGATTAGGCTCTTAATTATCTCGTCTATGTTCCATTGCTGGGTTGTACGGCTTGATAAAACTCAATATCTTTCTGGTAAGTGAAAGTTCTGTCACTAAATATAAAAATACAAAGTTTTACATATAATTGAAGTATACTAACCGGTCAAGGCATCTTGAATATCGTAAGCATAAGAATACTGAGGGTTTGGGTCGTAATCATCTACAGCAGCTGCTGCATATGCAGGTCGAGCAACGGCTAAAGCGGGCCTGGCAATGGCCACTGGCGCTATTGGAGCGCCCACATGAGCGAAGCCTGGGTAAGCATATGGTCCAGGTGCAAGCAACCCAGCTGACACGCTGCATATCATGACTGCGGCGAGGATGATCTAAGGATAAAAATATATTATTGGCAATAGTTGCTAACTAAGCAGTTTTTCATTACATCAATACCAGATATAGGGGACTAGTGGGACTAGTGCTAAGCAGGCTACTTCTAATTACCTTGCTATATTTGCTTTTTGTACCGAGAGTTTTGTACGCCGGCTTTTTCTCTCGCTCTACACCCTCTGTCTTTGCCGATGAGTAGGGATGCCTACAGGTTCAAATTTAATGACGTGAAATAAGTGATATCTTTCTAATGTTCCATAATAAACGTATTTTTTTATATTCATTTGTATGAAGTTGAATGCATTGCATGAATTGCATGAATATTTAAAGGTTTAATTTTTTTTTATTTCTATTGTGTAACTACTTGTCATCAGTAGAAGTATCATGATGGCAAATCGCTTCTTCTTTAGCTTTCGAAAACATTTCCGAACGCGACACCTTAGAAATAATCCCAAAATTGTTCTGTAACCAGTTTTCACTTATGGTTCTAAAACCTGGCCCCTTAGCAAGAAAGAAGATATCTTTCTCCTTATCTTCAAACGGAACATGTATCTAAGAATCTTTGGTTTTGTTTGCGACGACGGTGTTTGGCCTATTCGCCATAATGAAGAACTTTATAATATCTATCTCAACTTTATAGCATTTATAACAACTAGATGACGCCAATAACATAAATTGGACATTGAATGACAACGACAGAACGACAGAACCCCTGGAACTCACAATATATATGATATAGGATAGATTGCGATGGCGGAGTGGACTTGAGGAGGCTACGGCCCACAAGGGGCTGCATAACCATTGAAGATGATGATGATGATGAACTATTATTTTTGGAACAAATACTTTTACTTATACTTCTAAAGCGAGCTTTAGTTATTTTAATAAAATAAAATAATAATGAAATACACATATTTAATAGAGATAAATAAATTACCTTCATTTTGATGTCGTTCAGTGGACTTGTAAACCTATGAATGACTAGGGGTTGCCACAGCGTGTTTATATACCAGACTTCGTCCTAGCAATCTAGGTGTCGCCCAGAAATATAATACCTATAAGTTACTTTCGTTACGACCGTGCCCTTTATCACATGAATTATTAATGTATCACTACATCAAAACGTGTACAAATAGGTTTTTTTTTAATTTGGAAAATTAATTATTATTCATTAACAATACGTCTACTAAGATATAATTTTTATTTAACTTAAAAAGATTTTAATCACTTAATCTGTGATGCGCCATATTTTAACTGGTAGATAGAGCCTGCTATTATTAAACAGCAGAATGTTTTAACAGATTTTAATCAAACCTAACTAGTTTAAATTAGGGGTTTTTTGTTAAATTATAAATACATAGAAAATTGACATAGAAAAATCCCGATTTCGAACTACTTATTTAACTATGTAGTCTGCGATCTCTAATTATATTCATAAAAAAATCGCCTTTTTAATTAATCACAACCTAAATCTAAAAGATTGTTAAAGAGTTTATATTTTATTTTCTTGTCTAATGATGTCTAAACAATTAATTCTTTGATCAGATTTTATAATATTAAACAAAAATTTGATCTTATAAACTATTGAAGGCTAAATACTAGTTTCATATCACGGGTTGTCATAGCATTGAAAGCTTTTTAGGTCACAGCTGCATAAAGCCAATAATATATTGTGATACACACATTCACGACTATAATGGAATGTCCACATATGGGCAGTACCACTTAACTGCCGCGTGTTTTAAATACACAAATCTACATTAAATTACATTGAAGAAACTTATCTAAGCTGTGCTGTATTGAATTAAAGTTAATTATTGATAAACACATCTTTCAATGAATAACATTTTTGTCAACATTCTACACGAGGCTGGCATGATTATTTGAATATGTATATTACTTTTTACTAATGAGTCGTAATTATGCCACTTTGCCACACGGACTTTTTCTACAGTACAAAACTAAGAGCGCTAGTGCTTAAGCCTATACTACTGCCTATAGTAATATAAATAAAATGCATGTGTTATATTTCCGTAGTTCTGGTAAGCCTTTCGGGTTTAGCGATGAATTAATCTTCTAAGTTGAAACCGATAATATTACGCCATTTATCTTCTATGATGAGTAAATTGAATGAGTGGATTATCTGCGATATAAAACTTTCACCTCAATGTCACATTAGGAAGTCAATTGTCACTCAAATGACAACACAAAACTTGTTTCTTTTTCAGTGTAATATGTAAAGAATTTAACAAACAAAGTGCTTTGTTATGTGTTATATACAGAAATTATTTTTTAAGCGTTAAATTAGTAACTAAGAAAATGGCAGATTTTGATGCAATATATCAGGATGAAACAGATCCCGAAGAGAATATAGAGGAGACGCATGTGACATTAGTGCCTGACCCCATCGTTGTTCGCGGAGCTGGGAACATGACAGTGTAAGGTTTCATTTTATCAGCTGTTTACAATTTATACTTCTAAGAAGTGTAGGCATTTTATGCTCTTTCTTAAATTTTATTAAAAACATTGTAACTAAAAATAATTACTCATTAGATAGACCTATTTAGACTATAATACCCTTTTTATGGCATTGAGTTTCATGAACGAGGACATTGACCAACGCCAATTTATATTGATCAAATTCGTAAAGGATAGTTTATTTTTAACTTCTTAAGAGTAAATTGTGGTGTTCTGTTAGTACTACATTATAAATGATAAAAACATGCTGCTTATTACTATTGCTACCACTTTTACATATTTGTTACATGGTCTGCTTTTTAGATATGAAGTAGAGAAAACTATTATTAATTTATAGGAATGCATTACCATCAATGCAATCCTACATTTCTTTAGGAATAACTTTTTCCTGTTAAAAACTATTCATTTACCTAGGAAAAGACTAACTTAGACCCATTGTATTTGCCATTTGTTCTTGTTATTTCAATAAAATCTAATTCAATATGTAATTTTTCAGTTTTGGTCTAAGCAACCGATTTAATGGAGAATTTCCATCGGGGTTGCAGTCACGTGTTGCTCCTGAAGAATACCAAGCAACAGTTGCTCGTATTAACAGTGTTCTTAAAAAAACACTACCTGTTAATGTCAAGTGGTTATTCTGTGGTTGCATGTGCTGTTGTTGTACACTTGGATGCTCTCTATGGCCTGTGATTTGTCTTAGTAAAAGGGTAAGTACATGCAATTTACTGTAACTTAAAAGAAATATTTTAAAGCTATAGATAAAACTAATATTTTTAATTGTTCATAAATAATTATCTTAAAATTAGACTATACTTATGACCATGCAACTTAAGTTATTATTAAATCTTTTCAGACACAACACTCATTGAACAAATTGTTGGAATGGGAAAATAGCCGACTTTATAATAAATTGGGTCTTCGCTGGCGACTCACTAAACAACACTGTGATTCCTCATCCATGATGGAGTATGTTTTGCTTATAGAGTTTATACCTAAAATACCAATATACAGACCTGATTAATGCGGCAGTGATCTTATTTGTAAATATAAATAACACAAAAATCTATAATTTTTATGCAATTTCTTGTAAATATAATTGTTAATGGCATGTATGTTTTATCAATTTCCTAAAATATCTTAAGTAGAGGAAATTGCACCTCAACAAAGATAGTTATAATCTTGGATGAGTGTATTTGTATACGGTTTACAACTGCTTGGGATTATTTTTTCTAGAAAGATATTGAAGGAGAATAGAATAAATTTCACTAGGTTAGGATATAAATGTTAGGAAATTGAGAAAACAAAAGCTGATGTGCTTTAAATGTATAGAGGTCATTAAAGCTTCGATTATGTTAATGCAATGTTATCTTAATGTGTAATGTTAAAGTAAGTACCACGGATGAGGCTAGCTTTCTAATTTATGGGTAGATAATTGATTTCTTGAAACATTACTTCAGATATACCTATCTGATAGTTTATGTACAGCTATCAACACTGCGCCTAAATTACCAATATTGCAACTAGATAGTCATACCAACAAAAGGTTATTTATGTGACATCTTATTGTGTGTACAGTGTTATTTTCATAACTAAAGTTTTGGTATGCAAAAACATGGCAATCTCATACTATATTATGCAGAACTGTTCCATTCTGTAAACTGTAAAAATAAGTTATTACAAATAATTATTGATTATTTTTAGCAATACGCTATCCGACAATATGAAAAATTAGATGTTTACAACTTAATATTAAATAATTTATCAAAAAAACCTTAACTAAAAATATTGATTGTTATACTTTAATCACGTGACACAAAGGCGTTATGTCATTTAAGAATAATAACACGTAAAAATTTAACGCTTGTTTACGTGTTTAAGCACGTACGTGCACACGTACTGATGCGACGCAATCTTTTCTGGAAACGCGTTTTGGCGGGTTCTTGATACTGTTTTTTTTAAACCAAGCCAGAATTTTAATTAACAATCAATTTAGGTACTTAAGCACAAATTAATAATCTGAAATGGCTGTTAAATCTCATCAAGTAGGCTATTAAGACTGTCTGAATATTAATTATCATAATTCAATATATGTATCTAATATGATCTCAAGTTATGAAAACCATGCTTACATAAAACAAAATTGCAAGATTATCTAGTTGTCTTATTGATAAAAAATTAATATAATACACTGCTTTACTTAACTTTGACTTTACGCCTAATCCGAATTTCACGAACAATCTCGAAAACGATTATTATTGTATGTACCTGAATGTTAGCGAGCGACGCAGTAAACTTTGGTAATTCAAAATTGAAAATATATACTTAGGAATGTTAACAGGACTGTGTTATTAGACGAGTAATTATTGTTTATAGTAGATATTCGTTAAGCGAAAAAAGTATAAAAAATGGGGGACCTTTTATGATAGAACAAATATTTTACCAATTACATCAATACTAACTTCTTGAAGGCAGACCATCTCAGACCTTTTTTATTATTCTTTCGGAAATTAAGATGGCCCCGCTCTTGCATAGATTTGGCCCGTCCTTTTTAACGTGTTGTTAATCACAATATCCTCGTTTCAATAAAAAAATGGCTTTAATAGAGGATTGTCGAAAATAATTGTCTTGCCACATTCAATATTTAAGACAAAGCAACACTTGAAAAGTTGACAGGGAGTGTTGATATAAGAAGTAATTAAGAATGTAAATATTTTAAGTACCTACAGTATAATATAGATTATTTTTGTTCAAATAAAAAATCTCACAATGTGATATGTTCGTTTTATTAGTCTGCCTCCCAGATCCTAAATAATAATTTTATAAAATTATCTATTTTTAACACTTGTTACCAATAAAAAACAGTTTCGTGTCTGGTATTATTTTAATTAAAATAATTATATTACAATATACACAATAAGAAAATACTAAGGCACTAATTTTATGGTCCCACCAAAACAAATGACAAAAACTAATATTAGTAATTATGCATTATATTGCAACTCGATTTACACTACATTTACATACAACAAGACACTTTGTATAAGAAATTAAAAATAATTTAATTTTAAGAATTAATAGAAGTTAATTAAATTAACATAATAATTGATTATGACACAAAATATATACATAAAAGACTAGCTATAAAAATTTAAAAACATACATATATTGTTAACTGACTCTTACGACAATATCGCCATGCGATTATTAATATTATTTACATATTATAATTTCATCTTCTGAGTATACCCACACTGTGATAAAAGTATATGGATACTGTGACATAATTTTAAATGTGTTATACTTACATAAGTTATTAACACAACCATTATACTACAGCGCGAAAATTAAAAACATAAGTCACCTTAATAATAACTGTATATGGTATAAATCGGATTATTAGCGCAGATTTTAATTTTGTAAAATCCAAAATCAACAAATAAATATCAGATTTCGGTCGGAATTTAAAAAAATTAACTTTTTTCAAACCAACAAATGTTAAAGTATTTATTTTCTCAACTTGCGGTTACATCATTAATTGTAGTAACATTTAGTCATATAAGTGCATTTTATAGGTTAGTTCGTGCCGAGTAAAGTAGGTCATTTGATAAAAAGTTCTTAAATTACTATGGCAACAAGTTTGATAACAATAGTTACTGCATTCAGATCAATAAATTAAGATTTAGTTTGAATAAGGTCTATTTGGTTTACCATCGCACTACTACTTCAATTCATAGATTCCAAATCATTGTACAATTTATCGAGACATAGATAGACATCAGTCTTCTTATTAAAATCACATAAATATCAAAAGACACGGCACATCCAATACAATTATAGTAAGATCATCAGGATGACAGGCAATTCACGCTATAAGAATTTTCCCTTCATAATACGCTTTAGCCGGGAAAATTTAAGGTGTAAATTTTCCTCCAGAGAAAAAAATATCTATAATCAAAGTTTCAAATTAAAATTAAGAAACAGGTATTGACCGGTTGGGCGACGATTCTTATGCGCTATCTTTCATATGTTGTGGCTGTGTTGTAAATAAGATTATTTTAATAGGACTAAGGGTGCAGCACCAAGTTGAATATATCGACAAATCACTAACTAATTTGCACATAGTTGACTGGGAACTGGCCTTTAATCCCGTTGCACTCACCAAAATACCATTCATCACTAATTTTCGACAGAACTGTTATATTATCGCCAGTATTAAACTGTAAATCGCCATTTTGGACTGGCGCGAAATCGTATAACGCTACAGCCGTACCCAATATACTGCTATCATTTAAAGGCACTTTGATTTCTACGTAATTTGATGGGAAGAGACCGTCAGCTCCTGTTTCTAGTTTACCATGCAGCCATTCCTCATTCACACGCCGGACTAGTATAATTTTCGTTCCAGCCTGAAACGAAGGAATAATAATAAGTGTTGCGATTAACTTTAGTTTGGTGCCAACTACCGGGCCATTTAGATTCTTATTTCCTTATATAAATAAATATTAAATAGAAAAATTTCTTTCTATCTTAAACGTCTATATATACGTTCACCTGGCTTAGCGGCTTACGTATTCTTCTTACTTAAATATATATATATATATATATATATATATATATATATACTTAAATATTTTGTCATAAAATACTTAAATCTGAATTAAGCATTTATTCATTACCACTATTGAATAACAACTTCTAATATTTCCTCGTGTGGCTATATTTCCTATTTACGCGACTGGTTTTTATTTTTTAATACTTACAAACGAGTATAGCGGAAAAAATATTCAATGAAATTAACACTTCGATAATTGTAAAGAGTAATAACCTTGCGTCGCCTCTTATCGTAATAATCACATATTGTTTATAATTCTCGGAAATTATGCAACGAATAGGTAATTCTGGACATATTATTCTTTACCGAGTCATTAATTTATATAAATCAGAATTTTCAGCAGACCTAAATATTTTTCTATAATATTGAGACAGAAATTAATGCAATCCAAGAATATCTGCTTTTAAAAAAGCGCAAATTGAAAATATACGTTTACACATATTTTTTTTTAATTTAATTACACAGCGTTTTGGAGTTATTCAAGTCATTAATAAAATAACTTTGTGGAAATATATTCTGTAAATTATTTCAACCTTGTCCTGAAATAAATTTCTTGGAACAATTACAGTTACTTATTGAGATAAAACACGTAACTAAAATACAAATAGTTTAGAATAATTTGTTGTGAGAATTCAACAATTATATAAAAGAAACTAAATTGTGTGAAGATTTATTTACATTCAAGCAGAGTGTCGAGGTAGGTCATAGGTAGGTCTTTGTGTCAAAAGGTCTCACATAGCAAAAATTATTAATTCTCGAGAAACAAAAATTATAAAATTCTAAACGCTTAGAAAAAAACTTTACGAATAGACTTAGTATTCGTAGTTCGGATTTCGAATACTCGTTATGTTTCAATTTGTCTACCCATGCAAACCCAGGTGATGCAAAATAATTAGGTTTCAAACATGTTTAGGAAAACAAGGTTAATCAGGATAATTCAGAATAATAAATATAAAAATCTCTAATCTCTAGTTATTATCAATAAAAATATTGATTATTATGATCGAATTAAAACTGGGGCTTAATCAAAAAAATATAAGATGACAAAAAAGCGCGAACGTCACTAGCAGATGTGCACTGACGTAAATGGTTAGGTCAACATCAGAAAAACACATTTTCAACTAAAGAACTAAAGTAAGGTTTGATAATTGAAATTTTGTTTAAAATTTGCTGACGTTTGAATCTTTAAGGATAAAACGTGATTCTTAACATGTTATCATAAAAGAAGGTTAGTTCGACGTAATTTTCCCTAATTACTGACGTCCAGACCGTTTTAGATTCCCAGGTGTCTCTTTGATCTTTAGACAAGGACGTGCGTTCATGCATTTATGATCAAAATCCATACTTATCAATTTACATTTTTACTCATTAGGTATACGTATTAACTTTGTGTTTTAAAACATGTTAATTTATTGTCAGATTAAAGTACTATACAATATTAAAAAAATTCACACGAACTTTGCAGTATTAGTAATTATAGCCTCCGCGAACAGGGAGTCGGTGTTGCCAAAGCAATTATTGTTTCATTAGATAACAGAAGACAGATTAACTACACGCCTTAAAACAATGATCAGTAAAAGACCAGGTAGACCTAGAAATAGTATTCCGTGCTCTTGCTTCTTAAACCCTCGAACATTAGCGGACACACAGAACATTGCTTTTAATAAATTCAATCAATATTGCCATGAACTTAGTGACCCTCTTGAGACGGCAAAATGACAACGACCCACGATTGACTACTATTCATAGCATTGGCTAAAAGCCACATAAACTTGTAAACACGCAATTTTGAAATATATATTTCCAGATATAATATTGAAAATACCTAAATTTAATTATTGGTTCCGAAACCAAATCATTCAATGAAATTTGATCTTGGAGAAGCACGAGTGGAATTTAGAATTATACCCTAATTGCTATTTAAGACATATATGTCGACTTATGGTTGTTGTTTTTAAAGTATACACGCATTAGTAATTAATAAGGTAGAAAAGCTTTTACTTCTCTACTGGTTTAATTACACCCATGAGAATGTAAGTGTGTGCTCCTATTTCACCATGCCTCCTGCTATATAGGACAAATCTTTGTTTTTAATTTATTTTATTATTCTTTATTACGTAAGATGTCATATGGAACATGGTATAATGGTTGCAGCTCCTTACAAACGTTGTGTAAATGAAAAAACTTGCCGATTAAAAAGAGTGGCGGAGAGTTTATTGCCAGTTCTTCTCTTCCGTTCTACGCCCTTGATTTGAGAACTGATAGTAAATGTAAAATTAGAAGCATTCGATGTACATTTATTTTTTGACGTTCATAAGTTTACATAACGTTACCTACATGAATAAATGATTTTTGAATTTGTATTACACACGTATTTAACAGTACTTCAATTACGTATCAGCTGAGGGCGTAAATTGTATAAAATATCGACATATCAATTTCATAACACATTACAAAACATTGTTATTACTGCACAATATTACGCCTCCCGGTAGTGCAATGAATGCTAACTGCAGTCCAGACATTAATTTGTTCACATTACACAGGTCATCTAAGGTCAAATTTTCAACCTAAATATGATTAAGATGAAATTCCGGGAATTAACATTTGTTTTAAAACTGGAACGAACGAGTTTTACACATTTTATATAAGAATAGCTACCGATATAATTTATAGTATTTATTATTACAGTTATTCAACAGCCACAGTTCGAAACGGTGAAATATTTAAATATTAATTGTTTCTAGTCGAAAAGTGAAGAGGACTAATTAGAAAATATTTCCGTTATACAAAAATATTTAGGGTATTTATGTATTTATTTGGGGCCCAGGGTATTTGTTTTTTAATTTTAATAAATGTTCCTAATCACTTACAAGTTATGTAGCTATTCGATTGAGACATTCCCTTTATAAATAAAAACGCCGGCAAGATAGTTCATAGATCTAAAATATATATTCCAGATAGTAATTATAATAGATTTACGTTATACATTAATTTAATAGATACACGAGGCGCATTGTGCATGCTGTGTTTGGAATTATAATATATTTATTAGGCATCTTCTAATTTTGACTAAATTAGATTTTTAATTTATAAATGAAAAGTTACTCTCGTATATCGTTCAGAAAACAACCTTTATACCTTTCTTTTTACCTTTAACCTTTTTTTCTTTCTTATTATCAAGATTATTATGTTACTTCAAACAAAAAATAAATCTGGCATATGGCACTTTATAGCATTTGCTACATGAGCGTAACTATATATTAATTATTGCATAAACTAATAAATTTAAATTATTTTGTTAAAACATACCGAAAAATATAAGTCTTCCGAGTGACCTGTGAAATAATCGAATAATGCTACTGCATACGGCTCGCTGTTTTGATCAGTGTCGGGCAGATCATCAGTCCAGCCCACGGGTAGGTCATCGTCGATGACTGGAGGCGGTGGTGGCGGGATTGTCGGCATTGGAGGAGTTTTCTCTCGCTCTGGTGAATCGCAGTCCCAGAGCAATTTCTCGCCCTGAAATTAATTAATGATTGAATATCGTCTTAGTTAAGGTAAAGAGACCGGCTGAGATTGTAAATACCGAATAAGATTTCACACACATAGATAACAAAGCACATACACAGAAACACACAAAATAACAATAATCAAAGAAATTGAAATAAAAAAGAATGATATAGAGTTTTTTTTAAAGAACAAGGTAAGTTTTAAGTATGAAATGCGTTTGTGCTGTGGTTGTAATTGCAACATAATGCTGTGCCAGGGCCATTTATCTGCTGAGGAGCAGAGTGTAAAGTACAATTCTTGAATCACAATATTTATACAACATATATAATTAATGATTTTAAAAAACGCAACGAGATAACAACTATCCGGTCTTCCTGAGGAAGTCGATAAAAAGTCACAATAATATTAGTCTGCATAATTTGAAAAACATACAAGCTACATTATAAATATTTCTAGAATAAAGAGTCATATGTATTTATATATTTTTTATTCCAACTGTTGGAATTTTTTTTATTTGGTTTAAAATAAAAAAGTATTTTATATATATGATACACAACTAACAACACAATGACTGTAGAAATTCAAATTAAATATTTAAATAAGAAATACATTTATCTTATACATACATTTATATTTTTTAAATGGATGATCTGCGGTTTAATGGGATCCAACAAATACGTTAAAAACAAGGATAAAATATTTGAATTAAGACTTTAGACTTTAGACATATTTTTTAATGATTTAAAAAATCTGCATGGTGTGTATATATAGCAGCAACATGTAATTCTTCATTCATTCTCACTAAATGGTGTGTTAATATATTTTAGTCATATATATATATATATATATATATTGATTACAAAGCATAAAAGAAATTTGTGTTGAATGATAAGACATAAAAAGATTTCAGATAAGATCCTAAAAATTAATTATAATATGTGTCACTTAAATAGTGTTTGGTTTTGTAAACTCTTATCTTCTATAAACAAGAAACAAAACTTACATTATCTTCAAAGCCATTGGTGACTCTTTGTATTGGCGTAGTTGTATTAATATTCATAGTTGCTATTTGAAAACTGCTACCGAAGGAGCTTTTTAATAAAGCCGAGTTGTCAGGTGGTTTTGGTCGAGCTGGTTTTGCTCGGATTATCGTTGGTCCTTTAGAAGGAGCAGTAACCTGATTGCACACCTCAAATAAATCTTTGTTTAAAAGGGGTTTTTTCATAATTGCCGGTTTATTTACTGGTGGTGGTGAAAAAGGATCTATTGTTGAAAAATCATCCATTGTGTCTTCTTTGCTTATTTGCTTTCTCGTTGTAAGGAAGAGATCAAAGTCATCCTCAAAACCGCTTTCGGCCTGAGAAGCATTACCACCACTTATTGCATTTCTATTGCTTGTAGAGGTAGTTGCATCAGATCCAAAGCTATCAACACTGATTCCATCACTGCTAGATCTTGTTGTAAAAGTTGGAGAACTTGGGGGAGACGATAAATCTATGAGTGCAGCTGTTTGTATATTTGTACGCTCACATCTGGAAAACATCTTATTATTATCTACTTCACAGAAGTCAGTAAAGTTTGTTGTTGAAGTAGATGATGAATTTGCAGTTGATTGATTAACTACATTTTTGTTTTTGCGATTTAGTAATGATGTAAGTACAGTAGGTCTACGCATAAAGTGTATTGGTTTGGCTGGTACTTCTGGTTGCTTATTAATTTTTGGTGGAGGTGGCCGAGGAGGTGGTTTTTTCTTCTGCAAGCACATTGGTGATGGTTCAAAAACTTCTGAGCCAAAGGGATCATCATTCAAATTTGTAACCGGGGAGTATCTATTGACAATTGCAGCTGGAGGCACAGGGGCTGGCCTTGATGGACCTTTCATTCCTGTTAATAATTTAATTTATTATTAAACACATTTACATATTTTTTTTCAAACAGGGAAAAAATATTTTATATACATTATGGTAACAACATTTTACATATCTACCTGGGCTATTAAATATAGTACAATTTTATAACTTCACAATGCTCAGATCAAAACAAGCTTCTAATTCAAATAATAGTAGATAACTGAAACCAAAATACGCAATACACAACAAGGGATATCATCAAACATGATAACACACTGATATAATACAGATCCACCCATCAATGAGTAAATAATTGGGCTTAACACAGTATCGCATAGGTGCCAGGTACAGCCGTATACGGCCTTGGGAGTGTTCGTTAGATCAACGTTTTTTAATTAATAGGAATTTAGTTTTGGATTTTTCCAAAATGTGCTTTTATATAATGCTAGAAATAATTTGCGTACCTTTGTTAAATAAATCCATCACAAAGATCAGACGTCAGCGCAATTTTGCAACGCAATAAAGATAGAAATAACAACAAACTTCCGTTTACAATTCTTTGTAACTTCACTGTTTACTCATTACAATCCTTTGACTTAATGATTATAAAGCCATCTACATACCTGCCGATTTTATAGTTTTAAAACATTAAATATCAAAAATGGATAATCTAAGATGTTGAGAAACTATTGTGTATCGAAATTGAAAATAGCTATAGTGTCTTCTGTCTACCTACTACTATTTTCTTGATTTTAAAGAAACTCTTGAAGTTGATTAATCTCAAAAAAAATCTAATTTGAAGGTTCTAGTTTCAAACTTGACCATTTTTGTCAGCTGTCAATTTATTGGTAATATTGTCGGTCAAACTTAATTCAATGTCACTTTGTCATGTCTTGGATCTAAATACAGAGTACAAAATCAAAACTTTTTGTTCTCATGTCTTTAATCAGCCTGTGTCCGTACAATTACGAATTACGAAGTATATTATATAAACTGTAACTGTAGGCGGTAAAGTAAAAAGTTCCAATTTTGACAACTGTCAAGTTGATTTCAGTATTCAGTAGACAGTAGTGACAGTACTAGTAGTCAATAGTAGTCATAACTCGTAAGTCACAACTCACAACTCACAATTCACAACCATAAAAAGCTACAATCCAAACAAACATGTGATACATTTATCCTAAATCACCACAATAGTCATAACGCCAGCCTTTTGTAACAAGAACCGGCCTATTTAAATTTCAAGCTCGTAATAAAGAATATGGATTGTTCTTAATTTCTTCAAAAGTCCAATTAAAACTACAGTAAAATGTTCCGAACAAGATTGTACAGTCTTCTCAAGACATCTTTTAAGTTTAACAGTAGAAAATTATCGTATAAAATTCTCAAAATAGCTCCAATCACATTTTCAGCCTTGACAATTGTATCATGTGATGAGCAAAAACAGGAGTTCACAGAAATAAGTAATACAGATTGTTTAGAGCATGAGTTTTTGATAAGACAAGCTACTACAGTGAATGTAAATGCAGCAACTCAACTGCTAACAGTTACTTTAGTTGCAATTCAAGACACTAGCGAGAGGTAAAAACTTTGTTAAAGTGTTGTAAGTTGTTAATAATTATATTGTATTGTATTGTAACATGTATACCTAATATTTTTTTTTAAATGAAGTTTAAATATATCATTATTATCCTGTATTATATCAGTCTAAAAACTCTTAAATTAAATAAATAAATTGGTCTTTAGATAGTGTATGTAATGTACTCATTAATACTTGGTACTAAATTTTACTGAAATAATTTAAATATCTGTCTCATTTAACCTTTATTATGGTACATTATATTTTATTGGCAGATTAAGAGATGCATTAACAAAAGAAATATGTCTTGTAAAGCAAGCTTTAGAATGGGGTGAGGATGGAACACCTGCCGAACATTGGGATCAACTTGTGGCCATCCGTGGGGCATTGTGTGACCTTAATCATAATCTTAGAACATTATTTAGTAAGATATTTTAATACAAATTAAACACATTTTCTAAACTGCTGCAGTTTAAAAATAATTGTTTTTATGGTTTTTACAAGAGGCTGTTCAATTGTCCATTCCCAAAATCTAATAAAGAATCCAATTCAGGAATTGGTTTGCCTTGATTCAAAACTCTCCAGAATGCAGGACTACACTACAATTTGTAATAAAATTATTGAAAATTAAATATTAATCTGTAAAGAAAATGTTTTTGTTGCAAATTTTTAATTTCCTAGTATTTAAATGAATACATCTAATTTTAGGTTATATGGACTATGCTGAAAAATTAGCAACTGTAGCTGCAGAAATCTCCTATTTATCTGGAAACACTGCTGCCTCAGATGCAATATGTGAACGGATTGATCATGCTAATAGGTAAAGACTAATAAAACTAAACTCCTGTCAATTATCTTTATCGAGATCTCAAATATTAGAAAAAAAAATCCCAATAGCAAATAAATTGCCCATTTCTTTATGCAAGTCTATTCAAGGCATTAGGTCAATATGTGAATTTAATTAATAAAATACTTAAGTATTAAATACAAAATGTTTATTAAAGCATAATACAGTTTAATATATAGATGATCACTCAGAAATGCAATAGAATATAATATTCTATTGATCCTACAAGTGTTGTATAAATGTGACAAAATCATTACCTTTAATCATATTATAACATTCATACTGCAATAACAAAACAACTTAAAATATTTTAATTTGCAAGTCAACAATCAGATACATATATAAATGTATTCTTAAAATATAATTTCCTAAAAGAAATGTGAAAAGATTATGTAAGAAAATCCATTAGACTAAATACGTTTATTAAATAAACACAACCTATTTCCATCAAATTATTGATTTGCAAATTACAACAATAGAATAATTTGTTAAAAATTTGCACCTGTAATATATAACATATGAGCTTTACCCGCAGATGCACTTGCTAGTGGGTACAAAAAAAATTTGATAAAAAAATGTAGTATATGTTACTTACATGTTACATAGGCTACATTTCTAACTATACAAATTAATTGATTTTATATTTATCATTTATGTGAAATAGAAACAAACACACTTTCACATTTATAATATTTTGTATGGATTTCACTAAATAGTTCCAATTATGTATAGGTCTTGCAACAACCAGAAGAAACTGACACATGACCTGCAACAAGAGTTTTTGGAGTTACAGCAGCTAGCAATAATAAATGCTCCTCATTTAGAAGAACAATTAAAACCAGATGATAAAAAACGAAATTAAATATTTAATTTAGTAAAAATGAATGTAAATATAAAAATATTAGTACACCACATAGTCTCTCTTTTGTCATTTTAAGTATGGGCAACAATACAGATAAGGTAAAAGTGGCTATTCTAAATTAATTAGAAAACTGCCAAATAAATATGGCAAAACAACTGATATAATATGAATGGTACACTATTGACAATTTTAAAATTATAAATGGAGCGGAACATCGCTGTTACATTAAGTTTACATTGGCAATAGAACATGAATTTTAAATTTTATTATCAAACATTTTTTTATTCATATAATTGAAGTGTATAATCAATGATAGGATATCACTTATATATGTCATAACATTGGTTGTGTTAATATTTAAATGAATACCCCATTTCTCACAAAAATCACAGTGTAGACTGCAGACACAACTTAAGATTACTTTAGTAAATTGAGCAATTAGACTGATTTAGTGGTAATAAATAATATTTTTTTTAAATCGGAAATGAAATGTTTACCAAACATGATTCCTATACCTTATCAGCATTTAAAAGGATGCATCTTTGCTGAGATGTGTCTCAATATCGACTCGACAGATGGGGCAATGTTTGTTTGTTCCAAGCCATTGGTCCACACATTCCATGTGAAATAGATGCATGCAAGGGAGCCGTCTGAAAATCAAATTATTATCAGTAATAGAATTATAACATGTATTGTTTACAAATAATGAAGTTTATGACGCAACAATTAAGCGAGGGACCGATTATTATATTACATATAAAATAGATCAGTCCTAAAAATGTGTCTTTAATTCTCCAATTGGTACAGTACTTCAAACAGGCAAGCTAAGTGCTAGTATATAACTTAATAGTATCTCTTAGCAATTAGCTTCGTGCTCTATAAATATTCTCATATAAAACTAGTACCCTGTTAAATTTTAAAATTTGATAAAATGGTAACCCTGGTAAAAAGATAATAATTTCTTTACCATCTTTAGTCTTGGTAAGGCTGATACTGACCTGCAATCCGACTCAACCTCAAACACTGACAGACAAATAGTGCACTTTTCGTCTTGATGGTGTGGCGCTGGACGGGCGTACGCGTGCCTGTACGTGTTGCGTTCTATGACGGCCCTCGAAGCACCTCGGAACTCTCGCCTGGCCTCCTGCACCTGAAGTATGGCCGCCGCCGCTGCAAGGCCTTCTTGACTACCTTGCTGTATTGTTTACTACTTGATTAATTTCGTTATAGGCTCCTCTATGGCATACGCTACACAATAACCCATCAATTAATAAAAAATAAATTAATCTTATTAAACCGTTTCAACAAAAGCACTAAGTCTTCTTTTATTACAAATACAATTCGACGGAAAGAGACAAAAAGTAGTTGAATAGTGTAATTATATTTACTAGTCTCGAGGCTTTACGCCATTATATTACGTATCATGCAATTATTAATTCGTTATAAAATTCTACTTATTTTTATACTTTTGGTTAAAATTTAATAAAATCTTTAGTGGGCCTCATTGCCGGGGTTGACTGCGTTTACTACAATTTCGTTTTTGCAGAAGACAGCTTCCTCCGTTTAACCAACGTAAATAATTCAATTATATTAAAGGCCTGTTTCACAATATATGGATAAATTACCAAATAGCTACGCAACACATTCATTATTCGAAAGATTAAAGTTCCGAAGAAATTTCGCGCTACCTGACAGTAGTGAAACGCAAAAATAGTATTTATCTTACCAATAAATAATAAATAGCTTATTTGGAACTTATCCGGACATTGTGAAACAGACCCTAAATGTCACACTCTGAAATCTTAAAATATATAAATCTCCTGTCACGATGTTTGTCCGCGATGGACTCCTACACTACTTAACCGATTTTAAATTAAATTGGCACACCGTGAGCAGTCTGGTCCAACTTAAGAGATAGGATAGGTTAGATCTTTTATTATAGTCGAAATTTATTTTATTGCAACTTATTTGTTTATTATTTTATGCAATTCTAACAGATGGCGCTGTGTTAAAAGTACCAACGTTTCACAGACACAGACAGCTATCTACCTTTAACATTACAAGTTCTCCTACCGTTTCCCTTGAATAGTTTACTACCATGTAATAACAACAACCTTAGCCACAGCAACGCTTGGCCGAGTCTGCTAGTAACCTTATAAATACACACCCTCATAAACGTTTATTAGCATCAAACTATATCAAGTTTTATCTTTTTCAGACGTGTCACAAAACATTTATTCAAGTCAAATCCACTCGGCCTTAAATATGAACAATGTAACTTTAAAAATAACTGTAAACACAAGGTAATAAATTCTGTAGTAATATATATAGTCCATGTTTCATAATAAGAACGATTGAATACTTTACCTTTAGTCCGAATTAGTAATAGAAAATAGGTTACCACAACAGAAGGCTGAATCGATATATGAAGGTGCGGAGGCCGCATTTGAAGGTAATGGTGCATATGGTGATGGAGATGGCCATCCCTGTTAAAAATACATAAACGGGAATTTATAACATTATTTATATATCTCCACGTTCTGTAGTCGGCGGGATATAACAAATAAATTATAACATTAATTTTTAAATCATGCAAAAATTATATGATTGTATGGGCTGGGTGTATAAAAATTAACATTATAGATGAACTTACACCAATAAGGGCACTTCTATATCCGACTCCAGAGGATCCGGGAACTAAAAGAAAAGGTTATATTTAACCAAAAAACGTTTTAACGTATCACATATTACTTTACTATGTAATAAATAAATGTTAATAAATTATTTAAAAAAAGCGCCTTGCAGTTTCATATCCAATGATATTCACAATTTAGCTTGAGATTAATTAATTTATATATATATTACTAATTTATAATATAATTCCAACGTAAAAAAATTACGCCAATTTATGTTTCTCGAGTTTGATATTAAGTACTAATTATTAATTGTATAATTTATTATCAATTGATAATAAATTATACAATTAATTAAAAATATACATACCGCCGGCATAGGTACGGGTCTAGGAATATAATGTGGGGGCGCCGACCCCATCACGTCTGGGTTCATATTGCCCATTATGCGGCGCTGCATCTCCTGTTAAACAATTCAAATAAAATATAGACTCTATGATATAAAGTCGTTCGGCAGACGCCAAGCTCTCTAAAACAAATTATACGTTAATAAAAGAATTCTCTATAACGTCAGTAAGATGTTCTTCAGCGCTATATAAAATTTTTAAGGTTTAAACACTAGATTAATTATTTACTGAGATGTGTACGGGAATTTTTAACAATTTAGTTAGTCTATATTATTATATTATAATAAATATTGTTATTTCTAATATGGGTGGGGTTTTATTTAAAATGGTAACGGAAATGCATAAATACAAAATATACTCCACAACGTGTGGGCCAGAGTTCTTTGCATGGAATACTGGCTGTTATTAACAGGTTATGATTTTTTCGTTACGTTACATGTAACTTACGACAATTATTGTGCCTTATGGATGTTGAGTGTCCATTTTTCGCTATCTTTTGGTTTTGGCTTAAATTTAATAGCGACTTACAAGGATATGTTGTTGTCGATGCCACAATCTTGCGTGGACCAAGTATGGAGGCGCTGCCGGCATTGCATCGCAACGGCGCTCGCTCACTGCAATCATAAAAAAATCAAATTATATTAGCTTTGAAACAGAAATATATAATACGTAAATATACCATACACAGTATGATTCATGATTTTATAAACTAATGGCTCAGTCACAAGCTATAGGTCCAAACACCCAGGCTAATAAGTCTATAGACATAGTCAATACTGCTTTGCGTTACACTCAAATTTATTCAATGTTGTGGAACAAAGATAACAGTTTCAAAACAATAGACAAACGACAAATTTTATTATTCCTTTTTTAAAAATTGTACCATAGCTATCAGAGATAAAATAAATCATAGATTGAAATCTAAGGTCATACACTCACGGTGCGCATGTGGCGGCACTACATGATGCAGATGAGCAGCGTGTGGGTGCGTAGTATGAGCTGGATGAGCAGGATGGGTATGCGCGTGCGTCGGCTGCTGAGCGCAACAACACCCACGGCATGGCAGCATACATCTCACCCTACAAACAATATTTAATAAAGAATGGTAAAAATTTGAAAGAAAAAAAAAAGTTTTTAGAAACGACCTGGATTCGAACCCGTAACCCCACCTCAGGCTTTACGGTTCCTATTCGAAACCGGTTAGCCACGAGGCTTTTATAGTTATTTGGATTACTATATAGCAGGGGTCACCAAACTACGGCCCGAGGGCCACATCTGGCTAACGGACAGATTTTGTCCGGCCCGCGGCGGAATTTTTTATAGCAAATAAAATTTAGTTTACTGAAGTATTCTAATTTTATGTTGTATAATTATTAATATCTACATTGATAAGGTCACGGGTTAACTACTCATAACATTGTTGTTATTTTATTGTTTGTTATTGTTTTTGTGATAAAAGCATAACTTATAACAAGCATAATGACATATGAATTACTAATGAGATTTACGTAATTGAGATTTTCCACTTACAATAGTTTGTAGTTGTGAACTAATTTTACTTGTACAAATTATTAAAACAGATTTAAGATGCTTATCAGTTAACTGTAAACATTGTTTGTGTAGGTACTTCATTTTGGAGAAGGTCTTCTCACACAAATACATAGTAGCAGAAACAGAAAATAACCCGCGAGATGCAAATTATCAAATTGTGTCAGTCGAAGACTCTTATAAAATTCCAACAAAGATAAGTTTTGATATTTGTTCTTAATTATATCACTGCACTGTAGATCAATCATTTCCAATCGAAGTTCCGGGCTAGGGTTTCAATGTCAGTATCAAAGGGATTCTGAAAAATCTTAATTTGATTGGCAATGGCATCAAAGTTCGAGAAACGAGTATTAAAATTTATTTTCAAAGCACTTAAAGTTTCGATTGGAACACGATAGTAAACTCAGTCTCAGTGGTGTGGCTGAATATTTCACATGTTTTTAAATGTGAAAAACATTTACTTCGTAGTTGTGATTGAAACAGTATCAATTTCTTCCGGAATGATTTATTAATGTATAAATCAGAAAGATTCTGATTTTCTCCTTGCAATCTCAAATTCAGTTCGTTCACATGTTTTGTCAAATCAACATAGAATGCTAACTTCCAGAGCCATGGGGACTAGTCCGATTTGCAGCCTTTTTTAAACGTTGCGTACTTTTTCGGACTTTATTTTTCATCAATGGATTATTTCACTTTTTACCATAGGCAACAATGATAATATGGTTTTGTCCATCGGCACTTACCTGGGTAATCAGTATGGCCCTGGAAAGTTTGGAGACCCCTGCTATATAGCAAAGAAGACGCTATTTCAATTAAATAATAATCAACTATAAAATTAAATGGTTTACCATTTTTGTTATATTAGGATCATAAATTAATATAAACATAGATCCCGTTAAATATCATCGACAAATATCCCATTATTTCCCTATAGAAGGTATGTAATTTAAGATATAATAAAAACGCAGGTAAATTAATGTTGATAATCTCAATTGATAGGCTTTATTATGATTGTTTTTAACTCTAATTTTAAATTGTTGCAATAAGGAAATAATTCATTGTTATGAAGCTACCACTTTTAGAACTTAACGCCATTTATAAGTGATACAAGTTATGAGACTTCTAGTATTTGATGAGCCCTTATGAGAAGCCGTATGCTGTCGGTCTTCTAGTACACAAGATAGGAATAACGCATTCTTGGTATTCATATACTGATATATACGATAAATATAGTCTAATTTTAGGATATAATGTTCGTACTTACAACATTCTATCACCCTCCAAAATTTCATAACTAATATCGATGAATAACATTTTTCGTATTACAGAATATTTCAAACAACTTGCTCGCGTTAAGAACAAATACTAAGAAACCGTTAAAATCGGAATTATCCTCGCACTCATTTATCAGCCGTAGCAACGTTAACCATAAACAATCCTATTAAAACTACGCAAATAATTATACACAAATTCGGACAGGTGTAGTATAGAGTTAAATTAATTTAAAAAGGCTTCTTGTGAATAGAATTTTCTTTTATTGATAATTGTTTTCTTTACATAGCTTAAATAGATATTTATGGTTTTGCGTTTGCACAGGTTTTTGTCTACGGTTTTATAGAGGATTGGCTGATTATTTGCTAAAATAAGACTTGGCTTAAAGGCCTCGTTATCAGGCAAAAAAAAATTTGCTAACGAAAAAAGCACTAAGTTGCATATTTTATTTTCCAATTTTCTGTTTATTAATTCATCTGAACAGGTTGACGGACATACCTTGTTCTAACTAAGTGTGCATGACAGGGTACTGGGGCAGTGTGACACAATGGCGGATCCCGATGTGGCACTGACTCAAATAAAGGTCTTGGAGAGCGAACAGAGCCCACAGTGGCAGTATTACTTGTATCGTCCTGGTTATCACTCCGATTAGGAGAGCTTGTCAGGTCTATGACCTCACGCTGTGAATATAGACATATTAACTATACAATTTGGAATATACTTTTAAGATATAAATATAGAATGTTAAGTTTACATTTTAAATGGATTACAATGATTAAAATAATTTCACAATAAAATATATATCAAGCTCGGTATCTTTTCTTATAAAATAAAATTCATTAACTTCAAGATTAGGCTATATTTATGTCACGGTCTCAGTAGCATTCAATTGACATTTTATATATTTTTTTTTTATGAAAATGGGTGGAAAACATTGGTTTAGAAGTAATTCATCAAAACTTTAATTACATTCGCTTAGCTGCTAATAAGCTTTTAGGGAAGTAATGGTTTTAACTTACATCTCTCTGTTCTTCACCCAACACTTGGACATCATCATCTGAACTTGAATCTGATACCCAATCCAGTTGTAAGTCAGGTGCATACAAAACACCAGGCATATTATTTGCTGGTGGAACGCCTCTTGATGGTTCTTGATGTTCCTTAGGCATAAGACAAATATACAATTTATAATTGCCTAACAATTATATAAGAAAATTTGTTTGTTTTTATGGCAAATACATACAATGTTTAATTTTTTTTAAGATACCTGATTAGAAGTGGCTGCAGAGCTACCAGCCTGGGGAAAGTTTCTTCCTGAACTAGTTCCTGGCTGCGGGGATTTTTCCTTTAGTCTCCTATCTCCTGCTGCATCAACACAACATCTCTGTCCTTCAGATTTAACTGTAACATTACTTTCAACCCTTCCGGTATCTATATTTTCTAATTTCACAGCTGTTCTTTCAGCAGCTTCAGTTTTTATATTACCTATATTTGATGAACTAGCATCAAGATTTTGTGTATTCTCTGTTTTAATATTTGTCACTATTGGCAGACCTGGTTCTTCTTTAACAGTGGGCGGTACATTTTTAACCTGGTTTCTGTGATGGTGGTGGTGATGGTGATGATGGTGGTGGTGAGATCCATTATGAAAGTTATAATAGCTTGGTGCTGCTGATACTTGATTTGGTTGATTATGACTACAGCTGTGATTACTATTGGAAACTGGTGTATTCTCTTGTTTTACATGAGAATACATATTTTGACAGCTGTGCTGTGGTCCTGAAATTTGTTGGCTATTAGGTCTATGTCTGAATGTATTCTCTGGTTGTTCCATCTGTTTTTGTCTAGACGTTGAGGTCTCTAATGGCTCTTGTTTTATATCAACCCTAGAAGTATTCACATGGTTGTAAAGGGTAGAGTTAGATGGCTCTATGCAACTAGGTGTTGGTTTTGGCCCAGTGGTACCTTCACATTGTTTTTTTCTTGGAACTGACATGGAATCTTCTTCTTCTGAACTAACTTCGATAAAATTACCCTGATTCTCTTTAGATAGTCTTCTTCTAGGTGAAATATTTAACATTCTGCTAGGCCGTTCTAAATTATTAGTTGGAGCACCTTGAGGCCTCCTTTCAGGCACATACATATTCCTCAATCTAGGTTGAACATGTTCATACCTTTCTTGTGAAGTTGTTTCTTGTACAGGCTGAGGGTTAGCTGTGACTGTATAGTTTAAAGGTAAAACTGTGCTATTAGAGTATGGTCCCACAACAAAATCTCCCCTTGGTTGTGGCCACTGAATATTATAAGTAGGATAATAGACGGAACTTTCTAGAGGTTTTGATCTGTATTGTAAGTTTGACTGCGAGTTTACAGTGCTATCTGGATTAATCCTTGAAAAATCAAAAGAGCTTGAACTATCTGGAAGAGGTTGATATTCATGTGGAACAGGTGTATGGGCTGTGTTAGGATATGAGAGAGGACTGGTTTCATAATTAGTCTGATTAGCAGAAGTAGAATTGATACAGTTAGATGATATTACTTTTCCTTTATTGACATTTATTGCATTTTGTTCAGTGGTTATATTTGATGAAGCAGGAAGTAATTCTAAATCATCATCACTTTCAGCAAAAAGTGTTTCACATTCCATTTCATCTGAAATTAAAGAAAAGTATATAAGTGTTTTCATGCCACTCACAACATGATTTAGTAAATAAGGAAATTGTATTACCAGTTCTTTGTGTCGCTTCCACAGCTTCCGACGTATTAACAGTGTCGAGAATAGCTGCTAGAGAGGAAGGACCAGGAATGTCCCATGCAGAGCTATTTTGTTCGTTATCCCTCTTTTTTTCACTCATATTTACACGTAATTGGTGTTCGTATACAATACTATGCACTTCGTAATAAACGAATATTAATTCATCACAAAAACATAAATATACTATCGTACACTACATCTTTTTGAAGATGATTTCTGGTCACGTTAACATGAGATGTATGTCTTTAGCACATTGATATTAATATTAGAAAAAACAAGGAAAGGAATATAAATTATAAAGGACGACATAACGTAAAATTTAGTTTTATTTCACTTTTAGATTTTATTCTTAGGTGATATTATTACTTTCTTCGTCTTTTGCGACTTTGTCTTACTTTATAATTTGACAATTGACAACAAAAAACTCATAGAATAAGGAAAAATTTATAAACTGCGCTAAAAAAGTAAATGAAGAAATCGATCAGTTAGTGATTGATCCCTCAAGTAGGATTTCTTCAAAACAAAAAGTGTTACTTGCATTACATAAGTAGTACTTTAAAAATACCGTGGGAATGATTTAAGAAAACAAATGGAACGTTAAAACGTAAAAAAAATAGTGGCCAAAAATAAGACTTGGGTTAAAGGTTTCAATACCAGGCCATAATATATAATATATAAATAAAAATATATATATCGCTAATCTCATGCATGAAAATATTCTGTTTTTGTTTGTATGAGTATGTTTGTAGTTTGGCATGAGTTTTCTTTCGGGATAGTGAATACGTTGTCTTAATTTAAAAGAAAGAACAACCTGAAATACATTTAGACATGAACCTGATATATGTAGGTAATTAAAATGCTTCGGACTAATGTCGTGTTTTTCACATTTTATATCTTTAAATATGTTATCCATAAAAGAATAGCAAGTGTATATTGAAAATATCAAAAATAAAATTAATATACCACGAAAAGAAATTTATAGGAGCAGATTAACATTTTAAAAGTACCAAAGTAATATATCGAAAAATTATCTTTTTTGATAGCACGTTTCAATACTATCAATAATAACGATATCTTTTAATCTGTATTTAAAAACCTAATAATCCCTGATAAATTGTGTTGATTTTATTATACGATAGTTCCAAGTAAATGTGACAAGAAAAGTATAATTTAATACATCAACGAATGCTCGAGTGTGCTATTCTGCTCACGTTCGTGCAAACGCTCTAATTTTCTATCCGTACCTTACCGGAAATCTATTTCGTACAACATACTTTTTAGTTTAAGTTTTATGATTTGTAAATATCTTAATATATATAAATCTCCTGTCACGATGTTTGTCCGCGATGGACTTCTAAACTACTTAACCAATTTTAAATTAAATTGGCACACCGTGAGCAGTCTGGTTCAACTTAAGAGATAGGATAGCTTAGATCTTAAATTATAGTCGCAATTTTATTTTATTGCAAATTTTTTGTTTATTATTTGATACAATTCTAACAGATGTCACTGTGTTAAAAGTACCAACGTTTCACAGACACAGACAGCTATCTAACTTTCATATAAGTTATCCTACCGTTTCTCTTGAATAGTTAACAACAACCTTAGCCACAGCAACGCTTGGCCGAGTCTGCTAGTTAAATATATAGAATGCAAGTTCAGAACTACAGACATATTATTTTACTACAACATGTGAATTCTAAGGTTGCAAGTCACAGCGGCTGAGCCGCGATTAAATATTTAAAGCCAAATGGCCAGCCTAAATGTTAACTTATTAATACTTATATCACGGTATCATTCTATTTTATACTTTAAATTATTGTCGCCCACATACGTCCACAGATCGCCCCCGTACTAAAACTATAATATTGCCTTTGAAACTCTCGTTTTAAATAAGTTAGTATTTCTCATAAAAAAGTATTGTGTCATAAGTCATTTTGTTAATGGATTTAAGAAAAATAATATATATTTATGTATTGACTTTCGATCTCGTAAAAATGTATAGTTTTATTATAAGTGAGTTATTCATCAAAATCTCCTATCATTCATTCATGAACTCACACTTATGAACGAACTATATAAAGGTTTTTCTCCACCAGATATTACAGCTTGCTTGATACGGAATGGTTAAATGAAAGTAAACTAAAATGATTAGCTTCTCCCAGTAGGCAGAGTTGGTTATGTCGCTATATGAACACCTATAAACCTTGACGTTAATCATGGTTGAAATGAATAAAACAGATAAGGCTGACCAAATAGGTTTCCGAAAGATTAAGTTATTTGTATATATTTTTTGTATATATTTGTATATATTTAGCATAAAATTCCTACGATTGAATTTAAAATATAAATTATGCTATCAACTATATTATGTATATTTTTAATATAGTTCAGGGTCTGAACTTAAGAGGGCGTGGCATTAAGATTAGCTTAAAATGTTTGTCGTGAGTGGCTTCTTCTACTATATATGATGACTATATATTATAATATTCCTATCCGTATTATTAATTATTCAAAAGATTTTTATCTCTTTATCACTTTGGTGGGGGATTATAATTAGTGATGAAATTATAACAAGCAATTTATATTTTCAATAACTTAACTGAATTGTCAATGATTGGGAAATGTAGTTTCTTATGTTATAAGATTATTTCTAATTTATTGCATTTTAGAATTTTTCAAACAACATAGAACGATAGATGGTAATTTAAAAAAATATCAGTGGTTCATAAGTGAAATTATTGAAAAAATTCAAGACGGTTTAAGTGAAAAAAATGTCTCATTTGCCGTTTTTTATAAAAGGGGAGGTAGTGAAAGGATTTGGTAGGGGTTCAAAAGACCTTGGATGTCCAACAGGTGCGAATAATAAATAAAATAATATTTCATTAAAGCTAAAAAGGAATCGTAAACATTTTTTATTTTAACTATGAATTTGCTATAACTGAATTAACACAATATACTTAGTTTTTAATAAAACAATTTGCACGTCTTATTTACTTATATACTTGTATAAATTTTACAGCAAATTATTCTCGTGAAGTTATTAAATGTCTGCCAAAAGATTTTAAAAGTGGTGTATACTGTGGATGGGCACAAGTGGAGTCACAACCAGTCTATAAAATGGTTGTTAATATTGGATGGTGTCCTGTTTATCAAAATGAGGACATGTCTGTGGTATGTATTAATATACCTGATTTAATTGTCAGGTGCTATGAACTTAGTTGCATTTCTCATAGATGTATATATTCTAATTGTCTGGTGAAGCTAGTCATGAACAGGATCTTCCTGTAGCACTATTTTCTGATTGATATTGTTACAGCATTATTAATTTAGTGTATTTTTACAGATTCTGTATATAAATGGTCTGAATCAGTCCTTTAACTGATACATTATAATAAAATATACTTACATAAATCTTAAGGTATTATTATCTGTAGACTGTGTGACAGAATGATTAGTGCTTATTTGAATTAAAAAAAATTGCTAATGAGGTAATTAATATTAATGGTGTTTACATTTGTTTAAAAATAAAAATACACAGATTTTTTATTTTAAAAATACTATTTTGCAATTTGACAACAGTGCAGAATTAAAATTTAGTAATAATATCATGAAACAATTAAATCAATGTGGTTGTTCCTTTAGTTGTAAAATTAAATTCACTATCACCATTTTGTTGGTTCTGCCACTGTATTTTTATTATTAAAATTTGTCTAAAACAATTTATGAATGATATTGTACAACATTCCTGCCATTTTCTAAACCAGATCCTGTTCTCTACCACAAAGGACAATTTTTTTGTCAAATCTAAAAAGCTAGACCAGGCATCAATAGTCATTTAAACATTAAAAATGATTAGTAGAGAAAATATTGGAAGAAATGAATAACTTTAAAAAAAACATATAATTCAAGAATTCATCTATGTATAATTAAAAATCATTTAGGTAACCGTATATTATACTATATAATATCTGGTGCAAAAATCTGTAATGGTATATTTTTAGAAAGCAAAACTATAAGAATTTGCAATATTAATTAGATAGATGATAACAAAGTAAAGAAAAAAATTGCCTGTACTATCACTATTACTACTCTTTTATTTATCTCAAATAAGTGTGAAAGTCATGATTTTTAAACAGAAAATTAATATGCTCTCAGCTTTAAAAATAGCAACAGTACCTATTTATTACATTATTAGACTTAATAAATTATGGAAACGAACTAATAAATTGTAATTAGTCTGATTAATTAAAAAAAACTAAGAGTCAAAGCATGATGTTTATTAGCCTTTCTTTATAAATTCAACAGTAAAGTAAGTTTGAATTGTATGGAAAGATAATTATTATGAAGGCCTATATTCTGAAGATTACCAAGTTGTTACGTTAAGATAGACATGAAACAGATAAAATTATCTGATAACATTATTGGACTCTTAAACTGTTCCTTATTGTGTTACTATTGATATTTACTCAACTATCTGTTGACAACTAGTCTATAGACTTAGGAAGTTACTGATCATTTTGGAAGGATATACATACATTAAAAAAAAAGCATGAGGAAATGTGAGACAAAGAATGTTTTTGTGTCTTTCGGTATTATGGGATAAATAACATTTATTGTATTAGACATCACCCCAAAATGTTACGTAATTCATTATTCCATTAAATTGAAAATAAATTAGAAAAACAGATTAACATATTTTATATATTTATTTCAGGAAACACATATCATTCACGAATTCGAAAGTGACTTCTATGGAGCAACTCTAAAAATTTGTATAACTGAATATTTGAGACCGGAAATGAATTTTACCTCTCTTGATGGTTTAATAAAACAAATCAGTCTGGATATAAATAATGCACATCAGAAGCTAGCATTACCAGAGTTTGTAAAACTCAAGAGCCATGAATTTTTTAGCAATGGTAATAATTAGTATAATTATATATGGTGACTAAGTACTTTATGTACAATGACTATTATTCATATTATATTTAATGTTAGATGAATTGTTTAGCTATATTGTTGATAATTTTATTTAATGTTTATGTAATATTATACTACAATGAATTCCGCATTGTAATATTTTTATAGAATATTTAACTTGTTGAATAAAGCCTTTAAAATGGATTAGTACATTTCAGTAGAACTGTGACCTATCAACACAAGTTACAAGGGTATGACTAGGCAGATTCAAGATTGCTCTCTTGTACTTTTGACTATCTGATTCCACATATAAAACGCCCTAATAATAAAAAATACACGACGATTCATAAACTCGTTTTTATTACGTTGGTTAAAAAGTCAATCATATACATGTTTCGAATTGCTCTATTGTATTATATTAATTCATACTACCTCGTAAATAGTCATAAAATGCGTAAACCATGCATGTCGATTAAGTTTTTATACAAAGTTTTAACTACTACACTAAGGCATCTTTTTTCATACTGTTAGTATGGCTGGTACAGGTACTGGAAAACATCAAACAACTCCAACATGCTATCCAAACGCATCTGATCCTAATGAAACCAAAATTTTTGCGTTTTTGAAAATAAAAGAATATTGCATCATTTATTATAATTTATTTTTTTGGTTAAATCAAAAATTGAAAAAATATAATGAAAAACTAAATTCAACATGAGATTTTGTCCAACTAGGAACCTCAGGAAAAATCATAGTTCAATCAATGTTGCAGCCGACAGGTGACAAGAAAATGAAAAACCTTTTTTATTATTAAAATCGTTAAATCATAATACTAATGCGTAGAAGTCACGTCGCCATTATCACGCGTCGATGCGCTTATGCATGTTTATACATTTTTTAATGATATCTCGCTGTTGGCTTTAAGGCCTTTGCCTTCGGCTAAAATAGGCTTTTTCCCGGTATTGCAGTGAGCAGAGTACGTAGGAACTAACACCGGTGATGAAAGCGGTTAAAAAGGCCTATAAGTACCTATTTATAACATAGATGGGGCCCGCGAGGAACACGCAAAACAGCTCTGCGGAAGATTATCAACGATACTCAGTTAATTAAACACGAATAGTTTGTTTAACAATTGTATAAGATAAGCTCTTTTTATGCTGAAAATATTTCTTGATTGATCAGTTATTCTTATATGTATTTGAGTTAAAAATGTATAATAATGTCAATAATGCAAAAGGATTGACATATAAATTGGTTGCTTGTGTGCATTTGGAAGTTTAGTTTGTATAAACTAAGCAAAATATATTATTATGTTATTATTATATAGCTACATATTTAAGCGAAAACGGAATGTACAAAAAAGTAAAAAAAAAAACAAGTAGCCCAGAAACGTAGCCCACTTTACGCCTGTAAATAGTTATATATATATATATACCTATACTGTCGGATTCTAGAAGAAATTGCACAGATTCAAATGAAATGCTTATCGAGTTAAATAGATATACTTACATAGCTTTCAAAATAGTATTTATTATCAAATTAATTTCTTTAAAACAATACCTGACATCAAGAAGAGATGAAATATCAATGTTTATTATTTCAAATTGGTGAATAACACAAGATATGCGCAGCAGGAAGCAACGCGTTTTTAGGTCCTTGGTGTCGATGTTAAAATGTAAACACTGGAGCCGAACTACTTTCTCACCACTAAGTTTTCGCATAATTCATCAAAACCTGTTTTTAATACAGGTATTATTGGCTATAAGATTATTGTTATTGTATTATATATCTATATATCACGCGAAACAATATAACATATACAAGCATCAACTTTTTCACAGTAAGGCATTAAAAACTTTATTGGACTATTTTTATCAAAACTAGGTTAATTTAGTAATAAACAATTTAATTTATTTTGCCTATTCTGCTATAAATAAAATAGGGTGAGTGGGGGGAAGGTTGAACAGGTTTTTGATTAAATGAGCAGAGTTGTGTTTGAACTTCTTATATATATAAATATTAACCTGTACTGTAATTAATGGCTTTAATTAGTAACAAGCAAAAACTGTACAAGAAATAAAGATACGACAACAACATAGGGTAAGTTTCACTGCTACCTTATTTAACAAAGATAACAGCTATTTCTTTTTCAGGTTTTTTTAATATATGTCAATCTTACCCCAACGGGGAAATATTGTAACAGATGTTAGGCGATATATTTTTTTGGAATTCGACTAACGGCCGTTAAAACAGTGATATTGTCTTTGCCTGTGCCATGTTGGAGCGGACGGAATTTCCTTATTTCGAGGCAATATAAATATTCAAGCGATTGAGATTTTTTCAAAAGTAATTTTGATCTTGATGAATAACTAATTATTCTTTTCTAAATAGCAGAATTTTTGAATGACACTTGGGAATGTAGTAAGATGGAAACTTACTTTTTTTTGAGTGAAGACGAAAAGTTGAGGTATATATTTTGATGTGATTTCGTAACTAAGAATAAAAAAAACTATTAAATATTCCTATGAAACAGTGACACTTGTCTCGTAATTAAAGTAACAGTACATGGGTGGAGTATGAATAAATCACTTCAAGATTTTACGAAATAATCAAGACGCAGAAATTATACAATTTGTCGTCTTAACCAATTTTTCATCTTGCCGCCACTTAAACAAGAATATAAAGCAATGCCAAGTGCAAGACGACTAGATTATTATTAATATAGTCTTTTTGACTTAAATTTTAGTTGGGGTTTTAAAATGGTTTAAGCCAAATTATTACCACCAACAAATTAAATTAGAATAGTAACTATAATACGGTCAAGTTTCCTTCATATTATTTCAGATGTATTGGTCATTATTTAATTCATTCTATATGCCAAATTAGACATCTTAATATAATGTAAGGCTTAAAATGAACAATGTCAAATGTAATTTTTGCGCTCAATTCCAATATTAATCAATCAGGATAGCTAAAAAAGTATATATGATAAAACAGTAAAAACTCAGTTACCCTTTGAAAAAGCCTTTATTTATAATGCTTTAACAAATAAGATGAATAAGAAAAATATTCATACTTTCAGAAATAAAAATGCAATCTTAAATTAGGGCTCTCTCTCCAGGCGGCTTAGTGTTGTTTTCTTCTAAATGAACACCCTGAAATAACATTTTGTATTAATTAACTACTTATAAAAGAAACTTCTATTGTTAATAATGTGCCTATCTTTTTACTATTTAATAGGTTTTATTTTAATGATTTACAATTTAAAAAAATATATATGTTTAATATCCTATGACTTCATCAATCATGAACTAAAAAACAATTTATTTAAGTAAACCAGTAGTTACCAAAATTAGTTCTTAACAAACTATCTTTTCAGCAGTCCAATCTATGAATAATTACAGATTTCACAATATTGTACAGAACTAAATGAATAAAATTAAAACAATTATCTCTTTTTGAGTTAATACCCATAGCTATTCATATAAATACTTTTTATTTTACTATCTTCTTAAACATGAAATTAAAAATGCAACTTACAAAATACCATGTTAGGATAACTACATACCAAAAAAATACATACAACATAATAAAACTTTGCACTAAACTTAATGCAATATAACTTACTATGGTAATAATGAAATACTTTTTTATATCTTTAAACAATGATTTTGATCAGTTTGTTTTTGTTATCTAGGCTTTTAAGGCTAAATTTCTACATATTTTGTGTTTAAGTTAAATATTACCTTCAGTTAGTCTCGCACGACCTCCTGTGGGTTGGCAAAGGATCGTTGAGCATCCTGCGCAAACGACGACCCTCTGTGCATGGCTGAATACAGTGGTAATTTTGTAACATCCAGGGCACTTCACATCCATGAAATATGAGTTAGGGTGGGGCACTAGCCTTTTAAGCTTGTGCTTCCTTCTCTCCGACGCTGGGGATGGGTGCAATAAGTCAATTGCGAGCTGAAATATAAAGCATTTAGGTTATTTTTTTAATCACATTCAAGTTAAAACAATTTGTTGTAGAAGTTAACACGTTAACGTTTTAAGCGATAATTTTAAAAGTTCACAACACTGTCACTCTTATTTTCCTGAGTTTTAGAGTTTTTTTTGGCATCCATTTGAAACGTCAAATAGTGCCATGTGTTTATCTTGGTTTGCAAGGTCCTCCGTTTTGGATCATACTATAGTAGATTGTGCAAACACGTCTCTTGAGTTACATATTTCATATATCACAAAATAATTACTTAATGTTTAATTAATACTGTTAATTATTTAAATATACACACCGGCATGGTTTCAGCTTCAACGCAAAACCAGAAAAGGGAAACTATCAGTATTGCCTATCTAAAAATGAAAATGTACCACAAAATGAATAAATGTATATTAATTATATACATTAAGAAAGATCAAAATATAATTTGAACAATATTAGCATGCAGGTTAAAATAAAGAAAATTGGTCAGATTCGTATATAATTTCTTTCATAAATTAGAACGTCCAAAAAGTTACTAAATTTAAGAACAAAAGCGTTTCAAAAAGTGAAATAATAAAATTTTCCCGTGTAATGTTTTACAATAGTTTATAGTACCAAATTTCAAACTATTTTAAACTAAGTAATAATATATTTTATGAAAGATTATGAATATTTTAAAAATCATAAGGGTATTGATAAAAACTATTTTACTTATAGTTTTGCCTAATTTAGGCATACTTTTTTTATGCTAGTCACACTTGAGTCTGACAGAGACAATTTTTAAATAAAACCAAAGATTGTAGAAAGTTCAATGTAGCATGCATCACATAATTAATAATTTTGTAATAAACAATAAGATTAATTATATATTATATATAGATATAATAACAATATAATATATATATAGATTAAGATAAAATATGAATCAGATTAAATATATCTATTATGGATATTTATTTCATAATGTTTGATGACTGTAACTTTCACGATTAAAATTATAAGTTGTTAATTTTATGTACATTTAAATTTAAATAACACTATTTAATTCGCAACTAGTACATATTCTAGTTTTTTTACTTCCAATTATTGATTTAAATTGCTAAATATTAATTCTTTTAGTCTGTAGACGTTGATTTTACTTTATACTATTTCTATATTCCATAATGTATTCTGTAATCTCTAACATAAGCTACATAATACATTTTATGTGACTTGTTGATATTTTCAGATATTGTTGGTTAAAATTTCCCAAAACAGATTTTCATTTAAAATTCTTATTCTAAACCATGGCTGATGAAGAGTATGATGGCGATGACGGGGGTGGAGATTATGATGATATGGTTGAAGAGGACAATAATATAGAAGAGACTGAGGAGCAAGAGGAAGACGGCTACAATGTGCAGTGCGTTGCCCCGGGTCAAGCTGGTGGAGGAGTTGAAAAATCAAAGAGAATTACTACTAGATACATGACTAAATATGAACGAGCTAGAGTATTAGGTACAGCTATTTTATATTTCAAAAAGCAACTTCTATATTCAATCAGTTAATTTTATTTTGGTTATTTCATCATCATTTATCTATTTAAATGTGACACATACAATGCTAGTCAGTTGACGATTAAAAAGAGTGGCGGAGAGTTTATTGCCGATTGTACTTCTAATCCGTTCTACACCCTTGATTTCAGAACTGGCAGTAAATGTAAAATTAGAAGCATTTAATATATATTTCTTTTTAGATGTTCATAAGTGTACATTATGTTAACTTAAAGAAAACATGATTTTGAATTGAATTGAATTAATAAAATATTCAATACCTATTTTAGAGCTCTAGTATAATTGTCTAGGGTATGAGGTTATTGCTATTCAATTTGAAAAAATTGTATATTTTTAGGTACTCGAGCCCTCCAAATAGCCATGTGTGCTCCAGTTATGGTTGAACTGGAAGGAGAGACCGACCCTCTACAAATAGCAATGAAAGAGCTTAAGCAACGTAAAATACCTATTGTAATAAGGCGATATCTCCCTGACCACTCTTATGAAGATTGGAGTATAGATGAATTAATTATTATTGATCATTAAATAAGATAAGTTTTGTATAACATAAAATTATATTTTTTAAATGTATGGGTTATGAATGCTAAATAGAATATGTTTTTCAGAAAAGTCTTTTACTACTATTTTATTTTAAAACCTTAAAAATTCTTGTGTGTCCGGACTCTGTGATTTGCCAATTTTGAGTCAACATGTATAAAACTCCACTTTAAAAAATTTTTTTTATGTAAGCAGTATATATATTTGGCAGCTCTTACAAATAGATTTTATTGTTTACTTATATACTTGAATTTCTGGACATTTTTTTAAACAATACTAAAGAGTAATATTCATTACTTCTCCTACCCCATCCCATTGTCCTATTGAAATTTATTCTAAACATTATGTCATGTGTAAAATTTAATCATGAAGACAAAAACTGTGTTAGTACCTTACCCATAACTAACACTTATAGATTAGATAAAAAGTTATACTGGATTTTTGAATGTCTGAAATAATATTTCTCTGAAAATTTTAAGTAGTAATTAATGTTCTTCATTAGTACTGGAAGAAACGGAACATTAATACCTACTAACAGAAAAGCCATGCACTACTCCAATGAGTTTTGGACCTGGGTTAAAATGTGTTATATTTAAGGCTTTTATTATGAAGTATAGTTACATAGGTTTTTTATAGAAAAGGTTTTGATGCTCCAGGGTCAGTTTCACATTGTAGATTTAGCTTAGCGATATGCACCACTATGCGGAACCTACTGCTGCCCGTTAGGATATTTTCGTGACAATACGACTTAGGGTCCTTCAAAAAAAGAGCGTACCAATTTTTAAAAAGCTAGCATTGAATGTCTCATTAAGCGGTCTCACTCAATATAAGATGAGATTGCCGTCCGTTGGCGTTCTATAAAAAAGTGTGATTATATCAAATTGGTAGTCCTACTTATCTGTAACTCTTGAATTTGACTCTTACGGTTAGCTTTACTTTAAGGGTGGTAAAACAAAGATGAGATGTAAGAAATAACGTTTGAGGGTGTGCAATGATCCGTGGAATGCTGGTTTGAGATATTCAAGCGGGTGGTGTTGAACCGTGCCAACTGATATTGTACAGCGACATGATATTAATCACAGCACCGATCATCGTTCACTTTTCATTAAAGTAGTTCATCTCCTGTAGTCTTTTGGCTGTCATTTCTAGGTTGGAAACGAATTCAATCCATATACTTCCGTGTAATGGGTATTGAATGTGGAAAACCCTTTGTAATATATAGTATAACATTAACTATTGGTGGAACCGATCGTGCGTATTCGATATAAGCATATGTAACATATAACGTAAACCTGGGAAAGAAGAATCAAGACGTACGTACTCTCGTGTTTTGAAATCGTATTGGACATAGTGGAAACGAAGGGATGAGTGCTAACTCAATCTTACTTTGAATGATATTAATATAATTGTATAAAATTTACCGTATCTTAATTATCTAGCATTAATCCTTATTAAAATTATTGTATAGTAAATGATCTTTTTAATCTGCAGAATAAAGCGGTCTTTTCAGTCGAGAAACTGATGTGTTTGTATAGGAGTGAATAGAGTGTCCCTGTGCCGGCGCCTCCCGCTACCCGCCCCGGTTGGCACGAGTTCTCCCAACTCCGCCACTGTTCTTGCGCCAGTACCCATTCGACCAGCGATGCTGTGCTGTCTCCGGAAATAGAGTACGTCTGAGTGCACAGTCGCGTGCGATCCGCTCCCGTTATCACGGCCATTTAAATGCGGTCACAGAGCGAACATTCAATTCGTACATTTTCCGGAATCGCTGACCGCATTTCAATGGAGATCTAACGCGAGCTGCAGTTTGCTGCAACTCGGGTTGGAGAGTGAGATTCTTGTTTTTAGTGTAGATGTGTTCCGTGTTCGTCCGACGAATTTGTGTGAGTGCAAATGACTGAATAGTCCGGTATTCCGGAACGTTAACAATGTGGACCAAGAGGTTAAAACTGTGGAGGTATTTGTGCATACTGTTTGCCGTGTCGACGCTCGCGCTCGCTGCGAGAGGTGAGTTATTTGGTGCATCTGTCTGCCCGCGATCCGGCAAACTCGAGCTTCAACTAAAGGAGTGGGACGCTTGCTATCTACGCCCGCTCTGCGTCACTGAAGCTATTTTCGGTGTAACTTGCGCTGAAATTATGTAAAAAGCGCGTTTGCGCTCTATTTCTGGCGATAACCTTAAGCGAATATTCACTTCAAGGAGATCTGAATTATTAACTATTAGTTGCCCTAACGAGTCCATCTATTAATCAGAGCAGGGCAATGGTAGATGGTCGCCAGACGTTAGCCCGTCATAGCTACTTACATAAATAGAAGTACTGGGGTTTGTCGCTGCGTCGCCATCTTGTGAAAAATGATAGGATCAAGACAATATTATAACAGTGACACAATACAAATAGGTCATAATTTTACATTACTTATTGAGTCTTCATCTTTTATGGGACATTCACACAACTCAATTTTATTATTTTTTACACCATCCAATAAGACACCATCCAATAAGAAATAAGATATGTATATCCGTACCAATATTCAAGTACGTATATATATACAAGTTTAAAGAGTGTTATCAAACATTTTAACATTTAGATTAGTGATTAACATATTGTATTAAATCCGATTTTATTTTGCAAAATTTTTATCACTCTCAAACAAGATTTACAAGCAGCATGGACAATAGCAAGGCTAGGTGCTACCGAATAAGAACAAAAATAATTTAGAAATTTTTCATCAAATCATTTAGAAAAAACTGTTCTAAATGTATGTGTTTATTTATTTAACTATGAAATTAATAAACGGACGCTTTCCTATCCTAGACTACTACTATACTTATATTAGGTACTATATTAGCCTTTAAATAAATTAAATGGTTTAAATAATACAAAAATACATAGATATTAAATTCCCAAAGATATGACATGATTGAGGATTAATGACTTCTATTTTCGAAACAGCAACTCTTGTTCCATGTTTAACCCTGACCCGAAAAATTTGAGGTAAAAGCTGGGGTAGATATAATATGTTCTGCAGAGTAACGCTTCAAAAAAATAAAATTAATAATTCGATAATATGTATTTAAATGTAAACATCTTTCATAGTAACAAAGTTATTCGTATTTTTTAAATATAAAGTAAAACTTAGAAATGTTTTATGTAGTTTCTTAACCTTAATATGTGTAACGCCAACAGAGTATACCACGTACTGATTCGATTTTGTATTATTTACCACGATATACTATAAAAACATAGAGAATATTCTATGTACTTTTATAATCGGAGGGTAGTTGTTACTATCAGGAAGTAGAATAGGCAAACGAAATTGATGTTATTGCTTTGCAAATTTGTCAAATTCAGTTGTAGGGAAGGAAACGAAAGCGACATTGAATTTTTCGTTGAAATAATAAAATGTGTAAATGTTAATTATAGTCATAAAACTTTTCTCCTAGCAACCGCATTAATTACGCATATGACGAAATGTTTTACTCATTCAGTTCCTGAAATGAGATCATTCTTTATTTACTTTAAAAATAAAGATCCAGTTAGAAAAAAATATAAAATTAGCTTGTTAGCTACTGATGACATTTGGATTTTGGCGAGTTTGAATAAAACAGATATCGTTGTATTAAATTTAGTGGTAGTGAATAAATTTCTCATAAGCAGTAAATTTATGATACTAACTTAAATATGTAACTCATAAATAATCAAGAACGAGGCGGCGCCGCGTGTTTTGGATTGTTTTTCATTTTCGTCAATATTTATGTGTAGGTATGTATAAAAAGTATTTAATTTTTATGCAAATCAAATTATCTTTATTCATTTAGGTAAACATGTACACTTATGAACATCAAGAAAAACTAATTAAATTAATCGTAAATTTACATTTACCACCAGTTCGCAAGTCAAGGGCTTAGAGCGGGTAAGAAGAACTGGCAAGAAACTTTCCGCCACTCTTTTCAATCGCCAAGTTTTTAATACAAACTGTTTCTTTGAACTGGAGCAAATCAATCCCAAGGATTAGGATCATTTAAGTATTCGTCACATTTATAAAAGACTTTATTAATTAATTTACTTTTAACAAGGGCTTTGAATTTATTTAGTGACAGTTCTCTAATTTCGCTTGGGAGTTTGTTGTAAAAACGAATACAATTTCCCATATTATATTATTAGTTCTAATGCATATTGGAGATGACTCAATTGTTTTTAAAGGAATTTATTATAAACTTTTTAATTGTCTGGTACAATTTTGATGAAATGTAACAGTAATTGGAAATGCAATACAGCATTTTACTCATTCGTTAAAAGGCCGGTATTTGCGAGGGAGTTAGATGGTACCTTTAAAGTTTTATTTCTGTTTAATAAGACGTTTAAGAAAAAAAAGTAAAGAATTACATATTTTTTCACGTGAATAAGCATCGATTATAGGATTACAATATTTATAATTATGTATTTATTTATTTTTAATCGTTCTACTAATGAAAAATTCGTCATGATACCTATTCTTTTACTCTTAAAGTTATTGTCATTTTTTAATAACATTCCAAATATAAAATTCTTAAGACTTGGAAAACAAATTCAGTAGAAGTTCAATCACAGGATTACTTTTCATATGAAACTGAAGAACCGCCTCTATATTAATTTATTTCGACGGTCCAGAAATCTGGTTTAAAAGCTGAACACTGTGTGATTAAACCACTAACGGAAGAAAATTTAGCTTGTAAGAATTATAAGAAGATTTGCAATTTAATAAAATAATAATTAAGAGAAAAGCAGGCTAAATGTGATATGAATTTGTGGATATACTATGCCTGGTGCTGATAAGAGTATTGCTAGTTCCACTGTAAAATAAGTTGTGTAACGTTCTTTGGCATTAAATGAACTATTGTATTATGTGTTACAGCCGATGACGACGTACCTTTAGAGTCACAATGCCGTCCATACATCGAAAAGGCTCTGAAGGAGTTAGAGTCAGGAGACATAGAACCAGGTATTATTAAAGTAATTTGATTTTGTATTTACATTAAGATTATTCCTATAGCTTAAGATGTGTTTATATGAAATATAATTACATATCTGCTTAAATTTAGATCAAGGGTTTTTTAACCTTTACCAAATTGTGTTCTTTATATTCTATATACGGTGTGTCTCTATAAGTTTAGTAGACGTATAATTATATTTATTCTCCTTAATTATTAAGTTTTATACTTATTTAAAAAACTTCCAAATCTATCTGTAGCACTATAGTATCAAAAGCATCGGATTGTGTTGCGAGCGCTAATTATTTCGAAAACAGAAACTGTATGTTATGATTTATAATTCAAAATGTAATTTTAAGATAAGTGTATCATAATGCCTCTTTTTTAACTAATTTAAAACATAATCTATTGAGCATTAGCTCTTGACCTAAACTATCAATTCCTGACGTTACTAGTAAAAATCAATGTTTCTATAAGATACAAAAATAACATGTAAATCAACATTGATCTCTTGTTGATTCTATTTTAACTGGGCCAGCGAACGTCATCGACATGCGTATTGCGTTGGTCAGTAATAATAGACTACCCCAGCTAAGAATTACAAAAATTAGCACAAACTATCCTTGCGTACTTTCTGTCTCCTTGGCTTTGACTCTACTTCACTACTTCGATGTTTATCTGTATCTAATGTAAGTATATATATCATTTTCTATATTTAAATTGATATGTTCGTATAGTTTGTATTGTATTGTACGGGCAATTATTTGAAAATTAGTAACAATGTAGGGGTCTCCTAGATTGACATAAAGTTTTGTAAAAACTTTCAATATTTTTGTACGCTATTAAATTAAATTATTTTAACACGAAGTGCCTGTTAATACATAGCGTAATTGTCACGCCCTTCTTAAAATGCCTTATTCAATGATGTAAAATTGCGATAATTTTTTCACGAGAATTTTATATTGGACAATTCTATTTATATTATGTTTAAACAATTTTGCGGTGTTTTTTTAGTTTATTTATCTCTACCTGTAGATTACCTCGACAAAAGTTTTACAATTATATAATTATTGTAAGCGTAGTGTAATATAATTTCATAGATGTAGTATACGTAGTCACGTTTATTCGACAACTCTTGGCCGTTGACCAATTTTTATTTTTAGTGTAATGTTATGGTGACCGAATACTCTGATAATAATTTATAGCAAATAAAGCAATTAGATAATAAAAAAATATATTTCAGATACTGCAGAGAAGCCAGATTCTAGTGAATTAAGTATAGATAATGAAACAAAAGAAGACATTTCAACAGAAGATGGGGGTGTGATAGAAGAAAGTAAAGAACAAATAGATAGCGGAGAAGATGTAGCGCCATCCGTAGAAGTAGCAGATGAGCCGTACATGTCCCAAGTCTCCTACGAAGACGAACAAGAAAGCCCAGACGAAAACGAATCGAAAGAGGATGCTACAGTAGAGGAAAATGTGACGGCAGAAGAGAGTGATGAAAAAACAGCAGAAGATGACGGAGACAGTCAAGAAACAGCATCTGCTGAGGAAAAAGACGAAAAGGGTAAGTGTAGATTAAATGAAACGTAAAACACTAATTTTCTGATTTATAAACTACACGTTTTTGTTTTTACTTAATGTTTATTATTGAACATCGAACACGATCCAAATAAATTCAAAAATTAATTTTTGGACGTTTTGTCAATTGTAATGTAATACAATATATATATATATATATATATATATATATATATATATATACATATAATATTTTACACATACATGGTTACTTGAAATTGAATTTAACAATTTATTCTAGAAAGTGGTGAAGAATCAGAAACCCAAGGTGATAGTAATGAAGAAGTAAGCCCTGAAGATGAGACTAAAGAAGAATCACAAGAACAAGAAGCACAAGATAGCAAGGAAGATGGTGGTGAGAGTGTTGAAGATACAGAAAGAGATACTCAGGAAGATTTAAGTGAAGAAACCACAGCTTCTGTCGAGGAAGAAGATAAAATAGAATCTACTGAAGCATCTCAAGAAGAACAAACTCAAGGTGAAGAAGTTGATGGCGAAGAAAGTCAGGAGGAAGATAAAACAGAGGAAAATGGATCTCAACAAAAAGCTGAAGTAGATGAGGCTGTGGAAGAAAGCAAAGAAGATGGTGATTCTCAGGAAGATAAAACAGACACCTCACAAGAAAAAGAGGAAAATCAGATGGATGAGTCAGTAGAACAAACACAGGAAAGTGTGGAAGAAACACAACAAGACACTAAGACAGAAGACGGTGAGAAATCCGAAGAAACTGGTTCAGAAGAAAAAATAGATGAAGCATCTGAAGAAAAACCTGAGGAAGCATCTGAGGAAAATGTAGATGAAGTACCTGAAGAAGAAAGTGAAGAGGCTTCTGAAGAAGGCGAAGGTGCTCCAGAAGAAGATTTATTACTGGTAAATCTCTATTTATTATAAAACCTATTTTTCTTTTACAATTATTCATTTTTGTAACACTTTAAAATATACCACGCACTCACTATATATTATCATTTTCGGTAAAAAAAAAAATACATAGAAGAAGACACACGTATAATATGTGTGGGTCCAACATAGGCAGATCATGATAATATTTTGTCGTAGTCCAAATTAAATGACTAAAAAAGCCATTTGCATTGTTATTAGATTGGAGAAATACCCGAAAATTTAAGAAGCCGTGAACACATCGTTCAAATCTTAAGGTTAGATGAAGAAGCAAGTGAATCAGAACTTATTATCGAGAAATCAGCTGATATCGTTCTTCGTGATTTGAAACGCGTTTACGAAGGTTCAATAAAACCGTTAGAAGGTCTTTACAAGTACAGAGATTTAAGTAATAGGCATTTTGGCGATCCGGAAATCTTCTCAAAGCCTTTAGTACTCTTCATGGGTCCCTGGAGTGGTGGAAAATCAAGTATATTGAACTATCTTACTGGATTGGAATTCACTGAATGGTCGTTGAGAACTGGTGAGTGACTGTTTTATAAAACTACATGTAATTTAATAATATTAAGGCGTTATTTCAAGTTCTCTGATTAAAAACTTACTATTGGAGGCAAGTAAGAAGTTCTTTTTTTGAATAATTCTAATAGATTACTTATCAACCTTTTGTTGGCAATTGGCAACAACTCTAATAACGTACTAACTAGATATATATACACAAGTTTTTTCATTGAACAGGGGCTGAACCATCTCCAGCTTATTTCAACATTTTGATGCACGGTAAAGACCCCGAGGTCTTAGATGGCACACAGCTAGCCGCTGATTGGACATTTTCTGGGCTTCAAAAATTCGGGCAAGGATTGGAAGAACGCTTAAGGGGTCTAAGGTACCCCAGCAAGTTATTGGAGAAGGTTTGCAACATTTTATCTTATTATAAGTTTCGGTCAACTTTTGTTAAATTATATAAATTAAATTAACATAAAAAGTAGACTATTTTCGTCTTCACAAATTAAACTATATTCTTCTACATATAAATGTAGGTACAAAAAGAAAGGAAATCTTACGTCAGACTTAAAAGTATGGCGTAATTTTAATATATTATTTAGACTATTTGGAATTGTCAATGCATCGATTGAGCTGGTAAAACTTACGAAACTTACATTTTTGGTTTGTAGGTGAACATCGTAGAAATACCTGGCATATTGGAAGTAAGGAAGCAAGTGTCCCGAGTGTTCCCCTTCAATGATGCTTGCCAGTGGTTCATCGACCGCGCAGATATTATATTCCTTGTATATGATCCTTCTAAACTCGACGTTGGCCCGGAAACAGAAGCTATCCTCGATCAGCTAAAAGGCAGGGAATCTCAGGTAATTAGATTTAATATAATATGTTAAATTTAGTTTGACCTCGTTTTTAGAGTGTCTCGTGTCTGGCCTTTAACATCTGCGTAGAACTCGATTAATGGATTATTTATTTAGTTTTTATTGTTAAAGTTACTGCGTCGTAACTATGCCTAAACTTATTTAATTCAATTTAAACTCACCATCTAAATCTAATTGATTATTTTGTTGCTTTCCTGAATATATGCTTTATTTATTAAACATTTGTGATAAAGTGGCCTTTATATTAAAAAAATTACCGTATATATTTCTATAAAATACCAAAACTATTGGATGATTTACGAAGCACCTTCAGGTCGTACGTAGACACTAGTTTGTATTACTCACAGAGTCATAAATAAACGCTGGGAGTGAAATTCTTGAACTATTATAAAATATTATCTTTCGTAGTAAATTTGTAACATTTTGTAGATTGACCGTGTTTGAGTAGGCATGTGGGCGTATTTGACCTTTATGAGTTCGTAAACTATTATAACGTTATTCCGATAATATAAGACGCGTATCGAAACGTTCAACTGAAAAGAAATTTAAATAATCTTACACATATTTTATCATAATGCATTGATTTTATAGTAAAATTAAAAAGTGTGCGTTGGCCGGGAATCGAACCCGGATCAACTGCTTGGAAGGCAACTATGCTGACCATTACACCACCAACGCTTGTTTTATAAGTGGCAAAATAGAAAACACGAAGAATTCCTGTTAAAATATATTTGTTTATTCAGGTTTCTTTGATCATCAAATTATAAAGTAACGATGTCATTTAAAGTTCTGTAATGTTTCATGAGACAATGACAATTAAAAAAAATTATAGTCGTTAGACGTAATGAATAAATAAAAACGCCGTAAAAATTTAAGATATTTGTGCTTATGTTTCAGACGCGTATAGTCCTAAACAAAGCGGACATTGTAAAACCTGAAGAGCTGATGCGGGTACAAAGTGCCTTAATTTGGAACATTTCTCCCCTCATGAGTTCACCCCAGCCCCCGGTTATGTATACTGTGTCTCTGTGGTCTATGCCCTTTGAAGCTTCCGCTCCTGTGAGGCTGCTGCAGGCTCAAGAGCGCGAGCTCTTGCGTGACCTGCGACAAGCGATAGACAGGCGCATTGAAAACAAGATTGCCAGCGCTCGACGGTTTGCTGTGAGTATTTGGTTTCATATCATTTGCTACAGATACAGAAGTTTTGTAGTTAAAATTTATATATTTTGATGGAGGTCTAGAGTCTGGAATTCTCTGTCGTTGAATAGTCGATTCTTGAGGTTTTTTTTAAGAGTAAAAAATAATTATTAATCGTGTTAATGATCCTTGGGATTTTAGCTTTATAGTATAATACATGATGTTTTTTTACAATGTCACATACTCCAGCTATAGAAGTGGTATCAAGATTGTGAAGGCAACTGCAAATGTATCGAAAACGTTCGATTTTAATTTATAATGAAATGTTAAGAACTGTTACTATTTTATATATTATGTATTTAAATAAAATATGACAGGTGCGTGTAAGGAACCACGCTAAAATGGTGGACTGTTACTTAACGACCTACTACAACCACAAGACGATCTTCGGCAACAGGAAGCTGATTGCAGACGCTATTATTGAGAGTCCTCAGAATTACCACATCTACGAGGGTCTCAGCACGCTTACTAACATTTCTAGGTATGTATACTGTTAAATATCTTAATTATGTGTGTTATCATCTTGAGATATGCTGTGGAAATAAAATAACTAAGAAGTCTAAAACAAAAATTGATAAATGACATTATATAGATATTTGACGGCCTAATAAATAGCTATTAATTATTTCTAGGTACGACCTTCCCGACCCTGACACCTACAGAGACTTCTTCCGTCTGAACCCTCTGTATGAGTTCCAGCAGCTTTCGGCCACTTGCACGTACTTCCGTGGCTGTCCCATCAACAAGCTGGACGTGGCCATCGCCTACGACCTTCCTGAGCTTGTCGGGAAATACAAGAAGATGGTCGAAACCGCCACTCCTCAGGGAATGCCCAAGAGTTGAAACCTACGCAATAAAACCCGCTTTTTTTCATAGGATTGGATGTTGGGCACATTTTGCATTTCTACTAATCGGGCGATAAAGTTTTTGGTTTGAAATCGCATTTTTTTATCCAATCATTTATATTTATTTGCTTAAAACTCGCTTATTCAAAACTCTTGAGGTGAATGTGACGTTATTTGTGATTTACTTTTGATTTTAGATACCTTTGTAGTATTTCCACCTTCCTAATTAACACTGGCGGAACGTATTTTTAATCTAGTCATTTTGTTGTAAGTTTGTTAGTGAACATTTATTTATTGAAATAGCGCACTGTTGTTGAAATCCATTTATAATAGTGCGATCTCTACCTGTCTTTCTTAGTATAAGATTTTATTAAGAAAAATAAAAATAACTTTGAATAAGTGGTTTTATTTAATTCAATCAAAGAGTCAAGAAAATAAGATTAGTAACACAACGCAAATCTCTTTCTACGCCTGTTCGTATGCTCCCTGAAAAACCGTTACTACTTATTTAGTCATATTATTGTTTTAATTACGAGCCTAGCAAAATTAGTTAGTGGTTACTTTTCGTGGTATTTCTAGTGGGTGGGTAATATTTGCAAGCGATGCTAACTTTTGGATATTTTTTGAGTACTTAACGGATATCGGGTTGGGTTGTCTTAGGGGAGAAAGGTCCTGACGGAAGATTCGTTTCCAACCTGAATAAAACTTTATAATATACCTGTCGATACCCTTGATTAAAACTTACCGCCAAACGGCAACTCTCGTCTGAAAAATGTCTATGTATGGACTCTATAGTCTATGGTTTCCGAGTTGTCAATTTGTCATTTCACTTTAGTTGTTATCAATACAAAAAATACTGAGGTAAATCTTGTAAAAGTACCCGTATATAAAACTTAAAAGTATAAATTTAATATTGTTCGGAATGCACACTGATTTGTCTCCACATTTACATACTGACGAGTGTAATATTTTCATAAGGAAATTGCAAGACTGCCATGTTGAGGTTAGTTTTAGTGATTATATTATATTTATTTAAATTTTCAATTATTTCATTTATAATCATTCAAGTTTAATAGTCTTTTACTTTTTTACAAATTGTTTTTGTTGGTTGATTATAAAGGATTCTCTTTGTACCTGACATCACTATTATGTAATTTTTAAATGATAATTATTTATTTCAGCATTCATTCTTAAAATTCGTTGGCTATTGTAATGATTATGACAGTGATATGAGACGGTGTTTAAAGGCGGAACGTTTACAACGTCAAAAACGGCATTTTGAGGAATCCAAGAAGAAACACGAAGCCATTCGGGCCAGGATTTTGGCTGCCCAACGTCAAGAAGCAAAGCAATAAATACAATATGGCTTGTGATATTCTGCAATCAATTAAGTTAGATAACAATTACAAATCCTTTACTGATAGATATTTCACCAAACGCTACATAATTGACTTCAATGGAATTAAGAATAATGACATTATGATTATGTTCCATTCAAATAGAGTTGCATTACTTTGTTTAGCACCAAGTCATTTCTTTTTCAAAAATAATAATAATTTTAAATTGAACTTTTCTGTAGGCAACGTAGATAGATTGAGTAATACTGTTAAAGGCAAGAGTAAGAAGGGAGGGCAGATGTTGACACCGAAATCAGTCATTTGTAAGATAGATTATGAAGATGGCACAAGTTTTGATGTACCCGGTTGCATGAAGAGTACCCTGATAGAAGTAAATGAGCAACTTGTCTCTGATCCACACCTTCTCAGAAAGAAGCCAGATGCAGATGGATTTATTGCAATATTGTTGTCTAGTATTGCAATATCAGATGCAACTAAAAATGAACTGTTGTCTTATGAGGGCTACATTAAAGTTATTGATAGATTAACTTAACATAATAAAATTTAATATTTCTTTGTATGCAATTATTTTTTATTTACCATTAAATTACATGATCCCACTAAATTATTATAATAACATCAAAATTATTCATTTCTTAGCCATTCTTTGTCTGATTCTCAGTTCATAAGATTGGATTTTAGAATAAACAAAAATTAGTTTACTAAGTAAAGAATATACAAAAAAACATCATTAGCATGCATACCTGTTTATGTTTTATGAAAAAAGTAACGTGTGGCACTCGGGGACTGCCGCGGTAAAGCTATTGCATATGATTTCCTATCAACTTATCCAAGTATAATTATTTATTTATGCAGTATTTTTTTTCTTTGATATTTATCCAAATTTTTTCATTCATATAAATTCAATCCTGTACCACTACCAGGCTCAGGCCTGGCACGCGTTTATTTTTTAGTCGGTCTAACGCATAACGGCTGCGCTTACGCTGTCATCGATGTCGTACGAGAGATATAAATACGCAGTATGTATGCATTGTGTCCCACTTGCCAGACCAATGTGAGACACTGTGTTCGTTCTGTCCCGTTCTAACGCTTATTGGCCGTTGGTTAGTTTTTGTTATGGGGCTTCTAAACGGGCCATGTTTTGCTGCAATTGATGGCTGCACTATTGACAACTAATTGCCCGGCCATCACAAAAATGTTTTAATGCAGATGATGGCCGAGCAATCAATGGCCGGGCCATGTGTTGCAATATGTCTGCAATAGTATGGCCCATGATGCAGACTCCTAAACGGGCCACATATACCGGCAACAATGGCTGACGAAATCACACTTGTCGCAGCAGCTTATATTAATTTAAAAATAACAGAAAAAGAAGAGATTGTGGATTCGACCTTACTTAAATAGGCGTGAAACTATAGACAATTTCAGTCTAGAAATAATAAGCCTTGATAATAAATTATTCAAGAATTTTATTAGAATTTCAAAAGGCGACTTTGACTTTCTTTTAAACAAAATTGGGCCAAAAATAAAAAGAAATGATACAACCATGAGAACAGCAATACCTGTTTCATCGCCATCACGAGATTTGCGATAACTCTACGGTTTTTGCCAACTGGAGATTCATTAAAAAGTTTGATGTACCTGTTCTGAGTATCGGATGCTTCGATTTCTACTATTATTCAAGAGGTATGTGCAGCTATTATAGAAGGATTAAAATAATACATCAAGGTAAGTTAACATAGGTTTATTAAATATGTTAATCATAAGGAGTAACTATTATGTACTTTTTAAATTTAATAATAATAGGTATCTAGTAAAAAACAATTAGTATAAAAATTATAATTTTCGGTTTGATGCATCATTTTGGATAGTAAAACAACATGCATTTTACTGGCAATATGCTGTCCGAAAGCAGCATATTCGCTTTTATTTTCGCCAGCATCGCGTATAATATTTTGAGCCTTTTCTAGTATCGACGGCTTCCAAAGTTTCAGTCGCCTGTGAATGCATAAAATTGTTAATATATCTTTAAGCTTTTCAGATGCCGTCAGGAGTCACAGAATGGAAACAAGTTGCAAGATTTCGAGGGAAGAAGTTCAATTTATCAATCGATATGATACATACGTAAAACAGAGATATGTACATTTTTAAGTCTAAAATACTTTATTAAAGATACTTACGTTATAAGTTGCATTTTCACTATCTAATCCTATATTCGCGGTATTTTGAGTAAAGAAAAAAGATATCGCATCGTAAGCAAACCACTTTACTGTTTTACTGCCAGCACTACCATTTTTCTTCTTTTTCTCCTCATTATTTGCGTAAGTTCTTAGGCTTCTGAATTTTTTGTAAGCCTCGTTGCTTGTTATGCCAAACTTATCAGCGATTTCATTCCATGCATCATTTTTAGCATTTCTATTTTTGTAGATGCCGGTTTTTATATCCCACAACTCGGGGTGCAAATGTATTAATTAATAAAATCAGTAATTGTCTTCTTAGATCAGGTAATAACCATTTTTACGTAGTTGTCAAAATGCAGCTGATCGCAAAACACAGAATATAGCAACAGGCACACTTCACTCATAGTAAACTTCATGTCGCGTAGAAAGGGATACACTGTGCCATAACAAAGAGAGTGACTGAGACAACAATAGAACTGGCCGTGCAATATTGCAGTTGAATTCGATAGCCTAGCGATCGTCCGGCCACCCCTCGGGGCAATATCGGCCATAAGTGGCTATACAAAACACGTTTGGCTATATGGCCGGGACATTACTGCAATATTGCATAGTGTGGCTGACATTGTTTGCAATGTTGCCGGGCCATGTGTTGCAGCCATCAATTGCAGCAAAACATGGCCCGTTTAGAAGCGCCATTACTGAATTTCTTGGTTCTGTCGCCACGTTCAAAGCTCGCGATAAAATCTATGAAATAGCTTAAAAATTTGGTCTGATGTCACAAAATCAACAATTGAAGTAATCTCTCTTATCTTACATAAAGTGACCTCTGCCCATAACGATTACAGATGTCTCATTTGTAATAATACATAGCATCATACAACACGAAACATGATCTCTAGAAATATTATAAGATCAAAATTATTAGCAAGTATTAAAGTGCGTTGTTACAGTGATGTGGGTTCATCTAAAAAGACACCTCTACATAATCTACATGAAAAATATGGTGGAAAGTTAGTCGATTTTGCTGGATTTCTGCTTCCAGTACAATATTCTGACATGACTGTGTCTGCATCTCACCTGTTTACGAGAAGTAGTGGATCTATTTTCGATGTATCTCACATGTTACAAACATGTGTTTCCGGTAAGGATTGCATAGCTTGGTTCGAATCAATATGCCCAGTTGATTTACAAGGTATGAGTGATGGATCGAGTTCGCTAACTGTATTTTTAAATCAAAAAGGTGGCATTATTGATGACTTGATTGTAACAAGAGTCAGTGAAAAACAACTGTACATTGTCTCCAATGCGGGAAGACTGGACGTCGATAAGAATCATATGATAGAAACTTCGGAAATGTATCGCAAGAAAAATAAAGATGTCTCCATTCACTTCTTCGATGTAACTCAAAGGGGACTGATTGCTGTTCAAGGACCAAAGGCAGTACAAAATTTACAACGTTTAACAGATAGTCCTTTAGAAAACTTGTGCTTCATGACCAGTCGTTTAGGTTCGGTAGCAGGAGTGGATTGTCGTATAACCCGATGTGGTTATACAGGCGAAGATGGTGTTGAGATATCGATACCCGCTGATAAAACTGAAACGGTGACAGAAGCATTATTACAATCGGACGATATCAAACTTGCAGGTTTAGGAGCCAGAGATTCATTACGGTTAGAAGCAGGTTTATGTTTGTATGGTAATGATATTGACGAAGGCGTGACACCCGTCGAAGCGAATTTAACTTGGCTTATAGCGAAGAGACGGCGAGGAGAGGCAAACTTTCCTGGAGCCGAAATAATTTTAAGGCAGATTAAGGAGGGGGTTACTAAAAGGAGAGTCGGGGTAAGGATGGAAACAGGAGCCCCCGCAAGGAAAGGCGCGCTTCTAAAAAATTTGAACGGTGAAATTATAGGTAATGTTACTAGTGGTTGCCCAAGCCCCTCTTTGGGGGGTAACGTTGCAATGGGGTACATTCTTGAACAATTTAAAAAAGTCGGCACCGAAATAAACGTTAACATCCGAAATAAGGACACTCCATGTAAAGTTGCCAAGATGCCTTTTGTACCTTCCAAATATTATGTTAAGAAATAAAAATATATATAATTTAAAATATTTATTTATAACCTTAAATGTAATAAACGATTAGATAACGTAAAAACGAACAGAATTAGAATATCTTCAACACAAATAATAACACAGCCAGCCACAAACTGATGACTCATAAGCCATCAAATTGGGGCTACCTGCAAAATTACAAAACACATGAGCGACAACAAATATAATCGATTACAATAAACAGTTAAATGAATGTGAAAAAATGGAATTAGTGGGAATGCAACATTAATTATCTTACAAAAATATAAATTGTGTACCATTCTATCACAGGACCGTTTACTTAAATGCCTTTTAATCCTTATTAGAGCAAAACTGCTATACAATAACTTACATTATTTATTGTCTACTAAGAGTTTCGCACGGGATTTTCGGTTGAATTTTAAAAATCCCCTTTAGTTTAACTACTACTATAACTTTTATTATTTCGTTGCGAAATCTTGCTTTAATTTTAAAGTTTATATCAAAAATATTAGAGACTTAAAAAGTTACAAAAACTTCACATTGTTAAAAAACAAAGATGTATTCCATAATAAATTAAAATACATGTTTTAATTAACAAAGCAAATTAACTCAAGGAGAACATTACTTTCTTCAAATTAGAACATTGAAAACATGCAATCTAATCATTGACCAACGAAATCGAACAAAACGAAATATTTTAAAGAAAAAAAAAATTTTGTAACCAAGACTTTAATAATTACATTTAAAAACCAGTTTCCTTTAAGTTAAAATTGCTGTCTAGTGTTACAAACCCTCACAGAAATTTACACTTAACGTAAAATCGAATAGACGTAAGATTCTTAAAAATTGTATGGAAAATTACGTAGTATTCTATAAACGCATTTTTAACTGAACAAAAGTACCACCACAAATCGTTCAAATACAATTCCTGTACTCAAAAAAAAAGAGCGATCCCTTCCAGCTGTCATAACAGACATTTATAATTTTGACGTATGTCAGTGATGGCACAGCTGCTGTTCGTGTTAAAGCCTCAGTTTTCATAGGAAACAATATTCGTCACCGAGGCAAGTAGTAAAAGTCATTCATAAACACATACGCACCATGAAACCCCAAAAGTGCTCGTAGAATCATTACGTACTTCATGATAAAGAGAAATTTCATTTCCATGAAATTGTATTTTATTAACAAAGCGGCCTGCCAGTTTTGTTTATATTATTTTTGTTTATGAAATAAGTAAACTCAATTCTTACTTAAGAATAATGTGAAATCTGATGAAAGTTTTTTTAAATTATAATGGTTTTTGTGTTAGTTCTTTTTTATATAATAGGGGGCAAACGAACCTGCGGGACGTCCAAAAATGGCAGTCATGGCAGCCCACAGACGCCCTGTTTTAGTTGGTGCGTTGCCGGCCTTTGAGTGAGGAGTACACTCGAATTTTGAATGTCTTTAAAAAGATACCAATTTTTCCTCTTTATAATATTAGTATGGTTACCGGTTTAAATAAAAAATTTAGAACTTCCATATGACTATTAAATACATATACATAAGAAATTCTACGACCGGGAATGGTATATAGTAAAATTTTAAGTACAAAAAAGTTGTTTTATTATTAAGTTCACAAATATTCTTATAATAAATATAGAGATCACTAATGTTTTTGTACTTTGGAATGTTCATTTCCAGCTAGTTCCAAGTTCATCATTATTACGTTAAAAAATTTAAATATTAACGCACCATTTTAATTAAAAAACGACCTTTACTTTTACTTTAGCGACGTTAACTTTCGTAACCGATTTCATTAAGACTATACGTGCTTCCTGTCCCGAAAATGTGGACGTACCCCCAATATAATTGCCTCTTTCAATCGCAGCATAACAATAATCTGACAGAAAGAGACGACACTAGTTTTGTTAAGATAGTAATTAGACTGAATTAGTTTTAGATTGGTATGACACACAAGGCACAGATATCTGTGCAAGCTTATAAGCAAAAATGAACTTTATTTTGATACAAAATAGTTCAAAACTCATTACGCACTATTACAATCGATGCTGGGAAGAATCGAGTGTGTAATGTTTGTTTGATAGTTGAATTACCATCTTTATATCTTTGTGTTAAAAAGCATTTTTCTTTGCGAGAGTTTTTCTGTGTATATCGTATACTTGATATGTTTAATAATATTCCGCTGGAAGTCACTGATTGAGATCTGGACCGTTGAAATTATTTTGGGTGAGTCGAGCGAAATCGTCGTTTAGTTTCTTAATTTTCTCTGTGCACTGAAAAAACAACATTAATACTAATACATTTTTGTGTTAATAATTTATAATTAAGGTCAAGTATGATTCACATCATCGACGTGATGACATCGTTTACGTACAATCAATTTTTTAACGTAAATGGATAATTATATACTCGCATAACTCAAAGACAAAACTCGTGTTCAATAAAGCCTTATGAAAACGTTTCCTTTACTTAAAAAAAAAAGTAGTCTAGTCACTAAGTCCTAACTCTGAATATATTATTAGTTATAAGATTTAGGAATTTAAGTTTAATTTTTTAAAGTTTGTATGTAGGTTAGTTGGTGTGGGAAATATATTGGAATTCTATCGCATTAGTTGTAACTCTTAAGATAGGAAAATTTACTGGAAATAAATAAAAATAAAATATTTTTTTTGCTTTTCTATGCTTTTTTTATAAAGAAAGAGACAGCTCGAACAGGTGGAAAGTCATTCTAAATAAGATAGACCAAATTAAATGGAGATGGACGGGTCATATGCTTCGGAGCTGCCATGAAAAATGGAGCAATATATTGACTGAATGGTACCCTAGAAAAGGAAAACGAAGAATAGGCCGACAACGCAAAAGATGGGACGAACTGAAACAGCAGGCTACGCATAAAGAGAGTCGCGAAAGATAGAGAACGAGAGAATAGTAAGGATATTAGGAGTTAAAATCGCTTGTCACGAAATTTGGAAAGGTGCGATTTATTTAACGGCGAGTGTCTTTTAAAATCACGGAGTTTCGGAATATATTATATACTTTTTTATTATAATGTATTAGTTTTATTTTTTATTTCTGATCATGATCATTTTTTAATCTTATAGGCAAGTAGGTGATCAGCCTCCAGTGCCTGACACACGTCGTCGACTTGGCACATAGAAAGTCCATTGGTGCACAGCCCGGGATCGAACCTACGACCTCAGGTATGAGAGTCGCATGCTGTAGCCACTAGGCCAACACTGCTCTTAAAGGAACCTTACCCACAGATTATACTTACATCATATTCCTGATACTGCGATTTCGAACCTCGTCTCTCTTCATGTCCCTTTGTCATCAGGTAATTGATTTGGTTCTGCAACTTCACGAAAATCTTCCTGTACTCATCTTGAATCCTGCTCATTTCACTATTTATGTGCTCGTCTTTCTTCCCCATGTAATCCTAGAAATATGAGTTACACCTTACGAAAAGCGTAGTAGAGGACGACTACACAAACTTGATAGGGAATTAACGACGTCGCCTCGCGCGCTTTGAAAACAAATGGAGAAGAGTGGAGGAGCCTTTTGCTTTGGAAAGTGGATGAGAAACTGGTACACGATATTGTAAAAGAAAAATTTACAATATTAGCTCTTTATAATATACAAGGGTCCTTCAAGAAAAGTGCCTACCAATTCTTAAAAGGCCGGCAACGCACTCGCGAGCCCTCTAGCGTGTCCATGGGCGGCGGAATCACTTAACATCAGGTGAGCCTCCTGCCCCTTTGCCCCCTGTTCTATAAAAAAAATGTTCCTCTGTTGTCTGAACTATTGTCATTACACTTACCGTTAAAAGCCTCACAACTGTTGAAAACGTATATTATATTTAGGATATAATCAGCCTTGTAGGATTTCAAATATTGTAAAGTAATGCAATAAATGTCCGACACCATTATCATATTTATGTTAAAGATTCAATTCCGTAGAATTCTGCAGATATCATTTTTGACATGTCAGATATTACAAACCTTTTTAACGGGGCACATTTTTCAATTTAAATACAAGTCTGAACATCTTAGTCTATACATACATTTTTTTTGTTAGTAAATTAAGTGCGGCGCTCCACTTTAAAATTGGTTTCACGCCGGGTGATAGTTACGTCCCTTTTCATCACAAACAGTAAAAAAAAAAATTTTTTAAAAAAGGTTGACTAAACCTGGAATTAATAGGCAGTGATGCCAGCTAACGAATAAAAAAAAAGTAAGTTAATTCAATGTGTTGCTCGTGATATTGAAATATTTGTAATTTTTGCATTAGGTCACATGAGTAAATATAATAGTAAAATTTATCTTTTTGTAGGTAAAATATAAAAAATACAGCATTTTATTTTATTGCCCTCAAATGGGTCAAATCTGTCCCTTTTTCGGTGAAGAACTTTTTTATTAGCAACACTTATGAAATGTCAGAATTCTACGTAATGAAAAATCAGAGTATAGGTTAGGATTAGCGAGTTTTCTCATCGTAACATCATCAAATTTAACCAGCATCTGTTTTTATACATTCTTTTATAGACAAGGTTAACTACATTGCCTGACACATGTTTGGATATTTCAATTTATTCACCGTAAGCGAAAGTAAATAAAAGGGAATGGATTTAAAACCACAAGCCTCGGAGATTATTCATGGTAAAAAGATTTGTTCTTGTTCATGATAAAACTTATTGGCTTATTTTATAAGAAATTATCCCTTACTTTATACGTATAGACAGTCTTTTTAGCGTTTTTGTATTTCTCCTGAATTATTTGATATTCATTTTGTAATTTATTTAACTTCTGTTCCATCTGCGTACACTGAGATTGCAATTCCATTAACTTCGTTCGCAAACTCTGACACTCTTTAACGGATGAACTGCTTTTCAATTTCATGTCTTCTCTTTCTTTCTTTATAATATCTTCCATTGAGCCTAAAACATGACATTAAAGGTTGATTTATACTTAGATATTATTTTTCATTTAACATACCTCTACAGGACAATGTCCAGTAGTAGTTTTAGCGTCTTTTAAATTATAGTTGTAATTTATTTATTTACTCTTAAATACTGTTTTTTATAGTCATGTGCCTATTTATTAGTTAATTTTTTTATTACTTGTAAACTTGTATTTCTATTCCTATAAGTAATGTAAAATATAAATTAATAACGTATAATATATTGTAAAGTTCCGGGCACCTTTCTAATTTTTTTTAAACAAAACAATTTTTACAAAAGTGAATCGTGGGGATCGTTTTTGTGTATAATTGATATATTAATTACCGTAAAAATTACGAGTATGGTTAAAGAGGCCAGTCATTTTTGCTAAAGTCCACGTGGGGAAATTGGAATTAAAAGTTTTCGTTTGTTTGTATTTTATCATTTTTGTAATAAAAAATATATTTAAAATTCAAAGCATGTTTGCTTGTACATTTGAACAGATTACTAGACTTTATAGTGAAAGTATTATGCTGTCTCTTTCTGTCAAATTGTGTTTATGCTGTGGTGAAAAGAGACAGTTAACTTCAAGGGGGGTAAAGACAACTTACCTAATCTCGACAACCTCTCCTTATACCTCTCTGCCCTTTGCTTCCATTCAATGATGTCATCTTTCACCCTCTGACACTCCGCTTGCAACTCATTATGCTCCTTTATAAGCACCGAAATCTCATTTTCCTTTGATTCCAATATCTGCGTAACTTTCCCGCGCTCGGAAAGAATAAATTCCTTCAACGTATCAACCTCCTTTGCCTTCCTTTCCAACAATTCTTTTAATTTTGTGACAGTTGACATTTGTTCGTCCTCTATCTCTTTCACACGCCTCGCACAATTCATCTCAACTGTTTTCATTTCTAACGTGAATTTCTCGGCAATTTGGTCACGTATTGCCTTCTCTTTCATCATAAGTGCCGTCTGAAATTGATAATGCCGTATAAAGATATTATTTGAAATGAATTCAATAACACATTTCTAGTTTAAAACATGCCATTAAAGATGTCTCTCCTCACAAAGCGTACATTTATACGGAATAAAACAAAATTCGCACGTTAGGATATAAGACCTATGTATTTCTATATACACTATTTGTGTATTCACCGGAATATAATAAATTTCCTAGTAAATTTATAAACTTTTGTATGATTCTAAATGAGAGATAAATTGTATTATTTTACGCCCATATCTACGCGACGTCTCGTGGTAAATTTAAAAACTAACGGATATCGTTAGGTTTTAGGTTAGAGATTCAACCAATCAGAGTGCACGTACTGGTACGCTAACTGATAATATTACGCGTGAATTCGGTAAGTTTAGCGATTTGCGAAAAGATGGGAATAAAATAATACAATTTATGCCCCATTTAGAATCCCACGTAAGTTTATCAATTCACTAGGAAATGTATAAACTTTCGTTTGCGAATTTTCTTTTATTCCGGTGACATACACAAACCTACCGGGATCCAATGCGCCCCTGAGATAACATCTAGTCTATAAATAAAATTATCAAAGAGATATATTCCAAGTTAGAGGGTTAAGCAAGCTTAGGGTTAACACTACTCTTCATTATGTCAAATTCATAATCACCTTCGACATACGTGAGTCATACTTATATCTCGACTCGAAAACTTAGCCTGACACTGCTTAATGTTAGTCTCGCTTGAACGTGCGATTCTTATCTCTGAGGTCGTAGGTTTGAACCCCGGCTGTGTACCAATGTACGCATTTAATACTCGCTCGTAGGTTGAAGGAGGACATAACTTAGACCCAAAAAACTCAACGGCGTGTGTCAGGTTAACCATCTAATTGCCTATGAAGAGAGAGACCTAGAAGAATGTAGCACCACAATCTTCTAAACCTAAATAACACCAGACCTACAACCAAGAAAATAAAATCTAAAAAAACCTGTTTTTTTTACCTCAGCAGCCATATCGTCCTGAGGCACTACTTCCTCAGTACCAGAATCAGTGTCGCCGTCATGAGTGCTAGTTCCCACATTTCTCTGATCTTGAATCTTCTTGAACCTTTCCATTATGTAATTTTTGAAAACCTCCGCATTAGCTTTTAATTCCTTCATGAGAGCGTCGTTGCTTTCTTGGGCCGCTAAAAAAATGTTCTTTCGTATTTGTCGGTACTGTTTATAATTTAAATTAATGTAATGTTGGTAGATTTATTTTTATTTATTTGTTTAGGTAGACTATAAAAATTAACAAAACCAAATGTATAATAATAAATAGGAGTTACCATGAACGGAATGCACTAGTAAACAATATTACTGTGTATGTACGCACGTAGGTTTTTATGTGTGACTTTTAACTTACTAAATAGAATTATTGGTATTCCTGGAACTCTCAGGGGCGTTTTATAGAATTTTTTTAAATACTTTAAAGAAAAAAAAGTTTCATTTAGTCCTTAGGTTATTTTTAAGTCTACGAGGTAGCACAGCAAAATATTCTACAGTATAAGAGACAATATATTATCTATTCTAAAATCCATGACAATTATGACAAACATACAAATTACAAATAAACATTGTTTGTAATTTAAAAAATTAAAATTACTTTTTCGCCTTAAATTTTAATATCTAAAATGTAATCCGTCTATAACAAAAATTTAAACAACAGTACAATTTGAAACACGACATAAATGATTTGACAATGAAAGCACGAACAGATCAGAATTGCCCAATTGCAACACTGCATTTATCAACTAATAATTTTAATGATTATTTATAACTAGTGACACGCCCCAGCTTCGCACGGGTGCAATGCTGATGAAAAGCAGGTTTTTATTATGTATTGTTATTTCCGTCGCTGGAAAGCTCCGATAATATACGCGACATATACCATCACGGACTTTTCTACAGACCTTTTCAATGTGTACAATACTTAGTACATTATTTTGATAAAACTCGTAGGGTTCAGCCTGCGTGTGCATTGTAAGCGGAAAAAATGTAATTATTTACGACGTCACATTAGAAACCTCAAAAATAACAGTACTTTTCCTATTTAATGGATGTTATTATACATATAAACCTTCCACTTGAATCACTCTATATATTTAAAACCGCATCAAAATCCGTTGCGTAGTTTCAAAGATTTAAGCATACAAAGGGACATAGGGACAGAGAAAGCGACTTTGTTTTATACTAAGTAGTGATAGTGAAGAAACAACTCAATTATTATTTAGGTAATCAATAAAAAATCTTACCTAATTTAACATTACACCTATTAAGTTGCTCCTCCAAGTACTTAACGTGTTTCAGCTGAGTCTCGCATTGAAGACAGTTCTCCATCTCTTTACGCATAGACGACTTTTCATCTGGAAATATATATTTTTTTAATATTATATCTATTATTTGCACCAATAAGGTTACATATTTTTCTAACTATAACCAGCTATTATTTCCATCAAGAATAGTGAATGAAAAAAGAGACTATAAGGCCTGGCACTAGCTAGCGGTAATGGCGTTAATAGGTAGACTGAAAAAATGATGGTTTACAATGGATGATATCATAGTTGTAGGAGACCCAATATATGTATTGTTTTGTTAATATTATCTTATATATAAAATTCTTGTGTCACGGTGTTAGTAACCGAACTCCTCCGAAACGGCTCGACCGATTTTCGTGATCCTTATCGAGGATACTAACCAGGGGGGAGAATCGAACAACATCTATTTTTCATCCCCCTAAATGTTAAGGGTGGTACACTTACATTTTTTTTTTATTTTTCAGACAAAATTTTTAGTTTTTATTTTTTTATGATACATCATCCAAAAATACATGCAACCCTAAATTTTCACCCCTCTACGATCAACCCTTATTTTTTAATTTGGTAATTATAAACTTTAATTTTTTTGGCACAAAAACATGGCAAAACAACGCTTGTCAGCTAGTATTTTTATAAGGTTGGAAATAGATAGTCTTAATATTAACAGGTGGCATAGAAAGCATATGTCCCATGCCTTGATGTAGTGCGAACTGTATTTTGTAGCCTGTGACTTCCACACACAATCTTGATATATATACATATATTTATTCCAATACGATTGGATCAATAATTGACATACAAGCATCTTAAAATTTATAAGAGTATTCTTGTTGATATTTTTCTTGGAAATTAAGTATGTCCATTCGTCACACACCCACAATTTCATCACAATGGTAAACCGATGAGTTTAGTAGTAGTTATTGAGATACATAGGGATGCCTACAGGTTCATTGATTGACGTGGAATAAGTGATACCTAGATGATCTTATGTTCCAAAATAAACGTATTTTATTTTTTATACAGGTATCCACATTAACACGTGTAATAAACATAGTAAATAATAACAATCCGCGAAAATGGAGGACACCGTGAGCAATTTCTGCAGAACCCCTACATCTTTTAGTCGATACCAACTCCGGGGAAATAAATACAGATAACACAACATTTTCTACAGCTGTAATACTTTTTGACATTTAACACCTTTGTCTTCAGTCACCGTGACCACGCACGCTGTAAAGCACGCGAAACGTCGGTTTAAATTTAAAATTATGTCTAAATAATTATAAGTTTAAATACAATAATACATAACTATAATCCGTAAAAAAGTGTTTTTCTTTAAATGTGTAAAAGTTATGTTAATAAAAGACAATACTATATTCTATTTATGTAAAATAGAACATTATATACATCTGTTAATTAAGAAACAATATTTATAAAAACCCATACATCTATGCAACATCTGACTTTGTATTAATATGACCTGGAGACCTATTGCTTCGATTCCTGGCGAAACAATTTGTTTCAAGAACAACCTGTTTGAAGATGCCTTTTTAGTGATGATCTATAAAAATCTTACCTTCCAAGTATTTATTCAACTTATCAGTAAACTCTTTTTGCTTATCCGTGAACTCTTTTTGCAACTCCGAAATTCTCTTATTAGCTCTTTCTATCTCTTCCCTTGAACTACTTAAATCTCCTGCCAATTTTTCGGCTTGCTTTTTCTCTCTTTCTATCCGCTCTATGTAGTCTTTCTCTTGCTTCCTAAAGTCATCTCTTTCTTTTTGCATGTTTGTTCGTACATCTTTCAGTTCCCGTGAGACAGAATCGCGGGCACTGCACACCTAAAAATGTATTTTTTTATGATTCATGTATTTTGTGATAGAAGTAGAAAAATGCAATTGTTAATATCATTCGTACTTCCCACATTGTAATCGTGTTGCGTGAAAAAAATGTATCGTTGGTAAATAAGATGCAATTTTTTTTACGTAATAGGAGGCGAACGGGCTTGAGGCTTATCTAATGTCAAGTGATACCGCCGCCGCCCACGGACACTCACATTGCCGGAATACCATCATCATACAACTAATAAATTTAAACTATGTATATAATAATACTTTACTATAAAAATATAATATATAATAATAAAATAATAGTTTACGGTCGTACTTAGACATAAAGTATTGTTAACATAACATGTAATACAAACAGTATCAACAATGTTTTATACATGAAGCACAGAACATTATGACAATTGAAACGTCATTTTAACCCTAAAAATTAAAATCGACATAACTTTTTAACTCAGACCGGTAACTGCTTATCCAGCATATTAGAATAAATAATATGTTAACAACATTTTAGAACACAAATTTTGTTTAATCGATTTGTATGTCTTTTGCTATGCTCTGTGGAGTCGCACTTACTTGTAGATACAATGTTTTCAATTCGCCGTTTTCTTTGAGCGTGTCTTTGAGCTGTGCGCTATAGTTTTCCAATTCCCTTAATAAATCTGCATTCGCTTCCTGCGCTAGCGACGCCCTGCTGCCTCGCTCAATTTTCAACTTCTCGTAGTCCATTTCCAATTCAGTGTATTTTATTTCAATCTGTAAGAATTAAGAAATGAAAGAAAAAGCACTATGGTGGTCTTTGATTTTCCTATTTGTTGATTACGTCGACGGTAATACAATTTACTTTTTTTACATATTACCCACACATTGTCGATGATTCCTATAAAAAAATTATTCTTTGTGAGCTATTATTTTTGAGAGCTTTCTTTTGCTAACGAGAGGAGATAAATTGCAGTTAATATGCTAATATAATACTTGAACGGCCCTTAAGTAATGATTTAGTTACATATTGCATCACCAATAAACATTTTATTCTCTAACTTTTTTGTCGTTTTTTTGTTTACCTATATTTTTTTTAAATATTTTCAAAGAAAATATATATTTAAACAAACAGACAATTATTTTAATCAAGAATATTTTTTTTTCCACGTTTAGTCTTCTTAATACTTTTAACTACAAATCACTTCCTCTATGAGTATATTAATAAATGGTTATCCCTGAATTTATTTTGTTTAGAATCCTTTTAAGGGGTTCAGTATTGTTTGGTATATCACACACAAGCTTGACGATGTAAAGGCATGGAGCCTTTAACAACAACAACATTTATAATTAACAAGTTTCTTACAAAAATTTCATAATAAGAAACCAATACATAACTCACACTTTTCATCTCGCTCTTAAAATCTTCCATCTCTTTCCTGAGCATTTCATTTTGTTGTCTGTACGTCTCGACTAATTCACTGTCCGAATGTGTTCCAAGTAATTCCAATTTATTCTGTAGAACAGCTATTCTTGAATTGAGTTGCAACTCTATACCTTTTTGTTCTTCTAATTTAGAACGCAATTCAGACTCTTGCTTTCTGTGTTGTTCTAATCTTCTTTCCCTGATTATAAAATATTTATTGAATATTTAAATTAATTGTTTATGCACTAAAACGATTTTCTTTTCTAATTTCATTATTAAAAAGTATATGTTTTTTTAAATTATTAAATTCTGACTCAATATTGAGGTGATTGACCGCGTGGCCCGTGAATTTCCACTTATATGTACTATGTAGCAATATAGACAATTAATTATATTAAAATAAACACATTAAATTAATATACGATAATTTTATGAAATAATTTAAATTAATGAGAATGGACATTATTTTATATTTCCTATTCAATATAATTTAGTAAACTATTTTAATATGAAACCCCAATGTGGAAGAATACCTCTTATTAATTTCCTCTTGAAGTTGTCCAACTTTCTGTATTTGCTGTTTATATCGACTCAATATTTCCTTTAAGGTTGCAAGTTTTCCCGGTGACGGTGAATCGCCTAGAACAATATGTTTGACTTGAATTTAGATTGACAAAAAATATTCTAGCAAAATGGTTGAAAAAGAAATATTTATTTATTTATTCACACTTCGTTGCTAGAAATAAACATAATACATAAAAATTACAAGGGATGCAACGGGCGGCCTTATCGGTAACAAGCGATCTCTTCCAGGCAACCCTAGAAAGAAAAGAAAAAAATAAATGTGTTTGTAAACTCAGACCATATTTATTTATTCACACTTCGTTGCAATACTTATCATAATAATAAAAAAACACTAATAACACAATACATAAAAATTACAAGGGTAGCAACGGGCGGCCTTATCGCTTATAAACGATCTCTTCCAGGCAACCTTAGTAGGAGAAGAACTAAAAAAACAGTGCAAGAAGGGCATAACCAAATGTTTTATAAAAAATATATATAGAACCTTAATCTAAATAGAATAATAACTAACTAAAAAGTTAACGGATTCATGAAAAGCGAATAGCGATGCAATAGAAAAGAAAAGGATATACAAGAATTATACAGGTCACGGTTGATTCTAATTACGGTTTATCTGTATGGATTCCTTAACAAATGTAAACAAAAAAATCCATCCAGTCAAATGGCGTTACAACCTTATATCGATCTTGCTTCAGATTGCATCCGTTGCCTTGATCATTTATATTTCATAGACAACTAGATTAGTGTGACCGACAAATGTCACCGATATTTGCATTTCTATTCTTCCAGTCTTTGAAGTCCATTGCTGCTCGGATGTCAGCACGCTGGAGTCAACACTGCTAATATATAAATATTATATACACTCACCAATATTAAAACTATTATCTGGCAACACTTCATGTAAAATCTGATTGAGTGTTGATCGCCAATTTTCATATTCTCGCTGACATCCAGTTAGTTTGTTACGACAGAGTACTAATTCCTGAGCTGTTACCTCGAGTTTGGTCTGAAAAGTTTATTTAAAACATGTACATTACTCTTCTGAATCATAGCTTTATACTAAGTAATTTTTGTTACGTACCTATCTGTACAGTGCCTTAGCGTGTGTGTATTAACCATAACATACTCTCAGTATTTGTTCAGTATTTACCATAAGAAACTTTGTGACATAAGTCACCATACCAAACCAAGTGTACGATGGCTCGATCTGAACCACGATCGTATTTGAGAAATAAAACTCGTTATTATTACACGTCTTTTGCAACAGTAGTAAGATTATAATATATAAAGTTTTATGTAGAATTTATTACTTTAAATAACTGTAATCATAAGTATGTTAAATTGACGAGACTCTTCAGTGAGCAGAGAGTCTACGACACAACAGACTTTTCTTTATATAAATACTAGCTGCCCCCGCGAACTTCGTTTCTCCTTAATGCCTAGCGTACCTATTAGTGCATACCAACAATTAACATTTTGCTTTGCTATCCCAGAGTCTTTTCGGTTTTCCGGAATTAAAACTTTTAAGGTTTTTGTGATTTATTTTTAATAAACCTCAGAGTTAAAGTTATAAGTTCTTAAGTAACAAATAAAAAATAAAGGTTGGTCGTAGATGGTATGTAATAATTAAGGGTTGTATGTATATTTGTATGCTGTATCATATTTTTAGACCTACTGAATATGCATAATAAATTTCAGAAGAATCGGTCGAGCCGTTTCGGAGGAGTATGGGAACTAAAATTGTGACACGACTCTCGTCTGCCAAAATCCGTTTTTGAGGGAATACTTAGCACTAAGTCTCGTTTTTTTAAACGCGAACTGCACACACGCATTCTTAAAAATAAGAGATAAATATGTCAAAATTTACACATAAAAACTTTTAATTATTGGATTTAAATGTAATCAATCAATCAAAATTCGTTTATTCAATTTTACAAAATTCGCGAAAGAGCGAAGAAATAAGAAGACTACGCAAAACTACCAGGAGGCGTTGTTCTGAGAAGAACAGGCAAAAAACTCAGCAAGTTTTACCCTCCTTCTACATCACAATTATTCAAAGGAAAATGTCAAAAACCACAACGTCATTAAAGTTACAAGTAAAAAATAAAATAAAAATCTGTTCTGTGATTTACCACATTATCGATCTTTTTCTGTTAGTATGAAGAAATAGTTACCAGGCAAGTAGTTGCCTATAAAGAAAAAAAAGGAAAGCCGTTTCCAGCCATTTGGAATCGGTATACTATCTTGACCCTCAGTTAAATATTACCAATTCTAAAATTTTCTTTAATAAAGCGACTTACCCCAAGCTCTTTAACCTGTTCCCTTGAAGAATTCCTTTCCGTAGTCAATTGACTGACTTTTTCTTTTAACCGAGCCGTCTCCCCACTGACCAATCTAGTCTGTGCCGCTTCTAATTCATTGGCCAGCCGATTTATAGTACCACCTTTCTCTATTAAAATCTCTTCTTTTTCTCTATCCCGTTCCATACATTTTTTCTCTAGGTGTTTTATCTCTCTATCCTAGAAAACACCAATTGTTCTATCGGTTATAATGGTCTTACTTACCTACCCACATGTATAAAAATATTAACTTCTTAAATTAAAAAATGCATTCATTAATTACTTATTCTTATTTCCCATAATGGGCACAAATTAAGAAATAAGAATTATTCGTTTATTATACCTAGTTTAACCCTACCTAATACCTAGTTGCCTGGAAGAGATCGCTTGTTAGCGATAAGGCCGCCCGTTGCATCCCTTGTAATTTATATGTATTGTGTTATTTGTGTTTCTTTCTAGCAATGAAGTGTGAATGAATAAATAAATAAATAAATAAATAATATTGAAATTTAATATGTTCCTTGTAATTAGTTTTCTAAATTACTAACAACCTTATATTTATTTTCATTTTTTAATAAAATCCTTTAAATCTATATAAATTTAAGCACATTTAATGAATAGGTCATTAAATACCAAATAATCTACGTAACAACTAATTCGTCTCTTTCTATCATATTGTGTTTACTTTGCGATGGAAAGAGATAAACCATGCTGTACTTTTAAACAATCGGACCATCAGTATATTTTTAGTAAATACTATCAATCTTTATTAACTGATTTACAGTGCGACTCTCATCCCGCAGTCAAAGGTTCGAACCCCAACAACAGTACAAAAGCTGTGCACCAATTGAATTTCTATGTATAGCACTGGCTAGCCCAAAATCCGAGATGTGTCAGACACATAATACCGATTATCTTTTCGCCAAGTATCAAAGATTACGAACCAGATACACAAATTTAGTAGTTTTATTCTAGGAGTATATTGTCATCACATATGTTTATTTAACAAATGCATACAAATAGTCAATTCTATTTTAAAAGAGTAAGTGTGGAATTTTTTGCCCATTTTTCCCAAATATAAAGATTCTAGTTACCCCTCCACTGGAAAGTGCAAGTAGAATCATTATATTTTATTTAACATTCAAAAGTGCCATTTTAGGCGGTCCAATTGATTAGATACTGATTTTTATCAAACTCATAAAACAACTTGTTCTCCGACATACAAACACTACTATTTATTTAAAAAATCTAATAATACCTTTTCATCAAGTCTACTCTTTGCCTTCATCAAATCGTTTTGCAGTCTATCCATCTCTTCTCTATACCTGAAAATAAGCAACCAAAATATATATTAGAACTTTACAGTAATATTACCTTTGGGTAATATTACTGTAAAGTTCTTCATATCAATTTAAAATAGAAAGCATTAACTACTTGCTTTTTAAAATGAATGAATGTCTCAAGAATATTACATTATAAACCATAAAAATCACATATTAGAGATGTGTATTTCCGGAATTCAAACAAAATAAATTATATTTTTATTGAAAAGCAGCAGCAACGTTTAATTAGTATTTAAAATTATAATGTGGTACCTGTCTTGTTGTTCTCTGAACAATGCGTCCGTATCGTGCGTGTGCGCCACCTGTCAAGATAATTTGGAAAGGTAAAAAAATTAAATAATTAAAAATTATGTATGTATATTTTAATATATATCTTTCAATAGTATTTGTTGAAACAACTCCCCTTATTCATAAAAAATGTAAGAAGTTCATGTGCGGTTTTAACTACAGTACATCTCTTTTCATCACAGAGTAAACCCAATTTGACAGAAAGAGATGAATCGGTACTTTAGTTAAAGAGTGCAATTAGATCGGTTTATTTGTTATTTTAATATTAAGTCTATAGTTATAGTACGTGTATACTTGGTACGTACAAAAATTTCTTATTACGCATCTCCAGCGTAATATGTAAAAAACATACAAAAATTTAAGAGTGAAATCAATATTGTATTGTCTTTTATTTACATAGCTTTTACACATTTAAAGAAAACACTTTTTAACCGGATTGAAGCAATATATTATTGTAAACTTATAATTATTTAACATAATTTTAAATTTATCCCACGTTTCGCCTGGTTTACAGCGTGCGTTGTGACGGTGACTGAAGACAAAAGGTGTTGAATTTCAAAAAAGTATAACAACTGTAGAAATAGTTGTATTTTCTGTATTTATTTCCCCGGAGTTTGTCGACTAAAAGATAAAGGGTTTCTGCAGAAATTTCTAACGGTGTCCTCCATTTTCGCGGATTGTTTGTATTGAGATTTTAATTTGGATATTATTAGATCCCAGGTGTTTGATAATTTTAGGCCATCATCTCTATTACAATAATACATAGTTTCAATGCGGTAAAAAAGTGTTTTCTTTAAATGAAATCAATATTGACAACACAATTATAAACATAAGCACATAACATTATGCACATTAATTTAAAAACTTGAGTATTTTTTTTTAACAATTACCTTCATAGTATGCAACCTCTGTTGTATCTCCTGTAAGCCAATATTCGCTGACCGGAGCTCTAGCCTCAATTGCTCCTTATCTTCATCACTTTCTATCAATTTCTGTGTTAAAGTCCCCACTTGCTGTTCTAACTCTATTGTCTTATGCTTACTTGATGCTGGAAAATTTATATTCTTTATTAAGAAGCGAGTGAAGCCCAGAATGGTTGCCTACTGAACCTTTTTGATCCAAGGTGACTTCAAATAAAAAATATTACATCAATAGACGTTTGATCCATACAGGCATATATAGTATGTAAAAAATCTAGCTAATACATCCGTTATATAGGGAAGTTAATAATTATAATAAAGCTTTGTTCATAACAAAACTGTTCTAACGTAAGCGACAAAAGCCCCTGTATTGTGGGTGACGTGATTACAATACTTCTGTGGTAATATATGTCGCTGTAAAGAAGTTTAATCAGAGAGTAAATTGAATCTCTAGACAGTTCATTATAGATCAATATAAAATCAAGTCACTAAAGTTCCTGAACGAAACTTCTACTAATCGAAACCAAGTATTGTTTCGCCATGACTCCAAAACGTAGTATGTAGTTAATTTTTAAATATATGAGTCTTGTGTCACATCGTAAAATTGAGGTCTGTCTTTAAATTTATTTACTTGTTTGTATATACTCATACTTTCATGTCATTGATTTTCTCTTTGGTACATATTATTATAAAACTTCTTGAAGATATATAGACACAAATATATTACATTACTTAACTAAATATTAATTTCACTGTTTATATAATAACATTCAGACCATAAAGTATTAAATTGTTAACAATAACTAAACAACATACCAAGTAACGCATGTGCCTCTTGCAATGAGAATTCAGCTTTATCTTTGTCATGTATGGCAGCTTCTAAGCGAGCTCGTAAACTGTCTACCTCATTGTCTAAGTTCTTCATTTGGGCCGCATATTGCTCTAACTCTTTCACTCTACCCTAAATAAATTTGAAATAAACGTAAAAATAAAAATTTTGTAACCCTCTATTCTAATTATTAGATTTCGTCTGATATATTTTTTACATTTCAAAACTAAAAGAAAAAAAACACTACAACAATTCCTTCATTAAACAAACAAGAGCTGCACTTTGATATGGTGCACTTAGAAAGAAAAACCAATGGTGCAAAACTAGGATTCAAAAATATGACCTTGGGGTTGAGAGCTGCACCCTCAAGCCATTAAACACTGCTGGTCAACACTGCTCGCACTACTTAAAGCCTTAGACTAAAATAGTCAAACTGTGTGTGTAAAGTTTATTTTAATTTTATTTATAAATAACAAATATATTTTTTAGTATGTTAATGTTATGATTTAGGTTTTTCTTTCATATTGCATTTTAGTTACTACTCCATTCCTAGCATAACAATAACTTTGTTTTAAATAAGTAATTATTATTCCCTATCTTATAATATTATTCTATTCTGTGTGCTAGAATATACTGTTTATATTTAGAGGCATTAAAGTATTATTTTTTACCTACTTATCCAAGAGACAAAGCCCGACTTAGCTCTAGCATATAATAGATACAATAATACATAAGGTATACTGTAAAATATTTTTCCATAAAACTTACTTCATACATAACTTTAAGTTGTTCATAATTTTTATTATACCCTTGTCCTGTCCCATAGCCATTCAGAAGTTCTGAAATTTAAAATAAATTATTAGAGTATTTTTCATAGTCCATATATTTCATAATAGTGTAATGTAGCATTTACCTCTCTCTTGTGGATAATAATGATTTTGTCCATCACCTGCACCATAGGGACTATATTGAAGTTTTACTGGCTCATCTTGATTCCTCATATGTTGTATATGATGACTTTTTGGTGTATCGCAATATAATTTTGTTGAATGAGAAAGAGGCATGACTTCTTTGAATGTGTTAATAGATTCAGTGTATGTGGGTAAGAGGCCAGTTCCGTATTTGTTGTCTGTTACATATTGTTTATCTGAAATATATAACAGGTTCAAGTTAATTCTTATCTGGATTAAAAATATACAGGTTTATTATTGTTATTACTTAAGTACAAAAATATTTTGTTATAATAATAAAACTTATCCCTGTTAGTGTAGATTTAGATAGGGGATAGAAATAATAAATAGACAAGGAAAATTACAAGATTTGGATCACGCGAGAACATCGTGCATGCATAGAAAGCAATCAAACTTTAATTAATTTCTACTATACAAAACTAACTATTTGCATTTGTATGGTCCAAGGTGCAGTTTCCGCTACTGTTTACAGAGCTTGCTTCGTCGTCATCTTGAAGATCATCAAAAGCATTCGCAAGTTTATGTTTTAACTGTAAAAAACAATATTAAAAATAGAGCTTGTTTGTATAACAGCAAAGTAAGCAGTTCACGAGAAAAAGAGTAGATTTCCTTATGTTTACCTCTGCATCCCGCCTTTTTTGATCTTCAAGTTCTTCTTGTTCTTCTAGTCTATCTTGAGCACTATTATTTATGTGAATGCTTGCAGCACCTTTAAATAAACTCATTCCAGGGCCCTCCATTGTAAGCAGAAGAAACTAAACTTTCCAAACTTACACGACTTAGACATTTACAACAAAATACTTTATAACTCCGATCTGATAAACTATTGCCATCTTAAATGGCTTTAAGTATGTTTACAATGGAAAGTGATGAGAAATAATTTTTAAATTCAATAGCAACAAATAATCTTCAGAACAAATAAATATCAAAATTTCAGAACCACAACATTTCAATAAAACAGTCAATATTAACAAACTACAAACCATAAACAACGACCTTTTTTGTTTTTAGAGGCAGATAGATTATGCCAGTTTACTTCACAGATGTATAACGAACAGCAAACGATACGATTTAACCCCGATAAGGTTAAGCATGTTTTATACGATTATTTACCTTGATTAAATATAAAAAACGGAACAAACAACCATTTATATATGTATATATATTGCGTAACTTTTCAATAATTTTCTAATAACCAATAAAAAATTTTGATAAACATTGCATTTATTAAATTCTTAGATTGAAGTTCTCTCACGAAATATTCACCAATCAAACTATAGTCGAGATTCGTTTTTCTGTAAATTTAATCATATAACATACATATATACAAGTCCGCGTTCACCAGGTCACCGGGGCTACAGCCTCATGGCCTCCACAAAAGTACTGGATAAAATCGATCAATCGTCAAAAATTTACAGCAATCAGATATTAGGAGAATTCTTAAACTAGACTCGTTTTTTTAAACGCACCTGGAACATTAAAGTCATCGTCATAGATTAAGTTTTTATAAACTATTTTTTTAAAATATAAATAAATGAATACAGCATTTACTCGATTGAGATACTGGTCACATAAGATAAGAGATGTAATTTACATGTGATGAATCAAGGTGAAACGTTGGCAATATAAGACTTATTCTTGTTATATTATTAGTTTGATTGTAACCTATAACACCTTATACGTAGTTTATAAACATGATTATGTAATCGCATTTATATAGTTAATCGCAAAATTGTCATTATATATTAGCTAGTAGCAATTAAACAAGTGTTTTGTTGTAGTTGTAGATTATATTATAATAATACTGTAGGAAATATGACGTTGAAACCTGTTACTCATGTGTTATTTGATATGGATGGATTGATATTAAGTAAGTTTCAATCTCAAGAAAAGCACAACTATTGCAAATTTTCTTATGATTTATAAAAGAAACTATGTATAACTATATATGTATATGAGAAACTTTGTTCAATGTTTCAATGTTTCTAGACACTGAAGATCTTTATACTTTGGGTTTTCAAGAAATTGCATCGCGGTATGGTAAAAATTTTACGTTTGAACTAAAATGTCAAATAATGGGTCAACAAAGTAAAGAATTTGCAAAATCAATAATTGAGGCGCTGGAATTACCCATGTCCGTAGATGAATTTTTAGTTGAGACGCGGAAAATTTTTAACGATTTATTTCCACTATGTTCAGTATTGCCAGGTAATGTAACAAAACATAAAATTAAAAGCATGAGAATATTATCAGTTTAAGAAATATTTTTTTACAAACATTAAACATTATTTCAGGAGTCGAAAGATTAATTAGGCACTTAAGAAAATGTAATATTCCAATAGGTTTGGCTACAAGTAGTAGCCAAGAAACATATGAATTAAAAACTAAGAAACACAAAGAACTGTTTGATTTATTTACTTATAAAACATTGGGATCTTCAGACCCGGATGTGAAACGAGGAAAACCACATCCAGATATATTTTACACGGCTGCTGCTAAGTTTCCCGAGAAACCTAACCCTCAACATGTAAATATGTACTTATTTTGACTAGCAATGTATTTATTTTCACTAGTACTATCTAGATGGCGCTGACCTGAATGTTAAAAAACTCATGTTTTGTTTATGTTACAAGTAAAAAACCAAACAATAACATTATATTCTCACTGATATGTATTAAATAACCTTCACTTCAAAGCCTGCGAAACCTACTAAGAATTTAAATCTTTTTAGTGTCTGGTCTTCGAAGATTCACTAAATGGGGTACAGGCTGCTACTGCAGCTGGCATGCAAGTTGTATTAATTCCAGATTCTCGCCTGGACCATTCATTGGCTTCTGACGCTACACTGATAATTGAATCAATGGAGCATTTTAAACCAGAACTTTTTGGCCTCCCGCCATTTCGTGAGCAGTAAGTGCAAATATAATTAAATAATTTTATGATTGTTTTTTACAAACATGATTAAAACATGTAATGTTGTTTAAACATATTTTAGCTGTGTTGTTAAATAATATAATATAAACATTAAAATGAATCTTTTATTGAAAAGTAAAAATAAGAACCTTAATTGACAAAAAAATCAATTAAATATTTCAGTTTTAAGCACAGGGCTTTCTATGCTAACGTTTTACTTATTTTTATTTATTTTTGTGAGACGGTCTTATTATAATGCTGTCTTTTCATAACATGGCTTAAAGTTGGTATGATATTCGTCACCATTATTTTTATACATAATATTGTAAATAAACAAACACCACTGTTGTTAACTACATTTTAACATAAGACTAGAGGAAAAGGGATTATTTCTGTAGTACACATTTCTATTATATACAGGCAGTCCTCGTACTTACGGCATGTTAGGTTCTCGAAATACGCGACGTAAATCGAAACGACGTAAGTCGAGACATATTTTTTCATATGTTTACATATAAAACTCAAGGGTTAGGTTCCATACGGACTCGAAATTTAAAGAAAAATCTGCATTTAGAACAAAGGATATACATACTTTATTATCAAAAGTAATTAATTAAAAAAAACCAAAAAAAATTAAAATATATTTTTTTGGTATTTATGTGTTAATATGTAATCAAAATATGCCATGAGAAATAATAAATTAAACTTTTGGCTTAAAGAAACTATCAATTCTAGATTGCTTTGCTTCTTTCTTCTTGCCATCATACAGATCTTGGTAACACTAATAGGCTGCACAAATTTTGTTGTTAACATTAAAACTTCTGTCAAAATTAGGACTATTTTCTTCAAAAATTTTCATGACATTCTCAAAATTTGCAAAGGCTACGGAAAGTTTTTTTAGTGTAAGTTCTTTTTCAGTGTTACTAATAGAAGAAGCTATTTCTTGTGACTCGATTGCTTCCTTTTGTACTTGTGTCTCCGATTTAATAAGATCTTTATCAGTCAGTTCTTGCGAATATGAGCATAACAGATCATCAATATCATCCGCAGTAACTGCAATTTCAGGCAAACGGTTAGCCAAATGAACAATGTCAGTTATGATTTCATCGATATTCGGTTGATCTGTGGATGAAGAACTTTCAGATGGCTTAAAAAAAGTGGGCATAACTTTTTCCAAACTCTTTAAATTGTTGGGTGTCACCTCATCCCATGAAGCAGCAATATTTTTTACGCATTGCAAGATATTATAACTTTTCCAAAAATCTCTCAGCTCCATGCCATCATTTATCATCATTAGCCTTTACACCATTTGAAAAAGTTCTCCTGAGATAATAGGCCTTAAAAGACGCTATAACTCCTTGATCCATCGGCTGTAACAACGAAGTGGTGTGCCGGCCCCACGGACATTGACCTTGCGACAAGTGAATTCTCCTATGCCGGAAATCGAAACAAATGACGTAACTTGAGGAATAGTATCAAAAAATTGTTTGACGAAACCACGTAAGTCGAGAACTGCCTGTATACATACATATATAGACATCTTGAAGGACATGTTGCGTCCTTAATTTATGTATATAATATATATATATATATATATATACTAGCTGCTCCTGGGAACTTCGTTACTCCTTAATACCTAAATCCTTCACAATCAAATAAAAAATAGGGGTTTCACTGTATCAACTTTGTTTTCTTAATCAGTAAATATTTAAAAATAGGCATACAATAGGAAAGCATATCTGAGAAATCATGTGAAAATATGTTTGAGGTATATCACAGACTAGCTAAGCTTGTATATGACAATCTAATTTACTAGTTGTACTAGGGTTGACTAGTTTTAAATGTATATATAAATATATAATTAAAGATGCCACTTTCACACAAATGTCTGACATTTATGTATTAGTTTGGAAAGGGTGGTAAACCAAAAAGCTCTGGTCGAAATTCTTCTAAAGAATTAAGTACCAGTGTGGCATCTTTCAATAACTCTTTTTCTATTCGAGGGTCAGGAACAACAACAACTTGCATGTTTGCTGCACAAGCTGCTTTCACACCATTAACAGCGTCCTCAAACACCAAGCACTGAAAGTTAATTAATCAGTCAAATTATTATAACTAGAAATGAAATTATAAATTTCAAGTAATATCCATAGTCAGCACACTGAATAAAAATTTATATAAAGAAATGAGGCAGTGGTACTTGTTCAAGATGGTTTGTGCAAAAATTTATGTTGTTTAATAAAAATTAATAATTTGAACCAACAAACACAAAACCACTGTTTGTATAAATGTAACCAGAACATTTATGAGTGTGACAAATGCATCTCTAAGTACTTTTTATACTACATATCTAATATCTGACTGGGAGTCTATGTACGTAGCGCAGTAGCTAATACCGAAATTTTGACTGAAGCAAATCAGTCAATTAACCGTTTGTACGGTTTTATAAGTGTCAGAGCCCAATTTTCTGAAAGTTACCTAGCTGGCCAAAAAAGTTTGCTGGCTGGCCATTTCATGAAATTATAAATTTTATCAATGTACAAATGCTTTTCTTTTTAGGACATAAGTAAATAAAGAACAAGTCTGTATTACATTTTATGTGTAGTAAATATACTGTACTTACATCTTCAGGCCTTGGTTTATCTGGGAATCTAGATGCACAGACCAGAAATATAGATGGATCTGGCTTTCCCAGTTTAACTTCTGGGTCAGAAGAGCCCATAGTCAGGTGGTGGAAGTTGTCTAGAAATCCTTTATGGCTCTGCATTTTCATATTTACACTTTCATCACTGGAGCTGGTAGCAAGTGCTATAGGAACTCCAGTCTTCCTTAAGTGTTTAACCAGTTTTTGAGCACCTGAAAAACGAGTTTTTTTATAAATACGGGTCAAATATGACAAACAAGACTATAATGATAAATCATCCTGTTTTTTACATATAATCAAAAATATATCTGTTTATATTCTCTCATCTACATACTAATTCTTAATTAGAACATACCTGGCATGAGTGCAACATCAGGGAATAAAACCTCATAGTGTTTTTGACATTCACGTGTAAAATCCGTTTTTGTAAGTGGAAGGTCCAATGTTTCAATTATTTTTTCCGCACATTCCGGGCCTTGGAATCCCAGTATGCTCTTTTTCAATTCCCATGTAAATGTTTTACCATATGCTGCACATACATTTGTAAATGCTTGTGTATAAAAAAATTCTGAATCTGTAAATGGAGTGCACGTACATTAGTATAACTTTGCGTTGCGAACAATGCCCAAATGCAAAGTTTTAATAATGTATCAAATTCAAAATTTACCAATCAAAAGTCCATCCAAATCAAATAGAACATGAGTAACTTTTTGATAAGACATCATTACAAAAAGTTAATTTATTTAATTAATTAAAAGTAATCTAACAACTCATACATATTATAATAAAAAACACTAAGACAGTACAGAAAACCAAAACTGAAAACAGATTACATAGATAGACAATAAGCAATATATGTTTAGAAAACAGATAACAAGCAGTACATTAATAGACAAAGATGAATTGAAAAAAAAAAGTAAAATGAAATGTAATATTTAAAACAACAAATACTATTTGGAATTTTAAACTACTAATTAAACAAAATCAAAGTCTTCCCGCTTCTTGACATCTTTTTTTTTTGAGTTGGAAAAGATCAATATCCTAATAATGGATGTCATAGTTCGAAAGAACCCAAAACATTGGCGAATTATGCAGATAATTCGACTTCGTACGAGGCACACGGAACAATTTTGTGTATCTTTATAAGAATATAAGAAGGAGGGTTTTTAAAAGAAATTAAGGATAGCAAAAAGGGGCTATCTAATATATAATGGGAGGATTCCCATTAAGAAAAGCTTGTAAAAATATCAAGTCTTGCTGACTCCTTTTTTTGTTTTTACGTGAAAAAGTTATTTCATTACATTTGTTTATATTTATTGTAAGTTTATTTTGTTTGTAATATATTTCTAGCCTATTAAGATCTTGTTGAATTTCATTGCAGTTATCTATAGATTTTATTCTTAAGAAAAAAAATTGTCAACCGCGAACATAAGATATTTAGAAAAGTAAAAACAGTATTTAATATCGTATAAGCATTAAATAATAACGGGCCAAGTATTGACCCTTGGGGTACTACTGATGTACTGTTCGAGAACATGCTTTTGTACCTACATATTACTGTTGTTTGTCGTCTGTTAGTTATGTATGACTTTATCCATCTGTAAAGACCGCCACGTATTCCTAGGGAGAAAAGCTTATATAACAGGATAATGTGATCAACACGATTGTGATGGACTTAAAACTAGTCCAAGTTTTACGAACAGTTTGCTAAAAGAATTGAGATTGGTCGATAGTGGTCAATTTTGTTTTTGGAGCCTTTTATGAATTGGAACGACATGTGCTTCTTTCCATAATAAAGAAAATGTACAGAATGTGTTAAGGGACAAATTGTAGATATAATATGATAGTGGTGTTGGAAGCTCCTTACTACATCTCTGTAGGAAAACTGCAGGTATTCCGTAACTACCTGAACCCTTATCTATATTTAATTGTTTTTTAACTTAAAAGACATCATATTCCGTTATGGGAATGTTGGTATATATTTTTGTTTGATGAATTTGTTAAAACCATCACAAATCTCAGGCTTGCTTTTATTTATTAAGTATGACCACAACGCCTTAGGATTTTTATCCATGTTATCTCATATATGTACAAACATGCTGTTTGTAAGATAGCATACACTTTTTGGATAAACGTTTTTGCCTACTACGCAACAATGAGAATTCGTCATAGTCTTGCGGGTTCTTATACATTTTACAACGTCTGTGGGCTTTTAGTTAATAACAAGTATCAGTTTAGAGTACCACTACCAGTACATTTAGAGTACCACATGGGGTACTTATTATTACAATTATTATGACTTATTGGGACATAGTTTTTAATAATTTCATTAAGAATATCGTAAAATTTGTAGTTACATCATCAATAGTATCTCCATCTAGATACTGCAACCAGTTGACCTCGCTTGGCTCGTGATTAATAGCATTATAAGTAACTCGATAGAAATTATACTTTAAATGTACTTTTGGAGACATTTTGCTCAGAAGTCAGTTGCTATACTTACTTAAACAAGTATGATGCATATCGGGATTAATAAAAAATAAAAAAGCCTTTTATTTCTTACAGCAAAACAAGAAGTTGGATTAATTAAGTTTACTTACATACTAGTGTTAGTTTTGTTAGTAATTAAATTTGTATCCTATATTTAGTTGTGTTAGTTTTTCCTACTTTTAAACTTTTATTCTTCTGTAAAAAATCCTCTATAGGTGAAGGCCTCCTCCAAAGACAGCCAGTCCTCTCTCGATTGAACTACTTGGATTCAGTTGGGACCAGCTGTTTTTTTTTATTTCGTCTTCCCAGCTAGCCTACCTAGGTCTACCTCTCTTTTTCCCTGTGGACCCACCCATGTGGTGACATTTTCATCCATTTCATGTCCGAATTTATTGTAATGGCTGGGGACTCTTAGTTTTGCGTAAAAAAATGCAACAGTTTTCTAACCCAAACGAATTTGTAACCTTTCTTCGTAGCCAGTGTTTTAAGGTTTTTTAACAGATATTTGTTTTCAGGGGATAGGTGCTCATTTACAAATAATTTCTTTGAATTTCCAACCAATCCAATATCAGATATTTGAATTCCTCGTATTTTTCGTAAACCAGACAAAGTTTTGTCTTTAATGTCACGAGATTTGAGACGCACTTCAATTGTTTTTGGCTTACCTGGCTGTATACATTAAATATTCGTGCTTATGTCCAGGTCCTTAGAGCATGCAACGCATTTAAGCATTTTATCTATAAATAAAGAAGAATTAACTCCTCTTTCTTTATTATAAAGCAGAAACGGAAAGAATACATAATAATAATAATAATGCAAGTTTAAAAATGAGTGTGCTCGTCGCCCAGAATCGAACTGGCTTCAGTTATTTAATGCGATAAGAACTTTTTGCACAGAGCTACGACGCTCGCGACTGTGACACTTCATGTATCCTCAATATCACTATATCATAGATTGTAGGTAAATTTATTTCACTGTATTCTTCCCAGAAAATCTGACATGCACTTTTTATGCTTCTTTAGCGGCTGATAATATTTGATAAGGTAGTTCTTTAGTAACACAACTCGAACATCACATTTAAATTGTTATTTTCCGTTTATATTAATTTTTAATTGTTAAATTTGTAGAAGCGATACGTGTCAACGCGGAGGCTACCCTCATATTGTTATCACAATCATTTACGGAAAAATTTAAAGTCTGAATACTAAGTATAGAATTGAAAGGAAAAAATGTGATATGGGATAATTCCCAAATTTTTAAATATTTTATGGTTACTATGATTAAGGAAATATTAAAAAATAACTATTAACTAAAAAGTAAGGTCGAGGAGAAACTTCAACTAGCCCGAGGTACTGTCAACGTAGACACCGTTTGTAAAAGCCTTTGATCTGCGGCATAATATCAACAATATTATAGAAGGTGCGCCACGTGTTCGATTTAAAGATTAAAATAAAATAGAGGCTGAAATTACTTGCACCTAAGTTATTTTCTCTATCAATCTAATTTAAAAATCTAATAAAAAAATATTAGCTTTGCCAGAAATGTAACTTTAGAGAAAATAACTTATTTTGTGCTTTCTATTAAAGCCTAAACTTTAAAGGTTATGGGAGTCATTATGGTCATCAACATTCAACTAAACCAAGTTAGCCTCTTTCGTTAAATGCTATTTTGATTATACATAAGTAAAAGGAGACAAATTTAAATTTATCATTTTAAAACATGCCTAATATAAAGGTATGTATAGTTTGTCAAGGGCTTCTCCATACATACATTTCTCTATTAAAATATTTAATAAGAATTAATGATAATATAAGATAGAGGCTTGACACATGACTTTTGGTTAAATCGATAAAAAAACTCCAAAGGTTTGCATTAGATTTGATAGAAGGTAATTAGACGTTTCATGGTTATTTTTATATATGTCTTTGTGAACGACATTTTCTATATGAACACCAATTATTACATAGATATATTTCAGAGGGAGTTTTAGGTGGCAGCCTCGCTGTCTACAATTGCTGTAAAACACTTTATGTATTTATATAATATGTTTTGTATTAAATTCCGTTAGAAAAGTTTTATTTTTTTACCGGCAAAAAAATTGTTAGTGTTCTCTTAGTAAAGTAAAGTGTTATGTTCTAAACTTTTTTTTAAAAAGTACGTATTTTTAGTACAAAGTCAATAGTAAGTATACAAACTTTCTTTCTAGACTTATTATTATTTTTGTGGCTCGAAGCAGTGTTTTTTAGTAGATTTAGAATATCAGTAGTAGATTATACAATTTAGTGTACATTTGAGTATATTTTCTTAAAGTTTTTTTTTTTAATAGAACAGGGGGCAAACGGACAGGAGGCTCACCTGATGTTAAGTGATACCATCGACACTCTCAATGCCAGAGGGTTTAAGTGTTTTCCAATATGGATTTTGTAATGTCTGATTTATTTTTCAATATGCAGAAAGAGTGCCCCCAAAAACGTCTTTCCGTCTTTTTATGTTATTATCCTATAAAGTGTTATAGCAAGCTTCGCTTATAAGCTGTGGCACTATATATCTATAAAACACTACTAATCTAATTCATTAGTTAAACACAGTCAGCGTTGTATTTATAATTAGTAATATAAAAGCTTTTAAATTTAATGTTCGCTGTTTTTGTATTGACACGCCATTTGATAGAAATAATTAATGGCCATTTTTAGGTGTCCGTAAGAAATCTGTTGGCATAAAAAATAAATTATATTTGTACGTTTGTTTGTACTGAATGTACAGTTTTTAACAAAAACCTATCCTAATCTCAATTCTATTTAAAAGAAAAAGAAATTAAGGGTTGCGTTGTACCGTACCTAGCATCGTAGTGTTATTCACTTTGAACGACCGATACCTTCAATAAAAAATAATAATAAATAAAATACAAAATACGTTTATTTTGGAACATAAGATCATCATGGTATCACTTATTCCACGTCATTAAATTCAAGCCTGTTGGCATCCCTACTCATCGACAAAGAAGACAGAGGGTGTTGGCCGAGAGAAAAAGCCGGCGTAAAAAAATATGCATGCATATATAAGTAAATAATATAAAATCAATATCTGCAGCTGTGGAAGCTGTGTTTTCTTGGAGGACTCTAATTGGAATTGGTTCGGAAATAATTAAGTGAAGCTGGTTTCATATAGTATTGGAGCGCGGCAAAAACTGCCTAAGGAAGCGCTCAGTTGTGGAACGTATTTAATATTCTGCCTTAACATCCGATCATGAAAGTCACCTGCAGGTATTAGTTCGAACAACTCCTCTAAACACTCTCCACGGTAAATGCGGTAGAAGATGCAGAGAGACCCCACATCTGTTGTTTAATGCCTAGGGATTAAGCCGCTCGGAAAGTGACTGGTCGTCGTCCATTCGAATTGCTCTTCGTTGAATACGTTCAGGCGGAAAGGGCAGCTCTTTGAAGACATGAGTAGCGACAAGTGGAGTCTATTTATTACCTTAGCCTTTAAATACAATTAGTTAGATTCAACTTGGAGAAGAAGGTCAGTCAAGGTATCTACCTTGGGATCCACCGAAGGTAGATACCTCGACTGACCTTCCAGTAAATTAAAAAGTATGAAGGCAAATTTTCAGCGAATTTGCTTCCTCAATGCTTTAAAGTCAAAATCTTTGCGCAGTGCGACTTACCTAGTACACACTGCCTCACTCAACACAGTTCGGAGAGTGCTATATTCGGTGTTTCTTGACGCGATTGAATTACAAATAAAGACATCCGTAGATTAACGTCACCGCCATAGCCAAAAGGCAGGGTTCATTAATGGGGCAAAAATGTCCTGGAATGAGGGCCGAAGTTGTCGGCGAAGTGATAGACGGCGTCTGACTAGGTGGACAGGTGACCTGGTGAGGGTGAAGGGAAGGCGTCAGATGCAGAGCGCGGGGAACCGCACTCTGCGGCAACTTCGTAAGCTGTCTGGGCAAAGTCGAGAGGAAATATAATTTTATTAAAAAACAAATATCAAAGCATTTTTTTAACTTTACCGCCGTCATAAATTCGATAATAAATGAACACGATTTTTATAATTGACGTGTTAAAATACACCTAAAAATTAATTTAAGAATCTCGTGAACATTAATAAAGATGTTAATAGAGTTATCAATTATCCTTAGCTTACCGAAATATATTTATCAGAGTAGCCACATATTTACATACTTGCTGATAACAGAATATATGTAGCTCTTTAGTTTACTCAATCAATAAGAAGTCCTAGGTTTGTTTCCCTAAAAAATATTTTTTGAATCCTTTAAAAAAGTACCTCATTAACGTGACAAATAATCAATAAAATCTTTCGTGCTTGGGCTTTTAAAGGCACATCAGCATCGTCCTTAAAATATCGGACAGACACAGAAAAGTCTCAGACAGCTTTCTGTATCTGTTTAATATATGTGGGATTTCACATACAATATTTGTCTTAGTAACACAGCTTAGGTCATATCTATATTATTACTTAAGTACAGCATAATATTAGCGAAATTATCAAATAATTATAGTTTTAATTGTTATTCTCAGACAAATAAAAATATTTTTTTCAGGTTATTCACACTTATGATAAAGTTTATTGACGCTACGTTTATTTCATCATTCCAAATAGTTAATGTTTTCGAGATTAAAATATATTAGATGAATATTTAAATTTGTAAGATGTCATTCGCAATCACATCAATTATAAATATTGTAACTATTGTAGAAGCCTCTATCAGACCATACACAATAACAGCTGTCACGGTAATTTTTTTTAATATGTTCAAGGCGTGAGTGGCAGGATGTTCATCTGGATTTCTGTGATACCACCTTCCATGGCTTTTCTTAAAGTTAAAACAATAAATTTTCAGTAAACTGACCTTTAAGCATAGACATAGACATATAATTTATTACAAACAAAAATACACATAGGTACATAAACACACAAAATAACAATAATCAAAGAGAAAAAGTTAAGTTAAATAATATAATGAAAGATACATATTTTTTTTCCTTTTCCCATTCGGTTCGTCTCAAGTATGTCATGCGCGTGTGCTGTGGCTGTAATTGGCCCTGGCTCAGGATTACGCTGAGGAGCGGAATGTTTCACAGCGCTGGTCAGTCTGCCAGAGACCACATCAGCTAGTTTGCGCCTCAGTCGCAAAAAAAAACAATATATTAACACTTAGTAGAAAATAATAAAAATAAGCCATATTTAAAACTGTAGAGAGAAATGGGATGAATTTTTAATATAATGTTATGCAAAAGTTCTAAATGGAGAGTATAGAATTCGTGGATAACTTTTTCGTTTACTGTTCTGCTACCAATATTTCTTATTTAGAAGGATTATATATTATTTTTAAATGAACAGTATCACTTCAAATTCAAGATTTAAGAGAGGCAACTGCCTCCGTGGCTTATTCGTTCACGCAGATGGTATTTCCCGAAGCTACGAGATTCGGTTCTTGGTTGTTAAGCATAATACTTAGCGTTTTAATAATATATTTATAACTATATCTACTCCGTTCGAAGTACTTCATATATTTTAAAACGAAAGATGACATAATTTCACAAATAGTTTGATGTCTTTGACTTTATCTTGTATTAAGTCGTTATAACAATTAATTTTCTTGAAGTCAATATTCAAGTTCATTAACACTATACTGGAAAGAAAGTATCAATCGCTCTATTATGCGCATGGCGTCGTTGACAGTCTTAAAGAAAATTGCTAGGATGAGACGATTATGTGTTGGATTAAAAGATGTTTTGTTTAAAATGTGTTAATGTTTCAGAAGAAGGCGGAATGTAGTTTAATTCAAATGCGTGAATTTCCCGCTAATTGATGATAGAAATTCAATAAAGAAATCCAATGAAAATAGAAATATGGTACTTCCTCTTTTAGTTTAGTGTATGTGTCTTATTTATTTATATATTTAGTAAATATAGTATCTGCCATTAACTAATAAGGTCGCTCATATAGCCTTTATGACTTTTTTGTGATATGTTCCCGGTTAATTTATAGGTCATCTAAGAAAGTTATTAAGTATCCAAGATGCACCGTAATTAATGCATGGAAATAGAGCGTGAAATGAGGCGTACAGACTCAAAAGAAGTTGGTATATAGTGCGCGAACGATATTGCCGTTTGTCAGTCGTATTTGGCGCACTGTTGGAGTAGTCGCATGATAGCCGACGGCGTTTACTCGTAAACTATCGATAAAAAGACGTATTGTGATGTTAGTATGTAAAAAGTGTTTATATAAACGCGTGATATTATTGTGTTAAATCATGTCCCTTCCGGGTTCATTTTTATTTTCATACTATGTGGAGAGCTTTTTGGTAAGTTTTTAATTAAGCTTTTAAATCTCAGAATATTATTTTATTTTTATTTTGATTTACTATCGCTTTGTATTATACGAAAATGTAAAAATGATTATTGCACTGATTAATCTCGTAAGCTCATCGTACCGGCGTGTAAAAACTAAACAACAAGTGGAAACTATAAATTATTCAGACATTTTTCTTGTAAATTATGTCTGTTGATTACATTTTACACTACTATCGCGTGTTTTGGGTTTCTTTATAGAAATTTTTAATTAAAATAGAGATAAAAGCGAAACAAAATATACGAGATAAAGTTTCTTGTGAACCCGTTACTAACCAGTTTGTTAGAATGTGGCTGTTATGAAATCTAAATTAGGTAATGAAGGCAGAGGGTAACTATTACATACGAAGACGACTAATCATCCGTAACCCTTTCCACGGTTCAGGTGTAGCTTAAAGTTCAGTATTTCCGGTCAACAAATGTTTATTTAAGTTAATTGTGTCAAAGTGAAGTGTATAGTTATTGAATGATATATGCTGAAATATTATGTAATATATGCTTAAATGTAATAAACTTATAGCTTATGTAAAATTAGAATGAACTTAAAATTTAAGGCAAAAATATAATCTATATAGTTTTTAGAAGTTTCTGAATTCAAATTTCGAAATAAGAATGCCTGCATTATTAAGTAATTTTACTAAAGTCAAAATATTATTAATTTAAATAGTACAGACATGTTCCACTTCCGTTAGGTCAAAGTTTACCTCATGGATAGTTTCTTTTATAAAATATCAACAATGTTATCGAGTCACAAAACACGAAAATATTTTTGTTGTTATGAGTTTATTTATAGATATTACTTATTTTAAATATATAATTATGGTATTTTTCATGCGTTAGTAGTTAGATTTATTAAATTTGAAAGTATAATATTTTTCTGGAATGGCGCATTATAACCTTTTTTAATTCACCATAGTAATTAAAATATATATAAAATAGATTAAGAAGAAAACTAAAAAATATGATGTCAATAATCAAAAAAAATAGTAATATTCCAACTAATTTCTTACAAATTAATTATTAGAGCCCGAAATTCGGCCACTTTTATTATTAGTAGCAAATATTTTACAGACAACTTTATACAGATCTATATTAATTCTGTATGTTTAATACAGAATTACCTTGTTGTCTATAAAACAAAACCAGTGGCATTACAATCTATTAGGTATAGGCCTTAGGTTTTTTATAATAGATAGGTAAGTAGTCAGCCTTCTGTGCCTGACATACTTTTTGGGTCCAAGGCATGCCGGTTACTTTACGATGTTTTCCTTCACCGTACGAGCGAGTGTAATTTAGACATTAGTCCATTAGTGCACAGACTTGGGACGAGAGTTGCACTGTTCGTTGCCTATAAATGTGAACATTATTTTTTACTGTTAATTTAGAGGTCGTGTACTAATTACATAAAGTGCGGATGATTATAAAATATGCATCCATAATTAGTGAAGTATTGCATAGTGCGTGCATCTAGTTGTCCGTAACGTTTAATATGCATGTTGGCAATATTAATAATACGAGCCGATTGTTGCGGCTTCGTTTGCGTCAATTTGCGTCACAACAAACTGTTAAGTTTTTTTTCTACTTTTGGAAGTAAATAAAGGCTTTATTTACGTTACTTAAGGATCTTTTTACTTACTTTTTTTTAAGTTATTTATTCATTTAGGTAACTTAATGTACACTTATGAACGTAAAAAAAAGAAATATGTATACATTAAATGCTTCTAATTTTACATTTACTGCCAGTTATCAAATCAAGGGCGTGAAACGGAAGAGAAGAACTGGCAATAAACTCTCCGCCATTCTTGTTAATCGCCAAGTTTTTTCTTTTACACAACCTTTGTAAGGAGCTGCAACCATTACACCATGTTCCATGTGACATCTTGAGTAATAAAGAAAAATAAAATAAATTAAAAACAAAGATTTGTCCTCTATCAGCAGGAGGCATGGTGAAATAGGAGCACGCACTTACATACTCGTAAACTCAAAAACTAATCCTACGATCGTATGATATAGTAGAATTAGTTTATTCGTTAATATACTTAATATGCACTCTTTGAAATAGAAGTGTTGATTCAAATTGTCATCAATTTGATGGATTACAGTTTAATAAATCCTTAAAGTAAAATATTGTGACGCAATTTCTTTACTATCTTAGGCGTCTTATATGGGTTTTTTTATATTTGTTGCTAATCTCCGTGACTTATTCGTAACATCTTGATAGCGGTGCTCGAGTAAATAATTAATAAATAAATACAACCTTTGCGAAGATATTTTAAAGGGTAAGATTCGTCGTCATTATTTGATTAGAAGAACGTACTGGTTTTGAACATAGTTCTCGTTTCTAAATCATACACTTAAAGTTAATTATAGTTAGTATTTCGTAGGCTATTTATTTTAACATTAAAAGCTTTTTTAATCTATCGTTTACAATTTATTACTGGCTGAATGACATGTTTTTCTAATATCTACCGTATAAAAGGCTAGCTGCAAGTTTTGGATGGCCAAGTGTACATTTAAACAACATTATTTAATCTGCCACAAATATATTGTACTACTTTTTATAGTATACATAAAACGGTCATTTACTCTAATCCAAGGTTGTTTTTTTAATCGAATAATTAACAATTTTATGGTGAACCCTGCTAATGGAAGTCGGTCAGACATATTTTTATTAGTTTCGCTTTATTTCCGTATATTAATTAAATTTATTTCAATATATTTAAACGGACTCGTGCTTGTTAATTTATACATATCTACTAATACAAAAGCACACACGTCGTACTCTGTTTCTTACCTTGTGGTCATCTAAATAATCTCGATTTAGTTTTAATATAGATAAGGTATTATTTTTTAAACTCAAAAGCTATTCAAGGCTAATTCTCACAGAACTTACTTTAGATAAGTAATTAAGTTCCGTTAGCATTATGCAAATAGTATTACATAAACATTTTTCTATCTAGCAAAATCTGATTTAAAATAACAAAATTAACAGATTTTAAATAGCTCCTAATAATAATATAGCTATTCATATTACTTCTTGAATGGCCTTCAATGAAGCGTTTAGTTTTGGCCAGGTACGGTTTTAACATGTGGGCTTTTTTTTAATTTTTTCCCTACGTTATATAGCTAGTGTAAATTGAGCATATACAAAAATCCATTGATTATCAGCCGGTTGGAACGGCCATGGCTGAAAATTTACCGCAGTTGTCACTGGGCAATGAATAGCTATACGAGGGTGTAAAGACGTTGAATTGAATATTAGTAATAATGTCGCTTTGACTCTAATAATTTCGTTTCACACAAAATCTAATGAATACAGGCGTCTGCGGTGCATATATGATTTTTCATTCATATATCTTTCATCTAAATTGTAAAAAAATAACAACAAAAACTAAAAATTAATTGCCCATAACAGCCTTAATTATTTGCTACAAGATTTTTAATTACATTTAATATAAATATGTAAAATCAGAGTACTAATTAATAAAACAGAAGAACGTTTAACACAACAAGGTAATGATTACATTATAAATTATTTTTATGTTACTTGCGGTGTCTTAGCACCAAAAGGTGCGGTTAATTTTTAAACAATAATTTAACTGTGAAATGTATATTCGTGAAACGACAAAACAACACGCGCAAAAAGTAAAATCGTTTAAATCTACTAGGGTTGACAATATGGACAAACGTTGATCTTCCATGATATTAGATATGCATTCTATATCTAATTATTATTAAACAAACAGTTTTTGAGTTTGAGTTTGATTTAATAGTTATACTTTCAATTAACTGTTTAAAAAAGAGTGTAGTAAACTTTTACTAGAGCAAAATAAAAACATATTTTATGCAATATACAAATTTTCATAAAATTCATGATCTCAAACCATTTCTTAATTGAAAATGTATTGTTACGTTACTTACGGTGCCAATAATTGCTAATTAGTAAAAAAGCCACATAACCCACCAATGGGCTCTCGTTATACAGAAGATAAATATACAAAAAAATCTGTTATGTTATAAATGATACAAAAATAATTTAAGAAATTTTGCAAACGCTATAGGTCGGTGTAGATTAATTAAAAGTAACAACCCTACCGGAACTTAATATTCGCCACAAGGACTTTAACATCGTTAAAAAATAGTTATTATCCAATCAGATAATACATTTACTTGTATCAAGTCATAAAAATTATACATGCATGCTTGTTTACAAAAGAGTTGAATAAAAAAATATTTTTACTTGCCACCCATTCATGCGTATATTCATATAGTTTTGTAAATAGGTAGCAAAAAGGTGATCTACCGTACTCTTGTAGAATAAGGACGTTCTAGAAGTAATCTAGACACTAGAAAAGAAGTTGCAGTCATCATTTAGTACAAAATATTTGTAACATGAAGTGTTATAGATGATTAAACAACAGTTTTGTATATCAAATAATGCCTATTATCATATTTCATTGCATTCATAAAACGTATTGCTGCTTAATGAATAAGCGTTTAATTCATCAACTATGTAAAAATAAATTTTGTTTAAACACGACTCATTAAATACATAATATTCACAAAGTCTTATTCTTGATACAATCGAATCAAAGAAAGAGTCAAAATAGGAAATTAATACATATGTATACGTACGTACCTACAAGCATTAGAAGAAAAAATATCTTTAGTTCGAGTTCACACGACTTCCTTAGTTGTGTGGCAAATTTCATTTAACTTCTTTATTTTCGTCTATGTCGCAGGACTTATTTATAATATTATTAGAATCAACGTTTCAAATGCCAGCTTTAAATAACATAACATTAAGATAAAATCCATTATTTAATATCTGAAGTAATGTCAATGCAGATTAGTTTAGCGATAATCCAGATGCTGCCGATTAACTAGTCATATCACTGTCTATCCATTAGGTACAGCAAAAACATAAGTGATTGACGCAGTGCGGGTTTCAGGGATACAAGCTTATATTTTTGGTTGGAACTTTAGGGTAGCCGAGACGATTTTATAAGCATTATCGATCATTACAAATGTTTAAGTTTTTATCTGCGACTAATGTCACTTTAAAACTTTTACCTTAACAGTTCTTCAGTGGAATTCTTTAAATGTAAATGATATTTATTTCAGTTTAAATTCAAATTCAAAATCATTTATTCATGCAGGTAACATAATGTACACTTATGAACGTCAAACAAAGAAATATATATTAAATGCTTCTAATTTTGCATTAACTGCCAGTTCTCAAATCAAGAACGGAAGAGAAGAACTCTCAATAAACTCTCCGCCTCTCTTTTCGCCAAGTTTTTTCTTTTACACAACGTTTGTAAGGAGCTGCAAGCATTACACCATGTTCCATATAACATCTTGAGTAATAAAGAATAATAAAATAAATTAAATTAATTGGAAATAATTACTATATAAAATAATTTGAAAATAACAATGTTAAATCTATCTTTATTGTTCAATATAAACTTTCTTTGCAGTTTTTTTGCATAAATGTAATGTTGTCTAATCTTATCGCAGTACATTTTGCGTCTCGGAAAAAAATATATCTTCGGACTGTCTTTGTAAATAGGTAATTACGCGTTAATTAAACTCACGACACAGTGTTAATATATAAATATTTTCTTAGTAAACATGATATTGTTTACAATAGGTGAACAATGCATCTCAAGTTCAATGATAATTAAAGTCGGAAACTAGAGTATTATTTCCTAAGATTGTCATAACAGTGGCGCTACAAATTACAGCGCTCTATAGATGGCTTCGGATTTTCCCACCTTTTCTTGGATAATTTTTTAGTTAATATAGAAATTAAAATTTACTCGTGTACAGCCAGGATAAAAACATGAACTCAAAGTGAAGATTCGCACGTTTAAGCAGTAGTAAGCTTAGCCTATCTGGCAGAAGTATTGCTCTTATTTCAAACTAAGATTAATTGAGCAACCTTTATGTTTTTAAGGGATACGGTTTTGTAAGGGATTAATTGCGGATGGAATCAACAATTAGTTACATAAACCAAGGTTCAGTATTAGTGGCGATTCGCGCGAGAGATGTTCCGAGCATGATGTACGATGAGCAAGGCAAGGATCTCTATCAGTCGCTATATTGTGTTTATTTAATATTTAAAATTCTCGTGTCACAATGATCGTTGCGATACTCTTCCGTAACGGTTCGACCGATTCTTATGAAGTTTTTATGCATATTCAGTAAGTCTGAGAATTGTTTACTATCTATCTTTCAAACCCCTAAGTGGTCCAAACTTCATTTTTTATTTCTTTATGATACAGCATACAAAAATACATACAACCCTTAATTTTCAGCCTTAAATGAATAACTCCTATTTTTTATTTGTTGATTAAAACCTTATGACATGTACTCTGAGGGTTATATAGAGAAAAATACACAGAACAACCTAAAAAAAATTCTTTACAGAATTCTGGCATAGCAAAATGCAGCATACCATGTTGGTATTTACTAAACAGGTAGGCATAGTAAAATCACGTAAAGGAAAAAGGAAGCTCGCGGGGGCAGCAACTAATACTTATATATGTATAATTACCACCGGATAAATGTGCTCCGCAAGTATCACCAATGAGATTAAAGAATCAATGATATAACATATGTGTATTTAAAATGAAATAGTAACACTCAATATTTTATGAAATAGATACACGATATGGCTAAATTTTTATACAGGATCGGAGTGTGATATTAATATTTTAAGAGAAAAAAGAAGTAATGCGACTGCAGTTCTGTTTTTCCGTAATGTGTAATTTTATTAGTCAAAGAAATTAAAAAGACTAAGATTTCGAAAGGCTATTTAGGTAGCCGCAACATATAAAATACAACTTGCAACAATGTTAAGACTGCGACCTTTTATAAAGAAAACAATTATCATATAATTTTTCTTCTAGTAACGAAATTTCAGATTCCATTTTAATGCTATGAAAACTGAAAATAGATTTACTAGATATGGATAGATAGAAGACTTAGTTCCATTCAGTATATTTCATTCAATGTCAAGGTACAACTAACTTGGTCCACGATTTTGAAACGTCAAAACTTACTTAGAACTTGCTGTTTATTACAATATAAATTAATGCACGGATCACTGAACATAATTAGTGTCTCGAAGTTAGGTTCGACAGGATAATCTCGTATAAGACGAAGGTAGGATTAAAGTCGACATTTGGTCACGGCAGATACTTAATTGACCCAAAAGCATATTATAATAATGCATATGTATGAAAAGCATTATATTTGGGTTAATATTTTATATGTTCAAACGAGATTTGAACGTATGATACGTACGCAAGTATTGAATTTCACTTTAGACTTTTTTATACCTATATATCTTCTAAAAATATTTTCAACAGAACATTATTTCTTTTAAAATAAGTGGTTTTAATATAACATTACCATTTTATTATAAAAACCCCTAAAATTTCGACTCTTTAAATTTCGAATTTTTAATTTTTCGTTCGTCTAACCACAGATTATACCATTAGAATAAAGCGTTTCCTTATAATCGCTTAATAACTTTTTATGATATGTAAATTATGGCGATTTGCTTAATGAATGATTTTGCAGATGTATGATTTAAGAAACTGTCAAATTGACCACCCATTCGCTCGTCACAAATTTGCCAGGTGCGATGAAGGTTTACAAGGTTCTCAGAATTGGCTAATTTTATGAATTTTGAACGAAATTGGTACAAACATCTGGCTTATATCGGATCAAGTCACATCATTTTTTTATTCAAAAATAACTTCTAGAATATTTGATTAACTCCACTCCGGGTGACCTTATTTTTTATCGATTTATTAAATCTTTCAATATATATTTCAATTTATTTTCTTAAAAGACAATTTTGTATATATGAATAGCTTTATTAGCAGACCGCCTAGGGTTTGGAGAATAAATGTTTTTGGAACCTTGTTATTGGTATATTAGATCTTATTGTAACGTGATATAAAATGTGGTTACTTATGTTAGCCTAGTGACTCTCATGCGTCTTTCATCCTTGAGACAGGTTCAATCGCCGACTATGCACCAATGGACTTTCTGTCTATGCGCATCTAACATTCGCTCGTACGGTGAAGGAAAACATCGTCAGGAAACATTCAGTCATAAATCCAAAACTCGACGACATGTGTCAGACAGAAGGCTGATCACCTACTTGTTTATGAAATAAAAATGATCAAGGAAACGGATGCAATCTGAGGGCAAGACCTATATAGGGCTGTTGCCACAGGATTATTATTAATAATATGTGGTATTTTGATCATCATACCACTAGTTACCATTAGTTCATTTAGTTTTTATATGACGGGTCTGTTCTCCGTCTACGCTTAAAAAAACAGATGTTTGTATTTAAAACAAAACAATCGGGCTTTACTTTGAAAGAAACATTCAAACATCAATATAATAAACATTATAAATTCGAGCAAAGAAAAACTCGTAATATAACACCCTACAATAGCACAGATTAGTATGTGTAGTCAAAACAATGCTGATTCAGTATCGACAGTACTACTATCGAGCTTACCTTGTAGTTTAAGTCTTCGATAACTTTCTTAAATTGCTTAGTTTAGAGTGGTTACCTCAAGTAAGAGTCAGTACGATAATGTAAATTTTTGACAGCGCAAACAATTTGTGTAGTTTACTACGTGCTTCCGGTTAGTATAGCGAACGATTGCACTATCGACCTATCGATACCAAGCAAACTCATGCCGCGTTCAACAATTTTTTTCAATATCATCGCAAAGGTATTGCGATAATTTAAAAAAGTATTTCGTTATACACTGATTTATATTATTTGAAGTACTATACTATACCTGCTTCCAATGTTTAGTTTTTTCTGAAATTTTATTTTTCTATTCTATGAAGTTTTGAATCAGTCAATTACCTACACACAACTAGAATCTTAAAAGCGCGAATATTTTTTTTTCTTATTTATTTCCAGACCAGACAGACCTTTTTTAAACAAACGTTAAAAGGGTCCATAAGTATGTGTGTGTCTAATTGCGTCATGTTTTTTTTTCTATACACGTGGGCTTAGAGTTACTGTGGTAGAGTTAAAACAACCCCATTTGTATGATAATTGATTGCCGAACCGGTCGTAAGCCTTCATAATATAGAATTTTGTAGCGTCTACGCCGTATTTACCTTGAACCTACATCAAGGACACAACTTTGTTATTCGCTGGCGTATTGATACATTAATGTGTATTAACATAATTGTGCCGTCTGCTCATCAAGGTTTGAAGGCGACTCATGAATATTTAAGTCAACTCAAATGTAAAAGCTACTTAAAATTACAGGTCAGTATTTAAGGTTGTGTTAAGACATTTCATGTAGAGTTCAAATGACCAACAACATTGTTACAAATAATAATATTTTGCGCATTTTTAATTGTACTAAATTTTAGGACAATTAACTAAAAATACTTATGCACAACGTGGTTTACTTTTTAAGTTGATGTATGTTGTGTATGCGATATTTAAAAAATGAAAAGGTAAATTTTGATGCGTAACTTGTCATTAGATATATATATATATATAAGTATTGTGGAGCTTACACGTTGCGTTATTTTTTTTTTTTTTGTAGAATGGCAACAAAGCCATTCTTATCTTTATTACTAATATTGTAAAGAGGAAAGATTGAGAGAGCAGAATATGTTTGTAACGAATTGGTGCAAAAAGTACTAGACCGATTTCAAAAAGTCTTTCATCATTTGATTTTAGGATATTTTAATTGAATTAAAAAGTAAGGATCCCTATTAAAACTACATACAATAATTTTACCCAAGATGTAAAAGCTGCAAAAACTATTGATGATAGAACAAAAAATGTTCCACATTGTTAAAGAACATATCAATATCTACAAAATTGTTTAAACAATAAATATCCACCCGGGACTATTAGAAATTTTTTTTTTGCAGGAAAACAGCTTTGCTCTGATGTTTATTCAATTTTTCTTATGTTTTGTGTTATTGTGATGTAAATAAAGTGTAGTGTGTTTAAACGTTACTTAAATTTTCTTTCGTAACATATATACCAAGACGAAACTAAGTTTTCAGTTTTACATCTAACATGTTACTAAATAATTAAACTCACATCAATATAAACATAAAAAGATATCAGTCCAAATAGATGTTAATTATATCTCAGATTCTAAACGGCAAACCGTTTGAACAAATTACTTTAAAATACAATCACAAATCAGCATATCCGTAAATAAAACATCGCAATATAAATTGGAGCATCATTTTATTTGAATTGGCGCGTCTGAAGGTTAACCGAACGTATAGTGTTATAGTGACACATATCTGTGGCTGACCGGGCGGCCTTCGGGCTCCAGGACGCAGGGCATAAGGACCGTCTGAAGCAAAAAGTCGCCCCATGACTCGAGACATGTCCACGACGCGCGCGTTCTTTTTTATTTTTAATGGGAAATTGTGATTTCAAGGCAGACTTCCAATACTTTTTAATGTATTGCGGCTAATGTGGACTGTAGGGCTTACAAATGTCAACGTTTTTTAATTTCATAATAATGATGATGTAAGAAAAATATACATAAAACGTTATAAAATATAACTAACTTTAAGACATAATTTGACTTTTACTCAGGTACAGAAATACTTACTTTTGTTTTTAAATATGTTATTTATTTATCTGATTTCTGGCATTTTCTCATTTTCTCATTTTCACTTTCTCATTTCTACGTCTCTTGTAGGTATATAATTGATGATATTAATCAGTATGGATGTATATTATTTATACCCAAAATGTTTTGTTTTAAATGAAAGACAATAATAATACCGAAATAAAATCTAAATTAACCAACGTGCAATGGTCTATTCGCAATGTCAGTGCTAACTCGATTGCTCGAATATATTGCAATCAATCATATCGATGAACTTCATGAACCGACCTCGTTAGGGCGGAAGATCTTTACCTTACTGTCATTGGACATTATCAAAATGTTTTACGGAAATGATAATATGCTAATGAATACAGAACCGAAAACGCTATTTTAATAAATAAATGGGTTTTACTTATTTCTTTATGTTGAGCTTGCCTTCGATAACCTATCGCTAAAATAACATCGAACCCAGACGAAAGAATGCGCAAGGGATCCTGCCAATGTTTCCGTTAAACTCCCGAGTTATTTTAGTGTGTTTTGCTTTGAAAAAAGTTCCATGTATCAACGTGTCTTACAAAATTATAGCTACGCAAATTAATTATAACATTTTACTCTTACTTAGATACTTTTTTAATGCTATCCGAACCGTCAAAACGTATTCTTTAAGTCATGGAAGGTAAACTCCATAAAATAAACACTTCGTTTATATATTTCGCAATTCGAAACATATGTAAATAATAATGTGTAATGTAGGTGTTTAACAAACAACACACCCAATTAAATATTATTATGCAGCGTAATCTTTTTACCGTGTATTTACGATAGAAGGAATGCGCAATTAAAAAGTTTTCTTACAGTAACTGTAAGAGTTACAAGACCATTCATATATAAACCATTTAATTTAATTTCAAATTTTAATTCCATATAACGTACAAAACTATTCAAAAAAGTGGGGCTAAGTTCATTAGGGTCTGAACCTCAGATTTCTGTATATTTTACGTGATTGTTTTGTTCTAATAGGCACGTTGAAAATTTACCTTTTGTGCCACGGTTCTCTTAAGTATAAGTGACTGCTAACTCCGTACATAGTGGAATCTACGGCCTTTATGGAGGATGAGAGTCGCAGGTTAAGATGGAACTTTGATTATTATTAATTATGAGCAATGAAGTGTGAATAATTAAATAACAATATCGTGAGCTCGTTCAGCCACGCTCCTTTCACGGTTAGCTTAGTAAATAATCAAGAAGTTACTTACACGCTCCCTTACATAAGTAGCGATTATATACTTATAATAAATCATATCTACAATGATATGCGCAACTAAACGGTGTTCATTTCCTTACATTTCGCACAATTTCAACTATACCTGCTGTTTTTGTTACAATATTCATTCATACCAACGAGGTTATCACCATTCAATAAATGTATTTGTTAATTATTTTAGGACTTAAGCATGGAATTTATAATTTATTACACTCACCTAATAGCCTTGAGTTCCTACCAAGTTTGCGGTATCATTTAGAAAGATTTAGACTTTATACTACATCTTATATAATATAAAATTCTCGTGTCGCGGCTTGACCGATTCTCATGAAATCTTGTGTCCATATTGGGTATGTCTGAGAATCGGTCAAAATCTATTTTTCATCCCCCTAAATGTTAAGGGTAGTCCACCCCATAAATATATTTTTTAATTTTTAGATAAATTTTTATTTTTTTATCAACTGTATCAACAACATTAAAAAATACATACAACCCTACATTTTCAACCCTCTACGATCAACCCCTATTTTTATTATAAACGATATACAAGGCAAAACGACGTTTGCCAGGTCAGCTACTCTTCATATACATTTCTACATTGGAATTGAAATTACGTCAGAAAATGCGTTCTATAAAATGAAAGAAAATGGGTTTTAACTCTAAAATTTTTAAGCTTAAATGGTAATGCGATTTCGGTGTCTGAGAACCACATGCTAAGTCTCAGATTTATCTTACAACGTTACCACAGTTAGCTCTGTCTGGAAAGAAACATATGTAATATGAATTGAATGAACGAAATTAATAGTCTGTTTTAGGCTTGAAATAACCTAATAAATACCTAATAATATTTTATGCATTTATTTCATTGTTATTTTTCTGATAGATTTCTGTGATACACGCCCATATTTCGGGCTCGGTCAGTTCCTACTATCGGTAATCAGCAACGACGAGAATTAAACTATAAATATTGTAAGAAAAACATAAAACTTTCTAAAATAATTTTCGGCTCGCCGCCCTGGAATGCAGTTCAAAACAATAAATAGCCGGAAGGACCTGTTTGGTTTCGGATTACAAACTTAGTTTTTATCTAAATAAAATAAACAGACATCATAAAATTTTACGAGTTTCTTGACCTAGACTTCATCAAACTTCCAAAAGATAAAATTTATTACAGATAATCTTGGCCTTTAACCATATAAATTCAATTTGTATTTAAAAAGGTACATATTAACTGATTCCTTTTAAATATTGTGAAAGAGTTACTTATGGATAGTTATTTTTTATAGTTATCCTTTATTATATTTGTAGTACTTCTGTAAATCAAAGCTATATATCATCATATTCTTTTATTAGTTTTTCCATTACTAGAGTTGCCTGGAAGAGATCGCATGTTAGCGATATAGCCGCCGCTTTCTTCTTATATTTTTATGTATTGTGTTATTTTTAATCTTTAATGCAACAAAGTGTGAATAAATAAATAAATAATATAATTATTTATCCTGTTTAAGTTATCCCATGTTAAATAAAGTTTTAATTTAACCGGAATAACTTAAATAGGAAAACAACATTTCACATACAATAAAATAAAAGAATAAAAACATATTTTAATAACAGCAGATGTAATTTTTAACATAACCTTAACTAAATAAAGCTAATCTACATCTATATATCTCAAAAGCGCTAAGGTGGGGTTCAAAATGACCTTGAGCTGATACTTGTTTTACGATTGCGATCTGACCTTCACAACCCCAATTTTTGGGGATAGGGGAGACTGAAGGGAAGGGAAATATCCAGATTTGCCAAATACCTATTCTCAATATAATGAGTTTTAAATGGTAATTGGTGAGGCAATTTATTTTAATAATGCAGTGGACAAAACGATTTTAGATTGTTGATTCAACTAGAAACTTTTTTGTTTACAGCTAGATAAGTATAGCCTTTTTATTTAGGCAACTTTTAAAATATTTAAATAATAAATAATTAAAATAAAAAAAGTTTTTATTCATTTTAAGTACATTTTCATTCCTAGGTGTAAGATTTGGAAACCCTTTTAAGTAAGAAATACCTGTGTCGGGGTTCCCAGCTCTTCCATAAACAAATTTAATTCTAAATTGCTTAAAATTATTACATTATTTAACCTTATTTTATTTGTGTGGGTGCAAATGTGTGAGTGAGTATATGAGTGAGTCAGTGACGAATGAATAATTTAAACACAATCTTCCATGATAAAATTTAACTTAGAATTTTTAACCTGATTAGACTTACTGCAGACTTTAGATACTGTTGATAGCACATTTATTAACAGTGGCTTATATAGACTTAAATTAAAAAGGCCACGCTTTATAACCAACATTTATGTTAAAGTTTGTTCCCGTATGACATTGTGGTTGAAAAATGTTGATTTTTGATATCTAGTAATCTTGCTTATTTTTATGTCACAAGTCTTTGATAAGTGCTCGATGCTTAACTGTGTGTGCTTTTGATAAATTTTTATTTACATAGAGACTTTTAAATTTCATATTTAACTTGTGATTAAAATTTCCGTTGCAGACTGATATAAAATATAGCCTCAACGTCATTTGAGCTTTATAATAAATGTATTTTTAAATCAAATAAAATCGTTGTCTATGATAGAAATCAAAATTATTACAAATATACTACTATTTAACGATGTCAAAATTTATCTATAGTATCCCCATAAAAAAATTGACAATCACGCTGCGTATTGTTGATACTTTTATTTTCCTGAGCTCCGGGTTATCGTTATTTAATTGTATTTATTTTTAACATGCGGAATGTTCAACGCCATTTTCAAGGGCAAGGACTGAAATATCTATATATATACATGTCTTATCTTTCGGTATATTTATTGATTCATAAAAAAGTACTATACTTTTTAATATTTTTAATTCTTTTGAATTGTGTTCGAATACTTTTTTGATATTTTTGTAATTAGGTCAATATCCACGTATATTATAGTAAGTGTCATCAGAACATTATATTAATGGTATAAACTTATGTAGTTATTATTAAATGTCCTTTAATGCATTATATAATCCTCTAAATGCAATTCCATCCTAGGTTACACATTACACAACAAAGTTATTCCTATACTAAATACACCGTTGAGGTCGTATTAATATGTTGGTATATAATAACTATGATAAATAAGCGGTAGAATTTAAAAACAAGATAGTCTATAAAAAGCAATAAAAGAAATTCCGCAAGAGATTGTTAAGATTCAGGGTCAGTTTAAAGAAATCGATTTTATAAATTATATCCAAATCGAATTGCAGACGACTAAAAAAAAAAGCGAGTTATATGGCTAGACTCTTGTAGATTGAATAGAAGCGCATAATATGAACTTTTCAACGGTGGTCTGATATTGCATTCAGCGATTGCGATAAAAAGTTGTGAATCAAGCTTCTTGGGTGTACTTTAGCTTTTATAACTTGAGGGAAAGAAAGACTTGTTCAATTGTTGTGTTTATACGGCGTTGAAGTATTTTTATTGTTACAAAGTAACTCCTAGTGTTTTGGCTTTCCTATATTCAATTCGGCTAGCAACTGATGGTTCATAAATGTGTTCTTTGTTTCATTATTAAAAAAATAGGTTCATCCGCATTTTACTAGCATAAATATCGTTCAAAATCGATTATGAAAATAAATAAATAACTTTCTTAAAACGGAAATCTTTTAATTACCTCAAGAGATGATCTCATTTTAAACCTCTTAATTTATTTGTTGTTTTGTTTATTGAAAGTTGCAGATTTTACATCTTTAAACACTTATATAAGCGTTATCTAGATTTTAGAAATGGAACAAAACCGGATTTCTCAAATTAGCTACAGGTCATGAGGATAAAAAACACAAATACAATACCTTTTTGTGGATAAACAAACAATTTTATTGATCAATAAAAATTACCGGTTTTTTGAATCTGTAGGAAATTTCGTTTCCGTTAACATCGATAACATGTCGTACTGAAAATAAATTGTTGATCCCGTAAGGCAATAAAGCTCCAGGCGATAACTTGTTATGTATTTAGTGTTGCCATTTTAACAGTTAAAAAAATTAAATGGCAATAAAAAATTATCTTAGAAAACCCAAAAGAAAAACATATGCATTTGAAATATGTGTTTTATCCACTTTTCTCCTGTTCCTTTAGAATGTATTATATTATATATAATGGCGTAGCCTAGAGTTTTAGTTTTCAGGAAAATGTACATTGCCTATTTTAATACTTTCCAATAACGAAAAAAATATTTAGATTTTATGTTAAAAAATCATTAACATGATTTTGAGCTATAACGCCCCTCCGTTGAATGTGTATGTATTAGTTCTGCGCTACTTTTCTGGAGTGGCGTAGTACGAATCTTAAGAAATACTTATTAGATGAAATAAAAGAATAATAACATTGTATCCAAAAATATTCCATGTTATCCGTAAATCCAATCGAGGTTCCCATTAGATTTCTTCACGTTTCGGAATGCGGGTCTTAGATGCATGTTACTGAGAGTAGGAACTGCAAGCGTCATATTACGTAAGTCAGTTACGAAAGTCAAGATCGCTGCGTCAACTCCGCGTCAGGTCGTCGACACTATTCGGCATTGCGACCGTGAGCAATAAATTCTTGAACTTGTTCGGAGCAGGGTTCATTCATAAAACGAAGGCACCAATAGTTACCATGTTTTGTTTCTAAAAAAATTCGGTACATGCGAAAATGCTTTGAGTTCTTTGCCGTACAATCGTTTACGAATTGATCACCGAATAAGGTTTTATACTACTAAAGATCCTTACTAAATATTCCTTAATATCCAGAGTCCTATCCGTCTCTGAGTTGGCAGTATTGGTAGGAAACACAAGGATCTCTTACTGTATATAGAGAATTCTTATTCGATATTGAATAAGTGTCCTCATTACTGGGTTCACTGGGCCATAAACAATCATAAATTCTTGCTACCCTACAATCGAATAATTTTGTAACAAACTATTTCTTCTTTGCGAAATGAAGTTATTTTTAGTCTATAGAAATTATATGTCCTTTATTCTACATAACAATTTTTTACAGGGCTCTCCACGACCGCTGGTGGATTGGTCAGGGGTGCCAACCATCATCCTGGTGGTTTTGGCACTCGTGATGGCAGCTACAGCAATGCTGGTACGTCCAGGGGATGCCAAGAGACCCATTCGACTTCCAGGACCACCAGCTCTACCGATTATTGGGACCAGGTGGCTGTTCTGGAGTCGGTACAAGTTAAATAAACTTCACGAGGCTTACGAAGGTGAATAAAGCTAGAATTTTAATAAAGTGTTTGACATATTTAGTTTAGTTATAGTTCTCCGTTAGTAACCACTTTGGTTTGGATTTTATATATTGGAATAACCGTTTTTTATGTGACACTGATAAATACAACTTAAATTTTTATAGTCAAAAAGCTGTTATTGACAATCTACTAAATAATAATGTATACCGCATTAGATTTAATAACATAATAATTCGATTTACAACATTTACTAACAATCGCAACTTCTCTTTGCACTCCACCCAGAAATCGTTTTGGGTGTAGAACCATAGAAACTCTTGCATTATCTAGACTTGATCAATTGACTAAAATGTAGCTAAAATAACACAAAAGACGTTACATTACATACTTGAGTTATGTATCCCATGCCCCAAGTAGAGGTAACGGAGCGTCACTTTAGGATATAATAAGGGTCACAACGCACCCTAGCCGCATTCAGAGATTTGCACACAGATATGTTCAGGCGATACGGGCTGGTGTTCGTGGAGATGACGCCAGGGGGTGCCCCTATAGTGTCGATAGCGGAACGGGGGGCCTTGGAGGCAGTATTGCGGACACCCTCTAAGAGGCCCTATCGGCCTCCCACGGAAATCGTCCAGGTGTACCGCCGCAGCCGACCCGACAGATACGCGTCAACTGGACTTGTCAATGAGTAAGTATACATGCTTCCGAAAACTGTACGCTGATAGTAGTTTAAATTACCGTCTCTGCGGTTCATATTATTCAATGTTCTCGTCCAATACCTTTAGATGACCTACTTACGTATTTATCCGGTATAGTTATATTTATTTTAACAAAATAAGTTATCAGTACGGGTTACCCCAGTATGGCAACTATTTATATTACGAGTATATACAAGAAAACAATACGTTATTTACCAGTAAAATATTTACAAAATTCTAATTCAAAAATCATTTATTCAGGTAACATAAAGTACACATTAGAACGTCAAAACAGAAATATACATTAATGCGTAATTTGAAAGGCGTAGAACGGACGAGAGAAACTGGCAATAAACTCTCCGCCACTCTTTTTAATCGCCAAGTTTTTCTTTTACACAACGTTTGTATGGAGTAGCAACCATTACCCCATGTTCCATATGGCATCTTAAGTAATAATGAATAAAAAAATAAATTAAAAACAAAAATTTCTCCTCTATCAGCAGGAGGCATGGTGAAATAGGAGCACACTCTTACATTATTGTGGTAACAATGCCTAATTATTTCTAGCACTATAGGCTTAAAAAACCATACTTCCTTATAAAAATATTGGTAAAACAGCTCAGGGACAGTGTCATGTCTCATTAGGTCCATTTTAAAATACAGTAAATAAAAAATAGTCACTCCGTAATAGCTTCGTAACTGTTAATTGAGAGTTTTATATACCAACTTGATAAGGTTATTACATATTGAAAAAGCCAACAAAATTACTGCAAACGAAGATAATAGCAAACCTACGTAATAAAAAATCGTATAAGAATACGATCTTCTTTGAAGTTATGTAACTCTATATTTTAACACCTTTATAAGAATTTAATAAAATAAACTTTCCATTTAATGCTTCTTAGAAGCTATTCATTAACACTATATCACCATTTCACCGTCTCGAAACATATTAGTAACTATTTACCATGTTAGTGTAAAGTGTAGAAAAATCTGGATGCTGACCATCGCTATACTTTATAAATGAAATAGTATTTGTATATTCGTAAATATATTTATATAAAAGTTAATAGGGCATGATACAGACACATAGCTGTGTAGTATTTTCTTAATAAGTATAATTAACTCAATATTTCCTCAAAAACCTTTAAAATACAAGTAAATGTAAATTACAAATGATCTGATTTTATTTGCTATAACTAAAACTATGCATTAAAACCACATTTTATAGATTTACAGACGTCTAACTCAATTTAAATATATTTCAAAGAAGTCAGTAAATTGCGTTTAAATTTTTGCGTAACAAGGGAAGGAAATATACATGCATTCCGGTCACGTACTAATGATGGTTCTGACCACTTTTTTTGACAGACCAAACACTTCCTGTCGTTGCACGTTATGGCTTTATTCGTACTTTGAAGGTCATACGTTTATTTGTACAAAGAGGAATCCGCATTGGAGCTTATAGAATTATTTAAATAAAAGAATTTAATGTGAGCTTAAATCTCTTTGATATGACCTCATACTTCGAAAGACAGAAAGAGTCAACAATTCAAATCGCTTGCTTTTATATCTGTCAAAAGAGTTTTAATTCAATGTTTATAAAGGGATTATCAATATATTAATTGAATGACAGTTTAGGGGCCTGTTTCACAATGTATGTATAAAGTACCAAATAGCTATGCAACACATAAATTATTCGAAAGATAAAAGTTCCGAATAAGATACTTCGCATTTCATGACAAATAGCGCTATCTGATAATCGTGAAACGCAAAAATACTGTTTATCTTACCAATAAGTAATAAATAGCTTATTTGGGACTTATCCGGACATTGTGAAACAGACCCTAAATCTTCTATTTTTTTACCTTTTAATAAATGGTATTCTCAATTCGATGTTTGATTGCTATTCCAATGTATTAATTGTTAAATATATTTCCAGTACTATTCTATTCTATTTCAACAATATCACACATTAAAAGCACGTTCAAAGATAGCGATAATTGTACTCAAATTTATTAAAATGGAGCCCTTGTAGTAGTTATTGACTTCATGCCGAGGTATTGTAATTCTTATAGCGATTAATGTGCTATACAAAAACGAAATTATACACATAGGGAAACGAAAGAAAAATCTTGATTAATTTGTTCTGCGTACACACTAACTACAATTTACACTTTGTTCAAACATTTGTACAATTATATATCAAAATATTCATAAATTATATCTCAGTAACTACTGTTTCGAATGGAACATTATGCTACGAATGAAACCGCGGAGTAATGACAGATTTTTATTTTCGGTTCCACGTGTATAGTGACGAAGTTCGATAATAGTATGTAAATATTTATTGCTAACAATTTAAAATCTTGTCTTGAATAATTTATTTTTTATAATCGCAATTATTGACGATTGATTTAGGATTGATATTACAGGATGTTCTCTGTACTCATTAAACTAATATTCTGATTTGGAATATAAATAGGACCTGAGAGATTTCCTGCAGAGTTGTTTCGCTGATTAAGTCTTCGTTGCTTGAGTTCATTTTTTAAAATTATCGTTTGCCTATGAATTGAAGTAGGCTTTTGAACGATGTAACCCTAAGCATTAGAGAATCACGCTTACCGTTTGCATAAAACGCTGAATTTTATCATAACATGTCTTACTTGCACCGGTGCGGTGTCGAGTGAAGTAGGTTCCAGCACACGGCCCTACAATACTCTAGCCAAGGGTCCCTAATGCAATAAGTAACTAATTCACAGGCAAGGGGACAAATGGCATCACTTACGCCGACATCTGACATCGGATCTGACCAGTCCACAAACCATACAAAACTTCATTCCACAGTTGAACAATATTTGTGACGACTTCCTTATTCTCTTGAAGAACTGCAGGCGACCTGATGGTACCGTCCTTGGCTTCGATCATCTTACGAATAGAATGGGCTTGGAATGTGAGTAATGTAACTATTACAATTTATTCGTATGTATGATTGTTACCCTATTTAGATATTTAACGTTCTAAAGGTTTCTGCCATTGGAGTTCTATATTCAAACAGGTCTTAAGCGAATGAACGAATAGAACAGATCAAATTCAATCAGATCTTGTTATTTATATCAGATGTTATATGCAGTACTGGTCTCATCCCAGGTTCGAACCCTGGCTGTGCACCAATGCGTCTATGCGTCTATACTATGCGCATTTAACAGTCGAGCGGAAACTAGCTTAGATCGAAAAACGCTTATTAGAGCAATGATCACGATAGCAATACAGAAATCTGAGGCCTAGACCTCAGAGGTTGTAGTGTCACTATTATATCATCATCCTATGCATACAGTCGATAGTAAGATGAAAAACTTTAGGTTATATAAAAAGAGATTACGGGAAGTGGCATTTGAATGGCATTTACATCACAACTTCTGCTGCCTGCATACCCAGGATTTGAACCCGAAACCTCATAATGTGTAGTCAAACCACCACTAGATCAATGGTTCACTATCCTGGTTAAATGTCTATCATTTTAATTTTATCTATATCGTACAGCTAGGTAGATGACATGTGTATCAGCTAGTAAGTCATATGAATCTTTGAAGAAAAAAAATTTTTTTTTTGCTTAGTTAAAAAATATCCAAGAGCGTTTGTAAAAATAATAAAGTTATAAATTACGTGTAAATCGGTGAATATATGTTTTCCTTTAGAATCTGAATAGTGTTTATCTATGGATTATTACGAGCAATCTAGTAATTTAGGTCAACCGTACTGGCTTATTACTTACAACTTAATTGACAAGTAGTAACAGGAAGAAATTAATTTATGATTAGACTTGAAGATATCAAGTATATGTACATACAATTCATGTAAACTATTTTGTGTGCTGAAGACTGGATATTATAAATGTAATACATTGTTAATAGTAATCCCTTCCTTAAAAAACCTTGTTGATCAAAAAATTGGGCTTTCTTTACGGTGTACAACCAAAAATGAACTACGTATTATATAAAATATACTTCGTTTTACTGTATATATTATATATAAACTGGTTCGAAATGCCCTATTTGAATTTATAATATTTTATTGTATATCTCAGCAGTAATGTGATGTCTATTATATATATAGATCATTCATAATACGAATGCACTGTACTTGTATTTGGTTTGGTATAAAAATTGTGGAAACAAATTGTCTTAATAGATTTTTACCATAAATAATACTAAAGGGTTACTTTTTTCAAATAACTTTTACCGTAAATAAGAAATATTGATTATCCTCAACTGAAACGCAAACTTAGGCTACAGACGAGGACTTAAACTGCATCTACTAGATGGCGCTATATAATCGCAAGAACGCGATATCATTTTGACGTAGATTTTATACATATAACATTTGTGCCAATGCACTTTCTTTCCAAAACGATTGTTTTTCTTCCTATTTTTGGGAGCCAAGCTATAGCGAATAGCATTGACTTGGCTTATAATTACGTGAAAAAGGCACTAAATACTAAATGGTTCAAGAGTCAGGAATTGTACTTGTTCAACTAGAAATTCAAGTTGAATTTGTTGAATAGCGAGAGTGAGGACTGATCGCTGAGGCTGTGGTTGAAGTCAAGATGGACCTTTAATGCCAACGTCAAAGAATGCGTAGAGTGTAGACTACTGACTATTGTCGTCGTACGTTTCTATTTCGTCGTCGTGTACTATTGAATGTTTTACTTTAATCGTGTCATTTTAAATAAAGAATTACATGTACATAGTACATGCCACAAAACATTTTTTAAATAATTTAGGTTTATAGTACATAGCTTATAAGGGCCGATGGACAAAATATGTTCCGATCGCTGTAAACATTTTCAGAAAAATATTTGTGGAGGCTTATTTCCCGTCATCGATTAATATTAAGTCTATTAAATGTATTGGTCGTGAAATATGGATCTATATTATAATTAATAAAAGAAGGTGTAGGTAGCAAATAATCCGTTAAATATTTTATATCATGGCGACGACGCACATCAATTGATTTGACGTTTGAACTTCCGCGGCAAATCTCAAATGCAACTCTGCTATTTTGTACTTATCTATGTGTCATTAAATTATTGTTCAATTTATCTATGAGCCCTACTATGTAGGAGATTACAGTATGATTGAGTGTTGGGTGTAGGTTAAATTGCGTAATATTTAACATAGCTACTCAATATTGTTAATTCAGGATCCTTAAAAAATAATAAATCAGTGGCACTACAACCTCTTTAGGTCTTAGCCTCAGATTTCTAAATCTGTTTCATGATCAACTTTTAAATCTAATAGGCAAGTAGGTGATCAGCCTCCAGTGCCTGACACACGTCGTTGATTTTTTGGGTCTAAGTCCTAAGACATGTCGGTTTCCTCACGATGTTTTCCTTCACCGTTCGAGCAAATGTTAAATGCGCACATAGAAAGAAAGTTCATTGGTGCACAGCCGGGGATCGAACATACGACCTCAGGTATGAGAGTCGCACGCTGGAGCCACTAGGCCAACACTGCTCTCCAGGATCCTTAAGCTTTTCAAATGTTCCATTAGCAAAACGTGAAATGTAAACGATATGCTAGGAAGTAACTACTCATAATATTGTATAAGACTCGATTTTAGATAATGCAATGCTTCACTTCTGTAAAGTCGCTTTGTGAACAAAATGAAAAGTGATATGTATAATATATAATATAATGTATTCGTTAGTTATATTTTTATATAGTTAGTTTAACCTTAACACTAGACACAGTGAGAACTGCGTCATTTATAAAAACCTAAGTCAGGCTTTTAATTTAATTTACTCGTCGTCCCTTTCTGTCAAAGTGTGTTTACATTAGGATGAAGTGAGAGATGCAATAAATAAAACTGTTTTAGACAGGTTTTTTTGTTGGGGTTGGTTGTTTAGTAAAATTTCACTTCGGTGAAAACCTGGGACGGGTGGAAGATAAAATATCACGTGAACGGATGTACGCCTCATGATAAGGTCAAGTAAACATTAACAAAACATCCCTAATTTTTTCGTTGAACGATAAACTATTTATCTTAATAGTCTAACTTAAATAAGTTTACTGCTCCCGAGATAACGATTTAGAGTTTTCTTTTGTACGTATGGCTTATCGTTGAAAATTAAAATTTTACATAACGAGTGCATTATCTATGGTATTTCGGCACCACAAATTATTATTATTAGAAAGTGTGATAAACAGTTACGTAATAATAAAAAATCTGTTGGCAACATGGCGCTGTTGCCTTAACCGTATTAAGCATTTAAATTAATATACTAAAGTATTGTCAAGAAAATAGTGCTTAAAACGTAGGGGAACTTGTCTTCCGGTAATAATGCGATCAATACACGGCTAATAGAGGTCTTGAGCCAAGACGGCCTTTGGCAAGCTTTTCTTTTGCGTCGTTAAATTGCACTAAAACCGCTATTATTGTCTATGGAGTATAGTAAATAACTGTTAAAGTGATAAAGAACCTACGTCTAGTAGGCCTTCTAATGTAGCGAAATATAAAAAAAATCTAACCGTCCTTAAGAGAATTGATATGCCCTTAGTCTTACTAAATTCTAATCTTTCTGGTCATAATCCTCTGTTCTCAATGCAGCTTTATATTTAGCAATAGACTCTTATGAGTTATTAGTGTTATAATATTAAAAGATAACATCGATTCATAGTCAAGTCTCGACGAAACTAAGATTTTGTACAATTATATTTAATGTTTCTCTTTTAGGAGTACTGTATTAAGATTACAGTAGGAAAAAATTATTTTCGGGCAACGAAAGCCTATTTTATCCATGACGAATATTATTATAATATCAAGGCTAGATTGAAAGATACTGGCCTAATAGATTATATATTTTTAAAACTTTTTGTTCTAGTACGATGACTAATAAAAAACCTTCAACAAGTTCAATGGTACAATTATGATAGAGATTTTTTGCGGAAAATTCGTGACAATAGGTGCGTGAAATATTACGCCGCACTTGCGTTCCAAGCTATCGCTGTAAGTATCTAGTATATTTTCAATGATGAACATACATTATTGTTCTCCATAGACATATGTTAAGCTATTACTAAAGCATTCATCATGAAGTACCTTTATCTAAAGTGAATTAACAGAATGATATCGATAAAAAATGATTTAAAGAAATAGCAAAAATAGGAAAGCGTTTCTTTATTTGTTATTTCAAAGGTCTGATGAATTTAATTTGTATATTTTAATATAAAATGCACAAGAATTTCAATTATAGCACAGACTATATTAAATTTTTAATTAGCCGAACAAAACCCATCGGGCGTTGACATAAATAAATTATGTCCACAGACCACCCATTAAAATTGACAACATAATATGCACCCAGATGCCAATAAATTATAACAAATAAAATAAATTTAAAATGCATATGTTTTTGGTAATACCGACTCGTTTGCATCAGCACTTGTCTTTATTTACGTCATTTGTTAGATATAATGCATTATTGAATGAAATATTAGTGATAGTGAATATAGGTCAGGATTGTGGAGAATTGATTGAGTGCCCGCATAATGTGTATTATTTTGTGCAAGATAAGATTTACTGGTTTCCTTGGGAACTATCTATTGACAAAGAATTATTATTATAATAACTTTTCTATGACATCTTTTCCTGATGTTATTGTCTTAACTTATTTTTTTACTTATTAATGTATACAATTTAAATTAATAATTTTCAATTAAGAGTCCGTTTATAAACGTCATTACAAGAGGTTCATACTTGACAGCATGCTTTCTCACCATGCGTTTTCGTCATTATTAAGATCTGGAATTAGTAAAGTTAATGTTATTACGATTGAGTCATAATTGTATTTAGTAGTTTAAAAAGCAAAATAAAGATGTGAAATATTTGAGAACAGACAATATTTTAATCGTTTCTTATATAAATTCGCAAAAATGTTCCAAACTTTTTGTAACGTCCTCGTATAAATTAGACGGCAAGTCTTATTTTAATGAGACATAATAACTGCATCTGATTTATAGGTTTCAAGTAAAAATTTTATCAGTAATCTTGAGATTTTAATGGATTTTATTTTCGCACTTAAAGTGGTCGAACTACTGTATATATTCGCTAAACACATGCATAATTTTAACACTATAAAACAATATTTCTAATCTGTCTTTCTGTTCCTTCTCCAAGTCTATATTTCTTTATAATCCCATGTATATTAACTATTGAAGTATATTTATACAGAAAATCAAATTATACTTTTTATTTAGTTATAAGTTAAGTATAAATTACTTTACAAAAGAGATTAGGGTTGTGTCACCAAAATTGTACGTTACCAAACCTAATTATTATTCTTAAACGATCATATGCTTTTAAAGTCATTTTATCATACATAATTAACAAATGGAAAACAAAGTCACTGGAAAGCTTTAGGATCAAATACAATAATATTATATTAATTGTAAAAGTAATATATTTTTTTAGAAACAATCAAAACTATGCGAAAATATGAATAAGATGTAATCGTATAAGAACAAGTTGAATGATAAATAGCAAATATAGTATTTTGATAACCTCTGATGAACTACCGTAATTCAATTATTTCAAGGCCAAATCATTACTTTTTTACAAATAAGAATTTTGTAAAGAAAGTCGGTTGCTTCTTAGTAACAGTCTAGTAGCTACATCATTATATTTCTGATCATACCTTTACACTAAAATTATTGGAGTTCCTACACGGGAGTTAATCGGTATATGGGTATTAAATGAACCAAATATACATATATATATTATGCCATGATACTTAACTTAACTATGTACATAATGATGGTTTGAAATTCTATAATATTTAACAGTAATATAATGAAAAATTCAGACACCATGTGACTGATTAAATATTATGTGAGGGCATAAAACGAATTTGTTTATTTCTAACAAATGTACGCGATGTTTGCGAAACAACTGAGACAAGCTAAGCCCTTGTAGGTTTTATAGAAATAGGTAAGTGGGTTAAGTTCGAGAATAGTCGATTCTGATAAGACGCAAGGTTCGACTCTATCGAATTAGGGCATTCGATTAGGTCTAGCCTCTAAATTATATCATTAGTGAAATCATATAAAATTGTTTATATTAAAATGTTTGATTTATATGTTATTAATTACTTTATACATTTTTACATACTAATAATGTTTGAATTACATTGTTGAGATAATGTAGAATAATAATGTATAGAATAATGTATGAATATTATTATAAAAATTAACTACCTTTATCGGAATTTCAGTGTATATTAAAATTATTTAAGAATTTTCGTCTCGTAATGCGCGAAGTGATAGTATAAAGAAATCACGCGGGCTGTTTGACTAACCTTTATAATATAATTGTATCATAAATTAGATATTGTAATGGGTTTATAAATTACCGTAATAGCAAACCTACAAGGAAGCAACTTAAAACTTGTTTTAGGTAACAGTAGTTAGACCTTATGTCCTAGATATTCAGGCCTGGAACGTGGGACGTAAACCACGATACATAGAGTATCATATAATTCATAAAATTTTAGTTAAAAAAATAAGAATACATTTAAATCTACATTAGTTTTTTTAGACTGCGATGGAGTACAAATTAACCATCATGGATTACATATACATGTATAACCTTAGATCGTTGTTTTATAAATGAACTAGTTTCAATCAATAAACATGTTTAAGTTGAGAATAGAATAATCGAAAAATGGAAGTACGGCGGTAAGATTTTTAAATTTAAATTATTTGTCACAGCTGTTTGTGGATTAATGCTGGGTGCAAGATTGGGTTTCCTGGAGCGTTGTATGTCTGGCCGTGCTGCTACTTTGGCGACTGCTGTAAAAGCCCATTTTAGGGCTCAAAGGGATTCGTATTATGGCGCCCCCTTATGGAAGTTCGCACCCACTACGTTATACAAGACATTTGTGGATAGTGAAGATACTATTCATACGTGAGTATAAATTAAACTACAGATCAAACACATATCTGCATCTATTTTATTAACATTTTTTGATGGATGATCTTCTTATCAAATTGTCAAAAGTAAATGTATCGCCGCCATGTTATAACTTAACTTCTTATCTAGTTTATATTTCATGTATTATAAAAACTTTATCTAACGAAGTTTTTAAGAAGTCGTTAAATTAAATGCGTAAATTATAACGTCTAACTTCTTTAATTTCTACTTAATATGAATACTTTAGAATGCAACGCATGCTCAGACAAAAAATCTGCTTTTAATAAGATGAGAAATGATAAACTATACTTCGTGTTTTTCTTGGATTTGACAGGATAGTATCAGATCTAATGGAAGAAGCAAAATCTCGGTCCCGCAGCGCGGCGCAAGACGACGGCATGCAAGAGATCTTCCTCAAGATATTGGCTAACCCTGAACTAGACATGAGGGACAAAAAAGCCGCAGTCATCGATTTTATCACGGCTGGCATTGAGACAGTGAGTGCAATTGTTACTAGTTTCGTCTAGTCTATGGAGGTCGTGTTTTTACGTAAAAACGAACAAAGCCTTGTCGTGATCTGAGCTAGGCCAAAATATGGAGGTCAATTTTTTTTTTAAATATTTTAATTTAATTATTTTGTATAACGTGTCATAACATCTTTACTTTCTTTTTTTTATTATATGAATCTTGTTTTCAGTTGGCAAACAGTTTAGTATTCCTCCTATATTTATTAAGTGGAAGACCAGACTGGCAACAAAAAATTAGATCCGAGTTGCCATCTTGCGGAGACCTCCGTATCGAGCAATTGTCATCAGCGCCATCTATCAAAGCAGCAACAAACGAAGCATTTCGCGTCCTGCCCACTGTACCATTTTTGGCTCGGCTTCTAGAGCAACCAATGAATATTGCTGGCCACAATTTTCCCGCTGGTGTAAGTACTATACTAAAAAATAGCGCCAGAAATCACCATTTATCTTTTTAGCAGATAGATACATCGCTTGGTGCTAAAGTTTTAAGTAAGTAAGCTTTTCACATATAGGTTTTTATTGCGCCAGTATTTATATTTATTTACATTATTTCTTGCGTTTCTTGTCAAGGATTCTATTTATAAAAACCGTTAATACTTTACTTACACTTTACCTCACTTCCAGACTTTTGTCTTGGCGCACACGGTGACAGCTTGCAAACGTGAAGAAAACTTCTGGCGTGCCAGTGAGTATCTGCCAGAACGCTGGATAGACGTTCGAGAACCCCATGCTGCATCACTTGTCGCGCCGTTTGGTCGTGGCAAACGCATGTGTCCGGGAAAGAGATTTGTTGAAATGGAGCTGCATCTTTTGGTTGCCAAGGTAGGATTGTTTTCATACAAGCTATTTCTAAAAGACGACTAAGTCTTTATAAAAGTAGATATCTGATATTGAGCCTATCATCTTTTTAGTAGAATTGGGTTCGACGTGCTATAAATATTCGCGGTAAGTTGAAGTAATGGTATGTTAGACTTTCCCGGAAGAGATCGTTAACTAGCAATAAGGTCGACCATTGAACTTTTTTAAATGTTTATTGTTAATATTATTATTTCATTTTGTGCAAAAAGTGTAAATAAATAAGGTAATGTTGAACGTGAAAGTTTTCGCGTTTTTTTTAAATAATCTTTTCTATATTTGTATTTCACAGATAATACAGCAATGGCGCGTAGAATTCGACGGCGAACTTGATGTCCAATTCGATTTTCTTTTATCACCAAAGTCCCCCGTATCATTACGATTAGTCGAATGGTAGAACATTCCACCTAACGTAAACTAACTTTATGCTTGAACTGATAGTTTTAAGGATTCCAAATACAAAAATGCTAATTGAGGAGTTCCTTTGTTATTTGTGTGTTGTGTAAAGGGACAGAAAATTTTTCATATTTGAATAACGTTTCAGTAAGGCTGATAGATTTATAAGTATTTTTAATAGCTCATTATCACCAAACTTAGGTAATTTGGACCAAACGCGATATAATCGAATAAGTTTTGATGGATTGATGTTTTATACTGTTCTTTTAAAAACTTAAGAGACTGACACAGAAACTAAATAATTAAGAAAAACTGCTAAAAAACAATTAAAGAAATTTGTTTATACAGTATTGGTGGAGATTCAGCTTAGCCATACTGCAAATATACATGCAAAGTTTGAAAGCAGTTTGCGTTAGAACCCGCTATTAAAATAAAACTTTATGACACTTAATTATGGTCGTTAGTTGGCTGTTTGATTGGCGACAGAGAATCAAGTTCGTAATAAGTTTTTTGTTCCGTTCACTCGGCGTGGCGTCGAGTTTGCTTGCAGTTTTGTTCCGATTTTCATGAAATTTTGTCATCCCCTTAATGTTAAGGGTGGTCCGGTCCATCCCTAATTATTATTTTTTAGACAATATATTTTATTTTTTTATGATACAGCATACAAAAATACATATAACCCATAATTTTCACCCTTAACGATCAATCCCTATTTTTTATTTGTTAATTAATAAATTTGGCTTGAACTCGGAGGTTTATATAGAGAAAAATTTACAGAAAAACCTAAAAAGTTTTCATTCCGGCAAACCATACAGTCTCTGGGTTAGCATAGTAATGGTATACACTATAGGTAGGCAAAGTAAAAACCAAATTTTATGTCTATTTATAATTAGGGGAATGTATATCTTCCAAGTTGCAAGATAATTAATAGAAAAAAATGCTTTTTTTCCTTTCATTAATTATATATAATTAATAAATCTACGATATGAATGTATAAATGTATCAAAATCATACCTGGCTGTGAAGTAGTGTGGTGATCAAAGGTACCTTTGATTTTTTTTAATCTTTTTGTCCGTTGTGTTGCCGTCATGTAGTCGATATTTTATTTAAATTACAAGTGAAATGTTTTCCCAAATATCAATTAAATGAAAAATAATTTCATTAAAAACAACTTGGTAGATATACATTCTCCTAATTATAAAAATAAGTACCTAAATATTTGGTTTTTAGCAAATAACCGGTGAGCGCACTAATCCTGCAGCCGGATCTCGTAATATAAGGAGGAACGATGTTCGTGGGGGCAGCTAGGACCACTATGAAATTGCCTAAGTTTGGTAAAGAGCATTATTTTTGTATTACTATAATGATAGGTTGTGTAACCGTTATGAAATTTATATTTTCTGGTCTGTATATTGAGACATGTTACATAGTTCTAACATTCCGATATTAATACCGAACCTGTTTTTTAAGAATCCTTATAATTGTGAAATCTGCTTTACCCTATAAATAGATTGAATAACAGACAGTATGTTAGCCAAATATAAGGGCCTAGTATGAACTGGCGTGCCATCAAAGGTTGCCATGACTAAACTCGAAATAATAGCTAAGCATTATGATTAAAATAATATTACAGGGTATTGGCACAGTCTGCTCAAATTGTATACTTTTTTTAACTATTCATAATTATTAAATAGTTTAAGGACATATAAGAGTGCTAATCTACATAGCCACTCTGACTAGGCAACACAGCTCACTAATGAAAGCTTATTCTAAAAAAATTGTCGTAATTCGCAAAAGTTTTTTAAAATGAGATCATTAGTATCGAGTTAAACGCAAGATTCACATCAAATATTTTAAAATTACCTAATACTCAAATTAAGTGGAATGTCAAGTGTTTCGTTAAAATGGTAAATAAATGAACCTCTGTGACAAGTTCAGTAATCATAAAAGAGTTACGAGACTAGAAACAGCGCATTCATAAACGCATTTCACAGTGGCTATGAAGTATGGCAATACCTGGCTTTGAGACAAGGACAATTCGGCAAATAATTTGTATGGAAAGACTCGTGATAAGGGTATCTGTACAAATTATTTTGGCGACGTTAATGAAAGCTTTTTGTCTCAATGTTCTTCCCTGCATTTAGTATAAGTTTATAACTACACAACGTAGTAAGATATGGCTGTGTTAATATCAAAAATCATATTTATATAGTTAACCACGAATACCTCTGTAGTGAAAACTATATCAACTGCAAAGTTTATGCATTTATTCTAGGATTTCTTATGATTTTAGAACAAACTTAAAATCTAGGGTAGTTATAATAGTACTCTTGCGGTCTCAAACCCTATTCATATTTTGACTCTACCTTCTCAGATTACATTTATGCGGTTTTTGTTTCTAATATAATGTTTATTTAAAAGATATTTTTAATTTCAAAAGGAGTAATTTTTTATCTTTCAGACCATGTTTACATTGTTAAATTTGCCATTTTTTCTTCAATGTTGTAAAATACGGCTAATAATGTATAATAATAATAGATATACGACATATTCTGGGCCAAATCCTATCTAATAAATGAATTTCAAATTGCCCTCCACCAAAGTGAAAGAAAGTGTTACATATACCCAGTTACAATTAAATATATTTGTATATATTTTTGATATTTTTCATAAAAACCCGCCGCACCGTACAGTATAATATCATTGTTTAATTATTCTTGTATTCTGCAGTTATAGGTATAAGTAATGTTTAAGTTTTGTGCAGCTTTTATGTTAACCATACATTAAAGTGGCTATTTCAATTATTATGTTATTTTTTTTATTGATTTTACCTCGTGAAAGCTAAGCCTGTTTTATAAACTTATAAGTCTCAATTTGACTGTTTTGATTTATGATATATGTGACCTTTAGTTTCGATATGGCAAGAGAGTCATACATTCAAAAGCTTCTTCAGCCTTATAGTTTATACATGGGGTTTAGTTTTTTGTGATTTTGGTTATTTGCATTTTTATAATGTATTGTATGGATTATGAAATAAAAATGTAAGCTTTGTATCGTGTTTCATTCCGCTCCTAATTATGTATGTGTAGAGGAAAGAGAAAAAAACAATACCAAAAATGTAAGCAATAGATTTTACATAATCTCAATCAAATGATATTCAAAAGTATAATGGAAAAGGAAATGAAATACGTGGCTAGTATGGTGGGTTGTGAGTGGGAACAATTACATAATGAAACAAATAAAGAAATGGTTTATAAGCTAAATTAGTAAAATAGATTGGTTAGATGTAACAATAATAGGTTTTTTGGATATCTCCCCCGCTGCGGGAAATGCAGGGGTTTCACTCTAGCGTACCAAAGAGTCCTACAGGCATTTAATTCGTTGCTTGCGTTACATGGGCGGGGGGCTGCTCTCCCTACAGGGGTAGAAGAGACTACTAACACATCAGTTGAGGTTGATCAAATCGATGTTGTCATAATTGCGGACCTAACATTACCGAGATCTAGTGTACATGTAGATAAAATAATTAATAGTGCTATAAAACCATTACTTCGATTGTATTTTCGATTCCCGAAGTTTGATTCAACAATTTGGACTATCTTCCCAGGGCCACCAATCTTTCTTAGGTATCACTTCATTTTTACCTATTTGATATATAGCTATAGTTCGTTGCAATAATTATACCAATCATTTATGCAGGATCGGCATATGGATTTTTCTATCTATGTATGCAACTCCGGCTGTCAAAATCACTTGAAGGGGTTCCAATCAAGGTCCCCGAGACTCCTACATAATTTCAATTTCATCAAAGTCAGGCGACTTATTCCTAAATCCAACCCCTATTCACAGACTTTTACATTTGTTTCATTACAATTACGTTACCTAATCGAAACCGGGAATCAAACTACATTAATCAGTCATCCTTATTAACAAAGGCTTGTGAGTCAGTAAGGCATGAATATAACTATAGTTAAGTTACGTCCAATTTTTTATTCAGTAAAAATTTAAATATTTTTCACTCTATAGAAATGTCATTTTCGAACTGTGACAGTTCGCTATCAGCTGCGGAGTGCGGTTTGTACACAATCATAACCTTATGTTTATTTTGTAAATCACAGTAGCTGTTATGGTTAGATAACAACTGATAACATTATCAATCGCATTTATATAAATGGACGGTAATAAAATTAAGCTATTAATTGCCAAATTATTAAAATGAAGTTCTGTGCCAATCTATCTTTTATGTTTACGGAGGGTGCTACTATAATAGAAAGATATGGACTGGCAAAGGAAGCTGGTTTTAGGGCTGTTGAAACTAGTTTTCCATGGGGATTTACAATAGAAGAGATAAAAAGAGCTCAAGAAAATGCAAATATTGAACAAGTTCTCATCAACATTAAGACAGGTTTGTTTATACATGTTTAGATTACATTTATAAAAATATAAAGAGTTTTATAACTTAGTAGTTTTATATAGAAAAATAATATTTAATTACAAAACTCATTGATGATTTATTTCTTTATCTTGACATCCTTGACTATTAGTCTCTTTGATGTGGTTATTGCATTGATAATTTCTTGAAAGCAATAACCACCAGCAAAGCTAATGTTTTTTTTTATCCACTCCGAACAAAAAATGAACTAGTAATGAAAATGATTTGTCCCATTTTAGCTAAGACGTAGACGAAGTAGATGGATTTCAATCATCTTTCTTTATATAATATTATTTCAAAAATAAAAATTCCAAAGTTCAAATTAACCATGTAAGCAGCCTAAATTATTTTTCAATTGTAATATAAGTATATACAGTTATTAACATTCTTACAGGAGATGTAAGCAAAGGTGAATTGGGTGTAACAGCTATTCCAGGAAAAGAAAAGCAATTCAAAGAAAACCTAAAAGAAACAATTAACTATGCTATTGCACTTGGTGCTTCAAAAATACACATAATGGCTGGAAAGTTAAATACTGTAACTGAGGCTAATTGGGTAGTATATGAGAACAATTTGAGGTATGCTGCAGAAGAACTGAGGGAATGCAACAAGTTAGGGGTGATTGAGCCAATCAATCAGCACTCTGTACCAAATTATTTCCTTAGTGACTTTAAACGAGGTATTTATAACATAAACATATATCAAATAAGTATTGTTGTGTACTATGCTTTATGCCAAAAAGTACTTCAGAACTAGGTATATTAAACTATTTGCCATTTTTTATTTCTTTAGCTAATCTTGTGTCTGAAGTCAAAACTTTTCTATGTGAATCTCAGACTGATTACTGATGAAACATACACGACACAAGTTTGCGCTTTTTGAGTTAAAAAACTCTTTTTGTCACTACTCTCTGAAGGCACTCTCGTTAAAGCCTCAGCTGGCATCAGAGTACTGGGTGTTGACATATTTAATGATGTTCAGTTTCGAGGTCATTCGGAAGAGAAGGCTAAATAGCCTCCAAAAAGCTTGGTGTGCTTAGCAAGGCGAGCCGGTATTTAACTCCAGCCTGCTGCTAGCAACTATATAAAACGCAAATTCCACCCCACATGGACTATTGTTCTCAACCTTTGGAGGGAGCTCCCAGTACCAGCTCTTTCTGATTTATCATATTCAGTGTATATATATGTAATTGATAAAGCTTATACAAATATAGTGCAATCTATTAAATTTTTTTACAGCTGTTGATATCATCAAAAGGATCGGAAGTGAGCATTTGAAATTGCAGTTAGATATATTCCATTTGCAACACATTAGTGGTGATTTGTCTTATAATATAAAGAATCTCATGCCATATGTTGGACATGTGCAGGTAAAAATTATCAGTACTGGCGTACATTCCTTTTTTTCTGATAAGTAAAAAACTTTACTAATAGTTGAGAGTATAAACTGGATACTATATTTAAGTAACATACTTGAAAAATATTTTTTAGATAGCACAAGTGCCAAGTCGGAATGAACCAGATACACCAGGAGAGATCAATTATGAGTACATTTTAAAGACTTTGGAAAGTAATGGCTACACTGATTGGATTGGTTTAGAATACAAGCCAGCTGGTAACACAAAGGAGGGTTTAAAATGGATAAATAAATATGGTTACAGCCTATAGTGTTAATATCTTTTGTACTGTTGAATAAAGTAATTTGTTATTATTGATGATTATTTTATTAATATTGGATTGAAAATCAAAAAAAAAAACTAACAGGTATTCATATTTATAATTGTTGAATATTTCTTCCTTTGTTTAATTGTCACGGTATTAACCTAGTAGTTATGTATGGGATTGTTATGTATACCATAAAATTCAATTGTGATATTTTCAGAATGATTTTTCATTTTTTACTATCACTATAAGAAAAATGTAACATAAGGTCAATTCATTTAATACATACAATAATGATAAATACAATAACTAAATAAAACTTATGAATTATTTTTAACCTTTAGAAATTGTTTTACCCAATAATGGCTCTTCACTCCCTCTAGTGATAGCCGCTCATGACTTGACTGTCGTAAAAGCTGCAATAATGTTATGGTCATATTAGGATTGGCTCATTGTGCTAGTTTTATAAATATAAAAAAGGCATTTATATTCTTGTTGATGAAAGAAGTTGTTGAAATGTTGATGTTGTTGATGAAAGCCTTCATGTTTTAATTACTTATTGTTTTTTGAAGGTTTGAAAAGTGATGGTTGCAGAACGTATTTGCCTAATCTACATATGGATAAACTAGCTAAAATTTAGTAATTTTTATGTTAATGGATCAAGATTGGCATCCTGCCTCAATCTTGAGTTGTTAACTACAACATTACTTGTCATGTTATGTTAAAAAACAATGAACACAAATACTAATAATTCACCATGATACTTTTGTGAAGTTTATATGTTTGACTAGAAGAAGGTCCTTTCAGTTAACATGATTTTTTAAAGTGAAATGTAATTAAAATAGATATATGAAAGTGACAATGCTTAGATTTTTTTTTAAACTTCATAAATATAATTACCTTACAGATAAGATCCCTTGCACCATCAGGTACATGAGATGGGAACTTCATATCTACAGCCAAAATCTTGGCATATGTCTGATCTTGTCCATCACTCTCAAATGGTGGTTTCCCAACAAGGAATTCATACAACAGCACTCCAATACACCAATGGTCAACAGAAACATTATACACTTGCCGTTTGATCATTTCAGGAGGTAAATAATCTAGAGTTCCACACATTGTTTTTCTCCTGTAATATATAGTATAGGAAGTATATGTGAATTTTTTTTACAGTACATGATTAAACAAAACAAAATTGAATGGACATTGTCAAATTAATTGAGATCTGTTTTCTTGGGTGTTAAGGTGGTTCTTAAAAAATTTGTGCATGAGCTGTACCATTAATCAGGTCAGACATGACAGTCTCTTTAATGTTTTACTCAAGATATCAGAACCTAAAGTAAAACTAAAATTTCTATATACATACATTTCATTCAATTTCAAAAAATAAACAAAAAAAATTACTTCTCAGATGGAGCATGGACAGACCAACCAAAGTCTGCTAATTTAAGGTCTCCTCTGTAAGAGACTAAAATGTTTTCTGGTTTAATATCCCTGTGAATTACATGGTGTCTGTGACAATAATCCACTGCATCAGCAACCTAAAATAAGTTTTTAGCATCCATTTATAAAAATTCAAATTTATGTATATTAAGTTTAAAGAACTAGTCCATTTTTAATAATTTTGGAATTGGAATAGCTATTAAAGTGGTTGTTTGAAAATTCAATTTCTTCATACACAATGAAACTATTTAGGCTTCTATGGTAAAATTTGGAAATAATCTATAATTCATAGTATATAATAAAATACTGATACGTTTTTGATTTAACTGTATACCTGATATATATATCGGGCTGCTTTATGCTCTGGAAAACGTCCATTTTGAGCGTTTGTAAGGTGTCTGTACAGTTCTCCTCCAGAAGCATATTCAACCACTAGATAAATCCTCCTTTCGTCATGAAACCAAGTCAATAATCGCAGAATATTTGGGTGTCTGAAAATTTAAAGTGCAGCATGAACAACATGTATGCGATAATAAATTTAATTTTACACAGAATGATTTCCTTTAATCTACATTTGATTGTCTTAACAATTCTTAACTTGAGGCTGTAAAAATATGAAACATAAACTTACTTTAAATGGGATTGAATCTCAATTTCTCTTAAAACTTGTTGTTCACATCTTGAGTGGATAATCTGAGATTTGAATAATGTTTTTATTGCAACAATTAAGCCAGTTTTTTTTTCTCGTGCTGCATGTACATGGCCAAATTTACCTTGACCGAGTGCTGACCCTAGTTCAAAATCTCTCGGAGACCATTTGTAGCTAAAAGAATAATTAAATTAACGAAATTACGAGTTAGTTCCATACAATTGTAAGTTGTCTTAACGCCTTCGTTCTGGATGTTTTTGTTATGGATAATGGACATTAAAAATTTAACGAATGATTATGAATTTCTTACGGTTTTCCATAGGCTTTGTGGTTTGAAATTCTTGTTTCAAGCTCCTCAAGTTCTTTACTAACGTCTATCATCCTTTTTAGTAGTAGTAGGCTGTACACTATTATAGTTTATAATGAAGGCTCTAAGAACAAGACTACCAGAAACTTAAATACTGTAAACTTCTACTAAAGTAAAAAAATATCAACATGAAAACCGTTGCGTCTCTAAACTTTAAACGTTCAAAATTGTCAAATTTACAAAGCCGAAACATCCAGTGTTAACATCATTAAAAATTAAATGATGTCAAATATAACCTGCGTTCAATCTGTTCCTTTTTTTTTTCTTTTTTATATCATTTATTCGTCAATCTGTTGCAAACAATATGTGCTGCCACTTTAAAAAATAACATTTAATTTCGATAACACTTTATAGTTAATTATTATTTGTTTCAACTGACTTATGTTAATATAGCCCATCCAACAAACAATATTTGTTAGACATAAGCACGTACATTATATGGCATCTTACATAGCGTCAAATATATTTATTAATATTATCTGCATTTTTACAGTAAATGCAATGCAATATGCATTTGACGAAAGAGACAAACATTTTTTAATTAAATCTACCTAATTGGACTAACTACTCTGAAGTTTAGTATGGATCATATTCGCAATTTTATCCGAGATTATTACGAGTCTTAAAATGTATCTTAACAATAGAAATGGATTTTGGGCAAAAATAGCCTATCGGTGAAAAAAATACTCAAACAAAGACTAGAATTTATAAGATACTCTACTATACTAATATCTATAATGTATGTGGAGGTACTTAAATTTGCCTTCCAAGCCATCTTGCATCGATATAAATCCTTGATCTTACTTGATAGACTAGTGGCAAAGGCATGATGCAGTAGTAGCAGAAAAGTAGTATTGTACATATCAGGCCATGAACCTATTTAGATATCTTAAAAGAAGTGTATCAAACCCATACCATGTAAAATCCTAGCCTCATATTTTGTAATTAATTTTGAATTCCATCTACAATTATGTGATTAACTATCACTATCTGTTTTCTTGTGGGGTCCATATCGTGGAGTTACACTCCAAACAGGTTTTAACAAGTGCATTTAACAATATCGTTAATGCTTTTATATTCTTTCTTTTTTTTGTCGTTCATAAGTGTACATATTATGTTGAATAAATGATTTTTGATTTGATTTGATTTAAGAATCCATTACGCAAAATAAACCCTATATTCCTATAAGCTTATTTCCAAATTCTTTTTATGTTAACTAAAAAAAAAACATATGTGCAATTCACACGTGGTAGAAGTGAAATCTTCGAAAACAAAGTTTTTAAAATTAATCATATATAAATTAAACATTTTTCTCTAAATTCATTCATTTCTATCTAAATGTATTAAACTTTTCATTAAAGCCAGTATATTTTAATGATGAATTTTTATTTATAGGTTTAATATAAATCTTTAATTTGACAAAAACTAAAACTAAGAAAGTTTGTAATTCGATTAAATGAAAAAGCGGCAGTAAAAAAAGACGCCTCCTATCTCATTTTCTCCCACCTTAAATCTTATGAATTTATGTTTCTGTCTCTTTTTACTGTCGCTTTTTCCGTTGCATCCGGTTTGAAATCACATCGATTCTAAAGAAGTTTGACTTGAATAATTCTAATTTTAAAATGAACTACTATTCTTATAATTTAAATGAACCTAGACCATCTCGTTCGCTTTGGTGCGATGGCGTTTTTATAGATTAATGTTACATATTCATAATTATGTTTTATTTAAAGCTTGGGTTAGGTTAGGTTAGGTTAGGTTACTCATTTTCCGCAACTACACTCAAATTTAGCCCATTTTGCGTAAAGCCCTGGCTAATTTAGCCAGCCTAGCCTTCCAGAAGCACAGAAGTGTCCTGGGCACTTCACAGGCTTTATTTAAAGCTTTATAAGAGCTAGATTATTACGTGATTAGATTTTATTGATCTCTCAAGCTGATTTCAAATGAATATATTTGCGAATGAATAATTTGATAGTTGTATTTGATATTTAAATAGTTACAATAATCATAAATGGTGTTATGAATCATTTAGTTAAAAAAATAGTAAAGGATCTAATAATAGTATTTGAAATCTAAATAGTTACAATAACCATTAACAATGGTGGGAATAAATTAGTTCAAAAGGAGAACAGTAGTACTTGTCTACATATGAACGTGTTAAATAAACAAATTAATAATCTATCATCACAACCTTGAAACAGTCGAGTAGTAAAGTCTAGTAACACGCAACTCACACCCTTACTTGTTGGGGTGGGTTATGGTATGCCGTAAAGCTTTATCATCGATTTTAGCGATTACATAAACATAAATTACTTTATTACCTTTAATGTTCGTTAACACGTTCAGCAGATTCAAATTTAAGAGCTAACGAACGTACTCAGAATCGTTCTTGACAATCTATCGTTTACTTAAAGACGTATCGGTTCAACTGGGACTCAATCTAAAAATCTGACCTAAATATCAGTGACGCTTTCTATCTGTTTTTAACTAATATACCTACTACAAAAATATATTAGATAATTTTTGGGTAGGAATAACGTTAACGTCATATAGTATTATACATATTTTTAATGACAGCGGATGTCTGTTTTGATTTTTTTAATTACAGCCGGCAAAATCTTAATGAGGAAAAACAAAATGTAACACTAGTCCGTATTCACCCTTTCCTCGGTCGAGTGTTGACGAAAGACAACCCTAGACCGCGGTGAGGGCCCTTTTAATTTACACAAAGTACCTTAAAGTACTTGCGTTCTTTTTAAGGGGTAGGTGTTAATGCCTACGAGATCTAAAGCAGACGTTTGTAAAGGTAATTAAAGGGAAAATATATGAGACACTTAAATGAAGTGATAGGGGCGTGAGATAGACTTTTTATCTCCGTACGTGGTTAATTGTTTTAATTATAGCGTTTTTCTCTCATTTATGTATGTGTATTAAGCATGTACTGACATTATTCATTTTAGTAAGTCAAGACATTATGTCACGGTGTCGTTTTAACTTCGTTAAGCCTTAATATATAATTATTTTTTTTCATACCTTTTTAGTATACCAACATTATGCTAGGCTAGCCCATAGAGACAGTTCGCTTTTAAAATAAATAATTTTTTAAAATAAAACTTTCCATAAAATCCTTACGGAATAAATAAAAAAATACTCTGGATGGCCCAGCTGTCTAAGATTTTGCTTAAAAATATAAATTATTATGTTTACATAAAGATGGTTTATAATTTAAGATTCGTAAACTCAACGTTCAAATCGCGATAGCCTTTGTAAATTTAGTAGACATTTCTGAATAAAACGAACGACAGAAAATACTACGATTTTAAGAAAAACAAAAAGTCTATAAACTAGCGCCACTCCCAGCGTATCTTTTTGATGTAACAGGCGCTACGTGTTCAGCGCAACATATTTCCAACCCCCGAAGGCGGGAAATGATGGAAAACGCGCGCACCCGGCTTTCATTCCGTCATAGACCGCGCGGCCGCGCGCCGCTTAATCGATACCACGCTTATTCCATTTTCAAATATTCACATTCTTTCATTATCTATCATTTAAGCGGTTTAAGTGTTGTGTATAGACTATAGACTGAATGTAATATAATCTATATGCATATTTGTGACGTAAAATCGCTAAGGCAATAGGTAAGTTATTAACACTATGTATAGGTAATTATCGGCACGTTATGACCCAGTTATTGTTGCTATTCCTTGGATATGACTGTTTTATAGTTAAATTAACTATATTAAAATAATAGTAAAAGTAAAAAAGTTTAAATTAAGAAAGAACCGTAAGAATTAATGATATATTTTTATTTTATAACTTATTGGAGACCTTTTAGCAATTATAAATTTTGTACATAAATATATATTACGCGTTTTCTACAAATGTTAGGACTGCTACAGTAAGATACGGCACCCTAGAGAGACCCCTCTGGTTACCAAATTCACCCCAATTTTATTTTGTGCGCGTAATATAATTCCGGGTCCACGGGAAGATGCTGAGACGTTCATCGATTGCATTTTGGAACCTAATAAGGCTGCGTAGTATGTTTAAAATACGACTAATGCATATAGACATATAAGTAAAGTAGTGTATATCTACGCATGTAAGAAAAAGATAGGATACTCCTAGATGAATAGATAGTAAATTACTATTAGTTCATCAGAATATTTTTTGTTTGTATATTTTCTGTTTGATATAAAACTTGAACTTATGTGGAAAATTGTTGCATTAATTTGATATAATTCTCTAGATGGCCACATTATGGATTTTATAATGATTTGTATGGAGGGATTAGGGAAGTGTTTTAAATTGTAAAACAACGAAATTTCGCTTTTGGAAAGCGCAATTTGGGGGCCGATATAATGATCGACGTAGTAACGTAGCAATACTATTTTATACACAAGTTAAAGTTTAAAGCTTACAAACGAATTCTGTAAAAATATTTTCATTTAAACAGTCATAACAGACCAGTTTTTCTAGTTTGGAATTGCTGTATTAAATATAACGACCTTACATTTTTTATTATTATATAGTCTGTGTCAGAGAATTGTCTATTTTGTCTACGTAATAATGTATCACACAAGATTCTAAATTGATATTAAGGCCAAAATCTTTTGGTTCTATCCATTATGAAACGTGTGATTTAATTGTTTAGTTTATGACCATTTTGTTGCTTGAAAGTAAGAGCTTAAAGAAAGTGTCTTTGACATAGAAATCTTACTAGTTACAATTATCTTAATAATTATTGGACTTTCCTAACGATTATTTATATACTGGAAAGTGAGTAGCCTAAGTAGATACAGACTTTTATACTTTCTTTATTTATACTTCGAACGGAAGTATAAATAAAGTGTTAAGTGCGCTGGTTATTGGTTGGGAACTGCAGATGTAAGATGATTATTTAGGCTATAATATACTGCTCAAAACAATTAGCGGAACAAGATTTTTCTCCTTTCTATTGCTTAAACTAAAATTAGATTTAAATTAACTTACAGTACGCTATTTTTTACCTTGTTAATTTGTTAATTACTACAATTAATAAAAAGTTCAATTTGTATTTTTTTTATTAAAAAAAAATTAAAATGTGCATTGTAGACGAAAAACTAATTGGTGATAAAAAAGGTCCATCAAAGAAATATTCTTATATCGTTTGAATATTCGTCTTTAGTGACTTTCAGTAACGTGTGTGGCCTCCATGAGCCCTAATCACGGCTTGACAACGACGCGGCATGCTTCGTATGATCCTCCGAATATCTTCTTGTGGAATTCGCTTCCATTCTTCAATCAACGCTTCAGTGAGCTGTTGCAGTGTTTGAGGTGCAATCGGACGCTTCCGGATGCGCCTGTCAAGCAAGTCCCAAATGCGTTCAATTGGATTTAGGTCAGGGCTCATGGAAGGCCACTCCATTACACGGCATAATATTGCATTAAAAGAAATCTGGGCCCATACCATATGCTGCGGGCCAAACATGATCTTCGAGCACATTTTCAATGTAAGTTTGAGCACACAAGCGCCCGGGAACAACGACGAGATCTGTGCGCTCGTCCAAACTAACTCCGCTCCAAACCATCACAGAGCCACATCCAAATTTGTCATATTCCTGGACTGCTGCTGCACTGTATCGCTCGCCTGGGCGTCTGTAATCACGAAGACGACCATGGCAACGTGTTAGACGGAATCGTGATTCGTCAGTAAAAAGCACTGGCCTCCAAGGTCGAAGTTGCCAATTAGCGTGGTTTTGCGCGAACTGTCAGCGAGCTTGTCTATGTTGAATTGTTAGACGCACAGCCCGAACTGGTCGGCGTGATCTCAAATTGGCTTCCAATAACCTATTTCTTACCGTCTGGTCGGAAATTTCTACACCAGTAGCCGTCCTTAGTGTATTTTGTAGATTTCTTGCAGTTGTGGTGCGGTTACGTAAAGCACAATTGACGATGTAGCTATCTTGCAAACGTGTAGTTTTTCTCTTTCGACCTTGACCACGCCTTCGTGAGTATTCTCCCGTCTCACGGTATCGCTTCCAAAGTCTGTAGATAACAGAACTCCTCCTAGATCATTTCCTACATAACGCATAGTTCGACCCTCTTCAAGCAAAGCGATAGCTCGGGAGACATGCAATTCAGTCAGATCTGGCATTATGACCTAAACTCACTCGCTTCAATGAATAACAATACTCAAAAGGCTCACTTCAATTTCTATTAATACTCAAAAGATTGAAAAAAACTACTTAAAATGTGTTGTCTGTGATTACAAAGTAATGAAAATTCAAAGACACTTTGTTTTTAGGTGTTTCTAGACACACTGCCACTTTATTATAGGACTACTAACCAAAACGCCGATGCTCTTTTGTTTTTTATTTTCTTCGACAATGCCTTAACATTTGTTAGCATTAAACAGTTGGAATATAATATGAAACCTAAGAAATAACATAATACATAAAAATATACCTAATAACTAACCTTAAAATTTAATTATTAATGCCTTAACATTATATAGGGGCCAGTAATAATTAAAACCTTAAGTAAAAAGTTTAGTTCTACTTTAAAGTTTTGTTCCCGTAATTGTTTTGAGCAGTATATATAACTTATGCAAGTATTTACTATAACTAATAGACTCAACTATAACTAAGAATATACTGTCTATTACATTTTCAAATTCATAAAACGATCAAATTCTTACGAAGTATTGCTTATATTTATGCAAGTTAAAATCTACATAAGCATTATTGTATTTTACTTACTTACATTGAGTATATAATGAACGGGTCTGATTAACTAAGCCATAGTGACATTGCTTAGAAACAAAAATGTTTTTTTTGTTTTATTCAATAAGAAAATAGGTAAAATTCAAGCATTACCTCTATGTATGTTGTTGAATATAGTTGAATATTAAGCTCTATATTTCGCTTACGCTATACTTTCATGATTTCGTCATCACATGTTCGTAAATGTCATGCATAACTGCTGCGGGAAAAGTGGATATGAAAACTTGTGTGAGTTAATTTGTGAGATGAAAGCTGTTTACCAACATTACTCATAGTGAAGTCATATGTTGTACGTCGGTTTCGATTTCATATTCATTTCAGCAAACACAAATAAAATATGTAAATTGTGTTTTTTTTTAAAGTATATTATGTCGCGTGGAGCTTATGCTCCAGAGTACAAATAGAGTGGTACAGATTCTTGTGAGTTCTTCTCGTGCGGTCTATAGTCTATACTCTGTAGCCGTGAAATGAAAACTGTTAGTAAATTTGGAAATATTCGTTATTTTATTGACATTCATTAATATTCTCTAGATGGTACACATTATGAACATCGATATTATTTTGTATTGTATTTTAATTTTTATTCATAAAAGCTCCTACTTAAATAAAAATTCCAAATAAGGATGTTTAACAAGTGCAACATTTAATTTGTTGCCGATTGCCTATAAAAACTGAAGAGTATGTTTAGGCTTCAAAGATATTTGTAATATTCGTGTAATAACACAATATACAATAGTATATCCGGATATTTACTTGTCTTGATTTAATTTGGACTCACGATAAGTTCGAATGAGGGCTGTGCACCAACGAATTATTATTATTTATTTTATTGTGCATTTCTATGTGAGCATTTAGCAGTTAGCGCTCGCAGGATGAAGAACATCGTGAGGTAACCGTTATGCCTAAGATTTAAAAATCAACAGCGCGTGTCAGGCACAGAAGGTTGATTAGATGAATAATGTTCCATGATTATGTGTGTATTCTTAACTATTAAAAAAATATCACGGAACCTATAGATACATAAATCAGATCTAGTAGTTTAACGACACTGTTTTTATTTTAACAACTTCACAAGAGGAGCTTTGTAAAAAGCTTGTATTTAAAATGGTATTACTATGTAACTTAAAGAGAAAGTCAAGGTTATAAAAGCTTCTATCTCTATGAAAAAAGAATCATTAAACTAGCAAAACAACGGATTTGTTTACGATATGTATACTTAAAAATCTCCAAAAGCCATGAATCACAGCCACTATTAAGGCATAAATACAGTTATGGTAGGGACACTTTCTCCGGAGGCTCCATAGATCACGCCTCGCGATCATCTGATACCTCTCACAATGAGTACCAATAATAATTGGTAGTAATTGCAGCAAGCGTTTCTTTAAAAAACTTTTCGATATGGCAACTAAGACTATTGAAAATGTTTATATAACCTTTTCGTGATTTTGAAATATAAATTTAATTGTAAGAAGAATTATTGAATGATTTCACACAGAAAATATAACTTTTATATGAGTTTGAATGGACAAGCTACATCACGGTCAAACACTACTATGAGAATTGAAAGGCAATTATGTTTATTAAAAAGTGTTATAAAACAATTTAATTTAATTAGCAGAAAAAAATCTCTTAACAGAAATAAAAGTATTACAACGTGTTTTCCCACCAGCTGTGTGTGTTCTTTAATTTGGCATAGATAAAATATAAGTCATAGATATCATAGAGAGAAAAGGCCTCAGAAGGCATTTACTTATCGGCTGGGACGTTTAGATAACTAGGTCGAAGGGATGAAGGCCAGACAAGCCGCCTCTGAAGGTCTTAAAAATCGATAAAACTTCTATAGTATTATTGTGTTCTATACAGAACTGCTTCAATTTCATATATGTTAGAAGTACGAAATTATGGATCAGACTAGTGTAATAAATTTAATGTTGGTCTTTGAAAGTAACGATATGCGTATGTCAAAATGTCGCTTTCTCACTTCGCATATTCCGATAATAAAATTTGTTAAGATCTAATCTCTATGTTACGAAGAACCATTTAAAAAATGTAATAGTTATATGAATCTGAATAAGACTGTTAAGACATTTAAAAACCTTTAAAAAATATATTTTATAAAAAAAATTGGGTGCTTTAGGATTCAATGCTCGCAAGAATTAAAACTTACGTATTTTTTGACACACAGTAGTAAATACTAATATGATATTTTTATGGTATGTTATGTTATGTTACCAATATTAAGCTGTCTACATTTTCATGAACTCGGTTATAGGTCTGCCTTAAGCCCTAAGCAGAAAGCTCTGTCTGAGTATAGGAGGATAATAAGGATGATCCGTTTATGTCCGAACAAATGAAGCCGCAGACTAAAGAAAAGGTCAGATATCCATATATTTATTTAGCTTCGCTTTCCCATGGGATCTTTAATAGGGTTGCGTCATATAACTAAAAAAAGGGACGTTTAGCTACTTTTTAATAACTATCGCAATTTAGCGAGGTAACGCTTCCAGCATTAAACATCACTGCAATACAAACCAATTTAAATTTGTTACTTAGTTTTCAATTTAATAATTATTATGTAGGTTGAAAGTTAGTTGAAAAGAAGAATTTCTGTTTCACATATTAGCTAGAATTAAAGTTGTTACTAGGCGCTATACAGTTTTAAAGCGTCTGACAGTCTTAATTTTCATACGAAACATTTGCTAATAATGTATGGCAGAGCTTTTACTGTAACGAGATAGTGTATTTTCATAACAACCATTTTCTTAAACCATCCGGAAAGATATGACTTCAAAATAAAATAAGAATTAACCCAGAATGTGTGACAAATGACATTTGTCAAATTGACAACCCTAGTGTCAGCTCGACTGAAAGAATACATTAATATTGAATACACAATTTTGTCACGTTCATTCGGAAGCCTTCAAGATTTCGTGAAATAAGACAGACGAATATTCTACATTTTACATTTATAACTTGCGGTTTTACAACGAATTTTGAGGTTTACGGGCTCGTCCTTGGGATAAAATCTATTGATATGAAAATTTAAATGTGGATTGGTTAGAATGGTTAGGTTTGTGTTTTAAATGGTCATGGGCTATCATGAAGTTAATTTCACTTCCCTAAATTGGAAGGGCCCAAGAAGACCAATTGTAACAGCTCTTTATAGTTGCGAGGGTTAAATACTGTACAATCGTGATTTAAATTTGCGACTCATGCGAAAATGGGATATATTTCTTTACTTTATATATTATAATTAATATAATATAATATATAAATAAAGATGTTAATTATGCCATTTTATCATTTAAACCTGGTTCGGCATCAGTGGATGGAATATCACCCCAACATTTAAAAGACTTAACATCGCATTCTGTGGGTGATGCAGGCGAGCAACTAGTAAATTCGTTATCAAAATTAATCAATTTTATGTATTCAGGTAAAGTCAATACAGAAATTGTTCCTATTCTTTTCGGCGCGAACCTCATTGCCCTCACCAAAAAGGATGGAGGTGTGAGACCAATTGCTGTTGGTTCAACACTAAGACGTCTGGCTTCAAAAATTGCTGTTCGACATATTTTACCAAAATTACATTCAGAATTTGAACCCGTACAGTTGGGTTTCGGTGTAAAAGGAGGGTGTGAGGCAGCCGTCCATGCCCTACGCTCTTTCCTAACTTACGAAAAGCCTGACGTGTTGCTAAAAATTGATGTAAAAAATGCTTTTAATTCAGTTAATAGGGATACCCTGTTGACGGAAATAAAACAACATATACCGGAAATATACAATTATCTTCTTCTCAGTTACGCTGATCCAACAAAACTGTTATATCGTTCTAATGAACTGTCCTCAGAAGTAGGTTGTCAACAGGGTGATCCCCTTGGGCCTGCAATTTTAGTTTGGCTATAAACCCAATAATCAAAAATTTAAATTCTAATTTCAACGTTTGGTATTTGGACGACGGCACACTAGGAGGTGATGTGGACACTGTGTTTTCAGACCTATTTTTAATAAAAACTAAATTTGAAGCCATTGGTTTGGAGCTAAATCTCAGCAAATGCGAACTTTTTATAAATAACTGCGACTTAAATTTAAATACAGTAAAACAAAAATTTCAGATTTTGGCTCCAAATATTAAAATAGTTAATAGTAATTCCCTTTACCTTTTAGGTTCTCCAATTTTTGATGAATCTATTTTTGAATATATTAATAAATTTAAAAATTCTGCTGATCGTCTACTTGAAATTAGTCCGCATTATGCACTTTGCATCTTAAAAAACTGTCTTTTTGTCCCAAAATTTACGTATGTGCTCCGTTGCTGCTCCTTTTGGAATCACCCAGATCTTTTGACACAAGTAGACGACGTAATCAAAATTAGTTTAGAATCACTTCTTAATATACAGCTGAACGAGCAATCGTGGACCCAAGCATCATTACCAATCCGTTATGGTGGTTTGGGGATTCGCAAAATTTCCAGTGTCGCTTTACCAGCCTTTCTATCTTCTGTCCATAGTTCAGCAAATCTCATAAGTAAAATTTTAAGGGCATCCCCTTCAAACTTTGAGATTGCTGGCTTGGAAGAAGCTAGAAACGCTTTCTTAATTGCATGCCCAGGTCAAAATTTTCCATTTTCTCTAAATTTACAGAGGAGCTGGGACGACATAGACAGTAAAATGACTTATGACAATCTTTTGAGCCGTAGTACAGGTTCAGCACGTGCTAGGCTTTTGGCCGTGGGTACGCATGAGGCCGGCTACTGGCTTCACGCTTACCCTTCGTCAAATACAGGAACTTTTCTTGAACCTGACACGCTCCGAATCGCAACCTGTCTGCGGCTTGGGGTACCGGTCTGCGCTGCTCATACATGTCCCTGTGGCAGTGATGTCGACAAACTAGGACATCACGGACTATCATGTCAAAAAAGTGCTGGCCGCTTCTCGAGACATGCCGCTCTCAACGATATAATACGTCGGTCCCTTGCCACCGTCGACGTGCCAAGTCTACTTGAGCCGACTGGAATTGCTAGAGACGATGGCAAGAGACCGGACGGTATGAGTTTGATTCCATGGAGGATGGGTCGGGTTTTGGTATGGGATGCCACCTGTTCAGACACACTGGCCCCTTCCAATCTTCATGGAACCAACAACAGAGCTGGTGCGGCTTGTGATGCGGCTGAAAAAGCTAAAGCCTGTAAATACAGGGGTCTAGGCTCTGAATATGATTTTGTCCCATTCGGTGTCGAGACCCTTGGTCCGTGGGGTCCTAGCGCGTTAAGGCTTTTTAGGGAATTATCAAAAAGGTTAGTCGACATCACAGGAGAACGAAGAGCTGGCAGCTACCTTGGACAAAGAATTAGTCTGGCTATTCAAAGGGGGAACGCTGCCAGTATCTTCGGAACCTTGCCTAAAGGGACTACTTTTAATAATATTTTTTAATAATTAAATTTTAAGGTTAGTTATTAGGTATATTTTGATGTATTATGTTATTTCTTAGGTTTAATTTATGTAATAAATAATATTTTGAGTAATTACGATTATATTTTTAGTCTAAAATATGTTTTTAAGCTTGCGTTACTTACAATTATTAATATAATATAATTATAATACATAATATTTTTTTTTGGAAATTATATTAAGTATACAAATACACAATTTTGATTTATCTTCAAGCAAATATAATGGCTGTAGGTATCATCATTATATTTAAGTAGGCTTTTCTTAGCTAGGTCTTATAAGCGCCGTGTCTAACAAAATCGCTGTAATCGCCGTAACTCTTTCATGCTATAAGTTTTATTTTGGTGGATATTAAATAATTAATGACTTATACTAAAATTAGAATTTAGATTAGAATTAGACCGCACAATATTCATGTTCGATTCCTGCACAAGTCGACTAAGAAATAATATCCATGTGAATCTAAAATTAATTTTCTTATTGTAAGGCGTGTAAATGGGGCATGCCTAGTAAATCAATACTGGTCATTTGCTCTAGTTCTAGTAGGTCATGCTTTACTAACAATACATTTAATATGTAGATATTGAATATCCGCAGTATTATGAAAACATTGACTAACTTTAGTTTGGAAATTCAACAAGAGCTCACAAGCTGCGCACAATAACCACTCTATATAACATATTTATACCATTTAAGCGTACAGGCCGAAAAATATAAGATTATTGAAGATTTATGTGTTGGGACAATCATGAATAAAAAATTATACAAGTAATTTTTTGTTTTTGCCAAGTTATTTGTTCATGCATAACAATTTGATTAATAAATACCATTCACTTTTAAGTCGTTTATGATTCAAAACAAATTAAAGACTTCCGTATAACGTGAATCAACTGTTGAAATGCAACGTAACGTAACGTCTAATATTTTCGATTTAAACTATGATGAATTTTATTTGCAAATGACAAAAGCGGTTTTGAAGTCCTTTTTATTCCAAAACAAATTAAGACAATTATTATATTATTGTCTTTGTCTAATCGGCTATCGTAAACTTTGAAAAATATTTAAATAGTAGAATACTACAGTTATGGAGCTTGTGAGCATATTCACATCAAAGTAGATTGCAGTTTACGTCAGTACGAATTGATTTGGTCCAGTCAATTATGGTCCTATGTCGCTGTTTTCGCGTTACAGCCGATTGAAGTTGCTTCAAAAAGGGAGATATTAAATCATTTGTACTTGTATTCCCTCTGAGTTTCATGGTCACAAACATTTTGGAAACGAAGAGAATGAAGAGACAGACATTCAGGGCTCTGCATTATCATGGGACGGAGAAGTAAAAATGTCAAAAAAGAAAAGCTCTACCTACTAAGTAATTTGTACACGGTCCTTATCCCTAAGTAAAAGATATTTATTTCCATAATACATATTATCAATAAAAATAAGAAGATTTTTACACGAAATATGCAGTCCTTTAGCTGTTAATATTTGTCAGAGTCATAGTTTGGTCATACTAAAGCAGAAAGGACAATCTGAAAATGTAGAACTTAATCCTTGCTTAAGGCACTACGGATAAAAACATAGTTCTATTTAAAAAAAATACGTTTATTTTGGAACATAAGATCATCATGGTATCACTTATTCCACGTCATTAAAGTCGACCCTGTTGGCATCCCTACTCATCGGCAAAGAAGACAGAGGGTGTTGGCCGAGGGAAAAAACTCTTTTTTAAAAACAGCAAATCATCAAACAATTCTACAATATTTAAAACAAATATAGCAAATTAATTAGAAGTAGCCTGCCCAGGACTAGTGCCAGGCCCTTTTATCAAAAGAGTTTAAAGAACAATTTAATCTTTAACATATTTTCCACTTGGTTACAGGTGTTTTTTGTATGGCGTAACGTGTGTGCAAACAGAAAAACATAGATAAGATGGCGGCGGCACCGGCTTCCTGTATGAGCACTGAAAATGGTTGCGTCATGTTTGACTGTCTCGTGCACTTGTGGGAATGGTAAGTAAATTAGGATTATAAATAGTTAGGACATAAATTACATTTAAATGCAATAAAAATCATGTTAATATTTTTCTTCTATATACCTATGTGTACATACATACCTATGTATATGTACATATTTATATATTTATACTACGTGGCATTGTAAGGCCTAGTAGTTAAAGCAAGGTGGTAGGTACTAACTCTCAACTTAAAATAAATTTTATCGCATTTTATTACATTAAAATCTGCTAGTATAATATATGCCCAAACGGCGAGATACGTTTCGTTTATATTATACTATTAATTGATCTTTACAATAAACGTTTTATTTGAAGTTTCATTAGGTACTTCACACTTAGGAGAGTTCGTTTTACAACAGATGTCTAGTCTTTAAATAAAAATAAGATTTAAATATTACGAAACGAATAACTTGTGCGGCTGTTTTACAAGGAGCGAATAAATTAGTTTAATTTATTTGTATTTTTGAACTTGTAACATTCGTATAACGCGTTAATATGAATGGTTAATATTTATATTATATGCTTTCTAAAAAGTCAAAGTATTAGTGTATCTATACAAAAAGCTGGTAATATTTTTATTTGGTGGTATGTATTTGTTTTCTTTATAGATTGAAATCCTCTAGAAAATGTTGTAAGTACATTAGAAAACCTAGTAAAGCAATAGCTCTATTTATCAACTGGATCACATATTCAGGCTACGTGAAGCAAGCTGTGGTTATTGTGGTTACAAACTCAAAGCGAAGTAGGCACATTGTCATTCCTGGCTCTTGTTACTGCAGCATTAAGGATGCAGATACTCAACGACGCTTTCAATCAAACAGCTATGCTTTGTTCGGCAGGGTTGCTAGATGTAAAGTTGGAAATTCCTACAATAGTATTATTTATGATTAAAAAGTATTTTCAAACCTTATTTAGAGGACTTCATGTGATAAGTTTAAGTAGTGTAGTTTCGATTGAGTGGTCGTCGAAAGTAATAAAGGAGTACTGAAAGTCTAAGATTTGCCGAATAGGAATTTGAAATTAGACTTGTTAATATTTTATTAATATAAAAGTATTATATAGCCGCGAGGGAAGTTACCATATTAAAGTCATGACTGTATAACAATAGATTGCGCAATAGCATACATATATGTATCTATTCAAATAACGCGGGTCATAATTTTTTCTTTGAAAGAATCTTGCCTCTACGCCGTTGCCCTGGGATACACAAATGTAAATAAATAAAATAGTTATAGATAGTGCAATTCTAGAAGACGCGCCCCACCAATTCTTCGTTGAGGGGATCGCGGGGTGCAGGGAGTTTTGACTCAAACATTGAAAAAAGCTTGCACACATATACTATAAACGGTTAGGAGGAATAGTGGGGCGCGTCTTTGTGGATTGTAGTATCTGTATCTAGATGAATTACATTTATCTATACATTTTGATTTCATTTGAATCACTTGTTCCTATATCGGTTACAGCTTTTAACAGACCACTAGTAGTACATAACTAAATTAATTTAAAACATTCATGTAACCTACGTTACATTAATTAAAATGGAAGATATCATTTATTATTTTCATAAAACATCCCTAAAATTCGAGATACATTACTTTACGATGGTAACCCTACTCCCAAGTGACGTAAGATTGCATCGGCGGGAACGATCGCCTACAAAGGGATATCCAACGTGCGCTGTCTAGTATCATTTAATTTGACACCTGTTTGCTCATCAAAAGAATGAACAAAGTCGTGGGAACTGGGCCTGCGGGTGTCTTTATTTTTATTACGTACGTATATGTAGACAGATAATTTAAATCGACTAAAATTAATACATAACTTAATCGTTCATTCTAAACAGAAGTTTGTATAATACTTATGCGAATGAACATCTTCGTAATTTCCAATCTTGGAAGACTGACTTTGCTCGATATTGCTCGTGCCGATGACAATGGATTTTCGTTCGTTCACGGACCAGAAAAGAAATTGCATCATACAGTTGATCTAATGAAACTTGGGTCTATATTGGTTTTCTAGTGTTTTATACTGTAATTTACATATCCCATTCGTTTTTAGTAGTTTTTTTCCGGACTCTGTGATGGAAATAATAAAGTATTAATTATTCAATGGTTTTGGCTTCATAGCACTTATAAAATAAAAACATCGGCGTTCGAGCGAATGTTAAAAGCGTACAAGGTGCATTGATGCACAGTTGGCGATAAACCTTCGAGGGATGAGACTTTCCAGCTGAAACCACTAGGCCAACTCTGCTCTTCATAATACTTACTGAACCTTATATTGAAGTAAGCTTTTGAGCCGTATCGTTTACTACTAAAACTGTTCAACATGGAAGAACGAATTCAGTAAATCCACGTAACTTGGCAAGATTTTGAATAGTGGGAGAAAGTTCGCGCACGTACTTTTAGCATAGTGTAAAATAAGAAACCAATGCTTTTTTTCGTTTTTCCGTTCGTTTTCGTTCTATTCTAGAAGTATATAGACTTTTTGGGTGTCGGGAATAAGGGTGAAATTTAGAAAGGAGGCTTACTATGATAATTATAAAAGGAATAATGAAGCGAACTATGATTCGCGTATGTCAAAATCCAATTAATTTTTGACGTACGAGATTAAGCGATAAGTCTGTTGATCTTTAGCTTGTAGCTAAGTGATCTCCATTCTCAAAAGTTTTTTAGATACAGTTAAACGACTCCAGAGGACTTTTCTGCCGGGAAAAGTACCATAGACGTTGTTCCACTTTGATTATTTTGGTAACATGTAACAGTTAAACGAATAAGCCACAACAGTTTGAAGCTATATTGGATTACATAAATTGTGTTTTATGGATTGGATAGTTAACACATTTTGACTTTTGACCAAATGCAATTAGAGTAAAATAGCTTAGTAACTTTTTCTACAAAAAAAAAAATGTTTGAGTCGCGTTCTATCTAGATAAAATGCGATATCGGAGCACTGTGCCCTTTGCCCCACCTAGGGGATTTAGGTCAAATAACTCAAGTGAAAAATTTATTTATAAATTGAAATCTGACAAAAAATAATTTAAATGTTAAAAAATTAACAGAATTTTTTATTTCTTTATTTAACAAAATAATATAATATAATCACTATATGTTACAATAGAAAACCGCTATGTTTTGTATTGATGTAACAGTCTTAAACGAAGTAAAGCTATGCCCCAAAATCTCCAGCTATTATTATAGATTTCAATAGATTTGTTAGTAAATTAATAAGTGTAGATAAAAGATTAGCTATCATGTCTCTATCATACACGTAACGTTAGAAAAAGTAACAAAATAATATGATTTATTGAACTTGTTGTTATTAAGTTACTACTTACTAAGTACAATGTTCCTACCCATTCTCATAACAAGGCACAGGCTGCAGGCATTTCCCTCTCACAACAAAGCATTGTACCTACCTACCGAGTTAAACGAGAGATTCCTTTCTATATCTCAGAGTTTGGCGTATTTTCTCTGCCAAGGAATTCTGAACTATGTGTATGAACGACTTTGTAAGGAATTGAATACGTTTTTACTGCCTTCTCTACAATTTAATATGTAACGATAAGAAGAGTATATTCGGATTTCTGAAAACTTGGCTTATATAAAATTTATATCGATAATAATCATAGATGTCTTTGTCTAACGAGGAATACGTTCCAATTTTAAACATATTCTTACCATGGATTTTAAAATATAGAAACTCTAAAAAAAGAATTTATTTTGAGTTTTGTGCGTCAAGATTTGGAATCGCATCAACTAGTTTGGTATTTAGGTGACATCATTCATCAAACAATGAGTTCAGAATAGTATATATTAGGGCTAATTAAATTCAGCCGAGTTACTATAAGTTTTAAAGCTCTGTCGTTACTGTTATGCTTTGATTAAGCTGGATACAATGGAATATATGGATTGCCAAATATGTGTATTGGGCAGGTCAAACGTAGGAAAACATTAAGGTGACATTACGGATATATAATACAGTGTTATGTGTTGCTGAAATGAGCAGATTGGCAACATACTTTAAAACAGTGTTTAAAGTATGTTTTCTATGACTGACATAGAATTAGACTAGACAAAAATGGGTTTCAACACCCAAATTCAATCCTTTTCAGCCGTAGTAAATAAAGCCAGACATCTGAAAGACAACGGTTGCAAAATTTTTTATTAAAATACGAGCTGAATCTGTACCAACTTCGCAGCAATAGATGGCGTTAATGACAACATTTCTATAGACAAATTATAATATCAAATCAGTTCAGTGTCATCTATTGCCATCAAGTTTTATGTTATGCACGACTACGGCACAGCTTTCAGCACTTTGAATATATCCGTTAATTATTTTAAGTTTATTGCCCTCTGAGGTATCTTTGTATGCTTTCGAATAGAAGGCTATTAGAACGTATGACCAACGGATGACGAATCGGTCGTGATTGTTTTCTAAGTCATGTCCTACTGATGACAGCTATGGTCATTATTATTCAACGTAGCACGAAGTAAAGAGGTCAAGCGTCTTCGATTTCCAGCTTAAACAATTTAGAGCATGCGGTTACATATACTTATTGTTAACGTTCATCATATGTATTTATCCATGTATTGCAGTTTTATTAGTTAATTAAAATAATACCAAAGACAAAGTAGGTAGTATCAAAGAGTTATTCATATTTTTCTTATTTGTATTTGGTAAAACTTTGATAGATGCAGTACAATTAAATATATTGTTTTTTTAAGAGAAAGGTAAATTCGGGTTAAAGAAATTATTATTTTAAAGTAAATAGAAAAGGCTTACGTAGACACTTCTTTTGAGTGTTCTCTATAATATTATGTCTGATTAACTAAATCTTACAGAAATGAAAATGTCAATATCACACTTTATTTTATAAGTTTCGGATTATTTATTATGGTCATTGTACTTTATAGATTTATTTAAAAATCATGTATGTATATGTAATTCGCATTTTATTCACGGCGATGCAAGCGTTGTATTCTAGACTGTATTAAGTATGCCAATAGGAAAACAGCAAATTTTCACTCAATTTGGGAAACAAAGCGTGGTCTGTTGAACGTGATACGCCTAGCTAATTGGTAAAAGTACTTGTGAAACAATGAAAAACAAATAACAACTAGAAATTCACTAAATGACCGATTTAGAACAAAACGATTGTTGTTTTTGTTACCGTCATCTAACCTCTTAATATTATGTAACTAGAAAGTTTTTATATTTTTACTATCGAAGTATCTGTAAATCTATAGGCAATATGATATTATGTATCTATTCAAAAGAAGGATATCAATTAGCAGTAATATAATATATAAAAAGAATATAACTAACAATTATTGTGAAAATAATAAATTTAAACAAAGAAAAAACAATTTTTATTTTATAACAATTTTGAGAGAGCCTCGTCAGCATTATTCGTTTAATACTGTTATACCAAAACATCTATAAAAACTCTTTTTCGTCTATTAATTTGAATAAAGGGAAAAAAATCAAAACAATAAATTAACACGAATAAAACGTTTTTAATAAACATATCTTCGAATTACAGACAAGTTATTAAACATATTAATGACTTGTATAGACCTCAAATGTTGTCTTTATGAATCATTGATTAAAAGTTTTTTAAAGACGATGACCTACGGGAAACCGTTAAAAGCCGTCATATTCAAATTAAATTTAAACGTTTTTATTGTAGCCCTTCACGCACCTATATCTACGTAGAACCTCCGCCTGAGGCTCTATCTTTTTCACTCCTCAGGAATTCAAATTACCTTTATCGGAACGTACTTATACAGGTAAAACCAGTATTATACTAAAAAGATGAGGAGGTGTTGTGTATCTTACATATTTATGGAAAGAGAAGACACTTTCAATTAGCTGCATTATAGGCTTACCTCGTGTACTGGTGATGACGAATTAGCTATCTCATCTTAACGTAAAAGCTAGTGTATAATGCTATCACTTTTTCTCCTCCCACACTGGTGTCCTACATAGTTGTGTGCGTGTAGCGTATTGGTACGCCACTACTACATCAGTATTGAGTCGACAACGAACGGTCGTTTGCGTTCATGAAGTAATGTTTAATTCTGTAAATAATTCTATATTCTAATTTGTTTGTAATTTAATTAAAATGATAACAATCTTAATAATTTCAAACGTTAAATTTAACGTCCAAATTTAAATATCTTAAAAGTGTTAAAATTTTATAATAATAAAAATAATAGATATATTTAAAAAAGTAACAAAAGGTTCGTGTTTTGTGTAAAGTGTATTGTGATTCGGACGTGTTGTAGGATTAAATTGAGGCGGTCTAACACAGGATTTGATGCCAGTGAATAAAGGTACGAGAAACCGGATATTATACTAGAGCTAGGCACGACTAGTTTTACACTTAACTATGAGTACCTATACATTTATCATTAAACTCACCGAACTTTGAATAATATAATAAGGTTACGGTTATTATATTTGAGATAATGGAGGCGGTAGATTACCTTAATTTTGCATGCAACACGCAGGGTTGATTGACTTTGGGTGGTAAAGTTTGGGGCACGCCAGTAGGTATATCGAATAAAGCATCAACAGGTGTAAAAACTCGTAAGTCGTAGGTGTTTCAGGTGCTTATCTGCACTTTTTTTAACTAATTAGCTTGACTATTAAGATGTATATTATGTAAGATTGTAGACTGGGTAATATAGCCGAAGCTCACGCTGCCAATATTCAAAAGAATCTGTCTTCTATTGATATATATAGCAAAGAAGAAAAACAGAACAAAATCCTTTTATATTTGTGAATAATGGCTATATTACCATAGGTATATGTTAAGTCTTGTAAAGTAATTAAATAAGGGAAAACGTAACATTTATAAACAAGAGTTCGTGTCCAATAATTATAAAATTTTACCATAATAATGACTAAATTTTTAAGAATGTTCAACGAGTTATTAGAACACAATTAAAAAGCAATTTGAAACCCACATTATCGTTGTTATTTTATGTTGTGGTAATTTTTATAGCGGTCTCTAAATGCGTCGTAATATCTGGTACCCCGAAGTTCTCAGCTGCATAAGTACAATAAATGTCAATAATCAGAAAAAATATTAGAGTTGAACTTGGCACATACAATTATTTCTTAACATCGAATAATACTTTTTTTTATTTTTATGCCTATACAACGGCAATACCAAAATTCTTATGCTTCAACAATATTGCTCGATAACACATACTTTTATCCTCTCAAAAGTCTCAACTACGTTTAATGAAAACGTCTACCTACAAGTCAAATTTTATTTTACAATACCAATACGTGAGTCATTAGACTAGCTATAGATTCAGATCCTGATTTCTCAGTTCCTATACAATGTGTCATCGACATTGCGGAATTTCGTACTCGAAAAACAGGTAGTCGAACTTCGAACCTTTTTATATGGAATTTTTTGTCCGTGGTGGACGATGAATGACGAAAGCCGCCTCAGCACTTGTTGCATTGTACCCATGTCTTTTGTTTTCTATTCAGTCTTAAAGTTGACTGGAAAGTTTTGTCTATTATTATAGAGCGGGCAGCTTAGCCTGAGTAATTACAAGAGATAGATAACAGATAAGTAACATGTTTCATAAAGTGGAGAGGAAATAGGGAACTAGTTATGTATGAAACAGTTGGATTGGTGTTATAAAGATTATATTACCCTTTGTTTATGTACATATCTGTACTTTTGAGTGCTTTGTTACTATAGCAAGTTCTACTTATTTTGTTATACTATCTCTTCGTACAAGTTACGAAATTAAAATAACTTTGAATTTGTCTATGAATCAAATTTGTAGTGCAAAAACGGGCTATAAGAGCGATCTGTGGGTTGTCCCCACGGGAGTCAGTCCGAAATAAGTTTAAGGAATTAAATATTTTAACTTTGGCAAGTCAATACATTTATGAGAATATTTTGTATGTGCGGAAAAATATAGATATCTTTAAAAAGAATAGTAGCTTCCATAATTATAGTACTCGTAATAAAGACAAAATTAGCGCACCAACCACGAGGCTGCATAAAACGAGTAATTCTTTCCAAGGCAATTGCATACGTTTTTTCAACAAAATCCCTAGTGAGATACAAATATTGTCAATAAATAAATTTAAATCGTACATTAAAGTAAAACTGCTTGCTAAGGCCTATTATAATATAAATGAATACTTAAACGATCATAGTGCTTGGATATGAATTGCTTCAGTATAAATAGGTAACGCGATAGAATCTCTCGGCTGCATTTTCAGACTATGGGGCGATCGTCGACATCTACGACTTTTTTTAAATGTAAAGTGGGAACAAACCGTGATTCATGTGGTATCAAATTATTTCAGTATAATTAGTATTATTACTATTTTCTTGTGTAGCCAAGTGCACATTTCAAGGATCGTCATGCTCACTCAAATGTCATTGCTTGTGGCGGCGTCCATGCGTCGGGTTGTCTCTCTCCCTAAAATATGGCGAGGGGGCCGATGGCTGGCCATGCGTCATACTCGTGAACGGGTGCTACTTGTGGTGACTGGTCGTACTTGAATTCGTGTATGCGGTGATATTAGTTGTTTATACTACGTATTTGCGTGTTGTTCTCACGAGTGTGTAGGTGCGTGCTCCTATTTCACCATGCCTCCTGCTGATAGAGGACAAATCTTTGCTTTTAATTTGTTTTTTTATTCTTTATTACTCAATATGTCATATGGAACATGGTGTAATGGTCGCAGCTCCTTACAAGCATTGTGTAAAAAAAAACTTACTTAAAAAGAGTGGCGGAGAGTTTATTGCCAGTTCTTCTCTTCCGTTCTACGCCCTTGATTTGAGAACTGGCAGTAAATGTAAATTCACAATTTTTAAATTTTTTGACGTTCATAAGTGTACATTGTTACCTACATGAATAAATAAATTTTGTTTTGTTTTTGTTTTAATTAGCATTACGTTTTATCTTTTCAGTCGAAGTAGGATTTTCCAAGTTCTTTTAATGTATTAAAATTAAGCTACAATCTTTATATTTAGCAATTTAAAGTACCTACCATCTAAGTTAACCTTGTTTTAGATTCTCATCATTTCAAAGTAATGTTCGCAATAATTATTATTGTACAGTCTTAGGAGTTTGTCTTTATGTCGGTACGGTAAAGAAAGTAACACTTAATCCTCGTATATAGTTAAGTATATTGCTACTATGTTGGGCTTCAGTAATCTAGCCGTAACTGAAAAACCTGTAATACTCCTTAATATAATTAAAAGTAAACAATGTGCAGATGTAACATAAGCAGTATGGGTCGATTACAGATATACCTGTAGGTTATGATATTAGTTATAATCTTAGTATGTGTATTTATATATCTTATGTGATGATTAAATCTTTTAAACATCCCTAAATAAATCGAATTTAATACAATAATAATATTATTATAGAAATAAATTAATTTAACGATTCAACATATAGCAAAACAAACTGCCTTCTTTCATCTTTTTATGGGGTAAAAATTAGCTATGTATTTTTAAATACGACTTTGGCGCATCTAATGAAATAGACCCGCAAATTTGGCGGTAATTATAACTTCTTATAAATCAGACATACCTCACTTGCTCATTACCTTAATTTTTATTCCAATATGTACTCACTATCTAACATTGGTTTTATATGAATACAGGTATTTTGCATTGTTACATTAATTAATGTTACCACAAGTCATTACAATACTAGTAAACAAAAATAGGCTCCGGTAACCAAATGTAGGCTCGTTAAGTAGCACACTCACCTGTCGTTTTTTCATCACAAACAGGTTTTTGTACTACGAAATTGTGTTCCACGTACTAGTTGTGATGCAAAGGCAATGTGTTTGACATTTAACTAAAACGTGAAAGGATTTAAGGAATGCGAGATCGCTCAGGTATATCATACCTAAATATGTAAATATTTCATAATATTTATAATATAAACAGTATATACGATATTCTTAACCAAATAATATTAACTTTAATTCGCGCCTGTGTACTTGAACCCCACGGCCCAGCCCAAGTGTTTCTAATGTATGTTGGAAATAAATATCTATCAATGATTTGTTTTCTACATAATATAGTTATCATACTATAATACATTTATCCATCATCTCGTAGAGAATTTTGCATTAGCGAGGACGTACTAAATTCATTAGTTGTGCTTGCGATTTACACCCGCATTGATTCGGTCGTAAAGTTGATGGTAGTCTTTCTTATAAAATTTACTATTAAAGCCAAAAGTACTTTTTGAGTTTGAACCCGTAATATTAGAAATGAGTGCATAATAAAAGTTATTGGTGTGTAGACAAGCCCTACCGTATCTATCATATTACTAATAAATAGATAAATAAGTAGATACATATTCTTACAACTATATTTTAGTATGAAAATGTGTTAATGTGCTGTGTTTATTGGGATCGGCGCACCTGTTTTAGAATTTAGAGCCTATCCTATCTCTAAAGTACAGTTACTCTGTTTACCCTCACAGGTTTGTTTGAAGACAAACATGGGCGTGTTTGTCAGTGTGGAACTTTGAGGTCGTCAAAGTAAATTAAATGTTCTATTTTTGAGTTAAAATTTGAGATTAAATTGTTGAAGCGGAAGATAGTTAGCCTTTGAGTACTTAGAGCTCAAAGTAATATTTGACAGATTTTGATGTCAAATATTACTTTAAGGCTTATCTATCTTTAAAAAAAAAACATCTACAGCCTACTTTATAGCCTTTTATATAAACTTTTTTTTAAATTTGTAGTTGATAATTATCGTTACAAGTCGCCACGAAAACTGTAAAAAGCTATTTATACAGTAGTACATAATTCATAAGCATTACGTAGTCAAGACTACATTATGACTATTTACTTTCATGACAGTTAATCTTTTCACTGTGGCGGCACCACTATAGTTAGTAAAAAAAACCTCATTGTTTTAGGAAAAATGTTTTTAAATCATTCAGATAGTGAAGGCTTAATAAAGCTGTTGACGTGAAGGATCGTAATTTTGTAGCAGAGATTAAAAATTCCAGTGTAAACGGCAAATTAATGTCTAACGGAAATTTCTCCATGGGAGAATGAACCCTTACAAACAAGAATAAAGGTTAAATTTGCATGTGTAGGTATGCAATGCTTTAGAATTTGCACGCTAAATAAAAATCTCAGTACTGAAAAGGATGTTTTTTAATAGAAATAAAACCAATATTAAATTGCAGTTCGAAGCTTTTGAATGCTAATCACTCGTAGAATTTTACACTTATTTCGTCTCATATTTGCCAACGCCGTTGATCGAATCCTATTATCTGCTAAAAAAAATCAGTCTCATAAACATGAAAAAATAAAACAGGCGCTACAACGCTTAGTCTTTACTTGCCAGATGCCATCTATGGTCAATGCGTGTCAAGAGAGTGAGTGTTTATAGCACATAGAAAGTCCATTGGTGCACAGCCGAGATTCGAACGACAGATATAATCTCCAAGTATTCCCGTGATCCACTAAAGTGTCGTGTCAAGGACGCAATATTTCATTGCAAGCGTCATACAACCTGCAATGCGCCGATTTCTTGGCAACCTAATCCTTGTTTAAAATGTGCGCATTCCGTTGATTACGTAAATGTCGGTGAATTGGATAAATTGATTTGCTAACTAGCTCAATACGATTAAGATAACCTAAAAAGGTATCTCATTTAATCTAGGTTAAGTATGTTTACGCGTTTATTCGTTTTCACACTATTATTAAGCAATTTATAAATTCGACAATTTGGGGCATATTAAATTAAATTAAAGGTATTTAAGATGAACCAATTCCCACAAGTTTTATATTAATGTTGAGGCTCATTAAGTAGTCCCATGGTTCCTTCATTGGGCAGTGTTGTGCATTTGAGGTGCGACTCTCGTCCTGCAAGGTTAAGACCCCGGCTGTGCACCAATAGACTGTCTATGTGCGCATTTAACATTCGCTGGAACGGTGAAGAAAAAACATCGTGAGAAAAACTGGTTTGCCTTAGATCAAAAAATTCGACACGCACAGGAGGCTGATTACCTACTTGCCTTATATTAGATAGTCAAAAAACAATCAAGAAACAGATACCAAAATATGAAGCGAAGGCCTCAAAAGGTTGTAGCGCCACTGATTTTTATTTTTTATGGTTCCTCCGTTTTGTATCACAAGTATTTATTTTTAATACTCATAAATATTAGTAACTGTGTATTGTTTATATACATGCATAATTAAATAAAGTAAATACCTAGTAGGATTAGATAAAAATAAAAACTCAGTGTATAGTTTAATGTAATATGGCAAGAAGTTTACGGAACGCTCTATGAATAAATTGTTATAAAACAATTTAATTTTTAATTAAAGTTAAATAAATTCAAATCTTTTGGCTTCTATCTATCGTATTTTTTTGTTCTGCCCTTTGGCTGCACAATGTGATAACGGGCGGGCTCATCTGGTGAATAAACGTGACTAAACAATCTTTAGTAGTTTAAATAAAATGTATATATGGACTTAGGCGTTAAATTACTTATTTCCGCTTGTATAAAACTTTTGTTTTGTACTTAGCGAAGTTCAAAGCCACAATAAAATTCATTTAAGTTTCACTTTCGCGCCTACGTCCAAATAATGGAAGAGTATATTATTATTGTTACACTTATGTTCATACATTACCGAATGCGTACTGAGCACAATTATTTATTGTACCCGAAAGAAGCAATGGATGATATATCTTTGTTACTGTTGTTCTACACAATGGACGGTAATGATATTAATTACCATAATTATAAGTAGTTTTAGGTGCAATTAATTATGTCGTGGGAATGGAAAGGCATTGTAGTATGACGACCATATGTTGCATGTTAATTTGGGAAATGGCAAAATAGTATAATTCTTAGGGTTATCTCCTATATCGAAAACACTATTTGCTTACTTATACATATTAATAAAAAAATATTTAAAATCCCTTAAAAAATAGAGTTTAGATGTATTTGTATGATATATATATCTCTTGTTACTATATCCTAACTTCAGTACCATTTATCGGAACACATACACACACACGGGTAAAGGCCTCAGCTTTTTCAAATTATCTCCATGGCCTTTTTTCTCATACTCAATATCTTCTATCCACCTGTTTTAGGGCGCTTTTTTCTCCCCATATAGTTAGAAGTCTCTGAAGTCCATCTGTGCATCTTGCTTTATGCCCCGCCCATTGCCACTTCTGTTTTAGGGGAGTTAGGATATAAAAATACTGTTTGCAAATTAATAAAGCAAATAGTCTACTTGCACTACTTTTTTTCAATACATTAAGCATCACTGAGATCTTTTTAAAATGACTAATACCAACATCTCATATAATAATTAAAGTAATCATGTATTTTGCACGAATTAAAATCTAAAAGTAGGTAGGAAAAAACATCTTTAAAATTCCCTTTTGCGTAAACGGGATTTCCATTTTTTTAGTTATTGCAATAAGAAAAAGACTCGAGGGCTTAGTTCCATCACTTCCAACATTATAATTACGCTTCTCGGAATTGAAGGATGTAATTTCTTGTTAAATTAATTTTTCTATTTGTGAAAACAAAACGTTGTTTTACGTTTACCGCGGGAATGTATTTAGTACCTGCATTGTGCCAAGGCTATTTTTATCGAGTTTACTTTCAAATACAAGTTAAATGACATAAATCTTGGTTTTTCACAAATAATTAAAGGCCGATATTTCGAAAGTGTTTTAAATAGAATAACTCGTAATGAATGTAAGCAAAAACTACATTCTTCGTCATTTTTATAAAGCAAAATTCAAAGACATTTCATTAGCTTTATGCAATAAATACCATAAGTATGTGTTCGAGCTCACCACATACATTCTTACTCAAAATAATTTTATCGTCAGAAAACTTGAAATTATCTTAATTAAAAACAAAATTGGCTGACTCAAGGTTTTTTGCACGTGTCACAAGCAAAAATAAACTTCTGAAATTGCTCTGTTTATTTTTATTTATTGCACAATATGACCAGTGTTGGAGCTTCAACGTGCGACACAAATTCCGTCGAAATCAGGCTGTGCACATATTTATTGTCTATACACATTTATCCCTCATACGGTTAAGGAAACCCTTGTGAGGATGCCTTAGGACCTAAATGTTGATGGCGTGTGTCAGGCACAACGTTCACGAAACAGATACAGATATGAAGCCCAGACCTAAAAGAGCCACGTTTTTTTGTTGTTCAGTATGAAAACGATACCAGTTTCAAGTATTAGGAGTAATTTTCATCTAGATTTACATTTGTAGCAATTACTTAGGCTAAGTAGTAATGTTCATTCAGTGACGTCGGTGAGAGGTATACGTTGACAATTAGTTTCAGTGGAGCACGCGTGTCGTGAAAATATGATCGAGGCTCTGATACACAGAAAGCCGATTCGTGCCATGCTTGTGGACAATCGGTTCACCGCTTAGCTTATCGTGCGGATTTATCTACGGAGGTCGGAGAATGTAATATATTATGTACTTTAATTTCTCACATACTTCCGTCTTTGTAAATGTGTTTCCAGAAACACATTTCTTCGTCTACTGTTTTGACGGAATTTACAGTAAAGTAACTAAATTTAATATTGGCCTAAAGATTTTAAACTACGTGTCGTATAATTTATACTTTAGCCTCTTTGAAATGAGTCTTCAGAAACATCATTCTTCTATTGTGGACGGACTTCACAGCGAAGTAAGTGCAATATGAAGTATTATTTTTTTCTACTACAAAATGTTTGGAGTAGTAGAAAAAAAATACTTGGACGAAATAGGTAAATTTAATAGTGGCAGTTAAAACGTATAATTTATCGGAATTAAAATAGATGAACATAAATATCTTCCGCCCGCATCAAGCTTTCTGAATCTTCTTTTCGGCCTAATAAATTATTTCATTAGCTTCGATCTTTACAGACACATATCCAAATCAATTGCGTTTGTCGTTATATATGTACTACAGATGGTAAATATATGATAATGAAAACATTCCGTTAGAAATCCCCGATAACATAGGTTGTTTAAAAAACTACAGCCGTAAGCAGTCGTCTATTTTTTTAAATATAATAAACAAAATTAGTATATCTAAGTGACGGTGCCAATGGCAAATGCAATCAGGCCTCTCATTAGAACTATTGTTAAAATAATTTTAAAGCTTTAGTTAGTTAATTTATTCAAAATAATATCAATACTCTAAGACATATCTACATGAAAATATTCCAAAAAGCGTTGTTAATTACCGTGCGTGCGTAAACTATTAATTATACAGAGTACAATCACCTATGCGTGAGATTAGGTATCTTATATAACATTTAAGTCGCAATAACATTTATTGTTTAAATTATGCAATCATTACCAATTATATGACATTCACCGAATATTCTAAAGGGATCATTGTCTCGCTATTTCATTGAATCACGGGTTTATCTCTCACAATTTCAACAATTATTAGTTCTATTAACTATAATCTAGTTTTGAATTGAAATATTTTTTTGCCTTATTTACACAAGCACGGCTTGATTATTAAATGTCAAATTCAAATCTTGTTAAATATATAGTGATATATAGGCTCACGGTTAGGGCTGGTATTTAAAATATAATATCGCATTGTAAAGAAAACGTTTCACGAAAATAATTACTACTTCTTAACGCTAATATTGTGATCATCATTGCATTTAATTGTCAATTAAATTTCAATTCATATTAGTAACGCGAAAATGAACACAATATAGTGTATAGCGAACACGTCTAAATTACGTGCTTAATCATAATTCTTGCATATCATATTATTACTGATCATTTTATATAATATAATAGCAATGGAAAATATAAAAAAATAACATAATTTTACGAAGCCTATTTTTTTTTAATTTTAAGTAAATTATAATTTTGTAATGTAAATCCTTATCTAGCGAGCTTCATTGTCATGTAATTAGTTTTTGTTTACTAGAGTTGCCTCGAAAAGATAGTTTGTTAGCGATAAGGCCGCCCGTTGTTTTCTAATGTTATCTGACTATAAATGTCTTATTGATGAAACAAAGTCTTAAACATAAAAGATAAGTATACAGTTACATAAGGCGTTTCCAGGGTTGCTTTCAGGGGTGCATTTGCCTTTGTAAATTCGGTGTTTAGACTAGGATTCTTAAACCGTTGCATCATCAACAAAACATAAGTCTTGTTATTTAAAATAAAACAGTACAGAAATAGAATATTGACAATATTATTGAAACACTTTGACATCTTTGTATATGTATAGATGATATCATAAACAGGTTGCAAATATGCATAAGCCTACGCATTGCTCAAGATTGAATATTTTATTGTGACTATAAAAAATATTACTCATATAATATATGTAACATGTAAATTACAAATCAGCTTTACATATCTGAAAATAAATAAATAATTCATACGGCTGCTTTTTAAATTTTAAAAAGTATCTTAAATGCTTTGCGGTGTCCATTTAGAAACAATAAATTTCCAAATTTATTTTTACACTAAACTTGGTCATATTATACAAATATCATGAATAATCCCTTAATACTCATTATACTAATAATATGTAAGATTTTACTGGAATTAATACGTAGTATGTAGGCTTCGGTAATGAAAGCTATTGTTCACTTTTAATCAGTGTATCCATGCACATTTGCATACCAGGTGCCTCGGTATTAATTCAGACTATACATTTTAATGAGTCTACTTCCATTTAATGCAAATTCTACTTATCTTCACGGTACAGTGTGAGTTAAGACTTTATTCTCCTTATTTATAAACACTGAAATTAAAAGAAAATACTTTTTTAACGGATTGATTATTAGAGAAATAATAGAGGACACCGTGAGTCATTTCTGCAAAACCCCTTCATCTTTTAGTAGATATCAACTCCGGAGAAATAAATACAGATACTTAATATAACTTTTTCTACAGCTGATACTTTTTGACATTCAACACCCTTTGTCTTCAGTCACCGTGACCACGCATGCTGTTAAGCAGGCGAAACGTCGGAATTTTTTTAAATTATGTAAAATAATTATAAGTTTATATTAATACATAGCTTCAATCCGTTAAAAAAGTGTTTTCTTTAAATGTGTAAAAGTTATGTTAGTAAAAGACCATACTATGAATATTGAAATTATCTACGAAACGCCTCTAGCCATCACATAAATATACGCACTTTAAAACAGTTTGGTTGTGTCTACTGTCCTGGCTTTTATTATGTATGCTTATGCCATGCTTACGGCTCAAGGGGTTTGAATAACGAAACTCGAAACGATGCCGTGTTTAGTTTGACTGTGATTGGTCAACAGCACATCTATAAATCAGGCAATAAAATAGAAATTTCAAACTATCGTCCTATTTCTCTTCTCCCAACCCTCGCTAAAATTACAGAAAAAATCATTAACGTCAGATTACTGAATTATTTGGAAAAAGAATCTATCCTTGCCAACAATCAATACGGATTCAGACATAGTAGATCTACAGAAGATGCTACCACAGCACTGGTTGAAACAATAAGCTCCAAATTAGATGAAGGACAAAGGTGTATCGGTGTTTTCCTTGATCTAGCCAAAGCTTTCGACACTGTTTCAAGGCCATTACTACTTGAAAAATTAGAAAGACAAGGAATTCGTGGAAATATCCTCCGTTCGTTTCAGTCCTATTTATCCAATAGAAAGCAGAGGGTTCGAGTTGATGGGCATAGCAGTCAACTAGAAAACGTCTCATGCGGTTTGCCACAGGGAAGTGTTCTCAGTCCGACGCTTTTTTTAGTGTACATCAACGATTTATGTTCACTTCAGCTCACCAATGCTAAACTCTTTTCTTTCGCTGATGACACAGCTATAGTCTTCTACTCACACTCTTGGGAACAAGCCTCACGGTTAGCTCATTTAGGTCTTCGCCAAATCTCTCAATGGCTTTTAGATAATCTCCTTTCTCTAAATACGTCCAAGACCAAATACATATGTTTTCACATATCGAAATCCAGCAAACCAAACCCTATTCCCCCTATTAAATTACACTCATGTCTGAACCTTCACAACAAATGTAACTGTCCTCACCTGGAACCCACAAAAACAACCAAATACCTGGGATTAATTATAGATTCAAGGCTTTGTTGGAGCCCTCAAATAAACTATCTATGTTCTCGAGTTCGCAAACTTATAAATGTTTCCAAACGCCTTAGAAAACCTTCTGACCCACATACAACCAAGATAGTGTATACTGCATTATGCCAGTCGATATTATCTTACTGCATATCGGTATGGGGTGGAGCGGCATTGTCTTCGATGCTGAAAATTGAGCGCACCCAACGTGCCATTCTTAAGATATCCTATAGAAAACCTTTCCGCTACTCAACTTCAAAATTGTACAATGAAACAAAACTCTTAACTGTGAGACAACTATACTTAATAGTAATATGCAGACTTTTTTGGAAACAAACACCCACAACACCAAATCAAACCAAGCGCATACCTATATATAAGCAACCTAAAAATCGCACTTTTTTCGCTCAACGCTTTTTCTCCTTCCGAGGCCCATTCATCTTTAACCACTTCATTAAAAACAAAATTTTCACTAATATTACAAAAATCACATTACATACTTTTACTAAAAAACTCAAACAATATCTTGTTAAGCTGTCCTATACTGACACAGAAAACATTCTTATTGTACAAAAATAGTATAGATATAAATGTGTTATGTAGAATTAATTAAGCAATAGTGTTTAGATGTGAAAAGGAAGAGACTGGCTGCCCACAACACAGGGAATCCTAGTGTGGGGGCCAGTGCACTCTACTTTACTTAAATATTCCTGTATATTGTGTCTAATAAAGTTCTTTCTTTCTTTCTTTCTTTCTAGCATTTAGCAGATTTGTCAGCAACATCATTCAAATAACACACGCGGTGCGATCATTCTTACCGTTTCACAAGTGACAATAGTTCCGATTTAAATACCCGCTTAGGTGTTAATTATTTTATTATATTGTTGTTATTCCTATTTACACGAGACATATTTGAACAAAAATTTGTATTTTCTAATCTGCTGTTACAGTTACTCCGATGAATCATCAGTCATTACGGGATTACGGTTAAGTTTTTTCTTCTTTATAAACCATGAATTTTCTATTATAGACTTGTGTCTGACCCTATCTGCTAACTAACAAAACATTAAGTTTTTTTTCATATATTTATAAAGTGGTTCACAGTTGAAAATAATTTTTTATATGAATAATGTACCGTGACTGTATACTAGTGTGTATGCTTTATAATGTACTTGTACGTAAATATATTATTCATAAAAAAAAGTTCATGTAAACCGAGGACGGTCAAAGTAAATCAAATTTTATTCAAAACAGTTGCCAAAAAACAAGAACTGAGATAGCTTTGAAATCCTTTTTTATTGCCATTTTAGTCTCTTTCGTGTTGGTTTCGGGCAAAGGTTAAAAAACGTTGGTATTTTATAATTTTTTTACGGGCTTCTGCCACTTCTATAATATCAGGACTGAAAAACATTCAGTAACCAAAATGCATGCAGTATACAAACAACATTTTAATCTTATTTTTTTATATGTGCCAACACTTCATTGCTTTTGGTTTTTCTCAACTCCCCTAAAATAGGTCGCTATTTAGTTGGCGTAAAAAAAACATGGCAAATTTTTCCTCTCTCTCACGATTGGTAACGGATATAAAAACCCACAAAACGTTGCATTTGTCAAGTGCCATGGTCTATTGATTATATGTACAGACAGTACTATTACATCGCGAAATCCCTCCACTAATAATTTTTTTATCATGATTTTAAGAACTAGTGGCACCAGTAATCGTTTTTGGAATTACCGCAAAAGCAAATACCGCAATTAACGCATATTACAATTTTACAATCAATTGTTTTAGTTTTGATTAAATAACCAAATAATAAATTCGTGACGGTGAAGAAACTTCAGCTGTCACTGTACTGACATATTGCTATATTATCGCCATCTATTGAATGGAATTTGGACTATTTTGACAATTTTTTACAAAATGACATAATCTGTCCCATTTATTTAATACTAGCAGCCCGCCTTGTCTTCGTACGGGTGAAAGATATTGATATGTTCTTAAATATTGTGGAATATTTTTTTGTTCTACTTAAGTACCATAGATTTCGCAGCAGATGCAATGAAAGATATTTTAAAGGCATTTTTTTACTAATACTTCTGTAGTTTTAAGCAGTTTATTACTTTCATGCATTTAAAATATTGCCTATATTGACAAGTGATAATGTAGCACTGAAATGGTGAAATAATTTTTAAAATCGGTCCAGTACTTTCTGAGCCAATTCGTTTCAAACATACTTACATACAAGTATTTCCTCTTTATAATATTAGTATAGGTAGATTGATGTGTTTTATGTAGGGTTTATGAGTAGTACTGGTGTAAAAAATACAATATACTTGTTGTAAAGCAAAATATTAATATTTGCTGATAGTACTTATATTCTTAACAGATTGATTCGATTGAAAGGGTGAAAGGTATTGTTTTTCTATAGACAAGTTTATTATAGACAATTCGTTCCGCAATATCGGTCAGAGAGAAACTATGGTTTCTTTTAAGTTTAATTAAGTTGTGATCACCTTGGTGAAATTGGATTAAGTTTGGATTTTTTTGATTATCAAGTACAGAAGTTAAATAAACTTAGTTTTAGTAAAAAAATTAGATCAACACTTTGTATTTTTATATACTATTATTGAGATAAACCGATAAGTACAATTGGCATAATTTTTCTGCTTCATTAGCTAAATATTATTCATTAATAATTGTGTGAAATCGTATTAACTTCCATATAATTTACACGGCGGCCGTTCGAATTTGGTCGAGGTTTTGGATTTAGACTCCCACTATCCCTTATGTGTCATGACAGATACTTTATGTGTCATGAAATTCGTGTCTGTCTGTCTGTCTCTGACAGCTTCTCTACAGATTTTTTACCCTATTCAACTTGGCATCAAGTTAACAGCTATCTATTTTTATGCCCGGTATCCTAACACTGCCCTCTGGCAACATTAATGATTAAAATAATTTCAATAACAATTTGTTTAAGTCAAAATAACCGGATACGCTAAATGTCATTGCTCTCAATTCTAAATATTTCTTAATGTTCCAAGTTTTTTATCTATGTTCAATATGATTTGACCCAAATGTTTTTTCACATCTTTACTAAAGTTTTGCCGTCGTTGTAGATATATATTTAAAAACAAACCTTTTCTCGATGTAGTTTTTTCTCCGAATGAAATTGCATCTAAGTAGGTACGCGTTCTTTTATTTATTTTGTATGAATGTGTAGCAAGTGGGAAACGTTAGTTACGTATCCCGTTTTAAGGAAATTCTTATATGTACTGTAGAAAGGAGCACAGCGCAAGGACGACGACGTATACGCAGGTTGTTAACCTCGAAGTAAGAATGCGCGGGAGCCTGGCTGATCGCGGCATGAGAGGCATGACCGCCCGACATTCGACCTCCACATAACTTAAAATGGCAAAAATACCACACTAATGTCCCCTAAATGTTTTTAAAGCCGCCACAGAAAACAAAGTCTCCCATACAATTTTTAAAACCGACGTCACAAAACAAGTAAACTTACAATAAGACCTGTGTAAAATGTAATTTTATTTATTTCGTACTCGTCCAGCTAAGTTATATTATATGAAACAAAAAAAATGCTAAAAAATTTGTCAGCAAGAAAATACAAAATACAAAGACGAACTATCATAAATAAATGCCATTCAATATGGGTGTATTTCATTTCATTACTTAGAATGAGGCTCGTACATACGCTATTTGTTTATTCCTTTAAAGCTAATCCAGGAAGATCTTAAGAAATTGCGGTTTCACATTAATATGCACATATAAAAACTGTTTAGTTGGGACCCACATCATCTATCGATTCCCAAGCCTTAAAAACCAGTTACTGAACGCGTTTGACAGCTTATACAAATGAAATAGTAATGCGTTTTTATAAGGATACTTGATATACGCCGTAAGCAAATACTGGCTACATGTCTACATAGTACCTGAGTTTTTACTGGTATGGCAATTATGGCCTTCTTAGAATTACTACGATTTACCGTTATAACCTATAAAGGTTTGTTAAATGCAATCGCTAGTTGCAGTTGTGTTTATTTTGGGACTAGCGAATTTAACACCTTGTCTGAATTTAAGAGAAACGACAAAAATATAGCCGCATTCACTGTTACAGGCTACATATTTTCTGTATAATAAGCTCCAAAGATAAATACAATTTTGCAGAGCAATGTTATAAACAACCTTAGCCTCAATTATGTATTTTCAATTGTTAGCGATAACAGCGAATAATATGTGCTATATTTTAAGAATAGGTATATTTTTCAACGAATTATATTCTTTGTATACGTTAAGAAGAGGTTCTAATTCAAAATAGTAATTGATTCACACTGCTAATTGATCGTTTATTAATAATGCTAACAACATAGTATCGTAGAATTGTTTCCCGCGGCACGTCTTTTTTGCGTTTTCATAATGAATCATTGTCGTATTGATTGGCTCATACATGCTTTTTGTTGCATTGGCATTTACAAAGCTTTGATTTCCATTGAATTTGTAAAGCAATATATATAATATATATTATATAATAATAACCTTACTTTAGAACTTACATTTCATGGTGTATCTATGGTGAATTAATACCACAGTTGTATTTATACTTATTTTATTAGCATGATATTATACTATTTACTATTAACTAAGTCCTCTTATTTTTCTTTTTGTCAAATTGTATTTACACTGTGATGAAAAGAGACAGAGTACAACTTTAGTTAAAATTGAGTAATTAGACTGTTTAAGTTTTATTTATTTAATTATGAGTAATCTAACAGATTATACTTATACATATTATAAGGCAAAACACTAAGACAATACAGAAAGCCAAAAAAGATTACATAGATAAACAATATATGTATATAAAACAGAAAACAAGCAACTAAATACATTAAAAAAAAATAAAGTAAACTGAAATTTAATATTTAAAACAACAAATAATACTTAAATGAAATCAACATATAATCCTTCATTTAAGGAGTGTGAACTGTGAATAATCCTAATAGTGACCATAAGACAAACAATTGTCAAACATTTAACCATTAACATCTAAATTTCTTATTAGCCGTTGATTAAAAAAATAATTATGCATTTACGCCCAAACTCAATAACCTATCTCAATCCATTTTTGACCATTTGAGATAGACATCTTAAGTCAAATATGGATAAAAGTGTGCCAATAAATCGGCGGATTTTAATAGCCATCTGTGGTTACAAGCTATCCACGGTAGGTCGGATCGGTGTATATGGATAGATCTTTGTATGAAAATGACAATTCAACTGCGCCAGTATCAGTTAAAAATCTATTTCATATTGTTTTAACATAGAAATGCATATTTATATATTATTTGTTTATATTAATTATAATATGAGTGTAAAGAGCGAAGAGATTGAATTCTATCAGTCTCCAAAAATGGATTGTCTTTATTGGGATGCAGATAGTAGATCGATCGACTGTCACGGTCTGTTCTCCGATTGTTCACTATCTGAGATTGTTGATTGATTATTGGGTTTGGGCGTTAAACGTTTTATTTTAATTAATATGAGAATACATATTTCTACATCGATAGATATGAACACTTTTTAAAAGATAAAACAGTAATTTGTGCACAATATATGAAACATTTGAGACTTTATTAGTGAAATACCTACAAGACATTGTATTTGATTTCACCAATGATATTTTGATTTAGGCACAATTTTACAATACGCTGATTGGATCTCTGAGTAACAATGTTTCTTTAAATAGAATTAGGCTGTTAAATGTGAAGGCTACACTTCAAAATACAATGCAATAAACTGCCACGAACGCATGCGATTATTGTAAAATGCATTGAGCAAGAGTGCATTTTAACGTGTTAAAACTTTCCTCTATTGTTGTTGATTCCCTAGACTCTAGAGGTTTCAAAGCAAGCTCTATTATTAGATTACTCTAGAGATAAGTATGAAACAGCACACTTCGAAATAGGATCTTAAACAGGTCAATACCTCGATTGACATTGGGATTAATCAGGTATGGTGTCGCGATCTAAATGTGAGAGTTGCCCTGGCATCTCTCCAAGTAGACCGCTACATTATATTTATGAGCCAGACTAAACAAATTATGAGGTAAAGAAGGAATAGTGTTTACTGATTTTTTTACGCGAACATAATTTATAGTGTTGAACAGTAATTAAATAATAAATATATCGTTAATATACTAAAGCGGATGCTATAAAGTACATCGCTTATGAAGAATATAAGTTTATTAAAAGAGAAAGAAGCCTTTTTATGCCTGTGCGTAATGCACACGTCGCAATGTTCTCTAATGATGTTTCTAATAACTTGCACTAAATGAAGACGTCGTTAGATGTTTCCGTATTTGTCATTATCGTATAGGAAACTGTTGAGTGACAGAGTGTTGGTAACACTTCCTGCCATTAGGAAATAATGAAGACTTAGTTATTTCTATACTTTAGCAGTAAAATGTGAAGATGTTATTTTAATTGTTTCAGGATTGATCCTCCTCTCCAACAGACGCAGTTTCAAATGGACGCCAAGAAAACTATACCAGCTACACAGCAACCGCTAACTCAGCAACACATAATGGCACACCATGTTCATCCTGACCAAATATATACTCAGCAGCAAATGTCAAATCACGTAACATCCAACCCACCGGTACAAAATCAGCCAAATGGCGTTATACATCAGCAACAACTCATACAAAATCAATATCATGCAACCATGACCGCTAGATCACCCCTTTTAGAAAATAGACATGAAATATATGGAACCAGTCATAATCACGAATACGCAAGACATTATGGCGCAAATGACAACTACAATTATCAGCAACAGCAATCTCCAACCACTGAAAGAACAGAACAAATTATTCATACAGATCATAATGTTAATCACGATATTGTACATAACATCCCGAAGGGGTACAACGCCGAAGTTTATCAAGACTATTTGAAACGTAACCCACCGAAAGACAATAACCAAATATATCAAAATCATCAACCTATGTATAGACCTAATATGAATCAATATGGTTCAAAACCTTATTTGCCATATTCTAATAGAATAGGACCTCAAAGTAATACGGAGCTTTTGAGGAGACAGTACAATGAAATCCAACAGCTGAAAATGCAACAGCAACTCCACTATCAGAATCAGGCCCAAATGCACCAACAACAAAAATTCGCCGAAAGGCAACTCCTATTGCAACAAATACACGGAGTGCAGCCTCCACCTAACTTACAAAACAGCATTTACTCTGACAGTTCGTATAGAGATTTGGATAGGTACGGTAGTAGAAATGATTTCAAAGACTATACAGGAGATATTCAGAAAGATGTAGATAAGTATGCCAAAAATAATGAATATAGAGAGATAGAGAGGCAAAATAAACAGTTCCAAGAAGCGCAATGGCAACATAATCAAGAAGGATTTAAGGAGATTGAACGGTATAGAAGTCCACCAGAGGAGAAGACAAATCACAGATCCCCACCAACGGATTTTAATAACCAACTAAAAAAGCACACGGGTTCGATGTCTCCGATGAAGTCTAGCGAATCCAGTTCTCCTAGTGTAAAGTCCCCATCAACTGAAAGTCGCAGAAGTAGCAGTGGCCAAGCTTTACGTTCACCAACAGCGCAAAGAATTCCTTCTGCCCCTGTTACTATATCCGGAATGCTTTATAAGCAGGGATCCGACGGCCTTAAAGTGTGGCGGAAGAGGTGGTTCGTGCTATCTGAATATTGTTTATTCTACTATAAAAGTGAGTATTTTTATATTTCTAATGAAATGTAAATAATGTTACACATACATTTGTACTTTTATCTTTATAGGTCAAGACGAAGAAAAACTGTTGGGGTCCGTTCTTTTACCATCCTATAAGGTATCCGCCTGTACTAGTGAAGATAAGGTAATGAGGAAGTACGCGTTTAAATTAGAACACGCAAATATGCGGACGTATGTATTAGCAGCAATGGATCAAGAAGCTATGATGAAATGGGTTAAGGGACTAACTATGGCTGCACTTATGCAAAATTACAGGTATGTATGTTTCGTAGTCAAATTTCAGGTTCGTAGTCCTACAATTACAAAGGTATTAAAAAAATCAGTGGCGCAGGGCGCTACAACCGCTTTTAGGTCTTAGTCTCAAATGTCTGAATCTGTTTCATGATCATTTTTACATCTAATAGGCAAGTAGGTGATCAGCCTCCAGTGCCTGACATACGTTGTCGACTTTTTTGGGTCTAAGACATGTCGGTTTCCTCACGATGTTTTCCTTCACCGTTCGAGCAAATGTGGAATGCGCACATAGAAAGAAAGCCCATTGGTGCACAGCTGGGGATCGAACCTACGACCTCAGGTATGTGAGTCGCACGCTGAAGCCACTAGGCCAACACTGCTCACAAAGGTATTACTTGCAACAATATTTTTACTGTGATTACAATTAGAACATAGTTTGCATGCAACGCGTGAAGTATTGTTGAAATGAAATAATAGAAACAATCTTTCAAATATTTCCAACACACAAATTTACATTATTTACAATGTTAATCACCTACCCAGTAATAATAATAATGAAAATTGATTAATAGAAAAGAAAAACAAATTTAAAAAGTTTGGTCCCTGTAGCAGTGTACCTTTAATACTGGCAGCATTTCCTCGCTGTATTGCGATACTTATTCATTGAGCAAGGAAAGCACCAGCTCTGGGTCACCGCTACTCACCACCAGGCGCCAACTTAAATCCTGAGCCCCAAAAAATAAAGACAAAAAAGTAAAAATCAGTTTATTCGTTATACGTGACTTAGGAATTTATTCAACTCGTTTTTTTCCAGCGAACACCAACGGAAACAAATTGAGCGAACTGCAAAACCAGAGGTACGTATTATCGTGTGCATACCGTGAATCGATGCAAGTCCTCAATCAATGCGCTAGAGCATAACCAAGGACAGTCACCGGTTTATAGGCATAACTGTAAATGTTGATCGGTGTCAATACTAACCGCTCAGGATTTTCTTATTTTAAGTAATTAAAGATAGACATATGTACTATCGAACTCAATTGATATCTTAAAATAATTGATTATATGTTTACAACGTTTTATTTGATTAATTTGTATTAAATTCAGTGAGAGGTTTTTATTGCGTCTGTCGTTGAGAGTCGGAATTTAATGATGACGACAATACATAATGCGATAAAATAAAGTCGTGGGATTCAATTTATGTATAAATATGTGGGTTTGAAGTTCAAAATGTATAACATATATATATGTATATACAATGTAGTTTCTTTGTAACACAAATTTGAAAAGTTGAAAGGAAACACTTTTTTACCGGATTGAAGCTATGTATAATTGTAAACATATAAATTATTTAACATAATTTTAAATAACTTAATAAAGGCATTTTTAAAATACTTTCAGGATGATGATATTCCTGGACCCACATACGCAAATGCACCTCCTAAACCACGACGTTCAAATGATGGATACAATTCACCAGGCTCAGACATGTTAGTGTATATATGCGCTGTTTTAGTGAATCAAAGTAATAGTTACAAAATTCACCGACCTATTACTATTTCATTAGATAAAAAAGAGTGGAGGAGAGTTTATTGCCAGTTCCTCTCTTCCGTTCTATGCCCTTGATTTGAGAACTTTGACTTTCATAAGTGTACATTATGTTACCTGAATGAATAAATGATTTTTCAATTTGAATTTGAATTTCAGATACGATCCAAATTATGATCTGTTGATCAAACCAGAGTCTCAATATAATCAAAACACTTCGAAGCAGCATCAAGATCAATATGGAAGTAAAGTGAATCAAGATGCTTATGCAAGAACTCCACAGTCGCCTCCCCAACAACCTCTGTATCAAACAAAAAGATCTAACGATTTACACAATGTTTCTGGATCGAACCACGAAAGGCCTCAAGAACTGTATAAATACCCACAATCGCCCCCTTTTGAAACAAGACGTCTTCCCGATGAAAACATGTATCAATCAAATAATCCCTTCTTACAAAACTATTCAGGACAGGAATCTCGTATTCCGCCTCTTGAATCTCAAAACAATGATCAAAAATCCATAAAAAGTTATGGAGAAAATTATCCAGAATCAAAAACACGTAATGATCCCAATGTATATGCTAGAGATGTGTATGGTGAATTGGATCAAAAGCCGGTTCCAGCAAACAGTGTAAATGATCGAATTATGGAGAGGCGAACGCCCGAAGCATACGGGCGCTCCACTACGTTGTCGAGTTATAAAAACAAACATGGTGATTATGAAGATGTATACTCCGCATATTCAAGTGAAAATCCCGCGAAGTCACCTAATTTATCACTACATCGAGACAATATTAGTTTGTCAAGTCAAAAACAGCAACAAAAGCCCAGTCAGGTAGGTTTCAATTGATTACTGTAATGCATTTTTGTGGTTGAGTTCTGCAAGAGATGGAATTAAAAACAACATATAGCTTTTGCCTTGATTTTGTATACCTTAGGTATTCGTATACAAAAACTATAATATTTACTTATTTTATATTATATTCCTATAATAATATAATCGTATACCATGTACTCTTTGCAGACTCAAGAGAAAGTGTTTAGCGGGCCATCAGTCCTTCGAAGGAAGAAAATGCAAGCTAGTGGCATACAACCTCCCATGCCTAGGCCACATAGCGCAGACTTTCTAGAGTACGAAGCTAGAAACGAATCATTGAATAAGACAATGCCAACAAGAAATAATTTAGATCTTCATAAAAATCCACAGCGGCCTAAATCAAGTCTTGACATAAACTCATATTACGACCCCAGTTCAGAAACATATTACTCGGAAGAGAGCTATGCAGAAAAAATGAGACAGTCCGCCCAATATTTGCAGCAACAAGGTCTTGCACCTCGTAATATACAGATACCTCTCGCTAAATATGCGAGTGGTTTAGCTGAAAAACAATTGCAGTCTCCCTACGCTCACACACCAAACAACAATTATGAAATGGAATTTGGCGCAAAACAACGCGATAATATCAGCTACACCTCAAAATACAGTGACCTGGAAGGATTAAACTCTAATTGGATGCTGAAAGAGAAAGATTTAGAACAACAAAAGGATTACTTGAATCGAAGTGGAAGTGTAATGAGCGATGGATCGAATGGAAGTTACCTCAAAGAAGCAAGTAAACTGGAACCTAATTCTGATGGTTTTATAAGATCTGCCAGTGCACGATTACCTTCTACGGAACGTGATGGTGAAAAGAAAGTTCAGCAGGTATTAATGATTTTTATTCTATTTACTCCCATTAAAAGTTCTATACAATATTTTAACTTATTGGTGTTGGTTACAGCGCGAGGAATCAATGAAACGCTTATTGGAATGGAAACAAAGAATGTTGCAATCTCCTTTGACTAGAAAAAGCACTCCTGCAACTATTTCCTTAGCAAGATCTCTAAATCAGAGTCGACAGTCATTAAGATCAGATCAGTACAAACCTAAAACATACTCAAATAATTCATATAACAGCTACTCATCTGATGACGAAGGTTAGTGTCATAGCTTTAATAAATTAATTAGACAAAGAGCATGTTTCTCTAAACAAATTTTTAAAGCATGTAAAAATTAAGTTTAGTGTGTCGTACGCATGATAATTCGTGTTCAGTGTATTTGGTAGTAAAATACGAACTAGTCATTAAAGTCCTCGGCTAATATAAGTAGAACTAATAATATTTAGTTTAAAGTATTTTTACATGTACTTCATTTACTTTATAAGTATAAAAATGCCATTACATTACCTACTTGTTTATAATTATTATATTTTATTGTATTAAACTATAAACAAGCAGCCTTTGATGACTTCGCTTTGCGGAACGGTACCTTCCTGCCTGCTGGGATATGTCACTAACAATCGCATTATAATGGTGTTGGGTCAGTAAACCTATATAATTATTGTAGATTATATATGGAAGCCGTAGATCGTAATTTCATAACTTTATTTGGAAAAGGTGCAATAATTACTAACAATCAAGTATTTTCAAATGCAATAACAATATTATTTGGAAAGTAAGAAATTAAAATTTGGTTTCGCTTTTGCACCTCAGAGGAAACACCTGGGACTGATCAGCAAAACTCAAGTGCTATGCAGGCAGGAAGGTCTTACATAGAGGGAATAGAGAGTCCCTCAATAACTAAACCAAAATCCCCTCACGAGCCTTGTTCTGTCCTATTGCCCGATCCAAAATTCGAAATAACAAATGTTAGTAAAAATGACAGCAGTCTTCAAAACGCATACGAAAATATTAATGTAGAAGAATCCATGGCCGAGACTTTAAAAAGTAACACACATGAAGAAAACATTTACGAAGACCACATTCCTCAGCTTATCGATATGCCTGAAGAGATTGAACAGACATCAGCAATTATTTGTGATGGATATGAAACTCACGAAAGTGAATCAGAATCAGAAGCTCAGCTCGAATATACAGATAATGATTTAGATGAAGTACTTCTTGAATCGGATACAGAAACATCTAAGCAAGATAATAACGAACTTGTAAGTAATCAATCAGAAACCCCGCCAATTTTACCATTAAGTGAAGATCATTACTTACCGATGAGCCCTAGAAAATTATTGCCAATAGAACCAGCACATAAAATGATTTTAGAAAATTTAAGCGTTTTCGATCAATCTATGCCAACAACTTATGAAGACAATCCATATGTAGAAATGAATTTGGGAGGGGAGGAGGATGATATGCAGACTTATGAAATTGTTTGTGTAAATAATGGTAAGATGGTTGAACCAGTGTACATGGAGTTGAATAATCTTACAGCAGCTGATCAAGAAATAGAAAATAATAATTTAAAAGATTGCCACTCAGATACAGCCTCTAATTTTGCAGACACCAAAGATCCAACATTGAGGAGAGTGTCAAAAACTGAGAAAAATAAAGAAAAGGCGGAAGCGTCAGACGCTGATGATGAATGCTCTAAAGATCTATCAATAGATGCTCCTTTTAGTAGATTAAGTATTTCAGATACATTCCGTCCTGCTTCGTATTATCTCAGTGGTAGTTCTGTGATATTGGATAGGCAGGATAGTCCTGATAGTGATATCTTACCACCTCCACCCATTCCAAGTTCATCTCCACCATGCGAAGAATTAAACGATGAAGCCTTGTCCAGATATATTTTAGACAAATTAGATAAATCCGATATATCTCAAGATAATTCTATTTTAAAAATGTTAACAAACGAAAAACAAAATATGAATAAAATGAAAAGAAAAGCGACTTCGTTAATGATATACGGTAGCCGAACTTCAATTCACGATACTCTTACTAGAGGTGAAAAAATTAGACATAATAGAGCGAGCTTAACAAACGATAGGAGTAAATTATTTGATGAAAAAGAAACGATCAATCTATTAAATCGATCTTTATTCGATTTGAAACACAATTCTTCAGATTGTATTGACTCTGATTCATTTAGAAGTTGTATTGTTGACAGAGATTCATCGAGATTGTCTTTAGATTCCGATGTAAGTAGTAAATTTGAGATTACTCCATCAAATGTATCTTCAGAACTTACAAGCTTAGCTGACGGTGAATCGATATATGATTTACGTAATTCAAGTGACTGCGCCGATGGTAATTTATTCCGAAAGAACCAATTTATTTCAGAACCATATTCATTAAGTCAAATTGAACGCAGCGATTGGGTACAACTTAACAAAACGTCAAACGAAAGAGATACATCTTGTAATATAGAAGAAACTGAAATGAATAAAACAGAAACGTCAAACAAAAGCGAAAATTTGAATACAGTATGTTCCCACACACGTTCATCTAGTACACCTGTTAGTTGTAAAAGCAATATTATTCGTGATAGATCAAATAGTCAGGCTTTAGAATCGAAGCGTTTAGACACACAGTACAAAAATATTGCGGATCACACATCGGGATACATTGGTTCACAGAGTTCTTGTAGCTCACTCGGTGTTTCTCATTCTCCTATATCATTTTACACTAAGTATTCAAAAGGAGAAACATTGCTGAGAAAAAACTTGAATAAAACTACAGATAAAATAAAGGAAATCAAGAAGATCAATATTAAAGAAAAATATAACGCTTCATCGTCCACCACTAGTTTTCACAGCAGAGAAAGTTCTGCCGAGCACAGTGCCCCCTACTACTATTCTGATCTATCATCACAAGAGCATATTGATATTTTGCCAACTTCTCATTTTATGAAAAATACTAACATTCACAGAAAATTAAATAATCAACGACGGAAAGGCCTCTTGCATAAACGGAATGACATAACACATATACATAATCCGATCCACAGTAACAATGTTTTTGTATCCGACAATTCGTTTGAATTGGCAGCTGCTAGAAGTGTATCCGTTGAATTTCTAAGTGCAACGGAAAAAGATCCAGAAATAGATATTAAAAATTTATATGAATCGTCGAGTAGTAAACGCTCAAAAATACCAGAGTCCATTGGATTATTGGGTAGTCTAGGCTGTAAAAGAAATACAAGTAATGCAATGTTTTCATCAGAAGAAAAGTCAGCATCCGATCATTTAGAATTACAACAACGAAATTTGTTGAAAGCTAGGGTTTCTACTGGAAGTATGTCCTCACACTGCAGTGAAAACTCGTCAAATACTGTATATTATGACGCTGAAACTGAAGCGACTACATATGAGAATGTTTTTGTTGGAGAAAAACATTGGGATGAAGATCAGCTATGGAGAGATAATTTAAGAAGAGTCTCTCATAGACATGCTCGATCAATGGATGATTTAGATGCTTTGCCTGAATCTATAAGTTCTAATAACACACCCGATTTTAATAGCATTAAGCGCGTTAAGAAAGCTTTGTCAAATAATAAGTTAAGTAGAAACGTTACTTATGTAAATTGCGATGTACAAGCAGAGATTTTAAGAAAGGATAAAAAACTGGGCCATGCTATTCCTGATGAAAATGATGTTTATGTTAGTCTTGCAAATGACATTAATATAGCCTCAGATAACATAATTGTTGATGAAGGCGTCTATGAACAATTGTCAATCGATACAACTGAAATATCCTCAAATGGCATATGTAACACTAACGCGAAGCAGTTGAAAAACAATAGAAAACAGTTTGAAATAGATAGAGAGACATTAAGGCAGTGGGATTTAATGTCGAGTGGATTAATGAAAGATGGTTCAAGGCAAGTGCGGGGTGCGGTTATGGGTGTTAACGTAAACGAAGCTGCATGCACAGGCAACAAAATTGAAAATGCAAGCAAGGGAAGTATCCACTAAGTTTCTGTGGTCCAGTTAGTAACTATGTAAGTTAAACTTATATTCATTTATACGCAAAGCAAAGTCAATTTTGGCATTTTTATGTATATTATTAAAAAAACACCACACCAAAAAAACACCAAAAACAAAACATGCTTGCGTACTTATTATGTACACCTTGTACATAATAAGTACGCAAGCATGTTTTGATGTTAACACTGTATATAGCACTGAACTTGTAAATACATGATACACACTTTATCATGTTGAAACTAGTCTATACTAAAGCTATTCGTAAAGATAATATATCGTTAATTCATTTCTTGCAGCATCCTTAACAATATCAGGTACTAACATAGAATCTAACACAAACAATAATCAAATTCAACAAACATTATCAAAGAAATCATTTGTCGGGAGTAATACATCTATTGGACGTAGTAATAGAGATGGGAATATACCAGTAAGGGCAGTCAGCCCAAGAGTAAGATGGGTTGAAGAGAAAGCAAATGAGCATTACACGTCACAACAGATTAGTGCGTCGCAGCAAAATGTAAGTTATATGTTATCTATACTGTTTTTACTCTGCGGTGACTATGCCTTAAATATAGAGAAATATCATTAATGCATGAATTATATTAATTAAAAAAAAATTGGGTAAGCCTTTTATTGAAAACGCTCCATACTATAATACACAAATTCTTAACTACAGAATACGGATATTTGCCTTTGCCTACTTCTTAGAAAAAAAGTGCAAGACAAATAGAAGTTTCGCTTTATTTCTCAAATACGAGATTAAAAAACTTCAACTTACCTGACATTACAGCTTAATATATTACCGGGCACAGAAGAATCTTGGGCCACGATAAGGTCCCCTTCTCGGATTTCCCAACAGCCTGTAAGCGCTGTCAGTCCCAGAGTTAGGAGGAACACTGAAACTGACGAAATGGTATATAGATTGTCTTTTATTTAATTTGTTATTCTAACATACATACCAGTATTCCCTATTTCATTTAAGTTCTTTCAATTTTGTTTAGATTACTTGGGTGTATACATACCATAAGATCGTTATTAATGAAAGTTAAATAACGTTTTATAAAATAATCTTTTAATCTGGAATTTAAATTGTAAAAAAGAGCGGTCTATCACTATCTGTCAAACGTTGACAATATGTCAACTGACTGTTATCTACACACGAATGCGCCAGGCGCCAACTGCAACGCCGCGAAATTTAAACGTCGGTTGCCGGTATTATTTTAAACAAAAACGATTAATAACGTTCTTAAATATTTTTTTTTGTTTTGTTTTGTTTTATTTTATTTGTGTTTTGTACATTATGTTGCATTATTTGTTGGGTATAGCAAAAGATGCCTCGAGAATTGGTAGACATACCAACAGCTGGTGAACTCCTGGGTCGGAGTCATGAAGAATTAGTTCTCCTTCTCATACAATTACGTCGACGGCATGCTGCAACACATCGATCCATAGAGCAATGCTGCCACCAAATACATAGTATAGAGGTGCTTTGCTTTTTTACGTTTTACGACCTTGTTTCTTTTTACTTTTATAATCAGTTTAAACACTCCAAAAATAATATTTTTTTTAATTACTAACAAAGTTTATCCCTTCTAGGAATGTCTTGGTTCTTTAAAAGCATTAGAACGAGAGGAGAGTCTACGAAGGCTAGAAAAATTGAAGATGCAATTAATGGAGCTAGAACAACAGTATGCAAAAAGCAAACCCCTTGTTCAATTAGTGGATAATATGGTCAAACTGGGGTCATTGTACAATAAACCTGGGTCAACAATTGAGCGCCTTGAGAGAAATCAAAGGCTTAGGCATAAGGTTCTAGCCGAGCATGCAGTTGAGCAACAACGGTGTGTACTTAAAATGTATTAGTAATATTTAAACAGAATATATATTTACATATATACAAATTAAATATCCAAGAATATGTTAACACAATCATGACCGAAAAACTAACATAACAGAACTATATTGGTGATAAACAATCATTTGAATACTTCTGTCTGTTGATACATGTTTTAAAATTAAGTTTGTAGATAGTAAATATTAATTAATTAATTACAAATAATTTTAACAGTCCTATTCAGTATTGGCATTATCTAGTAACTTCGCCTTAAATTTTTAGGTGGTTGGAAAGTGCTGCAGCTGGCAAACCATTGGAAACAGAAGCAGCAAGAGCAAGAGTTGCTGAACTTTGGGCTTTGGAACAAGAGTTAGCTGATGAAGCGTCCATACTGCAAGGACTCAAAACTGATAAAGATGCTATCGAATCATTGCTTTCAGGTGAGCTTATTACAACATACTCTTAATTTTTTTTTGCCCAGTATTATGGCTTAATTTTTATACAGCTGCATATATTTGAAATGTAGATATCTAAGACTTGGGCTAGGAAATAAGAATAGTAGCGCCTAGTTTTAGCGACATAAAATATAAAAATTGCCAAATTAGTAAAATAATTTTTAAACCATTTTACTCAGCATATTATTAAAAGACACTTTCTCAAGCATCGAAAAGAAGTATTGAAGAAGTTATACAAAATTTGTTTCATAGGTGTTCGTAGCAAGTTGGACACAGTGAATTTAGACGATCAACTTCATGGGGGTGGCCTTGAGGTGGAATTGGCCAGAGTCCACACTATGCTGGCGCACAATTCTAAGGTTTATAAGGTTTTCATCTATACAATGCACTTATTATTTTATCACATAGTCACCTTTTGCTGTAGCTTTATTATTTTGTTGTTTAGAATATACATTTTTTATTAAGGGATAATTGTTTGAAAATTGTCTAAAAATGTCTTTTAATTAGTTTTACATATTATAAAAATAAAATTATCTATTCGTCTCTTTCAGTCAAATTATGTTTATACTGTGTTGAAAAGAGACAGAATACATTTAAATTTTGAATTATTTGTAATAGATTGATGGCCATTCTGTCCAAAACTTTAAATAATATATAATAATTTAAAATAAATGCAACAATTTTCTGATGAATTACAGAAACTAGAGCAGACGGTTGCTGAGAACGCCCGATTGGAGCGCGAATTACAACAGTTGCGTAGGGCGTTACGAGCCAGGAGGGCTACTCCACAGCCCACCCATTCACATCCCACACAGCCTGCACAGCCCACTCATCCTACAGCCATGTTAGAAGATGGTTAGTATCATGGTAAAAGTTGTATATAAGATGGTTACCACCCACTTATATACCACTTATATAATTAAAGAAAAAAGGAAAAGCGTTCAAATCTTTAGAAATTTCCTGTTCTAAATTTTTCAAAAATAAAAAATACACAGCGCCTACTGACGTCATTTTCTACAGAGCTTTATCAATACGTGAAAACTAATATTTATTCGTTATAAATAGTACAACACTTCTGTAACAAGCGCGCGTATATTTGTTACTAAACATGCAAGAACACACTTCTTTAAAATAATAAATTTCACTAATTTCGCTGTTTTAACTATGAATATAGTTTCCATAAAACCTATGTAATTAATTACAAAATAAAAAAATTGTAACATGTGTCCTGATGTGATGATGTGTGTGATGTTAAATTAACAAAAATTCGCATTTGATTAAAAATTTAAACACAAATAAAGACAAACGTGAGAAATTATAAAAAACTAACCAAAGATTATTTAGAAAACCAAAAAATACTTACTATTAAAAAATAGTAGAACTTTCAGTTCACTCAACCGAATAAAAAATGCCATTAATCAACATTAATCGTTGCTCGAATAATATATGCCCCTTTTAGAAGCTTAGCCTTCAGCTGTGGTTTGTCCTAGTAATGATTAACGTCAATATGAAGTGATTAATCGAATAGCCCGTAATATAAGTTTCTAATAGCAATACTATGACATTGTTTTGCAGAAGTTTCAAGAGTCCAGCAGTTGGTCACAGCTCTTCAAAGGCAGCGTCAAGAGTTAAGTCGCGCCGTGAGGCACTTGACCCAGCAATCCCAGGTCTTACAGACGACACAAGATTCTATGCCAGGTACAGTAAAAATTATTTATTTAGAGGTTAAAGATACCGTTTTTATCACCATGGTTACCGGTGTAATTTCCATCTAAAGACAAGTAAACATGATAACAAATATGGCACTATAGTCAACCTTTTATAATAGGATGGCGTAAGTTCAAACTGGACACATTTTAGATCCGTCTCAATGATATATTAAGACAGCTAACTATGGCCACGTCTGTGATTTTTTGAGACCTATTTATAATGAATATAGTACGTGATTTGTTTCTATGGTTACCATTTTACCAACCAACCACGGAAAATTTTCGTACCAATTCGACTTAGGGTCCATTAAGAAAGGAGCGTACCAACTCTTAAAAGGGAAGATGCACTCGTAAGCCCTCTGACAGAGTATCCATGGGCGGGAATATCACTTAACATCAGATGATCCTTTTTTTGACCTGTGTTCTACAAAAATCAAACGGTCTATCTATAGTCCACGTTATAATTCACAGAAGTGAATCATATTTTGTTTTTTTTTAATTTCGTTAAGTCAGCCAACAGCCAGAATCATTAATTAAAAAAATTATTTCAAGATAGAGGTTAAACGGAAGACGAAACAACGACATGTTCTGTCCATATCGTTTGGTCAGCCGCGTCTCTAGACATATACGCGACAAAATGCGTCATGCTACACCCATTTGACCAAAAACCCAGAACAGCTTCGAGTTTGCGTTGACCTACTCGGAACTTGTGAACAACAGTTTATTTTAATTTTATTAAAATAAACTTATGGTCATAGTTCATTTTGCCATATATTTTCTTCCAGGTAAACATCGACCACTATCATTCTGGCAAGAAACGAATCTAGATACTGGCCATACAATTGATCACGGCCAGGATTATGAGTACGAAAGCCATCCAGTCCACTACGGACAGACGGAACCATTGTATGTCGATACTAGACCTAGTGATATCACCTCTCCCATGACCAGTGAGGACATGCAGCATTCAGCATTTGGTACGTATTCGTTTTTGAACTTCGACACTAAGTGCTAAGTATGACAACAATGTCAATAAATTTTGACACAAGGGAATCTTGAATGATCATGGTGCATTCGAATTGTGGCTGTGTTAAGGGATTTTTTAGGTACACATTTTACTCGTACGTAGGTACGCACACTTGTCCAGACAAATAGGTCTGAAGCGTAAAAAGAAACAGATGCTATCTGAATATATGACCCACATTGTAACTTTACTCGATGATGATAATCCAAGGTGGTAGCACCCTGTATGGCCTATTTATTTCATAATCCATGACATAAAAAAAAAAATATATTATTATTATATTAATACATACAATTACACTAAAAATATAGCCAGAGATTGAATACATAATATTTAACTACAAAAAGAATCAGAAATCTACAAAAGGAATCAAACAACAATAATTATTCAATACATCTAAGTGGTACCCAATTTGGCTTTTGAGTGATGGTGTACAAGTGAGGGTATGTACGTGAAAGTGTGCATGTGCTCCTGATGCAGGAGATTTCGCGCTATGGATATAATTAATACCGATTTATTTATTATTATATTTTTATAGACTTCAAAGGTATTCAAATATATTTACAACAACTTATGTAAATTTCTACTAAAACTTATAATTGGCTCATATCGGCACCATTGCTTTTACTAAACCCAAAATGCATTGCAGGTCATCTATCAAACGTCGAAAAGCAAGAAATCAAAACGGTGCGTATAGTGAAACGCGAGAGTGAGAGACGCCAAAGAGACAGAGAGCGCTCCCTCCAGCCAATGTCCGATTGGTCCACCAACATCACGACCAACATCGACCAGTTTCTCGAGGAAGAGTTGGTCCAACCCATCAACAACTATCGGGCGTCCTCCGTCCCAAGAACGGATTACTCCAAATTCGAGGAATACTACGCGAAGCAAAATAAAGAGACACCATATTTGAAATTCGAGAGGAACATGGAACTCAGCCCAAAATACCCATCGAGCCCTTCTCTGTCTAACTACGACTACTCCCGAGATTACAAATATAGTTACGACAGACTAACGCTATCAAACCAGTACCTAAACAGCCCGACGGACAGTTCCAGAACTTTAACCAATGACATTTCGAAGACCAGCAGTGTGATGAGCCTGACGAGGTCCAACATGGAGTTGTCGCCTATATTCAAAAGTGAGGCTGCAAAGGAGATAATTACAGAAATGTCAGACACGCATAAGAATGGATCTCTGCATAGGAGACAGGTTCCGAAAGAGAAGAGACGACATTATACTGCGCCGCATCATTTGAGTGCGAAGACATTGAATGAATTACCGAAGAATGGATATAAACAAGATGTAAGTTAACTGATTTCAAAAAAGGAGGGAATTATTTTCACCTATATGTGATATTGTTAGACATAATTTTTAGTGTTATCTATTTAGGCTTTCAGCGTGAGAGGTAATTGATGTTAGTGTTTGTTTGTTTGTCCATAAAAGTCGATAGCGTGTGTTAGGCACAGAAGGCTTATAACCCCAGTAGGTAACCCTTTTAGGAAAAATAAATGGTCACAAAACAGATGCAGAAATTTGATACCCAGACCTAAGGTTTTTGAGGTTAAAAGGCGCTACTGATTTTTTTATATATCAACTAGATTAGGATTTTACTTAGTTCTTTTCATGTATACAGTTAATCATATTTTAGTGAGTAGACTCGAGGATAGGATTTTTCATAAAAATATTGTACACATATCAAAACGTAAGATACTTTTATCTCGTGACTTAAATTAAATTATAATTGATTTTACGAATTCACATATAATTCTTCAATAAAATATGTTATACTAATTAAACAAATATTGTGTAGGCAATGGCTCGTTCTGTGGACGACGCAGACATGGAGCGTGCATTACGGGGCGCCGCGCCGGACGTTGTGAGATCTGCTCTCCCTGCAACCAAGATACCAGACTCCATCGACCAGTTGCTCGCTGCGCCTCAAAAAATTGTGATTCCCGAGCGATACATTCCTGAGAAGGTGAGTTAAGTACGGGAGTACTTTTTTGTGGTTCTTCAAAATACGTCTAATTTATTACGTTTAAAATACGTCTAATTTAATTAAATGGGACCACATTATTTAAACGTTAGAATGAAATTATAAAGATTGTTTTCGATTTCAGCCCCCAGAACTTTCTCCAGAAGAACAACAAAAGAGACAAGAGAAAGTAGAGTCGATCAAAAAGATGCTGTCCAGTTCTTCGGGCGACCAAACCAGTACTAAGGTAACCGATAGTCATACTCTTAAAACATAATATAACTAAAGATTAAAAAAAGCGTATTAACCAAAATTTTAATAAGCCTTCTTATTTTTCTAAGAGTTTTGTATTTGCAATTCTATTGTGTATTATTCATAGATAATAGAAAATATTGCATTCTTTAAATAGACTATGGGGCTGGGTTCTTCTGTTACAAAATATACACATAAACGTTGACAAAAAAAAATGTTCATCGTCATTCTAATGAATCATTTTCCTAATCATTAATGTAGTCTTTTGCATCGTGTCTTAGTCTGCTTTGTCATTTCTATGCATGTTTCATTATCATAAAGTCATAAAGAAATGATATAGATCGGCCATTGTTTGCAGATGAATTTGTAGTTAGTTTCATTCTTAAATTCAAAGGACTATTATCCATATTAGTTCACCCTGCACTTTATCTTACTAAACATTTAATTTTTTTTAATCTATAGAAAATAAAGATTTAAACAGCAAAAGTTCGATGATAGAACTTGAACCCAATTATTTTTACTAACACGTTTCATATTTTTATTACAATATTAATGAAAATTTTAACATCACCCACATATTGATTTTCCATAAGATTTATTTATATTAAATATAAAAATCTCAAACAACCATTAATGCATTTCTAACACTGTGACATACCATTACCATAACATCTTCCATTGTAGTACTATTAACATTATATCATCATTAATCTATAGACAGATTCACATATCATCTTGAATCTCTGGAACTTTCTAATTTCGAAACTTGAATGACTAGAATGTTCTATTAGACGAGGGAGGTAAAATTTCATTACTTAGAATTCACAATTTTGGCGAATCATAAACAAACCTGCCTATATAATAAGTCGTATATCTGCAAACATTGGCAAGCTTTTGGCTGTATATAAGCATATCTATGTGCTTGTTAGAGCCCGGATGGAGAAAAACGCCAGCGAGAGCACTTACTACAAATGAACCAGATACTCGCCAAGCAGGTCACGGAGATGAGCAAAATTATAGCTGGTAAGTGTTTGGATGTTTGCTTTACTTGGCGTTGTAAAGCATTCTTTCGTGACTGGATTTCTTCTTGACTTTCTATTATCTTTGAACCAGTAATAAATAACTTATTAAAGTATTTTTTAACTTGTTATAATGTTTTTGCGGCTTGCGTTGCATTTTTACCTTTTTTGTAGTAAAGTTTTAAAATTTATCGAATTTCTTTATAAAATTATCTCATCCTGTCGGTACAAAAAACAAATAAAATCACACTTTTTCCATATTCCAATTTGGAATTATCTTCGTTAACATCTAAACTTTTAATGATACCAAAACCAGCCAGATACATATAGTATAGCCAAAGAGATTTGATTACAAGTTCATATATACTATAATGCGAAAAGACTACCATTCTAGTAAAAAGTATGAAATACGTTTTATATATAATAAATAGAAAACTATATGAAATGTAAATGTTATTTCGATGGGAGTCAAAAAAATTTAGGAAAAATTTAGTAAATCTTCCTTTAGAAAGCGACAAAATGAATTACATTAAAAATGACACATGAAGACAAAACTTTCAATAGTAGTGTAAGATTATGTATTTTTCGACGCAAACAATTTTTAGTTCCAAACTTTTCCACCAAAGCACTTTTATTCTCATATCTTCTACTACTTAAAAAAAATGTTTTTTTTTTAAATAAAACTTGTTTTACTAATAATTATATCATATTGTCATCGTTTGTTTCAATACTTAGCTTTTCACCGGCACACAAAATAGAATTTTACTGTTGTAAAAAAGTAATGACTTTCTTACAAGAGTAAAATTCTAGAATTCTTCTACAGTCTGTCTACAGAAGTTCACTACGTCACGTGTCTAAAATCTCGTTTGTATAATGATTACAACGCCAAGTATATTTAAAATACCTTGATTTGGATGTATTAAATGCAATGGACTTTGTGAACTGAAAATTTCTTATTTGGTAAAGAATGAAACAATTGATCCTTAATACATCCATTACTCCCAAAGTTGCTAAGTAACTTCACAAGCAGCATTTTGAATGTAACTTTTTGTCCAGTTTTGATTTCGCACTTTTTATTTGTGTTGTGAGAATTATCTGGTGCATGATTGCATGTTTCATTTTTCATGCAACCTCTATGATTTATTATTGTTCTATGTAATTGATGTTTTGAATGAACGCAATGAGAGTCATTTGAATAAAGGAACATTAGAACGGCCGGACTCTGCGCGTGCGTAAATACGTTTCCTAACGGTAGCAAGGGATTCTTTATTCTGTAGACTTGTCTTAGGTGACATCATTGCCTATACTCCTACTACGCTGGCGTAGCGATTCACCCAGAGTGAACAACCCATCGAAAGTAGAGAACCTTCATTTTATTGTTTATTAAAATACTTAGCATCATGCACCACGAAAACTCTCATCTACTAACGTCACGTGTGTCCACGCATGTAACAATAATGCTTGATGTCGTTTGTCCCACCCAGGAACCAATGAGGGACCGTCGAATTGATCCATTTATCATATCCTTAGCTATTACCTAATTGGCCTCTCCGGATCATCGTGCAGCATGGTTTTTATGCATTTTGTTGTGAGTAGTTTTTTGTTTTTTTTTCAACCGACTTCAAATGGGCGTTCTTTTGTTTGTATGGATTTTTATTTAAATTTGAAGTCGGTTTTAAGTATTAATTGGGACTTACTAATCGATTTTTGTTTTGACAGTGAAAGCCTTGGAAGAACTGCCTCTAACAAACAACGCTGATGATTCGGATCGCTCACCAGATGTGGAATTGCCAATTTATCAGCAGAGGGAGAATTTCTTCACCTAACCTATCAAATTTAGACATTTTAACTGAGTCTATAGCGAATTACGTCACTTGACAAACTTATTTGTGGCATTCGGTCTTTTGGCTTTGGCATGGAGTACAATGACTAAATGTATGTAGTTAAACCAAATATATGATAAAAACCTCGTATAATCAGAAGGTTTTGATGCTGATACTGAACAATTGGCTTATTTATTAGGATATTTTACTAGAGACACGTATCTGTCACGTCACACAGTGAGCAGGAAGAGTGAGACATACTGTTGTCTCACTCTTGAATATGACGATAGAATAACACAAATTCAAATGCTTCATCATATCGTAAATTATGTTCAATATTTTAGGAACATATCATTTAATGCCATATCTACGTTATGCTAAGGAAATTGATTAATTGTTGCTTAGTACTCTGTATTAAAAAACGCAGTACAAGTTATATCTTGTTAGTAGCCGAAAAAAAAAATAGTGATTTCAATTGCTTCAGTCTTTAAATTCTAAGTACTGGACAGCGTATTTCATAATGAAACCATACTTATAAATCGCTATAAACTAAAGTAGCTGTAATAAGAATGTTTTCTAAAATTTTAAAATGCTTGATGAAAGAAGTAACTAGGCTGAAGGCTTTTTATAAGTAAGGCTTACATTTGAATTGTGTATAAAGACTCGGTTTAATCTATCAACTATGTACATACTATAGATATGTGAAGATATTTAAAACTTTTATTTAGCAGTACCAAAATGTTCTTAATAGTTATGTAATAGTTCTAATGTTTGCAGCAGAATGCATTAACGCTCTTTTCCAAAACGTCAAATCAAGACGTTGCGCTGTCAAAAATCGAAGATTTTTTACCGATACTTTAAACGTTTTTGACGCAGGTATTGGTTATACCGTTTATGTAACACATAATTTACATTCAGTCGTAGTAAGCAGGGAAGTGGGTACTTCGTCGAAAGTATCGCGTTTACACACTCGTCCTCACCATTAGCACGAAACTTACGATACTTTCGCCATGTCAACGAACGTCAATGTCAGTTTTTGACAGTTTGAACGTGTCAATTTTCCTACAATTTGAATCTCTCTGAATGTCGCCTACATCCGTTTAGTTTCAAATACTTCCCCGAACCGCTTTATTATTCGATACAAAAATCTATCGAAACCTTTTATCAGGACAGCTATTCTTTTTTACGTATTGTTTGTGCTATGGCCTTAAAGATTAGTATAAAGTATTTAGTATTTAAGATACACAACAAGATAGATAGTTAGTTAATTTAGGTTAAGTTTCATTTAGTTTTAATGTATGCCATTGTTTATCATTTTATTTTTTAAGTGTTATTTAATTTTATGATATTGTAGATTTTTGCATTGATACCATTTTGTATAATATCGATTTATTTTCATTTAATAAAACTAAATTTAAGTATACAATTTGTTGTTAATAATTGTTTTCTTTTATAATACGGATACCGTACGATTAATTAGTATACTTTCCGGTATTCATAATATAGTTTATTTAATTTCTGTAATTATACATATTTTGGTTTTTGATACATGAGTGTACTTGCTGACGCTTTAAAGTTAGTGTGTCAAGTGTTTAAAGTCTCACTACCCCATGGGGCATGGGGCGGACAAATATATATTCTATATCTCTATTGATATTTCTAAGTAAGCAAGCAGAGTTAGATTTAGAAGGCCTTTTGTATGTCAAGTACATACATTTTGACGTACGTATTACTAAGCGCTATAGTAGTCCCTATTTAATACAACATATTTGACAACTGTCAGCTACGTACACTTCACGTTCGACGTACACTGACGCATCAATTTTACGACGAAATTATATATTGGGTATCTAAAAGTGAATCATAAAGTTTTCAGTATTACAATAAATATGTAAACGTAACTAATGAAGTTAGCAATTGTGCAGTTCTATCCTAAAAAAATATGCGAGTTACAAGGTTACATATTTGAATTTTGATGAAATGCCAACGGGTATTAAACTCTATTGAAGTATCTTACCATATTTTCTCCTTAATCAATTGCGCGTTGAAAAAAATCCAATGGTATACGGGCTTCTAACAACTTTAGAGTTCAAAGTCGCTTAGCCGCCATACTAATAAATATACCTTTTATTTTAAGGATAATAATGCCGACATACTGTACTTTCAAACAATTATTCGTACTGCAGCCGTATTACCTTTGCACATAGATCGTCAATTGTAGTTTAAATGCTTCTAAATCGCTTCAAGTAGAAGCAACGAATTGGTAATCTTTGTGATAAACATATACTTCATATACAAATATATTAATTGTAGTAACGTAGGCCCCTATAAATAGCCTATTAAAGCTTTAAAATACTTATGACTATTGTATTATAAATTGTCTTATCGACGCAAAACGTAAACATTAAAATGTATTTAAATGGACCTTGAAACGATTCTCTGGTATTAGGATAGCATACTGATTATTTTGATGTACAAAACTAGACTTACAAAGTTGAATTTTACAGGTATAAGTTTGAGTTAAGGAACCTTAATAAACACACTGTTCAATATTACAAAACCTTTTCATGACAGTGATAAGTAAAATTAAGTATTGCGCCATCTGCATGAAAAAATTGTCAAGTTTAATAAGCGCGTTACTCAAGCAAATAAACCAATATATTATTTATTTTTATATAAGTTCAAACTGAATATATAAAAATGTGAATGAAGGACGGTGAACACCTCTAATCTCTAGGGAGGATTCTCGACCAATCTAACCACTGACTGGACCGAAGGCCTTTGTGGCTAAGGTCGAGAAGTTGTATATCCTTAGAGGTCGGATTAATTTCGTTAGCGTAAAAATGACGTCATTGCAGCAATTGTAGAATGTCGCTACATATATACATCTATTTAATCTGTTTTCAATAGTCTAGTTTGAGTACATCAGAAATAGCAATCTCTGTACTATATTTTAACTATTCATAACCACATATTATCGTGTAAATAGGAAATGATTACTTATTGAATTCCTTTTAATTTTTCAAAGTACATATATTTAAATGATTTTTATTTAAATACTTGTCTAGTACTTGTCAAATAAATCCTCAAACTATTAATTTTATTCTAAGGAAATGGTAGTTCTGTTTATATCGCTTCTGTGTTCATAAATTTTAGCTCTACGCATAACAATTATATTCAGTTATTTTAACAAATCCTTGTTCTCTTACTGAAATAATATAAGTGGGTTTGTTCTCCATATCCCTTCTAATCGATGTACTAATTTAGATGTTTCTAAAAACACGAGGCAACGATTTCAAATTATCCCGGCTTTTATCTTTCATTATTCATATAAAGTATTATTGTAAAATAATACTGTATGTTATATATTTATATTGCCTACATTTCGTTTCTATCTTCATTTAGCTCTTCTGTATGAACAAGTAACTACTAAATTTTATTCAGACTTTGCGGATATCAGGTAGTAGAAAATTTTATGAACTTATAGACTGATGTGTTAGTACCACTCTATCGACTGTCCTATTTGGATTATTTATACATAGTCAATTATGTACTTAACCTATCCTTGTTATGCAAAGATTGTTTTATAATGTAATATTAATGTATTGGAAATAAAATATATCATATAATTGTGTTTTCTCTAGACCAACGTAGTTTTATAATTGAAGAGTTGTTATATAGGAAATCTTATTAGAAGTATCATAAAGGTGAGGTGTGTAAGCACGCCAAAAAATTATTTTTACTTCGTTAAAATTGCATTTTTTTAGGGGTGCTACAACCTCCGATTTCTGTATCTGTTTCATGATCATTTGTCAATCTAATGTGTAAGTATAAGCGTCCTAACACACCGTGTTACCTTTACGGTTCGTTCGGATGTTATTTATATATGTATTATGTGATCGTCAGAACGTCCATTAGTGCACAGCCGGGGAACGAACGAACGACCTGAGGAATGAGATTTGGACTCGGTCAACTCCCCTCTCAGGTCCATAAAGGTCTTATATGTAGGTAAATTTGTTACTAGAATGCATTATTAGACTATGAAATATTTCAATCATTAGGTTAGCTTTATAACCCAAAATTAATAGCACACGATATCATGACAACAATAGTACTTTGAACCTAGCTAAAATTCTAATAGTACCTTGACTTTTGTCGTAATCTAGTCGTCGACGCTGACATTATGTCCGTTTAATGAATCGTAACATTTTACACATCCTTAACTCGGGAAGAATTTACAAAGCATTGTAACAATTCGTGATTATTAGTTTATAATTTTATAGCGTCTACTCGATAATATCTTCTATAACTCATCTATTTAACATTAGATTTAGATATTAGATTTCAAGGGCTTTTTGATTTTTTGGCAAGGTGCTTATGAAGTTCGTTCTTCAATCGTTTGTCGAAGAATCCAATGTTGAAAGTATAAATAGTCAGTATATTTTCAGATATATATTAGTTTTAAGAATGTTCAGTGGTCAATAACTACACAAAAAAAAACGTAAATTAAATGAGTCGTGATAATACAAGAACGACGGATTTACGTATATTAAAAATATTTTGCCAGTTTTATTAATTTTTAATACAAGTGATGTTTAAAACCTATTTGAGACTTATGTGTATACAAGTTTTTCTGTAATATTAGTTTCTTTCAGTACCTTGACTAAGTGTTTCTACCCGTGAATATTGAAATTCCGCATTTTACTGCTCTTGCAGTTGGTTTATTCATAAAAATTATATATTTTTAATAATAATTATTATTATTTAAATAAAAGAAATAATTAAGTGGCGCTACATCGTTTTTTAGTTCTGGGCTTAGGATTTTAGTATGTGTTTTATATATTCATTCGATTAGTGGGAAAGTAGGTAATCAGCCTGAGAAACGCGCACATAAATAGAAATTCTATTGGTGCACAACCGGGATGAGAGTTGCACGATGAAGCCACTAGGCCAACACAGCTCATCATTATTATTAGTGTCGAATTATAATGATGTATCATTACTACTGCTGCGAGCTTAAGTCTGCACACACTCTAAAATATCCGTGTCTTAGTATAATAGCTATGAACAAGTAAAGGCAGGTAAATCATAACTTTTCCTACAATTAAGAAAAATTATAATTTAATATACAATTAAATATTTGTTTGTTAAACCTGTTTGGATAGTAGGTAAGTTAGTTCATATATCTAAAGATTTAAAAAATCGATGATAGGAACTGTGCTTAGTGTCGCTCAAATAGTTCGCATTGATCAAAGTCATAATAGATACCAATAAAATGTAATGTATTATACATAATCTTACTCTTACATATATCACATTATGACCCTATATGTCAGTTACATCGTTAAAAATGTGTTTAACAATATAATTAATAGTCACTATGATTGTTATCATAAATACTTACATCTTAATAACATAGCGAAAATAATACTATTTAAAAGTTTAAGGTGAAGCTGACTCTTGTAAAATAACATTTAATCTTAATTAACGCATTGTATATTTAAAAATACTTATCATGAACAATCCGTGCAAGATTAAAATACATGTAGTAAAATAGTACACTCACAAACATTTCTTGAAATGATTTCAATACAAACATGTTTGGCAGATTCTAAGTTGATTTGATAATTATACTTTTTATATAACAATTAAGTTACATAGTATAATTTTTGAGAACAAGTAACAAAAATGAAAGCAAGTCTTTACAGAAAAATACACAATATTACATATTGACATAAATACCTCGTAGGTTTAAATGTAGATATTTTAAGTTCACATACCATTCAATGTTTTTTTCTGTTTTAAATATGACAAGTATTTGAAATCAACACAGTAATATGTTAATACCACCATAACTTATCATAACCATAACGTGCCCATTGAAATGTTCTAGAACTTGTTAGAATTAACTTTATATTTATGTCGTATACTATGCTTGACTTTATTCTTATTATACCAGTGTTTTCTATATAAATAATCTTGAATGATTAGCGTATTTAATAATATATTCTTCTAGAATTAAAAAAAAAACTTTTATGAACAGTTTTATGTCAAGTTTCACTGACATAAAAAATATTTAAATATAATAATTATGAAATTAATTATTAAAATTGTTCCTATAGTCTTCTACCATAGTCTATGGGTGGTAGCAGTATGGCGGTTAATTCCTATATTGTTAAGATAAAGAATATTAAAGAATGCATAATTATAATAAATGTAATTCATATTAAAATCTTTAAAACAAAGAAGCGTTAAACGAAATGAGACACATAATATTTAGAACAAAAGATATGTGTGTTGAATACGATCCGATGTTTCTTTGTCTTAATTGTTTGTCATTCTGTGAGTGCGCAGAAATCTGGCACGCGCGAGACGAATGTCGATCTCTTCCTTCCGTTAGGTTGACATCAAGATACACCCACGACAATCGAACTGAATGTAGGGTGAGTATAATTTAACAATTTACTAAAATCAAAAACTGATACTGTATATTATAATTTTTTTTTATTTATAAAACCTTACACGCTAATACATTGGTAAAAGAACCATAAACACATTTTTTTTATGTGACACTTATAGGCGAATATGACATACAGAAAGAAATCATACAAATATTAAAAGAAAACAATTATTTAACAATATAATAAGTAATCAAAAAAACTAGATGCAATGAAAAACTTATGAATATATATTCGGGAAATTAGCTTGAACATTAAACTAATTTATAGGTATTCAATTAGGAGAAAAATCAGAAATAGTAAATTGGATGGTTTGTATAATGAAAATAAATTATATTTTAACTAGTGACCCGCCCCAGCTTCGCACGGGTGCAATGCTGATGAAAAGCAGGTTTTTATTATGTATTGTTATTTCCGTCGCTGGAAAGCTCCGATAATATACGCGTTCGATCGCTGCTAAATAAGCTGTAATGGGATGTATAGATCTATATTAAATGAACAATGTATTCAAGATATTTAATTGGTTAAGGATTAATGCTGTATTGGTTAAAATCGCTTCGAAAATTAGCCATTATTTGTCGTAAAAAGTAAATGACAAAAAAAAGTTATTGTGGGTTATCCATAAGAGATAGACATATACCATCATGGACTTTTCTGTTGACCTTTTCAATGTGTACAATACTTAGTATATTATTTTGATAAACTCGTAGGGTTCTGCCTGCGTTTGCAATGTAAGCGGAAAAAATGTAATTATTTACGACATCACATTAGAAACCTCAAAAATAACAGTACTTCTCCACTATTTAATGGATATTATTATACATATAAACCTTTCTCTTTAATCACTCTATCTATTAAAAAAACCGCATAAAAATCCGTTGCGTAGTTTCAAAGATTTAAGCATACACAGGGACATAGGGACAGAGAAAGCGACTTTGTTTTATACTATGTAGTGATGTTTTGACAGCGGTTATGTCAGATAAATAATTCTAATACTTTGACTTCTTCACAACATATCGAAAAGCTCTGTTTTTAGATTCCTACATTCGCATTTGGTCAAATCTGCCGGAAACATTCATGCATGTGTTTCAATAATTTATAAATATATTTCTTGAAAATCTAAATACATATCCACCCCGCTGATTGAGAGATTTAGGTTTCTGTTCGAGTTTGCGGCTCTACTGCAGCCCGTATTCGATATAAGACCGGCTAACAGCATGCATAATTTATGCAAACAACTCAGATTATTTGCGAATACTCACTTACCCAGATGCTTATAACAAAGAGTTCAACGAGAGTTAGCATTAATGTAAAATGTACAGAAATGTGCTTAATTGATAATATTTGACACATTTTCTGGTACACATGACATTTTCTTAAACATAAATCTCATGTTCGATTTATGTTCAATCAACATAAATCGAATAATCATCAAATTATAAACCTTCTACGGGGTTTTAAAGTCGTTCAAAAGGTTTAAAAGATTGGAGTTACTATTATTCTTCTTGTCCCTATTAATGTACATTCGGAATTCGAACGTGTGGCCTCAGGAATCCCATCGTTAAAACAATGATAACTGTTGGGAAATAGGTAATTATTTGAAATAATACAATGTTGCTAAAAATCTGAAATTTAAATAAGTTTATCACTTGGAATTAATTTGAGTACGATGAAATGTAAAGAAATGTAATAATAAAATTGGAATCGCCATCAATGTTATAGGTTAAGCCTGGTGAAGAACTAAAGCTATGGACAAGCCAGTGGAAACTATTGATGTATTCAAAAGGCCTGCTTCTAAAATATTAACCCAATTAATCTCATGTCAGTGGGTTAATTGGATACAGAATCTCTGAGCACTGATGAAAATCCATTATTTACCACCAGCCTAATTGTTAAAATATTAACTAAGAATTTCGTGTTTTATTTAACGGAGGGTTTTTTAAATATTTTCTAAATGTATACTAAAATATTTCTTACTATAGTCTCTATAAGAATGAGGGATACCTTAGATCTTATTCGATTAAAATATAATACCATATATAGCTTCCACGGAGTATAGTATTAATAAGGAAATAGATAAAAAAGATTGTTTATATTACTTTTAATGCCTGTCTTGTAGCTACTATATCCACTATTAAAAGCAGACCCATGTCTTGTAATGTCTATCTAAGATTTTCATTCGTGTATAATTTGTATTTAATTCTCTTTTTTAAAAACATTATTCGTGAGTGTAATAAGAACGTAGAACCTGAAAATATAATCTGATAAAAGAACATTAAAGTTTATCGTACATAAATTATCAAAACAGCCTGTATAATTCCAATTTATATGTCATTAAACTGCAAGTAATCGTTTAAAAGAGAAGGCGTATATTAATTATATTTGGCAATTAGGTATAAAAATTTTATACGATTTTTCACCTCTACTCAGTATTAAACATCTGCCTAAAAGATCAGATTTTTCCTGGGACATCTCAATGAATGAGTGTGTTGTCTCTGTATCGTGTAGTTGTCTCAATAACAATTGGAGAGTCATGTGATGTCCGTATTTTACGACATAGAACATAAATGTATATTACTATTTCCGTTAAAATGTAACTTAGGTAAATCGCGATGTGCATAAATACGACGTATCATTTTCAACTATGTTTTAAGTTAAAATATATCAGACGGTTAGAATACAGTTGTAAACATTTAAAATATCGGCGTTCTTATTAATTTAAAACTTCAATCATTTAGCATTATTAGTAGGTCGAATAAACATGTTTTTGTTTGGAAGACATACTTTCCAAAAAGGAAATTATATGAAGGACTAATTTAAACTTATTTATATTTAAAGCTTTTTTATGGGAAAATATTGCTTATATTTCCAACGTTTTACTGAAATCTAAATTGTTATCAATTCAACTTTAACTGTCTTCGTTTTGAGAAAATGAAGGAAGTCATATGTAAACACTAAACATATATATTATATACAGTTAGCATGGGATTCAAGTTCACATATTTCAATCTCAATCTCTCCTTTATGGTGCAAAAGAACTTAAATAGATTTGGTATAAATAACTTAAGTTTAATCGCATCCACCAAGAGAATGTTTAATAATTGGGACGAAATTCGCTATTCTAACCCCTCAAACATCAATATTCGTCCACAGAACTTAGTGTGAAAATGTTAATACCACTAATGCGTGACCATCTTGATTTAATTGATATAAACAGTATTAAGGGACTAAGCTCCAGATGTAAAACAAACAAACCAATTATATTATATACAGTTAGTAAATTAATGTAAGTAACTTGATATCGGAGTTTATGCCACTATACAGGTTTGCGAACCGTTGGTCGACCCCTCGTTATCTGTTTCATGCACTTTTCGGGAATACTTTTATGCAGTTATAATAATTTACTAGTATTACACATTTTTACATACAGTAGGTTATTAGATTTAGATTCGTTCATTTGTCGATGGATTTTTACATTTTACAAATATCCTCTTGTTTTACAGATGCGTTTGCTAATTTGATTTTTATTTTTTTAAATTTATTTATACTTAATTACAATTAATTAAATGTAACAACGCTTGAGCAGGATAGGAAATGGTTAAGAAAATGTAGAAGAATTTTAAAATAGGTTAGGGTACCCAATCGAATGGAGTCGAACAGCGTGTTCCATAAATGGCGGAGATCCTAAACGAATCGCCTTAGATTGATAATTTTTACGAATTGTACATTTAGGTAAAGACGTAATAAAACATGTAACTCTATTTATTTATTGCATTTTAGGAAGATTTACAGTATTTTAACAGATTGTAAATTATGATTACAATTAAATAAAAACAATACTAATTATATTTATTGTATAAATAATTATATTTATACTTATTTATTAATTAAGTGGGATTATACTTGTACAACGACAATGTTGCTATAATATTGCACCTCGAGCCCGATCCCCTACTTGCTATACCGATCAAGTGATAGCCTTTACAGGTCTGAAACACTAAAAGCTTGCCAATGAATGTGCGTAGGTAGAAAAAAACGTGCAACTGAAGAAAATATCATGACAACCATTTAATTCAAAAGCACTCTAAACATCACGTCACATGTAATGAGTTTATACGTGTAAAATGTTTTATTTAAATATTTAGATGAAGAAGACATTGGTAAACAGTACTTTTTATGTTCCGCATGTGAGATGTTACTTGTTTTACAATAAGTAGGTTTTCCTGAAGTTTTGCAATAAAATAATGTTTATTGTTATATACTAGGGAAACGTTACAGATAATTATTTGATAACTTATGACGCAATTTATTCTTTTGTTTTACTTCTTATAATCACTTTCTTAGTCTACAAGATTAAAATCTGTAGTTTCGTCACGTGGTATCTTTAGAGTAACTCAAATATAATATACAATTATTATAGTTATTTCCTAAAACAGAATTTAAACATGATTTAATAATTACTGATAAAGGTATACTTATAAAATATACCTGCTGGCATAATTAAAAAAACTTACCAATTGCGTTAAAAAAAATATTATTTTCGGATTTCCAAATAATTATTAGATGTTTTATTTACGATTCATCTGAAAATTTATATTTGAACTTCAAAAGCCACATAAAACCTTCGCCCACTTTTGAAAAACCAATGCATTTAAATTGTTTTACTCATAGCACTGTCTCTTTTCTTTATAGTATAAAAGCCATGTGACAGAAAGAGACAAATTAACAACAATATTAAGTCTTATACACTAATTAAGGTAGTAGTGCTCGTTGCTATGGTTACCATTTTATCCATGAAAGACTGTCCCCTTCTCCGCAATCCATTCTCTATAATAGTGATAGTTTATACTTCTTTACGAAATGCTTGATAAATATATGTAGATTCTTAGTAAAATTAAATAGTATTTTTTTAATTAAATTTTTATTAAAGTAACAAAAACCAAATTCCAAATGGTGACCATCTAAGAAAAAGGTTTTAATGAGTATTTTGTATTGTATTGTGCGCACCCTGTGAAGGCGCGCGGGCGCATATAACCGCGATGCAATGTCGCCACGGGACAATCACACGCACGCCGCCTCGCGAAACGTGAGTACCTTTCTTATACTAGTGGATCAAATGCGTAAAAATAAATCTAGTATATTTTATAAAATAGTAAACGTGATGTAAGGTTTTAATTATATTTAACAAAATTAAATTAAACTTTTTATTCAATTGAATAAATATTTTAATAGCAGCTCACAAAATAGTAATTCGTATTATACTAATCATAATATGCAGCTGTAGATTTCGTGACTAACTTCGTTCATTATTTTTACTTGCCAAATAAGGTAGTGTATTAACTTTTTTGCAGTATTTTCCGGTAATACATATTTTAATTAGAGTTACCATTAGCATTATATAAATAATGCAATAATTCATTTCCTAAACATTAGATGGATGGTATTAACTGCTTAACTAGAGTCTAAAAGGGATTTTGTTAATTATAAATAACTCCATTGATCAAATTAATATATAACCAAAACTAACACTTTACTGTTAACCAAGAATTAGTATTATTTGAAATGTAATTTCTTAAAATGTTTAATGCTTAACAAAAGATTTCACTTAGAATCTTTTTTTTTTTAGAATAAGTTTTAATTTAAATTCCGATATTTAAATTTCGAAAATTAAATTTTAAATTAGTAAAAAAAGGTTCTACACCATAAAGGTTTCACTTTCGGGCGGTGACCTTAAGTTCTAAGGATATTGACACTATGAACTCATCACTTACTATGCCAAGCACGTGCTGTCGTTGCATGAGCCTTGCTTACTGCCTCTAAGAAAATATTTTCAATATTAACTATGAATTATGATTGTACTGGACTGTTTTTGAGTCAGCTCAGCAGTCAGCAGTCGCCAGGCAGTATTAATTTGTTTCGCATTTAAAATTTGGTCTATAGAACGATCCCGTTTAAACCTATTTGAAAAACTGTTAAATGTTCTAAAACAATTTAAATTCATAAATCTATTAATACTGAACATTAAAAAAAATATTGCCATATGATGTGTGTGTTAAAGATAAGATTTACTCTGAAGTCTCAATTGATAATCGCACTGACTTATACTGTTGTACAATAATATAACTAAAATGTTTATTTATCCCTTAAATCCTTGTAGTAATTATAAAAAAATATAAAAAAAATCTATTATGATAGTATTTTTTGATATGACACGCCCCTATAACTGGCCGAAAAATAAGAGGTCACTAAAAACAAAATATTACAAATTTAAAATATGACATAGACATTTGTATAATTCAAACATGTGCTGCACAGTTCATTGATTCGATGATCGATGCCTGCATACAGATTCGGGAAGTGTTTGGTTTCGCTGTTTGAGGAAAAGTATAATAAACAAGGAAAAAAGGACTATTGTTTAATAAAACACAATCTGTTCAATGTACGTGATTTGGGTGAATGAAAAATGCTTCGTTTCTTTGTCTTAAAATGGCTTAAACATCAATATGAAATAATGTCTTCGTTATGTATCGGTACAGAAATTTGAGTTGTGATGACTTTAGATTTTTGTTTACTAAGGTTTAAGACATAGGAGGCTGCTTATTATAACGGTCTGGTCCGGCTTCTCTATACTTCTCTTCTAATAGTATATTTTAAATAAAATCCACTAGTTTTTGTTACAAACAGACACAAAACCATTTATTTCTCTTAATAATTTTATTTAAGCAACCAATGGTATATTTGTATTCGAAGCGATAAAACTTTTAAGCTAAAACGGTGCCGCTTATGGCTGATTAAAATATAGTTCATGTCATCTGGATATATTGACTAGAAGTTTTTAATGCTGCAATGGATCGACGTCTATTACTCATTCAAAGTTAATTTAATAATTCGTGAAGTGTGAAAATGAAGAGCGATCATCATTTATATTATCTACAGAGCTTGGCTAAATTATTTATCTATTACAAGTAGGAAAGTAGGTGATTTATACAGCTTTCCTTACGCTTCCTCGCGTCTTTCTTCAACGTACGAGCATTTTCGTACATAAAATGCCTTGATACGAACGCACGATCTCATGGTTGAGTGGCAAGGGTCTACAGAGAAGTAGCGATTTTTTATTTCGAACATTTTGAATGTGATATGCAATTAAACATCTGGGCAAAAGATAAAAAAGTCACGAGTCCAAGAAAGTTTTAAGGGCAGTTTTAATTAAGGGCTCTCATGGAGTATCGAGTCTAAAAATAAACCGTTGAAAATTACAATAAAAATCAGCCACACTTTAGAAGGTTCTCGAAATAAATATAAAGACTTTAAATGGTTTAAAAATTGGTGCCGAGTTTTAATGTCAACAAAACATTTAATAACCCGCAAGATCAACATTTGTGAATACATTAACATAGATAATTAAAATGTATTTAGATATTCTGCGGATGTCAAACCGGGTCTTGTCTATGTCAAATAAGAACAAGTTTATTAACTACTGGTGTATGGTATATATTTTGAATAACTATTTTATTTTCAACTAGTCTGGGCTTTTCACAGCTGGATGTAAAAAAAATTGAAACTATATTCAGCGTATTAACAGTAGTAAAGTAACAGGCTAAATACAAAAATCAATATTTTACAATCGGGCTGATTTATAGTTGTTGAGAATTTTAATTATAAATATATAAATATTTTCTCTTTGTAATATTAGTAGGTAATGTTTATTTATGATCTTTTCTACCTTTATATACAAAAAAAGTTATTAAAATAATATATACTAATCCTAATAAAAAGTCATTTTAAATATACTATATTACCGAAAAGCAGCATAAAAAACACGAAGTAAAGGAAATTACAATAACCAACGTAGACATAGTGTATAATAATAAAACTAATACTCATCTGATATGTAATTTTAATAATATGCAATTAAAGTGACTTTAATATATACGCGATATAAATGATTTATGACAGCGTCAACAATTTCACTTTGACATGTATCATTTTCAAAATTCGAGTTTATTTTAATCAAATTAAGTGTAAGTGATTTTTCACGTATTTACTTCGTCATACGTCACAATCATGAGTTAGGAGTTAAAACTTAATTAAGCCATTTAACATTGAAATAATCGCACATTAATTGTTCTACGTTAAACCAATCATTAGCTAATCGAACTTTAAATTTCCTATCTGATTCGCACTGATCTTTGAATATTAATTAACATACTATTCGATAAAATAATTCGATAACAATTAGGTGTTCATTAAATTAACTGAGGGATAACTCAGAATTTATCTAAAACTTTATTTGACAGGTGTGTTTGCTAATAAGGGCTTTGTCCAAAATTAAAAAAAACTGTGCTTAGAAATTATTTTTTCATTATCTTATTGTTTACCCACCAAAGAGATGCCACAATTTATATGATTTTTGGACGCACACCGATCCATGTTTAAACTTAACTTCTATAATTGAGAGTTTGCGGAGAAATTTTTAAAACGTATTCACACTATCAAAGAAATATTTAGTGGATTTTCTAATTTATTTTCATACGAATTTAAGTACAACGTTCTAAATTATAACTTATGTAATTTATCGATTCTAATTTGTTAATATACCACACACCATATTTAATTTTAAAAAAAGTATAATACATATATAATTTGATATCCTTGGAAACTTTGTTGTTCATTATCGTTGTTCCATATAAAGTTCACTAATTATAGGATGTTTTTGCTAAGGAGTTAGTAGTTTAGGTCAGACCGGTGATAAAGTAGAGCGGTTGTACCGTTATAATACAACTATATTATTCCGTTACTGAGCTCATTTACTTGTTAAATGATATTTAAGTTTTAATTTTATTTTAAACGCTTTAGGTTTAATGAAATTTATTATCATAATAGACAATAGTGCTAAAGATACAATTATCACGTGGTGGTGGTAGACTTTAATTGGGTGGACTTTAATTTCCGTAGATTGGGATTACTTAATAGATAGTCTTTTAATGTTAATAAAATTGATAGGCCTCCTGCACTTTTTATATTTTGTGGGAGTCTATAATCGCAGCATACGCGGTTAGAACTTAAATTTGAGAACATTTTGAGTTATGAGTTTTTACTACAATAATTATCTAGGTATATGAATATTTAATATTTATAAAAGAACGTTCCATTTTTAAATTATTGTTTTAAATGGATAGTAGATTAAGCGGCAAATAGCAAGTAAAGATTTTTTTTAATAACTTCTTATATCTAACTACTGTTTCGAGGGCTTTCAGGTGATTTGCCTTTAACTTTTTAAATTTATTTCAGAAAAAATGCGGTTATTACTAGCATCGTTGGCAGTCCTGACTGCGTTCTCTACAGCTGCGGGTGAGGAAATTACAATAATATATGACAATAATAATAAGTATTATCGATCCGTTGTAAAGTGTATTTAACACATTAACAGATACATAAGAGCACGTTATCCATACAGTTTATAAAAAAAAAATTCAAAATCACTTTCGCACCATAGATAAAACACTTTGTTTTCAGGCTTGAAACTGTAAGCTAGACTGTTTACGTCGGTTTCCTTTGTTAACGAAGCGATCGCATAGTTTCACTGTTTACTAATTCCGACCATGCCTTGAGGCTACTCCTATACTGGTATTAATTGAAAGTATCTTGCAGCGAAATTCACTATTTCTGATATAATGCTTCTATTTCCCCATCGAAACTTCGTAACGGTGGTGTTCTAAATTTAAACTTCTTTTTATGTAATGAACGTGTATTGTATGCAATGAAAATCATGCTTTTATAGTTTGAAGCTGAATTGAAAAGAAAAAAGGTGGGAATAAACGAATTTTATAAGACTTGATATTGTTGTATGTTACCATATCCATCATATGTGTAGAAAAGTATTAATTTTGAAGGCTTCTTACATGACATGACATATCCAATATGAATTCGACCACAGTCTATATAATACAACTCAATAATTGTGTCTATGACTTATTGTCTCTTATGAATTAATTATCTAGAATAATACATTCCATTTTGAAACTCCAAGAGAGTTCAGATTATTTCATTGGCGCGAATTTACGTAAAATTGGCAAAGTTTTTTGGGAAGTTTATCTTCTTCGCGTAAATCTCAAGTTTAATTTAAATCCGTTCACTCTTACGAATTATAATAGCAGTAAAGTTTATGATTCGGATCGGGAACGTGATCGCGGGATGTGTGCGATTTACATAAAATTATTGGCAGAACTTACATTTTAATACGCTTAAAATTGAAATTTCACAGTTCAGTGTAAATTAAATTTGTGGATATGGATAACACATTTCAGTTATAATCTATACTAAAACACCCTTAGTTCTTATTCTATACAACACTTTATTCGTTTTAGATAAATCTTACATTAATATAGTAGTTAAATATAATTTTATTAATTTAAACAAATTGTAAATATAGTAATTCTAATATACCTAATAACTAACCTTAAAATGTAATAATTAAAATATATTATTAAAAGGAGTCCCTTAGACTTATTCTTTGTGCGAGGTAGCTGCCAGATCTTCGTTCTCCTGTGACGTCGACTAACCTTTAGATAAATTCAAAAGTTAAATCAATGAGATACGTTCTCTTTAACACCTTCCTTCTTTATATACGTCAAGACAAGACAAGACAAAACGTTCCGTTCCGTGAACCGCATAATGAAATGACGTTTTATATCAATGCGTATTGGATAAGTTACTGTTGACCAATAACAATCAAACGTAACGTTTTTCATTCAACTAGCGAACTGAGGAATCAACTCCGGAAGAGGGTCTTCCCTGAGAGATACGACCTTCAATTGTTTAGTAGGCGTACTGTCCTTTTTGACCGGCCCTTTTTTTTTTTTTTTTTTTTGAATGGAATCTCGCTGTTGGCCTTAAGGGCCTTTACAGCTCAGCACGGCTGTTTTGGCGAGCTTAGCTCAGCCGGATTGACCGGCCCGTAGGATAGTTTCGTTTTTATATAAACCCCCCCCCCCCCAACACCCCCCCCCCCCCAAACATATTTGTTATGAACACTATCTCTATTAACGTATGTAATGTAGGTCATCACTTATTATATCGCCGCTTTTTTCGTAAGTGTTTATTAATTACCCTACTCTCATGCAGTTGATTATTAATTACATAGTCATTCCAATAGGTTTGCTAATCTCAATTAAGTCCAATACGCTTAATTATTATGTCTGAGTTGACTTAATAACACCAATATCGATTTACCTCCGCTTCTCCATATATTGTCCAATTGAGGTAGAACCCTCTTGTGTTATTATGGAGAAATTAGCTTACGTCGTAAATTATACTATACGTCATATATTAATATGGTATCATTTTGGCCTAAAACTATAACGGATATAATATATGATCTTATTTATTAATGTAAATCCATTTACAAGGTTCAATGTAATTTAATCACTTGTACTATATTTTTTCTTATTATTGGATATTTATAATTCCTTCTTACAGCGAGAAAATTTAATAATTTCTCAAGATGAATTTTTTTTTAATTTCTCAAGAGCTTACCAAATCTTAAAAGACCGCCAACGCGCTCCCACACCCTCCGGCATTAAGTGTCATGGTATCATTTAACATCAGTTGATTTCCAACTCGTATGCCCCATGTTCTATAAACAACAAGATAATCTAGAGAAATAACAGAAATATATACATTTGGTTAAAATATAATGAGTGTATTACTTATTATATTAAGTGGGTTTCTCCTTTAACAGCGGAACGTGGACGTGTAGTATGCTACTTCAGTAACTGGGCGGTGTACCGACCGGGTATTGGCAGCTACGGTATAGATGACATCCCAGTTGACCTGTGCACCCACATTATCTACTCCTTCATTGGAGTTACTGAGAATACCCATGAGGTGCTGGTTATAGATCCAGAGGTAAGTCACTTCTACATTCTTAATATTTTATCATAATTGTAATTGATACGTCACGCAAATGATAAAGATATTAATAAAATAATTGTGTGGGTAGTGCGCGTGAATACTTACGAAATTAATAAAGTACTACACTTTATCTCATGCTTCTGTGAGTAATAACAATCTGGTTTAAGTAGTAAACACACATAAAAATGTATAAAGCATTTATTGAGATTGTAACCATAGATATTGGGTGAATTCAAATGGGTGTTTTGTGGCAGAATTAATATACACAATTCGTATAGGCTGACAGTGTGTGGTTTCTATTCGAGTCAAAAAGACTACTCAGACTTGTTTTATTGAGATATTTAGACTTATTTTTATTTCAATTTAGTGACATAATCATAATTCTCAAAAAACAAATGGTTCACATCTAAGCCTTAAAATTGGTAAAACATTTTATTAAATTTGTCTAAATTGTTTTACCAAATTTCTGGTCAAAAACAGTGTTAATACAATGCTAGTTTAATAGAATTTAATAAAAATACTTTAAAATTTAATAATGCAATTATTTTTAATCATGGTAGATACATTGAAAATTGATTTACAATTTTCGTATTAAATTATAATATTAATTAATTCTTGCACTATCATTTAAAAATTACAACGTTTATAGCAATTCTATTTGTGATATTTTCGAGTGTATTAATTATATGTCGATCGCTTAATTCTAGTTTGAATGAAATTAAAATAATAATTTAAGCGATGTTTATAAAATTTGTTATTTTTAATAGGGATTCATGATTTTCCTTATAAAATAGAAAAATGTTTTACCAAATTAGCCATAGGTGACTTTCAAATTTTTTGAAAACGTTACATAGATATTAAGAATATATGGACACAGAAAAGCTAATAATCTATATAATCACATATTAACTTTTACGATTGGCATATCTACAAATTACTGAAATTTCTGCGACGTCAGTACCTTTAAGGCCGTTTAATAAGTATATAAAAGGCCGGCAGCGCCCTTGCGAGCCTTCTGGCAGTGCGAGTGTCCATGGGCGGCGGTGTCACTTAACATCAGGTGAGCCTCCTGCTCGTCTGCCTCCTGTAACATAAAATAATAATAATAATATTACGATAACAAAGCCATATCTTACAAAACATTGTTTTCGACAAACAAGCTAATTCCATCGCAATTTCAGCTCGACGAAGACAAGGGAGGTTTTCGTAATTTCACCTCGTTGCGTAAAACACATCCAAATGTCAAGTTCACGGTTGCTGTGGGAGGGTGGGCAGAGGGCGGCTCCAAGTATTCCCGGATGGTGGCGCAAAAATCCTCCCGGATGGCCTTCATCAGAAGTGTTGTTGGTGAGCATTAAAACTTTTTTATTACCGTTATAATGTCTCAACGTAAAAAACAATTGCCTTTTGAAAAAAACACAGTGTAGCACTCACATTTAAACAGTATTTCATCTCAGGTTTCTCAATAAATACGTACCTTTTACATACAAAATTTAAATAAAAATTCTGTATAGCACACAATATATATACTCTCAAACTGCTTACGACGACATCGTTTAGAACATATCGGTTATATTGACCAAAATGAAAGGTCCCGGCTGAATTCTCTTGTATTAGGTACTTAATAACAATGTCATCGGATGTTACGACTATCGGTTTTTACGACCAATTACGAGTAGTTGCATCAATGTCGTTATAACAGATTTTGACTGTACAACCAAATTGTATAGATATAAAAGGTCGTTAATTTGGTGCACGTCTTAACTATCATAAATTTAAACTGTGCTATTTTTAAACTTCTTAAAAAATATTTGTAATACATGAAAGCATTTTGGTAAACGTAACGTGGATTAAAATAAAATTTTGCTCTTTTTTCCTTACAAAACAATAATAATAAAAAATAAAATAATACTGATAACTTCTCGACTGTGGATGTGGTCATATAAAAGATATACGTTCTAGTCTAACTATTAAGCAACTTTTGCATGTGCGCTGTGCTTTATTTGTAGGTTAGAAAATTATGTTATCTTTAAATAAAATCTTGTGCTACATTAGGCAAAATTACATTATTTTGCGGATTGAGGCACATCCAAATCTATTGTATTTCTAATGCTTTCTAATCTTTAGTAAAACCAGTGGCTCTGCAACTTTTTAGGTTATTGCTGACCCTGTTTTGCCATCATTCGTTCTTATCCTTACATCCATGTTGGTGATCAGCCTTTTGTGCCCGTCATTGCGACGTCGACTGTTTTGGGGCTAAGTGCCAGTTTCCTGATGATATATTTCTTCTATATCATACGAATATTAAATGCACACTTAGACTTGAAGTCTATTAGTGCACTAACGGGCTTTAAACCGACGATCTCAGAGTCGTTGAAGCCACGACTGCTATTTCTACTATTTAATAGTGTTATGAAATTGAATTTAGCATGTAAAATGCAAAAATGATATCAATAAGTATTCAACAATTTAAATCACATTATTCATGGGACAGTATTATTTTAGCATAAGAAGCAGCCGGAAATAATACAAATTTCCTCACAGTGTACATTGGTATATAGTATATTAATTTTGCAATATATTATCACAAAGTTCTTGACTGTATCATGAATTATACACACAGTACGTGGAGAGAATGAAATTGTTTTTCCGCATTCTCTCAGATGAATAGCAAGTATATTAATTTGTTTCAGATTTATGCCTTTAGTTAAAAACATATTTACCCGTTTTTATTACTATTGCTATAAAACATTTAGGTAGATTAACTATCCTTATAGCAAAAACTATTCAAATAATTGTGATAAAACACATTGAAGATGACATATTTTTAAGAAGTCATTGTTATTGTAACATACAAGAGCGAAAAGTCAAAATATTTAAAATTTAATAATATTGTAATAATAAAATTTAAAATAAATACTCCGAAATAAAATTTCAGAAATCAAACGTGTTTTTATATTTTAATATGGGACTATACTCCAACGTTCTGTATATATTTGTGTCCGCGTGAAGTTATTGAACTAGCTTTTGAAGCAATAATTACTGAACGCAAGTAATAATACCGAAAATAAGGTGGGGTACTTCGTAGAATTGGTGAATTCTTGCATTTAGCTTATTTTAGCAAACTGCCGGTTCAAAAAGTGAAATAGCGTAGAAAATTTAATTCAAAGATAGCTAGAAGCGCAGTATACAAAACAATAGCTTTGTAATGCACTACGTTTTGGACGGAATTTTTATATATCCGTTTCCTGTGTGTAGTCATGTAATATTCGAAGAGTATTTCAGAACAATTCGACATTCGTACGCCAGAGTCATTGTTTGTTTATATTGTTCTATGCAAATAGATCTAGTTCGTTTTTGAAAATACCATTAGTTAAAACCTTTTTAATTTTTCTACTATTATTTGGGTGTGTCGTTACGGGGCCTTATAAAGTATAATTTTTTCTCAATTTCCATAGAATCTTCATTATTCTAAAACTGAATTTGCATTTTTATAAGCTTGAATGCAACAAAAAATAGCATTAGTCTTGCTTGAGGTATTTATTGTTTATTTATTATATGTATATATTATTTATTGTAGTGTCTACTTTAGAACAAATATAACAATAACATTTAATATTAAAAAATATTTAGATAGTGATATCCCTAGCAAATTGTTTCCAAGTTTTTTAGTCTGAGTTTAACAATTTTTGAGTGCTTAGGATTTCGGCTCGAACGCAACAACTATAAGTTCAATTGTTCATGTTATCAGAAATTCTCTTACTGACGTACTACTAAAAATACATAAAGCTATATACTAACCTAAAATATATAAAAAATAGTGAAATCTTAAAGTTTCATTTACCTGCTAAACACTTTATCTGCGTCCTGTCAAATTGGAAACGAGTGACTTTCATTTAACACCTACACTAATCCTTGTTGAAAAACCTTTACAAGTTTTCCTATTTTTATTCTAGCCTTCTTAAACAAATACGAATTTGATGGTCTTGACCTTGACTGGGAGTACCCTGGAGCTGCTGACCGAGGTGGGTCATTCTCCGACAAGGATAAATTCCTATACTTCGTCCAGGAGTTAAGACGAGCTTTCATCAGAGCCGGTAAGGGCTGGGAGCTGACTGCCGCCGTGCCATTGGCTAACTTTAGACTCATGGAGGGGTATCACGTGCCCGAATTATGCGAGTAAGTATACACATCAGTTATGAAGGGTGTATATTTTTATTACTGGGACTAATATGACCGCTATTTCCAGTTCATCTGAATTGAGCTGTATGGAATAAATTAGTCTGCATAGGCTTTCCCGTGATCTCAGCAGTAATAAGAATGGTGCTAATTAACCAATGCCGTTATCCAACTCTAAATGTATATATATATATATACATTTAGAGTTGGATTATATATATATACACATTATATATGTAATGTTGCTTCCCGTGGTCTGTTATACTGCGCTTTCCTGTTAAAGTAGACTTGGACAAGAGCTTAAAAAATCCAAAAACAATACAAATAAAAAAATGCTTATTCGTTTTTATTAAAAAAATGTATACCTTACAAGAAGATCACGATAGCCATAAAAACATAGGTACATATCGTTTATTCTAAAAAGAGAAAAAGTTATTATACCTCGTAGATAAAGTTTATGATAAAAATTCCCTTTTAGCCTCCTTGACGCTATACACGTGATGTCATACGATCTTCGCGGTAACTGGGCTGGATTCGCTGATGTGCATTCGCCCTTATACAAGCGTCCTCACGACCAGTGGGCTTATGAAAAACTTAACGTGGTATGAATTAAGGAAAATATTATGTTTTATAGGGGTTTTGACACTTGTTACAGTTCATGAGGGGTTCTTGAATCATAGTAGGATTTTAGATAAATAGACATATTTAATAAAAAATTAATAATACTTGTAGATTAAAATAGTAATATTTAATAATTTCACAATTTTATTCATTTATTTCACATTGTATAGTGAAAATGGAGATAAGAATTTTTGAAGTAATAGGTAAATGATTAAATCTGTGCTTAACACTCGCCAATTTTCAGAACGACGGTTTAAACCTTTGGGAGGAAAAGGGATGCCCTTCAAACAAATTGGTCGTCGGTATTCCCTTCTACGGGCGGTCTTTTACCCTTTCAGCTGGCAACAATAACTATAACCCTGGAACTTACATAAACAAGGAAGCGGGTGGTGGAAACCCAGCTCCATACACCAATGCAACTGGCTTCTGGGCTTATTATGAGGTAATTTAAGCAAAATAAAACTAAAAAAAAAATTGAATACATAAAAAAAAAATTCAAAAATTAATTTATTTACAAATCTTTATTCATCACATTATTTATAAGGACACCAATGATCTGTGAATTTTTTCCTCAAAAAACGACCGTATTACAAAAAAAAAAATTTAAAAAATGATTAGTCAAAACGATTAATTATTTAATTACTAAATTTCACTTCGGAACTAAAAAAAACATATTTTGGTGTTAATAGGTAATTGTTTCAAATGAATTTTTATAAAACAATAAAATATTACAGATTTGTATGGACGTTGACAAACCCGATTCGGAATGGACCAAAAAATGGGATGACCATGGCATGTGTCCCTACGCATTCAAAGGCACTCAGTGGGTCGGATATGAAGATCCTCGCAGTGTTGAGATCAAGTTGAACTGGATTAAGCAGAAGGGCTACTTAGGGGCGATGACCTGGGCCATAGATATGGACGATTTCCAAGGTATCTGTGGGGAGAAGAACCCGCTATCCAAACGATTGCACCAATTCATGTCAACATATACCGTGCCACCACCGCGACAAGGCAATACTACACCAACTGTAAGTTGTTTTATTATTATTCATATTAAAATCTTATTGATATTTATAATAAAATCTTGTGTATGTATATATATATACAAGATTTTAAAAACTATTGAAAATTATTAATTACTGATTATATTCAAACATATATATTGGAATTTTGTTCTGCTAGCTTCACAGTAGAAAATATAAATACGTTTACACATCTTCAAACTATATGAGATATGTTATATATACTTGTACTGGCAATTTTATTTGTCTGTCCATAATATTTTACTTCCATTTTTAATTTATGTTTTTCGGGAATTAAAAAAAAATATCTTAATCAGTAAATGCAATCGGTAATTCGTTTTATACAGCCTGAGTGGGCCAGACCGCCTTCAACACCATCAGACCCTTCAGAAGGAGAACCCATCCCCACCACCACAAGAGCTACCACCCAAGCTAGCAGTATTACCACCACACAAGCCACCACTTCTACTACCGGTATCAGCGAAGTAGCTGCAGAACCTCAAAAACCTACTCAAGATGTTGAACAACCACCAGCGGTATTATGTTTATTTAATTTCTAGTTCAAATATTTTTTTATTTATTCTTGTCAAATGTTTGGTTCCTATTTGCATGTTAAAATAATAATTAATTGATTAACATATTATTTTAAAATAATATGTATTAGGTACATTCGAACGAATTCGACTTAGGGTCCTTCAAGAAATGAGCGTACCAATTCTTAAAATGCCAGCAGCGTTCTTGCTGGTCTTCTTGAAATGTGTGTGCCCACATATTGTGTCGTTGCACATAATAAAGCATTACTGAATCTATGTTATTGATCACTTTAATTTAATTAGTTAGTGGCATCTTTATCATTTATATCCGTCACCAAACAATACTCTTGTTTATGTTATAAAAGTAATTTATATTTTAAGTACACAACATCTAATAAATACATGGAAAACAACGTCAATACTATACATTATACAAAATTTCAAAGAATGTATGATTACTAAGTATGAGAGAGCCGTGTTGCCTGCAGCGACTCAAATCACGGAGATCGTAGATTCGATCTCGGCTGTGGACCAATGGACTTTCTATATACGCATTTACGCATCGTGAGCGAAACCCACCTAATTGCATATTAAGAAAAATAACTGATCACTAGACATATACCAAAATCTGATGCCCCAACCTAAAACGTTGTAACGCCACTAGTTAATCGTCAAAAGAGGTTTTTGTTGGACGATGATTAACAAAACGGCACGAATTTATAAAACCTCTGACGATTAAAGGGCTGTCCACACCATAATAGTTTGGCTAGTCGTTTAATGAAAGTTTAATCATTAAACTTTAAGATATTCTTGTTTGTCACTAACACCATGAGATGGAGTGGACAATTTAACATATAATACTATAAATAAATGTTATCTAAACAGCGTTTCTGCTGGTAGAAATTACTATAAGACTTTTAATTCTTTTTAATAAAAAAATGTTTACAGGAGAATGAAGTGGATAGTCCCGAGATTTGCAGGTCTTCTGAAGATTACGTCGCGGACAAAAGTCGGTGCGATAAGGTAAGCTTAACAGAATACCTAATTATTTAACTTTGTAAGCTGGCATAATTAAATATTGATTGAGATTTTAATCCTTATTTGTATGGTACATAATTATATATATAATTATTAATTTAGTTATAATTAAGTAATAGCATTTTTGTTATACGTATTTTATATAATAATTTTTATATAATAATTCATACAATGCATATAATAATTACAAACCAAATAGTTGTAAGATTACTTTAAGTTTTTATTCAGATTAATTTGGTGGATTTGGTTATGCACTTCTTAAATTTAACCCTAAGTATTTCTTTCTTAGTTTTTTTCCTAATAAGGCCGGCCGTTGAATCTCTATTACTTTATGTTATTTGTTTTTATTTTAATATAACGAAGTTTAAATAAAAAGTAATATGGTCTATTTGTTGTATAAGAATAATCATGGACATTAAAAAGAAGTTATTCCAAATAAGTAACAGTATAAATCTTTCATACAAAGATGTAGGGAATCTCTGAGAGATAAATTTAAGGAAATTAATATACTTACCTTTCCCTCGCAATATATTTATGAAAATATTATGTATGTATACAAAAATAGTAAAAAGTATACTAGAATAGACCATACGCACAATGTCAACTAGGAACAAACACAGGCTGCAATTTCCTCGTAATAGACTGTCTAAAGTTAGTAATTATTTTTTGGGAAAAGGGATACTCTTTTTTAATAAAATCCCAGAGGCTCTTTTATCGCTGCCTTTTATTAAATTTAAGAAATGTATTAAAGAAAAGCTGTGTAAAAAGGCTTACTGTAAAGTTAGTGATTATCTAGTTGATAAAATGGCCTGGGACTAGTGCTGGGCAGGCTACTTCTAATTAATTTGCTATATTAGTTTTAAATATTGTAGAATTGTTTGATGATTTGCTTTTTTTAAAAAGAGTACTGAGAGTTTTTTACGCCGGTTTTTTCTCTCGACCAACACCCTCTGTCTTCTTTGCCGATGAGTAGGGATGCCAACATGTTCGAATTTAGTGACGAAATACGTGATACCATGATGATCTTATCCAAATTAAACGTATTTTATTTTATTTATTTTAACTTTATTATAAACTATTTTTAGTTAGGACGTTCATTACAAGTTTGTATTGACAAACTACTCAGCCATACTTAGATTAGATGTTAATTATTGGAAATAGGAGAAAGGTCTACTTGTGTACAGTAGTTGGTTTGTGACGTCATAGATTTATTTATTATTTCATATATATTATGTTTAAACAATATTTTCATGTTATTATATATATATATATATATATAAAGATTTAGTTTTGCGAGTAATCAAAGGGTTTATTAAATGTTTCATAAATACGATTGTCAATTTTTTTTCAGTATTGGCGTTGCGTGAATGGCGAAGGCATGCAGTTCACATGCCAGTCTGGAACTGTCTTCAATACAGCGTTGAATGTATGTGACTGGCCTGATAACGTTGATCGTAGCGAATGTAAAAAAAAAGTTTAGTATAGATTAGAATACTAAAAAGACTATTCGATGTACACTCATACAATCTATGTTAAATAAAGTGGTAAGCGTGCTGGGGAAATAATTGGTTTTTGACCGGAATAAAAATCAAAGATAAAAAAAAAAACAAAATGTTTCTTATGTCGGTCATATAATTTTGAAGGATATTATTATTTTATTCACAAAGTCTTATTGTACTAATATACTTTAATAAATGTACTGTTATCTCTTTCTGCCAAATTGCGTTTACGATGTGATAAAGTAAGATAGATGCATGCTTTAATAAACTCCACGCAATATGATTTATTTTTAAACAAATTGTATATCAGCTTAAGTTCATTTCTTGTTCTATGTTCAAAGATAAAAATATTGTCCCAGATGCTAGACAATATTCCCTAACTGTTTCTTAAATCTTTAGACACGATAAACTCTTAAATAACAAAGCCCGGTTTAAGAGAGTTTTATCACTTCAGAGGTTCGTGGTACATCGAATAAAATAGTCTTTTTAATCGACGATAGTAGAGATACATAACAAGTATATAGAAAGCGTTAATTTCATCGTTTGTACTTTAAACGCTTATGCGTAAAACCTCTTCATGAGTACATTAACCTTTTAAGTTATTATCATATTAGTTATTTATGAACTCCCACTTATCGTAATAAAATTCTCTTTATCTTGTATTAAAATCTTTGTCACTATATAATTTTTATGATCGAAATTTTATATATTCATATATAGTTAGTTTTAAGGTTTTAAGATTCTTTTAAAACGGTTTCGTTTATAAATTAGTTATAATCGAGATTGTTTTATTTAAATGAGATTTAGTGGAAGACTGGTAAAAAATGAAATTATGTAACTCACTTTCATATAATTTTAGGTTATAGATTAGTGTTCAGCGTTCAGACTGAGTTATTTATTTTGCTGAAGGATTAAATATAATAAATTATGTTGGCATTTTTATTTCCTCAAATTCGAATCAAAAAGTAGAGAGAGGCATTGTAAACATTAAAAAGTGTTTATAGAATTGTTAATCAAGAATTGTTATCAACTATAAATTTGATGGAGTTCTTTTATTCTTCTTTCGGCTTCACATTAACGTCCACGATTCCGAAATCAATATTAAGATTTTGTGGCTTTTTCTCTTTTGCTATGGTTAATAATTATGGAATGAGAAGTACACACGTAAGAGCTTTGATGTAAATAATGATGGACTGTAGAGAGAATGGAAAGGTGAAACTAATGCGTGATTAACGGATAAAATAACACAAAAATAACGTATGAATGCACACACTGTACTTATGGACTGATAACCCGTAGGAAGACACTGCAAAGGTATGCCATAATTTGCGTAAGTATCTATGCAAATATTTACTTATTAGTGAGCTAACAGGGGTTACTGAAAACATTGGTAAAAATCTTGCTTACAAAAACATTAACGTAAAATTGTATGCAATACAATAAAATGTATAAAATATGAAAAAAAGCAATCAATCAATATCAAGAAGCAAGAACTACTCGTACCAGCTTACTACTCCACTAAGATACTACTGCATACTTTAGTTGCATAGTGTTATTGAAAAAGCCTCTGCTATATATATTTGTCCCGTTTGCAAAAACTGTCAAAAAATTAACAAAACATAAAATTTTGTGAGGCTAGACATAATTGTGGCTGATAGTGTTAGTGAATTAACCTCGCTCGTTGCACATTATGAGGCTACATCCATCACTGTGCAACCACATGCATCATTCATTCTGAATTTACATACACACATTTAGGTAATCGGTATTATAATTAATAATTATGATATATGTATTGGACTATTTTAAGAGGCTTTATATAATTTTGTATCCGTCTCTCAGTTAGCTCTCGTATAAGAAAGGAAAAAAGCAAGGTCGGCTTGTGATTGTTAACAATATCACCGATTGTGATTGGACATAACAGATAGAGATTCTTTTTTATTGAATTTCAGTTTCTTAAACTAATTCGTACGGAACGTGGCGTGGTATGTTTGTATGTTTTTCTTTAGATATTTTTAATCTGTTATGCTATTAAACTTATATAATTTTTTACTATAAAATTGTTAAAGAATGCCATTTTAAAAGTCAAACTAAATAAATTAGCGATAATGCCGCTCATTGCCGTCTAACTTTTGTTACCTGTTTTTTTTTATATTTTTATTATGTGAATGTTTTTGAATAATAATAATAATAATATAAATAAATAAAGAAAGAAATTTTCTACGGACTAAAATTTATATATTCTTTCTAATTAGCCACGAATAAAACCACCAAACATCGTTAAGCAAACCTGAAAAGGCGTATATAAACACAGCGTGGGATCTTTATCATATTATTCTAACCTTTGGCAGACACTGTACGTGGGTGCTAGAGTCAACATATTATATCCCTCTTTCACCGCAGACTTTATAAAAATAATGAAATATCCATTGAATGTCTGAATTTCACAAATCATATAAATAAGTCATACTCGCAATGGTGAAATAACTTGAGCTTAATCATTAATTTTTAATAAATTTTTATACAAACATTAAAATCTTTCCTTTTAATAATTAATAGTATGGACAAGTCATTATATGACGCCAGGAGATGTATCTAGATTCAGTCATAATCTGTGTTTAGACTCATTCTGCGCCTTCTACCGCCGACGACCGCCATTCCAAATCTCATGCCTGCCGTTTTTAAGGCATTTTCTGTACCACTACTTACCACTACTACGTACCACTACTAAGTGGAACCAGCTGCCCACTGAAGTATTAACGAACCAATTCAACTTGGTAAAAAATGCCTAAAGGGCCGGCAACTCTGTTGCGAAACCTCTTGGCATTGAGAGTGTCCATGGGCGGCGATATTAGGTACTTAACATCGTGAATCTTCTGTCCGTTTGCTCCCTTAACTATAAAAAAGAACTCCTACATTAGTTGATATCTTATGGTAGACTAACTGATTCTAATTATATTGTATCTTGTAATTTAATTCCCGATTTTTTAAGAACTGATTTAAAAAAGGTAGGTAAAGGCTCATTTTTAGCTTTCAATTTCATTTATGGACATCAATTCCACAGCTTAATCTTCAAGTTATAATGTGTGACTCTAATGTCTGCAATAATGCCAATACAATAAGGATCAAATAGCTTTTAAAGGTTTTGTTCCTATCACTTAGAATATCGTGACAAAATAATTTATGTCTGTAACACTTATGAATAAGATCCTAAGTTCTCTCCAACGAAGATAACAGTGCGATAAAATTGAACAGTCGTTTTATAATATAAGACGGCGACGGTATCTTTTAAGGTCCACTTAACTTTATATAAAGAAAACAAAGATAAATCAAACTTCAACGGAGCGAAAAATAAATTAGATTTATAATAAAAAATCGTTAATTGTATGAAACCATTGTGATTATTCAATTAAAGTATTTTATTGTTGTATAATTTATTATACCTTTTCGTATGCAATTGCTCGTTTTAATAGAATGAAGATTGCATCTTGTTAATCTAGAATTAAAATGTTTTCCTATGCGTAAATTGAACTCATCAAAGTACTAATTTCTTTCTTTTATAGTACACTAACATAATATTATTTTTTGTTCCGTTTTAATAAGAAAAGCTGTGGAACATTATAATGTAAAATGCGCAAATACTATTTTCTTGGAAATAAAGGTTTTCTGGAAAAGTACTGACAGTAAAAAACTTTTGCGGGCTCGTCCGGGATTTGAACCCGGGACCTCTCGCACCCTAAGCGAAAATCATACCCCTAGACCAACGAGCCGCTTATGTAAAAATGTAAAATTGTTTAGCTGTTAATAAAGGTATGGGAAATTTCATACAGAAAGCTTTCATATACAAACTAGCTTAATTTTAATCACTGGATTTAGGTTATTATCGTTTTATCGTTTATACTACCAAAAGACTTCGATTGATTTTATTCACTTTGCTTAAAAAATACATATTATTATCTTGAAATAACTACTATTCCTATGAGGATCGTAAATAATGACATTCTACAATCCCTTTAAAATATTTAGTCATAGAACTTTTTTTACATTTTAACTTTATTTGGAGAAAACGGATTACTGAACTGGCAATTTCTGAAAAAAAAATTCAAACTTACAATGTAAACAGGAAACTTAACTGGCTGATAGGATTTTTTGGATTTCAAATTCATTTATTAGTAAAGAAATAATCGCAATGGTTTTCTAAGCACTTGCGCACCAGTCGGCGCATTCAATGTAAGTTGGCGGTTCTCATTCAGTAGAGACTGAGAAAAGCTTCGAGCCGCGTTTCCGACGCCATAATACAATTTTCGCGCGCAAAATACGTCACAGACTATTGAAAAATTAACAGTTATGGTAAAGTGATATCGGAAAGTGCATAAAAACTATTTTATAATGACAAAGTAAATATTTAACAAAATGTGAATAAATTTATGAACCTTTTTAGTGAAGTGAACTTATGTTAAAACGACACGACTCTAAAAATTATAATGTTTTTGTAAGTATACAAATTTAGTTTTCTTACAAAATAACTAACTGTAATTATTTAATTGTTCGCATTTCTAAAATATTTTTTTATAAAGTTACGATTATATTAAATTAAAATAAAAAAAACTTTGTTATATAAATGTCGAAAAATGTATTACTTAATTACAATAAGTATCAAACGATAACAACCCTTTTAACTTTATGCATATATCCTTATATATAATATCGACTTAGCATTAACATTATATGACGAACCGCTGTGCCACCTTTCACTCGCTTAATAAATCTAAAAAGGTAAAAAATAGAATTGTTTTCTATGTATTATGATTAATGTTGGACTGATTTCATAAAAATTATATTTCGATTACCAATCTCTTCAGACTCATAATATATCATTAATTAATATAAAAGTAATGCATTTACGGGAGCCTAGTCTAAATAAGATTTAAATATAAAATCATCTGTTCAAATTTAGTTAAATATTATATTCCAAAACACACTTGTCTATCATAACGTTTATTATTATTTAGGTTAAACTTTATAAACCTAAATTAATTACTTAATATTTTTATTAATACTTTCCACAAGATTGTGGAATTTTATAAAACAAAAAATAAATATAAACTTGAATAGTTAATCGCTTGTTAAATTGAAATAGCTGCTTTGAACAATAGGGATAAATCTCTAGATGGCCATTGTTCGCTTTGTTTCGAGAGTGAAAATCCAGCTCTTATTCCATATCTATTATCTATATAGATAGGTATTAGATTTTTAGGGTATTCTAGTTGTCTATTTCCTTAACTTTATTAGTCTATTACCATAGCTGTAATATAATTCTTGTAAACAGTGCTTATCTAAAAAACATCCCCGATTGACGAAGGTTAGCAAGAAATACATTTTGCAAGGTTATTGATATATTTGTAGGGATATTCTTTAAATATTAACGATTATTATCCTGACCTGGTCGGTCTTAATAAAGACTCTGAGAGCTGTTTGTGCTCATGCAGTCGATCAATATGTCTTCAGGTCTAATCAGTGATTTAATAAAACATTTATTCGTTTATTTTAAACTCCAAAAAATATAACAGCAGCCCTTTGTACAAATTTTGAAGCGACATATAAGTAGCTAAACAAAGCCACGAAAATATATGATACCGCGTTAATGAAATTATTTGAATATGTACTACTAGAACTGGGGTTTAGTCAAGGTGCCTTAACAGTAGTGTATGAAAATGACAGTTCGTATCGCCAATTTTCATACGAATTTAGTTTTTGACTTTCTACATACTCTGTTAAGGCATCTTGACTAAGCCCCTTGGGACTAAGCGTACCCGCAGACTACAGACTTTTTATCGGCCGATAGTTTAGTCGAGTTGGCCTGTTCGTGCGCACACTGTACCAACAAAACAGTTGGGTTGGTCGCGAGTGCGCAGAGTAGCCAACAAATGGTTTGGCCGATTGATTAATTTACTAGTGTTGGTGAAGAGACCAGTCGAAAAAAATTGGTTGCCTGTAAAGTCGGTATACGGGCGAAAGTTTTACGTGACAACGACTTTGAGTGGTAAAATAATTTTAATGTGAATATTCATTCGTATAGTAGGAAGAAGGATGAAATAATAGTAACAATTTAAAACATTTATTTATACAAAGAATTATATTTAAAACATTAATTTATACAAACACCTTTTATTGTTTGTCTCTCTCGATCTTAGGCGGGCTAACCATGCCCGAGTGGAAGGGACGCGTGCCTCTCACACGCTCTCATTGTGAGCGCATAACGTGAGCGGAGCGCAACGCAGTTTCTTGAAGTGTCACCCGGCAAACCAATTTATAAGACGTTGTCACGTCAAAAAATATTATAATTGCCTTATACTTGATACAAATGAGAAAAAAAATGAAGAAGCGGAATCGAGAGTATTGGGTACATCCCATCTACAATGACAGATTATTGTAAGGGAAGTTTTACACAATTCATTCTAAATTACTACACTTCCCGGAAAAGTTTTTCTCCTTTTATCGAATGAGCATAACCAGTTTCAATGAACTCGTTAAATTAATTGGACCTTCAATATCAAAACAGTCGAGTCGGCCGATGAAACAATCGGCAAGTATGCGGGCGGGGAAGAGCGCCATACTGATCAAGCGGTCGGGCGATAGTTCGCCGATGGTTTAGTTTGAAGGCAGTCGTGAAGCCCATCAAACTTTTTTATCGGCCGATACTGAAACACTGTAATGTGCGCATCTGCATACATATTCATACTGATTAAGAAGCCGACCAAACTATCGGCCGATAAAAAGTCTGTAGTCTGCGGGGACTCTAATACACACCTTTCAGCATTCGATAGTAATCATAATGTTTCATGGTCAATGCACAAACTATAGCTCTTGAATCTTGACATGACAGCTGTCAAAAGAAATTACTATGAGGCCGATTCTAGGGCGATTAGAATATGAAATCATTAGTTATTAATAGATCAGTTATGAAAATACAGTATTTTAATTTGAAAAATTAATTGTTAAAATGCTTACTTGTGTCAATTATCGGTAAATTTAATAATAATTAATGTAATCAATTATTTAAAAACTCGATTATTTGACTATGCCTATATCAAAGGTGGATATTCATTATGTTTTAATTGTGGTTATAAATTTTTTATTAGTTTCATCAAAATCGTAAGTTTGGGTGTAGCAGGATAAGTATAGTGAATCGGCCCCCAATGACAACTTCTATTCAAATTCATGTTATAGCCTCAACTCGATGCGCGTATGCAGTTTATATGAATATTTCTGCCATACTCCACTTTAAGCTAGAGATATGGTTGTATATATGATTATCCGTCAAAGAGCCATATCTTAAAAATAATTGAGCGAAAGAGATAAATCCAAAATGAGGTTGTAGGAGTCGGTAAAGAGTATATCTAGTCTTTTTTTTGAGAATATTTAAATAATTACGAGCATCGATAATTAATGAATAAATATTTCATTTTTCATTTTTTTAGTGTTTTTGGTGAGACACAATCACGGAAAAAAAAATGTTATAGTACTTGACAAGCCCTACTTACTCATTAAAATTATATTAAAAAAAGTTGGTGCAATATTTGGAAAAAAAATAAAATTACTGCTGGGCAGTCCATCATACAAGTCATGATCATGGCACAAGTCATATGTTATGTGATGGATTGAGGTATTAAAGGAAATAAAAAGATAGGTTTTTTTTCATAATTAGTTACTTACTCTTACTATAATTTATAATTTGCTAAGAAAAATAATTATTTAAAGTATTTTTAATAAGTCTCTGTGTGGGCGACTGATTGTAATAAAATATTAAATACAAATATAACTTTCCATTCGAGTATTTCAAGATTTGACCTTTTAAGAATTGACTTAATTAATTTAAATTCACTGAGGCAGTCACTTTGTTTACAGTGACTGTTTAACTTTCACTACACAAACACATTTTTGACTTTGAAATTAAGTCATAATTTCTTTAGCTGTTTTAATATGTCTGGATCTGGACGCGTGAGTTATCGTTATTCCATTAGGTACTATATCTATGTCTCTATTAACACAATAGCGCTAAAAAATTTCAAGTTCCTTTTGGCCTAAAACCGTGCTGCAGCTCCATTCTACAGCTATCTATGTTTTTCATAACATTAAATTTAAATGAATGTTTTTGAAATTAATTTACAATAAAAATTGCAGTTGCGGTTTATAAGTTTAGACGTTTATTAAATCAATATTTCGTCTCTTTATAGGATATGATTTAAAGAATTGAAAACAATTTGTGCCAGCTCTCAGTTGCCAGGTACATAAATGATTTTTGTTTATTTTGTACATACTTAAATTTAACCGTGGTCCCTTAACATATTGTCAACAAAATAAACTTGCTGAATCGCTTCTGGCAGTGGGCGTTTGTACAATTAAAAAATTGTATCTTCCCAAAAGGTCCATACAATTTGATTATGTAGGATTTGGTACTACAATGCATAGAAAATAGGTTCATTAGTCATGATAACAATATAGTTCCATGTTCGAGCCCACGTAATTATATGCCCGTCGTATAGGATAATCAGCCCGTGCTATCTAAACGAAATATAAAACGACAAACACAAGTCGTAACCCCCACAGAGTGCGTGTGATCCCGGTCGAATGTCTAGAACATTCGAAACAAGAGGTTCTATGAACAATTTTAAGGCTTTAACTACAAATACAGTGTTTTGTGTGACGCAACGCAGTTGATTTTAAAAACAACAGTTTCTCCATACTGAACTAAGGTGCTTATTGCAATCTTCTCAGTGCTGTCAATCGTCGCAAATCTTACCTAGAAACATGATGAATAAACGGGTTCATTTCATTAATCATTTCACGTCTTCCTTTATATTATGATATAATATTTCCTTCCTTTGGTGAAGTTTTCATCTACTACAAACATATTGCGTACAGACTTGGTGATTTTGAATTTTTTATTATGATATAAGATTATATTGATTGAAGTATCAGCTTAGACTAAATTTGTGTGTCAAATTTGTCGACACGAACTGTCATTTTCATACAAATTTAATTTTCGGCTTACATACTTACTTCATACACTACTGTTAAGGCATATAAGCCCCCTGTTTTACAAGAATAAATTATTGTCAAGATAGGCAAATGCCACAAAGATCTGTAGTCTTTGAACCAGAGACAAAATAATGAGAGTTTTTATTTGTTCAATCGTAACAAAGCTGACTTGAATTTGTGAATTTTCTATCAAGGAACTTTATTGCTCCTAAAACCGATGTCATTTTCCATTTGAATCTTTTACACAGAGTCAGTTTCAACTTTCTTGGATAACACAGAATCTTAATTATAAAAATAAAATAACTTTGTTAAATAAACAAATATGTTTAATTATAATTTTTTTTTAACAAACTTTTGTATTTGAACAGGTTGTATTTCGAAAGTACTATTTACCTCCACACTTTTTGCCGCGCATCACCACTTGGTAGAACCAGCAGCCCACTGAAGTATTTCCGAACCAATTCGACTTAGGGTTCTTCAAGAAAAGAGCGTACTAAATCTTAAAAGGCTGGCAACGCAGTGGTGAGCCCTCTGGCATTGAGAGTGTCCATGGGCGGCGGTATCACTTAACATCGGATTGAATACGGATAAAATATATTATCTTAAAATCTATGTGTCTTAGAATAGAAAAAAATATAATCGATAAAGTATTTTTATATATTATGTGATAAATTTTGAGTAATTAATAAAATATATCAAAAGTTTAAGCCAAAAAACTGAACTTATTTATAGACTTATTAAGGAAGGATATGATGCTTGATGAAGGAAGCGGCATAGCTCAGTGCTATAAACTACCTTGCACTGACAAGATTGCAAGACACGAGACTGGCGGTCAACCTCTAGTCAATTAAATCACATTATACCTCGAAGTGAAATATATCTATTATCATTTTTATTTAAATTTTATTTTAAGTTTGAATAACGATCACTCAAATAAGAGCAATATTATATGGAATTTTAACTTTATAAACCAATTTGTATTATTCTTTAATATCAATTTTGTAGTTATGGTCGTCTATTACAATATTTAAGATTCGATTCTGCAAGCTGCAGCCATCATTAATAGTTGCCATAGACTCGTTTCTAGGTCATATTTTTGGCTCTTGGTTAGTATGACATTGGCCCTGACAAAGAGGCTTTTAATTTTAATTTTTATTACAGAAAATATAGATTATGACGGTTTGTGAACGTTTTTTTAAATATTTAATGTATCAAATCAAATCAAATCAAAATATCTTTATTCATTTAGGTAAACATGTACACTTATGAACGTCAAGAAAAACAAATTAAATTAACTGTAAAATTACATTTACAACCAGTTCGCAAGTCAAGGGCGTAGAGCGGGTAAGAAGAACTGGCAAGAAACTTTCCGCCACTCTTTTCAATCGCCAAGTTTTTAATACAAATTGTTTGAACTGGAGCAAATCAATCCCAAGGATTAGGGTCATTTAAGTATTCGTCACATTTATAAAAGGCTTTATTAATTAATTTACTTTTAACATGGGCTTTGAATTTATTTAGTGACAGTTCTCTAATTTCGCTTGGGAGTTTGTTGTAAAAACGAATACAATTTCCATATAAGGAGTGGTTTATCTTCTGGAGCCTGGTTGGTCGCACACTCAAATTAGTTCTATTACGCGTATTATACTGGTGAAAGTCACCATTTGTTTTGAAATCGTTTAAGTTTTTTTGTACATACAACAAGGCTTCAAGAATATATTGACCGGATAATGTCATAATATTTAGTTCCTTAAATCTATTCCGTACCGACTCCCTCGGGGAAACACAACAAATACCCCGAACAGCCCGCTTCTGCAACACAAATATGGATTGAACCTCTGCAGCAGCACCCCACAGTAGAATACCGTACGATGTATCTTAAACATCTCCATGAATAAAGTAGAGAATTTAGAAGCAACCTATAGTTTAAACCTTAAATTTGTGGTTGGTATATGGATATAGTAGAGTCGTATATTTACAAAAGGCAACATCATTTATTACAAGTGGCCTCTACCATTGAGTATATTTTTCCCTAGAAACACTAATGTTTTTCCATTGTGCCCTTTGATAAACTATTTGTTCACCTGACGTAACATCCAAGGTTTCCTAAGAAAATATAGCATAAACAGTGTTATGTCAGTAAATCCATTTGCTCAGTCGATTAACCCTTCGCGGGCTCTATTGGACTCACTTAAGCGCACCGATTGCCGCTAGAACATTTTATATAAAGTGTTTAATATTCGCCCTGTAAAAGCGTAAACAAAAGAAGGGTTTTACATTATAATTTACGCCCTAATTGATCGAAGATCGCTGAAGATCTGCTATTAATGGTTTTACGCACTGATCTCAAAATATTTAAATATTTTTTGTCTTGTTTTGCGGCTATGTAATGGTTTTTTTTTTCAGGAATACGGAGGAACCCGTTATTGAGTTCCAATATGTCGAATTTAAGATTATTATCATAGAAAATCGGTGTTTAAAATTTTTATTTTATAGAACGGGCAGAAGGCTCACCTGCTGTTAAGTGATACACGGACGATCTTGATGCTAGAAGGCTCGCGAGTGCGTTGTCGACCTTTTAAGAATTTGTACGCTCTTTTCTTGAAGGGCCCTAAAAAATATAAAACATAACACATGGTATATGTAGAATTTAAAATGTAGGTCTTTTAGTATTGCTGTTGTAAGCGGATTAAGAAACATTATTTTCCATATAGAAAGTTGGCAATGTATATGTATGTATTTTAAAACGTTAAAGATATAGAATCGGCCAGCATTATGAATTTAAAAACACGATTTAGTCCATGTGGTCCACCCCTTTGCATCTGATAAGTTTAACGATGAAGCGCGCGGCTTTAATATAGGTTGCAAAGGTTTTTTAATTTATCCACCAGACTATTATTTAAATGCTTTATGCACGTAGAAATTTACAATAATAATTTTGTCGGATGGCATATGAAACAGAATAATTATTAAGTTAATGTCTTTAATAAACAATTAATTGCTTGCACAAATAGTTGCGACGAAAAGTATAAATAAATTAATATCTTTAATTAACAATTAGTTGCTTGCAGAAATAGTTGTGACGGTAAATATAAATTAATTTAACTGTGTAATATATCCGGCGATTGTATTAACTGTTGCATGGTGAGTTATCCACACACACTTTTGGGTCTGTCACAACCAAATAAAACGCTGGAGAATACTGATATATTATATTATATTTTAATTTTCGAACAAGTAGAAAAATTAGTCCCTGCGGATTATTACTCGGTATATTCCAGAAATTGCGATATTGCGACGAAAGTACTTAGATGATCAAGTGCAGTTGACGTACCTTATTTATTTATTTATTAAGTCTACAACATCATACATATTACGAAATCTACTGATAATTTTATAAAACCTGCCATCTAATATGTACGACAATATATGTAAACATAAGTTTTGCTAAAAATAGGAATTAAAAAAAATACAATTAAAAAGAAACAAAATAAGACAATTACACAATAAAAAAAATTAACTTATATACTTATTATATACAATGAAATTTTCTTTGATCATATTGGTAACTGTGTGTTTAAAAAACAAAAAGATTTTTTAATTTACATTCACTACCAGTTCCCAAATCAAGGCCGTAAAGCGAGAAGAACTGCAAAGATATCCGTCTCTCTTTTTCATCACCAACTTTTGTTTTACAAGGAAATGTAAGGCATTGCAACCATTACGCCACGCTTCAATTAACATGTTGAAACCAAATGCCATACTAATTTTAATTAACAAACGTTCAGTGTCGAGAAGAAAAATAGTACCATGCCTACTTGTGATAGTGAAGAAATTTTTGGTTTTAATTTGTAATTAATTAACTAAAGATGTCATGTGGAACATGGTGTAATGGTTGCATTACAAACATTGTGGATTCAAAAAAACTTGGCGATTAAAGAAAGCGGCGGAGAGATTTTTTTAAGGATACTCCGGCAACGCACTCGCGAGCCCTCTGGCATTGAGAGTGTCCATGAGCGGCGGTATCACTTACCATCAGGTAAGCCTCCTGCGCGTTTGCCCCCTGTTCTATAAAAAAAATCGCCGCCAAATAATAATAATATTACAAGTTCAAGCACGATCACTCCCCACACCATTCACGAGTACACACGCCATGGTCTCCTATATATTCATAATTATTAGATGAAGCTCCTAAATTAGGTTTGTTTTTATCTTAGTTGTCCTATTGTTTCGGTAACAAATGTGGAGGCACTCGAATAAAAGGATCTAATCTAAGTTGCGTAGTGTAATTCCCATAGATCCTTGTTTTCCTTATCAACGACAAGTAATGTGTATAGTATATTGCGATTACTTTCATTATGTTTGTTAAAACAAGACAGTCTATACTCAGACAGATTTATTCTAATATTATAGTGAACCGTGATGTTTAAAGTTTGAAAACGAAAATTTGCCTTTTGTGACTTTTTGCACCTGAAACTATTTTTATTTCACGAGAAAAGGAACCTCGTCCCTTTTTGTCAGGTATCACACATCTATAGGAGTTTTGTTGCATCAGAGCCATGGAAGTGAGAGCACCAAATAAATTAATATTACTTATATTATAGAAAAGTACTAAACTTGATTCTGTTTTTTAATATCACGGGCTCATTTGATTATTGAAATCGCCCGGCTATGCGCATCACACTGCCTGAAGTGTCGCATATGTGTTGAAGGTCTTTTATGAATTGCTACACTCTTTTCATGAAGGATGTAAATTGAATTGATTGGGAAATACGTGTAATAATGGTTTCACATAGTGGTAGTGGACGTGGGTGGGTGGACGTCAAGGCTGAATACGATGTAGTATGTCGATGATGAAACTCAGCTGCAGGTTAAGCTGATCCGAATAACTCTACCGAACACTCTTCATGTTCGATGCAGTAGAAGATTCATATATATCCCAACATCTCTACGCAACGCTAAAAGATCAGGCCGTTCGGAATGTGATTGGTCGAATATTGGTCGATTTGGAATTTATCATTTACTAGTGACCCACCCCAGCTTCGCACGGGTGCAATGCTGATGAAAAGCAGGTTTTTATTATGTATTGTTATTTCCGTCGCTGGAAAGCTCCGATAATATACGCGTTCGATCGCTGCTAAATAAGCTGTAATGGGCTGTATAGATCTATATTAAATGAACAATGTATTCAAGGTATTTAATTGGTTAAGGACTTTTCTGTAGACCTTTTCAATGTGTACAATACTTAGTACATTATTTTGATAAAACTCGTAGGGTTCAGCCTGCGTTTGCAATGTAAGCGGAAAAAATGTAATTATTTACGACATCACATTAGAAACCTCAAAAATAACAGTACTTTTCTACTATTTAATGGATGTTATTATACATATAAACCTTCCTCTTGAATCACTCTATCTATTAAAAAAAACCGCATCAAAATCCGTTGCGTAGTTTCAAAGATTTAAGCATACAAAGGGACATAGGAACAGAGAAAGCGACTTTGTTTTATACTATGTAGTGATGATGTATTTGAAAATATAAATTTACACTAGCTAATTTCTCATTCGATATTTAAAAGCTGAAACTATTTCCTGGTAAAGCAAATGTACATAATGCGGTTACCACGTGAACAAAGTATTCATATTCTCTATTCAAACTTCATTCATATCATTTCCTAATGTCAATGTTAATAACGTTCATGAATCAGAACAAGCTATTACTATAATTAAGTCAGTCACGATGACGTCACATAGCATAGGATATTGTTACAATTCATTGTCACAGCCAGCCCTCCGGAAACATAATTACGCAATCACGATGACGTTATAGAAACACTGTAGCTCTGATGCTACTTATAATATGTCTAGAGTATTTCTTATAGAAGAGTAGGGTAGGCAATAACCTTTGAATGGACTGATTTTTATGATCTGTGGAATAATTTAATTACTGTATAGAACTATTTTACTATGTATTTTAATTTGACGATTTGCACCCAGCAGCATTTTTCTGTTCTCAAATTTCAAGGGAATGCTCTCTGGACATAAGTTTGGCGCTGGTAAAGAGATAATCGTCCAATCTGTATTTTAAAGCAAATCGTACTACAAAATTACATCGAAAATTGTAATACAACACTCTCGAATAATGTTGTTAAATAATTATATTAAATTCTATGTAAAAAATATATATTCTTTCTATGTTAGCTTACGAACAACAACTAATAAACATTGTAATTAGAAAACATGATTCTCGTTTACATGAGTTACAACATTGTTTCTTCATCCCGCTACCTCAGAATCAAACTATCTAACGAAGGTAAATCGATACGTAATCAATGACGTCACAGATTTATACCCGATCAACAATTTACGCGTGGATATTATTGGCAAGGGGCCAAATTATTTTTGCCAAATTCACGACATTCTAAGCAATAAATCTAAATAAATTGCGTCCTTCACGGAAACACCCATGGAAGCCTTTTTCGACCGTAAATTGTATCATGTTCTCTTGTAGAGTTTATAGAGGACCGACCGTAAGTGGCTAGTGGATTACATAAGATTAACAAATAGTTCTGAAACAACAATACCCAAGCAAGCGGCCTGGCATTCTGAGACTCATTCTAAGTTAGGCTGCACGTTTATTAACATGATGTACTATAAAGAGATGCTAACAATGGTGAAAATAAGTTCAAATTGGCTTTGATTTTAAATTTGTAAGATTCGATATGTTCTTTATTTTACTCTAGTTTGCACATCGCTATGTAATAAGAATATTCTTACAAAATATCTACGAAAACACTATTATTATAGTTAACTAAGCTTTAGTATTATTTTCTTTGTTTTAAAAAGTCCCCTCAACTCTCGTTCATTCAACTACTTATTGAGTAAAAATGCTATTTATATATCTAGTTTTAATTAGTTCAAAGCCTCATAGAAGTTGACGCGACACAGACGTTTTAAGTCAAAACTTAATTTTACTTTTTACTGGTTGGTACTCCAAACAATGTTTATAATGAAAACTTGTTTTTCATGGTTCTATTTATGTAACAAATGAAAGATATTAATATCCTTTTAACATAGCTGTAGCAGGCAGCAGATCCCTAGACTAGAAGCAAACTAAATTGTTTTTATTAACTGAAGTTTCTGCGCTGCAATATAACGCTTTTTAATAACGATCTTTATTTCGAATACGCGCTTGATTTCTTATATTTGACAGTTGTCGATGACAGCTCACAGTTGGCATTGATTATTATCATTGAGGTGACTATTTTGTATAGACATTTTTAGTTAATATAAACTGTGTATTTTTTATTAAAATGTTTTTATTATAAGTCAGAATAGCATCAGTCTTAAAACGTACGTCTAAAAATTGTGGTCTAGTAATTGCTTAGAAGTTTCGTACTTCATACCTACCCATTATTATATACCTATACATTTCTTTGCATATTTCAATTGAGACTATGACGTCATACTTTTAATACCGTTCCTAGGAGATTAATTTTATAATATAATATTTAAATATAACTTAGGTACTCTTCGAGTCTGTTTTAACTAACTATTGTAACGTAGCTTATGAAACGTAAAAAGTAATTCGCGTACTACAAAACGAAATTTACTTAGCATAGGAACTTGTCTTAAAAATAAGTATTTTTATATCCAAAGTCCAATACTACACGTAATCCAAGTCGTCTGCAATGGGCAGTCAGCATTATAAATTGAGGATATTCTGGAACATTCCCAATGATAAACAGCTCATATTATGCGAAAACAGAAACGGACCAACATGACATTCAGTTTTTATAGCAAGTATAATGGAAGATCTTTCCCTCAAACGTAATAAATATTGGGCTTTTGTTCGCCGGACTGGTATTTTTAGGGTAGGGTTGCATCACTATCACTAGATTGGGTAAGCCTGTTTTTAGCTACGACGAGTTTAATATAAACATAAGGAATTAGAACCGCTAGTGGCGCGTATACCTTTTCGGAACTGGGTCTTTGTTTACTTAGTTAACTGTATGATTTGTTTTTGATATATGATAGGTGATCAATCTTCTAAGCCTGACTTGCGGTCGAAATTTTGAGTCTAAAGAATGTCTCTAATCTGTGAATTTCCTGGTTTTGAGTTTTTTTATTGTATTAGGTAACAAACGCAATATCAGCGTTTGTATACGCTATTATTGAATTTCGTACGCGTAATATGTGGTATAGCTATGATTTGATAAAATATAGATACAAATATATACTGTTAATAGTATATATTTGATTATACAAGGAGACAAAAAACAATAGCATTTTTAACTAACCGTTTTTGTTGATTGGAGCATTACTGTGATACCGAGAAAAATATTTGAATACTAAGTAAGTGTTTATATCTCACTGACCAATTTTAGATTTTTAATTTAGATTGTTGAGTAGTACAGATATTTTTATGACTCAGATCTTTCATAAAACTGCAAGTGTTGTTTTTTTTTATGATACGTTTTTATTCTTGGCCATACCCCGTGTATTTACTAGCCCAACACATTCTATATCAAATGTATGTATAACTAATGTATATTTTATTATTAAAAAAATACGTGTCGCAAGGTAATATAAAAACAATCAAACTCAGTAGACCTTGTTTGAAGTCGGTTAAAAATGAAGTCCCACTTTACACAGAAAATTATTCGTAAATTTAAGATAAATTTCTTCAATATAAACACTTCCCTAGTCGAACTTTAAAACGGAATTAGCAAATCACTTAAGTTTAAAATTTTCTGTTTCCCCAAAGTGTAGTTTAAATTTTCCATGTTTTCACTACGCCCCAAAGGACACTTTTAAACTGAACACGTAAAAGTTTGGCCTTAAACCGGAAACGAATAAATCTTAGATAATATAGAGGCTATCATGAATATAATTAAGAATAATAATAATCCGAAATTAATTGAATATATAATGTTTCATAGTTTGGTCTGTGGCGGTTAATTATGGCTTCCGGAAGTCCTAATTCTTCTAAAACAATTATTGTTTTGTATTGGTACAAATCTGACATTTAAAAAATATCAATGAAAAATTTGTGTAAGTTAAGAACCGACATATTATGTAGACTCCATTTTGAATAAAATAATATTATCTTAGGAAATATATGCCTAATGATTTTTATTTCGTATCGTAAGCGACCAATTTAAGAGTTGTCTGAAAAGTCTAATTATATTCCAGGTTTTCACATTGATCAATAAAGAAGTTGTTCAAACTTAGCAAAAACATCAATAACTTTTACTTAACTCGCAAAGTTGTTTTTGCCAGACCTAAGCGTAGGATTGAAGAATATCGATTGTAGTTGTCGGCGCCTGCAAGACTGATGACGTTTCTTAGAAACAACCTTTTTGCAGATTCTTAACATTAATGACAAAATACTAGCTGTAACACCGATTAAATGTTAAATTTATCTTCTTAGATGATATTATTTTGCCGGTTAGTTTTGTCGTTTGCCGGTATTTTATTTTGCAAAAACAAAATAATATTCAAACTCTTTCTCTGTCTACCATAGTAAAATCGTTTTATTTCTTATGAACTGCTGGCAATTTTGCTTATTAGTTAATTAAATTAAATATTTATGAAGCATTCAAAATAATCCGTATTTATTAAATAATTATAATATTTCCTAAATAGAAAGTAAAGAAGTCGTAGTCAAGTAAAGTAATACGATTTCAAAACTTACTTTTTATCGTAAAATAATTTGATGGTCACTCTTCCATGAAAATTTTCTTATTATTTATAATCAAATTAGCTTTGAGCTTTGATACTAAAAGAAAAACACGTGCTGCAAAACTTATTTTAAGTATGATTATAATCAGTTCTCTTTTGTTACGTGGGCAGAGGATTGTCAGGCCTCGTTGTATAGCTCCCACAGACTTAAACTGGTATTAATATCTGGTTAAAAGGGGTCGCCTACGCAAGTTTACGACGCTACGCCGTAGCATTAAGTGTAGAAGTTGGCGCAGCTAATAATAGGTGCTTTATTCAAAGGATTCAATAATACATCTTACATAAAAGACCATATCTGCTTCCAATTCGATGACCCTTTGACCTTTTTCCGTTTATGGATTCTTTCATTACTTGTGAGCAAATAGAATTGATAAAATCTTGACATATGTTAGATTACGTTTCGTGAGGTGTGAGTGTTTATTTGATGATTGATTTAATGAATAGAAGTAGATAATTTACAACATCAGTTTTTAAAAATGTTGTTTTTGATAACAATTTATTACACGCGAATATTCTACATTAAATGCTATGTTTTAAATTTTATAATACGAGTCTATCACTTAAATGTCATTGCTTGTGGCGGCGTCCATGCGTCGGGTTGTCTCTCTTCCTAAAATATGGCGAGGGGGCCGTTGGCTGGCCATGCGCCATACTCATGAACGGGTGCTACTTGTGGTGACTTGTCTTGTCTACTTGTATTTGCGTGTTGTTCTCATGAGTATGTAAGGGCGTGCTCCTATTTCACCATGCCTCTTATCGATAGAGGACAAATCTTTGTTTTTAATTTATTTTATTATTCTTTATTACTCGATATGTCATATGGAACATGGTGTAATGGTTGCAGCTCCTTACAAACATTGTGTAAAAAAACTTGGCGATTAAAAAGAATGGCGGAGAGTTTATTGCCAGTTCTTCTCTTCCGTTCTACGCCCTTGATTTGAGAACTGGAAGTAAATGTAAAATTAGAAGCATTTTATGTATATTTCTTTTTTTTGACGTTCATAACTGTACATTATGTTACATATGAATAAATGATTTTGATTTAGATTTTTGATTTTATCTGATATCTAAATATTCATAATTAATTTATTGATTTTTTTCTCATAATCACATTGATCATATTCCTCTAGAATTTATGTTTAAATTTAACATTTCTTTCTGTGGAAGATTAACACCACCACAACACTACCACGGGGCAGCCGTCGTAGATTTGTATTGTCCTGTCGAATAGTTCCATGAAATTGAGACATTGAACATTGAATTGAACACGTATACGTTTATAATACTTTTAGTTGACTGGAACCATTAAAAAGAAATACTTTTTCGCACAGCAAATTGCAGTCATATAACATAAGGTAAATCATTCCAATGTTATATATGTAATTGCTTTAGCCTGTTATCGAAAACCCATATTACATTACGCATGTTAATATTTGAAATAGTTATGAAAATGATATCCGTGAATTATAATGAAATAGGTATGTTACAAAATCAGTTGACCGTGGATACAAGATTACCATATTTGTATAAATCTTTGTTAAACATCCACTGCGTATTAGCGTTTATCAACGATTAACATATAACTGGCTGGTAAGTAAATAAAATAAAACTATTTTATAAATTGGTCAGCATTTTCTTGTTGGAAATTCGCAAGCTTGTTTAGCTCCATCGTTCAATCTTTATTTTTGCCTCAACCTTACTGAAGTCATTATTTTATCTCTATATTATTCATGATATTTTATTATAACTTAATTTGGTAATAAGAATATATTACGGTTAATTTTTGGAATCTTTTTTCAACAGTAGTTTTTTTTTTGCCGATGAGTAGGGATGCCAACAGGCTCGAATTTAATGACGTGGAATAAGTGATACACTTATGATCCTATGTTCCAAAATAAACGTATTTTATTTTTTATTTTATTTATAACAAAGTATAAAAATCTGCGGTATAAATGTTATCTTACCAACGTCAAAAACAACAAATCGTCATAATATACGTTTCATCTATTCGTTCGCGTCATTCAATATAAATGTAAATGACCCATAAATAATCTTTCAGCAGATAAGGTTGTAAATAAGCCTTAGTATGAATTCCTCAGAGCCTATTTCTATCGATATATTCTCCAGGCTTTATTGAGCCCACTTCAAGGATCGTAAACCTCTCAGTACGCCTGGAGCAATGTAATAGCCAAAGTATTTACTACGATTAGCGATAAGCAGTACTTAAGGGATGTGGATATGGTTCGAGTATTTTTCAGTTTTTTTTGAAGCAGTAGTTTGTCGAGTAGTTTTTCATTTCGTACGTATAGTGAGTGAATTATTATTTATTAATGATAATCGATTTATTTCCCCTATTTCTATTGATAGTAAAAAAATAGATATATATATAAAATTTAAACGAATTTAAAAAGGATTGTCACAGTGGTAGTATATTTTAAAGCTTTTAGTAGCTGTTTTGCGATACTTTTTCATTAAGGGAGGAAATTTATTATTATAAAATGTTGCTCTTCTATGTGCCTATTTTGATTAACAGTTATTTAGTATATAAAAGATGCGCATCTAATTTTAAATCTATGTAGCTAGTATGGATAATTCCAAAATGTCTGTGATATTTAGTATTATTTTAGTTTCCTGTTATATTACTTCTTAAAAATATTTTTAGATTACTAATTATGAGCACAATTTAGTCCAGTTTATTAGTAAAGTAACCAATTGCAGAGAGATCAAATGTTTGTAAGAATGAACCCTAAGTACTACTAAACCGATCATTAAACATGCGATTTAATTAAATCTAAATTAAGTCATACAATAGATCCATAGCAAAAATTCAGAGACATTAGATAGCCATTCAAGCTATTAGCACTTGGCACAAGTAGCTAATCCGAAGTGAAACTACCAGCAGTTAAGTTCAAAGTAAATGTTAACTGTAAACCGGATGAAATGTTGCTGAAAACGTGAGAAGCAACTAAATGTACCTTCTAGACAAATAAGTTTTTTGTTCTAAATGTTAAAGAATTCTTTATCAGTAGTTAGTTTTAAAATAAATCCTCAAAAAATTAAGAAACAAATACCTCGCATTTATGATGGTAGAGGGGCTTAAATATATACTCGGATGAAAGCTCGGGGAATAATCAGCGTTATAAAAATTGTATTTAAATTATTTATTTATTGTATTTTAGGAAGATTAACAGTATTTAAACAGAATGTAAATTATGATTACAATAAAATAAAAACAATGCTAATTACAAATCTCCACCTATAGATAAACCATAAATACCTTAGGGAGATAAGAAGAATAAAATTAACAATGAAGGATTTATAAAATCTACGAAACAATTAAAAGATTGAAATTAAGTATGAAAAAGCAGAAAATTTAAATTTGGAACTATTCTAATGGAAACTGCTGGATGTGAGTGTGCGTCTCATAGAGTTAATAGATGAGCAGAACAGATCGATGTCAAACTGGGTTGAAAATTGGTTTTAGGTCGGTACACTTCGAATCTTGAGTATATTTTTCTATAGTTGGCATTAATTGGAAGCATTTTGAAAAGAGGGCGGTGTCTGAATCATAATAAGTCAGTTCGCAAGCTGAGCTTAGCTAACATCTCCGGACAATCAAATATCTAACAATCTGTAATAAATAAGAGACATCACTAATGTTCCTTCGACTTTCAAAGGGCAACAAAATGGTAACGTTGACAACGGTGATGGTAACCATCAGAATGCAGATGGGCCTTTAAAGTCAAGAAAACGAAGGAATCGTCGCTGGATATTTTCGAGAATCTTGTATTCCTGGTATTGAGAGATATTATTATACTCGCAATTAATTCATTTAGCAAAGACCTTCATTGACAGAGGCAGAAGGCTAAATCATCTACCGGCATCTGCTCATTGTTATTTTTGTAATTGACCTACAAAGTTTCCTTAAGGGGTCGCAATCTGTAAATGGGGCATAAGATATCAAATTTATTCTTGATTGATAAATTATAATAACTGTAGGTGATCGGCTATCTGTGCCTGCCGATTTTATTCGCAATGAATCGACATCAGGACATTAAAAGAGCTTTATCTAACCGTTCGGAATAAGTATTTTTATATGCTTTATTATTTTTTTATAGAACAGGGGGCAAACGGGCAGGAGGCTCACCTGATGTTAAGTGATACCGCCGCCCATGGACATTGCCAGAGGGCTCGCGAGTGCGTTGCCGGCCTTTTAAGAATTGGTATGCTCTTTTCTTGAAGGAAAGTTGCTATAATTATATCTTGCATTGCAAAATATTAATTTCATTAAGTTTGATGGGAGACTGGCAGTTCTAGATTTATCACTTGCGATTCGTCTGGTTTCTAAAAACCTATAATGGTCTCCATTGATAGATGTAAACTTGTTCACCTATAGACGTACCGACCGACAGAAATATTGTTCCGCAAGGAATAGAACGCAGGACTACCGAGATCTTTGTTAACGGTTAACATTTATTTATTTAAAAGAACTTGAAAAAAAAAAACCAGCAACTCACTCAACAAAATATAAAATTCCATCCATTTTACTAACAGAAAACATATTTCCTTGTCAAGTACCAAACTGAAAATGACTGACTTCTATTATTTATAAAAGTACCGCGCAACTACGATTTATAGCTACTAATATCTGTAGGTAAATACCAACTGGGCACGTTTTATAAAACCGGCTGCAATCCACGCCATGATAGCGATTTCATCTCGAATGAAAGGGCACGTTTTCTAGCTACCATGATACAAATGTTGACGGAAAGCTGTCTAATTAAGGACGTAACGTAAATTTAAATAGTTCTGACTATGTGCCTTTTCATAGACATAGATAATACACAAAATAATTGTGAAACAACATAAAAAGGAATTTAAAATAAACATTTTTGTTCTTTTTTGGCTGGTCATTCTGCCAGAAACCACCATTGTGCCTTAGACGCGAAAACGGAAATTGCAGTGTAAATAAAAGAATTGTGTAAAATTATATAGTAAGTATATCTAAATAAGAATAATTATTAAGAAATAGATATATTAATATTTTTGGGCAGATAAAAAATTCGACTTCGTGGGATTTTTGTTGAATAACTAGATGTTGATAACTAAAATACTTAAGAATTTTAATCTAACTCATTTTGTATACGTTGGCAATGCGAATTCGAGTAAGATAGATAATTAATACATCTTTAGTGTAAACTGATTTGATGCAGCTGCTTTTTTTTGCTGCTAACATTTCTTTTTTTGCTTGTCGTCAATGAAAAAAGAAGTGAGCTGTGGTAGATGTATTTTGTCCTGGACTAGAGCTGAACTATTAACTCTTAATGGATGACTGCAGCAAGTGTTGTAGAATTAAGAGAAATTACCTAGTAAAAGCTTTTGTATTAAATCATCGCAGAAAAGTATATGTTAGCTTATATTACAGTTAATTATTATTTTCTTGATCGAGCCACCAGTGTGTGCGACTTAATTTTGAGGTCGTGCGTTCGGGTGTATTTCACCTGTGGTCTTTTCTGACTATTTCCGCATTTTAAACTCGCTAGTACGGTAAAGGTAAAAATTGAGAAGAAACTGGCTATTCCAAAAATCGACGGCGTAGACACAGAAGGGTGTTAACTACTTATACATTAAAAATAATAATCTAGTATCAGATTCAGAAATGATATAATTCAGATTAAGAACACTGATATGAAATATATATAATACTAGCTGCCCCCGCGAACTTCGTTTCTTCTTCGTTTCACAAAATAAATTTAATTTATACTTTAGCTTCAATAATACGTGGTGATCATGATATTGAATTGTAGCTTATATGACACGTTTGTCGGTTTACCATAGCAGTGCCATCTATTGATTACTTACTGAATCCACTCAAAAAGTATCGACACCTGTTAGAATCTTTTGGAGTTAACAGATACTTGTGACTGTCAATTAATTATAGACAAATAATTTGCAATAAAATAAAATTGCGACTAAAGTTAAAGAGCTAAGCTATCCTATCACTTAAGTTGGATCAAACTGCTCACGGTGTGGCAATTTAATTTAAAATCAGTTCGGTAGTTTAGGGTTCCGTCGCGGACAAACATCGTGACCGGAGATTTATACATATTAAGATAATATTATAGTAAGAAAATGGTTACAATTAATTGGTGAATCGCCAAAAATAATTATAAGTATGTTGATTATTAAACTGTGTTCAATTGAGAAGCATTTTAATCGCAATCTTTGAAATGTTTTTAATAAAACTGTAGTTAACGGTTATTCCTAATTTTCAGAACCTCATGTTTGCTTAAATTTCAATTCATGCAAGCATGTTAATGAAGAGTGTTACTGGCGTTTAAATAAAACAACAAAATTGCTTTTCTAAGAAAAACCGCTGTATTTTTTCCTTTAATTAAGCAACGCCACAGCACTCATTTTACACATCGTAGTCAGCTGTAAAACTCTTGACATTTTCGAGTTGAATACCAAAAGAGGACTTTATCATGTGAAGATAACTGGGAAACAACGTCTAAACCCGTTTGACATTATAGTCGCCCACAACTTTCATTTCGTTAAAGGGCAAAAGGATATCGTCGGTATATATAACAAAGTGCTTTAAAATTGCACTGAGTTTTGCTGTTGTTTGACCATATTTTAAATTAAATTCGAGATTGAAAATGATTTGAACCTAGTATATGGACTTAACACGTTCCAGATAAACTCTGTGCTAATAAGAAAATTGTGTGAGCAATATCCAAGGGTAAGCAATGGAGTGCCTAAAGAGAGACTAATCGCGAAATATGACTCTTGTCTGTCAAAATAATATACTTTCCTTACAACCACCGCGAATCTACTGAACGCGCCTAGAGCCCAACTTGCTAGCGACGAACAAAATCGTCATGATTCTAATATGACTTTATACACAGTTGATATAACAGTTGACAAGTTGAGTTGATATAAAAAAATCTACCTATGAAATAATTTTAATATTTATTATGATCCAAATCCACTCAAAGGGTTCTCATATTTTGCTAGTAGATACAATTTTTTGAGTAATTAATAAACACTAGCTATAAATATAGAAGCCATTTATATACTATAACTTACTAGTTTTTATTATATTTCGTATTCAGAAATCTGTTGTCACCAAAAGACTGTTTCAAGATCATTTTTTAATCAAAGAGGCAAGACGGTGATCAACCTCCTTAATGTTTGACACGCGCTGTCGGCTTTTTGGGTCAAATACATGTCGGTTTCGTCACATTTTTTCCTTCACCGTTCGAGCAAATGTTAAATGCACACATTGACATTAGTGCACAGTCGGGGATCGAACTTACAACCTCAGGGACGAGGGTCACGCTGAAGCCTACACTAACATACGTAAGTCAATATATCATTTTAAAAAATCAGAAAATTTGTTCTATACAATCCTTATTGCAAATAACCTTCCGTTAACTGTACCTCCATAATATATACTACTCAATAAAATATTTATCAACAATAGCATAACAATAAGTATTTAAGTAGGGAGAAATGCGCAAATAACAATTTGAACCTGTCCATTCAAAACCTTTTTAAATGACCGATAAAGTGTAAAAATGAATGAAATTACGACAATGCTTCCTAATTTTGTTTGCGCTCACTGAAGCGGAACGCAAAGCATAAATGAAGAATTATTTCTTTCAATTTTCTCTCAGTTTGAAACGCTTATTTTAAATTAGGTCCACACTCCACAATGGAATGTCATCAGTTATTCAATATTGTGTATTTTTAGTTCCTAAGAAAGTTATATTGGCGTAACGATCCAAAAGGAGTTTTGGCCCCTAGGACAAAAGAACGTTCTTGGACGTCATCGACGACATCTCGTGCTGCTGCTTGCTAATTTGGCGTAGTGTAATAAAACCTTAATAATAACACATACATAGTATAATATACAGTAGCTATAATTACCAATCTCACACACACATACTCCATGAGCTCTCCGAAACGAAAATGATTAGATTTTTTTTTTTGATGTAATCTAAATTTTTCTATTACAAAGCTAATAAGTTGTCTTCGACAGATCAGTCAAAATCTAGATGATAAATTAATTGCAAAGTAACGAACAACAACAACGGAGGCGCACACAACGCAAGTTGCGGGCGGTATACTTATATATACTGCTCAAAACAATTAGCGGAACAAGATTTTTCTCCTTTCTATTGCTTAAACTAAAATTAGATTTAAATTAACTTGTACGCTATTTTTTACCTTGTTAATTTGTTAATTACTACAATTAATAAAAAAATTCAATTTGTATTTTTTTATTAAAAAAAAATTAAAATGTGCATTGTAGACGTAAAACTAATTGGTGATAAAAAAGGTCCATCAAAGAAATATTCTTATATCGTTTGAATATTCGTGTTTAGTGACTTTCAGTAACGTGTGTGGCCTCCATGAGCCCTAATCACGGCTTGACAACGACGCGGCATGCTTCGATTGATCCTCCGAATGTCTTCTTGTGGAATTTGCTCCCATTCTTCAATCAACGCTTCAGTGAGCTGCTGCAGTGTTTGAGGTGCAATCGGACGCTTCCGGATGCGCCTGTCAAGCAAGTCCCAAATGTTTTCAATTGGATATAGGTCAGGGCTCATGGAAGGCCACTCCATTACACGGATTTCCTGCTGTCGTAAGTAATCTGACGTGATGGCTGCAGTATGCGGCCTGGCATTATCTTGCATTAAAAGAAAATCTAGGCCCATACCATATGCTGCGGGCCAAACATGATCTTCGAGCACATTTTCAAGGTAAGTTTGAGCTCACAAGCGCCCGGGAACAACGACGAGATCTGTGCGCTCGTCCAAACTAACTCCGCCCCAAACCATCACAGAGCCACATCCAAATTTGTCATATTCCTGGACTGCTGCTGCACTGTATCGCTCGCCTGGGCGTCTGTAAACACGGAGACGACCATCGCAACGTGTTAGACGGAATCGTGATTCGTCAGTAAAAAGCACTGGCCTCCAATGTCGAAGTTGCCAATTAGCGTGATTTTGCGCGAACTGTCGGCGAGCTTGTCTATGTTGAATTGTTAGACGCACAGCCCGAACTGGTCGGCGTGATGTCAAATTGGCTTCCAACAACCTATTTCTTACCGTCTGGTCGGAAATTTCTACACCAGTAGCCGTCCTTAGTGTATTTTGTAGATCTCTTGCAGTTGTGGTGCGGTTACGTAAAGCACAGTTGACGATGTAGAGATCTTGCAAACGTGTAGTTTTTCTCTTTCGACCTTGACCACGCCTTCGTGAGTATTCTCCCGTCTCACGGTATCGCTTCCAAAGTCTGTAGATAACAGATGGGGCTACTCCTAGATCATTTCCTACATAACGCATAGTTCGACCCTCTTCAAGCAAAGCGATAGCTAGGGAGACATGCAATTCAGTCAGATCTGGCATTATGACCTAAACTCACTCGCTTCAATGAATAACAATACTCAAGAGGCTCACTTCAATTTCTATTAATACTCAAAAGATTGAAAAAAACTACTTAAAATGTGTTTTCTGTGATTCAAAGTAATGAAAATTCAAAGACGTCACTTTGTTTCTAGGTGTTTCTAGAGTTCTAGACACACTGCCACTTTATTATAGGACTACTAACCAAAACGCCGATGCTCTTTTGTTTTTATTTTCTTCGACAATGCCTTAACATTATCTAGTGGCCAGTAATAATCAAAACCTCAAGTTAAAAGTTTAGTTCTACTTTAAAGTTTTGTTCCCGTAATTGTTTTGAGCAGTATATTATTATACTTCAGATGTTCGTGCCTCACCGTACAGAGCGTCGAGTAAGCAATACCTACTATAAGCTATACCCGTCTAGGGTAATCCCAAGAGTGCCATAGTCATTAAACGTCATACATATAAAGACCACTGTTGTCATCGTATTCTACAATATTCTTTGGTGCCATCACATCAGGGTGAGTTCGACCATAGAAGTTAGTTCAACAATTTCACTCACTCACTCACTATTAGCTTCGGCTAAATGACGAGAGTATCGACTTTGGAATTCAATCTGATCTATATAATTTATTATATTTATTTCTTTTAATATAGCGATAATAGTTAACTTACTATAGTAAAAAAACAAGAAAACATACTATTTTCGAATTAAATAGTTAATATTAATAAATATAATTTCCTAGGTTAACGGCATTTACAAAAATAACCAAATTTGATTCGCGCCGTATAAACAACTAATTACGACGATGATGAGCTAAATTAGTGAGAAATGGCAGGTGCTTAATTACCTAACATTCAGTTAATGCTTACTCGAATGTTACAATAATATTTACGGAACGTTTCGCGGATATTAGTAGAGACATAACGACAAATATTAACGGATCGTTATTTAATTAAGTACCCCTTAAGGTTTACAGGCGATTTCATAAATATTAATGGATTTGTTTTAATCATAAATTAACATGTTTTTTTATCAATGAATATGGTTTCGAGTTATTATAAAGTGTAATAGACTGCTTCCATAGATCAACTCAATCAGTTGTAATTTTTTCCATAGACTAATTTCGCTTATGTTAAACGCGTTTCGCCAATGTAGGGACTATCCAAAATAAAATGTCCGGTATGAAGACATATAATACTGTTACACGTTTATTTTTTATTTGTTTAAAGAAAATTGTTCTACTGACAATCAAAAAGTAATTATATTTAATCTGTGAATAAATAAGGGAACCTATCACGCAAAGTTGTTTCTGTATCGTTAACCTTTGGACCCTTTTTGGCTTAATTATTTTGATACACAAATCAAATAATTAGGTAAACCACACAAGGAGGTATTAATTATTTTTAATTTTATTTCATTACATTCCCAAGTTTTAGTTATGATGATTATAAACCGTTGAAGTGTAACTACTAACTTTAGTTTAAAGGAGTTGTAGTGTTCTTTGTAGTTCTGGTAATACAGTTTTATTGAACATATGTTCCATTTTTTTAGGTTGATAAATTATATATCAATTGTCGCACCTATTAGAGTCAGCAACACACTTACGAGCCTTCTGGCAATGTGTTTTCCACTGCTTATAAAAAAGTTTGTTGTACATTATACTTCATAATGACGAGACAATTTTAATTTTCAGCTCTATATCTCAGACTAAGCGGAAGTTATCTGACTCAAACAATTCATTACACACATTCCCTCTCAAAACTCGTAATTACATAGCCTTCATCCCTCCTCTTGTCATGCCCAAACCATACGAATCACCTCGTGAACAACTCATAATTTATAGTTGAAATTCGGTCATCATTGTTCTGTAGATTTCATTTGATGATGTATGTATGAAGAATAAATTAACATAATTTTACCACTTATTATGACGCAATTGAGCCAGGGTTTTTGCGTACTTCTAAACGGGACACTTCTTGCTACGGGACATTCTTTTTTATCTATATGCGACATAGTTGAAACACAGGCTTGTTTAACTTTGTAACAGTGTTTATTACCAAGGTTTTCTTCATATAAAGTAAGTAAGTGTAACAAATATAACTCTTATACATATTTTATTATAAGGCTTGAAGCGTTATTGGACAGATCTAAGAAGGAATATTCTTCCAGGCAGGAAAACATCAAAGATATTCTAACATGTATGATTCTATAAAATATTTAAATAAAGATAAAACTTTAGCTTTTCATATCGATTAGGTAACTAACAGATATTTTGGAGAAAACTTTGTGATCTCGTTTGTATCATTAAAGCTGATATTAATAATAATATAGCCTTTTATTCAGATCAACTTTTTAGGTACACATATAAACATTTTTTAATTCTATGTTTTGTGTTCTCGTTCATCTGTAATCGGCTATCAGCCATAATCAAATATTTTCTGAGGTTAATTTTGGTTAGGTGCGATTCCATTGAAGGGCACCGTATGTGTTGTGGAAACTGAATTTTAGATAGATCTCCTAGACTTAACAGATTATTGGCCAGTTCATTTGTATGCTTGATTAATCTTTCCCGCTATCTACTACTGTTTTTGCGGATTATGTCTTTTACGGTTGGCATCTCCAAGTAATCGTGTATTTCCATGTTTATAATATTAGAAGGTTAAGAAAAAAGTATTCTAATATTTGTATCTTGCTGTTATTTTGCAGATCTGTTTGCCAGTCGGCAAAGACCGATTAAGCTGATATTAGGAAATTAAATATTAATAACACTAACAAGTGTTATTAATATTCAAATCAAATCAAATCAAAATATCTTTATTCATTTAGGTAAACATGTACACTTATGAACGTCAAGAAAAACAAATTAAATTAACTGTAAATTTACATTTACAACGCAAGTGAAGGGCGTAGAGCGGGTAAGAAGAACTGGCAAGAAACTTTCCGCCACTCTTTTCAATCGCCAAGTTTTTAATACAAATTGTTTGAACTGGAGCAAATCAATCCCAAGGATTAGGGTCATTTAAGTATTCGTCACATTTATAAAAGGCTTTATAAATTAATTTACTTTTAACAAGGGCTTTGAATTTATTTAGTGACAGTTCTCTAATTTCGCTTGGGAGTTTGTTGTAAAAACGAATACAATTTCCATATAAGGAGTGATTTATCTTCTGGAGCCTTGGAGAGTTGGTCGCACACTCAAATTAGTTCTATTACGCGTATTATACTAGTGAAAGTCACCAGTGTTTTGAAATCGTGTAAGTTTTTTTGTACATACAACAAGGCTTCAAGAATATATTGACCGGATAATGTCATAATATTTAGTTCCTTAAATCTATTCCGTACCGACTCCCTCGGGGAAACACAACAAATACCCCGAACAGCCCGCTTCTGCAACACAAATATGGATTGAACCTCTGCAGCAGCACCCCACAGTAGAATACCGTACGACATAACGCTGTGAAAGTAGCTATGGTACACAATTTTAGCCGTATCCTTATCAGTAAGCTGTCGGATTTTCTTTACTGCATATGCTGCAGAGCTCAGCCTATTCGAAAGAGTCTCTATGTGTGGGCCCCACTGGAGTTTACTATCTATTGTTATGCCTAGGAAAACAGTTTTGTCAACAAAGTTTAGTTCACTGTAATTGACTTTCAGGTTACCAATTTCTCGCTTTACGTTATTAGTTGTAAATCTAATACATTTTGTTTTATTCTCATTAAGCAGTAAGTTATTCACATTAAACCAGTTAACTATACGAGAGATGGAATTGTTTACATCGTTCAATAATATATTTTTCCTATTCACTTTAAATAAAAGTGAAGTGTCATCAGCCAACAATACCATCTCATGAACTTCGTTGACAAAGAATAGGAGGTCGTTTATGTAGATCAGAAATAAGAAAGGCCCGAGAATCGAGCCTTGGGGCACGCCGATTGACACCTGCAAACCCGGAGAGGTGACTCCATTGACATTTAACACTAACAAGTGTTATTAATATTCGAATATACATTATTTCGAATCTTGTTAGATTCGGAAAATTTGAAGGAACTCGCTATAGACTTTTTCAGATTCATACAAATTTCGGAGTTAAACAAAGGAATACGACAAATTTACCGCCCATTTATTATGAACCAACATTACTCGTAATTAATGACTCTCATTACAAAATTACTGAATATGGAATAAAATAATGTTTGTATGTTGTTACCGTTAAGGCCTTATATTAAGTCTAAAAGTCTATACGTACCTACGGCTCGCTTATCTGTTCGTTTTAATGGTCCAGTGAATAGGCTATCTCGCTCTTACAACTTTATTACAAACATTGATGAAAATATTGATTTGTTTTACAACAGTCTACCGACATTCCGTAACTTTGTTTATATATATAAATAAATAAATTAGAATACTAGCCTTATGGCTTTAGTATATGGCGTCGTACGTTCAAATAACGCATACCATATATTTCTAAATTTACAGGTACCGCGACGTTTGGCATATCATAGACACAAGGATTCATAAAACACTTGCATAATAATCAATTTGACATTAGGTGTTAAGTCACTACTCACAAATATACGAGAAACGTTTGCTCTTTAAATTTCCAGACGCTCAATTCAATTTCTTTGTTTAATGTCCCGAAGAATCGCCTAAGCCGTCTTGTTGTATCTCATTCGAACCGCTAAAGGGATCCCTCTTCCCGGTGACAGTCTTTTACATACTTTAATTTTGTACTATCATAAATTTATTACCATAAGAATACTTTGAAATATTGGCTAATACAATATTATCTTTAAGAATTTTTTGTTTAAACTCAAAATTCAAACTCAAAAATATCTTTATTCATATAGGTAAACAAGTACACTTATGAACGTCAAAAAAAACTTATATTTTTAATTAATTGAGAATTTACATTTACAACCGGTTCGCAAGTCAAGGGCGTAGAGCGGATAAGAAGAAACCTACCTGTTTACCTAAATCTAATTAAAATTTTAGAAGAGTCTCCTACGTAGTGCCTGCCCCAAGTATTTCACATATAAGTGTTTCATTCCGATTCTATTTGCAAGTTACTACTTAGAAAATTTTCCTATACAGTGCAAATGTCTGATAATGCCGGAACACATGTTAACAGCGTCCATACACACATCCAACAATTTTAGATTTCCATTAAATACTGTTCAACATTATGTTTTGACGTATTCAATTTGACTCCTATTATGACCATGTTTTCGTGTTTTAAAAAAAAAAAAGATAAATGCAATGCAAGCTGTTCATTGGTATATTTATTGCGCCATCTTAGCCTGACAATTGACAATACTTGTACAACTCAGATAGGATTTTATTAAATGTTTCCGTTCAAACCGAGTACCTAAATGAATAATACTTTCTTCGATATGTAAAAAAAGTTTATATCGTTATGCGTGATTTTTTTTGAAAAGGGTCTAGAGGTTTAATAATTGATGATAGTAGTTACATAATCTGCAACTTTTTTTGTAGTAAGTATTAAAAAGTATCATTCCTTAAGTTTGTATTTATATCTGCAAAATTTCTGAAAGGATATTTGTTGGGTTATTAATAAATTTAATTGTATTCTACCTAGTTATTTAAACAGTATATTTCTAATAAAATTGTCATCTCGGAACAGTGCTTCTAAAATTACAACCATCATAAAAAGCGATAACCGTACAATACATACAGCAAACTAGAGCAATCAACAATTAAATTTATCATAACATTAAGACGAAATAAGCAGTATTAAAGGACCACATAATCTCGAGTAGGCATAAAATAATTTAATATCCGAGCAGGGAAACGTAAAATATACCCCTGGAATAGCAATTTCTGAGTGACAAATGCGTTAGGAATTGTACCTTTGTTTCTAAAAGCGGGTTGGTTTCACGCATATTTATGTCGGGGTATTTCTTTTACATAATACTTGTATAAAATGATTTTAAGAATCTTATTACAGTTTACATAACTGTTCTATAAACACGAGTGTTTTTATACCTAGTTAGTTATAACTAATTGCAATACAACGTGTGAATGGCGTCAAGTTGGGATATACAACACACAATTATATCGATTCGAATTGCCGCGCTATTTCTCGCGATATATCCTATTAGTAATCTAAACATTAGTAATACAATAATTTTGAGCAAAGTTTTAAGTTGGCAGCTATGTATGGGTAATTAAAGATAACATTTTAAATTAATTAAACATGTTCTTTTAATTTTTCAGTACAAAACAGGAATTTCATAGTACTATTACAACAAGAACATTGTATTAGCAAGATAACGTCAGATTTGTGGACTAACGAGGACTATTTAATTGATTGCTTACTTGTAACGCTTTGCATTTGTTACGTTTTTCTTGGTGTTTGATGTCCCGTAGCTCCTCAGTGGCAAAGGAAAACTCGTTTCCGGATTATTCAGATGATTCAAACATATCTGGAATGAATATATTGATCTTTTTTATTGCTGTGCTAAGTCTAACACGTTGCTGGCTTTCACTAATATTTTTGATGCGTAATTTTATACTTAGTTTTGTCAATTGTAACCATATACTCCATGTTCACTAGCCGTAGAGACGGTAAGGTTTTATGAGATTCAGAAAGATTTAATTTTCTCCTAAAAAATAAATATTCGCGATAAAAATAGTCATAACTTAAATTTATTTATTTATTTATTTATTTATTTGGTGCACAAAACACATTATAATCTTTACAAAAATAAACTTAAAACTAATAGTTATGAACAGGATTCTAATGTAAAACCATGTGCACACTGCAAAATTAATGTTACATCAATGAAAGGCTCATAACTAACAAAGGTAACATAGTAAAAAAAAAAAACAATAATAATAATAATAATAAGTTCCTCGACACCAATTTAACGTAACGTTAACCAGGACCACAAGGGTCAGCACTTAACCTACGATGGAGGATGTCTTTAACGACACTAATGAATTTATTGATGTTGCGACAGAAAATGTCCACAAGTAAGTGGTTGCTCTTTGCCATCTCGTTATATTGACGAGCCATCCTGGTCAAAGGGTTGTAAAAAGAGATGTTATTCTTATAAGTTTGAAGGGAAAATAAATTGACTTCGTTAGCTCTACGGGCACTAAATCTAATGTTAAGGCTAATGTGAGCTAGTAGTTCGGGAGAGTCTATAATGGAGTGGGTGATTTTGTAAAGGTAAACTAAGTCGAAGACTATGCGTCTGGATTCTAATGGTTGAACTTTAAATTTCAGGAGTCTATCGCAATAATTTAAGTTAGACCGGCCAGGTTTTATACGATAACATAAAATTCTGAGAAATTTCCTCTGAATTCGTTCAATATCGTCAATGTGCACCTTATAATTCGGCGACCATATTGGACTACCGTATTCTAATATACTTCTTACGAGGCTGAAGTATAAGTACAAGGTGCTACGAGGATTTTTAAAACCTTTTGTGGATCTAAGAATAAAACCCAGTAGATGGTTTGCTTTAGACGTGATGTGACTATAGTGGGCACGGAATGAAAGCTTGTCATCGAACAGGATACCTAGGTCTTTTGCAACATCTGATCTGTTAACTAATTGACCATCTATGACATAGTTCCATACGATTTTGTTTCGTTTATTAGTAAACGATATGACAAAACACTTGTCTATATTTAAATACATGTAGTTCGTCTTGCACCATAGTGATACGGTATTGATATCACGCTGTAATGTTAAGCAGTCATCTAAATTAGTAATAGAAGTAAATATTTTTAAGTCATCTGCATATAAGAGACAATTGCAGGACAGTTGTTGAATAAGGTCATTAATAAAAACTACGAAGAATAATGGCCCTAAGTGGGATCCCTGAGGTACTCCCGATGTAACTGCGATAGGTGCAGAGATGAAGCCCTTTAACGCAACCAACTGAGTTCTAGAGTCTAGGTATGAGCAGATCCATCTATATAAACTGCCGTGGATACCATGTGACGCTAACTTATGACAGAGCAGATGGTGATTTACTTTGTCAAAAGCCTTAGAGAAGTCAGTGTAAACAGAGTCAACTTGGCCACCTGTGGCAAACACTTGACAGAGATAGTTTTTGTATTCCAGAAGGTTAGTGACCGTAGACCTGTTTCTAACAAAACCATGTTGCTTGTCTGAAAGAACAGGCTTAAAATGACTGAACAGATGAGTATACATCACTGACTCAAATAATTTAGCAGCGCAAGATAAAATACTTATCGGTCTATAGTTTTTACAATTGGACTTATCACCACTTTTATAAATAGGTATTATGTGGGCAGTTTTCCAGCGCTTAGGAAACACACCACTAGTTAACGATTTATTAAAGAGAACACATAATGGAATGGACAACTCCTTTCCGCAACTTTTTATGAAAATAGGAGGCAGAAGGTCAGGACCCGCCCCTTTGTTAATATCCAAACTATCTATTTTACGTTTGATATCTGTTACCGTAATAGAAAAGCCAGATAATATATTAAAATACGTGTTATTTACAGCACCAGATTGGTCAGTGTATATAGTTTTATTAGTTTTATCGTCAAAAACTGAACCAAAGTATCGCGAAAAAAGGTCACATATCCCCTGACCGTCTGTCTCAGAAGTATTTTCAAGTGTCATGGTGTGAGGCACTGAAATATGGCCTTTACGATTATTCACAAATCTCCAAAATGATTTAATGTCCTTGGCCAACGAGTCCTCGATGGATGCGATATACTTGTCGTAACAAATCTTGGTAAGAAATTTGCATCTCTCCCTCAGCAAAGAGAAAACGTCGTAATCGCGGGGATTCCCAAACCTCTTAAACCGTTTATGATATAAGTTTTTTTCTTTATTACATTTAATTAAGGATTTGCTGTACCAGACTGGATAAGATGAGAATTTGCTACAACAACTTGGTGTATTTCTTGATATTATTTCAAATAAAAGCTCATAAAAAGCTTCGGTGCACTCATCAATACAAGGGGACGATAAGATTACGGACCAGTTCACAGACTGGAGTTCAGATTTAATGTTTTCAAAATTACATTTAGCAAAATTAAGCCGTTTAATGTTAGCGCGTTGAAGCCCTTTAGAAATCTGAATCGGAGAAAGAGTAATCAAAATTGCGGGATGATTTTTATCTAACAAACTTAATGCAAGTGTTTCATTGACACTTATACAATCTATATTAGAAAGCACCAAATCCAACAAGCGAGCGTTTGCATTTGTGATAAAGTTATGCTGTTTTAGATTACACAGTGACATTAATTCATTTAGTAGAAGGAGCTTCTTACTCGGGTTAGGGGAAATTGACAGAGAGGGATTAATCGAATCAGAGTAATCAGGTGTGTTAAAATCACCAATTAATAAGAAATTATCCAAAGGGAAACGATTAAGAAGTAAATTTTGGCAATGGCTATAAAAGAGTTCAAGCTTGTTAATTCTAATATCAGGAGGCAAATAGCAAACACATAAATTTATGCGAGAAGTGTCACGTGCTTCAGGAATAAGAGTAACCCAGACATCCTCCATATCACTATCCCACGATGCTTGACGGATGACCTGGTATTTTTTATGGACGGCGAGTAAAACTCCACCTCCCTCGGTTTTAGCACAGGAGGAATCCGCACGATCTCGTCTGAAGAGATTGTAACGGGCGTCAACAACTTCGCCATCGAAAACACTCATATTTAAGTTCGTTTCCGTCAAGCATATAATATCGAAGTTAGAATTTAACAGATTTAAAGAAAATTGAGTTAACTTGCTACGAATTCTGTTTACATTTTGATAAAATATATTAATCATTGTGGAAATAACGTGTGATTCAGTATATAAAAACAAAAATTGATCAAGTAACTTACTAAGCAATGATAAACAAACAAATAAGTAGTAGTAATAACAATTAAGACAATTTAGTGAAGGAATCATGACTTTTAATTAGAATGGCCGGGCTTGATTCATCCTTACGAACATAAATTTGGCCAAATCGCACCCAAACAAACCTGTAGTTCTTGTCAGTAGAAAATTTACGTGCCGCACGGTGTAACTCTTTAGCTTCAGGAGACAAATGTTCAGACAAGTATATCCTGCTCGACGACGAGCCGCCAATACCAATATCGGTAGTAGATAGTTTGGTGTCAGGGTGGGACTTATTGAAGCGAGTCAACGCAGACAAGAGTGTATCACGCTGACGCTGCGTTGAGAGGGTAACTAGTATGTTTCGCGGCCTTTTGGAGTTTGAGTCCATCTTAGCTACACGACGACATGCTTTAACATCACTCTCAGATACCACAACATTTAAACACTCACAGAGTTTTTTGAATAACTCCATCAGATTCTCAGTCTTGCTTTCGGGTACCTCGTGAATCACGAGGTTTAAGTCACGTGAAATCTTTTCAACTGTAAATAAACGACTCTGGAGTTTTGATAACGTGTTTTGAGATTTCGTAAGTTCAGTCTCGAGTACCCTGATTCGATTGTCTTTGTCTGCAATATTTGACTTCAAATCATTTTGTTCTAAGATGATAAAATCCGTTGTCGTCGTGAAGTCAGCCTTTACCAACTCAACAGCTCGGCTAACCTCGTCGGTCACCATGTCCTTCAAGTCCTTTCTAAGCGCGGACCGTAGATTTAGCATAAACGATGAGTCAGGGGACAGTTTCAAGTCTATAAGTTTGCTAATACTGTCCAACGTAACCGGCTGCTTAGAAAAGTCAGCGCCTGCAGAAGTTTTCGTAGCAAAATCACACTCCGGCTCTTTACACGTCGTTATATATGAGGAGGCGCTTGATGATTGGTTATTGCGACCCCGCCGGACAGGAGTATTATCGTCATTGTTTTTACGCCGAGTTACATTCTGACACAGAGGACAATTAAGTGATGCCAATTGCTCAGCACTGAGCTGCTTAGTCGACCCGGCAGCAACATCAAGGCATTCATAACAAAACTTGCGTTTGCAATTATTACACTTTAAAAAATGATCGACATTTAATACGTTATTACAGCCATGGCACTTCATAGCTTGATTAGATTCACTATTATTCACTTCACTGATTTTACGTATTCTGTATTACTTCAAATTTGACTTATAAAAGCTAACACTATTGTTAAAAATTGAATAATAACACTTATAACACGGCTAATAATACTTTTAACACGGCTATGGACTACCTTCCACCACGGTTGAAAATTGATTCAAAATAAGTGATTCTCAGTATTTTTAAGCAAAAGCCGTTTTCCCTTCTCTTTCATAGATAATTTCCTTTGGGATATTAGTCGAAATTGAATATTTTTCCCTCTGTTTATTTGTACAACATTAGAATATTAAAGTAGTTCCTGAATAACCGCCTACATAGCCCATTTGGTTTTCTTTGATGTAGGTGATTAATAATAAACAGTTATTTTTGTCGTATCTATCAGAAACAGAAGTTTACGAATTTAATTAATCCTATGGAAAGTAGTATCAACGAGTATATAGTTTAGCTTCTTAGTCAGAGATCTGTCCGATTGGGTGGATGGAACGGACGGAATGGATTGGACGGCTAATAGGGGTTCTTATAAATAAAATGAAGAATTTACTTAATAACAATAATAAAGTTTCATGATTTAAGTCTTGATAAATTTATAAAAAGTACACTTTATTTTTTTTTCAAAGACCTGTTATGAGGATTATACTTCCTCCTCCAATTGGCTGCATCTCTCTCTGTTTTGAGCATTTCTGTACCATTCCACCAAATTCCTTAAGCTTCCTAGCAGTCCTTTCCACTTTGTAACCCTCTTTGCCCATCTGCCATTGTTCATGCGAGCGGTATCGCCCGCCCATTTCCACTTAAGTTTATTTTGCTATTAAAGAAACAAAATGTATTTAAATACTTTAATTAAATTTCCACAATAATTAAGAACTTAACAAAATATGATACTTGAATCGGCCCGATATTAGTTCAACTAACAATTATCTATATTATAGACTTATTACTTCTTGTGATTTTACAGGTCCGAAGTGTGGTATCCGATAAAAAGCTTCTTATTTTAAACTTATTCCAAATTGAGAATTGACAGGTCCGAAGTGAGGTATGCGATCAGAACTCTTGGTATCTGTTATCCATTTCCTTTCCTTCGTTGTATTGCGTCACAGGGGTACAAGTATTGGTCATGCGGGGCAAAGGAAGTGCAATGGATACGTAACAAGTGCATCAATAACCTTTTTTTTGTTTCTTATTTGTGTACTTCTGATCTTGTCCTCCAATTTTAAATTGAGTACACTACTTTCCATTCCTCGTTGAAAACTTTTTTTTTCTACTTCTGTTCGAGTAATATCCATGGTTGACTATCGTATGAAAGAATTGACAATTTCTTTTCTAAATATATTAAGTAAGGAAAATATTAATACAAAAGTAATACCGTAAATATCAAAAGTAGAACCAGATTTCTTCGCCTCATCATTTTTCTTATTTCGTAAGTAGTCAGCCGTTTTCAAAGTCAAGTCAAAGTCAAAAATAATTTATTCATATAGGTAACATAATGTACACTTATGAACGTCAAAAAAAGAGAAATATACAATATAAATTTTAATTTTACATTTACTGCCAAACATAGGCGCTCCCAGTGATTTTAGGGTCTGAAGCATTATCAACACGCCTGCGTACATGAGTAAGTGTGCAAAGTGAGTGAGTGAATGAGTGAGTCAGTAAGTGAATAAATAAATTATGTTATCCTATAAATTACATTAAACAAAATCTTGAGATAGAAAAGATAGTTAAGCTAAACAATACTTTTGTAAATAATATTATTTCAAATCCCTTTCGCATCGAAGTTGATAACATCTTCAATATATTCAATAATTCGTACGGTATTATAACTACATTTGTCATATCACGAATGAGTGATGAATGTAACAAATTGAGATCGCATACCCAATAGTTATTGGTTTTGATCGAATATCGGAATGTGTATGAGCTTTGAATATTTCAACCGAAAGTGTATTCAGTTAGTTTTTATACGGACTAGATGTTGGAAACTTCACTTGTATGGGTGACAAACTTGATTTGATATTTAAAACAATTAGAAATTTACTAAAATAGGAAATTATTAGTATAATAATGACCTTTATATTCTTTATAAATGCAAACAGATATATATACACATATCTAACAACGGCAGTTCTGTCCCCGAAATAAGAAGGCTAATGGGCATGGCCAAGGATGCCATGACACGTTTAGGCAACATCCGGTAGAAAAGGAGGAATTGACATCAAAACTAAAATAAGACTGATACGGGCTCTAGTTTTCCCTATCTTCCTGTATGGAGTAGAAACGTGGACCATCCTGGCTCGAGAACGACAAAGGATCGATGCCTTTGAGATGTGGTGCTGGCGGCGAATGCTCAGAATACCGTGGACTGCGAAGCGCACCAACACATCAATCCTGACCCCACTTCGCATACGAACTCGCTTGTCTACCGTATGCCTACAGCGAATCGTGTCGTATTTCGGCCAAGGCGATGAGAACTTGGAGAAACTGATCGTGGTTGGTAACACAGAAGGCAAAAGATCACGTGGCCGTTCACCAACCAGATGGACCGATCAAGTGAAAGACTCAGCGTCTTCAAAGCTATACAGTGTCATAAGAGAAGCGCTGGACAGAAACCGGTGGAAGCAGATAGTCCGCGCTAGATGTTTCGTTGCTGACCACGACGCTCAGACATGAGCTGCCGACTAAAGAGAGAGATAAGAAATATTTTATATTCATACCCCTCACGAGTAAAAGCATTTCAAGGCATCGTTTAATTTTGTTTGGCTGAAGATGCAGGCATTTTTACCACGCCATCGTGGCAATTTCGTCTATCCGTCTGGCACTAGCCGGCCTCTCGATCTTGTGAATCATGGCCATATCACCAGTCCTTTGTATCTTTCATCCTTGTACCTGCCTATTAAATACAATTATAATTTATGCATAAGACATGCATAAGATTTTATATTTTTGATTTTATATTTGATGATTATATTTGATTTTATATTTTATAGATGATGATTTTATATTTATGCATAAGACACATATACATCATGTCGCTTAGAATGCCACTATTATCAATATAAAAAAATATAAGTATATATTTTTATTGTTAAAATATATGATTCACGTGCCACGTTGTTTGTCCGCGATGGACTCCTAAACTACCGAACCGATATCAATCAAATTTGCACACCGTGTGCAGTTTGATCTAACTTAAAACATAGCATAGCTTACATCTCAATTTATACCCTTTTTTATAGCATAGTATAGTGTTTCAAGTACCAACGTTTTACATAAGCTATCTACCGTTCACATAAGTTCTCCTACTGTTTCCCTTGAATAGTTTACTACTATGTAATATAACAAAAACCTTAGCCACAGCAACGCTTGGCCGAGGCTAAATCACTACATAGTATAAAACAAAGTCGCTTTCTCTGTCCCTATGTCTCTTTGTATGCTTAAATCTTTGAAACTACGCAACGGATTTTGATGCGGTTTTTTTAATAGATAGAGTGATTCAAGATAAAGGTTTGTATGTATAATAACATCCATTAAATAGTGGAGAAGTACTGTTATTTTTGAGGTTTCTAATGTGATGTCGTAAATAAAATTTACATTTTTTTCGCTTACATTGCAAACGCAGGCTGAACCATACGAGTTTTATCAAAATAATGTACTAAGTATTATTAGTAGTACACATTTAAAAAGGTCAACAGAAAAGTCCGTGATGGTATATGTCTATCTCTTATGGATAACCCACAATAACTTTTTTTTGTCATTTACTTTTTACGACAAATAATGGCTAATTTTCGAAGCTATTTTACCAATACAGCATTAATCTTTAACCAATTAAACACCTTGAATACATTGTTCATTTAATATAGATCTATACATCCCATTACAGCTTATTTAGCAGCGATCGAACGCGTATATTATCGGAGCTTTCCAGCGACGGAAATAACAATACATAATAAAAACCTGCTTTTCATCAGCATTGCACCCGTGCGAAGCTGGGGCAGGTCACTAGTAAATAAATAAAATAGCTTGTGATCAAGCAGAATTGTATAAATATTATGGCTTATCAAATTAAATACAAAATGGCGTGTTTTGTAAATTAACTGTGAAATACTTTATAAATTAAGTGTGAAATTTGATAGAGGCTAAATCATGTGTGAGTAATGGTCATCTAACCTACAGTTTTACCTGTCAAAACTGAGTAATTTTACACTGACATAAACATTCGGAAAAAATATTGTAACCATAGAATAAATTTCACTAGGTGTGAATTTGAGCAGCCATTTCACGTTCGTAAACAGTTTCACAACTTGTATTGAAATCGTATATCGGTAAACAACGTAATAAAAGGGAATCAGAGTGTATAGGGGCGTGTGACAGAGTCACTAAAGTTCATTACTACGCATATATTTTTGATTCCATCGTTAAAATCGTAAATGATAAAAGGCAGATAGCCTTTAAATTGATACATAGCGTAAATATAATTTTAATCTATACGTACTATTTATTTATTTATTTATTTATCCTTTATTGCCTTATACAAAAACACATATAACAAAAATAAAAAAAACAGTTACAAAAGATATAAGGCAAAGGGCGGCCTTATCGCTTACAAGCGATTTCTTCCAGGCAACCCTAATGAGAAACAACGTTAAAGAAACACCATCAGAGGGTAGAGTACAAAAAAAAATCAATTAACAAAAGCAACAAAAAAAAACAAAAAAACTAAAAACTTAAAACATGCGTTACTATAACTAATTGAATATAATAAAACAAAATCAAAGAAAAAATAGCAATAATAATAAATAAAAATAATTATAGACAAAAATTTAAAAGCAAATAAAAAGGTTAACCTATAAAAATAAATATATATAAGCAGAACTCATTACGAGGTAGAAAGAAAATGATCAAAAAGAAGCTTTTTAAATACATTTAAAGATTGCGCTCGTCTAATATCGATTGGTAGGGAATTCTATAGCAGGATACTCTGCACAGTAAAGGAGGAGTGATAGAATTCAGTTTTATGCGTAGGAGTTTCAAGAATTAGGTTGTCTAAGGAACGTAAGTCAAAACTGCCGCCGGAGAGGAACATAAAATTTTGCTTTAAGTAACTAGGGGTTTTAGGATTAAAAAGAATATTAAAGAGAAGTTGTAAAATGCGCATCTTACGCCGCAATCGAATCGTCATACATAACTACTTTTTCTGGCGCTCCTTTATACTTAGTTTTAACAGCTATTTAATGAATGCCCAAACGGTTTTAAGGTGTCGCTTTTAACCTCTTGGTTTAAGTCCTTTTCATCATCAATTCACTTTTTGTATGCAGTTTTTCATACGATGTAAAATACCAGCTCTGGAACAAACACCTAGAACACAAACTAAACAAAGCAATGATCGCCTTCTATCAATGCAAAAAGATGATGGGCGTGAAATGGGGCTTATCGCCGAAGATAACTATATGGCTATACACTGCCATTATCAGGCCAATGCTGGTCTATGGAGCCCTAGTTTGGTGGCCAAGAACAGAGCTTCAAACGGCAATCACGAAACTTGGACGCTTCCAAAGGCTTGCCTTGTCCGCTGCTAGCGGTTGCATGAAAACTACACCAACTGCAGCAATGGAGATAGCCCTAGGAATCGTACCTCTGGACCTACACATACAGCAGGAGGCAGCACTAGCTGCCATCAGGCTTATGGTACTGGACCTGTGGGGAAAGAATCACTATAGTGCACACACAGCGATTCTGAACAAGGCAATAGAGTACCAACCTCTTATAGCTGCACCATGTGACAGAATCACTAATCAACTTATATTCAACAGGAACTATCACATACAATTGAGAGAAGAGGAACGTGATCAGTCTACCCTGAATGAGCTACGTATATACACAGATGGTTCAAAAACAGAGTGTGGCTCTGGCGCTGGTATATTCTCTCTTGATCTCAACATCAACATACACCTACCCCTAGGCACACAGAGCTCGATCTTTCAATGTGAATGTGTCGCCTTAACGGAGGCAGCCAGAGCCGTGCAGCGGATAGGAGTTAATGACTTTTGCATTAAGCTCGTATCCGACAGTGCATCCGTGCTGATGGCGCTCGGAAACAAAAAGATAAACAGCAAACTAATACTGGAGTGTCATGAAGCACTGGAGGCTTTAACACTAACCAATAGGGTTACCTTGCAGTGGATAAAAGGACACAGTGGCTCTCTCGGCAATGATGCTGCCGACGAACTTGCGAGAAGAGGCTCCGGAATGACGCCTGATGGCCCGTATCCGCTCCTTCCCTTGCCCTTCTCGCTGGTTCGAACGTGGATTATCCGGAAATCCGTCGAAATCCAAAATCAACGATGGTCGCATAGTTCAGACTGCAGGCAGTCCAAAATGGCTCTGCCAGCAGTGAACCCACAGCTGACTAAGCGACTTCTAAACTTAAACAGAACCGATCTCAAAACAATGATAGGGACAATTACGGGCCATTGTCTCCTTAATAAACATCTATTTGTCCTAGGCGCGACAGACAGCCCCATGTGCAGAGGCTGCTTCAGCGCAGAGGAATCAGTCACCCACGTAGTCCTGGAATGCGAGGCTGTGGCTAAACAACGTACGGAAATCCTCGGAACAGTGAGGTCGCTCCGAGAAGCCTGTGAAGTGCCCAGGAGACTTCTGTGCTTCTGGAAGGAGCTGGGCTGGCTTAAGTAGCCAGGGCTTTACGCAAAACGGACCAATTTCGAGTCTAGTTGCGGAAACTGAGCCCACCTACCTTACCTTACCAGCAAGCAGCAGATAAGATTGTGCCAAAAAATTGTGCGTCTACAAAGAAAGCTAATGATCTTGTCTATAAAATTAAATTTCAAAGAATCAGAGTCAAATTCAGTCTATGACCCATAAAGGGTTGGCTTGAAGTTATTACAACTTTAATTTAAATATAATATTACGTCAAATACTATTGTTTTTTGCTGGCCTTACTTAATAACTAAGGGTTTCAAACGGTTTCGTGAAATGTCTGTTAATTAAGTGTTTACATAGAAAAAAAATAACAAATCGCCTAAATAATATTAAACGAGAATCGATACGCGATTTTCTTTAAGATAGGGCCTGTTTCGTAAACTTACCATTGTGCTGCAAATTTCGTGAAAATACATATTGTAAAATCAATGAGATTCATGACTTTCTTCAAAAATTTGAATATAATCACCACGTAATCGAGATATAAAAAGTTTATTATTAGGTTCTCTTACTGTGAAACTGAATATATAACAACGACGAAAGCTGAGTCTGACGGCCGACGAATTCTTATGTCCTAGAATAGCTGACACTTGATCACATATAGTCTTCCTTTTCTAATTTTAAATATTGCATGTCAATAATAATAATATTAAACTTCACTAAAATAAAATCGATAAACAATGCTCAACCTGATTTGCCATAACGGGTTAATGTAACCCACTTAATAATCGCCACCTAAAAAGTGCCCCTAGGAAGTTGGTGTCCACGCGTACAAAAGAGGGGATGCTGACTCATCCGTGCCAGCACTGGACTTGATATCCCTAGGCCCTCAGTGAAGGACTACTTGCGGTGTCAAGTATCATCACGCTTAGTATAGTGTGTCGAGAAGCGGATTTAGCTCTGCTGCTCTGCTTTTACCGCATCCCCCCCCAGGACAGTTGTTAGTGGAATATTGGGGTTTTCGTTAGGTATACACAATAGCGAGTCCCACATCACCATCCCGCACTATGCAGTCGCGACGCAGAAGGGTATTCGCAATGCATTTCCACACGTAAAAAATTGAAAAAATAAAATTTGATTAAAAAATTGTGACGGGGTATGCTCTATGATGGAACACAATTTTATATTAAAGACCACATAAACATTTAAGTCAGATACAGAGCATCCTTGAGCGCGAGTTAAATAAATTAAGCTGCATGTATAACATAATTACTATGGTTAGTGAAAATTCCGTTGGAAAAATAATTAAAGGGCAATCTGCCAAGTCCTAAATGAAGTTCGATATTTCCAATTTCCGCATTGGAATTCAAAAATGGAATGTTGCGTAACAATTTCCCAATGCTGTGTTTCAACCTAATTTGTGACGAATTAATATAAATAATCATATTGGGGCGTGAAGGGGTACGTTTGGGACTTGTTTTGCGTGTCGATGAACGTCTTACGAACTGAAAGTCTTGAGGGGTGTAGTGTGCAACCCGAGTGTACTCCAAGAACTGGGTTTCTGTTTCTGTTTCTGTACCTATGGGATATGTGTGACGGCGAATGCCTAGGTTATTTGCGATACCAAGGGCAAGAACCAGTCTGTTGCATAGATCCCTGTTATCCAGGACAATGCGCCTACTGAACGCTGTCCCCGACACTATCGACATATTTGTATGTTCGCAGAGTGAATTCACAGTGGCGATATTGTGAATATTATGTGTTTAATTTTTTATTTTATATAAGTACTTTATTATATTTTATTAAATGTTTCTCGGCATTATCGTATTGGCATAGGCTGTAAGGATAATGTGTGTATTTATGTAATAAATAAATCTTGTTATTAACATTTCATCTTATGTTGGGCCTTTTTAACAAATAATAGGCCCCATATGTACCAATTTTAAGCAGCTTCAAGAACCAAAAAGGGGCTTAGTGCTCTGTGATAGCGTAAATATCTCTTTCTATATATCTACAAATACACTAGATCACATATCTTGGTATAACGTTATGGTTCATAACGTGATGCCACGAACGGCATTTTAAGACTGGTTTTCTTTAAAATATATATTTTTTTTAACTTTCTCCATTCCTCATATTATGCTGATATTAAGGGACTACAGAGACAAGACTATTCGATCTTTTAACTACTTAGAAATAACTTGATTGCTAATTAGTTATGTATTTCGGTTGTATTTTAGTAATTAATTTTTTAGCACTTCGCTGTAGAAATCTCTTCCAGGCCAAACAAACTAGTTACGGTAAGAAATAAGTGCAAAAATATATAATATTTATACAGTCTATATTTGATAAATATAGTTAGTTTTACTGAAATATTATTGCAGGTCCGTTTGTAGCGGAATCCTATTTACCTAGTTCCCTAAACATTTTCATTCATACTTTGCAAGGATTCAGTCCATTGGGATGTCAGCATAGAAATGTAACCCTCATTACTGTAACCTACTTCTACTGAATATACCTTCGGGAATTTGATGATTTAGCACTTTTGATATCATGAATTAGTTTGGTAAATAAATTACTGTGATACTGACGCTCGATTCAGCCAGGATGCTGCAGTATCTGTTCAGGTTACGTTTCAAACTCTTATTAATTTGTACAGCAGTTGTAGAACTGTTAGTTTAGGATACAGTCGTACAACGGTTTTTAATTAACGAATTTAAAATTAATAGACTTTCCTTGTCCTAATTTTGAAGCTGAAATTAATTGCTGTTTCAATTCAATATTAAACTTGGGAGGAAGCCAACAATTTTCTAATTTATCCAAACAGGCACATTTGGAATGAAAGATTTGGATATCGTAAATTATCGTTACCATAAACTTTTATGAATTCAAAACGAATTATAAAATATATATAATATTATTATTTATTGGCAAGTAGGTTACCTCTCAGGATACACATGCCTCTTTTCAATTCGTACTTACATGCCAAAAATGGGCACCTAACCACAGCAACCTATTAATAAAGTACATTGACCAAAACTCAATAGAAAGAAGGATGTAAAATGTCACTCTAAAAGACACAGAAGTGGAAGATCAGTCACCAAAAAATAAGACCAAAAGGGCGATAGCAAATGACAAGAGAAATGGACAAGTGTCACCGTATGGAAGCTACGAGATAGATAAAGAAAGAGAGGTGGAAAGGTAAAGTGATAAAGGAACGACCTGGAATGATGGGATATAAATAAGTGGAGAAAGCTAGAAGACGCCTACGTGTCCTAGGACTGTAGACCAAATTTTTGAGTGCTATATTTAATCAAATGATGTATTATATCTTAGCTGATCAAAGTTTTTCTGCCTTCCCATTTTAAGCAATTGTTTTACTGAGAATCGAATCCAAATATGTCTCTAAATATCACTGTACTAATGCTTAACATTAACTACGGCGACAATTTCTTCAATCTATAAAATTCACCTTATGAATAATAAAAATAATATAAGTCAAGCGTAATACAATGTTCACAATCTCACTTAGCCGGTGCAAATGCAGTACTTTCTAAGATTACGAGTAATAAACCTGCGCGGCTGGCGTGTCCATTAACTTCACTACTTCCTAGAAGTGTATAACGTTGAAATTGTTATCGCATATATTATATACTAGTAGATTACATTGAATACTGAATAATACATGGAAATATCGTTTACTCATTCGCCGCACCTGTGCAAAGTCTTGCACGTTAATTCTCAGATATTGTCTTGTGTCTTATCTAAAGAACGAACGAACTTGAATAAAACCTAATCTTTCAGTTTCGTTTGGATATGTTATAACAATTATATCTATCTGAAAATCAAGTTATACCTTCTTATGAAACTAGCTGTGTTTACCCGCATTGATTGGGTTGAAGTATAATAGTGCCTTCCCTTGACTACACCACTCAAATTTTAATATTCACAAGACACAAGCAATCTTTAATTCCCTTGTTTTTTCACTTTACATATACGAAAAATTCTAATGAATTAAACGTCTGTTTCTTTCTCACAATCTTTCAACAACTATAATTAAAATAAAACTTCTTTAGTTTATGCAACTATTATGTTCACTGTATTTGCATAATATTACAATAACATCCTAGAATTATTAATAATATGGGATTATTAATAATATCCTTATAAAATATATTATTAAAAGAATAGCTAGACTATATCAGTGGTAGCTGTCAAATAATTAATATTGAATATGCTACAAAAGTATAACATAGATATTCAGTGGTGAGTTACTAGGTGACAGAAAACCTTGTTAGTTTTAGGCATTATCTTTTGTTACCAGCTGATTAGATTTCAAATGATCATTATTGATCCGTATTTGTAAGCCCGTATTCATTCACGTCCTTCTGCGATGTAATAACGAGGTCAGTTATAGACAGCATGGATTATATGAATTACTAAAGGAAAATTATATGAAAATATATTTACTATCAATAACGTAGAGATTAACTTTCTGTCATGTTTGAACTCATTTGTATGGATGAGCAGATGTTCTGTTTAATTAAGCAATTTTAAAGCAAGGTTATTCTGTTATTCGTACATGGCATGGTGGGCAGATTGCTAAACGACATACCGGTAATTAAACTCAGAATATTCAGTTTCGTGATTTAACCATACGGCCTTACATAGGGTAGTGCTTTAGTTTATAAATTAGAGTTCAGAAATAAGATAAACATTTTTTTAAATACACATTAGAACTCCAAGTAAAGTAGGGCCCATTTCAAAGAGGCACTTAAACATTTTAGGGAGATACTTTAACAACACTTGAAGATAAAAGATACTTAAATATTTCTAAAGGTACCTAAACTCAGTAGACGATCGGTCTTAAACACTTATCCCGAGTTCACGGACTCGTTAGCCGTTTGTTTTCTCTAAAACATGTACGACCTAACGTAAGTAATTTTAAGGAATTATGTAAGTATATAAATATTTTATTGTACTCATATTTCACACGACAAAAAGATACTTCTTTTTTTTAGGAGAAGTTTAGTACAGGTTTCTTAAATGAATTTTTATTCAAGCGAAAAGAAAATCGTCTTTTTTGTGTAAAGTTTGTTTTTGAGATAGTTTATAAATATCGTTCAATCGGTATGTAATGTAATTTTTTTCGCCTAATTACTAAAACATTCAACTTAATGTAGAAAGATATTGTTTGAGTGACATCCTAATTCGGTTCGAAAGTTATTAAAAGTAAACCACAAATTAAAACTCGAATCGTTGAAATGTTCGTGAACTGCAGCCCAAAGACCCAATACAGGAAATTGTAAAATCTTCACGAATTAATTCCAAAATCCACTCGGCACTGCTATCCAATTATCGTTTAAACGATATGCCAATTTAAGGTCGAATTATAATGAAAATCGACGTTTTTCTTACATTTGAAAAGCCATATTCATCTATTAACTAATCACTGAAAAGAATCTGATTGAAAATAAATCATACAAATTTACGGATAAAAACATTTAAAAAATCAATCAGAAATCTTTAAGTTCTTTGATAACCAAATAATATATGTTTTTCTTAATATGTAGAAAATATATAATAGAGTACCTAAACTTCGTAAGTCGCTATTATACGTATTCGTGTGAATTTTCTGATTAATTAAAGTGCTGAAACCCGGCAATGGGAAAATACATTTCTGAGTCTATTTCATTGATATATTTACAGCAGTAACTTTTTTGTGATTTTCAAATCCAAGACCTTTGGATTATATGCAATGTTTTGTTACTAAGTTACGCTAACATAACATATGTTTAGAGAACAATGGTGCTACCACAACGCAGTAGTAGAATATAACAATTCAAGAAATATATTTTTTAAATTTACTTCGTTGTAGTAATACAGTATTACAGTACAATTAAATAAATTAATAGAAAAGGAAACCCTATCGCTTTAGGTTTAAAGACATTTAATCTCATAAAAGACATTAGTCACTTACATGAGACACTTATATTATTCTAACGTTACAATTGGTAAGTTGAGAATTAAAAAAAAAAAAAAGAGAAACTTGGTAGAACTTGGATGAACTTTCATTTCCGTAGATTTGCATCACTCAATAGATGGTCTTTTAATCTTGATTTAAATATTGCTAGGCTACCTGCACTTTTTATATTTTGTGGGAGTCTATTATACCGCACTACTCCCCCAACGCTCAATGTTTTTTTGCCGTAATTGGTTCTATACTTAGGTATAATTAAATTTTGAGGGCGTCGTGAACTGCGCTTTTGAATTTGATTTATTTTAGTGAATGTAATGTTAGTGTGTATGCAGTCATTTAAAATTTTGTAGATTAATATATCGCTTTCAAGCAATCATTAATTAAAAAAGAAAGGAAACTAATTATAATTGAAAGAAAGATTTCAATTATAATTAGTTCCTAGACAGGCTTATAACTGAAAAAGTGATGCGGCGATTTAACTGAATAATACGGATAAGCATAATAAAATAAAATAATAAATATTTTTGCAATGTTTGTAATTCGTTACGTGCATGAACTGAAATTCAGTTTTTCAACCTCGTCCGATCAGAATTGGCAATTAACTGACGCGCCACCAAATGCTATCTGTGGTCATTTTCGCGAAATCGTGCATTACAATTGCATTTTCTGCTCTCTGACAGCGCAACATCATTGAGTGTCCACATTCAAGCAATTACAATTGGTTTGGTTTTTTCAATACCTACGAATGCTCATGTCTCAGTCTAGTTACAATTGTCTGATTTGGTATGCATTTTGTATAATTAGAGAGTCTATGAGATCAAGTTTCTTTTTTTACTTAAAGACTCTTTACTACTTTACTTATAGAGTGCCATTGGAAAAATGGTAATATTGAGAGGAGTAATTTTAGATTGTGATTTATTAAGGCTAGATTTATATTAATTACAAATTTATTTAGCCTTACCTCATAACCTAAAAATAGAATTCTCCACTTATATGAGAGAGATTTAAACCTGCGATTGGGCGTAGAATGTCAAAAGTTTTAATTTGCCATATAGCAGCTCAAAGGATATAATAATAGAATTCTAAGAGAAAGCAAAATCAGCCATCAATCATAAAATCCTGGATGGTCGAAACTCTAATAGAATCTCTCTTAAAGTCTCAGTGTATGACGTGCACCAGGCTGATCACCTATCTGTAAACGATACACAAAAAGGTCGCCGTTTTGTACCATTTAATTTCATTAAAACACGTATATCAAATTGGATCTGTTTCTTAGATCACTCTACCGATGTATAATTTATAACAGTAATTGCTATGCATACTTATATGCATGCTTATTTCCCGCCCCTTGTTCAACATACATAACATTTAATTTTAAAAAATATTGTAAAATAAAATAAACATAAATGATACCTATAAAATGTTTCCTGTTTAGAAAGAAATTACAAACAAATTTTAAACAATACACAATAAAACATAATAATAAACTTAATTATAATTTCAAATAAATTTTGGAATAAACCCTCTTAAGAAGCAAATCGTCTGCTATAGAGGCGATAATTGGAAGCCGGTATAATTGTTTTAAAGAATAGGGCCTAATGCGCCTTCTAAACAACATTTCTAACTATGTACGAATATTAACACCCAGGTAATAATACACATTATTCGTACACCTAAATGCTTTAAACCGTTACTATTTTGATAATAATGAACCATTAATTTTCCTTAACGACACGATAACAAATTACCATTAAAAATCTAAATGGCCCGTGTAGGGCCTTGTAAGGTTTATCTCTAATAAAATCCTTCGTATTGTCCATAATGTCTATCGATTTTAATGTTACAAAGTAAACCTGAAATCACATAGATGGTAAATAATATACCAGTGAGCAGTGTTGGCCTAGTGGCCTCAGCGTGCGGCTCTCATACCTGAGGTCGTAGGTTCAATCCCCGACTGTGCACCAATGGACTTTCTTTCTATGTGCGTATTTAACATTTGCTCGAACGGTGAAGGAAAACATCGTGAGGAAACCGACATGTCTTAGACCCAAATAGTTGACGACGTGTATCAGGCACTGGAGGCTGATCACCTACTTGCCTAGTTTTAAAATGATCATGAAACAGATTAAAAATCTGAGGCCAAGACCTAAAGAGGTTGTAGCGCCATTGATTTATTTTTAATATTCCAGTGCTGTTATAGCAGTATATTATATACATTTGTCTATAGGTTTTTGACATTAGATTGCATTCTTTGACCGATTTTTTTTAACAAGTAGGTGATCCTTGTCCGTACGAGCCCGTGCACACATAGGAAGAAAAGATAATTGATCCGTCTTCAGGGTCCTTGTACGCCTAAGCCACTAGGAAAACATTGCTCTTGTGTACATTTACTTATAAACTCGGAACAGGACGGAACGGAATAAAAGCGTTTTTTCATCCCAACTCCGCAAGTTTGTGGAAGCAGGTTAGATGGCGATACTTTCATTGCTTCAGTGTCATTGGACCACTGAGGTGTAGGAAATTTCAGTTGGCGTTACGCACAGGTGCGGGCGAAGTTTGCGCCATAATCCCTTTTAGTCAAGTCGAGTCATGTTGTTCAGGATATATCGCCGGCAACTTAGGTATTGCGTTAGAAGTCTACCAAAAGAAACCGAGTCTGTCAAGTAACACGTTACACGCACAAATATAAATAGTTACATATATACATACGTATACATACATTTTTTTTTATGTTCAGGCAAAGTTCTTCTTTCCGTGGACCAATCAAAATATATTTTTTTTATTTATATATTTTATATAAATAAATGCTTTTTAGTGCTTTCTGGACAAGATGCAAAAGATATGGAGAAACAGGAATATAACAAAAGCCACGAAGACCAGGCTCATGAAGACAAGTTATATTCCCCATATTTCTGTACGCAGCCGAAACGTGGACCTTGCTAGATGTGGAAAGGCAGAAAATAGACGCTCTCGAAATGTGGTACTGGAGAAGAATGCTTGGGGTATCGTGGACCGAGTTTCGTACAAACGTCTCGATACTTCAAAAACTCGGTGTTAAGCAGCGTCTATTTTCAACAGTACAATCTCGCATCCTTACATTCTTCGGTCACGTATCTCGGCGTGGCGATCAGTCCTTAGAACGCCTTGTCGTCCAGGGGAAGGTGGAAGGCGCTAGACCGCGCGGCAGGTCACCTACACGCTGGACTGATCAGATTAAGTCCGCCGTAGGAGAAACACTGAATCAGTGTAGCAGGATGACCTCCAATAGGCAGCGGTGGCGGAGCGTCGTGAAGCGCATCACATCTGCGACTTCTACTTCTACTACATAGCGATCACGACCGCTCTGGCAAAAACGTACCGAATGAGAAGAAGAAGTGCTTTTTCAGAGGAAATTTGTGTGCCTGACACACGCCATTTAGAGGTTTCTTCATGACGTTTTTCTTTCGCCGGATGAATTTTCTCGAAATCGACCTCAGGATAATTTCACGCCAAGTTCCTACATAGAATGATCTAAAAAATTCTAGATCTCTTTATCGTTATACGGAAGTAATTCTACCTAAATAAGTCATAAAATATATGACTTATTTTGGTAGAAATTAAAAAAACAATTCATAAATGTGTCATAAAATTAAAGACGGTCGTAATTGATACAGGAAAAAACCATTACATAATGAATATTCAATATTGTCCTTTATCGTAAGCTTTTAAAGAAAACACACTTAGATAAAAACACGATTAATAATCACAATTTTATATTAAGAAATTCAAGGTTTTAAAACTTGGCCGACTTACAAAGTCAATTAATTGAGTGTTTATCAAGAGATTTTAATAAATAGCGATAGAAATACTGAACCCGACGTTTTTATGCAGTTTCAACTGCTAAATTCGTGTTTATTTTTTATTTTTAATATTGAGAAAAATTTTCAGCTTTTACGTTACTTACTTACTAAACATAATTGGACACCATTAAACAAATCTGTACATGTAATTAAGTACTTTATAATTAAATAGATTGGTAACGATAAAATTATTATAATCCAACTATCTATATCTATCAAAGAAAGCAATAAACTAACTATAATTGATAACACACAGGGTAGGATAACTTATACACTTTTAAAATTTTATAATACAGTGGCTAAGGTTTTAGTTATATTACATAGTAGTAAACTATTCAAGGGAAACGGTAGGAGAACTTATATGAAGCTTAAGTAAAACGTTGGTACTTTAAACACAGCGCCATCTGTTAGAAATGTATCAAATAATAAACTAATATTTGCAATAAAAAAAGGGTATAAATTGAGATGTAAGCAATCCTATCTTTTAAGTTAGATCAAACTGCACACGGTGTGCAAATGTGATTGATATCGGTTCGGTAGTTTAAAAGTCCATCGCGGACAAGCAACGTGACACGTGATTTATATATATAATACATTTATCAATCGAAGAACTCAGATGTCAGAGCACTCCTTGCCGACCACACTTGAGTCGAACGGGTAATCAACAGTTAAATTGTTCAACTTACCACCCAAACCATACAACTGTTCCCTCTGTAATTGGTGGTGACTATTGGTATACAATAGGTGCATATTTTTTAGCTTCCTTATTATTTACAGGGAAACACACCTTACTTAGTAACTGCGGACAATTAACTTTATAGTTGCAAGCCTTATTGCAATCGTTATTGTTACATACACCAAATAAAGCCTACATTCATTGTTTATTGAACTTCATATGAAAAAGAAATAGTAATAACCAAATTCCAATAAAATTAAAATAAAAAATATATTTACCTCCCTGTTCATTTCTACGATAATACAATCCTCAACTCATGTATGGAATGGTTCGTATTATATATGGCTTTGACCACATCATGTTAACTAGTTGCGTGGTATAGAGCAATTTATTTGCATTTACACAATCTACATTAAACTTTTTATATTTTTAGACTCCATTAATTATACGGCGACACTGTTTTGTTATATGAACCGTACATTTCAGTTAGGTACATGTATATAATGTCAGTTTCTGACACACAAATTTGAAACATGTATTACAAATTTTAGTCGTTATTTTTTCAACTGTACCCGTATCATTACAAAAAATAAATAAATAACATACAAACAATTATAAGTATAACATAAACGTTCCACTTATATGAATCTAAAAGGAACTCTGAAGAGAAAAAATATTTAAATAACAAATCGCAATGTGAATGTTTGGATGAAATATTTTCAATTAGGGGGATGGACAGATTGCTGTCATTATGAACTGTGGACGACTCTGAAAAATATTTTCCGTTATTTAAAAGTAATAAAATATTAACATAAATATAATGCTTTTTATTCTTATAGGAATTCTGCTATTTCTTATAGGAATTTACATGCAGGCCATGTCAGACTAAATCTCAGGCCCGAATATGCGTCTTCCAAGAACTCAAACTGAATCTCTACGTGAGTGATTGGTTCACAATATCGGTGACTTCCAAGACTGAGCTTCACTTAGCATTAGAAGAGCATTGTTGTTTAAGAGTTAGAATTTTTTTTTAAATATTTTTATAGTACATTTAATGTACTATAAGCCTAAAATTGTGTACAATTTAATCTTGTATATTATTCTATGATTATTTTTAAGTATACTTTCTTTTAATTAAAACTTTAAAAAAACACTTTTTTTAATTAATCTATGGAGCAAATCAGCTAACTAAAGAAAAGGAAAAACGGATAACTCCTAAAAACGCTGTTGTATTGTAATGAAACGGCATAAAGGATTTTATAGTATTGAGAATAACAGTTTACGATAATATCTACCAACGGTACTTTAAATTTTTTCATAAGTAGTCTAGAATTTTTTTTATAACATTTTAAGTGTCTCCTGAAAAATTTGCTTGTATGGAGTTAGCTGGTTTGCCAATTAAGGTATCGATTAGTAACAATATCACTGTTCCATTTTAACGCAGCGTTAACTGTTAATATTGGTTTATACACTTTTGGGCACCATATAAAGAAAAAAGTTCAAAAAAAAATCTGTGTCACATTCCAATGCATAGAACCCACTCTTATTTTTAGAGACTGAACTTTTAGAAGCCACAAAAAGGTTCCATTGAGTGCCTGAACGCTAGTTTTGATTACTCTACTGAATAAAACCACGCAGCATTTTTTGCATTTTCAATTCGAAAATATATCTATACAATTTTTCTTTTTATCGAAACCGCATGGTATAAACGTCTATGAATTTTTACAATCTGTTATCCACAGCTTTAGTATTTGGTGCTAATTTTCGTCATAATCGCTCTCTCATCGCATTTTAAGGTTAAACGCGAAGTATATACAATGTTCTACAGAGATCTGGGAGCATAGATGTTACCCACAAGTTCTTTGATTTTATAGGTACGTCGATTACTAATATCATTAAAGCTTTTACTAGGCGAGACTTAGCACCAAGTACCTATGGCACCTAAGTGTCAAAGAACCGAATCATCTGCGCCTACGTCCTAAATCATACTGATGATATAGTATATACAGTTTCTTAAATTAACATCAACTTAACGTTAAAAAAATTAAATTAACTTGAACATATCAAATACATTAAAAACTATAAAAATTTCCGATGTTATGACTAACTACGCCCAGCAATGGACGTCGAAAGACTGAAACTGAATGGTCACAAATTAACTGCTACTCATAAAATAAACATTGGCAGAAAGATGAAATAAGTACATATATCTCATATGGAAGGAAATACGAGATTTAACTATCGAAAGGTTTGAGAAGGATATATATTAGTTATTAGTTCTCGTCAAGATAGTTCTACACGACGATTACTTTTATTATGATTTAAAAAAATATTCCAAACTTCAATACCACGATATATTTGGTATAAAAAAATAAAATAAATCAGTGGCACTACAACCTCTTTAGGTCTTGGCCTCAGATTTCTGAATCTGTTTCATGATCATTTTTAAATCTAATAGGCAGGTTGGTGATCAGCCTCCAGTGTCGTACACCTCAGTGGTTCAATGACACTGAAGCAATGAAAGTATCGCCATCTAACCTGCTTCCACAAACTTGCGGAGTTGGGATGAAAAAACGCTTTTTCTAATATTTATATGAACAACTTGGTACAAACTGTCCTGTTCCGAGTTTATAAGTAAACTAGCTGACCTGGCAAACATCGTTTTGCCATGTACTTATATCATTTATGGTTATTGTGCCTCACTCGACATAGATAGGTATAGTGTGTCGCGGACTTTTTTGTAGATATTTATAAGATCTACAATTACTTAGGACATTTTATGGTTCTATCTTTAATAGTTTAGGCAGGGTACGCAAAATAAGTTACTTTTTTGGTTGATTTTTTACATCTTGTGTCCGAGAAACCCTAATATCTTACGAAACCCTATTTTTGTTCAAAATTAAATATAGCCTTTATTACTCGTGGATAATGAAGCTTTCGAATGGTGAAAGAATTTTTAAAATCGGTCCAGTAGTTTATGAGCCTATTCATTACAATCAAACAAACAAACAAACAAAGTTTTCCTCTGTATAATATTAGTGTAGATGTACACAAGAGCAACGTTTTCCTAGTGGTTTAGGCGTGCAAGGACCCTGAGGACGGATCAATTATCTTTTCTTCCTATGTGTGTACGGGCTCGTACGGACAAGGATCACCTACTGTTTAAAAAAAATCGGTCGGTTTGGTATATACTGAATTTTATGTACCATTATAATTAATATCGAAAATAAAGGTAAGTAATTTTATAATATTACTTTCTGCTCAGCTTACTACAATGACCTTATAGGGGCCTTACCTATTTTTATAACCTATATTTAAAAGATATAGTATATTGAAACTTCAATACTTTGACGTTCATTTAAATTTAAAAAATTGCGATTAATGCCACAAGTGTAACAGAAAAAAGAAACACATTTTAGGTGACTTTGTTGTTAACGACTGCAACTATTGGGTCACTGAAGGTTTTTATCTATTTAAGAAAATTTGCAACTTAAGCGGAAAAGCGTCTAAATTCTTTAGTTAATCTTGTTAGTTTTGTTCAGAGGAATTGTGCGTATTAATACCTGCAGTTTCATAATTGGACGTCGAGGCAGAATACGAAATTCCATCAGTATAATCTCGACGTCCACCGTTCCACAACTTTGAAGGCAAGGAAAGACCAAGTCTTAATAGAAAAACACTTTTTTACGGATTATAGTTTTGTATTATTGTATTTAAACTTATAATTATTTAGACATAATTTTAAATTTAACCGACGTTTCGCGTGCTTTACAGCGTGGGCGGTCACGGTGACTGAAGACAAAGGTGTTAAATGTCAAAAAGTATCACAGCTGTAGAAAATGTTGTATTATCTGTATTTATTTCCCCGGATTTCTTTAAATGTGTAAAAGTTATGTTAATAAAAGACAATAGGTCTTAATAGGCCGGCAACGCAATTACCAATTGGCATTGAGAGTTTCCATGGGCGATATGCCTTTACATAAGGTTAGCCTCCTGCCCGTTCTATAAAAAAATACAAAAAAATCAGCATACAAAGTGCGATTATAATTTATTTTTACAATCAATTACCCCATTTTCGACATCCAAAGATAAAATTATGGACTAAATAGGTATAAAGAGTAAATTTAACCCGCTACAAGGAACGTGAGAGCATCCATAAATCTGTTACACCTGTAAATGCTATCGTACTTGAATTATTGTTCATTAATGGCCCGAATGCTCAGACGTTAATCAAGGTAGAATGCTCAAATCTCTCATTTAACGTATTAAACCCTCATATGTGGTTTAGCAGGGTTTTTCAGGTGTTTTTTTTATTTTTATAGGTAATAAGGACAAATGGACTTATTTTAAAATCACGTGTTTTTAAACAACATTTAGTGACGAATATAAATTAATGATTCACTGAAGTATTTTTAAGCCTTACCAGGCTAATTAGCTCCCTCCAGGTTTGTTAGCATTATTACGTTTACAGGTCTTCTAAGCCTACGGATACCTTATTCGAACCTCAGGCAGGAGGCAACTGTTAGATGTGACGCGCGTACACTAACTTGGCGAGGCATCACACGAGTCATACACGTAACTAATAAGGTTCCTATGAAGGTAGACTCTGTTTGTACTCTGGTTGAGTTCACAAGAGATGCTTGTTTATTATAAGTTATAAGATGTGAGCATATAATTTTTATAAATGTTTTTTATTTGTATAATATCCAGATGTAAGTGCTGTTGGGTAGTTCTAACGCATGAGAGTAAAGATTTAAGAATTATGTTGGTAAAATAATTAACAACTTCAAAGAGCTATGACATTATCAGGGATAGAACTTTTAATAATTGGCTTGTTTTATAGTCTAACCTATTACTGGTACATTCCAAACATAGATATATATTCCATATGTTACCTTTGTCTGTGAAGGCCGTACGTCTGCCAACGGTGCCACGGTACCGGCAAAATATTTTATTATCGACAATTGTTATCGGTAAGGTATGGGGTGACATTTAGAAATGAGACTATATTTTTGACTTACGTCACACTTAGCGCTAAGTTTGGAGTTTGAATCTTAAGCTTCGTTCAGGGTACTTGTAGGTGTTGTTCTGAAGAGTTTAGGCGGTGTTTATAAAAGATGAAATAACTATTCAATGTTTTGAACCGTGTTCTAAATTTTAAAATATGGCGTATTTAAACTGCACTAAGCCAGGCTAAATGACAAGTAAAACTATTAACATGAATGCTGTGCACCTTTTATTAGCTTTTAGAAGCCGGATCTCGAGTCGACACTCGGTTTCTAAAATCCTTTTACTGCTTGCTCTGTCAAAGACTTCTTTCGCGTAGACGTAAGCTCGTTACGTGAACGCTTCGTAAGATTCTGTATCCTTCGCAACGCGATATTTTTGTATTGCCATATAAATTCGAATACTTTATTTGATTACTAAGGAGACAGTTTTGATCTGATTTATAAGCCCATTGATATTTTATATAATGTTTTGTATTCTATTTTTTTGATATAGCATATTAATGAGCAAATACAAATAACGAATAAGATTTATCAATAAGGTAGACTGTATACAAAACTGTGATTTTTTATATAAAATAGTTAGAGGCTTACCAGATGTTCACTGGTCAGCTGGTTCCACATAGTTGTGGTACGCGGCAGGAATATGTAAAAAACACTCAGAATGTCAGAACTCAGTACGACAATGTCAAGGTGATACGGGTGAAATTTGGTAACTTGCATTAACGTCCGATGAAATTCAGTTTTAATCCTCAAAATTACTCTGAACACTATTCATGGGAAATGCTGTAGAAGATGCACTGAGACCCTACATCTCTACGCAACGCCAAGGCATCAAGCTTACAATACGATCAAGCGGAAAGAGCCCGGACATCGCGACCAGATGTTAGAATAGTACTTTATGTGAGGCCGAATTTGCGCTTTATATAGTTACAAGCGGTGGCCCGGAGTGAAGTACCGTCACGCCTTGCTCAGCACACCAAACTTCTTAGAGGCTAATTTAGCCATCCCTTCCAAAGGACATTGAAATGTCATATCGAAATGTCAACGCCCGATATACCCGTATTCCAATTCTAGCTGAAACTTTAAGGAATATCTCTGAAGATAGGAATAGCGACAAAAGTGTTACTTTGATTATGATGTGTTACGGTACGTACACTGTACCTATGTGTCCAAATTGCGTTTCGTCAAAAGATATTCGAAACAAAACACTCGACAATTATGATTCGATCAGTATATTGAAACAGGCTACTTCAACATTTCTAAAATAAATTCTAACTCTCAAATTCAAAACATTTGTCTGGGCTAAACCAACTTTAAGTGTTCATAATACAGAAATACATAATTATGAATTGGTATGAATGGGTAGGAATTAAACAGTAGCACGTTTAATAAAACATCGCAATAAACATACCAAACAAAATTTAAATTTTTGACATTCATTGGATGTGGAAACTCGGAAAATGAATCATTCGAGACCTTTATTAATTGTTCTTCGTTCAAGCACCTATTACGCTGAATACGGCGTATTTATCACAATTTATTTTTGCTTTAAATTGCAAAAGAACAATTCACACACATTTTTCACATCGTACAAACGCCTTCTATACTATAAATATTGTGTAAAATAGTAATTATTTATTGAGAAAGTGGCTTCAGTGAACTACTCTAAAACTACAAATTTTAAACACTATAACTCCCTTTATTATAGGAATCACATTTCAGAATCCTGTTTCATTTTCCCATTTCTGTATTGAGTACAGTGGTAGTAGATTTGATTATACTTAAAATAAATTCGAATAAAATTTACTTTACTTAATACTAAAGCGTTTCATTTCATCTATTTATGATGTAACCACGGCTTAAAGTTTAATATTTTAACGTTAGCACCGGTAAAAGGTTAAAACTGTTTTAAGCTAGTCAAGCATGCTGCATAATGCATAAGGCTGCATCTGTGAATCTTCATACCTATTTCAACCTTATATACAATTACATGATATCTATCGTTCTTATTTTAAATACAGACTATACGTTTTCTTTTTTTAAATTGTTCATTATTTTGAAAACGGAAGTTACTTTAAATATTGTTCTATTTTTAAAAGCACTTACGACAAACCAGTGTTTTTAAATTGGTATTTGTTTTGGACAATGGGATACTTAAGAAATAAAGTTATTTGTATTGTTACTTGATTAATTACCTGTATCAACAGTTATACAACCTTTAGCGACACAGCGAGCATTATAATGGTTACAAATATTCACAAATAATTTATTTTCCTCATTATAACATATAGTCTCAGGTTCAAATCTCCTTCGTCCTATGATACTATTACCTTTTAACATCTAGTACCATTATATCTACGTCAGCGCACATCATAATTTTACCCATATTATTGATTATTTACTTAGTATATACGTACAGGTCTTGCTATCAACCAGTAGAACCTCATTCTTCCCTAATAGCCTGCACAGCCTTTGTCACTGTTTGAGTGATGTCGATACACACTAATTACCTAGGAGTGCCCCTTACAAAGATGATCGAACCAATAAGGAAAACGCATTACAGACAAACATCGAAGGAATTTAAAACATTAAAGATTCTGTAAAGTACTAATACAAATTGTTTGAGTATATTAAAAAGCCCTTTATTCATAAAAACCAAATCAGTGTAATTGCGCTTCTTTAATTAAAGTACCTACCCATTCGTGTCTCATTTTAGAATCACGAATTGTCTCGAGATTGTACGTTCTTAGTAGCACGTATGGTCACTGGACAATAACATGAACTTCACAGGTACAATAATATACATATAGTATTAACATATATAAATAAATATGCCAATCTATACAATTGATTGAGTAGATTGGCATATTTGTAGTGATGATTTTCGATTGGATATACTCTACGTATTCGAAATTTAAAATAGCTCGATGTACGAGCGTTATCGCAATGTAAGGCTGATGTTTTGTTAAACCAAATCTATTCAGAGTCCTTATCTCTTGATCATTCTGACATTTTATGGCTCCATTTAACCTTAGTGCAAGAAAGGGTGCCAATCCTAGCTGTCAGATAAAACCAAACAGGATAACCTCAGGTATACAGGAGATTTAGTATAACATTTCCTTACTCTGTTACTCAGTCACCGGATATTAAATGACAAAATAGCAAATGAGCCCCATAATATGGTTTTCTCTATTTATACTTGAAAAGTTAACCTCGCTTTTTAATATTGTCATAGTGTTTTGATCTGTTCTGGAACCACAGTCTTTTATATTCATATATTATTATATATGAATATAAAAGACTGTGGTTCTTTTTTTAACCAAGGTGGAAATGGCTTTTATGCAAACCACTATAAAGAGTGTGGAACACAGCTCTCTACAAGTAAACTCTCAGCTCCACAGAGAGCTGGGTTTACCACCACCACGAGAAAAACACTTCATGTGCCAAAACACGGCCGCATTCAGAGGCTTCCGGGTTCACTGTTACATTCTACTGGAAGCCTCAGCCTGGCACCAGCCTGTGGGTACACCGTTAAGAAGATTAAGAGTTTACCAAGATTGCATCTTCTCCAATGTTCTTTTCTTTATTTTGCCCGCTCTTTTTAGTTTTATAAAGCTATGATATCTAAAACGCTGAGCGGGCTCTTTTAATGACTGTTTCGTAACTCTCTTGAGCAAGGGACCAACGATTTTCTGCTTTTAATAACTATTTTGTAAGTAGGCATGAGAATTAAACTTCTCACTCCTAACACTGGTCTTTCCATCCCACGATCAACTTGCTTAAAGAAAACAAAATATATAATAGTAATAGTGTACAACATAGAAATTCTTTGTAAGGGAAAAGCTAGTACACAGCGCTACATTGTACAATCCGCTTACGCTCGTCATCTATATCTGGAATACGTTATTTTTACGATTCGTTGTATTTACAGTAAAGAGCCCTTTTTAAAGGCTTATAGCAACATACATTTGGCGTAAAATCTCATAAGTGTCTTAGTGATTGACACAAAGATTTAGTATTGTTTTCCGAGCTCATGGGTCAGATTACCAGCAAAATAGCTGTTTAGGACTTGTAAAAACAGTAACAAACCTTGCCAGTTCGCCGAAATAATGAAAAATAAATATGTTTACACGATTTTTTTTGACCAAATTAACAACCGTAATATAGAATACGCCCAGTTAAAATTTCAGATAAATATATTTATATCATTCAAACAAAATATATTTGAAGCATAATAAGTATTTGTTACATTTGAGGAATTTCCCTAAAATGTCAGTCATCTCATAGAAGATTATCTCTGCCCGACGTACAAGACGGAAGACGTTTGCCTACCTTTGTTATTATTTCAATTACGTCAAATAATGTATGGGAGACAATTTTAGGGTTTCCTATTGTAAGCAAATATTGTAAAGTTTATACTTTAAATACATTTACATAATTAAAATATAAATGTTGTAATTTAACGAGTAAATGTTGTAGTTTAACGAGTTTAATTACAACATTTATATTTTAATTAAGTAAACACGGTCTTTGAAATGATCACAAAAGGAAAATTCCCGGTTAAATAAAATAAAAGAATTAAGCAGTAGTTAAAAAAATTGTGTAAATATAGTTGAAATGAAATCTTGAATATAATAATTATTTAACTTATTTATTTTATTATTAAATGATGTTACTGAGTCTGCTTGTCAAATCATTTAATATCACTACATAGTATAAAACAAAGTCGCTTTCTCTGTCCCTATGTCCCTTTGTATGCTTAAATCTTTGAAACTACGCAACGGATTTTGATGCGGTTTTTTTTAATAGATAGAGATTCAAGAGGTAGGTTTATCAGAGTTAGGCTTTCCAGTGACGGAAATAACAATACATAATAAAAACCTGATTTTCATCAGCATTGCACCCGTGCGAAGCTGGGGCGGGTCACTAGTAATAGATATAATAGTATCGTGCCGTGTTTTGCACTTCTCTATTATTCTTAGACTCAGAGCATGACTCAATTATATCAAAAATAGACATGAACAGATTAAATAAATAACAAATATTAATGTATAAACTAAATTGTCTTTACACAAAGACAATTTAACATTACGATTTAGCCCCACTTAAGACTCATTTGTAATTTAAAAGTAACCTTTTAGTAAATAATAAAAGGGATATTTAACAAAAGAATCAATAATACTTACAGCTTCTATTGAAGTTTACTTAGGCATGTTCATAATTTTGTCTAAAATTTCAACATTATGTTAACGAATAGTATGATTCAACCACATTATATAAAAACTTTGATTAAACCACAAGGCTTAATTATAAATGCATTCTTTTTTGTTGTGTAAATAAAATGCGATCTCTGCTTATGATAAGCATCGTTCATCAATCATCCTGATAGAATACTTCAAGCCCAGTCCAACGATGCGTCATCGTGAACGTTGTGAAATGGTTAGAATATGTACTTTGAATGGTTTACTTATATCTATTATAATGTTAATGTATAGTGTGAGTGATCCTAGTGTTTGGAAACGAGTTATGTCATATTTCGTAAAATATGTTATTTGTCAACACAACACTGAGATTTTTGGCTGTTCTTAGAAAAAATAAATCAGTGGCGCTACAACCAAATGCAAAGGCAAATAAATACCTTTTCTTTTTGTATCTATTTCATGATCATACATTGATAGAATAGAAGTAGGTGATCAGCCTCCTGTGTCTGACACATGACGGTGACTTTTTCAGTCTAAAGCAAGCCGTTTTCCTAAGGATATTTTCCTTCACCGTATCAGCGAATGTTAAAATGAAAGAAAGAAAGCCAAGGTGCACAGCTGGGGATCGAACCTACGACGTCAGGATGAGAGTATGTAGCCACTAAGCCAACACCATTTTTCTTAGACACCATTTTCTTATGCTGCTTTATAATTCAGGTATACCATATAGTCATTGATCCAACGCGTCATTTATGAAAGATAGAAGTTTCTTACTGTTTCAAAAAACTAACGCTTTTAAGTATTTCATATAAAAATCTTTAATTGATCATTATCATATTAGAGAAATAATCATATCATAGATCATAAAAGATAGATAATAGATCATAATCTCTGTATGCATAGGTTCCGTTAAGTTTTGTATTGCATATGTTCTGTTCTTAGGACGCGCTTCTTAAGAATACCTATATTATATTTATAGATTATTAACTAATTCATAAATGAAACAAGACTATTGAAATTAGCACAATATATTTACCATTCCTTTCATATAATCTTCATTAACGTGAAGAAAGGTTCTTTTTTTTGTCTGATTTGTGGAAAAAAAAACAATTGTATTATTAACATATCTGGACGTTGCAACTGCTTGGAGTATTTGCGTTAGCCAATATTATATTTGCGTAATTTCCGTTCACTTAAGATAAATTAAATATATATATATATATATATATATTTATATATATATATATTTAATTTTCATTATTGAGAAAGTGTATTAAACATAATCTGCATAAATAGTACTTGTGATAAGATGGGACAGTCTGGATCGGCCAAAAGGGACTGTATGCTAATAACTATGATACGGTCATACTACGAAATAGCCCATGTTTGTTATATTATTTTAGTTAGCATCAAAGCTACCAAAACGTCGAGGAATAAAATACAACGGTTTAAAATAGTTATATTTCTTTTTGTATTTTATACAACTGTAACTAGTTGAAATAATAGCAATAAAACAGGTTAATCTGTCAGAGAATTTTGTAATAATAACACAAGTAGTAATAATAATTATATTTATTACCATATATACGATACTTTCTTCATATATTCTACGCGTTTAAGATTGTAGTAGGCATTTAACTAAGATAGCGTGTCATAAGCAACCGTCTTATAACACTATTTATACCCTTAAATTCAAATCATAATCGTAATCACAGAATAAATTAATATTATATTTATTATATTTCTTGTCGATATTGCTACACAACACATCTAATTGGGCTCTACTAAGATGGGCTCCTAAAATTATCTTCTCACTACTACAGCCTGGGATGTAGTTTTTATGCAAGCTGTTTTTGGCAAAAAAAAACGATAGTTGAAAAGATATCCTTAAAAGGTATATTTTTGTCTACTTGGGATTTGACAGGTTGGTTCCATATATTATGTAAGATAGATATTTCTTTTCTACTGTAATGATGTATTTTGTTGTTATCGTATTTTTTAAACTGTTAAGTTTTAATTTAAAGGAATTTGCAAAAACTAAACTGTGGCACCTTCAGGCACCAAGGTTAGTAGTTTTTTGGTGTTTTAGTACTCTAACAGACTCTAACTAGTAGATTTAATAATATTTAAGCAATAATAAAAAAACATAGAAAATGGTTTGACTTAACACATTACAATACTAGAATGATGGCTGTTTTTTTTAACCTAGCTGATTAAAAAAAAAACAGCCATTATTAATTAGCTTTATTCGTAAAAACAAATCAGTTAATAATGTCATTCATCGTTATGACAACGAAATCTGTAAATGGCAATAATTATAAAACATGCATATTAATTTAACATAAGCGAAATGAATATTAAAATAACGCTATTTTAATATTGTAATGAACATTTTGTAATCTGTTAACATTCAATAAGCTGTAGCCTTTGAAAAATCTCGAATATCGCTGTAAAACAGATTTCAAATTTGGCTTAATTTAAAATATTGATTGCGGCTTGGTGTAAAAGTTGCGTTTCAAAAACAGATATTAATATTTAAAAATAACAATCTTTATAAGAGATTATTATTAAATATATTTTAAAAAGGAGACAATATAAAATATGCTTGCGATATTATTTTTTATTTATTAGCCTTTATTGCTTTTTGCCTTGATTGCCCAGTACAGTACCTATAATATTCATTTCATTTCAATTAATTCTAATACACATTAAAACTTAATCTAATACAGCACTGGACCATTTTTGGGTAATCAGCCTGTGACAAATGTCCTGTGACACATAGCCCTCTTCCAGCTGAGATATTATTAATTTAAAATAATTATTCACATAGTATTAACATTTCTTATTTACAAACGAGCAGACAAGTCATATCGCCCACGGACAACTGCAATACCGGGAGACTTACAAATTTTGTATAGTGATAATTGTATTTCTAGAACAGAAGACCCCTTAATCATATCCTCCTCCTTTAGTAAGGTAAAATATAAAAAATATGATAACAAATTAATACGTAGCTAACATTAAAAATTTATAGAAAATGAATTACGGCTTATTGTAGGAAGTTGCCAATACTTTTATTGTTTTTCGAAGTTATTTCCGTTCCTCTCTACATATCGTCGCATTCGATGGACCCACTGAGAAAAGCAATAGGCCCATTCTTAGTTAGGGTTACTGTTCTATGGCATCTTACTTTAACTGCATCTTCAGGGCTAGTAATTTATCTTTGGTTCTTAAGAATAAATGAAAGTCGTTGGGCCCCCGCTCAGGACTGTACGGCCGATGACTCATTATCTACTATCTATCCTAATCTATTTTTTTTAATGAGGTGAAAATGCACTTACGCAGGCCCGTATCAAGGATGGCGAGCTTGACGCGGGGACTCTGGGGCTGGATCACTCTGCTATTCTCTGCTATTCAGAGGGTTAGCGAGACCCACTAAAAATACCTCAGCCCTTCACACGCCCTTAAGATGGGCCCTCGGGGTTCGCTAGGCATTCTACCCAAGGGACCCGTGCATATATCCTATTCTATATCCCAATCCTATCATCCTGTGTTAAGCCGTTTTTCATTTTCTAAACATGAATTGAAACATGATTGAAGTTTTCTGGTTCTGTGTTTATGGTTTTATGTCTGAGGAAGTACATTTAAGTCATTCCTTTACACTAATAAAATGTTTATTGACATTAACTTCAATAAAATGGGAAACTCCAATATTCTTTCTTGTAAAAATAAAGCTGTCATAAAAGTAAATTTATGACAAACAAGTCAATAAATCTTGACGATTTTAAGCGGTATCCGTATGCAACGCTGAGCTTTAAGCGTTCGACCTCCAATTAAACTTACTAGCGTCGTACTTCCGAATTGGCAAGAGCGAATTTTCCTTTTTAATACCATAAACCAAAAAATAAAATATTACTTCTTTCAATGCATTCTAATCGAGGCTGGGATTATATCAAACAAAATTAATTTTAATTTCATTTGCTTATATTTGGGTTTTTATTCGTGTAACTTTGGTTACTTTTACTTTTTGGTTTGTCGCATGTACGATTTGTGATTATGTGTAAATATTGAACGATTACAATGTTATGTAGAAAGAAGTACCTGAAGAAGAAGAGAAAATAAAGTCTTTAACCTAATCCCCGATGGACTGACTGTGCCAGGTAGACTAGGTGTCTGTATCACTTACAATTTAAATTAAGAAAAAACATATAAAAACTAAGGTCCAAAACGCTTGAATTTTATCGTATGTTGTATTTATATTTATATGAACCCCCCACTGGTAAAAGCCTCCACCAAGGCATACGCCAATTTTCTATTTTGGCTATCTCCAAGGATCTTTCCGCCACCGTAATTTCGTCATTCGTCTGTTCACTGGCTGGCCTCTCGATCACAAGATCACAAGCTTCGTGAACCCGGCCATTTCACCTGCTTTTGTCGGACTCAAAACAACAAGTGTCTTTGTTGTAAGCTGGCCACGTGTCGAGCTCATTTCCATTTTCTTTAGACAAAGAATGTTAGTGCATCAGTAACCTATGTCTGGCCTCTCGTCAATTTTTTTCGAGAACCCGTGTCGCCGCTGTGACTATTATTTTATCCCAAACATACAAAATCATGAAAGATTGACGGTAAGGTAAACCAAAGTCCCTACATAACCGTTCCATGTTTATTATTCTATTCCAAAACTTCCCCATTTGATTACACTTATTTAATTACATATGTTAAGGGGTAGAATAACTTGTAAATAATAAATTCATTTATTTAGAAATGCATAATTCAATATATTGATGTATATAGTCAATCCTGAATTTCATATCATATAGTAAGTCCTGAATTTAATTTTAATACTGTCTTGGAGTCTAACTTCGTCGGAAACTGTTCTTGATTGAAATATAATGACTGTTTACTTGTTTATAATAACTTTAAGAATGAAAATAAACAAGCCAACACTTCATGTTTGTTTACAAGTAAATTAAATTATCGCCAGCGGTGAATCCAAAAAAAAACAAAGTGGATTTAAATGCTTTAATTAAATTTTACAATAAATAATAACTTAACTAAATATGATAATTAAGCCGGCCCGATATTAGATGCACGACAATTATCTAAATTATACTTCTATCCGATCAAAAGCCTCTTATTTTAAACTTATTCCTCATTGAGAATTGACTGGCCCGATGTGAGGTGTCTGATCAAAGCTGCTGGTTTAAATTGTCCATCTCCTTTTATTACGGTGTTGCGTCAGAGGGGTACCGGTATTAGTTAATCGGGGCAAAGGGAGTGCAATGGATATGTAACAAGTACGTGAAAGGGACTGATGCATCTCTCGGCAAGATGGCGTATCTTGCCCAGAAGCGTTTTCGTGGGTTTCTAAAAGAATGTTGCATTTTTAAAGACATAAATAAAGTAACTGTTAAATCCTCAAATGGTTTTTAATATCTTGCCAAAGTGTCTCGCCCTACCTACGTATTGTAAAAACATTAAAAAACAACTTTCTTCTTATCTAAATTGTATTTGTGTTTAGTGGAAGACTTATCGTTTTTGCAATATAAGGAATGCGGTTAGGATTTCCTTTGTTATAAAACAAGTGACAAAAGCTTGAAACAGAATCCTTTTACGCTGTCTGCACTCGATTTCAGTCGACCGATGCAGGTTTTGAATCTTCAGGAATAAAATATATTGGAGATCTAATTTGGCTATGCAATGCCATAAAAAATAAAATTAGTTTTGATGAACGCTAAAAAATAGTATTAGTATCGGAAATATTCATAATATATTTATATTATGAATATTTCCGATACTTATAATAAATAAATAGTGAATAATGATTATACTTGAAGCATAACTACTACAAAAGTTTGCTAGCCTAGGGTGTGTGCAAAAATTTGATGCAATCTAAAAGCAAGAACCATAAAGAATTAAAATAGGACGCCAGTAGTAACGAGAAAGGCACGTCATGATTACGTTATTATAAATTAATGGGAAGCTTCAATTGTCTAATTTCAATTCAATTGTTTAAATGGATATCATTCGATGTTTCTAATTTGAGACAAGTGGCGAGACCGAGAGATCAAAACTAAATCTCTTTATTCCGTCTGCAGCACACTCGATTTCGCTGGAACGTCGCGAAAGTAATGCATTTTAAACTAGGAATCTTCGAGAAAGTGATGGATGCGGTTTAAATGTAATATTGAAGATCAGACTCAATTTTAACACAGCGTATAAATGACATACTTTAGAATGTAAATTGTCAAACGGGTTGAAACGAATGTAACTATCAAGTTTCAAAAGTTTTGAATGTTTCAGTAATAAACTTTCCTCAAATTATTATTCTATAGTACTTAAATATATGTATGTTTATTTTATGACTTTTGTATTACTATTGACAAAACATTTAACGAGTTAATAGAGATTGTCGCCACAGTTCTAAAGAAACTAATAAAATTTATAAAATTTTGCATAAGACAATGCGTCTGCATTTTTATAGGTCTAAATTATATCGAAATTCTAAGCATTAATTCTAATTCTAAAATGTCTCACTACTCATTACTCATTACGCAGAGAATGCACAATTTGACACATACTTAGTATAGCTACAGATAACAAGTGTAATAACATCACACTATATATTTAAACAAAAGTATTGTAAGATTGATTATTACTCTAACTACAACTTTAATTGAATTGGACCATTACCAAGTCATGTATTCTTAAGCAAAAGGTTCACAAACATTAAATAGTACACACAAAAAGACAGTGGCTAAAATATAAACTTATCCAAAGGAAGACAAAACCAAAGAAGGAAAGTTAATAGTTAATATCTAAAACCTAATACAACAAAAGTAAATACAGTATCTTTAATAATGGCGACTGATTAAAAATTCCGCTTTTATAATCATTAACACTTACATTCACGATGAATTATACCATCTAAAGCTCAACAATAAAATGAAAAATTAAGCTGAAATGTAAGCCTCAACTCCGACATTTAAGAAATGACAAAGTGTGTGCGAATGTCGAGTTTTCTTACAAAGTTTTATAAGATTTAAGACAATGTGAAATGATTTTTGTCCCTCATATATCATTCTTGTAATGAATGGCCCATTTGTTACAGCAAATTTTAAATGTCTACATCTGTAGTAAGATTGTTATGAAATCGTATAAATATATAGAACATCAGATTTTGTTGTTATTTTAAATATTAAGTCCCGCCTTCTGTGCTTGAACACATCGCAGTTTTTGGGTATGAGGCATCCTGATTTCCTCACAGTGTTTTTTGAAATGAATTGAAATCATTTATATGATAGTGGTACAATTAGAACGTTAATTATAAAAACTTGCACAATCTGCCACATATAAATAGTCATGCAAATGTCTTATAAGTGTTGTAATGTGAAAAACAACAGTTAAACAACAATTCAAAAAATGGAGTACGTGAAATAGTGCTGCCACCCCGTATTTTGTATGCTGCATTCGTATGGCCAATCATGTTACCTATTGCCTTTCCGGCTAGTCTCCTGAGATACAACATGGTCTGAACTATTAAACACCTCCAACCTTTATGACATTTAATTGAATCTTCTGCCGTTATTGAACAGGACGACAGGCCAATAAGTTGGGTTAATATTTCGATGTGTCCAAAAGCTGTTGACTCACCTCGCACATTGTGAATGTGTTATTTGCGGAGTTATTTCAAACTATGTTTACAGCTAAGAACAGTTTGGCCTTATGGCTCAGCGTGCATATCTGATGTTTGTTGTAGGTTCGAACCACCGTAGTACGGAGAGTAAAACCATCGTACGGAAACCGGCATGCCTTAGAAAGAAAAAAAAAGGTTGCCGGTGTTTGTCCTCCACCGAAGGATGATCTCCTAGTTACCTATTAGCAAAAAAATGGAAATAATGATTAGAATCTGAGGCCCAGGCCTTAAAAGGCTTAAGCGCCACTCGGTTCATTTGTCTGCTAACGCCCAAACCCAATAACCTATATCAATCCATTTTTTACCATCTGAGATAGACATCTTAATCCAAATATTGATAAATCTGTGCCAATAACCACAGTATCTGTTAATAATAATGTATAAATCTGTACACGCTATCCATGGAAGTTCAAATCGGTGAATATGGATAGACCTATGTATAAAAATGACAGTTCAACTGTGCCAATATCCTATCTAAAGATTTTAACTTACACCAGCCTTTAAAAAAATAAATAGCTTTTTGATATGTTTAAAACATATACATGTTTATTTTAATATTATTTGAACGGTTTGATTACTTTACTTAATTTGTATACGTATTGATTATCAAATATGAGTGTAAAGAGAGAGATGCATTCTATCTGTGTAAATGGATTGTCTTCGTAGAGTTTGGTTATTGGAATCCAGATTTCAATCTGAGATTGTGGATTAATTATTGGGTTCAGGCGTTAGACTTTCCGAAATCTTAAAGACATATCTAAACTATTATTTCATTTATGCCATCATTTCATAATTTATGCTACCACTACTACCAATAGAGGGGCTATTAGTAGTAGGGGTGGCATGCTTTGCTGTATGCTAAGGTCAGTTAGCTTTAGCCTTTGTCTATGAATGGCCTTTTTTTTGTGCTGGTAGTTGCAGAGATATACGTGCTTTTTTTACGCGCTTAACTAAACTAAATAAACTTCTCATATTTATAATATAAGTCGTATAAATAACCAATTCTTAAAAGGCTAGCAACGCATTCGCGAGCCCTCTGGCATTGAGAGTGTCCATGGACGGCGGTGAGCCATCTGACCATTTGCCCCCTGTTCTATAAAAATAATACTTTCACGATAGAAATAACTGATGTTTTATTATGTTGCAGCGTCAACTCATATCTTTATACATATGTATCTAATCACTAATCTAATCTCCTCCACATACATCTATATGTTGTATATCTAGGAGATTTTTCACATTGTATAATATGTATCATATTTGCTATATTTGCAGATCTCTTTATATTGATTCTTAAGACATGTCTCAGTACGCATTTGTTTTAGTTTGCTTATAGTATAACGATGGCTTATAATATCTTTTTATTAAAATAAATGTGAATATTCTATTAAGTAAAGTACGAAATAAGATGTCTTTCTCTAATACTTGAGAATAACTGACACGTAATAAAAATATGTTTTTTTGAAATATTATTTATATTCTCTATTCGTATTTGTTTGTTTAATTCAAAGAAATTTATTCTATACTTCGTAGGTCATGTGAAACAATAAAAAATTCAAATTTAGAATGTGAATGGATTAACATAGGCTCAGCTTGAATCCAGCCTTTTTAGTCACAGAGTTATGGAACGTGTTTTTGTGAGACTCAAAGAAATTAGGGCTGAATATGAGTTTAGTAAAAACGTATATCTGTGGGCGTTTTAATCCTTATAAGCTGGGTTTCAGTAGAGCTGACATAAATTTGAAGACAGTCTAAATTGATATATAATCCAAATAAATAGTCCAAATGATGGACTATTTATCCAAAAGGACAATATCAGGGTAGGCCCAATTTAAACGTCGCAGAATGCTTTAGATCGAGTAAAGCAATTCACTTATCGTAGCGTAAATGAACCATTGTTAACTTTTGTACTGGATTTAAAGTTGAAGCGATTTCGATGTTAGTGTTAATAGTTAAAAGTTGTTCGAAATTATTTACTAATGGTCTATCTGTCAATCAGTCAAAGTTCTTCTTTCACAGTTTTTATAGTAGAGGTTTTCTTTAATAACGACTATCACAATAGATTCTTGAAGGTAATATCGAAACTTAATTTACGCTAGTTAAAGAATTCAGGGAAATTATTGATAATTAATTAAATATGCTAGAAAAAACTTTAAACATATATTAGAGTGATTATGCCAAATGGCACGCCACGTATTACAAGAGAGATTTATCACAATCGTTCCGCTCTCGATAAAATCAAACGAAATTCCCACTGCTTTTATCATTCTTTATCACTTCGACCCTTTTCAATAGACATAATCCATCAAGCACGCCCCAACGATTGTTTGTTTCCAATACTTCCAAGTTCCGAACTTGCAAATCCTTTAGTTACCGATTGCTTCTTTGATTCGTCTTGCTAAGACATATTTATTGGTGACTGAGCGATTCTTTGATTTTGAGAGGAAAGTTGAATTATCCCATTATAATCGCAAACATTTGCCTTAGCCACACACGAAAAAACTATGTTTAATACACAAATGTTGATTCTTTCAATATTTATTTTATGTTCTACAATGAATGTGTAAAATTGTAAAACGTTATATTTTCTTAAATCTCTTAAGCATAATTGTTGTTTGAGTAATTATAAACTACTTCGGGGCCACATCTTTTGTTAGTTTTTTAATCTTTTGTTTATCGAGTTGTAGTGTGTAAAATAAAATTAAGCCGTATTTACAATAACACCGCGTCAACCATCAACGCGATACAGCCCATCAGACCTTGACTTGGTCAAGCAAGAACCTCTTTTGTTTTTTGCTCCCAGTCCTGACTTATCTTTGCCTTTTTTAATATCTATTGAATATTGAAAGTTTTACTTTATTATCTTTATACGATACATTTTACTCACGCTAGCCTTAGCGGGTGACTGGTTCTATTGTGATGGGTTGCCGTCCCCTCTTTTGTTCTGGGTGCTACCCAATTTATTTTTAGTTATATTTAATTATTTAGTTATTAACATGTCAAATGTTAAAATGCTTATCTCGTCTATCTCATTATTAAATTTAGTTCGTTAATGTTACACCCTTCGAAATATTTTAACTTTAGTTTCTGTGTTTAGTTATAAGTTTTTTACATTCCATGATATTAATGTACACTGGACACGTAACACTTACTGGTTGTTGATCATAATAAAAATAAAAAAAATTAAATTGAATTTATATACATATCGACCTATCCGTAGAACAGAGTTCGATGTGATCATGGAGCAAAAATGAGTTTAATAGCTAAACGAGATAAGGAATACGAACTCTACAGACGTATGTTTTTAGAATTTTCGTATCTTGTTTAGTTTCGGAGATATAGAATCGAATAACGTACTATCTGACATTAATTCCGTATAAAAACGCACGAAGTGATCAAGCGACGGCACGCGGAAAGCGACGGCTGCGCCGACGCCCCGTCCGCTTGTCACTCCGGCCGCTGTTCGGTGGAGAAAGGGTGTATTTGTGTTATGCACTTGTTATAAATTTTATTTTAAAAACTGTAGATATATAACTAGAATCTTGTTTATTATTAGGTATTAAGGGGAAATATGTATTAAAGGGAATTATAAATAAAAGGATTATATTCATAATCCTATTTTATTTATCTTGCAGTATATAACCAGAGACTATCGCATATAACAATATGCCAATCATAATTAACAACATCAAGTGTTTGTATTAACCGTAGTTTTAAATACACCAGTCATCAGTATATAATGACATTTACATAATAACATTATATAATTCATCAATATAACATAAATGGACAATACACATCATCATCAAAAAGTAATCAAAATAATATCGTACCTTAGATGTTACCACCTTGAAAGTCAACGAGCCACTGAACTACGCCTTTTTTTTTTTTTTTTTTTTAGAATGGAATCTCGCTGTTGGCCTTAAGGGCCTTTACAGCTCAGCACGGGCTGAACTACGCCACTGTAGCTCCGCTCTTTTATACCCGTTAACAAACAAGTATGATTCACAAAGTGACGGTAGGACAAAATAAGTTTGCTTAGAATTATTAGTTTTAACAATCGAGTATACAATATTTAACAGATAATAATGATGTCATTCATAGGTACATCTAGCATTTATTTTTAAATATTATAATTAGTTATAATAATTACATTTATATATTACACTCAGATTTTTTTTGGTTTGATGTACAAAATAAATTAACTGCTTTGCATGTAAAAACATATTTTTAAAGATGTCACGTTCAAAGAAAATATTAGATATGCTACAAAAAAACTGATGCAGAAAGGCCGGAACTTAGTGCACCATTTTCAAATTTTCCTGCTGATTATACGAAAAAAAAGTGTAAATACTGGTATATTGACGATTTCAGCTGTATTATTTCGCGATACACACTAATAAATTCTTATATTAACAAACATCACATTTGTATTGCTTTAATATTGCATTTTTGACTCAGTAAAGCGTTGTGGGTGATTGATTTTAATATAGGACGTTTCTTGCCGGAGAGGTATAGAAAAGCATCTGTAGTGAGAAAATCATGCGAAAAAGCAATTGGCATAATGCTAAGTCACTGAGTATTCATTCTTTCTGTAATAATAAATAGTAAAAAGTAGAAGTCTTATGAAACATAAGGACGATTTTATACGAACATTTTTGGTATTTTAAGCGTGTCATATGAATATAGGACCTTTTTCTACGTAATCTGTAATATGATTTCTTGGTTTGATATTAAGATAGGACGTTGTTACTGGGATAATGTTAATTAACAGTTAGGACGTTGTTCATTTAAAAATATCGTTAAATAACAATATTATAACGATTTTTTATTTAAGGTTTGTTAACTTCATTTCTTAATAATGTTTTATGAATAGCTATAATAATACTATACAGTATTTTTTTATACTACACCTCTGAACGCTGATGACAACGACATTAGACAACAAAGCTCGCCTTTGCCCTCCGGTGAAAAAAAAATCAGTCAAGAACTAGCTGATATATGGGAAGAATTTCTGCATGAAGATATTACCTGACCGAAGAAATTACTTGTGATAGCTTCATACCAAATGTGTCTGATCCGTCTGCCAAAGGTGTTTACAGAAATCAACCTAGCACATTTTTTATGCAAGTGCCTTCTAGTTTCGAGAATTGTCACTGCCAACTCCTATGCCATCTCCTACTTATATTCATTCGATTTGCGATAGCTCATTCTGCCCTAATCATGCAGACTTATTATCACAGATATTTCTTCGTCGTCTTTTAGCACCACGAATTCACTTTCTTCTTCGCACATAAGCGATCCCACCGTAAATCCTAAAACGACTAGAAAACGTAAGAGGTGCCCTAAAGAATGGACAGACCTTAAACGCAAATGCCTTAAGAACTTAGGTAAGAAATATGTCACGATAAAAGGAAAAGCCGTAGACGAAAAAACGATGTGGCCGTCAGGTATACCGTTACAAATGTCCTAATAAAATATCTCACCAACAGCGGTTGGAATGTTTCACAAAATTTTGGCAACTGGGATATCAAGCAGTGGAATTTCATCATCAAATATTCCGATAAAATGAAGAAGTAAAGATACCTGAGTCAAGACACTCCTAATAATAGAAAGCATACTTTTAACTATTATATGGCGCTGATCACAGGTTCTAGCGAATCTTACGGCGAGAAAACCGAAGTATGCCAAACATTGTCTATTAATACTCTTGCCGTTTCAACTCGTATCTTAAAAAATGCATGGAAGAAGAACGATGGAAGTGCTATTTTAGAAGAGGAAAGACGGAGTCGCCACCATAATCATAAGATTGTTATAGATGACGCAATGAAACAAAGTGTTTGTGACCATGTTCATTTAATTTCCAAGGACATTTGTCCCAGTTGAATCGCATTATATACGCAAGAATAGACAAAAGCTCTACCTACAAGGAGACAAATATCGCCAAAATGTTCAAATTGTATCTTGAATGGTTCGACCCCGAGAAATACATCTCTAAGGCTACAAAGAAACTTCAATCTAGCTTTTCATATTCCCAAAAAGGATTAGTGCGACGAATGTCACGTTTTTCGATTGAAAAATAATCCAACAGACCAAGAAAAATAAACTTTTCAACAACACCAGACTAATAAGAAGGTCGCAAGGAACTTAAAAGGCCAAGATAAGAAAGACGCTGAGGAGTCAAATGGAAACATGGTTGCTGCTGTGTTTGATTTTTAAAATGTATTGCAGCGTCATCATGGCAATATATAACATATTTTTAATTAAGTTTTCTTCATTTAACTTCACAGTTTTTGACATGGGTAAAAGGAAGGCCGTTTGCTATATTTGGGATGAATCTGTGGCAAATCGTGGCGCAAATGAGGTCAGGAGTTGTCTCTTAGATTTTATTCAGGCTAATGTTGACCGTGGGGTCAAAGAGTTTCGCTATTGGTCAGACAATTGTGCTGGCCAAAATCGTAACCGCTTTGTATTTTCAATGTACGCAGCAGAAAAGTGCAATATATGCATAATACACTGCTTCTTACAGAAAGGACACACCCAAATTGAAGGGGACAGTGTCTGTGATACGAAATGCCATTTAAGTTTTAAATGTTGCGCCACAAAAATAGTTTTACTTAAAATTAGTTTCTTACGTAAAATTTTATTGCTATTAATACTCTCTATTAAGTATGTTTGTTTGAACATACTGTTGATTATATAACTAAGTTTAAATTTCTCCATACGCGTCTCCTGTAATTTTCTTATAGGTACATAGATCTGTACCTATCTGTAGTTTTAGACTATACTATTAAGTACCTACCGTACCTGTGATGTGATGCCGTTCAAAGTGATGCCTTCTAATAGTTTACATATCTATTTTAAGATTTTATAACTAATAAACTATTTTTAATAATATTTTTATTTTTTATTTAGTTACAGTTTGTGTTATTTGTAGGAGTACAATATAAATAAATAAATAAATAAATAATACATGGGAGGGAAGTCATTATATGGCGAACATTATGTTTAAAAATTTTAAGATATTTATTTACATAGGACTCATAAGGGATGGGTAATTCCAACAAAAAATTACCCATGTTAATATAGAACGTCACTTAATTCATACATCTCCGTAAAAAAACGTACAATGTTCACGACGGGCACCCGCTCTTCCGCCATAAAACGTCCTATGTTTATATGGAACTCACTATCTCGTGAAATAAGAGGATAAGAAATATACACTACATAGCATTTAACTAGGCTGGGGTGTTGTCATATCATACCAAAAAATCAAAATCTCAAGTCTCACTGTTTAAGAATTACACAAGACAAAAACTTCTCTTGTCTCTACTGAAAACTATCAATTCTGCAGATAGGACTCTGTTCTACGGATAGGTCGATATATTATTATTATAATCTGTTCCTTACAGCAGATTATACAAAATAGAACTTGCCGCAAGCTTAATGTGATTCATCGGTAAGCTTCCATATTATGTTACATTTAATTTAATCGCTTTATTAAACTGAATCTTGGAGCGAACCTTAATTGTTAACTGTATCCATATAACTACTAAAGTTATACACGGGTGTTTTTCTGATTCTGTAATGGAATATTCAAAGGCGCAGTAATTTTAATTATACTTGACCAAAGGTTCGCTATGCGTGCCAAGATTTCTGCAACAAAAATTATAGTAAGAATTAAAAGACTCTCAGATCAACGGTTCTAAAGCTCAGCTCTAAACATTAGCAAAGGATCTTTTATCGTCACCTTAATGTATTACAAAAATGTATTGTCTATTCAATTATATGAAACCAATGAGCTTACTAAGCGGAGGTAACTAAATTAATAAAATAATTTCGGTTTTTAATACGACGAACACATACATTTGGTATAGCTAGGACGACCAAATACGCCCACATATTTCTGCTTGAAGACCTCTGCTATTCCATACAAATATATCGTTATTATTATTATTATGATAATTGTAACATTTTTAATTTTTTTTCAATGGTCAAAGATCGGTCGTTGTTATTCTAAAATTGATCTAACAACATCTGCATATTCTCATTTTTAGTAATAAATCTGAACTCACAAGAATTTCTTATCATAACAATATTTTCAAACCATCCCGTGACAGCAAAACAGATTCGAAAATAATATATTTCCCGAACAAACTGAAGTTTTGTTAACTTTCCCGCCTTCGCAATTTATTTCATCACTTTCCAAGTTTTCACTTCGTCATCGGCATAATCGATATATGGCAAGGATTATGAAACATTGTAAAGGAATTTAATTGCTGCTTAATCACATGAACTCTGACGCTGTAACAAGAAAGTTCAATTCCTAAGGAAGAACGATTCCTTGCCACAACGTGATGAATTAGACTGAAAAAAAAACTGAAGGGCTATTATTTGTGGTAACTTCTATCTATGTATTTAAGTGTCTACTATGTCAGTAAATAATACTAATACAATTAAGTAAAAGTTACATAAAGACGCATACAGATCAATTATAACATATATTATTATAGAAATTAACATAGTATTAAAGCAAGCAATAATAAGGACTACCTTACCTTACTACATTTGTGCAGGGCCGTGTAGGTCGGTAAAAAACCTTATTCATGGATTTAAACGGATTTGGCTTGATTTGACTTAACAACTCAATCATCTCTTTCCGCCAAGTTGTGTTAATACTGTGAAAAAAAGGGATAGAGCTAGATATGGCAAAATATTAGACCCATATAATATATATATACATACTTAATAATAACATTATATATATATATATATAATATACTTATGTATGAGTTGTGTTATACCTAGGTGACACTGAAAATGAAATATGTCTTAATGTAGAAAGTTGCCAATGCTTTTATTGTCCTTCGAAGTAATCTCCATTCCTGTATACACAACGTCGTATTCGATGGAACCACTGAGAAAAGCAGTGGTCCCATTCTTCCTAATTCTTTCTTCTATGGCATTTTTGTACGCTTTTCTTTGGGGCTTAAAGCGATTATACCTCGAATTTTATCTTTAGTTCTTGGGAATAATTGAAAGGCGCAGGGTGCTAGGTCAGGACTGTATGTCGGATGACTGATTATCTGGACACCTACGATAATCAAATATTCAACAGTCCGTTTTGCGGAGTGCGCTGAAGCATTGTCGTGGTGTCCTCCATCACCATCCTGCTTCGAGGGCGCTGCTGTCGAATTTTTTCCTTGAGTTCTTACTTTTTTTACCTTACATGGCCGGTCCTCGAAGGGAAACACCCATCGAGCAGATTGTCTTTTACTTTCGGTTTCGTAGCAACATATCCAGCTTTCATCATCTGTGACGATGTCTCATACAACATTTGAGTCACCGCCGTTGAACTTATCTAACATTATGCGACACCAGTCCATGCGAAGGTGTTTCTGGACGTCGGTTACAGTATGGTGAATCCATCTGGTACAAAGCTTCCTGACGCCTAAATGTTCCTATAATATTTTTTGAACTTGACTCATGGCCTCAATGCCTTATCTGGTGATAGGTCACTCTCTTATCTTCCTCTATCATGCATGGCACTGATGTTATACAGTATTCGCTGTTAAAGGTGTCCCTCACGCGGATAGTGGCACGAGTAATTCATTAAGAAATGCTAATCGCAGCCTACTATAGCTTTGTTGTTGAGTAAGTCTGCAACGAAAATCCTACTAAATCATTCATCGAAAATTTTCTCGCACTACGTTCACGTGTAACAAGAGTTTTATATTTGCCGCCAATTCACAAAAACAAATGACAAATGAATGCAATATCCTACCTGTAACCTCAAAAAAAGTTTTCATTAGTAATGTTTCTAACTGGCCAGTTCTAAACATTTTCGGAATTATCCACGTATGAATAGGATTTTAACTTACCAAGACAAAACATTAAATAAATATATTTTTATTAAGAACAACTTGTTACCAAGTGTTCTTTTCAAAACTAAATAATATGTATTTTTACAATCTAAAATGTTAGAGGTTATTTTGGTTTAAACGCCGTAAATATAGCAGTTTCTCACAAAGCCTGTAACAAAATGATAGCGTTAATTTACTGTTAATTAATGCGACAGTTGCTCTAATGACAGCTTCATTAAAACATTATTAACTGATTTTCTTTATTAGCCTTATTAGATAACTGCCAATAATAAAACATCAATATTGGTATCTATGCTTTTATTTTCTGAAATTATGAGGTCAATATAATTACCTGTACAAAAATATTATTTGTTTTACATTTACTCAAACTATCATTATTTAATATAATTCTAATGTTGCTAATTAAACGTATTTCAATCAAGAAAAGGAAAATAAATTTTAGTTTAGCATTTTATGTTAAAATTTTAGAAAAATTAACGGTCATTGTGACATATTTCAAATAATATTCTGCGCCATAACCGTCCTACTTTTCTAGCGTAGAATATTGTTTCATAAAATCTGGATTCAGGTTACCTTCAAAACTTAGTGGCTTTTTACAATTTGGCTGTAAACCAACTTCATGAAATCCATTAAGTAGACCCACTGTAAGTACTTTTACTGTTTTACTAATATTATAAGTGCATATTAAATCAGTTTTGTACTTCTAAATTTATAAAATACTAGTTTCCACAGTACGTTATTCCTCACCATCAAATAAATTAAATTAATCATGAATATAAAAAAAATCAGTGGCGCTACAAGCTCTTTAAGTCTTTACCTCAGATTTCTCAATCTATTTCATGATCATTTTTAAATCTAATAGGCAAGTAGGTGATCAGCCTCCAGTGCTGAGATACGTTGTCGACTTTTTTGGTCTAAGACATATCGATTTCCTCACGATGTTTTCCTTCAACGTTCGAGCAAATATTAAATGCACATATAGAAAGCAAGTCCATTGGTGCACAGCCGGGGAACGAACCTACGATATCAGGGATGAGAGTCGCACGTCACTAGGCCAACACAATAGTGCATATTATTAGTATTATTAAATTACGTTTATTTACTAGTCTAGTTAGACTTTTTAATAGAACAGGTGGCAAACAGAAGGCTCATTTGGTATTAAGTGATACCGCCCAAGGTCAGTCAAATTAGTTTGGCAATACTTCACTGGGCAGCTGGTTCATAGCGGTGGTGCGCGGCAAAAACTGCTTTAAGTAGGTGTGGTTGATTTGTGACTTTGATTTTTTTAAAGCTTTCGTGTTAAGTTTTATTGTTCTTCAAAGTTTGCCCCTCTACACATCGTCGCATTCGATGGAACCACTGAGAAAAGCAGTGGGCCCTTTGCATCAGCCTTATTAAGACCTAAATTTTAATTAACATAAACATTTCTATTCGTAATATTCATGGATGAATGGAAAATTAAAAACAAAGACAATTCGACCCCATTGTTTATCGTATCAGATCGGCAAACAAACCCAATTCGTAATCTGGTTTTAGTGGCTACGTAAACATACAGTAATCGAATTTGTATGGTTTTTCCATGAACATTTTCCTTGTTATTCAACTGTGTTTGTAACATATTAAAAATGTTACTTGGAGAGAATAAATTGTTCTATTTTTTTATAATTCCGCTAATTACCAAACCACCTGTCAAAGAGGACTGGAGCGCAGCATGCTAACTAAAGAAATCAGACAAAATACGACACACATAAAATCAAAAACCATAGCAACGGATGCACTGAAATACGCACAAAGATTTAAATGGAGATTGGCTGGCCATGTCACGAGGCTAAAGACCGAAGATGGACCATAGAAGTGAACTTTTGGAATGAACCTCCAGGTAAAAGAAATCGAGGAAGACCACAGACTCGCTGGGACGACGAGATCAAAAAAGTAGCCAGGCCAAACTGGAAACAGACTGCACAGGACAGAGACAAATGGACATTTTTGGGGGAGGCCTTCACCCAATAATGGGGTTCCTACAAATTATATTATTTAGGTATCTAAAATCTAACCAAGCTAGCTAATAATAATAGTAAATATTATCTAGTAGTAAATATTATATATGTAGTAGCAAATATTATATAGTATATTAATAAAAGTAAATAAAATAGTTATAGGTAAATAATATAGAAAATAAATAAGAATAAGTAGGTATTAAGACCAATTAGTTAAGCGTTTAAATAGTATATAGTGTCAAACAAGTATAATAATATAGGTAAATAAAAACAGTAAATAGCTGCAAAATATAGGACATAAACAAATAAGTAGGTATTAATATTAATTTTAATTAGTTAAGCGTTTAAAGATAAGTTATTGTAAAAATTATATGTACAATTAATTTGTAGGAAATAAAAGGCTTTTTTATTTTTATTTTTTAATTACCAAATCATATAACCCCATGTGTCTTACAATATCAGTAAAACGAGTTTAAGAGTCTTAACGATACTTGAGAATGTCGACGAATCATTACGATGACATCATATCCGAAATCTTCTCTTTAGGTTGAAGTAACAGATTTTTTTATATAACAGAAAACGCCAAATATTTGCCATAATTGAATGGATTTTAATCGCACTTTAAATTACCACGGACAACATTAAGTAAGTTCGAAAATCAAACACTGTTTTGAATCCAAATAGAACAATAGGTTTATTTAAACACTTAAAGCAATTTGTGAAACATTTGTCTAAAAAATTTATTAGTATTCACAAACTCTATTGATTTTAAAAAGCTTTATAAAAGCTTTGTGAAACATGTAAATTGAAAACGTGGGCTTTTGCATAGCATGGTCTGTGTAGCAATCAAAAGATTATACAGGTAGGAATAATATATCTCTAGCTATCGTATGAAATGAATATATACACATTTAATGATACTCGTCTGTTTAAATTTTTAAGAGCCTTTACCGGGGAACTGAATCTTGCAACTAACCAAGAATTACTTACTTATGCAGTAAATTCTACTACCGTGTTTAATTTTTTTATATAACGGGACCAAAAGGTAGAAAATGTGATCACAGGTTTGCGATTGCGTTGCTGATCTGTTTAGAATTAGAACATTATTTTCTTCATCGACCCTAAATCTAAGTGATTCGGGAATAATTCGATGGGCAAATTTTAGGGAGTGTTTTTGTTTTTCAGCTGCCGACTGAAGTATTTCCGAACCAATTCGACTTAGGGTCCTTCAAGAAAAGAGCGTACCAATTCTTAAAAGGCCAGCAACGCACTCGCGAGCCCTCTGGTATTGAGAGTGTCCATGGGCGGCGGTATCACTTAACATCAGGTGAGCCTCCTGCCCGTTTCTATAAAAAAAAAGGAAAGTGAATTAACGTGTTTTAATTCCGAGTAAAATAAAATTCATTTCCTGGTACACCTATTTGCCGTCAAAGTATGACTGTCCTACGACCGCCAGTTACCTTATTTAACATTACTACAGTAACTAATCACATATTAAACGAGAATATAAGTTTCAATATATCAATTGTCAATATATATTTTCCCAGCAAATCATCTGTGTAATGGTTGTATAATATTCCTATCAATGAGATATTTTCGATCTAAGATATTGTTCTTATGAACATTTATATGCTCCAAATATTTTCTCGAAAACATAATTGAAATGTTTCCAACGGGAGCCACAGCTACAGTGTACCGAAATTTTAAGCTATCATCGAGTTATACGTTTCCATATTTTTTAATAACATCATGTATTTTTATTTTTAATATAGAAATATTGTTTATATACACACCTACAATACATACCCGATACGAATTTTATATGCAATTGAAATATAGTTGTAATACAGTCAATATTTGCACTTTTCGTTGATATTTTTATAATTACTAAGTCAAAAATGTTGAGTTAATTACCTTGAAACGTCAGAATCAACTATCATAAGTTAGCTTTATAACTAAAACACACGATGCCATATGTCAAACTTATACCACCGCTCTTTATGCGTCATAGTTTAAAAACAACTTTTCTTATTTTAATTCTATTTACTCAAGCAAGATTTATTACTACCACTTAATTACAGTGTTTACGCGTAAAAATCTCGTGGAACAAATAAATACGGTCTTACTTCAATAAGTTGATGTACTTAAACTTATAAATCGGGAATGAGACAGATATATTTCTGCGTCTGTATCATTGAAGTGATATTTTTTGTGAACAATCTGATTTGGCGCCTGCTATATTTTTTATTTAATTATTTATATATATATTCTAAAACAATGTGTATGCCTAAAAATACAAGAAAATATGAAATCACATGAATTACATTAGAACTTAAGCATTATATCAAAGGATTTTAGTTTTAGTTTTTTTAAACAATCGACCAAACTATTAACAAAAATAAAATAAAACAAAACAATAATAATAACTAAAAATTTAAAGATAAAAAAAAACAGTGAAGAAGTAAGAACAAACAAAATTAAAACTTAAATCACATTAAGAGCCTGCAAATCAAAATTACGGTAAGTTGGTAGTCTGTTGTAAAACATATCAATATTTTCATCAATGTTTGTAATAAAGTTAGAGCGAGATAGCCTATTCACTGGCCCTATTAAAACTAACATATAAGCGAGACATAGGTTTAATTCGAGGAACTCTAATTTTGAAGACTCACCAACCCTTATAGCATCATGAATCTCCTCAACAACTACATTTCTAAGGTATCCTTTAATTACAACGCTTTAATTATCTATTATCTCACAACTGTGTAAAACCAAACATATTTTTAATAACGTAGAGAGAATCATAACTGTCCATTTGCCCGCACAGTCGGTTATGTGGCCTTCAAAATGTTTACTTTACGCGGGGTGAGAGTGAGTCATGTGGATGGGATGATCACGGCTCATAGAGCACGTTTCGTTTGATCTCCCGTTCGCTAAACACTATTTATGGCAGACTAAGGGCACCCGCTTATGGATGTCAATACTCTGTTAATGCTATGATTATTATTGGTATTGTTTGTCGTGATTGTGTAAGAAAAGTGTGCGTACACACTGCGGGCATGTAGGCTGTGAGGTGATGATGGTATTTTACATTTTAAGTTTCCATTCAATCCTTCTTCGATTTGCTAAGCTAAGACACCGAATTTTTTTGACCTTGTTTATAAATAATTATTTTTATGTTTTTGTTCTGGGACATAAATATCACTTACATATTTATTCCAACGCGTGAAATGGTAGAAACAAATTTCACTTACATAAATATAAATATTCTTCCACTTTCGGTAATTGAGACGAGAAAATAAAAGAGTAACGTCACATTTTTATCTATTTGTTTAATATCGTTGCTTTTTCCTTGTTTCAGATTCACTGCGATATATCAAGAAATGCCCGCGCAATATGTCCTTGAAAGTGCTATCCGAGAACAGAATGCCTGCCAAGAATGTAATCTCCAAATGGCTCAAAGTAAAACAAGGAAAACATAAACACACACCATGGCGCTAGAGAACGAATAACCATTGGGAAAATATGAATGCGACCGATCCGGAAATACTGGTGGCAAATGGCCAACTGTACAATTTGCACAAAGGACCCAAATACACATTGGAGCCAGTAGGCGCCGCTTATAACATTGTCCTTGAACTGAATGCGTCCTATGAAAATAACTCACTATATAACATCAGTGATGAAACTAAAGAACCGTGGGGTGAATACGTAACCCTCCTACAGGATCGAGCACTACTAGTTACTTTCCTCCTTTTGTTCTCCTTGACAACTGTATTTGGAAACATGCTAGTCATATTAGCCGTAATACGAGAACGATACTTGCATACATCAACGAACTACTTCGTGACATCCCTGGCTGTAGCTGACTGTCTAGTAGGACTCGTCGTAATGCCCTTTTCTGCCCTTTACGAGGTCCTTGAACATACGTGGTTCTTTGGCATGGATTGGTGTGATGTATGGCGTTCACTGGACGTATTATTTAGTACAGCCTCGATACTAAATTTATGTGTTATATCGCTGGACCGGTATTGGGCTATCACGGACCCTATTACATATCCGATGCGAATGAGCGGGCGGAAGGCGGCATTTCTTATAGCAGCAGTTTGGGTTTGTTCCGGGGCAATATCCTTTCCTGCGATCGCATGGTGGCGTGCCGTCCGCTTAGAGGAAGTTCCGGACTATAAATGCCCTTTTACGGAAAACTTAGAGTACATAATATTTTCATCGACTATATCCTTTTATTTGCCACTTTTTGTGATGGTGTTTACATATTATCGTATCTATCGTGCCGCGACAATACAGACGCGTTCATTGAAGATTGGCACAAAGCAAGTGATGCGTCCTAGTGGGGAGTTAGAATTGACTTTACGGATTCACAGGGGTGGTACTATGAGACAAAGAAGTGAGGTGTGTCATGGTGTATGTACTCCTGAAGAGCCTGATCAGGAGCCTCTGACTGCGTTGCAGAACAATGGTTTGTCGCGGTCATCGACACGGCTTACCAATGTGACGCATAACAAACATTTGCCCAAAAACTTTTCGCTTTCCCGTAAACTAGCAAAGTTTGCTAAGGAGAAAAAAGCAGCTAAGACGTTAGGTATCGTTATGGGAGTGTTTATAGTGTGTTGGTTACCGTTCTTTGTGGTGAACTTGCTATCAGGAATTTGCTCTTCATGCATTGCACATGAGGAGATTGTGAATGTTGTGGTCACGTGGCTAGGCTGGGTCAACTCTTCAATGAACCCGGTCATTTATGCGTGTTGGAGCAGAGATTTTAGAAGGTGAGTTATATCCACCATACACATTGGTTTATTATTAAATTTGTATAATAATGATACAAATGATTTCAAAAAGCTTCGTACTAGAAATTGTAGTTGAGTAGTTATTACTACTATCTGCGTGATACTGATTTTCAGTTGTCCGATTTTGGACCGATTTTTATGATTTTTGTGTTAAGCTTTACAATTATTATTTTTTTGTATTAAAGTCGTGTAAACTGGACAACATCAGTCAAATCCAAATCCAATTTGCATAAATTATATACAAAATAGTATAATACAGGATCACACTTTTAATTCATATAAAATATTATTTACTCTTTAATCGTGTCACGAATAATGTATGCAATCAAAGTACGTCACGAAGTAAGAAATTAATTACGAGCCCTTCAAAGCAAAGCTATCCTTGAAATAACATATCCTAAAGCAATATACTCTCAGAAAGTAAATACGGTTATAAATACTGATACGAGAATTCGCAGAATACGGATTTAAAGGTACTTTATGACCTTTTGGGATAGTATGAGTTTTTACACTGACGACCTATCCTGGGGCTTGAGACAAGAAATTTGATTCAGAATTATATTGGCTCACACTTGGTCACGTGACCATACAAACTCGTTTAGTGTGAGTGGGTCACGCCAGTCGGGAAGTGATTTTGTCTCAAGCCATGCCAGTGCACTACACGACTTATGGAAGTTACACTCAGCTTAAGTCTTGACTCTGAATCCCTTGTCTAGTGTGTAACAATTGAGATAAGGTCTTGATCAAACCATGTGGTTCCATAGATAATAATTATGAAATGTTTTTTTGGAATCTATGAGAATAGATTTTTAATCATTGGCCATATATTTATAAATAATCATAATGCGCAGACTCTTACTTTAAAACTAAGAATATTCACGTTAATCGTGATACAAATGTTCCTGGGTATATCCTATTTCACCATGACCTTAAAATAAAAAATTGTCACAAGGTTAAGTAGTGATTAAGTGTTAATGCAAATGAATACCAAATGCTTATTAATGCTAAGTTGGAAATGGACACAACAATAAAGACTGCCATGAACTGTTAGGAGCTATTGGACGCATTCTTGTAGATATGTTTATTACAAAATTTGGTTAGAAATTAGTATTAATTTATAATGGTTAATGATTGCCTAGTCAGAGAGTTATTTTTATTAGTCTGTAATTCCGTTGGCATTGGACAAACAAAATTTACCGCTGCAAATAGTGCTAAAATGTATTAAAAATAATTGCTATTTTTTAAGAAAATAATTATTAAATTAGCGTCAAACTTGAAAAAAAGAAATGTTCAACTATAAAACAGAAGCGGACTTAAATAAAAAAAAGGATTACTTATTTGTATTCAAATTAGGATTTTTCTTGAAAAAAAAAACATTATGTAAATGTTAAAATACTTTCTGAAACCAGACTCTTAAACAAAAAAAATATACACCTGTTGAAATAGCTGACGTTATCACATTTGCATGACAAAAATTCAATTTTAAACTTGTTTTAGGGTGTACAATGGATGCAATAAAATGCACGAACACTCGACTTTATTGGATCCGACCTTGATATATTATGTTTTGTAACACATAAAATGCATACGTGATGCCCACTACTTTGTCTGCATTGAAATAGGAATAAAAAAATTCATACTATTCTGTATAACTTGTAGTGAGATCTGTGTTGGCCTATTTCTTAACGGTCTATGGCATATTTTTATATCTGCGCTTGTATCGTAAAGGTATCGTGACAAAACGCCTGAGAATGGAAAATCAGCGTGGTTTGTCATTTAGAAAGTCTCTATTGAATTTCTGTAAGAATGTCAATGTTTATTGAACATAAATGTTATTCGATTATATATTTGTTCTTTTAACTTTAACCTTTATAAAATAAACAATGTTATAAACCTTGGTACCTAGTTCCAAATATCATGATAATTCAAATAATCATAAAACTAGTGCTTAAGTGAAAAGTCTTAGTATACAAGTTTTAATTCAGTAACGTGCAATTAGCTTCTTTTCATGAGTTTGATTATCGATTGAACGTCGCAGGTGGTATAACGGTTTCCGTTGAATAGAGAACTCAATCACCCCAAATCCCTAGTATCTCTACTATCTGTGAATCGCTACAAATCCCCGTCAAGTATTGCAAAAAGCCGAACGGAAACATGGAACTTTATTCAAAAATCTACAAGTTGTTATAACAATAATATCGAGGCTATACCGCAAGCAGTTTTGGCTTCATAAAATCCTGAGGTCGTAGGTTCGATCATCGGCTCCAATGGACTTTCGACACTCGATCGGTGAAGGAAAACATCGTGAAGAATGCGACCGCATGTGTCTGGTACGACTGACTGGCCTATTAGATTGACTAAGGATCATTAAACAGATATAGAAATCTGAGGCCCAAATCTAAGAAGGTTATAGCGCCAATGATTTATTTTATAACCGCCAATAGATTTTGGACTCTTGTCCTTAGATTTTATCTGGCTATTTTATAATTATGTTTAGTTAATTGATAAATAGGTCGGTTTTCTTATGATGCTTGCTTTCATCTTACCAGGCATCATTTTAAACATTAAATAAAAATCCATTGGTACAGCCCTTATGAATGACTGACCTCAAGGGCACGCTTAAAGAAATGAGCTAATGTATTGATGTAGTACGATTCTATAATTAACACATTTAAACGACTTACGGCGTGTTTATCTGACATATAACAAAACTATATTGTCCCTAGCTGCCCCGCGAATTTCGTTCTCCATAATATGATTTTACTTAGCTTACCTTTTTAGTAAATACCATTGCCATGCTACCCTAATAACTCTTGGGTATTCCGAAATGAAAACTTTTTTGGTTTTTTACTGTTATCTCTTTATAAACCTGAGAGGTTGTCATAAGTTTTTAATTAACAAAATAAATAAAGAAAAGTTCGTTGAGGGGAAAATTCATAAAAAATATGAAAATTAAGGGTCGTATGTATTTTTTATCCTGTAGACATCAAGAAAACTAAAAACAAAAATAAGTGCCTAAAAAATAACCGACCACCCTTAACATTTAGGGGGATAAACGAATTATTTTGTCTGATTCGCACACCTAACCGATATGCACATAATTTCACGAAAATCGGTCGAGCAAATACGGAGAAGATTTATTAAAAACACCGTGATACGACTAGTTTATATATTAGATGAAGACTTTTATAAACCGTACAGTATAGATTAATTGTTAATGCAAAAAAAAAAATTAACTTCAATATAAATTAATTCTATGTATGTATGTATGACATTACATTTACTGTCTTGCAGTACCTTATTTAACTATCTTTAGGTTATCCGTATCCTTTCTTTATTTTACGATACTTTTGATGATGCAAACCTATACTTGAATAACTGGCGTCAAAGTTGTTCTCATGACTATTCCTGATTTCAAACAGACTTTTCTTTCTTCAGACTATTCTTTTAATTGCACGGGTTTATTGACTAATTACCCTTATCTTCTTCACACCTGTTTTACTTTAGATGACAAGATCCAATCCCTTTAAATTAGCTTTAGATAAATATGCGAGAAATTTTCTCATTCGAAAGAGCCTTTTTCGCCGAGTGTGCGGTTAGCGTTACAAATCTCGTACGAACGTAGCAAATCCGTCAATTATAAGGACTTATACGATTTATCGCATGACCAATTCTCCCAAAGTCTCGTAAATCATATTATCTTTATGCTACGTAACGTCTCTAAATCATTTGATGGAAAAATATCTATAATTCGTTTATACAGGCCTATAATATATTAGAAATTATTTTCATTATTAAAATCATTATGGGTTCTAAATGACTACATCAAAGTCAAGTAAACAAACTAATGCGCAACTAAGCCACGTGAATAACGCTGAAAATGTTTAGAAAATGAAAAACGGCTTAATGTAGAAAGTTGCCAATACTTTTATTGTTTTTCGAAGAAAACTCCGGTCCTCTCTACACATCGTCACATTTGATGGAACCACTAAGAAAAGCAGTGGGATCATTCTTCCTCTATGCCATTTTCATACACTTTCACCGCATCTTCGGGGCTTGTAAAGCGAATACTGCATTTGATCTTTAGTTGTTGGGAATTAATGAAAATCGCAGGGCGCCAGGTCAGGACTGTATTGCGGATGACTCATTATCTCAACACCTGCCATAGTCTTTTGATCACGTCGTGTTCATTTCTTAATCAATCACATTCAAACTTCATCGTTTCTATATGATTCATGTATGACATTATCACGCCCCATAGCACAGCTGTACAATAAAACCAGGCATGAAAAAAAACAAAAATAGCCTAGTTAAATACGAGTTTCCTTTTGCGTTTGATCCTACAATTAATTAGATCTTTAAAAGAATTCTTAAATCTGTTTCATTAATGAGATTAATAAATTAGCTTAAGCTTATGTCCACGCACATATATACATCTATTCGTTTATATTTCGGTATAGACATTGTCTCGATTAAATCTAGTCAATAAGACTTACAAATAGTTAAAACAAATGTATGTTAAAAAGTAATTAATTAAGCTTTTAAAGTGCAGTTAATGACTTGTTTATTCATTCTTTATCTGTAGTATATGCAAAATGTTGCATGGCAAACTCATATTTGCATTTTAATATATTCATAAATTTACTTTAAACACAAGGCGTAATTCAAAACAGTTAACATGTTTTGCATTAACAGTGAGACACAATTTGTTAAATGAGCATTCCTATGAGATGTTTGTGGCGAGATCAAAATGTTTTAGAAAAGTCTCGAAAGCGTAATTCTATCACTGATACGTCCGGCGTCTATGCATCGGGGTTCTCTCTCTCCCTAAAATATGGCGAGGGGGCCGATGGCTGGCCATGCGTCATACTCGTGGACTGGTCGTACTTGAATTCGTGTATGCGGTGATATTAGTTGTTTATACTACGTATTTGCGTGTTGTTCTCACGAGTATGTAAGTGTGTACTCCTATTGCACCATGCCTCCTGCTGATAGAGGACAAATCTTTGTTTTTAATTTATTTTATTATTCTTTATTACTCATGACGCATATGGAACATGGTGTAATGGTTGCAGCTCCTTACAAACATTATGTAAAAAAACTTGGCGATTAAAAAGACTGGCGGAGAGCTTATTGCCAGTTCTTCTCTTCCGTTTTACGCCCTTGATGTGAGAACTGGCAGTAAATGTAAAATTAGAATCATTTAATGAATTTTTTTTGACGTTCATAAGTGTACATTATGTTTGTTACCTATATGAATAAATGATTTTTGTTTTGTTTTTTTTTTGTTTTGATACTTACAATTAACTTTTTTTTAAAGTCAAATAAAAATCAGGAGCCATACTCAGAAACTTCTGATGTGTTGTAAATGTTTGTACTACGCGAATGCGATATCAATGCGTCTGCTAGAACCAATATCTATCACAATTGTTATTGGAAGTTTTATAATAGATATAAGAAGGAACAGAATATCAGCCAAAGAAGCCGAGGGGATCCTTTTTGTAAAACTTAATAAGAAAAAATAGATTACTAAGAAATTTGTTTAATATAATCATGTATTAATTATTGTTGATAATTTAATTTTAGTTATAGTTGCATGCTATAATGAGTTTATTTTTGTTAACTTATTATGCACTTCTTGTTCTTACCCTGTGTAGGTGTTTATTTTTTTTATTGTTCCATATTAGGGTTGCCTGTAAGAACTCGCTAGTTAGCTGTAAGCCCGCCCGTTGCTAATAACTTATGAAAACTACTTACTTTTTGTTTTTTTTCTTATATGTATATACGTATATTATGGCAACGAAGTAAATAAATAAAATTTCATAACATAACAAAAAATATAACAAACCAGTCCACTTTAACGAAACCGCATAGATTTCTATTTCAGCCCCATTTGTGTAGAATGATCGCCGTTCCTTTTTTACTGTAAAGGATTCCCTTACAATTTGAATAACATTGATAGATTGAGTCGTGAAACACCATTAACCCTCTTGACCTAGTTAGCCAAATCATGCCATTTAATAATTATCGTAACATTAATGCAGGTTTCAGTCAATAAAAACTTTTGTTACGATTGCTAATCACTTGGAACATTACATTCATAATATCTAACTTCTGAATTGAAGTTATTTTTAGTTTGTCATTTTTGTGTGCTTCACTCAATAAAGCTCTCTGCGCAGGTCTGGTATAGCTGGTTTGATAGCTATCATAACAACAAACAAAAAATATCTTTATTCATACAGGTAAACAAGTACGCTTATGAATGTCAAAAAAATTGAATTAATTGTGAATTTACATTTACTGCCAGTTCTCATATCAAGGGCATAGAACGGAAGAGAAGGACTGGCAATATGCTCTCCGCCACTCTTTTTAATCGCCAATTTTTTTTTTACACAACGTTTGTAAGGAGCTGCAACCATTACACCATGTTCCATTTGATATCTTGAGTAATTAATAATAAAAAAATATATTAAAAATTTTTATTGATTTATGATTAATTGTCCTCTATTAGAAGGACGCATGGTGAAATAGGAGCACGCATTTACATACTCGTGGGAACAACACAAAAATACGTATAGAAACAACGACTATCACCGCATATACGAATTCAAGTACGACCAGTCACCATAAGTAGCACCCGTTCACGAGTCGAGTTCTTACGGTCGTCGCCAGCGTAATGAAAAAATTACACCCACTCAGCGCGACGTACTTCTATTCTTCTATTTGCTAACTTTATCAACGCGTTTATCAGCTGGTTGTCATCTTTACGCTGACCTCTATTTGTTTAATCGACCTTTGATGAACTTCATCTCGGAATTCACACGACGAATGAAAATCTCCTTAATATAACTAATTTGAATAAAGGCTTTTTTGGTCCTTAAACTAATCCCTTCAAGAACCAGGCTATCATCATCAAGAAACCTCTCTCACACTCACCATAAACTCATACAGTATTTTAGAATCTCCGCCATAAAGATATAGAATACGCTTGCCGATCCCGTATGATTAGCTTCATAAACAAATTAATCATATGCTTTCAATATGTAGAATGGAAACTGTAATTATATATTTTTTTGTAATCGTAATTATGTATATTGTTGTTAGAACCTAGCATTAAGTTTAAGTTTACATTGTTACTTGTAATTGTAATTCTCTTAATATCCATATTTTGGATTTTATTTTTCCTTGCTAGGGTTCCATGGAAGAGATCACTTGTGAGCGATAAGACCGGTACTGCTTAATAATGTGTGTTAGCTGATTGTATGTACCATTCATGCAACAAAATGTTAATTATTAATAAATGAAATACCGGTGCTTTAAAAGTAATATACATAAACAAATTTGTACACTGTATAAATTTGTTTATGTATATAGGTATAATATAATAAATAAAAACACAACACTGCCACTCCTGATAACGCTCAATAAACACTGAATAAGGTTCTCATATTCAATATTTCAGCTTGTTTCTGGTTTACTTAGGCTTATTATGTTGATTATTTTCTAGTGACACAACGTGATAATGATAATTTTGTATACATTATAAAGTTATAATTAACTACAAATTTATTACTAACTAAACTTTGAGTTTATATAATTAAATAATAAAGTTAATAAAAAGGTTGATTTGCTTTTGTGATATGCATTTTATATTTAAGCTGATTTTAAACATCATGCACATGAACAAAATATTAAAGATCCTTCTCACTGATTTATTTATATCTTTGGCGAGAATAGTTTACTGAGAGTACAGTAATATCTGCTTACGCCCATGTTTTTAATTAGTAACCCTGGATTATAGTAAACAGGAAATATAAAACTTTAATGAGTGAATGAATGAATGAATGAATTAGTTGTTCAAAATTTAAAAATAAGAAATAAACAATTACTTAACCTAATTAGTAATAATAAAATTAATCAAAATTTATAAATATAATATTTTCTTTAACGCTATATTGCGATGATCGAGAAAAGCACCAAACAAGCTCTGTTGTCACCGGTACTATCTTTCAGACGCAAACTTTAAATTTTAATTACCGTCTGTGCACTTGAACCCCATGGCCCAAGAGTTTCTACTCCAAAGTTGAGGAAAGTATCTGCGGCCTCCCCCGATTAATTGCGGGTCTGTGGGAGGTGAGACGGGTCTAACACAACTAGCATGCCATACAAAAGCCCGCTCCATCCTTCAAGGGATCAACGACGTCCTATCCGGCCGCTTGCCATCGTCTCCAGCAAGACCTGTTGGGCCCAGAAGGGCTGGAACATTGACGAAGGCAAGAGAGCGACGTTTGACCTCGTTGAGCGGGGCATGCATCTAACGCAACCCGAGTAAAACTCAAGAATGACTAATCAAAAAATGTGAGGATCGGCAAAATAAAAATATTTGGGATCACCCTCAGCAAATATTATAAAATTAAAATAATATATTTCGAACAAATACAATTTTAATATTTTCTGTATGTGTGGACTCAGTTTCTGCACTTAGACGCCAATTTGGTTGTGCGTAAATTCCTTTCTAATTAAGCCAGCCTAGCCGTGGGCACTTCACTGGCTTCATGGAGCGACCTTACGGCTCCGAGGGTCAAATTATTTACAGGTAGTTGTGGCAATTTTCTTATAGGCAAATCCATTGCGTACTTCATCTAAAATAATTAAAAATTAATTGTTACAAAGAAACAGATAGCTGCAGAATCGACCGTACCTCTGGTTTTATTAGGGTAAGATTCACAGTCGAGACTTGAAGCAAACTATATTTTCCGTAAGTAAAATTTCTTTATGTTTTTTACGTGAATGGAGTCATACGTATTTTTAACTGTCTCACTCTAGAATTGTTTCAAGCTGGAATAAACCTTTACAATCAAATTACCACTGTGCGGATTTTACCTCAATTTGAGAAGCGCATGCAATATTTAGACGGAATTAAAAACACTCTCAGCACAGCTTCACTCCGTACCATCGAAGTCTCGATTTCTTACAAAACGCCCACAAGTGCCAAAAATGTATTCAGTCTGGAATTATATTAGCTCAAATCTAGAAAATATTTCTTTCTTTTCCTTTGAGATACATCATTCTTAAACGAAGTACTCATATTACATATATTTTTTGTTTAATATTTACTGTTGACTTTTTTTCTCTGATCCCTAAATTAAATGTATTCGTAATAATATCAAATATTTTCTCATAAAGATCTGAAATTAAATAGAACACAACTCTAATAATTTACAAAATTGGTTAATAAGATTTTTTATACCTAGGTAACACTGGAAATGTTTAGAAAATGAAAAACGGCTTAATGTAGAAACTTGTCAATACTTTTATTGTATTAGAAGTAATCTCCGTTCTTCTCTACACATCTTCGTATTCGATGGAACCACTAAGAAAAGCAGTGGGCCCATTCTTCTTTTGGGGTCTCTTCTATGGTATTTTCGTACGCTTTCTCCGCATCTTCAGGGTTCGTAAATCGAACACCTCGAATTTGACCTTTATTTCCTGGGAATAAAAAAAGTCGCAGGGCACCAAGTCAGGACTGTATGGCGGATGACTCATAATCTCGACACCTGCCATATTCAACAGTTCGTTTTACGGAGTGCGCTGAAGCATTGTCGTGGTGAAAAGTTTTCATTCGTATTAAACATTTTCTGTGTTACCCCCGTATACCTATAGAACGTAAGTTTACATGCTTGTTGCATGTTTACAATATCAGAAATTTCGGAATCTAACACCTTTAAACATAAAAAACTATAGAGAGTATAGATATATATTTAGAAGAACATTTTATTAAATGTAACATGTTATCATACAAGTCGTCATATCTGTTATGACCTACATATGTCAACTAACTGGAACTTCTAAGATGGGCCATTGTTGTGTCATTTGTACAGTATGCTTGCGTAACTAGTTTTGACTAAAGTCCAGTTTTTGTATCAAGTCGCAATACGGTAAAATTATTACACTGGGACCGCAGCATCCAGCATTTTTATTATAATTGAAAGCATTATTTCAAATTATTATCTCCAGAATAGTACAAAGCTTCTGTATTACATCACTAAGCCAGTAAGGACAGTTAAAAAAAATTATTTTATTCTCTGTAACGCAAAAAGATCAGAAACATTTATTAAAAAAACCTTAGCAGATTGCTTAAACTTTACAATTATGTTACTCATTAGCTCGATAAAACAATGGTGGCAAATAGAAAAAACCGGGACGCAATAAAATAATGAGGTTGTTTTGATTTTATCACTTGAAGCAGTCTTTCAACAGTCCATACAGTAGTAATTATTACTTTAATCGAGAAGTCTTAGACATGTTGTAAAGCTAAACTGAACGTACCCTGTACTTTTATATACGCAATTAACACAACCAGAATGTTTTGAGGCCTTAAGTCAACCCAGTTGCGATGTGCGCCAAGAGAACATAATATGTTCTGTTGGAAGCGATACATATGTATCGCTTCATTCAGAATCGGACGACTAACGATAATTTAGGCCTTACTAGTATTAAAAAATCATTTCACGAACATCCCATTGATTAAGGGCGGAAACTGAGTCCATCAACCTAATAATCATTTATTTACTTTTGATTTCAAAGAACCATCCCCAAAGTAATTTACAACTGATTTTATTCCTTTACAATTATAGAATCTTTATTTCTGTTACTTTACAAAAGTAATTACTTAAAAATATATATATAGCCTGTGCCAGGCTACGAGTGCACTTGTCTCACAGAGCCGACAAGTACATACTTCCTCATAATTTGCGGAGTTAACTCTAGTAGTCTAATTCGTCGTTCTAATTCTTCGCAATTTGCGTAAAATAAATGACATATTTTCGTCGCAGCGCCCAGAAGTCACCAGTACGTTATTGACGCAGCCGCCTTAGTGCATCTGTTGCCCTAGTGTTAAGTTTTTTTTCCTGGTGAATCGAATGCATTTCATCGACTTATGATAGGCCTATATCAAGAAAGGGCGGCAATGCACTGTCGTGCCGGTGTCACAGAATATCATTTTTGCTCATCTGATGGTTTAGGATCGATAATTATATAACCAAACCATGGTTCAAAGATTCTTATCTCTGATTACCTGCTTGAAAGGAAAAATATAAGTAACATAGGCGAGTGTAATCTGTGCATGTCCTCACCGTTACGGAATCACTACATATATACAGTACTGTGCATACCGTTCCTTCAAAGTTGATTGTGTTAGAAACAGGCGCAAACAAAATTACGGCGTAGCGCTCATACTCAGTCGCTGTCTAAATTGTACTTTGCGTACACTCAAATTAATTTACGGGGTGCGGTAACCCCAAAAATAAACGTAGGCTATTATCTATAGTATGTCTTGATATATTTCAATATAGAGGAACCCGTTTTAAGATCTTATCTCGTCACGATGGAAGCGACAACGACAAAACTACGAGAAATCGATATGTAATTCCGCGTTAGAGGTGGCTGAGTCTGATATTATACGTTTCACTAAATTCGTAATTCGATAATATTTATAAGAATTTAGTGTATTCAGTATTGATTTATGTGAAAGTAAGTTAAATAAAAGAGTGGAAAATGCCTACTATATAATGCCCACTGAAGTATTTCAAGAAAAGAGCGTATCAATTCTTAAAAGGCCGGTTACGCACTCGCGAGCCTTCTGGCATTGAGAGTGTGTACCGGCGGCGGTATCGCTTAACATCAGGTGAGCTCTCTGCCCGTTTGCCCATTGTTCTAAAAAAAATTAAGCAATATCCTAACTATAAGAAGTACTAAAAGCGAGTAATCACTTTTAGTACTCCCTAGTAATTATATACTGAACATTAATCCATTGGACGATTCAAAATATATGTTATCTATATTATGTTACTTTGCTATATAATACAAAATAACAAAAATTTACATTTCGAGGAGACCTTAATAATTAAGGCAAATTCTATTTAAAATAATTACAATAAAAGCCTCCAGCGATTGTTGAGGTCCTCGATAATCCATTTTAAGTTGCTCCGAGCCTCTCATCTTGGATCGAGAGGTGCTGTAAGCTAGGGTTGACGGTAAACAAAAATAAATTCAATTATGCTGATAAAAATTCCCTATTAATTGTGTTATTTATATTGAGCAGTATGCCTCTACTGTATACACGTATAGATGACTAACAGATAAGCAGGCTTTATTAATTAATTCAAGATTATTGTTAGATATCAACTTATATATATATATATATATATTAAAACATAATTTAGTAATTTAGCTTAATTAACTTTTATATTCGAATCCATAGTACATTACGCAGACAAATATAATTACTAATACATTATTACATTTTTACATTAAAAAAAAATTAAATTCTTTCACGATTTGAATGCTACATATCACTGATGAATATAGGCTATTTTAATTGCAAGAAATATAAGGTACTCTACTAAAACTACAACATTTAATGTTTAAAAAAATGCGTATAAAATATCTTTCATCGCAAGCGCTGTGAAAACTATTGATGATAGGAAAAAAAAATGTTTCACAATATTAAACAACTTATCAATATGTATAAAAAATGTTTTAAAGATAAATGTCCACCCGTGCGAAGCCGGGACAGGTAAGATTCATTTAACTTGTTTCTGCCAAATAAAATATTTGATGAAAAAATTTAGTTCTGCATGTTACCACCGGAGGCGCTGTTAAATTTTCGTTCAAAATTCAAAAATTCCTAATTCAAAATCATTGATTCTTGTTGATAACATAATGTTCACTTATAAACGTCAAAAAAAGAAATTTAATGTATTTAAATGCTTCTAATTTTACATTTACTGCCAGTTTTCAAATCAAGGGCGTAGAACGGAAGAGAAGAACTGGCAATAAACTCTCCGCCACTCTTTTTAATCGCCAAGTTTAAAAGATAAATGTCAATTACTTAGACCCAGACCTTCGATGTGTAATACTAGTAAGACAGGTATACCGAATGAAGTACTTTTAAAATGAACAAGTAAACAGACTTACTTAAAAATTACTAGTTAACCAGCCAAAGTACACACATAATTCCTTTTATTCCGTTTTTACCGCGGCCAAGTTTGACTGTAATAGATTTTAATGAAATTACTAATTAAATTACATCTATCGGTAACCCTATTCCGTACAGATACTAAGAAATAAGTCGAACAAAGTGTTTAACACTTACAAATTTAGAAGACCAATATCTCTATTCTAAGCTATTATCGTGTTATTTAATTAATATCTATTAACATTTCGGTAGAATGTTCCTATATTTACAATTACATGGTGACATATCTAAGCAAGATTAACTATTCTATTCAGAATAGTGTATATTATATTAGAATTGAATATGACGTTTTGTATGGGAGGAACAATTTTTTTTTAAATAGAATATATTTAATTAATCAATAAGTAGTGGATAGATACCTTTATCCACTTTTGCCATCTTTAAGGTAGTTCATTAATCCCTTTACTAACAAAAAAATCGGACAGGAATCAATTAAATCTTTAAAGGCGGTTTTGACTGTTCAAAGTTGAATGTTTTTGCAAGGAGTTATCCAAATTTCATAAAAAATGGTTATCTGTTAAGTCGAGTTAAGTACGGTGTCTTAGACATTCCACTTGAACCTCCTCCAATTTGTTAACAGTCTGTTGTGCAGTGTGTGGTCGAAGTGGTGGAAGAAGAGGGCTGAGCCCAATCATTATAATTCTTCAGACATGTATTATGTCAATTTGAATAATACCTACTCATAAATAATATATCTGTACATGAATTTTAATAAATCAGATGCCACATGCCTGATTTAACCAAAAATATTGAAATAGATTTAAGTTTTTAATTTGCTTTGTATAAAGTTCGTTTGACAATTGACTTCAGTTTAACAACAAGATTCCTTATAAAATTAACTAAATTCGCATTCGCAAAAAACGCATTCATAGAGATACCTTCTTATATTCGAGTAATTTCGTCCCTTGGCAGATAATCCATCCAATCATTTGGATAAAGGTAAAAAGAATAGCACTTACATCTGGATGCGATTAGTAAAACGAACGGCGCAATTACAGAAGTAAGTGAAATGGAAAATTATGTGTAACCCCGCGACGGCTTCCACCAAATTAAAAAACGGGAGACCGCCAACGAAGCAATTTTACGTATATCGGCATTTTCGTTTGAAAATATATGCGTAATGTTTTACTTTTTATCACTTTCAATGACTGATTAGAGTTAGAAGTATTTTTTCTATGTAATTAATTACATTAGTACACCTGCCATAGTACCAGGGTCAAACGCTTTTAAAATATTTTCTGTAATTGATATATTATTATCATAATTATATTATGACATAATCATACAACTACAACGCAGTCCAGGCGTCTTCGAGAATATACACGAACAATTAGCTTATATTGAATGCCTAACATCCTTTATGAATAAATATAAATATTGTTAAGTATACTTTTACTAAATAAAATATGTAAATACTGTAGTTATTAATTAGGTATAATTTTATATAGTTTTATAATTAGGCTGTAAGGTTTTTGTAGCTTTTTATATTGCTCTAAAACTTTAAAAACATACAAATTTAGTCGTAGACTTTATGTGCCAGTCCCCTGGGTTTTATTAACTCTACGTAAAACTTGTTTCCAATTCAATAGAAACCGATAAAGGAAAATATCAGAGATAAGGGCCGATCATAAAGTCAGGAAGAAATTGTAATATCCAACGATAAGTGTTTATTTCTGAGTCAATGGTATTGTTTATTGATAGTTTATATAATATACTTTATCAATATAAATCAATCTCTTCTAGATCAAGGGATCATCGCATCACGCGTGAACGGGTGAAACTTCTATAAGGTTCTTATGAAAAAGAAAAGAAGTTATTAAAATGGATTTTTTGTTATGATTAATTTTTTTTAAACGTGCAAGACATCTCATCACCGAGCCTTTATTGGCAATGATGTTGTTTATGGGTTGCCCTCTTAATTAGTCCCTTTTAATATACGTTCGTTTTGTTATGAGGCGCCAGAAAAAATAAATCTACAACCAAAAACAACGATAAATATAACATACCTATAAACAGTGTTAAATAACCATTTTACTTAAAATGAGAGTTGCGTATATCAAATAAACATGTATTTTTTACTTTATTTTTGTACTCAATTATCCTAAATCATATAGTATTTTATGCCATTATTTATCGTATATATTATTTCTATACATCCGATAGCAACCCAAGTGAAAAGCACCACACAACCATCATTTTTGAAAACATTATGAAATCTAAATTCTTACTTGTTGTAACAACGTGTTTTTGATCCTGTTTTTACTAGGTTTAATTGTATCGCAGTAGACAAAACATCTAGATGCTTCGTTGCTGACCACGAAGTTCAGACATGAGCTACCGACTAAAGAGAAAACAAGGTCTAACGAATTGGCGAAAGCCTTTACAACCTACTTTAAGTACTGTAGAAAATTTAAAGTTTAATTTCGTGATATAGAATTGTCTGAAAACTATTTTACAAGCACTTTATTTATTGAGATAAAAAAATAAAGAAAATGGAACCTTAATCAATTCACTTAGTCTCGTTATTTGAGTGATAGCATTCGTATAACGAAATTATTTTCTCATATCAAGCGAATAAAAACCATACAATGAATGTCTGAAGGCATCGTGTTTAAAACGTATAGCGTTAGTAATAGGCTTCGCCGCGTATTTCTAGTAGGTACTTACCCTAATAGCCTTACGCAAAGCTGGGTCGAAGCACTAGTTTCTAACAGACAAGAGAGTAATTAAAATGTATTTCTGGGCTTGGAGAAAATTAATCTCGCATGGATTATGTAGATTTTATTTATAACCCGGGCAAGATTTATTTATATGCAAAGGTTTTGGAGTTGTTCGCCAGAAATAATCACCCTCGCCCAATTCTGATTTAGATACGATCGAATTTACCCTTTAGGCAATGAAGCCTATTCCTGCTGAAGTCTATTTAAAAATTATACTTTTAAATTATTATATACGCTGCATTGGTCTATTTAGGGCTTGGATCCTGGCAGTAAAATAAACTGCATCATTATGTTTTCCCATGTAAGTTAATGTATATTGAACTATATAAGATATATCTGTTTGGAAAACTAAATATTTATTTCGTTTTGGTTTAATTTTGTTGGAGTTTTATTCCAGACATATATATATATATAATAGATAATGTAATAGATTTACTTAGAGTTCTTTTATTTATGAATACAGATACTTTTACATTACATTACTGAAATAAAAAGTCCGTAATGGAGGATGGATCAGGCACGCGTAATTAGACTTATCTCTTTATCGGCCTTATTTCTTTATCAGATTCTGGGTAATACTGTCTTCGAACCCGAAATATACTGGATATGCATTAACCACTATATCATAAATAAACAGATACCTCAAACATTCAATATATTCATTTATAGTTATCAATGTTTCTTACCGACAAAAAATATTCTTCGAAAATCTCGTGAAAGCGTGAACGACATTCATAGAAAACATTACCATAAACCGTGCACCTTTATCTATTTTAACATTCAGATAAACTGTTTAATATTAATGGGAGTCCCGTATCGTCTGGCGTTGACAAATCACGTGACGCGCTATTATTTAAAAACTATGAGCTGAGATCTGAATCTAGGCTTAGTTTTTATTCTGTACCTGAGAAATTGTAATTGTCTCATATATTTTAAAGGTAAATGCTTATCATGCATATGATTGCCTCTCAACAGATTCAAAACACAATAAAAATAACCTTAATGTCTAAAGGTTACTTCACAGTTAATAACTACCTAGAAGATAAAAACGCTTGGCAATAGTTCTAATTATATTGTTATAATTTGCTTTGTTCTCTTGGAAGTGTTGTGAATGTAATGTAATGGTGAATGTGGTAAATCACAGAACAGATTTTTATTTTATTTTTACTTATGTAACTTAAATGACGTTGTGGTTTATGACATTTTCTTTTGAATTATTGTATGTAAAGGGAGGATAAAACTTGCTGAGTTTCTTGCCCGTTCTTCTCAGAACAAGACCTCCAGGTAGTTTTGCGAACGGATGGCGTAGTTTTGCTCTTTCGCGAATTTTGTAAACGTTTTTGACATTCATAAGCATGCCTTAAGTCGCATCTAAATTCAATAAATAAATTTTGATTGATGGATTCATCTATATTTAGATATGGATTTATAGTTTGGGGAAATTCAGTTGAAGTATATAGGGTATTTAAAGGTAAAAATGTATTAGAGCAATTTGTGGAGCAAACTATCTTGATAGTTTTTGGTCGTACATACCTATGTTTAAGAAGCTCAAAAATGTATGAAAGTAATAGAAATGTTTTTAATCGTTTGCAAAAGAATTTAATCATTAGACATCTGTCGAAGTAGAAATGGGGAGAAATTGGCTGTGCCAAAAATTAATCTGGAATAGTATAGGAAAAACACCATTTGTAGGCAATCAAGCTTTATATATAATAATTGACCAAAAAACTTTCGATTGTACCATCATAACAATAACAAATAAATTTCCGTAATATAGCCAATATAGACTTGGTTATAATAAAACATAGTTATTAAAACTACTAGCTCACCACTAGCTGATTCTGAATATGAAGAAATTGTTCATATCGCGGCGTCATTATATCGTAAAAACCTCTGCAATTCTTAGAGTAAGATATCTTGACGCTCGAATATCCAATACCTTTTTGACATACGAGAATAACCGTTAGCAAGTCTCGAATATGTAAGTGTAGACATTTTTTTTTATAGAACAGGGGCAAAAAGGCAGGAGGCTCACCCGATGTTGTATATTTCGGTAAATTTCTGCATTATCTGTATTCTGTAGCTTATAGGTTGTATACTTTATTTTACGGAGCTCAGTCACAATTTTTTTGGCGTGACAACATCTTATAATTCGATGGATCTGGAGAGATGGAGGTTGCACGCACGAAAAATCACGACTCATGCAGCGTTACCTCGCAGCACGTCGTTACTTCTGATGCGTTCCATTTAAACTTGACGTGCAATCGTATTTACGGAACTCAGTCACAATTTTTTTGGCGTGACAACATCTTATAATTCGATGGATCTGGAGAGATGGAGGTTGCACGCACGAAAAATCACGACTCATGCAGCGTTACCTCGCAGCACGTCGTTACTTCTGATGCGTTCCATTTAAACTTGACGTGCAAGCGTATTTACGGAACTCAGTCACAATTTTTTTGGCGTGACAACATCTTATAATTCGATGGATCTGGAGAGATGGAGGTTGCACGCACGAAAAATCATGACTCATGCAGCGTTACCTCGCAGCACGTCGTTACTTCTGATGCGTTCCATTTAAACTTGACATGCAAGCGTATTTATGCGTACAAATAAATGTAACTTGATCAATTCAATTGTGATTTCCATTTAATTCCTTCTCTATATTCATACAAAATATCTATCAAACGAATAAAATTAAAATTTTCTTTTGAAAAATTTAACCATTCTATCAGTATTTTCCTATGCCGTTGACATGTTCAACTATAGTCAGTAAACCGACTGTACCATTTTTTGTATAGTTAATATAAACGTTAACTAATGAGAATAGTGCAGCTCCTCCTGCTTTGTAAGACAATAAACTTGGTGTTTTCTCAAAATTACACATGATATAATTACATTTGTTACATTTCCAATAAATTATATTTTGATTGCTGATTGAACCAAAACGAAAAAGATCTCGCAAATACATATTTATTTAAAACATTGAAGTGCATTGTGACATCTTATTCCCATTGTTACAATATACTGTCTAGTACTAAGTACTTCTTTGTATATCCATTTCTGTAAAGTGACAGGAAACAACAAGTTATAACCTACTTAGGGCTGCCCCCTTAATTTTTACGAAGATTTCGTGATGATTTATATTTTAAGTAGGGAGTATTAGCTTAGTGGCTATAACGTCATCTCTGATTTAAATGGTCGTAGTCTCTTACCCGTCAATACCTATAATGCATTTAACTCTCGATGGAAAACATCGTGAGGAATCCGGCATAAACTAAAAACGTCGATACCATGTGTCAGCCACAGAAGGATAAATACATAATTGCCTATTAGAAAAAACAAATGATCATGAAACGGATAAACAAATCTGAGGTCCGAACTTTAAAGATTTGAGCGCCTCTGATTTTCTTTTCTATTACAATATAAATTTAACAATTCTTCAAGTTGAAGAGAGTTATTATGTTTCGTTGATTAGGTTTATCCGTGGAATTGCATCTAGAATATTCCTTTATCATATCCGAGGTGGAAATTGACTTGCTTGTAAGTACTGTTCATAGAAACTCTTGGCCCGCATCCAAACGGTTTATTACGCTTTAAAAAAAAGTCAATTGTCAATAATACAGTCAAAACCGTTTACGACGATGTTGTCGTCAATAAAACCGGTATGTCGTTCTAAACGATGTCGTTTGTCGATTTGCCAATATCAAAGGTGACGGCAGAATTCTATTGCATAAGGTACTTAATAAAAACGTCATCGGCTGTTACAACTATCGGTTTTTACGACCAAAATGAGTTCCTTCGATATCGTTATAACAGGTTTTGACATATTTTAAATGAGCGCAAAGACTGTTCTGGCCTAGACTAGGTATGCCAGATGGACATCAGAAATCACGGTAGTGGCTGGCGAAAGATTGCTGAGGGTTAAAAAAAGCATCTGTTTATTTTTATTACATATAGAAAACATTAACAGTTTTGTTAAATGTATATGTATCTTTATGGAATAACATAAAGTTGTATTATTATTTTATTTAGTTATGAAAATTAATTTATGATCATAGCCAGCCCTACATTTCCAAACCATCTGTGTGAAGCAATGTTGTATCGACAAAGTTTAAGTGCATTAGAATACGTGTATTATATTAAAGTCCTGTACACGTGTCTTGTAATAAGTAGCAGACATAATTAAACTAAAGATGTATATTTATTTGCTCAAGAATTAAACAATGAAGGTAATATTAACGATAAAGTTAAAAAAACATTGTGCAACAGGTGGCCTTCTGTAGAACGATCTATTCCAAGTAATTTAATCCAAAAAGAACAGTAAAAAAAAGAATTGGAAAGACATGAGTGCAAAACCTAATTAATAATACAAAAAATAATAAGAGTAATACAAAAATCAATAAAATGTTAATATTACATTTAAAAAATTCTAACATTATTAGAACCTACATTATCCGTGATGAACACCGCCTGTATATATTCGGTCAATATTTGTAAGATTCACATTTTTATTTACGCTACACGGCTAGCGAGGCCTACGAGTATTTGCTATAATTAGGGATATGTTCGTTTACTTAGTATAAAACACAAGACAATCTATTGGTTATTGACATATGGGTGTCACACCTAACTTCTCTGAACCTATCCTAAGTGATCAGACGTCGGATAGCGACTTTGCTTTATACTTACTTCGCTCGCGCAGTGATCTAAAATAAGCATTGGCCTCCGAAACTAGAGAGGATGGCCAATGCTCATTTAATTTGCTCCTTGCCAAGCGGGAATTTGAGCGTAGATCCTTCACGGCGTCTTTGCTATCTGCTATCTGGATCAGCCTATCGGTACACTGAGATACGCTTTTTAACACTCCGATCTTCTCCTATTCTCTCAAGCTGAGAGGGTTTTAACCCAAAGACTTCGTTGGACTAAAGACTCCATTGGACTGAAGACTCCGTTGGACTAAAGGCTCCGTTGGACTGAAGACTCCGTTGGGCTGAAAACTCCGTTGGACTGAAGACTCTGTTAGACTCCGAAAGACTCCGTTAAGCTTTAGCTTAACCAATGATATTGGTTATGCTAAAGCTATTGGGTTCGCCTATCAGGTCCTCGAATTTATTAAATTAAGGCAGCTTGGACGTTAGGATTTTGTAAAAAGCTGTACAGCTCCGTTGTAACGGAGACAACTTTTAATACAGATGTTCTTCCACTTCCCTTGTGTTTCTGTCTGTTACATCAAACTAAGGTACTTGGCTTTATTAGAGTCATTAAAAGGGAAAGGGATGTCTCCTAGGCACAAATATTTGCGTTTCGCTTAAGTGGGCTGATCAATCTTAAGAAATGGGTAGAATATATAAATAAGTACATAATTATTAGGTCACATGTTTTGTTTCTTCTCTTTTTTGCACATGCAATTTTTTTTTAGAAACATTAGTTTAGAACTCCGACTGTTAGAAAAAGTGTGTGTACTTATGCACATGCGTTAGAAGTTATACTTCTTTGGCGTATGGAATAAAAATAACTAAATGGAGTAGTGATTAACGATACATATTAAAATTAATCAAAAATATTTTATTTAACTTAATAAATTATTAGTAAATACTATCACCGTCGTATATGAAATTGTTTTTTGTACTGTTACGAAACACGTGTTCTAAATATAAAAATACTAGAATATACTACTTGAACATAGTCATCGAATGGCATGCTAGGTTCCATGCCACCTAGACTAACTTTACGATGTTGAATTTAGGTGTTCGTGTGCGCGCGCATTGTAAAATTCACTCATCCAATTTAGTTTGCAGGATTCTTAAACACTAAGCTAGAGAGTCTGGTGTTATAATTGCTTAATATTTCTACAATATAATATCTCCATTTCACTTGGAATCAGGCTTAAACTTGATAAAGACATTCCTATTATAATAAGGACCAACTCGGCATAAATTACTCATACGTTTAAAACTTGTGAAACTTTATCTCGCATCGTCTCAAGCGAAGTTTTAAAATATTTTGCATTTTGGCGCACAGTTAACGGTGACAAGTTTTTATACAACTTTAAAATTAATGTTAGATTTTAGAAACTTTAACCGCGAACAATACTGCATATTATAAAACAAAAGAGTTTCTTTAATTAAATTAAACAAAAAGCTTTTACATAGATTTATTCAAAACTGGATTTGAGATAAATAACGAAACGAAAAGCGCTTCCATGCTAGTTGACATTCTAGACAATGATCACTGCTTTTGTAAACATACGACGTCCGCCGTTCCTCAACTGCGCGTTTTATAAGGCAGTTTTTGCCGGGCACCACCACTTTGTGGAACCAGCTGCCCACTGAAATATTTCTGAACCAATTCGACTTAGGGTCCATCAATAAAAGAGCGTACCGTTAAAAGGCCGGCAACGCACTCGCTAGCCCTCTGGCATTGAGAGAGTCTATGGGCGGCGGTATCACTTAACATCAGGTGAGCCTCCTGCCCGTTTAACCTCGTTCTATAAGAAAATATAACCACAACATTTATGCTAAGAACTTGTTTCAGCATGTTAGTTTTGCCGACTCTTCGACGGAGAGGGACCTATTTCTGAAGCATTTGGTATAATATGATTTAAATATGTTATCTACTTAGAAAAGATTAATGTAAAGCTAGATGTTTTGCTGCTGTTTTAAAATAATACTTTTTTTATTTGGTGTATGCTGTCAAAATCTTCCAAATGTTTATCATTTATCCAGGAAGGCTTGTGCCATAACTTGGGTAAAACCCAAAAAAGAAGAAGACGTCTTTAATCCATAAAATATGTCATTTTACCAGTAACACACATAAAATATACAAAGAATTGATTAATAGCAAAAAAATGTGAGTGCTAACATGCTCATGGAACTTGAACGATTATCTTCTCTCTATTGCTTTTTTAATAATTTGTTAGCTTTCTGGTAATTATTTTATTTATATTATACTAAATACAGATAAAAAGCAGCATCATAGGAGAGGATCTATAAGGTAGCCGTTATCTACAGACTCTGTTATAAAATAGATTTGTATGAAAATGACATTACTTAACGCTGGTCATGTGGTCAGTTTCATATCATTTTGTTTCCTTGTATCCAAACGTGAAATTGGTATTATTTCAAAGAACTCCTCAGCAGCCTTTTTTATACTTAAAAATTAAACAGTCTAATAGATGTACGGAAGTCCGTAATAAATATGCAAGCTTTGAACGTTCTTATCCGTCAGCGTAGTGATGGCAAATAGGGAGCTGGCTCTGACAGTAAAATTCTCCAGGGATCTGTTTACACTTAAGCCAATAATGTTATATGGGTACCCAATTTAAGCCCTTTATAAGAGCTGACGGAACAATTTCGTAACCGCTTTCATGGTTTATTTGTCTAATTGTATTGATACAGTTGCCTAACTCTTTCGATTTCCGGCACTTTATCTGATTTCAGAAAGCTGATCTAAGCAAAGTTCTACAGACATCACCGAACATTGTGACACTGCTTTTTTATATATTAGACAAATACGAAAAGATTTGAGGTTAATTAGGTTTATTTTTTTTTAATGGAGCTGCGAACCCACCCCTGACTTTTGCTTATCAGGGACCTTGTTTTGCTGTATATATTGTGTTTCTTACAGCAGTTTTAAGCATTCATATTTACTTAACATTTTACATTTCCTAGTTTAGTGTAGTAGTTTTCTTTATTTAAATTGTATATTTATTTTCTTTGTTTATTTATATTCACTTTACATACTTTCATTTATTTTAAAAATTTAACATTTTGGTCATTTTGAATTAATTACAGGGTTTAACAATATTCCGGGCGCCGTTGAATATTCCCGTCCGCCCCAGAATCCGCTCGCAGAATTTTTCCAGGGCCGTCCTGTGCCCCGCAAGGATGTCGGGCAGCACATTGCGTGCTCTGCTCCAGATCGTGCCTTTGCATGGCGAATATGGGGCACTCCACTAGGAGATGCTCCACCGTTTGTATTGTGTATTCGTCGCATTCACATGCGGGACTCGTTTTTATTTTGAAACGGTGGAGGTATGCTCCATGCCCTGTCAAAATTTGGGTCATTATAGGGTTAAACCCTTTGGTCCTTGCGATTTTGTACGCAGCTTCTGGGTCGGGCAAGAACATCCTAGGTTTTTTTATTAGGTAGGTTGGGTATTGACTAGTCGCGGTCATCATTTCTGTAGGCCGTGATGGTGTTGCAACTTTTAGCACCAGGTTAAATCTAATACCTTGCTGGTAGGCCTAGGCCTTAACTTGCTAGGCTCAGTTCATCAGCCCCGTCTACTCCACCTTCAACTCTTATAGGGAAAAATAAAATCATTATGAATGATACATAAAAAGAGACCAAATTTTCTTAGCCATACTGCTGCGCCATATTGCTTACTATATAGCTTATTTATTTGCATTTTATACATAAAATCTAATAAAAATTACTTCCGACGCGCAATTCGTATAATACTTCAAATTTACCAATAACTTGATATCGCTCGAATCAAACAATTTTAGCTTCAACGTCAAAGGCGGTCCTGATTTAGGATTTCACTAAATCTTATCATTTTTACATCTCTCTATAAATAATTTCATATAGAGAACAATTATTATTCAAAGCTTTGATTCACAGAATATTTTGTTGACATGTGTTTTGTTGAATTCTGACACTGTGAAGAACCTTCAACAATCGGAACCGGACGCTCATCAATTCTTTTGAACAAAGCATTTACTTTTAGAATCATTGTTTTCACACCACAACTATTATATTCTGCCTATATCTGCCATTATTAATCAAAGTTATTAGAAACTCTGTTGTTTTCTATAAAAAATCTAAAATCTGTATTTGATTAAAGTATTTTTTGTCACACACACAATTGTTTCTCACAGTTTTATTATGGTTGAATTTCGGATTTCTTTATTTGAAATTCTCATTAACCAATTCAGTTTTGAATATATTCGAGCTTACAAAAATAATACAACATACTAGTACCTTGTTAAATATAAAACTCCTCAAATATAAAGCTTTGACAGAATCATTAGTTTGCATCGTGTTGATTGGAAGACGTAATTAAACTTTGCTATACGAGCACTGTCACTCGCAGAACTTAATCAATATGGATCATCTTACAATGCAGATTTCCATTTCGTATTACGCCTTAGTTTTTATATTAAATAATAAGATTTGGTAATTCCTTTATTGGATAACTATTAAATTTATTATAATCAAAATTACTTTGATAAAGGTAAAACAAACTTAATCAAATTGATTTAGTGCCAAAATACTTCTAAGTCAGTTTAAAAAAGCATATAATGTGATGCTAAACTATTATAATTCCTTCTTTTAAAGTCAGATTTTTGTATTATTCCTCTAGCCAGGCAGTCTTAAGGCATATAGGTAATATGTTTTTTTCTCTACAACTCCAAAAAGTTTTGAAAATATTTTAATGGACAATCAACTCAACCCGCTATTCTTCCAACTTAAAAAGTGTTTAAACTGTCCTAAATACCAATCATACATTTGCCAAGATAAAGGTTAGTTATTATAATATTAAAAGTATTAAGCTAAATCTTAGCAACGTTTGAGAGATATAAATTGTTATATCTCTCTAACCGTTGGTAAATAATCTTGAGATTGCTAAGTATATCAAGACATGCAGTCTTTGTTTTATTCAAAGCGATATTGACATTGCTTTCCGAGAGAAACATTGTTGAATATTACCCGCAATGAAAACATATTGAATAAATTTTCTACTAGCCTGAGTCTCAAAATAATAAACCACATGGATTTCTTTAGGCTTTGACTTTTATTTACTTTATCAGAGTATATATATAAACAGATAAGTACAATTTTTATTTTTGATTTTTATCTTAAGTTGAAGCATTATTAAGATAATAGAAAAATTATAAAGAGTGACCGTGTGGTTATTGAGTTCGGATAAAACTAACAAAGTGAAAAACATTATTTATTGCAGTTTTCACATTATATACCGATTTATCTAACGGCAATTTAGAAAGTGAAAAAGATTTATATGTTTTATCTTAATAGAATTATTGTAATTTTTTCTAGTTTTAAAACACAATTATTTTATTACAAAAGTTATAATTAGATTTTGCCTTTCCAAAAAAGGACCACGAATGGAGCCAAATAAATGGGTACGCGGATTCCAATTAGCTAATAGGCTAATTGGAAAAATTGGAAATCTCCAATAGATTTGTTATATTATCGTATATTCTTCGTATATGATTGGTATAATGTACACACATTTTTTTTTCATAATCAGGTTGTGGTTTATTATATATATATAGGTATAGGTATATTTGAAATAAAGTAGATTATAATATTATATAACATCATTTATGTTACATCATATTATTTTTCGGTAGGATATTTTTCATTTGAATTTGTATTAAGTATATTTAATTAAGAACACATTTGTTTAATTTAGATAAACACGGCTTTTGAATAAGATTACGTTAAAAACGAACAGAAGAAAAGAACATTTTCCAAGCAAACCTTTGAATATTTTTTAATGTCTCAAAAACTAGAAATAACATTAGTTAACGTGAAAACTGTATTTTAAAAGTAACCATTTTATTGTGGCCCTACTATAAAGGAAATTTAAATAAAAAATAGATTTTATACTTTTATTTTCTTGTCTCGAAGCCTCGTAAAGACGAGACCATCTCGTGTTCAGCACTGTATTACTTTCACTTATTCTGAACAAACTTTTTCTTTTACGAATTTTACATTAAATTTCACGTGTATATGAAACACAATAAAATACTACGATGTCTACGACTTGCATCAATCTTTATATCAATATAACAAACACAACGCAAATACAGAAAGTATAAACAGAAATACAAGTTATAATTAGAGAAATCAATAGAGTTTCATAGATAAAATATTTCATGGAAGATATGGAAGAACTGTTTCAAAGACTTGAGCTAGAAAGTAGCAACATAGGCCTCGCATTAAACAGAGAAAAAAAGAGAAAGCTCCCAGGTTTGCAACATATAAACCTAGCATCAACATCGTTTACATCGTTTACGCTAAATATACCTTCACATATTTAAGCAACATTGTAAGAAAAGAGGAATTGGTATCAAACCCAAAATCAGTTGATACAACCTTTAGTATAATTTATTTCCTAACTTTCTATGAAGAGAAAAACTTGGACTGTTCTAGCTCGAGACAGGCAAAGGAAAAGGCTTCAAACTTTATCCTTAATCCAGAAAAGGTACTGAATGTTAAGAATACCGTGGACTATTTTTAATAATATGACTACGATTCATATCATATTTCGGCCATACATGGAGAAACTGATCGTAGTTGGTAATAGAGGGTGAAACGTGGCCCTTCACCTACCGATGAAGTGAAAGACATAGGACAAGAGAAGACTCTTTTGTCAGCCAAAGCAAAGAGGGTCAAATTTTGAAATTATATATAATTATGATGACAGGTTTTCTTATAAATTCTTGTAAAAGTGTAAAATAGCTGTAAGGTAGCAGTTTCGATTTTATTCACACCTTAAGTTAATAAAAATGCAAGTAACGTTTGCTTATACTCGTGAACGGGTGGTACTTGTAGTGACTTGTCGTACTTGAATTCGTGTATGCGGTGATATTAGTTGTTTATACTACGTATTTGCGTGTTGTTCTCACGAGTTTGTAAGTGCGTGCTCCTATTTCACCATGCCTCCTGCTGTTAGAGGAAAAATCTTTGTTTTTAATTTATTTTATTATTCTTTATTACTCAAGATGTCATAATGCTTGCAGCTCATTGTGTAAAAAAATTTGACGATTAAAAAGAGTGGCGGAGAGGTTATTGCCAGTTCTTCTCTTCCGTTCTACGCCCTTGATTTAAGAACTCATCAAATCATTTAATGTATATTTCTTTTTTTTCTGACTTGATTTGATTTGATTTGGAAAATTTTATTTGCACTACTATCATTTAACCTAAGAATATATTATATTTCAAATTCCCTTAACCATTCTATCGTAGTCGTTTTGAATTTTTAATATCATTTTTCCAAGTTATAAAGCCGTGTTTTAAAACCACAAAGGGACCAAAATAATGAATTTCAATGGTCGAGGTTCTTTTGGTAAACAATGGGAACCTTTTAACACGTACTTTATTTTTTTCGTTTATTTCTTTGCTATATTTAGCTTGTTTGGTGTACAACATTAGGAGTTTATTTTATTAATATACTGAAATTACGCTCGTTTCTTCAGACTTAATATAAAATATTTGAATTTTAAATGAATGCTTCCTTATCTCAACTTTTTGTTATTTTATATCGTTTCAGCTCTTAATTACTAGGCTAAAAAGTTCCTAAGAAGATTAAAGTTAGTACTGTAAGTAAAGTAAAGTACCTGTTTTATTGTTAGCTATCCTTTAGTCTGAGATGGCTATCCGAGCTTGTCCGTCAGTTTAAAATATGCCAGGTTCCCGACCAGATCTGGACATACCCGGGAAAGGTTTGAGAATCGTACGCTTAGACCAGTGATTCCCAAAGTGGTATATATCGACTCATAGGGGTCTATGACAACCTGCAAGGGGTCTCCGTCAGCGAAAAAAAAATTTGGGGGTCCATGAAATGAAAGTGGGGTTCCACGGTAGTGGATCTCAACACACACACTGATAGTACCTATTTACTTACATCATACTATATATAATATGATACTATATATATATATATATATATATTTAAATACATTATTTATAAAAGTACCTATGAAGTAAAAACAATATTACATATCTTTATAAAATTGTGAAAGTTTTAAAATGTTGGTATTCGCTTTGTGGTCGCAAAAAATTTAATTCAATTAATAAATGTAAAAATTAACATGTGTTTTTCCTTTAGTTTTTAACACTAAACTTCACTACAGATAGAAATTTACAGGAAATCAATATCCGGTAAGTAGGGGGTCTACCCAACACGGAAAAACATGGCAAGGGGTCTACGACTCAAAAAAGTTTGGGGAACTCTGGCTTAGACTTTTAAACCCCGCTTCTGTAAACCTGATCTGTAAACTCCAAAATACGCTTAACAAAAACAGAAAGTAACCATAAACGGAAAATTAAATTAAGTCGTCCGATAAAAAGAATTACTTTACAAAACAGTTTCAGATCTCGCTTTGACTTTTCCCTTTTATCCACATAATTAAATCTTAATCGAATTTTCTCAATTTCATGAAAGGAAAAAGGTAAATTACACCAACTTCTTTTCAATAAGCTTAACTAATATTAAACTTTGCAGTTTGGAAAAAAAATGAATTGTATAGTTATTATATTTTACATCAGATGTTTTACTGGTAAACTTTTGAAGTGCTGTAATTACTGATTATATTAACCCAATGTAAATAATAAAAACATTCTTATTAAAAACACAAGTAGTAACTCCCGTATTCGCATTGACGATTTTCTTTTTTAGGTATTTTGTCATAAAACGTACCAACGAAATGTTCCAAAATTAAACTTAATGGAAAATTTAAAAAAAACAGTAGAGCTGGAAAATTTCAGATCTGGAACCTACCTTTCTGTATTTGTTTCGTGCTCATTTGTCATTTCTAATAGGTAATAAGGACATCTGTGTCTGACACACGCCGTCGATTTTATGTGCCCAACGCGTACCGGTTTTTTAACGTTGTAATCGTTCATCTTACGAGCGAGCAACTAGGCCAACACTGCTCATATCTTTGCTTACTTACTTAGCTTATATTGACAATTAATAAGTAATAGTAAATGCTAACAATTATATTTGAAACGGCCCTGAAATACGTGTTGATTATTAACTTGCCAAGCGTCAGTACTCGAATACCCACTACCACAGAACTACATATTTAATTCAAACCTAAAGACGTTTAGACCAAATACACCAGATTAGTAGTACTCCCAAAACACCCAAGGCGTCTTAAGAAAAGTGTATAAACGTGAAATTACACCGCACCGACGTCAATCGAAGTTGGGCCTTGATTAATCCTTAGAGACAGAAGATTGTTCTGCTTTCATTATCTCCATCGGCAAATTGCCAAACGCTACATGCAGTTCTTACGGATATAAGGCAATTGTGTCTAATATACGTTGATTCTTAATTTTGTATTTCCTTATCAGCGATTAAGATTCCATCCCCTGTGGGAGGAAATTGATATTATGGAGAATGAAACTTATAATGTCATTATATATTCAAACCCACTGTCCATAAAAAAAAACTTAATCCATCCGGTCTATTTTTATTTACTTATTTATAATTAGTTATAAAATGTTTTAGGTTTTAAGTTTTTACTTGTTATGTTTGTATCATGTTTTTAGCTTAGTTCTTTGTTGTTGTAGTATTTAGTTACTGTAAAAATAGGAAATAATAAATAAATAAATATTTTTGAAACAGTCGTGTGTGAAAATTTACACACGCATTATTAATGTATAATAAATTGAATAAGTAATCAAAGTTTTTTTACATCTTAGAAAGAGAAATGGAATTGAATCTCTAGGCCCTTACTGCAGCCTTGATGAGGCATTTTAATAAAGTTATGGTAACATAGCATCATAGTCGTGAGTGCTATTATTTAAAAAAGCGAAGCATTCTGGAGGCCTATAAGTAAATGGATGACGTATCCGTCATCCGTTTACAGCATACTATAACCTAAGTAAGATATCGTTCAAAGATCTCTAGGTTACCTCTGCCTGGAAGTTTTCTGTATTATGTATATTGGTGTTTGTAAAACGTTTAATGGGAAGAAAGGTGAAGCTTGTTAATATCGTTAAAATTTTTAGCTTACTTACTCGTTACCATTAAAAAAAGAAAGAAGCAATGTTTCATTTATACATTTTCTGAAATTTCACATTCAAAATATTTATCGTTTTCCCATTTTAGAATAAGATGAACAAAAAGTATATATTTCAAATATAATAAAGTTGTTCACGTATTCTGAACTATAAAGGTATTATAGTATAAAAATAAAGTGCATTCCAAGTTAATAGGATTTACTTTCCACAGGGCGTTCCTCAGAATACTCTGTGTGTGCTGCCCGAGAAAACTGCGAAGAAAATACCAACCACAACTACGCTTCAAGCAATCTCAGGTAATTTTAAAATAGACCCCTGCATAAAGTATTAGACATTTATTTTTATCTTGGGACTGAAAAGCCATTCATTCTTAATAACACTTGGCCTCCTACAGAATAGTATTATTCTGCGCTGTAAACCTACTTTGCTCATTTGACACTTTACGGTTTTTATTATGGAAAATTACTGATGTTTCATTTTACTCAAAAACATTATATATTCAAACCCACTGTTGATAAAAAATATGTCCCTTCAGACTGTTTTAAACGAAAGTTCTTACCGACTTTCATTACGCGAATTAAAATACTTTAAAAAGTCGATTCTTGCTAACCACAAACCCTGTAAACCGAGTTTTGTAAATTGTGATAAATTCGAAATAATACACATTAAAAAAGTTTTATTAAAACAAAGAGTTCATTAATATCAACTTAACCTTATAATAAACTCATGAATGCTATGAATTATTTTTTTTCTAATTATAAAGATTATGACACAAATTTAGAGGCACATTCTATAAGACTCGCATCTATAATTATTGCAAACACAGATGTAAATAAAAGTCAATAAAAACCAAAATACACTTCAAATTAGAGACCTTATTTTTCAGCAGTAACTGGTTGAGCATTTACCAAAATGATTAACAATTGCTAATTAGTACTATTACTAATATACGCATTTAGTAAATAGCAGGTTTTTTCATCACGATTTAAGTAGGTTGTATTCTACTTTCAGTGGCGAACAACAAGACGATATTATTCGTCGGGTGAACTGCAAGCGATCAGGCAAAATTCTTGTGAACAAACTTACATATAGCGATATCCCAACCTCTATAAGTGCCTTTTCTGGAAAATTCTCGACACTCGAATCTATTTTTCTGGATATCTAGTTTGTTCAAATTGAGGTACGTGAGCTCCCTTGAATTTCAACATTTTTAATGTAATCCTTGCCTTGCATGGTATCCGTATGGTCTTTGACACCAAAGAGCTAATTTCCTCTTTGTAAGCACTTACTCAAAAAAGGTTTACCCTAAAATCTATCTATTCTAATCTGTGTCGACGTGTGTCTTTATGTTGTTTGTGGCGTTTTGATGTCCGTTTCGCTTTGAATTTTATCTACGCTTGAGTTATCCTCTTATCTTACATTTCCATGTATGTATTATATATTAACAGTTATAAGGGTCGAAAGACGTCCCTTGGAAAAGGTGACTTAAACTTCATTACTTGATTATAATTTCATGGATTAAGCACAAAAAGAAAGCGCTGAAATATGCTCTTAAAAGTTTGCGTTTTATATATTTTTTTTAAGTACATAAAAAAATAAAGTAACAGAGAACTCCGCTTTATGTGTGGAAACGGTTATTACTTTTATACTTAACCCTAAAGTATTAAGCCTGTACGATATTTATTAAAAAAATTGGACAAGGAAAAGTTATTTTTCTTCCAACTTTTCTTTTACCATTCAGAGCCTGTGAAAACGGAAAAACTTTTAAAACCCACAAGTTTTGATGTGATGTTAGATAAATGCAGATGTGACACGCATAAAGTAATTTTATTTATTTTTTTATTAACACTTTACATAACAATATAAAAATTCAACATAATCAAATGAAAAGGAGAGCAACTGGCGGCCTTGTCGCTTTTGAGCGATCTCTTCCAAGCAACCACTGTAAGCAAAGAAAAAAATGTATTTAATTACATAAGATAGGCAAGAAGTGCAAAAATACATGTTACATTTAGTTACTAAGAAGACTTTTCATAATGAATACTACCGACCTCGATATTCAATTCGAAATCGGTATTGGATATTGCGTGGTAGCGAAATTATTCCGATCATAATATGAACATTTGTAACATACTGAATCAAATGAAATCTATGTTGAAATATGCATCTAAAAGTAGCAATATCGGTCCAATCGGTACAGGGGGTACAGAGTTCGAACCCTCGATATATATTAATATACCTTAGAGTCTAGTGCTCAATTCAAATATGTGAGGTTTGTCTGTGGCTATACGCTCAGCGTTAAGTTAAAAAAAAATATGTGAGGTGCGTGCATTCGGAAATTTAGGTGTAGTTTTAGTCAGTGTAGATAAAGTTCATTGTGCTTCTGTGTTAAAATAATTACTAAGAGCTCAGAGTATAGACTCACATTTCTATTTATATTACTTGATTGTAATAAGCCAAGCCTAATCCTGATTCATAGTCGAGTCTTAACACTAAGGACCTGTTTCACAATGTTTGGATCAAGTACCAAATAACTATGCAACACATGAATTATTTGGAAGATAAAAGTTCCGAATAAGATACTTCGCGTTTCATGACGAATAGCGCTATACACAGTAGTGAAACGCAACAAACACTAGTTTATCCTACCAGTAAGTAATAAATAGCTTGTTTGGAACTTATCCGGACACTGTGAAAGAGGCCCTAAGTATGACTCCCGTAAGTCAAATAATAAGTCTCGATTCCGAATCGTATCCTATGTAAACATAATAAATATCATCCTTACACCAATTTTTAAACTTATCAAAAATATCTTTATTCATATAGGTAAACATGTACACTTATGAACGTCAAGAAAAACAAATTAAATTAATTGTAAATTTACATTTACTACCAGTTCGCAAGTCAAGGGCGTAGAGCGGGTAAGAAGAACTGGCAAGAAACTTTCCGCCACTCTTTTCAATCGCCAAGTTTTTAATACAAATTGTTTGAACTGGAGCAAATCAATCCCAAGGATTAGGATCATTTAAGTATTCGTCACATTTATAAAAGGCTTTATTAATTAATTTACTTTTAACAAGGGCTTTGAATTTATTTAGTTATAGTTCTCTAATTTCGCTTGGGAGTTTGTTGTAAAAACGAATACAATCTCCATATAAGGAGTGGTTTATCTTCTGGAGCCTGGTTGGTCGCACACTCAAATTAGTTCTATTACACGTATTATACTGGTACATACAACAAGGCTTCAAGAATATATTGACCGGATACTGTCATAATATTTAGTTCCACTTGCAAATGTTATAGTATAATGACTATGGTGGGCTACTGAAAATCAGCGATAAAGTACCATTTACCATGCATATCCAAAGCAGCTTATCAGCAGAAATCAGCACAGCCATATATACCTTTGTATTTTAAAATCTTATTTATATGTTGTGTTATTGTGTATCTATCAGACATCTTCAGATCTTTAATTTCTATTGGCACAAATAAAAAACAACTAGGTTTGTTGGTATGTTTTTGAGAATTTGTAAGTTAATTTTAAAATCACGTTTTCGTTGAAGGACACCCCCGCTCGCGAACACGTCTCATGAAAATTTAGTAGAAAAATTGTTGGCGCGCGCTAGAGAATATATTGGACAAGAAATGTTTCGAGGCAAATAATTTTTATAATATTTTAGCTCAGAATTAATATCAGACATTTACGTACTGAATTATGTCAGATCCTCTCATTTTACTCACCCATATTAATTAATACAACAATAATTAGGATTATTAATGAAGAATACTATAATTATGTAGACATATCATTATGTTTTAAATCGAAAAAAAACTTGCTTTTTTTTCTACTGGTGCGTCACAATGTGTCTCATGTTCGTGTTAGTGAATGAATCAGTCAGAACACTTTGCGTAGATAAAATAAAACCAATATTGTTATTTTCTTACTTTACAATGAAGATGGAAATATAAATTGTATTTTCAAAACGAAAAGTATAAATTATTTAAGGTACTTGCTATAAAAACTCATTTAATAAATACAATTCGTTGTAATAGGTCGTAAAGTCCGAAAGACTTGACATCTTTCCAACAATGTCAAGTTACCTACATACGTAGACTATTCATTATTCATGAAGTCTTCTACCACTTAGGAGATCTTATTAAAATGTCTGCGTTTTGCCGAACAGGAATCATTTTACGTACGAACAACCTCCTACGGAAAACGAAGCAATCTGATCATTTAACACAGCTATAGATGTCGAATCCAGAAATAAACAAATGAGGAGTGACATAATCTTTTAATCTTTCTTATTTATTAGTGTCCTATTAATTTTTATTCCTTTTGTCTCGTGTTTAAATATATTTTAATCGAGATATGTTTAGAATATAACTGTAATTATAAGGTTTTATCGTATTTGTTTCAGACATTGATTTATATGTTTTAAAAAAAACTTATCCCGTAGACTCTAGACTATACTTGAAACTGTTCAGTAGGTATATTTTAATTCTTAAGTTATTCATTTATCTTGACAAAATTGTATTTAAACTTATAATTACAAGAACATTATTTATTACATAAATTAAACCTAAGAAATAACATAATACATCAAAATATACCTAATAACTAACCTTAAAATTTAATTATTAAAAAATATTATTAAAAGTAGTCCCTTTAGGCAAGGTTCCGAAGATACTGGCAGCGTTCCCCCATTATTAATACATGTATATTAACGTTCTTTAAAATTTTATTATATTAAATTATTTTTAATTTTTAATTTAAATTTGTCAACTTTTTAAGATGTAGTTTTCACAGTTAACAAATGAATTTTCACGTGTTATTGTTTTGAGTAATAATTTTGAGCAATTTTTATCTTAACACAACCTTTTTAGATAAACTTCTTCTGTTCTTGAAACCATGTAGTCATCTACATGGTTTCAAGAACAGCTACTCATATATTTTATACTTCAATCCTAAATATAAATTTCCCTTTCCAGTATCCCGTAACGACAATGATGTACTCATCCGTATCACAGCACGAGATGTGCCGTTTGTGACAGCAAACAAGAGCGGGAACCTGCAGACCACGTGCCAGATGTTCCTGCCGAGATCGTCGTACCGCGCGCAATGGCGACAGATACCCCCAAGAACTCGACCCAATCACCAGCATACAATGTGACAAATTATACCCAGATTCAGAGTCTGTTAGCGAAGTAAGTCTAGACAGTGAGAGCCGCAATCATTCGTTAAAACGTAAGTTAAGTAAGCGAGTAACTTACCAAATCAAAGCTGATGTCTCAAGTTAACTATTAGACGTAGATTGTAAATATATTCATATTGGCATTCTAATATATATATGTTATTTGATCAAAATTTAAATTTGGTAGCTCTTGTTAAGCAACCGGGCAAGATGTATATAAACATCATAATTTGTAGTCATGCCGAGTGATCTCTAGTCATTCCTAGTCATCTCTAGTCATGCCTTGTCCCTTCACGTGTCTATAACCTACCTTTATTCTCAATCAGGAGCTGTGATTTACTATTAGCTATGTACATAATCATTTTCAATGTTTTTTTTATGAATATTAAAATTGTACAGTACTTAATGTCCCAAAAAATTCCCAAAAATGTATACAAATTACTGAATAATTAGAAATATAAATTATTTTTACACATTCCAAATTATTTAAATGTTATTTGTATGATGCCTTTACATTATATAAATGGATAATGTACGATATTTTATAATCAGAACGCTCACAGTTTTAATTTGAACAAATTAAATATTCTAATTTTGAAACATGCGATAGAAATAATAATACTAACGAAACAAATATTTTTTTTATAATAAAACATTACATGCTGCATATATTTTTGTTACATGTAAAGGTTCCATTTATAGTATGTAAGTAACTTCTAGAGAAATTTTATATAAACAAGTCTAGTAATGTTTAACTGTTTTATAATCTTATACCATTATACCAGCAGTTTAGTCTTCGGAAACTTATAAATATTAAGACAAAGGTAAAGCAATATGTAACCGGATAGATTTTATTTAAATGTTAAATCCTTTTATATGTTCGCTATAAACTTATTAGAACTAAAAAACATTTGTTTTGTCTGTGGTCTTGGATTAAATTTCGACTTGAAAATTCAAATTTGGAATAATATCCCGCGCTATTTTTAATGACGTTGACATAATATGTGATGCTATGTTCTAATAGAAAAAAACAGAGATTAAGGGCCTGTTTCACAATGTATGGAACAAGTGCCAAATAGCTATGCAACACATAAATTATTCGAAAGATAAAAGTTCCGAATAAGATACTTGGCATTTCATGACAAATAGCGCTATCTGACAGTCGTGAAACGCAAAAACACTGTTTATCCTACAAATAAGTAACAAATAGCTTATTTGGAACTTATCCGGACATTGTGAAACAGACCCTTAGTATAATAAGCTACATTTTTAAATTGTAAAAAAACAATACTTATTTTGATTTCCCGATCCTTATATTTAATAGTAATTTAATATCTAAATGGGTTGTAAGTTTGTATAAAATATTTTTTAAAATCTCAGAATTTCATTTCATTATGCCCTTTTTTTTAAATTGATATTCTTCTACTTAACGTAAAATAAAGATTATTAATAAGTTGATAAAGTACATAAAAAAGTATTTCTCAAAATAAACTTTCAAAATTGAAAAAGAGAGGCCATTTTAATTCTTCAATAAAAGTTTCAGTTAGATTCTAATCCTGAAAAAATCTATTTATCAACGTTAAAAATGAATGTAAATTCATCCCATTTCACTGTTTGAAAACCGATTACTTACGCCTCTTGATATCTTTTTCACTTAACATTTATCTTAAATTTATTTTTAAATGTCCAATTGATACAATTTTAAAGTTCCAATTGTATATTAAAATGTATTTAATGAAACATTAGTAGGTACTATAGTTACAGCTATATACAGGTCAAAAAGTTGGTAAAAAGGCAAAGTTACCTCTGACCCTAATTCACCTGTTGTATTCCATTTCAGGCCACAAACAGAAACGATAATTATTTACTCCTGTTATTACTTTATATTGGCCTCGGAGTTATAACAAAGAATCTAGTAACGTTATCACATATGGTATAGAGGGCAAGATTTCGTATCACAACAAATACACTGACGGACTCATAAACTGCATAAAAGTAAAAAACGACTTTGAAATAAATACTTTAACCAAGTATGCAAACTTTCTACACAAACTTAAATTGAAACGTCCAGATTGGTTCGTTAACTTTAAAACAGCGGGCTGCGTGCTGGCCAATTCATTGTACGTATCCCAACCTCTTCGCAATATTGTTGAACTTGTGCAGCAGCGTGCAGCCGGGCATTATCCTGCATTAAAGTAAAATTTTCGTCTATAAATTTCATGTAAGACACCACGTGATCTAAGATCTTTATTATGTAGTTATGTGTAGTCAAACCCACTCTACTACCGTTTTGGACCATGTCTATGAACACGTTCGGTTTGGCTGTTCATCGATATGCCACCCCAGACCATGCACGAACCGCCTCCAAAAGGAACTCGCTCCTCAATGCTACTTTGAGCATATCACTCCCCACGTCGACGATAGATTCTTCTGCGACCATTTGCACCATATAAACATGTCCTACACTCTGTGAACAATACTGAGGCCCATTGCTCATCTGTCCAATTTAGGTGATCACGCTCAAATCTTAAGCGAGCTTGTTTGTGAGCTGCAGACAACTTTGGACCATTTGGTGGTCTAAGGGGGTCATATCCGCTTCCTTTAACCTTCTTATTGTTCGTACACTAACGTTTAGTCCACGCACTTCATTAAGCTCTGTTTTGATGTTGACTGACGTGAGGAAACGATTTCGCAAGGAAGTTGTAACAAAAAATCGGTCATCACGACCGGTGGTTGCTCGAGTTCTACCTGAACCACGTCTTCTTTTGTAAGAATCTGTCTCCAAAAACCTTCTGTATATTCTAGAAACCGTAGACTGGTTTTAATTTAAATTTCTACCAATCGTTCGTTGATCCAAGTCCTCCTGCACTAATGCTACAATTTGAGCAGCTTGTTGCGACGAAGTACCATATTATGGCCTTGGCCAACAATTCTACTGGTAACAATAATTTAAACATAAAAAATCCATAAGAATGAATTTAATAAAAACACGCAAAGCTGATATTACGAGTGAATTTTTTTTCCCGGCTATAGTAATTTGTTTTACTGCTGTTCTATTTTTAAATATTGCTTTTTTAAGTTTCTCCATATTTATATAAATTAATATAAAAAGTTTGCATACCTATTTAAAAAATCATTTCAAAGTAATCCTGAAGTTTGATGCAGTTTATGAGTCCGTCAGTGTATATACATATAAACGAATTTTGTGAATTTAAAGGTAGAGTATTCTTTTAACTATAGATATTTTAAAGATTTTTGTGTACCTACTATATATAGTTATAGGTACTAAATTATTGTGTTTAATTATGTGTATACTGTTTATATTGCCGAAATAATCATTCAAAGTTTATTTAATTTTAAATATGCTATCTACACAATGAGCGTCCAAAAGATGAGATTTATCAAGGTACAAAGTTGACTTCAAAGTTGTTTACAAGGTAAGTTACTGGAATTAGTTTAGATATCGGTAAAGTGTCAAATTATGGTTAAACTTTGACAATTATGGTGTTAAACTGTTTGAAAAGCGGGTTCGCTAAGACAAGTGTATCAGAATAACTAGTATAAAAGTTACAGCTTAATTAATGAATATAGTATGCAAATTTATACAGCGCAATTTTATTCACGGCACACGTGTAAAAATGTTTATTAAAAACAGCATTTTCTATCAAGCTATAATGTAATTATTTGTGAATTTATACCCTGTATTAGGAGACATATTGCTGTGTCCGTCTCATGTATAAACTAAGCCAATTATTAGCGTTATATGGCTTTAAACCCGAAACAGTTACGAATTCAGCAGGAATATAATTCATGTATATTTTAACGCGTAAGGGAAGTTACATTTCATTCCATTAAGCAAAATTACATCATTCCCCATTTTCATTAACTTATATATTCAATTTTGGCCAAATTTCACGTCTACAAGATCGTATTTTGTTTATACGACTATGGTATGAGTTAAGTTCAAAAAATAATACGCGATCATTTAGGCGTCAGGCAGCTCTGTACCTCATGGATTCCCCATACTTTAACCAACGACCAGAAACACCTTCGCATGGATTGGCATCGCCAAATGTTAGATAAGTTCAACGGCGGTGATCCAAATGCTGTATTTGACATCGTCACAGGTGATAAAAGCTGGATATATTGCTACGAACCCGAAACCAAAAGACAATCAGCTCATTGGATGTCTCCTTTCGAGGATCAGCCAACTAAAGAAAAGAAGAAGAAGAAGTCGACAAATAGAGATGATTGCCTCATTCTTTGGTCGGAAAGTTCATTTCGCGACAGTTGTGTTAGAAGATGGAAGAACAGTTACTGCAGATTGGTATGTCAATCGCTGTTTGCCTGTTGCCTTGGAAAAAATCAGTTCAGGAAAAAAACAGCAGTTGCCCTCGAAGCAGAGTCACAAGTTCACCAAGACAATGCTTCAGCGACTATGGCAGGTGTCGAGATAATGTATCATCCGCCATACAGTCCTGACCTGGCGCCCTGCGACTTTCATTTATTCCCAAGAAATAAAGATAAAATTCGAGGTATTCGCTTTACAAGACCCGAAGATGCGGTGAAAGCGTACGAAAATGCCATAGAAGAAATCCCTAACGAAGACTTGGCCTACTGCTTTACTCCATATTGTGGTTACATCGAATGCTACCAATTGTAGAGAAGAACGGAGATAACTTCGAATAAGAATTAAAGTATTGGCAACTTTCTACATTAAGTCGTTTTTCATTTCTAAACAGTCAGTGTATTAAAAAAAATTCTTCCTAAATAATTTAATACAAATAAATTTAAAAATAATAAACATTCAAGACATGTTTACATAAAATTTACAAACTACAGCAACCCAGCATTTAACAACATTTTGCGCTATGGCATACAAATAAGTCATGAGTGTAATTACTTATATGTACAATGCCACGTCAGCCCCGTTTGAGGCTTGGCAATGCCTTTTCATTTTAAAGCTTCCCGCTCCGAACAGTCATTATGCTTAAATAATTCGCATGTAGGTGAAACAATTATAGACAAACTCGCTTCTGCATTTGTATTGTAAAGTATTACCATATAAAGAAAGAAAGAAAGAAAGAAAGAAAGAACTTTATTAGACACAATATACAGGAATGTTTAATAAAGTAGAGTGCACTGGCCCCCACACTAGGATTCCCTGTGTTGTGGGCAGCCAGTCTCTTCCTTTTCACATCTAAACTGTATTGCTTAATTAATTCTACCTAACACATTATATCTATGCTATTTTTGTACAATAAGAATGTTTTCTGTGTCAGTATAGGACAGCTTAACAAGATATTGTTTGAGTTTTTTAGTAAAAGTATGTAATGTGATTTTTGTAATGTTAGTGAAAATTTTGTTTTTAATGAAGTGGTTAAAGATGAATGGGCCTCGGAAGGAGAAAAAGCGTTGAGCGAAAAACGTGCGATTTTTAGGTTAATTATATATAGGTATGCGTTTGGTTTGATTTAGTGTTGTGGGTGTTTGTTTCCAAAAAAGTCTGCATATTGCTATTAAGTATAGTTGTCTCACAGTTAAGAGTTTTTTTTCATCGTACAATTTTGAAGTTGAGTAGCGGAAAGGTTTCCTATAGGACTACTTGAGGACTGTAATGATTGGAGCCAAATATCTGATGTATAAAGAAACAAGAAATGTTTGACTTGTAGCGCCGCTGGGTGTATGTAAGAAGATCATCTGATTCTGTGCCTTCCAAATAAAGCAATGGTAGTTCCACGGTACTTCACATATTCAAAAAATATGATAGAACCTAGATTTTGAGTACATAGTGTATATATCATATCTCATAAGTAACTCCTGAAATACATTTACGTCTGACTGAGCTATGAACTAAAATAATTAATTGATTGTCTCGTCAAATCCAAAACTTCTAGAAGCCACGGGCTTATACGGCAGATAAATCACGGAAATTAATAAGTAAAAGTAAGAAATAATAATAAGTTACCTTTATAATGTTTTATCTCAATTATTAAGAACATGAAAAACTTCCACTTCCAAATTTAAACGCTGAAATCATGCTACTCCAGCTCCACTCAAAAACTTTCACGAACTGTTAAAACTTCTAGAAACTTGTACATAGATATTTCAGCTTAATCGCTGTTTTCACTGAATTAAAAGCAAAATTTTGAACCAATAATCACCGACACTCTAAAATCGATTGGATCTGCGAGTAATCCTATTCAACCTTCCACTCAATCCGGAGCCGGATTTTTAAAACGTGTACTACATTTTTATCGAAGGGCTCGTAGCTTAATAGGTCAGCAAGGGACTTAGAACAGTCTTTTTTTATATAGAACAGGGAGCAAACGGGCAGGAGGCTCAACTGATGTTAAGTGATACCGCCGCCCATGGACACCCTCAATGCCAGAGGGCTCGCGAGTGCGTTGCCGGCCTATCAAGAATTGGTAAGTAAGTCCTATGAAGTCTTATTAAAATTGAGAGATTTTAAAATGGAATATTAATACTAATGGTATCTTATACACCAGCATGGACGTATTTAAGGATGGTTTAATGCCGATTTTAGTAAGTCGAGTTTCTGAATTCGAAATTCTAAATAAACTTCAACTTTAAGATGATCCACAATTAAAAGAAGTAGAAAAAGAAAATTTTTGGTAGAATATTCCATCATAGAGGCGATTATAATAATAATAATTAAAATTATTATTGAATATAATATTTGTTTTAAAACAGAAATAAACGTAAGCTCTTAAATGATTTCAATCTAATATATAAATACGATGATTGTAATTAAAGTCCTATGAAATGGCTCGATCGTGAAATCGGATTGGAATCGCATAGTATATTATAAACTTTGTCAATCAGTAGGCTAAGTAAAGTATATAAACAAACATATAAATAATTGTATCAAAAACTGTGAGTTCGGGCCTGTGCAGTCTCGGCCGCTTTCAATGTTCGCCACAAATTGGCCAGAACGCTCCGCTAGACTAGAATACATTTAAAACCTCCTCCATTTTCACAAAACTAACGTGCACAGTTTATTGCAGAATTAGCTGTGCTTAAATATAAATAAATCCTGAAGAGTTCCAGGAAATTCACAATACATACATTTTTGTTCATTATAAATTCCGTACTAAGCATCCTCTATACAAAATCTTTTCAATGTATTTGCACAACTCAAACTGTTACTTAACAGTTCTGCTAGAGTTTGTGATTATATGTTTGTAAAAAATAAAAAATAAAAATAAAATACGTTTATTTTGGAACTTAAGATCATCATGGTATCACTTATTCCACGTCATTAAATTCAAGCCTGTTGGCATCCCTGTTGTTTGTAACCCATAGTTTTTCGACCCACCCGATCGCCACATTTTATTTGTTTACCTTTTTCGCTATGGCATCTAACGCTAGTTTAGATGCGCTTAAAAATGGTTTTTGATTATTGAAATATATTATTAAGAGACTATCACAAACGCACTTATAGTCATCTATTTTTTACAAAAAGGCTACATACAATCTAACTTTTTCATTGTTTCTATACAAACTGTTCCGTTATCCCTGACTGACAATTGTTTGTCTAACTCGGAGATAACTATTTATTTATTAAAAAATATTGTATCGAAACGGCTATCGTTCCGTCATTACGATGCTAGAGTTCATTATCTACCTTACTTAATCAATGAGATCTAAAAAAATTGACTTTACGCCCAAAGTAAAAATGTTTGGTTCAGTCACAAATCGTGTTTAAAAATAATCTTCAAATTTAATAGAATTTCATACAATATATGAGTTGTACCTATGTTCGTGTAATTGCCACGACGCGGACAGTTGATGGAAAAACGAAATCTCTGCGTAGTATAAGTATATAGGGATATTTAAAGTATAGCTTATGAAAACTCAATTCGTTTTTCCTTCGAATAGGACCATTGAACAGAACTTGTGAATTCCAATCACATTACAGATAATTTTCTTTATAGAATCCAAGCAGATAAAATAAACTTGGAAAGTTGGACTCAATTTCAATGCTCAACTTTTCTCTGTGAATTAAAACTTTCGAGGTGGCCATTGTGCCGTGTTTTTATTCCCGGGACCGTTACGAATATGTCCTATAAAAGAAAAACGAAACCGCACACAAAATTGAGAGTTATTTGTTATAATCTCAGTGATTGGAAGTTTAAAATATTAAGTCGTTATTCATTAACCGAGGATGTGTAATCTTACTAGGACAGCTGTACGAAAAATTAGAGCCGAGGACTTTGACCATTACTTTCAATAAGCATTCTGCATCAGAAGGATCATCCGTTTCTAACTGACATATTTCGATATTTTTCGAGTTGAGGACATGGATTTTTGGGTAAGATTTAATTCCTTACAATGTTTTTCTGAAGATAGCGTTTATTTCACACTAAGTAAACCAACGGCGGAACACCGATTATTTAACGCAAATTATACCAATATTAATAATCACGATGAATCAAATATAACATTCGAAATAACAAACGTAATCCCGATTTTAACGTGTTTTCAATAAAAGCTTTAAATTCTACGTCTGAACAAATCGCCTTTAAAGAATTTCCTGAACTCGTAACACATTCTTAACTCAGCTAACTCACCACAGTACATAAATAATGTAGTTGCACAAAATGCAGTTTTATTCAGGACCAGGCAAGTTTCGTAGCGTAATTTTTACAGCAATTATAACTTACAGTAAAATCTAAAAAATTGGTTGTCTGTAAAATCTGACGACTGTTGAACGAGACAACGTCATAAGAAAATACTGATGGATATGTTGCAATTATCAAAAGAAACTTTTAAATTTATTTGTTTGATAGATATTTTGTATGGTTATAGAGAGGGATGTAAATGGAAATCACAAATAAATTGATCAAGTCACATTTATTTGTACCGAGTTTGGCTACTTGGCCAAGTAGGAGACAGACAGATGTCGAACGCTGCCGAACGCGGAGGCCGATTGCGCCTCTTTGTCGCTCGTTCCGCGCTCTTGCTTGCACATCATGCATTAAATGGACGCCTCAGAGCGAGGTAATGCCGCATACGTCATGTTTTTTCATGCGTTCAGCCGGCTCCATCGAATTATAAGACGATGTTACGTCAAAAGTTTTGTAGAAGAGACTTTAATGCTAATAGCATTTTCTTGCGATTCTTTTTCTTTCGTAAACGAGAAAAAAGCTGAGTTCACGGGTACTGTGTCCCAGGCACCAATTTATGAGCCAATTTAGCTCTTGTGTCCTTGAACCCCACGGCCCAAGAGTAATCCAAAGTAAACAAAATCCTTGGTTCCTAAGTCAAAGGCGCGGAGTAGTCAAGAAGAACTGGCAAGAAACTCCGCCACTCTTTAATCACTGTGCTGTAGTGTTCAAGTAAATTGTTATGGACTGCAACCATTACGCCATACTTCTCTTATCATATGGGAACGAAATGCCATAATAATAATTAAGTAACGAATTCTTAGCTTCAAGCATAATGGAAGCACACATTTGTCACGTACAAAACCACGTGTCCATCTGTATTGTTACGTGTCCTCTGTGCTGTCTTGTCCCGAGTTCTTGATTACTCTTAAATATAACAAAATCGTTTAGTTATTGAAAGGGTTAGTAAACTGGGTTCGATAACTTCCCAATGCGATTTACAATACTCACTCTATTATTTGAAAGCACGAAATCGGTGAATTGAAAAGAAAGGGATTTATAAGAGTACTTTTGTGTATAGTATTTTTTTAAACATTTCTGGATATGTTTTAATTCGATTTATGGAATGCTTAAATGCGCACCATCTATATAATATGTTTCTGTTATGTAAACACACAAAAATATACAGTTAGTATAAAGAGCAAGTACCCCAATCTTATCCAAGACCCGCACAGTACAGGGAGTTAGTTACTGACACCTAAAAAAAAGGCTTCATGCTCTTCTATACAAATTTCATGGCAGAAATATAATGAAAAGATAACTCAGCTACTACGATAATTGTGACTATTGACTAAATTAGGAAGTACAGAGCAAACAACTTTTAAGTTCTCATCGTGGCTGTCATTTTTTTATTTAAACTGTTATTCATATTCTGGCTACTGCAGTGTAATAAAGAAACGGTTTACCTCACTTCATACGGCAGTATAAAACTAACATAAAAGTATATTAGGTCATAATTTATACCTGTATGCGAATAAATGTCAGGCTAGCGTGAAAGGATTAATTAATCAAAAATATCGTCCGTTAATTAAAACTATAATCTCGGCATGGTAGCTAGTGGATATTAAATTAAAATAGTGTTTTGCTTACGTGTCATGTAATGTGCTTAATATTTAGCGCATAATTTTTATTAAAAACTTATCGGCATGCATTGTATAACTTCGTTAATATATATATACACAAAGCGCAGAGCAAAATAAAAAAAGCGTAAGTTAAAATAATATTATTTTTATATCAAAAAATAAAAACAAATTGTTACACCTGGCAGTGAGCAGCTACTTTCATCCACAACATTTATATTGTATACGTATTTAACAGACTGTATATCACAAAACTGATTATTAAGGGATTGAACAAAAGGTGTTGCATAAGAAAATAATTTTTTTTAAGAAACTTGTCGACATTTAATTCTGTTTAATCCTGAAGGAAACTCTGAAAGACAAGGACAATGATCGTGGGAAAACTAGCATGTATCAACCCCTTGTCTATAAAATAAAATTTATCAAAGAAACGGTTGAAATATGAGGCTAAGTCAAAAAACAAATCAAATACGCATTTCCAATTGTAGAACTTTTCTTTTGGGCTTTTTGATGTGGTTTATTATTATTATATTCTAATATATGTATAGATCAAACCGATTAAAAAAAACAGTTATTGTTAGTAAATAAGGATCTGCATCGTCAAGAGTATATTTTAATTAATTTATGTGTAATTTTCTATTAATAATAATTTGAAAACGTGTCTTCATGACATATATAATATTAAGGATAAATATATAAGAAATGCTTGTCGAAATAAGCCATCAAGTAAATAATCCGAGAAAATATGTAGGAACAAAATCTTAGAATGTAATTTTCATTCACAAATGAGTAACACAACACGGGTCGGGTGGGTTTATCCGCAAACCATTAATAGTCAAGCTTACCCGAGGACTGTTTGGAGATTAATTTACTTCAAGATAACGTCCTGACAGCCTCGCTCGATCTAGATATTACACACTATAGTGATTTTAAATATATCATCTACCATTATCTTAACTACGTAAGGGTGTAAACATCAAATAAGAAAATGGAAATAGGAAATTAATAATAATAAAAATAATTTATTCATTGCACGACTATGGTACAAAATGTCAGCCGTTCGCATATTCTGCCACACACAGTGGCGCGCCAATTTATCTTAGTTTAGATTTTTCATTATTAGTCAGATTCATATCAATTAAGTCAATTATCATACATTATAAAATTTCTCTCACACAAATAATCGTTTATTGAGTAGTACGTTTTTTCTAAAAGTAATGCACTAAGTCGCTTTTTAAAGACTCTTGTCGGAAGATCTTTAAGTTCTTTCGGTAATCTATTGTAAATTTTAATTGCCCTACAGAAGGCGTACTAAATATCTGGATTAGAACTAAATTTAACTTCCTTATGTCAGATTGGATTATAATCACGTCATAAAAATACTTTTTTGATATATAAAAGTCCTTGATCTACGCTGATCTTACCCTCAGCATATACGCAGCGGCCGGCGATTCTTCTTACACTAAATATATTGCACATCAAATTAAGGGAGTAGTTTAAAAAAATTGCAGAGGAAGGAACGACATTCTTTTGTTACTGAATTAAGAAGGTACACAACCGGGCTTCTTAGCGGCTATTAGTAGTAGCTACTGTGTACAAGAATTATTATGATCGCCCTTATCAATGTATAAAATAAACCAAATATTACTATTTTATACATTTCGTCATAAATTGGGCTATATTTGATAAGACGTACGTCGTTTTTCCCTAAATTCTGTCCATGTAGTACTCCACCGAGACAGTTAATAAGCAACTAATCAATCATAACTAGAAAGAGACAAACCATTAAAAGATAAATTAGGATCAAAAGCAAGGGAGTTACTCAAAGAAAGGGCACTTTTATTTGAAAACAGAAAAAACAATAAGCAAAAGATAAGTCAATTAAGTAAGCTGATAAATGTAGAAATTAGAAAGTACAGACATAAACGAAGAACAGAAACAATTCAATTTCACATAAACAAATCAGGCGGAATCAAAAATGCGTGGAAAGAACTTCAGCAAAATACTAATTGGATTAACAACGTCATACATTACAAAACAAAAAAATTGAAATCTAAAAGAAACGAAATATTAGAAATAGCAACCGATTTCTACCGTGATCTTTATAACGACGAGCAAAAAACATCAACTACAAGCAACAAGAAAGTTTTTGAAGAACCCATTCCAAACATACTAAAAGACGAAGTTCTTAAAGCCATAAAATCACAAAAAACAGGGAAAACACCAGGTGAGGATAACATATCTAATGAACTTTTAATTGGAGCATCTGAAATTATTGTAGACTCACTGACAGTCCTATTCAACGATATTTTAACAACTGAATATAAACCTCATCAATGGACTACGTCCACTATAACCTTACTTCATAAGAAAGGGAAAACAGATGATATTTCGAACTACAGACCCATCTCGCTTATGTCTAATGTATATAAAATATTCTCCAAAATAATGTTAGAGCGATTGACAAAGACTTTAGACGAAAATCAGCCAAAAGAACAGGCAGGGTTCCGAAGTGGCTTTTCAACCATAGACCACATTCACACCATAAAGCAAGTTATTCAAAAATGTAACGAGTATGGAATAAATTACTATCTATCGTTCATAGATTATAACAAAGCGTTTGACTCGCTCAAGCATGGGAAAATATGGGAAGCCCTTGCCTCACAAGGGGTTCATGATAAATACATTCGTATAATTAAGAACATTTACGAAAATATGAAAGCCAAAATACGCACAGAAAAGGTCGGAAAATATTTCCCGATTAAACGAGGTGTCAGACAAGGTGACCCTTTATCACCCAAACTTTTCTCGGCAACTTTAGAATATGTATTCCGACAGCTCAAATGGAACGACTATGGTATAAAGGTTAATGGAGTATTTTTAAACCACCTTAGATTTGCCGACGATCTTATACTAATATGCGAGGACCCAAGAACTCTAAAAATCATGGTTGAAGAACTTGTTCACGAAAGCAAAAAGGTTGGATTGTCAATGAATACAAGTAAAACAAAGGTGATGACAAATTACATCAAAACTCCTATTAAACTTAACAACGTTACGGAACTGGAATATTTAAACGAGTATACATACCTTGGCCCAATAATATCTCCCACAGACCTCACAACAAAAGAAATCAAAAATAGAATAAACATAGGATGGAGAAGATACTGGGCTCTAAAAGAGGTCATGAAAAACCCGACTATAACAAACAAAGCCAAAAAGAAAATATTTCATACATGTATTTTACCTGCCATGACTTACGGATGTCAGACATGGAGCTGCACAAACAAAAATATTCAAACATTAGAAACTTGTCAACATCAAATGGAAAAAAGTATACTTAACTTAAAACTAAAAGACAAAGTTCGATTAACAACAATAAGAAAACAAACTAAAATTATAGACATAAAATACCGAATCAAACAACTAAAATGGAAATGGGCCGGGCATTTGATAAGAAGCAATACGGAAAAATGGACCAAAGAAGTTATGGAATGGTGCCCTAGACATAAAACGAGAAGTAAAGGTAGACAGCATCGTAGATGGGAAGATGATATTAAAAAGGTGGCAGGAGCCACATGGATGAGGAAAGCAAGAGATAGATCTTTGTGGAGAACACTTGGGGAGGCCTATGCTGAAAAGCAAGACAATCAAGAAACCGGTGTCTAATGGGAAATAATATGATAATAATTACATATACCTTAATTTAATTTCGTTAATAAGCATAAGTAGTGTATAGAGTAGAAGTAGGTTAAAATGTAACTTAAAGGATTGTTAATAAAGGCTATATTTATTTATATTTATTTATTTATTTAATCAATCATAAATTTGCATATAACCCAGATCGATAATACCTACCTCATAATCCTGATAATTAAAGCAAAATTGATTCATAAAGGTGAAAATGTAAAATGGAAAGCCACAATTTTAAACTAATAAATGCTAAACTACAGTGGCATTTGTAACACTACCCGACAAAATGTACATTTTTTAAAATAATTTTGCTGCGGTGAATCGAAAACCGAGATTAATTTATTCAAATGAGTACAGCAAGCGTTAAAAAAGAAATAATGCAATTTTTAAAACATGTGAAACAATTTGCCACTATTTAAGGTAATGTATGTGTAAGGGAACGAATGGCACACACCTAAATTATACTTACACTGACTATGCCAATACGATAATGTCGAGAAAATTAAATATAGTAATTCTATTATACCTAATAACTAATAAAACTTAATAATTAAAATATATTATTAAAAGGAGTCCCTTTAGGCAAGGTTCCGAAGATACAGGTAGCATTCCCCCTTTGAAAATAGCTAGACTACTTCTTTGTGCGAAGCTTCTTTGCTTTCAGCTCTTCGTTTTCCTGTGATGTCGACTAACCTTTCTGATAATTCCCTAAAAAGCCTTATCTATGAAGAAGAAGACAATATTTACAAAATCGCTACTCTGTATTCACTCTTATTCACTCGATTATATGTCAATATGCTGATAGTGACAGCATTCAGTACTTGCGTCTACTTGCGTCTTTGATATAGGGAATCTATGCAACAGTCTGGTACTGGGCCTTGGCATCGCAAATAACCAAGGCCTTCACCATCGCATTTTCCGAAAGTTACAAAGAAACCCAGTTCTTGGAACATACTTGGGTTGCACTCAAGACTTTTAGTACATAGATGGCCAAATATAAGTCCTGTCTAGTTTCCAATTTAATGTACCGTATCATCCCTAAGACAAATAATGTTAGGTACATTAAAGCATAGTAGGGAGAGACACCATACAGTTTGCTATAAAATTTTCGTGTAAATTCCAACATAAGGCAGTAAATAGCTTCACGCGGAGCCCAAACAGACGAGTTACACTCTAACATACTTCTAACAAAAGCGTTGTACAAGCTGGAGATGATTTTAAACTTAGTGAAAATTGTTGGCCTTCGAAGCACAAATCCCACTCTGGCAAATGCTTTTTTTTGCTTGGGGAAACGCATTGCGCATACCCTTCCGCGGTCGGCGGAGGATTATGTGGGACTCGCTATTGTGCACACCCACTAAAACCCCAAGGTGCCCCCAACAATCGCCTTATGCGGGATGCGGTAACAGCAGAGCCTATCCTCATTCAACTCCGTTTGTGGACAGACACACATCCTATATATGCTTAAGTACCTTTGCTTGGTTTTCCAATTCCTTTAGAACTTCAAATCTAAAACCCCGAAACTCTGGGGTCTTTATTCTGGTCTCTCAAACGCCTCCATTGCTTCTTCACCACAACCGAAGGAAATTGTTATTTATATAATGTAAATAAATATATGTTTTATATAACTTATTTTAGAAGGAAAATAAAGGTCTTTATATTACAGTAAAGGTTTTTTATCTGGTTGTGTTGAAATCACCTTGTACTCATCGTAATAAAATAAGATCTTAAAGATTAATGATCTCTCTTAGAAATCTGACTTCCGTACGTCTATAAATATTTTGGATACGAACATCCGAGTTATAAGTCTCGCCTCTGAGTCCTCACCTTTTGAGGTCACCTAATATATAAATCTTTTTCTTTCTGTCAAAAGGAATTATTTTTATTCCTATGACGTTAGCCAAGCGTAACAAAATCTTGATTTATAATTTGGCGATGCGCCATAAGCCCTGAACATTATTCTCTAAATATTATTTGGTACTTTGAATTCATAAATTTTCTATGATTACTTGCTTGCTTTCCTAATTTATGTTAAGTGTTTTTCGCCAACCATGGACTACAAGTTACAACACCAGAATTGTGGGTGCGTTGTTCAGAAATTACTCTAAAGATATCTGATTGTAGAACAGGAGCAATTTAGCGTTCTGTCTCGACGTCGAAAGATAAAATTTAGGATCAGGTAACAATCCCACAAGTGAGGCGATAGAAGATGCAGATCAGAAAGCACTAAGTCGTTGACGAAACGCTCTGGTACGGTCAAAAGACATTTAAAAAAAATAAAGTGCTCTTATATATTTGATACGGACGGAATTGGACATCTTTCGAAATGCCAACCCCATACTGAGGCTGTGTGACGTACGAAGGAGAGCGCCTTCTTGGCATAAAACGAAGTCTTCTTTATTTCATTGAAGCCTAATTAACACATAACTGTAATTTAATTTCTATTCGTCATTCATTTATGTATAGTAAAAATTGAAAACAAAGAAATTTCGACCTCCAGATCAGCCAACAAATCCGATTCGTAATCTGGTTTTAGTGGCTACGTAATACAGTAATCGAATTTGTATGATTTTTCCATGAACATTCTCTTTGTTATTCAACTATACTAAACCGTACAAACCCATTGAATGTCTGTAATTCACAATCTAATATGGCTAGCTCAATGCATTATTTCTCATGTAACAGAATATTGTTATTAAGTAGATAAACGAATTGAAAGCCCCCTAAAAAAGGAAAGGTCATATAACTTATGTTAAGCTTGGTTAAAGTTTTGTTTATATTTCACACGAAACCGGGTCTTTTAATCTGCGGTTAAGGCTCGCAAGGCCCAACACAAACTGAGGAACACTAAACAAAGTTCACTTTATATTACTAATTAGGTGTGGTTTAAGACATTCGTTAACAGAAAATGAGCCTTAATTAATTTTGACGCTTTGTGCTGCCCTAGTCAGGAAAGTAATCGAAATCAGTAGTTTGATTTTAATCGAAAAAATTAAGCTGAAGATAGAAAAAAATTACATATAAATTTTAATATTACCCATTTGTATTTTGTGGGCACGAGGGAAATGAGGCACTCGAACTACGGAGAGAGCAATCGTCAATATACTTTGCACTGAATTTTTAAGGGGTAGCACAGACTGCTCGGGTCACCGGCATCCCTTACACTGGATAGTATCTCAAATGCATGCCCTGCGTCCTGTGTGGAGCTTATTAACTGTCCTCCGCTAGAAGTCACCTATTCCGCTGCTTCACCGTTTCTTCTGTGCAGCAGCTGGATATATTTGCGACAGGTTTGGGATGACTGGGAGGTGGTTGCAAGACTTTTTTTAATCGTTAGAAGTGAGGTTTTGTTTATTATAATTAATATTAAGCATACGATTCTGACATGTGACGCTCTGAAATTGAGTTTATTACAATGATAGCAATGTAATTTTACTGAGCGTAGTACTTAGCCTTCCATAGATCGACTGGATTGCTCGAAAAAAATATAATCAGTAATATTTGACGTGCTGTCATAATAGTTATTACTCATAAATAATGAGACAATATTGTAACACAGTTAAACTCCACCTAGAAATAAAAACCATTTCATACAATTTAGTAATATGCTTAGCCATCACTTAAAAATATCACACACTCCATGGACTAATAAATCTGGACACATCTAACAACAGCCGCTTTTTATCTTCTTCTGCGCCAAAACAAAGGACGGGGTGTGTTGCGAACGGATTTTTGCATTTAGGGATAGTTATTTATTATAAAGTCTCCCGATCTGTCTAGTCTGAGAGAGTTTAACCATACAGATATAACCTCACAAAATGCATAATAATTATGCAAACCGAATTGGATTTCCCTTCAACATATTTTGGCATTACTCAGAGATTCCAAAAACTTATACAGACGCAACTCATGCTTATAACAACTCTCAGACACGCTCTTAAATACAGTGTGGACAACTTTTTGGTAAAAAAAATGTTTTAAACATGCGTATATGTAATTTAGTTACACACAACACCGGTGCTTCCTAATGTTTTAGTGTTAGATCAATATTATGACAACCATATTTCAGTCATAAACCAAGTTTTATTATTAAAAGTATATATTTTATTAAAACAAATTTATAATCTTTAATATATTTTTTTCTGTTGTAAAACCATCCTCTGACGATGAATATTGTCTTGGGAGCCGTAGTAAAAACAATCGATATTCAAATTCAAAATTTCAGAAATAATACGTAGTAACGGCGAATAAATAAATGTCTCTTTCTTAATCTTTGTAGAAGTCACATGCCCCGAAGCTTAATTCATGTTTGAGAGTCAAATTGATATTATTTTAGCGACATAATGGGTGCGGTTAGGATAAGAGAATTTAAGGGACGTCATGCCATTTTCCGTACAGGCAGGCATAGAGCACGGATTTCCACTTGCTACGGTCCTGAAATATCTCTTACTTCATCCACTATCTTGGCATTCACCGTTCAAGGTCGACGAGTATGTTTGCACTTTTAAGTTGTGGTCTCCTGGATTCGGTCCAGGTATTTCTGACAAATCCTACACAAAACGACTTCACCATCCATGCTTGCCTTGCATATTCTACTGATAACCGCCTATCTCTGTCATTTTAAGTCCTTTTCAATATCTGTTAAAGTTTTCTTATCATCTTTTCTACGAAAACGAAGTTGAAAAAACGTAATGCAACCCGGCTATAACTTAAACGCCATTCTTAATAACTTAATATGCTGACTATACCATACGTAATTAATTTAATAGTAAAACGAAAAAATAACTTGCTACAAAGTTGATAACAAAGATGTTAAAGAAGTACTTGTGACTAAATCAAACCTTTTTATATTAAAACAGACCAATAAAGCATACCTGATATATCTTTGCCATACCTGCGTCAATGTTTTCTCGCGATTAGTCGCTTCATTTTCTGTTCTCGCGAATTCTTTGTGTGCTTATAACGTGTTTAATGTTAACATTCCAAAATATTAGAAAGAGTTCTATACACGCGCCTATTAGACCACCTAAATAATATAAACTTTTTATATGAACATCAGTATGGATTTAGATCAAAATCTAATACATTATCAGCTACAATAAATCTCATTACAAAAATTAAAACTAATTTAGACCAAAAGAAAATTGTTCTTGTAGTATTCATTGATATAATGAAAGCTTTTGACACAGTTTCCCACTCGCTTCTCGTAGAAAAGTTAGAAGCAATAGGAATAACCGGCAATGCCTTAAAGATGTTCAAATCATATTTAAACAATAGATTCCAAGTAGTTAAAATTAATGATTTTCAAAGTAAACTTTTACCTATCAATTGTGGAGTACCTCAGGGGTCAATTTTGGGCCCATTATTGTTTTTAATTTACTTAAATGACATTCAACACCTTAACTTGCATGGACAGATAACCTTGTATGCGGATGATACCTGTCTTCTTTACGCTGGTTCCTCTGTGCATGAAATAATTTCTCAAGTACAAAAAGACCTTGACCATCTATATTTGTGGTTTCGGTCAAGATTGCTAACTATTAACATTGCTAAAACTTCGTACTTAATTTTTAAACCTAAAAATTTTAAAATTCCACCACATTTGCCTTTAACAATAAATAATGAACCTCTAATTGAAAAGAAAAGCGAAAAATATCTTGGATTATACATTGACAATTACTTAACATGGACAACGCACATAAATCATTTAATAACTAAATTATCTTCTCTAAGAGGTTCTCTTAGACAAATAGTTCGGAGCCTTCCTCGTAAAGTCCGTCTTCTTATTTATAATTCTTTGGCAAAATCACACCTTCTTTACCTGATTGAAATTTGGGGAGCTGCGACTAAAACTAACATATCAAATCTTCAAATTGCTCAAAATAAAGTAATTAAATTGCTTTTCCATTACCCATACTTAACTTCCACACAAAAAATCTACACAGAAACAAAACTTATGAATATAAAACAATTATTTCAATATAATACCAGCTTATTAATCTACAAAATTTTAAATGACTGCATACACACTAACATTACATTCACTAAAATAAATCAAATTCAAAAGCGCAGTTCACGACGCCCTCAAAATTTAATTATACCTAAGTATAGAACCAATTACAGCAAAAAAACATTGAGCGTTGGGGGAGTAGTGCGGTATAATAGACTCCCACAAAATATAAAAAGTGCAGGTAGCCTAGCAATATTTAAATTAAGATTAAAAGACCATCTATTGAGTGATGCAAATCTACGGAAATGAAAGTTCATCCAAGTTCTACCAAGTTTCTCTTTTTTTTTTTTTTTTTAATTCTCAACTTACCAATTGTAACGTTAGCATAATATAAGTGTCTCATGTAAGTGACTAATGTCTTTTATGAGATTAAATGTCTTTAAACCTAACATTCAAGGAAGGCCTAATGATGTATAAGTGTATACTTATATATAACTTCAATTGAAATTAAGGAAAAAGCTTTCTTTTGTGGACGAAGGACAAAGGATCCTCTGTCGTAAAATCAAGATACTTGACTAGACTAAGCACTGACTGTCTCGAAGGCCCGAGTAGCTAAAGTCGAGAAGTTGTATATATCCTAGCGGTCAAGTGGTGCGCTATTGTAGTGGTTCGTACTTGCAGAAGTTAGATGTACACATTAGTTTTAAATAAAGAAATATTAAAATAGCAGATAATTTTCTATTCAACACATTGAAGGCTTAAACAACGGATACAAAGTAATAGCTGGAAACCAAATGGCGAATTTTGATTAAGTAAATATTAATGTTTGAAAATGTGTATAAATGAAGATTATTATTATTATAAAAAAAAATGTTTCGCATACGGCGTACCGAGTACCGAATACTCGAATCCGAAAGCTAGATCACTAGCTTTTGATATCAGGCAATGCTATAAAAAATAAAGAGGCGGCACCGCTACTATAGCCCCGCTCTACTCGGATCCGAGAAAGAGCATGTAATGATTTTATAATTACTTGTATTAACGTGCATCCAGCGTATCTCATTGCAAAGCATCGGTTCTTGGTCACCGATACTGTCTACCAGGCGCACACATTAATGTTTAACAAGCGAATGTGCAATGTACCCCAGGACCCAAAAATCTAAGTTGGACGTAAGATGAGTTTAGTAAGAATATTGTGACTTTAAAGCACGCTATTAAAGCCTTTTTTTTTATTTAACACACATACGGCTGGAATAAAAAAGACAATTATAAGAAGAATCATTTCTTGTCACAAGCGTCTACGTCAATGTTAATAAGCATTTTGACGGAGAAAGAAAATATATAATATTTATTTGATTAAAGCTAAAATACAAATTAGTGTAATGGGGCTTCTAAACGGGCCATGTTTTGCTGCAATTAATGGCTGCTCTATTGGCAACTAATTGCCCGGCCATCACAAAAATGTTTTAATGCAGCTGATGGCCGAGCAATCTATGGCCGGGCCATGTGTTGCAATATGACAGCAATTGTATGGGCCATGACTCCTAAACGGGCTACACATACCGGCAACAATGGCTGACGAAATCACACTTGTCGCAACAGCTTACATTGTTTTAAAAAACAAACAGAAAAAGAAGAGATTGTGGATTTGAACTTACTTAAATAGGCGTGAAGCTGTAGACAATTTGAGTCGAGAAATAAGCCTTGATAATAAATTATTCAAGAATAATTATTATTATTTTTACGTAGTTTTCAAATCGCAAAACACAGAATAGAGCAACATTTCAAGTAGAAAAGGATGCACTGTGCCATAACAAAGAGAGTGACTGAAACAACAATAAAACTGGCTGTGCAATATTGCAGTTGAATTCGATAGCCTAGCGATCGTCTATTGGGGCAATACCGGCCATAAGTGGTTACACAAAACATGTTTGGCTATATGGCCGGGACATTACTGCAATATTGCATAGTGTGGCTGCTATTGTTTGCAATGTTGCCGGGCAACTGTATTGCAGCCATCATTGCAGCAGAACATGGCCCGTTTAGAAGCCCCATAATGCAAAGAATTGTGTTTAAAATAAAAAGTTAAGAATGGTTATTTTATTTGATATTAGTGAATACAATTAATAAATGTAACATTTTCATCTTTTAATTGATTCTAGAATAACATTCATTTGTAGTTGGAATTTGAGATAGATATTGTATATACCTAACACCGTTTTTTTATGTTTATTATTATATAAATCAGGGATCATACAAACTATGACTAACTGTTCATTTTACCCGAAAATTATATATTTCAAAGCTTTTAGCCAGTAGATGTTGAAATATTTGAAACGAAATTAAAAGAAACAAAACCCCATCCAGTTTTAATAAAGAAATTAATTTGCAACCTGTATAAAAAATTGAGAGGAATCGTCAATCAAAAATTTAATTCATAAATTTTCGAACCATCGGGCAGCCAACGATAGTCATAAATCAGAAATAATATGGGCGGATTCTCTCTGTGACAGCCTTTTTAAAAATGCCTGAAAATCAACTATTTAATTTAACTACAATAAAATTTAATTAAAAGTAGTTCATTTTCAACGATTGAACGTCTTTGATACAATGCAGGTTACATGGTCTTATATACTTGCGCATCTAAAATCTAAATAAAATTAAGTATTGTCTATGACATATGTATATACGTATGACAGCATATGTAGACCAATCACAGACACGCGTCACGATCCGTCTTTTTAATTACACGGAACGCGCCATAATTTTGTATTTCATAACAATCTTATGATGTTAAAAGAATTTCTAAATAAGGACACAGATATTAAATTAAATGTCATAAATACAAATGTACCCACTAGTTTCCTCTGAAACCATTTAGAACTGTTTCCTTTTGAGATAATCTTGGAGCAAATAAAGTAAGGTTATTTGCAAACATAGCTTTATCAAAGAACTGAAGTAGGTGAGCGCTGAATCACCCTTATCGCTTCTAAATACTACTCCGTAGGAACGATAATTGTTTCTTAGAATAACAAGGTAATTTATTAAATCGACTACAAGAAGGTCTTGAGCTTCTTGAATAAATATTGCTCATAACACTGGACACTATATTTTAGTGGACTGGACTGGACACTATAGTAGCTAGAGGTTTAACAACGGATGTTTCCCTCGGCTTACACCCTCTGTCTTCTTTGCCGATAAGAAGGGATGTCTACCGATACAAATTTAATGTCGTGGAATAAGTGATATCTTATACTCCATAATAAACATATATTTATTATATATCAAAAACCTAAGCCAACTAATAAAAGGAAAATAAATACATCACTAAAGTATACTACATATGGGATTTGTAAAACAATCATCAACTATAATAATCCATATTGTTGTCCCATTTGCTTTCAAAAATAAAATTAAGTATTTGTCGATTATAACCTCATTTTCAAATTAAATCTTTCGTAGAACCGTCCTAGGTTTGGAATGCTATTTCTAATCCTAGGACATGTAAGTTAAATATTTCTTATTGTTTCTAGTTGGCCGAACTTTTCATTAAACAAATTTAAATCATCAGCCAACGCCGAGTTTCCTGTACATTACCGACATCGTAGTTATATAGTAATAAAGGGTTAAGACAATATTAAAAAAACCTTTTTGATCTAATTCAATATGCCAAATACAACTGTTTTGTGTCGTAGCACCATTTTATTATACTACTGGCGATGGTCCAATATTGAACAAGTTGTTTCTTGTTCTGTGTCAAATAGAATAATATAAGTTATTAGACGTAACGTTTGCGCTTAGCTTCTGCTACGTATTTGCGTCTTGTTCTCACGAGTATGTAAGTGCGTGCTCCTATTTCACCATGCCTCCTGCTGATAGAGGACAAATCTTTGTTTTTAATTTAGTTTATTATTCAAGATGTCATATGGAACGTGGTGTAATGGTTGCAGCTCCTTAAAACGTTGTGTAAAAGAAAAAACTTGGCAATTAAAAAGAGTGGCGGAAAATTTATTGCCAGTACTTCTCTTCCGTTCTACGTCCTTGATTTGAGAACTGAGAGTAAATGTAAAATTAGAAACATTTAATGTATATTTCTTCTTTTTTGACGTTCATAATGTACACTACATTATGTTACCTTCATGAATAAATGTTTTTGAATTTTAACGAGTTTAATAATAAAATTACTTCTAGGGTAACATATTTTCATAGAGTATTAATTATCTACAAAAATACAGTTACTAAATTGGAAAATAGCGTCGCGTCGCCTAGATACTTTAGTATACATATTACATAAAATAATAAGTTTTACATGCATGTAAATCCCACCATTTACGCCCGATACAAATACCATAGTTTCGTTAAGTTTTTGTTTACGATACATCAATACGATAATTCGAATAGAATTCCTATAGGACACCACTGAGCTCTCAAAAACTGACATTATCTGGCCAAGTCCGGTCTCCTGGGGCCTAAATTTCCGACAATACTACAAATGTCAACTCATTCGAAACCATGGTCATCACCCCTATCAGCCATATTATATCCCTGTCTGTGGCTTAAGGGGCTTTGTTTCTCGAATAAAACGCGATTAAAAAAAAACATTATTTAGTTTATATATTTTCCATATGTCTTGCACGACCATCCAACTTAGTGTACCAGTGTGATTGTCAAGCCATGCCGTAGCAATAGTTTTGTAATGTTACAATTGTTATAACTAATATTAATTCCGTAAAACGTGTTTATTATAAAGAAAGTTTATCGTCTCGAACAACTGAGCTTCTTTTGAATAATGTAAATATATTATATATGTTACATATATTAGTAATATATGATGCAACACTTTTATAGTGTACAAAGCTTAAATTGTTGGACAATTTTAAAATCCTTGCAACATTAAATTTTCTAAACAAAACTGCGCTGAAGTATTAATAGCTCTAGTTAAAGGTTTAGAAAGTTTCAGACTTCACACAATTCCATTTCTAGAATTATAAACCTTTTGACCGCCACTGCTTTGTTGGAAGAAAACTTTGTTTTATTAACATCATAACAATCGTAATGTTCTAATAATAGTGTTTCGCCTAGTCTGTCGGCTCATCAATATAATATTAAAAAATACCAAAGTTCACAAAGGCGAATCTTATGTTTGGACATTATAATTAAGGGTATCAAAACGGGGCACTCACAATACCCAATCTGATCGCCGTGCTGGGTTTAAGGTTTAACCTCTATAAATAATATTATATATTGTAAAACATAACAACATGTAACATTTTAAAAAACAAGTCTAAATGGGTATTGGCCTAAGAATACATCACTTTCTTAGATCAATTCTTTTCATAGACAAGGTTATCAGCCTTCTGTCTGACCCAAATATGATATTACAAAACAAAAAAGTCGGTATACGGGCGAAAGTTTTACGTGACAACGACTTTGAGTGGTAAAATAATTTTAATGTGAATATTCATTCGTATAGTAGGAAGAAGGATGAAATAATAGTAACAATTTAAAACATTATGTCTGTCTCTCTCGCTCTTAGGCGGGCTAAACATGCCCGAGTGGAAGGGACGCGTGCCTCTCACTCGCTCTCATTGTGAGCGCATAACGTGAGCGGAGCGTAACGCAGTTTCTTGAAGTGTCACCCGGCAAACCAATTTATAAGACGTTGTCACGTCAAAAACTTAGATCATATAACATGAAACAAAATAGATTAAAAGTAACCTCAAATAGCACAATGTACAATATTACCAAAATTAATATACATACTATATATTTTACATATCATAAAATATATAGTTAATATCCATTATTTCGTTCGCAAGATGGACCTAAATGCCTATTCCACCTTCAAAATACCTTTAATTCTCTGTTTCAAATCATTTGAATGTTCAACTAAGTATTTCAACGTAATTGATAATCTTCCGTATACGAGCGTTTCCATAGCATTGAGCACTCGATTAGGTACGTAAAGGATTAACCAATCAGCTGTGAAAGACCTCGTACCTCGCAAATCCCTTAACCTTTAGGCTGAAGGTTAATTTACACGATTTTATCTCCGTATTTTTTTTAACTTCCATACATGACAAATACATTTTGGTTAATCATATATTCAATTAAATTAAATTAATTTCCATCACTTAAAATCGTTAAGTAAAATCTGAATAAGAACACGATCTTTTGCTTTTTCTTTTGTATATTCGTGGAATAAAAATGGTAAAAATTAACCTACTTTATCCCTTTATTTACACATAATTGAAGAACTTATTCAAAACTAGAGTCTGACAAGAACAAGCCAAGAACCTCAGAGATCATGTAGAGCTGTGTTATGAAATCTATTAGAAATGAATTTACTTGGCGGGTGCAAATGGGAAATAAATCAATTACAGCATGGTGCGGCTGTGAAGCTCAGGAAAATAGCAATTATTGGATGTGCCGCGTTCCGCCTCAGAGTTCAGAGTCACTTCCTAGCGAACTGCAGTCATAATTACACCAACCTAGAATATATATCAATGCTTGAGCTTAAGCAAAAATAAGTTTTTCGAACCGGTCAAAATAATTAAATTCTATTTATGAAAGTATAAACAACTAAGTAGCCTACGCACCTACCAAAAATATCAAATTCTTTTTTCAAAATCTACTTATTTGATTGTTCATAGACAAATTTACTAGAATGTAGTGTATACAGTATTTAAAAATCTTGTAACAATAGTGAACGGATGTCCTACGTTGAAGTTGAGATAATCGCCGAAGCTGTAGCATATTTTGAGGCGTAAGACAAATCGTACTTTTAAAATAGTATCGAATAAACTTATGACCGCTACAATCAATGTATCGCTCTCGAAGGCAATATGTATATAAAAAATGAAATAAAACTCTATAATGTTTTATCAATTTCAGCTTACGAGCTTTTCAGCCCACCTAATTGTCTTAGTTTTTAAATTAAGTAAACATTGTTGTAGTTTTCCTCTATAATTATAACGCCATTAATAGGTACACAATTGCCTATATAGGCAAATCTAGCTTCACTGTAAAAATACTCTGGCTGATCTAAGCTCGCCAAACAGCCCGTGCTGAGCTGTAAAGGCCCTTAAGACCAACAGCGAGATTCCATTTAAAAAAAAAAATGTAAAAATAACTAAAATGCGTTTGACGGTTGAGGCGATTAAGCATGTATAAATACAAATTTCTCGACTTTTAAAATAATAAACTAAGCAGACGATGAGATCTAATCGGAAGCAACTGTCGAGCGCCATACCATGGTAACTATGGTAACCATGGTAACAAAAAAGGAATTTTGATGATATTCAGTAAACTTAAAATTTACCTTGGACATGTAAATCTAAGTAGCGATTCTGGTCATCCGTATGCTTCAATCACCGCTTGTTGACATTATTATGTGATTAATTTAATAGTAGTTAAAAGTAATTAAGCATGAGTGGTGTGTGTTATTACACACACCACTCATGCTTAATTCTAGGAAATACCATTTCATTTTTAATTAAATGTTGGAAATATACTTATACCGCCATAATTTCTCTATCTTAAAATGAATTAATATTAGATTTTATTAAAAGTCGTAAGATTTTTACTCAGTGGATTGTCTAGGTGTCGTGTGAGTCTGCTTGTACGGTGAAGAAAACACCACGAAGAAACCAAAAACAGTGAAACCTCCATATAACAACATCGGAAGGAAAAAGTAAATATTTGTTGTATTTTGTTGAACTGAGATTTATGAGATGACGTTGGTCTAAAATTCGTAATAAAGAGGTAAATAGTTTTATTCACCTCAACATTACTTATTTATCTTGTTTTATATTATATTTTATTTTTATATTTTGATAACACATTTTTATCTTGTATGTATTTTCTATTTAAAAACAATTAGGTAAGTATCAATAATAAAATAAAATACAATAAAATCCGTAAAGTGGTACATAATATCTTGGTGGGAGCATACATTTTGTAGATAACTTAATATTAATTTCAAAGATTCGCTAATTAGAGCTTATGTATACTTTTTCTTGATAGTTGATTTTTTCTTCTGTGCGTACTGCCTATGAACGATAATTGTTTTACATCTAGCATTACGTGTTCTACAAGTCATACATGTACATAAGAAAGAAAATAGACTATAAAATGTTATTTATTTATTTATTTATTCAGAAGATTCACAGCACAATACAAAAATAGATGAATATATACATAACAATATGGGCCAATTATAAATCTTCACAAATAGTTAATTTTATATATATATATATATATATATATAACAAGAAGGTACCTAAACAAAAAAAAGAAAAAGAAAAACAGAATTTAATTTGTTGACAATGAAAATGAAGTCAATACATTTCATTCATCCTGGTTAAAATAATTTTGTACCAAAGCTCTCCTTGCTGTCACCACACTCCAAGCGAACATATCAATGTCAATTGTCAACCGTTAAGTTATTAAATTTGTTTGCTGCTCTAACCATAAAGTTCCTCCCTCTTTAATTTGTGTTTACTCTCTGCACGTGCAATACGTTCATAATTCTAAGTGTTTTGTTATATGTTCGAAGGCTTATTTTGCTTACTAGCTCAGTATAATCGACCTCGCCAGTAGCAATTTTCATAAGGTAGATAGTGTCCGCAATATCACGCCGAAATGACAATGGTAACATGTGAAAATGTTTACACCGGGCTCTGTAATCAGGCAGCGAAATATTGGCCTTAAATTGCAAGTGTTTAAGAAATTTTTTTTGGATATTTTCAATTCTATTATTGTAAATAGCATACTGAGGGTTCCAAATTTGTGATGCATACTCTAAGTTGCTTCTAACATACGAACAATATAGAATTTTCAATGTCTTTACTTGGGTTAAACTAGATGATGTTCTTAAAATAAAGCCAAGCATTTTGGTTGCTTTCCGTACAATACTATCTACATGTAAATCAAATATTAGCTTATTATCATGCAGAACTCCGAGATCCCTAATAACATCGACAGCCTCTAATGCAGAATTTTTAAGTTTGTTGTTATGTTTATATTGTTGTTGTTTGTTGTATTGTTGTTATGATAAGCATTATAAGTGAGCTAGTCACAAGTGATTATAATTACGAATAGTCGATAAGTAGCAAAAACCCTAGGCTGTCTTTATATAAGTTAATTTAAACAAAAATGTGTTATTATACTCACGAGGAAAAGCGAGGAAGAAAATCGTTGAGCGTCTGTGTAGGTAATGACGTCAGATACAAATTGAAGTCAGGCTTAACGAGAGGATCAGCTGCAGTCAAGAGTAAAACCGGTATTCCAATCTCAAGCGATAGAAACTCTATATACATACTTACTCATCTATAGCATAGGCTATTCATGGGTATGGTTTTTAATTATGATATAAAGATATTTGTCGCATAAATATTTGGAAATAGTTTTTCCAGAAACGTTTTTTCGGTTCTTGTCACTTTCTGAACTAGACTAGTAGACTCGAGACGTTGACGAAGGAATTTGTACTTGAACATACAATATGTAAATAAATACATATTTTCTATCAGAAGCGTTTTCATAAATAATTAACTTCTGACCGCGTGACACGTGTGGAATCACGCAAACAGAGTTTAACAGAGCTAAACGTACAAGTAGCGGTACTCTAGCGCTGACGGTTATTGCACAGAAGGAAAAAATAAGGTACCTGAGGGGGGCTAGCGGAATGAAGAGCGTCGATTGGCACTCCAGTCGCATTTCGGCCCCCGCACCACAGTATACATGCACAGCAATCCACTCTACGTATCGGCCAGCGCTAGACTTACATGCCTATAATAGTAGGCGGCGGGAAGCAACTTTTTTATACTTTGTAGATAATAAATAAATATCTTACGGAGCACGCTGGTTTACCGCCCTACGTTTTATCTACGAAACGAACTAGTCTTTCACCCTACGGCGTTTCCACAAACGTTTAGATATCCCTTGAGCGAAACTTTCTTAGTTAGCTATGTTATTTTGGGACTTCTATCATTTCACGACTTTCCGAGCTTAGTTAAGCTCTGGATTTTATTAAGATAACAAAGTGTGATTAGTACTCTACAAACTTATGATAATTATACGCGATAATAGTTAATATTTTTGATCTTAACTTGAACTTTGGTTCTCATTATTTGTGATAATTTCATCACAGATACTTGATCTTTCGTTTACTATACGGCAAAAGGATTGTCAGGATGTTCCTCCTATAACTTACCCGGGAATCGAAGCGGCTTACGGCGTGAAGACTTGATTTAAACTAACAGCGTTTTACTGTGGGCTAAATCCTAAGCACATCTCGATTCACAATGTTGCACTCTAGTATATAGAACCAAAAATTAATTATGAGCCTGATTTAGACCATTTTTTATACAGTAACATATATACTCCTTACTGTTTATTATTGTATGCTGTTTATAAATCTGAAACGAAATATAATCTGAAACTTACGCGTTTCAAAGGACAAAAGTGGTATAGCTGTCGGTATAATGGAGTTAGTTTGGCAATTAAGAGATAAGACTTACCTAATTATATACAATTCGGCTTTAACTTTTACTTGTTTATAAACCTTAACTATTGAAGATGAATAGTTAAGGTTTATAAACATGATTTAAATAGGTAAAGTCCCATAATAAAAGTTACCATATTTCTTGAACTTTCTAATATTTGCATTTCAGCGATAAATTTTTAGCCTTGCCTTAGATAAAAATGAGGCTTATGGGAATTTTATTGCGCTAGAGAAAGGATAAAGGTAGGAGTCACGATGAGGCAGACTGATAAATTCTTGATAAAGAAATCAGATTCCGTAAAAAGATTTTATTCTTTTTTACAATTTCTGTTACAAAGTTCCACGAGGCAACCCCAAGCATGCCACACAAGTTTGTTGATGTCAAAGCACTGGCGGACATGGCATGACCACTATAGGGATTAGTTTACATTAAAATGTTCGTCTAATTTTTCTCGCTAATAAAACTCATTGTTGGTAAGGTATGTTTATGAAATATATATATATATAATATCCAAAGACAGGATAAACTTTTTTTATAATTAAATTTAACGGTGCCTGTACTATAAATTTTTTTTAAAGTTAATTACAATCTCTGCTTTTCCATCTTTTTTTAACATAAGGTTACACTCCATGATATTTATAAAAATAGAAGTATATATAACAGATTTAAAAAAAGTATAATAAAATTGTACAATTATTATACCCAAACGTCAACGATAATGATTTAGTTTTGGCTGTACATATAATTTCTATCAATTTTAACATAACATAAATTATTCCAAAACATTATTTAAATATCCATAGCTGATAAGGTCATCTAAAATGGCAGTCATTCGATTTTTATATGAACATATTGCGTTTTGTAAGTCTTCTTCGGTTTCTAAAACAATTTTACTTTTAACATGTCCTTCTTGTTGGCACCCACTAGACAGCCAAATTGCTGTATTGGCTATAACAAGACAAGCTGGTGCAACTGTTATTAAATCAGCATCAAACATTTGCCTTGAATATATAGTATTTATAGGCATATTAGCTTCCAACAGGTTTTCACTCAATGTCTGATAATATGTGTCCAGAAGTTGATTATAATATTGTGTACGTAGGTTTTGAGCTGAACTGGATATAATAAGATATAAAACATCATAAGCTGGGCTTGATATTCTTGTTGTTTGGTAATCAATCATACACACAGATACCGGTTTGTCATGCTGTAAATTAAAACAAAACATTTTATTAAATTTACATCATATGTATTATCTAGTAACAACCTTAACCTTACAAATGGTTGTTGAGATAGGTATATACCTCATATTTAAAGAGTAAATTTTCTTTCCAAATATCTCCATGACATAGTACTAATGCATTGACAGACTTATAACATAATTCTATAAATTTATCACAATCCTTTTCTAATCTCTGTAAAGCAGGTACATATTGAGTATTTGAGAAAACTTTTAAAGCTTTAGCTAATCTGTCTAGTAATATAGTGAGAAACCGTTCATTTGCATTCTTAGATAAGGGAACACAGGTGCTTTGGGCAATATTATATAAATGACTTTCTTGCTTCTTTAATATAAAAGAAAGAGCATGGAAATTTGCCAAACATTTTATTGATATCATCAAATGTTCAATATCTAGTATAGAATCATTTACAAAAGGTATGAACCCATTGGCACACATATTTTGCATCGCTATTACTTCTTCACAATAATTGTTTTTTATGTAATAACATTCTGGTACAATAAAGTCTGATAAAGTAGTAATCTCTTTACGGATCTTCTTGTAGGCAGGCAAGATATCAGAATATATAAATATTTCTCTCTGAAAGAAACTGGTTACTGCTCCACTTACTCGATACCTTTCATCCGTTGGAGCTAATTTGAGCACCAGATTTAAAGATATTTCTTGTCCTTCCTTTTTTCCATTTAATTTAATTGGAATAATTACACCAAAATAGTTTTGTGCAACATTTTGGAAAAACTGTTTTTCATAGTTCCAAGATTCTAGTTCAGATGTCATAGCAATTTTTTCCAATACACTATTTAAATAATCGTGACGTATATAATTATTATCATTCATTATAGATAATATAGCTTTGAATATTTATTGGTTAAACGAAAGTATCGTGAGTTATATTTAAATCAATACTCGGTTATTGGTATTCCCTTATACTCGTAATCACGTTATACTACAACACCAAATGTTAATATGAGAATGAAACTAGAAAACTATAAATAAATTAATAGATCAACTTCTACGAATCTTATTTAATTAAAACTTGTTTGAGAAAATTTAATTATGTTTTTTAAAGAAGTTTATTTTTATACAACTACATAATATTATAAAGTTTTTGTGGTGTAGTGTGATCACATCACTGTGTAGACTGTACTCTGTAGACTGTGTACTGAGTAGTGAGAGTACTGACTTTTGTTGACTGACTGTAATTAAGAACTGAATATTATTTATCTGTTTGTAACAGATTATATACACATTTCACACGGATAAAATGCGCTGGCGAAATTTACACTTTAACTAACAAATTAACAGTTATATTTTTTGAATTTGTATTTCATTCTAATATTATACAAAATTATTTTATACTGTATACCAAAATATTTATAAAAACTAATTATTGTTCAGCGATGCGACAGGGTAGTGTCACTAGTACCCAATATTTTATTATACATAATAGGTAATTTTAGCTCTAAATCTGACTCACGTACTTCAAAATATATTGGATTTTTACATACGGGAGACAAGTACCCTAAACATTAACAATATGTGACTTAAAGCAGTTAATTAATTTATTTAAAAGCGATTAATGTATATTGTATATATGTATATACGAATATATTTAGTAGTTGCAGTTTGTTGCGACTTACGATAAGTATATCTATATTCAGATAAAAACTTAGCTACAAGCTTATTTTAGCACATGTATTTCTGTGTGTTGACTTTTATAAAAATATATTTATTTTAGTGATACCTTAAACTAATCTAAGTTGTACTATTTCATTTTGTAACGTTCATTTCATTTATTAAGTATATTTTTTAATGACTTTCTTTTTATAATCACTTTTTAAAACGATGCCCTTAAGAAGTTATAGCTTTAAAAATGTTTAATTGGCATTATATTATTTTTCGGCACTTACAAATAGTGCAATTAACTAAGCATTTTTACACAAAAGGTTTGTTTGCATGACACTGCTTGCAGACATAATAATTATGAGGCTCATTTCTGGTCCCCAGTTTCATGAAAACCCAACATATATCAACCGCTTTATTCAACTAGTGTGATTACGACCGGTATCTAAAGCATTAGCAAACATATTATAAAATCATTTTATCACCAACATTGTTCTATTTACGAAGAAACATAATTTACTCAAGTATTTGATGGCGACAAAGAAACAAGTGAACAATGAAAATACTAGAGAAATGTCTCCTCAAAGAAATCGTCAATAAAATTGTCGGAAATTGTAATTTAACATTGTTAACTTATGAAGATCAAGAAAATACAAAACAGATCGAAAATTACTTTGGACTCTTGATTCCTTTAAAAATCGTTGGACTCGACAATTTTGGGAAAGAAAAAGAAGTTAACGTTATTCTCAAATTGAAACCTAACAAAATTGATGATCGAATGAAAGCAGTATTAGAGTATTTATTTGAAACGGAACATTATCTGTATAGCAAATTGGTACCGATGTTTAGACAATATAATGTTAACTTAGATGAAATCATTCCAAAATGCTATTACGCTGACTTGCAATCGGAAAACGAAGTAATTGTCCTACAAGACATGACATATAAAGGCTACCGACGTTTCTCCGGTGACGGTTTCATGGATTACGATCACGTGCTTGTGTCCTTGAAAACTCTTGCTAAATTTCATTCCCTTTCCTATATCTTATTGAAAAATGGTAAGAAACCAGACGACGATGATATGTTAAAACAGTACACAAATACCCATCCCGCAGAACTGAATCTAGCTTTAAAACTATCTTTGGATAACCACATAAAGTATTTTAATGGAAATAAATATGAATTTCTAAAATCATTGAGGGAAAGGTATGACTTAATAAGAGGGGGCGTTGTAAAAGGAACGAAATGTCTTGTCTATGCCCATGGCGATTTTTGGAAAGAAAATATTCTATTGAAATACGAGGTTTGTGTTTTATATAATTTGAGTTATTATTATATATTTTATAGTTATAGGCACTTATCTTTGCATATTAAAAATGTTATTTACTTACATATTGTATTAAGAAGAAATATGTTTGTAACGAAAATATACACACAAAAAATATGACACAAAAAAGATTGGACCGATTTTAAAATTATTTTAAAATTCAACCATACCATGCTACATTATCAACGATTAATATATCTGAATTGCCACAAAAAATAAGATCCCTACTAAACCTACAAAAAAAAATGTTAAAGTATCAAACTTTCTTTGAGTGTTTACAACACCGTTTAGTATTTAACATCAGTAGAGACATAATTAAGTGCTCACAACCGTTGTAAATACATACATTTCCAAGAAATTGTATTAAATTTATCATACATCAGGCTGTTTTACATTATTAAAAATGAAGTAGTATTAGTATAGTATAGTATTTGAATACATTCTGTAGTCACTAATAATGATCTATAATGTGTTTTTTTAATATTTCCATTAAATTGTAATATGTATATTTCTCCCGACGTAGTTGTGGTGTCTTTCCATATGCAATCTAAGTGAAACCCGTCTTCCTATGCCTATTAATCCCTTATATGTTAAGACTAATTAATACTATACAAAACACTAATATTTCAGGCAGGCAAACCCATACAGGCATGTATAGTTGACTTTCAAACAGTACAATATATGAGTGCATCTCATGACTATCTCAACTTTCTTATATCCTGCACAGACACTGAAACCAGAAAGGGATATTTCGACGAATTCCTAACGATTTATCTCGCAACTATTATAACAACATTACGTGAAAATGATGTGGAGATATCATCATTGAAGGAAGATTTCAGGCATGATTTGGGACTAGTTGCTGAAAACTGTATTATTCGATCTTTTATGGCGTTTGCGCTGTGGTGTGGCTTGGAAGAAGGGGGTGATACCTTGTTGACCAGTAAAAATACGATAAACAAAAGCCAAGCTATTTCACGTTTTACAAAAATAATTGGTGATGTTCTTGATGATTTTAATCAGGTGGGCTTGATAACATTGTAAGAAAAAATATTTTGCCCATGCATTACTTTAAAAATAAACGGTGGAAATATAGTCCCGATACCAAGGAGTCGTTTTAGGCCTTAGTTTAAGTTATTTATTGTATACAATAGCTTGTAATGATAATGGACGTTAATCATAAGATCTTCACCTTGATATTTTGTGACTGACTACAGCCATTGACGAATAAACGGAATATTGTATAACACCACTCGCGGGTCTAGTCAAGACGGCTTAACAGTAGTGTATGTAGAAAGTCGAAAACTAAATTTGTATGAAAATGACAGTACCAACTGTCGACACTAGCTGTCATTTTCATACAAATTTAGTTTTCGACTTTCTACATACACTACTGTTAAGCTGTCTTGACTAGACCCCTTGGAGTTTAATTTCGCGAGTACGACCGTGGTTCACGCTTTACCATCATACATTTGAAATAATGTATTTTATAATAATAATAATATTATTAAGTTATTTATTGTATACAATCGCGTAAATGATGATAATTATTAATCATCAGCTTGCTTCACTTTGATATTTTGTGACTGATTATTAACATTCGGCGAAGAAACGGAATATTTTATAACACCACTTCAAGTTTAACTTCGCGAGTACGACTTTGGTTCACACTGTACCATCATACATTTGAAATAATGTATTATTATATAGTATAATACTATTAATGTAGTATATCAAACAACAATTATAAGGAATCTTAACTCGTACAACTGATCTGTTTCGTATCTTGCTACAAATTATGCTCGCCTATTATCCCCAAGCCAGTCTTTTCGAAAGACATAATCAAATAAAATAGACTTTTAAGATCACAATAAAACGCACACTTACGCTCGAACCCAATAATGTATCCTCAATCTCAGAATGAAAACAGTCTGAGATCAGGCCGTGACAGTCCTTCGAACAGTTGATCCCAATAACCAAACCCTTTGAAGACAATCCATATTTGGCGACGGATAGAATGCAATCTCTTCGCTCTTTACACTTATGTTTAATAATCAATATAAACCAAATAAAGTAAATGAAGCCGTACAAATATTATTAAAATATAGATTTCTATGTATAAAACATAACAAATAGCTTTTATATTAATTTTAAAAAAATGGTGTAAGATAAAATCTTAAGATACAATATTGGCACAGTTGAACTGTCATTTTCATACAAAGTCTATCCACATACACCGATCTTAACTGCCATGGATTGCTTGTATCGACAGATGGCTATTACAATCCGTCGATTGGTTAAACATGCCACATTCACATTCCCACACACACTCCAACTAATAAATTACTAGTAAATTGTGTTGGTATACATAATGGTCTTCGTATATATGGTGTAATCCGTTCTGGCTATACTTTTTAATCTACAAATTGTAAATATAAATATAGTAAATATTACTTTAAAAAGCTGTGTATTATCAATTAACTGTTAAATAAATAAAACAATATTGGTTGAACATGTTAGGCCTGCAGACTGAATTTTTAGTCGTAATGATTTGTATGAAGTTCGTCGTCTGAACATTTTATAACAAAGTACTAGATTCAAATTCGGTAAATTCTAAAAAACACGGTGTATTTGAATTATTTAGTAACTGGTACCTACAATCATCGTGTTCTACAAGAGGTTAGAGAAATACAATTAATCGTGTCATAGATTAAACCTCGAACTACGAGTAAATTAATGTGTATTGAATGAAGGAAACATGTCACGTAGGCGAGAAAGACGCCTGAAGGTCACCAAAGATCAATGGGAGATCCTGGTCTGAATATTAACTAAACCACCCTTTTCATATCGACTACACTATGTTACACAATATGATCGAATTTTCTATAGAGCCACTGATACAGTGGCGGATTTACATTTTTTCCTGTGACAAAGGCTCCTACTACTCGTTGATTAAGAGTAATTTATCCAGTGAGTAAACATCACCAAAACACTAAAACAGTCTGAATTTAAAAAGGTTTTTCCAATGCCCCGTACTTTCATAAATCAATATTTAACTAATCAAGCATTTATTTTCGTAGCTATGTTATAAATAAATTAGAATATAATGAAACTGATTTTTTTTGGTTTAATTTAAACTGTGACTGTGAAATATGTGTTTATATGTATTGAATATCAGGAGTATCTGTATAATGTAATGTATGTATGCACTAGATAACTAAATATATGAGGGGGTGAAACGTAAGAACCTAACAACCCTACGGATCTTTAAGCCCTACAGACGTACCCTATAAGCCTACGAAGCCCTACGGTTAGGAATGTAACAAGTTCGAGGTGGTGGTATTATCTTATAGCTATCGGACATGCTCACCTAGTGTAAGTAGTTTCGCCATTTGGAGAAAAATCCAGCAATGAATAAGACTGAGCAATATTCAAATCTGATTCATTGTTATAAAACAATATCTTTAATTCTAATTACACCTATACATACTTGACATTATTTTATCTATATACGTTAAGATTCGAAACACACTTGAGCCGTGCCAGCAGTTTATCAATAGTCAAATAAATATTATTAAAATTGCTCATCAGCTGTTAAGATTTGGAACACACGTGACCCATGTCAGCAGTTGGTCAATGTTCAAATGAAATCTGAAAAATATCTATGTGCTAATATAATTGTATATATGTATTTGTAATGTTCCCGTATTCTTGAAAATTCGTAAATGATTTTGGCAGTAAAACACACCTTTCTATGCCATAATGGGAATGCTTAGATTATCAGGAAATGTTCTGATCGAGTCAATTGACCGTTGATTATTATTGTTACCTATCATGTATGAAGTTTTGTAAGTTTTTGTGAGAAAAAAATAAATAGTATTATTATTATTATAATTAATTCGATTCGATCGTGGAGTCGAGGTGCCATCAAGTCAAGACTTTGGACAGTCCGGAACGCAGGGCAGTTTCGATGTGCGTTGTGGTGATCAGACGTTGGACCAAGTAGGGTCTATGTGATTTGTAGTTGAGTAGATTGTGATGACAGATATATTTCCCATATTTCTGTACGCGGCTATAACGTGATCTGTGTGAGATAAGGAAAGGCAGAGACGCTTTGAAATGCGGTTCTGGAGGAGAATGCTTTGGGTTTCGTGGACCGAGCTTCGTACAAACGTCTTCATACTTCCAGAACTCCGTATTAAGCAGTATTTGTTTTCAACAGCACAATCTCGCATTATTACATTCTTTGGACACGTATCTCGACATGGTGTCTAGTCTATAGAACGCCTTGTCGTCCAGGGGAAGGAGGAAGGCAGTAGACCCCACGGATGGTTACCTACGCGTTAAACTGATCAGACCTGAGAAGTCTACCGTAGAAGGTTTACTCAGTGATTGCAGTAGGATGACTTTTAATGGCGTAAAATTGTGAAGCGCAAGCGCATGCCCCTTCTAATACCACTATTACACAGCGATCATGACCACTCTGTAACGAGTGTATGGGATAAGAAGAAACTTGTGATTAAAAGAGAAATCGGGACCGCTGCCCACTAAACTCGCTCAAGACGTTATCTATACCGAGCGACATTTGTCCGACATATATTGTATATATATATAATTGTATTATTACTGAACTCATTTTCCCAAGGATATAATAATATATCTTATAACATCAACACGTTATCTTATCTAACTAAATATAGCACTAAGGTAAAACTACGTAAACAATTTGACAAAACTACAAATTTATATTTGTAGTGAATTTCGTGAATTTGGATATTCTAGAGTTTGGTGGATAATAGGAAGTGCATAACCGGCGCAACGAATTGATGAATATTCATAAAGCAGTGCTGTCTACTTTAATTAAATTTGTACTAACTTTTCAAACCAATACAAAGCACCAAACCTTCACAAGACAGTTCAAATTTTAATAAACGAAAACGGAAGCGAATTTTTTGTCACAGACTAGGCACAACAAAAACAGTCTACTGTTTTTATAATTATGTTATATTAAATTATTTAAAAAACGGCCTTTTTTATCCATATTGGATCAAAAATGATTTACACTACCTAAGGCTTAGAAAATAATCCGTCTTATGACCTACAACTCAAAAGTGTTGGTTTTGTTTTGGCGTAAAGATAACTACTAGACAAAACGCACATAGACATATTTAACGCTACAAACGGTGTTATTAATTAAATTAAGTATACTTTATAGAAGGTAATTTTATTATGGGAGGGTTAAATGATCTCCCCATAAAAACTACACGAAATCGACACTAAAACAAAAGTAACATAATGTATACTGCTTGTTTAACGTAATTTTTATTTCGCTTAATAATATTTATATCAATACTACTTTTATTAGAGGTGATCAGTCAAGATTAATAAATTGTAACTATGTATCTAACTTACCATCTACCATGAATATGACGCTGACATCAAACGGCTTACGGCACTCTATTAATCAGTTTTAGAACCGACCGGATATTGAAACATGACAACTGACAGATATTGATTATCAAAATCATGAACTATGATAAAATTTACTTCATATACCAATTGATAAAATAATAGTTATAAGGAAAGCATTATTATATTATATTACAGTATTATTACGTTTCAGCAAAAGTCTTTGTAAATTAACTGAAATATTTTTACGTTAATTTCACATATATTATAAGTCCTTATTTATATCTTTAATTTTGGTATAGCCGTAAAATGACAAACCTGCCTAAGCTATCTGTATCAACCGATTTAAATTTAGAATACATTTCCGTAATCAATGTTGTTAAAAAGGCAGATTGACAACTCTTAATTCATAACTACGCGTTTAGCTACGAGAATGTTGCATGACATTAACTATTAAAGTGTCATTTCAGTAGTAAATACACTAAAATCAAACATTACTGTCACGCATTTAATCAATAATAATTGTGTGACTTTAAGCTGGTCAATATAACAGGCATATTAAAATACTATTTATTCGTAGACTCAATTTCAAGTAAAATAAATTACAATGGTTTATATGTATATGCTTAATGAACTTCACTAATTATAGTGTTCTCGAGATTCTAGTCTAGAACTAACAAGTAAACTGCTAGTAGTTACGTTTAGTTTGCAGCTTTTGGACAACGTTCGGATTCACTTAAATGCCAACCAGTATTTAAGCACCTATTTCAATTCTCCTATCGCATGTTCTATTTTAGTACTTAGTCAATACGTGCTAGAGAGTCCGTTTATTAAATGCTATTGTCTAAAGTATAAAGTAATATGGAACATGGTGTAATGGTTGCAGCTCCTTACAAACATTGTGTAAAAAAAAACTTGGCGATTAAAAGAGTGGCGGAGAGTTTATTGCATTGCCAGTTCTGTCTTCCGTTCTACGCCCTTGATTTGAGAACTGGCAATAAATGTAAAATTAGAATCATTTTTTTATTTTATTTTTGACGTTCATAAGTGTACATTGTGTTACCTATATGAATAAATGATTTTTGATTTAATTTGATTTGATATTGCATAACGTGGATATGTTCGGATATTTTAATGATAACTCGTTTCATAACGAAATATCGAGATAAAAATATGATGTTTATAAACACGCGTTAACCAAAAACAAATGAATGTGAATTTCTAGAAAAGAACGAACAACATTTTGTCCTGTGAATAAAACATTCAAGCATATGTGACGTTCTAGCTTATTAATTGATATACTATTCTTTATGGACGTTAATGATTGCCTGATGTCATTTTTTTATAGGACAGGGGGCAAAAAGCCAGGAGTCTAACCTGATGTTAGGTGATAACAGATTATGGACACTCGTAATGCCAGAAGGCTCGCGAGTGCGTTGCCAGCCTTTTAAGAATTGGTACGCTCTTTTCTTGAAGGACTCTAAGTCGAATTGGTTCGGAAATATTTCAGTGAGCAGCTGGTTCCACAAAGCAGTGGTGCGCGATTGCATTTTGACGAGACGGGATATTGCGTGCTGACTAGTAACAACCTCACTTGCTTTCTTTCAATTCGGGTGCTTAGACGTGTGATAATTAGTCTTCTATTGCTTTGTTTTTATAAATTATTTTAATTGTGAAGACTATAAAATCATTCAGTTGTGTACAAATTTAAAATAAGACTCGAACAGTACCTATATACAGAGTAGGTAAAAAAGAAATGACTTTAGATAACAAAAAAGTAATATTAACGTGACTTCCGCTCACCAGAGATTTCACAAAATGTTTTTTAATTGAAAGTAAAGAATTAAAAGAACCTTTATTTACATTTATCAAAAATTACAGTCTTTTACCAGCACTAAATTCTAGTTATCAGATGCAACTAAATGCTTCCATTAGTTTGCATCTTGTCGTTAAACGTTCGATTAAGCGACGAGCTCGTTGGAAAATTAAATTCCAAGCTATTTAAAAGAGCCTGTTACCTGATGATTGCAGTTAAATTAAGTTAAGCATAAGAAGAGCGATTACTTTGGGTTATAGAATGTGTAACTACTATACAGAAGAGTATCTACTTAAGCTTCTCAATACAGAGCGTGAGAACCGATCTCTGCCAGGCCTGGCCATCATATACATCATAAATCGATGAGTGTTAGGAACAGAACACTTACTTGTAAAATATGATGGTGATTAACTAAACGCATGCAATCTTAAAGACATTGGTTGTAACTTCACTGGATTTTTGTTGATCCGCGTGAGGGACGTCCTTTAACAGCGACCACTGAAGATGGCATCAGTGCTGTGCGACGCATGATAGAGGAAGATAAACAAATGACCTATCAGCAGATACGGGCAAGCCTAGGCATTGGTGTGGTCAAGTTAAAAAAAAATACACAAACATTTAGGCTTCAGGAGGCTTTTTACCATACTTAAACCGACGACCAGTTTGTTGTTGTAGACCAGACACTTTCGCATGGGCTTGTGTCGCCAAATGTTAGATAGGTTGGAACGGTGGTGACTCCTGTATTTGACATCGTCACAGGTGCTGAAAGCTGCATATATTGCTACGAACCCGAAACCAAAAGACAATCAGCTCAGTGGGTATTTCTTTTCTAGGATAAGCCAACTAAGGTAAAGAAAGGAAGAAGTCAGGCTGCAATTTCCCCGTCCTAGACTATCTAATTTTAGTAATTCTTTTTTGGGAAAAGAGCTACTCTTTAATAAAATCCCAGAGACTCTTTTATCTCTGCCTTTTAATAAATTTAAAAAATGTATTAAAAAAAAGCTGTGTAAAAAGGCTTACTATAAAGTTAGCGATTATCTAGTTGATAAAAGGGCTTGGAACTAGTGCTAGGCAGGATATTTCTAATTAATTTGCTATACCTATTTGTTTTGAAATAAGTATTGTTTGATGATTTGCTTTCTTAAAGAGTCCCGAGATTTATTACGCCGGCTTTTTCTCTCGGCCTACACCCTCTGTTTTCTTTGTCGATGACATATTTTTTTTTTCTAGGAAAAAAGATGATCGCGACAGTTATGCTAAAAGATGGAAGGACAGTTACTGCAAACTGGTATGTAATCGCTCTTTGCCTGTTGTCTTGGAAAAAATTCGACAGCAGCGCCCTCGAAACAGTATCCTCCTTCACCTCGAGAATGCTTCAGCGATCTCCGCAAAACGGCCTGTTCAATATTTCACTATGGCAGGTGTCTAAATAATGAGACATCCGCCATACAGTGCTGACCTGGCGCCCTGCAACTTACTGTTATCATTAATTCCCAAGAACTAAAGATAAAATTAGAGGTATTCGCATTACGAGCCCTGAACATGCGGTGAAAGCGTACGAAAATTCCATAGAAGAAACCCCTAAGGGAGAATGGGCCCAGTTTTCTCAGTGGTTCCATCGAATGCGACGATGCGTAAAGAGGAACGGAGATTAAGTGCTTCATTAAACAATAAAAGTGTTGGAAAATTTCTACATTAAGATGTTTCTTTTATTTTCCAAAATTTTGAGTGCTACCTATGTATCAGCTGTTTTACGTTTTCGTAAAAAGGACCTAACTCTTGAGCAAGGAATTTTTAAAAAGATATCCTTATTATAAATATAGAAGATATCTCTTGTGTAATTACGTTCTACTTCGCATATTATATAATTCTTAATGATGTCAGAAGTGTCGTCGAGTTTTCAATGCCTTTCATAAATATATCGTAAAATCTGTGAATTTTCCTAAGTAACCATGTTTATAGTACTACGGGTCCACTACGAGATGCTCCGCTGTCTCATTTATGGCGAACCACTTTATGGCCCATAAAATGGTCTACTGGTGTTCATTTGTCGATTCTACGCATTTTATGTATTGCCAACACCTGTCCTATAAAATATATTTTATTCTTACAACTCGTATAAACTTTATTGCTTTTTTGAGTTTTTATTGGAGACTAGTTATATCAAATTATCTGTGACATGAATCTTTAATTTTTCGTTTTCCAGCGATTTAAAATGCAAATTGTGCAAGAGGTATATGATTTTTAAAAGCTGGTACGTCAACAGAAACGTAATATATAGTTTTATACATTAAAAATAATATTCCAGTGAGGAAAGTTTGGCTATCCCTAAGTCAATAACCTGATAAACATATAAACATTTTAAGAGACCGAAGGTATAATTTACATATTTATTTTATTAATAATTCTAATATATTATTAAATATTTCTAATAAAATAATATTCCAGTGAGGAAAGTTTTGCTATCCCTAAGTCAATAATCTGATAAACATATAAACATTTTAAGAGACTGAAGGTATAATTTACATATTTATTTTATTAATAATTCTAATATATTATTAAATATTTCTATTAAAATAATATTCCAGTGAGGAAAGTTTTGCTATCCCTAAGTCAATAACCTGATAAACATATAAACATTTTAAGAGACTGAAGGTATAATTTACATATTTATTTTATTAATAATTCTAATATACTAACCTTGAAATATAATCACTAAAATATATATTATTGAATGGACCCCTTTAGGGAAGGTTCCGAAGATACTGGCAGCGTTCCCCCTTTGAATAGCTAGACTAATTCGGTAGCTGCCAGCTCTTCGCTCCCCAGTGATGTCGACTAACCTTTTCGATATTTCCCTAAAAAGCCTTATAGAGTTAGGACCCCACGAACCAAGGGTCTCGACACCGAATGGGACAAAATCATATTCGGAGCCCTATATTTGCAGGCTTTAGCTTTTTCAGCCGCATCACAAGCCGCACCAGCTCTGTTAATGGTTCCATGAAGATGGGAAGGGGCCAGTGTGTCTGAACAGGTAGGGTCCCATAACTGATAAACTATACAAACGATTTAAAAAACTTCCCTCTCATATTTCTTGTTTATAAAAAGAGGATATACTCGTAATGAGCTCACTCGCTTTCATCGACAACATTGTACACTCCTTTTGGACATATAATGAGAATGTATTGCTCCTCTGTTATAAGTCTAGTAAATACGTTAGTAACTATACTATGTATTTAAAATATAGTATCTTTTAAGGATTAGCTTTCATCACATCATATTCCAAATTATCGAAACAAAATTTTACTAATCATTACTACTTCGTACATTTTAATTTTAAACTTACTAAAAAAGTATTATATCTTTTTTATCTAAACAAAATCGTCAAGTCAGAAGGTATGATTTTAATTTTAAATATGGCTGGTAACATCATTAAAAGCAACAAATTCCTACTCTCTATACTCATCAATTAATTAATAATCACTAATCAAATAGTAATTGGAAATAATTAATTAATTTTTCATGTGTAGGTCACATAAAGCAAATAATATAAATTATATTGAATGAAAGCTACGTTCGTAACATCTGTTTTAATCATACATGTGCCCTTAGACCTTTCAAGGTGAAGAACGCATTGAAAATTTCATGAAAAACGTTTATACGGCTACAATCATCTTGTCAAACATTAAATTATAGCGATAGGCGTCATTTGCGTACGTCATTCCGCATGTCGCATTGGCCCCGAAAGGTCCTGAAGTTATTATGTCCCTTTATACCAGTAATATCTTATACCCACAAATACCGAATGGGTGGGCGCATCAAATGGAAAATAAACCGAAGAACAAAGTCATTTTCTTGGACGTCACACCAGCACGTAGTCCATACATAGTAAGACCCACCTCGAAGAACTCCGTAATACCAATAAAAGATAACTTAATTATACCAGAGATATACAAAGATATCGTTTACGAAAATATAAAGCCCGTTTTTACTTTATTGCGAATGATGGGCGTGCTACCAATCACTCGGTCCTCTCCAGATAAAAACCAGTTTAATATAGCGTCCCCTTCCATGCTATACTCTGTGTTTTTGTATCTATGTTTGATTGGCTATGTTCTCTACCTGTCTCTAAATAAAGTGCAAATATTGAGGACGGCTGAGGGAAAATTCGAGGAGGCTGTGATTGAGTATCTTTTCACTGTATACCTATTTCCAATGTTGGCGATACCGATTATGTGGTATGAGACCCGGAAAATTGCTGAAATACTCAACGGATGGCTTGCGTTTGAGGTATTTTGTATATTAACTTACTTTTTGCCTTTTCAAAAATTTAAAGATACTATATTTTACAGGATTAAATAATTCTTTATTATAAATTTAATATGATAAAATGTGGCGAATTGACGTAACGACAGAATCTTTTGTAATTTTAAATGCTTGAACGGTATAATTAAAACTACATGCAAGATAAAATATAATTTTGTACGTTTGTAGACGGATACGGAGACGAAAAACGGATTACTTTTGTTGAAAAAGTACTAATTCTCTTAAATTTTATGCAACAAGGAAGGCAAATCCTTTAATTAAACCAAAGAAAGTTCGAGTTGATACAATCCACTTCTGCGAATCTTATTAAATTAAATTCAGACAATAATTTAAATAAGTAATTATTTTGAATTTATATTTCAAGAAAACTGACTACATTTTTAAACTTCTACTTTATAACATTAAAATTATTATAACAAAATCCGTTACAATTTACCCGGTAGCGTTATATTGTTGGACTAATAACTCAATTTGATTTATTCAGATAACTTAATAGTGGAATAAAAGTAGCATATTTTATTGATAAAAACTAAATCCAACATACGAACAGAAAATTTCTTAAATTTGACAATTACAAAGTCTTTTTTCCCATCAACCGAGTGATATAGGGTCATCCAATTTTTTAATAACATTAAAATATACCTACTACTACGTAACTAAAAAAACAACTAGGCATAAATGGCTTTTTTTAATTATGTTAGTCTATTCGTGAAGCGTATATCAAGACTGTTATTAACACTGTATACAAATGTAAGTAATAATAAATGGTAAAGGAAACTTATATTTTTCAGAAACTATACAAGTCCACGTTTACACGCGAGCATGGATAGATAAACCTCAATACGCTAGTTCGAGCATCGTTAAACTCTTTATAAATTTCAGCTGGCGTACAAAACGCTGTCCGGCCGAATTCTGCCAATTAAACTCTACAAAAAAGCTCTAGCCATTGCTGTTATAATACCCATACTTTCCACAACATCTGTAATTATCACTCACGTAACAATGGTACATTTTAAAATGATGCAGATGCTACCGTATATATTTTTGGAAATTCTGACATATATTCTGGGCGGATATTGGTATTTACTTTGCGAGTCGTTGAGTGTATGTGCTAATATTTTAGCCGAAGATTTCCAGAAGGTATAATCACATTTTTAACCTATACTAAATTTTCTTTTATAAATTAACGGTTAGTTAAGGTGTTAAGTAAAGATTTAAGTTTATCATTGAATAAATGTAAGATAGTTACTTTATACATAGTTCGTTACTTAAGTCGTTAACTACTCGGGCCATTAATTCGTAGCTGAATTGCACTGTCCTTTGATATAGGTTATTATTAACACATCATTGAAGGTAAGTGGCAACATTGAGTACATTTAATTAGTTGTTCTATAATATTAATTTAAGATTGTTTTTCATTCTTAGGCCCCAGAATGCCTATGTGGATATGTATGAGTATGTGGGTAATTTATTTTGATATAAGGAAATAGGCGATTAGATTTCTTTTACTGTAAACCCGAAAATTTTATCTTACTGGAGATCGAACCCGAGACCTCCGATATATACGCAATTATTACGTCATGTGGATTAATGTTTAATTATTGCATTGAAGTTAGGAATGACACATTAAGGTAATAGGTTTGAGTGTAATAAATTTCCGATACAAAAGATTAGTTAAACAAAGCTAAGTGTTTATGATCCGAGTAAATTAACTTTTACATTTGCACGCTGCAGTAAAGAATAGAACGCTGAAACTGAATGAACTTTATTGCCCTCATTTAAAATTTTAAACCGCTTTGGCTAGTCTGAGAATCGTGAAAATATTTAAGGAATTTAAAAGCTCAGGCCCGTAGTCTGGTTGAATTGGGGCGCGTTAAGTAAGGAAATGTATTAGAATTTATAAAAAAAAATTAAAACTTAAGTTTTTTTAACATTATTCTAACGTGAGGTAAAAGCGAAGCATAACACGAAGAAACTGCTATAAAATAGTTTTGCTTATGCAGTGCTTAAAATTTTACGATTGTTATTATCCCTGACCTGTACATAGATTTACAAAAACAAACTTTATTTATAAATTTGTTTCTCTTTAAGGTCCGAGAAATGAAATTAAGTTATTTTCCAAAGTTAAATTCGTTTTAAGAGTTAAAGTCACTTTTACATTTATAAGTGATAAGCATAAATATAAACATTATATAAAACGAAGTAATTAATTTCGTTTCAGGCCTTACGTCACATCGGCCCCGCCGGCAAAGTAGCGGAATACCGCGCGCTCTGGCTTCGTTTAAGCAAACTGGCCAGAGACACTGGCATCGCAAACTGTTACACTTTTACCTTTGTCAACCTTTACCTTTTTCTAATTATAACTCTGTCTATTTACGGGCTTTTGAGTCAAATTTCAGAGGGTTTTGGAACTAAGGATATAGGATTGGCTCTCACGGCTTGTTGCAGTATTTTCTTACTGTTTTTCATATGCGATGAAGCGCATTATGCGTCACAGAATGTAAGTTCCCAGAGTTTACTGCCAAATGGAATATAAAGTTTAAAATTTAGGTCTCCTAACTACTACTCTATAATATTTTTGTATGGAAAGCTAATCATTAAGACAATGTGCTGCTTTAAATTTTGTAATTTTTAATTTACTGGAAATAAATAAAAAATAAAAAAATAAAAAATTTGGATATACCCGAGTCCTTGAAGGACATGCAACGTAATTGTAATGTAATGTGTATGTGTATACATATTTGTCGTTTACCAGGTGCGCACAAATTTTCAAAAGAAACTGTTAATGGTTGAATTATCTTGGATGAATACTGACGCCCAAACTGAAGTGAATATGTTTCTCAGAGCTACAGAAATGAACCCGTCACAGATCAGCCTTGGAGGATTCTTTGATGTCAATAGGAATTTATTTAAATCGGTAATATTTATATATTATATCTCGAACGCCACTTAATTAGCAATTGGCTAAATTGACAAGAATAACTCTAAAAATTCATAAAAAATATAAATATTGATATTAAAATACGTCTGCAATTTATAGGTAAAAAATTACTGCATTAGTGCTTCAATCATAATTTAAAAAGAATCTTCTGTATCACTTTGCTTCATCATTTGGTCAATCATATATCTATGGTCATAGATCAAACATTGAAAAGTATACTACTCGTACTCAGTATAACTTTTCATAGTCTGCTCTATGGCCACAGATATTTATATTATATAGTTTATACCACCTAAATGTTAGCTTTTCTAGTTGATAAAATTCATAGTAGAACTCATTTATTTCTCAGCTCCTTGCAACAATGGTGACATATTTAGTGGTTCTTCTGCAGTTTCAAATCAGTATTCCAGACGAAAGTATGCAATCAGAAAATGAAGATACTGACAGCGGCAATAATACTCTGAATAAGGACACAACATTTACGACTACTACAACTACCGTAGCCACTACAATTCTTACGACATTAGCTAAGAAAATAAAGAAAAATTAAAAACTTAGTTATATCTGTAAATATTGTTATTTTAACATAACAATTCTATATCATACAAAATACAATATTGTTATATACAAGAAAGTATTGTGCAGATAATGACTTAATTGCAATTATTAAACTTGCGGCCTCAGCTTTTTCATCACACTGCCTTGTTTTAACTATCATTTTGTATTTCATACTAAATAAATCCCACTATGTCGTTCAACTGAAATTATATTCGGGTTCTTACAGAAAGGCCGTACAAATTTTGCTATCGAGAATAACAGGATTTTTTTTTGCTATCGTGTAAATTTTGATAGGGTAGACTATATATAGCTATAGCAATTAATTAAGACGTAAATTATATTTGAATACATTGTGTATACTTGAAATATGATGAAATATATAAATCAAATGACGATACCTGGTGCTTACAAGCACAGGCGATTCTCATAAGATAAGATTTGTGGGAATACGCTAGTGATGAAGACACGTTAGTGGCAACTGCAACTGCGACTGCGACTGAAGAAAAGAGTGCGTTCCTAAAGGAAGAGTAGGCCAGATCTACTTTAACTTATATCTCCACCATAACTGAAGCAAATTAAAGGGTGTATACATCCAAGTAGGTATGGGACAATCTAAAGTCTGTACATCAAATTTCAGCACCGACATGACAGGCTACGCTATTAAAGCAACTAGTATTGAAGAAAATGACTCCACAAGAAGATGTGAAAGACCATCTCAGTAATTTTATGGATGTAGTAGGTAAATTAGAAGACATAGATGTCAAAATTCATCCAGAGTTATTAGGCATAATGATGTTGTACGGTTTACCTACGAATACGTTTCGAATGGCAATTGGGTCGAGAGATGTTCTGCCAAGTCCTGACGATTTAAAAATAAAAATCGTAGAAGAACATGAAGCAAGAAGGAAAACCGAAGCGAGTGAACCTCACACTTCAGAAGCATTCTACACAAAGATGAAGAAAAAGGAACAATTTTGCAAGGATAACAATAAAAAAGAGCATTCCACAATAGCTTGTTGGTCAAAGAAAAGACCCAATAACCCCAATAAAACTAAAGGTCAGGAAAAGACATATAACATCTGTTTAACAACAGGAACGTCTAAATTTAAAGACAATTTATGGTGTCTTGACTGAGTGGCTGTACGTCACTGACGATTGATAAAAGTATACTCTCTAACTCCCCGCGACTGACACTCTAAAGCTAGCTTCAGGAAAGCATACGACAGAAGTTAAAGGAATGGAAAAGCCGAACTTTATACAAAGGATCAACGCTATAAAATAACTCTTTCTGACACATTATAATCGAAAAATCTAATTTCTGCTAGCAAAATTCCGAATCACAGCTATAGGATTATATTTGAAAAGAAACAAGTCAGTGTCACAAAAGGCGGGAAGAAGTGTGACTCATTTGAGAATGAATCAATGGCCGGATTAATGTATTTCGTAACATATATTTATTATATACAAGATACTGCTATGTATATTTCTTAAAAGAAAATAGCGAAGTAATCGATAAATTCAAGGAACATAAAAACTGTTGGAATAAGGAATAAAAAAATTAGTCGCTGATGGATAAAGCCAGATATCTAATGCTAGATGCCGATATCCCTGCAAAATTTTGGGAAGAAGCAGTAAACACTGCAAAATACTTGATAAAGAGGCCCAGCAAGAGCTCTCAAAGGCAATTGCCAATTCACAATTCAATATGAGAAAGGTGGGTAAAACGACTACCATCTGGAACAAAAACCGAAGAGGAAAATTCACAGCCAAAGCCATTGGAGTATTCTTGGGATATGCAGAATATACAAACGATTTTAGAATATATATATCCGAAAGGAAAGATGCTGTTGGTAGTTTTCCAATTACAGCACTAGAGCGCATCATGCGGCACAATGCTCGACGTTGAATGTTCCAACTACAGCAACGCTTCGCACAATAGAGCACTCTCAAAAGTAATGCTCTCGCGTGAAACTCGCAATCAATACCAACTCAGTGACAGAAAAATCACTAGTGTTTTATTCTTTAAGTTGGCGTTGATCGAAATTACCGTTAGTAATATTATTTATTGTTGAAAAATTTGTAAGGCTTTCGTTTCGTCGTAGATTTTAGAAATAATCAAAGTTATTTCAAACTGCTAAAAATATAAATATGTATAATTATAATGGCTCAAATAACTCATCTGTTTCATTAACATATTATTTTCAAATAAATATATCCCTTGATAATAAACTAATTGATTTATTTAAACTTGGATCACTCAATAAATCATCGTCATCACTATCATTTGGATAAGATGATTCAATTAAAAAGTGTATAATTTATTTAGAAATCATTTTTAAATATCCAACACTGAACTTAGCGCACTCTGCTGATGCATTTGAAAACTAATTCACGTTCCAATTAAGCTTCAGCGTAATTCGGCATTGTGCGCCACTGAGTCGCATTATGCTCTGTAATTGGAAAACTACCGTTATCAGCAGAGATGTAAAAGTAATGGAAAAGATGCATTATGCAATATAATTTCTCATCTACAAGTAAACACAATGTTTTCAACTATTATTTACGTTATAATTAATTGCTGTAGCCGCCAGTGCAACACATACATTTTAGCTTAAAAAGTGCTTCGTGTGAATTAAGAATAAATTATAGGGACTCGCACGGCGCACCGTGTTTTGTGTAATCTCATACCTACACCTATATAGAACCTAATTCAGAGGAACTTACAATAATTATTTAAAAGAGCTCAATGTGGCTAAGATACAGCTAAGGGGCCGATGAATCTATGATAATATGCATTATTTAGTGGTCAATTAGCTTATGATCGAACCTTCTCGATGTGTGTTATCTCTTAATTCTTAATCTGTAATTATTCAATATTTGTAGTCTGTACTCTGTCCTTATGTTGTCATAACGAACTGCTTAATTTCTCGGTGTTTCGAATTATTAAATAAAACAAAACCGGTGTGGTAACTAATTTAAGAATAAATTCGTGTGATTAAATAAAATAAACCTACATTAAAAATATGGTTGATTACAGTAAATGGAAGGATATTGAGGTTAGTATAGTTAAATGTAACTCAATAAATGATCATACAAATGTGACTAGAACATTTTACAATGTTGTCGATTACTTTCTACTCTAGATTTCTGATGATGAAGATGAAACGCATCCAAACATCGATACACCGTCATTATTCCGATGGCGTCATCAAGCGAGAGTCGAGAGAATGGAAGAGCGGAAGCGCGAAAAACAAGAACATGAACAACGCAAAACAGAGAACTTAAGAAAAATAACTGAGACAAAGAAAAAGATAGCTGAGGCTGCATCTAACAGCAGTGATGTAGAATCCTTAAAAAAGGCTCTTGTTGAGTTAGAAAAAGAAGAAAAAGCCATCCTAAAAAAGGAAGAAGAACTAAAGAAGAAAGAGAAAACAACTCCATGGAATGTGGATACCATAAGTGAACCAGGCTTTACTAAAACAGTCATTAATACTAAAGCAACACGAACCAAGGAAGAAAACTTGACCGAAGAAGAAAAAGAAGCTAGAATGAAAAAGTTCATCGACGAAAATGAAAAACTTTTGAAGAAGTTTGGTATGTTGAGAAAGTATGATGATTCAAAACAATTTCTGCAACAGCATAGTCAGTTAGTTTGTGAGGAAACAGCAAACTATCTTGTCATATGGTGTATCAATTTAGAAATGGAAGAGGTTAGTTATTGCAGTTCTAGATTTTATGCTCAAAATCTTAATTTTTTATTTCTGAGAAAATCTGGTGAACTTCAGTGCAATTCAGAAATTCTAAGTCTTGCTTAATACTATTACTGAGTGTGTATGTTGCCCCTGTACGTTAAAAAAAATAATGTTTATTGAGGTTACACACATATATATATGGTGCAGGTAAGCTATAAGACTGAACAGCCTTGTTATTTTTTAGAAACATGACCTAATGGCACATGTAGCACATCAGACCATATGCATGCAATACATACTGGAGCTCTCTAAGCAGTTGGATGTTGACCCTCGAGGCTGTGTGGGATCCTTCTTTACAAGGTATTTTTTTAATTCTATATGTCAGGTTCACAGTTTATTAAAATCCATGTGCTGTAATAGTGGCTAAATGCAGACATTTGAACTGTTCTTCAAATATCTAGGTTATCCAATTACCTTTTATTCTTTTTTTCAGAATCCAAGTAGCTGAAAAAACTTATAAAGATACATTTGATGATGAGTGTGAACAGTTCAAAGCAAGAATTAAGAAACGTGCTGCTGAAAAGATCCAGGAGGCTATTCGCGAGCAAGAGGAAGAAGAAAGAAAGGCTCGACTGGGCCCTGGTGGACTTGATCCAGTTGAAGTGTATGAGGAGTTACCGGATGTGAGTATAATGTAGTTGATTCATATTCATATTAATAAGATCTCTTTCAATATCATATATTATAATTATTAGTGATAAATTATGTAAAAATATTGGCCCAATGGCTAAAGCATGCATCTCTCAATAGAACATTACATATATGTAAAATCTTATTCCGTAAGTCCAGTTAAAATTTACTTGAGTTTTCCTTTCACACTTCATTTTAGTTCTTTTAATTAAGATCTTCAGGCATATGTTTTATCAACTTATTTTTACCATTTTTCTATACAGGAATTGAAAAAATGTTTTGATGCACAAGATATACCAATGCTTCAAGCAACCATTGCAAAGATGCCAGAGCAAGAAGCTGTATACTATATGAAGAGATGTGTAGATGCAGGTCTGTGGGTGCCTGGAAAGAATGATGAAGTCCCAACTATGAAAGACAATGAGGCTGAAAAAACAGATAAGATTGAAAAGGAACCAATATACTCTACAACAGATGATGTAGATTAAGCTTTTTTGTTCACTTTTGCTTAAGTGTAACATTTTTTAATATAAAAACTATTTAAATCTATTAGTGAATTGGAATGTGAAATCTGAATGCAATTTATGTTTATACACTAGTAATAACTTTTGGTCTTACATCTTTGACTGCACTACTACAGCTGCACTATTTAGACCTCAAAACCAAATTATATATTTAAGCGGCTGTAGTCCCTCAACTTTCACCACAAAAGTTAAATTTACTGAAACCTATGATAAGATTGACATTGCTTTGTAAATTCTGTAATTGTACCAGATATTTAATTTAGATACACTTCAATTTTCAGTGGCGCCAATAACTGCTGTTAGTATTTTTTTATAACTAATTAAACAAAAAATTGCACACACCTGAATTTAAAACAAAACTTACACTTTGTTTAAAATATAATTTTGCAACATTGTAACATATGTTTTGCCAAAAATGGCATGACCTAAAAAGGTCTTAGTAAAGTTTAAAAAAATGTTTTTTGTAGGATTTTTTCAAGGAGTCACATATATTATTGAATTTTCTAGTTGGTTAACTTCACCAGTACTTCCAATAGATAGACTGATGTCTCTATAAAAACACCAATATAAAGCAATGTTAACATAATGATTTCTTATACAAATTAGCCTTGAATAAAACGCTTGTAGTATGTAAATTCTTAGTGTGTAACATAGTCAAGTTCGCATTTTTAATAAAATTATTACTAATAAAGTAATATTTTCTTTCAATATAACCAATTTAAATACAACTGTTACAACTTAGATTATTGAATAAACTAAGATACTCTACTATGTGTTTTTATCAATATTTTACAGAAAAACCTTGAAGATTCTAAATACGATCAACTGGATTTTTTTAATTGGGTAAACTCTTTGTTCGTTTAAATAAATAATTATTTAAATATTGTATTTTATTTATATTAATAAAAGTAATGAAACATTTATTTCGGGTGATATTAGGAGTGACAGAAAAATATAAATCATACTCTAAACAAACATCGCGAATGTTACATGTTTATGTTACGTAAAATATCAAAGATAATCCTGATTCAATAGTCTTCGGCGTATTTTGTGACGAACAATTATTTTTACTAGTAGATAGATTAAAAAAATTAAGGTTGAAAATGAAACGTCATAGTAACTTGTACTTTTTATATAACAAAACTACGTAGTAAGTGCGTGGCGCGGGTCGCTACGTGAGCGCGTGCGGCGGCAGCTGCGGCCGACCTTCCAACTTGCTGTAATCCAGGTGAAATTCTTTCGCCACCTGAGAATCATACGTTATTAAATATAATTATTTTAAATATAATATGTATTAATTTATCATTATTATTTTCATCATCCGTTACTATACGAATCACATGTTTCTAAAAATAGTGAAAAACATTGTCTTATGGACTTACCAAAAATACAAAAATGTTGTAAGGACTTTTTTTCAGGAAACCAATAAGATTCCGATTATAGAGAACATATTTGACAAAGCAATATTAATACGTAATACAGAAACAAACTATGTATGAATCTCATATAAATATCAGGTCCTTACATATGAAATTAGCGTTTTGTATGGGAGGAACAAAACCCAACAAGATTTCTTAATTAGAAAATAAGATCTTTTAAAATATATACAATTAATAAAACTATCTGCATTGCATTACATATCTATGCTCTTTTGTATATAGGTTCTTTCATCCCATTACTTAACATTCGAATGGTAATCAATAAAATCTTTTAAGGCGGTTTCGACTGACAGCAGAATTAAATTGCAAGGGTCCGGGAAGTACGGCGTATGTCTTAGAAATGTCCAATTGAAGCTTCTCATATTTGGTAGCAGTCTGTTGTGCAGTGTGTGGTCTAGCGTCGTGAAGCACCATGGATAGGAAATGGAAAAGCGATTGACCAGCCTTAATTGTTTAGCAGCTAGCTTTTTCATCATGGTTTGCAGTTGCTGACCATAGGCATCAGCCATAATCGGCCAGATTTAAGAAAGTTATAGTGAACGACCTCGGCATTAGTCCACCAATGGCTCGTAAGTAACTTTTCGGAATCAACTTTCGCTTGGCGCACGTCTTGGCTGGGTTCAGCCATTGCTATGCGCACTTCTGATTGTACAGGATCCACTTTTCATAAGGTAATGATTATATTTAAAATCCCTTCATGATTGTGCCTGTTTATAAGCCTTCCTAATTTGCTTCAAGTGATTTATTACAGTTTTATCACTAACACCGCAGCCTGCAGCTAAATTCTTCGTAATCAACTTTTGTCTCCGTGGCTTATCCATCCATTCACGTGGCTTGTTCAAAAGGTCAAAATTTTCAGAACGTCAACGTTGGAACCAAAACGCACTGTTTTATTCTGCGACACCGCCGCCATACACATAATTAATCCTTCCAGCCGTTTCTGCAAAACTGGTGGCACGGACTTCGCACTCGTAAATAACAATAAAAAATGAACCGGGCAAAAGAAATCATAGTTTTCGAAAAATAAATGCACGATTTACTAGAGCTGTTAAAATTTAATTCCTAACCAAAGATCAGATATTTAAGGTCAAAGTGGCCAGTACGACAAAACGCCAATGTCATATTTAAGAACCCAATATAATGTTTATTATACGTAAATACAATTAGGACTAAAATATTTACAAATCCACCTGTGGCCAAAAGGAAAACTGGATGTACTAATAATTTACCTTGCGCCAATTATGCGCGTCAAAGAAGTAGTAGGTGCCGCGCTCGTAAGTGGACGTTTTCTCGACCATGGGCATACCTGGTGCCTGAGAGATCCACACTTTTTCCTCCATGTGATACCGCCACTCGCGGTTATATCTGGAAAAGACATTGATCTAATTAACAAATCTATGGCTAGTATCATAAATTAGTTACAATCTTAGGAACATTTTTTGTATGGAAGATTCTACGTTCACGATGCGACCGAAATAATTTCGATAAAACCGCGGGATAGCTAGTGGTCATATCCGGCTCGAAGGACCATGTGAAAATGTACATAGATCTATGTTTACATGGTCAAAGGTATGTGACATCAACACGTCATATACTGTTAATACATACATAATTGTTAATAAATATTACCGATGTAGTCGGGGCGTAATTCCCGACGCGTTAAATAGTAGCAGTGATATATAAAGTCCCTGGACACTATGGCAGGGGAGTAGAGTGAACATTAATTTAAAAAAAAAACACGTCATATACTAAAAGAAATATTATTAACATATCCTTACACAGTATTCTTATCATATTATACCAAGTAAATTTGAATTGTGCAATTTAAAAAAAATGAACTTACAACTCCGCAGCGGCAGCAATTTGCAGTACATCACCGACGAAACAGTAAAATAGATAGAAAAGTAAGTCCTCCTTATATCGATTGAGTCTTAGAGGCGCTAGTTTTTCTCTAATTGAGCCGTTTATCAAGTACTCGGGCGGGACGTGGTAGTCCATGTCTTGGGGTCTGGAGAATAATCAATATGGTTTTGATGGGCATACATTTTTAGAAGATACTAAAATCTTTTTTTATACAACAAGAGGCTCTCTGAGGTGAAGTGATACCGCTGCCCATGGACACTCACACCCCAAAAGAACTCGCTAGTGCGTTGGCGGCTTTTTAAAATTCGGTATGCTTTTCTAAGTCGAAGAGATTCGGAAAAATTTCAATGGGCAGCTGGTTCTTTGCTTCATGATAAACGCTCAGTTGAGGAACGAAGAACTCTAAGAATTATACGGTTTACAAAATTTGTATTATAAATAATTAATTAATAATCAAAATAATAATTAAATTGAAAAACTACAACAGCAAGAACTCAACACTTATCAGGTAAATTATTTTATTATTAAAAATAAATATAAAACCTACTTTAAAATTAAAACAGTAGTGGAGCATGTTGTACTATTTCTTATAGTATATTTTTACTCTAATGCCACATTATAACTTCTAAGTAACTAAATGCGCAGATATGGAACATTACTCAAAGTTAATATAATAATAAATTCTCATCTGTATATTATCAAATAATGGAACCTCTACAACAGCACATCAGATTTTCCAATTTTCCTGTGCAAAAGGTATAACGTGATAAAAAGTTTCACTTTTATATAATAAATATTAGCACTAGCAAAGTTATTACACAAAAACCCACCGTAACTATTACGTACAGTACAGATAAAAGAATCACGTAAGCTAATTTTAATATATGAATAATTGATACCATGATGATCTTATGTTCCAAAATAAACGTATTTTTTTTAACTCACCTACAGGGCGTATCCGCCCACGGGCCAGCAAACGTTAAGTAAAGGTTATCGGGTGAGTTGAGATTGAGTCCCAACGCAGTCAAATCCTGTCCCAGTGCTAGCGATACGAGACTGGGGTCCGATTCCGCCGCCCTTATAAACGTTAATAGCCCCACAATTCCATATTGGTTAGGTATCATCGTATCTGGTATATTCGTAACTTTACCTGAAAAAAAGATTGATACAACACGTTACTTATACGACAAATAAAATATTTATATGAGTATATATCAGGGTAAGATTTAGAGTGCTCAGCATCTTTATAAACTACAGGAGATTAAAGTGTCTTATATCTTTCAATAATTATTACATAAGAAATATTAATAATTATTGTCAGCTGACGAAACCATATAGTGACTAAATAAGTGAGTTTTGTTAATGATAAAAAATTAAACAGATACAGTAAAGAATTTACACACACATATATATATATATATATATGTGTGTATTATGAGGTTTCACCCTCTAAATTTATTCTTTTTAAAATACATTTTTATTGGGAACACGTTTTATTTTAAGTAAAATACCAAATATGTACTTAACTGATTCATTTAAATAAAATATATATACAATGCCTACTACTACACTACATAAATTTCTGAGATCTAAATCATAGACGAAAGTTACAAAGGTTTTTCACTAAAGACAAAATGGTTGCCATATATTTTTTAAGTTCTGAAATATTATTTATTCTTAACATTACGAGAAAGAAAACAGATGAAGTAAGACGGGGTAGCGAGGTAAGATGGGGTAGAGTCCCCAAAACAGATAATATAGTGTCACTAGAAAATTAATTTGATCGGATGAGTGCACGATTCTACTTGGTAAGTAAGTCTTGTATTCTGAGTCTAGTGAAGGATGGATCACTTGCCAGACCTACGGTAAGTGGGGGGCGCATTGTAGCTGTGCAGGTGTGAAAGATAACGATGACGAATCTGTCCATATTTGCCCTATTTGTGAAGATAAAGACGCTTCAATATTTTATACCCCACCCTACCCGAGAGCGTCCCCCCGTCTTGCCCTACAGGTGGGGTAAGATGGGTAGTTATGTTGTTAAAATTGATCGAATATTTCTATTAGATTACATTTTTTTTACTTATTATAATTAAAGGAAGAATGTCTGATTACTTTTTTTATAAAAGTTCCTATTTTGCTATTAAAAACTGAGGTTTTATTTAAAAATTCAAATAACTTAAGAGTCCCCCGTCTTACCCCACCTTCCCCTAGATATTACTAATGCAAGAATTGAGAATTAGTATTTAATTAATTTTAAATGTATTACTTTTTAATTAATTTTAAATGTATTACTTTTTAATTGAATGCCCAATTGAACCCATAAACTGATTTTATTTGGTTGTTAACTTGCAATATTATTGATTTGCATTTACATCACCTAAATAAGGCCTCTTAACTAAGATTTGAAAAATGAAGAAAGATTAACCTAAATTAATTTTTCATAATTATTAAATAATATTAATATAAATTACTGTTATTACTTAAATTAATCACATCAATTTTTATATAATTTTTTAAACAGAAAATCTATTTTCATGCATACTAAAAAGCAAATAGTAACTACAACTTTTGTACCATACCCGTGGTAACGTCATGCAAAAGTATAAAATACTAGATTTCCTAAATAAACACTTAAATACACACCGTAAAATTCCGAATGTGCTCCTTGATTGACAACTTTAGGGCAGAAAAGGTTAATATCATTTTTCGTCAGCGATCCTGACGCATGCAGTGCAGAAAAAATATAATCAATAATCATTTATCACGAAATTGAAGTTTATGTAACTATTGCATAATGACGGTTATTAAAAATAATATAATTGTAAACTATTTTATCTAATCTCATAAACTAAGTCTGAAACGAATAACATGAGGAAATTTGTAGTATGCCATAGACTACAGAAGTAATGGAATCTTTTGGTGGTAAAATGGTTTTTAAAATTACACTTGACGTATATCTTAGAGAAGATAGTACAAATTTATTTACCTGTAGCAATTATGTTTTTTTTAAATACGAGATTAGATAAAACAATCCAAATTATGTTTAAACATTAATTTAATTAATTAATTAAGACATACTATTACTTAAGCAATTTAATAATGATTATAAATAAGTCACCAAATATCCAATAGATAGCTAAAAAAGATCACTGCCCTATGCATCCTTAAACCAATTAAATAACACAGTTAAATTTCTTTTTCGATAATTATTAAAAATATGTAAATACATACATATAATTTAATAAGTGATTAACATAGCTGTTAATCAGTCTTTACCTAGATCTATAATTCGTCACAAATAATCATATTTACGGATATAATCGCGAATATTTAACACAAGCCATGGAATCATTGCAGGCTCACTCATTGTAAGATTCTTAGCGGAGACTTAGTATGAACTCCCCCACGAGTCAAAATTTTTATATGGAAATAACATAAAAAGACGTAACCATAGCAACAATGACAATAATAATATTCACATTTTGTAATCAGGATAGTACTAGTAAAAACTAAAAAGGGATTCGGTGTTTATAAGGTTTAGTTTACAATGCCTTTCTAAGGATCGCATTAGAATTACAATTAAAGTATTCCTTGATACCCTTAGCAAGAAGGAAAATGGAGAATCAAAACAGTAATTGTATTAATTTACCTTAAATTAAATACTATTAAGTAAGATAAAATCATTACATGTATTATTGAATCTGTTCAGTGGTTTCTATTTAAAAAAAATAATTTGTAAATTTGATAAATTCTCATGGTTTTATCTGGAGGTTCTAGTTTCAATTCGAGAACAATTTTCTAGAAACAGAGAAGGCTGATTACAACACTCATTACCTCGTGGCATTTAGGTTCGCCTACCGACGAAAATAATACAATAAACATGGGGCTGATCACCCGTTTGCCTTAAAAATTTCTACCCCATGACCCAACGGGAGGTTAGGGGTATTGTCTGTATACCTTCGGGCGACGTCTGAATACCCCCCTTCCTCGGGGGTTTCGTGTCTGGAAGGATAAGGTCAGGAGGCGGGACGACAGGCGCTGCGCCTCCCGCACTCGAGGTGCCCGGCAACGCGGGGAAGTCTTCCGACGACATCGTGAACTCAGACTGTTCTGCCGTTGGCTGCTTAACCATACCCACTGGAAATATTAAAGACACGATATTGGATAAACAGTCACTGTACCTAAATTATAAATATTAATTAGCAATAAAAAGATGATCATCTCTTGCCTATGAAGAAAAATTATCAATTAATAGAGGTAGTCCTTGAGATGTGATGTTAGTAACACTGAATGATATTAATAATTATTCTCACTTAGCGAACCCTCAACGAACATTAAATACTAGTTTATAACAATTTCTATGAAATATGCTTTGTATCTTGGGGTTAATCTTAAACCTCACTAAATAGAATATATATATATATGTAGTTGCAACATTTTATGGGCAATTTGGATACTTTGAATTGCTGAAATATTTTGTTACATAATATAAAACAGATAAATATAAATGCAATAAGTACCGATTTGTAATTATGTGACACTTAAAGTACAACACAGTTTATCGAATTAAAACGCGTTTATCTTACAGAATTTCACATGTTCACGGGTTGCTTGTTGTGAAGTACGGGTAAGGTCGGATTCTAAAAATTAAAATTCAAGGTAAATATTTGAAAAAAAATATGTTTCGGTTGTTACACGGACCTGACCTTAATCCTCTATTGTGAATTTCTTATATACGTGTTAAGCACTACATTAAACGCGACCAAACTACCGGATTTGGTAACCTCAGGATCTACTGAAACAATTTTGGAAAATCTCTCACATATACCTAGCTGCGTTATTTGTCATATATATTATTACTATATGTATTAACCTAAAATTTTTTCACGATGTCGGATTTACAAAGTAATTGAATGGAGCAAAAGCTTTTCTTATAAACTCTGCCTTTAAGATGAAGTAATATATACTATGGTGTTCTGATGAATTTTTAGATTTATTTATTTATAATTATTAATAATAATTAATGATATGTAATTAGATATTAAATTAGAATGTTCTAAACAATTAATCTGCCTTTATGGAGCTTTATAGTCAGTGGTAAACGCTGATTATTACGTAACATACAACGCAATATATTGCATCAATATGACAATAGTCCTAATCCTAAGATTCATAGGTGAGATAATGCCTAGAAACAGTCAGCATATATATGTCCAGCTCCGTCGCAAAACTCCACCTGGTAGGTAGACTGTCTGCGATAAACTTATGTACGGAATTTATTACGGTTTTCATAAATTAATGATAGAAGGAAGGTTTAGGTATATTATCAAGGTTTACGGGACACGGTTAAACACGTGAATCCGGGGCGGGTCGCTAACAATCGTCGTTTGTTAACAATCTTACTACTTCAGTCATACACAATAGAACTCTAATTATGAACTCTAGTTAGGTAACGTTAAATAGAGTTTTATGGCGTTAACCTATTGTTTTCTTTTTTTAAAGGCAATAGTTATAACTGTATGCCAGTTTCAAGTACAAAAAAAAATCAGTGGCGCTACAACCTCTTTAGGTCTTGGCCTCAGATTTCTGAATCTGTTTCATGATAATTTTTTCAAATCATCATCAAAAAAAAATCAGTGGCGCTACAACCTCTTTAGGTCTTGGCCTCAGATTTCTGAATCTGTTTCATGATAATTTTTTCAAATCATCATCAAATCTAATAGGCAAGTAGATGATCAGCCTCCTGTGCCTGACACACGTCGTCGACTTTTGGGTCTAAGACATGTCGGTTTCCTCACGATGTTTTCTTTCACCGTTCGAGCAAATGTTAAATGCGCACATAGAAAGAAAGTCCATTGGTGCACAGCCGGGGATCGAACCTACGACCTCAGTTATGAGAGTCGCACGCTCAAGCCACTAGGCCAACACTGCTCTAGTTCTCTCTAGTTTCAAGTACAAGGTAGGGAAAAATTGTTTATTTGACAACAAATACAGTGTATACCCTATACAGCTAAGCAGACCGCACATATTCAGATGTTATAGAGAATTGTCGTTATATGGAACAAAACTTTATATGTATGTTTTAGAGAGTTTGACGTTAAGTGAGGTTATATGGAGTTTTAAGTACTGTAAAATTGCATGATTCGCCTACCGTAGGGTTTAGAGCCCGGCGGTGGTGGCGCCGCAGCCGGCGCTTGGTCTCCTGCCCCTCGCGCTGTTAAGGATGGAAACTCGCTGAGATCCAACAGCGGCGGCGTCGACGTGTCACCGCCTTCGCCAAACACCGAGTGGTAGTTGCTGCTATTGAACCGGGGAAGACTCGCCATACTTGACTGAAAAATCAGGATTCAATCAGATTCATATTCAATGCTCATATATCAGGGTGAGATACCGAGACGAGATTTTAACGTAAATTATTCGTTTTACATAACGCCAATATAACACATTCTTGCAGAATTTGTATCAATTAAAAAATTCTAAATAGAATAAAGTTCATATTTTTTTGCGATAAAAAGCCTTCACGGTAACATAGTTGTGCTATGGTTCAATGATAAATCTTTTATTTTATCTATGTATATAATTGGATAAGCAGTTTGAATAAAAAGTTATGACTTAAAAATGTTTTCATGAATATTCTCACCCAGCCAACGCACATGTACAAGCATTCACATGTATTTGTTGTTTTTTAATGCTACATAATGGGAAGTGGGCAGACATATTGTGGTTGTTTTATTAATTTTTTTCTTCATAGGTTTTTGCACTTCAAGTAAAATCAATTGTTTAGGTAACCATTCTTTTGTGCTTCTTAAAACAGTTGTGTTATCAGAACAGCCAGACATTTAGCGGTGACAAGCAAGTTACAAAATATTGAATTTCAACATGGCATTTACACAATCAACCTTCTTAGATTACTTCAATATTTTACTTGTAACTTTTAAAGATTAATGAAAAATAAATTTTCATACCATAGAATTGGAATTTGCTTGTGAAAGTGGTGTTGACATTGGCACCCTCCGATCAGCAAATGCTCGCTGTCCAAACAGTGTTGATCTTGATGCCATTGAGGGTGGTGCGCCACCAGGCATTGCTGTCCCACTGCCTCGGCCAGGAGACAGCGGGCCACCAAATGTTGGGGTCACATGGCCAGAGACACCACTAACTAAACCTGAACCCACACGCCCACCAACGCCTCCGCTAACAAGGCTTCTAGGAGCTTGTTGATAATTCAAGTTTGCCATACCCTGTAATTTATTATCATTCTTGTTTAGTAATGAATTTGATACATTGACATAGAAATAATAATTGTCTTCACTTTGTGTCTACAAAAATATTACATTATTAAGGATTTATAATATATATCAGGAAGTAGTTAGAACAAGTTATTTCTATTGTTTCCCAGCAATTGTGTACACATAAATATATTGAATTTTGTGCATTTATTAATTTATGGCATTAGTATAGGTATGTACTTGTGTTCCATATGTAAAAGTAAATTTACATTTTTTTAATTCCAACTCATATCTAATCCAATTCTGTGTATATCTCATTGAGAACAATACAGACTTTTAATATTTAATGTTTAAATAAAAAAGACAGCAATGGTTTATGTATATACCTGCAAGCAAATGGGTAAATTTAAATAATGCTTGTTTAGATTCCTAAATGATGAAGTTAAGCAAGATAACGTCAGTCCTTACTAATACAAAACAGTCTTTATTACAATGTTATCACAACAGATGGTCATTAATATACTACTACATAATATGTTTCTTGGTGGAAATCAAAGTTTGATGTCTTATTATCACAAAATAATTACTACTTTCTTTAAACAGTACTTAATGTTGATATGGAAAAGGATTTTCTAGAAAGTAAGATGTAAAGTCAATAAATAATTATCTATACAAACAATAATGTTAATCTAAGCATGACAGTACTAACATTGCACTGAAAAATTTTGATTTTACTCCAACTGTAACTTATTGAAGTATCCAGGATTACTAATCATTTCCTTGATGTATACTTAGTGCACCAAATCCTAGATAATAAAATCACATAATGTTATTAGCCCTTAATATAGAAGAGAATTAATTGCTTTATTAATATATTTTAGAGAACTTACTTCAAATTGACTATAATGTAAATAATACCTTATAGATGTTTAATAATGCACAAATAAATTGTCTGTTAACAAAAAAATGTTAGGGGCAATTGGAATTAGAATTATTTGAGTAAAATAGATATAAAAAAATAATAGAAATGGCTAGGTATGTTCACCCATGTAAGCAGCCATAGAAAATGACATGTTAAAGAAATAAAGGTAATTGTTATCAAAAGTCAATAATAACAAATAGAGTTAGTATATGTACGTATATCAAGGTGGTTATTTATTCTCCTGTCAAATAATGGCGACCCTGGAAGACGTTCCAAATTCAGCTTACTATTCAATTAATAAATTTAATATTTACCTAATGTGTTACCGACAGTCCTTAATTATTATTCTAGTAACCGTATGGATGGTACATAATCATTTACACTTCGTGAAAATTAAGTTTTTCCACTTGAATGAAATAAACAAAAGTTTGTTGACTGTTCAATTTTTTACAATTTCTAATTTTTTGCACCAAAAAAGGCAATCCAATGCTTTTTTTTTCATGTAACACTGCTATAAAACACTGAAAACTTTATACATGTTTACGTTATTATTTATTATTTTAACAATTTCACTCTGGTTTGTCGAACGCCACATTACTCTAAACAACTGGCGGCCATATTGTTAGGCCGGATATTACGATTTCAGTCACTTTTTAATCTCACATTTCTATTTTAAAAAGTCTTGGTATTAAACAAATAAAATAATCCGTAGTAAAATTAATCACAAATTTCTTTTTTTATTATTTTAGAGGTTTAATTCAATATTTCTAAAATAATTATGAAAAACTGTAATTTAGGACGTCTATTGTCTATACGTAAGAAAGTTTAAATTTGTTACCATTTCTCAAGTCAAAATCAAAACGTCATTTTGAAAGTTTGGTCAAAAATATGTATTTGAAATATTTTCTACATTTCTAAACATTTTGATAACAATATTTAAATATATCTTGAACCTTACTTCTATTATGAATTACAATTAATCTCCTCATAACTTATATTAATTGTTTTAAAATGCATAATAAAACTTCAGTGAGACATTTCGAAGCAGAAAAATATACATTAAACCTATACTGTATATTAATTAGAATCATAGACATCATAGAGATACAAAACTGGCAAAATAATATGCAACAAAACACAAATCATTCCTTACGAATTAACACAGACTTACCTTCATAGTTTTACGAATATATCTATATTAATTTCGCAATGTTTTATCAATTATCAAAAACGTGTAGTATCTACTAATTTTGAATCGTTAACAAATCAGTTTTTCCCAAATATTTAGTAATGATCTGTAAAATATAGACGCTTATCTCAGTAGTACTTAGTTAAAAACATTAGACTAGAAGGTAGGATTAAAGTCTGTCTACCCGCAGTCTTTACAGATTTTTCTTAGATAATTTTGTATTTTAAGGAAATCAGAATAAGTTTTTTGATTACAACCAGTAAAATAATATGGTCAAATAAAAAAGTCGGTTGGCTGTAAATCGGTTTACTGACAATAGTTGAACGTTCAACTATGTTCAGTAAATAGTAACAGAATGGTTGCGGTTTTCAAAAGAAAATTTTATTTATTTGTTTGATTAATATTTTGTAGGGATCTAGAGAAGAAGGTAAATGGAAATCACAAATGAATTAATCAAGTTACATTTATTTGTACGCAAAAATACAATTATGTAAATTTTTTTACAAACGAACTTTGCCGAACGCAGAGGTTGGTCGTGCCTTTTTTGTCGCTCGTTTCGAGCTCTCGCTTGCACTTCAAGCCTTAAATGGAACGCCTCAGAGCGAGCCGCGAGGTAACGCTGCATGCATCAAGAGCGAGGTAACGCCGCGTACGTTTTTTCGTGCGTGCAGGCTCCATCGAATTATAAGACGTTGTCACATCAAAAAGTTCCATATTTTTTAGTAAAAAAAGAAAAGAGTTTCTTAGGGGATATTCGCAAGCCCTGCAAAGTCAGGTGATAAATAATAAATATATAAATAAAATCAAGAATCATATGTTGATTAAGAGGCAGAGTAATAATAGACAAATTTATTTATTTTGAGGAGGGATTATAGATATTGTTCTAGACAGGAAAATCATCTGTCATCAAAACGGTTCCCGGGGGTTTTGGAAGAAATATTCACACTGCGTAGGATAAATACGATCTAATAATAAACGGTGCAAAGTTGACCCGGTACGGTAAAGGTTTGAAGATGACCTGATTTTTTTTGCCTCAACACTTGATGAAACGGAAAAGATGGTCACAGAGATTGACTCGGAAAACAGGATTGTCGGTCTTAGAATGAATGCCGAGAAAAACAAAGCAATTGCCAATTCCAAAAAGGAAATGATGCTATTAAATAACAGTATTATAATATACTCGTACTTCGGTCAGATATAAGATCGATGCAACAACAAAATAAATCGAGAAAGAATCGCAAAAACATGGAAGAGCTTTTGCGCCCGTATAAAATTATGAAAAATAAGCAAACGAGCATTGTTATTTAATGGAAGTTGTATGTTTAATACTTGTATACTAGCTGTATGAATATATGAACCCTAAACTTGGTCGCCAACTAAAACGCAGCATACACAGCTGTATGAAAGATAGACGGAACGATGTATGATATAAAAGAAAAGAATAGAATAAATAAAGTATACACAAATAAGAACAACAGCTGAGGTAACAAATGTAAGAATAAATATGTATAAACTTAAGTGGAAATGTGCGGGGCACCTGGCAAGAGGAACAGAGAAGTGGAGCAAGACAGTGGGTACTAAACAGGTGCCCAAGGCATAAGAAACGAAAAAGGACGACAATTTAGAAGCCCAAATAAAAGAAACAGCAGGTGGTATATAGCACAGTGCAGAAAAAGCGGTATTTGAGGAGGCCTTTGCAAAAAAGGGCACACATATCTCAAAACAATGAGATATAAATACAAGTTCGTTTAAGTGTAAAAGTATCTGAAAAATACTATTATTATTAATAGTAATTTTATATTAAGATAGTTGTATTAATATCTTCTTTATTGCAATAAACGTTTTATTTATTTCAATCAGTGCAAAATTTCAAAACTAATCGACACATAAAACCATATTATAGAATAACAATTTTTGTCATGGCACAAATCGCTGCTGTGTTACCTAATCTAATTGTGTAATGATAGATGTAGGATGCTTATTTTTATTGGATTACTATCAATGTACCTATAATGTTAAGGCAAATATGACTAAAATTAAAAAATAGTTTAAAAGAAATAGATGTATAAAATTTTATTTCACGAAATGTATATGCGGCCTCACCGTGTCTACTTCATAAATAAATACATACGCAGTTTGTCTAATTTTCTATAAATTTACTTTAGAATTTGTTGAAAACTACCTTGATAGTTTATTTGCTGTATTGTATCTGGCTTATAATACAAGTAAGTCATAAACATAACGTTAAAGAGGTCGCGTACATCATACTAATTTTTAAATAAAAACAGGTAAAGTTCGGTGTATTAAAAAAGTATTTCGTTAATAATATATACTGCTCAAAACAATTAGCGGAACTAGATTTTTCTCCTTTCTATTGCTTAAACTAAAATTAGATTTAAATTAACTTGTACGCTATTTTTTACTTTGTTAATTACCACAATTAATAAAAAAATTCAATTTGTATTTTTTTTATTAAAAAAAATTAAAATGTGCATTGTAGACGAAAAACTAATTGGTGATAAAAAAGGTCCATCAAAGAAATATTCTTATATCGTTTGAATATTCGTCTTTAGTGACTTTCAGTAACGTGTGTGGCCTCCATGAGCCCTAATCACGGCTTGACACCGACGCGGCATGCTTCGTATGATCCTCCGAATATCTTCTTGTGGAATTCGCTCCCATTCTTCAATCAACGCTTCAGTGAGCTGCTGCAGTGCTTGAGATGCAATCAGACGCTTCCGGATGCGCCTGTCAAGCAAGTCCCAAATGTGTTCAATTGGATTTAGGTCAGGGCTCATGGAAGGCCACTCCATTACACGGATTTCCTGCTGTCGTAAGTAATCTGACGTGATGGCTGCAGTATGCGGCCTGGCATTATCTTGCATTAAAAGAAAATCTGGGCCCATACCATATGCTGCGGGCCAAACATGATCTTCGAGCACATTTTCAATGTAAGTTTGAGCACACAAGCGCCCAGGAACAACGACGAGATCTGTGCGCTCGTCCAAACTAACTCCGCCCCAAACCATCACAGAGCCACATCCAAATTTGTCATATTCCTGGACTGCTGCTGGACTGTATCGCTCGCCTGGGCGTCTGTAAACACAGAGACGACCATCGCAACGAGTTAGACGGAATCGTGATTCGTCAGTAAAAAGCACTGGCCTCCAATGTCGAAGTTGCCAATTAGCGTGATTTTGCGCGAACTGTCGGCGAGCTTGTCTATGTTGAATTGTTAGACGCACAGCCCGAACTGGTCGGCGTGATCTCAAATTGGCTTCCAACAACTTATTTCTTACCGTCTGGTCGGAAATTTCTACACTAGTAGCCTTCCTTAGTGTATTTTGTAGATCTCTTGCAGTTGTGGTGCGGTTATGTAAAGCACAGTTGACGATGTAGCGATCTTGCAGACGTGTAGTTTTTCTCTTTCGACCTTGACCACGCCTTCGTGAGTATTCTCCCGTCTCACGGTATCGCTTCCAAAGTCTGTAGATAACAGAAGGGGCTACTCCTATATCATTTCCTACATAACGCATAGTTCGACCCTCTTCAAGCAAAGCGATAGCTCGGGAGACATGCAATTCAGTCAGATCTGGCATTATGACCTAAACTCACTCGCTTCAATGAATAACAATACTCAAAAGGCTCACTTCAATTTCTATTAATACTCAAAAGATTGAAAAAAAAACTACTTAAAATGTGTTTTCTGTGATTAGAAAGTAATGAAAATTCAAAGACGTCACTTTGTTTTTAGGTGTTTCTAGACACACTGCCACTTTATTATAGGACTACTAACCAAAACGCCGATGCTCTTTTGTTTTGTATTTTCTTCGACAATGCCTTAATATTATCTAGTGGCCAGTAATAATTAAAACCTTAAGTAAAAAGTTTAGTTCTACTTTAAAGTTTTGTTCCCGTTATTGTTTTGAGCAGTTATGTTGTTATTGTGTTGATGTTAAAAAAAATAATACCACAGAGCTAATAAGATAATAACGACTTTTATCAGAGACAATAATTGTCTATGTAAAGTCATACGGAAAATTTATTCAATTAAGTGGTAACACCGAGATCATATGATATTTCAATGGAGTAGCACGTCCGATAGGCGTCGACACAATTATACCTTTAGCCAGTGTTTAATTTTCTGGCTCAATATCGGCGGTTTTACGTGTTAGTGGTGTTTAAAATATAACTTTCAGCCATGGCGCTCAGCGATGCAGATGTTCAAAAACAGGTATTTACAAAAACTCGGTCACAATCGTTTTCCTTACATGTTCCAAATGTAATGAGTTTGTCAAGATGATTGATCCAAGACTAGAGCCAAAGGCGATGTAATATATTGATTGTAAAAATTAAAGAGAGGCTATACAGTTTTATGTATTTTGGCATGAACAATTTTGTCTTGAATTTAACTCCATATTTCCGTAAAATTTGTCAAGTTCAGAAGTTTGTGTAACCATGGGTCCTCTTTTACCAGATCAAGCACATGATGGCCTTCATCGAACAAGAGGCCAATGAAAAGGCCGAAGAAATCGATGCTAAGGCAGAGGAGGAGTTCAACATTGAAAAGGGCCGTCTTGTTCAACAGCAAAGGTTGAAGATCATGGAATACTATGAGAAGAAAGAGAAACAAGTTGAACTCCAAAAAAAAATGTAGGTGTAATTTTCTTACCAATGTTGCATATATACCTGTGTGGGGGTTTTCTTAAAAAATAAACATACTTATAACACCGCTTGAATTATTGTTATTATGATATATGGATTGGATTGGAAAAAACTCTTGTTTAAAAATTTTATTTTATTTCATAGATCTCATTTCATGGTGAATTTAAGGTTACTTTATGATAACTTAATAAAATCTTCCTAAAGCATATATTTGGTTATGAATGTAACATCACTAAATACATGCATAACTTACATACATAACTTAAATTAAGTAATAATTTATAAATATAGATATATTTGTAGGGCAGATGTTTATGTCCTTAAAGATCACATGACCATTGAAATTGTAATAAGTAATAAGCAGTATATGATTCTTTAGTTTTAAGTAAAAAATTGTAACTTATGTATTAATTTTGCAGCAAGTTCAATGGGAGTAGGTTAAAAAATTATTTAGAAAAATTATTTTAATCTTGTACTTCTATGTATGGTGTACTTATTTAAAATAATGTTAAATTATTTTCATTCTTCGTTTATGATGTGGAACTTTATAGATTTTCTTTCAAAAATTATCTAAGACACAGAAATAGCTTGGGGTGTTCACAAACTTCACAAAATATGGATATTCACTTATTTATTATTTTACCTACACAGCCAGTCATCAAACATGTTGAACCAAGCTCGTCTGAAGGTACTTAAAGTACGTGAAGACCATGTACGCAACGTACTTGACGAGGCCCGCAAACGCCTCGCTGAAGTTCCCAGTGACACCAAGCTGTACTCAGATCTTCTTGTTACACTCATGGTTCAGGCACTATTCCAAGTAAGATAAAGACTTGATGAAATGGGGTCAATAAATTTATTTATGATATTCAAAACATGGTATGGATTGCACATTATGAGCAATACTAAACATTTCAGTAATTTGTTGCTCTCTGAGGACTAAGAGTCCTCGTAAGATAAACAAGAAAATGAAAATTATATAACAAAAACAAGGATTTTTAAACATGATTCTTGTGATTATAAATAAAATTTTCTTTTTCCAGCTTGTTGAACCAACCGTGACTATCCGTGTAAGACAAGCAGACAAGGCCCTTGTAGAATCCCTGTTTGGCAAAGCCCAGCAGGACTACAAGGAGAAAATCAAGAAGGATGTTCAGTTGAAGCTTGACGCAGACAACTTCCTATCACCTGATACCTGCGGTGGAATTGAACTTATTGCTGCTAAGGGACGCATCAAGGTATGTGTATAAACTTTTAAAATGTTTAACTTTATGTATTTATGGTGTGTGCTAGTTACACATAAAAATAAAATAAATGTCAAATATAAAATAGGAGCACAATTAAGCCTATTCCTAAGCTCCATTCGATTATCATGACATCTGATTTGAAGTAGAAAATTTTGCTTTATTTTTCTACTTTGGTTTTATTGGCAGTTTGAGGCTGAACTAATATTTCTATTTAGGAGTAGGAATTAATGCTAAAGTTCTTATCGGAATTATTATAAAATTTTAGATTTCCAACACTTTGGAGTCCCGATTGGAGCTCATCGCTCAACAGCTGCTCCCGGAAATCCGTACAGCTCTGTTCGGACGCAACCCTAACCGTAAATTCTCCGATTAGACTATCACCCTATATTTGTTACTACTAACATTTAAACTTTCTAATTAGTACTAAATAAGTGTTTTATTTTGCCTAAATAATAATTATATATTTTAACATGTATTGCTGTTTAGAATATCTTGAGTAATAAGTCATCAGAAATGTTTATGTGAGATCATGTAAAGCTGAGACCTGGTTTTACAGTATGTGCATTAGTTTCGCCAAAATATTTTACTAACAATTCATTCGAATAGCCCATTTATATTAGAGGATGTAGTTTATAGGATTTTGGAAACGTTTAATGTTGCTATAGATCATGTATGGAATTTATAAAATATCTAACCTATTTCAGTATTAAGGCACAAGTTATGGGATACCTTCCTCAGAGGATGGTGTCTTCCTGTTTTCATTAACCTGAACTCATCTTCTAGGGAATAAATAATGACTGTAAGAATGAGGTATGACGGCAGCATCCTATGCTATGTCCACTTAAATCTAGATTTGACTGGGTACAGTGTAGTGTCATAAATCATTCTTGCAGTACAATACATTCCTTCCTGGCAATCTTCGTTTTTGGCTTGCTTAATGAGCACTATAGCTCATAATTTAAGATATGTATGTTTCAATTATGGCACTGTTAAAATTCTTATGTAAATATATAGATGTGTTAAAAGAAGTGTTTCATTTCTATTTTATGACATTAAGGTTTGACTTAACTACCTACTAGCTAAAATATGGCGAAGTGGCCGATGGCTGGCCATGCGTCATACTCGTGAACGGGTGCTACTTGTGGTGACTGGTCGTACTTGAATTCGTGTATGCGGTGATATTAGTTGTTTATACTACGTATTTGCGTGTTGTTCTCACGAGTGTGTAAGTGCGTGCTCCTATTTCACCATGCCTCCTGCTGATAGAGGACAAATCTTTGTTTTTAATTTATTTTTTTATTCTTTATTACTCAATATGTCATATGGAACATGGTGTAGTGGTTGCAGCTCCTTACAAGCATTGTGTAAAAAAACTTGGCGATTAAAAAGAGTGGCGGAGAGTTTATTGCCAGTTCTTCTCTTCCGTTCTACGACCTTGATTTGAGAACTGGCAGTAAATGTAAAATTAAATTCATTTAATATTTCTTTTTTTTGACGTTCATAAGTGTACATTGTTACCTACATGAATAAATAAATTTTAAATTTGAGTTGAATTTAAAGTGTACATTATCTTACCTATATGAATAAATGATTTTTTTTTGTTTGTTTACTTAAACTATGAAAAAATAAGTGATTCTGAAGTACTTCTATTTTGTTGAACTATTTTCGTCACTGTCTCGTTCATACACTAATAAGATGTAGTTAAAACAGAATAATTTGAAAAAATTTAGTTTCTGTGATAGATTTTTTTAAATCAACGAAGATGGACCCTTCTACCGACTATTAACATGTCGAGTTTATGATTTACTATGGATCAACATATTTATAGACCATTGAAGATTTTAGTGCACCTACACACTTGCACAAACTTTGTTTAATAATAAAACACTTTTCCTTAATATATCTTATTTATTTTATATAATTTGAATTTGTTCTAGTATTTATATTATTTAATCAATCTAATCTATTAGACACTAAATATACGTATGATTTACGAATATGAGTTTTTGTTAGAAATATCGATTACCTAAATACATACTTTCTACTATGTTATTGTGCTATCAAAATAAGAGTAATCTCTTCGCAAACCATGAGGTCATTGCTTATTAGCCATTCAGCTCTCATATTCAGCGCAGATTAGCTTGTTCGAGAAGTTATGTATGTTTCATAGCCTAGCTGATACCATTTATTTGGAAAATGTTCATGTTAGCATTACAAAATATTAGTATTATATTAATAAAATATAAATACATATACATATATTGTTTGTACCATGACATTAAAAAACAAATAACAATTACATTAACTATGTTAATAAATTATCTTACTGGAATCACATTATTCTATTAACCCTATATTATATATAGCTGACTGGTAATAATAATAACTATATATACTTAAATCATATTTAAGTACATCATTTGGTAAACCAAGCGATTATATTACTTATATTTGTTTAATCGTTTTCTGTGAAATACACTTTAGGATTTATAGTCCTGCCTACTAATCCAAGACTGCAATAGTAATTAATACATAAAAAAATGGGTAATATAGTATGGATAAATTTAAAACTAGTCCTGAAATGGCGGTAGGCCAAACAGTTCTGGTTTAAATTCCTCTAACGAATTTAGCACAAGCGTAGCCTGTGTGGTCAAACTTTTGTCTATACGAGGATCGGGAACCATGACAACTTGCATTCCAGCTGCGACGGCAGCTTTTACACCATTTACTGCATCTTCAAATACTAAACACTGCAACATAAGATACGAAGTTTAATTGTTATGTTACAACAATTATATTAATTAATTAAACAATGGAAGCGTGGAGCGTGTTGTAACCTTTTGCAACAAAAAGTTGCCAGTGTATCAATAAGTATAAGGAGCTCGAAACGGAATAATGGCTAGCTTTCGATAGCGTTTGGCAAAGGCACTGCCAATTTTCACGCTCCGTCAACTACGACTTTAAAGAGTAGTTCTCATTAAAGTCGTAGTTGACGGAGCGTGCCCCAATCTCTAATAGACCCATCAATGATGGCGTTCCGCAAGGCTGTGTCCTCTCGCATCCATTGCTATGGAGACAGCATCATTGATACATTATTCCGGCCATCCGAACATGTCCTGATCTGAAGTCGATGAGTGAGTAGCCGTAACAAACTTGTTTTCCAAATTGAATATATACTTGAGGAAGTTTCTGTGTAGAGAACTGTGGAATCGACTCCCGGGGGGGTCTTTCCTGAGAGATACCTCCCTCAATGGCCGGCAACGCACCCGCGATGGCTGCGATGACTTGCCCTTTCTGGTCGTCCCGTACGCTCGTTTGCCGAAAAAAAAACGTGTGTGTGTACTTATGTACACGCGTTAGAAGTTGTACTTCTTTGGCGTAACAAGATAAAAATTAATTTCATAAAACACTAAAGAAGAAAAAGTAGAAAAAACGACACTAACTTGCAATGGATGCAGATCAGAGTATACTAGAAAAATAAGGTGAAGTCTTACGCCTAGAAAAGTACCAAAAAAAGAGGATGATGAGGTGCTTGAAATTTAAACATGCCCGGCAGTGCATCGCAGCACTTCCATAAACATGCCATTATTTTGAGAAAGTATTCTGGTGATATTTATAAACGGGACTTATCGCTAAGTTTGCTTCCCGTACGTCAAAAACGTATCGGATATTGTTATTGTAAGTTTAATTTCAGACCCTTGCCCATAGACTGCCGTAATAAATTCCGCGTCAAAATTAAATGAAAAAATTGAATGTATACATACAAAACTAAGACAAATAATGGCAGAACAACTGAAGCCTAAATTTATTAATAAATATATCTATATTAGTAATAAAAATATTTCTTCATAAGTATAGCAAGCACAAGAATTGTATTTAGATAAAGCATTTAATGATAAAAATGTGCGATATCTTAAGGTTAGTTGAGATAAACTTCTTTTATCAACAGATAATGAAATTACTGAGTATTCACTCATTTAAAAAGTAGGGCAAGTAGATACTGAATCTAAATTGAAAGTCTACTTATACCATACATTAAAATTTATATTCCTTTGTCAGGAAATATGTATAGAAATCTTACTATATAGTGTCATAAACATGGAAACAAAAATGTATACATAATGGACAAAAGAAAAAATTTTAATGTAACTGGAAATGAATATGAAATATTAATTAGTTTTCAGTCTTTTAAAATTAGCATTTTAAGTACATAAATATACACTTAACTTACTTTTTCAGGTACAGGTTTATAAGGGAATTTCATTGCTGTTACTAAAAATATGTCTGGATGAGGCTTTCCATTCTTTACTGAAGGGTCTGAGGATCCAAATGTTTTATATGGAAACAATGAGAAAAATTCTGTATAATGTTTATCTATTTTGCAATGGTAGCTATCTTCTCCAGAACTTGTAGCTAAAGCTATGGGTATTTTGTGTTGGTACAAATGTTCAACAAGTCGTTTAGCACCTGCAACCAATATAAAAGATGTATTACTTTATTTTGTATTGTTATTATAATTAGAGGGTGTGGATGGAATCAAGAGACATATTTTAGGAAAGGTATTAGCAAATATTGGCAAGAAATAAAGCCAACTTTTAACATATGACCATTTGTTTATAGTTCTTTTATATTTAAACCTCTTAAAGTCAATAATGACTATACAGGCTCAGGATATAATAAATAAGTATATATTTAAAAAGGCTTCATAATATCCGTTTTGTATTTGTAAAGTGTGTATATACTGGCATACAAGAAGTTGCCTTGGTAACAAACTTGTTAAAAGAAAAATATTAAGTTGATTTAAAAATGTCTTACAGAAAAATATTTTATTTCTTTAATATAAATAAAGCCTTAAATCTTGGTCTATTTCTCTAGTTCACTTGTTAAAACTTTACATAATTATTATTTATAGGAAGTCATAGAAAAGATTCAAGAGAAAATTTCAAAACATCAACCTGGCATTAACTGGCAATCAGCAAAAATACTTTCTCTTTTTTTACATTCTTCTAGAAACTCTTCTGCGGTCATTGGAAGGTCAAGTTCTCTAATAACAATTGAAGCACTTTCAAGTGCTTGTGTTCCCATTAGTTTTAACTTAACATCAAATGTATATTCCTTCCCATACTTTGACACTATACTTCGAAACAGCTCAGTGTACAAATCTTCAGTATCTGAAATATTTATTGTTTTAGTTAATGAAAAAATATTGCTTTTAAAGTTATTTGAAAATGAATCGAAGATTAATATCCATTAACAAAAGTAAATTACTCACTTAGTAATAGACCATCCATATCAAAAAGAACATGTGTTACAGGTTTAACATCCATGTTAGTTACTTGGTAATGTAGATTAATATGTAGTTTCTGTAAATTTTAATAAAATCAATTTAACCTTATATACGAAATTTGAATAAACTTCTACGAACTCGTCCAGTGTCCACACTATATTATGCAAAAGATTAATAAATTTTATTTTTATAATGAAGTGTTGCCAACTCTCGATACAGTAGGCATGTCGATTTAAAATCGATTAATCGAAAAATCGATTATTTAGAGTAATATAATCGATTTTTCAGATCGATTTTGAACCCTACGTCGATTCAATGAATCGATTCATAAACCTCCTGAATCGGACCGATCCATTCAAAGAACTAGCGAATTAGTGATAATCTTCCTCAATTGGTTGTGGTATTTAGTTTTTTTAATTTTTTGCTGTTGTCGGACGCAAAAGCAACTGGTAGTACTTGGTCAATAATTTGAACGCGTCATAGAGTAAATATTTATGAACTGGGAAATATAATTTCTTGTTAAATTTGTATTTAACTTTAATAAAGTTTTATAAACTTAAAATTTAATTAATTTATTAACCGACTTACAAGTACTTAGGCGAGACTAGAAATTTAAACTGCCACATTAGTTTAGTGGTCGCAAGCACTACTGCTGAGCAAAAGATCCTGGGTTCGATTCCCACCTCTACCTATTCTTTCGAAGGAATATAGGCGTGATATTATGTTTATTAATTTAATAATACTTCTATCCAATTACTTGTATTTGCAGTAAATGGTCATCAATAATGTCCTGTATCTTTATTAGGCAATTAGTCATGTTTGAAATTGGCTCGATTAATCGAAAATCGATCTTTTAATGCTCGATTTAAACAAGAATCGATTCTAGTATGTCCGATTTGAATCGAATCGGAGATCGATATTTTTTAAAATTAATCGACATGCTTACGATACAGCCGAAAAATCCGGAAAAGCACCAAAGTTTGTATTTTTTTAATTTAATCGATTGATTTTTGTGGTTAATTTAAAATAAACACCTTAAATATTTTAATTATTATGGTTTTATTAAATATAAATATGTAACCGAGTCGTATAAATATTTAAAAAAAAGGTACCTAATGCTATTTTGACTAAGATATTAAGTAGGTAAAAATATATATGTATATATTAAATTTATATTCCAATTTGACGGTTAAAACATTATATAACTTATTAGTGTAAATAGTTAAAGAATAACTAAATGTACATTATAGTAGTTTATCTTATTCGACTGAATAGCAAAAGCATTTTAGGACTATTTCACCGTTAAAACATAATTACGAAAGACATAATAACCACACATTACGACGAATGTCTGAAATGTAATAATTTATTACCACTCTTTTCGCGAAAATATTATGACGTTAGTCAAACAGAGATAGTACCAAACTAAATCTTTATGGTTGTTTCAGAACTATAACATTAGCTAAATGTATAGTAGATGCATCACCCAAGGAAGTCAAAATTGAGATAACAAGCAAGCGATATTTAATTGATTAATTTTGTTGTAACAGAGGCTAGAGAGGAATCTAATTAAAATACCTGTTTGCTTATATTTACATATGTAAGCGATAAGTAAATTTTCGTTAAATAAACCATCTAGATCGTAGGAGCATGTACAAAATAATATTATATAAAAGTAGGTGTTATACCTAATAGAAAGTAATTAATTTAATAACCACCAATGCTTAATTATTCTTTATTATATTTATTTGATTGCATTATAGAGATTTATTATTTTATAACGCTAAAAACATTGACAATATATTATAGTGTTATATTATTAACATTAATTACATTTTTCTACGAATTTATAAATATTTAATTGGCTGCATCATCTTAGCCGCAAAATTATACAAAATTATATACACAACTTATGAAAATATATTTTCCAAATAAAAATTTAGGCCAAACTTTGGATTGTTATTAATGTAAGTGTAATTTTTAAATAGAATTTTGTTACCTATTGAGCAATTTATTAACCAGTAAAATCTACATATTTAATTTTTTCACTAGTGATCTATTTTCCTCAATTTGAACAATTTGCGGAACCCACAACGACAACAACAGTAGTTAGAATCAGTACAGTTACACTTGCCTATAAAACTATTACCTTATTTTAACTATTACCATTTGAATGAAATACATATATGTATATCTAACATTGATTTACAAAAAAACCCAAGATGCACACTCAACGTCTAAAAAACGTCCTCGAAAAATGAGCGCAACATTCTAAATTGTGCGCTCATTTCAAATAGTCTCGCGTCGCTCGCGTCTGGGAGCAGTCGTTAAAAATATCAAAATGTTCTGTGAGAAATTGTAAAAATATTACGTCAAGAAGGCTAAAAAAGGATGGGATATCGTATTTTCGGTAAGTAAAAAACTTTATTGATTAGTTTTTGTTGTTTTAATGACTGATTGTTATAATCAGCCTACACAGTACACTAGTACACTGCGTTGTAATAACAACTTTAAACAATTCGCGTAAGGTTGATTTTGCAATAATATTTGTTTGTAACTTATAGAAAGAGACAGAAATAGTTTGCGGGACACTTTCGAGCGTGACTTTTATTCGAGACTGCATCTTGGGTTTTTTGTACATATCAATGATATCTAAATAAAAATATGTAGCTATATAGTTAGTGTAGCGACAAACGCTATTGTTTCAGCTTACTAATATAAAATTATATTATATGGGAGTGACATTAACACATAAGCACACCCTTCGTGACTACTTTTATATAAATACAAAAGGCGCCACTAGGCCACCGTTGCAAAGAATTTGTATGGCTCAAGGAATTTCTTTTGTTTTTTAGTTGGACCACAAAATTAGAACAAACGCATGTCAACAATAACTTACATACGAAAATAAAATAGTAACTCAAAGCGAATTTGTTTGGTTTAATATTTTAAATATACTTCTTCTTAGTTTTTTTAGGTGTAAGAAGGTATCGCTATATTACCACCAGTACATTTATATGACTAGATGGGATACGTCAGGAGTGTAGGCGGGACTGTAACGTGGTATACGTGGCACGTCGTCCCTTCTTCTAGCTCCTCTATCAACAACAAGGCTAATACTCCCAGCTTCCTTCAAACCATTGGATTTGGCACGCCTCTGTGATGGTAATATTGCCGCTCGTAATGTCTTTCGTTTCTGGAAAAAAATAAAAGTTACTTTATGTTCGTGGATTCTGCTGTACATTATATTGTACTTACAAAGCTGTTTCCCAAGCGGCATTACTAAGTAAGAGATGAAGTAAAGAAATAAAAACACTCGCAAGATTGTTTATTTAAAATAAATGTACTTAACATAAATTTGGTATAATAATAACAACAAAACAAAACAAAACAAAATTTATTTATTCATGTAGGTAACAATGTACACTTATGAACGTCAAAAAATTTAAAAATTGTGAATTTACATTTACTTTTACTGCCAGTTCTCAAATCAAGGGCGTAGAACGGAAGAGAAGAACTGGCAATAAACTCTCCGCCACTCTTTTTAATCGCCAAGTTTTTTTTTTTTTTACACAATGCTTGTAAGGAGCTGCGACCACTACACCATGTTCCATATGACATATTGAGTAATAAAGAATAAAAAAAACAAATTAAAAACAAAGATTTGTCCTCTATCAGCAGGAGGCATGGTGAAATAGGAGCACGCACTTACACACTCGTGAGAACAACACGCAAATACGTAGTATAAACAACTAATATCACCGCATACACGAATTCAAGTACGACCAGTCACCACAAGTAGCACCCGTTCACGAGTATGACGCATGGCCAGCCATCGGCCCCCTCGCCATATTTTAGGGAGAGAGACAACCCGACGCATGGACGCCGCCACAAGCAATGACATTTGAGTGAGCATGACGATCCTTGAAATGTGCACTTGGCTACACAAGAAAATAGTAATAATACTAATTATGCTGAAATAATTTGATACCACATGAATCACGGTTTGTTCCCACTTTACATTAAAAAAGTCGTAGATGTCGACGATCGCCCCATAGTCTGAAAATGCAGCCGAGAGATTCTTAATACTTGAAACCCAAATTTATTATGACAAATTCCTTGGTTTTTATGAATTTCAACTCCAAAATCATAAAAAGTTAACACGTAATGATTTATTTTAATTGAAATTAAAAACCATTTTTAAGTTTAATTAGTTTTCATTACTTTTCTCATTTCATTTTTTCATTCCATAGACATCTAGAACTAACTGACAGCTGAGCATTAAAATCAATACATCTATAAATTTAGACTAACAAAAGCATATCTACATGATGATGATAAATTATTTACTAATGTATATATTGTATGCTAGTTTTTTCGCCGACATCTGATTCCAATTGGATGACTTTTGCTCGATTTACCTCGACTGCACCACGCCAGCGATCGGCTGCGTGTCGTGCTATTTCCATTCTCTTCTGTTTCTTTATTTGATGCTTCTTATACACGACTTCAATAACAATGAGGACGATTCCGCCGATGATACCAGCTAATACCAATATAAATACGCCCGCCATGTTTTTTAAACCCAAAGTGTTTGGCGTTTTTTCGTTTTCCTCGCAATTTAACATGTTGTTTTGTAATATCCACTTGTTGTCAAACGATTCCATTATACCGCCTAAAATAAAACACATTTCTCGTCAGTGGAGATCGTGATTATTTAGTCTAGAATTGTCGAGACTTTGTTTAATCCATTGTAACTTTTCAACGTCGGGCACCCCAGAAAGCCGGCTTATTTTATCCCTAGTTTATCACTTAAAGACAACACGTTGAATTTTTGTGTTGACATTTTAAGTACAGAGGGTAGACATTTTGTATCTATGTAGAAAGTCGAAAACTAAAATTGTGAAGTACGACTAAGCCCCCAGGTACAGGAGGTACGTATAGGCTTGACAAACAAGTCGGTTTGCACATTTTGCTTTTTAATAGACATCCTCGAACTATAATTTTAATTAAATAAGACTCATTTAGTTTAAATTAAATAAGGTCACTCAAAATTAAAGAATGAGTCATAAATATCAAAAGTTAAATGCGTTTAACTGTCCCTTAAAGAAGTATAGATAGACAATATCATGTTTATGATCTATCTCACTTTATGAGGTTTACCCGTGAAAAATGACTCACTTTTGGAGGTTTCATGTTTCTTACTTTCAGTTTTACGTTTTAAGAGGTCAAAATCACGGGTCCCAGTAAATACTCTCAGTAATAGTGTTTTCTTGCTTACCCACTTGTCACTCACTCAGAATTATTTTAATTTGTTATTCATGGGTAAATGGAAAAAGACCTTACTTTCATGAAAGTCCAATATCGCCAGTGTAACTAAATCTGCCCATGGGGATCCCTTTTGAAGTCCCACCCCATAGCCTGACCTTCCGAACAGTTCCCCAGCGGTCACAAGTTCGCAATCCTGCGCAGCTTCGAATTCTAATCGTGAAGAATCCCAAATGAACGCCATTAACTTCCTGAAAAAAAAAGACATTTTTAAGACATTGAATGCTTAAACAACGGATACAAAGTAATACCTTTTTATGGTGATTAAGTAATTTGAATGTTTTAAATATGACTGTATATATTTTTATTAAAAAAAATATTTTCCGATCACAGTGGTCGGCATACAGCTCGTTGGGTGCCGAAATACTCGGATCCCAGAGCTAGGGGTGGCAATTAAAAAAATGAACGGGGCGCTCACACGCAATCGAACGGGCGACACCGCTACTATGGCGACTCCACTCGAGGAAAGAGTACAAGAGCAGTAGACCCATGACTACTGCTCTGCTGCCATCAAATAATCAGCACGCACCAAAGAAAACGAGTAAAGCAACACGCTTACCAAGGAATATAGTAAATTACGAATCCAAATTCACGATTTTTAAAAACATCCGCTATTATCAAAAGATATTTAAATTATTGTATTGAAATAGGATTCAAATCGTCGTCAAATTTTCATTAGAACTCAACAGGGTTAGGAGTTTCAATGCCTACCAATTGATGTTTTATGACAGCAGATAGGGTAATGACATTATAACTAGGTTTATTTTGATTCCTCAAACTCCATGCTTGATGATGATACATTTATGTATATAGAACCTACCCGTCCTTAACATCTTGTATAGCCAGTTCAGCATTATCATAGTTATTGGCTTCCATAGTACGATACATATTCGACAATTCCACCTGCCGACGGAAGTACATGTCCACAGCCGAACCTTTCACTGTAGCGCATGTTAAGTTCTCCAATGTGTTACGAAGCTAAAAAAGTAAAAACTTAGCTAGCTTTTATTTATATAATACATATATATAAAAATGTGTGCGTGTACTAGCGTACACAAGTGAAACTTCTTTATGACCTTATTTTTCGAAAAATGATCGACTATAATATGCAATTTTACAGAAATTGGTTAAACAAAGTTAAATTATAGAAATATTCAAATAAATAATAAAAACTAAATATAAATTCTGATATATATTATATATTTTTTGTAAATTAATTAACTAATTTTTACTGAATTAGAATAACAATTTGATTAATTATAATATAATTATTACTATCATTGTTATCGTTATTATATATTTTTGATATTAATGGCTTCGAATCTCTTCGAATCAACCGTGTTACTAGTGTCAAGAAAAAGATGGCGCTTAACAGATAAATGTGACGCGTAACCGAAACAAGTGACGGGAAATTTCCAAGGCCGATAAAGATTTCATTACATATATAAAAAATACCTAATGTTTACTCAAAACGGTACCCATTTTTAATTTCCTACAAATAAACTTACCCTTGCATCATTAATGCCACTTAACTTAGTTTTGGGCCTCTCAAGCACAAGGAAAGCAGCTAAGTTGGCTGTGTATGATGCAACTATGATCATCGCAAAACCAGCCCATACCATGCCTAAAACGCGAGCGGAGAAACTGCGGGGAGTTCCTGTAAAAATAAAGAGACAAGTAGAAAAGGTAATATTGTGTTTAGTTAACGAGATGAACAATCATTTAATACGACTAATTCTGTAAAGTATTACAGACGAGGATTAAAGTAATTAAGTTACGTATTAAGTTTTAGAGTATAGAAGTTTTCTATGACCAAACAAAAGATAAGCTGATTCTGCTACGTTCAACTTCTGTGTCTGAAAACATTTACCAAACCTATTGAGTTAAAGTGATCAGATCTGAGTCCAAGGTTGGTTGCTTGGATAGATGGATGGTCCATTTTATACATATAATATAATTAGATTAGATACCTACAGCTTTCATAGAGCACTTTTGTTTAAACTCTAAAGTAGTTTGATTGTTTATATCATTTTCAGTGTATGAACTAATTGTTGAGTAAAAATCGCACTGGACAAGTTCAATGCATCCTCATAAAATAGGAGCACAATTAAGCCTATTCCTAAGCTCCATTCGATTATCATGACATCTGATTTGAAGTAGAAAATTTTGCTTTATTTTTCTACTTTGGTTTTATTGGCAGTTAGTTTAAGGCTGAACTAATATTTCTATTTAGGAGTAGGAATTAATGCTAAAGTTCTTATCTTATTAATAATTATTTTATTGAATTATTATAAAATTTTAGATTTCCAACACTTTGGAGTCCCGATTGGAGCTCATTGCTCAACAGCTGTCCCGGAAATCCGTACAGCTCTGTTCGGACGCAACCCTAACCGTAAATTCTCCGATTAGACTATCACCCTATATTTGTTACTACTAATATTTAAACTTTCTAATTAGTACTAAATAAGTGTTTTATTTTGCCTAAATAATAATTATATATTTTAACATGTATTGCTGTTTAGAATATCTTGAGTAATAAGTCATCAGAAATGTTTATGTGAGATCATGGAAAGCTGAGACCTGGTTTTACAGTATGTGCATTAGTTTCGCCAAAATATTTTACTAACAATTCATTCGAATAGCCCATTTATATTAGAGGATGTAGTTTATAGGATTTTGGAAACGTTTAATGTTGCTATAGATCATGTATGGAATTTATAAAATATCTAACCTATTTCAGTATTAAGGCACAAGTTATGGGATACCTTCCTCAGAGGATGGTGTCTTCCTGTTTTCATTAACCTGAACTTCTAGGGAATAAATAATGACTGTAAGAATGAGGTATGACGGCAGCATCCTATGCTATGTCCACTTAAATCTAGATTTGACTGGGTACAGTGTAGTGTCATAAATCATTCTTGCAGTACAATACATTCCTTCCTGGCAATCTTCGTTTTTGGCTTGCTTAATGAGCTCATAATTTAAGATATGTATGTTTCAATTATGGCACTGTTAAAATTCTTATGTAAATATATAGATGTGTTAAAAGAAGTGTTTCATTTCTATTTTATGACATTAAGGTTTGACTTAACTACCTACTAGCTAAAATATGGCGAGGTGGCCGATGGCTGGCCATGCGTCATACTCGTGAACGGGTGCTACTCGTGGTGACTGGTCGTACTTGAATTCGTGTATGCGGTGATATTAGTTGTTTATACTACGTATTTGCGTGTTGTTCTCACGGGTATGTAAGTGCGTGCTCCTGTTCCACCATGCCTTCTGCTGATAGAGGACAAATCTTTGTTTTTAATTTATTTTATTATTCTTTATTACTCAAGATGTCATATGGAACATGGTGTAATGGTTGCAGCTTACAAACATTATGTAAAAACACTTGGCGATTAAAGAGTGGCGGAGAGTTTATTGCCAGTTCTTCTCTTCCGTTCTACACCCTTGATTTGAGAACTGGCAGTAAATGTAAAATTAGAATCATTTAATGAATATTTCTTTTTTTGACGTTCATAAGTGTACATTATCTTACCTATATGAATAAATGATTTTTTTTTGTGTTTACTTAAACTATGACAAAATAAGTGATTCTGAAGTACTTCTATTTTGTTGAACTATTTTCGTCACTGTCTCGTTCATACACTACTAAGATGTAGTTAAAACAGAATAATTTGAAAAAAATTAGTTTCTGTGATAGATTTTTTTAAATCAACGAAGAAGATGGACCCTTCTACCGACTATTAACATGTCGAGTTTATGATTTACTATGGATCAACATATTTATAGACCATTGAAGATTTTAGTGCACCTACACACTTGCACAAACTTTGTTTAATAATAAAACACTATTCCTTAATATATCTTATTTATTTTATATAATTTGAATTTGTTCTAGTATTTATATTATTTAATCAATCTAATCTATTAGACACTAAATATACGTATGATTTACGAATATGAGTTTTTGTTAGAAATATCGATTACCTAAATACATACTTTCTACTATGTTATTGTGCTATCAAAATAAGAGTAATCTCTTCGCAAACCATGAGGTCATTGCTTATTAGCCATTCAGCTCTCATATTCAGCGCAGATTAGCTTGTTCGAGAAGTTATGTATGTTTCATAGCCTAGCTGATACCATTTATTTGGAAAATGTTCATGTTAGCATTACAAAATATTAGTATTATATTAATAAAATACATATACATATATTGTTTGTACCATGACATTAAAAAACAAATAATTACATTAACTATGTTAATAAATTATCTTACTGGAATCACATTATTCTATTAACCCTATATTATATATAGCTGACTGGTAATAATAATAACTATATACTTAAATCATATTTAAGTACATCATTTGGTAAACCAAGCGATTATATTACTTATATTTGTTTAATCGTTTTCTGTGAAATACACTTTAGGATTTATAGTCCTGCCTACTAATCCAAGACTGCAATAGTAATTAATACATAAAAAAATGGGTAATATAGTATGGATAAATTTAAAACTAGTCCTGAAATGGCGGTAGGCCAAACAGTTCTGGTTTAAATTCCTCTAACGAATTTAGCACAAGCGTAGCCTGTGTGGTCAAACTTTTGTCTATACGAGGATCGGGAACCATGACAACTTGCATTCCAGCTGCGACGGCAGCTTTTACACCATTTACTGCATCTTCAAATACTAAACACTGCAACATAAGATACGAAGTTTAATTGTTATGTTACAACAATTATATTAATTAATTAAACAATGGAAGCGTGGAGCGTGTTGTAACCTTTTGCAACAAAAAGTTGCCAGTGTATCAATAAATATAAGGAGCTCGAAACGTAATAATGGCTAGCTTTCGATAGCGTTTGGCAAAGGCACTGCCAATTTTCACGCTCCGTCAACTACGACTTTAATGAGTAGTTCTCATTAAAGTCGTAGTTGACGGAGCGTGCCCCAATCTCTAATAGACCCATCAATGATGGCGTTCCGCAAGGCTGTGTCCTCTCGCATCCATTGCTATGGAGACAGCATCATTGATACATTATTCCGGCCATCCGAACATGTCCTGATCTGAAGTCGATGAGTGAGTAGCCGTAACAAACTTGTTTTCCAAATTGAATATATACGTGAGGAAGTTTCTGTGTCGGGTAGTAGCAACCTTATTAATTTTAACCTTCCATAGACTCAGGTTTAATCGTTTTCTAGCAAGACTACTACACTAGAGAACTGTGGAATCGACTCCCGGGGGGTCTTCCCTGAGAGATACCTCCCTCAATGGCCGGCAACGCACCCGCGATGGCTGCGATGACTTGCCCTTTCTGGTCGTGAAACGTGTGTGTGTACTTATGTACACGCGTTAGAAGTTGTACTTCTTTGGCGTAGCAAGATAAAAATTAAATTCATTCGCCTTATTCTACTTTTGTAGAAAAAACGACACTAACTTGCAATTGATGCAGTTCAGAGTATACTAGAAGAATAAGGTGGAGTCTTACGTTTAGAAAAGTACCAAAAAAAGAGGATGATGAGGTGTTTGGCAAATTTAAACATGCCCGGCAGTGTATCGCAGCACTTCCATAAACATGCCATTATTTTGAGAAAGTATTCTGGTGATATTTAGAAACGAGACTTATCGCTAAGTTTGCTTCCCGTACGTCAAAAACATATCGGATATTGGTAAGTTTAATTTCAGACCCTTGCCCATAGACTCTGCCGTAATAAATTCCGCGTCAAAATTAAATGAAAAAATTGAATGTATATATACAAAACTAAGGCATTAAAAATAATGGCAGAACAACTGAAGCCTAAATTTATTAATAAATATATCTATATTAGTAATAAAAATATTTCTTCATAAATATAGCAAGCACAAGAATTGTATTTAGATAAAGCATTTAATGATAAAAATGTGCGATATCTTAAGGTTAGTTGAGATAAACTTCTTTTATCAACAGATAATGAAATTACTGAGTATTCACTCATTTAAAAAGTAGGGCAAGTAGATACTGAATCTAAATTGAAAGTCTACTTATACCATACATTAAAATTTATATTCCTTTGTCAGGAAATATGTATAGAAATCTTACTATATAGTGTCATAAACATGGAAACAAAAATGTATACATAATGGACAAAAGAAAAAATTTTAATGTAACTGGAAATGAATATGAAATATTAATTAGTTTTCAGTCTTTTAAAATTAGCATTTTAAGTACATAAATATACACTTAACTTACTTTTTCAGGTACAGGTTTATAAGGGAATTTCATTGCTGTTACTAAAAATATGTCTGGATGAGGCTTTCCATTCTTTACTGAAGGGTCTGAGGATCCAAATGTTTTATATGGAAACAATGAGAAAAATTCTGTATAATGTTTATCTATTTTGCAATGGTAGCTATCTTCTCCAGAACTTGTAGCTAAAGCTATGGGTATTTTGTGTTGGTACAAATGTTCAACAAGTCGTTTAGCACCTGCAACCAATATAAAAGATGTATTACTTTATTTTGTATTGTTATTATAATTAGAGGGTGTGGATGGAATCAAGAGACATATTTTAGGAAAGGTATTAGCAAATATTGGCAACAAATAAAGCCAACTTTTAACATATGACCATTTGTTTATAGTTCTTTTATATTTAAACCTCTTAAAGTCAATAATGACTATACAGGCTCAGGATATAATAAATATATATTTAAAAAGGCTTCATAATATCCGTTTTGTATTTGTAAAGTGTGTATATACTGGCATACAAGAAGTTGCCTTGGTAACAAACTTGTTAAAAGAAAAATATTAAGTTGATTTAAAAATGTCTTACAGAAAAATATTGTATTTCTTTAATATAAATAAAGCCTTAAATCTTGGTCTATTTCTCTAGTTCACTTGTTAAAACTTTACATAATTATTATTTATAGGAAGTCATAGAAAAGATTCAAGAGAAAATTTCAAAACATCAACCTGGCATTAACTGGCAATCAGCAAAAATACTTTCTCTTTTTTTACATTCTTCTAGAAACTCTTCTGCGGTCATTGGAAGGTCAAGTTCTCTAATAACAATTGAAGCACTTTCAAGTGCTTGTGTTCCCATTAGTTTTAACTTAACATCAAATGTATATTCCTTCCCATACTTTGACACTATACTTCGAAACAGCTCAGTGTACAAATCTTCAGTATCTGAAATATTTATTGTTTTAGTTAATGAAAAAATATTGCTTTTAAAGTTATTTGAAAATGAATCGAAGATTAATATCCATTAACAAAAGTAAATTACTCACTTAGTAATAGACCATCCATATCAAAAAGAACATGTGTTACAGGTTTAACATCCATGTTAGTTACTTGGTAATGTAAATTAATATGTAGTTTCTGTAAATTTTAATCCTCAATAAAATCAATTTAACCTTATATACGAAATTTGAATAAACTTCTACGAACTCGTCCAGTGTCCACACAATATTATGCAAAAGATTAATAAATTTTATTTTTATAATGAAGTATTGCCAACTCTCGATACAGTAGGCATGTCGATTTAAAATCGATTAATCGAAAAATCGATTATTTAGAGTAATATAATCGATTTTTCAGATCGATTTTGAACCCTACGTCGATTCAATGAATCGATTCATAAACCTCCCGAATCGGACCGATCCATTCAAAGAACTAGCGAATTAGTGATAATCTTCCTAAATTGGTTGCGGTATGTAGTTTTTTTAATTTTTTGCTTACAGATTGAAATACCGGATGATGGCGGTGATACTGAAGTGTGTCCTACGAGTTCAATGTTTAATTTAGAAATTGAAAAGTAATTCAAATCTCCTACCACTTCTCTAAGCACGGGGTCAGTTTTGGATACACCTCGAAAAGTTCGCATAAAAAGTGAACTTCACAAATGCCGCAAAAGGTTAATTAGCAAGGAAAAAGTCATTAACAACTTAAGAAAAAAGAATTCGAGACTTGTTAAAAAGACTATTTCACTAAACAATGCGTTAACCATTAAAAGTTGATTAATATGTAAGTTAAAATGTTCTAATTAATACAAGTCTGATTTTGCATGTATTTCGTATTTTATTTTAGTTCCTAATTCTGGGGTGCTAAGCACCCCACGCGACCGCTTATGCAACTTTGTAGACGCGCCCAATTAAGGGTTAAATGTTTTAACGAAAAGATTTAAATCGTTTTGAACCAAATATTTGAATAAACAATTTTAACAGTTATTATTTGTTTTTTTATGTACCCATAGGCTACCTAAAAACATATTAATGCACAAATAAAAGTACATTTATGTGTTTAAAACACAATTTAACAAACTCTTAAAATACTAAATACATAGTAATGTATTGTATTTCAAATTTTTAGGTTCACATAACTATAGTTTACGCTCTTCCGAAAACTATATCCTTGAAATCCCATCTCACAACTCCTCTTTTCTTGGCGATTCCTTTAAGGTTTCAGCAGTTCGGCTATGGAATTCACTTCCCGTCACTATTCGCTTAGCTCCTTCTCTATCTTCCTTTAAATTTCTGCTGTATAAACATTACCTGTCCACGTCACATCACTAACTACTAACTGACGTAAGACCGATCTCGAATTGGATTGTCATGATTCATGTGCACTGTTTACTTTTTGTTTTGTTTTATGTAACTTGTATCAGTTTAGTTTATTTTTATTTCTTTTTGTTTCTGTTAAGTATGTTTCTTTTTTGTATTCCCTTTTCTATTTTTGCACTTCTTGCCTACCTTATCTAACATACTCATAGTGGTTTTTTCCTTTACTCACAGTGGTTGTCTGGAAGAAATCGCTCTAAAGCGATAAGGCCGCCAGTTGCTTGTTATTAAATAATGTTTAATATTTTCCTTTTATGTAATGCAACGAAGTGTTAATAAATAAATAAATAAAAATAAATGAAAAAAAAAGTCATGTTCGACTCCACTCAATACCTTGTCCTACCGACCACGGTCGGTCGTAAAATTTTATTGCTTTAAGTACACTGCGTTGTAATAACAACTTTAAACAATTCACATAAGGTTGATTTTGCATTAATATTTGCTTATTACTTATAGAAAGAGACAGAAATAGTTTTCGGGACATTTTCGAGCGTTACTTTTATTCGAGACTGCATCTTGGGTTTTTTGTATATCAATGATATCTAAATAAAAATATGTAGCTATAAAGTTAGTGTAGCGACAAACGCTATTGTTTCAGCTTACTAATATAAAATTATATTATATGGGAGTGACATTAACACATAAGCACACCCTTCGAGACTACTTTTATATAAATACAAAAGGCGCCACTAGGCCACCGTTGCAAAGAATTTGTATGGCTCAAGGAATCTCTTTTTTTTTAAATTGGACCACAAAATTCGAACAAACACATGTCAACATTAACTTACATACGAAAATAAAATAGTAACTCAAAACGAATTTGTTTGGTTTAATATTTTAAATATACTTCTTCTTAGTTTTTTTAGGTGTAAGAGGGTATCGCTATATTACCACCAGTACATTTATATGACTAGATGGGATACGTCAGGAGTGAAGGCGGGACTGTAACGTGGTATACGTGGCACGTCGTCCCTTCTTCTAGCTCCTCTATCAACAACAAGGCTAATACTCCCAGCTTCCTTCAAACCATTGGATTTGGCACGCCTCTGTGATGGTAATATTGCCGCTCGTAATGACTTTCGTTTCTGGAAAAAAATAAAAGTTACTTTATGTTCGTGGATTCTGCTGTACATTATATTGTACTTACAAAGCTGTTTCCCAAGCGGCATTACTAAGTAAGAGATGAAGTAAAGAAATAAAAACACTCGCAAGATTGTTTATTTAAAATAAATGTACTTAACATAAATTTGGTATAATAATACTTGAAACCCAAATTTATTATGACAAATTCCATGGTTTTTATGAATTTCAACTCCAAAATCATAAAAAGTTAACACGTAATGATTTATTTTAATTGAAATTAAAAACCATTTTTAAGTTTAATTAGTTTTCATTACTTTTCTCATTTCATTTTTTCATTCCATAGACATCTAGAACTAAATGACAGCTGAGCATTAAAATCAATACATCTATAAATTTAGACTAACAAAAGCATATCTACATGATGATGATAAATCATTTACTAATGTATATATTGTATGCTAGTTTTTTCGCCGACATCTGATTCCAATTGGATGACTTTTGCTCGATTTACCTCGACTGCACCACGCCAGCGATCGGCTGCGTGTCGTGCTATTTCCATTCTCTTCTGTTTCTTTATTTGATGCTTCTTATACACGACTTCAATAATAATGAGGACGATTCCGCCGATGATACCAGCTAATACCAATATAAATACGCCCGCCATGTTTTTTAAACCCAAAGTGTTTGGCGTTTTTTCGTTTTCCTCGCAATTTAACATGTTGTTTTGTAATATCCACTTGTTGTCAAACGATTCCATTATACCGCCTAAAATAAAACACATTTCTCGTCAGTGGAGATCGTGATTATTTAGTCTAGAATTGTCGAGACTTTGTTTAATCCATTGTAACTTTTCAACGTCGGGCACCCCAGAAAGCCGGCTTATTTTATCCCTAGTTTATCACTTAAAGACAACACGTTGAATTTTTGTGTTGACATTTTAAGTACAGAGGGTAGACATTTTGTATCTATGTAGAAAGTCGAAAACTAAAATTGTGAAGTACGACTAAGCCCCCAGGTACAGGAGGTACGTATAGGCTTGACAAACAAGTCGGTTTGCACATTTTGCTTTTTAATAGACATCCTCGAACTATAATTTTAATTAAATAAGACTCATTTAGTTTAAATTAAATAAGGTCACTCAAAATTAAAGAATGAGTCATAAATATCAAAAGTTAAATGCGTTTAACTGTCCCTTATAGAAGTATAGATAGACAATATCATGTTTATGATCTATCTCACTTTACGAGGTTTACCCGTGAAAAATGACTCACTTTTGGAGGTTTCATGTTTCTTACTTTAAGTTTTACGTTTTAAGAGGTCAAAATCACGGGTCCCAGTAAATACTCTCAGTAATAGTGTTTTCTTGCTAACCCACTTGTCACTCACTCAGGATTATTTTAATTTGTTATTCATGGGTAAAAGGAAAAAGACCTTACTTTCATGAAAGTCCAATATCGCCAGTGTAACTAAATCTGCCCATGGGGATCCCTTTTGAAGTCCCACCCCATAGCCTGACCTTCCGAACAGTTCCCCAGCGGTCACAAGTTCGCAATCCTGCGCAGCTTCGAATTCTAGTCGTGAAGAATCCCAAATGAACGCCATTAACTTCCTGAAAAAAAAAGACATTTTTAAGACATTGAATGCTTAAACAACGGATACAAAGTAATACCTTTTTATGGTGATTAAGTAATTTGAATGTTTTAAATATGACTGTATATATTTTTATTAAAAAAAATATTTTCCGATCACAGTGGTCGGCATACAGCTCGTTGGGTGCCGAAATACTCGGATCCCAGAGCTAGGGGTGGCAATTAAAAAAATGAACGGGGCGCTCACACGCAATCGAACGGGCGACACCGCTACTATGGCGACTCCACTCGAGGAAAGAGTGCAAGAGCAGTAGACCCATGACTACTGCTCTGCTGCCATCAAATAATCAGCACGCACCAAAGAAAACGAGTAAAGCAACACGCTTACCAAGGAATATAGTAAATTACGAATCCAAATTCACGATTTTTAAAAACATCCGCTATTATCAAAAGATATTTAAATTATTGTATTGAAATAGGATTCAAATCGTCGTCAAATTTTCATTAGAACCCAACAGGGTTAGGAGTTTCAATGCCTACCAATTGATGTTTTATGACAGCAGATAGGGTAATGACATTATAACTAGGTTTATTTTGATTCCTCAAACTCCATGCTTGATGATGATACATTTATGTATATAGAACCTACCCGTCCTTAACATCTTGTATAGCCAGTTCAGCATTATCATAGTTATTGGCTTCCATAGTACGATACATATTCGACAATTCCACCTGCCGACGGAAGTACATGTCCACAGCCGAACCTTTCACTGTAGCGCATGTTAAGTTCTCCAATGTGTTACGAAGCTAAAAAAGTAAAAACTTAGCTAGCTTTTATTTATATAATACATATATATAAAAATGTGTGCGTGTACTAGCGTACACAAGTGAAACTTCTTTATGACCTTATTTTTCGAAAAATGATCGACTATAATATGCAATTTTACAGAAATTGGTTAAACAAAGTTAAATTATAGAAATATTCAAATAAATAATAAAAACTAAATATAAATTCTGATATATATTATATATTTTTTGTAAATTAATTAACTAATTTTTACTGAATTAGAATAACAATTTGATTAATTATAATATAATTATTACTATCATTGTTATCGTTATTATATATTTTTGATATTAATGGCTTCGAATCTCTTCGAATCAACCGTGTTACTAGTGTCAAGAAAAAGATGGCGCTTAACAGATAAATGTGACGCGTAACCGAAACAAGTGACGGGAAATTTCCAAGGCCGATAAAGATTTCATTACATATATAAAAAATACCTAATGTTTACTCAAAACGGTACCCATTTTTAATTTCCTACAAATAAACTTACCCTTGCATCATTAATGCCACTTAACTTAGTTTTGGGCCTCTCAAGCACAAGGAAAGCAGCTAAGATGGCTGTGTATGATGCAACTATGATCATCGCAAAACCAGCCCATACCATGCCTAAAACGCGAGCGGAGAAACTGCGGGGAGTTCCTGTAAAAATAAAGAGACAAGTAGAAAAGGTAATATTGTGTTTAGTTAACGAGATGAACAATCATTTAATACGACTAATTCTGTCAAGTATTACAGACGAGGATTAAAGTAATTAAGTTACGTATTAAGTTTTAGAGTATAGAAGTTTTCTATGACCAAACAAAAGATAAGCTGATTCTGCTACGTTCAACTTCTGTGTCTGAAAACATTTACCAAACCTATTGAGTTAAAGTGATCAGATCTGAGTCCAAGGTTGGTTGCTTGGATAGATGGATGGTCCATTTTATACATATAATATAATTAGATTAGATACCTACAGCTTTCATAGAGCACTTTTGTTTAAACTCTAAAGTAGTTTGATTGTTTATATCATTTTCAGTGTATGAACTAATTGTTGAGTAAAAATCGCACTGGACAAGTTCAATGCATCCTCATAAAATAGGAGCACAATTAAGCCTATTCCTAAGCTCCATTCGATTATCATGACATCTGATTTGAAGTAGAAAATTTTGCTTTATTTTTCTACTTTGGTTTTATTGGCAGTTAGTTTAAGGCTGAACTAATATTTCTATTTAGGAGTAGGAATTAATGCTAAAGTTCTTATCTTATTAATAATTATTTTATTGAATTATTATAAAATTTTAGATTTCCAACACTTTGGAGTCCCGATTGGAGCTCATTGCTCAACAGCTGTCCCGGAAATCCGTACAGCTCTGTTCGGACGCAACCCTAACCGTAAATTCTCCGATTAGACTATCACCCTATATTTGTTACTACTAATATTTAAACTTTCTAATTAGTACTAAATAAGTGTTTTATTTTGCCTAAATAATAATTATATATTTTAACATGTATTGCTGTTTAGAATATCTTGAGTAATAAGTCATCAGAAATGTTTATGTGAGATCATGTAAAGCTGAGACCTGGTTTTACAGTATGTGCATTAGTTTCGCCAAAATATTTTACTAACAATTCATTCGAATAGCCCATTTATATTAGAGGATGTAGTTTATAGGATTTTGGAAACGTTTAATGTTGCTATAGATCATGTATGGAATTTATAAAATATCTAACCTATTTCAGTATTAAGGCACAAGTTATGGGATACCTTCCTCAGAGGATGGTGTCTTCCTGTTTTCATTAACCTGAACTTCTAGGGAATAAATAATGACTGTAAGAATGAGGTATGACGGCAGCATCCTATGCTATGTCCACTTAAATCTAGATTTGACTGGGTACAGTGTAGTGTCATAAATCATTCTTGCAGTACAATACATTCCTTCCTGGCAATCTTCGTTTTTGGCTTGCTTAATGAGCTCATAATTTAAGATATGTATGTTTCAATTATGGCACTGTTAAAATTCTTATGTAAATATATAGATGTGTTAAAAGAAGTGTTTCATTTCTATTTTATGACATTAAGGTTTGACTTAACTACCTACTAGCTAAAATATGGCGAGGTGGCCGATGGCTGGCCATGCGTCATACTCGTGAACGGGTGCTACTCGTGGTGACTGGTCGTACTTGAATTCGTGTATGCGGTGATATTAGTTGTTTATACTACGTATTTGCGTGTTGTTCTCACGGGTATGTAAGTGCGTGCTCCTGTTCCACCATGCCTTCTGCTGATAGAGGACAAATCTTTGTTTTTAATTTATTTTATTATTCTTTATTATTCAAGATGTCATATGGAACATGGTGTAATGGTTGCAGCTTACAAACATTATGTAAAAACACTTGGCGATTAAAGAGTGGCGGAGAGTTTATTGCCAGTTCTTCTCTTCCGTTCTACACCCTTGATTTGAGAACTGGCAGTAAATGTAAAATTAGAATCATTTAATGAATATTTCTTTTTTTGACGTTCATAAGTGTACATTATCTTACCTATATGAATAAATGATTTTTTTTTGTGTTTACTTAAACTATGACAAAATAAGTGATTCTGAAGTACTTCTATTTTGTTGAACTATTTTCGTCACTGTCTCGTTCATACACTACTAAGATGTAGTTAAAACAGAATAATTTGAAAAAAATTAGTTTCTGTGATAGATTTTTTTAAATCAACGAAGAAGATGGACCCTTCTACCGACTATTAACATGTCGAGTTTATGATTTACTATGGATCAACATATTTATAGACCATTGAAGATTTTAGTGCACCTACACACTTGCACAAACTTTGTTTAATAATAAAACACTATTCCTTAATATATCTTATTTATTTTATATAATTTGAATTTGTTCTAGTATTTATATTATTTAATCAATCTAATCTATTAGACACTAAATATACGTATGATTTACGAATATGAGTTTTTGTTAGAAATATCGATTACCTAAATACATACTTTCTACTATGTTATTGTGCTATCAAAATAAGAGTAATCTCTTCGCAAACCATGAGGTCATTGCTTATTAGCCATTCAGCTCTCATATTCAGCGCAGATTAGCTTGTTCGAGAAGTTATGTATGTTTCATAGCCTAGCTGATACCATTTATTTGGAAAATGTTCATGTTAGCATTACAAAATATTAGTATTATATTAATAAAATACATATACATATATTGTTTGTACCATGACATTAAAAAACAAATAATTACATTAACTATGTTAATAAATTATCTTACTGGAATCACATTATTCTATTAACCCTATATTATATATAGCTGACTGGTAATAATAATAACTATATACTTAAATCATATTTAAGTACATCATTTGGTAAACCAAGCGATTATATTACTTATATTTGTTTAATCGTTTTCTGTAAAATACACTTTAGGATTTATAGTCCTGCCTACTAATCCAAGACTGCAATAGTAATTAATACATAAAAAAATGGGTAATATAGTATGGATAAATTTAAAACTAGTCCTGAAATGGCGGTAGGCCAAACAGTTCTGGTTTAAATTCCTCTAACGAATTTAGCACAAGCGTAGCCTGTGTGGTCAAACTTTTGTCTATACGAGGATCGGGAACCATGACAACTTGCATTCCAGCTGCGACGGCAGCTTTTACACCATTTACTGCATCTTCAAATACTAAACACTGCAACATAAGATACGAAGTTTAATTGTTATGTTACAACAATTATATTAATTAATTAAACAATGGAAGCGTGGAGCGTGTTGTAACCTTTTGCAACAAAAAGTTGCCAGTGTATCAATAAATATAAGGAGCTCGAAACGTAATAATGGCTAGCTTTCGATAGCGTTTGGCAAAGGCACTGCCAATTTTCACGCTCCGTCAACTACGACTTTAATGAGAACTACTCATTAAAGTCGTAGTTGACGGAGCGTGCCCCAATCTCTAATAGACCCATCAATGATGGCGTTCCGCAAGGCTGTGTCCTCTCGCATCCATTGCTATGGAGACAGCATCATTGATACATTATTCCGGCCATCCGAACATGTCCTGATCTGAAGTCGATGAGTGAGTAGCCGTAACAAACTTGTTTTCCAAATTGAATATATACTTGAGGAAGTTTCTGTGTCGGGTAGTAGCAACCTTATTAATTTTAACCTTCCATAGACTCAGGTTTAATCGTTTTCTAGCAAGAAGCAAGACTACTACACTAGAGAACTGTGGAATCGACTCCCGGGGGGGGGGGTCTCCCCTGAGAGATACCTCCCTCAATGGCCGGCAACGTACCCGCGATGGCTGCGATGACTTGCCCTTTCTGGTCGTGAAACGTGTGTGTGTACTTATGTACACGCGTTAGAAGTTGTACTTCTTTGGCGTAGCAAGATAAAAATTAAATTCATTCGCCTTATTCTACTTTTGTAGAAAAAACGACACTAACTTGCAATTGATGCAGTTCAGAGTATACTAGAAGAATAAGGTGGAGTCTTACGTTTAGAAAAGTACCAAAAAAAGAGGATGATGAGGTGTTTGGCAAATTTAAACATGCCCGGCAGTGTATCGCAGCACTTCCATAAACATGCCATTATTTTGAGAAAGTATTCTGGTGATATTTAGAAACGAGACTTATCGCTAAGTTTGCTTCCCGTACGTCAAAAACATATCGGATATTGGTAAGTTTAATTTCAGACCCTTGCCCATAGACTCTGCCGTAATAAATTCCGCGTCAAAATTAAATGAAAAAATTGAATGTATATATACAAAACTAAGGCATTAAAAATAATGGCAGAACAACTGAAGCCTAAATTTATTAATAAATATATCTATATTAGTAATAAAAATATTTCTTCATAAATATAGCAAGCACAAGAATTGTATTTAGATAAAGCATTTAATGATAAAAATGTGCGATATCTTAAGGTTAGTTGAGATAAACTTCTTTTATCAACAGATAATGAAATTACTGAGTATTCACTCATTTAAAAAGTAGGGCAAGTAGCTAAAAATGTCTTACAGAAAAATATTGTCAAATCAAATCAAATCAAAATTTATTTATTCAGTTTAGATGCGACTTAACGCATGCTTATGAATGTCAAAAACGTTTACAAAATTCGCGAAAGAGCAAAACTACGCCATCCGTTCGCAAGACTACCAGGAGGTCTTGTTCTGAGAAGAACGGGCAAGAAACTCAGCAAGTTTTATCCTCCCTTTACATACAATAATTCAAAAGAAAATGTCATAAACCACAACGTCATTTAAGTTACATAAGTAAAAATAAAATAAAATCTGTTCTGTGATTTACCACATTCACCATTACATTACATTCCATTACATTACATTACATTCCATTACATTACATTACATTCCATTACATTCCATTACATTCCATTTATTTTCATTTATTCCATTACATTGTATTTCTTTAATATAAACAAAGCCTTAAATCTTGGTCTATTTCTCTAGTTCACTTGTTAAAACTTTACATAATTATTATTTATAGGAAGTCATAGAAAAGATTCAAGAGAAAATTTCAAAACATCAACCTGGCATTAACTGGCAATCAGCAAAAATACTTTCTCTTTTTTTACATTCTTCTAGAAACTCTTCTGCGGTCATTGGAAGGTCAAGTTCTCTAATAACAATTGAAGCACTTTCAAGTGCTTGTGTTCCCATTAGTTTTAACTTAACATCAAATGTATATTCCTTCCCATACTTTGACACTATACTTCGAAACAGCTCAGTGTACAAATCTTCAGTATCTGAAATATTTATTGTTTTAGTTAATGAAAAAATATTGCTTTTAAAGTTATTTGAAAATGAATCGAAGATTAATATCCATTAACAAAAGTAAATTACTCACTTAGTAATAGACCATCCATATCAAAAAGAACATGTGTTACAGGTTTAACATCCATGTTAGTTACTTGGTAATGTAGATTAATATGTAGTTTCTGTAATTTTAATAAAATCAATTTAACCTTATATACGAAATTTGAATAAACTTCTACGAACTCGTCCAGTGTCCACACTATATTATGCAAAAGATTAATAAATTTTATTTTTATAATGAAGTGTTGCCAACTCTCGATACAGTAGGCATGTCGATTTAAAATCGATTAATCGAAAAATCGATTATTTAGAGTAATATAATCGATTTTTCAGATCGATTTTGAACCCTACGTCGATTCAATGAATCGATTCATAAACCTCCCGAATCGGACCGATCCATTCAAAGAACTAGCGAATTAGTGATAATCTTCCTCAATTGGTTGTGGTATTTAGTTTTTTTAATTTTTTGCTGTTGTCGGACGCAAAAGCAACTGGTAGTACTTGGTCAATAATTTGAACGCGTCATAGAGTAAATATTTATGAACTGGGAAATATAATTTCTTGTTAAATTTGTATTTAACTTTAATAAAGTTTTATAAACTTAAAATTTAATTAATTTATTAACCGACTTACAAGTACTTAGGCGAGACTAGAAATTTAAACTGCCACATTAGTTTAGTGGTCGCAAGCACTACTGCTGAGCAAAAGATCCTGGGTTCGATTCCCACCTCTACCTATTCTTTCGAAGGAATATAGGCGTGATATTATGTTTATTAATTTAATAATACTTCTATCCAATTACTTGTATTTGCAGTAAATGGTCATCAATAATGTCCTGTATCTTTATTAGGCAATTAGTCATGTTTGAAATTGGCTCGATTAATCGAAAATCGATCTTTTAATGCTCGATTTAAACAAGAATCGATTCTAGTATGTCCGATTTGAATCGAATCGGAGATCGATATTTTTTAAAATTAATCGACATGCCTACGATACAGCCGAAAAATCCGGAAAAGCACCAAAGTTTGTATTTTTTTTATTTAATCGATTGATTTTTGTGGTTAATTTAAAATAAACACCTTAAATATTTTAATTATTATGGTTTTATTAAATATAAATATGTAACCGAGTCGTATAAATATTTAAAAAAAAGGTACCTAATGCTATTTTGACTAAGATATTAAGTAGGTAAAAATATATATGTATATATTAAATTTATATTCCAATTTGACGGTTAAAACATTATATAACTTATTAGTGTAAATAGTTAAAGAATAACTAAATGTACATTATAGTAGTTTATCTTATTCGACTGAATAGCAAAAGCATTTTAGGACTATTTCACCGCTAAAACATAATTACGAAAGACATAATAACCACACATTACGACGAATGTCTGAAATGTAATAATTTATTACCACTCTTTTCGCGAAAATATTATGACGTTAGTCAAACAGAGATAGTACCAAACTAAATCTTTATGGTTGTTTCAGAACTATAACATTAGCTAAATGTATAGTAGATGCATCACCCAAGGAAGTCAAAATTGAGAAAACAACCAAGCGATGTTTAATTGATTAATTTTGTTGTAACAGAGGCTAGAGAGGAATCTAATTAAAATACCTGTTTGCTTATATTTACATATGTAAGCGATAAGTAAATTTTCGTTAAATAAACCATCTAGATCGTAGGTGCATGTACAAAATAATATTATATAAAAGTAGGTGTTATACCTAATAGAAAGTAATTAATTAAATAACCACCAATGCTTAATTATTCTTTATTATGTTTATTTGATTGCATTATAGAGATTTATTATTTTATAACGCTAAAAACATTGACAATATATAGTGTTATATTATTAACATTAATTACATTTTTCTACGAATTTATAAATATTTAATTGGCTGCATCATCTTAGCCGCAAAATTATACAAAATTATATACACAACTTATGAAAATATATTTTCCAAATAAAAATTTAGGCCGAACTTTCGATTGTTATTAAAGTAATTTTTAAATATTATTTTGTTAGCTATTGAGCAATTTATTAACCAGTAAAATCTACATATTTAATTTTTGTCACTAGTGATCTATTTTCCTTAATTTGAACAATTAGCGGAACCCACAACGCTCTAATCTGTATAATGATTACCTACTCATGATTACAAAGTCAGTACAGTTACACTTGCCTATAAAACTATTACCTTATTTTAACTATTACCATTTGAATTAAATACATATATATCTAAATAAAAATATTTAGTTATAAAGTAAGTGTAGCGGCAAACGCTATTGTTTCAGCTTACTAATATAAAATTATATTATATGGGAGTGACATTAACACATAAGCACATTGACATTAACAAATAAAAAAGGCAGCACTAGGCCACCGTTGCAAAGAATTTGTATGGCTCAAGGAATCTCTCATTTTTTTTTTATTTGTACCACAAAATTAGAACAAACACATGTCAACATTAACTTACATACGAAAATAAAATAGTAACTCAAAACGAATTTGTTTGGTTTAATATTTTAAATATACTTCTACTTAGTTTTCTTAGGTGTAAGAAGGTATCGCTATATTACCACCAGTCATTTATATGACTAGATGGGATACGTCAGGAGTGTAGGCGGGGCTGTAACGTGGTATACGTGGCACGTCGTCCCTTCTTCTAGCTCCTCTATCAACAACAAGGCTAATACTCCCAGCTTCCTTCAAACCATTGGATTTGGCACGCCTCTGTGATGGTAATATTGCCGCTCGTAATGTCTTTCGTTTCTGGAAAAAAATAAAAGTTACTTTATGTTCGTGGATTCTGCTGTACATTATATTGTACTTACAAAGCTGTTTCCCAAGCGGCATTACTAAGTAAGAGATGAAGTAAAGAAATAAAATCACTCGCAAGATTATTTATTTAAAATAAATGTACTTAACATAAATTTGGTATAATAATACTTTAAACCCAAATTTATTATGACAAATTCCTTGGTTTTTATGAATTTCAACTCCAAAATCATAAAAAGTTAACACGTAATGATTTATTTTAATAGAAATTAAAAACTATTTTTTAGTTTAATTAGTTTTCATTACTTTTCTCATTTCATTTTTTCATTCCATAGACATCTAGAACTAAATGACAGCTGAGCATTAAAATCAATACATCTATAAATTTAGACTAACAAAAGCATATCTACATGATGATGATAAATTATTTACTAATGTATATATTGTATGCTAGTTTTTTCGCCGACATCTGATTCCAATTGGATGACTTTTGCTCGATTTACCTCGACTGCACCACGCCAGCGATCGGCTGCGTGTCGTGCTATTTCCATTCTCTTCTGTTTCTTTATTTGATGCTTTTTATACACGACTTCAATAACAATGAGGACGATTCCGCCGATGATACCAGCTAATACCAATATAAATACGCCCGCCATGTTTTTTAAACCCAAAGTGTTTGGCGTTTTTTCGTTTTCCTCGCAATTTAACATGTTGTTTTGTAATATCCACTTGTTGTCAAACGATTCCATTATACCGCCTAAAATAAAACACATTTCTCGTCAGTGGAAATCGTGATTATTTAGTCTAGAAGTGTCGACACTTTGTTTAATCCATTCTAACTTTTCAACGTCGGGCACCCCAGAAAGCCGGCTTATTTTATCCCTAGATTATCACTTAAAGACAACACGTTGAATTTTTGTGTAGACATTTTAAGTACAGAGGGTAGACATTTTGTATCTATGTAGAAAGTCGAAAACTAAAATTGTGAAGTACGACTAAGCCCCCAGGTACAGGAGGTAGGTATAGGCTTGACAAACAAGTCGGTTTGCACATTTTGCTTTTTAATAGACATCCTCGAACTATAATTTTAATTAAATAAGACTCATTTAGTTTAAATTAAATAAGGTCACTCAAAATTAAAGAATGAGTCATAAATATCAAAAGTTAAATGCGTTTAACTGTCCCTTATAGAAGTATAGATAGACAATATCATGTTTATGATCTATCTCACTTTATGAGGTTTACCCGTGAAAAATGACTCACTTTTGGAGGTTTCATGTTTCTTACTTTAAGTTTTACGTTTTAAGAGGTCAAAATCACGGGTCCCAGTAAATACTCTCAGTAATAGTGTTTTCTTGCTTACCCACTTGTCACTCACTCAGGATTATTTTAATTTGTTATTCAAGGGTAAAAGGAAAAAGACCTTACTTTCATGAAAGTCCAATATCGCCAGTGTAACTAAATCTGCCCATGGGGATCCCTTTTGCAGTCCCACCCCATAGCCTGACCTTCCGAACAGTTCTCCAGCGGTCACAAGTTCGCAATCCTGCGCAGCTTCGAATTCTAGTCGTGAAGAATCCCAAATGAACGCCATTAACTTCCTGAAAAAAAAAAGACATTTTTAAGACATTGAATGCTTAAACAACGGATACAAAGTAATACCTTTTTATGGTTATTGAGTAATTTGAATGTTTTAAATATGACTGTATATATTTTTATTTAAAAAAAAATTTTCCGATCACAGTGGTCGGCATACAGCTCGTTGGGTGCCGAAATACTCGGCTCCCAGAGCTAGGGGTGGCAATTAAAAAAATGAACGGGGTGCTCACACGCAATCGAACGGGCGACACCGCTACTATGGCGACTCCACTCGAGGAAAGAGTACAAGAGCAGTAGACCCATGACTACTGCTCTGCTGCCATCAAATAATCAGCACGCACCAAAGAAAACGAGTAAAGCAACACGCTTACCAAGGAATATAGTAAATTACGAATCCAAATTCACGAATTTTAAAAACATCGCTATTATCAAAAGATATTTAAATTATTGTATTGAAATAGGATTCAAATCGTCGTCAAATTTTCATTAGAACCCAACAGGGTTAGGAGTTTCAATGTCTACCAATTGATGTTTTATGACAGCGGATAGGGTAATGACATTATAACTAGGTTTATTTTGATTCCTCAAACTCCATGCTTGATGATGATACATTTATGTATATAGAACCTACCCGTCCTTAACATCTTGTATAGCCAGTTCAGCATTATCATAGTTATTGGCTTCCATAGTACGATACATATTCGACAATTCCACCTGCCGACGGAAGTACATGTCCACAGCCGAACCTTTCACTGTAGCGCATGTTAAGTTCTCCATTGTGTTACGAAGCTAAAAAAGTAAAAACTTAGCTAGCTTTTATTTATATAATACATATATATAAAAATGTGTGCGTGTACTAGTGTACACAAGTGAAACTTCTTTATGGCCTTATTTTTCGAAAAATGATCGACTATAATATGCAATTTTACAGAAATTGGTTAAACAAAGTTAAATTATAGAAATATTCAAATAAATAATAAAAACTAAATATAAATTCTGATATATATTATATATTTTTTGTAAATTAATTAACTAATTTTTACTGAATTAGAATAACAATTTGTTTTTGATATTAATGGCTTCGAATCTCTTCGAATCAACCGTGTTACTAGTGTCAAGAAAAAGATGGCGCTTAACAGATAAATGTGACGCGTAACCGAAACAAGTGACGGGAAATTTCCAAGGCCGATAAAGATTTCATTATATAAAAAATACCTAATGTTTACTCAAAACGGTACCCATTTTTAATTTCCTACAAATAAACTTACCCTTGCATCATTAATGCCACTTAACTTAGTTTTGGGCCTCTCGAGCACAAGGAAAGCAGCTAAGTTGGCTGTGTATGATGCAACTATGATCATCGCAAAACCAGCCCATACCATGCCTAAAACGCGAGCGGAGAAACTGCGGGGAGTTCCTGTAAAAATTAAGAGCCAAGTAGAAAAGGTAATATTGTGTTTAGTTAACGAGATGAACAATCATTTAATACGACTAATGCTGTAAAGTATTACAGACGAGGATTAAAGTAATTAAGTTACGTATTAAGTTTTAGAGTATAGAAGTTTTCTATGGCCAAACAAAAGATAAGCTGATTCTGCTACGTTCAACTTCTGTGTCTGAAAACATTTACCAAACCTATAGAGTAAAAGTGATCAAGAAGCAGATTTGAGTCCAAGAACAACGGGTGTAGCGCCATTGGTTTTCATGTATGTCCATATTATACATATAATATATGTAATTAGATTAGATACCTACAGCTTTCATAGAGCACTTTTGTTTAAACTTTAAAGTAGTTTGATTGTTTATATCATTTTCAGTGTATGAACTAATTACCTTCTCCAATTCCACTGTTGAGTAAAACTCCCCACGCAAACCAAATCGCACTGGACAAGTTCAATGCATCCTCCTCAGTACCGTCAATATTAGCCAATTTAAACCGACCGAATGGTGAGAATCTATCCAACAAGTAAAGTACTAAGGCCACAACGTGAACCGATACCATCACCAAAATCCATAATGTATTTGAAAACGGTTGCAAGAATGATACAAGTGTCGATGATCTTGATGGCTGAAAAGGATGATTGACAGCTGAAAATTTGTACTCTCAACATAAGACATATTCATAATAAAAAAATACATTCGTTTTAACGATCATTTCTAAAATATAAATAAACAAGTACACCACTACCGATGCTAAGGTCTCTCGAAGCGGTTTGCACCCGCGCCCGCCGCGGTGGCGGTTTGGAGTTATATTTTCAGAACTGACGAGACCAGAGTTTTGTGCGGTTACGCAGCCGCCGCGGTTGCTATTATCGCCCGCAAACTTGGCGGTTGATTATCGCAATACGGACGGTTGCAAGACGAGCGGTTTAACGATCAGTTGAGTTTCAGACCGCCATGGACACACACCAGAAACGAGCTAAAACGCGTCGTGAAATGTCATTTAATTTTTACATAAATATCTGTATTGTACAAAGGCTGTGGCCCCGTAACCACAGCGGGCGCGGATGCAAACCTCTTTGTGAGTCCTTATCGTTACTGTTCCAAAATTATATATGATATAGATAAGTGAAATTTTACCTTCTTTTCCAGAATGGTAATGCCTTGATATTTAAATGGTTTACTAAACTCAATGAATTCAGCACGTTCGGGATTTATTGTCAACGGCGCTACAATCATATCAGCGCGTTCATATACTAATTCGCCTGAAGAAGATATAAAACTTGAATATTTAGGTCATAATACATGTGGTAATTCCGAAAATTTGTAAAAAGGTTACTTTTACATATGTAGTAAAGTGTGTAAATAAGTAAATGCTTAAAATGCTTTTGAAGGTTTGGTAGTTGAAGGAAATGACTTGATGACTGATGCCGAGTTATTTGCGAGAATTCAACCAAGTACACTTTACCAATGAGTCCTGTCCATTCCTTCTTCGATCCTGGTTGAGAGATATTCTTAAATACATAAGACCCGAACTGTCCATCAGGAGATAGTGCTAACGAGAATGTAAAGTTTATGGCTCGTGACAAATAGGTTAGAAGGTCCATACAGAATCCCTTGCAGCAGTACAATTGATCTGGAATTATAACAAGTGGGAATTTAATTAGCTCTCTCTGAATTTGACAGAGTTCTAAATGGTCTGTGTAGGATTATTGTATGAAGTCACTTAACACATGTTTAATAATTTATAAATATACATGTGGATTCATCTGAATAAATGATGCTTATCAAACAATAATAAATATTATCAAGCGATATAATAGCCCAAGATATATCTGTAATATAATATAATTAAAATAAAAAGACTTACCAGCTTCTTCGCTAACATTGAAATGTGGACAAGGAATTTCTTCGCTAGTGCAATCGAGAATATCCTCAACTCGACGGGCGTATACAAAAGGTTTCTCTTCAATGGTTACTACCTTCAAATAGACAGTAAAAGGTTATTTCGGAAAATAAATGAACTTCACATACCTGTCACTATACATACATATACAGGGCGTCCCAAAGTTATGGGAAATGGTGAAAATCTAATGGTGTAAGGTCCCCGGCCATCTAATCGATCCATTCATACCAATCCAACATTCATTTATAAAATCTGCTCCTCTCCGACTATTATGAGCCGGAGCAAATTCAAATTCAAATTCAAAATTCAAAATTTATTTATTCATGTAGGTAACAATGTACACTTATGAACGTCAAAAAAAAAGAAATATTAAATGAATTTAATTTTACATTTACTGCCAGTTCTCAAATCAAGGGCGTAGAACGGAAGAGAGGAACTGGCAATAAACTCTCCGCCACTCTTTTTAATCGCCAAGTTTTTTTTTTACACAATGCTTGTAAGGAGCTGCAACCACTACACCATGTTCCATATGACATATTGAGTAATAAAGAATAAAAAAATAAATTAAAAACAAAGATTTGTCCTCTATCAGCAGGAGGCATGGTGAAATAGGAGCACGCACTTACACACTCGTGAGAACAACACGCAAATACGCTCATTTAGAAAATCTTTAAATGCAAAAAATAACATAAAGACTTTTTTCAGTAAAATATCTACACTATATAAGGTACTTTCCCTTCATGTCCCCTGGGGACGCCCTGTATATGTATATATCCTCTCCTCCAGATATTTCAATTCCATTCGTTGGAATATACCTAATTTATATAAAATCAATAACCTTATGATTCTTAGTTTCCCAACGAAACTAAGATCATCATACTTTCCTACTTATAAAAGTAAATAACTCCTTTTGAGGACGGTTGTTAATTTTAATTTTAAAATTAATTATATAAAGAGAAATGAACGATTTGAGCATGAAACCGTGGAAATAATTTTATAGAAAACAGTATTTATAGAACAGTTGTTCAAGTTTATCAAGTTGTTCAAGTTTAATATTAACTTAATATACAACAGGTTCATCATCTATTGGCATAGTAGTTTTATTTTTATATTTCTTTTTCTGGTAGTCAAAATCTGGTTGTAAAGGAAAGATAACCTTCAAATGTGTTGGAATCATAAATCCTTCAGGCTTAGACGAGCTGCGTCCCATCCATATGATTTCGTGTTCCTTTAGTTCAAGGCGCATTTTTTGAGTTTCCTGTAAACAATCAAAGTAGACCGCTTGTTGTTCAAAATGCGCAATTTATGTGCAAACTTCTGGAAAATAACGTTATTATCAACCAATTCAATAGCTTTTTTTATGTGTCAATAGGCAGCATCTACCTGTTCCATAGTATACTACTGTGTTAATATTCACCATATAATTTGAGTTGAGCTCCTGACAGTTGGGGACTCACTTGATTAAATGTGCACTTTTAAAGTGCCGCTTAGTTATCACAGCACAGGCCGCAACATAGGCTAAATAGCTATATGAGCCTATGTTTTTGAAGATTTTACAACGGCGCCTACTTCAGTAACTGAAATTATCCGACTGCTTTTCCAACATGTGGGGAATGTTGCTGCTTTGAAACACATATTACATACGTGGGAGTGTGGTAAAACATGTACAATATCATCTTAAATTAAATTTAGCTCATTTTCAAATTTACCTTAGAATAAAAATATTTTCCAACTGCTACATGCTCGCCTTCCGCTCTTATATTGACCATGTCGTACTCCGCATGGACTCTATCGCCATGGTCATCGAAGGCCACATGCCCAGTAGCACCATTCTCTAACCTTTGCCTCCGTATATAATCGAAAAGAACCTGTCCAGTCTGCCAGATCGAGCCAGAATTGTCACAATCCGACGGCGGAGCGTTTATCTCTTCAGTTTTGTTCATTTCGCGTATTGCTGATGCTAGGACATAGCTGGAATTGTGATAAAAACAATTTACAAACCAATTTAGCCGAAATTGAAGTGTACATTTATTGTAGTGATTTGAATCAGGCAAAAGTATCGTTAATTATTTTCGTTGTAGAAACTTACATAGAGTCCTGTATGTGAGCGTGTTCATTTGTGGCGTTTACCAGCCTCAATCCCAAAAGTCCCTCAGGAGCATTAGCGGCATCTAATGCTTGTTCTGTGACCATCCAGACGTAGCCAGATGTAGTCATATTCATGTAGGTTGCATCACGGAAGATTATCTCGGCATCTGTTTTACTGTAAGATATAGTTAATATGAATGAGAAAAGAACCTTGTTACTACTTCATCTCTAAAAATGAACCAATTGGTAATTTTGAAAATCATACATAGTTTTGGATTCATCAGCTCGGATTACACCTTTGAGAAAGGCCAGTATTACGGTTGTAAATAACATCAATGTTCTCAAAAGAGATACGTATAAGGCTAGTGTAAGCAACAGATGCAAAAGCAATTAGATGATATTTTTAACTGTTTAATCGGGTTAACAGGTAAAACTAAATTTTATCACTCTGAATCGTTTACATACCTTGCATACATTAGAAATACTCTAGCTTGTGCACTTCTGACATCAATAAGTTTATCGTTAAATGAGTCTAATCCCGGTTCAAATTCAATCACCTGTTCAACGACAACTTTTCTGTCAACATCTTCATCTACACTTTGTGATGTGGTTTGAAATCTGTATTCAGAAATAAAATGTTAGTATCGAAAGAAAATACTTATATTTAATTAAAACGTATCATATTATGTACCTTGCTTGAAAGAAACTGTATGGACTACGCACTCATTTATTATTATAAACAATTGTTTTGGTTTTAAGTATGTATTTTATTTCCAGTTTAATTAAATTTTAATTTCAGTTCTTCGTTGAATCTACCAAAGGAATCTTAAAACTACTTACCGTCCCAAGATGGCTCTACCATCCGTGTCGGAGCTGTGTATAACAATAACTTTCATGTAATTGAAATGTTTTAGAACATCCACCCACACGTCAGCCTGATGGGAGTATGGTGGTACGGTACGTAGAAATGATACATGAATATTTTTGTCGGAAAATGCCGAGTCCCTTGAAGAAATCCCAATAACCGGTATGTGGTAGAAACCGCTGGTGTAAGATACTGCAGCGGGTGAGAGGTCGCCTGTTATTGGATGGGATACTATTACTGCGTAGACCTGTAAAAATTATCTTTTGAAAACTATAGGGCACGAACACCGCTTAATATGTCGAGTCTATACTATAAACGTAGAAAATGTTTACGAAGCATAAAAACTATACGAATCTAAAACAGCGCAAAGAGATTAAACAAGCCAAAGTAATTAACCACGGGCTGAATTTTTGTGAAAGGTTAAAAAGTGAGCATTTATGCAAATTATATAAGTATACAAACTTTGAGAAAAGAAGAAATACATGAATAATTTATTTCTCTAAAATCTTACCCGATGAGCAATTAGATCTTTACAGACATTAAGTGCTGTCATAATTGGATTAGGGTCCATTAAAATTGAGTAATCATGGTAGGTTACACCGCGAGGCACATACTTGTCCTTGAAGTTTAGATTCTGAAAACAAATACCTTAACATTATGTGTGTACAGACTTTACCGACTAATTGATGTAGGCGTTTTCTTTATTCGATAATAAAAACCATAAATAACACAATATACAATAATAGGTAACCTTAAAATTTAATTATTAAAAAATATTATTAAAAGTAGTCCCTTTAGGCAAGGTTCCGAAGATACTGGCAGCGTTCCCCCTTTGAATAGCCAGACTAATTCTTTGTCCAAGGTAGCTGCCAGCTCTTCGTTCTCCTGTGATGTCGACTAACCTTTTTGATAATTCCCTAAAAAGCCTTAACGCGCTAGGACCCCACGGACCAAGGGTCTCGACACCGAATGGGACAAAATCATATTCAGTGCCTAGACCCCTGTATTTACAGGCTTTAGCTTTTTCAGCCGCATCACAAGCCGCACCAGCTCTGTTGTTGGTTCCATGAAGATTGGAAGGGGCCAGTGTGTCTGAACAGGTGGCATCCCATACCAAAACCCGACCCATCCTCCATGGAATCAAACTCATACCGTCCGGTCTCTTGCCATCGTCTCTAGCAATTCCAGTCGGCTCAAGTAGACTTGGCACGTTGACGGTGGCAAGGGACCGACGTATTATATCGTTGAGTGCGGCATGTCTCGAGAAGCGGCCAGCACTTTTTTGACATGATAGTCCGTGATGTCCTAGTTTGTCGACATCACTGCCACAGGGACATGTATGAGCAGCGCAGACCGGTACCCCAAGCCGCAGACAGGTTGCGATTCGCAGCGTGTCAGGTTCAAGAAAAGTTCCTGTATTTGACGAAGGGTAAGCGTGAAGCCAGTAGCCGGCCTCATGCGTACCCACGGCCAAAAGCCTAGCACGTGCTGAACCTGTACTACGGCTCAAAAGATTGTCATAAGTCATTTTACTGTCTATGTCGTCCCAGCTCCTCTGTGAATTTAGAGAAAATGGAAAATTTTGACCTGGGCATGCAATTAAGAAAGCGTTTCTAGCTTCTTCCAAGCCAGCAATCTCAAAGTTTGAAGTTTTAACCTTGAATATTATTTTATTGAAGCATAAAGCCAGCAGAGAAGCATCAATATTTAGGGTCTGTTCCACAATGTATGGATAAAGTGCCAAATAGCTATGCAACACATAAATTATTCGAAATATAAAAGTTCCGAATAAGATACTTGGCATTTCATGACAAATAGCGCTATCTGACAGTCGTGAATCGCAAAAATACTGTTTATCCTACAAATAAGTAATAAATAGCTTATTTGGAACTTATCCGGACATTGTGTAACAGACTCTTAATACCCTAAAAACAAGGTTGGCGGAGAGTTTATAGCAAATTCTTCTCTTCCGTTCTAGGTCCTTGATTTGAGAACTGACAGTAAATGTAGTAACGTAAAATGTGTTATCTATTCAAATAAATTATTTTGATTGATTAATTGATAAGTCGAATTGGTTTAAAAATACTTCAGCAGGCATAAGGTTCCACCCATAAAGTTACTGAAGTATAAAAAATCTTCAGCTAAAAGATTCGGCCGTTTTTACAGATTGAATAATTATCTAACAATTACCAAGTGATTATCTTACTGATATTGTATCTTTGAAGAATGCAACCGACTCGTTACTTGATAGAACACCGCCAACGTTGTAATAAGTAGGATTTGAGTTCCGGCGTCTATCGATATCAGCACTAGCTAAATTCCAGCAGAGCACTGCCAACATCAGTTTCAGCCACATGTTAACTGAAATGATATGATTTTTTTTATTCCTTCAAAAGTTCAGAAATGCTGTAGTTTTATGTATGTTCTTTTTTCATTCTATTCTATATATGTATTTCTAAAAACCTATTATCATATTTAATTGTTTGTCCTCTTTGTTTGATTGAAATTACCGAAATTATATACTCACGCTTCTTTCAACTTCGCACACTCATAATATTATAAACATTTAAATAAGGTTTTACGTAATCAAAATAAGGTGGGATTCTGCGGCCCAACGGCGCATGGAGCACTATCTCAGGTTGCTATGGAAACCACGCAGGCGTCCTGGTAAAATCGATCCTGTTCTTAATAACGAAATTTAAGAAATAAATATTTATTTAGAAATTAGAATAACATAAAGAAATACATTTTTAAAACCTTTATTGATTACATCATATATTGAGTAGGTATACACAAATAAAAAAAGCATATTAACGATTCAGCTTTAGTTTTAAGACCATGCCCATGGCCTGGAGGTTGGGGACCATGTTGACCAAGAAGGATTCCAGGGACGTAGCGCTGCAGCGGCAGCAGAAGCAGCATGTTGAGCAGCACCCGCCGCACCAGCTGCTCCAGAACTTTGCAGCACCGATAACTTCAGGGATTCCAGATCTTGAGGAGAACAGACACATTTATAAAACAACTTCAGGATCATAGGTCTCAATTGTTTCAATTTTTTTTACTAAACTAGGAACCACACAATTGCACCAAATTAACAGCCGTATATTAAATAATGATGATAGTCAGTCTCGAAATAAATGACTGATTAGTTAACGACCGATTTAGAAACGCATTGAGATACTTTTCTTAGCTTTCAATTGGAACTATGTGAGCTTGTTACATCTTTACTTCTTGGCTTAAGTAATCGTTAATTCTGTACGCTACGTGTAAGTGTGAATAAAACTTGGAGTCGAGTGTCAAATTTGAAAGTTATTTTTAAAACTATTTAGAAAATAGTTTGAAAAGTAAAGTAACATACCAGCACTCTGCAGTCTCGCAGCTTGCTTGTTAGCAGCCTGTTGTATTGCTCTAGCCGCAGCAGCTTCATGAGCAGCGGCAATTTTTTGTGCTGTGGCCGCACGAGCTTTAGCAGAGGCAAGCTGCGCTTGAGCATGCACAGCTGTTTGAGCTGCTTCGAGCGCGTGCCCCCGGGCAATTCTCGCAGCTTCTTCACTGTGGTTAATGGTTTATATTATGTGTTTGCCTGCCTTAATGCCGTTGAACGATCTTCAATTATAGTTGGTTCTTTTTAGATATACATATATGTATTATAAATTTCTTACAAAACATTAAATTACTTTGACAATACTACCATTACGACCTAAGCATAAGGAAAATATTAACCTTTTATGAGCCGCGTGGGCAGCTTCAGCTTCTTTAGCACTGGCAAAACTCTGCTGCTCTAGAGCAGCGTGTTTAGCAGCTGCGACCTGTCGCTGGGCAGCCATTACTGCTGCAGCTGCGGCTTTTGCTGCTGCTATTGCGCCAGCTACATCCGAGCTCGAGTCTGAAAAGTAAAAAAAGGAATGAAACAATTTTATTTAATAATTGTAACTATATTTGCAATGTTCACAATTAGATGTTAAGTGCATAACCTACTGGGATTACAATCTGTATATAGGTAATTTATTTAGTTTACAATAATACATAATATAATATTTTGTTCGACTTATTTATGAGTAGGTTCGTGCCGAGCATGATCTAAAATATATTTAATCATTAAAAATTAGTTTTTATTTTATAGGCTTAAAACCACATGAATAGTATCTATATTTGTCTGGGCATGGGTGCTTTGGGCGGTATCTGCATAAGGTGCCTAGAAGGGAGGTCCATCCGTTGTGCCACCACTGCGGCGCTCCAAATGACACGGCGGAGCATACTGTGGCTGAGTGTGTCACCTGGACAAGAGAGCGTCATGACCTGGTATCGGTTATAGGGGCGGACCTCACTTTACCGGGCATTATAATAGCTATGCTAGGGAGTGAGGAGGCCTGGAGTGCAATGGTCGCCTTCTGTGAGCATGTAATGCTGCAGAAGGAGGCAGCTGAGCGATTGAGGGCGAGGTCTGGGGATGACTGTAGAAGGACCGGTAGTTCAAGGTTAGGGGCTCGACCTCGAGAGGCCCGGGACCGCAGGTCATGATGAGCTCTCTATGTCGGATATAAGCCCGGGTCCCTTGGGTAGAATGCCTAGCGAACCCCGAGGGCCCATCTTAAGGGCGTGTGATGGGCTGAGGTGTTTTTAGTGGGTGAGGTCTCGCTACTCCTCTGAATAGCAGAGGGATTTGAGTGTAGATCCAGCCCCACAGTCCCCGCGTCAAGTTCGACATTTTTGATGCGGGCCTGCATTAGTGCATTTCCACCTCATTAAAAAAAAAAAAAAAGTATCTATATTTATTTGTTAATCATACCACTGTAAGTATGTCCAAGCCCATTCGTATGCGCAACTTGGATTAAACTTCCCACAGGAATCAAACCGGCGACATCCCATCCTGAAGCACTCCTCTTCTCCGCTTGCTTGCCTAGCGTTATAGCGACGCAAACGCATACAAACAAATACTGAAACATAACACTTTTATTTATCAAAAAGCACACAATATTAGTAATTTATAAATTATTAGGACTTTGGTTTACATTTTAGGAGGCCTACGAGCAGACGGGTCAAAGTGAAAAATAACCGCTGGTCATGTATACTTACATCGCCCGAGGATAGCGGGTGTGTTGCCGATCTTTCATGTTTGGCTTACATTCAATGAATAATTTGAATTTTTATTTTTTATACGAATATACAGAAGTTTGGAAAACATTATTTGATATGGTTTTCTATCAGTAGGTAGGTAGGTAGGTAGGTAGGTGGGCTCAGTTTCCGCAACTAGACTCGAAATTGGTCCGTTTTGCGTAAAGCCCTGGCTACTTAAGCCAGCCCAGCTCCTTCCAGAAGCACAGAAGTCTCCTGGGCACTTCACAGGCTTCTCGGAGCGACCTCACTTTTCTATCAGTATTAAGTTTTGCCAAAATTTGTTCCATTCGTAAGCCAAAACTACTTTACTTATAACAATTTCAACAAAGAAGCCATTCATATTTATCAATGTAATCAGGAAAAAGAGATACAAACATTCCACAACTAATACTCAACATTATTAGAAGTAATTCTTACCAATTTTACAAAACTCATGTTTTCTTGAAAGTAGCAGTGGTTTTCTTGAATTGCAATACAACTTTGATATTGTTTTAGTTTACAGAAACATTTTATAGTATTGAATACGGAAGACATTTCAACAAAGGAGAGGGATGACGACCGAAAATTACTTTAATTGCGACCTATCATAGATTGATTGAGTGGCAGTTTAAACTATCCCTTTCAAAACAATTCGAGCGTTCTCTTTTCTTAACATTATTTGATGGTAGGTAAATAGAAATCAATCCTTTGATAGCCTTGTTAGCATTGATAAAATTGATTAAGAGTGTCCATGGACGGCGGTATCACTTAACATTAGGTGAACCTCCTGCCCGTTTGCCCCGTTCTATAAAAAAAAATATTTTGATTAGAAAATTTAAATTTAAGCCATACTTACATTCTCTTGTTTTTCAAAAGTACTTTGTAATAACCGGAATATTTACAAATTAAGGCCTGTATTTGTTTACTTTTAGTAATAACTAGACAATTTTATAAACTATGCAATTGAAATCAATATTCGTAGGTCAGACAGGATAACGTCTGTCGGGTCCGCTAGTACGACATAAATTATAATTTCCCACATAGATAATTATTTATGTCCTATTAAAATTAAGAAGCGTGAAATTTGTTTTACCCCCCCATCTAGTGAAACATAAAAATGTCTGGATGATACTAACATAGATAAACGCCACCTAGTAATATAAGTATTTTATAGTTATTGATACCTGCCATCTAGTGAAATAATTACACAACGACAAGACATGGTTCTTACGCAATTGTTTCTATAAATTTAACTAGATGGCGACATTGGAAGTAATGTTAACGCACTACGCTGTTAACGACGCGGGATTCCCCGAAACCTGGAAGGAGGCAAAAGTCATCATGTTGCGTCTTCGACCCGGCGAGTTATCGCCCTATTTCATTACTCGCCACGCAATCCAAACTGTTCGAGGCCATGCTGCTGCCGATAATCAGGCGGCACTTTACTCCTACTGGCACGCGGGACTGGTGCACTGGCTCCTCGCCTCCGACAAGCCCGCGCCGCGTTTAGCAATCATTCGCTCCTTCCTTCTCGACCGGCGGTTCCACGTCTCCGTCGAGGGGGTGAAGTCGAGCTGCCGGCCGATCACCGCGGGTGACCCTCAGAGCAGCTGCTTATCACCGAGCCTATACTCAATCTATACTAATGACGTTCCAGTCACAGAGGGGTGTGCCGTATCACTGTTTGCGGACGACACCGCCTACATCGCAACATCACTCAACGCGCGCTATGCAGGCGTCGAGCGACGGTCCTGTTTCAAAGGATTAGATTCGTCGCATTACATATCATGTTTTTTTTTGGATTTAAAACAAATAAGTTATTGTTGGTTACGATGCATTACATAAGTATTGTTAAGAAAATGTTGATTACCTCTTAACATTTAACGGTGCCAAAGTATTTAAATTTAGTTATTAACCTAGTTTGGTGGTATCTGTACATAATATTTGAATCGGTATTCTATAATGTTCTGATACAATTTTCGTTACAATGACTCGACTTGATAACCCTTTTTTTATAAAACAAACAGGAGGCTTCTAATGTCAAGTAATCCAAGCTCCTATGGAGACTGACGGTTCGCCACTGCGTTGTTGGCCTCTCGTACGACTTCCGAAGTCCTTACGTTTTACGGAACGGACTGGAAACGGTTTACATATTATGTATTCTACAAAGGCTGCAACCACGACGGGCGCGGGTGCAAACCGCTTCGTTAGTCCTTAGCGTGAATCAACTACAATTCAATCGAAGCATGATATATCCTATAGTTATCCCATGGTAACGTACAAGTACTAATTTAATTCACTCAACAACACGCTTAACCAAACAAACAGAGCAATGAATTATGATAGAAAGCGCCTGGCGAAGATCTAGGTGCGATTGAATGCCACTTGACGAGCTTTTCATAATACGGCAAACAATAACCTCTATAAAGTCTATAGTTTATTGTGTTTGCAGAACTATAGTTGCAGGTCATATCGTACTTTAATATCATAATCTATCTTTATTTGGTTGTGTATATTTTTATATGGGTCAAGAAAAACCATAGCAAAAGTATAATATTTAAAATAAAAAGTAGCGAAGTTGTGAGACAATTGAAAGAATTTAGAGATCTTCTCTCCGTCACGTCAAATCGTGTACTAATATTAAATATACTACCCGCATACAAGCTGATTTTATCATATATATTTATAGTTAAATAATACTTGCTAATGTGGTTTTAGAAGTTTTTCTTTATATTTAGTATATATTTGTGTAATAGATTTTTTTATAGAATTAATAATAGATAGGCAATACATAGAAGAGTTTTGACATAATCAAATGTATAAAATCGCTTTTTATTTTTTAACGGTACTGACTAAGTACAGTATGTTTATTTTAATAACAATAACAATATTTTATATGAATTTGAAAGTAAAAAAAATACGTATGTTTATTTATATATTGTATGTTGCTAATACATATTTGTATAAAACCGACCGAACCGAGAGAGTAAAAAATGCACATTTTTATGTCACACTAAAGTCATGCTTAGCTCAAAAATACTTTTCTGAATTAATTTTATTTATTTATTATTAGCCAAACAAAAATTTAAAATATATGCTAGCTTCATACAAAGTTTCCCATTTTCCCTGTCTTCCTAAACCACAAGTTACACAAGTACCGCTATGACCATATTCTTGAACGTCCATCATTTAAAAATATTTTTTCTTAAACCGAGTTTATGACTTAAGACACGGAATAGAATACGGACCTTGATTATACATGTCTTCCACTTAATCTGGGGTGCTTAAAATTTTCATTATGTGTCGATACACATCACAGAATGGGGAAAATACATAATATATTTCGTTTATATCTTTTACTTAATATTTTGGTATTGGCTTATTTTACAGTTCCCTACGTTCTTAAATAAATCTAAAATATTTTCCAAACTTTGACTAACGGAACGTTTTAGTAACAATATGTCATATTTTCTTTAAATACTAGGAAAACCATCGTTAAATGAAAATGATTCCGCTGACATAATTACTTTTACACCAAGATTACAAATAAAAGCTTATTTTTTTCCACAGATTATAGTTAAAACTGGAAAATGCATTAAATGCGTGTCTCAGTTTCATAAAATCTCTATTGAAACAATACCGTGTACCAATTTCGAACTTGCTAATTGATGTTCAATGCAACACTCCATCGACAACATTCCTTAACTCAAAATGGTGCACTTAAAGCATGGATGGTGATTAAGTTGCCATATTCGTGATCTGGTTTCGGGAAGCGAGGCACGTGGCGGCTTCTTACTGAATTTGTGTAAACTGGTTGCCATGGGAACGCATACATCTTACACGATATTTAGTCTTAGTTTAAATATAAATATATATTGTTATCGTTTTTATAAGTTTCCAGTAATCAGCTCGTACGTATCGATTTTTAGAAAGAAACCTCTTTTACAATAGTAAAACAACACAAGTAAAAGTGTACTAGAATCTTAAATTGATTAGTAATAATGATATTTATAACATATGTAAAATTCAGACTGTCAATTATTTTAAGTGCAATCTTACCTTCTAAAATTAAAATTTATTTAATCCAATTAGCCCAAAATTGCTTCAATTGGATTTGGAGACTACAGCTAGCTGGGTCGAGGGCTCCCACCACTGTTTGACACATTTCTTTTTCGTGGTTATTAATTTATTCATTCATTCATTCACACTTCGTTGCTAGAAAGAAACACAAATAACACAATACATATAAATTACAAGGGATGCAACGGGCGGCCTTATCGCTAACAAGCGATCTCTTCCAGGCAACCCTAGTAAAAAAAGAAAACAATAAATAAAAAAAAAAAGATGAGTGCAAGAAGTGCATAACCAGAAGTTATATAAAAAACAATTTAAGTGTCTGATGAAGAATAAAATTAAAATCTGAGTAGTTTAATACATTCTGTATGTGGTCTAAGGTAAAATTATTGTTAACCTTAAAAATAAAATAAGCTATGGGGCAGCAGTTACCCATATACAATCGTTATAATCAGAAACTGATTAAAATTATAAAAAATGTAATAATGCTGAAACATCTATTAAACTTCTATTTTTTAAGCTTTACAATTTCCTGAAGTCCAAATTGGCACTTCACGCGTCACCCGTTAGAGTGCACGAGCTTTTTGACTATCGGGATTGGGAGCTAGGTGAGATTGTCGAGGCACTGAGGCCACAGTCCACAGCAGATAGTCAGTGCCGCACGAGACTCCGCTTGAGACGGTCACGTAATGCCGCTAGCCGCTAGCGCGCACCGACAGCGCTCACGATAAATCGCCTCCGGTAGCCTAACTAGTGCAAACGTCCACAAAATATCACAGAGCCCATACTATACAGTGTTTAAGATAACTTTTCAACTGAGCAAACTTTTGAGGTTAGAATTTTCCTCCCGCTTTTCCGAAGTTCGCGCCATTAAAATCCTTTCGGCCTCTGCAGTTGCATAACAATGCAGGCCGCGTGGAAATGTTTGGTACAGTGAAAATTTTCGTGTGACTAGATTCTGTTTCCACGCGGCGAATGGCGTGTTATAGCCTATAGGTGATTTGGACCGATTTCAGTTTAACGACTCGTATTCGCTGGCCGCTTACGAAACGCTTCAAGCAAAAAAAGTTTTGCCGAAAAAGTTTGCAATTCGCTTGACGACAGTAATCAGATAAATTAAACAAAATTTCTTTTCACGTGCCGTGATACGTTAATCAATAGTTTCAAAAACTATTTTTTTGTACAAATGATTGAGGGTCTTGAAAGTTATCGCATTTACCTTTTCTGTCAATATCATTTGCATAAATTGTCCTCGATTTCAACAGTTAGTATTACGATCTGTCTGTGGCTTTGACTGTGATATTTTGTGGTAGTGTCAGTGTATTGTGAGTTTTGCAGCTCAGGGAAACGTTACTAATATTACCTTCCCGATGTGTATTTTACAGCAATACCAGTGTTGAGTTATAAGTTAGAATTACAATAACCACAAGTGATACGATATAGTTGGAAATGGTAGGAAAGTGACACGCTATTGGTGACAGCGGTTTTGAAAAATACCAATAGAGAACGGTATTTTGAAAGTGCATCTAACCCCTTGTCTGGCTCATACATGTGAGTATTTCCGAATTATTCCTTACTTATGCATCTATTCAGATAATCTATAATTATAACACTATCATAATTATACGAAACTGCTTTAAAGTAATCTCTCTCTGGCATAGAGAAATAATAAAAACTATATCAAATTAATTACTAACCGTCACCGTTGTAAAAATTTCATTGAAGTAAATTTAGAGGTTAGCCGTGAAAAGGACTAGAGTTACTTTCGCATTTATAATGTGGCTTAATTATTCGCCGGTCAGTAGCTGGCTAATGTTAATGTCAATGATGCTATTTTAGGTTTTAGTCACATATAATACAGTCTATTTCTCTGTTCTAATTTGTCAGTTAAAATTAGACGTTGGCCTATGCGTTTCGCATGACATAAGTGTATTTTTCTATTTAACTGTAATGACCGTGGTAGCGTTGCCATAACGACCTTCAAAATATAAATTGAATTGAATAGGTAATTATCACTATTTATCATATAAATTATTTTATTGAAAAATAAAACCTCTGTACAGTAGACGGTGTTACATACATAAAATTTCCCTGGAAAATATTAAAATTTAGAACTATTTCCGAAACAAGATCTGAAGCTCTTGTATTTTTTAAAGTAAATCAACTATTAAAATTTTATATTTGCGATATCGATAGGAGTAAGCAAAATTTCTGTATATTTAAATAAGGAATTCAGTTGTTTTGATTTCATAAATAAAATTGGGGATACCCTTATAGACACAAGATCCAATGTAAATTTTACAGGTCACATTCCACTTGACATTCAGAACTTAATTATCATATATCAAATATAAACATGTTTAAATTGAAACGTTAATTACATTCAAATGACAAATATGTTTTATTCCGTCAAAATATTGTAAAACTACATCACTACTGTGATAATATATAGCATATTCCGTTAAGACTTACAAATACTTTCACTCTTCTTGGTATTCTCGGAAGATAAACTAACCGACGTTTTATGCTAACTTTAATTATTTAGTGAATAAATAGTCTTTAGTGACTTAATACCTTTATGAAGGTTGCTTTTGCGACACAGATTATCTCAACCCATGAAAACTTAGTTTAATTTCACTGTATTAATCACTGTCTCCGTTCTTCAAGTTAAGTGTTTAACACTCAGTTTGTTGGTTTAAAATTTTATCGTACTGTTTTAAACTTGTTTTCTTTTCTCGAGGACTAAACATAAATTTTATTTAATTCTCTTAGCAGATTATAACAGTAGTAATAGCACTTATCGCCATTAATGAGATACACTCAAAACGGTACGTAAATGGTGTTTGCATTGATATCCGTTATTTAAATTTAATTAAAAAGTTGAGCAAGGTTAGAAATAAATTTTGTTAATAGTTTAATCTACGATATTTCTACTTTAATTATGTGAGGCTCACTCTTTTCACTTTCAGTGATTAGCACAACCTTTAGAGGCTTCGTGATTAATTTTAATATGATAAATATTACTTTAATTGACCATTGCTCTCGGCTTTTGCCATTGCAGTTATAATGCGAAACGATACTATATTTCTTAAAAGTTTAATATGAATATCTATTATTTACTCGTAGCTACGGAGACGTAATAATCTGTAGTCCATTTAATTTCAAACTGCCAAAATCGACTGTTACGAATTTCAATTTCGTTTTGAAAAAAGCCTGTAGTAAAAGTGCGAATAACGTTAACAGGGGTCGAATTGAATAGTTTTTTCCTATTGGGGTTTAAACAACCTACTGAGGTCGACGTACGAAAACAACGAATTTATTTTTATTTCGGTAGTCCAATAATAGTTTAGTAGGAAGTCGAACCCAAGGCTGTTGTATGGCTTTTGGTTAATATACGAAGGCATTATAACCTGGCAGACATCGCGATATTATGAATAAGGACGCGTATGACTGACACTACGTATATCAGCTTGATAATTTTGTATTGTTTAATATTTTCTTCGTCATCACCAGGTTGTTATATAATATCTTTTATATTCCCCCTTAAGGAGGCCACTTATTAATAAGTCATTGTCTTAAAACAATTCGGCTTTACTGTTGTCACAACAACAATCTTTGTGTATTCAAGTACATTGGGTAAGAAGCACTTTGTGTTGGTCAGTTACATGCATAATTATAAAAACGTTTAGTTAATGAGCTGTTCAATCAGGCCCTTTTAATATTGGAAGTTAAGATAACATTTTAAGAAATAAAAAATATTGTATGTATTTATTAGTAATCTTACAGCTTAACACATATTCTTATTCTCTTAAACTTCTTATTATAAAACAAAACACTTCCACTTATTACGAAAAAGATATGAATCAGAAAAAATAAGTACATTAATAGTAAAAAAAGAACATTGAGATTAAACCTTTAGCAAACTGTAATAATATTTTAAATTTTAAACAATGAGTAAATTGTTATTGCTAAACAAAGTCAAAGTCTGCTCGCTACAAAATAAAATACGTTTATTTTGGAACATAAGATCATCTAGGTATCACTTATTCCACGTCATTAAATTCGAACCTGTATGACCTACTTCAAATATTTCCTCACATACTCCTTGGGGTGGTGGAAAATCTATACATAATTAGTGTCATAGGACTTGGAACAATTGTATATTTTCTATCAATATCTTGTCGCGGAGGGATTCTTAAAGAAATTAACGACAGCAAAGCAAATGGCGTGCAAAAATAATTATCTTGCTGACTCCGCCGACATTCCAATGAGTATAAATTAAAATATTGGTAAAAATCTACTTAACTGTGTATTTTATGCTAAAAAAGTGTGTATCTTATATTTACTTTAGATTCAGGTGGGCAAAAATCCCTTAGGGTAAACTTCTTAGTAAATAATGGTTTACATTATATGTATATTTGAATTAACAACGAACATTATAATATGTTCGGTATTCTATCCATTATTTTATTTAGATGCAATATTATTTGTGTATGGCTTGGTAAGATGTTTGTATTTCTTGAACTAGAACGATAGTTATTAAAGATTTGTTTCTAATAATTTTGTAGTTTGGTGTCGAATATCATTTGTAATTAATGCTATGTTGCTCTAAAGTGTTCGTAGTTTTAATTCGTATTTAAATTTTGTATGAGCTTTATACTTTGGTGTATAAAGCAATGGGACCCAGTACCTATCTACGAGATGTGTAATTCTTTACATGCCTTTTATAAAACTAGATAGTTCATAATATAGTACACACTGCAAATTAATTACGTGGACGGATCTGGTTTTGAAGACGACTCGAAAATGAAATCAGTTTCGAACGCATAGATGTAACTTTGTGTCTGTGCCGAGCCTGTTATTTTAAATTTAGTACAAGACTTTGAATAAGTAGTATAATATTGAGGAAAATTATTTATTTCTTTAGCAAATAACTCCAAAAATGCTTTATCAAGATGCAGCTATTTTCATACTTAAGAAAAAGCGTAGCCTCCAGATTTGTCATGTTGATTGTGGCAGTCGAAAAACGGGATTTCTTTAAAAGGCATCATATGATGTTCTTTAATTTATTTTTTTATTACAACAAGAAAATAGTATTCGCGTCTAATTGGAAAGAAAGATATTTACGCCATAAAAGAAATTGTAATGATTTTCGATTGCATAATATTTATTCAAACTGTATGACATAACATTTTCTTTAAAGAAACGTTTTCTTCTCTCTTTCTGCTTCTTTATATTCTATATTTTTTAGCCCTTACTTTGTAATTTCCAATACCAACGGTGTCCCCGATCCCAAAGTTTTTGTACCGCGACGTCACGCGGCTGTGGAGTGTGGATATTGAGAGAATAACATCGAACTTGCATATAAAAACTTAGGTACTTCGCTGGTAGTTAAAGTACGCGTGCGGGACCAATTGACATAAAAAATACAGTACTTTTCTGATATGTCACCAAACATTATTGTAAACTTAGTAGGAGTTACAATTGTATTTAGACAACCTACTTTAAAGGCTAATCGCGAAAAAAGATTTCTCTTGTTTGATGAAAAAATTCGCAGATCCGCGTTTTCGTGACGTATTAATTCGAATTGACTTCATTCGGGAATTGTTACTCGTGTTGCAATACTCGAAACGACACACTTTAGCTTTCGTATCGCTAAGATCGTAATCATTTACAAAATACTAGCGGCCTTTCCCGGCTTCACAGAGCTGCAGTTTTTTATTATTTTGTAAATAAATAAAGCCTATGGGACTCGGGAGTATTGTAGCTAATGCTGAAATTTTTGAAATCAGTTCTGTTTTTGAGATACTTCGAGAAAAATATTCCACAATTCAAATCTTTCTCTTTAATATAAGGTAGAAAATTATCCTTCTGTCTGTCGCTGATCACGATTGTAAAACACTCGAAACACTGGGGATCTAGTAAATTCGGTCGTTTTGAAAAACATATTGGTTAAGTGTTATTTGACGTTTCACATATTATGTTAAACATATGTGTCTAACTAATGGTTTAGTTTTATTTCGAAGATAATAGAACTGGTAGTTAATAATAAAGATTTTTTTTTTTATAAATTATTCATACGGGCGCGGGAGGAAACCTAATTTTTTTATTAATCAAGAAATTGCGTCATCGACACCTTGAGATGATTAATAAAGTTTAATTCATTATTTGTAAAACAATTTAGTGGCCATGAGCGGGTTCATTGACACGACTTCGTGCAAATATAAGAAATGGTGCGTTATCATATATTTTTCACGCATTACTGATAACGTAACTGCACTATGATTATTGTTTATGAGTTACGTCAATAAACCGCTGTTTGTCCCATACAGAATAAACAGTACTTCCTAATTTAGTGACACCTCTACTAGGTGGATCCAGTTTCCGCACTTAGACGCAAATTTGGTTCGTTGTGCCGTATGTAAGTGACTCCTATAACAATTTTTTTTTTCATGTTGTGTTTTAAAAAAAAACTTCTTACCAAGAGGTAGCAGCAAAAGCAGTGTTGGCTAAATGGCATTCGCGTGCCCCTCTTAACCTTGAGGTCACTAGTTCGAATTACTGTTTTTCATCAATTGACTTTTCTTTTTTTATGTGCACAATTAACACGGTCTCGTGCTGAGGAAAACCGGCTTCCCTTAGTCCTAAAAATGTGACAGCAGTGCCTTGTGTAGATATAATACTGAAGGCTGTAAGACTTGATTTTAACCATGAAAATGTCACTAAACTTCTTCCACTTGACCGTATTCAACGAAGAGCGGTTCGATTCGTCGACGACCAATCTCTCTCCGAGCGGCTTGATCCTTTGGCGTTGCGTAGAGATGTGGGGTCACTCTGCAACTTCCACCGCATTTACCATGGAGAGTGTTTAGAGGAGTTGTTCGGATTAATACCTGCAGCTGAGTTTCATCATCGGACGTCGAGGCAGAATACGAAACTCCACCCGTATCACCTCGACGTCCGTCGTTCCACAACTGCGAGATTTTCATGGCAGTTTTTGCCGCGCACCACCACTTTGTGGAACCAGCTGCCCACTGAAGTATTTCCGAACCAATTCGACTTAGGGTCCTTCAAGAAAAGAGCGTACAAATTTTTAAAAGGCCGGCAACGCACTCGCGAGCCCTCTAGCATCGAGAGTGTCCCTGGGCGGCGGTGTCACTTAACATCGGGTGAGCCTCCTGCCCGTTTGCCCCCTATTATATAAAAAAAAACAGATATAGAAATCTGAAGCCTAGATTTATTACTGAAATAAGAAAGTGTTCGTTTAAGTACGACTAAACGTCATAAAAAATGTTTAACACAAGAGTAAAGACTCTTATTCATACACCCTTCATGTGAGAGGTTGCGTAAAAAAACATATGAAGAGTCACGTACGCATTTGAAATAAAATGTTCTTTGGTTCATTCATTCGCTATTTTGTTGGCGTTTAATGAGTTACCATTCAAATGAATGCAACGCAATTTGTATCCAGTATGAATGACCTGTTTTAATATTATTTATTCTCGTTTTTTTATATTTTGAGATACGAAGCGGATTAAAGAATGGCAATTTTCAAGTGAACTTGATTGGATGGTCCTGTTTACAGTATAAATTTAAATACCTATAGAATACTAAATTAAAAATCTGTGGTTGTCTGGAAGAAATCACTCGAAAGCGATAAGGCCGCCAGTTGCTTTTCATTAAATTATTTTTTTTTTTTTATAAAATGCAACGAAGTGTTAATAAATAAAATAAATTGCGATTCGATTGTTTTCTTCAAATAAATGGCGACGTGTATCTTGCTCGTATATATACATATTAATATTAAGTTTCTCATGTAAATAAAATATTTCTGTTTTGTAATGAGAAATAAAGTTCTTTAAACAATAAATATGATATAATTATGAATAAACCCATTTATTCTCAACTTCAGGACATTTTCCTTCCAATAGTTATTAATTGTTGAAGTACGCAAAACAAAAAAGCATCAGCTCTATCTATCTAAAATCTGGGATAAAGATAAGTAATGTCTAGACGTTGAAACCTTTCTTTACGATCATAATGACATGAAGAATGTGGTCAATAAATCATAATCACATTAGTATCACATTAAAGTATATTTGTAACTTAAATATAAATATATATACATACATACATATTCTTTTGACCGGGCATTCGATCTATATGTATGCAGTTAAGTAATATACATTTTGTTGGTAAAGATATTAATTTGAAACAAAATAGCGAAATGTTACCTACATTTACATACCTTACATTTTTATCTTGTATGGATTCAGTTAATTATACAGGAATTTAAGTTATAAGACGGCGAAAACTATTTACCTAAGAAATATAAACACACAACACTATTACTTAACTCTGGTTAAAAAAAACTGCTTTTACTAAGCAATAGTTTAATTACTATTTAAAAAAGCTTTAAAGTTCTTATAGGTTAATATTTGCACGATTTGGTTATTCCATTTCCGAAAAATTTAGGTGACACGCTATTTTAAATTTGGAATTCCGATAGACTAAGCTTTAAAAAACATTTAAAAACAACGACGTCGTGAATAAGAACTAAAAATATCACCTAGTCTGAAGGCGGCACAAAATATTTTGATGATAGACAAGGCGGCGAAATGCTTTTATAATCTATAGTTAATTTAAAAAGTTTATGCATGGCAAATGCCAGCCAGTTTGAACAACCCAATGACATATAAATCGACGTGTGATTGTATTACAATCTATAGTGTTTAATAGCTACAAATGTCTCTGTGTATTTAATGGTGTATTTTTTTTAATTTAACACACACAATTGTTAGCTATTTTTAATCCGTAATAAATCCATATTGTAATAAAATTCATATTATGAGACTACTTTCATGAAATTCAAGACACATCAATATTTTATCTGCTCTTTAAATTAACAATTTTATATTGTGTTGACAGTTACCACATAACATTTGTAGTATACCACAGAATGACGTTAACAGTGCCGCAAAAAACATAATTCACACTCTAAACAGTATTATAGACAAAAATATTTAGTTTTATTATATCCGGTAGCAGTTGCGTAACATAAAACTAACGCTACTGTCACAGGTTACTAATGGTGTACGTTAGCTAAACTAAATTATTGTGATAGGTACGTTTTACTGGACACTGCACTTTCAAATATTGTCTTATTTTATTTCGTTTAAGTAACATTTCTATAGATACACAGAGGCTATGGGCTAGCGCCATCTGTGATTACTGAGACAGTTTCTATATTTTTTAGTATACACTTAATTATAAGAACTGTAATAGAGACGTCCTGCTGCCATTTGCGGGCATAAAATATTATTATGTTAAAGAAATAATTGTATTGGTTTAACTTTAGATTAGACTGCAAGTGCCTGAAAAGTATTTCAGTTCTGGAGCCATGTCCTGCTGTCTTCCGCCAGGCCTAATTCCTGATATGATTTCGCTACTGAACCGTTTCCTCAGTTCTGCACCAGAACTGGAACTGTGAAAGGCTTGGGTAGACTGAGAGACGAATATAAGATGTTTTTATCTTTTATGTAGCAATGAAATTTGTTAAAATAATAAAAAATATTCCATTCTTGAGTCTTAATTGAAAGACACAATTTCTTCGGCTAAGACTTCATTTCAATGTGTACATATAACAGAAAATAGTTTTTGCAATATATAATGTCGATATTCTTACTATCAATTCCTATGTTGTAAACCATATCTACGTGACACTGATTTTCTATAGATAGCGTAGAAAGTATACAATGCACGATAGCGGGTTGATATATTACTTATCTATCTGTTATCTATGGTCCCGTTTACATTATCTGTACCGAAAACATAGCGGAAGTGTACGGGTTACTGAAATTGTAAGATTACATCTTTTTTAATATCTCAATGCTAATATTTGGTGTCGTTGCTTCGTCTCGTCACGCAGCGCTTTGACTGGTTAAGTTTTCTAATACATACTTTTAAACTTAAATATTAAGGCGTTTTGCCCTAAATTCACTTTCACATTTACGTATCTGTCCCGAGAATTGAAATCTAGGGCTTTTTTGTTGGCATGTTGGCGGTTTGGTTGTTTTTATTTATCGAATGTTTTACGTAAATCTTACTGATATGTATTGCTTTAATTTGTAGATAATTATTATCTTATTGTTAATCTAGTAGAATAGGGCTATCTTTCGATTAATTATTAATTGCGTGATACTTAGATTAGTCGCCTTCAGACGTCACCTATTTAAAAAATTATGATGATGATTTTGATTTCTTTTGAGTCGGAATCTTTATATAAGTTACTTTGGTGACTTAAAATTATGCAAATGTTTTGAGTATTTGTTAAAAGTATTATACTCAAATATTAATAATACAAGAAACATCTGATCATATAATCCGAATAGAAAGAAATCAACCTAAAAATTCCTCTCCCATTGAGAAAGCTAAAAAAAGGTAGGTACTTTCGATGTTTTATCTCATTTAAAATTAACTGACACGCCCTTAAGTAAATTATGAATATTGACAGAATAAAGTTCATGTGAAAAGCATTTCATGTTAAAAGTCGGAAGTGTGTCGTCGGCCCGTTAATTTATAATGAAAATCGACTGATATGTATCTCGACGTTTTTAATTATCATTAGTTTATTGGACATGTTCAAATTAGCAAGTCAATGTGATTAACCAAAACTAATATAAACAAATCTTACTAATTCTTTATTCTGGTTAAGAGGGTTTTCCGTGTTGAACAGATGAAGTAAAGGCGATTAACAAGTATATAGTATTAGGTATATACCAGGCAACCGTGGATGGTGAAGTCGAGTTGGGTAGGCCCTGCTTTAAGGTATGTAGACAGGGCCCAAATCCAAACATGTTAAAAGTACCCATTTACCATGCTCATCATGCATGGTAAATGGGTACTTTTATCATCATCATAAATGTCAAGTGGATGAAACAAGATAGATATGTCAGAACCGTAGCAGAGGTCCTGGGTCGCAACCTAACCGGGAAATGGGCGTGAAGATTTAAATAAAATATTTTTTATACTAATTAAACGGATTTTCTGTAATGTTTTTTAAATACATAAGTTTTTCTATCTAGTGTCAATTGTAAATATAAAACGCGTTATTATCAAACCAATTTTAATATTTCGCGGTGTCCTGTAATTGCGATAATTGACTATATCTGTCAATTGTCATATGTCAAATATTCGACTTTCTCGCTGGTAGTTGGAAAAACAGAAACAGTTATGTAAATAAGTTGATGAGCGAAATTTAAATAAACGTATTAGACAAACTTGTAGAATGCATCAAGATAACCCTGATAACTGATTTTACGGAAAGTTACGAGAAGTAATGTAATAAATAAAGGGCCAGCTGAATAATTTAATGATTAACAGCTGACCCAAAAGTCAGATCGACTATTGGATTTGAATTTGGTTTCTATAGATATAATGCACACATCTTTTAAATATATATGCCATTAATAAATTACTTTTAAAATGATTTCAGTAACCTGTGACCGGGCTTGTAGCTATCACATTTCTGCATCATTAAACGATACCGAATGGATACTGGATATAATAGTAAAAGTGTAACATCGTAAATTCAAAATGGCAGGGGCCAAACTTTTTAATTTTCAACGCATGTCGCTAATCTGGACCTATATATCGGTATCATATAGTCCGTAGAAACCAAAGTTCAATTATTAAGTATTTTATTTGTCATATTTAATTGTGCCCCTAGTCTAAAAGTTAGGATTTTCTAGTAAAAATGAATCATTTTCTACTTAATTCTTGTTGGAATTATATTCCACTAAGACGGTTTATTCATACAATAGAGAGAGATAAAACAAATTAAAAGGCATCTATTTAATCGTCCGCGGTACGATACGGGTGAAAAAGCAGAGCACAGCTAGTCAAATACAAAGTATTTCGTCATTAACTGCCCGAAACGTAAGTTTAGTAGTACAAATAGATTCCGAGTAAAACAGGTTCAAACCGGTTATCTATACGCGGAAATGTAAAAAAAATCCGCTATTCTTCATGTGTTCTAAAATAGTAGCATACACCTTACGATTAAAGATAATAAAGCAATACTGTGCGATACACGAACTTAAAACTATGAGGCCCAATTAACGAACAGGGCCTTTACAAAGCACAAATTTATTTCAATCTATTTATTTATCGATATTAAGAAAGCACCAATGCCATATTTATGTACCGGCATTTTACGTAATCAACGTTATGGCGTGTCATGTACGAAGCTGATTTTTTTTTATAGAACAGGGGGCAAACCGGGCAGGAAGCTCACCTGATGTTAAGTGATTAAGTAGGTGGGATCAATTTCCGCAACTAGACTCGAATTTGGTCCGTTTTGCGTAAGATGTTAAGTGATACCGCCGCCCATGGACACTCGATGCTGGAGGGCTCACCATTGCGTTGCCGGCCTTTTTATTTTAGTTTCCGAATTCAATGTTACTCGGGGCCTCTAGAGATATAAATACGCCCAGAAACTAAAACTACATTCAGTATCTAGCCTTAATCTAAGCCTAGCAAATTCTGAGGTCAGTGACTTAACAAAAAAACTCCTTGCACGTGCTCTCGTACGATTCTCTTAATTAGTATTTTTGATATAGGCTTAAGTCTACTGTTTTAGAAAACGTATTGGAACGTTTAAATATAAATTTTGTATTTCTTTGAACGTTTTTAAGCAGTATGGAAATAACACAGCCACCACTGAACCTAAACATCTAATTTAAATAACATTTTAACACATGGAACAGAAAAAATTGCTAACACGGTGGCTCCAATCTGGATCGATGTTTTTACCTATTAACAGTATCAAGAACTTTTATTAAAGTAATAAGTTTAATAGGATGTTTTACTATCAATTCCCAGAATTTTTGAAAATTTTCTTTATAAAATTTTTTGTGTCACATGATGATTCCTTGTGATTTAGGATTTAGTACAAAACTGTACAGATCGAAGACCAACTATATTAAGATAATTTATTAATCTTAAAAGCAGTTTTCCGATAAGAATAAGTATAGCACAAATATTACGGCATGGAAAAGGTCACCCGTATTGGTCGTTTACCATATGGCATTAAAGCTACACACCACTTAACGACAGGAAATATAATGTAGGTCTCATTATACATATATTTTGTGTCGGTAAATTACGTAAATATATGAAATGTCAACGCCACAGGTTAACATATGGAGGACCTGTCGAAAACGTGAAAAAACCGGATATTTTGCTCTGATTATCAAGTTCAACGTTTCGTGCAGGATATGCATTTAACTGTACATATTTAAGTTATTTTTACGATCCAATGCAATTGGAAACAAATGAACCATGACTGTCAAATAGCTTGTGTTAACACGAACGCATGGTGACATTAATGAAGACCTATTTTACAAAATAGAGCAGTGTAGGCTTAGCATCAGAATACAACTCTGTGGTGGCTGGTGGTCTCTGATGTACCAAAACATTAATAAGTATATAAAGAGACAACGGAGTCATGTGATCGCATCATCTCGACGTGCGTCGTTCCACAACTGAGTGTTATTTAAAGCAGATTTTGCCGTACATTACTACTATTTGGTAGAGCTTTTCTAAGAGCGTAGCAATTCTTAAATGGCCGGCAACGCACTCGCGAGCATTAAAAGTGTCCATGGGCGGCGATATTACTTAATCTCCGGTTCAGGCCAAACGTATACTTATACTAGGTGCGCATTTAACAACCGCGCGTAGAGTATAAAAAAAAACATTGTGAGGAAACCTACCGGCTACCCTTAAAATGTCGTCCTCCGGCACAGAAGGCTAATCGCCCATTCGCCCAGTAGAAAAATCACGAAAAAGTTACCTGAGGCTTCGACTTAAAAGCTTGGTATCTTTATTTTGAAATAGTATGTACAAATTACGTTGGGTATAAAAAAGTAAAAAAAGCTTTAAAATGAGAAAAGCACTGTACACACTTTAAAAATATCACACAAAACTTTTAAGCTGTGATATGTATATTTGGTCTAAAGGCATAAGAAAGTCTCTTCTTATAATATGTATACTTATTTATTTTTAATGCATACTCTCAGTTAATTTGTTGAATTAAAATCATTATTATAAACCTTTTAGTGTATTCTAGGGTTGAGAAAATTGTCATGCATAAGTCTGATAAATTAAGGAAAACACAAGCCTTTAAGTAGGTAAAACATATCTTACACACATTGGTACTCATAATGTTATTTTATACGGATTCTTTCTACATTTTATGACTAACTAAATACTGGGTCAGCGCGGGCAAACGAGAAAAACAATTCGTAATACGATACTTGGACTACATGTGCGATGTCAATGTGTTATAGGCTAAATTAAGTACTAGATAACGCAAGTACTTAATAGACCTAGATTTAGTAGTATGTTTTATTTACGCAACTATTATTTTATAAAGAGCAGGCCAGGCACCCAGGCTAGGCAGGCCTTATATTTCGTTGAGGTTGCGGGTTCGAATCATGGAATGGCATTTGCTATATGACCAATTAGCACCTAGTCTTACGGTGAAGGCAAACAAAGTGCTGGAACCGGAATGTCAGACACAGGCTGAATACCTATTTGCCAATAAAATGGCATAATCGTGCTTAAAAACTTCGTAACCGTGGTAACAAACACACATATTTGGTGCACGTTTCATAATAAGGCCGACAGACTTTAAATTTTTCACCAGCTAATTGATTAGGTTTGTAACTTATCTATCCCAGAACGTAACAGATAACACAACTTACCTAATTGTGTAAGCGCCATTCTTATCATGAAAGTACTTCAATTTTATTAAATTCACCGACCCACTTAAAGTTTTCGACTTACTTTTTATTATTCAATCAATAACTTTATACTAGAAAGAAATAAACAACAGTGTAGTCTCGCCAATTTATTGATGTATGGGGAATTTAATATATAATCAAGGCATTCCACAAAAATGACACTGGAATGTGCAATCCAATGGAAATCTGGGACACTATTGACTTACGTGAAAAGCAATTTAACATCGCTCGTAACTAGTAAAGAACTGCTGATACTAATATTGTTCCAACGTTAGAATTTTTTTGTCTTTTTATGACAAATATTTTTGTTATTCCCATGTATGAATAAGATACTTTTTTTTACTTATAAATGTGATATATAATTGACAACATTGAAATAAATAACACTTGCATTACCAAAGTTCTAAGGCTTGTTTGATTCGGCCTTATCTTACGGATTAGTGGGACGGGCTATTTACGACCATGCTAAAAATACACCACAACAGATTACGAACGGTAGGATGAATCGAATGAGCCGCGAAGGTATTGTTTTATTGACAAAGTGTACAAGAGAATTGAAAGCTTTATTTTACTCTCTTTAGCTCTTTCTGAGCTTTATAAACTCTTTGTGAGTTTGTAAGAAGTTTTAACAGATTTTGATATCAATAGAAAGTCAGGTTATTTGGAATTAACGCTAAAATTTTAAAACTTTTTTGTGGTAGTCCGATTTGCAAAGTAAGTAGGTAAAAAACGAATAACGATAATATTTCTTACGAATGCTCAACGAAAAGTCGTAAAGGTTGATAATGGCTACAAAAAATGAGCTACAGCATATGTCGAAATGCTATCTATACTATGCTATGTATGTTGAACTTAAATATTTAACACCCAATTATTTAAGTCCCAATAAGTATCCCACGGGCACGTCAGCTAGTTGATTTATACACCTATGAAAGTCAATTAAAACAAAGTTTCAGCCGAATTGAAGAGTGTTGAACTGACGGGAAGAAGTGGCAAGAAACTCTCCTTCCTTCACAAATTAAAGACCAGAGAAAGCCCTACATATAGCACTTTGATGGGTTTTATGTAACATATGAAATAAAAAAGTAGTCTGAGGCTCTAAATCAGAAGTTCCCTTGTCTTGTTAAGGTGCACCATTTTCAAGATATTTCTATTATTAACTAACCGTTACATATTTCATTAGAGGATTCAAGAAAAGAGCGTACTAATTCTTTAAAGGCCGGCAACGCACTCGCGAGCCCTCTGGCGTTGAGAGTGTCCATGGGCGGCGGTATCACTTAACATCAGGTGAGCCTCCTGTCCGTTTGCCCCCTTAAAAAAAGTATTAGTGAAAAATAATAATACAATATAAAATAATGACGTGGTAACTTTACTTCTTTTTACATGTGTTTATTAATTATTTATTTTATTATATTTCGTTCTGCGTTTTATGAATTGAATATTTTAATTAAAATTGAATGCAATTTAAATACGGACTAAAATTAAAAATCCGTTCTCTTTAAACATATTGCGACTGCCGAAGCCGCGTTGTCGGGTTAAGCTGCCTAGTAATGGCGGGTCGCTATATCGTTAAACCTTAAGTCAAGCTTATCCTATTAGGTCTCCTTTGCTGGGTCGATAGCCAGGTGAAGGTAGGTGAGACGTAGTTGACCCGCCTGTGTCTAGTTCACGTCATAAAACACCGTTTGGATGTATAAGCTTAAATGGGAGTGCGTTCACCTAATAAAACGAACATTCAGCGAGTAGCAAATATTTTGATTAGTTCTTTCCGCTATATATTTTAATAAATTTATTGTCATATCTGATAGATATATCCGATGGTAAAATCCTATCTGACTGTTGAGGTTTTATCTTATATATAAAATTCTCGTGTCGCGGTGTTTGTGGTTAAACTCCTCCGAAACGGCTTTCCTGATTCTCATGAAATTTTGTGTGCATATTGGGTATGTCTGAGAATCATCGGACAACATCTATTTTTCATCCCCCTAAATGTTAAGGGTAGTCCACCCCTAAATATATTTTTTTTAATTTTTAGATTAATTTTTATTTTTTTATCAACTGTATGAACAGCATTAAAAAATACATACAACCCTAAATTATCAACCCTCTACGATCAACCCCTATTTTTTATTATAAATGATATACTTGGCAAAACTACGTTTGCCGGTTAGCCAGTTTATATATCAGCTAGTTCATATATAAATGATTTGAAGTTCGTTTGTCTTGCTAAATCTCGAGTATAGCTGAATAATTTGTAGGTGTTCAGGGAAATTTAAAAAGTGGGAAACTAATACTAAAAACGACATGAATGTTCTGTCCTGTTTCGATCTGGGGAATATTTGAAGTCTTTTTTCTTTTGAGAAATAAAAAGTTGACACTTGGTTGTCATATTTATTTCATTATACTTAAGATAAATATACCTGCCAACGTTTTGTATTGTTAGTCAGCACTTTATATAAGCTCGAGAAAGCAGCCTATCTTCAAGAGTCCCGTGGCCCTAATGTCATATGAAATTAAACAATTGTTTCGGCGAAAATAAAACTAGTATTGAACGCCACGCACCTTCATTGCTAAGCCACAGAATAGGTACCATGGGTAAGTGTTTACGTAAGCTGAATACCCGTTTAACCCTGAAAACGTATTAAGAAAATGTATTTGGTTTTTTGACACTAATGACTTAAACTTAAATTTAATAAATAAAATTAATATTACAATATTCTTGATAGGATTGTGCTTTTCTGGCCGACATTTTTAGAGGTAGTTATACCAAATGTCTATGAATTGAATTCAAAAAAACATTTAAACCAAAAATCGACTGCAAGAAATTACTTAAATTCAATTTATGATTTCAGCTCGCCATATTTAGTTCCCTCTTTATTTGAGAATTGAATACACCTACAGACTGCAATCTGTACCTTTACTAGACTTCTGATAATGAACAAGAAAGATAATGAATTCTGGCTTGACCAAGCAACGAGGCGTAGTTCTTCTATACCTAGGTCCGAAAGATTCTTCATTCCCACGTTAATTCTATGCCAATGTGCACTGTCTAAATCAGCGTGCGGTGGCACTGCGTAAGTCATTATCCAATTGTTATGTAAGCCGGCGACGACCTAAAATCAAATCTGGCTACAGACTGCCGATGTGTGCCACAACTTACAGCGGTGACCGCATGAATACGACACATTTTTAATATAGATAATATTTACGCACTAAACTAAAAAATAAAAGAAACACATGCTGAAGTCAGATATGTTTAGGCTGAAGTAACGTAAAAAAAGGGAAGTGCTGCTGATAAAATATCAGCTATAATATGTAAGAAATCTAAAAATAATAATGTACAAGAAATCCTAAAGACATTGAACGTCTAGCACTCAATATATCCTGTCCTTTTTAATTTATTTTTACCAGTAAAGTATTTTGATATTGGTATTTATGTAAAAAAAATACGGTATTTCGAATCACACAAGCGTTAAAAGAGTTATCGCAGCCCATGGACATCCTTGTCAGGGGGTGGATTGCTATTCTTTAAGGGAGTGGAGCTAAGCTTTTTTATTTTTTATACTAAAAAAATATTTATTTATATACAAATGCTTAAGACCGGAAAATACTTAATTTCGAGTTGCATTTATGGGAGCGTTTCGCTCATCGCTCCTAATATAACCGAACACTCTAATGCGGCTAAATAGTAAAGTGCATTTGACTTTGCTGCGAGGTAGATTTCAAGGGTATTTAGAATGTGGTCAGGTTACTTTACTTGTATTTTAGCAATTGATATTCAATACAGGTGTTACTTTATAATTAGTAGAATATTTCAAATTTTACGTCTATTTTTTTACGAAAACGAGCCGGAACAGCCCATAACTGTAAGACATATAACGATATCAGTGTAATGCTTAAGTATATTTACTTTTAGTCGTATATTTTATAAAAATACTTGAAAATGATGTCGCCATGCCGGCGTTTAGGTATAAATGAGGTAACTTGGTATTGTAAAACAATGCCTTATGACATATTACTTTGACGTAAAATTGTATCAAGACATAATAATCTATTTGTGTATATGGCCAATACATATTTTTTTAAGTATAAGAAATGCTTAGGTAAAACTGCTGACGCTGATTTGTGTAATTTATAATATATAAGTTAAGCAACCTTTAGATAAAATTTTCCATGTGTGACCACGTGCATTTGGTAGCCGTTCTAAATTCGACCGGCTTTTATACATATATCTATACTTCATATACATATCTCTAAACGTTTCAATACCGTCAAAGTAATTTATACTATAAATATGAAAATAGAATTAATCTAAATGGTTTAAGGACTTAACAGTTAGAATCGGTAAGGTTTATATTACGCCTTTTGTAAGCCTTTTAAAAAGTCCACCAATCGTAAGGAAATGTTATTAATCGGAATAAACTTTCATAGCAATGGTCGGATATACAGTAATTATACTCCATCACGAATTTAGTAGACCACTCTTAGTTCTACTTTCAGACAAATATTTAAATAAATATTAAAACTAGACATTTTTCTTCCTTAATAGTTGGCAAGGTACATACAAAGTAGTTAAACTGTTGCTCTCAAATAAACTTTCAGGAAGTGAAACAGGACAGATATATTTGTCATTGACGAATGTGGACAAACTGAAAATGTAGGGCATTTTACTCTGCCCCTTGTAAGAAGAAAATAAAGTGAATCGCGATTAATAAATATTTTTTAATATCGATATAATCAACCAGAAAAATGGCTAACGGAAAGTAAGTTTCCGAATTTTAAAGAGATTCGAATTACGAATTTCATTTTTAAATGTACTTATACAGCGCACATACAAAAGGTACGGTAAATATTTATAGACTGCACAATCTCTAGACTTTAATGAAATAGGTTTTAGGGTTCATAGACAATACTAATTCAATACCATCTAAGCAAATTAAGTAAAACCGACATTAAGGAAGGTAATGAGTTCTTTTGAAGCTTTCTTACATTCAAATCACATAAATTCTACAGTTCAAGTAATTTACAATCACTTTTAAGGCCGTGCGGTTTTCAATTAAATCTTATGAGAAAACTATGCGTGTGTTAAAATTGATAATGTTCTTCGGCACATACTAATTTGATATTTATGGTTAAATGACGTCATAGCTTTTGTTAAAATAAAATAATAATTATAAAGTCAATTTTTCTATGAATTCGTCCTAGTCGATCACATACATAATTTAACAGTATTATACAGGATATCTAACATGCAATAAGCAACAAAGCTTATTTTACAAGACTTTAATACACAAACCATTATGAAAGCTACCGATTGATTAAGAAAAATGATCCAAACAAGATATTGATCTGTAAACAAGTTTTTTAAACTAAGATGTTGCCTACTTGTACAAATAATTAATTGTTGTATCCATAATCGTGGTAACTAATGACCATAGATGAAAAATATAAAAATGTATTCATTATCTCTGCAACCACGTGTACGCTGTGTTGCCAAATAGAAAAATTGTGAGATTATTGACCTAGAGTTGCGAGGGAAAGTAATTATAGACAATTGCCAGACATTTTAATATTTGTGGTAGAATTTTAGGTAAAACGTATTTTTGAATAAATTAAACTTTGTGTTTTATTTTACAAACTAAGCTGATAATTGGTTCATATAACATTGAAATTTATTTTATTATGACAGCACTGTTCCGCTCACACATTCTCACAGTCTTCATTCAAATCGGTAACAATCGTATTAGGAGCCGTCAATAGCGTGGAATACTTACCGCGTGATAGCATTGATGTATTCTGGTGTTTACAGCGACTGAAATAGTTTTGTGACGAGCTACTGCCAAGTGGTTGTGACGTAACGGTTCAATAGATTCGTAATGCTTGAGAAATTACTTGGGTTGATTTACGACAGACGTTTTAAAATGTGCTTTCGTTTTAAGTCTAGACTTTTACACCGTCTAAATGAGTTAAACGTTTTAGAAGTACATAGTTTGTTCTTCCCTGCCACCTGTTTGTTCGCATAGTGGCTTCTGCGTGCGCCTCTCATCCCTGAAGTGGTAAGTTCCAAACTCAGCACCAATGGACTCGACTATCTATGTGCGCATTTAACACTACGGTGAAGAAAAACATCGCGAGGAATCCGGCATGCCTTAATCACAAAATGTCGATAGAGTGAGTCAGGCACAGAGATGAAAATGATCACGAAACAGAAATATAAATGTGAGGCCCAGACTTAGAAGATTGTAGGTCGACTTTTTTTTGCCCTTCTCTGATCGCAGAAAATAGACAATTTTTTTTTGTTGCTAATTTCTAAAGCGACAAAGGGGTTGGTTAATTCACACCATATTGTTTTATGTTCAAACAATGATATGAATGTCAGCCCAGGAATTTGTTAAACGAACGATACTTATTAATTCGTCTGAAGCTATTTTATTAAGTCGCAATTTACTTTTTATACTGATAAAAAAATTAAAGAACGCATAACTGACAGGTTGTTCGAATGAATAAGCAAGCGCTTCCGAAATTGTATTTAATAAAGATCTTTATTTTAAATAAAGAAAGGATAAATAGATATCTTTATTCCCATTGAAACGTCTTAAGAGACATCTCAATAAACAGTATTGTTCTATAAAAATACCAGATAATATACATACAGGGAAAAGATATGAGAAAGACAAGATGACCTTATATTGTTTTTAATCCTCTATTTATATGTTGTTTTCCTTTGAATGTCTTACTACGTATGCACTTTTTCTTCTTATGTTTCTCATTTGAGGCTAAACTTAAATGATATTGATTGCCCAGTTAAGGCATAAAACAGGATGACAATATTTTCCATAATACATATATGTATATGTATTAAATAACATTTATTTTCAAAACCCAAATATGCAGTATTTAGAATATTCTTAACCTACGTCGTCATAATAATAATTATTAATTAATAAATGGAAAATTTAAACTAATATAAAGAGTGGTTCTTGTAGCAGTGTAGGTACTGCAAGCGACATTTATACGTTGAAAGTACTGCGGTAAATAAATAAACATAATAAAAAAATAAATGCAAAATATATCAGGAATCGAACTTCCACCATCATTTAATCACCATCCATTGACTACTAAGTAACAAAGGCGTATCCGTTAATACATTATAAATAGTAGAAAAATGACATAGGCGGAAGCATAATCAATTAATAATAATCTTTATTGCATATAACTTAAACTTCCCGATGTAACTCAAATGTTATCAACTCCCTAGAATGAGAAAAATTTAAATTTTATTCCATTGAAAAATCAATGGTTGCGCAATTACCTATCTAAAAGTGATTATCGCTATCAAATGCCAATAACTTAAACAGCAAGGGGTCAGATAATGGACAATTTCATCATAGGTCTCGAATCCAAGACGGAAATCGATTCGTATTGATAAACGTAATTACGATAATGCCTCTTATCTGAAACGGTTAACTTTTGTGTTCGATCCAAGAACAAAATTTCACAGGTCAAATGTTTTGATTCAAGTGTTATTTACTGCTTATATCAACGTCACAACATACATGGGATTTTTACATCCATTCTATGGGAGAGTTGTCGAAAAAGTGCTACGATGACAATTTAATTTAGTTTAAGAACGAAAAAAAGAGAAAATATGAAGCCTTAAGCTATTGACTTGGTTAAGCTAACAGACGATGTTTTCGATGTGTTATGGACTATTATATATTTTTAATCTATATCAAATCCAATCAAAATATCTTTTTTCATATAGGTAAACATGTACACTTATGAACGTCAAAAAAAACAAATTAAATTTACTGTAAATTTACATTTACAACCAGTTCGCAAGTTAAGGGCGTAGAGCGGGTAAGAAGAACTGGCAAGAAACTTTCCGCCACTCTTTTCAATCGCCAAGTTTTTAATACAAATTGTTTGAACTGGAGCAAATCAATCCCAAGGATTAGGGTCATTTAAGTATTCGTCACATTTATAAAAGGCACATTTATAATTAATTTACCTTTAACAAGGGCTTTGAATTTATTTAGTGACAGTTCTCTAATTTCGGTTCAATAATTTGTAGTAAAAACGAATACAATTTCCATATAGGTAAGAGATTGGGCAATTAAGGGTCCTAAGATTTTAATGATGATCAAATCAGTTCGAAATTAACTCTGCATGCCAGTGCCGGATTAGCCACGTAGCAAGAGTAGCAATCGCCACGAACCCCGCGGATTAAGGGGCCCCGCTCTCCAACGTACCCGTAATAAAAAAAATATTAATTCTCGTAGCAGCGAACTATATCTTGCCACACCTTCACTTAAAAATCTAAAAATAAGTAGGTCTTTTACAAACTTTATAATGTGCTAAAGTTTAATTATAATCGATATATTTAGACTAGAATCTATACCACATCTACCTTTCAAGCGGCCAGATTTTTATTTTTTATAAGAATGTCTTAATCATCTCACTTTGTGGAATATAGAGGATGATTTGCTTAAATAAGTCTAATAGAAAGTGTTACTATTTCTATATTTGCTGACATTAAATCCAAAAATATTTGTTTTTTTTTTTAAACCAAATAACTTGAGAAGGGCCCCGCGATAGAAATTGCTACAGGCCCTCGCTGGCCTTATCCGGCTCTGCTGAATGTTATCCTAAAAAGTATTAAAACAATTGTATTGAGAGATAATATGTAAAGTATATGGACTTGTTATCGCGACCACAAATCATTATGTTCATTCAGTGACCCACATTATACGTAAATTGATAATTATTAAGATTTTGTCGGCGGCGATACGATACAATAATACATATGTTAAACTGTAGTTTTTTTTTAATTTAATTAAAATTAATAAAAAGCCCTGCTCGTGAAAGGTTCGGTAATGCTAATTGCGAGCCTCATATAAGTTTAATAGATTCATCGACTTTAAAAGCTATTTCCATTAAAAAATAGTATATGGTTTGCTTTATACGCTTGTCGTTAGCTGTGAATAAACCTATGTAATATATAATACATCCTAACCTATGTAATAAATATAATTTATTTAAATGTGAGTTAATATGATCTAGCACGATCTTGTAGTTCTGTTATCTAAATATATATATAAAAATTATCGCAAAATATGTTGCTAAGCGCAAAATTCGGAATTGGTTGGATGCGAGTATTTTTTATTTATTTCTTGAATTCTGATTGAGGTTTATATGTAAAGAAAAATTTAAAAAATGTTTAATTAAAAAAAAAACATTTATACCTATTTTCAACACCAGAATCAGATGTGTTCTTAAAATAAATTCGTAATTTCTACATGATAAAAGATTTATATGTGTGTAGCGTATCGTAGATACGCACTAAAAATGTACATACTGTTTGGTGTAGTATTTTCTATACGATTTTGATGTATGTGGCAACATAAATACAGGACACTAAGAAAAGAAGAAAACAGACGTCACTCAGAACAGACTTTTAAGATGAGCGACGCACATATTTTTGCGTGACGATACCGTCAGACGTCCTCTGCAGCCACCATACACAGGTCCATTTAAAGTATTAAAGTATGCCAATGATGGTAAAACATTGAATATCGATTTAAAGGGGAAGGACGTTACTGTAAGTGTGGATCGCGTTAAACCAGCGTTCGTCGAGCAGTTTGCCTTTCCTTCAGCTCGCACACCTAGTCCTGCACCCGTTGGCCCTGAACCGCCGTCATTACTTTCATTACCTACTGTGGAAAATATTCCTCCCATTTCTGCCCCTAATCCTGTGGTTACCAGGTCAGGCAGAAGAGTTAGATTTAAGACTAGGTTAGATTTATAATGCTCTAGTATTTCTTTGTAATGTAAAAATTTTTGTTGTGTAATATTTTAAGTACCTTCTATTTTATTGTTGCATACTATAATTTTTCTACTTAGCTTTTCTGTCTCCGTAGGGGGGTGATGTAGCGTATCGTAGATACGCACTAAAAATGTACATACTATATGGTGTAGTATTTTCTATACGATTTTGATGTATGTGGCAACATAAATACAGGACACTTAGAAAAGAAGAAAACAGACGTCACTCAGAACAGACTTTTAAGATGAGTGAGAATGTATTTTTCCTTTGAGCGTTTCTTTAAGAATATAAATTAATTACTGTTGTTTGTGAAGAAATATATCAATTTACAAAGATAAAAATGGGTTGTGATTTATAAAAATATAGTACATCCCATATGTGCAACATTGTTTTACTCGCTCCAATCGATAACGAATCGTAAAATATGATGTATTATAAAATTAAACATCATCATTTATACGTGTGTATTGAGGCCATCAATGCAATTCCATCTTTGAAAAAAACTTGATAATGTTAAATTCATATTTTCCAGACTTCAAATTTGGTTCTGGGTCTTAAAGTCTTAAATTTAATTAAGAAGGTGATTTACGACATTTTGTTATTTTTATTTGCTATTAAGAATTTATGAGCTATACGATTTTAAAAGCGTTTCTTAGAATATATAGGGTTATTCTGTTAGAAATATCTTGATTGACAGTTAATGCAGCTTCATTGATTTTTATTGAAACTAAATCATGTTAAGGAACTCCCGAAAACCATAAAGTCAAAAGAACACCCAAATTCGTTAAGTTTTTTTTTCATTTAAACATAGTTTATATATTCACGTTACCTGTTAATATAGAAAAATATATTAAATCGTTTTATCAATATTGAATTAACTGACATAGGTATGTGTTATTACGTACACAGATTGAATGTTTTGATAAAAGTTTGTATCTAGATTCAAACAGATGAACGGGCTCTTGATCTTTATTACCCTTTGCGATAAACTTCAAAGGGAGATGACAAATAACTTTTATATCACCTAAATTAGTCGGATTGCAAATATTTATTCCAATCAGACTCTTAAGACCCCGGTAGTGTCTAAATAGAGACAAATTCTAGCGTTTATGGACTTGCGGCAACATCACAACATTAATTAAACAATATGAAGTTTGATGTTAAACCACTTGAAGCAATTGAGAGTTGTTAAAAAACCGCCTCAGTCAACTTTCATGTAATTGGCGGGAAATTTTTGACAGGTCGTAATTTAATCTGTGGGTTTGCTGTCTATTGTTAAAAAAATCCTAGAAATAATTAAATTTCGAGGTTTAATGTATATTAAAAGAATCTGTCGTCAGTGTAAATTGTAATTGATTTCATTTTAATTTTCGGGGACAAAAAATTGTTTATAAATAGTTAATTGAATTTCTATTATTTTATGACCAATAAATCTTTAACAGCGTACACAATGCAAGGAAATAAATATGCAGGATTAAAAAAAAAGTATTCCTAAAAGCATTGACTTGTTCAACTTTTAATTGGCATAAGTAAAGGGTCGCGATTAAAAAATGTGGCCAAGTGTGTCTGTTTGCTTAATATTAAAAATAAACTTAAGTTTTTCAACTGTACCGGTTTTCAAAGCCACCTGGTTGTAATGACCCTAAATTTAAAACAAAATTGTTACAACTATTTGAAATGTTTTTGATAACGACATGTACATAATTTGTTTCTTTTTAACGTTTATTTTATTATTAATATCTGAGTATTTCATACTGGTACTGATAAATTATATCTTTAAGCGCGCTTTTTGAAAGATTTTATTCGTTTTTGTGTTATATTTTTTCCATTCCAATGAATAGGTATAGGTTTTTATACCGAGACTTTTATTTTGTTACCTAGAAAAAATAATACTAATAGTGATTTATATAAGAATGAAGTTCGATGTTATTTTTAAAATTAAAACTGACTCAAGTGCCTTTTTTTATTCTACAAATATTGATCTCTTAAAGTGCCTGCCTACGCCTAATTCATTGAGCAAATCAGTTTAAATGATATACATTGCGCGGCTGTTTGATCTCCTAGTGACGTAATTTGTTATATTGATATCGATAAAAATTAGCAGCCCAATGAAAGAACGGTTGGGTCTTAGTATTTGCCGTAGTTTAATAATATGTAGTACTGCCTATCCGTCTTCAATCTATTACAGTTTTAACTATATTTTAAACTATTAGGGTTTGTTAAAAGTACAATTTCTGTTAAGTCAAAGACAAATTATACATAAATAATAAATATTTCTAAATAATTAAAGTACTTAATAAAGTTTTGCTTTGCGTGTGGTCGGGTGTTGGACGAATTTCACGGTCGAATAAATTTTATGGTATTTCTGAACGTTTGCGTGTTAATTGTAAATCGAATGCTTCTCGTATCGACCATTGACTGCGATATCAATTTCATTTTGGATAATATTCATTAGAAGGATTTAATTAACCAAGTAAAGATTCCATATGATATGACCGAACAAATGAACTAACATAGAAACTATTGGACTTATATATATATATATATATATATATATATATATATATATATATATATATATATTATTATAAAAAGTATAGGTTGAATGATTGCTGTTAACATGCTTTCATAGTAAATGAAAATTACATACGTTATTTAATTAGGCATTTATATGCGTCTATAGAAATCGTTATTTTATTGATAATTGCTATCTAAGCCTTGGCCTGAATAATACAACAATATTAAGAGATTAGGACCATTTTGAATTTGTAAAAATTTTCTATATTTGGTTTTCAATTAGTGTTTTTATAGCAATCTTAGAAATTGTATGATTTATTGATCGCGCTAATACTTATAATAAATTATATGCTGCTATATTGTGGCTCTGTGTATGTGGTCTGTATAAATGCTGTTGATAACATTGCGTGTATCATATAAGACAAGACTGGGACTACTTTTAGTGCTTAATATTATCATCTCCTGTTTTTACGACCTTACCCCATTATGTGTAGAATTTTCAGAACTTTCTACGTTTATTACAATGATATAAACAAAATGCGTAATTTTTCTTAAAGAAAAGCGAAGTCATTCATAACATTTAAGTGCAAGCAAATAATTGAACACGTTCACAAATATTGCAAAAGTTTATTATCTATTCAATATTTACGTACGTTGTGTTTATGATGTAGTAAGTAAATTGAATGGTAATTTGTATTTATGGGAACATATTTTCTATAGTCGGAATATGATTGTTTGAATAGATTTTTGTTAAATTAACTGGCTGATACTGTCACGGTAAGAAAACCACATGTTAGATCTAATTTTTTTTTATAGAACAGGGGGCAAACAGGCAGGAGGCTCATCTGATGTTAAGTGATACCGTCGCCCATGGACACTCGATGCCAGAAGGCTCGCAAGTTCGTTGCCGGCCTTTTAAGAATTTGTTGAAGGACCCTAAGTCGAATTGGTTCGGAAATACTTCAGTTTAACTTAACTAAAAAAAATTAATCATATATAACTCATCACATCACATCACTTATAACTATATTTTATTATTGTACTAGTAATTATATATACCTATATATATATATATATATATATATATATATATATATATATATATATATATATTATATATATAATATTATTTAATTGTGTTATGAAGAATTTCCAAAGTTTTCTTTATTGATTTTAAATAATTGATCTAGGCATGAGCGAAAATTTTAAGGCACGAGAAAGTTAGTAATTAACTGGTTTCGAATGTGTGTCAATAACGTTTTAGCTAGTATCTTAAGTTTTCATTCCGTTTTTCTTAATTCAAAAATTAAAATAAAATATACCCACTAAGAGCCACTAAAATTGAAGAGCAAAGTAGATTGCTGAAAGTAAAAGGTTATGGTAACCCATACAAGTCGAGTTACTTTTCAATGACAGTCTGAAGGACAAAACAATTCCTTAGTAAAAACACATTTATTGGATTTGATAGAAATTAGGAATTAGAGAACTAAAGCAAACTTAACTAAGCAGTTTCAGATTCTTCAAAATAAATGTGGTATTATTCCCTTTTCCGTTTCTTATCACAGCTTCATATATTTTTACTTTATATAAAGGTATGGTAGACTGTGATTTGAAATATTTATAAAGTAATACAGTATTTTATAGTGTTTGTAAAATTTATAGTCTGTCATCGATAATTTGTGTACAACACTATGCGCTAGAATAGTTCGCGCTCGCAAAATGGTCTATGCTAAATGCGTCGTAGAGTTATGCATTGTCTCTGTTTCATTCTGCTATAACCCAGAGATCATCCTTATTTATGGCAAGATTTGTCGACAGCTAGTCGAGATAATCTATATTTTAAAGTAGTCTCAGTAGGTTTAATATGTATTAGAAATATGTAGGTATTATAGAAAATATATTCTTGATAATATTTTAAATATTATTCTGATATTATAGTATGTTAATCACAATTATTTATTAAAAAGATTATTTTAAAATAACCCCAAAAAGGTTAAATACATATTTAGGTAGACTATTTCATTTCACATAGTCTAGTTAAAGGCTACTGTTTAAATTAAATATATGTAACTGTGTCGTCCTGAACGTAGTAACATGCTTGTGTAGAAAATTTTACATATATGTAGTAAGCAAATAGTGTCAAATATACCACCGCTACAACCGCTACGAGCATAGACAGTAGACCATTTCAGGAATTTAATAAATCTATATGATATCTTTGAAAGGAACTGCGAACCTTTAAATACATTTTTTTATTTGTTTATACGTGAGTGATTAGTTCATTACTTAAGAGTAATTTAAAGATGATTCGAAAACGTATCAACAAACATTTAAAACTCATAAAGAAATATAATGGAAAATCTAAAAACTGGAAACGCGATAACGGAGGTGAATGACCTGTGACGTATGATAAACAGAATTAGCCATGGCAATTAGGAAGCTAGAATATTTTGAGATGACATCTTTTTTCGGCAAACATTTTGGCAGCATCGACACTCGTTTGAATACTTTGAAGTTAACTTCCCGTAACCTTTTGTTTTTAACTGTTGTCTTATTTCCCGTTTTGCGCTATTGCCCAAATCTTATTTAAGTGCTGGCTATCGGCTACTTTATCAGGTTTTTAGTTGACCATAGATAAAAGAAGCGTCTTAAGAGGGAACCTCTTTAGTTTCGTATAAGTTAATTATTATGCGACTTAAAGAAAAAAATTACGCGGTATTTTGACTCGATTATAATATTTAAATATGTTTATACTATGTATTTCGTAACGATACATTTTTAACATTATTAAGTCGCGTTAAATTCGTGAAAGAGGACACCTGTCAAAGGAAATTCTCGACAATCTTGCGGATTGCGTCATGTTACGTTAAATGTATCGAATGGATGTACACCTCAAGTGTACTGACATTTCCCTATAGACTCAGAGATAGATCCAATATAATTTTCACTTTTGAAGGTGAAAAGTCTTTAATCGTGCACGAGAAAAGTGTGAGCATGTAGTTGTCTTTTTTCATTCGATTTCTAAGAAAAATAAAAAAAATATATGTACAATATAGAAGTTTAGGTGTTCGTAAGTTTCTACAGAGTTCTGAGTTTTGTTTAGGACCTATAGTACAATAGGTTATATTACAATATACTTTAGCTCTTAAGCCAATCCCATTGATCTCAGACGAATGCGAATCAGTGTTAACTTGTTTAGGGTAAGGTGTGAGTTGACGCGTGATAAGATATGACGTGTTTGTATAAGCATACCAAAGAGTGTATTGTTACCACGCCTTTGGCGTTAATTTTTTTTTAAATTTCTCTTTATATTGTTCATTTTAGAATACAATGCAATCACAAGGAAATATCATTATAATAATAATATATCAATAAACTTCCATAATAATTAGGAACTAATCTATTTATTTACTTCTAATTTCAAACCATAGACAATGTTAAATTGACTCGCATCCAGAATATATTGTAGCGACCGACCATAATATTAATTAAAACGTGACACTTTATAAAATATGTTCGAATTTATGAAACAGGCAAGTCAATTTCACTTTTATTATTTTGGTTATATTTTAAATGTCACTTTCAAGATTGGAATGACGAAATTTTATTTACGGAGGCTATTATTGTCTATTTCTAGCCATACCTTGCGGTTAAGATTGTTTTGTGTAGTCTTTGTTACAAGTAGAAACAACATGTAAAAATTAAAATGATATTATGGTCTAAAATTTTTTTTCTTTACATTGATCTTTAAAAAATAAATTAATAATGTTCTAAAATACGGGCTTAACTGCTTATCTTTGAGTTAAGAGAAATTCAATAACTTATTATGTTTTTATTAACCAAGGTCAATGGTTTATTGATTATAATTTGTTTATTTATTGAGAACACTTCTAGCTACTTTCGTTATTAATTATACCGATTGCAATTGCAATTCTCAATATACTTACAATGTAGATAGATACATTCTTCATTCAAGTTGAATTAAGAGTTTCATTGTAGAACGGTGATTTTCTTGGACCTAGTAATTTGTATAAAATAAAAGAACGGTCATTAATTCGTGTGGTTTGAGATGTCAATTATGATCCGTTCAATCATTCCTCGCTAATTCATTCAGGATCGAATGACAGATTGATGAGTGAGATTGAAGCTTGTTAGCGGCTGTCCGCCAGTTCATTAACAATGGTTATGATTTCATTCTTAATTAATGTACAAAAAATGCGAAACATTTTTTGTTGGTGATGAGTTAATAGTGATTTGATTTTTTCCCAAATGATGATGGCAACTTTTTTACTTACTTTAATTGAAAATTTTTAGAAATTATATTTACCCTTTACAAAAACTTTAACATCTAATATTAGAAATCATAGCAATATTTTCCATAATTCCGTACAGGTGTGTCATGAGCGTAGTTTTTAGTTAGTTTAAATATTAAAAAGTTACATTGTAGAACTAAATAGTATTCTTGTTTTTATAGCACGTTTCTTTCCTTAAACTAAACACAAATTTAAGTTGTATTACAACAGACAATGTATTTTCATGTGTCAAGTGTCAAGTTTATTAAGTGACAAAAGTCATATATATGATAACAAAATATTAAGCAGATTTTTGTGATTCAAATACATTTATTAATACTTCAAGTAGGTATGTAATATTTGTCAATTTTGTGACCTATTTTGTCCCATTTTGAACTGTTACTCAAAATCTCGAAATCGAATGATTAATGTATCAGAAGCAATGAAGAGTATAAGAATCCGCACTTTGGCACGACTTAATTGATTTAATAATGAAAGTTGTGGCCCCAATACGGCATAAGGAGATAACTTTTAATTCACCAGTGACTTAGCAGAAAGTTTTGTAGTTTGTAATTAATTTAAGTTTTGTAGAATTGATAGTAAAGTCATGAAAGACTTCCAAGATGTAAGATAACCTTACTCATTTCGGAATATTCGTGTTTTATTTGTATCTTTAAAACACTTTTTAAATGATGACGAAATAGATACAGAAATCTGAGGCCCAGATACCTGTGCGTATAACTTGCTGGTTCACGTATTTGTCTATAAATAAAAATTATAACTCAAACTAATACATGTGATAACTAACAAAAAAGTTTAGGATTTATTTTTTATTTTTAAAATATCTAACATATGTTTTAGCTATTTAAAACATATTTCACAGTTATTCAAACAGTTCATTACAAATAACTTACGACTTGGGGTCTTTCAAGAAAAGAGCGTTCTAATTCTTAATAGGCCGGCAACGCACTCGCAAGCCCTCAAGCACTGAGAGTGTCCATGGGCAGCGGTATCACTTAACCTTAGATGAGCCTTCTGCCCGTTCTATTTATTTAATATTACTTACTTCGCTTGCGCAGCAACGCAAGGTGAGCTAAGTTTTATATGTAAAGTATATATATATGTATATCTTGAAAAAATAAATTTAAACACCAATTTAAGCTTTTCGTCTGTCAATTTCTACGCTTCCGATAACATCTTTATTTACTTTCTTGAAATCAATATTGAACTTTAGCCACTTTGTTATAAAACTTAAAATTTTGTAACGCATTTTCAAATCATTTAACAGAAACAGTTAAGTGATGATCGCGGTTGTTTGGAAATGAAAGAATTTGAATATTTTCGTGGTTTGCCGTGAAAACAACAAATACCAAGTGTTAAAAGAATTCTGCCGTTTTGTTTGCGTATTAATGCTCAATTAATGCATGATTCTCTATACAGATAAAAGATTTCCAATACACAATTATCACGTTTCCTTATAATTCTATTAATAATATTTACATATGATATATCAATTTCAAACTTAGTCAATTTATCGCCACAATCCTATTAATAACAACATTGAATTGTTTCAGATTGTGATACGGATTCCGCAAACCTCACATTGTGGTGTAAGCTACACTGGTGGTGCAATATTAGTGCATTATGTATTACATGAGCTGCAAGCATCGATACACAAAACGAACTGACACCTGAAGATAAAAACGAAACTGTCAATGTCACAAATATTAGATTTACGGTTCGGCTACACGTGACGGATTAATGCAATGACAGACAGAACGTAGGGTCGTATTGTGTGAGGTCGGGTGCGTGTTATGCGCACAGTTTGAGCAGTGACGGCGAACGGGCGGCTGCAATGGGCGCGGCGCGCCATGCGTCCGCGTTCGCGCCCGCTGCGCTTGCTTCTGGCGGCGCTGGCGTTAGCTTCGTGCGCGGCGGCTCCGGCGCCCGAGCCGCGCGCGCAACGCTCGGCGAACCTAAGCCATATTACGGGCACTTCGCGTACAATACAGATGTTCCTCAAGAATCGTTATCTTCAGCTTCTGCCGGATGGCACCGTCAACGGCACCACAGACGGCAACAGCGTTTACAGTAAGTCAGTTTTAGTATTTTTAAGTATTAGTAGGATATGCTATCTACGAATATGTGATTTTCTTCTAATGCATCTGAAAAAAAGACTAACGATGCTCAAGTATATTGAACCAGGTAAGTGATACAGATACCCATCAATCGTCGTCCAGATAAAAAAACAAGCTAGGTGCGTCGATGGTACTGTTGTCGGATGTATCACATTGAGAAGCAGCAAGAATGCTGCCTAAAAGTCTATTAGATTCAATATCTTTAGGTAGGTGGCAGGTATTACTTGATTAAAATTATAATCTATTCAAACTATATATTTATCTTATCTATTATGTGAGATATAGAAAAACTAAATAGAAAAATATGTGCCATAAATCTTAAACTATAAAACATATAAATTTGTTAAACTCATAAAAATAATAATAAAATTGCCTAGACGTTTTTGCTACTTAAGATCTAAACACTAGAAAAACTAGTCGAATTTAAATTTTAGTAGGCACTTATATGTGGGGCAACTATAACGATAAATGTGATTCAAATTTAATGGTTGCAAAACGGGTGCGATAAAAATAAAAATTAAGAATGAATTATCATAAATTTATGCAAGCATAAATTGTATTTGGAAGCATGAAACAATAAATTAAGCCATTGACAGTAGAAGCAACATTTTGTTTAAATTATTTCGTTTTCGTTTAGAAATAAAATTGTGTAATTAACGTAAACACTTATTTGTACAATTCTAGTATATATATATATATACTAAAGAAAATGATCGGCTGGAAGCGGCTTTCTAACAAATAACTGGTATGATTTAGAGGACGAAAGGCATCTTTAGATAAATTAAAGCACAAACTTTTATCTTGATCAATTTTTTTATACACTTGATAATCAATCAACCAATTGAAATAGATAATTATTAAAACGTTAATATATGAAGAAAAAACGAATGCAGTGTTCATATCTCGACGTATCGTTCTACAACTGATCATCATTAAGGCAGGTTTTACCACCACTATGTGGAGCCAGCTTAAGTAAATACTTAAGTGGGTATTGGTTCAGAAATCCGAATCAATTTCACTTAGGATCCTTCAAGGAATGAGCGTCTCAAAGGGCCGACAACGAACTCACGAGCCCTCTGGCATTGAGTTACCGTGGGTCACGGTATCACCTAACACCATGTGAGGTGTTGGTCGTACTATAATGAATTAATGAAGTCTCAACGAAGAGCTACTTACATTAATCTCGATACTTAAGACATTGAAAATATTACTAATGGTCTTAACGCATGTCCTAAGAATGAATTTGAATGTTTTTATCTGTTTTTTGCACATGCTAATTCGGCTTAATAGCAACCAGACTGGCGGTAGACACGTTGCGTATTATAATGAGTTTAGACGACTTATGACAGAATACACTGTCTTACATTTTAATAACGCGTTATATAACGCGGTATCCAAGGATAAAATAGCTTATTTTAAATTTAATGAAGAGACTTAGAATTATTTTTTTATTTTAATAGCTATATAAGTATATTTATATTATTTTATTTTTATATATTTGTTCTATTTTCAAAAGTTTAATTATCGTAAAACAAAAAACAATCGAATCTGTACAACTATGAATGTATTATGTATTTCACTATCAATAGACTTAGTTCTGCTCTTGGAAGACTTGTTTAAAAGTTAATGCTCAGTAAGTCGTGACCACCTCATTTCAGCTAAAGTATATAAAAAATAAGGATTTTACGATGTAGTTAATAAGATATTATAAAACAACGCAACAGTTTTTAGCCCAACCCTGAAACAAAAAATTGGAAAGTGTGGTTTTCTTACAACTGGTCAATTATAACTGTATAAGATCTTAAATTCAATCTCAAATATAATTACACCGTTGTTGGCTGCTGTCAAATTGTAATAATGACTCTATTATCATTTGAAGAGCCTAGAGCGATTCTTAGGTGGTCGGTATTGAATATGGGGTTATACGAATAAATGCTTAAACAAATTACTATGCTTTGAGATTTCAAAAACATTTGAACCATTTCAATTAAAACAGTGTTTTTGCAATTATCCTAACGTATAGGCAATAAAGCATTAAACTTTATACCTAGTGTGAGTGTGTGTGTGAGTTTTCTCTTTCCAAGAGAAGAACAGTTTCTTCATTGACTTTGCGATACGTCTCTCCAGCAATTTCTGATCCGGCAGACGAGACAGCGAACAATTAATATTCCAAGTACGCCTTTTAGTACTATGTCCCCAATCCTATTAGTACCAGTCCCAGCTTTGACTACTTTTTAAATGTCTCAAAATCCTATTGACATATCGTGCTTAGGTATGATCAGCTTTCTACATTTAAAAAAATTTGGCTTTTGCTCTTTCGGTAAAATAATTCCCCAAAATTACATACATGTGAACTGATGTGTATTTTTAACATATTAATATGATACAAGACTTCATTCGTGTTTCGATTAAATTCCAAACGTAATAATATCGAACCGTTTTGATCGGATAATTTTGCATATAAAGGTGTCTGAGAATCAGGTTTTCTAATCGCATGCAACGTGGGACTTCTGTGATTCAAGCCATTTGTCATTGGATAGTTATGTTGTATTTTAAAGAAAGGTTGTGCCGATTTTAGTTAATATTGTACACGAACTTTGTCTTACTATAAGTGTGGGATATGAAGACTTCCGTTTTTCTCGACCACTTGTACACACACGTAATACGAGGTTTAAAAAAAATATTTTACTGTCGCATATTTAAAAATACAGCGTAAAAGTATCTTAATAAGCTTCCTTAAGCATAATCCCGAAAGCTAGAAAGAAAGCCGGATGAGGTTCCGATCGACGGTACTAACTTAGCTTAGATATAGGATATACAAAAAAAGACCGGTAACGCACTCGCGAGCCCTCTGGCATCGAGTGTCCATGGGCGGCTGTATCACTTTCCTGCCCGTTTGCCCCCTGTTCTATAAAAAAAAACTTAAATAAAATAATGTATACAAGCTGTATAATATCTTTTTGTCATGGTTAGAAATTAAACGAGCTTTATTATTATTATTATTAAGCATAATCCGGACTTGACTGGTCTTGTGAAATGAAATATTCACTATAACAAACTAATTTAATCTTGTTCTGATCAAGTAGTAATATCGTTCAGCTAAACGACTTTTTTGTTTCTATTATAGCAATCAATCTTAATTTTGAGAAGATAATTATCGATTAGAGGTAATGTCGATGGGTTATTAATGCTAAAATTAATTGTACGCCTCCTTAGTTAATATCACTCTGAGTTATTGGTAATAACAATTCTTCACGATTATACTGTTTAATTATTAACAGTATCATTAATTGTATTTTGATGATATGGTAATTATTATATGATCGAACTAAACTTTCCTGGTGAATAATTTGATATTGGCGAAAACCACAATAAATTACGTGCACATTTTTCAGTATATATCGTGATGGCAGACAGAGACGACGATGTAATTGTTTTTATTACAACTCTACAACTTTTGTCTGGAGCACAATCATATATCTCTCATCGCTTTTTCGTTATCGTTTGTAAGAAAGCGATTGCTTTTTACCGACTTTTCTTAAATATTTCTGGTTATCATAGTGAGCACCCACAAATGAAGTAGCTTTATTTTTGTTAAAATTCTATTTTCACTAAGTTCACTAAGTTCAAAACTCACAAAGTTCACCTCTTTTAATATCAGTATAGCCTGCATTCCAAACTTCATCCCAATCATATCACCACTAGTAGGTACTAGTTTCATCGTTCTCCCTTACTATTCGTAGTGCATAAAATACTTTTGAAATAAAAAAAAATCATAACATCCGAAAATTGTCAAGATTGGAACGCTTCGACCAAAAGCGCGGCAAAGTAACTTTTGAGTTTATGATTTTAGCCTGAAATTATAGAGGATCAAAGAGTAAGTCCATAAATTCGTCACCGCCACAGATATGGTACCTATTTTTGTTTATCTAACATCTGAAGTGGGAAGAACAATAAAGAGTATTTTGTTTGCATGTTTTTGTTTTAGATTCGATCAGCCATACACAAATGCTCGTAAATCTATCGTTTTCAAATGTCGCAGCATTTTATGCTACATATTTTGATATTTTATTTTGTGGTGATACAAATTCTAAATAAATCGAGTTGAATTACATTACAGTGGGGCGATTTGAAGGGAATTATTATGTTCACTTTTCAAATTTGATTTCACATTTCTCAAACTCCAAAGTGTATTTGAGAACGAAGCTTTGAGACATTGTTAATTGTCATATTTTTAATTTCCAAATTTAAATCTCTATATTTGAAATGAATGAGATAAAAAACTGCTTATCACAATTGGTACGACTACGACATTGCTTTTGTGATTTACGCGTAAATAAAATGATATAAGTCGAAGTAACTTAAACGAAATGAAATATATTAAAAATGTATTATGACGCATATCAGACCACACAGCTAGTATTTATAAAGATCATAAACAGTAGAAAACTTGGCATACATTTGTCAGTCTGTACACCGTTCAGGAAACAAACGTGCAATTCAAAAAATTTACGACACACGACTTGTGGATACGATGCCACAGAATATAATATACAGTTAGTATTAAAGCATTTCAAATAGTAATAAAATGCGCTCTAGAAATTTTCATGTTGATAATGTATATTTCAAAGTCAGAAATATTATCACTACCATAATTTATAATGGGACTATATATAAAAGTTTAAACTTTATTATTGTTACTACACTTATAAAAGCAATAAAAAATATAGTTGTAGTTATTTCTAATATACCTAATAACAAACCTTAAAAAGTAATAATTAAAATATACATATATTATTAAAATATATTATTGGTGTACAATATATAAAAAGTTTTATAACGTTTAAGATTACTATTTACTAAAGATATCTGTTGTATTCGATTTTCTGAACATGTATTTTTGATGTTGGGACTGCTATAAACAATACAGTGAAATAAAACAGTGGCCATAAAATAGACGGCCTTTATAAAAGCGGTTTTGTAACGGGCTACTATTTCTACATATACTGTGTTAATGCTCTAATTCATAGGAAAATCATTAAAGTCGTATTCTTGGTCTAGACTTTGCAATAAGTTCTAACAATAGTATCTGGCATGTATTACTCTAATTTAATGTATTGCGTGTTTTGAACTAAAAATATTCATTGCATTAAAATCTTATAAGATATTAAAAGGCCAGCAACGAGCGAGCCTTCTGGCAATGTGAGTGTCCATGGGCGGCTCTTAATGGGCGGTTCATCAGGGGAATCCTCCTGCCCGTTTTCCTCCTACTACATACAAAATATTGGCAATTTTAAATACAATTTTGTCAATAAAAATTAAAGGATTTTCAAGAATATGAGGCAAAGTTAGCCATGTTTGAAAGACCCTTAACCTGCAAACCTAATTAACCGAAAAGGAGTCCATAAAATCTGAGAAAATCGTGACTAAGTGGCAAAAACCGCTAAATCTCTCAAACCAATAATTGATATAATCAGAGGAGCTCATATTCAGACTTCATACAAACTTAAATTCCTTCACATCGTTTCATTTGAAAATCAGATGTATTCAAATGGAATACAGTTTAGTTTCAACTATTTTGTACATTGACCCGAAGTCGCAAATGCCATTTTGTACGCAATTAACGGAATACGAAGAAAATGGTGATAACTTTGAAGACACCTTTACACTTTTTGATAGGGGCTTTAAAATGGTGTGCTGATTTAAGTTTTAGCTTCTCGGCGATATAAATAGAAGAATAGCCTTGCCAGGAAAAGATAGTAAAAGAAAACTTTTTATACTCTACTTAAGCATACGTCTATTTAATAAAATAAATAGGAATGCTCTGTGATATTATGGAATGGTATTTTTAAGAGGATTTTTGTTTTTGTGCTTTACACTATTAAACTAAATACATATATAGAAAATATATTAAACTAACCTAAAACTAAATTAATTTTTGCTCACTCAAAAAGTGCTTAAACTGATTTCAAAAATGTCTTCTCTGTAACTAGTAAACACTCGTTTTATCTTACTCCAAAAAAAGATTTTGCTAACTTTACAGTTAGATATCATTGATTCTATTACTAGATAGATCAAACTTTTGCATAATAACAACAACTCATTTAATTGTAGTTAAATACCACTTTAATGTTAACTAACTTTCTCTCACAATAAATTAACTGATAATAATATAAACTTTAATGTCATTTAACAGTTATAGGTCGAATGAACAAAGTGATCATTAAATTACGAAATTTATTTTTACGAAACCTTTACCTTAGTTAACCGCAGTACAAATTTTAGTTAGTCGGACAGTTTATTGCCAGTTATCTTACGTTCTACGCCCATGATTTTAGCAGTTCTCAAATTAAATTACAGTAAATGTAAAATAAGAAGCATTTCATATATTATTTTTTGATATTCATAAGTATACGTTTTGTTACCTATATGAATAAACGATATTTGAATCTGAATCATCACGCATGCGTTAAATATGACGCTGCGACAGATAAGTAAAACTTGGAATATGCCATAGACATGGCGCGTTTCAATGCTGTCGATTAGAAAACTTAATGGTTAAAATGTATGTATAATGCTTATTTTACGTAGTATTATTAATTTAAGTAAATAATTATTTAATAATAAAATAGTAAGTAACTAGATAAAAGATTTTTATCTCTCTCATTTTTTTAAGATTACTGTGGACTGTTGGATTACTTTGAATTATAAACACTGTGCCATTAGTATAATTTACTGCATTTTTATACCAATTATTTTACATATTATTCGGGCTAAGATTGATGATACGGACACTTTAATAGCCGATTTACACCTGGTAGTGATGAAATTTCGGTTTTGATTTGTGATACGACGTTTTAATAAGTTATTATACATTTTAGATGCACATCGGACCAAAACTGTTTTGAAAATTTGAATACCTACTATATTGTATTGTCTTTTATTAACATAACTTTTACAAATTTAAAGAAAAACACTTTTTTACGGATTATAGTTATGTATTGTAAATAATTATAAGTTTAAATACAATAATACATAACTATAATCCGTAAAAAAGTGTTTTTCTTTATACCTACTATATTTTAATCAATACACTATGTTATATTTTTCAATACTTGATCTCGCCGTGGTTGTACTAAAGTTTTAAGCAATGGTATATCTAACATTGAAGTACTCATAGATTAATTTCATCGTATAATTTTATTATCTAAACTCCTAGATTACCGTATCACTTGAACACAAACACGCAAATAAAACCAACTTGTAAAAATGCGAGAAAGAAGTTTTTAGTTTCAATTAGAATATGTAACCGAAACCATTTTTTAACATACAATTGTATTACAAAGTTGTGTGTTGTGTATTTAGCAAACATTTACTTGAAGATTTATTGACACGTTTGGGCGTTACTCCAAATCGTTAACGTGTTTTGTTTTTTGTGAATTTATATAAAAATCGATTGGTAAAGTGGTACAAATAAATTCCTGTTGTATAATATTAACTGATCGAATATCCTTGTTATTAGTGTTTATGGTCATTTTAAGGAGTTTTTAGGTTACAGACATTGACATATCAAGTCCACAGATCGGTCCACAGCGGATAAAACAAATTACTTATAAAAATGTATATCTTTTTTTCGAGGTTTTAAATTATTTCTCATCCATACTAGTAGGTGCCTAACAAAATGTTTATTAAAACAGAAGAATATAACATCAAAAGTTAATTTGCATTTTACTTTTGATCTTATATTTTGATGATCATTATCAAAATAATGAAAAGAAATTGGTGTTTGCGGTAACTGAAAATCAATTATAAAGATACTTGTAGCTAAATATTTAATTTAATTAAATCAAGGGTCAATTTATGGTGTCCAGACATTTCATAAGTTGATTCATCCACCCAAAACTCAATTTTGTTATACCGCACTTATTTCGCAACTTAGAATTAGATGGTACGCGTTGCGTTTCGTGATATCATCGATATTGCCATTAAAATTATGAGGTAAGTTCACAAGAACTCACACGATAGGTACTCTTTAAAGTGACATCTAGACAAGAAGTGGATTTAAGTTTGTTGATATTATGTTGTATATTAATTCAAATCAAGTTGTGATTTTTTGCATCGCATGTCCGCTACGCTTATCAAATTCGATTTGATTGCGGTGACATAAAAATAAACATTCTCAATATTTATGCCCCACCTACGTAATTCAGTTGACAGCTCACGGATTAAGCGCAGGAGTCGAATGTGGTTTATTACTATTTTTCGCATTTACTGCAGTATTCTAAATGAAAAGGAATATATTATGTATATAACGCGGTATTCTTAAATATGTTTTAAATTTATTCTTGTTATTTCAATATTTTTCCTGACTCAGTAAAATACTAACGCGATCATAGGCTAAATAGACTTCACATCACTGATATGATCACATCATCTCTAAAAATTTATTATCTGTGAATCTTATGTAGCAGTCTATGGCGGACCACGACTGCTCAAACATAAATTATGGTGTGATGGTACATTATCCATTATCATCATATTTGGTATCCCCAATGTTGAAATCTAAGACTCTTATTGGTGCTTTTTGGTGCCTATAGCGAAAGTTTAAATACGTATTTTAACAAAGAAAAAGTAATACTATCACATTATATTATGAAGTGTTAATACAATAATATATTTATTTAAAATTGTTTATGTATTATATGCAATAAAGTGGTTAAAAAATAACACACACACAATCTATACTTAAAGTATAATTTAGAGATTTTTTTTTGAAATTCTGTCATACACACGCCGCTACTTGTCTATAATATTAATGATTAATAAAGCCACCTTGACCTTTTGGGCTATAGCGCCACTGGATTATTATTAATATCAGTTACATAATCGTTCATGTGTGTGTTGTCTTTGGAAGGTATAAGGATCCCGCAGCCGCAGAACTCGGAACTTTCCCGTTAGAGCTTAACAAATTGAGTTAGATCAACTATTAAGTTGGAGATTGGTAGCACGATATCGATTTTAATGCTCAGTAAAATCGGAAACATATCTCTTGACTTTTATAACTTAATTCTAAACTATCAATTTTTACGGCAACTGTCGGGAAAAGCTGACCAATATTGTGTTACAGCCGTGAGAGAAGATAATCCTGATAAAGTACGCTCGATTTATTAATACACTGGCTAATACTAGGAAAGTTGACTCCTATTACTACTAGGAGTATTTAGCCATGGTTAGTCTGCAATAATAATCTGTGCATTGAGCACAGAACATTGATTATTCAACGCTGTAATCTATGCATCCTAGATCTACCTAGAATTTCAAATGGTTATAACTTTTAAACCACATTTGTTTGTAGTCTAATTTATGGAGTGGAGAGTTCGAGTTTCTATCCATTGATTAAATAGTTAGATGACATATAACCATAATAAAAAAAAACAGTAAAATAGACGCAGAGGGAGAGACGTCTATTTTACTCCTAGTGTTATCAAATACATAAAAACATGTATCTATGTCATTGCGGCAACCTAAATATGTAAAAGGAAATATTTTAATAATACTTAACATTGTTGTACTAATTAATCCATTTGACAACACGGTATCAAATAGGCAATTTGAATCCTTCTAATACAATTTATGTGGTCTTTATAAAAATAGTCACAAAACTCGATCCTCTGAGGACATTTTCAATATATTTATAGGTTGTAATAAAAATGTAATTGGTGTGTGAACAGTTTAAAGTTAATTTTATCGTAAAGTTTTTAATCTTGTTAACATATTTGTCGCTTTGTCGTTTATCAACATTTAATGTTCTTATTTTAATCAAGGTAAATCCGCATATTGGCGGTGATTTTTATGATTAAACATTTTTTTTATTAAAAATTTCCCTTTATTAATAATATTAGTAAACATTTATAAAACTTCTAAATTTAAATTTTATAATCTTATTAAAAGATGTTTATAAATTCTTATTTATATTTTTACTTGTAAGTTTTTAAGTTGCGATAGTGTCTTAAAATTACAGAAAAAATGCTATTTTAATACTGACAGGTTTAAGCTATGTAGTATCATAATAATTTCATAAGATTATAGGTTTTAGTTTTAATGGATAGTATAAACATCCTTTATTTTGAATCAAAAATCCAAAGGATCGTGCGATGATCACCATTCTTAAATGCCGGGAACGGGTGTGTTCCGTTTCTGGAAAGTTTCTCGGCAGTGCAGGTTATCAAGGGCGGAGATTAGCAGGAGTTCAGACCAGCTTTGCTCTATAAACGCAAACGTGTTCTATAAAAAAACTGAAACTTAATATTTGAATATTCAGACTCTTTGTGAATGTGCAGGTCGAGCTGTTCTACAAAAATGACAACATAATATGGTATGTTATTTTGTATGTAAAATATAACCGGCGATTCATACGTATATTATAGGGAAAAGGGATTTACCTCTTAAAAAAATACTTACATTTGTGTAGACATTAAGGACCAATATACTACATTAGAGAAATATACAAAACATGTAGCATTAATAATCAATTACACAATACTTTTACTCATGCATACAATGCAGGGGCAATGTAAATGGGACAATATTTGAATACACGTGTTCTGGTGCTGCCCATCTTGGCCTGTCTTTTAAGAGAGACTGAATAAGCTTAACTTAGACATCGGCTTAGTTTAGTTTTGCGTGGTGGAGAAAATTTCACGCATTTTAGAAGTTAGACCTAAAAACGTCTGCCGGGAATTATACAATTGCTGATGCTACGATAAGGTACGAACGGTCGTTGTGTGAAATAAAATAAAATACGTTTATTATGGAACATAAGATATGCGTAGGTAAGGTATCACTTATTCCACGTCATTAATTTGAACCTGTAGGCAGCCCTACTCATACGGCAAAGAAGATAGAGGATGTCGTCCGCGAGAAAAAGCCGGCGTAAAAAACTCTCAGTACTCTTTTAAAAAAGCAAATCATCAAACAACACATATTTTAAAATAAATATAGCAAATTAATCATGGAAAGTTGCAACTTGTCTTTCTTTTCCTTTTAAGCTTGATTTTTTTAGGATGTTGGCCTTTATTATCAACAAAATTTCAGTTACCGAACAAATAATTAGTTTGAAATCCAAATTAAAGTTTCATGCTATATTTTTGTATTCATATTGCTCGAGAACGTCTAAGTCTGAACTAAGTTTATGGGGATGTTATGTCTATTTCTGTCATCAGGTTAGGGGGCGTCCATAAATTACGTGGGGGGTTTAAGGGGGGGAGGGGGTCGAGTCAAATCTCATTGAATCTTACGTTGGAGAGAGGGGGGGGGGGTCTCGGCAAGTATCATGTAATTTTTTTCTGATTGAAAAAAATAATTAAGAAAACGGTTGACCCTAAATGCCATAAATTTTTATTAATTAAACTCGCAGCAATATTGATTACTAGTCTTAAACGTAAATAAAAGCACGAAGCATTTTTTTCTTTCTTTTTACAATAACAATTCAACGCGTCTACGTAAAAAACCCACATTTTAAAAAATCTCATGTGATATTTGGGGGTTGAGGGAGGGGGTTAAATAAAATCTCATGACATCTCACTAGTGGGGAGGGAGGTACAGAAAATTAAAAAAAAAAACACCTCACGTAATATATGGACGCCCCCTTACACAGCTTACAGGTTATATAACTGGCACTAAACCGTTTTGTATTTTCAGACGGTTTTGCGACCATGAGAATTACAGCGACGTAATAAAACTATGAGTGACGAAAACTATTTTTTACGACCGTAATAAACAGCTGACAATGAAACAAGTGTATTGAAATAGCTTTGAGCAAATTAAATGGCAAAGTTACCATTAAACATTTAAAATTATTTGATTATTAAAACAGGTATTCGTGTCATCGATGAAAAATAGTTTTCACGTCTTTAATAGGGCTTATTTTATTTACATAAACTTGTTCTTCATCTATAAATAAAGAATAACTAAAATATAAGTTCAATAGAAGACCTTATCGCTTATAAGCGAACTTTTTTAGAAACTGAGAAAAATGTAAGAATAAAATACTGTTTTAATTTAAAACAGTTCTACTATACAACACACAATAAGAAGAGGGATACGATACAATATTTGTAGCGGCAATGGCATTACTGTCAGCTGTCAATTTTAGTAAATGTCACAGAGCTTAAAATTACTTTTGTTAATAATTATGGCCACTATATTCTACTGACCATCGTATATTCCTTAATTTATGGATTTAGCAATATTGGTAAATCAAATGAAGCACAAATTATATACTTATATGTGTGTGAAGTATAAACACCACTCCATCGCTCCAACATATATATTTTGTGCTCTATCTATCTATCTGCCTATATATCTTTGTCAATAAAGACAAATTGTTATTAATGTACCCAAGTCATGGCAATCAACTAAAGCTCAGTAATATAAGCAATTAATTAAGTGAATTACAATTTATCATATTACAAGCAAACGACGTGTTAAAATAATTGTGATTAATTACATTTCCTTATTGGATTTTTATTGTTATATTTACATTTAATATTGTATTTCGTAACTCATTTATTTCCAACACACTAATATACAGTATTTACATAGTTCTTAACCATAGTACCATTTTTATCCAGTTATAACAAATATTAGAATTTAGATCATCTTAATATTTGTTATAACCAATAACTGATACATTATTAAAATCTCAATAAGTGTAATTATAACAATAGAATTATGAGATAAATCTTATACAATCCCATATATGTTTATATTACTTTTCTATATTGACCTATCCAACTACATAGACATGGTTCATTCAAGACACAGTTAAAAGAAAAAAATCCCTAAACGGAAATTATAGACGCAGTGTCATCTTAAACATAACGCATGTTTTAGATGCGTCTATAATAAAATATATTAAAAAAATAAGTTATTAATGATTTATTGATCGCGTAAAGATCCTTCCTCTATTAGGTCAGGGATTAATCTATTATTATAATGTGGTAAACTCATTTCGTAGTAAATTTGATGTGTAATAATCACGAAGTATGGAACAAAGCTTTGAGTTCTTCTGAAAAGTAAAATATTTGAAATATTGAGCAAATGTTGAGTCCAAATTTGTCTTTGTTCGGGAGAAATGTGAACTGATTCCAGCTTAAAGTTATTATTGAGTTACTTTTTTTGTCTAGACTTAAGATTAGCTAAGGTTATAATTAATATATTATTATTTTACAGCAAACTTCTGATCTTTCAATGGTATGTTACATATTTTCATGAGCTTTTTCAGAGTCTAAATTTTTGCATTGCACAATTCATTAATAACTTTTAAACATACACATACAGTAATAATAATTTAATTACCCAGTTATAATTGCATATAATTGTTGCAGTAATATTATTTACACAGGCGCCGCATATTAAATGACAAGACAAACAAAAAATATCATTTACATCATACATTTATGTTTACTAGAAACATGATATTAGTTTCCTGTATATTATAAAAACTATGATTGAATATTTATTCAAGTACTAGAAGATAACCATAGAGTCACAGTCGGTCCCATAGACGTGTGCGGATGTCATTTATTTTTTGACAGTTGTCTATGTCGTGAGGAACGCCGAAGTATTAGGGGTTTTAATTAAAATTGTTATACATAAAATTTTATTTAATGTGCTTAATTGCGGATGTCTATATAATACTGATAATGTTATGGCTATCCGGATGTGTTATAACTACTGAAAACCAGAATGTAGAAAATTTTAAATGTTTTCTAACTTATTTGGTTAATCTTAATGGTAAGTACAACGAATGTTCCAGAAGCTTAAATTTTTAACACTCGTTTCGTATATGCTTAAAAATAATAATTAAACATACTATAAAATGTGTCTGCTGTGTCTGACGTAATAACACAACTTGTAGAGGCAAGGTTTAAAAAAAGGATTTATTTCTATTGTCTATAGCTTAAACTGAAATAAACAAATTATGTAGAAAATACCACAACATTTTGTAACATTCTAAACAATGGCTATAATTTAACTGTCAACATTACCCAAGTTGGTTTAACCTAAAACAATGGTTTCCAAATTGCATTGGAATCGCTAAAATATATGGTTTTTGGCAACATTTATTAATAATATTATACATGACATACATTATACATTTTGGAATAATAATATTACTTAAACTTACCCAAAAAGCATAAAAATATTGACAATTAAATAAAAGAATTCAACGCAAAAGATGGGTTTTAGTAAGGGTAATATTAATATATATGTAATTTTTCTAATTAAAAACTAGTATGTCACAATGTAAACGGCATCATTATTCGATAGGGTTTAATGCCGTCAAATAAAACATTATTTATACAGCTGCACGAGAACAACTAGATCAAAACCATTTTAATAATGGTAATAACTCTATTATAAAGATTTCGATTCATGTTCGTATAGTAAAATGCGCCTTCATTATAAACTATTCAAGAAAACCATAAATTAATGATGTTTAATAATCTCCTGTACATCTCCTCCTTCATATACATTTCGCGTTTCTCTGCGCATACATATTCTTTTTATTTAATATAAAATATATTGAGGTTTAATTTTTTTTTCATTTAGTTCAAAACAGAGGAGTATTTAGTCACCCACAACTCAGAGTTAAGCAACTATGTATTTTTGTTTTCTTAAATAAAAATATTAGGAAATTTATGCGTATCTCCTGCCTAGCCATTTCAAACAGCCATTACAACAGTAACTAAAGATTGAAACTATATCAAAACAATCCCTTGACAACGTTGAATCAGGAATCTCGATTTTAATTTTAAATGTGCCGCTTTCGAACCACATACCTATCATATTTACGTTCTAAATTGTGATTCGCGTAACTGGATGATGGAAAAAATGAATTAAATAGAAAACATGTTCCTGGACTGGTTTGTATGAAACTGCATCATTAGGCTGTATTGCATTGATTGTCATAGTTGAAGAGCTAATATTATAATTTAAAAACAAAAACTCCTCTTGATATCTGTAGACTTATTTGAAGACTATATTATATTTTATAGGGTTGGAATTAGCCAACTATAAATTTATTTAAGTACATTTCACAGACTTTCCATAGAAAAATATACGTATATATTGGTTTTCGTTATCGCTAGTAGTAGGATATTAAAACCCGTTATCACTTGAATATAAGAAGAAAAACTGTAGGTTTTATTTGATATGAAAATTGAGGTAGGCCGACTAGATAGTAAAAACATAATATAAACAAATTTATAAAAATTAACAATTTAGTACTTATACATTTTTGAATATCTTCATTAATAGCCAAGTCTTTAAACTGATAACATGTCTTACCCCATTAAATCTACGATACATTTTGTATTTCTTCTTCGTGATAACCGTTAAGATATTAATGAATTACATTACTTAAACATCTTTGCGAATTGCAAACGTCTATGTTTCTATTAGTCTATAGCGATTTATACCCGGATAAATACCCGGATTATTAGAAATAGTTTTTAATTAATTAAAGTATAAATATGAGATTAATTGGGACAAACGTGCCTAGACTGTGATGAAACCGGACATCGACGCTTACATCGCTCATAGATTAACTGATACGCTATTAAGCCTCTAGAGTTTATTTTTAATAGTTATTTAATCTTACGGAAACAAAGAAATAGGATCGTAGAAAGTTATCCAGTTATGTGGTAAGCAAATGATTTGTCATTCAGTGTTGGATATCGCTCTCTTGTTTCTTAGTGGGGTTTGTGTCTATACTAATATTATAAAGATGTGTACTACTCGTTCGAATTGAACAATTTATTGTTCAATTCGAACGAAGGCGAAGTTGGTGATTTATAGAGTATATACCAGCTACAACTAGCTAGAACGGCGAGTGAAAGCACGACTAATATATGGAGCTAATATATGTATTTTTCTAAATGTAATTCATAATGTATCAATATTGATACTACCTAGGGGATCGGACTGAAAACGACGTTAATTTTTTAAGGGTTTATTTTAAAACATTCAATGAGGAACGTCTTTAAGCTGTAGAAATATCGAGAAACGTTTCATTCAACCCATCTTCGTAACAGTATATTGAAAAAATCTTGATATCCGCAGATCTCGCGTCGAGCCCTCGCTAGCCACAAGGAGCCAAGCCAAAGCCAAGGTTTTATGATGATTCAGTTCGTAACGTGATGTTTAATAGCATCTGGTTTGAAATAATTTCAAGTTAACTACAAAACTAACTAGGAAATTTAAAATGTTTAAAATTTTTATATTCATATGTTCCTAATCAAAATTAATTGATATAAATGTTATTTGACATTAAACATAACATAATTGGATAATAAAAATGTCGAAACGAGAATAATTGGCGATTAAAACTCATTAAGACTTTATTTCCTGTAGCAAGTTAAAAAGCTCATAAATCTAAAACGATTTTATCGGCTTTATGGAGCTTTTCAACGTATTTTGAAAGCTTTTCATGCTGTACCTATAATGAATGTTGATTTAACAATTCACTTTCGATATTAAGCAGAATATTGAGATTGTGGTTATTCCAGCATATAATAGATTAACAAAATATAGAAAAATGTCTACCTACTTCATACACGATTACAGGTGCCTGGTGATTACAATAGATATCTTTAAACTTGGTATATTCTCGTTATTTCGCACGATTTAATAGATTTAATTATGACCTACATAATTCTAAGGTTAACAGTCGTACAAGAAGTAATCTGATGTTAAGCGCAATCGGGGTGGTACTGACAACAAGATAATTTCCATTGGATTTATTCAAGTCTCTTAGAATTGACAACATTTGCTTCATAACTAAAACTGTTATTCTTTTTAGTAACACACTACAATTTATTATAATGCGTTTAATATAATATCACATAAAATGGTGGAGTTAAAGAAATAAAATGTAATTGCCTTTATAAATAGATATAATTATAAATAACCAATAATACATACCAACTTAGTCTGTACATAAAAATCGTAGTATAAATAATGCAATGCTTGTAATATGATATTTGCAATGAGACGAAAATGTACTCGATGTTTACTAAATAACTAAGTAGTAACAAATAAGTCTCCAATGAACTTTAACTCGTTTGATAACAAATACAATAAGACACATGGAATTTCTTCTAAGCCCATTATATTATTATCTTCATAATTCACATAAACAAGCCATTTTTGCATGAATACGAAATTCGTTTAAAAGCTTGTTATCAACTAGAAACAGGCGAGGGATATCCGCCATCATTGTTCGCTGTAAGTCTCAACTCTGAAGACGTCACGTCAGATAGCTTTACGCTAACACTCAAGTACGAAACGTTGTAGTTAGACCAGGTTAATCTGATTCTGAAGTTATGGTTGTGAAGAAAAAAGCCTGAAGTGAGTCATTTTCGCTATAACACATTACATGTATTTTGGCAGTGTGGCTAGGCTTGTAAGTATCGGTTTTTTTTAAATTCGAATTATCATTTTAAATTTAACTTGAAATGATAATTCGAATTTTAAAAGTCGTTCGTTTAAGTCTTTGGCGCACAGACTAGCAAACCAAGTAGTCTAAGAAATCCGCAAATTGGTGTTAAAGATACCTTATCAATCGTCTACAATGTTATCTACTATCGAGTTGGGTGGTCACACCGTTAAGTAAATATTGGCCTTATGTACAAGCAAGTAGGTTTACTTTACTCTGATAGTGCAGTTTAGTTTAATTGATTGTTAAATAGACTGGTTAACGTGAGAAAGGTTTGATGTTTTTATTTGTTATAATAGTTAATTCTCACTTTTTGTATATATTACAAATATGTTTAATATAATAAGGATGTTGCAAAGAATCTTAGTTTGGTGCTTTATTACAAGTAACGTTTATAGGTAATTTAAAAATAAGTTTATTAATAATCACACATATAAAATAATATCATAATATTAACATCCGACTGGAGACATAAGTGGTGACAAATTTCTAATACTGAATGACCTTAAATCTCTCAAAAATGCAGTTACGCGGGTTCTAACAGAACTTCAAATTAACAGTTCGCACGAAAAGTCACGCGCCTCTTTCTTGTCATTTGATTTTATTCCTTATTGCTTTTGATGTGTAGCAATAATACTCCTGACGGCCCAATTTTCTCGTTCCATTTGTAGTTATTCCATTACAAGTAGTAAGACATTTTATACTAATTAACATAAAACTTAAATTAAGACCTACGTTTTATAGCACTGAGAAATATTGATTTGAAATAAATTCAAATCGTTCCTAAAAAGGATATTTAAATATATATTTTCGTTTTAAGTTACATAATCTAAAATATGGCTGCGTCATTGTTGACCCTATATTTTATTTTTAATAGTCTATGTGGTAAAGTGAATTGCTAGTTTTGATAGTCTGTGGGCTATTTTGAAACGGGTTGGTTTATCAATTTATGTTTCTTAACTATAACAATTGTATTTAGTTTACGTATATGACTTTAGTCTAAAATTACAGATTACGTGTTAAAACGTAACAGACATCTAAAATATTAGAAAATAATTTATATACATTTTTGAAAGAAGAATATTATATCTTTTTAACACATATACAATGTAAAAAACAGTCTACATATTTTGATAAATAGTTTTGTCTGATCCAATAAGAACACGGGAAGTGTCAAGTGTCAAATCAGCCTCCAGAGGTACTAGTGGCCTAGATGCGTCTGCATCCATCATTTTATCGTGTTTGCTAAGTGATAAAACATCTCAAGAGTGTTTACTGCCGGGTGCTTCTTTTGACACTCTATCTTCTAACACTTTTAAGGTATAGAAGATATCTAGTTCTTTGATACATACAAGCAAGTTTTGTTTCTAATGTATTTTCTTTTATTATGGTTCCTGGACTCCGAAATTCTAAAATTTCAAACTGACAATTCCGATAATAATTGTGACTTAACTAAACAGTGGATTAAAACTATAAGAAAGAAGAAAAAAACAAAGAAAGAAAAGAACAGCGAAAATATTATCATAAATGTTTATGAAATCGGCATGTCTCAAATCCAAAAGTCGACGACATGTGATGATCACCTATGTATTTGTCTATGTATTAAGAATAATAAAAGAAACGGATGCAATCGGAAACCAAGATTCATAGGCCAGAAACAAAGCCAATAGATTATTGTAACTTACGAAAATTAGAGTAAAAATAATCTACATAATATAAATAACCTTACAATCGTAAAAAGAAAATTTCTTACTTTATAATGGTATAAGTTTATAGGGACTTTAATTACGATGTTGCAAACCTAACTAATATTTTGAAAGTATTATTTTCACTTTCCTTGGTAATAAATACTTCATATTACAGCGGCAAAATGGTACTCGAAAGAAAGGTACTAAATAACCGTTGATAGTTCCTTGGTTAAGGTTTAACCATTTATTAAGTAGACCAACTATTAGTATACAATAGGGCTGTCACAAATATATATATAAGCTTTCAGGTTTATATTAATTAATCTATATTCATCTTTGAAGTAAATCAATTAATAAATACCAACCTTAAGAATACAAATAAAATAAATGTAGTTTTTTTTAATTTTCACGTAGAACATTGTTCTGCATCACGTAGTTTTTATGCTATTAATGTTTTTTTATTATAATCAAGCCTATGATTATTTTCAACGAAAAATATTTACAACACAAACACATCATGTACATTTAGTGAAGGGTTGGGACCCTTCTCGGGTATAGGCCTCCTCCTTCATCTTGGTTTTCGACATTTCCATACACATTTGTAAAATAGGATGGGTTTTGAATTTAATTGTTCGAATTCCTTTACTATATTTTTGTGAAATTTCTTATTGCTTTAAAAACGCTTTTAAAAACTGTAAAATGTAAAATTCCTAATGTTTAGTTTATCTTTAACCATGAATAACTTTAAATAAAAAAAGAAATGCATTTCAAATATTTTAAATTTTAGCCTATATAAAATAATTGTATGAATACCAGCCCTATTTGAATTATCCAGTAGTCAATTGGCAATACTAGCCAGCTAATATAATTGCGTGGTCATTAATTCGAAATCCTGGAATTTCCTGCAATCTTTACACCTAGCGAGCGCACCATATCGCCGTTATTTAAAACATAAGCGATGCAAGTTTTAAATAGTATTAGTTTATTAGTCATAGTAATTATATTATTACTTGTACTAGTTAATCACTAAAATTATAGAAACTGTTTCAGTATCAATGTTTTAATTAAATAATTTATGTTATTCAATATCTTTCAGTTAAATTCGATTTAGCAGTTAAAGCTAAAAAACATAAGCGTTTTTATATTTGTTAAACGTTATTTATAATAAAAATCTGTTCCTTAGTCAGAAGCGATAAAATTACAGGAAGAGATTATTTATATATTGCTATAAAAAGTACAAAAATTGTATAAGTTTCAATACAACATGCGTAGATATTAATTCGATGAAATTTGGTTTGAGTCGAATTTCGAAGATACAGATAACCTAAAATTAGCGCAAGCTTGTTACTTGCACAGACTGTGGGCGTGCTTCCCACGTGATACTAGTGATTCTGTCTGCCTGAAGAATTGCCGCCACCGCGAGTTGATTCTCAACAGATAACAAATCTTACGAAATTTCAGGATATTTTGTGATAGTAAAATATATATCAAGTTTCACAAAATTGCGTACTACGTCTAGTTTTAAATGTAGGTAATATTTTGAAAAATTAATTTAACAACTTATTTATTCTATTAACGCAGGATAGCAACAGTAGATCAATAGTTTAGAAATATGTAATATACTTATCAAATATTTGAACAGATGGTAGACATCTTTTGTCTAGATTTTACAAGTAAATCTCAAACATATGGTTATGTGAATTCCATATAGTCTGGATACCTTGACAATGTACTATAATAAAATAATAAACGGCTAAAATATGAGTCTTTCGTCCAACTTCGATTTGGTCCCTTTTGAAGTAGACTCTTGGGCCGTGGGTTTCAATTGCATAGGCGCCAATTAAAGAGTATATTGGCGACTGGTATATAGTACCGGTGACACCAAATCTGGTGGTGCTATCCTCGCTCAACGATTAAGTTTCGCAAATCTAGGAAATCCTGCCGGCGGCGTCAAAGGTACACTGCCACAGGGCCTAAACTCATAAAAAATATTTTAATTGATTTTCAATTATTTTTATGATTACTTTGTAGGTTAAGAACATTGTAAATATTGTATATTTGATTGTTATGTTAAGTTACATAAATAAATATATTCGTAGAAGACAAGACAAAGCAAAAAATACGCGGGTCGCCACAGCCTCTAAGTCTTAGCCTCAGATGTCTGTCTATTTCGTGATTATTTTAATAAGCAAATAGGGGATTAAACTTCTGTTCCTGACACATGCAGTCAGTGTTTTAAGGCACGGCACTGAACGAGCGAGTGCCCATTGCACACATGAAACGAAAAGTCCATTTAGCCGTGTTTCGCCACCCTCAAAATTTGCCAAAGTACTTTGAAAATTCTTTTGAATGAAAAGCATAATTATTGCAGTACCTTTCCTAGTTCGATAAAAATAATTATAAATTGCTTATGATTAATTGTTGGGTCCTAGTAATGCTTATGTTATGTTCATAAGGATTAACTTACTAATCGAAAGAGCAGTTTAACGGTACCCGATTGACGTCTGTGATGTATTGCTACTATTACACTATCGAAGTGAACTTGAAGCCTTATAAATATCGATGATTTCAGATTATCAATTAAAAGATGTCATAAATAATACCGTAGTATCGTGTAGGTCGTGTTATCTGGGACCAATGGATATTTATATCTAAGCTCAAAGAAAAAAGCCACCATCTACTCGTCTATAGAAAAATTAATTAAAAATGTACAGAAATCCAAAGCCAAGATTTGCAATAATGTTTTACCCAGTCAAACAATTTTCAATTTTGTTTCTTAATCTATGCAGCCTATACCGATATGTAAACTGTCAATGCCATTTACAGTCAGCTGTCATTATATGCAACAGAGTTTATAAATTAACAACGTGAAATCAGTGCAACCTGTTAATAGTTTGTTTGATTTGCTAATATTATTATAAATAAACGACTATTCAATAATTGGTAGCAGTCGGATATTCATATAAAACTTTCTAAAGCAATTAATCGTCTAACAATACCTCGAGGTACAAGGATGTACTCTGAGTCCATATTTACACAGTATTGTTGACATAACATCAATATAAAATGTGAGGCGACAAGGAAACTCACTGTTTATAAGAATTTTTATTAAGCTGATTTAGGCCATTAAACGAGAGAAAAGCTACACGCTCTTAGTTTAGACTCAAATCAAAATTAGTATTTCATTGTATCTTGCAATCGGATAGGCCCTTTCAGCACGAAAAAAATTGAAAGCTTTCCTTATTACATTACTTTAAATATATAGAACACTCCTAATGTAGTGTTTAGGTTGGCAAACTCAGAATCAGTCACATAAAAAATCAGAATCTTCAAACAATTAAGTACATATATATTTTATACAATATAAGTTTTAGTTACAGTATACTCGTCGTGTTTCGGATATAAAATATTTTTAAAGTCTTAGCTTAGCTGTGGACAAAATATTTCATTAGGCAATTAAAACTAAGTTCTTAGTCGAAATTGGGTGAATAATAAATATTGATGAAGTTTGTCACTCGTTTTATGGCCACAAATTTATAGCTGTTATACAATACGGAGGGACTTTTTGTCGGCGTGTCAAGGTTACTGGGTTACTATCACATTCGTATGTATTATCTTTATTATATAACGTCATTTGAATGTTATAATATAAGTTGATGCACTGTTCTAGTAAAACTCTACCCGTTGTTTACATAGAATCGAAACGTTATTTTGCAAGTGCCAAAAATCATAAGACTAGTTGTCATATACCTAACTACGTCATTAGATACGTTCGTCCTAACAAGAATTAGTGCCGAATATTAGTGGGAATTTCAAATTAAACGAAGCGAAGGCCAATTAGAGAGACTATGTTTAACTATTTAGTCACACACACATAGACATTTATATTATATTTTACTAGGGTAAGCCATGGCTATGTAGTGTATACTGCACCAAAGGTTTTTGAGTGTAACATGCCGTTGAGGTCCCGGTAGAATGCGACAGCGACCCCTCTGTAACGCGGCTTTGTAGGAACTTGTCTAGGTGTTTTTAGTGGGTATTGTTCACACAGTCTCTGAATAGTAGGGGATTTTGGTGTGGGTCTAGTCCAAATGCGTTTCCACCTCGAATATAAAAAAAGGGTAAGCTATGGCACTTTGCTTATTTTACATTTGGATTTAAATTTTTATGGCTATTTATATATAATTAAACATATATGACTAATCGATATATCAAATAAAAAACTGATCTCAGCCTCAAGTGTATCTAATCCAACACTTCACATTATATTATTGTCAGAAGCACATCTCAAGTGGTAATTCAAGACTCAAGTTCAGATTAACCATTGGGTACTCAAAGAGCGTGAAATCCGTTACGGTATACTACCGTGACTTGCGGAGTTTTTGTTTCAAAATTTATGGGATTATTAACTAATAGATTGCTTTTAATATCGATCGACCTAAGTCTTGATTCTAAGAAAAGTAACGAGGATAAAAGGCCTTTTAGGTTTTTAAAGATCCGGGTTTTCAAATAATTTATAATTTTATTACGCCTACGCTGATTATAACGGTGCCTCGGCTCGGCAAATATTATATAAAACGAACTGCAAAAAATGTATATTAGACTAAAAATATTAAATTTAGCCTTAATAAATTAAATGCTTTGTGCGTACTTATATTATCGACGTATTCTATATAAGTAAAAATTATACGCATTATGTTACTAAGTCCATTTGTTTTCACTCTTAAATTTTAAAGACGGTTTTTATGGAAAGAAAAGTTGCACGGAAAATCCTAAAATCAGTTTTTATTCCGGAGGAAAGAACAGTCTCTATGGTGTAACATAGCAAAATGTTCCTATGTATCCTAAAAAGGCTAGGTAAAAAAATCATTAGGCAAAACGAAGGTTGCGGGTGCAGCCATCTTAATATGTATAAACATTAAAATTCTGTTTCACAACGCCGCGTGCAATATCTACACAATTAAAACAACATTGAACGTTAAAACTCGAACAAAGTAACAACCCTTCTTCAAACTACGCCTGAGTAAACAAGAAAACAAATAAATCTCTCATTAGATGAGACGGGAACATAAACGATTGTGATTAATGTATGTAGGAGTCCGTCAAGTTTCTGGTGAACTGACAGTATGAATAAATAATACTATATTTAGATTCCCTTTATACGTTAATCAACGATTAAGGCAATACGATATAATCTTTCTCCTTTAAACCTTGCGTTATACGATTCAGAATCAACTTCAATTTTTTAAAAAATACTTTCGCAATAACAAGCCAATTTTACTACTGAGCTACTATGAGGTTTCAGAAATAATTTTCCATTAATTATATAAATAGTTCAGGTTTTTACATAATTATAATAAGAGATAGATTCTCATCATGAGGTACGTACGCTGAAGGAAAAAATGTCGAAAAGACGACAGCGTGTGTCAGGCACAGAAGGCTGAATACCTTCTTGCCTATTACCTATACAGATCACAAAACAGAAAAATAAATCTGAGGCCCAGACCTCAAATCTTGTAGTGCTACTGGTTACATTAGTTCTATTTATTACATACATTTTGATTGTCAAACTCTATAATTACGAAATTTAATTGTTAATAGTAAATATAATAATAAGTATGTTTTATTGGTTTAGAATGTATATTATTGATCTTTTCTTCCATAAAGATCGTAAGTGTTTGAACCATAGTATAATTATTTTTTGCAATATTTTAGTTAGCTGTGAGAGATCAAAATAAATATGTACCTATTTAATTTAATATACATGTCAAGTGTCAACATTGCATGTATAAAATACTCTATAATTGAGTTATCAACATATTTCTTCTTGCAGATATGTAGCTCATTGTGACATCGCAATGAAGCTCTTTTAAGTAATAATATGGAAATTGCATGAAATATGTAAATTAAGAGGAATAAATTGACAGCTGTCTTTTGTATCTGTGATCTATCCTTTTTTGAAACTTAACCTTGAAATAATGTTATTGAACACTACTATAAAACGCGAAAGTGATTTTGTATCCACAATACGACAAGAAATATTATAATTTCATTTATACCTAACTGTAATGAATTAGGAATTTTATAAGTAAGCATATAATGGGATATACGAAAACAGCTACAATACTAAATAAATGCTTGGATTAGATCAAGTCTTACAGAAGTCTTTTACATTGTGTGCCAATACAACCTTGGATATTAAACGATAATAGGTACTTTATAAGACAGTTATTGAACGCATATCGCCAAAAGCGTGAACTATTTTAGTAAAACATTTCTTTTAGTTCCGTAAAGGTCACTTCTGTTATAACAAACGAATAGTAGACATTCCTTGTATAAAATAACAATCAGTCACCCCAAATCGCTGTAAGAAATCTGACATTCCTCATCTAAACTAAGCCTTATAAATTAACTGCAATTATGTCTAGCGGTTAGCACCGTTATACGGTTAACTTTTAACTAGAATAGTAATTGCTCATTAGATGCAGTGAACTTTGATTTAAACTAGGTTGGTTTTTGATTGACAGTGTTATAATTTTAATCTAGCGCGTTTAAGTCGATAAATACATAGTGTAAAACAAAGTCGCTTTCTCTGTCCCTATGTCCGTTTGTATGCTTAAATCTTTAAAACTACGCAACGTTTTTGGATGCGGTTTTTAATAGAGAGAGTGATTAAAGAGGAAGGGTTATATATATAAAACATTCAATACATAGTGGAATAGTTCTAAGTTATTTTTGAGGTTTCTAATGGGATGTCATAAATAATTACACTTTTTTCCGCTTGCATTGCCTACGAGATTTATCAAAAAAATGTCTTTTATTTTTATGACAAATCATTGATAATTTACGAAGCGATTTTAACCAATACAGCATTAATCCTTATCCAATTTAATACGTTAAATAAATGTTTGGTTAACGATGATAAACGGATGACGGAAATAAAAGAAGATACACGAAGATAAACAAAAATATCCGAAGATAAACGAAAATAATGTCTAAAGAACTTTATTTCTCATCACTACATGAGAAACTTGAAATTAATATGTATATATACGAGCGAGATACACGTCGCCATAAGCCGTCTTAATTTTAGTCAACTGTGTTCATTCTAACATGCATCTTTACTGCCTTTTTGAATTCGTCAAACACTCCAATATTGCCAATTTGAGATGGTAATAAACGAAGATACACGGAAGACACACGAAGATAAACGAAAATTAACGAAGAAAAACGAAAATAACGAAGATACACGAAGATAAACGAAAATAAACGAAGATTCACGAAAATAAATAATAAAAAAATTATTAACGAGACTTTAATAAAATCGTTTTGGTCTCGTGGATACGTGGATATACTTCAGCATACTCGGAGGATTCTGGAGCTTTGATATGCAGTCGTATTAGAAGTAGTCTGATTTTAATATAATCTACCCCAGAGATATCCCTCAAGAGTAGAAGTTGTGACCACAATGAAAAGAATCGTGAATTTAATTATATAATTAACAATTTATATATATGTGATATATACCAGTGATCAACCGAGATAAAATATACGTATAGCGTGTTGTGCCGTATAATCGAGATTTATCATTTCGATCAGGACTTGGAGCGATCTTTCCGAAAATTTTTCAAGGTCCGTGAATTAGCATGCTCATACATTAAACTTGCTCACTGATTTAGTTGGTATTAAGGCTCGAAAGGGTTCTTGGTTCGTGAGGAGACAATTGCTTGGATGTGACACACTCTTGATATAAAACAGACGCAGAAATATAACTGCCCCATTCTTGCTACTGAACACTGTTGTCCAATGGAATTTTTGTCACTGAACTCACTCGTATGGTGAACGAAAACAGCGTGAGACAAGCCTTAAATGCAATAAATGAGTGTAACGCTCAAAGCACCTTCTTGCCTATGATATATTATATATGCGAAAAATGATCACTAAACAGATAGAGAATTCTAAGGCCAAATCCAAGGGCCATTTTTACTTTCTACTTTCTACTTGCCTGGGTTACGGCCCCGCTTGCTAACGAACCCCATTTAATTAGTTGTATAATTTATAATAATATATTTTCAATCAACTTTTTGGTTATCAATTAGAACCGGCAAAATCTGTATACCATTAAAATATAAAGCGCGCAATTTACAAATTGATCGTTTATCGCTAATTTTATCCAAGATGTTATCTCTAACAAGAAATATGTCTTCATTCCATGCACGTAATAATTATGATTTTTACTGTTTATTACATGCACTTTACACGATAAATAAAGGTTTTCAAACCAATTATATTATGTATTAGTAATCTTACATTTAACATACATATTATAAAAGAAAACATATAATTACATAGATTCAAAATATATTTGTATAACACAGAAAACATTACTACATGAATAGAAAAAAAAGAAAACTAAAATTTAACATTAAACAAACAACGATTAATATTTATTATTTCAAAGAAAATACTAAATTGTTATAGCTGAACTAAATCACAGTCTTCCCGCCTTTTTCAGTACTTCCTCACATCTTTGGTGAGGTGGCGAATTATACAGGTTTCGTGTTCGTACATTCCTTCCTCCAATTCCTATCGAAAATATTTTTTTTATTATAATGCATTAAAATAAAAAAAATGTCTTAACTAATATAATAAGATCAGCTTCCGCCGCCACGGTTAAATAATTCCTAATATGGTGTTCCAAATATATTAATTTTAATATAAAATCCCTCCCTCCCTCGTCCCTCCTTATTATAAATAATAATTTAAAAGAAAGCACTTGAATAAAGTTAGGTCGCTGTATTACGATACTTATTTGTTGAGTGATTATTTGTAAGTGTACCAGGCGCCAACTTAAAACTTTACTACGGCCCAATACTCCAAACAAATTTCTATATTATCTGGCTTACAATTTAATGTATGTAAACCAGAATTTATTCCATTATACACATAGCTTTACGAGTGCTTTTTAGCAATCGTAGTACTATTTATGAGTTACACAGAAATTCCGAGAACTACACTGACAGATTCAGTAGTTTAACGCTTATTCAATTAATATCGAGTCTCAAATAATTTATTAGTATAGTTTTATAATGTAAGGTAAATAACGCAATGTTAGATAATATTACTACGTTTTGATACAGAAAGCTACCTACTGCAGCATTTACGAAACATGATAATTGAACTATACTGGTCGTATGATGCGTAAATATTTGGAAATTAGCTGAACGTAGGTAACGTTAAGCCGGCTCCACACTAATCACTCGAACTAGCTATTTGTGCAATTTATCAAATCTTTGACGATTATGTTTTATTTGGTTGTATATTAACGAGGACAGCCGTAAAAATATTATATATTAAGCTGAGTTATTCTAAAGAAGGTTTGTTTATTATCTGTACATACTAAAGAGAACTGTAATCTTCTTTAATACTTAAAGGCAGAGCGAATGGGACCAAGTCCCCTAACAAAGACCTGGCCCTTAATACTGTCTCTGAAATAATTTAAATTTTTATACGTCGCAGTCGGAATTTGTAAGAGCGTAATATTCCGGTAAATTAATTATGATGAAGTTATAAATAATAATATAAATGTGTACTTATTATACGCATTCCTATCTATTACCTTTTTAAAGATAGTAACTTGTTAAGATACACAATTTTCGCATTTATCACGGTTAAGGTATAGTTAGTAATAAATACCAACATATTCATTATAATTCTATTAAAATTATTTATATATATTATAAAAAATAAAACTTTGATGTCTTTACTTCCATTCCGAATCTTAAAAGCAGCTGAGATTTGTTGCACAACTGAGGGATTTTGCCACTATATCGAGGCTACCCACGAAAATATTTCCGAACCAATTCTACTTTGGGCTCTTCAACAACAGCTTACTAATAAAAAGGCCGCCCTTGTGAGCCTTCTGGTTCACCAGGGCGGAACCAGGTTTGTGGAACCAGTTGCCCACTGAAGTATTTCCGAACCAATTCGACTTAGGGTCCTTCAAGAAAAGAGCGTACAAATTCTTAAAAGGCCGGCAACGCACTCGCGAGCCCTCTAGCATCGAGAGTGTCCATGGGCGGCGGTATCACTTAACATCAGGTGAGCCTCCTGCCCGTTTGCCCCCTATTATATAAAAAAAAAATTGTGTATCACTTAAAATCAGTGGAGTGTCCAGACCGTTTGTCCCCTGTTCTATAAAAAATAACTATGGTGGATAGGTACTTACGACGAATGTCCAGAGGCACTTAACATAAATGATGTATTAAATAAACCACGTGTATGTGCAATGCCTTACGCTAGAGTGCATTGTACCCGTTGCATAAGCAAACTATGGGTAACTCGATCAAGGTGATCCGTCAACACGTTCTGTCAACATATAATACTATATTATTTTTTAACCATAATAACGCAATTAAGATTCTTATTGATACACTCAATTTTGGGTGTTGTACAGCGTAGTATTGTATGAATAGAAGAAGAAGCTAGGGAATGCACATATTTATGTTTTCCCTACTAAGTACGGTTTCTTATCGTATCCCAGCCTTACTTTTGTAAAAATATTTTACATATTGTTTTCAACTAATGTTTTTATTTTAAATAGCTTTTAAATAATTTCGTAACACGATTTACATTACTAACCTACTGTTAAGTTTCTCATTAAGTGAACGTACTTAATTATTTGAGAAATAAAGTTTCTTTGAACCGTAAAGATCGCTTAGTGGAGTTAGACTGTTGAAATTTGTAATTTTTGAAATTTGTAAATCGTTGTTGTCTTGTGAAAATAAGCAAATGTGTTTGCCTATGCTTACATAGAGATAGAAATATAGATAGAAGGAAATTTCTTGTAAAAATAAGGTGACACAAGAGTCGGGAGGTTTACGAAATTAAAAAAAAAAAAAATTAGTTCATTATTTTTACTGTTTATCGTTTTTAATATTTAGTAGATACTATATGTCTATACCACGCCCGCAAGATGTAACTAATTGAGTATATATTTATTCATTCAGGGAATTTCTGTGTAATCATTTTTCCATCCAGTAATTAATTAATAATATTTAATTAATATTTAACGGTAACAAACTAGAGTAGGAACCTACTAAAAACCAACATTACGACATCCACATGCTATAAATAACGATGCATTAATATTTTTAAATGACGGTTACCGCCCTTTTATGGTATTACACAAATATATCAGGATTCGAGTAATTATCTAAACTAAACATTGATTTATATGCGTTTTTAATAGTCTAATGTCACGCGACGGGGTGATAGCTAGGGTGAATATAATTTTGAGTAAACTTTTTATATATTTTCGAATAAACTTAAAAGCTATTAACTAAGTAGTAAAACAACAAAATAGAAATATTTTTTTTTTTGTTTTAGCGCATAGTAACATAACATTTTTTTGAAGTCTTTTAAGTAGGCAGACGCTTTTTGTTTCACTGGTTGAGTGTTGGTATACCTGAGGTCATATGTTCAGTATAGATCGAATAGTCTCTCGGTCTATGTGCGCATTCAACTGTACGTACATTCAACGCTCGTACGGTGAATGAAAACATCCCGTGGAAACCGGCATGCTTTAGATATAAAAAGACGATGGCGTGTTACATGCATAGAAGGCTCATCACCTACTTATCTGTTGAGAAGCTAACCTACTACTAACGAACCTAGAAATTGGAATCAAATCGAACTCCAAGCAGTTTTTTGACAGACGTTGTCTAACCACATTTATGATGACAGGTTCGTTTTTATAATACAGATATAATTGTCCGCAGATTTTCATAAACATGCTTAGCCTACCTCACCGTAAAATATGCGAATGCACTTTAGAAAATTGATAATATTTAATCAAAATATTATTTCTCGATTATTCGACAGAATTTTTGCCTTTGATCACACATGGAAAATCCGTAATTTAAAATTTTGTACCAATGTATGTTGTTTTTTTAATAAAAATTGATTCATCGTCATTTTAACACAAAAAAATGTTTATCGTTTATGATCGATATATATAATTATCTTTATCAATAATTTTATTCATGAAGAGTCTAATCTGAAGAATAAATGAATGTGTACACGCGTCATTATATTTTTTTTCTTCAGCATTGTCCAAGATACCAAACTTCAAAAGGTTTGCCAGCTTATGAAAATTGATAGGGTTGTTGTATATTTTACCAACTTCAAATAAATGCAGGAAATTATCAATTCGATGTGTTGTAGGGTATTCAAGTATCTGACGATGACGGTTAGACGATTATTTAAATAATCGTAATCCTTGGGAATGATTTGCTCCAGTTCAAACAATTTGTATAACTCAAAACGATATGAAAAAAAGTGGCGGAAAGTTTCTGTCCCGCTCTACGCTATTGACTTGCAAACTGCTAGTAAATGTAAATTTAACATCTCTTCTGTTGACGTTCATATGACGTTCTAATCAGGACAAAAATGAGATCGTAGACTTCTTTATAAAATATTGCTCTATGAATTCTGAAGGACAAATCAATCAATTAATCAAATCAAATTAAAATCATTTATTCATATAGATAACATAACGTACACTTATGAACGTCAAAAAAAAATATATACATTAGACAAGCGTTGCCTAACAAAATACATGTATACTGTGACGACTTCCAAAAACTTGACAAATTCGATCATATCCACATGAAAACTCGTAAAACAATTATTCTATTACAAGACCGATCAATATAATCAATATTTCTTATATGTATTGTTATTCAAACTGTTTTTGTGCATTTAGGGCAATGCAATGCCCAACTCTATTTCATTTTACAACTATAAATTCTCTTAGCTCTTCTGAACCATGTTTTTAATGTTAACAATATCTTGTTTCAGGTAAGTTCTTTACGATTTAAGAGTGCTCCTTAAAAGTCATCAATTAGTACAAGTAGCGGCACGAAACTCTAGCGCTGACCGTTATTGCGCAAAAGTAAAAAATAAGGCACCTAAGGGGGTCTAGCGGAACGAAGAGCGTCGATTGGCTCTCCAGTCGCATTCCGGCCCCCGCACCACAGTACACATGCTCAGCAATCCCCTCCACGTATCGGCCAGCGCTAGACTTACGTGCCTATAATAGTAAGTATGTATTTTGATTGACACAAATAGTAACTTGAATGTAACGAAAAATTTCATACAAAAATGTGTAATCAAAATCGTTATATCTATGTGAATTAAAAGATCTTAACATTGGACTCAGTGTTGACCATTCATGTCTAACGGTAGACTGAAAATGTAATGGATTCGTTTGTTACATATTTAAGAAAGCGTACTTCAGTAAAGTACGTTTTCGATATACTAAAATTATTGGAAAGATTTGAGTTAAAATACCAATTAACTTTATAAAACCATTATGGTTAATGCACGTAATCGCATTGTAATCAATCTAATATAATAAGAAACTATGCTCAACGAATAAGTATTGTAATACAGCGAGAAAATGTCAACATTATAAAGGTTTGTACACTGCCACAGGAATCACAATTTTAAATTTGTTTTACTTTTTATATATGTTAATAATTATTTATAAAAATAATTTTAAAATTAAATTAAAGCGTTTAGCAACAAAATAATTCGTTTTTGTTGTGAGTTTCCACATCACCTGTATGGAGTCGTCAATCAGCCATCAAACAGGTCGTTAGCCGAGCATAAGAGTATTTATAGTACATACTAACAGACACATAAACAATCATCGCTTCCTGGTGGAATAACTCATCACAGGTGTGGCTAAATAAAGACAACTATAAAAACAATAGGCGGAGAAGGCGTAACATCGGTTCATTCATCAAAACTTAAACACATTTATGTCGGTAGTGTCTGCTTATAAAAGATAAATATATTAACAGCAAGAGACGTACAAGTACTTTATTAAACATAGATATATAACCTTCAACATAGTTTTTTCCTCCATAATTCATTAAAAGATCTATAGCACCGTTTTAACTACAGCAGTTTGCCAAAGAGATACAAAAATGTACTGAAAAGAATGCAATTAGATTTAGTTTTTATGAATGGATGACAGTTGAAAATGCTCACGCGTAAAGATATAATTTTCTAATGCTATACCATCAATAACTTGCATGTCGTCAATTGTAACGTGGTCGAAATTAACAAAAATGGCGCTTAAAATATGTGAATTGAAATTGCAGAGATTTAACTGTTAAACTATTTTTAATAAAAATAAATTGCAATCTTTCAAATTGTTTAATTCAGTCGTAGTTTTCAGCTATGGAATTTAATCGTTTAAAACGTCTCCAGTTTTGTATTTTAATATAATAGTTAAAATAAGATAATTAGCTATATAACTATATTTTATTTATATAAGCTTTGTTACGAATTAATTGAGATTATATTGTTTTCTTTTTAATAACTTTTAATAACAATAATATTTAGCGAACTGTTTTATTAAAATTGGCTAGGCTTAATTATCATTACTCTCATTTACTCTCATTTCTTGAAAAGGCATTGATTGGTCTTTGTTAAATAGGGAAAAGGCTGTTGTATTGTTTGTTTTAAACAAAGATATAGGTAGATTAATAAATGTCAAATAAACAAAAAAGCTCGTTTATTTTATTTTATTTATTGTTTATTCTACTATTACCAAACAGACGCCTGATGCGTTATCTTGAGTTGAATTGAAAGGCGTCGCCTATTAATTTGTTTTTCCTCCCACGAAACCTATCGTTTTTCTCTCAGCAATAAAACTGTAATGGACACTCGGTGCTCTGAATTTGTCGATTATCCTTCATTCCAGACTCGTTAAATATTTAATGGCTTGTGGGTAAGGCTGTTCAAACACGCAACAACTATTGTGGTTAAGAATTGCAGGCTGTGCGATAGTTTTAAGATAGGCTGGTGTTGTTATTACGGAGATATCTAAAATTCAAGTTTGTCTAGTAGATTGTTCGTATATGGATTGAAATTCTAAATATTTCAGAATTTATAGCGTCAATTAGAGAACCGCAACAATTTAAGATAATTTGCATAATCTCCTATGATTAAAATAGTTGAGTATTCTAAAAAATGCTATATTTCACACATTTTTTCATTAACATATTATCATCGTTGTGATAAACATTGAATTTTATGAGAATACTTTGAGGATTTGATTCGCAAATTTGAAATTTATTTATTAAATAAATAAATATGAATATGTATTCTATTTAATTAGTAATGATTATATGGATTATATGTTATCCTGCATATCTGTGAACAGGTAAATAATTTCGAATTGTAGAAAAATAAGTAGATCTGTCGGTAAACAGCCTTGAATCCTACCCTTAAGCGAATTCGGGCGAATTTTAAGATTAAATGACAGTAAAAATTTTACGATCATAGCTTTGTCGCAGCCGCTGTGAACGAGATACAAACAAATATGTAATAAAATCAACTGTTTAGGGTTTTTAGGATTTTTCACTTACCCGATTAAACTATTAAAATGTTTAAAATAAAAATACCATATTGACCTGATTTAATTTATACATTTTATTCAAATAGAAAATTAATGCCTTTTTTTATAGGGTTTAGATTGGATCTTTTTTACTTGTTACGCCTTGGTTAAAAAATTCTACATTAATGTTTTGATTAATACGTTACAAATTTGTTATAGATCCATCAAATATATAATTTGAAACTCATACAAGCGTAATGATCTGTCTATTTCACTTAAGGTTCCAATAGTTGGCAGCCCTAGCAACTTCTGTTTGTCGGCTCCTAATACTTGTGATTATATCGACATTATTTTAATGTCAGTTTAATTGAAGTTTTACGACGATATTATGGTTTTGTTGAGAGCTATGATAAGAATATAGCCTGATCGTGTTCCTTAATATAAATAAGTAATAAATACCTAATAAATAAGTAATTTGTTCTTGTACAAGGCTCGTTTAACTGATTATTAGTACATTGAACACGCTATTAAATAGACTGGTTTTTGGGTCATGTGAAGATGCGCAAGGGGTGACTTGTAAGAGAAATAGAGATGAGAAAAGCTGAAATTATAAAGCCGCGAACATTGATACAGCTTTTTTTATATATGAGAGAAGGCGAACGGGCTGGAAGCTCACCTGATGTGGTCCCTCACATAGCCATCAGGCTCGCAAGTACGCCAGCCTTTTAGAAATTAGTACACTTTCTCGAAGGAATTTAAGTCAAATTGGTTGGAAATACTTCACACTTATTTCAATTTCAAGTTAAACTTATTATATTTTATAATATATCAAATATTAAAATATTATATATTATAAAATAGATAATAGACCACAGAGATCTAAACTTCACCTTAGAATCTAACTGTGAAGGCACTACATTAGGTGATCTGTCAAAATCCTATTTGACTTATGAAGAGATGGCATTTGAACAAGGCAAGTGGCCTGTGACGTTTATTCGAAAACAGAAGTAACAATGAGGTGAAAATGTCAATAATCTTCAAAACTCCAAAGTATTCAGTAAGCCTTTCGGAAGCAACTGGTGAATAAAACAAAACATAAATAAGGATAAATATATGTAAGCTGCACAATTAGGGGACCGGTCAGTCCGGAACAATACGAAAAATCAAAAGTGGTCAAACCGCCCGATGGACGCCGACTGATTACGAATATTAGCGAACCTGACGTCTACTTGTCTTTGATTTAACGGTGCAGAATTTAAGACGTTTTATTTTCGCTTTAGAGAATGAGCGCGCTATTATTCTAGCGTTAACTTTTATATATAGCGATAGTTATGATTAAGATAGATATAATTAAGAAATTGTATTATAATTTTATAAAGCTTTACGCGTAAAGTAGTTTATTATATAGTTTTTTCGTAGTATACTATTATCAAGCAGCAGTGTTGGCCTAGTGGCTTCATACCCGAGGTCGTAGGTTCGATTCTCGGCTGTGCACCAATGGACTGTCTTTCTAAGTGCGCATTTAAAACGGTAAGAACGGTGAAGGAAAGCATCGTGAGGAAACCGACCGTGTGTCACTGGAGGCTGATCACCTACTTGCCTATTAGATTTCAAAAATGACTATGAAACAGATTCAGAAATCTGAGGCCAAAACCTAAAGAGGTTGTAGCGCCACTGATTTTTTTATTTTGAATTTATTATTATCAATATACAATTACAAAAAATTTAGTTTGGTATACGGTTCTAAGTACCAAGCTTTTCTCGAAAGTAGAACTTTCACGATCTAACTACTACTATGATCTTTTTCACGAAAACTTATTTTATTAATGTTGTTACAAGATTTATTTTCATGGGCATATGACCGAAGTTCACAGCAGGTTAACCAGTATCTGTCGATAATGCTGACTTGAAACATTGCCAAATGTTCAAAAGCTTAATGACGATAAGCTTTAGATTAAGTTGAGCCGCTGCCGACCCGTTTCACTGACACTGATACGCGTGATTTGTGATTTTGTCAACAATTAACTTTACGTAAACCTAACGATGTACTATGCTTAGTCAAAGCCGTTTTGATATATTTTCTTGTACATCAATAGTTACAATTACTACTACATCTTACAAGAATGTTTAGCGCATTGTAGTACAACTTGGGCCTCTGTCATCTGTCAAAATTTGCATCATCGCAAAGTGACAGGTCCCCAGGTTAAGTCAATGTAAAAAAATCTATTAAATAAAGTTAAAGAGAAGAAAACTGTACAATCAAATAACGTTTTTTTTAGTAAACGTTTTTTTTATTATGAACATATTTAAACCGACATAACGTTGTCTTTACCATCTTAATAACTCAAATTTCAAAAAGGATAGAGTCATTTCGTCCTACATAATCTGTAGGTGGTCTTTGAACCATATAGGCCTACTAACCATTGTCGGTAACCAATGTTTATGGCACATTAATAACATAATTCAACTGATCGTATAAATATTGGAATATCATTTTGTTTGGGTCCTTAATAAAATAATTGTGTGGATAAGACAGTAAGGAGAGTTATGGATCTTTCAAAATGTATTATAATATTATTATTTACGGTAAAAGGTAAAATGCAAACACTCACTATTAGTAGAAAATCCTAATTTTTAACGTCTATAATCTATATTACATATTGTTTATATATTTTTGTACCTACTGTCTTTTCAGTCGTCAGTTATATTTTATTTAAGGCTTGAGATGTAGGCTCCATTCATCTGCAATAAACTTAACATAGAGTAGCATCATTTCTAAAAAAAAATATGTTGATAAAATCATTGTCTGTGGTTATAGTTTGAAGTATAATTGCGTCTGTTTTATTGACAATTGGTATCAAGACCTTAAATAAACCTTGGAAGACCAGGAATCAACCATAGAGTTGAAAATTAAACAAATAGACTCGAAATGTCACTAAAGGTAGCGTTTATGCCAAAATCCATCTCTTAAGTTTATATTTGTATAATTTTTAACGGTCCTAGTCTCAATGGAAATCACTGGCTATCTGAGTCCACCAACGTGAGAATAATCTTCAATGGCGGTCATATCCGCATTAACATAACAAATATTAAAATCAGTTTAACTATGTTTATCATCGTTCCCAAACAGTTAATGGGAATTAAGGAATACAGTTATAATTTCTGAGATAACACTAACGGTAAACGCATTGTTTATCCTTCTTTGTGTCATCTGCTCTTTAGATATTGAATTACTTAGAGAAGGAATGCTGCTACTGTTTTTTGTATTTTAAGAGTATATGTATTTTGTTTAAGTGTTAGGCGGTGATCGTGCATCAACATATTTTAATTCTATGTCCAGTATGCTGTATATGCAGCAGAAGTATAGGTAAAAATAGGTAAATAATAATCAAAATATTATTTATTTTAGACTGTATTTAAAGTTATCTTAACAATCAAATACTAACAAAGCAACATACTTTTTGTATGCAATGTCAAAGGGCCCTTAAAATGTGAAAGCTTTTAATTTTAATACGATTAGGCCCAGTAATAAGGTTACACCGCAAAGGTCAGCTGTGAATTTTAATTGATATTCAAACAATACAGAATAAACGCTTGTACAAACAAGATAAGCTACTGAAATGTACTTAATTCGAGTCCCGATCCATTGTTACAGCGTGTTTGATATTCATGAAGCGGTAGAGTATTTGATGACAGAGGTTTTTATCCAACGTTTAAACATTTTATATTACGCTTGACTTTATATTTTTATGGACGTTACGTTCGTGGGTTCACTCCCCAGCAAAACAATTTAAAATACGTACGTCCCAGTAAGCATAAGTATCTCTAGTATATCTATCTACCTTTTTCTATCGATCTTCCATTGGTCGGCAGCCTTAACTTTATTGGCAATAAGGTTTCATGTAGCAATTATGTTGTGTAAATTATTTTATAGTATTGCGTTTGTGGTTATTAAGAGTTAATACATTATGTTATCGGTGATGTTGTGAATGAAACTCACGTCAAATCACAATTAAAGAATCTGTTTACAATGTCTGTTTACATTTTATACTATAAATTACTTCACTTAAACACTGCTGTTCTAAATGGATGCTATTAGTATGTGTAAATTCGAACCATCTGTGTCTAGTCTACTCTGCATTTCGTATTGCCTATCATGTTCAAATATTCAATTACACGGTCAAGTACTCACACCTGAGAGAGTTCATTGGCATTCTGCTAATTCAGCATTTTTTTTTTCCTATTTTGATATACAGCCTCGCGTTACGACTGTCGGCAGTGAAATGAGATCATTTCGCGAAACATTCGAAATTCAAACGCGATGAGTTTTTAAATTAGGCTCTTTGATTGGCGGAGGTCGCAACACTATTATTATGGCAGATGAAGTTATCAAAAATTCAAAGAAAATTGATGGTTCGCCCGACTCTCGCTTTCGACCGTGTTTACTTTTCGTGCTTTGTAATTTTATTGGGTGTGATTAAGTTGTATACGGCCTGCTTGAGGGTATGGGCTCAACGGGCTTAGGGCTTGCAACGCGAGCCAATTCCTAACAATTCTGTAACCTTTTTTATTGTTATATTTATAGTGAATAAACTCCTTAATAAATCAGATTATATTTAAGCAATGTATTCAATATATGCGTATAAGTGTAAACTTAAGTCCAAATTAACATTAGTTAAAAGTATAAATTATATTCTTAAATGTCGTCCAAATCACGAGTAGTGTTTATTTATTTTATAAGAAAGTCTATAGAGATTAATAGTCATTAAAATAAGTTGTTACAACCCTATTTATGGCATTATTCATTATAATGATTAGAACATCTTTAAATTTGCATAATAAGGGCATTAATTTTGAATGTTTCACTGTTAGACTACTATGTAGGGCTGGCATTAATCTGGAAATATGCGATAATCAAAATTCCATACATTAGTAAGCATGTTGTGAAATAATGTATGCTAATCGAAGCCACACGCGAAGATCTCAGTAGGAAAATAGTTTCAGTAATAGAAAACCTGCACTCAGTCTGGCGAATATACTTCTCATTTATAAAAGTGTTATAAAACCAATATGTTTCTATGGGCTACGATTTTGGGGGTCAGAAAGCCGCGCAGCTTTAGCAGATGCGCTCGAAACTTTAGATTTAACGCGCACAAATCGCCAACTATTTTGCGCATAAACATTTTGTTTATCGCTCTGGAAATAAAAACTATAATTAAACGATGTTTAAATTCTCTTTGTTCTTAAAACTCAGTATTTACAGTGTCTTAAAAAGCCACTCGTCTCTTTTAGCCTAACAGTTTTTAGGATGCGATAAAGATATTTTATGAATAAGGGATTTTAGATTGACGTTTACAAACAATATAGGAAAAATAATGTGCTTATAGCCGAAACGTCTAAAATTCTACATTACATTCTTACATTCAGGATTAAACCAAACTTTCCCGAAACACGTACTAAACATATGTTTTGTGTAATTAATTCGCCATGCTGTGGTGAAAGTCATTCGCTGACTGACCGTTGAGATGCACCTAAGATTGCCTAGTTAAACGTTTTGTTATGTTAACATGTCCTGTTCCACCAAATTACCTTCTTTACCTGTCTAAAGGGCTTTGGGTCATCTAAACACATAATGTTCATATAAGATCAGTAACAGATAAATATATGTTAGACGTTAGTTGGTATTTAAAATACTTTTATTTTATGTACTATCACCGCTGAATGCCTTTGAAATTTGTCAACTACTACTACTAGTAGGAGCTATAAATAGTATCTATAAATTTAAAAGCTTTCCATTTCATAAATTAATTATTAGGTATATTTATAATTATATTTAAAATTGTTATTGACTATAAATGTTATAAAATAAATTAACTAACCAAAAGTTATGTGCACACGTAATTTCCCTTTTACAACTGTCTATTTATAGATATAGTCATAGAACTATGTATCACGTTTCGTTCTACACACTTCACTAATATATCACACCGACGTCCTGTAACTTTTATTAAGATTACTAAAATAATAATTTACAATTTTGAAAATCTTAATTTCCTGTTTATTCTAAACAGAACAAAACATTGCTACCGTAACAGTTAAACAATTTACTAACTGCACATTGATTGATGTCTATTTCTCGCGATAACCTTTAGCACCACTTACTTACAGCACGATCGTTTGTTTTGACACACATTGCGTGTCTTCTATCCGGACTGGACACTGCTATCATTCAAAACCGGCAATTTATTATACATGATAGTTGGTTATGAAATTAATCGTCAAAATTGTTAGTAGCAGTTAATTGATGGTAAAGGGCCAGCAATATGTCAGTATCGTTAGTAGCTTACTTATTATTTGTAATATTAAGTTTTAAACCAAAAAAGTAATTCAGTATAGGATCCTTTTTTATAAACGGTGACATTAAAGGTGACGCAAAATGTCAGTTTGATATAAAAGTTATGCTCTAAACAGATGATATGTTAAATACATACAAAAAAGGAAGTTGAATAATGTTTATGTAATGAATTCTGTGCACTGATAAGAGGTTATCGAACCCGTTTATGTAATCACGATCCAAGATACTGTACTACAGATAAATGTTACTCAACAGGGTAGCATTCAGAGTCACGACTTACCCTTAGAATCAGAGTCACGACGCTAAGGATTTGACTACTACGAGTTAAGCACTAAGTCTGTTTTTCACTCAAAGAATCTAAACGCAAATAGGTCGTAATATGTTTTAATTAAAAAGGCTACCATTTCGTATTGATTTAAAAAAATCCCGATATTCGAACTTAACTCACGAGATCTACGCAGCTATGGAGTCAGTTGGCGATTAAAAAGAGTGGCGGAGAGTTTATTGCCACTTCTTCTCTTCCGTTCTACGTGGCAGTAAATGTAAAATGGGATTTAAGATATATTTCTTTTTTTTACGTTAATAAGTGTTCATATTGTTACCTATATGAATTATTGATTTTTTACTTTGACTTCGTTGTATTTTTCTTCTAAATTAAAATAGCTATGCGAAAGCGGAACTTACATATCGTTTTACCGCCGATAGATTCATACTTGCCTAATAGGAGCATTGGCCTTCGCTTCATGACTTGTATGTCTCAAATGGATTTGACATTTGTAAGTCTTACTTAGTGCTAAGTCTTGACTCTCTTATCTCTAGAAATCTATTAACTGCACAACATATTTCTACCGGTTTCTGTCCAGCAACTCTTCCTAATTCTAATCGACAGTGACAACTATGAAAAAAATTAAAGATAAATTATCAAGATTAAATTTAACCAATATCATTTTGTTGTTCCAATATTCAAAGTATTAAATAAATTACCATAATATTTGTATATCAATATAAATGTTACATACAAAGTACTTTTACCCCAAGTGTCTTCTGTATGAATTGATTTTATTTGCATTTTTATGTATAGAATACACTGCAGGTACAATTTATGATAATTGAAAAATGGGATTTTGGTAATAAAAGGTTATGTTTTCTTACGACCCGCGTCTGGTGTACCTACTTAAAGAAAATTTCCGGCACAGATTATTAGTCTAACGCCTTTTTAAAATAACTCTGTGTCAATGACAATTCGAATGCACCGAATTATGCACATAAAAACTATACACGTTGTTTCTTAAATCGAATAGTCCAAGTATTTAAGTGAGTAACAAATGAGGCACCGAAATGTATGCGCAATGATTATAGCAATTATTTAATATTTAATGTAATATAGTTTAAATAAGTGTTTTGTCAAGGAATTTATGAAAATACAATATCACACTACTACAGAATTCCCATTATCCTTAAGGCACAGCTAAGTATAAAAAATACTTAGATCTGTGTTATATATTGGCATCTTACCCTTAAACCGACCAATTAAAAAGTGCATCAATGTAATTATTTATTAAGTTACTGATTTCGTAACGAAGCGTTTATCTTTGATAAATATTTTTTGTATAATTTCTAAAATAACACACATAGAGTATTAACAATATTCGAAAGCTACATATCAATAATAATGATAGATAGATATGCAGAGAAAATGAAAAACAAATTAAAAAATATTGGTTCCTGTGGCTGTGAACCTTTAATTATGTATTGCATTACTTTTTGATTGAGCGAGGGAAGAACCAGCTTTAGGGTCACCAAGTACTATTTAGCCGCAATGTTTAACTATCGCCCGTGCAGTTAAATTCCAAGACCCAAGAGTCTCTACTCCAAAGGGTAACCACAAATTAGTCCCTGTCACCCAGTGGCAACGTATCTTTAATGCAGAAGTTCCTTCTTGTATAGTGATACTACGTTGAGCGAGGAGAGCACCAGCTGTGGGTCCTCCGGTATTGTCTACCAGGCGTCAACATTTATTTCTTTGCTTGTAACGTTTGCATATTAATATCGCTAATAATATTAATAGATTGTACATATATAGGAAGTTTTTGGATGTTAACTTAATAAAATTGATAAGTCGCGTGTTTTGCGTTAAGCTGTTCACGAAATTTTAAATAAAATATATAACAGAGCTATAAGAGAATCAAAATATCTTTGTATATTTAGATAGGCAACGAATTTGTTTATACGATGCTAAGGAAGAGGGATGACGCAAAATATCGAAAACAATTGATCGAACCCATGCATGGCCGTGGAAAATATTTCGTTTTGTAAAAATAAACCTGGATAACGTTCTAGTGTTGTGCATGGCTTCCACCCATTTTCTATTATGCATTTTTTGTTATGCTTTAAAGAGCATACATGCGTACGGCAGATACGTTTTAAACATGGTACATATAATAATAATAAAAAATAAAAATAATACAAGTAATTTGTTCTAAGGTTTTAGAACATTAGAACATTAACCAATTCGACTTAGGGTCCTTCAAGAAAAGAGCGTAACAATTCTTAAAAGGCCGGCAACGCACTCGCGAGCCCTTTGGCCGCGGTATTACTTAACATCAGGTTAGCCTCCATAGCCCTAACGTTGTTCTACAGATTTTTTTTTATTTTTCCATTGTGTATAAACAGAACTGCTTTAGTACAATACAAGTACATTTTAGGTAGACATTACAAACTTTACGTTTTAATTGCGCACTGTCACACAATGTAAGGGTTTCCTAACCAAAGGATTCAAATAAGCTATTTCAAAATTGCAATTACAAATGACCACTCTTGTTGCGGGTCTTTCAAATGTATATCGAACTCAAACAAATTTCAATTTGAAAAAAAATCGTTTGATTAAATCCTGTGTTACGTAGACAGAGAGAAAGAAAATAACGTAACGAACCTTTATTTTACATCAATCGTACATCCCTAACGAGTAGTGTTGCGCAACTGTTATTGTATATTTAAATAGCGGGCTATTCACCTCTAGCAAGGCCGTCAGACTAAATGATACGATTTGTTCCGTCATATTTAATATTCAGGCATATTACTGAAATTATAATTAATTAAATAACCATTCGTGCAGTACTTTACATTTTTTTACTGTTTTCTTTAAGGCCTAGAATCAAATCATAAATGTGTCGTTATTATTATTAAATTATTGTTATAAATAAAAGACAGCCAGTGTTCTAGCTACTAGTAGTCTTTAGCGATTTAAAACATTTATGCCTGGCTTTTTCTGTTTAAATTGAAACAGATTGATTCGGGCTCTAAAATCTTCCTGTAGGGAGTAGGAACGTGGACTATCCTGGCTGGAGAATGGCAAAGGATTGCCTTTGAGATGTAGTGCTGTAGGCGAATGGTAAAAATACTGTGGATAGCGAACCACACTAAGACGTAAATCTTGACCAACCACGCATACGGACTTGCCATACAGGGTAGAGTCGACGAGAACTTGGAGAAACTTTTCGTGGTTGGTAACTCAGAAAACAAAAGACCACGTAGCCGTTCACCAACTAGATGGATCGATCAAGTTAATGACTGATCTTCCTTAATCATCGTACACTGTAATAAAAGATTCGCTGGACAGAAGCCGGTAGAAACAGATTGTTCCATATGTTTCATTGCTGACCACGACGCTTATGCAATGTTACTGAAGCGACAGATTTGTGTTTAGCCGACTTTTAAAGTAACGTTATACGTGAATTGTTTATCTTTTAATGAATTTTAATTCTTACCCTTACTTTAAATCGAATTTAAAAGATAAACTTAAAATATCCTATAAAGATATAGTATATCGATTTCGGGTCAATATATTTGTATATGTACAGAAATACCCAAAACACGTATAATTATTCAGTAAGTCTGAATAAGAGGTGCATTAACCGCGGAAAACAAATAAACTATTTTCAGTACAACATTAGCGATTTGATAGTAAGCAGTGAAGAAGGCTAGACTAAATATATTAATTTAAACCTGGCTAATGTTCTGTCTGGAATTTCCTAAGTATATACAACGAACGAATACACCAAAATTATATGCAAACATTAATTCAAAGTTACTATTTTAATCACTAGATTGGCATAGCGCTGACGTGAGCTATGACGTATGTCAATGTCTGTTTAAAATGTCAAAAACATTTTTGACGTACAGGAATCTGACTTAATGTAGTTTCTGAATCTGACCCAGTGACTTATGTACATAACTGACGGACTCACGGGTCTTGGGTTCCCGATCCCAGCACATAATTAATTAATAATTAAGGTATAACTAAATGATTAACTAAACAACTCACGATGGTGACACATTATAAAACATTCATATATGTATATAAATATTATGTATGTCTGGTGTTATTTCTTTATTTTTTGTTTCAGGTAAGTTCATTTATTGTTTCCGAAGACTATTCGGTAAGGAAGATATTTTTTCCAACTAACTTTAACAGTAAAGTTACTATAGGTATATAATAGATATCTTAAAATATCTTTTGGTAGGTACAACATATTAAACTGAAGGAAAAATTCCACGTCTTAAAAGGGTATCCAAGTCCCGATTTTCCTAAAAAATGCGATCACTTGAGTGCATGCTAGATTTTTTTATTTTACGACATGTTGAAATTTAAGTTATTGTTATTATTGTGGTGTATTCCTCGTAAAAACTATTCTGAAAAATGCTTTTAAAGCTTCAATTATTTTGCGTCAGTTTTATTACTTGTGAAGTATAGCGGAAGAAAATGTTACGACTTTTCCACCAATGGCGGCTTTAACTCAGAACGGACAGGATTTCATAGAATAATAAACTGTCTAAATATTTTCATTAAAAGGCGACGACTGATTAAGTGCATTTAATGGATTTGTTTTTATGGAAAATTTTATTAGATTCTTTGTTTTATTTATTATGAGAAATGAAAAATAATATGATGCATGAGTATTGAGTACTTTTAAAGAATGATAATTGCTACGAGTCGTAGGTTTTTTGCAGATTGCGCTCTGTACATATTTTTAAACGACATATAAATTATTATGTGCTGGTGCTCACTTCCGGGTGGGGAGAACCACTTTAGGTATTTCTTACACAACCGCAAGGGATCTTCGGGGTTACATTTTTATTCTATGGGACCTCAGCAATCATAAAATAGCAGACCAATGTTCTAATTTTTAAAATACATTTCTTAATAATAAAACGTAAACTTTTCTAAACAATTTCCACATTTTCCTTACAATGAATAAGCGTTATTTTAGTATGTAATAAATTAATTAGTATTATGTACGTGCCACGTAAAATAAACATTCGTCGCCTTGATCCCATTCTCGTGCGCATATTTTATGTTTATTTAAATTTCCTTCAATTTGCTTATTGCAAACAGCTTGAAATTATTAGATACTTAGCATTAGAATAGAACAAATAATTTTAGCATTTTTTCTTAAATTTCCGTCGCTTTCAAAGTATCGATACCTATAATTTTATCAGTATCTAACACAACCAAATTCGTTATTCTAAGAAAATGCAATGTTGATATAGGAAACGCTATTAAAGTTACATGGTACACCTGCTGTTTAGTTTATCTCCATATAACCAATAACTAGTATGTCTTAAAATAACTTAACTGTATTATTAAAGCATAAAATAATGTTTTTATTATTGTGTTTTATATTTTCTCATTATTATATCAAAAAGGACGTTAATTTAAAGGCAATACTGTATTATTTGCTATTGTTGTACACAAAGTAATAAAATTTTGTTACAGTTGACTGAAACAGATAAATCAGTAGAGCTTGTCGGAGTCAAGTTAACCGATTATCCTCGGCTTGTAGTTGTCGAAGCGATCACTTGTAACTGCCCACAAATTATGGTGACTTCCGTAATACACCAGCAGAACACCCTAGTTTTATTAAAGGATTTTAATAGCATATTTTACACATATTTAGGCCTGTTACATACTTCATAACATATTTAGGCCTGTTACATACTTCATAACATGTAAATGTAATGAGAGAAATATAAGAAATTATATGTTTACCCAGATTTGTGCCCGGGAGATGTTTTAAGGAGATATTTTTCAATAAAATAAAAGTAGTCTATATGTGTATATAAAGAGGATTACATTACGTTCATGTTATTATAATAAAATACGTATTACGATACGACCGCCAGGAAAGGCCGCGCTCCTACAAATTCTTTCATTTGTCTGTCATATCATCTTTGCTACTATTTTCCAATCTACAAATAAACTGCAACTAATTTCTAAAATAGTGTAACTAGCTAACACTAGGATAAAATTTCATTTGTTACCCTGACGGGTATCATACACAAAGTTATGTGTCATTTCATCATAAACTTTACCGTTGGTACTCTCTCTTTTCAGTTTAAAAATAACTTGCTGGAGGCAAATGTATTCTTTACGTAAAACTATGCTATCAGCACTTATATAATTAAATATCCCACGACGCATCGGGCTTCGAAACTGAACCAAAAATATCAGAAAATCGCTTCGCCTTTAAAGTAATAATATTAAAACAAGCATATTAATTGTCTATAAAATTAATTCGGTAAGTGATTGTCGTTGAAGTCAAGCTGTCAAAGCACTAAGCTCTTCAAGGATTTATGTATCAATATTTATTGAGATTGTACTGTGAATCGATTTGCACGCAAATTAAGTGGGACATACTAATATCCTTATGCACGCATTATACTCTTAGGGTTGCCAACTTCGTTTCTTAATATTTAAAACTGCGTTATAAAATCGTGTAATCTGAAATACATTGAACACACATTTGCAACTGTAGATAGACATCACGGATTCGTCATATAATTTATACCTTTTTATTATTCAAAGTAAATACACATGTATATATTCATTAAATTTTACAAAGATTATAATATGCATAGTTCTTCTTGTCAATTCACACTTGCTCAAACGGTAAATAAAACATGAAAAAACCCTCTTGAGTTCAGTATTACGTATACTGACATGATTTAAAATCCAATTGCCCATGTGGGGCAAAGCAAGGTTAACAGTTCTGTTTTGGTTAGCCACGTTTCCTTTTGCCTTGGGGATGCCAGTCAAGAGACACTTGACAATGAAACTTGATATTTTTGGAGAGTGTGGCGAACACATTTCCAGATTTGTTGTAACTAATATAAGCGTCAATATTATAACTAATAGATTTTTCTAATCAACGAAACAGACTCAGAAATGAATTCATAAACCTGACACTGGCATCCCTAACATGTTAATATCGTACATGGAAAACTATAAACAACAGATTGGCGCCTATTTGCTATTCTCAAACAAATTATTGTAATTAACTTGATTTATTTTATTCCTTACGTAAAAACCTTACATACTAATTTATCATCAAGTTTGTTAATGTGTATCTAGTTATGCATTATAAATTACAATAGGTATTACGCGGCGCCATGTTGTCAGGCGTCAGACTTATAAAAATAATAATAATTTAAATGTTTACATAAATATTTCAATTTAACCAGGCTCTTTATTATAACAAACGAGCAGAAGTCTCTCCTGATGTTAAGTGATACCACCAAAGATAGACAGTTGCCAAAGGCCTCGCATGTGCGTTGCCGGCCTTTTGAATTGCTACGCTCTTTTCTTGAAAGGCCCTATGTCGAATTGATTCGGAAATACTTCAGTGTGTAGCTGGTTCTACATAATGCGCGCGGCAAAAGTAAGTGCTTTATAAGGCTCAGTTGTGGAACGACGGAAGTCCAGGTGATACGAGTGGCTTTCGATTCGACATCCGATGATGAAATTCAGCTGCAGGTATAAACCCGAACAAGTCCTCTAAACACTTTTTGTGGTTAATACGATAGGAGATAGTTCCAGTATTACAGTGACAATTGAGTGTCAATTGTCAGGGCGCCTCATAAACAATCATCTAATCACTTAAAATAGATGCTAAGCATATAATAAACTAACAAATTAGACAATTTAGGACGTTTATATGTAGCGACTCAAATATTGTCGTAGACATTACGCATTATGTCTAGTTTGTAAAAAGGAAGATAATATATATAAATAAAATGGTAGTAACACTAGTCTTATGTGGTGTCGATACGATCGTCGATGTCGATCGATGTATCATTATGCGTCTGACTTCAAATTAACAGATCTCAATTTTAAGATCCTTCAAATCGAGTCGAACGGTAGATCGTTTTGAAATAAGAATTTAAAATCATTCCAAACTCAAATAACTCAAAATAATGACTTATTAGTGATTTATATATTCATAAAATAAATAATTTAAAATGGCGCGGCCGTTGTAAGTTTAATATGTAAGAGTCTTTCCTCCAACTTTGATTTTGTTTCCTTTGGAGTAGAGATTCTTGGGCCGTTTGCACTTGAATCGCACAGATGCTAATTAAAAACTTAAGTTGGCATCCAATAGAAAGTACTAGTGATCCCAGGGCTGGTGTTTTCTTTGCTTAACGAATAAGTAATATAGCGAGGAAATTTACAAAAATTTACAAACTTTTTAATTTGTTTGAATATTCTATTAATTTGATTTTTAAATATTAATATTACTATGACTACTACAACTACTCAAGTAGGTTAAGAATATTGTAAATATATTTGTGAGTTGGAAATAAATTTATCTTAAAATTAAAGATTAATCAGTTAATTTTATCAACTACTCTGATCTAAATTTCATTTATAAACAAGGCTGCGTTTCTGCATTTCAATTGTTTTTTTTTAATGTTTAATAACGTAAAACAGCTGTGAATTGTTAGCGATATTACAGCAGTTACAAAATTACAATTTCTCTTATTTGATAGTAACATAGTTTTGAACAAAATGACATCAGCTTCTTAGAATTTCAATTAGGTCTATTAGCAGGATCGCGTCTTATTAACGATACTAACATTTACTTCTAGATTTCATCTAAATTCTTATGATTATTTAGTTTCAATTCATCCATCCAATCATAAAGGTCGCGTGATGAATTGTATAATTCGGATTTTCAATTACCTCACGAAAGCTTAAATCGTTATAATTCTTAATCTATTATGGAGAAATTCTATACTTTCCAATGATTTAGTTACATTTGTTTTCCATTGAAACAAAACACGTAAATTTAACTGGATACATTTAAAGTTGCAGTTGCTCAATTTGGGCAGCTAGTTTTAAATTATTTTATATTATTATTATTTTATATATATATATTATTATATATTTTTTTTTAGATACCGATTGTTGAAAATTTAATTATTATAAGGTAATTGTAAAATCTTGCCAACAATGGTAGGAGAAAAATAAAATACAAGATATTAAAAATTAAACCAAAAATTTGCAATTTAAAAACCAGTTACTTATTAGGTATATTTTTGTGTATTATGTTATTTGTTCTGAATAAAGTTACTATGTATGATATTTATATATCCAATATATAAAACACTTTCTCGTTTTATATGTTTGGTAAGTTTACACGAGAATTTTCGTAAAAGTGTTATAATAGCATTTTAATTATCAAATACTTATTGCAAGACGCAATAAACTATTCCCACAGTTACCCAAGTAATGACAACTACCGGTAAAAAGCTAATTGAATATTTTACACGCTCGTCAATGAGTGTAATGAGATTATCATAATTAACCACTTTACATACATCTGTTGAGTAAACGAAATTAAACCTCAGTCACATAGCAAGCTAGCAAACAAAATGTAAGTTTAAAGCATTGTTGGCCAATGGAGGTTCAGCGTGCGACTCTCATCCTTGAGAAGTCCCTCCCTCATTTTTAACCTCAGTGTTGCACCAATTTACATTCTGTTTATGTGCGCATTTAATCGCTCGTCCGGCGAAGGAAATCGGCATAGACCCAAAAAGTCTACGGCGAGAGTCAGGCACAGAAGGTTGATCACCCACTTGCATATCAGAAAAATAATACCAAAATCTCAGCCACACGCCACTCACTTTTTATTACTCTTTATAATTAGTTTGGAGAGAAATTACAGTTACGCATGTTTAACAATGTAAATAACGTACCGTACCAATTCTTAAAAATCACTGGCGAGCCTTCTGGCTATGCAAGTATCCATGGACTATCACCTAACATCTGGTGAACCGCCAGTCTGCCGCCGGTTATATATAAAAAAAATGCTTTCCATCGCTTGTTATCGCATAGTGCTTGTAAAATTTTATTGATTTTCAACGAAATATATTTTTTCGGGTTAGTAATACATCAAATATTTCCCGTTTTCAAATATAATCACATCAACTCTTGTCATCTAACCTAGGCATTAAAGCACCAGTTAACTTGTTAGAATGGGGCTTATGACAAGTAATCTGCTACTAAAAGCAAAAACTGCTAATCTGAGATTGAGACATTTCTCGTCACGCTTTGATTCGCGGCTCGACGGCTTTGATTAGTAGCTTTTTGTTGTATAAGTTAAACGCGGTAACATACGTCATTTATTTCTTTATAACCAGAATAAAATTCAACCATAGCCAAATGTTAACGAATGTAACATATACCACAACCACAGATAATAGTTACAATTATAATCTAGGATAAATAAATAAAATACAACATCCAAGCATAGGTGACAAAGATGAAACATCAAATAATCTTTTGTAATACTTTGTCAAATAATCGTTTGTCAACGTCAACAGTAATTTTTACCTTTGTACACATATTATGCACACATTGTCTCTGCTTGACAACGAAATGCGTTTTCGACGATTCCTACAGGAAATAAATAGGTATGTTTATTATTCTTTTGAGAGATTTGCTTATTCTTCTGACAAGAGGAGGATTGTAAGTTGTAATTGCAATAAAGCGGTAAATTTTAAGTAGTTATCTTACTTTCGTATAAAACGCAAGAAGACACAACTATGCCTAACTTCATAAGAGAGAAGTTCATTAGAAAACGTTTTCGAAAAAACACAAACTAATCAAGGTGCGTGTGTTCCTAACGTCACGCCTAATTGCTAGGCGTGAGTGACGTTTGGCACTTCAGTAAAAAAGTAAATTTATAGCTCCATTAGGCGGTAATTTATTAACGTTTCTGCTTTAATTGAGACATTTCCTTAAAATGTTTTAATCAGTGTTAGCTTCAGTATTAGGACTTTTTTATACAATATTTCCATCCAAACTAACCTTCATGATCTCAGCTTTTTCGTGACTCTGTTAAGAATTTTAATATTTATTTAAATTAATTATTATGTACGTACGTCCTAAAATTTCCATAAAATAATATAATTTATGAGAACTTAAGTAGCAAATATATATTCTCTTTATTTTACAAAATAATATAATATATTACAATTAGTTACATTAGAAAACCGCTGTGGTTTGGATTAATGTAACCATAGCAGTCTTGTTTAGGTATAATATATAATATTACCTTATGATGAAGAAGAGCTTTATAATTGATGTCAGTAGTTTTTGAGTTACATCAAAACAAATCTCTTTTCCTTATAATTTAAGCAAGTGTAATAAATACTTCCAGTATTCAACCATGTAGGCTGTTAAGCAAAATTATACACGATTCATTTGTTATATTGTTTGCATAATATGCAGTAAATATAAACTAGTTTATACGTTAAACTGGGTTATTGATATAATTAGTAAATAAATGGGTAGAGGAATTATTACTATACAGTGTTCTTTGAGACCTAACTAGTTCTAGATGGATGGGATGTTTTTTTTCATCATCGAATGGACATCATGTCAAAAGAGCGTAATCAAGCAAACATTTACAACGAACAATAATTATTAATATAGAACTGTTTTAATTATAATAAAATTTAGTTTAATTCAATTCTATTCAAAATCTGTTATTCTTGTAGGTAACATAATGTACACTTATGAACGTCAAAAAAGGAAATACAGGCAGTCCTCGACTTACGTCGTTTCGATTTACGTCGTTTCAAGTTACGTCGAACAATGTTTTGATACTATTCCTCAAGATACGTCATTTGTTTCGATTTACGGCATAGGAGAATTCACTTGTCGCAAGGTCAATGTCCGTGTCAAACACCACTTCGTTGTTACAGCCGATGGATCAAGGAGTTATAGCGTCTTTTAAGGCCTATTATCTCAGGAGAACTTTTTCACAGGCTGTAAAGGCTAATGAAAATGATGGCAAGGAGCTAAGAGATTTTTGGAAAAGTTATAATACATATATCCTTTGTTCTAAATGCAGTTTTTTCTTTAAATTTCGAGTCCGTATGGAACCTAACCCTTGAGTTTTACATGTAAACATATGAAAAAATATGTCTCGACTTACGTCGTTTCGATTTACGTCGCGTATTTCGAGAACCTAACATGCCGTAAGTACGAGGACTGCCTGTATACATTCAAGGTTTCCAATTTTACATTTACTGCCAGTTCTCAAATCAAGGGCGTAGAACGGAAGAGAAGAACTGGCAATAAACTCTCCGCCACTCATTTTAATCGCAAAAAAATTAAAAATAACATTATCTTGTCTGTTGCATACTTTAGAAGCCGTATTACATTTGTCCAGTTATTTTTAATTTATTAAAGAGATTTTCTGACGCGCATATCTCTAAATTTTATAATGAATATAATCCATTAGTATTATATCTAATTTGCGTCTAGATTTGAATTTATAATCGTGCTACAAATGTTTCGAATGCTAGTATTTAGTGTTTGTGCACAATAAATCAGACACTAGTTATTACTGACTCTAATTAAACGCCTATAATGGTTACCTTTGCCGCTTTCTAATACACTTTATGAGTATTGGAGTCGAAAGTTACATTTAAATCAAAATAATTGCATTTCATACACGAATTTATTATGTATAATATATGATATAATATCTTATTTATTAGAGTACTGTAATGTAAACTTCAATACAATTGTATTTCCTTCCTCCATACCTGCTTAATGTTCGATATTATACATACTTACGATTGATATTGTAGCGACACATACAATTTGCGTCTACGACCTCAGCGATGACGTCATACCTTAAGTCGAGCTTTTTAAGAGTTTCCGACATAATTTTTGTCCTCTACAATATCGTTTATTATTCAAAGCAAAAATATTCAGAGTATCAAAACGGCGTTTGTTATTAATTTTAAAAATGTTAAGTTGTTATATTATAATATGTCTCTGCGTCTATTTTATATTTGCCAAATTTCCAATATGTATGGGATATTTGTGTTCATAAGATTTTGCCATACAAATATATACAGAAGTTATATAGCGTTGAAATCATAGTTTCTTATGTGTATGCGACATTGAAAATTCTTGCATATACTCTCTCCGTCAGTTATTGAAGACAAATTGTAAGATGATTATCGATTAATTAACCATCAACTGGGTGTGTGATAGCGGGAATAAATTATAGCTCGGAAATATTTTGCTGATCATTTTCTAATACTGGGAAAATTAATTTGATTATAATATTACTTAGATTGTACACAAAGTTATCTTATACGGAATGATTTTTAGTGGAAAACACGTAAACATACATTTGACTGAAATAAATTGCTTATATTTCAATAACATTATTACAATCGCTAAAATTTAAAAATTCTTAGGAAAATATCTTTAATATTTTCACCTTGTGCGGTCAACAAAGTACCCATCTTTCGTTTCATCTTTTACAAAGAACAACCGTTGTATAATTATACAAAAGTGACCTCTACCTTTAAATATTACTAATGACGATATAAAATTACATCGAGTACGCCACGACTCGTTTTTAATCACTTTCTTCCGCGAAGTTGTATGCAAAATAATACAGCCATTTCATCACTGGGCCAGGAAAAAAGGGACATTCTGACAAGTCATTTAAAGTACATATTTCCTTATTTATTACTGTATATTTTTTGTTTATCTTGTAATTTAAAGGAATTATACGCTTGTCGAATAAAGTCAAAACCTATATGTTAATATGTTTTTTAGACAGCTAGTATTTAGGAATAAAACATTAAAAAAAAATTATAGAATAAATAGAAATCGATCAATGAAAATAGTTTATAAAATAGTTATAAATATAAACTCCGCCCAGTAGAGTACCGTGAATTTTTTTTAAATATATAATCAGTGTCTGTGAACATTGTCTGTTGACAATTTTTAAAATACATGGATACTCTTTTATTGCATATGTACGTAAATGTTTCGTCTAAAAGTATATAGGTACGCTACATTCATGGCCACGATAATACGAAGGATAAATGAAGACATAATCTGTGCAATTCTGTCGGAGCATTTGTAAATTTTTACGAAACAAATGATGCCGTAACTGGTTTTTATCCTGTTCAAGTAATGACGTACATGACATAATGACTTAAGCAAACAGTTTAACATCATCAATCATTAAAGTGATGATACTTAATGTTGGTGATGAGTAGTTCGCGATTTCATCTGTGGATTTTGTTTTTATAATGATATTTTACTGATAAAGTTTTTCAATGAATATACATTGTACTTCATCTTCTATAAAATAAGTCCAAAAATACAGACTACAGCTTTATAACATGTATAGAAAAATACATGAAAATTGCTATACCAAAATATATATAAATTTTAATTGGAAAACATTCCAATTGGTCCTCATTTTGTGACAGCTTATATAAAAAACATACTGAAAATAAAAATACGTTGCAATGAAAATTTGATTATTATTTAATTCCGGTAAATACATCATCTTAAAACAAACTCTCACTTGTAAACATCTATTTTGTTATTTGTAAAGCTATTTCCTTTAAATTTAGAAGGCGATTCGCGAGGATGATTAGATTCTCTCTCTAAGCAAATACGATGTTATCAACATTGAACATTGTCAGCAATTGAGCAATTAAGTATACCGCTTTCTAATTCAAAGCTTGTTTTGCTTATCGATACAGGAGTTGAATTGTTGATTAATTGCAATTATTTGAACTGTACACGCGGTATTTTGAATGTATATAAGACAATAATAGTTTATCGCGGATATATATTAGTTACAATATTTATATTTAATAAGGTGGACATTTATTTTATCTAGTATATTTAGGTATGTATAGCTCTGTGGGTAGTTATTATTTTTCATAAAACTTATTTTTGCGTAATAAATATTTTTTGGGTGTTAACATTATTATTTATATACCAGAATTCCGATACCTATCTATTTAACATTTCGCGGCACTATAATAATTAAAAAAAAAAAACGTATAATACATGTAATATTTCTGAGTTGTTGTAGAAAGCCTGGGTACCCTTCGTTGATATTTTTGGGCAAGTAGGTGAACAGCTTATATTTCTATGACAAGTTGTCGATTTTTCATATAAATGTGTTTCAAACAATCTTTCTTTCACTGTCACAGCGATCTTCATTCACTGGGAATGCTAGTGTGAGAATGCACTTTGAAAAATCCATTTAGGTCCACTCGATTAAGAGTCGACACAGCAAAAACTAGGTGAACATTGTTCGTATTGTGCATTACTTTTGAATAATTGGCGCATTTTAGTTTAATGTACCTGCTATAATCCTTATCATTGCAATAAATCACAAAGGCAATTTGCGAAAACACAACTTTCTACAGACAGTGGGCGGAGACTAGTGTTAAAGCCTAACTTTATAATTAACCTAATAGTATTCGTTAATGTATTCAATATGATGTTTTAACACGAATGACAAATCCTTTACTGTAAATTACTATAATTTCCATTAACACACAAAAATATGTTTAATAAATGAAATTTACTTTTGTAGGGAAAAGAAATATCTTCAAGTAATACAAGTTTTAATAGTTTATGGTCTACGTAAAGTTAGTTAAACGTTGACAAAACGCACTTTAGTTAGGTTCTGCCTGGTTCTATAACCATACATGTTGCATGCGTTATTTGTTTTTTTATATATTTCTGAACACATTTTGCACCAAACGCTAATGAAAATGAAATAAATCTTGTCAAATCTTAAATTTGATTAGTAAAATATCTTGTCACTTTTTTTTTTAAAGAAGTGGAAATGCACTAACACAGGCCCGCATCAAGAATGTCGACGCGGGACTGTGGGGCTGGATCTACACTCAAATCAAATCCCTTTGCTATAAAATATCTTGTCACTAAACAACCTACTTCAAACAAAGCCATATCTCATTTCAGATTTGCAAGTTTATTCGTTTGTCTGAATAAAGAGCAAATAATTAGCAATAAATAAAGTACGTATTGCATAGCGAATATTTATTGTGCATAAGGATTACTTCCGAGTCTGACAGGTATTGAAAATGACCATACAAAATGATAAAACAATATCGTAAAATTATTTATATGTAAGTTAACAAAATGCCTCATAACACTCTGAGTCTAACCCATACTGTTAATTACGTTTTTAATTGGATTAGTATGTGATAAACATAAATAAATTATCTCTATACTACTTTATATTAGTAAGAGTTCAGTTGTTGAGAGTAAGATAAAAGAACAGGTCATGGACTGTATCTCTATTGAAATAAAATAGATTTTTTTTAAATGTTAGAGACACAAAAGCCTCAATTAACTACGAGAGAGTCAAAGATTGACAAAATATCGTCTTCGCAATAAAACACAGATGTGATCTAGAGTATTTTAAATACATTAAAAGATTTATGCTGAAATAAATTCTTTCCAACAAGTTAATTAAATAGTTGATTTTAATGCTGTTAACTGTTATTTAATTACAATTTAATAGAACCAAAATTGATATTTATTATAACGGAGTCAATTGTGCACACTTCAAATGCAGGGCGAATCGAATTATCGAATAAATCTTGAGCGTGGGCTGTGAATAACAGACATAAGCCTAGTCTACAATAGTATTAAGGAATACTTGATCAAGAATTTTATAACTTACGAAGATCCATAACGGTAACATAAGTTTTAGTAAAGATTACAGAAGTCCATACATCTTCTATCGCATTCACTATGGAGTGTTCGGAGCAGATGTTTAGCTTAATACGTGAAGCTCAGTTTCATAATCGGTCGTCGGGGCAGAAAACTAAATTTCACCCATATCACCTGGACGCACGTGTGAGCATTTAAGGCATTTTTGACACGCACCACTACTGTGCAACCAGCTGCCCATTAAAGTATTTACGAACCAATTCAACTTAGGGTCAAGAAAAGAGCGTACCAATTCCAAAAGGCCGGCAAAGCATTTGCTAGCGTTCTGGCAATGTTAATGTCTATGGGCGGTGTCATTTAACTTCAGATGGACCTCCTGCCTGCCTGCTATATGACAAATGTGGCGTATGTTTTCACGGAGGAAATGCTCCGTTGCTAGATTAGATATTATTCAAAGGGCTTCTTAGTGCGGCTAGTACTGAACATGTATAAGAATATATTATGAGATATAGATAGAAGATGAAAATCATACTGGACAATCGTGTGTGTGCAAAACTATATCATATTTTGTTACAGCGAAAGTCTTTCCTTAAAAGAGGGAAAATTGGGAAGAATTTTGACTTCTCTTTGATCTTTAATATTATGAAGTTAGTAATCTTTAATATTAGTGGTATTTTATTTTTCTAATAAGCATATATATAAATATATGTATATATTTTAAGCAGGTGTCTTAAAGGATATGAGCAAATTATTTGGTTTTATGCATTAAAGCTTAACGCTTTGTAGATAAACCCTTAATAGCTTTCACGCGCTGAAATGATACGTCATCTATTAAAGGTTAAAATTATGGTCGTCATAAACCGTTTGTTTCTATCGAATTGATCTATATGTCATGCGATCGACACTCGTAGATAATATTTGTTGATAACTGCTTTATACCATGAACAAGTTTTTAAAATATTTTAATTTATAAATATTTCGTATAAATAATTCGCGGTTTTGGTGATTTTTGGAGGCAGCATATCAGCCTTTTATATTTTATTTTATTTTTATATTTAGGTACAAAAACAGAAAACAGATTGATTTCATACATACAGTTATTACACACTTATTAACATTTCAAAATCTGATATCCAATTATATCTGTAGCATTTTACACTAAATATCAACCAAACAACATACACACATTAAACTGAATGACAAAAAAAATATATAAATGTATATAAATTAATTCAAATTAGTAACTTAGGTTACAAGTATTCACCATGAACTATCATTATATATTATATAGATAGAAAAAAACAGTAATTGTTGGCTTGACTCTGTTTAAGTTTAAATTGGTACATTATCTAAATCCTTTTATCGGTTATATCGCGTTATGTACGCGAGGGTACCGTAGCTTGATTTTTCGAGTGCGTTTCGGCATATGTTATCTATTCCTGACTCTCGTGAAACGAAGACTTAAATAATAAGAGCAAAAAACTTTTTACGCGCAGGTGCTTAAAAAGCTTACGTATTAATATTGTTTAAGAAGATTGAATCTGTTTCATATAGAATAAAACAACTGTATACGGAAACGGCGGTTTACGAGTCAATTACGTCTCAATAGTGGGTTTGCGCGAATTACGTGTCTATACGCCGCTTGTCACCCACGCGTGCGCAATGCCCTTCCTTATTTGCATTGTAACTTACAGCTTCATTGCACCTATGAAACATAGAACTGATTAAGCGGTATTAAAATAGTATTACTCTTAGGAAAAAGGACTTAAGGTCAAAGTCAAAAACCATTTATTCATATAGGTGTACATTTAAGTAATAAATGACGATAATATAAATTAAAAACAAAGACCCTCTATAAGCAGGAAGCATGGTGAAATAATAAAGAAACAACTAACATCAACGCATACACGAATTCTAGTACGACCAGTCCGTCAGTAAATCCTCGCCATATTTTAGGGAGTGTGACAACCCGACGCATGGACGCGGCAAAAATGAAAAACTTGTTGATTAAAGGGATTTATTGTAAACAATTAAAATATCAGTTATAAATAACGTTGTAAAATTATTGTAAATTATCTAAACGCAAACTTACAGAAGCTTTCAAAAGTTGGGTTTCATACTTACATAGAATTGGATAGATTAGATAGATTATGTCTTAAGGTCGGAAGAGGCGAACTCAAATGACAATTAATTATTTTAAAGTAGCGATTAAGTCTACTCAATGACCTTACAGGTCATTATGGTAATGTGGGAGCCAACCATAGATCGATGATAGCTTTCTTTGCGATGTAATTAAACTTTTACACGTTTTCAATTGGTTTATTTAGTTAGGTTAGGTAATTATAAGGAACTTAATAGCAAACTCGTGAAAATATATGTTCCTGGAACATTTTATTTATTTCCTCTCTCTTTTCAGTGGGTAGCTCATGTCATCAAGTGGTCATCAAGGAAAGAGAGTACAATCGGTTCTTTACCGGTTTCTGTCCAGCGCTTTTCTTATAAACTGTGTATAGTTTGAAGGACGATAAATCGTTCACTTGTTCCGTCCATCTGGTTGGTGAGCGGCCACTTGTGCTTTTGCCTGCAGTTACCAACGGCAATCAGTTTCTCCAAGTTCTCATTGCCTCTCCGCATTGTATGGCGGAAATAGGAGGTATTTTGATATCATCATATACCCAGATTCACCCTCCTCCATCGATGTATTCGTGTGTCTCGCAGTCCACGGTATTCTTAACATAAGCCTTCAGCACTACACCTCTAAGGCAGCAATACATTCCCTTTTTTAAGCCTCTTGGCTATCTTTAGTCCACATTTCTACTCACTCTGTACAGGAAGATAGGGAATGCTAGAGCCAATAGCCAATATTTTTTTATATTATAATACTTCTAAATAAATAAATTTTAGAATATTCCGAAAATTAGTGAAGAATATATGTATCTACATTTAAAAAGTATGAATGCGTTTACTTTTTAAATAAAAGTTGTGTATTTTCTCAAATAGCTTTTTAACCACCTCGAGAGGATATCACTTATTTAGATTTTAAAATTTTACCATAGACGTCACGGTATTGTCAATTGTCATTTTCAAGTAATTTGAAGTATGCTGTGTCATTTGTTCTAGTTCAATTTTTTGTCATTCTTCTTTTTTCTATAAATTATTGCATTTCCACTTCTCTTAATTTTTATACCATAGATAACATTTAGTTAAATATTACTGTTATAAATCGCATGTTAAATATACGAATTACATAGACCATCAGTTGTGAGGACATAAGTCTAAATTATTAAATCTCTAACAAGCAATATTTCAAGACAGACAAAATGCTAATGCATAACTTATGGCTACGATGCTAAGCCTGGCTATCGTCGTACATAAAACCTATTTTATTATGAAAAAGGACAAAGTTCTTAAACCTAGTGATAAATTCTACTGCGTCAATTATGGTAGTCTATGAGGAAGAATTTATTAACATTGTAATTTAATAATCTTTCGAAATGCTAGGATAATTCATGAAGTTTAGGTGATATAATAAAATACCACTATTGTGCCCAATAAACTCATAAGATTTTTATTACACTAATTATTGCTATGGTTTCTTGTCGAATTAAGCAGACTCAAAAAATCACTATTCTTTATACTGTCATACCTCCTCAATCTACAAGATATTATGCCTTAAATACTGCAATCAAATAAATTGATACTAGCCTACCATAACTATCAACTGACTTATTGAAATAAATAAGGAAGCAAAGGAACTCAATCCGTGACAGGACATTTGCTTAGCAAATTCAAAGATATTTATAAGTAGCGGAGGCAATTGATCCAAGAGATATCAATAAGCTTTCTAAGTAAGTTATAACTGCCTGGACGTTTGAGTTATCACCACTTGTTGCGCCCACTCGCTACTTCATACCGCACTACTGCGATTTATTCCTTTGATACTTGACACGTCGATCAGTTATCAAATTGATTTTATAGGAATCATGATGTTAGAAGATGTTTAATAGCGGTAGCAACAGCGACCCCGATTTAAATAATGAGTTCTTGAACGACCACATCAGCGCTAAGGATATTGAAAGAACTACATCAAACTTGCATTCAAAACGATGTTCGTAAAACTTGGAAGTTACCTAATATGTTACTTATACCATCCCAGTAAAGTACTGAATTTATTACTGGAGCTGGTGCTTTTCGACGAAATGCTGCCGGCACTGAAGGTGCCTGTTGTGTGCCACAGGCAGCACAAGGACCTTTTAAACTTGTTCTAATTTGTCCTTTCCTTTCCTTTTAAATCCTTTTATATTATTATTTATATGTAGGTTGAATATTATTTAATTAACGCATATTTATTAATTAAATATATTATTCGAATTTATATATTGCATTTAGAAGACTTTTGAAAAACTAAAGATTGATTTCCAAAAAATATAGGTTATCCAAAAAGTCTGTGGTAATAAATAAAGTATCAAATTACTCCATCCAGAATAGTATAGCACGCTTCAAGCGTGAACTATAATAGTGTATTTAATTAAATTATATATGAAATACACATGTCACATACCAACACTTCCTTTTAACATTAATAATATTTATTTATGCTTTTAATTGCTATAAATCGCTTTTGCTAAAAATTTTTTTTGAAAACTATTATGCAGTCCGAACATATTAGGGCAGATAACATTAATAAAGATTTTTACTACAGGCAAACTAATGGCTAGTTTACCTTGCCTGCTTTATTGGTAAAAATATGATAGCTTCAAATAAATACGATTGTATTTGCTAAAGTACTTATTCTTAGAATAAAAAATAAAAAAATAATTTTGACGTGTTCATTGCTTTCATGATGAATCGTGGTCTCAAATGATTCGGATTCGCATTTTCGATTTCCAAAAAAACACCATCTTACCCCGTATATACCCACTATATAAACATAAAACCCTATATAAACAAATTAATATCGTTTAATATCTACATTAAATTCTCTTAGTAAGACAAGACTTATCAGAAATAAATAATATTGTTTGAGTCGGTTTAGTTTTTATTGAATTTACTATCATATGTCTATTAATTAAAATACTTAATGCAGCACATTAGGGGAATTCTCTAATGATGCGCACCCCAACTTGCAAAGGCGCGGCAAAATTGTGAATGTTAATAGAATACCAAACCTGACGTTTCGCAGAAAACTTGAAAGTGTTGCCATTTCACGTGCATAGTTTTAACAGTTTTGAAATAAATCAATAAAGTTTCTTAATACCCTAGATAGATGCAAAACTTAATAACCAATAATTATCAATAAATACCTCAGTGAAAGGTATGAAAAATAATTTTCAATCACCTTATCTCGGTACACACCATTAATCGTGATATTCAATTTTCTAGAGCGCGTTAAACGTATTAATATTCAAACGACTTTCTATCTTAAAGGGCGAAGTAAATCTTCGGATAAGTGATATGCTAAACGAACACACTCCGTTACTTGATATGATTGGATATATTGGTAAAATATTAGATAACAGGTATATAAGCGGTAGAATAAAGTAATGAAGCAGATACTGAAATTATAATATTTATAATATTTTCATTAGAAAAATACTGAACAATTTTAAACAAAGAATTTAACCGCAAAGAAAAATCTATACTCTCGTTTTTAGATAGCCTTAGATAAACACGCCAAAACAGTCAATCACGTGCATACCTACATTTTTTTAACTTGAAAGAATTATTATTATATTATTCAAGTTTTTACATTTGCCCAGGAATATGTAAAGTCTATTCATAACATTTCTTGTTCAATGTTTTATCTGAGCAGCTAAAAGCATGGGATAAGCTGGTTGTGCTAAACGCTTACCAGTTAATATATCGAAATTGAGCGCAGGCTATTCTCAATTATGGCAACAATAACAATCGATACCGCCTAGTTTCGATCGGAAAATAATTACCTACTTACGATACTAGGGATGTTGTTATGTCGATAGATTAAACAAATGTACATTGCTTTTATGGTATAAATTCATTCATTCATTCATTTTTAATATATGATTATAATTCTAAGAATATTTGGGTATTTTAAAATAACCAAGGATCTACAATTTAAAATTATTTATAGGGGTAATAAATTTGTATTGTCTTTAATTTGTTTTATATGTTTAACTAAACAGTCACAGGCTCCTGAAATGCATTTCTGGCTACATTAGGTTGGGATTTGTGTGTATGCTTATGTGATTTTTTTTGATTACCCTAGTTATTGAAGATCCTAAGACTCAAAGAAATGTGGAAATTTGGGTGGTTCGATAAAGTTGGACTTGCTATATAATTATTATTAATAGTTAACTAATTCAAGGGCTTAAAAAGACGATATAAAAGAGGCATCTGAAGTAGTTTAGTGGGTTGCCACTCGACCTTCAAAATGTCAAACAGACTGGAGTAGGTTGATTATTTGTTGGTAGTCCAAAGGAATGCACATTTCAAAAATACAACTTCTTACATGAAGTCTATATATAGATTTCATCAGGAATAGATATGAAATAAATCAAATATTCGATTAGACTTACGGACGTTATAACAAGAAGGAAACAACATTTCAATACATTGAATCGAAAGCGAATAACGTTCAATTCAAATATCACTGAGTTGATCCTTCAAAACATCGACAGATTCGACAGATTTATCGATAAGCATCCACCATCCCTATTTGTTTACTTAGTATTTCCCATACATTTTCAACTGATTTCTAGTTAGTACCCGACAGCTTGCGAACAGTTATATTCTTAGAACCTTAATAATGTTAGGGCTTAGAATATTTAATGTGACCAATATAGAGAAAGTATATTGTTACATGTTGAGAACGTCTTATAGATAAACATAGAAAGGACTTTCCGTAAATTTATTGATAGAGTTCAATATTATATATATATATATATATAACTTATATATAACTTCATTTGTCTTTGGATTTCTCAAGCGGTGTATGGTCTTAGTTGAAAGTGCTTGTCCGAGTTTCGCACGGCTGGATATTTTTATAATAGAAGTATGTACATAAAGCTTGTGTTACTGTCACCGCTAACTAGCTTTATTAGCCGTTCAATCAAAAGTCTAGTCTCTTAACTAAACAGCTATAATCGTTGATGTTTCACTACTTGCCTAAAATATTACTTAAATTTAGTTCCTAGCGGCAAGGTTAGACACTGTTTAAAGTTTAAACTGTCAATATAACGTCGACAAACGATAACTTTGTTGGTGTTTTTCGAAGTTAAATGAAAAGCAACTAGTGGAAGACTGTAGTCACAATAATAATGTGAATTTTGCTGTGACTGACTCAATTAATTTTTAGAGGTTTCACCTTTTTTATTTCTGTGACATGGTCACTCTATGGTACGAATTGCCAGCTAGTTAATTAAATATTAGATACGCTACGGCGTATCTTTCAGGCTGCTGTTTAGCTAAGAGGCTAGGCTATTAATTGAACGGCCGATTAGGCTAGTTGGCTGCGACATTACTAAGGAATAATGCAGTCATCTTATGGCAAAGGAAAAATAAGAAAATCTGAAATCGAGGCAGTAGTTTTTGAGTTAATTCGTTATACATAAATATTTATTTTCTAAAAAAGTAGAAAAAACCCTTCCATCGATCATATGACCCGCTGTTAACCGCCGGAGTAGAGTCCGTCCATGGAGTTTATTCAGGACTAAAAGTAGGATAACTTAAGTAATAATGTTGACGATATATCCCTATGGTTAGTATTAGGTGGCATTCCGTATCATTGTAAGTTACAACATTGTTAGAATTATAACGATGACACTTGAACTATTCATGACATCGTCACGCTAGATTCTTCAGGGTTGCCCTCTATTTTAAAAATGTTTTTAAAATATATTTATATATCACGTTGGCAATCAATTATATTAATATTACACTATAGATCGGGCATTCCATCGTTTTGGTAAAACGATATTCAGATTGAGAATTTTGGTAAACAAGCTAGGTCTGGATATAGATGCTCCCGTCACACTTTGAAACTAATTTTTCTTAAGTTTTTATATATCATGAATCGGTACATTTTTTCTTCGTGTTTACTATGTTTGCCTACAAATGTTTGTCACATTAAGGATATGTTTCAAATAAGCAATTTATTACTTAGGTTTCACGGCTGTCAGATAGCGCTATTCGTCGTGAAAGGTGATGTTTCTTTTTCGGAACTTTTATCTTCCGAAAAATTTATGTGTTGCAGCTATTTGGTACTTTATCCATACATTGTGAAACAGACCCTATACCCTATTTTTTGTATTTTTTCTTATTTACCAATGTATGAGTGTGCCGAGCGTTAACAAGCTTTTGTAAATAAATATATACATTGTATATTTATATATACATTAAATTCACCCTCAAATTCTTTTAAGTAGTTTTATTCAGTTTTATTACAAAACATATCAAAAGAATTACACCTTCAAGTTAGACTTTGATCACATTTTAAAACGACAAGCTGTATATTAAAGCTTACAGGCAATCGTGTCTTCATGAAGAAAAATTAATGAAACTTTTTAGTTCCAATAGTCCTTTAGATCCTTATAATTCTAACAGCCCTACAAAAATATGTATCCCGGTGAAGTTAACAGTACAAAATAATATCCTTAAAATATCTGATATGCGGCGCGACAAAGTGAGGCGCGGCTCAATAAATAACATTAAAATTATGCACCTATCCCGACTGAGATCTTAATTTATTTGATGCGGGAACGGGACAGAATTACTGATAATGACTTGTGATAACCCTACGGCTTCGATGACGCTTCTGTATATTCTAATAATTCTCTTTACTTCTAAACTTTATAAAAAAAGAATAGTTTTGCTTCCATATCTGCGACTTTGGATAGTTCTATAAAATTCAGATCAAAAATAATACACGTCTCCTATACGTCTCATTGCGGTTGGTATAAGTTTTTAAGCTATTTAACGTATAATTTTCTGGGCATTTAGCAAATAATACTCTATATAGATAGTTGTATTCCTTTAGATATATCTCACCAAACATGGAAAAAGTACTTAAAAAACGCTTAGTTATATAACGAAAATCAACCTATATTTCAGTTTTATTATACTAACTTAGGATATTTGAATTTCACATGTAATTATTAGACGCCTATGCGATGGCTTGAGAGCATAAATATGGCACGAGACAGTAATAAGTAACAGTGCGATATTTTTTACTAGCGTAATGTTAAACGCGTTTTGCTCGACACTGTGGGAGTCTTTTGTGTAGATGTTGCTTATTAAATATATTAGTCTTTAATAGTCTATGGTCTTAACTCATGTCTAATGTAAGAAAAAAATATGTAGAAGTATCTACGGTAGGATGTTATACTCCATCTAATTTGTTTATTTAGGAAGAATAATAAAATATTGGCTACTGCAATAAACCTAGAACCTATGTATTTTTTCTATCGGAATGTTTTTTCATACTAATATGTATCACGTATATTTAAAAGCTTAATTGAAAATTCTGCGTGATTTTAAGGAACTTGCAATTTTAATAATTTCCTTTAAATATTCTGCACACTTGTCATTGATGCAAATGCGTATAGCTGTAAGTGTCTGTATGTGTTTGGTTTGTATGACTTTTTATTATGAATAAATTAAAATTCGACCATACGCACTTTTTGACATTAAGTCTACCAATAAAACCAATAAGTAAAAATGAGAGTTAAAGAAAGAAGTAGTCTATTTCATAAAATGTCTTCTCGAAAAATAAATCGTGTATAAGACCCGTAGGTACTTAAATAGTAAATATCATAAATTTCGCTGAATCAGCATATCTCAATCTAGAGCTTAACGATGATCGACGGAGTAAATTTGCAATTCATTTTGTTTATAACGATTTTATAGTACTAATGCTGTTAATAAATTAATTCAAACTAAGTTATTTATTGCTTGACGCGCTGTTTTACAATTAGTCAAATAGATAATAAAATAAAAATAGCCTATATTTGAGAACAATAATTAAAATAAGATTATGTTATTATTGCACTTAATAATAATATTACTACACCACCTCCGACGGAGTGAATGCCTCCTTCCCGAATACTTCCAGTTGTCTATTATCTTTGCTACTTTTTACCAGTGTTTCTCCGCTTTCTTTTATTTAATCTTCCCAGCTTTCTTTTTTCTTAACACTAAACTATTCGTTTACTTACTAAGTAAGAGTCTTAACCAATCTTTAAATTAAGACAATATAACCGGCTCATTAAAAATACTATCACTGATTGAATCTTATTTTAAATTGAAATTTGAATAAATATAACTTAAGAAGTCATGTAATAAATATTAGTTAAAGAAATTTTTAACCATATGTAATAGTAATAATGAAAAATGAATGAATACAAGCAGAATTACTGACAACATTTCCTGGCTGTATTGCGATACTTATCCGTTGAGCGAAACCGCCAAATCAAGGTTCACAGATAGTACTAAACCAAGCGCCAACTTAAAAATAAAACCATTAAAACATTATTGTATTTTTTTTAAATATATGAGTTTCATATCTTCATCTTCCTATACCAAGTAGCCTATGCTTGTTACACTACAATAGTATTTAGTAGATACGGGTTAGATCTAATTATAAGCCTATCTATATACGGTAACAGTTACCAGAGCAGTGTCTCATTAGTTAGATAATGTTAACTGGACAAGTGTTTAAGATAAAGGCATTTAGACTTTCTAAAGATTACGTTACAAGAAATATTTAACGCTTTCATTAATATACTATGGGAATTAGTAGTAATTACTAATTACATATAGTAATTATTTTAACTTTATCGCTACAGTTAAAATTTCGTAGGAAATACTACGTGAGACCGACACGTGACCGACGTTTGTAAGAACAATTTTGATAACTAGTTAATAAACAGTAAACGATAGTTATAATGTCTTCCTATCATACAGCAGGCAAAGGAAAGCAAATACAGGGACAAAATTATTAATAAAGCTAAACTAAATTTCAAAATGCGATAAGCTATATTTCTACTACAAAGATATACCGTAGTATGAAACAACAACTATTCAGTTGATATGACAGCCGTGAATTGAAAATAAAGAGGTGTGAATTTAAGTAGAAACAAAGTCATCTCGTATTATCAATCACAGTTGGTAAGGGTCCGGTGGATCCAATTAATATAATTTGACAATCGTGACAGTTAGGTGACAGACGACAATTTAATTTGACAGCTGGCCCCCCATGGCGGGAAAGTTGACACTTGACTGTTAATGCTTCTTAATTGTTTAATTAGATATTTTTCTTTTAAGCCGTAACAAATTATTGCAGCATTGTTCTATCACGTAGTATTGTGCAGTTTCATACAAACCTTCAGCTAGTCATATCAATAGTGCCTATGTTATCACTTACCTCTTAATTTAGAAAGCTGAAAAAATTGAAAAAGACAATTATTCTTCATATCTATAAAACTTAAACGACGGCAATCGTAGATATAGATGTAAATTAAAATAATTTAGGATTTATACATTTTTTTTCATATTTTAGATTGTAAATTTGCATTATTCTTAATCGGAAGCGTGGAATATTTTATTAACATCTTTATATTGTGATAAAGGAAAGATATTTATGTTACAAGTGTCCATAAAGCGCTCTCGATGAAGATAATAATTTTTCTCACAGAATTAATAATGTAATTACAAAGCGTCATGATAGTATGCGAAGACCGTTAATGGAATCATTGACAACAATTTAGTAGCTGATTCTTGATTAAGGCCCGGATCTTTTAACCGACGGGGCTCCGCGAACTACGTATAAAATAAGCACATAGCTTTTATTCTGTTGAATACATTTGCAAACTTTTACCCAAATTTAAACTTTGCTTTAGTATACATAATTGTGAACAATGTTATACGTCCAGCAAGGCAAAATGTGCTTCACACTCTATTTAAGACGCTGAATCAAAGATATTGAACAAAGCAGATTATTTGTCATCAATACTTTTTACCACCCAATGTTTAAATATCCAATAGTTGATTGATAGAGTATCTTTATGAATACAGCAGTTGCGATCCAGGGCCCCTGATGTTTTAATTCCAACTCTGTGTCCGTTGATTGAGTTAGGCGCGGCTTCTATAAATGGTATGAGCATGAATAAAAAACAAATTTTACTACCATACGAGATAACTTGAATGAAATAGCTCTATAATCAAAAGGTGACTGCACTATAGTAGCGGCGAATAATTAATCGTTTATAACATAGTTTGTTAAACAATTCTGAAAATATTGTTATGTTCTTTACGTAATTAACACTGATTTCTTTTGGAATTTAGTGTGTATGAGATTGTAAACGAAACATTATTGGCGTCACACTCTGATTGTCAAGGCAGGGGCCAGTGGAAATGGATACATCTTAATTAGTGTTAAATATTCAAAAAAATATGATATATAGTTACTATTTCATAACTAAAACTTAAAATGTTTCTATTAAATTATTTGCTAAAAAATTGAAACCAAAGAGTATAAATAAGTGTTAAAAATTAAATGCCACCTAAGATGTCCATATCTGTAATCCTTGACCGTCATGTCAAGCTGTGACCCACGAGTCGTATTAAACCAATAATTCGGTCATTGATACACGGAAAAAAATATTTTTTGCATAAATTATAACACATTTAGGCATTACATTGATAAATAACAAGGATGGGAAATCTTGACGGTTTTTAATTGTATCGATATTTTACTTGTACAATGAAACATAAAAAAAAGATTGAGGAAAAACCAAATATGTCTTTTAGTATAAAAAATATAGATTTTTTATTATAAATTTGTTATGGGAAGATATTAATCTATTGCACAGATTAGTAGCTATACAATTAAATGTAAGACGGACTCTTAAGCATTTCCTCGTCCAAAGCTGTCTTAGTGCTATAATTTTTGTGAAAGTTATTTGTTTTCCCGTTTGTGACGCTCTCACAACGAAACTATGAAATTGATTTGAATGCTATTTGAAAAGGCATTTTAAGCTAATTTAAATTCTAGGCTCGATCATGGCACAGACATTAGTCACGACCTATATATTAAAGCCATAGGCTCAAATCAACATAACTTAAAAAGATTTGCTAACGAACATTACAATCAAAGCTTACATCTAGAAATAAATAAAAGTAACATTAAAGACTTGTACAGCCAGCAAACACAGTATGGTTATACTTAATAATTGCTAACAAACAGAATTATTACAAACTATGTGTTGTGTGTCGTTAAAAAGTTAAAACGACTTAAAAATTCCCAAAACTAGCGATTCGAATCGTCGACGACCAGTCACTTTCCGGTTCTTGTACCGCATTTACCACGGAAGTGTTCAGAGGAGTTCTTCAGATTGCAACTGAGTTTCATCATCGGACGTCAAGACAGAATGCGAATTTACAACTGTTTTTCCTACATTCACCACTTTGTGCCCACCGATGTATTTCCGAACCAATTCAACTTAGAGTAGAAAAGAGCGTACCAATTCTTAAAAGGCCGGTACGCACTTTTGAGCCCTTTAGCAATGTATATTATCATCCTCCTCCTGCCTGTTTCCCCTTGTTATATATAAATTCCTTTGACAAATTATACATATCTACATAAAACATAATATTACATTGATATTGTCTATAAACGAAATAGGTATAAGAAATGTTTATTCGCTGTTATTTCAAAATGTTAATGCTACGACTAGACAAAATAGTCGTAAATTAAATGACGGTCAATTGGCATAAGTTGTGATGAAATTTTCCCAAGAAATCGCGATTTGTAATTCGTCATGACTCGGTCCGCGAATTCTTGAATTCTAAGAAATCTTAAATATAAGTTTTTCAATGAGGTATCATTCAATTTCCTTTACAAGAAACTATTTAAAAACTTCATTTTTCTATTTTGAGAAATTTAAATAAAATTAGTTAGATTAGAATTGTTGTAAATAACTTTTTCATTGAATATCCATATCAGCACTTGACATAGACAACATAATTCAATTTTTGGAGACCTAACGAAAATATTTCACTGCTTCTTAATAACTCAACGAATAAAGAAAAAATCTATTAATTCAAACGATGATATGAATTAAGAACATTTATTATAATCTAATCTAATATTAAAAATATATCCTAAGTATCTTTAACAAAGAACTCTTAGTTCTAAAATAACATGCACATTTGCAATAAAAGACCGAGCAAATAGATAATAGATAGAATAGATTCTGGAATAGCAGAGTTCACCAAACTTTAAGTGAGGAACATGACACACATCACAATAATAAAATTGTTTGATTATTGTGAATCATGACTATATTCTATCTGCTAATAAAAAACTAAAGTGATAACCACTATTCCAAAGCGCGCAATAAAATCAAACTGTTGACTATAAAAGTTATACGACTGAATGCCGGCCTGAAAATAGTGCTCGTCGTAGGCCGTAACTTTGATAGTAGAATTATTGTCTGCTATTAAAACAAATTGTTCTAAATCCGTTGGGAATTCAAATACCAACTTTTTTTGCTAAACTGTACTAACTACTTTATAATGTTTGGTCTTTCATGTATTACTAATTAAGATTTCCCAATAACTAGGTACGGACAAGCACTAGTACTTCTCATGTATATAAAAAAACCGTGTGTTAAAAGATATACTTCTGGCGTTAATAAAATGTATTCTACGTTTGTAGGAACAATGACACTAAGAATAGAAAAAAGGTATTTAATACATTGAAAGTTTTATTATAACCCATTATCTAGTTAAATAAAGTTTATTTAAATATCACAAAATAAAATTTTGACTATCGCTAACTTCAGGGTGCCGGTTTTTTGAGACGGTGTGCGGCGCGCACCGTAAAAATTTACTCTCATCATTTTTCCCTAACGCGCCAAAAGAAGCATCTTATTTAATACAACTTCAAAACTAGTAAACGGAGTTATACTCACAAAATCTGGGTAACTTAACTTTGATAAACATTATCCTAATCTAAGATAAAGTTGAAATAATGTACAAAATACCTAAATACGAAACTAAAATTACCCAGGATTATGAGGTAACTTAACATAATAGGTATTTTTGATTGCACTCAATGCGTTTTGTTGATAAAATATGCGATTCAAAGAGCAATGGGTCAGTTTAGTAATAAAACTAGATTAAACAATAGACAAATGCTCTATTGTCGATATTTTATTGAAACGAATAATTAAAATGAAGAAATTAAACTTCATTCAAACAAGTTATCTGTATCCTGTTAAAAAAAAGGTTTATATATAGCTAGTATTTTCTAAATGTAGAAAATCTCTGCACAAAAAAACATATAGGTTTTTTGTCGACTGCGATACGACTGAGTCATACGACGACGTGTCGACGTGTCGTGTGTGTAATTGGACTTGATGACCAATCACAATCAAACGATAGGTTCTATCGATTCGTTTTTAACCTAAACAAATCGAAGGAGGTTATCAATTCGATGTGAACTTTATTTCACATAATAAATTTTAAATAGAATAAAGTTATTTTTGACAGCAAATATTGTCTGGCATAAATTAAGTAAAATGTGTTAATCATAGTTCATTGATCTACGTGCCTGAGGTACTCAATTATATGCAATATTAATTATTCTGATAACGAGACGACTAATTGTTTCACACAAGTTCAATTATTCTATGAATATTCGTGTGATATTGACTCATTGCTATTATTAATCATTTGTTTCTCATCTCAACTGGAATGAAAGTATGTTTACGATTGAATAGGGCAGTGAAGGATATATTTTAACCTTCTTATTTTATCTAAAAGAGTGGCGAAGAGTTTATTGCAAGTTCTTCTCATCCGTTCTACGCCCTTTTTTGACGTTAATAAGTGTACATTATGTTACCTATATGAATAAATGATTTTTGTTTGTTTGTTTATTTGTCTATGGTTAACTTACTAATATGCCCTAGTGGCTATTCACTTTTAATAAATGACTGTGAGTATCGTTATAATTATTATGTACACATAAATAGATGTATTCACATGTATCCTTCATTTCAGGGATTCCAAATTACACTGAACATAAATATATCACGTTACTTTCGTATCGTAACGTTACCGCTCAGTCACTTACTTTATCGTTTATTCGTTGGATGAACGTCACTAGTATGGTACGTGCGCCCGCGCACGTAGTCTTGTGACGTCACACACGAAACCGCGCGAAAATGCTAACAAGGCCGAACGTCGACCTCTTTGTCACGTGGATATCTTCAGCTGAATTTATATCACAAACTCTAGCTCATAAAACTATTTTTGCTACCATTTCATTATTGAGAACATTATTTCGCTATGAACTCGACGTTTCGAGCATCAATAAAAGTTGAACGGCATTCTTACGTTATATAATGCTGTTAAATGTCAAAGAATTATTTGAATTAAATATTGTACACACACTGCCATCTTTTGGTAAACTTTGACATCTTACGAACTTTTCAAATGCGACAAAAAGAGCAAGCATGTTTTTCAAAAGGAAATGATTGCAATTCAAAATAATCAGACCCGAGACCACCATAGACAAAAATTTAAAGTGCATCAGAATTGTTATCTTTCCTTGAAATGTAACAAAATCAACATAATGAACATGATAAGATTAATCAACGATAAATATTATAGTAGTTTATTTTTAATTATCTATTCATAGCAGACTATTTCGATACAAGCATGAATGAATGCAACAATGTATCAAATAATTGTGTCAGTGTATGTATGTCACGGCGGATATCCACCAATTGTCTACTAGTGTTAGGTGTCGGCTGTACAATATCCTGACACGCGTCCGGCGTGAAGAAAAGATCGTAACAATGGGCTACGGCCTACGACCAAATACCTACGGCTGAATTCCATTAAATGCAATAGTCTCCATAAAAAGTTTTAGAACCCTTCTTCTTTCTTGTAGCTCTGTATATTCTGCTATTGTATTCTATTTCGTATGAAAAATTATATTCGATGAAGTAAAATTAATTCTATAATATAATTGTCAACCGAAGTATGTGTGCTTTACGCATAATAAAAAATAATCGCGCTATAACCATTTTAGCTCTGGGCCTTAGAATTCTGTATCAGGTGATAAGCCTATTCCTGTCACACGCCGTCGACCGATTTCTCTTCACTGTTCGAGCGAATGTTAAATGCGCACATGGAAAGAAAGTCCAATGGTGCACAGCAGGATTGGTCGCACGCTCAAGTCAATAGGCCGTCACTACGCAATATCAAGTTTAGAATTGGAAATAATCTTAAAATTAGATCTAGATCTAGAGTCTCATGAACCGTACCTCAAACCCGCGAGTTAACTTATATTATAGTGTTCAATGCTAAGGTTTACAGTGTGTTATGTCCATTAGTCTGACCTTGATGAACCTCTTATTTCATTAATTACTTTACTTATTCAACCAGGTTTAAGATACTTAATTTAAATATATACCGGCAGTATGTGTGAATGGGAAATATCACCACATCACCCAAAACCGGACCTAATTATGACAGATACCAACTTTCACCATAATTATTATTTATATATCATATTTTACATCTTTAATAGAATTTATCAGTGGCTTCATACCATTTGAAGAGTCATAAGATTAAATGTTTAATAGTGATGACAAGATACATATAACAGTATTCGTTTTGTCTAACTCTTCTTCGCTTAAATCATTTAGCATTAAGTTTATCAAACATAACTTAATCAGTTTTATCATTTTTTACTGCTATAATTTAAAACTACAATTATCCCTTAAAAATCTTCCACGATAAACTAATTATACCCATATTCTAATCAAATGTCTACATTTCATGGCTACATAGTAATTTTAGGCATGCAATGTCAGAAATATCAATTTTCTAGTATCTAATACAGACATTAGTCTTCATAAGAATCTCCGACTTTGCGTGTTAGAGCTAAAGCAAATTATAGGAAAAACAATATTCACGCATCAAACTGACATTGATTGCGTTAATTAGTTAAATAGCAAGAATTAGCTGACACGTCCGTCCCCGTGTGTGGTCGTCGCGTGACTGAGTCAATTACACGCATCACTAGCGCCATCTATTTTTACTTTATCTAGGCGAGCCTAGCTTTTTATTGCTTTTTATTATATAACGTTGCATCTTATTATCGCATTCCGGGTTGATGATGCGAATAATGTCAATGTTTTGCACACATTAACGTTTAAACGGCTATTTTAAACTGCCAGCGACAATCCTACTATTATTTAATGTGATTAACATACATATTAAACACAAATTAACGTAATAATAAATTAAATAGAGCAAATGCTTTCGTGCATTCAATGTGTAAGTACTCCTTTAGCTCGTACGACTTAGCATCTTTAGCTCCAGATTGTTATAGTAAGAGCTACAATATCAATAACTTGCCATTATACCCTATAAAATATGCCTACGCCTACCTATCACATCACAGAGCCGTGATCGCTGCGGGCTTCGCTTACCGATTTGCCATCAATTTCAGACTAAGTACGCGTAAGAATCAAACTAATGCCAAGCATTTACTCCATATAGGCTACGGTTTTAGTCCTACAATAGTCATCTTTTGGTTAATTTACTGCTGGTATCGAGGAGGAACTGGGTACATTACAATAAATACTACTATTAAACGATACAAGACCAGGTTTTGGTAATTCAGAATGAAAACTTTATTACCTACTGAATTACATATAAGCAGTGTACCACAGGAAATAGTTTGCTCTGGTTGTTCATACGTTCAAATATATAATGAATGCGTAATTAAAAGCTTTATGATACTTACTTACGCTTGTGAAAATAAGATAATTTATACGAAGCTAAATAGAAGATAAGTGTAGTCAATATGTAAGGTCCAGGCATAAATTATACCAATAACACTATCTTAGTGTGAGTTGGTCTAAGGCTTCTCGGTAAAATGTCAATAAAACCTTATTCGGTATAACGAGCCCTACAGTCTACTAATAACTTGTGTTACGCGTTACTGTCGCATTGTGAATAGCGCCATCTAGGGTATGGAATGTAAATTGAGATTTGGTTTGTCGAAAGTATTTCATGGGTTTAACTTTTGATTAATTTATATGAATTATATACAAATCCTTTTTTTTAGCATAGAAACAAAATTATAAACAAATGGATATTATAAAAAACAATTAAATGTGAAAAAATATCAGTTTATTTTATATTTTGTAAAAATACTCAAAACTACCCGAGTTAAATATTTTAAAATATTTTTTTTTGTAGTATTGTCTTTTATTAACATAACTTTTACACATTTAAAAGAAAAACACTTTTCACTTTTTTTTCCAATCCAAATTAAAATCTCAACACAAACAATCCGCGAAAATGGAGGACACCGTGACTGAGCAATTTCTGCAGAAACTCTACATCTTTTAGTCGATACCAACTCCGGGGAAATAAATACAGATAATACAACATTTTCTACAGCTGTGATACTTTTTGACATTTAACACCTTTGTCTTCAGTCACCGTGACCACGCACGCTGTAAAGCACGCGAAACGTCGATTAAATTTAAAATTATTTCTAAATAATTATAAGTTTAAATAAAATAATACATACCTATAATCCGTAAAAAAGTGTTTTTCTTTAAATATTTTTTCTGTATTCGAGAAAATATTATATAAAAAAAGAAAATATTAGAGAAAAAATCCTTTAAGAATTAGAAAAATATCTAATTTACCCATTTTGTTTTTCCTAACATATAAAATGATAATTTTGTTGTTAGCTTGAAATAATACCGACGATGATGCTATAGTATCATAATGACTAACATTACATTTTATCCTTTCAGCGATACTTCAGCGTGCGACGTACAAGGTCGGCCTCCTGACGATCCAGGGGGTGTCCACTTGTCTCTACCTCTGCATGGATGCCTGCGGGTTCCACTACGCTAATGTAAGTTTAGCCAATTTGTAAGAACTTGTTTTTGCTACGAAAGTGATTTTTTTTTTTTACCGCCGCCCACAATGCCAGAGGGTGCGTTGCCAGCCTTTTAAGAATTGCTACGCTCTTTTCTTGAAGGACCCTAAGTCGAATTGGTTCGGATGTTTTTCTTATGTTCGGTTTACAATTTATAGCACCAGATTCAAACTGCGGGTTACAATCTAAATAATGTCCTTATTCTTTACGGAAACTATGCGTATCTCTATTCATAACGTTAATTAAATGTGTATTGTATGACCATATCTGAAAACTAAACTGATAATGAAACCGATTTCATTGCAGTGATTTAGACAAATTAAAAATAATCAAAAACTGCGCTATCATATATCTTTCAATCAGTCTGAAACGTCGCGTCAGCAATCATCGTTTTTCATGTTTTATTGAATCCTTGGCCTAATTGTTGCAATTTAAACAATTGTACTGATTGTTGATGCACTAAATTAAATTCCGTTTAAGTGGAAATCTTATGCGATTACCGAAAGTTTTCGTGTACTGAAAAGTCAACGTGTAAACTTCAAAGTGACTGCGCATTTGACTAGTCAATATCACTGTTCCTGATTTGCTTAAAACAACTCTATATATGTCCCCACATGTTGAGGAAATTAATTATGTAATATTTTATTACATATATACAGTAGGTACTTACATACTTTATATTCATATTTTAACTAGCAGCCGCCGGGAACTTCGTTTTGTCTTAATATAACTTTTTTTTTCTTAGCCTACCTTTTAAGCTAAATGCAAACATATGGAAAGATTTGTGTGCTACCCTATAGATACTGTTCGCTTTTTTGAAATAAAACCCCGAGTACTAAACGAAATTTTGTATTAATATTTCGTTCTCCATAAAAGCCTTCCTCAGATTTTAAGGTCTAAAAAACATTACACCTATTGGTCCACCAATCTTCCGTATTACAACATATTTTTATTATGATATGAAATCGACAAATAACTAAAGAACGCGTGCAGGTGTAGCAGATGTGATCAACTCTTCTTTTAATTTACATTAAATACATAAGCATTACCTTTCTTTTCTAACGTTTCATTTATCTACACGCTAAAAATATATTTTAAGAAAATACCATAAGAGTCAACCTTCAAATTCTATTCGATGATAAGAGTACACATAGATCAAGCAATTGTAATATAATCAGAAGATATACTATAATCTAAACCGAAACTATTTCGTAATAGTCGTCACACATTACTTAAAGCATTAAGTCTATTATCCACAGTTATTTAATATCAAATTCATTGTTAATAAAATATTACCGAGTTCATTTCGAAGTCACAATAGTATCAGAACTATAGTTTATCGGCTGATCCGTTCAGGTCTATCGATCATTGATCGATGATTAATGAGCCAGGCGCCTGGTGAAAGTTTTGACCATGAACCAGGTTTTATTAGGAAATTTTGATTATCTATTTGATGATAAGATGACACAATATTTGGAACAGGTTGTAATAAGCTTCTTACTTGTGAATCTCCACTGTAGTCTTCAAATGCCGATGCTATGAAAGCTCTTGAGATCCTTTATGAATATTATTATTAAACCTTTATTGCTGACACAGTATAATATTTAACTTGCATAATCGAACTTAATTTTATACATCATATGACCCGTTTTTGGTAATAAGCGTGTTCTGTGTCACAAAGGCCTCTGCCAGTTCTTTTATAAATAAGTAATACATAGTTTCAAAAATAGATTTTAGTTAATAATAATACTTAATATTGACGTAGAATTTGTGGGAATTCCATTTAAAAAATTACGTTATTTTTGACAACATCTTTAAATGATAAGGAGGTTTGTTTGCTTGTCTGATATATCCATTAATTTTCAAAAAAAATTGGCACTGGTCGCAGTTTAACTGTGCGAGCGATAAAGGTGTACTCTGGAAAACATAATAAAAAATTTCATACAAATCGGTATTACTATGTGTTGTATGGTCTTATTTATTTATTAAAAAATAAAAGTTTTATATTTTTCATTTTGGTTACTGGTTGTGGCTGACTTGCTATTGGATAAAAAATGGCAGTCTATTTTCATTATTACATTAAAATGCACTCTCATTACACATGATGATATTTGTCGATTTATGAATATTTGAAATGAATATTTATGTATTTTCGCCGGTCAGTGTTGTATAAATTTAGTATTATTTTATTATTGTGAGAAAAGATTCCATTGATTGGTCTTCGCGTATTAATTGCGATGGTATGTGTGCCTTTGTATTTTTTCATGCATATGTTCATACCGAATTAACGCTCGCATTTTAATATCACCCATTCGTAAGAATACTAAAAATCCCTTCACTTTCGTTCGCTCATTAATCATGCTCTTCCCCGTAAGATCACAATCACGTCATCTAGCTGTCCAAAATATCTTAATTAAATTACTCCAGCGCTTAATCGCTGTAATTACACAGCCTACACGTTTTATTGGTGTAAGATCTCATGTCGACAAGCGTCAATTACCTTTACGCGTATCAAATTACCGTAAACATAGTTTTGATTTGATTAATGAAGTGAACTTTACAGAATTTTAAGATTATATGATGCGCTCCTAATTAGGTTGAGTAATACTGTTATTTTTAAATGGTGTATTTATTTCTTTAGCAACCAAATAAACGAAGATGATTGTCTATTGGTTATATTTTGTATTACGATCTATTAACCTTAATTGCGTTTAGGCCTGATATTAACTTCTGCACTTACTCGTGTCTAGAAAGATTCTTATGTCTTGGTGTATTGGCATTTTGGCACCATAGATCCAAATATTGACATTACATTATTTTATCGTTCTTGAAATAGAGGTAGAAATACAAAGCGCCAGTTAGCATCGTGGAAACGCTTCCGCTTCCGCGTCTCCTTTCATCCTATCCGGTCCCCTTGGTACTAAGATTTTATGAGATGACTTCCGGTAAATGTTACGTCAATGTTGATTGTTGGAAAGCAGGTGAAGTTGTATTCTGTCACTCGACAGCTCTAAACAGATGACAGCTTTAATTGTTCACTTATTATTCGTCGATAAAAAGCAGATCGAGCGTTAGAAATCGAATCGAAAAATAAAATTAATTTTTCCTTATTATAAGCTAGCTTCCTTACTTTAAAGGCTTTGTACTATTTTCCTCTGATTCATAAGCCGCTGTTCAATATTTTACCTTGTGAGGCCCGTTTCAACAAAAAAGAAAGGTGCGATATGTAGCTCATATTTGAGCGTCGTGGCTGGCCACCAAGGATTCATCTGAGGCGGACAATTTGATTCCACCAGTGAACAGTTTTTAGTTTTATGAGTGTTTCGCTTGATTTTTTGCCTTCTGTTTCTCCAGAGAACCACGTGCCAATTGAATAAGAACGTTACTAGGTAGTTGTCTTAAATAATGCAATTATATAAATACGATTACGATAGATACAATTTTCTTATTTATCATAATAATAGGATACATTCTATTGATATTGACATTTTGAATTGCGTAGTGGGTGGCTCGGCTGTTGACAGATGACGTCACGAATTGATATGACAATTGACAAAAAGCTTTAGTAAGATTAATTGAAGTAGGCCTAGCCGTCAAAATTTAGTTAAGATTCCATTTATTTTACGATTAATCGCGTTCCTTCGATATGTTACGTTTGTTTTATACTCTAACAGTAATTATTTTTCGCCTTCTTTAGACTAAATTTATTAAGCTCATTATGCCATTCTTCATTAATAGTATATCATTAATCATAAGATTTCTCAGAAACTCTTAAACAAATCTTTAAATATACAAAACAACACATTAGTAGTTCAAACGAAACCAATCTCTAAGAAATTTGTTAAACAAAACATAAATAATATAAAATGTCGTGTTTTCATATTAATGTCTTAATGTTTGTTCTTTTGATTTAGCCCCAACGTGTTAAGGGTATAATCAGATAATTTATGGCCTAACCCACCTGACTCCGTTTTTATGGGGGCTGATTTTAGTTCTGCTAATTCTAATGTGTGTTTAGGGAATGTCTATAAACGATTTCTCGGTTAGGGGACCGATTAAATTACAATAAATTATAGAAAAGTTAAATTTCTAATATCACATAAATCTGAAGACCTCGTTTATATATATAAAAAAATAAATCAGTGGCACTACAACCTCTTTAGGTCTTGGCCTCAGATTTCTGAATCTGTTTCATGATAATTTTTTAAATCTTATAGGCAAGTAGGTGATCAGCCTCCAGTGCCTGACACACGTCGTCGACTGTTTGAGTCTAAGACATGTCGGTTTCCTCACGATGTTTTCCTTCACCGTTCGAGGAAATGTTAAATGCCCACATAGAAAGAAAGTCCATTGGTGCATAGCCGGGGCTCGGACCTACGACCTCGGGTATGAGAGTCGCACGCTGGAGCCACTAGGCCAACACTGCTCTCGTTTATATATATACACGCTTAGAAAATATTTGTTCGAATTTAACTTAATGGGGCCATTTGAAGATTCACACATATTTAGTTAAAGCCGTAGTTACCAGAAACCACGATGCAAAGATATTTAGCAAAACAAGTGGAATGTGGATCGCTTGCGTTAGGAAAAATACATTAAATAAAGTAAAATATATTTACATTTTAAAATAATATATGTAAAAATTGCGCTCTTGTTTTACACAGAATCGAATTATGATGTTATTTAAGTAATTTCATTAAACAAACAGTTGAGAGTGTCATTTTATGTTTCTTTGTAAGGTTTCAAATTGGTTTCAGTTTTTTTCTTACACACAAGAATCGCCTTGTGGCTTTATATAGGACTTCTTATGCTGTCTATGGTGAGTTCTGCAAGGTTGAATTAGTAAACTCCTCTTTTGTGTTTTTGAAGTCAGTTAAGGAACATCTACAAAATCAATAATGTCATGTTAAACCACGTTTAAATTGTGTTTATTGGTTGTAGACAAGAATAAAAGATAAGCATACATCCTTAAAAGTAATTTTAAACACATTTATTTAAGATGCCGTCGCCCACATACGATTGTAATGTGGGTCTTACAGGGTTAATTAAATAAGTAAAAGAATTACAAAGTTAAAAAAAAACAGTTAAACATTCCCTTAATACCAAGTAAAATCAAAAAATTGTCTTTTATGTTCGTTGAAAATACAAAAATTGGTCATGAACTCATATCGTTAGACTAAAAATGTTTTTTTTCCTTTGTAAGCAAACAAAAGATTCACAAAATAAATCCTTAGAAATGGTAATGCCTTTGAAGCAAATTGTCGTGGATAGCTAAAAGAAAATAATCTATTTAGCTCCCCCTGGAGTTAATAGACCGTGTGCAGGATATGAATCTGCACATATTGTGCAAATAATGGCTTCAAACGTACTACTAACAAACTCTATTTTTCTAGAAACATGTAAAAATATTGTTATCTATGTTTTTATTTGGTATTTCGTTTTGTGTCAGGTTTGACAACTCGTATTGTCTTAACTTTTAATATTAGACAAGTAGAAGCTACCATCTACTCGACACTGGCGAAGTACCTTGTGTCCAGTTGGCACAAATTAAAGCCATAAAAAAAAAATGGAAGCTAATTTACACGAACAATGCGGGTGATCCGTTTGTACTTTCATTTTTTTATATATATAAATTAATTTTTTTATTAAAATTTATAAATTAAATTTAGTAAATATTGTACAATTTGGGTGCGGTGTAGTCGTAATGTGCTGGAATGCCATCTAAAATCATACTGTATGGTAATATGGTTATCATAAACACTCATTATATAGTACATAGTATATTATTGTGTACATTAATATAAAATGAGGTTACAAATTACAATATAGTCACTATTTGAGAAGACCTAGTAGTGAAATAGTATATCAGATCACATAATAGTTAAGAGTAGGAGTCTATGTAATAAATTTAAATTGGTTTATGAAATTTTAAGTAGTGAAAGTGCATCGAAAACACAGCATTGTTGTTTTTATTCCACTTAAAAAACAAAGAAACTTGTAATGTTACTAAAGTTTTTACATAATATTTCGAATATTTTTATGAATTATATGATGTTTTAGCTTGTATTATAAATAATGAATCAATCGTGAACTTCTAGCTGAATAAAAAAGAGTGAACTGTATCATTAGTAAGATCCATTGGGGAGTGTCGAGATGACAAATGATACACTTGTTACTCTTAATGCCTTTGATGCAATTTTATATATACGTCAACTTAGATAAATCTGTTTTGACTTTGTTCGATTATGGGATCGAGAATAAAAGTTGCAATAACATACAAATAGTACACACAAACAGCAAAGACAAATAAATAGTCCACAGGCATATTTCAGATTCTCGATAAATTGCTACATATAAAAATATTTTTAATTTAAGTAACGAAGCTGCCTACGCTTAATATAAGCTGTCTAAGATTATGCGACGACGTTTTACGTTATAAAAGTTTTAGTCAGTTTACTGCCAAGATACAGGCAAGCAATTTCTTTCAGTCGCTGTAATAAAAACAGTCTTTTGAGTTAATTCGTTGCAGAAGTTTTACGTACAAACCTTTGAATAATTCTTAAGTGGGTGTATTTATAAATACCAACAATGCACTAATGTAGTTAACCTAAATATGTATAAATAACCAATAACAAATTCTTGCTCTATTTTTGTTTTGACAGCCATTAACGCCGCACCAAGTAATAGTGATCCCATTTAAGGCGTCACTTCAGATAGGGATGCGATCATTAATCAGAGAAGTATCATTATAGAGTCGCTGGTGACTATTTGTCATATAGGGTCTTACTGATAGAGGGTAAGCACCCCGTGGTATATAAAGGAATAAGTAGAAATATATGTAGATTGTAGGTATGTATGGTTTGACATATTTAGAAACATCGTACTTAAACGATTGTCTTTACATATATGTGTGAAAAAATTACATTTCTCTATCGCATGTATAAAACTATAATATCTGTATAAATACTTGAGTATTGAAGTATAGAATGTTGAACCAAAAACTAGATGTTCAGTGATACCGCCGCGCATAAATACCCACAGAGGTCTTACGAGTGCGTTGCAAGCCATAAATAGAAAATTTAGGTAAGTCATCACTACCTAAATTTTCTATTTATGGCTTGCAATAAATAGAAAATTTAGGTAGTGATGATAAAATAGTAAAATTAATTTCATAAATAAAAAATTCAAAAATATTATATCAACATGTAAAATATTTGATATAATATTATTTTTCCAATAGGTCATACATTTTAAGGCTTTAAACATTTTAATGAATCCAGTTAAGGAAAACAATATTAAAATTTCGTTTCATCCTTTATTCATACCAAACATACTATGTTAAATCATTGGTAACATATTGTTTATTTTTCCATTCACAAGAACAGGACTATAGACCGAAACAAATCTATTCACACGCACCTAACCACGTCCAAACAATGGTTACAATTGAAATAAAAAGGAAATATAATTGATTTCGGCCGCTAGTGTTGACAGCTCTGATATTTTTGAACAAACAATGATTAGAATTGTTATTTTGGTAACGGGATTGTGGGTAACTAGTATCTATAGTAATCATCTATAATCTATATCAATAGTTTACTTGAGTTTTCCCCAAACAGTGGATCCGAAACCAAAAAAATAAAATGCTAGAGAGGCATGAAAAGTACATTCAATGCGCGTCTTCTGTAACTTTACAAATTAGATGTAGTTCCCCCAAAACCTTGATATCGCGCGATACAAAAACTCAATATTCAATAGCAATCTCTATTAGTAGCTCAAGAGTATGTGTGCAGACTGTCCTACGGTTTTAACGTAAACTGCGCAGTTTACGAGAATTGCGGGAGGGTTATGAGTAACTTGCTCAAATTTTGTGCAGTGTAAAATTCTTAGTTCTACATTTTTTTTTTGTTTTCATGAAACACTTTTTAATTTAACATTTAAGGACATATCCGGTCGCTAAACCCCAAAAAAGTACAAGATCGATACACGATTTAAAAAACTTCGCTCGATAGAAAAAATCTAAAGATAGCCATTTTATGACAAAAATGTAGAACATTCATTTTAAAATTACATGGTATATTTTATATCAAACCAAGTAATCCATTTCAAAAGAAATATGGATAAAATTACATTAATTAAATGTTTTTTATAACTAATAATAAAATCACATAATATTCTGTTTCTGTTTATGGGTTAATTTTTGGTACATTCAACTTGTCAAGGACAAAGACGAACTTCCAGCTTTGTATAAAGTTTTTATATTGAAAATTATTAATTTCCTAAAATAATATGTACCGTTTATATGAAATTATAAATTTATAACGGGCACCTATACCATTGAGACAATCGATCATTAGTTTAATCTGAAGTTACGTCAGTGCTTCCTCCAATAAATGGAAGTGACTACTGATTCGAAAAGATTGAAATACACTTAGACGCGCATTTTACTTATGTACATATGTATATAGGTCTGTTCAATAATACCTACTTTTTATTGTATGGCAAACATAATTTATTATTAATAAATTTACTTAGAACGCTAAACTACAGGTAAATATAAACTCATATTAAAATGTAATTAAATGTTACACTACCAATAACTTTTTACATGTTTTATATTTATTTCATAATATCTCACTCAATTTTTGGCTACATTTTGTAGTATATTATTTGTGTATTTTCTATACATCATTTAGTTTGGTGTAGGATAAAGAACGTCATAAATAAATAAAGTATACGACGCAAAATAATGTGAAGCTTTTGATTTAACAAGTGTACGCCAATCATAATTGTAAATCTTCTATGTCGTGAGAGCTTCCGTCTCACAGTAAGTCGATAAACTGATATTATCTTATTTAATAACACACATCTATATTTATTATAAAAGGTTTATACTTGGGTGTTAGTTCAGATATAAGGACCTATACTAATAATGTAGGGAATAACTTCAAACCTTAGATAAATAATAGTTACTACTTACAAACAAAAAACTGTACCAAATAGTAATCTATTTAAAATAGAACAGCCCTAGATAATAAACAAAACTGTTTGCCCCAAATAAAGCGTTTAGAGATAATGAGGAGAAAAGGATTAATAACTGGCATCACCGTCAATGATAGCAACCCCGTAATAGACCGCCTTCAATGGGATGACAAAATTAAGAAAAAAAGGAAGAAGCCAAAAGGATTAACCGCGCGGCGCACCCCAGGCGCCGTGAATGTTGCTATTACAAAAAATTATGATCTAAAAAATAGTGTAAAAGGCCCACAGAATAGACATAACTTATATTTGAATTAATGATGGCATTGTGTGCATTCGTTGTAATTTTTATTTACGATTGTTTACCCTATTTTATGTTTTAATATGTTACTAAATTTATAGCCTTAGATGTTTGTATAGGAATTTCGTTTTCTAAGGGTTGTCTTTATTTATGGTAAACTAGAAGAGAACCTTTAATGAGACCAGTTAGAAATATTCTTTGTTAAGTGACAAATATTGTTCTTTATTCACAATAGATTGCTATTTAATGGTCAATAAAAATTAGATTCTGAAATACTCCGATGTTTATTACATGGAATAGTACTAAACCGTCAACATGATTATTTGCTTTGTTACTTTGAATTAATTTTGCGCGAATTAATTTTGCGCTCACAACTTAATGCACGAATTGCGGCTGATACAAATTACTCAAAAAGCACCACAATGTAATGTCCCTCTTTTTGAATGTGAGACACATATTTGTATGTCGCTTGACGTCATCTTTGCAGATCTTGTACAAAACAAGCAGTACATAAGACTTATACATAACGCGTGTATAGACAAGACATAACTAACTTAATATTGGTGTAGCCTGTGTACTGTTAGCTTAGTAGATACAACCTCAATTATTTATCAAAGATCTTATACATTGTCCCAATATACCCAATATATATATTGACATAAAATTTGATACCGCACAGGACTTTTCTATTTTATTACAATTTTATTGTCAGAGAATACATTTTTTGAGATGCCGCGTTCCTTAAGATGAGAAGATTATAGATTGTTATAAATTTATTAATGATTAATAATGATATCTAGTATTGGGGTATTAAGTGTGAGATCGGAGATAACAGGATTGATTATTGTGGTACAGATTTTTGTTTTTAAAGAAATTAAGTAGGAATATATTAGAGTTAAATATATATATTTAAGTCTAATTGCTTCGGGTTTATTGACATTTAAAACTAGATGATACAGTGGTTTACGTTTACAGTTATTAAAAACTAGCCTAGGTCTGTGGTCATAATCGCAACTTGATACGTATAGAAGATAGTTATAATTTATTATGATTAATTTAATTACTTTAATTAATTAACGGCCCAGTTCAGCAGTAGATGAGTTAGTTATGCTTATTCCTACGTGCTAATATAATAATGATATTTTTATTACAATCAATTTAATGAATCTGAGACTTTGATAAAGTGTTAAATATTTATCCAAATCAAGTGATAGAACTTGTTTTACACAAATATAGTGTACAGTCTATTAAAGTTATTTTACAAGGAAGTCGGTAAAAACCACAGTCTACAGTGGGCATAGATAACATTTTAAGGATTATTCACACTCCCACGTCACCCGTGTTCCCGCCAAGAACATTATATTCACGTTTTAAATTCCCATAAACCTGATGCAATGACACCATATCGGATCGTAAACTTTTATCTCTTCATTTCCTTTTATTTTACACCTTTTGTTCTAACACGTTATTATAAAAAATATTCTGGTCCCTTCAATATCAATAGCACTACTTGACCGACGTATAACGTTAAAGATAATGCGGTCGTAAACTTTTTACAATCTGTGAAATCAGAAAATATTTGATCTGTGACATTTTTTGTCAACTAGAGGTATTTATTTACAGCACACAATATTTCCCGCCATTTCTAAGTCAGTTTTAAATATTTCATATACATAACCGTCAAATTTTTTTAATTGCACATCTTCTGAGGAATAAAATATACATCGAATCTTAAACCTCCTCCTTCGGGTTTCATAATGTGGGTTTAACATGAGAATTTAGTTTAAAGTAATGACTACTTGACCTTTTCTGACATCTTTAAACCTAGCTATACTAATAATTAAGTTATTAACTTAATACCAATTTTGGAAGAACTGTTTAGTATGAAAAGGTCAATGCTAGCTTAATTATTCGCAAATGCGAGTTGTGTTATATTAATTATAATTTTTATTGGAGTATATTTTGTACAAACTGAAAGTTTAAAGTATTCCTCAATATTAAAGTAATTATTTTAAAAACCATGTCATATAAGTAGATTAATATTATTATGACTAAAGTTACCTTTGAATATTTGTATTGAGGTATGAATAATTATAAAGTTAAGATTTATTTTATAAATAAGTAAACTGAAGAAGGCTGTTTAAATGTTTTAATTATAAATCGAACATAATAGATGCATAATGATCAATAGAAACCTATCGATTTCATATTTAAATCAGCAGGATTCGAAGATGAAACTTGAGATTTGATAAATCACTCGTTTTGCAATTCAAAGCGAATGAATAATTCAGGGTTCCAAGTTAGACCTCCTTGAGACGAACAAAAAATTAACCTATCATTAAAATTTAAAACATGATGATTGGTTAAGTAAATTAGTATTATTACGTGCACTAGGCATATATTACCTAGGTCTCGTAATTGCTAGGTTTTATTTTTGCTAGTTTATGATTTTATCAAGGGTGATTTATTATTTGTATATTTAATAAATTACATGATACATTGCCTTTTACAAAAATATATGTTATGAGAGAGGCATTTTCTTTTTCTATGTATTCAGTGTAGGTATTCCTAGTCTCTGCTATATCTAAACATTTTTGATATTATAATATATTTTGAATACCGTTAAGCTGAGCTCCGACGGCACAGTTATATCGGCAAGTTATGGATGAAAAGTTCGAAAGACTGGACCTATAATCATGAAATTGTACCGAGCTAGAACGCTCCCAAAGCCATTATCTATATCTGGAAACCAAAATATATACAATAGCTGGAATTGGTACCGTTAAAAATGCCATGACACATTTAGGCAACATCTGGAAGCAAAGAAGAGGCATCAAAACAAAAATCAAATTGATAAGAATAGAGTTCTTTGTATTCCCTGTATGAAGAAGATTAAAGTGGCGAGTAGACTATATTGGCTCGAGAAGACAATCACAAGAATATACTGCAAAGCCCACCAATAGATAAATCTTGACCGAACTTTACATAAAGACGCGCATTTCTTCTTCTGTCTACTCGCCACTCGCGGTGAGGAGCTGCGAGACGTGGTTGGCAATCCCACCGCCGTTCACCAACTAAATTTAAGATAAAGACTCACTTACTCGTCATCAGCTATCAAAACAACTCTGCAATGAGAGAGACAAATTCAGCACGGACAGATTGCGGCGGAAATGAGCTACCGACCTTAGAGAGAAGCAGAAATCAAGTATTGCGCTTATAAATTAATTCTTACTTTTTCCAGACAACATAATGGAAAATAAATATGTGTAGTAAATAATTCTAAACAAACTCTGATCACTTATTTCGCTTAAGAAACTACAAATTAATTTGTTCATATTAGCTACAAGTAGACATGTGGGGCAGTATTTTTACGCGTAACACCGAGGCGTAAATCTGTCTCAACTAGAGAAGCGTAATTGACGTATTTATTACAGGATAAATAACTCCCGATGCGGTTAAATTAGTGCTTCTTCGTTTAAGTAAAATTCACTTGACATGAACTATGGCTTTATATAGTATCTGTGACTATGTTAGCTGTTCGCTGCGTATTAACAGAACGTTCATGTTCTAACCATTACGAATCATACATAATTTATGCAGTAATTTCTAAAGAAATATAGTATTCTTTATATTCAGTGTATATAAACAACTACACATAATAATAATGTATTACTATACAATTTAAATGTAATTATTATACAATTTATGAACGGATGATTAAGTGTTATGGAGCCGCATTGTTTAAATATATAAGATATATATTGTGTTAACTACATCGATAATATTTATATTCTGATACAGTTTATTTTAAATATATAAAATTATCTCTTCAAACTTCAAACTAAAAAAAAAATTTTTTTTTTGTTTCCTCATAAAATGACAAGTCTAGAAGACGTTACAAGCGATAAAACCGCCTATTTCTCTTAGCCTAAATACAACAATCTGTGTAGACTCGAATATTCCTGTGCAAACTATTGAGCCACGTTTAACAAATTTTCGACAAAAAAACGACGGTTATTAGAGATACTAACAAGTTACGTAAAAAATAAAATGGCGCGCTAACCCTTTCAGTGTGACCCAAAACTTCATTTCTTGGAAGCGGCGGAAACAAAGATGGATGGTTTCTTTAATTTCCAGGTAAACACATTTGTCGACAAGGTCACTCTTATTTCCTACATATTTGCAAGTTCAGTCTGTCGTCTGTGAATCTAGTGTTAATTTATTACTTGCCGGAACTTCAGCTAGGGTTGTCAGGTTGCCATGCAAAGGCATGGCTTAGGTAAAGTGCTATACCGGGGTCATTTTTATTTTGTGCTAATTATTTTGTCTGAAATCTATAAGAATCTGTTACACTTTGTCACATCAATTAGAATAAATATGACTGTTACATTTTTTGACATTCTAAATTCGCTTCAACCGATTTAGTTAGTTGTGGAATGTCAAGGGAATTAACATTTTTAATTCGTTTAATCCTATTCACAACGTTCCAAAATGATTGATATTAATATAATAATACTAACCGATTTAGTTTTACTTGCGTGACATTTTTACTTCACACTTTTAAAACAATTTTTAAATTATTTTTGACAGCCCTCAGAGCCTCTGAAGTGATAAAAAATGTATTTGGTTTTTATAGGTTTGAGACTTAGATCATTATCGTTTTCTAGATTTATAAGTTTTCTCACGAGAATTCGTCTGACCTTTGCTAATTTTAACCTGCTTTGTTTTTGGTTAACATTTAATTTTCAGATTATAAAAACAACATTTTTTTAACTTGACTAAATACTTTCTATACTAATCTCTATAATAATTTAAATATTACATTTGACTTAACCTTAAAATCTTCATAACGTTAATTTTTTATTGCAATTACGTATAAAACCACGTGATTATGGTGAAAAGAAAACTTTTATATATAAAATACTGTATTCTTTCTGTTTCGTTTAGGCCTTGAAAGCGTATACGTTTAATTTGTCAAACGTATGGTAAATAGTGAGGTCTTTATGTATTGTGTAATAAATTTTAGAAAAGACACCTAAAACCAGGAAGTAAAAGTTGATATCTAACCGACAAAGAAATTATATTAAGACAATATCAATTAACCCGATAGATATTTTATTAACGAAGTACACAAGACCACTACGATCGAGGACTAGTTAAATTTTACGATCGTCCTTTTGACACATGACAAGATGGGCCGTGTACTCAAAGTAGACTCCTAATTTGAAATTCTCTTCGATTCGTTCGCAGTCGTCAATCGATTTCATAGATAACCCGATGTAGTGATGCCCTATTGTCCTTTATCGATAATCGCAAACGCTTGACCCGAAGGTTGTCGGGATTTATTGTTTATAAAATGAATGTAAACAGGAACGGAGGAGCATTTGCATATTAGAATATGTCTGAAAATATATGTAACTTGCTGGAAATGTGGGAATTTGAATTACGTAGACGGTCGTTGGTCTCCGGTCGTAACTGTTAAAGTGCATGCATATTTTATGACATAGTTCATTTGGTCCTATATAAATGTTATATAAATATCATATTAAAGTTACATACTTATGATAAAAGTAATTTCCACAAATATAATATTAAATGTTTGTCTATCTGGAAAACCTTTTTAATAAAAAAATAAAGATAATCTTATCTCTTGCCTAACATAGACGTTCATTCACAATCACTCGTTCATTGCACCATGTAATTAGAATACCTTATCTCATATTTGTAATTAACTGCAAAATAAACTTTGTAGTCCAATTAGTTTATCGATAATCGATATCTAATCGGCTCATCACTATTATTCACACCGTTCATTTTATTAACTAATTTTCCAAAGTCAAAGCTATTATACAAAGTGCATTATAATACTTCAGCGATAACGGGTATTTTAGACCCGAGTTTAGAGACGTTTGAGCGCTCCATTTTACTCGGTTGCCAGCAAAACTGGAGTTTTAAACTCGGTGGACATATTATGTCTTGAAGTGATCGTTTAAAGAAGCCGCAAATGTATGGCTAATGACTTAATTAGCTCGGTATTTAAATGACTTTGTTATGTTTCTATTAAATTAGCTGCGCCAGTATGTGCTTCTGGATGAATGATCAATTATAACAAAGAAATAGTGTACTTTCTGAACGGTATTTCAATGATCTAGTTATTGAGGAATTCTAGTTACACTTACTTAGTTTTATTTAAATATTTTTAACCTAATTTCAATTCAAATACCTTTATTGTCACAGATACAAAATCAATAATTAATTTTCATTGCTTTGATTGTCTTTGCTTTAATTTGGTGTTTGTTGTGCACTTGTTACAAAACTACTTGACTAAATAGTAAATACTAGTATTAATACTAAATCATTTATCCACAATGTGCCAAATCCACAAAGACATTTGTTGAAATTTTTTGTGATGTCTAGCCTTTCCCAAATAATTATTAGCATTTTTTTTATATTCAATCAAAATAACTATACATCGAATTAGCGTTTCCTCCAACCATAGTTTTCATAAGTATTCTCTCGCATTAAAACATAACTATCTTACGTGCCATTGCCTTGGTTTCACAAATTATAAATATTTCTGTGTTATAAATTGAGTCTGTATATGGATTAAGCTGACCTCTGGTGTGGCAAAACTATAGCTAATTTGCCCAGCGGGAACACTACAGGAAGTCTGTATTCTCTACAGATGCTTTGAACATGAAATCTGTTATAACAAGTGACTAGTTCAACCAGACATATTTAGTAAGATAGATATTTCGTTCGTGATTTAAAATATTGTTTCCATTAAGCATTCCGTCATTTGTCTTATCCATTATTATAATCTTTTAAGTTCCCTTTTATGGTGTTGCTAGTAATTCAAAAGACTTCCTATTAACAAATTGCCAATACAATAAATCAGTGCAGTAATATTAAACCGGCGACCGATAGTAATATATCATGGAATATTGAATACAACGCATTTGAAACTAATGCGGACTTGTGGCACAATTTAAGATACATTAGTAGAGCTTGCGGCGATTCTCTTATACATATTTATGATTTTATATAGACGCACGTTACTTCGTGTATGTAGCCATTCCATTTATTACTTAGCGAAGGTGAAGTTCAACAACGAATAATCTTTGACACCATGGAACGGGTGAAAATCATTTAACCTTAGCTTCATGATCATGTAAATAATAGATACAAAAGTTGTTTTGAAAATCCTACAATAATAGAAGCCGATTTTCCTATTAAACAGTGTGTCTTGCACCGTTAGAAGGATGTTCACATGGACCAATTTCCAGACATCTGTTGAGAATACGCCATAATAATGTGTGTATGCCAACTAGTCGACAGCTTTATAGATCCAAGTTTAGCTAGAGATAATAGGAACTCTTTGATCATTCTGCCCTAATAGCTGGTAGCTTTCGCTCGTTATAAATATTAAACCGAAGGCTAACATAATTGGCGTCGTTAACATGTGATTAGATTTTATTGTATTTGTTTCATTGCTTGTAATTGGAATAGCGGATGAGCTTATTACATTCGTATGCGATCCGTTTATTGATAAATCGCCTCCATTAAGCTAGGGATTTGCAACTTGCTTCAACTATATATATTCAGGTGATGCACAATAGCGCTTCTTATGTATATTTAATACAAGACCTATTTTTGATAAGTAGTTATTATATTTTTCTTTCTACTGAAAACGTAATTTTTCATGAAATGATTCAAATATAAATATAAATTTAGATATTAATACTTTATCTCTTTTGTTTCAGAAGGATCTCTCGGACGATTGCGTGTTCGAGGAACATATAGAGGAGAATAACTACAACACGTATTCGAGGATACGTGCCGGTAAGAAGACGTTCCTGGCGTTAGACAACCGGGGGAAGGCGCGTCGAACGCAGATACCAGTGAGCAGACCTCTGGGCAACCTCTCCGGATATGCCCTCACGCTTACTAAGCGCTGGGAGGGACCCAAACACTCCCAGTGCCCTCCCCGACGGCACCGCGGCAAACTGAAACGACCGCCGCCCTTCCACAGGAACTGCCAGCGCCGCGTCGCGAAACAAAACATGCGGAAACGGAAGCACAAAAAAGCGAACGACCCGAAAAAAAAACGGCATCCGAAAGCGCGGAGAAAACACGACAGCACGACGAGCACGACGGAGATGAGCTGGGACGAATCGACGATGTCCACTATGTCGACGACTGATGAGTTTTTTCGGTCGGCGACCGGTCGCGCGTGAGCCGGTCGCTGGTCGCCGTGGGAGCCGCCGTGGCGCTCGCACACTAGCACTGTTCCACTTACGCTAGAATCTCTAACCGGCCACGGTTAGGCAGGTGCTCTGAACTCATACTTAATGTCACCTTAAGTTAAGGCTAGTCCATTTGGTAGGTCCCTTGCACCTGCTGCGCCATTTATTTGTCTTTGAAAACCTATTGATACTGCTGTGAAAGTTTATTGATGTTCAAAAAATAAATCTGAAATATATGAACATCTAACAAAGGTGTATACTTTTTAGCCAATTTTTAGTTGACATCCTGTAACCTTGCCAAGCTCTTATCATTCCCATTAAATGCCATTCCCAAGGAATGGCACTTGAAACATTCGCCGCAAACGATCGTGGCAAAACTCACTCAATAAAATTGAGCCTTTCCCAGATCGCAATAACTTTAAAACATCTTATACACTTAATATTTCACGTTATTAATTTCTATAATCATAACAAGTCAAAATACTTAAACTGTGTAACTCGTAAAATATTCATGAACAAATTAATTTTGTAACATACAGATAATCGTCACAGTTGAGTTTTATGTTTAATTCTCAATTACATATATCCGTTAATTGTTAATGTTACCCAATGTTCTTTTCAAAATACTCAATTATCAACGTAACGTTAATGATATTATTCTACCAAAGCTACTGAAATTATCTATCTCAATTATATTCCTAGTACGCTTTAACGTAGTTATAACGGATTCCAATTGTCTTAGTTATCATGAAATTAACTTAGTCGATAACTTATGATTAATATCGAATGTAAATGAGCCGAGATTTGTTTGTGGAACTGTGCTAGGTGGAGGGAAGATCCTTATTTTCTGCAAATGACTCGCCACAGACTACATCAGTAAGGACAGTCTTAAATAACGAGCCAAAAAGACTTTTGTAACGTCTGTGCTGTAATTATAGCAACGCGTTCATTCGGAGTGTCCATACTGTTAGTAGATCAACAACATCCGCACCCCCCCCAGATCTATTTTAACCTTTGGACCGAATCACGCGTCTGTTTATTATTCGTATATCAACCGAGTCGATTTCCTATTTAATTAACTCTTAGTGATCCGTTAATGGATGCAATGCGGCCCATTGCATTCCGTTATACAAACTTATCACTTCCCAAAAACATGTTCCGCATCTCGAATATTTCTACGTTTATTAATAAATGAATTCAGTCTATTTGTAGCGAATATGGATCAGTAAAGGTTTATTGTACTTAGACGGATATGTTTGGTGTATTTTCATAAGGAATTGACTGAAAATATATGACTGAGTAATGTAGGAACCGTCTGTTTTGGTATAGGCTATGATAGTGTAAAGTGCGGCGGCGGCTTGCTTCTATTAGTTGTAAGTTAGGACTTGATACGAGCGATTTTGCATAGGTGTTGCCAGTAAAAGATACATCACATTATTATGTTTAACATTTAGTCTGTGAATTCAAAATTGCATTTCGCGCGCAAATTCGTTCGCATCAATCAACCGAATAAGTAGTGATAAAATTTAACGGCGATGAAGTGACTATTAGTAGTTAGGTATGACGTCGTGTATGTAATTTGTAAATTATTTATTTTATTTTCCATAGAGAAAGTCGTATTTTGTTAACGTTTTAGTTGATGTTTTAATTCTTGACCCCTTAGTACCATCCGGTGTAGACATTAGGATGACATACGCTTGTAAAGTTAGTGAGCCATTATGTGTATTATATTTATATTCTATAGCAATTTAATTTTTATTGTTTGTATGAATGAATATTGTAAATGAATAGATATTACAAGAATACATTCTGTATAAATCCCTCGCAATCGATGTATGAATTGTGCTTAGAATAAGTCTAAATATTCGTTAGCGGACGAAAAATTAGATATAAGCACTAAAATAATAATTTATTAATGTTATAAAGGATAAATCACTCTTTCGGTTAAAATGCTAATTAATTACCTCGATGCCAGCAGGAACCATTTGCAACAACATTCAATACATTATCAATATTCATAACAAAACAAAAGCAATAATAAGAAATGATTAGTATCAAGCATTTTATGTAAAACAATTGTTGCGAACAAATATTAATAGTCTGCTAATGAAATATTCAAGAGTTATGAATATTCATTGTAAAGCTTTATGATTGTACCTACGTATGCGAGATGAATCAAGTTATTTATTATGTCCGTTGTTATGTCAATGAAAACGACGTATTTCTACTATGTAAATAAAGCATTTAACCGTATTTTGTTAGAGCCTGTAATTTTTCAGGACCTACATAAAACCTCTTTTTTACACAAAGACAATTTTTTATCTATGTCTGCGACAATAATAAAATTTCTAATTGGGATACTGTTTAATATTAAAGGCTCTAATATGTTCACTCGATTTTAATGAATTTGCTTTTGTAAATATTATAAATTTATTATCCTAGCATCAGTATTGGAGCATAGTGAAAATATGGTTATGTATTCATGATGTAGATTTTATTATAAATAACAATTCTTCTTTTCTTATTATCATTTAATTATTCGAAAGCCTACCTCCGATATCAGACTCACTTTCTTGATGAACAATGAGGTTAATAGACAAAAGCTCCATATTATAAACTTTAATAAACTACATAAATAGAGCTTCAAGTCAATTTTTTATGTTCTATTGCACCTTAAACGACATTATTAGCGAAGAATTTGTAACTTGTTTATGCGAAATTTATATATTATTAGTAACTCATAAAACTACTGAGTACTCTTAGGCAGAATGCTACCTTAATTTCAAACAATATACGAAAACTGTTTTAAAATTGCGTAGTCACGCGGCCCTTGCGTTGTTATTTATCCATTCCGTAGAAAACATAATTCGCAGGAATAAGTCGGCCAGAATCATTTAAAACGCAGAAATCGTCAGGTTTTTTTATTAAACCACCTTGCAATATCTGACTAAGTTATGTATTGTAGAGCTCTGAAGATTTATCATACACGTTTATTTTCTCACTGTAAAATACATTTTTTTATTATATTAATTACACATGTGCCATATCCTACTTTTAATAGAATTACCTGTCAAAATACTTAGTAATACATACTTGATTGTAACTTAGCTATTTCGATGTAAAGGATATAAGAAAAAATGGTGTTATTAGAAAACTGAAATTTATTTGGAATAAAAATATAATAATCACAATATTTAGGAGTCGTAACATACATAAAGGGTTAAAAATTTAACATTTTATTACTTTGGTAACTTTTCTACGTATTTATGAAATTTTAAAGGATACGTACCAAAAGAACAATATTAGACGTTTTCGTAGTTTATATAAGGCATCTTTTACAAATCTATAAGAAAAAATCATTGTATCGAAAAATATACCCACCAAATTAATGGCTCCTAAGTCTTTTTGTCTTATTATGAGACAAAATGGTTTACTTGGGTCAAACAGTATTACTTCTACCTTTACATTTCTACAATAAAGCTGTATTCGTGATAATACATGTACAAATCGAATAAAACAATTGTGCGTCCCTTGACATGATTGTGTGCAGTAAAATAAATTTTGTTGTATCGAAATGAGACGGTTATAAAATGTGTAGATTAAGATTCAAAACGAACTAAGTCCAATGGCGTGACATACTGGATTCGGACTAAAGTTGTAAATTAACACCAATATAGCGTAGACTTCCCAAAAGGATGAACGAAACTTTTAGACAATAACTTTTGCAGCCTCTTATACCGAAATATAAAATAAAATGATTCTTTGAATATAACTGTTTGGTGTTTTATTTTATCCTATAGTTAGTGACGCTTATTTAAGAATGGTATTTACCTAAAGTTAGCACTAAGCAGAGATTTACTGTGCCATCTATATTATTATTAATATTTTAAAAAAATGTAAGTAATTAAAAAATACCTGTGTCAGGATTAACATAACATCACAAGGTTAATACTCGGAACAAACGCAGGCTGCAATTTCCCCGTACTAGACTATCTAAAGTTAGTAATTCTTTTTTGGGAAAAGGGATACTCTTCTTTAAGAAAATCCCAGAGGCTCTTTTATCTCTGCCTTTTAATAAATTTAAGAAATGTATTAAAGAAAAGCTGTGTATAAAGTTAAAGATTAGTTGATAAAAGGGCCTGGGACCAGTGCTGGGTAGGCTACTTCTAATTAATTTGCTTTAAAATAAGTATTGTTTGATGATTTGCTATTTTAAAAGAGTACCGAGATTTTTTTACGCCAAATCTTATTTATTATCATGCCTATCTATTTTCACGAAGAACACATTTTTATCTTTATTTATTCTAATCGTTACATATTTTATGAGAAATAATCTTTATAAAACATGAATTTAAAGAGTTATGAAGAAAAGTAACTAATATAATCATTAATTTAACAGAATGTGCGTTATTAAAAATATTCATTTTCAGACGAATTAGTCGTATAAACGACACCGTAGCGTGCTTGTAAATATGTCTTGCATTACCCTTAAGCTAAAAAATCTGATTACTGCTTAGTAAAGATGATATAAAATTTTTGGATGGGCAAATGATAATGCACTTTCTGTATCACATTAGGTAATTGGACAAATTTAGTGTTTACAATAATGGGCTTACGGCTTACTTCTGTAAGCCAGCAACAGAATCTTATAGGGTTGATTAAATACGCGCAACTGCATAGCGAATCAATCTCTTATAATATAATGTGAAATGATTCATGAGCACAAAGTTGCATCTACTTTCAAAGCATTGCTTGTAATACATAAGTAAATAGTTTTTCCCGAGATTGTTCTTCTTCTTCTTGAAGTGCCTCTCCATTACTGGAGGTTGGCCGTCAGTTTTCTGAACCGCGTCTTGTCCTGCGCCTGTCCAACTCTTCCGCATTTGCAATACCCGTCCACTCCCTGACGTTGCGAAGCCATGACTTCTTCCTTCGACCAACACGCCGTTTTCCCTTTATTTTACCCATTATTATTAGTTGAAGGAGGTGGTAGCGGTCATGGCGCAATACGTGGCCCAGGTACGCAACTTTTTGCTGCTTAATGTTCCGCATAAGTTTTTTCACCATTCCAACTCGTCTCAGAACCTCCTCGTTAGTGACCTTCTGGATCCAGCTGATACGAAGCATGCGACGATAGCACCACATCTCAAATGCTTCTAAGCGCCGGCGGGAATCTTCTTTAATTGTCCAAGCTTCACAGCCGTACAGAACAATTGGCCATATGTAACAAAGGAGAACTCTGACTCGGAGTTTAATGGTCAAGTGACGGCAGCACAAAACTTTCTTCATTTTTTTGAAAGATCCTCGGGCAATCTCAATTCGAGACCTTATTTCCTGATCAGGATTCCACTCGTTTGTAACCCAAGTTCCCAAATACTTGTATTGCCGCACCCGTTCCAACGTTCTTCCAGCAACAGATAAATTAGGACCCAAAGTGTCGTTTCGAGATATCACCATCACCTTCGTCTTCACTGCATTAATAGTCAGACCGTCTCTTTCGCTAGCTTCCTGAACTTTATTAACGAGCATTTGTAAATCCTCCATCGACGAGGCTATTAAGACAGTGTCGTCTGCATAGCGAATATTATTGATGATCTTTCCGTTAACTTTCACACCAACCTCTAACCCCTCAATGGCCTCTGATATAGTTGCTTCGGAATATACATTAAATAGCAACGGAGACAATATACAACCCTGACGAACACCACGGTAAATACTAATCTCATCCGTTTCTTCGTGATGCACTTTCACGGTTGCTTTTTGGTCTTTTTACAGGTTCCTGATTACTCTTAGATCCTTTTCATCGAGACCGGTGTCAATTAAGCGATTTATGAGATCGTCATGCTTAACCTTGTCAAAAGCTTTCTCTAATCTATAAAGCATAGGAAGACGTCATTCTGCATATCTTGACACTTCTGTACGAGGACATTCAGAGCAAAAAGTGCCTCCCGTGTACCTACACCAGAACGAAAACCAAACTGGTTATCTCCCAATTGTTCGTCACACTTATTTCTAATTCTGTTATGTATGATGGTTAAAAATAACTTTAGCACGTGGCTCATAAGACTGATTGTACGATATTCCTCACATTTTCGAGCGTTTTTCTTTTTCGGGAGGGTTATAAACGTAGATCTCAGCCACTCAGTTGGGAAGTCACCTGTGTCATAAATGTGATTGAATAATCGTTTAAGCAAGTTTATATTATCCCCTTCCAAGAGTTTAACTACCTCTACTGGGATCTTATCTGGACCTGTGGTTCTACCCAATTTAGCCGATTCTAATGCATGTAAGATTTCTGCTTTTATTATGGGTGGGCCAGTATCATTACCAGTTAACGGCATTGCAAGGTGTCTTGTTGGGTCATCAAACATTTTTGGTATTATGTATTCTAACCATCTGTCCTTCTTGGCCTCAATACTGAAAAGTAGCTGCCCGTTTGTATCGGCTAAGCTGGTTAAATTGTTGCACTTAAGTCCTAACATTTCTTTAATATTTTTGTGCACATTGAAGCTATCATGTTTGTTGTGTAGTTCTTCCATGACTTCACATTTGTTTTTAAAATGCGTCTCCCGAGCCTTCTTAATTTCCTTTCGGATAAGATTATCGAGCTCCTTATAGCGCAGAGGATCTACATTCTTGCACAATCTTCGGTCTTCCATTAACTGTATAATGAAATCAGTCATCCATTCCTGCTTCTTTACTGTTGCTGATGGTTGAAGGAACTTAGTGCAAGTACTAACCGAGATTGTTAATATGTACCTATTTGAAAATGTTTGCACTGCACACCATTTGGAACTCATTTTTTACAGAAATTTGATAATTTTTTTAACACAAATCGCAGAATGATAATGAATGCACAAATAAACATGACGTTTTTTATGAGTTTACAAGTATGCTACGTCACAGGAACTGGTGCGTCGCATCCTGTGAGTCAATAATGAGAGTGCAATCAATAATGATATTCATTATTGACTCCATAAATAGTAAGCAATTGCTTCTGTCTAAGAAAGAATCCTTATTTTGTCGTTTGATGACGTTAGATAACCAACGACAAAACCCATTTTCTATGAACTAGTCGAACATCTAAAGCACTGATATCTATAACTTTGAAGTACGTGGTATGACAACTTAGTAGGTACCTATAAGTTTTACGTGCATTAGTGGGAGCAATATATGGGAGAAAAATAAATAAATTATTATTATTATTATATTATTATTAATAGGAGCAATACTGATCGTAGGATATATATATCATACGATCCAGGCGAGATGTACTGCAACACGAAACAAGAATTAGTAAATAAAAAAAATAGATTTGTATATTTGTTAGTGGTAGATTTAGATTGGATGGATTATTATTATTATATACGGCTTGAATATGCGATAGGTTGGGTCACTATGTATGAACAAAAAAAAAACTTTAGTTTTTATAGGAGCACAGTGACTAAAAGGTGCTAAATGTTGACTGTAAACAGAGTTTGGAATTTGACAGCATTCGCGATTTATCTTCTGCCTCCGGAGTCATGTCAAAATTTAAGAAATATTGTAATAAAGTGCCAGAGCATATTATTGGCAACCAAAAATCTTTTGTTTTTAATATAAAGGCCGAAAATCGTGAGAATCGTTTGATTATTGATAGAAGAATATTAAAATAAACCAATAATAATTCTAATTAGCTGAAGTTATTATTTAATTTAAATGTATAGATAACACTAAAATCTGCACTAAATGCTGTCGAATTTTGGCATCGCAATCCTCGAATCTACCTGGGCTTTTATGAATCGCTCATTCGATGTTTTATCTCATAAAGTGGCTAAAACTTCTGTCACAGCTTTAACAGCTCTTCCTACTGCTTGAGTGTGTCATGGAAGGCGTAGTAAATCCAGTTATTCCTTTCTGCTATTGAGCAGACAATGAAGACAAAGAACAATGGAATTTTATTTTCCCTTATAGATTCTTAATAGTGGTCGTTCAAAAGATCGTATGCTGTTGCGTTAATGTTAATCGTAGGTAACTGAAACAGACGCAATGGTTTGGATGTTGCTGATCTAGCTTTTAAAATTCGACGTGCAGCCAATTCTACAAGCGACAAATATGGAGCTCTGTTAATTAATATGAAGCGCTGGAGTTCTGTTAACACCCAGAAAATGTATAGTTTGCAATACATTTTCTGGGTGCGGTGTAGCTACAAGTAAGTAAATAAGTAGAGAAACAGCTATTTCTTTTTATTACTGGGTCAAAGCTGTTTGTACATATATTAGAATATAAGTTTAAAGAAGTGTCTCGATCCATCTGTACAGCTTGAATGAGTTTTATGGAAAACCACTTCGGCACTTAACCCTTAACAGCATATATTGCAAGAGTGATAAGATTTTCAGAAGGAGTCTCTATCGAAGCATGCAGACACCAAATCCTATGGGCACAAGTTAACTTAATTCGCTAAATTGCTGGGAAACTTGCCTGTTGAAACTGCTTGAACGATTCTGAACAAATAGTTCTAGTCTGTACAGACAAGTGTAGTTCTAGTGTGAACAGAAAGCTCCAGTGAGTTCGTTGGAATAGGAGTCATCTAAGTCATGGATCTCTTCTAACAGTTTTTAAGCTGTTTACCCAGTGCTCCTGAAAATGTTTGGGTCCCAGACGTGCTCCCATTAATAATCTTCTATAATAAAATTGAAACTGATTACAAATGTCTAATTTCAATTTTGTCATCTGTTTTGTTGTGCTGACATCTATAGTACCTCATCAATCATCATTTTTCTCACGGATTGTTGATCTACTATGAAGCTGTATTCTCGTGCTTAGTATCTTTTTGTTTTTCGGGTAAGTACTATTCTCGACACTTGCAAGACACTTGCGTGACGAAAAAAATTTATTATTTGGATGATTGCAGCATGGCTTCATTAGTGTAGGTTCAACTGTAAGAATAAAGGATTTCGTCAATTCTTCTATCAGTTTTACAATCACAATACCTTTTTTTCTTTATATGATGCCTCATTTTTAGTTTCCCTCTCAAATTTTAGCTTATGTCAGGTCCACTCCTAAAATGTCATCAAATCTTCATATGTGGGCAATATCTTTCAAATCAGAAGGACTACCAAATAACGGACAATTCCAACAATTTCTGCCGTACGTTCTATTCTTAATAAGGTGTTAATAACTGACTGCACTCAATTACGTAATGCGTGCCACTGATAGATAGTCTTTGGTATAAGTCGCGCGTTAATTCTAACACTATACCACACTGGTCCCCCCCCCTCTTTACACTTTTGCCTTGAATTGAACAAAACAATAGATACACTTTATTCTTTTAAAAACAAGTAAACGTGAATAAAGTAAAATTAAAAATAATGTATTTTAATTTTAAGGATCAATTATCTACGTCATTTAGCACCTTTTTGACGCTGTGCCTATACAAATATCGAGATTTTTCTTTTTTGCCTACCCTAATATACACATTAGTATATTCGTAGAATTAATTCGTAATATGATCGTACTGGAAGGCTCGTACACGGCCCTTAAAGAAGATCAATTAAACTGAATCGTTATATCAATAGAATCCCCAGTTTACAGCTTGTCAGCCGACAGTCTGGAAAGTCAACTGGGTCGTTTGCAAACTGCACTGTAGCCATTTAGTGATATGTATAAGATTCATGAGAGTGTGTGATTACTACGAACTTTATAACCCTACGGGCTTAGTACTTAAATCTTTTCCGTACAAGCATTATCTGTCAACATCCCCTAACTTTCATATTAACTGAACTAATTGGAATTATCGTGATTCATTATCTACATCATATGTTTTGTTCCATTCTTGGCTACTTTGAGTGAATACAAGTGAACAAGACAGAGCATCATTCAAATATATTTCTGCATGAAAGCATACAAAGTAAAATTCATACTCTATAATTTTAACTGATATATATATGAAAGAAAAAATAATATAATAGTATTCTTTATTATACTTGGATGCACATTTTTTAAATCATAAACAAAATACTGGCCACTTTTGTCTTATTCAGTCAAAATATGTAACTGTCATTTGTCGATACAAACATAAAACGTCACTTGGCTGTATGGACTAAAGTCCTTTGCCTTTCCCATTAGGGATAAATTGAAAAAAAAAAATAAATAAATAAAACGTCACTAGTTGACGTTTTAAGCAATCGTGAAGTTTTCCGAATCCTGATGTTTCTTCATTCGATCGTCGCCATCTTGTAAACCAATGTCATTCGTACGGCTTGTATCGATTCGATACGCATTACGATAATCGGAATCTCCCTAATTCCTTAGACAGCGAATTGAACGATAATCGGGAATCGAAATTGGAAAATGAAGAGAACACCGTCTGTTGTTTGGCAATTCTTCGATCGTATTGAACAAGATGGACGAGTTGTTGCTATTGTTTGTAAATTATGTGATGCTCGATATAAATATTTCGGTAATACGACTAACTTGCGATGTCATTTGCTAAATAAGCATCCAATTCAATGGGACTTAGGGCAGAATAACAGTCTGCAGGAAGGATTTCGGGTAACTGCATCAGATGACGAAACAAATCAATCTATACCCCGACCCCGGCAAAAGAGATACAGGCAATCGGAGAGTAATGATAACGTACGTTATTCAATTTCAGTAAATAAAGATCCTAGTATTCTGGAAGGGAACATGCCCATAATAAAAGTACGCTCATTTTCTTTTAATATAGGTTATACTTCTGTTATTGTTTACATGTTGTACTTTGATCTATTACTATAGCTACTCATACTGATATCATTTATAGAAATCTGTAAATAATCTGATAATAGTTCAAATATTTTGCCCTATGTAAAATAAAAATTAGCATAAGCAGGCTTGTGTGTACACATAGTATAAATTTACTCGTTAATAATTTAATTTGCAGGTAGATGTTTTAGAATCAGAGACCAATATTGCAGATGATGATGATACTGAAGCAACTATAAACCTAGTTAAGCAGTTCCACAGGGGTTCTAATGAAGAATGGCTTAATGAGGATGTGTTTGATACAGTCACTCAGACCTCTACACAACCACAAAAAAAGAGAAAGTTATATAGAAAAATTAAACAAGAAGTCATTTCACCCGCTCCTACCACTTATGAACCCAAAAAACAAATTATTATACAAAATAAAAGGAGAGATGAGTATCAAGCTTTTGGTGAATATGTTAGTAATAAATTAAGGAAATTCAATAATAATCAGACACAATCTAACGTTCAACAAATAATTACAACAATTTTATGGCAAGCGGAATATGGAGTATATGATAATATGGACACAGTAAAAAAGATTTTATTACATTCAATGCAAGGTATGGGGTCTCCAACACAAGAGGGGGAGACTGTACATATTAGTAATCAAGAGCTTGAGAACATGAATGTAAATATTGCTGTAGACCCTATTGCAGAGTAAAGCAAAACCCCAAAGATATTAGACTATTATGTTACATTAGTTAAATGCAAATGAATTATAAAAATAAAATTATGATATATATTAAACAGTTTATTAATTGCTCTATAAAGAATTTAGGCACTTAATGCCTGATTGCTGAGAATTGCTCTTCAGTAACTGAACTGTTTACCTAAGGTTTAGTGGGTAAACACTAATTTGTACGAGCATGGCCATGAACTTGATTTTTATACATATAATCCTTAATTAGTGCGCCAATAAATCTTTAAAGTAGAATTCTATTATGTTCATAAATCCAACCAAGCTGCTTTTGCTATTATGATATGTACTACGACAGCGAATTTAGCATCGGCTGAATCCTGAAACATTTTATTGTAGATTCAAGATTATAAAATTTTCATAAATGTCAAAACTCATATGTCAATGTCATTATACAAATTTGAAATCTAATCATGGCGAGTTTGTCTCGTATATCGCGAAAATTACTTAAAAGCACAAATTTCCCAACAATTCTAACTCGTAATAATAGTTTTGTTAAACAAAATAATAACAAAAATGTATGGACCGCGTGTGCTTGTGTTATCAGTGGTGGTGTTTTGTTGTATGCTGCTAAAAATAGGTTTGGACGACACACAGTTTACGCGCTCAAAGCTAAGGTAAAATATTTTGTCCTACTATTCCTATAATTTATGAATAAAATGTACGGAAGGAATTAACTTACGGTGGCACTGAATTTCTGTAACGACTGTTAATTAGTCAATACAACCTTAGGATTAATAATCTGAATTTAAAAAGCAGAATATATTTAAAACCTTTTGAAAAATCGAATTATTTTTACTTGGGTACTTTTTGTCATTATTAAATATCATTTTATAGAAAATCTTGAGTGAGACATTCTGTGTAAGTATACCAAAAGTTTACCAATAAATATATTATAAAAATTAAATTATTTCTCCATATAAACTCAAAATACCTGATGACAAAAATGTTATATTTATATTTCGTTTATATTGAAAAATTATAGTACACTGTACTGCAAGGTTAAGTTTTATAAATATAATGTTTAGTATTTTAATGTTTATAATTTTCTTTCTGAGTAAGTAGAGAGAAGAATGTAAAAACTAGTAAAACTTAACTTTAAAACATTGTTATGATTTACCTTTTCCTGCTCTAGATGTGCATGCAAGATTTGTCCTAGTATACTATTAAGGAAATGATGATATATTTTTATAAAAAATGATGATATATTTATATAGTATATCATCATTATCATTTAAAAAAAATTATAGATTTTAATAAATAATATTTTGCTTGCGTTACTTGATATTATGTAAATAATATTTTTAAGCAGAAATATAGTTGTTATATTTACTTTAAATTACGTTAGACATGTATTTGATGTTAATAAAATTGTACAAGAGAAATATTGCCATGGATTACATGTATACCTCTAACAAGTAAACATAATACTACCATGGTTATTTGCATGATTGTACTCGTTGAATATGTTTTTATTTTTTCTGGACCTTTGAATATAAATTGATACTCTTTCAATATTTTAACATAGATTTATACAAGATGTGTCATGTTAAGGTTAACCATGATCATCTTTGGCAATTTAATAATACAATAATAATATAAGTTAATAATACAGTTAAACATACAGAAAAATATAAGTTGTTATATGTATTACTATAAACTCATTATTATAAGACTTCATTACCTCTACAGCTTAGTGTATATTGTTTGTGGCATATTAAATATTAATATCTCCTTCAATATCAATTTAATTTTTTATGTTAAAGTTTGGTTCTCTGCAAAACTGGTAATGATAACAGAAGACTACATATAAAGACATCTGTGGTCAGGGTAGTTGGTCACTGGTATATGTATAAATGTATGTACTTGTACTAAGTAATATCGTAAGGGTATAACAATAAGAGGTACTTGTTAGTCACTCAAATCTTAGCTTAGTTATTAATTGAAGTTGAAATATTCATATACATATATATATATATATATATATATATATATATATTCACTATATAAAAACAAAAATATTAAATTATTTTAAGTTTATAAACACATATATACTTATATATAATATATATTTTTAAATTTGTTTAATTCCATGTGTTGCTCAATCCTAAAGTCAATTATCAATGAAACATTTGCAGAGATTTGTCTACCCTATTGTTTTGTACAGGTTGTTTACGGAGCATAGAAGTGATAAGTCTTCATATCACTTAAGACTCTGTAATTTGCATTGTTAAAAAAAAATTCCCACATTTGTAATTTTAACGCACCAAATATTCCTTTTTTAAAGGCATGTGGCATAGACAACCACCCGCGTCGTTACGTAGTGTGGACTCCTATGATAAAAATTCACCGACGTAAGAACTAATGTATAACGATTAATTTCAACAGGACATCGATGTGAATCGTATCAGGGACACAGATTGTTACCAGCAGTTGGGCAAACGTGTTTTACAGTACACAATAGGCGACAAAAATGTAGTTTAGCTATTATTTTACATTATATGATTAGAACGATGTCATTGAATCGTCGAAAAAATTCTAATTGAGCCAAAACTATACACAGTACATATGTACGGTCACAACTTTATAAGTTATATAATGTATTAAGTTTATGCTATATAGATAATCTCTTCGTACCGACCAGTCATGGAGGATTTATTGGCGTTTATTTTGGATCTTACTGTTTCCTTAATTCAGGAGCATTTTAATCTTTTTCTACACGTGTTAAATGGGTAATGCGTCTCCCGCGTGAATAGTAATGGGACACTGGAGTAATTGCCTTCGATTTTTTCGGTTTCACTTTTAAAGTCGGATTATGTGGTAAGACGGTCATTTATTTTATCTGTGGTAGGTTGGTGGTTAATATTATTTTTTACTTAGACTAATTAACGTTTGCCATTGAGTTTTAGAAAGTAAAATTACGTAATTTCATATGTTTTTCCATATTTATTAGTTTTTTAAACAAAAGTTCTTTAAACAAGACGTATTATATTTAACAATATTGTCAATTAGTCTGTCTTTATGGATAACGCGTGTATTGTAAACGAACAACTTAATTGATCAATTAATTGGTGTTTTGTAAATCGACTTTTAATAGTTGATATCTATGTTAATAATGTAAATATATTGTTGTTTATACAAAGTAAACTATAGTAAATATGAAATCCTTTACATGGTATTAAATACCTTCAATAAGTCATCTCAATTATTACAGTGATACTCTCAATGCTCCCCGCGAGTGCGTTCCCGGCCTTTTAAGAATTTTTACGCTCATTTCTTGAAGGATCCTAAGTCGAACAGAAAATACACGTGAAAAAAATATATAGAGTCAAATCTGTTATAAAGACATCGAAAGGACAACTCATATTTGGTCGATGACGTTGTTATTAAGAACCTTTGACTTTGGTCATTGTATATATATATTGTTCTAAACGATGTCGTCGTAAAGGGTTTTGACTGTATAATATATGTATGTGAGGATTTTATACGTTCTTACGAGTAGGCTTAGAGTATGCAGTTAAGTAATCTTAACAGGTTCTGTGTTGGGTATTCATTACAATCTATCGATAATGTCGATATTCATCACGATTAGTCAATGATTTTGTTTATTTTCTACATTGGCGCCTGCAGGTCGGCTTTTACTGAAGTGCTAAGTATATGTAAATCTTATACAGCCAGTCTTTTACTACTAGATATTTAACATCTAAGTAAATGTTTTAATACTAATAAATAAATCAGTGGCGCTACAATCTCTTCAGGTCTTGGCCTCAGATTTGTGAATCTGTTTCATGATCATTTTTAAACCTAATAGGCAAGTAGGTGATCAGCCTCCAGTGCCTGACACACGTCGTCGACTTTTTGGGTTTAAGGCAAGCCGGTTTCCTCACGATGTTTTCTTTCACCGTTCGAGCAAATGTTAAATGCGACATGGAAAGAAAGTCCATTGGTGCACAGCCGGGGAGCGAACCTACGACCTCAGGTATGAGAGTCGCACGCTGAAGCCACTAGGCCAACACTGCTCAACTCTGTTTTTAATACTAGTTATGTTTTTTTTTTGGTTAGAGCTTTCCAATCCTACGTGTACTAGCATATGGATCGGATCGAATTAGGGGCTCACTAAAGCGTTTCATACAAAACTACAGGTGTGTCCAAGATCGGTGGAACGATGATAGGGAAGAGAAAAATAGATAAAATAAAGAATACAACATCAAGAATAATAATTAAGGTAGCAGATTTCACAATGAAAATAGATAAAGTGGAAATGGGCGAGGCACATGGAAAGAGGAATGGAAAAGTTGAGCAACCAAGTAAACTACAACAAAACTGCTGCCCAAGATGCAATAAACGCAAAAGTGGAAAAACTATGTAGAAGGTAGATAGACCAGATTAATAAAACGGCAGGTTGTACATGGCAGAGTGTAGGACAGTGCAGACAGAACTGGCGGGATTTGGAAGAGTTCTTGCCGATAAATTACACACAGCTTCCTAGGAATGAATAATATAAAACACGTTTATATAATATAGATTTTGGGAATCCTTTTGGGTAGAAATACCTGTATTAAGGTTCCCAGCTCTTCATTAACAAACTTAATAGTAAACTATTTACAACATCTTCCAAATTTAAATTTAACTGAGTCAGATATGACATAATATAAATGTATCTAAATGTAAAGTGTCCAAATAAAAGGCTTCTATTATTATACATTATTGCAGCATCTGAAGCATAGTGTAAACGGTTAATTCAAGCTTTTGGGCTTTCTAGTATTGAACATACATACCTCCTGCCCGTTTACCCCCTGTTCTATAAAAAAAACATAATCGGAAATACATATGTACTCATTTTCCCCAACAAAGACGTGACAAAATTCACGCTCCCTTTCGTTAGAGTGTTATTACTCACCCGTTGAATCACAATTCACACTATCCTAGACGACGAATGAATTATTCATTCAGAAACCTATCAATACAATTATCAAAAAGGATACGGTTTTACCCAGAGTTTTCCTTAATAAGTTTCATGACGATCATACAACTTGGTGGTCTGGATTGATTTATATGTATTGATGATTATTAGAATAGTGCGTTCGTGATTTGGTTCGAAATAGGCTTGTCTATGAGTAAGATCGCTTACGCATGTCTAGGTGGTAGCAAAATTTTTATATTCTATAACGTATGCGAAATTACAATATTTTAACCTTCAGATATAATAAATTAAATGGCCGATCAACCGCGAAATTCTTGATTTAACATGGCATGAAAATAATAAAAAAAGTTTACTAGCTTGTAAATGTAGAGCATCGGTTTTATTAGTTGATTTATTTTTTATTTTAGTACTAAGTATTTGATTGTACTACAAATACTTAAAATATCACGTTTCTACAAGTCGCATTGCCTGTTAACAAGACTTTCCGATGCTTGGTCTTTTCAAATTATTTTTCTAAACAAGTATTGTGTGTGAAAGTTTTTTGTTTTCTGTCGTCGTCGTTTGTTTTGTGTTTAGGCGACATCGAGGTTCAAATAGTTAAGTTTGGTACTTTCAACTTTTCATTGCAATTCACGTGTTCTTTGCTTTGATATTTGAAAAATAAAATAGAATGTATGATTAATATAAATTCAGTATAAAAATGTATATCAATGTGTAAGGTTTGGGAACCTCTTTAAATACAAAATACCTGTGACAAGGTTCCCAGCTCTTCAATATCACATTAAAACTATGGAGTTTAAATGTGTTATTGAAGAAGAATTAAGAAAGTAATTCATTTTTGTTTTTATTTTCAATTGCAATTTTGAAATTCTTTAAAATTTAATTGTTTTGAACAACTCTAAATGTTTGTTTTAATAAAAAACTTTCGCGACGCGTAAAGCTTTCATTAAAAGCATCTTTGACAATGTTCATAAGTTAATTAAGATAAGTTGATATTTGAAAGGAAAATAGTTTTATTCTATTACTAGTACAAAAATAAACAACATTCAAAACTGGCTTAGTCATTTTTCATGTTATGAGTAATTTCTTTATCTTTTCTATTAAAATTATGTAATGCTAAAAAATAAGTTCAAAATGAATAAATAAATAAAAAAAATCATGCAAAACATATAATTAATGTATATTAACAGGACTACGACAATTGTAATAAAGAGTTATTAAAACTGCGTCTGCATCTAGTAACAAAAAAAATTGTTTATTATTTTTTCGGTGCAATAACTTTCATTGATTCTTGCTACAACGACGGACACACTCCGAACGAAAAAAGCATCGCGGTGTCGTATTCGTAACAAAACACCGATCGTTGATAATATCTCTCTCACGATTAAAACTAAATCACTCCAATATTCACGCTACATTCAGCCCCTAAATCGCACAACCCCTTAACATTTCGAAGAATCGACCACCAACGATGCCCTTATTAAAGGTCATTGGGACATTTTTTTGTGGCCGGATTATGTGACGCACATTGTCTAGGCAAGTGATATAATGTTATAATTTGTTCTCGATTTTATGTCGCTTTATTGTGTTTAGGGTATAAATAACAGCGCATTCCATTTTATATGGAATTTTGAATGTACAACTTAAGATCGTATGAGATAAGTACTTTAGCAAACGATAAAACAGCTGTATACAAGACGTAACGTAAATGTACTAAATTTTTTTTTGCATTCTTTTAAGATCATTTTTGAAAATATTTGAAGGATAAAACGATTAGTATTAACAGATTTATTTTTGTATTTTTATTTATCTATGATATGCTATACACCCGTATACAAAAAAAATCATCTCAAAATATGTTGCGTAGTGCAAAACTCATAGACCGCGGGATGTGGATAGACCTTTGTATGAAAATGATAGTTCAACTTTGCCAATATCTTAAGAATTTAACTTACACTAGTTTTTAAAATAATTAAAAAGCTATTTGATATGTTTTAAAAATATATACATAGACATGTATATTTTAATATTATTTGTACGGTTTTATTTACTTTATTTGCTTTAAATATTGATTATCAAATATGAGTGTTAAGAGCGAAGAGATTGCATTCTATCCGTCGCCAAAAATGGATTGTGTTCGTAGGGTTTGGTTATTGAGATGCAGATAGGAGATCGATCGACTGTCACTGCCTGATCTCAGATTGGTTTCTATCTGAGATTGTGGATTAATTATTGGGTTCGGGCGTTAATGTATTCCTTTAACTGCGAGCTGTTTGATGCTGATGTTTCTATAAAAAGGGTAGGGATTTAGTTTTATTTAGTACTAACGTTTTTATTCCAGAAAAGCGAATATAAAATCTATAGTAATCTATAGTAGTAGCATTGCAAAATGATGGAACTTTTTATTGGTAGGTTTGCGGGGACAGAGTTGATTTGTAATTATTAGTCTATATTGACCTCCGCTGAATCCTTATTCGAACTAAAATCGCCAGACAATCCAGGTCGGAACTTTCTAGGTTATCGCGATTATGTGACACGGGCGTTACCATAAAATACTATTTTACAGTATCTCGTATTTGACACCAGTACTTTCGTATGTCATGCTATTGTTCGCAATACTTGTCTAGAATAAGTTGTTTTACTCTAGGGAAATGTTATTTATGGGTTGCGAATTGAGTTGGTTGGTCCTTTATTAAACATGCATAGATCTTTCCGACCATTTTATTGTCAAAATTCGAATCAATTTTGTTGTTCCCGCTTTAGTATAATGTATGTAAAATGTATAAGTAAAACGTCTTATGTTCGCTTGTAAAAAGCATAAAATGATTAAAAATGTCACGAAAATCAAAAAGGTGATTGATTACAAATATCAATATTTAATCGTTATTCTAAAAATTTAAGTCCCCTAATACTATATCTACTACCCTCTTTACCCTTAAATTCCTTCTCTTATCTGATTATTTTCCGTCCAATATCTTAATTTATTTTTGCACTCGATTAGAGGGATATGCGGGGTAATTGATTACGACTGGCGTCTGCTTAGGGTCTTAAGTGAATAAGTGGCTTAGACGAGAATCGTTTGATTTGTTCGCTTACTGATATTTAATCTAATAAATAGATATTATAAGATAATGCGTACACCGGAACTTCACAAAATGTCTATGCTTAATAAATATTTTTAATAACTTTAATTCAATTTGTTTTAAATGTGCCATGTACTATGATATCTGTCATCTAGTTAACCACACTCTGAGTTCCCTAGTGGGGACTAGCGTCAGGACACTTGTCACAACCATATTTTGTTATGAATAAATTTAATATTATATAATTGTATCAAATCAAGCGGGTTTATAAACCTGCGTAGCCGTAGCCCTGTACAAGACTTAGCGAAACAATGAAATTTCAAAAGCATTAATCTACGTAGACATTAAAGAAAAGTGACATTTACAGCACTCTTTGTGTGACTGACTGGCTTAAAATAAGTCAGAACTTGTTTCAAGAAAGACTTACATACTCACTTACACGACAAAGACTAGTTATTTGTAAATGGATTTAAAGTGTCCATATGAGACAAAAGGATTTGAAAAGTAAAAAACACCCAAACGGATCAGCCTTCGAATTCCGGTCGTCAATTCGTTCAGTCATCAATAGTTCAAAAGAACACGTATCCCTGCGCCTGCGCAGCCACACGCATTGTTTACCGATAAACATCTTGTTCGTCAATCACTACCAGGACCTACCCCTATAAACATATAAAAAACATTATACAATTTGGATATTTAAGCCTTAAGTATAGAGCTTAAAATCGAAGATAGTCTTATATTAATTTATGACGATTAATGGAAAAATAGAGCATTAGGTGGCAATGTGTTTGAACCTTAACATGATTTCTGAATTGCAGGGCGTTATCTCTGAGCTTATCCAATTAACATTGTTTGTTTTATTTGAATATGAAATTGAATAATTTAGAAACATTTTGGAAGATCTCAATTAGACTTTATAAAACGTGTCTTGGTATTTGCTGAAGAGTAGCTAAGATCCGAGATAAGTTTCAAAGACTTACGATAGGTAATATAGAGTATTTATATTCTTAGTTATGTTCAACAAAAAACAGTGTAAAATTAATAATTTAAAATAATTAAAATGTCAAGTGGAAGTTGATTATATTTTGAAAGGCACTATATTTTCAATGTGAGTACATGATATTGTACGTTTTTTGACTAACATTGAGAATGACATGATAAATTATTGCTTTTTATTATAATTAAGTAGATGCTAGTTTAATATGTCTGACGGTGAGCTTTTTTTTAATTTATCCAATATTAATATATGCCACAAAATTAAAGGATTCATTTGTTAATTAATAACCATATAACATTTTGACATCAAAACAATTAAAATATTATAATATATCTAACAACAAGTTATTTATATTTTAAAAGAACTTATAAACTTAAGTTTTAACATTTGAATATTTTGATAAAGGAATTTGTTGTTTTTAACAAAAATGTTCTTAGCAATACATACTATTATGTGTTAATGTTGTATCAAAAAAGGGACCTTGAACATTTCGGTATTATGAGACAAAGAAGTATTTTTTCATGTTTGTCTATGGCCCTCGTTAGCCAATTTATGTCGAAACCTGATTGATCGATGATCCACACGAACGCAAATAGACGACTCCATTATGGAGTTCGTGACTTCCATTTGTTAATTAACTTATTAGTTAACCAGTTAGTCTAAATAAACTAGGTTATGTTTTGGCTATACGTTACAAAATCGCGTTAGCTAAGTATAAAATTTATATTAACATAAGCACGAAAGAGTTATAAACAGATTTCGTGTTTTGAAATACAAAATAATTGAAGATTTTTCTTGGCATATCTAGTAATAAAAAGTCTTACACCATATAAAGCTTGATGTTCACGTCAAAAGTCTAAAAAGGATTCTCGACCAAGTGTAAACGAAATGAATAGACTCCTATGATAGAACCTTTTAACGGCATTTCAAATGCAATTACATTTAAAACGAATTTACCAATTTGTCAGATAAATTACAGAAAATATATGTGTGTACGATAATACGCAGATAATACCCAAAACACATTACTGGCTAGTGATTTATTCCCGAAATATCGATCCCATCGTCTCATACATCATTGTTGAGCTATATTCCCATTGTCAAACCTCACCCGTCTATCTTATCTGTGTCCGGAAAATAATTGTCTATTGCATTTCTTTTGTTAGGTCTACGTCCTTTAAACGAGTTAAATTCTTCTCTACAAAGGCATATTTTCTCTGTGGAATGCTTTTATACTTGATAAGAGGCGTGAAGGGACTACCATTATATACAGGGATTTTCCTTAATACTAAGGGTATGTGCACATACATACTTTGTGAAATCTACAGTTGTATGCCATTCTAGAACGGTATATATTATAGAATGCTGTTCTAATCCGTGGTTACTTCAAACTAAAATGATTTATGTATATCGAAAAGAAAGAATATATAATTTAACACTGCGCAAATCTAGAACCTAATTCTTCGGCGCCGACAGACGATCAGCCAATCATATCGTATCTTCCATCTTGATTGAGATTTATTAGACTCACGGCTAAGGCGGCTCGCGCTATATAAATCAGACTTCTGAGCTTTAACAGAGCTTTCAACTGACATTGAATTAACATTTTTATTATTTACGAAGTAGAGTTTAAAATATAATACAGTATTGGCTTTAATTCTCGTTGACCGAACTGAGAGTTATATATCGTTATCACTTGTTATACATTAGAATACAGTTTCAACCTTTGAATCGTTAGAAATGAGCATACAATACACGCCTTATATCGCCAAAATTCTTAGATTTAATTTTCTTCCTTATTGCTACTAGTCTCTACTATCGGCCTTCAATATTACCAAAGGAAAACCTTTTGTCTTAATCGGTTATTTTAAGAATGTTTCTTTTATAACTTAACTTTTTATGGTTTTCTGTGAATTTTTCTATATATAATCTCAACCTCAGAGTTCAAGTCATAACTTTTCAATTAACAAATAAAAAATAGGGATTGACCGCAAGGTGTTAAAGAAGGGTTGTACATATTTTTGTATGCTAGATCATAAAAATATAAAAACATTTTTTTCTCTTAAAATAAAATTATTGTGGTGGATGAAAATATATTTTGACCGATTCGCAGACCTAACTGATGTGCACACTAAATTTCAAGAAAATAGGTCGATTCATTTCGGAGGTGCTTAATTACAAACACCGTGACACGAGAATATTGTACATTAAATTAAATTTTATACTTGAAAGTACACTATGAAGAACTAGCTTTTTTAATTTCTATTAAATTATACATAAATATAATTTTATTACTACAGTTATAAATTACTTATATGATGCTGTCTTGTATATACATTATACATGTTTTATATGTATACTATTAGCATTGAAATTAGTCTTGATTGGGTCTATGTCTCGTCTCGACACGATTTCTTATCTTGATAATACAAGATAAGCTATTGATTAAATTGGTCATTTTCACTCTTTGTTTGTAGTGTGTCAAAAATGTCGCTGTCGCAGCATTCCAATCCTGCGCATACAATTGTTTTATAATTATCCTGTAAGTAGATTATAAAATATTATTTTTTGTCTGCCGCATGAGTTGATTAACTATGTTATAAATAAATAGTGAAAATAGTTTCGCAAAATATGTGTACTACGTTCCATTTATTTTTAAATGTAGTTTTCTTTGTCTTTAATATAAGTATTTAATTTAATAAAAATTTATGCAAATGGAATTCTTTCTCAGTATAATTCAATTATACGTTCTGACCAACGTCGGGTAAAAATAAAAATGTACGTGTTTCGTAATTTAAAACGGACTTCAAAAGAAAATAACAATTACAATGAATATTCAATTAGCAGTCATCGTACTTGATGATATAATTGCAAAAGTACCATCACAAAAGTATTAATAGTATAAGTCGTGACTAGAGATACACGCTTTATCATTCAAGAATTGTTGACATGACCACCGCTTCACAACAACGCTAAAACAATTCCATCTGCAATCTACTTTTTTACGCCATTAACCACGTGTATAAATGCTAATATAGAACCTACTTTTGGCAGAAAATGTAGTAAATAATTATAGTTGTCATACCCAACAATGTGAAAAAATATTTGGTGACTCGTATGGTTTGTATTACGCCGCAGTTGGTTGCAGTTTATTACTACATAAAGCTTCTCAACTATAAGTCAAAGCAGTTCGTTATAAAGACGTAAAAAATTTCGCCAACAATGGTCTTAGTTTGTTCCATGGCTACAAATCACGATGGGATGACGTTGATTTGACGGGCATGTGTAAACCTGTTCGATAGACTGGTCGTGATCCAGTTTGATATTCCCTCGTTTGGATCAATAGATCTACCGACTGTAGCGTAATGTCAATTTTGCATAAGATTAAATGCCGCGTTCTGTCAGAATCATGTTTTATCTTCGACAATAACAGGCGGCACGTCCAATTAACTGAACCAACAAAAAGGCTACAAGATTCGCACTTATTGCGCCGTTTTCTTACATGAACATTGGCGAGAAACACGTGCTCCCAGATTCCGTACATCAATTGACAGCTTGCGGTCTCCGAATTTGGCAGATATAGTGCCTCAGAAATCCTCCATCATTGGGTATGACATGCCGACATTGATTGATGCCATTTCAGTGCCAGGACAAAATGTTTTGCGGTGGACTTTTGGGACTATACGGGTCCATTAAATACATTGACATGAGCTGACATATTGACTCGGTTTACGACGTTTTGAATGAGTGTTTAGAAATGTTGTTATCCTTAAAATTATTGGCAGTCTTGATCGATGGTGCACTTTTGGGACCATAGCGAAATATCATTTTTGTTCAATTAAGCAACAAAAGGGATCATTATTTGATGCCATTTGACAGTCCGAGAAAAACAATATCATCTTTTCTAAAGAGCCGTAAATAGTATAGTCAGTATCAGCTTAGTCCTTAGTGTATATATGTTAGGGGTAAATGATAAATGCGTAGTTGCCAAAATATTATAAACTTACTGTAATTTATCTTATCAATGTCGATGAAGTGTAATGAGGGATCAGAAAATAGCCTTTTTATTTTCTTTTGACTGAACTTAGTGCAATTCTTAGTACACCTTGCATCAGGTTACAGAATGTACCAGTCGGAGGTCATATCAATATCAGCAAGTAATTTTGGGGACGTTGACAGCAATTTAGTGAAGCGATAAAACAATTTGGTTGACAGCTCTTCCACTACAAAGTGCGCCGGCGTATTAGGTCATTATAGTCCCCCATACACCTGTTTTGATGCGCATTTTGCAGGTTATGTAATACGCTATTGAGAACATTTACGGGCGATTAGAATTATTTGAAGACAAGTAAACAAAATCTCTTTCATTTTCATTGTTCAAGAGTAAGATATAACTCGTTATTAATTTCTACGTAAATCATACATGATTTTTCATGTATAAACGTACTCCTATGCAGATTTCAATCAATACATATTTGTTTTGTATAAACGGCGATCTTATTATGTTTCTGAGTTACGCAAAAAATGCTTAAATAAATCCCTCGTTAGAAGAATGCCTTGTATTAATGTATCGGGTTTAAATTGGAAGGTGCTGAGGTGCATACGATGCAGCGAAGACAAAAACAATTTTATTGTCCCTGGGCGTAATGTGACTTAAATATACAAGATCTAATACCGTTAGAGTGGCAAATAGGATTCTTATAAGAAACGATTATCGTGTCGTAGTCGGATGTGAAAATATCGTGTCGAATTATGACAGGCATTACTTATATTGGTTTTTTTATTACCTTTCCATTTGTTAGTGCCTATAATAATTAGTTATTTTTCTCATTATGGTTATGCATGCTTGTTGATTTGGGCAGGATTGTGTTTTTTTATATAATAAAATAAAAATAGCCTTTTTTCTAGTACACTAAGGGCTTGTTTCACAATGTCCGGATAAGTTCCAAATAATCTATTTATTACTTATTGGTAGGATAAACTAGTGTTTGTTGCGTTTCTCGACTTTCAGATAGCGCTGTTCATCATGAAACGCGAAGTTTCTTATTCGGAACTTTTATCTTCCAAATAATTTATGTGTTGCATAGCTATTTGGTACTTTATCCATACATTGTGAAACAGATCCTTAGTCCATGTCATATATGTATTCATTAGTACTCGACCTCCGACGGAGTGAAGGCCTCCCCCAAATTCTTCCACTTGTCTCTATTCCTTGCAACAATTTTCCAATTATTTCCCGCCTATTATTGTTTGTATTTTTTTTATATAATAATAAATAGATGTTATTATTATGGCTACGCTGTGATACAAAATGAATGTTCGCAGTATATAATTAACAGAATTGAATCGAATTCTTATCGTAGGAAGCATTCTTTCGGGCGGTGCTTTGTATTTGTTAGGAAATAACCTATAGACAAAATTTCCTTCTAAGCAACATCGTCCTTGTAATGATACTGAATGATCCGTATTAAACATTCCGTCGTATCATCTGAATGGCTGAACGAGTTGCCGATTCATTTCGGTTAGTAAATCGGCGTCGACATTCCCCGTGCCCCGTCCCACGAGTAAAAAGTATCTCTAATTTATTTATGAGAATCGGGAGCCACAATGACGAGCTGTGCCTGTCTAAACATACTGATAGTGGTTATCTCGTTTGGACAGCTGCTATTGTTGAAGGGATTAAAACCCTTTTTACCTATACGAACCATATATCTATAAAAATATTTGTGTTGGTGTCTGAATTTCTAACTAGAACATTTAAATTGACTTAATTAGGAAATAATGTAAGTTTTTGTTAATAATGCAGTGGTGCTACAACTGTATATATAAACCACTCCTTATATGGAAATTGTATTCGTAAAACAAACCCCAAGCGAAATAAGGGAATTTTCTCTAATTAAATTCAAAGCCCTCGTTAAACGTAAATTAATCAATAAAGCTATTTATAAATTTGACGAATATTTAAATAAATTCTCGGGATAGATTTGCTCCAGTTCAAACAATTTGTATGACTCAAAACTTAGCGATTAAATGGAGTGGCGGAAAGTTTCTTAACAGTAAATTTACAAGTAATTTACCTTCTTTTCTTAATTTCCTAAGTGTACTTGTTTACCGATATGAATAAAGTTATTTTAAGTTTGAGTCTAAGTATTAATTAGTCTTGGCCTCAGATTGCATCGGTATCTTCAAAGATTTTCATTGAATAGACAAGTGACAAGTTTTTGGTTTTATGATTCCGGTTTCCTCACGATGTTTACCTGCACCGTAGCAGCAAGTGCTGTTTGCCCAGATGGAGAGAAAATTCCATACATTCTAACGCACGATTTCAGGGATGAGGGTAGCACGCTTCAGCCAGGCCAACATTGCTCTTAACAGACAAATTTTTCGTGTTCACCAAAAATATTTCTTTCTAATCATCATAAATTATCAGCATTCACATGGAATGTGGAAGCGTTTCATTGAAAGTAATTCAGTCGTAACTATTATATCGCACGTGTTTGATGACTATGAGCGGGTGAATAACACTTCGACTAAATTCTCTGTATTGGAATGTCTAAAGGAAAATTTGTCAGTTATTTAATTTGTCGTAATTAAAAAAAAATTACGAACCCTAGAAACATAATAAATTTATTTGTAAATATATAGTAAAATTATTTACAGATTTAGTGTATATATGTAGATTCTAAAGCTATATTTAAGTATAACATAGTGGTTACTGTAATCACTATGCCCACGACTGTAAATAATTTTATGCATTTTTGTAATAAAGTCATAACAAGATGCCTGTTTATTGCATCAGATTACATAATTACACGTTCAGCCTTGTCTATGGTCCGTAAATAACACCTTCACACATGAACTGCCGCTAAAGTGTTGCCCTCCGATGAAACGTGAGTAATCGATCAGCTTGTCATTGGTGTTATTTCTAATATCGATTTTGATAGGGCTGTCCGTAAATGTTCCATAGATTTTGTATCTACATGTAGTCTGAATTCTTACCTAAGTCTAAGCTATAAAATGGTTTCTGGATATCAAGGGGCCAGGCAAGTCGACCAAAAAATCGGCACGAACATGTATCTCACAAGTAATACATATTATATTAAATTAGTTGTTTAGTGCGATTGCAATGTCAAAAATTTTAAATAAAGATATGGGATTTTTAATTGATATGGATATACTATACAATATTTTCAGGTTTGATAATACGTTATTACTCAAGTCAAAAAAGCTCCTTAAGTAGGGACTGAATAAATTAAGGGGCTCTACGGTAGAACTAAATTGGACTTTGTTTTAACTGTGCCTAATCTTTTAACACTGTTTTTTTACAAGATAATGTTGCTATTTATATATATATGTAAAATACAAAATAAACCTATAGGCACAACCAGGATTTAAGGTTCTATAGATTAAAAAGTCCTTGTAATATCCTGTTAATAAGTTTGCTCGAACTTTAAATAACATGTTATATCATTGACAAAGCGCAGAGCGGCTGCATTAAATTATAGAATATTCAAATTGCTTGGCGTGATGGATGTTTAGTTATATGGGGATGGTGTATGAAGATAGCGTGTACTTCATAATAGTCTATACAAATACTGGTGACTACGCTGCTTTCGCTTACGAGATAGGATGACTTATAGGTTATCTATTGAATTGGCGATGTGCGAATAGTTAAAATAGAATCATTGGAATACATTATGAATAGAAAAAATATTCTTTGACTTTGTTGTTAATATATATATGTATATTTACTCTTTTGAGTGATCATCGATCCGACCTGTTGCAGCTTATAATGATAGCAAGAGACGGCCTGGTAGAAGGAAATGGGAGCGGAATGTTTAGGAGTGCCAGGCCAGCCTTTAGTAAAAAACTGGCCCCCGAAGAAAAGAGAATAATTTCTCTATACGCCGAAGATTTAGGGAATAAATTTTCGCCCAAAGAATAATCGTACCAGTTTATTATTGTATGCAGAGTGCGAAGACTCCAATTAATTAAATACGTTGAATAGTTTCTAGATAATATATTCCATATAACAGGAAATTTCTACGAACACATAAAACCATGTAAATAAATAGATAACTTATGATCCACGATTCTACTAATCCTAACATAGAGTGATGTACAATCATGTTAGCATTGAAAACTTAAGTCGTCACATATCATTCTTTTGTACTATTTCGCACAAGTGACATATTCGGGGAAGTGAACACGATGTCACCGGAGACAGATTTATCTGTTTGTTTGCACGATCGCAACAGTTTAGCCACAGAATACTTATGCAGTATGAAATAACTTTCGCATTCGTTATTAATCTTTATCGATGCGAAATCAAAGTAAATTTGCAGTTGATAATTGTACCAAATGTTACAAAAGTCTGATATGATATGAAGCCTTCAATGAATCTGTGGTAAGCTTTTTAATAATTTGTACCTCGTTATTATTAATAATAATCAAGGCAGTGGTACGAATCTTGTGGTCGTGCTGATCACGGCCTTAGACTTAAAAGTTGACTATATATATCAGGAATCCTCCTACTTCCCTATTAAGAAAATAAAAATCACAAAAGAGACGTCTGAGGCCAAGAGTTTGTAGCGCCATTGTTTTTAGTTTTAATGTAATAACAATTTAGGACTACGATTTTCAGAAGCACTGTTAATAGTATATTTAATTTCAAACGAGTTTGACTTGTATTATGAATCGTGATGTAAATCATATTGTACATATGAAATTTATTCTATTCATAAATGTTATTAATTAGTTTACATTAATATATGTACCTATAACGTAGTACAGCTTTTGGTTCTTGATACATTAGAAAATAAAAAATGCGGTACGGACTTTGGGGTATCATTAGAACAGCGTTTTTTCCTCTGGATACTGGAGAAAATATTCTGTGTTGATCCGAACTGAATACGATTTAGCACTTATGCAAGACTTATTTATAACCTGAAAATGCACTTGGCCGTCATCGAGATAATTTTACTTTAATTAATTTTGATATAAAGTTTTGAATCTTGTTACTAAGTCGGGGGAGGAGAAGTTTATGGCAAAGATTACGTCCAACAAGTGACATCAGAATGAAATTATCTAACCTAGGCTAAATTCCTGTGAGTCTTTGTCTGTGAGTCGTCTAATTCAAGTTCGACTTTTAAGGCTAACTTATTTCTGTGTCATTCGCATATTTATCAGAAAGTTGGCTTCGCTGGAATTTCGACTGCCGTTAGTATAGCTACCGCTTACACATAAAAAGTGTTAACCTTAGTACTTTTATTTTTTTTAAATAATTGAATGACTAGGTTACTCAACGAATATATTCAGAAATATGCCCCCATGCCTGCTTAAAGTCTTTCGGAACGTTTTTATTTTCTTAATCATTCCATCGAAAATGCCTATTTTTGTATAACAGGGGGCAAACGGACAGGTGGATAACCTGATGTTATGTTATAGTCACGTCGGCACTCTCAATGCCAGAGGACGCTCGAGTGTGTTGCCGGCCTTTTTTACGATTTTTTCTTGGAAGACCCGAGTCGAAATGGCCTGTTAATGATAACTAAACTTTCATAATGATTATCGAAACAAGGATCACGTTTGTTTTAAGTTTTTATACAAAATTGTATTATTAAGTGCTTGATTGTTATGTATTATGATAATTTAATCATTTTCTAAATAGCCTCGTAGTCGGTGGTCGCAGTTATTATCTTTTTGCTCAGCAAATCACTATTGATTTTGCAAAATGGCGGCTTGCTTGTATCATTAATAGTTTTCCTGTTTTTAAGACTAGGTTTCCTTAATTTTTCCTTATACAAATACGAATAATTTTACAATGCAATACATAATACACAACATTTTTGTAGGTATACTTTTGGCGCGTGAGGGAAATATTATGAGGGTATTTTTTTATATTGTTACTTTCGGTTTTTCTACAAGCGTAGAATAGCGCGTAAGATAAAACTTTTGAGATTTTTATCGTGTTAAGCCAAAGTATAACTTCTAACGCATGTACAAAAGTACACACATGTTTTTTTTATAGATATTTAATCATTAAAATTAATTACTGACAATATTTTGTTCAAAAAGCGCGACATTATTACTTCTCAGGCATAAGGCAATTTATTTTTTCTTTTCATAGATTCTCTCGAAAAAAAATTTTCTTATCCGACAGTAGTAGGCTTTATTACTTTTGCCAATTTTTTCAGTTTCGGAAAATATAGCTTCAGGACAGAAAACGAATGGATCTGGATGGGAGATTGGGATGTTTTAGATAAATGTCTACTTCATTTCTATTTTCTGAATTTCCTAAAATAAATATTTATTATATATTAATTATATTAAATTATTTCTGGGTATGCTTGCGAAGTTCCTCTACTCGTTGCTGGATCATCAAGCTGTCTTATCGGTCTGTAAATAACTCCTACATCAAGAGCAGCACAAAGTTTCGTACCAACCAACTATGTAGTGCGTTGTTGCGTTCTAATTCACGATGCACATCCAAACCGCAATTTGGGTTGCGTTCAGTTATAAATTAATATTTGTGTCAATATAAATCTAAGGGCTGAAAATCTACTATTCGGCAAATATGAACGGTTGTACAAAGACAACGACATAACATTGAGTACCGCCATATCCTTTACATTTAAATTATTCACTTATAAATAATAAAGAAATATCGGTAACAAATAAAAACAATAACACGAATCTTAATTCAAATAAAAATCGATCCTTTTATGGTCGGCAAAAACGTTAAGCAAATCCTAATGAAGCAGCCCGCGGCAGTACATGGTAACCGAAATGAGCGCGTGCGCAGCGTAATTAATACGACCGTGAACTTGTTATAAATGGTATAAATAATGGGCATACTAAAACCGCCTTATACGTCGGTCATGTTATATAGTTTATGATTAGTGAAATCTTTCAGAACACTATTGGCACTCTTTTATTTGACTTTATGAGTAGATTTATAAGGATTAGCCTGGTTAAACGTTAAACATAAGGTCGTGTGTTCGCCTCCCAGTTGTGCACCAACGACGTCTTGTGTTTTTTTTAGTTTCAATTAATATTCAATAAATTAAACAGGCTAACTATCTGTCATCGAGAAAATAAACGAATGTAAATAGTCTATTAATAACCCATTAATTGTCTTAACTATCGCTCTCTTTACTATTAGCTTGTCCACCTTTAGGCCTACGGCGTGGCGGTTTTATAAAGAATCGAATAATCATTTTTTGTTATTTGTAGTATATTGATTAATGGTTACACTAGTAATTTTGAAAGGGTTTCAAATTTATATAAGAGCTTTCAAAACGTTCGAAATCCTATTTCTTAAGTTTTGATAATACAAAATAAAAGGTCTTCTTCTGTTTAGCTTATGGTCAAAGTTTTAATGCAATGGCTTGTCTATGCGTCATACGGGATATATATCTAAAGCATAGCAAGGGGTAGAGCTACGTGATGTTTAAAGCTGTCAATTTGTAAGCAGTTAATACTTTGTCAAACTCGACTTAGAACCACTGTTTTTTTGACAACTTTCAACGACACGTACTCGCGAGCTCATGTTAAATTTGTTAATTACATCTTATTTCCGTATAGCCCCTTTAAAATCAATGCACAAACATGATACGGTCCAAGCAAAACACGGAAACAATCAAATACAGTGACGACACCCCACATCCCGGCTACGAACTGGCAAATAGCCTGTCAAAATCGCACTGATAAATGTTGAACCTTGTCGAAGACAGGAGCAATCGACCGTGCTAACATATACAGCTAAATGGTTTTGATACTTACGATGAATTTTTTTTCGTATACACTTTAATTTTATTTTTTTAAGATTATAATTTCAATGAGTGTTTGCCTGAATTATCAAACGTATCTGCGTAAATAAAAATTATTCACACAAAACTTACGCTATTGCAAGCTGCCTCATGTGATTATAATCAACAATTTAAATAATATAATAACAGCAAAATATAATAAATATTTGATTGTTTGCTATATATTATACTAGTTGTATAACGTAGTCGTACGTTTTCCCAATAAAAAATAGCTATTTTAATTGTACGTATTTATTGACAGCGTGCCGAATATCAATAAACGTCACTCCCGTTCTATTAAATGGAAAGCGTGATTGAAATTTATAACTCATCCAAATTTTATTGCGTTTCAATGAACTGCTGATTGACCGCGAATGCTGAAATCATGTCGTACTTCTTTAAACGTTTTAATGGTTATTACAATTGTTTATCGATTTAACAAAAACTCTGTGTAAGGCAAAAAGTAGTCTGCTGTTATATTCAATGATTAGAAACGATACAGCCGTTTTCAGCTTTTGCTTACTTATTCAATGTTAATTCAAGTGACTTCAGAAAGGTATATTATATGAAGTGGAAGCTACATTTCTCACTTCGCGTAATAAGTATCATCAACTTGATGGCTGAAAATCTACCACAGTCCGTATTTTTTAAGTTTACGTATTAATTATGCATAAATATATATAGTATTAAGTATTTTTACTTACCTACTCGAAGGCAGGAAAAAATATTTTAATTGCAAAAGAGTACCTTTGTATAAAGACAACTTTTATTATAATACCATTATTATTTGAAGTAGTTTTGACAGATTGACAGACATAACGTTTATTACAAACAAAACACACAAACAATAACTACTTAACTATTAACTATGTCTTTTCTTACTAGGGTTGCCTGGAAGAGATCGCTTGTTAGCGATAAGGCCGCCCGTTGCATCCCTTGTAATTTATATGTATTGTGTTATTTGTGTTTCTTTCTAGCAACGAATTGTGAATAAATAAAAATAAATAAATAAAAATAACAATAATCAAAAGAAAAAAATATAAAATGAGATATCAAAAACAATAAAAAAATTAAAAAATCCCTTTTCCCATTCAGCTCGTTTCAAATGTATAATGCATGTGTACTGTGGCTGTAATTGGCTCTGGGCTCAGCATTTTTCTGAGGAGCAGAATGTTCCACAGCGCTGATCATTCTGCCAGAGACCACAGCTTTTGCTTTTAGGTTCTTAAGTTTAAACCCGTACTCGTACTTAAACCTGGATAAACAAGCATGACATATTACAATGTCCTGCTTATGTTCTAATAATGATTTGTCACAATCTTATAATATCATTAATTCCAAATTTGTACCATTTGGTATTATTTGGAACAGGGCGCACCCTATTGAGCATTTAAGGTAACTCAAATGTCCTACATCATTGAACCCTGCACTGTTAAATACAGACACTCTGTGTTTTATTATTAAAATAAATTTTCCCCCTAATTCATGATTATTATCTGTTCCGTTACAATAACATTATCTGTTACGTTTGAGAAGGACAGTTAAGTAGTTGTGATCGCGTTTATACATAACTTGTGTTAAAATAATCATTTACATAATTTTGATTCATATTTGAATTATACCTAGACAGAAGAAATATCCTTATTGTAATTATGAAAAAACATATTTTTTCATATCGTAATATTATTTTTAAAGATGCAGAAAGCTCATCACTGTGACCTTAGATATTTGAACATCTCACAAATCGTGACTTATTATTGCAAATCCTACCCGAAATGTGCATCCAAATTTGAATTTGCCATTCAAATTAATCAACTGCATAAGTAGAGATTATATTGTCAGTAATTTTTATCTGCAGATACATCTTAGGATAATTATAATACGCGTTGTCATCAGTTATGACAAATAAGACAGGTCTTAGGATAATAATGAGAATTCACCTTACTTATACATGCTTCTGTTTATTTTTTCTTGTTGTTGACATGTAAATGTGACTGACACATCCAGATTCATTAGGGATTTAGTACCCACACATATCTTAAAGAAATTTCGTTAGAGATTTAACTAATTGTGAAACTGGGCGCTAAAACTACAAACGTAAGATATTGTAGCAAAAAAAATTTATCGGCCTCACGAAATCTGTCGTTATGTGATGGAAATTTTCCTTTAAATTAAATTTGAGGGTAGGAGCAACGTTAACAGCGACTAAACCCATAAATATATCTATTTAAAAAAAACAGAATTAAAAAGTTCTATACAGCTGTAGAAGATATATCACAAGAAAACATTATTATTCAAATTAAGGGAAATTACATTAATGGAACAATCGAAATACATTTTTCCGTTTAAAACAATTATCGGCGTGCACCGTAACTTGGAACCAGCTGCTCACTGCACTTACTTAAGCAGTTAACTGTGTGACCTGTAATTACCGCGCCTGCTCGTTTGCCACGTGTCCCGAAAAAACGTATGTTTTTAATTGTAGTAATGTTTTCGGAATATATCATTGATTAAAATCAACAAGGAAAAGGTGAAACTAAACATAAAATCTTTAATTTAAATGTCCCGTGTCCTACTTGGAAATCTTTTAATTAGGCGATAGGCATTTCGCAGAAAGGCTAGACAACTAGACGATATTATCGACGTCATGATTTGCTTTATATGCTGTGTGGTCCGCACGCCCACCCGTCACATGAATAATATACGGACGCGAAATAATTAGTAGGTTTCGAGATGGTTCATTGGGACTCTACTGTACGAGAAATAAATCACCTTTTTTTTTTAAATCAAAGCACCAGTTAATCAATAATCTTCGTGACTGTGAATAGGACTTAAAAATGGTTGTTGTTTTTGGTTCGATTAAGGCCCAAGAAACCTTATCATGGGTTTGGTACACTTAAAAATCTGTAACATTTCATTCATTCATACTAGAGATCCCGAAGGCTTTCTCTTCTATACAAATAATAAATGATCGACGAATAATATGTACAACTTTAACTACGTATTTTTATACAGTAATAGCAATTTATTAAGAGTGGAAAATACACGAAAAAATAAGAGCGAGATTAGCTCCTAGAAGTAATACTTTACATATGACCTGGTATTAGTTCTTTTGGGTATCTATGTACTAATCCTATCAATATGAGTGCTCTATATGTCGGTGTGACCTTCCTGGTGATAAAATATACATAGATTTTCAGTTTGATATTGAAAATTGTGTTCATGAAGTAGCGCCCGGTGTCTACTGTCTATATTCAAAAGACGAGGCCTTATTGCCGCGATTCGTAAATTACCTGCACAGAGTGTACAAAACTCTACGACTGGTAATTTAAATATAGAGACCATAATAGATACCGACATCAAAAAAAAGATGTTTCATTTATTAGATTCGTGGTGTTCATATATAAATAATTTTATTTATAAAAGGAAACCACCAAATGTCTTGAAGCTCAAAATGTGAGAAGCTTGTCATAAACAAATAAGCCAGCAGCTTTCGTGTGTATGCAAATGTGCGTATACAGTTGACCATTGTAAAAGAATAAAGTAAATTTCTAAATTAACAATTAATAACCTTTAGTAAGAAAATATATTTTTGTCCCTTTTCGAGCGCAGCATGATTGCTAATTACTATGTCAATACAAGTAATGTCCTACCACCGAACATTACTTCTCAACAAGGCATGTTTTTATTAATTGACATAAACCTTCACAACTCATTCAGCGAGCCGCTAAGCGTAAACAATTTAATAAAATTAATTTATCTATACAATACCTGATGTACAGCCCTGTGGTAATATCAAAACATATAGTGGTGAAAGTTTTGATACTTAAAATTTAAATGAAGACCAATACCTTTTTGCGAATACGAAAATTCACATAAAACAAAAACTATATGATTTAATAAAGGATAGATTTTTGGTGTGTGGTATTAAATTAACACATGTGTGAGCCAAAACATAATTTTAGAAATAATAATACATGTCGTAATCCTAGATTTTTAAATATGACTAACTTTTATCTATCCTAGTCGATGGTAATGGGCCGGTCACATTGTCAAAAAGACTTAAATTTGATCAGTGGCAAGGAAAAAGGCAGGTGCCAGAAACCTGAAAAATTAAATAAAAGAAATAGCGGGGAATTATTGGAAAATAGTAGTGAAGATGCGAGACAAATGGAAGACCTTGGGGAGAACTTCACTCTGTCAGAGGTTAAATATTATGACATAAATATAATAAATGAGGATTTCATTACAGTACTCGACTGCATGCTATTTTTATTTTATTTTTAATTTAGCCTATTTAAGCTAATTAAGTTTTACGTATACTAATTTTTAAAACACCTAGATAAACCTTCACGAAACTTAAGAAGTTTATAGTACACTGTGGTATCACAGTGTTGGGTAGTTTTATTGCAATACTTATGACATTAAGATCACCCTGATCTGTAATTAATACGACTTTACATTTGTAAGCGAAGCAAAGAAAATATTTTGATTAACTGTTAATGTGTTCCGATATGTGGTCTTATTAAATTGTCTTTCTTGAGGCATGATATTAAATATATACGAAGTACTAGTTTAAGAGTATTTTGCGTCGGTTATTTTTCCATTCGGTAACGAGCAGTTATAGAAGCATATTTATGCGAGGCCAATAGGTACCGCTGCAACGACAGGGTTTTTTTATACAACTGAACAAAGTAGCAGGAGGCTCACCTGATGTTTAGTGATACCACTGCCTTTGGACACTCTCAATGCTAGAGAGTTTGCGAGTACGCTACCGGCCTTTTATGAATTGGTACCTTCTTTCCTTGAAGAACCCTAAGTTGAATTAATTTGGAAATACTTCAGTGGGCAGCTGAGTCCACTATCTTATAAAACGCGCAGCAGTAGAGTGCGTAGAGGAGGATCTACTGCAGCTGAAAGCCTGCAATTGGTGGTACGTGACAGGTTAGGCTGCAAGTATGTTGTTTTGGAGGTCAAGACACACTGGTTCGTAGAGCCGGCAAAGAGTATATTAATCTAAAAATTATTTCCATAGCATTTTAAATATTTTATTAAATGTGTAAGATTGTCAGCGACAACGAATAAACTAAGTCTTTGGTTTTGGCTTAATTATTTAAATAAAATTGTCATTCACGATAACGCGAATCTAGAATATAATTGCGAAATTTCTGAATATAAAGTAAAAAAACGTCAGAAACTTAGAAATATGATTATTTAAAAACATCGATCTTTTTTATTCACGCCGATACAATAATTGTAATAACCATGAAAGCACATAAATTGTTCGCTCCATAATCGATGCGTAGGCGCAGTTTACTCGTATAAAAATATTATGTAACTGCGATCATTTTAAATTAATAGTTTAATTTTCTCAATCGCTTAAGTTTATTATAGAGGTATCATGATTATAAGCAGTTGTTTTGTTTACGTATTTCGTATAAGGATTACATATTAAATACTAGGCTATCTGTAGTTTCTCTATGGAATTAATATTATGCTGTTATTTTAATCTCTATGTTACCTGTGTGACTTGGTTTCATAATTCTTTCCTCTACAAAATTGCATTCAATTTCCACTATTCTTACAATGGCTGTGTACAGTGAAACGGGGCCTTATCCTACAAATAAAGTAATCTCAATCTCATTCGTAACTCATACCTTTTCATTCCCTTTAGTTTTACATTCCCATGTTCTATTTCGCTCAGAATCTTCTATTATTTCCACGATAATTCGTTAAGCTGGACATCGAAACCTTTACAATACATCATCATTGTATTGATTTACGAGACATAAAATATCCTTGATAGAGATGTAAGCGTTTTAACGATTTTTTATCGAATTATCGTAGCGGTGCTTAATGACCGTTTATTATCAGAAGTGATATATGGAATTGCGTTTTAATGGACTGTGATTATGCATTCATATGTGAAAGTAATGTGTATTGATTGGCAACAATGAAATTAAGAACCAAGAGCCGAAGAACAATTGAATATTGTTTATAACATTATCCAATACAAAATACTATCAATATAATAATATCGAAACCTGGATTTCACATTTACTAAAAAACCTATATAACTAATAACAAGCAACTCTTGTAAACTACAGCCACATACAAATAGGTTTACCTCCATAGCAGACCTATTAAATAGCTGTGTAAGTCGGTGTATGGGCGTGGTACGTCCAACAGTAGTGACTTCCGGCTCACTTCTTGGAAACCGCAGATTATTTTGCGTATATTCACCCGACATGTAAGAGTCCTAAATAGGTACACTGAAATAGCAAACTCTCTTCTGTGGCATAGAAACCCACCATACGATGAACAAATACCGGGTACAATGTTGCACTTCATAAAGGCAACGAGTGAATTTAATTTGTACTCGCCCTAAAACCTTTATAAGCAACGCCATGGCGTTACACTGCAAGTGATTTCTCACTAATGCATTGCATATAGATCGTATTCGCCAAACCATAAGCTTTTCTTAATACATATAAAGAATATCGTACATTTACCATGTTGTCGATAGCATAGCTAGTAGGTAAAAATTTTATATGGACAAAACAAAAGAATAATGAATGTTGACCTTATGCAAAATCGATTATATTTAAGGTTATTGAGTAAGTTCAAACAATACACGACAAGAAAGGTTGGGTCGTTGATAATACTTCACATTCTATGAAGGTACAGTTCCCTGTAAACGACAACTATTCTCGGTTTTATGTGTCATCCTGCTATTTGAAAATCGACGCCCGGTTTTTCACACGCTTTTAAAGCAATAATTCCCTAAATTGTGTTACGTCGTTACCTTTACTTTACCCGCTTCTAAACGCCACGAGACATGTAACGAAGGACGAACACTGTCATTTTGAATTTTTATGGCCAATATAGACCAATAAAATAACCATCAGTACACAATATAAATTGTTAAATTTAAAATTCAAATTTATGTGGGTTTTTATTGATCGAGTTCTAATACTTAAAACTTGTTGAAATTTTACAACATATAAATATAATATTTTGTGTACTGTTTCTTATTTTATCGTTGACTTAAAAATTGAAAAGAAATGGTTTTTAAAAGTGTATTATTTAGGACAGTAAAATTTTAAAGTAAATGTCCAATCGGATGCTTACTACAGCGTTATTCCTCGATTTTTTTTATTTGGAACATACAAAGGACAAACACACATACATACCAAATATATGCCATCCCTACAACGCGGACACGACCCGCAAATATTCAATACTGAATATTCTTAACAATTTAAATTCAACAAGATTATTTATAAGGGGACACATTGATTACTTCGTAAATAAATATAGACAACTACTTTAAACCTGCAAACGTTGATTGGAGTGTGTTGGTAGCCAAACATTCCTGACACCTGTATACATATTCATACGATAGCAGCTGAATAATGAGGCGGTATTTTAATACTAAACGAGAGTACTATCTGGTTGCGCGGGAGTGCGCCATTCTTTACACTCGGTCAGATAACCCCCACGTATCATTGAGTTCCGGGTGGCATGCGCGAGATTGCTATTAGCTTTGCGGCTTTGCTATCTCTTGTTTACGGTTGCTATGGTAACGGAGTTAGGTTGCAAAGATATTCATAACTGAGCTTTTACTCATCCTTTTGATATAATATATTAACTCTTAAGAAATAATGATATGAATGACTTGTTGCTTACAGGTCCTGGTAGGAAAATGTGAATCAATCTTATTAATAAGTATAACAAATAATTTAGAAATAATCCTTTGCCCCGGCACATTATTTAATACACTTTATGTACTAAGAGCAGTGTTGGCCTAGTGGCTTCAGTGTGCGACTCTCATACCTGAGGTCGTAGGTTCGATCCCCGGCTGTGCACCAATGGACTTTCTTTCTATGTGCGCATTTAACATTCGCTAGAACGGTGAAGGAAAACATCGTGATTAAACCGACTTGTCTTAGAGCCAAAAAGTCGACGACGTGTGTCAGGCACTGGAGGCTGATCACCTACTTGCCTAATAGATTTAAAAATGATCATGAAACAGATTCAGAAATCTGAGGCCAGGACCTAAAGAGGTTGTAGCGCCACTGATTTATTTATTATGTACTAGGAATTTATTAATACAAACCGAACAATATCATCCTAATTCAAACACAAGTTCTAACAGTACAAAATCAAACGAGTAGGCGTATCAACAATAACTTATATACGTGAGTACTAGGCACTCTGTCTTTGCTTTATGACCTTTAATTTCTCAAATGCATATAACTAAAATAATAATAGAACAGGCTTTTGTTTTTCGCGAGTAGCATCTAAATAGAAAGAATAACATGGTCCTAATAAAATTGGATTTATAGGGATTTTACAACCTTTTTCTGATGGAATTAAATTATTTAGAAAGGAACAAACATATTTAATTTATTCAAATTATTTGTATTATTATTATTCACCTGTAATTGGTTTTTTTTTTTATCTTTAATTATTTGAATATTAATTCCTTATTATTTTAATATTATTATATTTAATTTAGGGGTTTTTTTTTAATTGAATTGAATTTGAAAATCTCTCTAATACACGCTCATCACCCCGTTAGTTATGGATGGTTTGATTTGCCTTCAAGTACATTCTGGAAGCGTATGAACAGGACTGCCTTTCTATCGACAAAACATTTCGTATCCTTATCAAAAAACAAAAAAAAAAACCCTTTCTTCCACATGCACAGTATGGAAACACAAATATAATGTATGTACTAATATTTTGCTGTGGCTTAGAGAGAGATATCTTGCGTTTGTATAATATGCTTCGTAATTTGTGACACGTGGGAGAAACTAAATCGAAGGTTTCATTTGATTTGCTAAAATATCCATTTATTGTATATAAAGCAGATTTTTTATGGATTTAAAAAAAGGCTTGCGTCGCAGAGTAGACATGTTACAGGTAAAAAAAAAGGTAAAGTGATCATTATAACTTCATACTAATTTCATAGATTCCTTTTTCAAATGTACACAATTCGTTTCCGTAAATACACTAAATCTATATCCAAGTGAGACGTCATGTCACACGACATGCTGCGCCCACGCACCAAGATATAGGAGTGCAGGACACCTCGCATCGTGTTAACTATCGCATGTGCGGTTGTGATTATTCAATGAACTTGTTTACAGACTAGATACGAACTTGATCCTTTAGATTAATCGTGTATCTAGGATTTATATATCATTAAGATGGTAATTACAACTTCCTTGTGAAAGTACTAGCGTGCGCTCTGTTGAAAGATTGTTAACGCTCCAAAAAAAATTGTTGTTAGATATAATTAGAAATTGAAGGCTTCGACGCGTTCTACTGAAGTTTCTAGAAAGTAAGTTTAATCGATTTTACTTTTCATTAGGCCTCCTTATCTATTGCCACTTCCTATAAACAGCTGGATTTTATAGGTAAAATACCAAGAGTCGGTACTTAGTGGTAAGGAAGTCTTCCTTCACTCTCGTCTGTCACATCCAATATGTTTGTTTGATATGGGGATGCAAAACAGCCATTAATTTATTTTTGGATTACCTAATCATATGTTTTGTTGCAAGTTACTTTTATTAATATAAGGGTTATAAGCTATTGTTATCTAAACAATAACATACTGAAATGCAATTACAAATTAGGCAATAAACCTCTAAAATTTATTAGACGTTTATTTAAAACGCAAGTACAGAAGGAATGTGATTCGAATTTTAAAATTTCAATGTATTCATTTCACTTGATAGCCGTTAGTAGTAATTAATTCAAATAGCATAGCGTACATATTAATCTAATCACAAATCTAACACAATCTGAGATTACATCACTGACGCTTACGTCATTATTCAATAAATCTTATAGCACTACCACCCACCGGTTTTGAGGTGATATTTAGACACTTTTATTGAACTCTCTGGTTTCTTAGCGTCGAGCGCTATTTTAAGTTAAGAACACCTCGGTCTGAATGAAATGTTTTCTAAATTAAGTAAGTACTTCATATAATTAATTTTCATCATTTTAATTGTGGGACTTATTTCATTTTTTTTTCAATATTTATACTCATTCTTTAAGTACATTGCTACACAAACAACAAAGGTAAGGTTCATTTCAATAGTTACCTAGCCACACTTGTAACTTAATAAACATGTCAAATATTGGTCTGGTATACGCACGTTAGAGCAGTGTTAGCAATGATAACCTAGTAGCTTCAGCGTGCGACTCTTATCCTTGAGGTCGTAGGTTCGATCCCCGGCTGTGCACCAATTGACTTCCTGTCTGTGTGAACATTTAACATTCTCTCGAACGGCTAAGGAAAACATCGTGAGGAAACCGGCTTGTATGAGACCCAAAACGGCTTGTATTAGTCTACGGCGTGTCTCAAGAACTTTCCTATTAGGTTTAAAATGATCATGAAACAGCTATATAAATTTAATACCCAAACCTAAAAAGGTTGTTGCGCCACTGATTTTTTTATTTATACTCAGGTTATATAAAGAGAAACTCTAATAGTATGTGAAACTGTACTGTTGTTTTTTATCAAAATCTACAGGTTTATTTACTATCTCACGACATACACATCCCATTGTGACATAATGGTACGACGAATGCATATACCATATGCAATCGAAACTGTTTTAAGATCAACCATAGATTTATTTCTTTTAATGTTATTCATTTTTAATTTAGCAAGATCTGTGTAATGGAATGGCAATGGAATTTTAATACTTAAAAATACATAATATATTTGTCATTTTTACATTGTTGTTATTTATATAAATTTATTTGTTGTCTGTTATATTGTAATGTTTAATTTTCATTTATTTTTTCAGGTAATATAACTCCCGGTAAGGTAGGCTTTTATACCAGAATGAATATATACAGTATAACTATCACTAGACAAAGGATATATCACAAAGTAACCAATAAACAGAGCTTAGATCTAAATCATAATCCTCCCGCATTAGCCCAGCTTAGTATCATGCCAAGCTGTCGAGCCTGTGATCCTTATAAAGTATTGTTTAATTACGATTAGACACGGATAGATGGCGCTTGATCATTACATATATCACTCACGCCCGCGCGCGATTGGCGGATGACAGCGAGTCATGCGTCTGCGTATATTAGAAGCGTATTTAATTTTATTTATTTGTTAAACAGTTTTCAAATTGCTTGATTATTTTTTTATACAGAAGTGAACAGACGTTTGGCCACAATCCCACCTGATGTTATGTGAGATGTGACCTATTGGACGGCATTCAAGTCGAGGAGGTTAAATGAACCTATATTAAACCGTTTAGGGTAGATAGAAAAAGTTTTGACCTATTTAGATCAGTGCACTACAAAGCCTATGGTATGGCAGTTTTGAAATTTTTGAGACATTTCTATCCAATATGATACACTTTTATTGTGAAACACGCCAATAAACAATTAAATAATTATAATAACACGTTTTCCATACACCAGCTATATCTCATAGAATTGTGACGTTAAGTTGATAGTTAAAGTTATTAAATACAACGACAGACGTCGCGGCAGTAAATTAAAACGGAATAGTTACTGGTGTAGAACCTAATCCCTTGTCTGAAGTGAGGAGGAAGTGAAAGTTGGGCATTGATAGCAGGTGCCTTCGACGTGTGAACGCCTAGCTTAGGAGATGGCGAATCTACGAACCATAATTTTATTTGCACAAGTTATACTAAATTGTATAATTAATTTACGGAAGTACAAGCGGCCGTATTCAAAGTCCTTCATTATGAGTAACGCCTACTTAAGCAAGAGCTTAAGAGAAAAGTTCATCATCCTATCGGAAACTAGAAATTATGATAGATGATTAGATATACATATATCTACATTACCGGGCTACGTGGGTTATTCTGTAACGCTTATTTCTACACTAAATATTTTGCTTAAGAAATTGTGAATATATAATCTTAGGAAGCTTATATTGTTTAATTAGTAAAGTAGCTAAGAGTCCTTAATTAAGACGTAACGGATACTTAGAAAATTTATAAAAGTTCACCATAGACCAGATCGAAAACTAAAAATACCTTGAACGATATCAAAGTAATGGAGCGACATCATTCATTCGGTAAAAATGCTATTGTTAACACAAAAATATTTGGCTGTATATTCAACATTTTCTATTTAATGTTCATAAAAAGGTAAAGGCTAGATAAGATTTAGAAAAGTTCACGAGAAAGATCCGATCGGAAACTAGAAAACGTCTTTATCGATATATTGTATAGTTTAGCTCTTAAACCATTATCAGTACGATCGGTTATTAAGCTATTTTACAGCGATATCATCCGCGCTATCTCCTCATCTCAATGTTATCAGATCTCTCGTGCCTTATTGAATAATACTTCATATTGGACAAACTCCTGTGTGGTATTAATAACTTGATTGTATGGAGTTAGGTTAATGGTTTAGGTAATTTTATTACAGAATTGATGATTTTTATTGAGATTAACATGATTATAGCGTTATTGCAAAAACTATCTATCTACCAATAATTACGATATCAAAGAAGTGGTCTCTTCCAATTAATATTGGTTTAGAAAATATTAACAATTATATAATACTACATACATATTTACATACTTACATATTTTTGGACTTTTAAATTAACGTTTTAAACACAAAGAAAAATAATTGTAACTATAAAAACGTTTGACACACAAGATGATCATATTTATAAAGATTATTGTTGATTTTTTTATTATGAATCTAATTTAGTCAGTTCATTTGCAATAAAGTATTTTTTTATTATACAAGTATAGGAAGTAATATGTTTATAGTGCATTGCGCAGTTTTTTGAAGCATCAAGAAAATATATCTGAATCAGATAATCAACAAAATATGTAAAGTCATATGTCAACCGGGGCCACTCCCGCGCATGTCAGCACGGTTGTGTGTTTTGACATTAACACTTGCAAAGTGTCAGGGGAATTTTGCGGCGAGATTTAATTCGCATTTCCGCCTTGTTCGTTGTTTATTTGTGTAACGTTGTTTTGATTGTTAACGGCTTGTCAAATCCGAGTATTTATTACTTTTTTACGGTTATTTACTTAACATCCCTGTATATGCGTGAATTGAAACGACTGGTTATAGAAAAATATTCAAGTTTTCGCTCATTCAAGACCTCTTTTTATTGTCTTTTGAGATTCCTTTGCAGATGTTGCAATTATTTCGCAGTCGTAATACTCACTCCCTATAGTTACGAAGCCATGAATTTTTCCTTCTAGCAAAACGCGCTTTACCCATTTTACCCATTATATAATTAAGGATGTGGTAGCGGTCATAGCTCAACACTTGGCCCAGGTACACTTTTCGAAGTTTGATGTTCTGCATAAGTTTTTACGACATTTAAACGTGATTATGAACTGTCTCGTTAAAGACTGTCAAGAGTATACGAAATATGTGACGGTAACACATCAAACCACATCTCAAAAGTTTTATTTAAAAGATCATAAAAAAATTACAAATACTGATTAATTCTTTATGAAGAAGATAGATGCACAACAACGAAGAGAGATATGTAGATACCTACACAATACAATCGGTATTTTGACGGATAGTGAGTTCAAGCTGGGATCTAAAATTCAGGAGGCTCATCTGATGTTAAAAGATACCTCCCCCGAACACTCACATTGCCCGAAGTAAAAGTATTTTTATGAATAATGCGGTACACAAGATTGTTTATAGCACAATGAAATCGAAAATATCATCGATTTTATATAGAAACTGTTATTCGCTTACGAGAGCAACGATTAAAAATATATAATACAGCGTGACCATGTCCAATGCCTTGCCTAGATCTGCCCTTGAAAGTAGAACCATAGATCTATCAAGTATTAAACTAAAAAAGTAAATATGATGTTTAGCGAGTAATCGTTTTTGAGTGAGTAATATTTGTAATCCTTTTAAAGTTTTAGCGCCTAGATAAGTGGGGTTTTGAAACAATAAGCTTTTGTTACAATAAACAGTACAGATTTCTAGTATATTTCCACTTAGTAATACTTCGGCGCTAGGTCTACAGTTCATGGTCCTTATATACTTTTTATTTAGGTATAAAAGCAGGCATACAAACGGTGGAACAGGAATGTGAGTGACTCCCGTAAATAAGTTTTTTTAAATATTAGTTTCCTTCTTAGTTGACCGTAAGAAATAGCTGCAGCATTAATATCACCCTTTTTTATTAATAAAAGAGCGATGTTATTAGTCATATTAATATGTGTACTGTAAATAAAAAAGTGTTTATTTATTGGCAAGTAGGCGATATTGTGTATGCGATATATACTTAGACGCGGAGGCGAATTTGAAATATCACGTAATTTTTTTTATCATACTGTGGGTAAACTGGCAGGAAGATCATCTTATGTTAGGTGATACCGCCGCCCATGAACGTGTGCGTTGCCGGCCTTTTATTAAATAAATATTGTCTAAATTTTTCTTTAAATATCACAAAACGTCAGATTTCACTTAGCGGCACACATGTTCGTTAATTACTCGGTTACCCGTTGGGGTGTACCATTGGGTTCTAATCCCGTGCGATGTATCGATTATTGGCTAAGCTTGTTTGGGACATACTGAGAGGTACAGAATTTATGGCCCTGTAGGGATGTCACATACTTTTACAATTTATTTTTCAGTTTAGATAAGAAATTGTTCTTAAGACGTATAAGTGTATCTTTACTTATTACTAAAAAAGTAAGTACGTTTTACGTAGATATATCTAAGCAATAGCGTTTTTGTAACAAACTTTAATCTAGGCATATAACAGTTATGTGCACACTCAAAATATTAAAAAATCAGACAAAGATACGAATTAATAAATAAATATAATAAAAATAAACAATAGAATCGATCTCAGCTCTGTTTAGAAGTTTTTGTATGCTATTTGGATGTAGTATCCCTATTGGGAGTTACAGAATGCCGTCGCCGTAGTACCGGAGTATGTAATATCAACAAACTTTAGTTAAAATATTATTTACAAGTAAATAAACAGTAAATAGTATTTGGTGAGCATGTAGGTAATTTTTTTTTCATACTACACATTTAACGCTTGGGGAAAGATTCAGAAATTTGATTTAGTTGGGTGCCTAAGTCACAAATTTATCGGATTTTGACTTACGGAGTCGTAGTTCCCGCTAAGCCTTCTATTTAAATTATTAGAGTTCGAATTTAATATCTACTCGTTGAAGACTTTACGACATTTGTAAATAAGCGATAGCAGTACTTTAAATATATTCACGTTTATATCTGATCGTACTTGGTTCAAATGATTAAAAACATCGTAATCGACAGCCCTAGGTGAACAAGATTCCCCGCTAAGAATCCCAGCGGATTACTTCTAAACCCCAACTAATAGCTTTCCGAAAGCGTCAAAATGTCAGTTTTGCCAGTTACCGTAGAAGTATTTACACTTTGCCCTCGCTAAGTATAGATCACTACTGAATTGTTTTTCAAGGAACATTAACCACACATTTATACAATGGGAAAAGCAATATTATTGAAATGCTTAGATACAGAATTATGCTGTATTTGAGGTACTTTCTTTTTATAACACTTCTTTTTATAATCTTTTTTATAACACTGGCTCCTCTAATGTCAATCTGTGTATATCTATAATCTATCAAGTCAGAGGGCGTGTCAGAGTCAAGTCAGAGAACGCTTGTATTTTTGAGAAGTGGTCTGTTTGAAGGATCTGCTTAAGAACTTTGCTAACTTACATAAATTTCCAACCGTGTCACCTTGACGTCCGTCGTTCCACAAGTAAGCGATTCTGAAGGCAATTTCTGCGCGCACCACCACTATGTGGAAGCTGCCCACTGAAGTATTTCTGAACCAATTTGAATAAGTGTCCTTCAAGAAAAGAGCGTACCAATTCTTGAGTCTTAAGCCTTCTGGCAGTGCGAGTGTCCATGGGCGGTGGTGTCACGTCAGGTGAGCCTCCTGTAACATAAATAAAAACTAATCTTTATTACAGAGCATTTTTATATTTTTATAGAGTACAATTGGTAGCCTCACACTTTAAAATAAATTCTCTTTTGGTTTTTATTTTTGAGTGTTTTTTTTTCGTGTCTTTTATGTTTGCCTACAAGTGATTGTCAAATTAAATCAATATTTATCTTTATATATCCATGTGTCGAGCGTTGGCAAGCATTTTTGAATAAAAAACGACGACTCACTATCATCACACTTATAATTATAAGGTATTCAAATGCTGATACCACAATATGCAAAATAGAGAATCTAGAAATCACTTTGAATAAACTTTTAGCTTATATAAAGCTTGACCAAAAAGGAATAGGTTGCATCGACGCTAAATTGTCGATATCTCACCATCACACCCCATAATCAACCAATTGTCGGTGTCGCTTCTAGTATTACAGGGAAAGTAACCGTTATACACGTAACGAGTTGTTAGGCTTATTATACACCGAGTAACTTAAAAAATAGTAATATTATAAAGCTAGTTTGGTTGACTGTGTTAATCTCGAGTCTGAAATAAAATTAATGTTTTTGTTGCGATACAGATTATTTATTGTAAAGGTGATAGCTTGCGTTGTAGTTATTCTATTTATTAATTATTTATAATGATTCTCTTCTTCATCAGCTGCCACTTTATTACTAAAGGTTGTCTGTATCTGAATTACCGGGTATCTTGCCTTAGACTAAACAGCGGTACTATTTATATTATACAATTACTTAACACTCTTATTTCGAGACAGTGTAATCTTCGTTGCCTCTGATCTCAGAAGTCCCGCGTTCGGACCCCGGTGGACAACCGATGAATTACGTATTTTGATGTGTTCTAATAAAAAGTTGCTCCGTACGCTACACAAAAAGTTTTGATGCTGCCGGAATGACTTGGACTTAAAAATTAACTACCGAGGAACCTGTTTGCCTGCAAAGAAAAATGATCCAGAAATCGGAAGCCAAGATTCATATAGCACCACACAGATTGTAATCTACCCACTCATTAAGGGTTCTTCAAGAAAAGAGCATACTGATACAAGGCTGGTAACGTACATGAGGACTCTTGTCTCTTGTATAACGAACTTAAGCGAATCACACAGATCGTACCGAAATCGGAGACGTAACTAACACTCGAAGTGGTCAAACTAACACCATTCAATTGTCCATCTCCGACAAATGGCTCGGGAAATCGTGGGAATTCACCACATTGTCCTTTGCAGGTGTCTAACAAGTAACAAGCCTAGGACCACGCCTTTACATATCTTTATAATTTAACAAGCTGCTTATCATTAGGAAATTTCGTGTTCTGATGACAGCTTGAGCAATTTTCAGTGGAGAAATCGAGGTATTTGTAAACCTGCCGGCATTGTAAGATAAATCGAAGCCTTTTGAGATTTCTATAAATCAGGAGTTTACATAATTATGCGAGGATGTAATAAAGTTCAATTTGTAATAGCCGTTTATCTGATTGAATGCCAATATTTATAAAGGTTTCTATTAGAAATCTATAATATTGAACCAGGTTTAAACTTATTATCAATATTTTAATTTCATATGTATGTATGTATAACATTAAAAAAAACTGAAAATTATTAAAAATAAACAACAATATTAGGGATTAGGTAGAAATTTTAATCAATATACCCACCGCGAGTTTTGACCTTCGAGACTAAAGTACATACCTTGTCTGATCGCTCGCTAGCGTTGCCAACCGGGATCTTGGTGCTCGCGTATGTCCTTCTCCGCGTCTTTCCAGCGATATCTATGATGCCGACGCGTCAGTGACCAAAATACGCTTTATTAACACTCAGATCACCTTTACCTTAAGAAGACTAGTCTAATGAAGTCTTTGGGCTTTAGCCTCACCAATTATGTTGGGTTGTGATTGCTTCTAGATAATAAACAATAAAGAACGTATACTTAAAGGTAGGACAGTTAAATCTGATGTCATATCTCATAATGTATATAAATAATGTTCTAGTACATGCTGATATTAGTGGTGGCCTGGAAGAAATCGCTCAAAAGTGATAAGGCCGCCAGTTGCCCTCCTTTTTATTTAATTATGTTCATTTTTTTTATATTGCAATGTAACGAAGGGAATAAAGAATTACAATGTAATAAACAAATAAATATTTTTAAAGTTTTACTTTCATAATATCAGAAACCACTGTCAGCAAATTAATTAAATTGCACTTTATCGCTTGATAGAGCTTTATTTCCGCTATAGGCGATTTCGTTGACAGCCAGTTTGATATCATATCCGCAAACCTTTCCGGATATTTTGACCTTGTCAAACTCGCTCAGATAGTGTTAATTAAGAATAGTTAATGATACTAGATCTAATTATCGGTCGTAGAGGAAGTAACTGTTCATTGTAAACAAATTTTTTAGCCGAACATACAATGTTATTGATGAAACAGAAATTGTATAATTTAGTTATAATAACAACTTATAAATACTAAATAAAACACTACAGAAAATAAATTAAATTCATGGCTACTACAGTTTGCATGATTAAAATGCAACAAAAGAAAGACAACGCCAAACCAACTCTTACCGGTGCAAAACTTAAAAAAACAGTATTGGCGCTACAATCTTTCTAGGTATGGGTCTCAGATTTCTGTATCTGTTTCATAATCATTTATCTATAATAGGCAAGAAGAAGGCCTGTGCCTGACACGCCGTGGCCGTTTCAGGTCTAAGGCAAGCCGGTTTCCGTCTAAAAGTTGAATATCTTCAGGGATCAAGCAGTTAAAATAACATTTTCTAAAAGCATTTGTTGGTACTAAAATTACTGAATTGATTATTTGAAAAAAGATGTGTTAATTGTATATTAATTAATTCAATTATGTAATTGTTGGATTTATAAATCATCTTCATTTACGTATTTTATTATCTCGGAGCGTTTAAGATAATGAATCAATTGATTCATCATTTGATAAGATACGTATCGTTATCAGTTTAATATGCAGCGTCAATCTCGTGTCCTCAACCCTTATACATTACGGAATTATAACAGGGCTGGCGCAAAATAATAATATTGTAGATTATAATGTATTTATTAAGTTTTTTAATCGGATCCTCTCTTTATGCGGTCTTGACATACCTCTCTTGCCTCATCTACTTAGATGATATTCGCCATGCATCCTCATCGGTTATAGGAACTACAATAAATATAGACCACAAATTAAGTTGTATGTATTTAACTTCCCAAGAATTACAAAAAAAATTGTAAGATTAATTTTTTTTTGTACCGATTACAAACATCAAGCAAGTATTGAATCTCATTTGTGTAGATCCACTTTAATTACTTATAGAGTCACTAAAAATCTGCAAAAAATGATCTCTTTGTCTTGATTTAATTCTATTTATTTAAACAAAATTATTATTTTTTTATTGCATTCAATGTAGCTCAATGTGACGGGACAAGCAACATTTATTTTTAAATATAGGATTTTTTTCAACAACAGCTGATTCGATGTAGTGATTCTGAAGTGATTCTTACAACTTTGTACGGTTCAGTCCAATAGCGTTCCTTCCTGTTTTAATTTTGACAACCCTTATGATTAGTAATTACAGACCTTGATGTTAGGTAATGACAAGTGTTATCGCGTGATGATTAGCTGGATAAAACATCGCTACTGTACCGTTTTTCGTATTTATTTAATGAATACTACTTTTTATAACCCATTTAAAGACAAATCAATAGTATAAGATATGTACATAGGTAATATTTTCAAAAAGTATTACATTTTTATTTTACTACATACAATATACTGACTGAATGAGTTATGTAGACCCTTTCTATCTTTATATGTATCTTTATTAGTGAAACCTATTGTGGATACATCCAATGTATTTATTTTATGTTTTATTTTTAACTTTGTGTTTATTGTAAAGATGTATCTGTTTTGTTTCCAAATAAATAAATAAATAAATAGACCCCATCGAAACTATTGTTGTTTCGCTGAGGTCGTAGTACAGAATAATGAGTTACACTTTGCGTACCTTATATAAAGGTGTATGAACATATAACAAACCACTTAGAATTATGAATGTATTGCACGTGCCGAGAGTAAACACAAATTATAGAGGGAGGAACTTTATGGTTAGAGCAGCAAACAAATTTAATAACTTAGCGGTTGACATTGACATGTTCGCTTGGAGTGTGGTGACAGCAAGGAGAGCTTTGGTACAAAATTATTTTAACCAGGATGAATGAAATGTATTGACTTCATTTTCATTTTATTTGTCAACAAATTAAATTCTGTTTTCTTTTTATTTTTTTTGTTTAACACTAAAAAAATTTGAAATGTTTAGGTACCTTCTTGTTATATATATATATATAAAATTAACTATTTGTGAAGATTTATAATTGGCCCATATTGTTATGTATATATTCATCTATTTTTGTATTGTGCTGTGAATCTTCTGAATAAATAAAAATAAAAAATAAAAGAATAGACTGAAGAAGATCCTTAATTATAGGTAGCTTATACAGATAAGCACAGATAATAATAGTTGTACTTTCAAGTACCGTTTGTCTTTGGAATGCTTATCAATTACAAACATTTCACCTCTAGAGCCAGCTAGAAGCCTTTATCTAAGACAGGTGGAACAGGTCAGATAAGTTGGCGTCGCTCCAACGCCCCGATCGATTAGTTTCGACCCAATTCACTATTGTCTTCATTCACTAGTAATTAATTCGCGTATAAAATTTTCAGTTTATGGTTGTGATATTAAAAGAATATTTTAGCTTAAAGCTCTCTTGCTTTGTTAATTATCGTTATATTCACCATGACACTTATGGGTGCTTCACGCTTTTTTTTTAACTTCTTGGTTCGCAGAGAAACAATTGCACCTCGTCCTTTGTATATTCACAACTTTCAGAATACTCAACCTAATTCGCTGTATTTTACGGGTCTGCTTGTACATGTATGAACCGTATACAAATCAAACTAGGTTGATTTTAAAGCATGCACTTCTTAACGTTATTTTTACATTTAGACAATTTCTTAGCTGATAAATACATACATCTTGCATCTGAGGGTTGTTACGAATTTTGAATTGCGACATTTATAGTGATCTGCGTCCATTTTTATACGCATTTCGTGTTATGATATATTATTTCTTCAATGTTTAATCATTGCTTTGAGTGCATGTATTATTGGCAAAAGTGAGATTGCTGTCAATAGTTCTCTTTTGTCTCTTTCTGTTAAATTGTGATCATACTGAGTTGATTTATGAATAACTAGTTTACAAATCGGATGTTAAGTGTAAAACGCCAAAAAGTATTGTATTTAATATTAGTACACGACCTTCGATGGACTAAAGGCCTCCTCAAAATTCTTCTTTGGTCTCTTATAATCGCTGTGGTTTTGCCAATCCTGCCCCGCTATCTATTTTATTTTATCTTCCCAGGTTTGAACAAGACTCACATTTAAATTATCAGTTTTATGATATTGTCATGTCTACCTTCATAATTCGCATAAAACGTCAAATAAATAACATGGGAAAGCTGATAGTCGAGTCACGTTGCAATTATTTCGATGGTAAAAGTTCGGCGTCCGCTGAAAGGAAACCTAGAATCACCAGCAATTTCTAAAGCGCTAACTGGGTGTGAAGATAAGTGCTAATGGCATTAGTTGAAACTGAACGTGATACAGCTGTGATAGATAGATATGTTTATCGGTTAATAGGCAGGATAGTTTGTACATATTATCTGGATACATTAGGGGCATACAATGATGTAGCTCTGAACTTTAGTCTTTTTCACTTTAGTAGGTAGGGCATTTAGAGCGAGTCCCACAGTCTGTGCGGAAATGCATTCCCCTCAATAAAAAAAAAGTAAAAAAAAAGGTGTTTTGCCTTATAAGGCTATAGCTAAATAATATCTTTATATGGTGTGTATATGTTAAGCTACTGTTTATTAAACTTACCAAAAATAAAAAATAAAATGTGTTTAATATGGAACATAAGATAGACAGGTATCACGTCCACGTCATCAAATTTGAACCTGTAGGCATCCCTACTCATCGGCAAACTTAGTTTACTATTACGTAAATTAATAATAATATATGCATTTATCACAATATATTCCGGGACGCTTAGTCAATGTATATATATTGCAATGGTAAGTATTATAATATAAATACAATAACAAGTACATAATTTATGTAATTTGCAGAAACAATTAGACCAAATAAAGAAAATTAAATGTCCGTTCACGTCTCGAAGCAATAAGCTGTGATTAACGATTGCACTGGCACTGCTTAACCACCCCGTGATCCAATACTAACATTAGCAAGGTCTTGCACGTTTGTACCACAGTTTACTGGCTAATAGTGATAAAGAATCCTAAAAACATGGCGATGGCATTTATAAGCCTCTGCCTGATTGATCATGATCAACAATTTAAAAGAACAAAGAGAAATTACAGCTTTTATTTAGTTTGTAGTATCTGTAATTAGTGAAATAAAAACATCTTACAAATTATATTTTATATAAATGTTACTTAAACATTATACTTTATTCTTATTTCAAAAGTCGAACAACTTCTAAGGCATTCATAGCAATCGTATGACTCTTTCTGAGCAGAATATTTTCGGCATCATGTGAGAGATCTCCGTCTTTGAATCGTAATTCTTGTCTGAATCAGGTCTCTATGAATTCTTTACCATTTACCCTTTTCCACGGTAAACTAGTACCGATGTACTATGTTTAAACGTCAGCACACGACTTTAATGGCCAGCCATTTGTTACCATAACGGCATTAGGCCCAGAACACGGTTATCCAGTGTAGTTATAATTTATTTATGGCGACGTGTTTTATGACCTTAATTTGCGGCGATTCGCCTAACGAGATCTTGTCAAGTGTCGATTATAGCTATCTTGACGCGTATTAAATGATTGACTGTAATTTTCTGTTTACTGTGTCGAATGGATCGGTGGTAATGCGAGGTGATTTTTCATATGCTCTTGATAGTTTAATGTTTAATAATATATGTATGTGACTCAGAATCCAAGGGAAGTAATTATGTTTATGCTGCTTTTAATAATTGCTAACTATTTCTTGTTCTTGAAGAATCTGAACTTGACAATACTATTAAACCACCTGTTAGCCCTGTTATACGAAAGGCACGTATTAAGTAGTTTTCAAAATAAATGTCCTAATGGCGTGAACGTAAAACGTATCAAGGAATGTCTGTGTGACAAGTAGAATAAAAAGTATGTAATTCGAAATTCAAATTTTGGTCGTCGCTAATGCCAAGCTAAACAATCAATAAACGATATATTGCTAATTATAAGTGTAAGACGCGATACAATTGACACGCTGGCATTTTCTCAGTGACCACCTAATAACTCTTTGATGTGCTTTAAGCCCCGACAGACGATCGTTTGGCATCCGTTTGGTGAAACCACAGCGTGTATACTGTTATTTTTTTAGTTTATATTGAGAACGATTGTTCATGTTAAACAGAATCTATGTAGCTGGATTTCAAAAGAAGTGTTCATTCCGTACATCGCAGAAACATTCGTTACAAGTATCACCGTGTCTTAGAAATTATTGTGTTTAGTGGTTTCCGAAAATCTCGGTTCAGAACCGAAAATTGAGCCCAATGCTATGACGCCCTCGTGATCTTACTTATCTCTTACTCGACTAATGTGTATATGTAACTGGTGTCACATTGAACTACTGTATTGTAAATATACTATAGTAATTTGTGAACGTGACAGATATTTGGAATACACGTGTGCGAGTAGGCACCGTGGTTAACTATTGGAAAAGCGCCAGAAATAAAATTGGATGTGGCTAAAGTTACCAAAAATGACGAGGAAAACGCTATGAATGAAGACGTATAAGGGAAGTTAAAATCTTGACAGAGAGACGTTGCTCACTGCCATTTTTAAGTCAATAAATGCCTTGTACTCCTTTCACAATCGACACTTTTGTCATAACCAAAAATATTCCTATTTGCTATTGTTAATTTCTTTTAAAATCCCTCCTCCTTATGCGACATGATACACAAAATTGTTCGGTGGGCCTTCTACGAACTCGAATTACTTGCATAATTCGCCAATGTTTCGGATTTTATCGAACTATGACATCCATCATCAGGATATTGATCTTTTCCACCTCAAAAAAAAGATGTCAAGAAGTACTTGAAGAAGCGGGAAGACTTTAATTTTGTTTAAATAGTAATTTTAAATTCTAAGCATTATTTGTTGTTTCAAACGTTAAATTTATTTTAGTAAGGTTTTAAAATGACACATCATTGTAAAATTAATTAATTTTACAATGATGTTTCATTAAAGCTTTTCCGTGTAATGAAAAATGTCTATATCCTTGCTTGTTTATATGATAAATTCCATGGGAATACGCCGCATATTCTAAAAATAAGTTCGCCATAAACCATTGAAGCCTGATAAAACATTGACAAAACCTTATTAACGATTTTATTAATCTGGCAATAACATTGTAATTTAAACTTTAGTACACGTTTTCTAATGAAGCCATGATTGTTTCAATATGCTGTAATATTATATTTGAAATATGTAGTAGTTTTGAGATAACATAAATCGTATTTATTATATACTAATTACAATTGTATGATATGTATAGGCTATATAGAGTTTTCAATATACCCATTCATTGTAAATGTGCTTTCGTGTTCTCATGTCGTCCTACAAACTTTCACGTGCCTAATAAATAACGTGAAACAGTTTAATTTGTCTTTGTAAATTCCTCCAGTGTTTAATGTCACAAAACTCTGGCGCCTACTTACACCTTATTACACAGATTGCCGTTCATCACTCCTTGTTATTCAAATTTTGGTATAATTAAAGAGCTTTTTATGGTTGGATTCGGCTGTTTTAGCGTCAAAGTGTGTTTCAGATTAAACACTTTTTGATTTATATGTTACATTTGTATTCGTCTTTCTTTTTCATAACCAATTGGTTTTCCTTATTTATATTTTTGAACAATACTGTACTATAGGTAACTTGCTTTGTTTTTCATTCTTGTGAATTGTATTCTGTGCCATGACATGTAACTAATTACTTATAAGTTTAGCAAATGAGCGTTTGAAATAAAAGTAACTTTGTTCACTAGTCTTGTTCTTAACTGGATTTTTTAGTAATATTATCTTGTCAATAAATAAAGTTGGAATTGCTGCAGTTATGCTTTTTTGTTTTTTTCATAGTAAAAATTAGTTAAAAATTACTTTATTTAAGCATATTTTTCTATGGCACTAAACTAAGACTTTTAATCTAAAAGGGTATGACAGGTTAAATTCCAAAATACGTATGTATCAATCATACATCTAATATCCGTCTAACCATTCCATACCTGTTACTATCGAAAATGTCAAACCGTACCATGTTATCGAACATGCTCCAGATTGACCTGACATCATGAAATACGATTGTTGTTAAATCCAATAGTACATTTGTGTGTTTATTCTCTTTTTTTAACACAAGTAACTATATAGGTGATCAGGAAACATGCTGATTTTGAGAAAGCGCTGACATTAGGATATTTGTATCCCTAACACTATGATTACAAAGGCGCATATTAAGTTTGAAGCAACGGTGTTGTGTACCTGGGCCATGTGTTGCACCATAACCGATACTACCCTCCCTCCTTCCTCCCTCCGCGATTCTACATTTAATTATAATATGATAAACGGCATATCGATGCCGTTTATCCTAGACTAGTGACCCGCCCCAGCTTCGCACGGGTGCAATTCTGATGAAAAGCAGGTTTTTATTATGTATTGTTATTTCCGTCGCTGGAAAGCTCCGATAATATACGCGTTCGATCGCTGCTAAATAATCTGTAATGGGCTGTATAGATCTATATTAAATGAACAATGTATTCAAGGTATTTAATTGGTTAAGGATTAATGCTAAATTGGTTAAAATCGCTTCGAAAATTAGCCATTATTTGTCATAAAAAGTAAATGACAAAAAAGTTATTGTGGGTTATCCATAAGAGATAGACATTACTTTAATAAAACTCGTAGGGTTCAGCCTGCGTTTGCAATGTAAGCGGAAAAATGTAATTATTTACGACATCACATCAAAATCCGTTGCGTAGTTTCAAAGATTTAAGCTTACAAAGGGACATAGGGACAGAGAAAGCGACTTTGTTTTATACTATGTAGTGATTTATCCTAGTCGAAGGAAAAATCATGGCTGTGGAGTGGTCGGGTAATTTGACTGTGGAAGAGGTGCTGAATCTAGTACAGGATAAGATACGCTGATATCCAGTTATGAAGAGGCACGCAAAGCAAATAAGATATTCAAGAAATTCTATTGGTAAACGCAAAAGTAATTATTACACTGCCCTGCGTTGAGAATTACACACCTATCGACTCGGTAAACCCTTAAATAACTTTGAAATACGGTAAGCGTCATTAAACATATCGTATTTTTACTAATATACAAATGTTTCTACAATAGGGACTTTAAAGCTGTCTGAAGCAGATTTATTGCGGTCCCCATGTAGCTCCGATTACAAACGAAAGTTAAAAGTGCGTGATGTACGCGATCGTGGTACACGATCGGGTAACAGAAAAAACTTGTCATTGCATTTGTAAAGGTTTATCGTATGAACAAAAGACAATTGAATTTACACTATAATGCAAGCTTTCTATTTCAGATACTTTACATTTAAATACATTTATGTTGCTATCATGTCGTTCATTTTTCCGTGCTCTTTTTCGCAAAGGCCTCCTCCGAATTCCTGTCAGCTCTGTGCTACTCTATGCCGCCACCAGCTTTCTTTAATCTGGTCTATCCACCTTCTAAAATGTCTTCCTCTTTTCCGTCTTACTGTACCTTGGGCACCAGTTTAATCATGTGTGAATTAACTCTTATCATGTCTGAATTAACACAATAGGCTTAATTTGTTAAACAAAGCAATAGGCGATGTTGGTGGTTTGCGACTTAACGTTCGGAAGTCAACGCAATTTTTTTCTTATTACGTAAATGTTACTGTGTGCTTCTGAGGAAACTGGCAAGTATTAGCTCCAAGAATTCATAATTTAGCATAAAGTGTGTGGCTTTAAAGCTGTTCATAACAAAACTTTCGGTATGCCTGGAAGAGATCGCTTGTTAGCGATAAAGCCACCCGTTGCATCCCTTGTAATTTTTATGTATTGTGTCATTTGTGTTTCTTTGCAACGAAGTGTGAATAAATAGATATAAATAAAAAATATACATAATTTACGTACTATGAACCTGAAGGCAGGTTATTAGGTTAGGTTATTAGCAACGAGATAGATAAGGACAATCCATAGCTAATAGAGGTGTATAGTACTGTTTCTTAAGACGAAAAGAATGTAAGTTAAAATTGTCGCCATGCTAATTAAAACCGTGATTTATAAACTTATTATAAATTTAAAAAGATATCGTATATTTAAAAGATCTTAATGGTCATCGGGATTGATTTAAAGCTAATATCAGGTGTTATTTCGTAATTTCAAAGTATCTTAATGGACTTTACTCTCCCAAATTAAATTTAATCGTAATTGGGGCGTTAATGGTGCTTTTGGTTGCGTATCGACACATATTTTTACATTACAGTATCTAGTGATGTACGCGTTAATGCTTTAAGAAGTTAGAAGAGCGCTTTTAAAATGGATCTAGGGTCTGCTTAAGGATGCCAGATTTCCACGTGTGTATTTAGTTGAGTTGTTGTGATTGATTATTCGAATTCCTAACTTTCGTACTAGCAACTGACTGACGTGAGACTGATCTGAAATTATCGTGATTCATGTGCACTTTTTATTTTTCATATATCCTTTTTGAGTTTAGTTTATTTTGATTCTGTTTAGTTTTGTCTTAATAACATGTATTTACAACATATGTATTTTTGCACTTCTTGCGTACCTTATCACATTTTTTTCTCACAGTGGTTGCCTGGAAGAGATCGCTCGAAAGCGATAAGGCCGCCAGTTGCCCTCCTTTACATCTAATGTTGTTCAATTATTATATTGTAATCCAAAATTATTAACGATTATAAATATATATTTTTTTATGTAATATATTCATAAAAAGTTTTTAAACCGTGCCCTGCAAAACTGCTTACGGAGTTTGACTGCAGGTAACTCGCTTTATATTTTATAAACATATATAATTTAATAATTTATAAACTATGTTTATAAATTATTAAATTAGGTTATTATTTATGCATTAGTTGGTCAGGTGGAGTCATAAACGGTAAAAATTTTGTTTTGCCGGGAATCGAATGTACTACCTCCAGAGACCCACTAAAAAGCCTTGGTAACTCTCTTTATAATTATTATTAATAACGTTTAAAATCTGGAGTGTAGAAAGCCTAGGTATCATTAAAACTAAACAATTTCTCTCAAGACATCTTCGACTTTCATTATTGGCTTCTCCAATGAATTATATAAATTCCCAATACAAAATGTATAACAGGATGTCAAATTGTCAATGTATTTATATGTAAGAGAAATTAAGCATATCCTAGTTCAACTTTCCGCTATTCATCTTCAATTGCTAAGCCATACTACCTGCCCTGTTTGGCGCAAGTAAAAATTTATTAATAAATGTTAAATAAAATGAAACTAAGATGACTTTTTTCATGTCTACCCAAATTTACAATATGATAATACATGTTTATTGTAAAGCACTCCTCCAAAGAATGTAATTTTTCTCTTACTTAAGCCACCTGGATCCAGTATGGGCAGCAGCTGCTTAATAAATTTTATCTGAATGTTGAGTCGCCAGTAGAGAAAGGGGCGAACTCCTTTTCTCGAGTGTTGAGAATCCATTTTTCCAAAATACATATTAACAATCAACTATAATCATAGGTTCTTATACCTGTTATACCTAGCGATCTTCGTTAATAGTTTTTCTCCGATTTTGTTTTAATATAACTGTAGCATAGTCAGTATGTTATATATACTCTAGATATTGTGAATAAATCGTGAAGAAAAGAAAATGTCCCAAAACATGGTGTCATAGAAGTCCATTAGAAAAGTGTTTGTGACACAAATACAGATAGTGTATTTTACCCCAATATGTTTTACTGGGCTGTACACACAGACTTCCGTAAATATTATGTGTAGGTAGGGTTACGCAAATAATTTATGTCCAACTTGTTGCGATGAAGCCGTCTCGTGACATTGCTTTATGAAATACTGACAGTATCAATGAATTCAGGTTGAATGCCAGTCTACGATTAATATAAACTTCAAATGCCTAACTAAACTTGTATTAAATGACTTAATACATACGAATTGAGTATCGACTAAACTTTTTATACATTTTTTCTATTACAATGGATGTTGTAGACGATACCACAATACAATAGTTGGCCCACTGCCTTGAAGTTGGCATATGACTTGTATATATATATATATATATCAGTTGCACCGTGCAACACCTTGTGTAATCATGGGCACGTACACGTTTAAGCGGGGCACGCTTCAGCGGGGCGGGGGTTCATGCGTCTAAAAGAAGGGACCCGACCTACCCCAGCTTTACAAATCAGAGCGAATTGGCCGAAATGACCCTTGCTGTATCAAAGTCCACATCATTCGTAGCCATGGCGGACTGTGATTTCAACGGCTGCTCGTGTGGTGGGAGGCGGATAAGTCTACGCTATTACCATGTCCTGACGCACTCGATGTCGTAGGTTTGAACCCCGATTGAGTACCATTTTTCTTTGTACTGGCAATTTCAGACAAAGAACGCTGTTATAGAGCATCTGAAGCCAACAACAAGAGTTGTATTGCCACTTTATCCAATTAGAGATTATTATCCTGGTTGAAAAAATTCGATATATTATAATATACATCATGTAAGACAAACGCTTCGATTATATAAGTAAATTTTTCTATAAACACTATTTCTTTAAATCGAAAATAATTAAAACGGTTTCTAAGGCGTTATAACTACCTAATGTTGTATCTATAAACATGTTAGTTATCAAAACGTCTCCATTTATTATGTACATTTAAATTGTAATTAACCTTCAAAACTTTCCAATTTGGACACGGTTATAATGAACATTCCCGACATTACAACAACACCGGTAGCAATAAACGGGTGTAGATAAATGTCCGGGTGCACATGATGTATGGACGCCGATCGGCGATTATCGTAATTCATAAATGTGAGAAAATTATTTAATAAAACCTGCTTGAGTACTTAGATTAATTATGCAAGAGTGATGGATTTTAATGGGGTTCACAGTTTAAAAAAATATATGTATTACAGAGCCGGGTTATTGCGAGTACTTTTTTTTATAGAACAGGGGGATATATGAACTATGAGTACTATAAGAATATGGCGTCATTTAGGAGCCGTTCAATTACTAAGCAGATAACCTGCAATGTATCCTCCCCTCCCCTTCCTCTGGTCTGTAAAAGTAAAGAAAGCTTTATAAAAATACTACATAAACGTATTATTTTTTTGTAGGAATGCTCGAAAATGCATTTCGTGTTCAAGCATAGGCAATGTGTGGATAATATGTGTAAAAAACGTAAATAATGACTGTTGACGTAATCACCAAATAAGATTATCAGACACACACACATCCTATAGGCAATACTTCAACGGTAATTTATTTACAACATAAGCAACCCTATTTCCGTCCCTACGTAGTTCCTCCCTAGAAGGGAATGGCCATACCATATGCAAATTAATATTTAAAAGAATTATTATTTTGTAAATCAATCAAATCAGCAAATTAAAATTAAATCATGGGATAGTGAACTTGTAAATATAAAATAAAAATATAAGTTTTGTATCTACGCATGGTTTTCAATTTTTAATAGTTATTAATTTAGTTAAATTATATGTACAGAACCTTAATTTCATCATCACAAATATTTATTTATTTATTAGCCACAGTACGATATAACAAAACCCCGGTATAATAATAAACAGAAATAGTATGTATTCGAAAAAATAGTAGAGAGAAACCTGTTCCGTGTCATCTCCCTCCAATTGCTAGATATTTTTGGGCCTGGGCCAGCAGTATATATTCAGAATTTTTACATCAGCGTCAACGCGCTTGGATCGCCACTAAAAGCTGTATATTTTTTATACGTGGGTAATAGAAGATAGCCATAAAACATTGACAATTAATTACCACGTGTGCCACGGCGGCTAATTAAATGAAACCTTTTTTAATTTATCACCTACCCTCAGGGTGGCTTATTTATCGCTATATTTGTGACAAAACGCCTGTTCGGCCGCACTGTTCAAACGCGATTTTATTACGCTGATTTAGTATCGTTATAATGTTTTTTTGTAAGATTGATGGGATTCTGTGGTAGGAACAATGATTACTACTTAGAAATTTGTTCAGTGTTTTATAGCAGGACAAAGATCTTCCGTTTATACGTCATTATCGTAAATTTCAATCTTTTAAAGAGGTTTTTGTTATATAAACATACAGCATATGCAATTATGTACAAAAATATATGCTAACAAGTACCTAAGTTGAAATGCTTTGATATATTTTATTTATCAACTTGACTGCCTCTGTAGATAAAGTTAACTCGTAGAATATAAGTGTGGTTTAGATTTCTGACGAAACGGTTTTGTTACTTAATGAAATTTATCAAAAAACCAATACCTATGTATTTTGAGTAACGAACGGGACTAATCAATGTGATACATTTATGGATAGCTATTAATATAATACATTCGAAAACAATATTAATACATATTGTTTTCGAATGTATTACACAAATATAGTGGATTTTAGTTTTTATTATATAATCTATTTTAATCACGTATCGGAAACGGCAAATGGTTACAAGTAATGCGATACGCGGAACCGCAGTCTGCGTTCCGTAGCTAAAATAAAATTCGGAAGGAAAGTCATTATGGTTGGCTATTTGTAGAGTTTTGCGGTCACGCATATGTGTCGGTTTTAATAAAGTAGTCTAAAAAAACAATGGCGCTACAACCTCCCCTGTACCAGCTTCTTCTGCTTAAGTTCCCGGTTGCCTAAATTTAATGCCTTCCTCACGGTGCTTTCCCGTTACATGGTGCACGTGCACGTTAAATGGGTAAGACAGAAAATATATTGGTGCACAGCCGTCTTAGCCTACATTTTTTTTCTTTATTTTTTACAAAATAATATAGTATATTACGATATGTTACATTAGAAAACTGCTGTGGTTTGTATGTCACTAAATGTAACTATAGCAGTCTTGTTTAGGAGCGCGACAAGTGCATGTAAAAGTAGTTTTTTTAATTTAGAATTTATGTTGGTTAGTGTTAGGCTATCTGTTATGTGATTGGGTTGACTATTTATTAGCCGCGGTAGCAAATAGAACGTTCGATTTTCAATCCTTAGACAATAAACTCTATCTCGCTTGTATCTTAACTCGAAACACAGTTAGGAAATGTATCTAACGATACTGAATATTATTTTAGATAACTAATTGTAACTTTAGTTATAAGAAGCAACAAGGCATCATAATATTCAATTATAAGGTTTTCCTAATGCCCTATAAACAGTATTGAATTATAAACCAAATATACGAATTTCATAACAAACTTGGGATGTTTAATGTTAATCACTAGGTCCGTATATAGGATATTATAATAATAGTTGACGCCTTCCGGGTGCAGACGTGTTATTTAATTAGTTTACGAGTAACTCGATCGGTTATTGGCTTAGTGTCTATGCGTCTTTGTATGGGTCAGGTATTTTGTAATAAGGCAAACTGAGTGCCAAGTGCACACCATGATAGTCGTTGTTTTATATTGATCCTTGGACCTAATCACCCAAAACTACAGAAATTGGAGGCTAAATTACTTACTTTTACGAACCAGGCACGTGGAAGATCTATTTCCGTTTTAAGATCTGACAGACATGTCAATGACGTTTTATCTTAATTAAATGTCACTTGAGATATCTTAAGTAGTGTGTTTTGGGGCTTTAGACAAAAATATTTGGCATTGGACTGTGGAACATTTCACACATTTTATTGCCATCAGTAGCGATGTCTGTCATAAATTGCTTATAAGGCCAATTTTTTTTATAAATCGTTATGTTGCAATCAGTCAGCTATAGTCTAGCTGCTAGACTATGAGCAGCTGTTAGGTATTCAGAGCAAAATCTCCATCGACACTGCTCCACTCTGTCGACCGTGTCTATCAAGACTTAGAATTTTTCGCAAAGGCCAAATATATAGAGATTTGTAGCATTGATTATTGATAAATATGATATATTATAATCCATTAATTTATTAATTTCAGCAACCCGATGAACTGGTTAAATCGGTGAAATTGACGTCTCGGGAACGACGGTTCATCAAATTTGCGAGTGTGGAGTATGGAGGACAGCTTTATATGACCCCTCAGGATTTTTTGGAGTCGGTGGTCGAGCAGGAACCTCGCCGTAAGTCCTTACATATAAAAAATTTAAGTCACCTGGCCGTATCTATATGATTTGTGCGGTTGCCACGAATGGCTTGATTGTATTCATCACTGTCATAGATAAATTGACGTAAATAAATTACTATTATTGAAGAAAGAAATTCATTTCCTTATTTAATAAACAAGTTGGTGATCTGCATATAAATCTCTCTTCCATACACAATTTTTATTAGGTACATTTGTAAAACAACATTTTTATAAATGTTCTATCACGTGTCTTTTAAAAATATGGCAGATTTCTTCAAAGATTTACGCAATGAACTTTGAAATAAGAATCTCGTCAAAAGCAATACGTTGAAAAACTCTCGCAATGAAAGTGTTGATAAACGTGAACCATTTTGAATTTATTTTATACAAATTATACTTCATTTAATTTGCGAGTCATCAGTATTAAACATATACGTTCTCAGTATTTTCAAACTCACCTTCCAAGTATTCCCTATTAGTTACCAGTATGAGTACTTAGAACCCTGTTACCTGTCGACAGCTCGCCTAAAACGACGCGTGCTCAGCGCTAAAGAGATTGAACAGCTGCGCGACTCAACACCGCAACTGAAACGGGGCTCGTCACAAATGTTTCGCAATATGAGAGATAAAGGTACTTTAGAGTATTTATGCTTTGTAAATGTTTAGACATAAAACTATACTCTTACCGCCTCTCTAGCTTAGTATAGGACATGGTGCCCTCGGGTTTTCCTTCCTCTGGTCAAAATCTCAATGAGACGGGAAAATTAAGAGTTAATTATTACTATAACAAATTAAAAAGTACGTGACTCGTACTTCTCTTGTAAGGTGCGTGCGGGAGCCATGACAGTATGCTGGCAGTAATAACGGAAAGCTGGATTACCCCTAACATGGGTCATTGCAATGTATCAATGTATTCAATTTGCATTAATATACTTTAAAGCTAATAAATTCATATAATGTAAGGGCAGTATTGTAACTAACACACTAATGACCATGTGGTCTTATTGTCTGCTTGAAGAAATAACTAAATATTATTATTGTTTACTATAAAATATAAGTATCACACGTATCGTCTTGGGCTTTTTGGTATGTTTTTTCTAAACATTCATAAAATTCAGAACCAATTTTATTCACCATTTCTCTATGGAAATTAGCGTTGATGTATGTAATATATAACCAGTATGTTTCGTTTTTAGTAGTTTAACTAAAATCATATTTAAATATTTCAGGAATTATTTCATACACGGAATACCTGTTTCTTCTCTCCATTTTGACAAGTAAGTTTCAGTTATGTTTAATTAACTCGAGAGTTTTAACTATAATTGTATACCATTGTATTGTATTCAATATTTTATATACTACTAGCAGACTCGGCCAAGCGTTGCTGAGGCTAAGATTTTGGTTATATGTATTACATACTAGTAAACTATTCACGGGAAACGCTAGGAGAACTTATTTGGAAGGAATAGCTTATGTGAAACGTTGGTACAATTCTAACAGCGCCATCTGTTAGAATTGTATCAAATAGTAAACAAATATTTGCAATAAAATAAAATTGCGACTATAATTAAAGATCTAAGCTACCTATCTCTTAAGTTGGATCAAACTGCTCAGGGTGTGCCAATTTAATTTAAAATTGGTTCGGTAGTTTAGGAGTCCATCCCGGACACTATCGTGACAGGAGATTTATATATATTAAGATTGATTATTGATTCATTTGCATATCTACAAACACGAAGAGACCTCGCCGCGTTTCTTGAGAGGATCCATATGACCCGATTATATTGCTAGGTACTATTCTAGCCCCTTATGCAGACTCGCATTGATGTGACCGTTAACCCTGGAAACTGTCCCACGACATGGCTAGGAAAATCCTATTTTTCGTTTCGTTATGTTGAATTTAGCTTAACTTCTAAAAAAAAATAAACAAATATATTTTCTAATATAGTGTATTAATTTTCATAAATTTTTCTTTCAGAGCCAGCATCCGGCTTTCAGATCGCCTTCAATATGTTCGATACTGATGGTAACCAAAGGGTGGATAAGAATGAGTTTCTAGTCGTAAGTTCTACGTCTCTATTCATACCAGAACAAACATTATATCAATATACAAGAATAATTTGTCATTAATTCATTAGATAGGAGATACACCTCAAACATAAAACTAAACATATTTATTTAGGTAATTGAAAGAAGGAAATAACTTTATTAGACACAATAAACAGGAATATTTAGATAGAGTGCACTGGCATCTACACATTCCCAGTTTAATATTATATGTGGCATGATGTTATTGTATTTGTTATATAGGTGTATGGATGCATATTAATTTTTCGGAATTTTAATTACCCTACCATCTATATATTTTGCAATAAGTTAGAAATGAATTTTATTTTTCTGTTTAATAAGGTAAACGGAACATCATAATACAATAATCTTATGTCTTGTTATAATATAGTATCTCCATTGCTGTAGTTTAAAAGTTTGGACAGAGTAGTGAGTAGTGAGCACTTTATTTTCTATTTTTTTTGTTATTAAGGCAAAGAAAATTATAGATTAAAAAAAATACATTTCAATTTAAAGATTTTGAATTTGGAACTAAAATTAAAAATTAATCTTTAAAAAAAATTTGCCTTAATAAAATAGCACTTAGTTTGATTTATATTTAATAAAGGTGCCGGAAACTCTTTATATAGCTGGGGTGACCATTTCTTTAGGAATTTATGTATTTCCCATGTTGCATGGTATTTAGATTCAACGGCTGCTCGGTGGTTCAGTGAAGGAGAGAAAAGATTTGGACATGTACACTCAACGAGCAGTGAGTTCGATATCGTGTGAAAATATTTATTGTGGATCGCTTCTGTTATAAAGTTACAAAAATCAACTAAAAATGATTTTCAGTTTTAATCAATTAAAATGCGATCCATGATAAAAATATTTGTTTGAGTTAAAATTGTGTCTTAACCACATCGTCGAATTACTGCTCTTAACATTACGACTTACAACATATTTCTAAAATTACATATTTAGATGACGATTTTTCTGACGGTTTAAGTTATCAACAATTGTAAAAAGTCTAAATATTGCATCAGTCCCGCCCAAGGAGTATTTAATCCTAATGCTAAGATTCAAAATTTAGCGCTTAATTTAATTTACGTATGTTCAATTCGTTTTTGACACGAAGTCATTGTTCGATATTGAATCTTGCTCCACTCAGAGACGTACCGTCAACATGAATAATTGATGATTCGAAGTGTGACTTTGAAACAACGCTATGTACATAAACGCTTTATGTATTTTTAATTTTTAATTTTGTAATTTGTAAATATATAACTTATACACAATTTATTTAAATATTATGTATGGCTTTGTAGCTGCTTTCTCTAGTTTCTGCGAACTCGGTCAAGAATAGAGAAGAGATGAAACCGGCTAAATCTTCGAGTGTAAGTTATAAGGAGTGTATTCGTGTTTGCTTTTAAAAGAAATAAGAAGAGGAAAACAAAAAAAAAATATTTCTGGCCTTAATGTGTGAGTGCGGCCATTTGCATTATTCGTAAAATGTCCTATGTGAGCGTACGACTCATCCTGTGGTCGTTCGTTCACTCGCTCGTACGGTAAAGGAAAACCGGCAATTTGACCCAAAAAGCTGACGGTGTATGTAAAGCACGGTATATCACTTAATTGTCAATCAGGAAAACAAATTATCACTAAAACAGATACAGAAGCCCCAGACCAGTGGTATTTTTTATAATAATATATATCAGAAGTGATGGAAATTGTTCTCTATGGCATAGTTTATAAAGATATAAATATTATAGCGATAGTAATAATTTTATTGACTATATTGTCGTGTTTTGTTTGTTGTTGGAAAACGTTTGATATTTTGATAATATATCCAATTATGACAAATTTAGTTTTCCTGTCCTTATTTTTTGCTCAGAATTGTTTGTGGTGGTTGACAACTACATAACTAATTATTCAATTAATTACTTATAAACTCATCTCTCATTTGGTAATAACGATCTATAGCATTATGCTGATTTAACAGACCATAATGCAATAACGAGTTGATTCCTTTCCTTTAAATACATTTTTGGCTGCAGTGTTTAAATTTTGTTAAATTTTGTTGTTTGTTGTTCGTTTTGAAGGGTTTAAAAATATACGCAACTTATAAATTAACATTTTATTTATATTAAGAAATGTGTAGTTTTACCCATTATTTTATATTCATACTAACTTAGATAATTATTATGAATAAGCTAGCTAAATGTAAAATATAACAAAGTCATTTATTAATATAAGGTAACACAATGGACGTCAAAAAAGAAATATAAATTAAATGCTTCTAATTTAACATTTACTGCCACACGTCATGTAATTCGAATTTTAATACCAAACTCAGTTTAAAAACATTTTACTAATAACTGGCACTTTAACATAATAAAAAATCACGTTTTGGATTATATTCAAGTAATACAATCGTATATATTTTACTCCATTTCTCAATTTTCTTACTTAAATTCTCTTTCTATGACTTTTTTCTAAGTGATTTTTAATTAGTTCGAACCATGTTTTAACAATATTTACGATCTTGCTCATAAAAAGTATATATTAATATAATAAAATAAAAAATAAAATAATATAATAATTTAAAGATAAACTAAAATATTCATTTCAAAAACTAAAGTATTGTAAGCCTTCTTAATGACAAATGTGTGTTTCTGATACACTAAGCCTTCTCTGACCATCAAACCAAAACATAAACGCAACGCGTGACTCTTCCAAAAATTTTATATACTCATAAAAATTTCAGATGGAAAAGATATTTAGTTTCGCTTGGAGAGACAAACGCGGTATTAACGAGGAGGTGAAAGTGGAGAAGAATGGAGAAGAGAAGGGGAAAGAGGGCAGGGAGCCCCAAGAAAATTACATCAATGACGATCAGGGACTTCAGAGGAGGCACAATGTGGACACGATGCTTCAGGTGTGTAGCTTATATTAATATTTCCTCAATTAGAAAATCTAGTAATAAATTTACTTATATGGAGTGACTTGGCTATTTATTTTGGATCGCGAGACCTCAAAGTAAATGAACGAGCATGGATTCTAAATAAAAAAACACATTTGGTAATGTATAACTCTAGATGGTCTTGGCGTTATTCTTCTGTTTGTTTGACCAAATAAAGAAACAAAAAGAAGACAGTCGCAAATTATTGTCTTTGTTTAAATTTATTTAAAGATATCCTAAAAGCTACATACATTTTATTATGTAAAAAAACTTGTGTTGACTAATTTATAATTAACTGTAGCTGCATTTGCAAAAATCAGTGGCGTGGCAATGTATTGCCTTTCCGATTTTCCTTAAAAAATAAAAATAAAATACGTTTATTTTGGAACATAGGATCATAAGAGTATCACTTATTTCACGTCATTAAATTCGAGCCTGTTGGCATCCCTACTCATCGGCAAAGAAGACAGAAGGCCGAGAGAAAAAGCCGGCGTAAAAAACTCTCAAACCTTCATCTTCACAACCTTCTAAAAAAGGTTCTAATACATTTCCAATGTTTCAGGTACATTTCTTCGGTAAGAAAGGCAACAACGATCTGAAGTTTGAAGGTTTTCGCCTGTTTATGGAGAATTTGCAGACGGAAGTGTTAGAGCTTGAATTCCACGAGTTTTCTAAAGGTAAGTCAAAAAAGGTTTTGTTTTCTTTCTAAATGTAACATTCATTCACGCAACGATTGAATCGTAAACATTGTCTCTTATAAAGTAATCTTTTCACATTTTTAAACATTAATTAGTTATGTTATTATCCCTGTTTGGATTAAGTAAAAATCTTACAAAGAAACTTTATTTGACTTTAAATACAATTTTACTGGGTATATATTATTTAGTTACTAAAAGGGAAAGCAACGCATCCAGTTAGCTTAATTAGCTGTTCAATTAACTGCCTAGCCGTTTAACTAACGGCCTGAAAGATACACTACTCTCATTGTAACAAATACTGTAGTTATTTTAGTTGACATTTCATCATAATGTAAAGGTTGTCCGGTTGTTTTTAGTTCTAACTAAAACTAGTGCTATAAACGATTATCTAGTAAAATTAGCGACAACATTAAAAATCTATAAAATAATTGTAATATTTGTTTCTTTTAGGTCACGAAACAATATCAGAAGTGGATTTTGCGAAAATACTCCTCCGTTACACGTATTTAGATACAGATGAATACGACATGTATCTAGATCGATTATTGGACCGGGTGAAGTACGGGCAAGGGATCACGTTTCACGAGTTCAAAACGTTTTGTCAGTTTCTGAATAATTTGGAAGATTTCACCATAGCCATGAGGATGTATACGCTGGCTGATCATCCGATATCTAAAGGTTTACAATACTCATATTTGACAAAGATTTTTGTTAATATTCCAGCTTTATTACATTTCAATGAGATACGTGCACCATATACGATTTTCCGTTTATTTATTTATAACTAACATATGCCAACAAATTACATTCAAGCACAAACACATTTTTTGTTATTAAAATAAACTAACTCATTCGAAGACGTATAATTCTGTTAAATAAAATGTCTCACTAACAATATAAAGTCTGTTAGAACTAAAAAAAAGTTTTTTTTATTTGCATTCTTTGGTCTCTTTCTACCGAACTGTGCTTACGCTCTGTTAGTAAGAGATGAATAGTTTAGTTAAGATAGTGCAATTATGTAGTTTAAGTTCTTATAAACAAGAGTCATCTCTCTCTTTGCATGAGTAGTCTGGCGTAACGTGAGTTAAGTATATTATTAATCAACACCACAGGCTACAAAAAAATTGGAATAATTTTTTTTTTTAATTGGAAATATGAAATATAGTTACTCAAATACACATAAACACTATTTTTTTCTCATTAAAATATTTTTAATAACACAAATATGGATGTTTACTATATTAAATAGTCATCTTATATATAAAATTCTTGTGTCACGGTGTTAGTAACCGAACTCCTCCGAAACGGCTCGACCGATTCTCATGAAATTTTGCGTGCGTATTGGGTAGGTCTGAGAATCGAACAACATCTATTTTTCATCCCCCTAAATGTTAAGGGTGGTCCACCCCTAATTTTTTTTATTTATTTTTTAGACAAAATTTTTCGTTTTTATTTTTTTACGATACACCATACAAATTTACATGCAACCCTAAATTTTCACCCCTCTACAATCATCCCTTATGTTTTTTTTGTTAATTATAAACTTTAATTTTTGGCACAAAAACATGGCAAAACAACGTTTGCCGGGTCAGCTAGTATTATATAATATAGTTGAGATATTATTTTCCAGATGAATTTCACCGGGCGGTAAAAATATGTACTGGAATCGCTCAATCGGAGCACTTAGTGAGTACGGTGTTCGCGATTTTCGATGCGGACGGAGACGGGTTATTGAGTTATAAGGAGTTCATCGCTATCATGAAGGATAGACTTCATAGGGGATTTAAGGTATATTCAATTTGATTCATTATATATTAAGAGAAAGAATAATTGTTCCGGATTGGACCCAAAAAACAAATCTTACAGGTATAAATATAAACCAATTTTAAATACCTGTAAATTACACTAACTGGTGTATTACATATGTCCAGAAATAAAAAAATCTCTAAACCGATGATGATAAAACTTGAACTTGATGCTGATCCAAATCGTCATAATACTGATTTCACAAATCTGTTATGGTTGTTTATTTTACCAGCTCCAAAAAGGAGATTACTTGTGGAAGGTTTTTAGGATGTGTATGTCCACCAATTTTATCCGCTTATACCAAGGGAGCGTTCAAGTACGTCACGCAATTTTTGGAGTACTTGACCCCCCCACCCCTTTAAACCATGTAACGCGTCGTAACATTTTACTGTACCCAATAGTGAAACGTTTCGCTACCACCCAGTGACTCATTAAACCTAAAAGTTACCATCTATATGGTTTAAAGTATCGGAAAGTTGAAAATTATATTAAAAATTACGCATAATTCAATCCCCGCCCCACATCGTAATAATATTACATACCAAACCCCCCCCCCCCTCCCGCATGATTCGCTTGAAAAATTTGCTTTTTATTAAAACCAGATATGTTCCAATTTAAGAGTACAAGTTCAAATGTTTTTTAGGGTTTTTTTTTTTAATTTCGTATAACCATGTAATGATGAATAATTACCATGGATAGGAGAAGATAAGTCAATCTTTTTATTCCAGTCTTCAGCGAAAAATGAAGGATGGGAGGCCTTCAAGTCGTGCGTCAAACAAGAAATGAAAAGCGCAGTTTAAATTATTTATATGCTAACTTAATCAAAACCATAGTGTAGAAATAATACATTTTATTATGTATTCATTGCTGTGAAGCATACCTGTGAAACGGGTTAATAGCATAATTTATTTATTTGCACAGAAAGTTACCGTCTTTATTTATTATTATGTAATCTAAGAGATTATTATTATTAACAAACTATTACTTTAATAATTATTGAATTATATTTACAATTTATAAAAATTAATTTTGACGTAATTTGTCTAGATCTCTTAATGCGAGTCTCCTAAGTATAAATGCTATATACATACATACATATATAATTAGACTGGCTTGCCTCTATGCTTTATACCCCTTATCGATGAACGCTTCTCAAATTTTTAAACAGTATTTAATTTTTTTACCTATAAACGAAAATCAATCTTAATGTTTTAAACAATAGGTACTCAATATGAACAGCGTCGAAACCGATTGACAGATAAGATGGCGGATGAGTAAGTGTTATTTGTTAATTAAATGACTTTTTCTTTTTAACAATTAAGAAATTCAGAATATAAAATGGTGTCTGAACAGACCAGCGCAATTGGTATATTTATGTTATAGAATTAAATTTCTTAATTACTTAACAGCATACGATTTTATCAGTAAGATATTTTAAACGTTAAGAGTTTGAGAGCGGTTCAGTTGAAGGGATAATAGCCTAGCGATTCAAGAGAATAAAAAAAGTTTTTAATGTTGTGTATTTTACTAATATAATTTAACTACTGTACGTAACTTGAAAACTTGTTTTGTGGAATATTCATTTTAATACATCTATGAGTATGCCAAAGTATAAAACGCGAGTTTAAGGTGTTAAATATTTCTATAAAATCGTTCAAAAAATCCATGCTAGAACACCACGAACAACATGAAAATCTCGAACGATTCTGTTTGGAAGGCTAGGTCACATTTATGGAAGATTTTCTAAATATCAAAGATCATCGGTACTTTTTAATTTCCAATTTGGGTACAGTTATCTCGGTATCCGTAGCGCTGATGTTGCAATTACGCTTGCGTTACTAAATCTCACCTAACGCAGTCGCTATTGGGAGTTGCATAGCAGCAGTGCAAACATACAGAACTGTCATAAAGTTCTTACTCCGGACTTGTATATTTAGGGCCTGTTTCACAATGTATGGATAAAGTACCAAATAGCTATGCAATACATAAATTATTTGATAGATACAAGTTCCGAATAAGATTTGGCATTTCATGACGAAAAGCGCTATGTGACAGTCGTGAAACGCAAAAATACTGTGTATCCTGCCAATAAGTAATAAATAGCTTATTTGGAACTTATCCGGACATTGTGAAACAGACCCTTATTATATCAAAGTTATCGATACGATAAGTGTATATTATAGTGAATTGTAACGCTTATTTAAAAATAAGTTTAACGCTTAATAATAATTTAAATGAATTAAAAAATAATTAATCTGCTTAACTAGATTTTAATACCTCAATATATGCACAAAATTATAAAATATTTAAAAATGCTATTTATCAGTGAGATTTTTGTTGTATTTTTTTTTGTCGGGTTGTTGTTTAATAAATAATTGTCATGGCTAGTAAGTTTTGTGTTACTGTCAAACTAGAGCTCCAATATACGAACCGTGATTGCTACGAAATATCATTCTAAATATATGTTAGGTATATGTATCGAAATGTGCTTGACAGCCGATTTTTTTCAAAGAAATGAAATTGTAAAGCAACAATTTCTATTGTCACCTTTAATGATAGTTAAAATAAAATCCAATGATATAGTTATCTTCCTATTAGTGCGTTTGTTAAGGGCTTTTAATAATATAAGATCTGTTTACAATTATTCACTAAATTATTTTACTTTAACAGGCACAACTAATGCGATATACTTAGTATAGATAGTGTAGTCCACGGAGATGCGCCCCACTATTGCTCCTAACCGTTTATACTACTTTTATGTGTGCAAGCTAGCTTCGATGTTCGGTACACACGCACACTAGCATAAACCGCTGATGGCTCGCAACTGACGGTGAGAGCAAACACCCCGCACCCCGCGATCCCCTCAAGTAAAATTTGGTGGGGCGCGTCTTCGTGAATTGCAGTATCTATATAGACCTGCTACTCTATAAATTTACAGACCTCTATAAAACTTTAATAGATTTAAATAACTAGAATTGATTTTATTTATCATATTAAAAATCGTGATCTAGCTCAATTTCTAACTTTTAATATAGCGCTGTAGAAGTTCAGTGAGGATTATAAATTAATATTATAATAGATAATTACTAACCTACTGGCCATAAATATTGTTTACTGTGTACTTAATTCTGGTTGTTATTAACAGTATTAATTATGAAAATGTTACCATTATTATTGTTTGCTAGTCATATTATAAGTCACTGAATAAAAAGTCACTTCTAAACTTCATTATTTGTTTAATTTATAGCAACCTCTACTAAAATTTAGCAAAATGTTTTATACAAATCACGAAGTTTGGAGATGCTTATGCAATTCTTTGGTGTTTTATTTCTTCCGCCTTATAAGTTAATCCTTACATCTTAATGTATTTGCAGTTTCGACGTATTGCATTTCACACAGAACGAAATGCATTAAAATTTGTACAAAGAATGCATTGATTATAGATAATAGACCAATTATAAATAATAAGGAATTGAATCTGGATGACACAACTGCATTTCTTGGAATCACCATAGATTCAAAACTTCACTGGTCCCCTCATATTAACGGCTTGGCGAAGACTTAGTTCGGCAGCTTACGCGGTTTAAAAATTCGCTCACTGAATGATGTCGATACAGCTAGACTTGTGTATTTTAGTTAATTTCAAAGCTTAAGGACTTATGTCTTATTATTATGGGGTCATGCTGCTGATGTCGAAACTGTTTTCATCCTGCAGAAGAGGGCTATTTGTACAATCTATAATTTTAAATGTAGGGAATCTCTCAGAGACAAATTCAAGGAAATTAAATAATACCTTTCCCTCGCAATATATTTATGAAAATAGGATGTATGTTTACAAAAATAGTAATAAGTTTACTAGAATAGAACATACTCAGGTTGGAACAAACGCAGGCTGCAATTTCCCCGTATAGTCTAGTCAACAAGTTCAAAAACGTGAAAAATAAAATAAAGGTCCTAAAAATACGAGCGATGGGTCATTCGATTCGGAATCACCGCTAGAAAATTGTTTTTGAAGGATTGTGGTGCAGGTTAAAAATTGCAATTGTTATTAACAACGTAAGATGAAAAAAATGATATTTCGTTTTTTGTTAATAACTCGAAAAAACATTAACATTTAAGCAAAATATCGTTAGGGAGGAGGAAATTTCCAATAAAAAGCTCCAAACTCCTGGAATTGTATCTCCATTATTTATAATTTTAATTAGACGTTGAAAATAGGGCTCCGCGCGGCAGTTACGGCATGCGCGCGCCGCCGCTAAAGAGAGCTCAGACTTCAGATAAAGGTGATTTTAAAAATTCTAGCACCAGCATTAGTTCCAGGCCCTTTTATCAACTAGATAATTGCTAACTTTATAGTAAGCCTTTTTACACAGCTTTTCTTTAATACATTCTTAAATATATTAAAAGGCAAAAATAAAAGAGCCTCTGGTATTAGTAGTTGGTATTTCCGGGTACTGCCTCAAAGGCAGAACCCGGAAATATTTTGTCCCGCCCAAGGGACAAACCTAAAAATCATGGCTGACCAAAACTAAAAAAAAAAAAAAAGTTTGTACTCTATTCCCACTAAACAGGGCGTGCGGAGCCGAAAGCACTCACAGCCGAACTGATATCTCTAACCGTTTAAAAGTTAGCTTTCGCAAAACCGTAGCTCATTAACTTATCACCACCTTATCAGCTCCTATTTCCTGCACGAAATTCCCAGTCATTATCTAATGAATGCCTCAGTACTAATGCATCGCGTTATCTACTTTCCTACATTCACTAACCCAACCTATGGCTTTAAATGAAAAATAATAAATATATATTTAAAGTAACCTAACGTACGATTCTAAACAAATTATAATAAATATACCTAACCTTTAACACCACTACCTTTAAATATAATTAGATGTAAGGGTTACATGGTAAAATAAAACATTTTTATTCCAGGTATTATTTTTTATTTATATGTTCATTATATTTCTATACAAATTTACTAGCACCATATCATTATTCACTGAGTCACATGTGAAATTTCTAAGCAAGTCTTCTAATGTCATCCCCCTGGACTTGTAATATAAATATACCAAACAGTACTCTCCACACACCGCTGATAGATAATCTTGAACCGTAACGCTATTGTACCTCCACATGCAAGAATTCCTCCTTAAAAACCCTTCTATTGCCTCAATAGGTTTACGTCCAAATGAATCAAAATATTCACCAACTCTTTCGACGCTTATATGTACAGCCACCCAATGAGACCCCGGCTGTGAATCAGGGTCAAGATTGCATATTATAAATGCTGGCACCTGAGCATAAATTGGCAATCGATTTGAAGGATATACGTTGCTTTGGAGGCTGGGATGTATCATACGAAGACTCATTTGTACTTCTAGTGTGTTCATACTTTAATACGCGTTTACTCCGCTACTCTTTTGCTCTTTAACTGACTACATTTCTAACTATCAATTCATATTTGTACCAATGAATTCATTTAAACCCACATAATATGATCTCAACAGAAGTAATGAGTCTTTTTATTAAACAAGTAATGAGGTAAATAAAAACCATGTCATATTCGTTTAGGTTATATTTTATTATTCTTAATATCATAATTACATAAGTGATTGCTTAACTACTATAATCCACACATACATTTCTGTTCTTATCTATTTCTATAATATTTGAAAACTCTGCGTAAACTACACAGTTAATAGTTTCAGTCAATGCGCTCTCGAATCTTACTTCCATTCTTACACTACCATGGCGAACAAGATTCCAATGCACATTAGAGTTAGCCGACAAGTCAGGTGTTAAATCAAAAGCTAGTAAACAGTATCCATTTGAATATTGCTCCCTCGATATTCCATTACCTTCGTTAAGAAAATGTATACCGGTGCCTGAGTACAGGGTGTGGTATGCGCTCGTAAATACATCGTTTGGAAATGATGGTTGTAACGATTTTGAAGGTATCTGTTGACCATCTATATATAGGCTAAATGAGCAAATACCAAAATTTTCAAAGTTGAAAGGATTTTTAACATAACTACCGTTGAATGCTGTATTATTCACAAAACCTATAATACATCTCTTAGGAACCTGCCCTAAAAATATATTGTCCAGTGTTTTACCCTGCACACCAGACGGTATGGTCAGGACTTTCACTTCACCTCTTGTTATAGGATATTTAGCTGTAGTAGTGGCAAGAACCTTTTGATGGGCTATTAGTATTGATGGATTAATTTTTGCTCTGCGTATTATTAAAGTTGCATCTGTGATACAGACTTTGTACTTATTATCCGCATTCTGTGACATGAGGTTAAATGTTTCTCTCGATCTCACTAATTTTATAGATAATTCGACCCCGTTAATGAGGAATTTATCTTGATTGAATATATCCCCATGTAAATGCCCAATCATTTCAACATCCTTACCATCCTTTGAAAGTTTTTGTCTTTTGTAAAAGCCCTTGTTTGCCTCATTAGTTTCATTCATTTTTCCAGCTGTATCCTTGTACCATAAACCACGTGTCAAATGTGATTTTTTGGCGGATGATGAATAATTTAATAGAGTTTCTATGAAAGCACGATATGCATAAGTATTATTTGGGGGTGACACAAGTTTTTGGTTTAGGTAAACATCCAATTGGTTAAATAAAGAATGTAACCAATTATTGACTGGTGCCACTACATTAGCTGCATTAACTACAGAACCGTCTTGATTTTTAATTTGAGCCTTGAGATGGAGTAGTGTAAACATTTTTTTTTTCAATGTTCTCTGAAATCGTTCTACTATACTTGCTTTTATATCTGGATTATTTGTAGTGTAATAATTTATATTTTTACTTTTTAAATAAGTTTTGACATCCTTAGATACAAATTCCGTGCCCTTATCTGATTGAATATGTCTAGGAACAGTTTTAGCTTCATCAAAGATGCTAGTAAAACACGTTTTTATTGTGTATGAATCCTTCTTTTTCATTGCTCTAACATAAGCATACTTACTAAAGGCGTCAATAACACACAAAATATATTTATATCCATCATTATATTGCATGTAAGTTCTTAAATCACTTAAATCAGCTTGCCACAATTCATTAATATTTGATAAAATATATTTATTACGCGGGAATTTTTTTATAACCGGTTTATGTAATGTATATGTTTCTTGAGACTGCAACCATTTCAAAACATCACTTTTTGAGATTTTTCCATTCATTGCCTTTGTTAACTTATAGACACTGCTGTAACCGGCTGGATGTGAAATATCATAATAGATGCGATGTAACTCTAATACGGGGTCCATTTCTCCCAATCCCTTTTGTTTCTCAATTTATTGATGTATTTAGATTGAGTTGGCGTTGAAGAAACCTCAGTTTGTGGTTCTTGAATCAATGTTTTATCTATACTTTTAAGGTTAGATATATATTTGATTCTTTTCAGATTACCAATGTATGTTAGTGGGGTATTTATATCATTTAAAAACTTGGCGAATATTTCCCAACCGATTGGATCGGATCTCTTCGAGGGTCTTAAGATGTCATTCACTAAATCTATAATATTACTTCTTGGTATCTCTTGTCCACTAATGACAACTGTTCCATTATTATTCCATTGCAATTGATCTGTTTTATTTAATATTGTATCCATCAATAATTCACCCCTCCTCATATAAGTTTTAGGAATTAATTTTAATATTTCTTTAGGTGGTAACCCATATGCGATGTCTTCACCCGTTGAGGGTTGTTTAACATTTAGCATTTTTTCATTTTCACTAGTAGTTATATTATTGATGTTACGGTTTTCGTTAGTATTATCATTTATTACCTTTTCAGTTATTGTTATTTCTTGAGGTTGACGTTCTTCCTTGGAGTAATGTAAGTATCTTTGTAAAATTTGTAGATAAAGCGCCCATTTTTCGCGATCATCCAATTTACTTGATATAATTTTTTCCATTTCTAAATCCAATCTACTTTGCGGTGTTGCTTTATTTTCATTCTGATGTTTCAGTTTATCAATAAAGTCTTGCTCAACGAGAAGCATTTTTTTGTGTTCATTGTGATTTATTAAAACAACTTACAAGGGTGCTTAGAATTGTACCCAAAATTATTGGAAGAAAGGACCCTCCTTTTTGTATTAATATATTTTTCCTGTATTCAAAACTTTTACCTTTACTGATCAGATTACGTAAGATATTTTTAATTTTTTTTAATTTGGTTTTTGTATTCTCTTTTAAAGGTACTTTTCCTTGTAAAACATTGTGAATACATTCACAAATACAGTTAATTACTTGATTATTACAAGACTTCAATAATATCCTACGATGTTTGGGCTTTAATTTATGTAAAGCTGATAACAATTCCTTATGCGTTGTTATTCGTTGATACATGATTCATTACAGACTTAGAGTGGCTGATTACAAAGATATTTATACCTTTTCATGGGAACATATATTGTACAAAAATTACTAGATTCAAATATTTTAGATTTTATGCGGTGAGCATCATCAGTGTTTTGTTTCAAATCAATCATTAAATAACCATGAGCTTCTTTAGTAGCATCGGTATATGAATCTTCAATAAACTTCGTGTCTTCCGGTGAAACTTCTCTAGCTAGAAATCGTATTTGTGTTTTGTCACGGGGATTTTTAAAATAAATAATATAACTTGAATTAAGTGAAATGTCGCGCTGTCCTCTTCCTTGATGAAATAAGTTTTGGGTTATGTAAAAAACACTCAAATTTCTATGATGACTGCCTTTTGTAAATATATCAACAACTCGCCCATCAGATTCCCTCATTAAGTCATCTATTATAATCAAATGTGGATTTTTACCATCAAACATATGATATTCCGGTAGTCCTTGGTGGTAATTTACACCGGGTATATTATATAGCGGTTGCATTTCATCATAACACCATGTAATTTCCAAAAAAATCTCATTACATATACTATTTTTATGCTTAATGAAAGTTGCAACAAAGTTAGATTTTCCACACCCACTCGGTCCTGCTACGATGGCAGCAAAGGGATGAATAAAATGAATCATTATTTTTTGACTTCTGTCTTCATCAGGGAAAGGAGTAAAACTAAGTTGATATTTTAAAAATGGTTGATATTTATATGGTATATACAGAAAAATGTAAGTGTAATATCACAATATTAATGTATACGTATATACATAAAACATGTAAAATAAAAATTTATTGATTATGAATTTATTAATGATTAACTTAATTACATACAAAAAAAATTGTAATGACCTATAGGTAACTTATCGATTTTGTTTGGTAAAATATACCACTTGTATCCATGCCTATCAGTAAAATGTGCGTAAGAAATACAAAGGGCACTCTAAAACCCTTTGCAATCTTAATGGACAATGCATTCTTTAAAACATTTTTGAAATAGATAAGAACAGAAATGTGTAGTAGTTAAGCAATCACGTCATGTAATTGTTAGGAACAATAAAATATATATATGCGAATATGACACGGTTTTTATTTAGCTGCATTACTTTTTGAAGTATTTTATAGAATATGTTTTGTGAATAATACAGCATTCAACGGTAGTTATGTTAAAAATCCTTTCAACTTTGAAAATTTTGGTATTTGCTCATTTAGCCTATATATAGATGGTCAACAGATACCTTCAAAATCGTTACAACCATCATTTCCAAACGATGTATTTACGAGCGCATACCACACCCTGTACTCAGGCACCGGTATACATTTTCTTAACGAAGGTAATGGAATATCGAGGGAGCAATATTCAAATGGATACTGTTTACTAGCTTTTGATTTAACACCTGACTTGTCGGCTAACTCTAATGTGCATTGGAATCTTGTTCGCCATGGTAGTGTAAGAATGGAAGTAAGATTCGAGAGCGCATTGACTGAAACTATTAACTGTGTAGTTTACGCAGAGTTTTCAAATATTATAGAAATAGATAAGAACAGAAATGTATGTGTGGATTATAGTAGTTAAGCAATCACTTATGTAATTATGATATTAAGAATAATAAAATATAACCTAAACGAATATGACATGGTTTTTATTTACCTCATTACTTGTTTAATAAAAAGACTTACTTCTGTTGAGATCATATTATGTGGGTTTAAATGAATTCATTGGTACAAATATGAATTGATAGTTAGAAATGTAGTCAGTTAAAGAGCAAAAGAGTAGCGGAGTAAAAGCGTATTAAAGTATGAACACACTAGAAGTGCAAATGAGTCTTCGTATGATACATCCCAGCCTCCAAAGCAACGTATATCATTCAAATCGATTGCCAATTTATGCTCAGGTGCCAGCATTTATAATATGCAATCTTGACCCTGATTCACAGCCGGGGTCTCATTGGGTGGCTGTACATATAAGCGTCGAAAGAGTTGGTGAATATTTTGATTCATTTGGACGTAAACCTATTGAGGCAATAGAAGGGTTTTTAAGGAGGAATTCTTGCATGTGGAGGTACAATAGCGTTACGGTTCAAGATTATCTATCAGCGGTGTGTGGAGAGTACTGTTTGGTATATTTATATTACAAGTCCAGGGGGATGACATTAGAAGACTTGCTTAGAAATTTCACATGTGACTCAGTGAATAATGATATGGTGCTAGTAAATTTGTATAGAAATATAATGAACATATAAATAAAAAATAATACCTGGAATAAAAATGTTTTATTTTACCATGTAACCCTTACATCTAATTATATTTAAAGGTAGTGGTGTTAAAGGTTAGGTATATTTATTATAATTTGTTTAGAATCGTACGTTAGGTTACTTTAAATATATATTTATTATTTTTCATTTAAAGCCATAGGTTGGGTTAGTGAATGTAGGAAAGTAGATAACGCGATGCATTAGTACTGAGGCATTCATTAGATAATGACTGGGAATTTCGTGCAGGAAATAGGAGCTGATAAGGTGGTGATAAGTTAATGAGCTACGGTTTTGCGAAAGCTAACTTTTAAAAATTCGAACTGGTTGTAAATGTAAATTTACAGTTAATTTAATTTGTTTTTCTTGACGTTCATAAGTGTACATGTTTACCTAAATGAATAAAGATATTTTGATTTGATTTGATTTGATTTAAACGGTTAGAGTTATCAGTTCGGCTGTGAGTGCTTTCGGCTCCGCACGCCCTGTTTAGTGGGAATAGAGTACAAACTTTTTTTTTTTTTTAGTTTTGGTCAGCCATGATTTTTAGGTTTGTTCCTTGGGCGGGACAAAATATTTACTTAGTTGGAAATACCAACTACTGGTATTTTATAAGTCCCTTTTCCCAAAAAAGAATTATTAACTTTAGATAGTCTAGTACTAGTTTAGTCAACAAGTTTCCGCGAGGTTTGAGCGAGTTTTTTTTAAAAAGCCCGACATTCGACGGGTCGCGCACTCGGTCGCTCTTTTTTTTTAAATGGAATCTCGCTGTTGGCTTAAGGGCCTTTACAGCTCAGCACGGGCTGCTTCGGCGAGCTTAGCTCAGCCGGACACTCGGTCGCTCGCCCACGGCAGCGCGTGCGCTTGTCTCGGCCGAGGCACGTCCACAGTAATCGAACTACTTCGCGCGGCAAATGCCTGGCGCTCTCTGCTGCTCGCTGTGTGGATGCGCCTATTGGCAAACGCACATAGTAAGTTTTATTCGTTTATTGTAATGTTAGATAAATAAATCAATAAATGTTCGCAATACTTTATTCACAACATTTCTTAATAAAATCACAAGTAATACTATCTTTACAAATTATGAAATAAATCTATAGCTTGACTTGACTACAATATTTTGAAAGTTGAGAACCAGCACATGACAATATGTACGTCTATTTAGGTATTATTATAATCTAATTTCTATAGAAACACAAAGAAAAAAAGCACTGGTCGGCATAAAACTAAACAAATGTGATTTTTAATAATGAAAATGTACTGCTTCGAAATCACAGAGATCCCACATTAAGATATAAAAAAAATTAAACTTACTTTCATAAATATAACATTAAAAAACGTCGATTTTGTTTTAAAAATATATTGGTCTATTTTGCCGCACAAATGATGAAATTAAAATACCAACAAAAATAAAAAAATTATACAATCGCATTAACAGCCGGGTGCTGAAGCTAGATGCATATTTTCTCCTTCGTCCGTCGGTGAAGTCAGACGATGTCGCAGTAAAAACGACGCGAGAACTCTCGCCACCTAGAAAACAATTTACATATATACACGCGTCCAATTTGTCTTGAGATTTACGTTCGTTTATAATTTTAAACAATCCAGCCTTTAAAAACCTAGAACTAAAATTACCTCAGCGGGTGAATCTTCGTGCACGGCGTGACCGCATCTCGTAAGGACTTGCATTTGAAATTTTCCTGAAATTAATAACAATTTTAGCGAAATAAAACGCACTAAACGCGAATAAACTTTTTAACCGCTTTCGCCAGCAGCTTAATGGGATTGGCCAAGGACACGTAATCCACTAATCACTACGTCCGTGCAATTTGCAACTTAACGTTTTAATAATAGAATAACTATTACTAAAATACTATCGTGGTTACATTACCATTTCGACGATATCGGTCTTATAAAATGCCTAAATTAAAAACAAGGTTAACAATTAAATAATCAGAAATTACCCATTATTAGATTTAAATGATAGAAAGTATTTACTAATATTTCAAAACTTATGTTACAAAAATCCCACAACAAATATTTAAAACAAAGATACAGAAAATGCTGTAATTTTGAAACAAACAACTATTATAAGCTTACCTTGCATCTGTCCAACAGTCAATTCTCTGTCAAGTCCATCCACAGAAGCGAGTAGCAACAGCCTCGGAGCACGCGTCGTTAAAAACGAGTTCGATAGACCAGAAAACCACCCCGACCAATGTTGTTCGGTTTTTGACAAATCCACTCGCCAACGATATCTGAAATACACCTTTATGAATACTTTCTTTCTTTGTGCGCATGTAATAATCGCTCGAACGGTAAAGGATAACATTGTGAAGAAAGCGACATGCCTTGGAAAAGTCGAAGTGTGTATCAGGCACAAGGCAAACGCTATTAAAGAAGAAATCACAAAACAGATACAGAAGCCTGAGAATGTAAGATCACTGGTTTTGCTAGTCTATATAAAATAAAAATATTTGTCTGTGGTAATACGTGAAGTTATTTTTTTTTTTTAAAGTCTCATTTCTCACGATCATCGTTATAGGCTTTGTGACTATAGTGGGTGGGTAGAGCTCATGTTACTTCTAACTCTATATAGTTCAAATAATTGTTCATACAATATCTAATATAATTTTAGAGAGGTTTTTTGTTGAGGCAAATACAACCCGAATTTAGTTTCGTGCGATATTATTAAAATTATATAAACATGAATAGCTGTTTGTTTGTCTAGAACAAATTTCATAATTTGCCGAAATTACGGAAAAGTTTAAACGGTGGTAAACATAAATAATAAGTAAATAAAAATACTTAAATCCATTATTTGTTTTGTTCTTAGTTAGAAAATATTCTAGGTAGCTTAAAACTGTATTTTATCTTTAATTTGGCAAGCATATTGTTCGCAGTCTTTATTCAATGTTATATAATGTTCACGAATTCCTGTTTTAAATATTATTATAAATAACTAGACTTAAATATGTATGTCAGAACCTTAGTTCTGGAATAAAATTATCATCTTTATGGTATAATTTCTTATAAATATTATTTTTTCTTAATAAATATTAAAAGGTAGTAGTTACTTCATAGCTCCTCCCGTAACGGGAGTGGGACTGACGAATCCGTCACCTTCTCCCTCTCCCTCCTCGAGTATGACGTCAGCGCGTGCGCAAGTACCCACTTCATCTGTGACGTCATCACTGACGTACGTGTCAACCTCGTTTATTGCCAGCTGATTGGTTGTGCAGCTGTCATTTGTTTAATAATCATATAAATTTACAATAAAAGAAAACAACTTCCTTAAACTACGGTATAACATACTTTTCAAAATAAATAGCTGAAGTTTAATGATTTGGTTACAAAGCCTCAATTACGATAAAACAGAGGAACTCTTGGTGGTAAATAAATAGATAGAACTACTTGTAGAAAGAAAAAAATAATAATAATAATAAAAAAAAAGCGACATGTTTAATGTATAAAAACTGAAAGGCATTTTTTTATTTATTTATTATATTATTTATGTACTGGTATAATATATAAATTTTTGAGTAATAAACTATTTATCACACTCTCCCACACACACACACACACACACACACACACACACACACACACACACACACACACACACACACACACACCCTCTCACCTTACTCACAGGGAGAATATTTGAACACTTCACACCATAATAGAATCACTTATTAAATTTATTGTACATTACAACATATGTGATATAGTTTTTTTAGATATAAGTTTCGCCAATGAGTCATGTACTTGATGCTAGTTTTTGTCTATTATATTTAAGGGGTTAGGCGCTGTATGCTGAAATACAGGTTCACACCTAGTTCAGCGTCTGATAAACCTGACTAATTTTGTAAATATAACTAGCGCAATTAGATATAAGTTTTTTCTGTGAAACAAATATGAAATAAATTATTATTAACTTCAATAAAATTCAATTGTTATTTATTTATACATTATTTTACTATTCAATTATTACGTATACATTTTAGTATTATTTATGAGAATGTGTTTTAATTGCTTTTGTGCATTTTAAAATATACAAAAAGTAATTAGCAATGTTGGACAGACCTGCATTTAGGCTGCATATTTTGCTAAGCCCTTATTATAATTCTCTTCATTCATGAATCTTAATAAAAATATTATTAGTCAACAGTTTAAAAAGTACTAACTGAATAAATCAATAATGTAATACCCTAATACATTTTATTAAATAAATTACTAATGAAATAATAATTTATATATTACTTACTTGACAATTTGGCTAGGCATTGAAACCCTGGCTGATTCAACATTCCGTACTTGACCACTTCTTACGCTAAAAATACAAATAAATTTTAAAAGAATGGTATCATCAGATATCTTTAAACCTCCTTATAATCCAGTCAAATCAATATTACATTTTGTATATAATGTAGTTTTAATAATACAGAAACAAAAAGTTTTGGTTACTATACATTTATTTTAATAATAATAGTTACTATTACAAAACTCACCACCACTCTATAGCATGCTCTAGACTTTTGAAATGTGTTGGTCTGCCACGGAGAAAACTTTGCATACTGGCCAGAGCATCCATAGCAGTACCTATAAAGATAATGTCTATATACTAAACTATTTTAACATTAGCTAAAGATATAATCCTAGATGTTAAACTTTTGACTATCATTCAAAGAGTTTACCATAGCTTTGAATTATACAATAATATATAATTTCCCCTCTTTTTTGGAATCACAAAAATTATTTTTTAGCATCAAAAAATACTAATTGCCCTTTGTTGATGAATCTTTCAAGAGAATAACTACTTACTTAAAATTGTGTTGACAAAACAGTGAAAACATCAATTATATATCAATTACTTTATATCAAGACATTAGATATGGAAATCTAGAATTACTGATTTTTTAAATTCCTTGAAAAGAATAAACTATATGTAAATGAATACAGAAAAGATGTAGAATTTTAAATAAAACTTACCCTCAACAACATCTATAACAGCTACCCCATATATATAAGGCTCTATGGCAGGTAAATGTGCCGCTCTCACAGCTATTGCACCTCCCATTGAATGTCCAAGTAGGATCAAAGGTGGTAATTCATCGTCACCATATAGCTTATGAATCACTTGTTCTACGTCTCTGTAACATACCAGTAATAATTTAAATTTAGTAAAAAAAATTAAACATAACATGTTTTATCTAGCTTCAACTATAAGTACAATTGCAGGAATCATATAAATGAAAGCTATTAAACTTTTAATAATTGGATGATTTTTTTTTCAATACCAAGTAACAATTATGAGATATTATTTAAAATCTGAATTGGGACTTTAAAACTTTTAAGACTAGTTTACAATGTACAGAAATAATGGAATGTTGTACTTGTCTCTGATTTTGTCATTTTGGTAACCACATGCATGGGCAGGCAAAAAAATGTTTTCATAGATACTTTATAGAGCATTCCACTTTTTACTACTTACTTAATTAATGTTTCAATGCTTAAATCATTAGGGTTTTTAGCTTGTGTTTCTCCATGACCACGAATATCCAGTGAAACAACTTGACAATGAATCATGTTTGTAATTTCCTCCTAAAATAAGTAATGTTGAACAGGTAAAATAAAACGTTGATTTGATAACCTCATTATAAGCTCAGGACCTAGGCTGTGAATTAAGGAATTGAAGACACACCACAAAAAGACACAAGTCTTCAAGACAGTGTTAACAACTATTAAAAAAACTCAACATAAATTAGTCACGAATGGTTAAAATAATCTTATGTAAAAGTAAATGTTATACCTACTGTGAAAAGAGCCCAACTAAGTCCTGAATACCCTCCACCATGTAATGTTATTATTCTCGGTCTTTGTGGGTGATCAGGTTCAGGTGATAAATAAACTCTGAATGATCCACTCTCTGTTTCCAAATCAACAGATTTTTCAAAGTATTGGTTCCATGACACCGGAGCATAGTTTCGTTTTCGCCCGCCACTAAATGGAGCAAGCCTAAAATATAAGCAGAATTGTCTTGGATAAAACTAGGTCCACTTGTAAATTAAATTATTGTAGTATTTTTAATAATCATATATATTTTAACTTTACTTTGCTTCTCCTGATGTTCGTGGCATTCTTGGTGGTAGATTACTTTTCATGATATTCTTTTGAAGTGCAGACATTTTAACTTATTTTTATTCAAAGAATTAACGTTCCGCTTTCGCTTTAATAAATGTTATTTATGTGTTTACAATTTACTGTAAGAGTACATACATATTTTTTCGATAAATATTTATAGTATTTTTTTTTACATGGATGAATACAACAATACAAGTCTTACAGCTTACTGTACAATCGCACAGCTACAATCGGATAATGGATTAGTACCACAGATCTCGTGTTAGTACTTTGTACTTTGTAGTCTATTTTCTTATTTGTAGAAGCTTTCTAGATTTGTTGACTGTTGCGTGTCGAGACAGTAAGAATTTTCAATCTTTCTCCATCACGTTTTATCTTTACACTATTTTGTAGTTATATCTATATTTTTATATGCTTATTTTCTCTGCTTTGGAACAGATTTAACAATATGTTATTGATATGATAGAATAGTTAGTTTTTGCTCGATACTATTAAAAGCTATAAATGAGTACAGTTTAACATATTTTATTATTCTACAAGAGTTTCAAACACAACTCTGCTCATCTCATCAAAAACCCTTCAATATTCCCCCCACTCTCCCTAATTCAACCCGATCAGCTTTTCAAAGGATAAATCCAAACAAATAACACAATAAATGAAAAAATAAATATAAGATATTATAATAAAACAAATAAAATACCAAAACACGCTGTTTTTGTCGCGATCCGATATTTTCAGACTAGTCACTAGAATCGGCTAAGATCGAATTACGTCACGTCACTAACTGTCGTCTGTCATTACATTTCTGTAAATTGATAATTGATATACTGTATTTTGTAAATATGTATTAAATAGTACATTTGCTCGTTAGCCGAAAAGCTTAATTTGTGATTGACCAATATTAATAATACTGAGATTACGGAAACCACAACTGTTTAACACCCACAATATGAAAATTAATGTGACAGATTTTAAGGATAGTTGTAGAGCTTGCCTACAACAGAACAAAATATTTTACAATATTTTTACTTGTTATTATGTTAAACGCAATATTTCATGTGTCGAAATGCTAACCAACTATACTAAAATTAAGGTATATCATGTCTTAATAATACGCATATTTACTTAGTTTAAAGATTGATCATTGTTATTATTTACAGCCAATTAAACAGGATGGTTTACCACAACTTATTTGCAAGGATTGCTTTAGGCAGTTAAAACGAACATATGACTTTTGTATACAATGTGAAAGCAGTGAGATAAGGTTAACTAATCTTTTGTTGAACCTTAAAAGTAACAGTGAAACTATTATTGAAGTGGATAAAATCAGTTTGTGTAATGTTAAAGAAGAAAATAATATCAAGCTCGAATCTAATACTGATGATAAAATTAATGAAATATCATCAGCAGGCGAATTAAAAATAGGTGGGTAAATATAGATTTAATCATTGATTACTTAATATTAAGTTACATGTACATATATTATAATCATATATAATAATGTTCCTAGATATAGTAATGTGCATTGATAAAATTATTGTTTACTTAAAAATATTAATAATATAAATAGAGAAATAATTCTCTTTGAAGCTGATAAAATCCACCTAATGACAACTAAATAATTTAAACATTTTCAGAACCTATTCCTGAGAACAATGATGGGAATGAGAACTGGAATGCCGATGATGATAGTTTACTTATTGAATTCAAACAAATTGGTATGTTTTAAATATTTTTTTAATCCTTAGGTACTTACTTATTTATTTTTTGTTAAAAAGCTTGTTTACTAGCTGACAATAATAAATTTATTGTATTGTTTGTATGGAAATATATAATATTTAAAGTAAACCAAAGTTATTGATTTTGATTTCAGATCCAAAGGATGAGGCAGTTATAAAGAAGAAAAGAGGGAAGAAGAAAAAATGTAATTATGCTTCAAGTTATTCTTAACAAGAGACATGATTGATGAGAGTTTAGGTTTGTGCCAAACGGGAGCTATGGAATAGCACCTCCCCATCTATGTATATCAGTGGGTGTTGTAAAAGGCGACATATGGTTATTGGGAGTAGGGAAGTGATAACCTCATTGCCCTCTTGAGTAATAATTTAGCAACATCTATTTATCAATCACCGCATATTTAGTTTTGCAATCAGCAAAACTGAGCATATTCTGCAAAGAATTTTGAAGAGTTGTTTAGGTTGATCTGTTTCATCACCGTAGGTGCCAAATCCCATCGGCAACACCTTGATATCTGGAAATCTTGTACATACCGTGTCACTAGACATTTTCCTGCAACTGTTGAAAAACAGAGGAGACTCCAAAGGCCAGCAACTCATCTAATAAATTGGGTCTCCAAGGGCTGCAATGACTGGCCTTTTAGGTGTCTCATAGGCTTGTTTGCATATATAATAAATAATATTAAATTCACAATATAACATACATTTGTATTTAAAAGTTTTTTTTTTAGTTCCACATTTGGACGACGAAGAATTAGCTAAACCAACTAGTAAGTTACCACACCAATGTGATGTGTGTGGTAAAATATTAAGTTCTAAAAGTAACCTCAACTCTCACAAAATAATACATACAGATCAAAGGCCTTTTAAATGTAAAGAGTGTCCAGCATCTTTTAAGTAAGTATATTTTAAATATCAAATACATTCAATAATAAAAAACTGGAGAACAGAAACTAATTACTTATGATTTGCCAGTCCTTGTTCTTTCACTGTGTAAGTCTTTAACAAAGCATGTTAAATATGTATCTTTGTGCCTTTGTTACTCAGTAGTAAACATGGGTGCAGCTAAAACTAACATTCTTAACAGGGCACAAATGATTTCGTGTATTGATTTAGTTAACAAATTACATAGGTTAACAGTCCTTTTTCATTGTCCATTCAGTGAACTGCCAAAAGTTGTATTACGTGTTACTTATAGTAGTTTTCTAATTAATTTCTTATTTTTCTTTGTTTTGTCTGTAAATTCCATTCACTTGGTGTTCACTCTTGTCAATTTTGGGTTTCCTGTTAGAGCAGGAGTGTTTAACCTCTAAATAATAAGCTCAAAAAAGGCCGAAAGCCTTAAAGGTGATTTGTCAAATTGCTAGATCATTCGAGTTTTTAAATCATTTTAAAGATACTCTTGTGGTCTTTGGCCCGGATCGTCTTAGGTGTGTTTCTAAATACATAAACAAATATGAATTCCTCATCTTTCAGAGGCCACAGCGGTTTATTTCAGCACAAGAGGCTGCACACAGGTGAAACTCCATATCATTGTGAATATTGTCCCAAGCAGTTTAGAAAGAAAACTACACTTATATATCATATACGTACACATACTGGTAAGTACATGTTCCCAAGGAACCAAATAATATATGAATTCGTAAACGAAGTGATTTAAAATTCAACCGTGACCTGGATGTAAAATATTTATAGATAAAAAACTGCTAAATATATGACAAAGTTTATTTATGTGTATAGTGAATGACAAATTTTGGACTGTCAACACAGTGATTATCATTATGTCTTTCCTTTTAATGTGAAACTTCTTTAGGCGCATGAGGATAATTTTTTTACGTATGAAACGTCACGAATATGTGCAGCGTTTTTGTCGGAGAAGATGGAAAAAGCGATCGAGACCGATTTAGAAACAGTGAGAAAGGAAGATCGAGAAGATGTTCATTTCGAAGTTACATAGAACTTTATGATGGCAATTCTGTCGCATAATGTCTTGTGCAGTAAACGCAGATTTTTTTCCAACTAACATGCACTCACATTAATTCATCTGTTGTGTCTCATAATCTGATATCTTGGTAAAATAATGAAAATAATACTTTTAGGTGAAAAGGAATACGATTGCAAAATTTGTCTAAAAAGTTTTGTTCAGAGCGCGCAACTCGCGATACATATGAAACGGCATAGTGGGGATAAGACGTACCTCTGTCAGGACTGTGGAAAAGGTACTCTTTTGTGTAATATTTATTTAATAGCGAACCGCCCCGGCTTCGCACGGGTGCAATACTAGATACACTGCAGAAAAGCTGTGAATGTTGTATTTAAACACAATAATTTAGATAAATCTCGTAGGGTTCAGCCTGCGTTTGCAATGCAAGCGAAAAAAATGTAGTAATTTACGACATCACATTGGAAACCTCACAAATAACACCATTTCTTCACTATTTAATGGATTCTAATTATACATATAAACCTTCCTCTTCAATCACTCTCTCTATTAAAAAACCGCATCAAAATTCGTTGCGTAGTTTTAAAGAATTAAGCATACATAGGGATATAGGGACAGAGAAAGCGACATTGTTTTATACTATTTAGTGATTTTGCATGTTCATAATTATCATGTGAATAACCTTTTTGCTATATTGCCACTAATATGTGAACAGAAACATCTGCTTCGTTCGAATTACCTGCAGCTTATTTCCATCATCGGACATGAAAGCACAATATTTTTGTCTTGTTCTACAAATGAGCGTAATTTAAATAAGTTTTTGCCGTGCCGTTTGGACCCAGCACCCACTGTAGTATTTTCGAACCAATTCGACTTAGGGTCCTTCAAGAAAAAAAGCGTACCAACTCTGAAAAGGCTGGTAACGCTCTTGCGAGCCTTCTGGCATCTGTCCATAGTCGGCGGTATCACTTCGTATCAGGTGAGCTTCCTGCCCGTTTGGCCTTTGTTATTAAAAAAAAAATAAACATGTGAAGATCGCTATGGGGCATAGGGAAAAATGTTGTATTAAGCTTTCTATAAAATCCGAAAGATTGATTTAATCCGGAAGTGAAACTGGTACCGTCTGGTTAAATGAATGCCTAATGAAAATTGTTTTACTATTTCAGCATTTATAATAAAAGCCGACCTTAAAGTTCACCAACGAATTCATAACGGAGAAAAGCCATACTCATGCCATTTATGTGAGAAAACGTTTGCGACCTCTGGAAATCTGTCTATACACGTTCGGATACATAACAGGGAGTTTAGGTAAAAGTCAAGAAAGTCCGCAACACACCCGCTAAGCGTTGCAGGTGTCCGTCGACGACCTTTATTTAAAGTGACCCTGCTCGTTTGCTTCCGTTCCCATGAAAAAGGATTTTTTTTGAATAAATTTGTAATTAATAAATTAATATATACTTACTATAACTATATAGAAATTCTTTAATTCGATGTTATATTTATTGAAATTTTCATATTTTTACATACGTGTGGAAGAAACGCGTGTTATGCTTAGAATTTTCTTTTGTCTTTTACGCAAATTTATTTACGACGTAATTCCATCAATCGAATTCATAGTGAAAATATTAATTATTTACGTAGCTAACATATGGGCTATTAATGAACGAATCAATGTTTCATTGATGTAAGTGCCACTTAAAGTTCATGGCAGGTCAGATAAATTGGTTAAGGGCCCTTATTTTTTTTTTGTAATTTTTTAAGGGCGTCGGCAAAGTTTTTCAAATCTTATACACCTGTTTTCATTGAATTCGTAGCTAATTTTCCGTAATTGATTAATGCCTATTCTTTCAAAGATTCTAATGTACAATTGTATCCTGGCATTATCTACTATATAAAAAAAAACCTACAAATTCATTTAGATAAAAGATGTAGCTTTTATAGAAATATGTATTATAATTATAAAATAATACTATTTTAATTCACAGATACACATGCAAATACTGCAGTCGTGGCTTCATAACGTGCAGTTCTTACAATGTTCATTTAAAAAGACATCGCGGGCAGAGAGACTATTCCTGCGAATGTGGAAAGAAATTTTACACATCTTCAGCACTGAAACAGCATAAAGTTGTTCACACAGGTGAAAAACGTTATCAGTGTAAAATTTGCGACCGGAAATTCACACAGACGAGCCACTTGAGTCGTCATTTCCGGAAGGATCATGCGAAACCGGATGATCCGTTGCCGAACTCGGATCAATACAAAATTGTTTTACCCGCAGAAAACGAGTCGAGTGTGTTTAATTTAAAAATGGACGACGGTGATCTCAAATGTGAAGCGTAAAATTATGTTTTAATCAGTCGACATAAGGTCGAGTGTTGATTGAAGGTTTTTGACAATACACATTTTCTAAACTAAATAGTAACCACAGTAAATCGCAAAACAATTTGCTATTTGGCAAAATAGTTAATCTTTTTTAATGGAAAAAATATTTTTTTAATGCTATTTTATTTTCCATTCGCAAGAAGACCAAATTCTTTGTGTATAAACAAACTAGTTTGAATTTTCGAAAAACTCGTACTCACGAGTTTTCCGAAATTCAAACTAGTTTACAGTCGTAAAGTATAGATAACAATAAGTTGTATTGAAATGTACCTACATTTATCATGTTTGATACAATGTGTAATAATGAAATTATATAAAATGTTAGTTATACTTATTTATTGTAAAAAAAATACAATATGTTTGCAAAAAAATCAAGTTTTAATTATTAGTAATAAATTTATTTCGTTACTTAGCATCCAGTTAAAGTATTCGTTTTAAATAAAACAATATTATAGATACATATATATGTATCAATAATATTGTTAATATCTATATAGATATGACGTCGACCTGTCTAGTGTTTTTTCCTATTAACAAACTGATCAGTACGCTATTATTATTATTATTAGCTTTATAAAAAGCTTTCTTTATCAAACATCTTTTATAGAACGGGCTGGTTAGTTCCTTTTTATGGATCAGGAGAACAACGGAGTGAAAAAAAGAAAAATATTTTTGAATCATATATTTTACAAAACTGTGGTCAAGTTAAATATGTTTATAACTAAATAATCTTTTCTGTTGAACTTCGAAAATTTGACGTAGCTACAACAATAACAAATATGGAACATTGAACTAATAAAATAAACTAAGAACATAAAAATAATTAAAGCGCAGTGAGCCGAAATACATTTGGAAGATATAATTTATACAAAATTATACAGTGGATTTATACATTATAAATTGACATAGAATGAAACATTAAAAACTTGCCTGTGACAATTTCTGTATTACCATGAATTTTAAGCATCTTATTCATAATAAGAGAGCTTCTATTGCTTTGTTAAATTTGCAAATTTAGAAAAGATCAAAGGTGGTTGATTGTGGCAAAGCATAAGAAAAAATTTAATGTAAAGTTACTCATGTCAACTTGTAATGGTACATAATTTAAACCACATCAAAAATACAAAAGGTATTTATGTATATATATATATGGTTTGCTATACATTTATTATTTACAGTGTTAATTTATGCTGGCTTATAAGTAATATTGTCTAGGAAAATTAAGAAACCTAAAAAATTTGAACTATCAAATTATAGCTAGATAATTTTTCTCTCAAAATTAATAAATGTATGATAGGAAGCCTTGAATTAAGTTGTTCCTAGTTTTAATTAAGTTAATATGTACCGAACAATATAGTTCTAGCATTGCAAACTTAGTCAAATATGATAGGATTGATTCTATATTTGTATCATAGATTTTAAATGACAGACTAAATTTTAGTTTGTATGATGCCATTGTCACACGATGAGGTAATTAATTAAAATCTAGATATATTTTTGATCTACCAGGAAAGCAGACATCAGGGGGTCTAGTCAAGACGGCTCAGTCTCGACAGCTGGTACCAACTACTAGCTGTCATTTTCATACAAATTTAGTTTTCGACTTTCTACATACACTACTGTTACGCTGTCTTGACTAGACCCCCAGTGCTGGACAAGAAAAGTCAAATCTGATTTTATTAATGACAATTATTGATCTTCTTTAAAAACTAAACCATATTGTAAAATGAATACACTTTATTATAAGTTGATAGCTATTAAGAATCCTAGTCAACCCCTGCAATCTTTTATGGGAATACATTTCCAATAACATGATTGTAATTGTAGGAGCTCAAAATCTAATACAATATGTAGTCATAAAAAAACAACTCCCTATCACATTTTGGTTAAAACCTAACTGCATAAAAATGAGTCCTATAGTAAATATTATAAATCTTCTTATATTGTAAAACTATATATCTATTTTGGGCCTATACTGTAATCGAAGTGGTGGGTCTCGGAACCTCCACCTAGTGACGTAAACAAATTTCAATGTGTGGTCCTTACCTAGTAATTCATCATTACATAAAATGTCAATCTGGAAAGAATATGTTTCAAAAATTAACAAATATATTTAAGTACATATTGGCCTGTCAGATGAAATTTGTTTTTACTTGTTCTAAACACTTTAATGAACTGTTGTGTTGAATTATGTTACATATAAAACTAAAATAAATAAATTTAAATAATCTAACACACATTTAAATTGATTGAAAGCTCTTATAAGAATATTCAACAATTCTAAAAGTTATTATTAAATTATATATGCAAGAAATATACATAGGTTATATATATTATTGAGAGCAAAATACAATATTTTTGTAAAATATAGTTTCATATATAAGAATAAGATACAATACTTACGTCTCTATATTTCTCAATACCATTTAGTATTTTCTTAGCTATGAATTTCTTAAGGTGTGTGATAGTTGCCTGTGCTGAACATCTGATAAAACCACGCTTAAGTGTTCTCAGTGATGTTGAAATGCACTCCAAACATACATTCACCTGCACAACAAAGATTGTATCTTTAATAACAAAATAACTTATTGTGTTACTGGTATATATATATATAAATGCAACTGTATAAAAAAAGAGCCACAAGAAAATTATATACCAAACAAAAGCTAACTGTAATAGAAATCAGTTTACTTCACCACAATAATTCACAACCAACAATTATTAGTCTAAATGGCATCAACTAGTGCCTGATCAACTCACCATGGTTGGTAAAGAGAACATCAACTTGACTAACCTGTTCATCTTTCCTGTGGCAATCACTATTATCTTGCTGTTCTGGCTCATCTCCTGCACCAGGTTTGTCTGCAGCTAGAGCAGCATCCTTAGGACATGGTAAACCTCTTGCACGGTAAAAGTCTCGCTCTCTCTTAATTTCATCTAATTAAATGATTACAGTTTAGTATGATTAGAATTTGAGATAGTTAATAACACAGTAGGACAATCTAATACACAAATGTGAATTTGTTACAGCAGATTTTCTAGATATTTTATACAATGGTAATAAAGCTCCAGCCAGATTGTAAAGCTGATGTAGCATAATTGTTTTAAAGGGTCATTACTCTAATAACCTCTGCTCTTGTCAATAACATCAAGGACTGTTGGCTTTTACCAATATATATTTTCAAAGATAATGTAATGTATTTATGCAACAAGAAGAGAATTTAAATTTATAATTTTTTTGATTAGGTACTCACTGTCCTGAAGGTCTGGTACTAATTTGTATACAATGTCCTGCATGGTGCGATCGAAACTGATGTACTGTAGTGGATGTGATTGGTGTATCACTATGTTGCATGTTGGACATGTATTATTTTCCTCTAGATGTTTTACAAGGCAGCTTTTACAAACTGGAAAAGTACAGTGGAGTACATTAACATAATATTTAATAAAGTGGCATAGGAATCACATGTGAAACAAATAGATCATTTACTACATTTATTAGAAAAATGTCTCCATAAATGTCATATATAAGAACAGAGACTGAAAGTCTTTTTAATGAAGTTATTTAAGTTCATATAAAACTATTTTTATATTGCTATTTTACAGGACAAAATTAATTCATCATAGCATCAACAACATCAATAGCTGTATAGATAACAAATTATGGCCAAAGTATTGATGTATTTAAGTGTTAAGGTTATACAAAAAAACAAAGACTACTTTAAGTTTTATGAAATGGACACAAAAATTCGGGGCATTTATTAATTTCAAAATCCTGTATGCCAGTAAAATAACAAGATTGAAAACAGAATGAAATGACTTACACGTATGAAGACACTCGGTGACCGTAGTAGCATCGATGAAGTATCCGCGGCAAATCTTACAAGTAATGTGACTGTTTAAAGTTTTTAACTTAATCCTCCTTTCCATGGTCATCCTAATAATAAAGATCTTTGCAAACCATTCGTTTTGGATAGGAAATTATGAAAAAACAAAAAATAAAAGCAATACAAACGCAAAGTCAGCAGAGATCAAACACCAATGACAATGACAACTAAAATGTATAACACACAAATCAAAACGCAAATGTCAAAACATAGATTCAGCACCGTGAAAAGCAAATGATAACTCATAACATTACTTTGTCTGTGGGTAATAAAGGTATAGTGATGTCCTCATAGTGATAACTGATAAATGATGACATTCATATACCGAAATTAAGTGTGATATAAACGGTAGAAAATTAAAAGTAAAAAAAAAATATTAGTACATATGTAAAAGCGTTTATTATTACATTATAAAAGCTTTGTAAATAAAGATAAAAATAGGCTTTTGTTATTTTTAAAAGAGTTGTGCTTACGCTGCGAAATTATACAATCTGTAATTAATTATTTTAAACAAAAACTGATCATCTTATATAGTATAATTACTATAATATTATGTAGTGTACCGGAGTCGTCATTATTTTTTCCCTAACAATGTTATTAAGTAGTAGTACATCACTATGTAAACTGTTTTCCTTCATTTTTCTTGTGTGATATTTTTACATGTGTTTGTGTTTGCGAAAAACTGAAAATGGACGAATAAGTTTAAAAATTGCCTAGCGCGTGTAGTGTTCGTTTGTTTTAGAATATTATAAAACATACTTCGTCAAGCTGGGTGCCAAAACGGTGGAAAGGTTTTTGAACCTTGCCGACGACAATTTTATTGAGGATGTCAAAGAAGACCTAAAATGTTTTTTTGCGGAAAAAAGAGTTGACAGGTAAACAATTTATTATCTTGTTTATGTATTCATTAAAATGGAAGAGAATTCTATATGCTCAGTTTGAATGGTAGTTTTCGATAGGTGCCTAAATTTACAGTAAAATCATGTGCCGACAAAGGCTGATGTATGTTTCAAGGTTATGAATCAGTGAACGTAGGACGTATTGAACAAACGCAAGATAAATAGAGCATATCGAGATGACACCTTGAACAATAATAAATCGATTGGAAAAAATGCATGTATGTCGTGACATGAGTTTTGGAATTTGTCAGATTATAAAAAATATATTTGTGTCTTCTAATATATAGTACCATATATCTACTTCCTTATAAATATTTAAATCAATCAGTTAATTTTTTATTTCTTTCTGATTTAATGATAATCTTGCTTATACATATATCACTATTATGTATTTATGTTTTTGAAACTTTACTGCAAGATTAGGTTTAAATGTCTATAAATAATTCTAAAAGGAAGTTTTCAATTTTCCTATAGTTATAAATTCTTATATAATAAAACCTAAAAAACTGTATTATTTAACGATTTACTTTCAAAAAACTGAAATATGGATGTGTTACAGTGTTCTAGTATTTCCACCTGTGAGTAACTACCGCAGATTTCTCATCCATCGCTGTGTAGAGCAGTTCAGTCAACCAGATCTTGCCACCTTCTCTATAGGTGTTAGTGACGAGCGAAGAACTGTTGTTTGTTACCGAGATAAATTACTGAGGTAATCTAAAAAGTAATATATAAATTCATAATTAAATATGTTCTGTAATCATATAAATGTTCATAAATTCTTAACTTTATTTTAACTTTTTAGTGATGAAGCTTGTGCACGACCAGCCATGGTCCTGACACAGACAGAAAAGCCGAGTGCTACCCAAAATGGACAGAGTGAGTTTGTATTATTTTATTATTTGTAGTTAGAAATTTTCAATAAGTATTTTTATAATTAATAAGAATGATTTTTGCGGATGGCTAAGTGGTTGAAATGGAGCCATATTTATATTTTTCTTTAATATAATTTTGCGTTTCAAACGACTCCCGCGAAGGCTCGTCTTGTTCATATCTATAATGTCAATCAATCAACAGTTTAAAGTTCAGTATTTTTGCATTATTTGTATAATGTTATGCACTTCCGTTTCTTAAGTATAAAATTGTAGTAGTTTGTCAACTCTTAACCCTCTTTTTAGGTAATACATGATATACTTATAACTCGGAAATAATAAAACTGTAGTCACTTGACCTGTGTAGAGATATGGTAGTTGTTTTACACTTAAACAATTAAGTACAGAACGTAAAACAATTTAAAAGTAAACTATGTTTTGTTGTATTATTGCTATTATGCTGTAAATGCTAGGCGAAATATACGCACTATGTTGCAATACAAACCACGGATAAGGTACGGCAGTAGTACGCTGTTGCCTTTTGGCATTTATACGGATGGGATCTCAATAATATATATATATATATACCAAGCAACTATATGTATCACGCTTGCTCGATGTCGATATTATCCTAAATTTTAAGTTTCCACTCTAACAATGTATATTTTTATAAGTTGTTTCCAACTCGAACTTGTACTCGTAGCGTTGTATTTTTACAATAAAGACAAAGCTTAGTGTAGCTTTTAATAATGCTTTATAAGTATTTGATATACTCCATTGCCAGTGTACTATTACAAAATTAACAATATAAGTGTTTCGAATCATGTTTGGTACATTATAACGTATAGCCTTCAAGTAAGCGGCGACTGCGCAAATGCAATGCTTTTGCAATATCCAACCGATACTCAATCAATCAATGAAATATCTTTATTCATATAGGTAAACAAGTACACTTATGAACGTCAAAAAAAATAAATTAATTGTAAATTTACATTTACTAACAGTTCGCTAGTCAAGGGCGTAGATCGGGCAAGAAGAACTGGCAAGAAATCTTTTCCTACTATATTTACTTGTATCTTATGAATATTAAATTATTTTGAAGCTTTGATTTAATTCACAGATGCACCAGATTAAATACTTATCTATAAAACTGAAATATTTATATTCATTTATAATATGAATTTGTAAAAACCTATAAATATTTTAAAAGTGACTTTGTCGCCGGTTATATTTTAAATGCAGCGTTATTAGTGAAAGTGTTGTACATTCCTCGGTGATACGTCATTGTAGCAATATTGTCTTCCTAGAAATAGGCCAGGCCTATTAATTTAATTGTCTTTAGAAAATAATAACGTTTTGGTTAATTGTATTTTTTTGTTAATTTAGTTAATCACTTATTCCCTGATATTAATATATGTATATTAAATTTCTGTATAAGGATTGTGTGAAAGAGATGGCTGGTTAGCGATAAGGCCGTCCGTTTTCATCCATTTATGTTACCTATTTTTATATGTACTAATTACTATTCATGTTATAAAGTGTAAATAAATAAATAACGTTAAAAGATCTAAAACTTTATAGTAAAACATATTTTATGTTCCATTATTATTACAGTTGATCTTTAGTGGTTCTAGAATTTAGTTTCTCAAGTTACTGCTATGTAATAGCGTTGCACAATAGAAAAGATTACGATGCTACATAAATGTCAGAAGTTAATTATTGTACGCATTTAAATCGCTGTTACGAATTATTTATTTCGAAATATTTAAAGATGAATGTAAATCTTGTATAATCCCCGCAAGATTTTAGATACATTCACAGCAAGCGAAGCAGCAAGCGTTTTATTTTTGCGCGTAGAATTAATATACTGGTGAGAATGTACATTGTACGCCCAATAATCTAACACATTCCAATATTTTCATAGTATTCATATAGCATATTATATTATTTTATGATTTTATTGTAACCGGAATAAAATTTCTATTAAATTAATAGATAGAATAGAGATAATAATTTTATACATTTAAGCTAATTTTAATTAAAACACGCGTAACTAAGAGATTTGTAAATTGATCTCTGTTATTAGACGTGTGGAAATAAAGTCCCGTAAATGAACCAGAGAAGAGGGGCAAATATTATGTATTTATCTAAATATATAATGTTATATACATATATTAAATATATACTGTATGTACAATCAATAATCATGATGCGTGATTGAGCCAAGGCGGATCTTTGTTACAAGAAGCTCGATTTCACAGCCTATTAACTATAACCACTTTACTAATGGCTTAAACACAAGCACTGTATAACATTTAATTATCAAGAATAGTTACATAAGATAATAAAGGGAGTACACGATTTCATTTTTCAAAATATATTATTTGTCCCTTTCTATAGCACCTTATAGACAGAGATAGCCTTGTGTCGTCGTTTGCTTGCGTCGTTAATTTTCATTATAGCCGAGATTACTCATTTGTTTAGAGAATACAGTTGATTCATAATGCTCATTTGGGTATGCACTTTTGGACTATTTAAATATCTCGGAGTAAGAATATTGCGAAGAGATTAGAAGATCAAGAATGTGTATGTAAACTTTACCGATGAAACAGTGAAATATTATGTGTTACCGAAGAAAAAATCACCTTTGCTTGTAATTTAAACACCATTTAAATTCTTTGTATATGACCTGAATTATAACATAAAAGTATAAACTAGATTTAATTATATGAAGCTATAATGAACCAGCCATTATGCAAGTCAAGATTGTAGATTTACGCTACTGTGGGTGTTGTTTGTTCTATTCTTAGATTGCATACGTCTAATCTTATATTCTAAATCCGAAAGTTACGTCTTATTGGATAATACTTTTTTGTTTTGAAACTAATTATTTGTATAAATTGAGCCCTAATTAAGCCATAACAATTCTATTTATAAAACGTTTTAATACCTTTTGATTTACAATATGACTAGTTGTCAATCCGGTCGTTCGTGTTCCTGGAACCCGTATGGAAACCCATCATTTTAAGCATGAACTTAAAATGATGGGTTTCCATACGATTTTCTTGGTGGTGATTGAAGATTGAAATAAGAATGGTTATGGTTTAAAGAACGTTTAGTGTATATATGTGCAACCCCGTATGCCAAACCAAGTTGATTTTACATACGGAACTGATGCTTAACGCTTCGTCTCTTTCTGATTCTGAGACTAAGAGTAGAAGGTGTAAATAATCAAATGGTCTCGATATATTATATGGTTTTGATCTTGCAAGGAAACACGCAACCAATGATATTCTATGGATGTAAGGTAGTCCAGATTCCTCTGTTACATTTGTGTTATACGTAAAACATCCAGCTCTCGTTTCTTATCGGATTAGATAAATGAGTTGCAAATACGGATTATTTCATTCTCTTTTAACGTTTAATTAAAACACTTTCATAGATGCAAAAATTTGCCCTTTTCTTGTATTTCCTTTTAATATCCTTGTATTGAACTTTGACTATTCAAACGTGGTTTTGCCTTAGCCAAGGTATCTTGTACTCACCAGGAAATTGTCCGGAACAACCAGGCTATTAAAACCCATATTTTTTTAAATAATGTTTTACCAATTAAAATTAAATAAAAAAAAAGGGTTTTTATAGCCTGGTTGTTCCGGACAATTTCCTGGTGGAGTACAGACCAATATATATTCGATATAATTTTTCAGTATAGCGGGCAAAAGTTTACATGTAGATGTGGACATGGGCATAGTTGTACTACCATAGCGCAAGCGTTCGTTGCTTATTTCGACTTGATCGACCACTTACCGCCTAAATGCATTATTGCACATTAGCCAAGATTCGTCCTTCACAATGCCGGTGATCGGTGACATAACATCTGTTGCAAGCAAATGACCAACGAACGGGGCCGTACAAGTAGGCCGCCGAGAGTGAAAGTAGCACGCTGCACAGAGCAGGGCATATCTGAACTTTGATTTTGTAATCTATGTTAATATTTAATCACTGGTAATTTGTGTATTGTTCTGTGGGAATTTCCTTTAAAATAATATACTAACAAAGTTGTTTGAATCAAATTGAATTTATATTGTATTCTCTTTATTTAGATTTACTTTTCTTTTTGTAAATTATTATATGTAAATCGTTTATTCTAATATACAGTCAAAATCTGTTATAACGACATCGAAGGGATATTTGGTCGTAAAAACCGACAGTCGTAACAGCCGATGTCGTTGTTATTAAGAACCTAATACAATAGAATTCTGCCGGAGCCTTTGATTATGGTCAATATAACCGTTATGTTGTGGTTTTGTCTGTATGTCTATTGTTTAATTCCTGATCGTTTATTCATTAATTGATGATGAAATTGTAATCAAAATCTTGCCTGCAACCCTGTATTATGTTACTTTCGAACATAGGTTTTGCTGTTCACATGTTTAATACACTAAATTTTATATTTTATATAGCCGGACTTAACTTTAAACTGTACTACAAGTACTTCTACTATTACAATGCTATAGTTGTTTAACGTGCGAAATTTTTATAATGAAATAATAGGTTTTATGATCTACCCTGGCATAACTGCAATATTCACCCACTCGTCTGGCTGATTGTTGTCCCAAAAGGCCATAAAAATGATTACAGAAATTTAAATTTTTATTGCTATGTTAGCAAATGTGTTTTCTTCGAGTTATAAAAATTAAAGATATTGTTATAAATATTAAAGATAGTTCTTAAAACTATTTTTAATATTTAGTCGGAAAATACTAAGTACAATTTATAGTTTCTATTCAATAACGTTGTTCCGCATTATAAAACACAATAATTATATAATAATTGACTATTTTTATTGCACCCAACACATTAGTTATCGTTTTTAACCAGTTTTATTTCCTACATTATAACTGCTCTAATATAGCAATATATTATGTATTCCTCGTAATAGTGAAAAGTGGTCGCAAGAATTTTCTCGCAATCGACACAATTTTTCCATTGACCTAACGAGCTTGTTGCATAAACTGTTTTGGATATTTTTTTTATATTTATTTATTTTATTAATATTAAACATGGATTTAGAATAAAAGAACTAATATATATTAGGTCCTTACATATGAAATTGGCGTTTTGTATGGGAGGAACAAAAATTCGAATATTTTTAAATATAATATATTTAATTAATCAAAGTATGAACCATTGTTTTCTATGCACTTTTGCCATCTCATAGGTAGTTCATTGATCCCTTTACTAAAAAAAACAGTCGGACGGGAATCAATAAAATCTGTGAAGGCGATGTGGACTGCCCCATCAGAGTTAATTTTTTTCCCTTGCAAGAAGATGTCCAAATTTCGAAAAAAATGGTAATCTGTTGGAGCAAGGTCCGGGGAGTACGGCGGAAGCTCTTCTAATTTGGTACCCGTCTGTTGTGCAGTGTGTGGTCTAGCGTTGTCGTGAAGTAGCAGTGGCGTCGAGCGATTGACCAGCCTAGGTTGTTTAGTCGCTAGCTTTTCCATCATGGTTTGCAATTGCTGACAATAGACATCAGCCGTAATAGTCTGGCCAGATTTGAGAAAACTGCAATGAACAATACCGGCACTAGTCCACTAAACCCTTACAAGTAACTTTTTTGGGGTTAATTTTCGCTTGGGGCAGGATTTGGCTGGCTGGCCAAGATCCAACCATTGCGCTGAGCGCTTCCAATTATCGTAAAGAATCCATTTTTACCACAGGTAATGATTCGGTTTAAAATACCTTCATTATTGTGCCGGTTTAGTAATGTAACGCAGTAGTCGCCGCGCGTTTGCCGGTTTGCTTCAGTCAATTCGTGAGATACCCATGTTTCAAGCTTTTTAATCTTCCCAATTTGCTTCAAGTGAATTAAACAGTTTTATCACTAACACCGCAGCCTGCAGCTAACTCGGACGTGGTTTGCGATGGATTCGCTTCCACAATAGCCTTCAATACTTCATTATCAACTTCGGTCTCAGGCCGTCCACGGTGCTTGTTCTGCAGGTCGAAATTTCCAGAACGAAAACGTTGGAACCAAAAACGAACTGTGTTTTCTATTGCAACATGGCCACCATACACATCATTCACCCTTCGAGTCGTTTCCGCAGCACTAGTGCCACGGCGGAACTCGTACTCGTAAATCGTTTTCCATTTTGTAAAATGAGTGACGCAAACAGAAAAAAACAAATTAATGACGGTCATCGAAGCACAAATACATGAGTAAATAGCTGTACAAATTTGAATTTGGAATTCCTTACCAAAGAGGAGAACATCGTGATTAAAGTGGCCAGTACGAAATACGCCAATTTCATATGTAATGACCTAATATTTAGTTGGATTACAGATTTCGCGACACTTCTCGAATTAATAAATATAAGCCAAAAAGTAATGTATATCTTTATATATTTAATTCTTCTGTGAGTGTGTATGTCACTGAACTTCTCTCAAACGACTGGACCGATTTTGACGAAATTTTTTGTGTGTGTTCAAGGGGATCTGGGAATGGTTTAGATTCACAATTTTGTCCGCTGGACAATGTTTTTTTAATTAATTTTTAATTGATTAGTAGTTGTTGATTTTGGAATGTTTTACATTGGATGCGACAGACGGCGCTACCGTCGCAGTGTCAAATTTTAAATAATATTCGAATTTTAATTTTAGTCTATCCCGACAGTTAGCGCTGCGATCAAATTAAAAAAAAGTTTTGTTATCATTGTGTTATTGTAGACCATGTGCTGGATCGTTAGATATTGTCATAACATTTGAATAATAATTTTCATCAAAATGGTCCAGAATGTTTTAGCTTATTAAAAAAAGTTTGAAATTTTCAAATTAAAAAGACGTGTAGACAGGACAACGTCTGTCGGGTCAATCAATTTATAACTTTACAAGCAAAATAGTTTTGCTATTTATCTGCCTATTAAATTAATTATGTATTTCAAAATATTACAATTATCATGGTAATTATATTTTTATATTCACTGATACTACTTTCTAGCTTTCAAGGACCTGCTGTAAAATGTGGCGTAAGCTGCTAAAAATATTTTATACATCTAAGGGAAAATGTTGATTTGCGTCATCATAACAGGATATATGATAGATTATAGCATACTGGAGAAAAGTGTTGCACAACTTTTGAAATCACACGAACTAAATATATATTATTTTCCTCCCGTAAAATAAAAAATATAACTCCGAATAATAATGCTGTTTGCTCGACCCGCCAAGATTTTAACTTTTTATAAAAATCTTGTTATTGTGGTTAAATTTATCGAATGTATATCGTAAATATTACAAACACTCAACTATCGTTATTCAATGTTTCGAAAATACTATCATGCTTTATGCGACGATATTATTCGCAAGAAACTGATACTAACTATCCCAGTCCCTCAAATCCCGGAACCTTTATATTATTACTTATGTGTTAATCGAAAATCCTCTATTTCTAGTTCCGTAAAGCAAAGGAATATTAGTTGTCTAGTCTTCCGTGCAGTAATAAAACAGTCGTGACTTCAGTTGCATGGGAACGGTGCACTGATGTAATTCTACGTAACATATCTTGATCGACGTTGTGATGGGTGTTAAAGTTGCCTGCTTCTTGCCAATCTTGTAATGTAATGTATATATCTATATACGTATGTAACGTATATAGATATATAATTATATAACCATAGGACTATATTTTCTTGCTTTATAAGGAACTCTATTCTCAGAGATTCTAAGAAACAGGTGCAGCTATGCATCTGCCCCTGTGAGCATTGCGGGACTTTACTACATAATTAATTTTGTCATAAAAGTTACCTAGCATCGAATTTAACACATTTTATTTTACATAATAGGTTTTTATTAAAAAAAATATGACGTGATAAAAGCGGTCTTCTATTTGCAACTAATAAATTCATTAAATGTAAATCAAATATAAATAACAATGATTAATCGTACTCTAGTTATTATTAAATTTGTTGTGATTGTTTTGTATATGACACGTTGTTGACATTATGTAATTTTGCAGATGCGGTGGGGAGCTCTGCGCGAGCGCAGCCTCAGGAGAAGCCAAGGTAAGACTTCCTACATCTCCTCATTCCTTTATCAGACGTCGTGAAGGGCGAACGTATACATACCTAGTGATTGTGCTATCAGTGTTATTGTGATTGTGCGTGGATATTTGTGACCTTGGATTGTGCAGAGTGAGTTATTGTCAATGATTATTTATTTATAATTTAAGGCGAAGTTGGATTAATAGTAGCCGAGTATAGATAGTCATGGCACAAAGGGCTTATAGATCACATTGGCAAATGACATGTTTAGGTTCTGTATTATGATTGAGCTAAACGTGGGATAGATATGCACGACAATGATTATAACGTTTAAGAGCTTATCATATTGAAAATGTTCGATTCAATTCAAAATAGAATCCATAACAATATCATGTGTTTGTTAAGTTGGGCAAACGTCAAACCAGGTAGTCGGTCGGTCGAGGCTTAGAATCACTATCATGAAATAACAACGTCATTTGTCTTCCTGTTAAACAATGACGTCAATGTTGTTCTTTCCCAAAAGATTCAGTACTAATTATTTAATCTATTACTGGTGTGCAGATTAAACATCTTTGCCGATAGTTCTATTATGACGTGTGTATAATAACCTCAAATCGTAATTTACTGTTTAGTGTTTACATTATCTTTGCGTGTATGGCGTATTGTGTACGTGACATATTTTGCGTATAAAAGGATTTGCGACTTTGAAATTAGAAACGGTAGATTTTTGGAACTACAGGTATCTAAATTTATTAACGTTTATAATATTACATTAGTTTTCTTTCTTGGGATAGGCAATTAAATTACCTTTGTACTTAATATTTATAATGGTGCATTAACAAGAATCAATCAATTTCATGTCTTATTTGGTTACATATAAGCTTCGATTTAGGGGAACGAATAATTGTTACGGATTGCAAAACCTAAAAGTACTTGACTATGACAAAAAACGGTCAATAGAGGCGAAAATGTGTTATGCACAAGGTTTTAATTTACCCATACAAAGCTAAATAAACAGTAAGATAACATTTTTTGTAATATTCCTAAGTTCTTTTCGTATCCGTAAAGGATTTATTTTTGCCTTTTACTTAGCCTTGTAAAGATGTATTAATGTCTTATTGCGTACGTAAACCCCAGTTATTTAATTAAACAGAACATAGTCATAAGTAGAATATGTAATCTCTGTACAGTAAAAGTAAAAGGATTTAAGTGTTTAAATCTGACGAAGATACAATCTTATTAGTTTTACTTTGTGTTATTATTGTCATGCATTCAATGGCTTAAAATAAAACTGATGGTACCTACTTGTTTAAATTATTAAAATTTTCTAACCCATGCCTCAGAAATGACACAATTTTTTGGGCATTTGGATATTAATACTTATTATTAAAACCTTACGAACAAATTTTAATAATTGATTAGATAATTTTTACAACTATAATAACCAACACAAGATAACAGTGTCGTTATTTTATCATGCCAATACATTACGTTTATTGCTTAACCAATTACACCAGACTACAAACCATTTCATAACCTCAAAAAACCCAACAGATAAGCAAATAAACAAAGATTAGAATGCGCGCGGTGTATTGAAAGTATGTCGTAGTGAGAGGTTACATTCGGGCGACCTTGCCCCCGATTGTTACTTAACAGAGAGCAATGGACAGCGGCGGCCGGTGAAATGCTCAAGTAGGTTAAAGCGTGCTAAGAATTTGGCTAAGATGTTGCGAATTGTGATAATTGCCGAGCACGGTATGTCTACATAAGAAAAATGTCCCTTTGATGTTGATTTATTTTAATTCTTAAAGTAAAGAATGTTTTTTTTTCTGTTGAACATCTATAAGCTGTAAAACATGAAGAAGTTTCCATATTTGTGTCAAATGCATAATGTATGCTTGTTTTCGTATGTAACATAATTCTATTGTCACAAATGCTACGTGTGTAAGTACTAAGTACTAACCAGTTTGTTTTGCTTTGTTCATCGAAGTTATTCTCGATGTGCATGGTGATTGGTGCTTCTACGTTTGATGTGTTGTAAAGTAACGCAAATGTGCTATTGTGTTGATACAATCATTATAACAAGTCGGAAACCAATATTCTTAGAACCTACCGTTCCTTATTGCAATTTCATGTAACAATAGATGCGTTCACAATGCGACAGAGTTGTCATTCTTGCGGAAGCGTAATTAGGTGAGAAATGAAACTGGGTTACAAAAACATAACCGCGCCTTTGTTTTCAGATCCGGTTCGTCGAAACCCAGACGACCAGATCGAGCTGTCTATGTTCCGAGGGCTTTGCGAGGAGGAGCAGACAACACCACAGACGAAAACAAACCTTTAGAAAACAAGCGAACCAGTCACAGCGCCGACGGAAAGTGTCCAAAATCTCCTGGGTCCAAAGAAAAGTCCGTACACGGTACACCTAAAAGATCTCTAGACAAGAATTTCTGCAACGTTTACACACCGCCTCATCTCAGGAATCAAAGATCTCAGACAGCACACATCGAGAGTGAGCCTCCTAGCGAAAACACAACCGTGCCTTTCGGCTGTCAAGTGCCAAATAATGATAGTGCAATATCAATTAGTGATAATAGTTATAAAGAGTTAGAAGGAGAGAGTTTCTATATAGGAGATTATTTTGCTAACGGACAGCTAGGTTTTTACTCACCTAATTTATACGAATACAACGATATACAAAACGTCGAACATTGGAGGACAAATGAAACTGAAGACTTGAATATGTCACTTCAACAAAATCAAGGCAATATTATTGATAAGGATTATTTATATGACAAAGATGAAGATGTCGAGAAGAATGAATTGAAGCGAGCGTCACAAGAAATTAATAGGAGTAGTAAGAGAATTATCAAGCAGACGTTTGATTCGGATGTTTTAGTGATATCAGATCCGATAGAGGAGCCTGTTAGTCCGCGATCGACAAGTCCTCGCGAAAAAGACGAAAACGAAGTACCAAAAGAGCAGGAAAAGAAGAGTAAGCCGAAATTGGAAGCTAAGGTGTCATTAAAACGCGAAGAAAACGATTGGGATGCAGTGTTTGATGACAGTGGTGAATGTCTTGACCCGTCTTTACTTGAAGAGCTTACATCTACTGTTGGAAAAGTGCACATATCAAAAACTAAGAACAATTACGATCAGTATCAAACGCGAGGTCAAGCGTTATTCAATGGGCCCTATGATGAGACGTTTGCGCATGTCGTGGAAGTGTATGACTTTCCAAATGAATTTAAAACCAATGATATATTGTCGCTGTTTAGTGAATATAAAGATACTGGGTTCGAGATTAAGTGGGTGGATGATACGCATGCCTTAATTGTATTCAGCAGCGCAAAAATTGGTAAGTTTTAGCATGTATTTTTGTTCCTTTATTATTTCATTGAACTAGTATAAGTTGCATATAAAAAAAAATCATTTAACGAGTATTTGTGACTCCGGGAAGCTGCGAACTTAGTTCGAAATATTAAAAAAACACTCAAATTTTCACAATAATGTGTGACACAAAAATATAATAACTACTATTGATTAAGATAATTCATATTGTTTGATACGCTTTCACAACTATTGGTTTTGCCAGTTTTGATCTTATATAGAATTTATTAACATGTAAACAGTAACCATATCGCATGTTGCGATCTAGTCTGATCATCGTTCACGCCTCGACACATTTCTAGACCAGATTGTAGGTGTAAGTAACCAGTCCATAAAATAATTTATTTATTCTTACAAATACTTATGTAAATGTTGGCGTGTAGTTATTCAATACGTGCATTTAAAAGATTAAGTATGAAGCCGGGTAAGCGTTGTTGGGTTCAGTGTGATGGTCCGCAGCCTTGTCTATACTTTCTGCTACGATAAATATTCAAAAATTTAATTAGATTTGACTTTGGATGCGGCTCCAATATCCACCATTGTTACCTGTAGTCATGTCTACTACACCAAGGGTTAATTGTTATTAAAAATAATAATTGTTTTTTTAACATGACGTTAATTAAAATATTGGAGTATATTTTGAAATTCCACGATTATATAATAGAATACATAATTCGAATAATATTCAAGTTCAAGGCGTCATAGCGCGCGTTCTGAATAAATATCGTTTGTAAGAAAAAGTAGTACGACGAAACCGAAAGTTGGCGATGTATGTCGATATGTTTTTAAATTTATAATAAAGTTAATGTTAATAACAATATTTATTTTGCATTTTTCTGTAGAAAAATGTTTCTTAGGCACTTATTATAGAAAGGCCTTATAGACAGATTTATTACTCGACTCGACGTTTATTCTAAATATATAGCTTGAAATTAGTTTTTTTTAATTATATATTTTCTCATAATATTGGTTGAATTAACACAAATTTTGACACCGATATTACAGTTGTGTGACAACACAGTATTATTAGCACACGAATAGGAATATTAATTTAATCACAGCATACTGATTATGATAACGAGCAGTTAAATGTTACGTTAAATAACGCAATACATTGCGTCAGTGTTACCAGCTATGACTTTACACTGTTTGCCGGTTTTTCGCTATAGATTAACGCCTGAACCCAATAATTAATCCACAATCTCAGATTGTTTTCCATCTGACCGTAACAGTCGATCGATCTCCTATCTGCATCTCAATAATAAAACCCTACGAAGACGCATTTTTGGCGAAGGATATAATGCAATCTCTTCGCTCTTTACACTCATATTTAATAATCAATTTAAACCAAATAAAGTTAACAATACCGTACAAATAATATCAAAATATACATGTCTATGTTTAAAACATATCAAATAGTTTTTACTATTTTAAAAACTGGTGTAAGTTTAAATCTTAAGGTAGGATATTGGCACAGTTGAACTGTCATTTTCTTACAAAGGTCTATCCACATACACCGATCCTCCCTACCATGGATAGCTTGTATCGACAGATGGCTATTACAATCCGTCGATTGGTTATTGGCACACTTTTTTCAATATTTTGATAAATATGTCTATCAGATAGTCAAAATGGATTGGATGGTTATTGGGAATGGGCGTTAGCGTCAGCCGAGTTTTTAATGTTACATACATATATTAAAAACGCGGCTGGCTGGCAATGTACATATATAAATATAATTTCATTTTATCAAAAAAAATTATATATATAAAAATTTTCAATAACATGAAATTGATCGAATTTATTAGACATTTTTTAGTATAATCTAGTATAGACTAGTATAGTGGTTCAGTGTATTTCTGAGGTCGTAGCTTCGATACCCGGCTGTGCACTAAAGGATTTTCTGTTTATGTGCGCACTTTAGCGTGTGGAACCAGCACGTCTCAGTAAGAACCAAACAGTTGACGGCGTGTGTCAGGCACAGAAGGATGATCACCTACTTTAGAAAAAAACAAATGGTTACAAAACAGATACAGAAATCTTAGGCCCTGGGCCTTTAAGAGTTGTAGTTAGTAAAACATCTAACCTAAGAATGGGCTGTTAGGCTGAGCTGTAGATCGAGCTTACTTTCAGTTAAGCAACAAAGCTTTTATACAATTCGAGCTTATGTAGGCAATAGGTATTGTGACATAAGCGGTCGTGCCCACTTTCCACTAGGTCGAGGAAGTTACTGTTCGGTAATGTGATGTAAGTGGGTTCGGGAAATGTCACGAGGATGGATTGAACTGGATTTGGTTGGAATGAATTTGTTTGAAATCCCTTGAAGTTAGTAGACTTTGGAATTAAGTCATTTTGTTTAACAAGCTTGCGGGTCGGTGATTAATTCTTAGCAGCCCGTGGACACCTTTATCAATGTGATCCCGGCCAATAGGAATCACGTAATTTTTTTAACGGTTTACAATTTGTTTTTGTTTATGATGGGTTAAGCTGTCCCTCCCAAGATAGTATGGGCCTAAATCTGCGATGCGTCCATTTTTCAATTAAGTGCTTATGTTATTGTGTATGCTTTATTCAAATTAATATTCTTTTATTTTCTTTTGAAATTGCATTATGGATATCTCGTTGGTACACTATTTTAAGCGAGTTTAAAATCCCTAAGGAATTGATTCGTATATTTTTCTATAAGTGTTGCCATTACGAAGACAAACTTAAAATACCGATTTATTTAGCCAAAATTAATGTGTTGGGTTCAATATCCGATAGGCGGTGACTTTTTACTTGTATCGAATACACACGCGATATTGAATTTGTCGAAATGAAATAGAAAACAATATTCAGTTTCGTTTTTCCTTTAGATGGATACGAACATTTAATAATGAAATATCGAGAATAACATAATTAATTGAATTCTTTTAAAGGAAACAATTTTTAACAGTGTTTAAATAAATATAAAGTATAATAAAATTAAATATTACAAAACTATATTATTCTCGTTTTACAATGTATTTTGATATCGTTTTCATTAAATATAAGACGGTTAAATAACTTAAAGAAAAATCGTTCACTGGTAATATAATAGCACTATGAGTGCCTCCAGGCGAGGCCTACAACCTACTTACCGTTCAACGACCGCAGTGACGCAAGAACGGGCAAGTAGGCCGGCGCGGGCGCACCTTGTCTTAACCGTTACTTATCCTGTCTAAGCTGCGCCTTTTATTCCAAAACGAAGCTGTTATGTTCTAGAAATATATATACATAAAATCTATACCTTTTCGATGCTGTGTAGTTTCTTATAATTTAAAAATCATTTTCAACTACTAATATTTATTTATATCCAGGTTCATGTCACATAGCGCCATCTATGAAGACGAATAGTAATTAAATCTTTTCGACATTAAACTCCATAAATTGTTGCCGGTCTGATTGTTATGCAGGAAATCTTTAGATTACACTAAATTTTTGTTAAATAATCTAAATAATTATGCTGGTTATAGCGGATTTTGATACTTTCACCTCAAATTTTCAGCTGCGGAAGTATTGTCTACTCAACGCTCGCTTGCCAAATGTCGGCCGTTGCATGCAGCCACCCTCGAATCGCGGAATAAGGCAAAAAAGTGTGCAGAGTTCCTTCAACCATACAGGTGAGTCATCTGTTTTTTTAAACATTTTTTATTTACAAATTACATGGGCGTTACTTATTACACTACCGTTATATTTCCGATTCAAAAATCATTGAACTGTGTCGACTTGTTGAAAAATTATTGGCGACATTTTGACATATTTCCTAGCTAATATCATTTACGACAACTTTTTTTATCAGTGTGATATATATTTAAGAACATTTAGTTACGATTGTTAAGTTCCAAATTTAAGTGTCAAATAATTAAAACACTTTGTTCAAAGCTAATTGTCAACTGTCATGAATGGATTAACAAGATCTTTAAAGCCATATAAAAAAAAAAAAAAAAAAAGATCTTATAACATAAGGGGTAGTGTGCTTTGGAGAGTAAACTAATAAAATACTGTAAATTGATATGTTTATTGGTACATTAAACTAGGTGTTACCTATACCTAATATTATTTTATATTTCTAATAATGGTAATGTTGTCTTAAATTGTGGATGTATAAAAAAACTAAGGAGGTTTTTTATTTCAACCGAAATTGACGTATATTTTTTGACAATTATTTATATAGTATTAAGATTATTAATAATATTATTATACAATTTTTATTAAAAATGTCAAGCAAATATGAAAAGCTTAAGTACAAGTTATTGCTTATTTAATGTTTAAATTACAGACAGCGGCCAGAAACATGTACTGCGCTTGCGAGGCGACTGGTCTCTGGCGCTTTGGGTGTGCGATTGAGCACTGCAAGACAAGAAAGAGATGAAGAAAGACGCCTTATTACTATTGCTAGAGGTATTTCTATTTCTTATTCTAATGGAGAAAATTAAATAAGGATCGGTGGTGGTCACAACTTTGGTAGCTTCATTTACCTAAGCTTGTAATAAATAATGTGTACATAGATAATAGAACTTTTGGTTCGACCATTTGCTTAGTTTCCGGTTGAGTACACAAAAGTGACTTGTTTTTATTATTATCATATACTACAACTATAAAGGGTGTGATAATAATGAGGCCTTTTATTTGAATAATAAAGTATTCGGCCATGAAGAACCGATAAATGGAAAGTTGTTAACAAAATATATCTACAAGGCAACCATGCTTGGTGAAATTGGGTGGGTAGGCCTTGTCGAACATACCTGGATAAATTACATGATGTCCTAGAGAAGGGATAAGTTAAAAGTACCCGTAACGGATCAGCATGCTTGGTGAATGTCATTTAAGTGGTTGAAGCGAGGGAGGATTGTCAGGACCGTAGCAAGTGGCCGTCTCTACCGAGATGTACAGCTTGCTAAATCAAATCAAAATATCTTTATTCATTTAGGTAAACATGTACACTTATGAACGTCAAGAAAAACAAATTGAATTAACTGTAAATTTACATTTACAACCAGTTCGCAAGTCAAGGGCGTAGAGCGGGTAAGAAGAACTGGCAAGAAACTTTCCGCCACTCTTTTCAATCGCCAAGTTTTTAATACAAATTGTTTGAACTGGAGCAAATCAATCCCAAGGATTAGGATCATTTAAGTATTCGTCACATTTATAAAAGGCTTTATTAATTAATTTACTTTTAACAAGGGCTTTGAATTTATTTAGTGACAGTTCTCTAATTTCGCTTGGGAGTTTGTTGTAAAAACGAATACAATTTCCATATAAGGAGTGGTTTATCTTCTGGAGCCTGGTTGGTCGCACACTCAAATTAGTTCTATTACGCGTATTATACTGGTGAAAGTCACCATTTGTTTTGAAATCGTTTAAGTTTTTTTGTACATACAACAAGGCTTCAAGAATATATTGACCGGATAATGTCATAATATTTAGTTCCTTAAATCTATTCCGTACCGACTCCCTCGGGGAAACACAACAAATAAGTACCCTGAACAGCCCGCTAGTCAGTGGATTGTCAAATATGTGTTTAAAATTTATGTGTGTATGAGGCAGCTGCACTACGTGAGTAAATATGAGTGGGTGAGACGTAGGAACCTAACAACCCTACGGATTCCTAAGCCCTCGTACCCTATCACGTAACTAGTGAATAAATAAATTAGTACAGCATGTCTGGACCAAGAGACCTAAGGTAATAGACGGGTACGGGTAGAAAGGTTCGAGGTGGTGGGTTTATCTCAAATCTATCGGACAAGCTCACCACGATAATTAAGGACTTGAAAGTGAAAGAAAGAAAGAATAAAGGAAAACATTAAGACTTTTGCTTATAATAAGATATCTAAATACCAGCTGCTCTTCAGCATGGCTTACAATGCGCATCACGGGACGCCTAAATTTTCCATCATACGTCAACATGTCATCCCATCGCTTATGTGGTCTGTCCTACCACGCTGTCTGTGACGTACACCATTTCGTTTGATTACTGAAACACCACCTCTTATGATATGTCCACATCAACTATATACCGTTCAGAGTGAGGAGCGGTTTTCTTTATCTTGGTCCTGTCCGAATTTATTTTTAGTCCAACTATTTTGCTATCTATTGTTAGATGCGTGGGCGTTCTAGATATGTAGGTTTTTGGATAACGAGAAAAAATCTTGAGACTTAGCTTATCAAATGACGCTTATGGAAGCCTGCCTGCTTCCAGGGTTGATTGTCGTCAGTTTTCAGTTAGTTTCCAATCGTTAAAAGTTACAACCTTAAGAACAATACAATTATTACTTTTGATTGTTTGTTGTATCGCATTACTTATAAACTATACGGCAGTAATCATTACGAAGAAATAAATTAATTTTGATATTGAATATTTAACAATTTTAATTTAATAGAGCAGTGTTGGCCTAGTGTCTTCAGCGTGCTATACCTGAGGTCGTAGGTTCGATCCCGGGCTGTGCACCAATGGACTTTCTTTCTATGTGCTCATTTAACATTTGCTCGAACGGTGAAGGAAAACATCGTGAGGAAACCGACATGTCTTAGACCCAAAAAGTCGACGACGTGTGTCAGGCACTGGAGGATGATCACCTACTTGCCTATTCGATTTAAAAATAATCATGAAATAGATTCAAAAATCTGAGGTCAGGACCTAAAGAGGTTGTAGCGCTACTGATTTATTTATTATTGAATATTTATCTTGTAATCTATTGGTTCTCATTATATAGATATATTATATTTATATAATTTAATTAAATATACTATTTTACAGTCTGTACCACGTGTTGTATAATAAAAATAGTATTTTTTACTGAAACACAGCTCCGAGGTGTCTATAGATTTCTCTGTGCCTATACATTTATATACTATTTATATATATTGATTGTTAGACCCACACTAAGTAAAAAATAAAAACGAAATAATTTAATTTGCCTTTTTCAGAGAAGAAACGCAAAGCGGCCCTTCATAAAGAGGCAGCTTGGGATGGCTCGCTGGAAAATTCGTTGCAGACGTTAGACACCTGACCAAAATATATTAGGTAATGCATAACAATAATTGAGTGGGTTAAACCTAGGGATGCATCGATAGGCCTTTTTGCTGATACACGCATATTGAATTAAATTAATTTTAAAATTAAGGTAAAATGTATCTAGTCTAAGTAGTAGTATCTATATATAAAATTTGATTTCAAATTTATTTATTCATTAACACTTCGTTGCATTACATAAAAGGAAAAAAAAATTAAACATAATTTAATGAAAAGCAACTGGCGGCCTTATCGCTTTAGAGCGATTTCTTCCAGACAACCACTGTGAGTAAATTACATAAGGTAGGCAAGAAGTGCAAAAATACATATTACAAATACAATGAGAAGGAAAAAACATACTTAACAGAAACAAAACATAAACATAAAAAAAAAATAAAAAGTAAAAAGTGCACATGAATCATGATAATCTAATTCAAGATCGGTCTCACGTCAGTTAGTAGTTACTAACTGAAAAAAAATAATAATAGAGGGATATGACTTGGATAGGTAATGATTATACAGCAGAAATTTTAAATTTCTATTATAAAGTATAAACACTCACAATCCTATTGGGTTAAAGTATTAATAAAATTCAGAATTAATCGAATTAATTAAATTAAAATAAAAAGTAAATTAATAATTAAAATTATTATTATTTTATAGAACAGGGGGCAAACGGGCAGGAGGCTCACCTGATGTTAAGTGATACCGCCGCCCACGGACACTCAATGCCAGAGGGCTCGCGTGCGTTGCCGGCATTAATAATAATAAACATTGATAAGATTTTTGTTATTCTGTATTTTATTTTATTTGGTATACTATTACGAGCTATAGCAGTTAAAAGCCAACTTGTGTCTAGCGAAATGGAATACGCGGGGAGGAAGCGGATGAGAGGGGCAATCCGTATCTCCGTCCAACTCGCTAGATCAAACAAGATGTGTGTTTATATTAATTTTTAAAACGCGAACCTTGAAAATCATTGTATCGGCAATTAAAATATCGCCGATACCGTTATATCGGCAAACCCAAGGTATCGCGGATATATCGGTATCGGATGATCCCGAATTAAAAAAAAAATTATATTAATATTTTAAACAGGTAAAGTTTAAAATAATTTCTAGATCTAATGAACACCAATTTTGAAATTACTTTACTAATTAATCCCACGTTATTTGTCAGTGCCATATATTAACTCTAATAATTAAAGAAAATACGGTCCAATGAAAATGTTTCTATCAAATGCTGCCAGATATGTCTGAGTTTTATATTATACAAAAACAACTCATGCGCCGCGTCTATCTGCCTCTGTTCATGAAAAAAATCACTGCACTTGTTATTGCGTTATTAATTTTTATCTTTATATTAAGATATATTAGGATTGGTTAGGTAAAATATTCATATTTATATATAGCTAGTATATATATATGAGGATGGAACGTATGTTACCACTGGCATTCGTTCTTCGGGAACAACATAGTATAACTAATACTTTAATAGATTTTTTTTTATCGTAAAAAAATTAAAATAGATCCTCAAAATGTAAAAAAATTGGTTGCCTGTAAAGTCGGTATACGGGCGAAAGTTTTACGTGACAACGACTTTGAGTGGTAAAATAATTTTAATATGAATATTCATTCGTATAGTAGGAAGAAGGATGAAATAATAGTAACAATTTAAAACATTATGTCTGTCTCTCTCGCTCTTAGGCGGGCTAACCATGCCCGAGTGGAAGGGACGCGTGCCTCTCACTCGCTCTCATTGTGAGCGCATAACGTGAGCGGAGCGTAACGCAGTTTCTTGAAGTGTCACCCGGCAAACCAATGTATAAGACGTTGTCACGTCAAAAATAAATCAGTGGCACTACAACCTCTTTAGGTCCTGGCCTCAGATTTCTGAATCTGTTTCATGATCATTTTTAAATCTAATATAGGGGATAAAGTGCAAATCTGTTTACGTAAGAGTTGACCCCTAACTGTAACATATAATAACTAAACCTTTTTTGTTTTAGGTCAAGCAAGAACAACGCGCCCACTCGGACATAGTTAAATAAAGTTATTTTTATAAACAATGCATAGTTGCGGGGTTTTGATCGCCGGCTTAGTTATAATTAGTTGAATTTAATTGTTTTGAAGGGGGCGACTGCAAGCCATCATACATAAAACAAATGAAATAAAAAACTTATTCATTACAATTATTTGTTGTTTAATGAAGTTAAATTATGTTTATTAATTGTTTGTAAATGTTTGCCATTTCATGAAACAATAAATTATACGATCTGGCAACGACAAGAAATTAAATAAAATACGCTTTCAGAAGTGTCAATCGTTCTAAAAACCTGTTATTACATGAAGTAATTTTGAAGTATTTCCGAACCAAATCGACTTAGGTTCCTTCAAGAAAAGAGCGCACCAATTCTTAAAAGGTCGGCAACGCACTCGCGAGCCCTCTGGCATTGAGTGTCCATGGGCGGCGGTAACACTTAACATCAGGTGAGCCTCCTGCCCGTTTGCCCCGCATTAGAAAAAGGAAGAAGTTTGTTAAAATGCTCATTGAAATTGGCATTATGAACGGGCTGAAGTTTATCATTTGTTTCTTAAGTGGCGCCCTCTTCGCGTATGTAAGAGCCTGATTAGTTTAATGCGTAAAAATCTCAATTGTTTTGCTTGTGTATCCTATTTTAGTTATCACAATTGGATTTAAGTTGCGCTCAAATATTGAGATTGCTCATATTATATAGATTTCTTAATTTCAAAGGCCTGTCAAAGAAATATCTAGACAAATTGTGTGGAGAGTCGAGGTGTTCATACTAAGGCCTCGGGAGAATTATTATTAGACAGTTTAGTATAAAGATCTAAATTTACATCATCGTATGACATTTAATTATATATGACATTGATTGAAAATTATGTATTAATAATAATTGTAATTTCGAGCCATTATTTTATGTTTTACAATGACAACTATTAATAGATAAATATAAAATTTAAGATGCAAACAAATTGAACGTTAAAGATAATATACGATCTAAATGACTAAAGGTTCATTTTGGAAGTAATACTTCTTTTGGCGCGATAGGAAAATTTTTACGGTGTGCGTCGCATGATGTCACAAAAAAACCGACACCCTTAAAACTTTCAATAAATACATTTTTTCTTATAGCGTAGTTCTACAAACGTAGAATAAACTGTTTGAAAATATTTATATCTTGTTACGTCAAAGAAGTATAATTTCTAACGCGTGTACATAAGTACACAAGTTTTTTTTTTTGTTTGAGACATTTTATTACCATGTTGCTTTTATCTGTAGCTTAATTCTGAAAAAAAAAAAAGTACACTACTTTCATAGTGATTCTATCAATGTGTCCTTATTAAACAAAGATTAACGAAAATTGCACCTTTCCGCCTGTAACTTAGAATATTCAACATTTATTGTGCTATTAAGTCTCCCATACTTGCCATTGTATTTTTTAATAAAGACTCGCCATCAAGCGTTACATTAATCTCACCATCTGGAAACAAAATGAAGCAGACACAGCATCATCAAAAATATTTGATTATATCAAAGTGTGTAATTTAAAAAACGAATGCTTTTAACGTTTTGCAATGTGTCCATTTTGATAATATTTCAGTATTAACCTATATGTAATGTATATCTCTTAATGTTATGTAATATGAAATTGATACTATTAATGGAGAATGCCCGTTTGCCACCTGTTCTATAAAAAAAATAAAAAAAAAACAAACCCGCCAACTTTACAATTATTTCTGACTCGGTTTTTGTCAGAAATCATTTAAATATAAAAAAAAAAATAACTATCTTGCTAAGTCAAAAGTAAAATTATTTGTTTTATTTTTTTACCAAATGTGTTGAATGCTTGGTGTGGTCAATTTCTAGTCTGCTTAATGATCAAAACCTCCGCGTATATTTTTAAGCAATAAATTGTCTATGAATTAAATAGTGTAGACTGAAATAAAATTGTCTATGGGTCTGTAGACTCGAGTTCTTTTTATTTATTATGTGCACTGATTTTATATTTTGAAACATTGTAGTAAATTGACATTTTAATGGTTTTTTTTAATGCTAGTGAAATCTGTTGTATAGAAAATGTTAACAAATTATACTAAAGATACTATTTTCTGCAATTTTACTTCGGAAAATTGTATCTGTATACGTGATTTAAATGCATGCATGTTTTAACTCAGTGGTTACACTCACTTTTAGCTATTTAACCACTGCCGTCCACATATTTTTAGAACTATTGGTTGTATTTCCAACGATCTAATTTTTACTTATTTTTTCTATGTCTAATTTGACGTTGTGATGTCTAATGACTTTGTGCTGTATCTGTACAAAAATTATAGAAACATTATTTTTGTAAACACTCACGAGTTGGCATAATAAATAAATTGTGACTAAAATTGTTATGTTTTTCTTACCTTACCTATAAATAAACGAATATATTATTATTACAATTAATATAAAGATTTTATTTATAATTAATTAAATTATAGCTTGAACAAATTATAATTTTAGGATTCCAAAAGTATGGTTGATTTAGTTTTTGTTACAAATTCTTTACAAATAAAGTCATTAAAATCGGCACATTGGCTTAGAAGAAAACTCCTGTAACTTCTAAAGAATATTAAATATCGTATCACAAATTTTAAACCTACATTATATTGCAACAAGGAATTTCAATAGTCTACAAAGTTACAAAATATTGTTAGGATATGTCTCAACTATTTTGTTCCATTGATAATTCCTATTGTTTCTCAGAACAATATCCGTGCCTGTAAACAATAAATACATTCTTGAACAAAATAATGCCAGTGTCTATTGACTGTCTCAGAAAGCACAACCCATGTAGCCAGCGATGCAACGGGTACTCATTTTACTTTATTTCGTTAGTGCTAATTCAGAAATGTACGGACATCAAGTTTTTACGGCAAGGCGATCGAGGTCTTACCCGCTCCACACGGGATATTATTATAGGCGTTCCAACTCCGAGCCCCGGGTAGCATCAGTGTTTAATTCTAATGATTATAGTGCAATTTTACCAAGAAGTAAATTCCAAACATCAGAATATTTAACAAATTGTAATGATTTTAAAAGTAATATTGACCCCTCAAGTAAAATTTACTACGATAACGATATTGGGTTCGAAAAAGCAAAAGTGAAATGCAATAGCAACAGTGATATTTTAACACTAAAGCCAACGTTGTCTTATGAAGAAAACAAAAGATTTAATAGGAATTCTGAGTATCAAGTTGATGATGATGACCTTAGAACGGATTCAAATATGTATGACAGTTGGCCATATTCGTACCGAACCAGGTATGACTATAATTTAAATAATTATGATCCAGAAATCGAAAAAGCAAAAGATAAACGTTATGTTAATGACATAATTGAAAGGATTATACCCGTTCACGAAGATCATGAAGATGATGTTCACGAAAAAGAACGGGAAAAGGAAGATATAAATCCAATGTATGGAAATCAAGCCTTTTTTTCACATGTACTTGAAGATTATTTTGATAGAACTAGTGAGGAAGACCCACTTATATTTAAAGGACTAAATTACAATAAGGAATTTGACACAGATCCCTACAAAGATATGCATGGAAGTAATAAACGTTTCAGGCGCTTAAAAACATACGATACCCATAAAATGCCATATGTCTATAATTCAATTAGAGACAAAATTAAGAATAACGATGTAGCCAAATTAGCAGAAATAGGAGAAGAATACAACAAAATTGAGGATGAAAATAAATCTACAAAAGATGCAATGAATGCTATAAGTGATAAAACGGCATACAATTATGACGGTCAAAACTATCGCGGTTTTAAAGATTTTATCGACTCTTTTGTTAATAAATTTGGAACAGAAGACCACAACAAAAATTTTGATTTTAACGTGAATAAAACGGTAGATAAAGGAGAAAAAAAGAAAGGTTTTAGAAAAGTATACCACAAAGACGAATATCAGGAAGATAATGAATTTTACGATAATTCAAACAATAAAGCTGTTATGACTGAAAGTGGCGGATATAAATTAAATAACGGCGGATCAGAAGCAATACTTGCATCCCAAGCTTCAGCGTTGCTAGGGGACGAAGCAATTGATATTAACAAATTAGGAAATAAGGCCTTTGCAAAATCTAGACACAGTGAAGGTATTTCAGATGGTAGAAATGGACAAAATCTCGGCCTACAGAAATTTAAACAAGTTGCAAAAAGTAATGCTTGGCAAAATAACGCCGATTACTACGACCACTTGTAATATTTAGATTTTTTTAAGCTAAGCTAAACTGTTATAATATAATAAATGTTACCTACTGTATTTTTTTATATTATTCTACGTATAAATCAGACAGTGAGTCAAATTTTTGCATAATCATAACTTTTATTCGTTTTAAGCGTAAGGTCCTATTTGAAAAAAGATTTCGAAAGAATTAATTTTAAGAAAAATATTTTTTATTCTTGATTTACGATCGACATTAAATTTTTACACATTTAGTCCCACTATCATCGAGTTCGAGGATTTGCAGTCACTACTAAGAGGATACTGACTGTATAGTTTTTATATAGTTTTTTTTTCGCTTCGGGAAAATACAGTAATAGTAAAACCTCCTTATTTTTAACCTACACGAACCGTCGTAACTCGTAACTGTTGTGCCAAGTAATATAATTAGTTTTTCATATTCAGTATCAAGATGATTACGAACTAATTCACAGCATATCAAAAAAGGTAATTTAGAACAGCAGCGACCCTTATTCCAAGACGGTCTGTTTTCGCACAGATCTTCTTTTTAGCGCTACACCGATTTCGTATAAATTTAGGCCGCGACCGAAAATCGATTAAAATTTGTCGATTATATTAAATTTTCTGTTAACTTAATAAATGGTACGTAAATAAACGACATAAATCATTTAAGTATTTATTTTCACTTTTGTAACGAAACTCGGTACAGTAAAATTGTAGATAAAAAATGTGTTTTATTACAAATAAATGTACTCAATCTATAATTTATAAATTAAAATTCTATGGGTAAATAGAAAGTGCATTACGTTTGTCGCCAAGATATAATAATGTGCATTCCCCAATTCCTTTTTTTTCCTATTAAAAGCATGAAACCCTACCGGCCTCTAAGTGGGTTTTTGACTGGTTCGTCCAATGTTACTATTTCATCCTTTTTTGCATAAGGAATTTGTGGAAATATTGGAAGGTGGCTTAGTAATTTCGACATCATATTTGAAGTTCTCTCACCGAGCTTCTCCACAAAGTTGCTTAAGTTCCATGGTGATCTTACAGTTCTGACGTAACTAGTACTAAGGAACTCTTTGCTGTCATCAATTTCATCACTTTCATCACTATCATCTTTTCCATGCGTCGTTTCTTCCAATACCTGAGTACTCGTAGAAAACTCTTGATCATAGTCTTCTTCTCTCATTTTCTCAGCTGCGTTCCGGACTACTTTTACAGCTATTGGTTTCTTTGGAAAAGTTACTTTTCTTTGTATCAACGACCGTGGTAATTTTGGTTTCGGTGCGGTGTCTGCCTTTGGGATGCTTTTAGCCTTGTTAATTCTCGGGCGTTTATAATTATTTTTATTTCTTGGTTCTAGAGGCTTCCTTCCGCTTACAAATTCGTCATGATTTATATCAAAGTCATAGTCATTAATATTAAAATCTTCATCTTCGTGTTCAGCGGACTCTTGTTTCTCCATCCACTTGTATTTTGATTGATAATCTTCATCACTGTTTACTTCATGGAATTTAGGTATAGGTTTTTTTACCAATACTTTGTCTTTACTGCTTTTATTATTATTTGTTACGTTTTTAGTTGCCTTTTTGTCATCAACGGCTCTAATACTTCGTTTGGTATTAAAATAGTTGTAATGAGCACCATTCTGATCTTTAGCAACAACGTCAGGTTTTACATCGGTCTTTCTATCGCAGGACTTATCAGTCGTTTTAAAAATAAGCTTAGCATAACTCATAGTTATTAAAATATTCGCAACTGTTAAGTACAATACTCGTATCTTCATTGTGAACTGGTGCTCAACTAGCGTCCAGATATTGTATCACGCATAAAGTAAACATTGTATGTTTTTAGTTATTGTATTAAAGAGTTAAACAATGTATGCGTGAAAATATGTAGTGATTAATAGACTTTGTTTTGGCAACAAAGATTAATCGGAAATTGACAAAAATCGTTCAGTGGTTAAAACTTGAGATGACTTTTGTAAAACTAAAAAAAATTATCGAAAGAATCTTTGCCATCATTTTGTGCACGTACATTTTTTGTCTTTACGGTATGGTAACACACTAACGCGGAATGCGAAATTTATGTTATGGAGTGAATGAAATAAAGAAACAAATATTTATGACTCGCAATAGCATAATGATGCATTGTGTTTTTGTTTGCTTGTTTATAAATTTTCACTCTATAAATAAATACAGGAAATGTCATATAAAAACGTTTAATCGTGTACTGTACGTTAGTTTATCATCATATCGCGATGGAGACCTATTTTGGAACTCTCTTAGTGTTCTTGTATTTTCAATATATTACTTCAACACCAATGAACTATGTCTATTATGAAAATCCAGATTTGGGATACGTCGCTGCTTTAAGTGGTTCCTCTTCTTATACCAAGACACGGCTTAATGGACCAAAAAAATTTTTCGTCGGTAATACCAATCAAAAATATATGAAGCTGGCGAATGAAGAAGCCATTAACTCTTTATTTAGTATAGGTAAATTATCGCCAAAAATGTTTGATCCAGTGATTGATACTAATAACGTAAATGCTCCCAAGCTTACTGAAGATGATACAAGGCAAACCAAACAACCAGAAATTATAAAGCCTGACTTAAGATTTGTTGAAATTGATCAGACAAAAAAATCTAAAGACAGTGACGTCAATCATCAGAACTCGAAATTCAGAATGGCTCCAGATTCTAACATTAAAGAAGTTCAAAAACCTCATCTTGAGGGTAAACCTATGAATCAAAAAAATTATTTCGAATACAGATTAAAGCAAAATAAACGTAGAGCTAACTTCAAAACAGTTCCAAAACTACAGTACGACCTAAACCAACCACCTATCAAAAAAACACAACTTCCAATTCAAAAGTACGGTGAGAAACCGATACCCAAACCCAACAGAGACATAACGTATAAACAAAGTGATAAGAAATTTAATGTTCAAGCAATGACAACGATTTTAGATGATATGACTCAAAAAGCGCTAGAACGCTATGAACAAAAGCAGGATAATCAAAAAAGAGACACGCAATCAACAATAAATGATGAGTACATGCAACCCACAATTAATCAGCCATTCGGTAGAGACAATCGAGTGAAATTCCTTGATTCTAAGCACATCCCCGCACGAATTGGAAAGTATGAAGAAAGTTTAAGTGGAAGACCATATGCCTTGTTTTACAGGGGTTTAGAAAATCTTGACCATCGTGATTTTTATACAGGTTCCGTAGATAAGTCTCTTCATAGTAATATTGTTGAATCGAAAACGCTCGTAAAAGATATAACTTTAGATAGGGAGCGAAAGAGAAAAGCAAGAAAAATATCAAATATTAAATTAAATCGGAACATTTTAGATCCGAACTTAATATAGATCTTCTCAAATAACTTTAATGCAAATGTGCCTTGACATTTTATTTTTAAGGTAACAGAATTTCTTAAGTTTGAAATTGCTAACATGTATTTAATTTTATTAACATTTATACTTGTATATTATTATAAATTAAAGAATACGTTAATAATCAAGAATATTTGAGAAAATGCATATACAGCGATATTAATTTAATACCTAACTGATGTCTAAATGAAATCTAAAACCGATTTTAAAATAAAAGCCACATAAGCAAGTAAAGTATGTTAAATAATATTACATTATTACAAATAGCGGTACGGTCAATAATAAATGTATCAAAAATGGGCTAAAAATCCTCTAAAAGTTAACATCTAAAAGGGAACATCAGTTAAGTGCGCTTCGTATACATAAGACAGCATATTATGTTTCATATCTTTGGAGGTAATCAACTTTGTTCCACAAACATTATTTGTTTTTTTTATAAACTTTATATAAACCTATATCCAAATATATATGCTATCCATGAAGTCTTTAAAATTTATTCTCGTCATCATGGAATTACAATGATTATCTGAAGAGATATTGCGAGTTTTGAAATAAGTTCGATACAAAATCTGTTCACATACTATGCGCGCATTAAGTTGTTTATACCATGCATACATATATTATGATCACTCTTATCAATACGTGATATTAAGTTTTTCCATAATATATAAGTTTTTGCAAGGTCATTCACCTGTTTGTGGGTGAAAATATATAGTTTAAAATGCGCGATGTACCTATCAAAACATGCAACCTGCATTCCAAAGGCACTGTCACGCTCCAGTTATATTAAATTGGTAGGTATAAAGCTTTTTTTAAATAATTATATCCAAATGTTTTAATTGATATTATTTTCTAACTCTAATCTAAGCTAGAATAATGTTCCATATTGTAATTTAGATTTGTTTTTTTCTTAGCAAGGACAGTTTTACAAAACAATTATTAACCCAATACCTCCAATGAGTTATTTTTAATTAAATAGATGGCGTAACCAACTGAGCTACCACAGAGATACCAACTTTTTACTTATTAACAGTTTCTAACGGGTAAACGTGCAGACATGCACGGAGCGAATAATATGCTTTTCAGTAACATTGACACAGAAGTCCATTGCTCAATTATTAGCGCAAGATGTCAATGTCCATTTTCTTGCTATATAAATATTTGTTGTGACCTTTACTATCATTTCTGCCAGAAACCAGTAACATGGTACGTCGCATTGTTCTATTATTAATTATTGCTTATGGCTCGTGTATGAAAATGCGGGAAACCGTAGAGAGGACAGTTATGGTTAGAACTTCAGGATCTGACCTGCAACCGGCTGCCACTGGCTTCATTTATAAAAGAGGGACCGATGGAGAAGCGGTTGTTACCAAATTGGGGCAGAGTGAAGTCATGGAACAGTTATCAAAACTTTATAAGCCCCAAGAATTCGCTGGTTCTTCAAAAAACATTGGTTCTTTTGAAAAACAAAATGCACCAATAAAACAGGATAAAATTATTCCTGTCAATGAAAACCCAGATGTTGACGGAATAGCTGATGATGACTATAAAAAAATAATTGATGAATACACAACCAATTTTGACGATTATTTGAAGGATTTGGGAACTTTTAAAGAATACAATAATAAAGAATTCGGCTTTGATATCCATCATGATTACGATCCAAAAGGTTACAATGATTACGATACTAAAAAATATGAAAATTACTTCTTGGCACGAGAAGACCCTTATAATTATGATAAGGGGTATAAAGACGAGAGGTATAAAAATGAATATAAAGTTCCCCAGAATGTTGCATTTCGTTACAAAAACAATGAAAAAGATAACAAAAATGAAAACAGCTTCTATAGAGACGAGTATGAGCATCACAGAGGAACACCAAGTGGCAATGAATACACACAAACATCAAATAGAACAGAAGAAAAAGATTCAGACGAAAATGATAGTACCACATCAAATGAAGAAAGTACCACAAACTCCTACGCAGACTATGGGGCCAAAAGCGGACTTGCTACTGGCAAAGGATTTGGCTACAAAGCCGACCAATAATTTAGGACTAATTACTGTATTGTTGTTAATTTTCGTAATTTTGTAAAAATGTAGGTGAATCTTGATAATATAACCTTAAACACACTAAAATTTTCATTAATAATTTGAAAGTTTCACGTGTCACGTTTATACAAAAATATTTAAAATCGATTATAAATACGAAACTCCGCTATGGAGACATGAGATTAAATTACAGTTATATTATTATAATTAAAATACTACAGTTATTAAAAAATAAGAAAAAGATATCTGGTTTCATTACTTACCCCAAATGCACAACAATATTTAAATCACGGGAGTCTGGACAGTTAATGGCGCTGTAGAAATCTATATTTTTAACTACATAAATTCATATTTTAGCACTTAATATTAATATTTTAGTAAGTACCCTACTGAAGTATTTCAGAACCAATTCGACTTAAGGTCCTTACCAACTCATAACGGTTCTGGCAATGTGAGTGTCCATCACAGGCGGCATCACGTACCTACTCGTAAATTCAGGGGAGCCACCTGCCCGTTTGCCCTCGTTCTATTAAAAAAAACGGTCCCATTTTAATGTACAATATAATTATTATTATTTTATAACCAATGTTTATAAAATTAATTAAATAACTTTTAGCTGTTTGACTATATTACCCTAATATTAATTAAAGATTAAAGTACATATTTACCCATGTTTATGTATACACAACCTTTTTTATCATAAATTTGATAGTCATATAGATGAGCAATGAAAAAATAAATGAGTGCTTTAGTAAAAACAATAGTAGTCCCTAATCTGATGACTGATCTAGATTTATAAATATGGGGTAAAGTTCGTCTACATTTTGATGAGTATCTAGATACATTGACGATAGTTAGAATACATATTAAAAATAAATTACACCCTAAGTCTAAGTAATTAAGCCCTCTGCCCATTTGCCTCCTGTAACATAAAAAAATACTTTGAGAAAATAAATAGACCTCAATATATTTGGGTAGCAAATAGGTATCTCATTAACCCTAGTAATTATATTAGTAGGGTTTTTATAATTAACTTACTTGTTTTGATCTTATGCAACAACTACGTTATAGTGCGGTATACACTCTTTAAAATGTTGTTTAGTCGTAAAAGAAGTAAATTACTTTTTATATACTGACAGATCTCAAAAGGAAGAAATACTCAAAGGAATGAATCTATTTTCATTCCAAGTTAAATACCAAACTCATAAAGGTGAGTAAACAGGCTTCTAGGCAAGACACGTTGTCGCTTTTTGGGTTTTAGTTACCCAACCTAAATATAAAATTCCTTGGTGCCCAGTCGAAATTTATCTCACGATTAGGACTTAAAGAAGCGTACCTAGCCAGGATAACACTGCTCATAAAAACGCACGTGTATATACGTACATTACCGTTTTATCATGCGTACCTTTATATTTAAATTTCTGTATTTCTTTACTTTTTCTTTCTACGAATGTAATCATTTTCTATTCAAAAATTCAAAACATCACGAAAACGTTACTGCAATAACGTACATTATAAATAATTATCATGTCTGATACAATTTTAAATCGACCAGAGTAACAATGGCAACATTTTTTTATCATTTCTTTGTCACCTCTAACCTCGCGTCAATAAACTGTTACATGGCTATAAGAACGGCACTCATGGTCTTTTCATATTGAACTCTTAAGCGATTGTTCATGATATAAATATTGAGCAATCGCGTTATGAAATTATTACAGCACAGGTTGTGGAACGATACACATCTCAACATGAAGCTACCACTTACAATTTTACTTGTGGCATCCATAGCGACAGCCATACAAATCGGCGTTCCGGCGGCTTCAAGTTATGTCTACAGAAACGACAATAATGGCCCAGCCAGTCTGCTACAATTAGGACATTACGCGCAGCCCCAATTCCTACCGCAGTTGCAAGCACCTCTTGCTCCAGGGAAAGCTCTGGAGGCCTACGATTTAGCTCCTCTCCCTCTACCGTACATTGCAGCTAAACCTATTGTTATCGAAGATGCTGAGGAAGATTCTGATGAATCACAAGAAGATGGTCTAATTGGGCTTAGTCATGAAGGAGCTGGCGGTAGCGACTATGAAGAGAAACATCAGAAAGCTCACGGTGAAAAGGGAACTAAGGGCTACCATTCTAAAGGGCACTTTGCAAAGGGGCAAGCCGGTAGCTATGGAAAAGCTCACAATGAAGGACATCACAGCGAAGCAAGTGGAGAAAAAGGTGCCCATCACGATGAAGCCAATGCTTATGGTAAACATCACAAATCAGGTAAAAGCTATAAGGGTGGAGATCACGGGCACAAGAAATACCACAGCAAAGGTGAAGACATAACTGGATACCATAAAGTATTCAATAAGGATGAGTTCAAGAAAGATCATGACTTCTACGATGTAGCTGACAATAGCGGCCATTACAACAAACATGGTTCCGAGAAGAAACATTACAGCGAGGAAGATGGTGATCATGCAGAGGGTGGAAAGGGATCTTCAGGTTATGAAAAAGGAGATTTTGGTAAATCTGGTTACCATAACAAAGGACATGTAGATGATGGTGAATCAGCTCATGAAAGCAAGGAAGGTGAAGAGAGTCATTTCAACCATAGTGAGGATTTCGGTAAAAAGGGAGGTAAAAGTCACGAAAAAGACTATGAATATGAAGATGTTGATCACGAAGATGATGAATAAACACATATTTCCTAGTTAATTTAAATTTGTTATGTTTGATACCGATGATGCTGTGATTTTTTAATTTTTAGAAGTAATAAAGAAGTTGATATGAATTGTGCTATAGTTTCTGAGTTTCACATATTATATATACTAATGTATTAGTATATTAAGTCTTAATATGTACTAATATTTCACATATTAGTACATATTAAGACGAGCCCACAAATCTACTTACTTAATTTGCCTAAGTTATTGCCTCGATTATATTTAAAATAAATTAGTGTACAATTTTTAATTAAAAAAGAGAAATCAATCTATTACCAAAGTTCGTTGCTCTATAAAAATTTGATAATGATACATAAAATCATTCCCACAAATGACAAAGAAGGGTTTTTTATAGAAAAAATATATTGTGGGATATAGTAAAGGCACTCAAAACTTTCGTTGACAATTGGTTTTCATAATTATTCATAATCACTAAATACTTTCTTTATCAATTCTCAACAGATTGGCTATAGGTGTATCGTCAAACATCCAAAATCTAAAGGAATAAAATTTACTAATAAGTTTTGAAATTAAAGTTGCAGAATGAAAATAATACACGATAATATTAATAAGTATTTTTTTATACTTCAACTTTCATATATTAGTCACTTATGTATTGATCTCGGGGCTGACATAACAATTTTATATACCCGTGCCCCTTCAACACTCTCCGTGGACTTCACAAATGTGTGGACTCATTTCCAACATCCACGCTGTCCACTACCATTTGGTCCTTTTATGTATTTTAAAAACAGACCGTCCATCGTCGTATAATTCTTAAAATACCTCAACGCCGTATGGCAGTATTACCGTCGGTATCCCATAACGTCAGGTAAGGCGCCGTTTGCCCCCTAAAAAAATATGACATTACTAATTTGGTTAGTGACTACGAATATTAAGTTTTTAATTAATTTGTGATTACTTCCTCACAACCTTGAATTATTACGATTTCTAATAATTTGTTTATAGCTATAAAGAAACAATGCCGTCTCGAACAAGGTGAATTGATCGAATTAACTAGAACATTCAATTAATTTACAAATAGTGAAAGTAATGTTAATTAATAATTTGATACATTTTTAAATTATTATAAAGCAATGTACAGGTTATGAAAAAATTGTCTGTAAAAAAACGGAATTTATGAAGTTTTAACTACATTATTACTATGTAAGTTAATAATTTCGTAAAAACTCTATACCTGTGTGATATTGAGTAAATTAATAAGTTCTTACTTCAAAATCAGTAACAGAGTCTATCCGATGCATAGTTAGAGGAGGCCTTTCACCATTTTCATATCTGAGACATTGAGGATAAAAAAAAAAAATATTTATATGGGATTGGAGTGTCTGTGCCTAATGTTTCAATTATATATTTAATTACATTATAGTTTGTTTTATTAGAAAATAAAAGGCTTTTTAAATTATTAAACGTTATTTTAAAAATTTATAATAAAGTCTGGGGACTTTACTGGTTGTAGATGTAAATTTACAATTAATTTAATTTGTTTTTTTGACGTTCATAAGTGAACATGTTTACCTATATGAATAAAGATAATTTTGAGTTTGAGTTTGAGAGCTTCTGGAATGTAAAGAAAGTAAATCGTACCAAATTTTTTCATTTCATACATTTAGATTAATTTGTCCCACATGACCGTGGTCATCATCTCGAAATGGTGATCCTACATTTCTATTTCTTTATTATCTTTGAAATGGCCCTAACGAAATCATATAGAAACGAATAACTTAATCACCAACTGAAAACACAAGAAAATGAATTATGCTATGAATAATTCTGTTTGAAACATGAAATTGTCGAGCACCCCTGAGGTCTCAGCACTGGCTAAAGTAACTACAAACTACCAAGAAACGTAGCGTAAAAACATGAACATATCTGGAGTAGGTAATATTTTGTTTCTTAGGTTATATCCTTTGACATTCCGAATCTTAACTAAATCCTTGATTAGAACCAATCGATACGCAATTGGACATATTGATTAATCAATCAATAGACCATAACGCGAATCGGAACATCTTAAAAAAACACCCTTGACCACTAAAGAGCTATATAAACTAAACAATGGGCATGTATGTCAGTGTCGCAAGCCATTTCAATTGCGAAAGATATCGCAAAAAGCAAAATGCAAAAGAAAATAGTCGTGTTGACATTGATCTACTATTGGGTTGAAGCTATGCCCTTGAATGCCGATTCAGTTGATTTTACGGACATATCTAATTTGAAGTACGATTCGAAAGACCTAGAAGACTATTTGAACTATCTTGAAGGTGAACAAAGTAATAACAATGCTAAGACGAAATCATCGAACAAAGGATCAAAAGTGAACTACAATATTGAGGATTTAAAAAAGTTTTTTAAAGGCCTTGGATTGAAAGATGATGGTTCCTACGATGATAGCGAAACGTATAGTCTTACTGAAGGCGCCGCAACTAAAGCCGTGGGAATTACAGGAAAAGAGAATAGAACTTACAAAAAAGGATCCAAAACAAGAGGTTTTCATAGAGTTCAACACAAGGATGAATATAAGAAGGATAAAGAATTCTATGAAGACGACGAAGTTAGTGGTTCAATAGATAAAGTTGGCGCAAAAGGTTTCGGCTACGATGTAGCAAAAGGCAATGGTTTTGATAAAGGACGTTTTCATCGCGTTAGGAAAACGGGCCTCTTTGGAAAACAAGGAATTTCAGATAAAGGAAAAGCTGAGAAAGATTTTAGTGTTTATGAGAATAAATTCGACAATTATTTTGACAGTGATAATTAATTAGTGACCTTGTATATGGCACATCGATAAATCCAATTAGTAGTTCACAGTTTGTTATACTTGTAGGAATAAATAAAACTATAAATTACGTTCGACGCATTTCATTGATTTGCAAACTTGATTTCCGTAATAATTTATGATACCCGTATAAAATGCATTTATTACAAATACGTAACACTGTTGCTGTTAGTCCTATACAGTTAATTGTACACATTAGAAGGGTCATCCATAATGGGAGCTACAAAGTTATGCATTTATACTGGTAAGTTATGTTTTGCTATTTGCCTTTATAAAAACTTGGCGATTGGAAAAAGTAGCGGAAAGTTTCTTGCCAGTTCTTCTTACCCGCTCTATGCCCTTGACTTGCGAACTGGCTGTAAATGTAAATTTACAATTAATTTAATTTGTTCTTCTTGACGTTCAAGAGTGTACATGTTTACCTATATGAATAAAGATATTTTTGATTTGATTGTCAGGTTTTACAGAATTTACAGAAATTTATGGTGTAAAGTATAATTTATAAAAGTTATTTTTTTAGCATTTATATTTGCTGTTGTCAATGAAGTTTCGCCGTATGAATATAAGAACATTGATTCCGCTAACAGAATAAGGAGACAAATTCCATTTGCCGACATGAATCCCTTCTATTTAAGTTTTGAATCAGATCCGTATACGTCAGGTATCCAGAACTTTGGTTTAATGGTACCTCCACCAATAAACTACGAAGTTCCAGGAGCTCAGAAAGCATATAGGTGCTCCTTAATAAAATGCGACCCTGAATCCCAAACAGGAGCAGTTTGCGCCTGCAATTTTAATACTGGCAAAGTTGTCTCCTTTAAGAATCAGTGTGATGTAATTAAACACAACTGTAGATTTGATACAGGTAAGTTTTAAAGACAGTAAAAGTGTCCAAGTATATAATTTTTGTTGTTAAATATAATTGTAAAAAAACATATAATAATGGTACGGTCCAAACTTTTTTAATAGTAACAATCTTACAAAAACATGACGTTAGGATTTTAGTTACTTGCGTCGAGGAATATTGGATAAGATTATTAATTTAAATGTTTGTAATATATTTGAAAATATTGAATTATAAAAAACACATACCTGAAAAAAAAAACTAATTTGTATCTAAAATCTTATTTTCAGAGTTTAGGGTCATTTTACATGAAATTTGCCCATGGGAGTTTCAGTCAAGGAGAGACAACAAGCCGATGAATTTTGATTACACCACCTCGAAATACTATAATTGAATAAAACGCTAAATTTGCAGTCTTTAAATAGTATCTATTGATTTCACCCGCGATAATATAGTCATAGCATGATGTTAAAAGTCCAGGCTAATATTTATTACTATCCATATAATAAAATATGTACAATCAAAATAATGAGAATATAAAAGACTTGCTTTATTGTATTAAAATCAACCAGTTTCAATTTATTAAAATACTAGTGACCCGCCCCAGCTTCGCACGGGTGCAATGCTGATGAAGAGCAGGTTTTTATTATGTATTGTTATTTCCCTCGCTGGAAAGCTCCGATAATATACGCGACATATACCATATAGACATATACCATCACGGACTTTTCTGTAGACCTTTTCAATGTGTACAATACTTAGTATATTATTTTGATAAAACTCGTAGGGTACAGCCTGCGTTTGCAATGTAAGCGGAAAAAATGTAATTATTTACGACATCACATTAGAAACCTCAAAAATAACAGTACTGCTTCACTATTTAATTGATGTTATTATACATATAACACTTCCTCTTGAATCCACCACTCTATCTATTAAAAAAAACCGGATCAAAATCCGTTGCGTAGTTTCAAAGATTTAAGCATACAAAGGGACATAGGGGCAGAGAAAGCGACTTTGTTTTATACTATGTAGTGACTATAATAAATCACTTAACTATTTTTTTAAAATATATTTATATTCAGTTTTTCTTTAGTAAATGAATAAGATTGATCGCAATTTGAAGATCTATATTATCTTTGAAAGTACAAAGATTGATTTCTCTTCATTTTTCTATCTACATAATTTTATAATGGTAAATAATTAATTCAACACAAACAGTTTATACAAAACAGAAGTGAAGAAAAACTTATCATATTGAAACTTGAAAGATGCTAATTGACCATAGCAGATTGGAAGAGTAGCGGCCACTCAAAACCAAGACATACATTGGCCATCCAAAACGTTGCTGGTATTACGGTTACAGAATTACAAAGCACGGTAAATGTGTAGAGAGATTACTGTAAATCACTCTTTTAAAAAAAACCCTTCAACCACATGCTGTTTTGATGATTTAAGTGACCACGAGTCAATTATATTACGTGATTAAGCACACAACATGAAAAATACAAAACTTGATTTTGGATATTCTTGATATTAACTCCTAAAACTCAAAATAACTTTATTCATAAAAGTAACAAGCACACATATGAAGGCCTAAATTTACATTTAGGTCAAGGGCGTAGAGCAGGCGAGAAGAATTGGCAGGAAACTCACCGCCACTCTTTTTAATCAACAAGTTTTGAGTCATACGAATTGTAAATTGTGTTTGTAGGGCAAAAGGCCATAAATATTTGAACTAGAGAAAATCAACCCCAAGGATTAGGATCATTTGAATAATCGTCAAATTTATACAATTTATTGATAAATTTACGTTTACCGAGTTTTGAATTTATTTAGTAATAAATCCCTAATTTTGCTTGGGAGTTTGGTTGGTTATATACTGCTAAGTCACCATTTGTTTTAAAATCATTTAGGTATATTTTTTAAGAACATACTGCATGGCTGCAAAAATATATTAACTGATAGTGTCATACATACTATTTAATTCCTTATAAATATAAATTTATGAAATATAATTTTATAATTAATTATTGCTTATCAATATTAAACTTTTTATGCCGAAATAATTTTGGACTCGACACATGATTGATACATGCCATTTTTTTATAACCAGAGCGTAGCCTATCCATCACCTGTACATCAAATTAAATACAATGTATATAAAACTTGAACTAAAATTGAATCGTATTCGATAATCGATTATATTTATTTAGATCTTTTAATTTTGAAGGACTTAATGACAATTGACCACATCATCGAGACCATAGAGCTTGGCAATGGTCTAGATGATTCTACGGTCGTCAAAGTCAAAAGACTTTATTTTTGAAATAAATGAATAGTATCAAATGTCAGGTAAATTTGTTGCCGTCAATGTCTGACTTGTTTGATGTTTCGGTTCTGACTTCAGACTTCTATAGTCTTTGTTTTTCAATTGAATGAATCAAGTGTTTGTGTAAATGATTGTGAAACAAAGAATTTCCACAAGACGAAATAGATGAGGCTCGATATAGTTACATTTTTTAACATTACTCATGAGTACGGAAGAGACTCTGTTAAATCTCGACTTCGACAAACCAAGCACAGTTATTACGCCGCCCGATGACGGCGTGGTTTCTCTCTCCAGTAGTGCTGAAGACATTTGCTTAGTCCCTGAGATTGGATTTGAGGGCACCGTGGATTCTCCGGGTGTTAACCGTGAGTCGCAACCGCTTCTTGGCGGTCGCGGCGACATAGAAGTATCATTCAACCATTTTCCAGGTAAAAAAACTTATAATCAGTTGGAACAACAATAATCAGTGTATCGTTCATGTTTCTGCAATCAAACGTGCGTTGTAAAATAAACAACGATGACTATCTCTACATAACACTTGGAGGTCTTCGCTAATGCTTATGTGGCTTCGAGAATAACTTAAATAACTGATTTGTAAGTAATAATTAAACCCGACAATCACGAAAGAACCCAATGTTACATTACCTTGACACAGAATATTTTTTTCTTGTCCATAAATTATTTTTAAAATAAATTTGATTTTGTTTATTTAGTGTTCAATTTTTTGTTGAGAACATACAAAGATACAGCTAAGTTATGAGTAATATCAAGAAACATACTTAATTCAGTTAGTTCAGAATTGTGTGAATGTAGGTACAAGACATTCTGTCAATTTTCAGTGAACTGTAACAGCTGTAGTGTTTCAGGATTCTTGTTTTATAAATTAAACTGATTATCATTGTTATGGACTTTCCATTTCTGTGCAGTAAGTCTTAATTAATAATTTATCATAGTATTGTATTATTATCATTACTTAATACATAAATATGAGTTAGAAACATGCTCCCATATGGTAACAACAGCATGTGTTTAATTTTGATAAAACTATTAACATTATTATAAGATGTGATAAAACTTATTTTTCACTGATGGTTATTCCACATACTAAGACTTGTGAACCGCCTTAACATTTACATTATGCTAATTTAAAATATTATTTCAGTAATTTTTTGTATACTATTTAAACAAGTTTGTATGCAAATGAGCTTCTTATAGAAAATACCTTTATTAGGTTAATGTGGTTGGTGTAATCTCATGAGAAATCAAACCTTTAAATTTAATAAATAATTGTAGAATACATGAAATTTCTGTAAGTTAATTGTGTTAATAAGTTGTGTCTAATGACAACAACTCATATTTCAATTGTAGTTCTTTATGCCCGGAACATATAAATTTAAATAAATCAGTAATGGATATAGATTATCAATTTAATTTGTTTATTTAATTTTCAATAAGAATTTATGTCTTATCTTACCTAAATTGTTACAAAATAACCCTGAATCTTTGTAAAAGTTAATTACCTAGTTCAATTAGGTATTGCTAATAAATAATTTTTGCAGGTCAAATGTTAGGCGTTATCATTACTCACTCTTGAGTGAAATAATTTTTCCTTAATTTGACCAATACAGTCATAAGTAGTTAGGCATTCTCGTGTATTATCTGGTAATTGTGTTTAAAATATAAATCTATTTGTTTAACAATTTCTAAAACAATATGTATGCTAACAAACTACAACAAGAAAAGTATGTATTTTATATAATTATGAAATATTTATATTAAAAAGCAGAATTTTCTATTAAACGATTTATGTAGGATAAGGCGTAAACGTATTTTAAATAAATCAACCAACAAAACAGTTTAATTTTTATCAGCTTAGAAATAAGCTTTTTAAAATATTCTTAAAAAATATTATTCATTTTTATCCTTATTATCGACGAAGATATACTTAAGAATGAATGTAACTCTTATGATTAAAATTAAATTTGTGTTGTTAGGCCTAAGTATATAAATATTGGTAGTTGATATCCTCAGGCCAAATACGCAGAAGGTCGTGCAGCGGTTGCGTGTGTGGTTTAAGGCTTAATCCGAAAGTCATCAAATTTCATGTCAAGCCGTCATTTAATATTATGTTAATTTTAGACAACTTAAATATCCAATTTTGTCCAATTCAGTAATTGTATATCATACAAACTTAACAACTATCTTATTATGGTCACATTTGCAGTTGGACTATTGTGTCTCATTGTAGGTAAGATACCAATTATCATAATTGGAATGATGCAATTTTTATCGAATCTCAACAAGTAAATAAGTAAATAAGTTATTGATATGCTGAGTATGTGTGCATGCTGTGCATGTACAACACACTTCTTTCTTATTATAATAATCTGAGTTAACCCAAACTTAGCTATTGATGCGGATAAGGCTAAGCTGTTACCGTGTCCTGCCTCGAGCGATTGTTGGTGGCGCCTTTGGGTTTTAGTGGGTATGCACAGTGGCGAGTCCCACATAATCCTTCACCACCAGACAACCGTGTCGCGGTAGGGTATGCGTACATTTCCCCACGAAAAAAAAAACTTAATTATTGGTAACCTGAATACAAAATGAAGTTTACTGTTACTGTAGCTTGATTTCTTTTAAACGCTTGTTCCCAAGAGAAAATCGAGCGTAAAATGTCTTTTCTAATGGAAAGTAGAATCACGGTCTTATTCATCAACACACAGTAAATCTCGATTAGTTAACGATTGGATGAATGAATTGATATGAATGCTTATGAATAAAGAGTTTCGTTTCCTATGATACGATACGACTTTCATTATTTATGAAAAATCATTAATTAACTACAGAATAGACTGAATAGTGTCCCGTTACCCTAGTGCGAAATTACCTATTTGCTTTTGTCATGTGTTCCATTAAAACATTATTTTTTTAAAATCTTAAAACATTAAAAGATAAGGCAGAAAGGAATGTTAAACATATCTTTAATGTGGGATTCGTAATGTGCGTCATCAGTTTCGATTAATTTACATCGCCATCGAGCGCTGCCTCGTTAAAGACGGAAATATGCCTGATTGTGTATGTAAATTGATTCATTTCTCAAAATTTAGTAGGAAAAACAGGATATAAATTTGTGACCTACTATAATTATAAAAAATCTCGTTTTCCTCTGTCAATTACATGACGTTATAATCTACGGTCGATAATAGATTAAAATGTTGACAACATATATAATGTTTTAATGATATTAAAAATGCACTTTTCTTTCAGATGACCCTCAATTTAGCGAATTAGTATGGCAGGCCGAGGTAGCCATCGACAATGGAATATACCCAGAAAGGATATATCAAGGTTCCAGTGGGTCGTACTTTGTCAAAAATCCTGGAGGGGTGAGTTTAAACTTATATGGTTTCCTAGAGTATTGATTCATAGATTTTCATCCAACGCTTGATATGTTAAATTTTTGTTGTAATTTAAAGTCCGATACAGTGGAAAAGATAGAAGATACTGATTTGCGAAAGAGATCATATTTATATAATTAATATTTAAGATCTTTTGTTTGGGTCATCATAATTAATGTCAAAAAAATAATAATACCTAATTAAGCAATTAATTTATTATAAAATGATTATACATTACTATTATGTACCACAACATTATTCTAGCTTTAAAAAAATAAATTTTATAACAAGCAAATTATCTCAACTTGAAATGTTATCTACGAAACAAGTATTGGGCCAAGGAAACGAATAATTGAATACTATTTAGCTTTACAAGCCGTCTTCGTGTTTACAGACACAGGTCTGCGCAAAACTTAGTCCCGAGGTCAATTATTGGCGAATTTAGAATTTTTTTCTCTCATGTAGTAATCACCTTCACACCAAGTACATAGATTTATTTTGTTTGCATTATGCACAACGTATTGTATGTATTATACACAACGTAATGCGCACATTCTAATTAATGCCACCCACGGGCTTTTATCTTAATACAAGTACATAGTTCTAACATTTCGCCCCTAGTACTCATGAAGAATTTTTATACATATATTTTACGCAAATTTTAAGCAGGCATTAATATTTTTTAAAAGGCATTGTGTGCTTGTTTATTAGTATATTGTTTGCTTTATGTCCCGAAACATAACAGCTTTCTGCTTTTAAAAATTCAAACTATATTATTATAGTTGGATAAATGAAAAGCAAATATTATGATTACTTTACGGGGTTAAGGAATCTTGAAGATTGGATTCCTTATTTGGTGTGAAGGAGACAGCGTAAGAGTGAATTATTATTCAATTAAAAAATATAAAAGGGTTGTTTCCGCCCGGGATCGAACCGGGGGCCTTGTGCGTGTGAAGCACACGTGATAACCGCTACACTACGGAAACGATAGTCGTTCATACGAATACCTCTTTCATTAAGAATAGAAGTTCCACGGACTATTTCTGTAGTTGTGTGCATTTTTTTTAATATCAATGCCTATAATTTTATATAAATAAAAATATAAAGTTGAAAGTTATGACTATGACTACCAACGTTAGTTTTTATCTAGAATAGAATCAGGGGTTAATGATATTGTGGAAAAACAAGGCAAAGTGCAAGGCATTGTGAATTAAAAAAAGTGCTTAAACGAATACATTAACCAATATCGTGTATTTTTCTTGACTCTTAAGGGAGCTTACTCTCAATCTTTCTGAATATAGCTTCCTTCCACCTTGCTCCAATGCACTGTGCGTGTTGCCAAGTTCGGTCTATCTCAGTCTCTCTCTTGAATTTTCACTTTCTTGCTCTCACTCCATGGCTCTTTGTTTCATGCTACGTTCGCCCTTTCTCAATCTCTCTCAACCGCTCTCAACTTTTTCTTTGACAAAAACACTGCACATCTTCGTGTCGCTAATATTAATAATAATAATTTATTTCATATTTGTTTCACAGAAAAAACTTATATCTAATTGCGCTAGTTATATTTATTAGTCAGGTTTATCTGACGCTGAACTAGGTGTGAACCTGTATTTCAGCATACTGCGCCTAACCCCTTAAATATAATAGACAAAAACTAGCATCAAGTACATGACTCATTGGCGAAACTTATATCTAAAAAAAAACAATATCACATATGTTGTAATTTACAATAAATTTAATAAGTGATTCTATTATGGTGTGAAGTGTTCAAATGTTCTCCCTGTGAGTAAGGTGAGAGTGTGTGTGTGTGTGGGAGAGTGTGTTAAAAAACATTTACCCTCATGCGCCTAAAGAAGTTTCACTCAAAAATATTTCAGAATTTTTATGCTCTATCTTATTATAAAGAACAATTTTTATCAGGCTTTATGAAACATATAGACGTAACTTATTTTTCTCTAAAAAGTATAGATACATACAATGTATGTAACATTACATAAAAAAAGCTTGGCAGTTAACAGTTCGATTATAATGCTGAAATATAAACTTTCCCAAAAAAATCTACTATTACATATTTCAGAAAATAATCGGCGTGTTCAAACCGAAAGATGAAGAGCCATATGGAAGACTGAATCCCAAATGGACCAAGTGGATGCACAAGTTGTGCTGTCCGTGCTGTTTTGGGAGGTCATGCCTTATTCCCAATCAAGGGTACCTTTCAGAGGCCGGGGCAAGTCTTGTGGATTCCAAGATCGGTCTTAAGATCGTGCCTAAGACTAGAGTGAGTAAAATTAGTTGTTATTTAGCAGTTGAAGAATGTTTTTGTATATCGCGTAAATCAATGACAATATTCACAGTTTGTTTTTGTTAAATTTAATGCATGGTCAACAATAGGTAGTGTTTGTCGTCACTACATAGTATAAAACAAAGTCGCTTTCTCTGTCCCTATGTCCCTTTGTATGCTTAAATCTTTGAAACTACGCAACGGATTTTGATGCGGGATTTTTTAATAGATAGAATGATTCAAGAGGAAGGTTTATATGTATAATAACATCCATTAAATAGTGGAGAAGTACTATTATTTTTGAGGTCTCTAATGTGATGTCGTAAATAATTAAATTTTTTCCGCTTACATTGCAAACGCAGGCTGAACCCTACGAGTTTTGGTTTCCGTGATGGTATACGTCTATCTCTTATGGATAACCCACAATAATTTTTTTGTCATTAACTTTTTACGACAAATAATGGCTAATTTTCGAAGCAATTTTAACCAATACAGCATTAATCCTTAACCAATTAAATACCTTGAATACATTGTTCATTTAATATAGATCTATACAACGCATTACAGCTTATTTAACAGCGATCGAACGCGTATATTATCGGAGCTTTCCAGTGACGGAAATAACAATACCTATTAAAAACCTGCTTTTCATCAGCATTGCACCCGTGCGAAGCTGGGGCGGGTCACTAGTTAATAATAATTCAGTGGCGCTATATGTCACATATCGTCCATTTTTGATTTACAAAGTATGCCTTCACAGTACGAGGGTGTCAGAGATGCGCATTTAGACTGAAGGTTAATTGGTGCAAGGCCGGGCATCGCACCTACGACCCTCAGGGGTGAAAGCCGCTCGTTGAATGTTATAAGTAATACACCTTTATTTCCTTTTAAGAAGTTTGTGAGATCCTCAAACCTTTTCAATGTTTACAATGTTTCACTTTATTTATGTCGTAATCCTACAGCGTATAACATTTTTATATAAAAACCAATAATTACACTAAATATTCATAATATTTAACTTTAAAAACAGATAGGATATATCGATAGTGAAATGATTATGACGCGCAGTTCATTCGTATTACCTATGTTAAAGACACTGCCACTTTAATAAGCGTGCAAGCTCATACTTTGAAATGCTTAACCAAGTTAATTGTATAAGTGTTATCGTACTTGGAATTTATTCATTAAAGACTCATTCATAATGAGTTCAATGAAATTTATCTGAATGAATTCTATGTCTAATTACGTACGGTTTAATCAAAAATCATTTATTCATATAGGTAACATAATGTACACTTATGAACGTCAAAAAAAGAGAAATATACAATAAATGAATCTAATTTTACATTTACTGCCAATTCTCAAATCAAGGGCGTAGAACGGAAGAGAAGAACTAGCAATAAACTCTCCGCCACTCTTTTTAATCGCGAAGTTTTTTATTTTCCACAATGTTTGTAAGGAGCTAAAACCATTAATGAATAATAATCCAGTGGCGCTTTATGGGCGTTGGCCTCGAATATCATCCGTTTCTTTGATGAGTTTTATTTCATATAAAAGTAAGTGATCAGCCTTCTGTCTGTCACATATCGTCGATTTTTTATTTACATGGTATGCCTTCACGGTACGAGGGTGTCAGAGATGCGCAATTAGACTGAAGGTTAATTGGTGCACAGCAGGGCATCGAACCTACGACCCTCAGGGGTGAAAGCCGCTCGTTGAATGTTATAAGTAATACACCTTTATTTCCTTTTAAGAAGTTTGTGAGATCCTCAAACCTTTTCAATGTTTACAATGTTTCACTTTATTTATGTCGTTATCCTACAGCGTATAACATTTTTATATAATAACTAATAATTACACTAAAAATTCATAATATTTAACTAACTTTAAAAACTTAACAACACGCAAATACAATCTCGTATTTACAATTTTACGGTGGCATAATATATACACCTTACATTGTGTCGAAGACATATATATAAAATTAAGACGAAATATATTTTATAAATTACAGATGGTGAAATTAGTATCAGAAACCTTCAATTATCTGCGAATCGACCGCGAGAGATCGCGACTGAAGCGCGCTATCACGGAGCAGTTCCCTAATCTACGATTTAATAGAATGGGTCTTCCGCCAAAGGTATAATTATTGCTCTTTTGGGGCGAAAATATATTTTTATTTGTAGCTTCTTTCCACGGAAAACAAACATGGAAGCAATGAAATTACGATGTAACGTTGCAAGGCAAGAATAGAAAAAGGCAATTTATTTGTAGAAGTGAAATATTGTTTAGATTTTTTATGGGAATATTTCTCGTTTGTCCTCACGAGCTGGTCAATTAGAATTAAAAAAAATGTAATTAATATTTTATAATTACCGTCATTACACCCAAAGCTTTATATGCTAGTATATATATAAAAAAACTGAGCTTCTGTTTCTGTATTTTTTATTTTACATAAGTCTATAGTTAACTTTACTCCACACGTTAAAATAATAAAATCAATATAAGAATTATTTCAAATGTTAATTAATGATTATATTAAATAAAATAATTATATAGAATATATTATAAAATTATAATAACACGTTACGATAATAGTTTAAAAGAATAAGTTTTATAATTAAAACGGTACTAATTAAATTAAAACTGACTTCCGCCATTTATTGGGTCTAAAACAAGCCGGTTTCTTCGCGACGTTTTCCTTTACCGTACGAGCGAGTGTTAAACGCTCACAAGAAAAGAGCGTACCAATTCTTAAAAGGCCGGCAACGCACTCGCGAGCCCTCTGGCATTGACAGTGTCCATGGGCGGCGGTATCACTTAACATCAAGTGAGCCCCTGCCCTTTGCCCCCTGTTCTATAAAATAAAAAAAGAAACACACGTTGACACCCAGTATAATGCACAGCAATCTAACGCGATTTGTTATTAATTATATAAAATATCGTTATCTGGTAGAATTTTGCCTTTTAGAATTATTCATTTGTTGCATACTTTTCAATACATAAATAAATATCGCCCATCTTGTATTTTTAGGTGGGGTCATTCCAGTTATTCGTAGAAGGATATAAGGATGCGGACTATTGGCTGCGAAGGTTTGAGCAGGACCCACCGCAAGAGCATGTTATGAAGAAGTTTGTGTTTTTTTTTAATGTGCTATAATTCTAAAAACCCAGTCCATGGTAAGCACAACCATGCCACTATTACTTGCCAGCACTACAGGTCCTGTGAAACATTTTAATTAAAAACCATGACCTGCGCTGATATGCCATCATCACATTGGATACATTCTCTGGCCTTCTCGACTCTCTTTAGATAATTTTAAAAATATTTTCTAGTTATTTTATTTTTAAAGGACATACAAGACTTCCCATATATACGAAACGCAATATAATTCAACTGACTTAATAGACTATACAATGACGCCATAGACAACAGATAAATTACATGTAAACTGTTTTTAAATTTTTTTGTATTGCTACACAATAAATGTAACTGGCAAGTATTTTATATTGGCAATAATCATCACATCTCTGAGGTGGATTTTCTTTCGTAGCTTAAATCACAATCTCGAGCGTTGTCAAATTTGTCAAACTTTACACAGATGAAATTGTTTGACAGCTCTAGAAACTATATTTTGTTTGATGTTACGCGCTTAACTTATCAGTGTATCGTTTTTGGTTCATGGTCAAGTTAGATGTTAGAGGTTTTTTGTTGCTTAAATTACATACTTGAAATGACAATGTGCAATTTTAGATTTCAGTTACAATTCGAGCGTCTTGTCGTACTGGATTACATTATTCGTAACACGGATCGCGGGAATGACAATTGGTTGATCAAATATATGGCGCCATCTAACCGGAGTGAGCAGGATATGACTGAGCCTTCTGTAAGTAGTTAATATATTGATTTTCCTTTCAGCCTTGGTTCAGCGTCAAACTACTCGCGAGCCCTCTGTCATCGAGAGTGTCCATGGGCGGCGGTATCATTTAATATCAAGTGAGCCTCCAGCCCGTCTGCACCAAAAAAAGAGTTGTTTTTTTTAAAAACGCCTATACTATTATGAAAGTAATACCGATAATACACTTAATTAATAAGTAATACCGATAATAAAATTAATTTAATGTTGGAATATTATGAAAGTAATACCGATAATAAACTAATTTATCAATTCAATTCAAAATCATTAATTCATTTAGCTAACAGAATGTACACAATGAACGTCAATAATGAACTGCGTAATACATGCTTCTAATTTCACATTTATTGCCAGTTCTCAAATCAAGGGCGTAGAACGGAAGAGAGGAACTGGCAATAAACTCTCCGCCACTCTTTTTAATCGCCATGTTTTTTCTTTCACACAATGTTTGTAAGGAACGTCGATCATTACACCATGTTCCAATATACATCTTAAGTGATTAATAATTAAAAAAAATAAAAACAAAGATTTGTCCTCTATCAATAGGCATGGTGAAGTAGGAGCACGCACGTGCACGTTCTCGTGGGAACAACACGCATCGAAGCAACGAATAATATAAATTAATAAATATTTTAAGGAATGGAGTGGGGGCGGCATAGACGTCCGTATAGCTGCCATAGACAACGGACTAGCATTTCCATTCAAGCACCCGGACTCGTGGCGGGCCTATCCTTATCACTGGGCGTGGCTGCCGCAAGCTAAGAAGCCTTTTAGTACTGAGACCAAGTTAGTAAAGAGTCATTTAATTGTTCATGATTAATTATTTCGATTAACGGCTTTATTATTAACACATAAGTAAGGTCCAGACTTATTTCCTAATTTATATGAGAATAGACTGCTAATAAAAACGAAAGCATTTTTTGAAACAATAAAAGATTATTATAAATAGTAGAATATACATAAGTATGAACAGTACTAGTACAGTAGTATAAAATAAATTATATACAACCATATATATATGTCACCGGAATATACAAAATCCGCAAGTTTATATATTTCCTAGAAAATTTACAAACTTTAATTCTATTCAAGAGATAAATTATATGTACCAAACATTTTCGAAAATTACCATCTGTAATCCGTGTCTATGTATTATCGATAATCAAACGGCATCTGCGCTCTGATTGGTTGAATAACTCACTAACCTAACCTAACCGTTTAGAAACTTACGAATGGATATCCCTTTGTTTATAAATTTACCACGTCGCAAATTGATAAAGTTGAAGAATTTGAAAATCCTACGAATTTCCAAGGAAATTTAAAAACTTGGATTGGTGTGGATGGTGGACGTTCAGACACAATTAAAAAAAAATCTTGTATAAGATGCCGACACCGAAAGATTACAATTCGGTGTCGGCATCTTATACAAGAATTTTTTTTTTAATTGTGTCTGAACGATGTATTTAGAATATTTATTATTCGACAACACTTTATAGGCAATTATTTTACTGGAGCTGATCTTTTGTTGCCATATCAGAACGAAAAATTCAACTCGGACTTGTATTGATTTACTAGTGTATTTCAGAATTGAAATTATACTTACCCCCGTCGTCATCCGGTGCGTGTGCGTTCATTTTTCTTTCTTCGTATTGTAAGCAACGTTGTAACACAAACATAAGAAATCCTATACCCTCATAAAGAAGTATATGCGTCTATAATTTATGACTATAGAAAACCATCCTTGTAGTGGTTTATTTGGCCAATAAAGACATAATTAATGCCTTAAATTCGACGCGAACTTGATGAATAGCATTGGAACATATTCATAAAAAAAATATCCAAAAATTCATTGATTTTTAAATGTTTGTAGAGAGTTGGTGTTGCCATTGCTGTCTGACATGAACTTCGTTCAGGAACTTTGTGATGAATTACATATACTTTTCAAGGTTGGTTATATAAAAACACTATTATAATAAATTATTTATATTGTCAGACGTATATATAACGTTATAAAAACGAAAAATTAAAAGTATTAATTTCTCCCATAAAAACAAGATTTTACAGCAAAAAAAATCTAATATGCTAGACACCCGTCTTTGGTTTGCTTATTGGTGACAGGATTTGTAATTAACAATCAGTAGCTTTAATATCTATGTCCCATTGCGGGATTATGGAACATGCATTTATGTCTGTCTGTTTTTCAGCAAGACAAAGGTTTCGATAAGCGTCTCTTCGAACGGCAGATGTCAGTAATGCGAGGTCAAGTACTGAACTTGACTCAGGCCTTGAAAGACAACAAGAGTCCCGTACAACTCGTACAAATGCCGGCCGTCATCGTTGAGAGGTAATTTTGTTATAATTAAATAAAAACGGTATTATTACAAATTTGATACCCCTTAACAATCAAGAACTGTTGGCCTAGTGGCGACTACGTGCGACTCTCATCCCGTACGTCGCGCATACAACACTTAAAAAGAAAAATTCGTGAGGAAACCGGCGTGCCTCGACCGAAAAAGTCGATCGCGTGTGTAAGGCATACAAGTCTGGTCGCCAACAAATGGTCCCGAAACAAATAGAGAAATCTGAGTGGGTCTCAAAGCAGACCGAAAAGTTGCGTCATTGATTTTTTAAATATTATTATTCCTCATATTAATATATGTCCTCAATGGCCACTATAACGTTCCAGGAATTTAGAAGCTCTTTATTTTAAGTGAAAATACCGCTAACCATAACATAAATTACCTAAAGAACTTTTTCCCAAACCGAGTAGTGGCCGACTGGAATGGCTTTCGGAAAATCAGTGCACCGTCATTAAACTCTTGTAAAAATAGATTGAATTGTTGCTTTTTTATTATTGAATATTGATTGTTTCTCCAATTCAAAAAATACGCGCGCATCAGCTTATTAACTGGCTAGTGTGTTATATATATAATAATAAAACTATTTATTGATACACAAAACAGTCGAGTTAATAATAACAATTTGACATTATGGGATTTTAGTACTAGAATGCACAGACTACAGCATTCAATAGCCAACATAATGTTCTGTGCACCATGGCAACTAACGTGACCAGGGGGTCTAGTCAAGACGGCTTAACAGTAGTGTATGTAGAATGTCAAAAACTAAATTTGTATGAAAATGACAGCTGTAGTTGGTACCAACTGTCCACACTAGCTGTCATTTTTATACAAATTTAGTTTTTGACTTTCTACATACACTACTGTTAATCTGTCTTGACTAAACCCCATGGACTGTTCTATACATGACTGTTGTAAATATAAAAACTCTTTGTCAGTTATCCATTCTAAATCGATATAAATATGAATATACATATCTTATAAATTATTGGAGCATTTAAACATACGCTATGCTACGGTTAAATATTGGTCATCTTATAAAAATTATCAACGATTGAATAATAAATTAGATTAATTGACTGTTCGACAATCGTTGTTACAATAAAATATATTGAGATTTTAGGGAGTGAGAAATTTTTATATAATATTATTTGTTCAAAAGTACTCGAAATTAATTATAGTCATGTAATTCCGATTTTTTTTCAGATCTAAGAGTGGCACGACCCAATCTCGTTTCTTCGACTCGTTCCAACAACGCTTCCAGCAGAAATCACCATTCTTCTCTTGGTGGTGAAATATGGTATGTTTTTATAAGTACGGCGATACTCTAAGTTATTAATGAAATTTATAAATTATAACAACTGGTATAACTTATTATTAAAACAGTATATCAATTTTTTTTTGTATTGTAATGAACCAATTTTTATGAACTTTGTTAGATGTAATTGGTTAAAAAAAACAATTTTACTTGTTTGTATATTATTAGTGAGAGAAAGTCATTTGGATATTATATTAAACTAATTATTTTTTGCAGACACGGGAATACAGACGAACGATAAAATAGGTTTTGTATGTATGTAGTATTTTAATCTACTGAAGTTGAAACGATCATTCCAATTATCTATTTATAGGGTTTCACAACTTTGTGACAGAAAACTATTTTTTTAATCAATTATGGCATTGAACTTTTTAATATTTTTTATGTTGTAATGGCGTCTTGTTATGAACATTTCGTAGTTGACATATTGCTTACGAGTCCCCAATTAAATTGACTTAAATAGTTTCACCAAAATTCCTGAGATAACCTTCGGATGTTTGTTAAAAATGTAAGAGAAAAAAATATTCAACTTCAGTATTAGTGAAACATAAACGTTTTTGCGTTATATAGTTTAGTTACTGTTAAACTAGCTGATGTTAACGACTTCAAAGAAATATTCCAATTTGTTTAAAATCTGTTTTTTATATCTAATCGTATATCGTAGAAAAGTCTATATTTTATGTATATGTAATATCATTTAAATTATTTTAATAAAATATAATTCGTTTTAAGAAGTTTTAACATTGGTCATTGATGATTCATTTAGCATTTAAAACTTAATAAGGCGTAAGCATCAGCTAGCATTGCTTGTTATTAAAGTCACCCAAACTATTTAGAAGTATTTGTATATTTTCAGCAATACACACAGGCAACACTAAGTAACTAACTGATTAGTTAAAGAAGTAGTAACTTAGTAATTGTATTCAATTTCCATCAAAATTATACATGACAAGCTTGTATGGAAATACTTTTTATGTAACATTAATAACCATTATTAATTCAACTAAACAAAATACTAAGAATGAGTTATCACTGCGAATTTACAGATTCGTATAATTTTGAATGTTAACATTAAGTTTACACAACAGATGGCGTCTAAACAAGTCAATAAAATTTCGCGTCTCATAATCGTTACTTGTCTGTTTTTGAAAAAAAAATTTAAATCGGTAATTAGACAGATTCAGTTTTTGTAGTTTCAGTTGATGAAAGTTATATTCGCTTATGTGGGACCACAAGGTCCTTAACCTAAGGGACCGTTCAAGGATTACGTTACGAATTTTGGGGGGGAGAGTTTGGGATAAAACGTTACGATGCTGGGCGGGGCTTGAATTATGCGTTATTGTTAATCTTATTTTCGACTTTTCGATACTTTACACCACATAAATGGCAACTTTAAGGTGTAATAAATCACAGGGTTGTAACGAAAAGTTTTACGATTGGGTACAGAAGAACGTTACGGCGCGTTCCATGGGGGGGGGGGGGGGGGGGGCGCAGAATCTCCAAAAATTGCATGACGTTACACTTGAACGCTCCCTTAATGAATCAGATAACAGTATAGTGTTGCCTTTTACAATCATATCGTCTGTAGATTACTTTCACGTATACCTATTAATTTGAATACAGAAACTTAAGATTTCTCGTTTTATTCTAATGGGAAGTTAAAACTCGCATAATATGACAAGTCAAATGGTTTTTTTTTTGCAAAATTTTGTATACCCTTAAATCAACCTAATAAAATTGAAAAAAATATAGAATGCGACTGATTTAGCTCTAAAATTTTTTTTTTTACGGGGATCCCTTTTATTATTTTTGTTACCCATTTTGCTTATTTATTTAGAACAATTTTATCCCACGATAGTGATAAACTGTAATCTTCTAGAATATCATAATAATAGGTTTGTTAGATATTAAATAATCGGTGACTTATACAATCAAAGTGCCTCATCTAACCAAGTCGTGAGAAGTAGCTCGAATTTTTACACCCTATTCCTATATTTAACTTACGAATGTTGAAGGCGGTAATGAACAATTACAAGCGATAGTAAAACGTAGTTCCCGTGGGGTGTATGAAAAGATCAATCGACTATCCACGAATATTCGTTAAGTTAAATAAAGGAACCCGTAAAAGACCAAAACTCGTGAAGTAGTTCCAAATAGCTCGAGCAATAGCTTAGTGTTCCATGATTTTAAGCTAATATAATGTGAATTTACATCTGTGAGACATGCATTTTAACTATTTATTATTATAAATATACGATTTAACATCGCTGGTTTTCTGTTACATTATATACCTTAAAATAGTCTTCGAATGATTGCAGGATTTAAATAATTATAAAATCCTCAAAAAACACGTATGAGAGAAAGAATGAAGCCCTAAGTCTGTTATTCCAATTGTCGGAATATATTACTTGACATTTGACAATATGGCTGACTTTGACAGTCTTCGCCGTAAACTATTCAATCAAATAAAACAATATTCCCACGTATTCGTGTGCGTCGTGAAATTTTGCATAATAAATATAAGGTTTATTTAATTTATTGTAGTAAATTTATTGTTTAAATTTATGATTTAATGTCCACCGGTCATTGTAAATAGCAGACTTGGTGCCTGGTATCACAGAATTGTTAACATCTTAAATTTCATGACAATGTCAACATCGTTTTAAGAGAAAACGGCACATAATCAGTAGCTTACATAGTTCCTTGTTTAAGAACATCTTCGTACCTCCACGCTACATATTTCTATTCATACTTAGCTATAAAAATAAAACTTACATCATCATATTTACAAGGACTATTCTATAATTGTCTTTTTTTTTCTTGCACGTCATAATAATGTTAAAGCGAAAAACTTGTATTTTCGTCTTACGTGTTTTTTTAACGGGCGCTTTTAGATCTCTCATCTGATAATCTTCCTGCTTTCAGTAGACATTTACCACTACTATTAGCAATTGAAAACTGTCTATTAAAGGATTATTATCATTTAATATTTCTATATCGGCATATTATAATAGTCATTTGCAGTGTTGGAGGTGTGAAGACGTTATTATAATTAGTATGTTAAAAATTAATAGTTTACAAATAGCTGAATTGTTTCGTATAAGTACCGAGCCGTGACGTGAGCCTTACAAAATTGTTGAATAAGTTTGCCCAATAATTATTAAGTTTCTTCCCAATTATAGAAGAATTTGTAAATAGTTTTAACAATTTCGTTATATTGTCATATTTATAATATTTAATTGAAGAAAATATAATCATCATTGCAACTTGGTGTATTTATTCTCCAACCTCTCCAGTATATATCCTACATAAAGTTCATTTAAAAAGGCGAGAAACTACTGAATGAAATTTTGCAGGAAGAATTATAAATAAATCAGCAATATATGTATCCTATTATCATGCTGTTATCTAACAATAAGAAAGAGCGGGTGTAGGCTTAAGGGCAAGTAACTCACTGTTTTTATTTAAGATAAAATTATAAATCCATGTAAGTAATGTTACAATGAAAGGATAACTTTAAAGTAGAATTTTAATGATAATATTATAAAACTACCACCAAATAGATGTACCACCATGTACTCATACTATTAAATGCTTAAAATTTGAAATGCTTAAGAAACAAACGTGGAAATAAAAAACCATTGCTGTTTACATACTTTATTAAGGGCTCAACATAAATTGTGCGATATAAACAAACATTGGTTCATATATTTTGGACGTATGTACCTACTGATCAAACGTCCACTAAACAGTTTAACAACAATACTAAAATAATAAATTAAAATATAATTGTATCTATTAAATTAAAAAGCTGAAGAATTTCCGAAACAGGTATCATATTAAAATACATTTATTGTGGTATTCTATGCTAAAGGCACCTGATGAAGAAATGCTATACAAAAAATAATCTCGACTAGAGTGCGCTAAGTATTATAAAGCTACATATTTTTCTATACATATATATATATATCTTATATTCGAATCAAGGCAGAGTATTACGACTCGGGTTTTTGCATATGTCTCAATATCTACGCTCATAATCATAACTCTGCTGAATATATAGAAGGAATCATCGCAACTACTTTCCATTTAAACCTGAGTAAAAACATTTATTTTACACAAAACCAAATCCCTATAAACAGTGGATTAAAGTTAGTACCGTGTTACCATGGATATAAATTTTAGCGTTCTTTTTATATAAATAAGTAGTCATGGTGACGAGGGTATAATATCTGAGCTTCTTATTTTTAATGAGACCATATTTTACTATGATCAATAAAGAATAAATAAATTAAGTAAAAAGTATGCCATGCGAGCCGTCCATCGTAAATAGACAGATAATATTCAACAGCCTCTATATGTAATTTTAAAGCCGCGGGCATTCAGTTTTATCTGTTAATCCTTCATAATCTGTTTTTTTAATTATGCTATTACATTAGATGTTTATTATTAATGCATTCGAATTTACGATAAAATATTTTAATTACTAAGTTTAGTCAAAATCTTACATTTTAATCTTGTTTCTGTAAACCGTAAAGAGAAGAATTGAGTAAGAAATAAGTTTGATTCACGTTTCAAAACGGATCGTAAAAAATATTTTATAATTTAAAAATATGATGAAAACAATATGCATATAAGGTATTTGAAATAAATACTTTGTTAACAATTATAGAAAAATTTGTAAATAGTTTTAACAATTTCGTTATATTGTCATATTTATAATATTTAATTGAAGAAAATATAATCATCATTGCAACTTGGTGTATTTATTCTCCAACCTCTCCAGTATATATCCTACATAAAGTTCATTTAAAAAGGCGAGAAACTACTAAATGAAATTTTGCAGGAAGAATTATAAATAAATCAGCAATATATGTATCCTATTATCATGCTGTTATCTAACAATAAGAAAGAGCGGGTGTAGGCTTAAGGGCAAGTAACTCACTGTTTTTATTTAAGATAAAATTATAAATCCATGTAAGTAATGTTACAATGAAAGGATAACTTTAAAGTAGAATTTTAATGATAATATTATAAAACTACCACCAAATAGATGTACCACCATGTACTCATACTATTAAATGCTTAAAATTTGAAATGCTTAAGAAACAAACGTGGAAATAAAAAACCATTGCTGTTTACATACTTTATTAAGGGCTCAACATAAATTGTGCGATATAAACAAACATTGGTTCATATATTTTATTTGGACGTATGTACCTACTGATCAAACGTCCACTAAACAGTTCAACAACAATACTAAAATAATAAATTAAAATATAATTGTATCTATTAAATTAAAAAGCTGAAGAATTTCCGAAACAGGATTCATATTAAAATACATTTATTGTGGTATTCTATGCTAAAGGCACCTGATGAAGAAATGCTATACAAAAAATAATCTCGACTAGAGTGCGCTAAGTATTATAAAGCTACATATTTTTCTATACATATATATATATATCTTATATTCGAATCAAGGCAGAGTATTACGACTCGGGTTTTTGCATAATATGTCTCAATATCTAGGCTCATAATTCATAACTCTGCTGGATCAATATATAGAAAGAATCTTCGCAACTACTTTCCATTTAAACCTGAGTAAAAATATTTATTTTACACAAAACCAAATCCCTATAAACAGTGGATTAAAGTTAGTACCGTGTTACCATGGATATAAATTTTAGCGTTCTTTTTATATAAATAAGTAGTCATGGTGACGAGGGTATAATATCTGAGCTTCTTATTTTTAATGAGACCATATTTTACTATGATCAATAAAGAATAAATAAATTAAGTAAAAAGTATGCCATGCGAGCCGTCCATCGTAAATAGACAGATAATATTCAACAGCCTCTATATGTAATTTTAAAGCCGCGGGCATTCAGTTTTATCTGTTAATCCTTCATAATCTGTTTTTTTAATTATGCTATTACATTAGATGGTTATTATTAATGCATTCGAATTTACGATAAAATATTTTAATTACTAGGTTTAGTCAAAATCTTACATTTTAATCTTGTTTCTGTAAACCGTAAAGAGAAGAATTGAGTAAGAAATAAGTTTGATTCACGTTTCAAAACGGATCGTAAAAAATATTTTATAATTTAAAAATATGATGAAAACAATATGCATATAAGGTATTTGAAATAAATACTTTGTTAACAATTATAGAAAAATTTGTAAATAGTTTTAACAATTTCGTTATATTGTCATATTTATAATATTTAATTGAAGAAAATATAATCATCATTGCAACTTGGTGTATTTATTCTCCAACCTCTCCAGTATATATCCTACATAAAGTTCATTTAAAAAGGCGAGAAACTACTAAATGAAATTTTGCAGGAAGAATTATAAATAAATCAGCAATATATGTATCCTATTATCATGCCGTTATCTAACAATAAGAAAGAGCGGGTGTAGGCTTAAGGGCAAGTAACTCACTGTTTTTATTTAAGATAAAATTATAAATCCATGTAAGTAGTGTACAATGAAGGTAAAAAACAATGAAAAGATAACTTTAGAGTAGAATTATAATGATAAAATAATAAAACTACCACCTATTTAATGCTTAAGAAACAAACGTGGAAATAAAAAACCATTGCTGTTTACATACTTTATTAAGGGCTCAACATAAATTGTGCGATGTAAACAAACATTGGTTCATATATTTTGGACGTATGTACCTACTGATCAAACGTCCACTAAACAGTTTAACAACAATACTAAAATAATAAATTAAAATATAATTGTATCTATTAAATTAAAAAGCTGAAGAATTTCCGAAACAGGATTCATATTAAAATACATTTATTGTGGTATTCTATGCTAAAGGCACCTGATGAAGAAATGCTATACAAAAAATAATCTCGACTAGAGTGCGCTAAGTATTATAAAGCTACATATTTTTCTATACATATATATATATATCTTATATTCGAATCAAGGCAGAGTATTACGACTCGGGTTTTTGCATATGTCTCAATATCTACGCTCATAATCATAACTCTGCTGAATATATAGAAGGAATCATCGCAACTACTTTCCATTTAAACCTGAGTAAAAATATTTATTTTACACAAAACCAAATCCCTATAAACAGTGGATTAAAGTTAGTACCGTGTTACCATGGATATAAATTTTAGCGTTCTTTTTATATAAATAAGTAGTCATGGTGACGAGGGTAATATCTGAGCTTCTTATTTTTAATGAGACCATATTTTACTATGATCAATAAAGAATAAATAAATTAAGTAAAAAGTATGCCATGCGAGCCGTCCATCGTAAATAGACAGATAATATTCAACAGCCTCTATATGTAATTTTAAAGCCGCGGGCATTCAGTTTTATCTGTTAATCCTTCATAATCTGTTTTTTTAATTATGCTATTACATTAGATGGTTATTATTAATGCATTCGAATTTACGATAAAATATTTTAATTACTAGGTTTAGTCAAAATCTTACATTTTAAACTTGTTTCTGTAAACCGTAAAGAGAAGAATTGAGTAAGAAATAAGTTTGATTCACGTTTCAAAACGGATCGTAAAAAATATTTTATAATTTAAAAATATGATGAAAACAATATGCATATAAGGTATTTGAAATAAATACTTTGTTAACAATTATAGAAAAATTTGTAAATAGTTTTAACAATTTCGTTATATTGTCATATTTATAATATTTAATTGAAGAAAATATAATCATCATTGCAACTTGGTGTATTTATTCTCCAACCTCTCCAGTATATATCCTACATAAAGTTCATTTAAAAAGGCGAGAAACTACTAAATGAAATTTTGCAGGAAGAATTATAAATAAATCAGCAAGATATGTATCCTATTATCATGCTGTTATCTAACAATAAGAAAGAGCGGGTGTAGGCTTAAGGGCAAGTAACTCACTGTTTTTATTTAAGATAAAATTATAAATCCATGTAAGTAATGTTACAATGAAAGGATAACTTTAAAGTAGAATTTTAATGATAATATTATAAAACTACCACCAAATAGATGTACCACCATGTACTCATACTATTAAATGCTTAAAATTTGAAATGCTTAAGAAACAAACGTGGAAATAAAAAACCATTGCTGTTTACATACTTTATTAAGGGCTCAACATAAATTGTGCGATATAAACAAACATTGGTTCATATATTTTATTTGGACGTATGTACCTACTGATCAAACGTCCACTAAACAGTTCAACAACAATACTAAAATAATAAATTAAAATATAATTGTATCTATTAAATTAAAAAGCTGAAGAATTTCCGAAACAGGATTCATATTAAAATACATTTATTGTGGTATTCTATGCTAAAGGCACCTGATGAAGAAATGCTATACAAAAAATAATCTCGACTAGAGTGCGCTAAGTATTATAAAGCTACATATTTTTCTATACATATATATATATATCTTATATTCGAATCAAGGCAGAGTATTACGACTCGGGTTTTTGCATAATATGTCTCAATATCTAGGCTCATAATTCATAACTCTGCTGGATCAATATATAGAAAGAATCTTCGCAACTACTTTCCATTTAAACCTGAGTAAAAATATTTATTTTACACAAAACCAAATCCCTATAAACAGTGGATTAAAGTTAGTACCGTGTTACCATGGATATAAATTTTAGCGTTCTTTTTATATAAATAAGTAGTCATGGTGACGAGGGTATAATATCTGAGCTTCTTATTTTTAATGAGACCATATTTTACTATGATCAATAAAGAATAAATAAATTAAGTAAAAAGTATGCCATGCGAGCCGTCCATCGTAAATAGACAGATAATATTCAACAGCCTCTATATGTAATTTTAAAGCCGCGGGCATTCAGTTTTATCTGTTAATCCTTCATAATCTGTTTTTTTAATTATGCTATTACATTAGATGGTTATTATTAATGCATTCGAATTTACGATAAAATATTTTAATTACTAGGTTTAGTCAAAATCTTACATTTTAATCTTGTTTCTGTAAACCGTAAAGAGAAGAATTGAGTAAGAAATAAGTTTGATTCACGTTTCAAAACGGATCGTAAAAAATATTTTATAATTTAAAAATATGATGAAAACAATATGCATATAAGGTATTTGAAATAAATACTTTGTTAACAATTATAGAAAAATTTGTAAATAGTTTTAACAATTTCGTTATATTGTCATATTTATAATATTTAATTGAAGAAAATATAATCATCATTGCAACTTGGTGTATTTATTCTCCAACCTCTCCAGTATATATCCTACATAAAGTTCATTTAAAAAGGCGAGAAACTACTAAATGAAATTTTGCAGGAAGAATTATAAATAAATCAGCAATATATGTATCCTATTATCATGCTGTTATCTAACAATAAGAAAGAGCGGGTGTAGGCTTAAGGGCAAGTAACTCACTGTTTTTATTTAAGATAAAATTATAAATCCATGTAAGTAATGTTACAATGAAAGGATAACTTTAAAGTAGAATTTTAATGATAATATTATAAAACTACCACCAAATAGATGTACCACCATGTACTCATACTATTAAATGCTTAAAATTTGAAATGCTTAAGAAACAAACGTGGAAATAAAAAACCATTGCTGTTTACATACTTTATTAAGGGCTCAACATAAATTGTGCGATATAAACAAACATTGGTTCATATATTTTGGACGTATGTACCTACTGATCAAACGTCCACTAAACAGTTTAACAACAATACTAAAATAATAAATTAAAATATAATTGTATCTATTAAATTAAAAAGCTGAAGAATTTCCGAAACAGGTATCATATTAAAATACATTTATTGTGGTATTCTATGCTAAAGGCACCTGATGAAGAAATGCTATACAAAAAATAATCTCGACTAGAGTGCGCTAAGTATTATAAAGCTACATATTTTTCTATACATATATATATATCTTATATTCGAATCAAGGCAGAGTATTACGACTCGGGTTTTTGCATATGTCTCAATATCTACGCTCATAATCATAACTCTGCTGAATATATAGAAGGAATCATCGCAACTACTTTCCATTTAAACCTGAGTAAAAACATTTATTTTACACAAAACCAAATCCCTATAAACAGTGGATTAAAGTTAGTACCGTGTTACCATGGATATAAATTTTAGCGTTCTTTTTATATAAATAAGTAGTCATGGTGACGAGGGTATAATATCTGAGCTTCTTATTTTTAATGAGACCATATTTTACTATGATCAATAAAGAATAAATAAATTAAGTAAAAAGTATGCCATGCGAGCCGTCCATCGTAAATAGACAGATAATATTCAACAGCCTCTATATGTAATTTTAAAGCCGCGGGCATTCAGTTTTATCTGTTAATCCTTCATAATCTGTTTTTTAATTATGCTATTACATTAGATGTTTATTATTAATGCATTCGAATTTACGATAAAATATTTTAATTACTAGGTTTAGTCAAAATCTTACATTTTAATCTTGTTTCTGTAAACCGTAAAGAGAAGAATTGAGTAAGAAATAAGTTTGATTCACGTTTCAAAACGGATCGTAAAAAATATTTTATAATTTAAAAATATGATGAAAACAATATGCATATAAGGTATTTGAAATAAATACTTTGTTAACAATTATAGAAAAATTTGTAAATAGTTTTAACAATTTCGTTATATTGTCATATTTATAATATTTAATTGAAGAAAATATAATCATCATTGCAACTTGGTGTATTTATTCTCCAACCTCTCCAGTATATATCCTACATAAAGTTCATTTAAAAAGGCGAGAAACTACTAAATGAAATTTTGCAGGAAGAATTATAAATAAATCAGCAATATATGTATCCTATTATCATGCCGTTATCTAACAATAAGAAAGAGCGGGTGTAGGCTTAAGGGCAAGTAACTCACTGTTTTTATTTAAGATAAAATTATAAATCCATGTAAGTAGTGTACAATGAAGGTAAAAAACAATGAAAAGATAACTTTAGAGTAGAATTATAATGATAAAATAATAAAACTACCACCTATTTAATGCTTAAGAAACAAACGTGGAAATAAAAAACCATTGCTGTTTACATACTTTATTAAGGGCTCAACATAAATTGTGCGATGTAAACAAACATTGGTTCATATATTTTGGACGTATGTACCTACTGATCAAACGTCCACTAAACAGTTTAACAACAATACTAAAATAATAAATTAAAATATAATTGTATCTATTAAATTAAAAAGCTGAAGAATTTCCGAAACAGGGTTCATATTAAAATACATTTATTGTGGTATTCTATGCTAAAGGCACCTGATGAAGAAATGCTATACAAAAAATAATCTCGACTAGAGTGCGCTAAGTATTATAAAGCTACATATTTTTCTATACATATATATATATCTTATATTCGAATCAAGGCAGAGTATTACGACTCGGGTTTTTGCATAATATGTCTCAATATCTAGGCTCATAATTCATAACTCTGCTGGATCAATATATAGAAAGAATCTTCGCAACTACTTTCCATTTAAACCTGAGTAAAAATATTTATTTTACACAAAACCAAATCCCTATAAACAGTGGATTAAAGTTAGTACCGTGTTACCATGGATATAAATTTTAGCGTTCTTTTTATATAAATAAGTAGTCATGGTGACGAGGGTATAATATCTGAGCTTCTTATTTTTAATGAGACCATATTTTACTATGATCAATAAAGAATAAATAAATTAAGTAAAAAGTATGCCATGCGAGCCGTCCATCGTAAATAGACAGATAATATTCAACAGCCTCTATATGTAATTTTAAAGCCGCGGGCATTCAGTTTTATCTGTTAATCCTTCATAATCTGTTTTTTTAATTATGCTATTACATTAGATGGTTATTATTAATGCATTCGAATTTACGATAAAATATTTTAATTACTAGGTTTAGTGAAAATCTTACATTTTAATCTTGTTTCTGTAAACCGTAAAGAGAAGAATTGAGTAAGAAATAAGTTTGATTCACGTTTCAAAACGGATCGTAAAAAATATTTTATAATTTAAAAATATGATGAAAACAATATGCATATAAGGTATTTGAAATAAATACTTTGTTAACAATTATAGAAAAATTTGTAAATAGTTTTAACAATTTCGTTATATTGTCATATTTATAATATTTAATTGAAGAAAATATAATCATCATTGCAACTTGGTGTATTTATTCTCCAACCTCTCCAGTATATATCCTACATAAAGTTCATTTAAAAAGGCGAGAAACTACTAAATGAAATTTTGCAGGAAGAATTATAAATAAATCAGCAATATATGTATCCTATTATCATGCTGTTATCTAACAATAAGAAAGAGCGGGTGTAGGCTTAAGGGCAAGTAACTCACTGTTTTTATTTAAGATAAAATTATAAATCCATGTAAGTAATGTTACAATGAAAGGATAACTTTAAAGTAGAATTTTAATGATAATATTATAAAACTACCACCAAATAGATGTACCACCATGTACTCATACTATTAAATGCTTAAAATTTGAAATGCTTAAGAAACAAACGTGGAAATAAAAAACCATTGCTGTTTACATACTTTATTAAGGGCTCAACATAAATTGTGCGATATAAACAAACATTGGTTCATATATTTTGGACGTATGTACCTACTGATCAAACGTCCACTAAACAGTTTAACAACAATACTAAAATAATAAATTAAAATATAATTGTATCTATTAAATTAAAAAGCTGAAGAATTTCCGAAACAGGTATCATATTAAAATACATTTATTGTGGTATTCTATGCTAAAGGCACCTGATGAAGAAATGCTATACAAAAAATAATCTCGACTAGAGTGCGCTAAGTATTATAAAGCTACATATTTTTCTATACATATATATATATCTTATATTCGAATCAAGGCAGAGTATTACGACTCGGGTTTTTGCATATGTCTCAATATCTACGCTCATAATCATAACTCTGCTGAATATATAGAAGGAATCATCGCAACTACTTTCCATTTAAACCTGAGTAAAAACATTTATTTTACACAAAACCAAATCCCTATAAACAGTGGATTAAAGTTAGTACCGTGTTACCATGGATATAAATTTTAGCGTTCTTTTTATATAAATAAGTAGTCATGGTGACGAGGGTATAATATCTGAGCTTCTTATTTTTAATGAGACCATATTTTACTATGATCAATAAAGAATAAATAAATTAAGTAAAAAGTATGCCATGCGAGCCGTCCATCGTAAATAGACAGATAATATTCAACAGCCTCTATATGTAATTTTAAAGCCGCGGGCATTCAGTTTTATCTGTTAATCCTTCATAATCTGTTTTTTAATTATGCTATTACATTAGATGTTTATTATTAATGCATTCGAATTTACGATAAAATATTTTAATTACTAGGTTTAGTCAAAATCTTACATTTTAATCTTGTTTCTGTAAACCGTAAAGAGAAGAATTGAGTAAGAAATAAGTTTGATTCACGTTTCAAAACGGATCGTAAAAAATATTTTATAATTTAAAAATATGATGAAAACAATATGCATATAAGGTATTTGAAATAAATACTTTGTTAACAATTATAGAAAAATTTGTAAATAGTTTTAACAATTTCGTTATATTGTCATATTTATAATATTTAATTGAAGAAAATATAATCATCATTGCAACTTGGTGTATTTATTCTCCAACCTCTCCAGTATATATCCTACATAAAGTTCATTTAAAAAGGCGAGAAACTACTAAATGAAATTTTGCAGGAAGAATTATAAATAAATCAGCAATATATGTATCCTATTATCATGCTGTTATCTAACAATAAGAAAGAGCGGGTGTAGGCTTAAGGGCAAGTAACTCACTGTTTATATTTAAGATAAAATTATAAATCCATGTAAGTAATGTTACAATGAAAGGATAACTTTAAAGTAGAATTTTAATGATAATATTATAAAACTACCACCAAATAGATGTACCACCATGTACTCATACTATTAAATGCTTAAAATTTGAAATGCTTAAGAAACAAACGTGGAAATAAAAAACCATTGCTGTTTACATACTTTATTAAGGGGTCAACATAAATTGTGCGATATAAACAAACATTGGTTCATATATTTTGGACGTATGTACCTACTAATCAAACGTCCACTAAACAGTTTAACAACAATACTAAAATAATAAATTAAAATATAATTGTATCTATTAAATTAAAAAGCTGAAGAATTTCCGAAACAGGATTCATATTAAAATACATTTATTTTGGTATTCTATGCTAAAGGCACCTGATGAAGAAATGCTATACAAAAAATAATCTCGACTAGAGTGCGCTAAGTATTATAAAGCTACATATTTTTCTATACATATATATATATCTTATATTCGAATCAAGGCAGAGTATTACGACTCGGGTTTTTGCATATGTCTCAATATCTAGGCTCATAATTCATAACTCTGCTGGATCAATATATAGAAAGAATCATCGCAACTACTTTCCATTTAAACCTGAGTAAAAACATTTATTTTACACAAAACCAAATCCCTATAAACAGTGGATTAAAGTTAGTACCGTGTTACCATGGATATAAATTTTAGCGTTCTTTTTATATAAATAAGTAGTCATGGTGACGAGGGTATAATATCTGAGCTTCTTATTTTTAATGAGACCATATTTTACTATGATCAATAAAGAATAAATAAATTAAGTAAAAAGTATGCCATGCGAGCCGTCCATCGTAAATAGACAGATAATATTCAACAGCCTCTATATGTAATTTTAAAGCCGCGGGCATTCAGTTTTATCTGTTAATCCTTCATAATCTGTTTTTTTAATTATGCTATTACATTAGATGTTTATTATTAATGCATTCGAATTTACGATAAAATATTTTAATTACTAGGTTTAGTCAAAATCTTACATTTTAATCTTGTTTCTGTAAACCGTAAAGAGAAGAATTGAGTAAGAAATAAGTTTGATTCACGTTTCAAAACGGATCGTAAAAAATATTTTATAATTTAAAAATATGATGAAAACAATATGCATATAAGGTATTTGAAATAAATACTTTGTTAACAATTATAGAAAAATTTGTAAATAGTTTTAACAATTTCGTTATATTGTCATATTTATAATATTTAATTGAAGAAAATATAATCATCATTGCAACTTGGTGTATTTATTCTCCAACCTCTCCAGTATATATCCTACATAAAGTTCATTTAAAAAGGCGAGAAACTACTAAATGAAATTTTGCAGGAAGAATTATAAATAAATCAGCAATATATGTATCCTATTATCATGCTGTTATCTAACAATAAGAAAGAGCGGGTGTAGGCTTAAGGGCAAGTAACTCACTGTTTTTATTTAAGATAAAATTATAAATCCATGTAAGTAGTGTACAATGAAGGTAAAAAACAATGAAAAGATAACTTTAGAGTAGAATTATAATGATAAAATTATAAAACTACCACCTATTTAATGCTTAAGAAACAAACGTGGAAATAAAAAACCATTGCTGTTTACATACTTTATTAAGGGCTCAACATAAATTGTGCGATGTAAACAAACATTGGTTTATATATTTTGGACGTATGTACCTACTGATCAAACGTCCACTAAACAGTTCAACAACAATACTAAAATAATAAATTAAAATATAATTGTATCTATTAAATTAAAAAGCTGAAGAATTTCCGAAACAGGATTCATATTAAAATACATTTATTGTGGTATTCTATGCTAAAGGCACCTGATGAAGAAATGCTATACAAAAAATAATCTCGACTAGAGTGCGCTAAGTATTATAAAGCTACATATTTTTCTATACATATATATATATCTTATATTCGAATCAAGGCAGAGTATTACGACTCGGGTTTTTGCATAATATGTCTCAATATCTAGGCTCATAATTCATAACTCTGCTGGATCAATATATAGAAAGAATCTTCGCAACTACTTTCCATTTAAACCTGAGTAAAAATATTTATTTTACACAAAACCAAATCCCTATAAACAGTGGATTAAACTTAGTACCGTGTTACCATGGATATAAATTTTAGCGTTCTTTTTATATAAATAAGTAGTCATGGTGACGAGGGTATAATATCTGAGCTTCTTATTTTTAATGAGACCATATTTTACTATGATCAATAAAGAATAAATAAATTAAGTAAAAAGTATGCCATGCGAGCCGTCCATCGTAAATAGACAGATAATATTCAACAGCCTCTATATGTAATTTTAAAGCCGCGGGCATTCAGTTTTATCTGTTAATCCTTCATAATCTGTTTTTTTAATTATGCTATTACATTAGATGGTTATTATTAATGCATTCGAATTTACGATAAAATATTTTAATTACTAGGTTTAGTCAAAATCTTACATTTTAATCTTGTTTCTGTAAACCGTAAAGAGAAGAATTGAGTAAGAAATAAGTTTGATTCACGTTTCAAAACGGATCGTAAAAAATATTTTATAATTTAAAAATATGATGAAAACAATATGCATATAAGGTATTTGAAATAAATACTTTGTTAACAATTATAGAAAAATTTGTAAATAGTTTTAACAATTTCGTTATATTGTCATATTTATAATATTTAATTGAAGAAAATATAATCATCATTGCAACTTGGTGTATTTATTCTCCAACCTCTCCAGTATATATCCTACATAAAGTTCATTTAAAAAGGCGAGAAACTACTAAATGAAATTTTGCAGGAAGAATTATAAATAAATCAGCAATATATGTATCCTATTATCATGCTGTTATCTAACAATAAGAAAGAGCGGGTGTAGGCTTAAGGGCAAGTAACTCACTGTTTTTATTTAAGATAAAATTATAAATCCATGTAAGTAATGTTACAATGAAAGGATAACTTTAAAGTAGAATTTTAATGATAATATTATAAAACTACCACCAAATAGATGTACCACCATGTACTCATACTATTAAATGCTTAAAATTTGAAATGCTTAAGAAACAAACGTGGAAATAAAAAACCATTGCTGTTTACATACTTTATTAAGGGCTCAACATAAATTGTGCGATATAAACAAACATTGGTTCATATATTTTGGACGTATGTACCTACTGATCAAACGTCCACTAAACAGTTTAACAACAATACTAAAATAATAAATTAAAATATAATTGTATCTATTAAATTAAAAAGCTGAAGAATTTCCGAAACAGGTATCATATTAAAATACATTTATTGTGGTATTCTATGCTAAAGGCACCTGATGAAGAAATGCTATACAAAAAATAATCTCGACTAGAGTGCGCTAAGTATTATAAAGCTACATATTTTTCTATACATATATATATATCTTATATTCGAATCAAGGCAGAGTATTACGACTCGGGTTTTTGCATATGTCTCAATATCTACGCTCATAATCATAACTCTGCTGAATATATAGAAGGAATCATCGCAACTACTTTCCATTTAAACCTGAGTAAAAACATTTATTTTACACAAAACCAAATCCCTATAAACAGTGGATTAAAGTTAGTACCGTGTTACCATGGATATAAATTTTAGCGTTCTTTTTATATAAATAAGTAGTCATGGTGACGAGGGTATAATATCTGAGCTTCTTATTTTTAATGAGACCATATTTTACTATGATCAATAAAGAATAAATAAATTAAGTAAAAAGTATGCCATGCGAGCCGTCCATCGTAAATAGACAGATAATATTCAACAGCCTCTATATGTAATTTTAAAGCCGCGGGCATTCAGTTTTATCTGTTAATCCTTCATAATCTGTTTTTTAATTATGCTATTACATTAGATGTTTATTATTAATGCATTCGAATTTACGATAAAATATTTTAATTACTAGGTTTAGTCAAAATCTTACATTTTAATCTTGTTTCTGTAAACCGTAAAGAGAAGAATTGAGTAAGAAATAAGTTTGATTCACGTTTCAAAACGGATCGTAAAAAATATTTTATAATTTAAAAATATGATGAAAACAATATGCATATAAGGTATTTGAAATAAATACTTTGTTAACAATTATAGAAAAATTTGTAAATAGTTTTAACAATTTCGTTATATTGTCATATTTATAATATTTAATTGAAGAAAATATAATCATCATTGCAACTTGGTGTATTTATTCTCCAACCTCTCCAGTATATATCCTACATAAAGTTCATTTAAAAAGGCGAGAAACTACTAAATGAAATTTTGCAGGAAGAATTATAAATAAATCAGCAATATATGTATCCTATTATCATGCTGTTATCTAACAATAAGAAAGAGCGGGTGTAGGCTTAAGGGCAAGTAACTCACTGTTTTTATTTAAGATAAAATTATAAATCCATGTAAGTAATGTTACAATGAAAGGATAACTTTAAAGTAGAATTTTAATGATAATATTATAAAACTACCACCAAATAGATGTACCACCATGTACTCATACTATTAAATGCTTAAAATTTGAAATGCTTAAGAAACAAACGTGGAAATAAAAAACCATTGCTGTTTACATACTTTATTAAGGGCTCAACATAAATTGTGCGATGTAAACAAACATTGGTTTATATATTTTGGACGTATGTACCTACTGATCAAACGTCCACTAAACAGTTCAACAACAATACTAAAATAATAAATTAAAATATAATTGTATCTATTAAATTAAAAAGCTGAAGAATTTCCGAAACAGGATTCATATTAAAATACATTTATTGTGGTATTCTATGCTAAAGGCACCTGATGAAGAAATGCTATACAAAAAATAATCTCGACTAGAGTGCGCTAAGTATTATAAAGCTACATATTTTTCTATACATATATATATATCTTATATTCGAATCAAGGCAGAGTATTACGACTCGGGTTTTTGCATAATATGTCTCAATATCTAGGCTCATAATTCATAACTCTGCTGGATCAATATATAGAAAGAATCTTCGCAACTACTTTCCATTTAAACCTGAGTAAAAATATTTATTTTACACAAAACCAAATCCCTATAAACAGTGGATTAAAGTTAGTACCGTGTTACCATGGATATAAATTTTAGCGTTCTTTTTATATAAATAAGTAGTCATGGTGACGAGGGTATAATATCTGAGCTTCTTATTTTTAATGAGACCATATTTTACTATGATCAATAAAGAATAAATAAATTAAGTAAAAAGTATGCCATGCGAGCCGTCCATCGTAAATAGACAGATAATATTCAACAGCCTCTATATGTAATTTTAAAGCCGCGGGCATTCAGTTTTATCTGTTAATCCTTCATAATCTGTTTTTTTAATTATGCTATTACATTAGATGGTTATTATTAATGCATTCGAATTTACGATAAAATATTTTAATTACTAGGTTTAGTCAAAATCTTACATTTTAATCTTGTTTCTGTAAACCGTAAAGAGAAGAATTGAGTAAGAAATAAGTTTGATTCACGTTTCAAAACGGATCGTAAAAAATATTTTATAATTTAAAAATATGATGAAAACAATATGCATATAAGGTATTTGAAATAAATACTTTGTTAACAATTATAGAAAAATTTGTAAATAGTTTTAACAATTTCGTTATATTGTCATATTTATAATATTTAATTGAAGAAAATATAATCATCATTGCAACTTGGTGTATTTATTCTCCAACCTCTCCAGTATATATCCTACATAAAGTTCATTTAAAAAGGCGAGAAACTACTAAATGAAATTTTGCAGGAAGAATTATAAATAAATCAGCAATATATGTATCCTATTATCATGCCGTTATCTAACAATAAGAAAGAGCGGGTGTAGGCTTAAGGGCAAGTAACTCACTGTTTTTATTTAAGATAAAATTATAAATCCATGTAAGTAGTGTACAATGAAGGTAAAAAACAATGAAAAGATAACTTTAGAGTAGAATTATAATGATAAAATAATAAAACTACCACCTATTTAATGCTTAAGAAACAACCGTGGAAATAAAAAACCATTGCTGTTTACATACTTTATTAAGGGCTCAACATAAATTGTGCGATGTAAACAAACATTGGTTCATATATTTTGGACGTATGTACCTACTGATCAAACGTCCACTAAACAGTTTAACAACAATACTAAAATAATAAATTAAAATATAATTGTATCTATTAAATTAAAAAGCTGAAGAATTTCCGAAACAGGATTCATATTAAAATACATTTATTGTGGTATTCTATGCTAAAGGCACCTGATGAAGAAATGCTATACAAAAAATAATCTCGACTAGAGTGCGCTAAGTATTATAAAGCTACATATTTTTCTATACATATATATATATCTTATATTCGAATCAAGGCAGAGTATCACGACTCGGGTTTTTGCATATGTCTCAATATCTACGCTCATAATCATAACTCTGCTGAATATATAGAAGGAATCATCGCAACTACTTTCCATTTAAACCTGAGTAAAAATATTTATTTTACACAAAACCAAATCCCTATAAACAGTGGATTAAAGTTAGTACCGTGTTACCATGGATATAAATTTTAGCGTTATTTTTATATAAATAAGTAGTCATGGTGACGAGGGTAATATCTGAGCTTCTTATTTTTAATGAGACCATATTTTACTATGATCAATAAAGAATAAATAAATTAAGTAAAAAGTATGCCATGCGAGCCGTCCATCGTAAATAGACAGATAATATTCAACAGCCTCTATATGTAATTTTAAAGCCGCGGGCATTCAGTTTTATCTGTTAATCCTTCATAATCTGTTTTTTTAATTATGCTATTACATTAGATGGTTATTATTAATGCATTCGAATTTACGATAAAATATTTTAATTACTAGGTTTAGTCAAAATCTTACATTTTAATCTTGTTTCTGTAAACCGTAAAGAGAAAAATTGAGTAAGAAATAAGTTTGATTCACGTTTCAAAACGGATCGTAAAAAATATTTTATAATTTAAAAATATGATGAAAACAATATGCATATAAGGTATTTGAAATAAATACTTTGTTAACAATTATAGAAAAATTTGTAAATAGTTTTAACAATTTCGTTATATTGTCATATTTATAATATTTAATTGAAGAAAATATAATCATCATTGCAACTTGGTGTATTTATTCTCCAACCTCTCCAGTATATATCCTACATAAAGTTCATTTAAAAAGGCGAGAAACTACTAAATGAAATTTTGCAGGAAGAATTATAAATAAATCAGCAATATATGTATCCTATTATCATGCCGTTATCTAACAATAAGAAAGAGCGGGTGTAGGCTTAAGGGCAAGTAACTCACTGTTTTTATTTAAGATAAAATTATAAATCCATGTAAGTAGTGTACAATGAAGGTAAAAAACAATGAAAAGATAACTTTAGAGTAGAATTATAATGATAAAATAATAAAACTACCACCTATTTAATGCTTAAGAAACAAACGTGGAAATAAAAAACCATTGCTGTTTACATACTTTATTAAGGGCTCAACATAAATTGTGCGATGTAAACAAACATTGGTTCATATATTTTGGACGTATGTACCTACTGATCAAACGTCCACTAAACAGTTTAACAACAATACTAAAATAATAAATTAAAATATAATTGTATCTATTAAATTAAAAAGCTGAAGAATTTCCGAAACAGGATTCATATTAAAATACATTTATTGTGGTATTCTATGCTAAAGGCACCTGATGAAGAAATGCTATACAAAAAATAATCTCGACTAGAGTGCGCTAAGTATTATAAAGCTACATATTTTTCTATACATATATATATATCTTATATTCGAATCAAGGCAGAGTATTACGACTCGGGTTTTTGCTTATGTCTCAATATCTACGCTCATAATCATAACTCTGCTGAATATATAGAAGGAATCATCGCAACTACTTTCCATTTAAACCTGAGTAAAAATATTTATTTTACACAAAACCAAATCCCTATAAACAGTGGATTAAAGTTAGTACCGTGTTACCATGGATATAAATTTTAGCGTTATTTTTATATAAATAAGTAGTCATGGTGACGAGGGTAATATCTGAGCTTCTTATTTTTAATGAGACCATATTTTACTATGATCAATAAAGAATAAATAAATTAAGTAAAAAGTATGCCATGCGAGCCGTCCATCGTAAATAGACAGATAATATTCAACAGCCTCTATATGTAATTTTAAAGCCGCGGGCATTCAGTTTTATCTGTTAATCCTTCATAATCTGTTTTTTTAATTATGCTATTACATTAGATGGTTATTATTAATGCATTCGAATTTACGCTAAAATATTTTAATTACTAGGTTTAGTCAAAATCTTACATTTTAATCTTGTTTCTGTAAACCGTAAAGAGAAGAATTGAGTAAGAAATAAGTTTGATTCACGTTTCAAAACGGATCGTAAAAAATATTTTATAATTTAAAAATATGATGAAAACAATATGCATATAAGGTATTTGAAATAAATACTTTGTTAACAATTATAGAAAAATTTGTAAATAGTTTTAACAATTTCGTTATATTGTCATATTTATAATATTTAATTGAAGAAAATATAATCATCACTGCAACTTGGTGTATTTATTCTCCAACCTCTCCAGTATATATCCTACATAAAGTTCATTTAAAAAGGCGAGAAACTACTAAATGAAATTTTGCAGGAAGAATTATAAATAAATCAGCAATATATGTATCCTATTATCATGCTGTTATCTAACAATAAGAAAGAGCGGGTGTAGGCTTAAGGGCAAGTAACTCACTGTTTTTATTTAAGATAAAATTATAAATCCATGTAAGTAATGTTACAATGAAAGGATAACTTTAAAGTAGAATTTTAATGATAATATTATAAAACTACCACCAAATAGATGTACCACCATGTACTCATACTATTAAATGCTTAAAATTTGAAATGCTTAAGAAACAAACGTGGAAATAAAAAACCATTGCTGTTTACATACTTTATTAAGGGCTCAACATAAATTGTGCGATATAAACAAACATTGGTTCATATATTTTGGACGTATGTACCTACTGATCAAACGTCCACTAAACAGTTTAACAACAATACTAAAATAATAAATTAAAATATAATTGTATCTATTAAATTAAAAAGCTGAAGAATTTCCGAAACAGGTATCATATTAAAATACATTTATTGTGGTATTCTATGCTAAAGGCACCTGATGAAGAAATGCTATACAAAAAATAATCTCGACTAGAGTGCGCTAAGTATTATAAAGCTACATATTTTTCTATACATATATATATATATCTTATATTCGAATCAAGGCAGAGTATTACGACTCGGGTTTTTGCATATGTCTCAATATCTAGGCTCATAATTCATAACTCTGCTGGATCAATATATAGAAAGAATCATCGCAACTACTTTCCATTTAAACCTGAGTAAAAATATTTATTTTACACAAAACCAAATCCCTATAAACAACGTGGACTAAAGTTAGTACCGTGTTACCATGGATATAAATTTTAGCGTTCTTTTTATATAAATAAGTAGTCATGGTGACGAGGGTAATATCTGAGCTTCTTATTTTTAATGAGACCATATTTTACTATGATCAATAAAGAATAAATAAATTAAGTAAAAAGTATGCCATGCGAGCCGTCCATCGTAAAGAGACAGATAATATTCAACAGCCTCTATATGTAATTTTAAAGCCGCGGGCATTCAGTTTTATCTGTTAATCCTTCATAATCTGTTTTTTTAATTATGCTATTACATTAGATGTTTATTATTAATGCATTCGAATTTACGATAAAATATTTTAATTACTAGGTTTAGTCAAAATCTTACATTTTAATCTTGTTTCTGTAAACCGTAAAGAGAAGAATTGAGTAAGAAATAAGTTTGATTCACGTTTCAAAACGGATCGTAAAAAATATTTTATAATTTAAAAATATGATGAAAACAATATGCATATAAGGTATTTGAAATAAATACTTTGTTAACAATTATAGAAAAATTTGTAAATAGTTTTAACAATTTCGTTATATTGTCATATTTATAATATTTAATTGAAGAAAATATAATCATCATTGCAACTTGGTGTATTTATTCTCCAACCTCTCCAGTATATATCCTACATAAAGTTCATTTAAAAAGGCGAGAAACTACTAAATGAAATTTTGCAGGAAGAATTATAAATAAATCAGCAATATATGTATCCTATTATCATGCTGTTATCTAACAATAAGAAAGAGCGGGTGTAGGCTTAAGGGCAAGTAACTCACTGTTTTTATTTAAGATAAAATTATAAATCCATGTAAGTAGTGTACAATGAAGGTAAAAAACAATGAAAAGATAACTTTAGAGTAGAATTATAATGATAAAATTATAAAACTACCACCTATTTAATGCTTAAGAAACAAACGTGGAAATAAAAAACCATTGCTGTTTACATACTTTATTAAGGGCTCAACATAAATTGTGCGATGTAAACAAACATTGGTTTATATATTTTGGACGTATGTACCTACTGATCAAACGTCCACTAAACAGTTTAACAACAATACTAAAATAATAAATTAAAATATAATTGTATCTATTAAATTAAAAAGCTGAAGAATTTCCGAAACAGGATTCATATTAAAATACATTTATTGTGGTATTCTATGCTAAAGGCACCTGATGAAGAAATGCTATACAAAAAATAATCTCGACTAGAGTGCGCTAAGTATTATAAAGCTACATATTTTTCTATACATATATATATATCTTATATTCGAATCAAGGCAGAGTATTACGACTCGGGTTTTTGCATATGTCTCAATATCTACGCTCATAATCATAACTCTGCTGAATATATAGAAGGAATCATCGCAACTACTTTCCATTTAAACCTGAGTAAAAATATTTATTTTACACAAAACCAAATCCCTATAAACAGTGGATTAAAGTTAGTACCGTGTTACCATGGATATAAATTTTAGCGTTCTTTTTATATAAATAAGTAGTCATGGTGACGAGGGTAATATCTGAGCTTCTTATTTTTAATGAGACCATATTTTACTATGATCAATAAAGAATAAATAAATTAAGTAAAAAGTATGCCATGCGAGCCGTCCATCGTAAATAGACAGATAATATTCAACAGCCTCTATATGTAATTTTAAAGCCGCGGGCATTCAGTTTTATCTGTTAATCCTTCATAATCTGTTTTTTTAATTATGCTATTACATTAGATGGTTATTATTAATGCATTCGAATTTACGATAAAATATTTTAATTACTAGGTTTAGTCAAAATCTTACATTTTAAACTTGTTTCTGTAAACCGTAAAGAGAAGAATTGAGTAAGAAATAAGTTTGATTCACGTTTCAAAACGGATCGTAAAAAATATTTTATAATTTAAAAATATGATGAAAACAATATGCATATAAGGTATTTGAAATAAATACTTTGTTAACAATTATAGAAAAATTTGTAAATAGTTTTAACAATTTCGTTATATTGTCATATTTATAATATTTAATTGAAGAAAATATAATCATCATTGCAACTTGGTGTATTTATTCTCCAACCTCTCCAGTATATATCCTACATAAAGTTCATTTAAAAAGGCGAGAAACTACTAAATGAAATTTTGCAGGAAGAATTATAAATAAATCAGCAATATATGTATCCTATTATCATGCTGTTATCTAACAATAAGAAAGAGCGGGTGTAGGCTTAAGGGCAAGTAACTCACTGTTTTTATTTAAGATAAAATTATAAATCCATGTAAGTAATGTTACAATGAAAGGATAACTTTAAAGTAGAATTTTAATGATAATATTATAAAACTACCACCAAATAGATGTACCACCATGTACTCATACTATTAAATGCTTAAAATTTGAAATGCTTAAGAAACAAACGTGGAAATAAAAAACCATTGCTGTTTACATACTTTATTAAGGGCTCAACATAAATTGTGCGATATAAACAAACATTGGTTCATATATTTTGGACGTATGTACCTACTGATCAAACGTCCACTAAACAGTTTAACAACAATACTAAAATAATAAATTAAAATATAATTGTATCTATTAAATTAAAAACCTGAAGCATTTCCGAAACAGGATTCATATTAAAATACATTTATTGTGGTATTCTATGCTAAAGGCACCTGATGAAGAAATGCTATACAAAAAATAATCTCGACTAGAGTGCGCTAAGTATTATAAAGCTACATATTTTTCTATACATATATATATATCTTATATTCGAATCAAGGCAGAGTATTACGACTCGGGTTTTTGCATATGTCTCAATATCTAGGCTCATAATTCATAACTCTGCTGGATCAATATATAGAAGGAATCATCGCAACTACTTTCCATTTAAACCTGAGTAAAAATATTTATTTTACACAAAACCAAATCCCTATAAACAGTGGATTAAAGTTAGTACCGTGTTACCATGGATATAAATTTTAGCGTTCTTTTTATATAAATAAGTAGTCATGGTGACGAGGGTAATATCTGAGCTTCTTATTTTTAATGAGACCATATTTTACTATGATCAATAAAGAATAAATAAATTAAGTAAAAAGTATGCCATGCGAGCCGTCCATCGTAAATAGACAGATAATATTCAACAGCCTCTATATGTAATTTTAAAGCCGCGGGCATTCAGTTTTATCTGTTAATCCTTCATAATCTGTTTTTTTAATTATGCTATACCATTAGATGTTTATTATTAATGCATTCTAATTTACGATAAAATATTTTAATTACTAGGTTTAGTCAAAATCTTACATTTTAATCTTGTTTCTGTAAACCGTAAAGAGAAGAATTGAGTAAGAAATAAGTTTGATTCACGTTTCAAAACGGATCGTAAAAAATATTTTATAATTTAAAAATATGATGAAAACAATATGCATATAAGGTATTTGAAATAAATACTTTGTTAACAATTATAGAAAAATTTGTAAATAGTTTTAACAATTTCGTTATATTGTCATATTTATAATATTTAATTGAAGAAAATATAATCATCATTGCAACTTGGTGTATTTATTCTCCAACCTCTCCAGTATATATCCTACATAAAGTTCATTTAAAAAGGCGAGAAACTACTAAATGAAATTTTGCAGGAAGAATTATAAATAAATCAGCAATATATGTATCCTATTATCATGCTGTTATCTAACAATAAGAAAGAGCGGGTGTAGGCTTAAGGGCAAGTAACTCACTGTTTTTATTTAAGATAAAATTATAAATCCATGTAAGTAATGTTACAATGAAAGGATAACTTTAAAGTAGAATTTTAATGATAATATTATAAAACTACCACCAAATAGATGTACCACCATGTACTCATACTATTAAATGCTTAAAATTTGAAATGCTTAAGAAAAAAACGTGGAAATAAAAAACCATTGCTGTTTACATACTTTATTAAGAGCTCAACATAAATTGTGCGATATAAACAAACATTGGTTCATATATTTTGGACGTATGTACCTACTGATCAAACGTCCACTAAACAGTTTAACAACAATACTAAAATAATAAATTAAAATATAATTGTATCTATTAAATTAAAAAGCTGAAGCATTTCCGAAACAGGATTCATATTAAAATACATTTATTGTGGTATTCTATGCTAAAGGCACCTGATGAAGAAATGCTATACAAAAAATAATCTCGACTAGAGTGCGCTAAGTATTATAAAGCTACATATTTTTCTATACATATATATATATCTTATATTCGAATCAAGGCAGAGTATTACGACTCGGGTTTTTGCATATGTCTCAATATCTAGGCTCATAATTCATAACTCTGCTGGATCAATATATAGAAAGAATCATCGCAACTACTTTCCATTTAAACCTGAGTAAAATATTTATTTTACACAAAACCAAATCCCTATAAACAGTGGATTAAAGTTAGTACCGTGTTACCATGGATATAAATTTTAGCGTTCTTTTTATATAAATACGTTGTCATGGTGACGAGGGTATAATATCTGAGCTTCTTATTTTTAATGAGACCATATTTTACTATGATCAATAAAGAATAAATAAATTAAGTAAAAAGTATGCCATGCGAGCCGTCCATCGTAAATAGACAGATAATATTCAACAGCCTCTATATGTAATTTTAAAGCCGCGGGCATTCAGTTTTATCTGTTAATCCTTCATAATCTGTTTTTTTAATTATGCTATTACATTAGATGTTTATTATTAATGCATTCTAATTTACGATAAAATATTTTAATTACTAGGTTTAGTCAAAATCTTACATTTTAATCTTGTTTCTGTAAACCGTAAAGAGAAGAATTGAGTAAGAAATAAGTTTGATTCACGTTTCAAAACGGATCGTAAAAAATATTTTATAATTTAAAAATATGATGAAAACAATATGCATATAAGGTATTTGAAATAAATACTTTGTTAACAATTATAGAAAAATTTGTAAATAGTTTTAACAATTTCGTTATATTGTCATATTTATAATATTTAATTGAAGAAAATATAATCATCATTGCAACTTGGTGTATTTATTCTCCAACCTCTCCAGTATATATCCTACATAAAGTTCATTTAAAAAGGCGAGAAACTACTAAATGAAATTTTGCAGGAAGAATTATAAATAAATCAGCAATATATGTATCCTATTATCATGCTGTTATCTAACAATAAGAAAGAGCGGGTGTAGGCTTAAGGGCAAGTAACACACTGTTTTTAATTAAGATAAAATTATAAATCCATGTAAGTAATGTTACAATGAAAGGATAACTTTAAAGTAGAATTTTAATGATAATATTATAAAACTACCACCAAATAGATGTACCACCATGTACTCATACTATTAAATGCTTAAAATTTGAAATGCTTAAGAAACAAACGTGGAAATAAAAAACTATTGCTGTTTACATACTTTATTAAGGGCTCAACATAAATTGTGCGATATAAACAAACATTGGTTCATATATTTTATTTGGACGTATGTACCTACTGATCAAACGTCCACTAAACAGTTCAACAACAATACTAAAATAATAAATTAAAATATAATTGTATCTATTAAATTAAAAAGCTGAAGAATTTCCGAAACAGGATTCATATTAAAATACATTTATTGTGGTATTCTATGCTAAAGGCACCTGATGAAGAAATGCTATACAAAAAATAATCTCGACTAGAGTGCGCTAAGTATTATAAAGCTACATATTTTTCTATACATATATATATATCTTATATTCGAATCAAGGCAGAGTATTACGACTCGGGTTTTTGCATATGTCTCAATATCTAGGCTCATAATTCATAACTCTGCTGGATCAATATATAGAAAGAATCATCGCAACTACTTTCCATTTAAACCTGAGTAAAATATTTATTTTACACAAAACCAAATCCCTATAAACAGTGGATTAAAGTTAGTACCGTGTTACCATGGATATAAATTTTAGCGTTCTTTTTATATAAATAAGTAGTCATGGTGACGAGGGTATAATATCTGAGCTTCTTATTTTTAATGAGACCATATTTTACTATGATCAATAAAGAATAATTAAATTAAGTAAAAAGTACGCCATGCGAGCCGTCCATCGTAAATAGACAGATAATATTCAACAGCCTCTATATGTAATTTTAAAGCCGCGGGCATTTAGTTTTATCTGTTAATCCTTCATAATCTGTTTTTTTAATTATGCTATTACATTAGATGTTTATTATTAATGCATTCGAATTTACGATAAAATATTTTAATTACTAGGTTTAGTCAAAATCTTACATTTTAATCTTGTTTCTGTAAACCGTAAAGAGAAGAATTGAGTAAGAAATAAGTTTGATTCACGTTTCAAAACGGATCGTAAAAAATATTTTATAATTTAAAAATATGATGAAAACAATATGCATATAAGGTATTTGAAATAAATACTTTGTTAACAATTATAGAAAAATTTGTAAATAGTTTTAACAATTTCGTTATATTGTCATATTTATAATATTTAATTGAAGAAAATATAATCATCATTGCAACTTGGTGTATTTATTCTCCAACCTCTCCAGTATATATCCTACATAAAGTTCATTTAAAAAGGCGAGAAACTACTAAATGAAATTTTGCAGGAAGAATTATAAATAAATCAGCAATATATGTATCCTATTATCATGCTGTTATCTAACAATAAGAAAGAGCGGGTGTAGGCTTAAGGGCAAGTAACACACTGTTTTTAATTAAGATAAAATTATAAATCCATGTAAGTAATGTTACAATGAAAGGATAACTTTAAAGTAGAATTTTAATGATAATATTATAAAACTACCACCAAATAGATGTACCACCATGTACTCATACTATTAAATGCTTAAAATTTGAAATGCTTAAGAAACAAACGTGGAAATAAAAAACTATTGCTGTTTACATACTTTATTAAGGGCTCAACATAAATTGTGCGATATAAACAAACATTGGTTCATATATTTTATTTGGACGTATGTACCTACTGATCAAACGTCCACTAAACAGTTCAACAACAATACTAAAATAATAAATTAAAATATAATTGTATCTATTAAATTAAAAAGCTGAAGAATTTCCGAAACAGGATTCATATTAAAATACATTTATTGTGGTATTCTATGCTAAAGGCACCTGATGAAGAAATGCTATACAAAAAATAATCTCGACTAGAGTGCGCTAAGTATTATAAAGCTACATATTTTTCTATACATATATATATATCTTATATTCGAATCAAGGCAGAGTATTACGACTCGGGTTTTTGCATATGTCTCAATATCTAGGCTCATAATTCATAACTCTGCTGGATCAATATATAGAAAGAATCATCGCAACTACTTTCCATTTAAACCTGAGTAAAAATATTTATTTTACACAAAACCAAATCCCTATAAACAACGTGGACTAAAGTTAGTACCGTGTTACCATGGATATAAATTTTAGCGTTCTTTTAATATAAATAAGTAGTCATGGTGACGAGGGTAATATCTGAGCTTCTTATTTTTAATGAGACCATATTTTACTATGATCAATAAAGAATAAATAAATTAAGTAAAAAGTATGCCATGCGAGCCGTCCATCGTAAATAGACAGATAATATTCAACAGCCTCTATATGTATTTTTTAAGCCGCGGGCGTTTAGTTTTATCTGTTAATCCTTCATAATCTGTTTTTTTAATTATGCTATTACATTAGATGTTTATTATTAATGCATTCGAATTTACGATAAAATATTTTAATTACTAGGTTTAGTCAAAATCTTACATTTTAATCTTGTTTCTGTAAGCCGTAAAGAGAAGAATTGAGTAAGAAATAAGTTTGATTCACGTTTCAAAACGGATCGTAAAAAATATTTTATAATTTAAAAATATGATGAAAACAATATGCATATAAGGTATTTGAAATAAATACTTTGTTAAACATTTGAATATTTAATAAATAATAACAATATTTAAATAATGCCAAACAATTGAATAAATAAAATTGTACGCAAAGCTTATAATATATTTATCTGTGCATATGAATGTGTTGATATTTGACAAATGCGATCGCAGCGAGCTCCTTGCAGAACTCCTCCAACACTATTAAGCTTTCAACAAGTTGGTTATGGTCTCCGCTGGAAAAGAATAATTTATTATTTCATTTTTCATCCTCTTGTATAGTAGGCAAAAAACTTCAGACGAGATTCAAACGTGGTTTTGTAGAAGGATAGGATTGCAACTAATCTTTAAAATGTATAAACTTAAAAGTTAAAAAAAAATATTTGAATTATGTTTTATGAAATAATTATAATTTAGGTCTCTCATCTTTCATTGAATTTATGAGTAATGAAACTTATAATTAGGACGTATTATGTGTTTAATAGTAAAAAATGTTTTAATGGATTATTATTGGAACGAAATTCCTTATCGCGTGTTGCGAAAGGGGGCTAGACGGAAAAAATAAAGACGAAAAGTTGTAATGACGAATCCAGCGACATCTCTATGAATGAATGGAACTTTTTTTGTACAAAAAATGTACATATTCATACAATTCATTGTTGTTTACTAACTGTGAGAATATAGGAAAGTAAGTAAGTTTTGAGCAGACTATTAACTTATACAAATGACTTAACAGACATTTTTATCTCTACAAGCCGAAGGACCAATTATTATTTTTTTATATATAATTTTCTACTTTACTAAAAGAAAAATACCATACCTAATATCATAGCTAGGATCTTCACTCATCAGTTGCAGCCTAGTGTTTTCAATTATCTTTTTATAATTCTTCATCCTAGGTATTTCTAAAGTAAGCCTTCTCGCGACATCCTGTAGAGCTTTGAACAACGTACGTGTATTTTTGGACGTTGGCAAATTTGGATCAAGTAAAAATTCGTGCAAATTCGGATGCGGCAATAGAGCTAATTTAGAAATAATCGATGTCAAATGCAAATTAACTTGATAAGGTTGATCGGGCATCCTTGATAACAGTTTGAATATCATTTTGAAAAACGGCCCCTCATCAAATTCATCTTCAATAGTCTGTGAAACTATTCGTTTATCTGTGGTATCTGACGTGTCACTTTTGACGTCGTCCTTGACATCATTATCTGTGGATGGTGCTTTGGATTGATCTTCATCTGTTAGTTCTTTGGATAGAAGTTTTTTGGTATTTGCGTGCAATGTGTCAAACGCACTAAAATGAAAGTCTGCTTCAGGCCGACTGTCATAACTGTGTGTGGAACTAGCTGTGTTTTCCATCCAATTGGGTTCAGTTGGCCAATGAAACGATGCTGTTATATCTAGCCATAGCTGAAAATCAACCCAAATTAGTTTTTACAACCAGTACTAAGTTTACTATAATTAAAATTACAATGTGTAAACTATACCAATTTATTTATACTATAAACTATATATATAACTATACCAGTTCATTAATAATGTATTGATGAAATTACTTATTTTGAATGAATGAAATAGTTTCACGTATAACGATAAAAAACGTATTTAAAGCGAATATAGTATATTCAAATGTTTTCTTATAAAATACCATTCTAAACAATCCTCTAGTTAATTTTTCAGACTTTAAAACAGGCTACTAAGTTACTTTGTATTTAATATTACGCCGTAATAAAAGAGGTAGACATTTCAATTACCTGGTAATGTCGTTGGGCATCATGTATATAATGTTCATAATCTGCCCCCACCGGGTCTGACAACAGCGCGCGCGGCAAAACCAGCAAAAAACTGAAATAAGACGGGAGAAATAAAACTCCTTTCACTTCAAAAAAACGTTTATTAACATATGTATCAATACAAAAATATAGAATTTTCTTAAAGTAATTAAAATTTGAACTTTTTACACAATTTACACTCTTAAAATCTCTTTAATTTCAATGCAGACAATATGATTGAAGAAATTATATATAACAAAATTTATAACAGTTCTAATAAATTAAAGAAGAAATGCATAGAAAGCAGACTGCAGTGTAATAGAGGCCTAATAAATTAAAAAAAAATCTTAAATATCCTAATACTATTAATAATACTCTTATCTTATACATATATTTAAATAATAACACTTGAAAAATATCGGTAACAAATACCGTATATAATACGAAAAAATAGTGATATTGTAAAACCAAAATAAAAAAGTAAATAGGTTTTAAAATTTGAGATTTTAGGAGATATTTGTGACAAATAAACGTCTTTATTTTCTATCAAACAGTATACATAATTTATATGTTACTGTTATAAAGTAAACAACACGAAAGATGGCAATAAAATAATTTGAACCTGTTTTATTTTATGGCAAATATAATTTAGGTACACCCTATAAGGTTTTATCTAAAAAACTTTAGAATCAATTTTGTTTAACTATAACTTAGTTAAATAACGTTATTAGTTATCGATATGTTTATATAATTAGTAAAAGCTTAAAATTAATTAGAAGCTGTCTTTAAATTTTCTAACTCCATTATGTCCTCGATTTGTGTTTTGAGTCGCAAGAGGCGTCTAAAAATATTAAATTTGTGTTAATTTTAACCAATATTAATTGCGATTTTGTAACAGTCATGAGTAGTGTTATGAGTAAACACAGCACGAAAAATACGTACCTAAAATTAAAAAGTTAGTATTTTTTTTTAAGTGAACCAGCGCTCAGTTTTGAAGTAAAACGGATACGGTACGCATGTAGTACAAATATCATTGCACCGCCAAATTATAAGCTTTGAAATGTATAATGACAATGACAGTAACACCATTACTCTGACATATGCATGGAAAACAGCTGTGCGAACTTGACAATATGGTTACCTATAGTTAAGTGCAAAAAGCGGCTAAGAAAACGGCACAGATTATATTTAGAATAAAATTAATATAGATACAATTTGAATCTTCTACATTTACTCAAGTGCATTTTATTTTAACCTTTAAATATTAAAAATAAAAAAATATAAATTTATGCAAACAATACATTTTAAAGTCCTTATCCCTGGGACATTGAACAGCTATTTCTGTATTTTTGACATGTTTTAAAGCAAGCTAGTCAATCCATTAAATACAAAATCAAACTCACATAACTCTTTTGTGTGTCTTCTAGCCACACATCCTAGTAGTTTTTTAGATTCTAAACTTACCTATTTATAACTCGATGTATATTCTCCACATTCTCTCCTTGTTCCTTGTTATCGAGACCCTCGTGTGACAAAATATCACTTATTTGCTCGTTTATTGCGTCTTCGTGTTCGAGCTGCTTCATGGCTTCCCTGAAAGGATTATAACATCACAAATTGTAAAATTTTAAGTAGTTAGACACTGTCTCAGCAAAGAACCGATCATAGCCATCTCAAAAATATTTGTTATGTAATATACACTCTGATCTTTACAAGCTAACATTCGTTTCTTATTTTAAAAAATGTGTGCGTGTGCACAAGTGCACAAGTGAAACTTGACTATGACCTTTTTTTTTCGAAAAATGATCTACTATATGCAACTTTACATAAATTTGTTTAATTAAGATAAAGTAGATAAAGTTTAACAAAAGGCTTTTATTATCATTGACATGAATACAATTAATACAATTATTTAACTTTTCCTTACTACTACTAAGATTCTGACAGAATTTCATTAATTGTAATAGAATTAATACAATCATTGTTATCGTTATTATATGTTTCTCTTATTAATGGCTTCGTTCAACCGTGGTAGGTACAAGAAAAATGTGACGGAAATTTTTTTTCAATGCCGATTAAGTTTCACTTCAAACGGTATATAATGAGGCTTTATTTAAACTTTAAATTATTAAATTTGTATAATAGTTTAATTATTTATGTATGACAACCTATATAAAAAATAAAATGATAGAATGATATAGCAGTTTTTTTAATTGTTATTTTAGGGGCCGTTCATAAAATACGTCACACTGAAATCAGCTTTTTTTGACCCCCTCCCCCCCATTGTCACGCTGTGTCACACTTTTTGTGACCCCCCTGGAAATATTTCGTCACAAAAACTAAGACCCCCCCCACTGCTAAATGACGAATGAAGGAATAAAATAACAATAAATACATGAGAAATAGTATTTTCATTTGTTACTGAATCGAGAGCGCAGGGTACGTGGAAACGTTACTCTCTCAAGTATTGGAAAAACAAAGAAACCCGTTGTGACGGATCGCAACGCCGCTAGAGTCGCGCCACAGAGCTAGCGCTCATGTCAAAAAATAATAAACGGCGAACGTCACGCTGCCCTATACCCCCCCTCCCCCCTTGTCACATCTTGTCACACTCAGCCAGACCCCTCCCCCCCCCTGTATGCGAATGTATTTTATGAACGGCCCCTTACGTATAGACTTGGTAAAATTTTAATAAAAGTAAACATTTATTATAACTAACGCTGGTATTCGTAGAATTACCGTACCTATTTCTATCTCGCTCCCGCCCGAAGGACAGGTCATTTAGTCTGTCTCTCTCATCGGTATCCACCGTGGCAGGGGCAGGGGGCGAATAATACCCGCGAGAAATAACACGTGACACGACTATCCGGTCCATGCTATGTTCTGTGCCGCGCTCTATTATTGTCTATGTGAAAAATATTTTAAAATATAAGTAAGATACTTAAGGGTTACATTCAGAATTACAACTCAACAATAACGACTCATAAATAAAAAAAATGACATACGGGCCACTTGACTTTGAATATAATAGGTTAATTGAACAAGGCTGTCTTGAGTCTTTAATATAAAATAATATCTTTAATATAAAACGTAATTCAAAGTTTATTACAATTGTAACGATTATGTGAATTTTGACAGCCAAACAGACAGTAGGCAAATATATATATACATATGGCCAGATATAGGCGGTCGATCATGGGTTAAATTCAAGTTAAAAGTTTATTCTCAAAGGACATACACATATTATTAGGAGACCAGTAAGCATGACGTAAATAATTACATAGATTTTCCATAAGATTTTTTCAAACTTAATTTTCTATTGCGTGTTTTATAACAATAATCTTACCTCAAAGAACCTTAATGTTTCCAACGTGAGATCATAGTCTTCTGTCAGGCAGTTATTAATAAGCGCCAATAATAATGGCCATTCTGACACCTCTCCGTCACCAACCAACCAGTTGGAGAACTCTGGAAATTAATTAATGTCAATTTATTGGAAATAACTTTAATGAAAATTTGATTATAATTAAAAATATTGAAGAATTTACTAAAAATAATTTCATATATAACACACACATATACAATATTCAAACAGTACAACTACACTACAGTCCATTCTCGAATTCATATAATATTCAAATCTAAAAACTAAGTATACTTAATACTTACCATTGATGAGATCCGAAGAGTCAATTACGCGTAGACACTTTGCTAGAAGAGCAGTAGTCAGCGCTGCCTGGTGGACGAATGACGAATTATTACTGGCTGGCAATAGCCAGCTTTCTACACCTAGAAATAGAGATGCAGATACAACAACACAAATAAAATTTTACCAATCGGGAATTATCGCTAATATTTTTCTTATATTATGACTAACGTCATGCACTGGAGAATTATTTCAATTTTGGTACACTATTATAACAAAACAACTGATATAGACGATTATCTGTGGTTCTTCTAAACACACATTGAAATCATATACAGATATTATAATATATATATATACGGGGCGTCGTAAGGCTGTAGGTCATTAAGAGGAAAGTATCTCAAATATCGTAGATACTTTGCTGAAAAAGACTTTATTTTATTTTGAAAAGTAAGTTTCAATGTATTCAATGATTTTCCAAAAATACTATGGTCACTGAAACGAATAACCAAGTGCGATTTTCACTCAACTGTTGGTGCGGAATTTAAAAAAAGGATTTTCTTAGTCCATTTTTTGACGTGACAACGTCTTATAAATTGGTTTGCCGGGTGACACTTCAAGAAACTGCGTTACGCTCCGCTCACGTTATGCGCTCACAATGAGAGCGAGTGAGAGGCACGCGTCCCTTCCACTCGGGCATCGTTAGCCCGCCTAAGAGCGAGAGAGACAGACATAAAAAGTTGTTTGTATAAATTAATGTTTTAAATATAATTCTTTGTATAAATAAATGTTTTAAATTGTTACTATTATTTCATCCTTCTTCCTACTATACGAATGAATATTCACATTAAAATTATTTTACCACTCAAAGTCGTTGTCACGTAAAACTTTCGCCCGTATACCGACTTTACAGGCAACCAATTTTTTTTATTTTAGGAGATAAGACAGTAAATCATTCTGAGGCGGAGCAAAAGAACTTAATTTTCCCACCAGAGTGTTTGTGAAGTACTGTATATAGATTTGCCCCGGGCCGAACCTACAACTAGTAGATAAATGTCATCCAAACATAATAAGAGCACTTAATATTTTAGTAATTGTTTAATAAATAGGAAAATAATTCATACCTTCCAGGAAGTTTGACCTGAAGGTACGGGCTAAGTGTGCAGCTATTGTTGGGTGGCATTCCTAAACATTGACACTTAGTTTAATTAAAAAGTTCAACTATCTTAATGACAACTTAAACTCATTATCTGTGCTATACATATTAAATATATGGAAATTGCACAATTAACTGTAACTGTAACATGACAAAAAATATTTATACAAGATAGAAATTTAAATTAAATATAAACAAATAATGTAAGTAGACTCGATATTTTTACTAGCCATATTTTATTATTACTATATGTTATTTGTGTATCGAAATATTAAACCATGGTAATAAATACCTTGCTTTGGCCAAGTTACATAAATGGAACCTATTTAATTTATTGTAATAGTGTTATTAGTCAGAAAAAAAATCTTGTAAGGTCAAGAAAAAATTTTACATTGCATAAGTCGATGTTTCTTCTTTTAATATATAAGTAATATCAATTTTAAGATAATTTATAGCAGTTATAATTTTACAATCATCAATTAAAACATTGTTAGGGTAGCAATAAAACTTTCGATCATATTAAGTATATAATAGATAATTAAATCAAAATTAAACTACTGTTGTATTATGTCCACAGTTCAAAGGCAATATTTACCATTCCTAACTAATTTTTACAGTAATAGTATAATAATAATTTAATTTTAACAGTAATTTCGATTATTATTATTAATTAAAACTCTCTCTCCTACTCCTATTTAATATAAGTCGCCTTATTTGCTTAGTCATACTTTGAACTTATCATTGCAAAAAAAATCTCAAGATATTTTTATGAATTTGTTTGAGTGTTTTACACAATGTGTAATATATTAGAGAATATGTAGGCTATTAAAATTTATATTTTACCTTCATTAAAGTATCACAGTAGTCCAACCAAGAGAAGAAACTGGTTAATTCTCTATACCCATGGAACTTGCTGTAACTTTTATCACCAAAATCCTGAGCGACATATCTGAAACGAATTTACATATGATAAGACAGACTGTGTTTAGCTGAGTTTCTACTAGAAATGTCATATTTGGTGCATTACCTATATACTTGACCAGCTGTCTAAGAACAAAATTAATATATATGGTGATAATAAAATATAAAAAAATGTGAGGGTAGATTTTACAAATAATTTTATAACATTTACAACTTTTTATTTGTTTGAAATGTTAAAAGTTAAAACTATATCCAGGTTGAGTCAACCTCCGACAATGTTTGCTTGGCCACAAAGCATTTTAAGAAGAAATTTTCATGTAAAATATAATTTTGCAAAAAAAAATTGGGTAGTTCCAAAAAGTATATTTTGAATGAGTAAATGAATACTCACGCCCAAGTAATATTAAGATGATCAACATCATTAGGATCTACATCATTTGGTATCGCTCTGTATTTGAAGCATAATTTATCAACAATTGTCTCACAGCACGGGCTACAACTAGTTATTAAGTTGGCTATATCGTCCTCCGGAAGCGATGACACTATCATTATACCCTCACAAGCTCGTAGGACCACTTGGTTATCCTAAAATTAAATTTGTATTACTAGTTTTTAATCTTAAAGCCATAACTTAATAAACAAATTCAATAAATTTCTAGCGATCACAGATAATTTATAATAAATACCTACAGTTATTAATAATAGATGTAATTAAATTAATTCTAAATTCAATTATAATAATTATTTTTGTAGTCTAGTCAAGGTGGTAAGATTGAATCATCAATATTGTTATTTTATAAGACATAAAAAAAACTTAAATAACATCATGTAAAATCACATATCATACATTATATATACATATATATCAGAGATTATAACACCATAAAGCTTATATTATATAAAACTCTATATATACTCTATATCCCTTTTAACTTTAACGCAGTTACTCACCGCACTATTTAAATAGGATAGTAATAGATCAATCAAAAGAAATTTATCGTTATCGTCATAAACAGTTTTCTGACTTTTTACAGACGCGTCGTCCGCCACTGAGTTATTAGAACTGTCTTCTCTCACAATCGCCATTTTTATTGGCGGCGTCATATCTACATCGAATAGCGGATTTTTCTTTGGCCTATTAACTTTTCTTTTAACTGGTATAAGCAGTTGAATATCTTCTGGTATTGACATTAAGCTGATTTTGTCTTCAATAAACGGTGTTGTGAATATGTTAGCAAGACCTGATTCTTTTCTTACAAGACCACAGATGGTTAGGAGCAGTTCCACTTCTTCCTTTTCTGTTGGCGATGCTGGACTTTCATTGCATTGGACAAGCATTCTCTGGAATAATAAACTTTTACTACTTTATTTGCATAATATAAAAATATTGAAAATCATAAGTATGTTAACCTTATAAGGAATTGGCTTAACATATAACATGGTTTGACTATGACCACAACTTTGAGACATAAGCAATATTAATATGATCAGAATGTGGAAATACTGACTTTATTGTCTTCATGTTTTTTATGAGGTAGCTTATCATATTAAATAAACAAAATTGTAAACATTTTTCACAAACATATTTCAAATCCATAAAGCTAAATATGGTTTTAATTTCTGGTGGATATAAAACATACATAATTTTCTAGTAAAACATAGTTCCTTTAAAAAAACTTTTATAATTTTCTATATATTAACTCTCACCTGCAGTGGCCGGTAAACATGAACACTATTAATACATGGTCGTTGTGTTCTTCTTAATAGTGTTGTTGCTAAATTCAAAGCCATGGCTCTTGCTCCAGGTGGCCTATCAGTTACTGCAAGAACTGCTAATGCATCTAATACACCTATTGATCTCTGTACCACTGCTTCTAAACAAGGCCCAACAGTTCCACCTTGTTGTTCTTTTTCTTCATCAACTATTAGCTGCAAAAAATGTTTTGTTTGTTAATAAAATGGTGAAAAACATGAAAATGTTGCTAATTATTCAGTACTTTAAACTTAAAAATACTAAAATATTGCTTAATCAAAATCAATAAAATGACTATAAAAGAAAACTCTGAAATATGGTGTAATCTACAATAGTAAGAATAAAACAGTATAATTATATTATGCACTATTTGAATTTTTATACCTTGACATGATAATGTAATAATACAATGAACAAATATTTAAAATATACTCTGATTGTTATATAATACTTGATAACAATAAATATTTTTAAATTCCTATGGATGTGCAATTGCAAGTTAGTTTGTTCTTTTAATATAGAAAAAAAATTGGATTACTTTTGTTCTTAGTGGCTCATAACAGACCGGAAATTAGAGCATATACGATAATATTCCACTTGTTAATGCTAGCAACTTTGACAAAGACAGACATAACTTTTAAATGTATATGAAAGCTTTATAGAAAATAAGGTGAGAAAAAGTTAAGCCAAATAAGACAAAGTACCTGAAACATCTGGTGTAAATGATGTGGAACTCTGGTATCTTCAATGTGCACTTTTGATGTTTCATCATAAGCTTGATAAAAGTTCACTATCATCTTCCAATGATATTGAAAATCTTCATACCTTGTTGCTGGTGGAGCTAGCTGAAATGAGAAAGTATACACATTTACAAGCTGCATGATAATAAACATCTAAAATATTAAATGAATGAAGTGACAAAATACTGTTAAACATATTTGAGAAGTGTATTCAGAAAAAAGATACATGCATTTTTGCAAAGGTTTAAATCAATAGAATAAGTCTACTGTACCAGCATTTGTTATGTAAATACATAATAAAAGCCGATATTAGTGACCATGATAATAACCAAGTAAAATATTACAAAAAGTTCTACTACTATAGTTAGGTACAAAAAAAAATTAAGCTGCTTGTTTATAAGATTTTTAAATACTTACTACGTCCGCAGCAGTTTGCAGCACATCTGAAAATCTGCTTAGCATTGTAAGCATTTATATTTAACAATACATATTTAAGATAAACTTGTATGATGCATAGAAGAATTGCTTTAAAAATTAACTAAAATTATTAAAATATCGATTGAAGGGAAAAGATTTAATGACTTGTTTTTGTATAGTAAATAACCTTAACATCGAAAAAAGTAAATCGCACTTCGATAAAACTCAGTGCTTCGTTTTCAATTTTCATACATGAATAATTTTATTTGCATTTTTCAAATCTGCATTTTGGTTTTGACACAAATCGCAAATGAGTTATCATTTATCACCAAATTGACAGATTGATTCTTGTAAGTGAAATTATTGACATAGTGCAAAATCAAGTGATAGTGCAAGATCCCTGCCGCCGCCTGAGTGATATGTTAAAAAATAGATATTATTACGTGCCTCTATATAAATTTATCAAAAATACAGTGGGAAAATTATAATAAACCAAATAAAAATACTCAAGACTTGGCCTAAAGGTCTAGATACCAGGGGGTCTAGTCAAGACAGCTTAACAGTAGTGTATGTAGAAAGTCGAAAACTAAATTTGTATGAAAATGACAGCTAGTGTCGACAGTTGGTACTGTTAATTTCATACGAATTTAGGGTATGTTCCGATATGCACTGCGAGCACTGCACAGTGCTATCACTGTAGAAAAATTCGTTCCGTTATGGACTGCCAGTATACTGCCGCAGTACCCTAGGGAAATATATGACGTCATAAATCGCCGCCATATTCTACTGTGAGCACTGGCGTTTTCGAGGTAAGGTACTCGCAGTACCTTGATCACGTGATCAGTCAAAACCACTTGAGTGCATAACGTCTTATAAACAAAGCTACAGTTTAATCAGAAAATTTGAAAGTTCTGTAATTAGTTCGGATTAATAAATAAATGGATAGTAAATGTACTAGAAAACTTGAATACACTCATTTGAATGCTGCGTCAAAAAATGCGGCTGACAGTATACGGGATTGCGTTCCGTTTTAAATCGTAACCAGTATAACTGGCTATAAAGGAACGGCTTCACAGTATACTGAATTGACGTCACACGTACAGTGGTCGCAGTGCATATCGGAACATACCCTTAGTTTTCGACTTTCTACATACACTACTGTTAAGCCGTCTTGACTAGACCCCCAGGCCATAAACTCAAAAAAAAAAAAAAAATTAGTACTGAATAGTGTGAATACTATGAAAACTACAACTGTCTTAAAACAACAACATTATTATTTATTAAATATTAGATAAATAATAAAGGCTGGAACGGCACATTTAATCACCAAGAATCATTAATATAAATTGATATGATCTTATTGAGCTAATACAAAAAATTGTAACTGTTTTAACAGATTGAAATGTCCGACGACGAAGTTATACGATTTGAAATTACGGATTATGATCTAGACAATGAATTTAATCCTAACCGAAGTAGGAAAGCAAAGAGAGAACATCAAATATATGGTAAATTTAAAATATATATGAAATCTTAATTTGTCGGTCTTGTGGATGAATCTTGCCACACAAACTGGCCTTAATCTTTTAACCGTAAACTTCCAAAAACTAAATGTAACATAAATTAATCGTGGTCGTGTTTTAGGTGTATGGGCAAAAGATAGTGATGAAGAAGATAATGAAGACAACATCAGACAAAGGGTTCGTAAACCTAAAGACTTCTCTGCTCCTATTGGATTTGTTGCTGGTGGGATACAACAGGCCGGCAAGAAAAAGGAGGGAAAGAAAGGTAAAAAGTGATTGTAGATGACAATATGCAATTTATTAACATATCAGTCTGCTAAATAATTCAATTCTATATACATAAATTACTCATGTAAACATATAAATTGATTAAAATTTTAGAATTGGAGTCGAAAGAGGCATCAACTTCAAGGCCCCAGTATGTCAATAGCTCTGATGAAGATGAAATAAACAATCCAGATGAAACTGAGACAGCTGGTATTAGGAGAGCAGGTCAGGGGATGAGGCAGCATAATCTCGGTGGTAACATGGGAGCGTGGGAGAAACACACTAAAGGAATCGGAGCCAAACTGCTTTTACAGGTTTGTTAAGAAAAAAATATTTCAATATTATAAATTAATAATATGTTATGTTTCACTTTTGATAGCATGACTTTATGTATTTAATATATAACTATGTTCTTGATAATACAATTCTAATGAAAATTCCGCATTATTTTTCACTTTATAGTGCTTTTGAAGATATATATTGAAATCATTTCAGCAGTGTATATAAATGGGTATCTCTTAGTTTATAATAATCAATATTTCTTTAATGATACCACAAATAAAATGTAAAAAAAAACATATTGTTTATAATTTTTTAAACAAACAACAATTTGTTCAACAGAACTTTATTTACATTTGAATAATTGTGAAATAATATTTTCCAGATGGGTTATCAACCAGGGAAAGGGTTGGGCAAAAGTCTTCAAGGTATATCTGCACCAGTTGAAGCTACTTTGAGAAAAGGTAGAGGAGCCATTGGAGCATATGGACCAGAAAAGTCAGTGGTATGGTTACATATTTTATAGATTGTGTCCCCAAATATTGTGCAATATTTAATAAAAATATTAAAAGTAATAAAATTATATAGAAATATATCATATGGTAGAAAAGTATGGGTGCTTAATGTAGGCTTTTATTAACGTCAAAATTATTGTCTTACACAGAAGAACTGTAACAAACTATACATAAAGATGTTGTTTTAAAATAATTTATAGCAAAAGGCAAAAAAAGAGGAAGAAAAGCGTCTTAAAGAGAAGGCAGAACAGGAGAAAGGGCCAGCAGCTAAAACATACAATTGGAAGAAATCTCATAAGGGCCGTTACTTTTACAAGGATGCAGCTGATGTTATTCAAGAGGGCAAACCCACTATACATACTATAAGCAGGTATTTAATAGACATTGTATATTATATAGAGAAATTAATAATGCAATTTTTTAATTCTTAGCTTAATACTTTAATTATACATATTTAATGTTTCGTGTTATAGTCTGTGTGATAGATAAATTGCATGTCATAAAATTTATTTATAAAAATAATATACTTTAATTTTCTCTAATTATATTATATATATTCATTGATAAGTGTAAAACTATAAACACCCTTACCCCGTACTCTTCTTTTTCCACCGACTATTACATTATTATTTTTTTAAATATGGCATTGAGGTAGCAACACTGAATTATTATATAGTATATTTTTTTTTAGTAATGAACTATCCCGAGTACCGGTTATCGATCTAACGGGTCGCGAGAAGCGCGTCCTTAGTGGATATCATGCCTTACGTGCAGCCGCGCCTCGATACGAGCACGAACCTAGAAGGGACTGCACCAACTTCACATTGCCTGCGCTTGCGCATAACCTCGAGCTGATGGTCGAGTGCTGCGAACAGGTATTTAATATGATTTAGCGCCAGCTGACATTTCAGTTTCTTTTTTAATTTAATTGATTGACATCTAGACCCAGTGAACTTCATCACTTACATATATTTGTGTCAAAAATTAATACAAAATCTTTAAAAGACCAAAGAAATTGGACCTCATACTACAGCTATGAGACACAGATTTCTGAAGGCATCAAAAATATATGACAACCAAGTGACCATTTTTAATTTTTAAACATAACAAAATAATTAAATATTTCCCAGCTATTTTGCATGTTTACTATATTTCTACACTTTTATTTTTAGTCTCCCATTGTTTAAACCTTACACACTGGCGCCTCAGCTATTTGGTCATTATTTGTACTTTATTTTTTTATACATAATATTTAAATAAAATTATATAAGTACCAAAGTATATAATTTTATTGATGTTCTCTTTCGTCTGTCCGTGGAATAAACGTTTTGTTTGTAAATATAAGTTTTAAGTTATTATAATTTCAGGATATAATTCAAAACGCCCGTGAGTTACAACAAGCGGAAGATGAGATAGTGGTATTGGAGAGAGACTTGGATGAGTGCAATTTGAAACTTAAAGATCAGGACCAAGTTATTACTAAAGTCCAAACTGTTTTAATGAAAGTGGAAACCCTGAATCAGCCTGACGTATCCCTTGAAACAGCATACGAAGTTCTTTCTGATTTAAAGGTAAATAAAGACACATAGTTAACAATAAGATTCAAGAATAAAAATGCTGGTTCGCTTAAATGAGAATGTGTAGAAGAATATTCAAAATAAATATCAACATCAAATTTATCAAAATCGCTTTGGTAGTTTGAGGGGTATTCATTGCAAAATAATTGATTTAATTTCTAATGGAGCTAAATTAATTTATTATTAATTTCTAATGGATACCGCCAAAGGAATTTGTCACGTGACAAATCGTGTGCTATTGTTTTTCTTATAATTTTTTTTTTGTGCTCAGAACTGTATCCCACACGAAAGAACCGTGTGGTACATAAAGATATAGTATGTTAAAAACAAAATATACTAAGGATGGACTACGGCAGACCAGTATATATATTTGTTTTAAAATAATTTAATAAACAGGGAACTCTATATAACGATACTCAGGGACTGCATATTTTGACTCTCCTAAGAGTTGACGTTGAAAGTTTATTTCAGGCTAGAGTTAAAATTAGAAATAAGAGTTTAAAAAAAAAAAAAAAAAAACATTGCTGTTTGAATGCTTCTGTTATTTTCGTCTGACAACTTTTGCATGCACTAGTAATTTTTTTGTATTTTTAACTTGTTCATATATATTTCATATCTTTTGATATTGAGGGATCTTTGTGATAAAGCACGTGCAACCAATTCCAATTTGTAAAGAAAAGTTTGGATTTCTTCTAAAGTTCGATACGTATAATGCCGACAGTCGAGTTTATTACTATAGCACAATAAAGCGACAAAATAACGTACACAGCTCCGCAATTTTAACAATTTTTTTTAATGTACTTTTTTTTTAATTTTACGCAATTATTTAACGCAATTTTAATTCTTTATTGAGTGTGGGGGTGATGCTATGTCGAGTGTTTCATTGTGAGACAAGCTAAACCAATCAAAGCCGAATATTTCGACGCTTTAGATTATTAGTCGTTAAATCGAAAGACGTTATATGGAGTTTATAATGTATTCTAAAATTATATTTTTTTAGGAGTCAAACCCTTTGGAGTATGAAATGTTCGGTCTTGGTACAATCGGAGCTACTATAGTGAGTCCGCTATTCAGTTCACTGTTGGCAAAGTGGGATCCATTACAAAACCCGAGCGAACCAGTTAAAACCTTTCGTAAATGGCAATTGTTGCTCACCGAGGAGTCTTATAATACGTTGCTATGGCAACACTTTGTTCCTAGTATCACTGCTGCGGCTGAGTGAGTATTTTTTATATGATTTAAAAAGGTTATCTACTTTGTTCGGCCCCCATATGTTAGTTAAAGTATTCTCTATATATTTAATAAACACATAGGTTAGTTAGACATATATACTATATTTATACTTCTGTTTACTTAATAAAATTGAGGTATTAAGAATGTGGGTAATATAATATTATTTATATACATTTCAGTAAATTAACTAATTTATATAAATTTATCAAAAACTTTTTTTTTCTTTTTATTCTATAAACGGTACGAATACAATTTAAATTATAAGCTGAAATTAAAAATAATGCGTACAATTTCTTTCAGAGTATGGAACCCGCGAACATCGGATCCCATGCTACGTATCTTCGAAGCGTGGGTGGAGGCCTGTCCGGGCTGGTTGTTAGCAAACTGCGCAGCTAAATGTGTCACACCCCGAATATTAGCTGCAGTTAGGGCTTGGGACCCCACCAGTGACACCCAGCCACTTCACGAGTGGGTTCTGCCTTGGCATCCTTTAGCTGGTGAGCAATAACCTATACACTAGCGACCCGACCATCCGAAGTGACTCGAACCACTTCGGGCAGTTGTTCGTGTCAATTCGTAAACAACCGAACGAGTCAAATGAGTAACTATTGCACAAGCAAGATTCTTAAAGATATTTCATAAAACATATTTAGAATTTAATTAAGTAAATATTAAGAGCTAACAAATGTATTTAAGGTATTTAATTGGGTAAGGATTATTGCTGTATTGGTTAAAATCTCTTAGCCATTATTTGTAAAAAGTAAATGACAAAAAATGTTATCGCGGGATATCCATAAGAGATAGACATATACCATAGAGTAGTTTTCTGTAGACTTTTCAATGTTTACAACATTTAGTACATAATTTTGGTAAATCTCGTACGGTTCAGCCTGCGTTTGCAATGTAAGCGAAAAAAATTAAATTATTTACGACATTAGAAACCTCTTAATTGATGTTATTATACATATAAACCTTCCTCTTCAATCACTCTATCTATAAAAAACACCGCATCAAAATCCGTTGCGTAGTTTAAAAGATTTAAGCATACTTAGGGATAAAGGGACGGAGAAAGCGACTTTTTTTATACGCATAATGAATACTTCGTGTTTTTTAATATACGGCCCACACGGTTTCGGCCTTCGTGTTGTAAAATAACAAGCAATTAACTTCAAAAACGTCAAAATCTATCGCCTGCCAAAATGTAATAAATTCTTATTAAATTTTGGCAATCATTATTATTATATTTGGTATGATTCGTAAATTATTGGCGTATGCGCAAATTATTTGCGATTTAAACGTGGTCCCAATTATGATTAATAATGATTATAAACGATTTTTAGGTGAGGCCCTGAACGCAACAGTATACCCCTTAATACGATCGCGTCTAGCGAGCGCGTTATCCGCTTGGCACCCAGCCGATGCCTCCGCTCGTCCGCTACTGGCCGTTTGGAAGAATGCCTGGGGAAGCGCATTGACTGCGTTATTGCATCATCATATTGTGCCAAAATTGGAACATTGCCTGCAGCATGCGCCCTTGGAGCTCGTTGGAAGGGAAAATAGTGAGTTCATGTTTAAATATTACGTTGATCTAGCAATTAAATGCTTGATAGTTTTGAAAGGATCATAATATTTTTATGTGAATGTACGCTTTAAAAATAATAATGAGGTCAATATATTTGACTTGTAGGTCTCTGTATCTATCTATCTCTAAACGCAAGATTTCCACATTTTTTTACGAAACTAAATGTTTTTAAAAATCCTTCTTTTGGATTTAAATCAAGTATTTTCGAACTCTACATACTCACATATATGTAATACGTATGGATAAATAATACTTACGATTTCACAATCCATTAAAACTATTGGCCTATATATATATGTATAAGGTTTATTCAAAGTATCGGTGACGGTTAAAATGTTAAACGCAAGTCGTTTATCCAAACCGCGTATATTGGATAACCAATTCCATTTTTGCTAAAGTATCGATATTATTTATAACCGTTAAATATTATTACCTAAGATAATGTAATTTTACACGTTTTAAAATAGACTCGTTTCAAGTTTGAACGGTAAAGCGGTTGAGATACTTCGCTTGTTTCTAATTTATTTTATTATTCTTTATTACTCAAGATGTCATTTGGGACTAGGTGTAATGCAGCTCCTTACAAACGTTGTGTAAAAGAAAAAAACTTGGCGATTAAAAAGTGTGGCGAAGAGTTTATTACCAGTTCTTCTCTTCCGTTCTACGCCCTTGATTTGAGAACTGGCAGTAAATGTAAAATTATAAGCATTTAATGTATATTTCTTTTTTTTTTGACGTTAATAAGTGTACATTAAGTTACCTAAATGAATAAATGAAAATATAAATCTGGAGTCAAAATAATTTGATATTGCATAACAATAGTATTGGCATGTGGCTTCATTGATCAAGAGATTCATCCGATTTAATTTGTGATTGAAGTTACATAAATAATTTCAGGCCCAAATTTCATGAAAATTTATTCAGTTGGATCTAAGATATTAATGATTTTATTTATAATTACTTTTATTTTGTATATAAATATTTGAACTAATATAAAATTTGCAGCCGCGTGGCTCTGGTGTGTGGAATGGGTAGACTTAGTCGGGGCTCCGACGATAGCGGCTCTAGCTGGTCGGGCTTTGTTACCACGTTGGTTAGGCGCATTGGCCGCTTGGCTTAATACGGCGCCGGCGCACGCCACTGTACTTACCTCGTATACTCAGTTTAAGGTGAGATATTTTTGCTTTTAGTGTAACTTAGGGAGCGTTCAAGAATTATATTATTATAATAATAGTTTAGGAAAAAACTATAAAAGCTAGCTTTAAAGCTTTTTCAAAAGCGTGGCTTATTATAAAGGTGGCAACTGACATTGGATAATCGCTCGATGTGAGCTCGTCACAAGTCGAATATTCGGCATATCAGTACATCGAGCTGGCGAATCCCTTGGAATGTTCCATTACAAATCAGTCGCCACCACCTTTACGTGCGCCATTTTGACTGCAACTGACGTATGGAGGCGAATAGCGAATATTCAGGTGTTGGGAGTATGCTCACAACGAACAAATATTCATGTGAATATTCACATCGAGCGAAAATTCGATGTGAGTCGCCACCTGAAAACTTAGAAAGCCTGAGTGAGGATAATGTACAGACTTGACAAGGCGCAATAGACTTTTCCTTTTAATACTAATGATAGCTTTGAAATTAACTTAATACATTCAAAAAAAGTTCACACAATTATTCTGAGTTTAAAGGTGTTCATTCAAATTAATTATTATGTATTTCAGAAAATGTTCCCAGCAGAAGTCATAAAGGAACCGGTAGTGCGAGATGCATTTAGAAAAGCCTTAGATATGATGAACAGAAGCACAGATATCGATGCCGTAGAACCTCCCCCGCCGCCACGATTCACTATCACGGACAAGGAATCGTCCTCCAGAATCGCTGATGTGTTAGCGGCTTCTACTCAAAAGAGCTTTTCCGAATTACTCGAAAGCAGATGTATGGAAAAGGGAATTACTTTCGTTCCCATACCAGGCAAAAGTAGAGAAGGCCGGCCTATATATAAAATTGGTGAACTTCAGTGCTATGTGATAAGAAATATAGTGATGTATTCAAATGATAGTGGACGGAATTTTACTCCGATTAGTATGGAGAAGTTGTTGAAAATGGTTGAAGAATAAATGTTTTTAATATATTAAACGTCATCAGATATAATGTGTCAACTTTCTTTCAAACCTTATTTTAAGATGGCTACTGACATTGAATATACGCTCGATGTGAGCACGTTACAAGTCTAATATTCGGCATGTCAGTACATCGAGCCGAGCAACTCGATACCAGCGCCGATTCCCCGAGCGCGCTTCACTCGCCTGTCGGTTTTTTGGTTAATCCGTTTGAATGTTACCTTACAAATCAGTCGCCACCACCTCTACATCCGCCATTTTCACTGCAACTGTGGATGCACAGGCGAATCGCGAATATTCATGCGGATATTCACATCGAGCGAAAATTCAATGTCAGTCGCCACCTTTTGAGTTACTTTTGAGCGAGTACACACTGGGCTCTCTGCGTTGCGTTTGATGCGCGTTGCATGTTATCAGGGTTTAGTTTATTGTATAGTTACTACTGGAAACAGGAAGGCTTCATGCCAACTTTCTAAACTCGCAATTATAATCTTTGACGCAAATTATCGTTTTGTATATGTTGATATCGAAACATATGGAAGAAGTGATTCTGCGATTTTTCAACATTAATATCAAACGAGAATATTCTTCTTGAAATACCAAAAAACAAGGTTTCATACACTCGCAGGCAAACATGTCATTAATATTATTAATATTTATAGGCGATATTCACACTATACTAATCTAGATATTGCCACTCTATTGCAATAATTCTCTTTACAATATTATCTATTAACATGGCTGTTTTAGTAGATTGCACTAGTTCACCTAGCACCTAAATGTTTCCATAATAACTAGTAAATGCAAAATTATCGTTATCTATGACTGTATTAGTTTTATATAATTAACACTCCTATGATACACTTTTCTATTTTTGCATTTTGTCATAATGTTTGATTTAAATAAGAATAATGGAAAGACGAAACTCAGGCGCATTTAATGAGTTGACAAAGTCCTGTTACCTAATGATTTTTCAATCATTTCTTCCATATATAAATCCTGCTCAATTGGTAAGCGTTTGTTAGCAAGAGAAAAAAGTTGACCGAAAATAAACTGTAATTCTTTGGGATGATCGCTAAAGAGTATTTTGACCAAATCAAACTGGTCGTCGCGAGGGACACACATTGAGACACCGATAGCGATTCAACTGGACGATTTATGTCACCCAAACCAGCCAATACTAAGCTCTGAAATGAGAAATTTAATTGAGATAGATAAATCTAACTATACTACAATAACAAAATTTCTTATTTAAACGGTGCCTAATTAAATAAGCTACCTTATACCTAAATTACACATTTAATGAAATCATGTAATTAGTGTAATTTTTTTCGTTAGTTAAAAGGTTTTCACCTAAGAAATTGTACGGCAAAAGCCCACCCACATTTACCGAGCTGCATTATTTTGATTTAGAAAAGCTTATGCGTCGATTATTTTATTTTTTTATCGTCATCGACAATTGCTCCTTAATTAAAAAAATAACATACTTTGGTAATTACCCATTTAAACATTGGAGCCCAGAAGAATATGGTCTTCGGGCCTAAAACAAAAGAAAGGTACATAATGGTCTTGCTAGATATGAAACTGATCTGTATTCCCGATTCAGGGTTTATTTAATGATTGTAACGGAACATTAAAATCAATTCTTACCTGCCGGGTGTTCCCATAAAGGACGCATTAGATTTGGTACAAATTTGTCTGCCACAGAAATTATGGATTTGTATAATTTCGACATCATTTAAAAAACTTACACGAACATTGTAATTATAATAGGTGCCATATTAAATAAAGAGAATTTATGTAGTTAGTCTATAGGTTTGAAATGTTTCTTGTTCGCACGGTTGGTGAAATAGAATACTTGGTTTTCGTGGTAGTAATCGTAAAAGATATAAGTAACTAATCTAGGTGATGGTTATTTATTTTTTAACATCTTTCATGATGTCAATTTCCTCGTAGATGAACTCATTTGTCAGTGCGAATTGAATATTCCTGCATAAATTCTTTTTCGTATCGATATTTTTAATTTAAGTTATAAAAGTTACCTTACCTTTTTAATACATTGTGGTTACTCACTTTGTTATGGAATTATCATTACCTATTTATTCTATTATTTTTAAGAGCTAGCCATTGACATTGGGCACTCAAGATGATCATGGTCGATAATGCCCGTGTTGGTCAGAAATTGTAAAAACTGACAGACTTCGACAGCTTTTTCAATATTAGATATGTTAAAACTAATTAATATACGAAGAAAATTTATTACTACAATGAATGCTCTATCAAAGCAAATATTTTTCTGGAGGTTTCAATAATATTTCTTACTCATCAATTTTGTTTATTAAACAGCTTAACAATATACATAAAAAACAGGCTTCCATTGTTGTGTTATTACGGGTAACAGTTAATAATAACAAATATTAACAATATATTAAAACAACAAACTCATTAGCATTATAATAAACGTAGGTATGGTGTTGTTCATGGTGGTGTGATATGTGAATAATTACTATAGCATTGTAGTTTTAGCCTCTAGGTACCTTTTATTACAAAAGATTAGTAGTAAAAATATTTTAGTATTTCATTAGGTTTACATTACATTTCTATAATAGGTTGCAAGCACGCACTATAACAATATTATGTATATCTGTGGCATGAGGAAATTGGCGGGAAACATGTTTAAGCGGTAATTATTAATTTTCTCTGAAAGGTAAAAGATCGATAACATTGTACCGCATTTGCGACTCCCAAACAGAAATTGCAAAGAGACAAGGCATAGTTTATAGGCCTTATTACCAGGCAGTATCTAGTCCATATAAGACCTGTAGCTGCTAGTGTGGCGGATTGTGTTGGCGAGACGGAATCTAGGGGCCGACGATATTCATCAAGTGATACTGCAACTAATGCCTGTAATATATATTACAGTTATTATTTTAACTGTTATTGTTATTTTTTACCTTTTTTGTCTGATGAGAAAACACCGCTGTAATAGTTTATATCATAATATACAAGCGTAATATGCAAGCAAGACAGATAAAATATGCTTATATGTATTATTTATATATAGGTAGGTACTTATTGGGAGACATTTAAAAACCTGACAACACATATAAGTACATAATAAAATGAACCGATGAAAGTGAATGAGTGAAGTAAAACCTACTGTTTTTTTAAGTTAATAGTTATGCAAAAATATCATAACATCATGTCAAGGAAGGACTCAATTAATAAAATTGTTATCTACTTACTTGCTCCTTTTACATCCTAGTATTAGACAAATTATAATAAATACAATTATTTGAATATTCCTAATGTTAATATTTGTTACCTACAAAATATTCGGTTATTCGTTTAAATAATTAGCGTGACGTACAGGTCGAGATTTCAAGTTATTGTATTCTATTAAGGGCAGGCCTAAAGTTAGCAAAATGTACTTATGTTTTCACCCGCGCCTCCCTCCGCCTGATTTACCTTGGAATTACATTAAAATAGACTAATGTGCTGTAAGTAATTGATGATTGAATAAAAACGACATTAGACAACTAGAGGTGAGAGAGAGAATTTAGAGGTGACTGGGGGATTATTTTATCGAGGACTTTATATTGTATTGTGATCAATACATATTTATTGTTTTTAATTCAAATTTTCAAACATCACGTACGTAGGGCAAATCAAATTTCCGATGAGTGATATTGATTATAGCACGCTCTTAAGGATCGTTGGATATTAGAATCCCCCGTAATACTGTTTTGGTAAGTTAAAGAAATACTCCTACTGATTTATTGTTAAACATACATACTTAAGATCCGTGTTAATACAGTACGACTTAACGAGACGCATTATGTAATATCTATTGTCTTAATAAAAAATAATGTTAACAGTTGCTAACTCTATTGTAATATTTTTTTACACTGAAAAGAATATTATTATGTACGAGGCATATTCAAAAAATAAGGGCCATTCGCTTATATTTCAGAATCGACAAGTCATAACACGTTTAAACTTGTACATACAAGCTGGCGGGAGAAACGATTATCGCGGACGATTGTCTACTGTACGCACAACTAGCAAAATTACTACTGAATCAAAACAACACCTGAAATAACTGCACGAGTAGTGCACGTACAGATATGTACAAGTTTAAACGTGTTATGATTTGTCGATTCTGAAATATAAGCGAACGGCCTTATTTTTCGAATATGACTCGTATTATACAAAATATATTTTAACGTATATGTATAGGTAGTATATTTGCATACTTGATATTATGCAAGAATTAAAATCTGATACATGCAACCATGCACTTGTGATAAGTGTCGGATTTAAAAAAAAAATATTGAAATAGCGAAATATATATTTCTATTAACAAATAAAAGGTTTTACAAAAATAGTCAACTTTTAAAATACTTACTTTAACATTATAACAATCTAATGTTGATACAATGCATTATAGTGCATAACATTAAAAAGATGCTTCTTATTTTGTCATAATGTATCTATAATTATCACAGATGGACATAAAATGTAAATTGTTTCGATCCCTGCTATCTTAAGAGCTAATCAATATATACTTATGTCTATGAAGTGAAATGCAACTAATTGACACTCTAATCAGATTTCTTATATTTGAGCTTATTTTAATGATAAATACCTAATACCACATGAGATTGATCCCTATTACTATTTATATGAAATGGTTTTATGCCAAACTGAATCACATGACACTGGAATTGAAAAAAGGCAAGTTAATTCAGTAAAATTTATTTATACATTTAATTAATATTTTGCAGCATCAATACTGTCTTAACAGTGTCCATTCTGTAGACTTTTCAATACCAGTGTTTAAACAATCCTTGTAATGACAATATTATATATGATAACCCTGTTTTAATGATTACATCATTTACTAGCCTTAGCTTCTAATGATTGTTGGTGTTTGAAAGCTCTGCCAATTTGATACAGGCTAGTCATTGCTACAAACACGTTAACAGCAAATAAACTATAATTTTTTGGTATTATGACTAGTGAGTATCGTGACCATATGATACCCGTGGCGGCAAGAGATGCTGATTGTGGAATGGATAAGGTCTCGACGGGACGTTGCAAATCACCCAAACCAGCCAACACCAAGCCCTAAAATGCGTTAAAATGAAACATTTCAGATGAATATCTAACACCAATGACAGTATTGTATTGGTTTGTTATAAAAAATTAAGATATTTTATTTATTACATATTGTGTTTATATTAGTATAAACACAACATATAATAAAATAACACAGCCTTAGCTGACTAATCTAATTAAAAAAAAAATTACTACATATTTAAATAATTGCCTTTTAAATAAGACAATGTTACATAATATTTGAGTTAACCTTGAATATGATTTATAAGAAAATCTTACCCATTTAAAAGCTGGGGCCCAGAAGAATATTGTTTTCGGACCTGCATAAAGTAAGTAATTATCGTAAAACCAAATCGCATTTTCAGTGGATTACCGCTAAGAATTTTCGTCGACTTACCAGCTTCGTGTTCCCAAAGGGGACGTAGTTTACTTGGAACAAATCGGTCGGCAAACACAACTACTGTCTTGTATACTTTCGACATTTTTAATAATATTTAAATTATAACTTAATGAGTTCAGGAATAAAATATTTAGTATATTGCTCGTGAAATGTAATTATATCTTTATCCCGAGGAGACCTAGGGGCTTAGACAAGATGCTTTAACAGCAATGTATGTAGAAACTAGAAGGTCGAAAACTAAATTTGTACAATAATGACAGTTCGTGTCGGCAGGCAGTAGCCGAGACCCAAAAGGCGTGAGTAGGTAATTACATTAAGCGCCGCTATGACAGTGCTCCGAAAAGACTTAAGACACATTGACATTTGACGCTCACGCTTCTTGGTAGTCATCGCCAAGTTTATGTTTCAGCAGACTTAAAAAAGGCATTATCCGCTATATTTTTGCTTGATCTCAAAAGCTGCTATAATTCGGTACTGCTATCACCATCTTTAATGGCTACCGTTTTAAATATATTATATACTTTGGAAGTTTTAACGAAAAGCTTTTCGTAGCACTGTCATGGTGTCGCTTTTTATATCCAAACCAATTGTGCCAGTGCCAGATGTTCTCGGCAATATACCCCTAATCTTAATTGATTTCCCCCAGAAATTCTCTAGGATGCCCTCACCAATTGTGAAAGACTCTCCTCCGCCCATCATCATGTTTATGACAAACCTGACCAAAATCCAGGTCACCATGAGCACAGCGAAACCTGAAAGCCAATGCGACACTTGGTATAGAATATTTTTAGTAATTAAAAATTTATTTATTTATTCCACTACATTATTCTACCTTGACAGTTACTACTAATTCGATAGAACTCCAAATTAATACCCACACGAATTATTCTACATAAAAAACATTAAAAAATTATACTTATATGCCTAAATCTTATAACAAACAATCAAAAACCCTCTAATACAAAAAAAAATCTTATGTATTGTTATTTTTACATTTTGATGTATAATTTTAGCATTTGTTTTTAATTAAAATCATATCGTTCTTTGATAGCTCAAACGAATATACAATTGGTAAGGTTAAACACATTCTTACCATGTGTTTTTACTTTAATTTAGTTCCCAAATTAGGAATGTAATATCCAATAGAAAAAGAAACTGTACTTGGTGGGGTTTTTATTTTTCCCTTAAAAATCCCCAAATATTTGTTCCCTCTTTTCTGCCCCTAACTCGGTTGAGAAACCCCTAAATCTAGGGGGAAATCTCCTGATCTAGCAACACAGCTCCAGGCTCATGCCATTTGAGCCTAGATACTGAACATGTCCACACGAACTGTCTTTTCATACAAATTTAGTTTTCGACTTTTTACATACACTACTGTTTAGGCATCTCGTCTAAGCCCCCGAATTATTCACCGTCCTATGAAAAGGGATTCTGTGCCTGTTGTTCTATTCTCCATGAGAAGGCTCAGGGCACGTATTTACGTTTTTTCTAATAATATATATAATTTTAATAACATAATACACCAAAATATACCTAATAACTAACCTTAAAATTTAATTATTAAAAAATATTATTAAAAGTAGTCCCTTTAGGCAAGGTTCCGAAGATACTGGCAGCGTTCCCCCTTTGAATAGCCAGACTAATTCTTTGTCCAAGGTAGCTGCCAGCTCTTCGTTCTCCTGTGATGTCGACTAACCTTTTTGATAATTCCCTAAAAAGCCTTAACGCGCTAGGACCCCACGGACCAAGGGTCTCGACACCGAATGGGACAAAATCATATTCAGAGCCTAGACCCCTGTATTTACAGGCTTTAGCTTTTTCAGCCGCATCACAAGCCGCACCAGCTCTGTTGTTGGTTCCATGAAGATTGGAAGGGGCCAGTGTGTCTGAACAGGTGGCATCCCATACCAAAACCCGACCCATCCTCCATGGAATCAAACTCATACCGTCCGGTCTCTTGCCATCGTCTCTAGCAATTCCAGTCGGCTCAAGTAGACTTGGCACGTTGACGGTGGCAAGGGACCGACGTATTATATCGTTGAGTGCGGCATGTCTCGAGAAGCGGCCAGCACTTTTTTGACATGATAGTCCGTGATGTCCTAGTTTGTCGACATCACTGCCATAGGGACATGTATGAGCAGCGCAGACCGGTACCCCAAGCCGCAGACAGGATGCGATTCGGAGCGTGTCAGGTTCAAGAAAAGTTCCTGTATTTGACGAAGGGTAAGCGTGAAGCCAGTAGCCGGCCTCATGCGTACCCACGGCCAAAAGCCTAGCACGTGCTGAACCTGTACTACGGCTCAAAAGATTGTCATAAGTCATTTTACTGTCTATGTCGTCCCAGCTCCTCTGTGAATTTAGAGAAAATGGAAAATTTTGACCTGGGCATGCAATTAAGAAAGCGTTTCTAGCTTCTTCCAAGCCAGCAATCTCAAAGTTTGAAGGGGATGCCCTTAAAATTTTACTTATGAGATTTGCTGAACTATGGACAGAAGATAGAAAGGCTGGTAAAGCGACACTGGAAATTTTGCGAATCCCCAAACCACCATCACGGATTGGTAATGATGCTTGGGTCCACGATTGCTCGTTCAGCTGTATATTAAGAAGCGATTCTAAACTAATTTTGATTACGTCGTCTATTTGTGTCAAAAGATCTGGGTGATTCCAAAAGGAGCAGCAACGGAGCACATACGTAAATTTTGGGACAAAAAGACAGTTTTTTAAGATGCAAAGTGCATAATGCGGACTAATTTCAAGTAGACGATCAGCAGAATTTTTAAATTTATTAATAGAATTATTAATATATTCAAAAATAGATTCATCAAAAATTGGAGAACCTAAAAGGTAAAGGGAATTACTATTAACTATTTTAATATTTGGAGCCAAAATCTGAATTTTTTGTTTTACTGTATTTAATTTAATTTTTTTTATAATTAAAAATATCGCTTTAGCCTGTAAGAAAACAACTGCCCATCAAAGTAAATTGAAATACTAACTTAACTTTAGTTCATCTCCCTTTTAAGCATTATAATAGCATTTTAAAATAAAGAACCAAATGTTCCTTCGATAGTAAGTTATTTCAACGTGGTTTTTAATTCTCATTAAAAATTGTATACATAATATTCTAAATTCTAATTGATTTGTTGTTAAAACTCTCTCACACTCTGTGGAGTTAAAAAAATGGGCTCGTATAAAATTATAAAAAAAGAACAAAAAACTGTGGTCTGTGGAGTGTGGAGTCAGGAGGAGTGTTTTCTAAGTGTCAGTGTTATTTTTCTTTGGGGTTTTTATTTTTTTTGAGTTTTAATAATATCACTGCTTTTTCGTTTAATGGCAAAGGCTTTTTGTTTTTTGTATTGTCCAATGAGTGTCATAATAATTTAATTAACTTGTTGAATATGGGCACAAGTACAATGGGGAGTGATTTGCATTCTGATAAGCAGGATAAGCTCTTGAAGCTACAAGCTCGTAAGAAGGAACTAGAGCAGATGCTAGCAGCTAAAAATGAAGAACTGTACAAGTTGTGCGTGCAAGAAGTTCAATTGACGGGAATCATGCCACCTGAAGCTCCCTTGAGTCCTGAAGTCCCACAAAGAGAAAGATTGGGAAGTATACGTAGCGTAGATCGTTCCACTGATGGTACTGATGTACAAGATGGTTGTGACAAAACCTCTAGGCGCCTCAAAGTAAATGACAGACACGAAGCCGAGCATAATTTGCGTAAGAATATTTCTCACCGTCTATCTACGCCATCTATCTCGGGTATTTCTGGCAAGAGCGTTCATTCTAGACAATTACGACGTCCTGAGACAAGTTGTTCTAACTTTTTTCCTTCTCCTCCCCAAGAGCGTAATCCTGAAACATTTTCTATACACACTTCACACACCTACCCTGCTTTAGCCAATCGTAATGATGGCCTACCCAGTGAAAACATTCATGCTGAGTTACAACAAGGGCCAGCTTACCGTCATCATACAATGGCTACTGAATATACTAACAAAATATATTATAGTAATACACCATCTGAAGCTCAAAATGTGTCTCGTTTACGAGAAACCCACTTTAGTTCCAGTCATCCTGACATAACTACTCATTACACACATGGATCAATTGCCCAGCATACTATTCCTCAGCAAAATAGCATGCGTAGTACCCCTTTATTATATCAGTATGCATCACAACTAAAAGCACAGAGCCAGCATTTAGGAGCTTTAAATCATCACCACCAATTGCAAGCACAGCCTAAAAGAAGAAATGAAGGTGTGCGGCGAAATACTTTACAGAGAACCCAAACATATCATCTTACATCACATAGTGATTATAACCATCATTTAGAAAATATGTCTGAGGGTTATCGGCCCCCAGCAGCAGTATACCAACACAGATCACAACCAGATATACAGGAACAACCAATACCCAATCCAATTGAAAGAAATATACCTGTACCAAATACGCTGCCCTTACGTGAACGAAATACAATAAAGAATCCACTCTACCTACAGTTACAAGTATCAACTGAAGATTATCTTGATGAGAGTCGGCAATACATAGATCCTGTAAGCCCAGTCAGTCAAATGTCTGGTTATTCCCATAATTTTGATTCAGTTAGTATGAACAAGTTCTCTCCACTCTCCCACGATTCAAGGAAAGAAAAGCAATGGTATGAAACATCTCTGGATTCTCCCACTCGAGAGCCGCCTATGCTAAAAAAGAGTGCAAGCTTAAAGCGCAGTCCTAGCTTAGGAAATTCTCAACCATATGAAATTATGATTTCTACTGGACGTCATATGGCCATGCATAGTCCAAACCACACACCAAACAGCCCACCAGTTCTGTCACCCGGTGCTATCTCTTTAGAATCACCCAAAAACTTGACTGTAATCGAACAGGGTAAATGTATACCATATAGAGAAGAGACAAAACCATTTGAAATGTCTGACTTTTATAAATATTCTACAAAATTTCGTCAGACAAATGTACAAAAGCCACCACCACCCCAACCAGTTCAAAATTTGAATAATATGTATAATAAATTGCCAATGGAGTTGCCACAATATGGCCAAGAAAATTGGCATCCTAGCAACTAATTTAATGTATTAATTTATACATATTTAATGATTTCTTATTATGAATTACTCTTCCTAATATTTAAGTACTTAAGTCAAAACAGTCCAGATCTCCTTATATTTCATACAAATGAGGTATTTTTAAATGTCTTTGAGCTATTAAGATTTAAATCAAAAGAGACTGTGATAGACAGACATTTAATATTAATTGTTTATTTTTAATGATTGGTAATGAAACAATAACAAAGTATATATTACATGTTACATGTATGCCTAACAAGAAGCTTAGATCTCCTACATAATAATCTGGTGGTCATAGATCTATATTATGGCTGATGCAATTTGAAGTTACAGAGTAAAGGGAATGTTGAATATACTTTTATCTAATTTTACTAATAAAAGTAGCATAGAAATGTGTAGCTAGGACTTGATGTTTTTTGAGCTTGTTTTGACAAATTGTAAGGATATAAATAAGTTTTTGATAATCAACCCACCGCTGTTCAAACTTAGCCATTTTATATCTTACAATTTACTTTGTAATCATGTTTGATCTCTCTTGTTTTCTCTATTTATAGTATCTATAAATTACACATGTTTATGTTCCAGGTCATGGATAGTTTAATTCATTCTTGTCAATTATGATAATGTGTTGATGCCCTATTTTCATTATTTGTATTGTTATCTCTAAATTTTTAGATAATATTATATTATGATTCTCAAGTTTTAATAAGTCTAGGTTTTCTTGGGTTTAATGACTGTCATGTCTTTTGCTCCAAAAAGTTATTCTTTAATAACATTAATAAAATGTATAGACAAGTGCCTTGTAATGTTTAAATTAAAATGATGTATTGAATTTTAATAGTGGAAGTATTTAAGTGTAGTGAATATATTACAAAATTTACATTTTAGCTTAATTACATCACATACTTAAGTTATGTGGTGGACATACAATTAATAATAATTGTTTAAATGAAAAAACATATATAAATAGGCATTTGAAAACCAATACAAAACTTTAGTCTTGAAGTATTATATATAAAATAATATAGTACAACAATATGCACTTAGAAGATAATTTTTTTTTAATGATTTGAATAGTCTTAAAGACAATTATTTTCTATACATAGTTCTTTCATTACTTCAGAACTTGAGTGCCTTGTATTTGCTTAGCAACATTAGTGTATTAATTATTTTTGTCAAATATAAGACTAACAACACTTGCCAAGGAAAGCTCATACATTCTCTGGCCTTGTCCTATTCTGAAATATGACAATAATTTTAAGTATTACATAAGATTTAATAATACTATGTAGTTAATATATTAAATATTTTAGCAATTGTGAATTGCAAATTGGCTAAACTAGAAAGAGTTAATATTTTTGTATATTGGGATGAAGTCGTGCAAAGAGCACAATTGTATTTTAATAAATGATTTTATTGAACTATTGTTTCCTTTAAAAATATGATGTAATGTAAAAAAAAAACATATATACATTTTAACGCATTTAATGGCTAATGACATTAATCATATATATCTAACGAAGTATCGTGAAAAAGTTAAGTATTATGAAAACGAATGAAAACCTAGAATAAACATGTAGATGATGTGTCGTCCAAGAATTAATTGTGGCGCGAGCGTTGAAGTTTCATAAACTTTGCTAGGACTTCGCCCAGAGATCTTTTCCCAGGGTTAAAACCACCATTCAGATAATCGTCGTCACCGCCTGCAAAAGTGGGAAACAATATTTTTTTCACATTATAAGTACATGTAAAAAAATCATAAGGTTTTTTTGGATTTTGAATAATATTATTTACCGCTGTTTTAGATAGGGTTTTGCATCTAAATCTCAATATAGTTATTATTTTTCATTTAGGTAGGTACTCTTTAAATTGAAAAAAAAATGTGATACTGTCGCATCCGACAAAAGTTTAATTTAAATAAAGTCATTGAGGATAAACTGGATACATGATAATAAAGATGATGTCAAATTTAATTTTTTTTTATATTGAAGAGAGTGAGAAAATATATTTGGTTTTTATTATTTAATGTTCTGAGGAAGCGTCCATCATTATAAATATATTATTGATACCTGAGCCTTGAAGTTGTCCGTTAACACAGCCTTCATCCCACATATTTATGCAACGTTTTCCCGGATTAAAACCACCGTTCAAATAATCATCGTCATCACCTGTGTTTAAACATACATGTTACCTACACTCATGCCAGAATGACTAATTTTATAAAGGCTTAAAGGCAAAATAGTTAAAAAGAGTTCTTTTTGAAACGGCTAAATACAATTTAAAATTATGGTCGTGAAAGTTAATAACGATAAAAATCTTCGCGCGTTGTGGACCTGAAAAAACAATTCAAATCACCTCAGCTATTGCCGCCAAAATTAGTAGTATTTCCGTTCTTGATATTAACATTTAAAATTAAACTAATGTAATTATTGAGAGTGGAGTAACATTAGTTTTACTTTCAGAATGAGAGTATAGCCACTATACACTTCGCAGTAGAAGGGAAAAAATGTCTAACGAATGGCTATAATAAAATCCATAACAGTATTAAATTAAAGTACTCATAGAGTCCTCATTCTAACAATGGCAATTGGCACTTGGCAGTGCCAACAATGGTACATTAGTTTCGCGCCTAAATAATTATAATATAAAGGTTTGATATTTGAGCATGAAAATGGTTTCAAAATAATTTTAAAATTTCGGTAGGTATTGCTCACAATAAAATTATTCTTTAATAGAATAAAATTCAAGTAGTCGATGTCTTTTTAGTGCATGCTTTAAATACTGAGTTATTCTTATCTGTTGCAGTTGCATTTGAGGTATCAAACAGAGTGCGGCGTATTTTCGTTAAATTTGTTATTTTTAAAAAAAATATAAAAACTTTATGTTTAATTTTGTTAGGTAAGTTTTTAAAATATTTTTATATTGTTTTGTAGAAATATTAAAATACATTTTAGTCATTCGAATTGGCCTATAGTGGACCTTAGCAACAAAATGAGATAAAATATTCTATAAAATTCATTTTGTCATCATCAATCATTATCAAGTTTCACTTACCAGCACCCGGCAGTTGACCGTTGGTGCAACCATCGTCCCAGACATTGACACAGCGAGAGCTACCTGCAATATAAAATATATATACTTAACGGCTAGTCGAAAATTGTGAGGTGAGAGCAAGTTATAATAACGTACTATAATGTGGTTTGCTGGTAGCAGTATAAAATAATGCTAGTAAAAGTGATAGAGTAAAGAAGACTTTCATTTTTGCGCTAGACCAAAATGACTTGTGACAGTTATCTATCATTGGAACGGCATTATATATTGGTGTTAAGTGGTCGAAATTCATTAACTGTTAATCTGCCACTTTAGATATTATACTTAATTAAAATATATTAAAATCGTGAATAATTCCGAAAGATAAATATTTTTATTGTATTTATAAGGTTATCATCTCATAAAAGCATGTTTGAACTGAATTAAAAAAGCTATCCTATCTGATGTTTATGTATTTTTTATTAATTAATTTATAGCAAATAACGCATTACTGAACACGTAGTTTCACAGTTTGTTGCAGATTTTAACATTTAATTTTTTATTACTACAAATATGTAGGCAAATATGCTGTTGTAATTATAATGAATGGTCTTAAGTATTTATATACATATATGTTATCAAAAAATGAGAAAAAAATGGATTGGATGTCTGTAATGCCAGTTTACGGGCGAAAATTTTACGTTATAAGAAAACATTTATGAATATTGCATACTTTTATGAATTGAATTGAATTATTAGCACAATATTATCATTATTTTGTAGAATCCAAAGGAGATAATTGAAAATAATTATTTTCCGATAAATAAACATTATATACTCCTTAATTTAAATATTTTTTTAATAATTATAAATCAAATATATAAGATTATATCGCTAATCAAATTCTTTAAATGCAAGAATTATTGACCCTTTTTGCTGCAATTTTTGTTGTAAAAAAACAACATAACTACACTTCACTTTATAAACAGTTGAAGTTTACGTATAGGTCTCTCTACCCTATCTCTCTTTTACTCGCATGCATCAGCCGATGAAGTACAAGAGAGATAAATGCTCCACATGTCCATTGCCAAACGTTTAAGCCAATCATGCCTCTCTATCGCTTGATCTTCGCTCTTGTTTGCACGCTCAGCTCGGGCGAAATGTGACAATGAGGGATATTTTTTCGTGCCTGCAGCCGGCGTTCATCATTTCATAAGACGTTATCACGTCAAAATTTATCACTAAATCCTTCACCGAATTTGACTTTCATTAAAACCTTCTTTTTTCAGAAAATGAACTGCTTCATTATATGGATTTTATTCCTTAATATGTGTACTGGATATAAAGTGCTACTCGTATTTCCGTTTCCGTTTAAAAGTCACGGTATATTTGGTGAAGGATTTGTACGGCATTTGATTAATGCTGGTCATGAGGTAGCTATTCTATCCTTCTAGTTTCTCTTTACCTACAAACGATATGATATAAGTTATATCGGTTACTCATTCACTGTCTATGAATAAAACTGTAACTTTTTTATTAAATATCTAGGAATACGCTTATGTTAATACAGGTGACGTACGTTACGCCGTTTCCTATTAATAATACAAACCCAAAGCTGCATCAGATAGAAGTAACCAGTGACAACAGTTTTAGTAAGATTTTTTATATTATTAAATTTTGACTAGTTATATGGGTATTTAATGGATTTGGACTTACGTACGTTAACACCATTATCTAGAAACACGGATGACTCTATAATACTTATTTGCAAATATCACGAAATATGCCTAGAATTGAGATTTATATGAAAAGCAACATGTTAATAACTTGGACCTAAGTAAAAGCTAAAAAGTTGGTTCAAAAACCTCATACACAAAAATGATAGATGTGTCATCTTTAATCAAAGGATAAAAATAAAAGTTAACAATTTAATTCATGTGAGTTATGCACATTACAGCTACAGTAAAATCCTTGATTGATTGGATCAAGATTTAATATTTGTATTTTCTCTGAAATTCATAGTAAAGTAGACAAACTTATCTAATAATTTTAGTAAGTTTAATAACTATTATTGGTCAAGTCGTATTTTTAAAAATCGAAGAATAATCAAATATAAAAGCGACGAAGGGTAACTATTCTTTTGTTTCCTTTCGATCGCTATGAAACAATTGCACCATCGGCTTTACATTATTTTTACAGTCTCTTAATTAGTATAATCTGTGCTATTATTAATAATAAATACATATATTTATATGGCTTATCCAGCAGAAGTGGAGACAGACCGGTAAGTATTATGTAAAATTATATTATGTGCAAGTAAAACTATAGATTTATGAAAAATAGGTATGCCATTACGTAATTTCAGAACCGTCACTAAATCTTAAAGAAATTCTTGAGAGAAATATGAGACGTGAAGGATGGAAATTATATCTAATGATGAAAAGCGTGGCAGAGAAAACTGCTTCGAATGTAAAAGTGCAGGCACTTTTAAACGATACAAGTCGGAAATTTGATGTAGCTGTCGTTGAGTGGATGGATAACGAGATTTATAGTGGGTTAGTATTAAAATCCTAGAAATATCTGAAAATAAATTCAAGGCTACTTATGGCGTAAACTATATACTTTCTAAATTAAATGTGTTATATATATACTTATATATTTAATTTAGAAAGCCATAAATAGCTTAAGCTTAATCCTCGCGTTTCTACTAAATTCACATAACAACTTGCGGCTGAAAGCTGAAAATCAGCTCTATTAAAAAAAAACCACTCTTAGCAACAGTTTATTGGACTTTTATACAAATTCAATTTTAACGTTAAAAGATATATTCGTAGGCAATTGTGCGATTCTTATTGTACTCTCCGTAAAAAATAAACTTGAATGTGTTTAAATTATGAATAACAGTAATTTCCAATTGGTATTTAAATATTTACTACATATGCACACAATAAATTCATTGACCGTATATGAATTGACTTAACGAATATTAAACTAAATTTCGAATATACTGAGACCGTCACATTACTACTTCTGTTCTATTAATATTTTTTACAATTACTGGGAGTAAGGTAACAGCTTTATATTTTCAAAAGTATCAGCCTCTCGCATTTGGCATATGACATAGGTTATGCTTGAGGTGTGAAACGCAGTCTGTTTTTGGATGGATTAACTATATATTATTATTAATGTATTGCTTTCTATGCCAGAATTTAAGCGCAAATCGGATATTTTATGAAAATATCCGATTTGCGCTTAAATTCTGGCTTAAATTTTACAGGTTCTCAGCAGTATTTGAATGTCCATTTATATGGTTCTTCCCTTACGATCAGTACATTGAGATACTTCGTTTGATTCACACTCCACCAAATCCCGCCTACACACCTAATATGAGAACTATCAATTTACCGCCATTTACATTTATACAACGTGTTCAGGAACTTTGGTACACGATCGATACCTTGTTTAAGAGACATTTGTAAGTACTTTTTATACTAAAATTTTGTATGCTTCGGTTATGAGATACTATTACCTTTATTCCTTACCTTTACTAATGAAATATTGGAATTGTGCTATGTATGTAATGTTAAGAAACCCTTTATTAACTCTATTATCTTTTAAACGTTATAAAATTTAATAACACAAATCATTCACAGATATATTTTAATTATAAATAGGTTTAGATAATTTGAAAAAGTTATAATCTATGGTAATTAAAAAAAAATCAGGTATCGTAGAAAAGTTATAATCAAGAGTCAAAAACTTCCTAACCAAACTTATTTGCATTTGCACAAGAAAACATTAAAGCTAAAGTTTTTATATAACTTATTATAAATATATCCGTCTCACATACAGTAAAATTGAGGGTGCGAAAGACACCCGTAAATGGTGCTTCCCGAAACAAATTTAATACGCCCTCGTGGCACCGCTAGCATTTGGGCCCGCTTACCACGCCGAATGTGATTATTCGGCACTCGCGGCCCCAGTCTCTCCAACATAACCGCGTTAAGTAAGGTCCATCCTCCCCTCTAACTTGTTATATCTTACCATACCCAAAACCATCACGTTGATACATAACTAGATGGACTGGAATATATGGAGAAGGGGTTCCGCGAGTTTTGCCTAAGAATCCCTGAAGATAAACGAAGATATATCATCAGACCCCACGGACTTACTTGGTTTTTAGCGTTGTAAGGCATTCTGTACTTCATTTAATTGCAACTTTTCTACGTGAACCAATGCTCCCCACTGCTACAATACGCCTCCGCATTGGCTTTCTAAACGTCAAGTTTCGATTGTTGCGTGACATATACTGAGCTTAATTAATTGGCTTTTTATCAATAGTTAACCGTTTTAGATAATTAGAAATTACCCTGGGCTGTCTTTCAGCCCTTTGGCTCTTTACAAAATACTAAAATGACCCAGGATTATCGATGATGTTCGTTTCCATAACTTCCTGATACGTGTCAAAAGCCTTAGCAATCTGGTTGACATTCATTTAGGGTTTATTTTGGCACACAAACTTCTAAGATAGTATTTAAAATATTATAATACTTATTGAGACTCGCATCTAAAATATGCTAGACCAGTCTGCTGCTCTTATCCTAGGAAACACCATATAGGTAGTAGTTAGCTTTTTAAATTCAACTTTTAACTTACTTAAAAACATTATAATGCCAGGCAAGGTAAATGTGTCCTAAACGAAAAACAATATTTTGTACCTAGTATAGAGGTTATATCGAAGTGCATTAATAAATTCCTATCATGTCTTGAGTTCAGGTACTGTTTATCCTTTCACTCCTTTAATCTATTAAAGATTACCTATCTTTCCTATTCTACCTCAATTTTTAAATTTTTATTCCCCAAACCATTTTTGCTCCAGATAATGCTATTTTTTGTTTGTGGTCAATGTAAGAGTAAGATTCAGAAACGAGACTTATCGCTACGTCTGACTTCCATAGGTCAAAGATATAATCGATTTCGACATAGGAGAGTAATAGATCGCTCGTCTAATATAAAGTCTCGTTTCTGAATGTCACCCTAAGAGACGACGTCAGCATTGGAATAATTTTGAGCTGATGATTGCGTCGGAGATAAATTTGATACTTAAAAACAAATCAGTTTCTTATTATCAACCTATCACAAATATAGCTTATGATAATTTGGTTGATAACATATTTCATAAATATTTATGGCTATATGTCATCAACAGAAATATTAATAATTTCCACTTTGCCCTAAACCTTGCATCACGTTCTTAGTATATAACAAATTTCAGCTTCATTCACTCTCTTGAAGAAGAAACTTATAGGATATTTTTCGAGCCAGCAATGAAAAAGAGAGGGAAGGAGTTACCAGCCTATAGCGATGTGAAATATAACGCGTCACTCGCATTTAGTGGTTCACATATAAGTTTGAGGGTTGTTCCAGAAGTCCCAAGTGCTCTGAAAATGATTGGTGGATTTCATGTAAATACTCTTATAGAACCACTGCCACAGGTAAGATATAATAATATATATTCAAAGGTAAGGCCTAAGTTAAATATGTATAAATATTTTATTTTTCATTTGTGATATGGAGTATTTATATGTACAGCAGCAATGTGGTCGTAGTATCTTCAGCGGACTCATTCCTGAAGTCACATGTTCCAACCTCGACTATGCACCAATAGACTTTCTATCTGTGACCTTGAAAACATCATAATCAAACCGGCACACCTTAGACCCAAAAAGTCGATTGCACATAAGGCACCTACCTGTCTAGTGTTAAATCAAATGATTACGAAACAGGTACATAGGTACTACGATATATCATATGGATTACCGACTAAAAGGATTACCGACTTCATCAAAGCTTCCATTTACATTCCCATAGCTTCAGGATATGATATTTTATATATGCTTGGCCACGTGTTTTCGTGTAGCAGTAGCTTTTTAACAACAAAAATATATGTTATAGGCCGTTTGTTCTCATGTATTAAATCAGGTATCACACCCACCTCTCTCGCCTCATTTTCTATCATAAAGATTATTTCTCCATGCATGCTCGTCAGCTATAGGAGCTATTTCATTCTCTAGTACCTCCTGGATTTCGTCCAAACATGCCCCCCCCCCATCATTACCACTCTGCATTAGTTCTACTTTCATTCTTTTTCTGCCACACGGCACACCCACTAAATAGTTTATGAATATTTCATACTGTAGCTTTAATACATATAATGTTTTTGCATATTTAAGTCCGTTAGATTTGGTAATTCTTAAGAGAAAAACCATAAAAGTTGCTGGCTTTATAGGATTTGCAAAACATAATGGACCGAAGCAAGCAAGGTGTAATATTATTTAGTATGGGAACTCAACTAACATTTGGTGGATTATCGAATTTAGTAACAGGACTTGTCAATACGTTTAGTAAGTTAAAGTACACAGTTCTGTGGAAGACAAATGAAGAAAGCCTTGCATTACCAAGTAATGTTATTGCTAAGAAATGGATTCCTCAAGTTAGTGTTTTAGGTAAGTTTTGTGCCCACTTATTATGCGTGAGATCTACTCCTTATTTTTTAAATGTCAATTGTCGAATTTACAAAATCACTATAAACCATTAAAAGATTTTATTTAATATTACCACTACATAATAACAATTTCGTCACGTTTTAGCCCATCCAAATTGTATTCTGTTTATTACACATGGAGGTTTATTATCGGTCACGGAAGCTGTTCACTTCGGAGTACCTATTATTGGTATCCCAGCATTTGCAGATCAGTTCATAAATATCAGAAGTGCTGTAAACAATGGTTTTGCGAAGGAAGTGAAGTTATCTGTTAATATGGGAAATGAGTTGCTTCTAGCAATCAATGATGTTACAAATGATCCAAGGTTTGTATTTAATAGAAATTGTAAATAAGAAGAATACCGGAGATTTATAGGGACGATTGCAGATATTGGTGATGGTTTAAAGCGATCTAACTTCTATCAAAAAAGTGTATTAGATAGAGTATCTAATTTATTTGATCTAAATTTAAACAAAAAGTGCTCTGATAAGATTATTGTCGCACCCGAGTTATTTGGATAAGCTTTTGTTGATGCATTTTATGATTAGTATTTATACTCGAGTATAAATATATATTATATTCTCGAGTTATAGATTATTGAAAATAAATTCGGTTTAATTTCCTTATTCTAATATGACCAAATTATTACAGATATTTTGCGCGCGCTAAAGAAATTTCCCGCATCTACCACTCCCGCGTAGCGCCCCCAGGTGTAGAGTTAGTTCATTGGATAGAGGAAGTGGTGACGTCACGGGGCGCGCCCCATTTACGCTCTCCCGCGCTCACGATGCCCCTTTACCAGAAGTACTATCTCGACTTGGCCGCTACTATTCTAATAATAACAGTCGTAATGTACCTTACGCGGACTTTGATTTATTCGCTTAGGAAATCAGATCTTAAAAATAAGAAAAATGATTAGTCTTTTATTTGTGTAAAAGTATTCGTTAAAGTATATATTAAACAGTATTTTATTATTTTGGTCGTATTAGTTTTCTGAATGTTTTAGCGGTGGAATTACCCAAAATGATTGCTGTCTAGCGAACGCATTCATAATTACGCTTAGTTAATAATAATATAAATAAAATGTGATATTTAAATTAAAATAAAATTTAAATCAGAGTACCTTTGTTATCATTTACGAACACTCGAAGGTCAGACTTTACTCACGAATTTGCAGTAAATTTTATGACATGAAGTTTAATATATTAATGTACTAGTGATACTATTGCAATAGGTAAAATGTTGCTCAGTATTGTAAAATGTGCGATTTTATTCCAATATTGCAGTGCATTTAAGATATTATTAGTTTTCCCCATACCTTACAGAAGTCATGCAATCTTAGGAGAAAGTTTTGTAAGGCATTTACTAAATGCTGGACATGAGGTAGGACACGCTTTGTATTTATATAGCATTTGTGTATAGTGTAGTCCAGCAGTTGAAGCTAATTCTATGAACGTTCTATAGGTAACCTACATAACTCCTTATCTGATACCACAGGATCATAAAAATTTGAATCAGATTGTGCTCCAAACGGATGGATATTTAGGTACTGTAATCGTTATTATGAAACAAATCGATAAAATGGCAGAGGGTACATGTCTATTACAAAATTAAAACAAAAAGTATATTGTGGGTGTGTTATTTCGTAAAGCATCATATTACCTAAACCATTACAGTGTTCTTTTGGGAAAATAATAAATATTTCTACTCTATTCATATTCAGCTGATTCCTAACACGTAAACTTATACCTACTTATTTTATAAATTTGTTTAATAAGTTTCGTATATGTACAATGATTTATACGTTCTTTTAGACAAAGCCGTCACAATAGAAAACGTGTTGAAAAAAGAAATAAATACAGCCGAATTGTTCAATGTTTTAATGAAATTAGCAAATCTCACTCTATTAAACGAGAATGTGGTGAATTTATTAAACGATAAAAATACACAATTTGATGTTGCTGTTATTGAACGAATGTTTTTAGATGTTTATTCTGGGTCAGTATTTGGTTTTATATATTATTTTACTCCTGAAAAAGAAAATTAAATCGCAAGCATTATCTGAGGCCCTTACCTCACCTTACCCTCATCGAAAACGGCTTTTCGATTTTTATGAAATTCTGCCAAATATATAAGAACCTTTAATTACTTTGTTGACTGGCTGGTTGCCTACCTAATTTTCTTTAAATTTAGATGAAGGAATCGCCTAACCAAGGCCTTTGTCAATTACAGTTAATTTATCTGATCTTACAGATTTTCAGCGGTCTTTAATTGCCCATATGTTTCATTCTTCCCGTATCATGATGATTTAAACATTTTTGACATTATTCACGAATTACCCAATCCCGCCTACACTGCCAATGTTGGAACTGGAAACATTCCTCCGTTATCATTTTACCAGCGAGTGCAAGAATTATTGTTTCAAATAATTTATAAAACTTTGAAGGCGTAGTAAGTATTAATATTTAATTTTACAAAAAGCGGAAATAATATAATTGATGTTTTGGAGGTTATACCTTTTGTGAAGACAATACCTGTCTTCGTAAAGTAAAATAATGAATGTATCGTGTATAGGGTTGCAAGACTGGAATTAACTATAAGTTTGAATCACCTGGTTATACTAGTATACTAAACAAAGAGAGAGAGTGAGAGAGAGAGAGTAACCACTAAGTAGCCTATGATTTTGACGATAAATTAGTCCAAATACCTTTTTAGTAGGCTTCAGCATATAATATTACAATCTTCATGTAAACATAAATATCTTATATTACAGTTATATAACCCCGAAAGAAGAAGAATTTTATAATATTATGTTTAAACCATTCACAAACAGACGCGGAAGAGATTTACCAGAGTATGACGATCTGAAGCATAATGCGTCTCTGGCATTAAGTACATCACATGCCAGCATTGGGAACAGTTACCTACAACCTTTATCTTTAATACTTATTGGTGGATTTCATATTGATAATATATCGGTTCCTTTGCCAAAGGTATAAATCCATCTAGTATTTTTATTTGCCTTTTGCTAATAATTGATGTGTCAGGAAATATGTGTACATGTATACTAATTACAAATCTATGTTAAGCGAAAGAATTCCTACTTATAATATCAAAATATTACAGGGGTTAAAGAGCATAATGGATTCCAGTAACGGAGTAATACTTTTTAGCACGGGTTCACAACTGACCTCAGAAGGCATGCCTAAAGAAATGAAAACTGATATTATACGAGTATTTTCTAATTTAAATTACACTATATTGTGGAAAGCTAATATGCAGGAAGAGAGTCTACCTGAAAATGTTAACGTAGCGTCATGGTTGCCACAACAGAGTATTTTAGGTAGGTTTAACTCTAAAGTAAGTATAAGGATGAAGTGTACTTCATCACACTTCTAAGATTGAAATCTGTTATTTCTACGATTTCACTCATATTAAAATTGTTGCTGTAGTAAAAGTACACTTTTTTAAATACTTTAACCTTTATTTCATGAATTTAGCTCATCCAAAATGCGAGCTATTCATAACACACGGTGGAATATTATCTGTTACTGAAGCTGTTCATTTCGGTGTACCTATAATTGGAATACCTATGTTTGGTGATCAATTCGTCAATATCAGAACTGCGGTCAAAAATGGTATTGGCAAAGAAGTTGAGTTATCTGTAAATTTAAGCGATACCTTAGAAAAAGCAATCGATGAAGTCTTGAGTAATCCCAGGTATGAATATTAAAATTATCTTCAATACTTTTTTTAAATATACAATACTTGCGCCTGCTATAAATGTATTGCAAAGCCTCATTAAAATAACGCTGATGTAGAAAGCACTGGATTTTAAGTTTTGTAAAAAATATTTATGTCGATTCAATTATGTTAATATTCATTAGACATTACATTTATTAATATAAAACACACACACAGAATCATACAAAATAACAATCATCGAAGAAATAACATAATATGTAATAAAAAAAGAATCATGAGAGATAACAATTTTTTTTTAAAGGATTTTTGTTAAATAATCCCCGATATCCATAGATACCGTGAGCGGGCTAAAGAGATGTCCCGTATATACCATTCCCGCTTGGTACCTCCTGGAGTAGAGATGGTGCACTGGATAGAGGAAGTGGTAACATCACGCGGCGCGCCGCATCTGCGCTCTCGCGCGCTCACTATGCCCCTTTACCAGAAGTACTATCTTGACTTCGTCGCTACTATTCTGATACTATTGATCGCACTTGTGTATTTTTTACGAACAATGTTTAATATTATTGTAAATAAAATGTCTCTAATGAAGAAAAGAACACATAAAAAAACGAAATAAATATTTTTCTTTAAATATTTAATCTTATTGAAAAATGTATCGTGGTAATAATATACAAGGATTAGATAGCTGTTGTTAAGCTAGTAAATATGAATTATATTGCCTTTTCAATAAAACGAATAATACTTTGTGTGGCAAATAAAATAGATTCCAGATTTTTATAATTTAAAAAGTAGGTAGATTTTTAAAGGGAAATTGCTTCTCGGTATATATAAAATAATATTAATTTGATGTTAGCTGAAGACATTAGGGAGATGTGCGCATATATGCTTTTAATTTCATGAAACTATTTTAAAACTTAACAAAACCATTAAAAACTTTACAAAATCAAAGCTGTTATAATTGTAAAAGAAATTTTGAGAACAGATACAGAACCATAGTGGTTCATAGTTCGACTTCACCAAATAATGCTTTCCGAAGCGAATGCACCAATCACTATAAATAATACACGAAGTGCGGGTATAAATTCTTGGGAATGCATATAATTTTATCAGATAATACCACGAAAAACACGTTTAAAATTGGCACAGGCGTTTTGGCTGATCGTGAAACAAACATAAACTCGATGTAAAAGATTCAAAAACCACCTTTGAAGTTGAAGATAGATTTCTTTATACAACGTATATACTTGAAAAATCATATTATATTTATTTAATTATATATTATTATGAGTCTATACATTAAGAGATAATGGCTTATCGATTAGGAATGACTTGCAGTTTTTTATCAGTATTATAGTAAACAATCCTACAAATCCAAGTCATCGTCGAGTAATTGTAAAATATTATAATATAAAAATTAGTAAACCTGTCGTGACTTCATTGTTGGAATAGAACATATCTAGTCCAGCCATAACTTCTGTTACAAATAAAAATGCATTTTTTATGAAGTAATGTAATATTATTAAAATTTCATAATATAATATTTTATACCTTTATTTTTATTAAAGTCTCAGCATAAAATAAAAAAATAATCTATTTGAAATGGCCACCTTTGGCTTTTGCACGGGCCTTTAATCTGTTTGACCACGAATCTATCCAATTGCTCCAAAGATTAATTGTAAAGATTGATTTAGGGCACCTCTTCTACATAGCACCGCGCTTTAAGCCTTGTTTTATAATACACGATAGAGTCCTAGCGGGAATGTTCATTTGTCGCGATTATATTTTTTCTTCCTAATGAGGTATTGACGAATTCTGGCTTTAACAGCATTTGCAGCCTTTATAGTTCTAACAGCACGCAGCCGCCCAATTTTTTCTGGTCTTCGATCGGTCTTCTTTAACACCCCATGCCATATTCTAATTTGATAATGAACTCGAAATACTATTTGTAATGGCGGTAAATCGAATGAAGTTTTTAAAATAACATACGTGTTCCAAATTCAAAATAAAAAGTTGAAAAAAAAGAAGCAGTATTTATGGCCAGACTAATTACATATTTAAGGAATGATACAAAAACTTTTACTGATCAAAGATTAACTAAATATTTTTTGTTATGCATTTTTATTATAAATTACATAAATATAAAAATGCATTCTGCATTTCTATCGAATTGACCCATATTTTTTTATTGATCTATATAAAAATACATATGATTAGCATATATTTATAACATAATATGAGAAGTAAGATAAAAAATATAATGTTATATTTTTTATCTGGTATGTTTGCAGCAACAAGTCGTTATATAATATTGAATTTTACGGATATCATAGCACTTCCGAGATAAAATAAATTACAGTCTTACTTTGAGGTTCATACAGTTCACTGATCACAAAATTATTATTAAGTTGTTGTATGCGTATGAAAGTTCAGTAAAGTTTTCATAGTTCTTAATAATTTGTAAATTCATCGATATTTTGGTAAGTTTATTAGTGATTATGTCGGGAAGATATTCATCAGCATTTTAGTGTTATTTATTCTCCTAGAGAAAAAGTACTGGTAGATAAATATACCACACATTATAATAATACAAAAAGTAATCTCTTTTGTTTTTAAAAATAGAAGTTTTTTTTTTTTAATGTGTGGAGTTTGCGGAAATGAACTGGTATTTTGAGACCCTGAATGAAATATAAGGGGTTCATCCTCCTCTATATGTTATAGTTGCGCGTTGGTGTACTGACTTCAAGTCAGGAAGAACTAAGATTAACCGCGTCCTCTGCACAAGACGCGCGACCTCGGTAATGACCGGACAAATGGTTATTTTAAGTAAAAAAATATTATCTTGGTGGAGCTTCGTCTTACTGTCTGTTTAACAATCTAGAATTGCGATGTCGGTCATTCAAGAAGCTGCCTTGAAATTGATTGAAAATACATTTGAATTGAAACTTCTTTAGGCGCATGAGAAAGATCGAGAGAGAGTGAGATAGAGGGAACGTCGCATCCTGCACAGTGCACACTCCATGAGCGAGAAGTGGGAGACATAGTGAGAAAGATTGAGAGAGAGTAAGGGAGATTGAGAAAAAATATAATTAATTTACAAAGAAGTTTCACTTCTGACGCGTGTACTTTGTATGCACGCACTTTTTTTTGAAATTTTGAGAAATCATTTCAGATGGCTTGGTTGGTTTGGTTTACGGGATTAGCCGTTTTGTCTGCAGTTCAGCCATATAAAATATTAGTACCCGTTCTCTTACCCGGAAAAAGTCATGCTATCTTGGGTGAAGGATTGGTCAGACACTTACTTAATGGAGGTCATGAGGTAAATTGTATATTATTAATAAAACATTATTGCTTGTTGTTTTATCTATTATTTATTTATTTAATAAATAATTCACTTTACGAGCCCGGATATGCGGTGAAAGCGTACAAAAACGCCATAGAAGAGACACCTAAAGAAGAATGGTCCCACTGCTTTTTTCAGTGGAGGAACGAAGATTTCTTCGAAAAACAATAAAAGTATTGGGAACTTTCTACATTAAGCCGTTTTTCATTTTCTAAAGTTCCTTGTTACCAAAGTATTCTTGATTTGGATTTCGTTCTTAATATGCAATATTAAGGTACAAATAAATATTTTAGGTAACATACATCACTCCATATCCACCAAAGCCACAGAAAAATTTGACAGTCATCGATGTTAGCGAAAACATAAAAGGCATGACTGGTAGGCACTATCAATGTATTTCTTGTTATTAAACTATTAATTAAATCTATGTACAACACCGAAATGGTTTTGCAACTTATGAATTAAAAATATTTGGTAGTTAACATTATATTGGAAAATTTACATTTATACAGGTGTGTGTAATGTAAAAAAGATGATGGACGGTGAAACAGAACTTCAATCTCTGTACATACTCATGGATATAATGGTCGAAATAGGCAGACTCACATACAAAAGTGATGTGATGCAAAAGTTTCTTAGTGATCATACCCAGAAATTCGACCTTATTATAGCAGAGTGGCTCTTCATAGACTTAAACGCTGGGTAAGTTTTATCTTCTTCTATAACCTTGTGTTTAAACCGAGCATTCGCATTCTAGTAGTCATATTGAAGCAAAACTTATAACGTAGTTATGAAAGAACACGACATGCAGCAAAGATTATCTACTATCTATTACTTTCCCTAATAGCAGAAGCTTTATCTAGCATAAAACATAATATCTAAAGTTATAGAAATGGCTTTATTCCTAAATATTTACTTTCAGAATCTCAGCGGTATACGATTGTCCGTTCATTTGGCTATCGTCTTTAGAACCTCATTGGATGGCTTTGAGACTAATTGACGAAATGCCGAATCCTGCCTATGTCTCCCATTTATCGTCAAATAATGCTCCGCCCTTAAACTTTTGGCAACGACTTGAGGAGCTAGGAAATCAAGTCTACGGATCTTGGTTGCATTACTTGTAAGTTCTTCGGTTTTGATCTTTGTTGAAGAAGTTCTTGTAATAGTTTGCAATTAAAATTTTCTTAATGTGAAAAACTTAAATACTGTGTTAATCATAATATAGGAAAGTCAATATCCATAGTAGTCATACATTTATTCTGCTAAAAGATATGTAGATGTGATTGAAATTTGGTAACCTAACAGACACAAAAACAACGATTATTGTGGTCATACTTTTTTTCAATACCATTTTTAAAGTCAAATTCGTCTTTAGCCTTCAGTTTCAGTAATTATTTTTTCATTGGTGCAAAATTTGTGTTCAGCTACAATTCTTTTGGTCTCACAACAGTACATATTTTATCACATTATTACATGCAGCTTACAGATTATCTCGTAGTGTGAATTTCCAAAAATATACATGACGTTCAACAATTTTCTAATTACAGTTATATCGCACCAAGAGAAAATAAATTATACGAGCAATACATTGTTCCCCACGTAAAAAGCCGAAACAAGCCTGTACCGAGTCTAAATGAATTGCGTTACAACGCATCCTTGATGTTTGGAAATTCCCATGTCTCCCTCGGTGAGGCAACGAGACTGCCTCAGAACTATATACCTGTCGGTGGATATCATATTGAAACGGATGTCAAGCCATTGTCAGAGGTAAGATGATATTAAATTGTAATACATACTTAAAAACCTACTCGCTTATAAACAAACATTAGTCAACCTCTACTGTGAGGTAAAAAAAAATCAAATTCACAGATAACCAAGCAAAGAAATCTTCTGGACACTGCGGGCTATAGGGATATCACTATAAAATTATTATTCTCTTGTAGGACTTAAAAACACTTATGGATAATGCAAAACACGGTGTGATCTACTTTAGCTTGGGATCCCATTTAAGAAGTGAAGACCTTCCTGAGGCTGTAACGAGAGAACTTCTTCAAATGTTTGGTGAATTGAAGCAGACTGTCATTTGGAAGTTTGAGACAGACTTACCAAACAAGCCTAAAAACGTACACGTAGTACACTGGGCGCCGCAGCAAAGTATTCTTGGTTAGTATTCTGTATGTAAATTTTGGGACAGTTCGACCTGAATTTACGTAATAATGTAATGTTGATCAATTATGATTTATTTTAAAGAAGTAACAAAATCAATTAATTCTAAATGTTTAAATTATATCTAAAATTTCTAATTGATATTTGGAGAACAAGTTTATGTAAAACCTGAATAAAAGTACATTAAAATGATTTGGTTTCTGTAACAAACTAACCCTATTTGCTGTGAGTAAAGTAGTTCTCGGGTCATAGGTACTCTTTACCAGGACAGCAAAATCTCGTTTCAAATAGGAAGTTTTTAATATTGTATCCTAAGAAATCTGTTTCAAATTATAACAAATCGGTAATTTTTGGGTTCTAGCTCATCCAAAAACCCTCTTCTTCATCTCTCACGGGGGTCTATTATCGACAACTGAGTCAGTTCATTTTGGAGTCCCAATGATAGCAATCCCAGTCATGGTCGATCAGTTTGCGAATGCTGAGAGAGTGGTTAGAAAGGGCTTTGCTATTAAAGTGAACCTTTCTTATACAATGGTGAAGGATATTCGAAATGCTATAAAGACAATGCTTGCTGATCCTACGTAAGTATTTTTAAAACACGTATTGTAGTCATATTATGCATTTGTAGTGAAGCTTCTTAAGATGATTAATCTAATGCAATTACTTCATTATCTGTTTAAATGTATAAAAATATGGTCGAACTCTTACGACCTGAGTGAGACTTTTGAAAAAGTATATCAGATTTGTTATTGTTTACACGGAGTGGAGGATATGATGAACTACCAAGAATTGTTTCTAATAGACAATGCAGTGGTACACATAGTCCTGATTCTATAAGAATGCGTATAGTGTATATCCCCTAAATGTTCATTGTTAGATGAAATTGGTTTTTGCAGATATACAAAGACAGCAAAATCATTGTCATTCATCTATCACCATAGACCTTTATCGCCTGGTGAAGAAATCCGCCATTGGGTGGATCACGTAGTGAAAACTAATGGCGCAATGCATCTGAGATCTCCGGCACTTCACGTGCTCTGGTACCAAAAGTTTTACATCGACCTACTTGCTGTTATCCTCGTACCTCTGGTGGTTCTGATATCTTTGGTTAAGAAATATACAGCAGTAGATAAGAATAATAGTAAAACAAATAAAAAGTATAACTAATATTAATAATATGTTACTTTGAATTTATTTACATCATATTTTAAATGTAAAACGGACGTGCATGTGTTAATATTGGTTTTGTTTTCTTCATAAGAAAAAAATATTCAAGAAATATATTCCATTGTACAGAATAATAATTATGTATAAATATTTAATAACACAGTCGTTTTATTTAATAGCTTTAAATATTGACATGCATTCTCAAATTAACTAACGAAGAAAATTTCAATGTCATCTGACTTCTCAGTCTTCACTTTAACTTAACCTCTTCTAGAAACATCCAATTAGCTTTGCAACTGAGATTTTTCTAAATGATAAAAAACTACTAAACCGACTTTTCATTACATAAAATACTCTATATGAATACCGTCGTACTACGTTGTCATGTAGGGGAAGTAGTGGGACTTATCTAGTAGATATAAAAGTAATGCATTCGAAGATTGACTGTTGGTAATAGGTTATTTAAAGGTCAATCTATGTATATTCGAACAGCGCAACAGATTGGATCGGTTGTGTGTCTGAAAACTGGACGATAATAATCGTAAGTATTTTTTCTTTGATATAGACAATAATACACTGTGTTCACTTGAAATATTACAGACTATATAGAACTTGTCTATTTTCTAAAATAAAATTAAACAAATGCAGTTTATTTAAATAAACTTTATAGACGGTGCTTTTTAAATAAGTTCTACCGAGACATATAATAATAATTTTGAAGCTTATACTTTGATATGGTCGTTCTTCTCAATTGTTAGCGTCAATTACAATTCTTTTTATATCGGTTGTCTTATTATCTATAGTATATATATATTTTTTTATTTCTTATTGCTTGTAGAGAATGGAATTATGGACAGTGTGCTTGTTAGCGGCGATCTTGACGATCACCAACATTGAAGCTTATAAAATTTTAGTTGTAATAACTTTACCAGGGAAGAGCCACGGAATTCTAGGTGATGGTCTTACACGACATCTACTAAAAGCAGGCCATGAGGTAGCGACTGTTTAAAGTATAACGATTATTTATTTTAGCTTCTAAATTAAGTTCTGCAATAATCTGTGGTAAAATGTTTTGGTGTTGCTGATACATATTGAAATATTAATAAACTCACTGCATACAATGATAACTAAAGTATATTTTTTTTGTAAATTCTAGGTAACATTTATAACACCGTATCCACCAAAGCCACAGAATAATCTAACGGTCATTGATGTTAGTGATAACAGTAAAGTTCTTACTGGTAAGTTTGTATTAAAACTGGACAATGCACATAAAATTAAATACAAATACATTGTAAAGTGCAGCGTAACTCAGGAGACTAAAACTAAAAATTCACACGAACCCCAAATATTTACAGGACAATTTAAGTAAACGTGGTTATGAATATATTAGGCATAACATTTTATATAAGAGCGTCACGTAAACAAACAAGTCCTATTAAAGAGTTTCTTCCTTCGAGGTTTTTAGCATCGGCAACGGAGCGGTATAGTTCTGCTCCGGCCCCTAATTTAAGAACATTTAAATTGGCTGTAAAGTACCGACCATTTCGGCAAGGTGTCTAGTTTATGATTGTGCTATTTTATATAGACATATTTGTTTGCGTTGACTTTAAAATTAATAGTAATATAATAATATTAGAATAAAAAGCATTAAGCCTTTTATCATTGATGAAGAAAGCTGTAATATTAAAAAAATGGAATTCTGTCTGAAAACTTCGAAAATGATTAAAAAAACATCGTACATATTATATCGTTCCATGCGGAAACTAACTCACAATGAGCAACAGTTTACAGTTTTATAGAAGACATCAATATTAGTAAAAGTTCCAGATACCCAATGTTTATCATGTTTAATCTAAATCTAATAAATTTGAGTTTTTTACGACGGCTTTTTCTCTCGGCCAACACATTCTGTCTTCTTTGCCGATGAGTAGGGATGCCAACAGGCTCGAATTTAATGACGTGGAATAAGTGATACTCTTATGATCCTATGTTCCAAAATAAACGTATTTTATTTTATTTTAATCAAATTTTGCCGTGCGAAGCAGAGACTTAATGCTGTTAACCATTATTCACTAGAGTAGGTACTACCAATTTTGGTATAAAATGTTAAAACTTCGTAAGATAAAGTTTATTTACTTTCTTGAGTCGCTTATAATGGAGTCTCTCTCAAAGCTTTTCTATATACAGGATGGAAAAATGTCGTGACCCCATCTTACCCCCTTTCGTTTGATCCGCGACGTTTTGGCCACTCTGTATATTATTAAAAAAATATGTAAACTAGGTGGAGTGTTGAATATTCATAACATGATGAAGAAAGATGTTGATCTACAATCTACATACATGTTGATGGATATTTGTATTGACATTGGTAAGGCTACTTTAATGAACCCAGCTGTCCAGAAATTACTGAGTGATCCGAGTCAAAAATTTGACCTCATTATAACTGAATGGCTATACCAGGAACTTTATGCAGGGTAATCATAATAATGTTAATGGATTTTTAGATAACGTTTATTTTACTTTTAATGTTTTTATTATTTTTACTAAGCCCTATAGAAACTTAAATTTCCAAATTTGAAATTGCTCTTTCGAATTCCTGCAAATTTATTTCATTTCTTAATTCAATAAAATAATATAATATATTTAACAATTTATCATTTTTAATATCAATGCAACGTTATTTCAGTTTTGCCGCAGTCTTTGATTGTCCTTACATATGGTTCTCGTCCCTCGAGCCTCATTGGATGGTTTTGAGACTGATGGATGAAATGCCGAATCCCGCTTACGTGTCAGATAGCACATCGAATAATGCCCCACCCTTGTCTTTCAAAGAGAGAATAGAAGAACTTATTAGCCAATTACACGGACTGTGGTTATATTATTTGTAAGTAATTTAGTTCAAATTTGTCATGGAACTTTTGATTGCAGAACTCCAATAACAGGCGTTTAGTATGTTATCTATGAAAAATTTTCGTTACTTAGGCGTAAAATCTTTACATTTACAAAAACCATTGCCTTTGGGTCCTTTTGTTAGTAAATAAGGGAATCATAGATTGACTTATTTATATGTTGGTAGATAAAAACTTCTTAAATTACACCGTGAAATATTCTCGATATTTCAGCTACATTGCACCAAGAGAAAACCTGTATTATGAGACCTATCTGGTACCTCATATTCGTAGCAAAAGTAAAGGAGTGCCGTCTCTCAATGAGTTGAAACTAAATGCATCACTAATGTTGGGCAATTCTCATGTCTCCCTCGGCAGTGCTACTAGGTTGCCACAGAATTATATACCGATTGGAGGATATCATATAGAATATGATGTGAAGCCACTACCTCACGTACGTATATGTGATGTAGCCAAAGTCATAGGAGTTCATAATTGAATTTACCTTTTTGAAAGTAAAACTTTAAGATTTAAAAATATTAATACAGTAACTATGAGTGGTTTTGTAAAAGGAATTTTGGCGACACAGATGATTTATTTTTTAATAAATATTAAATATAGCTTGTAGTATAGAGTACTTTTAATAATGTAAGATTGAACGTGATCGTCGTTTTTCTATTTGTATATACAACCATACTTCGATTCCTTATTCCAGGATCTGCAAATGATAATGGATAGTGCAGGTCATGGTGTGATATACTTTAGCATGGGATCCAACTTGAGAAGTGAGGACTTTCCTGAATCTGTGACAAAAGGAATTCTGAAAGTTTTCGGTGGACTTAAACAGACTGTAATATGGAAGTTTGAGAAAGATTTACCTAATCGACCTAAGAATGTTCATATCGTACATTGGGCGCCACAGCAAAGTATTCTTGGTAATAATAAAAACAGGTCTTACTTATTATGATCGCTCGATATTGATAATGTATTAAATGCACTCAAACTTAATTAACTTAAGAATATTTATAAATGTGCATCTTTTACATAAACAGGTTATCTGAAAACCTTGAATAACTTAGTATTTATTGAACAAAATTGTTTCAGCGCATCCCAAAGTTTTATTCTTCATTTCTCATGGTGGTCTTCTATCAACGACGGAAGCTGTCCACTTTGCAGTTCCTATGATCTGTATACCTGCTATGGTGGACCAATTTGCCAATGTGAACAGAGCTGTAAGGAAGGGATTCGCAATTAAAGTAGACCTTTCGTTTACTATGGATAAAGATTTGGAAATAGCCATTCATACAATGCTAAGTAGTCCCAAGTAGGTATTACGTTTTTAGTATGAATTTGTTTAATTATCTCGTTCAAATTTAACATATATTCGTCTATCAGTCAGTTGGCGACTACGGTAGGTATGTGAAAAGTGTATTGGATTTAGAAATACGGAAGTCATCGTTTGAAGCGTGACGTCTCACCCATTAATTTTATTTGCGCTTAGATTTTAGAGGTAATTTTTATTGAAATATAAAAATACGAAATAATTATTTTACCTTTGAATTAATATTATGAATAAAGTAGTAAGATAGTAGATATAAGGTGATCAATTCACTTGAAGCATATACCTACCAAACTTTCCATTACAGATATACAGTTAAAGCCAAAGAATTGTCATTTGTGTACCATCATAGACCTTTACTGCCTGGTGATGAGATCCTGCATTGGGTGGATCACGTAGTACAGACGAATGGTGCGATACATCTGAGATCACCTGCCCTAGACATGCCCTGGTACCAGAAGTTATACCTCGACTTACTTGCTGTTATCCTGGTATTTTTATCAGCAATCATGATTATCCTCAAAAGAGTTTTATCTTTGACTAAAAGCAAGAAAACTAAAACAAATTAAATAATGACAACTGTAATAAAATATCGGGAATCTGTTTGTTAATCAACTTTTTTAAGTACATCTATGGTCCATTTTTTTGTAATTCATCAGTTTCATAGTTTTGTATGTATAAGAATGTATGTTTAGTCGGTTCAATCCAAAAGTAGTAATTTAAACGTCAGAGTCTATATTCTGAAACTTCATTTAGCTACAGCGACACTAATCCCGACGTTTTTTATGCAAGTTGGATATAATAATATAAGCCTTTATTCAGACAAGAAATTTTAAATAAATTTTAATCTTAAATGTCAATGTCTCCAACTCACTAGAGACAATTCTCTTCTTCAGATTCAGGAAAGTCCTCACTCCTCAAGTTGGATCCCATGCTAAAGTATATCACACCATGACCTGCACTATCCATTATCATTTGTAGATCCTGGAATACGGAATCGAAGTATGGTTGTATATATGGTTGTAATAAAATATCGGGAATCTGTTTGTTAATCAACTTTTTTAAGTACATCTATGGTCCATTTTTTTGTAATTCATCAGTTTCATAGTTTTGTATGTATAAGAATGTATGTTTAGTCGGTTCAATCCAAAAGTAGTAATTTAAACGTCAGAGTCTATATTCTGAAACTTCATTTAGCTACAGCGACACTAATCCCGACGTTTTTTATGCAAGTTGGAAATAATAATATAAGCCTTTATTCAGACAAGAAATTTTAAATAAATTTTAATCTTAAATGTCAATGTCTCCAACTCACTAGAGACAATTCTCTAGTGAGTTGGAGACATTGACAAGCAAAGGCAAAGGCCTCATCCATTTCTTTTCACTCTGCTCTGTTCTTAGCTTTCCTAGTCCATGTTTTCCCAGTTACGGTTTTTATTTCGTCTCACCACCTTCAAAAATGTCTACCTCGTTTTCTTGGTACCCAACAAATAAGAGAAGAAAACGATATTTTTGTTCCACTTTTCTACACCTCTTATTATTTCCATTTCAATCTTCGTAACCTCTTTCGGACGTCTTCAGTTTTCGTATGGTTTCTTATGATTTTATTATTCATTCTATCGGAATTCGGCATGCTTCTTTGCATTGCCGTCTGGCATGTCTTCAGTTTCCTGGTTTAAACTTTAGTTAGTGCCCAAGTTTGGTAGCCGTACGTTAAGACTGGAAGTATGCAGGTATAATACAGCTTTGTTTTGACGTTTATTTGGATTTCTGTGTTTTTCATTACTTCCTTAAGCCCAGTAACATTTTCTTGCTTTCACAATTCTTGCATCTATCTTTTTTGTCATTATGTCGGTGGTTGAGATTTGTTGGCCCAGGTAGGTGTACTCTTTCACATAATCAATTGACTCTCCGTTTACAATAATTATATCCTCCGATGCATTCGTCGTGTCTTTAGTTTTGGAGGTGTTCATTGTTAGCCTTATCTTGCGACTTTTCCTCTCCAGGTCTGTGATCATAATCCTTAGATGTTCTTTATTTGTAGCAAATAGTATAATGTCATCGGTAAATCGAAGGTGTGTTAGTTGTTCCCCGTTGATGTTTAGTCCGTACCCGTCCCATTTTAATTCTCTGAAGATTTCTAGAGTACAGCTGTGAATAATTTAGGTGATAGGTTCGATATAGTCCTCTCAATATTCCCTTTAGTGATACTCATGATTGAGATCGGGATCGCTGTCAGTCTTGCTACTGGAAGTTACATTGTAAGGGCGCATTAGCTGCGCTAATGTGTAGCAAATTTATGAACACTTCAAGTATAAAATAAGCAAGTAAAGTTTAAGTTTAATTCAATTAAAAATGGAAATCATACTATGGGATAGGTTGATTGGTAAAATAATTCCAGGTTCAGGTTATTTTTGTTTTAATTAACATTAAGCAATACCTTTAATAAATGTAATTACACCACATTAGTGTTTAATTTACTTTTTCTTCTACGTGGCCTTAAAACCCTGCAGCGGTATATTGGTGCCGCGGCTTAGTTCGAGATTCGGCTGCAGGATTACTTCGCTCATCGGTAAGTTGCATCCAAGAAGTGAAGTTATCAAAATTTAGCCGCTAGTATTTATAGAGAACTTATATTGAATTGATTTATATATATATGAATAAATATATTTTGAGTTTGATTTTAATAAACTGTAACCCATAACTTATACATATAATATATATATTATATATATATATATATTATATATATATATATATATATTATATATATATATATATGTAAGTTACCTAACGTTCGGTTACATAATTCCTTTTATAAGAAAACAATAGCTGCACTGCTTTATTCATACGCCAATTTTTTGTTAAGCAATGTTATAGTATCTTAGTACCTACAAGATTGTTATACTGGATAACGAAGCGTAGAATTTCCACAGAACTTAACGACAAGAATTTTGAAAGAAGTTGGTAAACTGAAACAAACCATTATCTGGAAATTTGAAAAGCCTAAGAACTTCCGTCTTCACTGTAAATTCGGCACCGTAGCAAAGTATTCTCGGTATTAATCGCTTTCTTAGATGTTTTCTAAGGAAAGAACAATTGTCTTTTTTGAGAAGGCTTATATGTTCTAGATTAACTTTTCTGTCGAAGAAAATATGAGCAGAAAACACTTCAAATAATACGTAAAGGATGCAATTATAATAATTAGCTCAACTCTATAATCATTATCAATGTATTAATTCATCGAAAGCGCACTCTTAAACCTTATTTTTCATTTATCATTGTATTTAAATGGATCTTCAACCTTTGTACGTATTTTTGAATAAAAATCATTTCTCACAGTTGTTTGATTTATAAGCTTTAAATATTGACATGCAATCTAAGATTGATCTAATTTACTCGTGGAAACTTCAATGTCAGTAGACTTTTCAATCTCCATTTAATTTAACTTTTTCAACAGAACAGCTTTAAAAAATATAAATAAACGATTTTTTTATTAATAATATTCTATAAGCATAACGTCGAACGTTGCGTGCAGGAGAAGTCGAGGGCATTACCTAGTAGATATTTATGTAATGTTTTGATGATTGCCTGTTGGTAATAGGTAAGTTGAAGGTACACATATATTCGAACAGCGCAACAGATTGGACCGGTGCGTCTGAAAACTGAAAAAAAAAAAGAATAATTGTAAGTATTTTTTATATTATACGAACACAATAGCGATAACTGTTATCTCTTTCAAATATAACATACTATATAGAACTTGTCTGTTTTGATTAAATAAGACATACAAATCATCATGTATGTGTCGCAGCCAACTAACTTAATTAACAGCCTAGCTTGTTTACTAAACAGTGCCGTTTAACTAGCAGCCTGAAAGATATTCAGCCAGTTGACCAAACAGCTAAACAAGCGATTTGAATCCATGACGTTAATTCATTCCACTTTCTGTCACCTACTCCAAACTGTCAATAAAGCAGATGAAATGTATGGCACATTCATAGCGTCCTGTAGTGACACTAAGAGTCATCGAACTAATAAGTATTAAATTTAAAATAAATGAAATAAAGCATTTCTTATGTCAGATATTTCAGCTTTTTTTCTGTCACATGATCGTAAGAGGGGCCTAAGCATTAGCCAGACAGTTTAATAAATGTTGTTACAAACGCTACGACTGAATATGTTTAGTTAATGCAACGTGTTTTTTAAATAAATTGTACCGAGAACCGAGGGCTATACGAGATTTGAAACTTATAATATACTAGCAGACTCGGCCAAGCGTTGCTGTGGCTCTTTTTGTTATATTACATAGTAGTAAGCTATTCATGGGAAACGGTAGAACTTATTTTAAAACAGCGCCATCTGTTAGAATTGTATCGAATAATAAACAAATAATTTGCAATAAAATAGAATTGCGACTATAATTAAAGATCTAAGCTATTCTATCTCTTAAGTTGGACCAGACTGCACTCGGTGTGTAAATTTGTTTGATATCGGTTCGGTAGTTTAAGAGTCCATCGCGGACAAACATCGTGACAGGAGATTTATATATATTAAGATGGAGGTCCTTCTCAACCTTCTACTATGAAGTATTACAATTCTTTTTTTAAATAACAAATGTTATTGTTCGGTTGTCTAATTACCTATAGTCATCCATATTATAATTTCTAATTGCTTATTATATTTTTAGACAATGGAATTGTGGACAGTGTGCTTGTTAGTGGCGATCTTGACGATTACCAACATTGAAGCTTATAGAATTTTAGTGGTAATAACCTTACCAGGGAAGAGTCATGGAATTCTAGGTGATGGTCTTACACGGCATCTACTAAAAGGAGGCCATGAGGTAGCGACTGTTTAAAGTACAACAATAATTTATTTTAGCTTAAGTTATGCAATAATCTGTGGTAAAATGTTTTGGTGTTGCTGATACATATTGAAATATTAATAAACTCATTGCATACGATGACAAATAAATTATCAAATGTTTTTTTTAAATTCTAGGTAACATTTATAACACCCTATCCACCAAAGCCACAGAATAATCTAACGGTCATTGATGTTAGTGATAACAGTAAAGTTCTTGCTGGTAAGTTTGTATTAAAACTGGACAATGCACATATAATTAAATACAAACTACATTGTAAACTGCAGCGTATCTCAGGACACTAAAACGTCACTAAAATTCACACGAACCCCAAATGTTAACAGAACAATGTAGGTAAAGGTTTTTATGAACATAATCGGTATGACATGTTATATAATTATTGGCCCCTAATTTAAGTATAGTATTACATTGGCTGCAACGTAATGCATGTGTACATTAATTCAATTAAAAAAATCAATTTAATGTCTTCATTTAGTAAATACAATGTACACTTCTGATCGTCAATAAAGAAATACTTAGATATTAAATTCTAGATGCTTCTAATTTTATATTTACTGGTGTAGAGCGGACGAAAACTTGCAAGAAACTCTCCGTCACTCTTTTTAATCAATAAGTTTTTTGTTTTACACAATGTTTCCAAGGAGTTGAAATCATTACACAATGTTCGACATAATATCTTATGTAATTTATAGTTAATTATTAATAAAAAAACAAAGATTTGTTCTCTATCAGAAATAGGTATGGAGAAATAGGAAGGAGCACGCACTTAAATTCTTGTAGAAACAACTCGAAACATTCTATTATAAATAGGAAAGATATAAGATTATTAGTTTGCATTGAACAGACTTTAAAAGTAATGTAAAAATTCGCGATACTAAATGTTTATCATATGTTTAATCAAATTCTGCAATGCGAAGCTGGGACTGAGCGCTAGTGAATGCTAAAATCTATTAATATTTTTTTACCAACTAAACATTATTTTCTAAAGTACTTTTTTTGGTAAAAAATCGAATAAATTCGTAAGATGCAGTTTTGTTACTCTAGTCGAGTCGCGTGTGACTCTCAATCAAAGCATTTATACGTATGTTATTGACAAAAGTTTTACGATAGATGGACTGTTGAATATTCAAAACATGATGAAGAAATATGTTGATCTCCAATCTACATACATGTTGATGGATATTTTTACCGATGTTGGTAAAGCTACCTTAATGAACCCGGCTGTCCAGAAATTATTGAGTGATCGGAGTCAAAAATTTGACCTCATTATAACTGAATGGCTATTCCAGGAACTTTATGCAGGGTAATCATAATAATGTTAATGCATTATTAGATAACGTTTATTTTACTTTTAATGTTTTTATTATTTTTATTAAGGCCTAAAGAAACTTAAATTTCCAAATTTGAAATTGCTCTTTCTAATTCCTGCAAATTTATTTCATTTCTTAATTCCATAAAATAATATAATACATTAAACAATTAATCATTTTTAATATCAATGCAACGTTATTTCAGTTTTGCCGCAGTCTTTGATTGTCCTTACATATGGTTCTCGTCCCTCGAGCCTCATTGGATGGTTTTGAGACTGATGGATGAAATGCCGAATCCCGCTTATGTGTCAGATAGCTCATCGAATAATGCCCCACCCTTGTCTTTCAAAGAGAGAATAGAAGAACTTATTAGCCAATTACACGGACTGTGGTTATTTTATTTGTAAGTATTTTAATTAAAATCCGAATTCCAATAACAGGCGTTTACCTTAGCCTTTGGTAAGCTAATAACGGCCTCATTGATATTATTATATTGGTAGATAAAGAACTTCTTAAATTACACCGAGAAATATTGTCGATATTTCAGCTACATTGCACCAAGGGAAAACCTGTATTATGAGACCTATCTGGTACCTCATATTCGTAACAAAAGAAAAGAAGTGCCGTCTCTCAATGAGTTGAAACTAAATGCATCACTAATGTTGGGCAATTCTCATGTCTCCCTCGGCAGTGCTACCAGGTTGCCACAGAATTATATACCGATTGGAGGATATCATATAGAAAATGATGTGAAGCCACTACCTCAAGTACGTATATGTGATGTAACCAAAGTCATAGGAGTTCATAATTGAATTTCTCTTTTGAAGGTAAAACTTTAAGATTTAAAAACATTAATACAATAACAATGAGTGGTTTTGTAAAAGGTAATTTGGCGACACAGATGATTTATTTTTTAACAAATATTAAATATAGCTTGTACCATAGATTATTTTCAATTATTTCAGTTTGAACGTGGCCTTCGTTTTCCTATTTGTATATATAACTATACTTCGATTCCTTATTCCAGGATCTTCAAATGTTAATGGATAGTGCAGGCCATGGTGTGATATACTTTAGCATGGGATCCAACTTGAGAAGTGAGGACTTTCCTGAGTCTGTGACAAAAGGAATTCTGAAAGTGTTCGGTGGTCTCAAACAGACTGTCATATGGAAGTTTGAGAAAGTTTTACCTAATCGACCTAGGAATGTTCATATCGTACACTGGGCGCCACAGCAAAGTATTCTTGGTAAGAAACAAAACGCAAAAAAATGGGCTTTTTATAAATGTGCCTCTTATACATAAACAGATTTTCTGTAGACCTTGAATAATTTAGTATTTATTGAACAAAATTGTTTCAGCGCATCCCAAAGTTTTATTCTTCATTTCTCATGGTGGTCTTCTATCAACGACGGAAGCTGTCCACTTTGCAGTTCCTATGATCTGTATACCTGCTATGGTGGACCAATTTGCCAATGTGAACAGAGCTGTAAGGAAGGGATTCGCAATCAAAGTAGACCTTTCGTTTACTATGGATAAAGATTTGGAAATTGCCATTCATACAATGCTAAGTAACCCCAAGTAGGTAACTATGTTTTGTGGCTAAAATAGTAAGAATTTGTTAAGTTATCTCGAAAAATTTAATATATAATCCTTATATTCGTCTATCCATCAATGGGCGACTATCTTACTAACTACGGAAGGTTCATACGGGAGTCATCATTTGCAGCATGTCGATTCTGAGTCTCAGCCGTTAATATTTTTTGTTCTTAGATTTTCTTGGATAATTTTATTGTAATAAAAATTAAAAGGATATTAAGTAATTATTTTGTCCTTGAATTAAAAATGTGAATTAAAATAATAAGGTGGATTCACTTGAATAACATCAAATTATTAATTACAGATATACAGTTAAAGCCAAAGAATTGTCATTTGTATACCACCATAGACCTATGCTGCCTGGTGATGAGATCCTGCATTGGGTGGATCAGGTAGTCAAGACGAATGGTGCGATACATCTAAGATCACCTGCACTAGACATGCCGTGGTACCAGAAGTTATACCTCGACTTACTTGCTGTTGTCCTGGTATTTTTATCAGCAATCATATGTATCATAAAAAACGTTTTATTTTTTAATAAAAACAAGAAAACTAAAACAAATTAAATAATGACAACTGTAATACAAAGTTGGGAATCTGTTTAGTCTGTTTAACTGTGAAGTTGTAATTTAAAGTCAGTCAGAGCCTTTCCTCTCAAACTTCCAATAGTGACAGAGATATTATCGTTACAAAACTCGGTGTTGAGATCGGGATCGCTGTCAGCCTTGCTACTGGAAGTTACAGAGTAAGGGTACAGAGAACATCGAAAAGGTAATGTGTAGCAAATTTATGAATACTTAAATTTTTAAATAAGTTAGTAAGATGAAGTATAATTGAACTAAAAATGGAAATCATACTGTGGATTTGGTAAAATCATTCCCAGTGTAGGTTTTTTTGTATTAATTAACATTAAGCAATACTTTTAATAAAGACAATTACACACTATTAGTGTTTGGTTTGAAACTTTCTCTCCTACTTGTCCTTTAAACCATGCAGCAGTATATCGGTGCCACGGCTCACCTTGGTACTAACCCTTGTTCACGGAACATCTCATGAACTCTCCGCCAGAACAACAAAGAGGATCTGCAGTTGTATATTTCCTAAGCGAGTATCACAGATTCAAAAATACAAAATTTGTATATTCATCACACTCAAATATTAAGCAATCATAAACAAAACAGTTCATAAATACGTGGGTAACACTGGCTATGTTTAGAACTAGCTAGGTAGAAACATTGGTAATGAAAACTTTTTTGAATTTTAATTTTGGAACTCTTTGGTAACCCTAATGTAGACATTGCATTCATTTGTCATTTGTTTTGTGAATTGGCGGCAAATCTAAAACTTTTGTTACGAAGTCCCATATCGTGCCACTATGTAGAATTGGTTTACCAAGTTTAAGTGTGAATATAGCAATCTCAACGATGATCCGCGTGAGGGACATCTTTTAACAGCGACGCTTAACAGCGAAGGTAAGAGAGTGAACTATCAGCAGATACGGGCAAGCCTATGAATTGATATATGAGTATATGTATGAGTCAAGTTCAAAAAATATTACAGTAAAAAAAAAAACACTTTTTTACGGATTATAGTTATGTATTATTGTATTTAAACTTATAATTATTTACACATAATTTTAAATTTAAACCGATGTTTCGCGTGCTTTACAAGATTGGTACGCGAAGCCATTGAAATCAAAAAACACGCCAATTTCAATAGAGAGGACGGCCTAAAATTATCTTATCTTATTATCTTATTATTATATATACACCTGGGATCCAATAATATCCAAATTATAATCTCAAAATAAACAATCCGCGAAAATGGAGGACACCGTGAGCAATTTCTGCAAAAACCCTACATCTTTTAGTCGATACCAACTCCGGGGAAATAAATACAGATAACACAACATTTTCTACAGCTGTAATACTTTTTGACATTTAACACCTTTGTCTTCAGTCACCGTGACCACGCACGCTGTAAAGCACGCGAAACGTCGGTTTAAATTTAAAATTATGTCTAAATAATTATAAGTTTAAATACAATAATACATAACTATAATCCGTAAAAAAGTGTTTTTCTTTAAATGTGTAAAAGTTATGTTAATAAAAGACAATACAATATTACAGTAGATTTAGGTGTCAGGAAGGTTTGTCCCAGATGGATTCCCCATACTTTAACCTACGACCAGAAACACCTTCGCATGGACTGGTGTCGCTACATGTGAGATAAGTTCAACGGCGGTGACTCAAATGCAATAATTGACATCGTCACTGGTGATGAAAGCAGGACATATTGGTTTCGAATTCGGAGCAATATTGCTCCTCTTTACAAAATTGCCAAAAGACAATCAGCTCAGCGGGCGTTTCCTTTCGAAGATTAACCAACTAAGGTACAGAAAGGAAGTAGTTAAGCAAAATAGATGATTGCCCCATTCTTCAGTTGGATAGGTCATTTCGTTGTGTAGTTGTGCTAAAAGTTGGGAAAAAAATCAACAGCTGGCTCTCTAGGTCTCCACTTTCCAATGCTTCACAGTCCGCAAAACGGACTGTTAAATATTTGTCGAGATAATGAGTCATCCGCCATACAGTCCTGGCCTGGCGCCCTGCGAGTTTCATTTATGCCCAAGAACCAAAGATAACATTCGAGATAATCGCTTTACGAGTCCTGAAGATGCGGTGAAATCGTACGAAAATGTCATAGAAGAAACCCATAAGTCAGAATGGGCCCACTGCTTTTTCTCAGTGGTTACATAGAATACGGCAACGGACGCCGACGGTTTGGCAACTTCCTACACTAAGCCGTTTTTCATTTTCTGTGTTAACTAGTATATCTGAGATGTCCCGTACTCGACATACTCTAACACCTAAAGTTGTACTTTGACTTAGTTGTCGTTGCTTGTTAACTAAAAATAACAAAAAAATCAGTTACCAACCAACAATAAAAACTAATACATACGTTAGTTACTATGATCCAATAAAATTTAAAAGAATGTTACGCATATAGAGTTAATAATATATTTAATCAATTCTATAATAACTGACAGAAAATAGACTATGTTGATAACTTATTATTTTTCTAAGATGACAAACAAATATGTAACATGTCACTATTTAATATACCCCAATAACTCATACCAATGAAGCCACGTTGAGGATAATTGTCCCAATTGATCCTCAATTCTTTGATAAAAATATTATTTACATATTAGAGAGTTATTTAAAACAGCTGAGAAGTTTTGCAAATTCACTCAAAGGATTCAGGGGGCGTTAAGTTCTATTGACATCGACTGCATTGACCTGTCCACCCCTGAAGAGTGTTTCTATGCCATTAGGCCATTATACGATTCTAGGCATGAACATGCTGCCACAGATGCGTGGAGACCGTAATACCATATTTATAGTAATGTTCTTTTGCGTATCACCACAGCGTCTGTCTATTGTCTCTATGTACGCATGAGATATAGGGCACAAGTGTGTGACGGTTGTTTGAGGTACATTAAATATTTAACATTATTGTTTCAATAAAGTATTAGTTTTCTGTTTATCCTTGCTTATAGATATTATTATAAGCTAAAATATGTCGTCTATTTTTTCTAAAAACTCTAAACATGCGATTGCTTTACCAAGTTTTCTGTCATATTTTACTAAAAAAACCATAGGTTCATGGCCGGGGTTTAGGAGCTGGTTTTTGAAGGCAGAACTATGAAGGTCGAGTGTGAGAACACATGAATCATTGCAACGTATTGTGGGTGTGTACATTGTACATATAATGAGCTATTTTAGGAAAACATAACTATTTACTATACATACTAATTCAGTATAATGATAAGTGAGTAAAGATTTTTTTTGGCTGTTTTAGTATATATGTAGGTCACGAGTTTGCTCTAAGTAATAATAAGAAAAAACAAATATTTTATCAATATACTTTCAATACCATCACTTGATTATTATTACATATTTATCTAAGAATCATAGTGTCGATTGTAAGATAACGAAAATTTTATAAATACTGACATACTTACTGTGATTACTGCTAGTGTAAACTATTAAATTTCCAAATATATAAAAATTTATTAAATCTGTCTCTCTATAAAGTAAAAAAAGATAGTGTTTTTGCTGGTCTCAGCTGGAGGAAAGTCTAAATTATTTATGAATCATCGTTACGTCAAAATTGATTTAAAAAATATAGTTTATCTTCATTAAGCTCGGTTGAATATCATGCAGACAAAGATTTGATATTGAACAAGACGGCCGCCATTTGGTGGTAATGTGATTTAAATAATCAGTGCGACTAGTGTGATTTAAATTCAAAGATATAAAATGTTTAAGTATAGTTGAAATTTAAAGTTTTCAAAAAGTTCCAGCTGTGGTAGCATAAGCTATTAGTATTGGATAACAACCTTGGATTGGACTTAGATTGGATTAAACTTTGTCTTGACTAAAGGAAACACTACACACATGATAAAGTATAGATTACGTTATTATTAGGTGAGCAAATAGGTTCTTTAAACATTTCTTTAGTAATCACAGACATTTTAATTTAAATAAAAAATATTTTTAATGGTCTCTGCACCAGTCGCATTGTAGATTGACTAATGACTCAAAAAGAAGTCATTGATAACTATTACTTTGAAAGTGTGACAAATTACTGACTGCAGCACGTTCTATAAATATACTAAAAATTCGTACGTTATTCGTATGTGCTATTTGCGGCCTTGCGGGTCGAAGCGGGCATGTTCAAAACGTGTCAGTACACGTTCATAAGCTTACATTATATTGGTAATCCTTCAAAAGGCATCATCATTACATCATCATCATATTGTTTAAGTATTCAATTAGAGTTAACATAAAGAAAGATTTGAAATTCACTTTTATCCGCAATTTTTTTTATTGCTTAAAGACATTTATGTCCCTGTTAGTCCTTATTAGATCTTGGGTGTGCCGCCTTATATTGACACGTTCTTTCCTACACCGTGCTTTATACATAGAAACTGTTGGTGCACAGCTATAGTTCGAAGAGCCAATATCAGTACTAACGACCAAATGCTTAGTTTGGCTAATACACTTTCATTCTTTACAGAAAATGGCTCTAAGAGTTTTTGGTTTGATATTACTAGTGGTTGGTTTCTGCGAATCTTACAAGATACTGGTGATAAGTCCCCTACCCGGCAAGAGCCATGCTATCTTGGGAGATGGTGTCATCAAGCACCTTCTGCAGGCTGGACACCAGGTAACTCGCTTAAAACACGTAAAACACTAGGCACTAACCGGGTAGTCCTTTATCTACTAACTTTTCCCGATAATGAATACTTTTTATAGCTTTTAAACCCAGTCGAACAACCGTTCAGTATCTGTTTCGTGATCATTTTTCTAAATAAGTAAATATGTGATTATTACCATTATTGCATAGCCGTGATTCGAACATATGGCCTCTGGGTTGAAAGCCGGTCAACATTGCTGCTAAGGAATTCGAGTTTGGCAATATTATCAAAATTAATACATTTGCTATTCAGTAGAATTAACAATGGAGAGAGAAGAATTTCGTTGTAATTTTTTTATAGTGGCTTTAATGTTAAAAGAAAATTTCAGATCTCTTACGTAACAGCGTTTCCTGAAAGCAATTCCCACCCAAACCTTACAATCGTAGATGTCAAGGCTAATACAGATATTATAAAAGGTATTTCAATATAATCTATAGTCAAATCACAAATTGTTTCAAACAGGGATATCTATCTTCCTCCTGTCGGATAATCCATAATAATATGCATAATACATAATCTTAATATATATAAATCTCGTGAACAATGTTTGTCCTCAATGGACTCCTAAACCACTTAACCGATTATAATAAAATTCGCACACCATGTGCAGTTCGATCCAACTTGAGAGATAGGATAGTTTAAATCTCAAATTATAGTCGCAATTTTATTTTATTGCAAATTATTTGTCTATAATTTGATACATTTCTAACAGATGGCGCTGTGTTAAAAGTACCAACGTTTCACATAAGCTATCTACCTTTCACATAAGTTCTCCTACCGTTACCCTTGAATAGTTTACTACTATGTAATATAACAAAAACCTTAGCCACAGCAACGCTTGGCCGAGTCTACTAGTAATATTATAATGCATAATCCAAGTTTCAGAACCGTTTAAGAAAATGAGGAACCCTAGTGATACACTAGTTCGTTAAAAAAGTGCGTGACTCCACAACAATGATATAGAAAATGTTATAAATAAATATTTACCTCAAAATGTATTATTTGACTTTTTTATATTATTGAATTGCTGATGTCTGTAACTCGACGCAGGGATATGATTATTAAAATCTTGTTTGGTCTTCATTACAATACAAAGACGTGTGTGTACATATGTACACGCGTTAGAAGTTATACTTATTATTTGGCGTAACAATTAATATCTTTAATTGTTCATTCAAAAAAAATTGTATCATTCGCATTATTCTACGTTTAAAGAAAAAACTACACTAACAATACAAAAAGTTACTCTCATAATTTTTCCCTAACGCGCCAAAACAACTATAACCTCAAAAAACTAAAATGTTGACCAAAGCTAACATTAGGTTGTTGGTTTTTTGTGACGGTGTGTACGCGTATCGTAAAAATTTACTCTAATCATTTTTCCTTAATGTGATAAAAGAAGTATAACTTCAAACTAGTAGAATAACTAGAATAACTTCAAGTGTAAGTGTAATAACTAGAATAACTTCAAGTGTAAGTGTAATAACTAGAATAACTTCAAGTGTAAAATGGTACCAATTAACAAAGCTATCAACATTTATCGATCAACACTAGCGATTAGTAAATACAATCATTGTACTTAAAAGTATTTTTATTTTGCAGATGACATGATAAGTTTAGACATGATAATGAATAAAAAAATCGATCTACAAAATGTACAATTGATTGTAAGTATGTTTGTGGAAGTCGGAAAGCAGACAATAGCAAATAAAAATTTTCAAAATGTCCTTAAAGATAAAAATCAACAGTTTGATGTAATTATAGCAGAATGGATGTTCACAGAAATATACGCTGGGTAAGCCATCTACGATTCTATTATTAAGAAGTGACATGTTCTAAAAGGTAACACTCTGTTCACGACTCACCCTTTTTTAGTTTCTATAAAAAATATCTTGACTTTTATCGTTCATTGTGAACTCTACTTTGCAATAATTTTTAAGAGTTCAGAGTAGATTTGTGTGTTGTTCTCACGAGTATGTAAGTGCGTGCTCCTGTTTGACCATGCCTCCTGCTGATAGACGACAAATCTTTGTTTTTAATTTATTTTATTATTCTTCATTACTCTATTGTCATATGGAACCTGGTGTAATGGTTGCAGCTCCTTACAAACATTGTGTAAAAAAAACTTGGCGATTAAAAAGAGTGGCGGAGAGTTTATTGCCAGTTCTTCTCTTCCGTTCTACGCCCTTGATTTGAGAACTGGCAGTAAATGTAAAATTAGAATCATTTAATGTATATTTATTTCTCTTTTCACGTTCATAAGTGTATATTATATTACCTATATGAATAAATGATTTTTGATTTGATTTGATTTGATTTGATTGCGGCAATCTTAAAAGCCATGACTTAAATGAGTACTAAAAACAAAAACAGCACTCAAAACAGAAATGACTGATGAGGGGCCAGCCAGATCGTATTCTTAAGTTGTCGAAATAATTTTAAAAGTAAAACAGGGTTGGAGAGTATAACTTTGTATCAATTATCGGAGACACGTGAATTCCCTATCCGTGTTTCTTTTCCTTATCTGTATTTATTGGATTAATTTATTTTCAGCTAATTTAATAAATTTCTAGTAAATTTCTTTATGGTTATTTATAATCACCATCGATTACGTATAGTTAAGACACTGGTATTTGATGTCCAGCTTGGCAATCAAATAATTGTTTGACACATTTCATATTTTTTCTAGATTAATACCTGTTTTTAACTGTCCATTCATATGGCTATCCACTATTGAACCTCATTGGATGGTATTACAACTTATCGACGATATTCCAAACCCTGCGTATACGCCCGACAGCCATACAGTTTTTGCACCACCTTTCACATTTTGGCAGAGAGTTCAACTATTATTACACTTATTTTTTGGACAGTATCTACAATACAGGTAATGTTAAGATTTTGTATATTTATTGTCTTACCATAATATTTAGATACTTACGTATATATTGTATTATATATATGTTATTAAACAGAAGAAGCTTCAGAAACATTAGAAGCGTTAAAATGATAATGTTGTCAATTTGATGTACAACTTTATAGGCCAAAACGTAACTCACATTCTGTAAATTAAGTTCAACGATTTCAAGTACCGTATCCCGCTCTACCTTCGAATTTAATTTAAACGGTAAATACACAGTTCTCAATCAACTTGCATAAAACAAGAATCTCAAAGGCTGTTCACAGGCTTCGAAATCTGTCTCGCAATCAGTGTTTGTTTTTAAATTATGATGATAATTGTTTCTATTTCAGATATGCATATGGATCAGAACAAACGACTTATGAACAATTCATTGTACCTCATATAAGAGATAAGATCAATCCGGTACCATCATTAGATGTTCTAAGGTATAATGCGTCCCTTATGTTTGGAAACTCGCATTATTCACTAGGACGATCCACAAGATTACCTCAAAACTATATTCCTATTGGTGGCTATCACATTGATACTGACACGAAACCTTTACCAACAGTAAATATGCTTGTTACTTTTTAAAAGATTAAGTTGGTCAAAACTTTGCCTTTACTTATTATAGTATTACTATTATAGTAATACTATAATAAATATATTATAGTAATACTATAATAAGTATAATAATAATTTGCTATTATCTGAATGATACTATCTACATAATAAATCAATGACTAGACTGTTTTTATGATACAAATGATAATAAAACGTCATTTTTAATTTGGTTTCTTTTAGTTAAATATTATTTTCTAACATTTCAACGTTTTTATCTTTAAAACGAGTTTATCCGTTTTTTACATCTGTTAAGCTTTAATATGTTTAACTTAATAATATATATACTATTCTTTACGCATTAAATGTCAATATTTTCTTTATATCAGGATCTTCAAACAATAATGGATAGCGCTAAAAACGGCGTTATTTACTTCAGTATGGGATCGAATTTAAAAAGCAAAAATTTTCCCCAAGAATTAAGAGATGGACTACTTAAGCTTTTCGGAGAATTAAAACAGACTGTTATTTGGAAATTTGAAGAACAATTAAAAACTCGTCCAAAGAACGTACATGTAGTGCAATGGGCTCCTCAGCAGAGTATCTTGGGTATGTTATTTTTATGTAAGAGATATTAGTAGTATTTCAGGTACTTCTATTGTTTAAAGTAAAGACAGTCACGACTTCATTGGCATTTTAATAAGACAATTTCATAATTCCACAACTAGTTTATATTAATTTGTATCAGATCTTGTCATCACTTACTACATGCGTTCTGTTAACAACTGCAAACAACATTTTTTTTTCATTCGCAGCGCATCCAAATTGCGTTCTGTTCATAACGCATGGAGGTCTTCTCTCGACGACAGAAGCTATTCACTTTGGTGTTCCTATAATTGGGATTCCAGTATTTGGTGATCAGTTCACAAATATTGAGGTGGCTGTTAACAAGGGCTATGCGAGAAAGACCACTCTATCTTATTCGATGGTGGATGAATTAAGGGAGAGCATACGTGATGTATTAAACAATCCCAAGTAAGTTTTTACTCATTATAAATAAATATAGATAACACACTTCTGATATTCACATAAAATCATGTAATTAACATATCTATGCTGTCCTGAATTCACCCTTGCGAGGCATTTCCCTTAAAGATAATAAATTTAAACCTATATCATGTCAAGACTAGACTATTGACTAGGACACCACAAATAATTCACAATTCAGATATTAATATCATCTGCAATCGTAATTTTACAAATCAAAACTTTCATCTTTTGTATTCTAAACTCCAAAGTTAAGACTGCGTATTTTAAAATATGACACAGCAAAAAATATAAAAATTATGTAAAACGCTTATGTATATTTATCAACTTTAGTAGAGTATGTTTATTGTACTTAATTTTTGTAACATACCCATATTTTTCAACACCAACTGATATTGCACTGTTAATAAATTTAACCCGTAACTCCTTTTCAGATACTCAGCTAAAGCTAAAGAGCTATCTCGTATCTACCACTCCCGTGTGGTGCACCCTAGCGTAGATCTGGTACACTGGACTGAGGAAGTAGTGGTTTCGCAGGGTGCGCTGTATCTTCGATCTGCTGCGTTACAAACGCCTCTTTACCAGAAGTTATACCTAGACTTGGCTGCTTTAGTAATCATAGTAATTTTCGTTTTTATATATCATACTAGAAAAGTTTTACGGAAATTTACTAAAAAGGTACATAATGACAAGAAAAAAAATTAAGATTTTAGCACTTAGCACTAACTCATTTATTTAACAGTATTTCTTTTCATTTAATTTTTTGGCGGACATACTGTAGGTACTATTGATATTTATGGCGTAGATTTCTATTAAAATTTCCTTGATATTTAATACATTCATCTGATCTGTCCTTTGTACCACTCGAATCAATTATTGTTTAAATAAAAACCCAGAAAATTCTAAGAATAAAGAGACGTTTACATATCACACAGTGTTTGTTGTCTTACAAACCATTTTTGTTCTAAAATAACACTTAATTCAGTGTTTCATTGGAACCTTGTGCCATCTTAAACAGTAGGAAATAAAGGTACGTACGTTAAAATATTTTGTTTCATTTATTATTTCCTAAATAAATTAAACAAAAGATTACTATCTTAATCAGTACATGACGCATGAATGCAAGTATCTTTGTAGCGTAGCGGTATAACTGATTTTTGGCCTTGAAACTGCGTAAATAGTCAGTGAAGTGTAAATTACAAGTGTTTGTTTAATATATGTATTATACACTTATATTTAATATAATATGTATTACAACACTTTAAGTGTTTTGAGTTAAAGAGGAGGTTTGTAACACAGCTGAAATACTTAATAATATTACTGAATGTATATGCGTTCATAAATATCCTACGATGAAGCCGCATACATATATAAATATAGATTATAGATCTTTAAAAAATATGACGTTGTTATTTTATAATAGCTACTACAGTATCATAACCAGTTTGTTCGCTTCTACGAACTATGCCCCCAGCAATCATTCAAGCGATTAACAAAATTATATGTTATCTATAATATAAAAATATATCGCAAAGTGAGTTTGGTAAGCGTACAACGCAACAACGCCTGGAACAATTTTACCAATTCTTTTTTTAAGTGTTCGTTAAGGATGGTTTTTACGGCGAGAAAAAATTTAATAATTTTCGGTATAACCCTAAAAACAGGCCTTTTTTACCATACAAACGTTTTTATTACACGTACTCACTGTTGTCTAAGTAATGTGGTGTTCCTAACACCAAAGAGACCCGTCTATCTCTATGGTATGTAATGAGGCACACAATTTTAAAATATTTGTCACCTTTAGGTTTCCACTGTCCCTTTAGATTATATTCCAATCAGGTTTCAAACCTAAGTTCTCCTCTTAGCTTGAAGCCCTCTAGCAGACATTCCAATCGGGGATTTTTATTGAGTCACAGAAGGGTGGACAAAGTTCGTGGAAGCAAGAAGATACTTTGGTCACCCGAGCTGAACCTCACATACCTATCATCAGGGTGTCGGTTCTATTCAGAAGAATTCTTTGCTCCGACTATAAATTAGTTACGAACAAAAAACTGCTAGATTCCAAATCTTTTTGTGTAGTGATCGAATATAATATTTACAACAAAATGAATTACGTTTTACGTGATCCGATGTTACGTATTATTTGATGTATTTAAGTATGATTCGTATCTATAAAAAAATATGATTTTCCATATTAATATGTTATAAAAATTTTAAAATGCCATATCTGTTTTAATTGTAATTTTATTAACAACACACTATTATTTAGTTAGTATTTACCTAATTATCAATTATAATTAAATTTTAATAAACAGAAAATTAAAAGGAATTTAAAAAGTTTCCCGTGGCAGTGTAACTTTAACCCTGTCAGTATTTCCTCGATGTATTGTGCAATATGTGTTTATTCGTTGAACGATGAAATCGCCAGGTTTGTGGTACTGGTACTTTCAACCAGACGGCAACTATAATCTTTAATTAGCACCATAAGTTTTGTAAAGAAAGACGGAATTTAAACACTGGGGTTATATCTAAAATACAATGAGAAAGATCTCTTATACTTTATGGCATTTTTTTGTTGTGTGTCCAAATTCTCATCGATGTATTTCTGTCAGATAAATTTCACATTTATCAAAATTTATGGTTAGACCTGTTTAACTAAAATCTGATAGAATCTAAGATCAGAAAGTACAACGTGATCATCAAGATACTAGACGTTATTATTTGATTTTAAATCTCTTATACAAGAATTTCAACACTAGTAACAGAATGTTCCAATCTGCTGCTTGACATCCAACTTCTGAAGAGAGTTCGTAACTCTTGTATGTTATTTTGATGGCTCTAACTAAAAAATATAAATAAAATAAAAATAAAATTTGTAATAATTTCAGAAGCCTTTGTAACCTTGCTTGTTGAATTAAATGCGTTTTGACGTCAACTTTCAACGACACAAAAATGTTCTTTAAAAAGAGTGCGAAAATCGTGTATAGTGCCTTAAGTGCCATAGTCCTGTTGTGTTGGTTCAATTTTTTTTAGGATAAACTGCGAAAAGTGCTCCCCACAATAATAATTGTTCTTATCTTCACTATCTCATTTGGCGAGAGCCACAAAGTTTGCCCTGTAGATCGGTTTATTAACAAATTTTTTTGTGCTTCCAAAGGACTTTATACGGATGTTAAATCTTTTTAATTAGATATTGGGATGACAGCCCATTAAGCCCAGCAGCTGTACTAAAGTAGATTTAGACTCGTTGGATCATTACAACTTTTGTTGAGTACATGGAAGAAACTATAAGCAAAACTCAATAGGTTTTCCCATGAGCCTGTACTGTTTCCATTTATGCAAAGTGTACCTTATATGTGATTCCACGAATGGGATAGGCGATGGAGATCTAGGTACCCCATTGTGTTCGTTTCTTAACATGATTTTATTTTTAAATTCGGAAATATAGTTTGATGTTTGATGTGTTGCTTGCCTATCAGTGTTATTAAAGGAGAGTTGTAATTTTTTTAAAGTGTCTTTAGTCTAATATTTGTCTAATATATTTGAAATAGGCCACATGTCAAGCTATCCATATGAAAAATATCAAATAAATACACTTAAAATAGGACAATGAAAATCTACTTGACAAAAATAATTATACAAAGAAACTATGAAAAACGCAAACCAAAAAAGAACAAGTATTATATATTTATTTATATTTGATAAAAATATAATTATGTGTGCGCAGAGACACAAACGCACTCTTTTTTCCTGTTAGAACGAGACATCAATAAAATTAACTCCGAACTCCTGTAGATAAGAAAAAGACAAGTGAGTATCGTCAGTGATTCATATTGACCTCTCCGGTGTGGACGCAATGTGAGTACAATTTAGGAATATAATTAACACTTGATTCAAATATATCATACGAACATAAATCATCATCCTTTTGACTAGACTTTTATTGTAAAAATTCCTATATATTTTCCACACGAATCATTTTTGGTCCATGATTAATAAAATCCGGTTTCAGATCTGCAGGTTTTTGTGTTCATTCAAACATTGTTACAAATCGTCAGCGAATCGTTGGATTCAGTTTGTATAGGATTGAATTGATATGCGTTCATAGATAAATATCCTTGAGCTGTTTCCGGGTTATCCTACGCCTTGAATATATGATTTGAATTTAAATATTAAGGTAACAAATAATGCTTAACCTAAGTAAAATGTTTAAAAAAGTACAGACAGCAGGCGTTACTACATAATATTTAAGGATTTTTAATAAGACTGGGAAAGGTTGCACCTTAATTATTATACTTACCATATTATTGATTACTTATCTTAAGTAATATGTACCGGCTTCTATCATTGATTTAAATTATTAGCGCATGATCCAGCGAGTGCTCTTGGATTATTCCTTAAATTATTAATTAGAATATTCATCTAAATCATCTATTTCATACTATTCTGAGCATTGATTGTAGGGATTAGAAGTGAGTTTTTTATATATACGACATTGTTGATAAACAGTTTGTTTGAAAAATACATATTTTTTCTAGTAGAAGTAGTTTTACTCTTAATCTTGGGTCAATGTTTACTCATGCATACATTATAAAACCATATATTTAGAAAAGCTTAGACCTGCATAGTTTTGGTTGTTTTATATAAATTTTAAAAGTAGTTTAAAGATTTTTATCGCAATGTCACACGGCTCGTAAATTGTTTTATGATAACCTTAAAAACGTAAGATGACATCAGTAAACAAAAATGTGATTTAGTGACTGTATCAATGAATGAACTTATAAAATTTAATTTAACAATGGATATTACGTGGTAGAATGTTCATTAATTATTTCTATATGGAACATTGAGTTACTGCTTTATTTGAAAGATTAAAAATAAAATAAATGCAAAAATACTCACACACGTTACGCGTTACTTAAAAAAATTTAGTAATAAAATGTTTAAGATTCATCTGTAGATATTATTTATTCTCCGTTTTAAAGTACGTATACAATAGTACGTATTTGTTAACCACCATTCATTCTAATACTTATGTTAAATTAAAGACGACGGCTACAAACTCTAACACGGCAATGATTATTTTTTATTCATAATAACCTTCTATTGGCATCATTTTAATGTTTTGATTTATGATAAAACTATTTTGCTAAGTGTCAACACATGAATACATAAGTTTTTAGTAGCGTATGTTTTCGTGAACATTCCCGAAATGGCTTATACATATACAAAGGGATAGAATAGGTACCTCTTAGAACTTTTATAGGTATTTTTTTAAGTTTACTATAATTATAGACACGACAGATAACGAGGATGAGTTGATAAGAGTTTATTATCATTAAGTTATCAATCAATACAATCCTGTACACTTAAAAAGGTATACTATACTACAATTTACTCGTTATAACTTATATATTTATGAATAAAACAAATTTCAGATGTGGGCGCTAACATTTATTCTCATTACACTAAGTGTAACCTGCAATGGCTATAGGATTCTTGTTTCGTTCCCGATGCCCTCCAGAAGTCATTCCATACTCGGTGATGGTATTGTAAATGCATTAGCAAAAGCAAATCATCAGGTAAAGTATCAAATATATGATACACAGCTTGTTGTTGAAGGAGGAAGCTGGACCAACAAACTACGAGATGTACACACACGGGACGGATAAATGTATTCATCACATTGCCTGAATGCTCATGGTTTCAGTAACTGAGCCAGAACGTCTTGATGAAAGACAAAGGATATATAAATAAATTATCAATGGGTTTCGTATTGTGGTGGTGTCTGTCACTGGACTAGAGGTGCCGGTAACCTGCAAAACTAATAGTAATACTTCATGAGATGGGACTTTACTATATCTAATTTACAAATTATATTATTATTCTTGTATTTTGTTTTTGTATATATCGGATCCACGATTGTGAAACTATAATTTATTAACGTGTCGTTCTATTGGAAGCGTTAATCTGTAATTTAATACTCATTTGTTTATTGATATTTCAGACATTGTAATAAATTCTGTAAAAAATAATTCTTTTTAAATAAGCAATCTAGCTTATTTAAAAAGAATTATTATGGCAATATAAAACAATGTTTTTGTTCCACTGATATATTTTATGTCTTACTCTGTTTTCAGGTTACTTATATAACACCATTCCCTAAAAATAAGCCTTTATCCAATATAAGAGAGATCGATATCAGTGACAATCAACACATATTTAAAGGTTAGTTAAATTTGGTATTAATATTAAGAATGATTTGCGAAAAATATGGTGTGCTTGCTAAGAGTTATAAAAATAAAAATATTATTACAGATGACGTGAGCAATATACAAGCAATAATGGATAAAAAAACGGATGTTCAAAATGTAACTAGCTTCGTGACTACAATGGCGGAAGTGAATTCAAAGGCTATTGAACATCCAAACGTACAAAAATTCCTCAACGATCCAAAGGAGGAATTCGATGTTATTATTATAGAATGGTTATTTTATGAGCTACTTGCTGGGTTAGCATCATTTTCCTTCTAATATATATGTATTATAAGTTCTCGTGCAGTGTTGGCCTAGTGTCATCAGCATGTGACTCTTATCCTTGAGATCGTAGGTTTGATCCTCGGTTGTGCACCAATGGATTTCCTGTCTTTGTGCGCATTTAACCTTCACTCGAACGATAAAGGAAAAATCGTGAGAAAGCTGGCTTGCCCTAGAACCGAAAAGTCGTCGCTGTGCCAAGCATAGGAGGTCGATTAGATTGAAAAAAGATCATGAAACATATACTGGAATCCGAGGCTAAGACCTAAAAAGGGTTGTAGCGTTCTATAATTTTTTACATAAATTATATAAGAAATTAGAAACAAATAATATAGATACACAGCTCAAATTAAAATCGAAAATTTACATAGGTTATGTACTTAGGTAGGAACTTAAAAATTTAAGATAATGCAGAGCAAATTAAACAAATATGTCTATCTTATCTTTTAGCTCAATTTAGGAATCATTGTATATATTTGAATTTAAATATCAGTACTATTTGATTATGACTTTCTGACATAATTTTTTAAATTAGTATTCATTCCATTTTATAGAGATAGACAAAAATAATATATAAAACACTAGTTAGATTACATTTTAAATAAATTTTATGGAATTGCAAAAACTACTAATTTTAAATTAATGTTTTGTATATTAATAGATTTTAAGTACCAAATTCTTAAACGTAAACGAATTTCTAATAAAAATATAAATGTGCTGCAAATGTGTAACATTAGTAAGATGATGTAATTTGTTTCCAGACTCTCCGCAGTTTTTAACTGTCCATTCATCTGGTTATCACCAACAGATCCCCATTCAAAAGTTTTGAAATTGGTTGATGAAATCGCTAACCCAGCCTACAATCCCGACGTGATTTCTTCCAACTACCCACCATTTTCATTTACTCAGCGAGTAAAGGAGTTAGCTTTCATGTTTGGCGGATTGGGACTGGAACATTTGTAAGTACAATTTTGTTTCCGGTTAAAGCTAAAATTCTTAAAATTGTATTTATTTATTCATCTTTTCGATGAGAAACAGAGAAATTTACCGTATTTCACGGAATCGTAAACCCTTTTAATGATATTATATAGCGTTGTTATAAAACTTAGATTTAGGGTCTGTTTCACAATGTCCGGATAAGTTCCAAATAGGCTATTTATTTCTTATATAATATTACGGTATTTTTGCGTATCACTACTGTCAGATAGCGCTATTCGTCATGAAATACGAAGTATCTTAATCGGAACATTTATCTTACGAATAATTTATGTGTTGCCTAGCTATTTGGTATCGAGTACTCACGAGTATGCAAGTGCGTGCTCCTATTTCACCATGCCTCCTGCTGATAGTGGACAAATCTTTGTTTTTAATTTATTTTATTATTCTTTATTACTCAAGATGTCATATGGAACATGGTGTACAAACATTGTGTAAAAAAAACTTGGCGATTAAAAAGAGTGGCGGAGAGTTTATTGCCAGTTCTTCTCTTCCGTTATACGCCCTTGAAAATTAGAATAATTTAAACTATATTGTAAAATTAGAATAATTTAAACTATTTATGTAAAATTAGAATAATTTAAACTAATGTATATTTCTTTTCTTTGACGTTCATAAGTGTACATTATGTTACCTATATGAATAAATGATTTTTGTTTGTTTGGTACTTTATCCATACATTGTGAAACAGGCCCTAATTGTTATACGTTTGTTACGATATTTTTTGCATGTTATAATTGGTATCCCTTATAACCAACAAACGAGGTACTTCTTTAGTACACGTTTAACGTCAACGATCACGTTTTCAGCCAAAATGTATTATTATCGTCATTGGTTTATTAATTTTATAATCCGTATTAAATGGTTATTGCAGTACCTTAAATCCGATACAGTTTAAAGCTTATGAAGAACTCTTAGTACCAATTATACGAAAACGCGGCAATAAAGTACCACTATTTGAAGATGTGTTGTATAATGGATCACTGATTTTGAGTAACTCTCATTATTCAGTGGGGAGATCTGTTAGATTGCCACAAAATGTTATTCCAATTGGAGGATATCATATCAGTCGTGAAGTCAAACCGCTACCAGATGTAAGTATTCATGTTATCTAATTGTACTGACATAAATAAACTAACTAACTACTGATGTAAATAAATAAATAAATAAAATAAACGTACTGTGATAAATATTACAGTACATGAAGACATTACTATTTCTTGTAAGTATAAAAATCTGGATTTACTTCACAGAATTTGAAAAAACTTTTAGATAATGCGAAAAATGGATTAATTTACTTCAGTATGGGAAGTAACCTGAAGAGTAGGCTATTGCCAGAGGAGGTAAAACAAAGCCTACTGAAGATGTTTGGCAGCTTAAAGTATACAGTTTTATGGAAATTTGAGGAAAACCTTCCTGGAACTCCAAGTAACGTGCACATCGTACAATGGGCTCCGCAACCGAGTATTTTAGGTGAGATAAATAAAATATTCACTATATAGTTTATATTTTAGCATTCATTGTATATTTTGTAACCCTCATACATTTCCAAATTGTCTGACATACGGCCTATCAGTCTATCTCATTTTTTTATTACGCATGTTAGTGTAATATCAATACCGTTGATATATGGAATAGAATATACGGCATATTGTACTAGTAAACAAGTGCTAGACAGGATCTGAGACCCAAAGAAATGTCGCCACAAGATGGATAAATTCATAAGATGGGAGAATTTTTATATTTAAGCTATGTTAAATTATTAAAGACTACTAATATTAATTATTAAATTAGAATGGTTTTTGTTGCGAAGATACTTTTGGTACGTACAAGTATAGACTGGCTACTTGAGGTGATCAGATTTCATTACCTTAGAACCCGAAACAATTTAATATTCCTCCAAATTGAAAGGCGGTTATGTTACCCAAATAGGTATTTTACTGGATACTTACATAACTTAAATTTTCAGCTCATCCAAACTGCATTCTCTTTATTACTCATGGTGGTCTTCTGTCAACAACTGAGACAATTCACTTTGGAAAACCCATCGTAGCCATTCCAGTTTTTGCAGATCAATTTAACAATGCGAATAATGCAGTTAGAAAAGGATTTGGCATTAAAGTAGATTTGTCTTACACTATGGCTGATAATTTAAAAGTTGCAATAGAAAGCATTCTTCAGAACCCTAAGTAAGTATATAGCTATTGAAGAAGATATCGTTTTTTTTTAGTAGTGTCTGACAATACTGGTTTTCGGCTTGGAAGAGACTGAGTGAGGCCCTAAGGTTCAAATCCTCTCTTTCACTTATATTGCTCCTACACAGTACCTATTTACACAGAGCTGGATATACTCGGTAATGGACCGGTCAGTGGTTAAGTGCCTATCTCGTACCCCATCCGCTGTGTTGCTGGTATTTTCATTCTGGTTAACAAAAATTAAACATGATAAATTTTAATTGTATTAATCTCTTTATATTTTTTATAACATTTATGTTTACCTTAATTATCATACATTTAAGATAAACGTGTTTGTAACATTTATCGTATAATGTAGTAACCTGGACTAAATAAACAAAATAAAAATAAATAAATAAATACTGAACAGGACGTGGCTTAAACTTAAGATAACATACATCATATTTCCTAAGAAAAATTTTATTCGTACGCTTAGGTAAATAAAGAAGTTATTGCTGCTTTGTCATAAATAAACAAGCGCCAAGTGATATTTTGAAGGTTTGTTTTAGGTTCTAAAATGTGATTTGTCTTATAATCCAGCGATGTTTATAATCGACATTTTATTTTAGATATGCAGCGAAAGCCAAAGAGCTGTCAATGATTTATCATGACAGACCGGTTACACCAGACAAGGAAATGGTACACTGGGTTGAACACGTTGTGAGAACTCGTGGTGCCCCTCACTTGAGATCACCAGCATTGGACCTAGCTTGGTATCAAAAATTATATTTAGACCTCATTGCTCTTCTAATAATGCTTAAGGTGTTGTTGTATTATATTTGTAAAAAAATTGTTGGTCTTTGTTTGAAAGACAAAACTAAAGTAAGTAAGAAGAAGAGACAATGATTTGGTTGTGGATTTTTATTGAAAAATGTACTTGTTGAATCTGATTCCTTTTTTAAACCGATTCTTTGATTTAAAAATGGAATCTCAATTCTTAACAAAATCATGCCACGTGTGCAATACACGCGTGCTTTTGAATGTAAAATTTTCTCAGTCTTGATAATAACTACACATTAGAATCCTTTTTTAAATTTTTTTTACCCTTACTGCAACAAAGTATTAATAAAAAAGTATTGAACGACACTGTAGATTGATAGCCTCGTATGTCAAAAACCATTTATTGTTTTATTCTTAGTCTCTTGTGTTATTTAACTGGTGAAGTAATGATGTAATTTTATGTCTAATAAATAAGTCCTTTTTACCATCCAAAACTATGGAAAAGCACAATAATATTTTTACGAACATTGATGAAATGAAACATTTTTTTCGCTTCCTGTAAGTCTGTTTCATTGTACAGCGACGTTTATCTTTAATTGTAAAACGTCGTTAAAATCGAAATAAAATATTTTGTAATAAATATGTATTTAATTGTTCTTCTTGATATCGAGTGATTTCTTAATTAAGTTACTCAGTAATGTCCGCAAAAGGTATCCGATAGTAGTAAATACGACTATTATAACAGCAAAGAAGTCGAGATAGTATTTCTGGTATAGGGGCATACCGAGTGCGGGAGAACGTAAATAGGGTGCGCCCCGCGACGTCACCACTTCCTCTATCCAGTGAACCAATTCTACGCCAGGGGCTGCCGTGCGAGAGTGGTAGATACGCGACATTTCTTTAGCACGCGCACGATATCTGAAATTCAAAGAATTAAAAATTAATAAATAAGACACATGAATTTATTCGTACTATCTATTTATATTCGTTTTGATTTTAAATAAAATGCTTTATAAAGAGCTGTCTTGCCACAATTGGTCTGAAGTCGTATCGAATCCGATATAATCGATAAGCCTATTGCAAAAAGTTATTAATGTCTCTTTTTAATGTTTATTGTTTAAGTACTTGTATGTAATTAAGTTTAAATACAGTTTAAATAAATAAAACCAGTACTTACTTAGGATTTTCGATAATTTCTTTAATATCATGAAGTAATGTTTCAATTGGTTGTTCTCCTATATCAAATCGTTTCGCATAACCATTCTTAACCGCTCTATTGACATTTGTGAATTGATCTCCAAACATTGGAATACCAATCAGAGGTATTCCTTTACTAAGAATTTCATACAGCGATAATAATCCACCGTGTGTTATAAATAAAACTGTGTTCGGATGAGCTGCAAAAATATTAGATTAAATAGCTTATACGACAAATAATTGACTACATGGAAGTAAAATTAGCTATCGGCTGTAACACGTCTGTTATTTTACGGTGTCAGACTAACGTGTACCTTTGGCGAAAAGAAATGAAATCTACAAACATTTTAGACTTTGTTATATGGTACATTTATTACACTACATTAACAAAACTCATACAAAGCTAAAGGCGCATACAGATATCGCGAGGCGTGCTCTACGAATGGTTCGACACGCACGCCTCAAGAAAAGGGATGAAAGTATGAATGACGTCAAAAGCAAATAGTGGACGCGGCCACACATAATAAGATTGCAATAAAATAGTAACTAAATACCTACCAAAATGTACGTGGAAATGGTATTTCGATAATATATGTCAATAGACTATAGAAATTTTGCTCTTGCTAAGCAATACAATAAATAAGTATATGATTTTGAACCTTATTCGAACATAAAGTAACACAATTTAGCTATTTCACATAATAGTTCATACCTAGTATACTCGGTTGTGGTGCCCATTGGACAACGTGAACATTCTTAGGCACATTTGTCAAAGGATTTTCGTATTTCCATATAACAGTTTGTTTTAATGTACCAAAGGCATCTAATAATTCTCTCGTCTTCCCTTCTGGTAGAGCGCTGCTCCGTAACATTGTTCCTAAGCTAAAGTAAATAACTCCGTGTTTTGATGAGTCCATCAGTTTTTGCAGATTCTATAAAAAATATGTAATGATTTTTCCGTATGTGTGTATGTATACACATAGATTTTACGTATAAATTTGTGAGGCTTGCTTGCAATGAAAATTATAAGTTTTATACTAATCCTTTAAAATAAATGTCTTTAAACGATCTGTTTGTTTATTCAACAGATAACACTATAATAACAACAATTGTAAAACTTTGAGATAATTAATGTCTTTATACGTTTAATACACTTACGTGCTAATAAGTGTTGTCTAATTCGTCGAATTTGAGTATTCGCACATTATTATACCCGGGCAGTTGACAATGAAATATGTCTAGTCAGTTTGGAGTCGATAGTTGTTAAAATAATGATATTATACAGGGTGGTCCAACTATTGACGTCAATATTTTTTTAAGTGTGTACGAAAATAGCCCGCGATTTTTTGTAGTTTTCGCATTATAATTGCTTTTGTGTTTTTTTAATTGTTTTCTGCCAGTGAGGTTTCAAAAATTCATATCTTTTTTTGGAGTAGGTATTTTACAGGTTTTTTTCTGTGAATCAGAAATCTAAAAAAAATATTGACGTCACTAGTTGGACCACCCTGTATAGAGTAATTAGTACAAACAAAATCAGTAATGATTATTGTTAATATTAATCGTTCGGGAATTATAACAAAAATATTCATAATATTTTTGCGGTTTTAATTCCTAACTACAATCTTAATACGGAACGTGATAAGTGTGTACATACAAGTCTTTTAATTATTTATACAAACCAGACCTTTGGCAACGGATCAATTTTCTCTTTTATATGATATCCGCCAATGTTCTTATAGGCTTGTGGTAATGAGTGAGGGTCACCTGTGGATATATGACTGTTTCCCAACATGATTGAAGCATTATATCGCACTTCGTCAAACGTAGGTAATGTTCTTCCTCGAGATTCGACAGCTGACTTAAACGACTGTTCAAACATCTTGTCTTCTATCGCTTTATAGGTCCTAAAGTAACAATTTAATTTTAATGATTGCCAATGAAAAGATCTTAATATCTACATCAATCAAAATTCGACCAATTAGATTATTTAATTGAAACTTCTTTAGAATCGTTGTGATTTTAAACCTTATGCAACGGAAAAAGCGACAGTAAAAAGAGACAGAAATATAAATAAATAAGATTTAACGTGGGAGAAAATGAGCTAGATGGAGAAACTACTTTAGAATCGTTGTGACTTTAAACCTTATGCAACGGAAAAAGCGACAGTAAAAAGAGACAGAAATATAAATAAATAAGATTTAACGTGGGAGAAAATGAGCTAGATGGACAAACTACTTTAGAATCGTTGTGACTTTAAACCTTATGCAACGGAAAAAGCGACAGTAAAAAGAGACAGAAATATAAATTAATAAGATTTAACGTGGGAGAAAATGAGATAGGAGGCATTATACAGCCTCTTTTTACCGCCGCTTTTTCATTTCAATGAATTTAAAACTTTCGTTGTTGTAGTTTTTGTCAAATTAAATGTTTATATTAAAGTAATAAATTAAAATGTATCATTATAATACATATACTGTTTTTAAAGAAAAGTTTAATACATTTAGATACTGAAAAATGTTTAATTTATATATGATAAATTATAAAAAAATTGTTTCACTTCTACCACATGTGAATTGCACATATTTTTTTAATATTTCGTTACCGCAAATTGTTGTTGAAAACTGAACAACAAATTCTTTCTATGATATTATAAATATTTTTGATGCCAGCGAGCGTAATGTGAAACTAGTCATTTTGGTAATAAAATTTGGTAACAATTTAGATTTTAGAATTTTGTTATTGACCAGGCATTGAGGGGCCATTTAACTCTGAGGTATCAAAAGCTTTACCGGTTCTTTAAAGACCATCAACGAGCTTGGCAATGCGGCTGCTTATTAGGAGAGCCTATTTGCTACCAGTTTAAAAAAAAAATTAAGAACTGAGAGAAGAAAGTTGTTTTATAAGGTTCTTGGCCCTATATACCTATTCTACGTAGATGTCCTCCTGTTACTGCCTATTGTCAACATATATTAAGATTTTAGCTTTTGTAAAAAAAAATATATATAAATAATAATGACGTAAGTTCAAACTTACACTCTATCATAAAAATCTTTGAACAGAAGCCATAAATGTCTTAAGCGGTAATAGAAGGTTGTAGAAAATTCTCTATCCCAAATATATACTGAGTAAGCGGGGTTGAGTCCATCACCAATAAGAGAAAGAATTTCCGAGTGGACGTCCGTAGATGTGGACCATATAAGAGGGCAGTTGAATACCGCTGACAGTCTGAAAGGAAAAAAATATAATTGGTTACTTCGTAACAAGTTATAGGCAGGAGTCAATTGTTAAAAATATTTCTTGATTTTATTGTAATAAAGCAATAGGGATGCTAAAAACAATAAAAATCTGTTTTCGTCGCTAGATATCATTCAAATTCCAACAAAAAAATCTTAATATTATTCTAGGACAGTCTAAACGCATTCGAACCTGAATATTTTAACCTTACAAAAATATTTATAATTTTTTTTATGTTACAGGAGGCAGACGGGCAGGAAACCCGTCTGCAGCTAAGTGACACCGCTGCCCATGAACACTCGCACTGCCAGAAGGCTCGTAAGGGCGATGTCGCATTTTAAGAATTGGTACGCTCTTTTCTTTTCAAGTCGAATTGGTTCGGAAATACTTCACTGGGCAGCTGGTTCCACCAGTGGTGGTGCGCGGCAGAAATTGCCTTAAGAATCACTTAGTTGTGGAACGACGGACGTCTTGGTGATACGGATGGTATTCTGCCTTGAGGTCCGATGATGAAACTCAGCTGCAGGTATTAGTTCGAACACTCTCCATGGTAAATGCGGTAGAAGATGCAGAGAGATCCCACATCTCTACGCAATGCGAAGGGGTCAAGCCGCTCGAAAAGTGACTGGTCGTCGACGATTTGAATCGCTTTTCGTTTAATAATTTTGTAATATTTAGTAATGTATAACTATATAACTCAGAATTAAAAACATTCCAAAACATGCCAACAAAATATCGATTCTTAATTTTATTTTTAATGAACACAATACATTTTTTTTTTTAGTTAATATATAAAAAACTAATAGTTATATGGTGATGTATCTTATAATGTAGAATATGAAATACGTTATATAGCACAAGTTTCTGATTATATCAGGGGAAATTTTATTTAAAATTTAAGGCAACCTGTGCAATCTTATACGAGTAAAGTAATGATACAACTTTGTATAAAGAAATTAACTAGTGCTCTTGCATATATGAACGAGATGTACGAACATTCATAATTTAAATTTGAGAACAGTCTGACTACGTGCAAAAATTTCTAACGGTCAATACTTTATTGGAGTTATACAATATATTGTCATATTGACGTACGAATACTAACTAAACTTTTTTCTACACCCTCAATAGTCAAGTTGTTTGAATGTTATAGTATTCATATCGTAATGTTTGTGTATTATAGAGATTTTCTATATAAAGCTTCAAGACATATTTTTTACTTTTTTAATAATTTAATTCGTTCACTACTGCCGCGGTGTAGGGCGACCAGTGCTGGGGTCGTCGCTAACGGAAGATCTTCCTCGCTTGTACCCAGTACTCCAAAGGGCAACGTAGCATATGGAGGAGCATGAACCCCTAATACTAACCACTTATGTCTTCTTAAGTCTTGATTAACCACCTCCGTAGTCAAATTTTATTACAGCGCAAATTTACTTTTGTCGATTCAAAAGAACACGTTTCGATAGGACGCAAATGGCTTTTTTGTTAAGAAACAAAAAAAAATTGATTGCTTTTTTATGGTTATTATTTAATACCAAACAACTTGTATGATCAAACGTTGTAATATTTTTATTTAAGTTTTTTCCGGTATGCTTATTAACAATTCTTATAAAACGAAATACACAAGGAGCCTCTTGAAACCAGTTTCATGTCTACAAGTAACAGTATTTAAGAACTTGTTTTTAATGTCGAGTCTTACACTTCCGTATATCAATACATATCGAAAGGTTGATAAAAACCTGCATGGCATAGAGTAAGTGGATCTTCAGTGTATTTATATTATTTATTATAATGTTTTTTTTTTGTGGGACCCCTACATCCTAGCCTATCAGGCAATCAAGCAGATATGTGACCTAAGCGTGGCTAAGCAGAAGGGGAGTGTCGATATCTCCCCTTTCCTAAAAAGGGACATTATTAACATGGAGGGTTAGCGTCTCCCGCTGGGCCCGGCGACAACTACTCCGGAAATATTATGATAATATTTATGGTTGAGTTGGGGCCCTATTATTATGTTAAAGGTTTTTATCATCAGGGAGTAATAGCTTACGCTAGAACTCACAGTTCTGAGTTTTACAATCACAAATATCTACAATATCAAAATATGTATTTGAGGAATTAATGTGATTCGTCAATTGAACTTAATATATGTAAACACAACAGTATTTTAAGCAATAATAATTATTGTTAACAGGACTCTCAGCGCATATTGACACTATTCAAAATGCCTTTTTAATTATTTATAAAAAAATAGATCTTCGCTGGGATCGTATATCCATATCACAAATTAATTACATGTAAATACTGGACACTAAAAAGGTCTAAAAATGACACTTAAAAGAAAGGTTTATTTTACAAAAACGACAGTGTCAATTTTAGATTATTATTGGTAATTCAATAAAAATAAAAGCCGCCACTTCTAAGACTTTCTGAATCTAACTTTTTTATTCTTTTAGTAAGCAAATGCAGTGGAACAAAACATATATATTTTACATATACTACTTGGATTCTCCGGAAATTCGTCGAAATCCAGAATCAACGATGGTCGCATAGTGCAGACTGCAGACAGTCCAAAATGGCTCTGCCAGCAGTGACCCCCAACTGACTAAGCGACTTCTATGCTTAAACAGAACTGATCTCAAAACAATGGTAGGGACAATTACGGGCCATTGTCTCCTTAATAAACATCTATTTGTCCTAGGCCCGACGGAGAGCCCCATGTGCAGAGGCTGTTTCAACGCAGAGGTATCAGTCACCCATGTAGTCCTAGAATGCGAAGCTGTGGCTAAACAACGAACGGAAATCCTCGGAACAGTGAGGTCGCTCCGTGAAGCCTGTGAAGCCTGTGAAGTGCCCAGGAGACTTCTGTGCCTCTGGAAGGACCTAGGCTGGCTAAAGTAGCCAGGGCTTACGGAAAACGGACCAAATTTGAGTCTAGTTGCGGAAATTGAGAGTGTCCATGGGCGGCAGTATCACTTAACATCAGGTGAGCCTCCTGTCCGTTTGCCTCCTGTTCTATAAAAAAAAATTGAGTCCACCAACCTAATACCTAATACATATAACTTACCCGGAACCAAGTTCTGTGTACAACCATTCTACAACAACGACATCGTATTCTTCTTTCGGGTCATGCATGAAGTGTTGCATTGTTGAACCCTGGAGGGTACCATTTATAAAATTACGAATCACTGATCGGATTATATACATTTCTTGAAGGTCCATTTCCTTATACATAAGCTTTTGGATGTCAAATATGTGACCTGGAAAATTAAAAATTTAATCTGTTAAATTATTTGTATTCGAACTTCAAAAAACATTGAGATAAAGTTTCCGTCTTGTTTGACGCAAAACTCATTTCTATCCGAACGGATGATTTAATAATATCCCAACAATTATATTCGGTCCTTTATAGTATTCTAGGGCCAAGATCAAGTGTTGTGCATTTTTTATACTTACCGGGAAGTAAGCCAATGTTCTCTGATATATCGACTTGTCGCACTCTTGGCGGTGGATTCTGCATTATTATAGGAGTTACATACGTCACCTGTAAACAAATTAGTTGGATATCGCCAACATTTCTAACCATTCGAAACAATAATGCCTACTATTTACTACTAACGTAAAGGTTGCGGATAGTTTCACAGTCGATGCACCGACAGACTTAATCCAACGTAAGTAAGAAGTATTACTAAATCTAAACAGTAATATAAAGTATTTTTGTCAACAGTTTTAATAATAATTCAATAAAGCTCAAATTTCTTAATGTCCCATATGGGTGTCTGTACTTCTAGAAGGCACTCTAAGAAACCGAGGTCAATATTCAAAAAGCTCGGTGTGGGTCACAGTTACTGCAGCAGCAAATTAAGCATGTCTGCCAGGTTATATACGAGCAATGGTCTTAAATAACGGATGCAGTCTGATAAAAAATGGGTATATCAAGTCAGCCAACGTTACAAGAAAAAACGAATTCAAGTCCATTAAATTACATGCCAAATAGGAATAATATTCAATTTAGATTCTCCCATGGAAAACAATGTAATTCAAATTATTCTTTGCCAACTGCCAATTACTTTAAATTGATACGTGTATTTTATTATACCAATTAGGCTAATATGCTGACGTTTCATTTTTCATGATATCTCTAATTTTGTTTTGTGTTAAGCCCAAATAGGGATACTACAATATGAGTAGGTAGTCTATTATATTTAATCGATAGGGTACTATCCAGTGAATATGATAATAGACACTTGAATAAATAAATTGACTGCCTATTTCCCAATATATGCCAAAATGTTTATGCAATCAATAAATCACGTTATATCGAATGCATCTTATTGCTGAACAGTATGTTTTTAATTCAGACGTATTCTCGCTTTTCTTCTGACGTATACTAAAAGATTTACCGCCACGGTGTACTTGAAACAAACTATCTTTATAATATGATGTCCAATCAACAAGTTACATAATACCAACAATAATTGCTAATAAATAAAATAGTAAAATAAAAATAAAAAGTATCTGAAACAGAGCAGAGATAATGTCGCAATGACTGGTGGCGTCGTTGGCGGACGTAAACAATTACAAGAAAGAATATATTTATAACAATAAATATGTAATCATTATTAAAACTTTAACCTTCGTCAATGTATTTTTAATATACGAATTCTTGGTTTAAGAATAGTTTCCCTCAGAATTTGTACGTAGAAAAAATAAAGTTTATTTGCGTTCCTATTTGTTAATCTTAATCGACAAGAATCTTATCACGTACTTTATTGACAGTAAACACTCTGTTTATCGAAAAGATTTGCTTAAAACAAAAAAACTTATTTTTTTAATTTAATTACTTTATACATTGTTTTGTATTTATAAGTATTTATATTTCCAGGCAAAATGCCACACTAAGCTGTAACAGTAATGTTTTGTTTCATTTTATAGCACAAAAATAAGAAAGATGCAAAATTATTTTTACATATTTTCTTACAGAGAAAGCGGTCCAGTCCTATAATTATGACTAATACAGCATAGAAATATTTCACAGTACTATTCTTAATAAACAAACCTCATGTCCGGAATTGCTTAAATAACGAACATAGCCTTCACCTAATATCGAATGACTCTTTCCAGGAACAGGAAAAAATAACAATATTTTGAAACCATCACAAACACAAAACAAAACAAGTAAAGTCACTATTTTGTACATTATTGTACGACTGATCCGAACTTACTGTTGTGTATAGCTGTATGTTGGTTATTAAAAAATCGAATATAACTTAAGGTGAATAGGGTTGCCTACATTGCAAAAATCTTTTCTTTTTAAGTTTTGCTTGTGTATTTTGGTCAACCGCTGTAACTTATGGAATTTTAAATTCGCTTACAAAAAATATGTGACTCTAAGCCGAATTCAATTAGACCTATTAAATTTTGTAACTGCGTAAAAAACATATCTTAACTGAATTTTTTTACGATTTTTTAAATATTTTTGTGTAAAAATGTCCGTAGAATACTCTCACGATTCAAAAGGGTTAATGGATTTTATCAGTATTGATACGATCGTATCGGTTTATTTATTCATCTATATAATATGAAATGACACCCAACCACATGTTTAATACACAAGGTAGATGTCGTTAGGCAATGCCATAGGAAATTCTTCTCGGCGTTTCTGAGGAATATGGATTTTTCGGTGAGCAAGTGCAAGGTGCCGTAAGCAAGTGAGCAAAATTTGCTATTAACTCATGAAATAAAAATGTCAAACGGACAAGTCACCGATCACGTGACATGAGCTTATGCGTCACAAGGCATCTATAATATCGGAATCTTATTTCGTTTCTCTTTTATTTGGCTGTCCTGTATTTGTAATAATACAGAAATATAACATAGCATACCATTTTCTTAGTTTAACATGTCTTAATGCAATCATAAAATTATGCAGGCAAAAAGATAAATACATGGTTATTTTGGCGAATGTCACTAATCGGGGCATCAATCGGTAGATAGGCCTAGAGAGGCCACGTACAATTACAATATTATGTTATGTTAATACTTTGACCTACCGTATAAAATCATTTAATACAGAAAATAATAAATTACTGAAAATCTTATACAAGGTGGCAACATCAACATCAACCAAAGGAAACAAAATTTATGTTGACGGAAATAATTTTATATTGTCAATTTTACCTTTTTCTCTATAAATAATGGTTATAGCTCCAATATAATTATAGGCACGTAAGTCGTGCGCTGGCCGATACGTGGAGGGGATTGCTGCGCATGTGTAGGACTGTGGTGTGGGGGCCGGAATGCGACTGGAGAGCCAATCGACGCTCTTTTTTCCGCTACTTCTGCGCAATAATGGTCAGCGCTAGAGTTTCGTGCCGCTACTTGTTGTTATTAGTGGATGATAAAAGTATGACAAATCTGTAGAGGTTTCAGTACCACTACGCAATCCTAAGTGAATAAATTTAAATTAAATTGTAATTAAGAGTGATCAAAGTGCTCACATCAAATAATTATGGAAATTAGGTTGAAAAATTGAGAGATCTGTAATTATGTTAATCTTGCGTTTGAATCATAGCCTGAATGTATCAATCGATTCTAGTTTCTTCCTGCCATTCCTCGTACGGCAAAAGAAACAATGTATTATTTTGAACCCAGAAGGTGTAAAGTTATCTATGATGAAGCTCAAATCCTAATAAGGGTTACCTACTAGCGCCACAAGTATGTATCGACAGTATAATAATAAAAATCCTTAAAATAATATCGCACTTATACAAGTTTAATATCTCTTTGATAAAACATGGCAGGAGACGATCTTTTACGCCAACTGCCAAATAAAACACTTGAGATTTAATCTATATTGACGATATTGGAAGATAATCAAAACCATATAAAATAAGAAATTTCTGTTAGCTCCTTAAAAGAATAATGGCGCGTGCTGAGTTTCTTTTAGTGGCCTGTTCATTAGTTATCGCCTCTTCTTTATCTATTAGGCATAACGAAAGTGCTATCTGGGATTTGGAAGAATATATAGAAATAAAAAAAGCGGAAATTGGTTCTCGTTATCGATTACAGTACCATGTTTCTCCACCAGTCGGGTGGATGAACGATCCCAATGGCTTCTCTTACTATAAGGGAGAATTTCATCTCTTTTATCAATATTACCCTTATGACAGTGTGTGGGGTCCTATGCATTGGGGACATTTTTCAAGCCCAGACCTCGTTCAGTGGAATCAACTTCCTACTGCCCTAATTCCTGAAGAAGAGATGTGTTTTTCTGGAAGTGCTGTAGTCGATGGTGATACTTTAACTCTTATCTACACTGGAAGAGAGGTAATTGATGAAGAACCTTTATATAAGGAAAGTCAATATCTTGCATTTAGTGATGATGGTGTGAATTTCCATAAATATGAGAATAATCCCGTTTTAACAAGTAAAGTTGCAGATTTCCGAGATCCAAAAGTGTGGAAATATGGAAATGATTGGTATATGGTAGTTGGTACTAAAACTTCAGATGAGTATGGAAAAGTTGAGCTTTATTCTTCTAAGGATCTTAAAAGTTGGGAGTTTTTGTCCGTGATAGGAGAATCTACTGGTGAAATGGGTTATATGTGGGAGTGTCCCGATTTCTTCCATTTAGATGGAAAATTCATATTGCTGATGTCTCCTCAGGGAATCCAGCCACAGGGAGACCGTTATAAGAATACTTACCAGACTGGCTACATAATCGGAAGTTTTAATTACGACACATTTGAATTTATTCCTGAGGTAGGATTCCAAGAAATCGATTTTGGTCATGATTTTTACGCCAGTCAAACGACAGAGCATAATGGTAAACGTTATTTAGTAGCGTGGTTTAGTATGTGGGATGTAGAACACCCAGAAGATATTGATGGATGGGCTGGAGCAATGACAATTATCAGGGAATTGAATTTAGTTGGAGATCGAATAACTGTAAAACCTTTAGAGGAAATGTTGACACTACGACAAGAATCTATTAAAACGGGGGCATTTGCTAGCGATGAAGTCCTAACTTTACCAAAGGCATCAGAATTGATTATTACAGGAGACTTAAATGAAAAAATGGAGTTGTTAATCGAAGGAACTGAAGGAGGAGGAAAGGTCTGGCTACGATGGGACCCTGGAGTTGGTAAAGTTGTTTTAGATAGAGGCTCTGAAGATATAAGACAAGTAGAGTGGTTACCGATAGGAGAACAAATTTGGAGAGTATTTTTGGACACCAGTAGTTTGGAGCTATTCTGTGGCGAGGGAGAAGTCGTTTTTAGTAGCAGAGTATATGCAGATGGTGAATGGAAAATATCAAACTTAAGTCCGCAATCTTTATTAGTAGACGCTTATAGATTAGGTAGAAGTGTGTCAGTTTAAGCGAATTATGATCTCAATTTCGATTAATAAAATTCAAATGCAAGAATAGTGATGTTGTGGCTACTTATAATTCTACAATATTGTTTTAATCTCAGATCAAATAGTCATAAAATGAAGACAGAACTCCATACATAATTTTCATAATAAGTGAACATTCCATAGTATACTATAATTATTGTTTATAACTATGTCGTTTATACCGAACGTTTTTCTATCAAAATAATACCAAATCATATTTAGAATAACGCTTATTTGCTGATAAATTGAGATTAAAACAATGAGTAATCTAAATAATCATTAAAGTTTTCTCGCACTAGAAAGTAAGAGTAATACATATAGCTAAAATAAAAACTTAAACTGTGTTAATTGTTGCAATTATATTAAATAATAAAATTTATGAATAAAATTTATAAATAATAAAAGTGCAAGCAGTTTACAAGTCCCTTTATTTATAATATCATAGAGAACAGCAAAATTTCATAAACGTTTATTACTTCAGTACATCCCTATTTTCATACGCTTTTTTACAAATTAGGCCACCTTCTCTTTCTTTGTTTTTTTGTTTAAAGAGATCAATAGTTTAATGCTTGATACGAAAAATATTTGTAGTACTATGATTATCGCAATGAGATCTAGATACAGTTTCCTATAGAATGGTATGAATAATGCTGGTGATCTTAAATGAGGAGCACCTCTTGTGGCAATCACATACTCTATCCAGTACACTAGCTCCTGCGTAGGAGACTGTTGTCGATTATGGTAAATTGCTGATAACTCTTTAGCTCTTCTCTCGTATCTGAAAATCATGTATATTTCTCTATACTATAATTGTAAGTGTTTATAATGCACAAAGGACCATATTCTTATAATTTATTGAACATATAAGGATTTATATTGATGACTTTTTTTTATAGAACATAGCAAACAGGCAGGAGCCTCACCTGATGTTAAGTGATACCGCCGTCCATGGACACTATCAATGCCAGAGGGCTCGCTTGCGTTGCCGGCCTTTTAAAAAATTGGTACGCTCTTTTCTTGTAGGACCCTAAGTCGAATTGGTTTGGAAATACTTATTTTAATGATTTTCGTTAAGAATACTTTCTATAATCCGAAGCCAAATAATGTATTTAAGACTTCTTTTTACTTAAAAAAGGTATATTATTATTATGTTATAAAGAAAAAACTGATTAATAATAATATGCCATTATAAAGCTGTTCATTTTTAAAGTTAAACATCAATCTATACAAATAAGTACAGGTTCAATTTGCAAACATATTTGTGTCCATTTTTTAGAAAAATGTGCTCTTTTTTTCTTCTATTTAAACAAATACATGAAAAATTATATAATGATTTTAACCGTAAAACTTTATAGGATTTTCGTTATCTATTGTGTCACTTTGTGTATCACAATAATCTCATTGTTGACAACGTTAAGATTTTCTCCGTATCAAAGTAGTTATTTTAGATAGGTTTATCTAAAATAACTATGTAGAAAATCTAATACAACATGCAAATAGCTAAACGTATAAAGTAAATGACATATTATTAAGTGGCATTCGTCTTTGCTGCTGTTTAAAAATAATTACGTACAAAAGAAAAGTATCTTACGTAATTCCTCGACGACGGGTTAATTCGAGGAAATACAGCAAAGGCCTTATGAAAAGGAGAATTTTGAATTTAAATAATTAATTTAAAACGTTGATAAAATATTTACTTATATTTATATATATAGTGTAGGTGTTAATTTAGGAATTAAAAATGTTTAATGCCCTATGAAGGTTCGAATTCCCCAATTGCAGTATGAAATAGAAATATTAAAATGCAGTCCCAGCAATTTCCGCTCTTAGCTATTTTCTGCATGCAGCCCGCGAGTAGGGGGAATTAAGGGTTTGGAGTCATATTATCTGGGTATTGGTAAGTATTCGTATATCCCTACTAAGAACTGATATACATAATTTAAAAAAAATAAAATTCGAAAAATTCAAACATGGAACGCCATACTTCCGTCTCCTATGGCCGCTCTAAGTAGATAAAATCATCAATAATCAAGTTTGTTCGAGCGTCTCTGTCTGTTCAGACCAAATAAATAGAAGGCCCTTAAACTTTGGTCCAAGCACGGGGACTTCCACCCCATTAAATTATGGCACTCAATGGCACTACATTCCCGCATAACGAAAGCACGGAGGACTCTGGTAGGTTGGTATAGAGTACAGGCAGTCCTCGACTTACGTCGTTTCAAGTTACGTCAAACAATTTTTTGATACTATTTCTCAAGTTACGTCATTTGTTTAGATTTCCGGCATAGGAGAATTCACTCGTCGCAAGGTCAATGTCCGTGGGGTCGGCACACCACTTGATGGATCAAGGAGTTATAGCGTCTTTTAAGGCCTTTAAATGATGGCATGGAGCTGAGAGATTTTTGGAAAAGTTATATCTAAAAAGCGTAAAAAATATTGCTGCTTCATGGGATGAGGTGACATCCAACAATTTAAAAGGAGTTTGGAAAAAGTTATGAGCACTTTTTTTAAGCCATCCGAAAGTTCTTCATCCACAGATCAACCAAATATCGATGAAATCATAACTGACATTGTTCATTTGGCTAACCGTTTGCCTGAAATTGCAGTTACTGTGGATGATATTGATGCTCTGTTATGCTCACATTCACAAGAACTGACTGATGAAGATCTCATTGAATCGAAGGCACAAGTACAAAAGGAAGCAATCGAGTCACAAGTTTCCGTAGCCTTTGCAAATTTGGAGAATGTCATGAAAATTTTTGAAGAAAATTATCCTAATTTTGAGAGAAGTTTTAACGTTAACAACAAAATTTCTGCAGCCTATTAAGTGTTACCAAGATCTGTATTATGGCAAGAAGAAAGAAGCAAAGCAATCTAGAATTGATAGTTTATTTAAGCCAAAAGTTTAATTTATTATTTCTCATGGCATATTTTGATTACATATTAAAATTTTATAATTATTATTAAAATTAATAACACATAAAAACAAAATATATATGTTTTAAGAACTTACTTTTGATAATAAGAAAGAACAAAGGATATACATATTTTCCTTTGTTCTAAATGCAGTTTTTTCTTTCAATTTCGAGTCCGTATGGAACCTAATCCTTGAGTTTTATATGTAAACATATGAAAAAATATGTCTCGACTTACGTCGTTTCGATTTACGTCGCGAATTTCGAGAACCTAACATGCCGTAAGTACGAGGACTGCCTGTATAGCGAATGAAATTTTACTCGATACGAATTCTTAAATATCAACGTTCGAAGAGATACACCGTATTATATGTAATTAAAACCGGTCCTTTTTCACGGCCACTCTATCATATAAGCCAAACAGATACTCTTGATATACTAACAGCTGGATCATTTTTTATTGGTGAAGCTCCAACCACTACAACCACTATATTTGATCTTTAATAACGCCCAAAGCGGTTAAAAGAGTTGAAGAAAGAAGAGACAACGTGATAAAGCAACAAGATTTAGCAAATGAAAAATTAAGCTTTGCACGAATTACTGAAAATATACAGGATCAGATGATAACATTTAAGCGATATGTATCTAAACTTTGTAAATTACTAAGTTAAGAATTTTAAAAGCAAGAGTGAATTGAGAATGTTAGATTTCACAACAATATTCAATTTAATTTTATCCTTGCATCAAATGTAGCAAATTTTACAAGTGATTGTATGTAATTCTTTAAAAGGACGTTAAAGGTCCTTTGGGGAGCGGATATGTTTCCTCATGTTTGTAGTTTCTATTTCTTATTTTTAAAATAGATTCAAGGCGAAGCGGTCGTTTCGCATTAAAATAATATTTACAGTCAACACGCAACTTTATCGTCCCAATTCACTGATAATTTTTATTTACTAGCTTTTTCTGAATTTCCCATGTCTCAAAAAACTATTCTGTCTGGTACCGTCTGGAGACGACCTACTATGATTATTGGAATCTCTGCCAATATTTAGGGCTATATGGCTAATTTAATAAGTTGTATAGCAATCAATTTGATTTATAATTGTTTATAGTTACATATAAGATTCACAGATGACGTTTTGTTCATACATGAGAAGTAGCTTTGTAACGGTATTAAATCAAATAGAATGTATTATACTTTAAAAGGTATGCGACAATCTGAAAATTCTCTACTTCATTGTCAAACTGAAAGACGGCGTATTAAGGCGTCTATATATTATCTGTTTACTGTAATAACATTACATTAATTAAGGTTAATATTGTTCGCTTACGTTGAGTTTCTATTCATCTCCTCAATAGCTGTAAGCAACTCTGCGGCCAAATTATCTTCAGTCAAATCCACTGTGAATCCAAAACCTTTACTTCTAATAGAGTGCATGTTTTGTACCTGGTCTGCCATAACAGGAATACCAATTACTGGTACTCCAAAATGCAGCGCTTCTATGGTTGATAGCTGTCCTCCATGAGTAATGAAGAATTTCAGATTTGGGTGCGCTGAAAATGAATAAAATAAAGCTTCCAACAGAAACATGATTGTGGGTTTTGTAAAGTGATATCGTAGATTGGTTATAAAAGAAAACATTAAATATTAACGAAAAGCACGTACAACTATTTAATGTTGCCGTAGATTTTGGCTTACGACCGTGGCGTGCGTACGTGTAAGGAACCCTTATGACACATATGCACTCTTATAAACGTTATATCAACGTGTACGTAGTAGTATACGTAACAGCGTACATTACTACGTACGAGTGTAAAAGACAATTAGTAACAGCTTTTCTGTTGAAGTTCATATATTTGTTTAAAAATTTGTTGAAAATTTGTTCGTAATATATAATAATCTTTTATAAATCAATAAAGTTTGTTTGAGTTTGAGTTACCTAAAATGCTATGTTGTGGCGCCCATTTTACAAAATGTACATTTTCCGGAACAAAATTCAAATCACTTTCGAATTTCCAAATGACCGTTTCATTTAATGTGGCAAACATTTTTAAAAGAGAATTCTGCATAAAGTGACTCATACCAATACTTTTAAGACTTGAACCCATGCTAAAGTATATCACACCATTTTTGGCTTCATCCATAATTTTTTGAATATCCTGTAATAAAATGCTTCAATTTAAATAGACAGTAATGCTTAATACTTTTTCAACATATTGTAAGTTGTGAGTATTACAATGTGGTGGATAAAATTTTGGGCATTCACATCCATGGGGTGGGAAGTTAGGGATTGTGTTGGAGTGAAATCAGCATTGCCTAGAAAGAGCTAAAATAACAATCTGCTGTGTTATGTACTGGAACAGTAGTGTAAGCAGAACCCCGGCCAGTCAGAATTCACTCACTAGGGAGGCAACCCGCATGAAGCGAGAGCTTTACTCGTAGCAACTAGAGCTGTTTGCTACGTAACTAAAGACCTTTTTTACTTACGCGCCATTAACTATTTTGTGTATACCTTGGGTAAAGGTTGAACTTCAGGTTTAATGTGAAATCCGGCAACATATTTAGCGTTTTGCGGCAATCTAAATGCAGTCCCAACTGTTGGGTGTGAATTTATAAGCATAAAGGAACCATTATAGATGGCGTCTTCATATGACGGCAGAGTCACTCCCCGTTTTTCAGCAAACGCCGAAAATATTGAGTAATAAGCAATCTTTTCATTTGGTGTCACGTAAATGCTGAAAATATACATTTGGTTAGAGTATATACTTGACCTATATTAATGATAATAATAATTTAAATGCATAAATAGGATCCTTAAAATATACAGTATTTACAATTTTCGTAACCGACATAGTAACAATAATTATAAATGAATAAAAAGAACATTAATTTTGGTCCCAGTGGCAGTGTATCTTTACAACTGACTGCTTTTCCTCACTGTATTGCGATATTTATTTGTTGAGCGAGACTAAGCGACAGCTAAAGGGCTACCGGTACTAACTACTGAGCGCGCTTAAATCTTTAATTAGCGCCCGTGTACTTGAAACCCATGCATTAGAGACCATCCCAAGGCAGCAAAATGTAAGTTGGAGGAAGGATTCTTATACTCTGAAATAGCTTAAAACCGTTTATTATTTTATCTGGCCGCTTTCGATTGGTGATTTGATGCGTGTTGGTTACAAAATGGCTGGAACTTTGACGAAGGAAAAAGAGCGGCGTATGACGACGCAGCGCGGTGTGGTGAGAAAAACGACCCGCACTATTCTGGCAATAGAGGCTATGCTTTCCCAGACTACTTCAAAACCATAGGAACATTTATAGGGGTGCATATGGGTACTCCTAAGCGGACTGTGATGGCAATGCGAAGTGATTCAGGATAAAAGGGTGCCCGAGCTTGGCAAACGTTTAAAAGCCCGAGAGGCCTACACCCTCCGTCTTCTTTTCCGATGAGTAGGGATGCCCACTATTTAATGACGTGGATCGAATTTAATGAAGTGGAATAAGTATATAAGTAAATAAGTTTAATACCATGATGATCTTATGTTCCAAAACAAACGTATTTTATTTTTTTATTTTACGATAAGCATTAAGGCAATTGACCAATGGCTTCCCTAGACCTCAGTACCACCAACCTTGCGCGGTTTCTTATTGAAGTGTGACCTTATAATTTTGGAAATCAGATTTACTTAAAGAGATTTTTAAATTTTGTTTAGTTAAAATGTGTAACAATCACACAAGGGATCAGCTATCACGTCTTTAAATAATAAATGAGGTCTGGGTTCTATAAAATCTAATTCTCTCTAATAATTTATACAATCAGGCATACGATAATAAAAAATGCATCATTCATTTTCTTTTTTTATTTTTCATAAGACAAAGGCAAAGGCCGAGAACTAGCAATTATCTCACGTGTCACACGATGTCTTAAAGATATTAATTATATAATTAAAAGAAACGCTTATATAAGTAATTACTTATTATGTATTAAAACATATATCAGACACTAGTTTCACCCAACAAAAACTACATCCAAAGTAGTAAGTAAAATTTAATAAATAATATAACCAATTTACCTAGACAATATCTTTCGATGAATAATAACAGCGAGCTCTTCAAGCCTCTGCCAGAAGGTAAAAGGTGTATCATTATGGGAAAATAAATCGACGTGGTACGCTGGGCAAGGTACTTCATCAATTAGTTCCAGTGATTGCCAATAAGCTTCAGTTGTCGAACACCAAATTAGTGGACTCTCAAATATGGATGCAATGCTGAAACGTCATCATAATGGCGAAATTAACTTTATTAGTACATTAGTTAATTGTTATATATGGAGCTAGAGATAGCGCGTCAGAGGTTAAAAAATCGACACATAAGGTTATCGTACAATCTCATACCTGGCAATAAATCTTGAAGCCCGGAGTCTTTAAAAAAGAATAGTAAGTGTTCCTCTATCTTTACTGTTGCATATTCTAGACTGATGTGATTCGATTGCGTATTATTTGATTTTGGTAGCAATTTAGCCAACTTTTCAACCTTTTTAAGTCTTCGCTTCAGATTTCTGAATCTGTTTTATGATCGTTTTCAGATGATCAGCCTCCTGTGCCTGACATACGCCTTTGACTTTTTGGTCTATGTCGGTTTCCTCACGATGTTTTCCTTCCGTGCGAGCAAGTGTTAAATGCGCACATAGAAAGAAAGTCCATTGGTACACAGCCGGGGATCTAACCTCCGACCTCGGGGATGAGAGTGGAATATTAATAACTAGTGCAGCCAATTCCATACATTCTAGGTAAGGAGGTTGTTATTAGTTTCTGGCTCGTAACTGCTTTTTGTAATATGCAAGAAACGTGACGGAAACTGTAGTTGACTTTGGACTTACCCAGCTACAAAGTTAGAGTAGCCCCATTCAACTATCACAGCATCAAACTTTCGCTTCGGATCACTAAATAGCGCTTTAACGTTTGAATTATGAAGAACTTGTTTATGAACCTCAAACACAAAAGACATGACGAAAACAACATCTATTTTTTTTCCTACAAGGTCCTTGATGGTAAAGCCATCCTCTGAAAAATAATTGTTATACTTATAGAGCCGTGTACTATCCATGAAATACACAACATAACATAACGTAACGTAACAGTTCGTAACAACATTAAAAAATAACATAATATAGGGTCTCGGGATTGCAAGATTTTGCGTTTTAATCTTAATCCGAAAATACACCCTGATTACAAATAAGCCAAATCCAAAACCCTTATAAAAATAAATCAGTGGTACTACAACCTCTTCAGGTCTTGGGCTCAGATTTCTGAATCTGTTTCATGATCAATTTTTGAATCTAATAGGCAAGTAGGTGATCATCTTTTTGGGACATACATGTCGGTTTCCTCACGATGTTTTTCTTCACCGTTCGAGTATATGTTAAATGCACACATAGACAGGAAGTCCACTGGTGCACACCGGGGATCGAATCTACGACCTCAGGTCAGGTCAGATGAGAGCCGCACGCTGGAGCTACTAGGCCAAACCCCTTATAGATAAATATATAATGTGAATTACCATCATTTAGTGAAGCAGATTTAAGCCGTATACCAATTTCCGAAACATCGATGTCCAAGGTAAAGTTTTCACTGCGAACTTGATTTCTTGGAAATGACGTAATATGGACAACCTAAAATATTGATTTAGGAATAAACTTTAGAATAACATTCAATATTAACACATTCTTATTGCTCGACTATATTTCTACACTAAATTTAATGTTCACGGACTTTGAATAAGCCCAAATATGATCTGGAGTTACGGGGCAACAAGACGGGTCGGACGATTTTTTTTCCGTAGGGTTGTTTAATAAAAAATCATACTGCTCCGCTTTCTTATTCTAGATGAATCTATGAATAAATACGTTTGTGTTGGTCAATCCGAATTGGAGAATTATTATACGTTTGGGTTGGTAAATAAATGTGTCGCATATATTACAGTTTAATGTAGAATTTACCATTAATTTTAATAAACAACAAACCGGCAGCTATCCATAAATATACGCCAACACTTCGAGAGTTATATTGTATACTATTATAGGCACGTAAGTCTAGCGCTGGCCGATACGTGGAGAGGATTGCTGCGCATGTGTACTGTGGTGCGGGGGCCGGAATGCGACTGGAGAGCCAATCGACGCTCTTCATTCCGCTAGCCCCCCTCAGGTACTTTATTTTTTACTTCTGCGCAATAACGGTCAGCGCTAGAGTTTCGTGCCGCTACTTGTACTAGCTGACTCGGCTAACTTCGTAACGCCTTACAGTCTAATAATATCGAGTTATCGTCATTTAGTAAATTTTAGTTAAACTTAATTTGGGATTTTATTAAGATAAAAACATGAATACAATTTACTTTGCAAATACAGAAATCTTTTATTGCTTGCCTTTGCGAAAGAAGAATGCCAGTTTTATATAATAGGCCTCTTCTCTCTACCGATCATACCATGATATACAAAAATGTTTGATGAGGTAACACATGTCTTCGATCTAGATCAAACCTTGGTTGAGTTATAAGTATATAAGTGAAGTAACTAATACGACTTAGTTTTTTATATTTAGATTACATCATTCGATCCATCCACGTTGTACCATGTAAATAGGTAAAAAAACTTTTTAAGTTAAACGGTTTTATGTTAAACATACATTGCAATGTTTAAGATAAATGTACTAAAAACAAAAAAATAATAAAATAGATTCAGTCATGGGAATTATAAACATATGCATAGACTAGACTAAAATAGAACCGTGAGGCACGTCAATTGTCTACAAATTATCGATCTATGTTTAACATAAAACCGTTTAACTTAAAAAGTTTTTTTACCTATTTTTATTTTCTAGTTTTTAGTTTTTATTTCGCATTCTGTTTAATTCATTTAGTGCTTCATTATTGCAAGGTTTCTTGCCCGTTATTTATAGTATATTGTATTTTGCTTGTGGAGCCCTTTCATTTGATACCCATATTGATGGGATTGATAAAACCTACGTTATCCACCATTTTGTAGCGGCTGCCATCTTGGATTTATAATGATAATGAATAAAAACATAATTGTATTGTCCCCAAAATCCAAAGTGTATACAAAATTTCAGATTAATCGGTTGACAGGAAGAGGGTGAAATTTGAATTACTAAATTTGACCCAAGAAAAAAAAAGAAAATAACAAACGGGGTGAGCTAAATAAACCGTTTAAAACCGTTTAAAACCGTTTAAAAACACATGTAAGGTCGTGACTGAGCTCCAAGTATGACTACTAAATATCTTTAAATGTAAAATTAGACAAAAGTTAATGTAATGTTACTCACTTCATGCCCAGCAGCCAGAAGATTATCAACAATCGCATATCCAAGGAGACTGTGACTCTTTGAAGGCAACGGGAAGAAAACCAGGACTCGATGAGCCACGAATATGCTTGCGTATATTAATAACAGAAATATTATTTTGTAAGCCATACTGAAATACGTTGTAATGGATGTACTAAGTGAAATATTAGAAACTCAAGCGATAATCACTATTTTGTTGCACAAATTGAATAAAATTATTTTATCAAAACTTTCTTATACCTATAATACAAACAATAATACACAAGTTAAGTTAGGTATTTAAAATCTGTGTTTAACTAATAATCTAGGTATTCTCTCACGTGATAAAAGCACTTGGCCTTTAACAATTTAATCACTTTCCTTTTGAAAGAATCCACGTCATTGATCTATAACCTCTAGGAAGGTGATTAAATACTTTAATAGCCATGGCGTAACAGTTTTTTGCATACATCGTGGTGGAGCATGCGTACCTACAGGCGTTATGGATCCCTCGGTAGGTTAGTTTCTTATTTCTTTCTAAATTACAGCTTCAAGGATATATACATACTTAGTACTGTCAATATACCGAGTTCGTAAAATAAAGGTCCAACGCCCATAATAGCCCTAATTTAAAAAAAATAATCTGCGTAATTTACGTCAACCGATTTTCCCCATAAAAGGATACCATGGCGCAGAACTGAGGCCACGTAGCCATGATAAGCAATAATTGGTTCGGGTTTTGAAGCGACTTAGCGACTTCGGCTCAAGAAAAATATAAATCTATTAAGGTGCGTACATAATATCGATAAAATGTACTGATTCCAAGTAAGATTTTGGTCTAGTGTTATGCCTAGAAACTTACTTGATACGACTTCTTCAATTGACTTGTTTTTATAAGAAATTTTGAGGTTATCCGGTTTGCTATAATTATAATTCCGAAATAAATTTTTCGGTATCCTACAAACCATCCGCGGAAGAAGATACAATTGGTTGGGCAGCAAAATATTACATTTGCATTGAAGTGTAGGTCTTATTAATTTAATAAGACCTACACTTAATTTGTATTACTCAAATATATCTTTTCGTATCAAAATTTACGTATGTACCCCGTTAATGATCCTTTTGGAATCACCCAGATCTTTTGACACAAGTAGACGACGAAATCAAAATTAGCTTAGAATCGCTTCTTAATATGCAGCTGAACGAGCAATCTTGGACTCAAACATCCCTGTTCGTCCGTTATGGTGGTTTAGGGATTCGTAAAATTTCCAGTGTCGCTTTACCCTTCCTATCTTCTGTCGATAGTTCAGCAATCCCTTAAGTAAAATTTTAAGGGCATCAATCCAAACTTTCAGATTGCTGGTTTGGACGCTAGAAACGCTTTCTTAATTGCATGCCCGGGTCAAGATTTACTATTTTCTCTAAATTCACAGAGCAGCTGGGACGATATAAACTGCAAATTTACTTATGACAATCTTTTGAGGTGTAGCACAGGTTCGGTCCGTGCTTCGCTGCTGGACGTGGGTACGCATAAGGCCGGTTACTGGATTCACGCTTACCCTTCGTCTAATACAGAAACATTCTTTGAGTATAACAAAGTCCAAATCTAAGAATGTCTACGGCTTCAGATCTGCGCTCCTGATAAATGTCCCTGTGGCAGTGATGTCGACAAGCTAGGACAACACCGACTGTCAGGGCAAAAAAGTGCAGGCCGCTTCCCGAGACATGCCGCACTTAACGATACCGTATGCTGGTCCCTTGCCACCGTCAACGTGGCATGTCTACTTGAGCCATCTGGTATTGCAACAGACTGGACGGTATGAGTTTTATTCCATGGAGGATGGGCCGGGTGTTGGTATGGGATACAACCTATTCAAAAAAACTGGGCCTTTCCTATTAACATGGAACCAACAACAGAACTGGTTCGGCTTGAGAAGTGGCTGAAAAGCTAAAGCATTTGTTCCATTCAGTGTCGAGATCCTTGTTCCGTGGGGTCCTAGCGCTATAAGGCTTTCTAATGAAAAAGCAAAAAGGTTAGTCGACATCACAGGAGCTGACATCTACCTCCGACAAAGACTAGTAATTAATCAAAGATGCTATTCAAAGAGGTAACGCTGCCAGTATCTTCGGATCCTTGTCTAAAGGAACTCCTTTTAATAATATATTTTAGTTCTTATAATTTAATGTTATATTATTTTGATATTAATTAATTAATTCAAATATACTTACTCAAATATGTAATACATATTATATTTTACAGCGTACTTAAAGATAATGTATCGACTTTATGCTAGATCTATTATTAGAAACTGTCAGGTATAATATTTAACTCTCATATGTCTAGTTAAAAATAGAGTTTGTTGAATTTATGTTTTATAAATATTATAGATATTTATAAACTGTAATTTTTGGGATAAATTCATTATATGAAATAAAAATGGATGAAATGAGTTTAAGTAATATTAATTACAATGTTGAGCGTAACAGTGCCCAAATAATAAAACTACCCATAAAAACAGATATCACTCACCTTTGATAACTTCAAGGATTAACTGCCTTACTTTACAATCTTTTAATTTAATTAACGTATTTAATGTAACAAGTATTTAATGTTAAAGAAAAGAAATACCGTGCTACCTGTTACACACTTAATCTATGTATAACGTAATAAATTGGTTATAATAGTGTGTTCATGCAACAAGCGATTTTATAACACGTATAATTTGTCCCCATATATATATTGGAGTTATTAACTCTATGCTTGTATTGTTTTAAAGTCGAATTCCATTTATTTGAAGACGTGAGTGAATTGAAGTCATTAAAATATTTGTTATACCTTAAATTTGAATGGAAAATTGTGTAAATGTTTATAAAATTGAGGGAACGTTGGTAATTAAACTCTTCCTTCTTAAAATAAATTTTATTTTCGCCTTTGTGGTTAGTAGTTGTCTAGTGTTCATATAGATTTTGTCGGACGGTTCCTTCCCCCTGTTTGGTAGTATGATACTGGTTGTCTTTACTAAGTGCTAATCAACTTATAAAAATAACTAATAATTTATATTCCAATTATATACAATAAAAAATGTAAATGCACTTTTGATACAACATTTTGACAACTAAAAAAATCTACTCGTATTTAAGCTTTTAATCAGTAATCATTGGTAATTCATGCGCCTGCGTCGCTTTATTAGTATTTTTCCTGTATTTTTTTGTTATTTTGTAGGTATTAGTTAAAAACAGGATAAAAATCTTTTCAAAAATTTTACCCTGTAGAATACTACGTTTGTAGAATACACAGAATTTCTATTTTTTGCTATACAAAATTTATATAATACAAATGAGCAAAAAAGTAGCTAGCTTATTACAAAGGAAGCACTAATGAACTAAGTGAGGGATTTTAAGATAGACGGAGGCCTATGGAGGTACGGTATTTTTGAAAGTTATCTTCCAGATATTATAATTTTGATTGGTTTTCATTACTTTTACATGATGCAAGAAACTCTTATAAAAGAGTTTTATTAATGTACAATACACATACTTAATTAAAAGCCAGATAACATATTAAATATAAAAAATAAGCATCCATTACCAGTTATTAATTCATATTTAAATTCCTTTTTCATTCTTCAATGTGTACGACGCACTATATTTAAATGTATTACCCCAAACTGTCTGTGAACTGGGTATATGTTAATGCCATTTTCAAGGTTAATAAACGGTTATAAGTGTCACGATTTACTTAACTAAAATTGAATTTCCACAAAATTGCGCAAAATTTTAGTACCATCCAAAATAATTAAGGTTTTTAAAACATACATTCTTTACATTTCTACAAAAGATGACATATGATGTTCTCGGAGTCGTTCGTTGTAAATTTGACAAATAAAACTACTAGTACTAACATTTGACTTAAATGAAGATTTATAAGCCCTGTGATAAATGTAGATTATTATTAAATACCCTTATTAGCTTCCGTACAGATGTTAGTATTATCAGAGAGTGACAAGAAATAGTTGAAATTACTCCTAAATTAAAAGCAATCGACGGAGTTACAGTTTTTCAAACGAATCATTAAAGATATAACAACAATATTTTTTTAATAAACGAACAGCAATTAATATAAAGACCAAGAAAATGGAATATATTAATTCTTGAAGAGGCACATTCAAAATGATTTATTTTGTCTTTTCCTTCTTTATAGGCCGACGCCGACACCGCTTACAAATCATAGGCCGGAGTTTCTTCGTTAAGAGGTATACAACTATAACAATCAGCGCTAATAAATCCAAGTAAAGCTTTTTATAAAGGGGTAAAGATATTCCTGGTGATCTCAAATGGAGTGCGCCTCCCGTTGCAATCACATATTCCACCCAGTAGACCAGGTCCTTGCCTGGGGTCACTTGACGGTTGTGGTATATTTCTGATAATTCTTTGGCTTTTTTCGTGTACCTAAAATTTAGAAGAGAAAGTAAAAAACTCAATATAAAAAATTACTTCGCCATAATATCATGTCATCTTTTCATAATTCATCTGGCCACATCGACTGACATGGAATGTTTAAAAAAAAATGTCTACAAAATAGATATTATTATGTTAATGAAACTGCTTTTATTCAATGAACGCCTATTATGTAATATAATATTTTATTAATGTCTTCATAAAGAACAGAATTCTAAACTCTATATGCCACAATTGTAGACGTAACTATTGTAAATAATTTGTGTAGTAGCAAATACTCACATTGGATTTGTCTTTATCTCTTTGATCGCAGCTGTTAAATCAGAAATGATGCTATCTTCAGACCACTTTACAGTGATCCCAAAGCCCTTGTTGCTAACTGAATTCATGTTCACATATTGATCACCCATAATCGGAATCCCAATGACTGGGACTCCAAAGTGAATAGCTTCTGTTGTTGATAGCTGGCCACCGTGTGTAATGAAGAATTTGAGGTTTGGATGAGCTGAAAAATGAATATTAAGAAATTTTATGGTACTACACAGAAATCAACTTGCCACCTGCTAAAATGTGCCCTATGTTTCCACATTATCATTACCAACTGGAGATATGGACATGTCAGGACATGAGAAAATGTACAATCGGGCCAGGAAATATACATACCTAAGATACTCTGTTGCGGTGCCCATTTTACAAGATGCACATTATTAGGAACATTTTCTAGGTCATCTTCAAATTTCCATATCACTGTTTCATACAATTTTGCGAAAATTTTCAGTAAATCGTTTTTCATTTGCTCACTCATATCAGAACTCCTGAGATGCGAACCCATACTAAAGTATACCACTCCATGTTTAGCGTTGTCTATTACATTTTTCAGGTCCTGTAAAAATATAAAAATAATGTTGTTGAGCTGTATACGGCCAATTAATTAAAATAAAGACGTTGGCATTATACTTAAACATTGGAAAAAAATGTACATTAGATGTTAATGAGAACAAGAACAATTGGATGTGTTTTCGTCACGTTTGAGTCGCGTGCTTCTTGACGATCGCATGACGTTGGGCAAATTTATACTGCTCAGTTATATTGTACAACTGTATTGTAAGGTAAAATCTTAGGTGGCCTTATTAAACTATCATGATAAAGAACATCAAGAACGTAATTTGCAATATTTTAGGACTGAACGAGTTCTTTAAGTCTGTGCTGCTTTATGAAACGTGGAACGTCACCAAAGACATCTTGCACCGACTCCAAGTGTTCGTCAATCGCTGTCTATCTTTCTTTGCACTATTCTGGGTATCTGCTGGCCTAAAAATCTCTAACGAGCAACTTTGGGAGCGCTGCCGAGAAACCCCGATCAGTCAGCAGATCAAGAGGCGCAAGTGGAATTGGATAGGCCATACACTTCGAAGGGATCCCAATCATATTACCAAGCAGGCGCTTGATTGGAACCCGCAAGGAAAGCGAAAGCGTGGCCGACCCAAGCAAACCTGGCGCCGTACAGTAGCGGACGAGGCTATAAGAGCTGGTAAGACTTGGAGTGAGGTGAAATACGAGGCCCAAGACCGAACGCGATGGAGACTCTTTGTGGACGCCCTCTGCCCCATCTAGGGGTTATAGGACATGAGAGAGAGAAACGAGTTCTTATGTTATCCCGGTTCTATACGTAATTAAAAGTCCACTTCGTTCATTCATCCTCGAAGCTCTTCAATGACCAGGACGTGATAAATTGTATCTTTAGTACATAAGTTCTCATGTGACTATTTAGCTATTTACTCGTATGAACTTACCTGTGGCAGCGGCTTAACTTCAGTACTGATATGATATCCAGCAACATATTTGGCGTTTTGGGGCAGTTTATAAGGAGTCCCTATAGATGGATGGGAAGTAATTAACATCAAGGATGCGTTGTAAACCGCCTCGTCATAGGTAGGCAGAGTTACGCCTCGTTTTCTAGCTATTGACGTTAATAATGACTCATAGATATTCTTCTCTTTTGGTGTTATGTAATACCTGAAACGATTAATTTCGAAATGTTAACAGCTCGTTTTAGTGGGTACCAGAAATTTTTTGGTCAGAAGCTAAAACACAATCTCCGTAAAATCTTTAATAGATCAACTAATTGCTTACAAATTTTAAATAGAAACGATAGGACACGTTGCAAAAGTATGGAACTGTTAGGAGCATTGTGTTCATTTGATTTATGTTTTGACCAAAGAGTTATGAATATTTAAGTTAAATGCATACCTGGATAGTATATATATCTTAACCATTGTGTACAGCTCTTCAGTCCTTTGGTACAAATTAAGAGGAAGTGAATTAGTCGAAAAGAGGTCGACAGTATAAGCTGGGTTGCTTGGACCATCAATCAAATCTAAGACTAGCCAATGAGCTTCTGTTGAAGCGACCCAAATCAGTGGTGCTTCGAATAATGGTGCAATACTGTAATTCGAAATTAGAAAATTTTATTAGACGTTTATTTAAAGACAAAGTCAAAATTAATTTAACCATTTTATACACTTCCAAACATCAAACAAGAAAATTATTTTATTACGTACTGGTGTAGCTTATGCTTGATGTAAAATAACCTATGATATAAATATACATACGTGGGTAACACTAAAGATTTTAGAACTGGCCAGTTAGAAACATTGTTAATGAAAACTTTTTGTAATTTTAATTGTAGAACTCTTTGGTAACCTAAGGTAGTATATTAGATTCATTTGTTATTTGTTTTTGTGAATTGGTGGCAAATCTAAAACTCTGATTACATTTCAAAGTGAACCTAACGCCAGAAAATATTCGGTCAATTATTTATTATGACATTCGTTGTGGGCTTACTCAACAACAAGCATTTCATAATGAAACCCCATCTTCTACCACTATTTACAATTAGTTTAACGAGTTAAGGCGTGGGCGTAGCAATCACGAAGTTGGTCCGCGTGAAGGACTTCCTTTAATAGCCTACTGAAGATTACATCAGAGCTGATCTACATATAATATAGGAAGAAAAGAGAGTGACATATCAGCAGATACGGGCAAGCCTAGGCATTGATATAAGTTACGTTCAAAAAATATTACACGAACATTTAAGCGACAGGAAGATTTGTACCACATGGATTCCTCATACTGTAACCGACAACCAGAAACACCAGGCATGGATTGATGTCGTCAAATGACGTCACCACGACAACGCTTCAGCGCACTCCGCAAAACAAACTGTTGATTATTTGACTATGGCAGGTGTCAAGATAATGAGTCATTCGCCAAACAGTGCTGACCTGGCGCTCTGCGACTTTCATTTATTCCCAAGAACCAAAGATAACATTCGAGATATTCGCTTTACGAGCCCCGAAGATGCGGTGAAAGCGTACGAAAATGCCATGAAAGAGACCCCTAAGAAAGAATGGGCCCACTGATTACTTCGGAAAACAATAAAAGTATTGGCAAGTTTCTACATAAAGCCGTTTTTCATTTTCTCATCATCTTCAGTGTTACCTAGGTATGTAATGTAAATAAATATATCAGGACTATTTTGGGTAATTGTTGCCGTGGAGAATATTTTTCATATAAGGAAGCGAGAAAAGTCGAGACGCGAGGCAGTTCCCGTTAATTCAAATGTTGACTCTGAGTCATTTAGAGCTTTTTAAAAGAGCGCCTATTATTTAAATGCAACGAAGTCGCGAGCCTTCTAACCCGTGGTGAGGCTCATTGGCCTGCTGTCTATAAAAATGATGACTTAGGTGAAAAAACGGTCAATTTAAATTATTACTTTAGTAAACACTTTTCTTGTTTTATATATATTTGCCAATAAAAAAAATGTAGGCGTTACAAACCCCGCAATAAATTTGGAGTAGAACCACTCCATGATGACTCCGTCAAACCTGTGTTTTGGGTTTTCAAAATATTCTTTTACGCTTGGATCTTCGATAATTTGTCTGTTCAGTTCGTAAGTATAATCCATTAGAATAATATGGTCTAATTTCGTTTGCGCAAGTTTTCTTATTGTAAGGTCGTCTGATTCTGAAACAATGAATATTGTTAGTAGGTGTTGTTTAATCGATTAAAAAAGCTGATCACCACAGAACTATGTTTATTTGTAGTTTACAGATTTTTTAACATATTTCTGCCCCTAACATATGTTGCCCATATTCGGGTCTAAGGAGTGTCACGATGTGTTCCTTCACATACAAGATATCCATTGATCAGGAGTTTAAACGGACGAACTTAAACTTGAGACTTAGACTGCTGTAATTATCGATTAAAGGATATAAGCGCGTTTTAATTTTTTGACTGCCCTGAGTTGTTATCGCTTTTACTATTTAAGACCCCTTCATCACCCAATACAAGGCAAATCCAATTATTCGAAATTCCTCGTTCTAAGACCAACTATTTACGAAACTCGGTTATGTATCGCATACCTACAGATTACAACATAAATTACCAGCAAATCGATATATTTAATGTGACTAAAAAATTCTTAAAAAAATATTTAAAAAACTCAGGTAACTTTTACCAATAATGGCTTTGTTTGCTGTTTCATGTTGAATATATGTTTTGATCTACCAATCAATCAATCTTACAACTGTGCTTTATGTTTATATGTGTATTCCGTTTTGGCTTTTGTGTGTAATGTAATTGTTTGGATATTGTTTAATGATTAGCTGTAGGAATACTTAAATAAATAAAATAAAATAAAAATAAATAAATTAATTAATTCAAATAAAGTATATGTCATAACTGGAATGATTAAACGTCTTAAGCCAATACTATTTATAGGACTAAATCACCTTCATCATGAGCAAACTCTCACCTACATAGGGTACATCACACAGCAAAGCCGAATTAGGTTTTACGATTTAAATATTTATGTTTTATTATTTATTCATAATTGTTTGAACTTTTTTGTATATATTATTTATACCATGTTTGGCTATGTGTTTGTATGAATTAAATAAATCAGTAACCATGCTGAATGTAAATTCTGATAATGTAAAAAGTACGCCCTTGACTTGAACTGGAAGTAGAATATGTAAATTCAACATATTTTCTGTTTACGTATACTTGATTAACTATATGAATAAAATTATTTTGAGTAATTAAAACTTAATAGTATAGTTATGATTTATGAGTATATTTTATAGCCGCATAAATGAGAGATATGTTAATATGAATCTTTAGGCATGAAATTACTAAATTAATCAAATTAAATTTGAGATTTCACCTTTGCTGTTTTTTTTGTACTTCGTGCGTAGTTATTTTATATGCTGTGCGTTTATCGTGCTTCATGAGTGGTCAAATCTACGTCATATTTTAAAAAAATGTAAAAACTACTTACGTGTGTAAAGAGATTTCATTATCCTATCACCTACTTTAGAAATATTTATCTCCAATAAATTTGGTACAGTTTTCTCTTTTGGGAATGAAGTTACATGCACAACCTGTAATTAAAAAAAACATTGGAATTTAAGTACTTAAAATTAAGAAGATAACATCCCTTAAGAAGTAGATAATAATTGTATCAATAAATGTATGAAAATACCAGTGCAGCTATAAAGTTTTAATAGTTCCATTATATATTTGAATGGGTGACGTGAGTTTGCTACAACCATAGTAAATATATTAAACTTTCAAGATTTAGCGATTTATTACACATATTTATGTTTTTATAGCTATTAAGTTTAACTAAGTATTACAAAATTAATGATTCATAGGAAAATCAGCAAGGACATCCTAAATCATAAATATTGTATACATAATTGCTTATTTTTTTTACATATAAGGCTTGGCAGTTTACTTAAATATGAAAATCAACTGTCATGCAGATTCCGAAATTCATCTAGAAAAATATTAAAACAACACCCTCCAGTTGCGGACAGTCAACATTTCAAATCTTAACTTTAATAATAACTAGTAAATCTAAATATACAGGATACAAACAAAAAAGAATAACATAAAATATAAAAAAATAAAATAAAATATATTTATTATTCTTAAAATATTATTCGTATTTCGGAACATAAATTCAGCAATGTATCACTTTTTCCACATCATTAAATTTGAACCTGTAGGCATCCCTACTTATCGGCAAAGAAGACAGAGGGTGTTGGCCGAGAGAAAAAGCCGGCGTAAAAATCTCTCGGTACTGTTTTAAAAAAGCAAATCATCAAACAATTCTTATTTTAAAACAAAAGCCTTAATTTGGTGATGTTACTTGTTTCGACTATGTATTTAAGTGTAGGGTTGTTCCCACGAGAATGTAAGTGCCTGCACCTATTTGTGCACCCCATGCCTTCAGCGGATAGAGGATCTTTGACAATCCGAGACAAACCTTTGTTGTTAATTTATATTATTATTGAATTAGTTTTTTTTTCTTCTATATTCGAACATCTGATACAGTGGATAGTAATAACAGTTGAGTAAACAATCGACTGCCTTACATTCGTATAAATACTTTAATATTATTTGTAATGTTTGACTTGCATAATCTCACAAACAAATTTACGAAGTTTAATTAATATTCTGTTTCTGTAATATAAAAAATTATATGGAGTTTTGGTAAGTTTGAATAGACTAACATCACGTTACTGTCATAACACTTAGAATTTTTAGATGAATTTTCGTTTTTAAAAATACCAGCAATTAGACGTACAAACTTAAGTCGGAGAACTCGCAATGCTGCAAGTCAAAGATATACAAGATAATGTCAAACCGACGAGCAACGCGAAGCGATGAATGAAGTTGAACGGAATCGATGGAATCAAAATCAACAACAACAACAACAAAGAAATGTTTTTTTTCATGGGGAAATGCGTTACGCATACCCTCCCGCGGCACGGTTGCCTGTGAAGGGTTATGTGGGACTCGCCACTGTGCATACCCACTAAAACCCCACGGAGCCACGAACAATCGCCCGAGGCAGGACACGGTAACAGCTTAGCCTTGTCCGCATCCAGCCACGCGATCAACCGTTAAAATTCACGGTCCTCTGCAGCCATGAATGATGTGGAATGGACGTTGATTCAGCAATGTTTGTTGCTGAACGACGTTGAAACATAAAATGTCAAAAGTCAAACGTCAAAATTTATTTAACGTTATTGCCAACGCCGGATAATAACTCCAAATTTTTGCAAATTTATTTCATGGATTCAGCAAGACAAGTCGATCTGCGTTGTGCACACAACAGTTCAGTGAAAAGACCAATTGTGGAACAACTCCGTTTTTCCATCAACAAAATGAATTGGTTGCATTATTCACGAACGCATTGGACCGTCGTGGGTGACAATTTAGAAAACCAAGTTTTTGTTTTACGCAAAATGTAAAACGTACGCGTGTATCCGAAACATATCGATCATATCATGCGTAACAATATCTTATCTTATTTTGGCAAGGTGAAGATGGGTATTATTTTTCGATGAATATGATAAATCCAGTCACAGGTCTCGAAACTAACAAAAAAGTTAGTTCAATGTATATTTATTCATAGAGACTGATGGTTCGGGAAAATGAGGACAATCATGTCTTAAAATGGCAGCGTCTCTTCAACTAATATGCTGTGGAAATGTACGTAAAAGTTATAACGGAACGATTGACATATATCAGGTTCATCATCATTCAATTCATTCATCTTCGGGATGCCATAAATGTAGGTAGATCAACTGTTCTCCCAGCAACATACGTCGGGAGTCCGCGACATATGCATGAATAATGTCGTATGTACGTCATTATGGCACACCAAATTTGTTTATAACGTTGATATGCAGTCCACAGTGGAAGAAATAAACACTTAGTTAACACAGGGCAAAGTCTGCCGGGTCCGCTAGTTAGTCAAATTGCGTCGTGTATTTTAATAGTTATGTTGACTTTGTGATTACTTTCTCACCACCTTTGTTGAAGGCGTTATAACGCGCTTATCAAGACACAAAAAACCAATTCTACTTAGGGTCCTTTAAGAAAAGAGAGAACCAATTCTTAAAAGGCCGGCAACGCACTCGCGAGCCCTCTGGCAATGAGGGCGTCCATGGGCGGCGGTATCACTTAACATGATGAGAGCCACCTGCCCGTTCTAAAAAAAACAAAGATTTCAATGGCTGCGTATCTTTGATCAAAATACTCACTTCGTGTCCTGCCGCTAAGAGATTGTCCACGACACCATGACCCAAAATACTGTGACTTTTTGTGTTCATAGGGAAGAATACCAACAAACGCAAAGCATCACTATATGATGTAAATAAAAGTACACCAAGGAGACAAATCTTTAACGCCATCTGAAATAATATATACATACAATTTGTACATAGGTATACAGCTAAAGCGGTAGAAGCTATAATATCATAGCTAATAGGGCATAAGGCACAAACAATATATTCATATTAAAGCAATTTTCAGTCTAATATAAAATAATTATTGGTGAATTATTTCTATAATACACGCGGAGTAAGCGTAACGAAATGGTTCTTTGAATTTTATTACAATATTATTCTTTATTAATTATTTTAACACATATTATTTTAACACATTACAATATTTAATATTTTACTATATTAAGAAGTATGGAATGACTTTTGTAAGAGCAACGAGGTCACACTTACTTTTACACTTAACTTGATTGCGAATGATTTCAAACGAATGTTGTTTTTTGTCCTTAAAATTATTAAATAGGTTCGAGGCAGTTAAAAATTGGAACAAAAGTATCGCATTGAATTTACCTTGATTGATATCACTTTTATTTTACCTAAGACATATAAAATCGCAATTGTATATATTTATATAAAGTATAAATATGTACATATAAAGTAATAATGTCTCGTTAAACAAATTTTATTTATGGATCCAACACGAAACAACATAGAAAGAGAGATACAGACTAGCCCCATATTCATAGAAACTAAATTTATCTAATAATTCTGTTATCTCAGTCACTTGCGTGATAAAAACATGTCGTGCGCTAAAGTAAAACATGCCACTTCTTTCACGCAAATGTCGTTGACGTGTGTCAGACACAAATGGCCGACTACTTGCCTATCAACGGAACGCTGCAGCAAAAAGATTATTTCGAATTTTAAAGCTTAGAAATATATTGAGTTATTCGATCAGACAAACCACGTAACTCAGCTATGTATATAAAATTAATCTTTATTATTTATTATTCCACTTCTTTTATAATTCTGGAATAAATTTGCCTTACAATCTGAGGTAATTTTTTTAAACTTCGCCAAAAACCTACCAAATTCTTAATACGAAAACGTAGTTTTTACCTCGATTTAAGAAAATTCCAATAACTTCATGTACCTCACTTAATTTTAATATAATTACAAAGACACGTCCACTGATGCAAACAATTATATTGCAACTGCATGCGAATATAAGTCATACGTTTTTTTAGAAAAGCAATTTCTATAAAAAGGTTTACGTTTCATATTTGAAAACTTCAAGAACTTGAAGGAGCATGTTTAGAATTCGATGCGTTCTATTGGGCATGAACCCATAGCTTCGCCGTTCGTAGACCAAATGTAAACTAATAAACAATTTAATACCTAGTAAAAATATTTTTACCAATACACACGACAAGTCAGCTTAAAATTATATTGATATTTTTGTAACAATTACATATTTTTCTAGCTGATTATTACGACTTCCATAGCATATATTTTTGACTTCGTCTTCTAGGAACTCCATCCAAGTGGTTATGAACTTTTATTTTTATTATAATAGTCTGTGATATGGCTATAGGAAAACTCAATGGTATGTTGCATTAGTGCTGATTCATGTAGGGAGTTTACCTAGTTATATAGACTCATAAGTTTATTTCTTTATATTTGTTTGTTGATTTATTCTAACACGTAAAATGAATTCACAAGTTGTTTTACACTTTGAAAATCTAACTGACTTTAAAACACATAAAAGGTAACGCGACTGACAAAATTGTAATTGTAGTACTCTACACTTTCTCTTTCTACTCCTGACCAAATCTTTTTTCCGTCTCTTATCCTTTTTCCAGTGTTTGCGGACCTATTTAAAAAAAAAAACCTTTATTTTGGAACATAAGATCATCATGGTATCACTTATTCCACGTCATTAAATTCGAGCCTGCTGGCATCCCTACTCATCGGCAAAGAAGGCAGAGGGTGTTGGCCGAGAGAAAAAGCCGGCGTAAAAAACACTCGGTACTCTTAAAAAAAAAAACAAATCATCAAACAATTCTGCAATATTTAAAAGAAATATAGCAGATTAATTAGAAGTAGCCTGCCCAGCACTAGTCCCATACCCTTTTATCAACTAGATAATCACTAACTTTATAGTAAGCCTTTTTACACAGCTTTTCTATATACACATTTCTTAAATTTAATAAAAGGCAGAGATAAAAGAGCCTCTGGGATTTTATTAAAGAAGAGTATCCCTTTTCCCAAAAAAGAATTACTAACTTTAGATGGTTCTAAATATTCTAACTATATCGTCGGCACCAATGGGTCGGAAATCGGAATGTAAAACTGACCTTGCATTCGTTTACATTATCTTTGAGCAGCGATTCAGCGAGGGCGGGAGATGATTGAAGAGACTTAGTAGTTGAAATTGTAATGTCAGACAAGTACTTATCCAAAAAAAAATCGTTATCTCTTCGTTATATTTGATTATAGTGTTATCGACACATAGTTCCATATCTCGATTGCGACCTTTGACTCTTCCAGTGTCACTATCAATTATCTTCCAAGTCATTGTAGTTTTATTTGTATATTATAGTTCTATTTCTCAGCTCCTCGTAGAGTAGGGCAACTAATAATCTCCCACTTGCCCTTTCGATTAGCTTTCTTAACGTTAATATTTATAGCCCTATCTCTTTTATTTATATTTGGTTAACTCCTCTCCCTTGCTCTTTGACATACATTACATTTTTAATTGGGCAGTGTCGAAGGGCCGAGTTTGGGATAGAACTGGGAGGATAAAACTTGCTGAGTTTCTTGCCCGTTCTTCTCAGAACAAGACCTCCTGGTAGTCTTGCGAACGGATGGCGTAGTTTTGCTCTTTCGCGAATTTTGTAAACGTTTTTGACATTCATAAGCATGCCTTAAGTCGCATCTAAACTGAATAAATAAATTTTGTTTTTTTTCTTGATTTCTTTTTTTTTCATAATTGGTTTTAGTGCTTATTATTTCTTCCAGGATTTTTCTGTTCTAATATTGAATTTTGTATAACTTAGATCTGTGAAGGAAATGATCTGGCCAAGGTATGTATATTCTTGAAGCTACTTAATCTCGATTTCCGTTAAGTACGGGGTTTCTCAAGGTTTTGGTTTTCAGAGACTTATTCACGACTTTCTTCTAGGGTCTAGTCTTGGGTTATCGACGTTAGTTCATTACGTTACATAATTGGATAGTAAAAATATGTCATCAGGGAATCTGAGAACAGCGCTGTGCCAATCTAGATTTTGAAATATATTTTCTTGAACTGCCGAAAAAAGACTTGTCTTGCTTAGAAAAGGATAAGAACTTTTGTTTCTCGAAAATTGTTACCTTTCTACGCATGAATAGGATTTGAAAAAATAAAACTCCATATTCCGTGGAGTACTGAAACTTTCCCGTCGAAAATGAAAGGATACATAGACTATCGTTTTATACTGATTGTATTCTTACTTGACACGAAGAAAAATAATTGTACTTACATTAAGATACATCTTGAACAAAAATAAGGAAAAAATACAACAGACTTTTTCATTCTTACTACGTTATGTAAATAATTTTTAGTTACTACATCATTAATAAAAAAATGTCACCTATATGCGTGCGTGTAAGGTATGTGAGAATCAACATTTAGTAAGTACCTGCTATAATTCCTGAAATATAATAAAATTAAAAGTAATGCTCTCCTATATATTCAAATTCTTTCCACTTACCTTGTTTAATGCTGAATTGAAACTGTCTACATTTCAAGTTAAATGTTGAAAGTAATAAACCAGTGTTGAGCGCCATCTATGAATATTAATAATAACTAAGCTTTAACTAAAATCTGTAAATTTAACATATTTTATGTTCGTAGTATTTTGGATAGATGTCACTTTTATAAATCAACAAAAGTAAAAAATTACCAAAGATGACATTAATTTAATCATTATCCTTCTCTATATTATAAGATTTCTTTCTATGAGCTCTGTCAAATATACATTTTATGTAAGCATGTCATTTAATAATTAAAAGGAGATTTAGAATTCGGAGGATACGTTTTTTTTTATTTAAGAACTTTATATATTATATTATATATTTGTAGAATATTTTCCATTTTATTGATTAATAATATTTAAAACTTACGTGTATAAAGTAACTCAATTTGGCCACAGATTTTCGAATTTAAATAAGGGGTTGGTGAAAAAGGTTGTTTATAAATAATATTATAATTATTAATAATATGTTAACCGAGGTTATCCTATATAGCAAAGAAGTTAGAGATTTTTATATTAAGACCTTTTAGAAAACCGGAAGGACGATTTAAGGTGTATTTGCTGTCTATATCTAAGATTAGGGAAGGAATGGAGTAGTTTCCAGTATAACTTCAAAATCGAATCATTATAAAGGAACAGTCTTAAACAATTCAAAAATCGTAGTAGGCTCCGATAATTAACAATGTTTCTTATAAAATTTTCAAATTAAAAAAGGATCACTCGTTTTCTTTCATTCGTTAAATATAACTCAAAATAGATAATTTACTATACAGGGTGTCCCAAAAGTCGACGTCAAGTCGAAATTTTCTTATAAGTGCTAGGTGGTAACCACGCTGTGGTCATTAGGAACGTTTTGGGTGCGCTAGAATAGTTTTTTGTAATTCCAGAGAAATTTTTAAAAACAGACTTTGTTTAACAAAATTTTTTTTTATGGCCGATCTAAGAAATAATTAAGTAAGTGTTATACCACGTTAGAATCCTTATTAAATCAAAAACAAACAAACAAGCAAACTTTTAAAGCTGCTTGCCAAACTGGAGTGGTACATTTTTTTTCAGGATGATCAGTTGAACTAGTGCGAAAAATTAATTTTGAAAACTTGGTACGGTATAAAATGACATTTTCCATCAATGTGGAGTGATCGGCACAGGGTTTAGGATCATAGGTTACATAAAGCACTATTCGGGATGACGTAAGAGAAAAAAAATTGGCAAAAAGTAAATATTTGTAACAACAGGAATGAAAAAACTGTCACATGGTGTACATTTTCTGGTATAAAAGGAAAATTTCCATAACTTCAAAAATACATGACTTAATTTTTTTTTTAATTTTTCTGATAACTGGTGTGGCATTACCTATGAGAATATTTCGACTTGACGTCGACTTTTGGGACACCCTGTATAATGACTTTGTCCTTAGTAAGAGTAAAGTTAGCCTACCTTTTAAGGACATTTTGCTATGCTACCCCAGAGACTATTCGGTTTTCCGAAATTAAAACTGTTTAGGTTTTTCTGTGAATTTTACTCTATAGCTCAGTGTTGAAGTCATAAGTTTTTAATTACAAAAAATAGGGGTTGATAGTAGAGTGGTGAAAATTCGGTTGTTTGTATTTTTGTATGCTATACCATGTAAAAATATAGGGTTGTCCAATTTTCCAGATCTAACCAACATACACAAAAAAATCCAGTTGAATAACAAACACCGTGCCTCGAGAGTTTTATATATTAGATTGTCATACTTTCATTGCACTTTGGACCAAATTAAGTTGCGGTAAGTTTAAAACTAAGTTTAGCTTAATACTCTAGTGTCAACTTGCTAAGAAGTTGGACAGTGAATTTATAATTTGACTTGGAATTATTTGTTTAGTATGGTCGAAATTGTATATTCTGATATAAATAGTCAAATAGGCATTCAGCAAAGAGACCGCCTTGATAAAGAGAATGTAGAATATGACATGATTTGCAATCATATATGTATAGATCCTGGCCTCAGATTTTTAAATCTGTTTCATGATCATTTTTAAATCTGATAGGCAAGTAGGTGATCAGCCTCCAGTGCCTGACCCACGTCGTCGACTTTATGGGTCTAAGACATGTCGGTTTCTTTACTATGTTTTACATCACCGTTTGAGCATATGTTAAATGCGCACATAGAAAGAAAGTCCATTGGTGCACCGGGATCGAACCTACGAACTCAGGTATAAGAGTCGCACGCTGAAGCCACTAGGCGAACACTGCTCCTTATACTGCAGATAAGAGTTTCTAATAAATAATTTAACTTAGACACATGAAGAAGTTTTACTTATAAAATAACTAGCGACCTGCCCCGGATTCGCACGGGTGCAATGCTGATACTAAATACACTACAGAAAATCTGTGAACGTTGTATATAAAAATGTGGGTTATCCATAAGAGATGGACATATACGATCACCGACTTTTCTGTAGACCTTTTCAATGTGTACAATACTTAGTACATTATTTTGATAAAACTCGTAGGGTTCAGCCTGCGTTTGCAATGTAAGCGGGAAAAATGGAATTATTTACGACATCACATTAGAAACCTCAAAAATAACAGTACTTCTCCAATATTTAATGGATGTTATTATACATATAAACCTTCCTCTTGAATCACTCTATCTATTAAAAACGTATCAAAATCCGTTGCGTAGTTTCAAAGATTTAAACATACAAAGGGACATAGGGACAGAGAAAGCGACTTTGTTTTAAACTATGTAGTGATGATGAGCTCAATGCACACTAAGTCATAGTTATAATATATATGTAAAATCCAATTCGCTTTCGATATTCAGGAGTCAACTCTCCACTCAAAAGCTAAAGGTAAGAGTTACACCGCTAGCTTAATCTTAATATATATAAATCTCGTGTCACAATGTTTGTCCTCAATGGACTCCTAAACCACTTAACCGATTATAATAAAATTCGCACACCATGTGCAGTTCGATCCAACTTGAGAGATAGGATAGGTAAGATCTTTAATAATTATTCGCAATTTTATTTTATGGCAAATTATTTGTTTATTATTTGATACAATTCTAACAGATGGCGCTGAGTTAAAGGTAGTTTAGTTTAGGTCCGTGTCGTGGTACCAACGTTTCACATAAGTTCTCCTACGGTTTCCCTTGATTAATTTACTACTATGTAATATAATAAAAACCTTAGCCACATCAACGCTTGGCCGAGTCTGCTAGTATAATATATTTATAACTTAACTTAATAATAATAATAATTATTTTTATTTTTTTTTTATAGAACAGGGGGCAAACAGGCAGGAGGCTCACCTAATGTAAAGTGATACCGCCGCCCATGGACACTCTCAATGCCAGAGGGCTCGCGAGTGCGTTGCCGGCCTTTTAAGAATTGGTACGCTCTTTTCTTGTACACGCTCATGTATTGAGTTTTATGAAATAACCAAGATCTATAGAGTGAGTTTCATTACTGTGTCTTAACTGTTGGGACGCGGCTTATTTTCTCATTATCATTTTATGGCCAGCAAATGCTACCCTGTTATAACCCATCAAACCCCTACGTGTCAGGTTTTTGGGAAAATGTATGGAAGTTAACTTATTTAATGATTAAACAATAAATATATATCTTCATTTTACATCTGTGTTAATAGCTTAGGTTTGATTGCCATATAGGAATCTGAGGCATTTCCACTTCTTGACACGACAGAAAAAAACGCCTAAAGAGGACACATGAACATAGTGTCAAAACATTATAGAACACTAACGCCCAAACCCAATAACATCTATTTTTTACCATCAGAGATAGAAATCTTAATACAAATATCGAAACAAGTGGCTAATAACCAATCGACGGATTGTAATAGCCATCAGTCGATACAAGCTATCCATGGTAGGTCGGATCGGTTGATGTGGATGGACCTTTGTATCAAAATGACAGTTACACTGTGCCAATATCCTGTTTTAAGATTTTAACTTACACCTGTTTTTAAAATAATTAAAAAGCTTATTGAATGGTTTTAAACATAGATGTATAGAGGTATATTTTAATATTATTTGTTTTATTTACTTCATTTGGTTTATATTGATTATCAAATATGAGTGAAAAGAAGGAAGAGATTGCATTCTATCCGTTGCCAAAAATGGATTGTCTAGGCAGAGTTTGGTGGAATGCAGATAGGAGATCGATCTACTGTCATGGTCTGAGTATCAGATAGTTTTCAATCTGAGATTGTGTATTAATTATTGTGTTAGGACTGTTAATGAACATAACCTTAGTTTAAGCTAATAATTAGTATTGTAGAAGTCAGCATAATATTACTTATAAGTTATAATTATTGTATAGCCTAGATTGTAATTAAAGTCGCACTCTTTTTTGTGAACATTATTGTAGGAAAAAAATAGGTTAGATATGAAGCGCACATTACGTCATCAAACAATCTTATAAGAAAAATATTTTTTTAACTTTTATAAGAGATTTGATAACGTAATATGCGCTTCAGCATTTATCTATGGTTTAAAAAAATATTTAATTTAATAGTGTATTTGCTAATTTTAATTTTTTATTTGTTGTTATAATGTGTATTTTATCTTTTACAATTCTGAACATCTATTTGTTATCAATTAAATATATTATAAACTAAAAAAACAGCGGGACCTACAAAATCGTGGAATTTACTTATTTGCGATAAAAATCGTAGCATGGTCGGGCTTAGCATGACCGCAAAACTAAATATTATAATAAGCATAGCATTAGGATTCATAAATTCATAAATTAAATAAAAGGTTAGAATAGATTTGCAGAAGAGCTCCTAGAACAAAAATAGAAATAAAAATGTGATATCTGATCAATATGCACTACTCATTTCATAATTTCATCATAAATTTACTTTTCAATTAAAAATAAAATTCCCATATTTTGAAGTTTGTCCCAAGTTTTTCTTTGAACGGAATTTTCAACTTCGACCTTATAAAAACAGTCGGTGAGCTTTCAACTTTATATCCTGAGTCTGCAGTGCATTCTGAATTACTCCAGAAACGAGTTTATGAGTAGAATTCTCTTGGGAGTAAAGTTTTCTATAAAGGAAAAACCGATAGACTTAAGATTCCCACTTTAAAATACGGTGTTAAGGTCCTTGAAATATTTTCTCCTACGTTTTATAGTATGGAAATTATAAACAATTAACGACGATTTACGTACTTTATCCAGAAAAAATAAGAAATATTTATTAAAACCCTCAGAGCTAGCTCACATAATTTCTTCAATTCTGCATGATGCTGATGCAACACATTTCGTAGAATTGTACGATGAACTTATAACATCCTAAATCAGCTATAGGTGTATAAAACTGCATATGTACCGAATTACAATCGCGTAACTCAGTTTTTTTAGTTGCATCAACTACAAGTTCAAAAAGATTTTTCGAAAGGGCTCGATACTGTACATGTGTGTGTGTGTGTGTTTAAATAGTTTTCATCTTATCTACAAACATTTTGAATAATGTTATAGTTATTATGTATACGCCATATTATCACGTTTTATGAGCTTAATAATAGTTTAAGCACAGGGTATACGACATAACATTAAAGAAGGCATTTAATGTAATTAACTTCTAAGATAACGACGCCAGCAACTAAGTAGACCTAATCCTATGATTAAAGTGACATCTTTTGCTCTAGTGCGCGAGTGATTTATTTTGCTTCAGATTCTTCATTTTGTAATTACTATCAATACTCGTATTTAATCTTCTACAACTACTAAATATTATTACAGTATTATTTGCGTATCTCCTCGTTTTGAGTTAATAATTTTGTTCAACCACACAGATAAAGTTAGTACGTATAGATAAAAATTTGATATAATAATACAGTCAATGTATTGCTCATGATAATTTAATTAAAATAAACTTTGGCCAATGTAAATCCAATAAAGTGTTTCAATTTAATTTTCCAAGAAAGCCATTATGCTGCCTCTAACAATACTGCAATACCTATCTTGTTTTTACGAATTTTAATATAGCTCTATTAAAATTCGTTTTGGGACCTAACACAATGAAATGAAACAACTACAGTAGATATGAGTAATAAAATATTATAATACGTATACGTATTCATTTATTATAAAACTTGAAATGGTTATGGACACAGATTACAGATACGTAATCCTCACTATTTAAAGTCGTATATTTATATATGTATATAACAATCAAATTTTTACCCTTATTTTATGTAATACAAACGTAATACAAATACAAAAAAGGCTAGTTATCGCAGCTCATGGATACCCAGTTCAGTGGATAGTCTTTTTTGAAAAAATTGGAGGTCGTATCTTCCAGGAAGACTTCCGGATTCAATTCCGCAGATCGCCAGTTCTAATAAAATGTCTTGCGTATTATAATGAAGAATATCTTTATGGAAATTATGAAATGCAAATTTTCGATACTAAACTGTTGTTGATTATATGAGGTTTGATTGAACAATAAATTTCGTATAAATTTTGTATAGAACGGAAATCTACAATGTTTAACCACATCGTACACAGTGTTAGCATTGTGGCTGGAACTAACAGATTTTTATTTTGCATTTGTATAGAATATAAAAAGATGAGTTACTATATAAAGGATATGTACCATTTATTTGATAAAATTGATTATTCCTTTACAGGAGAGTGATGGGGGTAAGAGTCAGAAACAAATGTTGCGGCTAAGTCTTATGTCCGTCAAAAAATGTAGAGTTTTGAAATGCGGTAGTCAAAGTAATAATAATAATATTTATTTATTTCTCACAAAAACTTACAAAAATATGTTACAGTAATGTATCTAAATAATTGTCATTCTTCTTTGGAGTGATTGTATAATATAATAAAGTCCCTGCAATATATACTAAGACCCTAGAAGTATGGCAATGAATTGAGTTTATACTTAATGAATCATTGTGAAGTTAGTCAGATTTGTTATATTTATAGTAAGTACCCAAATCGAATTCTTGTCAAGAGAGTTGACCATGTACGAAAATATGGTTATTAATGGGTATTTCAGAAATTTTGTTGCCTGTATGATTTCATTAAGGCTTTGGGAAAAGTTTTTAAACTATAGTGGAACAGTATAAACCATATCTCATATATATGCCTAATACGTAATTTCACATTTATATCGAACCCAATATATATTATGTTTTTATTTCAACAACTAGTCTTCGGAGCAGACCGCGGCGCTCGGTGAAAAAATTACTCGAAGCAAATCGTATTACCTACGCTGTGATTTTGCATCGAAGACTTAAAACTATAGATTCATTCGTTTAAACTATGTCTCAAAGTCCTGTAATGAGTTGAGTTCAAGAAAAAACCAAAGTATAATTTGTATCATTACCGTAACCGCCTAGTAGGCATCTGTTTTATTAATATTGTTTATATCTGCTGCTGCAAATCAAACCCAGGAAATAATGGTTATACGATAACCATGGAGGCATATGTCGATTCCAACGTACGTTTAAAAAAATCTATGTAGTTTAGGGTGTTTAGGTGACCGAATACTGAGCTAATGAATTTTTAAAGAAGATACTTTTTTAACGGATTGAAGCTATGTATTATTAAATTAGTAAATATAATTTTAAATTTTTCCGACGTTTCGCGTGCTTTACAGCGTGCGTGGTCACGGTGACTGAAGACAAAAGTTGTTGAATGTCAAAAAAGTATCACAGCTGTAGAAAATGTTGTATTATCTGTATTTATTTTCCCGGAAAAAATATGTTTAAATAATTATAAGTTTACAATAATACATAGCTTCAATCCGTTAAAAAGTGTTTTCTTTAAATGTGTAAAAGTTATGTTAATAAAAGACAATACTAATGGATTTTTTTCAAAAACTTTATTCACATTTGTGTAAAATATTGGTACTTGTATGTGTAAATAATTTTTACCATGAATTTCATTACTGAAGATGTCTAGAAATTTATATCAATGGAACTCATTAAGCAGTCTCCACACGTATACAAGTTTGCCGGGAACAGTATGTCTCACTTATAGCCTTGTTCTTGTACCTTTTTCAAGAAATAATCTACACATAAATCGAGTAACGGTTTGTTATTGATTTGTCACAAGAGAAAACCATTTCTACTTTTTCATAGTTCTTTGCATAGCTTTTTTTATATAACAGGGTGGCAAACGAACCTGCGGGACGCCTGAAAAGGGCAGTCATCGCAGCCCATAGACACCCATTTTTAGTGGGTGCGTTACCGGCCTTTGAGGGAGGAGTACGCGTGAATTTTGAATAGTTTGAAGTCGTATCTCTCAGGGAAGAGGACCGGGAGTCGATTCCACAGTTTGCTAGTTCGCAAAAGAAGATGCCTTGTGAAACGGACTGTTCAAGATTTCCAGCCATCAAGGTGATGTTGTTGTGTATATAAGTAATATTTTATTTGATAAAAATACAAAGGAAGAGCAAATTTTGTGTGCTGACCACGACATCGACCCTGTTTTAATTAAGCCTTAGTTGAACCGCTAATGTTGTGACCCGCACTTCTGTTTACTGTTTAACATTTGTTTTAAATCCGTACGGGTTCGACAGTTATTAGGATACTTTCGGCTTTCGGCATCTCTTAATTTCCGCTTTTAAAATTAGCTTACGATTTATTTTAACTCTAAACTCAATTTAACGAATCTACAGAATCATCATACATCTCTTATTAGGCCGAAGTTATACATTATTCTAGAACGTAAGAGTAACTTATCAACAGCAAGGTCACTCGGAGACTTTACATCGCCTCGGTAGCTTGACTTGGGTTGGTTGCCACTCTCATCCATGAGGTAAATTGTGCAAATTAAAATACAAAAATCATTTATTCATGTAGGTAAAATAATGTACACTTATGAACGTCATAAAAAGAAATATACATTGAATGCTTTTAATTTTACATTTATTAAATTAAGGGTGTAGAACGGAAGATAAGTACTGGCATTAAATTGTGCGCATTTAACAGTCGTTAAAACGGTGAAAGAAAACATAGTGAGAAAACCGACATCTCTTAGACCGAAAAAAAGTTGACGGCGTGTGTCAGACACAGGAGGCTGATCACCTACGTGACACCGATTGAAAATTGATCATGAAACAGATACAGATTCATACCCAGACATATAGAGGTTGTAACGCTATATTTATTTTTATTTTTAGCGTATTTTTATTTTTTACATAGTGTATTATGCTTTTGGTTTTGTTCTTAGTATGTAATTTTTTATAGGTGTTAGGAATGCAAGAAGTAAGTTTAGTCCATAGACGATTGGGGCGCAATACTCACATTCCACAACAAAAAATATATGTAGTAGCATCAACAATTAATGTTACTGTCAGCTGCTATTGTTCATTATCACTATAATATATCACAGCTATTATATTTCAAAAACGTCAAAGTCAAATCAGTTCAAAACCGTTAACACGATTGGCTATTTATGGTGGATCTCTAAATTAACGACAATTTAATTATCAATGATTCCACGCTCTGTGACATATAATAAAAATAGCTGTACATACATTTACGTATGTTGGAACAATAACGTTACTAGCAGTAATATTATGACAAAGATATTGTAATAAGATAACACGCCACGCAATATCATAGACAAATTACAGGTTGTAAATTGTCAATTTATCAACAGTGCGTTGGATCGATCGTTGAGTTCAGTTGCTCTCTGAGCAGCGATTGCCCCGAACGTGCGCAGCACCGACTGACGACGATAGTGATCTGGCTAATATGGAAGAGGCATCTATGGAACTTATAGTCTGCGACGTATATTTCTTTCATTTGTAATATATGAAACGTCCTTAGGAAGAATCGATTAATAATATTTTGGCATAATTCGTAGCAGACGCACCACAGCGTAGCATGAAAGGCAATACAGTTGGCGTAGCGTATACTTTGGATTCAATTCGAGGTTACACGATAAATCGTAGCGCCAGCTGAATGCGACGAACCGTTCAGCGTAGGCGTAAACGGATAGAATATTATACCACAATCGTTGAACATTCACTTGTTTTGATCTTTAGATTAGCAGCTGCACGAAATAGTAATACATTGTAAAAGAGTACTGCGAAGGTGTATTTGGACGAACATTCATATATGTTCGTGCATTACTTAGCAATAGTATAAGCAACGCAGAAGCAAGATTAACGATATTATATCGTACGTATTGGGGTTTTCTCTTAAATATTGGCTTTGGGCCTAGATTTTCTGTAACACACTGTAACCGGTTTTATGATTACGTTTTTTTTCATTGGGCGACTAAAATGCGTACTTCAAAAGTAAAATACACAAGGATAAGTGTGTGTAATTGGAACTCAAACACGTTCACATAATATGTTCGTTCTATTGCTTAGCAATAGTATAAGCAAACGAAACGTTATTACATCATAAGTATTTGGGTTTTTATTAAATATTGGCTTTGGGTTTAATTCTTTTATAACACACACACATTTAAATGCCGGTTTTAGGATAACCTTTTTTTCATAAAAAAATAATAATAAATAAAAAATAAACAAAAAAAACTTAAAAAAAAAAATATATATATATATATATACATATAAAAGTACAAAAAAAAATAAAAATAATATATAACTCTACTTGACCCCACCACCGGATTGACACTCCGGACCAGACCCCATCGGCTGCGCGCAGCGAGTCGAGCCATTGTGCCTCGCGCGAAACAGCCCCCACCAAGGGCTATAAGCCCGACCCCGTACCGCCCTGTATCAGCAGGGCGCGAACCAACACACCACCCGATGGGGCCACATGCCCGTGCGGGTTTAAACATCCCCCTCTCGAGGGAGGGTGTAATAATTACCAGACCCAGGTTTCTTTCATAATAAGCACATCCTTAATAGAGCTTATAACTTTACGCTCTGATAACCGTTATTTAGGTAATAGTTGTTTATGTGAACAGCAAGCGTCCCTTTATAGTTACAACTTTAGTGGCTTTGTATGGTCAGTCGTAAAGATACTGAACATTATGACATGTAACTGTAGGCCCAAATTAAACTTTTTGATGACCACTACTAAACTACAAATTTTATACAAGCATCGTGTATTAGTATACATGACAAATACATATTGACTTATTTAAATTATGTTTCATAAGTTTTGTGTAAATTGATATTGTCTTAACTTTGACTTGCTTTTATTTTTTTGCATGTTTGTAGGTAATGTACTTAGTGGATATAGTTCTGCGTCTGTCATTAATTTTTCACTATAAGAGAACTTATGAACTCAAAAATTGTATTGATCGTCTCGTCATCGTCATCTGTAAAGTCTAAAGCATTAGTGGTGATTATAATAATTAAAAATTAATATAAAAATGAGAAATAATGTTATGGTTATTTGTACCTTAATGATAATCTCTACAATTATCAAACATACGCGAATTAATGATCCTTATTCTTCCCTTATCTCGTCCAATAATACCTCCTCATTTAATTATATTATTTAAAGTGTATATAAGTTATTTCCATTTTTATTAACAACTTGGCAGTCTTGAGTAGCCTATTAGTCTTCCTGAATGTCTCGTTATTAGATAATTTGTAAAGTGTGAATTTTGCACTGGCTTATTCATTATAAAAGTATTTGGACGATATTACGATTTAATTTTTCCTAACGTTTTTGGATCTCTACTAAATTTATTCGATAATTTTAATGAATCTCTTTTAAAATTAATATTCAGGGATTCCCGAAACAATGCCTATTATGTACTGTTTATAATATAAATCTTATAGACTTACATAATTTAACAATACAACCGCTTGGTCCAATATTTCCAAAACCTACGTAATCCATACATATGCAACATTACACATTCTATATCAAGTGGATTTTTAAGTTCTTTTACAGAATAAACTTATACTTTTTTGTATTATGAAAATTCTGATCGTAGTGTTAATAATTTTATGAAATTATTTTGCGATATGGAAATATCCATGAGTCAGTCAGTTTCTCACAATAAGTATATTGTATACTGTATACTGTTTAAGATTCGAGTAACGTGCGACCAGTTCTAATTAGACCTTTATTCGAAGTTCGCCAGACACGAGTTTTGTCTTGGCTTCGTGGAGTCCGGATAGATTTCTTAATCAGTTCCTTTTTGACTACACTTTATGTTTATTTTATATAATGTGTACCTCAAGATTAAGATTAAGTATATATTTTATAATAACTACATTACATAACATAACATATTCTACCTCGCACAAAGAATTAGTCTAGCTATTCAAAGGGGGAACGCTGCCAGTATCTTCGGAACCTTGGCTAAAGGGACTCCGTTTAATAATACATATATTTTAATTATTTAATTTTAAGGTTACTTATTAGGTATATTAGAATTACTATGTGTACAATTTGTTCAACTATATAAATGTTACTGATTAAAAAATTTTTACGATTAGATTAAATTTTTTATGAAATAAATAATTTTATAATAAATATATAACTATTTCAGTTCAGCAGGATTACTCCGTATAATCGATAATAACAATAATAGCGGAGCTACAACCCTATACAGATTGCATCCGTTTTTTTGTTTCGTAGACAGTAGTTAAGCCTTCTTCTGATACATGACTTTTTGGATTTGAGACATGCCGCTTTCCTCACAATGATGTGTTTTCCTGTACGAGCGAGTGAGATGAAAGTCTGCATACTGAAGTCACTAGGGCAACACTGCTAAGTATAATCGATACCTATTTCAAATATAAACGACACTATGTAAACTATGTATTTTAATAAATATTACAATTGAAACCGAATTCGTTGATGTCGAATTCATTTTTTTAAATTATTTTACCAAAGGTATGTTATTCTGAAATCCATAGATCGATCATCGACAATAGGCTTGAACAGGACCATAGATGAGAGTCTTGAACTTGCCTCATGTATTATTTTCAAAATGAAAATCAATCAGATTCAGCTCAAACACAGATCCATTCTATAATTAATGTACCGACTACGTAAATGAATATGTTTAATGTAATATGAACCATTAATAAAAAAAAATTCCTCAAGAGCGAATGCAATAAAGTGACCATACAAATTAAACTAGGATACAAAACAAGTGCTAGGTTTTACTGCAGTTTAATTTTAAACTCTTGAATGCTTTGCATCGGATGCAATTTCACGGGACATTGAGGCGGGCTGCAAGTTAAATTAATACCTCCAAACCATTTATCGCTAAGCGATTTTCTTAACATTTTGCATATTAACTATTTGAAACGAAGTATTTTTTGTTCTAGCAAGGGATTGCAATGTACATACATACATTTGTTAGTGTAGTGAGGTTACAATCCTTTATGGGTGGCCTCAACCACAACATCTTGTGAACAACATCGTTCGCCTTCTAACGCAATAATTTATCTCTTCGCGTGTGTTCTTTAACGTTGTGGTGTCCAGTTGGTCATGACTTTTATTGCCTAAGTGTCTAATATTCGTTTTAGGCGGCCAGTCTTTAGACAATTTTAGGTTACTTATCTATCTTGTAACGTAATCAAAGTCAAAGTAAAAAATCATTTATTCATATAGGTAATATAATGAACGTCACAAAAAAAAGAGAAATATACAATAAATTATTCTAATTTTACATTTACTGCCTGTTCTCAAATCAAGGGAGTAGAACGGAAGAGAAGAACTGGCAATAAACTCTCCGCCACTATTTTAATGAGGTAGGTACAGAGAAATATTAATGAAGCTATTCAAGTCTTGCAAGATATGTATGTGTTTTTTCTCGTATGCAAATAATTCAAATAATGTTAAATTATCTTGACCCATAACGAGTTAAGTGTTTCGATCACGTGAGTTAATTATTACGTACGAAAGTAGTCCTAGCTCTGAATGCTACACGTAGAACTTAAAATTTTTTTGGGAATAAAGTATTTAACGATATTTTCAATATTTTAAACGTAATTACTGGAATACCTAACCAAAATGTATTGTTAGGACAATATTCAGTGCTTGAGCTTTAATAAATGGATTTCATCTTTATCAATTCTTCCGGTCCCAATTAGACAGGCTTCAAAGAGGCCAATATTTTTTTATGGACGTACTCAAAGTGATCTATTAACTCCAAAGAAAAAAAAAAGTATGAAAATAATTATATTTAAAATATTGATTAATGTAATGCACAGCTAGGCCATTTTTTCACTAATTAATTGTTTTAGAAATATGTTCTTTTTTTAATAAATTTTTATTTTATAAATAATTTTGAAGTTTAATGGCATCCTGCAATCTCTCCGCGAACCTGTAGGTATTCTAATTATTACTGAACTTAATACATTTATACATAAAAGATTTTCTGATTTAATTGAATTAAATCATCATCAGTTTTCATTTTGGCAGGGATTTGTTATATGAATCCGTCCATCCTGGTCTCTGATGACGGGGAGCTCTCTCTCTAAGTAAGTCATAAAGACGTCGCTGTCTATACCAATGACTTCTTTCGGCCCACGATTTTTCGATATCATCTGAAAAATACAATGTCTAAATTATGTCATCTAAACCGAATCCAGCGGCAGTGACAAAATCGGTATTTTGTTTGAATAGACAAATAATTAACAAATGGCAGTACGACATAGTATTTAGTAACTTTACCGTAATTCACGGGTTCATTAGCTTGGCGTAGCACACATGATATAAGATTGAACCAAGTCCTTAATTCAAATGGCGAAACTATAATTTAAAACTTAAATATATACGTAAAACAAATCACCTATTTGCGATAAGCTATTATTAAGAAAACTCACGCATGTATGTATCATGCTTCATTCTCGGCATACAAGACGTAGGATAGTAATTCAACTGTTTTTGAACGTGAAATTTATTTAAAAATTCAATTATCGATAACACCATTATTTCCAAACCATTTCAGTTAAATCCATCGACCACTAAATCCTAAATCACGTATGCAATCACATAATAGGAAATGCAAACCACGAAGCAATACTAAATGCGAGTCAATTTGGTGGATTTAACGAGTATTTCATTTTAGTTAGCCGAGATTGAACTTAACTAGTCCAGGGTTTGGACTAAAGTACGATAATTTTGATAACTGCATAGATTAAAGCTTAGGTTGATTAACAGTGAGTTCCATTTATATAAAAAAAGGCATCTACAGGACGTATATGTACATAATAATTAAACTTACAAGAAAACGACGAAGCGAATTTGAATCAAATGTCATTGATACCGGTTCAAAATCTTTTTATGCATACACTAGAAAACAATTCAGCTCTAAAACAGGAATCCCATCTGTTTTAAAAAATGAGGCAGATGAAGTTGTTGTTGAGCCAGCATGATAACAGAAATGTTTGCTGATAACTTTGAGTCTAACTACTCAGACCCAGAACCTGATGGACGTCTGGATCTTCTCACGCATTTAATAGGTTATATATATTAATTATTATAGGCTTACCTTTTTATTGGGTTTTAAATTTTTGTTTGTTATTATTTTTATTTAGTATTATTGCTATTTTTTTTTAGATTTTGTTTTATTATATTATATTAGTTATAGTAACGTTTGTTTTAAGTTTTTTTGTTTTTTTTGTTAATTGTTTTTCATTTTTTGTACTCTACCCTCTGTTGGTGTTTCTTTACCGTTGTTTCTCATTAGGGTTGCCTGGAGGAAATCGCTTGTAAGCGATAAGGCCGCCCTTTGCCTTATATCTTTTGTAACTGTTTTTTTTATTTTTGTTATGTGTGTAAATAAAAATAAATAAATAAAATAAATAAATAAGTAACGAGAAGATATTTAGCTATCTATCTATTAAAAAAAAATACAGTTGACGAATTCTACAATACGGCGCGTTTTTTCTAAATATTCTATTATATTCTATCTGTATGAAGGACCTTATTTTTAAGGTAGGTAAGTTTTCAATACGTTAAAATAGTATGAAAATTGCAACTAGATCAGATTTGTTTAGATTCCCCTTGCTTCGTTTATAATATATATAGGTAAAACGAAATATTCCTTCCATTTACTACGCCAGGCATCTAGTCTCAGAATACCAGGGTATAACAATTGCGCCAAATTGATAGTACAGTAGTTTCGGAATTCAACTTCAATGTATATTAAATTAATCTCTAACTAGCCATGCGGTTATTAAATTTGTAAAGAATGTAATAGAAAGATAAAGTTATATTGGTAATAAGTCTTAAATCATTAAAAATTAAAAGTACCTATGGACAATGTAATGTAAAAGTTTGCTGTTCCTGTAATATATAAAAATAATGGATTTTGTAATCATAACTGTTTATTGGGAACAGTTTATTACATCATATAAACAGAACATTTTAATTAAGTCCCATTAACCGAATAAAACTAAAACTTCGTACAAATAATTAACATAGGTACTCATTGTTTAATTATGCTGTAATTGTACCGTTCATTGCATCATTAAACATAATTAACAACTAATGGTGTACATAAATTCGTTTATGATGCACCTAACACTGAGCTGTCTCTTCAATAATCTTAAATTGTAGTAAGAGTACCAATCAAGCGCAAAAGTAATGAACGAAAGCATAATTTTTAATTTGTTGAAACTTACTGAATTAATTTAAAATATGACAATATAAATATGAGAGACAGAAGCTAATGTGGTCTTATTGTAAAACTACTTTGTTATTAATATAGTAACAAAAATGATATATAAATAATAATAAATCAGGCGGTAAGCTCTAGAGTGGTTCGTTTGTGCGTGGTCTGTGGTGTACGTTCGTTTTACTAACATTAAAATAGCTTTGGCGCCTATAAAGATAAAACATCCACTTACAGTAAAACCATCTCCTCCCTCCGCCAAGAAATTTTGTGACACAATTTTGTACATCTTATTGGGATCCAGAGGCTCGTATCGTGGTACTTCACATTCAATACACCGCACAGTCACATTGAGAACTCGCTGATTTAGTGGTCTGGAACCGTCAAAGTTAACACGAAGACCTGGAAAAGAAAGTGGATTTAAAACATAACGCCAACCACTTTTTCTGGTCACACAAGTCACAAATATGTATCTTTTTGTATGTATATTCGAATTTAGAATAGGTCATAAATTTTATAAAACGAGGTGTTTATAATGTTTCGAAATGAATTTTATATGTTTTAACACATTCTACTTTGTTTTGTTTTTCTTTCCTCATTAAAACGTTAAATTTGTTTGCCTACCCATTTTATGTATGTACTTTTTGTTACTACTCAAAATGACTTTGCTATGGAATGGAAGCCTGGTTATCCATATCACAGGTTCTTACCTAGTTTGAAAACCAGTCTCCCAATACCGTCACAACTGTAATCTTATTTATTGTTGTAAATGTTATATGGGAGAAAAATAAATAAATTATTATTATTCTTTTTTACTATGAAAGGCTTTTTTATATCACGGTATGTGGTATTGACGCAGATTAAGCCACGGCTGACAATATTTTTAAATATTATACCTTTTCGCCGTGTGACTTACTAAAGCGCCACGATTATTTTACATTACCTTTATGATATAGATTCATATCTATGATGACAGGGATAAGAGATACTAACCAGAGTATTGTAACATCCTTGCCCCAGCAAAAGGTTGATTGGCCACGCTGTATTCCAACATCTCCATAACATGGTCTCCGCGTAAGTCAAACACCTCAACGGTATTTTCAAATGGCAAACAACAGCAACAGTAACATGGCTTCGAACGTTATGTCTGAAAAAGTGTTTTGAAAAAATTATAGGTGTTAGAGCGCGGCCACACGATGCGAAAACGAAGCGGTGCGGCGCCGGAGCGGTGCAGAAACGTCATCCTAAATACAAATTACTAAACCATGTCACACCGGCGTCGGCGTCGCACCACAAGCGCGTGTCTTGTGACCTGCGAGACGAGGCGGGGAGGGGTAAAATATATTGCAACACCGGTATCTTGTACTCACTCAGGTGTGATGATAACGGTTCAAAAAAGAAAAATAAAAAGGAAAGGGTTAAAAAAAAATAGGTTAAATAATGTCATTATTTTAAGTAATTAAGTTTGTTATGGAAGAGCTGGGAACCCTAACACAGGTATTTTTACTTAAAAGGGTTTCCAAATCTTATACACTTTGAAAAGAAAATATACTTAAAATGAATAAAGACTTTTTATTATTTTTTAATATTATTATTCTTATTACCGCAACACCCGAATAGCTCGAAATAATTGCGGTGCGAAGCCGCAACGCACCGTTATCGCAACGTGTGGCCACACTCTAATGAAAAAATAAATAAAGAAATCTAATAGTAATTTTACCACGTTTTAGTGACATATAGGCTTAATTTACAATATTTTAATATTAATATAGTATTTTTTCCAACTCTAACTTAGCAGTTCTTATCGTGGTAAGAAGTGTAAGTGCGTCACATACATGATTAATAAATTACGTTTTTATTTAACATATATAATACATATTGTTAATATTTGCTTAAAAGCAACAATATAAGCGATACGTATGTTACCATACATATATAGTAAAACACTAAAATCCTTAGAACTAAGGGTTCGAGCCACAAATAAAACTGAAAGAAAAAATCTAATGATACGTATTCTATTCTGATACATAATGCCGTGTCACAGGGTACAAATTCCAGTAATCACCAGTCTAGTATAGGCTTTGATCCATAGTGCTTAAATTAGTTACCTCCGCTGACAATGTCACTCCGAATAGAGCCTCTGTTCATTACACAGAAGTGAGCGTAATGCCAATTACTTCCTGTAGTTTTATTCATGACCTGAAAAGGGTATAGGGTAAATTAATAATTTGAATAGTAACCTATAATACAATAATAGATTATTATTCAAATCATAAAAGTGACCTACCGATTTGTTATCTTATATATTTCAATTTATTTATTATTAATTAATTTAAATAAATATTATCGTGGTTTTAAAGCGTAGCGAGCTTTCAAATCTTAAGTATTGTTATGTTATATTAGGGTTGTATAAATATTATAGTTTCCGTATTTGTTATATATAACAAGTTGTTATTTCTTTATAGTTTACATTTAATGTGTCCAAATAGCGCAATGGCTGTTTCATGATGATTTTGATCATGAGCCTGACACAAGCCGACGATTTTTTTGGTCTAAAAGATGCTGCTTTCCTAACAATGTTTTCCTCACCGTACGCGTATATTAAATACGTACGTAGATGTAAAGTCTATCGGTGCAGAACCAGGTTCGAACCTTTGACGTCGAGGATGAGAATTACACCCAAGTTTCGGTCAACACTCCTCAGTGTTAAACGTTCATAGACACCATTTGAATGAAATTCAGTTTAAATAGTAAGAATTATCTTACAAATAATAATACTTTAGTAATTGTATATATGACCGCAAGTCTCATAAGGAAATACAACCAAAGGTAAGGTACCTACTCATATAAATATTGCTGCCGACCCTGCATTCGTATTCATTCTAACAGGGCGTTTAAATTAAGGACGTATTAAACAACGCCAACTTATATTAAATATAAGATTATTATTAGTATGTTTGACTATAGATCAAAGTGATTTTGATAGATTGTCTTGGGTTAAAATCCTGCAGATTACCTAGGATAGTACGCTACATGAAGAACAACATTACGAGCACGTAAATATGATAGATATGAAACAAAACGAACAAATCTGTTTCTACGCACATAGTTCTTTACTATTATTACCAGCCAGACTCAATAGAGACTGACTGGGAGTGAAGTAGTCGAAATTTATTGGAGAATATTATTATTATTAAAAAAAATACTTACAGCGTGCATAAAAGCTTCACAAATAAGGTTTCCTAGATTACACTCACCACAGCGACATTCTGCAGAGAGGAATACTTTTGATTCACCCACTTTCCTTTTTGCTAGTTCGTTTATTCTTGGTAAATATTCGTTGATTTTCTCCATTACATCAGGAGCTGCAAGTAAATAATTAGTTGTTTCTATGATATAGTATTGAAATCACTGTTTTCTTTATAGAAAGGTATTCCGAATATCTTAATCTTAATGTTTTAATAAATAATCTTAAGAATAATTAATAAATTACATTAACAAATGATTAGTAGCAGTGTAAATAATTTGTAATAACAAATAGGTAAAATTTAATAAAAATAAATATTTTTTTAATGGGAAACCATCTCCTCTAAGTTTAATGCCATGATCTAGCACCGTAGAACGAAAAATAAATGAAATAGGCACAACTTGAATATACCTCAAATCGTTTTTATTATTGACGTTCGGAATAAATTATTAAAGAATTTGGTTTATCAACTATTCCCAATCTTTTGTTGTATTAATAGTTCGATGATTTACCTTCTTCAACTTCCGGTCCTAAATAATGTGGATTTCCGCTCCAATCCGTTATATGACCGACATCATCGAAACTTAATTTGATTTCACCCAGATATTCTGTATGCGCGCCCGCTTGTACAATTAACACTTCCTGGAAATTATTATGCTGACTGTTTATAATGGATTTTGACGATGAATGTTCCCACGACTATGTAAATGCGTGCTCCTATTTCACCATGCCTCCTGCTGATAGAGGACAAATCTTTGTTTTTAATTTATTTTATTATTCTTTAATACTCAAGACTCATATGGAACATGGTGTAAGGGTTGCTACAAACGTTGTGTAAAAGAAAAAACATGGCGATTAAAAAGAGTGACGGAGAGTTTATTGACAGTTCTTCTCTTCCGTTCTACGCCCTTGATTTGAGAACTGAGAAGGCAGTAAATGTTAAAATTAAGAAGCATTTAAGTTATATTTCTTTTTTTTTGACGTTCATAAGTGTACATTAAGTTACCTACATGAATAAATGATTTTGAATTGAATTGAACGCGAGCAATAATAGCCTTTAATTTTTTTTTTAAATAAATAAAATTATTATTTTAATTTTACCAATTCTTATAATAATATACATACAAAAACTCTTTTCTTAGATATTTTTTTCTTATCGATTTTATCTTTATGCCAGTTTAAATGTACTTCAATAAAGGGAGAGTTAAATAATAATGATGTTATGTGTCCCACAATTATATTAAGGTTTAATAATTATGTCTTATTCTATATACGTATGTATATACTTACTCGTTTATGTTCATTTTGAACAGTTAATGGGTACGGCCCATATGGGGTGTAAGAAGAGTTTATAGGTGGGTCTCCATTATATAGAAGTGAGTGGCTATGCCCACCTACAATTATGTCAACGTGAGGCCCCGCACGACGAGCTATCTCTCTGTAAATGCAAACATCCTTAAAATAGGCATACCGAATGGGGTACTACACTTTTTTCAGCGTAATGTTATATGGAGAAGGCTTGAATGATGTCTTTTCTTAGACAAGTAGGCTAGCAAACTAATGTGTCTGACGCAAGTAAATTTTTGAATCAAACACTTTTGCCTGTTTTCTCAAACTTTAAAAAGTGTAGCGAGCTTGAAAATCATAAGTATTTGCACTCTCAAAATAAATATTATATAAATGGTTTCAGTATTTGTTTTATCTAATAAGTTTTTGTTCTTTCCTTATTAATAATATGTCTATCAACTAAATAACACAGTGGCTGTTACGTGCTCATTTGTTTTTTCTAAATGAGAAGAAGTTGATTAGCTTTCTGAGTCTAACAAAAGCCGTCGACTTTTTGGGTCTAAAGGAATACTTTTACTGATATACAAGCGAATATGAAATATATAGAAAGAAAAAACCATTGGAGCACTGGATTTAAACGCACAGCCTCAGAGTTACGATTATCATATATTTTTTTTATGATATCCCTTTATCTATATTTATTATGATTATATTATAAAGATAGAAGATTTAATTGTTACTAATGAACACAAAGTCTATAGAAACGATTTCACGCATTTCTTGCATTCTAAAAGCACTAGCCCATGGACACTAGCACTGCCAGAAAGCTAGCAAGCGCGCTGCCGGCCCTATAAGAATCGGTACGCTATTTTCTTGAGGGACCCTAAGTCGAATTGGTTCGGAAATACTTCAGTGGGCAGCTGGTTTCACATGTTAAGAAATTGTACTTAGTTTTAAGACGCGGACTCCTCCGAGGTGGTTGAGGGAAAATTATTGTATCAAATAGCAAAACCGACCCTCAACCACCTCACTCATGTCCACAAACATCACTGTTTTACTTTCAATAAAAACCTTTACTGAAAAACTTATTTAAGCTTAGCTTCCTCGGCCCCGGGGCGGAAGTCGCCGGGGAGGTAGGCCCACTAGCCAATTAAAAAAAAAAAAAAAACTGGTTTCACATAGTGGTGGTGCGTGGCAGGAATTGCCTTAAAAATCGCTTAGTTGTGGAACGACGGACGTCAAGGTGATACGGATGGTATTTTGTATTCTGCCTTGACGTCCGATGATGAAACTCAGCTGCAGGTTAGTCCGAACAACTTTTGTTTGGATTGTTAAAATCATAATATATGATTACGAATACATACTTATCAATATCTATACCACAGTGTGATAAAACGACAATAATATCAACGCCTTGTTGAGTCAATTTCTCAGCTTCAGCTTTTACTGTTTCTACTTCATCTTTAAATTTAAGTTTTCCAGTCATAGCTAATTCCTGAAATAATGTTTTAATTACAAAAATGTATTTAACATGAATCCCAAAATTCAGATTTAATTTGATTTACAGCAGAACACCCTTCTAGTTTCCTCAAAAATATTTACAGGATTTTGTCTACCCCCATAATGTGCTATGGGCTTATTCTATACTCGTTACAAAAACCAATTAGAGTTTGAAACCCCGACCGCATTTTGTGTATTGAAGAGTAATCTAATTCTACTTCTGAATCTATTTTTGCGAATTCTATTTTATGCTTTCATTTAAACCATAATTGCTCCTTGACGAAGTTCATTATATACAAAATATATAGACTACACTTAAATATACTTACATGAGTACTTGAAATAATAACGCCAATGATACCAATCTTTCTTCCATTCTTCTGCACTACAATACTTGGCTTATATAAGCCCTGAATACTGGGCTCCTCATCATCTATTATGTTGGCTGTTACCACTTCATGTTCAAGGTTTTGGAGGTAAGGAACCAGTTCCGAAACTCCATGATCGAATTCATGGTTTCCTAGTACCTATAAGAATAATAGTAGGAAATATAATACGTTTGCGTTTGAGTAACACATGCAACCAATAACATTTCAGATATTTGTATTATAAAGTTTGTTATTGTAGTTTACTGATTTTTTATGTATTTCTGATTTAAATACGGTATTCAGTATATTACCTATCTACCTTCTTTTATTTATTTATTTATTTATTTATCCTTTATTGCCTTATACAAAAACACACATAACAAAAATAAAAAATAAAAAAAAACAGTTACAAAAGATATAAGGCAAAGGGCGGCCTTATCGCTTACAAGCGATTTCTTCCAGGCAACCCTAATGAGAAACAACGTTAAAGAAACACCATCAGAGGGTAGAGTACAAAAAAAAAAAAAAAAAAAAACTACTTTATGTACAGAATCACCCATTAGGTTATAATAATTTGATTGTATGTAATTAAAATCAGCTCATGTTGGCATGCTGATAAAATCTTACCCATGTTACCTTCGAGATCTCTTAAATACTCAAAAAATGACCAGAACCATCGCTAGTATAGCGTTTGTCATTCAGGTATTTTTGACTTATATACATTTTTTATTTATTTTTATAATATTTTTTTGTTGTGAAATTATAAGGTACATACATGAGCATCATGATACACCATATTCATAAATTCTTTCGTCACGTTCCACTTCAAAAGATTGAACCAGATGGTACCTTGGAAGGTATCACCACCGTTTAGCACGAGAGTGTTGGTCTCTTTTTGCACGGATTCTCGGATCTTTGTCGCCAGTCTGGCGAAACCCCCAATGCATGGTCCTGCTGCTGGGTCACAAATCCTACCCGATTGACTAGTCTCAACGAACCTTGAAGCCCGAAATAAGAATGATGTGTAAGAATGTTACGTGGTTAAAAGTATACGTGAAAAAATTAATGCGATGCCGATTCACGCAAAGCAGGATTTTACTATGAAATACTTTGATATCATAATCCAGGTCTAAGTGTTTGCTTTACTATATAAAATTAAACAAGAAAATATTTAATGCTGTATAAAGGTAAAGTACCTGGATTTTTTTTAAATTGTTTTTTTGGAATTTATATTTAAGTACGAATTACATACTAATAAAATGATGAAATATGAATAATATTTTTCGATCTTACCGACAGAATAATAAAAAATATGAACTGGTTATTTAAAGAAAATAATCATCATCATTCCTAGCTAGATCGATTTATTGCCCCCGAAACCCCCCGTGTACTAAATTTCATGATAATCATTGGAGCCGATTCCGAAATTGCAATTATATATATTTATATATATATAATTATTATCTATACAAGAATTGCTCGTTTAAAGATATAAGATATATAAATTCTGAAACGTATTAAAACATAACGTCCGAAAACTTACCTCGCATGAAAATCATTGTAATGTACAATATTTAATTTATAATCCTGCCCACTCACACAAATACCTAAACCTAAGAGAATTAAAACCTGCATTTTCACGTAATCCACAACGATTAGTGTGAAATACGGTTGCTTGTGTTGTTATCTTATATGAAGCATCCATCTGATAAGATAAAATTATATTTAATATAATTTAAGTTGATAATATAGGGACGTCAGAACTAGAATTATGATTTCCACAATTTTACTTTACCATTTTCTCGACTTCATACGGCCACGTGTTGCATACTAGGGGACGTTCTGATGACAAGCGTTTTGATAATGCGCGTTTACACAAGTGCATAAATATATTATTGTATTGGGGCCAAACACATTCTAACACGAGTTTAATAAAGCGCGCAATGAACGCTTTCACAAAATGATCTTTAGATGGTAAAATTAAATATTTTTTATAGGGTCATTCAAACTTCAGCACTCCTGCTATAAGTTAGCATAATTATCCCCGTGTGAGTTACATCGACCGACAATGAGTCACGCGATTCAGTGGCTCGGACATTTTGTGCGACCCATCGATAACAGTTTTGGAAGGCTTCGTCTGTTTTTTTAGATAAACAGTGATTAAATGAATAATTCAGCAATGTATTGTTAGTATTAGAATTTTTCAAATTTCAACAGAATTCCTATTCAATCGTTTTAGGTTTAAACATTTTAAGCAATAATTTCGTTTATTTTATAATTTATTATATATTCAATCCTTGTCTTGCACTAAAATTTATAAAATCAGGACAACTGTATAATTGATTGTGATTTTTACTATTAGGTACTTGAAGGACATTTTAAAAAAGGTTCGAATTAGAAGTTATCAAATATTTTTCGATTTTTAAATATTTATTATGAGCCGGTGTAGAATTTGTTCGTTCCAAATCTTTAACAAGATTTAATTCTTTTTAAAAGAAGTCTCAAATGAAATACATTTTTAATTGCTTAGCTAGAAAGCTGACTTGGCTAACTTCGTTTCGCCTAAATGTCTAATAAAATCTTTTTTACTTTTGTTAAACTATTAATATACATTAATAACATAAGACAACTTCTTTTGCAAATACAAAAATGTTATTGCTTGCCATTGAAGACTGGCAGCTTTAGACTTTTCTCTTTAGCGCAATATTTTGCGATACTGCATGTTAAAGCACTTTCTGATACACAAAATTTTTGGTAACACATGTCTTCGATCTAGATCTAATCCTGGTTATGTATCTCCTCATTCACCTCAAAATCGAAATTGCTTGAACTGACACGAAGTCGATGTAAAATGAAGCGTAATTTTGTCAACAGATGGCACCACATCCTATTTTCATCCGTAAAATTAATTAAGTTAAGTCCAAACTTTTCCAATATTTTATTACTATTCGAATAAGAATCCACCAATCTATTAAAGATTTCTAGGTTAGGTTAGGTTTTCAAAAAGCTGTGATTGAGGATACATAATAAACTTATTTACACTATCTGCAGAAGGACCTGCTAATGTTTGAAAATTAAAAATCGACGATCACAGTGAGCGCTTTTCCTTTTAGTTGCCCACGAAGATAGAACACCATTTCAGAATTTTAGTTTGACCCATTGTTATGCACAACATGATTATTGGCTTCGTAGAATGACGTCCAATTAGTTGGGTCGCCATCAAATTGTGGTAATTCAATTGGAGGCAACTTTGATTTTGGATGATCTAATTTCTCCTCAAATGTGGATATTTCAGGTCTCTCAAAGGACTTATATATGAAAAAAAGGAGTTAATTGAGCATGATGCTTCATTTGCTTTTTATTTAATTTGGATTGTAATTAATTGAATTAACTATGAAGTGCTCGTATATTACACGTTAAATTTTGTCGTGCTTGTAACAATAATATGACTAAGAACGGATTGCGTGGATTCATTATTTGATGAACTATTGCCGGCTTTGTTCTTATATCCATATTATCCCGAAATGATAATGTATCTAAAATATGTACCTACTGATAACGCATGATCAGTCTCACCAAATCACAATTTATATATGCGAATTACGAAATATCGAAAATAGATTGATAAATAGTAAATACTCGTACATATTATATATATAATATTTAAATTATCGTTATATCGGTAAGAAAATGGACTTTCGGCAACCTAAATAAATAAATAAATCACTGGCGCTACAACCTCTTTAGGTCTTGGCCTCAGATTTCTGAATCTGCTTCTTGCAAATTTTTTAAATCTAATAGGCAAGTAGGTGATCACCCTCCAATGCCTGACACACGTCCTCGACTTTTTGGGTCTAAGACATGTCGGTTTCCTCACGATGTTTTCCTTCACCGTTCGAGCAAATGTTAAATGCGCAAATAGAAAGAAACTCCATTGGTGCACAGCCAGGGATCGAATCGTATGAGAGTCGCACGCTGAAACCACTAGGCCAACACTGCTCTTTCGGCAACCTAAGGAATTAAGAAATAAAGACACGTAAAAATTAATGTGCCTTAGTGTGGGATATGTTTGTATGCCATAAATGTATCTTACATATTAGGCTCGAAAAGGAACAAAAATACCGTGTGTGCCTATGTATACGGAAGCTGCATCCAGGATAATCCCTTCCCTTGGTAAAATAATATGCGCTGGTTCAGGTGTCGCGCGTCAGTATATTGAAAAAAGAAATCCAAGAATCGATCGGTATAAGTAAGTGGTGTGTCCTACTATAAGCACTTGATCCTTCTTGATCCTTGTTCGTGCGTCAAAGTCAAAATTTACAATTATCATCCTGCTTTAATTAACACCGTTTTAGCGCCAACACCTACTAATACAAATTAATTGCTTGCTTGTACGACTACGTAGACAAATCCATTAAGACCTCATAATTTTTTTTAAATAAATATTGTAATGGGAAAATTCAATATTTCGACTAATTATACTTAATATATTTGACTAAAATTAAAAATGATTAATAAAACCCGAGTGGAGTTTCACGTTAAGTCTGTTTCAAAAAGGGTTAAATTTCAGGTAAATAATTAATTAATTATGTCTACGATGCGTCCTAGTTACCACCAATCTATATAAAATGCAAAGAAACATAAGTGCATTGACATTTGCGCACCGTGTTTTATATAAATAAAACGGTATTATTAATTCAATTATTCATCAAAGCTATGGCGCTTCTATAATTAAGAATGTTATGAAAAGTGCCTTAAGGTCGTAATAACCGTTTGATCTATCAGTAGCCAATAAATTATGGAAACAATATTATGGAAATTGCAGCCAAGGAGAGTAGGACAGACTTAGAGTTGACTCCCAGTAGATATCAATCATTCACCCACAATATTAAATGTACTAGAAAATATATTTTGACGAGGTTATTTTATACGTGATAAAGTAGATATTATTACGGTTTATAATAAAATATATCTAAGGCAATACCTTGGGGGGTTTCTTGGTGGGGTGGGGTGGGGGTGTACTTTATTCCTTTTGTATACCCAGCTAGCTCTTTCGGTTTACCTTATACAATTATCTTTATTACATTTTAAATGCTGTAAATATAAATCAAGTAATTGGAACAAATTTTGTATGACAGTAGATATGTTTGTTGCATCCCTGTTAAATGGGTTTAAAGTATTAAAATTTTTATACACCTTTATTTTATACAATATTATAAAAAAAAATGGTAAATATACGTTTTTTTTAATTGTTCATTTTAAGCTTAATTATTAATTATACGTCATGTATTTGTATATTGTAAATACGATATTTAATTATTTTTTTTACATTTCAAACGTTCGAATTTCCATGCAACTGTCTAAAAATACTGAATTATGTTCAGAAAGAATCCTAGATCTAAAAAAAATAATTATTATTCAGATTAATAATTTTTGAGTGAACTCCTAAAGGAAAATCGCTTTATTTTACCGGTATCAGAATCTTGATTAAAGGGGTATTTTATAGATTTGTTATCTCGTGAACTAACTATTTATAAATTATTTAACTACGACGTGCTTATAATAAGTTTTTTTTTTAATTGTATTTACAATTTTCTTACCCTACAAAGTAATAAACGAAATAATTAAAATGACAATCAAAACAAATTTAAAAAGTTTGGCCCCTGTGGCAGTGTACCTTTAAGATAAAAGGATTGCCTCATAAAACATTTAATAAAAAATATTGAAATGAAATTATTTGATTTCCATTTATTTTTTAAACAAATTGGTGATTTGAACGTTAATATATTAGTAAATCGATGATGTAGAAAATTTATTTAGTAGTTCACAATTTGTTCACATTTATTGATAATGCGCGCGCGACCGATAATTTAATGTTAGTACACCAAACGAGTATATCGCATTTTATTTGTAGTGCTAATACTTATCATAAAATCATAAATGTAACTTGTTCAGAATTCAATACCCTCGTCTACATTAAGTTCAACAAAACTTTCACTTCTAAAAAGTTAAATAATTTTTCCGGAAGTCTATAAGGTACCCATAAATTCTGATGGTCATACACATATTTTTGTTAATAAAGAAGATAAAATAGTATATTGCTTTTGTCATAATAACAATACAAATCTTATATATAACAGTTTATTTGCAACGAAAATGTTACATTTAGATAATTAATAATAAAAATTGCACAATCTCATAAAAATAGGCATGTGATGTCATAATAAAGAGAACATATTTAATATTGATTGATATAAAACTTTTCATTATCAGAACGTATGGTTTAAAATATATTCTTCCACCCTATAAAATGCACCTTGCCTTTTATCCACCAAGCCAATTTAATCCACGTTCAAATATGATTAAATTATTATAATCCTCCTACAGACCGTATATTATATATTAAACAAGCTGACCTGGCAAAAGTCGTTTTGCCATGTATATCATTTATAATAAAAATAGGGGTTGATCGTAGAGGGTTGAAAATTTAGAGTTGTATGTATTTTTTAATGTTGTTGATACAGTTGATAAAAAAATAAAAATATATAAAAATTAAAAAATTATATTTAGGGGCTTACTTCCCTTAACATTTAGGGGGATGAAAAATAGATGTTGTACGATTCTCAGACATACCCAATATGCACACAAAATTTCATGAGAATCGGGAAAGCCGTTTCGGAGGAGATTAACCACAAACACCGCGACATGAGAATTTAAATATATCATAAAGATTTTAAAAAAATGTACTAGTAATTATACTGCCAGCCAGTTTTAGTGCCTACTTTATACGATACTTATTGAGCATACCTGAGCCTTGCTTTCTACGGAAATAATATCTCCGAAAAAATTTCACACTTAAAAACGCATTGCACCTTCCGACACACACCTCTACAAACAAACGAATGTTAGTACATAGTATAAATATAATATTTAAAAATTGTAAATATAATCTATTTTTATACATAGAATCTATAGAAATTAATAAAAAGTATTTATTATGCCAGTTTTAATAAAAGTAAAATAAGTCCAAGTAATTTCCACTACATGGTAACCCTTTTTACGCTGCAAATAAGTAAGTTAGTTGCGTAAACATAGCTAATTGAAACTTTAGTTTTAAAACTTCTGCCGAAGAAACTTGCGCAGTTGTAATTAACTCATGAATGATATATTCTGAATACAAAGTCAACAGAAAGACTTCGTTTCAACTTTTATTTCTGGTCAGTATTATTTTTCATGATCATTATCATTTTTTGACAAAAATTACAATGTCATTACTCGACAACAACTACTGTCTAACTCATCTCGTAATTACGTACGCTATGATATAAAAAATATTCTAGATACAATAGTAAAATCCACTTGTGGTAGTAGGTAGTTTGAAACCACTTGACTGTTAATATGAATGTAATTAATGTATATGTAATAATATTAATGGAATGTTATTTATATACTATATAGTATTCGTATATAAACTCATAAACTTAATAAGTAAAACAAAATTTGTTTATTATTAAAGTACTAGAACACTCAACACATTTTTGTAAGCTTCAGCCCTTAGCGACACTTACATTTCTTTTTACGTATCGTATTGCAATCGTACGAAATTTGATATCACTGTTGTTTTTCCCTGATTGGACCTTTGTTTTTCTTTTATTTCAGAAATACTGAGCGTTGTGTCAATCTTTGTCAGATAATCTTGTTTATTATAATGAGTGTTTCAAATAAAAGCTACAGCGAAGGGAAAAGATTTCGGCCTTTAGAATTTACTATAGCTGTCAATTGTTTTACGCAGATATAACTACCGTGACTGTGCTACACGTCGATGTAACACGAAGTAAAATCTCGTTGAAATAATAATAGTATTGCCTTGTAAGGTATTCATTGACATAAGCAATAGTAAATTCTTAATGAAACAGTTGAAGCGTTGCTCTACGTCTACGGGAGGTAATAAGATAAAATACATAATAAAATAAAATATTTTCGCCATCTTAATATCATTAAAATAAATACTTAACGCGTTATCATCTTGTTTGATTTATTGTATTTGTAAACTGGTGTAGGCAAACTGAGACAACTTTAATTATTATAATAAATAAATTTAATTATATTAACTTCATTAACCAATGAAGGTAGTTTAATCATTTAGTCTACACTTAATCCGTAAATAAGTTTACTAACAGGTTTGAGATTAAAAAGATTAAATTTGAAGATTGAGAAATACTATATTAATTATACTCACGCTTTGGTATTGCTCGTGCCATTTCTAGGAAATTTCCCTAACTCCTTGCAGCAATATCATTGCCAGTAAGCCACACATACTCATCTCTAAACTCTTTTAGGAAGGACTCAACAAGACAACTACATGATCTGTATCAGCGAGTGTGACCTATTTACAGACTCGAAAAAAAATAGATGAATCATAACATCTGTTACCAGAAAGACATAAGCCCACATTCTCTTACAGCCATATAAAAGTCGTATTTACGTTATCAGATGTGATTCAAAGGATACATTTAACGGAATTTGCACTTTATGGCGCCGTAAATCGCAATGCTGTTAAAATACCATTGTGATGTCTTCGTTGCTTTATCTATCTATTCATTTTGAATCTGAAAACACCGCTTATTTGATATTATTTAATAGCATCGTTAACATTTAATTTGTTCTACATCGTATTGACGAGACAAGTCAGATTTGGCGTTTTCGCGGGAAATAAGTTTTATATTTTTCAAAAAGAAATCAAAATATTTTAAAATGAGTGAATCTATTTAAATTCGGAAAGTGCTGCAATATTAAGCTGCTAGGAAACAAAATAAATAACAGATAATTTTTATCAACTTATGCATTTATAATTACTTTTTAATAAATATATAATATGTATATTTTTTCCTACCAAACTCAGACTAAGACGACTACGCACACTATATTATTGTCTGTCTCACTGTAACGCGTACCGGATGCACGGGCCGCTCTTACGCTACGTCACCGATCTCATTGAATTCATCGTGTGTTAGATTTTTTTCGTTACAGAATTTCTTGATTCGGCCGCCGCACTCAAAGCCCACGCAATAAAATCTACGCAAAAGCTTAAAAATACGTGACTTTAGGGGAAGGAAGTGAAATTAAACATATAGTATTTGATGTGTACTACAACAGTTTCACTGATAATTAATAATTATAAAGAAACATGACAACAGAACGGTAAGTCAAAATATAGACCGGGCATATTGGGCATGTTGCTATACTATTTCTATTGCTCCAATCCTACTGTTTTCAGTTTTTCTGACAATAACACATTTAAGGATGTATTTCAAGCAGACACAATTTTATATTATTCTCAAAACTAATCAACTCTTACTTCTAATTATTACGCATAAAATGATATTGGTCCAACTAAACTACTACTCATCTGCCCCTTTTTGTCACATAATAAATACAGTTTGTCAGTATGAGACTTAAATAGGCATACTATTTAATAAAAAATAGGTTAATTTTTAGTCTTGCAGTTTTGGTTATAGTCCAGTTTATTTTACGCAAGAAATAAACTATTGAATGGTAATATTATTAACAATTTGATAAAACATACATTTTATCATAGGTAATTTCTAAACTAAAATGTTGGGCATTGGACGCTAATGTTGTCACATTCAATAAAATTACATTCAAAATGTTCGAGATGGCTGTGATTTAGTATTCTGGCTGTAAGCTGTGAATATGAGCAGCTCAAATAATGCCTAGAAAAATACCGTTATTATGTTCGATAGTGTTGATTCATGGAAAGGGATCACAAAGCGATGGTAAGACGTTTGTACTTGAGACGTTTCTTGCTTCTTCGTTTTTTTTGAAGTTATACTTCTTTAAGCGCGTTAGGGAAAAATGATGAGAGTTTTACGATTTGCACACTGTCTCAATAAAACCGATAACCTGCAGTTAGCTATGGTCAACAGTTTAGTTTTTTCTACTGTTAGTGTAGTTTTTTCAACAAACTTACCCTACGTTTGTAGAAAAAAAGAGGTGAAAGATAAAAAAAAAAAAGTTTTATCTTGTTACGTCAAAGAAGTTAACTTCTAACGAGTGTACATAACAGTACACACACGTTTCTTTATCATTTTTGAAGTAAAACTTCTTCATCGGTGTTGAAAAATAAATTACCGTCACATTTTTCTCTTACGCGACATCTCTTCCTAGTCCCTACCACGGTTGATTCGAAGAGATTCGAAGCCATTAATAACAAAAATATCTAATAAAGATAACAATGATAGTAATAATTCTATTACAATTAATGATAATCTGTAAAAACTCCATCGAATGGTTGAAAGTTTATTTATATAATTAATCGTATACACAGTGCAATGACAATCCACTAGTGATTTTTCTTAAATTACCTACCCGTATAATTTTATTGAATTTTAAGTGTGACGATATTTGTAAATAATGTAAATATCCTGCGAAAGACAGCATTATACGACCAAGCCTAAATAGTAATAATATAATGGGTATGGCACGCTTAATTCTAACTACTCACGGGTATATGTAATATAGTTTATTCACAGAGTAGCTTGGTACATACACATGACCTTCCTTTTATAACTAGATTGTTATATATAGATATCTACGACCAATGTTGGTTGTGAAGTAAAACTACTATTTTGGCAAAGCTGTAGATGTCATCATCCATGTTTTACCATTCCGTATCCTAAGCGAAGCGAAGGCGGAAATCGTTTCCAGAACGGAGGTATTTTAATGTTGGCGTAGCAAATAAAAATCCATTCATTTCCCATAAATGGTTTGGGTATTGCTGGCCTTACTGGGCAAATATTATAATCCTTATTGAATACGCGTAAATCTTATTTGTACATCGAAGAACTATTATATGATTTAGAAAATTACGTAAAGAATATGCCAGATTGATCAAGATGTTTTCCTACACCGTACGAGCGAATGTGCACAGAAAGTCCTTTGGTGCACACCCGGGGATCGAACCTTAGACCTATGGGATCAGAGTTGCACGCTGAAGCCACAAGGCCAACTTTAATCTGAAACAGAAGCCTGGTTATATTTTCTTAATTTACATACACACTGTTTATAACGCATACATTTTAAAGTACATCATAATTTTGTCACGCTCCAAAATAAACTATTACGCGATTATTAATGCATAATGATCATTTATCCGATAATGGATGGAATTTGTAACACATTTTGAAACATTGAGATAACGGCTTAAAATATATCACGATTATTTTAATTCGTTCTGATACGAACTTATTGAGTTTCATATTATATATTAATTTACTGTCGATTTAATTCGGATATTTTAATACCCCACCAAAGTAACCATTTTTTTATTTAATTAAGTTTTTTTTTTCAATTTCCCCTCAAATCAAACTAAGAGATTGCTAAATAGAAGTTTTAATATTCGTAATATATAAAAAAATGTTAAATTGCAAACAATATTTTAACTAAATTAAAACAAATTATCTCTTGATTATTTTATTAAACGGCACTTGTGATGTTCATGAGTAGTCTTTCGTTCAAAATTAATCATATATTAAATGCAAACGTTAATCATGAAGTCTATTCACGAAATAAGTCGGTAAGCTACATGAAAATATGGCGGCCGTTGGCTCTGTTCCAAAGTGCTTGATGCTGCTTTGAAAGATAGTAAGCTTAACGGAGTAAACTTCAAACCCATATGAAACCGGCTGACTAAATCTCTTTTATTTACTGCGCTTTTATTAGCTTATGTATTTAAGTATATATACTGCAATAGTATTTCTAATATGTATGGCATTGGATTTATTTGCAAACCAATTCGAGTTAAGGCAATTCCAATGGTAGGCCCTTCATGCAAAAGAGCGCACGATTTCTTCAAAGGCCGTCAACGGACATGCGAGCCGTATCAATTCTCATCAGACGAGTCTCCTCTCCGTTTGCCTCCTGTTGCAATAAAAACACACAGAAATAAATAGTAATATCCTGTGCCATAATCCGCAATAAAATCGTTACTTACCTGTATCATAAAAAATTTAAAAACAGAGTTTTTATTAAAAATTATATTAAGTGGTTAAGATTTTGAATTGTTTTTCAACATCTTTAACCTTATACACTATAATCTATACTAGTAATTTTATTGTATGCTTATCTTTTCTTATATATTTTTTTTTTTTTGTAAAACTTATGTTTACCATTCTTGTCATACATTTGTAAAATATTTAGTAGACTTAGAATTATGTATGATATCTTAAACTCAATAAATAAATAAATAAATGATCCACAACTATTTATTGAATATAAGGAATAATCATATATAACAGACGATAATAAAATAATGGTGTAGACTCACAACTTTACGAGAGCAGGCAAAGTAAACTGAGTAGACTGGGTATACGATTTCTAGTTTCGAATTGATACTTTTAGACAGATATGAATATGGCAGTATTTCTTGCAGCTATCTGTCTCGCCTCGTTCGGATAACAAGCGGTTCAAAAATGCTTATTCTAAAATGGGCAACGTACGAATTGGCAGTTTTCCAAACTTGGCCATGATCCCCGTTATGTAGTAATTTGCTTGATTGCACATACCGTTGGAGGTTTTTTCAAAATTCGAATCAAAGCAATTTTGAAATGTTCTATATTGCTTTACTATAATTGCTTCGGCTAAACTTGTCAATAGATATTTCATTGTCATTGTATTTTCAATGTATACAGTTTTTACAATTTTCTTAACCCACAGAGTAAAATAATTTAAAATGATAAATATAAAGTTAAAACAAATTTAAAAAGTTTAATCCCTGTGGCTGAGTACCTTTTACGTTGGCAGCATTTACTGGCTGTATAAAAAAATTTAAAAATAAATCAGTGGCGCTACAACCTCTTTAGGTCCTGGCCTCAGATTTCTGAATCTGTTTCATGATCATTTTGAAATCTAATAGGTAAGTAGGTGATCAGCCTCCAGTGCCTGACACACGTCGTCGACTTTTTGGGTCGAAGACATGTTGGTTTCCTGACGATGTTTTCCTTCACTTTATTAAGTCTACATTCAATAATAAAAAGACATACACTTTAACTAGCCTTAACTTCTAAAGGTTAGAACGTTTGGTTTTAATAAAAAATGTGTACATTTTCTTCCAAGCCTTCCTTCACTCGATTCATCCATTCTGCTAAGATGTCAAATATAAGCTGATAAAATCAGTCATCATTTATTTATTTAATGAATCGGTCTTTTAAATCTCTTCAATACTAAATCGAAACAAAAACTCATCACCTCGAAACTTTCAAACTAGCATTTAAATGTTCAGTGTACGTGATGGTGAGGTAGACGAAAATTTTATTCTTAGTAGGTATATTTTCTGAAGTATTTGGTTGATTAGGCAGACTGGACAGGATTGAATAATTAATTCTAGATGTTTATTCAGTGGTACATAATACATCTTAATACATTCTTTGGGTTTATTTGTTATGCATCGATCGTGTTTCTAATATTATATTGAAAGCAATTTATTTAATTATATATTCAGTTGAGCAGCGTTGGCCAAGTTGCCTCTCTTGTGCCTGAAATCGTAAGTTCAATCACCGGCTATGCATCAATAGAATTTCAGTCTATTTTACAATCATTTAACAATCGGTCGAACGGTAAAGGAAAACAACGTGAGGAAACCGGCAAAAAGACGAACGGCGTGTGTCTGCCACCGTAGGCTGATCACAAACTTGCCTATAAAATTGAAAAACGATAATGAAACAGATACAAAAATCTAAAAAAGGTTGTAGTGCCACTAATTTATTTTATATATTCAGTAAGCTATAATTTCATACTTAGTAAGCAGAGGATTCCACATTCCCTTTCACTAACTACTCCCTATTTAAAACAAATCCCTTAACATGATTTCAGTTTACTGTAACGCTATCTCAGATCTTCTGTTTCCAATTATGTTTTCAAACAGTATCTTTTATCGCAATAAAAGATGCGATAGGCCGTAACATTTTACACATTCTTATAATTTTATGATGACGATATTTTTATGGGTTATAAAGTTAAGCGAATGCGGTTAAATATAAACCAATTGTCTCGTTTATTGGTTTTGTCAGGCCCTTTACGACCAATAAGGTTTGGGTTGAAGGTTCTGGTTGTTCGACTTAACTTTGTCAACCTTTTAGATCAAAGGACCCATCTTGGAGTACGTTACCTGAATTGAGTTGTTTCAATAACGCCGATATTCGATCACCAATTACTTTATAACTACGCATCTCCGTGCTCATCCAAATAAGAAATGTTCATGCAGTGTGGCAATAGTTTGATAAACAAGTTATTATTCATTCATTAATCTAAATATATAAAACAAAGTCGTGTTACTTACACCACTTATAACTCGAGATCGGCTGGACCAATGTTAGCTGTCTCGTTTTTTGTGGATTCTTTTCAGCTCCGAAAAGCAGAATAAGTAATAAAATATTGGATGAGTAATCAAATAAGAATAAATTAATTAATTAATTTTACGAATGCAAACAGCATCTGGTGTCATTTGTTGACAAACGCATCAATTTACATCGAATTCGTGTCATTTCAAAAAATTGCAATCTTCAGGTAAATGAGCAAATGCATTACCAGGCTATATTTCTGATCGAAGATATGACGTGTTAACACATCAAAACTGTTGTATGGACAAATTTCTATCATATTCATGTATCTGGGAAGTCCTGGACTCCGGAAATACACAACTGCATACATAAATAGATTTGATGTAAGTAGTTGTGAAACTCAACTTTTACGCTTTTTGATAGTAAAACATTTTTAGAAAATCTACACACATTTAAAATATCTGTATTTAAGTTTATCTAAGTCCCAGTTCAGGAGCGTTTTGAGACACTCGTGTACATTTCCCACATCGGTGCAATCAGCGAGACCATTGGCTGGCTTCCAAGGACAACTCGACCGTTTAGCACAGATTAATTGTTACTACTTTTGCCAAATGCACGTTTTCGCTTAGATTTATGGATTCTTCTACTTTTTATTCGGAAATTATCTACGATATCTGAGCAGTGTTGCCTAAGTGGCTTCAGCGTGCGACTCAAATCCCATCGTACCTACAACAGTTTCGATCCTTGCACTAATGGACTTTCTGTTTTTGTGCGCATTTAACATTCACACGAATGGTGAAGGAAAACATCGTGAGGAAACCGTCTTGCCTCAGACCGAAAACGTCGACGGTGTGCGTCAGGCACCGAAGGCTGATCACGTACTTGCCTATTAGAGTGACAAATGACGATGAAACAAATACAGAAATCTGAGCCCTGGACTAAAAATCTGGTTGTAGTGCTCTGATCGTTTTATATTTTTTTATCTATGAGACTATGATTATTTATTCACTGGTAATTCACGTTAAGTAGCAGTGATGTTCTAAGACGTTAATTTTTATAATATCAACTACAAATTCACGTCCACGCGTTATCGGAGCTGCAATGCAACTGAATTGTTGTGTCATTAAGAGAATTGCTGTACTTAACTTAACGAAAGTCTATTTATTAACTTACCGAATTCTTAGGTGAAATCATCTTTAATCTTGAATGCGAATCTTGGTGTAATAAGACTGGATTTAGAAACGCTTGATACGCTGTGTCTTAATTAACTTTCTTTTAATCTTATGGCACACGATGTGTGAACCGCCTCTATCATTGATGGCGGCAAACAAAACAAAAAAAAGGTTTTTTTGCAAACATTTTTACATGAAGGCCAAATTTCATTGTCTTCAGTAATTTTAGGGTAACAATGCGCAGGAAGCTGCGTCTAAATGGTCTACTGCCCCGCTAATACCCATATATTTTTTTTATAAATATAATTAAAATAAATAAAATTACGGTTTCTTTCTTTTAGTTTCCCACTACCTGAAGAACTGGTTTACTACTAGAACTGGTTTATTTTATCGTTTAAAACATACCATTGAAACGTCAAAGTATTTTGTGCAAGTACCTAAATAAGATATCTCCAAAGATTGCATAACTGCAAGAAACATATTAGACAATACACTATCCTTTTTAAATATCGAACGATTTTTCAAATAACACAAGCCATTGTTCGGTGTTCGTCTCGTGAACGTGAAATAAGTATATCCTCAACTTTACACCGCAAAACTTTCTAAACAGAATCGCTGCCCAGCTCTAATTTATATTGAGGTCAGCGAGGGAAAGTACCTCGTATTTGTTTAATGTTTATCTAACAGCGTTAATTTTAAATTAGCCAAATATTTTAACTCTTACTGGGGTCGTTTCGTGTACAATGTGAGTGATAGGCTGAATAATTTTATTTTATTCAAGTATGTTCTTGCATATCACTTATATAATAATATAACCTGGGTTAGATTATTAAGTATTTGTATTCTCAGCTAATGTGAAGTGCTACCCCCTCATAAGTGCATTTCCGGCCTTGAAGAATTAGTACGCTCTTTTCTCTCTCTCTCTCTCTCTCTCTCTTGTACGCTCGGCTGCTGGTTGCACATAGTAGTGCGTAACAAAATAGTCTTAAAACGAATTTGTGGACGTCCTTCTTTTCGTTTGCTTCGACGTCCGATGAGGAAACTCTGCTGCAGGTTTATACCGAACACTCTTCATAGTAATTGAGCCAGAATACCTAGAAATACTCACCTCTACGCAACGCCAAATGTCAAGCCAGAAAGTGGTTGGGTATTCAAATCGTTTTTAAATTTAACTAAGTAAATACGGTGAAGTGAAGCTGGAGTTTAGGTTTTTATGTTTAGACGTATATATAAAGATAAAATATATTTAAATGTGTGCGTCTTGGGACGCCCGACATAAGTTCTACTATTTAAGTCTGTAACGTTCCAAAGATCGTCTTCTAGTTCTGCTTAATTCATCATAATTTTGTAATCACTTCAAAAAACGATGATGAATTCCAAAAATGAAAGTCGTAGAATGAATGAAAACTCGTTAAACCAATTTGAAATAGTGGCACGAGATGGGGCCTCATTAAGAAATGCAAATCGCAGCGTATCATACCTTTGTTGTTGCATAAGCCCACAACAAATCTTAAAATCATACCGAAGATTTTTTTCACGTGTAACGAGAGTCTTAGATTAGCCGCCAATTCAAATCTGCGTATATGATATAAGTTGTTCTGATCTTCTTGAACTCATAACATTTAATGTTCCTGCCAGGTCTCTACGCTCACACAGAACTTTTAACTTTCCGACTCCCAGAACCAACATTGGGTTCCGTGAGCATCTTCACAGGATGTGTTCTTCTTTAGATTCTATGAAAAACATCCACCCTTTTTCGCACTCCTCTACTGCTTTATTTAAAAAAATAATAATAACTGTTAATGTCCTAACTCTTCCATGTTTATGTCGTAGTCATGTTTTGTTTTGTTTGTATCATATAGTTATATTGGTGAAACCTATTGTGGATACATCCAATGTGTTTATTTTATGTTTTATTTTTATTGTAAAGATGTATCTGTTTTGTTTCCAAATAAATAAATAAATTAAAAAAAAAACAAATGACAAATGAACGCAATATACAACCTAATAAGGTTACCAAAGAGTTCGGGAGCAATGTTTCTAACTGGCCAGTTCTAAACATTTTCAGTGTTACCCAGTATCGTGACGGTTTTTGAAAATTTTTGAATTATTACATAAATATTCCTTATTTTAATACAGACTTAAAGTTTAATAATTTGTCTTTGTTATCTAACAAATTCTAAGTCTAATTAACTTCCAAAACGTAAGAACAAATCATTTTTCTTTTTATTCCTGCATTGATGTAATTCAAAGGGTATTGTATCTACGAGATATTCGATTTATTATATCTATTAATTTCACCACTAACTTTACGGAAATGCTTATTCATAGTGTAAACTAGTAGATAATCCATTTACCGTAGTTAAGTCGTTGTGGTCGAAGTGAGGAACGCCTAACTATGTACAAGTGAATTGAGTTAGGGTAGTAAGTGTGAGAATTGCTGCTGTTCTGCTAATATCATCATGGCCGGAAGTTTATTCCTAACTCTATAGTCTTTGGATTTTCTGTATTGAAAACTCGCTTATCAAAAAAAAATTGTATCATCTTAATTTAAGATTCGCATGCGTTTCTCATCTCTGAGGTCCCAGGTTCGATTCCCGGCTGTAAACCTGTCTATGTAAGACCGGCTCGAACGCCGAAAGAGAGATCGTAATCAGCATGTTCCAAATAAAAACATCGGTTCCATGTGTCAGAAGGCGGAAACGGATGCAATCTGAGTTGTAGCGCCACTGGATTATTATTAATTTAATTCAAAGATATTTTTAAGTAAAAAATATGAAAAGTTATTAAATAATGTTTGTTAGTCGCTTCATATAGGTGTCGACAACAACGAAAGGAAACTCCAATATGCGTCTAGACGAGATGTTTGATAACTCTCGAAAATTTGAATATATATCTTGAAAGGTTCGTAAGACACGCCTGGATACCTAGTTATTACATTTCTGTCTCTATTATATTTCACTACACTCGTTATATCTGCATAAATGTTCAATATTATGGAAAAAACATTTTTGTAAACGTTAATTATATTTTATTAATTTTGTTAAGAGCGCACTAAATGCCGCTGTTGGTGTTATGAAGAAATACGTTCCTATAAACAAAAAAAAAGTGTGTGTGTACTAGCGTACACTCGTAAGAATTGAAACTTCTTTATGACGTTATTTTTCAAAAAATAATTTACTATATGCAACTTTACAGAAATTGGTTAAATAAAGTTAAATTAGATAAAGTTTAAAAAAAAGGCTTTTATTATCATAGACATACACAACACAAATACAAATTCTACATAGTATTGTCTTTTATTAACATAACTTTTACACATTTAAAGAAAAACACTTTTTTACGGATTATAGTTATGTATTATTGTATTTAAACTTATAATTATTTAGACATAATTTTAAATTTAAACCGACGTTTCGCGTGCTTTACAGCGTGCGTGGTCACGGTGACTGAAGACAAAAATGTTAAATGTCAAAAAGTACAGCTGTAGAAAATGTTGTGTTATCTGTATTTATTTCCCCGGAGTTGGTATCGACTAAAAGATGTAGGGTTTTTGCAGAAATTGCTCACGGTGTCCTCCATTTTCGCGGATCGTTTATTTTGAGATTTTAATTTGAATTAACAAATTCTACAATTATTTCATTTTAGCTTATTACTACAAAGATTATTATTGAATTTCATTAATTGTAATAGAATTATTACTATCATTGATGTCGTTATTATATATTTGTGTTATTAATGGCTTATGGTAACTGAAATACGAAATATATTGTTTACATTCCACAAAATTTAATAACCGAGCGAAAACTCCATATATAACTCCATATATATATATATACATATATACCAATCCCTACTCCGCTGGAGAAAGTATACTTCGAATCACGCGTGGTAGGGATGAGAAAAAGATGGCGCGTAACGGAAGAATGTCACGCGTAACGAAAAAATGTTACACTAAATTTATTTCCAACCCCTATAAAGAAGTTTCACTTCAGAAAGTAGTAGAGCGTGCTCATTTCTGGCAGTTTCAAGACAACACAAGATCTTGAGTTAAGAACATGGTATTATTTTAACAGAACAAAACTACTGCACGACGTTAACACCTATTACGGAGGTCACACATTCACATTAGTTCGAATGTGTCTATTGTTTCCTTTTTTTTAAGTTGTATTTCTTTTGGCGCGATGGAGAAAAATGATGAGAGTGAATTTTTACGATGCGCGCGCACACCAACACCTAAATTCGACATCGTAAAGTTAGGTATTTTATATTTAAAACACGTGTTTCGTAACAGTGCAATTAACCAGTGTGAATAAATAAATAAATATTTATTTACACTGTTTAATTGCACTATATTTTTAAATCATTTTCATATACGACGGTGATAGTATTTACTAATAATTTATTTATTTAAATAAAATATTTTTGATAATTTTAATATTTATCGTTAATCACTTCTGTATTTTAGTTATTTTTTTCCATACGTCAAAAAATCCATATTTCAAAACGCCATCTTTTCTTCCGTACGGCCTTATTGGTGCGGCTATAAATAAATAAATATAGTGGTTAATAAAAGATGGAATAGAGAAGGCCCATAAATATGTCACAGTGACCGTAGTTTTATATAGCCATAAACGTTTTATTATCTTTGACACCTATTCCGACCACGTATTGGACCCTTGTCTCTCCATCAGATTGACTTTAGGGTACCGAATGGTACTCTCAATAGTGCAGCGGTAATTCTTTATATTATTGGCATTTTCGTTTTACTATATTTTTTACATTATTAATAATTAAATATTTTTTGTTTCATACTTCTAAATATTTGTAGACGTAGGTACCCGTCGAATGAATTAACTGTTACAGAGCTAAAACTTAGCGCAATGTATGACTTAGGTATGTCATTCCAGAGAGACCGCATGTCAAAACATTATTCTATAGGTTTTTATTGGATTTATTAAAATAAATTTTTTTGCTTTGTTTATATGCAGGGTTTTTTAGCAGCAAGAAAAACATCAGATGTGACCTAAGTAAAACAATTAATTGGCTTTTAAATTATTACCGAAATACTATGCTAATTGAATTGAATATTGGACCTGTAGTTGATAGACTTTACTAAATTAGGCATACCTTAATGACGCTAGGGTAAAAATTGAAGTAACTAGTAGTTTTAGAATTTAAAAGAACATTAAATTAGTATAAACGATTCAACGTGTAACTCTTATCCCTAAAATCGTAGGTTTGATCCCCGGCTGAACTCTAATAGACTGTCTATGGAACACTACGTACGGTGAAGGAAAATGTTGTAAGGAAACCGGCAAGTCTGACCCCAAAGCACATAATTTAGCGTCGTCGTGCTACTGTATGATTTTTATATCCCTGTGACCTAATACGTTGGATTTATTAATAAAATCATAACCTCAAAAAATTGCTAAGACTAATTAACAACAAATATATATAATACATAAAATAAATGTTTTATTGTCATTAATACGCCCAGACCTGATACAATACAAATACTTCTGAGTAAACTATGTTGTAACTAGTCGATCGTGTTGATGTAAGATAATGAGGTCTTAAGCTTTGTATTATATGCATGAGTAGTTTCCATAAGGTTTGTTTATCGATATTCAGTAAATAAGGTATGAAAAATAATTTTTAATTGCGTCCCAGTGGTACGGAGTACGGTTAAATATTGCAAGCCAAGATGAAACGTGGTCGGTGTCATTTGAGCGTTCATACATTATCTGGTTACAATTTTAAACTCTTTAAAATACCATCATAAAAATTTGAATTTAAGTAATTTTTTAATATAAAACATCGCGTAATTTCCATAGGACTTTTAAATGTAACAATCTTCGACAAGCAATATAACCCACTGTTCGCAGTTCCTGCTACTACTAAATATTCATGATTTAATCTGCGTCCTGTATTTATATATACATCGACCTTTTTTCAACACTAGAAATATTTATAGAATTATTCTTTGAAAGAGTTGCGTTCTCCTAGAAGATAACCATAAATCACAATTAGGCATTTTATATCACTAAATCAAGCCGATTTTTACTAACAGACTACAGTTAAACAAATACATACGTCATAAACGCATTCTGACTCATATTATTTTAAAATCTGTTAACCTTCTTATTCTTATTGGCGCTTCGATTTAATAATTATACTTATAACCTGTAAAAAAATTCTTAATAAATAAATATATGTAAAGTATCTAAAAATATTAATAAACACCATTTATTTAAGATAAAGGAGATGAAGAATAATTAGAAAAAGCGGGAACATCACGCATAGAGATGTTTTAGACCAAGGTTCTATTTTCAAAATTCAAATATCCATGCACACGCATTTAATTTTCTATTTGTTTCGCAGTGTTTGTTCAATAAGTTTAGAAGATTTTTGTTATTTACTATTACATAGGAACAAATGTGTCTTTTCTACTAAGGGATAACTTAAGTTTAAACAATTTTTCTCATAAGGTCTTTTAGCTTGGCTTGATCCTTTGCTAAGCAGTAAAATCTATTTATGGACTATATCTATCGAAGGCGAACGTTGCGCTGGCAGAATTATGGGTAGTAGATCATTGTGCTTACCTTAGCTATCAAATAATATATGTAAAAACTGTTACATTTTAATGAATAATAAAAAGCTATAAAGAAAAATCACGGATGTGCCGAGAAACGTAGTAAGGTTAAAACTTATATAGAAATAATTTTAAAAGAGATTTTTTGTAATACGGATTGCCTGTATATTTTTTGAAACGTCACGCACTACTAAAAATTATGATCTTTATATCCGTAATGATAAGGTTTATATTTCCACGTAACGTGTCTTAAGTTCTCAATTAAATTTTTGTTTAATTTTTCCTACTAAGTTTTAACAATTGTTTCAGAGATATTACTTTAGCTATACGCCAAAATAAAAACAGGTAATAAAACATTTAATAAGCACTTATGAAGCCACATAAACTGACCGTTATTATCTACCGCTGACAACATGAGAGTTGCCTTAATTTCCTCCACGATAGTGCTTCACGTTTCAGCTTTACCGACTATAATTTTTCATTTAACCGCACAGCCACGCTGTATCACAGTATGTTAACTTCGCATATATCAATTCTTAAAGTTTACGTAAAAATATACATATCTAGGCGATTCATTGACAAACGTCGTAGTTGAAGTTTTACTTGCAATGCAATATTCGCGTAACCCAAAGACATACATATACATGATTCAATTTTATTTATTTATTTAAATAAGCTTACCAACCCTCGGCAGACGGATTTATTGGTACAAGAAAAATAAAATACAATATTTAATATGACAAGCACTTATAGCCAAATGAAACACGAAGAATTGAAAATAGAGGTTTTAGAATCTAAATCAGTTCGAAACCTGACTGAAAAGTGTATGTATGTACCAAATGTTTGCGTTTAATAAAGTTGACTCCGCTGTTAGGTTGTAATCGTGCTCTGCAGTTTACCAATCAGGCTCTTCGAGCTTCATTGACTTAATATTTCATATATAAGTTAGCTGAATTTAAAAAATCTAGTGGGAAAGTAGTCATTTTTGATATTTACGGGTTGAATCGAATTTAAAAGTTCATCTGTTGTGTAAGAACACTGTGGTATGCGTTTAGTAGCCACTTTCATTTTTCATTTTCATTTCATTTCATATATCCTCACAATTTTAGATTCATCAAAAATTCATAACAACAAGAGCGTTTTTAGCCAATGCTAGGCTTCAGCTAAGCCCAGGAAACAGGCATGAAGAAATACTACAAATTTCATTATACCTTAATAGCACTAGGATTATTATAGAATTTCATTAACTATAATATAAATATTACCATCATTTTTATCTTCACTACATAGTATAAAACAAAGTGGCTTTCTCTGTCCCTATATCCCTTTGTATGCTTAAATCTTTGTATCTACGCAACGGATTTTGATGCAGTTTTTTTAATAGATAGAGTGATTCAAGAGGAAGGTTTATATGTATAATAACATCCATTAAATAGTGGAAAAATACTGTTTTATTTTTGAGGTTTCTAATGGGATGTCGTAAATAATTACATTTTTTCCGCTTAGTACATTGCAAACGCAGGCTGAACCCTACGAGTTTTATCAAAATAATGTACTAAGTATTGTTTGTACACATTGAAAAGGTCAACAGAAAAGTCCATGATGGTATATGTCTATCTCTTATGGATAACCCACAATAACTTTTTGTCATTTACTTTTTACGACAAATAATGGCTAATTTTCGAAGCGATTTTAACCAATACACCATTAATCCGTAACCAATTAAATACCTTGAATACATTGTTCATTGAATATAGATCTATACAGCCCATTACAGCTTATTTAGCAGCGATCGAACGCGTATATTATCGGAGCTTTCCAGCGACGGAAATAACAATACATAATAAAAACCTGCTTTTCATCAGCATTGCACCCGTGCGAAGCTGGGGCGGGTCACTAGTAATTATATATTTTTGTTATGAATGGCTTATGGTAACTGAAATATGAAATCTATTGTTTACACAAATTTTTCTAACCGAGTAAAAACTCCATCAATTGTAGTGCCAGAATTACTTACTGTTTTTGGAAATTCACTGGAATTACAATTATTTTATATAATAACTACAATATTCACATTATACTAATTATTAACAACTAAATCAGTATTTTAACTAGTTTAAACTAAAGGGCTATCTTTCTCTTAATATCACAACATTAACGTAATGTGACTAGTAAGTACTAAGTCGGAATTTAATATATTATCAGTTCTTGCTGTTTTAGGTGGTGGTAAAAGTAATAGGAGATAATGATGTGTTTCAAATGTCACATTCCTAAATTGGGCAATAGCATATATCTTAAGTTAACTATTAAAATATAAACTATTACTAATTTTTTTTAAAATTTGTTTTGAATATACGTATAATAGGAATACAATTTACCGAATGAACAAGTCTGTATAGCTTATTCGAGTCCTTTAAAAAGTGTAAATATAGGCATACCAATTTCTAAGGTATCTATCATTTGGTTCTTGAGAACGGGCTAGAGCCTCTCGAGCTAATTCTCTGTTATATTAAGTGCTCAAATGCTGTATTTTCTTTGTTATGTCGTTAATTCCGATATTCTTAATACATTTGGAATCAAACGAAGGTCTTGATTCCGTTTTTGTTTCTCGCGTCTAGTTACAATTGCTAGGATTCCAAAGCGGCAAGCGCTGCATTTACTTGAACTAATCCGACTATATTCAAGGTTTTCTCGCGAGACCATTTCAAAACTTTCAATAAAACATCGGATTCAACCTGCGATTGATCAAGCCGTTTGTAGTTGGTATTAAATAATTTTAGTTCATACTGCACAATACAGTTTGACAGCTTGATTCTGCGTCCTGCGATTCGGTTCCAGTTTATTGATTAGTTGCAAGATTTGTTGTTTGTGAAGTTTCGCGTAACCGAAAACTGTGACGGTAATTTTTTTTCCAACGCCGATAAAGATGTTTCACTTCGAAAAACATATTCCAGAAGCCTACTTAGCTCTTAAGTCTCGATTCTTTACTCTAAAAGCCTCTCACTTCTCTTGTGTTTATAACTAGTTCAAAAAATACTATGTACTTGAAATCACTTTATTCTGTGTATTCCTTTATATTGCTTCGTCTTAATAACAATGACATCGCTACGCAATTCTTGACTTCATACAAAACGCTTGTCACGTCGTATTATTTCAATATATATGCGGGAAGGGAAAATAAATTTCTTATTAAACCTGAGTAGCCACATTCGAAACCCGAAAACAAGCAATTTATAGCGAAAGTTACAATATTTTAAGACTACTTGTAAGTGAATTATGGCAACAAGCAGTTGGCACGGAAAAACATTTTCCAACCACCCTTAATGCCCTTTTAGAATATTCCAGACACGTATTTTCCTTGTGCAACTACATTTTCAAACGAAAGCTCTTACGATATTTTGCTTTGTTCTTAAGCCTTGATAAAATAAGGTGTTTGGTAGATTAGCTATTTACTGTTTAATTTGTGGTCGATGTCGAGACTGAGAATTTAATACAATGCCCAAGCTTATCACTGTCATCGGCCCCTGCTGAACAACCTTGGTCGTAAAATAAAATCAGAAAGTTCCCTGTACGACCAATATACCACAGCAAACCTTTCAAGAATTTATTTCGTATTTTTTTGTTAAAGTTTTCTTCACTCTCGAGTTTAAAAAATTTAATTGACATTGAGAGTGTCCATAGGCGGCGGTAGGTATCACTTAAGTCTCAGACTAAGACTAAGGCTCAGGTGAGCCTCCTGCCCGTTTGCCCCAGTTCTATTAAAAAAAATCGTGACATTTACGAGAACATAGGCAAATAAAATCAATACCTTAAAGTTTTAAGGGCAGGGTACGTCTGAATGTCAAACCTCACACGGAAAACTGGTTAAACAGTTTTTGAAGCTGGATATAAGTCTGATTAACGTTCTCGAGTACGGGTATAAGAAAATATCATTCTTGTCAGCCTAAGCCCTCTTTTATCTATGAACTGCAACGCAGGACAATTTGTTATTCTTATAAAAAAGGCGACCTTCATGTGAGAAAAATGGAACTTACTACGTTATGTCAGAGTTTCTAGATGTTCGTGGGTGATCCGCTTTCTTTAAGTTTTGATGTAAAATTGAAACGAAGACAGCAGTTTAATTAAAACAGTACGGTCAGACTTCATATTTGTGATTAAACTTATTTTCAAGCATTCTAAATATTCTTTTATTACTATAATAGATACAGTAATACATTAAATACTAATTTGTGAATTAAAAGAGATGTGCTGTGCTATACCTTATCACAAAATTAGTTAATTTATTTTTGAGTCTTGACAATAAAATGAATTTAACCTTACACATTCTCAACAAAAACAAAAGAGAAACGCTCACCGCACGACACTAACGTATTAGGAACAATTTATCTTTGGTTTTTATTTAACCTGGATTTTACAATGTGGATCTAATTCCTTGTGGTTTTTCTCGAGAATTCTATTTCTGGTCGAGAGATTTGTACTATGAGGAAAAATATTCTTTAACATATTTAATAGATATACACTGATTACAAAATAATTGTCTATTATCGGGACGATTTTATATCAAGATGACTTGCCTAGTTTTTGATAGACATGATTTTGAAACGTCATAATTTACAAATAAGTGATTAAATATCTATATATAAATAAAGCAATACACCCTACGTAGATTAGATTTACACCGCTAAAGTTAAATATTAATTAGTAATTACTTCTATTAGACAAAAACAATTAAAACCCAATAGGTAAATAAAATGTTTTATGAACCCATATAAATCATATAAATGTATTTACCTAAAATATCTAAATAGAACAATAAACTAAAAATAAAATAGTCTTATTAAAATATAAAAAGAAATTAATATAAACCTTTTATATCAGACTATGCCATCAATGCCACATCTAGTAATAAATCCAATCCGAACATCTATGTTTTTGCTTGGTTGACCGTCGAGTTTATTATGTCTACCTACATTTTTGTTGCTGGCTTTGTTTTGTAAATTTTATATACGTACCTACATCTGTGCGTTCTAATAATAATTATCAATCTTAGTTTATAATGTTTTCTCAGTAAGCGAATTTTTGTACATAATTCATATGAGAAATAAAGTTATTCTAACCGTAAAATTGCGTGTATGTTCTTCCCATGCTAAATTGGTAATTGGTATTATTTCTTTATGCAAAATAAAAAAGGCCCACATACGCTTAAATCTTAAACTAGGAAAACTCAATATACGAACTTTAATCCAAAGCTATTACGGCAATAACAAGTATAATGAAGTAGATTCAGTTATGCTGACGTCAGTACGCGGTAATTAGCCATCAAAGTTTGGGCCAAATTGCGGTTATACCCAGTAAGTGCTGTGTTGCCAACGTGATAACAATAAGTGCCTTAAACAGCTTACGGAGAGTTATAGTTCTTACTCAAAAAGACGTAATAGATGTAAAATGAAATACAAAAAGTGTTTGTATGTCAAAATCTACAAACTATGTTTAAAATATATTTTTATTTGAAACTAAACTATTGCACTTATTTATTTTAGCTTAGGATAAACATAATGTAATAGTCAAGATTTGTTCAAAAGTATTTATTTTAATTTATTTCTAAATTGATTTGGATCAAATTTTTTAATTGCGTTTAAAGTATTTTTAATTAGTTCATTAGATAAAAGTCCTGAAATAAATTTTAATAAAGTGCTTAAAATAAGCAGTAACGTTTCACAGTGGAACAATTGAGTTACCACAATAATATCCATCTTAGATTTAACACGACAGCAGAGCGCTGCGAGGAAATTGCTTTAGCTCGTGTTTACTCTGTAAATTTCACTATTGTGGCTGATTTAATAAAACTCTAGAGAGAAATTTTATCAAAAGTGGAAGAGTAAACGAGCCAAGAACGTTACTATCTTAACTAACGTAACACGTAAGTTTGCAGTGATTCTGGAGCGTTTTTTGAAATTAGCAATATTGGCATTTATTTTGAACGTTATGTTGGTATGGAGTGAGCACAAAATACACGAATAATTATTGACCAAGATTCAAAATAGATTGAGACTTTATAACACTACAAATTACACTTTAGCTTAAATTATATCTAGTAGCGGGTTCAAAGCAGCGATCACATATTTAATCAAAATCTACTTGAGCCAGCTCGATCCAACGTCTTATCACCAATATCAAAAAGTCGGTCGGATCACGGTCAAAAATCAAGATGGTGCCTCGCCTCCACTCGAGGCATTAGGTCTGCTCTGATTCAGTCTTGTATGCCTCTTCTGTACTGGAAGTTGGCTGTCAGCTATACTTCTTCTTATCCTTCCACAAGCATATCTCAGCTGTTCTACGCTGGCCAATACCATCCATTCTCTAATATTGCAGAGGCACGACTTCCTGCGTCTACCAGCGCGTCTTTTCGAGTATCTTAATGATTTCCTCCTTCAAGGTCCAAACTTCGCGACCATACATTGCAACTGGCCAGATGTAATATTGAAGCATCCTATTTCGAAGGTGTCAAAATATCATGTTTTGTTGCAGAGTACCTTTGAGCAAGCAATTTCTAATCGGGTCTTATCTTCAATTTCAGACTCCCATAGTTCAGTCTTCCTTGTGCTTAGGTCCGTCCAGTCTTACCATACTGGTTTGGTTCTAGTAGAGGTTTTGCATTATCCTCATATCTCTGCCATCAATTCCGACTCCTTGCAGACGATGCATAAGTATCTCGTGTTTAACACGGTCAAAGGCCTTTTTGTAATCAATAAAACATATAATGACGGCTGTCTGTAAGTCTTTACATTTTTAAAGGAGCACATTCAACGAGAACAAGGCTTCTCAGGTTCCTACTCCAAATCTGAACTGAACTGGCTCTCCGAAATTTGAGCGTTGCATTTGACTGTTACCCTCTCATGTATATTTGAGAGAAATATAAAAGGTATATAAGACAGGTCTTAAAACTATAACTATACCGCATAATAAGTCAGGACTTATTGTATTATTCTGTGCATTTTTTAAGCCGTAGGCTTCTTCAGGAGGGTAATTGTTGGCGACTCATAAATAGAAATATAAATAAATTATAAGATAGGTTAGAAAATTGTAACTCTATAAATAGAAATTAAGTATGAGTGTCACGATTTATAAGTTAGACAAAATATTTACACATAATGTAAGTGAGAAATATTGGTAAATTATAAATGTAAATTTATTAAATAAATAAATATAATGCTTCGTCGAATAAAAGGGTCACACAGCTCTCGTCGCGGTATACCGGCGCAAATATATGTAAGCGTAGCTCTCGTCGCGGTATACTTGTGTGGTACTTAAGCCCGGCGAGATCTACGTCTCGGCAGTTCTCGGCAGTCTCGGGTTCTCGGTAGTCTCGGGAGTCTCGGTTCAGTCTCGGTTTAGACTTGACACGGTGCAGACACGCGTAGAGACTCGGGCTCTTTCCTCTATCCCGTGACAACGAGCTGTGATCCACGAAGAATCGGCGAAGCAAGAAACAAGAACAAGGCGCAGTTTCACTTCAAGACAACACCTACAATTACGCACTAGCAGGGGTGCGTGGGTCGAGGCGGTGCCAGCGTTACGTCGAGCCGTCTTGACAAAAGCGTACGAAGTCAAACCCCACCGGTATACAAAGCCGCACCGAGGTTACTTTGGTTACCGCACGGGTGTTATCAAACGAACACGCTTAAACGTATTATCCCGTGCAGGCCTGAGTATATCTGAGGTGTCGTGGGGGTTGGCGCAATCAATAGTAATGAAACTTGATATTAACCAATCCTTCGGCACAATCCCCGTTGCATAAATACAGTTGAAGAAATTGGTTTGTACATATGCATTTAGGAGATTGGGGTTTAAAATGCGAAATTCAGTTGGTCTGTCGGACACTGCCACTAGGGTATAATATTCATATTTAATAAGGCCAATTATTGAAACCAGCTGCGTCATAATATGGTGCCCTTATGATAGGTATTATGGGGATATATGATTGAAAGGGTGCAAAAAAAGTTCCTTAGAAATCTGTACGAAAGAAGGTAGATTTTTTTCCTTACCTCTACCCTACTAAGTTCTTGATGATTCATGATTATTACCGCTGCCGGCAACATAACCTCTTTGCTGTGTGTTCGCTTCGCACTGTCCAGCGTCAACAAACTTCCAACTTCGGTTACTCTCATTGCATAATGGGTTTCTTGCCTCTTCACCGGAGAGCGACCTGTCCGTGAGCATATGGGGGTAGTAAGTATACTCTGATTTAAGAATATACTTGGAGGGTATTAGAGGGTAGCATCTACTAATAATAATAATAAAGTCTTTATTCATTTTAAGTAAGTAAGATTTGGAAACCTTTTTAAGTAAAAAATATCTGTGTCAGGGTTCCCAGCTCTTTCATAAAGTACTGGCAATTTTGTTATTTTATAATGAATATATTATGTTTGTATTATTTGAGTTTATTTTTAGTACGAGTTTGGCCATGGCTGTAAGTGAATAAATAAATTGACATGCTCCGAGCCTACCAGAACAACCAATGCCCACTCTCACGTCTTGGACGCGCCAGCGAAGAATAACTCAAGTGACCGCCAGAGAAAGCCACCTTCTCTGTCTGTGTCTCTGGTGATGTCGAGTTAATCTCGACATCATAACATTTCCTGGTAATTATAAAAATTCTCTGACATATAAAACAAATTATGTTAAAATTGCTAACGTTATCTACGAAATTCGATAGGTTTTTAGAATCAATTCCCAACAATTCAATGATTGTCCTTAAATGTTTTCAAGACATTGAAGGTTTCCGTTTGGTTTCCATTGTGACAGTAAAATGTTGACCTACATCGTGTAAGTAGAAGGCGAATCTTTAACTTAAAATCGGATTTAAAAGTCGCACTACAATCCCACAGCTTTGTTTTGTTTGGTGAGCGTGACAGTCACAATGTATCTAAAACTTTGTTGTCTTTTATTTACGCTAGTATTCAATAATATACCAGAACTTCTTAATCAACGAATAACTGGATAAAGTAAGATTTTTGAAACAATTTTACAATTAATACTTTTATCTTACTTTGGTTAGTTTTTGCCCTTGCAATTATGTATAAAATAAATTCATTGATTTGTGTTGAAGTAATTAAATAACTCATATGTTTGTAAAGATTGCTAATTTAATTTATACCTCATTAATTTAATTTTTCATTGTGTCCGTACACCTTTTATTTACACCAGGGGAAGGAGGAAGGCACTAGACCGCGCGGCAGGTCACTTACACGCTGGACTGATCAGATTAAGTCCGCAGTAGGAGAATCACTGAATCAGTGCAGCAGGATGACCTCCAAAAGGCAGTGGTGGCGGAACGTCGTGAAGCACATCACATCTGCGCCTTCTACCACATAGCGATCACGACCGCTCTGGCAAGAGCGTACCGAATGAGAAGGTATATTCTTAATCAAACATTGCATACACTGGCAATGTATAATGATAAATTTTGTGTCATAGATACCAACAGGTATACAAAAAAGTTTTTTATAACAAAGGATAGATATTATTATCTACCTGCTTTCTTAAAAAGACAGATAGCTATCTCGCTATCATATTTTATAGAGATGACAGCCAAGAATTTGGCTAGACCCCTTGCTTCTATTGAGCAAGTATTAGATTCTAAGACTTTGGAAGGAATTCCAAATAATATTTATTTAAATTAGATAATAAGACAACAGAGCACCGCTCTTGCAATAAGAAAGTGAGTATGTGTGGTAAAAGCCAGTCCCAAAAATTGATTGTATTGCATCAAAATATACAGGGAATTAAAAATAAAGAGTTAGAAATAGAACTATTCTTGAATAGCCAAAAAATAGACTTTTTGTGCATAACAGAGCACTGGCTAAAAAAATATGAAGTATTGTTTAATTTTTGTAACCACAGGGTTGGTAGTGTGTTCTGCAGAGAAAATGCAATTCATGGTGGCTCTTTAATCCTAATTAATAAAAAACTTAAATGCAAAGAAAGAAAGGATATTATCAGCCTCTCAGTAGAACTAACTATTGAAATTTCCTGTGTGGAACTGGAGCAATTCATTGTTGTATTGTTGTATTGTATTGTCCTCCATCAGCTGTCTATATTAATGTTGAAAATGTATTAGAGGAGATATTGTGTAAATTAGTAAAGTGTAATAAAGGGCTAATTGTGTACGGGGACTTCAATGTCAATTTACTTTGTCATTCTAATGCAAGTATACGCATACTTAGTCTTTTTCGGTCTTACAATTTAATAAATCAATTTCATTCACCGACAAGAATTACAGCCAGCACTGCAACTTGCATAGATAATATATATAGTGACATAGCCCCTTTGAATGTTTGTATTTTCAATAGGTTTAAATCTGATCACACTGGTCAATGGTTTGAATTCCAATTAAGGCAACAAAAACCATGTAACAAGAAAATTTTGATAACTCCTATTACAAATGACCGTTTGGGCAGATTTAGGGAAGCATTGGTGTATAGAATGCCATTTCTGTGTGATAACTCATCCCCTAATAATGTATACAGTACTTTTTTTGGATCATTTATTGATGAATTCAAGAAAGTATTCACTCAAAAGACTTTATTGGTCTCTGAGAAAACAAGATTTTTTGACTGGGCAAATGAGGAGTTACATAGAAAAAGGTTAAAATTATATGAATTGTATGATGAAAAGAAATATAACACCAGTGAGGAATTTAGGGAATATGTTCGGTTGTTTTCTAATAATTTCAAAAAAGATTGCAAAATTGCAAAATCACAATATTTAAGTTCAAAAATAAAAAATAGCATGGATAAAGTAAAAGCTACCTGGAAAGTAATAAATGAGGAATCCGGTAAAGCGTCTGACAAACGAACCGAATATAAATTAAAAGTAAAAGGGAAATTAATAAAATCGGACTCAGAGGTGGCTTCTACTTTTGAAGAGTTTTTTACAAATGTACCACTCAGTACGACCAAGTCCCTGGATTCTTCACCTGCTGCTGCGATGTCATTACTAGAAAAGTGTGTACCTAAATGTAATATTAAATTTCATTTTAAACATATAACTTGTAATGATATCGTTAAAACCTTTAAGCTTATAAATTTAAAAAAAAGTAAAGATATATGGGGTATGTCAACAGTCATTTTAAATTCCGTTATTGATGTAATAAGCTCTGAATTGTCTATTATTTTTAACAGATGTATCGATTGTGGAGTCTTTCCGGACGAAATGAAATTAAGTAAGATTACTCAATTGTTCAAGGCAGGTAGTGAGTCTGATCCGTCAAACTTCAGACCTGTTTCAGTGCTCCCCGCGTTGAGCAAAGTTTTTGAAAAGATAATGCTAGACCAACTTTCTTTACATTTTAATAAAAATAAACTCCTACATAATAAACAGTATGGTTTTACTAAGGGTTGCTCCACAATCGATGCCGGTGTGAGGTTGATTTCGGACATATTTAACGCCTGGGAAGAATCATATGATGGAGTCGGCGTCTTTTGTGACCTGTCGAAGGCCTTTGACTGTGTTCATCCGGATATACTAGTTGGAAAGCTTCAACACTATGGCGTTGATGGGAAAGCTTCCAGCCTGATGAATTCATATTTAAAGGGAAGGATCCAAAAAGTGCATATCAATGGAGTCACCTCTCCGGGTTCGCAGGTGTCAATCGGCGTCCCCCAAGGCTCGATTCTCGGGCCTTTCTTATTTCTGATCTACATAAACGACCTCCCATTCTTTGTCAACGAAGTTCATGAGATGGTATTGTTTGCTGATGACACTTCACTTTTATTTAAAGTGAATAGGAAAAATATATTATTGAACGATGTAAACAATTCCATCTCTCGTATAGTTAACTGGTTTAATGTGAATAACTTACTGCTTAATGAGAATAAAACAAAATGTATTAGATTTACAACTAATAACGTAAAGCGAGAAATTGGTAACCTGAAAGTCAAGGACAGTGAACTAAACTTTGTTGACAAAACTGTTTTCCTAGGCATAACAATAGATAGTAAACTCCAGTGGGGCCCACACATAGAGACTCTTTCGAATAGGCTGAGCTCTGCAGCATATGCAGTAAAGAAAATCCGACAGCTTACTGATAAGGATACGGCTGAAATTGTGTACCATAGCTACTTTCACAGCGTTATGTCGTACGGTATTCTACTGTGGGTTGCTGCTGCAGAGGTTCAATCCATATTTGTGTTGCAGAAGCGGGCTGTTCGGGGTTTGTTGTGTTTCCCCGAGGGAGTCGGTACGGAATAGATTTAAGGAACTAAATATTATGACATTATCCGGTCAATATATTCTTGAAGCCTTGTTGTATGTACAAAAAAACTTAAACGATTTCAAAACAAATGGTGACTTTCACCAGTATAATACGCGTAATAGAACTAATTTGAGTGTGCGACCAACCAGGCTCCAGAAGATAAACCACTCCTTATATGGAAATTGTATTCGTTTTTACAACAAACTCCCAAGCGAAATTAGAGAACTGTCACTAAATAAATTCAAAGCCCTTGTTAAAAGTAAATTAATAAAGCCTTTTATAAATGTGACGAATACTTAAATGACCCTAATCCTTGGGATTGATTTGCTCCAGTTCAAACAATTTGTATTAAAAACTTGGCGATTAAAAAGAGTGGCGGAAAGTTTCTTGCCAGTTCTTCTTACCCGCTCTACGCCCTTGACTTGCGAACTGGTTGTAAATGTAAATTTACAGTTAACTTAATTTGTTTTTCTTGACGTTCATAAGTGTACATGTTTACCTAAATGAATAAAGATATTTTGATTTGATTTGATTTGATTTGAAGAAGAAGTTAATTTAGGGCTAATAATTATTAGTCTGAAACAAATAAGAAATCTTTCAAGTTTTAAGTATACATTTTGTAGAATTAAGTAAATTGTACAAATTAATAATCCATAAAAAACCAATTCGGTCAGTTGCTACTTGGAACAATCACGAATTTCATGAAATAGCCAGTCGTCGTGAAAATGACATCTAATTCAAATAACGACAGTTGTACAATGTTACAATTGTTTTCTTTGTCACAAATGGGGGGTACTTTAAAGTTATCGCTACTGTTATAACGTAATTGTCATGCCTAATTTCAATTTGAAATACAGGGTACGTTTAGGGTACAAAACATTTTCCATTATGAAACGGATGAACTGTATGGATATATATATATATAATTTTTTATCCGAAGCGTGTATCTGATACCAATGAATTTTTTTATTAAATATATCTTCTCAGTTACATTACTGTTAAAAAAATAAAAGACATTATAATAAGCGATGGAAGAACAAACGTGCTTCAGTTGAATAAGTGAATCGCGAAAATCACTCTGCCCTCCCGCGTGGCAGTGTAATTGGTGTCCACAAACTGGGCAAGCCCTGTATCATTCAGGGTAGTTCATTAAAGGTAGTCAAAAAGCCAGTCCTAGATTTCGCCCTAGAAAAATGGCTCATTCCCAATAAGCAGTTTGGCTTTATTTGGCTCATTTGTGTGTTCATCGAGTCCATAGTAGAGCACATATTTTCCGGGACGGGCACAAACGGGAGAATTATTTTTCGATAGCGGAAGCAAAGAATTGACGTCAACTATTACATTTACCGGATAAAGCGGAACGTAGGACACATCTTAACAGATCCGGATTAACCCAATTACCACAGCTAATAACAAATTAAAATAATTAACTAATAAGCAGCCCGCACCACTCACTCCCAATGAGCTTCCGTCCTGCAATTCAGGAGATTGACAACCCTGCGTCGGCCCAAGTGGAGGCCCGAGTTTCGCAGGCGGTTGCCTTGCGCTAGTCAGGTAAATCGCATTCCAGCCAAGCTCGGATCATATCTAAATATGTAATACAAAGTCGTGTTAGTTACATCACTTAAATAACTCAAGATAACGGTCATCAGGTGAACGATTTTAGTTATATCTTTTTTGGTGGATTTTCTCCGCTTCGAATAGCATAATAATTAATAATAATATCTCCGATAAGTTATCGAATAACAATAAATTAATTAATTTAACGATTGCAAACAGCATGCGGTGTCATCTGTTGACAAAACTACGCACCATTTTAGATGAAATTTCTGTCAGTTCAGGAAACTCCAATTTTGAGGTGAATCAGGACATGCATAACCAGGCGCAAGAGATGAGAGGCCTAATGTGTAATTGCTATTCTTCTTTTGAAATGGCGCAATATAACATTTCTGTATTTGCAAGAAAAGTTGTATCAATGTTAAGCTTAATGAAATCCTAAATTAATTAACTAAAGTTTACACGATATTATTAGACTGTGAAGAACGAAGTTAGCCAGTTAGTACGCAATATATTTAAAAAGTTTTGCCTTCTATACAGAAATAAAAAGCCGGGTATCAAAGCCATATTAACTCTACTAATAAATTAAAGTCATTCATCACAGAGCCTCGCAGTACTCGTATGTAACCGTAGCAAGTACGAAATTTCGACTCACGTTATTTATAGTCAAAGGTAAGTAGCTTCCTTTTCTCGTAACTCATAGTGCGGTAGGGACCGGGTTAATCTCACGTAAATAAGATGTGAAGGGTTAAACGGCTTTGGGCGAGAACTTAAATTACTTTAGGGTTTAATAAAGGTGTGCGTACATGGAGGTGTTTCCTAGCCGACTTTTGTTTTTAGCACACATCTACAATAATATTTTAAAGAGTATTTATTCTTTTAGTGTAGCCGATAAACTTACTATTTCTGATTGTCTTCAGATTTCTGACTAATATAAAGTTCATTAAAAAAAAAATGAGAATAACAAAATAATGACATTCTTTATCCTAAAAAATTATATTTTTTTTATAGAACAGGGGGCAAACGGGCAGGAGGCTCACCTGATGTTAAGGGATACCGCCGCCCATGGACACTCTCGATGCCACTCGCGAGTGCGTTGCCGGCCTTTTAAGAAATTGTACGCTCATTTCTTCAAGGACCCTAAGTCGAATTGGTTCGGAAATACTTCAGTGGGCAGGTTTCAGAAAGTGGTGGTGCACGGCAAAAACTGAGGCAAAATAATCCGAACAACTCCTCTGAACACTCTCCATGCTAAACGCGGTAGAAGATGCAGAGTGACCCCACATCTCTACGCAACGCCAAAGGATCAAGCCGCTCGGAGAGAGATTGGTCGTCGACGATATAATATATCGTCGTATTCTTATGTCTTTGTATTATATTATACTAGTGACCCGCCCCAGCTTCGCACGGGTGCAATGCTGATGAAAAGCAGGTTTTTATTATGTATTGTTATTTCCGTCGCTGGAAAGCTCCGATAATATACGCGACATATACCATATAGACATACACCATCACGGACTTTTCTGTAGACCTTTTCAATGTGTATAATACTTAGTACATTATTTTGATAAAACTCGTAGGGTTCAGCCTGCGTTTGCAATGTAAGCGGAAAAAATTTAATAATTTATGACATCACATTAGAAACCTCAAAAATAACAGTACTTCTCCACTATTTAATGGACGTTATTATACATATAAACCTTCCTCTTGAATCACTCTATCTATTAAAAACCGCATAAAAATCCGTTGCGTAGGTTCAAAGATTTAAGCATACAAAGGGACATAGGGACAGAGAAAGCGACTTTGTTTTATACTATGTAGTGATTACAAAGACATAAGAACTCCGCAAACGCTAACGTAAACTTGAGATCTGCTGTTTGTGTCTGTTTTATCTGAACATTTTCATTAACTGGACTTGAATCTAGAACTCATCCAAAGATATTCAGGCTATAAGAATCATTTTATGCGAGAACTCCAATGTTTTTGGTTATGGTGGTAAGTGCTATATTTATACACAGTTCTTTCAAGTGCAGAACTGAGGACACGGTTAAATAGCGAAATTATACGCACAACTTGTGAATCCCGGCGAAAGACAGTTCGTGAGCTCCACTTAGACAAGCAAGGCAAGGAGCAGGCAAGCCTCTGAGATCTGTTCCGGATCTATTGAGCCACATGTACCGTGCAAAGTAATTTGAAATCGCAGATAAAATTGGAGGAAGGCGCTAGTCGTAGATAAAATTACATTTAACACCTTCATAGAGCATTTACCAAGCATATGATGATGTATAATAATAAAGGCATACGTCTTCTGCGCCCGACTTTTATTATGATTAAACATTTTACACAAAGTGAGAAGACGTCATATCACACCGTTATAACATTAAATACTTAGATGGTGTCATTAAAAGATAAGGTAAGTTGTCTCTATTTCATTATAGTAAGTTTAACAAGTGAAAATTTCAAATGAGAAAGATGTTTGGAAAATGAAATTCAATGATTTTTTTATCCATAGCTAAGGTAATAATGTATTTATTTTATTTATGTAACAGAGAGCAAACGGCTAGGATGATACCCACGATCCAAGAGGGTCGTGAGTGCGTTGCCGGCTTCAAATGTCTTGAAACACTCTTATGAAGGATTTAGTTGCGCCGAATTCGCATTTTATCTTAATGGTTGCTCCTATATCCTATGGAGGCACTAGTACCGGAACGGGCCGTAGGTGACGCGCGATAATGCGTCGACTTTTAAGAAAAAGGGAATTGAGCAGCGGGTAGTTTTGATTTGGACGTCTCGCAATTTGTTAGTATTTGTTCGTGCATCGCACGCTCGCATCGCTTTATTTAAACTTTTATCTATTGAATTAATTGTTTTGCTATAAGAATTATATACAGTGCTGTTAATATATCTATAATTACATACTTTCGGTGAAGTGATAAATAATTAGTGGGAAGAAGAAGAATCCAGCCACAAGAAGGAAGCCACGAGATTGAAAGATATAATAAACAACCCGCGCCGCCGGGATGCTTTTGATTATTTTGTATAATATGTAATTTTTAACTTTAGTTTAAAGATATTAAATATTTTGAAGAACATTAATAAACGTTCTCCTCAATATATAACCAAAAAGTAATAAATCAATTGTCAAAATCTAAACATTTTTATGCATTACACAATATTTTATTGGCTCACTAAAAATCAGTGTTAGCAGAGTTGGCCTTATTGATTGTGTTTTTGAGTTTTTATTGCATTATATGCACCTCGGCGTCCGTTCCACATCAGTTTTTGCCGCATACCACCGTTATGTGGCTGCCCGCTGAAATATTTCCAAAAGCAATACATAAAAGGCAGGCAACGCACTTGCGAGCCTTTCATGTGCCCGTGAGTGTCCACAGGCAACGGTATAACTTAACATCAGGTAAGCCTCCTGCTCATGTGCCACCTACTAAATAAAAAATATTGTTAAACGGTTGTAAACCAATAACAAGAAAGAAATTCAGTGTATTATAAGTAAAAGCGAAAAGTTGTTCATCCTGTCTTTATAGTTATTATTACATTATAACTATTAATTCAAAAAATACAATAAAAACTTTTTTGTTCTGTTGTTTTTGTCGTTGTGAGAAAAAAGAAAAAAATCAAACAACAGTATTCTGTTCCAAGTTTCACTTCAGATCTCATCGGTGTTATAGGTGCCCTCTATCTTTCTTAAGTCGAGATAAGCTACGAAATTGCAAGGTGAATGAAAAATATACCGCATTTGAAGAACTTCGCGCACGTGAATTAACTAGTGAGATCAAATTACATAAGAAATTCATTTTGCAGTTTGAAAAATCTGAAATTGCACATAGTATTGTCTTTTATTAACATAACTTTTACACATTTAAAGAAAAACACTTTTTTACGGATTATAGTTATGTATTATTGTATTTAAACTTATAATTATTTAGACATAATTTTAAATTTAAACCGACGTTTCGCGTGCTTTACAACATTTTCTACAGCTGTAATACTTTTTGACATTTAACACCTTTGTCTTCAGTCACCGTGACCACGCACGCTGTAAAGCACGCGAAACGTCGGTTTAAATTTAAAATTATGTCTAAATAATTATAAGTTTAAATACAATAATACATAACTATAATCCGTAAAAAAGTGTTTTTCTTTAAATCTGAAATTATATAGCAACCTAAGATTTACATAATGTAAAACATTAATCATAATCCAAATTACAAAATATTTATACCTAACAAATATGTGTAATGCATATAGAAAAAAAACAATGAATTTATACAGCTAATAAGCTATTTAAAGAAGTTATATTTAATAATAATAATTGTTCGTCTGTTTTGGCAGTAGATTTATGCCAAATAAGCTTCCATGTACAAACCATGATTGATGGTTCCGACACATTTCTGTTTCTGATTCCTCTATCCATCTGCAATCAGCCTCTTGGCTTTTATCAGATTTTAAGTACATAAAGGCAGTTAGGGAACGCAAATTCAACAATTATTTCACTTCCTCCGTAACACTCCGTAGATTGTTAGACTGCGGCAAGTCCAAGAGGCCTGAAGCTAGGAGGTTGACGTGTTGCTGAAGTCTCATTTTGTAACGCACGGTTGATCGTTTAATGTCTTCCTCGACAGTGGCAATTCCCAAGTATTTATGCACTTCAGCATTTTGTGTGAACCGCGGCGCACCGCTTATATTTCGTAGTGTTTTGTTTTGTAGTCGCTGCAGGATTTCAACATTAGAGCGGCTTGCTGACCCCTAGAGCTGTATTCCATAGAACCATATTGGTTTTATTACTGTTTTGTAAACGACAAGCTTATTCTCTAAACTGAGTGGGGCGTTTCTACCTAATAGCCAGTTCATGCTACGAAGCCTACCAACAGCATGCAGCTTCTTAGCTTTTACATGGTCTTGCCAAGTTAAGCGTCTGTCCAGGTGCATGCCAAAATATTTGGCTGAAGACCGTTTTGGCAAAATAGCTCCCTCCAGAGTCACCGGTGAGCACTCTTCTCTTTTTAGTGTGAACGTGACATTAACTGATTTAGCAGGGCTTGCCCACTACCTAACTATCCTCCACTTCTTTAACCATAATCCTATTTTGTCCAGACATTTCTGTCATTCTTATAAATAATTGGATTTCCGTATAATTAGCTAAATAAACAAATCAGTACTTAGCATTCTAATTATTGATCCAGAATCTTTTATATTACTTTGAAGGTACTGTAAATAAAGTGGGAGGTATTTTCCTTGCAGCAAAAGAATTGATTGATTCCCTACTATATTATTCAAGGGCTCATTGTTATAATCTTTGAGGAAAAATGAAGAAACATCTCAATTTTGTTACAATCGCTTTTCAATATTTTTTGGAAACAAATTTGCTTATAATTAAACCAGTTTTCGAGTTAGGATTTGGACCATACTGGCAAAAAATTACGATGTGACAGATGCCATAAGACATTATTACATTGCAATTTCATGTACAACGTCCTTGGCGATCAATGAATTTTTTTCTATAGATAGATACACAAAATTTAAGCTGCAGTTAACATATTTTTAAATAAATATTGGGTAATATATATGTTGAACCTGGCCTATGCATGAGGAACACTTTCATTTAAATCACACATATATAGGTAAATCTCCATTATACAATTACAATCGCAAGTTATCACGTAAAAAACAACAATAAAAGTGACTATCTTAGACTTGATTCATCCAACCTTTCGATAGTGCGATTGAGGATTAAATGTATTATATACACAGTTTATTGGGATATATAATTCTAGGAAATAGAAACTAGAGAATGCAGTGAATCTCTCAATTTTGCTTGGCACTAGCTATTGTGATTTTCGACACTAACTAATTTATAGATTTAATATAAGTATATCTTAATACTTTTTCCGACTATTCCCTGCAATGCATACCACACAGAAACGAGAAATCTAAATAAAGTATGTAAAAGTTTCGAGCATTCCAATGTTTCATTGTAAAATACTGAACCGAGTAAATTTTTGTTCTATAGTGTATTCTGTAGTCAACAGTTATTTTAATAAACAGTTTTTTACAAAAAAATACAAATAAATTCGATTAGGCACGTGGATGTTCATCCATGCGATACTTTCAAACAGTCGAGAGTGGAATTTTTATAAAAAAATCGTTTTCCAATGGGTGATCTGTCTATCTGCAAGTTACAGTCTTAGCCCAATTATTAGACAGACATCAATATATCCTGATTTAATGGAAATTTTAAAATTATATTTTTGTAGTATTACTCTATATTACAATATGAAAATTAGAGAACTGTTCTAATAGTTTTTGGCACTTGGTCTCTTGTTGATGGTAAAAAAATCTGCAAAATTCATATGAATCTTGCGATTGGAGTTTTTTTAATTTTTTTTAATTGATAAAGTTTTCCAACGCTCGGCACACTGAAAGATTGGTCAAAACAAACACAAAATACAATTTTCAATATGACAAGCACTTAGAGGCAAACATGACATTCATTTAGAGCACATACAAACATCAATCGAATCAATTATTAAACAAAACAAACCTTACAAAAGAGAAACAATTACAAAAAATTAAACAAAAATCGATTTTAAAGTGTAAGGGGAGCTATCTATGGATATCCAGACCTAGCTTGGAGACAGATTTATAAACTACTTTCCTCTGTTTTACAATAATCGTTTACAGCAGTCTCTCGTTGACGATGTTAAATCAACTGAAAAATTGCATAAAATGAAAAATATGGTGTCGAAATGTCTATTTATGTAAATAACGTAATAAATTCATCCACACTCAAATTAATACAAATAATTACAGAGAGATAAATTAAAAAACTGTACCGAAAACTGGATTCTATCTTTTTTGTCCTGCAGTGTAGGCCGTAGCCCGCAGCACTTGTGATAGCGGGATATTTGCACCAATGAAACACCGGCCGGCTTGATTTACGGCATTTCGCCGACAAAAAGTCGAATGGCATTACTTGCGCCCATGTATGTGTCATGTGTGATATACCGTTTTAATGACAAAATATTTCTACCGAATCTATGCATTGTTTTAATCTCTCTTACACTACTATGAATACGCAAATTTATTAAAAACTCGATAGAATTTCACTTGAAGCCGATTAATAAAATGTCAAAATGTGACCATGATATTTCTTAGCAAAGGATTTTTTTACAGAACTGCATATGAAATTTCCATACCTGATTGAGATTTAAAATTAGTTTAACACAATATTAAAATTTATGGGACAAGAGGAGTTGGATACTTGCTGTTTCGCCTTCTTCGTAAGCCTACCTTTTTTATATATCTTCTAATATTATAGATTATACTGTAATGTAAATTAAAGAGAGGTGTACTATCTGCTTAGTGAATCCAAATTGATTCCGCTGATGATTCCAACATCTCATGTAAAATAAACAAAATCCCTCAAGTAAGTAGTATTTTTATTCCTCGCATTCCGTATAACATGTGTCGTATAAAATTATGACTTTTATCTCCGTCCCTTGAAAGCTATAAGTCATGAAGCAGGCTTCCGTTAGTATATTGTCGGGTAAGTCCACACTACTGATCGACATGCAAACAATGTGTCATAAGTGTTGTCACTGTAAAGATAGAAAATCATATCAATCTATTGCATGACCATGTTTTGTCATCTAGCTGAAGTTCAAAAGCTTTAACATTAAAAAATAAGGATTTCTTAATTAAATAATTACATCGATATAACTTTTACAAACTATATTTCTTTCTACAAAACAATAAACTTACACTGTGGATTAAACAAAGAACACAAAGAAATTATTTTTATTTATTTTCCGTGATTGCACAAACATTTTTGGATTCCATGTTTTCAAATCGAATATATATTTTTTTATGTTACAAAATATAAATTCGTAGAAGGCTCATGTGATGCTTCGTAATACCATCGCCCAAGGACAGTCGCATTGCTAGAAGCCTCGCAAGTGCACTGCCGGACTTTTAAGAATTACTACCCTCTTTTCTTGAAGGAGCCTAAATTGAATTGGTTTGGAAATACATCAGTATACAGCTGGTGCCTCATAATGGTGGTGCGCAGCAGAAATTGCCTTAAGAAACGCTCAGTTATGGAACAACGGATGTCAAAGTGATACGGATGGTAAATTATATTCTGCCATAACAAAATAATATACATCTGCATTTTCTTTCTAAATTCTTAAACGGCCGGCAACGCACTCGCGAGCCCTCTAGCCTCGAGACTGTCCATGAGCGGCGGTATCACTTAACATCAGGTGAGCCTCCTGCCCATTTGCCCCCTGTTCTATAAAAAAAATAAAAATATTTACACTATAGAATCCTCTACCGTAGTGGCATCAACACTCTCTTGGTAAAAATAATTTACAATAGTTTTTAGTAAAAATATTGTAGATAAAATTAATATTTAAAATAATATGTTCTGCGTAAATATTTCTGCTTAAAACTTCAGTAAACTTAAAAATTAAAATGTTTTCAACTTCGGTGTAATTTACGTTATAGTTAAGGTATAAGAGAAATCTGACAGATAAGCAGCATATTAGCAAATTATTATAATTATTTTATTTGAAATGAAAATTTATTGAAACACGTGAAGTAACCGCTAAGTATATTTAAAATAAGGTACCGTAGTGTTCAAATACCCTTGCCTTAGTTGAATGTTTGTAGACAAGATTATGTTAGCATTCAAGTTTGTGTATTTCCTAAAGAATATGATAAAACGACTGCCAGTATGTTAACTTTGTTGCGTGATGGTATTATGTAGCGTATAATTTTATAAATTCTTAACCCACATATAGTAAATATAATCCTTTTATCTCGTTCATTATAATATATGTATATTACTCGTATAATCATTGGATGCAGCCGTCCGTATGTCAATTGTCAGAATAGTTTTTTTAAACTTCATTGAGTTTTTACAGATATTCATAAATATTTAAATTGATAAATAAATTTGGTTTCATCAAATAAAATGTAATGCTAATGTAACTAATACAAAAAAAGTTACGATATATTTTTTATATTTTATACATGTGTCTTCACTAAGACACATGTGCATATTACGTGATATATTACGATCGAGCCTAACTTAATTCAAGTCTAACCTGATTCACTAAAAAGGATTTTTATCATAAGGAAGTGACCAATAACACTACTTACAGTCTTTATTAAAGGAAAGACACCGTTCTTGTGTTCTATTTTATCACTCACTGTTTAGAATTTAATATGATAATAGCTTAATTTTAAAAATTGTTTGCATTACAATAAAAAACACAATAAAAATATATTTCATTTTAATAAACTGATTTATCGGGAATAATTTCTTAAACATATCTCAATAATACAACAATACATTTCCAATTAAAATAGATAGCATATATCGAAGTTTTAAATAACCTAATTCAAAATTAATTTGAGCTCAGATGAGCAAGAACTTGGTTTTCCGAAGCCGCTGTTATTACAAGTTCTGAACTTATGAATGTGGGTTAGGATAATATCGACTCGTAGCGAGTTAAGCAGAAAAACTCTAGATTTTGAAATAATATTACAATTTTGATACCGTAGAATTTCGATTAAAAAGCAGACAATTATTATATGTAGTATCATAACTGTTATTTCTGTGTTTCTCAAAATGATATTGTTTTAAGCTTGTGTACTAAGCCAACATATTACTATTGTGGTGTTATTACACATAGTAGTATAGGAATTTCAAAATTCATTTCATAATTTATAAATCAACCTTAATATTTAATTATTAAAAAATATTATTAAAAGTAGTCCCTTTAGGCAAGGTTCCGAAGATACTGGCAGCGTTCCCCCTTTGAATAGCCAGACTAATTCTTTGTCCAAGGTAGCTGCCAGCTCTTCGTTCTCCTGTGATGTCGACTAACCTTTTTGATAATTCCCTAAAAAGCCTTAACGCGCTAGGACCCCACGGACCAAGGGTCTCGACACCGAATGGGACAAAATCATATTCAGAGCCTAGACCCCTGTATTTACAGGCTTTAGCTTTTTCAGCCGCATCACAAGCCGCACCAGCTCTGTTGTTGGTTCCATGAAGATTGGAAGGGGCCAGTGTGTCTGAACAGGTGGCATCCCATACCAAAACCCGACCCATCCTCCATGGAATCAAACTCATACCGTCCGGTCTCTTGCCATCGTCTCTAGCAATTCCAGTCGGCTCAAGTAGACTTGGCACGTTGACGGTGGCAAGGGACCGACGTATTATATCGTTGAGTGCAGCATGTCTCGAGAAGCGGCCAGCACTTTTTTGACATGATAATCCGTGATGTCCTAGTTTGTCGACATCACTGCCACAGGGACATGTATGAGCAGCGCAGACCGGTACCCCAAGCCGCAGACAGGTTGCGATTCGGAGCGTGTCAGGTTCAAGAAAAGTTCCTGTATTTGACGAAGGGTAAGCGTGAAGCCAGTAGCCGGCCTCATGCGTACCCACGGCCAAAAGCCTAGCACGTGCTGAACCTGTACCTGTAATATTTTTAATAATTAAATTTTAAGGTTAGTTATTAGGTATATTTTGATGTATTATGTTATTTCTCAGGTTTCATATTATATTCCAACTATATTATGTACACTTAATGTTTAATCATTTGTATTTATAATATTTATAAATTATTCAAATGTTTTTACATTCATGTTTCTTGTACTTGGTTAGGTTTTTCATAGTATGGAGCAATTGTAGTATTATTTATGCTCCCTTAAACTTATATACTATATAGATAAAAATGGAAAATAGAGATATACTTTGGAATAAGTACTATATTGCAAAAAAATAATCTTGTATTCAATCTAAATATAAAGCCACTCCGGTTTAGGCATTTTCCCATACATTCCCAAATGCATGCATTTCCGGACCACACCCATAATTTAAACTCTAGTAAAGCGCGTATTTTGATTTAAATACATAACAATTAGCTTTAGTTCTGACCAATTATAATAAAATTTGTATCAATATTCGATTCCTTTTAAATCTACAGCCTTTATCGTATCTCTTTGTCTATACTTTAGTAATGGCGCCATGCCGGCTATAAAAAAATCATTCGTCACGTGGCTTCGTTATCAAAACATTGAACTTCATTGAGTTTTCATTGTTTTATACACATTATTTTAAAAGTTATTAATTTCAAACTAGGTATAAGGACTAAAATCAACACTACAAGGCAATTTTTTTTAAAACTAAATTTTAGTTTTAATATCTATCAATAGGCCTTCAATTTTCAGTTACCACTAAACGATGCACATACATTCTATTTTGCTTTAGCCTAAATTAAATTACGTTAAAAAATGGTGTATTTAAAGAAAAACACTTTTTTAACGGTTTGAAGTTATGTATTATTGTAAATTTTAAAATTATGTTTAAATAATTATAAGTTTACAATAATACATAACTTCAATCCGTTAAAAAAGTGTTTTTCTTTAAATGTGTATAAGTTATGTTAATAAAAGACAATACTACTTCGTGTAATACAAACCCCTTGATCCTTCAACGTGGGTATTTAAATATACTGGGGTTGAGGTAAGCCCTCCCATTGCTACAATTGCAACATCAACATTTTGATTCTTTCATCATCCCTTGAGAACACATTAGCAGGTAAACACGTTATCTATATTATATTAATATAGGCCCATAAACGTAGTCCCAATACAATACTCGATCACGCAATTAGTACACAAATCATTCGGTGTGACACTGGTGTACTTGCGATAATATATACAAACGTTTACTAATTACTATGGTAATATATTATAAGTTAAAATATTTTTACTAGAAGAACGTAACAGTAGACTTTAACATTATTATAAACTTGATTACATATCACATACATTTACAACATGAGTTACGAACTTCTAAAATAAAATTCGTTCCAAATAGACAATATTAATAACCATAATTGTATCTCGGTAGATCCAAAAAGATAGTTATTAGATAATGCGTTTGATTTTGTTTTGGGAATGTGTATGCACTATTTATTATTATTAGGTAAAATCTGGTTTGCTACCAAGCACTTATAGTTATAGTTATTTCAAATTAAGTAGACTTTTATTAAACATTATTACATGAGACATAAGCTATTTCTGAATTACACAGATCGCCGATTGACCCACATCATTTGTTATTAATTTTTATTTTTATTAAACTTAATCGAAGCTTATTGGCAAAGTACTCGTTATTTTGTTGATAACGTAAATGCTAGTTGGTTATGGGTATGTCACAGCCAACTAGATTAGTTAACCGTTTAATAAACAGCCTAGTCTCTTTACTAAACAACGCCGTTCAACTTTCGTTACAAGATTTAATAAATCAAATCAAATCAAATCAAAATATCTTTATTCATTTAGGTAAACATGTACACTTATGAACAGGTTGGTGGATTTAACAAACACTCCCACGATCATGTGGCAAAAATAAAAAAGTTATATAAGAAATTCTTTATTAAATATATCTAAAATTAATACGGTTTACTCTTAAGGCCTGTTTCACAATGTATGGATAAAGTACCAAATAGGTATGCAACACATAAATTATTCGGAAGATAAAAATTTCGAATAAGAAACTTCACTTTTCATGACGAATAGTCTAGTAAATATCTAACAGTCGTGAAACGTAAAAATACTGTTTATCCTACCAATAAGTAATAAATAGCTTATTTGGAACTTATCCGGACATTATGAAACAAGCCCTTAGTGTCACGACACTCTTCGATACTATTTTTCATTCTATTGTGCATACATTCATCTCTTCGATACAACTTTCGAAAATATCATCAAATTTTTTGTTTGCCGACACTTTTAAGACAGTTTAGAGTAGGTGGAACTTAATTGATATGATCAGTAACGAACGTCATCGATTCAAGTCATTTGCCTATCTGCATCATCAAATGGCTGAATATAACGGCGGTGTTTAGTAAAGAGGCTAGGATGTTAATTAAATGGCTAATTAAGCTACTTGGCTGTGACGTGTCTATAACGAATAACAATTCAGACACAGTTTAGAACCTCAGCTTACCATTCCTCTGGAAGGTTTTGGCACATAAGCGGCATCTACTGCCGAGATATATTGTTCATAAATTGTTTTGACTCTACTAAGCGCCCATAAATCACAATGAAAGGATAATTGAACGAAACCCCAAAAAGTCACCTCCGTGATAACTCAATCAGGCTCACATAATATATTGCTGTGTTAACGTAACTAATTTTATGAACATTCCTGGCACAGGAGAACAAAATTGTAGTGGGTCAAACCCAGCTTTTGATACAAATACAGTTTCATACTACTTTCGTAGAATATTTTTTAGGATCGTATTTAACATGAATCATGAATGATCGTACACATGCACGAGTGTACGAGTTCATCGTGTTACTGATATGTACCGTAAATTATATTTTGTTTTTTATATTTATACATATTACAAAATTGTTATCACTTTCTCATAGCAATGTATAGGTAAGTTTACCATATCTTTTTAGTGTACTAACAAGCCGATTATATATTAATTTATTTATCACTATGATGCGTAAAACATACTGCGTAACCAGGTTCCTAATAAATCTGAGCGCTGCCGTTGATAATATTGAACAATTTATCAAACGCTACTACGATGCACTTTCATGAAAGCATAATTTATTTATACCGACACCTATACTTCATATACAACTTTCTTAATATGATATCATTCGCGGATGGGTCGATCTAGAAGGGAGGTGGGTGATTTTTGTCATGGGGCCTAGACAAGATTTTGTGTAACTAACTTCGTAAACTTTTAGCATTCCTGTGGACATGTAAAAATATACATTTTGATAACAAAAAACATGATTGCTAACGAATGAAAACGACTGAAGACAAGTTTCTTTCTAATGATAATAAAATTACGTACAATACTGTGTTAAAATACATACCTAAATACACACTAAATTTCATTAATCAACATGTCCAAAAAAATCAAAGAACAGGTATAATATCGTAATGTTAAAATACTTCTTTAATGGATATAAATACAAATTTATTACATCTGGAAGTTGTCGGTGAGTCTAAAGATAATAAATATGCATAATTGCGATACCATGATGAAAGTCACTTAAAACAGAGATTGGATTATTTAGGCATTATTATATGCAAAAAGCTCTGCTAAAGCTGTATTAAATCAAGGAGTTTCACACTGGTAATAAAGGCGCTCGTTTTTCATAATTAAAAAAGAAGCAACTATGAAATAAGGAACATTCATCAAGTAACTACTTAGTATTCTTTGAACGCGAATACTAACGAAGAAGGAAAACTGCTTCACAACTATTTTATATAGTTTTAAGCATTACAACGTGATTAAAATGTTATTATTGCTATAAAAAGAATTATTATAAGAATAAGTTTTTTATGAGAGCTCTGAAATAATAATAAAGTTCTTATAGTCTTGAGCGCTAGAAACATATTGTTTATTTAGTATAGAGAGAAAATATATTTTGTATATAATTTATTTATTTATGGAGCGGCATTGAAAACTTAGTCCTTAATGAATTGGTTAGCGTTTTATTATTATTTTTAAGTTTTGATACTATTTTATATATTTACTTACTCCCACTTCGTTGTATTAAACACCACACAAATAACAAAGAGCGGCAATGGGCGACCTCTTCCAGGAAACCCTAGTAACGGTAAAACAAAAAAAAGAAACATGACAAGTAAAGTGGAAGAAGTGCATAACCAAATATTTTATAAAAAATATAGAAGATTTATATAAAGTGCTAAAAAAATATTAATAAGACAAACTAAAAACTAAAAAGCTAATCTAACTAATTGGAATAGGATATACATATTTATTGGATTACATCCCACTTAGATATTTGAAGAATGATCTGTAAGAGTGATTAAAAACATTTTAAAATGCCTAAAACAAAAGCAGTTATAATTTACAAATGGTCATCGTAATAATTCTCCATTTGAAATTCTGCCGTTAACTTTGCGACATGTACTGAATCGGAAATAAGCTCGTAACGAAGCATCGCAAATGGGCAACTTCAGATGATGTACTTATTAAGTTTATGAAATTGGCTATTTGTCACTTTGAGATAATTTCAGCGTAATGTTGAATGTTTAAAGCTTAAATAAGTTAAAAAAAATCAGTGGCGCTACAACCTCTTTAGGTCTTGGCCTCAGATTTCTGAATCTGTTTCATGATCATTTTTAAATCTAATAGGCAAGTAGGTGATCAGCCTCCAGTGCCTGACACACGTCGTCGACTTTTTGGGTCTAAGACATATCGGTTTCCTCACGATGTTTTCCTTCACCGTTCGAGCAAATGTTACATACGCACATAGAAAGAAACTCCATTGGTGCACAGCCAGGAATCGAACCTACGACCTCAGGTATGAGAGTCGCTAGCTGAAGCCACTAGGCCAACACTGCTAACAAATTAGTTAAACATTCAATTTTTTTTATCTTCTCCGTTAACTAATTCTTTAATTAAAATGTAATATTTGAAATAATGAGTTTATATGCTTACGATAATAATGATAAAATAAGTTTTGTAAAAGTTCGCATCGTGAATTTAAGTGGTTTATTATAGCGATTTATTGAAGTCTTATAATTGCCGCCAAATTTGACTCGGCCAGACCAAAAGATAGTTTTAATACTTTATCGAAACTTATTGCTATAACTGTAAGATTATCGAACAAATAAAATAAAACTTTATATCTATCTCACGTACGTTGGGAGGTAGGAAAATTCATAAACTGCTCCAATTCTTAGGGCGATAACGTTACCTGAATATTTTGATCACTAAAGATTTCGATAATGTCGATGTCATTTATAAAAAAATAGGCAGTTAGTATTAGAATTGAAGAAACTGTGGTAATTCCGGAAAGTTCAAATGGGTTTGTATTTATTCGATTGTGTATACACTCATGATTATATAATAATAAAAAAAGTGCGTGCGTACAAAGTACACATGTCAGAAGTGAAACTTCTTTGTGAATTAATAATTACTAAGGTAAGCCGTTGGCAAGCTTTTTTATCAATAAATAAATAAAAAAAGGTAAAAGCCCTAATATTGCATGTATGTATTTGTATATCTCTATTCATTGTACGTATAAGTGCTAATAATAATATATATAAATAAATTAACTAGTAATACAACAATATAGCATGTATTATTTCTCAATATCCCTTATTCTCTCTCTCGTTCAATCTTTCTCAGTATAGCTCTCTCCCACCTCTCGCTCCATGGCACTGTGCGTGATACGACAATCGCTCTATCTCACTTTTTCTCTCGATCTTTCTCACTTGCTTGTTCAATCGCTAGTTGCTTCATGCTACGTTCGCCCTGTCTTACTCTCTCTCAATCGGTCTCGATCGCTCTCTCTCTCTCTCTCTTTTTCGACACTTCCGTTGCATACTTGCGTGACGTTACATTTGTAAAAAATTTCAAAAGTTTTTGTTTTGTTTGTTATAAAATTTAAAGAAAAAAGATATATGCATACCTTATAAGTATGCCTATATTCTAGCGATTCCAGATATTTTGTGAAATTGAATAAACGTAAACAAAGTCAATATATCATTTATATTTAAGAGCTTTCAATTTATAAACATTGCTCTTAATTTTCAAACCATACGTTAAACTTGAAACTTACAGAATAATACAAAAGACTTTTTGTTTGAAACATATTCGTAAATTGCGAGGAAAATCTCTTGTCTTTTATTAAATTTCGACGATACAATATCTCGAGTCATGCTTATTTCCACTTTTGCGTCGATATTTCTGCAACAAAGTTAGTCTTGAATTGAAACTATTTGAAATCACCTTTAAACCGCGATTGGAATTTTTAATTCTTGTGTAATAAATTTTAAACTTTAATGTTTTTTCGATTTACTCTAATTTGAAAGAGTCAAGTTTATAACAATTTTTACGTTAACTTATAAAAGCAACTAGTAAACTTTTTAGCTGAATTCTAAATACGGTTAGAATAACTTTATTTCTCATATTAATTATGTACAAAAATTAGACAATCAATCCAATCAGAACATAGATATTCGGATTGGATTTTTTATACCGTTCTATAATGAAATTCTTTAGAGCCCATTCAGGCTATCAATGTGAACAGTGTTGGCCTAGTGGCCATACCTGGGGTCATAGGTTCGATCCCGGGCTGTGCACCAATGGACTTTCTTTCTATCTGCGCATTTAACATTTGCTCGAACGGTGATGGAAAACATCGTGAGGAAACCGACATGTCTTAGACCGTCAACGTCGACGACGTGTGTCAGATACTGGAGGCTGATCACCTACTTGCCATTTAGATTTAAAAATGATCATGACACAGATTCAGAAATCTGAGGCCAAGTTCTTTCAAGCTATATATGACGGGTAACCGTGTCATACTTCTAGGTAGCATTTCCCTTGTCTTTTAAGGTTGTTGTTACACACTTTATATATTTTCTGAGAATCACGATAAAGCGAGTTTTCAAGAACAACACGTATAATAATACTTCCACGACATTAGACTAGCGTTCTAATGTTCGTAATGTGAGCTTCTAAGGAATATACTCGCACACAGCGGAAGCGATAATTTTTTAACAGGAAACAAACAGATAAATTAATAAAAACGTATCAAAATTTTATATTTTTATAATTCAAATAAAATATACAGTTTGGTATTGCATGTATTGACAACAGTTTGACACTGTGCATTATATACAAATATTGTTAACCCAATTATATGATAATACAATGTTTAGAACATGTAACAATTAATACAACAAACCAATACAAAGGAAAGTATAAAGCTTAAGGAAAGTAGAACAATAATTGTTTTACTTTAATAATTATTGTTATTTAATAACATTAGTAAATTGAAGAATACGTTAAAAATTATAGCTTTCATATAAGTATGTTTCCTACGAATTAATGTTAGTGTATAATAAGATTCAAGAGTCAGAAAAAATAATTATGAATATCGACTTACCTCGTAGGTTTCTTTTTTGGACCATGCTTGACCTACGCTAACGTAGTTTTCGCGCAACTGTGCCCCCGCCCATATTTACCGGCTCCAGGTGCTTCAGTCCCGATTTATGGGAATCACGACCAAAGCTACAAATATTAAAACTACACTGTAATTGCATACAAAGCTGAGGTTGGTCAACATTAATTAAGGTAAAACCACTAAGAATAAAACATAAAAAAATTTATATAAGTTTATTTAAAAGAAAATTATGACCATGGGCTGTCGACTGGGACCCAACAAGTGACATCGGCTGCCAACTGGGCCATTGTCATTGAATCGATTTACAATTTGTTTCTTACTTTTCTTAATAAACCAGGCATGATGGTGCAGATACAGGCTACGGCTAAAACCACGCCTGGCGTTAAAGAATAAGGTTAGTTTGCAATATTTTAAAGATGGGATATATTTATTTATGAATCATCTTAAGTTTTTCAATCACACACACATAGCCTACATTTACCATACTGTCCCATTTTATTTATTATTTGTATTATTATTCACAATTTGAAAAGTAAAAACACAACCAAATTTCTAAATTTGAAAATTATAAGTAATTAATTAAATTTTAAAGCTGAGAATGTAAAATGAAATGTTATGCTTAGTGGTAACAAAAAATTACAACGTTCCAACCACTTCACTATACAGAGCCAAAATTATACTCCAAATCGCTTGAGGCTCCGCTTCTCGCTTCTACCAGAGTTGTGAACAAGCCCTGCGCATAACTATTACTAGCACTCAAGTAGTTAAGTGCACATGTGATTCTAGAAAACGTTAAAACTTTGGTTGAAAACAAGCAATCTATGAATGCCAGATATGGGTTTGCTGACTGATTGTAATGAATGAAATATAGAACAATAGAAACTTAACAATAGATATTTTATACGTTAGCGTGAGCATGAAAGAAAAAAATATAAATTGTCAATATCCGAGTATTAATAACGGAGAAACTAATACCTCAGTAGTTGACCCGAGAGTTAAGAGGACAAATGTGTATGGATGGAAGAGCTCAAGAACGAACACGACAGCTTTGACTTACACAAAGAGATCAAAGAGATGGCTGGATTGCAGAAAAGGACAATCTGGAATACGTCAGTGGATGATAGTGGTAAATAGTGTCTAATAGTAATTAGACATTGAGGGCAAGAAATCCACGTAGAAACGCTATGTCGATTACATGTTTCCAAATGCAACTAGAAGAATCACCATGGAATGAAACTGGACCTCCAATATTGATTGCAGAAGTAGGAAAAGCTCTAAAGAGAGCCAAATCTAGAAAATCTCCAGGTCCAGATAAAATTCATGTGGATATCCTACAACTAGGAATATACAACTATTATTCGAAGCGAACAGTACCGACTTCTTCAAGTCATTACGATAGGCAAGGTCGAAGGGGAAGGGCAGAAGGAGGAAGTCGTGGCTCCTCAATATCAGAGAATGGACGGGTGTGGCCAGCGTAGAACAACTGATGCGCTTGGCAAAAAAAAGAAGTATGACGAACTGACCGTCAACCACCTGTAGTCCAGAGGCACAACAAGAAGAAGATCCTTTTTCTGTACATTTTAAACAAAAAGTAATATAAAATGTAACTTTTTTAACTACCCGAGCTGCAGTATAAGAGAAGGGGCATATGCATGATTAACGCATGTATGGTGGAGAAGAATAATGTGAGGACCCTCTTTAGTTTAACCTAAATATCGACGATGTGTAAGGCTCCAGGCTGATCACCAATTAAGAAAAAGAATGATCACGGAACAGATAAGAACAGATACAGAACTCGTGGCTTTATTTGTAGAAATAGAAAATTAGACATACACTAGTAATATAACAGTTAACAGTTTTGACTGCGATATCAATAATCGTTAAAGTATTGCGGTAAATTACAACTTTATGAATTTTAATCTTATAAATTATTTCAAAGATTAATTAATAGGCTTATATAACTTACAAACAAGTCTATTTCAAATTTTGTTTTCGGCAATAATTGGTTTAGAGTTTCCTATACAATTAATTTAAAGTTGATTCTATGTTGCTTGTTAAATGTTTCGAGTTTACGCTGTTGTTAGGGTAATTTGAGTTTACAAGTAATAAATTATCAAACGATATCCGTTTTCCCTATGCTAAAAATTATTACGGAACTTATTTAAAACTCAGTTCTTCAACATTCTTATTCATAAACGTACCTCATATAGCCATTAAAGTTTGTTTAAAATAAGAAAACGACAATATAATCTTTTTTGTTATTGAATAAGGATAAGAAGAATTCTCAATCAAATGTGTACATCGAGAGGTTTGATTTGACGCAGAAGTAATGTAATACTTGTAGTGTGTACTATGACAAAGTTAAAGTGAGAAAGATATGCAACCCATTCACGATAAGTTCATTAAATCCACTACAGACGTGCACCACTACAGACGTGCTTACATCGTAATGTTAAACGATGTCTAAGTTTGGAGACCATTCATAAAAAAACCGCCTTTTGGCGATCCCAAAGGGCTCCTCCAGCTTCTTCCATTGTACCCCTCCTCCACCCATAACTAGTCCCTGCCTAAAATCAAGAGCGTACCGATTCTTAAAAGTCCGGCAGCGCGCTTGCGAGCCTTCTGGAAGTGCGAGTGTCCATGGACGGCGGTGTCACTTAGCAGGTGAGCCCGTCTGCTTCCTGTTACATAAAAAAATGCGGGCCAGTCTTTTACAAAGGTGTATCGTGATCCCGTTAGTTGTTACAACTATTACTTTACATAATATACGACTTACAAAAAGGTTTTTTAGTAAATTGATGTATCTGTTACTGTAAAAGGTCGAACTGCAGTAAATCCTAAGATATTCCAGTAAATCCTAAGATATTCCAGTAAAACCTAAGATTTACCAATTCCTAATGGTAAATGTCCCAAAAGGTTTGCAATTCGAACTCTTACCACCATTCCGTTGGTAAATTTTAGGATGTACATTAATGGCAAGGTAAATGTTGAACAACATTTAAAACTGACCCAAAAAGCATTATTACAGTTGTGATAGATGTAAAGGACAATGAGTTTTACCAACTGGGTGCCAAAATGGGTATACTAAAACAGCTTAACATGAAGAATCAGTGCGCCGCATGCTCTGAAGATTTTTTATAGATAGAAGACGTTGTTACGTGTTACGAGTACGTTAGAAGAAGTGAGTCTTCGAGAATTTGTCGGAAAATTGTCGTTAAAGGACAAGGATTCAAAAAATATAATTGTCAAAAAAATGCTCGACAAAAGAATCAAATCAAATCAAATCAAAATATCTTTATTCATTTAGGTAAACATGTACACTTATGAACGTCAAGAATAACAAATTAAATTAACTGTAAATTTACATTTACAACCAGTTCGCAAGTCAAGGGCGTAGAGCGGGTAAGAAGAACTGGCAAAAAACTATCCGCCACTCTTTTCAATCGCCAAGTTTTTAATACAAATTGTTCGAACTGGAGCAAATCAATCCCAAGGATTAGGGTCATTTAAGTATTCGTCACATTTATAAAAGGCTTTATTACTTAATTAATTTACTTTTAACAAGGGCTTTGAATTTATTTAGTGACAGTTCTCTAATTTCGCTTGGGAGTTTGTTGTAAAAACGAATACAATTTCCATATAAGGAGTGGTTTATCTTCTGGAGCCTGGTTGGTCGCACACTCAAATTAGTTCTATTACGCGTATTATACTGGTGAAAGTCACCATTTGTTTTGAAATCGTTTAAGTTTTTTTGTACGTACAACAAGGCTTCAAGAATATATTGACCGGATAATGTCATAATATTTAGTTCCTTAAATCTATTCCGCACCTGCAGATCAGTATTACTTTGTAATTCTAAAAACCACAATAGCAATCCGTGTACCTTACCTATTAATCAATTACGTTTGATTGACTTTTTTACTTCTAAACCAAATAATAAGAAAAATAATTATTAAGTTAGACTAGCTTACGAAAGCATTATGTTTGTATTTCGTTGTAAATTCCAAATAGAGAACTACTGATTCAGTTAGATATATATGATAGAGATTGAGATATTCAGAGATTTATGTGTTGATAATAATTGAAATAAGTCGGTTTAACAGTTTTACTTATTACTATCATATGATACCTTTATAATACTATGTACCTGTTTTGTCTATTGGTTCATTAAAGTAAATAATTAAGAATTACTGATTGTTTTATTCCTAAAACCAACATCAACCAGCAGACAGTAGTAAAACCTAGCATATTCTGAATTCGAATGGTAAAAGTTGGAAAAAATCGTCGTATTTTCAGAAATACTTACATTTACCGGTAAATCAAGATTAACCGTAGTTCGAGCTTTAACAGTAACATATCCGATAATAACGCTGTTTATGTCTCCTGCACTTTAACTGCGGAAGGATAACGTAACTTATGATGTCTTGACGCAATGGAAGAGCTCGAAAAGAGACATTTTGAAAGACTTTATTATTATTAAAAAAATGTTTTTTCCTATCGGAATACAGATATACAATAGGCATGTGTAATGAATTATACTTTATGTTTTAGTTGATATTAAACAATTTCTAAGCTTTCTAAACAAATTAGTATCAGGCCACAGAGTTATTCAATAAGTAGGATATTCTATTATTAAATTATTTAGAGACCTTGAAAACGTGTATATTTTTTTACTCAGATGTTAACGGTATAGAACTTGCATTGCATTCGCAATAACTGCTGGTGCTTTAATCTGCAAATGGTTATAATCGTATTGTGTAAATATTTTAACAATATCGTTTCTACATCTGCTTCACAAATTACATTTAAAACAAATGGGAAGTTGTGCTTTCTCTGCCTTAGGACTAGAAGCAATAATGTTTTCACTGTGTATCACGAAGGCCCTACGGGTTATATATTAAATGCCTTGACCACAAGATTCTCAAATATGTTAATATTACAAAGTTTTATGTTATAAGGAGAGGAAATAGCTATTGTATACGAGTTTAAAGTGCCGTTATTAATTTCTACTGTATGAACCATTCTGTACAGAAGTTTTCTGTATGAACCCACTAGAGAGTTTTATCTCCCACTTCATGCATAGTAAAGCAGATATTAACATACAGAATAAACCTTCCTACTCGATCATAATAGTAATATAAGGTTTGAATAATGAACACAAATCAAATTCATTTTGCTGAAAACTCTACAGTACGCACTCATAAATATTATAAAGACAAATAAAATATTTCTTAAACAATTGGCAGCCTTCTAATTAAAAATATAAAAGGCTTCCTAAATAATATACATAGACATAACAATATTTAAAAAAAATGTATAAATCTTGTAATAATGATTAGAAAAAACAAATCATAGATATATGTATATATAACACATCAAACCCGTTTTAATTTAGTGACGAATATTTTGAGTTTTTTTTAAGAGATTTTACCTAAGCAAAACAATATAAAGGACCATAGAATACAGAAATTATTGATGTTATGAATTATTACGTAACCGCCGCTATAATGGTTTATATTTGGATTGAATGAATTCGCCACAAAGAATTCAAGTCTTTTCAAACGAAAATATTCAATGGTATATTTTTAATTTCTGCCAAAAACTCTAAGAAGTCTTAAAGTATTGCTTTGAAACAATTTCGACTTTGTGTTTGGCAGATCTAAGCGTTGTTATAGACTAGCGGCCTGTACCGGCTCCGCACCGCTGGACATTATTGTTTATATGTAGGAAAAATATATATGTCGGAGCAATAGCGCCGGTATTAGCTGACACATTACATTTCACATTAATAACTTCTGAGATTAATCAGTTTATAACCTTTAATAAAGTCATAGTGATTCCATAGTCATTATTATTAAAAGTGACTTATTATGTCGAAGCAATGGCGTCGCTGTCAGCTGAAAACAACGTAAAAGTCAAATTAGTTCAAAACCGATAATGGTAGGTAGGTGGGCTCAGTTTCCGCAACTAGACTCGAAATTGGTCCGTTTTGCGTAAAAACCGATAATATCGATGATTTATTCAATTTCACAATATTACTAGATCTACAAATTAACGACTATTTCGCATTCACTCACTTCATAATTTTTATAAAATAAAGTTAACCATTGTCATGATAAAGATTTCAGAAATTGGTTCATTCATAACAAAAATACAATCTTTGGTTTTCATGTTATAAGTATATACTAATAAAATAACTACTCATATATTATAAAAAAAAATATATATATATATATATATAACATAATTCATAGTCCAGCTAGAATATCCCTTTATATAATCAGTTAGCTGTTTTAGATAATGTGCTTTTTTTTCTACCAAATTATGTCAACAGGAATCATTGCGAGTCTTGGAAATTTTTATTTCAAAAAATTTAGTCATATCACGCCCATAAAAAGCTTTTGATTCAATACAAAGCAAAGTACACATCTCCGGATATTCACTTGCTTTAAAGTTGTACCATTATTGACTGGTTTGATATAAAGGTTTTATGTTTAAACTAAATACTAAAAACATGTGATAAAGCCTTTAACTTTAACAAGTACTACAACTACGCGTGCAAATAAGAAAAAGGGAAACAATCTTCTAAATGTATTTCATATAATATAAGTTTGGGAAATCAAGTTCTAGTCGCAATTTATTTTTCATTACTAGCTATTTTGCAACGTCGGTTAAATTTAAAATTATGTCTAAATAATTATAAGTTTAAATACAATAATACATAACTATAATCCGTAAAAAAGTGTTTTTCTTTAAGCTATTTTGCAAGATTTTTATCATTTCATCAAAACAACATTAATTGTTATATAAGTGGCGATTAACGTGACAATATTTGTAAAAATAGTTTCATTTTTTTTGACGTAATTTTACGAAAAAGATTAGTTACCCATCTCTGATAATCAACTAAAAAATTCAAGCAAACCAATTTTTAACCAAGTCAATTTCTAGCATTGTATTTGCACGTAAAATCTGTTCACTCAAATATGGTTTATACGATATTTTGTGCCAAAAACTAAATAAATCGAAGCAGATTTACATATTATTTTGTTAGGAAAATGTGAAATTGAAAATGAAATTGTTTTGTTCTAGACGACTCTGTATTTCAGAATTGTGCTGTCGTAAACGCGTCGACTTTGCAATATGAATTCTGCATTGATATTCTTGGGTGGTCTGCACAAGCGGTTGACATTTTATAGTTTTAATATTTTACAGTATTAGGGATTATATTTTGCGACAAATTCATTTATTTGTATTAATAATACAACTGTATAACGTGGCGTGATTGTTTACAGGCAGCTACGCGCGTTGTAAATTTTAATAACACTCTAGGGGTACGGCAGACAAGAGCATCTTCTACCGCATTTACCATTGGGAGTGTTCAGAGGAGTTGTTCGGATTAATACCTGCAGCTGAGTTTCATCATCGGACGTCGAGACAGAATACGAAATTCCACCTGTATCACCTCGACGTCCGCCGTTCCACGAAGGCGCGTTTTTCTAGGCAGTTTTCGCCGTGCACCACCACTTCCTGCCCACTGAAGTATTTCCGAACCAATTCCACTTACAGTCATTCAAGAAAATTAGCGTACCAATTCTTAAAAGGCCGGCAACGCACTCGCGACCCTTCTGGCATTGATAGTGTCCATGGGCGGCGGTATCATTTAACATCAGGTGAGCTTCCTGCCCGTTTGCCCCCTGTTCTGTAAAAAACGGGGATAGCAGGATGCTCTGTTTCGGTTTTAGGCATTTTTTAATATAACATTTGAGATTTTTTTGGCAAAAAAGGCCATGCGCCATCATAACAACACTAGTTATGGTGCTGAGAACTCATGACGAAATCATACAAAAAATAGCCTCAAATCGCTGGTGGCGCGGTGGAATATTTGCCAATATTTCTTAGAATTAAAAACATTCCTATATAATAAACTAAAATATATTTCAGATAAAATTATTTTAGTCTTACGTCATAGATAACTTGTTCTGCAAAACTATGTTTGTTTTTGAGGGTAGTTGATAATAAATCATTTGACTGATTGCGACGTTTTAATTAACATAAGATGATGTGATTTAAATAGTTTAAACCAAAAGCTAATGGTCAATATTATACATTAGACATTGTAAGATTGTTTATCTTAAAAAATCACGCGTGATCACCGTCATACTTAAATGCAGTCGGGAGATATTCAGTAAGAGTATAAAAAATTCAAATAAAATTCAGTTTATTGGGAAACTTAATAGATCTGGCAGGTTTCATTGTTTTCAAACTTTTACCTTTGTCACGAGGAAGACAAAGATAATTTCGAAATAGTTTTGAAAAAGTTCGAAGATAACTTAGGTGCGTTTTGCACTTACCAGATACAGGTTTTATACTCACAAGCATGCGAAAGATGAGTCACTCAATAAAATGATAAGGTGTTACAATGAATAGGCAAGAATAGTGGATATTCAATTCAAATATGTATTCAGTGACAAGTATGCACAAAATTTACATTTCATGGGAAACATTACTATGGTAAAAGAGAAGATAAAAAAATAAGTATATGCAATTTAATATATTTAAAAGAGCTGGTAAGACTTGGAGCGAGGTGAAACACGAGGCGCAAGACCGAACGCAATGGAGACTCGCTGTGGACGCCCTCTGCCCCACCTAGGGGTTATAGGACATGAAGAAAATGAATTTAATATATTTCAACGTTTCAATTCTTGCAAACGAAACAACAATGGTTGCAGCAAATTACGCCTGAAGACATGGAGACTGTTATAAAATGATTCTGCCTCGAATCGTTTATCAAGATGTGACGACTTGACAATTGCAAAGGCGGGTAACCCGGGAAAGTGATGTTAATATACACAAATTAATTAAATTTCTAAAATGTTGATAATACTTCCGGAAACTATATCTTAACGCCTTGAAATCTCCTGGCAAATTGAAACAACAAATTAATAGAATCGAGACAGAGAATTGCGTAGCAACCTTGTTCTGGTGAGGTAATCAAACCAATCTTGGCAGTGCACTCCGTTCCTCAAACATTTGCAGGCTTAGCCCACTACAGCCTTCGGGCGAAATAGGTTTTGTTACATAATTTCCTAGCATAGCAAGTTACCAAATTTCATGCGCGCGCTTGTGGCTCAACACTTGAGCTTTGCGCATTACGTTTGATGGATTAAGTTGCTTTATTTAATTTTATTGATAAAAGCTTGCCAAAGCTCGGAAAACTGATACATTGGAAAATGATCTAACATTTACAATGTTTAATGTAACAAGCAACATGGCATACACGAATATTAAATTTACAAAAACTAAAATAAACTACTTTAAAGTGTGAGGGGAGCACCTATGGATATCCGGAGCTAGCTCGTCTATCACAATGCTCAGTCTGGACATCGGCGAGTTTGGAACGAAACGAGTTGTTCGAGTGAGGAAAAATAAATTGTTTTGAAGTTACGCAGAAATGTATAACATACAGTACTCAAATCTTGGGCTTTTGACTTTTTATATCCGCAATTATGAATAATTAAGAAAAAGTTCAAGAATGTATAATTTTTTAGTATCATTTAACTTTTCTCCGGATAATAGCGCCATCTGTTTTTCTTGGTATTAAAAACTATATTTATTGAAAATTATCAACATGGGATATGATCACATTATTGTATAAAGTTTTTCTGTAAATAAATAAATTTGTTATTTTTCGAGTTTTGATGCCTGATAGTGGATTTAATTACACGATAATTAGTACAAATACAAAAGTGGAAAATTTCTTTTTCACAAAATCGCATCTTTTATTTCTTGTACTATTTTTTACCAAAAAAAATTGCAATAAATGTGCTCGTTACGTCTAAACGAACGTAATGGATTGCTACTTAAGGATTGGTTAAGAATTTAGCTGCAGCAATTAAGAGCTCTTGTAAAAAACCTAATACTAATGTGACGGTAATTACGAGTTAAGTAATACTTAACTAATGCGGTCTTAAAACCTAAAGATTTTACACTAGAATGTAGGAAATTATGGCCTTTGTAATAAAGATGTTACTACTTTTAGATATCAAATTAAATATTTTTCGACCTTATTGACACGGCATCCAGGTATGGTGGATTGGCTGAATATTCTATTTACCTATATAAGAAAAAAGTTCAAATTCAACAAGCAGGTGATCATCCTGTTTCTTGCTTCGTTAATTAATGATTCATGTATATTATATTTCGGGTACATGATAAATTTTATCTGCATTTCTACAAAATTTCTCGAATAAAATAAATTTTTAACATTAATATTGCATGAAAATAGAATTTAAATGCATTTCCCGAGAAATTTTAATCTACAGTTCAGTCGATATTGCATAGATATTGCACAGCGGGGATCCATTCAGGACCTTACCTGGCATATCGATATTGAGAAGTTCACTTATTAACTTTGAAAGTTAAATTTTGTTCGAGACTATTTGGTATTTTTTAACGTTTGATCCAGAAGTTACAATACAGATCCGAAATGTTTTACTTGGAATAAAATAAAAACTGTCATTAGGTGTCAGTATAGTATATGTAAACCTCCTCTATTGTATCCAATGGAAGATATATATAAACCCCGGAGACGCATGGAAGGGAATGGTTGGTATGGTATGGTTGGCGGACTCAGTTTCCGCACTTAGACTCATAATTGTCTTGCGTTAAGTCCTGGCTAATTTAGCCAGCCTAGCTCCTTCCAGCAAAGAAGTCTCCTGGGCACTTCACACGCTTCACCGAGCGATTACCTCACTGTTCCGGGGATTGTTGTATGTTGTTTTATCACAGCCTCGCATTCCAGCACTAGGTGGGTGACTGATTTCTCTGTGGTGAAACAGCCTCTAACCAAGGGGCTGTCTGTCGTGCCTAGAAATAAATAAATGGAAGGGAAATGCACCATGGCAATTGGTAACACGAGGGTGCGTTTTGTTTGGTTATCATTGGTCAAACGCAAAGACGGATGTCACTGTGTCTATGATCCAATCTCATTAATTTTACTTCACAATTATGTCAAGTCTTGACAGCTTGAATACACTGGTTTTTCATAAAAAATGCATAGTTTATAAAGTTACCATTCAAATATTCAAAATCAGTTATTCATTAAGGTATCACAGTTGTGAAGGTCAATACACTTTATTTATACGTATGCTACTAATTTTACATTTACTGCCAGTTCTCAAACAAGGGCGTAGAACGGACAAGAAGAACTGGTAATAAACTCTACGCCACATAGATGAACGACTACGGCAGTACGGAATGTTTTTCTCATAATCTCTGATATAATGGCGAATGGAATTTGCACGGTTCATATTTCCGTCTAGTTCCAAATACTTCTAAATATTTTTTTTTTATTAATCTGAATAATAACACCTACGCCTAGTTTACCGCGTATATCCAAACAGGACTAATAAAAGATTCTAGTAAATATTTGTATATATAATGACAAAAGATATTACAATTTAATATAATAATAAACTAGTTTTTATAGACTCATAGATAGACTCATATCGGGCAAATAAAACACGCCTTAATGTTTCGTTGACTCGACAAAATCACAAGTTGCTCCATTTCCCGAAGGCTGCCGTGATGTGAATCTGTATAAAAGATAAAGGAAAAACTATTTCCACGGCTAATTGCTTTCTCCCTGACTCGACTTACCGCGACTCACTGGGAATATAGAGCAACTTCATATTGATCTGTTGCTCAATACGCTGCTCTTTAAAATTACCTAGAATTGTGGGAATTAATAGGTTGTGTTTGATGGTAATAATCGTCATAAATCATTTCGTGTTTTGTCTAACAATAATTACTGTTGTGTGGTATAATACTGATAGCTTTAAATATTAATAAAGTGTTAATTGCGTATCTAGGAATGAAATTCCATGAAGCACAACCGTGATTCAAATACCTCATAAGGGTCGCACGCTTCCGCCAATAACACTCACAGCACATTAATCTTCTTAATCACTGGAGGCTTCTTAATCACATACTAGGTCAACGCGTATACTTCATAAAATAATTTCGTTGCTAAACAGTTAATATCGTAACCGTGGGCATAAATGCTAAACAGCAATAATGTTTTAATTGCCTCCAGTTGAAACTGTTTAAATTAAAAATTAATCAATAAAATAAGTTTATATTTACATATTTTAAAGGTTAACCCATGTCGGCTTCCTCACCATGTTTGCCTTTTATGTAAGTGGTCGTACTAATTTGTATTATTATTAGTAATCATTTGTATTATTCTTTAAACATTGTAAATAAACGAAGAGTACAAAAACTGCTAAGGAGTTTAACCTTGTTGCCTGAAATTTAAATAGCACACATACAAAGAAAAAAACACAACACTATACAAAAAAACAACAAATTCTTTAAAGGCCGGCAACGCACTCGCCAACCCTCTGGCATTGAGTGTCCGTGGGCGGCGGTATCACTTAACATCAGGTGAGCCTCCTGCCCGTTTGCCCCTTGTTATATAAAAAAAAAACAACAATATATTATTCAGTAATGGGTCCGGTATGCGTAAAGTTGTTACATTTTACGGGTTTTATAAGTCACAAATCGTATTAATGATTAATGATATTAATTCATGCATAACAATTCGTAAAATAATCCGACATTAATATCATTTCATTTGATCTATTATGAAATCCCCTTTTATTGGAATAATAGGTTTTATTCGAACAATAAACTTAATGAGAAATTAAAGTTTAACTTCGGTAAAAGGAATGAATGAAAACGCTCGTTTTGGAAAAGCGAACGAGAAAATGAAAAATTTTAAAAAGAATTTTAAAACTTGCTTTCCGGAAAATAATGATGTGAAAAAATGTAGTGAGCGTGTCGTACTCAGTAAATTGCGTTATTTTTGTTATAATAAGTTTCGGCGCGAGAGGAATTTAGGAAATTCATTTTATAACGACGCAGATTATTTCGACTGTTTTTGTGTAAATTCTATTTCAAGTTTTATTCGATAAATAAATACTTAATACACCACACCGATATTCAATTGTTCTTGCTGTACTTTTCCATCTCTCTTTCATTACAAATTCTCAAGTTACGCCACTGCCATTTAGTGCGCAATTAATAAAACAATACAATACGCTATAACTTCAGATACGGATAAGAAACTTAACGTACACAGATCACTGTGTACGTCAAGTTTATTAGTTACTTAGTTTAAAGAATCATCTCGTACGTCAAAAATATATTCAATTTTGACAAACATATATATCGTGTGACATTCCGGCATTTTCTGTAAGCAATGAGGTACATTTAGGGATTATAATTTAAGTTTTAGGATGTGTATGTGTGTATGTGTGTATGTGTGTATGTAAGTGTATAGAATTTTTGTATGTTGTGGGTATTTACAGACAACTCACAAGAAAGCAAGGCACCATCAGACAACTTGTGGGGGTGCGGGTGGGCAGCGGGCCTTTTCTTTTAGTCGTCAATTTGCTCAAATTAACACATACAGTATCTTTATCACATACAGTGATTTTGACTAATATAAAACATATTTATAGTATAGTATAATAATATATAGTTGGCTGTTGATTTTACATATGCGACCCTTTTGATATTTACAATTAATAAAAATATACGTCATCCTTATATATTCAAAACAGTAGTAGTAGAAGATCTTCAGTCTTCCCTTGCCCCGTCTGCCTGTACGCGGTTAACCCAAAAACTAGTGAAGTAGTACGAACATGAGTAGATTATGATTTACTATAAATTAAAATATAACGATTATTGTTCATTTAAAATCTTGTCAAATCATCTACCACTACGGTTACCTATTACCTAAAGCCTTAAGTTGATTACATTTCTAAAATAAACAATCTAACTATTGAATAACTAACCTTAAAATTTAATAATTAAAATATATTATTAAAAGGAGTCCCTTTAGGCAAGGTTCCGAAGATACTGGCAGCGTTCCCCCTTTGAATAGCTAGACTAATTCTTTGTGCGAGGTAGCTGCCAGCTCTTCGTTCTCCTGTGAAGTCGACTAACCTTGTTGATATTTCCCTAAAAAGCCTTATAGCCTTATACTATTGAATGATAATTGAAAGTATTCTCAATATATAAACACTTATAGTCTATTTTTATGTTATTTTAGATGAGCTCATAAAAGACAATTTTTGTGTGATTCTTTAGCTTAAGTAAAGTTTCAATTAAAGCGTTATCGGTTCCTTTGCCTATTTATAAAAGGCTTACATACATTTCATTCGAAGCTAGAATTTAAGATATAAATTGGTCACTATGCTTTGTAGCTGAATTGCAGTGTTATTAAAAACGATTTAATGGACGATTTATAAGGAAGAGTTGGAAAGCTAGTACGGCATTTATTATACAGTTCTAAACGAAAATTGTTTAAGGAAAATAGGCTTTCATAACACGTCATGCCATAGCTACTGAATAGCACTAGAAAAATCTAATGCTATTCAGTAGTTATATAATAAAACATAAATGAAGACTTGTAAGTGTTTATTTATCACCAGTTTTGTTTTCTTTATTAGGGTCGGGAAGAAAACAAACCACGCTAGCTTGACCTGTAAAAATAAAACATGAATTATATTTTATATCCGTCTCATAAAACCAAATGATTCAAATATTGCTGTCCCTTTTTAATAACGTTTTTCATGATAGATTTTTTATTCATTTATATAGGAAGTTAAGTTACATTTTACGTGATAATTTAAATTAGATAACGCCTGGATATTTATTTATTACATAAATATCAAGAATATATATATAAAAAAGTTTATAATTGTATGGTGAAAATAAAACCTGGTATATCTAGCCTCCACGTCGAACATTACAACTTATTTATAAATAATAACATGTTCACGTAACACAAGCAAAAAAAAGTGTTGGCATTATGATGGTACCAAGCCATAGAGAAATCGTTGATAGAAAGCAAATAGCCTACGCTAAAATGTGTTATCGCTGATCCTATTTGTATACCACATCTGAATAAGTGCTATATTAATCCACTTTAAAATGTAATTAAGTGCCTAAATAAGTGAAAATTAAAACGATATATTGTATTAAACATTGTGAAGTGAAGTTGGAAGCAATGTTGAACTCTTATAAAATTGTCAATATGTTTGAATGGAGTCAAATACTGTTTCGTTCGATATATTATTTTGCTCTTCTGAATTGTAGTAAAGTATTCGTGTAGGTAATTTATTTAAAATTGCCCTCTTCGAAATTACTATTGAAAAGAAAACTCGTCTGGATATTGTGTAGTACATAATTAAATTCAAAGTATATTTACGAAAGTTTAAGTATTAAACATATTAACACTTACATAGTGAAGCAACTGATAAGGTTAAGAACGGCGCCATACATCCTTTCTCTAATAGAATAGGAAACAAAATATTTCCCAAAAGTGATCCCAGACGACCCACTATCATTACTATTGACAATGTTAAAGCTCTGAAAATAATGAGGTTTTTAGTTTTTTATAATATATTTTTCACAAAGCGATCATCGCTGTCATCACGCTTCGGTCTAAACTATGATGTGTATAATGCAGTTTTCATACACACATGGTTGATTATTACCTAGGTAACAATGAAAATGTTTAGAAAATGTAAAACGTTGTTGCCAATACTTTATTGTTTTAAGTAATCTCCCTTCCCCTCTTCTCATCGTCGCATTCGATGGAACCACTGAGAAAAGCAGTGGGCCCATACTTCTATTATTCTACGGCATTTTCGCATGCTTTCACCGCATGTAAAGGCTCGTAAAGCAAATACCTCCAATTTTCTCTTTAGTTCTTGGATATTGACTCATTATCTCGACTGCTATAGTCAAATACTCAACAGTCCGTTTTACGGAGTGCGCTGAAGTATTGTCGTGGTGAAGGAGGATCCTGCTTCGAGAGCGCTGCTGTACAGGCAAACAGTGATTGACATACCAGTCTGCAGTAACTGTCCTTCCATCTTTCGTAGGTCTACAAGCGATGAAATTAAGTCGAGCTTTTCGCTTGGATCTTTTAAAAATATGATAAGTTTCTATGTGCGAAAGTTGTGCATACAAGAGAAGTATTTAGTATCTATCCCCTGCTGATAACCTGATGAACACCCAGATTTAGAAACTTGAAGTCTCGGGATATTGAAAACCTAAAATTTTTGTATGTATTTCCTTGATAATTTTTCTTCATGGCTATTAGATTATTGTTGTCCGATACAAATCTAAGTTTTTATATTTTACTTTTTAGACTTGCTAGTTTCCTAACGATGTTCTCCTTTATGATATAATCAAGAAACAATTTTACACATAAATTGAAAAAACACGCCAAGTCACGTTTGTACACGCCACAAGTACTCGTATAACGCATGTTGTGATGCAATTTAAACGTGATATTTCTTTGACATTTAAAAATTACGAAGAATAAAATATGGCTTACCTTAATTTTGTGGGGAATATCCTTACAACAATATTCGATTGTAACGATCCATTAGCTTGCATAAATGCACAAATAAAAGATATGATAAAGGCAATTTGTGTTGAAGAGTTCGTATAGTACAAACTGCTTGCGCATGCGGCGCAAGATAATTGTACTACGAAGATCAATAGTCTATGTCCTACCCAGTGCACTAAAATACTGGCTACTCCAACAAAAACCAGTGCAGTTATACCCAAAAGCATGGAATTTATATACGTTTCAGAGCCACTCACTTGCTGAAATTAAAAATCTTTATTTGAGTCCTGCGGCTGAAGCAGAAAATGATTTGGCATTAAAACCAGAGAAAATCTATAATTTAGTTCCAAAACGACTGCTATTATACGGCAAAATTAACTTTATACATGGCAAATGGAAAACAATGGCAAACTATATATTTGCAAATGTCCAAATTAACTATTTTATTGTAAATCTTTAAAAATATATACCTAATAATATAAAAATATATTTAATATATACCTAGGTACCTACGTAACAGCCACTCTTGTGTCTTGCCCGCATTTTATAAAGATAAAATATCTTAAAGATAAATTTATTATAAAAAACATCAGTAAAGTAAGTGTATAAGCCTCGTCAAAACATTGTCTAATATTATTTTCAATTTTAATTTGAAAGGAAATTTGGTTTATACTGAATTCATTGGCAATATCCTACTCGAAGTGTGAGTAAGCTGTCCGAAAAAGTATGTTTAAATTACTACCGGCTCGCAAATATCTGGGTGTGTTACATCTGCGTTGCTTATACTCTGGTTATTTCTGTAATTTATCATTTCACAGAAGCGCGACGAGTATCCGTGATCATTATAATAATGTTCTACTGTCGTTGATATCTGTGGGTACCATAACCGCAGGCAAGTGTATCTGTAAATAAATACTAGTTCTATACACTTTAAGTCATGTTTAATGTACACAAAAACACGCGCACTGCCTCCTGTCACAGTCGTTCAAAAAATTTCGTTTGATAAAAGATTTGTAATATAATTAGCACAATTGCATAATTATTTAAAAACCTAAGACAGAAAGGCCCTTTAGCGGGGACTGAATAAATTAACAGACTTTTTACACATAACTTTTTACTGTAGAGGAACTGCGTTGCGAAATTTAAGTTGAGTGGTTTTTGTTGTAGATATGTTCAAATCCTCGCCACATAAAAGGTGCCCAAGCGGGGAGCAGGGGTCCATGCCTTTAAAAGAAGGCATGGTGTACCCATCCCGGTCTGTGAAGGATACTTGCTGTGTCAAGTATCTTCACAAAACAACAATGGGTGTGGAGAGACGGACGCAACCGGCGCATCGTATGTCGGGAAGCGGATAAGCCTCTGCTGTTAACGCATCCCGCATAAGGCGATTGTTGGTGGCGCCTTGGGGTTTTAGTGGGTATGTAAAGGGTGTTTCAACAAGAACTTTGTTTTCTAAAACAAAATAAAACAAAGAATTTAGAGGAAAATGAATGAAATTTTTATTGTATTACAAAGAGAAAAGTTTGGCAATTATGAATGAAAAATGATATCTGGCAAATGTCCACCACGACCACGCTGACAGATGTTGATTCTTTCATCAAAATTTTTAATCACTTTTTGGCAAAATGGAGGGTTTATTTCGTTAATGACATCACGGATTTTGAGTTTTAAGGCTGCAATCGATTCGATTGGCTCCGTATAGACTCTGTCTTTAACATAGCCCCACAAAAAATAATCCAGTGGTGTTAAATCACACGATCTGGCTGGCCACTTAACAGCTGAATTTCGCGAAATTATGCGCTCGGGAAATTATCGCGAGATGTTAACCACTAAATTTTGGCCTATTATTGATGACATGGATATCACTGAAATGTGGTTTCAACAGGACGGTGCCACATGTCACACAGCCAATGAAACGATCAATTTATTGCAAACCAAATTTCCCGAAATTCAGCTGTTAAGTGGCCAGCCAGATCGTGTGATTTAACACCACTGGATTATTTTTTGTGGGGCTATGTTAAAGACAGAGTCTATACGGAGCCAATCGAATCGATTGCAGCCTTAAACCTCAAAATCCGTGATGTCATTAACAAAATAAACCCTCCATTTTGCCAAAAATTTTGATGAAAGAATCAACATCTGTCAGCGTGGTCGTGGTGGACATTTGCCAGATATCATTTTTCATTCATAATTGCCAAACTTTTCTCTTTGTAATACAATAAAAATTTTATTCATTTTCCTCTAAATTCTTTGTTTTATTTTGTTTTAGAAAACAAAGTTCTTGTTGAAATACCCTTTACAATAGCGGGTCCCACAGAACCTTTCCGTTCCAAGCAGTCGCGCCGCGTAAGGGTGTCCGCAATACATTTCCCCAAGTAAAAAAAAGGTATGTTCAGATATAATGTTAAATGAAACTCTTTGTTTCAAGCTTGGTAACAACTGATATTAATCGTATTAAATATGAACTCATAAACAAGTTAAATTTAGGTATAGGGGTGACAACGATAACAAAAGCTAAGTTGGTTTATCTAAGGGTATTCAAGTGTCATTTCTATACAAGTATAGTCGACTTTTTTGGATAGGATCGAAACAAAAATGTTGAGTTACAATTTTAGAGTTTGTAAAAAAACTACAGGGCTTCAAGTGTGCAACGATTTCTAGGGTTAAGTAACCTAACTAGAGTTTAATTTATTTTATAATTAATGTTTTTTATGAAATTTTGATCGAATTTTATGAAGAACTTATATATAGGTATATTTATTGGTTATATTTTTTTAGTTTTTCAAGCTAACTATGAAATATGTACATTAAAATGTATAAGAGATTCGGATGAGTCCTGGGGAACTGGCTTTCTCAACTTAATTTTGGACAACAACTTAGTCTCGTTGGACTAAACTTAAGCAAAATTATTGTGTGAATTAAATCATACTACTTTCACATAGCCACATAAGCGAGTCAAATGGGAATTTAAGGCAAAATCTGTTTTAAACATCGTTAAAACTATAAACTCATTACGCCGAAACCACTGGTTAGTAAATAAATCATAGTATATATCAGAATTAATTCTCGAACTTAAAATTACAAACTGTGTTTACTAACCCCTTGAGAATACATTGATTTGTTTGATTAACAACATTAGTACAATTTTCGCACAACATATTATGAATTACTCCCAGGATCAAAGTTCATTTATCTTCCAGCCATGAACTTGTAACCTCAGTTGTCAGATGGTTATAAGCGATATAACTTACGTTGTTAACGATTATTTCAATGTATGAAACATTAATTCGAGATTAGCATTACATGTCACACTACATAGTTCCACAAGTAGCTGCAAATAGTTTTTCGACGGACACCGAATTGACTAATTTTTACGGTACTTGCTATGGACAAGGAGGCTGCCGACGTAAAACATGTTGTTGGAATGAGTATATATTGCTACTATAAACATACTTACGTAGACAAACAAATAAACGTCATGCCACATATTAAAATGAGTCGGTAAACAACTACTTTATCGAAGAGATGCTTCACTTCAAACAAACTGTTGACTATTTGTTTCTTGAAATTAGATTTTTTATCTCTATCTAATTTATATGGAATGCCACATTTTAAATGTTTTATCTGAAAGCATATAATTTATGTTTAGTTACATTTAGATGTATGTAGATGTTTAGTTTTTCATAAACGTAATTATGTTGTACTGTAGGACATAGATTTGATCACAACAAGCTTCCATCTATTGGACTACAGTCTGCCTGATGTCCAAAACTACTAACAAACTTCACTAGACATAGAAAACGATATATTTTCTCTGTACCGCATTTTTGCATAGTTTTTAATCAGCCAATAGGAAGAAAGTACATTTTGTAGTTATGTGCCGAAAAAGAATAGGATGTGTTACGACATAATAAATGTGAATTCATGCGCACATAAAAATTAGTTTATAACCTAATTTGCAAACTTATTTAGTATATATTTAGAGATACTTTTAATTACATACAGGGAATGTATCAATAGGTTTCCCCGTATTTTCATGATATATATTCTTCAGAACATCCAGCGCCTTTTCGTTATTACCGTCAGAGAGTAAAAATTTCGGACTTTCTGGTAATGTGTAATACATAATAAAGGCGAGAAAACTCCATATTGAGCATACATATAGGTAAATGTTCCAAGAGTGAATTTCTGAAACAAATGAATATATTATATACAATCATGTTGTAAATGATACAATCATTAAAATATTTTGTCATAATTTTCTTGTGTTTTCGGAGTTGTGTATATAGCCGTATACGCTAGGTACCTTTACAAAACAAAAGTGATATTTACATCGTACACCACATTTTATCTTAGAAATCGATAAGAAATTACACTACCAGATTTGAACAATGATTGCCACTGTCACTGTGATATAGCACTTTTACAGTAAAGCACTTTAAATAGAATAAATTGAAGGTGCTGATAAATAATAGTGTTAGGTGACACTGTCCACATCAAAAAGTTTTTCAATATTATTTTAATTGGTGCATTTATGCAAACTAGCCAGTGCATTGGTAATCTAGGTCATGAACTATTGTTAAATCCGTCAATTGACACCCCAACTAATTCTAATATTGATTAATTTGCTTCATTTTGATCTCACATAATGTTTTAGATAAGCAGTGTTAGCCTAGTGGTCAATGCGTGTCAAATCTAGATACTGGCATTCAAACTCCACCTGCATCAATAGATTTTCTTTAATAAGCTATTAAAATTTGTGCAAACTACGAAATATCAAGAACTGGTTACATATATCACTAATATCGACATAGGTAATATTGTCAAAAAAATTTAATGTGAAAAAATTTAATGTGAAAAATCTGTAGCGCTATTGGATAATGGTTATTCGATACACAAATTTAAGTATAGTATATATTAATTTTCTTTTAACATAACTGTCGCCAAAGATCAACGGTCAATGCCAGTTCATAACTCAATTGTGATAATGTAAAACTATGTATCAGTCACGTATTTAAAATTAAAACACATTTAAATTAAAATAAAGGTATAACTCACCAAAATATCCATTCCATAAACTTATATTTAATTGTGTTTGTGGTAAAATTGCCCAAGACATTAGTGATAATATAATAATCGCAATAGACATGAATCCACCGAGAAGTAATAAAACTCTGTCTCTCAATTCCTTCTGAATGAACTCTGACAGCATTGTTGATATTGCTGCATATGCTATACTCATACTGTAATAAAAAATATGTATATATGTGTGTGTCTATATTATACTAGATGTGGCTGTCAACTGCATTAAAGATCCATTAAGAACATTATTTATACCCACGCCCAAAATTTAAATAAAGAATTTTATTCTTTATAATTTATGTTCTGTGCGTGTACTGTATTGTGTATTATGTATGTGCACTAGATAGACGTTTAACTAGTCCAACATTACATTAGGTAAATTTTGTATGAAGTATCAAGCCATGGAGCGCATTTCCACTTCCGTTTTTCTTAATTAGGAGGAAAGTGCTTCCAACCCAAAACAATTATCCACGCTGGTATTACGTAGCTATAGATTCCGTATAACTAGGCAATGAAGGTTGATCACCTACTTTCTTAAAAAGTATTAATAAAACAGACAACGGATACATTTGCCTATCGACCATTACGGGTACCAAGTAGAAACCTGAGGCTTACGTCTAAACTTTTGGATGTACCGCGCGCACATTCCAATTTGGTTAGCAAAGCGCCACTCACGCAAGCAATACAAATAATTACCAAAATTTCTATTGAGGTAGACCTATTTGTTTGTATACTGGCTGAGTTCACAAGAGTTGCGCGCTATATTTTTAGTTATAAGATTTAGGCATATAAGTATAATTTTTTAATGTTTTTTATGTAGGATAATTGGTGTGGGTATTATTTTGGAGTTCTATCGAATGAGTAGTAACTGTTAAGGTAGAATAATGTAGTGGAATAAATAAATAAATTATATATGTCCTTATAATATACTTACGCGACCCCTTGAAGCATTTTCACAATTACTAGCATCCAATATGTCTGACTTGTTCCTTCAAGTAAGCCAGTTATGAATATGCCAAGGTTTCCGGTTATTAGAAATATACGACGACCAAATGTGTCTACTAAGAAGCCGGAAAAAAGACTCACTCCAATTTGACCTAAAACAAATTATCTTATATATTAAATGTGTCTACTAAACAGCCGGAAAAAAGACTTACTCCAATTCGACCTAAAACAAATTATCTATATAAGCTGTCGTTTTTTGGTAATTTTATTATAAAATGATTCTTAAATAAATTTATTATATGACAGATTTTTAAATAGAGCAGTGTTGGCCTAGTGCATTCAGGGTAAGACTCTAATTCCTGAGGTCCTAGGTTTGATCCCCTGCTGATTGGAGCAATGGACTTTCTTTCTATGTGCGTATTTAACATGATCTCGAACGATGAAGGAAAATATCGTGAGGAAACTGAAATGTCTTAGACCCAAAAAGTAGACGGCATGTGTCAGACACTAGAGACTGATCACCTCCTTGCCTATTAGATTTAAAAATGATCATGAAACAGATTCAGAAAACTGAGGCCCAGACCAAAAGAGGTTGTAGTATAATTATAGTCAAAATGTATTGATGTTGATTTCTGTAGATATGATTAAATTTGTCTCTATAATATTAATGTATATTAAATAAAATTTAAACACAATACTGGAAAGGTGAAATATAATATGCCTATATCACAGTTAAAAAATTATACACTGCCTACTAATATTAGCACTTACCTACAAATGGCATAGAGTTTAACCATCCCTTTAGCATCATATCCATATGTAAGTCACATTCGGCAATTGGTAGAATAAACGAGGAGGTAGTTACTACAGAAATAGTGGCCATGATGGCGCAAAACGACCCAAATAAAAGTCGCAAATGGAATTTACCAAATTTACATAGAGTTAATGCTTCTTCTAATACTATCATGGGATCAGTCTGCTCTGAGTTTTCTGCAACTGAAAATATATATAGTATATAGTAGACGCTTTTGTGGTTTTGCTAAGAAATGTTTTGCCCCCAATAGCGAATAATTTTTTTTTTCGTAAAGCAAAGTAAGGAATAGTTGCCCTGTGATTACCAACGTGAAACATATTACTTTAGCCTGAAAACTTTTAGATAGGTTATCTAAAGTTACTAGGTATTATACTGAGATTTTACGCAATACTGTTTCTGATGCATTTTTAATAACTATCTTATATAGACGTTTCTGATTTTTAGCATTATCTGATTTTTCTTTCTGAATATAGCCTGATAAATTTAGCGAGAATTTAATCAGGCTTACCTGAGTTAGTCAGAATAATGTGCATATAAAAGTCTTTTAAATGGAATACGATGCAACAGTTTTTATTCCCTAATAATAAGGTTCGTTAGTATAGCGATACTCAAATGAAATGAAATACGTTTATTTGGAACATCATCATGGTATCACTTATTCCACGTCATACCTACTTGTATATTCTATATATTAATAATGTTATAATTAATAAAATAGAATTAAAAAAGATGTAATATATGACAAATAATATAACGCATAAGTCTCTCCTCCAGCTTTCTTTTAAATAGAGACCCTTTGTAATAGAGACTCTTGGGCCGTGGGGTTCGAGTGCTCAAAGGCGCTTATTAAAGATTTAATTTGGCGCCTGGTAAATAGTACCCGTACCTCAGAGCTGGTGCTTCCCTGGCTTAACGAATAAGTATCGCGATACATACGAGGAAATTCTGTCAGCGTTAAAAGTACACTGTCACCGGGACCAAACTTTTTGATTTTCTTTTTAATTATTTTAATTATTACTTTGTAGGTTAAGAAAATTGTTAATTTTGTTTAATAATTTAGATAATGTTGTGACAAATAAAGTGATATAAGTTAATGTATTTTGATATGCAGTTTATGAGTCCGTCAGTTTATCATATATAATAAATAGAATTCAAAAATGAATGTGGGTACCTTATCCTATGTACCTTATCCTAAAATAATATTATTATTTCGTCGTTGTATTGCGGTGCATACACGTGACTAAAAAATAAACTTACCATCATTTTGACTTTCAAAATTCACATTCATTTTAAATTATAACAAAACAACACTAAGGCAGTACAAATTCTACTGACTATTGTCTTACTTTAATAAATAATAATGACAATGTTTGACTTCTGATAAAATTATTTGCAAGTGTGACATAACACGGTTTACGTTACAAATTACGCCATAACTTTACCTTCATTCCGTAATTCGTAGGTTTTAAAAATTAATTTTAATAATTAAGTAGCTTACTAGCTACTACTACTACTGAGACTACTGTCTAACCTGACTTTTATTTTATTGTTTTTAGGGGCCTTTATTGTATTTAGACTTTCGATATCATGAAGTATTATGATGTCGTATGGAACATGGTGTAATGGTTGCAACTTCTTACAAACATTGTGTAAAAAAAAACTTGGCAATTAAAAAGAGTGGCGGAGAGTTTATTGCTAGTTCTTCTCTTCCGTTCTACGCCCTTGATTTGAGACCTGGCAGTAAATGTATAATTAGAATCATTTAATGTATATTTCTTTTTTTCTGACGATCATAAGTGTACATTATGTTACCTATATGAATAAATGATTTTTGATTTGATTGCTTGCAATTTCATTGCTATGATTTAAAACAATTACTTGAAATTAGAACGAATTATATAAATTATTGGTGTGGTAAGGAAGGGAAAGTAATTAAGTAAGTAGTACTGTCTTCCATATGATTAATCATAAAATCTGTCATATAAAAACCCCATATTACATGTCCGTAATTACGGAATGCTAAACTAATTAGTTTATTAGGATTTTTTCCGAAGTTACTATAACATCATCAGCCCACCTTCATCGTAGTCTGCCATCACTTTATTTGCACCATTTCCCCTTATATGAAATTGCTCGTTGGTCCACGATGTTGATTGTTGGCCTGCGAGTCTTTGAGATCTACCCTTTATATTTAATTTATTATTTTAATTATAAAAATATTTTTTAATTTCGATACCGTCCATTGACAAAACGCACCATAAGCTTTTTGAGTATAACCTTTTAATCATAAGTCAAAAGTTAACTCATTTACTTCTATTCATGAACTTGTTCCCGTTCCAAGATACTGAATTAAAATTTAAGTTTTAATGAATGCTCTTTAGGAACCTGTATTCGTTAGTTCGGTGGTTTTAATTACACAAACCGTCAAGGGTATGTTGAAGATGTTAGTTCAGTGCCATAAGGTCTGTTATATCGTACGATATTTTCATAAGATTGCACTTTGTAATGCAAAAAAATATTACTTCTTTCAATATTTTCAAATCGAGGCTGGGTGAATATGTCAAACAAAATTACTTTTAATTTCATTTTCTTATAATTAGTTTTTATTCGTGTTTTTTTGGTTACTTTTACTTTTAGGTTTGTTGCATGTACGATTTATGATTATGTGTAAATATTGAACGACTACAATGTTATGTTTACCTGAAGTATTGTTTCTCATGTAAGTGGCACTTCTGTCTATTTTGAGAAAATAAAGTCTTTAAACCTAATGCAAGCGATTCTAAACTTATATTAGTTCATTATTCTTGCATTTCAACGCCAAGTTCATTATTAAGATAAACATATTTAAATAAAATACATGCATTATAAATACGAAGTATCGGACGGAGGTTTGGTCTTGTTACTACATACATTCTTTTGTTATGAATTATTTTTCTATTGCTACAGTACGATATTAACGCTCATTGAAACCGCTTTGCACATTTTTATTCAAAGTTACGAGTAATCTAGAACAATAGGAAATTTAACTTATAAACATGAGAAAATTCGATTTTCAAATATATCATATCGTGTCGTTTGATTTAAATCTCCGAATAGTACTTTTTCAACACATACAGAGAACTTTACATGATCAAGTACCTCTGCAAACCTCAAATGAGACCTAAATTAGTTTAGTTCTTGGCTGCAGATGCATAGTTTGCCCCATCTCATAGATAAATAAACCACATTGACTAAGCTTTATCAGAGTAAACAGAGCTAACAGAGTTTTCTAGTAGTATTTTTTTGTAATGATCTATCTATATCTATCTAATTATCTTGATGTTTTAAGAGTGGATTTATTAAGACTTAATCCTAATGAATTATATTTAAGCTTGTTATCTTAAAATATGAATGATATAATTGATAGTTTTTATCACCGAAACTTTTTGTATTTTATAAGTTCTTAAATCCTAATATACCTGGTAATTTAAAGAAAATCACTTTTTTAACGGATTGAAGTTATGTATTATTGTAAACTTATAACTATTTAAACATAATTTTAAATTTATCCGGCGTTTTGCGTGCTTTACAGCGTGCGTGGTCACGGTGACTGAAGACAAAAGCTGTTGAATGTCAAAAAAAAGTGTCACAGCTGTAGAAAATGCTGTATTATCTGTATTTACTTCCCCGGAGAAGATGAAAGATGTGGGTAGAGTATCTGCAGAAATAGCTCACGGGGTCCTCCATTCGCGGATTGTTTTAAAAAAGTGTTTTTATTACCTACCTGGTAATTGATCTAGAAAAACAATTAGTGCCACGAATCGAACGGAAATCTCAGGGTTAAGCATCGCCAGCCTATGTACAAGAGTTACACGGATTCTATCCCATACATTAAACAGTTCATACATAAAATTTCTTCTATTAAATCTCAAAATATAAACAACAAAATTGAATGCAGTTAAATATTATGGTTCCATTATACAACACGCCAACCCCTCATAACCGGTGGGAAATGTTCCATCACGTTGCAGAACTTATGCGAGCTGCATTACAACTTGGAATCCCTGTTTCCAACATAGTATATAGTATATATATTCCAACCAGTATATAGGATGTTTTTGATTTTGTACCGTATATGTTAGGCTTAAGACAAAGCGAGTTTGAGGACTACTGTGTCATATAAAACTTAACATACACATTTAAAATAGAATAGGAAATTAGTTACACCTTCTTTTCCCAGATCATTGACTTTAATACGGTTATCAAGATAGAAAAAATATATTTTTAAATAATATTTATTTATTTATTAACACTTCGTCACAATATAAATATTGAACATAATTAAATGAAAACTGGCGGCCTTATCGCATTCGAGCGATTTCTTCCAGGCAGCCACTATATAATATAAATAAATAACGACATAGTATAAAACCAGTATTCAATATGTTTTTGACATACGGAAGTCATCGCGCTAAGTCTGGACTCTGAATCTTTGGACTTCAATTGCAACAGAATTTTTAACATATTTGATTGAGAGTCGTCGCCTGTTGAGGGCCACTGCTGGACCTCTAACCTGACCTCCTCTAAATTTCCTAGGTTTAACAGTCACTACTTAGGCAGTAGGGTATTAACATCGGAGTTAACAATACGACTTATGTAAGATACTACATGCCTCCGACGACTACATAGTCGGAGAATTGTTTAGAAAATATTTAAAAAAAAAAAAACAGTCACTACTCAGTATCGAGAGCAGTGGCATGCTGCCGTTGTCACAGTTTTTACGAGTTTTAATTTCTTCTAGTAAAAACGCAAGATACATTTAAATATTTACCTAAAACAGTGAAAAGTAAAATACAAGGTAACTAAAAGAATATGCTAAGATCTACGTCAACCGCAAACGAGCGAACAAAAAGATTCGTCTACATCTTTGGAATCCTCACAATTTCAATATCACTCGCCTATTTACATGTGAATAACCAGGATGGCGCTCACACCATAAGGGGAAAATATCTATAAAACGAACGTAAAAGCGATTGCTATAAATACTCCATATTAAGGATTACGTATAACGTAACGACTCCTTAACTAAGTGTATAGCGAATAACCTGGATTTTCCAGTATAGATGTTTTTCTCTTTCTATCACTAAGGAATGGCTTATTGTGAAAGGAAGGTGTAGCTCTGCCTTCAGCGTAAAGGGATGATCTTGGACCAGTCTAACCATTGACTAGCCTATCTACCCAATGTCTAAGGTCCAGAAGTTGGATAAATTATGAGCCGCTGGTCTAACGTTACAGCGCCTCAGGACATGACGTCATCGTATGTTGTAGCCATAAAATGTAAGTATCGCTACAACTGTTAAGATTTGTGGGAAGAAGAGGCTAATTAATTTCTTCCGCCAGAAATGAATCTTTAAACGAAGAAATTTGTCCTTGAGGGGTTGGAAGAGTTAAGTGTTCGGATCTTTATTGGACCTGACAAAAGATATATACTTTTTATCCAAGTATTTTTTAGTACTCCACAGATGCATATATTATATGATTTATGTTGGACTAATATCGTTCGCTATAATACTATATAATATAATACTTCATATATAATCAAACAGATGGTACAGTGTATAAATATACTATTACCGAACGAAGTATTAAATTATTATAATTTATTCCATTATCATCGGTGTAATAGAAAGTCACATAAAAACTATACAGTAAATTCCCAAAAGACTCTCGGGCTGTGCAATCTCCCCTCGCGTATACTCAAGCTTTATTTTACAACTAAATGTTCTCCTTTTCCTATAAAACTTATTGTTGGAAATGGTGGAATAGATTTTTAGGTAAAAACCAATAACTGAAATACTAATAACAAAAGAATATGTATAAAGAGGTTACTTTTAAATATATGTAAACAAAACACGTTGACATTTTGACAATGACAATTGATAAATGACACAAAGATGTAAAACAGACTCAAGTGATAATATAGATAATATATTGATGCAGATAATATATTGAATAAAAACTTCGACTTAAAGCATATTATAAGGATTGTGTGGGCCCCAATAAATTATTATTGTGTACACATAAAGCAAAAAAAATGAGTTCCTTCAAGAAAACAGCGTATCGATTAGTAAAAGGCCCTCAACTCTTATGAGACCTCCGACAGTGTCCATGGGCGACCGCATCACTTTACATCATGTGCTATTCCTGCACGTTTCCCTAGACTAGACGTTTTGTCCTCATTAATGTCATGTTATTAAGAAAATAATTTATGTCATAAAAGCTTGCAGTTTATACATAATAATAAAAGGCAGAAAACTTAATTTCCATCAAAACAGATGAAACCCCTCAAAAGCTTAAGGACACTTTGCAAAATTTTTAAATAATTGTATTTTAATAATAAAGTCTTTGTCTAATCTTGCCCCTCAACGATTAATTATTCCATTAACGATTTTAATTATAAAGAAATTTTGCATAAAAAGGACCTTTATTATCTTGACGCCTCCTTTTTTCCTACTACATTATTCATAAGTTTTTGAATGTAATTGTGAGTAATTCTATTAAGTTTAAGGAGGGTTTAAAGACTATATTAAAAATTAAAATAAATATTAAATTTGGGATATTCAATATATTCCCCTAACGTTAAATTAAATTAATAATTTAAATTTAAATTAATAAGCAGACATTGTGTTAATGTTGTGTGTGTGCACATTTATCTAATCTTTATGCATAAACAAACCTTCCTAATATCGTTTATCAGCCAATTTTGTTAACACTTATACTAACACGACTGACTTGCAATTGTCTAATTATACATATTTTTTTTCAGTAATATTGTGTGAGAGGGTGTTAGTGTGAACAAATATGTTTTGCAACTATAGCGTTTAGAATTAAATGCGTCCTATCAAAAATTGTATACGATTTTACAACAAACTCCCAAGCGAAATTAGAGAACTATCACTTAATAAATTCAAAGCCCTTGTTAAAAGTAAATTAATTAATAAAACCTTTTATAAATGTGACGAATACTTAAATGATGCTAATCCTTGGGATTGATTTGCTCCAGTTCAAACAATTTGTATTAAAAACTTGGCGATTGAAAAGAGTGGCGGAAAGTTTCTTGCCAGTTCTTCTTACCCGCTCTACGCCCTTGACTACGGAAATGTAAATTTACAATTAATTTAATTTGTTTTTCTTGACGTTCATAAGTGTACATGTTTACCTATAAGAATAAAGATATTTTTGATTTGATTTGATTTGAAAAGGTCGTTGATAACTTTTGATACAAATCGTATGTGTTTAAAATCATCGAAAATTCGTCATCGAACTTTCATTTCGACGTCCGTCCTTCAACAACTAAACGTTTTTTTGCCGCACACTACCATGTTGTAAAACCAGCTGCTAACTAATCCGAACCAAATTGATTTAAGGCCTTTAAGAAAACAGCATACCAATTCTTGCCTCTCTGGCATTTATTGTGTCCATGAGATTCGGTATCACTTAACATCATGTGAGCGTTCTGTTGTATGCCTCCTGTTCTATAAAACGTCATCATAATGATGCATCGACACGAAATTAGTATAAAAGTACGTATGTTATACAAAATAAGTGTCAGCTAATTAGTCTGGAGTCTTATAGGCTTAATCCAGAAAATATAGCCGACTAAGTGTTAAAATGCTACTAGGATATACTTTTAGGAATATTTTGTATCCAAAAATTTATCGTTTATTTTATTAAATCTTGTTGTCCGTAGGAAATATATAATTTAATTAAATTAAATTTTATTTTATTAAAGCATTCCTACTCATTAAAAAATATTCAAACAATTACATTATACACAAAAGCCAAAAATGGAACAATACATAAACAAGCTTTACCTATTTTACAAAAATATAACAAAGTATAAATTCTAACTTAATAAGAATAACAAACTCATTATTAATAAAATGATACCATAAATATATCTATTTGCTGGTAATTTGTATATTAATATAATTTTAAACATATAACTGCTTATTGTAGTTTTTTAAACTGTTTGTTATATCTTGAAATATTTATAATTTAATCAATACCGTCGTAATATCGTACAATCGCTCCAAACATACAATATAAAATTAATTATTACGAAAAATACATAGTCACGATAGTTTAATTTCCTTACAAACTTCTAAGGTTTGCGTTTTTTGATTTTTCTATGTCATAGTATTTAAACAGTCACCTCGTCAGTCACGCACTCGTTTTATTACGAGGCATATTCAAAAAATAAGGGCCGTTTTATCATAAAAAAATTATAACTATATTAAATAGGTTTTATAAGCATATTTAGTTTCGTACTAATCATTTTCACTTTTCCACATAATCGCCGATTATTTCTAAGCATTTTTCGTACCGCTTTACTAGCTTCCTTAACCCATCTGCATAGAAGCTCGCCGCCTGCGATTTGAACCAGTTTTCAACGGCGTTCTGAAATTCCTTGTCATTTTTAAGGCGTTTTTCACCGAGCCATTTTTTGAAATGTAAGAAAAGTAAGTAGTCACTAGGTGCAAGGTCAGGACTGTACGGTGGGCGGTTAAAAAGTTTCCTTTTTTTTTTTTTTTTTTTTATATAATAGGGGGCAAACGGGCAGGAGGCTCACCTGATGTTAAGTGATACCGCCGCCCATGGACACTCTCGATGCTAGAGGGCTCGCGAGTGCGTTGCCGGCCTTTTAAGAATTTGTACGCTCTTTTCTTGAAGGACCCTAAGTCGAATTGGTTCGGAAATACTTCAGTGGGCAACTGGTTCCACAAAGTGGTGGTGCGCGGCAAAAACTGCCTTGAAAATCGCGCAGTTGTGGAACGGCGGACGTCGAGGTGATACGGATGGAATTTCGTATTCTGCCTCGACGTCCGATGATGAAACTCAGCTGCAGGTATTAATCCGAACAACTCCTCTGAACACTCTCCATGGTAAATGCGGTAGAAGATGCAGAGTGATCCCACATCTCTACGCAACGCCAAAGGATCAAGCCGCTCGGAGAGAGATTGGTCGTCGACGATTCGAACCGCTCTTCGTTGAACACGGTCAAGTGGAAGGAGTTGGTACTGGGGAGCCCCCGCCCAGAGGTGAGAACAGTACTCCATGTGGGGCCGAATTTGCGCTTTATATAGTTGCAAGCGGTGGCCCGGAGTGAAGTACCGTCTCGCCTTGTTGAGCACACCAAGCTTTTTGGAGGCTAATTTAGCCTTTCCCTCCAAGTGACCGCGAAACTGAACGTCGTTCGATATGTCAACGCCAAGTATTCCAATGCTGGCTGCGGCTTTAAGAAGAGTGTTTTCGAAAAGAGGAGTAGCGACAAAGGGTGTTTTTTTAGCGGAAAACGCGCAAACTTGTGTCTTCTTGGGGTTAAATTGGACTAGATTTAGTCTGCCCCAGTCGGAGACTCCACGTAGTAGAGTTTCTACTTCAGACACAAGTTTGTTCCGGTACTCATCGACATCTGCCCGAGAAATACCTGCCCGGCCAATGTAAAGAGTATCCCCAGTGCTGTCATCCGCATAGCAATGAACGTTGCTAAGTTGCAACATATCATTGATATGCAGAAGAAACAGGGTCGGGGATAAAACACAGCCTTGTGGGACCCCAGCGTTCACGGGTTTAAGGTCGGAACATGCTCCGTCAATGACGACCTTGATGCTCCGATCGGCCAGAAAGCTGGAGATCCAATCGCATAATTTCTCGGGAAGCCCATAAGCTGGAAGCTTCGAGAGCAGTGCTCTGTGCCACACCCGATCGAAGGCTTTCGCTATGTCCAAACTAACCGCTAGAGCCTCCCCCTTGGACTCAATTGCCTCCGCCCATCTATGCGTAAGGTATACAAGAAGGTCACCAGCCGAACGACCACGACGAAAGCCGTACTGAGAGTCACTTATCAGCTGGTGGCCCTCCAGATACCTCAAGAGCTGGCCATTAATAATGGATTCCATTATTTTGGAGAACAAGGAGGTTATCGCTATTGGGCGATAGTTGGACGGATCAGAGCGATCGCCTTTTTTAGGGATCGGATGTATCGAAGCGATCTTCCAGCACTCCGGGACAGTATATATAACCTCTGCCACAGGTTATTTCACCAGTGGGCGATGGGGTCGTCACGTCCCGACGCCGATAGAATACAAACATCTCATCCCTACAAAAATCTTGAATTTTCTCTTGGGTATTGGCTGCAGTGTGAGGACGTGCATTGTCGTGAAGGAGGATTATACCGGATTGAGTGTTTCACAATACAAGTCAGCTGTAATTGTTGTCCCACTTTCCATAAAATCAACCAAAAGAACACCTTTTTCGTCCCAAAAAAAACGGTAGCCATCTTTTTTCGACTCGTGTACGGAGTTTATTTAATTTTTTTTGGTTTTGGTGAAGTTGAGTAGCGCCATTGCATTGATTGCTGTTTTGTTTCTGGATTGATGTAGGATATCGACTACTCATCACAGGTAACAATCCTTTTGCACACAAAAATATTATTACAGCGCGAACTTCACAGCTGGCGGGAGAAACGATTATCGCAGACATTGTCTACTGTATGCACAACTAGCAAATTTACTACTGAATCAAAACAACACCTGAAATAACTGCACGAGTAGTGCACGTACAAGTTTAAACATGTTATGACTTGTCGATTCTGAAATATAAGCGAACGGCCCTTATGTTTTGAATATGCCTCGTAATAAAGTAACGCTTACATTAATGAAATCATTTGTTTTTCCTAACAGATATTTGACTCTTTTTTCACAAAACAATCGATTAAAATTACTAACTGCACCCATGGTACAACAGCATCCAAATAAATTTGACAATATTACTACCGAAAAGAGCAGAGAAAAAGTAAGTTCCATCATCACAGTAAGTTATAATTATACTTATAAGAAGTTACAAATTATCTGGAAAATAGTTAAGTGTCAAAAATGTTTTTAGTTTACACATAAACTAGACACTACAAAGGATACTGCACACATTTCACTTACCATTCTTCATGTGCTTAAGTATTCCATCCGCAACTGTCACTGATTCATAAACTAATACACACTTAAATACTACACACAAAGCTTGTCCATGTTACTGTCAAATTACTGTTTAATATTTTGTTGAACGATAATTGAAACAAATATTCATTTTATCCACTCAAATTCTGGATCTATTTGTAAATAAAAGTCCAAATTTCAAATAGTGTGGTGCAAACAGCGTCGTCGGCTGTAGCTCTATCTCTCATCATCAATTCCTTTGCCCTTGTGAAATATAAGTTGGATTATTTAATTTAAACATTAATAAGTGTTTATATAATTCGTTGAATACGCATAAAACTATTTGTTATTCTATTGAAGTCCCTAAGATTAAGATAACAACGGATGGGAATCAACAGTTGCTTACATTACTGGCGTTCAAGAAGATTCTAAATTTGAATAAAATGAATATTAAGTGATGGTAAACCGTAGCTCGAAACAGTCAATCATAAACAATTTAAACAAATATACGAAATGGTAAAGTTTTCTGTAGCGGGAAATATCTGAAAGTTCTCCCAATCTAAAATGGGGAGAATATTGTAACATAATAAGTGGTAGTGCTATTTTAAACTTATTCTACTTTTTATAAAACAAAAACCTTAAATATTCTCTAATTATGGTTGTTAAATTAACTGAAAGGCTAATAAATATATGAATTAAGAAAATCTTATGATAGTTAATTGATAGATAAAGCTTCAAATAATTTTTAAATTTTCTGCTAAATTATATATTGTATTATCGTATTTACATTGGTAAACTAATGAAATTAAGTTTTTAAACTTTACGAATAAATCACCTCAGAATCTCGCAAGATCTCTTTTACAATCAGCGGTTAAACCTATTTTTGTATATTTATTACTCAAAACCCTAAATTCGGCTTTGATCACCTACTTGCCTCTTGAAGGAAGAAACATTCAAAAACGAACCCAACTTACGAAGTTACGAGTCATCTGATATTTTAATATTTTAATTAAAAATAAAACAATATCACTGATTCTGGTCTGGGCTTTAGATTTCAATATCCGTATCATGATTATTTGTCAATCTAATGTGTGCTGTGCTCTGTGCTTGACACACGCCGTCGACCTTATGAATAAGGCGGCATGTCTCGCGATTTTCTTCTAAAAATAAAAATAAAAATAAAAAAAATAACTGTACTTGATCCCACCACCGGATTGACACTCCGGACCAGACCCCATCGGCTGCGCGCATCGAGTCGAGCCAATGCCTCCTCGCGCGAAGCAGCCAAGGGCTATATAGACCGCCCCCGTACCGCCCTGTATCAGCAGGGCGCGAACCAGCACACCACCCGAAGGGGCCACATGCCCGTGCGGGTTTAAGCATCCCCCTCTCGAGGGAGGGTGTAACAATTACCAGACGATGTTCTTCTATACCGTTCAAGTGAATGTAAAATGCGGACGTCGAAGGAAAGTCCATTGATGCACAGTCGGTTGGTCCGAACCTACAAGCCAGGGATGATAGTCGCACGCTGAAGCCATTAATGATACGAGTTTACTGATACTATAAGCTAAATACTAAAACTCTTATATTGTTTTAAGCTTTTTAGTATATATACACTATTCGACAATGGACCTGAAAATGTCCATTTTTTTTAAATAAGCTGCACCGTATAAAAAATACCAATATGTAAATTTCCGTTCTCCAATTCATTTAAACATGCACAAAAATGCCTTAAGGAAGAGAAGAAAAATTTTTATATATATATATATAAATTTTATATTTGTATATAATGTATATGTATTGGTTTGCGATTCTTGTATCATTTTCTCCTTTTTCTTATAGTAGTACATAGTACAATTTCGAAAGATTTAAGCGAATCATCTAATCTTTATGAAATTCGGCCTTAAAAAGAGAGCTTCATTTAAAGGATTTTTCCGTTTTTTTAGGGGTTAAGGTAAATTTGAGGTGGAATAAAGACTCAAGAGGCTCACGATAATGAGGGTAGTTCGCGCTCCGCTGCTCCAAATGTTTACCGCCTAGTTAAGCCTTATCTAACACAGATCTTAAAAAGTGGCTACCTCACTCTATGCATGAGGAATTTTGTAATCGTACATGAAAATGATATCATAAGTAAAATTACCTTGCCACTATGAACAAAGAAAAAATAAAACAATGATTTTGTAAAATGTTTGAATTTAAAATGCTTAGAATAACGTATTTGTATGTCCTTGTTGATAAGGTCTTCGCTAAAGTAAAGGTCAAATCTATAAAGTGTGTCATTCAGTCTCTTCCTTCGTTCCTACCGTCTCCCTTTAAAAGGACCTCCTTGTATAACTTATACGTATTTTGGTGCGTTGGGGAATAATTAAGAGAGTAAATATTTACGAAGCGCCCGCACACCATCACATAAAAACCGACACCTGGAAGTCGACATTTTAGGTTTTTCTACTCTTAATGTCGTTTTATCTACAAGCGTATAAAGAATAAGGCAAAATATTTATTTATTGAATTTAATACAATAAAAACAGTACTTATTACAAATCTCTACCCACAGATAAACCATAAATACCCTAGGGAGATAGAAAATATTATAAGATTGAAATTAACAAAGAAAAAAGCAGAAGATTTAAATTTATAACTATTGTAATGGAAATAGCTGAATGTGAGTGTGCATCAGAGTCAATGGATGAAGAGAAAATATCGATGTCAAACTGGGTTGAATATTGGTTGTTGGTATGGACACTTCGAATCATGAATGTATTTTTCCTATAGTTGGAGAGGAGGCATTTTGTTCGCAAGCTGAGCCTAGCTAACACCTCCGGACTATCAACGATTCCCTTAATAATCTGTAATAAATAACAGATTGTCATCTTGTTACGCCAAAGAAGTATAACTTCTAACGCGTGTTCATCAGTTCACACACGGTTTTATTTATAACGCTTATTAACCTAACAATCTCTTATACCGACCATATAAATATTTTGAATCTTTTATATTTTTCTCCTTAAATACACTGAACACTAATTGTATTAATAAGAAGCTTCTTTGTTTGCTAGAAGTACCTTAGAGCTTTGATAATCGGTCAGTGAGTAAGTGACAAAATTAAAAAAAATTGATCAGTTATAAGTCTTAAACTGAATGAAACTTAACCAAATATACTGTGACTATACGATTCCTGAATTGCTTCGAGAAAAGGATAGTCTAACCGTGTCGCTTTTTCGCTTGACCTTGATCTGAGTGGGTGCACTTCTGTGCCCCTAGATGTTACAAGTATATCCGCTAATAGGAATTCGTCATCTACACTTCTACACTAATATTATAAAAAGGAAATATTTCATTGATTGTTATACATTAAAATCCCACATAGCATTGATCCGACCTGGTCAATACTGTAGTGCATCTACTATAGTTTTATAGAAGACATGTATTTATCTAACTATTATATATTTAATAAAATTAATATCCAGCCATGAAGCTGGGACTGAACGCTGTTCTAATAAAATTGAGGTGGCTGTTAATAATTATCTGTCACTCTTGCTATGACGATTTTCTATAGTCTATTGCTACAAAGAAATTGCGATCTACTGAAGAGTTTCTTTGTCAATGATATTTCAGAATAAATTAAGTAATAGTCTGTATTTATAATATATATATATATTAATAACGAAAATAAAAAATATACTTAAATGGTGTCGATACATTGTAAATAAACTTAGTCTACCAGTTTAATATTTACGAATTGTTAAGTCAATCATTGATATAAGTTTGACAAGACTGGCATAGCAACTGCCCTAAAGATGTCTAACATATAATACTAATAATAATCAGTGGCGCTAGAACCTCTTTAGGTGTCAGATTCTGAATCTGTATGATTAGCTTTCTAGTACCTGACACAAGCCGTCGACTATTTGGATCTAAGACAAGCGAACAAATGTTAAATGCACATAAACGCACGACCTCAGGGATGAGAGTAGCATGCTGAAGCCACTACATCAACGCCGTTTAACTCCTATCTATATATATATATTAGCTGCCCTCGCGAACTTCGTTTCTCCTTAATGAGATTTTACTAGGCCTACCTGTTTAGTACATACCAACATGGAACATTTTGCTATCCCAGAGACTGTTCGTTTTTCTGGAATGAAATCTTTTTAGGTTGTTCTGTGAGTTTTTCTCTGTATAAGCCTCAGAGTTCACAACATAAGTTTTTAAAAATGAAATAAAAAATAGGGGTTGATTGTAAAGGGTTTAAAATTCAGGGTTATATGTATTTACTAATGCTGTATCATAATTTTTTTTTTAATCTAAAATTGAAAAAATTAATTTAGGGGTGGATTACCCTTAACATTTAGGGGGATGAAAAATAGATGTTGTCCGATTCTCAGACCTACCCAATATGCACACAAAATTTCATGAGAAACGGGAAAGCCGTTTCGGAGGAGTTTTAGTTTTTTTCGTAGGCAATAGAGGTCCACCGTGTCGCGTCCTGCCCCTACGCTTTTGGTGCAGTGAGTGACGATTTTAAAATTGTATTGATATCTAGCAGTTTCGATCTAAAGCTTCTTAATATTTCGGGTAACTGCTTAGCAGTAACCTTTTATCGATTTGTGGTGCATTACTGACTTCTTTTTAGGTCGCACGTATAGGTGGATTTGATTTCAGGTAAAATATATTCAACACACGGCCCACATCTCAACAATATCTGCATCATTTGTGGGCTAGTTCTTTTTTGTGAAAATAATTTGTATTCGTGATTCCCAACCTTTTTGTATTGCGGCACATATTTAACGGTTTAGAAATTTGGCGGCACACAAAGAAAAAGATAAAAATTATTTACTACAACACACTGCATAAATAGTTTATGACAAAAAATTTAAATATACGAAATAAACTAATATACAATAATAACTAAATGTTTTAATTTTGAGCTTGATGTTTTTTAATAATTTCATTTACATTTGGTCGTAAAAATGACAATGCTACTCTCATATCCTCTTCTAAATTTTGATATTTTTTTAGTTTTAATGTTGGCTAATGCTGATAATCCGAATACACACAAATAAGATGTGGAAAATTATAATAATATGTTTAAAGCTTTTTTGGCTATCATTGGATAATCGCATCTGATGTTAATCCAAAATGAATTTTTCTTTTAAATGATTGTGAGAAAAACTAATTTGTAGGCACAATAAAACTCGTAATTTTAAAGTACCTTTTCTTTCCTGACTGACCATAGGAACTGACCATAAAAACTCTACTATTCTCTATCACTCCTGGTCTTTTACATACACATCACTCCAATGTCGCCGACACCAAAGATTGCTCTTAGTAATCTCGATCTGTATAAAATGTTGCCAACATGATATAATTTAATAATACTAATATTATTATATATTTGCAAAATTTGGCGGCACACTTGAAATTTGGCGGCACACAAAAGTGCCGCGGCACAGTGGTTGAGAATCACTACTCTAAGACATTGCTTGCCTACTCATTTCAGTGTATAACTGAAATGGCTATTTTTAATTAAATTAACTTTTATCGATTTTTTTTCATCACCTTCATACTTTTGATAACCAAATGAAATTTATTTGACTGATAGTTTTTGATACACAGAATATGCCTAGGTATGCTTGCCTACTCATTTCAGTGTATAACTACCTGGCAAGCAGGTGTAAACAGGTAAGTCAAAATAGGTGACTCCATTGATCTACTAACTTATCAAAACTTATCTTATGGACGCTCTACTTTCTCTGTCGCACCTATCAAGTGGCTAAAACTCTAAAAGTTTTTAGCATGGCAACAGTACTTTAAGTACGATTTTTCGCAGGCAAGTATATATGACTGATTTTGAAATAAAATAATCTAAAATTTGAGATAACTTTCGATAAGTTAGCAGATCGATGGAGTCACCTATTTTGACTTACATATTTACACCTGCTTGCCAGGTAGTTATACACTGAAATGAGTAGGCAAGCATACCTAGGCATATTCTGTGTATCAAAAACTATTAGTCAAATAAATTTCATTTGGTTATCAAAAGTATGAAGGTGATGAATAAAAACCGATAAAAGTTAATTTAATTAAAAATAGCCATGACTACTTTTCGATAGGCAGGCAATTATAGGCATATTTGTTTATAAAAAAATATTTAGTAAAAAATACGTCTCATCTGGTTATCAGATCGGTGAAGGACGACTTCCCACGGGCTCTCCTACTATTTTATGATTGTTCCCGCGGCTTTGTTTGTTAAGGTAGCTATTTCTACGTTGATGACTTTTGCTCGGCTTGTTTTGAGCTTATGACTGATTTCAATTATCTTTGGATTTAGAAAACTTTAGCCCGTGACAAATTTTTAACGACCTCTATATCCACTGCACTGCACAAATTTGGCCTGGTACAATGTCGTGATAGCTTGATTTTTCAGTTTTTCGTTTTCAAACTATTGCCCACGCTCACTCCTAGGTTAGTTTTGCTACCATCATACAATGTTTTAATTCAAGGTTCATTTTGCAGGGTGTTAAATTATGAAATAATATCCTCCGTTCGATCTTACGATCCTCTAATCTGCCTGAAGATTAATCCATTCTGGCTTCATAATGTATTTTAAGTATTTAAATATTGTTCTTAGGCTGATGAAGTCATACACCACTTAATGAAAATGTAATCATCACTCTTAATTAAGTGAAGATTACATTTTCATTATCTTGTTTTGTAATACAGGGTAAACATTGTGTTCACGTGTTTCCCTTTGCACGTGTCGATGATAATTATAGAGGCCTATTGGGACTTGCTTGGTTTGTTTAATATAATTGTAGCGACACGACTCCGTAAAATCTTCTGCCAAATCAAGAATGTATTGATATAACACACGCTCTTGGAGCGTTTAAAAATAGGAGTAAATAAAAATTCTAAAAGTAGATTATGGAATTAATTTATGTCATTCTTACTGTTGTTACTTATTTATTCCTAACTTGTTATTGATTCGATTGATCGAAAGTTATGTAATATGGCTTATTGTGTTAAAACAGCTTTATTTTCGGACGAATATTGAAATGGTTGTTGTAAGTACATGTGTAGGAACGGTGTCAGCCTATGCTACTACATAAGTGTACCCTGAGATTGTGAGATCGCGGTTGTAATGACGTAATGGCGTATATAAGCTATGTATATTATGTAGTCATAGTGTCAACGAAATGTATGAAAGATGACAGCAATCCTTCCTTTTACCTTTAAAAATTACTCGAAGATATGGTGTGTTTAAAAAATAACGCCAGCAATAAATATTTTAAGATATCGCCGCTAATAGCGAGAAATATGAAATTATTATTTTAATACAAACTCCGCTCATTAGGTCATAATCTAATCCAGCAAAACTCGGTAATCCATTCGGATCTAAGACCCCGCTGATGATGCACAGGGATGTAGTTATATTTTTAATAAATGCTGTTGTGTCTTCATCTCAAAAACTTAGTCTAATAGTACCTACGTTAGATTTGCTATTACACTTTTATTTTCTATGACTGGAATATTCTGCTTGTTTGTGATACAGGCAAAATTATTTAAGTAACTACCTAACTAATATGGATACTAATTATAAATATATCTGGTAAGTGACGATTATTATTTAGTACTTCATATCATGTGGTTATTAAAACCGGGAATAAAAAATACTATACCATGCCATATAAAATTGTCTGTTCCACATATTCCATTAGCATGTATTAAGTACTTTGATGGCAGCGTTTGAGGATATTTGTACTTATAACATATCGTCTGAATATGAAACAGCGCATTAGCGTTGAGTACCTCATAATAAGTATACGTTCCATATTTATAAGAATAATGAGTGGCAAATTGTATAATTACGGCCCTGTTAACTAAATTAAAAAAGGATAATTTCTTCTTTGTGCTTATATAAAACCTTTTTATATTCACTTTTAGTTAATTTACAGGATTAAGACAGTGAAAAATGTCCAATTCCATTATCTTATAAGAATTAAATTATATTACTTTTTTATTTTCTTAGTAAAAAAAATCGTGCATTATTATTTTTTGTCATAATTTTATCCATTCGCAATCAGCTTTTATAAGATACTATATGTTTTTAAGCCAATTAGGGAATGCAAAACTAATAATTTGTTTTTCCTTTGGTAACTTCAAACTACCAAACTGCGGTCTTGCCCTTCCCTGAAACATGTAATCCGCCATTTCAAAGAGGCCCGAAGCTATGGCATTGACGTGTTGCTGAAGACTACATTTGTATTGTTCGGTTAGTCTTTTAATGTCTTATTTGACAGTGGTAATTGCCAAATATTTGGAATTCAACAAGAACTTAGTTACGAGCGATTGCTTGGGTATACAAAACGACTCATTGCTTTTAAAATGAGTATCACTGAGACACATTCGTCTGTAATTTATTTATTTTTCATTAAAATAATTTACTGCTTTAACATGACGGGCCTTATTTAATAATTGCAGGTGCATACAAACATTTTATAATGAACAACTTCCCGAATAAAAATGACGGAGAGTTTGCCAGATTTTCGTCTGTTCTGTGCCCTCTATCTGCCTACGGATTAGCAGTAGACGTCTTGTGATAAATGAAGCATTTTTTCTGAATGCTGTTCATAAGTGTACCAACATAAAAACCTGATATTGCTTTTGCCTTTTGTAAATGTTAGTACCTTCTTGTAAATAGTATGTATTCCACTTTGGCTATATTTAAAGTGCAATTGTGTATTTTTGTAAGCTATAGAAATACAAAATAATTAAATATTCCCTTTTGAAAAATCTTTCACACGCATAGTAAAAATATAGCTACAGAATTTAAGTCATTTAATAGTAAGCCTTTTTATGCTTCATATAGGTAGTATGAATGTTTTGTATAAAACTTTTTAATAGCTATGTAAAGGAATATAAGATTAGTAATAATTGAAGCTTAAAATAAGTATCGAGTAAGCTGTTAAATTTTGTTAGTAGTATCCTTAATTCAAACTTGTCGAATTAAACTTTATTTACGGTCACTATGATAAGAGATTTTAATCTAGGATTTAGCTGGATCTTAAGCGCTTAATAACGAAACTTATTTAATCAACCCTGCTCTCAGGAATATAAAGGGTGTAACAAGCATATACAATATACGTTTCCATAGCATATATTAGTACATAAATCACAACGTCACAATGTTAGTTCCCATACTACTCCGAAACGGCTTGACCGATTCTTATGATATTTATTATGCATGTTCAGTAGGTCTCAGAATCGGCTATCATCTATCTTTCGAACCCCTAAGCGATAAGTGATGTCCAGCCCAATATTTTTATTTTTATTTTTAGAAAAAAAATTTTTTTATGATTGTGTCATAACTCGCTATAAATCTGCGGTGTTGCCCTGAAACGTACCATCCACCATTTTAAAGAGGCCCAAAGCTGTAGCGTTGACGTGTTGCTGAAGACTACATTTGTATTGTTCGGTTAGTCTTTTAATGTCTTATTTGACAGTGGTAATTGCCAAATATTTATGGAATTCAGAATTTTGTGTTAACCACGGCGCATTGTATAATTTTTAAGTAAAATTTAGTTAAATATGAATATTAAGGATTATGACATACAAAAATACACACCGCTCTTAATTTTAACCCCTCTATTATCAACCCATATTTTTTATTTGTTAATTAGAAGCTCACATGAATTCTAAGGTTCAAATAGAAAAAAGATCAAAAAAAAATCACAGAACAACCTAAAAAATTTTCATTTCGGAAAGCCGAACTGTCTCTGGGGTACCATAGCAAAATGTTCCATATTGGTATGTACTAAAAAGGTAGGCTAGGCATTAAGGAAAAACGATGTTCGTGGGGGCAGCCAGTAATCTATACGCATATTTTAAAAAAAGTCGTTTTTAAATGTGTCGTATTCGCTTAAACAAGGCCTTAACTAACTAAGTCTTTCTATTGTTATTTTGTTATACTACATAGTTGTATGCATCATAACTTTGAACTAAAATATGTTGAATTTCAACACAAAAATATGCAGTATGTTTACTACACAATATCCTTAACCTACATACTAATCATAACATTTAAAAATTGATAAAAATAGTAATAAAAATTTTGATCAGTGTGCAGTGTACTCACAATGCTGGCAGCATTTCCTCGCTGTACTGCGATACTTATTCATTGACAGAATCCAACAGGGTTGGAATCTGTCGAAGAATTAACATCGAATGCGCGTAGTGTATAGCTGTAACAGCCCAGCGCGAGCGTTAGCAACTGGAAGCGTCTAATATACCAACGCAAGAGCGAGAGAGAATGAGGCATACACAAAGGTAGAAAGTAGGAAAGAGAAAGAGAGTCGTAAAAATCTATTACTACCCCTTCCTATTTTTTTATTACCCAATATAGTCCGATTTTTGGGCATGATTTGGGCAGAGTATCTCTCTTTTCTTGATTTTCTAACCTTCTTCTAAATTTTCCTGCCACTGAAATGCGCCCAGTTTAAGGTTTTGTTGACAATCGCGAGAAAAGAATTCAGATCTGTAGCAATCGCCAGCTGATAGATATTCCCAGTAAATCTATCTCCTCCTGGACCTTATTTAGGGTGTAGCGAGTAGGTGGCATTCAGTAGTTTACTGTAAATAGTGGGACAGGTGTATCATTTTCCTCTCTCCTGTTTACCATTTCTATATATAGTAAAGTATTGATAGTATTCTTATGGTCAAACATTCTACTGTTTCGGATTCTTCAGGACAGTTGTTTCAAGTCAAGGCGATATTTAGTTTAATCCATAACGATGGATTGTTGAAATATACACAATATATATTTTCAAACACAAACCAGAATTACCTCACATTATATAAAGTTTAAGATCTCTCAAAGGCGTTAAGTCTCGACTGTCAAGCTTATAACCGAGGTGGCAGGGGATTTGCTCCGTTTAATAAACAAAATCTAAATTGTGTGATGTTTTACACACATAAAAAAAAAATAATTCTTCATATTCAATCAATGGGTTGACCTGCTAACCAATTTTGTTTGTATGTCTTTGCTTGTATTATATTGTTTAAATTTGGTGATTGGTATTTCTGAAGAATTATATAATTATATTGTTATGTAATAACTTTTTGTATTTGTACTCAATTAACAAATAATCTTTTATAAAGATTCCTTCAGTATAGAATTACGATTTTTTATGTGCAATAAATCGTGATAATAACATTAAATAAATCTTTTATTTTAAAACGGTATCATTATTCTATATTTGAAATAGCTCATACAAAAATAATAAATAAATCAGTGGCAATACAACCTCTTTAGCTCTGGGTCACATTCTGAATCTGTTTCATGATAATATTAAACTAGGCAAGTGGGTGATAAGCCTCTTGTGCCTGACACACGCCGTAGACTTTTTGGGTCTAAGACTTTAGTGAGTTACAGTGAATAGGGTCGCACGCTGAAGCCACTAGGCCAACACTGCTTACTCTACATGAAACCAACAACAGAACTGGGAGGCTTGTGATGCCGCTGAAAAGGCTAAAGCCGTCAAATACAGGCGCCTGGACTCCGAATATGATTTTGTCCCATTCGGTGTCGAGTCCATGGGGTCCCAGCACTATAAGGCTTTTTAGGGAAATATTAAAAAGGTTAGTCAACATCACATGAGACCGAAGAGATGGCAGCAATCGCGGACTAAGAATTAGTCCAGCTATTCAAAGGAGGAACGCTGACAGTATCTTCGGAATCTTGTCTAAAGGGACTCCTTTTAATAATTTATTTTAGTTAGTACATTTTAAGGTTAATTATTATATCAAAATTATCTAAATATAATTAATATTGATTAAAAGCACAAATTATATAATATTATATAATATGCATTTGCGAACATTATACCAATTAGGTAAATTTTCACTGTATTAAATTTACAAGTTTGAGCCACAAAATCCCCGAATATGAAACGTTAGGCACCGGATATCAGAGCGCTCTATATTTAATTAATGCATATAATATACCGTACTATAGTATGTAATCTGAAAAATTACAAGAAGTTACACAGTTGATATTTTAATATTTGCAGTGCAATATATTTTTTATATTTTATGTAGCTAATTTATTTTCCAAAACTTAAATAACACGATGTTCCCAACTATATATACCAGATTTATTTTATACTCATTTTTAAGTATTATACAAACGAAAACGTGAAAAACCTCGCCCTAACCCCCCTCAAAATAAAAGGCGATGAAATTAAAAGAAACAGTAAAATATTTTGACTCGACAGTCCGACATTATTTCCGGTGCCTCATTATTAAAGATGTAACAAACTACTGTTTTTACTATTCACGACAAAAAGAAAATACATACCGCATAAAATTAATTTATTTATCGCAATTTGTATTAAATTTTAAAGTGTATAGGCGTAATGCGTGCTTTATAAACTATTTATGGGTGTAACAATTTTGAATTGAAATTTCCACGTCGTCTACTCCTGCTTCGCGTACCACAATCATCTCTAACCAGACGCAATTTGGAACCCCTAGTAAATGTTAACGGATCCATGCTTATACCGATAACCGGATCAAACGAAATATAAATAGGATATTATTAGGATTTTACGTTAATTTATAATACCATTAAATATTCTACACTGAAAACATTGTCAGTTTAGAAGTTTGCTTGCTGTTTTTGAATTTGGCTTTCCAAAAATCGAACTTTGTGATTGAAATCCTTGCCACTATATCATCATGTATATTATGAAAATACATTAATATTAATAACACGTTAACACGTTACGTTGTAGACGTAGTTAATCTTGGTATAATTCATATCGTCTGTATTCGAATGCAAGCTAGTAACATCAGTTGAGCGTCGAGATTATATTCGCTTCTGTTATGTAAGGCACATTATAAAAATTACAAGAATTGTACATACGTATTAAGTATTAAAAAAACCCTGTAAATTGATTTCTCCGGAATTAAAGAAAAAAATTTCGCGTTCAAAATGGCTTTATAGAATCTGCTTTTTTAAGCTAAAAATCTAGTGCCTTTAAGAAAATAGCGAACATCCTTGAAGTTTATCGACACACCTGTAAAATGGCATTGCATTACATTTAACAAAATGTTATAAAACAATTTCTTACTCATTGCATTGTGATTGTAAACAAAAAAAAAATCAAGGTAAATTATGAAAAATTTCCCAACTTTCCACAAAAATTTATAAAATGTTTATCCGTGGATTTCATACGCAAGCAGGATTTGGCTTATTTTGAATGTTGAGCGTCTTGGGAAATAACTGTTCTCGTAAGAATAATATGTCCTCATCCATATTCTTGAAACTGTGATAACAGATGGTTTGTTTTTATTTTCGGCTGGGAATTTTCCGACTAATTTGACGGAAATATTAATTTATTTAATATATCTTTTTGGTAGAAAATAGAGCAGGCCTACGTCCAGAAATGGACCAAATAAAGAGGCCGATGATGATGATCTTTCTGGTGATTCCAGCTTAAGACATATGATCACGATGTCTCATCGAGCCTCAAGTAGCTTTTGAATGCTATATTTCTTTTATTTATGTGACAAAATATTTACAGAGCAAAGTCTTAGTTATATCAAAATAATATTTACTAATACTATTTATTAAGCATACAATAATATAGTGGCTCTACTGTCTTATGTACATCAGAAAAAAATTCAGTGACGCTACAACCTGTTTTAGGTCTTGGCCTCAGATTTCTGAATCTCTTTCATGATCACATTTAAATCTATTACGCTAGTGATCAGTCTCCAGTGCCTGACAGACGCCGTCGACTTTTTGGGTCGAAGAGAAGTCGGTTTCCTCACGATGTTTTCCTTCACCGTTTGAGCAAATTTAAATGTGCACATAGAAAGAAAGTCCATTGGTGCACAGCCATGGATCGACCCTACGACCTCAGGTATGAGAGTCGCACGCTGAAGCCACTAGGCCAACACTGTCTTACGTACATATCATGCATAATTTATGTTTAGGTCTAAGACACGGCGGGTTCCTCACGATTTTTTTTCGTCATACAAGGAAACAAAATTTATACTCATATAAAGACCAAATCACTTCCAACATCAAACACACTTTACTTCATTATTATTTTTTTACATAAAAGTCCTTTGTCAATTCAGTTATTAACAGCAAAATATTGTATAACCGTTTTAAATTAAATTTTCTAATTATATGTCAATGGAACACAAAGCAGGCAGCAACAAGTTTTATTAAAATGATAATTTAGGATCTTCAATGAAATTTAATTAATAATGGACAAGGTTGTATTTTTTAGGTATATGATAAGTAAAACGTGCCTGGTATTTAATATCTGTGCTGTAGAACTACTATTTTTTTTTATACTTACACAAAAATAACACAATACACCAAGAACTATTTCTTTATTCTTATATAGGCGGATTTTAGAAACGAAGCCCTTCTGATTGCTTATTTTCTTACGCAACATTGGTATTTGTACTGCGTACAGCTTCCTCGTAATAGTAACTATATTATACCACTCCTAGGCTGTACCAGAAAAAAAAACCCCGAGATCTTAATTTATCGCATTATCACCATTTATCGAACATTCTTCGTATGTGAAGAGAAAACAAAGGTTTCGTTTCTAAGCATATTATTATAATTTAAAACTTTAATACTACCAAAAGATTTTAAATACTCTACTATATACATTTTGCAAACATCTGTCATAACAGTCTATGAATTATAATAATTTATATTAAACTTCTTCAACGAATATAAGCGCGGATTTTCATTATTTACATAACTCGACATTTTAGTGCTTCTTAACAATTAGCGAGAGTCTAAAATACATTTTTAAACTAAATTTGTTTTTTATTCATTAATTCATGTTTTAACCTTAAACTCGTGCTTTCAAAGACGAACAAACTACCCTCAAGATACCAATTTGAGTCAACTTTACAACATAAATCTAACGCTAGACCTGAAAATATACTTTCGCTACTGGTTAAACTACTTACTGGAGGGATAAAGGATCGTATTTTAGATACCGCTGAGGTGTATTAAATAAAAATTAAATTTTTTAATGTACTTTTATTAGAAACTGTATGTATCACATATTATTACATTAATAAACATATAAACAGTCAACTTAAGCACCGATATGTTAAATGATAACTCAATATCTCATCAACTATATTTACATTTATTGAAGGTAATGTAATTATAATATTAAATCATACTCAAACTCAAAAATATCTTTATTCATATAGGTAAACATGTACACTTATGAATACAATAACTTATTCCGCGAAGGAAATAAATTGGTTCTCTTAATAATACGGTGAATTTCAACTTATTTATAAAGCAGTTACAGACAATCCTCTAATGACGTTCAGTGATCTCAAACAAAGTTATGTTTTCTGGGAAGACATTTTCGGAAATATATTTCAAGTTTACAAATAGTGCCGTATACAAATAATCATATAATAAAGGAGTGGATAAAATATAATTATTGTTCTGAAATGTAATAGTTATGATTCTGTAAAATATATATATATATATACTCAAAGAAAATTTTCCTTTTTAAGTTTGCAATAGATTAAATAAACAAGTAATATAGTAGTGGATAAATTATAATTATTGTTAAACTCTTAAATGTATAGTTTTAACAAATATTTTATTCAACTGTAAAATATATTTTCTAGCCCCCGATTTGAACGCTTCAAGTATTTATCAACTGTTAATTTTCGACTATGAGAAATGTGGTTGTGTCTTAATAGTTTATGATATCTCATGATATCTATAAAAACTCCTACGGTGCGAAAGATACTGTAAGTTTCGCTTCCACATTGTATTAAAGCGTGTATACAGAAAGACTAGGACGGAAAGCTGCAATAAGAAAATATAAAACACATCTCCCCTATCATCTGGCCCATTAACCGGTGCTTAGTACATTCCTCTAATCCCAATACACATTAAAGGAAGCCGGAATAAATGTGGAATAGAATTGATTTCACATTGAACTAAGGTATTTGAACATTGAGTCGTAGAATGTGGGACACGCTCGCCATCCCACCGTAATTATTCAATCGATCGGACAGGTGAAAACGTTTCTTAGGTAATAGGAGAAAATTAAGTAGTTACGAGAACGTTAATGGTATGAAGGCTTGTAATTACATCTGTATTGTCAATTACATTTTGCGATTAATTTCCGAGTATCAAAGTGTGACTGACTTTTTAAAAAAGACACATTTTAAATTTTACGTTAGATTCACATTCTAGTTATATATAAAGCTAAGATAAAACTTGCTGATTGTCTTGCCCGTTCTTCTCAGAACAAGGCCTCCTGGTAGTTTTGCGAACAGATGGCGTAGTTTTGCTCTTTCGCGAATTTTGTAAACGTTTTTGACATTCATACGCATGCCCTAAGTCGCATTTAAATTGAATAAATAAATTTTGATTAGATTTGATTTGAGTTATACCTATTTTGTACATTATATGTAAATTTATATGCTTATATACTCGTATGACTTTAAAAATTGACTTGAGATACATATCAAATAAAAAGCGGTATATAAACGCGTGGTTTGTTTTTAAAGCACACATTTATAACATATGATATAAGATACAAACTAATGTCTATATACTTAATACTATAAAACCGTTTCAATAATAGTGCTATTCAGATAGTAAGATATGTGAAGAAGATATTTTAGTGCAGAAAACACTTATTTAACATACATTTATTTACAAAAATTAAAAAGATCCTGGACGGGACACATAATTCTTAACGCAATCGTTTCTATATGATTTGGTTTCCATGGAAACATTTTAAAGCCTATGAAATAAATACAGAGAGAAGTTGTCATTTGTTTATTAATTACACGAATTATTCTTGTAATGTGATTGTAATGACATTCTTGTGGTAAGTAAAACCAACAATATATATATCAGTACTATAACCAATTATTACACACCTGTGACTTCGCGAAGCATAACGCATACGTATTTCCAGTACTTTGTTTTTTCTCTTTAAATTTTCAAGAATTATTATTATGCCATAGACACATGTAAGAAACGGATATCGAAGACAGAAAACAAAAACTTAAGACTAAGTTTATACTGTTCTATTTTTAAAAGCATTCCTTATCTTAACTATACAAATCTTTAAGTGATATTTTTATTATTCTGATATGACTATTCTTAAAGACATAATGTCGCAGGCTTTAAACCTTTTATTTGTGTACTTACTCCAATCAATAATCAAAACTTGTAATGCGTTTGAAGTATATATTTCGATTAAAGTAACGACAATTTACATTTTCATAGACAAATTGTTTGGTTGTTAACAATAATTAAAATCATCCGTTTCGCATTGCTTGTGATGTCACTTTTCATCACAGCGTACATAATATGACATCTACGAAAGAGTACTTTAGATAAATGAGTTCAATTAATCTTGGTTTTTATAAATAAGGGGTTCATAGACTACTAAAAACAATGGTTGTCACTTGTCGATTACAATATTTGGTATGTCAGATATATTTTAAATTTCGAATTTAGTTCAATTTGAATTTGAAATCCTTCAAACGCACTGTTTACAATAACTTGTTCCCATAAAAATTCTAGCGTTCCGTATCCTTTGAGTGTATTTTATATCTAACTAGGTCACCTTACGTCATGGTGTCGTGCTCCTAGAACGATTAATAATGACGTTACGAGGAGGCTTATGTAGCTTGTTGTGGTTTTAACGCCGCTTTGCAGCTCAGCCAAGCTTGAACCTGTTGAAGAGAGGTGGTATTAGAATTTTTTGCTGAAGCAATTTATCGTAAATTAAATATCTATATTATATTAAGGTTATACAGTTGAATAATGTGTAACAAACTTATATATTATAATGTCGCAAAATCGAATTGATTCATATTAGCAAGATTATCTCTATTTATTATCTCGATTATTAGATCGAGATAAATAATCTCGATCTATCGTCATCCGGTATTTAGATTTTATCTGCACGTCAAACGTAGACGACGATCAGAGATCAGCTAAGGATAAAGGAACTAAACTTAAAGATCGATCCAACGCACTGCTGACATATTGACTTTAACACATTGACACTTTAGAACATGTAAGATGACTTACGCCCGAACCCTATAATGTACCCCACAATCACAGATAGAAATCAATGTGATGGATTGTCAGACCGTAACAGTCGATTGATCTCCTATCTGCAACCCAATAACCATATCCTACGAAGACGAACCATTTTTGGCGACGGATGCAATCTCTTCCCAATCACCAATAAACCAAATAAAGTAAATAAAAAAATGGCACATTGTTTCACCCGTCAATCAAACTGTAATTTTTTTAGATACCAAATTGGTATAGTAGAATTTTCATTTTCATACAAAAGTCTATCCACAGATACCGATCCAACCTACCATGGACAGCTTGTATCGACAGATGGCTATTACAATCCGTCGATTGGTTATTGGCACACTTTTTACAACATTTGGATCAAGATGTCTATCTCAGATGGTAAAAAATGGATGAGATAGATTATTGGGTTTGGGCGTTAGTATAGCGTGGTTTTACAATTCAAATAAAACAAATAACGACGTGTTTTCTTATATGTAATAAGATCTGTATATTATCTGGCAATATACATATTATATGTATAACGTTTTTTTTTAATTCCGACTTAAATAACTGAATATAAAAGACTATAGTATAGTAAATTTGGACTAGAAAGTTATCTAGACAAGGATATCACAAATTAGAGGATTATATTCAATATAAAAATGCTTAATCTATAGACATAGAAAATGACTAGTAACACCTTTTGAAAGGTGTTACTAGTCATTTTCTTAACCTTTTTAATTTGTAATAATGACTTTCGAACCTTTGAAAGTCATAATTTGCTTTGTTAGGCCTAAAAAAAAATTGACTTTGACTTTTATTATATCGTAATTTAATTTGATCGCTAATTTTATAACATTATGAGCAAAACATATAACATCTACATTCAGTACAGAAACAAGAAACACTGGTTCCCAAGACATTAAGGCATCCTTATCGCTTAAGTTTTATCGTCGGGTCGGCAACTTTTCACAATGTACCCAGCAAATTATATTAGTTTCGCGTCTAAACACTGAACGGTTAAAGTATTTGTACACGACAAGCGAGCGAATTCAAAACCGTAAATATAATAGCTGGACACAAAGACTATTTTGAAATTCATAAAAACTGCAATGAGCAAAGTTTTCGTCTAATTCTGTTAAATTGAGTTTTCGCTGTTATGAAAAGATACAGATGTGGCCTTAGATAAAACTGATATTTTTTAAAATAAATAATGGGGTAGTATATCAAACGCATGAGCTCAATCTTGCATTCCACGCCATGGATTATTCTTTCCGCGGAATTAATGCTGTAGTTTCAAATGAACTAGGGAAAAACCCTAACCTATAAATCCTTCTCAATTTTAAGGGACTCATGTATTAGTATTTAAATACTTTAAAATTAATAAAAATAGTTTAAGCTTGAATAGGTTTTAAGTAAATCTCAAATGTAAATAACCTCAGCCAGTTATTTAAACCTATTAACAATGCGAGTTTAATATTAAATTACGAATATTATTGAATGGACGTGATTCAAAATTTAATAGATATCTGAAAGGACGTGTAAAGTGACATTTAAACATTGTTAAGAAGTCGTTTAGTTGAGAAGTGTTTAAATATGTAAGTATTTAAGGAGGTAAAAAAAACCTAGTTTTAAACCTAGAAATCAAAGACGTAGGCCAGGCACAGGTACACAGATTACTAAGGAAATTATAAATGCCGGTCCAAACTTCGTCGGGAACATTTCAACTATCAAATAAAATTCATATTATCCCAGCCGAGAGCCTAAGTTTCTTAAGCAAATTTATTTTTCTTTCTTGAATGAGATCTTTGACATTGTACTTTTCAAAGATCAATTAAGCACTTTTATACTAAATTCATACGTTTTTAGAATGACTACTCAATTTATCTTTAGTGGACAGTGGGACTTAGATTAAGAACTAAATATTTGCGTTAAGTCCGATTTAGAGGGTACTTCCCACACAATTTGTAGACGCGACCATTATACTTAATAGCCAAACGCATTATATTCTCACTGCTAATTAGAATTTAATTATTTTTCTTGATAAGGGTAATTAGTGTTCCTGAATGTTGTAATTAACACTCGTGGTGTAATTAACACTTATTTATTCGTCGGAGCAATAGTGCTACTGCCAGGTGCCATTATCATCATGTGTCACAGAGCTCATAAATAAACAACGTCAAAGTCAAATCAGTTTAGAACCATTTATCAACGGTGATTGTGTTTTTACAAGTTCTTAATATTACTAGATTAACAAATTACCGACTATTTGATATACGATTGTAATATTGATTCCGTTTTATTCAATATTATAAAAAAACTAGAGTTATTGTTAGCGGCCCTTATAAGTTAACAAAATCAATGTCAAATTAGTTCAAAACCATTAATACTAGTGGTTTATTTAAGCTGCCATGGTCGTCGCAATAGCCATACCATGCCATGGCTGACGTAATGGTTTACTTATAGTAATGATGAGTATGGAATCACCATTACTATCGTCTATTAAATAGTAATTAATTTTTAGATCTAGTAATAATTGCAAATGTAATAAATAATAAACATGCATTGATTGCTGATTTAACTTATTTGACTTGGAGGTAACTAATTTTTGAGCTCTGTGTCGTATAATGACAATAGCACTATTGTTGCGGTATGTTAAAAAATATGTAAATGTTATGTAATAAAATTACACCAGTGTCTTCACAGCACAAACAGTGTTAAATAGAAAGGGACGAATGAGTGCTTGTTCTGGAGATATATCGGGTTTTATACACAGAAATCACTTATCTTAAAGAGCATGTTATACCCACGTCAAAGTCGTTAAAATAGAATAGAAGGTGGAAAACCTATAGCCATTTATCGTGACTTACCCATTAAAATTGCATTCTTAATAGTTAATAGTAATAACTAAGAATAATTATAATAGAAACTATTTATATTTTATATCAGTGGAGACGAAAGGAATGATAATACAATGACTTGGTATATATATATATCTTATATGTATATCTTTTTCAGTATAAGCGATATTTAAATTCTAAAGGTATACAAAGCCTTGTAAAAGCAAGGCTCAAGTTGCCACGTAGTTACTAAGTTAAGAGCGCGAAGGGTAATAATCTATGAAAGTTTACTCCAGTTTGTGTAAAGTGAGATCCTTTAGTTTGCTATTTACGCTGACATACAATGCTAATAGTCCAATTAGTTGAATTGAATAAAGATAAGCATTATCATTAGACGTAAATGGCAATTTAATAGACTTCCATACGATATTAGAAACAACTTACACGTAAAGTGAATTAAATTTATAATCTTAGAATACTTCGTTGATCAAACTTTATAATTTTCTTTTGTATCTCTATTTTATATCCACTTGAAAACAAAATGTAGCTAAGTAAGATTATAACCAAAGCTTAACCTCAACACGGGACCGGTGTCTAGAACAAGTTCCAACAGTCGCGCTTTGTACCTATCAAATAGTTACAGATTGAAAACGTGTGGGTACCCACACACTTCTACTATTATGCCTTGGTTGATTTACATAGTAAAGTTTTATTCTTAAGTAGACATAAAATCATTGCTTTAATTAATGTTGGCTTCAGTAAGCAGAAAAATGGTACACTATTTATAGTCAACCGTTACATAAACTGTTGTATTTAAAAAAAATAACTTGATCCAATTTGATAAGATATTTGAAAAGTGCAATCCATATCTGATGAGTTTCATTAACGGATGCCGAGGCAGAATACGAATTTCCACCAGTATCAACTCTACATCCGCCCTTCCACAATGAGCGATTTTAATTATTAGCCCCGCATCACAGCTATGTGGTACTAGCTGCCCACTCAAGTATTTCCGAAACCAGTTGACTTAGGGTCCTCCAAGAAAAAAGCGTAGCAAAACTTAAAAGGTCGGAATTTGGGCCTCATGGGGTGTGAGTATTTGTGGGGGGCGGTATCACCAAAAACAACGGGTGAGGTAAAAGCCTTGTGCGGTATTACCGGGTAACAGGGTATTACCGCTAAACGCCAATCTTCTAGTTTTAGTCACATATCTACAAAGACAAGCAAGGATCGTCCTTGAGCCTTGTGTCAGTTGTTAATTCTAACTCATGCCTTCATCATAATTATTTAAATATTACCTTGTAATACATGAACTCTTGTGGTTGCTCTCATGTGTAGAGGAGCTTCCAGAGCACAGGTGTAGTTTCCAGCGTCTTCTAGTTTGAGTTGAGCCACCTGTTTTAATTCAAATTAAAATTATAACACTGAAAGTTTCTCCCATCAGAACAAAATGCAAGCGACAAATTGTCATACAACTGTTCTTAACGGTTTTAACTAAATACGCGTGTAGCATTAATGTAGGCAACAATTTTTCAAACTTGACAAAACATCTTTTGTAAAATGAGTCACGCCTTGAAGTGAAGGCAAAACTTTTTCCATACATTTTAAAGAAGCTTTTTACCGCATTATGAGTACAATAGGGCAAAATTATGAGTCTACTGAGTGGCTGTTATATTTTCCAGTATTTTTCGTAATTTTAATTTCTACCTCCCTTGTTTATTTTTTTTCCTGACTGCCACATCAATGAGCATTTAAAAGTTTTTAACCAACATAGGCTTATTTTACATTTTAGTTAATGTAAGTTTACTATAAATAATTAATTAGTTAAGCTAATCGAAATTCAAATATACGTATATATTTATTTGTTTTAATTTAACTCAAGTCACCAACGACTGTTACGTTCATTATTACAAGAGAAGCTGAAACTGGATTTAAAATGTTTAAAATATGTTTCAGTGGAAGTAGCTATTAAAGTTTGGATATCTTAAGATATTACTTTAAAACTTACATTGAACTATATATTCCCATTTAAAATGCATTTTATATAGTGTATTTTCATGCGCAAACTTTTTAATTAAAAATGAGTGCAGGTAGAGAGCACAAAAAGTGCAAACATGCCACTGTATTACTTTTTCTACGCGAAATGTATTTTTGTATTCATTATAATATTTTTAGCGCGTCGAGGCAAATTTTGTCTCGTAACAAAAGTTTAAAATGTTCATATACTGTGTTGATTGAATATGTTTGAAATTCGAAATTTGAATATCTGGACGTGGCTTGCTTAACACTACAGCTCAGGGCGGGCGTACTTTCGATACAGCAAAGTGATACCCTCAAAACTTCGTACTTTTGAAATAGGAGAAAATGTTAAGCCCCCACTTAACCCAACAAATACATTACACCAACTTGAGTGCCGGGTTTAAATTACAGTCTTGGGTGGCGCTGGGTGTGGCTATAGTAAGAGCGATTAAACCAAACGGCCATTATTAAAAATCTTTCTTACAAGATTCTTAATTGAAAGCATGTTTAATACATTAAATGAATATATTAGGCGGCACATCAGGTTTTAAATAATTATAATTAAAACTGTCTTAATCCCAAGATTCGTTTTTTGGCAAAATGACCAAAAATTAAGAGTCGATGTTCATACTACTTATTACTGCTATAAGCACACACTATAAGTTTTCTTTTAATTCTTTAATTAAATATATAGTATTTTATATTCTATATCTTTATATAGAATATAAAATTGTGTTTTACTTTGGAATTATCTAGCATGGGTATACTAATCTTTAATATATAGATAATAATCGCTAAAAGTGCCCCGCCCTACAGTGTACAGTGCAATCATAATTACGTAAATACTTCAACAATAATTTACCGTCTCTAATTAGCCGTAATTGCTAGTTTGCGTCTACGGCCTAGGACACCCAACTGTGTGTACTCGTACAGACCTTTGTAATGTTGCCATAACTTTTTACATCAAATGTAAATAATGGGAAAACTTTTTTCATACACATTTGACACACATTGACGTTTTTTTTTCTCCCGCCAATTCATTATTTATTAGAAATCTGGAGTATAATTTATCACATAGTGGTAGATACAAATTGATGCAATATCTTTACGCAAATATTTAATAAAGCAATGATTACGTAAAATTTAATTTGACTTTTAAACATAACTCTCAACAGTGAGTTTTTTTATATTATAGGATTTAGATAGTTAAATTACGGAGGTAGTTACAAAATTTTATAAATATTTCTTCGTGTGATTCCTTTTAAGACTTAATATGATAAAAAATATTATATAAAGCTCGTATTTTTGAAAATTTACTCGAAAGTAACGCTTACAACTAAGGCGCCTCTTTCTTTCCGTAATTCTATTAGAAGACCATCAACCCCGGGGCCTGGGAAATTGCCTATTCGATTTTATGTCACATGTACTAAAATACGTTTTTAATCAGTGTCGTCGGTCGTCATTCTAATGTCTATAGAGGAGTTTATAACTGAATTGCCGAACCTTTACAAAGGAAGTTTGAATATATAGAAGCACAGATAGAAAAACACAACAAACAAACAACTTTTTTCAGTAGAACTCTTTTTGGCCATAAATCGATAGGTGAGAGGAGCTATCGAAATTCGCTTTCTCCGAAAAAAAATCATTTGGTCTTTTGTAATCTATGAATCGATGTATTTTATTTTTTTCTTGGTATTTCTTAAGTGTTGGCCTAGTGGCTTCAGCGTGCGACTCTCATACCTGAGGTCGTAGGTTCGATCCTCGGCTGTGCACCAATAAAGTTTCTGTGTGCACATTTAACATTTGCTCGAACGGTGAAGGAAAACATCGTGAGGAAACCGAGGTCTTAGACCCAAGTCAACGACGTGTGTCAGGCACTGGAGGCTGATCACATACTTGCCTGTTCGACTTAAAAATGATCATGAAACAGATTCGAAAATCTGAGGCCAAGACCTAAAGAGGTTGTAGAGCCACTGATTTTTTATGTTTTTATTTCTTAAGTTTGGCAAAGTCCTTGTGACATTAAATCTTCTTCTTTATTTCACTATCTACCAAAGTGTGTATGTCGAGCGTTGGCAAGCTTTTGTAAATTTAAAAGGATATAGTTCAACTATCTGTACTAGATATTTAATACTCAACATTTATTTCTAGCTTTCAGTAATAATAATTTTGCGTGTTTGCACATATATAAGTGTCGTACAGTTTGAAAGGTCAGTAGTGCTGAAATAAGCTAGCGCGGGGCCTGTAGCAAATCTTTTCTCAAGTTTAGTAAGTAAAAGAAAATTCGCTCGTAACACTTTCAATATTAAGCAAAGCAAATCATTAGCTTAAATAAGTATTTATTCAATGTGTATAGTACACATTGAATTACAACAAAGTTTGTAAAATACCTACATATGTTTAATATTAAACGACGAAATCGCGTTTTAGATTTTAAAGTGAAAGTGAGGCAAGATATATTACGCTGCTTTGTAATTCATATTTCTTTATTGCAGTTACGGGTTATTATATACGGGTACGTTGAAACGCGGGGCCCCCAAATTTGCGGGGTCCGTAGCATTTGCTACTCTTGCTACGTGGCTGATCCGGCACTGAAGGTCTGCCAAGACAAGCAAAACGAAGCGCAAAAGTACTGACTACCTTTACTCGAATGTATGTATATTGTATACATAGATACCTAACACTTTTAATTCAAACTAAGTTTCGTTAGGTTACCAGTTAGGCTAACGAAACTTAGTGATATGGTTTACTTTTACTTTTTAATTTAAAATCTGTCAACTTTTAGTGCGTGTCATATTCAACTTAGCAATTCATTATTCATGGAAATTGTTGGTGATTAGTAAACAAACCCAACAATTCATGGGATACCTACCTGAAGATGACTTGTCAATGTCAGTTGATCAGTTTCCACCAAAACGCCCCCTCGAACCTCATCCAAGGGGGTGGTATTATTACCTCTGTGCCAGAACAACTCGGGCGTCACGTCCCCAGGGTTCAAATTTAAAACCATACACTTAAGTGATAGGGTTTCTCCGGTTTCTAAAAATGTTTCTTTGCTGATTTTCATATCTGGCGCTGAAATTAAAATATTTATATGTATTTCAAATTTGCTAGAGTAAGTCAAGTTTTAAAATTATTTCTAGCGAACGTTTATACTTCTTTATGTTTTGTACATTTTCTTTTGCGAACTGTGGAATCGACGACCGGCGGGGATCATCCCTGAGAGATACGACCTCCGAGTTCATAATTCGAGTGTACTGGCAACGCACCTACTAAAAATAGTTTTTTTTTTTATAGAACAAGGGGCAAACGGGCAGGAGGCTCACCAGATGTTAAGTGATACCGCCGCCCATGGACACTCTCAATGCCAGAGGGCTCGCGAGTGCGTTGCCGGCCTTTTAAGAATTGGTACGCTCTTTTCTTGAAGGACCCTAAGTCGAATTGGTGTATAAAGGCTGCGACGACTGCCTTTTTGGGCTTCTCGTATACTTTTTTTATATATAATAGGGGGGCACCCTATTATATATAAAAAAAAAGTATTTTTGTTATAATATGACTTTGCTGTGTAATGGAAGTCTGATTATCCATATCACACGTTCTTACCCTGTTTGGAAACCAGTCTCCCAATACCTTCTCAACTGTAATCTTTTTATTGTAAATGTTATATGGGAGAAATATAAATTATTATTTTTATTATTAGTATACGTATGTATATCGGAACTGTTCTCAATTAGTCCGTTTGTAAAAATATCAGCGAACCTCAAAATCAATTTTAAACAAGAGGCAACTTTCCTATTGATTCCGTAATGCTTTGATAGTAAATATTAACATTTTTATGTATTTTTTTTTATAGAACAGCAAACGGGCAGGCTCACCTGATGTTAAGTGATACCGCCGCCCATGAACACTCTCGATGCTAGAGGGCTCGCGAGTGCGTTGCCGGCATTTATTAAATTATTCTTGTATAAAAATGTATGTATAATATGTAAAGGATCTAAGGATAGGTAGGATAGTAGCTAGATCTAGGTAACCCATTAACCTGACGCTTCCCATACAAACACTTGTTTTCACCAAGAAAGTATTACTTTAAATTTCTTTATTATTTAAATTTATTATTAAATATATAATAGTTACTTTTTGTATGTAAGAATTAAAAAGAATAATGTTTATTTTACTTGCTTAACGTGAATGGAGCTAAAGAAGTAGAGAAATAATTCAATCCCTATTCGCGAACACACCTGAGGCTCTAAAGTAGGTGGGGCTCTTTGAAATATATTGTGCGCTATATTGGTTTTTATTTCACAAACTAAGTAAGAAAAATATCGTTACATTTAACTGGACTGGTCTCATTCTCCTCAGAAGCTAAAATATAATAAATACCTTTAAAATACCATAACTCGATAATCGAAGCATTTGAACTTCTATACTTGAGTCACTGTGAAACAATTATACTCGTAGAACCACCCGAATCAATTCAGGTCAAATTTAAAAAATCGAGTTTAAGAATCAAGCAATGTCAGCCTACATATTTGTAGTACCCCCAAGATGTGTTAAACATGCAGACAGACAAACTCACTAAACTAGTTAAGACTTGCTTGTTTGAGTAGCGGAGCGGGATTCAGCCATTTTGTATATTAATTAAGTTATAATATTATGAAGTTCCTCATACAACGATCTTGAGTTTGTATTTTTAGTGCGAGAGAAATTTCCATTATACATTAATTATTTTATCTTAAGAGTTAATTTAATTTAACGACAGTACATACAGTGCAAATAACCTGCGGAATTTAGATTTAATTACCCGGTAAAAGTCCATTTTTCACGGTTTGAGAGAACAATTTATTAAAATGCAACCATTATAATTACAATATGGACTATCAAATGTTCTGACTCCTGGCAATGTCTCTAAACAGGCGTGTCCAATAGCGTTCGAAATTTGAAAAATGCGACGTTGCCGGATCTACCAGATCTCAGGGCAATATGAATAGGTGAAATACGAAGTGACTGATGGGGCCAGTCGTTTGTGTTGGTATGTTATTGCATTGACATTGCATTCTATGATTTGAAAACAGAACAGAATTTTACAATACAGGGCCACTGAGATACAGACGTAGTTGAAAATGATTTCGTTGTGCTTTCTTAAATATTCATAATAACACAGTAATAGGATCTCGTGTTACAAAATATCAATATTGAATTTAAGACCGCAATAGCTATTGGGAGTTATCAACACCGCTGTTTGCTAATATAATATTAGATAGTTTTATGTTCACATTACCGAAAGATAGTTTAATCTGTCAAAGAATCAAGCATAATTATGATGACTCTGTAGTGATTACTAACCATGTACTTGAAGTCTAAAAACTCTTAACATAGGCGGATGAGTAGACACGTGACACCAATAGACACCGGAATCTTTTGTTTTTGCATCTGACAAAGATAACTTCCAATTCTCTCCAGCCAAGTCTACTTTGTATCTGAAATATGAACACATTCAATTCACATACAATTCATACATACAATTAATTTAAAATTGACAGATTTGATAAGTTATTTATACGGTAAGCGGATTTTAAATAAATAAAAAAATGTGTAAGCAATGAAAGGTCGATTTCTTAATAAAATTAGACGCCTATGATACATAATATGTTAAAAGTTATAAACACATTATAATCCTCGTTTAATGTTAATTTATTTCAATTTGCACGAAGTTTCTAAGTATAACTTAATTATACCCCATGACTGAAATTTGCTTGTTGGCCTAAAAAATTTAAATTTAATGCGTGAAAATTACGTACCTTGAATCAGCTGTATAAGTTATTAAGTTTAACGTCAATAGTTCTAAGTTCTCATCATCAGAGACTTTTAGCCAGGATACCTAAAATTATATCATTTTTTTAGTAGTCACTTAAATCAAACACAATAATAAATGTATAAATACCAGTTCATATTAATAAACTATGAAATATTATAAAAAGAAAGCTGAGAGTGTTCGATTTTCATAATCGTGTAAAGTTTAAAAAACAACGTGCGTGACGATCGTTTGAATGCGTATAATTCACGAACAATTGGAATCTTGTTCACGGCTACGTCTATAGCTAATTTTGAGTTTACATTTTATTTATAAAATTTGTTACATTTTTCTCTTTTTCCTCGCAGAAGCTGAAGAAGTAATTTTGGAATTTTTTGATATTATTCATTAGTATTCGTTCCGAAGCTTGATCGTTAGGTTATATAAAAATATATCAAATTCAAACAACAATAAACGTGTGAATATATTAAACTTAAGCTTGTTAGTGTATATGTAAAATATACAGCGGGAACTCGCATGAAACATGACTCCACGCTTCAAAAACGAGCCTATATAAACTTTGTCGGTCTATTTTTAAAATGATTTGATGAATTATTTTATTAATGGTTTCACTTCCATCCACAAGATTGTGGATTGAATTTGTGAAACAGACTGTGGATTGGAAACTGTGAATTTTTTACTCTGCCAAGGTTTTCATATATATCTATCCAACTAAATTTTCTCTTTTAGATAAAAATCAAATCAAGTACATTATGTTAATCTTATATTAATTGGACGCTTCTTCTAGTAATTTACTGATATTTTTTATTGCGGAGGCTCCCAACTCGAAACAATTCTAGCCCGCTGGGCCCATTGAATCACGAAAGCTGCGAAAGCACAGACACATTAAATTTGCTAAAATATTTTTGGTACTGGCGCTGAATAGTAAACATGTCACTGAATATTCAAAACGTACCGTCTTGTCCCTCAAAGAGGAGACTTTGCAATCAAAGAGCACTGTTGAGCCTGTGTCAGCATCCATGATTGTCTCCGAGCTCAGATCTCCTTCGAATGATGGTGCTTTAAAGCTAAAACAATTTTTTAAAATGGGTTGTTAAGATATTTATTGTACTAAGGTAAACTATTTGGTGGAAAACGTTGTAGATAAATTTTAAGTCCTTTTTATCTTCATACATACTAAAATTATAATAACCATATAGTCTTAATAAATACTTATCTTTAATAAATACCTATTAAAAAACCTCAAAGTTTTAGTTGAAATACCGCAACACCATTAGTACGTCCCAGGACTCTCGCGTGCGCTGAGAATTCACACTATATTTACGTAAACGTATTGTTTTAATTAACCATAAATATTGAATTCTTTTTAAACCAGAATTTTACCGAGAATTCTTCAGTACTACAAACTTTACTAGGTAATATCGTAGGAATATGATATTAAGTTACCAAATATTAGGCGTTGTCTATGGATTTGGACTGTTTTTTTTTTAAATATTGAGCTGATATAGATAGATAGAAGGAGGAGATAAATAAGCAGTACAACTTTTACTACAAAAGTTAATTTATTTTCAATGCCCTAGATACATGTAATATAGTTTTAAACGCAAGTAGAAAAGAAAAATCTTAAAGACATAACATTTTAAGCTTAAAACTTCTAAAATAATTTTACCTTTGTTTTTAAGGGAAAAGTGGTTAGATAGTTAAAGACTGTGATTCTGTCATGTGAGGGATTCCATAGATTTTGCAATGCTTACATAGTATAAGGTATAATAAAGAATTTAATTATCCATTGTAATATCAAAAGCTAAATAAAGGAGTTATTATTACTAATACGTTTCCTGTTTTGTAAAGTATATTATGTTGAAAGTAATCATCATTTAAATGACCCTTTACTAATACACAGCATGACTTTCAAATTGTGAAAATTAAACACTTAAAGGATTATTTATGTTTTCCGCTAATGAGAAAACTCCTAATTTCGTGAATGACTGACTTGTTGATTTCAGCTATTTAGCTGACTTAGCTTTACTTAATTATAAATAAACATTTATACTACCATATCATACTGTATAAAACAAAGTCGTGATACACCACTTATAACTCAAGATCGGTTGGACCGATGTTAGTTATCTCTTTACTGATGGATTCTCCTGCTCCGAATGGCAGAATAACTAATAAAATATCGGATCAATTTTCTAATAACTATAAATTAATTAATTGTTCGAATGCAAACAGCATGTGGTGCCATCTGTTGACAAAACTACGCATCATTTTACATCGAATTCCTGTCATCTCGAGATTTTCTGTTTTTTAGGTGAATGAGGAGTGGCATAACTGTGCTTTGATCTTGATCGAAGACATGTGTCATACAAAAATGCTGTGTATCAGAAAATGCTTTAACATACAGTATCGCTATATTGGCGCTACAGAGAGGAAGGAAGTCTAATGTGTAAAACTACCATTCCTATTTCGCAATGGCAAGTAATACTACATTACTATACTGCAATAAAAGTTGTATTAATATTAATCGTAATGTAATCCTAAATTTAGTTTCACTAAAGTTAACACGATATTATTAGACTGTTAGGCGGAACGAAGTTGTATTTTATAATTATCAAATTTCTAGCTTCATCTACATTAAAACGAAATCAGTCTAATTGCAATCAAATAGGCGGGCCATTTTGCAAGGTCCTCAGAAAAAAATGGATCGCCGAAGCCACCCGCTGGAGGTCCTCTCCAGGGAAAGGAAACGTGGGAAGACCAAAAAAGGCGATGGGCGGACGACAAGGTTTCTGTGACAAAACTGATCGATACAAAACACCCATTTCATATGTACATGCGTGACAAAATCATGTTACACATATCACTCGCTATAGTGACTATATAGGACGATAAGCTAAGACTACTACTGGATGTATTATATACAAATCCAGTATTCAGAAATGTGTTGATTGCTAAACAAAATGTATGTCACGTATTAACTGGACTGCAAAGCGTTTGTTTGCCATTAGATTACGGCACGCTCGCACTGGGACGCCAATTAAACATCTAGGGCTGCGACCAGCAATAGCTGGTAAATAATAATTTACCGTCTGTTGTGTCTTTCCACAAACATGATTTACATAATGTTGTTAAATTAATATATTTTTAATCTAAATATTTTCATTACACTTATTTACATTACATAACATTCATTTGTAAGCCCTATAGGTATTCTTGAGTAGTCTAGGTAGATGAATATGATTTCAAACTTGCTATCGTGTGTTTAAACCAGTGCATCAATAGAATGTTCTATGTCAATCGCACCTATGTGATGAAAGAAATTATCGAAGAAACAAGCATGGTACACCCGACAAGCTAAACGGTCACAAAAGAATGGAGCTCAAATACTTGAAAAACAGTCAATGACACGACGATTGAGCGACGAATGAACAAAAACATCGCGAGAAAACTGGCATGAACTTTAGCTGAGTGCGCCATGTTGATTTTAATCAAGACGGCGCACTCAGCTAGAATATACATCATATTGTCATAGGAGGAGGGTAGGAACGAGGTGACAGACACGGTCGGTGTTTGCCGGTAACTGGACGTGTCTGTGACATATTAAATATTAACATTTTGGTGTAATAGAAAATTTTAGTTCTTGTGTTATAACTGTGTTGAGAGCTTTGAGAAATGCCCTCAAATTTAATATTCATATAATGAATAATTAAATGAAGTTAGTATGATTATGTTGTAAACACAACAATATAATACAATAGGTTTTGGTAGGATAAACCAAAAATAAAAAAATCCTCCTGGCGCCCACCACTTATTAATTAAGATTAATATTTATTAATATATTAAAATGTGTTTATTTGTTTTATTTTATAGTTAAAAACCCATAACGTGGCGCCCAACGTGGGGCCACCAACCACCTGTAACAACCAAATGTAGCACCCTAAAACCTAACAGTTACAGAAAAGCTGATGATGATGATCTAAATTGAATAGCTAATAATCACATCGCGATTAATTCACATAATGTATTCATGCTTACAGTACACTGAAGATATGGAAGCGATCCGTTTGCATATTAATTGCCTAATATTAATATGAATTATAATAAGTTTATCTTAATTATGTAGGCTTTTAAGGTCACGTGATAAATTTATCAATACGTTAACTGAATTTAATAATTCAGTAATAAGCAAATTGTGTTATCCCTCAGGTGTGACCGTGTGTCACAGTTGAGGTTACTTTTATTATTAATAGAGATCCAAAACATACAAAACATATATTGCCATATTTAATTAAAATTATAAAATCTCTACTTTCGTTATATCACGTTTTCGTTATATTAAATGGCCAAGGAGGCAAGTTTTAAACACTACACTACAAGATTATGACAAATCGAGTTATCTTTCTAACCAAGCCTTAACCAACGGATTTAAAATGAAAATAGTAAGAAATTTAGTCACATAATCAAGTTATTATAACATCTATATAATTCTCACAGTCGATCACGACGGCAAATCTAAATTATAATATTTCACTGTATTTGATATTTAAACTCTGCGTTTAAATCTACGTCGAACTAAATTGAGATCTTGGAGGTGGTTATTTAATACAAATGCCCAAAATTATATATAATAAATAGGTGCAGACGTGACACAGCTTGAAGTAGAGACTCACATTAGGTCGCCCTACATAGTACATATGATCACAGATGACGTCATGTACAAATTTTAATTATTCAAAGCTCATTTCATTGATCTGATTGCTTTAGTTTCAGTGTTAACAGTAGTGTAGTAAGTGCGCCTAATACAAACAATTATTTTCGTGTTGCAAGATTAAATTGAAACACAAATATTTATTATGAAGTTTTATTATTATTATTATAGCCTGTTAATTCCGAAACTCAGTCACTTTATATATTTGAACTGTAATATATTTTAACTCCAGTATATCTCGGAGTTTGGTGTGCCTCTTGGCAAAGGCCTCCTCTAATCTCTATCTTTCCGCGACTCTTCTCCAGTTGTAGCCTGCTGCTAGGTTCTGTTCGTCCTCCCATCTTTTGCGTGATCAAACTGTAAGTATTACTTAAATTCCTTTCCTTCAAAGACACTATAGCAGGACCTCGCACGTGATAAAATAGCGTATTAATGTGTGATGAAAAGTAAATGAATGATTATAATTGGACATTTGTTCAATTCACCGGAGATTTAACAAAAACAATGTAAAAGTAAACGTGTCGTCGATCTGTACACAATCCCTCGTTTTAATGTAAATTGTGAAATTTATAAAATAAAGCCGTGAATTCGTATGCAAAATACTTTTCAGCGAAAAACTGAAACGAGCTCTGTTTTATTCAAAGGGGAAACTTTACAAACGTGACATGGATACAAATTAATTTACCGTCTGTTACACCGCATCGTAACATGTGGTATGCGATCGTTCTATAATCCTGAAATCCTATTAAACTTAGTGGATTCTTTTAAATATTTGCAGTTAGTCAATTAATACGAAAATTGCATTTTAAAATTTGCGATCAAATTTTTATAACGAAGCGTATTAATGTATAAACCTTTTAAATGTGTGTGTAATTCAAGTACTGGTAGAAAATTAAATTTAGAAGCAATAATTGTTTTACTTATGTTCATTAACGTTAATTGTGTTATCTCCATATTGTGTAAATGTAATTTTGATTTAGATTGTTACTTGCATAAACCACAGAGAATATTGAATGTACTTTGCAAAGTTATGATAAGGTATTTATTTACGACATATGTAATTATATTTGAATTTTAAGGTGTGAAGTTGATGTGTGGATCATGTATAATAATAATACAATAATAGACCTGAATAGTAATTTTATACTGGGAGTACATTGTCTTCACAAAACAAAACAAAACAAAAAAATCATGTATTCATATAGGTAACATAATGTACACTTATGAACGTCAAAAAAAGAAAAGAAATATAATACATAAAATGATTCTAATTTTACATTCACTGCTAGTTCTCAAATAAAGGGCGTAGAACGGAAGAGAAGAACTGGCAATAAACTCTCCACCACTCTTTTTAATCGCCAAGTTTTTTTTACACAATGTTTGTAAGGAGCTGCAACACACACAATAATACAAACAATCACATATTATTATTAAACTAATGCATACAAATATTGTAAATTCTTTTTTAAAAGAGTAAGTGTGGAGTTTTCTCCGAGATTCTTCTCCACACGAAACTGCCCTTTCGAAGGGGCTAACAAGAATCATCATTATATTTTACCTAACATTCAAAAATGCCATTTTAGGTGGTCTAATTGGAATAAATGATTTGAACGTCGCAACGATATTATAGGCAAGAAATGAAGTTCTTACTTAGAAAATAATACTTAATTTACCTAATGCTTCCGTCTCTGTAGTTTGTAGTACTGCCAAAACCTCGGTAGACCTGAATTTCATTTCCGATTAAATTCTAATTGTTGTGTGGGCAGCGAACCCTTAAAAATCATTGTCTTAGTAGGTCGTTTAGGAGTTAGTCGGTACTTCATACAATTAAAACTAACCTAATTATTATCTGGTGTGATAAGCACCGGTACCGTTATCAAACTAAAAGGCTCTTCAATAAAATTATAAATGAGATAACGGAGGTTTGTATTAATAAAATTAGTTTTCTAAGTACACTAAGCTGATCACTATTTTGTAGCAGTTAAGACTTCGTCGACGTCACATTATCGTTTAAAAAAAATGTGTGCTTACGTTGAGTTCTTTTTTGATTACGTGGAAAATCCTTAGTATGTCATAAATAGTTTAAAAGAATTCCAGCGACGTTCTTAAATATCTACTTTAAAACCTTGTTGTTGGTTCTTTATATATAGCAATAACAACCTGTCACAAATATCACTACAATGTCTTAGTATAGTTTAGTCACTTCCCGTTTTCAATACAGAATTTAATGTTTGATTTTCAACTAGTCGTTTTACAACTTTCTGCGATTTGCGCTTCCGATTTCTGTATTTATTTCGTGAGCATTTGTTTTTTCCTTTCATAGGCAAGTAATCAGCCTTGCTTGTTTAACTTGCCAGTTTCATTATGATGTTTTCATATAGACAGGCAATTGATTGGTGCACCGTTCGTCTAAATAGATATATAAATAAAGAGAGAATCTTTCGATTTTCTTGATTCGCTGTTCATTAATTTACTTACGTATCATGAAAATGTTGTTTGCTTGTCGCGTAGGAGTCGAATATGTAGTTAAGCATCGGAGATCCTGACTTTCGTCTTGTACCCGATCGTGTGATTGTTGCCATAGTATTGTGGAAAACTGTGGGCGGTGGGCTTATTGTAGTAGATGCTTCAGTAGCTCCTAAAAATATTGTTATTTTAAACTGAAAATAATTGCAGATGCATTCACGTACGAAAGAAGAGACAAAAAATCTAAACAGTATTCATTAAAAACTTACCAAAGCGGATTAAGTAGGCATACATTGTTATTGCCAGAAAAATGGGTGTTCAGAAAAATATATTCTAATTGATAGGAAGTTGAAAAATGACAAATTAAAATAAAATTTCATCGCCGTAGGAATACAGTGGCGGTATATGGTGGAGGAACAAAGGTGAGGATCGCCATATATCAACATCATAGTATGGATATTACACCAGCCTGGAAAATATATATTTGTTTAAAGTCAATATTTCTTACCTGTAGTCGGTGTTATTTCAACGGCCGCGTTCGTGAGCAGGCCCATGAGTAACACGGCCGTTGTGCAGTGCATACCGCCGCATCCTACCCGCTCAGCAGGCACTCTGCGAAAAAAGGTTTCTTTGAAGTCAAATCATTTATTCCAATAATACCAGGTAAAATGGCATTTCTGAATGTTAAAGAAAATATAAAGATGATTCTTGTTGCCCCTTCCAAACGGTGTGGATAAGAATGATCAAGAAACTCCACATTTACTCTTTGAAAATAGAATTTACATTATTTTGTCAGTGTGTTAGATAATATACAATTTGTAGTACCTATTACAAAACAAAAAATAACAAAAATATCTAGTTTTAAATAGCAACCAATAGACTTTGTCAAGGTTCTATGATTGTCCTTTGGAGCAGGACCAGCCTTTTTCCAAGGGTTCTTATCTTGAATTTAATCCTGTAATTTTTTTATGTTTGTTAAAAAGTGTACTTTTAATAAAAAAAAATCGTTCGTTTAGTTATACTATTACACAAGATATTTTATTAAAACATTTAACACTAGTGTGTTCAAAGTTCATTAATGGGGCACTCCCCATAAATGATGTTTGAACTTTGGCTAATCTGAAAGATAAAATTATGTCTAACTTCTATTTAATAATTTAATATTATAGAACACCTATTTCTATTGTTCTTAGTTATATTCATTGATTTATCCACATACATTTTTATTTGCATACGTAAAAGCAATTAGACAGGTTAACCAGGTCTTCTAATTATTTATATAATATTCCATCGGCGTTAAAATTTTACCACAGATAGCGATTTTAATTTGTAATGTCAGTTTACAGTTCCAATAAAAATGAAATCGATTGAAATCATTCAATACTTCTTCTTTCCCGCTCTACGCCCTTGACTTGCGAACTGGTAGTAAATATAAATTTACAACTAATTTCATTCTTTTGACGTTAATAAGTTTACTGGTTACCTAAATGAATAAAGATATTTTTGATTTTTTTTTAATAAATAAACGAATCAATGGAAATAATCAAATGGAAGCCGTTACCACTATTGAAAATGTATAGGCACAAAAACTGCTTTCGATTTCTACATTAAAAACTAGGATAGAAAACAACAATCAAAGCCAACCTTTTAACCTAATTGTAATTGAATAATGTGTTTGTATTGTCAGCTAAATAAAAGAAATAACTATCTACATAAACGTTCATTTTCATTAAGGGAGGTGTGGCCGTAAGTTCGTGCCCGTTATGTATTTTTTACACATTGATAGCGCAGTACGTCGCAATTTGAATAGCGATTTAAATGTAACATATGTTTCTACAAGGTGAAAAGTTACATCAGCGAAATAGATATTTAATTAAATGAATGAACTCCAGAACGAAACTGACGTTCGTCGTTTTTTTTTTATTGTGAGACCCCTACTTATTATACCCTTGTTAATTATTTTAACAGAAAATCTACAAACTATCTATTGATAAAGGAACATAAACGGTAAATAAAAGATAAGTCACTTACAAAGCCCATTACGTTTGTCCTATAAAGCTATGTGCGAGTAGCGAATAAATAGACTAGTTAAATAAATTTGTCAAATGTTACCTAAATAAATCTATTTGCTTTGAATTTTCGTCATTCAATTTGTAAGAGCGCTGTAGGCTTTAATAAGCCTTATTTATTCCGTAAAAAATGACAAATTACAAAAATTTACAAACAAAAAATATCTGTCTATATTTTTTTTCATGTACCTCTTACTTATTACAGGCCTCCGCCAATTGGTTTTCCCAATCCTCTCCTCCAACTTTCTTAAGCTTGTCAGCCCACTGTGCAAGAAAGCGACCTCGGTTTTTTTTTTCCTAGAGGCCCTTCCCACTTTGTATGACCCGACCATTTCCTTTTAAGTTTCTTGTCTGTTTTATTTCGTATTTGTGTACTTCTGATCATGTCCTTCAGTTTTCAATTGAGTACCCTTCGTTCCATTTCTCGATGGCAAGTTGTTATTTTTCTATTTGTGTTCGAGTCATATATCCATGATTGACTACGGTAAGGAAGACATTTTTTGGTTCTGTAGGTTTTATATAATTTAATTAGTGTTGTTAAGCCAAACGAATCGGAATACTTACATTTTAGGGCAGGTACCTAAATCAAGGCATAATTTTACTTATAACCAATAAATCATAAGCACACCCCACATACACACCATCACGTACATACCCACACTTTTACACCATCACACAACACAACCAATTTAGGCTTAGTTAATTAAATTAAATCACAATTATTTAAATTTATTAAATACTTTGTTTGTTTGTTCCCTTTTATAAATCTTTTTGTTGTATCAATGTATCATGTATTCCATCTTTGGCTATATTCTCAGTGTATTTGTTTGTAATTATATATAATTTAAGTTAGCTGTAGGAGTACTAAATAAATAAATAGAGTATATCTTAGTTTATGTTACGTTCATCCATTTTTAATTATTATTATTACGTTGTTTACTAGGTAATAATATTGTAAATACTTTATTATGTTAATATTGTTGTAAAGGTATAAATATCAAAATAATACATATAGTTATAAAGTTTGTGCAGGCGGTTACCTCGCACAAAGAATTAGTCTAGCTATTCAAAGGGGGAACGCTGCTAGTATCTTCGGAACCTTGCTTACAGGGTTACTTTAATAACATTTGTTAATTATTAAATTTTAAGGTTAGTTATTAGGTATATTCTTATGTATTATGTTATTTGTTTTGAATTAAAGGGTTTTATAAAGCAATAGTTATAAAGTTGTATTATTTTTAATAAAAGCACACAATCCTCACCTATTACTACAGTTTCGGCCACACGCTAGTAGAAGTTACGAGTTTTGCGCGTCACATTTGTCCAATGTGGCTACTGCCCCAAGGGACGGCCCAACCCTTTTAACTTATCGAAATGGAACGTTAACAGGGAAAAATTCACTTACTAAAGTGCGTATTCTGTAAAGCTACGAGCTTTTCTTTAATTAAATACTACGAAAACTTACTTTGGAAAATGAGGCGAAATAATTTTGGATTTTCTCTTACTCGATAAAAAGCATAGCAGTAGTATTATTTGAACTTAAACTAAAACAGAAATAACTATAATCAAATCAATGAAACAGATGCTGAAATTATTTGTCTGTCTTAATCGGAACTTTTATCTATCAAATAATTTATGTGTTGCATAGCTATTTGGTACTTTATTCCAAACAGGCCCATAGTCAAATATTTTATCAAGTGTAGTGACAGCAACTTACAATACGATATTAATGTAAAATTCAACGCTAAGATTGGACTACTATTTTTAATACAAAAATTAATGTCGGAACTACTAACCACGCTACTTATCTATACCAGCAAATCAAATAAAAAAAAAATATATTTACAATTAATTTAAATTTCTTTTTGACGTTCATCCACTCGGAAAGTGATTGTTACCATATCCTCGGTTGTACGGCTAGACCTCCTCTAGCCGTACAGTATTGTTTGTATGAAACTCACACTCGCAACGCACACTAATCGGAATCGTAACGTGCCTCGCTTCAAAACAGGCTCCGAACCGCGATGCGGCTTTTGTCTCTTCATCCACCCTTGCCCCTGTCCCCTTCCGCGACAATCCTGCCGAAACCGAGCCTTAAGCGCAACATTGCCTAACCGTAGCCGAGTTGACAGGCGCTGTTGAAATCCTTGACGGCTGGTTGACGGCGAGGCGAACGTCGATACCGTGACGATCCTTTCCGAGTTGATATGTGTGTTTTGGCCTTAATTCGAGAGGTATCAAAAAGTTTATGCAGGCCTAAGGAGAAATAGTATCTTGTATTGCATGTGTGCTATTTTTAAATTTGAATTTTATATTCGGCTTTAGTACCAATTCTTACAAGATGTAGAATTCCATCTAATATAATATTATAATATATAATTGACCATCTATTAAGTTAAATTACTTCACAATAAATAATATTTTAGAAATTGACAATTTAAAAAGCGTTTTCTTATGATTAGAATAATTTAAAAGATACGTTATATTACGCTATAAAGCGTAAATATTATTAAAAGCGAAAATGTAAATTCAGTACAGTTCATTAACTTATCGGAGGAAATGTACGACCAATCAAATAATTCCTAAATTACTGTCGTTCAAACCAGCAAATTGAATATTTCTCGCAAGATGATCTTAATATAGAAAAATTCGATTTGTAGAATCTCAATTTCATTTCTTCTTGTTGTGATTCTTTATATTAATTCTTAGAAATACGATATTATCATATATATTTCTGTGCGATATTTTTTATAAGACTTTAAACTTATCGTACTTGAATTCGTATATGCGGTTATATTAGTTGTTTCTATTTCTATTTGACCATGCTTCCTGCTGATAGAGGACAAATCTTTTTTTTTTCTATAATTTATTTTATTATTCTTTATTACTCAAGATGTCATATGGAACATGGTGTAATGGTTGCAGCTCCTTACAAACGTTGTGTAAAAGAAAGAACTTGGCGATTGAAAAGAGTAGCGGAGAGTTTATTGCCAGTTCTTGTCTTGAGTAAATGTACAATGGCTGGCAGTAAATGTACAATTCAGAAGCATTTAATGTATGTTTCTTATTTGACGTTCATTAGTGTACATTATGTTACCTACATGAATAAATGAAAAAAAAACTAGTCAGGACATAAGTTCTGTTACAAATTAAAATGCATATTTTTCAACTTTTTAATTATATTGAATTTGGAACACGTGTATTATTTTTAAAACTTCTTTCTATTTTGCGTTATTTCAAATATGTTTCGTGTTAATTATCAAATTACTATTTGAAATGATGGTAAAAAAATAATATGGCAGTGACCTCCTTGCGAACACTTCAAAAGCTTGGTATCAGCAGTATGTTCATATTTCTTACTATTAAAAGAACAACAACACTTTGTCTGTTGAAGACCAGAAAAAATCGAGGCGCCAGAAAGAAAACAGAAATCGTCGAAACCCCATTAGGCAGCAAAAAATCATATCGCGAGAAATGATGATTCCCACTTCCTGTATTCTGTAAGAGATACTTTGTGCGGTTTTGATTATGACTTTGATGATTCTTCTGTTCCTACCCTTATTACAACTTAATTACGACATGGCTGATTCTGATGATTAAGGGCATCCGTTGATATATACTTTGGAGGATTTTGCTCCTGGTCGAAATCCACGAACTACCAAAAACTGGCCTGAAACCAACGTTGCGGACTTTCTAATATATGACGATTGGCTCTCATCTAGCCCAGACATAGACCCTTTAGACTTCAAATTATAGTCAGTTTTAGAGGACATGGTCTGCTCTAAACGACACCGCAAACAGTGGCGGACTTTTCCTTGGAAATACTGCCTAATGCATAGATTCGTGGCCAAACGCACGAATAGAATATTGTTTTATTTTTTGCTAAGTCTTTAATAATTATGTAGGTATACATTTTAATAATATTAGTAATATTACATTACTTAATTATAAAATACATATACATACTGGACTAGGTATATAATCTAGTAATTTGAATAAGGAACATTACCTTGTATGGATAGTTTATTAATGGTAAGTGCACCCCTTACGTAATTTTTATGTCTATTTAGATTGGATAAAATTCTAATAATATCATTAGAAACAAAAATCTAAAATAGTTTAGGTGAATGATAAATAAATTCCCATTTTCTTTCTGTAGAGGTTAGTTAAAATGTTCACTATACAACTGTCAGAAAAGTAAGATGCTATTACTAAAAAATGTAGTAAAAAACCTTCAACTGTCGATTAAAAACTATGCCAAAACAGTTTAATTAAATTTTCTTTATTTACGGCAAAGTTGAGGGAGTTGCTGGACTAATTTTAGTTTCGTCCTATACACCTAGACGTGACCTAAAAGCTTAGGTCAGACCGAAACTAGCTTAGTGAACCGAAATTTCATTAAACCACGCGGCCCGTGTTTAGTTTGTGTGATAATCTGTGGACTTCTACAATAACTTTATTCAAAAAAATATTTGGTTATCTCTCATTTGTTGCGTTTACACAGAATGTTATTCAAACAAAACCTATATATAAGGCTTGATGCTAGATACCTTCAAACTCTAAGGGTAACTTTTCTATCTTGATGATACGGATGACAGATCATGAAGAAAACCGACACGCCTAAATTCTATAATCAATGGCGGTTTCAGGCAAAAAATAGGGTTGTACTATTGTCAGTGTTACCTAAATTATTCATAAATAGCAAATAGTATTTAATCCTGTTTTTACTCATATTTGTGTTGTCTGTGCTGTCTTTAAACTAGCAATCAAATTCCAACTATTTTTTTTTAGGTTCATAATTATTTTTACCGATCAATCTCCTTCGTGCCTTCTCCATCTACACGACACTGGCGAAGTACCCTGTGCCCAGTTGGCACAAATTAAAGCCATTAAAAAAAATACTTTGATTCGTTTGAAAAATCTTACAGCGCTGCTGAAGATACGCAAAACTAAAATTGTATATTAAAAATAATTGTGAACAATGCCTCATTATAATTCTAACATCGACCGTTTTAATTACGCAAACCACATCTCTCAGCGGAGGCTGAGACAAAACGAAACAACATCGTTTATTTTTGTACAAAAACACTTTGGTTTTCTTTACTGTTAACCTCATCCCTATCAGTTTCACAACGCACAGTTCGATACTACTAAAACATGCCTAAATGTTATAACGCAATGTTTTGAATAAAATTGACATGATGCTGCAAAACTTAGAACTTAAGCAAAAAAAAATACGCCGCCTGTAAGCGAATGAAGCGAATATGCTATATTACGTCACACAAAAATATGATTAATTACAAATGCCATTGCCTCAAGCCATGCAAGTCTAAAGTGGACATGCTAGGCTTTCTGACCGGAGGTAGAAAATAAAGGTAACGTTATGGGAAGGCAAGAAGCAAGCGGTATGGGAAGAGGATATCAAATGCATAGCTAGCACAAACTAGAGCCACATAGCACACGATAAAGGCAAATGAACATTTCTGGAGAAAGACTTTACTCTTGATGCCAAACAATAAAAATGTATCAGTCTTTTAATTATTAAAAGTTATATAGGATCAGATTAATTATAAATGTGTTCCAAGCGTTGTTTATTTTACTATTATGACCAAATATAAAACTGGCGATTAAAAGGGAAAGTTTCTTGCCAGTACTTGCCGCATATACCTTATCCTTGATTTGGGCACTGGGAGTAAAAATTAAAATTTCTAATAAAAATGAGTAAAAGTATTATGTAAGACTTTTAATTACATTAATTTTAAATTCCCAACCAAATATTATTGATACTTAATAAACATACGTGAAACTATCCTATACGTAAAAAGAATGCCATAATCAATAAAATTCGTATATTTTTACAGAAAGAACGGAACGAATGAACGAAATACAATTTTATTGTAAATTTGCTTTAATATTGATTATACTCAAAACCTCTACTTATTTTGTAACATTTAATAAAAACATGTAGAATTTGGATCGCTACTAAAAGCATTCTCTAAAATGATTTACCTCAAAAACTATATATTTATTAATATCTTATGTAAAACAAACAAATAATATCTTTATTCATATAGGTACACAAGTACACTTACGAAGGTCAAAGTAATTACATTAATTGTGGATTTACATTTACTGCCAGTTCTAGGTGAATTTAGAGCCACGATATTTTCATATGAACTGTTAACTCTGGATATTTATACCTTCAAAGGGCAAAACAGACAAAGCCATTCATTTCCATGGTTAAAAAGTACATAAGCCATACCCGTATCCATCAATTTCAAGCTTATAAGCCTCTCAGACATAATGAGTACTGACAACGCATTTTCTGACCCATTTCGAGTAATCACATATTTTCACACTTATCCGCACAGATAAGAGATACTGTTTTATACATTCGTGTTTTAAACTTATTTGATGTAAACGCGAATTAGTTGCATAATTCATTAAATATTATCATAAACCATATAAGTCAAATAAAGATATCATTGAAGTGAAACTTCTTTATCGCCGTATGGGAGAATTTTTTTAAGAAAACGTCACGTTTTTCGGTTACGCGCTATGTTGCTTTTTTTTATCGAAGTTTAGTATAGTGACGTAAAGAATATAATGTAATATATGATAATTATAACAACAATATATTAGTTTTGAAGTTTGGTTTGAAATAAGAATAACAATATATTAATTTGAAAGTGATAAAATAAAAAGACTTGTTCAAATTTAAGTGAATTTACAAGAAAAGTGAGAGTGATTATACATTTCGTTTTATAAATTCAACACGTATGAGCATGATTTTAATATTTATTTAAGGTTAACCTCACTTTTTGATTGTAAGTATCAGTGAATGTATATAAATCTGTTAATATTAGCAAGTATTAATAAATATGACTGAAAAAATTGTTTTTCTTAAGGTTTAAGCCTTATCTACCCCATTTTCGTGAAGTTGCAAATAGTAGAAAATATGTCGTAAAGAAGTTTTACTTCTTACCTGTGTACTCTGGTACACACACATATTTTTTTTACCTCTTTGTTTTATATGCCTATATTAGTGATATTGAGTAAATATTTACTCTATACACACAGAATCAAAAAAGGCTTTTAAAATATACTACAATAGTTTTTATATTAACTGCGCTAAAGAAAGTTTCGAGTACTTATGGCAGTGGTTACCCGCTGCAAACTCAAACGGTAAGTACATGAAAGCAAATGTATTGTATAAGTTAGAATATTGAGTGTCATAGAAATATTATTTTAATATTATATAACTAGATGTTAATGGTCGCTAATGATTTTAGTTAAATGTGTAGTAGACGCGTAACCCAAAGACATTATTGCGTCATTATCGTAATACACAAATGGGTCTTCCATTAGCCTCCTTCCTCCGTAGCTTAAAGGCTAACGAACTTAGCTTTTTATTAGTGTTACTATTAAGTCTAGGTCTTAATACTAAGTCTAGTCAAGCGATCCATCAGTAAGGGCTGTTTAATGTTTAAGGCTTATATTAATTATATATGTATGTAAATCACATGAAAAGATTATATCCTCATAGTATTTAAGACTCACAAACACCTTTAAGTAAGTTACATTATAAATAATTTAAAATGTAAAAAATACAAAAAATGCAAAAACTTCGACTGTATTAACTTCTTCCTCAGACTTGTTACGTAAGAATTATTATGTAAATTAATAATTAAAATTCAGTTTAGTATCACAAAGGACAGTATCCGAGCAGCTGTGATCGATGAGTAATGAGAAAAAATGCTATGTAAGTTATATAGCATCTTTTCTCATTACACATCAAAAGAGTGGCGGAGAGTTTATTGCCAGTTCTTCTCTTCCGTTCTACGCCCTTGATTTGAGAACTGGCAGTAAATGTAAAATTAGAATCATTTAAAGTACATTTTGACGTTCATAAGTGTACAATATGTAACCTATATGAATAAATGATTTTTGATTTGATTTGATTTGATTTGATATAACTCTCGTTATATTTTTTATAACGAGAGTTGTATAACTGACCTATTAACCATATATTTTAGTTAACTAAGTAGCGCAGAATAAATGTTAGCAATCATCGTACACTTGTAGCCAATAAATTGGAAAATGTCAGTTAAGAAATGAACGTGCTCTTTAATTTTTCCGACACTCATAAATTGTAATACATAGAACTGGAGCGATACAATTAATGTAAGTAATTATAATAAATAATTGTAAGAATTCTCGTAATCTTTCTTATATAAGTACTAGCAGACTCGGCCAAGCGTTGCTGTGGCTAAGGTTTTTGTTATATTACATAGTAGTAAACTTTTCAAGGGAAACGGTAGGAGAACTTATGTGAAAGGTAGATATCTTATGTGAAACGTTGGTACGTTTAAAACAGCGCCATCTGTTAGAATTGTATCAAATAACCAACAAATATTTGCAATAACATAAAATTGCGACTATAATTAAAGATCTAAGCTATCCTATCTCTTTAGTTGGATCAGACTGCTCACGGTGTGCCAATTTCATTTAAAATCGGTTAAGTAGTTTAGGAGTCCATCGCGACAGGAGATCGCGACAAACATCGTGACAGGAGATTTATATATATTAAGATATTTTACCTGACTGGGAACGGACCGGAGCGAGATCGAACGAGAGACTGAACGGCATTATAGGATCAAACCTGAATAATGTAGTTAGTTTTTGTTTAACGTCGCAAATTTTTATGTCAGTTATAAGCTGATATGTTAAACGGCTTAACCAGTAATTGACACCTAACTTGAAACAAAGATTTTCATTTAACGTACATTTGAACATTTAATGACCGCACTGAACATAACTCAAGGTTTGAATAATTTTCGTTTAATTTTTCTCGGCTCGTTTATTTTAGATTAAGGACTTTATTACAGGGCTACAGGGTAAACTAGAAATTTCATTGAAATATTATTTTTATTTTAAACCTTTTTAATACATCATCATGCGTGTTACTTGACATTTATTTTAGAGAATATTACAAGTGCACAAACAACATAAGTTTTGTTTCGCACCTGCAAATTAACATCGTTTTTTTGCAAATATCGTCTAAACTACGACAATGTTTAATATTCATAAATAAATAAATAAAAAATCTTTCGCATCGGTGAGAACATAAAAATAAATCTAATCCGCGAATAATCTAAAGGCATCAAAAGTATTTTAGAACGGTGACCGAGTTCCAAGTTTTCCGATAAACAACATGTCAAACCGTCGCTTTTCAACCCCTGAATAGCGGCGGTTACTCTTTTGTGATATTTAACTTTAGCAATAACTAAAAGACAAACGCTACCAGGGACTTTTGGTTTTGAGGTTCTTACTTGAGGGTTTATAACATTATATATAAAAACTGAAAGTCTTGAGGGGGATAGTGTGTAACCCGAGTGTACTCCAGGAACTGGGCTTCTTAGTACCTATGGGATATGTGCGACGGCGAAGGCCTAGGATAATTATTTGTGATACCAAAGGCAAGAACCAGTCTGTTGCACAGATCCCCGTTATCCAGGACGTTGCTCTTACTAAATGCGGCCTCCGATACTATCGACATATTTGTATGTTCGCAGAGTGAATTCACAGTAGCGATATTGTGTAAATTATGTGTCTAATTTTTATGTACATTATTATATTTTTATTAAATGTTTATCCACATTGTCGTATTGTCATAGGCTATAAAGATAATGTGTGTATGTCTAATAATAAATAAGTAAATAAATGTTTTTTTTTATTTAAAAAGGCGGCAACGCACTCGAGCTCTCTAGTATTGAGAGTGATGAGACTGCTGTCCGTTTGTCCCCTGTTCTAAAAAATATATTAATAGTTTAGGACTTTATAACTCCGTAGCGATTTCCATTCTAATGTTCCGCTATGCGTTGCGGATCGGATATTAGACGACCTAAATCTAAATTTATACAAAAACGTCTGGCCGGTACAAGAAGTTACCGAGTTGGTCTACATCTTAATTAATATTCATAAATTGTACGTAATTTCTCGTGTTGTGTTTTCACACATATTAACAAACGTACTATATAAAAACATTTTAAACTGTAACTATTAAACTTTCGTAACCAATGATGTTTTCTTTATGCTCGTATACTAATTTTAAGTATTAGTTTGGTTCGTGTAATTTCGACTCATTTAGTATTAGTTTTATCTGTTAGAGGTTTGTATAATGTCGACCTATATTCATAAAAGAGTGGCGGAAAGTTTATTGCCAGTTCTTCTTGCTTCCTCTACGCCCTTAACTTGCGAACTGATAGTAAATGTAAAGTTACAATTAATTTAATTTTTTTGTCGTTCATAAATACTTGTTTACCTATATGAATAAAGATATTTTGATTTTTATAATGATTTCAATTCATTCTTAATTTTATCCCACCCATATGTTTTAATTCTATTTAAACGACACATTCTCACCATGTATTCAAATACCCATTTTTAAAAACAGCATAAGATAGCAAACAAACTCTATTTTAGAACGTAATACCTATTCAAATACGTCGGAAATGCTAAGTTAAAGTAGTTTACTTTGAATTGAAGCCGACGTGAAAGATGCAAAATAAAATCCTTTCACGACTCGATGCATCCGAGAACTTCTCAATGTATAAACGTAGTGTACGCGACAGCTACTTAAATAGATGGTGTAAAATGATCTATAGTCGGACCTTTCATCGGCAGTTATTTCAATCTCTCTAATCTTAGATCTTGCTCCATTTATATGCATCGCTAAATGTACCAATGATTTCATGATATTGTTTTATAGCACTTCAATACGTGTAATGGGAAATTCTTCAAGAAAGAGCCTACCAATTCCTAAAAGGCCGGTAACGCACTTGCGAGCCTTATAGCAATGTTAGTATACTTAACATCAGATAAGCCTCCGGTTTGCCTCCTATGAAGTCTCCTCCTTACATAAAAAAATAATAAAATAATTATGATCATGTATGTGATATGGACGTGGTATTTTTTATAATTTCATTTATAGACTTATTTAGTACATATATATATATATAAGTAAACATTTATGCCTATTGAAAATAGTCTTCTATTTTCCTTGTATAAATATATTATGTATATTTAGTGGATTGCATAGTAATTTTGTTCCCAATACGTTAATTTGAAAATAATGTTGAACCGTATAATACTCTTCTACGTAGTAAACAATATTACTAAGGCCAACATTACAAATAGCTCATAATACGATATTTAATGAAGAATATATTTTAAAATTTCGTGTCAGCGGAAATTATGTTTAGTTTTAATTTCCGGCCAAAATATTCTACTTAATTCTCATGTAAAAACACAAAATCGTTCGGTCACCCGCCTTAGCGGGCTTTGCTGAAATGAAAAGGAAACGAAGCTGAGCTCGAATGTCCCTTGACGATACATCGTTCACTAAAATAGTTTTCAAAAGCTCTTTTATGACGAACTTCATCCCAGCTGAGCAATTTACCGAATGATTCTTTTAAAAGTTTCCTATTTTGTTTTAGGATTTTCAACTTTACGACGCTTATGTCGGTAAAAAATGTGTTATAATTTTTTATTAAACTCAACATTACCTAAAAGCACAAAATATTCCCAAAAGTCATTAAAAAATCAACTTTACGCGTCTGTGAATCGGTTGCTATAGCAACAACCATTCGCATTAATTATTGAACAAATTAATTAGGCCTGAAAGTTATCATCAACCATAAAATTAACACTGTTCGACACGTTCGATTTCAGTTTATGCCAGCATATACACGAAATGGTGCAATAAAATTGCGAAATGTTGCAACTGTTGAAGATAACGCCAACTTTAACGGATGGCTTTGGCTGTATAGTCCAGGCGCTAGTTGTCACCGTCGATATTATTTTAAAACCTAGTTAGCCTTGTGGTATCGTATAAGTGGAACATTTCAATGTCGGCTATATTTATCGTCTGGTACAGAAAAAATGACAACCGTTAAATCCTAGACACATTCTGCTATGTTTTATCTCGTTCTTGTTCTACTCGAGAACGGGTGCTACTGGTCGTACTTGAATTCGTGTATGCGGTGATATTAGTTGTTTATACTACGTATTTGCGTGTTGTTCTCACGAGTATGTAAGTGCGTGCTCCTATTACACCATGCCTCCTGCTGATAGTGGACAAATCTTTGTTTTGAAGTGACAACGTCTTAAAAATTGGTTTGCCGGGTGACACTTCAAGAAACTGCGTTACGCTCCGCTCACGTTATGCGCTCACAATGAGAGCGAGTGAGAGGCACGCGTCCCTTCCACTCGGGCATGGTTAGCCCGCCTAAGAGCGAGAGAGACAGACATAATGTTTTAAATTGTTACTATTATTTCATCCTTCTTCCTACTATACGAATGAATATTCATTTTTCACACATTAAAATTATTTTACCACTCAAAGTCGTTGTCACGTAAAACTTTCGCCCGTATACCGACTTTACAGGCAACCAATTTTTTTTAATTCATTTTATTATTCTTTATTACTCAAGATTGTGTCAAAAAACTTGGCGATTAAAAAGAGTGGCCGAGAGTTTATTGTCAGTTGTTCTCTTCCTTTCTACGTCCTTGATTTGAGAACTGGCAGTAAATGTAAAATTAGATTCATTTAATATTTCTTTTTTTGACGTTCATAAGTGTACATTATGTTACCTATATGAATAAAAGAATTTTGACTTTGACTTTTTGACTTTGTTCATTTACCCTTGATTTTAGAAAAGGTGGTAAAGGAAAAAGGTAATTTGCTATAGAAAGGAATGCAATAAAATCCTACTAGGAAATGTATATTCTAATTTATTATCAAAAAATTAAAACTGCTGTAGCCACTGCGCGAGTAACCTTCTCGAGGTTTCGATTTAGTCTGTTAAAAACATTATAGGTTTAATGACTTAACTTTTTTATATTCTTGCTTAATTTGCCTCGAATGTGGTTTTTTCAACAGTATATATACTATAATAATAACACAAATGCAACCCTTTATCTTTAATTAATGGTCGAATCATCAATTCTCTAATTATCTATTCTAAGATCACCGCATTATTCTGTGGAGTTCGTAACTATGATTTGCATACGAGATAATACTAAGAACTAGATATAATCTGTTTCTATTATATTTGAATCTTTAACAATCTAAACTCCGATTAAAAACATCATCATAAATTGAAATAATTTTGATAAAATTTATAATCATACGAAAGCACTAACCCTAGGTCTACAAAATTTGTCAATAGATACAATTGTATGCAGTTTCAAACATCTGAAAAATATTGTTGCAAACACCAATAACTCTTTGGAAAACACGAATTTGTGAGATATTTCTTTTGCGTTTTTAAAAAAGCCAAATCCTACTCTTTTTCCTCTAGAAACACAGGTACGTTTGTATGTATCTCATCATTATTTGTTCGTTAAAATGTGCATGCCGCTTTCCTGATTGTTAGGATACTACATTAATACATACAGACTTAAATAAAGTGCAATAACTAACTCAGACAACAGACTTTTTTGGTCTGGATAGTTTTGTGTGTCTGTTTCGAGATAAAAAAATCCAATAGCTCGCTATAATAAGTATTTTTATTGAAAATGTGCCACCCACAACAACCTGCAACTTTGGGGTTACAACAATCAATCATTATCAATCATTTAATTTTATATAATGATATAAATGAGAATTTAAAAACAATTTTACTTTGATATAAGTCTCTGTTTTTATTATATGTATAATAGGGGGGCAAACGAGCTTGCCCTAAAAGGGTAGTCATCGCAGCCCATAGACACCCATTATTAGTGGGTGTCTATGGGCTGGCCGGTGGGTGCCGGCCTTTTAGGGGTCAATACGCTCGAATGTTGAATAGTTGGAGGTTGTATCTCTCAGGGAAGACCCGCCGGTAGTCGATTCAGTTCGCAAGTTCGTAAAACAAAATGCCTTGTGAAAAGGACTGTGGAAGATTTCCAGTCGTCAAGGCTATATTATGTCTCTATATATTTGTCACATAAACCAACTAACTAGTACCTAGTAGTGTAGTAATGTAGATTATTTATTATTTATTAATAGGGTTGCCCACAGGTCGCGGTCAGCGACAAGATTAAACATTACTCTGATTATTGATGGTAAAATCAAATACATAAAACAAATAACTTCAGTTTTACATATAAATACAGAGTATTCTTTTCAATTACATTGCTCACCTCTGAACAAATAAATATTTTTTCACAAACAATATTATACCTCAATTCAATTTTTACGATACTCGTGTCAATATAGCATTTGTTTCACTAAAGAGAAACGAGAAAACCTTTATAGGGACTAGTGAGCGTTGGAATACCCAATCCCTTTTTAGATGGCAATTTACATAATCAAAGTTAACGCTGAAATGTATTCATATTCGAAATTCAATTCAATTTACTGAACAAAAATACGATACATTCTGTTCCAAATTTAAATCTTACAGGATCGACACCAGACACCCTCATTGTAACAATCTCATTTGAGAGCGCCTTAAAATTGTTTATGTATATTTGAATGTGCAAATTAAAAATAAAAATAAAGCTTTCATTTAATTGTTACATTAATTTCGTGTTTTAATTTTGCACTCTTCACGTCACGTGTGACGTAATCCTATTATATGAATGCTGCAGGCGCTACTCGAAGACGATGGTTTCAGAACCCACATACATAGTTTTATTTGCATAGATCCTTAAGACTTACTGTCCACACCATGCGTGCATAAATCCGTTTCAAAATCCTACTTCACTTTACTTGAACTGGTGTAGTATGGCCAACAGGTTCCATTTTAATGACGTGGAATAAGTGATACCATGATGATCTTTTGCAAAATAAACGTATTTTTTTTTAAATTTGTTTGCAGTCTAATGAAATCTACGTATTCAAGGTCAATAAATTAACCTTAAAGTAATATCAGGATAGTAGTCGTAAATTTTCACTTTTCGTGGTGACATTATCAGGAAGTAATAGTTCAGTTTGGAAAATGAGATAAGGTTTACTTATATTTACTTAACCCAGTAGCGATCTGAATACGAAATAAGGATAATTAATCAACACCTAACGAGTTAATCTAGTGAACGCGCCTTTGACAAGGGTAAGGTTTTCATTCAATGATTCGATATGAACAAAGCCACAATTATAACGCATAACAAAATTGCTTACACGGGTTGGAATATATTGATTAATCGCATCCATTTTGCCATATTTACATAATTAAATATATAGTAATAAACTAAATTCGGTAGACTGTGTAATAACTAATTTATTTGCAAAATGGTTGTGAAATGTTTAACAAAAACCTAAATTAACAAGAAAATAAAAATTATAATTTATTTCAAGTTTGTTTCACAGGAAAAGCTTATATCTAATTGCGCTAGTTATATAAACAAAATTGGTCAGGTTTATCTAACGCTGAACTAGGTGTGAACCTGTATTTCAGCATACAGCGCCCAACCCCTTATCAAGTACATAACTCATTGGAAAAAGTAATATATTTGTACAATCTATTTAAAATTAGAACAAAAAATTGAAATACAAGTGATAAATTAATAAATAAGCAAAAATATGTATTATTTAGCTCGATTAGGACTTTGCAGACAGACGGATACTTTGCAGACCTGGATTTTGGAAAGCTGTGGCTAATCCAGGGTAGATGTATATCGTTGTCGTCGTACAGACGTCGAGGTGATACGGGAATTTCGTATTCTGCCTTGACATCCGATGATGAAACTCAGCTGCAGGTATAAATCCGAACAACTCCTCTGAACGCTCTCCATGGTAAATGCAGAATGACCCCACATCTCTACGCATCGCCAAAGGATCAAGCCTTTATTGAATACGGTCAAGTGGAAGGAGCTGATACTGGGAAGGGGCTCCCCTAGAGGTGAAAACAGTACTCCATGTGGGGCCGAATTTGTGCTTTATGTAGTTGCAAACGGTGGCCCGGAGTGAAGTACCGTCTCGCCTTGCTGAGCACACCAAGCTTTTAGGAGGCTTATTTAGCCTTTACTGAACTTAAACTGAACGTCGTTCGATATATCAACGCCAAGTATCCTAATGCTAGCTGTACCTTTAAAACGAGTGTTTTCGAAAAGAGGAGAAGCGACAAAGGGTATTTTTTATCTCTGGTTCATCATCGCTAACAATGTGTGAATAAAAGGAATGCCAATAACGAATAAGACTAACACTAATCTGTGGAGGTTATAGCTTCCTCTTTTCATCGAGTGTGCTCAATTGCGATGTCCCTCTCTAATGCCTAAAATATGTAATCGCTGCATTGTTGCAGGGCTCACGTCTTTATATCGAGTGCACGTCAACTGTCAGTAACCGTAACCTACAACTCGTACATGTCAAAATCAAATTGAAAATTGCCACACCTTTTGGCTGTCAGTGAACGCTAATAAAAAAATATTTAGGCTGAGATTTGGAGACGTTCTCCGAACTAACCCTTGTCGCGGTTAAGTCAAAATACAGTTCAGTTATTCAGAAACTTCTTGTCAAACTTCGCCAAAACTTGTTTTATTTTTTTGTTAATGTATGATTACAGAGTAAACTTTGGTAGTAATGTGTGAAATAAATGTAATAATGAGATCGTTGCAAAAACATATGATTATCATCTGAAACTGTAAGAAACACCAATTTACAAGAAGGAGAAAATAATTACAAGTTCGAAAGTAGTTTTTTATAACTTGTTTCGGAAGTTAAGTATTCTAAAGTTCTAAAGTAAAATGTCTTTAACAATTCCTATTATCATATATTATTATTTGACTTTAAATTACATTCAGCTGGCCACTGAAGTATTTCCGTACCAATTCGACTTAGGGTCCTTCAAGAAAAGAGCGTACCAATTCTTAAAAGGTCGGCAACGCACTCGCGAGCCCTCTGGCATTGTGTCCATTGGCGGCGGTATCATCAGGTGAGCCCCCTACCCGTTTGCCCCCTGTTCTATATAAAAAAATATATACATAATTGTCCGTTTGATAGTTCAGCTAAAGAGCTTAGTCCTACTCAAGTCACGGATTTCCGTCAGTTGGCGTAAGCTAAGCCTTCACCTTCAGGTTTGACTTCAAGTATCTCTGAATACAAATATGAACTTAGTGATAGATTTTGATATTCGGGAGACAGTTCGTTCCAGGTCTCGTTGCTGAAATTTTCCATTGATATCTGTTTTCTATAATCAAAATTACAGTTAAACCTATACGTCTATATTTTTTTCCGGTTTATAATTGATAAATGATTATTTTTTGTAATTATGGGCGTTATTCTTAAATTTTAGGTATGCAAAGGGTGGCCTTATCGCTAATAAACGATCTCTTTCAGGCAAGGGTTGACTCAATAGTACTCATTATTTATCATTTCTTTCAATCTTAATCTATTCGTATTTTCCTATATTCCTGGTTGTTAAATTTTTAACTTCTAACAATTATTTAAGCGTGTCTTAGAAATACCAGCGAAGAGTCAATGTATCAACTTCAAGAACTAAGATAATAATTTAACCGCAAGTTTTCCAAGAAACAAATCGACTTGGAACATAAAAACTCAACCATTTCAAACTGATCTTGGCTTCATTGAAAACTTTAAAACGATGAATAGAAAACGCAGAGTTGAGACCTTGTGTCTGACTTATTTTTACGAAAAGATTAACCTGCGGCCAAGTGTATCTGATTCTTTTTTCTTCGGTCACCAATAGATTGTGTTAAATGGTCCGAGTATAATTTGTTACTTTTATTTATATGTATTGTTAAAATATTTCAAAACAGGATTTGCTTTTAATACATATAGTATAGTAATATTTTAGTTAAATACTAAATTTGGTAAGACTTTAATATTTGGAGTGGATTTCCCAGTTCACGTCACCATACTGTCACAATCCTTGGCTAAAAATTTTGATATACGGCTGTAGCATGAATGGATATTAAATTTTAGCATACGTCCGAAACTTAACACAGGTGATTTTTTTTGGAAAAATCACGTGTGAAGACATAATTCTAATTTGTCTTCACTGTCCTATCTATTTAAAATGAAAGAATAAAAAAACTGAGGTGCAATAGTAACGCGTTGACCACAGACGCCATGACTTTAGCATTATAGGCATGGTGATTTTCTCACGACGTTTTTCTTTACTGTACTAGCGAGTACTAAATTCATTCACAACCAGGAAATCAAAGTTTAAAACCAAAACCTTGTATTCTTCAGTACTTTATATTATTAAAGGTATATTATTTAGTAGTCAAACCACATCCGATTCATACATAAAATATTCCTTTTTATATGAGATATAGAGGAATTTTCATGAATTTTCTTTGAACCTCCGATCCCGGTGAACATCTGATCAGCCTTTTATCAAGCCATTAGCATCGGCCGTTCGTGATCGCAATACTAATGCGTAGATTTTACTTTTATTCCTCGACATATTATATTTCCCTAACACAGTGTAGTGTTGTATAGCTACTGTTGATTGAACCGATTTGGAGAATGTTCTTAAAGGAGTGAATAAAGTTTATTAGGCCATATTTGGGAATTAAGTAACTGTAATACACATAATAAAATAAGAAGAATGGGACTATGTACATTATTGGACAGTATACGTAATACAGTATACTTTTGATTATTATATTGAAGAATATTGTAAATACTGTATATTTGTGTAATAAAATAGAATAATAATAATCAGGGGCACTACAACCTCTCTAGGTCTTGGCCTCAGATTTCTGAATCTGTTTCATGATATTTTTTTTTAATCTAATAGGCAAGTTAGTGATCAGCCTCCAGTGTAAAAGAGAGTGTGTGAAAGAGTACCGAGAGTTTTTTACGCCGGCTTTTTCTCTCGGCCTACACCCTCTGTCTTCTTTGCCGATGAATAGGGATGCCTACAGGTTCGAATTGATTGACGTGGAATAAGTGATACCTAGATGATCTTATGTTCCAAAATAAACGTATTTTATTTTATTTTTTATTTTTATAGTGCCTGACCCACGTCGTTGACTTTGTGGTTCTAAGACATGTCGGTTTCTTTACTATGTTTTCCTTCACCGTTCGAGCAAAAGTTAAATGCGCACATAAAAAGAAAGTCCATTGGTACAGCCCGGGATCGAACCTACGACCTCAGGTATGAGAGTCGACGCTGGAGCTACCAGGCCAACACTGCTGAATAAAATAGAATATGAATCAAAATAATAAAAAAATCTGTTTAATATACTGTCATAAGTTTGCTTTATAATTGTTTTTATAGTCGTAAATGTTTGTGATTGATAATTAATAAAAATATAAGTTTTTTTTAGTTTGTGTTGTAGAGTAGGCTGATCATAATTGAAATATAAAAAGTTTGTTATATTCTCTAATTCTACGATATATATAAAGGATTCTTCTAAGATTATTATTTATTTATCTCTTTACATTGAAAAGGTGAATGAGAAGATGGAACGATGACACAGTCTATATTAATAGCATGAAAAAAAATACTTTCTTATAATCCCCGGGCCCTCCTGCTAGAACGATAGCAATCTTTTTAGCACGAGCATGAAGGTGATAGAATGATTGAAGGCGGTTTCGTCTTTGAAATCAAGTCTCGGAAATTATTTAACTATCAACTTGTTAGGTAGAGCGTTTCATGTCCGAGATCCTTTTACAACCATTGAAAATCGCAGAGACACATTTCCTACCTTTTTTGTGTTTTACATGTGTCCTGACTAAGATATCATTGAAAACTATCTAGACTAAATCAATATTAAGTCTAACCTAATTCACTAAATAATGTTTAATACTTGAAAGTGTCCAATAAGTATTTACAGTCACAATAAGAATGATCGATAACTTTTGTTAACTTAGTTGTATTCTAACTAAACAAATTTGTGATATTTAATTTCGCGTTCTGTATTATTGTACAACAAAGTGTGTAGTCAAAGGCTTGTCTCGCTCCACTTTTTAAAACCGAAAGAATTAATTATTAATATATATATTTATTATTACATATTAGTCTAGTATGTAATTTATTTAAACATTCTTATATATTATCTAGTTTTACCTTAATATTAATAAAACCTATGACTAAGTCAATCATTTATCTCTTTTTATTACATTGGTTTTACGTTGCGATGATGAGAGACAGATAAGTGCTTTAGTTCAGTGCAAATCGATTTATATTTTGCGAATAAGAAGTACAAGCTTTTAATTTACTCCATTTTTTATTCAACACAACTATTTAAGGATTTACGGCACTTGTGTTGAGATTTTTATAGTCACAAAAATCGAATATGGTATTGTAGCTCACGTTGACAAAGTTATAAAAATCTTTTTATTATTTCAATACTTAAATGATATTTTAATTTATTGAATACTAAAAGGACGTGATACTTTTACTCATATGAAGAAAATACATTATTTTAATTATTCCAAATATTTTAACTACCACAAACGTACAATTCATGTAAAAAATATTTTTTTTTCACCATACTCGATAATCACATACTCGTCAATGGATATTTTATTAGGTAAAATTGTATTAAATGTAAAAAAGTATTTACCTATAGATATATAAGCATTATCAAGGTCCCACAAATTAAGGAAAAACTCGGCCATCACACAATTACATGTCATTCCACACACGCAACCACTAATGTGTCATTTAATTAATATAATTAAACTATTCCCAAATTCGCGTACTAGTCGAAGTTTGAAGGGCGAAATCGCCTCGATTCAGCGCGTGTTTTCAGCTAGAAGGCTGAAAAGGTACTGACTACTGAGATGGCTGTATACGTGACTTTTCACAATAACATAGGTATTTATCCATTCGCATACAAAGACGGTTTAGTTAGGCCAAATTGAAAGTTAAGTAAAGGAAATAACGCAATGTACATGCTAATAACGTAAGGACAACTTTTGCCTTGGAAGAAGCATACATCGTTTAGTAAATTAAAGGCTTTCAATGTAATAGGTTTCATTGAACATGATTGTCAGAATTTTAATTGAATATTATACATTACAAAAATTATTATGTATAATTTAAAATTTACTCCCTCGCGTCAACTGTATAAATGCAGTCAGTTTGAAATAGGGTTAGGTTAAAACTCTGTAATAAATTAAATATTTGTCACTCGATTTATTTTAAAGATCCACAAACAAAAGAAATGATATCGGAGTTGGTGTAAGAGAGAGTAGGTTGGTGCTCTTACACAAATAAAAAGAAAGAAATGTGTATCAAATAAAAACATCTAAACTTCTTAACTATATAATGCTGAAATATAGACTTTTCCCTTGCTAACAATAAAACATAGGTATGCTACATACATTCCCTATAAATCAACGATCTATTTCCATACTCCATTCAAATTGTTTACGAGGGTAAAGGTTGCCCTTGTTTTGCATAAATATTGCCCAAGCCTTTATTAGATAGCCTTGGACGTTATAATGAAGATATAACTACTATAATATATAGTATATAAACGATTTTATTGCCGGTACAGATACAAGTCTTCTCGAACAGTAAAGAATAACAGTGGGGGAACCTTTTACCTTAAACTAATGTTAGTAATACGCATATTTATTATAATTAAATACAGTTATGGCCGAGCAGCGTGTGAGAGCAGTGTTGGCCTAGTGGCTTCAGCGTGCGAGTTTCATACCTGAGGTCGTAGGTTCGATCCCGGGCTGTGCACCAATGGACTTTCTATGTGCGCATTTAACATTTGCCCGAACGGTGAAGGAAAACATCGTGAGGAAACCGGCATGTCTTGAACCCAAAAAAGTCAATGACGTGTGTCAGGCACTGGAGGCTGATCACCTACTTGCCTATTAGATTTAAAAATGATCATGAAACAGTTTCAATTCTGAGGCCAGGACCTATAAAGGTTGTAGCGCCACTGATTTGTTTATTTTATTTTAGTACAGTAATTAGGCATGAAAATATTATCTATATTAGTGAATCACCCATTTTACTAAAAATGTAATCTTGGTTAAGAGATTGAAAAATTTATGAACAAATAAAACGGTAAATAAATAGACTTCATCAGCTCGTTTTAAATCCAACCGAAGCCTGATATCGCACGAACCTTTCACAATTGGATTGTAAAGATTCAATCGTTTAACAAACCAATTAACGAAATCCTTTATTTGCTGAGTTACCAAGTTAGGCGCCTGCTAGTGACGTTTAATGTCCAAATAAGTCATCGGACGCAAAATTTAAAAATGTAATTTTGGGGAAGGTTCAGAACACAATTTTCTTCGTGGAGAGATTTTGTTCGAAATTTAATTTTAGGCCATGAATAAGATTGTAGTGGTTTGTGAAGTTGTTTATGTTACATTTTAATATTTCAAATTAGGAATCAAATATTTAGTTTGATTTTTAGCTATGTATATATTTAAAAGCAGTGTTGGCCTAGTGGCTCCAGCGTGCGACTCTCATACCTGAGGTCGTAGGTTCGATCCCGGGCTGTGCACCAATCGACTTTCTTTTTATTTGCGCATTTAACATTTGCTCGAACGCTGAAGGAAAACATCGTGAGGAAACCGACATGTCTTAAACCCAAAAAATCGACTACGTGTGTCAGGCACTGGAGGCTGATCACCTACTTGCCTATTAGATTTAAAAAATTGATTATGAAACAGATTCAGAAACTCTGAGGTCAGGACCTAAAAAGGTTCTTTTCTTTTTTATATATTTAAAAGTAATTAAATTTAATATAATAAAATATGTTTAAGATATATTTATAGTATAGACTTGTCCTCCACTGTTGCATGATAGACGCATTCTGGTTTTTTTTATATTTATTGGCATAGTTTCTGTACTCGGAATTTATTTATCATTCAGCGACTATCCGTTATGAATTTTTATTCGGACTTCAAACTCAAGATATACACCATAAGCTCTGACCACTAAGTAACAGAATAATTTTTTTTTTTTTTTTTTAATTATTAAATCATACGATCAGTCTATGCGACTATAAGTAGATTCGTTGAGTGATTTTGGCTTGTTAGGCGCTACTCCCAGCGGAGCCTGCCTACTCTTATCTAAACTCAGTCTGTTGGGTTGTCCTGGTCAAAAATGTCTCGACTCTTTTTAAGTCGTCGAGTAGTCTCTGGTATAGTTAGCTGTCCTGCTAGCTGATTGGGGTGCTTTTGAAGTCTTAGTTTATACTTATACCCATGTGTGATTATCTCCTCCTTCACCATGGGCATATTAAGAAATTCGTGGACTTCTGTTGTTTTGATAAACCATGGGGTGTTTGATATTTGCCTGAGTATATAATTTTGAGCTCTTTGCATTATTATTATATTTGAGGCACTAGCAGATCCCCAGTGCTGTATTCCATATGTCCATATCGGTTTTAGAACAGTCTTGTATAAAAGCAACTTATTATCAATAGATAGTTTTGAGTTTCGTCCCATTAGCCAGTATTGTTGTTAATTTCGTCTCGTTTTGTTTGAATATGTTTTTTCCAAGTGAGTCTGCGGTCTAAATATATTCCTAAGTATTTGACTGTGTTTTGATGTGGTAATTGGGTGCCATTTAGAGTGACAGGGGGGCAGTCTTCCTTTCGGAGCGTGAAAGTGACGTGCACCGATTTGGACACACTAACTGCAATTCTCCATTTAGCCAACCAGTCTTCTACCTTATTTAAGCCATTTTGTAGGATTTTAGAGGCCACAATGGGACTTAGGTTGGAGGTAAGTAGAGCCGTGTCATCAGCAAAGGTGGCGATAGTAATCTCTGGGCTCTGTGGTAGGTCGTGTGTATACAGAGTGTACAGGACGGGGCCGAGGACTGAGCCCTGTGGCACACCTGCGCAAATTTCGTAAAAACCGGATGTGCTGGCACCTTCTTTAACTTGAAATATCCTATTACACAAGTATGATTGGAGAATGGTATAGAATGTGTGTGGCAATAAGGATTTTATTTTGAACAAAAGCCCCTTGTGCCACACTCTGTCAAAGGCTTGTTGTACGTCAAGGAATACAGATGAGCAGTATTCTTTCCTCTCGAGGGAGTTTCTTATTTTTCTACATACTCTGTGGACTTGTTCTATTGTGGCATGTTCTTGTCTAAAGCCAAACTGGTGATCTGGTATGATAGCCTTTTGTTTTATATTCAGCATTCTGTGTAGGAGAGATTTCTCAAATAATTTGGACATGATAGGCAGCAAACTAATAGGTCTATATGATGTGATTTCGTGAATCGGTTTCCCAGGTTTGTGGATCATAGTCACTTGTGATACCTTCCATAAGTCTGGGTAGTATCCAGCTCTTAGGATTGCATTAAATAGCATTGTAAGGTACACTATAACTTTGCGTGGTGATTCTTCGAGGACCTTTTTGTCTATTAAGTCATAGCCCGGTGCTTTATTGTTGTCCATAGACTTGATGTTGTGATTAATTTCACGTGGTGTCCCTAGTTTTAATGGTAGATCAAGTTGCAAGTCTTGGTCAATAATTAGTTCGATATCCGATTCATCTACATTAGGACTGGGGTCATTCGGTTTGAATACTTGACTGAGATGATTAGCAAATACTTCAGCCTTTTCTCGTTCCGTTCTAATCCACTGCCCGTTCTGCGTTCGTAGTGGTGGTTTTTGGTGTAGTGGTCGAGCTAGGTTTTTGCAGGCTCTCCAGAGCGAGTAATCGGTTGCTTTTGTTGTTGTCAATCCTTCCAGGTATTTACTCAAGGCTGCTTCGTTAGCTTCGGATATTAGGGATTTTAAATCTCGTATCGCTTTATTAAGCGCCGTTTTGTCATATGCCAGTCTACTAGTGTGCCATATACGACGTAGCCTTCGTTTTTCTAATATTTTTTGACGTATGGTGTCCGAGTAGGTCTTACTCTGTGGCAGGCGAGGACTGAGTTCGGGCGTTGACATCCAGCAGCTTTCCTGGATCATTCCGGTTAGTAAGCGAGTTGCGTGATCAATGTCTGCTTCACTTTTTAAGGCAATTTTTAGGTCAAGTCTGTCATGGACCAGTTCTCGATATGAGTTCCAATCAGTTCGTTTATTGTACAATTTGAGGCTGTGTTGTTTGCTCAAGGCAGTAATTCCAATTGTCAATATAACAGGAACATGGTTTGTACTCGAGTCTAAACAAGTTTGTATTTGGTAAGAAAGTCTAGACAGGCCTTTCATAACGAAAAAGTCTATGACGTCTGGAAGCCTGTTTGGGTCAGTCGGCCAGTTGGTCGGGTCCGTCGTTGAGATCACTGTGAGATTGTTGTTATCTACACTTTTCTTAAGTTCTCTGCCTCTTGTTGTCGTAAGCCTAGAGGCCCAATGAACGTGCTTGGCATTCCAATCACCTCCTGCTATGAATCGCTGCCCCAGTGATATAAAAAGTTCTTCAAAATTTTCTTGTTTTATAGTGTACTTGGGGGGGCAATAGATGGCGGATACATTAAACGTTCCGTTTCTATCTATAACTGCAACTGTTGTAGCTTGAATGTAGGGTTTTTGAAACTGTGGCTGTTCATAATGTTTGATGTTTGATCTTATAATTATAGCTGCTCCCGCATGCGCAGTTCCGTCGGGATAGTTTGTAGCATAAATATTAAAATTTCGTAATGTGACTCTGTTATTTTCTGTAAGGTGAGATTCAGACACTAATAATATATCGATGTTGTGTGTGTGTAGAAGTACTTCTACTTCTTCTAGATTAGGCGATAGCCCATCTGGGTTCCAGGTAGCTATCTTTAGGGAAGTCATTAGGATATTTTCGTGACTAATGTTGTAATTAAATTGATTAAAGTGCTCATTTGTTGTAGGATAAGATCAAACTTTTCAGCTTGTTTGACTAACATTTCTTCAATTGTAGGTTTTGGTATATTATTTGTATTCTGGTTAGATCTTATCGCATCGGCGTAGCTTGATCGATAATTTCTATGGTAAGGTCTTTCTTTATTCCTAGATAAGTGTTGTGGTTGTGATAGTGACTGGGAGTTTTTGTCACCAACAGGTTTATTGTTTTCTAACTGTAGTAGTGTATTCGTCTCACGTGCCATCTTTGAAGAGCTTCGTTGTCTTTCCTGATTATTAGTATTTGTATTTGATAATAGTGGATTTATCCTAGATGCGCGAGTGTACTGCCTTTTAGATTTTCTCGATAGAATCTCTACGTATACTTCACAGCCTTTAAAGTTGGCTGGATGGGCACCGAGGCACAAGGCGCATTTTGCTGGAGTACTTCGATCAGGCTTTGGACAGTCTGCTGTTCTATATGCTTGCGCACATTTCACGCAGCGATAGGGCCTCATACAGTAATTTTTAGAGTGGCCATATTGCTGACATCTGTGACATTGAACTATGGAGTTCCTTTTTCGTGGTTCCTCTATAACGACTGATTGGTAGTTTATGTACTTTATACCTTTTATCTCTTTGTTGCTCGGACTTTGTTCTAGGGTTGCAAAAAAAGTAGATGTAGGTTTCTTTTCAGGTCCATACTTTGCATTTATTATTTCTCCTATCACTATGTTTCCCGTGTCTTCCAGTGCTTCTTTTATTGTAAGGATGGGAGTTGAGTAATGTAGGTTTTTGATAACCACTCTATACGGTTGTTTGTCTTTCCTGTTAAATGTATGTCCGATCAATCTTTTTTCACGGATAAGGTCTATTATACTTTTGTAAACCTCAACGTTGGCGCAATTTATGCGCAGCTGGTTTTGGTTGATTATTTTGTAGACAAAGTCGGTTTTGTTTACGGCACATTCCAGGAGTTCGGTAAGTTTGGCTAGGTCTTCAATACCATATAGGATTATTGGTGGAGGTTTGGATATCTTTTTAGTTTGCTCTACACCATAATTTGCTTCCTGATCTACTGGAAGGGCGCTGAATTGATTGGAAACTGGTACCCTGTCTGGAGATGGTGAGGAAACTTTTTTCCTTTTCGCGTTCCTTCGTGTTGGTGCTCTCTGCCAGTTAGGAGGATTCTGTTTGTCTATGTAAATGTCTTTAGAACTTGTCTGCACTCTTTATGGTTTCGGGCTTTGAATATGAACATCTTCTTCTGAACTTAGAGATGAGCTTCTTGGTCGAGCCAGAAGTAAGCTAGGATGTAAGTGTTGCTGAACTAGCTTTTTATCCTTCACATTTGGGTTATTTAAATTTTGTTCCTGTGTAGGTGCCTGCATAACAGGTATCAAATGTTCTTGCTGAGCTTGAGAAACATCACTGAGTGAGGATGAACGAGTTCTATTAAATAGTGCAGGGTGAAAGAGCTGCTGAGTCAGAGATTTTTGCTTCTTTGCTGTAGTTGATTCCACTCGGTGTGGCAAAATTTCCCCCCCCCCGAGAATACGAGGGGCAGCCTGGGGATTGCTTTGAGATGTCGTCGATTTTCGAAGATTTAGGTGGTGTTCTTTGCATGATGTTCCCACGAGTAGGGTCGAATAAACTGGTCGCTTCTAGGGTGACGCCCTTTTCCCCAGAAGAAGGCATATTACGACAACGTTTGCCAGGTTCGTTGAAGTTGGACGCTAGAGACTGAATTATCCCATCAGCCATATACACCCCATGTAGGGGCATACACATCCCTTGGCACGTTTCCCACCGTAGGATAGGGGTAATTTATTATAGAGGTTTTCTTCCTCGCGGCCCAGATGATGAAGTCCAGACCCCCGTTCCCGTAGGTTTACGGTTTGAGGTGACTCTCTCGAGTCACACTTGATGCTTGATCGGTTTTGAGGCGCCGATGACTCGCCTTCGCCCGTCACAGTCAGCAGTACAGACCCCGAGGTGGATGTTTTGTGTGAAACCCGTTAACAGATCTGTACAGTGCCCAGGGGAGGCGACTGGGACGCCCGTGAATCGGACTTTCGGGTGCGCGCAATATAGCCAAGCTACACACTCGCAAGGCGTACGCTAGCAAACACAGCATTTTTTAAGCATGCATCCAGCATCGATGCACACCACCGTGTACTTGGCACCCTTTCTCCCCCAAAGTAACAGAATAATAATCCAAAAATAACTTTGTGTACACACGTAAAATTTGCTAAACGTATTCGGTATATATACTTTATAAAAAAAATTTTTTTCAAAAAAACAAAAATGCTTAGCAGTGGAAATATTGTTAAAGTATACGAATTAGTGTGTGATGATTATGATATTCATATGACGTGCCGCTATGGATGATGAGGAAGAAATGTCCTTTGTGTTCGATATATTTTTGGGCAAGTACATGCTGATTAACGATGATTTCTTTTTCCAAGCCAGTGTTAATTACATGGAAATAAAAATTAATTGGTGCACAGCCGGGATTCGAAAGCAGGACCTTAAGTTAGGGCGCATACCTTACTGGGTAACTAGGCAAACCAACACCGCGCTATAGTACCTAAAAACGTGAATGGAATATTAAATAAAACGGCTACATAAATCGGGTTATATTAATAATATACATTCGCATTGAAATCTGATAAAAAAAAGTTTTATTTGAAGGAATTTTAATTGGTCTTTATTATACTCATAAATGAATTTTATTGACACATTTGTTATAAACAGCCCCGAATTAGAACAATGATTTATGCATAGTAAACAAACAACATGATTTCAGTAAATTGTCACAAAGCAAAATCACATAAATGGCTTTTATATAGAGGCTAGAACCATTCGCCCATCGAGTCTGTTTATTTGAACAAACATCGATTGAACACTGTAATCACAATGGAATTGCATGCGCCATACTCGGCAAATAGTGTGTAATTCTGTAATCTGTAGATGCTTTTCCCCACGTTATACGTTGTCTCATTTTACTCAGAGAAACCTTATGTGTAAAGTTATTCGACTTTAATTTTAGTTTTTAACATTGTACAAGTAATTGTAACATTATTTAGTAGATACTATATTAATATTTAACACAGACAAATATGATTGCTTTATATTTTATATCTGTACTTGTGACCCGCCCCAGCTTCGCACGGGTGCAATGCTGATGAAAAGCAGGTTTTTATTATGTATTGTTATTTCCGTCGCTGGAAAGCTCCGATAATATACGCGACATATACCATATAGACATATACCATCACGGACTTTTCTGTAGACCTTTTCAATGTGTTATACTTACAATACTTAGTACATTATTTTGATAAAACTCGTAGGGTTCAGCCTGCGTTTGCAATGTAAGCGGAAAAAATGTAATTATTTACGACATCACATTAGAAACCTCAAAAATAACAGTACTTCTCCACTATTTAATGGATGTTATTATACATATAAACCTTCCTCTTGAATTACTCTATCTATTAAAAAAAAACTGCATCAAAATCCGTTGCGTAGTTTCAAAGATTTAAGCATTCAAAGGGACATAGGGACAGAGAAAGCGACTTTGTTTTATACTATGTAGTGATTATTTACGATTATAAAAAAATCTGTGGCGCTATAACCTCTATTGGTCTTGGCCTTAGATTTCTGAATCTGTTTCATGATAATTTTTTAATCTATTAGGCAAGTAGGTGATCAGCCTCCAGTGCCTGATACACATCGTCGACTTTTTGCGTCTAAGACATGTCGGTTTCCTCACGGTGTTTTCCTTCACCGTTCGAGCAAATGTTAAATGCGCACATAAAAAGAAAGTCCATTGGTGCACAGCCGCGGATCGAACCTACGATCTGAGGTATGAGAGTCGCACGCTGAAGCCAGTAGGCTAACACGGCTCTACATTATTTATTATTATTATATATTTTAAAGTTTTTTTTTTGAAGCAGAGCCAAGATATTGCATTGCACCCTCAGGAATATATAGGCATAATTCGAAAAAGAAAAACGCATTTAAATATTTTAATTTTTCCACTCCAGTTTTTTTAATGCTTTTTATTAAAGTCGACTATATGTTTCATAATCTCGAATTTGTCTGTCTTTTGTCTGTATTAATATTATAACATTAGTCACTAGATATAGGTAGCTTTAAAATAAATTTTAATTTTATTACAGTTTAAATAATGTATTTCTTAGATTAGCATATAAGCTATGTATACTAAATTGGCAATATAGAAATATTTTACATAGCACCTATATTTTATACATTTTGAACAATGTAAGGAATCAAACACGAAGTGTTCTTTAAAATTCGAAACGATTGTGATGAAACGAACGAATTGCGCGAAGAGCAAATATGCTTTCCGAGTTATTATTTTCCTTTTTCTTTCTTTCTCGCTTACCGCAGAAGAAATTCATTTTGTGACCTTAGCATTTAAAAATTCATTTTATCGAAAATTGGAGTTAGGCCCTTTTTACTAAGGAAGCGATATGCTCACAGTAATTTTGATTAGTTTGTTTTGATACTTTACAATATTTTTTATTAAAACATAATATAGCAACTAAAGTTTTATTTACAACTACATACTTTTTTAAGTAATGTTTACAAAGTTAGGCATCATTAGTTGCTTAGTCACACGGAATATAGTTGAGAACTAAAATGTTTCCATGTAGTCTAAATATATATACCTATAACAAAGTCGTGTTAGTTACACCACTTATAACTCAAGATCGGGTCGACATTTGTTAGTTATGTCTTTTTGGTGGATTCTATTCCGACCCGAATAGCAGGAAAGGTAATAAAATATCAGATAAGTTATCGAATATTATTAATTAATTAATGGGAACTTCAAGTGGTGCCATCTCTTGACAAATTTAGTCAACATTTTCATTGAATTCCTGTCAAAAGAAATCTTGAGGTGGATGAGGAGATGCATAACCAGGCTTTGATCTTGATCGAAGACATGTGTTACAATATGAAAGCATTTTGTATATCAGAAGGTGCTTTAACAGTATCGCAATATTAGCGCTAGACAGAAGAGTCCTAATGTGTAAAACTGCCATCTGTCTTTCGCAATGGCAAGCAATAAAACATTTTTATATTTGCAAAAAAATATTATTAATTAACATAATATTATTAGACTGATAAGCATAACGAAGGTCGGCGGGTCAGCTAGTTTATAGTAAAACAGTGTTTATTTTACAGCCGTAAAAATTGTTAATAGCCTGGTAGTAGCCTAAGTAATAAAAAAATAATATGTATATATCTTAATATATATAAATTACGCGTTACGTTGTTTGTCCGCAATGGACTCCTAAACTGCTTAACCGATTTCAAAAATACCGTCCTTTTAAACGGCTGGACCGAATTGAATGTTTTTTGTATGCGTTTGGATGGAGCCCTATATGGTTAAGATTCACAAATCAGCCCGAAAGATGACATTATTAAGTCCACTATTTTCCATACTTGGAGTGCTGCTTGGATATGAATTAATTAATAATTGAATAATGATCAATTTTGTTTGATACAACCAAGGGCAAGTGACCTTGATACAATATATTAAGTTATAGTAGTTAAATATAAAGTAGGTGACAAATATTTAATAAACTGCCATCCAGTTTAAAATAAAAAAAACATTTTTTCCAAATTTAAACAACTTTTAAAAGAACAAAGATAATTAAGAACATATCTATAAAATAACATAAGAACACGTCTTTAAAAATCAATAAGTTAATATAAATAAATAGAACAAATATGTCAAAACAACAAAAACAAAAATAAAAAAATCACTTCAAGTATTTATTTATATTTGTGACTCGTTTAAGAAAATATTTGTTACACAATACCTGTTGGAACATCGGTACAACCTACCTTTTCGTAAAATATTGTATATATTGTTAGCAACTAATGTTTTTATATAATATAGCTTATTTTCAATGAATTTCATAACTTGATGTACATAACACATCCTACTCCAATTTTTCTCACCTACTGTAATTCTTTGAGATTAAGTATCTTTGAGCCGAAATATTCAATCTAAAAACCTATTCTGTTTGGAAGAACAAGTCTATTCAGTTACAAAGAGTGGCTCAGAAATTGTTTAATATTATCCTGTGATGTACTTGTAATGATGCACCTCAGGCGCCTTGGCTGAGATTCCCTCTAACTTGACACTATACTACTTGTTAGCGTGAAATATTCAGAATTCTGTAGTTAAATTTATGCAAAATAAATGTTCAGCATATAACATTTTTGAGTTTAATTCCTACGGCGTTTTGTATAATCTGTTTATAAAACCAATAACATAATGTCGACTGTCATGCCAACATTGACAAAATTCCATTTGACGTTCTTTCTATTTCAAATTTCGTAGATAATATTATATATTAAATCAATAATCTGAAGAGAGACACTTTAACCAGCAGTGTTTTTATAGATTCTAGCGTATTTTATACATGGGATTACATTCTTCGGTCACGTACCTCGGCGTGGCGATCAGTCCTTAGAACGCCTTGTCGTCCAGGGGAAGGTGGAAGGCGCTAGACCGCGCGGCAGGTCACCTACACGCTGGACTGATCAGATTAAGTCCGCCGTAGGAGAAACACTGAAGTGCAGCAGGATGACCTCCAATAGGCAGCGGTGGCGGGGCGTCGTGAAGCGCATCACATCTGCGCCTTCTACTTCTACTACATAGCGATCACGACCGCTCTGGCAAGAGCGTACCGAATGAGAAGAAGAATTACAACATAGCAATTTTCGTATAAAAAAAACTTTGTTACTCTAGGTTTAATATATATACTTTTATTGGTAAAACTTTATGTTTGGAACCCAATTGCTAGCTGTTAACAGAACTACATAAAATTATGTTTAAACAGAAATAATCTAGGACATTAGATAGATATTAACATTACGGACACTAAGACCCTGTTTCACAATGTATGAATAAAGTACCAAATAGCTATGCAACACATAAATTATACCAAAGATCAAAGTTACCAATAAGATACTTCGCGTTTCGTGACGAATAGCGCTATCTGACAGTCGTGAAACGCAAAAATACTGTTTATCCTACCAATAAGTATTAAATAGATTATTTGGAACTTATCCGGACATTGTGAAACAGACCCTAAATTTTGTTCATAACTATTACTTTTATATGAAAATAACATCGTAACCATGGCAACATTAATTCTCCCTTTTACAAAAGTCCGATATTAACACCTAAATCTACATTAGGGAACAGACTAATCAAATAACTTATACCAGACAAATTACTTGAGGATAAGTTCGAAGACGTTTTAACTTTGATTCAAGCAATAATTAACTCCCATAGCAATCAAATATGGGTCTAGGGTACCTGATCCAAATCTTAATACTCTAATCACATCGAATTTTTGCTTTTCCTATTACAAAAATATATGTATAATTTAAATATGGAACCTTGATAAAACTTAAATAAAATAAACAATAAAACACTAAATGACAATTTAAGATTTGTAATTATCTGCTATTTGTTCTCATTCAATGTTTCGGGGCAAAATAATTTAATAAATATAATTTAACGCATACAAAATACCGGGAAGTACTCGAGTGTTGAACTGGCAAGTGAGAGACGTTAATAACGTCTCTAATCAAGGTACCAATCACAGTAATTGATTTGCAGATCTCTGCGGCCCTTTAGTGCATCTTAATTAATAAATAAAAGACTTTCATTACGAACATTCATACATAGTGCAAACCAAAAAAAATAATTTTATAAATTTTACGCGATTAACTGTTCAGTTTAATTTAATTATTAAAATTACCTGATTTTAGATAGTCAGTAGTCCAATGGATGTCTATCTAAGCCCACATATTTATTTTGTTAACGGGAATTACATTCTTTAACAGTGTAAAACGAAAAATTATACTATTGCCTTTGTGTCGACGATACGAACGACAGTTCGCTCATGTAAATTTTTGTCAAGTAATTTATGATACATAATTATAATCTAAATGCAGTAAAAAGAAATATATGATAACTGGTCATAAAAAGTGGTACGACACAAAGGTTGTCTTCAAAAAGGCTTCACAGACTTTGGATAACCCGGGTTCGCAACTAGGTGATGCTGTGTGTTTGGTAGAATTAGAACGGCATTATTTATTCTGAGCTGTTACCACCAAGCAGGAGCATCGATTCTGAACTCTACTAGGATTGATGAGATTAAATTAGCCTATTAGTATGATTTAGTTTATTAAAAAACTAATACCTTTTGGAAAATGGCATCTTCAGAACTTTTTTAATATTACTATAGTGCAGCCACAAATTCTCCGACAACACCGACAATGTTAGGCCACCATTGCTTCAATGAGACTTACTTAAAAATAGTGTTCTATTTAGCATACTGCTCCCACAAATGGATTGATATGTCTGTATCTGGAAAAGTACGCAACAATTTCAAGCATTTTCGGTAATCATTTTTAAGCTGCTTAGCTATTACGGTTTAAAACAAAGACCTTGTTATGGCACCCTCAAACGTTAAGCAATTCAATATTGTTAGAACGCGGCAAAGCGAGAAGTGGCCGCAGTGTTATATGAAGCAGGATTTTACTTGTTATTAGGGTTGACACTAAAATCACTTTTATATTATTTTGTTATTGATGAGATTCACAGAATATACAATTAAAACAAAGAATTGAAACTTTACAAGTCAGCATATTGAAATGTTCATTACGATAAAAATTATTATTCTTCTTCTCTATGGCCTCTCCCTCTCACTGCGTTTAATTTACACCGTTAAATTCAAAGTAAGTTCAAAAGTAGACTATAATTATTTTCTAAAACATTTATTAATTACTAACCGTGTGATACCGGGATTGGCCACTAAAGTACTCTTTACTATGTATTAACTCATTGTATTAATTTCAATTAATATAGAAACAGATTTAATTTATATGAAAATTAATAAACTCAAACTCAAAATATCTTTATTTATATAGGTAAACAAGTACACTTATGCACGTCAAATAAAAATTAATTGTAAAATTTACATTTACTACCAGTTCGCAAGTCAAGGGCGTAGAGCGGGCAAGATAACAAGATAAACACGGTTGCCAGTTCGTCTTACCCGCTCTACGCCCTTGACTTGCGAACTGGTTGTAAATGTAAATTTACAATTCATTTAATTTGTTTTTTTTTTGACGTTCATAAGTGTACATGTTTATTTACCTATATAAATAAAGATATTTTTTAATTTGAGTTTGAGTAATAAGTAAATTATTTTGTGTCGATAACGTGATAAATGGTTTACTTCCAAAGCGTTACTAATCTATATATATATATAATCTTATTATCTTATATATATAATGAAAATGGTCTTCGTTTGAGGCTCAATCACGCCTAAACCACTGATTGTATCGACATGAAACTACCACCATTCGATGCGAATTTTTTCCTAGATGGTTTATGGTTATTTATTTTCGAATTCTAACGTTCCTTCATTTTTTTATTGCTGTTTTACTTTTATGAACATTTATCCCGCTAATTGCAAGCGTTTTCTCTTGATTCTTTTGTTTCCACGGCAACGGAGTTTACTAAACGGATAATGTTCTTTTACATTCAGCTAAGAATCTACTTACAAACTTCCACGCACCCCTGCACACCCACTCTCATTTTTTGATAAAAATAAAATGCCGTATTTATGATCGAGTATCACTTGAGAACGGCTGGACCGATTGTGTTAATTTTTTTTTATAGTCTTCAGAATTGTCAGTGAAATTTCTATTTCCAAACTGTAACCTCTATAGACTTTAAATTTGGTAGTAATCTTTTATTTGTCATGCAGAAATCATCTCAAATACGATTTTACGAAATTCTATTTCCAATAGGGATTGCGGGGGTGGGTGTGAGAATGTTAAATTTATGTTTCCAAACTGTAACTTCTACAGACTCCAAATGATTATTTTTTTACTGTTTAAATAGAAAAGGTTAAAGTCAATTGTTTTTTTTTTATTTAATTAATTTCATTTGTTTTTATATAACCTAAATTATTTTATGATAAAACGTCAGTTCATAAGCGGTTGAGAGGTGAAATAAAAATGGCAGACAGAGAAAGTATTGAAAGTTTATGTTTGTGTGCTGACTATGTGTTTGGTTCTAAAAACTGGTCTCATGAGATAAATCTTATATATAAAATTCTCGTGTCGCGGTGTTTGTGGTTAAACTCCTCCGAAACGGCTTTCCCGATTCTCATGAAATTTTGTGTGCATATTGGGTAGGTCTGAAAATCGGACAACATCTATTTTTCATCCCCCTAAATGTTAAGGGTAATCCACCCCGAAATTATTTTTTTCAATTTTAGATATTTTTTTAATATTTTTTAAGATACAGCATTAGTAAATACATATAACCCGGAATTTTCAACCCTTTACAGTCAACCCCCTATTTTAATTTGATTTCTTTGATTCTTTATTTTTGATATTTAGATTTAATTAGCAAGAATTGTAATTTAAAATATATTCTCTACATTAATAAATATTAATTTATTACCCTACATAAATCATTCTTTTGAACACTTATAGTAGATAATTATTTTTATTGACCTAAAAAAATGTTTCTTACAAATAATATACATGGCAAAACAACGTTTGCCGGGTCAGCTAGTAAGCTATATGTATAAAGACAGTTGGCATCATGTAGCGTCAGTTACTCAAATAATCTTATATATTAGTATAGTATATGTAACTCAATTCTTGTTATAGATGGTATTATAGATGGTAACAATGCTGATGTTAATAAAATCGCTGCAAATGGGGCGGTACACTTTTTCTTCTATTGGTGCCTCTCCGGAAGGATGTCCGTCAGTCTCGAGAAGCGTGCGACAGATGCAGCAACTTGTCCGCATTCACAATACCCGTCCATTCCCTTACGTTGCGAAGCCATGATTTCTTCCTTCTTTCTCCCCAACACGCCATTTCACATAGGTCTTACCTCTTGTAATTTATTGAAGGGGATGGTATCGGTCATAGCCCACGTGGCCCGGATACATAACTTTCCGTTGTTCCATGTTCTGCATATGTTTTTCCGACATCCCAACTCGACTATAAACTGTCTCGTTCAAGACCTTGATCCAGCCTATTTGAAGCATGCGACGATAACACCACATTTCAAATGCTTCTTATCGCCTCTAAGGGAGTTACGCAGCCACAAAAGAGTAGGTACTTTCTTTTAAAGAACCTTTAGTCGATTTAGTAAGGTGATTTAATTTATAGAACCTTTCGTTATCTTTCAACCCTATTTACCTTGCAAAATCAAATGTTACGATATAATAAAATAGAAACTTGCGATTTACAGTGAGCACGTTAGAATATTGAGGTAGTTTCTGCATTCTGTTAATATTCACAATGCGAGTTTTGTACTCAGTTTGGGCTGTTTTAAATGACACCTGCATATAATTTTTAGCGTCTTTGAAATTACTTTTTTTTTAATGAAATGCATAGAATTGTGATTTTGTGTAGAATTATTATATTAATTATGTATTTTAATTTATTTAAATATCGCAATATTTTTCGTAAAACATTGTACTATTTCATACATTTTCTAAAGCTCATCTTAATTGAAACTTATTAGACTTTAAATAAAATTCACGAATATTACAGTTACTGAACTTAAATAATTTCATCTTAAGCAAATTATCAGATTTATTACTTTTTAATTAAGACATTCTTGATGTGAATAATGTTAATTAAAAAAATGTCTCTTTTGTGTAAACACACGCACCTCACTATTGCTATGGTGCATATTTATCACTTAAGTATTTTTTAATTATTTTTATAGGAGACCTAAAACTATTACAATATCTGGTCAGCACTAATGTAACAAAATAAACAATGATTTTTTTATAAGTAGGTAGGTGTAACTTTCCGTAGAATCAGACAGCTCCTTGCTATGAGCCAATTACTTCAATACATAATTTCGAGTCGAAAAAAACCGAAAATAGATTACAACTAGAAATTAAACCGCAAAACCTTGCGGTTTTTAAACGAACCAGCCGACAGATTGTGCTGACATTTTCATTTACTTTCATTAAGCTGTGAAGTGTGAATCGGCTAAACGTGGAGCTAACGAGACACTCAGACGGTATTCAAATTAAGTTTTTATATATTTCGACCTTTTTGGAGTTTAACCATGCTTAAACTTCGTCAAATGTTGAATTTGTTGTACATGCATGTATTGAGAAGTACGAAGCAGTCTTGCACCAAAGCGTGTGCGTTTTTTATTTACTATGACTGTATGCAAAGGCTTGACTTAGTGTAAAATATTAAACTAACACTTAATGATTTTTATTTTACGAAGTAAAGCCATTGCTTCCATTACGTGTCTTCGCCCTTACTTAGCGCGGAGTCAATCGAAATCAAGTTGACTTCAAAACTTAAAATAATATGTGTATAACTGCTCGCCTTTTTGATAATTATTATATATAGGCTTATAAGGTACAAATTGTAGGATTTATAAAACGATGATGTACTGTCGCAAAAAAGTTCCGAAAAGTTAATCCAATTCGCTGACGGTGCATATTAATAATGTTCATTAAAAATATTACGAGCATACTGTACTGAAACTGTGTTATTATTTCAGAAACCCTAGGCCGTCAAAGTCTGGTATTAATAGGTAGAAAGAAACATATGTTTATTATACGCAGATGAAGACAGGGCTTCAGACACAATAATAAATAACAATATAATAAGACAAACAGCCGTCGGAAATACTCTTCAGATACGCGTTACAAACGACGCTACAGATAAAGTAAATTCCGTTTGAATAAAATACAGCGTTGAAAACGGCATTAATATTAATGAGGATGATAATACGCTGTTTTGTTGACAGTATACAACTTTTGTATTAATAGACAAATGTTACTCAGTAAACATGAAATTGTAAGAGAGTCATCAGAAAATATCAAAAATTGCTCGGGCCATGTTGTTATAAGTCAGGGATTACAAGGTGCGAGAAAAATGCATTTAATTATAGCAGCAAGCACCTGAAGTCAGATTTGTCTATATTAAAACTGGCCAACTTGTTTCCTGAATTCTAGACTAGCTATTCCATACAGCTACATATTTTGTTGCCATGGAATGAAGGAAGCGCCGTTTAAAATATGTAACCGCAATGATAGCGGGAAACAATTCAGTTTCACATTATGGAAATATAACAGATATATACATTCTTATCTTTTGTCTATTGGTGTTAACGACAGTAAAATCACTGAAACAACTTTGATACCGTGATGACGTATTTTGTATATGAAAAGTTAAATTTGACCAGGAGTCAATATTTTAGTAGAGATATGTCATATGATTGGTCTTGTTATATGATGTTGGTATGAGATAGCGGTCTAGTCTGCATAGTGTTACTATAACTTAACCACATAAAATATATTTTTAAGAATATTTTATAAACATAACCATACCCATATTAGCGTGGAAATGTATTTATGCAACAGTATCTGACTTGTCCTCCAAAATATTTTGTAACAAAGTACATGAATTTTATTAACCTTTTGCTAAACGAGCAATACAATTATTATTGTTTCAAAATTATATCTTGACAAATATAAAAAACTCAGTAGCGGTAGTTTAAGACTAAAAAGGTTGTAGCTTTTCGGTCTATGCCTTAGATTTGATTTAAATAGGCAAGTACGCCAAATGAGTCTGTGCCTGAAGCACGCCATCAACTTTTTTTGTCTAAGGCAAGGTTTCCTCACATGCATTTCTTCATCGTATATATCTTCATAAATATCAATTACGTGACACGTTGTTTGTCCGCTATGGACTCCTAAACTACAGAAATCCATATCAATAAAATTTGCACACCGTGTGCAGTTTGATCTCACTTAAAAGATAGGATAGCTTTCATCTCAATTTATACGCGCAATTTTTTTGATTGCAAATATTTGTTTATTACTTGATAAAATTCGAACAGATGGCGCTGTGTAAAAGTATCAACGTTTAACATAACTTCATAAGCTATCTGCCTTTCACATAACCTCTCCTACCGTTTCTCTTGAATATTTTACTACTATGTAATATAACAAAAACCTTAGGCGTAGCAACGCTTGGCCGAGTCTGCTATTTATATGCAGTCTTACGGAAATGTAAAGAAAATAATACCTTTGAATTCGCAGTTCTTAAAGCAAACGTGTCACTCTCTAAATATTCATTTGCAAGAGAGAATCTGTTTTATTTTATATGGTCATCGCAATTATCAGAAATATAAATAAAATTAAATCTCAAATGCTGCAAATAAAATACAAAGTCATAACTGCCAGTATCAGTGAAATATAATCAATCTTTTTAATTAAATGAATATGAATACTGAAACAGATCACAAATAATTTAATTTTACTTTTCAGAGACAATAACTTAACAGAACAGAGAAAGAATTAATTAATCTTGGTGCAGCTTTTTTCTTATTGCTGACTTCAAAGATTTATCCTTGCTGAACAGTACCTATTTTACTATAGATTTATTTCCTTTGACCATTGTCTATTTGACATTGATATTATTTGCCTTGGTCGTTTTAAGAATGGTTTCTACTAAGGCAAATGATTCCCTCGTTTATATCCAAATACATTAGTCGTGCTGTCTTATATAATTTACTAGCAGACTCGGCCAAGCGTTGCTGTGGCTGAAGTTTTTGTTACATTACATAATAGTAAACTATTCCAGGGAAACCGTAGGAGAACTTATATGAAAGGTAGATAGCTAATGTGAAACGTTGGTACTTTTAACACAGCGCCATCTGTTAGAATTGTATCAAATTATGAACAAATAATTTTCAATAAAATAAAATTGCGACTATAATTAAAGATCTAAGCTATCCTATCTCTTAAGTTGGACCAGACTGCTCACGGTGTGCCAATTTAATTTAAAATCGGTTAAGTAGTTTAGGAGTCCATCGCGGACAAACATCGTGACAGGAAATTTATATATATTAAGATTATATCCGGCAGGATTTTCATGGTACAATTTTGAAAATATTTGAGATAACCGTCTTAATATTAAATATGGATTAGATACGTACTGATTATCTATTTGTTCGAAAGAGAGATCCGATATGCTATGCATAACATATTGTGCCTTCAATATAAGTAGATGTTTAAATTCTCACACTGTGTTGCAATTAGCATCACATCTTGTTTTAATTTAAATTATGTTGTACGACTTCTCTAACATAATTCATACCTAATTTATAATTAGGGCCCACTGCAATGGTAATCGTAATATCAAAATTGGACGATATGGTTTGAATACAGACAAATAGGTGATTTGCCTAAAGATTGATTAACACGCACTCACACAGTGCTACTTAATAATTTACTGCTATGGTGTAACTAACTAACTGAATTAGGTTCATTTCTTGTCCATCAAAACAAGACAACTAAACACCTTTTATTTAAAAATCACAAAAGCCAAATGACTTAGCAATGTATTTCCGTATCCGAACCGGAAATGCAACACATTACGAGTCCTCGTTACGGAATGAGAGACGTTTTAACATGTAAATGACTAGATACTGTTTACTCCTGCTCCCATCTGTCGGTCTGTCATTAGCTTTGCTCTCGTATTTGCTAATGAACTGCACTGAGATCAGCTGGATTTGTACCAATACAATATATGCTAGGTTTGTTAACTATGTCAATTTATGTAGCTTACGTCTGTTTCTATACGTAACTTCATCGTTCGTCGTTCTTCGATATCTACCTTCCGACAATTGCTAAGTACGAAATGAGTATCGTAGTGTTTGTCGATATGATAAGCATTTCCAGCAGCACAGACGTGGGAATCTAAAAGAAATAAATATACAAAACCTTTTATTTTGATTTATAAAAAATCCCATGGCGCTGTTCCAAATTTGATACAACTTTTTTGTTTCATACTGCTCGTACAAAAGCCTTTATTTTGTGTAACATTCACTAAGTAATATGTGTAAAACTGCTCGGCTTTTTGATAATTATTATAGATGGGCTTATTAGCTACTAATTGTAGGATTTATAAAATGATGATGTACTGTCGCAAATACCTTCCGAAAAGCCCATTTTTAATCCAATTCGCTGACGGTGCATATTAATAATCTTCATTAAAAATATTTACGGGAAGCAAAAATGCTGCGATTGGTCCATTAATTATTGGGAAATGTAATAAGGATCCTTGTAATAAATTTACAAGTGTAATGAAAAAATAATGAATTTAATTTTGGTGTTGTTTATTTTGGTCGATAAAATTTTGTGGTGCATTTATAATATGTATATGTATATATATTGTTAACCATGCTTATGCTTGTCAATGATCAATAGTTGAGTGATTTTCTCTTCTAGCTTTTTATCAGTCTATAATACATCCTTACTGTCGTTTTTGTCACGAGAATGAATTTGCCTAAATACTAGAGACATAATAATGTTTAGGTATTAAAATAATTAAACATTTTTTTGTGATATTTTGATATCTTTTTGCCGAAACTAAGTAAATTACATTTTCGTTTTCATAGCAGGCGGCTAACCTGATTTTGAGTTATAGGGCCGCCTTTAGATACTCTCAATGACAGGGGGCTCCCGAGTGCATTACTGGCCTTTTAAACATTGGTTCCACACTGTGGTAGTGCGCGGCATGTGTATTTTACCACTGCCTAAAAAACACTCAGTTGTAGGACGACACTACGGACGTTGACGTAATACGGGTGGAATTTCGCATACTGCCTCGACCTCCGTAGTCCGTACCGACTGTCCGATGATGAACCTCATCTGCAGGCATGCACTAATGGGGGGTAAATACGCTAGAAGATGCAGAGAGATCCCACATTTCTACGCCACGCCGATGAAGCCGCTCGGAAAGTGGTAATATTGGTTTCTTTTATTTTGGAAAACAGGGATACCACTCTGAATAATAATGTAAAAATAGCTATTTGGACGATAGTTTCACCGATTAGAGCGACCTTTTTAGGGATGTATTGAAGCAGTATCGGGAGTATAGGTACCGAAATAGGCACGTTAGGGCCGAAATCAACACTTAAGCACAAGTATCCACCACCACAATTGCGGGGATTCCATCAAGCCCGTTTAAGTAGGGTAAGCTAAGGTTTTGGTTTCCGTTCACATAATTTACTTATTATTCGACTTATAATATGATCCATGCCCAAGTACTTTTGTTATAATCATCTAACGAAATGTTGTTAAGTTATTTACGAGGAATGTAATTTAAAAAAAATGTGAGCCGTCACGGGACGCCTGGCAGATGTGAAACATCGAAATTATTCTGTGAAGTAATATGCAGAAAATTACAGATTGTGATAGGAACTAAATAATTATGTCATAATGATAAAATAAAATATTACGATTTTGTTTTCCAGATAACGATGACTATTTATTGAACAAACATTTAGTTTCATTATATACAAAAATTTACTACGGCATATAGATTGTATGTATATAGTATATACCATCATATAGCGTGGCGATGCGTCGCCACGCCAGAAATCGGTTTAACGTGCGGCTATAGATGTTTCACATCAAAAAAATAAAAGACATATAATATATATAAAGGTTAAGGTTTTGTTGAAGTAAAACTTGCTAACTACAGTATTTTCAATGGTTAAATAATTCGTGTAAATTACGTAAAACAAAAAATCCCCTAGCTACTAAAGTTTTAAATTTTTATTTAGTGTATTAATATATGCATTTGTGATATAATAACAAAACTTCATGTGACGAAATATTTTCACATTTCATATAAGGACGTACCGTTCGTTATTATATATATTTTTCCAAGTTATGATATTCTTTGATGCTCATAAGTGATCAAACAAGGCTTGCTTATACTTCATTAAACATCCGAATGGATGGATAATATGAATATATTATACGTATTTTAAGTACAGTTAACAAAGCATTATAATTTTAATAAAATTATATTATAATTGAAAGTACTGGGTTGACGATATTATAATTGTTTCGGGAAAGCAGTAGGTTCGTCTCTAGGTTGTTTGTAATTTTAAATAAAAATGTAAACGTAAACCATTTATTATGTGTAATCTATTACATTTTCTACAGTTAAATGAATTATATGATATAATATCATGCTAATTTGCTTCTGAATATTTCTCCCAATTCTTTGGTTCCGGGAGCATTCTTTTTCTTATAAAGATCCAACTCTGAACAACGTTTCAACCAGGCATACAGGTTAGGATACCTGAAAAAAAAAAGAAGTCACATTCTATCAGATTCCGTTTGACCTTGATTTTTAATTCTTTTTACGTTATCTCAGTCAGCAGGCAGATTGTTTATTTATTTAGTATCTTCAATTTTTGCATTATAAATATGAATATTTGATATGACTACTGAATCCAGTCAAAGTTCAGAGTACTACGCCAACTATGACAGTTAGATGACTATTTTGAAAAAGAAATATTTTGAATAAAAAACTAAGCCCTGAAAAAGTTTATAACATCTATAAATTGAGATTTTTTGAAATTGGAAAATTTCTGTTTTTGTGTGTTTTTGCAATTGAAATATTGTGTTCTCTACTTCATAGTATGAATTTTCATGTTGACTTACTTCTTCGCATCAATAGGAATTATTTCGTTCAAGCTACTGATATCAGTTACGCAGCAGATATCAGCAATTGTGAACTGCTCTCCTGCCAACCAGGTTTTGGTTGCAAATTGCTCTGTGAACTCGTACGCAGATGTGATCTTTTCTATGGCATCATTGGTCAGTTTTTTACCCCCTTGGAAGACAACTTGACCCTGGAGTGATTTCGGTCTTAATTTATTATTTAAAATCATCCACCACATTACCCATATATACAATTTAATAGTACCCATATATACAAAAAAGAGTGCGACTTTACATCAATTACAATGTAGCTTATACAACAATTATGGCTAATGAGTAGTATTGTCTTGATTTAATTTTCAACAATTCTAGTAAATAGCTTAAACTAAGGTAAAGTTTTGACACTATATTCCTGTATCCATACATTTTAATTAGCTAACAAAATATTGAAAAACTTGTAATAATTACGGTGAACACGGTGAATAATTTTTTTTTTCGCTAATTTTTAGTTATTCGCGTTAACAACTGTAAGCATTTTCACACAAAAAAAATTGACATTTACGAATGGAAGAAGTAATGATGACGAAGATATTTTGTACTTACGAAAGCATTTTTGACTGCTGGAAACAAGATACCGCTGTCAAAGTGCAGACGTTGGTCCACAATGGCTCTTAGTTTAGGTTCACTTGGGTAGAGAGAGTCATCCTTCGCGTATTTGTTTATTAAATACACCGAAATAGCGTGACTGAAATTAAAGAAAAAATACATGTTAGATATAACTTAGATGTAGACTGTATTAATTAGGCACTGTATGACTCATAAGTCCTAAATATCTCGCGACTATTGTTTCGATTATTGGATCTTTGCAGGAGGAACGTAAAACAAATGGCTGGTTTCGTTTGTTTGTGATTGTTCTAACGGAACAACAAATCCTATCGCGTTGTGATTTGACTAAGTATGATATAAGATAGTAAAACGAAGACCATTGCTTCGTCTTTCATTTCTCAGTCTCAGTCAAGGGTGAGCACACCCAGGGACGGATTCTCCTGCACTTCTGTTGCAGGAGAATCCGTCATCGTACGAGCCTTGATGGCTGGAAATCTTCTACAGTTCGTTAAGGCATTTTCTTTTGCGAACTAGCGAACTGTTGAATCTACTACCAGCGGGGGTCTTCCCTAAGAGATACGACCTCGAACTATGAATGGAACTAAAAATGGGTGTCCATAGGCTGCGATGACTGCCCTTTTTGGGCGTCCCGCAGGCTCGTTTCCCCCCTATTATGTAAAAAAAAACAAAATCAAGATGGCTTTATTACAATAACCAGTGATAGAAATCCAAAGATACTATTCTCCAATATTTAATCATTGAAACGGGCATAAAAGCCCTCCATGCATAAACACGAGACGTTTTAGCTTTGTGCAAAACATTTGTGTTTACTAATATCGTAATTGATTTTTATGATGACCGAGCGTTCTCAGAACTAAAAAAATGCAGAATTCATTTAAAATCAGCATATATTTAGCGAGGCAAGTTTAATTCTTTTTTAATTTTGCATATATGATTATCAATCAATCAAATCAAGGCTTGATTAAAAAGTACTACTAACAACTAATGGCTCTAAATATTAAATTCTAAGTTTCAAATGGAAAAAATATCTACCTGTCTCCAAGGGTGAAATCGTCATCTGTCAACGTAGGCACCGTGTGTTGTGGATTGATCTGAATATAAGAAGTAGGTCTTTAAATTTTACAACAGAACCACAATTCCTAGCGTGAATGATGTCCCCTCGACATGTGGAAATCTTAAAATGTATTATAAATAAAAAAATGGCATGACATATAATTGAAATGTTTCAAACATGTGAGCAGTGAACATGAGTGTAAAATAAGAATAATGGTTCAATATTACCAATCTTAACATGGTTACGAGACTATCTTTATCCTCTTTTCTTTATTGTGCATGGAAGTTTCTGTCAGTTATTAAAAAAAATAAAAAATATTACCTTCTTAAACTCCTCTGTAAGTTGCTCTCCCTTCATGATATTCACGTCAACATATTGTACAGGCAGCTTCAAGTGTTCGATCACCATTAGGACAGACCTGACAGGAGGGCTCAGGTCGCATTGATACAGTGTGAGGACCATGTTTGATAGTTTTATCTATGAAATACAATCGGCTCATTAAACACTTGTAAATTACTATAAACAGTCGAGATTTAAATAAATTAAATAATCTTATAAATAGAGTTTATTTTAAATACTTTTTCTTAAGTATTTTCTTAAGCATTCGCGCACAAACCATCGACTTTTTTTAAATAAGCAACCGGTTTTGATCAGAATAATACATTTTATTTGATCTTATAATTTCTGACCTGGCTACACTGTACAAATAATGTGATGAAATACACAGATAGTTATTATTTTTCATCATTTTTAATAATTTTAACTTTATCAATCGGTATAGCAAGAGTTATAAATATTATAAAATCATCACAAAAACACAATAAATACATACCACTTAGTTAAACAGCCGTGAACAAACTAAATCAGTCTTGGCGACAGCCATTCCTATAAAAATTATTGATAAACCGAGGTCGTGGCGTGTCATGGTCAGATTTCGATGCAAATGTTTATTTAAGCTGATTGCAAGTCATCTATCAGAAGTAGCAGTGGTATTTAATTTTTCATATTGCTTCAATTTATAATTTTACTAACGACCCGCCCCGACTTCGCACGGGTGCAATGCTGTACACTATGGAAAAGCTGTGAAAGTTGTATATAAGAACATAGCTCCCCGCTCCGGATTTTAAAATTGTTTAAATCGATCCAGTAGTTTTATATAGATCTATATTAATTCAACTATGTATTTAAGGTATTTAATTGAATAGGGATTACTGCTTTATTCCTTAAATTCGCGTCGAAAATTAGCCATTATTTGTCGTAAAAAGTAAAAGAAAAAAACATACTGTGGGATATCCATAAGAGATAGATATATACCATCGCAAAGTTTTCTGTAGACCTTTTTAATGCGTACAATTTAAACGTGCCTGTGTTTGTAATGTAAACGAAAAAATGTAATTATTTACTACACATTACAATCCTTGAAAATAACAGTATTTCTCCACGATCTAATGGATGTTATTATACATAGCAGGTTTGAAATAAAAGTTTACAACTGTAGTGAAGCAAATTATACAGTAGTACCACGAATATAACAAAATATACAACATTGCATTCATTGGCTATAGTATTTGATACTGTAGAGCACGATTTTATTTGTTCAGCACTAAAAAAGCAAGGTGTCTACAAAAAATATATTAAAAGACTAGAAAAATCTGGACCCATATTACAAATAGCTCCAGGTAAGGCAAAGAGATTCTAAATCACCAAAACTTTTAACAGCAGTTCTTGAAATGATATTCAGAAACCTAGACGGGAAGTTAACATAAATGGCGAACCATTAAGTCATTTGCGCTTCGCAGACAACAATTATTTTTTTCTGAATACCCTAGGCAACTATAAAGCATGTTACAAGAACTAGCGGAGGAGAGTGCTAAAGCGGGAATATCAAAGGAAATCTCAAAGACTAAAGCAGTTACTTTCACAGCCTAATGACGTATGGCTTATTATTATGGGGTCATGCTGCTGATGTCGAATCTATTTTCATTCTACAGAAGAGCTATTCGTGCAATCAATAATTTAAAATGTAGGGAATCTCTCAGAGATAAATTTAAGGAAATTAATATACTTACCTTTCCCTCGTAATATATTTATGAAAGTATGTATACAAAAATAGTGATAAGTATACCCCTACTAGAATAGAACATACGCACAATGTCAATACTCGGAACAAACGCAGGCTGCAATTTCCCCGTACTAGACTATCTAAAGTTAGTAATTCTTATTTGGGAAAAGTCTCCATTTGAAAGATAGAGTAAATCTAGAAGAAATAAAGGACATGCCAAAGTTCAGAAATGCTGTTAGTTCTAGTAAAAGATGGAAATGGACAGGACACATTATGAGAGAAGATAAAGATAAATGTACGAAGAAATTTACGGAATGGCTTCCTCGCAATGACAAAAGAAAAGGAGAAAGACAAATGAAAAGATGGTAGGATGATTTGCGAAGCTGGCCCTCATTGAATGGGTAAAGCCCAAAACAGAGAAAAGTGGGAGGAGGAGAGGCCTATGTCTAAGACTTGCTGATTAATTATTAGAATTTATTTTTTATTTTTAGTGTTATTTTTTTATACATTCGCATTTTTATGTACCTAATATGTAAATACAGCAATAAAGGCTTTTATTATACATATAAAGCTTCCTCTTCGATCAAATTATCTATTAAAACCGCATCAAAATCCGTTGCGTAATAAAAGATTTAAGCATACATATAGGGACAGAGAAAGCGACTTTTTTACTATGTATGTATGTAATCTTTAAAACGATTGCAAATATGTTTAAATTTATCAGAATTTTAAAACCGAAATTAATACGTAATCATGTACGGACTTGCACTTTTAAGTTCACAGAAATATCAATTAATTTTCACGAACAACAATCTTTCCTCAATTTAACGAATTATTTTGATCACTGAATAGAAGTGGTTCATGAAGTATGCATAATTCATCAATTTTCATTCTGAAATGAATCATGATTTTGTTTTTTGAATATCATACGAATCCATCTTTTCTTGTAGATGTTACATAAACATCTCACATAAATATTGCCTGACTAAAACTGTATTGAAATGCCAAAGCAACTATTTAACGTTGTCCTTAAGTGTGCTCGATTTGAATGTTTCTCTTGCTTAGATAGTAAAACGGGGTTAAAGTGTAACTTAAAATGATGTATGACATTGTTTGTGGGTGACACTGAAAATATTTAGAACTGGCCAGTTAGGAATATTGCTAATGAAACATTTTAATTTTAGATATCTTTGGCGACCTAATGTATAATGCATTCATTTGTCATTTGTTTTTGAGAATTGGCGGTAAATATAAAACTCTTAAGTTATAATTTATTATTATACTTTCGTTGTGGGCCTACTCAACAACAAATGCTGCGATTCGCATTTCTTAATGAAGCCCCGGTTTAACGAGTTTAAGCGTGGACGTAGCAATCTCAATGATAATCCGCGTGAGGTAACTCCCTTAACAGCGACTACTGAAGAACACAAGTGCCTATCAGCAGATACGGGCAAGCATAGACATTGTTGTGAGTCAAGTTCAAAAAATATTACACGAAAATTAAGGCGTTATAAAGATTTGTGCAGAAAATCCCCATGCTTTAACCAACGACTAGCATGCATGCAATAGCATATCTTCGCACGTATTGGTGTCGCACAAAAGTTTGATAAGTTCCACGGTGGTGACTCTGTATTTGACATCGTCACAGGTGATGAAAGCTAGGATATATTGCTACGAACCCAAATCAAAAGACAATCCGCTCAATAGGTGTTTACTTTCAAGGGTCGGCCAACGTAAAGAAAGGAGGAAGTGAAGCGAGACAAATAACTTGAGGTTTACCAAATCTTTAAAGAAATTATTACATAAGAAATGTTATCACACTGTTACAGATTATCTGCCGATAGACTTTAATTTCATTTATAAAAGTTGAGGGTTATTTATTTATTTAGAAACAAAACAGATACATCTTTACAATAAAAATAAAGTTAAAAATAAAACATAAAATAAACACATTGGATGTATCCACAATAGGTTTCACTAATATAATTATATGATACAAACAAAACAAAACATGACAACGACACATATTCATGGAAGAGTTAGGACATTAACAGTTGTTTTTTTTTTTAAATAAAGCAGTAGAAGAGTGCGAAAAAGGGTCGATGTTTTTGATAGAATCTAAAGAAGAACACATCCTGTTCATCATGTTGTGTGTCATGTTGGTTCTGGGAGTCGGAAGGTTAAAGGTTCTTTGTGAGCGTAGAGATTCAAGAAGATCTGAACAACTTATTTCATATACGCATATTTTTCTGACAGTGACACAATCTATCGAATTACGCCTAGTACTCAGAGAAGGTAATTTATATTTTTTTAAAGTTATTAATAATGTTAAGTACATTCTCCTTTTCGCAATGTGAAGCCAAAACAAGTAACCAAAGAAATGTATTAACTATGGTGGAGCATGCCCAGTCACAACTTTGCTGTGCCTAACCAAGATCCTTTCTGTAAAAAATATAACGCGTCAAGTGCATATTAAAATAAGAAATGCAATAAAGATTTCAGTTTGAGTTGGTGAAATGACAGTTACTGCAGACTGGTATGTCAGTCGCTGCTTGTCTTGAAAAAAAAACAGCAGCACTCTCGAAGCAGGGTCCTCCTTCACCACGACAATGCTTCAGCTTACTCCGCAAAACGGAAAGATCAAATTTATTAGCTGATATTGATAACTCTAAAAATACAACTACACGTCAAAACATATATAATTTATTTTGGAATCTAGGGGATCATTCTCATCAGTGGCCTTATTTGTGAGTTATATAAAGCTAATACAAAGAAGCAATGGACTTGAAGAACTCTAGAATTTAATGTTTTCAAGTTTTTTATGCCACTTTCATCTGATGCGTGAGTTAAACGGCTAGGCTGTTGATTAAAAGTCAAAAAGTGAATAGATACATTTCTAAAGAGTTCAAACATTCATTTCGCTCTCTTGAAAACCTCTTATTTTGACGTGGCACTTTGTACGTAGTGACCGATTTGATTTTCTTTAAAAATATTTTGTAACAAAGTACCCACTTAACTTAATTTTATTAAACCATTGCCAATCGGGTCCCAACGGGCAACATACAATTATTGTTTCAAAATGATATCTGTGTTCATACCTATAAAAAAAACTGTGCTGGTAATTTAAAGTCTAAAATGGGTTGCGGCCTACGATCTAGACCATAGATTTGAGTATTTGTTTTATATTTACTTTTTAAATGGGTAAATCGGTAATAGATGAGCTTTCTATGCCTAACGCATGCCGTCGACTTTTTCGTGTCTAAGGTATACACTCTGAGTATTTCATATAGTCTTACGGAAATGATATGAAAAAATACCTTCAACAAATCAGTTCACAAAGTAAACGACTCAGTCTCTAAGCATTCAGTTGCATTAGAAATAAAAGAGTGACTCGGTTGAATTTACCTTATTAACATAGTCTGGGAACTAGTGAGAATATGGAGAGAAACTATGGTTCCCATGTCTATGAAGACAATGAATTGCAGAACCTCAAATTCCAGGCTCTGTTTGTTCCTTACAAATGCATTTCTGTGGAGGACGTTAAGATCGTCAGCAACGTCAAAGATTAATTAACATAGATACTCAATAAAACGATGCCGTTGATTACCGTTGTATTAGAATTAGCTATATTAATAATAAGAAGGTTCTATATTTAGGACTAAGTTCCATACCAAATAGCTATTTACTTTATATATTTTACCTATACCACGACTTTTAATTCAATTCCAAATTTGACATTAGCTACTGTCATTTTGTAAAATAATGATACCACCTAATAGTGTAGTGATGTACACAAAAATTACACACAAAAATTGATAAGCGATCGCGATTTATGTTTATTTAATATCGGTGTACCAATTAAAGACTAAATTATTGTTTTTTATTTAAATAAATCCATAATTATTCACAATAATTAGTAATTAATTAGTAATCGCTGCTTTATTTTATAAAAAGTTAATATTTCTGTTTTTATTGTAGTATAGTTTATAAGTATTTTGTGAACTTTTAGTAAATCTATTTTTGGTTTTCAATCAAAATGGATCTTCAGCCAAGTACATCACAAAAAGACGTGTATATTTTCTTGTCCCCAAGAAAAAAAGTCCACAAAAAGCTTTCACTGTTACTGAAAAAGTAATGATTCTTAATAAAATGAATCGTCATAACTAAATTATCCGTTCAGAAATACCTATTTAAATTCCTGTTATATTTAGTTTCTATTAAAGTAGTAGTTGTTTAAATATACTAACTATAAACCAGAGGAATCGATCCGGAAATATTCAATATCCGTATCGAATAATTGCGCAACGTCACTATTTATTACTTTTCATAACGTTGCAACACTGAAATTGTCAAATCAGGAATCGAATTAAAAGTTTTAGTGTATGTACTTATATGTCCTTAACACTCACTCCAATTTACATTAGATACAGTCCGACAAAACATTAATATTGTTCGTTTGGCTAGTGTCGATTTGACTATCGAGAGACATTATTAAAATTACTTCGGAAGTTTTAGTTCCTCTCATGGAGTGTTTTTTTCCTTTTTATAACATTTTTTAAAGATTATATACAAATAATATTCAAGCACAATTTGATCCAGTTTCAATGAACATATCACATCACTTTTTTGAAATAATTAAATTATCAGAAGTTTAAATAAAATACAGCGAGTAGCAGATAAATTGATTTGATTTAATTAAATGAATATAAAAACTGAAAACGTTCACAACTTATTGATGTGAAACTTCTTTATCGGCGTTGGAAAAAAAAAATACCTGTCACATTTTTTGGTAACGAGTCAAACAAAAATCATACACAATAATCTGAAATGGCAGGCCTCAGAATCAAGTTGTCAAACTGTCTTGTGCAGTGTGAACAAAAATTATTTAATACCAACTACAAATTTCTTGATCGATCGCAGATTGAATCCGATGGTTTATTGAAAGTTTTGAAATGAAATGATCTCGCGAGAAAACCTTGAATGTAGTCGGATTACTTCAAGTAAATGCATCTCTTTGGAATCTCAGCAATTTTTAAGGTTAAGCTTAGAATAACTTTATTTCTATATGAATTATGTACAACAATTCGCTTACTGAGAAAACATTATAAACTAAGATAATTATTATTAGAACGCACAGATGTAGGTACGTATATAAAATTTACAAAACAAAAACAGCAACAAAAAATGTAGGAAGACATTATAAACTCGACGGTCAACCAAGCAAAAACATAGATGTTCGGATTGGATTTATTACTAGATGTGGCATTGATGGCATAGTCTGATATAACAGGTTAATATTAATTACTTTTTATATTTTAATAAGACTAGTTTGTCGTTCTATTTAGATATTTTAGGTAAACACATTTTTATGATTTATTGTATTGGGTTTTATTTGTTTTTTCTTATATTAGCAATTGTAAAACTAGGCGCGAGAAACAAAAAACGCAAACAAGAGCTTCGTTCAATTGTAAAATTAGTATTAACGTATTTAGAAAATTTATCGACATAACAAGTATAATACAGCATTTGAGCATTTAATATAACAGAGAATTAGCTCGAGAGGCTTTCACATTCTCAAGATCTAAATGATAGATACGTTACAAATTGGTATGCCTATGATTAGTTACACTTTTTAAAGTACTCAAATAAGCCATACAGACTTTTTGGTAAGTTGTTATTCTATAAAAAGTATATTCAAAACAGATTACTTACAGTCACGGCAATTATAGTGTTAAGTTTTGATAATTAGTAATAATTTGTATTTAAATAGTTTATATAATAATAATAATAATAAAAAGTCTTTATTCATTTTAAGTACATTTTCTTTTCTAAGTGTAAGATTTGGAAACCCTTTTAAGTGAAAAATACCTTTGTAAGGGTTCCCAGCTCTTCCATAAACAAACTTAATTACTTAAAATAATGACATTATTTAACCTATTTTTTTGAACCGTTTCCTTTTTATTTTTCTTTTTTGAACCGTTATCATCACGCCTGGGTGCATGAGTAAGTGTGTGGGTGTTAATGTGTAAGTGAGTGAATGAGTGAGTGAGTGAGTAAAGTGTGTTTTACATCGTCGGTCTCAAAAGCATCTCTAACTCTGCATAGGGCGTGTTCATAAGCCAGTCCTTTGGTTTTTAGGTTGTAGGCGGTGAGCGGGTAGATATTAAGCAGCCTTTTTAAGTTTACATCAGATGAATGCTATTGCCCAATTTAGGAATATGTAATTTGAAAGACAACATTATTCTCTATTACTTTTCAGGATATTTATACATTTAACATTGCATCAACTAATACTGCAATATCACCTGATGAGACGAAAAATGATGCCTTCTTAAATGGCAAGAACAGATAACATATTAGATTCCGACTAAGTTAACTCATCAACAGCAAAGAAAGCATTTTTGAAAGAGAAAGAAAAAGAAAGAATTTTCAGTATTTGGTGAATACATTGGAAATGAACTGCAATTACTGAAATGTGATAGAAGCTTATTACTTGGAAAAAAGAGAGTACAAGATGTAATATTTAATGTTACAGTGAATATGCTTAGTGTGAAACTTGTGTCTTTACAACAGCTATTTCTCAGGCAGAGCCATTGCGGAATGAAAAAAAATTTATACCTTTTATAAACAATAATGATGATGAGATGTTGGTTATGATTCATGCTTTACATCATCTCAAACACGTCCAACATCGGCAATTATTGAGATTATTATTAATGTGTGACTTCATGAATTGTGTAAGTAAATTCTATTGTAAAACGATATTTGTATTTAACATCCAGCATTATAGAGACAGGTATTATAAACTTACAACAAAAATTCTCACATAAAAATGAACATGGGAACTCCACGCTTTCAATTATCTATAAGATGTCTAGGCAACACAATTAAAGTCTAGGCCAGAACTCTTTGCTTTCTTTCAGCAGAGCATACCTCTCTTCGCTATCTCTTACTAGAGCTTATAGAAAACTTGGAAGTTCTTAAGTCAATATGGTTTTAGAACTTAGTAAAACGTTTGAAAATGCTCATTATTTCGTTTTATAATTAAACATTTTTATTTTTAAAGATTAATTATAGGGAACTATTTCAATTGAATTGGTTGTTTTAATGTGACCTTATCGAAATCGAGAAGAAATGCTCTGCTGGGATCGGGAATCTGGCAGAGCATTTTACGATTAACAAAATAATTTTCTGGGATTTAAAGTCCGGCATTCTTTCTAAAAACTATCAGGAACTATTGAGTATGCTGCCTAAACTCTAATTTTGTGCTGTGCTGGTAAGTGCTCTGCTAACTTCAGAGACACGATTCGATTCGTCAACATCCGTGATCTGCCATATAGGCCGAAGTTGTGCTAGGTTGCTACCTAGCGTTCCAGGTCATCCAACATAAATTGCATGTCTCGGTGTGTGACATAAATCATTGGCATAATCTAAATGTTGGTTAATCCCCATCTATTCCGCGGCGCTTGTTCTGATGTGTGCGATGCATAATCCAATCGAGAATAACCAGGGAAAGTCGTGGCGAGAGTAAGTAGCCTTGTCGGACACCTGCGTGCACTTGAGTATCTTACAGATGAGGCCATTTACTAGGTTGATAATCTTTGGCGGGACACCAATGTTAAAAGGTCGCGACCATATACTGATCTATCTCAGCGTAACGAAAGCTATTCCGAAGTCAACAAAAGTACGATAAATCTCCCTCTGCCACTCTAAAAAAAGCGTAACATACATAGCATATCGCATTTTTAAATATAATTAAATCATCAGAAGTTTGAATTAAATAACAAGAAATAACACTGAAAGCAGAGAAATTGGTTGAATATTTAAATAATTGTATCGGGAATGGAGTAGGTTGTCTATACGTTGTTTGTGATAGCATTGTGATATAGTAAAGGTGGCTACATATTTATATATATAGGTATATATTTTAAATACAAAACTTAATTTAAAATAAAACGTTATCTATTAAATTTTCTACAGTTCTGCATAATAAAAAAAAATTAAAATAAGATTTATTATGCTAATTTGCTTCTAAATATTTCTCCCAGTAGTTAGTTTCCGGGAGCATTTTTTTTCTTATAAAGATCCAACCCTGAAAAACGTTTCAACCAGGCATACAGGTGTTGATATCTGAAAAAAATGTGTGCGTGAGAAGCGAAACTTAAACTTTACAGAAATTGGATAAATAAAGTTAAATGAGATAAAGTTTAACAAAAGGCTTTTATTATCATAGACATGAATACAAATAAAACAATTATTTCATTTTACCTTATTACTACTAAAATTATTACAACATTTCATTAATTATAATAGAATAATAACTATCATTGTTACCGTAATTATGTATTTTAGTTAATGGCTTCGAATCTTTTCGAATTAACCGTGGTAGGGACAAGAAAAAATGGCGCGTAACGGAAAATGTGATGCTAACCGAAAAATGTGACGGTAAATATTTTTCCAACGCCGATAAAGAAGTTGCATATCTATCAGATTCCGTTTCACATTGATCTACAATTCTTTAACGTCAGGTTTGTAGTCGAGCAATAGGCATAATTTACAGCTAAATCAATGATTATTTATTTATGTTGTATCTTCAATGTTGCAATGTTGCATAATAAAAATATAACTGGATGACTATTTAATTCAGTCACACAGCTAGATGACAATTTGGAATATAGAAAAAGAAACAAAGCCGCGAAAGAGTTTTTATCCTTTATAAATTTAGTTTTTTTTTATTGGTATTGCCTTGTGATAATGAAATATTGTGTTGACTTACTTTTGAGCATCAATAGGAAATATTTCGTTCAAGCTACTAATAGTTGCCACGCAGCTGATATCAGCAATTGTGAACTATTCTCCTGCCAACCAGGTCTTGGTTGCAAATTGTTCTGTGAACTCGTACGCAGATGTGATCTTTTTTACGATATCATCGGTCACTTTTTTTACCCCTTGGAAGACAAATCTGTTACACCACATTACCCATAATATAATTTTTTCCTCCAATAAATCTCACAAAAAAGAATGCGACATTATATTAATTACAGTGTAGCCTTAGCAATAATTATGGCTAATAAGTAATATTGTGTTGATTTAATTGTCTACAATTCTAGTGCATAGCTGAAACTTAGGTTATGTTCATTACCAGTCCTACGGCTCTACAATATATTGGCGCTATATCCGTGTGTCCATACAATTTAAATAGTTAATTTTTTTTAATGGTGATTAATTGCGGTCAACACAATAGTCAACAACAATAAGTACATTTATAATAACCATTTTCAAACAAACTTCATTTTTGTACTTACGAAAATAACTTCATTTTTGTACTTACGAAATTTTGATTGCTGGAAACAATATACCGCTGTCAAAGTGCAGACGTTGGTCAACAATGGCCCTTAGTTTAGGTTCACTTGGGTAGAGAGAGTCATCCTTCGCGTATTTGTTTATTAAATATACCGAAATAGCGTGACTAAAATAAAAAAAAACAATCATGTTAGATTTAACTTAGATATAGACTGCATTAATTAGGCACTGTACGAACCAAAGGTCCTTAACATCTCTGGCGATTCAATGATCTTTGAAGGAAGAGCGTAAAACAAATTTCTGGTTTCGTTTGTTTATGATTGTTCTAACGACACAACAAATCCTATCGCGGTGTGATTTCACTAAGTTTGATATAATTATATTAATCCGAAAACCATTGCTTCGTCTTTCATTTTACAGTCTCAGTCAACGGCTTTAGCACGAAAAATACGTTAAACTCGAGCCGCAATTGTAGTATTAATGTATTGATAGTGGACATTTAAATATCGTACGACTTTATCGACGTATACGAATACTTGATCATACCATGGTTATGTTTTTCAAATAATTATATTATCAGAGTTATGAACATAAGCAAGATTAATTGATAACAATTACCAGCTAACCCACTTTTATTTATATCAAAATGAAAGTTTGGATTCTTCACAATTTTTTATTCATTGAAACGGGCATAAAAGCCCTCCATGCATCAACAAACGTTTTAGCTTTGTGCAAAATATTTTTGTTAACTAATATATCGTAATTGATTTTTATGAAGTCCTGCGTTAGGGTATATTTATGCATACATGATTATCAATTAATGAAATCAAGCAATATACAGGGCTCTAAATATTACATTATAAGTTAATTCAATGCAAAAATAATATATATATACTCAAACTCAAAATATCTTTATTAATATAGGTAAAAAAGTACACTTATGAACGTCACATTCTAATTTTTGATAATAATCAAATAATAATTCTCTTCTTTCGCTTGGGAGTTTGTTGTAAAAACGAATATTTATAAAATACCAAGGATTATATTTAATCATATTTCAAATAAAGAAAAGCCTATCTACCTGTCTCCAAGGGTGAAGTCGTCATCTGTCAACGTAGGCACCGTGTGTTGTGGATTGATCTGAATATAAGAAGTAAGTCTTTATATTTTACAAAAGAACCATAATCCCTAGCGTGAATGATGTCCCCTCGACATATGGAAATCTTAAAATGGATTATAAATAAAAAAATGGCATGACCATATAATTGAAATGATTCAAACATGTGAGCAATAAAGGCGGCAAACAAGACAGAAAGAGAGGGTCTCGCGAGGAATTGCGCCCCGGCTCGCCCATGAATATTGTTAATAAAAATATTACCGATGTAGTCGGGGCGTAATTCCAGACGCGTCAAATAGTAGCAGTGATATATAAAGTCCCTGGACACGTAGAGTGAAAATTTAAAAAAAAAATTAAAAAAAAACATGTGAGCAATGAACATGAGTGTGAAATAAGGATAATTTTTTCATGGTTCAATATTAATAAAATTTATAAAACGTGGTTACCAGGTAATAATCAGAAGACTATCTTTATCCTGTTTTTTCAGTCCACGGAAGTCTAGCTTAGTTATTTAAATAAATCAAAAATATTACTTTCTTTTACTCCTCTGTAAGTTGCTCTAGCTTCATGAAGTTCACGTCAACAAATTGTACAGGCAGCTTCAAGTGTTCGATCACCATTAGGACAGACCTGATAGGAGGGCTCAGGTCGTATTTATACAGTGTGAGGACCATGTTTGATAGTTTTATCTATGAAATACATAAAGCTAAATAAACTTACAATTACAATATATACAGTCGAGATTTAAATAAATTAAATAATCTAATATAATAAACAGAGTTTATAATAAATACCTTTTTTAAGTATTTGAACACAAGCCAGCGACTTTTTTTAAACTTAGAATAAAATTAACTTACGATGTTACATTTTATTAGATCATAAAATTTCTGACCTGACTATACCATATATAATATGATTTAATATATACGTGGTTTATATATTTAATTAATTTTTATTTCACATATCAGTACACAATGTACACAGTCACACAATGGTACCCAAGAGATGGAAAGAGACAGGGAGGTAGACCACAAAAAAGATGGGACGACGACATAGATAGACAAGTCGCGGGAACGACATGGGGTAGAGTGGCCTTAGAAAGGCCAGAATGGAGTAGATTGGAGGAGGCCTTTGCCACCTGGCAAACGGACAAGCAAAAATGGAAAAAGGGAACAATTTCCGAAAAATAAAAAATAAAGAATACGCTGTCATGTCCGATAAAAAGGGCAGTTATAATTTTAATAATGAGTATTGCATGAGTTATAAATATTATATAATCTTCACAAAAACACAATAAATACATACCTACCACTTAGTCAAACAGCCGTGAACTAACTAAATCTGTGTTGGCCACAATATACGAGATCACTTAGTTTCAACTGTTTATTTCAGCAATTACAAGGCAGCGGTCTATCTAACAGAGGTAATTTATTTTTTCTAATTGCAATAATGTATAATTTTATTCCTATAATTTTCAAAAGGATTTCAAATATGTTTAAATTTATCAGAATTGTAGAACTGAAATTAATAAGTAATAATTTACTTGCACTTTTAAGTTCACATAAATATCAATTAATTTTTACGAACAACAATACAATTTTTTTAGGTAAAGTTTTCCTCAATTTAACGAATTATTTTGATCACTGAACAGAAGTGGTTAGTGACAACTACTGACTACGATCCCTCCTACATCGTTTCAGCATCGTACGAGCCGTATGAATTCTAAATTTCATCACCTTGAGGGCTGGAAATCTTCCACAGTCAGTTTCACAAGGCATTTTCATTTGCGAACTACCGAACTGTGGAATCGACTACCGGTGGGGTTCTTCCCTGAGAGATAGGACCTCCAACTATTAAAAATTCGAGCGTACCCCTTAAAGGCGACAAGCACCCACCTAAAATGGGTGTCTATGGACTGCCCTTTTTGGTCGTCCCGCAGGCTCGTTTCCCTCCCTATTATTTAAAAAATGTGGGTCCCGAGCATCCTAGCAATGAAAACTTAGATGAGGAAGCTATTTCTTTTCTAGGATAATACTTCCTCATAGATTTCTTGTATAAAAAATTAAACGGACTGTATTGATTTTTCCAAAATTATGTTTGCAGTAGGGTTTTAAGAAAATGAACTTTCACCATTTTTCTACTATTTTTGTCTAATATAAATAAAGTTCAGAAATTGTTTATATGTATATTTGTAAAACAAAAACAAATATATTTTCAGTACGACTGTTTAAACTATTTAATTATAAACGTTAAAGTTTTGCAGAAAAATACTAAACTATGATTATATTCAAGAAAAGAGCGTACCAATTCTTAAAAGACCGGCAACGCACGCGCGAGCCCTCTGGCATTGAGAGTGTCCATGCGCGGCGGTATCGCTTAATATCAGGTGAGCCTCCTGCCCATTTGCCCCCTGTTCTATAAAAAAAAAATTTACTCTCAAATTGATGTTTCTTACAATTTTGGATGATATTTATTTGTTTTTTCAATGAATTCATTATTCAATTTTTATTCGGCGTTTTAAGTAATAAAGTTTTCTCCGTAAACATACAAAAACAATAAAAACCATTAATTTTTGGCGATGGTTGACAAGAACAATGTTTCTGAATATAATTACGTAAACTATATTTCAATTCATTTCAATTTCAAGTCATTTACCAAAACAAGTGTTTTCTAAATGACTTGGTTCATGTCTACGTTTTTTGTTAGAGAGTTGTGGTATAATAGATCGTATTATTTTAAATAAAAACTAAAAAATAATACAATGTGTAATCAATAAAGTCTTTGTACAGTTAAATGAATTATATAAAAAAATAAGATTTCTTATGCTAATTTGCTTCTGAAGATTTCACCGATTTCTTCGTTTCCGGGAGCATTCATTTTCTTGTAAATATCCAACTCTGAACAACGTTTCAACCAGGCACATAGACGAGGGAACCTTAAAAAAAGTAAGTTTTAAGTAATTTTCAGTTTTAGATTCAGAATCAATGTGACCTTGGTGTAATTTACAGCAAAACCAATAATTCTTTATTATACTAAGGGTCTGTTTCACAATGTCCGGATAAGTTCCAAATATGCTATTTATTACTTATTGGTAGGATAAACAGTATTTTTGCGTTTCACAACTGTCAGATAGCGCTATTCGTCATGAAACGCGTAGTATCTTATTTAGAACTTATATCTTTCGAATAATTTATGCGTTGCATAGCTATTTGGTACTTTATCCATACATTGTGAAACAGGCCCTAAATGTTGCATTAATTTATATGTGAACTATTACATTTCGACAACTATTTTGAATTTATAAATAGGAATTAAGCCTCAAAAAATATTTTATCCTTTATAAATGAGGAAAAGTTGGAATAGTTCGGTTCTTGTTAATGTTTTACTATTGAAAGTCTTAGTTCACTTACTTCTGAGCATCAATAGGAACTAAATTGTTCAAGCTACTGATCGATGCCACGCAGCAGATATCAGCAACTGTGAACTGCTCTCCCGCCAGCCAGGTATTGGTTGCAAATTGCTCTGTGAACTCGTACGCAGATATGATCTTTTCTACGGCATCATCGGACATTTTTTTCGCTCCTTGGAAGACAACTTGACCCTGGAGTGATTATTTTAAACTGAAAAAACTTGTAATTGTAAGGGTAACACCACATTACCCTTACATTTACAATTTTAATTGCTAAAAAATAGTAACGGTGAATATAATAGTATCCGAAAATAAGAATATTATTATTTTTTAGAACAGCGGGCAAACGGGCAGGATGGACACTCTCAATGCCAGAGGGCTCGCGAGTGCGTTGCTGGCTTTTTAAGAATTTGTACGCTCTTTTCTTGAAGGACCCTAAGTCAAATTGGTTCGGAAATACTAAAAGTTTATAGTTCTTTAATGGCATTAAATAACTATAAACTTTTCAAATCAATTAAAATGCAGTTTTATTGATACAAAATTAAAAAATATGTATATATTAATAATGTATAAAATGTATAGTTCCATCTACTGTAGAGTAAAGATTTACGTAATAAGATTCTGTTGGGTTTATGCAAGTACTTGAATAAGCTTTTTAAGTAAAGGTATATGAATCATTAAATATCAATAATAAGAGCCATTTTTAATAGAGTGAGAGAAAAAATGAAATAAAGTCATTCTAAAAATAAAAGATCTTTATGGTATGGAATGGTAACACAGGAGGAAGTATTTCCAAGCCAATTCAACTTAGGCTTCACGAATAGAGCATAAGTACCAATTCTTAAGAACTGGCAACGCACTCGCGAGCCTTCTTGCAATGTGACTGTCCATGGGCAGTGGCGCTATCGCTCAACATAAGTCCCCTTTTATAAAAAAAGGATTTTTTGACGGCAACTAATTAAATATGTGACATTTATTTCACTGGTAATAAGGCGAAGTAGGCGTGCTATATACTTGCGTATGGTACAACTAATGACAACGTTATTTTTTACTTACGAAACCATTTTTGGCTGCTGGAAACAAGATGCCGCTGTCAAAGTGCAGACGTTGGTCAACAATGGCTCTTAGTTTAGGTTCAGTGGGGTACAGAGAGTCATCCTTCGCGTATTTGTTTATTAAATACATTGCAATAGCATGACTGAAATTAAAGAAAAAACATACCTTGAATTTAAATAAAAGATAGATTGAAATAATTAGGTACTATACGCCCCACGGTCTATAATACCTAAGGTGCTAATTATCTCTGGCGAAACAATGGATGAAAAAAGTAAAACAAATGTTGACACGATGGCACGTTTCATTTGTTTGTGATTGGCGAAACAGAACGACAATTTATAGTCGCAATGTATATGAACTGTGATTGTTAATATGATAGAAGATAATCTACCAAATGCCTTCGTTTTTTATTCAGTCTCAGTTAACAACTGAGGCTTAGGCAGAATACATTTCGCCTCGAGCCGTTATCATTATCTAATTATAATGATTTCCATACAGAAATGTAATGTTAAAAATACGTCAGCCTTTTTTGGAACTTAAATCTATAGTTACAATATATTTTGTAAACATATGAGCACCATATAGCTAATTAATAATGTAGTAATTGCATTGTTTTTTTTTTTAAACCATGCGCTTTTTTATTTTAGTATATAGTAGTATTTTTTTATAGATCTTCACATATTATCAAATTAATGTATACAAAATATTGTTAAGTATGGAGTTTCTTACATTCATGATTTTTATCTTTCTAACTTGTTATTTTGCCTATTAATGTACCTTTTTAATAAGTCTAATTGTTATTAATGATATGAATTTGGCAAACAAACACACGAATATTTGTGCATAAACATGAGACTTCTAGCGTTATGCAAAATATTTTTGTTAAATAATTCATCGTAATTGTTTTTTTATGATGTCCATGCGTTTTTGTTCGTTTTAGTAAGCCAAGTTATTTTTTTTAATTATATGTATATGTGATGATTATTCCTCCGTTTATAGCAATATATAGGGCTCTTAAAATTATATTCTGATAATCAAATGCAAAAAAATATCAAGAATGATTGGGGCTTATAGATCTAGAGTATCTTTATACTATCTATTACCGCGTTTGTTTTCATGGTTATCATTATTACCATGGTATTTACAATATCTATCTACAGTCCGCATTTTATAATACGGACAATTAAATTTAATCTACCTGTCTCCAAGGATGAAGTCGTCATCTATCAACGTTGGCACCGTGTGTTGTGGGTTGATCTGAATATTAGAAGAAGATGTTAAAACAAATTTAACAAATGAACCATCCATTTATAATTTGTAATTATTTGGTTTTGTATATCAATCGCAAACCGTACAGTAGATGATGTCGTTTGAACTTGTGGTTATGTTAAAATTTCATGACCATATAATTGCAATGTCTAAAACTTCAATTAGCCAGTTTGCATGAAATAAGAATAAAATTTTCATATTTTTACTTTTTAATTTCAATTTTTTTAACAAATTTCAATAACTCTATATAAATTCAAATTGCTGTTTTGATATTCCCACAAATTTATGGAAAGTACGATCTTTAGTCCTTTTTTCTCTATTATCTGTGGAAGTCTAGCTTAGTTATTAAAATAATTTTAAAATCTTACTTTCTTATACTCCTCTGTAAGTTGCTCTCCCTTCATGAAGTTCACGTCAACATATTGTACAGGCAGCTTCAAGTGTTCGATCACCATTAGGACAGACCTGACAGGAGGGCTCAGGTCGCATTTATACAGTGTGAGGACCATGTTTGATATTTTTGTCTATGAAATCCAAAAAGCTCGTTATAAAATTGGAAATTTTACCTTCGGAATTAAATAAAACAGAGTTTAGTATAATAATATTATAAATAATTTTCTTTGGCATTTGCGCACATCATCAATCGTCTTTTTTTAAAATAAATAACAGGTTTTCTATTAGGTATATTGTATTAGATTTTAAAGTTGCTGGCTAACATACTATTATATATATTAGATTTAAATATATTTGCTGACGAGACTAGATAATAATTATGAAATGATAATTAACTGGTACAATTAATTATTTTTTTAAATCTCTGGTACAAGTAAAGTACTTACGTAAAGTCGACATGACTTAAATTTTAGTGCATTATTTTTTCGTTAGTAAAAGAACTACACCACGAGATTTTATTTTCCGTACAGCAATTTGTTTAATATCTCTCATAAAGTTTTTGTTGCAAATATTAAATGTCTGGCGCGGCCTTGGCGCAATGGAATGTTCCATCATCCATGAGAACGGTTAACATACGAACATAGTCTAAATAAAGCTTTTTTATTACATCAACTTGAAATGAACAATCTAATAAAAGTACTTTAAGTAAATAATTTAAAAGGTTAAATAATAGAATGCTAAAATAACCACTTATTACACAATTATGCAAATCATATGCTAATTTTCAGTTTATATTACGAAATCAGTTCTGATTGTGATATGTGATATAGCTTTGATAACTTAGATAACATTTTCAGCATATGGTACAAAAACTTGTGTTTTAAAAATACACATATTTTACAAACAACAATTCGATGTGATTGATAACGAATGAAACGGATTATTAAAATAGTTTTGACTACATATATAAGGAATAATTGTTTTATGTAAAAAATAACACAAATATACATACCACTTAGTCAAAAAGTCATGAACAAAGTAAACATGTATCAGCGACTGCCACTCATATAACACTATTTGATTATATCATCATGACAAACTATAAACCAAGGGCATGTAGATTAAAACACATTTTCATCTAACTGGTTATGTAAGCTAATTGCAAGTCACCTATCATAGGTGATGTAATGTTTTCAATTGCAATTGTTTTTGATTTACTGTCTTTGAGTTTACTTTTAGACATTTTTTTTGTCAGAATATAAAAATAAAATAATAAAAAAATCACCGGGTTAGGCAGAAATGTCGGCTGCTTAAAAGATGTTCACATTGAAAAATGGTACGGATTGATACTTTAAGGTTCTCTTCAGTTATATTAGGATTTACTGTCTTTAAGTTTATTATTAGATATTTTTTATGAACGATTTTAAACATATATAACAAACAAATTTGTCAGAATATAAAAATAAAATTAATAAAAAAAACATAGTGTTTAGCAGAAATGTCGGCTGCTTAAAAGATTTTCACATTGAAAAATAAAACGAATTGATACTTTTAGGTTTTATTCAATTCTGTTAGGTCAAGCTATCTTCGATTTAATGAACTACTTTGATTACTGAACAGCAGTGGTTCATAAAGTTTACGTAATTCATAACGTGAGCATTCCAATTCTTTTAGTTACGACGTTAATATATTATATGTAAGTTTATTAGTAGACTTTTTTTAAACGAATTTCAATTATGTATAAATTTATTAGAATTTCAGGATGTAAATTAATTATCATCAAATTAGTGAGGTTTAGTAAGTAGATATCTCAGCTGTATAACTTATTTGGTTATACTTTGGTCATACTTTTTGGTTCACAAAAATATCAATTAATATAACATGCTTCCAAAAATACAATTCTATTAGTTCAAGCTATATATTCTGGATTATTTTGATTATTGTACAGTAGTGGTTACACAGTACAATTCTTTTATTTATAACGTAAACACTTTTGTAAAATCGGAAGCCATTTTCAGTTCGGAGTGAAAATTTCGAATCGGCAATATATAAAAAATGGCCCATTGAAGTCAATAATTTCCACTTTTAATGAATTCAATAAATTGAGCTTTTAATCGAAAACGCACTTACTATAAACATTAATCATTAGATGTGAAATTTCAATGAACTGTTAATATCGCAATTATCTCAAACTGAACAACAGGTCTTATTTTAGTTTTTACGTCGAATTGTCCCCTATTTATTTTCGAGGTGGCTAAAATAGGACAAAGTTTGAAAATAGTGACGAACTACAACCTTGGAGCATATCGCTCATTTTTAGTTATGTTAAAGTTAGCAACTCATGTCTGAACATCGCGGACAGCAGGGAGCAGCATTAGTCACCTCCAGTTTCTGTCCAGAGCCTTTTTTATTGCCTTGCAAAGTTTAAGGCTGGCGAACGTTCCCTTTTTTTCACATTCCTTCAGCCTTATCAACTAAAGTTCGTCAGCTCTGCGTATAGTATGGGAGTTGGGTCAAGATCACTGTTCTAGAATTAAGTTCCAAACATAAGTCCTTTTGCCATCCCCGAGTCTGTATTGTGTAATACAAGACCAATATGATTTTGGATATGACTCATCTTTCCAAATGTCGCATAAACTTTATCAAAATAAATCATTACAAACTTATATTAAATCGGCAATTGTCTATCTTCTATAAGCTTGGAAAGGAAATCTGTTCTCGCTAAACCGTTACTTATCTCAGCAAGGATTTCTGTGTTCTGTATATAAAGCAATCTTTTTATAAAAATATAATGAGTAGATCTGTTTAAACGATTACTAACGTTGAATGAATGCAGTAAGATAAAAGTAGGGTTGCACCGTGCACAAAACGATATTATACGACAATACGCGCCGAACAAAAGAACGCGATTGGCGAAAAATGAAATAACCATCAACTTTTTTAACAAAATAATATGGTCAAAGAATATTTCCATACAATTTGACGTAACATAGGCGATATAAACAATTTCTAAACAGGATGGTTTCTATATTTAAATATAAAGTAAAATTGTATAGTACGAAAAAACTACGAAAATTAATAAGATACTGCGTAGCAACTAATTTATTTGCAGAAAAGATGATCAAATGTTTATCGGCAACGTCAATTAACAAGAAAATAAGGACAAAAAAGAGAAATACCAAGGATTAAATGAATATAAATATGAATATATTATACGTGCTAGATGGCCCCGCGAACTTCGGTTTTCCTTAATGTATAGCCTACCTTTTTGTTATATACCAACACGTAACATTCTGCTATACTGCCCTAGAGGCTTTTTAGTTTTCCGGTATAAAAACTATAGGTTGTTTTGTGATTTTTGTGTGTAAGGGGGTTAATTGTAGGGAGATTTTTCTATCCCGTATCACATATAAATAAAAACAAAAAAATTGACTAAAATAATAAAAAAGATTATTTTGAAAAACCCTTATTGTTTAGGTCTTTAGGAGTTCGAACGATAATAGCCGATTGTCAGGCCTACTGAATATGCATAAATTCATTTCAATTTTATGTAAATTTTAGTCAATAGTTATTTAGAGTATAATTGTGTAAGATTATTACGTCAATAATTCAGTACACACACATACACAGACACACACATACACACACATACACATACCCCATGTGGTTTGCTTATAATATATATATTCTTTATGTTTATACAATAGTAGAAAAATGTATATATTTATTATTTTGTTACTTAATGCTAATGTAACCATAATTGTCTATTCTTTTCTTTTTATCATTTGTCGATCCGAAGTGATGGAGGCCTGATGACCTGTTACACAGGTGTACAACCTTTAGCAGGCATCAGTCTCACATAAACAATACAATTACTCCAAAGAAGAATGACAATTATTACTGTAACATATCATGTGTGAAGTTTTGTAAGTTTTTGTGAGAAATAAATAAATATTATATTATATTATTTAATAAGATTCGGTCAAGCCGAAGAACTAACATTGTGACTTGAGAATTTTATATATATTTATTTATACAGCGCCAGTAGGACAGCATTTGGCATGTAGCAAATAAAAGGAATATCAATGCCAAGTAAGACTAACACTATCATTTAGAGACTTCTTGATTTCCTAAAGTGTGCACGATTTCAATGTTCCTCTCCAATGCTTAGATAAGCGATAAGATAATAATGTATGAGATTGTATTGCGCTAGCACAGCAACCGTCAATCACCTGCGATATCAAAAACAGACAAATATTTCGATTGAAAGACGTTATTGTTAAAGGTCGAAGTCCGTGCAAAGCCCAGTCAAGCTCAAATTAAATTATAGTTAACATTAAGATTCTGACTAGTTTGACCAAAAGACGTTTCCTCGCGTCCAGATAAAAAAATATTACTAATCTGTGAAGACATAAAAATTTAATAATAAATTAGTTGGAAATACATATTACTAATTTCAAGTTTAAATATAGTTTATAAAACAATTGAATCGAAATACAAAAAAATAATTATAAAAAAATTAATCAATGAATGTAGTTCAGTTAAGCATTTTAAAGTTTTATTTGTAAAATGTATTACGGTTGTCCTTTTGATAGTGCTAAATTAGTTAAAGAACTTAATCTCACTCAAGTCATGTCCGTCTGTTGGCGTAAACTAAGCTCAGGGGGTCTAGTCAAGACGGCTTAACAGTAGTGTATGTAGAAAGTCGAAAACTAAATTTGTATGAAAATGACAGTACCAACTGTCGACACTAGCTGTCATTTTCATACAAATTTAGTTTTTGGCTTTCTACATACACTACTGTTAAGCTGTCTTGACTAGAACCCCAGGTTTGACTTCGAGTATCGCTGAATACAAATATAAATAGTAATGGTTTGACATTTGGGTTGGATATAGACATACCCCCGGGTTTATTATACTTATTTTTTTTATTAAGGACGCTATTCTTGAATTTAAATTCAAAATAACTGCCAGATAAAAGCACTTGAATATGTGGTATATATTTTAATACTTCTTTTAATATGATGTGGGTATAAATTACCGTAATTATTACCATGATAATGATTATAGGATAACCAAGGTATTTCTGTTCAAAAGCTTATAAATTAGGTAATGACATATGGAATTGGCGTTTTGTATGTGAGGAACACAAAAGTAGATTTAGTTTAATAAAAAATAATATGTATTTAATTAATCAAAATATGTATCATTGCTATGTGTATTCTTTTGCCATCTTAATTCTTTTAGGTAGTTAATTGATCCCTTTACTAAAAACACCATTCGGACGGGAATAAAAAAAATCTTTGAAGATTATTTCGATTGCCCCATCAGAGTTGAATTTTTTACCTTGCAAGAAGTTTAATATTCTGTTGGAGCAAGGTGCTGGGAGTACGGTGAATGTATTAGATATTAGAATTGAAGCTCTTTTAATTTAGTAGCAGTCTGTTGTGCAGTGTGTGGTCTTGCATTCTCGTGAAGCAGTGGCCTAGAGCGATTGACCAGCCTGTGTTGTATAACAGCTAACTTTTCTATCATGGTTTGCAGTTGTTGACATAAGACATCTGCCGTAATCGTCTAGCCAGATTTAAGATAGATATACTGATCGAAAGGAAAAAGGATTTTTTTTATTGTTTTTGATATCGCTCATATTTTTTTTTTCTTTATTTGTTACTTTTTGTGGGTAAGTGTGTGTGTTATTATTTGTAATAAATGTTATGTCTTTTTTTAACCTTTCTTATTTTATGTAAATATACATATATATTTTTGAAATATAAGAGAATAATAATCCGATAATTGTCTTTACGAGTTTCAGGAGTTTTAGGAGATTTCGCTTCTTCATAAATTTTAGGACAATACAAACGATTTTCAAGCACAATGTTATGTTTCAATAATTATTACCAAACCTGTAACCAACACATAATTAAAGTGTTAATCTAATCTGATATGACAATCGTAATATCAAAATCGGAGATGGTTTGGATAGGGACTGATCACCTATTTGCCTATTGATTAACGAAACATGTGTCAAAGGCATGCACACACAGTGCTACTTTTAATGTTTTACTGCTACATACTCTTACATGTTCTGACCGACTATCCAATGTATGAATACGATAGGTTTAACACTGTCCAATGGGCCTAAAAGTAACGGAGACGAATTTAAAGGAAATAATGTTCAACAATAAATTAAGAGGCATCTTTTTGGGATTTGCTGTAATGTAATACTTAATAATATATACAAATAGTTAAAAGAAATAGGTAGTAGTGTTTTATCATCCGAGTTACCAATACCACTTATGTAAGCTATTTAATACCTCCGACGACTACATAGTCGAATTATCATAGAAATTATCTAGAAAATATTTATTAAAAAAACAATTATTTTACTGCGATAATGCTGGTGTAACTAATCTCCCTCCATCCCTCTCTTCTTATCTATCAAAAACAAGACACGTAAATTTATATATAGATCACAAAAGCAAATCACAAATAGCAACGTATTTTAGAATTGAACTGGATACAACACATTGCGAGAAACGGAATGAGAGATGTTTTATCATGTAAATGACTAGATACTGTTTACTTCTGCTCCCGGAATCCGTCTGTCATTAGCTTTGCTCTCGTATTTGCTAATATCAGCTGGATTCACCTAAGTTAATTTGTTCTAAATTATTATTTGAAAAAAATATAGTAATCTAGAATTAAAATATTGCACCGTCGCAAAAAGCTTCCAAAAAGCCAATTTTTTAATCCAGTTTGCCGACGGTGCATTTTAATTATCTTCATTAAAAATATTTACAGGAGGGAGAAATGCAGCGATTGGTCCATTAATTATTGGGAAATGTAATCACGAGCAATCTTGTAATAAATATATGACCTCACCAAAGCGTAATGAAAAAAATAATTTATGTAATATTGCGGTTGTTTATGGTCGATAATACTTTTTGACGCATTTTTAAGTTTGATCTTTGTTAACTATGTTTTTACAAATGTTGTGTAAAAGAAAAGAACTCGGCGATTATAAAGAGTGGCGGAGAGTTTATTGCCAGATCTTCCCTTCCGTTCTACGCCCTTGATTTGAGAACTGGCAGTCAGTGTAAAATTAGAAGCATTCAATGTATATTTCTTTTTTGACGTTCATAAGTGTACATTATGTTACCTACATGAAAAAATTATATTTGATTGATTGATAAATAATATATTTATTGCTACCTATTGCATAAATATGCAAAAAGTAACCTAATAGACGTTGTCCTGTACACAAGGCTTCAATAAAACTAAAATTGTAAGACTAAACCATTTCACTTCAATTGAACAAAATAAATTCATCAAAATAGGTCCTGTATTTAGAAATTTGATGACTAACACACGCAATTTGTATACAAGTCTTTGTTTGATATAATTACATCAATTCACCTGGTGAAATATTTCAAAGTTTCAAACAAGTATATATATTTTTCCAAACTATTAGATATTCATTAATGCTCATGAGAAATTATACAATGCTTTTCTTTGTACATCATGAAATTCCATTCAATTATACTAATTTGAATAAAATTATATTTAAATTAAAGAAACGCCGTAAACTCACTGACTATATTGTCTAAATAATTGTGTCGGGAAAGGAGTAGGTTCATGTGTGCGTTGCTTATGAGACAATTGTGGTAAAATAAATTTAAAATTAAAACGTAATATTTTAATTTATTGAAAAGAGTCTTTTTTATTCTAATTTGCTTCTGAATATTTCTCCCAATTCTTTATTTCCGGGAGCATTCTTTTTCTTGTAAATATCCAACTCTGAACAACGTTTCAACCAGGCATACAGATGAGGATACCTGAAAAAAGAAGTCATATCTATCTAGTCAGATTCAGATCACCTTGATTTCCATTTTTTAACGTTACATATGTAGTCTTAGCAGTCAGCATAATTAAGAGCAAAACCATTAATTATTTTGCATATTTCAACTGAATATTGCATTATAAAATTATGTATATTTTGTATGATTTATTTTATTAGAATTAATTAATTTGTTGTATATAAATATGACAAATGTTCTCTGTTTAATGAATTTTCATGTTGACTTACTTCTGAGAATCAATAGGAATTAATTCGTTCAAGCCACTGATACATGCCATGCAGGAGATATCAGCAATTGTGAACTGTTCTCCTGCTAACCAGGTTTTAGTTGCAAATTGGTTTGTGAGCTCGTACGCAGATGTGATCTTCTCCACGGCTTCATCAGTCAGTTTTTTACCCCCTTGCAAGACAACTTTACTCTGCAATGATTTAATTATTTATTACAACGTTACACCACATAACCCATATATACAATTAAAAAAATACTTGTATGTACTTATGTAAAGGCTAGGAAAGTTGGAGGAAAGGAAGTTATACTTCTTTGGCGTAACAAGATAAAAATCTTTTCAAAAATGTTATCCTTATTTTTGCAGAAAAACAACACACTAACAATGGAAAAAACTAAATTGTTGACTATAGTTAACTCAAGGGTGTCGGTTTTTTGTAACGTTGTGCGCGCCTACCGTCAAAATTTACTCCCATGAATTTTGCCTAAAGCACCAAAAGAAGTATAAGTACTTAAATGAAATTCAAGAATGTGATTTACCTCAAACTCAAAAATATCTTTATTCACATAGGTAAACATGTACACTTATGAACGTAAAAAAAAAACAAATTAAATTAATTGTAAATTTACATTTACAACCAGTTCGCAAGTCAAGGGCGTAGAGCGGGTAAGCTACGGGGAACACAATAGTGACCGAAGATATAAGAATTGTAAAAAAAGTTACTACCATATGCTGTAAATTACATCTAATGGAAAGATACTTACAAAACCACATTTTAATGCTGGAAATAAGATACCACTGTCAAAGTGCAGACGTTGGTCAACAATAGCTCTAAGTTTAGGTTCACTTGGGTAGAGAGAGTCATCCTTCGCGTATTTGTTTATTAAATATAACGAAATAGCGTGACTGAAAATAAAAGGTCATGTTAAATTTAACAGAGAGATACTGTATTAACTACACAACTACTATGTGGAAAAATGATCTTCGAAGAAACACGATGGCGCGATTGGTTAGTTTGTTGTCCAAACGGAAACACAAATCATGTCGGTGAACTCAAAATCATTAAAAGTTCATGTTCAATTTAATTGAGAGATACTGTATTAATTACACTACTACTATTAGGAAAAAATGATCTTCGAAGAAACACGATGGCGCGATTGGTTAGTTTGTTGTCCAAAGGAAAACACAAATCATGTCGCTGAACTCAAGATTATTAAAAGGTCATGTTAAATTTAATTGAGAGATACTGTTTTAATTACACTACTACTATTAGGGAAAAATGATCTTCGAAGAAACACGATGGCGCGATTGGTTAGTTTGTTGTCCAAAGGGAAACACAAATCATGTCGCTGAACTCAAGATTATTAAAAGGTCATGTTAAATTTAATTGAGAGATACTGTTTTAATTACACTACTACTATTAGGGAAAAATGATTTTCGAAGAAACACGATGGCGCGATTGGTTAGTTTGTTGTCCAAACAGAAACACAAATCATGTCGCTGAACTCAAGATCATATAAGATAATTAAATGCAGATCATTGCTTCCTTTTAAATTTTGTTGTCTCAATGTCAAACAGCTGTGCGATTAGCATGAACATTACGTAAAATCGAACAGATATCGTAAAAAAAAAAAAAGATAGTAGTAATAGATAAGTATCGATCGTCAGAAACTAATCATTTGTTAGGCGTTTATGAAGCGAACGCATCATCCCAATAAGATACGCGTAGCAGAGTCAATACTTTCCAACTGTCAAAATGAGACATTAACGCATAAGGATATTTTACCAAACTACGGTTATGTTTAATGTAGATTTTCTGAATTCAATCCAAAAGTTTTGAATCGAAAGCAAATATTTATTTTAATTTTTTGCTTAGAACTATATTATCGGAATCATAAACACAATCAAGAGGACTATATTACAATAACCAATAGAAAAATAAAAACTTCGTAATCGAACCACGAATAACTATTCATTAAAAAGGCAAAATTCATCAGTGCTATGCCTAAACAGAACATTCTTAAAAGTACAGTCCGAATTTTATTATACGGATGATTTTATTTAATGTTCGTCTATAAAAAACATTAACTTCTTAAGCGTAATACAAATAAAAAAAGCCTAACTACCTGTCTCCAAGGACGAAGTCGTTGTCTACCAACGTAGGCACAGTGTGTTGTGGATTGATCTGAATATAAGAAGGTAAAAATAAATTACCATCGGCTCATATTTTTAATTATTTGGTTTTATCTATCAACCGCAATCTACAGCGAGAATAACGTCATTAATAGTTTGTCGAAAACATTGTTATCATATCATGTTATTATGACTATCGACATGATCTAGAAGTCTAAATTAATTATTCAAATAATTTAAAAAGATTACTTTCTTAAACTCCTCTGTAAATTGCTCTCCCTTCATGAAGTTCACGTCAACTAATTGTACTGGCAGTTTCAGGTGTTCGATTACCATTAGGACAGACCTGGCAGGAGCACTTACATCGCATTTATACAGCGTTAGGACCATGATTGGTAGTTTTATCTAAGAAAAACAATAATATTAGTCGAGATTGAAATAAATTTAATTATATAACAGAGTTTTTTATATGAATATTATAAATACTACTTTTCTTTAGCCTTTGCGCACAAACCAGTAGTAATATATATAATAGTATATATATAATAATAGTTATATGTACTTGCTGACGAGACTTACCATTAATGAACTGGATTATTAAATGTATTTTTTACTATTGTAATTTAATTAGCTTAATCAAAATAACCAATATATTATAAGAAAATTAAAAAAATCTCTAGTCCATCTCACGTCTGTGACAAGTGACTTTCACTGCATAAGGCATATGACTTAAAGGCATTGCGTTTTTTTCGTATGTATGTATAAAAGAAATGTATTAGAGCAATTTCTGAAGCAAACTGTATTGATAGTTGCGTGCCTCTATTTAAGAAACTTAAAATTTTATCACTTCCATGTATTTATATTCTATAAATATCCCTATTCGAAATATACATATTTTTAAATCGAATGTAGAAGTCGAAGTAAGAAGTAGTCATGGGGAGAAATTGGCTGTGCCAAAAATAAATTTAGAACTGTTTCGGAAAAAACACCTTTTGTATGGCAATTAAAGTTTACAATAGATTACCAAAAGAATTAAAAGACATTCCGACTAGACTCTTTAAAAAGCGACTTAGTGCATTACTTTTGTAAAAAATGTACTATTCAATAAATGATTATTTTGATGAATAAAGATGAAAGAAATGAAAGATGAATTTGCGCGCCATTGTGTGTGGCAGAATATGGGAACGACTTACGATTATACCACCTTAACATTTTATACCATATTCTTGCAATAAATAAATTATTATTATTACAATCCTACAACATTTTATTTCTTATATACCAATAAGCAAACCTCACATTAGGTTGCAATTATTAATTGTAATTATTATATGCCTGGCGAGGTCTTGGCGCGCTGGGACGTTCCACGAGATCGATAGAAATACGAAGATCATCTAAACAACACTCTTATCACATAAATGTCTAGATAGTCTCTACCACGACTGAACTCAAAACGAACGTTTACAACCGATATTTTTAAAGTATTTCTATGTATTAATAAAAATTATTCGATACAACTGCGTATTAGAGAAATAAAAATTCGCTGTGACTAACAGCTATGCTTTTTTATATAAAACAGGGGGACACGGAGGCTCACCTGATGTTAAGTGATACCGCCGCCCACGGACACTCAATGCCAGATATTTTATTTAACTTAAATAATTTTAACTTCATCAATCAGTACTAAATGCTCAGTAACAAAAATACATACCACTTGGTGACAAAGCCATGAATTAACTAAACAAGTATCAGTGTCGGCGCTAGAATTATATTATTTAATCACTATGATAAATTATAAATCGAGGCCGTGCAGATTTTTTGGACAGATTTAGTTTTCTGTTTATTTATGCTAAATTAGCTAAAATCATTAAATGTTTCGAATCGCAATAAATTATGGTTTGTTATATGTAAGATTTTTTTAGACAATTTCAAATAATTTATCATCGTTTGAGGACTGAAATAAATAATCAAAATTAGTGAGGTTCAGTACGCAGAAATCGCAACGGCCTAACTCATGTTTACATTCATACATAGTACGGACCAGTATTTTTAGTTCAAAAAATATCAATTAATAAAGCTAAGCTATATTTTCTGAATTTTCATCATTGAACAGTAGTGGTGAAGCATTTTTCATCAAATTAGTAATTCAATTCTTTTATTTACGACGTAAACACTTTTGTGAAATTGGAAACAATTTTCATTTCGGAGTGAAAATTTCGAATCGGCAATATTTTAAAGAATGGCCTATCGACGTCAATAATTTCTACTTTTAATGAATGCAATAAATTAAACTGTACTATATAAATTAATCATAAGGTGTGCAATCTGCAAGAATTGTTGTCATCGCAATTATCTCAAACTGAACTAACTACAGGACTTATTTTTGCTTTTACATCGAATTGTCCCCTATGTATTGTCGATGTTTCTAAAATAGGACAAGGTTAGATAATTGTAACGAAACTTAAACCTTGGAGAAAATGTCTCTCTTTTATTTTAGTTGAAGTTAACAACTCATGTTTGAACATCGCAGACAGAAGCAGCATCTGTCGCCTCCAGTTTCTGTACGGAGCCTTGCAAAGTTTAAGGCTGACAAATTTTCACTTTTTTAACATTCCTTCAGTCTTACCAACTAAGGATCGTCACCTGTGTTTGTATGGATAGGTACGGGAGTTGGCTCAAGATTACTGTCTTCTAAAATTAACTTCCAAGAATACATCTCAAAAGCATTAGATTCCCGAGCCCATATTGTGTAATGTCAATATGGTTTTGGACATGATACCGATCCCCTTTTTCTTCCAAATGTTGTCTAATCGTGTTACATAAATGTTTATTGAAATAAATTATTCATTTATTTATCACTAACATCGAAAACAATGTCCATTATATCCAATTACCATTTAATGTACCTACTAAATATCTAGTATTTAAGTATTTCTTTTTGCATGTAAACCTGCCTAATATTTTACGATAGCATATACCTATGGTACGAAAATCTTTTTGTTACGGAAGAGCGTGGCCTCCTAACACAGGTGTTTTTACACTTAATAGAAGGTCGCAACCATAAAATGTTTTTTGTACCGTTTTTGTTAAAGAAATAAAATATTTTTCATTTCATTTTTCATTTTCATGTGTCTGCCTAAAAATATAAGAAATAATATAACATCACAAATGTAACACACATACACATCACAACAGAAGTAAATCAAGGGAAAAAATTAATAAAGAACCACAAAATAAAAAATTATAATAACAAAAAGTTATAATAAAAATAATAACCAAAAGAACTTACGATAACTTGGCAGACTGTTGCTAAAACACATCAATATTTTCATCGATGGTAAGAGCGAGATAGCCTATTCACTGGACCATTTAATGTAGCAGGTAGGAACGTACTTATAACAAACTACTAATTACTATTGAATCGTCAATCGTCTAGCTACTTGCAGCTTAGGGGGGTTATATGAAATGAAATTTATGCAAAACATGACATAAAACTTAGGCAAGGAAACTATTGCCTTTCCGATGACATATTGATATAAGTAAAGCAAAAAAGACACTATTATTACGACAATAGAATTCCAAGAATTCGAAATCAAAACGATTTTCCAAGCCATCTAGGTGTATTACTAGAAACTAGTTTGTTGAATACTGAATGTCACCGTCTGTATGCCTATTATATATAATTTCAATATCTAAATGTAGGTGGCGCTAAAACGGAAAATTTTGTTTTAATAAAACTAAATTAAGATTTGTATTCTGTTAAGAGTTCTACATGATTTTCATTTTAACTTATTATCTAATCTTATTAGATAACCAATTTTCTAATCTTCTTTGGAGTTTAATAGCGTATAATAGCTGTAGGATCCTTTCAGTATCTGTAACAAGTATTTTGAGTATTTTATATGTGCGTTAAATAGTGTATTTATGTTTTTTTAGATTTTTAATACTTTAGCTAAGTGTAAAGTATTAAAAATCTACCAAGGAGAACACTAATATATTGTCTGTTTCATCTTTAAATATTTCAAAATATGCTTTCTATTCTTTCAGTTTTCAAAACAGTAATGAGATTGGGACTGGTAGTCTTCTTATGGGGTATAGAGAAAATAAATAACTGCATTGGTGAAATTACCGACCTACATTTGTTTAATCGACCAGGTACCTTATTACTCGAAAGATGTTTCGCTGAAAATTGAAACCACGAGTGTGAAAGATGTGATATACTTAATAAAACAATATTAAATGTCAATCTTAAAAAATATTTGTTTAAAAAGAACAACAAATTTTACATCATTTACCGTGACGAATGTTGAAAGTGTTAGTCTTGTAAATGGACCAGCAGTAAAGACGATTGTTTTATTCAGTTGCCCTCCAAGTAATAAAACACTGCGTCTTATCTTCACACCATGAGACCACCAAGCACTTTTGTAAACACCGTCATCTAATTTCAAACTCTAAAACAAAACAACGTCTCACAATAAAAGCGCTTCTATAGTTCTCAACGATAAGGTAAATCATTAAAAATACGATAGATGGCTCTGAAATCTAGTAAAATGTTTATTTCTCTATAGGTATTTAATAAATTACCTATATTAATATTCATTCGAATGCAGCTAAAGCCCTCGTCTGGTAACCTTTATAATGTGTTTTATACCTCCGAATTTAAAAAAATGCCGAAGACGCCGATTTAATACCAACTTGAAAAATAAACTCACAATTTATAAAAATAATTGGAGCACATCGTTCGAACGATACATTTCTTTGTCGATTTTACTGATATACAGTCTCTCCTCAGTCAAGTTATCCTTCAAAACTTTATAAACCTTGCTTATATGTAAATGTGACACTGTTTCCAAATAAAAAAAATATCTTTCGACTTAATTCTTGAACTTACTGTGTATAAAACAGTATTGCTATGCCAGCAGTACAGGAACAGCTGAGCAATTAAAGCTATTAAATATTCCGCAATCCATATTCGTTGGACAGTTGTGGTGCCTTCCTGAAAAACATAATGTATTACTTGCGTTTTATTTACATAACATAGCTTTGAACAAAAGACTTGGCGATAAAAAAATGGCGGAGAGTTTATTTCCAGTTTTTCTCTCCGTTCTACGCCCTTGATTTGATAACTGGCAGTTAATTTAAAATTGGAAGCATTTAGCATTTAATATGTATTTCTTTTTGACGTTCATACGTGTACATTGTCTTACCTAAATGAATAAATGACTTTGATTTGATTTTGTTTAAGTAATTCTTGTCGGTCAATACTCCTCAGCCTCTTGAGCAATTCTTACTTAGTAATTCTAACCAATAGGGACCTAAGCAAAAGTAACTCGTAACTAGGATTAAGCAATCCATTTCCAAACAAAATCAAAACATCAGGTTGCAGCCTTCCTGGCAAAATAAATTGGATCCGCTCCAAAAGCTATACTACCTTTTATAATCTAAAAGTTTTTCTCTTAAGTATAACTTACCGTCGATAATTGAACTGCACTCGCACAAATCATAAGTGAACAAATGATGATGTATAGAAACATCACTGGAGATAGGAGAGAGTTCAATAATTTTGAATACCTGTAAATTGCAATTGAAACAATTAAACTGTTATTCAAATGTTAAAGTAGTAAGTGAAAATCGTAGTTTTTTTTAAGTATATTAAAATGAATCTATAATAGGAGGTAGCTATGGAGCTATGGTTCAATACGTAGCTCAATTGTAAAAATTGTGACCAAATGTATCGCGTTTATGATAATGTTATAAACAATAATCGCATTTTAAAACTACACGACTAGGTCTAGCATTATAATTGAAATTAAATTAATTTTTTCACTTAGTGTAACAGAATATATGATTTTTTTTTTAATAGAATAGGAGGCAAACGGGAAGGAGGCTCACCTGATGTTAAGTGATACCATGGACACTCTGAATGCCAGAGGGCTCGCGAGTGAGTACCGGCTTTTTAAGAATTGGTACGCTCTTTTCTTGACGGACCCTAATAATATGCAATTAATAAAAAATAATTAGATAATTACTTGACTAAATTGATATGATGATAATGACACTTCTTGATATTTGACACAGCTTCTTCATAGCTTAGAAAATTATTAACGTCTCCAAATAACATTCTACACTTTACTTTTAAAATCTCAAGTTGACCCGAAAAAAACGTCATCAAAACAACTGAATTCGAATCATAAGTTGCAACAATACCGCCTCCATAGAAACAGATCAATGTATGCTCGATAACCATTATCACATAGCCAAATCCCCTCGACTTGTCAAAGGGAACCCAGGAGCTCATTATCTCTGGATACGGCGCTGTTCCATTAATTATTCGTTCTCTATTCATAGGAGACGAGAGAAAGCTCACTAAAGGTGCTAAAATCACTGTAAAAACGGTAGCGGCAACTAAAGACCAGTAGAAATACGTCACAAGTCTCGAATACTTCCTATATTCCCGGCTTATATGCTCCGTTGACTTGTCTTTCGATTGACTCAATTCCGTCAAAGATACGAAGTTCATTACATTTCGCCAATCATTCTGCCAATACACGAAAGATCCAGCTTTAACAACACACACAGTACTGAGCATCGATATAGACAAATTTCGTAAAGCCAAATCTAATTTAGACCGAATAAACCACAGTTCAACGTATTGGCTAATTACGAAAAGCGTCGCCAGAATGTGGACAATAATGTAGACGACTGGTTTTATGCCTCTTTCTGCTTGCCACATTCCCCAAGCCCTTAAACCTTTAAGTGTTGGACCTAATAAAGGATGTAAAGGGTCTTCGAGCTTTGTAAGCATCTTGAGTCTTGTCTGCGAAGGTATAGAGAAATGTGTCTAGCGTGTTTTGGCCAAGGCTTTTAAAAGAAGGTAGTATGACTTTCGTCGCGGCTTTACTTAAACACATGATTTAAATAAAAAAAAAACTACTTCAGAGGTGTCAAGGGACAACCGGATGGAACGTAGTTCCTTTCGATTAATTAGTGAAGGAATTGTAATAAAATTTTATTTTTATAAAGTTATTAGTATAACTTTTTTTTTATTATTAATAAATATGTAATATAAACTTAATCAGTAGGCCAATTTTAGTAATCAGAGTGCCCAAAATTATTTTTTTGTATTAATTTATTGTGTTTCATTTTCAGAACAAATCTGAAGGTAGAGACAGACATCTTTGACATTTTTTTAAATTTTTTTAAGAAAACTTTCCGTTTCAACAAAGAGATGTCGCTAGCTTCGTCATTGCAACTATTCGTCTTAGTTTTTTCCGTCTAGGCCCCTTTCGCAACGCGCTAAGGAACTTCGTTCCAATAATAAACATAAAAATAGTTCTATGATAGCTTAAGTTATGGGTAACAGAGACCGTAATACACGGTACATTATTTTCAAGGTATTTAATTTATACGACTTTATATAAATCTTGTGTGTTTGTAAAACTCCTCCTCAACCGCTGGATTGATTTAAGTGGATTCGAGAATGGTTTAGATTTACAATCCTGTTTTTTTAATTTATTTATGACATTTGTAATGGATAACAGGTCCGCTAGTATCTGCGATATCAAATGTCTGGCAAGACAAGCCTTGCAGACCAAAGAATGTGCAAGGTGCAACGAATGAAGAGAATACGTGATAAACGGATTTGACAAGAATTATATTTTTGTATATTGATAAAGGAAATTACTTATAATAGTTTGGGCGGGCACATGTCAATATTTTTACTAGAGTAATAAATTTTTGTTATTTGTACTAAATGGTATGAAATTTAGCGCGACACATGTAATTTTCTTACATAAGGTAAATTAAAGTAATTGCCAGTTTGCAATATTGGATAGGTTGTTTTGTTTAAATTGCTAGTCGTTAAAACAGTATTTTGTTTTTTTTTCATTAGGTATATATATGTGTGTGTGTAAATTAGAAACATTTAGGGTCTCTTTCACAATTTCAAGATAAGTTTTTTATTATTTATTGGTAGGATAAACAGTATTTTTAGGTTTCACGACTGACAGATAGCGCTATTCGTCGTGAAACGTCTAAGCGTTATACATATATACTAATATCTTATTTGGAACTTTTATCTTTCAAATAATTTGTGTTATGCATAGCTATTTGGTACTTTATCCATACATTGTGAAACAGGCCCTAAATATAAGAATATTCACTCTTTTGTCGTTCAAAATGTACACTACATTGTGTTACCTATATGAATACATGATTTTGAATATAGAATTTCTAAAATTAGCCTGATTATTAGTAAATGTTGCACGGGTTCACATACCCACGCTGCATGCATAATATGATTAGCAGTAGTCCAATTTTTTGGTTTATTTTTTCACTGACAATATTTAGTGCGTTCTTGAGCTTAAATGAGTGCTTAAGTAGAAAAAAGGTACTCAGTAACGTGGGTTGTACTGAAAGTAATGAGAGGTTGCCCTAAGCATTATCTGCAACAACTGTGAACACACAGTCAAGGTCATTAATAAGGCGGCACGGTCATACCGTAAGCCACACTCAAATTTAATTTTAATGTATATTTTGATAACTGCCTAGTTGTACTGTAGTTTAAAATTATGTGTTTTATGAGGAACGTAATTATTATAAAAGGAATGCATTTTAAGGGGCATTATCTACTTTCAAACGCTTGAGACAACCTCGTTCCACGTCTTTGTGCTCCTTTCTTTTTATAGTCATTAAAGCAATTTCCAAGCCAGTGTAAATGTTTTTTTAACTGAGTTTTTTAAATGAGTTCATAGTAACATCAATTTCTTCTATAGTGTATTTTTTACACATTCAAATGAAAATAAATTTAATCAGTAGATAACATCGCGATAATCCTCGTATACGAAACGTTTGCCAATTTATTTAAATAAGTATTTATTATTAAAAAACAAAAGATAAAATAATTGCATGTCAGCGGGGTATAGAACGTAGTATGCTAAATATTATAAAAATGCAAAAAATAAGGCACACTAAAATTAGAAATATAACCAAGGCAAGAGATGGATTAGAACACGCTCAGTCACTTAAATGGAGGTGGGCCGGATATGTGGCGCGGCTACGTGACAAGAGATGGACGAAAACGGTTACCACTTGGGCGGGTCCACAGGGAAAAAGAAAGAGAGGTAGACCTGTGGCTAGCTGAGAAGACGAAATAAATAAAACAGCTGGTCTCAACTGGATCCAAGTAGCCCAATCGAGAGAGGACTGGCTATCTTTGGAGGAGGCCTTCACCCATAGAGGAGTTCTTACAGAAAATAATAGTTTAAAAATAAGAAAAACTAACACAACTAAATTTAGGATACAAATTTAATTACTAACAAAACTAACACTAGTATGTAAGTAAACTTAATTAATGTAACTTGTTCTGCTGTAAGAATTAAAAGGCTTTTTTATTTTTATTTTATTTATTATTTAAGTATTTATTAAATCTATATATATAAGTTTTGTTTCTCATTGCATTTGAACGGGTCAAATGAAATAATATAACTCTATTCACAGAATAACAATCCACTGAATAATTTGTTATGCAAACTCTTTCCTACTTTTAAACTTATGATACACTGTTCAAACGAACTTTGAGCATTATATTTTAGAACTCCCTTTGATGACTTTTACTTTAATTAACAATTATGGCTTAAATCATAAAAACGTTAACTGTGTGCTCAGCGAATTATATTAATTATCTAATTAGTTAGGGATGAATACGCCTCGTTAAGTTTATTACTGAATATTTGATTGGATCGTAAAAGGGATTTAAGCACGCAGATACATCCTTGATAGACAATTTATTATATCTCCAAAATCTTGAAACTAATATTATCACTAGGTACTATTTTAAAGTATAACGCAAAGACATCGATCGCGTCTGAGTGTCTGTGTATTCACAAAAAGTCGAGATAGGTGTGGGTATAAGTTGTCAAGATTTGTCAAGCAAGTCAAAGTTGCTATTCAAATTTATTTGACACGCATTAATATTAGGTCCTTACATATGAATTGGGAAGATTAAAAACCGGCAAACGCGCATAGGCTGCTGCGTTACATTACTGAACCGGCACAATAATGAAGGTATTTTAAACTGAATCATTACCTGTGATGAAAAATGGACTCTTTACGATAATCAGAAGCCCTCAGCGTAATGGTCAAGCGAAAATTAACCCCAAAAAAGTTACTTGTAAGCGTTTGGTGGACTAGTGCCGGTATTGTTCATTGCAGTTTTCTCAAATCTGGCCAGACTATTACGGCTGATGTCTATTGTCAGCAATTGCAAACCATGATGGAAAAGCTAGCGGCGATAGCTAAACAATCGCTCCACGTCACTGCTACTTCACGACAACGCTAGACCACACACTGCACAACAGACGGCTACCAAATTAGAAGAGCTTCAATTGGAGACATCCTCCGTACTCCCCGGACCTTGCTCCAACAGATTAACATTTTTTTGCAAGTTCTTGCAAGGGAAAAAATTAAACTCTGATGGGGCAGTCCAAATCACCTTCACAGATTTTATTGATTCCCGTCCAACTGGTCTAATCTAGTCGCTGGCTGACCAACACCGAAGAGATGAAAAAGTTGTATATGTCCTTAGCGGTCGTTATATAGAAATTGAGTAATCCTTAAAATAAGTAATATTACTATAATAACCTAAATTTTAACCGAACTTAAAGTTCACAAACGTCAATAAAACATGCGAAACTTCGATTCAATTTGAAGTGTCGAATTGTAATTTAACATCTTCAAACTTTGCGAAACTGAAAATTAATTACCAAGATTCCAAACTTTACGGCCAAAATGTCAAAATATGGTTATTAAACTATTATAAACTGTAGATTTAACTGACTTTGCTGAATAATATTTTAGGTTAATCTTGAATTGTTATTGTAAATATGTGCATTACGATACTATGTAGTATTCGTTGTGGGTAAGCTAATAGATAGAGAGAAGATAAGCTTGAAACAGTTATTAACTATTTCTCCTTTTTTAATTTATTTTTGAGAATAATAGAATAATATATCTAGTTCACCAAGATTAGAAAACTGCTTTGTATAAATGTATCCATAGCATTCTTGCTTAGGAACGCGATAAAGGAATATAAAAGCAGTTTTTCTATTTCCTTTTTTGTCGATTAACGTTAGGCTATCTTGCCCGCTCTACGCCCTTGACTTGCGATCTGGTAATAATCTGTAAGTTTACTATTAATTTAATATTTTGACGTTCATAAGTGCTAAAGCTAAGCTATTTTGTTTGTTTGTTTATTTATTTAACTGACTGCGTAGTCGATTTATTAGCCACGGTGGCAAAATACTTCAACGTTCTCTCGCCATATACGTTGTTTGCTCTCGACGTAGAGCCGAACTTGCGATATCGCTCGGGTCTGAACGTCAAGCTCAACTCGTTTTTTATGTTATCGAGAGAACCGCGAAAATGAAATCACTTAGAGTTTCGACCGTGTTCTTTTCAAATAAGGATAAAAATACCAAATACTTCATAAATCACTCAGGAACGACTACGTTAGGTAATTTTAGTTAGTACGTTTTTAAATAAGAAACTATGAAATGAATGATGCCATTTTTGAAAAAGTGGAACAAAATCGGCTTATCAGTAGTTACTAGGCAGCTCAAGAACTGGGAATAGGTCACAAAACAGTTTAGGTTACTCACGATATCACTGAAATAAACCCTAATGAACCGTGTACTCATTTGTGATTCTTTATTATGACATAATGAAACCGAACCATTTTAGAAGAGGCTGGTGATGAAAAATACAAAGGTATATAAAGGTCGGTCAGGTTTCACAGACTATGACGAAACCCGGGTTAACTCGCACCATGCGGTGATGCCGTGTGTGTGGTGGGATTGGAAGGGCATTATTCACTATGAGCTGTTACCACCAGGCATGAGCCACGAACTATACTTAAAACAGCTGATGAGATTAAAGCCAGAAATTGAGAGAAAGCGGCTGGAAATTATCAGCAGAAGGGTTGTAGTTTTTCACCATGATAACGCTAGTCCTGATACATCTTTAGCCACACAGTAAAAATTAAAAGAGCTTGGCTAAGAGGTGTTCATGCATCCGCCGTATAGTACTGACCTTGCACTTTGATGTTTCCACCGGTTTCGCTCTCTTCAGAATTCTTTAGGCAGTGTCAGGTTAACATCACGAGATGACTGCCAAAACCAATTGTCGCGGTATTTTGTTTAGAAGCCCCATTTCTATAGCAATGGGATCGTGTCCCTACCTATAAGATGGCAAAAAAATATCGAACAAAATAGTACCTACATAATTTAGTTAAATGTAAAAATATTAAAAAATGTGAATTTTCTTAAAAAATGCGAAGAAACCTTTTCCCCAACCTTTTATTTATATTTAGTTCCTGGCAATTTGTCGTCACTAGCCAATTATGTATATAAGCCAAGGGATCTGATCGGATTGTCCCTTATATAGGATTAAGAAGATGTATTGACATCTTTGTCCTAACGAAATTGGATGGGCCTTTTATTGTCTGTAAGGAATTGTGTACAAAGCCTACCTTACACTTTTTTGTAACCTTTTACGCTGCTCAATATCCATCATATATCATCTTTAATAATTAAATTAACTTGAAAAGGAATACAATATATAAATTTACAATATATATCGTACAGTAACATAAATTATATTCAAACGATGTTCACTGATTATCGCGATGCCTAGGTTTCAAAAGCCGCGGTTATAAAGTCGTGTTTTTCTATTAACAAGAATATTCTAAATATAGAAACAAAACTGATCAAGTATTCAATAGTCGTTTATAAAAGATTGTTTTGTGTATTAAGGTTCTTTACAACATTTATTTGTTACACAGTATGAAGACGATAGTTGTTGAATTTAAACACACTACAAACATAAGTATTTTTTTTAATTACCACTGTTATTCTATGTACTACATGCAACAGTGGCATAATAGGATCGTTTGTAGAAATTGCCTCACTGATGGGATAAATTGCTCTTAAACGCAGCGGTGTGTGCAAGTTACATTCACCAACATATATAAACTGTCTGTACGTAAAACTCGCAAAACCTACTTTACGTTTTTTCGGTTTATATATTATCGCAGTTATTGCAATTTTATTCTAGTTTAATATTTAAAATTGTTATCTGACGTTGTTGATGGTATATGTCGTTATTAGGTTCTTGCATATGAAATTGAGGTTTTGACGTACTGGCCACTTTGGCCTAAAATATCTCTTGTTTGGTTAGGAATTCCAAATTATTGAAGTGAAACTTCTTTATCGGCGTTCGATAAAATGTGTTCGTGTACGTGTACAGACGTAAGAAGTGAAACTCCTAAAGACCTTATTTTTTTGACGATCTGAAATGAAATTATTTTTATGCAACTTTACAGAAATTGGTTAAATTAAGTTAATTAAAAGTTAAATTAAATTAATTAATACATCAGGTGAGCCGAGCCTTCTGCCCGTTTTCCCTGTTCTATAAAAAAAAATAAGTTAAATTAGATAAAGTTTAAAATAACTTCTTTCATGGGAGAATTGGAGGTGTTTAGTTTCCCTTTCTTTGGGCTTTTTTGTCGCACTCATTCCGTTTCTTTAGCCAGTTCTTCATCGCCCGTCTCTTACTGAATTAATTCAGCAGCTGCATTGTTCCTTTGTGTAAGGGGCTGAGCCATTCGTTTTGATAGAGAACTCATTCAGTTGATAGAGAACACATTCCAGGACTCAGCATCGGGCTCTATCCTTCTTCACTTCAGCCACTAGTAATTGCTCGTTTTGGGTCTAAGTTTTAATAACACGACAGATGACATCATAAATTTAATATAATAATTAAAATTATAAAGATACAAAATATATTAATACCATTAAATTTATAATGAAGTAAGTGATTTTATATCAAAAACAACAATGTTTTTTTACAATTAATTGTTTCTAAACGATCTTACGAACGCGGTCAAGGATTTTCTGTCTCCCAATAAACTGTCGGACTATAAAGCGTGTTCCTATTCTGCATAGCTCCTGTACCAAGAAGATTCTTCATGTTTTCACTGTATCCTTATACACGTAATACATTAATGGAATGCTAAGAATTGTTGGCCAAGTGGCTTGAGCGTATTTCTCTCCACCTTGAGAGAAATCACGGCTGTGCACTAATTGATTTTAAAACATCGTAGCGAAACCGACTTACCTTAAACCCAAATATCGCCGCCTTCTGTGCTTGACAGTGTCATCATCAAGAAAGAAATATACATATCTAAGTACAAATTACATTTACAAATACATATAACAACATACATACAATACATAGTACAAGTTAATATTTTCTTTATGGACATGTAACTTTTTATTAACACGGACAGGCACGTTTGACAGGAATGATAGCCGTGGATGTACATATTGTCATTAGGACTGGCGAGGGAGTTTGTGATGTTTCAAAAATTTGGAACACTTTTTTCTTAGGATCCTGAAATTCATAAAACTATGTCTAAAGTAAAGCCCAGATTTGCTCCAAGTCAAAACCTTTTTCCTTAATGACAGAGCTCTTTCATAATTCTTGATGAATACAACTAGGATTAAATAAAATTGTTCATATTCTAAACAATAAAAGAAACAAAAATTAGTTGGTTCCAAAGTACACATTTATAATTTAAATTGTATTTTTAACAAACCCTATTTTGTACAGCCTGTATATTTCGCGGAAATTTAATTAATCCCAAGTGTTCCAGGAAATTGCTCGCTAAAAATTTGTACGCAATTACTTTTACTTGTCGAATTAAATGTTTCAGTGAAATATCAATAATGATACCATTATGTTCCCCAAACAAACAAATGTAGGAGTATCCGTATGAAACCTGTGTTATTTAGAGTAGATACAAAATTATTAACAAGATAATATTATAATAAACAGGGTTTGCGTGTTCTAATAAACCTGTAAATATTAGCATTGGTTGATAAAACTAAATCGCTCTAAATTCAATCATTTAATCATAAGTCTCTAATAGTCTCTTTCTATCAAGTGATTGCGCAGTAAGGAAAAAATTGTGTTTGCTATATGCATTTCTAATTAGTAGACACAGTTATAACAATTGCTCAACAACACGTATTTGTGATAGATATAAACCTAATATCGAATATATGGTCGATGCCTTCAGCCCGTTACTGAAACTCCTTATGCAGTAAAAGTTTCCAAGCTTTTGTTTCTTTCTTTCTTTTTGAAGAGTAAGGGACTTGAATAAGTTTGTTATTTCTTAGAAACGAAGGCAATACTTACGATATTTGCCGACGTAGCTCTGAACCTATAAATAAATAGACTAGACAAGTCAATATTTAGTCTCGACACGCAATTCGCATAAAAAAGTACTACATTACTTTGAAAGGCGTATAGAGGTCAAATATTTTGCCAAAAACAAGCCAACAACTGCCTGATATCTGAAAAAAGTCCTGTTAAGTACTTCAATGGACTGGTTTCCTAAAGATAATGTTATAAATTATCCATACTGGTGTTTCTGAAGCGTTACTAAAATCTTTATGCGTACGTGTTTGAAAACTTTTTCTATGTTTAGTAAAGTTAATATCCAGAAAAGCTAAGTTTTTGATGGATTGAAATGATAGTGAAAAAGAGTACAATAAATACCATTCAAATATGATATATGCCTATTGTAATAGAATATTACATTTAAACAATTTAAGGTCGATATAAAAAGACTATCTGATCTTACATATACATCATAAATGACTAATTCAGTTGCAACAAATTATTCATAATTGTATTTCAAAGACTTTGTTTTTTGGAGTCGGCATGCCATGAAAATAACTAATTGAAAATATTTAAAAAGTTAGTTCACATCAGTCACAATACATATATGCCGTATACGTACGTGAACTTCTTACATATAATAATACCATACTAAATATTACCAATGGTACCTATTTCTAACAAGTAATAAAAACTAGGCCTACGTATTAATTCTAAGCTAATCTCCTCTGAATGCAGTCACTTGAAAATAAGGTTCAATAAAAACCTAGTATGTTTTTACTACCACGTAATTCTCGTCTGTTATCGTATTTTGCGAGAAAAACAACTTATCGTTTATTCAGTATAAATCAAACATAAGAAAGCTTTGTCACAACACATTAATTTCTTACCTTACGTGAAACAAACACCGTAAAATATCACAGAACTTTTAGATATTTGGGTAAATATATGGTTGACGATAGACCTCGATAACAAACATTTTAACGTACATTAATGTCAATGTATATAAAGATAAAGAGCATTTGAAGGAATAAGTGGAGATGGATGGGATACACTTTTCGAGGAGCTGAGAAATTGAGTAAAACTTGGTGCCCAGAAACTGGAAATAAGGAAAATGGAGACAACACAAACTATGGGAAGATGACGTAAAACTGGTTTCAGACAGTGACTAGTAATGGGCGAAGGAGCGGTACAGTGGAAGAAGCTGAAGGAGGGATTTGGGATCGCCAAAAGGCTGTTTTTGTTTAAACTGTCTCCAAACTTAGACATCATTTAACTGTACATATTTAGGCTAACTGAAGACAAAAAGTAATTTTACTAAAATGCATATTTAATATAAGAAAGTACTCAATACTACGTACAGGCTCTATTAAGAAGAAGACATTCTGTACTTTTTATTCCACTTACACACAAATACGAATGATTTTATCATTTTCAATCTTCCCATGCTGGGCCAGAAGACTGCAATAACAAATGTTAATTAATTTAAGTAGCAATTATCAAGTTTTATACTATTATATTGTTTGTGAGGTTTTTCGTCTATCAGTATAAATATATTCAAAGGCATAAACAAAAGGCAACCAAAATCCGGTTTAATATTTAATGTCTTGTACATAATTATCGGAAAAGGAAGTCTAAATCGGTACATTTGCATAAAACATGTTGGTTTTGTTTCAGCTAATTTACAACTTTGTCATAGAACTGAGATTTATACATTTCTGTTGTCTGATTCGGCAAGAACTTATTAGTGTACTTGTAGTTTCAGGTAAGTGTGTAGTTCTTGCCTAAACCAAAAGATTTTTTTAATGGGCATTTACTTCTTAAAATAAAAATTTATTTTTATTATGTTTAGTATGAAATTGCTTTTTCTGGGACTTGGTTTTTGTAATAAAAATATTCGTATGAATAAGTAGGTAATATATGTACATTTATAAACGTTACTAAAAAAGATCAGGGATTCTATATTTACACAAATAGTACGCAAATTTCGAATTTTAACATAACACGGACGAGATGAACCACCAAGAAATTCGCGGCCTTTTTTATCTGAAAGAAGAGCCGCCTTGAAACTCTGTAGTTACTCATTCAAAGGCAAATATTTACTTAGTTACATTGAACCTCTATAAAGGAACGTAAAACGCTTTACGTGTTTAGCTGTAAGTGATCGTTATTGGGTCATTATTATGCTATAATATTTTATCACAGGTACTCGGCTGATAAGCGGCTACTATATCAAAAGGATTTCCAAGATTTCCATTACTATATTACCTATTACGTTATATAAACAATTTATGTAACTAAATTATTGAAGGTAGAATAACCTTGTATAAAAACTATTCAATGCTTTAAAAAGTTTATTTAATGTGTAAAATTTGTCATTTAAACGATCCAACTTAATGTTAGAAATGGCAAAAAACCTTATTTTTCGTTACATAAGAAGTTCGAGATTCTAAATTTAAATTCAGATTTGATATATTTAATCTACAGGTTACAGGTTCGAATTTAATGACGTGGAATAAGTGATACCTTGATGATCTTATGTTCCAAAAATCTTATGTCAATTTTTTACGTAGCCATACAATATATCACTATACTCGTATAACTAAAATAATATAATAATATTAATAATATAGTATATTTATATTAAGTTTTCAGTTTATTTATTATAGATATTTGATATCTCAATGGAAATCTCGTATGGATACTCGCTTTTATCAAAATTGCTTGAGGTTGTAGTCTCTTGTAACAAATACACTTTAATACATTTTACATAAAAATATCTTATACTATTTAGCGTTTATACATCTACAACTTATTAGTTGCAAGTTCAAGCCGCGGCTCGAAATCTCGTAAAATATATCACATCTATTTCACAAATGTTTTAGAGCACTTTTCTTTATTGACAAAGTTTCGAGACTGATTCCCCGCAACGTTCTGCGGTTTAAAACTTATCTTTTATATGAATTGAATCTATGATATTGGAAACTTATTTCTTGCACAGTATTAAGAAAAAGATTTCCCTACATCTGTACTTAGGGTATATAAATTTAGCTAACATTTATCACGCGATTGTATACATGGAATTATGCTTTTACTTACTTACTATTTATGATTTATAGTTTTATGCAACACATAGGCATATCTATTTATTTATTTTATTTATTTAAGTATTCCTACAGCTAATCATTAAACAATATCCAAACAATTACATTACACACAAAAGCCAAAACGGAATACACATATAAACAGAAACATAAAGCACAGTTTTACAAAGCACAGTTGTAAGATTGATTGATTGGTAGATCAAAACATATATTCAACATGAAACAACAAACAAAGCCATTATTGGTAAAAGTTACCTGAGTTTTTTAAATATTTTTTTAAGAATTTTTTAGTCACATTAAATATATCGATTTGCTGGTAATTTATGTTGTAATCTGTAGGTATGCGATACATAACCGAGTTCCGTAAAATAGTCTTAGAACGAGGAATTTCGAATAATTGGATTTGCCTTGTATTGGGTGATGATGGGGTCTTAAAAAGTAAAAGCGATAACAAGTCTATATATGCATTTTTGTAGCCCAGGCCCTCGCCACGAATGTAAAACTGAATTGTCGGAATAGGCCTACACTCGGGACCCTCTAGGGTAGTGAGGCTTTACACATTAAAATTCTCAACCCACTCAACTCTCTATTCCCGCCTAATATGGGTTTTCATTGTTCGCTAATCGCATTCAAACCTGGATTGTGCCAACATAGGTCCTCCACATACAGATGAAAGTTTAGCAGTTAGTATTTATTTTTATTATTAGTTTGATGTAAATTATAAAAATATCCACAAAACATGATTTCTAGATTTTCTTACAGTGTAAAACGATACGATACGAACTGTACAATATGAAAAAGCGTGATTTTTAAACTAAAAAATATTTAATAATACAGCAAGCCCTCTACATATAATTCAACTTAATTATTTTCAAATATTAAGCTTAGTTTTAAGGATAGCTGCAACTAGCAGACTCGGCCAAGCATTGCTGAGGCTAAGGATTTTGTTATATTACATAGTAGTAAACTATTCGAGGGAAACGGCAGGGAACTTATGTGAAACGTTGGTACTTTTAACACAGCGCCATCTGTTAGAATTGTATCGCGACTATAATTAAAGATCTAAGCTATCCTATCTCTTAAGTTGGACCAAACTGCTCACGGTGTGCCAATTTCATTTAAAATCAAATAAGTAGTTTAGGAGTCCATCGTGGACCAACATCGTGACAGGAGATTTATATATATTAGGATTAGACAAGTGATTAGTTGTTTGAATATGAAAATATGTTAAATCTCGTTTCATGAAACTTGTAAATTCAATTTAAATCTCAATCACGTTTCCATGATTCCTGGCCATTATACGTACATTTATGTTGTACCGAGCTAACACGAAATATGTTACTTTTTAAGCTTTCAATATTATTGCCAAATTCTAAATAGGCCATTCAATTTTACGTAGATACAAATAAATAAATTTAACATGGCAGTAACAAAGTCGCTTCAAAGTTTGTCAATGAACAGTTTAAGGTCTTATTGGACAAAATAAACATAAGAATAAAAGCCTAGTAAACCTTATATACTATTATTAGATTGTACCACTTGAGACCCTCGGACCTTCAAACAATTCTCATCGTGCACTTAGAAAACACTTAACAAGATTTAACCAAACGGAACAATCCATTAGTGAACAAATCCGCATAGACGTTTTATTAAATTGTTTCCACGTATATATACTGTTACTGCTACAGCTGGCTAGGACTTAGAAAGTGCGTACTAAGTTTCAGTCCCAGGGAAACAATTTGTTTGTGGGTTTGACGGACGGTTACATTTATCCATCTATCATCTCTGGCCAGGCTAAATGTCTGTGTATATTTGGTCTATATTCTGTGGTGAGGGTCATTCAATACTATTTATTAAGCTGTAGACAAATCACAAATCTAAATAAGTTTGAATATAAATTCTCTAAGTACACTATACAATATAAAGCTAAGTGTAAAGCTTATTGACACTGATTCAAAACTTCATTGGGATTATGAGGGGACTCATATCAACGGATTGGCGAAGAGACTTAGTTCTGCAGCTTACGCGGTTAAAAAAATTGGCTCACTGACTGATGTCGATTCAGCTAAACTTGTTTATTTAAGTTACTTTCACAGTCTAATGACGTATGGCTTATTATTATGGGGTGCTGCTGATGTCAAATCTATTTTCATTCTGCAGAAGAGAGCTATTCGTGCAATCTATAATTTAAAATGTAGGGAATCTCTGAGAGATAAATTTAAGGAAATTAATATACTTACCTATCCCTGGCAATATATTTATGAAAATATTAGGTATGTATACAGAAATAGTGAGTCACAGAAATAGTCAATACTCGTAAAAAACGCAGGCTGCAATTTCCCCGTACTAGACTATCTAATGTTAGTAATTCTTTTTTGGGAAAAGGGATACTCTGCTTTAATAAAATCCCACAGGCTCTTTTATCTCTGCCTTTTATTAAATTTAAGAAATGTAGTAAAAAAGCTGTGTAAAAAGGCTTACTATAAAGTTAGTGATTATCTAGTTGATAAAAGGGCCTGGGACTAGTGCTGGGCAGGCTACTTCTAATTAATTTGATATATTTGTTAAAAATATTGTAGAACTGTTTGATGATTTGCTTTTTTTTAAAAGAGTACCGATTGTTTTTTATGCTGGCTTTCTCTTTCGGCAAACACCCTCTGTCTTCTTTGCCGATGAGAAGGGATGCCAACAGGCTCGAATTTAATGACGTGGAATAAGTGATGATGATCTTATGTTCCAAAATAAACGTATTTTTTATTTTTTTTATTGTATTTACCAGATTTCGCTGGTCGTGTCCACATGTTTTAGGGACGACATCGCTTTTTATATTTTCGTATGTATGTTAATGTTGACATGTGTTTGTCCTAATTTTGTGGTCCAAATAAATAAAATATAAGTTTAATAGAAATTATAACTTTTGTATTTACACAATTAAATACAAATAATGATCAATATTACAATACAATATTATTTTAAAACTTTTTTAGTCTTCTAAATAATTACATAACTCAAGAGTGGGGTCTAAGATAGCATATAATTTTTCAGTTGGGTTGCTATAATAAATAACCTTACAGGTACAACTAATCGTGTTGTTACCGCGGCCCGCTTTTAACAGCTCATAAATATTTTTCATTAAATAATATCTTTCTTAAAATAACTGAAGCTTTTAGGATACTGTAATTTTTTACAACGAATTTTATTCAGAATTTTTAAATAAAGCGTTTAAGCAAATAAGAAACCTATTAGATTTTTTTTATTTTACACCATATATTTAGTTCTTCCCTAATTTATAAGATAGTTAATACGTGTATTGTACGAATCGTAAACAATGTGTGTGTTTTTGTATGTGTTTGTGTCAATGTGAATGGTTAAGTTGTATCTATGAAGTAGAGTTACAAAGTAAATATGAATGATTCTATTTACTAGCTAGAAAGATTTCTCTTGAATGGAAGCAGTCTGTCAGTCCTCAACAATGTGTGCAAATCGTAAAACTTACGTACGATGACATTCAAAGATGAGACATCTAGATATCAGAGATAAAAAAATTCACTACCATGACATAACACAGACTGCATGAATACAAATTTAGATTACATATATTTGTACCTTAGAGATTGAATATTTTAAACACATACTAAATTTTACTTTTTGTTTTTCATGTATCCCGTATGAGTTTAATTCATTTTTTATTTTCTTCTTATATGGAATATGTATTTTGCACTTTTTGCCTACCCTATGTAATTTATTACATTTTTTCCTTTACTCACAGTGGTTGCCTAGAAGAGATCGCTCAAAAGCAATAAACCGCCAGTTAATCCTTTTTATTTAATTTTGTTCAATTTTTATATTGTAAGTGTTAATAAATAAAAAATAAATTAAATAAATTAACTTGTATTACAATATTTCCTTTTAGAACATTCACATATGTATGTCGACTAAACAAAACTTATTTAATGGTTGTATACGTAAGCTTACAATTATATAACTCGGCGTTCGTTAACTTAAAGATCTCAATGTCTTTCGCTCACTACGCAGCACCGGAAACATCTCAAAGCCATCGGTTTTAGGGAAACTACAATTTCATTTAACGCTAAAATTAAAACCTTTCAACAAATATTAAAGAATTACACCAATATAATTTTTCGCACAAAATTAACTCATGAATGTTTTCAGTAAACAACGTAAAACAAAGTTCTAGTGTGGAAACATTTCGTGAGATCATAAATTTAACGGGCGGAATAAATTTAATCATAAAAGAGATATAAAATATTTTTTCCTCGTAGTTTCAACTTCACAGATAAAAATGTTCGAATTTATCCTTCAGTACGCCTTAAAAAATAATAATAATACTTATTTTTCTCTTATACTTATAATTAGTATTTCGCATATAAATTGGCATTCGTAGTTATGCAGAAGTAATATGTGCATATTTATTTTTGGCACGCAAAATTTTACCGAGTTACGTGCTTTGCCTTGTAAGAGAAACTACCCAGTTCATGAATATTAGAATATCTGGAGTTGGGGTATAATGGGCCGGGTATTCGCATAGCATTTCCCCAACAATCAAGCAAAGTATAAAATGTTTTAATTTGTCGGACGCAAAATACAGAACTTTATCCATCTTTCAACTTTGCAGATATCATTTAAATCGGAATATAGCTCCAAATGTTGGAATTTAAATCGAAACTCTTATCACGATATTAAAGAAAGTTTTGAAATGTTTTACATCGAACAATACAGATATTTATCACTTTATTCATAAGATAACCATTTTATATTAAAACATCTCTCGTATATATAACCCTACCTTATTTTACAAATAATTATAAATAGAATTTTTTAAATGGGTCTAGTACATTTTGAGCTAATTTATATGTAATACAAATCTTTCCTCTTTAAAATATTAGTACAGATAAATATCCGTACATTCTGAATTTGTTCGTCGACGACAATCGAAAACGCCCGTAACACTAATTCCCTACATTTTCCAAGGATGTATTCGATCTGTTGAAAAATTCTTACAAGATATGTAAAAAAATTATAAGATAACTTTTCTTTTGTCACGCTTCAATAACTTAGAATCTCAGTGTAATACCTAGATATAGATGGCTCATCTTCACGGAGTCAGCCACGTGTGCTCTGTCAATACTCAATACGTTCACGTCGTTTGAACCACAGACTATAGAACAATGGAGTGCTATATATACAGATCACCATCGTATTTACGCGATGTTTATAACATCTATGCATAGATAGTTTATTTATTAGCGTTATTACTTCAAATGCTTACGTTAATATCATTTCACGCAAACTGCAATCATACTATATATGCATATCCACAGACCACTTGTCAGGAAATCAATAAAAAACTTTACGATTGAATTAACATTAACTATCAGGTAGGTAACTATTAATTTTACATATCGTTTGTGGAACGGGAACGAGTTTGCTATGAAGTTTTCTGTGGAAAAATGTACAACACCATTTACGATTAATTTATATATCTTTATACCTGAATAATCAAATTTTGTGAGTCAAATCAAAAATAATTAACCGAATTAGGGACCTTTTAGGAAAACACTATTCCCTGAATGGTCGGCAGCACACCCGCTAGCCCGTGGCGTCAGGAGAGCTTCAGTTATCACTTTACTCATTGAGACTACACAATGATATTTAACAGGTACTGATTTCGAAAAATTAAGAGCTGCTTACTTGCTTTTACAGTAATAAAAACATTATAAAATTTTTGAACTCTTTGAAAGTTAATTTCGAATTCTTCACTCAGAAGTAGATTTGAAACTGTGGGTTCACCTTTGCTTTACGGTTAGATGGCTGGCAACATTGACTAAAATTTTCAATATATTTCACAATGAATATCGAAAATCTGTGCCGAGGTCAGAATAATCCTGAAGCGAGACATCTATACTTGATAAGTTCCATAGTATAACTTGTGACATTTGTGTTTAGCTTTCTATTATATATTTCAGCTTGACGTATCGTGCAGTTATGCTATGGATTCATAACAGTATTAGTAATAGTATAATCATATTTTTTTAAGGTTTAAAACATATTTATCAACATTTTTGTACATATAATTTATTTTACGCCTTATCTGAAACCTGCCAACAAATTAAAGGAATATGACGTGGCTCAGTATCAGCAGGATTTTTGCAGGGTCATCAAATAATACTTTAAGATAAAATGTATTAATATATTTATTCGCCTTTACGTAAAATCTAGTAACCTTATATAATACATTTTCCATGTTTGTTTCGAAGAAGCTTTTCTTTATAATACTTTCCCATGGTAAAGAAATTAACCATAGTACTAATTAGTCTAAGTTCATGAAACTCTACTTACTCTAAAGTAGTAAAAATTAATCAAAATATGTATCGAAATCATTTCTTACTTAAATAGATTAAATTTATACATATTAAATCTTAATTTATATACATCTCCTGACGATGTTTGTCCGCGATGGACTCCTAAACTACTTAACCGATTTTAAATTAAATTGGCACGCCGAGAGCAGTCTGGTCCAACTTAAGAGATAGGATAACTTAGATCTTTAATTATAGTCGCAATTTTATTTTATTCCAAATTATATGTTTATTATTTGATACAATTCTAACAGATGGCGCTGTGTTAAAAATACCAAAGTTTCATATAAGCTATCTACCTTTCAAATCAGTTCTCCTACTGTTTCTCTGGAATAGTTTACTTCTAAGTAATATAACAACCTGAGCCACAGCACCGCTTGGCCGAGTCTGCCAGTTATATATAAAAATTAAATTACTTTTAATCTGTTTATAAGTAGTGCAATAGCTGAATATTATGTAAAAAATAATATTTTGTGGTACAACCCTACTTAATCCTAGTGATAAGAAGCCGTTTAATGTTGCGGTCTGCAAATTCGTTGATATTTTCCTCTTGTGAAAACCTTGCGAGGTCTCTAGCGCTTTTTATCAACGTAATTTTACCGTTGCTTAGTTGATCCTCATTAGGAAAACTTTAGAAATTAGAAATTAAGAGAATGTATCTAAACGCGCGATACTATGCCTTTACATTATTTTATTTGCCTTTTTAACAATGTCGGTATTTCTAAAACTTAGGAGATGACAGACTTAACCCCAGATATTATTATTATTTTTATTCGAAAACAAAAATCATTAACCTATTTTACGCGCTGCCATACAGAGGGCATCACTTCTAATAAATCCTAACTAAGTGAACAATATGCAAAGTATATACTTATTAACGATTCAAATCAAGGAAAATAACCGTATTACCTGATCACCCTCATTTATAAAGATTATACTACAAAGTTGCGAAGTCAAGTCTAATTAGTAATAGAATTACGCTGACACCAACTCCACAAATTGGCTATTAAAACTTTGTTGAAATCCGTAATAGGGGAGGAAATTTTGCCTTGACAGAGAGGGGTTGAAATTTTTCATTGCCAAACGGCTTATTTTTTATCATAGTCCGAGTCAATATAATATAGAGATAATTAGAGTCTCTCCTAAACTAAACTCAGAAAAGTATAAATTACTACATACTACATGACTACTACAGTTTTGAATTTCTATCAAATTATATGAGATGTAACGATGTTTGTATTATAGTTTTAAATGAAGAAGAAAATACAAAATAATAATAGATAATAAAATAATATACAATATTACTGTTTTACTGAAATAAGGAAATTCTGAAAATGATTACTAAAAAATATGATTTAAAAGTCGTGAATAAAAAGAGTTCTTTAAATCGTTAAAAAGGAATTGTTAAAAGGGATCTAGAATATATTACACTGTTATTATCAGATAAACGTCGCTCACATTCATTACAAAAAAGGAATAAAATACATTTTGTTCATCATACGATTCATTTTCCTAATACAATTTGACGCTACCGAATGAAGAGTAATTTCATGCCAGTATTGTTCCTGTTAGTCCCAATTTCTTGTGTTGAATAATTTTCAGCGTTGAATTATTTTTGTTAGGACAAATATGAATATATCCTAGATTACATCATTCACACGTTGGTTAAATTGGCGATAATCACTATATAGTATAAAACAAAGTCGCTTTCTCTGTCCCTATGTCCCTTTGTATGCTTAAATCTTTGAAACTACGCAACGGATCTTGATGCGGTTTTTTTAATAGATAGAGTGATTCAAGAGAGAGGTTTATATGTATAATAACATCCATTAAATAGTGGAGAAGCACTGTTATTTTTGAGGTTTCTAATGTGATGTCGTAAATAATTACATTTTTTCCGCTTACATTGCAAACGCAGGCTGAACCCTACGAGTTTTATCAAAATAATGTACTAAGTATTGTACGCATTGAAAAGGTCTACTGAAAAGTCCGTGATGGTATATGTCTATATGGTATATGTCGCGTATATTATCTGAGCTTTCCAGTGACGGTAATAACAATACATAATAAAAACCTGCTTTTTATCAGCATTGCACCCGTGCGAAGCTGGGGCGGGTCACTAGTCATAAATAAATATCTAAAAAAATTGCAAGAAAATAAGCGGTGTTTATAACATATCCAGTTTTTTGGGAACAACAGATATTAATATTTATTATTTTTAAGTATAAACTGCTTAAAATTTGCATTGTGTTATAAATTTACCGTGATTAAAAATCTAAATAATATAACCATACTAGTCAGTCCTCGGAAAAATTCGAAACACTACAGTGATAAATTCTATGCTACGCCGTAGCATACTATTCTGTACGTAGCTTCTATGTAAGTATAGAAAATTATACTTGTATACTCAAGACTGTACCAATTTTTTCATATATATATATATTTCATATTCATAAACAAAATACATAAAAATAAAATAAAATACGTTTATTTTGAAACATAAGATCATCATGGTATCACTTATTCCATGTCATTACATTCGAACCTGTTGGCATCTCATCGGCAAAGAAGACAGAGGGTGTTGGCCGAGAGAAAAAGTCGGCGTACAAAACGCTCAATACTCTTTTAAAAAAAGCAGATCATCAAACAGTTCTACAATATTTAAAACAAATATAGCAAATTAATTAGAAGACATACATGACACACACAAACATACTGTTAAATATAAAATTAATAAAATATATCATGCCGCCGTCGTCTATGTTTATCAATGTTCACGCACCAAAAAATTTGCAGGCGAAAACTTCTAACTTTCGAAGGCTTCAAATTAGCACCCTGCTATCATTCTCATATCTCAGGAAACAGGCTGTTGTAAAGACTTTCCAAAAAAGTTTTTTCTGTGATCGTTTTCGGTTCTGATTTTAGGTAGATGAACATGATTAGTGTTATGCCGGCTACGTGCAGGATTGAAGTTAAATGTTTTTTACTAAGATTCTTGTTGTGTAACAGTTTCGTAATTAAGTAGATTTCTTTATGTATAAGCAATGAACACGAAACTGATATGTGTTAACCCAAACGTCGTATATCGGGCATAACTTTACGTGCCTATAACAATATGTATAAATGCAGTAACGTAAGGCAAAAATCCATAGAGGTTAAACCACTGCTAGACAAAGATAATATTTACCATGTCTCACAGCAATTACCCGTATTTGAATTGTAAAACGGATCTCTAAACTTGTTTGGTCAAATAGAACGACTTTGACATTAAACGTCAGAAGTTATATGTTTAAAGTAATTTGCCGTCTAGTTGTGGGTTTAACTACGTATAATCAATTTAAACTTCATGTAAACTATGAGAGTATTCATATAAATAAGGTTAACGAGATATTTTCAGTCCGATAAATAATGTATAAATATATATCACTTACATGCATAATAATATAAGCTTATGCAATGTTTAAAAAAAATCCAAAATTTTAATAACTTCCAAACGAGTCAACTTTACGTTTAGTGTTTAATTGTAGCAGTTTTTATTCTACTGCTTTTTAAATCGAACCAGTTAATTCGGCTTGATCAAATAATGTAGGCTTGATCCTTAGCGTTGCATAGAGATACTTCTTCTTTTTCATTTACTCTGGAGAAAATTCAGAGTAGGGGTTCGGATCTAAATCCAGTAGGTGAGTTTCATCATCTGACGTTAAGGCAATACCATCTGTATTACCTCGTCAGTCGTTCCACATGCGCATTTCTCAAAGCAGTCTTTGCCGCTATGTGGAACCAGCTGCTGAAGTATTTCCAAATTGATTCAATTAGACTTAGGGTCCTTAGAGAAAATAGTTGGCCAATTTTAAGAAGGCCATCAACACAGTTGCGAGCATGTGTCTACTTAACATCAGATATCTCCTGTCCATTTGCTTTCTGTTATATGAAAAAAGAAAGGAAATCAAGTGAAAATAGAGGCTTTGGAAGGGAATAGGAAACATTGTAAATAAACTGGGCCCAAATTCGACAAGGCATTGACAAAAGCCAACCATATACATATAATGTATATTACCAAAATATAATTTCATAAAAAAAATGCAAAAACATGCCTCATTTACCACACATTATACAGATAAGGTATGTTTTAACAATATTAATTTTAAGTGTTAATATTAACATCTTAAGAATATTTATCGTGTATTGTAAATGAATCTTCCGCGTTGCTCATGTATGGATATCTTTTACAAGCGAATATTATTTTTTGCTCCACTTATACTTACGATACTGAAATTACTGAGCCATGAAAATATAATATCATAAAATGTCACGGAAGACAACCCTGTGTCCATCAACTCCGATCGGAACTGTCTTTGACAGCTACATGAAATCCGATAGGGGATTATTCTGAGCCTTTTTCAGATAACACGGTTTTTTGCTTATCGAAAAACATTTCATAATACAACTGGTATAGTGTTTCTATGTAACAAAAAAATATTATTTGAATAATGAGTAATTTACAAAGAACATTGACATGTTATACCTAGGTAACACTGAAAATGTTTAGAAAATGAAAAACGGCTTAATTGGTTGCCAATAATTTTGGTTTCCGAAGTAATCTCCGTTCCTCTCTACGCATCGTCGCATTCAATGGAACCACTGATAAAATCAGTGGACAGTACCCACATAACCCTACGATGATTAATGCAGTTGTGTTCTGTGAGAGCGTATTTTAGGAACGTGAATTCCCAACCGGGCCGTCGTATTCCCGTCGGGCTTACGTTAAGTATGAGTGGAGCTGCGAAATCCTTCTTTATTAAAAAAAACTAAAAACAAATAAAACAGAGGAAACTCAGAGATTATTTATCTATACTTAATTTAATATGAATATTTGCGGCATTTTAGAATGACATTTTGACCTTGTAGCTGCATAATGTCTAAACAAGTAACTTAAAACACGAATTAGTGCCCAAATTTGATGTATTTCAACTTTGGATTTAGGTCACACATGGCGTGAGATTCGTCGTGATGATATAAGTTTTTATAGCTCAGCATTAAGCTTACACATGTCATTTATTTTTCCATAAAAAGTTGTGTAGAAGTTTCAGATTTCCCAAGGCTTTTTATAAACGATCAAAATCTGAGATTTCCACTCAATAAATTACTGGATAACAAAATATGAAGTATTTTGAGTTTTATATCTTTCCTAATTACGGATGCGTAGATGTGCTCCATGGATGTTCATCCACTGTGCTTCTTGACTTTCTACCAATAAAATGTATTTTAATTACGATATCATAGATTTATATTATTTTTTTACTACATGTTTAATTTATATATTTTTTATTTAATAGATATTTCATTTTTAATTTACATATTTTGCAGTTCCAATGTATTAAAGAACGCGCTGAAAAAAACACAATTCAGGAAATGTAAAAGTTTACAAGTATAAGATTCAAGATATTTCATTTTATTGAAGATATTTTACGTATACTTGGAACTCAACTCATAACAGTATCTTTGTTACACAGGGAAACAAAACTGTTTTTATGAGGTGGACAACCTCATAAAAACAGAAGTCAATCATGGAGAAGCTGATATATTAAATAATGAACTATTAGTATATACTAAAGCAATATCTGTGAAACTCATCATTGATATAATTAAGTTCTGAAATTAATCAAGTTAACTGAATGATAATTGAGTGAATTTCCATTTAAGTAAAACGTTATCTTGTATATTTAATAATACATTCTACAAATTCTTCTGCCTGCCATGTTGACAGGCACAATTTAACAACTAACTTGTTTAGTATAATTTTAAAGCAAAGCAATAATACAAAATCTCAATATTGAAATTGAAGTCGCCATCCGTATTAGAATGTATAAGTCGTTGTTTTATTTTTTTAAGCATTACATTCATTCCATAGGAATATTTATATAATAATAATGACGACTAGTATTTTGGTATAAAATCCAGTCTCTATGGGGAAAAGGGGCATTGACCAGAGCAAGTCAAAATTGATTGATGAATCATTCCTCTCAAGTTTTGTGATAATAAAAACATTGTCTATCTCACTCTCTCTATTTAATAAAGATTAAAACATTTATCAACAATTAGATCACATTCAAGTGTATAATAAATAAATCTGGTTACATTAAGTACTTTTTTAATAAAGGTTCAACCATTTATTTAAATTCCAAAATCATATTTGAGATACAAACACAGTGAGACACAGTGAGCAGATTTTAAACTACAATTTATAAAATACATTTGAAACGTAAACATCTCTCAGTCCAACGAATTGAATGATCTGAATAAAATCATAACATTTATATTTTTCTACAACAATAACACGCTAAACAACCTTTACTATTTAACCAATAAAGCGATATTTCAGAAATATGTCATGGAAATCACAATTATTGACACTTTGAAAATATAAGTCTACAATAATATTTACAATTTTCTCTTTTAATAAGTTAAGACAGTACACCAGTTCGAAAATAAAACCTTATATTTACATATTTCTTAATGTTAACTATATAGGAATTATCTTTCAAGTTCTCTAGGCCATTTCCGCTGGGCCGGGGAAGAAAATTTCAATAAATTACCAACAAAAGTGATTTTACTATGTCTCATCATTTTCTTTAAGTTTGAATAAAAATTTATTCATTTCAGTATTATTACCAGCTTTTTGTATTCATTTTAGATATAATAATTTTTCCCGGTTGGAAAAGATATTATGTTTACCTACCATTTTTACCACACATATCCACAGACTATTAGTACATATCAGACGTATTGAAATAAAGTATCAATGATATCACAAAATTGTCACACACAGGCTAAGAATACTTTTGTTCATCCTAATCCATAGCTTGAAAATCGACATTTGTAAGATTTACAAAATCGTTCAATGACTAAGAAACCCTTTCAAACGATGGAATCATTAAGTTTATCCGATTTGGACAACAGAGGGACGCTGCTGTAATCTTTCAGAGACTGGTTTCCCTTTCTCGTTCCATTATCAAACGAATTGGCTGTACCCAATTTTGGAATCCAATTATTATTACCTATTTTATTCGATAAATGATTTATTGGATTTATCGGAGCATCCTTCAATTTGACTTTTGGTTGGCTGTTCTGACTCAACGAGTTATGGTTTAATGAATTCACGTTGAGTGAAATGGAATTTGTGACGCTTAATTTATCGTCATCAGTATGATCACCATTTGTTACGGGGTCTGTTGGATCTGAGAGTTGCCGTTGCATTTTTACGACTTGGAGTAAGGGTTGGGCTTCCTTTTCCAATCTGATGAGGTCTGATTTTTGCTGGAATACGCCGGAACCTCGTCTGCTTGATGACCTGGAACTGTGCTCTAACCGATGCTTAAATGGTGTTAAGTGGGACAGTGAGCTGCTGTTGTTTGATTGCGTCTGCAGTTTGACTAAAGGTGTGTCTTTTGGTGGATTGTGGTTCGTTTGATTTGGGTCGTAGATTTCGCCCAATAACCAGTATGTGACTAGAACTCCTTTGCCCTAAAAATAATAAATCCATATAAATATAAGAACACTGTTCGTTACTAGATCAAGGACAATTTCTTATAAAACTTTTCTAAAATAAAAATATGATTTATTAAAATCTCAAAGCATCTCGATTCATTTTCTCGCCTTATATTTTTTATGGTAATGGAAAGTCAAAAAACAATTACGCCGAGCAACAGACATACCGAATACAAATTATCATAAATTTTACTTCAGGCGTAAGTATATTTTAATAAATTCTTGAAAGGCAACAAAATGGTATTATGTTCACATTCTAGATACTGCTTTTGAACTTGCTTTGATTATTTTTTTATGTTAAATTCGTAAATATCATGAATTTACACCGTGAATGTCATTTGACATATTTACATAATAAATACTATCACGAATATATGACCGTTTAAACTAAGTTTTTTTATTTCTCAGAAGTTATTTACCGAATTCAAAGGAAGACGTTATTAAATAAATAACCAGATAGTTTTTATTTACTCAGATATAAAATACATATCTACACAATTTTAATACTCATTTTATTTATTTATTTATTCACACTTCGTTGCAAAGAAACACAAATAACACAATACATAAAAATTACAAAGGATGCAACCGGCGGCCTTATCGCTAACAAGCGATCTCTTCCAGGCAACCCTAGTAAGAAAAGAAAACAATAAATAAAAATGACGAGTGCAAGAAGTGCATAACCAGAAGTAATATAAAAAAATATATTTATATTAATCTAAAGAACCTTTATCCAAAAAAAAAAACAATATTCATAACTAACTAAAACTAAAAAGCTAATCTTTAAAGCTAATTTTATTTTAATAAATGAACACTTTATATAATTACCTTAGGCAATTAATATATTATTTACAAATTTATAAAATGTTCAATGCCGAAGAAACTAGTGAAAATAGTATTACTTAATTAGATGCGGTAAAAGAGTGGCGGAGAGGTTATTGGCAATTCTTCTCTTCCGTTCTACGCCCTTGATTTTAAAACTGGCAGTAAATGTAAAATTAGAAGCATTCGGTGTATGTATATTTCTTTTTTGACGTTCAATATTATGTTACCTACATGAATAAATGATTTTTGAATTTAAATTTAATCGTTTTTCATCATTTGGTAATATTTTTATTAAAAAATGTATCTATATATTTGTAATAATATTATTGATTTTAATGTTTAAGTTACTATACAAACTGATTTATTTTATGATTATAATAAAATCGCATTAATTGTTACTTCTATATCGAAAGCTTATTGAAAGCTTCCGGAGTTTATCGCAAGCCATTACACAATTTTAAGACGCAAAAACGTTGTTAAAAAATAATAAATATTGTATTGCTATATACTGGTAATAAATACAGGCTAACGGAAATCCAGAAATGTGGACCCACATACGACTAATACGTTTGCATTTAAAATTCAAATGGCTAATGTAACGATTTGCGTGCTCGTATAGGTTTTTTTTTTCTAAAGTGACGTTCATTTCTAAAATAAGAAACAATATATGTATCTAGAAGTGCATTGAATTTTTAAGAACATTTTAGAATAGGGAAATACAGACAGGGGGCCAAGCCATGCTGGACTTTAAATAACACATCATCTGTATAAAGCTAAACACTAATATGTTATGAATTAAGTAAGATTTATTGTTTTCTTTTTATTCATTCACATATTTATTTGTTTCTGTTACAAGGTAAATTGATAAATGTATTCACTATATAGTTTAGGTCCATTATATTTTTGCTTTGATATATATACTAATTCATTAATCACTAATAATATAAAAGTGTTATTGGTAAATAAAATATTATATTTGATATATTTGAAGATATCTTAAGCCCTTACTCAGAGTAGACGTGTAGTTCAAAATACGTTTTTTTAAATCTAACTCTTACCTTCATAGCAACTTCTCCTCTGCACTCTAATTTAAAAGTGCCAAATGTGTCCAACAATGCCTTGGTTGTGGGAGACACATGTATCTTCAATGCTTCGCCATTGGACTCCATTCTGGAAGCTGTGTTTACGGTGTCCCCGAACAAGCAGTAGCGAGGCATCTTCAGGCCCACGACACCAGCTACGCAGGGACCTAGACATAATTATAAAACATTAATTATTGACCATGTGAGTCTTTGATGTCTGTGTATAACCGTGCCTGATATACGCCTGTCAAATAACAAACAAGGAAACAAACTAATAAAATAGTATAGAGATTATATATAAGGCATGTTCTAAGTTTGAAATTGAAAAAACGGGTAAATAGAATAGACATGGACATGACCCATTATGAGGGAATACAAGAAAAAAGCGAAGGAATGGCTTCCTCTCTATAAAAAAAAAAACAAGGAAGACGAATAAAAAGATAGGGTGGACGATATAAGTCTATAGTCTAAGTATAAGACGCCGAGAGGAGTGGAAGCTCTTAGAGGAGGCCAATCTCCAAGGACAGGCTGTATTTTAGAAATTAACCGGCTTACCGATTATTTTTACTATATATAAAGGCTATTATTATTATTCATGAACCCGTAGCTTTTTACCAAATATTGCCTTATATTCATTAGCAAGTTTCTTAGTCCTACTGCTAAGTATCACTTTTGTACGTCAAATACATATTACATTTGACATAATACATGGGAGTGATATTTAGTGCGTTCCAAAACTATCAAAGTCTAAAGTAAGTATCTGTAAAGTCAGTTTTATAGAAATGCTTAGTAATCAAGTAAAATACTAGAAGAGAGGTTTTATTACAACAAACTTCACCTTATACGAAAGGGAAATAAAAGATACTCCAGATGTACTACTAGCTGCAAAAGGTAAAAGAACTAAACTTAAAAAGGCATATGAAAATGACTAAAAGAAACATTATTATGCATAGACATATTAGCATCGCCTTAACATGCGCATATGCAAAGCTTGATTGATGGCATAAAGCCATACATAAAATCAGCATAGTGCTATAGCGATACGGGATTTTTAAACAAAATTTTGCGCATTTGTGACCACCGACTGATACAACATACTTTTTTGAGCGATCTGGAATACCTATATGTTACTAAAGTGTTGACTTCTGAACAATCACATGTGTGCATAATTATAACGAATATATTTTGCCCATAATTGTTTTGTATGAAGGCATTTTACAAAACAAAGTTTTGTATGAGGGTATTTCTGATAATTTATACTTAAAAAAAATCACTAAATGCGCATTTCATTTCATTAATATTATGGATATTTTTCATCAGTCACTCATTTATCTAGACTTTGATAAGGCTAAGGCTCCTTAGTGATTTTTTGGTATTTTTGTTCTATTACTCTATTTATATTGTAGCAATAATTAAAAAGAACAAAGCATCCACTTTAATCTGAACGAACAGTAACCGAACGAAACGACGAACGAAAAATACCACACATATAAAAACATGCAAATTATATAAATTTTACGTATTGTCAAAATTATTTCAAATGTAAATTTAATACATTTTCATACAATCACTGTCGCTGCCGTCTTTGGTTCAAGAATTTTTAAAAATGCAAATGACACTTAAACATTGACCTCTTTCTAGTAGTTCCTTACCAGAATGTAATCCAATCCTAAGCTTAAGCTGATCCTGCGGACGGTGCCGTATTCTAAAGCGCCTCACAGCGTCAAGTAAAGCAAGCGCCATTCTCGCGACTTCACACGCATGTCTTGTTCCATTTCGTTCTGGTAAACCCGACACTACCATGTACGCATCTCCAATAGTTTCCACCTGGAAATTTTTTACAGATTTAATCTCTAAAACAATAAATATAAAGCTCTTAAAGCGCTTAATTCTAGAAACACAACAACAGATCTTGTATAGGACATATATTTGCATAAAACATCTTGAATTAATTCGAACCTTAACTAATTTATATGCTGATTGCTTCATAAGTAGTTCGTGTATAAACTTTATAAGACAGAAGACATTAGGGTGTCTCAGCACCAATAAACTTTAAATATAAATAAAAAACATATTTGTAATATTATAATTGCTGTAAATTATATATAAGTGCGAATTTTATGTACACAATATTGCACAGTCAAGATGTCTTCAATCGCGGTAAATACACTCTGCAGAGAAATACAGCACGTCAACTGATCTAATCTCACTTCAGTCATTATTTTAGTCTTTAACTGCTCAAAATTCGTAAGAGGGGTATCGTAAACTCTTTCTTTTAGATACACCCCATGAAGAAAAGTCATCTTGGGTTAATATGTCTCCCGAGATTTCCCGGAAACAACGCTTTTAGTGTGTCCATGGAAACCTTAGCTGTATGGGCTATGGGTCCATGTTGCTGCAACCATACACCTGAGTTGTCACAAACTCTTTTTGCAGCTGCGGTACAGTTTAAATCAATCTTTATTATCTGTAATCGTTGCACCTCGGTCATTCTCTAAGAAAATCGACCCCCTAATTTTCTTCGTCGATATTGCACACCACACAGTCAGTTTGAGGCTGTGTAATGCTTTCTGAAGTTTTATTTTTGGATTGATTGATGCTCATTTACGGCAATATTGTTGATTGACGTACCCTTCGAGGCAAAAGTGCGACATCACTAAATTAAATATTGTCCATCCCATTTTCCTCTGAAAATATCTTTAACATCTTTTCGATGGTTGTAGTCTTCTGGTATGATTTTTTGGACTATTTGAATCTTATAATGACATAATCTTAAATCTAACACCAACATTCTTTGAAGAATTGAACGGCGGAGATTCAAAGAGGCAGTATGTTTTTTAACTGATCGTCGTGGATGATTCGCGTACGCAGCGGCGACGCAGTCAATGGTTTCGATCGATCGCACAGATCTATTTCACAGGCGAATTGAATGATGCAGTAAACAACCTGTAGCTCTAAACATTTCACACCTTGATTAACTGCATAAAGGGGGATGCTAGAAACCACTCTAAGTATTATTTACCAAATAATTAAGTTACCCTCTATGCCCTTCATTTTCTCCGTCTAGATATTAATAATTTTGTTTTACGGCCTAATTATATTTAAAGAATATATTAATTGCAATAAGTTCGTATGCAGATCATTGAAACGTTTTGAAAAATCAAAGTCTTGTTGTATATGTCGATACTGACTTGTGTCTGGTATTTTTAATATAAGAAAATTTGTATTAAATGTAAAACCCCACCTTATACACGTCGTAGTTCTCAACTATAGAGTCAAAACAGGTGTATAGATCGTTCAGAAGGTCAACCACTTGCATTGGAGTTGATGAAGCAGACAAAGATGTAAACCCAACTATGTCGGAGAAGTATATGGTGACTTGTTCAAACGTCTCAGCTACCACTGACTGACCATTGATGAGTTGAGATGCCACGGACCTAAAAATACATCCTTAATTACCTCTATTTTCGTATGAAATTAGTGGACATACAAACTCTTTCTCTGTCTCTGTTTGAAGTCAGTAACATGTAACAAACCAGGGCATACTTTTTGAAATTCGAACTAACAATGGATCTCTTGATTGTGATTGGTTAACTGCTCGATTGATCTCAATCGAGCGAGTCGTAGACTTAGTCCCGTGAATAACTAATGGCCACACATTCTAAAAGTAAATAGTAATCTTATACTAATTATATAGATTTACATATATTGTGAAGCTCTCAAAGCCGAAGCGTTTATAAATATTGTAACTTCACAGTTATATAAAAACTAAGTATTGTTAAGTCTTACTTTGGCAATAACTGGTACAATAGTTCTTCACATTTCTTCTTTTCCTCCAAATAATCCTGTGTTCGTTCGCTCACTAATGTCTCTAAGTTGTTCGCGTATTGTTCCATTCGAGATAACAAGTTGTCGAGAATATTACTGCTTTCTTGGGACCTGAGAAATAATGATGTATAAAAATAATTTTATTTTAATTTAATTAATAAATTTGCTTAATATATGGGCAAATGGTTTGTTGCCCATATATATTTCTACAGTTTCGCCGCCTAATATTAAACAAAGTTTTGTGCATAATATGCAATGGTTTATTATATAATAAATAAATATGTATATCTTGAAACATGATTTACTGTTAAACATACAAATCGTGAAACAATAATAGAGTAGCTGCCCACTCGAAGTGCAGTAAAAGCTGCATAATGCAAATAACATAGACATTTTGTGATGTCCAATTAAAAAATACATTACAAAGATTTTGTAACGAAATACCAACAACGAAATAACTTGTGATCTGGATTCTATTAACATCAAAGTTTTATTAATATTTCTCCATCAAAATTTTATTAAGTTATTAATTAATTTTATTCATCTCAATATTGTAAAGGTAAGAGGTTACTTGAACGAAATTAAGTGTTCCACTTCACTGAAACAGGATTCAATATAAGTTAATATTGCATTTAATAGAATAAAGTTTCTTCGTAACGAGTTTCACTTGACTAGAAATTCGCAACTCAGTTCTCAAAGGAATTGTTATCTATAATAAGGTCAAAGGTACCATTGATATCAAATCAAATCAAAATCAAATCAAAATTTATTTATTCAGTTTAGATGCGACTTAAGGCATGCTTATGAATGTCAAAAACGTTTACAAAATTCGCGAAAGAGCAAAACTACGCCATCCGTTCGCAAGACTACTAGGAGGTCTTGTTCTGAGAAGAACGGGCAACAAACTCAAGTTTTATCCTCCCTTTACATACAATAATTCAAAAGAAAATGTCATAAACCACAACGTCATTTAAGATATTGGGGAAATGTTAGATATTTATACGATAATACTTCAAAGATTAATCGCATTATTACAATTATTAATTACACAATTTAAATAATGAAACTCGCGATACTATTGCTTTAAACGCAAAATTCGGCATTGACTTTTAAATAGAATTCAATTTAAATAATTGTGATATTTTAAAACTATTTAATTCGGTAACGGAAATTTTAAATTGTATTTTACATAAATATATGTTAATCGGTTTATTGGTGTCAGAGAAACAAAAAACACAGACATAATAAAGAAATAAAATCGTTTATATCAAAAACTTAAAAACTTACTTGTTAAGTCGTCTTATAGCGTGTTTCAAATGGGCGAAGTCTGGTCTTTCAGCTGGGTCTTCTGCCCAGCATCGTCTCATCAACTCTGTAGCATCATCAGCCTCACATGATCTATATTGGTTTGTGTTGGGTCGGAAACCGGCACTGCGTACTGCTTCGATTATTTCTTTAAAAACCACGATCAAAAGCTTTAAATATCAAGTGTGTTAATCATAGAACTGAGTAAACTTGCTTATTAACTATTTTCACTATACTAGTATTTTTATATGAGATTTTTCGTTGTAATCTTAGTTTTAAAAACTTTTAACCTTATCAGGTCCTTTTTTACAATGTACTTTTTTACAAATGTACGTAAATGAAAAATCTCTTAATATTTATATTATAATCACAATATCACACTACCAACCACAAAATTCTCTCAAATGCGGTTTCAATAGAATAAATCAACGAATTTAAATTTTGCAAAAAACTTGGCTTGTTTAAGTTAAAAGCTAATTTACTATTGAAAATATTTTGCAAAACTTAGGGAACTTCAAAACTCCTCGATCTAATTTTGTTAATTTTGGATGAGTTTACTTTTCATTTGCATTTAATAACACTATCACATTCAAAACCAATAAACACAAACATTGCCAATATTGACACAATCTCGTACCACGATTGTGAAACATTACATTTTATTTTATTGCTCATAAACTCTCTAATGTTGTTCTTTCCTATCTATGTAGCCCAGGAACTCAGTACAAAAGAATTCCGTTGTCATAAACATTTTAAGATCGCGAACGACATTCCGCAAATATGGTTCTCTGTAATTTCTTTGATCATAAAACTGTGTCTAGTCTTGTTAACATTTTATTTACACCATTATAATATGGATTTCCTATCGAATTCGCAATGAAAATCATTGATGACTTTTCCTATTGTGATTGCTTGCCGTCCACTCTTTTGTTCTCGGTGCTACCCTTTTTTTTAGTTATATTTAATTATTTAGTTATTAAATTTAGACATGTCAAAAATGCAAATCTCATCTAAAGATTGCATAGTTCCCAGCAGTTTACCTAATGTTAAACTTCGAAAAATTATAACTTTAGTTTTTATCTGTTTTTTAAAAGTTTTTAAAAAGAGCAATACGGCTTTATAAAAAACATGTTTAGTTTAGTTTGTTAGATTCCAGGAAATTAATTTACACTGGACATGTAGCACTTTTAATTGTTGTTGAACATTGAATAAAGAATTTTTGTAATTGAATTGAATAAAAATCATTAGTCATGCGAATTCATCCCCGAAGTTTTTGAAGCCTGGCTATGAAGAAATGGTTACTGCTTTTATAAACCCAATGAACTTTCCAAAACCCGGTGAGGAAACTAGCTGATCATCCATCCTATCATTCCATGAAATAGATAACAGTGATCCATAAATGGGTCCGCCCTTTGCTATTATATATGTAACGCGCGGTGATTAGAATATTAGATCAAATCTTCACTGTATCAATTCGAGTCATCGCATTTCCCTTTTGTATCATATTGAAAAGGATTGTATTGTGCATGACGAGTATATTTCAATATTTTGTTCCATAAGATTCATACTCTTATGAAACAAAATATTGAAATATACTCGTAGAGAGTTACGTACTAATAGAGAGTTCTATTGTGTCTCTTCACACATACATATATAATATCTTTTGCAAACATGACACGTATTAATATAGATAAGCCACTATGTTAAAGTCAGCCTAGGAAATGTTTTACTTTTACTGATATTAAACAAAATTGCTAGATATTTTGAAGTACGCAATGGATAATGTGATCATCAATAGACATAATGATTATTATTTAATTGAAATTATTAAAGATTTATTCTCTTTTCACGGAGTTAAACAAAGTCATTTCTAAGTAATTATTATTACTGTTGGCGTGTTATATTTGATACATTTTCAATTTGTTGTATGCCCTTTTTACGTCTACCTTAAATTCCCTGAAGGCAGATTTATCAATCTTTTCACGTCAACAGCTTTTATAAAGTTCTACAAGTTCGTTTTGAGTTTTCAAACAATACAGGCTTGTATATAATTTTATAAAGCTTTTATTAACTAAAAACTTCTGTTAAGTATCTAAAGTTATTTTCTCGTAATAATGATTACAATCTAGTGTTGCTACAAACTTATATGAGCCTCAAATTGCACACATTTCTTAGATAATTTTAACTTTTACCCCCATTTTTAGTTGTCTCTTTAATTTAGTAGCTTACGAAGCTATTAATTATACTATTCAAATGGCAAGGCTTACATCAAAGTTCCGAGTTGATTAGTAAGCATATCATGTGCCTCAGATTGCAGTCTGAAAGCCTGCCTGATTAAGAAACAAGGGCATATATTAAACAAGAATCTAAATGACATCAAATATATAATATGTTTAACTAAATTTTGATAAGTCCAATAAATATGTTTAACAATATTTTATGTGATACCACCGCCCGTGAACACTTTCAATGCCAACGCGAGTGTGTTTCCGGCTGTTTTCTTCAAGGACCCTAATTCGCAAATTCAGTCCAGTGGGTAGTTGGTTCCACATATTGCTGCCACTTGCGTAAGTGGCAGCAATATGTGGAAAATTAAAGATTTATTAATTCACTTATTCAGTGTTCTGATCATGTTATTGCATAAAATCAAGATGATATTGCTTAGTTATTCTGTATGAAAGTGTTTGAGCGTTCCGTATTCACAACTAATCCCTTTCCATAATATGTAGGTAATATTAAAATTCCGACCTCCTTAAAAAAATTTAAATCGCCTTAAACTGGAAAACCCAATTTACATTCGATTACCCCCATTTTCATTGCGTGCATTTGAGCAGTAAAGAAATATATAATTTACTTCAAAAATTATAATTATAATAAAGGGACTACTTTTAATAATATTTTTTAATAATTAAATTTTAAGGTTAGTTATTAGGTATATTTTGATGTATTATGTTATTTCTTAGGTTTCATATTATATTCCAATAAACGTATATAGTTCACGGCATTATAATAAATTTGTTATAAAAATAAACTAACCTTTAGGTGACATTTCAATGCCAGGTCCTAGCCAGAAAACTCCCTGGCGATTGACTATTTCATGCATAATGATAGCGAACGAATACACATCCCCTTTTTGGGTTCCCTCGGGAGGTGGATCCGCCATTCTAAGCAGCTCTGGGGCAGTCCAAAGAAGACCTAGTGAACAATTTATATACATATTATATTACATGTTAGCCAAGACTTAAAAATACTATAAAATTGTTTGCCAAAACAAGAAGTTTGTAACCTAACATTAGTTGTTACAAAGAAAAGAAAAATAAAATATATTTACTAAGGAACATGAGATGGACAGGTATCACTTATTCCACGTCATTAAATTTGAAACTATAGGCATCCCTACTCATCGGCAAAGGAGACAGGGAAAAATGTCGACGTAAAAAACTATCGATACTTTTTTAAAAAAGCATCAAAAAAACTTATTTTAAAACAAATATAGCAAATTAATTAGAAGTAGCCTGTGTAGCATAGTCCCAGGCCATGTTATCAACTAGGTAATTGTTAACTTTATGCCTTTTTACACAGCTTTTATTGAATGAATTTCTTACATTTATTAAAAGGCAGAGATAAAAGAGCCTCTGGAATTTTATTGAAGAGTATCCCTTTATTAAAGCGTAAATATTAACAATCATCTTACACTTGCAGACAAAAGTTGTAAAATGTAAGGGCCTGCTAGTATAATGAGCCCTTTAGTTTCTGATACATTGTGACATAACATTTTCGTTTCCGATAATGTATGTCGACATCACACCACATCCTTTATAGGTAATAGATGTGACACTTAGTTAAAAGAATACATATAAGTTACAGTTTTCTGTTAGTAAAGGGTCGGATCCTAGTGCCTCTGATTGCCCTTGTGATAAAATATTTTATTTGACACCTGGCTTCAAACAAAATTAATTTGAGTATCCTTCCAACCACCGCCACCGAACTTAATTCAATTATCTATTTCTTTTTTACTGTCACGATTACTGTTAAACCTCCTGGTTATCAAACATAGAACATATCACGAATGTTATGATTGCCTAATTTAAATATCTCTTATATACTTACGTGTCCAATAGCTATGGGCTCTTTTATCCTTCTCAGAAGTCCTCAATGCGTTGAGGCCAAAATCGGTTATCTTCAGAACGAACCGGGAATCTACCACACAGTTACTAGACTTCAGAGCACCGTGTGACCGGATATCCGTACCATGAAGGTAATGCATACCCTAAAAAAGATAGGATTATTTTAAAACCTATACAGGACAAGCGTACTCGGAATTAACCTATAGTTTTATCAACCGCTACCAGTGAAAAATTTTACACATTTAAAATTCAATAATGGATTCTATTTGAATTATTATTAGCTTCAAAAACACCCACGAAGCGCTGTTATATTTTTATACAATTGTTTTTTACGTTTTTTTTATTTTATATGTATGCTTAATTTTCATTAAAAGAAAAAAAATACAAAAGAAGACACATGATGTTATTGTAGATGTTTTTATCGAGGAGTTTGTTATGAAATGTAAGAGCGGGTAACATATTTTGTTTCCTCTAATTTAAAAATTCATCTAGACCATTTTAGAGAATGTCTTAAGTATTAAGTCGTTTACTAATACCTATTTTTTTATAGAACAGCGAACGGGCAGGAGGCTCACCTGATGTTAAGTGATACCGCCGACCATGGACACTCCTACCTACATTTATAAAATAGTTCAACGTAGCGGAATTTGATCTCCTCTTAGTTAAATACTGATTTAAGGTAGCACAGGTTCAAGATCTGCTTTAGCATTACCTGTACGCTAGACACGCCCCGGCTAGCCTATGCATAAAAATAATAATATATAAGAATACTACTGATGTATTTCGAAAGACGTGTGACACGTAATTCGCGAATTAATTTATTGTAATTACTATATTATAGTAAAAATATAAGCCACTGGATACAATGGCAGTTTAGAGTAATATTTTATTTTAAACAATTAAATATTTGTCTATTGTTTTATACATTTCTATGAACTGGCTAAGTAATTGTTTACTCTCAACAAACGCCACCATTTTTAAACCCAATATTTTTTATATTATGTCGCATAAAACCATCGTTTTCTCTAAACACGCATACTTAAACAACCGCAGAAGTTTCGCGTAAGCCATATTTAACGAACTCTAACTAAGTTATACCCAAACCCAAGCTAGAAAGAATTGTTTTCGCCACAACAATACGTGTCGACAAGAGAATTAAGTTATGTTGTTCGCTTGAATAACAAATACAAAAGGAACAATTAATTTGGGAGCGCGAATGTATCAGATATTTCTTTCACAATGAAAATGAATCTAGGTGGGAGTGATTTGTTTGCGGACTAAAATCCTATTGTATCTAGGCCATGTTTTCTAAAGAGAGTATATTATCTATATCTACACCTACTTATGGAAATATAAAACCATTTATTTTGTGTGTAATAGACAAAATGTTCTCTCTAGATTCTTGTATTCGTTATTAACAAATCTGTGCGCCTATAAGACCAAATCTACTATAAATTTTAATTGATTTTTATATTATTAACAACAGCTTGCCTTCGCTCGGCACACTGATACATTGGTACATAAATAACAATAAAATACAAGATAACAAGCACTTTCAGGCTAACATAATAAACTCGAAGAGGAAAGAAAAGATATCATCATTCATACATTCCAAAAAATAATTGATTTCAAAGTGAAGAAAGTGATTTTGAACTATGCATATTCAGAACTAGATTTTTTTATTAGCTCAATCTGGATATCGGTGAGTTATGACCAAATGCGTTCATCTAAAAGGTAAACTAAATGTGATGATGGGCATGCCCCTATGGCAGAGGATGGAATGATACATTACATACATTAAATTCAATTTCATTCAATTAATTTGCTACGATTCTCCAATCATTTTAAAGTCCTTTAGCCTGGTTTTGTACGCTGGAAATTTGTTTTTTCGAGATGCCACTGGAGAAAAGATCACAGATCATAGATGCATGATATTTTTTTAAAGCGGTCGAGTCGCTACAAATCGGTTGTATAATGCGGCCTCCATGCAACTGTACCGTATTCTAGTATTATGCGCACGAGACTATTATACAATATTAATTTTGTGTTAGTAATTTTAAGAACAAAACCAGGCAAAATGTTTAATCATTATTATTAATATAATAAGTTTAAATATGCAGTAATTTTGTATTGATTTTTCTTTTCAGCAATAAGATTATGCATAACCTAGAAATTTTCTAAAAAGTGGAATTTAAATGTCTAAAGAAAAGTATAATGCACCTTTAAGTTAAAAAAGCATATAAAATAAATAAAGTGTGAAAAGGAAGTTACGTATTCTTCTCTCTACTCTACTTAACACTTTTATTACTTACAGTATTTTAAATACGTTTATTTATAGAACAGTATTCCATCTTTCAAATCGCTCATAAATTTTTGAGAGAAAGAGCGGTGACACTGAAACGATTTATCCTAGGTCTCAGCCACAATCAAAATAAAACGACTTGTTATTTGATTGTAAGGTTTAATTAAAACAGCTATGGATCACACTTATATTGCGGAGAATAACGAGTTGCATTTTTGGTAGTTAGATAATTACAAGAGAGGGATATTTTTAGGGTTTATTAAAATAAAGAGACGGCAAATTTCATATCTATAATGACGCATTCGTATTTATCAATTTTAATATTAAATAGATATTTCAGAACGTACTTACCCTAACAATATCGTGCATCAGGCTAACTTTGAACATCCAATCCAGCTTAATTGTATCATTTTCCAGTATATCTTGCAATGACCCCTTAGGACAATACTCTGTTAAAAGGCAGCAGTGTGGGGGATCGACACAAGCCCCGTAAAATCTCGCTAAATGATCATGTTCAAGGTCCTTCATTTTCTTAAGCTCCAGGAGTAAAGGTCGGGTCAAATCTATGCGTTGTTTGTCAACCTTTTTGATTGCAACCCGACAGCCTTTGTAAAAGGCGCAAGGAGCGTAAATTTGTCTGTCGCCGGCCAGTGACGTGCCTTCGTCTGAGTAAGCAGTCTGTAAACAGGTTTCAAGTTTTAATTTGGAATTATTTTGTTTTTTGAAAATCGAATAACAGAGATTGTTTCAATAGGCGTTCGGGGCTTGCGGTCCAAGCGGTTGTCAGGATAATAGAGCCCTATTATTATCAATTTAGGGACCTCACAGTGAATTTATAACAATTTCATAGAAGGTGTTTTATCTACAAATAGGATTCACAGAGTTTTACGTAAACTCACTTCTGTGGGTACTTACGAGTTTAATTGTTCACTGAATTAATGATAAGAATAGATTTTATAAAAAATTGTTTATATTATTAAGGTTAATAATCGCAATAATATTTTGTATTGCTTGCATAATGCTTGATAATGCTTGATAATGCTACTATTTTTAGAACAGTTTAAATAACCAAGTAATGAGTATATTCTTGCTGTGTAATATAGGTAAAGAAAATTTATATAATATATATACATTTTTTTTAATAATTAATGTATATATTAATTATTAGAAGCGCAAACCAAATGCTAGCAATCATCGCACACTTGAAGCCAAAATTAGGTTTCGGTTTTTCCACACTCAAAAATTGCAATATAATATTCTCATTTCTCGTTTCCAATAATGTCCAATAGGTCGACTACACCTATATTTTCATAATATAAGTGTCACTTAGCTAGGACAGTTTTTGTTAGCGTAGGAATCCCAGCAGCAATAGCATTAACCTATTTTTTTATTAGTTATAAGCTATGTTAAACGATAAAAGCCAGTTAACAGCAGATTCAAACAAAAAATTTCATTTAACAAACAATAGAACATCACTACAATAGCCTTCACCGAACTTAACTCGTGGTTGTAGTTATTTTAATACGTTTACAAAGATGACTCACCCCTGAGCTATACCTTCGAGCGAGTGAATGTAGACTGCCAGGAAACCTACTCGCACCAATGAGTACGTCACTCCAACCAACTCGCCATGTCATCATAGCTATTTCAGCTTCTAACTTGTAATGTCTGTAATAATAAAAATAAATACATGACTGGAACTGTTTTAAAAGCGTCAAGTTTGATTATTCGAAAATGAACCTCCGCGGCTTTACCAAACATGTGATTTAATCTTACTACTGCTAAATTAGATGCAATTTAGTAGGACGGTTCCATGTTAGCACGGAAAGATACCCAAGAAATTTACACGAATTTTATCGGACCTTTGTTTCATTTAGCAGTTAAATTTAATAATATAAGATTTACAGACGTAGGTACATTATTTTGTTCGAAAGTTTACGAGACATAAAAATAAACAAATCTATCTTCTAATAAAACTTTATCTCAAAACTTTATCGTCGATATGTTTATAACCTCATCTTTTCATCTAATTAGTACAGATACAATCAATCCGTAAACTGTATATTTATTTTTACAGTAAAAAGTTTTCAAAGTATGGTTTTCACTCTTCACAAAAGTAAAATTTGTGTAACAACTTTACATACATAGAGTTTCAATTATAATCTAGCCTATTTAAGTAATATTGACTTAATTTTCTATAATACTTATAAAGAGCTAAAACTAAGATATTCATTAACAGTCCTAGTGTTCTATAATGAGTTGGAACTATGATCGAGCGTGTCATATTCCGCACTGCATAGATATTCGCTATACTACGTATACATTAGTTTTAATAACTCAAAGGTTAAGGAGTCTTGTTCCTGTTGTATTTTAATTATTTAAAATTGGAATAACGGCTAGTTCATATAATACAACTGAAATAAAGTACATATAATTTTGACATACTTAAGTCGCGCCAAGTTTGATACGTTTTAGTCGCGCGATGTGCTTACGCATGCAACCGAATACACTTTATTTATATTTAAATACGTAGTTTTGAAATAAGGAATATTAGAAGAATGGGTAAGACAGGTCATATCTAACCTTATTACTTGTAAGTTACGTGGTGTATTTAGAAATTTATAATTCGAATCCGCTTCTTGTTTTTTATATGTCAATCGCGGAACACGGAATATATAAGGTGCTAGCTGCTGCCGCGAACTTCGTTTCTCCCTAAGGCCTACCTTTTAATATACCAATATGAAACATTTTGCTATGCTACCACAGAGACTGTTAGATTTTCCGGAATGAAAACTTTTTAGGTGTATCTGAGATTTTTCTCCATATAAATCTCAAAGTTTAAGTTATAAGTTCTTAACTACCAAATAAAAAGTAGGGATTGATCGTAGAGGGTAAATAAAAATTAAGGTTGTATGTATTTTTGTATGCTATACAATAAAAACAGAAAATTTTGTTTACAAAATAAGAATTTTTTTTGTTGGACTTCTTATCATTTAGGGTTTTTAAAGATGGACAGTAGCCGATTCGCGCACTTGCTTAAAAAAAAGTTGTTGGAGCTGTTTGGAGGAGTATGGAAGCGAACATATTGACACGAGAATTTAATATATTGGGAAAATTAAGGGATAATCATAACTATCTAGGCAAAATTTTGATTGATAGGAGAAGAATCGCGGAATTCCATTTATTTTAACGAAACCATACCATGGACACTTTAGTGAGATTATTCAATTATTATTCCTAATGGTAATATCTTAAGTGCTTTTTGTTAGGGCGTAATAAAAAGTTACATTTTTTTTCACTTTATTTTCCAAAATAATATAGTATATTGCAATATGTTACATTAGAAAAGCGCTGTGGTTTGTATTATTGTAACCATAGCAGTCTTGTTTAGGAGCGCGACAAATGTCTGTTAAAGTAGTTTTTTTAATTTAGAATGTATGTTGGTTAGTGTTAGGCTATCTGTTATGTGATTGGGTAGACTATTTATTATCCGCGGTAGCAAATACCGCAACGTTCTCTCGCCATATACGTTGTATACATATAAAGGTATTATAACTTCGACTGTCATGGTAATCACAAAAATGTAAAAAGCATCACTATATTATGGGTACAAGACATGACAAGATATGGACGTGGTGGAGAAAACTTTATTTACTTTAAGTTTTAAAATTTCCGTAAAAAATTGTGCATCTATTGACTCAACCAGGACCACTAAAACTGGTTTATAGTATATTATTATCTGAATCACCAACATGACTATGAAATCTCAGTAATGTCAAGACTGTTGATTGATGCATTAAACCGATATCGTGAAATCAACATCTATTATATCAATTACTCAGTATAATAACAAACAATTTATGTCATAATTATTGAGATGCTATGCGGTAATGAATACGGAATTTGAATTACGATTTAATTAATACTATGTATGCGTACGTCACGTCTCACTCCCGCCTACGCAGTTATGAAAATATGTAAAATTATTCTTCCTATTACATTTTATTATTTTAACGTCTATTTAACTTACTTTACTAAAAATATGATCGTAAATGACTGTAAAGTTTTGGAAATATTGAATTTACAGTGAACGGATATGATTGATATCCGTTAAACTGTTAAAGATTTAAGTTGCAGATTTAATGTAATAAAACTCATTTATATAAGGTATGAATATATATATCTTTATAAATATAATTCTTCTGTTAGTGTGTATGTCACTGAACTTCTCTCAAGCGACTGGACCGATTTTGACGAATTTTTTTGTGTGTGTTCAAGGGGATCTGGAAATGGTTTAGATTCACAATTTTGTCCGCTGGACAATGTTTTTTTAATTAATTTTTAATTTATTAGTAGTTGTTGATTTTGGAATGTTTTACATTGGATGCGACAGACGGCGCTACCATCGCAGTTTCAAATTTTAAATAATATTCAAATTTTTATTTTAGTCTGTCCCGACAGTTAGCGATGCGATCAAATTAAAAAAAAGTTTTGTTATCATTGGTTTTTTATTTTTTTGTTAATTTTGTTCAAATTAAAGACGTGTCTACACGTCTGTCGGGTCCGCTAGCATATATATATATATATATATATTTATTTTATTATTACTACCTACCCTGCATTATTGCACTTATTACTGCACTTGTGAGGATTTCAAATGATAATTATAATTTGACAAAAAAGAAAGAAATTAGAAATTAAATATTATTATGCTTTTAAAAATATTGTTTGTTGGGGTTACTCGCCTAAAAATAATCAATAAAACAGACCCAGAAGACGTTTGAGCACATTCTATACGCTTCAGATAGTTGATTATGCCTAGCGTAAAAAACTAATTTTTCTAGCCATTTTCTCTGAACGGGTAAGTAATAATGTCATGATATATATTCTATGAGCCCGTTACTCGGGACCCTAGTTTAGGAATGATTTATTACAGCAAGGGCTGAGCTGAACGCCAATTTATCCGAAAAACAATAATTCTCACCCTTTTTATCTTCAGCTGTCTATTGAAATACATAAGCTATTAAATAACTTATCCATATAGTATTTTAAGAACGTTATCGGTTTTATATCGTTCGTACAAGTATATGAAGACTTCGATTTATATACAGCCTTTCACTATCTAGAAAGAACAGGCGTAAGCCCGTTTTTTCGTAATTAACGTAAACCAAGTTTATTAATTGAATCTTATTATAGTTAGTGGTCTGGATCATCTCTATAATATAATCTGTAAAATGGGACGTGAATATAAATGTAATATTGGGTAGTAATCAGTCGATTCCTAAAAAACACTTTTATGTCAGAGCGAAGATGTATACATAAATAAATCTTGAACTTTAACGTACACAAATATTTCTTGAGACTCTTAACAGAACGTAAGTTGTCTATAAAATGCTTTTATTGTATAAGAAAAATGTCAGAAAAGAACATGTTTTCCTGGCTTTATATCGTCTTCCGGCATGATTTCTAAACAAATAATTGCTCAAATATAATGATAAAAAATATAAATATGTTTCAAAGCATTATTGATTTCTAAAATCCCTGTCTCAAATTATAATTTAGATTACCTATTTCGATTCGATAGTTTTATTTTTCATTGTCATATGTGTTATAGTTAGTGATCTTATATTAACTCAGCAATTAACATGTATTTAATGAAACCCTATACCTGCTCCTTACTAAAAAATTGATTAGAAAGTCATTACTTATAGGTCTCGCGACCCAAATAATATGAAATGAGCTGCCAATCATTCAAATCACCGATGACAGACATAGGTGTGCGTGCGTAAAGAGGAAAGTATATTTCCATATCAAAGGAATCCTTGGATCAATTTTTCATTTATTATATATAGATTCCAGTAAACCCATATATTGAGGTTAACGTACGTAATTCTGCTCGAAATAAAAACCTAATGTGTTTGACGTGAACTTCAGACTGTGACATCAGTGAATATAAAAGATCTTTGTTTGTTAAATATACAGGAAATCTTGTAAGTATATAACGAACATCACACAAAAATAAATAACAAAGTTCTTATTAAAGAGATACCTTTTGGCTAATAGCCGCGATCATATAAGCAATTTCACATCATATCTAATGTATATTATTCAGCTTAAAACGATTTATAAAACTTAATGAAACAAAAGTAGATTAATTAGTATATTTAAACCGAAAAAAATAATGTTTAGTTTTGCTTACTACGGGACGGAATAGTAACACAGAAATACTAGTAGTCCGCTTAATTCAAATATTTTCATCGTAATATTATTTGCATTTCGTAATTTCTAAAATTTGTTCTACCAATGTCTAACTACTGTGGTGAGATAGAGATAGGTAAACTTATTTCGGGTTAGTAATTATTAATTTAATAGAATTGCTATCTCCACGTGCTACTAATAATTTTAATATTATTATACTATAACATTTCCAGGAAAATGTTACAGATTGTGCAACCAATATGCAAGATGTCATAGTAACCATTAATTTTACAATTTGTATACATTTATCTATGCATAATTAATAACAAACAGCTGTTGTAAACTTACCTATAAATAAATACAGATAGTATTGCCAAGATGACTACTACGGAACTCAAAACTATACTGAGGATTGCGTAGACTGGTAACGCTGTAACAAAAGTATTCAATGATTCGATGATTCGGTCGTAGCTTCTAATTTCCATAGCCTCAGTAAATAGTCTTAACTAATGGTACTTAACACAAAAAGAAGACTCTATTAGACTCAAGTACTTAATAAGAGTTAGTGCGTTATATATTATTATGTATGATCACGCATATCCTGCACAACATTTTCACATAATATATATAATTTGTGTGGCCAAGGTTTTGGTTATATTACATAGTGGTAAACTATTCAAGGGAAACGGTAGGAGAACTTATTTGGAAGGAATAGCTTATGTGAAACGTTGGTACTTTTAACACAGCGCCATCTGTTAGAATTGTATCAAATAATAAACAAATATTTGCAATAAAATAAAACTGCGACTATAATTAAAAATCTCAGCTATCCTATCTCTTACGTTGGATTAAACTGCTCACGGTGTGCCAATTTAATTTTAAATCGGTTAAGTAGTTTCGGTGTCCATTGAGGACAAACATCGTGACAGGAGATTTATATATATTAAGATTAGACATATACATTTTTTAAATATACGCTTAACTCTCAGTAATACGAGGCTATTTAAGACAAAAAAGATTTATAAGTATCCTACTTGTCTTGAATGAAGATGCACCAAAATGAAATATCCTTTTAAAAATAGTCAAAGTAAAAATAAATTGTCAGTAATCTCGTCCATAGGAGACGAGGCACGTTTTTCATTTTATGAGATGTGCCTTTGAGAGATTTTTAATTGTTTCCTGTAAATGCCGAATGATATTCCATTTCTCTGTGTATAAGACAACAGTGTTATTTATTAGTTTATTCATACACAACTGTACATTAGTTATTGCCTTGGCTAAAAATTTTTTTCCAGACATGCAAAAAGTTTCTAACATTTATGACATTTATAAATACTGTTAAAATTCACTTAATTGATCCATGTTAATTTTAATTGTTCCATAATTAAATTAATAATTCGTTTATGTTGTTTGACAGCAAAATAAAATGTTTTTTATAAGGCAGTTTCCCTTCATAATTAACTAAATCAATCTCATCTGAAGGAACTTTATGTAATTATACTGTGATCATGAGTACTATGTAACAGCTGTTTTGTTATGAAATTTCTTATAAAATCTCAAAACGCGCGTTTCATTGCACGAACCCTTAGATGTTAAAGAATAAATTTTAAAAAAATCGAATAAATTAATTAATTTAAATAAAACAACATTATTTAAATAACTTACAGGTATCGGGACATAGAGATCCATCGAAACCACATCTCGGTGTATCAGGTGGTGGCGTGTTCCGGCCGCCCGCCCAATGGATTGGGCGGTTTTCCACAAACCTTAGTGATGCGTTTGCCGCTATGTATGTTGCTACGACCTAGAAATTTCAATAGCATTATGCACATACATTTAAATAATCCTATTGAAACAAGTTATTTTTGACGTCTTTTGTCAGTGTGAATTTATAGTCAATAATATATTTTTAATATGTCTTATATTTTGAGTAATTGTTCTTACAACTGTTTTTTCTTATATGTTGAATAGTTGTGTGAAACGAAGTGTGAATAAATAAAAAATAAATAAATTTGACATTCTTATAAAATGATTTATAGAATACTTTTCAATCGAAGTATAATATGATGTTGAAGGTTCGAAGTTCAATGATTTCTTAAAGTATGATGTAAATCCTGATTTACATCATACTTTAAGAAACTTGTTTTAAATCTAAAATTTCTTGTTATTCATTCAAATGGATTATAGAAACTTTCTTGTATACTAAGAATGTTAATGATATATTTCAAAATTTTAACTGAGTTTTGTAAAACTTAAAAAATTAAAAGGCTTTAGAAAAAAAACGTCCCTGCGACCGCGCCGATGGTAACATGGCTCACAATACGTCGCATACAAATGCAAAAACTAATAGATATTGGTCCATTCTCTGCACAAAAGAATATTGATTTGAGTAATATTCCCATAAATTGAATCATTTATCGAGCTAGTCCTAAATGTATATTAACTGCCTGAACCAGAGGAGATTGAGACCTCGTTATTTCTTGATCAATTCCAGCGGTAATGGTCTTTTCCTGGTTCTGATTTATACAGCTTAATAGGATTTATTTAGTAATAAGGAATGCTACTTATTGTGGCCGCGTATCCCAATAGTAATTGATTATTAAGAAATATAATATATAGTTATTGAGATTAAAAGTTTTTGTAAGAAAAAATACATTTATTTTGTCTTCATTTATTAGCCTTGTTATAAATGAAGACTATATTATAGTCATATATAAAAAATATTGAATATTGATTATGTACATGGAATTATACTAAAAGGAATTTATGTAAAAATACGAAACGATACATATGATATTAAAAATAACTAAACAATATGATGAACTAAAAAAGATTATAAATATAGACGGCAGTTGTCTTTCCATACATGTCTCATTTCCGGTACAAGTATGCTTACGTGTGTTGAATGTGCGCATAACCGCGCCACCTTAAAGACGTGCTGTGAGTATCAATATATATATATGCACTTGGCAGGATGTGCATAGGAGCAAATTAATAACATTAATGCCACCAAAAGACAAGTTTTTCTTCACTTGTAAAAAAGTCTAACGACTCAGTTCTTCTACCATAAAAAGTTGTGAGATTTATATTACTCTAAGTCAGTTAATTTTTATTTAAGGGATCGAATAATTAGACCGATTATTAGTGGAATTAGAATTCTAGTTTTATCTACAACGAAGTTAAAGGTGGGTAGAAAATAGCCTGAACTGTTTCGAGAAAAGGATGGTCGTGTCGTGCCGCTTATTTCTTCAACTTTGCGGGGTACTGACGTTTCCTGATATTAACAAGAAACACCTTAATATAACCTGGTAGTAGTCTGTACGTGATACTGTGCATAGTTGTCATGGATTTGTAATAAATGTTAAACGTATTAACTTAGTAATTTTCCTCTTCATTAAAAATATAACAGTAGACACATCTATACGAGATGTTCTCTATTTGAATTTGAAATCCGTACTGTTATGAAAAATACCGCCGATGGATATAAAAGATAGTGGCATAGTTAAAATCTGCACGTGAACATTTTAATATCAGGGAATGTTGCATAGTGATATCGTTCCATGAACATGTAACGCATCACGTTTCATTTTAACCCAGGTGTTTAACTGAAGTACTGTATTACTAGTGACTCAATTAGAATTACACATACCAAATATAATTATTTAAAGAAGCTGTAATAGACTTTACCGATTAGATGTCACTGTTAAGCAAAAAATTATGTTTACTTTATATATTTTTGAATTTCTTTCTGTATCATTTGATTTATACTCTATTGTTCATATCCTCCCAATTTTATTTTTTATTAATTAAACTATCCGAAGGTTTAATATCAAACGTGTATGTTTTACAATCAACGTGTCATTGCCATACCACGTTAAAGGTCAATATTATTTCAAAATATAGTTGGCATTAATTAAGAAAACTCAATTCAATGGTTACTCACAAGTCCGGTACATTGAGAAATTTAAAAACAATATCTGATTCAAAGGGCTAACTTGTTTATAAATTTTGTTTATTTGATAAAGCCAAGGGCCATCCTAATTAAATTTCGATGTTGTTATAAAAGACTTGGGGAATCTTTAAAAATAGTTACTTATTGCCATACGTACGCTTAAATATTTTTACCTACGTAACGGACGGACAAATGAAATTCTTGCAATAGACAATTACTTACCAGGAAGGTTTGTATGTATAAAAGTCTGGGCATGGTATAAAAAATCTCTTCCTACGAGTATTTACTGTATGCATCATTTTTTCTTTATGTTACAATATAATATATACATTATAAATATTTAATATGAATATGTAAATACAGATTTGCGCAGTCATGATGCATGTTATGTATAACTTAAATACATATTTTGAGTTACACTACTCTGTTTTTGCGCGGACAAAGTCGCTCGACTCTCATACCTGAGGTCGTAGGTTCGATCCCGGGCTGTGCACCAATGGACTTTCTTTCTATGTGCGCATTAAACATTTGGTCGAACGGTGAAGGAAAACATCGTGAGGAAACCGACATGTCTTAGACCCCAAAAAGTCGACGACGTGTGTCTGGCTGGAGGCTGATCACCTACTTGCCTATTAGATTTAAAAAAGGATCATGAAACAGTTTCAGAAATCTGAGGCTAGGACCTGAAGAGGTTGTAGCGCCACTGATTTATTTTATTTTTAAGTCGCACGAGGATAAGTTTGGAAATGGACAGATTTGATTGATAGGCACAAAAGTTGAGGAGCAAGTACAGAATAAATATGAGGGTAAAGGGAAAAAGGTTAAACGGTCAATTATATTATATAGACGTTTATTTCATGAAACTCCTTTCTAATAAAGTATAATAATTCTCGGTTTTTTAGCAATGCGAAACAGATTTTGATGACTACAAATTAATACGGAATATATGCACTAGCTTAACTTTTTTTATGAAATATAAAAAAAATACGAAAGAATTTGTAAGCCTTAACTTAATTTTAAACACTTAGTACGAAATTTTCTTTGAGATGTGGATCGGTTATCGGTTGTTTATTTAGCAATGCGAAACAAATTTTGATGACTACAAATTAATACGGAATATATGCACTAGCTTAACTTTTTTTATGAAATATAAAAAAAATACGAAAGAATTTGTAAGCCTTAACTTAATTTTAAACACTTAGTACGAAATTTTCTTTGAGATGTGGATCGGTTATCGGTTGTTTATTTAGCAATGCGAAACAAATTTTGATGACTACAAATTAATACGGAATATATGCACTAGCTTAACTTTTTTTATGAAATATAAAAAAAATACGAAAGAATTTGTAAGCCTTAACTTAATTTTAAACACTTAGTACGAAATTTTCTTTGAGATGTGGATCGGTTATCGGTTGTTTATTTAGCAATGCGAAACAAATTGTGATGGCTACAAATTAATACGGAATATATGCACTAGTTTAACTTCCTTTATAATATATAAATAAAATAAAATACAAAAGAATTTGTAAGCCTTAACTTAATTTTAAACACTTAGTACGAAATTTTCTTTGAGATGTGGATCGGTTATCGGTTGTTTATTTAGCAAAGCGAAACAAATTGTGATGGCTACAAATTAATACGGAATATATGCACTAGTCTAACTTCCTTTATAATAAATTAAAAAAATACAAAAGAATTTGTAAGCCTTAATTTAATTTTAAACACTTAGTACAAAATTTTGTTTGAGATGTGACGGTAACATTCTACTGTGATAGGGTATGCGAATCCATGCCCCAATTTTATTTGTTTTCCCTTACAAAGTTAACAAAGAAACATTGAAAATTTTCGGTTGTTTTTTTTTTTTTTTTATTCACTGGTTCCTGCGAATTATCTCATAAGAGTAAAATATAAAAATCAAGTAAAATTAATAGAAACAGAACCTAAGCACAATTAAATTTAATCGCTATGTCAGAGTAATAGTTATTTTATGGGACAATACCGACCGAGGAGGAGGGCCACTTAAAATTAAGTGCTAATGCCGTGATGCAACGCCAGAAGCCTCGGAAATGTGTCCCCGTCCTTTAACGATATTCTACGGTATATTAGATTAAGGCATGCTTTTATAATTACGTTTTAGAAAATTTATTTTGTTAGGATAATTAGAAAATTTCAATTTTGTTAGGTTTTATCTGGTTATTTTTTTGTGTGAATGTGTGTTGTGACCGACTCACCTCAAATTTACTAGTATTGGGATTCATATCCAGTAAAGAATATGAAGCCACGCGATCTCCGTTCTCGTTTATTATCACCTCGCCTGTGATGCCTTCAAACAAAAAAATAAAAATACAACTTTATTCAGAAATAAAAAAAACATCAAATATCATTTGATTCTAGGATACTCTAGAATGTATTTATGCTTTATATTTCTATATGTAGTGGTATCTTCTCATAAAATTTTATTTGTGTTACATAAAAATGATCATGATCACCCTATTAGCATTAAAAATGATCTTAGATAAATTACGGCGAAGCTATTTTTATAGGAATCTACCCTTTAAAGTATGAGAGGAACTATATATTTTATATGTTATTGAGTATATCAAATTTAAAGCTTAAAACTAAACAGTTACTAGTTCTTATAATTAATTTACTACCCACTTAATAAGTGATAATAACGTAGGTGTAGTGAATGAAAAATTATTGGAAATTGCACAACTCACAATCCAAGTTCATTCAAGTAAAAGGTACCGAAGATATATTGTAGTAATTAAAAGATAATTGGACTATAATGTAAAATTATGAATGGATAAAGATATATTATTTTGATTAACCCTCACAGTTTCCTGATTTTTGGGAACTCTTTTAACCTTAATTACTTTAAAACGATTTTATTGGTAATCATTAATTCCTGTCAATTAAATCTACGTTATAATATAAATACAAAATGGATATATAATTGTTATTATTTACTTAATTAGTATTTTAAACACTAGTAACTCTAGATTTTACCTAACTACGAATATCAAATACACGGATAACAGTCTTTCTACAGAAAAGCACTAAAACGAACGTCTCGCCAAGCAAAGATAATAAACTACAGACCTTGAAAAGTTCTATTCCACATGTTCCTAATAACAGCCGCGCCATCCAATTGCCCTCTGGGGTCATTAGCCTGTCGTAGCGTGTCGTTTAACGCCAACGCGTAGAGGAGAACAGCATCGTAGAAAGCTGCTACAAACGTAGACACAATCTCTTCTTTGCCAAACGTATAGTTGTATTTCGTAGCAGCTAGGTCTTTGACCTGAAATATTCTTTGTTGAGCACGCAATAATACGAATTTGAGGGTATTAAGAGAAATTTTTAACCAATTTCATTGAATAAATTACTGTTGTTTGTATGAAATATCTTTATATAATTTGGACACTTAAACTATGCGAGTTTTATGCACTGATATAAAAATGGTAATGCAAAATTTATGATACTACTGTCCATTTAACGGAACGTGGGGATACATATGACACAATAACATTGAAATAATTTTAATGAGTTTAATACACATTATAATTATCGAGTTTTTTCCCTTTGCTAAATGATTTACCACATTTTAATTTCAAGGCTTATTACTCAACAGTACATATGTGCAGTTCCTATTTTCTATATATATTATTAAGTATGCAATTATATAAGAAAATCATTTTAGAGTTAAGAACTGAATCTATACACATTGTTATTATTTATTCCAATTCCAGGCTTCCTACAGACTGGATTACAAGATTTTAAGCCTGGCTTTCAAAGTGGAGAATAAAAACTAGTGTGACAAAATCTGTTCATGTATGCCAGTATCTCTGTGCAATCAACAACTCCCGCAAGGTAACTGTGTAAAATACTTGGGAATACACCTTGATAGGAGACTCGTATGGAAACAACACATACAGCAGAAGAGAGAAGAAATCAACCTGAAATACAGAGGACTCTACTGGCTGCTTGGGAGAAATTTCAAGCTGTCAGTAGAAAATATGCTACTCATATTACGAAATGCTTTTGAAACCATTTGGACATACGCGGAACAACTATGGGGTTCGGCGTGTGACTCTAGTATAAATATCATACAGAGGGTTCAAAATTACATCTCGAAACAAATATCTAACTGTACGTGGTTTATAAAAATATCGGAGATTCATGAGCACCTCAAAATCAGGACTGTCACAGAGGAGATCAAGACCTGGACTAAAAATGCATCTTAATAAGCTTGCCACGCAACTAACCATACCAGACTTGGAGATTTAGCTCTCAACACATCTGCTCATAGTCTAGCTGACTGATTGCAAAATAAAGACTTATAAAAAAATATATCTTATATCTTAAACGAGCAATTCTTGTATATATATATATAATTGGAATCTCGGAATCGGCTCCAACGATTTTCATGAAATTTAGTATATATAGAGGGGTTTCGGGGGCGACAAATCGATCTAGCTAGGAATCATTTCTAGAAAATGTAATTTTATTCGTGTTCTATTTTTTATTATTCTGTCGGTAAGATGGCAAAATATTATTCATATTTCATCATTTCATTAGTATGTAATTAGTACTTAAATATAATTTCCAAAAACACAATTTATAAAAAAAAATACCGAGCAAGGCTCGGTCATCCAGGTACTATCCTAATTAAACATTAATAACTTACTACTTATAATAAGAACCCTCCAAAACGCTTCTTTATTTATTAATTTTTTTTATTCTATATTTTTTTCTTAAGATGGCTTTCTACCTGTATGTATACCATGCCACAGGCAAACAAACGTAAAATTTAATGCCTTTATTATGATTTTTAAATACATATAAAAATATATATGATATAATATATATATATATATATTTTTGAGAGGATCTTTCCAAATATATCACCAAATGGTGATGTTATATACAAGTTACTCTCACTATATTATTCATGCTATCAAATACTCTATGGAATGCATAAATGAATATTCCTTTAATATTGAGCTGTATTGTATGTTGCACATTTATTATAATAAATTTGCAACATACAAGGCTTTTAATTTTGGTGCTTTCACTATGGTTTTGTAAAAAATCTGCTGTAATATACAAAAATCTATGACTATTGCGTATAAGCACTCTTAACTCCAGACAATCACACTTATTTTCTTACTAATTGCAGCGACGTCACACCGAGTTGAGTGGGTACTATTTACCATTTAACTAAGAACATCTCACCTTATCAGAGAATTCCAGGTATTCCTTCTTTTCAGGCACTGGGCTGGTGACAGTAAGAACAGCACTATAGGCCCGTCGTGCTCTTTCATTTCTTTCGTCAGTATCCCCTTCAACCTTCCACGGCTCTTTTGATGAGGCCGAGGCTAAGCTAAAATATTAGCCGTTATTAAGTATAAATTTTCCACACATTTTTATTATAATTTTTTTAGGCAAGTAAGATCAGACTACAGTTCTTCAACGATTAATGTTAGCAATCGATATATCTTTTTCCACTGCTTAGAGCATTCAAATGAGTGGCGTAGATTTTCGTGTCAGTACTTTCATCCATTCTATATTTTTGCTTAGAGAACTGACAGTAATTGTAAATTTAGACGAATATTGTGACAAATAGTGTTTTAGTGAACTGGCAAAAGTTCTATTATTTTTTAGTGCCTATAGTAGTTAGTTAATTTCTTGTATTTTTTATTAAGTAAATTTTTTTTCGTAATTAATCGCGTGTTTGTTTTTTTTTCTGTTTCGTCTGTAAATTTTATTCACTTATTGTTCACTCTTGCCAATTGCTAGGGTCACCTGTTAAGGCAGGAGTGTTTTAATAAATAAATAAATAAAACAAAAATATCTTATCGCTGTAGTATAAAATGAACAATTCCAACTCACTTTGAAAATAATTCTATATTGAAAAAAACGTATTCTCCGGAAGACACCATATTTAGGTCATCTGCAGCAAGCATTATTTCACGTACAGTACTCGGATTTGCACAGACCACAACAACTGTAACAACAAATAAGAATTACATACGGAGGTTATATATTTATACCATATCTGTTCGGAAAAGACGTCTTAGCTTTTTTAAAAGGGACCGACGAGGTTATTGCTCAGAGCAAGTTACACTGTTGAATGAGTATTAAACCTAAAAAAAAAATATTTTTCTTCAAGAACTAACACTTTTTACCTAAGTTTGAAAAAGAATAACAATGATAATATTTGCCTGGTAAGAATCGGAGATCTGCTGGGCAGAAAATTTACTATAAATTAATATATTATATTTAAAACAAAGCATATTTTGTGAAAAAAAGCGGTGCACAATACTCAGTTGCTAAAAAAATCCAAAAATGTAAAAAACTCACATTTGTATGTAACGAAGTAGGGATAGTTACACTATTTATAACTCGAGAAAGGTTGGACTTATTATGATTTAAAGGCAAGGCTTACACTCATTCATTCACTGTTTGGTGGAATTGTTCGCTAGGTTAGTATATTGGTCAATTAAATTTTGAATTACGTTGTTTCCACACTTCTTCAAATCAGCTTTACCAATTATTATTAAACTGTACATGTAGATCTCGTAGGTTTCAGAATAGGTCTAATGTACGCGCTAGATTAAATTTACGGGCTACTACGGAGATCAGATTTAATGTAACAATAATTAAATTATCTGACTTAAAATATATTAAGTATATCTTAAGTCACAAAAGAGGACGCACCCCGAGCGACTTTGGGTCGCTGCACCAGCGGAGCAAATCTGATTAAATATTTGACTTCCAACTTCCAACAATTTTAAATAAAATTAAGCCAAGCGCTTGCCTGCAAATTACGCCTATCTGATAAATTTTCGTTGACCCTTTTTTTGGAATCGTCACGTTAAATAATTCGCAGAGATTGATTCCATGCCTTAACGATGCGAACAAAAATATGTTTTTTGTAAAAATAAAGTCAAATTTTTGCCAGTTTTCAACCGTTTAAATTAAGAACATTATTTTCATTGTTTATCGATACAGAGTATTTTAATCATCAATCAAAAAGTTAATGTTGTTTTAAGTATATTGTAATGTATTAATGGTTTCCAAATGAAAATTATACAATAAAGAACATTATAACATACGCTTTACTTTAAATAAATGATAATTATAAAAAAATGTATACACATGGCACCATTTTTAACTATATGTTAGACCATTGGAGAACACAAATTTACATACTAAATTTAACAATGCATAGAAAATAATTTTCTATGACTAAACAATAAAAACTTTTGCATTTCCAACTACAAATATCAAATATTTGTCAATGGTTTTTCCTGTCGTTCGACGTAAATAATGCTGCACGTGCCGGTTGTCTCCTGGTATTTACTTTGTCTTTAATACAAAAACTTCAGATCCCCCTCAAAAAATGTCACGTACAAGTGTCGGATAGGCCGACTGACCCAAGAAAACATTTACTCCCCTTTGAACTATTTCGTGGAACCCGTATTCCTTTGGTGCAATTGTCTCATGTATTTAGATTAAACGTTACATAACTGGTTATATATATATGCACTATAAAGATTTAGTTTCAAATCATTTATTCCAATTAGATCACCGAAAATGGCAATTTTGAATGTTAAATAAAATATAAAAATGATTCTAGTTGCCCCTTCCAAAAGGTAGTTTCGTGTGTAGAAGAATGGGCAAGAATCTCCACACTTTAAAATAGAATTTATGATATGTTATTTATAAAATTGTCGTGTCACAATGTTAGTTGCCATACTCCTCCAAAACAGCTTGACCGATTTTCATCAAATTTTATATGCATATTCAGTAAGTCTGAGAATGGGGCCAGTATCTATTCTGCATATCCCTAGAGCTATGGGGCGTCAACCGCAAGAATTTTTTTTTATATTTTCGACGAAATTTTGGTTTTTTATTTTTTATATACCTTAGTTTATCTGAAGACAATGTATTCCTATAACAAAACTACTATACATGTCTTATAACTTAACTACCCTCTAACTTCTTTTTTCTATAGTGTAAACACAAGTATATAGAAAGAGATGGAACGGTCAAAGTAAGTAAAGAGTTACATGACTTTAATTATTAAGATTTTATTACAGGGATACGGTCATGGACGAAATATGAAAAATCCTGAAAAATCATTGAACTTCATCTTCGGTTTGTTCGAATACAAACATAACTTATAAAATTGTAATAATTTAATTTTCACGAATAAGATAGCTGGTGTGTGCAATACAATTTTCGTCAGTGTAAGGAAAGTAAAAAAAATATTCTTCCATCGCCATACAAATTTCTAATAGTTTTAGGTGGCTGGTTCTGGATCTATTTACAAAGCTGTCGTTTGGAGATTCACTGATACTCGTATTCAAACACTGAATAAACATCCATTTGATTTGTGTATTTTGCTAGAGAATTTTGGCGTAAATCTCTGTTTTGTTTTTGATAATGAATACTGTTTATTTTTAGATAATACAATCACAATAAAGCCATCTATTTGCCCTTATACGCGAGAATAAACTATAAAAAAAAACAAATCAAAATTCATTTATACAATTTATATGCGTCTTAGGACATGCTTATGAATGACAAAAAACGTTTAAAAAATTCGCAAAAGAGCAAAACTACGCCATCCTTTCGCAAAACTACCAGGAGGCCTTGTTCAAGCAGCAAGTTTTACCCTCCTGTTTAGAAATACATCATGTTACATTTTTGATATTTTAATATACTTTTAAAGAATCGCACATAACTTTTTGTTCTAGCTACAGTTCCTGCATATATTTAAGCAACACGAGCAACAAGAACTTTTGCGCACCAAACTTACCCTAAACTGTAATCAGAATCTTTGAATTTATCAAAAAAGTAATGTGAAACTCCTTGGTCTGAATCATTTAACTATTGGATAATTCAGTTATAATGCCTTTAAGACCATATTACGAACATCTGGATTTACCATAAGGTGTATAATTTATAAACAGTTACGTGTTGATGTCTGTATTACATATGACATAATAAAAAAGTACTCTTGTCAGTCGTCAGTGTATCGGGTATATTATCTTATTAAGGGTCTGTTTCACAATGTCTGGATAAAATATTTATTACTAAATTGGTAGACCATAAGCTATTTATTACTAATAGGTAGGATAAACAGTATTTTTACGTTTCACGACTGTCAGATAGCGCTATTTGTCATAAAATGCGAAAGTATCTTATTCAGAACTTATTCGGATCTGCCATGTAGGTGCGTATTAAATGGTCTTTGCCACCATAACATCAACAAGCCATATTCTTCAAAAATGTAGAAAACATTACGCAATACAACTCAATGGAACGAATAAATCTCCTTCATATTACTCGTTGAAAAGGTCAAAGGATCGCAAGCGTCAAATGCAAGCGAAATTAAATCTATTCGAAGTGGAATGGGTTGGGTTAACGGCGACTTCAACGAATGTATAGACAGGTTAAGAGCTAATTTCTAAAGTTAACCCAACTTACTTAAGTTATTTTTATACATTCCATACCCATACTTTGGAAACTTTACCATTTTAATATGCTTATAGATAAAAGGAATGACTTAATATTACACATTATTTTAGGAGAATAATTGTATACGACATGTGTTCTTTGAATATACAGTAGAATGATTTGCAAATTTAAAACACAAACATGTTGGTATTTGAAAAATAGTTGAATAATTGAAGTTAATATTATAAACAAATATTTGATTAAAACGATAATTAAAGCCATAAAAAATCCATGGCCTCATATTAAGTAAACAATGAATCAAATCATAAAATAATGATTTTAAATTTCTTTTTAAGCCTTATGATATATCCAATATCAGTTTCATAGCGTTAAATATTAAATTGGTCTTGTATAGCTTATAGTCTTTTTTATTTTGGTCAAATTATGTTTACCTAATACGATTTTTTTCAAAGCGTTAAAATACACTTATTATAGAAGTAAATGTATCAATGATATATGTGTAACTTTAAATGAATTCTCATTTGTTCGTAGAAATACCCTGTGACTTTGGATGAAATATTATGTTCTGAAAACCTAATTTAATCTTATATATAAAATTCTCGTGTCGCGGTGTTTGTGGTAAAACTCCTCCGAAACGGCTTTCCCGATTCTCATGAAATTTTGTGTGCATATTGAGTAGGTCTGAGAATCGGACAACATCTATTTATCATCCCCCTAAATGTTCAGAGTAATCCACCCCTAAGATTTTTTTTTTAATTTTAGATATAAAAAAAAATATTTTTCTATGATACAGCATTAGTAAATACATATAACCCTGAATTTTCAACCCTTTACAATCAACCGCTATTTTTTATTTCATTATTAAAACTTATGTTGTGAACTCTGAGGTTTATACAGAGAAAAATTCACAGAACAACCTAAAAAGATTTCAATCCGGAAAATCGAAAGGTTTCTCCTAGCCTACCTTTTTAGTACATATGGTATGTAATAATGAGAGAGACTGCTCGGTATTCCGGAATAAAAAGTTCTTCTGTGATTTTTCCGTATATGAACCTCAGAGTTAAGTAAAAAATAGGGGTATTAACCCCTACAATTATGTAGAGGGGTCAAAATTAAGTGTGGTATGTATTTTTGTATGATATCATAAAAAAATGAAAACAAATCAAATTGTCAAATAAATACATAAAATATTGGGCTGGACAACACATATCTCTTAGGAGTTCGAAAAATAGATAGTAGTCAATTCTCAGACCTACTGAATATGCATAATAAATTTTATAGGAATCGGTCCAGCCGTTTCGTAGGTATATGGGGACATTGTGACACAAGAATTATATATTAGATTCTTACGGGTCGGGTGCATAATCCGGATATAATGGAGAGACTGGGTCTACGGGTACCAAGTAGAAACCTAAGGCTTACGTCTAAACTTTTGGATGTACCGCGCGCACATTCCAACTTGGTTAGCAAAGCGCCACTCACGCGAGCAATATAGATAATAAATAAAACTTCTTTTGAGGTAGACCTATTTGTTTGTACACTGGCTGAGTTCACAAGAGATGCTTGCTATATTGTTAGTTATAAGATTTAGGAATATAAGTTTAATTTTTTAATGTTTTCCTGTAGGATAATTGGTGTGGGTATTATTTTGGAATGCTATCGAATTAGTAGTAATTGTTAAGATAGAAAAATGTAGTGGAACAAAATAATATATATATATATATATTATTTTGTTGACAATTATTTTGTTGGCAATTTGACGTGTATATATATACACGTCAAATTGCCACTGAATAAAATAAGGGGAAAATTAATTAATTTCTATTTTATCGATTTCAATGTTAAACTGGCCTCACCCGTGGTTAAATTGCGCCTGAAGATAGTAAATAAACAAATTTGACACCATTTCAAATTATGCAATAACCCTTAATCCTTTGGACTTTTTAAATAAACGTATATAGAAATCAATATAATATAAGTATAAACATATTTCGTTATAGTTGGCCTAGTGGCTTCAGCGTGCGACTCCCACACCTGAGGTCGTAGGTTCAATCCCCGGCTGTGCACCAATGGAGTTTCTTTCTATGTGCGCATTTAACATTTGCTCGAACGGTGAAGGAAAACATCGTGAGGAAACCGACATGTCTTAGACGCTAAAAGTCGACGGCGTGTTTCAGGCACTGGAGGCTGATCACCTACTTGCCTATTAGATTTAAAGATGATCATGAAATAGATTCAGAAACCTGAGGCCAAGACCTAAAGAGTTTGTAGCGCCACTGATTTATTTATACACTTATTTCTTTATAAGCCCATAATAAAAGCATGTATGAGTAATTCAAAAATTCTAAAAATGCTAAAATGACTGAAATAGCAACCCACATGATAAGAGAAGAAAGACAAAATTGTTAAAGACGGTATCCTAGGGATGGAAAGAGAAGCAGCGAATGAGGTAAGGTGTTGGGAGCAAGACATAAGGAGGTAAGCCGGAGTTGAATAGTACAGAACAGCGAGGGAGGCTCATAATCGCGACATTCGGAGGCCTTTGTCGAGAGATAAGCCAATGGTGTGAAAATACTGTTAATTGTTTTAAAAAAATCTCGACTAAAAATATTATTTAAATTATACAGAATTATCTTATCTTTGTTATTTAAGTAAAAGAGATACGGTCTAACATTTCCTAAGTTAAATTTGAGCGTAAATTATAGCTGTACCACCCTTCTCTATCACACAACTTATCAGATTTAGTGATAGAAATTGTTTAGGATCGAATCGTTTATTGAAAAGAAATGAAACCCTTTCTATGTCTTTTCACTGGTTAATTGTTTAAGGGACAGACAAATGCTAATATTGATTTCAATAAATCTAACTACTAATTTAATTAATATTTATCTACTTTTGATATTACGAATTTATTTATCTGTAATAGTAACTGTCGTCGCGAGTGAATTAAGGTGTTTTGGTTTATCGAGATGATATATAAAGGTAAGATTTAGAGACGAGATAAAGCACGAAATATGACGCATTTTTGACGTACCCAAAGCATAGTTTACGTAAGACTAGCGTTCTTACCCTTCTGACCTTGCGTCGGCTAATTAGGAGTATACTAGTTTACTGACTATTACAATAACTGTGGACTGTTGTAGTTTAAGTGCTCGTATAGGAAATAGAAAATCAGATCGGGTGGAAAACATATTGAAGTTTTATATAATACATTTTTTGTTCGTTCGGATTTCGTTCAAACAATAACGATGTGGTTAAAAATTTTTCTTTATCGATTTTGTATGTGTGTGAATAAAATGGTGACAAAGTATCAACTGTGATTAACGTCCAAAATCGACGATCCAACCATATCATTATTTTACCTTTCAGTTTCAATTTAATTTTACGCTTGAAATTAGGATTGAAAGTAAGCCATAGTCAACCATTGCTTAAATTTAAATTATAAATTCAACATATTTAGCGCGAAACAATTATTAATTATCATAAACGGCATTTCTTTTATCTGGCATGTGACGGTCATAAAATAATATTATGTAAAATATATATGTCAGCTAAAGGTGGTAAAGCCTTAGTAATGCAGGTAAATTTTCAATTATATGATGAAATAAGGAAAAAATGATTTAAAGCAATTACCGCAATAATTATCAATAAATTAAGTGTTGATAGCTAACGTTTTAAGGAGACCAACGCGTTTAATTAACACAATTTTACCAAACTGAATTTAAAATTTCAAAACGTTTTGCACGTTTCATATCAATAATAGCTTCCTACAACAAATAACTGGGCTTATCGCGATTTATCCAGTAGTAAAAGATAAATTACAATCCAGCCTTATTTTGTTTAAATTGGCCTTAAATTATTTATGAAAAAATTACTAAACAACAGCAATACATTACTCAGAATCTGAATCGGGTTTTGATCCCTTTGAGATATGTTTTTGTTTTTTTTAAGATTTAAATATAAATATTTAAAGTAATAATTCGAATATAGTTTAAAGGTTCTTTTGACCGTTCTAAGCAAAGGAGGGGAAGACACTCCGTTATTATACAATTCTTGATGAAATGTCAAATGTCAATGTCAATGAAAAGCTTATCGTTGAGTCAAACTAACTATAGCCGATTCAATACTTTTTGTTCTATTCGGAAATCAGTCAGTTCAACTATTTATTTCATTCGATAGTATAGTTTGAATGAATAGGACGCAGTATTAGTGAACTATAATATGGTTGTACAAGACGTCAATTTGATTGAAAATACAAAAGGATTTCAATAAAACACCTTTCCATTTACTCACTTCTCGTATTTAAAGATAGCTTTTGTAGTATTTCCTTTAATTTCGACGATGTTGTGTTCGTTTCGTCGAACGGTACGATAGGTATTGTGTCGTCTTTCTTCTCCAATACCGTGAATATTGCGCTGAGAGTGAGAAAACAGGGGCTGTTTCCTTTTCCAGCTGACAGTTTTGTGTTGTGGTATAGCATGCCCAGCTTCCGCCATTTAAACTCCTGAAACAAAAATATTTCGATAAATAGATAAAATTTATGCGATGTCTCAATCATCTGTATTCTATGATCATTAATGTGAGAAAAAGTCCCCAAGTTTTAAATTATAGTCTGTGGTCAAAGAGCCAAAAAATATTATCAAAACGATAATAATAATAATTAAAGTTTCACTTTGTGTTTTTCATTGTATGTTCTTTGCCGTGTCCTCAACGGTGTTCTGAAAATTGTTGTATTCACATTGGTACTTGGAGTGTAAAAGAAGTCAAATCAATACAGATCATTTGTTTATATGGTATATATTATGAAAAAAATATCCATAAAATCCAAAAAATGTCATCGCTTACGCTGTGGAAACTATTGGTGATAAAACAAAAAAATGTAGTACAATATTATAGAACATATCAGTATCTACAAATATAATGTTCCTAAGTCGGAACTTCAAAACTTTAAATTATTTTGCTGCCAAATGTTGTGTATAGGGAAGTTCAAACACTGAAGTTTTCTACAAATAAATCCCTTCTCTAATATTATAGAAGAAAGTTTTGCATTTCGAATTCTTTATTTGATTTTTAACAATTATAATCTGGATAAAAATTCCTGGACTGATTAAAAACATTCACTACCAACTTGAAATAAAGAATTTTTCAATACCTCTAAAGTATTTTTTAATTTACTGATGTCTGGAGTTCTACGTAAATGATGTTACGAATTTAAATTTAAGATATATATTCTTTGTTAAGGAAAACCTGTATTTTGATTAGACAATGATTGTAAGTGTGTATCTTCGAATGTAAAAGGAAACAATTAAAAACTAACTAAAACTTTCACGATGACAACAATATATCATCTATAGTCCGACTTAGTATACTTTCCGATACCACGAGATCGGTATATACTCGACTGTAACCACAGGGCATTGCTAGTTGCTAATATACATTATTAAGAATAGTGCAACTACGCTACAAATTTAAACCGCCATTCGTTCATCCAGGAAGCAAGTGATATACAAAATATTAAATTATATTTGGAACACAAATTTATGTTATTTCTTTAAAAAAACATTCACCTCTATTATAAAATGTGGACCTATTTTGTTACTATGTCTATCTGTTTATTGTGTATGTTTTGCGCTCCTGTTTCTTCCAAAACCCAGACAGACACATTTTATTAAGGGAGCTAAATGACAAGCTTAGTAGCCACAGAAGGCCCTAAAAATATAGTTTTTGCGGAAACTCAGCTATGGCGGCGATATTATTTTTATAAAAAATTACAATGTATATAATACGTTATCAATTTAATCTCTTATTGAAAGATTTGTTAATCAGATGAATATTAATCAATATAGAAATAGTCATAACAGAACCCAATAAAACCACGTTATTAATAGATAAGAATGTATTGCAATGTGCAAGGCCATTGGATACTAAAGATTATGTGAGTATTATACTAAACATTGTATTTATGAACGCGTGTATAATTTTAACTAGATTGAAGTGTATATATAAGTAATCCATTTTGCTAATTTGACAGAGATTTATAATAAACATACGAGGAAATGACGGGTTATATTTGATTGGTAAAACGCGAGACTTACACGAGAGATGCTGTTAATAATAAAGCGAAATGTGCTATTTTTTGTCTTTCTTTTCTTGTTCTCATCTAGCGAAAGAAGTAAAAAGCTAGACGTAAATCAAACGAATATATTAAAATTACTTGACGCATAAGTACAGTCATTTTCACAATCTTAAAGGTAAACACATTTTTATACCAATGATTATTAAGTGTTAATATAATTGTCGCAGTAAAATAGTTGATTAAATCGCTAGACAAATAATTAAACTCACACAACAAAAACCAACGTTTGCCAAAATAAAGACTCTAAAAATAATCAGGAAATGCTGTGACCGCCATCTTGTTTTAGATTAACTAACCCGCTGGATTTCGGTCAGATAAATAGTTAAACGTCAGCGACTCTGCTTTATCAACATCAAAATGCTAGCGACTTAATTGAATATCGATATTTAATTAATTGTCTAGAGATTCAATTAACTCTATGAGTCAACTACTTTACTGCGACATATATAAAGACAAACACGACGATATCGATATAAAGACGAATATCTAAACCATACTAACTTGAAATGATATTGGCTTGCAAGTTGTTTGGAAAAATTAATTTAATCTTCAAGTAATTCACTCAGAAATTTACATGAAAATTGATATCATAATATGTGTTATCTTGTGTAGCGTAATACGATATTTCCTATGATACGGTTAGCAAATAGCTATTAATTATGATTCGCATATCTAAGTCCTTATTGGAGACTGTTAAGATTTATATGCATGATGTTTACATACTTGATATTGATAATTGCTGAGATATTTTGCTAGATTAACGTTTTCACAACTATATCTACACAAAAATATATACTTGACTTGGCTTGAGAGAATCCCCGTTGATAGAATTTTGGAACCACAACGAAAAATTGTATCTACCTTAACAATTATCAGGCTTTGTGTGCACAGATTATAGGGAGTCGAGCCAGTGTACGAATTGCAATCTGAATATTGTTTTAGTGAATCCATGGACTTTCTTAACCAGTCAGGCGGATATTAGCAGATAACTCTACACTATAGTGAATACAAAGTCTCCTAGAGAAAATTATCTAATAAACAAAATACCTACAGATTATACAATACGAATATATATACTAGCTGTTCCCGGGAACTTCGTTTTTCCTTAATTTAGTACATACCAACATGGAACATTTTGCTATGCTATCCCAGAGACTGTTCGGTTTTCCGGAATGAAATCTTTTTAGGTTGTTCTTTGAATTTTTCTCTGTATAAACCTCAGAGTTCACACCATAAGTTTTTAATAATGAAATAAAAAATAGGGGTTGATTGTAAAGGGTGAAAATTCAGAGTTATATGTATTTACTAATGTTGTATTATAAATATTTTTTTTCTAAAATTGAAAAAAAAATTTCAGGGGTTGATTACCCTAAACATTTAGGGGGATGAAAAATAGATGTTGTCCGATTTTCAGACCTACCCAATATGCACACAAAATTTCATGAGAATCGGGAAAGCCGTTTCGGAGGAGTTTAACCACAAACACCGCGACACGAGAATTTTATATATAAGATTTTATATAAGAAAGTCAAGTAAAGAGTGTCAGAAAACTAAGAACAAATTCATATGCATGTAATATGCTAGAGTAGCAAAAATAAGGGAACAATCGACACATTTCATGTAACTGAATACAATCTAGCACTTAAACAGGGCACGAAACATCGTACAAACACGAAAATATTTCTTTGCTGATTTTTCATTTCCTCTTAAGAAAGAACCCTCGTCAATTTGTAACATCAAACAAAAATTACTGCATAAAAACTCTGTCTATAACAGAATTGAAATCCTCCGTCCATACTTTACTTATTTAATTTATATTTTCAAAGAATATATTTTGTTTCACAACGCAGCGTAATTCTAGAGTTTCTATGCGAGTTTACTATGCGAAAAATTACTCACAATACCCATGTCATATAAATACATAGTGGATTTATTTAGATAATGCCATTCGGATTATTACGTATATTATGTTTGCAGGGTTTTAACCTAACACTAACTATTTTTGATCAAACATTTAGGTACGCCTTTAAGACCCGAATTATATATATTTCCTGGTTTTTATTTATATGACCCAGTGAAATGAAAAAAATAATGCTTTTCCTCAACGCCGAGGCTAAACCACACGAGTTTGAAACTTTTTCTTTGACAATGGCAGCTTCGACCTCTCCAAAGAAACCTTCTAAAGCTACTTAGTAGATGTATTTTAGTCATACATAATAAAACATAGTGAACTTAATATTGTCAACCATTTTTATAATTATGGAAAACAGACAATTTGCACAGATTACGAAATGTGTATTGTCTGTAAATGTGTAAATTGTTACGAATTTAATAAACACACACAAAATGAAAGTTTGCATGTATAGATAGATTAAAAAAAATGTTTTCTAAAGTTTTCAATTGTTTTAAATACGTTGTTATTTAAAGTATTCAAAAAGAGTTATTCCTTAGTTAGTTGTACAATAGAGAATAATAAAATATTTATATCAAATAAAAGATTATTTTAATTTGTTTTGTATAAGACAGTACAGATGAGTAACCACAGTTGTAGTGTAATAATTATACAAGTGTTGAACATAAAAAATATATTCAATTAATGCATTCCCCAATAACACTATGTTGTAAATCTTAAAAAAAACTTAAGACGAAAGTAATATTAAAATCATTATTTATGTATATTGCAAAACAAACATGTGCTTAAATTTAAATATATAAGCACTAAAGATACATTGACTTTATTGTAAATAAAGGTTAAAATATTAAATCTTATTTTTAATAACTTCCGATACGATTTTTATTGCTCAAAATTATAGCGCACAATTATTTATATATCTATCATATAACTACGTTATTACATATGGAAGTACACATACAATGAGCTATTTACTTGTCTTCAAGTGTTATCCTATCTAAAAATGGTTTCGGATTGGGAAATTGAAACTAGGACCTGTGAACGTTTGTACAATACAGCCTCTATCCGTATAGTCGCATTTTAATAATAATTTAATAGTTATAATTGTATCGAGAATCTGGTAGAACTTCTACCGTAGAAGTCAAATAATCGTCTAAGAGCTAGCAACGTTTTTGAGAGTTCAAACGTTTCAACGAATTTCAGGTAGGCCAATTTTTAGTATTTAGTATATTCTATCTCTCTCACTCTCCCGCATGTCTTATGGATTATCTGGCTGGTGGTAGTGGTTGCGTTCATTAGTGAGCATCCTACCTGCACAGGTAAAATATCAAATTATTAAATAATTTTAAGAAGTTAATATTATTAATATTGCCACACATTTTTAGTGCTGTTAAATCTGTTCCAGACGCTAATTTCGAATTAAAAACAAATGTCGATGGCGAAGTTGTGATACGCTGTGTAATGCTTGTTTTCCTGACGTTGCTAACAGAATGCCATATTTTGATGTATCGACAACACAGCACACCGGTGCAATAGTTAATACAAGTATTATTAATAATTAGTTATAATAATAATAAATGATTTTAAAAGTAAAGGCATATGAAAGATACAATTAGATATGCCATGAAATAACGACAATAAGCGAATTTGCGCCCCTGATTGATAACGTAGGTACCGTAGCCAGAATGTAGTCATTCATTTTCCAAACATTTTTATTTTAATATTGGTCTGGATTTATATTTATTTAATTAAAAATATTGTTGTAAGTAAATTAAGAAGGTTTATGTAACAAACGGATAAAAAAGCGACGGGAGACCTTTTATTTTATATCTTAATATATATAAATCTCGTGTCACAATGTTTGTCCTCAATGGACTCCTAAACCACTTAACCGATTATAATAAAATTCGCACACCATGTGCAGTTCGATCCAACTTGAGAGATAGGATAGTTTAAATCTCAAATTATAGTCGCAATTTTATTTTATTGCAAATTATTTGTTTATTATTTGATACAATTCTAACAGATGGCGCTAAGTTAAAGGTAGTTTAGTTTAGGTCCGTGTCGTGGTACCAACGTTTCACATAAGTTCTCCTACGGTTTCCCTTCATTAATTTACTACTATGTAATATAACAAAAACCTTAGCCACAGCAACGCTTGACCGAGTCTGCTAGTCAAATTATATAAATTCGATAAAAATGTAGGCCTAATAATAACATAATTAAAAATATTAAATATTGACCGATATTAAAAAGCTTAAATGCTAATTAATCCAGAACATTGTGTAGCCTTTGATATCCATAACAATAGAGTATTTATTATCCTCGTCGGTATATAATCACGTGCTATTTTGTTATGCAAGTTATGCAGACGTTATGTATTTACGTAAGAAAAATAATTTATTCTTGATTGTTTGGCGTCTTTTAACAGCCAATGGCAAACATAGTGAAACGATCTCGAATTGTGTATAAAACTGGTGTTAATTCTGTGTGAATTAAGAGATCATAATTAAATTTAATGAAAATATTTTATTCGCCATTTTTTTATATAGAACAGGCGGCAAACGGGCAGGAGGCTCACCTGATGTTAAGTGATACGCCCATGAACACTCTCGATGGTAGAGGGCTCGCGAGTACGTTGCCGGCCTTTTGAATTGTACGCTCTTTTCTTGAAGGACCCTAAGTCGAATATAATAATCTACATGGCATTAAAATTATTATTTTATTTTCAATTTTTACAAGCCATATAATATGTTACAGTTTTGAAAAACCAAATAGCAAATACGACCGGTTTTCGATTATAAGATATTTTCATTTATCAATCCCACGTTCCACAAATACTCATTAACTTCACCTTTCACAAAGGTACTTTGTATTCGAAACGCATTATTCCATCTTTAAATACCAATTACGTGCTAACGCTTTGAGGATTTTCTATTTCTGACTGCTGTGTACTAATATTCAATTAGCGATAGCTTCTAACCACACATATTAATAGAACCGAGGACATAATGCAACACATAAACAAAGCGGACAATTACGAAAATAAAACACACAGTAGTTCAAAAACGTATTTTAAAATACAATCACAACATCGAAAGATAGATTCAATTACCTCAAAAATTTTTCGAATTGCAACGCCGGCTTGAATGTAGCTGCCCATCATTCTGGTCAAGGTCATAAAGGTCGGGACCTTGTAAGTAAAGGCTTCGGCTTGAGCACCGGCTGTGATTACAGGAATGTTCCACAGACCGGCGTACCTCGCCACAGGAGCGATAACATACTCGCATCCTGGTCCGATAAAGGCATCTGAAATATTCGCTTGAGTTATTCTATATACATATTTTTAGTCAATGTATGTATGTGGATAATATAAAAGCTATATGTGTTAATAGCTGAATACGAGTATGTTCTGATTTGCATAAAAGCTATTGTCAAACAAACAATTTTAAATATATCATATTCATTTCAAATGTAATGGCGCATAAAAAGCCTCAATTAAGATTGTGTATTAAAAATTTACTTACCAGCTGAACCGTTCACGTAGAATTCAAACGCTGCCAAGGGTCCATCGACTGATGAACATCTTGTATCTCGATAGTCAACCAATATCTTCCAGCCTGGTAATGGGCCATCATCAGCTGTTAAAGCCGGTATAGCCAATTCCACTATCGGTAGAACTTTAGCCAACGAGAACACTTCCCCAGAATCACCAGGTAAAAGAACACCCAATTTCACAATTTTATCATTAAACTGATGCGTCTCCGGCCTAAGGTTAAAATTTGTGTGTTTAACACAAAAAGGTTTTGACGTTAGATCGTGAGGGAAGCCGATAGCACATGACGAATCATAGATCGTTCTATCTGTATAATCACGATCGATTGTGAAGTTTGAATAATTTTTGTACCGATTAGAGTATACTTCAGTTGTTTCATCATCCATAGAAATATTCTTAAGCTCAGCATTAAAGCTCGCAGATAAACGAGGCCGTCGATATTTACTCACAATTAAATTAATATTATGCCTATCATTACGTTCAATATTTACACTTTTATTAACACTAACATCACACATAGTTATCACATTTAAAACACATACATAGAAAACGAGGAATGATAAAAGCGTTGAGAATTTGATTTTTTTTACATTTCCTTGGCTTTTAACCTGGTGTGTTTGAGCATCGTCCATATGTTTGAATTGTATTTCATATTGTGTGCTATGTCGTCTTCTTCTAAAGTTTGCTGGATTCGCGCACAATTTCTTCTTACTTCTGAATGTTCCCACAAAATATGACTGGAGAATCGTCTTCACGATTCCCTCTGTCATTTTCCGAGTTATTTATCTCATATTTCAGTTTAATTTTGTTTCCTGCGTCATCTGTTAGACACATAAAGATTTTAACTCGAAACGGTGGTCGTTTACGAAGGTCGTATACTATATTTGAATGTATGAATAATTTCTGTTGCACGCAAAACTGCTTTGCAATAATCTATTTAAAATACGTCTTATGTACGTAGTTAAATGTTATATTTCTGTATAAGTTTTGTTAAATATAAAATAAATTCTTTATACGCTTATTCGTTATTGTTGACGTTCTTATGTACTGCATAATTAAATGCTATGTTTTTTGTGTCTAGATTGAAAATTTTTATTCATTTTAACAAAACCTGTTTATGAATTAGAGGCGTCCTTCAGAGTTTTATGTGTCTGTTTTTTATATATGTTAGCGTCACGCTCACAAAGTCATTTAAAGGTTTATTTTAAAATTAAATAAAACTTGTATTTTCGGCAGTAAACTTTTAAACGCACCTAGTTATAATAATTTTACAGTTGAATTTAAAATTAAATAATTTTATCAACGAAAATGTATGTATTCAAATCAGGTGATAGTAAATTTTACTCAAAATGTGATTTCGATGTTGACAAAATATATACTATACATGGGTATGAATTAAACCGAAACAATTCTCAAAGCATTTAATTTATTAATGTTTTGGTGTCGAAATTCAAACATATTATAGAGACCCGGTTGACGTTTCATATAAGAATTAAACTAAATAATATTTATATTAGTTACAAAATTCAATTCTAACGTATTATATATATTTTTTATTGTAATATGTTTACTATAACAACTGAATGGAACAGCGACCATCAGTGCGCTCAATGAGATCGTCATCGTATATCATCCTTAAATACACAATAAATAATTTTTTTAGGGAGACCTTTTTTAGGTTCGATCGGGACTTCCCTAAAGACTAATCATTTATATAAGATATTATATAATGTCAAAGTTCCACAAAAATTTTAATAAATTTAAATTTACTGACCTGTAAAGTTTAATTTCATTTGTTTGGATTAGATTATTTTACTTACAATAGTTAGTCCAGCCCCATATGAGGCAAATATAGTCTCATGTAGGAGCGAATACAAAATAAATTGACACGTCCTCTACAAGAGACTGTTTGGAGTGTATTCCTTGTATCCGCTTATGTACCGGGTCGGGTGTTTATTCTGGGTATGGTTGGTTATGACCAGCTACGCCTCAGAAGAGAGCTAGCTTTGTCAGTGTATTAAAGATACTTACAAGTCGGGTTCATAATCTGGATAAAATGGAGAAACTGGGTATACGGGTACCAAGTAAAAACCTGTGACGAATGTCTAAACTTTCAGGTGAACCGCGTGCACAATCCAACTCCTTTATCGATGTGCCACCACGCGAGCAATACAAATAATAAACCGAATTTCTATCGAGATAGACTTATTTGTTCGTACACTGACTGAGTTCACAAGAGTTGCTTGCTATATTATAGTTATAAGATTTATAACTAACAATAATATAATATATTTTTTTCATGTTTTTTATGTAGGATAATCGGTGCGGGTTCAATTGTGTCGTCCTTTCGAATAAGTAGTAATTAAAAAGTAAATCAGTGACGCTACAACCTGTTTCGGTCTTGGCCTCAGATTTTTGAATCTGTTTCATGATAATTTTTTTTAAATCTAATAGGCAAGTAGGTGATCAGCCTCTAGTGCCTGACACACGTCGTCGACTTTTTTTTTGTCTAAGACAAGTCGGTTTCCTCACGATGTTTTCCTTCACCGTTCGAGCAAATGTTAAAAGGTCTTTGCAGGTACTAAGGAGGACATGACCAAAAACTAGTTCTAAAAATATACATATCACAATTTATTTTTATACAAAACCTGTAGTCACGGTCATTTGAGTCGTTATTTCTATAAGTAGAACAGTTTTTGTTTAATCTTTTTTTGTACATAATGTGCTTGAATAGTTTCATGACATAACATATTTAAATTTTACGCCGGTGATGTTTCCAACTCGAAAGACTAATCGATCTGTGTTAAGAGAGATTCAATATAGAGAATTGATGGATCCTAACAAGCATTTCGCAAAATATTTGATTTATAAAGAGGATTCTTTTAAATAAAGGTTAAAGGAAAAATAATAGGTGTCTCGTACTTCTCTGTAGAGGTCAGTTTACTTTTTTTTTTTTTTTTTTTTTCGTATAATTTTTTTTTTTTTTTTACTTATTTGAATGTGAGCAAAACAAAAACATTTAAATGTTCTTTTAGAAACTATTACATCAGAGATCCGGCAGTTCTAAAAGATAGTAACTTTATATATGTTAAGTCACGTCGGATTAATAAACGTAGAATTAGTCTAACATATTCATTTTTTGTCACGTTTGTTTATTTGCAAAATGACATGAGAGTGTTCAGGACAAAATATTAAAAGTTGTCATAACCTAATTTTCATAAATGACATCTCGGCACCAGATGAGCCTCAATAACAAAACTTCAGCAACAAAACCTATTTCATACTCTCTTATACATAGCAAAGATATCGTATATAAAAACTTTGCCGATAAATTTCGGTGACTTCTAAGCATATATAAAAAAATATTATCGCAATTTTATCCTAGTTCCGCTGTTTATGTTTGAGATAACTGCTTGCGTAAATTTATACAAATATATAAATTTTTGTGATATATAACCAACTATTTACTTATAAACTCAAAATGATATAATATATATTACTTAATACTGCATAAAAAAACTAAACGGTTGATGAATCAGTCATTAATGTCATTTTATTAGTATTTCTAGATAAATGCTGACATAACTGATTTATTCCTGTTATATAAACAAATATTCATTTATTATCTAATAATAATAAATGAAAAACCCTATTTTTTTCTTCGCAAAGAACAAAGTAAACTTAATACAACATGTCCTATTTATAAAATAATTATATTTTATTTGATAAAATATATAATTCTAGCTGTTATTTCTGTATTTAACGAAACATAAGAAAACGAATTTCAACGATTTTATTGTTTCTATGTACAAATTTTAATTAACAAGGATGGTGGTTTATAATTGGAACATATAATGCAAGATTGTATATTATCAAATTATATTGTAATGCAAAGGTACAGGTATATGATCAAAACTATTTGTATAAATACATTCTGCGCGAGCATCTCCTTTTGTACTGAAATCTAGAATCTGTAGCTAGAGACGCAGTAACAGGAGGTAAGAGAAAGAGAAGATCGAGGACCTGATAGGCGAAATTAACATAATTGGTGAAGCTAAAGCCCAAACCGACACCATTTTGAGAGAAAGGAAGAATATTTTTAGTATTTCTTATTTTCTTGTTCCTAACTTGAAAGCGATAGATATAGCTTACCATTGCCTCCTTAATAATGGAGTTTAAGTGAAGTATAAAAAGTTAGATAGTGCGAAGAGAATTACGCCCTTTTTAAAAAATAACGAAACAGTTGTAAATTTTTATCACAACGTAAACAGAATTTGACAGAAAGAGTCTCTTTTATATCTTTCTCTTACTTTAGTTAAAAGAGTAGAATTAAACTGATTTATTTTTAATAAAAAGGTGATTTTGTATTATTGAATAGATTGTTTGTGGATACATGTGTCATAAACATTAAGAGTAATGTTCTGTTATCTCTGATGAACCTGAGGTTATGTGGCCTCAAATATAATCTCACAGGAAAAAAGTTTAATTTATCATGTAATTCACTATCAAGATCTTTGTTGTTTACGTTCTCTAGTACGTTAATTAAATCTTCTATTTCGGTTAGAATTAAAAAAAAAACGAAATTCAAACATCATTTATTCATGTTGGTAACATAATGTACACTTATGAACGTCAAAAAAAGAAATATTCATTAAATGCTTCTAATTTTACATTTACTGTCAGGTCTCGAATCAACCACTTTATTAACATTATATTATAAAATTACTACTTTTGTCTCCGTGACTTTTATCTTTGGTACTAATCCTGGGTTTAACTCACAACGAATCATTAATTATTTTACATTGGCACGCACTGTTCACCTTCTTAAAAAATATTGTAAGTAATCCTAAGTAAAACTGCAATAACAAAAATCGAAAAGTAATTAGTACGTATTGTTGACCTTTAAGGAAGTTGCATATATAATTGGAGACGTAATTATTGACATTATTTTTTATAGAACAGGGCAAACGGGCAGGAGGCTCACCTGATGTGTTTATGTCTTTAATTACACTTATTTTGTAATGGATCAGTTATCGGTATTAATACAGCCTATATATTTTTAGTAATAAATATTTTAAAAGCTAAAAATACCCTGTATCAGAAAACAAAAAATAAAAGTTTAAAAATGTCGGATATTTTTGGTGTGCCGATTTATAAGTTACATATCTACTTTTGGTGAACGAAACAGGATTGGAACCACATTATCCCTTCCATAAAAGCGTTTATTCACATACACATGATAAGATGTCGTCAAGGTGACAATTTACACTATATGGTTATTATATGTGTGTCCATATTAAAACTAATATTTGTTTAAACTTGAATACAATTTTCTTGAAATAAATTTAACGTAATTAATTTCCGCAAAAACAAAATGTATGGAGAACATGTTCCTAAAATTATAATTATGAATACATTACATACAGTAAGCTTAGTAAGCTTTTGCGGAAAATTTTAATTGCATATTAATATAATATAATCCAGTGTGGAAATTTGACTCAATTGAAAATAAAAACAAAAACAATTTCTTTTATTATATTTTGACACGTGTATATTATTAGCAACTATTTTTTCTATGTAAAAAAACATTCTTGGAAAACTCATGTTCCCACAAACTTGTTATTTGAAAAAGAAAGAAAATTTGCATAACAATGAAAAATATCTCCTGTTTACAAATTATCATGAATAAAATAAACACACATATATATTACATTAATAAAATTAAAAAAAACTTCAGTGTTTTAGTAGGCTTGTAACAGTATTAACCTGGTTATAAACAAATTTCACACGCACCTTATGAGACTAATTGTATTTCATATCATCTGAGTCATACCAAAATATGTCGTGTAACTGAAGATTGACCCTCTTTCCATGAAGCGAATGCCCTGAGTAGCTAAAAATAACTTTCGGTAATTTAAATTGCGGGAACGAGTTATTCTTTTTGCATCCGATATAGAATTTCGACACAGCTTATTCAATTAACCGTTATTATAAAAAACGGAGTTTGCATTTCACACGAAGAGAAATCCGTAAAAGTAACTTACTGCTACTTTTCTCCTATATTTAAAACAGGATTTGTAGGCACAAACATCTCATCGTGTAAACGCCTCAAAAATATCGTTGCAAGTGTTTAACTCTAGCGCGCCAACTCCAAATTTGACAGATGAGTTTATAATTGATAGCTCGATGACATTTGACATGTGAAACTTGATATAATTTGTAAAACATAAAGACTAAAAACGTATCGGAATTTCATCATACTAAAACATTTCAAACATTTTTATTTTATTTATTTAACTGTCAAAATGACAAATGACGGATTATGTAACGTGCATGAAAATCCCACTCTTGCAGGGGGAAAGTAAGTTTACACGTCATCAGCTAGTAAAACTACGTAGAGTAATTTCCATGTAAATAGCAATTTAGATCATTGAAATAATGGTGGCGTTTGGTTTAGCAACTTTCTACGAACTTATTAACTCTAATTATAATCACATAGATATTAATTTTATGAAAATTATAAAAGTTTAACGCGTTTCAAGTATATGAAATATTCTATAAATGTTATCATTATTAATCTCTCAAATCAAATCAAAATTTATTTATTCAGTTTAGATGCGACTTAAGGCATGCTTATGAATGTCAAAAACGTTTACAAAATTCGCGAAAGAGCAAAACTACGCCATCCGTTCGCAAGACTACCAGGAGGTCTTGTTTTGAGAAGAACGGGCAAGAAACTCAGCAAGTTTTATCCTCCCTTTACATACAATAATTCAAAAGAAAATGTCATAAACCACAACGTCATTTAAGCTCTCTGTTAGGTCTTTGATTAAATACAAAATTTTCAAACATGCTTTGTCTTAAAGTATTTCAGCAGGAAATAAAAAATATTTTTATTTTTATGAAAGTAGCTTGTCAACGTGTTTAAAGGGATGTGAATATTCATTTTATTAAAGCATGCATATGCAATTATGCAATTTTTAATGAACCGCTTTAATGAACGGATCAAAATCCATAATATTATAAATATTGTTTGTTTTGTTTTGTTTTATCGCTCACTATTCAGGGATAAAACAGCCGCCTACCAGCTAGGTGAGGTGACTCTTAGTAAAATATTGGTTTGGACATGATTACATGTATAATAAGTATTAACATAATTATATGTCTTTTATTATCAACTTTTACACATTTAAAGAAAAACACTTTTTACAGATTATAGTTATGTATTATTGTATTTAAACTTATAATTATTTAGACATAATAAATACAGATAATACAACTTTTTCTACAGCTGTGATACTTTTTGACATTTAACACCTTTGTCTTCAGTCACCGTGACCACGCACGCTGTAAAGCACGCGAAACGTCGGTTAAATTTAAAATTATGTCTAAATAATTATAAGTTTAAATATAATAATACATAACTATAATCCGTAAAAAATTGTTTTTCTTTAAATGTTTAGCTAATTATACGAACGTACACGTGGCGCATTTTTGATTCTGCTAGTACATTCTATGTAGAACCAAAATTGATATATATGTATTTATCGCCTCAAGGCTTTATTCAATAAATCCTTGTTACAAGCTTTGAGTTTCCATGAAACTTCAACTATAATTGAGCAAATATTAGTTGGATATAATTATGTTTAAAAAACTTTATTCGCATTAACAACATTTTATTTTATTTTCATGAGACCTTAATTATAATGCCAGTTCACGTCGGACAGCCGTTTTAATTTTGTAATTCAGGCTTCTGAGTTCATAATGTATAATAAATACGTCTTTAAATTTTAAAATACAGTAATTATACGAATGTTTGAAGGTTAAGTTATAGAAATAAAAAACTAATGTAACAAATTTATTTAATTAGAAAACTTACTGGTTTTTGTTCTCAACTTTCAAATCAGTCGCCATTAACTTAATTAAAAATCTGTGATCAATCAATATTGCTTCAGCTAACTTCTACATTTATCGTTTATCGAACTGGAAAGGCCGTGTTCATAATTACCATTATACAAATAGTTAAAACCTGAAATCAATTATTGAGGTAATTTACCTGTAAGATAAAAAAGTTTTCTATTTATAATGATAGAATGTACGATGTACGAAAACACACCGAGCATTTTTAATTGCGTAACACCTTATCGAAAATATTTTAACAGAGTGTGACTGAAACAATAGTCAACACAATTGAAAACTATTTATAGCCGTATTGTTAGCGATAACCGTATTCGCTTTATATACAATGAAATATACATGAGACCTTCTGTTACTTGAGAGAACATCTATTTTACTTATTGTTAAAAAGATTTCGGACGCGTGGAATTTTAAGTACAAATTTTTTCAAGGTTAATTCGAAAGTCGAATTCCTATTTGAAATTCAAATTTCATATTGATATTCATAAAATGTAACATGTAGTTCACACGTATTACGCGTTCTATATTCAAAATAATTAGGTGCGTGATAAAAAATGAATCCTTCCTTTTTTATTTTAGCTCATAATTCGTGACAGTTGGCTGAACGCATTTGCAATTAATGTAGAACGTCTTCATTTAATATTAATAAACACTCTCGAATTATTTAACATGCCACGTGATCGTCTAAATAAAATACATCGCGAAATACGTCTTAGGCTCGTTTCATGGTGAGTCGAATACAATGTAAGGGGCAAGACAAAGGTGTCTGATTTATTTGATCCAGAATAAATCTAGGATAGAAATCTATAGGATTTATGTACAAAAATACATCTTATGTTTTGCTTGGCTCGTAATACAACAAACATCACCACCTTTTCGGTCTGGACGTAAGATGACTGTATCTAAGAAGCCTCATGTCTGTGCCTGATACACGACGTCTACTTTTTGGGTCGAAGGCTTGTCGGTTTCCTCGCGATGTTTTCCTTTACCGTAACGATTATTATGAGTCGTTTCCCTCCATTTGCATGAGTCGAGCTAAAATTATAATATAACTCAACAATCTAATATCAAGCTCTCACGTAATGTTAAAATTACTCGACATTCAATAGAATATGAGATGAAAAAAGGTCCTTATTTAATTTTTTTTAATTTGTTCAAATGTCGCTCGCTGTAGAATTCCATAAGGCCGCGCTCAAATATGTGATGATAATTGTTTAATCTGTTACAGATAATCAATATAGATTTGTTTACGAAAATACATTTGTTAGATTGAAACATTACCTATGTAAACTGCTGTTTTTAGCTAAAAGTAATGTATTTTATTATTAACGGTAGCACGTAGTAAATTATTTAAGCATGCAAGAAATAATTCAAGCAAATTATTTGAGAATCCTGAATTTCTGAGAAATGGATTCCAAATATTCGAATTCTAAAATATATATTCCCTTCTCGTAACCAGTTGTGAAAACACCTAGTTCCTTTACGCATTATTATTATACATACATACACATAATAACTTTAATTTCAATACGATTAAAAAACGTTATGTCTAGACAGTTTCTAATTAATTTGATTACAAATTTGGGAACGTACTTGTTTACCAATTTCTTGATTTTACAGAACAATATAATAAAATCATAATAATATGTTACATTTCAAAACCGCTTGATGTGTATCAATGTAACCATAGCAGTAGCTGCTTACCTCTTCTAAAGCGCATGCTTAAGAATAGAACAAGAATAACTTTATATGATAAAAAAATGTACAGTCTCATGAGAAAGTGTACTAGGATTTCCAGTGCCCTGGGCTACCAACCCACACTACATCTATTCGACATACTTATAAATATATATAGGTACTTGAAGTAGTAAGGTAACTTGATATTATTACATTTTTTCTTATTAGTAATAAAGCCCAAGGTTTTTCAGCAAGAAGATAAATATTTTTTTAAAGAAAACTTAGCAAGATTAGATAAATTAATACGTAAAAAAGCTATTTAATAATTGTTTGACATCAATTATACGAATTCGCGCAAATATCACATTCACTTTAATTATATTATTGGTTATTATTGGTACAAGCAAAATTACGAGTTACTGAAGGACATAATTTAATATTTAATTAAAATTACAGTTTTCACGCCCACTGCAGTGTTAATTGAGTAAACATTGTGGAAATTAAACCGGACACCGGAAATGTTTTTAGCCTTTTTAATATAATTATTTATACTTTATGTCCCGGCTTCTATAGATATTTTATCCATTTTTTATATGAAAAAAATGTCATATTACTGTTTTTGCAAAAGCGCTAAATACAAAAGAATATATAGACGTATTTGAGAGACTGTAAACATGATATGGGGTTATATGTTGACTTGGATGTGGTGTTTCAAATTTATTGGGACTAAAAATTTGCGCGGGAGACATTATAGTTCGAAACTTACTTACTCTGATATGATATCCAATCAATTGGAGTCCCGCGACAGCAAGCTGTAATGAGGTATGGTGGCCGTATTGCCAACATCCATCCAACTTTACCGTTGATATTTTTGCTAGTTATATAAAAAAGCCGTTTTTATCCCTAGCCAAAAAAAAATGTGTGAATAGTTTAGGAAAGCGGGTTTTTTAATACAAGTAACATACATAAAAAGTTATTTACTAACCAAATATTTTCGTTTCCAAGTTCTAAGAAAGCATGTCAACATTATCCCGCATGATCAACTCAAAAATCCAAAGCGTATTTCAACTATTTATTAGAATTTCAAATAACATATTACAAATTATAATTGATTTGCGTCAGCCTCGTCTGTGTCGGAGTCAATCGGTCATTCTATAATTATCTAACCCCCTGGTAGTATAATTTTCAACCCAAAGCGTTTAAATCCCAAATTAAATGCACAATTACCAATTCATCGAAAAGAGAAAGGAAACATCGCATCTACTATAGAGACAACTTGTGCCTAGCGAAAAAAAAAATTTTTACCTACAAACGGGTACGATGATCATTGAGGCTAGTTTTTAGAATCTGGTGGCAAAATGTAATGTAACAACTACGATATATTACGATAGTACAGCTATGAGTGGATATACATAAACAATATGCGCGTGGAACTATACCATCACCTTGTTATTAATGATCAACAAAGGATGTCATTAAATCTTGTAATGTGAACTGTTGCTAGCTTTAATACATTTCAATTACGTAGGACTAAAAGTAACGGAAATGTTTAATAAGATTAATTTGTTGTTTTACAGTAATTGTTACCGAAACCAAGTTACAAGTTACCAAATAGGGAAAGTTTATTGTGAAATCGAGGCTCAATTATATACTTAATTAGTTAAGTATATGTCATATCTCGACTGCTCAGGTCTGATATGTCTAATACCACATATCAACTTTTATAAAAAAAAATACTATTTTATTTCTGTTTTGCCTACATTTTCAGGACAATACTACAATCAGTTCCTTGATTCTATTTGATTGTCAGTTTAGCATCATTCAACCAAAAATTAATATTTGGTTTCAAATACTACGTTGAATATTATTAAATTAAATAAATTACATATTTCATAACATAATAATAATAAATCATTTATTTGCAAGAAAGTGGTACATACAAAATGAATATAATACATTAGTTTTCATCAAGTCATATAGTAAGAAAATCTGTCATAATAATAAGTCAAGCTGTTTACAAAAAAAAAACACCTTGACTTATCCTATATCAATAACCTAATCAACTTCCCCTTGAAAATATTACATGGCAGTGATCTATAACTTCTAGGAAGGTGATTAAATATTCTTATAGCCATGGCGTAATAATTTTTGGAATATAGCGCGGTGCAATATGCAGGCACCCGCAGCCGTGTTGGATCCCTCGGTATATACATATTTAAATAATCTTGGATCCTTCTTTATAGTCACAACTGCTTCAAAAATATTTATAAGTGTTAACAGTAATATCTATTATAAAGCTTTAAAATAATATAACGATAACATTACTTCTAAGCAATTTAAAATTTATCCTAGTTCTTTTTTTAAAGTTGTACGCGTTGGTTTTTATTAAGTAGTACAAAATTCACGCTGCAAAATTATCTCAATATAAAACGAACTTTTTCTGCTTACGTTATGAAAACCCTCTTATTTGAGTTGAGAACACTGAATTTGAATAACAAATGAGCACCCTCTGTGGCTCCTACCAATTGGTCACAGACACAAACATCAATCTCAGACACTTAGACAAAAGCTAAGGATTTCTCCATTTTTATGGCATTACAATTGGCCTACATTTAATCTCTAAGAGCATCTCTAAGTATTTTTTCGTGATGTGAAACTATTTTAAATCATCTATTAAAGCCAATATAGTTTATGTTATTTATTTACTTACGCATTTTATGGTATTGTTTTGTTACTCCTTTAAAATTGCACTTTTCGCAAACAACGCTAAGGTTGATGAATTTAAAGAGTGATATAATAAATGGAAGGAAATAGTGAATGCATTTGTTTTTTTAATGGATATTTTAAACGTGTGTGTACTTATGTACACGCGTTAGAAGTAATACTTCTTTGCCGTAAAAGGATCTTTTGAATTTTTTTATCTTTCAGCTTATTTTATGTTTGTAGAAAAAACGATACTAACGATAGAAAAAACTAAAATGTTGACTACAGCTAACTTCAGGGTGTCGGTTTTTTGTTGGCGCATCGTAAAAAATTATTCTCATCATTATTCCCTAACGCGGCAAAAAAATATAAATTTGATATCAAAAATACGTATGGCCTGCGCTGCCAAGAAAGGAGTAAGAGAAAGGAGAAATGTTTAATTTTAAAAGCCTTTTGTAATTGTTTTTTTAACAATCAGTGTGTGAGTTCTACTGATAAACCTGGAAACCTGACAGTTAGTTTTAACCTAAATCAAAATAATCAAAAGAAGAAAACAATAATTACAAAACTTTAAAAAAATGTAAAGTAAATAATTCAGGTTAAATAATTGCACAATTATTTAAACTCTTAACAAATCAATGTGTAAATAACAAGGATAGGTTCGCGTATTTACTTAATATGGCACTGAATTTTGAAAGTTCAGTCCAAAAATATGAATGAATAGAGGTCATCTGTACATCTAGATAAGAATATGTTTAATGAACATAGCCAACGAGTAACAGGAGCTCATTAAAGTCAACTTTCGGAAAACAAGAAACAAATTCCGATCAGATTTTGCTTAATTAAAATCATAATTAATATTCATTGGTTGGACACTGATACCAGGGAAATTCAGATTCGAGACATGTGCTAAGTATGAGTTAACACTTATTTAAAAGAGTCCACATTTATTGAAACAGTTGAGAGTGAAAAAAAAAACAGTTGAACATATGATATTTATTAAATAACTAACTACCACGTCAATGGAAATTATTTTAGCTATTTTGATATTTGTAAACATTTAACACAATCGTAACAATTTGTAATTGGTATGGTATTCTTGGAAATGCATTCAGTGTCCGTAAAATAACATGATTGATTGCCAAAATATCGCTGCTAAGAAATTTGTTTTAAAATATGCAACAAGTAAAATCTTACTGCTAAGAACATAGTTTAAATTCAATAATGTGAATAATAAACTTTTTAAACAGGATTTTCCATTGGTGAGCAATTCATCAATACGAATTTTTCAAAGAGAAAAAATTAGTATTTCTGTAAGTTAGTAACAAATTAAATTGAATTACTGCACTGATTTCAAAACATTTTTCACCATAATGTTGACCGGATATACTGTGTCATAATTTGAGTTTTAAATATATATTATGTGTCATAGTTGTTATATAACAGTACCAGAATATAAATAGAATGGCATTTTCCCATTAACATATTTATTTTTTAACGTTATAATGTGAAGGTCAACTATAAATATACAAGATTTAAACACGTTTCGGCAAAGATTTTTATTTAAGCACGTATTGCCATTTCAAAAGGCCTTAACAGTCATCGAACACTTATATATATTTTTATAGACCAAAGATCCTGCCCGATTGCCCACATGATAATAAGTGACATGTGTGGCCAATGGACTGCTGCAAGGAAGCTCGCAATTGCGTTGCCAAAGAATTGGTCTTTGCTTGTGACACTAAGGGTCTGTTTCACAATGTCCGGATAAGTTCCAAATAAGCTATTTATTACTTATTGGTAGGATAAACAGTATTTTTGCGTTTCACGACTGTCAGATAGTGCGAAATTTCTTCGGAACTTTTATCTTCCGAATAATTTATGTGTTGCATAGCTATTTGGCACTTTATCCATACATTGGGAAACAGGCCCTAAGTTGAATTTCACTCTTTTGTCGAATGACGTCGGTCGAGGTAATACTGGTGGAATGTCGTATTCTACTTCATGGAAGATGCAGTAGAAGACAATTCAACAAGTTAAACAAAGTAACAAGTCAATACTAATATATATTAATTAAATTATAGTTTTTTATTATGTACGAACAAATATATTTTCGTAATTTCTAGTAGTTTATTTAGTAATTACTAAAAGTAAATAAACTTGTAGAAAAATACGAAAATATATTTGTTCATACATTTAAAAAACATATTATATAATAAATAAATTTAATAAAGGATATAATGCAGCAAGAAAATAAAATCATTTGTCCATGGGCTTCCAATACTTTGGAACAAATGATTATGAAAAGGTCATACAAATATATAAGCTTAAATGTTGAAGTTATTATATGATAGGTACGCTATCAATCGGAAAATATGTATTATCTAGATATATAAATCTATACATATTATAAAGAGTATGTATGTAACGATAAACTGAAAAAAAAAACTTTACAGGACCAAAAAAATCATTTAATATGCTACAGAATCCCTGAGTGCTACTAAAAAAACAGTGGCGATACAACCCTCAGATTTCTGTATCTGTTACATTTTAGTAACCAGCGTTCTGTGTTCTGTTTACGGTACGAGTGATATGCAAACAGGAAAGTCCATTGGTGCTAAGCGGGTTTGAACTTCGACTACAGGGAATGTGAGTCGCATGATCAAGCCACATCACTGTTCCTTAAGAAGCATATTATTTATGTCCTAAATATTAAAGAAATTAACTATTCAGCCTTTTAAGACTGAGACTAGCTGCTATTGTGTTTTTCAAATAATACAATTTAGCGATAAAATGAAATATCACCTATAATAGTAGTTATTTATTCAATAAGACCTATGGAAAGTGCGTTTTCACGTTATGTTATCGATATATCTGATATAACCAGGTTGGTAAAATATTCATGAAGTATTTCGTATATGGCACGTGCAACTATTGGAAAATGCACAGTCTGCAGAATAATGTTACAGATCTTAATATGACAGATGTAATCGCAAGCCTTAGTTAATACAAAAATAATCGGTGATAAAAGTAGCGTTAATGTGTCAGTGTGTTAATGTGTTATAATTAAAAAAAAATTGTCTTGTATTATTTTAAGCCATTTTTTTATTATTCTTAATTCTTCTTAAATTATTCGAACGACATGGTTGTAGAAGTAAGCGTATATTTAAGTGTAACAAATAGTTTTTTTTTATAGAACAGGGGGCAAACGTGCAGGAGGCTCATCTGATGTTAAGTGATACCGCCGCCCAAGGACCCTCCCAATGCCAAAGGGCTCGCGAGTGCGTTGCCGGCCTTTTAAGAATTGGTATGCTCTTTTCTTGAAGGACCCTAAGTCGAATTAAGTTAAATGCTTATTGTGATTTATGCTGATAGTACTTTACAGTAACGTCAACTATTCAACATAGTGTTGTTATGCCTTTATCTGAAAATGTATAATAAATATATAAATAGATAACGTTCAATACCATTTGAATATTATATTCTTAGAGTACAATTTATGATACTATTTCCAAGTTCGTAGATTACCTTACAACTATGGTTTTATTTAGTACAATCTGCTCATTAGCATAAATACGTATTTTATATCATAACATTTCATTTGCTGGGATTGGGACCCTATCCTTTAATATTTCGGTTGGAATTATAAACTTTACGAATAACAACTAAATGTTATTTAGTTATTTTTAGTTTTGAGTCGTAGTAGACTAATGTATATTTATATGATGAAATAAAATTATTAAATCATGATTTTTTATTTAGGTAATCTCATTAGACAAAAGGGGATCTTTTATGGCAAGATACAGTTTAATTTGTATAAAGTGAGAATTATGCATGAAGTTTTTCAAAAGGAATACATTTTATTATTTCCTGTTTCAAATCGAAATTAAGGTTGTGGAAAACTTAGTTCTTGAAATAAGGCATAAAAATTGTCGCAAGCGCAAGCCAAGGCAACTGGTTAAGCTTACACATTCCACTCATTAACTCGTAAACATTGAAAAAACATAAGGAGGAATCTGCGATATTTTAAATCCAAAAATCGACAACATGTCAGGCACAGGAGAGAGCTGGCCAGGTAATCCATTAGTAGTGTTTATTACACTATACTACAATCAAGTGCTTGCTTATAATATGATTAATAAATTATACTCGGTCAAGACTCGATAACTTTTATTATTATTATTAAAAATAAGACAATGCCATCCAAAATAATTACTGAAGGCCGAAAGATTTGGGTACCGTGCCAAATGGCCAGAAAAATAATATTCGTAGATTAGCCATTCACTTTGAACATGATAAATATCTACCCTTTTGTAGTTTAATGATGTCAGAAAAGTCTACCTTTTGTCCAAGATTTTTGGCTATGGATAAAAGGCTTTTCAAGATAAGAGGAGGCAAATAAAAAAATGTGTATAAGATTTAATTGTGACAGGTTTCTATGATATTTATATTAAACAGAACATTTACTAAAACAAAGATATATGTTCTACGTTAAAAGATTCTTATTCAAAATTAAAATTTATTTATTCATGTAGGTAACAATGTACACTTATGAACGTCAAAAAAAAGAAATATTAAATGAATTTAATTTTACATTTACTGCCAGTTCTCAAATCAAGGGCGTAGAACGGAAGAGAAGAACTGGCAATAAACTCTCCGCCACTCTTTTTAATCGCAAAGTTTTTTTTACACAATGCTTGTAAGGAGCTGCAACCACTACACCATGTTCCATATGACATATTGAGTAATAAAGAATAAAAAAATAAATTAAAAACAAAGATTTGTCCTCTATCAGCAGGAGGCATGGTGAAATAGGAGCACGCACTTATACACTCGTGAGAACAACACGCAAATACGTAGTATAAACAACTAATATCACCGCATACACGAATTCAAGTACGACCAGTCACCACAAGTAGCACCCGTTCACGAGTATGACGCATGGCCAGCCATCGGCCCCCTCGCCATATTTTAGGGAGAGAGACAACCCGACGCATGGACGCCGCCACAAGCAATGACATTTGAGTGAGCATGACGATCCTTGAAATGTGCACTTGGCTACACAAGAAAATAGTAATAATACTAATTATACTGAAATATTCGCTATGAAGATTACAGTTTGTTGTTTTAATGCCATCTGGTTAATTAGCGTAAGTACCATAATTACTGCAGACGCAAAACTTTACTCAAAACTTAATAATAATAGAACTGCTAAAAACCAAAAAAGTACTTATAATAAGAACTTATTTACCTTGCAGGAATAGTAATTTGACTCTGATTTTAAAACTACATACTGTGTTTATTGCAGGTATGTTGAGTAGGTACTTTTTAATATAGTGGACTACACCACACATAAAAATGCGTCACAGATATACATTTCCGAAAATAATGTATTTTCACAGAATCGAAAAGAATTAATTACTACTTTCATTTGTACAACAGGTTTTTTTTAAGTAGGTTACTTTTTATTTAACGCTAGTATCATGTCACTAAAAATAGTAAGACACACGTCGGTCCCCGAGATAATTTTGATATAAAACCGTTGAAAGAAAGAGAAGGAATAACAGAAATCATTATTAAACTTGGATTGCACTTTATATTGTCCCTAACGCAAGTTCCTAATGCATTACACATGTGTCTCAAATACGTATCAACATCAGATCTTATTACAAAAGTTTCATATTAAAACCTTGTAAACATACATACTACTTATGATATTTTTTTTATAATAAGAGTTTATTGCCAGTTCTTCTCTTCCGTTCTACGCCCTTGATTTGATAACTGGCAGTAAATGTAAAATTAGATTCATTTAGTATTTCTTTTTTTTTTGACGTTCATAAGTGTAATATTGTTCATAATAACCTATATGAATAAATAAATTTTGACTTTGACTTTGAATGATGTCGAAAAGTTAACTATTATAGGTTCTTTTGTTGTTAAGCTGGGTATCGCAAAGGCTTTACCCACTTCCTTGATTACTGTGCAATACCCACACAAGCATTGAATGTTTGTTAGCACTTAATTATCAATTGCAAATAAATAAATATATAGTATAGTATTTGAATAAATTAGGTCAGGTTTTTTGGAGAAATTCAAATACTAAAAAACCAAAAACTACCGAAGCGGGCGCATTGGAGTCCACGGGTATTGGTACCGCTTTCTGAACCGCAGCAGATATCTGTATTATTCCGTTATTGGAGCAGAAAATAAATATGGGTTGCAATTTGTGCAGATAAATAGTTTCAGTTACATATTATTTACCTTTTGTTGGCAATTTCATAAAAACAATTTTTACTAGATACAACAATAATTTGTGTTAGTTTCATAAGTAAATAAACAAGTAATGTAAATTGAGTATAAATACTGACTTAAATGATACAAATGTAAAAATCTTAACGTGAAACTATTTTAAATTATTATACGTAAATTCTTATATGTTATCAAAATATATTATAAATTCCTAATAACAAACTTTAAGGCCATATCTATAAAGTTATTTAAATTTATTTTGGCACGCGTATTTGTAAGACACTTAAAAACGTGAGTAAAAAATAGTATAATTCTCAATTATTATTCAAAGTTCGTACAATTAATCTTGGTAATTACCTACGTATTACTAGTATGTAACCTTGGGCCTAAAAATAAGTTTTAATGTAAGACCGTATTATTCAATAATAAAGAAATTATTTTTATAAGATTTTTGATTCATACATTAACTTGTACACAAAATAAGCAGATTAGTTTTGAATTTCTTCTTTGCTTGTTATGTTAAATCGTTAATAGTATAGTAAATGAAATGATATTTATTTCTTCGAAAAAAAACAGTGTTTCAAATTATGTATAAGTCATCAATTCAATGACATTCATTACATCATAATGCATATTAATTAAGAGAAGCAAATTTTGCAAAATAAAATTTTAATGTTATTACTACTAGCTTCAGTTTTAACGTCTGATTATAAATAATTCTAATAGGTTTTATGTAAATTAAACCAAATACATTTTTCTTTGTACAGCTGAATTTATACCCGATAAACGACCACCGTTTCGCTGCTTAAAGTTCTTTTTTTTAAGAAACAAACCACAAAGCACTAGTAACACGTTTCACAACACTTAGGAACACTCATTAAAAAGTTATTGTAATTATTATGACGACGAAAGAGCTTAAATTCGATTCTCGAATATTTCCCGCGAATTCACGCACGAGAAACGTATAACCTCCCACGCGGTTTGTAATAGACTGACTGGCGTATTCGAATTTCAAATTTCTAGTTCCACTTTACGTGTAATATGCTGCCGATATGACAACCGGTTTTCCACTCACTACCGCTTTGTAAATTAGTTGTCTTATCTTCGAGTAGACAGTACCAAGCCATCTTGATTCATGTAGGGTTTGCGAAGCTTTACGAAGGTGTAAGGGTTTAATAGGAGTTATGGGTACTTTATGTCTCTTATTTTGTTCTTGTATAGAAATTACAGAAGTGTAAGCGTCTTTAAAACGCATTAGTTTCTTTTAAATAATGCTGTTTTTATCAATGTTTTTTTTTTCAAATTAACACAAGATGAAAAATAATGTAAAGGTATCTCTTATCGACAGATAACCTTACTTAATAATATAATAATACTTAATTTAAATAATTAAAAAATATAATAATACTTAATTTAAATAATATCAAAATTGTATATTTTAACAAACGTCATTCATGCTGTGAATACTTCAATATTGATAAATTTTACTTTCATCATCATAAATAATTATGCATTTTTTAATTCTTTTTGATGTGAAACATCTATAGCCGCACGTAAAACCGATTTCTGGCGTGGCGACGCATGCCGTGGCGACGCATCGCCACGCTATATGATGGTATATACATACAATCTATATGCAGTAGTAAATTTTTGTATTTAATGAAAATAAATGTTTATTCAATAAATAGTCATCGTTATCTGGAAAACAAAATCGTAAAATTTTATTTTATCATTATGACATATTTAGTTCCTATCACAATCTGTTCTTTTCTGCATATTATTTCACAAAATAATTTCGATGTTTCACATCTGCCAGGCGTCCCGTGACGGCTCACATTTTTTTAGTCATAATAACATAGGGCTTATTATGGTATAAATACTACTTTTACTTAACCCTATATATTATATGTGACTACATCACGTAGATGCTAGTAGCAGGCTGACAATCTAAAACGAAAGAGTAATTATAGCACTTTCGTATGAAAGAAATTACTCAAGGAGATTTCACCAGCTTGTTGTTGGACTTGATGATGAGAGATGCTGATGACCAATCACAATGCATCAGAACGTATCGAAGATTGTTAAAAAAATTTTTAAGTTAAATCTTATAAACTAAAAAAAAGCCATAGTATATAAACGGAATGATAATCTTCTAGTATCTACAATATTATATAAAAAAACAATATTATATTATAATATTAATCACAGTATCTGCTTTGATGTGGTCGGTACAAGGTCTAAACTCAGAATATAGGTTTGAAGTTAAATGAAATCCTTTGCTATAGTACCCAGAGTGTCAGGCATAGGCGGATCGCGAATTTCTGGGGCTCTGGGCTATTACGGGGAAGTTCCCCGTAATAGACGCAGACACGAACAAAGACACCGACCGTTCCGACCGTGCGATAGACGCGCATCAAATATGAGTTGATTGATCTCAGGGATTCTAACCTTATGGTTTTTTAATTTAGATTTTTTAAATTCAAAATGTCGCTTACTGTTCTCAGTGGGGACTGGGCTATCCACGGTGCCCTGGGCTGCAGCCCAAAAAGTCCTTATATAGATCCGCCCCTGGTGCAGGGGTTAACATTCAAAGCTGTGCTATAGTAAATTCAATGAAATAGGTAACTTTTAAACTGGCTTAGAAAATAATAAAATACTTCTACTCCATTCCATCGCTGCGTTACAAAATTAGTTTAAAGGGAACATTATTAACCACTAAAAATGTTCAGCTACATAGTTACGTGCCATACAGAAACACCACCACCAAATTCAACTGAGACTGCATCGTTCGCGCCTTGCGTATAGTCCATTTATAATTAATGTAAATAGAAATTTATCTCGTGAAGGAAAATCTCGATTTTATTAATAACACACCTTTCATACGTATGTAATAAGACTGAGGAACTTGGATATTATATTAACCTAATAAATTGATTAAAAATCACGTGTTTAGTATTAATATTGTACAGTGCACATCTACATAGGAACCTTTCGGAATTAATAATGCGTATATACTAGTGGACTCGAAAGACATTGTTCGGTTCACACGTTTTAAATACAAAAAAAAATTAATTATTGTAACTCTCGAATGATGAAATTGATGAAGTTATTAGTGTGAAACAAATAAATTCACCAAATTTTTGTCTGATTTATAACATTATAAAATTTATATATTACATTACACTATCGTTTGTTATTAATCCACAATTTCAGATTGAAAATAATCTGAGATTGTGTATTAATTATTGGGTTCAGGCAATCAATTCAGTACATGGACTGTAGTATTGATGTGCAGATGGCATAATTTCTCGTTTTTGACAATCGGTTAAATTTCCTTATTTGAGTGTCAACCCGTAACATAACAGCTTGATTTCAACTACTGCACTTTGAAACTAAATCTCGTTTTAGAACAATGGATCACCACAGTAAAGGCTTCTGTACAAATTAAATGTAAAGGGAAGCGATCCGGGCGAACATTTCAGCACATTTAAGACTAAAAGCTATTACAGGATATTAATCCTATACACCGTTATTCGTTTTTTATACAGATTTATGACTAGAACTTGTTAAATGTGGACTGAAATTCTTCAGGAAACATATCTTAACCATGTTTCCTGTAAAGTACAAAAACATTAAGTTTCGTATTTATATTAGTTTTTAATTAGTATTTATGAAGTGTTTTATGCACATGAGAGTGAAATTTATACGGAACGTCACGAAGATGTGCAGCGTTTTTGTCGAAGAAAAGGGTGAGAGCGATTAAGACAGATTGACAGTGAGTGAGAAAGGGAGATCGAGAAAAATACATGCTATTGGTTGATGCAGTCGTTTAGTAGTTACAGATTAGAACGTAAGATTGAAATTACATAACGTCTTCTGCAGATTTTTGATTTATTTATATTTTCATTAGCACGTATACAGTGTGTATATAGATATACAAACACATGTAGTGATCATATATACTGGTACATGATCATCATCCCTCTGGCTACCGAGCGTTGTTGCAGCAATGCTAGGTAGCCAAGAGGCATGGCGTGCGGTGGCTTTCTTCTGCGAGCGCGTTCTGCTGCAGAAGGAGGCTGCCGAGCGTCAGCGGGAGGTGCGTGGCGATGGCCGGAGGGGTTGTGCTCGGCGGCGGCGGGGCGGAGGCGCGGGGGCTAGACGCGGAAACCGTCTACCCAACAGCGTCCCGCTGCGTCGTCGCTGAGCCCGTATGCAGACATATTTGCCTGAATTCCCTGGGTTGAATGCCTTGTGCGACCCCCGGGGAATTCAATGTGGTGCCAGACGTCATTCATTCAGAATGGATGAGACTGGCACTGCAGGCGATATGGAGGGTTCAGGAGGAATTTTTAGTGGGTACATGATCATCTATTGGGGCTTTTACCTTAGTAATAATTACTCGTAATTTAAAAAGAAGTTTTACTTCTGACTTATGTATTTTGTACGCACGCACTTTTTTTTCAATACAAATCAGAAAATTATACATAAAAAGACATGAATTATATATATATAATATGAGGCGAATGTCTGGATGTCAGACCACGGAAGTGAAAACGTGTGATCAGGCAAGCCTCCAATTTGCAGTGTTTTATAAATCCGTTAAAACATGGGTAGACTAGAATACTTATGTTAGTTCTTTAAATACACTTACACTTCGAATATAAGATGTAGCGAATTCCGGAATATCAAATGCCTTCAATAAATATAGACATACAATATAAACCCATGTATGCTGTAAAGGACATGAAGCGTTAGGTAAACAAAATAAAGAATGATTATCAACGCGTTTTATTTCGTAAAATATCTTTTGAAAATTTATAATTAGAAATCTTTATGGTCTTAGTAATTATGAAAAGCTGTTAAAATAATAAAATATGTATGTATTAAATGTTTTAAAATAAATACATGTTTCAATTAATAATATATTTGATCAATTTCTACTTTCATACGTCTTAAATAATTTACAGTTAGACAGTAAACACCCATATTAATTCTTCTATTAAATTCATAAATTAATTTCCAAAAATTCCGGATTTAATTTATTATTTTTTTAAATAATGCGTTTTACATGTAAATATTTGACATGATTTGTGTTTTATCTGCAAATGAAATTTATGAAATGAAAGGTTACTGTGTATTTATTTTTAAAGAAGAAATCGATACGAATTGATCAACGCTAGCGGTGCCGGCATAGATGTTATTCATCATGTATAAAATAAACGCTGTTAAAAATATAAGTAATTTTAATAAACTAGGTGAGGCCTGAAATTTCTACTATCACACAAAAAATAATCATAAAAAAAATCAGTGGTGCTACAACCTCTTTTTTAGGTCTTATGTCGTATTATGGATATATTCCAGCGAGGAAATTTTTAATTTCCTTTCCATCGTCATACCTAGTGGAAAGTGTTTCTCACTAAAAATATTGACTTATTGCTTATGTTATATTTTTTATAGTTTATTTTATATTTATTTAATGTTACGTATATTTAACATAACAGATACAAAATTTAGTTTGAGTAGTTTTAATTTAAATTCAATTAATAAATATAAAAATTAACATGTGTTTTTACTTAGTTTTAACACTAAACTTCACTACAGTTAGAAATTCACAGGAAATCAATATCACATAAGTAGGGGCTACCTAACACGGAAAAACATAGCAAGGGGTCTACGACACAAAAAAGTTTGGGGAACTCTGCTCTAGGCCAACACTGGTCCACAAAAAATAATATGATGTACAATATATTTGATATGAGGCAAGGGCGTTGTTGGTTATTCAATAAAAGTATATTACCGTATCAAAATAGTACCAGCTTGTTTAAATATATGTGTTTACTACAAAAGATTCCTTGCTGTTATTTGTAAACTAATTTCAACTTAAATCGATTTAGGAAACGAAGAAAAATTGCTCAATCTAATTTTAACGCAAGATAAAGATTGTTGTAAATTTCGTTTCGCTCTTGTTAATTTAGGTATTTTACAGAAATTAACATATTTCATGTTTGTATGAAACTAAAATACTGTGAAGCTCATTCAAAACGTGCAAATAAACTCACACTGTGATGCAAGTAAATTAATCTCAACAGGCTTGCAAGTGCTTATAATAATTATATATCCCCTGATTTAAAAAATAAGCCCCCGTTAAAACGTATAAATATCACACAGTGTTCAATCCCAAGAACCCCAACACAGACTTACTGCTGTAGTCAAACCCGACCCATTGTCTTAATGTTTCAATGGCCGGTGTATTCCTTTGTAATTCTCTACCCAAAATGTGAAACCCTTCACGAATCATGTAGTCGTGAATAGTGCTAGCCAATAAGTGTCCCCCTCTAGCGCCAACGTATTCAGCAAACGCTGATGTTTCATACAAAAGTGCTGCACGATTCCAATCAAATCTGTTAAAAATTATGTATTGTCTTATAACGCCATCTCCGGGTAACATTTTAAACTACGTTCTTTTATTTATTTTAGCGCCCTCTAGAAAATAATATATGAACTACAATGTGCTCGGATATCAAAATAACCTACACTTACTTGTATATTTATATCCGAGGTAAAACTTCAGATTTTCAGTATGATTTAATCCCCCGTCCGACGTTGTGTCCCATGGGGTATAAATGATGTCTTCTATTTTGAGAAAGTTCGCGAAGGTTTTCATCATGAGATGGCATGTAGATTTGCCGGCGACGTCGACTTGTGCTTCGGGCTCATTGATGAGAAGCAGTTGTCGCCAGTCGTAACTAGATGTCGTAAAATAAAATTTATTTAGTGCAAGCACACGTGCAAAAATAATATACATAATATTTAATAATAGATGTTTTTCAAATTTTAATATACATAAAGGATAAAAATAGTATTGCCATTATATAGCTTGTCACCAATATATATAAAATATTTAGATTTGCAACTATAATTACCATTAGCCTTAGTGATAAAATTATATATAAAAAAATTATAATTTTACTTTTATTACAAGAATTTATTTAAAGTTACTTAGTTAATATTTTCAAAGAAAAATAAAATACAATAATACTGCGTGCAAATAGTGAAAGCCCTTACCTTTTTATTCTCTTACGCACTTTAAACTATTAAGAAAAAATAATAATATAATAAACTAATTACCGTACTACCGCTGAAATCACCGCAAATTACCCATTGATGGCACCCTTCTGGACTCCTCTATAGCAGTATTTATTGAATACCTGTGTACTACGGAATGGATAATTGCATTCGGAGTCAAAGTGACTTCAATAGCTGCAGCTCAAGCTGGCATAGACCTTTTTATCCCCATATGTATTCCATAGTACCCATTTCGAAATTTTAAGAGATATAATATATGTATAAAGCCTGTTTTCTCACATTTTAAAATTAAAAAAAAGCTTTCAAGTGCTTTCTACAGAGATCTTGCATGTGCAATTTGTAGTTTATAGCAGTATAAGAAATATCAATGAAATAGACTTAGTATTTTCTCTCCGCTGGGTTTACTCTTCATGGATATTCGGTTTTAGTATTGACAATATACTTACTGCCTCATGACATTTATGATGAAGTACGCCATGTCCTTGAAGCCAAGCGGGCTGGTCCGTACTAGCATGTAGAACTCGTCCTGGCATGTCTGCTTTTGCTGTACGAAGTCGAACGTAAAACCTCCAGTCGTAATGAGAGGTATACCAGAGTTACCCAGAAATTTAGTGATGCGCGCCACGGAAGCTGAAACAAAAGAAATATATGACATATAAATTTAAGAATACATATTGTAGGTGTGTTTGTAATGTGTGTATATGTGTGTGTAACAAAAGAAATGTAATAAAAATGAAATAAGTAAAATATGTTGTTTAAATGATTTTATTATGTTTTCATTTCACATAATGCTTTATGCTTGCTGGCTAGAAAAAGATTTTGTTTTTATTTAGGCCAGTTGTAGTTCGATGGGACCTGAATAAAATTATATATATTTGTTTTATAAATAGGAGTTGTCCAGCAACTTACAACCACGTCGTGTATTCCAATAAGAGATTTTACTAATAAGCTCACCTATTTACTAAAATATCGTTAAAATCAGCACGTCCAAGCACTAGTGGAACACAAGAACAGGCACAGAAGGCACTTGACATTAAAAAATATATCAAAGGTATAAATCTGTAGAGCAATGCCCGTTTGAAATATATCAATCATAAAAAAGTCAAGTGTTCTTATTTTAAAAAAAGAAAAAAAATAGGTACCTCTTCAGTTAATTTTGCTGCTAAGCCGATTTTTATAAATGACACTACAAAGAACCTTATCGATCATTGACTACGTTTATCTTTAAATATGAGTAACTTTCGAAAAAAATACTTATTTTTAAAGTTCAAAAATTATCGCGTGTTTCATAATAATTCAATATACAAACAAAACGATACTAATTCTTTGTGTCATTAGCATACACCCACCTAATTAATTTTAATGGATCGTATTTACCTTACATTGAATTAATTAAATACTGGTGCTCCCCGTTGTCTACGTTGCTAAGGTCTAATATCTCGGTACGAAATTTTCACTATATTATTTGTGTGTTTGTGTAAGTGATTACAGAAAAACATGGTTTAAATTGAATGTCATTGTCCTTAAAATTGTACAAAGTAACGAGTAAATTTATATAGACCAATAGACCGGGCATATATACAGATAGAGCCGGACTATAAAGAAAATTACGGAAAGGTCTAAGGGGAAGAAGGAGAAAGGGCCCCAAAAAAATATGAATATATAGAAATAGAAGCGACAGCAGGTAGCGAATGGAGAAAGAAAGCCATGGATGAGTAAGTTGAAAAAAGCTGGAGGAGGCCACGTCAAGGGTTACGATCGATGATACTTAACTTAGCTAGATAACAAAAATAATGTAAAAAATCTTGACGAAACTTAATTAATGTTAAGTCATTTTTGAAGCTTAGATTTTCTTTATCGTCTCAGAAAATGATTGTTTAGTCCATTGAAATGTTACATTTGCTGAACATTTAATAGAGGAAGCAATTTCATTTATGGGACATGTAGAGGGGTCAACACAAGCTTAACCTCAAGTTTGTGGGGTTGGCGACCTTTGCCCCCGGCCGCCATTTTGGAAAAAAGGGGTGAAACGCGTTTTTGGCTATATCTCCTAAACTAGCTAACGTACATTAAATATATACATGTAATATTGAAAATTAAACGGGCTTTAATTATTATTAAATCAAAGCCCTTACTCTGTTACATGCTTAAAATTCGAAAACAAAGACCTTACTCTGTTACTTCCAATAGTGCTACTGACAGCAATTCTAATCGCAATAATGAGATTTTGCCGCGATCCCCAGGTTACGACATCAGCGCTACGGATATTGAGAGAATTAAAGCGAACTTGTATAAAAAGGGCGTCATCGGGAGATTTAGGAATGGAACACTACGTTGACTTTTGTACGTCAAAAGTTTATTTAATCACTACATAGTATAAAACAAAGTCGCTTTCTCTGTCCCTATGTTCCTTTGTATGCTTAAATCTTTGAAACTACGCAACGGATTTTGATGCGGTTTTTTTTAATAGATAGAGTGATTCAAGAAGAAGTTTATATGTATAATAACATCCATTAAATAGTGGAGAAGTACTGTTATTTTTGAGGTTTCTAATGTGATGTCGTAAATAATTACATTTTTTCCGCTTACATTGCAAACGCAGGCTGAACCCTACGAGTTTTATCAAACTTTTTTTTGTCATTTACTTTTTACGACAAATAATATTACTAATTTTTGAAGCGATTTTAACCAATACAGCATTAATCCTTAACCAATTAAATACCTTGAATACATTGTTCACTTAATATAGAAATATCTATACAGCCCATTACAGATTATTTAGCAGCGATCGAACGCGTATATTATCGGAGCTTTCCAGCGACGGAAATAACAATACATAATAAAAACCTGCTTTTCATCAGCATTGCACCCGTGCGAAGCTGGGACGGGTCACTAGTACTATATAAACGATACTGATCGGTCGAATTGGGGGTATGACGTCATCGGAACGTTGTAGGTGCCGATCATTTGTATTATATAGCAATGAAAAAGGCGATTAAGTACTTATTTTTGATAGTTGCAGCGGTTTTACTCTAATATAAGTATACAATAAACACCATTTCAGTTAGAATTCACAACTTAATCTTGGTAGAGAATACATTTTAAGTTTTGTCTTGGGTTTTAGTTGTTTTTTTATAAATATGAGGATTTTTGTTTGCCTAAAAAGACTCGACAATACGCTTAACCCAAAACTAAACACGTTAAATTATAATTTCCTATTTTTGAAACTTTGAAGATGGTTTAAATTAACGTTCATATAATAAGGCTTTTAATCACGAACAACCACGAGCTTTAATATTCAACATCACCCTGTATAATCCATCTTCGTTTAATTAGAGAATGTTCTACAAAAGATGTCTGATAGTGTCATCCACACCCAGCCTTGTCGAACGGTATTAACTTACTAATTAAATAAAACAGAATGGCCTTTATTATCGTCGTAAACTTGTTTTAGCGAATCATTGAAAGTGAGTTCCGGTTAACATGTGTGAAAGAAATCATATGATTTTGCAGATATTTATTTGCATATCGTTATTAGTACTTAAGATCAAAAGATTGTGTGCTTCGTTTGATTTTGATTGGTCAACAGCAATATAATACGTATTGCGACTTTATCAATGTCATTTTGACCAATAAGAATTGAACGCAATGTTGAGCCTTGCGTTTCTTGTTTAAAAGTACCAATAGGTACTTTTAAAATACTTTTAATTAGCTACCCGAGACTGTTCGCTTTTCTCCGGAATGAAATCTTTTTAGGTTTTTCTGTGAATTTTTCTATTATAAGCCTCAGAATTCAAGACATTAGTTTTTAATTAACAAAAACAGATTGATTGTAGAGGAGTTTAAATTAAGGATTATATGCATATTTATATGCTGTATCATAAAAAATAAAAAAGTTATACATTTCGTTTCTTAACTAATAGAGTTTTACCTTTCCTATCAGAATCAGTGTTCTAAAGTATACAGTAATTACATCTTTAGGAGTGAAATATAAAATGAAAGATGAAATGATGACGTGTTTAAATAATTTTTAATTTATTTTTCTTGATTACTCAAGATGTCATATGGAACATGGTGTAATGGTTGCTGCTCCTCAAAAACGTTGTGTAAAAAAACTTGGCGTTTAAAAATAGTGGCGGAGCGTTTATTGCCAGTTCTTCTCTTCCGTTCTATGCCCTTGATTTGAGAACTGGCAGTAAATGTAAAATTAAAAGCATTTAAATACATTAAATTTCTTTTTTTGACGTTCATAAGTGTACATTATGTTACCTACATGAACAAATGGTTTTGAATTTTAAGTTTTGACTCTGTCGCCGGTTCTGCTGGGCATGGCACTATTTAATCCATTAGATCGCCTCTGGAACCTTCTCATCTTTCACCAAAGCTGTCTAAGGGAATTTGGCAGTCCTTCTTTCCACAACTACACAGGGGGGATGTTGGTTCACACCTCGAAGAAGGAGGCTAACCTTTTAGGCTATCTATGTATTTACGTCAAACTCCACTTTGGATGACTAAGGAAGGCCATTCGTAACCCGATTACGCCCAACCATTTCGCGGTGTGATACTTAGCAAAGCACTTTTTTGCTTGACATTCATAAGTTAAAGGGGCCTGATGTCATCCCTCTAATTTTGGTTTTTCTAAAAGCCATAGCCAGCATCGGAATTGGCGTTGATGTATCGAACGTTGTTCAGTTTCGCGGTTATTTCGAGGGAAAGGCTAAATTAGCCTCCAAAGAGCAGCTGGGTTTTGACAGTTTTTGCCGTACGCCAACACTATGTGGAACTGGCTGCCCTTTGAAGTATTTCCAAACCATTTCTACTAACGGTCCTTCTAGAAAAGAGCGTACCAATTCTTCACTTCTAACTCTCGCTGATACAGAGAAGTATAATATCGTGAGGAAACAGGCATGACGGAAAAATTTACGACGTGTGTCATGCAGAGTAAGCTACTACCATATTATGTATAAATGATCAGGAAACATACAGAATTCCGGGCCCAACCTTAAAGATTGCAGCGCCACTGGTTTTTATTTAACTTAGTTCATATTTACATTAATTTCTACAAACCCTATCCTATTTACACATCAACAACTTATTGAGAAGTACTTTATTTATTTTGTTAATGTTAGGAAATTCTATGATTTCTGATATAGATTATAAACTTTAAGTAGTAAATACGTACATTTATAGATGTCTATTATTTTTTGAAATTATTCATAAATATTTACAGACTTTCTTAACAAGGTCATATCTGGGTTATAACTATTTCCAGATACTAAAACTCTGAGAGACTTGAAAATTAAAATTTTCAAGTTACAGAAAAAGCTTAAGTAGGTCTGTTATATTTTTCAGGACTGGTTGTTTTCATTTAAGTCGTCAATAATGACCCAATTCGACTTAGGGTCCTTCAAGAAAAGAGCGTATAAATTCCTTAAAGGCCGGAAACGCACTCCCGAGCCCTCTAGCATCGAGAGTGTCTGGGCGGTGAATGGGCGATGGTATCAATTAACATCAGGTGAGCCTCCTGCCCGTTTGCCCCCTGTTATATAAAAAAAAATCTGTAGTGATATTTCTAGATGTGTGAAAAGGACCGAATCATGCGCAAGAGTGAGGGAAGACCAAAACCATCTACCGCATATTGAAGGGTTTAGAACGCCATACGTCGTAGCTACGCAAGGTCGTAGTGGAAGAAGAATATTTACCACAATTAGAACACGATCCACTCAGTACTCCTTACGTGCAGATAGTTTTAGAATGTTGTTTACGAGCGTTCATAGGAATATATACCAAGATTCGATAGGTTAAGGACCTATCAGGTCGCCAAACTCCACAGAAGTACATTGTTTATTTACATTTCTTAAAGTGACAAAGGGGCAAAAGGAAAAAATATATGGTGGAGTTGAGTAGTTTATGCATCCATTTTGAAAGATCTATACACGATTACAATAATTTTTCTCGCTCGATAGAAAAAAAATCCAATCATAGCCAATTTTTGACATTTGAATTCATTTTATGACGAAAATTTACATGATTTTGAAATTCACACGATATATTTTATCGTAAGTCAAGTCAATTAAGACTCGAGGCAACAATTGGTAGTCGATCAGAGAAAGTATGGGCCCTTACTTCGTCGGTCACTCCAATGTATCTTTGCACAGCCCTGCAGGAGTGATAGTCATATGTAATAATTATGAAAATGTGTATTAAATAATAATAAAAACTTTATTTTTATTTAACTGACAAAATTCATTTATCGCTAGTCCTAGGGAGTCCCTGTGTTCTGGGTGTAATTGTGTGGTTCGATATTACACAGATAGAATAACGGATGCAGCAGATGAAAACATAAATGATATACGTACGTACGTGCATGATACGCTCGGCATGGACCGGACCATATACTTAACTACACTGATTATTATTATTACTTGTCAAGAAGGCAGCCATGAAACTAGGTAATCAAAGTTAGGTACTCAGAGCATGTATTAAATTATCTTCCATCCAACTTCCTCAATTATTCACTCCTAAATCTTACTCAAGTTAGATTGTCTATTACTATGTAGACTAGGAGGCTTACCGACAGTGATTTCCGGTTACTACTGCACCTGGACTGTTATATCCGGTTTAAGACAATTAAATTTTGTAGATATTCAACAGGCATAGATGAGCTAACGAAACATTAAAATTAAGTGAAATTACAAAAAAGTTTGAACCTATTCACGATTTTTAATATAATGATTATTACTGAAGCACAAAATTTGTAAGAAAGCATTGTTGAAGTAATTAGGGGACCACTACAGAATTGCTGTGCTTAAAAGCTAAAAATATTTTCAATTATTTATATATTTACAAAATGATAACTCTCCAACGTCGCTTTATTATTCTTTAGGTAAATCATGTCTCAATTTACGAAGCGGATAATAATTTTTCGCCGGCAACAACATTAAATAAGCAACGAAAGGTAGATGAGATTAGGATTACTGAGAAAACCTTATCATTACTTAAATTCATAAATATCTACACTTAATTCAATAAAGATTTTATTCCTTATAATTTTTAAATCTATGTCGTTGTAGTTGTTTATCTATTAATACTATAGTTATACACTAGTCTACTATATTAAATTTCGTGTATTAGTGTACTTATCTAAGTGTATGTTAGCAAGCTTTTATTTGAGTGTGTGTGAATAATAATAATACTGGGAGCGTGTATGGACTTTGTTGATATAGACTCTACAACACTGGTACAATCGTGATTGCGATCCCAACTTTCATGAGATTTTATCTCAGGATTAAAACATCAGTGATACAAAAATACAATAATTGCCAAAAATACAACGAAATTGTAGGGATCACCATCGCTAGTTATTGAAGGTACAAGACTTCTGAAGACGTACGTAAAAAAAAGTAGGCTTGTACCTTGTTACTAGTTTACGAAACGATGAATTTGAAACATTACATCGCTCCAGAATAAATTATTATTATAATGAGAATACCCGATGAGGTCATCGGGTATTCTCATTTAATAATGTGCTCATTTATTTTGCCTTTGTAATATACGCAAGGCATTTTCGCAAAAATGTCTAATTTTTCAGCTCCTTAATTTCCATCTTCGACGTTTAATTAATTTCAACGAACACAGTCGTTGATAATGTACTAAAATAAATTAATCCAATCCAATCAGTTCTTTTAAATTATATTGGTAACTATGTATATGTCGCAGCCAACTAGCTTAATTAGCCGTTCAATTAACAGCCTAGCCGTTTAACTAGCGGCCTGAAAGATATTCAGCTGACTGAGATATCGCACCTTGAAAACCAAACCGTCATTAAACGAAATCCACAGTTTTTGGGAATTCGCGTTTTAAGTTTTGTAAAAAAGTAAAGGCTCAGAAAACAATTTTAAAAGTAAATTATGGATTTTTTTTCTGCATTGGAGTTTAAGCATTAAACCTTCTTTTAATTTCTAGTAAAATTATATTGATAAACTGGGGTTTGTATAACAAAATCAAAGGTTTTTTTAAAAAAGACCCCCATAGTGTCACTATTCCGCTAAACATTTCGTTATAAGAGCATTAGTGTCATTTACAATTACCACAATTATAATGCTCGTTTGCCTAATTAGCAGCATTATTATAGAATTACAATGTTGTTTTTTATTCGTTACTGGATTGTTATTATTATTAGTAAAAAACTTTGTGTGAAAAAAAATTATTTCCATAAAATCTACTAAGAACTTTACTGGTTACTAACTCAAAACTATTCCAAACAGTAAATTAAAAAGAAAAAACAGAAAATTATTCCGAATTGAGATTTCTGTCAATTCCAATAAAAATGCAGAAAATAAAAATATGCCACAATATAAAAGGTGTCTCCATTTAACACTTAACACTAAATATTTATTAAAGTACACTTAACTCTAATTATTAATTATTTTTAATCAATGGCAATATTCTGAGATCAATGAGATCTTTGTAATCAACTTAGGAACGTTAAATTGTTATTACGAGATCTTGGCAACAGGGAATGTTGCTTTTTGTTTCTACTTATTATTTACTAATAGATAGATTAATTTATAATATTGTTATAAAAAGAAGATGCGTAATATCTTGGAATGTGACTAGCCTGTACAAGAGATTTTAAATCAGCCTTTTTACGTGCAGTCAACTGAAGCTTTGAATTGTACAGCCTTTTTAACTGAGGGCGAGGATGAGAATTTGCCCTACGTATATTACGGGTTTTCTGTTGACAGAGATTTATTTCTTTGTACTCCTTTTCCATATAGGAAGTTCTATAAAAAGCTTTTACTTTATTTTCATTGTCTTTTTCTATTTTTATCGCTTTTAGATCGCCTATCTTCACTGCTTCTCCTTCTACATCTTTATTAAATTTGTACTCTACCAAGCTTTTGATGTCTAAAAATTCACTGTAGCTCATTTCATTCATATTCCCTTCTTTTTCTTTTTAGCCTCTCTTATAATTTGAACGTACTGGTCAGGCACATAAATAGGGCCTGATCGTAAAGCCTTTTTTACTTGCTTTTCGATGGTAGAATGCGCTGCGTCCCCTTCGTTTTGAGTATGGCCTTTGATGAGGAATTTATGAGTGATAGACTTAAGATTCTGCAGTTCGGATAGAGCATGAATATAAAGCGAGATGATAAACTGGTTTTTTTGTTGGCTACAGCAGTTATCGGAATAAAATATTACTTCAATGGGTTTAGAAGCAGCAGTGGATATTTTGTATAAATATTTGTATACGCATGTCCCAATTTCACATGCTCCTCTATTCTCTTCCACCTCATTCCAAAAGAAACATTCTGTGTTGTCTGTTCCGAGTTCGCATATTGTAAAATTGTAACAGTTCAATTTTGATTTATAATAAAATACAGATACATCGCCTCTTGGTACAGGTAACACTGCTTGTAAATCATAGCATGCCACAATTTTTTCGGAATTGACACCCTCTTTGTCTTTAGCTTTCTCATTCATACTCTCATCTTTTTCTTTTAGATGCCGCTGATATTTTTCTTCTAAATTATTTTTCTCGCTTTGTTCTGCATTTTTATAACTTGTACATAGATCACATTGATCTTTTTTCGGTATAAAAAAAACTTATATTGAATTCCTCATTAAAAACTTTTCTGTAAAAGCAATAAGTGTGAAGGAATACTGTCACTAACCTAAAAGCGACATTATGGTAATTAATTTATTGCGGAATTTACAAAGATAATTTGTAGGAAAACTGTTCTTAATGAAAAAAGTACAATTTTCTACTTAAAATAATGCTATACTTACCGCTATCATCACTGGAATACCGTTCCTAAGCAAAAAAAATACACTTTTCCTATAAATTTCAAACGTTTTATGCGTATGGCACCGACACTAATGTCAAAATGACAGTATTCTAATAAGATGGCGCATACGTTTCCCATAAAAGCGTAGTGACACTAGCGCTCTCTAGCGGACTATGTTTGCAATAAAACTAAGGGTGTCTTCACATTCTCTAAGTACAATAAATTTGCAACGGATGGCATTCATAACTCAATTTTGCCAAATTTCGTTTAGTGACGGTTTGGTTTTCAAGGTGCGATATATGGGGCGCGTGAATCTCAAGTCTCAATACTGACTTTGTACGTTCTTACCCCAGCTAGAACCAATAAATTATTCTATTTTAGTATGAATGTGACATGGTCCAATGAGGAATTACTTCCCAGTCTTTTTAGGTCTTGGACTTCAACTAATCTTTGATTTATTTCTTTTTCTATTTTTAAGTTTTAATTATTATTATAAAATGACGTGATTTTATATTATTAAAATACTGTAAATTAACAAAAAATTACTTAGTTCTTATTATAACATACACAATGCAGATTTATTATAAGCATTATATACTTTTAATGCATTTTATTATTGCCTAACCATGTTCATCACAACATTATTCAAGTTTAACCGTAATATGACTAAAAATATATGGATAATATTTTGTATCAGAATATGATTAGATATCGATGTTTTCCCTTTATTCAAATTCAAAGTAATTTTATTCATTAAGGTAACTAAATGAAACACTTATGAACATCAAAAAAAATACATTAAATGCTTGTAATTTTAAATTTACTGCCAGTTCTCAAATCAAGGGCGTAGAACAGAAGAGAAGAACTGGCAATAAACTTTCCGCCACTCTTTTTAATCGCCAAGATTTTTCTTTTACACAACGTTTTTAAGGAGCTGCAACTATTACACAATGTTCCATATGGCACCTTGAGTAATAAAGAATAATAAAATATATTAAAAACAAAGATTTCTTCTCTATCAGCAGGAGGCATGGTGAAATAGAAGCACGCACTTACGTACTCGTGGGAAAGGTCAGGTCAGGTTTATCCGGTAAAGGTCGCAAGGTCAGGATATATAAAAAGTTGTATTAGCTTCATTTATTTACACAATTACATTATTATTACACATACAGCTTCATTTATTTTATAAGCTACATTTATTTTTTGAAGTGAAACCTTCTTTAGCGGCATAGAACACTTTTTTGGAGAGTAGACAGCTTGGTGCGGCGTTTTTAATGTAATATAAATTGTGATGGTTGTGTTCGATAGCGTAATAAATAAATAATCTACCACATAAATGAGTACTTTTAAACTGATAATAATAAAATACTAAAAACGCACAACGTTCAAGTTTTCACTTCTCCCGGCAATCCTGGAGAGCACCCCGTCGTTTTTTTATATCTTCAATCTTGTTTATTAAAAGTTCCTTAAATTGTAAAAACTTAATAAAATCACAGTAGATTCAATATTAGAATAAGACTGAGCAATTTGTATGCTTATTATAAAATGAGGGTCAGAGATTCTGAAGATATTTTCCGATAGTTATTGAAGGCTGTGTAGTATTGGAAAATACTACACAATGACTTCAAAGTCGTGGATTGAATCAACTATTTGTATGGTTTTGTTCCACTATGACATTTTCTATCAAATTTCGAATATTTGATAAAAGCTACCAAGTATTTGTCATTCGCCTAATGCTACACCGTGAGACGCAAAAACCTTTCACCCGCGCGAATACTTTGCGTTTGTTTAGGATCAGACAATTTATTCGCAATCGGGTCTCGTAGATGAAATGCGAAAGGTCTATAGATCAAACTGAATGATAAGCTATGTGTTCTTTCTATTACAAATAACATTCATTTAAATATCGGCTCATCTCCATAATTTCGATCTGATTTGTTAACTCGTTGTCGTGCGTTTGTGCGTGACGTTTCTTTTGTGCGTAGTTAACATAAAATTATTGTCTTTTTGCTATGCGAAATTGTTATTAAATATATCTAAAGCTTGTCAGTTATTCTTTAACGGAAATTGGCTTGCCTTGTTCCTGTCAAAGTTTTCAAAGCACAGACGGCGCAATTTGATGAGAATGAAATTAAAACGAACGTAAGCCTGTTGGTATAAATCTTTTGTGGAAATTACAAATATAGTTACGTCAGAAACATAATGTGAGTAGAATTGGATTTATTTCTTGTTTAAAGTATAGAATTAACTAAAAAGAGTAATCTTCAAACCCAATTTATAATCCATCACTATATTTTAATACCTATCATATTTTTTACACAAAAATACAGTTCCTGGCAATCGTTCAAAAATATTTATTCTTTTATGTTTGTATCTCCCTCAATTTCATCTCTTGCAATATCGCATATTCATACTACTCGACTTTAGTGTCATTGCTTGTAAAAGCTCGGGTGCATATAATATGAGTAATAAAATAAACCATATAAAGTCCCTACTCAAAGAATATTATAAATGTAGAAAGTATATTACCGTTTCCATTTTTGGACCACTGTTGTTTACAAATGCAATGCAAAATTTTACGGAATAGTTTAACCATCTTTGAAACACACATTTATTTAAAATATCATTTTGATTCGAATTCGATATTCTATTTGTCAGTTTTTAATTAATATTACTAAAATTTAAATTAAATTAAATTTCCAAAATATTTCTTATTATAATTCAGATTTATTGTATTACACAAGGCATTTTAAGAATGATTGCCACACCATGCTCATTGTTGATATTATTCTAGTTCAAACGTAATGTTACTAAAAATATCTGGATAGTAATTTGTATAAGGATGTGCAATTTAAGTATCGTATTTTTACCCCTTATCCGGTAAATGTCGCAAGGTAAGGATGTATGAAAACTTGTGTAAACTTCATGTGTTAAAATTTATAAGTGGATCAGAAACAATATTTTATTTATTTAATCTTTTGAACACTCTTTTATTTAAAACATTATTTTAATTCAAAAATAGAATCAAATCTGCAAATAAAACAGTAATTATGGAGAATTAGTTGAATACATAAGGAAAGACAAAAAAACCTTATTTTACAACTATTACATGTATAGGTAGTGTTCTAAAAATATATTCAAACCCAATTAATTATCAAACCGTGCATTTAATAAGTACAATAAAAGGAAGCAATGTACGAAGGCACTTGGAAAAATAATGCAAATGCAACTAATAAATATCGAAAATGAAGATGTAACTTATATGTATTTACTGAAATGAAATCCTTTCATAACTATGCGTTTAAGTTTCCGTATTATAAAATATATATCGTTTTAGTATTATATGTATAGGTCAAATATAAATGAATCACTTATAAATGGGATAGGCAACGAATATTTACGATTAATAAATTTAGTATGCGGCCTGAAATGAACGTCATAAAATAAAAACTACGGGATACCGCCATCAAATAGCGGTAAACGTGTTGGTTCTACCCGTTAAGTAATTCATATTGAAATATCTATTAAAAACGTGTAAGTATGGTAGCTCATAGAAGGAAGGAAGTGTTGTGAATATGTATGTAATGGTGAATGTGGTAAATCACAGAACAGATTTTTATTTTATAAAATTTATTTATAAAAAATATAATGCTTATGTAACTTAAATGACGTTGTGGTTTAGGACATTTTCCTTAAAATTATTGTATGTAGAGGGAGGGTAAACTTGCCCCTAAGATGCATCTAAATTGAATGAATGAATTTTGATTGATTGATGCTTTATTTTCGACGTTATCTTTTTTTAATAATGTGAGCTCCATTAGCAATGCGACTCTTAAGTTATGCCTTCAAATCTCTGCTGTGCAAAACCACATTATTTTCTATATATAGAATGAACACGGCTTTTACTAAAACACTAGAATTCCTGCGCAGAGGGAATTCTATGAAATGAAAATGATGAAAAAAACCAATTGTTGTTGGCAGTAAATATAATTCAAACTTTGCGAAGGGCTAACTAAGAGAGTATGATCAACCTAAATCTACAAAACATTACAACGAAAATCCAAAGCTTTTAACATTATGAAAATAATCCATGAAGTATTTAAAAGGTAAATATTATCAATAGGATTCCAATTACGACCTGACAATAAAGGAAGGAAACGCAAACAATTTAATAAGTTACTTTTGCACAAAGAGATTAAAGGGCAGATGATTACAGGCAAGGGGTATACACGCAATATTGAGCATTATTACGTAACTATAAGTACCATTTTGCCCAGTAGTGTATTTAATACTTACATCTCGTTGTCGTTCGTTATTTTATATTAGCTCAATCGACTTCTCTTAGCAAACGAAGCAGTTCCAAATTTATACCGCGCAGCTTCCATTGAACGTTTTATTTTTAATCTTTATCAAAAGAATACACGAACTTATTTTAAAATTAATTGAAACTAGCTTTACTTCCTTAAACAACTACACTTAACTAGGTATATAGGCCTTTTAAGCGTTTAGGACATGTATATCTCTAAGCGAAGACATACAAATCTCTAAACTACGTCTTAGCGTCTTTGTATCTATGTAATGGTGAATGTGGTAAAACACAGAACAGATTTTTATTTTATTTTTTACTTATATAACTTAAATGACGTTGTGGTTTATGACATTTTCCTTTGAATTATTGTATGTAGAGGGAGGGTAAAACTTGCTCAGTTTCTTGCCCGTTCTTCTCAGAACAACGCCTCCTGGTAGTTTTGCGAACGTATGGCGTAGTTTTGCTCTTTCGCGAATTTTGTAAACGTTTTTGACATTCATAAGCATGCCCTAAGTCGCATTTAAATTGAATAAATAAATTTTGATTTGATTTGATTTTAGTATTGTAAATCCCAAGAACTTAACATCTAGCCGTGAAATCATTAAGTAAATACTACCATATACCAAATCAATTCTATTAAACATTTGTAATGTATAAAAGTGAATTTGATGACGCAAACTTTTCAATCGAATCCCGTCCGAGGTTAAGAATATAAATAAAATCAACACAATACAGAAAGAAATCTTAGAGCAGAATCTTTTTTATTTTATTGAATTATTTAGTCTCCCTTCTCATTTATTCAGTATCGCTATTCAATTGTTTTGACAGAAATCGACTGAGATATTTCGATCTTATTTTTGTGTAATCTGCGACGCTTCAAAGTAATTTCAGATAGATAAGATTGGTAATAGTCAAATTATTATTTGTCTTGTATTAATAAAAGAATACTCTCTTCAAACAAACAACTCTCCTTTCATCGCAGCATAAATAAAATGATAACGAAAAGAAAAAAGTGTATAGTCACGTGCGTCAGTACAAAGTACTCATGTGAAACTTCTTTGTAAATTAATTATTACTAAGGTAAAAACCCAATAAATAATGATGAACAGTATATAATCACTCCATGTATTTGTATATCTATTTACACAGAGTACGTGCTAATGATAATATAAATAAATAAAAAAAATCTGAGTTTAATGCATAACACGTTATGCGACAGAATTGCCATCTAAAGCTGTAATTTGTAACTAATAAACGAATATATGAATCGTGTATTTTTTCTCGATCTTCCTTTCTCAATCCCTTTTAATCACTTTTTCCTGTTTCCGGCAAAAACGCTGCACATCTTCGTGACGTTTCATTCGTAAAAATGTTACTCTCATGAGCCTAAAACTTTACTTCAAAAATCCATAATGGTTTTTAAAGTCAGTAAAAATTTTAATTGAGTTCAATTAGCTGCTAAAGTTATTTATATCAACCCCTGACAAAAACCGGGAATATCTTAAGTATAAACCAAAATAGACCGTCTATTTGTTCAATAAGCACATAAACCCTAAAAAATGATTCCTCATATCTTATATAGGTGTTTGTTCCTTCGTTGATCAAGTGTTGGAAAATAAAATGACTCAGACGGAAACCTTGGCCCAATTTAACGATGTTTACATCTATTGTCACTTCATTGAGTAGATACTTAAGTATAACAATACTTCACTGACTTTAAGCGTCACAAATAAATTTACGCAGACTATAGACCTACTTTCGAATCGTAGTAGTAATTTAATTCAAAGACAATGAATGAGTGTCTTTGGAATGATATTTGTTTTTTACCACTACATTGCTTTCCCTTATTTTAAAAATAAGTAATAAATTCTGTAAATACACATACATGACTTTCACCTTTAGCTAGTCTACAACAGTTCCTCGAAAGGTATGCCGGTCCACTACCCTACGTTCCACAACCACCACTTCTCCTTTGTCTTCCAGTCAAGTAGTGCCTTGAATTTTATCAATCATTATATGAATAAAGGCGCATAAAGATTTATTCTTAGCTTCTAGCTTAAATTAACAATGAGAGACAAATACGTACCGATTAAGTTTTTGTATCTCGTAGTTTTGTGTATTTATTTTAAAAGTATATCTCAGCCTGTATTAGTTATTGCGGAACGTCGCGTCGATGTATGTTGCCGCTGCCTTGGTATTGATATATCTCGAATTATGGTGTATTTAATACAATTATGCGGAAGCTTGCTTGCTTTGGTTTGCACGGCTTTTGACTTCCTCCTTGCCGATGTCAAGCAACAATTTTTTAAATTGTTAAATAGGCAATTAAAATTGTTGAGCGATCTTTTCGCCGTCTATTTAATCAAACTTAAGTAGTGAAAGAACTTTTAATTAAGGAGTAAGTAATAACCTAAGCCTAGTAATTCAAAATAGTTGAAAAAGAAATTGAAAAGAAGAAATTGTTGAAACATTGATAAAAAAGACAGATTATTTATGCATCGCGTAAATATAGTAACAAGCTTCAATTGCGATTGAGCATAGAAAATCACAAATATTTTAGTAACACAGGCGTGCGCTAGAAATAATGACATTCTATACTTATAAAGTTATTTAAGTTAACGCATTTTCCGGGTTCCGGCCTTTCAAAGTATCGTGTGTTCCCTTCATATAGTAACTAGACACGGTATGTATCATAATGGAGTGCTTTTATACACACGTTTAGATATAATTAATATAATATTACACGTTTTTGCTAACTCTATTTATTCTAGTCTATCACAGACACTGACTAACTTTTATTTAGGTCTCATCAAAGGTAGATACTTGGCGTATAGCTAAATTCTATTCCATTCAAAATCATTTATTCATATAGGTAACACAATGTACACTTATGAACGTCAAAAAATAAATATATATGAAAGGCTTCTAATTGTACATTTACTGAGAGTTCTCAAATCAAGAGCGTAGAACGTTAGGAAGAAGTGGCAATAAACTCCCCTAAAGACAAAATTTTGACGCTAAAATAATTTAAAAATACATATTTGTTATTTTTTTATTACTAAAAATGGTAACTATTTACTCATACCAAACTGAAATAACATAAAACTGACATTGTGAATATTAATAATTGGCGAATAATTAAAAAATCATTTCTCATCAATGTCTATCTTTGTGCCCCGAATAACGTTAATCCTGTAATAAGAGAATCCCTGAACAGAAACCGGTAAACACAGATAGTCCGATCCAGATGTTTTCTTAATGACCACGACGCGACCGACCCAAGAGTTAAGTGTGCTTTTGCAAAGTTTAGTTATCTGCACTGTGCTTAGCATTATTTTTTCTCACGTTCTCCATAAATAGAGGCGCTTAGATGAAAAAAAATATTGTATCCTTTAAATTATTAGTATTATGTATGTGTAGGTATGTTTTACAATAAATGAGTTTTTAATGAGAGATAATTGCAAATCTTAAAGATTGCTTTATCATAACGTAATTAATTAATAATTCTTTTCTTCTGAGCAATAAGCCTGTAACAATTCTGATCTTACATTAAGTAGAATAAATTTCCCTAATCATAGCCCGAAAAATTTTGAATACATATACATTTTTATATTTTAAATACATCATTATTTCAGATCGAATTCGGGAATAATCATGTATGAAAAGCAGTTGTAACTAATAAATATAAAGGTTTTATTGTTACTACACATAAAATACGTCTTATATATTTAAATAATTTAGTATTTTATCAAATTAATAATTGAAAGATATTGGTCATTTCGTAGCATCGTTGCGTTGCGCAGTCGTTACGAGTCAGTACTCGTAACCAATATATCTTCAAGAATTAATGCTACGAAAGTGACTACAATTATAACTGAAATTGTGTATTAGATGCAACACTTTTAATATTTATAAAATGTATGAGTAGATCTTTCATAAATAAACACGTAAATCTGGAGAAGATATAGAAAAAAAATGTTGTACTCTATCTAACAGAATACAGTATGTAGCAAGACCAAAGTATATATAACATTTTTTTTAATGAGGTGAAAATGCACTTATGCAGACCCGCATCAAGAATGTCGAGCTTGGCGCGGGGACTGTGGGTCTGGATCCACACTCAAATCCCTCTGCTATTCAAAGGGGTAGCGAGACCCCACCCACTAAAAACACCTCAGCCCATCACACGCCCTTAAGATGGGCCCTCGGGGTTCGCTAGGCATTCTACCCAAGGGAAAATGGTTGTTGAATTACTGACCACTGTAATTACCATCCTCGGCCTAGAACGTATTGCTACGTTCTAAACCTACACAGTCTACTTTCTACAGTTCAATGCCCTCTGCATACTACAGAAATTCACCCGTGCCCTCCATGTACGGTTTAAGCATTCGCCCGGTACCGTACAACCCTACCAAAGGCCGAGAATAAATTGAAAACTTACTCTCGAACCGGGAATCGAACCCAGTACCCCTCACCATAGCAGCCACATACAAAGACCGCTAGGCTATGAGGCCCTTAAAGTATACATAACCTTACCCAACCAAACTCAACCTATCCAACAGAATATTTTCGTAAAATACTATATAAATGCCTCCATTGAAGATGTTATGAACATTTTAGACAGTTTTAAGACGAAACATAGTTAACACGAAATAGCAATTAAATGGAACATGTTTTGGAACTTAAGTTTGGCCCTGACTAATGATACAACTTTTCAAACATCATACAAATGAGGGAGACGTTCAGGGAGCACGTATTCAGTACACAGCTAAATAATACAGTTGCTAGAATATTACGGTTCCTGGCTGAAGAAAGGTTCTTCAAAAAATGTGATAATATAATGAACGCTATTTAATGCTTGAACCCATGTATAACAAAATAGTTATTTTTAGCCTAATAATATAAATATATATATTTATTTATTTTTATTTATATACTAAATAAAATAAAAATAAATCAATAGCGCAACAACCTCTTTAGGTCTTGGCTTCAGATTTTTGAATCTGTTTCATGATCATTTTTAAATCTAATAGGCAAGATCACCTGATCAGCCTCCAGTGTCTGACACACGTCATCGACTTTTTGCGTCTAAGAGTTGTTGGTTTCCTCACGATGTTTTCCTACACCGTTCGAGAAAATGTTAAATGCGCACATATTAAGAAAGTCCATTGGTGCACAGCCGGGGATCGAACCTACGACCTCAGGTATGAGAGTCGCACGCCGAAGCCACTAGGCCAACACTGCTCTTAATTAATACCTAATGCAATGCTATGCTAATTAATGAAAAGAGTATAGCCAGACGGCCTGCGTTTGGCTATACTCTCGGGGCGTAACTTCAATGATTTAGGACTCACCTCGCTTATAAAACTAAAAAAAATACACAGGCTTCGTACATTAAACTTGGCTGTAACTGATATAATAGTGTAAAAAGCTTTATTAAGCGAAATTGATAAAGCAAAGAAAAATATTGTAAATAACCTCAGCAATAGCATTTTGAGACTCCATTCCGATGATAACGCAAATCAACGCTGCACCAGTGTCTGACATTTCGGATACTTTCAGGAATGATGGTAGAGGAATAAAAAAGGTAAATTTAACTAGTATAAATTATTATTAAAATTTATCCTTTTGCATGTGTTTTTTAGCATATATAAATAAATAAATACTTATTATTTTAACAATATAATATCTAAAATTACAAGTATTAATAGGATGAACGCCGGCCTGAAGTGTATTTGGCACACCCCGACGGCACTTTTGTTTATGGCTTCAAATATGTATGTCTATTAAACCATTTAACAATTATATATGTACGTGTAATATCGGTAAGCATTTATGTTCGTAAATTTTAACTCACCAAGAGCAAAATCACAGGCTGGACCAAAGAACACGTGCGCGCAGTCATTGTAGGCATCTATGGCGGATATGACCGCGTAGGCAGCATCACAATCTGTGACGTCATAGGTCGTCCATTCGAAATCGAGCCACGGTGGAAATGCATTTCGAATGGCCTGCGATTGAACTGCTAGATCAAGGACCGGCTCCACCTGAAATAATACATCTGTCAATATTTTCCTTATTAAATCTCTGGTTCGTTAGAGCCTAGGCTTTTAATGATTCCTACGGTAAGGGCAAAAAACATATGAAATATTATAATAAACAAAGGAAAAAATATTCATTAACATACAATACAAATATCTCTCCAAATGAACGATCTAATGAATAAGACTGATGAAAGTTAATTCGTTCAAGAATTTTTGTTTCTATTTGTAAAGTAAAAAAGAGAAAACAACGTTATAATACAAAAGGAAGTTACCATAAATAATCAGAGAACAGAGAAATTCAAACTAAATTACACAACTCAAATAAATAAACTATATTAATGAATTTTGATGAGCTGAAAAAATGATATCTTAATCTGTGTAGTGTTTAATTAATTATTGATATGGATGGAAATTTTGTAAAAAATCGCCAAGATATCGATCACAATGTAAATTATAGATTATTACAGTATAGAGGCCGATGTAAAGTCGGATATTTTTATACCTTTATCACGCTGATGAAGCTACCAATTTATCTAATTTCGTAAATAAATTTATACGCAAATTATTAACTTAAGATGCTTAAGATGAGTTCTCTTGAAAATTATTTCTATCAACCCTCATGGGTGAAAGAGTTCTCAACACATACTTGAAACTTGTTGATTATTATATTATGATATTTATTTACACAAAACTTACCTAGTCCCAAGCCCTGAATATGTTTTCTGTTAAAGAAAACTTCTATAATATGTTGAGTCCATATTTACTTATTTTATTTATGACTTACCCATATAATATTTACATATTATATGCCATACCATACAATATTTATTGCAGAACGAATATAATTTAATACAATCTAATCAAACTTCTTTCAGGCGAGTGAATCCACCCAATTATATAAAATATTATAACTTCTGTGTTATGTGAATGTTTTATTTTAATCAGTTTTACACAAAAACCATAGTCAATATAAAGAATATAACATTGATAGTAATCATAGCAATGATTTTGTATTAGTTTAAATTATAATAATGTATAATTGTCAAAATATCATATATAATTTAATACACATTTAAAACCTTGTCTTCACATATTTATTTATTTTTATTGGATAATGTTCTATCCATGATATCCCCAGATTGGGATCAGATGACCAATATAAGAAAATTCCTAAAATTTTGTAAACACGATAAAACGATTTGGGTGTTTTAATAGCAAATCGTACCTTTTTTTTTTTTATTTCGGTGAAGTGAAACTGATGAAAAATACCATAGATTGCTTGACTTTTACGATACAACGAAAAAATTATCACACGAAATCATTAAAAAACCTCCGCAAGGCGAAACGTTTGGTTATTATAGAATAATTAAGCTCTTCAGATTCGATCACAAAGCTCTCACAAACCAATGAGCTCATTAAGCTTCAATGAATTATAATTTAATTCCAGATTAAATAATTCAACGTCTACATTTTAACAATAAAAGTGACATTGGAATTTATATTACCAGAGCTTCACGCTTTATATAGTTTATTTGTTTATATGATGACTTGACATTAAACATTTTTAATTATACTAACTTTTGATGTTAGTGAGCAGTAATACTCATATTGCTAGGACTAGATTTGAGATCGTGAATTTGATCCATGTATTTTTTATGAGCACTTATAATACTTATTTATTTAAATAAAAATATATATAGTTTCGATTAAATGACAATCTAATGTTTTGAATTTTATAAAGGTTTCAATACTTTCCTTACATTCATCATATATATCACAATAAAGAAAATAATTCGACACAAACCTTAATAATTTTATGAGATATTTTCTAGAAACATCTATAATAGTAGCAAAATATGTATTTGTAATTCCGCCGTGTACGGCTTTAGTATTTAAACTTCAATTTCATAAATAAAATTTGTAAGCTACAAATTATTCCATAGAACTATCAAATTCAGTGAGGTTTTCAGATATTTAATAGTTTGGAATAAATTATGACTATTAATTGATAGTCAAAAGTGTTGGGACGGGAAATATAACAACAGATACATTAACCTGATGCTAAGTGAAGGTACGGTATCGTATGCTTTTTAATAGGATTAATTTTGACAAGATAAAAAGTTAACTCGTCCCATACTATACATCTGATCCATAGATAATTTCACTTCACATGGAATTTTGTAGCCTCTATTTGAGTTTTATTTTTCTAGATCTCTCATGTCTCTTTGACACTATATCAGAATATGTGTATCCTATAAACGTTAATTTTTAATCCCGTAGAATTCTGACAGCTATAATTTTCTGTGATGTGATTCGAGTCTGAACAGAATCTTTACATACATTTTATTTTAAATTAGAAATACTTTTAGAATTAAAATAGTATTCGTATTTTTATATATGTGGTATGAATGAAATAGCTCGTAGGATGTGTGATACAAATTCGATGCCTCCAAAGTAAGAACCAACCAACCAATACCATACCACGAACGATATAAACTTACCACGGGTAAGGAAGCGTAGAATGTCGTGTTCTTTGGTAAGAGAAGCGCCGCTCGAATTTTACATTGTCCTTTCTCATCGCAAACGTTCTCACAAGCCCTGGGCCTCTCCTCCTCCTCACCTCTACAATTTTGTGAAATGACACCACCAAATGTCGATAACAACACTAACACAGCCCGCCAATCCATTTTACCGATAAAACTAATCACATCACTGTTGTTAACAATATCACTACATCTTAGTTCACTTTGTCACCATCTGAAACAAAGAATATAAGAATATAAAAGAATACAAACATACTTTAGGATATATAAGATTTGTTGTTCTATGAAGACGAATCCCGCAAAACACACAATACACTTAAAAATGACAGACATTTTCTTTATTTATACTTAAGTCAGTTAACAATGCAATTTTATGGATATAAATGTATGGGTAATAAAAGCTAAAACTGCAGGTTTTTGCGCCATGACATAAAACTGTCTGTAAAATGCAATATTATATTAAGGGTTTGTTTCACAAAGTTCCAAATAAGCTATTTAGTACTTATTGGTAAGATAAACAGTATTTTTGCGTTTCACGACTGTCAGATAGCGCTATTCGTCATGGAACGTATCTTATTGAGGACTTTTATCTTTCAAATAATTTATGTGTCTTATAGCTATTTGGTACTTAAAGGGCTACGTCCGGTAAAAATTGTTTAAAGAATAACATTTTAAATGGTTAGAAGTGAAGAATGTTTTTGCTTTTATTTAAGAAATATAAGAACATAGCATTGATTAAAAAACTTATAATTATTTAACATAATTTTAAATTCATCCGACGGTTGGCGTGCTTTACAGCGTGCGTGGTCACGGTGACCGCGGTTATTATGTTAAATAAAGTGTTTTCTTTAAATATGTTTTGCATAATTTTTTTGGAGATAAAAATTAAAATCCTTTTTGGTATTTTTCCAGTAACAGAACGTTTACCCTAATAAAATCTCTACTTTAAGATAGTGTATCGTGAGAAGGGTCGCTATTAGTATGCAAACTTAATTCAAACCCCCATTAATGGTAAAACTATTTCTGCCCGAGTACCTGAATCTTATTTGTTTGTATTTTTGTGATTAGCTGACGACAACGTCGCTTAGTGTAGCCGTGCAATATGTCCTGTATTTAATACGGTAATAACGATCCATTATAAGACATGAATTGGCTGTTATATATTGGTATACGACTCTGTATTACCGTAACAAACAAACAAAAAGCATTTTTATAGATAACATAATGTACACTTATGAACGTCAAAAAAAAAGAAATATAAATTAAATGATTCTAATTTTACATTAACTGCCAGTTCTCAAATCAAGGGCGTAGAACGGAAGAAAAAAACTGGTAATAAACTCTACGCCACTCTTTTCTTTGAGTATATATTATATACTCAAGATGTCAAATGGAACATGGTGTAATGGTTGCAGCTCCTTACTAACATTATGTAAAAAAAACTTGGCGATTAAAAAGAGTGGCGGAGAGTTTATTGCCAGTTCTTCTCTACCGTTCTACGCCCTTGATTTGAGAACTGGCAGTTAATGTAAAATTAGAATCATTTAATGAATATTTCTTTTTTTTTGACGTTCATAAGTGTACATTATGTTACCTATATGAATAAATGAATTTTGACTTGACTTGAAATAAAGAATAATAAAATAAATTTAAAACAAAGATTTGTCCTCCATCAGCAGGAGGCATGGTGAAATAGGAGCACGCACTTACATGCTCGTGAGAACAACACGCAAACACGTACGGTACCTGGAAGTCATTTACTTATAGGCCAAAATATGAAATAACTATATATTCCCATCGAACCATTTGTCTCCACAGAAATACAGTAACACATAACGAGTTACGGCTTCCAGATGGTTAGAAAAAATTATATATACTTATCAGCTTATTATCTAAAGTTATCGAATTGGTGATTGAAATAGGAGCATTTCGTCACTTTGATAAATCGATTCGGTAAAAATAGAACGACTGTCGTTTTATCGACAAAATGGCAATTCAAATATAAAAGTTTATCGCACGTACAATGTTTTCTTTGCTGTTAATAAATTATATTTTAAGCAAGCTGATGAATTCTGTAAAACTGACTCTATATATAACATGTGTATTACATTCCATACGATAACTAAATGTTCTGTTATTATTCAAAATCCTCAAAATGACAATAAGTATAGTATAAATAATTATTTAAGACGTCTTCTTTATATTTCTCTGTTAGGTATGTTTTATTTAGCCCATACAGTGGATTCTAAAAATAACGCTTCTACGAAATAATGATTATTTTTATTGCTTTGAGGTTAGTTCTAGGGTGTCGATGGATTGAATGTTGCCACTTGCCTACCGGTGAAATAAGGTATCAATAATTGAAGTAATTTTTATGTTGTAGATTTGCACTGAACTTGAAATGAATTTTTCTATGCTTTGAGAAGTGTAAGTATATTATAAGATCCAATATTCGCATGTATTATGGTGGCTTGCATTTTATAATTGATTCTTGCTTTAACTTAAAAAGTGAAATTTACCGCGTTAGGAATTATTTTTTTTAAGAGCTATTTGTTAGCTTATATAATATAATCCATCTACTCCTAGTTCAATACGTGTTAATTGCCTTTACGACGAAACAATTGTGACAAATACAGGTCCTATATTGAAAATAAATATTTTCTTTAAAACTACACTATATCTATTAATAGATTGATTGTATTGATAATTTTGTGATTTACGATAGTGATATTAGTATGACTGTAAAACACTTAGAGATTATATACCAAGGTGTATTGGCGAGCAATAAAATATAAATGAGTTATGGGTAATAAAATGATTATAACTTGTTATCTAGCACATGCTGATCACTATTACATATAATTAATGATAAATTATTTTTAATTAAATTCGAAAGAAAAATATTTTTTCTATTTAATTAAATATTAATCAATTAACCAAACCCTACGCATAAACTGAAACGGGGTCAGACCCAACTAAAATACGAGAGCATGCGTTCATTTGAGGCTTTCGGTATCTAGGGGTATCCCGTATCTTTGATAGTTTTCAATGGTACACAAATAGTAATTAGTAGATTATTTTCAATCACAGTGAATCAGGACCCATAAATATTAAATTCTAAACCTTCAATACTCACATGTACGCAATGAACGATATCTGAAATAATGTGGTATTTTGATTCTTTTATTACTTTAGTGGGTGATTAATTGTTTATATTGCGCATCTATTATGGAGACTTAAAATGTTTATTTCCATGCGGAAGCAATAACAACAGATAAATTTGTGATGTACAGTAACAAATATTGCTTAATGATGATATATTTAATATTGTATTTCGAGTGTGCATAGTATAATTATGAATAAATTTATTTTGATTTGATGAACAAACAATTTTGTTATTCATGAAGTAAGTTTTTACAATAACAAAGTGATGCTGAATTTTAACTAGCATTTAACATAAAGTATACAAAAAGTAATTAAGAAAGAACTATAAAACACTTCACATCTGAGATCAAGATGTTGTGTCACCACAGTATTGTTATTGATCCAAAACATCATACTAACAAAACCGGGTTGTTTTATTTATAAAAAGTAGTATTAGACTAACTAATTGATAAGACAAAAATAAGATTGCATCAGGCGTGACCCATAAACGTCATTAAATGGGAATCACATTGTCGCACGATGACGATAACCATAGAATTTCGTTTGGCGCCAAGGCTTAGCAAAATATTTTCATTTAGATCTCGATACTAATAGAGTCGAAAGAAGGCACAAAAGTGTAATTATCGTCCTGTCATTACCATTTACATCGCTTTATCGCCCCTAAGCTGTCAGTTTAAGTTGTGTAAACACGTAAGCAATGTTTAGGGATAAATTCCGCATAATGTATATTGGAAAATTGTAATCTAAATTATTCAAATAATAACGAATACATTAGTGTATCAATACTAACTTAAAAATGTTTTCTTTTGCGTCTTCGCTAATAGAGCTCGGGTGATTTGGAATCGTAAGCCGTTTGAATTCACTAACGAAACACTATTTCATGTAGGTTTAGCTAAGTTTACCACGCTTTATGTTCTTGTCTCAAATTTCTATGATAGAAATAACCGATATATATCATCAGGTACAAAAAGGCAACCTTTTGACTTTTTGGCACAGTAAGTACCATCCTGAACCATCAATCACTTGAATATTGTTGATCTTCATTTCCTCATATATTGCAATATTCATAAACTGATATAAAATTCGGCACCTGCCCTCAGCTGTTTCATTTATAATATTTTACCATTAATCATACCAGATCATGGTTTTCGGCATATTTTTGTAAGAAAAATAAATAGCTGTAATAGAAGATTTTAATGTGCTTATTTTGCTTAAATGTTTATAATACAGTAAATGATGTAATATATAAGTAACAATATAATTACATGAATATATATTATTGCCTAGACAGGCATAATACATTTTTTGTCGTCGTACTAATATGCCACAATACATAAAATATATCGCATCTAAATAACTATTTACTTTGTATTAAGTTGTAGTCTGGGAATATACATTTCATCGCTCATCTTAACATTTCAAAGTGACGTTGACGATCTTTGAAATTCATGACTTTCTACATCACAATCTGATGTGTAATTTTACAGAAATCCTACTGATATGTAAGTTATGTTATCAATATTACTTCATAATATTTAGATCGAATATATGAATATTGTTTGTCTATGTCATAACTCTAAAATGTTTTAATGACATTTATTCTGCTCATAGTATTGTCTTTTATTAACATAACTATTGCACATTTAAAGAAAAACACTTTTTTAAGGATTATAGTTATGTATTATTGTATTTAAACTTATAATTATTTAGACTTAATTTTAAATTTAACCGACGTTTCGCGGGCTTTACAGCGTGCGTGGTCACGGTGACTGAAGACAAAGGTGTTAAATGTCAAAAAGTATCACAGCTGTAGAAAATGTTGTATTATCTGTATTTATTCTGCTGTCAAGCCGTTCAAAATTCAAGTTTCTTCTTACTTCATTGTGTTAGGTTGCAATCTATAAATATACATTACATATACAAGTTTTGAATTAAATAATTTGATTAATATTATTTACACAGTTAACAATAGTATATTATCGTTCTACAATATTTTTGTACATGTTAAGCTTTTAACACTTTAATGTTATAATCGATGACGGTGTTATTATATAACACATAAAGTCTTTATAAAAATTACAGAGTGTATATAGTATGACTTCATATAAATATGCTAAGCTATAGAAAGAAAGATATGTATAAGCATGTGAAAAGAACATATGACAGAACTCTTCCTACAAAAAACTGCTGTTAATTTTCGGTCGCCTTCTTATAAAGTAGGAGTATAATACATAACTACTATAAGATACGTCTTCATTAAAAACTACACGTTTCTCAGTATAAGTATAAAAGTCTATCTCTTTTCTAAACTAAAAAAGTTCACCGGCAATTTCAAACATAAAGATTTGCTCGATTTTAAAAGCAATTTCAGTATAAAATTATATTACAAAAAACTCAATATTTTATTTTAAAACCAGTATCTGGTATGTTAAGAAATCAAGATTTTCGCTGTGCTTAAATGTTTGATTTTCTGATTTCTTTAGTAACTTTACCTTGTCTCTATGATACCTTATATATAAATAAAATTGAAGGTTGAGATAAAAATATCCAATATTGCTGGATCAATCGAATGTTTTATTTGAACTCTCAGAGTGTTTGTTTGTTTTTTTTTATAAAGAGGTTTTTTTAAAAGGGTTAAGTTAAAATTTTATTAATTTAATTTAATTAGTTTAAAATTGACATACTTTATGAGTGAAATATATCATTCTTACACTAATAGATCACTCTTAAAATAATAGACGACTCGCAAGTCACGACATAAACAGGTGTTATTTTAACACCGGCAGTAAAAAGCTAGGCGAAAGATTTATGAATAGTCACAATAGTAAGACGAGGCTTGTTTATAATTAATATTGTTTTATAGTTCTTTAAATGAACGCTGCGTAAGCGCATGAATGTAACACGAAAGAATGTGTGATGTACTCTAAAATTGTAAAGCGATCGTTAACAATGTCTGCCTGTTTTGGCTGAGGTCTGTTCTAACTCTAGCAATCAACTGACTACAAAAAAACAGATACAGAAATTTTTGCGACTCACGACTGTCAGATAGCGCTTCGTCATAAAACGCGAAGTATCTTATTTGGAACTTTTATCTTTCGAATAATTTATGTGCTGAATAGCTATTTGGTACTTTATCCATACATTGTGAAACAGGCCCTAAGAGTTTAAACATATTAATTTTACACAATTGTCGTTCAAAGCTCAACATTAGAGTATTAAAAAAGCAATTTTGAACGCATAGAGTTCTAGTCGTACAATCTTCTCAAGGGGAATATGTAATAAACAAAATTCTCGTGACACGGTGTGTAATTAAAGTCCTCCGAAATGCCTTAACCGATTTGTGAAATATTGTGTACGTATCGGTTAGGTCTGCCAAGCGGACATTACCGATTTTTCATCCCTAAATGTTAAGGGTGGACCCCTAAATTTTCCAATTCTTAAAAGGTCGGCAACGCACTCGCGAGCCCTCTGGCATTGAGAGTGTCCATGGGCGGCGGTATCATTTAACATCAGGTGAGCCTCCTGCCCGTCTGCCCGATGTTCTATAAAAAGAAAAAAAAATTACAATAATATATTTATACGTCTTTACGATGAACCCCTATTATTTTTTTGTTTTTTTAAATCCTTTGACTTGAACTCTGAGGTTGATATAGAGAAAAATTTATAGAAAAAAAGTTTTCATTCCGGAAATCCGAACAGTCTCTGGTATAGCATAGTAATATTCTATGTTTGTACTAAAAAGGTATGTATGTATGTACCAAAAAGGTAGGCTAAGTTAAATCACATTAAGGAGAAACTAAGGGAGCACCTACTAACTTTTATAAGCTAATCTTGAAATTTCTAGCAAAAATTTACCAGACGAATGTGCAGACAGTCATCAAACTCTCTTACTTTCACGGTCTGTACTGCACACATATGCGGTACATATAAAAAAACATGTATTAAATAGAATTTCAGCCCTAAGGACCGTACCATTAATCAGGGAACTCAAGGTTAATTAATCCTAGGTCGGAAGTCTTTAGTCTATCCCGCGTTGATTCGCGAAATAACTTACCATGCTATGTCTTATACAAGTAACAATTTTCTTCATAATCTGTATTCTCTTAGTCACATATGGGGACACGGGTCAGACACGTGTGTATCTTTGTGTACTTGTATCCTTGTTTGTATTTTGTGAGCTGGAATGTTTCGCCGGGAATCTTACAAAAGTTAATTATTGAGCCACGGAAGCGGAATATTCGACTTTGAAAATGTTGTTGGCGCTATTTTAATTATTTGTTATAAAGGCACAAAAGGACTTGTGAATTTGTAGATTGATTTTTGCAAATACTTTTTCTAAATATTTACCGAAAGATATTTCAAAATGAACGCGAGCAAAGGTTTAGGTAATTCACACCATTTGATTTTGATTTTGTTTGCATTTGTTTGAGTGAACGGATTGAATTATCATATATATATATGTAGAGTATAATCTAGAATATTCTAGAAATTTGCGATCATGCTTGTGTTCTGAAAATACCAGAAATTATATATATAGGAATAGCTATGTAGCTAAAGTAATAATCAAACAAACTCCCTGCACATTTCATTTTTATATAATTTCAAACCAAACTTTAATAATAGGGTATGAGCGTCCATGATAAGCGTAATGCATATAAAAAATATAATATTCTGTAGGACGGTAAGTGTACCCAGACTAATGTAAATGATTGAATCCCGGCGGGTGAAACATAAAATACATAAAACCTTGTCTGAATTAAATCTTGAATAAAACATTCTCTGTGGAAAATATATTAAGTATGCTGCAAGAAAATATTCACTTAAAATTGCATATTCAAACACCTTTATATTTCAATAAAAAATAATCAAATTTCTATTAGTATAAGGAAACCGTAACCACACATATTAAATAAATTATTTATTTGCATAGAAGAAGAACGCTCTTAAAATAATGTTTTTGCGATATCAGTTTTATCCTATATATGTTATAATATACAAATAAATATTATAATAAAAAACTCAAAAGGTATTCGTACAATCTTATATATACAATTCTCGTGTCGCGGTGTTTGTGGTTAAACTCTTCCGAAACGGCTTTCCCGATTTTCATGAAATTTTGTTGTGACTAGGTCTGAGAATCGGAAAACATCTATTTTTCATCCCCCTAAATGTTAAGGGTAATCCACCCCTAAATTTTATTATTTATTTTTTTACACAAAGTTTTCGTTTTCACGATACACCATAAAAAACACATGCAACCCAAAATTTTCACCCCTGTACGATCAACCCTTATTTTTTATTTGTTAATTAAACATTTTAATTTTTTGGCAAAACAACGTTTGCCAGGTCAGCTAGTAATAATATATAAATCACAGCACTGTTGGCCTAGTCGCTAAAGAGAGCTACCGCCATCCCTGATAAAAGCAAAATCGTGAGGAAACCGTCATGTCTTAATCCTAAATACCGATGACATGTGTCAGAGATACATATCACACACAGACGCTGATGAAAGAAAAATAAAAGATGCAAGAAACGGTTGCAATCTAAAGGTTACAAGTTATAGGGTTGAAACGTCTGTGCCTTATTATAATTAAAATATAAACCGATAGATCGCGAACTGACCCTAACATTTCCTTTGGAGGATTTGTTCTGCAGGGATGCAGTACAAATTCCTACACTTTTTCCACACTTTTGTTCTCAATCAATTTGCTTCGAGTATTCAAAAGAAATACAATGTTCGTTGGATTACCGTGTTATCGGCAACATGTTCTTTTAATACACCTTATCGCGAGACAGCCACTCGAAATGATAGTTTCATACTTGAATATAAGCAAACTTCTAGTTGTTTTACTTATTTTGATGTGTTTTGTATGACAAGATTATAAAAACCTAGGTTTGATTATGGGTTAGGACTTAACAAAAGAATGATATTCTCTTCACCGTACAAACTTAATTAATAATTAGTCTGTATGGGAAAGATTTTGATATAAAAATGACCTTAACTTATACATTTTAATGTCCCCGTGGCAGCGATGTCGAAAAGCTAGGACATCATAGACGATCATGCTAAAAACTTAAAAAAAAAAATCTCTCTCTAAGCAGATACATATCTCTTTGCGTTTTCTATAAAGTGTACTACGGTGAGTGTTCTGAGGAATTTTTTGGGATCGTACGAGTTGCATGAATGCTGAATTTCACCAACATCGCCTTGATGGCTGGAAATCTTCAACGGTCCGTTTCACAAGGCATTTTAATTTGCGAACTGGCGAATTGTGGAGTCGACTACCAGCGGGGGTCTTCCCTAGAGATACGACCCCAAAAAAATCAAAATATGAGCGTACTCCTCCTTTAAAGGCCGGCAACGCACCCACTAACAATGGGTGTCTATGGGCTGCGACGACTGCCTTTTTGGGCGTCCAGCAGGCTCGTTTGCCTTTTAAGGCTTTTTAAGGATATGGCAAAAACGTTAGTCGACATCACGGGAGGCCTAAGAGCTGGCAGCTACCTCGGGCAATGAATAGTCTAGATATTCAAAGGGGGAAAGCTGCCAGTATCTTCGGAACCTTGCCTAGAGTGACTTCTTTTAATAATATATTTTAGATATTGTTTTTTAATATTATTATTATATGTTAACTGTAGGATTACGAAATAAACAGTTGAAATAATTAAAGTCTATATCAATATTAGTTTCTCATATTATTAGTCATATTAATATTAAGTTCCTCAGCTAAATATATTTTTTTGTAATGAGAAATAAAGTTCTTTAAAGTCTACTTTGATAAACATAAAGCCTATTTTTTACGATTGATGCTATATCTACACAGTACCAAGCATATAAATTCTAGACTTATGTTAAATCGCTAACTAAAGATTGTAACCATGGTAACAGCCGAATTTAATTATCGTTGATTTGACATACAATTAATATTTATTTATTCACCACGCCTGCAGCCTTGATAGGAAAATATGCGTTAAAATTTATAGGATATAAGAAAAGGAAGCACAGGCACACAGCCAGGATTCGAACGTATAACCTCTCAACTCAAGAGCTATGTCTCCAAACTTAACAAAAACACAACGTTCTTTGTGAGTCTGTCATCAATTACGGTCTAAGTAGCTACGGTAGAACTTATCCAACGTATCTCAACCAAATATTATATATATAAACTCCAAATGCGAATCCTCAAACACGTCGTCTCGAGAAATGTGCTCGACTGCTTGCAAAATACTGCCAATAACAGAAAAAGTAAAAAAAATGTCTTCTAGTTGAGCATTTTTTTCGAGATGACATAAAAAAACGTGTGGACCACGACGTACAGACTCAAGCGGTAACGCAAGTTCCGCTCTGTACATCGAGAGCATACTACGTTTATGGCGAGAGAACGTTGCGGTATTTGCTACCGCGGCTAATAAATAGTCTACCCAATCACATAACAGATAGCCTAACACTAACCAACATAAATTCTAAATTAAAAAAGAACTTTTACATGCATTTGTCGCGCTCCTAAACAAGACTGCTATGGTTACATTAATACAAACCACAGCGGTTTTCTAATGTAACATATTGTGATATACTATATTAATTTGTAAAATAAAGATTTTTAAAAAAATTTACGAAAGAAATTTGCACAACTTCTACTTCGTCTTGCAATTCTTCTTCTCGTCGTCAAATTATATACTTAACTTATTCAAGCAGACCCTGCTAACAAATTTACTTAATTAAATGTCCCTAAACAAAATTATGATTATTAATTTTTTATTAAAGAAAAGGGGTACTCATGATGGGCCTCATATTTTTAATTAATATTTAAATAACATGGGCAACATTTGATAGCTTCATTTTTCACATTTTTATTTGTGTAACTAAATATATTATCGCACAGTTGAGTGAGGCGTAGTTCATTTATGAGTATACAAATGGGTTCACAAAAATGCTTTATAATAAAATTCATTTAAATATATAATTTATTAATTAATATTGTAATGTTAAGTACATCTTATTGAAATTAAACTCTTATAAACTTTATAAGCTACATTGAATATCAAGCGTCAGGTTTCCTCAGTTGAAGCAGCAAATTGGAAAAGTTTAATTGCTTTGTAACTTTATATTTACAAAATTTGTGTAAAATATGTATTTGATTAAAAATATTACGAACTTTATAGTACAATTGAGGTATTTATAGTTATTAAATAACGTTCAAAAATTGCCTGTAATTTTAATGTTTGAAAACTTGCAGTAATTGGGAGGTTTAATGATAACTGCGAAACTACTGGCATTGAAAAAAACAATAACAAATTCTATTTTCAAACAAAACTCATTACATATATCTACGTACATCACTGACCGTTCTACGTTCAAACAAATCAATTCTAACATTACTTCGTCTAAAAATATTCTGTCTGTATTTATAATATCATTAGGTTACTGTTAGTATTATGCTTATGTTTAGCCTTTACTACAAAATTAGTTTTACTTTTTTTAAGAAATCGTGTGAGGCTTTGCTAAACTTTGAACTTACTATCTTTCTAAAACGCCATCTCACCTGATATCAGCGTTGAATATAAAATGTCACCGATTTTGTTACATTTTTAAAAGTTAGTATAGTATAATATATTGGGTTAAATGTTCTAATTAACTTTTGGTTTTTTTAATAATTAATATTAAGCTACTACTAATAGAAACGGAGTATTAATAAAAAATACATAAGCCTTTAAGGCTGACTTTCTATAACTTATATCGCTATTTAAAATAATTTATTATCGCCGAAAGCGATTTTATAAACAATATATTTCTCCTTTTTTATTATTTTATTAAATCCACGAATATGTTGGAAGGTGCTGTCCACATATAATTGTCTATGATGCACTTCGTTTGAATTTAGATTATGTTTTCTTTACTTTTGATGTGTGTTGTCATTTATAGATTCATTATATATTTTCTCTTATACAATGTTACAAGTATTTCTAAAGAATTTAATTTGAATAAAATTTAAATCTCTATTTCAATATATATTTATATTAAATCTTACGAGTCGCTGCCAAAGAGTCGCTAAAGCATTTTATTCAACCCAACGTGTTGTAAATCGGGCTAATTTGAGACAGAGATGCTATTTATCAAAGGCTGCCTTATAAAGGATTCTGAATGGTCAAAATCACCGCTGTTACTCGGTCAAGTGGCCATCAAACACTGTTCCTTAACCCTTCCCAAGGGTATGTATTATCCCAAGATTTGCCTGTCAAATGATTTTTGAAGTTATACTTCTTTTGGCGCGATGGAGAAAAATGATGAGAGTGAATTATACGCGCGCACACCAACACCTAAATTCGACATCGTAAAGTTAGGTCTAGGTGGCATGGAAATCGATAGCTAAGTTCTTATATTTAGAAGACATGTTTCGTAACAGTACAATTAAACAGTGTGAATAAATAAAAATTAAAAATTCGGTGTTTTTAAATCAATTTCGATTATACGACGGTGATAGTATTTACTAATAATTTATTTATTTAAATAAAATCTCTTTGATTAATTTTAATATTTATCGTTAATCTCTACAGCATTCTAGTTTTTTTTTCCATACGCCAAAGAAGTATAACATCTAACGCGTGTAGATACTCTTTTTTTTTTTGAGATTCGTATTTAAATTCGTATAACAAACGCTTACGCCAAATGAGGTATTGAAGTTTCTAGGTAATCAAAATAGCTAGGAAGTTTTTAATGGGTTTCAAATACGGATTGATAAACTAAATGTGAAAAACAGTCATCAATAATTTTTTTGATGACTACAACATTGACATTCACCCATGTTATGTATATTCTTATAGTATATTATTTATTTTATTGTAAATAACTGCTTGAAACCTAATAATTTTAGTGTGTTATTTTAATTTGCAAGTTTTATTTAATGTAAAACAAGACGACTAAATAATCTGTTTTGTATTTGTACTAACCTAGTGAACTTCGTATCACCCACATTACCATTAACACTTTAAAATGTCTATGAAACGGACAAATGTCTGAACAAACCTAAAAATATTTGACAATCACGTGATTTTCTTTTATTAAAAAAAACATCTATTGTTTTTTTTAGAAAAACAAAAGACGTCAAATGTTTATGAGTTTTCTTTTGAGTGGACGATTTTATTGGAACATTAAATTATTTACGTTTATTTTTTTTAATTTCTATCATATATTTGACATATTTGTCATCGTTTAAACCTTCCTGAACTTCCAAAATAATTTAAAGATCTAAATCAGACCTGTCTAGTCTTGACTAACTTCCCAAGTTTAAGCCAGTCAAACAAACAGCAATTCATTATATTCAGTTCACTTAAAATTTACATGAATTATAATGGTGCCATATAGCGTAGTGTTGACCTAGTGGCTTCAGCGTGCGACTCCTAAACCTGAGGTCGTAGGTTCGATCCCCGGCTGTGCACCAATGGACTTTCTATCTATGTGAACATTTAACATTGGCTCGAAGGGTGTAAACATCGTGAGAAAACCGACATGTCTTAGACACAAAAACTCGATGAGAGTCGTGTCAGGCACTGGAGACTGATCACCTACTTGCCTATTAGATTTAAATATGATCATGAAACAGATTCAGAAATCTGAGGCCAAGATCTAAAAGAGTTTGTAGCGCCGCTGATTTATTTTTTATAGTGTAGTGTTGTTGCCAAAACGGTCAGTGAGTGTCCCTATTTAATACTCAATAAAAATCATGTATTTTTAATTCAGATTCTTATTTTTTATTTATACGAAGTGAAACTTTTGCAAATTACTCTGGCTATTATAAAGTAGTTAGGTATCGGAATTGTTAAAATTTGAATAATGCAGCTATGTTAAGGTTCTGTCCCTTGTTTCTTAAAAGTGGACCTTAATATAAGACGTATATCTTAAGGGTAGCCTCACATTACTCTTACAGGTAAGAGTACTTACTACTTCTATAGTAAATACATCATAATTAGATCTTCTAGATAACTTTAAGTTTTCTAGATGACTCGCACAACTTTGCCTGTATCGGGTAATTAAGAAAATTTATTGCCAACTTTTTTACTGCCCTATTATTATTTTTTAATTAAATATATAAGCGTTTGTCATTCAAAAAACAAAGAACACCGTGTGTCTGAAAAAAGTATTACAAAAGTAAAGGGGTAAGAATATAAAACGAAAGACGAAAGGATCTTGCGCTACGCACGATTCTAATTGGTCAACTCCAGCCTAGTGGTTTCGGCCCTAGCAGTCATATACTTTAATCTTTGAGGTGCTAGGGTTGATCACGGCTGTGGATCAATGGACTATGTACGCATTTAACACCCACCCGTACGGTGACGGTAAACATTTTGGTAAAACTGGTATACCTTAGACCCATAAAGTGAGCGGCATATTTCAGGTTTTCAGGGCTACCTACCTACTTGTTTATTAGAAATTAATTCACATAACAAATACAGAAAAGAAGAAAGGTTGAAATTGTTGGGCCTCAGATTTCTGTGGGGTAGGCAACTACTAACAACAACTAAGGTTTATATAGTTTATACAAAGAACATTGAGCTGATCGAATTTGTAAATTATTCCAATTTAGTTATGCAATAACACGATTTGACTATTAACGCTGCGTATATGTACCTCGTTTTACGTTTGTACTCTGTAATTTGATTTACTGGCCAATATAATTCAGTATATTCCACGTCCACACGTGATTACAATCACGTGGCAATTAAATATATTATATACTTAATGTGGTGTAATGATAATGAGGAAGAGAAGAAAAAAACTGATAGTGACAGTCCGCTCCAGACCTTGCCGACCACGACATTCAGACATTCGAATTCTGTATACATATCCATATCCATACAAATATTAAACAAACTTAATAATTTGAGAATATTTCGTTTGCATACCTTGTGGTACCTACACATTGTAACTATTAGTCGATTTGAATAAGTAAAAATGATTGACTATACAATATATGAATATGACGAAAAATAATCATAACATTTAACTACATTAAGTGCTACTTACCTGTGGAACAATATTGTTTAATGAAAATATGCAAATCTTCAGTGCCTAAGTTTATAATTAAACTCCTGAACGGACCTTTTTTATATATTTTTTAGTATAAACAACATCTGTCAGGTCCGCTAGCCATACTATATTGACGACGACTATATACTAAGGTGTTCTATTAATTCTATTACAAGCAATATTACGTATTAAATTCGTTAATATCTTAAATAGTTGAAAACTAATCAAAATTTTTACGCAGCATTTGAACAAACTTTTATGCGATATCTACATATCTATAAGGATATCTACGAATTTAACTGAAACGATAATTTGAGCAAGTATTGGTACACGAATTTTACAAAATTAAATTAATACGATTTTGGTAATTGATTTCAAAAATTTACTTACCGAAACGTTTCCTAACTTTATTCAATCCAATTCATGCCTCAAATCACAAACGTAACTCGTTGCCTGAACTCGTTGATTTTATTAATTAAAAGTCTCTTTGACTGTGATTAGTCTAAAAAATTATTCAAGTGTATTCCATATACTTGGTTAAGTTATTTAATATATTTTTTATTAAATAAAATTAAAGAAAAACACATTTTTACGGATTATAGTTATGTATTATTGTATTTAAACTTATAATTATTTAGACATAATTTTAAATTTAACCGACGTTTCGCATGCTTTACAGCGTGCGTGGTCACGTTCACCGTGTGTCTAAATGTGTAAAAATTATGTTAATAAAAGACAATACTAAATAAAATTTATTAATTAATTTAAAGATTTTTCAGACGGCCAGTCACGCGCAGCCATACATATACCTAGGAAGATAGCGAGCACTTAAGTATATGATTTGCTTGCATTTCGTATTGATCAGAACTTTAATTCCTATCAACAAAAACAACAAAATATTCTTCGGTTAGAGAATTTTCTTAAGGTCGTAAGTTGCTTCGTTTATAAGCTACAGGTGTTGAAACCTGTAACAAATATCTGCCTATAGAGTTAGTGGTTAATACCATTTAGATAACAAAGAAAATATATAAGACCAGACCAGGTCTCTGTGTTACCACAGGAGATAGATGTAAAATATGAAAAAACTATACTAAATAATTTTCTGACAGGTGCTCGTTGATTGGCTGAATACAGAAACATCTGATCTGAGATGATGATTTGCTGAGTTTCTTGCCCGTTCTTCTCAGAACAAGACCTCCTGGTAGTCTTGCGAACGGATGGCGTAGTTTTGCTCTTTCGCGAATTTTGTAAACGTTTTTGACATTCATAAGCATGCCCTAAGTCGCATTTAAATTGAATAAATAAATTTTGATTTGATTTGATTTGAGAAAAAAGGAGTTTTAATGGTTTTAGGTTTTAATTACTGTGACTATGTTTTTTCAATTTTGTATCGACCTGCGAACATAATATTAATTCTGATCCAAAAAACATGAATTATTAAAAAAACATTTAAAAAATTGAAATGTTCTTGTTTGTTATTATAGGCAATATAAATAACACTCAATAAATTGTGACTTGAGATACGGAAATTTAAATTTTCGTACACTTGACGTACGTTGTACGTTGACACTAAGTCTCGACTCTGCATCTTAAAAATAAAGATGTTAAAGCTTCTGTTAATTCAAATAATAATTTGTCATTTTCAAATAATAAGAGCCTTTGTTACAAGGTACATTACGGTGATATGACGTATATGTAATCACTACATAGTATAAAACAAAGTCGCTTTCTCTGTCCCTATGTCCCTTTGTATGCTTAAATCTTTGAAACTACGCAACGGATTTTGATGCGGTTTTTTAATAGATAGAGTGATTCAAGAGGAAGGTTTATATGTATAATAACATCCATTAAATTGTTGAGAAGTACTGTTATTTTTGAGGTTTCTAATGTGATGTCGTAAATAATTACATTTTTTCCGCTTACATTGCAAACGCAGGCTGAACCCTACGAGTTTTATCAAAATAATGTACTAAGTATTGTAGACATTGAAAAGGTCTACAGAAAAATCCGTGATGTTATATGTCTATCTCATGGATAACCCACAATAACTTTTTTTTGTCATTTACTTTGTACGACAAATTATGGCTAATTTTCGAAGCGATTTTAACCAATACAGCATTAATCCTTAACCAATCAAATACCTTGAATACATTGTTCACTTAATATAGATCTATACAGCCCATTACAGCTTATTTAGCAGCGATCGAACGCGTATATTATCGGAGCTTTCCAGCGACGGAAATAACAATACATAATAAAAACCTGCTTTTCATCAGCATTGCACCCGTGCGAAGCTGGGGCGGGTCTCTAGTTATTATATAAAATTTAAAAACCTACATAGTAATTATACCAGTAAATAAAAATGGATAAATAGAAAATTTGTTTATGACAACTTTATTCTTTATTCTATCGGAAAAAATAATGATGCTCCAAAAAATCTCCCTTTGTCATTACTCCCCTCTTTGAAGGCAATCTTCTTAATACCTCAGCTAACATCGGAATACTGGGTCAATACTCAATATTAATACATGTCTAATGACGTTCAGTTTCGCGGTTTTTTGGAAGGAAAAGCTGAATTAGCCTCCAAAAAGTGTTGTATGCTCAGCAAGGCGAGAAGGTACTCCGGGACAGCTCTACAAACCGCGAATTTGGCCCCACATAGAATACACACATCTGGGCAGGAGCTCCCCAGTACTAGCTCCTTAAGAGCGATTCGACTCGTCGACGACCAATCACTTTCCGTTCGGTTTGATCCCTTGGCGTTGCGTAGAGAGTCTCTCTGCATTTACCATGGTGACTGCTCAGAGGAGTTGTTCAGTCTAATAAAAAATACCATCCGTATCACCTCGACATCCGTCGTTCCACAACTGAGCGTTTTCTAAAGCAGTTTTTGCCGCGCACCACCGCTGTGTGGAACCAGCTGCCCACTGAAGTATTTCCAAACTATTTCGCCTTAGGGTCCTTCAAGAAAATAGTGTGTCATTTCTTGAAAGTCGGCAAGCTTTTGCGAGCCTTCTGGCAATGTGAGTGTCCATGGGAGGCGGTATCACTTAACACACATTAAAAAATTGCTGTCAGAATTTCCGCGCTTTTATTTTTATGTACATTTACGTAATATTATTTTATAATGAATTGCTCAAAAGAATACATTCGACGATTCTTATTCAAGTCTTTTGTCATTTGTTTTCACACGGCGCAGATAAATTTTTGTTTTAATTAGCCTTTTTTGTCGAACCAATAGTCCTAATTTTAAAAATTCAAGTTTAGAATAATTTTTAAGAAATAGATATTTTTTGTCGGATTAAAAACTATATTTTGTTGATTAAGTAGATGGTTTTTTTTGCAACTGCGACGTTAATTTGATTATAGTTGAAGATTTTTCAACGTAGGAGGGATATTATTCAAACATTCCGTCACGCTATATTTACAACTACGAAATTAAGCCGTCCGATGCTGGGGACGCTGATACCAGAGCTGGTGCTTACTCAACGAATAAGGTTTGCAATACAGCGAGGACAGCTTGCTTAAAGCTACACTGCCAAAAAGACCAACTTTTTAAATTATTAAACTATGTATACGTTGGTTAAGAATATTGTATATACTGTACATATTTGTATGTCTCTTAACTTAGTATTGAAATATTTTTATAGTATGCTTTTACATACAATATAAAACAACTTTCCCAAGAAGAAAACAATTATCTATAAGTTTCATATGTAACAAAACGAAAATATCAAAGTTGAAATCGTTATTACATATAAACCGTTTCTAATATTCAAACTGTTATCTTTGTAAAAGAGAAAAATAGAAAATGAATTCCATTATTCATGAATAAACGGGTATGGAATGAGAACGTTTTTTCGTCTTATTATCTTTTTTTTCTGTTAATTATACAAAATAATATAGTATATCACAATATGTTACATTAGAAAACCGCTGTGGTTTGTAATCTCACGAGCCCTCTGGCATTGAGTGTCCATGGGCACTGTATCACGTAACATCAGGTGAGCCTCCTTTTTCCCCTGTTCTATAAAAAAAATATTTTTTTATATAATAGTTATATTTCAGGTATAGATATTGGTTTGGAACAGACATGATATATCTATGCAATACTAAGTTTAAAATATGCAATGATTTTTGTAGATATTTTAAAACGCCTCATATACTATACAGGTAATCTTAACAAAAATGAGATTAAATATAAAATTACCTGCTATGTATGTGACAGACTTGAAATAAATGTTGTTTCGTTGGGAATCAAATCTAGATGGTGGATAGACGCCATACACCTCTAAGCCACTTATATAACATTTATTGATAATTAAGAAATAAATAAACTTTTTTTAATTTTCGAAGGGAATTCATTTAAAAAAAAGTACGTATAAACATTTTATATTGAAACATCAATACAAAGAAATATGCTCTATTGTGATAAACGTCATCAGCTTTTTTTACAAGAACAAGACCTCCTGGTAGTCTTGCGAACGGATGGCGTAGTTATGCTCTTTCGCGAATTAGGTAAACGTTTTTGACATTCATAAGCATGCGTTAAGTCGCATCTAAACTGAATAAATAAATTTTGATTTGATTTGATTTATTTTACAATGTATTATGATTGTTTTGATGCTTCCTTTTTTTGTAACGAATGATTTCTTTTTCGTATACTTTCCCACTCTAAATTTGTGATATGTTTTCACTCACACTGGGCAACTTCTTTATTTCTTTGATATCCGGGTAATCAATACTCAATGAATTCGTCTCAGAGTGATCTCGGGCTAATGAAAAAGAGCCGGGCTTTAGAATACAGGTTAATATAAAGAGTCAAAAAAAAATATAAGGCTAAGGCGGGAAAAATGCCAGCTTTGTGGTACCCGGAGCTAGCCAGCAAGCGTCTGCTTTATAAACAGCTTGTACTGAGATGTAGGTGTGTATTTAAACTATTAAGTATATCTAAAATCGAATCTTTCCTTCAAACATTCAAACCTTGGCCGTACATTTAGTACTAGTACTGTTAATTAAAAATAAAAATAAATCAGTGGCGCTACATCCTCTTTAGGTCTTGGCCTCAGATTTCTGAAACTGTTTCATGATCATTTTTAAATCTAATAGGCAAGTAGCTCTCCAGTTCCTGACACACGTCGTCGACTTTTTGGGTCTAAGACGTGTCGGTTTCCTCATGATGTTTTCATTCACCGTTCGAGAAAATCTTAAATGCACATATAGAAAGTCCATTGGTGCACAGCCGCGGATCGAACCTACGACCTCAGGTATGAGAGTGGCACGCTAAAGCCACTAGGACAACACAGCGCTACCTGTTAATTAATAACACAATTTCAGTGCTAGTGAAATTAATTGAAATCACTTTAATATGTCCTTGAGATTTAGAGCTCGCACTAATTAAATTTAACTAATGCGTGATTATTTTAGATTTGGGACAATTCATATTATCTAGTCTTCAATTAATTTTGAGTTAAAGGAAAACAATTATTTATTTTTTAAGATATAAAATGTAACCCTTCAAATGTTACGTGATTGAATTATCAATGTATAGTATCTAGTTTATTTATTTTTTAATGAATATTCGAATATTTTGAAAGGTGTGTGTATATTATTATAGACTCTAGGATTTACTACTCGTGAGCTGTGTACTAAGCTGAGAACTTTCAACAGATGCTCGTTAAAGCTTGGAGAACATTATGTATTTCATGATTAAAGCTTTCTGAGAATTAAATATATCGTTTTTACGTAATTTATATATAATTTTACTTTTTTATTCGTCTGCAATACGAATTAAAAACAACAAATATATCTCTTAAATTAACTTACACAATTATAATTACAAATGGATAAATAGTCAATTTTGTTTATGACAACTTTATTATATTGGGGAAAATAATGATGCTGTCAGAATTTCCTCGCTTCGATTTCTGGGTACATTTACGTGTTAATAATACTTATAAAAATGAATTGTTCTAAGATTTTTGCCTTTCAAATAAAATGACATTCGATTATTTTTGTTTGTCTTGTGTCATTTGTTTTCACACTTGCCAGATATACTCACTTGCTTGCTTTTTTGTAAAACTAGTTTAGTTACATACGAAATATATACTTAAAAAAACGGAACCATTTGATTAACTACTAAATTACTGATACACTTAAAATTTGTTTGTTGATTAATTAGCGCAACTACTGATATATCATCAACAACAACAACAATCAAATATCCTACATATTTAATTTTAAAAAATACATATATATTCCTTAAAATGATATATTTATACTAAATTATAACCATGTAAATTTGTATTTACATGTGGAGTAAAACATTATGGCAAAAAAAGATTTTCACTGAATTAGGGCAAATAAAAGATAAAAAGCAGTTTGATAATGACTTCGAGTTAGCAAAATTTGATAAGATGTTTTTTTATTAATTCATCAATGAAATAAAAATCCTTGCAATATTTTATTATAGCTTATCTTAGATAATTCAAATCAGATAAGGTAAAAGAAATTAATCTGTGACCGATATTTATTTATTATAAATACATAATAGTAAAAGATATTATTATACACTGACTGTCCAAATTCGAACGCAAATTATAATACAAAAGGCAAATAAAAAAATCATTCACAAAAAGAACGCATTTTTATTTTAAAGTAATAATAAATTCATTCAAAAGTTATTCTGAAACGTCAATGTTCATCTGCACTTACCACAGATTCCACTCAAATGTCACATGCACTTTCGCAAAACAGTTTATCGCGAACGCGAGCGACAAAACGCGACTCGACGCGCCAATATCACGCTACAAACTGATAATTCTCAAGCCCCGTGCAACTAAAATATATTTGAAAAGAAAATCAATTGTTATCCACCGTGGAATGTACAAAAATAAATTTCGGTATATAGATAGGATAGTACTTTGATAAGATAGTCAATTAATATTTTAAGAGAATTAATATATAGATAACGCGGTTTAATATAACTTATCGACATCGAGTGGCAGATACTGAATATTTTTATGCGCACTGTGATTTATAAGTGTTTGTTTTGACGTAACTTTTATGTGCCACAATATTTGCTTATTATTTCATCGCGTCTAAAATAATTGAATGTTAGGTCACTTTGTCACGGATTTATTTTATAATTTTTGACCGTTTCAGTAATGATAATATTGAGTATTTGGTTATATATTGTGAATCGGCTGAAGGTCTTGCTCCTAGATTCGATTATGGTACGCTTATGGCTAGCCAGTCTTGATAAAATCCACATAATCCACTTAGTTCAATAGTTTGTTCAATGAAAAGTACATGTCATAAAACATACAGTAAAAAAATACAATTTAAAAACATAGAGTATATAATCAAAATTTAACATAATAATTTAAATAGATTTATCATAAAATGGTAGGTTGCATATCAAATTATAAACACAATAAGAAAATCCTTAGGGAAAGTGAGTGAACCTTTTTTAAGCTTTGTAACCCTTTCAATTTCCGAATATTTTCCCTTCCTTTGTGTGTCCAGTGGTTTAATCTAAGCAGCAAATTATCTTCATAGATTAGTACTATCTTAATTCGTTTAAAAATACATACGATAATCGAGTTCAGCCTTCAGAGTCGTAACTTAGTATTAAAATTCACTCTCGTACGTCAAAAACGCTTTTTAAACAATAATATTTAGCTGACAATTTCGTAGTCACTTTCTGAGTATTCGTTTATTTCTCGTATGTCAGACATCAGAAATAGAATGTTAAATAACATTTCCTGAGAACTGTAATATTCTGAAGTATACTCCTAAATCACTCTTTCATAAACACCGAACTTAATTTGGTTACATATGAATATACATTCAGATTATTTGATAATGTTTATTGGTGAATATTTCGACAAAGTCACTATTTTAGTATTCCATCATATTAAAAACAAAAATGTTACAACGTATAGTATTTTACATATAGGGTATACCCTGTGTATATATACATATGTTATATACACAGGATTATTATATTATATAGTACATATTAACGGGACATACCAATCAGATATACACTATTTACAATTTTCTTAACCTGCATATTAATAATAAAATTATTTAAAAATTATTAAAAAGTTAAATTAAAACAAATTTAAAAAGTGTGTAATCTGTGAAAGTAAAAAGCACCGGTAGTATCTACCAGGCACCAACTTAAACCTTTACGTAGCGCCTGTGCATGGGATCCAGCCTTGGAGTAGCGACTCAAAACAAAATCGAAGTTGAAGGAAAGACATATTTGAGCCATTTATTATTTTCAGCCTTCTCTGCTTTGCTTGTTCGAGGGAGGTGAGACGGGGCTAATGTATTGACACAAGTAGCACCCCACATAGGAATCAACGAAATCTCATCCGGCTGCTTGCCATCGCTCTAACGATGCCCGTTGGCTAAAACATTGACGGACGCAAGAGAGCGGAGTATGATGTCGTTGAGCGCGGCGTGGCAAAATACAACCACTCTTCTGGCAATGAAGACCACTGTATCCACGGCTACTTACTTCAAAGCCACAAAGATACTTCCACAGAGAGGGAGATGGTAATGCAAAGTAATTCAGGGTCCGAAAGTGTGTCAGTGTTTGGCGAATTATAAAAATTGAGCCTATAACTGGCCTTCTTACACCACACGTTCTGTTATTGAAGTGTGACCTAATGAGTTTTGGAACTCAGATTTGCCAACAGGATTATCTCAGCTCATTTGAAAGTTGACGATATACGGTAAACACGAGACTGGATTGGATGCTAACCACGAGTTTTTCGCGTTTGTTATAGCCACAATCTCGCATTTTGTAGAATAAGATTTACCTACCTAACTGATGGATTTGCGAGCAGATGAGAGCAGCTGGAAGAACTAAACTTGCTCTCCGCGTGATCCTCATCCGTCAAAGTGAATAGGGAACGATGATTCCAAGATTTTTCAAAACGAACATTTTAAATAAATTTCAAAGAAGTTTTCAAAAGCTTATCCAAACACGTAATAGAACTGAATGAACTATATATATTACATTGTGATTTTTGTACTTCAATACGACTTCACAAATCCTTGTGTATGTAAAAAGTATCCACTTCGCATTTTTGCATTACTACCTTTTTTGTCTTGATGAATACTTTTCAATCTATAGGCTTTACCGTGACCACAGAGCTGGTGCTTTCTCCCTCAACGAATAACTATCGCCATACAGCGAGGAAATGCTGGCACAATAGACCGAACTTCTGTTATTTTATTGTTATAATGATCAATTTCTAAATTTTATTATGGACTTTAAGAACTATATCACTAATAAGAATCGCTATATACTGAGATGTTCATTAAAAAATGTTTACGATTTATTTCAATAAATATCAGACTGTTCGGTAAACAATTTACCGTCTCAAAGTAATCACATAATTACTTGAAAATTAGCTGATTGTATTGAATTAAAAGCAAAAGTTAAATTAAAATTTTAATACTAGTTATATTATTATAACTGCGCGTTGCTCGAGGCAGTTTTTGCCGCGCACCAGCACTTTGTGGAACCAGCTGACGACTGAAGTATTTCCGAATCAATTCGACTTAGGGTCCTTCAAGAAAAGAGCGTACCAATTCTTAAAAGGCCGGCAACGCACTCGCGAGCCCTCTGGCATTGAGAGTGTCATGGGCGGCGGTATCACTTAACATCAGATGAGCCTGCCCGTTTGCCCCCTATTCTATATAAAAAAAAAATATTTGTATTCAATATAAAAATCTTAATGACTTATGTCATAAAGATTTTTATATTGAATTTTGAGCAATATCAGCTTTAAAGGTTGTTTTAGTACAAAGAATTTTATTCGGGCGAAAATTCCAGTGTTTTATTGCCCATAGTCGCAAAGCTATTTGTTATGTTTTGGTCTTTTTGTAGCATATAGAGCGCGACCTTTTTAACAACTGATTTTTCAGTATGTTATACATATGTCATTGGATATATATATATATATATAATATAGATAGGCTTACCGTGCACCCCTCATGTCTGAGGTCGTGCGTTTAATATATATGACATGACCTATACCATGATGACATAGTACACGAAAGACATATATTCTCCTTATTTTTAAAGTAAATAAATCTATTATAAATAATAATAGACAAACATCATTAACTAAAGAAAGTATTGTGTCGTCTTATATAGGGCTCAGGTATATGGTGCAACTTTTCCTTCTATTAAGCAGCGATTTATTTATAAACCTTAGTATAGTTACTCACATAGCCTTTTTCAGAAAAGGCGCATTCTCAAACATATTCGCAGTTTACTAAATACTGATAGGTTTTAAGTAAACTTTATTTTGGGAGCCGATGGCTGGCCATGCGTCATACTCGTGAACGGGTGCTACTTGTGGTGACTGGTCTTATTCAAATTCGTGTATGCGGTCCAAAAACAAAAAAAAACAAAACAAAATTTATTTATTCATGTAGGTAACAATGTACACTTATGAACGTCAAAAAATTTAAAAATTGTGAATTTACATTTACTTTTACTGCCAGTTCTCAAATCAAGGGCGTAGAACGGAAGAGAAGAACTGGCAATAAACTCTCCGCCACTCTTTTTAATCGCCAAGTTTTTTTTTTTTTTACACAATGCTTGTAAGGAGCTGCGACCACTACACCATGTTCCATATGACATATTGAGTAATAAAGAATAAAAAAAACAAATTAAAAACAAAGATTTGTCCTCTATCAGCAGGAGGCATGGTGAAATAGGAGCACGCACTTACACACTCGTGAGAACAACACGCAAATACGTAGTATAAACAACTAATATCACCGCATACACGAATTCAAGTACGACCAGTCACCACAAGTAGCACCCGTTCACGAGTATGACGCATGGCCAGCCATCGGCCCCCTCGCCATATTTTAGGGAGAGAGACAACCCGACGCATGGACGCCGCCACAAGCAATGACATTTGAGTGAGCATGACGATCCTTGAAATGTGCACTTGGCTACACAAGAAAATAGTAATAATACTAATTATGCTGAAATAATTTGATACCACATGAATCACGGTTTGTTCGGTTGTTGTCCTGTTAGTTATGTCGACTATATATTTACGTGTTGTTCCCACGAAAATGTAAGTGTGTGCTCCTATTTCACCATGCCTCCTGCTGATAGAGGATCTTTGAGGAAAATCTTTGTTTTTAATTTATTTTATAATTATTTATTAATTACGATGTCATATTGGAACATGTAACGGTTACAGCTCCTTACAAACGGGAAAAAAGCTCCTAACAAAAAGAGTGACGCAGAGTTTATTACCAGTTCTTTTCTTCCGTTTTGCGCCCTTGATTTGAGCACTGACAGTAAATGATGTTCATAAGTGTACATAGTGTTACCTAATGAATAAATGATTTTTGACTTTGACTTTGACATACAAATTTACCTTTTTTTTTTTTTTTTATATGGCTTTAATTTGTGCCAACTGGGCACAAGGTACTTCGCCAGTGTCGTGTAGATGGAGAAGGCACGAAGGAGATTGATCGGTAAAAATAATTAAAACCTAAAAAAAAATAGTTGGAATTTGATTGCTAAATTTACCTTTATAACAGGCGGCTGATGAAGTACAAATAATTGACTTTGGCAACGAAGCACTTTGGCCTAGAAAAGAATTCACCCTTTGAGAAATCACATTTACATAATCTTTTCTTCATTCGTTCGAGACCTTTGATTTATATTTTTTATTTTGGATATTGAGGCCAGGAAAATATAAAGTCACTGTATAAATTATAATTTATTACTTATTTTGTATAACAATGGCAATACAATAACTAAATGTACAAGTTAAAATATAAAAATCTACACCATTAAACTTTTCACATGTTTATATAAAAATCTTGCTTAACTATCGATAACGACTTGAATGCCAAGACCTTGATTGTATCTTTGAAAATACGGATTTTTAAAAAAAGCTTAGACATTTTAAAATTCCATATTTCTTATTACAAAAACAACAATCGCGTTTTAAAAATCACACAAAATCAATTATCAAAATGTTTAATTTTACTTTCTTTATGAAGGCTTTGCAGTTATGAATTTTACTTAGACAGTATCATCAGTTCAAGTCATATTTTTTTAACATGATGATGATTCTAAAGTGCATAATGACTGCTATACAACTTCGGCTGAAAGCGTGTATACATCTAAACATTTTGAAAGAGTTCTTTCAGTATTGTGTGCCCATTAAATATTATTGTCTGACTATGATTGATTAAAAGAATGAGTAAAAAATTTCTCGAGAGATATTTTCAGAGTGTATTCAAAAATTTTATTATTATTATATTTGATATTGACAGTAAATATAAATTTTATATTTTGTGATGTTCGTAACTGTACAATTGTTATCTACAGTCTGCTATTTGACTTTGATTGTTTGTTATTTAATATATACACAGCTTTTACACCTATGCTAAATAGTTACGGGACAGAATTTGAAGTTTAAAAAAAAAGCGTAATATAAACAGAACATCAGAAAAATGTATTTATAATGAAGTATTTGCAAGCTAAGCAAATTATAATGTCCGAAAAGGGAAAGCTTGTTATCGTAAAAAGTTACCAAGTTAAGTTAATAAGTTACATTGTTATTGTGAGGAAAATTTTGCTTTCACACCAAAAGTTTCACTCATTTTTTTTCTAAACAAGGGTTAGATACACACAAGCGGTAGCCGGTTAGATGTTAGGTGCTGCCAATGGACAATCAATTCCAGAGAGCTCGCGAATGCGTTGTCAACCTTTATGAGAATTGAAACGCTCATTTCTTGAACCCTAAGTAGATCAATTATATACCTATGAACTTTCTTAAATCACTATTTACAAAATGTATATAGCATTTGTATATATTGTGGATAAGGTAAATCAGAGACACAATCGACTATCATAATAGAGAAATAATCTTTTGTTTGAAAAACGATTTGAAAGTATTTGGAAGTAATAGAAAATTATACAAATTGTCTAATAAATTGGTAATAAGTACAGACAGTATAATTCCAGTCTTCCAATGCGTTTTTCATACGGATATATTTCAAACGATTGAAATTGTTTCTATAGACTTAAACATAGTTAAAGAAAATATTTCATTAATCCAAAAAATATTTCATTTAAAACCCTTAATATTTAACTTTTCATAAATATTGTATTATTAATATACATACAAAATATATTTAAAATTACATTTACACATATTTACACTTAGTAAAAATATCTACAAATATATAATACATATTGACAAATAAAGCACCAAGTATTTCACAATAAAACGTTCAGAAACATTAGTTAACAAAATCCGGGATTCGTGTGTTCAATAACACACCGTTTACAGTACTTTTTCACTGCCCTATATCCGCGCAAAGTCACGGGAGTGTCCTGAATGTTGAGTTGTGTAAGACCACGACAGTAGTAGGCCACGGCTTCTAAGCCATCGTCTCCTACCAGCTCGCAGCCTCGAAGGGCGAGTTTCTTTAGATTTGGACAGCATCGGGCCAGGATCTGAAACATTGCTTCTGTTAAAAACATGGGATAATAAAATAAACCAGTGGCGTTACAGCCATTACGGCTAGGTTTCTTATTCCTGCACCTGTTTCGTAACATTTTTTTACTTAAAAGATAAGTAATAGTATAAGGATTTTTGCTATGCTACCCCAGGCGGTTTTCTATTAATTAAATACGTTTATTTTGGAACATAAGATCATCATGGTGGTTTTTTGCTTTCAAATGTAAAGTGGCTGAACACAAAATACCTTTCTAGTAAATGTTGTAAAAACATATTTCTAATATGAATTAATTTGAAAAACAAAATACTTACCAATAGTTATTTTAAACTAATTCAAAGATTATCAAAACGCTTGCTAAATCAAATCAAGTCTACCTTTGTTCATTCACGAAAATAAAAGCCGTAACTAGTACGAACCGTAGATTTACTCCAAATTGAACCAAGTGGGATTTCTATATATATTCTATATATAATTGATATAAATTGTCTATGTAAATATAATTATTTATTGACAAAGGATAGGTTCCATCTACCTAATTATTATTTACAACAGGTAGCTACTATGCTATCTTACTTTTTATTTACAACTAAAGCTAAACATTTGGCTTTTCAGACAACTGCTTCTATTGAGCAGTTCAGTTTCTTAAAAGGATGTAGTGATACTTTTAGTAACACTTCATTAATTAATAATAGTTTAAATTAGATAGTGTGACAATAGAGGCGACCTCTAGCAAAAATTTTTTACAACTCAGCTCAACACAAACATGTTATACTACTAACAACAACTGTTTAAACTTGATGCATCAAAACATGCAAGGTATGTTGGGCAAAGAATTAGAATTAGAGTTATTTTTAAAATCAAGTAAAATTGATGTCCTTTGCATTACCGAACATTGGCTTAAAGAATACCAAATCATCTATAACTTTGATCAGCACCAAGTTGCAAGTTCGTTTTGCAGATTGTCGGCGATTCATGGGGGCTCTTTGATTATTGTTAACAAAAATTTGAAGTGTAAAGAGCGTAATGACATCGTTCGTCTATCTGTAGAACACTCTTTGGAGCCTGTGTAGAACCTGAGAATTGTATTATTTTAAGTGTTTACAGACCACCAAGTGCATCTTACGATTTGTTTGAAGAAGAGTTGGAGGAAATTCTGTGTAAAGTTAGTTTTAAGAACAATAAGTATATAATTGTATGTGGTGACTTCAACATAAACTTATTAGAAAATACCTCCATAAGTAAAAAATTCAATCTTTTATTAAAATCTTACAATCTTGTAAACTTGTTTCTCGAGCCCACTAGAATTACAAGCTCCACTGCCACATGTATAGATAATGTATTTACAGATGCAGAGGCAATGCAAACCTCAATTACAACAAATCTTAGATCAGATCATTGTGGACAATAGTGTCGCTAAAATGTAAAGTGGTGAAACAAGTAAAACAGAGCAGTGTGTTTGTTCCAGTAAATAAAAAGCGAATGGTGAGATTCAGACATAATATAGGTAAACACCTACCTCTATTACCGGTAGGTAATACCGTTAATACCCAATACAACAATCTAAGTGATTGTATTAATAAGGAGTTCAACACCATCTTTACTCCAAAGAAAGTCTCTCATTCGCAGTGTAAATCGTTTAGTGATTGGGCGACAGCGGGAATTTATAAAAGTAGACAACGGTTGTATGACCTTTACGATGAAAAGTCATACAATCATAATGAAGAATTTACTCTCTATGTTCGAAATTATTCTAAATTATTTAAAAAAGTTTGTTACGCGGCTAAGTCCTTATATATCAAAAAAAAGATTGAAAATAGTACAAATAAAACTAAAATGACTTGGAAGATAATTGATAGTGAAACTGGAAGAGTCAAAGATCGCAATAGAGATATCGAACTATGTGTCGATAACACTATAATCAAATCTAACGAAGAGATAGCGATTTTTTTTGATAAGTACTTTTCTGACATTCCAATTTCGACTACTAAGTCTCTTCAATCATCTCCCGCCCTCGCTGAATCACTGCTCAAAGATAATGTAAAGGAGTGCAAAGTCAGTTTTATATTCCGACCCATTGGTGCCGACGATATAGTAAGAATATTTAGAACCATTGATATTAAGAACACTACCGATATTTGGGGTATCTCTGTAAAAATAATGAGTAGCATAATTGATGTAATTGCCCCACATCTAGCTATAACTTTCAACAATTGTATTAAAAGTGGCGAGTTTCCCGATCTAATGAAACATAGTACAGTAATTCCATTATTTAAAGCAGGTAGTATGTCCGACCCCAGTAACTTTAGACCAATTTCCGTACTACCTACCTGTAGTAAAATCTTTGAAAAAATTATATTAAATCAACTTGTAAGTCATTTTAATGTAAACAAATTATTACATAATAATCAGTTCGGTTTTACCAAGGGTCGCTCGACAGCCGATGCCGGTGTTGAGTTATATACATATATAGTTAAGGCTTGGGAGGAGTCGCATGACGCCTTAGATGTTTTCTGCGACTTATCCAAAGCATTTGATTGTGTCCAACACGAGACCTTAATCGGGAAACTCCGCCACTATGGCATCAAAAATACCGCACTGAATCTTCTGACTTCTTATTTACACGGTAGAACTCAGAAGGTTGAAGTGAATGGTAAGAGGTCCTCTGGGTCGGCGTAGATATGGGAGTACCACAGGGCTCAATTCTTGGCCCTTTCCTCTTTCTTGTTTATATAAATGATCTACCTTTCATGGCAGAGAAAAAACATCAGATTGTTTTGTTTGCAGATGATACATCCTTGATTTTTAAAATCAAACGACAAATAACGAATTTTGACGATGTAAACAAAGCTCTCTCTTCGATTGTCCATTGGTTTAGTATGAATAACCTTCCGCTTAATGCAAAAAAAACGAAATGCATTAAATTTTGTGCAAAAAATGCAAGGGTTATGGATACTAGACCAATTATAAATAATGAGGAATTGAATCTGGATAATACAACTGTATTTCTTGGAATTACCATGGATTCAAAACTTCAGTGGTCCCCTCATATCAACGGATTGGCGAAGAGACTTAGTTCTGCAGCTTACGCGGTTAAAAAAATTCGCTCACTGACTGATGTCGACACAGCTAGACTTGTTTATTTTAGTTACTTTCATAGCTTAATAACGTATGGCTTATTATTATGGGGTCATGCTGCTGATGTCGAATCTATTTTTATTCTGCAGAAGAGAGCTATTCGTGCAATCTATAATTTAAAATGTAGGGAATCTCTGAGAGATAAATTTAAGGAAATTAATATACTTACCTTTCCCTCGCAATATATTTATGAAAATATTATGTATATATACAAAAATAGTGATAAGTATACTAGAATAGAACATACGCACAATGTAAATACTCGGAACAAACGCAGGCTGCAATTTCCCCGTACTAGACTGTGTAAAGTTAGTAATTCTTTTTTGGGAAAAGGGATAGTCTTCTTTAATAAAATCCCAGAGGCTCTCTTATCTCTGCCTTTTATTAAATTTAAGAAATGTGTTAAAGAAAAGCTGTGTAAAAAGGCTTACTATAAAGTTAGTGATTATCTTGTTGATAAAAGGGCCTGGGACTAGTGCTGGGCAGGCTACTTCTAATTAATATGCTATATTTGTTTTAAATATTGTAGAATTGTTTGATGATTTGCTTTTTTTTAAAAGAGTACCGAGAGTTTTTTACGCCGGCTTTTTCTCTCGGCCAACACCTTCTGTCTTCTTTGCCGATGAGTAGGGATGCCAACAGGCTCGAATATAATGACGTGGAATAAGTGATACCCTTATGATCCTATGTTCCAAAATAAACGTATTTTATTTTATTTTATTTTTATAAATTGTTTATACCTGCAGTCCATTTTCAGATACGTCAGTAGCCCCCAGATCGAGCGCTCTAAGCCTGGAACAGCCCCTTGCGATGGCTTCCACTCCATCATCTCCAAGAGCACCACATCCTCTGGCATTTAAATACCGCAGCTTATAACACCGCCTTGCCAATGTTCGTATACCTGAATCTGAAACCTATTTACAGAAATTGCATGTAATGCTAAAAGAAACGTAGTATGACGAACTCAGGCAAATTCATACTAAGTTGTTATTGGTTTTATAAAACTGAACGATAAGTTAAGTAGTTTATGTAAATGTCAGTATTAGGGCCAGTTTTTTGATCCGTAGTTAACTCAACTATTGGTTAAATATCGTTACTAATAGTTAAAATTCAGCAAAATGCGTTTTTTGATCCGTGGTTAGAGTTACTAATGGTCAAATATCTAACCATTAATCAAAAAAGTTAACTACTCAGTATAGGAGGGTTAAACAAGATGGCCGCTGGTTATTCATATAGTAACAGCTGTTTGTCACAGAGATCAAGCTATAATAAATACATATAGTGAATCGGGTAATTAGGGACCTGTGAATTATGTCTTTGTTTCTCATATTTTAAAATATAAGAGAATGAAACTAATGTTCCAGCTTCAATATAAACTTTGCAACTATGTCGACAAACCCACTTTTCAAATGTAACACGAACATATCCTGTCTCAGTGTTATGGATTTATTACATAAATATTTAGTAGTTTGGCATTGGAACTTGGTATTTGTAACATGCAATTTACAAACAATTATGTTATAAATATCAGCCATAATTGATATGGGACGATCTCAATGTAAAAAATCCCGTTGCTACATTTTTAATCATTTCTCCACTTCAATTCGTTAAACCGCGCATTGTCCAAAAGATGAACTAACCTACACATCATTATCAACTAACCAATTGTAAACAGAAGATAAGATTAGTTCGATAAACCAAAATCTTGATAAGTATAATTAGTAGGCGCAATGTTACGAATCAATTTACGAACCTTTATGTTTGAAACATTTATTCGTCCATCTTATGTACCAGCTTAAACACAGGAACATAAGAAACAAATTCTTTGTATTTTTAATTTTCTTTTTGGATGAAATGGCCATTCACTGTGCTTTATTCTTGAAGATGTGATATTAATCGCCTGCAACACTTTGCTGCGTAATTTACAGAAGGCGTCATATTTTAATTGCAATGTAATCAAGTTAGAATTGTCATAGATTTCAAGTGGACTTTTTTTATTTTGACAATTATCCTGAATGTGATAGGAAATTCGTCTCGCAGTATAATTGGATTTATCAAAACCTATATTGGCAAACAATTATAACAACTGTCGTTTTTCATCTTAATATATAAAACAATCGAGTTTGTTATAAATCATATAACTGTTGACAACGTTGTGTAAAACACTTATATAGTACGTATATATCGGCACAAATTTATATATTGTTACAAAAATATTAATATGTTTAAGGTTCATATTTTATATGATAGTATGTAGTAATTTCATAGTCTTTATTATTTATATTTCAGCAATGGTGTTAGTGTTAGCTGCCACTGTCATTATCATTTAAAGACATCGAAGTCAAATTAGGTTAAAACCGTTAATATGATTAGTTCATTTAACTTGTCAATGTTGCTAGATCTATAATTAACGACTATCCAATGTTCGATAATAATTATGACTCAATAGTCATTATTATTATTATTGAAAGTTATTCTATATATATATTCTACATAATATTATCATAATTTCAAATATTAGAGACTCGATGACAATAAATATTAAAGTAATCTTTGACACTCGTTCCTATTACTGCTGTTTGACTCTGTGGTCTATTCGGGTTCGGTCGTGGAACGAGTACCCGAAATGTCACGAAAGTTATCACAAATTTGGGTTGTTATAAATACAGGAGCTGATTGGAATGATCCACAGTTCGATTGAGCGGTCGAACCAATCAGAAAGAAGCTTTTAAAATGTAGACTCTAATGTCGAAATTAAATGGCTGATGCCAACAAACTAATCTATGATGCCAGTATAGCTGACGTCATTATCTTCAACAATTTAATTGCAGTTCCCCTTTAATGGAATCTGGATACGATAATTTCTGGCGCTTAACACCGACCTAAATTATATAAAAAAAGGTGTCGAATTATTTATCCACAGTATTTTAAGAATTTAAAAATGACAAATACAGAATATTGACATATATATTGCTGGTCAAATATTTATGCGTGCGTTCAGACGCTTATTTCGTTTTGTGTTAGTTTCTTAATAAAGTATATGTACTTAGCAAAGTATTACTTTCATAATATCATAAATTAAGTGCAATACAATGTTCATTGAATTTACGGCGGTACAATTTAAATTTATGTCAAACGTCTTGCGTTTTTACGCATTAAATACCTCGTCGAACTCATCCAAAAGCAACTAGTATCTCTTTTGAAACTCGAACATAGATATATTTTATGATATCGATACAAATATTAAAAACAAATACCTGGGAACATTTGGCAACAGAGAGGTAGCGCAGTGCTTGGCCAAGCTTAGCCAACTCGTACAAGCCGAAGTCTGTGACACCCGTACAGTCAGACATGCTTAATTCTTTCAATGCGCAATACGATGGCACCCACCGCACGCCTGCGTCTGAAATTTTTAATATGATTGTTGCATTTAACTCGGAAAAATAAATAATTCAAATACTCAAATTTCATGGGATGAATTCACTTATGGATTTATATTTTTCAATTGAATTAAATTACTATAGAATAGAAAATAGCAAGCAATAAATGTTTTAAATGTTACAAAACATATACAGTCGAAACCGATTATAACGACATCGTTAACAACGACCGATCGGTTATTACAGCTAGATTGCAAGGTCCCGGCCGAATCTCTAGTAAACTATGAAGCAAACATACCGCCTATAACAACACCGGATACAGCGAAATTTATCTAAATTCATCGACTATAACGACCAACCTTCTTGTCCCAGCAAAACAAAACAATACGGACGATTTTAAATTTTATTGATAATATATACATTCCTTATGTATATACTATTATAGATAAAACAATAACTATCCCTCAAAAGAAGAATGACAATTATTTACATACATTAATAAATAGTTGTAACTTTTCATGTATGAAGTTTTGTGAGAAAATAAATACAGACAAAATGGTTAAAAAATGTAGCTCGTATACGGTGGAATAAAATTTACATCGTAGAATCAGCATTTTTTCTAAACTTGTTGCTTTCCCATCGAACATGCACAATAATTAAATTCTACACAAACGAAGCATTACATTTGATCCATAAACACTATATGAAGACATAAGATCATTAAAAAATAAATCAAGCTGTGTCATAATAATTGAGACAGTGCATTTCAATAGAATACATTAACCTTTGATATTTCTGCAAAGGTCAATATTGTCTACAAATCATATTTTAGCAGTTTAATTACAAAATGGTTTTAATATTTTGAACCTCATGGCTTCTTTGACCCCCAATAAATATGTTTCCTCTTTCTCATTATTATTGGTTCGTAAGGGTCCGTAATCGTAAAGGCTAGTTTATAATATGACCTATTTCATGTAGATAAAGAAATTAATAACAGGAAACAGCGGAAGACACATATAATGTTGACAACGCGTTTTAAATAAATCGAATTATTCTAGAATCTAGAGCCATTCGAGAAATAGTTTACTAAGGGCCTGTTTCACAATGTCCGGATAAGTTCCAAATAAGCTATTTATTACTTAATGGTAGGATAAACAGTATTTTTGCGTTTCACGACTGTCAGATAGCGCTATTTGTCATGAAATGTCAAGTATCTTATTCGGAACTTTTATCTTTCGAATAATTTATGTGTTGCATAGCTATTTGGGACTTTATCCATACATTGTGAAACAGGCCCTAATACTTGAAATTTATAAACTGTCACATAGTTTTGTGTGCCTCTTGGCATAGATTTGGCAACCATTTTTCACTGACTACGGGCCCGCACCCTCTTCGAGAATGAAGCTCTAACTTTCACGTCGTCTTCATCTCTGTGCAACGGCACGTCTTTTTTCCACCGCATTTCCCATCTCTGAGGGAAGTCTCTAGCGATTTATATAGACAGTTATAAACTTTGTAAAAATACATTATGATTTATATTGCCGTGTATAAACTGAATATTGACTACAAAATAAATAAGGATATGTTTTTAATTGCAAATGACTTAAGTCGTATGTTTGCTAAACAGAATATAAATATGATTTAAGAATCCATCCATTGCAATCGCTCTACGGGCATCATAAACAGAGAATAAGGTTCAGCGCACACTTATGAGAAGTCTTCCATATTGATGAACCCTAATTCTTATACACAATTTTTATACTTTGGAATACAAAGTACTGTTACTTCTGAACTAAATAAAATAATCTAGTATAATTTTTTTTATTAAATCTTAATAAATCTTTTATGAGTGGATGAATTTCTATGATTTATATGAATTTGATAAGAGGGTCAGATTCGAGACTGAAGTTTGATGAATGGGTCACGTTTCAGTTCACTACTATACGTCAATATTATGAGGGTGATTCATGATATTTGATGGTTGATTTTGTATTGTTGTGTATTAAAAGCTAAAAATCTATATATATTTTAAGGTTTTAAGTGGTGTGTTTTCAATAATTAGACTTAGACGGCTTTACTATATATAAAACGTAAAAAATAAAATAAAGATACCACGTTTATTGCCATGGTTATGATACTTTTATCATGAAAAAATGATGGTAGCCATGATTAGAAATATGGTATAATCTTTGGCCCATGTTTTTTTAGAATATTTGACATTTTCTTGAATTGAGCGGCGTCAGCGCTTTAGTTATATATAATAACGTACTAATATTTTACATATAACAATACATTTGTTTTTATGTAAAATATAACTTTTTTACATTGTCTATTTACACTAAGCAACCGCGAGCAACTAACCCAACGTTCCTTGAACTATCGAGTGTCCACCGACCCTTATTCTAATGATAGATACTGCATTACCAACCATTTGTAGCTCATTTATCATCATGTCATCATCATTATAGCCTACTTGTTGGGCTCGCATGTGTTCTTTGCTTTTTACGGGGTCGGCGGTATTTACCTTTTCCGTGCATAAATATCACAAGGCGCGTGGATAATCATTCTATAATTTATATTTGAAAAATCCTCCCGATTTCCAGCTCAACGGGTTTTTATAATTTTTTAATAAATTAGATAATGAGAAGTTATATTTGTTAATAATTTCAGCATGTGCAGCAATAAAAATCCCACATATAATGTAACGTTTCTTCCATATAACGCCGCAAAATTCAAATGAAACCTCAGAGCAGAAACGCTCAAGCGGCAGGTCAGAATCGTGGTGATTATTGAAATACTAAATAATTATATTGAAATAGCTTCTACTACTGTAAGAAACAATGTCAAAAAATCTACGCAATATTCTCAAAGTCGGCCTCCAATTGGTTTTTTGCTTCCAATCAGTAGTTGCTAGATTTATAATTTCAACTAATTTCTTACCTGTGACTAGAGTACACCTCCTTAGATATAAGTACTGAAGAGACGGACAGGTGTGAAGTAAAGCGCAGAGACCTGCATCTGTTACTGAGCTGCAGTCAGTGAGGTCTATGTATTCCACTGGAGGGCGTCGCGCTGCTAACCGACTTTCTAGCCACGCCCATTCCGGCCAGTCGACGTTTAGGCACCCTAGTAATATAAATAAATTGTATATAAAAATCTTGATATGGCAACTAGATTGGTACTTCATTAAATAAAAATATATGATTAGGAACACCGATTATGCGTCTCGACTTTTAGACATTACAAAAATTTTCTTAAACATAAAACTTGGCAATCAAAAAGAATGGCGGAGAGTTTGTTGCCAGTTCTTCTGGTCCGTTCTACGCCCGTGATTCGAAAACTGGCAGTAAATTTAAAAATAGCATTGAATATATATTTATTTATTGACGATCATACACGTGCATTTTTGTACCTAAATGGATAATAGATTTTGAATTTGATGAAGTAGGAGAAATAATAACTTTTTCGGGAATCTACAATTTGTGTTAATTTCACATTTAAAAACGTAAGTATATAACTTCTTTGAACGATTATTTACTCTTGACTTTCGTAGTTTTCGGGAAAGATAAAGATATAATTTTTGACCAGATAAAAACTTTTAGATACATTTTGAAATGAAAAACCGATTAGACGGCGCGGCGCGTTATATTAAGTGTTATTGTGGACACATTATTGGTTTTCTAATCTTTTCATTGCAGAATTATCGTTTCATAACACATTGTAAAATTAACATATATTAAAATATACAACAAAAACTACTTGTTAATTAAAATTAAAGAACAATTTGGAAATCAATTAAACACTCATAGCAGATGATTTTATAACGTGCGAGTTTAAATTAAATGGATTATTCAATTAGCATATTAATTGGCATAAAATCAGCATTTCATTGATGCTCGTTTTAAAAGGGATGTTTTACAGTCTACATAAGGTTTATTAGTGTCGTTAGAATAATTACTTTCCAATGCATAGGTAATCTAGTACCGGGATAAAAACTCGTCTATGGAATCACATCGGGTTAGATCACGGTTCATACATTATAGTCACAGTATGTAACCATGTCTTTGAACAGTAACATCCTATCCTAGAAGAAATATATTCTAAGTATATGTATAAGTCTTTATACGTAATAACCACTTTCGATTGTTATAAAGATGAAGGTAAACATTCAGAGAAAACCAGTATTACGTATAGATACTGCAAGTACAGAAAACTAAGCACCTATTAATATAAACAAAGTAATTCAACAGATTCAAGTATTCTGAAGGGCTACCGATTCATACAAAAAATGTACCTATTTGTTTTTAATTTACAACATCAATTACTGGTTGACAATTGCTGATAACAGTTAGTATTAATTGGATGAAATTCAATTAGAACGGGTCTGTTGTTTATAGTATAGCTTCCTATTTCGTATATTTTCGTTATGTAAAAAGCTGTGGAATGGGTTTCCACAGGTTTCTAGTTTCCAGGGTCTCTGGGAGATATACCTACCGTCAAATTAAAAAAAAAGCATACTTTTCTTAAAAGACTGACAACGCACTTACTAACCATGTTAATGGGCCGCGATAGCTGATTCAATTTATGTTCCGTAGGTAAAAAAACAACTGCCTACAATTAAGAAGTTTTGTTTAATAATGACAATCACCAGTGAGATCCAAATGCCGTAAATCCATCAGATCCGTTATTAGTGGAGCTAATGATCTCGCGTCCATACTCGTTGAACCGGTGAGTGCCAGATGTGTCAGATTTCTAAACGTAGCAGCCACTAATTGAGCGCCCGCTACAGATACCTGAAAAAGAAATAAAACCTCAGTGCAACAAGGTTTATAGATGATGTTATTAACTAGCGATGAAATTTTTAAACAGAAGTCAATCGATTAACAGCGATGAATCAAAGCGTGTTTGTAGCCATTGAGGCTTGTGGGCCTTATGTTAAAAGAAAAAATCTGTCGACACTACTTAAATTTTCATGGCTAAAAACGTTCTCTAACGAAAATCTTTTTTTTTTATGATTAATAAAAATGTTCTTAGGGTTGCACGCTTGCTATAAACAAAACAATATATTTAATTCGCTGTTTTTTATTCTACGAAGAGTTTGCCAAATTGTAATTCAAATTACATTGTTAACATTCGTTTATTTCACATTTATCGAGGACCTCTAACCCAATTTATGTGCGTGATACGTCTTACATGGAACAATATTACAAGTTAGTCAATGAAATATCCTACCGCAGTATTCTTCATCCTCCATTCTCTAACGGATCCAGCACATAATCCGGCTCTAGCTCCAGCACATCTGGCAGCAATCTCTAATGGACCAGCTGCACGGATTCTCCGCCAGGGTTCAGGTCGAGCCAACAGTCTGTTCACGAAACGGGACCATCTCCGACACACCCGGGACATTCGGCACAAGTCTGATACCTTAAGTGATAATGTTTGATAAATAAAGTTTGGAATGTTGAATGTTTATAAAAAACTTTGTAAATTATCTACGGACTTAGAAATGTCAACCAAAAACGTGCAAGCGATTAAGTCTTACCATTTCGGTCGGCGTTAAAAAAGAATTAAATTAATATATGAATATCCATAATATACTATATTATATTAAATGAAAATATATGGAGATGATCATAACATCTTGTTTACAACGCACATTGTAAATCTTACTTGACAAATGGATTCTGAAATTAATTAGCATGTTTCCCGCGCTTTGGTCTATAAACCGAAATACCAAATTAGACAAAAGATCGGGCCGTGTTTTGTCTTTGGTATACCAAGGTATACCATACAGAAAACATGGAGAATATACCATATTGTATTTAATATTCATGTAACAATTCTTAGTTATAAATTTTTTATTTAAATACCATAAACTTTTATAATACACTAATCACACTTTTAATTACATATAGAGAGGATTTATATTTTAAGATACTTTTTAAGCTTGTAAACCACCACCAGTAAAATTTTGGACTCATCATAATCAAACAAAATGCACATGTCTTTTCTTTCACATTTAAATCACAAAACAAAAGATGTAAATGTATTTTAGCAGTGTTGGCCAAGTGGCTTCAGCGTGCGACTCTCATATCTGAGGTCGTAGCTTCGACCCGACTGTGCACCAATGGACTTTCATTCTATGTGCGCATTTAACATTTGCTCGAACGGTGAAGGAAAACATCGTGAGGAAACCGACATGTCTTAGACCCAAAAAGTCGACGACGTGTGTCAGGCACTGGAGGCTGATCACCTACTTGCCTATTGCATAGGTTTTATAAGTAAATGATCATGAAACAGATTCAGAAATCTGAGGCCAAGACCTAAAGAGGAGGTTTAGCGCCACTGATTTATTTATTTTATTTATTACATTATAGATCGTAAATTACCTCTAAATACGATAATATCTTCATCCAAAGCGTATCACTCAAACTATTATCGCGCCTTCGTCTGGGTGGGCCACAGTCTGCTAGGGTATGGTATCCCTGGTCTAGGCTCAACTCGCTCAGGTCTGCTGCCAGGGACAGCGCCGGCTCAGGAGGTGGGGGTGGCCTTCGTCTCGCTCCCCCACAGATTCCCGGGCCTGAACAGCTGCCCGTTGACATGGTGACCTGCAAGAGAACGACAATTAGACTTAAAGACGAAGTATAAAACGGCACAATGACACATACGTGCCGAATTGGCACATATGTGTCATGACTGCAATAGTCGCCGCGATTAGTCACTTACTTTATAAAATATTTATATATATTATCCTTTTTCAATAGTTTGACTGAAATATTGGCAAGTTTTATGTGTATTAACAGATTATTTTAATATATTATATAAAGCAATCGTGATGGTAAATTTAATATATTAAACTCGTTAACACATTTTTCTTTCAAAAAATGAGGAGACCTTTTAAAATGTTATACAATGTTAAGTTACAATCACTCAAAAAATCTTTAGCGTTCTATTATCAAATTATTATTCAATTATTCTAGTAAATTTTAAATATAAACTTTTTAGATTTTCTCATGAAGTGGCACATAATAAAAAATAAATCTATTCGACGGTCCCATAAAGCTGTCAACATAATGAATTCTACATTCAATTTTAATCTAAGCTTACATGTACTCATTGACCTTATTTTGCAATTAAATCCACAATAGCGTATAAATCAATCACCTAGACTCTTCAATTGAACTTTTATACAACTTTTTACTAGGTAATAGGGTGAATGGAATAAAATATAAATACTTAATTCACGAGAGGCAAGCCGAGTCTTTGATAACCTTTTGTTGTATTATGGTAATAAACTGTTGAGAATTCAAAAGAACCTTGGATGATTTTTATTAAAATTGCGACTCTATTTGACAAACGCTTATCATATATAATACAGTTAGCTACAATATTAGTAGGTATCACCATGATTTGTCACTTGTCAAATTTAAAAAAAACGTTAATATTATCCTGTCAAGTTTATAATGATATTATTTATAGTCTATGATTATATGATATAGTCTTTGATTTATTTTATCATCAAAACTCGTCAAATTTAATTTTTCGTAGAGTCCCACGTGTATATTGCTCATTAATGAACTGGTTTGAAATTAAGAAGCGAACATCAATTTGTTTTTACATTAGTTAGCTACATTTATTTCCTCATATGTATGTATACTTTCAAAACCTTCATTCGCAAAATCGTTATTTAAAGTAACCCAAAATGTTTAGAATTAGTGAACAAAATAATAATGAAAAGTATGTTTTATTTATTCATGTAATTATTCATTTCCAGCGTTTTTTACAGTCTCCTTTATTTATTAACATTATAGAACAAGGAGCAAACGGTCAGGAGGCTCATCTGATGATAAGAGATACCGCCGCCCATGGGCATTCTCAACGCCAGGGGGCTCGCGAGGCTCCGGTCTTTTAAAAATCAATCAGTACCGCTGGTATAAGAAAAATAAGATGAATTGGCTTTTATGATAAATCTTTGTAATACTATCGTCAATTCGTTAAGTCTTAAGCAATTAAAACCTCCATTTATCAGTTGATTTTCATAATCGAATGTTTAAAATCAACCGTACCTTGGCGAACATAAATTTAAAAAGATTTATGCTCTTAGATAAAAAGTGTCCAGAGCGCGCCAATTAAAATGGTAACTGCGAACTGAATTCCTATTTTTGGCATTTTGTATTATTTTCCTACAACATAAAATAAATAAATTTTAACTTTTCATAAATTTAACTGCTATTCCAACTACACCCAATTACTAATAATAAATGTATCGCATTAAAGATTAAGTAATGTTGGCCTATTGGTTTCAACTGGTAGCCACTATCATTCCTGAACTCGTAGGTTTAATTTGCAGCCGTGGGCCATAGGGCTTTCTGTGTAGTACGAATTTAACACTCCCTAGTGAACGAAACCGGCTTGCCTTAGACCCAACAAGTCAACGGCGTATATCAGGCTCAGAAATTGATAACCTATTTATTAAGAAACAGAAATGATCACAAAACAGAAATAAAAGGTCCAGACCAATATAGGCTGGTTATTTAACGTATTCTAACATTTTTGATACAGAGATAAGATAATTAAAACTAATATTTTACTAAACTCCAATAAATTATTTTAAAATGCGTTATTATTTTATTTTTATTTTTAGCTTGTATATACAAGAGCTTACTTGAACCTTATATAGTAATTATAAATTCGAAAATAAAGTCTTAAAACAGCTATCAAAGTTCAATATAAATCACCTTTGACGTGAAGCACTTAGTGAACAAACTTTTAGCAGATACTCTTTTAAACAATCGGTTAAACCGTGTTGACGCCTACGCGTGTCTTTTCGCAATTTATGCCTGTGATTCCGCCTGGAATCGAAGTTAAAATATACCCGGATTGTTGCTATAGGATTGATTTACGGATTAGACAAATATTGTGTGAGTGTTTTTAAATATCTCAAGAGAAACAATGGGGCAGTGCAGATATCGGGAATCGTCTTTTTTATTTTCACCTTGTTTCAGAAGAATATTTTTTTTCGCTTCCAAACATTCCAAAAAAGAGAATCTAGACAACCGCTGTAGACAGAGATCCGACCGGTGATAACCCAAAGTACTTTCATTTTTTTATTTAATATTTAATTCATTATTTATTATCTTTTTGTATTTACGTACATACGGAATCAGGCTACTGATAATATTAGTATAAACTATTATAAATATTGTTTTTATTCAATGCATTCACGAAAATTAACAAACATTGTTATAGTGATATATAATTTTCTTGTATTAAAACCTGTAAGCATTCTATCACGTTAGACAAATTAATCGATAAAGAACCGATTAATCGATTCAATTAACCGCTAAACTTATCGATAGCACCGATTAGATTCGATTGACGTGTTCAGTTTGACATTAGACTATTTAGGCTAATGCAATGCCTAAGGGTGATTATGATAGGTCAAGAAAACAAGACTAGACTTTGATATGTGAATCTGATAAAAGTTCTGTTATTTAATATTTTATGTCTTAAAGGGTAATCTGAAATTATCAATTAATAAATAAGAACCTTAATTGATATAGTTGACAATTATTAAGTGCAGTACACGTTTACACGTTGTTAGTATATAATTTTTAAAAATTGTTAATATATCACTGACGACATGTACATGAAGACAACGGATTCTCCTATGCTTTATGTTTGTCCAACCTGAACCACCTCTGATGTCAATGGCGCCAACATTCTCAGGCCTACTTGAATTTGAATAGAATTTATCAAGTTGTTGATAATGTCGTAATCTCTGGCGATTTGCCCGATTCCTTGAATTTGAAATAAGAACGTGTAGATCCTGAGATATAACGGTAAATAGGAGAAAAATAATTTAATTCTTTAAATATAAGACTCCAAACTAACATTTTTTTTAATTTGGTAAGTAATTAATGCTAATTTAAAAATTATAATTCTGTTTTATGCCCTTTGAAAACTTCCAAAAAGTACTAGATACTGACAAAATTGTCTTTCAGTAATTTGAGGTTATATGAAGAAAATACAATACTGTCACAGCTTCAAAATTGAATGTTAGAATAGAACACACACTATACTTAATTTCGACGCAATACATTTTGACACGCCACAACCAGTGTCGAACTAACCATTAAATACTTAAAGATTTGTTCCGCATATTGACTGGAAAGTCCACGAAATCAATAGCTCTTCTTTTTAAGTCAAGATTAAGATTTATCGTATAGCCTTGGTTACCCTTGCTCCAAATATTAAGGAGAAATTGATGGAAGATTATATGATCATAGGTCAAAGGGCGCGTTAGGTGTTAGTTCCTTCGTCACTGATAATTGTTTGACGTGCTTAAACAATAGTTACTTCTTAAATGTAACTGAAATGAAAATCCAAACTCTTCTATTTACAAACAAAATCTAGAACTGTTTGAGTCCATGTTGGAGCTATGTCGACGAAGATGCTAAACGTCAAGGAGTATTTCAAGGGTCCCGCGTAGTTTCAATCCAGCACTGTATACATCAGACTCCTTTATTGGAATCTATTCAATGCATGGCTTGTTACCCACGTATCCAATATTCTTGTGAAACAGACCCAAATAGAATTGTACATTTGTTTTTTCTTTAAGTATTACATTAAGAAGTCACAATCTTTTATCAAAATATATTAAAAGTTATTTGCATGTATAGTATTATTCCTAAACATTAAAAAATATTTATTATTATTAAGATTGTAATAGAAAAAGAATAAAAAAGAAACCAGAAAACGACAAAAAATTGTAAAAAAAAAAACTTTTTTTTTGTTTTACACTTGAACAGTCATGCTATTTTGTTTTATGGTTGCAACTTTCAATACCGACTCTTAACCTATATCTCTCTCATAGACATTTATTTCTAGCTTATAGGACAAAACACACTCCTTAATTAAATGCAATGACAAATCGGCGCCAACATTCACCAAACCCACACTTTACCCTTGACGCACCTAGCTGAATTGCCCCTAATTATATGAATGTCAAACTTTGATTAATAACAACGCAATGTAAAGCTATGTTTGGAATGTAATTATTGTTTTATGCTAACCCTACTTCATATTAAAATAGATAATCTTTGACTCATAGACACGCGAATGAATTTTATCATTTACTTAATGGCGTTTGGAAAAGTTTGTTAAGAGGTCTACTCAAAATTTCGCTGTAATACGCTATAGAAGATTTTACTTAAAATGTAAGGTAAATCAAGGAATTTGTATTGCAAAGATATTAAAGTTGGAAAGCGGTGTTGATCAAATCGTCATGGATAGAGTCACAAATATGTGGCTCTAGCAATTATTTAAACTTCAAAATTAATGGAATTGATAAACATGCTGTAATATTTTGCAGCGTAATATAATATGATGTATAACAGGTATGATTTTAATCACTCCAAATAAACAAACTCGTCTCCATTATAATATTAATAATTAATTTCCGAGAACAAGGCCAAAAAATATTATGTTGGTACAATCCAAACATCGCATATTTTGATTATGTGAATCAAGTGAATCAATTAAATATACGTAGCTTTGGAATCAATACAAAAAGTACAGAAATTAAAAGGATTTTTATTCAAGCAAATATTTCTAAGAATTAATCATTTTGTTTACTAATATTTACTTACAATTACGCTTCGAGAATTTGATGTTTAATAACTTGTGCAATATCGAATGTCAAGCTTTTCTTTGATGTAGAAGGTTTAAAATACTATAAAATAATACTATTCTACGTTAAATAAAACATGGTAACGATCTAAAAGACTGTCTAACGCCCAAACCCAATCCGTAATCCACAATCTCAGATTGAAAACAAACTGAGATCAGACCGTGACAGTCGGTCGATCCTAACTGCATCCGAATAACCAAACCCTACCAAGGCAATCCTTTTTTGGCGACGGATAGAATGCTCTCTTCGCTCTTTACACATCATATTTGATAATCAATATAAACCAAATAAAGTAAATAAAACCGAACAAATCATATTAAAATATACACATAGCTTTTTAATTATTTTAAAAACTGGTTTAAGTTAAAATCTTAAGATAGGATATTGGCACAGTTGAGCTGGCATTTTCATACAAAATTCTATCCACATACACCGATACGACCTACCTTTGATAGCTTGTATCGACGGATGGCTATTACAATCCGTCGACAGGTGGATTAAGATATTGGATTTTGGCGTTAACAAATATGTATATAAAATATATTAATGGTAGCTTCTTAGGACACTGAAATTAACCAATATTAATGCAAGATTTAACGTGACAAGCATTATTTTAATTGAATAATACGTTATCCCCAACGATGTACCCCTTTGATACTGATGACCCACTCCGTTAGACACAGAAATCAATGTCATTAATTTGGAATTTCAAACGCACTGAACTTCTCTTAAACATCGAGAAATGTATATAGAGGACAAATGTTTTCAACACAAGGCTTAACCTTTCATACTATAAATTCTCGACGCATTCCAAAGACTGTTGAAATTGCAAACGTGACAATGCCCTAATGAATTCTGATAAGATCCTATCGTTAGTTCAATGTGCTAATTGCGGGTACTTATTTACGCCCGTATTGGTTCTCACATTAGATTGCGGTATTCGAGGTGTCAATTTACTTCACACTGGTTATGAGTGTGAAGTCAGTGGGTGTCGATATTGTAATTATGCGGCGATACTTTTTCTATCGAATTATATGAAATATCCATTAAAGAAAGAAACTTTAGAAAATATTATTTGTGCTGTACGATTTCATATATTTGTGATACGGTCAGTAAAATTCGATATTTAAATTGCCCTCCTATTTGCTATGTACCAATTCAAAGCAGTACCGCTACCGTTTTGATCACGCCTCCAGTCAGCGGTTACCAACACCTTATTATAATTTCAGAGTACAGTAAAATACTTATTTCTAAACAATAAAGCTTACTTCCGTCATGAGACAGTACGAAAACAGCCAGATGCTGTTTAGGGGTAATTACTTCATGATAAATTTAAACCTGACAAATCCACAGTGTGACCTGCAGTTGAAAAGACGAATTTTATGCTAGACCCAGGTCAACAGCTTCTTGTTACATCTTATGTATGTAAGTAGTTACAATTTAATATGACGTAAATTGCCTTTGATAGCCGTTATAAAGTTTTATACAGATTGGTGCTAATATCAAAGAAGCGTTGTACTAAATGTAATATTGCCATAATAACACCAGAGTTATATTTTATTATTATTACTAAACAATCTTATACATAATAATATATCGTGTATAAATAAAATATCGTTATTTGATTTCGGTACATAGGAAGGTACGTTTTTGACGAAGATGTTTCTAAGAGATTATCATTTATGCATACAGTGTTCGACTTACATACCGCTCAATATGATGTATAAGCCGGAGGTCCTGCGTTCGATGTCTGGCAAATAATAATTAGGTCAAAGACATAGGGCTAAGGTGAAATGCAGAATTACTTGTGTTCAACAATATATAATCATAGTAAAAATTACACTTTTAATATTGTTTAGTAATTATATAGAAATTACTAGCTTCCCCCGCAAACTTCGTTTGTCCTTAATGAGATTTTACTGAGCCTACCTGTTTAGTACATACCAACACGGAACATTTTGCTATGCTATCCCAGAGACTGTTCGGTTTTCCGGAATGAAATCTTTTTAGGTTGTTCTGTGAATTTTTCTCTGTATAAACCTCAGAATTCACAACGTAAGTTTTAAATAATGAAATAAAAAATAATGGTTGTTTGTAAAGGGTTGAAAATTCAGGGCTATATGTATTTACTAATGCTGTATCATAATTTTTTTTTTATCTAAAATTGAAAAAAAAATTAGGGGTGGATTACCGTCAACATTTATGGGGATAAAAAATAGATGTCCGATTCTCAGATCTACCCAATATGCACACAAAATTTCATGAGAATCGGGAAAGCCATTTCGGGGAAGTTTAACAACAAACACCGCGAAACGAGAATTTTATATAAAAGACGGTAAAAAATATCATAGTCATGTATGTGTATTTTCTGTATTGAAAATTTAAAAAATAATGTAAACAATCTTCCACATAATAAAAATAAATGAATTGGAGAATATTTTTCACTCTTGTCACGTTTCGTAGCGTCATTTTTCCACACAAATTGTTTGCAACGCTAAAGCTTCAAGGCTTTTATCTAATGGGGTTTGTCAATTGTCAACACAACTGGGACTTTAGTACTTATACATACTTGTTGTAAATGGTTTTGACACATACTTTAACAATGGTAACTAAATGTCATAGAATAAAATATAATGTTAAAAATAGTTGATTGTCATAATTTTTACGGACAGTAACTTTTTTATAATAGCTAATAAAACATTATGACACACAATTTAATGCAGGGCGATATATTTGTCAAGTATAAATAACTAAAAAAAGGAAGTTAATACTCATTTGTATGTTGTATCGTGAATTTAAAAAATAGATAGTTTTAAGAAAAATTGACTTAGCTTCGTAATAAATATTATATATGATAATGTATATACGAAATGTTACTTCCTCAAACATAATGACCAATACTAGAGTACCGATTTATGTCATGGTACTTATGTATTAACGATAGTCGTGATCGAGTCGCAATCGAATCGAAATCGATAATTGTATTCGCATTAACGCGATCGTATTTCACAGCCATAGACATAAATTCAATCGAGCAATAATCGGAAATGGCCGCGGCACATCACTAGCCTCCCACGTGAAGACGGTTTTTCTTTGTCTTATTTAAAACATAAAGCCTTTCCTTATATTCCCTGATAGGTGAAACGAGCATTTTCTATTCACATCAATATACTTAAAATTATGTTGAATATATTATATTATGATATAAAATATATCCTTTTTTCTTAATATATTTCAGATGTGACTAAAAAGCCGAACAAACGAACGCAAGCACCTAAAGCAACAGTAGCAAACATTTATTGTAATTAAAAAAAGCGGGCAAAATCTTTAATATCGTGTTATCGAGGCTTGCTTCGTCCATATTTTTCCATTTCATTGGAGAAGACTTTTATTCTAAAACAAAAACCATACCAGTAAAAAAGAAAAAAGAAATCCGAATTAAAATATATAAAACTTTTGCTAACACAATATTAAGGAATGAAAACTAACAAAATTGTGCTATGGATAAATGAATAAAACTTTAATATGTATGTATCGAGTCTTGAACATGTACGTACCTTACCTTAATACGGTTAAGAGAACATCGAAAAACATATGACATTCAAACAAAGACCCAAAAAGGATTATAATTAATAAAAATAATAAGATATAATTTATTTGGTATCGCGAAACACCTAAGTAAAAATACGTTTATAGTTTCAATTAAAGCAATTGTTAGTAGATGTTATTTAATTAAAACAATCGCGGAAAAGCTTTCTCTGAGATCTAGACTAAATCTATTATCTAAATTCAATTTACCTAAGAAATCTAAAATAGTTTAAAGCCTTAGTAGTAATTGGCGTTAGGCGTGGCTGGTGCAATGTTTCTCTCACGGGACAATGGATTACGTGAAAGTAATGCTAGTTAGGAATGTAGGCATTACTAAAAAAGGGTATAAAGTTGGGTTATTTCAACGGGCGTAAAGATACGAATGCGAATCTAAGGCTTAGAAAATTAATCTTTATATATCCAATATTTAGTTAAAAATAGGCATCCTCTCATTTCCATTCAGAAAAACGTTTTGGAACCGAACCATATGCAGATTGCGCATTCTGATAAACGAGCTAGGCCTGGATGTTCACCCCCTTAACTGTGAATCAATATTCCTTTGTTTTTTTAATTTATGAGTCGATGTATTTTTTTTCTCTTCGTCTTTGTAATGTGTTCCTATGAATGCTTGTCACGTTAAATCTTGCATCGTATTTTTCTTGATGTACCAATGTATCAGTTGTACAGAGCGTTGGGCAGCTTTTGTAAATAAAAAAAGAACCAATCAAGTATCTCATACATAAAATCTATTAATGAGTTTTGATGTAGCAGTACTAGTACAAACTTACAAAATCTATCCATAGATTGCACTTGCTATATCGATTTTTTATACGTTAACACAAATACATCATTTCACATTTCACTCAAACCTTTTACCAACTAAAGTTTTCATGTTTCCAATCCATTACATCTGTTACTTAAATAAAGCTAATAACCCAGTATAGAACCAAACAGTTTACAGTTTTAAACTTTTTTTCATAGTACAAACAAAATAAACATTTATTACTACTTAGTACCCAAATTAAGTGCGTAAAGCGAGCGCGAACTGGTAAGAAACTCTTCGCCACTCTTTTATATCACCAGGTTTTGATGTACAAGTAATAATAATATAAGAAACTGCAACCGTACTTCACTTTGCATGGTAAAAAACGTCACGTCTTAGAACATAAACATCGACCGCAGAAGTTAGAAGATAGATGACCTTGCCTATAAAAACACATCAAGAATCAAAGGTACAGGAATCTCAGACACTTATTGCTGTCTTCCGCGCTGCACCCGTGGGTGGCGCCGGGAGCCCCGTTACGCCCATGGGCTTGCGGGGGGTATCAGTTTCGCGCCCCGCTCAACGGCGGGGCGGTCGTTGTGGCGGGCCTGGAGCGACCCTGGGTCTTGTAGGTGCTGTGTAGCGTCTTCGCGGCACTTGTTGTTGTGTGTCAGCGGGGGTGGAGAGTGCGTAGGGACTTCTTCAGGTATCGGAGTCCTCCGCGCACTAGCTCGCGTGGGAAGGATCGGCGGTGGTCGGGAGGCCTGGTGTGGAGCGGGGCGAGATTCTGGAGGTGCTGGAAGCCGGAGGCGTCCGCACGCTCGAACATGCGTCTCGCCAACGCGCTGATGAAGTCATCCAGGCTCTCTTGTTTGACGTCTCGTTGTATGGTGGAATTTCTTACGTAGCGCGGCGCGTCGACTATACGCCGTAGTGTGGTGCTCTGCACGGCCCGCAACCGACGTCGGTGCGTCTCGGCCGCAAGCGCATACCACGCGGGCGCCGCGTACGTAAGGTGCGGTCTGATGTATTGTTTGTAAAGCGCCAATTTGCGCTTTATTGGCAGCGATGACTGGAGCACAGGGCATAGTTTGACGGCAACCGCTTTTGCGCGGCCCGTGGCTGCAGCGATGTGGTGGTGGCCTCGGTCCAGTGTGACGCCTAGGTAGGTTGCTTTGGGGCGCCACTGGATCTCGACCCCTTGTAGCTGGAGCGGTGGCGGGAGATGTCGCCAACCAAAGACTATGGCCTGGGTCTTGGCGGCATTTGCGGTCAGGCGCCGCTCAGCCAGCCAGGCGGGAAGGGCATCCAGCGACCTCTGCAGCTTGACGCCTGCGTAGCGCGCCTTGAATGCCGTTGCGATGTAGGCGGTGTCGTCCGCAAACAATGACACCGCACACCCCGCTGTGACTGGAACGTCATCGGTATAAATAGAGTACAGGCTCGGTGACAAGCAGCTGCCCTGGGGGACACCCGCGGTGATCGGCCGGCAGCTCGACTTCACCCCCTCGACGGAGACGTGGAACCGCCAGTCGAGAAGGAAGGAGCGAATGATTGCCACCACGCGCCGCGGGATGTCGGAGGCGAGGAGCCTGTGCACAAGTCCCGCGTGCCAGACCCGGTCAAAGGCTTTCTCCATGTCGAGAAAAACTGCAGCCGCCACCTCACTTATTAAGGGCGGCGGTGATGTCGTGCAGCACTCTCGACAGCTGGAGGGTGGTGGAATGTTCACTTCGGAATCCAAACGGAATCTCAGACCTCAATATTGCTTCATAATTTCATTTATTTACAACAGATGGCGTTGTGCATGTGTAAAACACGAAACACAACTACGCCATATAAAGTCACTCGATATTAAAAGACATTCTCGTCCTACTTACAAATGGAGATTGTGGTTTCATATCAATCAGTTAGCACATATTTACGTAATTCTCCTTTGGCGTCCAAAATTTATTACTTGTTATTCATAGAAATTTTAATTTAAATTAAAATAATATTTTAAAGGGTGCGTAACTAATGGTGGGATTAAGCAAGCAAGCTACTGGTATCAAACCCATAAGAATAATAATCATCCTTTTGGTATCAAGAGAATATTGAGAGTATGATAATATCGCCATTCAAACATTCCATTAGCTTCAATCAAAAATCATGCTTAATTTTTGTTTTTTATGTGGCTTCCGTGATTCGTTGTGTTGTATTTATTCTAATACATATTAAAATTCTGAATAAGGCTCTTATGTTACAGTAAAACTAAACAGGTTTATAATGAGCTCCCGTCAAACACAGCAAGACAAAGTACCGTTGACCGGCTGACCGCGTCAGTTCCAACAAGCCTGGCTAGGTCTTACCATCAGCGATACAATGCGTCATACATAATGACTAAGATGCTCAAAGTTTGAAAGATAATCCTTGTTACATCGGGGTAGGTAGTTGGCATTTTCTCAATTCAAATGAAACTAAGCCTCTAACTCAAAAGACGTCACAAGACGATAGGTATGCAGCGTTGGGGACTATGCAAACTTTGACGTTACAAAGAGCTGTCGTTGAATGGAAAGAAGAAAAAATTTAGTAGAAAAATAAAAAGTTTATTTCAGACTAGTGTAAGTAATTACATAAAACACACTTCTTATTTGAACACTATTGCATATAGTTCATTATTTTCGTCTTACGTATTTTGCTGCACCAGTAATTATGTTATATTTTCACTAAATTTATTCATATGTTGCGATATTGAGGCATCTTCGTGATAAATCACGGTCAATCAATCCGAATTTATAAACAAAAGAACGGATTTCTTAGAAAATTCTTACAGTCATTAGTCCAGTATATTACGGGCTAGGACAATAACATAACAAAATAACGTACACAGCTCCACAGTTTTAACTTTTCGACTACTTAAAAAGTATTTTTGTATGTGAGAAAGATTATTTACACAGAATATCATTGAAATAAAATATACTATGATATGAACCTGCAAATACTTTTCACAAAAATATAAGATTGACATTTCGAATGTAGTAAGAACAATTATTGTTAGCAGTGATAATATATAATTGTTAGCGTATATGCATTTAACAAGATAGTAAGCTAAGTAAGTAGTAAGGTTTTATTCTCAAGTCCGTCCCCAGCCATAATAGACTTTGAACACCTCTGTCTTAGGTTCTACATAAACAAGAGCGTGGGTTAGCGCATGAACCATAGACTGCGTGTGAATCTTCTTGAAATTGCTAAGTGCCTAATACAATTAGTCGGAAATTCAACCAAGGGTTCACTGTTCACATTCCTAAACAGAGTTGCATGACATTGAAACTTAAATTATATTTGGTCCCGCAATCTTCCAATGGGTAATGATTATTTTTTTCATATTATAATTGATCGACTTGTGCTTTATACAACCATGTTTTCTTTCATCGTATGAGCAGTTGTTTTTGTATACATGGGAAGAATATTTTTTTTATATAACTTCTGGTTATGCACTTCTTGCACTCATCATTTTTATTTATTGTTTTCTTTTCTTACTAGGGTTGCCTGGAAGAGATCGCTTGTTAGCGATAAGGCCGCCCGTTGCATCCCTTGTAATTTTAATTTTGTATTGAGTTTTTGTGTTTCTTTCTAGCAACGAAGTGTGAATGAATAAATAAATAAGTATTAAGTAACCAACCAACGTTCTCAAAATATTTTAATAGATGTAGTTCTCTTATTGCTATGGCGCTAATGTGTACTTATATCCAGTATTGATGTCCAGATCACTGTAGTTCGAACGCATGTACTTAAAATAAGCATACGTAACACGAAGTTTATTCATTTTTTAACATAAAAAAACCGATAAGCCCGAGAAATATTGAGAAAATTCCTATCCATACATTTACTTAATTAAGATGAACTAACATTGATTTTCCGGTGCTTAGTAATGTCCTATTTTGTCTTCAAAAAATTAGGAGGCTTCTCTTAACGACTTAATTAAAACAAGGTTTTGCTTTTAAGCGTGAAGTATTTACCAAATTAACATTTAAATTTTTGTATATGAACCTTTAATTTTAAAACCTTTTATTTTTATGATATTTGTGAACCTTTAATCAATTGGACATTAGGTTATTGTTATAAAATTTTAACATATATTTCTGGTATGTGGCATAAGATATATTTTAAGTTTCCCCGGGAATCTAAATTAGGATAGCCATTGGCAAGTGTGTAAAGTAAAAAAACCCTCTTGCGATACATCTCCTCGGATATGGAGTAATTGTACTTATATTTTGATTCAAAAACCTTTCAGTTGTGGGCCTTAGATTTCTGTAAGTATCCGTTTAACAACACACGCCGTCGACTTATTGGGTCTAATGCATACCATGCAACATATATGTTTTCCTCCTGCATAAGAGCCAGTGTTAAGTGCGCACATAGACAGAAAGTCTGTTGGTGCACATTCCGGGATCGAACCTATGATCTCAGGGTTAAGAATCTTACACTGTAGCGACTAGAGCAACACAGCTCTACTGCTGCTGTGAGTGTAAATATTTTTAAGCAGTTCAAATGGTATCAAAATTGAAATAATCGTGTTAATTTGGCAAAGTAATTCTTAATTATAGCAATGAAAAGACTTGATAAATTAAGCCTGATTCTAAATAAACAAAAAATAAATAAATCTATATACATGTTTAATTATTATTAACATATATAACACGTTGAAATAGAAAAATCATGTACGCCTCCAAGATTAAAGTGACTACACATTTGTGATCTCCTATTTTTCGTAAGGAAGACACAACTATATAATAAATAATGTAAAAATAGCATAACGGTTCCAGCTCGCTACATAAATCACAAAATCAATGAAACGTCTATTCGATCGAAATCGGTGAAGGTAGGAAACGGTTAGACCAATCACACCAAATATGGTAGCTGCTTGCATTGTCTGGTTGTGCAAGCTTATGATATTCTGTTGATAGAAAGTTCATATTATATAGAAAATAAATGTAGGTATTATTATGAACAAATACTGAATGTGCCTTTGAAGACCTGCAAGTTGTAGATATGTCTGGTAGATAGATCATCGCCTGCATCGTTCAGGATGACGTATAGCCAGGAGATTGATTTCCGGTGAAAGAATAAGGAATAAGGTAAGAATTTCGTGTCTGAGATCCTGAAGGTAGCCTACAGATGTGCATAAAGATAGCTCTGACTGCAGGACTATTTCAATATAAACATATACAGTTTTTTTTCAAATGTGTAGTAATATTTTAATGTTACCTGTCATGAGCGTTCATACTTATTGCGATACTTAAGAGTCTAGAAGATATTTAACCTTCGATATTTACCTCACTATAATCTTAATATATATAAATCTCCTGTCACGATGTATGTCCGCAATGGGCTCCTAAACTACTTAACCGATTTTAAATTAAATTGGCACACCGTGAGCAGTCTGGTCCAACTTAAGAGATAGGATAGCTTAGAACAGTGATTCACAACCTATGTTCCGCGGCACTTTTGTGTGCCGCCAGATTTCAAAAGTGTGCCGCCAAATTTTGCGAACATATAATTATGTTAATATTATTAAATTATATCAATTATTATATTTTAATTATTATTATTATTATTATTGAAGCAAATATTAGTTTATTTTGTATAAAACTTTTGTCATGTATTTATGGAGTGTGTTGTAAGTAAATAGTTTTTATCTTTTCCTTTGTGTGCCGCTAAATTTTAAATCGTTTAATATGTGACGTAACAAAAAAAAGGTTGAGAATCACTGGCTTAGATCTTTGATTATAGTCGCAATTTTATTTTATTGCAAATATTTGTTTATTATTTGATACAATTCTAACAGATGGCGCTGTGTTATAAGTACCAACGTTTCACATAAGCTATCTACCTTTCACATAAGTTTTCCTGCCGTTTCCCTTGAAAAGTTTGCTACTATGTAATAAAACAAAAACCTCAGCCACAGCAAGGCTTGGCCGAGTCTGCTAGTATCCTATAAGAATACAATCAACATTCTGGTTAGTAGTTTAGATATTGACTTCGGTTTCGTTTTTACAGTAAATGTGTAAAAAATAATTATATATAAAATCAGAATTTTTAGTTAAATTAAATAACAAATAGATTGTGATAGATATATACACACACAGCTTTGTTTAATTTCTTTGTACACATTTTGTAAAATAAAAAGCCTGGCGATTAATAGGAATGGACAAATGAATGGATTTGTTCCAGCCCGGTCTACGTTTTTGATTAGAGATCTGACAGTAAATGATAGAACATTCAGAAAATCTTTCATATATGCCGTATGAATAAAAAAAAATTGCATTTGTTAAAAAATTAAAAAATGTTTTCACGTTCTTTTAATGTCTTCTATCTCGGCTTCTAATACGCTTCGGCTCAAGCTTTTTAGTATTTCTATACGTAGGATGATACTTAAAGTATATATACTACTTTATACATAACAGTACTTTATACTGAATGTAAGAGCCATAGGAAAATACGGACGGGAGTTTTCATTTCATCGGTCCCAAACATTTCACACTGAATAAATTTCACGAACGCACGTTGGCGAAAATAAACAAGAATATAAAATGAATCTGCAGAGCTTAACTTTAGATTTTTATTGCTATACTAGTTTGTCGGAACCAATATTCATATTAATATCAATTTACATTCAAATTGCATATTTTATGCATACATTCGTTTAAATGCCCTTCGATATCGAACCTACTGAGACTTCCTTGTATAGATGATTCCAAATGTGAGGTACACAGAAACTAATTAGTACTATAACCAATATCATCTTCCGTTCTATTAGCCTCCAAAATGTCTTTGCCTTTATCAATTCTGTGATAAAAGAAAGTCTTTCAAAGGTAACTAAAACACTGTATTTATTAAATAAGTCAACATATTAAATAAGTCTATGATCTTTCTATCTAAATGTCGTGGTGGGTTCGTACCACGTCTATGTACCAATGGGACTTGTTGTAAAGTGAAGAACAATCCCTGATTGTTCTTCACCCCCAGACCCCAAAATCTAGGTATTTCATTTACAGAAAACTTATCACCAATCGTATATACAACGAAAGAAATCGATGAAACAACTGCATAAAACATAGACTCATAAAATTATAACGCCATTGTATTTTATTCTAATAGTCTTGAGATTTTTCAGTGGAAAAAAATGAAGAACAAATATTTTTCAGTCTTAAAAATATAAATCGAACCATTTGAGCTCCAAGATCCGTGTTAAAAGTGGGAATAACATCTTCAAATTACCTAATTTACATTTTCCACTTAATATTACAAGTTTATATTTCCTTGAAATGAACCGGTATGAGTAGTAAGTAAGACTACCAAAGTTACTATTATCTGTAGATCATACATAATACCATAAAGTTAGCAATTTATTCATAGACAACACTAATCTATAGTCTAATGACTCAACGTTCAAGTTACGAAATTCTTCGTGTTTGTTTATGACTCGACTCTAGATTGACTTGTTTATTACCAAACATATTATTATTTCTACGTGCTTCTATTTAAGATCAAAAGATATTTTTATAGATACATAGTTGGAAATTAAATTAGAAACAATCTGCGTCGTTTTGGCAAATTACTTACATTATGATAGGCATCTACTCCAGTAAATACATAAGTAAGTAAGAAAACTGAAATGCAAATAAACAAGAATACAAAAAAACTTATTGCTTGGAAAGTGTCAAAATCAAGAAAAAAACTAATTTTTTTTTTTCAATATTGAAACTTCGGCAAGTTGTATTAAAATCTATCCTAAAGTCTATTTTTCTTTCTTATTTAAGGTCAAAGACCGCTGAAGCAGTTTCAATATGACCGGATTATAGTTTCTAACAAGGTCCCACTCCCGCGCCGCTGCTATTTCCATTTGATGTCTTTATTACTTTACGCAATTATTTTACTTCTCGCGTTTCAAAGCTGTTAAATTATAAATACACCAGGTTCATTTGAATACAAGCTTATACCTATTTTGACAAAATGTTAAAATCACCGTATTTCTTATAATCTTATAACAAGTTTTTTCACCCTTATATAACAGCCCTTTTAAAAACCTCAAAGATATAACATGACTCTGTTTCTGTAGTCACGAAACACATACTGCCATCGAATGAATCCTTACTTGACATACCTTAGAATTGAACAGTAAATGGACAAGAATTCATGAATATATTTTGTAAACAAGTGAATGACGCCGTGGGCAAAGGCAATACCTTAATATATGCGTGTATTGGCTTCCAGGCAAAAAATATGTAGGCCTTAATCACCCATCATCATAGCCGCTGAAAATGTTGCTTCGAGCTATGTACAATCACAAAGTCTATTTTTAATCGAACACTAATATTACTTTAAATTTTTTTGCTGCTAAGAACAAAAACCTGGTGGTTATTTTATGGATTTATCTATTTATATTGTGATGTGTGTAAATCTATTTTATCTACTTTGTAAAGGAAATAGAACCGAATAGCTAACCAACCAACACTTTGACTGGCCTTAGTTTTAACAACAAAAAAATTCCTTAAAGTTAAGTACTGTAATGTAAAGAACGATAAATGCAATATTTACAGCTATGACGTCTCCCTGTTTAAGAGGTTGATTCACATGGCGTCCCGATTTCGATACTGGTGTAATAAGAACTATTCAGGCTGTTTCAAAAAAGAATAATGAAAACAGAAAAATGCTTGCTCCATACTGGGCTACGGGAATCTAAAAACTATCATGCAATCAAAAATAGATGAAATCTCTATTGAGATTAATTCGAAATCTTTAAAAATCTCATCCGCCAAAGAGCATTGCGTGACTGTATCGCATACGATAACGCTTTAAAAATACGTGTTTTTTTAATGAACTCAATTGATAGTATCAACAAGCCGTATTTTAATTGTTTAATGTGTGTAGTAAAATCTATGGGCATTAAAGTATCGCGTGAGAGATAGTCGTAAATTAAAATTAAAACAATAGTGTGTATTTCATTTTTAACGCACGTTTAATCGCTAGCCAACGTGCATTTTACATTGCGTACACCTTAGTTGACACTGTATAAGATCTTTAGAAAGATAACCTTTTAAAATAAATGTATAAAATGTTAGTAAAACACATTTCATATGCCGATTAAATTATACAAAGACAAGACACATTTATATACAACATATTATATGTTAGCGGTGTCGTGGTTGAGAGCATGGTGGATACGGGATGGCACAATAAACTCCTATATAATTATTATAATATATGCAACAGCTCGGTGCAATATATCCATCACCAAGTATTTAATAAATTGATTTGAATTTATAAACGTGTAACATTATTTACAGACAAATATTCATGGGTAGAGTATGTTATGCATATTCCCATGTCTTTAAGAAATTTTTAATGCATGTTCGAGATAGATTTATAAAATGAAAGATTGAGAGATCTGATTTTAAAAAAGTACTACTCAAACAAAGTGTGCCATAGTAGTATGGAATACTTACAAAGGAATTAAGAAGCAATTATGTTTCTGACCCTGTTGATAGTCAAACTAAAGGTAGTTTCATATATTATGTAGTTTTTTTTTTTAATTTTTTTAAGCATTTCATGAATCAATTACGGTTTGTAGTCAATTCTTGAATAACATAAGAAACTTAACACATTTCCAATGTAACTTTTATTGGATCTAAAAAGGTTGTAGAGAGACTGTGGTAATTTAATTTGCGGGCAAAAAGTAAAAAAAACCTTCGTCCCTCGATATATTTTCTTGCAGAAGCAAAAAATAAACCCACAAAACCTCAGTGTTGCCAGAAGCCATACGAATTAATACACGTTGTTAAACAGGTTACAGTAACCCTAGAAATATGCAGATATGACTGAATATTTTATTATAGCAAGAGCGGCGATTTTGCACACATTGAGTTCCACTTATTTGCGAAGAATGTTTATTGATGTCAATCGAAATGATAAATCATCGAATAGTTATATTTTGAACAGATTGAAGAGAATTTTTTATTCAATTTGCTGACTCACCATCTGTTTGATAGAGTTTTAAACTATTCCCTCTATGCCAATAAAAGAAATCTTACAGCACTGTTTGTTACCAGAAGCTCATTTTTCAAACAAATATTTGAGGCAAACCTATGTCGGGACTGCGTTCACTTTATCAACTCATATTAAAGATATAATTTCATATAAAGTTCATAAAAGTTATGTTTGGAATTCTCAATTTACAAAAGTCACATTAACCCAATTCATTTTATAACTGTGCTACACAGCTGCTTCTGAACGAATGTTTTTTTAACAGATTTTTTGGGATCTGCCAAAATAGCTTTAGCCAAGTGACTTCTCAATACACTATGTTGAATATTTAAGAAGCAATCCCACATGGGAAATAAAGAAAATGGCTCGAAAAGGCAAATTGCAATACTCCAATTTATATCATACTCTCATGTGACGATGTAATTTTAGTCAAATTTGTCATAAAGATAATGTTTATACCAACCTATCGCAGGTTTAATTGGTATTTGGTAATGATACAACGACAGTAAGTGAGCTAATACAATTCTTAAACCTACATAATTATGTGTCTAAGTATATATAGTAATAGGTACAACATAAAAATAACAATATAAAATATGTATTAATCTGTTATCAGTACTACATTTAGGGACGAGAATGGAACAGTCGTACCAGCGTGCCAAAAATGATACCTATGATTATTCTTCCTTTTCTGATAAACCGTTTTTATAAGTATTAGTTAATAACTCAGGTGTTTTAATTATTATACAGTCAATGTGACGGTAGCTCCCTTTGTGTGACATTCTTGTATATATTATATGTATACTAGCTGCTCCCGCGAACTTCGTTTCTCCTTCGTTGCATAAAATAAATTTAATTTATACTTTAGCCTCAATAACACGTGGTAATCATGATATCAAATTGTAGCTTATATGACACGTTTGTCGGTTTACCATAGCAGTGCCATCTATTGATTACTTACTCAATCCAGTCGAAAAGTATCGACATCTGTTAGAATCTTTTGGAGTTAACAGATAATTGTGACTGTCAATTAATTATAGATAAATAATTTGCAATAAAATAAAATATGTATTATATGTATGTATGTCCGTTGACGTTTTATGTGTTAAACTTTCAAACAATTAGGCATTGTGCGCTTAAGCCAATAAGCCATCACATAATAACATGCTTAAATACTCCCACGCACGCCCAGATAGCTTAGAGCCATCTTATTGATGCTCACTCGTAAAATGCCCGTTAAACAAATATTTAAAATATGGTGCTGTCAAAATGATGACCAGCCATTCATGTACTCAATCAGCTACGCCATTTTACTCTGACCCACAGGTCGCATACCAACTAAATGACCCTTCCAAGACAATGCATCAACTGTAAACCGATTTGCAAACACATAGATCAGTACACTACTCCCAATATATCACTCCCATAATTTTAAAATACAATTTTCGCCCTTATTTTACTATGATACAGCATAGTTTTCTGTATACTTTTAAATTCGATACACAGATTGTGTGAAGCGATTTTGATGTTTATGTATAAGGTGTAGAAACGATTTTAGCAAAGCGACCTTAGAGCTTTCACCTGTCAGCTTTAAAAGACGGGTTTAGATATTAAAACCCTGCTTTATATTTGAAGTTTTAAGATTTACAAGCAATTTACTCATAACTTTTATGAGAAATAAACTGTCTCGAGTTAGAAGAGTTATTGTTTGGCGCCGGAACCGATATTTATTTATAATGGAATTTAAAAAGGTTTTATTTCTACATACCTAATTACCTCTTCCTTAATATTCCTCTATTATTTTTTTTAATTGTTCGGCAAGTTTATCTAAGAATAATCTAGGATAAAATTTAGAACGACTTTAGTACAGTAACTTATATCAGCAAATGGTATTTATTTATTTATGAGTGAAAAGATTTACAGAATGCCCAACTTAAGTCAAGAATAAATACTAGTTTAATTATATAAAAACAGAAATTCTTTATTCATGAGATACGAAAGACAAATTGTTACAAAAACTAGTGCAAAATACATATAAGTACAAACATTAATCAATATATACTCTGTGAAATCACACGGCAGGTTTCATTTTGTTCCCATATAGGATTTTAACAATCGTTAATGGTGAAGAAATAACGGTCTTAGAAAAATCTTATTAATGTTCACATAACAATCAGAAACAGATACAAATCAGATGCAAATTATGTTTTCATAACTTTAAATTATATACATAAACTAATAATAAATTAATAACAGGAATTATAACACAATAATATTTCTACATCTCCTTTAATATTTATATAATTAAGCAAGTAAAAACGAGTTTGTTTTGTTTTTCTGGAACATTCTTAAAACTAAAATCGGACATCGTAAATCAAAGTAAAACATAAAAATGTCCACTTTAATACGCTTACGGAACCTGATAGGTGAAAGAACTCGCTTTTTGCGCTATCTGTGTGATTTTGTAGCCGGTGACGATGTAATTGATTGCAAGTTAGAAATAGTGTTGGCATTTTTATTGAGGTCCTCAATTTCTAGTTATAAATACCGAAGAATTTTAATCAAACATTACATGTACATTTCAAAACTCGTTTATGCTTGTTGATAATAAAATACCTAAAAGCTCAATTTTTTTTTTATATAGAACAGGGGGCAAACGGGCAGGAGGCTCACCTGATGTTAAGTGATAAAGCCGCCCATGGACACTCTCGATGCCGAAGGGCTCGCGAGTGCGTTGCCAGCCTTTTTAGACTTTTTTATTTTTTTGTAATTAACTCGGGAATAGCGATTATTAGGTGCCATTATTTTTATAACTCTATTGACATGGTATGTCTGAATCCTTGTTAGGTACAAAATAATAAATAAAACACTATAATAATGTTAAAATTTGGACCCTGTATAGCGAAGAAAGCACCAACTCAGATTACCAGTAGCACCTACGAGACGCAATAATAAAACTTTCAATAGCACTCGAACCCACAACCCAACTCCAAACTCCAAGAAAATCAAAGTTTGAGGATAACCTTCTTTACTGTTATCGCATATAAAATAATTTACATCCTACTACCGGCCGGACGGACATGTGGCGCGGCTTCGTGGTGGGAAGACGACATCAAAAAACAGCTGGTTCCAACTAGATTCAAGTAACCCAATCAAGAAAGGACTGGCTATCTTTGGTGGAGGCCTTCACCAACAGAGGAGTTCTTACAGAGTGCAGAATAATAGTTTAAAAGTAGGGTTAAGGAAAAACTAACACAATTAAATATACGATAAAAATTGAATTACTAACAAAACTAACAATTGTATGTAAGTAAACTAACTTAATCCAACTTCTTGTTTTATAAACTGTAAGAATTAAAACTTAAAAGGCTTTTTTTATTTTATTTATCTGATATATACATCCTACACTAATGTGTTCTTTTTAAAACAATTTAAAAGTTTAATACAGCCAGATACTTTAATTTTCTGAATTCAAATATATTTCCATTGAAACACACAATTTAAAAATAAACCATAACTTATTCGAATAATCTTCGCATACTTAGAAACCATTATACCGTAAAGTATGCCTCGAGATAAGACCGTTTCCTCACAAATAAATAAGAAAGCTTATTTATGTTACTTCAAGTTCCGTCATAACATACCATAGATACTATTTACATATCTCGATCCGTTTAGAGAATTCGTGTTATACAGTTACATTATTCTAATGCGTTAACACGTGTTTTAATCGTTCCGTAAATTATCAATTTAGGGAAGACCGAAAGGAATGTTAGGTGATTTTTATGTTTTAAGTACTTAAAAAGTTGTTTGTAGTTATGTAGTTCATACATAACATATTGTTTTTTTTTATGCTGGAAATAAATGTAAGTACTTTATGTATACAAGTTTCTGTCATATGCCATTGAATTTGTTTACGGGTGAAACATGGATTACGTTATTATTATATACTTTAGATTCAAAATTGGACCACGTTGGATTTTCCAGCAAACCAGTACGAATAGGGTATGATGCGGGTATAGTTCTTATTGTCCCAAGATCCATCCGACAACATAAATGTCGCTTCAGGGCTGTGGCTTTAACAACTGAGAGGACAACGTCGTTTCCGTGTCCTGCCTCAGGTTTTAGTGGTGGGGTTTCCATAGAGTGTGAGCCATATAACCCTCAACCTCAAAGCACACTCAAGCCACACTCCGAGAATTTAGGTGTAACGCATTTACCCACGAAAGAAAAACTGGTTAATTTATTTGATAGTAAACACTTATTGTAAGACCATGTGTCAAAAATGTAAACATAGACATACGTGAATCTTAGTTACTTTGAATTTTGACTCTAGTAGAATATAAAAATGACAATTTAAGCTTGGTTCATTAAAGTGTAGTAAAAAGATGCCCAATTTGATTATATGTAACTGTTTAAATGTGATAACATTAAGGGTCTGTTTCACAATGTCCGGATAAGTTCCAAATAAGTTATTTATTACTTATTGGTAGGATAAACAGTATTTTTGCGTTTCACGACTGTCAGATAGCGCTATTTGTCATGAAATGCGAAGTATCTTATTCGGAACTTTTATCTTTCGAATAATTTATGTGTTGCATAGCTATTTGGTACTTTATCCATACATTGAGAAACAGGTCCTTAATAATTTTTATATCTGACTTATATTTTTGACCATTACCGCTATATTAAACGACCCCTTGCGTTTGTACGGAGTGAAGAAGTCCTTATTACTCGTATTGTAAGCTTATAAGAAGTAAAACAAATCTAAACAAAACATACTGGTAAAACATGTATTATAAATAAGTTAATTAATAAAAACTTACAGTAACAACAAATTGTTACCTTAAAAAGCAGAGAATCTAGCAAATCATACTTCGAAATAAAACTTAGCATTCTTTATTCCCAGACCTATACGTCTAATTATACAAGTAATTCGTGATGTTATTTCTTTTTATTGGGATCTCAAAATGTTATTTTTACTTACGATACGGTTCACTGGACCAAAATATTATAAATTATTATTTAAATCTTTATTGACATCATATGAGTCTTACAATCCTATTCATAAAAAAATAAGCAATAAACATACTTTAACTAAATAACTTAAGTTTGATTTAAAACGTTGACACGATTTATTAGAAACAAGAAAAAAATATTTTTGCTTCAAAACCATCTTACACATATTGTTGCTCCTTAATCAGTACTTCAGTTACTATATTATGTTCACAACAATGACAACTAGGGAGTAGGGAATTGAGCCAATTTCACACATATATATATATATATATATATATATATATATACAACCGTTCTAAATACCGTCTGAAATATATATATATTTCAGATTATAATTATTCATCGAATACTTGTTATTATAATATCAAAAGCATTTTGTGTATATTTCCAATTAATATGAAGCATGAATTGAAACTTATTACAATTTACTTTCCAAGACATATAGGCTGTATCCGGTCCCTAAATTGTCGCAAAAATCAGAAATAAACATTATTTAAGCTTGTAAATAAGAAAGTAAGTAGAATATTAATCAAGTTAATTTATAACTTTTTTCGTACAAATTAGAAACAGCCAAAAAGTTGCCTGTGATTTGTGCAGTAATCAAAAGTTTTTAACTTTGCCAATTAAGACTTGTGTAGATTAACAAAGAGACAGTTTTTTACCAAATGATTGTCCCTTTATAACTGGCCTGAATTTTTATTTAAAAAAATCGAGTTAAGTATTTAATGCTAGTAAAGGAGTACTTATACCTTGGTTTAAACTAGGTTAAGTTCGGGACATGGAATGGCAACTGGATTGGATTAAAATACTAGTGACTTTGAATTTTACTTATATTAAGTCTAATTCAATCAAGACTAAAGTCGCTGTATAAAGGGTTATTTATTTTTATTTATGCCAATTTAACAACTCGGGACTTAAAATAACTGAAGTAAACTATTTTTTAAATTAAAAAAAAATCTTTTCAAAAACGAATATTCGACATATACAAAGGCAAAACATCTAAAGGCAAAAGAACACTTCCTCTTTTCAATATGTTATGAGAAGTAAAAAAAATCAAAAATCAAATACACGTTATATACACGTAAATAGATCTTGTGGCAACCCTAATGCTATAGAAGATTCCTAATTTAATGTGCTTTCACGCGTGATAGAGGATAATCCCCGAATGGTAGCGAATACAATGAAGGCGATTTCAAACATGCGTATCAGATGAAATCTAACAATGCTACGTTTTCATGTGCGAACTGTTAGGGCTATCAAAGACAATAGCTTATGCTTATTTCTTACTAAAATAGAAAACTAGTTAAATATTATAACAAAGTAATAATATGAAATTATATATCATTGAAATACTATTGCCATGAGACAAATGTTATCCAGTCATCTCTTTCTATTTTATTAAATTCTCTAACGTCGTAAGAGATCAAAACGCGTGCTCTCACGAAGTTTCACGTTGCTTCTTTTGAAAAATATGTAATCACATTTTAAACATGACTGGAATTTAGAACTTCGTTAAAAACATCTTATTATGTTGGTATCCTTAAATTACTGTTGAATAATATAATACTTATAAACAGTACGATCAAGCTTTTAAAAATATATGGTATGTACCCGAAAAAAATCTTATGTACATTTATACACTTAATTTTCTGTGCGCGTTTATAATTCAACTCCTCCAAAACAATTTTGTTGATTTTTTTGGATTTACATTTAGATATTTATGTTCCTATCATAAGTATTGCATATGCTACTTAAATTTAGTATTTTAGTAGCCGCTAGTCTCATGTTATATTTGCATGATCATTTGTAGAGATCTGAGCTCTACAGCTTACCAGACGTAAGCAAATAATAAATAAAAAATCACGAAAATAATAAATGAAACAGATAACTTATAAATACCAAAGATAATTCAAGTAATACGTGTATATATCCCCGTTATGAAGCAATAAGTGGGGCACAATTCTGTGTTAGTACCATTGGTAATTTTATACGATAGAGCTTTCTACCGTCCAAACCCTATAATCTTAATCCATTTTTGACAATCAGAGATATATATCTTAATCCAAATATTGATAAAATGTGTTATAACCAATCGACGCATAGTAAAAGAAATCTGTCGATGCAAGCTATCCATGGTAGGTCGGATCGGTGTATGTTTAGACCTTTGTTTAAAAATGACGGTTCAACTGTGCCTTCTTATCTATATCTCTGCCATCTTAAGATTTTTACTTACACCAGTTTTCAAAATAATTATTAATAATTACGGTTTTATGTATAATACTTTATTTGGTTTATAATGATTATCAAATATAAGTGTACACTCGGTTAAATGGAACGACAAAGAGCGAAGAGATTGAATTCTATCCGGCGCCAAAAATGGATTCTCTTCGTAGGGTTTGGTTATTGGGATGCAGATAGAAGATCGATCGACTGATCGAATCTGAGATTGAAAACAATTTGAGATCAGACCGTGGCAGTCGAACAATTTGAACAATTTGAGAATTATTGGGATGGGGTGTAAGTCTATTAAATCCACTAAAATCAAGTCCATCAAATTAAGTCCACTAAAATCAAAATAATATTTTAACAAAAACGAAAGAGATTAAATGCCTTACTGTTTAACGCTATATTTACGCAAATTTGTGGCAAGAAATTAATGTAGAATGTTTACATTAACTTACTTTCGTTTATGTTGTAATTAATTAACGGACCAACGGCTACCGGAATGGCACGATTTCGGTACCATTAATGTACGAGATTAAATACTTTTAATCACAGATAAATTTACATTTTGCTGTAATTATTACATATGAACACGTTAATAATAAATTAAAGTACTTTCGAAACGTTGATGTAGTTTTGGTCTTAATAACATTAGAATTGAACAGAAATTTTAGCTTTTTGTACACCGTGTTATGTGGTCCCGACTATATTATTAATATTTCTATTATTATTTACATAATTACTATTTATTTACCTTGTATAAATTTAACCATTTATTTACATAGTGATAAGTTAGGATGTTCCGTGAATGTATCCGTACCTCTACCCAAACCTTTAAATATCAAGTCCCGACCCTTTCAAACTCACTTCTCTTCCATATTGTAACTTGAACGCTAGTTTATTGTAAACAAAATTTTAAATAAAGTGTTTGTTAGTTTTAAAAACAAGTTTTAGTCACTGCCTCATAACAACTGTGTATGATAAACAGTCTAAGTCTATTTTATTCTTAAAATTGTAATTAATATTATTGCGAAGTTCCATTTAACGGCTTGAAGCTTTCAAGTTTTAAAATATATTTTCTAGGAAAGTAAGGGATCTAAATCTTTGTGTTATTAATATGTGATTTTTTGACGAAATGACTTGACTGCGTAGAATGATTCCTAATAATCTCATATAATGTAGTAGCGAATTATGTAGTTTTAACAACAAATAAAAAAGTATTAAATAGCTCGCGGTCTGGTTTCACGACATGTTCATGTGAAACCGCGGGAAAACATTTATAATGATTTAACCTAGCTATAAGGTGTAAAAGTGTTGAGATATGTTGATATACTTCCTCCGATTTCATACCAGTTTAAGAAAAAATAGCAAACTAGTCTGGACTATTTTCAGTATTGATTCACTGATAACATAAACTTAGCTAAGTACCTACACTTTGATCTATTTGAATATAACAGTATATTTATTTTGAAGGGATTAATAAAAGATTAAAGGGAGAAATATAATAGAGAAGTATCCACCCCCGTAACGATGTCGGTCATAACTCATAATCCACACTGTCCGACTGACCATGCACTCTCAGGTTCTCGAGACATATTTCCGGCGACACAATTGTTTCTGATTCGCAAAAGATTACTAACTTTGCTACTGTCGAAAATATCAATAGAAAAAACGAAGAATTTTCTCTGCTATATGTCCATCCTTCATCCATATAATCTAATATGAAAGCACACTGCTTACGGGCTACGCTAATATTTTAACAAATCAAGCCATTTTCTTACGTTTGTTAGGTTTGAGAAATGTTCACTATTTATATTATACAAATTTAAGATTGAAATGGCGGACGGCAGTTTGGATGGCTGATAGTCACAATTTTATTACGGGTTCGCGGCTTTATGCACCCAAGCATAACAATACAGTATAATAAAGTTATTGTTTTATTAGCCTGGTTGTGGTTACCCCTATAACGTGTTCATAGATTTTTATTGCATTTCCGTGTTAAGTTTGAGATATTATTATTATATTATTAAAGGTTTTTTATTATCAGTTTTACGAGAAATTTTATTCTTAGACAGAGAGCGGTATTGGCTTAGTGGTATCAGAGTAAGGCTTTCATAATCGAAGTCGTAGGTTCGATCCCCGAACTAGGTATTTCTGTACCTTTGTTCGTTCGTTAAAGCACATCGTGAGGAAACCGTATTAGACCCAAAAAGTCGACGGTTTGTGACTGGCACAAAACGAACGAGGATAACGAAATAAATACAGAAATCTGAGGCCAGACTTTAAAGGTGTTTTTAAGCTAGAATTTAATTTAGTACTTTTTTAATATCAAGGGGAGAAAGTATCCGAGTCATACAGAGGATGAACTCATGTTATATGTATATGTATACACTATGAGATACCTACAAGGAAAAATTATTAATATTTTTTCATATATATTTATACTTAAATGAAAAAAATTACACAATATTTATTTAATGTAAGTGGCTCGTATAATTTCGGAGTTTTACATTAAAAACTATTTTTTAAAACGAAAAATATATAGTTTTCTAAGCCGATCAGAACATTAAAAAATATTTTAATACAAATGATACTGATGGGTAAACTGCTCCCGGCACCGTAGACATCTGTTCTGCCTCAAAAAAAATTATATCTTCCTTACTTATATACTACAATTACGTAACATTATATTTTATACAATATTTATTTCCAGTTTAAATTGCAAATATCTACAAATTCATACAAACATCATTAAACACACGATACAATGAAATTACAACTTGCTTCAAACAAATATGATGTATATACAAATACTTTTTGGTTTTAAAAGTGAACATTTTAAATGTTGCTGAAAAACTCCTGTTTATTTTCATATGCGTTTTATTTAGTAATATATGTAATTAAACAAATTATATACATTAAAATAATACGCAATTATAACAAAATATTATGTATTTAAACGATACATAACTTTTATTACAAGAATTTCTTATGACGACATTTTGTAACAAGATAACAATCGCCAATACAGGTTTGGGAGCTTCCAAAGATGACTAAAAAAGCGACTTATTAACAGCAAGTCTGTCGAGCTTAATTTAATCTTTGTGCTCGATGTTGTCTCGCGAGGGATGACGAGCAGCAAATGAGTAGACCAAACAGTGTAGTTCTTGTCATGTTTCGTGGAACCAGAGACGACGAAAGACAAAAAAGCTATTTTAATTTTTTATCTTCTTGTAGTTAACTTTTTAATACAATAATTCATCAGTCAGTTCATTTTAAAAGGGCTGTAACACAATCAATAGTAGATTTATTTTGTGTAATTTAATAATCAGATGGAACCTAATGAGAATTGTTAATGTAATCTAAAATAACTTTCACATTAAATATAGAAAGCGCCTTTCGGTTTGAACCGGAAGGCAAAAATATTTAATCACACACGGATTCGGACTCTTTGTATCATCTTAGCCATCAGAAGGTTAGGCCGACACTTTTAATCAATATGAGCAATTAGCTTAAAAATATACGAGGTATGCATATAAAGATGATAAAAGTAATATTTGGAACAATATTTGCATTATTCGGCTTTAGTATTGTCGATTATTACAATAGGATCAAAGTTACAGGAGATGAAATGTTGACTTATATAAAAAATGTAAGTGTAAAAAACTTTAGCGATCAATAAAATCTAAAGGATCAGGGTTAACCTTGAAAAAATACATTTTGAAGAGATTTGATACTATTTTATATGTTATTCAATTATTCGATATATTTAGATGATTTTGGGTTACTTGTAGGAATTATAGATGATTACTATCAAATAACATAGCTATAAGAAAGATTGATAGACTGATATGATTACGAATATGCTATACCAAACTGTAATCAGACAATACGAATCACGAAATAACTTGATATTACTGCATATTATCACTTTTGGCAGTATCTTGAGTCGAATAACGTCTAGATATCATAGCTTGATTTATAAAATCGTAATGACTAAACGCGTTTTAAATCTATAACTACATACCGGGCACTAAATGAATAAAGTATTTTTTCTTTATATACATACATAGGTATTTAGAGATCTAGTATATTCACACTTTTCAACGAAACCAGCCAATGGAATTAATCCGTTAGCTACTGTAAAGAATCTGGTTGAGACAAAAAACTTGTTCATCAAAAGAGTGCCAGAGTCGATTTATAGCAAGTGAATTTTGCTAATGCAATATATTTTATTAATCTTTTATAACATTCTGTATAAGAGAGTATTAGGTATACTTGGTAAAAGTAAAATAGTATTTGTAGAAAAGAAAAGGAGTCACGTGTTGTTAATAACCAGTACGTTTGATTAGTGAGATAGTTTTCTATACATCAAAAGTAAATCCGATAAATAAACGATCCTTAAGATATCTATTTTGCCAATATTTATGGCATGCCAAATACTTACAACATTAATAAATATACAAGAAGACGAAATTTCATTAAACCAAACACCTTGTCCTGATGTTTATCGAATGATTGCTGTACTTTCATATATCAGTGCTGCAGAATGTTGATGAACATCTTTACACTGCTTGCAAGTTGGTGCTTTGACAATGAGAGGTTATTTCATAACGGATAAACGTTCAAAGGAGCTTTGCCTTGATAAATCAAATCGAATCCAGTCTTTAATGATATACAAAACTTTCATCTGTTAATCTAGATCACACATAATCTACAAGATATCAAAAGACTTACCTAAAGCTTTTTTCTCACAGACTTCGAGAAAAACTTATCCCACATTTTCCAAGGCACATCACAACACTCACACACACTCATAAACACATCCTAATACACAAAACTATACATAATGTTAAAAATTTGTCACACAGGATCGCTATAAAACGAATGTTGACCCTAAAAGCCGATGTTCAACTGCTTACTGCAAAGTTTCTATGCGCGAGCGCTGTCGGTATGCGCGTTAGGTTGTGCGGGTGCATGTGTATTTACACACACACGAGTAAAGGCTGGACGGTTTTTGTCGATGTCCACGGGGCAAGTAACCGCAGAACAACAAAGTTGTAACTCAGAAATCGGAACTGAGTCTTAAGTTGTCTGCTTTCGCTTTAATTAGACGGTTACGATTGATTTTGTATCATTGATTACTTTTTTATTTACACACAAAAAAATATAAATAATCATAAAACTTTTTTTTTTAAATAAGACCACATGTTACGTAGTATTTATCTAGGTAACATTTTTGGTAATACAAGATAAAGGTAATTTAAGAAAACGAATTAAAATACGCTTCGGCTATATGTTTTCCCGAGTTGCAATATTGTTACTACAAATCGAGGTTTTTCTGAAAGCTGCTGGTCGATGTCCCGCTAGCGAGCCTCGAGCTTTACATCTTTCGTCTTTATCTAACCATTCAATACGGCTTCATACGTAAGAGATAGATATACATTTCGATATCCTTTGTAAACTTGCAGAAGTAAAGGTTCTGCTCGGGAATTATTAACGATCAAAATTACGGTCATGTAGGTAAAAACCGGATCATTTCAAAAGGTACTTAAAACTGTGCTTAAGTCAACAAACATCGAATACGTTTTTTGGTAGTATTATTCGTGTTACCGTTGGTAATAGGCAAATTATTTTACAACATAATGTGCAATACTAACACTATAGAATAAGTGCGAGATATTGTTTATTAATTTAGTATAGTTTTATTTTTAAATGAGAATCTTAGAAACGACGAGACTTAAATATGGTGTCAGAAAAATATAGCGATTGATATATCGAATATCATTTTTTTTAATAATAATCAGTTTTAAGAATATGGGGAAAATATGCATAGTTCATTCATAATTAAAATGCACCTTAGTATTTCAACAGTTATTTTGTTTAATGCACACGTTTAACTTAATTAAGGTAACAATTTTATAAAACTAACAATTTCCAAGTACGTGGATGACTGGTGACTTTCTTTGAATAATAATGCTCGAGTTGGTACGGGACATTCTTTATTACCTGTCTTGCTCAACGTCGGGTAATCTCATATGAGTGAAAGAGAGATGTATCCAAGGAAGTGTGCTCTTATCGTTCATTCCTGGAATAACTTTCCCATAGATTGTTCAGTTGAAGGGTTATAAGTTAGGAATGCAAAAAGTGAGCTCGTACTAATCTTAGACTATTTTTTATAAGGTCTTTGATGCCGATGTCAGTTCCTTTGATTATGAAGGTATGCCGAATATTCCAAACTTTGAATTCTGAAGTTTATAATAGTTCCTCTCGTGTTCTACAACAGAAATACCTATCATTCATTTTCTTTTAATATTTGACAACCGTCGTTTTCCTAAAAAAATACCATTATTAGTCTGTAAAATCCTTTGTATAGAAGATAAACCTATCCTTTATTTTATCTGTTGTAAATAAAACACAAATTCATTCTCTTATATATGTGAAAGACGTACCTCACAATATAATAAGCTTAATTCGTTCAGTCAATATTTGACAGACCAGATCGTCTTACATTCCATACATTCAATTGCATTCATTTATTAATTTTCTTGTCAAAACAACAAGAAAACGACCAATATCCGTTTTACATTAAACATGACATGTCATCGCTCAGGCATTCGTACCCTCGGATAAGTACCTCAATTTAGCCTTTGATGTTTGAACTGCACCGATAAATACGAATACATATATTTAACAAAGATAAACTGTGACTGCTCCGGATTCAGATATATAATGATGCCTTAAATGCTGCCATTACCAAAAATGGTGAATTACAAAAATATCCGGAATAAATATATAACAAAAAAAATTTAAGATAAAAGCTCCAAACGTTTTGTACTATTTACAAAAACTAAAATAGTTGTATCTATAGCAATAGTCTAATTATATTAATTTCTAATTATATAAAAAATAAATATAGTTTTTATTTTAAAAAAATTAAATTAATAATTGGCAACAAAGGTTATCTACGCCGTTTCGTAATTAAACTAAATAAACAAAAGTAATATAACTGAACTTCAGAATTACTCCTTTTAATGTAAAAAAAAAATCTAAACAATTGTTGATGCCATTTTTTAAAAGAATTGTTGCATTTTTTGGCCATTCATAAGTGTTATATATCGCTATTTTAATTACCAGCCGTTTGCGTAAAAAAATTCAAAGCGCATAAATTCGACAACAACGTTTTGTATTTAATTAAACGCATACTTTTAATTACCCAAATTGGTAATATCTTAAAACTGTCACCGCGGTCGATACTTTGCTTTAATGAAAATTAATCAATATGCTTTATCGGTCAACTTAAAAGCTCAAATTGCTATGAAATTGCAAAGCGTCGGCGTACCGAATGCATATCCGGTTAAGTTATGTCAATGACCTCAAATAAATCTAAGACATCAATGTTTTAAAGCTACCTGGCAGTAGCATCAATAAGAAGCTAAGTAAACAACTTAATAAATTTTAATGTAATGACAAACCTCAGACCTCCAGCTCAGCTGTCCTAAGCAAGAGCGAGAAACGAAACTTAGTAAACTCGTGTACGTCAAAATTTTATTGGACTTTGACATACGGCATCCACGATAAGTCTCCTTTCTAAATCCTAACCCTTTAGAGTACAGCATCCATTGATTAATTTTTGTCAAACAAGTGTTAATCAAAATATAGTAAAGCAATTATTGACTTTAACACTGACATCATTCAGTTTAAGAGAATATTTTTTTCGTACACAGTTATAACAACGATGTAATATAAATTGAAACATACAAATCGTAGCGTTAATTTGTTGTAACGCTTTAACAACATAAGCAATCTATGTAGTTTTTATTTTTTTTATGTTGTAGCCAAACATTGTTTTTTCGTTAAAGAATGTCTATCTCCCTAATATTTATAAGCTCATTCCTTACATATAGACGAGATCGCATTATAAAGATATTGCCGCCTGTGGCAGACCACAATTATGAGTGTTTGTATATAAATAGATAAATAACGACGATACTAGTTAAGTGTTCACTATCAGTAATACTCTAGTTATGAAAGTAATTGCTTGAAGTAATTTTGATTAGATATTGCATTATTAACTCCATTAGTCTACCGCCGGGATTTTATTTCCGAAGTACCAGTCATAGCAGCCACTAGATATTAATTAAAAAAGGAATGTTTGTCACATGATTGTTTAGATCTAAACATAGTAAACAATAGTTTGAGAAAAGAGGGTACTTTCTAAGTTTTCCGAAAGTTTTAACAAGTTTTAAATATTTCGTTTTACGAATTTTATTTCATACATTAAGATTTTATTTAGATTTAATTTAAAAAAAAAGTAATTTCTGTCACATGACTGTTTAGATCTAAGCATAGAAAACAGTCCTTTAGACTGGGGTTTGAGAAAAGAGGGTACTTACAAAGTTTTCTAGAGCTGTACTTTATCAATGTTTTTTAATCAATCTCTTTCTACATTCCACACGACGCCACGGTCACAGCTAGTTTTCAGTATGTAAACAGCCTCCGTAATGTTTATGCATGTTCCAGATATCGTCTCGTTAAAGTGTTTTCTTAAGTATTTGACAAGTTTTGTAGTAAGTGGCATATCATTAAATGATCATGTTATTGGTACACATTATCTTAACGATATCGCGTAGAATAAATGGATACATGTGTAACTTATGTTACATTTCTTTATGCTTGGCGACTAATTTACTCTTATAGTATGTAAATATTATTCAAAATAAAAAAGAAAGTTATTTTGAATAATATTTACATACATACCATTAACACCTACACTAAAATCATGTCGTTGTATTACTTCCGAAAAGAACGTATCTAAGCCTTACTGTAAAGTGAAAAATCAATGGTTTTAATTTGTTCATGATTTAAAAAAATACCTTGAGTTAAAAATCCAGCGATCCCCGAACGAATTTATAACATAGTTCAGCCTGTAAGAAACCCATATTTATGTGTGGCACACGAACGCGTCGATGTCTTTTGTATGTGTAAGTTTTCATGAAATTTATCTCTACACTCGGCCCATTCATTTGCGTAACTTATATATTATTTGAATATTAAAGCCCTTTATAATTGATTAAAGCTTAGTAAACGAAATAATTGTGAAATTACATATAAATATGTATGAATATTGTGAAAACGCCATAACAACATAAAACAATCAAATAACCCTTCGAATAACAAGTCACCTATTGTTTATTCATAATTAACACAGATCCTAAACAAACGTATGTTAAACCTCGGTTGACCTTGTCGTAAGTTCACATGGGATAAATAGATTTAAATAACTATTTTGAACTTCCTAGTGAGTATAGTGAACGATAGTCGATATATGATAATTGGCGACGTATTTAAAAAAACTTAGCGAGAATTTATAATTTTAAATATTAAAAAGTTAAAAATTTATAAGATAGACTTTATAGCCATAATTCACAAGCGTTTATAAAATTTGTACAAAAACTCCCATCTCTATTAAGAACGAGCCCAGAAACTGTAACATAATGTGTCGTAATTAGCAAGGGATTTAGTAGGGAAACGTTGTTTTTCTTTCCACCTCTTAAATAAGTGCAATGTAATAATAACTCTTGAATAAGTTACAGCTCTAATTATAGTGATTCACTGTAAAGGTTTCAGAAAACTCTCCAGATATCTTATCTACGTAGAATCCTTGCAATACTTTGAGGAATGGTGTAGACATTCCATAATTAAACATTTTTTTTTAAAGAACAGGGGGCATACCGGCAGTAGGCTCACCTGATGTTAAGTGATACCACCCACCCATAGACACGAACGGACACTGAAGAATTGGTTCCTAAATACTTTAGTGGGCAGTTATACATAGTGGTGGTGCGCGGCAAAAACGCTCAGTTGTTGACGGAAGTCGATGTGATACGGGTGGATTTTTTATTCTGCCTTCTATGAAAGTCAGCTGTTGGTTTTTATCGGAACAACTCCTCTGAACGCTCTCCATGGTGATGGTGAGAAATTTATGAGCTGGTACTAAAAGTGAGAACATTTGTTACAATAGATATTATACATAATATGCATATCTATGTATCTGGATTATACTGAAACAATAATAAACATTGATTTTTTATAGATAATATTGCTTTAAAAGATGTTCACCCTATTTAGACTGAGGGAACATAAACAAAGCTGAGACGTGAATAATGACCAGTTTTGAATATCGAATGCGAGATATAATGACTTGTTGAATTTAGCAGAGTGCAGGTATGTGGATGCCTCTCTCTATTGCCAATCAATCTTACATAACGTTTATTTAAATAAAAAAGAGTGTGTGTACTTATGTACACGCGTTAGAAGTTATACTTCTTTGGCGTATGGAAAAAAGGAACTAAAATGCAGTAGTGATTAACGATAAATATTAAAATTAATCAAAAAGATTTTATTTAAATAAATAAATTATTAGTAACGCCGTATATGAAATTGATTTTAAAACACCAAAATAATATTTATTTATTCACGCTGTTTAATTGTAGTGTTACGAAACACGTGTTCTGAACATAAAAATACTAGAATACACAACTTGAACATAGTAATCGATTTCCATGCCACCTAGACCTAACTTTACGATGTCGAATTTAGGTTTTAGTTTGCGCATCGTAAACATTCACTCTCATCATTTTTCTCTTTAAGTATAACTTCAAAAATATTTATCATCTGTAAATAAAAAAACAAAAAAAAATATACCTATCACAATTTCAAATTTACGGCAGTACAACACTTAAAAAAAAGTGAATCGAATTGAAATGAATATTCCAAACTATTAAATTTGAGTCAAGTAGATATAAATGTTTGAAAGCCCAGAATGAGTGAAAATAAAGTATTTTGACTAAACTAAAATAACTACGAGTTGTGTAAAATCTAATGCCATTAACAACAAATCTATTTATTACAAAAATAAATATTTTAAGTAGCTAAAATCTCCATAATCGTTGAACCTTTAATACAATCCCGCGACACTTAACATTATGGATTTTATAAAAAAATAATAACCTTTTAGAAACATTTCTCGAGTGTATTATGCAATGACAACAAAAGTTCAGGCGTTGGTAACATACGGGCATTTTGTTCAAGGAACAAACACTTCATAATGAACAAACTTTTAAAGAAACAACGGCACCAGTTTTAGGTTGCGCTATTATATTTTTGAGTACAGGAAGAAGTTACTAGTGTTATTCCTTTATATGTCTACACTTTCTTTTTTTTCGTGGGGAAATTCGTTACGCATACCCTCCCGCGGCACGGTTGCCTGGTGGTGTAGGGTTATGTGGGACTCGCTACTGTGCATACCCACTGAAACCCCACGGCGCCACCAACAATCGCCCGAGGCAGGACACGGTAACAGCTTAGCCTCGTCCGCATCCAGCCTTATCTGTTTACACTAAAGTAACAAGTTTTAACTAAGCAATAAAAATCCCGTATATAATAGCGAATTAACTATCAGTCGTATGTGTAAGTATGAAGATTAATTAATCTATACTTACTTTTGAAACATCATCACTTCTGAATCACAAATGATAGTACTTAAATAAATTTCCATAAAATTACAAGAATATATTTCAAACCAATGTGCAAATTGCAATAATAGTTTAGCTCCTTCGGCGTCAAATGGTAAAAGTTATAGGGCGCCATACAATGACCCACTGAGAAGTTATTTATAGCTCAGTATGTCAGATAACTTGCATTGTTTCTCTTACAATAATACAATCACAACGTTGTATCGATAATCAATAGATTTTAAAATAAAGCTTTAAGCACACGATTTGATATTCAAACCAAACTTCACTCACGCCCATTATTTACCATGAACGTATCTTTTTAGACGTAGGAAGAATTATTATTTAGGTATATTATCTCTGAGTAACGAAGACTATATTTGGTATAAAAAAATGTGATATAAAAAAATCCCAGCTGTGAAATGCTGGTATAGACTACTCGGTTCTTGTACTTTGATTCTGTACAAGCGAACTAAAATAATTACGTAAATACATTTTCTGAAATAATTAAAAGAAAATTCGGATTTAACACGTCTTTGAAACAATGTAACTAATACTAAATGGTAATTAATAATGGATTTTGTACTATACATCTTTCTTAAAACTTATCGATAAAATGTTGTTCTAAATACAAACTAAAGTATACGTACACTAGAGTACAATTTCTATTACTTTATTGCAGCTTATGGCGCTTCTAAACGGGCCATGTTTTGCTGCAATTGATGGCTGCAATACATGGCCCGGCAACATTGCAAACAATGTCAGCCACACTATGCAATATTGCAGTAATATTTCGGCCATATAGCCAAACATGTTTTGTATAGCCACTTATGGCCGATATTGCCCCGAGGGGTTGCCGGACGATCGCTAGGCTATCGAATTCAACTGCAATATTGCACGGCCAGTTCTATTGTTGTCTCAGTCACTCTCTTTGTTATGGCACAGTGTATCCTTTTCTACGCAACATGAAGTTTGCTATGAGTGAAGTGTGCCTGTTGCTATATTCTGTGATTTGCGATCAGCTGCATTTTGACAACTGTCAACTACGTTAAAATGGTTACTACCTGATCTAAGAAGACAATTACTGATTTTATTAATTAATACATTTGCACGCCGAGTTGTGGGATATAAAAACCAGCATCTACAAAAATAGAAATGCTAAAAAAGATGCATGGAATCAAATGAAATCGCTGAAAAGTTTGGCATAACAAGCAACGAGTCATACAAAAAATTCAGAAGCCTAAGAACTTACGCAAATAATGAGGAGAAAAAGAAGAAAAGTGGTAGTGCTGGCGGTAAAACAGTAAAGTGGTTTGCTTACGATGCGATATCTTTTTTCTTTACTCAAAATGCCGCGAATATAGGATTAGATAGTGAAAATGCAACTTTTAACGAAAGTATCTTTAATAAAGTATTTTAGACTTAAAAATGTACATATCTCTGTATTACGTATGTATCATATCGATTGATAAATTTAACTTCTTCCCTCGAAATCTTGCAAATTATTTCCACTATGTGACTCCTGACGGCAACTGAAAAGCTTAAAGATATATGTACTAACAATTTTATGTATTCACAGGCGACTGAAACTCATCAGTGCTGACCCACGTGAAGTCGTAGAATCAGAAATAACTGACTCTTTGGAAGCCGTCGATAATTATTATACGCGATGCTGGTGAAAATAAAAGCGAATATGCTGCTTTCGGACAGCATGTTTCCAGCAAAATGCATGTTGTTTTACTATCCAAAATGATGCATCAAACTGAAAATTATAATTTTTAAGGAATACCTAATAAATTTCTTACTATGATTAGCCACTAATTGTTTTTTTACTACATACCTATTATATAATTTTGAAGTGAATTATATAAGATTGAAGTCTTGATAAATTTAAAAAGTACATAATAGTTACTCCTTATGATTAACATATTTAATAAACCTATGTTAACTTACCTTGATGTATTATTTTAATCCTTCTATAATAGCTGCACACACCTCTTGAATAATAGTAGAAATCGAAGCATCTGACACTCGGAACAGGTACATCAAACTTTTTAATGAATCTCTACTTGCCAAAAACCGTAGAGTTATCGCAAATCTCGCGATGGCGATGAAACAGGTATTGCTGTTCACTCATGGTTGTATCAAATCTTTTTATTTTTGGCCCAATTTTGTTTAAAAGAAAGTCAAAGTCGCCTTTTGAAATTCTAATAAAATTCTTGAATAATTTATAAATAACTGTAAATCGTCTACAGTTTCACGCCTATTTAAGTAAGGTCGAATCCACAATCTCTTCTTTTTCTGTTATTTTTAAATTAATATAAGCTGCTGCGACAAGTGTGATTTCGTCAGCCATTGTTGCCGGTATGTGTGGCCCGTTTAGGAGTCTGCATCATGGGCCATACTATTACAGACATATTGCAACACATGGCCCGGCCATAGATTGCTCGGCCATCATCTGCATTAAAACATTTTTGAGATGGCCGGGCAATTAGTTGTCAATAATGCAGCCATCAATTGCAGCAAAACATGGCCCGTTTAGAAGCCCCATTACAAAAAGACAATTAACTATAACCTATATTTTTATATTATAATATTGAATGTATAACCTTACTTTTAATGATTATCACGTTTCAATTTACGTTTATTGTCAATTAGTACAAGAGTAACCTTTAAACTGCCACCATTAAAAGGATCATTTGCATTTAATACTGCTGTTTTACTAATTAGACATTATAGCTTACTAAAATTGCGAAAGTTAAAGGTCAAGATAGCTTTAGTTTCATACGCTTAAAGTAGGCTTCGCTAAGGTTACTTAATAACATCAAAGCATATACTCAAACTCAAAAATATCTTTATTCACATAGGTAAACACGTACACTTATGAAAGTAAAAAAAAACAAATGAAATTAATTGCAAATTTACATTTACAACCAGTTCGCAAGTCATAGTCTATTGATAGTTTTTGTAATATAATGCATTTGAAACTGTATTATTTCGTCATTTGTATGTTAGTTGGTGAGTAAAAATGTTTTATATAAATTAAAAAAACGTTCTTAAAGCTTACTTATAATATTAATTAACAAGACGACTAAGCAGTAGGTATTTAGAAGTAACTTTAAACAATTTTGTGAATAGTCAGATTTTACTTGGAAAAAGATCTAATTGCTTCAACCTAATAAAGATCTTGCCTTTAAAAAATCTTTTGTCCACAGAATAGAAAAATATACTGAGATATATAGATAACAAGTTATCGTCAGCTAGCCTGTCACAAGTACGAAGCGTGTAGTTAATCATACTTAATTCATTTTACGTACGGTGTAAATGAATTCAGTTATTCTAAAGCGGGTATATATAGTAAAATTTCGAAAGGCCATTTATCAAATAGTCACCAATTTCCTTCTAGATTTCACACTAATTAAGACCATTGCAGTTCCGAGTAACAGATCAAGACTACTACTTGGAAGTATTTTAATTAGCTGAAAGTTTTTTGGCGAAGCAGGTAATTTAAGATAAAAACATAATACGTCTAAATGTTAACAAGCGGGCAATTTCTTTTTATTTCTTGTATTTAATTGTTAGCAATGAGAAAATTAGTTCACTACTTAAATGACGCGCCGTGTGTGGTAATAGGAATGTTATGTTGTGTAGGAACAATTTATGTCGTATATATTTTAAAGGCAATAATTTGATTTTGACCAACCTTACCCGCCGTCGCTGTGGCTTCCGGTATATAGGTTTTGGCTCTAGGCCCTCGGAATGATTGCTTCCGCCGAAACAATTATCTAAGGTCTTTAAAATTCAATAAAAACGACGCCCACGACGCCACATTTACAATAGATACATTATATCTATTGTAAATGTATGTGGTTTTTGATAGATATTTTTTCCAGATTCCGAAACTATTAAGTTACCTATTATAAAAATAATATTAGTTGCCTTAATATAAAACTAAGTCGTTTTCCGCAGTCTGGACATGGGATATTGTATGTGTCAAACATAAGCACGTAATCAAATATTATAATCTCAAGTAGTATTCATCTACGGCTATCAAAAAAGCATAATTTTTATTCATGGATCAGTGGCCACTACCAAACGTGTCTAATCAAATTAAATGTTTCTTAGATAATATGATATGAACATTTAGGGGCCGTTCGGATATCATTTCTCATAAGTTGTTCCGCTCCGGACAATACCATACAAAAATATTAACAAATGAACATATTTATTTCAATTGGCCGGTGTCTTGGGCGGTATATCAACGTATTTATTGCTTTATCTTCTGTCAAAGTGACGGTGGCGGCTCCGAGGGTTGTCTCCACGTCCAAAATGTAATGGAGATTAAATCAAATCATCAATTTTAATCAAATCGACTCACAAGTCATATATTGCTAGAATACACAGGTACAGTAATCTTTTATCGCGTTACACGTGTCAACGTTTTACGTCGGTATACGTCTCGCTAGGACAGTGTATAACGTCCTGCTTGTCCTTCACTATTCATAAAGACTCAATAACAGTTAGAAGAAATATAATTTACCGAATTTAGCAAATCTTTCGCTTATAAAATAAAATGTAAAAATTTAACTAGTTCAATTGTTTCATTTTAGATCTTCTTTAAAAAAATAGTATTTTAGCTGCAAATGAAATAATAATAATAATAATACCTGTTTATTTCAGTTAGTAACAATTCGTGTTTAGTTTCTATAAAAAAAATACTTTATATGACTCAAAACAAACATATATACAATACTCACTGTGGTTAACACAAATACATAATATATGCACTAGCGTTTAAACTAGGCCTAGCCTGTTTCTTCCAGTGTCATTAAAAAATTGGTTAAGTTAATTGTAGTTTTGCCATTTGTAATTTTATAATATTGCCATTAGACGTTTATTGGTATTTATTGTTTATGGAACTAAATGTAGGTAGAATTAAATTTAAGTTGTTGCAATTGGTTAGACTGGAGTAAGTGTGAACTTCGACAAAGATTTTTAAGTCTTGTCGATGAGAAACTTGGATATGAGATATGAATGTTGTTATTTAGTATGGAAACTAATATTTATAATTAAGATTTTCTATTTAAATTAAATTTTCAACAATATATTAAGGCTGAAGTCAGAAATCATTTGCAAGTCTCTGATTTTTTAATATTTCGATTAATTAAATCAAATAAAACTATGTTATTTTTTTTAAAATTTAGTAATTATTCCTATAAATAACATACAAATGTTAACAGTCTAATAAGATACCAACTGACACATAGCAAATCCTAAAATGTTAGTTTACCAGCCATGTAAGTTTCTTAGATTATCCAGAAATTCACTTGTGTCAACCCTACCAGCCAGGCGTCCGCAGCAGGGTGCCGAGCGATATTTATTGTGAAGACTCCAGCTTCAGACGGGCGTTTTTAAAATCAATGGGCTGTAACCCTTGTTTATTTTGTAACTGTAAATAAACATTACGATACCGCGGCACCAGCGGTGCACAGTTTGATAAGTAAGTACTTAATAATGCTAAAAGCGAGATATTTTATTGTACTTTCGGATGCCATAGAAGTAGTTGTTCTACGAACTATATATCACGAAAAGTTTTTTCTTATTTATAAAAAATAAAACATAAAAACCTCATCTGTTTCTTTTTACATTGTATAAACAATATTTGACGGAAAGAGACGATAGATTTTAAGAAAGTGCAACGTTTTGATTCAAATTTTATAAATAAGGGATTTGCTATATCATTAGTATGATGAAACACGTGATATTTTTTACAACAGGTACTTAAAATAAACGACGTTACATGAGGAATGCTTTTCACTTGAAACATCTGTATTTTTAATATTTTTCGCATAATCCCTAGGCAGCTAATAATATCAGTAAATAGCATTTAAACTCAGGTACTAACAAAAAATAAAGTATACTTTAAAAATTTACTTGGTCAGACGTTGTGGTTCCTTGTTTAATGTGCCTTTAGAAATCACTATTACAAATAACATACAATTTATTTGAAAGCAAACTACACTAAGTATTAAGTATTATTTCAACTAAAATAATTTAAAATAATTAAATTGCGTCACCTTTTGAACGACCAATACTTCGTATAATTTATTGTATTGCTTATGAAAGAAAGTTGTATGTTTCAATATTCTATTGAAATGACTTTCCACCCATTTGATTGGAATGTCGCAGAAATAACGGGGAACTATTTTCGTACGGCATCTTGGTACATCTTATAGAATTTCTATTGGTTTTAAAATATGAATCCGCTTTGGAATTCACTGACATTCATAACCGAAGCCACAGACCTCTTTAAGACAGTGCGATTTAATTCATACTGATTTTAGCAAAGCGTTTGACATACACTCACATGTTACATATGGAACACCATTACAGCTAACTTTTGGGAACATTATAATTATTAAGTAGTTTTTTCATTATATTAATTTGAGATCAAACTTTCTACGTCGTTACTCGTTGCTTCAGCTCAATTACTTACGGAGTACCGCAGGGATCACATCTGAAACCCGTTCTGTTTAATTTATTTATAAATAACATTACAAATCTTATTAGAAATAGTAAGCTTTTTCTATAATCCCAAACTATCGATCGTTATTAAAACGCAAAAAGATGATGAAACCTGAAGAAGACTTAAAAAAGGATGGTGTAACAATAATGAAATTACATTAATGACATATAAAATAACTGGTACTCGCGGACTTACCTGAATAGTAATACAATAACGAAGGTCAATTAAATTAAACATCTAGCTATTCTTCTAGGCTAGATGTTAAAGAACTAAAATAGTTCTAAATAATATAACTCAGCGTTTTTCAAGACAGTTTTTGCCGTGTACCTATTTCCGAACCAATTCGACTTAGGATCCTTCAAGAAAAGAGCATACCAATTTTTGAAAGGCCGGCGACGCACTTGCTAGCCTTCTGGCGATGTGAGTGTCCATAGGCGGTGGTATCACTTAACATCAGGTGAAGGCTCACCTGATTTCTTTTTTAACGTCCGTTTGACCAATGTTTTGTCCACCAACCAACGCCACTTTTTGTCTTGCGTAAATCGTTTTACATTCTTTCCCTTCAAGTTATCCATTACAGTATAAAAAAGTTAAAGCTGTGAATAGAGAATGTACATACAGATCTAAAACAATCTACTGAATAGAACTCAATAACTATTACTGTATTACAACACTACTCTCTTCCAGCAGTTTAACACTGCTTGACAGAAAAATACAAATTTTTACAGAAAAAAGACGAGCGCTTTAGATAAAACAGTGTAATAAGTTTTTGACATAGTTCTTGCTACAACTTAACCAAACAACGTATTTTATACTAAAATAATCGGGTTCTAATTACATACACCTTCAACTACTGTGTAATGTAAATTATTCCTTATATACAGTTAGTATATAAGGTATAGTTCCGTTACATAAAGACACAAACAGACTAAAATAAAGTACATTATTACTCAGATTCTCTACAAACTACATATTACAGTCTTACAATCTATAACGGGAACCAACGTTGCGCGCCATCTATTCGTATTACTTCACCATTTAACATGGGATTTTCAATTATACTTGTGACTAAATGTGCAAATTCCTCCGGTTTTCCTAAGCGTGACGGAAATGGTGTCATCCTTTTGATAAATTCTATCATTTTTTCGGGTAAATATGTAACTAATGGTGTTTCAAAGATACCTGCAAAAAATATTTATTGTAATGTACTTGCCATATTAATATTCATAATTTATAAAAAAAATTTAAAACCTTTTATTTTTACCTTTAATAAATATTATATATAATATTATTTTTTTTAGGTCTAAGCGTATGTAATGTTAGTTCAATGTGGTTATTGACCATACAAACATGTATTTTTGAAATAATACTTAATATTATACAATATACACTATGCCAAATATATAGAAGATTTAACTTTTGCTGTCACTTGAACACAAATGAAAGTAAAGTTGTAGCAAATGAAATAGCCAGCATATAAATTACCTGGGGCAATTGTCATAACTCGGATTCCTTGAGATGCTAAATCCCTAGCAATTGGCAATGTCATGCCTATAACAGCTGCTGTTGAGGCTGCATAAGCAGCCTGACCGATGTCACCTTCCATGGCTATTGTTGATGCTGTATTTACTATGACGCCCCGTTGGCCACTCTCAGATGGTTTATTTTTACCCATTAACCCAGCAGCTAGCCGTATTGTGTTAAATGTGCCTACAGTATTAACCTGTAAATAATTTAACACAAATATTTTAAAAACTGGTTTTTTTTTTTCAGATATCCTGTTGCCTATGCCTACCATAATAAACATTGGGAAAAAACCCAATAGAATATTCCACAAATCATAAATATAATAATTGACTTATCTAACAATAAGTTTTACCTCTAGTAGATAATTAATCAAAGTATTAAGAATATAATTATTTATTCTAGTTATTACTGTTATCTTTAATTATTCAGTTGAGACTGGTAAATTTTCTACTTCTTGGAAAGATAGTTTAGATATTCCTATTCCCAAACGGCCTCATCCGGCTACCTTTTTTGACTTCCCGCCCATTTGCATTCTACCATTCCTATCTAAAGCTTTAGAGCGCTATATAGACTCGCAGCTTAGCGGATTTCTGAATAAGAATTACATTCTAGACCATCTTCACTCGGGTTTCCGCCCGGGGCATAGCACGACTACTGCATTGGTTAAGATGACATTCGACGAGGGTTGGATGATGGGCAGCTCCCTGTTCTCACTCGGCTTGACTTTAGCAATGCTTTCAATGCTGTATACTTTGAAATTCTGCTTCGGTTGCTCCGTTCTTTAAAAATCTCTCCATCCGCTATTAACAGGTTAGAGAGCTATGTCAACGGTCGTCGCCAGCGTATTAAAATCAATGATACACACTCAGTGGAACAATGTAAGTTCTGATGTTCCGCAGGGTGGGGTACTATCGCGTCTTCTATTTTCTATCTTTATTAACCCCTTAAGCACGTCTTTCGGTTGATTATCACCTGTACGCTGACGACCTCCAAATTTACGTTCAGTCTACACTGGATCGACTTCCTCTTGCGATACAAACAATGAATGATACTCATCAAAATATAGCCAACTGGAGTAAAGACTTTGGTCTTAAAATTAATCCTGCCAGGAGTCAAGTAATTATCTTAGGAAGCACTTTCTTTATTTCAAGAGGCCAAGAGGTCAGGTCCCTGGCGTTTACCATGACGGCGTGGCTTTGGCTCTTAATAACAATGTTAAAAACCTTGGGGTCTTCTTCGTCCAAACACTATCCTGGTCAACACGTAAAGAAAATCAGCCGAAAACTATACGCCGCGTCTCATGCTCTGAGACGTCTTTCTAATTTCCACCCTATCTATGACGCTCATATTCTTCAACTTTTATACTCAATTATTTTCAATTCCAAAACCCCTTCTTATATACAAAATCATTACAAATTCTTAGGTCCTTCTAACTATATGCTACGCTCTTCCAAAAGATGTCTATTGTAAATTCCATCCCACAGCTTATCCTTTATAGGCAATTCATTTAGAATTTCCACCATTAAGCTGTGGAATAGGCTGCCCGGCTTCATATTTCAAAACTCTTCTAGATAAACATTTCCTATCCTGATCACTAGTGACCTGTTTAATTCTTGTATTTTCTCTTCTTTTGCATTACATCGCTATTCTCTATTCATGAAACCTTAACATTAGCTTTTAAGGTTTTAGTTAATATTCTATTTGTTTGTTGTTATCTGGGTTTAGGTTCTATATATATCTCTTATATATCTCAAATCAAAAAATCTTGCATCCCATCCCTTGTAATTTTATGTATAGTGTTATTAGTGTATCTTTCCAAGTAAGTTTGAATAAATAAAAATAAATATTATATATTATAAAAAATTAATGCATTAATTAAATACGATAAAATTTATGTTTCTATCACCAAAGCAGTTTGAAATCCAAGCAAGTATTATAATAATTTATTTCAAAGATTCTTCATTGACAAAACTCAACAGGTATATAACCCTTCTAAGAGTCATAGGTCGCTAGTTTGTGAAAAATAATTTTTAAAAACACATTTGTGAGTTAAGTTAAAATTGTGGATCTAATGTTGAATAGTTCAGAATGGGTCTGTGTGAGTGGGTTGAAATGGTAAAATAAATTCTGTAGTGCAAAGGGCACAAAACGCCACATGCCAAATTGGGTGATTGTGGGACAACTAACAAGTTATGATACTCAGGTATATATCTATATAGGTATATATATATCATAATGACCAGAAACTTGTAAAATGTAATCTGTAAATCATGCAACAAAATAAGAGAGATTTTAGTAATAAGTAAAACCTACATTTATGCATTTTTCAAAATGATCCAAATCCACACATTTGTCTTTATGAAAATTATATGTTTGATGAGACACGGAATAACCAGCACAGTTAACTAAATTATCTAATCGTCCAAATTTTGTTTTGGCTAAATCTAATGCTCTTTTAACATCTGCCTCTGAAGTCACCTGAAATATATTTTAAAACATCATAAATCTCATTGTTAAACACAAAGGTATTTTCTTAACACATATAAAACTTATTTCCCATACAAGTGAAGAGTCAAATTTTGAGAAATTCTTAAGCTTTTTACCAAACAGACATTCAATAACTACAGAATTACAGATACAGATCCAGAGTTTGAAGTTGTGTAGTTTTGAAGATTTTTAAGCTTTCAAGCTTTTGGTAAAACTACGAAATATTTATCAGTTGAGAAATACAAAATTAAATCTTCTCTAAGAGCAAACTTATCCAGCCGTTATCAGTTGAAAGTTACTTGAAACTATATGTAATACATTTACTTTGGAAAAGTTTATTTAAAATGCGTTAACATGACTATAAAGAAATAGTAGTAAAATGATACTTACACAACCAGTAGATACTAAAACATTTTCACCTATGGATTTGGCAACAATTTCTGCTCGAGTTCCTTGAACATCAAGGATAACAACTTTTCCACCAAGTTTTGCCAATGTTTCTACCGTGGCCTTTCCAAGTCCAGATGCTCCTCCAGTTACCAAAGATACCATTCCCTGAAATATTTAAGGTTATGTATTTGTTTACAAATTGTTATAAAAACTATTTTATGTGAACAATATATAAACCTTCAACATGTTTTATCTCTGATAATTTTTTTTAGTTTAAATCTTACAAATAAAGTAATATATAGTACATTTAATTTTTAAAATTTACTCAAAATCTATCAAGTTTTTAATTTTTGATTCAAACCGCGCTGTCTGTAGTCTGTACCCAATAACCAATTGACAATTCCACAGACGAAGTCGATGAACGGGATTCATCTGAAGATGATTACTTTTGTGTAATTTTCATTATTTAAATTATTGCTTAATAATAATAAAAAAATCCCGAATTCAGGAACACATCACAAAATGCGTATATAACAAACATTATAACATGTCCTTTTCCTCACTTTCGAAAGTTTAAGTATCTTATGGCCTATGTACTAAGTTCTTTGTGGAAGCATTAGCTATATTTAGTAATAGAAAATTTAATTCTAATATTATTTGTCTTTAAATGATCACAACAATCGACGAGGCTAGGTATTATCCTCTTACGGTAGTCTATAGACTTCTTAATCTATGAACACTTCATAGATAAAGTTTCACTACCCCATAAAGTGTTTCCTTTTCCGGTTTTCCAACCCAAGCTCGGGAAATGAAGAAAATCAATAGGTGTAATAGTCAATACTATGTAGTCAATATTTATTTAATTCCTTGAGTATAAGTAATGAAAGTTTCAAAAGCAGTGGCTCAAAGTCGTCAAATAAACACGAAACGAAATACAATCCTTACTTATCTATACAAGAAAGGTCCTTTTTTGTATCAGTCTTTATAAGTATGGCTAAAGTAGAGCAACCATTGTTTATTTTACCAAAGAAACGAAATGGCAAGAAGCAAAACTCGATAGGTGGGCACGTTGACCACATCATCACTGTTCAGGTACATATTATAAATAAAGATTACATATATTCATCCCTAAATATCCTATATTTTTCTGTTTTTTTTTTGTTTGTGAGTTACAACTACTATGTTATTATATTATTACATATCCTAACAATATTTTTATTTTTGCAGGGAGCTACAGATACAGAAATTCCATCAAAATATAAAAATGGGTTATCACCAGTATCTGAACATGTCGCTAACGGGATAATCCACTCTACAATGGAAGGCCTCAAATCAAACATGAAAATTAACTTGCCCATTATCAATGATGTTAATGATGAAGATATTACAGATATAATCACTGAATCTAAACCATGTCTGCAGAAAAATGGTTACCAACCTTTAACTTTGAATAATAGTAGAGAAATTATTGATCTTTCACCTATCTATGAAAACTCTTCAGATGCATGCTCTAGTCATGGAGATTTGAGGGATGAAAATGAAATACAGAAAAGTTGCAGAATGTTAAATTCTGACACCAACGAAAGTGCATGCCCAACTCCTAACACCCTCTCTCAAACCCATTCAGAAGTGAGTTTAGAAATGGGTACAATGACTGATAGCCTCAAAAATAGTGCTAAGAGAAAGAAGAGAGTTAACATTGTTTCAGGTATTACCGAGTCAGAAAATACCGAAACGGAGATCACAGCCTTAAGAGTGGATTCCGAAGCATCTCTTACTACCAATTGCTCATTATCAGAGAGTAAAGATGGTTACTTGACCATGACTGGTACTATAAAACGTGGTAAGAAAAAAGGTCAAAATGTAGATGTAAAACTAAATATATCTCGTGAAGAATTGGAAATTATAGAGGCATCAATAGTTGCAGATGAGTTAAGTAAAATGGATGTGTCTCAATGCTCACTGTATAATGGTCCACATATATTCTTATTCAGCCTCCTCTGTATACCAATTGTTGTCTGTATTTCTGCTGGCTATTCATTTTATATGGGTACTCTGGCTTGGTACAATATTTTTTCACATGTTACTGAAGAGTATACATGTGTTAAAAAGATGTTTTTGGCACCAATAGTAATTTTATCATACCCATTTCTAATTGTTATCTTTACAATTGGCCTAGGACTTTATGCAGGTATAGTACAATTGACATTTAGTGGAGCAAACTGGTGGAAAGATGTATGTGACTTTGAGAAAGGTTTTTATGGTTGGTTGTGTAATGTATTGGGCTTGGCTGAGTGTAGTCCATATGAGGTTGTAATTCTAATGGATGTCAAACCATAACAATGCTCAAGCATTTAGAAACTTCCTTTGATACAGCAACTTACGACTGATAACATATTGTTTGAGATGATTTGTGGTGAATACAGATTTAAACCAAACACACCCATTACAAAGAATTATTACTTATCTAAAAATAGGTTTATTAACATTTTTATGAAAAGAAAACCTAGAGGAAGTTAATTTAATATAAAAATAAACACTGCCTTTGCTTAAATACATTTTTAAGGATTTTCTTACGTATCGTATAATTTTTGACTTAAGAATAATTTTAAATGTGGGAGAGAAGTATGTTGAAATTGGGATCAAAGTATGTTGAGATTTCTTTGGAATGAACTTTATAGATTAATCACCTCATGCAATTCTTATAAGATTGCATTAGATAAGACAAATTCAAAATCTTCCTGCTCAGCTTCCCTTTTATACTTTGTGTATATATATATGTACTATTTTTAATAATTTAGGAATAGGTTATCAATATTGTCCATATCATTCATTAGATATTGTCACTTAGTTTTCACACTTGGTTGTGTTTTTATTTGTGATAACATAAAATCTCTAATAGTTATTTATATGATCTTGAATAAATATATGAAGTAAATAAAAAAAATATCTAAATTGATGAAAATATCTTAAATTTATGTAAAAGTACTAAATTACTTATATTATTTGAGAACTTTTATTTTAATATATTTATTCAATGAATTTTGCGCACAAAATATATAACTGGATTGTCATAATTATATGAATAGCTTTTTGCAGAATGTAACATATACTCATGTTTATCAAAGCTTCCAGCATATAAATTTAGGCTAATTACTTGATGTAACCAGGAATGAAAAGAATATGGTATTGCTTATCAGATTTATTGATCTCTATACATTGCTGTTATATACTATAAGTAGTAAGATCTCAATAATATACACATCATCAACAGAACATAAACAACATTTATATGAAGACTGATGTATTCTAGTCACTATTGTGTCCATTTTCTACAAATAAATATTTTATAAAACAAAATTTGTTTTACTAAAACAGTCTACACTATCTAATATACAAAAATATTGGAACTATACTCAAACTATTTCATGACTTTGCTGGATTTTCGTTATCTGGAGGTTGTTTAAATTTAATTTCTGTGTCTAATCTTTCTTTTGCGCGAACTATTTTAGATTGCAAATAAAATGATCCACCTTTAGCCTTATCATTAACACTGAACAAATGTTCGAAATTTTTATTGAGTTTCTCCGAGTCTATTTTCTCTAAGTTTAGAATTTGCATGGCTTCCTCTAATGTGAGGCCTGATGAAGCGTTAGCTGCTGCCCGTCTTGCTCCCTGAGGTCCACCACCAGCTCTTTTTGCTGCTTCTTGTGACGCAGCGATTTCTTGTTTCAAAGCTCGAGCGAAAGCTTTTCCAACCACTTGGGCACCCAAAACAATTATTTGAGCAATATATTTGGCCATTTCTTTTTCGATTTATTAAATACTAATGTTATATCTGTTCTCATTACGGCACAGCAGATCGATATTTATTTGCCGATTGAGGTTATAAAAATAAGAAAAATATTATTTTTTGACAATGACAACTACGTTTTAAACTTGATCAGAATCAAAGATGTCAATTTGTGAAGAGGTTTGTCAATAATATATAAAAAAGATCCATCAGGCATTAAGGTTCATTTCATTTTATTTCTTTCTTTATAGTACAGTTGCATTCGCTACCACTACCTTATAGTAAAAATCTTAGAATTATAATTAATATTAGGATTTAATAAGCTAAAATTAACAGTAAAATTTGTTTTGGTTACATGAGAAACATTGACAAAGTCACTAACAAAATAGATTGACAATGTCATAAATTTATGGCTGATGGTTTCAAGCAAGAAGTTTACATCATTCACTCGCACTATTTTAAAATATAATCTTTTAGAAAATCTGGTGTTTTACCGAAGCGGCTAAATCTACGAAGTATTGGCTCCAGCGGGGGTGATAAAGGTAATTCGGTCTCTAGCTCTCTGCTATTATCAAGTACCTGAGGTACTGTCTCATAAGATGAAGGAATCTCCAAGTTTTGTTCAAGAGGTTCTGGGTCCAAGTTTTGGTCTTCTGTTTCAGGAAGTGGTTCTGCGACGTTATGATAATCAGTAGTGTATTCATTATCTATTCGCAGATTTACCCCTTCTAAACCCAATGATGTCTACCAAGTGTCTACCAATAAGCAAATGTGTAAATTTCTTCAATGATTCCACAATTGCGTACGCTTTTTTTTTCAATGGTCGAATGGTTTTCTTCGCTTGAATTAAAAGGTCTTGAGAAAAAAGCCAGTGGTCTGGAATTTTGCGTAAGTACTGCTGCAATGGAATGATCGGAAGCGTCGGTTTTGACTGTAAAAGGTATATTTTCATCAATTGCATGTATAGAAGCCTTTGCGATATCATTTTTCAGGCCTTCGAAACATGTAATTTGCTCGCTTGTGAGCGGAAAAATTGACATATTAGCAAGTAAGTGGATACGTTCAGAAAAGTTTGGAATCCACTTATGTGCGAACATGCCGAGTGTCCTTCTTAAGGTCGGTAAATCGTTTGGTGGAGGTAAATTAATCAGTGGCTTGAGTCGTTCACTTTTAGGTTTAATTATGTGATTATGAATAGTATAGTCAAGAATAATAATTGACTCTTGAGAAAATTTGCAAGCCGTATTTCTTTGCGGCATTCATAAAACTTTCTAAGTTATGATCGTGTTCTTCAAGAGTACGGTACGGAAATTGTTATATCATCAAGATACGCATAAGTGTTTTGAAGCTTTTCTTTTCTTATAATCCAATCAATTATTCGTTAGAAGATTGAAACACCATTTGCTACTTCAAAAAAAATACGCCTGAACTGGTACAAAATTCCCAGCGCTTCAAAAGCATTAAATTTCCTTTCTTCGGGTAGTATAGGTACTTGACGGTACGCGCTTTTCTTATCTATTAGGCTGAAAAATGTATTCTTTCTTACTTTCGAAACCAAGTCCTCAATGTTTGGTAAAGGATACATGTCGAGTTCTGGGTAACGATTAATTGTCTGAGAGTAATGAATGGCGTCTTCTATGAGTTTCGCTTTTTGTTATTAGTACTTGGGCCCTCCACGGTGATTTATTTTCTTCAATCACGCCCTCTCCTATAAGTTTTCTGATCTCTTCCTTAAAAAAAATCATTATCCTCATTGCTGTGCCTTCGAGACTTAATAGCAATAGGTTTGCAGTTGGGAGATACGTTTGCAAAAAGCGGTACAGCTGGTGCTGAAGCTTCAGCTACATTACAAACTTTTTGTGAATGTTTCAGCCCACCGAAAGAGAACTCTAGCGATGAATATTCTTCGAGAACAACATGACGGATAATTATGTCAGCACAAAGTTCTTTTGGGCCAACAGCATTTAACGACACAGTATTGAAGCTTTGAGAGTTGATCTCTGCAGTTTCTAGAGAGAGTGCTTGGTTGTAAGCTTGATTGTTAGAGTTAAGTTAAGGTTAAGAGAGTACATACTCGTGAGAATAACAAGCTAATACGTAGTAGAAACAACTAATATCAGCGCATACACAAATTCAAGTATGACCAGTCACCAAAAGTAGCACTCGTTCACGAGTATGACGCATGGCCAGCCATCGGCCGCCTTGCCATATTTAAGGAGAGAGACAACGCGACGCATGAACGCCGCCACAAATGAAAAAACATGAGATTTTGATATGGCAATTTCGCGGACCAATAAACATTAAGTACGGGATCTGTGTATCGCAGCTGAGATTTTGTGATTGTCTTCTTGAAATTGAATGTTATTGTGAAAATTTCGAAAAAGGTAATTCGATCTCAAGCGAGAAATATTGTTTTCAGTCATAAAATAAAGGAAGAAAGAGGTGAAAATCACACTAAATCTTTATTTTATAAATGCGAGTGGTAGACTTCATCGGTAAGTTTGAGTGGTTTTGATACTTTTAGTTTATTTTATATTTTTCTTCGGTACTTAATTGTGATTTCTTTAGAGAGGTTATGGTGGGTGAATGGTAGCTGATTTCACATCGAATGATGGTGTTTTCTTTTGGTAAAAAGAACAAAGGAGGAAGAAGGAAATCAACTAGATACCTACATGTTATTGGGAATAAAGTAAAGGAATATACCGCTTGGAAGAAAATTCCAACAGTAATGAAACTACCACACATACTTCTGTTACAAAAATATTAAGTAGTAATCCCTCTCACTATGCATCGTAAGAGGACTCCTGTGCCCTTCAGTAGCATATAGACTGATGATGATGAGGGATACTCAAATGGTAGTTCTATTTGAGTAACCTAACAAATGTTATTAGCTTTACAGAAAATTTTAAAGAAATTGGTTTTGAATAGGTTAAATGCCAATCAATTTAAAACATGACAAAATTATTAAGATCTATGTATGTCATTTATTAAGACAAGAATTAAATTCACAGTTATGTTCAGTGAATAAGTGTTGCCAAATATATCAAAGATATTGCAGGTCCATCTAATAGTATTTCACTTGGAGCGAGGTGGATCATTGTAAATGCTGGTGGAGAAAACGGCTTTTTCCCAAATTGATGTCTAGTGTACAGGTCAACAAGTGTATCCGCTGACTTCCACCTCGATATGAATAAAGACAATTTAAAAATGGGTGACACAGAAGCTAATTCAAAATCTAACAAGATCATTTTTTTAAGAATTCTGTGTTAATATATGTATTAACTGATTTGCTTCATTATGCCCTAAATCATTTAGGGCATAATGATGCAAAAAATTAGTGATAAAAATGTAAATAGACCTTCAAGTGACATAAAATTGTTAACAGTGCAGAATATTGCCGAAAAACTTGTGAACATATAAAGAAAATTTAAAACGATTTCATCAAGCAAGATGAGCTATAATAAATACTGACGAAGAAAAAGAAATGCAAATGGAGTGCTTGGAATAGTTTTCTAGTTCTTAATGAGGTTTTAAGTTATTTGTATGATTAAAATGAACCAGTACATGAAGTAATTTACGATTATTTATTTTTGATGACTTAATATTCTATCTTAAAAACCCAATGTATAACAAAATTATTTCTAAAAATAAGTATATATTCACGTTCAATAAAACTGTCAAATACTGTATACTGTAGTATTAAGATCATTAAATCCAACTTTCCCAGTATCGCACACAAAAAAAATCATTTCCCTATATGACCTGAGATTCCGGTAGAACTATATCCCTGAAATAACGTGTAAATATTAATGAAGGGATATACTAGTCTTATTTTCGAAGTCACAAACTAATAAAGGAGATATATAACGTTAGTTTTATTTTATTTAGACTTAGACTGTATGCAGTAGTTTTCTAATCAATAAACGGCACACAAGTTAAAAGGAACTGGGCTAGATGTTACAGAAAGTAAGAGAATGAAATCATATCATATCATAATAAATAGATGTTATAAGGTTTCCATTGAGGGCTCAGCGTTTATATTTATAACGGCTGAAAAGTAAGTAGCATCAAAGCGAGAGAACAACCTCACAACTTTCCTTGCGGTCATTTTTAAAAGATTTAAATCAGGCATGGGATCTAAATAAATAAGCCTAGAGAGTACCAAGAATATTTGACATTTATTAATTAATAAGCGTTATTGCAAAGTTTACTATTGTTTAAATTAATAACGTTTTAGGTAAACCTGAATTGACAAAAGTGAATCTTTTTATTTCGAATGTGACACTGTCAAATAAAACTTTACTAAATAAAAAATATAGAATATAGCTAAAAAGGTTGTCAGCATTTGTGTTGTGCCACAGTTATCACTTATAGTCTACTAACAACTGTCAATTTTGTTTTCACGCTTCGTTATTGACTGATGAGAAGAAGCGCGGGAAAGTTCGAACAAGGGCGCCTTTTTTAAAAAAAATTAAGTTAAAATAATACAAATTGTTATTGTTGTAAGTTTTATTTACTCAAAAAGTGTGATTGTGTGCCGCGATGTCCCGCGGTAGAAAAAGGCGTAAAAAAAAGGAAGATGTCGAGGGAGACTCCGAGGAAAGCGCTGCGGTGCGGGACTCTGAGTCTGACTCCATAATTTCCGAGGAAGATGTAGATAAGTATATCCCATTTAAAATACCTAACTACGTCCGCTTCTATCCCGAAGATGGTGGCAATTTTGAATATATTGTATTTCTAGAAAGTTCTGACAGAGACAAACCAATTGGCTCGAGAGACATGATGTCTCTCGCCAACGCAATAAAAAGATACAACAAAGGCGTAAAACAATTAAAAAGGATTAATAAAACAAAAGTAGGAGTGATTTTCGAGAGACCAGCTTTGGCTAATGCAGCTCTTAGCAATAAAAAGTTTCTGGATAACCACAAACTTTTCGCTAGTATACCAGCTGCCGCAACTGAAACAACTGGCGTTATTAGTCACGTGCCTATAGATCTATCAAACAAACAGATTTACAGCGCTTTGACCAGCACAAAAAATATAGTCTCAATCAGACGCTTCATGCGTAGGACTAACGAGAACGGTAACATCAAATATGAACCTACAAAAACTGTGTCCATCACATTCTCTTGTCCAAACTTACCTGAGAGTGTTGACTTAAATAGTTGGAGATTTGAAGTTCGTGCCTACATACCTCCAGTAAAACAGTGCCTCCGTTGCTTGAGATATGGTCACATTGCCAAATTTTGTAAAAACGCTGAAAGATGCTCCATCTGTGGAGAAGGTCACAACTTTAAATCTTGCAATGTTAACCCCAAAGAGGCCTCTTGTTGCCATTGTAAAGGGAACCATATTTCAATATCTTCTATATGCCCTATCAAAAAAGAAAAAATTCAGCAAAATAAAGATAAATTTCAAAATAAAAGTTATGCACAAGCTCTTAATAGCACTAATTTTCCCTCACATAGTAAAACAGACCAATTCCTTTCATTACTCAATTCAGAAATAATACTTAAAACCATTACTGAATCACTTGTTAAATTAATCACCCTCAACAGGACCAATGAATCCAAAATTTGCTCTGAAACGATAAAAGATGTTTTAAAAGATTCTTTCAAAAAGCAGAATAGTAAACAATCTTTAATTATATCCTAATGGATACTTTAAATATAGTACAGTGGAATGCTCAGAGTATATTGCACAATCAACATATTTTCAATCATTTTCTATTGGATAACAATATTCATGTGGCCATTCTTTGCGAGACTTGGCTTAAACCTCATCATAAATTTAAATTGCGTAATTTCGATGTAGTAAGACTAGACTCAGGAAACTCTCACAATGGTGTAGCCATACTTGTACATAGATCTATCTCTTACTCTAATGTAAATACTGTTTATGATAATTCTCTTCAAAATATAGCTATTAAAATTAAATATTCAAATTGCAAGGAATTAACTATTGTAAGCCTTTACAGCCCAGGTAATTGCAGCCCTCCTTTTTCACCACATAAACTGAATAATTTAATTAAAAGCCTCCCTGAACCAATTTTCTTGGCGGGGGATTTTAACTGCCATAATATAGTTTGGGGCAGCCAAACCTCTGATTGCAGGGGCAAAGACATTTTAGATGTCATTCATAAAAACAATTTAGTCCTACTTAATGATGGCCGTGTTACTACAGTCGGCTCTCACATATGGAGACCTAATGTCTTGGATTTAACCATAGTCTCTCCCTCCATCTCTTTACAATGTGACTGGATGGTCTATGACGATCCATTAGGCAGCTATCACCTCCCTGTAATAACAAAAATTCTACTCAGTTTTAATAATTCTTATTCTATAGATATACCTGATAGTAATCCTCTCCCTTCTTCTTGTAATTTAAAATTAGTTGATTGGGATCTATATTCCACTAAAGTTGATTCGTTATTACATAATTTATCCCTAAATACTCAAGATCCTATTTTAACATACAACAATCTTATTAAATGCTTAAACAGGGCTCTATCAGAATCTCTTCCTTTCTCTTCATCTGGTCATAATAATTCTCGTTTAAAACCAAACACAAAAACAAAAAGAAATTCACTTCCATGGTGGAATTCAAATTGTTTTAAAGCTCTCACAGATAGTAAAAATGCATACTTACAATTCAAAGAAGACCCAACTGAAGAGAATTATATAAACTTTAAAAAGCTTCAAGCTAAGAAGAAATACATAATTAGATCTGAAAGAAGATTAAGTTGGAACCAATTATGTGAATCCTTTAACAGAACTACACCTATTTCAATTATTTGGTCACATATGCGTAAATTTAACAAAACTTACTCACCTTTGTCTTGTTTTGTGTTTGATAACAATTATGATTGGATTATTCATTTCCTCAAAAAATACACTCCAGATACTGTTGAGCCAGCATCCCACTTTGACAATCAAGATTGGTCTTGCCCTAATCACAGATACTTTTTGGAACCATTTTCATTTGCCGAATTAATGTCAGCAATATCATCTAGAAGAGACACAACAGCCGGTTTAGATGGTATTCCATATAAAATGCTAAAGCACTTATCAATTCAATCCAAATCAGTACTTTTAAAAGTTTTTAATCGTCTTTGGGAACAAACTTTGATCCCACACGATTGGAAGATTGATTGTTTAGTGCCCATATTAAAACCTAATAAAGAGAAATTTCATTTTAATTCATATAGACCTATTGCTTTGACTTCTTGTGTGGGGAAAATATTTGAACAACTATTGAAACAAAGATTAGAACATTTCATAGAATTAAATAAAATATTACCTTCTAATCAATTTGGGTTTAGAAAGGGCAGATCTTCTAGAGAGAGTATTGCCCATTTACATTTGGACATCTTTCAAGCATTCAAATCCAATAATGTTTTGGCCAGTGTATTTTTTGATGTAGTAGGGGCTTTCAATAACGTAAATCATCATATTCTGTCTTCAGAGCTTGTTTCCATTGGTCTGCCTGTAAAGGTTGTGCAATGGATATTTGAGTTCTTACATGGTAGAAAAGTTTATGTTAAATATCATAACAGGCTTATAGGCCCACGTTTCTCCTATAAAGGCACCTGCCAAGGCAGTATTTTAAGTCCTTTAATCTTTACACTGTATATTCACAAACTTAACTTAATTTTAGGTCCTAAAGTAACTAACTTACAATTTGCAGATGATTTAGTGGTATATTACTCTGATGCCAACTCTAAGAATATAGCTTCCATATTAAATTCTAGTTTAAAAAATTTACATACCTATTTTAATTATCTTGCCTTAGACATAAGTATAGAGAAATCCAAAGTATTAGTATTCAATAAAGGAAGGCCTTTTCAGGTCAAATTATATTATGATAGTACAGAACTCCCAGCTGTAACCGAAGCTAAGTTCTTGGGTGTGTTGTTTCTTAACAACGTATCCTGGGGTAAATATGTTGATTGTGTAACTGACAGAGCTACAAAGGCACTGAATATTTTGAGGTCTCTTGCTGGAACATACTGGGGCTCTGATCCTAAAATTCTTTTAACTCTATACAAATCTCTTGTTCGTAGCCACTTTGAATACAGTTTCTTTTGTTTTGCTTCAAATAACCAACTGCTTCACAAATTGGATGTCATTCAAAATCATAGTCTTCGACTTATCACTGGGGCAATGAGAACAACTCCCATAAATTCACTCCAAGTTGAATGCAACACTCCTCCACTATATTTAAGGTTTCAATATCTAAAAAGGAGATTTTTGCTAAAATTACTTTCTATTAATAATCACTCCCTTATTAACAAACTTACTCATCTGAACAATAGTTTGCATATGAATTCCCCTCTATCAAGCAACTATCCCTTTCTTTTGCATGAGCTCCCCTTCTTGTTAAATTTGGTCAATCAGCACAACATCTTTAAATCAGATAACTGGGTTTGCTATACTAAGAGCTATGAAAGTATTATGCATAACATCAGCATAGTTATAGACAATAAACTGAGAGATCGACACGAAATCTATAATGTTATATCTCAATATCCCAATTATAAACACATTTACACAGATGGCTCAAAAAAGGAGGATAAGGTTTCAATGGCATTCTATATACCAAGTTTGAAGTTTGGACGAGGTACTAAACTAAATGAAAATTTGAGCATATTTTCTGCAGAAGCTCTTGCTATTGTTTCTGCATTAAAATTCATTGAAGATCGTTCCGAAAGATATTGGTTAATCATCACAGACAGCATGAGTGTTCTAAAAGCTCTGCAAAATCATCAATTCAGTGCTAAGTCAAGCTATATTATCACCGAAATAAGATACTTATTGTATATGCTATTTAAAAGAAATTACAGTGTGGAATTCTTATGGACGCCCTCGCATATAGGAGTTGCAGGCAACGAGCATGTGGATTTCCTTGCACGTGCGATTGTCGACAGTGACAGCGGCAGCGCTGCTGACAATGTTGCCATTCCGTACACAGATTTACTACCACTTCTAAAGTCAAAACTTAATCAGGATTGGAAAGATCTTTGGCAAGAAAGTTTAGCGAGAAAAGGCACTTGGTACGCTGCAATCAACCAAGATATTGGAATACCATGGTTTTGTAAATCCAGCAATTACAAAAGCAGAAGATTTTATACAACACTATGCCGCCTTAGATTCGGACATTGCAGATTTAATTCACATTTACACCGCATGCGCATTATTATGTCTCCCTCCTGTTCGTATTGCAATTCAGACGTTGATCAAACTTTAGACCACATATTCTTCGAATGCTCTGAATTCCATATCCAACGCCTATGTTTGTCATCTAATCTGTTAAACTATCACATAAGACCTGAAAATATTCCGCGCTGTATTCAAGACTTGCTTATGAACCATGATATATATGATACTATTTATGAATTTATTTCTAATACGGTTCAAGAAATTTAAAAGGATTGTACTCCTAGGATTGACTAATTGGTTTGAATGGACATATTTTTGGATTTATCTTAAGATCGGATTTGAAACAAGCACCTGAAAATTTAATAATTTTTACTTGGATTCTACTATTATTGCTTATGGATTTGACTTCGACCAATTCAAAACGTCGAAAAAGTGATTTAGGCTTATAAGATCGAGATTAATAAGACATGACAACAATAAGACAAGACATGGCTTCGGCCTTACGATGAAGAACAATGAAGACGTGGCTTCGGCCTTTAAAACTACCAAAATTTTCCAATTACTACCAAAAATAAGACCTGGCTGTATGGACTAAAGTCCTTTGCCTTTCCCATTAGGGATAAATTGAAAAAAAAAAAAAAAAAAAATATTGACTGATGAGTGACGATTATTGCACTTTATTTTTAAAACTGTAAGTTTGCAAATTTTCTTCATTCACATTTGAGGAACTAGGAAACGCAGGACGTTATAACTGTTACTCTCAGTTATTATAAAGTACCTACAACGTTGTATCAAATTTTGCACCTGTACGCGAAGCTAAACGCAATAGAATCAGAATGACTTTGGGAACATACAACAGGCATCAATCAGTAAAGAAGAGGTGATTTTTTGCTTTTGTAGTATTATTTTTATTTTTTTAACTTGTGTTTTTGAATTTTGAAATCATTTTTCCACAGGCAAGCGAAACTGGCAGCCGCTTTTCCCCAAGGGATAAAGTGCCAAAAATGCCTGGAGTATGGGCACTGGAGCTATGAATGTACCGGAAAGCGCAAAGTTCTGGTTCGACCCTCGCGCACTCAGATTTTGAAAAAAAATTTGAAGGCCAAAAAGGACAAGTGCAGGTAGGCTTCGAGAAACTTTAAATTTTAGTCTACCTACATTATATACTAAAAATCTAGTTCTAGAACATTCAATCAGTTATTTTACCTACTTCTATTTTATAAAATATCTTATTTCAGTGTTAAGTACTTGTCTTTCTTGGATGTATTTGTTATCAATAATATTTTAGATATTCTAAATGTAGCAGTAGATTACTTCATATTTATTTCTGTAATACTTACCTTCATATGGCATAAAATATTTTTTTGTAGCTTTCTTATTTTGGATTTGTAAAATTTGAATGCTTTACAGTGGTGGCAAATGTGATCTTCCTACTAAAAAGAAGCGCAACAACTGTCAAAACTGTTCAGATGATGGCTCCACATCGGAATCGGAATCATCTAACAGCTCATCTTCAGATAGTGAGTCAGACAGTGGCAGCGAGAATGAAAGTGGTAGCAGCAGTTACTCGGACAGCAGCAGCGGATCAGAATCTGACTCGGATAGTGACTAATTGTTTGTAAAGTTATACTTCTATATGAGCAGTGTAATATGACATCTTAATTTTTTATAATATTTTTGTAATATTTTCCTTATAAACATGTATAGACATTCTATTATTCTTTTAACAAAAATTGAGAAAATATTAGACTTATCAAACATATCAGTATAATCATTCAAAAACGTTAAAGTTCATTTTGAGAAGTATTTCTTTAATAATCTTTTTCTAATAACATTTCATTTCTTTCTTACTATTTCTTCTTATTTAGACATTGCTCATTAGTTGAATAATGCTGGTCATTTAAAAATATGGATATTTTTTTATTTATGCAGACTTGATTGTTTTATTATAATTAGAATTTAGCATGTTGATGAATGTTACCTGATTTAGTGTTTATTGTTTAATGATTGTATTATTATGGCTCTAATGATGGAATAGTTTTGACATTAATGGGAAAATTAGGATTTCCTTCCATGAGGATAAATGCAATTTGTGTTAAATTTTATGAACCATTGTTTGATTGTAAATTATTGTGTCAATAGTTCTTGTAGGAAGGCACAATGTACAGTAATATTTATAATTAATAATATGAGTCTCAATTATTTAAAAAATATATATGAATGATTTTAGAGTTTAACTCTGGTAGTGTAAAAGAGGCTTTGTAATTAATGCTAATTTTATTTTGTTAAGACTGTATGTGTAAATTTCTTAAGATAATGTTTAGATTTAAAAGTCATACAATTTTGATGTCAAGATATGAAATAAAATAAATGATTTGTAAATGTGGTTTCATTTTACATTTTAAGTACCTGGATGACCGTGAAGTATTTTTTTTATAAATTGTGTCTTTGGAAATTATATTTAAGTACGAATTACATACTAATAAAATGATGAAATATGAATAATATTTTTCGATCTTACAAAAAAAGTAAGTTTAAGTTAAATAACATTTTCTAGAAATGATTCCAAGCTAGATCGATTTATCGCCCCCGAAACTTGTGTAAATTTCATGAAAATCGTTGAAGCCGATTCCAAGATTCCAATTATATATTATGTATATATACAAGAAATAAGAATTGCTCGTTTAAAGATAAAAGTGTACATAGGCACAAAATGTATGTCATACAATTGTTTGGTATCAGGGCACAGTTGACAGTATGACATTTCAGAAATAGCTATATAATTATAACAGTACACTTTACTTAGGCTTTGCTTTGATTGATTTTATGTCTAATTATAGCCTAAAGCTATTTAATGGTTTAGGTAATAGCGATGATCGTTTTTTAGATTAAGTACTTAGTAATATGTCTAGTATTAATGTATCAGCACCCTCCGACTCGTTAATAAAAAAAACGCGAATCATCCTAACTTATAGTTAGTACCTTTTGAATATACTGAAATATCTTGTTATGCGAACAAGAGGTAACACCAAATTAAATTTAATATAAAGCTGACTATGTGTTTTACAAAATTGGAATGATAGCCTATGCGCTTATGATAATGGATGATATATATATATATATGAAATTCTTAACACTACTATAAATAAATTTGTTCCTAAAACCAATGATTTTCTCAAAGAGCAAGCTCTTTGACTCTGTATCCCATAATCTCCAAGGCCATGCAATTCAAACAAACCAGAATATTAAAATTGTCTTCCGGTACTCATTCGTTATGTCTAAAATCAGCAATATTTTCCATATTCCTTCTGCCAAAACCAATCGGACTGAACAATACTTAGCCGGAGCTGGATATATTCAGTAGTGGGCTGATCGGTTATAGAGAAAGCGTTGAGTCAGTGATTTTCGCTGTTTTGCTGATGATTTTTTTTGCCAAAAATTTCTGGTAATTTTATTTAATTGTGTGCTTATTTTAACTTATGTTTTAATTGTATTTTTTATAACACTTATGTTTACTTCAATTGTCATTCATTTTAGATGGAAGATTTTGTAAAATATGCCCTAGATTTAGTACTATGTATGATGTGGTAAAGTTAATAAATAAATAACTTTTAGTATTTTAATACTTAATACATCATAAGCCTTCCCAGGGGTATTGAATACATGGAGCTGTAATAAAAATCATTTTATGCATCACAAATTTATTTTCAAACATACAAAAATAATCCTAATACTTAAAATGCTTAAACATACAATTTGAAATAAGTAGAAGGCACAAATTTAAACGGTGGGTATGTTTAACATATTTAATTTTGTACTATGGTCTCGGCTGTTCAGCCTGTACAACAATACTGTGATGTAGAATCAAGGCGGTCATACATCATAGGCTCGACATATAGAATTAAAAACATTTTAAAAATTAATAATGAGATTTATGTGGGAGATTGCTATTGTATAAATTAAAAAATATTTTTTTACTAGGTAAATTATTTTACCTGTTTAAAACCATGATTTAATTATACCACTTCTAAAATTCTGTTAAATTACTGTTAAAAGCACAAGCTTTTATTTAGATAACTTCACCATCATTCAATTGAATTATAGATAATCAATTAAAGAGAAGATGGAGAGTTGATTTGTCTCATCTGTTCTACGTTCTTGGTATAAGAACTGGAAGTAAATTAAGAACCATTAATTTACTAACGATCATAAGTGTAAACTAAGTTACCTATATGAAGAAATGATATTTGAATTTATCAATTGGGAGTCCTTTTTATAGCGCTTGTGATGTGAGTATGAAATGAGTGTCAAACGACATACAAAAATTGCTTTCATCATCTAGGTTTAGATTTTTTTTACTAAGATTTAAGAATATGGCTTAAAGCTGTGTCCATAATTTGTTCAGTTTTTGACTAGGTATACAATATTGTATATTTGGCGGAATACTAATTTGGTCAACGGGTTCCCATTTTGTTTCGAAGGCAGTTAAAATTCTATTACAAAGTCTATGGATAAGAAATTATTAGCACTTTTATGTACTTGTAGGTACTTCTGGCAATAAATGCACAATGACTTTCCTTTTAGCATCATAACTAAAGTTATTTAAATTGAATATCCGACTATCATAAAAGGGTTTGAGGTCTGTGATATTTATCTGTCTCGCTCGTTCTAAGAGGTCCCTTTCTGATATTTCTATGGTTGGTTGTGTGTAATTGTGTAGGCCACGCATATAGGCTAATTGGTCTATGGTTAGCTGGCGTAGGATGTAGTATAGCAGCTCGCTGTGGTCCTTCTTGTATGAGAGGTATTTCTGGAATGTCTGAAATAACGATATATATATTAGCGTTTCTAACTGTAGATAGTGCTTCAATGTGGACATGGTTAATCTGCTAGTTTTAATGGTCCAGTGAATAGGCTATCTCGCTCTTACAAGTTTATTACAAACATTGATGAAAATATTGATGTGATTTACAAAAGACTACCAACATTCCATAACTTTGTTTTGCAGGCTCTTAAATCTTAATGTGGTTTAAGTTTTAATATTTAATTGTTTATTACTGTTATTTTTATCTTTTTAGTTATAGTTATTATTTATATTATTAGCAATTTGTTTCTTGTTTGATTGAAGTGAAACTTCTTTATCGACGTATGGAGAAATTTTGTAAGAAAACGTCACGTTTTTCGGTTACGCGCCATGTTGCTTTTTTTATCGAAGTTTAGTATAGTGACGTAAAGAATATAATGTAATATATGATAATAATAACAACAATATATTCGTTTTGAAGTTTGGTTTGAAATAAGAATAACAATATATTAATTTGAAACGAAACGAAACTTGTGTAAATTTCATGAAAATCGTTGAAGCCGATTCCGAGATTCCAATTATATATTATGTATTATAAGAAATAAGAATTGCTCGTTTAAAGATATAAGATAAAAGTGTACATAGGCACAAAATGTATGTCATACAATTGTTTGGTATCAGGGCACAGTTGGCAGTATGACATTTCAGAAAAAGCTATATAATTATAACAGTACACTTGGCTTTGCTTTGATTGATTTTATGTCTAATTATAGCCTAAAGCTATTTAATGGTTTAGGTAATAGCGATGATCGTTTTTTAGATTAAGTACTTAGTATTATGTCTAGTATTAATGTATCAGCACCCTCCGACTCGTTAATAAAAAAACGCGAATTATCCTAACTTATAGTTAGTACCTTTTGAATATACTGAAATATCTTGTTATGCGAACAAGAGGTAACACCAAACTAAATTTTATAAAGCTGACTATGTGTTTTACAAAATTGGAATGATAGCCTATGCGCTTATGATAATGGATGATATATATATATATATGAAATTCTTAACACTACTATAAATAAATTTGTTCCTAAAACCAATGATTTTCTCAAAGAGCAAGCTCTTTGACTCTGTATCCCATAATCTCCAAGGCCATGCAATTCAAACAAACCAGAATATTAAAATTGTCTTCCGGTACTCATTCGTTATGTCTAAAATCAGCAATATTTTCCATATTCCTTCTGCCAAAACCAATCGGACTGAACAATACTTAGCCGGAGCTGGATATATTCAGTAGTGGGCTGATCGGTTATAGAGAAAGCGTTGAGTCAGTGATTTTCGCTGTTTTGCTGATGATTTTTTTTGCCAAAAATTTCTGGTAATTTTATTTAATTGTGTGCTTATTTTAACTTATGTTTTAATTGTATTTTTTATAACACTTATGTTTACTTCAATTGTCATTCATTTTAGATGGAAGATTTTGTAAAATATGCCCTAGATTTAGTACTATGTATGATGTGGTAAAGTTAATAAATAAATAACTTTTAGTATTTTAATACTTAATACATCATAAGCCTTCCCAGGGGTATTGAATACATGGAGCTGTAATAAAAATCATTTTATGCATCACAAATTTATTTTCAAACATACAAAAATAATCCTAATACTTAAAATGCTTAAACATACAATTTGAAATAAGTAGAAGGCACAAATTTAAACGGTGGGTATGTTTAACATATTTAATTTTGTACTATGGTCTCGGCTGTTCAGCCTGTACAACAATACTGTGATGTAGAATCAAGGCGGTCATACATCATAGGCTCGACATATAGAATTAAAAACATTTTAAAAATTAATAATGAGATTTATGTGGGAGATTGCTATTGTATAAATTAAAAAATATTTTTTTACTAGGTAAATTATTTTACCTGTTTAAAACCATGATTTAATTATACCACTTCTAAAATTCTGTTAAATTACTGTTAAAAGCACAAGCTTTTATTTAGATAACTTCACCATCATTCAATTGAATTATAGATAATCAATTAAAGAGAAGATGGAGAGTTGATTTGTCTCATCTGTTCTACGTTCTTGGTATAAGAACTGGAAGTAAATTAAGAACCATTAATTTACTAACGATCATAAGTGTAAACTAAGTTACCTATATGAAGAAATGATATTTGAATTTATCAATTGGGAGTCCTTTTTATAGCGCTTGTGATGTGAGTATGAAATGAGTGTCAAACGACATACAAAAATTGCTTTCATCATCTAGGTTTAGATTTTTTTTACTAAGATTTAAGAATATGGCTTAAAGCTGTGTCCATAATTTGTTCAGTTTTTGACTAGGTATACAATATTGTATATTTGGCGGAATACTAATTTGGTCAACGGGTTCCCATTTTGTTTCGAAGGCAGTTAAAATTCTATTACAAAGTCTATGGATAAGAAATTATTAGCACTTTTATGTACTTGTAGGTACTTCTGGCAATAAATGCACAATGACTTTCCTTTTAGCATCATAACTAAAGTTATTTAAATTGAATATCCGACTATCATAAAAGGGTTTGAGGTCTGTGATATTTATCTGTCTCGCTCGTTCTAAGAGGTCCCTTTCTGATATTTCTATGGTTGGTTGTGTGTAATTGTGTAGGCCACGCATATAGGCTAATTGGTCTATGGTTAGCTGGCGTAGGATGTAGTATAGCAGCTCGCTGTGGTCCTTCTTGTATGAGAGGTATTTCTGGAATGTCTGAAATAACGATATATATATTAGCGTTTCTAACTGTAGATAGTGCTTCAATGTGGACATGGTTAATCTGCTAGTTTTAATGGTCCAGTGAATAGGCTATCTCGCTCTTACAAGTTTATTACAAACATTGATGAAAATATTGATGTGATTTACAACAGACTACCAACATTCCGTAACTTTGTTTTGCAGGCTCTTAAATCTTAATGTGGTTTAAGTTTTAATTTTTAATTGTTTATTACTGTTATTTTTATCTTTTTAGTTATAGTTATTATTTATATTATTAGTAATTTGTTTTTGTTTTACTGAAGTGAAACTTCTTTATCGACGTATGGAGAAATTTTGTAAGAAAACGTCACGTTTTTCGGTTACGCGCCATGTTGCTTTTTTTATTGAAGTTTAGTATAGCGACGTAAAGAATATAATGTAATATATTATAATAATAACAACAATATATTCGTTTTGAAGTTTGGTTTGAAATAAGAATAACAATATATTAATTTGAAAGTGATAAAATAAAAAGACTTGTTCAAATTTAAGTGAATTTACAAGAAAAGTGAGAGTGATTATACATTTCGTTTTATAAATTCAACACGTATGAGCATGATTTTAATATTTATTTGAGGTTAACCTCACTTTTTGATTGTAAGTATCAGTGAATGTATATAAATCTGTTAAAATTGGCAAGTACATATTAATCAATATGACTGAAAAAATTGTTTTTCTTAAGGCTTAAGCCTTATCTACCCCATTTTCGTGAAGTTGCAAATAGTAGAAAAATGATATGTCGTAAAGTTTCACTTCTTACATGTGTACTCTGGTACACACACATTTTTTTTGTGGCCGTTTCTTTTGATCCTTTGATATATTGCTTAAGTTCTAATATAATTGATGTGTGTGTATGTGTAAGTGTGTTAAATTTGTCATGTCATATTTTCTTGTTTTTTTATTTTTAGTTATGCACATTGTTTTAGAATGTATATATAAATAAGTTATGTAACATTAATACTTTCAACACTCGAAACCCTTTTTTTAAATTCTTTCCTCAGGCCTTTCTGGCCATTTTCAACCCTACAATTTCGGTGTGGATATAATTAGGAGCCTAATGTTACCAAGCAGGAATTTTACAAAAACGGTTTATTTCAAGCAAGTAATTTAAGAACTATTTCCTTTAATTTTGTCTGACAATTGATTGGAATTGGCAAATTATTGATTTGGGTATGGCAGTCAAACATCTAAGTTAATATAACATGTATTACTTGTGTTTAAAACATAAGCTTTGTAATAAGATTTCATTATATTTTGATTTGATTTTAAAGTTATTTTAAAAACGTCTACTAGATTGTTCAGTCCAGTCTATAACTTGTTATGTCATGCAACCAACTAATCGGCATTTATTTCTGGCATTTGTAAGTCGTACTGTGTCTAATTTAAAGATTTTGTAATTTAAAAAATGCAATTTGGCTCACTCCTAAATATGGAAGTATTGTAACAAAAATTAGTTGTTATAGTTTGACACTTATCTGAATGAAATATTATCATTTTGACACCATACAAAACTGAATTAAATTAGCATAACTGACACGCTGAATCTCTTTTCGCACAGACTGTATATGTTAAAAATAATATACCTGTCTCATAGCCCGCATGACACTGTATTTCTGTGTATCAACGAAGCTCTCCAGCATAGACCGAATGGCTAAGTTCACGTCTTCTTCATTCACTTGACCACGTAAATGCATACGTGCGTGCGCTTCACTCATACGTATTACTGAAATTCATAGATCATTTATTATTGTTAAGAATATCCATTATATCTAAAGATCGAGTCATGTGACTGCATTTTCTATTACCTAAGAACACACCCCAAATTTATATTTCTTTATACTATGACAACATTCTCAGATAAATAATTGTATTTTTAAAGAGCGGTAAATTCATCCTTTAATATTCCTCGAAAAGGTTTAAACATTAAGTTGCAATTGTTAATAATAAAAATAAATTAAACAAAAACACGTCACAAATAAAGTTTCTAAAAGAAAGCGAGACTTATTGTTGATATGATTTTAGCTCTTACCAGATTCAATATGTCTGACGGTAATAGGGAGACTCCCAGTGGCCAACGACTCCTGTCGCAATTGGCTGTACATTTTGGCGACTTTATCTTGGTCCATGTTCTATAAAAAAAATACAAAATTATACCAATGTATACGTAGGTACGTATATAGGTATAGGGTATACGCGTATACCCTACGCGGTTCTAGCGTTCTAAGCGAGTAAACGTAACGAACTCCCTTGCTATTTATAATAAATTATTAGCTCACTTGAGTAAGTAAATATTAAAATTTACCTTTTTGTTGGTTAAACATAAAAATACGTTTCATAGCATTTCAATTTTTATTGCTCTGAAATGGGTCAAATTGGTGCATGTTTCGGTGAACATTTTTAGTAGCAAAAATTATGAAATGTCAGAATTCTACGGAATTAAAAATCTAAGTATAGTGTACACACTGTAGCTTCCGTCGATGAATGGACTATCTTTTTTTTAAATTATTCATGTATCCTTTATAACCTATACAAAAACATACACATAACAAAAATAAAAAAGGCGACGGGCGGTATTATCGCTTATAAGCGATTTCTTCCAGGCAACCCTAATGTGAAACAATGAAAAAGAAACACCAATTATCTCTTGACTGAGACATTACTAGACAAAAGATAATTTTACTAACAAGGGTATTGATAAAGATCGGTCCAGTTTAGGGCCTCAAATAGAATCACACTTACGGAACATTTATAAATAAATTTGTATACACAAAAACATACTTGTAATTTCGGATGAACGTTTTCCCTGGAATACACAATATACTTCTTCAGCAGATCCTGTGGTAATGTGTTCTCATTTTCAGTGGCGTCCTCTAGCGCCGTACCACGGTGGGTTGGATGATGTCGGATGTGGGAGCCGACAACGAACCTGCAATAGAAAGGTATGCAAGTTCTTTAGACCGATTCGCCCATGTCTCTGAGACTGGCATGACAATACTGTTCTATGCGCGCATTACTCTAGCCTTTTATTTCCAATGTAATAACTATTAAACAAAATTATTAACTACAGTACTAGGGTATTCTTAAATCTACTGTTCTGCATCTGCATCTTAAATCTGCTGTTGCAGAGGTTAAATCCATATTTGTCCTGCAGAAGCACGCTATTCAGGGTATTTGTTAAGAGTCCCCAAAAGAGTTGGTACGGAATAAGTAAAGAATTAAATATTATTTGGTCATTTTCAGTGTCAAAGCGAAGGAAGAATTTATTTATGAATAAAATTATAAATTAATAATTCATAAAAATCAGCGTCTTTCAACCTCTTTTTATGTTTTGATAAAAATTATTAATCTAACTTGATACATATCATTGTCATTTATTATTGGATTTGTGATTGATTTGTTTTTTATACAAATACAAATATAACAACCAGGCTCCAGTAGATAACTCTCCACTTTCCACTCCTTATATGGAAATTGTATTCGTTTTTACAACAAATTCCCAAGCGAAATTACAGATTTATCACCAAATAAATTCAAAGCCCTCGTTAAAAGTAAAAGCTTTTTATAAATGTGACGAATACTTAAATGATCCTAGTCCTTAGTATTGATTTGCTCCAGGTCAAACAATTTGTATGACTTAGCGACTAAAACGACTGACGGAAAGTTTCTTGCCCGCTCTACGCCCTTGACTTGCGAACTGGTAGTAAATATAAATTTGCTAGCTTTAATTTGTTTTTTTGACGTTCATAAGTGTTAGCCTAAGAGCCCACGACGGCCAGACCTTCGTTATTTATTAAAAGCTGAAAGTTCTGTGTGTCTCCCCTATACAGGTAAGAACGACCAGGGACTATAGTTTAGGTAGTGGTTACTTGGGTAGGTAACAGGTATTAAGGTACTATTTTATACTTTAGTATAAAGCTCATTTTTTGAAATATCTTAATAGGGCCAACATTAGAAATCTCGTCATCCATTGCCAGACACTTGCTTGCTACCCCCTGCCAGACACCCCTAAACTTTAATAAATTATAATTATACTTTCGTTTGAGAATAAAAGCTAAATTTTATATATGCCCTTGACTTGCGAACTAGTAGTTAATGTAAATTTACAATTAATTTAATTTTTTGACGTTCATAAGCGTACTTGTTTACCTAGATTAATTAAATATGTTGATTTGATTTGATTACCTATATGAATAAAAATATGTTTAGTTTGATTATCTTACTTGGCTAAATGCGCGTCCTGCATTGGATCAGCTTCATCTCGCACAACACAAAGTACATCGAAACGCGATAAAATCGGCTCCGACAGATTCACATTCTCACTGAACGTTAACGACGCGTCATAACGACCACCGATGGGATTGGCCGCTGCTATTATTGAGCACCTGTTGAAGTATAACAATAACAATGTTTAAGATTTTTTTATACTTGGATCTAACAAAATTAAAATAATAATAAAGGTAGCATTACATGTATGGCTCATTAATAAATAATATTAAAAAAATAACAATAAACGTTGATTATAAGTAGAAAAATCAGGGATTCCAACCCACCAGTAAGTCCGTCCATAAACTTACAATGCATATAATGCCGGCTTTACACACTCGACGTGACACTCCGAGATAGGCCGAGCGCGAGATTGTACAATAGAGCTCTTGTTTAGCCTCTTTCGGTCGTCTGTCGGATTTTGCGCACGAGTCAAAGGGTCTCGCGAGTAAAACAATAGCGACCTTTACTTGTTCATTTGGATACTATTAAAGCTTACCTAACCTAATTACCTATTTCTGTTGCGGTGCATAGTAACCATCCACCATCTTCTTCGCCATGGCTTCGTAATTTATTTATGGTAAACGAAGAAAATTACAATAACTTATTGCATAAAGACCAACAGCAGCAGCGGTTTCCACGTTCATTATAAACGATGTTTTAAATATATTTAACGTAACAAGTGTGTACAGGTTGCACTCTTCTCTCGGTCGACTCTCGTCGAGTGTGTACAGCCGGCATTAAATGCGGTTTTAATGTAATCGAATAGTACTAGACTTTTAGAATAAGCACACAAATTTATTTTATAATATATATAATCGTGAGTTTCTAACTTAAAAAAACCCTACCTCGCATGTAGTGATGTAACAATTCCAGCCTTGGATATCGATATGGACTGTTGTTCCATAGCTTCATGTATAGAGGTCCGATCTTGGTCATTCATCTTATCAAACTCATCTATAAGACACACGCCACGATCCGCCAGAACTAACGCACCCGCTTCTAAAGTCCATTCCCTGAAAGATATAAATAGCAAAAATCACATTTTAGCTAGAGCCAATGTAATCTTATAATTGTTTACAACCTGAAACCAGCTAGTTATCATCCCAGGGCCGTAAAATCATTGTATATTTTTCTTATTATGATGAGATTTATTGTATACTTTGTTTATTATGACCAGAATTATTGTATACTTTGTTTATTATGACCACATTTATTGTATTTTTTAGTTACTATGACCAGAATTATTTTAGTTTATTATGACCACATTTATTGTATTTTTTAGTTACTATGACCAGAATTATTGTAGTTTATTATGACCACATTTATTGTATTTTTTAGTTACTATGACCAGAATTATTGTAGTTTATTATGACCACATTTATTGTATTTTTTAGTTACTATGACCAGAATTATTGTAGTTTATTATGACCACATTTATTGTGTTTTTAGTCACTATGACCAAAATTATTGTATACTTTGGTTATTATGACCACATTTATTGTATTTTTCAGTTACTATGACCAGAATTATTGTAGTTTATTATGACCACATTTATTGTGTTTTTAGTCACTATGACCAAAATTATTGTAGTTTATTATGACCACATTTATTGTATTTTTTAGTTACTATGACCAGAATTATTGTAGTTTATTATGACCACATTTATTGTATTTTTTAGTTACTATGACCAGAATTATTGTAGTTTATTATGACCACATTTATTGTATTTTTTAGTTACTATGACCAGAATTATTGTAGTTTATTATGACCACATTTATTGTGTTTTTAGTCACTATGACCAAAATTATTGTATACTTTGGTTATTATGACCACATTTATTGTATTTTTCAGTTACTATGACCAGAATTATTGTAGTTTATTATGACCACATTTATTGTGTTTTTAGTCACTATGACCAAAATTATTGTATACTTTGGTTATAATGACCAGAATTATCGTTTATTTTTGTTATTATTACAAAATTTTTTGTACAGAATTATTATGTTGCAAATGCATTATAGTTTAAATCTTGTAAACATGTTGTTTTAAATAAAAACAATATTATCGAATAAATAAATATGTGTTAAAGACCTTAAAATAAAATTAAAAACTAAAAATAGCGCGTGGTACAAAAACTCAAAATACAGCCAAAAAGCTGATCTATATTATATGTTACATTAATACAAACCACAGCAGTTTTCTAATGTAACATTTTGTGATATACTATATTATTTTGTAAAATAAAGAGAAAAAAAATATCACGAATAGGTGACATTATTAGGAACATTAGAAAGATTAGTTATTTTTTTGTAATAAATATTTCTATTTTAAAATGAGAATTAATGACATACTAGAATTAAACGCTAAAAAAAAACAAAGACGACAAAACAGTTTAACTAATTTAACTGGCATATGCTTACCTAGTAGTAGGATTTTTCCTAACATAAGCCGTGAGACCGACTGCACTGGCCCCCTGACCCGTCGTAAACACCGCCCTTGGTGCTATCTGAAATCATTAAATTATTCCTTTAAATATTTATTTATTTATTTTTTTTTTTTTTTATTTATTTATTTATTTATTCGGAAGATTCACAGCACAATACAAAAATTAGATGAATATATACATAACAATATGGGCCAATTACCAATCTTCACAAATAGTTAATTTTATATATATATATATATATAACAAGAAGATACCTAAACATTTCAAAATTGTTTAGTGTTAAACAATAAATATAAAAAGAAAACAGAATTTAATTTGTTGACAAATAAAATGAAAATGAAATCAATACATTTCATTCATCCTGGTTAAAATAATTTTGTACCAAAGCTCTCCTTGCTGTCACCACACTCCAAGCGAACATGTCAATGTCAACCGCTAAGTTATTAAATTTGTTTGCTGCTCTAACCATAAAGTTCCTCCCTCTATAATTTGTGTTTACTCTCGGCACGTGCAATACATTCATAATTCTAAGTGGTTTGTTATATGTTCGAAGGCTTATTTTGCTTACTAGCTCCGTACAATCGACCTCGCCAGTAGCAATTTTCATAAGGTAGATAGTGTCCGCAATATCACGTCGTAATGACAATGGTAACATGTGAAAATGTTTACACCGGGCTCTGTAATCAGGCAGCGAAATTTTGGCCTTAAATTGCAAGTGTTTAAGAAATTTTTTTTGGATATTTTCAATTCTATTATTGTAAATAGCATACTGAGGGTTCCAAATTTGTGATGCATACTCTAAGTTGCTTCTAACAAACGAACAATATAGAATTTTCAATGTCTTTACTTGGGTAAAACTAGATGCTGTTCTTAAAATAAAGCCAAGCATTTTGGTTGCTTTTCGTACAATACTATCTACATGTAAGTCAAATATTAGCTTATTATCATGCAGAATTCCGAGATCCCTAATAACATCGACAGCCTCTAATGCAGAATTTTTAAGTTTGTATGTTGTACTGATTTTATTACTTTTCCTAGTGAATGTCATACAAAAGCATTTCGAGACATTCAAGTCCAGCTTGTTACGAAAACAGTAATCCTCAAATCGATTTAAATCTTCCTGGAGGTGTAATGCATCCTGCGTGTTTGTTATTAACTTCATAATTTTCATGTCGTCCGCATATAGTAATATTTTAGAATATTTAAAACATGATCGTATATCGTTCACAAATAGTATAAATAAGAGGGGACCTAATAAAGAGCCCTGTGGAACACCTGAAGGAATAGACATCCAATTAGATGTATATCCTTGTAAAACGACCGCTTGTGAACGATTGTCAACGTATGACTTGAACCAGCGAAACAGGTCGCCGTGTATACCCATGGATGCCAACTTAGTAAGTAAGATGTCATGATCAATACGATCAAAACATTTGCTGTAATCTGTGTAGATGACGTCGACCTGCGCTCGCCTATCCATGCCACTCGATATGTATTCATTGGCAACAATAAGGTTTGAGACCGTAGATCGATTCCTTAAAAACCCGTGTTGTTCACTGGTGAGCTGAGGCTTTACAGCTGCATACACCTGTTGATATATAATTTTTTCAAAGATCTTGGCAATGAGACATAGCTTAGAAATTGGTCGGTAATTTTCAAGATCACATTTATTGCCCTTTTTATGAACAGGAGTAATGAAAGCTGCTTTCCATATGTTAGGCACTAGACCTTTGCATATGGAGAAATTAAATAAGTACGAAAGCGGTTTTGACAAATTATCAGCACACTTCATTAAGAATATTGGTGGAATAAAATCGGGCCCACCCGATTTTGAAAGATCTTGGTTTTTCAGCATTGCCGTTATATTTTTAGGTTGTATTTCAATTGTGGATATATTAGAGACACTGTTTTGAGCATGTTGTGATGTGGTAGTTATGGTTGTGTATGTATTATTGAAGTTATCATTTCGATACGTAGACTTAAAGTATTTAATAAAAAGATTAGCGATATCTTCACCCTTGCTGGCTGTTTCGCCACAGTAATTCATAGCTTTTGGGAAGGAGTGGTTAAGTTTTTTACTTTTAATGTAAGACCAAAAATGTTTAGGATTAGTTCTTATTGCATTTTCAGTTCTGCTAATGTATTCATTGAAGCACTTTCTCTCAAGAATCTTGACACGTGACCTGAGAAGCGAAAACGATTCATAATCCGAGAGGTTCTTGTAATTTTTAAACTTACGATGAAACTTAAATTTTTCCTTGATCATTTTAATTAAAGGTAATGTGTACCATTTAGGGTAATCATACAACTTATAAGTTTTCTTTGGTATATATTTATCTCTTAAGGTGTATAAAATTTCATAAAATGTTGATACAGCGTCTTCCAAATCATTCGACGATAAAGTATTCTGCCAATTGTAATTTCTTAGCTCATTGTTAATTTCATCATAACTTCCTTTATTATACATGTATTTTACTATTCTGTTATCCTCAATATTATCGGTAAGTAAAAACTCAGTTAAGATACATAAAGATTTGTGATGTGGGTCCTCAGGTAACAAGGGATCATCACATGCACTGACTTTCACCTCAATATTAGAGAAAACCAGATCCAATATTCTACCGTATACATTTCTTACATGATTGTATTGGTTAAGATTACCAAGAATCAATGTATCCATTAACTCGATTTGTTGCACTCCGGAGTAGCCCTTCGGTAGGAGGCAAGTGTTATCCTCGTCGCTCGCAGACCAATCTATATGACTAAGATTAAAATCTCCTAATATTAAAAATTTGTCTTGTGGGTTTGAAAAAATTAATTCATTTAATTTACGCGTAAAGTTACTTAGTTGGTCTAAAAAGGAATTACCATAATTTTCAGCACAAAGGTATAAAGTACAGATGTGTAGATTGTTAATATTTTTTTGTTTTTTATGTCCAGACGTAATTGTAATCCAAATGTCCTCAGCCGTTGACCTCCATTCTACTCGCTCTCTTACGTTTAAATTACGATTCACTGCAAATAGGACCCCTCCGCCCTTGGTCTGTCTAGTTTTATCATAATCTCTGTCACGTCTCAAGACCACGTATCTGTTGTCAAACATTTCGTTGTTATAAATGCCATCAACTAACCATGTTTCCGTAAAAGAAAGTATGTCATAAGAGTTTAGCAAAATACTACTTAGAAGATCGCTACACTTAGTACGTAAGCCACGTAGGTTTTGATAGTATATATTCAAAGAATCGAAACTAAGTTATTGCCAATGTCTATGTAATATGTATATGCAATTTTGAGCAATACATACATACACAAAATGATATAATGACGTTGTTCAATACAAATATAACTACTTAAATAAAATAAAAAGAACTTAATAATATACATATTATATATTACACAGAATTTGAGCTGTAACGATGATTTTTCGAAAGTTAAGTTATTTACTACGACTATAAAAGTAGACGTTAGTATTTTGATGCAAGTTATATTATTAACAAGCATTGCTACTTTATCTATCGCCAGCTTACCGTCAAAATAATTAAGTCCACATTGAGATAGCAGCCTATTTTCTTTACAGAATCCGTAAAAACAAACAACAGTTATACGACTTATAAATAGTTCCCGATGAGACAGTGTAACTGTAAATAATATAAAATATTTTAGGTATGTATCGTATGTGCAGAAAAACTTATATTTTTCATATAATACCAATTCGATGTACATTACTGAAAGTCTTAAATCAATATCAAAGTGAGTGAGACAATAATATATCCAGGTAAAATCATGCAAATTATTTAGTACCCTCAGCATGCGATAATAGATTAATTTCGTAAACAGTGAGGTACAGCAGGATATGAGCCTTATGATTATAGCAGCAGAGTTGTATTTAGCAATCGTATTAAAGTATCTACTTGTGACAAACCGGTCAACCCAGAGCGAACAATAGAGAGGTCTGGTAACAATAATGTGTAAATGTAAAAAAATAATGGTAACAATAATGAAGAGTAATGATAATAATATCAGAAACTGAGCTGGATATAATACCGTGCGAGAGTAAAGTCACATTTCTCCTTTCGTTATTTTCTGAAGATCCTTGTCTGACTTTATTACACAAACTGGTGACGAGTCACTTCTTCGTGCTTGAATCTTGCAGTGCTTGACCCAAACATACCGCCAGCCCATTTCCTTGGCTAACTGTTTTGTCTTATTTAAAAGAACTTTGTTGCGGGTGGTCAGGTGATCGTTAGCAAATATTTTTGCAGAGCCTCTAAGTCCTAACAGGTTGGCAGATAGGGTGCTCTCCCTGTTAAACGATCTCACAGCTGCCACAAAGTTCTCTTTAACATACCTGCTGTTGAAACACGCAACAATCGGCTTTGGATGATTATAGTCTCTTGATGGTGTGCGGGCTATAAAGTTTAACTGCTGTTTCGTCACAGCAAAATTAACTTTGGATCCTATGCTTACTATTAAATCCAGCAGGTTTTCATTCGCAGTCTGTGGTATTCCCTTTAACTCAACGTTGTTCATTCTATTCCATTGCTCTGCCACATCCCTTTCACATTCTAAGACATCAACTCTGCTTTGTAAATTATTAATAAGTTCTTTGGTTTTTTCTACTTCCAGAAGCCTATCCTCCATATTTTGTAGTCGTAACCCAAAGTCCTTAATTATTGTGCTAGCTTCGACTACTGAGGATTTCAGCTCAGAGAACTCATCTCTCATTAACTTTATCTGGCCTACGAGTTCTTCAAAGGCTGTCATTCTGGAGGACAGGGTTCTTATCTCTTCTAAGATCTTACTTGATGGTTCATGCATTGGAGAAAGTGTCGGTGTATTGACTTGTAGACATAGTCCACCTGATTTACACTTAGGGCAACGCCAAGTAGATTTTCTGTCACCAAGTTTTCGATATCCTCCCTCTGTAATTCCTATACAATTGTAGTGGAACGTCTGTTTACATAATGAGCAAACTGCCCCATCAAGGAGGCCTTCATTGCATTCCCCACATTTCGTCATTGCTGTTATGTTGACGTCCAGAATAAAGCTCACAAATAGACTCACGCTCGACTCAAATCACTTTTACAATAAGGATAGAATAATAAGAACACACTAAAAGTCAATATTTAAGTATTACTATTAACGGTTAATAACAGTTCCTTATAGATAATTAATTTCGCGATACGATTTTTGTACACAAGGATACGTCCTGTGCGTAAGGCGTTCCGCAGTAAACTGAACATAATTATAGATATTCAATACAAGTACATTTAAGTTGCTTACTTCAATTAACTGTCAACTTTATTAAAGTATTTTACCCTGTAATGCGGTATATATCTTAAAAACCGATTTTTTTAATGAATTGGGATTGTTTACTGAATGGCACTTGATTTAAGTAATTTTTTTGGTAAGTAGTTTAAATTCAAATATATTTATGCTACACATGCTTGGAAAGCCAAATAAACCATCATCATCATCGTCGAACTGATTTTTTTTAAATGTATTATAATATAATAAAATGTAGGTAAATATTTTCTTTGTAACAATTTTGAATAATTTTTAACTTACCTTTTCAGTGTATTTCAAGAATTGTGACTTAGCTGTTCCTGGATCTCCGCATATCAAAACATTAATGTCACCTCTTACTTTGTGTTTTTCACCTGACATACATAATTATATTATAAGTATTAATATAATAATTATATTATTCTAGTAATTAAAGCATTCTTTTGGATAAATTTATTTTTATTGGGACTAAAATTATACAAAGCAATACACAAATTAATACAAATAGCTACTGATATTTAAATTATAAATTTAAAATGGATACTGAAATGCTAAATTGTATTGACTGAGAGAGGCTAAGTTGGTCTAAAAACAAAAAATAATTTTTAAAAAACTTTAAAAATAAATTTCAAATACACTTTAAATTTCTTAACCTCTGCTCTATATTATTTTCTATAGACAATAGTTTACCTTTATGGTATGTATTTATTCCAACAGACACTGTAATTAAAATGAGTTAGATTGGTTCAATTAAAACTTACCAGGATTCTTAGGTTCTCCTCCAAACAAGGCCAAAGCCAGACCCCTTTTAATATAATCATGTCCGTATATAGAGGGCGCTATACTTTGCACTATACGCTCACCAATTTGTGGGTCCTTTGATAATTTATTAATATTAGCCACATCTTCATCGGTGAGCGACTCAACTATGTGCTTACAGTCCTTAACTACTATGTAGTTCGCTATTATGACTGTTGCAAATACTGGGAATCCCTAAAAAAATATTATCTGTTTCTAAATATGTCAGGTATAACACAGTAACCAAATCATTGTAGTTGTAACAAGATAGTTTTATTAAAGTCCTACTACTTCAAAAGTGAAACAACATTCAAATCCAAAGTACACAAAACTATTTCAAACAATTGAAAATCTCTAAAATGTTGACTCGGGGTGGACATTTTTTATCACCTCTGTGAGAGAATAAGAAATTTCGAGTAGATATACTTATACTTATATGTATGTGTAATGTATGTACTTATATCTTAAATAACATGGACAGTAAGAAAAAAAACGTTTTTTTATTTAGACGCGGGTATATTATTGACAACCGTTCTTTGTGTTCATAGAATAATCGTTTCAACATTTAATTAAATCATTGCAAATTCAATTATTTAATAGCTAGACATAAAATCTATTCTAGCTTATAGGTCGATTACACCTAACGAGTACAGTGGTGAGTCAGTAAATATGCTCTCGGCCGAGAGAGTGGCCGAACCGAGTGGGTGTTTACACTTATTTATGCCAGTGGCGAGTCAGTTCAGTTTTGATCACGACGTCTGCAATGGATCGAAAAAAAAAAGAATTTAAACGGGTTTTAAATCGGCTGTTACCAGATATTATTAACGAATTGTGGGATTTATTAGAAGAGGAAGATCAACGAATATGGGCCAGAAAATAGATTTTAAGGCGAAATGCCCTTGGAGCAACAAATAGCCTTTTTAATGAATTGCAGTTAGAAAATCCCAAAGAATTCAAGGCACTTTTGAGAATGACTGTAGAACGCTTTGAGACATTGCTGGAGAACATAACTTCATATATACAAAGACAAGATACTATTTTGCGTATAACGAGTGGCGAGTGGACGAGTGACAAGCGAGTGCGTGTTTATACGTCCGAGCGGGATAGCGAGCCGCTGCGTGGGCAGAAGAATGAAGCGGGGTGAAGGTGTTCGGCCTAGTAAAGAAATTGGGATTCTAGTGACTCTCTCGCCTCTCTTCTCGACCGAGTACTCGGCCGAGCACTCATTAAAGTGTTTATACCAACCGAGCACTCGGCCGAGGACACTGACTCGCCACTGTACTCGTGTAATCGACCCTTAAGGCTGAATAGATAAAATAATAAATAAAATAAATCAGTGGCGCTACAACCTTTTTAGGTCCTGGCCTCAGATTTCTGAATCTATTTCATGATCATTTTTAAATTAAATAGGCAAGTAGGTGATCAGCCTCCAGTGCCTGACACACGTCATTGACTTTTTTGGGTCTAAGACATGCATCCAGTCCTATCGTCAAAATGTTAGGAAAATTTATTTCTGTTAATAAATTAAACTTATAAGGGAGAATCCCTTCCATAACTTGTAGTATAATGATAACCTCTTGTATATATTATTATATATCTGTGTGTGTTGTTTTTTTTTTTGTGAAGTCATTTTTGTTTTGGGTAACTCTGCTTGGATTAAATTCAATGCATCAAATCTATCCTCACCGTAATAACACTTAGAACGTGACATTGGCGAAATTGTGATTGACACAGAAGTCGCCATTAAAAAAAAATAAAGAAAGACATGCCGGTTTCCTCACGATGTTTTCCTTCACCGTTCGAGCAAATGTTAAATGCGCACATAGAAAGAAAGTCCATTGGTGCACAGCCCGGGATCGAACCTACGACCTCAGGTATGTGAGTGGCACGCTGAAGACACTAGGCCAACACTGCTCTTAGATAAAATAATATGTATATGTTTATTGGATGCTTTTAAGAAAGAAGAATATATGGCCATATTTTTCAATACAATTTCTGAACGTCACTAAATAAAATAAATCAAATCTGTATAAATTTAGTAACTTTGACTTCTGGATGGAGAATGTATATTCTTAAGGCTCATTTAAATGTTCTAAATATTACTTAGCTAGGCATTCCGCAAGTACGTGAAACAATCAAATTTAAGTGTTTAATTAAGCAAAATGTGCCTATCTCAAATACCTGTTCAGTATTTAAAGATCCATCATAGTTATTAGTATAAATTCCTGTAAGATCCACCTCATCACCAGGTTTACAACGGTCACAAAGATCAGCCAGGAGTATGCAGTCCTTACTCCTGGGAATACGACCAGCTGGGATTCTACCAGGTGACTCCTGTATTGTCACCTTTTGATAATTACGATACACAGTTTGTTCCATGTTCACCTGAAAATATACAAATCATTATTGTCCCTAAATAACAACATTGAAATTCTATATGTAAACAGATATAGATAAATAGTTCAAGATTTTTTTTTAAAGCTGACATAATACATTATACTTGATATAATAGAGAAAATAATAGTTTTGTATTTTTTAAGTAATAATAATTTTATAAACCTAATCACATGAACTATAGGATAAAATTGAAAGATACTTTTTCTGGATAATCCATTTACTAAGGCACTAGAATCAGGGCAGATAATGCTGACGGTAGAGCCAATATCATAGTGAATAATTTATATTAACTTAAAATATCTTAATAGATTCATAAAATCTATCAATACTTACCATGAAGGGCCCAGAACTTTGACACTCTGGACAGGAGCCAGGCTTGACTTCAGAATTCTGTGACTGTACAAAAGGCCCCAAAATGTACCCACACCTATTACAGTCATATTTAACTACTGATAATTGGGGTAAAACTCCAGTTGTAGCTGTTATAACTCCCACAGTTCTGACTAACTGGTTCAAATGAAGTTTCCGGAATGTTCTTAGCTCCTCAATCAGTGGTAAGTCTGATATACGAACATGAATCTCTGAGGTAACTCTCTCATAACTAGGGAATATTTGAAGGACAATGTCTTTTGCAACTTCATCAAATATTTGTAGCATTTGAAATGGTGCTTCAGGTAGGAAGTAGGCCAACACCTAAAGATAAAAAACATAATGACTAAAGAATTTTACAACTGAAAAATGACTCATGATCATGCATTACCACAAACATTAAGAAAATTAATATGAATAATTAATTGCATGTAATGTACTAAATTCTAGAAACAACTTCCCAATTCCGACATCTTTCTTGTAACATAAAACAAGGCTTTAATAGTATAATGCCTTGTTTAAAGGTTCTATTTAATAAAAATATACATTATAACATAATAATATTAACCTGTTCTCTCCTAGCCAATACATCAAATTCCACATGAAACGACGCTTGATTATGTTCACACATGCGACGAATACGATCTTTGTATACATACTGTCCTTTATTATTCGTGTAGGTACGGAGAAAGTTTTTAAACCTGAAATGAATATATTAAATATATAAAAAATTTCAGAAAATACAAATCTGCCTTTTATTAATTGACTATCTACTACTATATTTGCATTGCATTGTATAAAAAACAAACCTATTTGCTATCTCTGTACGAGGCCCCAACATAGAAACCCACTCTTTTGTTGTGTAACCTTTAGTATCCTCCAAGTTCTCAATACTCTCTATACCCTCTTCCACCTGATCTTCAGCACCAGTGGCTGCTTTTTCTGCTGCTCTACGACGTTTAGCCCGAGGTATATCTCCACCTTCTTCATCTGAATCATCTTGAAACACAAAATTTTATTAAACATACTATTTAAAAGTACAGTTACCAACAATAAAATTCTTTTAATTTATTATCCAAAATGTTTTTAAACACTTGATAAGGAAGGGAACTTGACAATTTACTCTAAAACAAATTTGCAGGCCGCATTCTAAACATGTTACTTAATAGAAAAGGTGTAATACAAAGAGTAACTAGTAACTAATACATATAATTAATACATGTTTAAAAGAGTAAGTAATGCTTTACATACCTTTAATTCTTGTAACAGGAGGGAAGAGTGAAAATAAAACATTTGTTGTTAATATTTTTAGCTACAAGCAAATGTTTTACTAAATCTTCAAAATATTATCACCAATTTAATTAACTATTTTGAGGGGATTATCACTTACCATATAGCAGTCCTCTATCATCCCTTCTTATCCTTCCTTCTTCTCGATCTCTTCTCTGCAGCTCCCTTTCAGCTGCCACACGGTCCCCAACTGACATTGAATCATAGTCATCATCGTCCAAACCCTCAGCATCATACCGATCCAATGCCGGCATTGGACGATAATCTCTAAAATTTGTAGAAAAATTGCCAATGCTCATGAATGTTATACCAATATTATTTTTTTATTAAGATAATGACCTAAATATACAAGCAGTGATGGTGTTGCCTACCTGCTTATAAAACAATATTAATAACAAAATCAGACGCAATCAAAGTTTAATCCACACATACCACAGGCTTATCACTAACATAAACATTTACATAAAATATGGTTAACTGAAACAATCAAGAAGATCATTAATCTAGTTAAAGTATGTATGTATATTTATAATTACTTACGCCTCCATATTGTCATTGAATAATTCTTCTCCATCATCTTCTTCTTCTCCAGGGTTGTCTCCAAGTATGTCCCCTTCATCTTCAAACATCTCATATTCACGAGGGGGAGAAGTCATTCGAGACCTAGCATCGTCACGATCTGGTGTTTCGGGTATAGGAGAACTCTAAAATCGATATATTAAGAATGTATTAATATTATTTCAGATAGAAACTGCTTGTTACCATTGTTATATCCATATGAATAACTTTACTAATACAATTAAATACAACAACTAAGCTTTAACGATAATAATTTGTTGCATTTTTTGGTTAGTTAGCAACAGATCAATACAGTTACACTGACCATTATGCACCGAAATTAGTTCTGCTGATGTACTAAAATAAATGCTCGCTCGCTACAAAAAACTGCGTATTTATAAGTTTCCAACATTCAATAATTACAAACAAAATAAAGTTTTCACTGCACTATATCAAACCGCGGTCGTTTATTTTGAGTTTTGACATTTGTCTAAAAACCCGCGGAAATGTAAATAACGACAGGTTAAAAATAATTGTAGACATGTGCGTGACGTGACTTGTCTTAATCTATGGTACATAAATTCTTGGCATACGTAGACGGACTATGGTATAGACCAGGCATCATCGTACAGCGTGTGAGATAGCGAATATTATAATCCAACTATTTACAAAGGACACAAAGTGTGGCAACTACTTGACGTTGGTAGCATGATTCGCAATTTAGTCGGTTTGCACTAAAAAATATGTTTGGAATTGTCGTTTGTTTGGAAGTGTTGTTATGTCGAAGTATTTATTCATTGAAGATTGCTTATTATTGACCAATACACATCCGAATAAATAATTCTTGAACAAAGTTACTGAGTCGCATTGATATACAAAAAACCCAAGATGCACACTCAACGTCTAAAAAACGTCCTCAAAAAATGAGCGCACAATTTAGAATGTTCCGCTCATTTCAAATAGTCTCGCGTCGCTCGCGTCTGGGAGCAGACGTTAAAAATGTCAAAGTGTTCTCTGAGAAATTGTAAAAATATTACGTCAAGAAGGCTAAAAAAGGATGGGATATCGTATTTTCGGTAAGTAAAAAACTTTATAGATTAGTTTTTGTTGTTTTTATGACTGATTACAACAAGCAATATGTGATTTTATTTATTTTTCTAAAAACATCATTCAAAACACAAACTTCTATACGGCCAACTTCAATGGCTGCTTGTTCAGTGTTAGAACAACGCATTACTGTCTTCTTTTTATTTTAGTCGCATTATAAAAATAACCCTGTTTTAATAAGTCTATTATTTTTATTTGTGTTTTTTGTATAAATAAATTTATGTACAACTTTTTTGTGTGTAGTTCTTGAAATATATTTACGCTAATAAAGTGTAGGTCAGGAGGTAGCCAATTTAACATTTTTTTAATGTTGGTAAATATTTTGATATTGCTTACAGATTGAAATACCGGATGATGGCGGTGATACTGAAGGCCTACGAGTTCAATGTTTAATTAAGAAATTGAAAAGAAATTAAAATCTCCTACCACTTCTCTAAGCACGGGGTCAGTTTTGGATACACCTCAAAAAGTTCGTATAAAAAGCGAACTTCACAAATACCGCAAAAGGTTAATTAGCAAGGAAAAAGTCATTAAAAACTTAAGGAAAAAGAATTCGAGACTTGATAAAAAGACTATTTCACTAAAGAATTCGTTAAATGTTTTAACGAAAAGGTTTAAATCGTTTTGAACCAAATATTTGAATAAACAATTTTAACAGTTATTATTTGTTTTTTTGATATACCCATAGGCTACCCAAAAACATATTTATGTGTTTAAAACACAATTTAACAAACTATTAAAATACTAAATAGTAATGTATAATGAAAAAAAAAAGTCAGGTTCGACTCCATTCAATACCTTGTCCTACCGACCACGGTCGGTCGTAAAATTTTATTGCTTTAAGTACACTGTGTTGTAATAACAACTTTAAACAATTCGCGTAAGGTTGATTTTGCAATAATATATGCTTGTAACTTATAGAAAGAGACAGAAATAGTTTTAGGGACACTTTCGAGCGTTACTTTTATTGGAGACTGTGCATCTTGGGTTTTTTGTATATCAATGCCGAGTCGTGACAAAATAAGCTACTTACCGATGAAAGGTTATGTTTGGTTCTTTTCGTTCACTATAGCTTTTACAACCAATTATGCATCAATTCACCATGATTTACACTTTAAATACACCTCTTATAATGATAAAGTCTTAAAATATGGGTTTGACTTGGGTATCGCAGATTTATTAGTAAGCGGTGAAAACTTGTTTACCACCGAGCCCGTAAACAAACAAATAAAACCCGATACGCAAATAGAGACAGAAACACTCATACTCTGTTTCGCTCGCACTTAAGTATTTCACGTTATTGTCTTCTCTCTTTAGTTATTATTGTTATTTTAGAAGCTCATCTAGTTCTATACTCTATCTACGTTTGCATACCATTTGTATGAGTCATATTTTTGACAGTGACGTCTAATATTTTTTAAACTTTACGTGGAGCTGTGTGAGTGTTCGGCAGTCATCTGTGTTGTTTGGTTTTTTTCAAGTCTAAACTTGTTTTGTATTTTGTAACGAAAGTTTCGTATAATAATTTAAAAAAAATAAACACCCGTACGAAGGGTTGCGATGTCCAAATATAATTTTGCAATAATAATATGTCGGACTGGTATTGGCGGGTAATTGCCTTCAAGGCGGCTTTCGTACTTACATGTTTTGTTTCTTATCTTAAAGCTGATGATACCATACAAAAATTACCCTTCTGTAATCCTCACACTGCGAAAGATGCACCGGTATATGATGAGTAAGTAGCTATTGCCAAAGATACGTAATTATTTTCAGATTTATTTTGTCTATATTCTAATCATATTTATTTATATTTTCGAATAGAATTTGGATTAGTAGTAAAACTTTTCCAAAACTCATGTAATTAAATATTATTATATGGTTGTTTTTAAGTAAGGGTATGGTAAAAAAAATGTCTGGTCATTTACAATGAATCAAATACTAATAGGATTACTACTGACCTTGATGGATTATCTAACAATGCACAAACATTTTTCTTTATTTTATTACTTCCATTGAGACTCTGATTTTAAATTATTATTTTAAATTTAAGTAATAATTTTAGCTTAGTGCTTGTGAGTACCATAGATGGCCGATTGACTGCATTTTCTACTGATAATGGAAACCAAGCATGGGCGCTAGATACCCAACCTCTTTTATCATCTACTCTCCATCATGTAGAGGTAAGATACTTTACTGTATCATTAAAAAGGTAGTCTGTTTCTGGTTCAGAAAAAAAATTATTAAACGAATCTGCTTGGCAAATAAAAAGCTGTCTTAGCTTTTCTAGAACACCATACAATTCTTGGCTAATATTGACAGACTAAGTGAAAGTTGTTAAATATTCAACCTTAGTGAGTATATTTATTTAACAACAACTTATACAATTTAAATATAATATGATTAATTTATATTTTTTCTTATCAACAGTAATTTAGATTTCCTCAAAATTTTAAAAATTTAAGCTTCAAATTTGTCATCAATGAAAGTGGGAAAAATAATATTTTTATTATTTATATATAGTTTTCACTTCTAGTATAATTTTACAAAAAAAAAAGAAAATCATTCATTTATGATTAGTAATCTGAATGTAATTTTTTTTAGCTTACATCTGGTGGAAAATGGGTACGGTTAGTGCCATCTTTACGTGGTACTCTGTACAGTCTAAGCGGTGACACTCTGGAGCCATTGCCATTTAATGCTGATCAGTTGTTATCATCTTCCTTCAAATATTCTGATGACCTAGTTATTGCTGGTATGACTTATTGTCTCAAGAATTCTCATTATGTTTTTATTTCTTTGCTTTGATATCCTCTTTTAGATATATTTAAGTATATCTAAATAAAGTAATAATTCACTTATTCTCTCTGTAAACCAATATTAAGATACAGAAGTGCATTATGTTCATTGGTTTTTATTTATGTTTACTATTTTTAAACACATCATTGTTTTTCACACTTCACTTTTAGATTGACCATAAATAATCACCTTTTATATGGTGACTAGTACATAGCAATATGATTAAGATATGGTAATTAATATTTTTTAGATAAAGATATACCCATATCTATAATCAGTTAAAGACATGCAATAATTAAGATATAATTTAAATGCTACATGTGAATATTTTACTAAAGTAAACATTATGTAGTCTACATCTGTTTATTGTAATAAGTTAAGGCAAGTAACCAAGGTTAACGGTTTATAAATTAAGATTTTAAAAAATTTCAACAGGTGCTCGAGAGACTCTTTGGTTGGGTATAGATGCCCACTCTGGTGCAACCATATATGAATGTGGCTCCTCCGGCTGTAACTCAGAACAGCAGACAGCCAGTAGTGGTCGAGATATCCTTGTACTGAGACGTCACTCTAATACCGTGAGAGCGTTAGATCCACGGAGTGGTACGGAGAAGTAAGGATTTAATATGCTGTTTGCATTCATGAAGTTAAGATAAAACTTGGTAACTTGATTGGTTAATATAATTGGTTTTATATTACAGTGTTTCTATGGCTACCTTTTAATGTTTGTCCCATTGTAATATCAGTGGGACTAAGGCTTGAAATAGGTTGGGTTTACAATTCAATACCTTGAATTTGATTATACTGAGTATGTACGAGTCTAAGCGTCCAAAAAACGAATTATTATCTAGTTTGGTTAGGTTAGGTTAGTATATTAATATTTTATTTTAAATAACTGTCCAAAAAACGAATTATTATCTAGTTTGGTTAGGTTAGGTATTGAATTGTAAACCTTAACCCTAGAAATATATTCAATACTGCGTCTCAATTTAAATAGTATAATTTTTCACTCTTATCTGGCGAGGACTAAAGATCGTATTTTGTTTTGTTATTATATGAGTAATTACTAATGGCCCTGTAATACCATAAGTCTAGACTCTAGAGTCTGTCAAATTTAGTTTTATTTGGTACTATTAAGGGTTCTCAAGAGTTGATACATACCCTAAGATTCACAATCGAACTCCCGTATACCAAAATACAATACGTTTTTAACACAAGGAGTCAAATTAGCGTTATTAGTAGTAGTATATTTACAGTTAAAACTTCGTGCTAGGTTGCGTCTCTAAATCTTATCCTAAGAGACTTAACGCTTCTAAATCATTAAAGTTGTGGTAGTATGAATATACCGTATTGTACTGAGATCCTCGAAATTATTTTAGCAAACGTTTTGAACCGGTTTTTGAACGCAAATTGATATTAATTTTAAATATTTAATTGTATTTTTATTTTACTAGATGGAACTTCAGCGTAGCAGAACACCAACTGGCAATGAGCAGAAGAGAATGTGTGGGTAAACCGAAACCTTCTAGCCCTTTAGCTATCGCCGTAGCGTTGCCTGAAGGAGTTGTGGCCGTCAGACATCCGGAATCACATATTTTGATATGGCAACACAAGGTACTACTTTTTAGATGTTCTTAAGAATATTACTATATAATCATCACCAGACTTTGAACTTTTGTTTTATTCAATATGGACCCCACATGAGCCGAAGTACTTTCACATGTTGTTTTTATAGAATAGGGGGCGAACGGGGAGGAGGCTCACCTGATGTTAAGTGATACCACCGCCCATGGACACTCATTGCCAGAGGGTTCGCAAGTGCGTTGCCGGCCTGAATGTTGAAGCAGATTCAGTACTTTTCACCGTTTTTATGATACTTATCTTTTGAACCCATTAATGTATCCAACGTTGTTTGTTCCAGCATGGTTAGCTAGAAGAAGCTAGTTTCTATGTCGTCAAAAATTTTCGTGAAATTATTAGTTATCCTAGTATTTTCCATTCTTGCAAAGGTTTATAAAGTTCATTTGAACCATACGGCTCTTTGAGACGGCAGAAATTAATATATAAAGCGATGGTTGTATTACATTATTATCGATTTTTATGTTCTTAGAGCGAATTCGCGTAAACGACGTTATATATCCCATATAACAGTAATCAAGTTACTTATATTGTTATAAGTAAATAAGTGAATAAATAAAGAAAAACACTTTTTTAACGGATCGAAGTTTTAAGGATTACAGAACTTATAATTATTTAAAATTATGTTTCAATAATTATAAGTTTACAATAATACATAACTTCAATCCGTTAAAAAAGTGATTTCCTTTAAATGTGTAAAAGTTATGTTAATAAAAGAAAATATTATGAATAAATAAATATTTTTATGTGCAATTTATATTACAGCTAGAAGCGCCAGTAGCCAATATGTGGCGTGTTCAAGGCGGAGTCGTACAACACATGGATGTATTATGGCAAGCCGCTCATGCTGTAGCCGATGTGAAGAATTCAGCACCGTCCCTATACCTGGGAATACATAATACACAGGTATGAGTACTTACAGCGTTCCACAACTGAGCGCATCACCACTACCACTGGTGGAACCATCTGTCCACTGTAGTATTTCCGAACCCATTCAACTTAGAGTTCTAGAAGAACGGAGTGTACCAATTATTAAAAGGCCAGCAACGCACTTGCGAGCCTTCTGTCAATGTGTGTCTCCAGGGGCGGCGGTATCATTTAACATTAGATGAGCTTGCTGCCCGTTTGCCTTCTATTACATAAAAACCTTTATTCTTTTGGAAACCCAAGTTAGTTAACTTTATATTTTAATGTTATATATAAGACATTAAATAAAATATACCTGGTCAAATAATAATACAGATAATTCTTGCAGTTGTACATCCAAGAAAGCGCCCTCTATGCTGAGAAACTGGCAACCTCTATGTCCACAAAGCCGCTGCCGTGGAAGGTGAAGCAATCCCGACCACTCATAGGGGACGACAAAGCGTTACAACCCTTACCTGATTCTGACCAGAATACGCTGTCCATTGTTGCTTTATATGGCAACACTGGTGTTCAAGGTAATTTATAGAGAAGCTGTGTCATTTTATATTAAGTGTTTCGTTTGACGTCCGAGGTCCATTATGAGAGTACATCGTTTCCGTTTCCGCCCAAATCGCTAGTATCCGACCCTTTTCGACCACCTGACACCGCCGCCCGCGCCCAGCGTTTGAAACTGGAACTAACTTTTTACCGCGCTAAAGCAAGCCACCAGTTCTAGTTCATTATTTGTCTCATAATAAGAGAACCAGATAGAGCTTTTTGGGACCTAGGACGTCTTACAAAACATGATACAAATTTTATTTTTAGGTAAAATTTATATATTATGTGTGTGTTGTTAATTCTGTGGAGTTTAAATCATTATGAATTTATTATGTTTCAGAAGCATTTTAAATTTGAAATATTAACTGTGCCTACATTTTGCGTGGTTCATGCAGTATCTGGGTTGACTCAGATTTAGGAATAAATATTTTGTTTTTTATTTTTTAAACTATTGTTGCCAAGCGTTTGATACTTATCATTTTTTATATTTTATTTTAATATGTCATGTGACGGCAAAATGGAACTCCTTACAATTTCCTAGTACACCAAAAATAATTTCTTGCCAGTTCTTCTCGCCCGCTAAACGCTATTGATTTGGAAACCAGTGTTTGGACATTCAGAAGTATACATATTTACCAATATGGTGATATATTTAAATTAATAATTGCAGATAACCAAGGTTTCTTCCTATACCTGCAAGACACCTGCGACCAAGCAGTTCAAGTATCCGAAGATACCCTACCCGGCCCTGAAATAGTTCTTCCGAACATCAGCGACGACCAGCTAAGCCATCACCACGTGCACGTCCACGTCTACTCTCTCTGGTTCTGGTGGAAGGAGGTCCTACTCATCGCGATCAGTTCAGCGCTTTTAATGAACTTGCTGATATGGCCGAGGTTCTTTGCAGCAAAAATCAGGCCAATAACACCATTGCCGATAAACCAGGAAGTGATCGTCGTGGAAAGGCACTATGAGAGGCAGACTCCGATGGTGGAGTATTCTGGGAGATACGAAAACGACTTTACGCCTCTGAGGTGTCTTGGAAGGGGTGGATTCGGTGTGGTTTTTGAGGCTAGAAATAATATCGACCATTGTTCCTATGCGGTTAAGAGGATAACGCTGCCGAGGAGGTAGGCGTTTTCTATTGTATTTTTATTTTATTCAAAAAACATTATTTTAGCGAGTATTCAATTACTTAAAGTTCTGCTAGTATGAGAAAAATTATATCTTAATAATTGACATAACTTTGTGGTACATTCATAAAGAAAATGCAATATTTATTTACAATATCTTAGTTAATCTTATCTTAGTACAGGTTTTGCATTTATTATAAGTAACTTGCAAATACTTGATGAAAAGCAAAACGTCGGGGCTTGATAATTTTAAAAATAAATTCAAAACATGATTATAATTTTTCGATTTGCTGTCTGTCTATATTCTCTCAATAAAGTTTAAATTCTTGTCCATTAAACAGAGAATCACGTCGCGAACGTGTATTACGAGAAGTGAGGGCTCTAGCTAAACTGGAGCATGAACATATAGTGCGTTACTTCAACGCGTGGCTCGAAGAGCCGCCACTGAGGTGGCAGGAAGAAAGAGATGCTTACTGGCTACGGTAAGTTTAACCATGTTGTAAAGCAAGGTGTTATTGCTTCGCCCTTGATTTGAGAACTGGTAGTAAATTTAAAATTAGAATCATTTAATGTATATTTCTTTTTTTTCATAAGTGTACATTATGTTACCTATATGAATAAATGATTTTGATTTATTATAAGTACAAGTAGTAGTCACTAGTAGAATCTGGTTCGGTGGTTTCCATTTATTATTATAGCCTGGTACAACCTGGTACCTATCACGTTATACTTGGTGTTCGAACGCCCTACTAAGATTAATAAATGACCTGAAACGTTGTGTAAAAGAAAAACTTGGCGATTAATAAGAGTGGCGGGGAGTTTATTGCCAGTTCTTCTCTTCCGTTCTACGCCGGTGATTTGAGTATTTTACTGGCAGTAAGTGTAAAATTAGAAATATTACCTACATGAATAAATGATTTTTGAATTTTAGCCTGTTTTTTGAGTTGTGGTGTTGGTTTGTTAATATGTAATAGTCGACTTGTTTTCAAACTAATTAACTGAATACTGTCATCGTGATAAAAGTATATGCTTTTATAGAAAAATCTAACTGTTAAAGAAACAATTGACTATATTTTTTTATTTACATTTATTGAGGGTAGTTACATAATTTATAGGGAATTGGGAAGTATTTCAATGGGCATGTCTGAGGACTGTACATCTTCACTGCCGAGAAAAGACAAGTCGCCAAAGGGTGATGCAGTTATGCTAAATATCCACAAGAGTGTAGAAGATTGCATTGATGCACTTGATTTTGGGAAGAAACTCGGTGAACCAAAGAGGTTGAGGTTTGTTCATACTACTGCTTTTTAGGAATTTAAATGTTATCCTTAATAATTAGTACCTCGCTTAAAATACTATTGTTTGTAATAAATTGCTTACTTGATGAAAAATCCAACATTTGATTAATTGAATCATAAAAATATTATATTTAATTATTAATATATTGTTACAGGTCACTAAGCTGCAATGATTCATTTAGTATAATATTTGACGACAATGCATCGAAGGACGTGCACGTGACATCGACCACGCCCAAATCACGCGAAGCCACGCCCACTTCCAAAAAAGCAACTGATGACGATTCGTTCATTGTATTCGCGAATTCAGAACATTCCAAAGAATTATCTGAGGCTAGAGATGTCACGAATAAAAAATTGGATAAAATAATGGAATGTGATGGATATTCCAAGGGAAAAAAGAAAAAGGTGATTTTATTATGTTCTTTTATTATTATTTTAAATATGTTAGAGTACAAAATAAGGACAGTTTCAAAATAAAGCCATACTAAGAAATTCTTATAATTTAGACGTTTCTTTCTAGAGAAAAGCAAAGGCGTGGTACGTCTTGCCCCTTTCATTACTTTTCCTTTATCTTTTCAAAATAGTGTACATCTATAAAACATGAGTTCATACTACTACAGTCGGTGGTTAAATAAGTATCTCCTAAAGAAACATTTAACATCAGATGGGATTGTAGTCTGTCCAGTTCTGTAGAAAAAGTTTTTTTTTCTAAACTTTAAAATATAATATACAATATACTAGCGACCCGCCTCGGGTGCAATGCTGATGAAAAGCACGTGTTTATTAAGTATTGTTATTTCCCTCGCTAGAGAGCTCCTATTATATGCGTCCGATCGCTGCTAAATTCTAATTTCTGCAGACCTTTTCAATGTGTACAATACTTAGTACATTATTTTGATAAATCTTGTGGTGATAAGCCTGCGTAAAAAATTTAATTATTTAAGACATTAGAAACCTCTTAATGGATGTTATTATACATATAAACCTTCCTCTTCAATCACTCTATCTATAAAAAACCGCATCAAAATCCGTTGCGCAGTTTTAAAGATTTAAGCATACATAGGGACAGAGAAAGCGACTTTGTTTTATTCCATGTAGTGATGAGTCTCGTGATAATAAAATAGAATTTTCTCATGTCCTTATAAAAGGGTCATACACGTCACTGGTCTCTTGACATGGTAGTCCGAAGCAATGAGGAGACACCCCAAGGCAGTAAAATGTACCTCTACATACAAATGCAGTTATGTCTGCGAGACAGCTTGCATGACTGGCTACGGAATAATCGGACCTGGGAGTCTCGGAGGGATAAAGTGAGTTCTTTTTAATGCATTATAAGTGGTCTTTTCTTGTTTTTTATTTATTTACACAATATACGTATTTAGTCATATGCACGATACAATATATACAAATTTAAAATTATGTTTAAATAATTATAAGTTTACAATAAGGGGCCGTTCACAAAATACGTTCGCATACAAGGGGGGTGGGGGAGGGGTCTGGCTGAGTGTGACAAGATGTGACAAGGGGGGAGGGGGGTATAGGGCAGCGTGACGTTCGCCGTTTATTATTTTTTGACATGAGCGCTAGCTCTGTGGCGCGACTCTAGCGGCGTTGCGATCCGTCACAAAGGGTTTCTTTGTTTTTCCAATACTTGAGAGAGTAACGTTTCCACGTAACCTGCGCTCTCGATTCAGTAACAAATGAAAATACTATTTCTCATATATTTATTGTTAATTTATTCCTTCATTCGTCATTTAGCAGTGAACTAAATAATAAATGTTTTTAATTTTCAGAATTTGTCTACTATCATTTAGAATTTATCATACTCAGCAGGGGGGGGGTCTTAGTTTTTGTGACGAAATATTTCTAGGGGGGGTCACAAAAAGTGTGACACAGCGTGACAATGGGGGGGGAGGGGGTCAAAAAAACCTGATTTCAGTGTGACGTATTTTATGAACGGCCCCTAATGCATTGGTTCAATCCGGTAGAAAAGTGTTTTCTTTAAATGTGTAAAAGCTATGTTAATAAAAGACAATATGTACTACGATAACTGATATATTTATAATTTTAGGTCAAAACGCTTTTTAGTCAAATAGTATCTGCAGTTGAATACGTCCATTTAGCGGGTTTAATTCATCGAGATTTAAAGCCCAGTAATATTTTCTTCGCGCCGGACGGCAAAGTAAAAGTTGGGGATTTTGGCCTCGTCACAGCTATGGGAGATAACTCACAGGATGGCGAAGGAACTGAACAAATGAACATGCAGGCGCGACATACTCATCGAGTCGGTGAGTAAGAACTACCCAATTGTGAGGATTTTTATCCAGAATTGCAATTCTTAATTCTTAAAAGCCATGAATAAAATTATCTCAGCGTTTATTAATAATAATAGCCTTTATTCAGTACATTTTATATGTACATGTAAACAAATTTCCATTTTAATCTTCTTCTAGTGTATCTGTGTGCCCTTTTTTGGCAAAGGCCTCCAAATCCCGCGATTCCTCTCTGCACTGTGCCACTCTCTGCCTTGTACGACCTGCTGTTTCTTTTATGAGGTCTATCCTCCTTCTGAGTTGTCACTCTTTTGCGTTTGCTGTTTCTTGGCGTTTATTAATATACAGCATATAAAATATATTTAATGTTTACGAATTTGAATCAATTATTATGGTCAGTTCAATAGTTTGAATTTCAAGTAAGTTAAGTGAAGTTTCAATAGTTTAAAAATTCTATGAGATATAGATATATGCGTCTTTAAGAGTCCGTCTTAATAACGCGCCTCAAGTATCATAAGCCATTCGGTGGTAATAAAACTTTTACAAGTACTATGATTCTTTAATTTAAAATTTGCCTTTGATTTTGACTTTGTAGCAATAATAAAAAAATGCCATTTGAAACGTGTGAATAGGGTGAAACGTGGTTATGTATTAGAAAAATTTCTTTGGGTGTAAGTAAATACGTTGTAATAAGTATTAGCTCCTGATTGGATTCCAATTAATGGGGTATAGAATATGTGTTTCCATATGAAATATAACATTTCTCTCATAGCATGATTGCGAAGATTTTTTGACCTTTGGAAAGATTAGTTTGGGGTTAAATTTCCTCCCTATCAAACATAGCCACGATACGTATATTAGTTAAAAAACCTTATATTCTTACATTTTCAGGTACTCATCTATACATGTCGCCCGAACAACTACTAGGGCTGCCATACAGCTACAAAGTGGACATTTACTCGCTAGGGCTGGTCCTGTTCGAGTTGTTGCATCCTTTTGGCACCGAATCAGAAAGGGTCTCCTGCCTAATGAGGCTGCGGGATGGCCAGTACCCCAATCATTTTCAGCAGAATTATCCTAATGAGGTAACGCCAACGTACTTTTTAGATCTTTAGTGCGAGTATCACATATTTGGTACTATAATAGTATGCCGACATATAAAAAATCTTTTTAATAAAAAGATTAAGTTATTTAATACTAGCTCTACTTTCTAGATGTGAAAAATATTATTTGGAATTAGATATACTTAAATATTTGACTTAATCAATTTATTGACGATCTTATTTTAAGAGATATATTTCGTGATCGAAGTCTTCCAAAAATTTAGCTCATTTTTACAAACGAATGTCTCTTGTTTTCATAATTTAACTTAACTATAATTTAAAAATTACCTTTGTAACTTATAAGTGTATTAAATAAGCTTTATATATTTTAGACGGAGGTCCTAAAACTAATGTTAAGCTCGGACCCGAACCAGCGACCCACAGCGAGCGGTGTTAAAGCGCGTGCGCCACTCTACCAAGCGACAGACGAACAGTGGCATTTCACTTTACCCACACTCCTCTCTGGGTAAACGTTTGAAAAATATATCCAATCAACCGCGGAATCGATGCAACTTGTGGCTTTTCCTGCTATGAATAGCGGCATGGAAGCAAACCAAGATATTAGGGGCCGTTCAATTTTATCCCCCCTTCCTGTTGTTAGCAAAAGTAAGCAAAGATCTCAAAAATAATAGTACGTTCGTAGAACGTATTATTTTTTAGGAATCCACAAACAAAATATTTCAAGCATAGACAATGTGTAGTTAACATGTTGTAACAACTGAAACCCCCCCTCCCCCCTATAGAGCTTACGTAAAACTTGAACCACCCCATAGTATTGAAACAATAATTAAGTTTAATTTTGGAAAAGGCTAGTTCGATTGAGGTTTCGCGTTTAACCGTTTAATTGTCACCGTGTTATTAATGCGTGTTGAACTGTTTTTTTCCAAATAACATACATATGTACATACAAATTTTAATAATCAATAGACTGTTTCCGTTTTGCATTTTCTGAGTTGCATAAAATGTTTTCCGGTCACAGATTTTGTCCATGTCTATAATCTTTGGTCGTTGACACTTTGACAGTTTATTTGGGAAAGTCAATTGAATTTAGTAATCTGTCATCGATCAAGTTAGACTGTCAAATTCGTATGCAAGTATTTGCATAGAAAATTTATTGATAAATACATTATTTCATTTACTTGCTTTTATGTTGTGTATCTATGATGTTGAAGTGTAACGATATTAAACGGCCTATTAAAAGAGGTCAAAATAATTAGAGATTAATAGTCCACATTAATTTAATTATTAATTTTTTAGCCAAAAGTAATTATGCTAATGATCATTAGGCCAAATATACTGTCTAGTACATTACTTTTGTATGCGTATGGACCTAATAATTTCTTAATGTTATATAAGAACATTAGAAAAATGATTTTCTAATAATTATTTTTATTATAGTGTGCCTATAATAAATATTTTGCATATCTTTAACCAGTTAAACTATCACAATAGTGTTTAAGATAGAAATTAATAATAAGCAATATTGTGTCAGTGCCTAAGTATAACAGTCATCTTTAAAAGTAATTGAGTTGTAAATTTATTTTACGTGTTCAGTGAATTTTGTAATCATAAGTATTTAATTCATACATTTGGATGAAACCCTTTTTTGCGTGGTTACGCGGGAAACTATTTTTTTATTCGTCCACAGGGCAGGCCAAGGTATTTCGACCTTATCCCCTTTTGTCAAACAAGTTTGTCAACAACAACTGAGTCAACAGCTGACGCCATCTTTAAATTACCTATTCAATTACAAATGAGGACGTTTGTTCGTAACTTGCGCATTGACACGTTCTATGATATAAGTATTAAGATGATTAAGACTGGTTTCTGAAGGAATGTTGGATTTTATGAATGTTTATGTAAACATTGTATTTTGTATAAAAAGTATGTAATACTTGTTATTTATTAGTTAATAGGCTACCTAGATCAACGAAAGATTTGCTTTTTTTTAATGTATTTTTAAGGAAATTTGTGTCATTTGTGTTTTTAGTTCATTGCTTCGCGAAAGTTATTTAACGTTATAACCACATTAACTGTGTTTTTATTTACGAAGAATTTTTGCGGGTCTATAGCGACTATAATAAGTACTGTGAGAGTCCTAATAAATGATATGAAGAGAACATTAGTATTTTTATTATAAATTATGTAAATCAGGAGAATAAAAAAATAAATAAATCACTGGTGCTACAACCTGTTTAGGTCTTGGCGGTCGAGCAAATGTTAAATGCGCACATTGAAAGAAAGTCCATTGGTGCACAGCCCGGGAACGAACCTACGATCTCAGGTATGAGAGTCGCACGCCGGAGCCACAAGGCCAACACTGCTCATAATAGATTCTTTTACATGATGTAAAATAATTTATTATGATATAATTAAGATTTTTTTTATTATCATGAATACTACAGTAAAAAGTCGTTTGCTTTCCGGCGGAGCATCTAAATTATTTTCATGCTGATGCTCCGCATTTTCTTTCTGAGTCATGACGGCCTCACAAAAAGCCTTGAAGGCATTCCATCGACCGTCATTGTAAGCTCCCACCATGCTTTGAATTATTACAGAGACAGATTGCCAACAATACTATCAGCAAGAACCAAGCGAAAGTCGGACACTCCTTATTGTGTCACCGTCACAATGTCTCCCGACACCGTGTCGCCTCTCTTCCAACGATTCGATGCAGGTAGCTCCCAAAGCAGAGAGAACCTAAATGAGTGGATAGGATAGTGATCCCCACCGTCGGTCCACCCAGTGTTTCGAAAAAGTACGAATGAGATCAACCGTTTGTAAACCAAACCTTCATCCTTCTATTCTTCAAAAATTAAGCTGCAATACGAGGAGTATCAAACCTTGACTACCTCCAGAGGTGGGTCAAAACCACCAATCCTGGCTTCAGCCCTTCTCCAAAAAAGTCTCACAGCCAACGCTATCAAGGGCTAAGGCGGAGTGGCGGCTATGTCCCTCAATTCTAATGAAAACTTCGCGCTGTGACTGCTTCAGTATAGCTTTGTTGACTACTTATGTGCCCATATAAGACGTACTACTCCAACATAAAGGAGCCAACCGCCCCTTCTGGACCCACGGATATTTGGCATTATACGTCCCAAAGCCAATACAATAGAAACAACCTTGGGTGCCAAGGCTGCAAAATGAGCTTTGAAAGTCCAACGCCCGTCAAGAACCAACTCGAGTTATTTCAAATAAATCCTACCTCTCGAAGCAAAGACAACTAAAGAAACAAGGTGATCTATGGTAGATCAGCTTGCTTCAACACGAATTAGGTAGCCGCGATTTAATGCTATAGGTACACCATGTGTAAAATCGCCGTGAAGTTTAAATCAAAGACAAGCTAACAAAACTCCTGATTGTCACGCTCAAAAGAGTAAACGCACCATATCGCTTATAGTGAATTTTAATTTCCTCGATCATGTTAATTTAAATAAACTAGTTCACGGCGTCATGGGTGTTTATGCGCTTAATTATTTCAACACTGCAGAAGAACGTATGATGGCTCTATGTGAGGTGGTTTTGGTTTTTGCATTTTTTCATATAAGCAAAATATTTGCACAACAACAAAATGTAAGTTGAGTTAAATGTAACTATAAATATAATATTTTCAAATTATATAATATATAAAACATAAAGTTCCACTCAGTTGTAATGGATAAATGTTTTATAGATAACAATATATTTACTATGCAGATTAGGTATTAATGTCGAATTAGAAATTTAACTACTCTCAAATCCACTTGAACATAAACAAAAAATTTAATCCAAATCGGTACAGCTGTTTTGGGGAAATTCGCAAACACACCCACGTACTGAAGATTTATAAGTAGGTCTCCACAGAACCAAAATCGACATGTCTGTATAGTAAAGTTGTTTACTCATGAGGACAGTAGCTATTAGGAAATCATGAAATTTAAAGCCTTCTTCTCTTTTATACTGTGTGTGTGATTTTTATTTAAAAAAATAATTCTTAGGTTGCAGCTGTTTCTTAGAGTATAAAGGGTTTATAATGATTATATTTATTATAGACAACGACACTTCAAAACCAAAAACAACAAACAATCAAGCTTCACTATCAATTTGAAACGCTTGAATTCACGTCTGTCTTGGACGCTAAAAGCCCAGTATGGGACCCTGATGTCAAAATTCTCTACTGGGTTGATGCTCTCAATCAGACTGTGCACGCACTAAACTTTACTTCTAAACAACATTGGCATAAGCATATAGGTATGCACATGTTTATTTAAACTCATTTATTTAATTTAAGCACAAATATATTTTAAAAAAGAGTGTGTAAACTTATGTACATGCGTTAGAAGTTATACTTTTTTGGCGTATGGAAAAAAAAATAACTAAAAAGCAGTAGTGATTAACGATAAATATTAATTAATCAAAAATATTTTATTTAAATAAATAAATAATTAGTAAAAAATTAGTATTAACACTAAAATAATATTTATTTATTCACATTGTTTAATTGTACTGTTACGAAACACGTGTTTTAAATATAAAATACTAGAATATACAACTTGAACATTGTTATCGATTTCCATGCCACCTAGACCTAACTTTACGATGTCGAATTTAGGTGTTTGTATACGCCCGCATCGTAAAAATTCACTCTCATCATTCTTCTCCATCGCGCCAAAAGAAGTATAACTTCAATAACAAACACATCACCTAAATCTATACTATCTTGGACTATCCATTTATTAAATTTGCAAATTTTTACAAAACAGGTGTTTAAACAAAATATAAGTTAAAAAGTTCATTATTAAAAATAATTTTATTAAAATTAATTAATAGCTGCAAGTCTTAATCTACATCATAATTTACTGAGTTTTTAAGGTTTAGTTTTAAAATGTTGTTTTTTTTTTAATTTATTTAATATAGAACAATTTCCTAAGCTTTACTTGTACTTTGTATATTCTAGAATAATTTATCGCGTATGTGTGTGAAATATAGTGACATATTTTGTTGTATTATTAATATTTTTTAGGACTTATAAATAAATTGAAATTATTTACAGGTATGGGTGAGTTAAACGTAGTGCTGCCAATAGCAGGTAGTAAACGACTTCTACTTGGAATTCAATCTTTTGTCTATCTCTTTGATTGGGATGAAGCATGTCCATTTTGTTTAAAGTATATAGCTGCATTGGATAATGGCAGTCCTGGCAATATTCTTAATGAAGGAAAGGCAGACCCAAGGGGAAGGTTTTGGGGAGGTAGGTCTTACGTATCATTGAGTAACAGACTCTAAAACGAAAATATTCTTAATAATTTGAAACACGCCATCGTTGCATCGCTAGCGGTAGTTATGGTAGGCTACTGTCTACTGTAGTAAAGTTACTGCTTTATGGTATTTTTTTTCATATTCAAGGTACAAGGGGTCCTTTAGATGGCAGTTCTATACTGCAGGATCTGGGTGCACTTTACAGTCTGGAACAGCCAAAGTTTGAACCTACAGTCCAGTTAAAACCAGTATCAGCAACCAATGGAATAACCTGGTCGCTTAATAATAGTATTTTATACTTCATTGACTCAGAAACCAAGAAAATAGATGCGTTTGATTTTGATGTCGCCAAAGGAAGGATAAGTAAGACATAAATTGTATTTATAAAATCAGCGTAGATTCATTTCTCTACAGTCTAAATAATTTAATGATTTCTATACTGTAACTTGCTTTGCTTATATATTTTATATTAGATTTAAGTGTGAATTTGTGGATTCAGTGTTGGCCTAGTTGCTTGAGCGTGAGCCTCGCAAGTACATTCTAAGGACATGCGTTTGAACCACGAATGTCGACGGACTCCTCATGGATGGTGAGGAAATCGGCATGCCTAACTGATCAACTACTTGTCTATTAAAATATTACGAATCAAATACATATAAGCTATGAGGTTGTGACGTGACTGGAGATTTCATGTGTGAAGTCATTATTAGTTACTCTTTAGTTAAGTCTAATATTTATTGAGGATTAAATATTATATATTTAAATACAGAGAGAGTTGGTAATAGGTTATAAAGTTATGTATAATACAATTTAAAAATGATTCGTTTGTATAATATGATGCTATTAGTAAATAAACACTGTTTAAATAATATTTAACAATTTTCTTCAGGTAAACGTCGTACAATACTAAACTTTGCCGATTATAGTTTTATGAAAGCTTCAAGTAAGCCTGTAGCCCACGCTTTGACCATAGATAGAAACGGATATCTTTGGGTCGCTCTAATGCATGGTGGAGCAGTAAGTGCTAAAAATGTTATGATTTCAAAGCCTAGAGCAGTGTTACCCAACCTCACCCCCATAGCTTACCTAAAATTATTATGCCCCACCCTTCTATGTAACATACATAATTTATATAGAGTAACTTCAAGTAATATATATCAAAGACATCAATAGTTTCTTATTGGTTAAAGTACTGAGTACTAAAAAATTATAAATTTCAAGACATTAACATCCAACGAATTGAAAGAAACGTTTTTTTAAACTTTGTCACAAATGTAGTGACCCAATATGGCCCTCCATAACAAATTCAATACTAAAATAGAAGAAATAAATAATTATGCAGAACAAAATTCGCAAGATGGAGTAGATACAGACGCCACTCCTGAGCATTTATAATACCATAATTTGCAACATAGGCATTGAAGACATATTTCACTGGTACTCATAGAACAGAGATCTTCACAATACAAACACTTTGTATCAACAACATGGCGTCTACCTGGACTTTTGTCTGAACTGTCGTCACAATAATTGGTTTTCTTCTTCTGAGCTAGATCTTACCTACTTGGATCGTTTCGTCTTTTGACCTTCGCCCTTTCCTTTGTATGCTTTATGTAGTGTCTTTAGACTTGAGCTACGTAGTAAGCCATATTGACTGTATCCATGTTTTTAACAAATCTAACTTAAAACCTAGCTATAAATCTAACTTAAAACCTAGCTATAAATTACATTATTGAGTAAAATGTAAGTTAAAAAATGAGCACCGGCAATATAAAAACGCTTCCTATTTAGAGAACAAGAATCAGTGAAACTTAGCAAAAGATTAGATCAAATAAGCGAATTTTCGATTGTGCACTGGACGCATTTTCACTCGCCGCAATTCAGAAATTAACTGAGGGGGTCAAGGGAAGGGGCTCAAAGTTATGGCGGATCTCGTACCCTATGTTGTTTAGTTTTGGGAAAATTAAGCTAGGCCCAATAATACTGGTAACTACTTATTAAAATGTAATTGTTTACTTTTTTAAAGAAGCAATAAGTAAATTTTAAAAACATAATGAACAATTGGAAACAAACTCCAAGTAATTAGAATAAAGATTTTTCTATATTAATTTACTGAGATCCTTGTGCTTGACATCACAAAGATTTTAAATTGAATTCCAATTTGGCCAGTCTCAAGTATCCACGTTGCGATATATCCAGTTGATTTCCATGGCCCCCCTAACAATCAAATTTCCCACCTGTGGGGTCCACTTTGGGATACACTACCGTAACTAAGCGTAAGACTAGAAGGCTGGCGATTTCATAGCGTTAATTTTAAATTAATTATGTCTGAATTCAAAGCAGCTTCTTGACTTAATTCTAATCCACGAAAGATACTTTTGGTGTAGTTAATATTTTTACAGGTAATCAGGGTCAATCCAGAAACTAAGAAAATTGTGGGAAAATACAAATTGCCCGTATCTCGTATAACGTCATTAACGTGGGCGGGTCCACATTTAGAAGAATTAATTGTGACGACATCTCGACGGAATATGAAAAAGGACGAAATGGAAAAGCAACCAATGTCAGGCGCCCTGTACATTTTGCACAAACTTGGTACAGGAGGTGTGCCTGATCATAAGCTGCGTTTTAATGATGCTGATATTTTTTAGTGCAACTTAAATTAGAAAATAAAATGAAAAACCAATATATGCGAAATATGTGTATGAACCAGAAATAATGTTTAATAGTTTAATCATACGACGATGACCAATGCATCTATAATATACTTGTACCTTGTTTCTACAAAAAATATACTTGCTTCTTTACTTACTTATTTAGTAATTTTTGTGGCAGTGTTGGCCAGGGCTTCAGCGTGTGACTCTCATCCCTAAGGACTTTTTTCTATGTGCGCATTTAACATTCACTCCAACGGTACAGAAAAACATCGTGAGGAAACCAAGTTGCCCTAGCACAAAAAGTCGATCGCGTGTGTCAGGCCCAGGTTTCTGATCACCTACTTGACTATATTAGATTGACAGATGATCATGAAACAGATTCAGAAATCTGAGGCCCAGACCTAAAAAGGTTGTAGCGTCACTTATTTTATAAAGTATTTCTTATTAATACCGCATGTGTTGGTTCTATAAGTCACTTTAATAGGTAAAATAATATGGTTCATTTAGAACTAACTTTGGCCTCGGGAACATACGTCAGGTGACTCAAAAATTAAACAATCATCGATGACAAATATTTTATTGATTTGCATTTACAACAAGATTAATAACAGGATACTTTCATAACGGTAGACTTTATCAATAGACAACAGAATATACAACAGCTAAATTTAATTATGAAATGTGAAATAACTTGAAAACATACTTATAAACCTCAAGTCTAAAAACGTTACATTATAATCGTGTATTTCTATAATTAAATAATTAGCAAGCAATTTCAATAGCAATTCCGATTTTTGATTGATAGTATTAGCGCTAATTCGGTTGTGAGTGCTATTTCCAGACAATTATTGAAATCGGTTTTACAAACAGCACTGGTGATAAAAAAAAACCTTTAATGTTGTAGTAACATTCATAGCGACTACCGTACATAAGTTATTTAACTGTAACTATTTGTTATTGCACAAGTCCTTGCCTTAATTTATATTAATATAGGTACCAATATTGCAATATAACAAAATAAACTCGCTGTAGTAACTTTTGTAGGGTAGTCGTAAATATCGCAACGTTGAAATTATATTAATACCCTGATTGGAGGTTTTCTACAAATTCTGGTAAAATGAGTTATTTTTCTTAGTTTCAAACTTGAATGAGAGGCTAGTTTCTGGCTACAATCATTTCTTTTAATTGAATACAAATCAAAACATTGACTTAAGGTTTACGAAGCGATTCATTTATTCATAAACATTTAAAATCACATAAAAATATCATCTAGAAATATATTTAAAAATTCTAAAATATTAAAAAGAATCTACCACCTATATAAATTGAACATATTAGGCACATTTCAATCTATCTAAACCTAGGAACCATCTATTTCACCAAGCGGGCATTCCATCTAAACATTCTTTAGTGTCTGCATTGAGCAGTGTCAAAAATTAAGGTAAGAAACCGTTTTTAGATTTGATTTTCATTAATGATGATATTAATTCCTTCGTTGAAAATGTGATAAATAAAAAGACGAAAATAACTGTTTCTCTTGCTACTTTTCACTTAACCTAGGTGCTACGTAATTGCTTTTTATCACCAGACCCCAATAACGTCAAATACGCACCTCCAATAAAGTAAAAATAATTCCATAAAGAAATCTTACGCGTAATTAACATATGTCAAATCCAATGTTTTGACATATGGGGGATATACTTAGCGCAGTTTGAAATGTGAATTTTACTTCCAAATGTCACTCCGTCTATTATCAATATGTAACTCACTAACACGAATGCATTTTTATTCAACATCAGACAACGCTACACAAAATGGACGAATACACACATGCACACATTACACACATATATGATAACAAGGTTATTTAGAATATTAAATGTACTTATTAACAATATTAAGAATTAGAACTATTCTACTGGGAACAACGATGCAATCACTCTGTTTTCTTAAGACGTATTTGTCAACAGCTGCTGTCAAATTAATCAACCACAGTTGTTGTCAGTTGACTATGAATTGTTAGATACGATAAAAAGAGACCACCTCACATGCAATCATCTAGTCTTTCTCTTTCGTATATGAGTGATGATCACAGATTATGTTTTAAGGAAGCAGAGCATTATCTATAGTTTCTATAGCTTTTTAAAATTTTGGAATGTTTTTGATAAAATCAGTCTGAATTCATTTTCCATATATCAAACGTACTATAAATAAACTGAAAGATAATATAGCCATATAATAAAACTAAAGTAAAAGCGCGAAGTAACTTACGTTACTAAGTAAATTCGTATAAAATGCGAAACGTTGATACTGTCGAATCGATTAATAAATTTTACTTATTAAATATGAAAATGCATTCTGAATCGTAAAATACATATAAAGATAGAAACATTATACATATATAAAACTGAATTTAGTTAAAAATACTATTTTTGATGATATATAAATATCAGCATAAAATCTAATGTCTCTGGCTATGATATCTTAAGAATTATATATATATGTTTAAGATTAAAAGACAGGTTTAATACGAAGCGCCTGTCAAATGCTCTAAGATTTTGTTGACAGAACTACTTCGTGCATGTTTGTGAAACTCACTATTTTTCTAGACAATATTCTAGAATAGTTTTAGTTCTAACCTTTTAAAATCTTAACAAATTTAGATGAATAAAAATTATTAAGCAATTAAGCAAGCATCTAGACAATTTATATTTTATAAATCTAATTCAAACATTATCACTGGCAGTGGTGTGGCCAACTAAGTGATATGAAAGTTCCTAAATTTTTAAAACCCTAATCTTTGAGAAATCGAATACTTGAGTCTGAGCCTTTTATTATATTCAATGTGTAATGAAATCATATGCACTGATTATATCGATAGAAATTATATAGCTATAGAAGTGAGTTTGTTACTCTGTGATACGATATTTAAACGGAATTTATGGATTTCCGTATCGGTCATGAGCGCAGTGATTAGAATTTGGTAAGTACATACTTCTATCAGACCACAGACCGTTCATAAGTTTTTGTTTTATTTATACAGTCAGACTCCTAATTACTAAAAAAATATATAGATCGTTTAACAATCACCAATAGTTTATATTTCTTTAAAATACAACCTAGTTTCAACAGCTATCTTTGGAATATTTTCTTCCTAACTACACAATATTTTTAGCTAGGGGGGCGGTATAACGAGGGGGGAGGGATGGTCTTGGAGTTTATTTACTTACTATTTACTATTTTAAGCAAACATTGCTTGACAACGAAATGCATTTTCGAGGATTCCTACAAAACTGAATACATTTATGTCTTATTACTTTTGCTGACAAGGGGAAGGGGGAATAGATTGCAGTAAATCTGCTTACGTAACCTTGAACGGCCCCTAGATGTCACTAGGATATTTATCAAAATTTTAATACTCTAATGAGATTCGTCACCAAATATATTATATTTTTTTAAACCATTGCCTAAAATATATACCCTGAAAAATTGTCACCACTGAAATAAATGTTCTTAAAGAAATCTACAAATAATATCACAAACCTAACCCTTCATATGACAGAAAAAAAATTCTAGCATTACAAAATGAGTATCATTATCACTTCGAAATTCAAATTTAGAATATTACACAGGTGTCAAAAATTCAATCTGGTTTTGACAGATGACATATGTTCACTATTTTTAAATTTCGAACCTCTTCCCTTGTCAAAAATAAAGAAGATGATTAATAAATATAGTGAAACCAAGTATTTTAATTTTCTTTTACAAATATAAATTAAAAATGCTAGAACATTGAGTAACCGGCTTTAATGCTTTTTAAATTTCGAATTTAACTGTTTGCTATGTAACATTTAATCGATAGTCATTCGACCAATTTAATAAGTTTAAATAAATAAATGATTAAACACACTTTGTATGTAGAGGCTCGAATAAGATCTTATGATTTCCACTAGAGTACAATTTTTTATCAGTTCTCCTATTCTAGCAATGGTAGAACTTGCAAGAATGAATTTGATCTTTAGTACAAGGCTGGTGATGCTTATTTCAGCACGTAGGCATTCCGGTAACCTTCGTAGATTACTCAGTAAACATAAAACTAAGTATTTGGTTAACTTACTTTTGGTTCATGAGCATATTTTTAAAATTGTTGCAATAATATCAATGTTAAATTAGGATATCATACGGGTTTTTCTTCTCAATTGATAATGTATACGCCATTTTGAAGTGCACTTAATCTACATGACTTATCCTTTACGGATTTAGAGTCGAGACTTACCGCTAGATAACCCCCTCCCATATGTCCAACTAATTTCAGACATACTAAAGTCTGGACTCTGATTTTACCCTTATCTTGTCCCCACTAAAGTTTAGGAGCAATAAGGCCGCTCATGATATCGAATGTGTTTCCGTCTGGTTGCACTCTCACATCGCCATCCACTGTACGTACAATCAGCCAACCGAACTCGTCCAAACCGGATATCGTCCCCGGGACAGGGCTGCCTTCCCCGGATTGAATACGGATTTCTTCGCCCCTGAAATGAAAAAGCTAAAGTAGAAATACTAATACTTGTTTAATGTTCATTTTATGGACCATTAGACGAAATATTTTTATCACCACACGCCTTATACAAAAAGAAATATCCACAGATAAAGCTGACTGATGTGAACATACGTTCACATAAATAAAATTGTACACTAATGTAAAGTCGCTTGGAGAGACGCTGAACTGACCCCGTCAAAATAACGATGTTGAGGCACCTCTACGAATATATAACAGACACTTCAAAACGTGTGGTACTGCCACGGTAAAGTTATTGCATAGCATTTTCTATCAACTTATGCAATTATAATTATTATATATTTGTTTTTATTAATCTTAATTCAATCTACCACTCTACCAGAATCAGACTAACACGCCTATATAGTCTCACTCTAACGCGTACCGGCTGCTTACGCTTACGCTACGTCACCGATCACGCCAGAGCGATGTGAGACGCAGTATGCATTCTGTTCTATTCTATCGCTTATTGGCCGCACCTATATTACGTCGTCGTGTTTTAGGTTTATTTACGTTACGTAATTCTATATACATTCCTATTACATAATTATATCTACATTCGGTCACCGAGCTCAAAGCCCACGATAAAATCTATGCAAAAGCTTAAAATGAAAATAATCAAAAAGCAAATAAGTTGAATTGCACTATAAAATACAAAGAATAAAAGCTACTCTAGCAATCCCAGCAAAAGTTTATCTTTGAAGAGGCGCTTCAATCGCTTTGCAGTTGAAGGAGGAAACTCGTTCCAGCTTTGGTCATACTATATAATCAACAGAATTATTTATATTGATTATGTAATTTTTTTAATGCGCCAAACAAATAAAGAAATTACTCACTCATGAAGCCAAAACTTGTAATATTCTTCTAGAAAGTTATCAACACCTCTCTCCAAGTTAAGATTATCGATAATTATTTCTAGTTGCGAACAATACCGGGCCAGGAACTTTTCTATTGATATTGGCGCTAGTGACGCGCCCTCTCTAGTGTTGTACTCGCTTATGATATCATTTACACATGTCGTTGGTGCACTGTTTGATATGTTTACGCCACTTCCTGAAAATTTTAACAGTAAATTATTCTTTAGTGACTATGGAAATACCTATAAATTATATATGTTTTTATTGTTTTTATTATGATGTAAAAAAGCTTAAAAAAATCAAATTAAATACACATTTATCATATTATTAACCCGCCAAAAGATTTGAGAGCAAGATAGCGACATAAACAAACGTTTCAATTTGTTAATTGTCATTTGACCATTTGCAAGCACTCTTTTGTGACCGTGACATGACTGACGTACAAAAATGAAACTTTTTAATAATAGATGGTTTGATGATATATTTTCTTTAACACTTTATTTTTCAAATTGTGAAGTTTGCAAAATAGTTGTTATTCGACACCCACCATACAATTCATACAAAATATCTAAGTTATCTGCAAATGAAATCGACTTAGGTCATAAATATATTCTTAACATACCTATATTAATAATGACGTCATCCCCTATACAATTCGCAGTAGTAATAACACCGCCAATCTTTACGTTTCGTCCATAGTAAATGTCATTCGGCCATTTTATTCTGTGAAATTTTGAAAATTAAATATATTTTCCCTGTTCTCTGGTTCATAGTAAAAAAATCATGTATAAAATATCTTTGTACCCTGGTATTTTTATCAGCGATAAAATTTTAACGTATCGTACACAGAACGTCAATACAAATTCAGTATCACATCATTAGTAATTTAATTCAAAATCATTCATTCATATAGGTTACACAATGTACACTTATGAACGTCAAAAGTAAAAAGTAATATAAAATAATTTTTAAAACATTAAAAAAAAGTCAAAACTGGCAACGAAATAGTATTTATAGTTTTGGTATAGTTCTCAATAGGAAATCAAATTGTTGACCGTATGCAAGTGTAATTAAAACAAGGCATAACATAATATTTCCTATGCTGGAAATTGGAATGCTATATGGGTATAATAGTTAATGAGGTATCAGTTGATTAGCTTTGAGAATTACCGGAATTTTTGACCATATCTTTTGTTGGTAGGGAGTCACACGTACTACATTTAGTTACTGTATATGAGTTTTAAGGGTGTTTTATTAATACTGACCTTATATCCAGCTTTTGGTAGGGCGGATCTGAGCGTATAGCTCGCACCAGAGCGAGCGCAGTTGCGTGTTGTATTAAGGGAATTGTAGGGTTCATTTTTTGCCATACCTAGAAGTTATTTATTTAAAATATAGAGAAATATGATCAGTAAAAGGTTTTCTTATAACAATATTTAGTACGCACGGCCTACTGGATCGGCGTGTTTAAGAAATAATCGTTATAATTCCATTACCATAACAATACATATTGTATATACTTCTCAATTATAACTAGTCACAGTTTTTTCAGATCCGACTCGTGCTCTTTTGATGCAAGTAATGGTATTTTAAGCAAGATATACGTTCGTCAAGCTGGAAACGTTTGGCCAATCAACTTTATTTATGAACGAAAAGCGAGGAAATACACAAGTGTATTTGCTTTGCCTCCACTATAGGAATCTTCTATAACCACTGCAGAATTGTAAAGTCTCATCTCACGTTTACGAAAAGTATGTATATATGGTGCGACCTCGTCTCCCATTCAATAAGCATTGTAAGTTAAAATCAAGGAGAACTTATTAAAGTTGTAAAAATAATTATCTGATTATAACAATTGTATACATGTTTAGTGCAGCTACCATATTGATGAGCCCGCATTGAGATCCAACCGTAATAGAACTATTTACATTTAACATGCAATATGAAAAGTACATACCTGTAGCGACATGACAGCCTGCCCATTAGGTGATATCCACTTATTATCCCCCCGGCCTCGGCCAGAACTTTGACTCCTCGCAACTGCACCCACGCCGTGACCTAACGAGCCTTCCATGATATGTTGAGTGGACGTTAACACATCCGCGTATATTAACACGCGTCCTATATTATTAGATGTTAGGTTCTGCAATAATAGACAAATAAATATTCGATGGTATTCCCCAACGATGACTTGGATGGAGAGCGATGAATATATGTAATAGACATCTCTAAAACCGCACAACCTGAAACCCCTACATCTTTTAGTCGATACCAACTCCGGGGAAATAAATACAGATAATACAACATTTTCTACAGCTGTGATACTTTTTGACATTTAATACCTTTGTCATCAGTCACCGTGACCACGCATGCAATAATAAGTTTTATGCATAATACATAACTTTAATCCGTTAAAAAAGTGTTTTCTTTAAATGTGTAAAAGTTATGTTAATAAAAGACAATACTATAACCTGACAACCTATAATTTGGAAAGAGGTTGCTTTAATTATTATATTAATAATTTGTTATACTTACATCAAAATATTCAACAGTTGAGAAATTTTCAGGGCATTCATATAAAGAAACAGGTAGGAAAATATCCGAAGGTTGGTCCATTGGGTTCTCGTCCCGCATACACCACTGCACGCTTAGGTTACCGATACTCTGCACCCGCTTGCCGTTCTTCAATGGACACCAACCTTCAACTAGGGACATTTTGTGCTGCACCAAAACAATATTATTAGAAAATAGTATATATCATATCGAAGAAATGTGAAACATTAGCAGCCAATTATAAAAAGTAATTTTGAAGAATACATGCGACAATAATAAATTTCAAATCCGTAATAAAACGAAAAAATAGCAAAATCAGTTATACATTTTGGACAGAAATTAGCTTCATGTCTGCATACGATATTCCAGTATGCTTTATGTTATTCAGCTATATATCTATTTTTATTATTAGCTAGCGTCATTAAAAATAATTTGGCCGTTGGGGAGAGCGGTGAAAGCAGATCTAAAAAGAGCAAGCGTGGTTATATTTGTAACAAAATATACGAGAAAGCGAGAATTTCAGGATTTTGTCTTTATACGTACGTAGATTAAAAATATTCGCAACCAAGGAACAACGTATTCTGTAACTTACTTTAGCACATTGGCAAAATTATTCGAATATCGATGGATGGGTACTTTAAAACACATAATATTAATAGATGTTGGTTGATGTTTGTAAAGTGAGCATAATTTGGTCCTTCGAGCCGGAAACCTATTACTTTGGGTCACCAACATCAAAACCATGAAATCTCTAGTTTAAGCACACAATAAACACAAAGCACAAGCGAGGTAGGCCTCACCGGGCATCACACGGTCACGTGGCCCGGGCCTCTTCGACACGTCGACCACGCGTCCTACCAAACAATATGTTTTTTACTTATTCATACCATTTTAATTTATTTCCTGGTGATAAGGATATGGGAAACTAAAAGCAAACATTATGTATCGGTGACGTTCGGTATCTGTTGTTTGCATAAGAGTCAGTTTTTTTTTGCGTAGGAGAAGAACTTTCTATTACTTTGAAAGATATTTTTTGGTAACTAGAAATTAATAGTGACGTAAAATTATATTGCTTTGAAAACGGCTAACTGTCAACAACGTGGGAATTATAATAGTTTTTAACTCAGATAATAGAACGATGATTTAATTCTGCATATTATGATATAACTCTTGACGAACTTTATTTTCAATATCATTTTGCAATCGCAAATAGTGTTAAGAATGTGTAATTTTACAACTAAATGACATATGATGGTGTGCCTAAAAGCAAAATATATATAAAACCAAACTACTTCTTGCACATCACAACTAAGTAATTCGTTTTCATAAATATCAGACGATTATATTTTTTTCACACTGATGGAATGGTACGGAAGGAACTTTAAATTAGTTAATTAATACATCAATTGGAAGCCATAACTTTTGTCTTTTTAGTAAATATGAATTAAATTTTATAAATATGGTTACATTAAAATATAATCATCTAAAATGCGATTCCTACCATGACCAAAATGGGGATGCAATAACACAATTTAATATCTATTTTCCTTACCACATGATCGCCAAGGAAGAATCCTCTAGTGTATTCAATTTTGACAAGTTCCTTGGGGTCTTTCACGTGGAGGCTCAGTATATCACCAAGAATTTTATGAAGGATTTCCAATCTGGCTTCATTACTTTTTATACCTTCCTCTCCGAGGTAGTCAGTAGGATCAGACTCGAGGTGAATCTAAAAACATGTACTTAGTACAAAACTTGGGGTTCTATCTGGTACTGCACAGGACATGAGCCTGCCGAGACTTCTATATGTTAATGAAAGGAAATGCTTAGGTGGTTTGACCACGTAGAAAGGATAAATATGATGCGGTGGATAGAGAGGACGAATCGGGTAGGCCTTGTCGTACGTATTTGGCTAAAATCCAGCACGTACCAGAGAAGGGATAGGTCAAAAGTACCCATAACCGAGCAGACATGGTAGATTTCATGAAAGTTGATACAGCAAGAGAGGTATGTCAGCTCCATAACAAATAGAGATGCATGGATCTCTGCCTACCCATTCAAGAAAAAGTAAATATACTATTGATCGTTAGTTTCTAACAAATATACCTGCGAGAAAATGGCGCCACCATGATTGGTAAGATCTGTGGCCTGCAACAGGGATGGTGTTCGCCAAGTTTCCTCTGAAGCCAGCACTTTTATGTCCAACTCATGACCAGGATGACCGGTGTATTTGGACGGCCTAAAACATGTTATCGTAAATTTAATCCCGCCCGTTAATTTAAAAATCGGTAAAAACGGGACTAATCCATGCATACATGATAAATCCAATATATCTATAAATGATTGTGTTATGGTTAAAAAGATAAAAGCGATAAATGTAAGTAATACATACATTACGGTGTACTAGGACAGTTTAACAATTTCCCAAGTAGAACAATGTAATTTAGCTTAGTGACATTTTTAATAATATAAGCTACTGCCAATTGAATGTCTATTTATTATTATACTCTACTTCTTATTTTGATCATTCTCTATTTCTCCGGCTTAGTACACCATATCCTAATGGAAGCCATTGTAAAAATACACAATTACAAACGACCTACTAGATTCAGTTGTGATTACGTTTAATACTACAATGCAGTGACAAATTGTATTTATGTATTTAGACAAATGCTTGGTGTACATGCAGAATTTATAAACTAATAATTAACGTTAAGACGCAAAATAAATTCCATAATATAGAATATACTATAATAATATATACTTGATACCCTTCCTAAATTCTCATCCAAAATACAAATAATAATCATTCTTCAATGTCAATATTCGGCAGTGCGCATATTACTAAAATGATATAAGTTACAATAGCAAAATAATATTCTATTTACTAAGAGCATAGTAACGTCAAGATATTAAATTCGTACCAACACATATTGGCATCCTGACTGGCTCTGTAAGAATTTAGGTTATTAAACTATATTTTATATGTTATATAGTTATACATTGTTTGTACAACCTTTATGCATTTTCCAAAACTATTTCTAAAATAATCACATTGGGTTACGCTGCAAAGCCCTAGACTGTAACTCCGTAATATTTAGATTGAATATCAGCGGTAGTGCTTCGGAAATGTTTACTTGTACACAAAGTTCCTCCAAGTATACAGGGTTAGTTCATAGTGGGCGTAAGACCTATATATAGCTTAAGCTAATAATGATTTATAGCTGAGAATAATCAATGTACGTCATATAAGTATTGATTATATAAGTTCACTGCAAGTTTGTTGTAAACAACCATTTGGAAAACGGCCAGAATGTTGAAAGTGGGTTCAGAATTCAATGTAAGCATAAACGAAGTATACAGTGTCGGAAAGATTGAGACATGAAATCTTAAAGTAGCACTTGCTGTTTATATAGGACTGGGCATTTCCATGACATATTCGGATGATTTAAAACCTATTACTTTTACAAAATTGCGTATGTTACCGGAATATTTCAAAATCCGCAATAATCGCAATTCTTAAGATTCTTGCGAATCTTGCTTGACAAATAAAGTTATGTAGTATCGAATTTAGGGAATTCCAATGAAAAATTAATCCTTGCAAGTTCCTTAGAAATTTATACACCTGCGGATTTTGTTATTCCGGTGACACATATACTACAATATTTTTTTAGTATTTATTTAAAAACTTGCATGGGTTAATTTTTCATTAAAATTCGATAAATTCGATACTACACAACTTTTTTACTTATTGTCTATAATCATTGTTATCTTATTGTCATAACTTACTGTCTATCGCTCTCAGTAGAGAATTGTTTCTTTGCTGGCGATGCTTGATAGCAGAAAATGTGATGTTTCATTTTCACGGCTTTCCACTTGTCATACGAAAATTGAACCACTTCATTTTCTCGTACCTGAAAAATGATACGATTTATCTATACGTCGCAAAACTAGAACTGTATAAGTGTTTTATTTTTTTTGTATTTGATTTGTTACACAATGTCCGGATAAGTTCCAAATAAGCTATTTATTACTTATTGGTAGAATAAACAATATTTTTGGGTTCTTATCTTATCCGGAACTTTTATCTTTCGAATAATTTATGTGTTGCATATATTGTGAGGCCCTTAGCTTTTTAACCAGATAAATCACCACATCGATCTAACACAGTTTATCAATATGATTTTTTTAAATTTTTAATCTGAATTGTGATTATTATTGTCCACATCACACAAAAGTAGGTTAATCTACAACATCCCGATACAAACCATTTTAAATTCAATCAACGTTAAAAGCCAGTCCAGCGGTTTAATATATACCTACTTGCAACTTCTTAATTTCATATGTATTACGATTGTTAATTTGTTTATAGTGTTAATGTTAATTTGTATAACTACGCTCGACTATGGCTTGTATGTCCAAAATATGTACGAAGAAATCTGTGAATTAGGTGTTATACATAAAATTATAGAGAACTATAATATTATTATTATAAAAGTAGATAAAATATATTACATCAGGCAGAAATTATCTCCTTACGAAGGGTGCGATTCAAGGTGAATAATCATTGTCGAGGCGGATTTGCATAATCGATACATTGCACTGAGAACATAGCTAGTCTTTGTACTTAGCAGATAAGTTTCAGGAAATATAAGAATTTGTGAGAAAAAAAAAATGCACAATTAAAAATAAATAAAATACCATAGTATAATAACTAACAATATAAAACGTTTTTATTACTTGTTCACTAGTTTTTTTTAGAATAATATATAAAGACATAAAAAAATCACACAATTATTAATGCTGTATGATATTTTTTAGCAGACATAGTCCTAATCTAGAATTTAGAAATACATTATGTTAAAGTAAAAACTAAAAGGTAAAGAAACCCATTTAAGATAATATGCCGAGGGAAACGCTGTGGAATTTAACCTTTACGTAATAAGAAAATTTGCTTATAAAATATTCAGAGAGCATAGTTATAGTAGTTGTTACGTATGATTTACCATTTCATTTACTTCAAAGGTTTTACGTGTACGAATGAGTTATAGAATCAATAACCAATGGGGAAATTATTTTATTAAAATGAATATCGTATCAACAGTATTTTTTAAATACATAGTATGATTTTGGTGTTTTATTAAAATTATATCCATGCAAATTAATACTAACCTCAGCAGTCTTATAATGCGGCAAAACCGTATGCAGTAGATCGGAGCATATTGCTAGCAATTTTCCCCCATCTAACAAATGAGCAAGTAGTAAGGGTGCTGCCCGTCCAGCACAACCCGCAACAGCGACTAGCGCCGCCCGCCCACGCCAAGCTCCACCACATAAGGCTTCGCGGGAGACGCTATACACTGTATACCTAGTAAAATAAATACCTGACAATAAAATAATATGAATGCCAATTGCATATTTGCATTAATAAGGTATAGCAAGTACTTTTTGTGTTCATACAAATCTGAAATGATTACTCTGTATTCAATAATCAAAAATGTTTTGGGTTCCAAAGGTGCCTTAAATTATCAAGTGGGATGTAAAATAACTAAACTACAATCAAACATACCTATCACAATCAAGAACTTTCTTCAAGGAGGCTTCCAAATTATCCCTAGCTACAACACTGTCAGAGTATATTAAAACATTTGGTGACTTTGTATTGACTAGTGGACGGGAACTCTTTACAGATTTTGGTGTAGACATAGAAGGACTCTTAGGAATCTCTTCCTTTTGTTCAGAGCATAATTCTGCTTGATGAGCTTTCTTTGGTCCTGTTGTACTAACAACTCTCTTATGTGTTGTTATTGATTTAATTTGACTAGATATATTAAGCAGAGAGGTTGACATTTGACTAGTTCCTTTTTGTAAATCAAGCTTTAAACTTGCTTTATTTGGTATTATATTATGTTGTATTTCCACAGTGACATTTTCAACAACTAAACCACCATCTAATTGATTTAGATCTGTTTTAACAGGTATTTTCTGTGGTGATTTTTCTACTTTCTGGTCTGCTACTTGTTCAGGAGAGTCATCATCATCAGCTGATAGAGATTTTGTTGTTATTGTGCTTACGTCTGTTAATGTAACATTTCTTCTACCAACAGAGGTTTCAACTTGATCACTACCTCCATTCATTACCGTTATACTTCTATCTGATTTAATATCTACCACTTTTGAGAGTTTTCTGAGCAATGATGCATGGATAGGCCATTGAAATTCCTCATTGGCCAATCTTAAGCCATGTTGAATATCACTACGGAGCCCTCTCATTGATAAATCAGTTGCTTTATTTGGTTCACCCGAAAGTTGTACAGCTACATAAAGAGAATCAATTTTACAATTCATTCATATTAACATAAGCATTTAAATGTTTTTCAAACAATCCAACTTACTTTGTATTCTGACAACTGGTAGCTTATGATCAATAATGAATTCCCCACCAACAAATTGAAAACCAATAATACTAAGATGTTCCATGTTTGTCTTCAAAACAATTGCTAAATGAGACCCAGCTTTCCAAGCAATTGGTTGGCCCATTGATTCCAACTAAAATTATAGGGATAAAGGATTCTCTAAGAACTCTAATATGAATTACATTAAGTACAGTATGTATAACTATTTTTTATTTCAAAACAAAACCACTACTTGTCTATATTACCTCATAAGAATATCCTGTTTTGATCAAAGAAAACTTTAGACTGTTGAAATGAACAAAGACTGAACATTACTGAATAAATACTTACTGACATAATATCATAAAATGAACTCTCTTCATGTGGATCCATTTCACACTCAAATAGCACTTCAATATCAACATCTGTGACTGGTGATGAATCATATGTGCCCAAAGGTAAGCCACCAGCACATGTAACCCAATCTCCAATATCTATACATTGAGTAGGTTTCATACTACATATCCTAGATGCATTTGTGTAATCTAATAGATCACATAGATGTGCATTCTTAGGATTAGTACACAATTTTGAGCTTAATGTAGGTGTTTCTAAAATGGAAAGATGTAGGTATGTTTTAAGTTATATTACTTAAAGATCGTGTTTAATATAAATGTAGAATAAAATCATCTTACCAGCAGCATTTTCCGGTACTTTACAAAATGCGACACTGGTATTTCCACTTAAGAATTCCAAAAGACGGGCTCTAAAAGATCTAATTCGCCAGGTCTTGATGAATGTCATGGCAATGTAAATAGGGGTAAAAAGCATGATTAATTATTTTGAGAGGTCACAAGGTCATCATATCAATTTGTATCTATCGAGTCTAATTCATAAGTTCTACAAGAAAGAGTTACGTATTGATTCTGTAAATCATAACGATGGTCAAAGTTTAAGACCACGGAGTCTCGATTGTTGGCTTAAAACCATAGTTTAAACACTGGTGTCGGAAGTGCGAAGCATTCGAAATAGTAAGAATAATAAAAATATAATGTTTATATTTCAGGATCGTTTACGTAAATCGTTTAGGCACAAACAACCCGACTCACAAGTGAACAATCACTTAACAACTAATTGTACATAATATAAATTGACAATTTGTCTGTCAGTTTTGAAATTTGCTAATTTGACATCTGACAATCATACATATTAGCCTAGAATAGTCGTCCTAGTCTGTAGCTTTAGAGTAAGATTTCGTTTCTGAATCCACTCTTAGCCAGAAACTAGCCTTTAAAGTAAATCGAGTCAATGAGAAATGCTACTAAAACGGGGATTTTATTTACCATATTTGATATTTCCCTTGCAAATATACGTAATACAAATAACTATTTGTTACTTTAGTAAAATTTAAGTATGTTAAAAACATATCATTTAAGGTTGACCTGCCTAACCTAATAACCTTCTCAACCAATTTTGTTTTAAAACATTATTTGATTGTACACACTAAATGACTAAATTAATACACTATACTTTATTTTGTAAACATGATATAAATCTTTATTTATTTAGCACATGTGTTTAATTTTAAGAAAGAACCCTTGTCATCATTTGGTTTCAATAAATATCATAGTTCTAAAATAAATCTGCAATAAAATAATGGTTAGATACCTACATGAATGGATGAATTAATTGATGTAGAGTGGAAATTCCGGTAGTAAAAAAACCGCTTACTTTTTTGTCTCTTTATATAAATCTTTAGAAACGCCACTTATTATATTTTAACTAAACTCAAAATTTAGAGATCATCGTGTATTGTTGACTACGACATTAAGCATTCGAAACAACTTAAGCCAGTGTAAGACATGGATATCCGTTACAAAAGTATTATTTATAAGACAACATTACTTATCGGGCAATAATTCATTTACGCCTTCGATAGATGTTATGTGCATCTTTATGCATATACACGATTTGTTTCTTTATAATATAGTACAAATGAATATACATAGTAATCATGCTTAGATGACAGCTATATAAATGGTAGTGTGGCCTGAAGCAGCGCTGTGAACAGACGCCCGCGCGAAATAAAATTATCGACAGTCCAGTGTCGGAGCCGGTGAAAAAAAATGGAATTAAATTTTTTAACACTTATAAAACATGATGTGAACCACAATGTGAAACAGTGCTTTAAATCCAAAAAGAATTTCAGTAAGTATTTATTTTCAATAATTCAAATATTAAAACAACAAGTAGCTATATATTATATCTATTATTTACTAATATGGAAACCAATGAAAATAAGTTATTTTACCAATCACCGTTTATTGGTTTTTTTATTGAACATGTTCGCAGAAGGTATTAGTGTCCCGTACATACTACCTGCACTTTTTCTATGGGCACATTCCACATTGAATTGTAGCGAGTAAAGATTTTTTCTTCAAATATAAACCATATATTAATAGACAAAATAGTATCGTTGAACTCTCTTGCAATGATTAAAAGAGGACTTAAATTGTTGAAAAATAACGCGTGTCAACGAAATGAGAAATTAAACTGTGAGTTTATTATATCTTTCTCATCGAAATGTTACGACAACTTGTGACGGGATTTTGTGATAGAACTAGGGACGTGTTTTTGGTGCTTAAACATCAAAAGCAATAAACACTACGTTTCTTACCACATTTATTTTATTGTTGATATTAAAACAATTGTAACAACCTATTACTACAAATTGATTATTACGGGGCTAATGTCAATAATTCATATTTTATAATATACCTACGAACTAATACGGAATTGGCGTATTGTTAATAAAGACTTAATATATAAACACTATTATTTAGAATTAGATTTTAATTTGAATTTAGAATTAGAAACAATATCATTAAACGGGTCATGTATATTATTTATCATTCAATATTTACCTAATTACGAATTGTATTTGTATACGTGACCCGCGTCATTCTAACTAAATGGGAAAATTCATAGCATTGACCGATGCATCCACGGAGCAACCGGTTGTAGTTAAGTAATATTAATGTTTAAGGGTGTTATACGTTTTTACTGAATTGTTAATATTGAATAATTGAAATATAAAGGTCATTATTATATGAAGAATTTGTGAAAATAAAACATTTTTTGATATGATTTGGTAAGAACAAATGGTATTTTGTTATTGTAATTCACGTGTCCGTTTACTATTACTTTTACACTTATTGTTAGTATTCATGCTGTATAATGCATGAACCGTTGTCATTTAATAAAGCTTTTTATTATTAAGTAAAAGTAAGAAGTGTGAAATAAATTTGAAAAATCCCTATACAGGATTTGTGTGGCCATTGCTAATTGCTTATTCACGAAAGCCTATATTAAGTCTATTCGAAAAAAATCATTAAAATTAAGTAAATGTATTTAAAAAAATAGGCACATTAAACAACCCTTTTTTACCTACATTACTAATCACTTAAATAGGAATAGGTTAATTAATATATTAAATACATGTGTATGAACTCATTAAAACTAGGGACGTGATGCATAAAATATTCCACCCTTTATTACCACCCATAATAGTTTCAAAATGTTTTAAATTTGTTTTATAGAAAGCTAATTCAGTGTACGTAATAGCTCTGTGGAGTTTGTTTTCATAGATCTAATAATTTTTGGACTGAAGATCAAAAAATCGGTTGAAAACTTTACGATAAATTTAGAGCGGAGGTTTGACCTTATAATTAGTTAAACTAGGTAATATCAGTCTGCAAACAAACGTAGGTTATGTGTTGCAAGTACTATGATAACAAAGTTGCGTATCTAGTTTATAGATAATACTGGTATTTGCTAGTTTGTTAGTCACTTAAGTGAAGCGTTGAAGTCTTTTATACCAGATCTTAGAGAGATACTCTCTGATTTGATTCTAAATATATTCCTCTGTGACATATAATGTTACTTACCTTAATCAATTGCAATCTTATTTCTGAGTTTCTATAATGAAGTTTGTTTATTTATTTATACTTTGTAAGTTAAATTTGCTAAAATTAACATAATTCCAGCTGTCCCGGCATCGCTTACTTGTATACTTTGAAATACAAATATATGTTACGAAGGGATGATGTAGTACTGTAAATGAAGTTTTCAATCGGTCTTATAGTCTAATAGTTTGTATAGTAAAATGTTTGATTGTTCCAGTTAGCAGAAAAGAAGAAGTAATGGCGATTAAAAGTAAATTTCCAACAAAAGTACCGGTAAGTTCCTATTTTATTCAGTTCTCGACAAAATTTAGTTTATATCATATAATATAGTATAAGGTCCCATTTATTGTATGTAGTAGGGGGCAAAAGGGCGGAAGTGCTCACCTGATGCTAAGTGATACCGCCGCCCATAGACACTCACATTGCTATAAGGCGGTCCACGGAATTAATAATTGATTATTATTTTCAACTGATGATGAATTGTAACATGTGTTTTTTTGCAGTTAATCGTAGAAAGATATCACAAAGAGCGCAGTTTGCCAACGTTGGACAAAACCAAATTTTTAGTCCCCGAAGATATAACAATGTCACAATTCCTAGTAATTATACGCAATAGGATCAAAATTAAGCCTAATCAGGTAAGATTTTTCTATTATTCACTCTGTCTATACTAAGAATGTTTCGCAAATATATGAAAATTTAAAAGATTTTAATTATTATAATTTAATACATTTGTATTTAATGGAAACTGTCATTTTACTATCGAGAAAGGTCAGAGATATGAATTTTCACTTGGAATATTTTAATGTAAACAGTAATTATTGATATTTAATCGGCTTAGATAATTGATAACTATGTTATGTATGGAAACAGTTTAATAATATATATATTCTATAAGCGCCGGTAATTTTTGAATAGAGTATCTACAAGAATAAAACAGCAGCGCTACAAACTATAGCTCTAGGCCTCAGAATTCGGTATTTGTTTCGTGATCATGTATTTTCTTAAAGGCAAGAAGGTGCTCAACCTTCTGTGTACCTTATATCATTTTATAAGGTAACAACTACATCAAATAAACAACTTTATACAAACTCAATTTCCTTCCCTTATGAAAGAGTATCTATGGGCAAACCTCTAATCAAGTATGTAGTAGGTACATCATTAACAAAACAAATGATTGCGTCGTAAATTTATAGCACCATTTATCCCGTAGATGTTACATCTCCGTCATCTCTTAACACACCATGACTGAGCCTTTTCATACTTTAACGTCACTATTCTCCTTGCCAGGCGCTTTACCTCATAATCAACAACCGATCCATGCTGAGCATGAGTCTTACAATGGCACAGGCGTATGAGGCATACAGCGACGAAGACGGTTTTCTCTACATTACGTACGCTTCCCAAGAAGTTTTTGGATATCAGGATGGTGAGTTTTGTATGTTTTAACGCCCGAACCTTTCAATGCTTGAATGCAATCTCTTCGCTCTTTACACTCATATTTGATAATCAATATAAACGAAATAAAGTAAATAAAACCGTACAAATAATATCAAAATATACATGTCTATGTTTAAAACATATCAAATAGCTTTTAATTATTTTTAAAAAGTGGTGTAAGTTAAAATCTTAAGATAGGATACTGGCACAGTTGAACTGTCATTTTCATACAAAGGTCTATCCACATACCGATGGTAAAAAATTGATTAAGATAGGTTATTGGGTTTGGGCGTTAGGAAGGTTTTTCAGAATCCATAGATTTTTATAACGACTGCTCATGGACACCTGCATCGTCAGAGGTCTCGAAAGCGCGTTACCGAACTAATTTAACAGTTCTTATAGATATTCAGTGATGGCACAATTCTTGACTGTTACCTCGTATCTGCTATCTGTGCTCTTCAAGATGTTAAATTTTGAGTCAAAACATGCCGGTTTCTTTACAAGGTTTGTTCTTCCCGTAAGAGCAGCAACAAGTATTGTTGCACAGGGTTCTCACAACAACACAAGAAGAAATGCTTAAACTCTTTATGCTTGTTCTGCTCAACTTCAGGGGGCTTAGACTAGATGACAAAAATTACTTGACACGAACTATAATTATTTTAATACAAATTTAGATTTTGACTTTCTACATACACTATTGTTCACGCATCTTGACTGGCTAAGTCAGTGTGGCCAAAGGATGTAATATAATTTATTCGGATAGAAACAGAACTTGAATAGTAATAAAATATGTATTTCGTTAATGCAGATGACATTAACCAGATACATCCAATTTCTAGTAGATAGATATTGTTGCATCCGTCTTTCTACTCTTGGTGATAAGGCATCGTTTATCTTTATTAATATTATGTTTACCAAATTGTTTGTGCAGATATGACGGGGTCAAACAAAGAGGTTCAAGTCATTAGAGACAGATTTCCCAACAAGATTCCGGTAAGTTTTTTCAGACCGATATGACAATGCAATTAATAGTTCCGAATTTAAATTATTCCTTACCACCACTTATTTCTCTTTTAAAAGATGTCTGACGATTGACTTCCGGCAAAACAATAGTGGCTGATAAATTATGAACAAAACAGACATTAATATAGTTAACAATAATTTATTATAGTATTTGATTATTTTGCTAACAATGTTGTTACTTAAGATTTACCAAGTTACGTTTGGCATTATTCATAACAAGTAGAAAAAAATATATTTAATATAGAAAAAAAACCACTTTACTTATACGGTAAATTTTTAGTAAATTTGAATAAAATAAATCTATCAAAATTATGTTACTGTTAGTTTGAGTTCTAATTTTGTGTTTTAGTTATACGTGGAAAGATACTCGAGAGAGAAAGAAGTACCAGTGCTCGGAAGAAACAAATTCTTAGTGCCACAGGAGCTCACGATGTCCCAGTTCCTATACATAATCAGGACAAAAATGAAATTGAGAGACTCCCAGGTATCCCCTTTAATTTACTAGTCACTTTTTTATAAAACATTTTATAGATTATGATTTTTTTATCCATTATATATTAATATTTTGTGAATATTAATATATAATGAATATACCTCTTTTGTTACGAAAAGTAAAAATAAGTACAACCTCAGCAGGGTCGCTGTGACCTGTGATAAGAAAGTTCCGGGAAATTATTATTTTTAAGGCCGCGATATAAAAATAATTTATGATACCGATAAGCCGTCTTCTTTATTATTAAATGGGGCAAGTAATTAACAAGATAATTAAAATTTTCTTTCAATTAATTTAGCAATTACTAAACGACTGTGAAAAAATGTGATTAAAGATAATAAAACATTTAAACGAAACAAGAGCAATGATAGAAAGACAGAACTTTCGATTGTAAATTGTATCCAAGAAACTTTGTTATAGAACATATTACTGCTTTGAAATTTCGAAAAATGTATATCTATATATTTGTTTGCAGGCGCTGTACCTATTAGTAAACGATAAAGTGCTGGTTAGCCACAGTATGACCATGGCGCAGGCTTATGAACAGTTCCGTGGACCAGACGGCTTACTGCACATCACCTATGCAGCGCAACAGGTCTTTGGCTGAAAGCTATTGTAGGTAGGAACTATAGTTTCATTTTTCGACGGTTTCCCATGAGACACCTGCATCATGAAACAGCTTATAATCTAAAATGGTGCGTCACGAGATACACTAAATTATGTCTATAATTAGCCACTGATGTTTCCCTTACATGGATTATTTTCTATCTTTATTATTCTATCTTTCTATGTTTATTTTGATTATTTCTATCTAAAGAATATTTTTTTCACATACAGATCAGATGAGATCAAATAGACTTGAGGCATAGTATATTACTACTATTAGTAGGTACATTACACATTTCGCATTGGTGTATAAAAAATCATAAAAATAAAAAAATAAAAATAAAATACGTTTATTTTGGAACATAGGATCATAATGGTATCACTTATTCCACGTCATTAAATTCGAGCCTGTTGGTATCCCTACTCATCGGCAAAGAAGACAGAAGGTGTTGGCCGAGAGAAAAAGCCGGCGTAAAAAACTCTCATATCTAATTAATGATTTACTTCTTTTATATACTCGATAATGTAATCACATTTATAGCTTCACTAGAAAGCTCTAGAATCTATCGTATAGATATCCAGGAATACATACCATCCCGGACGTCCGTAGATAGCATTGGTGATAGTTTACACACATTCTCCCACGATGCACCGGTTATAGATAAATAGTAAACAAGTAGACAAAACAATCGAACGGTATCTTTTTGTTAGATAATTTTTACTATATAGATAAATAATGTCAACAAAATACGAAAAAGATAAGGAATCTATTTTCGTAGACATTACATGATTAACCAAAGAATAAGTTGAAGTGCAGAAGTGCACTACGACACGATAGTAAAACAAAATGTCAAAATGAATTCCAAAACCAAAACTCTTCGATTATTATTAACTAACAGATTAAAAGGTCAAACTGTAAATAGGAATAAATGTATGTATAATTTGAATGTCAGAATGATAACGATTGCAAACTTATATGTTTGAATAATATATGTTATCATCATTATATATATATCTATATTCAGCCGTTTCATGTCTAAGTATAGACGTGTACATATTTCCAATGAATAACTCATCTTTTAACAAACACCTTTGATCCTTTCTGGAGCTTCTAAGCCTTAAAAACTAAAACGTTGAAAACTTAATAAGATCTCTATTCGATAAGCTATTCGTGGTTAGCCTCAATATAATTATAAATAACATACAAATTACTATACCATGTCACATGATGTGTTGCGCCGCCGCGCGCGTCGCACCGTAAAAGAGCTTAGACTTTTAGACAGCTATCATAACAGGCAGTGCAATTTGCATTACAAATCTTGCTTAGATCTAGGCGAATAATAATATTATGAATATTCAATCTGTTGTATAGTTCTTTAACCCTCTGCAACAACATTCAACTTATTTTTTTATCACACTTATCTATGCTCAGAATGTAAATAAATATTACAAAGAGTTATATCACAAATTATTATTTACACTTAAAGATAAAAATACGATGAACTAAAGTTGTTTATGGATTGTTCTTATATACGTTTCCTACTTTGTTAATAACTTTTATTGCAGCTGTAGTATTTGTTAACCGAGTAAAAATATTTAAGTTGAAAACTGTTTTACAAGAAGACTACTTATGAAAAATTTACAGGAGATATGAACGCAAATTAATAACATTTACGGCTTTATATCCCTGACCAAGACTGCTGTAAAGCATTTAAAACGTCGAGAAATGCAATAAACTTTATAAAGTTTTCCTAAATTCAATATTCTCTGAAGGCCTCTATAGCTTTGGTTTGCGAAATAAATAGTTATGGATCTAATAGGAGTAAAAACGGCAACACTGATTCTACAAAAATTCTACCAAAGGTCATTGTTTTACAGTGGAGTCAGGCAACGAATACACAGAGGTTTTATTTTAGTCAAAGTGACAACGATCTATGATTTCTATTTTGTCTATGATATAAAATATAACAATAATTTTATAATGGTTAATTAAATTATATAAATCTTCTATGGTAATGTTTACAATAGCCGACCGTAAACTGCCTGCATTAATAACAAATGATCGATTTATTAACTTGTTATTCCCTGATAATTGTATCTATGTGAAGTGGACACATTGTTGATTGTAAGCTATAATAATTATTCCTAGGCAATTGGAAAAGATTAAATAGTACTTGATGATCTACTAAAGATTATCAAGTGCTGTAAATCTGTAACTGGCTTTTAAATATTGCGTCTATTTACCCTTGCTAACTAATATTCGCTCACGCTTTGTCACGTGAACATTTTCTATTCAAATCGTTTAGCATTAATGGGTCACGCCTGTAGAAAAGTGATTTTCTCTAACCCCAGTTGTAATATAAACATACAGTTCTAGAATGTCTGAGGTAAGACTATAGGAAGATCTTTACTGAAAAGTTATAACATTACTTTTACTTATACTTCAGTAAAAGTAATGTGAAGCAACTATGAAATTAGCTTTTAAACTATTTTGTTTAAAGAAGTTTCATTTTGACATTAAATCCGTAGAATGGATATGCACTGAAACAGTACTGTCTAACGATGAAAACTTTAGATTTGGGACGGTACACAATACACAGACGAAACTCGAAATGGGAATATTACATGACCGTTTTGCTATTAAAATTGTTACAGATATCTCATATCAGTTTAATATCTTCGAAAACCAACGGCCATTCAATCGACTATGCATAGATAGTCAAATGTTTATTAGGGGCAATGCACTCCTTAAATTACATAGCCCTTATCGCTAAACGTGTTTGATATTTAAGTTAATTAGCAAATTCGATACCCTAGTTGCAAATCACAAAGGCATATGCTTTTGGCGACATTTTCAGTTGCCAAGGATACTATCTGTTGTGTAATATAACGGGTTGATGCCCTTCTAATCATTTGTTAACTGTTGTTTCCATGCAAATTGTGCGGAGGTGTATCTAATTTCAAATTGTTATCTAATATTATGTGGGTATCAACAATAGTACTAGTGGCATGTTCGTTGTACGTGATAAACTTGGGTTCTTTTTCAGTCGTACGTTACAAATTAACAACCGTAATATATCAAGTGACTTTAATATTTGCAAAGATAAGTTTTGAAATAAATATCTGTATTGGAACGAAGTTCGTCGCATACACAAGCGAGTAGTGTATAATACCTTTCTCCTTCTCCCTCTTTCTTTTCGTTCTCTCATCCCTTCTCTTTCTATTACCACTCCACCCCGCCAATGCGTAGTATATACTCATGAATTCATGGACAAGCACGTGGCGAATACTCACATTATAATTACATTTTACTCGTGAGTAGCCACGTTTATTTTGTAATTTGTATCGATTCTACATTAGGCAACTTCGTTCCTACCTGCTGTCCCACGACACCACATCATTTTTTTTTACTTATGATGCTGAGTCTACAATCCCTGTCTTGACTATGGTTTATTGACACTTGTCTATGATAGCTGGATAATGGAGATATAGGTATAACTTTTTAACGGTGTACAGGTTTATTTAATAACTTTATGTAATTTAAAATACTACATTCGATAATTATATAAAATATGTTTCATTACGTATTATGCCTGTATTATTCCACAGCAGTGGACATTTTATTTATGTCACAATAATAACTTTATCACGGGTCTTATTCGTAAACATTGGAGGCATGAGAGATAGCAGCGATTTATGTTCTTTCTACTGTACCCCCAAGGGCTGGGCTATAAATCAGTACGGTCGATAACGATTTCTCCGTAGACCAAAGGGCAACAATATTCATTGTATTTTAATCAAGAATGGGTAATTTCCAATGGATCTAATTCATAAGCTTTGTACGGTAAACGTATCTTAGTGCTTTTTTAGGCCTTTAAACGCCTTCCAAAACTATTATTACTTTGTCGTATCAAAAACCAGATGTGTTTAATGCTTACAACCTTCATGCTCACTTAAGACAACGTGTCAGTCTAATATCACGATTTTTTTTGAAGTCATGACATTCTAAAGTGTATTAAACCATGGTAATAGGAATTATTCTGAAAAAAATTAGTCACTTATTTAACTTTATATATATATATATATACACATATATATTTAAAATACATATTTAACATCTATAGTCCTAATATACAGGCTATATCAATTGAAAAACGAACTCCGTGCTTATTTTTAAATGTTTTTTTTTTATTTCAGATGTTCACGGGCGCCAAGTGGATCAACTAAATATGATATGAAGACTGATAGTATTTTACGATTTTACAATTGTGATTTTAATATAAGTTTTAAATTATAACCATGCTCTAACATCTCTAATGGCAGGTCCGGTTAGGTAAGACCTAATTAACAAAGATTGTAAAATAAATACTATTTTTGTTAAATGGGATCAGATGATTTTAATCTAAATATCAATATATATATATGATCTCAAAGAACGATCTTCCAGTTAATAAATGACGTAAAAATTATATGAATTTGATTTAATTTAAAATCGTGCCATTGATGTATAAGTGGCCGAGAAATAAAGATGTAATAATGTAAGACATTTTATTATTTTGTCCTAAATAAATAATTGATAAAACACATTGTTTTTTATTTAATAGATGCGTACTGTACAAACTTTACTACCCTTTTATATAAATATAATTACATATTTCATTTTATTTATTATTCTTTTTGATTTTTCAACTGTTTTCAACGCGCCTGCATGAGTGAGTATGTGGGTGCAAATGAGCGAGTGAGTGATTGAGTCAATTAGAGAATGAATGAATGAAAGAATGATTGGAAGGATATTATAAACATACAAATGTGAAAGTTAACTCATTCATAAATATCTAAACTTTGACATAAATCCACTCTTGATTCTCTATATATTATTCTTCTATATAAAGTGTGTCTGATACATTTCATAGGTTCTTCCGTTTATTTACGAGGATAAGATCATTTTCCTTATACAGCGTATTCGATTATACTGTGTTAACACATTTTACCTTTTCAATTTTTTTAATATTGTGTCATTATACATATGTAAGACATAAGACTTGCATCTAATTGAAAACCGTATATATGCTATTCTGTAGGTGATATGTTTTGTGCAGCAGCAACGAGAGTGTCGTGTATATCTTTCGCATATGCGATCTGAAGTCTTACGGTGTTCAAATATTGCGGGTAGCTTAGTGTTGTTTCCTGGAACAAGTATTTATAGTTAAAGTTTTCTGTAGCTATTTAACCGAAGAAATTTATCCACGGACAACATACAAGGAGCTAAAAACAATTAGCGGTGAATTATAAATCTACTACATCCTATTTTTAAACCATTAAAAGTAGTAAAAATCTCATGCTGTCATGCATATGCGCCAAAAAGTGGAACATGTTTATACAATCCAGCACAGGAAAGACTCAATTTTTGGCCACGACTCTTGCAGACCATAATGATGGGCACAATCGCGGCTAAACGCAAACCCAATGGTAGGAGCAAAATGAATTTGGTTACGAAACATTCGAGTAGATAGGGTTCAAGTTTAGATTGGCAATGATTGAGCCGACCTTAAGTTTTTGAAGAGGGTGCCTCTGAAGAGAGAAGTGCAAGGTGAAAGAAAAGTATATAAATAAAAGAATTAAGATTATATTTTATTCGCCCTGTATTAACGATAATTATAAATTTAGCAAGCTGCTTTGAAACGTGCCGCAATTTTTGAAAGTAATGTTCAAACTTACTTGTACGGGCCCCGAATCCATTCTAGATGGTATAACAGTGAGAGGAAGATAGTGCGCTGCCGACTGAGCCTGTTGAATACATGATGTTGCTGTCCTCTGAAATTAAAAACAATAATGAAACCTAATGCTTGTACAAGATATGAAGTTTGCATTACTTATAAAATGCGCGTTATAAAAAAGCTGGTGGTTAAAATATAATAATACTAAGGGTCTGTTTCACAATGTCCGGATAAGTTCCAAATAAGCTACTTATTACTTATTGGTAGGATAAACAGTATTTTTGCGTTTCACGACTGTCAGATAGCGTTATTTGTCATGAAATGCGAAGTATCTTATTTGGAACTTTTATCTTTCGAATAATTGTGTTGCATAGCTATTTGTTACTTTATCCATACATTGTGAAACAGGCCCTTATATTTGTAAAACTTCCTATATAAAAAATAGTTCCGCGTAACGGATACGGAAGTTCATACGGAAGAACCATCTGTTTCGAAAACAAATTAGATAATTTTAGTAGTAAAAATAGATAATTTTAGTACCGTGGCAAATGTGAAGAAAAAGCAATATATGTATAAATCCATGAATTAATTGCAATAATGAATTGCTTTCCAAACTTGAATTCTAAGGAATATGTCACATATCTGACAATACTTGACGATGTATGAAAGCGACAAAGATTTATTAGAGCACTTCAACGGAAACAATTTAGTCATCTGATTCATATCAGGCAATTAGGGAAGCAACATTTTTGCTAATCATTTGAATAAGTCAATATTTGTAAACAGATAAGTGCATCAAGAAGTTTCCTTTCGATAAGATCCTTTTGTGTTATTGTTGCTATTTACGTATGAATATGTTATCAATTGGTTATTGATAAAATAAACTCTATACAATCGTATGATGAGCATCTGAGTATATAATTTTAGAAGGGTTGAAGGATTTTGAACTCTATATCTATATCTTAAAGATTAAATCGGATGGAATCTCCTGCGTCGTTAACGCAAAATTTTACGTTAAGCAAAAAGTTAAATGCTATAGAAGTGGGTAATGGCTTCATCGTGCGACTCTCATCCCTGAGGTGGTAGGTTAGGTGTCTGTTATGAGGAAACCGGCAGTGTCAGGCACAGAAGGGTCACGTGTCTATTAAAAAAAAACAAATGACGAAAAAGATACAGATGGTTGTGCGCCGCTGTTTGTTTTTCGTGACCCATGGAAATCTAATACATGAAACTCAGGATTTTCTTCGCCATTGGACAAACCAGGCTATAAAATTGAACATCTATTAAGTCACATGTCATGTACTACTTTTATTACGATTCATATTGGTTTTATGATTATGAACAAAGGTTAATTTGATAAAGCATCGTGCATAATGATCTTATTTTTACTTTTATGATAAACGTAAAATTACTATTTCATCTTACTAGATTATAGTCCCCAATACGTATATTGCTAAAAATTATAAGAATTTTGAATATGGTTAAAACACGTATTCGTACGAGTTAATATTATTTCTTTATTCTCTTCCATCATCATCATCATTTTCGCTTGTTTGCTTTTATATTACCCAGACTCACTATAAGAACTGTCAATTTAAAACCAATAAGTGTGCCTTCTTGATTTTAAATTGGACAAGAGAATTGGAGTTTGCGTTTTCTGCTCAAAAACTCCTCTCTTCGAAGTTGCTCTTCTTAAAACCTCAGATAGCATCGGTATACTGGGGGTTGACATATCGAACGAAATTCAGGTTCGCGGTCATTTGGAAGGGACGAGTAAATTAGTCCAGTAAGACGAGATGGTACTTTTTCCAGGCTACCACTTGCAACTCTATAAAGCGCAAATTCGCCCCCACGAGGAGTACTGTTCCCACGTCTGGTCTGGAGCTTCCTTATACCAGCTCTTTCCACTTGACCGTACCCAATGAAGAGCGATTTTAATCGTTGACGACCAGTCACTTTCCGAGTGGGTTGATAATTTGACGTTACATCTCTATGTACATCTACATCTTCTACCGCATTTACTATGAAGTGTGTTTGGAGAAGTGTTCGCATTAATACCAGAGTGAGAGTAATGCAGAGAGTTTGACGACCGATGAAACGTCAATGTAGAATGCTGAAACACTTCAAATTACACCCGTATCGCCTTGACGTCCGTCTTTTCACAACTGACTGATTTTACGGCAGTTTTACCACGCATCCATCCCCACTGTGTGGACCTACCTGGCCTCTGAAGTATCCTCGAACCAATTCGACTTAAGGTCCTTAAAAGGCTGTCAACGCACAAAGACATGCCCTCTAGAATTTATTTAGTCTCTATGAACATCGCTCAATTCCGGATTGTTGTTAGTTACAATAAATGGAATAAGCAAAGGCATTAGTGATATCCATGAGTTACTGAGATAGATGAGGTCAATAGTTTAATGGTTGCTTAGACGTAACTAATCATACATGTTTACTTCTACGTTACATAGTAACAGATAGGTATATATATATATACTTACTTGTTTGTAAGAATATGAAATTTGACTAACGAACCATTAGTAGTTTCAAAAATAGAACAAATACATGTTATCTATTAAATTCAAAAGTCAGTAGAAGCTTTTTAGGAGAGTAGTAAGTATTGATTCTAGCAGCAGGATTGTCAACCACCGTGCGTTCTTAGTATACGTATAATTACGATTAAACCAACGATGTACTGAATTATGATGTCTTCCTAATAATTGCGTACCTACTTGGAAATGCACGATGGTTGACAATCCTGCTACAGAACAATCATTATGAAAACATATACAAAAATCTGGGGGGAAAATTGACAGATGTTGCGCCACTGTACACAACTTAGCTTTTAGTGAATTTATTCCAAATACATAGTGAGATTACTAATACAATAACAAAATTAAAAATATCTATAATACACCATTACATAATTAAAATAATACTGGCGAGATATTTTTGGAATTTGCATGTATACAAAATAGATGTGTTAACTATTTAATGTATAATCAAGAAAACCTATTTAATTTAATTATGTCTTATCTAAATAGGATAATATAATAATCGCCGATGACGTTAATCGAGCCACATAATATTTTATCTAAAGGACAAGCAAGTTCATGCTTAGTATGGTTGGGCTAGGTTAATTTTTCTTCACACTGTTTACGCCACAGATGGCTGATATTAAGTAGTAGTGGCCTTTGAGATTTATATACTATTAATTTTGATTTAAAGGATTTATTTGTACAGATACCGGCAAACATCTTGAACAAATGTCCTTGCCTGCGCAGCAACGATTTTTATGTATCACTGGGAGGAGGGGCGGTGGGAGAATGACGTGTCGATCGCTTGATTGGTAAATCAGTTGACGTTTGTTTCCCGCGCTACGTTACAATGCGCAAACTTTCCCCCACTCCCTTGTTTAATGCTCAAGAAGTTTGCCGGTATCTGTACATAGAAATTTTACGGCATCCATTTTTCACAATTTTTGTATGAGTTTTAATTATGGTAAAGTTCTAGGGAGTTCCAAGTCTTTAAAACTTCACATGTATGGAGAAAATTAAAAACCAGGATAAGACGATATTCTCAAAAGCTGTTATAATTGATGCTAGGCTAGGCTATAAATTGAACTAAATCCCTAAGTGCGTTATTGTCCCCTTTAGAGATATTAGAAATGATATTTTTAGTGGTTTCCCGGTAGACCTAATCACTTTTACCTTTTCATCACTCTTGGGTTCTGAATAGGCAAGACTATTAGCGTAGAAGGCAAATTGGCGAAGTTTTTTTGGGTGGTGTGGTATTCAAAATAACTTTGTTTAATGAAATAGATGCCTTTCTAATCAAATCACATAGTACACATATGTGTATTACAAATAAGTAAAGTTAGTACACTTGTGGTACATTTTCTTTGGACCATTGCTCAAAAACTGTAAGCCCTCGTTTGAAATGTTCTTATCAATAAATTGTTCTCTTAAATGATCGATTGCAATGGCATAATCAACTTTTCTTAAGACCCAAATTTAAGAGAGACTTTCCCGTGTGGAGAACACAGGTTGTGTAGGGTCAGTCTCGTGGAGAGTAAAACTGAGATGGAATATTTCGCATGTGATTAGTTAGAGTTTGCTTTCATTAAGCACAATTAATGAATGAACTTAGATCAGATTTGATAAATTTTGAAGACAATTGCAATTTGCAATATTTAAATGTTTCAACATTTGGAAAATATGTTTTGTTACATTTTTTTTATTAAATGTTCATTTGTACATATAAAACTAAACTCTAATATATTCAGTTACTTAATTAGCATAAAAAAACAGTTTAAAATAATACTAACCAAATGCAGCTCCATTTGATCACAGAGTGAAAAAAATTCTTCTAAATTTTTATCAAACCTTGCACCTGGAGGCTCAATGGTTTTTCTGAAATAATATTTTAAAATTGAGAAATGAGTTGCTCAGATCCATATATAATAAATAATGTAGACATGACCCCAAAAAAAAAAAAGTTGGTAGCATAAAGTTTATAACCTAAATTTTGTCTAATGTGCGATGAAAATTGCACTCAGGCAATCGAATCGTTAACGACCAAACTCTCTCCGAGCGGCTTGACCCTTTGGCGTTGCGTAGAGATGTGGGATCTCTCTGCATCTTCTACCGCATTTACCATGGAGAGTGTTCAGAGGAGTTGTTCGGATTAATACCTGCAGCAGAATTTCATCATCGGACATCGAGGCAGAATACGAAATTCCACCCGTATCACCTCGACGTCGGCCGATCCACAACTGCGCGTTTTTCTAGGCAGTTTTTGGCGCGCACCACCACTTTGTGGAACCAGCTGCCGACTGAAGTATTTCCGAACCAATTCGACTTAGGGTCCTTCAAGAAAAGAGCGTACCAATTCTTAAAAGGCCGGCAACGCACTCGCGAGCCCTCTGGCATTGAGAGTGTCCATGGGCGGCTGTATCACTTAACATCAGGTGAGCCTCCTGCCCGTTTGCCCCCTGTTCTATAAAAAAAAAAACTCAGGCATGTTGGCATGCCAATAATGCTGAAATTGTTTATGAAAAAAAACCAGTTTATTTTACTAAAGAATTTAAAGCTACATTACAACCTGCAAGAAATATTCATTATAGAATTTTATACTCACTGAGTATTTGAGTCCACATTGTGATTGTGATGCAATATTTGGGCTGCTGATTTTAATGTCACCTGAAATATATATACAATGTGAGTGTAAGTTGAAGTTTTAATAAACCTTTATAATTATTCTTTGAATTACTATATAATAATATTTGAATTCTACAACGCAGGAAAAAGCATTCATGCCTCTCTACAATACATGGTTACTGGTTTAGGATTATTAGAGATTAACAATTATTAAAACATGTATACTTACAGGTAGACATTCTCTCAAGGAGCTCATCAATGTTTTAACCTTGGTTATATTATCCATTTTGTCCTGTTGGGTTTGCTGCGGCATTGGAGCTGGTGCCATTTGATGTGGAGGCTGCTGCATTATCTGACCACATACTGGCATTTGCATGGGTGGTGCTGCACCCATAGGAGGACCAGGATTCATTCCACTATGCATGTTCATTTGATTCATTTTAATTCTTAAATTCACAGTAAACAATATTTAAGTAATTTTCACTTTTTAACGAGTCGATATGGTTACCCTTTTTTTTAAATAATATATCAATGAGACTATGATATCTAATTCAGTTGTTTTAAATAGGTCAATTTAATTGTTTACAAAATATGCAGTGTTGCCGTTCTACCAAATTAAAAGTCCCTAGTAATATGAAAAAATCCGCTAGATAATGGTAAATATATTTTTAAAAAATCCGCTAGAAGTCGCTAAACTTTTGCCTCGAAGCAATTTGCAACCCAATCTACAAAATTGTACAATGAAATAAATAAAACCCTAAATATACCCTATGACGTTTAAAGAGTGTAAAAAAACAGTAACAACATGGCTAAAAACATTAAATTATCAACAAACTGAAGATCTATTTGTAGAAGTTGAGTAAATGTATATATATTAAAAATCAATACAAATGACAATGTTCAATAACAATTATCTAATCTTACGTAAGTACTAAAAAAAATAATAATATATCCTTCAAATTTTAATATAATATTATGTTTGTGTTAGGTACCTTAAACGTAGGTTATATATACTAAATATTGTTAATCTGACCTATCGTTATCTTTAGTATTATGTGGTGTATAATAAACATTTATAATTATTTAAATAGTGTGTAGTTTATGTGATCGCATCATACGGCTGACAAGAGGCATGTTACGCTGTATTAACCTGCACTGGCCATGACATACGGGCTACACTCGTCTGAGTTGCACTACAGTTACACTCATGTCTTACACTCAATCAAAAGATGATGGTGCGATCTTATCTACTTACTTATCTACCCTACTTTTGTAGTTTGCTTCTACTTTTTACGATTTAGTGTAAACTTTTGTTTAGATTTTGTTTTTTTTTAAATATATTATGTATTGGATTGTTTATTAAGTTATATTAAGGTATAAGTACTACTTAGTATGTACGTTCATTGTTTTTGTTTAGATTAGACCTTTGTTAAGTAACAACATATAGGAAAGAGTGTGCATCCCTAACACAGGTTATAGAACTTAAAAGGGATGTACTAAAATGTATAATTTAAGACCAGGAACTTAATAAAGGGATTTTTTTTGTTTTTTTTTTGTACTTACCTACCTAATCAATACAATACCTTTCAGGGTTCTTTCAGACGAGCGGCACGTTGCCAACTGCAGATACAACTGCAGCCCTTAGTTTAGTGTTATGAGGATACCTATGGTTTTGATACTGGGGAACGTCTCTAAAAATCGGGATTGAAACCAAATACCTACTTAATAACGCCCAAATCTCAGTTTGTCCTAACTGCAAGACGCAAAAGTATTGCAGGCTTCAGTCTTGGTATTGGTCTTGCTGCGATAAGGCGGTCTTGGTATTGGTATTGGTCTTGCAAACATGCAAGAACAAGACCAAGACTGCAAGACCAAGACCGATTTTGGGCAACACTAATTGACGTGTTGCGAACGTGCAAGAATGACGAAATAATCAACTGAATTTGTCTAACTACACAGCTTGTTTATAGGCAGGGAATTCCCGTTTAGTATTATTCTACGTGGGTGTTGCCAGAACATTTGAAAATCAGCTAATAAAAGAAAAGAAATTGTTTAGAAAAAGTTTGTGAACGAGACAAATTTTGGGGTTGAGGCTATTTGAAGATATTTTATGCCAGAACGGATGTTTAAGATTGTTCAAGTGTAGTGGTGGCCTTAACAACACATTACATATTTTCCAATTTAAAAAAAAAAAAAGTCGCATATGGACGGCTCAAAATCCGCTAGAAGTCTCTAAATATTTTTTTGTCGCTAACTCAATTTTTTTCCCGCTAACCACTCATGAATTCCGCTAGATCTAGCGACAAAGTCTCTAGAACGGCAACACTGAAAATATGTCAATTTGTAAAGTCGCAATAGTATTTGACTGACTATTGACTATTATAAAAGCAAAGAGTAATATAAGTATAGGGAAAAGTCATTCAACAGTCAGTTCCTTTTGTTACAATGTTCTGAATTCTGCTTGGTCTGTGGCACAGAACTAATTGGTACTATTGGTTAGTCAAAAATAACCAATAGAGATAGAGATAGATAGATTCTAGTTTCAATTTTTCTGTGCCACTACGAGTCTGTCACTATCACCCGCCAATCATTATACTTTTGAACTTATATACTATTATAGATAATATTATTTGTTTTAAGTGTTACTATTGACTTCTATTTTGTTATTATATTTCGGACACTAATCATTTTAATTTTTTTCACATGTATATATACTAAGCGTAATGACCACTCAGTTTAAAATATTAAACGCCACTGAATTTTGGCAAGTAAGTAGCAATTCATGTATTCCCTTTCTTAAAGTAAAATTAGTTAATAATATGTATAATACCACTTTCTTTTTCAGAAAGAAAACAGTTTTCCTGCAATACCTACGTTTAGTCAAAGTCTTGATAATGTACTTGGAAATAATGGAATCCAACTGGGATCTATAACAGAACTATTAGGACTTCCAGGCTCGGGAAAAACTCAATTATGGTAAGTTTTCAATAGAAACAATGTAAAACTTATATATTTATTTGCACATTTATTTTTTAAAAATTATTAAGTCTTATTTTTTTAAATAAAAAACCTGTTGACTTCTAAATCATGCATTACTAAAGGCATAAGCTCATTGAAATTAGATGACTGAGATAAATACCTAAAGGCCTTGCTGAACTTTATAATTTATAAACTTATTATGTAGTTTACAGCTGTGTGCATCGGTTCAAATACCAACTGAGCTTGGCGGTTTGGATGCTGAAGCCCTTTATATTGACACCAACACTAATTTTACTGTAAATAGATTTAAAGGTGATAAAAGTATTTTTTTCTTATTTGACAAGAAATTTATATTCTGTAAGGTGTAAAGATAGCACTCAATATTATTTTGTGGTATAGTGTACAAGACTATTATATATAATTGAGATATACCATCAGTATCATAATTATTATATGAAAAAGCTGTCATATGACTTTAAGATACAATTGTACAGTGGTAAGATACATAATTATGTACTGTTTTTCATTTTGGATACCAAATTGGTCACAATATAGGCAAATCTAATATCAATCTTTAAAAAACTATCTGTTTTATAATAAATATTATTAATTTCAGAAATACTCTCAGCAAGTATGGAGAAATGTGGAAATATATTAAATACTCAAAAAAATAACTGTGAAAGTGATAATTTGAAGAGATTGCACTATGTGAATGCATTTGGTCTGGAAAAATTTTGCAGTTTGATATACACTTTACCACAATTAGTCACTGAGAGACCAAATGTAAGTTTTTTGGAATACTAACATTTGGTACTACTGCAAATAAAAGAGTTTCATGAATTGCAATTTAGATTTTTGTTGCATGTAATGTTGGTCTTTTGAACTTTGGATTAGTGTTTAACAAACTGAAAAATAATTTATACTTGTTTGAGGCAATTACGGATCAGACTTATGGACTTGTGACAATGAATGTTTTCTAATTAAAGGTTATGGAACCACAAATCAATCTAGAAATACTTGTCAGATTATCAAATGCCAAACTAAGGTAAGTTTGGCATTCAATAGTTTTCTTACTAATGTTCAGTTGCTACATATGTTTAGGGTAAAATTCCTAGTAAGAGAATTGACCATTGGCTGCCAAACTCATCATCATTAGCCAAGACATAATATAACTATTAAGCGACAACACTCAACTGTATTACTAGCTGTTAACACCTTTTTGTTTTCCATAATTATGGCACATTCTTGGATGTTTTCAGCTATTAAACTTGTACGATTACATTTGTTTATTTAAGGTGCGGTTAATCATAATAGATTCAATAACATTCCCATTCAAAGATGGTATTACACTCAAACAGAGAACTGGTGTCTTATTTAGACTATCCGCAGTGTTGCAAAAGATATCTGTAGAAAACCAAATTGCAGTAAGTTAATTTCCTTAGAACATAATTCTTAATACAACCTCTCGGGTCATAGAATATTGCTTTTTTAATTGAAATGGTTAAAGTCTGAAGTTCCAAATTTGTCCTCCTTTAGCAGTGGGCTATATATTTATATTATAGCTTTAACTTTAAGTAGTACTTTTCTGTTAAATTTTTTTCATATTTATAGATAGTTATAACAAACGAAATGAGCACTCGAATAGGTTTATCAACTGGTTCTCTAGTTGGAGCATTCGGTGATGCGTGGGCGCATAGATGTAATAAGCGGGTTTTGCTATCAGCGCCTAAACCTTTAGAAAACGAGCGATTTGCAGCCTTAGTGAAGAGTAATAACTCACCAGAGGCGGCTGGAAAATTTCAGGTAAATATTTTCTGAAAAGCTTTATCTATCCGTGATTGATTAGTTATTATTAATTACTTTCTTCCAGGCAAAGAAAAAAACCATGATAGCTAATTTATAATATGTACTTATAATATTTCACAAATTAAAAATGTATATCAAATTTGTTTCCAAACTGATTTTAAGTACTGTTTTTTAGGAAATAATTATTGTTGCAGATTACGATCGAGGGTATTAGAGATACTAATGGATAAGTGGAACAACGAAACAAAGAATTATAATTACATGTATTTTAGGTGAATTCGTCATTTAGAAGCCTTTCCCCGTGTTAAGTAATACCGCCGTCCATGGACACTCAATGTCAGAGGGCTTGCGAGTGCGGTGCCAGCCTTTTAATCATTGGTACGCTCTTTTCTTAAAGAACCCTGAGTCGAATGATTTCGAAAATACTTCGATGAGCAGTTGGTTCCAGATAGTAGTGGCCATGCTACAAAAACTGACTGAAAAAACGCACAGATCTGGAATGACGGACGTCGAGGTGATACGGGTGGAACTTCATATTCTGCCTTGACGTCCGATGATGAAACTTAGCTGCAAGTATGAGCTGAATTCCGAAGGGTTTAGCTAAATAAAACTACTTTTACAACATACATAGTTTTATTTGAATGAATCGGTATATTAAAATACATCATAAACAAAACTACAGCACCAATAAATATCTCATTTTCACAAAAATATCAAGCAAATATATCTTTAACATCAACATTAAGGCAGTTTCATACTGAAATTAGATCTCTTTTTTTTCTTATGAGACAAGAGTGAGTAACACGCGTTTGTAGTCCCCTTTAGTATCATCCTGCAAAATATTACATTATTCTAACGATTTATAAAACATGCAAAAACATTAGATTTTTTAAATAAAATTTTGCAGGATTTAGGCACAAAGTGTGACTAGCACATTCCTGAAGTCACCAGTTAGGTCTTCCTGCAATATTAAAAAAAATGCTATACTACAGCAAAAAAGTAGAAACTGGCCCATAATTTCTATAGACAAACACGTGCATTCGAATTTAAAGATTACAATACAAAATATATTATTTATCTTAAAATGCAATGTACCAAACAAATAAGGGTACTATCCCAAAATCGAGCTTAACGGGGTTATGACGCTCGGTATGTAAGGGTGTCTTAGTAACACATAGTCGATAAGAGCAGACCAAGCGGACCTCCTACGTCCTCCTGAAAAATTCACAACTACTTGTAAAAACAAGCTACAAGCCTCAATCCCACGCCCGTGCACGATACTAAGCTGTTACTACTACTGCGACTTGTGCTAAGTAAACATAGATAGTGAAGAAGCAAAATATACAGATCTTTGAAATTTACACCCGACTTTACGTTTGTCTATGGTGAATTTGTTTAGCCTAATGTAACCTAACAATTGACGAACATAAAGTGGTTTGCGTATGCGTTGACAGTCCTTTATTCAACAAGGGTCAGTAAGGCCTTCTTGTAATCTCCGGATGTGTCACCCTGTAAGCAAAATGTATGGGAATACTTAGGGGTTTATTCGCATTTTGACACAAACCAAACTTTTAAACTTATAATTTGTTGTACAGGGGTTCAATTGAATTACCCTTGTATCAGACAATTTATTCTTAAGCAATAGAAGCGATTATTCATGCGGTATTTTTTTAGTATATTTTAAAATTATTGTAACTGACATATATAAAAATATATTGGAGGGTACCTAAACTAACACCTGTAACTGAAAAATTTGGTAGATGCGAATATTTTTTTTAACTAAAGTATATCTATATACTACGTTTTCGTTTTATCGAGATTTATTTACAATCATTACGAAAAACTCTGTTATATACAATTTGGACGATAACAAAAAATGTTAATCACGTTCATTTTCTACAGTCGTGGATATAATATAGATCTGTATATATTTTTCTCATACACAATGGTCGTAAAATGATGATCTATGGAAACAACAAGCAAAGATTATAGAATGTCTAAGAATTTTTGGTAATGAGTTTTAAAATAAATACATGCTAATATATTTTGCTATAGAAAATATGGGTCAGATTCTTATATTTAACATGCTGTTAAATGGGGTTATTTTACGACACAATAATTAGAATGTTAAAGCGCAATAAAATGCAATTAAGCAAATACCACAAAAGATAATCAAAATGAACAAAAGTTATTTTAATTTTCTTTTGTGCAATATATCGTCATTTAATAAGCGATTTTCATTATTACACGCACTGTTGCCAAAATCGATGAAACGCATGGTCACATTAATTATTATTTTTAAGTGGCATGATATGTATTCTATATACATATAATGTTATTGGACTGAACAATGACGAATCCACCCGTATTTTTTAAATCACGCCTACTAGGACTAATGGTTCCGCGTATTCAAGAACTACTTTTTACTATCATTTTTTAACTCCTTTTGTCTTCCGTCATGTTTTTGTTTACACTTAAAACGTGACTGATTTATACAACACTTTGCCATTGTTCGTTCAAATATATCGCTTATTTAATGACTAAAATATACACAAACTTTACATTTAACATTTAAAAATCTTACCGCAATCCAGTCTTCCAAGGGCTTTTCGTATTTTTCAAGGAATGCCTGTTTGATGTCTCCAAGGTCGATTTCAGACCGGCTGACCACAATTCTAATAAGAGTCTTGTCTGTTGTTCCCATCCCCTTCATGGAGTAGTATAAACGTTCAGCAAAGAAGCCTACTTTGCTCTTCACGCACTTAACTGTAATGTTATTTGTATGATTTTAAAACTATTTAAACTAACATAAAAATATTTAAAAAAATTAATAAAAAAATGAGTTTAATCGATACGAAACCAGCACCAACAGCCTATCACACTAATTTTTCCCGGAACATTTGCTTACGCCCACTACAGGTAAGTCTAAAATTATTGCTAAATACTTAGCATTCACTAACATTTTTAACACACTTAGCGCATTATCTCGTCTTGGAGCCTTTCCTTAAAACTTTCGCCACACGTACAATTATTATCGTTTCTTTGTCGATATAATCTTTATAATTTAATTTCCGACAAAACATTTTTCGTTATGATTCAGCTTTTAAAGACAGACTAAAATATGATCACGGTAGATTCCAAGGTCGTGTGACTCGCTATTGTGCGTATAGCCTTCACGTAACTTAATCGCTGAGTATGATTCAGACAATACTTGTGCAGAGAAATAATTAATAAACCAATTGTGTAATTGTATGACGACCCCGGGCAGACAAGTTTCTAATTTAATTCATTCATAATTTTTCTTTTACTGTACGATTGATCACACACATATATATCACATATATATTTGTAAACACTGTTAATCTGGCATTTGTCTGCTAACGCCGAAACAACAATGTATCCACAATCACAGATAGAAAATAATCCGAGATTGTGGATTGTCAGACTGTGACAGTCGATCGATCTCCTATCCGCATCCCAATAACCAAACCCTACGATGACAATTCATTTTTGGCGACATTAAAAAAAAATAAGAGTCATATTGGCACATTTGAACTTTCATTTTCATACAAAGGTCTATCCACAGATACCGATCCGACCTACCAGAGATAGCTTCTATCGACAGATGGCTTTTAAAATCCGTCGATTGATTATTGGCACGACTTTTACAACATTTGGATTAAGATGTCTATCTCAGATGGTCAGAAATGGATTGAGATAGGTTATTGGGTTTGGGCGTGAGTGCAATGTTTTTTACTTTATCCAATGTATAATGCGGTAATACATGTAGATGACACTAAATATGAACATAACTGTAAATAGCCAAAATCGCGGAATTATTTGTTTAGACTCTAAAATCAGGGCAGTCATAATTAATTACATACCGAATGTGACAGATGCACAGATTTTAATAAATAAATAAATCAGTCTATAGACAAGCGTCGCAAGTTGTTTTATTTTGTTTATTTTGTCGTATTCATTATTTATATTGTTTCTTCAAACTTACCAATAGCCAGCATTCCCTTTTCTACACTTCCAGAGAATTCCTTTTTGATAGTCTCCTCGATGTCTTTGCCAGCGAGCGCTTCATACTCAGCGAAGATCTGGAATGAAATTACCGTTTAATCAAATTATTAGATTTGAGCCGTTTTATTAGGATATTGCTAATAGAATATTATGTATCACCGGAAACAAAGTTTTCCTATTCATTCAAGTCACATTATTAACTTGTTTTTAAGCATAAACACTTTGTTATAATCGTATTAACAGATCCTGATAAAAGATTTGACTTATGACCTTTATGAACATAGCATAAATTGTTAGCAGTTTTTATCAAAATTATGATCTACAAGGTAATGGAAAACAGTTGTGAAATAAAATATTAAAACTATTATTAAAGTGCTCTTTGGTCTTTAAAAACTATTTTAAATACAGCAAAACCTTTTATTTTATTTTTCTAATTAAATAAAAAATAAAATCAAAGAAAACCCCACAATACATGTTACCTAACAATCTTATGGAAGACATTAATTACACATTCTATGTTTTATAAATAATGTTTACTGAAAGTGATTATATCAAATAATTAACAAACCTGTCTCAATTGCTGGTAAGAGCGTGTAATAAGGATTGAATTGAAGACTGACTCATCAGTGCCCCACTGGCCTTCACCGGCAGCTGCCAGTGCTTCCGCGTCAGCTTTAGCTGAACCTTCATCAACGCCTTGGTTCTCGTCACGGTTGGCCATGCACAGAGACACGCAGAGGCGTTTAAAGTGGCCAGAAGTGTCGCCTTTGAGGTCAGACTCCAAGCTCTTGCCGTATACTGCGGAGATCAAAGATATCACAATAAGATTGTAAGTCTAGGTAGTAGGTCTGACACACGTTGTACACGCTGAATTTTTTAAAGGTATGGGTTGAATTATTAAGATCCTCTCTAAGTTTCAGACAATTTTATTTGATTTCTGATGAGGACGCTTAAGTAGGTATATATTTTTTGAGTACTATGTGCTTGTAGAAGTGGGCATACAACCGTGTGTCAGCCCTAAAAGTTAATCTATGACTAATCCGTGGCAGTATTATAATTAAGTCGTTAAATGTGCTTTATCTGTGGAAAGTAGACTGAACACTAACTAGGTGCAAATATTTACTTGGTTCATGTGTCGCTAATTACTAAAGGGCGTCAAAAATTGCATATTATTAAAGTGATTTATTTGTGACATGATACGTGATTATTTACGAGTAGTCACGGGGCAAGAATAATATGAATCAAAGATATTTGTGTCGACCACAAAACAAGTTGACTATCTCAGTGATTGACTTATTGTTAACAATTTGCTGGGATTCTCTAACAAAGAGCGACCAACTTCCATGTAGTTCTTTTAATATCGGTAGCGCTGATACATCTTGGAATTACGTGGTACTAAAAATCAGTATTCTTGCTGTTTAAACACACAAGACTAAGACTCCAATACAACGTTTTGAACATAATGTAATAATGAAACAACATTGCTGAGGGTCTGGTCCAATAACAACATGTCTTTGCTGTATCATATTCAATGGTTCAATTAACAAAGGCTCTACAAACTGTGAATAATAATTAAGGTTCGGTTTGACCTAATAATTCACGGCCATATTGAGGGAAATCAACACTAGTTTGTATGGATAAGGACTTTTGTTATTTATAAAAAGATTTATGTCGAAAGGGGACCATATGAGTATGTACTGAACTATAGCTTCATATATTGACGTGAAAGGGGCACCAGTGTCGAAACACAGTTATGAAATAAATGAATATTTGACTTTGATATTAATTAATAGCCCCATTGAGACATACGTTGGTCGTTGCAACGAGGCAATAACTTTTTATTTCTTAAGTATCTATACAATACGTACTTAATATCCGTATAGTATCAATTATAAACAAACTTGCAATTATATACTCTATATAAGGGGCGGATCTACACAAGAGCTTTTAGGGCTGAAGCCCAAGGCCCCGTGGATACTAAGGAGCAAGGGCCCACAGCCCCACTGATAACAATAGGTGATATTTTAAATTGGTTGGTATCCCTCAGATCAATCAACCGTCTTTCGAACGGAACGGGGAATTACCCGTTGCTTATTATTACGAGGAGCTTTCTCGTAACAGTCCAGTGCCCCACAAATTCTCGATCCGCCCATACTCTATATGAAGTATTTGTTTTAAGAGTGAGTGATGATACGATATTGTTTATCTATATACCAAAGATCCTTGACGTCTATGAATGTTCTAGGTACAAGCAAAGGTTTAAGTTAATTATTATAATTATGGTGGAATTCATTCTAAACTCCTAAATCTACACGGTTTCAACATACATGAGGAAAATATTTTAATGAGGTATTTTGATAAAAGTTTTTCATGAACTATTTTAGATTGCAACTATCGCATGCCGCAAGCTAATAATGATTAACAGTGATGTTTATCATTACTCTTACTAATTATACAAAATAATGTTAAAAGAATAAATGTTTGTAATTAAAAGAAAATACTTAGTGCCTCTCCGATTATTTTATTTTTGCAATTCGTTCTATATTTAAAAATACTGGAAGTTTGAATTCTGTTCTAACCTACATATATTGTGGCTTACTACTGCCTAAGAAATCGGGGAATCATGCTAGTTTCTACGTCATTCACGATAAACTAAAGGTAACTAATAATACCTAACTTTGTTATCGCTTAAAATTATTCCACTTGTTTCCAACTTAAATTAAAATCGATAGCTGTAAACAAAAATAACGCTAGCATAAAATAACTTAAATGTTTCATTAAATTTTTTTCATTTGTTTTATGTTTTTTGCATTTCATTTCGATTAACTCACGGTCTACGAAAATAATAATTAAAGAAAGCCGTGGCGAAATACGGCTTAAACTATAGCTTTATAAATAGGCTAATAAAGATTAATGTTATATTTAAATTAAAGATTGACAACTTTTTTGACTTGGCCTCTGATTTCTGATGATTTTTATTTATTGGGATGTATGTGTCTGTCAGTTGTCGTCGAATTTTAGTTTAAAGCCGTTTGGGTTTCCTCACGATGTTTCCCAGTTTCAGTATTAATTGCATACATACAAAGAAAAATCCATTGGTACATAGCCGAATTCGAACGTCATTAATGGTAAAAGCTGGTTGCTAAGCTCATATATATTTTATTTTGCCGAGCAGCAGACTTTAATTTTTCATGGACAAGGCTGGACAACCAGTACAGTCTTTCGTAATCTTAATACTAGTACTTACATTGTTCATAAAATGCAGAAATAGTACGAATGCCGTAGTTGGAGAGTGTGCAGAGAATTTCGATGATGGCTTCCTCATCAGTACCAATTCCCGCGACGGCGTCGTGTAACTCCTTGGCGTAAAAGTGGGGCAGAGGTGTCATCAGAGCAATGATCACATTCTCCAAGTTGCCACTGAGCTCGCTCTTGAGTTCGCTGATAAGGTCCTATATAAGCATTTATAAAAATGGGATAAAAATCGAAATCATAAAAAGCATAAATTACTTAAAAACTAATATATTTTGTATGTTGACTCAATTGAAATTGTACGACGTCTGACGTAAATGCTGCAATATAGTATTTTCAAAAACTCTTATTATTAGCGACTTACGCCGGAAGCAAAATAAGTACCGAGCTTTGAACCAAAAACCTAAATGTATAAGGTTTGATATTCCTTAACGCGTATTTAGTTCGACGAACCACAAGTTATTAAAATTAGGAACTAGTCAGAAGGATTCTTGAAGGTCAGTTCATTTGAATCGTCGGACGCAACGTATCGAATACATTTATTCATGCATTGGAATGCACCTGCATTGGTGAATCACGCCACCATTGGCATTATAACAACAATTAAAAAGTAATGAATTTATTTCCTAGAAATAAAACTAAGCAATAATACATTTTTATTGGTGGATTTAATGAACTCATTAAATGTGCTGTAATAATCGATAAATCTAACTAGATTGTTCACTATTTCAGCCGATTTGTCGAGTATTCATTTATTTTTTACTAGCGGACCCATTACCGTCTTAACTATGAAGATTGATTTCGAATTGGTACAATTAATAAAAAAAAATTCAGAAATACTTTGTTTATGACGCATATATAAAATAGTTTTGTTGGTATTCCGACACGGGAACAGGCGACATATAACTGGCCATGTGAAAAACATGTATTTTTCTAGATTAATACTACAAACAATTAGCGACTGCTCTTAAGATTTATTTATCGACATTGCAAATGCTATATGCCGCTATGCCGCATTGGAAATTGTAACCGTTTGAACTTTTAATATTAGACGTGACAGCTCTGAACTAACGTTGACGTGCACTAACAAATTCATGTATTGTTAGAAATTATACATTAATTATTTTACATGTATCAATATAATAACTTCTTTAATAAGAACCTTGTCCTGACAATAACAAACACAACAAAAAAAGAATTAGCGAAATCGGTCCAGCTGTTCACACGTTATGCCGTGGCCAAGGGAAATAGGGATTCATTTAAATATATATATATAGATATATAAGACTAGAGTCACAAGATCTAGGTTTGTCTGTTATTTAGCAAATATGTCACCGATCCAAATACACGATAAGATATGACATTAATGACATCTAGAAGGCTACAGTGCATGTATTATCGCAATAAGAAGTATTTTTTCTCAATTTACGCTTATGGTACACACAATTATAAGTTATTTTTGATAAATATTTAATGTTTAAATGAAAGAATTGATTAATCTCGAAATTATAACACTAATGAATCAGCTGTGAGATGAAGTCATAAATAGCTATGCGACAACAGGTTAAAACTAACTGGTTAGTCATTATTTTTAATAACAAAACAGCGTTAATTGAAATAAGAATTGATTTAATCGTATTTATTATGTTTTAGTTCTGTAATCACAGTAATAATGCGACGTTATCATCGGACCGTAACATGTTAAATCTAATTTCAAGTGCTGTCAAAACATTTAATATGAGGTTTGACAATGCTCACGAGATTGTTACTAGAGATATGAATAGGAATACCGATCTTACCCTATCCACACCACGTATGTGTGATAAAATAAATATTTATTCTAAAGGTTTCGATTGACGTCGGCAAAATAAAAAATGTAAGTAAAAATAGATCTTACCTTTCCATAGTTAGTTTTGAAGGTTTCGGCGATCTCCAAACGCTGGACGATACCACGGCGACAGAGAACGTCAATAATGGCCTTCTCATCTGTGCCGAATCCTTTCATAGCCTTGCGAAGTGTCTCCGCATCAGATGCGGGGTCAAAGGGCTCCGCGGGGTACACCGTTGGGGTGCACTAGAAGGTCAAAGTTAAAAGTGTTCAGATTATTTATGGGTAGGCATTTCATAAGATTATTTTTAATTTTAGCGGCGTCTATATCGTATTCAATATAATGCACAAAAATTAAATAAATACTTTTGTAAAATTATGGAACGTAATACACTAAAACAACTTGCTTAATAATTTTACAAAAAGCATAACCAAATTAAATAGATATGTAACGCAATGAAATCGTTATTAACCATATAATAGAACAAAATTGTATCTTTCAATATAAAGTCATACACATCTTTTTTACATGCAACTATATACTCATGCAGTTGTAAAAATATTTATTTGATGTAGGGTTAATTCATAAATATTACACTAACACGGTAATCGGTCGCCTGCTGGCAATAATAAAATAGTTTTACCAACTGGTCCTCCGATCTAATATGCGAAAATTAAAAAAAAAACACTAGGTATGTACGTAACTAAAATCAATAGAATCCAATTTATTGGAATGTTCCCGGAAATAAGTTGGCCAGAATCGTTACATGCGCAGAAGAATTAGGGCTCCTAATCCAGAACGTTTAATAGTTTCAACTATTCTTCTGTTATTCGACTACGGTTTTATTATTACTAATTGGAATACGAGGCTATATATATATATATATATTTAGTACTAATTCGCAATCTCTCACCTCAAAATCTGGCCAAGTTAAATGCCGAAAATATAAATTATATTTTAAGAAGATTACGATTATCATAAATTTTATTAAGCAAATATAGAAACAGTGCAAGGAAAATCATGCTGTAATAATATATTTCCAACCTTAAATTTTTCCTTAAGAGCGATTGGAGGGCAACAACGGTAACATTAATTAATAGTTTGAGAATATTTATACCAAGGTCCCTTACGTAAAAATTACCTTCTAAGCGTATGAAGGTAGACATCGTTTTACATTACACATGGTCATGGCGAAAACTGTTTGATACGTCAGTCAAAATTAGTTTTTAATTATTTTGAAAATGATGATAGGTATTTCTTGATTGGCACGGTATTAGCAGTAACTGAACAACGGTCAGCCGCTGCTAACTTTTTGCATGCAATTCAGGTTAAGTAAAGGTAAGCAAATTTAATAGGATTAAAATTCTACTAAACATACCAGTATGTACAAATTTACATTAGTAACAAAATTCTAGAACAATCTAACTATTAGATCGCGTGACTGCTTAAGGTAAAAGCTTTTAATAAATACTTCTATGCACTTACTACCTACCCACTTATGTTAACTAATTTGAAACCAAAAAATTTCTTCGGTATTATTTTTGTTTAAAATGTTTCTTGATATACTAGGTATATAAAGGAAATTAGTCTGTACATACATCGTCACCAACCGGTTTATGCATTATATAAATGTAACTGAGCTTATGAATGAACACTTAGCAAATTCAACTAGATCATTTCCGCTGATTCAGTTAATTTTCCCACTAAATTTAACCTTACTCACTCGTTTACCTATTAGATCTGCTAATAAAACGCTTTCATAACACCACAACCTTGCGCCGAAAAGATGACATCATCCTAAGAAATTAAGAATCGATCGAAACACTCAACTATAAAATGTGATATTTACCTTGTAGGGATAGTACTGTTGTCCGCTCATAATGGAAAAGTCCTATAACAAACGGAAAATATGTGAAAAACATTTCATATCAAGCACTCGAGTTCTAAAAATATCACACGTCAAACACTGAACCGGCTTTTCGATTTGCAAACAACGCCGGCCGCTACGCGATTTTATCACTACATATTATATTAAATATTGGTTAATTTGATGAAATTTCTGTGCGTTTAACTTTACGTTTATAATTTTAATAATTCTAATTAAATATACATACTTGTTTTTTTATTAGACGACACACCCAAACTACTTAGAAGCGAAATCCGAAATAACTCGTGTTGTAAGAATGGCACTCGGTGAGTCAATGAGGTCGGCCGGTTCCGTGGCGTTTTGTTTCGCCCTCTCACTCACTAACGTATGAACCTTTGGTTAAATTGATAACAATTATACTTTTCACAATATGTAGCCAAGATAAAATAAATAACGAATTAGTTTCTATCAATTAATATATTTTACATATATACAAAAGCCAGTTATCATATAAAAATCTAATTTCAATCTTAAACATAACTTCTGTTAAGTACGTTATGATTTTGTAGTAATGTATGTCGAGCCCTTGATTTATAGTGCATTTTAATTTAATAGAAACCACACTTTCTATTATAAAAACGTTTATTATTTATTCCTATGTCAGAAATTTACCATACATTTAAAAGCTTTACTTAAAGTTTTCGTTAAGTTTTACATGCACATACACCAAATGTTTCCTATCCCTAGTCCACGTAATCTCCCAATGATGTCATCGAATACGGCGCAGCGCAGCGACCGCGCCAAACGCTGCTTACAATATAAAAATCTCTATGGTGAAAAATATTGTTTTGTGAAATAGGCATTTTTACTAAGTAAAATTCATATACATATTTACTTTGACTTTGATTTATGTTATTATTTTCCTTATTATAACCGTTTACCATTTAAGAATTTTGAAAATTTCACTGGTATGCAACACATGCGGAAAATTCATGTTTAAAATTAAATTTATTAATACTACTGGGTCGATTGAAATAGTTTGAAGTTATAAAGTTAATTGCATCTTATATTAATTACATAATATAAATATATACACCTACCACATACTAATTTTTGATATTGTTTAATGTATGTCGAATTTTTCTATTATAGTACGATAGTCATCGATCTTATTCACTAATTCTTAGATCATCAACTACGAGTAATGAATCATGTTGCGTCAACAAGGTCCTGTATGTATAACGAAATAGTAAATATTCTATACGTGTTTTCAACGTAATACAGTACAACGTATTACAGCAATACAGTAACGATATATTTTATCCTATTCTGCTATACGAGAATGAATACGGCTATACTTATCTTGAAAAACAAAAGCACGAGAAAGAACTCGAGCGCCGCATCACCACTAATTGGAAGAAATTTTAAGAGCTAAAAGTAAATGATTAATGCTCTCACTTAAACTAAATAAAAAGGTGGTGTATTTATTATTTAATCTTCACAGAATAATAACTCGCAATTGACTTTATTTCCAAACTTTAATTAAATATTAACATCAAGTCAAATGACAAAAGCATGAGAATGTTTCATACAAAATAATTGGATTGGATTGAATCCCCTCATGCTTCCATTATTTTTCTAGAAAAAAATTCAAAAGACTGGCAGGGGTGGTTGCCGATGTATACTGATGCCTCCAAGTTTCCCAGTAATGAGTGCATCGGTGCGGCTGTATCGGTCCCTTCATCCAAAACAGTTTAGCTCAAAACTGTTCTTTAACTTAAAGTAAACTTCCTCCTTTGACCTCCGTATTTTCAGGTGAAGCTTTTGCAATTCTGGAGGCTGTTTTGTACGCTGAGTCCCAAAACCTGAATAAAGTTACATTTTTTTCTGATTCTCGCAGCTGCTTACAGGCAATCCTTTCTAATCCATTTAGATCTAAAAAAAAACATAATACAATTTTAAAAATAAAAGAATCTTTGTTTAGGTGTACTAAAAAAGATATTCATATTGTACTTATGTGGATACCTAGTCATTGTAGTATAGCGGGTAATGAAACTGCTGACTCTTGTGCAAAAGGTTTCTGCGGATCTTGTCAGCACCCTAACATCTCAGCCCACGACCTAACAGCTCTTGCATATTCCCACCTTTTAAAATCCTGGACTATTGATTGGCAATCTTCTAAAGAAAAAACCGGCAAGCACTATGCCAATATTCAATATTCCATCCCTTCTTCGCCGTGGGTTTTTAAACATAAGTATTTAAGCAAAAAGGTCACGTCTATAATCTGCCGTCTTCGTATAGGGCACGCTTGTACTCCCGTTCACTTAGCCAAAATTAAAATTAAAGACAGTTCTCTCTGTGAGTGTGGTTTGGACGAAGGCTCGTCAGATTATATATTTTTTTAACTGTTTTCTAATTAACGACTCGTTATTTGACCATCTTCCTCCAAACTTTCCTCGTCCATGTAACCTTAACTCCCTTCTTTCCATCCTATCCAGTACTACCATCAAAATGTTAGGGAAATTTATTTATGTAAATAAATTAAACTTATAAGATTCTCCCTTTCATAACTTGTAGTATAATGTTAACCCCTTGTATATATTAATATATGTGTGTTGCCTTTTTTTTGTGAAGTCATTTTTGTTTTGGGTAACTCTGCTTAAATTAAATTCAATCCATCAAATCTATCCTCACCGTGATAACACTTAGAACGAGAAATTGGCGGAATTGTGATTGACACAGAAGTCGCCATTAAAATAAAGAATAGAATAGAATAGAATTGAATACTTTGATTTCTGGTCCAGTAATGAAAACTCAAACTTTTTGTGGGCAGCTTGATTAAATATTATGTATAATGCATGTTAAAAAGTACTTTTGTTGATATTCATATGATATTTTTCTCCATAATAAAAACCATTATTGTATAAAACCGATTTATTACATTAATACATTTAGTTGGAATACACAGATGATGGCTGTTGTGACTATAGCAATAGCTCCAATATACATAAATAACATTTCTTTTAAATTGTTTAGTCTTCCAAGAAGAAATATTGACCAGCTCGCTTTTGTTCAATATCCTGTAAAAAATATTATTTTTACTATTAAATTAGCTCTAATGCGTTATTAGGATTTAGTGTTTGACATACAGAGAAGGCTATAATTGATTATTTTTTTTGTGTCTTGCCAAATACTTATTAGGGACTACTTGCTACTTTAGATAGAAAAGAATACCAAAATAGTAATTGAAAATCATTTTAAAAAATTATATTTTTTCTATAATATGGGAAAAATCCTAAAACAAGAAATAATATATAAACAATGATATAATTCAGTTGTTACTGTTCAAGTTATAGATTTTATTAATATAGAATCCTTTAAGTAAGGTAGGGATTATATTACAGTTTGCCCATGCACCATTAATTAAATATATTTTAGGTTTACTTTTATAATTTTAAAACTCACCTTAACTGAAGAATGTTTATTAATCCTTGGTCTAAAGTTATTGGGGTCTCTTCTGAATGTAATACCAAGAAGTTCTAAGAACCTGTTCATTCCATTCAATAATGACTGAGGTGCGTTGGCTGTTGCATGCTCAGAAGGTACTCCTTCAAATACTATGACTCTGTCTGCTAGATAAGTCGCCATAATAAAGTCGTGCTCTACTATGAAACCAGTACGCTTAGCATGTAGGATAAATCTAAAACAATAACAACATAGCTTGAAATTATGTCAATTGCAATATTCTAATAAAAAAAAAACAACATATTATTGCAAATTACTCTTTGAGTTCCCTTAACAAAGATGTTTATATTTTAGTAAAGGCCCATTTCGGAATGTCAGTCAAACTAAAATCTAGGTTTAAGAGTTGTAAATCCTTATATGAAGTTCAACATTTAACAGAGCTCTGACAAGATTATGAGTTAAGACATCAATTAAATTATGGACCTAAGAGTAACTTATATAAGCTTGACCTCTTAATAACTTTAGCTGCAACTAGACGCTGCTCAGAATCAAGATAGGCAGATGGTTCATCAATAAGGTATACTTCGGCAGGTTTCCCAAGACACAACACCAGAGCAACACGCTGCAATTCACCACCAGAGAGGTTTTGGACTTCTTGATCCATAATTTCTTCGATTTTCATTGGTTTCATTACATCAGTTATAAACTGGAATAAAATTATACATCATATATTTCTTGCTTAATTAATAACAAATGAATAATACTATATTTTAAAGTCAAAATTATTATTAGACTGTAGGTTGACATTTTTAGCCTAATAAGGCTAAACAGCGATCAACCAACTTTCACTACGGAAAAAGAAAAACAATCTGATACATTTTAAATACGGTAATTGCGTTTCATGCACCTTATAAACTTTTCCAGGATGCTTGATAATTAAAATATGCACACACTTACTTATAACTGAACATACCTACGACAATTGATCTTAGTTTTAAAATGAGTAAAGAATGTAATTAAAGTTGTCAGTACTCAGTAAGATATACAATAATTTCTTTTACATAAGATAACTATGAACAACACCCAATTTTTAAAGGAATTAATAAACTATACAGTAAATACCTGTGGATGTGTGTAAGCATCTCGTATTTTATCATGGAGCAGATTTCGTACTTGGCCCTGTGACTTAGGAGATATTTTCTGAGGTTTATAGCTTATGTGCAATTGTGGTAACTGATTCGGACCTATGTCAAAACAAAGTTTTTGTTTAATAACAGATTAATTAGTAATAAAAAGAGTGAAATTTTCTCCTTCTCTTTTTAAAAATATACATTCATTAAATGTTTATTTTATGATTTTTAAACGTGTCACATGTGCATACTCAAGAATTTATCGTATTTTGTAATAATGATTCATGTTTCATTACAACATGTTAATATTATTATGAAAAAGATAACAAAGAATGTTTCGTGTTCTTTACCTTCTGCTGGAATGGATGTCTCAGCATGTTTCAAACATTTTTGAAATACGGGATGAAAAAACAAATCAAATAATTCTGTTCGAGCCATTGCAAATGTTTATAATTCTTATAAATGCATAGAAAGCACTTTTAGTTAAATCCACCATAACCTATTTGTTTCACAATTTTAATGGAACACAGACACATATTAAATTATCATGACATAGAATAATTAAAAATAATAATATCTTTCTCCTTTTAATATAATGAAATGATAAAATTAAATTATTGAATTGTTGTAAAATAGCTTTCCCTTTTGCAAAATTCAAAACTGACAGTTTACATATTCGACACTGACAACTGACAAATCGACGTATGCCTAGATGACGTAGATAACAGTAGAAAAGTATTGCCAGTTTCATTTACAAAAATACAGTGTATAAAACATATCGGTTTTTAAATAATATGTTTTAGAGAATAATAAAGATAATTCGAAAGTGTTATTTGTTTGCTGGTATTTATATAAATAATAGTTGAATCATATTTAAATTACAATAAACTACTTTAGTAATTGCCCTTTGGAAGTAATTTGCAAATACACATACCTTCATCGGGTTCCAAGTTTCCAGCTAACATTCTAATGAATGTAGTTTTTCCAGTACCATTCTCCCCAAGAAGCACTAAGATTTCGGAATCTGAGAATTCACCTTGGGTCACACTAAGGTGGAAATCTCCCATAGATTTTGTCATTTCTGGGTATTCATAATGATTCATTCTTTTGATCTGTTAACAATATTATATTCCATTTCACTGAGGAAAAATTAACTAGGATATAAAATTCCTAGATTTTACAGCTCTAGAGATCAGGTTAGTTTTTAATAAATAAGTTTGATTTACTTACCTCCTCTTCTGTAGCTGATTCAGCTACTTTAAATACAAGAGATTCAGTTCTGAATCTCATGTTTTCAGTGGGCACAAATCCATCCAGGAATATATTTATACCTACAATTAAAGAATTCGTTACATACCCAAAACAATGAAACCTTAGAAACTTTTGATCAGTTTTTGTGTGCACTTTGAAAGTGTTGTTGTTTAGAGCCATGTTTGTTTATCTAATATCATGACAGTAATATGTTGATACTTTTTAAAATATTTATTACCTTCTCTAACTGAAAATGGCATAGTAACTACACCATAAGCACCAGGCACTCCATACAAACAACAGATGAAATCAGACAGATAATCTAAGACAGACAGGTCATGCTCCACAACTATGATAAATCTGAAAAAAAAATTGTCAAGAAAATTAATATTTTTCTCCAATCAAGATGGCCATGTTTTTGTATTTGCATAATATTAGTATCTGATGAAATTTACAGTCTAGTTCTAATAAAAAAAATGCTATCTAAGAGGGACAGATAGAATGTGAAAAATGAAATCCTATAAATAATGAAGTAAATATGTTGTTTTACAAGTAAAAGCTTTAATAAACTATCATATAATAAATAATAACTAATGCATGTTAAACTCACTTATCAGGATGTATAAGAGATCGAATGGTACGGGCAGCATTCAATCGTTGCTTTACATCTAAGTAGGAGGAGGGCTCATCAAACATGAAAATGTCCCCATTTTGAATGCAAACCATAGCACAGGCAAATCTCTGAAGCTCCCCTCCCGACAGAGCAGCAATTTCACGGTCACGAATGTGTGACAAATCTAAATGAGAAAACAGTTAAATAAATAAATATACAATAGAATATTAATCGGAATATAACTAACAATAACTATTTATTTGTTTTTATTGTAGCTGGTTTGCATTTTAAATACAGGCATAAAAAATCATAGGTATACCTCAGGTATGATATACAAATAAAATGTTCCAATACAGATTTTAGTTCATACTTAGCAAAAAAAAAATATAACCCTCCCAACATATTTTATATTAGAATATACATATATTTAAAGCACAGGACTGTGAAGTCATTTAAGTACATATATTATTGTTGTGTTGAGTCTCGGAGTTGATTACTTCACAAATTCCTGTTGAGATTCCTTTTCCTGATGATAATTTAAATTCAAAAACTAGTAATACCTACTAATCTTAATAAAAATCAAAAAACTAATAGCATACCCAGCATGTCACATATTACTTTCTGATTTTTCCGTTCATCTTTCTTATCCAATAAGGCTCCTACAGTTCCTTTGACTGCCTTTGGAATTTGGTCCACATATTGTGGTTTAATGAGGGCCTTTAAATCATCTTCTAGGATCTTAGTAAAGTAGTTTTGTAACTCAGATCCACGGAAATGCGATAAGATCTCTTGCCAGTCTGGGGGGTCCTAGAATAAATTGTCAATTCTATAATCAAAATTTTAAACAAGAGAAATTTAGACGACTATTTGATCTATTACAAAATAATAACAACATACCACATATCTACCCAGATTAGGCTTTTGTTTGCCGGCAAGAATCTTCAGAGCAGTTGACTTTCCAATACCGTTTTGACCAACAAGCCCAAGGACTTCACCAGGACGAGGAATTGGAAGTCGATGTAGCTTGAAAGAGTTCTTAGAATAACGGTGAGTAGTATGCTTCTCCAAATTTGATGGAATATTGATTATAGTAATAGCATCAAAGGGACATTTCTGTAAAATAATAAGGATATTAGCTATTGTACTTGCTATCCTTGTTAAATATATTTAAAGACTATACCACCATAAAATAATGGGTTTATGGTAACTCACCTTGACACAGATACCACAACCTATGCACAGTTCTTCAGATATGGTGCATATTTTATCATTAGGAGTCACTTCAATACACAGCTTTCCCATACGCACGACGGGACAGCTTTTTTTACACTCCTGTCTACATCTTTTAGGTTTACAACGATCAGCATTTACAATGGCAATACGAGTAAGTTTGTCGGTCTCTTCGGTAGCTTTTTTCCGAGACATAACTGTAAAACATTAAAACCTAAAGATACACAACTATGGGAGACCTATTGTAGTACATAGGTAAGAACTTTCTTTAAATATGTGGCACATAGAAATGAAAAATAACCTCCAAAAACATGATAAAATAGATTATAAGATTGGATATTTGACACAATATTTTATAAATTATTTTTGATAAATATTAAATATAAATATTTAAATTTTATTCTTTAAGTTATTATTAAGTAAATACCTAACTAAGTAAAGCGAACGTGGACAAATCTTTGCCTACGTTCGCGTGTCCTTAGATCTGGAAATGTCAAAAGGTAGAATCATGAAGTGGGTTGATTATTTTAAAAATATAGCAGTCACTGAGCAAGCAATACTGATTACTGACAGTGACAAAATGTCTATGTTTATTTGAACCATAGCTAAAAAATAATGGGAACAGCAATCCTTTGTTAACGGTTCAGACGATGACGACAGACAAAAATGGTAGTCGAAATTAATTTTAGAATCATAATAATTCATTTAAATATAGAAGTGAGAACCGATTAAAATATAGTTATTATTATCGTCAATATAATTATGTATTTTATTATTCATCAATGACGATAACAAGATTCAGAAATGAGGCGCACCACCGAAGAAGTCTGGTAAACTCGGTGCTAGGAGCTATTAATATTTTATTTTTGAATAATCCTACCAACTAAGAGCTGGTTTTTGTATCCCCAAATATCTTAATATGTATATAATAATAATTAGTATTCCCCTATTCCATTTGTCCCTTGTATTATGTATACGAATTTAACTAATCAACTGTCAGCACTGAATACATTATATTCTCTGTGCAATTATTATAAACTTTAGCTAAATAATAATATATTTTTTAAAGATGAAACTTTGAGTTGGTACCAAAAATTAAATTCATATTTTTGAATAGACTACTGGTTCAGGTCGTAGGAAGACTAATATTATGTCTTTAAATGACACTGTTTCTGGTCCAAATTCTTTTAAAAGTAAGCATACTGAATATTCTGTACTTTAAATTAAGTTATCATTCTCCATAAAATCAAGAAACATGGGTGTGGAAAATACATAAAAGAATGACTCAGATATATCAGATATTAAATTATAAAAATAACTCTTGAAAGTTGGATTTTGGGGTGACATCGAAATTCGGTTAAATAGAGCTTATTATTAGCTGAGTATTCTATATATCTTTACACGTTCCATATTACAATGTATCCTATTCTGTTACGACATTCAAAATTTAGGTTGTTATTTGCCTGATTTGATGATTAGACACAATAATAAAACAAGTTATGTTTTTCCAGAAAAATTAGAAGTTTGTGTTGACAGCCTAGAGTCTGCAATAAATGCAATAGGTGGAGGCGCTGATGAATTAGAAATATGCAGTTCTTTGACAGAAGGTGGCCTCACTCCCTCTCCGGGGCTTGTAAATGAAATAATAGAAGTGTTTAAAATTAAAGGAATATGTAGTAATTCTGAAGATGGTCATCTAAAGTCAAATCAGCATGTATGTTGTTAACAATGTAACCACTATCAATATTATACATATTAGTTGGTCTGCTGTTAGTGGTTTGGTTGGTGGACTCAGTTTCTGCGGAGACTCATACTCACACTCACATCTATATAAATTAAAAGACATGAAGTTTTTATCTGACTTGAATTACTCACTACTTGCAATAAAATGCAGTCAAATTTTTTGTGAGTTATTGACTTAAACTAAAACAGTTAATTTATTTCAGGCAAAATTAAACATCATGATTCGTTGTCGAGGTGGTTCTGACTTTTATTATAATCATATGGAGATGAAGACAATGCTTGGAGATATCAGATATTTTAAGAAACTGCAAATAAATAGATTTGTCTTTGGTGCACTAACAGACAATCAAGAATTAGACATACAAAATTGTTCTCTTATCATATTAGAAGCTTCACCAATCCCTGTAACTTTTCATAGAGCTTTTGATTTATGTAACAATCCTTTTGATGCAATGGAAAAAATAATACAACTGGGTTTTGACAGAGTTCTGACTAGTGGCCAAAGAATTACCGCTATTGACAATGATGCACTTAAACTGATAGAGGAACTGAATAAAAAATTTGGCACTGAAATAGAAATTATGCCCGGATCTGGTGTGAATTTAGATAATGTTACAAAATTTATTGAAATTGGCTGCAAAATAGTGCATAGTTCTTGTAAAGTTCAGAAAAATATTATTAAAGTTAAAAGAGATCTTTGTATGGGATGTAGCAGTGTATATGTGACTGATGGGAGAATAGTGAAGTCTATGGTTGAGAAAATAAATAAATTAAACATTTGTAAACACATGGCTTTTCATTAACAAATATTAGGTCCTTACATATGAAATTGGCGTATTTCGTATTGGCCACTTTAATCAAGATGTTCTCCTCTTTGGTAAGGAATTCCAAATTCAAATTTGTACAGCTATTTACTCATGTATTTGTGCTTCGACCACCGTCATTCATTTGTTTTTTTCTTGTTTTTTTTCTGTTTGCGTCACTCATTTTACAAAATGGAACACTTAAAGTATCGCATTATTTACGAGTACGAGTTCCGCCGTGGCACTAGTGACACTAGTGGCACGACTCGAAGGGTGAATGATGTGTATGGCGGTCATGTTGCAAAAAAAAAAACAGATCGTTTTTGGTTCCAATGTTTTCGTTCTGGAAATTTTGACCTGCAGAACAAGCCCCGTGGACGGCCTGAGACCCAAGTTGATAATGACGTATTGAAGGCTATTATGGAAGGGGATCCATCGCAAACCACGTCCGAGTTAACTGCAGGCTGCGGTGTTAATGATAAAACTGTTTTAATTCACTTGAAGCAAATTGGGAAGATTAAAAAGCTTGAAAGATGGGTACCTCACGAATTGGTTGAAGCAAATTGGCAAACGCGCGTCGACTGCTGCGTTTCATTACTGAAACGGCAAAATAATGAAGGTATTTTAAACCTGTGATGAAAAATGGATTCTTTACGATAATCGGAAGCGTTGGATCCTGGCCAGCCAGCCAAATTCTGCCCCAAGCGAAAATTAACCCCAAAAAAGCAAGCGTTTGGTGGAATAGTGCCGGTATTGTTCATTGCAGTTTTCTCAAATCTGGCCAGACTATTATGGCTGATGTCTATTGTCAGCAATTGCAAACCATGATGGAAAAGCTAGCGACTAAACAACCTAGGCTGGTCAATCGCTCCACGCTACTGCTACTTCACGACAACGCTAGACCACACACTGCACAACAGACGGCTACCACATTAGAAGAGCTTCAATTGGTGTACGGGCAAGGCACGCACACAGCAACAGCACATCATTTCGCCGCATCATCATTTTACACTTTAACCTAATTTCATTACTTTCAGTACGTTTGTAGACATCAATCACGTCGCGCGTCACTCATTATCATTTAGAAATAGTATCAAGTAATTATTTCTCCCAATAAACTCTTGTAAACTTATACATACAGTTTTATCATTTATCAACAATCTATCATCATCGGCTAGTACCCGAACATTGGTCCTTCGAGCCTCCGAACAGGCGGGACTAAAACACGCGTCGTGTGACCTGGATACGTGTCAGTGTTTCCGGTGAAGTGACGTGGTAGTTCTCAGCCACTTAAGGAGGATTCTTACTGTATCACAGTATAACAACCTAAGAACAACAGCACATCATTTCGCCGCATCATCATTTTACACTTTAACCTAATTTCATTACTTTCAGTACGTTTGTAGACATCAATCACGTCGCGCGTCACTCCTTATCATTTAGAAATAGTATCAAGTAATTATTTCTCCCAATAAACTCTTGTAAACTTATACATACAGTTTTATCATTTATCAACAATCTATCATCATCGGCTAGTACCCGAACAATTGGAATGTCTAAGACATCCTCCGTACTCCCCGGACCTTGCTCCAACAGATTACCATTTTTTTCGAAATTTGGACATCTTGCAAGGGAAAAAAATTAACTCATTATTAATTGATGAGGCAGTCCAAATCGCCTTCACAGATTTTATTGATTCCCGTCCGACTGGTTTTTTCAGTAAAGGGATCAATGAACTACCTATGAGATGGCAAAAGTGCATAGAACACAATGGTTCATACTTTGATTAATTAAATATATTATATTTAAAAATATTCGACTTTTTGTTCCTTCCATACAAAACGCCAATTTCATATGTAAGGACCTAATATTACTGATACTTTATTTTCCTATAAAGTGGCAAGATTTTACTTTCTATTTACAGAAATTACCATTGAACTAATAACAACGATTAGTTTATTATTTTAAGCCCGTGATGAGTTTTTACTCATCAAGTCAAAGTAAAATTATTATAAAATTAAAACGAATACTTAAGCGAAAAAAATAATTAAAGTTCGATCGAGTCTTGCGTCAACGGCTCTTATCTCTTGTGGACTGCAGACCATTTAATAAAACTTCACTGTGTATTTACAAGGCTTATATGAAATACTTACGTATGAATGTGAGTATTCATTTTCAAAATATAAGGCCGTTTCTTCACTGCTCCGATCGGGGAAACGTTAACAACCGATCCGATTTAGAAACTCCCGACAGTACTTATGTGCTTCTCCACTACTTCGGCATCCGGTTTTTAACGATCCGATAACTTGCTAGATCGGAACGAGATGTTTTATCTGTCCGAACTGATCGACAGTGATGCCAACTTATAAAAATTTATGGGAAAACACAAGGTTCAAGGGTGTTTTCAGGGGGTACATTTATTTAGGGTAATTTTGATTCTATACAATTTATGTTAAGCTTCGAACGCAATCAACAAACTAAACCAATATAAACTCCAAGCCTGGCTACAGCTTAAATATCGAAAAACAATATTTTGATCCGCACTATGGGTAATGGCTAAATAATGTAAAAATAAAATGACGAAAAGGCAAAAAAATTATTCCCAAGAAACGTTAAGAATAACTGAATTCAAAGAAAGAAAAGTTAAGAAATAAAAAATAAGAATCGATTCATCTCATTTTTATTATCATTGATATTATTAACATATTATATAAATATGTAAAATGTAATCACATAAATACAACAGGTATGTTGTGCAACGTAAATCCGAGGAATTATAATAAAGCACTGCGTTACGTCCGTTGCGACGGGTTGATTTATAATTACTGTTCGATTATTGTCGGATCGGATATAGTGGAGAAGCGCAATCCGGCCTTCCGATATTTTTCTCATGACTCATTCCGGCTTCCGACACTGAACCGGAGCAGTGGAGAAAGGGCCTAAGAGTCTTTGCTCCATTTTCGGTATTGTTCCCTTTGGAGTAGATTCTTGGCCGTGATGTGCTAATTGAAGATTTATGTTGGCTGGTAAATAGTATAGGTGGTGCTTTCCTTGCTCAACGTATAATTATAATAAGTATCACAATACAAGGAGAAACTGTTGCAGGCATTGAAGGAAAATATTATAATATATTATTTAGTGAACAACAGAACCCTAATATTTAATTGAATAAACTCATTTCTTTAAAGCTCCTTTGAGGTCGTTCAATTTGTCCTTTGAAATCTGTCTTGATTTAAGTTGATTAATGACTCTACTTTTTTTACTTTTGTGAAAGGACAGTTTGTCATTAATCATATATTTTGAATTCGTCTCCATGTTGAGCTTTTATTATTAGGATACGAAAGTAAATTAAAATTATTTTCAAATGAAAAAACAAATTTTTCTATAACAAAACGAATTATGTTTTAGAAAACATTTTTAAAAACTTTTGACGCTCCAGATCGCTTTTGCGTCCAATTTCTAAAGTTGCCTTCTTTTTTTGATGATTTTCCTTCAAACACAAGTAACTTTTTGTACCGTAACATACCCCCTGTTAATTTTTGGGGTTTCTTACTATAAGGTATGAGGAATGCCTTCTCACATATAAAAAATAATCAAAAACTTCAGGATTGATACTCATGAAGTAGGAGATATAGATCGCTAATGATAAAGTTTAAAATGTATATCAAACTACCCTTCAATATGTTACACACATAAAAATCGCATAAATAAGACAGTATATTTATAAATTAAATTTTAACTTTCTTTGAACTATAACCAAACGGAAAAGCTGCTAGATGTATTAAAATAATTTTCACATATCACATTCACACCCACTCACAGACAACCACATACACACTCACAGAGACACAATTCCTCCCATACATCCATACAAGTTTATTTCTACTAACTTATCTAGTTGACTGTTATGTTTGGTTTTTTTCTTCTTTTTTATAACTTAAAATTTGTTTGCCTACCCATATGTATTATGTATGTAATTATATATCTTCAAGAAAAGAGCGTACCACTTCTAAAAAGGCCGGCAACGCACTTGCGAGCCCTCTGGCATTGAGAGTGTCCATGGGCGGCGGTATCACTTAACATCAGGTGAGCCTCCAGCCCGTTTGCCCCCTGTTCTATAAAAAAAAAAATTGTTATCATTCAAGTATGACTTTGCTGTTGAATGGAAGCCTGATTATCCATATCACGGGTTCTTACCTTGTTTGGAAACCAGTCTCGCCATACCTTTTTAATTGTAATCGTATTGTTTGTTGCATATCATTATACACAGGTACTTACACTATTCTTTGTCTCTTGTATAATTAATTAAATCGATAAGCACCTCCCTTGCGGGCAAAGAATTTGCTTAGTTCAACTGTTAAAATGTAAGGTTGCTAACAAAAAGTCAATTCTAATAAATTCTTTATTTGGTGACTTTACAATAGAATAAACTATACCTAAGGTACAAAATAAGGCTATACGTAAAGTGAGGAGACTTACATTAAGGCAGTTCTTGCTTACCGTGTTGTGCACGTATTTACTCTATTTACACTTATCTAAATTATTAAATACCTAAAGGCGTATAGATTGGTCAAGTTACCAAAATATTAAAGCGTTTCATTTCAATTAAGCAGAATTTAAAAGTAGGATAAGTCGTTTGAGTGACGTGTTTTTGTGGAGCCAACAAACTAGGCCGACTAAGACGCAGTAATCTAATTTTTTTTATATTTACGCTAAAGCTACACATTTCCGGTAAATCGCCAAATACAGCAACGTAAACAATAGAGGATCAGGCATACATAGAAATTATAGCATAAAAAATCACCACTTCTATGGACGGTGGATAACATAATATGCGTTGTTGCAATATATATATAGGTATATGGACTGTTATTTTGCTAGACTTAAAGGCAAATCAAAATTCTTGGAGGTTACTCTACTAACTATATTATTTTTATATTATCTTATTGGAAATACATCAGAGATAGAGTAAGTTTAAAAAATATCTTGTTATTCCGTGGTTTTATCAAATAAAAAAGAACAATTTTCCTTTTAAAACTTTTAAATTCCATATTTAAACTTCGACTGTAAAGTAAATTAACAAAGTGAAATTTTCTTCAGAACTCTTACGGAAATTGATTAGCTCCGCTTAGGATAGAAAAAATATAAATAGCCAAAAATTTTAGTTTTTTATGCTGTTTTTTGTACAAATTACGTTACCTTCTTAGAATCTTTGTCAGTGTAATAAATTCTTAATTGTACATGTGTATAAAGCGTCAAACCATTTCTATGTATTACCTATAGATATTTCTATACTAAATGAGAATGTCCACGAGAATAGTATTACTTACAATCGTTTTACTTTATTTGTCTACCAACACTTGTTTAACCATACTTTTGGTACTCTTTATTGTGAAAACAAATGTCATCCAAGGCAATACATAAGACAGCATAATATGATCGACAAGTTTACCACGCTACAAAACCGTTTACGATCCCATCATCAAAATTGAATTTTCATACCACGTTTTTCAATCTTTTAAATAAGCGGATTATGGAAGAATTACATCGCAATTGGTTTTCGTAAGATTCATTAAGGGGTTTTGTTTATCAGCTTATTGTTAACTAATTATGAAGTATATCTAATTTATATATTGATCACGTAGGTAAGCTTGTATAATCGTGACAGATGACAAATGACAGGTTTTTGACATGTCGCATGTATAGTGAGTACACTATCATATCTACCACAATCATCCGCTACCATATAACTTATGCAATTTAGTAACGTAAGTTCCACAACTATAAAAGAAAATACACATTTGTTAAAACAATTAAATTTACTGAATATAATTGTTCGAGATGGTCACATAAAAGTTACAAAACAACAACAACAATAAATACGCAGGCAATGTGAGAAGAGTAAATTTCAATACTTTTTAAATAATTGTGTACTAATTGTAATTATGAACTTTTTAAATAAGTGATACTCAATCATAATATATTAGCTAACCTGGTAACACTGTATTAACTAATAAAGAGCTATGACGTAACAAACCATTTCACATTAACCTAAACGATTACAGAGTGTCGATTAGTTTTTTTATCTGGCGCATATGGTTCTAGCTTGCCAGGTTCTGTGTTTAAGGCGCTATAGTCTACGGGAAAAGGCGGCTGTGGGAGGGAGTCCTTCGAAGGAACAAGTACCCACTGTCCTGGACCGTTGGGATTCTTGCCCATGAGCCAATTTATGTAACAGTGTACGAAGGTGCCGTAATCCAGGATTAGGTAGCTATTCTGAAATAAATTAGCACCGTTTAACAGTTAGTTAAATAATAAAAGTTGTCAACAACATCTGTGCTATAATGGGAGATGGGTAAAATTTCTTGCGCTTACTAACTCGATTAGAAGTAATACATAAAAGAATATAGGTAAGTTTCAAACCAAAAATATTTCTCATTTCGCACATTTTTAACTGCATTTAACAGTGTTGGCCTAGTGACTTCAGAAAGCCACTCTCACCTGTGAATGAAGACTGCATCATTGAACTATTCTTTCTATGTAATTAACACTTGCTACGACGGCACCATGCATCAATACACAGCAGGCTGATTACCTACTTCTCTATAAAAACTATCTGACGCCAAGGCAAGGTGACAGCACTAGATTATTTATTCTTAATATGAACAATCCTACAATAATTTTGAAGGAAACATCTGTAATACGAACTAAAATTTATTTACTTACACTCGTCATCCGGTCATAAGCAGTATCAATGATTTCTTCTATTCTTTTCGCTGGTAAACCAATCACTGACCGGTAAAATGATGCAAGGGCATCTTTTGTTATCTCTCCAACACCTGTGGAAATATTATCTATGAATACGATATATAAAAAAGGTTATTTAGAAATATTACATCAACTTTTCTATACATGTTGTGTTATGTTAATTCCGATATGTATACATATCCATATCTCAAAAACTACTTAATCGATTTTGATAGCTTGGACTGCTAGTTAAGTTTGAATATACCTGGTACATAAATCAATCAATTGAGAAACCGAACTTGGGACTAGTTACAAACATACGAAAATTGGAATATGTACCTACTTCTAAGCACTAATTCTAAATTTCAACACAGGAAAACCTGAAAACCTCGTTTTTTTTTTGAGGTCGGTTAAAAGTTAATATTCAGTATAGAAAAATATGATTTAGGTAAGGTCTACGTTGTAGTTCAGTAGAGATACGTTTGTCCTAAATTTACCCAATCATGTTTAAAAAAAGACGGATATACTAAATGTAGACTTTAGAACGTAACATATAATATTACGATATTTTATAATATAATGATAATGAATTTTCTTAATTCACCTATTCTACCGATTCAATATAAATAGAAGGAGCAGTGTTGGCCTAGTGGCTTCAGCGTGCAACTGCAACCAATGGAATATCTTTCTATATACGCATTTAACATTTGCTCGGTGAAGGAAAACATCGTGAGGAAACCGACAAGTCTTAGACCCAAAAAAGTCGACGACGTGTGTCAGGCACTGGAGGTTGATCACCTATTTGCCTATTAGATTTAAAAATGATCATGAAACAGATTCAGAAATCTGAGGCCAAGACCTAAAGAGGTTCTGACAGCGCCACTGATTTATTTATTTTATTTATTTAATATAAATAAACATTATAACAACATGCACTACTATTTGTATTATTTGTAGTTATGTAGTTGTATTATTGTAGTATGCAAAATGTATTTTAAAATGAATAGCAGTTTATATGCCTGCCTTGCATTTGGCAGTACATCGTGTGTTTTATATTTTATTTTGTGAGCAGCTGTCGGATTTAGACTTGAAACAAAGAGGCCGAGGGAATATAATATAATAGGAGTCGTAAGAAATAGGAACGTACGAAGTAGGATTTTGGCTTGAAATTTCAATTCAATTGCCAACTCTGAAATCCCTTGAAATATCACTTGAAACGGAGATTTCAATTATTTTTCTATTCTAACATTTTGCGCTTTGTTAATTATTAGGTTTTACTTTTTAGGGAAGAATTCAGAATGTATATTTATAGTTGAGTTATTTTCGCATTTACAAGCCCACTATGCGGCTGTTATATATTATTGGTATCGTTATCTGCTTTCACTTTTCAGCTTTATATTGTGAAGTATATTATTGTTACGAGCTATGGAACGGATAGAAAATTCCGTAGATTTCTTCAAGGGCTTACTTTTAATTAAATCTACGAGGAATTTGTTTACACTAAAAAAACCTGAAATTATGCACATAAATTCACTTATTACACACAAAACAAAATACTACACTAATCACTTAATTAACGCATACTTCACACTGTACTTAATCACTTGTGTTCACTTTATTCGCACTTTACCTCTTCGATTATCACTTGAAATCGCATTCGAAACTGAACTGATTGGTCGCGTTTTGAATATTTCTTCATCTAAAGGGTATAAACAGGCCTGAAAATGCCTGAAAAAATATTTCAACCTGCCGAAAACTAGGGTAACATTATGTAAATTACGATTTTCTAATATGTTCGACCGTCGGACCGTCTCCTGAAACGATCATAAATCATATTTCAGCCTGCTGAAAAGTTCTCTAACTAGTGGAAAAATCTAAAAACATTACAGTTGACACGTCTTCGTAACATCTTTTATATATATAATTCTTCTGTGAGTGTGTATGTCACTGAACTTCTCTCAAACGACTGGACCGATTTTGATGAAATTTTTTGTGTGTGTTCAAGGGGATCTGGGAATGGCTTAGATTCACAATTTTGTCCGCTGGACAATGTTTTTTTAATTAATTTTTAATTTATTAGTAGTTGTTGATTTTGGAATGTTGGATCCGACAGACGGCGCTACCATCGCAGTGTCAAATTTTAAATAATATTCGAATTTTAATTTTAGTCTGTCCCGACAGTTAGCGCTGCGATCAAATTAAAAAAAAGTTTTGTTATCATTCTGTTATTGTAGACCATGTGCTGGATCAAATATTAAATTAAAAGGTACTGAGTGTTTTGAGAAGAGTTTTGAAGTGTGCCTAAAAAACTATAAACTTTGCGAATTTAGTGCAGATCCCAATGATTCCTTCAGATTCGCCTATACCATTCAAACGTTTACAATTTCCACCATTTTCGCTTGGCATATGCTATGACTATAAATAAGTCACAAGGCCAAACAATGACAATTTGTTGCTTAGATTTAGAAAACCCATGTTTTTCTCACGGCCAATTATATGTTGCGTGTTCCAGAGTTTGAAAACCATCGAATTTATTTATTTATACACCTCAGGGTTTAACCAAAAATATTGTACATCCAATGGCATTACGATAAATTAAGTTTTTGTAAATAAAAAAATATATTTTTAAATAAAATAGTTTGAGTGTAAGCTTTTTTACCTTTAATTAAAACAAGTTGAAGATTTCATTACACATACTCACACGCTATCGATTAGTCTAATTGTAATAAATTTACATGTAATGACGTTAGATATTGTCATAACATTTGAATAATAATTTTCATCAAAATGGTCCAGAATGTTTTAGCTTATTAAAAAAAGTTTGAAATTTTCAAATTAAAGACGTGTAGACAGGACAACGTCTGTGGGGTCCGCTAGTTATGTTATATTTATTTAGCAAAAAACACACACATTTCTACTACAAACAAAAAAAGGCCCATATTATAAAGAATATTGGATGTATCCTAAAACAGTTTCACAAAAATAAAACTACATTATATACAAACTTGACATCGGAACCATGAGATACAATATAATATTTAGGAGTTACGAGTTTTCGTCTTACTATATTATAATATAAATGTTAGTTAAAAGATTTGTTAAATTACGTTAAATATATCTGCTGTTAAAAAGCAAAGCAAAAGTAAATTAACTTAGTAATGATGTAATAAAAATAATAGCTGATGAGATAAAATTGAGTCAAATGATGCAGGTACGTAATTATTTTTGTAAAAAAAATTAATTATAACGATTATTTTTGTTTCGTTCAAGTGAAGGCTGTTAATTGTCCATCAATTTTCCCAACAATTTTTGGTTCTTATATTCACATTTTTACAACAATGAGTTTTATTACAATGATATAAAGCCGTTATTACTATGATTGTCGATCGTAATTATCGTATTTCATTGCCTAAGGCTCCCGACAGGTACACTTACGTCAAATTAATCCTATTCATCAACCAGATTTATCAAGATCACGTAGATTTATTGAACCTTGGCTTTTTTAATCACAGTCTTCCCTCTGTTTATTTAATTAAATATATTTTATGTAACTGCTTGATATTTTTAACGTATTAGTAGGTATATTTTATCCGTATCCCTTTTCATTACTTGTATCATGTGTTCTTTATTAAATAAATAAATTATAGCAAAATAATAAGCGAGGCACATTTTAAGACCTATTTCTTCTTCAGGCGATCTACAGTTCTTCGTTAGTTTTCCGAGGTCATGAATGATTTGTTATGAAATTGTTATTGACATTGACATTGTTATGTCATTCCCAAATCGTCCTATTTGATAAATGAAGCTGGGGGAGGTCGTTTCCAGTGCTTGCAGCTATGAAGTAAGAAAGGACTACAACAACACGTCTCCAATGAGACATCAATTCGTTTGGCACTCAATGTATGTAGACGACTTTGAATTTCCCTTTGGTATCGTTTGTCATGTGAAATAATCACTTTGAATTATTTATAACGCACTAACAGTTAGGTAATTTATCAGAACCATATGAATTAGTTTAATTATTTTCTATAGGAACCGCAACTTTCACGGTATAACGTACCTGTCCTATCAATAATGTGGAACAAAATCTTGCAGAAGTACTGCAAATATAACGGTAAATCCGCAAACTTGTTTGGTTCACTCAATAGAAGCGCCCATCTAGCCAGCCAGCCTTCAAGTGTCGTCCGTCCGGGTAACCCACCAGCTTCGGGTCCACAAACGCGTCTGTAGTAAGGTAATTCTGCAAATCTACACCGAAAATGCGCGTTAATGTCAGAAAACACGTTATTAATCATGTCATCAAATGACATTTGATCAGACGTGGTGTTTCTCTATTTTCAATTGTTCCTTAATTTCAAAACTAACAACTAACAAAATTCAATAAATAAAATATCTTAGGGATAATGTTATTGTCGACAATGTAATTTCATCTTGATCTGATTTGACACAAGAAATACATAATTTGTTAAAACTTTTTAGTTCATGGTCAACATGTCCAAAGATTTAATATTATCTTTATGATATTCTTATTTCAAAAAATTCATATATTTTTTTACAAAGTAAAAGGCGTTTAATTTTACAATTTGTAAAATTATTCAGTTGAATACTAGCCAAAGTATACATGAATAATTCGGACAGTTTTTTGAATTTAACTTTGGTAAAATTGAATTTTATTTCACAGTCAGAACGTCATTTTCATCATTGTTGATATCCTCCAATCAGGTAGGTTTATACTCGAACTATTACTAAGGTTAAAGAAACTTGGTGTCACGTATAACCTTTATCTCTTATTTACCTGAAAGTGCTATTTCCGGTCGGATCACGTACTTCCTATCTTAGATTTTTTGCAAAAAGGTTTTATGTAATGAGAATAAATTATACTCTTTTTCTAAGTATAAATGCAATAAAAACAAAAACCCTGCTGAAATGATCTTAGAAGTATATAATCAAACCAAATATAGTACATATTAGTTGTATTACATACATTATATTTCTACAAACACAGTGGCACAGATTCAAATGTAATATTTTATTATTTTCTATTTATATTTTAATTACTCAGTAAACATAAATATTTAAAAATTAATGTTTTGAAGAAGACCCTTAAGCAAATTGTATAAATAAATACTTAACAATTGAAAACAATGAAAAGTTACAACGCAAACAAAAGCTTTACCAGTCTACTTACTTGTTGGGCAATGGGTCGAGGAAATGTTCGATGAATTCTCTCTTTACTTCAAGGAGTATGTGAAACTCCGACGAGTTGGGCGACCAGTCCGCAAAATGGGCCAGCTTCTGTAAATTTCATTTAATTGTCCCTATTTCTTTACCGAGTGCTATAAACTTTTATTCCTACATTTGTTAAGTCATTGTTATGGTTATTTTTATTTAACCACGCCGAGCGGACGTCAGCGTAAATTAAGCTTTCATGAAGTTTAAAACGTTGTACATATGTAATAAAGCTTTTAAAATGTAGACGCTAATAGGTGTTAAGTCTTAAACTAACTCAATTCAAACAACATATTTATTTGTTATTTCAATATTTTGTCATAATCTTTTTTTCCATAAGTAGAGATAATATTGTAATAAAAGTAACAGTGCCTATATTCACTGATGGCTTGAACCAAACATGAAAACTATTAAGTTCGATAGCTTAAAATATTAGATTATGGCGTCATAAACTATAATTTCCCTTGGGAAATAAGTGAAGTAAAAAGTAACAAAGGTTCTGTAGAACTATTTCAAATGCATATACCTACACATATTCCTGTCATATTTTTACGACTTAATAATTTAGGTTAATGGAGCGGATCCAATGTCATATATCAATGAGTTACCTTATTATATATGACATTGGATATATGTAATTTTTAAAAAACCTAATTACTTCTACTATTATTGTTGATGCACTTTGCTAGATTGTTATATTGCAAATAAATCAAATGTCGAATTTGCCATCGTTCATACATGAAATATCTTTATTGTGAATATCGGCGATGTATTTTGAAGATAGTATGTTATTAATACTCCATAGGTTCATGCAAATAGTCATACTTAGGATTTAATGAAAAAAATGATTGCCAAGCCATATACTTGTATTCTAAAACAACATTACCACTTTGATAGACATTCCAAATTTGAAAATTATACATAATGAAAGAAAATATACATTTTTGTTTGGCAAGAAAAACTTAATTGGGTTTATACCTCAAAAAATGTATCAAAATCTTGGTCACAGATGACGTCATCTCGGTCATGGTCCAGAAGTTCAGTGAAGAAAAGTGTCATCTTTTCATTTTGTACGGTGCTGAGCTGGGCTAAAGGCTGTTCTTCCTCTAAATCCAGGCATTCCAAGTCTTCACTACAACGATTTACCCAGGTTGCTGTTGAAATAACATGATTAAATCATGACGAGTGATGGTGAGAATACAGAAAAATAAGCAAAACAAAGCATTAAGATTTAAGTCGATAGACGCTACAAGCCTAAACGCACATTACAACGCGTCGGTATTTTTCAAGAAGCAAATTTTGAAACGTCTTCGCGTTTCGAACAATTCTCGATCTTATATGAGTGTGTTAAAGCCTAATCTTCGCTGTAACTTAAGTAACTCTAACCACTTTGCATACTTTAACAAACACATTACACTGTCGTGATTAAACGACATAATCGTGTTCCTTATCACAATTTCACTGCGACTTACTAATTACACGCGCTTAAATTACAGCGTGAATATTATTTTATTAATCTGCTCGGTTTGTATGATATAGTTTTCAGTTTATACGTAAAAGAGACAATGTATAATTAAAAGTAAAATATTGCCACGTATCGATTGATTGTGATTGCTCAGTATTTGCCCAAGAACACGCGACCTGATCCGTATTTTTTTACATTCGCGTAGTAGGATTATGTTTGAAGAATTATATTGTCTATTATTATTTTTATCCTATTAGTTAAGTGCACTGAAGATCACCATTTTGGCACGCATTATTTAAAGTTCCATGAATCTTCTTTATTCACGTAGATATTGTGTGAGTTTTTCTCTCTAAGTAAGTAACAGTATAGTTTTCTTGAGCAGTGTTGGCTTAGTGGCTTCAGCGTGCGTCTGTCATACCCTGAGGTTGTAGGTTCGATCCCCGGCTGTGCACCTATGGACTTTCTTTCCATGTGCACATTTAAACTTTCGCTCGAACGGTGAAGGAAAATATCGTGAGGAAACTGACATGTCTTAGACCCAAAATCTAACTTGCCAATTAGATTGAAATATAATCACGAAACAGATTCAGAAATCTGAGGCCCAGACCTAATGAGGTTGTAACGGCAATGTTTTATTTTTTATTTAAATTTCCTTCTTAACTAATGGGAATTCCGTACTATACCAATGGGCAGACAAGCAGTTGTTAAATACTAACACATATACATACATTATAAGGTCGATACATTCATACTGAAAGTTCGTTAACTACATCAAGATTTAAAAAACGATGAGAAAGATGTAATCCAGATTATTAAGTAAATTCTTCAATTAAAGATATACGAAGACCCATCCTAGATCAATTCCAAACCGCGTAAAATACACGTTCGCAGAGATCCACTAGAAAAATTCCAATAAACACTAATCTCAAATAAACTCACTGAAAAAGATAACAGTGATATCTCTTTTCATTGCCAAAACGGGACGATTACCTTCTTCCATTAGACGGATTTATTTTGTATGAATAATTATATATTGAGTTATTGTTAACAATTAACACTGGTGCTCAGTAATTACGAGACAATTAAAATTAATTATTTTCATTTGTATTTACAGAACAAATAAATAAATCGATCGAATGATGCGTTTATTGTTTTTAGCAACTAATTAATCGGGCTGATAAAGGCATTTTATAAACGATTCCTATTTTTTTTTTAAATTGATTTGAATATGAATGTTTGAGTGAATCAATTGTAGAATTTAATGACGTTACTACAATTCAAACAATAGGTACTAAGGTTCATGTATCCCGGTAGCAAATTGCACACTATCTGAATTTACAAGGATAGCTATATTCATATTTTTTTATAAATACGTTTTGGCTATAGTTTTTCTCATTTGGTTTGACGTTCATTTGCATTAGTATTCGTTACATACACCATTTGCATCGTATCAAACCGTGCCTAAAATCACTGAAGACTTTTTAACTTATTTAGGGTTTTGAAATTTAATTACTACTTTTGACAGGCGTGCTAGCAATACATAACAATGTATTTATAATTGAAACGCTTTAAAAATCATTGCCCCGTGTCGTATTTCACTTGACAAACTGCAGTGAATACTAAAGTTTCAAATTTTCATAGTAAAATGAAGAGCTTTTCTTTCTCGTCTCAAAGAAACCGCTGGCTTCTTCTTGAGTCCTTTGACTTGGTTTAATATTACAGAATAATATCATATTATTTTTGGTGCGCTTTTGCTTAAAGTTAATACAGTATGAAACTAATATAATATAATTTTCTAAGGTTTGTTTAAGAAGTAACATTTTATTTATTATCAATTGCCGCTTCAATCGCCTTTTATTTAGCTCATGGATTAAGCCTATATAAAAAATATGGCGTTACTGTCACTACTTTATGTATAAATCCCCGTTATTCTACCAATTTATAAGTGGAATTTAAGGAAAGAGTTTCAATATATTTTCGAGATGCAATGCAAATGTATAGGAGGGATTGTCGAAATACTTTAGCCTATCCACTATATCCACACGATTTTAGCGAAAATTAAAAAAATTATCAACTGTCAAATCTTCAGATTTTAGTTTATAGTTTAGGTTCTACATTCAAAATCATTTAGCTTCAACAGACCAAATGTATAGGATAAGAATGAGGATAGGGATATAATCGCATGCTAACAATTTCAAAAAATAACTGACGGTTCGAGTTCCCGTGTATTGTAATAAATCTAGCGATTCGGACAGTTTTCAATAAAGTCAGTTTTTGTACCGGTGCGTTTGATGTGTATTTAATCTTTATATGGGTCGAAAAATCAACGATAAAAAGTGTTATTTCAATTATAGTGAAAACCTTGTTTTTTTTAAACAGCATACGGGCAGGAGGCCCACTTGATGTTAAATGACATTAAGGGACACTCAATACCAGAGGGCTCGCGAGTGCGTTGCCATAAAGAATTTGTACTCTTTTTTTGAAGAAACTTATATAACTTTACTAATAATACCTCTAAACTTTCATAGAAATATGTTATTGTAGTTATTTTTATATTACAGAGTTAAAATTACTTAATGTTTAGTCTTTAATATAAACAGTAACATTATGTAATAATTGATATTATTTATACATGAAGCGTTTGGGAAAATTATAAATTATTCGATAATATGATTAATAAAATTTAAATTAAGTTCTTGTTATTAACATATGAACAGAAATTAAATTTACTTATTTGTTATGGTTATATATCCAGCAGATCCCGTGTCAGTCGCAAGAAATTACAACCCGTAATTCGAAGAACACGACAGAATAATACTCTCTTGGTAGAATGCCGACGAAACAAAATTTTCGTATTGTGGCAGTGATTTAGTGGGGCGGGATAGACATTTATAGTGAGTCCCATATTTTGTTCGAAAGTTTTTCCTTCTTTCACATAAAGGGTTAATAGTATAACCTGGATGCTGGAGCTTTGCTCGGTATTTTTTATTTTTTTTAAATTGTGTTTTTTGGAAATTATATTTCAGTTTCGTACTGTAATTACAAAGCAATAAAATTATGAAATATGAATATAATTATCGAATAAAGAGTATATATATATTTAAGTTTTTATTTGACTGACATCTTAAAACGAGCAATTCTATGTCTAAGTTAATAAATCACGAATAAAATTACATTTTATAGAAATGATTCTTAGCTAGATCGATTTATGGCCCCCGAAACCCCCCTTATACTAAATTTCATGAAAATCGTTGGAGCCGATTCCGAGATTGCAATTATATATATATATACAAGAATTGCTCGTTTAAAGATATAATATATACACTTATATTCATGAATTGTTTATTTTCTTTCTGAACATCCACAACGTTCAGAAATAGCTTCGAGTAAAAGAGATCGATCAAACAAAGATCGATTAATGTTTCATGAATGGAAATACAAACGAATGAAACGATAGATGGATTTAAATATTTCTCTATTCACATCCGGTTTGAGTAGAATAAAGCACAACTCTTCCTAATAATTTACAGCCATTAACAACGCATTACCAACTGTTAATTCCGAAATATGTCCGCGCAATTTAGATCGTATTCTAAATGTTTTGTCGCTACTTTTGTGTCAATAACTATTGTCCATGTAGAGGTTTCACACATTTACTTACTGTCACAACAAAGTCGAGGTTTTTGGTCATTTTCTGTGTTCAAGAAGTATTTACAAAAAAATACTTAATTATTGTTTAACATGTACATTATTTGACAAGACGTAACATAGTATTGTCTTTTATTAACATAACTTTTACACATTTAAAGAAAAACACTTTTTTACGGATTATAGTTATGTATTATTGTATTTAAAGTTATGTATTATTGTATTTGTGTCACCGTGACCACGCACGCTGAAAAGCACGCGAAACGTCGGTTTAAATTTAAAATTATGTATAAATAATTATAAGTTTAAATACAATAATACATAACTATAATCCGTAAAAAAGTGTTTTTCTTTAAAAGACGTAACATTTTAATACTAGCAACAACAGCTGATTCATAGAAATTTTATTCACATATTTTTTAATTTCACAGTTACATTATAAACTACTCAACCTTCAAACACTGCTGGAAACTATTGTAACTAAAAATCAATAATTTGAACGTTTGTAAATCTTCGTTTTAGATGTCTTTCTAGGCTTGATTCTCGTTTGAGTCTTCTGCATCGATAGGTTTCTTGCCATCATATTTTTGAATTTATAAAACCCTTTCTCTTTTATATTGGACCTTCTCGTTATGCGTATTTGATCAGATATCTTTTTGGTTTGTACGATTTTCTTTGGCATAGTTATTGTAAATGAATTCGTAATCAACATTGAAGCTAAGCCAACGTGATTGTAGTTTCTGTGTCAAGAATAAATAGAACGAACCTACTTTTATTACGTAAGTTTTTATTCAAATGTATTAAAAACAATGCATATGAGTCTGATGAATATTTTAATTTATGTCAAATTAAGGTGTATAAAGTGAGATAGGTCTTATTTAATTAGACAGAAGGGAGAAGAATTAATTCTATTGAATCAGTCTATTAATGATTTAGTATAAAACGTTATTAAAGGTAAATATTACGATACATAGAGGTTCGTAGCTTTCATAGCAAATGTGTGGGGAAGCCTCTACAAGGCTACGAATCCCTATTAAATTCCCTATGGGTTGGCATCGCCGCACGATATCAGATATTTTCAAACATATCGTGTTTCGTATATTTTATGTAGGAAAAGGCTGAATCTGGCTCATTTTAATGTAAATTGGTACCTATCAATACTTAAACATACAAATGATTCATAGTATATGCAAGACAATTTTTTCTTTTGCTAAATAGATCACTTGAGGGGACCCAAAACCCCCCCTGCTCATCTTACATGCGCACGTGGTAATTATTTTGTTGTCTTTTTAAATTTATTTATTTCTATCAATATTTTAAAACTAATATAAACTAAGCTATTTGATTCTCTTCACACTCACTCATTATTTGAGGTTTATAATATTTTTGTAGTAAAACTACTTTATGGTAAAACTATGTAGTGTAAAAGTATAAATACCTACTCCAAACGTGCACGCTCCATCCGTGCTTTTCTTCCTCGCTGCGACCGGGCTCTGACATCTGTGCAGCTTCACCTTCCGGTAACGTCTTCCAACGCTTCAGCAGTTCTTTCGTTTTATCTTTTGTTTTATCGCAAGCTTGTTTCCAATTAGTGAAGTATTTGCGGGGAACTTTTGGGCTTAGCGATGATCTAGAATCCTGTCTGTAATAAAGTGAAAATATGAAAATACTAAAGAATATTTATATACTATACTATTCAGTTTTATGTACTGTGCAAATACAGCAAGGTTGAATTAAAAAGAAAAAATTGCTTTCTTCATTTTTGAGTGGTAAAACTTTGAATTTATTATTAATGGAGTAAAGATATTAGAATATTTTCTTTTAGTGTAAAAACCTCGTTGATGGACTTATTATTCGTAGGCTATTATTATCTATTGCGTTGCAAATATGAGGTGATTCAGCTACTAATTAGTTTCTATTTATGAAAAGCGAAGTGAAAAGACAGCTGTATTTGAATAGCCTTTGTGCCTTATATAGCAGCGTTATCCACAGATTATATAGTACATATAGTCATTCTACAAAATAAAATGAGAATTTGTTTAGTCTTAATGAAACAATTATTTTAATGGAAACCATCTGATACCCTTAAAGGATACTCTTTATCACCGATTTGATAGAATTTCATCGTAAATTTTTAAGTTTGTGAAGATTAAAAAATAATAATAATTAGAGTTTAAGTATTGACAGTTACCAAGTGCAAATAAGACAGTCGTCGCTTAAATACTATTTTATATCACCTTCAATAGGGGCAATTTGAGTATGGATGATTATGTACATACATCACAGCTCAGAGAACATCAACATATAAAAAAGCTCAAAAGTCATATGATAAATTGTTGGACTAAAAGTTCATCAGCCTATCGATTCTTCTATTAGTTAGTGGGCGCTTCCATACAAACAATTCGCAACCGAATCGAATTCACTTCGACGGGATTTTGAGTAGCCTCACTATTCAGATGGAACGAATGCTAATAAAAATGATAACAAGTAAAATTATTTGTATATAACATTTGAAGATACCCAATAAAAGAAAAATCTTTGCTTTATTCTTCTCAAAGAATAGTTTACTTAATACGCGTTATCAATCGAATTCAAGATCCTTACACTCCATCTTCGATAATGTTTGTTTATATAATTAATAAGAAAATTTGTAATTTGCTTCCGGGTCGGATCGCTATTTGAGACGATTACTGTAGACATACGTGTCAATATTATCTTATTAGGATATATGCATGATCGATAGTGTGAATTAGTAAATATTACGTATTAAATAATAATATTGGGTATATTGTATGTTTACAAACAATTACAAGCATATTTACATATCTCTAGAGCTATTCATTTGGGAGCTTAAGTTTTTTGTCGATAACATATTCGTTGCTCCAGTAGTTAGAATATTCTTTGTTATCGTCACAAAAAACCGCCTTCACAACCGTGGCAGACACAACAGTTGATTAAAAAAATATAGCACTTTTTATACATCCAGTATTAGACTCGAGTCCCATATTGTAATATAATTCGACAATAACTCTAATTTCATTTTATGTTGAGTAATAAATATGTAATATTTATAGGATTAGGAGTTTTTAAGAAAAAAACATTCATATGCTTCACTTTTTACGTGGGTGACACTGAAAATGTTTAGAACTGGCCAGTTAGAAAAATTGCTTATGAAAACTTTTTTTAATTTCAATTTTGGAACTCTTTGTTCACCAAATGTAGTATATTGCATTCATTTCTCATTTGTTTTTGTAAATTGGTGGTAATTTCATTTATTCCCAATAACTAAAGATAACATTTTTCACTTTTTACACAAAGCGTACGCAAATGGTATAGAAGAGCCCCTTATGAAGAATGGGCCCACTGCTTTTCTCAGTGGTTCCTTCTAGTGCGACGATGTGTACAGAGGACGGAGATTACTTCAAAAAACAATAAAAGTATTGGCAACTTTGTACATTATATTAAGCCGTTTTTTCATTTTCAAAAGATTTTCAGTGTCACCTAGATGTACTTTACGATACTTTACTATATACTATAGATTGCATTAGTAAAGGCGCGGTATTGTTGACCGAGTATGTAAAGCCCATTTTTTGATTTAAGTGATTGTGTTTGTATTTTGTATGTGTGCTTTAATCAAATGTTTTTTGTTTCTTTCTTCAATACCTGCTAAAAGCCACTAAATTTGTTCAGTTGATTTAAATGAAATATAATTTGTTCACGTAGCATTTGCACTTAATTTATGAACGTCAAAAACATGTTTCTAAATTGACAATAACAGCTAGTTTTATAAATAATGGATTATGATTAAGAAAAATACAAAGTTTAGCTTCTACCATCAGTAGGTATGGCGATCGCACTTTACAATGAGGACTACAGGCATTAGTTTATTAATTTTGACTAGGTTTTTTTATGGAATTCTATCGGTTATTACGGATTCTTTCATAAAAGTGAACATTCTCTTAACACGAAACAATGAGTAACATTAATGTGTAAATATATTATTATAAACGATTTTTTTTAAGTTAAAGCGCTGTTAAGTTTCACCGCTTGTTTATACTTTTCGGCTAACGCGATGCCATCACATTGCAAGTATCATGTTCGATTTTTATTTGTGAGTGAAATTCAGTAACGAGACTTTTTATTATTTAAGAGTGAAATTCATAAACGAGGCAATTTTTTTTGTTTATGCAAGTGTGTTACCGGCCTTTAAGCAAGTGGCACGCTTTTGAATTCTGGAAGACACATACCTGGAATAGGAGGTGGTACATAGTTCTATCGGTGGAATTTTGCGTTTAATCCCAAATGTTCTTTGGAACATATCCCAGGATATTTTCGTTAGAGGATGCAGAGAGAGCCTACATCTTTACGCAACGCCAATGGATGAAAAAGCGATCAGAAATAACTAGGTCGTTAATAATTCACGCTGTTCTGAATATTCGGTTGAAATGGTATTGGAAAGCGCCATGGCCAAAGGGAACAAACTGTACTTCGGATTTGAGCTTTATAGAGTTGCAAGCGATGACCTTAAGTACTGTCACTCCCCGCTGAGCACACCGACCTCCTTAGAGGCTAAGTACCATAAGGCCTTTCCACTCTATGGGTCTATAGTGTAGATCTAATACAGAGGTAAGATTAAGCGCTAAGTTTTACTTCCGTATATATCATAAACTAAAATTACTTACTTTAGTGAAACGAATAGTTTTTACCGATAATTATTAAATTTATGCCCACTTTACTTAAAAGCACTTTGCACCAACTCTTGATTATTTATGCACGGAACACAAACGTTCGTGCTTTTATATCTGTTTGTTAGTGACGAGTATTTGTGTATGCGATAATATTATCTGTAAGCAAAATTTAAATGATTAGAACGTAGTGACGTGTCTACACACCCACCTTGGCATGCTACACATATGAACAATTAAGGCATTTAGTATGTAATATTTTTTTATAAAACAAAAGTGGTTATAAACATTTGTTTTTAATATCAAACAAGGAGTTTAAAATACAGTTTGAGAAATAATATAAAGAACCTTTTTATACACCTTGGTATTTGTTCTGTATTGCATTTATTATTTTTTACATTTTGTGCGTGTAAATGTAGTATAAAGCCTTAATTAAGTTACAGATGTAATAAAACCTCAAAGTTCTTTTCATAACTTACATTCTAAGTAGTACAATATTGATCGTCTAATGTACTATTTAGAATATAAGTTAATATATGTTTGGCAAACTTAAGCACTCCTTAGAGTACACAGACGGAATCTAGGACTCTCTAGGGAGTGCTTATTTCAGAATTTGAGTAATGCAGGTAAACGCTCTACTTCATATCTAAAGCTAAAGGAAAGGTTTTAAGAGGTAAAAAGATAGATAAACGGAAGCATTAAGGAAAAATGAAGATATCGAATTATCTAGATTCCCAGCGAAACAAGAATGTTTTTGAGTTGGTAAGCATACACAACTGGGCAATAAAATATGGAGCACGGAGTAGTGTCGGCCTAGTGGCTTCAGCGTATGACTCTCATACTTGAGTTCGAAGGTTCAAATCCCAGCTACCAATATTCAATATCCAATAATATCAGCATGCTATAGACCAAAAATAGGTATATATTCGATAGCTAGTATTTGAAGTGTTCTAATGAACTTAAATATACTATTTATCTTTCTTTCCCCTTTAATTGCGAATAATATGTGTAGTAAATATGATTTAATATGTTGATATGGCTTTGCCTTAGAAATAATGTTTGAATCACATATTAATATAACAATTCTGTTACGACATTCATATTCATATCTCTCAAAAAAGTTTCTATAAATCGCTCAACCACGCAAGTATAAATATATTTTTCGTAACATCGATTCTTTGCTATTAAATATACCTACTTACTTCTCTTATAAACAAAACGCGTAAATATAAATAATAATCCAGATACGTTTCCTGTCCTGTGTTCGCTTTCGATTCTATGATCATTTAATTAGTGTAGTAGATCAGGCTTCGGTGCCAAATCGTCCATTATTAAGTCAAAGACAAGCATTTCACCGTATTATCAATTGTAGATTTTTTAGCTGTTTTATTTATATCATATGGATCGATATCGAGTCGGTAAAATAGTCGATATAAAATAGTTTTAACAGAGTTTTTTTTCTGAAATAAAATAATTAGATATATCTGTGTAAGTTCTCTTCACTTATCTTATGTTGAATTTTTTTTAAATACTTATCTTATTTTGTTTTTGTTTTTAAAATACTTATCTTTTTTAAAGGTCTCATCAATAACACGATAATAATGTCTCGTCATATCAGTGTAATCATTTAAATCCTGTTTTTGATAAAACTTGTATGCATAATTTAGTATTAAATTTCTTAATTATAAAGAAAACATTAGTACTCTCTCTGTTTTCTAGAGTCGTTTATTAGAACAAATATTGACTGTATTAAGTTCCAGCCAATACGTTGGCAAAACACGTCTACATATTACTTTAGACTAAAGATATTAAATATATTAAAAGGAATATAAATTATAAAGGCCATTTCATTTCCAATCATGACAAAAAATGATATCATATACTTATTTTTTTTTTACATTTTATATATTATTTTATTTATCTTGTTATCCTTCATCTTTGCTACCTTCAGTACCGTCGATCAGAACCCTTTCACTGGTAAAGGCCTCCTCCAGCTTTTTCCAACTGACTCTGTGTGTGCTTTGCGTGTGTATGCTATGGTGTTAGACACGAAGCGAATAAAGAAAGTAAGTAGAAGGAACATATAACTACTTAAAAACCTACTTGGGGTTTTTAAGTCTGGCGTTAATATATTAAAGATTTGTTTGTTATTTACATTGTTGTATTTTTATAAATCAATAAATGTCGTCGTAACTTTTATCTTGTTTCATGTTAAATTATAAGTAGTCATTGCAAACAAATAAATATTTAATTTCTGTGTAAAAAATTGTAATATGGTAGCAGAAATAAATATTCTATATCCTCTGATATCTGAAAAAATTCCTCCCACGACGAAAAATCATATCATTTTACTGGCCGAGACTTATTTTAATGATTACCGATACGGCGGCTTAGCAAGCCTAAAATTAGCTTACAACAATGTTTATGTTCGTATAATCAGTACATTTTAATAACTAGTCTACCTGTCTATGGTGCCCTTAGAACTTTCGCTGGACCGTGACAAGCGTCGTTGCCTATCATCACTAAGTGATTTCTCCGGCGGCAGCTTCAACTCCTTCTCCGACCTTCCAGCTCGGCCTTCCTCCTTAATCTTCACGGGCGACACGCTGCCCGGCTTATCATGTCGTTTCATCTCCATATTTCAGTGTATGACCACATCGTTGCTATCCTGAAATAACATTGTCATTTAACAAAGTATATTTAAAAAGCCAATCAGTATCTGTAGCTAAAATAATTACTTCGCAGGTTATCGAAACCAATTCATGTATGCAATGTAACAAGCTGTTGCCCACCAGTCATCGTGAGAAATTTAATTTATTCTTATTAATGTTGACGAATTAAAAAAAAAATAACGTTATATATGCTGTCGCTAAACTAACCCCACATATATCTGATTTACACTATTGTGTAATATAATCGCTTGTAATACTCCTCTGCACAGATCCCTATCGGCTAAGAACGACGCTCTGAGTACATGCAAAGCAGATCTATTTAATGACAGTCTCCATGTATTCAGGCGTAAGATGCTGCAGCCACTGTTGATACGTGACCAGAGACAATTACAAAAAAGAAACGTCTTCGTTATTATTATTACAGATATATTTTTTAATCTAGTTTGTTTTTTTACTTTTAAGTTTTTTTCTTTTTTTCATTGTAATGTTCTCCTATATGTTATGCACGCTTGTTATGTACATGCATGTATATCTTTTATCTGTATGTCATGTGTTTTCTGTTATTGTTTGTATGTGTTTGGTTAGTGTGTCTTTTGAAATAAAATAAAAATAATTGACAAAAGTCATCCCACATTTTTACAAAATGTTTAAGTCTAAGTGACTCATAAGATCCTGGAGATATTGGATGAACTACATCCCACTATATACCCTCACCCGGGATTGTATTCCAAGGATGATCTGTAGTCAAACCACTAGGCAAATTTTCCATTAAAACAGTTGTAACAAAGTAAATATAAATTTAAAATTAATTTCTGTACAATGTTTCATGAATTTATAACGACATTGTTTACAAAGTATTTCGGCGAGGTTCGACGCTGATACGATTTTTTTGGAATTAATCTGATTTTAATTGTGTAAAGTTTTCAATTGATACGAAGTTTTAAGGTTAACTGCGACACGATTGATAGTTTTATAAATGGATAGTTTGGTAGTTTACAATTTACATGTTTAAGGTTAGTTATACTTAATATATCTAACTTTAATTTGTTTAATGAATTTTAAATGACGAACACAAACGCGACAAGATACTTAAAGCTTTAAATTTTAAACGTATCCTGAGCGGGTTTAGAAGGTTTCCACTGAAATAATAAACTCTGGCAGATTGCGGCCTGAATTATTGATACTTCGACACTGTCAGTTCACACAAGGGGCTGAAATCATAGAGCATCCAAAAGTTTGATAAGCGAAGGCTAAATTCACATATTGTAGGGCAGCATTGTTAGTGTCTACAATGCTGTTGATATTCCAGAAATATTAGTGTCACTTAATTGAATAGTGTCCATGGGCGGCAGTATCACTTAACATCACGTGAGCCTCCTGCCCGTTTGCCCCCTGTTCTATAAAAAAAATGTTGTCACATGTGAATTTATATCATTAACTGATCTTTATGTTTCAGGTTACGAATGAAAATTATTCTTAAAAATCTAGTTTATACAAATTTGAAATGGCAACGCTGTAATAGGCATGGTTTAGTCTCATAAATTATGGAAATAAGAGGGTAGTTGTTGGTAACATATGGGGAATTTCAGTGCTGGAAAACAAAAGTGTACTATGTCGTTTTTACTGCTTTATTATGCATGATCATAAAGGATACGCTGTTTGAGAAAACGTAACTTGGTTGAATGAAAATGTATTTCGGGGATCTTTCATACACATTTACCAATGGTATATGCCTTTATTCGCTATAACCGTCGTGGTTAAATATCATTGTAGTAAGTAATTGTAACAGTTTGGGCGTACAAGTTAATACTTGTTAAACATATTAATTAATAGAATTGTAGAACAATAATAGAACTATATCAATTCTACAGTTAACTTATAAAAATAAAGAAGCCAATGGTGCCACAGCAGGTCTTGTCTCAGATTTCTGTATTGCTTTGTGATAATTTGCTTATTCTTATAGGCAATTAGATGTTTACTGCTGACACAGGTTGTTTCTGGGTCTCTGGAATGCCGGTTAGCTCACGATGTTTAACTTCACGGTACCAGCGAATGTTAAAGGCGTGCTGCAGTCTGCACTGGGCAAAAAATCTATTGGTGCATAGTCTCACACTCAAGCCGCTCAACGCTGATTTAGTGAAGAAAATAATTTTGTTTCTATTATTATTATTTTAGTTTTATAACGGTCTCACACGCTTAAAACTATTGGATCTCGTTTTTATATTCAACCGAAATTAATATTATATTATATATATAACATATAGACATGGATAACATTAAAAATGTCTTTGTTTAACCAGCACGTGATTTTGAAGTAATAAACGTCTCTATAAAAAAATGTAGAGTATATAGTAAAAAATCTAGAACATACTCAAAAGAAAAGCAATTTACAGTGGATTGGAAAACGTTGTGAGAATGCTTTTGTACGCTTAATTGGAGATCATAACGTACTAGATTAATATACTTTATCGTGAAGCCCTATTCAGTGTATTATAGAACTTCTGTGAAATAGTTTAAATATTAAACCGTTAGTGAGACCGATCTTGAATTAGATTTTCATGATTCATGTGCACTGTTTACTTTTTGTTTTGTTTTATGTAACCTGTATCAGTTTAGTTTATTTTTACTTCTTTTTGTTTCTGTTAAATATGTTTTTTTTTTGTTTTCCCTATTTTATTATTTGTAATATGTATTTTTGCACTTCTTGCCTACCTTATGTAATATACTCACAGTGGTTTTTTCCTTTACTCACAGTGGTTGTCTGGAAGAAATCGCTCTAAAGCGATAAGCTTTCATTAAATTATGTTTAATATTTTCCTTTTCTGTAATGCAACGAAGTGTTAATAAATAATAAATAAATATCTCTAAGTATAGTATTATATCTAGGTGTTCGTTGTTGAATAAGGATATAATTTTTGTACGAATGATATAGATTTTTTAACTTATTAACGCTTGATTGGATACAAGAAAGCAATTACCATAATCACAAAGGCTCAAAGCAACGGGCGCCGTTAGAGGACACCTTTTCAAGAGGACCCGATCACTTTGCCTAAAGACTGACTTTTCCTATGAAGGCAAGGCTGAAATGTAACGCGGAAACTACTTAAATAAGAGACCTTACGTTCCGTACGTTATAGCAGAAGTATGAATTTAAATTTGAAAACGTTTCAAAACTTCATGTTAAACTTAGAGTAACACTTTCGTTAACATGACACTTCTTGCCTTTCAAGAAACTGTAGTTGAATACATTTTCCATTTGACTATATTCAAGTTTTCTCATTGAAGACAGGGACATCTTTGTAAGAACTCTTATTTAACATAGATGTCTTCTTCAAACCTCGTCGTCATAAAAATGTATATATGTATATTTAATTTCTTATAGATAGTAAAGTTTTTCATTTGTTGTATAGGTAGATCTTTTATACTTGAAGGTAAATAGTGTTATTATTTTTATTTATTTTTATTAGATTTTAGTTAGCAATGGCGTCTCTCAGGCAACCAGGCGTTATGTAGTTTTCTTGTCATAAGGCTCAAATATTTTATATTAAAAAAACTTTGTGTACCAAAAAAATTGGTTTTATCTCAGCATTATTAACTTATTCGATTTTCCTTCACTATGTATCTGGCTATAGAGCAAAGTTTAACTTGCCTTTTATGACTAGAATTAAAGTAATTGTAAAAAAATTCGCTATAATAACTTCGAAACATCAAAATAAATTTATCCATTTTACACAAAACTTGCTAACTACTTTATTAACATAGTATAATTATAAGCAGTTTAATAACGCCAAGAAAAAATAGGTCACGACTCGAGCCGTCAGCTCATTCAGTATTATTCTCATTGTTAAACTATAAAGGTGCCACAAGGTACCGACTTGGTCCCTTTTTATGTCACACCCTAAAGGACTTGATTTTACGAGGTTAAGTACTGTCTTTTTTTAATTAGAGGGAAAAGACTTCAGATGTTTATTTCTTGTAAATACATAATACACGTACATGAGAAAAATCTTGGCCGGCACAGATTATATTACAGCCAAAGTACATTTATTGATACAGCATGTTTCATTAACTCGAATTTTGAACTGTTCTGTTAAATTGTCTATGACTAGGTATTTTATTTGGGATGATGTCGCCGGCGAGTAAGTTGTTAATAAATTATGAAGCACGTTATGAAGATTGAAAGTTTTTTGTGAGGTTCAGTAATTGTTTTAAGTAACAAAACCTATTTAGAAATTATTGTTATACTGGCTTTCTCCCACAGCTTCGCTCTCGATTTTTAAGTATTGTGGCAAGATTTTTTGCGAACTATTAAACAATAGTCAAATTACGATGAATTTACATAAAACAAATCAAATCACACTGTTTATTGGTGTAACCGTAAAATCCACTTGGTGGTTTTTGAGTTTATCACGTTTATACAGATAGACAAACGTGGACGGTGGACTTCACTACAAAAGCAGACGTTAATTAATAGTTAGACATAGAGATAGACATAACATTTTTTACTAACAAAACACACAGAAACACACAAAATAAATATAAAAAAAAAGAGAGACAGATAACTTTTTTTTTTCTTTTACAAGGTACGTTTTAAGTAATGCGTACTTAATCTAGTGGTTAAAGATTTTTCACGCGTTAACTATGCAAGCTTAATTTCGTAGCGTACTTGTAATCACTAAGTATCATATCTAATCGTAAACTCTTTTCATCGTAAATCCTATTAAGATTTCGGAAATTATCGCGCCATACGAGTATGTACGACATCTGATAAAAAAACTTACTTGATGATATTTTTCATTTATTTTGACTGCCAAAATGAATCTTTTATAACCATGAACAAAGTCAATTCGCTGAACTATAAAACTTCAGTTTTACGCTCCAGATATTAACAAAATGAATTTTTATTTGTTGCGTATATTGTGGACGGAAACATAGTACTCGAATAATATAATTCATATTCATATCTGAGAGAGCAATTGTTTAGATATTTTATGATTATAATAATGTATATATTTTTCATATCATCATCATATTTGGTCGTTATAAGATAGTTACTTACGCCATTACTAAATATTTAAATTATTCAATATTCGAGCAACATCGTAGCTGACTTGTGGCTGACATATGGATTATACCATCAATCTATCATTAGAGATTAATGGGCTATTGTATGTTCGTCCATATGCGTGTTGTTCTAACTTCTTGTTTGACGTTGTGAGACGAGAGAATAAGAGTTGTCTAGCAATATTAATTATAAAGAACGTTACCTTTGTGTTAGTACTGTTGTGTTTGGCTGCCGAAAAACAAAAGTGCTTAGCACAGAGCGACAGAGGCGCCCTCAACGTAAATTGTTACGATTTAATTTCTCTTACTACTAAAACTCTGAAATTATATTATATAAAGTAACCTATAAGCTCGTAGCCGCTACATTTTTCATTCCTTGGATTCGAAATGCGCTTGCTTGAGTGACGTAATAGCCGGGCACTTACCTCCCAACGTTATACGATGAACCGGTGAAAAGGCTTTAAATTTGTTATATATTTTCCATAAAATATAGAAACGTTATAAGCACACATCAATAGAGCGTATTGGTGGATGTTTGTTGAAATAATTTGCGTACTTTTGGAACCCGCTTTCACAATATGCGCTGGATTTGTTTATAAGTTTCCAATAGCTTAGTAAAGTTAAATATAAGCTGATAAGCCAAAGCTTATTTGTAGATTAAGGTCCTTATTGATAAATACATAAGTAATTGCCATTTAAGGATTTTAATAAATTTATGAAGAAGGTCGTAAAACGACTTATTTTTAGAAGAAAATAATGTTTTTTTGTGTTAAAGGCACATCTTATTAAACAATTAATTCCTGTGTGTCTAATTTGACTACAGATATTACTATCATATTAGAAATAAACATCATACAATGTAAGTTACTTTTAATTGAAAATTAAAGACTAATGGACTCCTCGGTACATTACTTTGAAATTAACTTGGCTGATGTCATACACATTTTTGCCCACATAATAAATTCCTGAAAGTACAAATTAACAAAAGGGTTTTAGTGAAGACAGAAAGTATGTAGGTCGACGCTTGACCCGACTACATGCAATGTTTATGGCTTACACTCATTGTCTCCTGTATACCGAGACCATAGACGATGTCTTGTTTAGACCAGGAATGTCTATAGACAATAGAGCGAACCGCTATTTGCGTTTCCAAACTATTTAGGCTGTGGTTTGCATTTCTAGCGAATATCTGTGTTATGTTATTGTACTAAATGTTAACTTAAATAACATTTCCATTTAAATATTTAAAAAAAGAGAAAATTCTTAAATTTTTCGTTGGACATCTTTTATCCTTTTAATGCTACCTACTATTTAAGGTGATTGCCAATTGATTCTACTAAAGTTTGTAAAATATAAATTTTATATTAAAATCTTTGAAATAGATTTAAGTGTGATAAAAAAGGAAAAAAATCATAAATTTCAATATATCGTTTCAACCTTAAATTCGAAATAAATAGAAACGTAAGAGGTTTGGGCCTCCTCTTCTTGCCCTTCTCGCTAGTGCGAACCTGGATTCTCCAGAAACATTCCAGAAACACTCCAGTGCGGATTGCAAACAGTCCAAAATGGCTCTGCCAGCAGTGAACCCGCAACTGAAAAAGCTACTTCTAAGCTTAAACAGAACCGATCTCAAAACAATGATATTGACAATTATGGGCCATTGTCTCCTTAATAAACATATAATTGTCCTAGGCGCGACGGACATCCCCATGCGCAGAGGCTATTTCAGCGCAGAGGAATCAGTCAACCACGTAGTCCTGGAATGCGAGGCCGTGGCTAAACAACGTACGGAAATCCTCGGAACAGTGAGGTCGCTCCGTGAAGCCTGTGAAGTGCCCAGGAGACTTCTGTGCTTCTGTGCTCTGAAAGGAGCTAGCCTGGCTAAATTAGCCAGGACTTTACGCAAAACGGACCAAATTTGAGTCTAATTGAGGAAAATACGTCCACCTATCTACCTACCTAAGATGTTTGGGCGTTATACTACGCCCATACAGCCTTGCATCTCCTAGAGATGTCCCAGCTTGTTACCCCCTAGAGGTACTTTAACGATCACTAGCTAACGGAACAAAAGGCCGATGGCGGACCGATCCTTAGTGTATACAGTATTGATACATCACAGGGTTTTAATTAAGTTAATTAAGTATACTTACGTACTAAAGAGGACAACAAGCAAACAAACCACTAAGGGGCCGTTTCAGGGTCTGCATTCATACAGTTATATCGCTGATATAGCAGAAAAATAAAGTATTAGGGTAAGCTGTAATGTCACCCTCGCTACTAAGTAAATATTTTTACTCTCATAAAATGTGGTGTGGCTTTTGTTACGTAACGGGTTTTCCAGTTCCCTATTACATATACAAAGCGAAATAGATATATGAATTAGGACATATGTACTAGAGAAGACTTTAGAATGTTAAGCGTTATTCCAACTTAAGTTTATGATAAATTTTATTAACACTGTCATAAAAAATTGACATATACTTGTATATGTGTAGACAGAAATAGGGACTACTTTTAGATTTATTTACTTTTTAAGTAACTGGGTTAATAATAAAAATATTTTGATATGCTATATATGTATATGCTATGCTACATAGCAATCAAGCATATGTATAGTCTTTAAAATTATCATTTCCGGAAAATAAATTCTTTATAGCTCATTTGTAACTTTAATATAACGGTACCCATGAAGACATAGTAGGTACGATGCGTTTCGTTTATCCTGTTCGAACCTATATTAATACGAATAAAAACTGGTTTTCAAGATATCGTTCATTGTTAAAAGAGCACCAGTCTGAGCGTTCTAATATACTTTATGCATAGTTTAAATGAGTTCTCGTAAAAATAAAAAAAAATACGTTTATTTTGGAACGTAAGATCATCAAGGTAGCAATTAATTAGAAGCAGCCTATAGTGAGCCTTTTTTACACATTTTTCTTAAATACATTTCTTAAATTTATTAAAAGGCAGAGATAAAAGAGCCTCTGGGATTTTATTAAAGAAGAGTATCCCTTTTCCCAAAAAACAAATTACTAACTTTAGATAGTCTAGTACGGGGAAATTGCAGCCTGCGTTTGTTCCGAGTATTGACATTATGCGTATGTTCTATGCTAGTATACTTATCACTATTTTTGTATACATAAATATTTTGCAGTAAAACCAATCAGATTTTGGTGATAATTCAGTAGAAAACTAGGTAATTAATTAGCCTTTTGTGTCTAGTATACGTCATTAGTCTAAGATATCCTTAGCCTAATGACAAATTATATTTCAAGCTTAATCGGGATGTATTCCTTCATAAAAAAATAAATCTGTGGCGCTACAATCTTTTTAGTTCTAAGCCTCATATTCTTCTATTTTTTTATCTATTTATTTATTTAATTATTTATTTGTCAATCTAATGCAAGAAGGTGATCTGCATCCTATGCCTGACATGACATGACTTTAGACCTCATTATCATCATATATGTAGTAGAGCTAACCGGATGCTATCCTTTATTTTAAGAACCGCTAAACCATTCAGGCGAGCCGACTCCTTGATTGTCTTATACAGCTCTCTCGTGAGAACCATGGTTGAGTACTGTTTAGCGGTATGGGCCCCGATATACAAAACTCATACAGATAGATTGGAATCTATACAAAGGCGGTTTGTTAAAGCATTGTGCTGTAAGTATGGTCTTAGGCGAAAAATAAACCAATATGACCAGCGTCTTGCCCACTTTGAAATGGTAAGTCTTGAAAGGAGGAGATGGATGAGCGACCTGTGCACTATACATAAAATAGCAAATGGCTCATTTGACAGCTACCTTTTAGAGAAACTAGAAATCAAGGTACCGACGCGTTCTGTGCGCATCCAGGAATTATTTATGATACCTGTAACTAATAACAATGTGTCCCAGAATGCTCCACTCGTTAGAATGTGCAAATATTATAATGCTGTGTGTACTGAAGTTGATATTTTTCACAATAATATTTGTAAATTTAAAAAATTAGTTCATGGTGAATACTTGCAACCTTAAATACTAATTTGAATTAATTAATGTATATATATATATATGTGTGTTCTTTTCTTCTTTTTTGTCATTCAATTTAATATGTGTATGTTGTTTGGTTGATATTTAGTGTAAAATGCTGTGTACAGATATAATTGGATATCAGATTTTCAAATGTTGTTTAGTGTATAATAACTGTATGTATGTAATCAATCTGTTTTCTGTTTTTGTACCTAAATGTAAAAATAAAATAAAATAAAAATAAAAATATGCCATCGAATTTTTCAGTCTATGACAAGCCGGTTACGTCACGATGTTTTCCGTCACCGTTCTAGAGAATGTTAAATGCGCTCATAAAGCCCATTGGAGCACATCTGGCAATCCAACGACCTCAAGAACGAAAGTCTTATGCTTGGTCAACACTGGGTATTGCTTATTCACACTAGAAAATACTAGTGTGTACCTATTAAAACCCTTATGTAACCAACGCCTTGTTTCTTGTTATAAATTAAAAAAAAATAATTTAAATAACCCGCTAGATATTAATCTGAATAATAGCAAGTTATATATACTCTACCACAACATTAATCTCTGATTGAATGGAAATTGTGAAAACGGATTACCAATCGATTTTGATAATAGCCAATCAAAACTTTGAGCGGAACCATTCGTTTCAAAAGTGTTCATATTATTAACATTAATGATTAGAGCTTTCAAAAGTTGCACGTGAAAGGTTTTTTATAACTATTTCACAATATTCTTTCAACGATAGTTTTAACTTTGTGTAATACGACAAACATTAAGTCTCTGAGATTGTAAGTTCAAATCCCAAGTGAGCACTAATGGTTTTCCTATGTGAATCAATATGTGAGAAACCAGGCCAGATACTGAAATCTGAGACCAAGATCTAGTATTATTTATATATACACCACACATATATGTATATAATTTTTTTGGACCGCAAAATTAGGACAAACACATGTCAAAACTAACATACGTATGAAAAAATAAAAAGCGGTGTCGTTTCTAAAACATGTGGACACGACCAGCCAACCAGATTGTTTACAATACAAAAAATTATCAAAACACGTTCTTCTAGATTCAGAGCCGAAAACCGGGACCTTAAGATAAAAATGCTATTTATTTATTGTATTTATTTACTAGTGACCCGCCCCAGCTTCGCACGGATGCAATGCTGATGAAAAGCAGGTTTTTATTATGTATTGTTATTTCCGTCGCTGGAAAGCTCCGATAATATACGCGACATATATACCATATAGACATATACCATTACGGACTTTTCTGTAGACCTTTTCAATGTGTACAATACTTAGTACATTATTTTGATAAAACTCGTAGGGTTCAGCCTGCGTTTGCAATGTAAGCGGAAAAAAAGGAATTATTTACGACATCACATTAGAAACCTCAAAAATAACAGTTCTTCTCCACTATTTAATAAATGTTATATATATAAACCTTCCTATGAATCACTCTATCTATTAAAAAAACCGCATCAAAATCCGTTGCGTAGTTTCAAAGATTTAAGCATACAAAGGGGCATAGGGACAGAGAAAGCGCTGCGACATAACAGTGATTTGAATTTACAGTTCTATTATTTAAACACAATAAAATTAAAAATAGCCTTTTTTTAAATCAAATTTATGTTTAATATAACTAAAATAAAACTTCCAAACGGTCCCATCACTGAAAAAGCCAGCCTTTCCAATCATTCTGTACAAAGATTGGTCTCTCGTTTTTCTAATCCAAGATAATCCAGCCATTGTTCTAATATCATTTTCCCAAATTAAATATCGCCTAAGTCCTATAGTCCAGTAAAGAATTGTTTAAAAATTCTATACTAGCATAGTTCTTGAGTACAAAATGCCAGAAAGGCAGATTACGTTCAACAAAATTGTTCGTCAGGTTTTAGTTTGAGTAATTTACCCGACTATTTTAATAATTTGAAAATTTTTAAGCTATTTAAAGACAGCAAACAACCAAACGTCGTTTTAAATATAATATATAAAAAGAATGGGCGTTGTGAAAAAAAATGGGTATTTAAAATTATTAAAGTTTATAGTATAAAGGATAAAAATATGTGACAGGGATTTCCTATAAAGTTAAACTTATACAGCAAAAGAATTTATTTTGTTATGTAAATTGTTTAATATAGACTATGTTAAATAAATTAAAGGTACTTATTATGTTAATCAATGGCAACAATATTGAGATCAATGACGCACAGAGAAATGCGATAGGATAATCTAAAACTGCTGCCCGGTTGCAGTGGGCAGAAAATTTTATGAATGAATGGAATGAAGGAGGCATTACATCTGTGAATGGAGCTGTTCATACTAGATAATAAATGAAAATCATTTAAAAAGGACGATATTGTGCTTAAGAACCTCTATACATCTTTTTAATACACTTACTTCTCACTTTTTGATGTGAAACATCTATAGCCGCACGTAAAACCGATTTCTGGCGTGGCGACGCATGCCGTGGCGACGCATCGCCACGCTATATGATGGTATATACATACAATTTATATGCAGTAGTAAATTTTTGTATTTAATGAAAATAAATGTTTATTCAATAAATAGACATTGTTATCTGGAAAACAAAATCGTAATATTTTTTTTATCATTATGACATATTTAGTTACTATGACAATCTGTTCTTTTCTGTATATTACTTCACAAAATAATTTCGATGTTTCACATCTACCAGGCGTCCCGTGACGGCTCAAATTTTTTTAACTCTAAGGAGGCTTTTGGCAAATTAGTATTAATAGGTGTAAATTATTATATTTTTAATTAAATTCAAAGTCATACACACATTTTATTCTTTCGTAAATTAAATCCGTGATCATTTACAGAACAAAACATAAAACTATCGACATATTTCGCATGCCGAATATGGTATAATGACCAAATAAAAATAAATAAATGTGAATTAATGTCTGGTGATGTATGCATGACTGAATGAATGAATAGATCTAAATAAAAAGCTAAAAATGTTGTAGCTACTTCAATATCAAGGGAATAAAGCAGAAACAATGTTGGAATCGCTATGTTTTTATAATGAACTTCTGAATGCTTAAAATGTTTTGGAAAGGGACAGTGTAAATGTTTCATGAAGTTTCGTAGATCTCACTCGGCGTGAAAGGGAATTTTAGTATTTTTTATAAAACGAGTTGAAAATGCAACTGATATATGTTAATTCAGAGTCGTCCATTGTAATGGTGTATTAATAATTGTGATTATAAATGTATTTTTACTTAAAATCTTTTTTTAATATATTTATAATTTCTCAACGTTAGTAATACACTCAGTTTACACCACATATACACATATTCCTATTGACGTCGTACCTGTATACTTCTTTAATTGATTATTAGCTGATTTTGTGTTTGTAAATTACTACTACTATACTTGTCTGAAGACCGATTGTGACATGGGGGAGGCATAGTTTGGCTAAAGGTTACATTCAGCAGCGATATTAGCCCTTATTAGTATATTCTGTTAACCGTATATATTTTTATTTCAACTTAAACCTATAAGATTTTTTATATGTGGGTCATATTATATTTTTTAAGCAAGCGAAATAATTATTGTTGCGACGGGAATCGAGCGCCGGGGCGTGTAGTCGGTTAACATGTAAGTTTTTCTCAAATCTACATTGTAATATAAAATGGAATGAAATGTACTTGAAACTAATAAAACTATTTAAAAATAGAGACTCAAAACTTAAACTCAGCATTAACAGCGACTATTTTAAACTGTGTCATTGTATGCATTATCTCGTCTTTCCTTTAGTCTGTTTTATTTTAAATCAGGTCGGTTAATTTAGTGCAGATTCGATAGCTTGGAAATATTACTCTATTTTAGTGAATCTAGCACAAAAGGTAATGGAAAGCGTATTTTTGAAATTCTTAAAGCAGATATAGAGAGTAGTGCCTTCTGCATTAGTTATTGTAAATACCTGTAATGGTATTTTACAATAACTTTAACAAAACGGCTTCCGTCCACATCTTGACCTGCGTATATTTCCTGTGTTGTAACATTCCTTAGCAATCAACTTTAAAAAAAAATATTTTAAAATTGAAGATGAAAAAAATTACAAATTATGTCTAATATTGGAAAAAGAACTCCATTTTTTGACCGTAAAAAATATAAAAAAGGCGCAAGGATTTCGATGGTCGGTTTGAGAGATGAAATGAACCCCTACACTATAAAAAACACAACGCACAAACTGCGCTGCCCAACTTCCAATTTGCTACGATGGAAGGAGATGGAAGGAGGATGGAAGTAGGATGGAAGGAGGATCATCCTGTCTTCTTAAACTAACGAATATTTGTTTTCCATAATACTTATTTGTGATTTTTGTAACTAAGGTAATCATCTAGTCTGCTTGTGCAGCATAAAAAGCGCTATACAACGCCAGAAAGCGCTAGATTGGCAATTCTTTGATAGCTTTTGATCGCTGTGTATGCATTAATCCATTTACCAGTAGCACTTTGTGAGCTGTTTACAAAACCTGCCCATTGCCTACTGCAACGAACCCGGCGCGGCGTACATCAATCTAATTGCATTTTGTTAGTGTTGTGGCTGGTGGAAACTTCATGACCATTAATGGTTATTAGGAAATTAGTTTTTTACATTCTATATTTATATTATTTCAATGAAATGAGTAAGAAGGGTATTACACATCGATGTAACTGTTTTAGATTGTATTTGGTCTTGTACGCTTTCCGCTAGCAGATGGATGCTGGATGTAATATGGACTAATGAGTTTATATCCATCCAATATACATACATTCACCATCAACGTCCAATCAACATCCACGACTGCTTTAATATAAAGTGTGATCCTTGTGGTATGAAATTATATTATTATTATTTTGTACCAAGTTCATATATCAAGGATTGTCATGCTCGCTTAAATGTCATTGCTTGTAGCGTCGTCCATGCGTCAGGATGTATCTGTCCCTAAAATATGGCCAGGAGGCCGACGGCTGGCCATGCGTCATACTCGTGAACGGGTGCTAATTATGGTGACTGGTCGTACTTGAATATATCTTGTATGCGGTAATGTTGGTTATTTCATACTGTTTTGGTCGGTGTGCTGTTTCTACAAGAATTTAGGTGCCTGCTCCTATTTCACCATGCCTTGGATAGAATTACTCGTTTTATGTAGCCTAGTGGTTGGTGCGCTTATTTTGTCTTTATTACGAGTACTATAATTATGGAAGCTACTATTATTTTTACAGATATCTATATCTTTCCGCACATACAAAATATTCTCATAAATGTATTGACTTGCCAAAGTCAAACTCCATCGTTCGCTATATCGTTTGTTTTCGATATCTATGGAAATTCATGTATCACTCTTAGAACTTAGGTTACAGATCACCATTTGACAGTTCATATCGCACGGTGTTTATAACTTCATAGAGACACATAGATCATAATATGTTAATATGCTTGAACACAGACCTCGATAAATGACGTAAAAATCAACATACTTGTGTTAATGCCAATATTTGATTAAATATACGTATATATCTTTCGCATATATGTGCTTAAAAATAACGAATAAACATTACGCGCTAGTAAGCTGTGCTATTTATGAAATGAAGTTTATTAACAAGCATACTGCAGCGTTAACCTGTTTAGCTAAACCATTTATGTTGCAATTTAGTTACGATATCACATGGGAATTGATATAGACGATATATCGTATGAGCTTATTGAAATTTGAAAGTATAAGCCACTAATAGCAAGATTGTTTTGTTTGAATTTTAATTCTGCTAAAAAAGTAATGTCGAACTAGTTGTGACAGTGATGGGAACACCCACGAAAAGCGAGTTATTTTTTGAAAAGAACACTTGTACCGAATGCTATTAACACAGGAAAACATAGCACATATAAACTATATTTTATATGCTATGCTATATTTTCCTGTGAAACTATGCACTGAGTTGAATCGCTAACAAAGCTTAGCGTAGATACATTTCTGTTATTATTTGAATGGTTTTATTCGAAAGTTAATTGATGCAATAACTGAGAAGATACTCAGACAGAGCTGGGCTAATATATTACTTTTATAATTCATCATATAACAAAATAAAGCCTAGAGTAGAGATGGGTTCAAAGTCAAAATGTGCTTTTTGCAGGTATACGAGGGCAATCGTAAACTTGAAAAATTTATAAAAATTAGCATAAAACACGCGTTAGCGAAGTAATGAAAAATTATAATAATATGAATTTTACGTAACATTCTTATCAAAATGCCGTAAAAGCGGATGCCATTAAACTGATTCATAGCTTGAAACCTCTTGAATAAGTGATAAATTTTATAAAATGAAGATGATGTATTTTTGACGCAGCTAAAGCTACACTGGATTAATAAATTAAAAAAAAGTATCCTTTATTATAGGAATATTGTACTTTACATAGTTCATTAAAATAATTTTCGTTTAAAAAGAGAAAAAGGGACCGTTTTGAAATGCAAAAGTTTCTTGTTCGTGTTCGCGTGTAAATAATATTTTGATCCTGTATTCTGTGCAAATGTAGGTTTATTATCTACGCTTACAGTAAATCTTTGGCAACGTATATTGTTATCTGTAAAATATTCATTCATTCACAAATCTCATTTATGCCTTTTCTTATAATAATATATATTATATATTATATAATTGAGCATTATACTTCAATACATAGAAATACACTCAGCAATTCACATACGAATTCATGTTGCAATTAGAAGGGAGTTTCTGGTCTCTAAGAGCCTCCTAAGCCGTAAGCTTTTACTTGTATGTCCTATGTATATATATATATATATATATATATATATATATATATATATGTATATATATACATAAACACATATATATATATATATGTGTGTGTGTTTATGTGTGCTATGTCGACATAAGCTTTTACTTGTGGCCGGATGTACAACACACAGATGTATGTTTTTTTTACTCTTATGATACTTTACAAATTAGTAAACGAGACAATGTACCATATTATTTGTCTATGAATCTCTGTGACTCTATTGATTTTTAATTGTTCTATAACACTAAAGCGTAAGACACAAAGCTATTAAAATAAGCCTAGCTATATTTTAAACTGGGAACTGCCGCATTTTTACTGCATACGGTTCAGACTGCCTATTCGATACATTCTACGTAAAGTTGAAGTTTATAAAACGTATTTTTTAAGAGGCCTTATCCGCTTAATATCTAAATACTTCATTCACCATTCATAAGTTTGTCGTGTACAGTATTTTATCCAATGATTTTGGGTCGATATTCGGTGAAATCGTTGTTTTTAAATCTACAGTAGATTCATGAAATGTCTTTGCCCCTTGTGAACGATACAGCACGCTTAACATTCCACATATAAGTATATTCGACGATTATAAAAAAAAAAGATAAGCTAATTCAAAATATAACCAAAATATATATTTTAGTTGAACAAAAATTAAATTGTTAGTTAAATTGAAAACCATAACAATGTTAATAACATTAAGCAGTTAGTGCTTAAAGAATTAACATTTATCAAACATTTTCAGAATTAGAATGTTGTTAGTATTCAAATAAGAATTTAGAATAAATTTACTATAATGTACCCCACATTACTCGTTGCCATGACAACCATATTGCGTGACCTGCCTCCATTAACACGGCTTTGTAGGCATTTTGAAAGAAATGAATACTTGAAATCAAATATGACGGGTATAGCTTACTTCCCCAAGGGAGATAAGGGGTTTCAGTTTTAAGAAAATGCTTCTAAACGGGACTCTAGTTTAAATACTTATCTAAATATGTTTACAATCCACACAACATATATATAAGTAAACATGTTTTGAAATTCCTACCAATTTGTTTAGCTAGCAAAATCGTAATTAGCTCCGAGTTCCCAATTTCGAATATCCGTGATTGTTGATTCCAATGTAGAGGTAAGGTCTAATCAGCTAATAGTGTATATGAAAATTATTAGTGGACAAAACCACACAGTATATTTGTATTTCAAATTATGAAGAATGATCATCTTATCATGTTTGTGAAAGATGTTAGACATATTTGTGTCATCTATTCTTTCCATTCACATTCTTTATGTGGAACTTTGGAATATACATTTACGCCCGGCCCTCGTAAGCTTTTGTAATGTAATTCTTAATATCAACCATCAATCTTGGCTTCATATTAAAATTATGATAATCTATAGTAATATTATACAGCTATATATCGTGTTTCTAATATTAGAAACTGTTGTTTAGAATTGTACTTTATGGTACGACATAATTAACTTGGGAAAAATTCCTTCCGGATTTATTGTTAATTGTCCCGTCCCTCAAAGACATGGTCACCCATTTTAGTAAGTGCGATAACTGCGATTTTGGGCGTAGGCTCATTTGCTCCCTAATAAACAAACCACGAAACAGCTAGTATTAATACGTCTCAGTACGAGTGGATCTAGGTCTAGCCTTAAAGTATTTTTTAATAAGACCATAAACAGATATAACATGCATGTTTTTGGGATTTTCTGTAAAGGTCATACAAAAAGTAGTTCAAAGAAATTACGTATTCTATTTAATACCTTTGACGACTGCATAGTGCGGGAATACTCTAGAAAATATAATATATAATAAAAAAAAAGATATAGCATGTTTTTATAATGTGAAGTGGTTTCCATGAATCATGGGTTAAATCCATAAATAAACAGTGTGGTAGAAGGAAAAAATATGTTGGATTAGGTTAGGTTAGGTATTGGTATTACTGGTATCGCGACTGGGAAAGAGTTGCTGCATCTAGCACGGGACAAAACACACTTTACAAGACTGACAGCCAACCTCCCGTAATGGAGAGGCACGAGGTGGTAAATAAACCGAATAGTTTGTATACAGAATATTTAAATACCCACTAAAAAGCTACTTGGAACAATATTTATTAAATATTAGTAATAAAGCGGTACCATCCGCCCTTGCGTCTTAATAGGATTAAGCCAAAAAGTAAGTAAGCGTATCCCCAGGGCCTAATTTCCTGTAAAGTTTTTGCTTAATTTATTTAACAAATCCATTAGGAATAAGTTAAAAGTGCAAAATTTTGAAGGCCTGATAAAATAAGCCTCACATAACAATATATATTTTTACTAATTACATCTGTTAATCTCTGAAATTTGACTTACGCAGAACCCTGGACCTAAATCTTTCCTTTATTATGAATGGACATAATAATTACATTTTCATAATTAAAGGATTTGGACATTAAAAAACAATTAACTATGGTAATAATAGTATTAAGTAAATCATTTTATTTTCAAAATTCGCTACATTGAAAACAAAATTATTAAATCACTATAATTATTTTCAGGACCACCTCGACTTCCGCCGTTCCACAACTGAGCGTTTTAATGCAGTTTTTGCCGCGCACCAGCACTTTGTGAAACCAACTGCCTACTGAAGATTTCCGAATCAATTAGGGTCTTTTAAGAAAAGAGTGTACCAATTCTTAAAAGGCTGGCAACGCACTCGCGAGCCCTCTGGCATTGAGAGTATGGGCGGCGATATCAATTAACATCAGGAGAGCCTCCGGCCCGTTTGTCCCCTGTTCTATAAGAAAGAAATAATAATGCATTACGGCTATTGCTTATATATTATTGAAGGAAAAATAATATTTCAATAGTAATATGACTATGTATATGTTGTGTTTCCACCATAAGGTTATTATTTATTTTATAATTTATGGTCCGATTTAGACTCAATAGCGACCAAGTGAAGTAGGTCCATCAAATATTTATATTATCGATTCTCTACCACTTTAAAATATCAATTATTCAAGACGGACCAATTGAGTTGATTATATACGACTAATGCTTTTTTATTTTAAATTAGAATTTGATTGTACAGTATATTTTTAAATATCCGTACACGTAAGTAACTTATCAACGACGTGTTTGTGTTTTGTTCTCATGTAAGTGCGTGATTTAATTTTTCTGATGCTATATTATTAGCACATTTTCTTTCGATATGTCAAGTATTCATTTCAGTAATTGTTGCAGTTCCTTCAAATCAAAACAAAAGTTAGCGAAGAATTACTTGTCAGTTCTCTTAATATAGATCGTTATTTAAATATTGGCGTTCATAAAAGTATTTAGCTATTAATATGATAAAATTAGATTTCATCTGATAATAATTTATTTAATAGTACTTTTAGATCGTATAAAGCGGTGTTTGAATACTTTAACCCTAGCTATTATTCCTAACAACTACTGGTACGAATTGGAAAACACATCTTTTGTTGTCCATTTAACGTTAAAGGTGTGAAAGGTTATGCTACTTGTAATGTTTGGATTGTAATATGATATAAGCTGCTTGGAATCCACAAGGTTAACGGAAATGTTAGCCAAAACCTAGTTAGTTAAAACCCATAACAGACTTGCAACGAAACATAATTATTGCGGAAACGATGGAATGACTTGGAGTTAAGTTAAAAGAGCTGCCCAAAACCGATGGGGATAGTTTTCTACGCTGGGAACCTTCTGCCGCACCTGAGGTCAAATACAATTAAATGAAAAGGGATGAGTATATCGAGGTGCTGATTTCCTTCCAATGTAAAGCAAGGGTCCTTAGGCTAGTTATGACCGGCTAAATGCCCCAGAGGCTAAGGCCGATAAGTTATATATATCCTTAGCGGTCGAAATAAGTTTGTGAGCGTGTTTCAGGGTATGACGTCAACGTAGTTATTTGTAGTCGATGATTATAGGTATCGCTAGAAGTACTTTAATTAAAATACTGAATACCATTGCTTACTTACTATGTGATCTTTTTTATGTAAATTAATCTTAATAACTGCCACTTTAGGTGGTCTAGCTTGGGTTAGAGGCATTTAACGTTGAGATAGTGAGTTTAAATCTGGGCAAAAGAAATTGTTTAGCCTTACTTGTGTCATTCCATTCACATTCCCCGTGTCGATTTGAATTACGAATATTTCGAATATTATACCGCGCATCATTTAAAATAATCGCAGATTCTGAACTATAAATCATATAATAAAAAATATTATTGACATACAGAGCAACATATTTCATTTATTTTAGCTACAGGAGACACACAAGAAACTGTTGTCTTCTATTTTAACAAAGAAACGTCTTGTTTACTACTCAAAGCCGGGCAAAGACAAGGCATGTTGTTAATGTACTCAAAATTCTTTCAAATTCAAATCTCTTATCGTATTAAAACCTCGTTCTGTAAACCTATCAATATCACATCAATAAGTAATTAGTGCAAAAGTCACAAAAAATATTGATGATACCAATATCTGTAAACACATAGTGATGCTTTCGCTCGGAACAATACATTCAGTAACAAAGGATTCCAACACAATATGCCTTTATGTTATTAGTAAAAATATATATATTCAGAAAGCATTTTATCTTCTATTGTTTATTAGTTTGAATTACTTTTTTCCTTAGTAATTTCCAATTGCATGAATATCGTGTAAGTTATATTTTAAGAAGGCGTCATTTGTTTCTTTGTTATGAAATAATTCAATCAGTTAACGGAATCCGATTAGAAAAAGCACTGGACTTTTCGTTTTGGATTAGATGTTTCCGAGGGCAACTAGATGGTCATTTGAGCTAAACCCAAAACGCTCTTTTCGCCGATAATCGAACCCAAGATCGAGCCTAATTGCTCGATACAATTAGAAAAAGTACATGCACATATGTAACGTATAAATCTAATATTACCATTATATCTGTTTGGTTTATAATCGTAATGTTACTATTTGCCTATCAATATTACAAAATATAAATAAAATACATATAAAATAAATCGCAGGGCGCCAAGTCAGGACTGTATGGCTGATGACTCATTATCTCCGACACCTGCCATAGTCAAATATTTAACCGTTCTGCGGATTGCGCTAAAACATTGTCGTGGTGAAGGAGGGCGCTTGGTTTTCCTTGACTTCTTCATTTCTTTACCATATTTGGCCGATCTCCAAAAGTAAACACCCAATGAGCTGATTGTCTTTTAGTTTAGGGTTCGTAGCAGTAAGACCGTAATTTTCAAAACGTGATATTCATAGCAATGCCTAGGCTAGTCCGTATAGTCATTCTGTCTATCATGCGTTGCACAACACTGATGTTATCTTCAGTAGTCGCTTGTTAAGGACGTCCCTCATGCAGATCATCATTAAAATTGCTACGACCACTCTTAAACGCTTAAACTCGTTAAACCAATTATAAATAGTGGCTCGAGAAGGGGCTTCATTAAGAAATGCTAATCGCAGCTATATCATAGCTTTGTTGTTTTGTAAGCTTTGTAGGCCCACAACACAAGTCGTAATAAATCATTGACCTAAAATTTTCTCGCGTTAGGTTCATTTTCACATGTAACAAGAGTTTTAAATTTGCCGCCAATTCACAAAAGCATATGCAATATACTAACATTTGGTTTATAATGAGTTCTAAAATTGAAATTCAAAAAAAGTTTTTATTAGAATTGTTTCTAACTGGCCAGTTCTACACATATATTGGAAATACGTAAAATATATGACACTAAATTGTCAATTATATAACCATTTATTGTGAAGGCTTCACTGCTATTGGCAATTATTAATTTAATTGTCATGGAAAAACCTTTGGTTTGTAAAGGACAGCCAAGCGTAAATTTTGTACGCAGTTTAATTATTCAGCCATACAATTTCGGAGAAAGTTCATAATTTCCATAATCACGATGATTATTTAAAGCGGTAACCTGAACTTGAATATTCATTAAATTGAATTTTTATACATGTATTCACATTTAGATAAATTTTAAATGTACATAAAAAATATAAGGTATGCAACGGCCGGTCTTAACGCTAACAAATGATCTCTTCCAGGCAACAGTAAGGGAAAAATCTAAAAAAAGAAATATGATGAGTAAAGTGCAAGAAGTGCAAAACAGAAAAAAACATTAATAATGTTATATTCTTTAACAACAAGTTAAAGGTTACCGGAAATGCGTAATAGATATATTTTTTTTGTCCTAACTGGTTTGAAGTGGAGAGCCACTTTGTATATATTGACGTTCGAGCAAGTGTTAAACGCACACATAGAAAGAAAGTCAATAGGTGCACAGCCGCTGAAGCCTAGATCAAAACTGCTCATTATACAAAATATAAAAATCATACATACCTGTAAAACATTAATTAAATTTGCATCATTAATACAATTTTATGAAATACTGAACGGCGATCCTTAACAAGAATGAAATATCAGAGGCTCTTGTTACATTTATATTTCAGCATGTACAGAAGTCTGGGCTAAATCAAGTCAATGACCCAATAAATACTAGTCTATATTCTATATAATACAGATAAAAGTAAACATATGAAACTAAAAAGAGTATCACCAAAATAGTTTTTCGATACTCCAGAGACAATAGAACTTTGTTACCGTGAAAAGATATTCTTTTATTTTGAAATTCGAACCATTTTTCAAAATTGGAATGTGTTGTTTTGGATAATTTACGAGTGTGGACATAGATGATGAATTTATTAGAGTGCTACTAATAAACCAGAGTTATTATAATATGGAATCGCTATTATTTCTATTAATTAAATCGTGAGAATTTGCATTTAAAGACAATTTATTTAAAGAAGTACTTGCATAGATCAAAACATTAAATATTATTACAAATTTCATATTGAATACTACTTTATAAATAGGTAATAATAACCACTCCTTTATTTTTATCCCAGCGAAGGCCACGAAGTGATTTAACATTTAATACGAGAAAGATGAACCTAAAATATAAATGGTATTTTAAAAATGTTGCCTTTTTACCAAGTATTAGCCTGGCTAAAAGGGAATACCTTTCGGCTATGATTTCAAAGGCACAAAGTGAATACATTTATAAAATATATAAATATACATGTTGTTTTCTAATGGATTTGGTTTTTTGTTATAATCACTCCTTATTTCATGTAAGTAAAAAAATAGCCTTTAAACGTCGTGTAAATTTCCTCTTATTGAGATATTTTTGTTTACATAAATTTTTACTATATTGTAACTAAAAATACGATTAAAACTCTTTAAGTTTAAATATAATTATGCAATAATCAATAATACAATCTTTTATAGGTTTAGTTATTAGTCATTGATATGTTTTTAGTACAGGAAGTTTGTGAAAGTTCACATACTGCTTCATTTGCGCCTGCAACGATCTCGCAAATTGTCTGTGAGAAAATTTCCTCTCGATGACTTCTTTAGTACGAAAATAGCATATGCCTGCCAAGTTATAGGTCCTTACATATGAAATTGGCGTATTTCGTACTGGCCACTTTATTCACGATGAAGGCTACCAAATTAGAAGAGCTTCAATTGGAATGTCTAAGACATCCTCCGTATTCCCCGGACCTTGCTCCAACAGATTACCATTTTTTTCGAAATTTGGACAACTTCTTGCAAGGGAAAAAATTTAACTCTGATGGGGCAGTCCAAATCGCCTTAACAGATTTTATTGATTCCCGTCCGACTGGTTTTTTTAGTAAAGGGATCAATGAACTACCTATAAGATGGCAAAAGAGCATAGAAAACAATGATTCATACTTTGATTAATTAAATATATTATATTTAAAAATATTCGACTTTTTGTTTCTCCCATACAAAACGCCAATTTCATATGTAAGGACCTAATATATTTATTTATCTTATAAAAAATGCTTAAATATACCAAAAAATAATTCTGCAAATAAGACGCAATAGAAATCTAAATAAAATCTAAAACCTCATTAAGAGTTTAACCAACCAACACACAGATTGTGAATGTATGCGTTGGAGTTGCACTGCAGCACTTTTGAATTACTTAGAAGTTAGGGCTCATCCCTACGAGACGGTTTTAACACGGCCCGGTATCACACTGCCGGCGTCGCTATTATTTTTTAGTGTCCCATCAAGACTTACAACCGGACGGAGCACGTCGTGGGCTTGAGCCGTTAGACAGGCTCAAACTGCTTCTAACTCTAGGTAAACTAAGACTTCCTCTATCAAAAAATTCTAATGTTTTGTACCCTAATGTCTCCAAAGACGTAGAGGTTAATAATTCATAATCGCAGTAACGAACAGTCAATAACCTATTATTATAATATAAATTACATGTTATTATAATTGCTTAATGCAAGTCTTTGTAAAAAGTAAAATAAACAATGTTTATTTGTAAAGTAGAAAACTTATATTGTTTGGTTTTCTCCTGGAATTTTTAATGCAATGTCGAGCATTGTACTAATTCAACTTTATGCTTTAATTAACTGTAGTGTTGGGTTCGAGTTTGGAGCAAGTTTTGCTTTACCTTCTCTGCTAATTCTGTTGAAAAGCATTTAAGTAAATAAGTAATTGGCAAAAAGGTCTGAGTGTTGCGTTAATTTAATCAGAGATTTAGGTAATCTCTAAAGGCAAAATTAGAAAAATAAGGTATAGACTTCAAGTTCTTATAGATTATTTTTAATTATAGATACATTAATTTACGAATATGTCATCAATTTTAATAAACATTTTAACTATTGTTTATACGGAATAATCATTAATCTAACAAACCTAGGATCTACAGTTTATGCCATGTATTAACTCAATATCAATTTTAGAGAAGAGTTTATTGCCAGTTCTTCTCTTCCGTTCTACGTCCTAGATTTGAGAACTGGCAGTAAATGTAAAATTAGAAGCATTTAATGTATATTATGTGTACATTAGGTTACCTACATGAATTTTAGAATTTTGAATTGAATTGAATTATCAAAATCAAACTACATTTTTAAAGGCTATAAATACAACCAGTTTCAATTTTTTATTTCTAAAAAGACATCAAATATTTCCCGGCTAAGAACGAATTTTATTCGAAAATTCAATTATCTTCTTCTTGTCTAATTCTTTACTTATTTATGTTTTCCACCGTATAAACCCTTTACGAGATTATAATTAGCCAACTCGGTCCAGCCAATCTCGAGTTTTAGTGCGACAAAGGAAATCATTTTTATATATGCTCGTATAGATAGGTAGCACCAGCTGCTAATTATTAAGGGATTTTGTCAATTAGTGAACTCGCTATTAGTTGGCAAGGTTGCAAGTCAAATTGTATGTTGAATATTAGTAATTTTAGATCAGTGAACAGACTGTAAATCTTGGTTAGCACTAATTTAATTTTTATATTTTGAGAACGCCTAATATTTTACACGAGACATATTTTAAATTTCCGCTGAATTGCAGCCAATTTCTAATTTCATTACTGCAACCACTCGCCTTATATTTGAAGAGCTTGTTTTGCTGTTGATAAAATGAAAATTCATCTGGCTTTTTAAAATATGAATTTACGTCCATAATTTGTGATAAACATATATTTTTCATTATTTAAAAAAATACATAATAGGGGAGCAAACGAGCCCGAGGGACGCCCAAAAAGGCCAATCACCCCAGTCCATGATACCTATTTTAGTGGGTGCGTTGTCTGCCTTTCAAAATTCGTGTGTCATCCACATTCGAATTTTGAATACTTGGAGGCCGTATCTCTCAGAGTAAACGATTCTACGGTTCGCAAAAGAAAATGCCTTCAAAAACGGACTGTGCAACACTTCGAGCCATCAAGGTGATGTTGATGTACTAGTTGAGTTGAAATACTAGATTAATTGATATTTTTTAAGTAGGTGTGTCTTTTGTCCCAATACCACGTAGATTGAGGATCTAGGAACTTTATACATAGTGTGGAACACAATATACTAATGAAGGCGATAGAAAAATTTTGGATTTCTTTTAGCTGCCAAATCTCATAATTTAAATATTTTATATCGCATTTAATGAGTATTTTTTAAATAGTTATTGATTTTTTAAATGGTGCTTTAATATAGACATTTAGTTCATAAGCAATTTGTGCAAGTTTTACAAAAAGAACGTAAGTAAAACAGTTTACTGTAAAATATTATTTATTCAAAGATGTTTCTTATCTACCATAAATATAAATCTCAATTGACTCTTGGTGACCACGACAGAAAAAGCCCTTTACAATAAACATTATTAATATCCACTAAACTAGCATCTCAATTAAGTACGCATAATACAGATACAATATTAAGATGTATTTCACTTTAAATTTTTATGTATAGTTCCATATTATGTTCTATGTAGTTCTATTTGTTTAGTAGGTCAGAGTTGCGAGATTTCTTATATTCCTAATTGAGTAACTGAGCAACCCTTGAATTTTATTTTTTGGACATCAAGTCACTCGTCAACCCGTTAATAACATTATTGCTACTATCAAAATATTAGGAAGAAATATTTTTATGGCAATACAACGTTGGTGTGGTCAGCGTCAAAAACATTATTAAGGAAATGAATTAGATCATCTTGGAATAGATTCCTACATCAACAGATTCACTCGACCGGCAAATTGATCGCAATCAAACGTAACCATAGTATGGGGAAAACGATTTCAAAGTTCAAACATATAGATTATAGAATTTATATAGTGTACTGAAAGTTCTTCACTAAAACATATTTTTTTAATATATTATAAAACATAATACAGTACATGTTTGTAGGATTATAATTAAAGTGGTTTTTCGAAATCAATTATTTTATTTAACTAACTATTTTATTATTTTTATTTATATAAATTAAGTTTGGTACTTTTAGTAGTAGGGTTTTGTCAAATATTCATATATGTTGATACTGTTAGTTTTTGACAAAGATAATAATTACCATTAATTTACTAAGTGAAAATTTTGACTACTGACTAAAATATGGCAGAACGTCGTCGTAAGTGTTATGGGTGAAGAATGAATTGAATTGTTAACAAGAATTATTATTTGCAAAACTAATCTTTCGCCATTTCTCAACACTTTTAAATATTTAAGAAATATAGACAACGGATACCAAATGTATATCGATAAGGCTAAACGAGATTAATGATCTGCATGTATGTATTTAGGACATTGGAGGTGCCGCTGACATGAGTAAATGTACCGTATGTATAATATACGTGGGTAACACTGAAAATGTTTAGAACTGGCCAGTTAGAAGCATTGCTAAAAAAAAACTTCTTGATTTTCAATTTTAGAACTCTTCGGTAAGTTGTATATTGTGTTCATTTGTCATTTGTTATTGTGAAATGGCAGCAAATCAACAATTCTTGTTACACGTGAAAATGAACCTACGGCGAGAAAATTGTTGGTCAAACTTTTGTTGTGGTCAAACTTACTCAACAACAAAGCTATGATAGTCTGGGATTAGCATTTCTTAATGAAACTCCATTTTGTGTCACTATTTACAATTGGTTAAACGAGTGATGATCCTCGTGATGGACGTCCTTTAACAGAGACTACTGAAGATAAAGAGAGGGATCAGCAGCTATGGACAAGGTTCAAAAAATAAATACACAAATATTTAGGCGTCAGGAATTTTTGTACCAGACCCCATACTTTGACCGACGACCAGAAACACCTTTGTATGGACTAGTGTTGCCAAATGTGTGATAAGTTCAACGGCGGTGACTCAAAAGCTGTATTTGACATCGTCACAGGTGATGAAAGCTGGATATATTGTTACGAATCCGAAACCAGAAGACAACCAGCTCAGTTGGTGTTTCCTTTCGAGGATAGGCCAACTAAGGTAAAGAAGGAAGAAGTCGGTCTTTGGGTTTGGTCGAAAAGGTCATTTCGCGACATTTGTGCTAGAAGACAGTTACTGCAGACTGGTATGTCAACCGCTGTTACGCCATATCTGTTATGCTTATGTCAACCGCCTACGAAAAACAAAAAAAAAAGTATTGGCAACTTTCTACATTTTCTGAAAATTTTCAGTACACAAAGACTGCATGCATGCAATGCATGAAATCGAGATGGTTCTCGTTATTGTTAATTTCTTCATCTTCAGGTTAAGCAATAAAACACCAACTATGCAAAATTGATTTATTTGTACACAATCAACATTTGATTGTACGATGAAAGAAAACATCGAACTATCCTAGACTTATGAATTGGCCGCATCTCTTAAGGACTACCTAAAAGCTACTTACTTCATAAATTTAGGAATCCATAAAGGATTATTGCGTCACTGGTTGTATGTATATGTTATAGTCAAATCTCGAAGCTTCGACGCTCCTAGGTTTGACTAGATTGTTGGCCTCTGACTTAAGAATTTCGAAGTTTCAAACTAAGAAGACGTTTTCGTCTAATTTAGTCAGGCACACGTAGCTCAGTTTAATGAAATCGGAATGTGACCAGTCAAACTTCAATTAAGTATTAGAATGTCTTAGTTTGGTAGATAAGTTGCTTAAACCCAATTTGATGTTTTCATAATTTAAAAAAGAACTCTTTATTCATACATGGCGAGGCATTTTGCCATTTAGAATTGCTAAACATGTTTGATATTTTTCATTTACATCATTTTGAAGGCATTTTTGGTTGCAATGATATTTTGTATGGCCCCCTTTTTTAGAAACGTTTGTTGTTATTTCTATTAGAGACAGCATGTACGACCAACTCTGCCAGTCCCTTTTAGGATTGACTAGGCGAAACCTGAAAAGTTATTGACTTCTAGGTTTGACAAAAAATACTTTATTTTATTTATTAATTAACACTTCGTTGCATTACATAAAAGAAAAAAAATGAACATAATTTAATGAAAAGCAACTGGCGGCCTTATCGCTTTCGACCGATTTCTTCCAGGCCACCACCACTAATCAAAGGCTGAAATTTAAATTTGTTTTAGAGTTTGGCCAAGGCCTTGGGCGAAGCTAGGATTAACCAGACATTCCGGAAGAGGCTGCATATCGACCTTTCACCGTGACATATAGACCAAGATTGAATGTGAACGCAATAACCGTCTACTAGAGTTTGGACCAATTATCTCGTTTACAGCAGGTCAATCAAAGGCCGAAGCCTCAGCTTTGGTGGCTTGACATACAAGTTATATCCTATATACAAACATGACATACTTGAATTACCTTAAACACAGTAGATTGTAGTATTAGTCAATATGTTGATAGTCGTATGTAATGCTTCTAATATAATTAAATTATTTTTAATAAATAATAATTTTTCATATAAGTATGTGGTATATTAGTTATAATTAGTGACGAAAGTAGATATGGTGGGACATATCGTACAATGATCAAATATGCAAATATGTATAATATTTATTTATTCAGAAGATTTACAGCACAATACAGAAAATATATATATGCCAATAACAACGCTTCACAAATAGTTTTTTTTTTATAAAAAAAGAAGGTAAACAGTCCAAATATTTTTAGGTGTAAAAGAAAAAAGAAAAAATAGAATTTAATTAGTTGACAATGAAAGGTTATCAATGCATTTCATTCATCATGGTTGAAATAATTTTGTGTCAAAGTTTTCCTAGCTATAATGAAAAATCCTTCGCCGAATTTAGGATTTTAACAAGGCTGTGTTAATAAATTTCTTTATGTTCAGTCGGTGATACCATCATGCAGTTAAGGTTGTTTGTCTAGACGAACTGAACTTTTGTGATAGTTATATAATGCATCAAGGGAGTAGATAAGTTTTAGTTTCTAGATAAATATACGATTTCAAATAACAATCACCATTACACCACAGCTTTGCAAAATTAGTAAGATATTTTTAGTTTTTATTTGTAAGATACCTAGTAATGTAATTCAAGGTTTTATTTCTCTGTTTTTATTTTTATCATTTTATTAAGTATATAGTACAGAAAAAACGAATTTGTAATGTATCCGAGATTCCTAGAGAGTATAAATGATGATTTCTTTGAACATTTATAATATACAGAATAATGGACATTTAAACGATTAAATGTCCATTATAAAAAAACTTTCTTAAAAGCTGAAATTCTTATGATGGGGAGTGACGAGATGTTTGTGCCTCAGGGCTACATAGATCCGAAAAAGGATTCTCATTTCCTACATATAAATAATTATGTTTATTAAACATAACGACCAGAAAAAGGACGTTGTCATCTTGTCTTATTTATTTTATGACGGATTATTTTATTTTTAACCTGAAACCAATAATAACAGACTTGATTATTAAATAATTGACAAAATTAACTCACGTGAACTTCTTACCGCATACATTTAAATTCACTAATTACGTGCAATAGATACATTCACTAATACTAATTAAGTGGAATACATACTTATAAGTTACGTGTTTTAAAATAATACAGAGTACGTCTTTCCTCTGCGAAAGTTAAACCACGACTGCGGTGCTATCCGGAAAAGCCAAAAGCTTTTCAAAGGCTTTGACGAAGTTTTTGACACCTGCGGTTATTCGTAAAGAATTCACGATATTGTGCTCAAACAATATTACATGAGTTTTAAAGCTTAATTAAAGCAAACAAATGCGCTTATTATTAAATTACAAATAATGCAACGAAAATATACGTTTCGAAAAAGTTATTGTCTTCAATTTCACCAGTAGCAGTTTAAGGCAATTTTAGCTTATTTTCCTTGTTCATGTCACTATTATTATTATTATAATTTTGTTGCATTGAGGAGCATACCAATTCTTAAAATACCGGCAACACACTCGTGAGTTCTTTGGCTTGGAGTGTCCATGAGCACTTTTCGAGGTGTGGCTCACCTGTTCAATTAAAAAAAATGATGTATACATAACAAATTTGAATATATATGGCCCACATATCTACTTCATCCACATTGAATTGACGGACATTTATAAAGTTTTACGATCCGTTAGACGTTCTAACAAGCTATAAACATCAGGGAAAACCCTTTGCCTAGAGATAAATTTGAAGAGTTCATTTTCCGAGTTAGAAGCTTTGGAAAGGTACTTTATAACTTGGATAAGGTCATAAGGATAAGTATTTGAGCGAAGTACGGGAGAATAAAGAAATAGGTTTATTCAATAGTGAGAAAATTCTATAAATGTAATGTATTCCTTGAAAATTGATAATATGTATGATGTTGTAAACTTAATAAATAAATAAATAAAATAAGTTTGTATAGTTTTAGGTCTTTAGTTGTTTGTAGTACTGTTGTTTTGATAAATTATATTAATGTATTTGTAATTAGATTATATGAGGTGCCTCAATAAATTTGAAACTAAACTCAGCTGTAAGACAACCCGTTATATCTACCATCTAGTTTTTGTTGTTTTTCATTTTAATTTGATCCAATCAAATTGTTTATAATCTATAGTCTATCCAAATGTAATAGTGTGTTTGATTTAATGCGTCAGTCTTAAGCTATGATTCCACCAATATAGCGTGATGCACATTTGTTTACAAACATTTTGTGCATAACTATAGCTGAACACGTACCTACTTTGGTAGCAGAGGTATGATTGAGTTCGCGAACAACGAGCGTGTGCGCGTCGATACGCGTCCACTACTTGAGTGAGCGTACACATGTGTTCGATTTTTACTGGAATATTCGCGCAAAATATGTTTTTGTATACCTTTAGGAACTTATAATTCAAATTCTTATATCTCTAAATATAAGGGATAAATATAAAACTGGGATAGTCAATTTACCGGCTCAGTTATCTAACTTCGCTTAATAAACCGCGAGGTACAGCTGTTATCATTATATCAAACAATCCATAACCGTTTTGTGAGTAAAGCAGAGTGGAGGCTAACAGATATTATAAATAACCACAACCCACAAATTGTTGTTCCAAATTAAAGTTGCAGTTGAAAATAAATTAACAGGCAAAATTAATTAAAATTCAAATTAAGCTGCAGGGATCTAACGTGGCGCACTTTTCGCTTCAAAATCAGGTATTCATTTTGGTCAGATAATGAAAGAAAATGCGGTGAATTAAATTGGTGGGTGCTCGGAATTTTGTCGAGTGTCTGATTTTAAGCCGTGAATTGAAATGAGAGGGCTAGGTTTATTTATTTATATAGGTAGAAGATTCTGTGCTACGTGGTTAGTGTTTGCGTGACTAGGCACGTAAGTTAAACGTATGTCGAGCGTTTGAATATTGATACTAAGTGAAGGCGGAAAATAAACCCATAAAACCCATAAACCGATGCCATGTTGTCAGGTAAAGCAAAGAACAAAAAAAAACTAAGAGTTATACTTCACTGTGATTTTATATTCATGAAGACTGCAGTTTTTTTTAATCAACGCAGTTTGACTACGGCACTTTATATAATTCCGTTATTTTGTGTAAATATTTCGTTATTATCTAACATAAGTCCTTATCCATATCATGTTACTAACATCATTAATGTTTGATACCGTTTACTGAATGATACTTCGGGTCTATAAAAGATTAGGTATGTTTATAGGCAGTTAGATTTATCAATCCAAAGAAAAAAAAGTCTCTTGGGCCGTGGGGTTCAAGTGCCCAGGCGTTTATTAAAGATTTAAGTTGGCGCTCGGTAGATAGTACGGGTGACACCAGAGCTGGTGCTTACCTGACTCAACGTATAAGTATCGCAATACTGCGAGAAAATGCTGCCAGCGTTAAAGGCCCACTGCCACAGCGATCAAATTATTTAACTTGTCTTGATTTTATTTTTCATTATTTTTATTATTACTCTGAACGTTAAGAAAATTTTAATATTTGTAGTTGTTTTGTTGTACTTGATTAAAAAAAATGGACCAAAGAAGTTGTGGAATGGTGCACTAGACATAAAACGAGAAGTAAAGGTAAACAACATCGTAGATGGGAAGATGATATTAAAAAGGTGGCAGGAGCCACATGGATGAGAAAAGCATGAGATAGATCTTTGTTCAGAACACTTAGGGAGGCCTATGCTGAAAAGCAAGACGATCAAGAAACGAAAAGAAATAATATGATATTTACATTTATAACCTTAACTAAATTTCGTTAATAAGTAATATATAAAGAAGAAATAAGATATAATATAACTTACAAGACTGTCAATAAAGGCTATATTTATTTATTTATAGCCAATAAAATTATCCAAACAAGGTCCTTATTTTATTAATTAAAAATAATTTACCGTTATCTGTATATATGATGTGATAATACACAGATATATCTGCGTACCCTTGAAGAATATATCGTACCTCTGGGAATCGTGGGTAGAATTGCGGTTGCATCAATGATTTAGTTGCTACTTTTGTTAAAGACTGCACCATTGTATTTTTATTATGGTTGTTCCGAATAAAATATGTGAAAATCCTTAAATAACTACTAACAGCAAATATAGATAATGTGGATACAAACACAATGATTTATGCATAACCCTTTCAGCAAAATACTGTTGAACGCCGGGGTAAATGATGTCATTTCCTTTCGGTCCTAAGTACTCGTTTTACTGGACGGAAGTTTTACTAATGTAGCTCAAAGAGGGTTGAATAATATTGATTGCATAAATAAGTAATTAACGGAATACATTTCTATAAAGCAGAGACATCTGTAAAACTTTCTGAAATGTGCTACAAACACATACGAATAACTTTACGCATAAACACTTCAAGCAAGCGATATGCCTGCAGCTAAACAGTTTCTAGGGTTGAAACTTGAGAGATATATGTTAAGCAACTGTAAAATTATGAAATAATTCACCCATACAATGGGGTTCTTTTACATGTGATTTTTTTACCGTGATTAAACCCGCAGATTTATACTTCTAGTTTCAGTCTACCGGCATGTAACCAGATATAATAATTAGGTCCAACCTAGAAGTAGCCGCTGCATTTGAAGAGTTCTTTACTAACATTCCTAACCTAACAACATACATACAACCAATGTTTTAAATTCTTCACCATCAGCCGCCCTTTTATTATAACAATAGAATGTTCCTACAGGAACATACATACATGCAATCGTGAATTTATATTAAGCCGCAATGATATTACAACATTTAAACAGCTATAAAAAAAAAGAAAGATCTTTGGGGCGTATCTGTAATCATTTTACAATCCGTAATCGATACTATCAGTTCAGAGTTAGCTATAATATTTAATTAATGTAAAGACTGTGGAGTCTTACCAGACCAGACGAAGCTAAGTAAAATCACAACTTTATTCAAAACGGGCAGCACTTCTGACCCCACAAATTTTAGACACATATCTGTGCTGCTTGCATTGAGTAAAATCTTTGATTCAGAGTCTTTTCCTTGGCACTACCGATACGGATTCAAAGTGAGGCTTAGGCTTCTACCAAACACTCTAGTTTAAACGATATTTCGTTTACATTATGACAAATCTGGGAAGCACAGTACACTGTAACCTGAATAGTAGTCTAAATTTTCTTAATAGCCCTTTAATAGTCCATTTGCAGTCATTTTGCATACGCACGCAGTTTAATGACCCCATAATAGTAGATTGCGACGGGTTGGTGATAACTCCACGTTATTTTTTTTTTTTTTTTGATTTGATATTTGACGGAGTGAAGAGGAGAGTGACGATGGAAAGAAGAAAGTCAGAGGTAGTGACTGACAATGAATCATAGAAATATTGTCGTCCAGACACAGAAAGGAAGAGCCAGGTACTGATTGTTGATTAGGCAATAAACGAGGACCTAAACTTAACAACAGGACAGTCATCAATAATAGATATGACTATGAAATTGCTGAGTATAAAAAGTGACCAAACTTTTTAAATTTGCCATAATTTTCTGTTATTATTTTTTTAATTAAATAATTATTATTACCTGCTGTAATGAATTTAAGATTACTTATTATTATTTAAAATAAATATTATTTAAATGACGTTTATTTCAATTTATATTTATATTAAACCACAGTAGGTGGTTTCGATCCCCACCCACTTTCTATAAAAGAGAGGCCTCAGTGTGTCACGGTCTCTTTCCCCCCGCGACGGCCCAAGCCGTGGTTCGAGTCTCACAGGAGACGCCCTTGCGCGAGTCGCGGGAACCCCACCCTTTCTGGCTGAGCTAAGTTCGCCAAAACAGCCCGTGCTGAGCTGTAAAACCCTTAAGGCCAACAGCGACATTCCATAAAAAAAAAAACAAAAAAAAAAAGTCACGGTCTCTTTTGCTTCTCGGACGTTGACAAGAATAGTGGTTGGTTTCGAGGCCGCGTACTCTGAGTTCGTTCTATGTTATTTTTATTCAGTGGTTTTTGTGTAATTGTTTTAAGATTTACGGTTGTTTTAAAATATCTAAAGTCGTGTTGTTGATTAAGAATGACGTGAAAGAACGACGAGACGTTTTGATACGATCTAAAATAAGTGAGGGTATTCGGAGCAATCCGCTTGACCAAGACGGTCCTCAAATTGTAAGCTGTGTGGTTGTTAAAGGATAAGAAGTATTGGAAATATATATAATCGTTGTAATGAAGCAGACGTTTTTTATTATACACCGAGAATAGAATTGTAAGAATTCATCACACTACTATGTAGGCTAACAAACTTGTGAATACTGTATTTACATTTTATTGTTATGAACGTAATTTACTAAAATAACTATTACTTTAGAGTTAAGACTATCAAATAGTAGTTTTTTTAGATCTAGTAATATTGGCAATACAAATACATACATACACACTGTAGGGTAACCCTGTTTGTCAGGGTTATTGCATTATGACATTCTAGTACCAGCTTATTGTTTGTCGTTTTGCTTGCTAGCGCCATCAGCACAGACGCACTGTCGGATACAAAAGCTGTTAACTCTTAGCAGCTGCACGACTCTGGCTGCTTCTGTCAGGGCGACACACTCACTTTGAAAAATCGAGCTGTGCGTGCCTAGAGATAAGTGTGGATCATTTAAGTATTCGTCACATTTATAAAAAGCTTTATTGATTAATTTACTTTTAACGAGGGCTTTTTATTAAGTGATAATTCTCTAATTTCGCTTAGGAGTTTGTTGTAAAAACGAACACTATTTCCATATAAGGAGTGGTTTATCTTCTGGAGCCTGGTTGGTCGTACATTCAAGTGAGTTCTATTTTGCGTATATTACTGGTGAAAGTCACTATTTGTTTTAAAATCGTTTACATTTTTTTGTACATACAATAAGGCTTCAAGAATATATTGACTGGATAATGTCATAATATTAAGTTCCTTAAACTTGTTCCGTACTGACTCCCTCGGAGAAACGCAACAAATATCCCAAACTGCCCGCTTCTGCAACACAAATATGGACTGAACCTCTGCAGCAGCACCCCACAGTAGATAGCTGATAACCTGGAATGTGTCGAAACTCTTTTCCCCAATTGTGGTGTCTTAACAATTATGTGTACATTACTTTGTACGGTTAACGCTGGATTAACATTTCCAGCATAAAAACCTACACTACTAAATACGTTGTATTCTAGAACAGAAGAGTAAGCCTTGCAATCTTTTAATATCGCGGCTGGACAATCACGAGTCTAGAAATATCAATACTGAACGTTTCTTGAATACCAACTATTTCATTGGATTCACAATTTTCTTTATATTATGACGTTCTATTGAAAACGCCGTGGAAGGCAGGAATGTATTTGAAGCAATGAAATGTAAGTTACATAAATGGCTGTTTATATTTAAAATAAATGTTAGTAATCATAATATTAATAAACTTGAATTGTTAATGGTTGTGAAAAAAAGAAATATTCTATTTGCCCATTTAACAGTTGGTGAAGGCAAATCTCTTGAGGAAACCAGCAGTAGGATATTTATCCACATATCTATTCTTTACAGTTATCATTTGTGTGTTTAAAAAAAAGATCTTAGAAATAGAAACAATCTGAAGCCAAGTCCCATATAGTCGTGGCTCTGGTTTATGGCAATAGTGTCGTGTGACATATAGGGCTCTTCCAGCTGCTTCCATTTTTTTCTGATGTTAGCTCTGCTTGTCCAAGTTGTGCCTCTTATTCTCTGTATATTTTCTGCCCATCTTCCATTTCTCTTTTCCTTTTTCTATTTTATTTTTGTCCATTCAACCTGCTATCTCTCGTCATATGCCCGGTGAAGCGCTATTTTAAATACCTTATTTTCTTTATAATGTCCTCTACTTTAGTCGCTGATTACTCTTCTGCTCTTTTTCGATGTCTCAGTGTTACACCCACCATGCTTCTTTCCATTCCTCTTTGGCATGTTCTCAACTTTACAAGATGTTTCTGAGATAATTCCCAAGACTGGCAGCCGTATGTGATATATGGTAGGATACATAAGTTGAAGACCTTTTTCTTAGCTACCATTGGGAAATCTTTACTTTTCAGTACTTCCTTAAGGGACCAAATACTTACTTAAATTACATTATATTAAAAACATCGTTCCTATAATTTTGTCCTAAACACACTTGTTCTATTTCACCGTATAAAGTATTTAAAACAGTGAATTAGATAACAGAACACTATATACGTATAAATAATTAATCAATCATACGTCTATTACGTCAAATTTGATCATTACATAAATTGTGGTATTGAACACAAGAGTGCCGATATCATAAATCGATAAAAAACTTCCCAACGCTGACCTATAAATATTTCATCGTGAGAGATGTCTAAAATTGGCCAATTGCCTACAGGGGTGTGAGCTGATTACAAAAAATTACCTTTACTAGTTTTGAAATTCGAATGAGTTCTCTGGCCTGAAATAGTGACTAAAGAGATTTTACAATAAGTAGGTTAAAGGTACGCGTGGGTATTCTCGATTTTATTAAAAAATAATGTGCGTAAGATTGATATTTGTTTATATTATTGCAAAAATAATATTACTGTAAGCCAGGCAAAACCGTTCACTCATTCACGTATAAATTAAAACGTAACATTTCCTCTTGTCTAAAAATTGATGAATTTGAAATAATTCCTAGAATCAAAGTGTTGTTTTCTGTTTCTCTTTATACATTTTGTTTCCGCAATCTGAAGCTTTACAACGAGTGATAACTAGTAAATACCTAATGCAGAATACATTTTGCGCACTGAAATTATTGCTTTATAAGCTACATAAAATTCAATTTAAACTCATTGGAATGTTGTAATCCTTAAAGCACTGTATTTATTTGTTTTAATCCTTCTATGATCGGACAAAATATAAGCATAAGACTATAAAATCTAAGTATTAGACGGGAAAATATTAGTAGTGAACTCTAAGCAAGTCTGGATGGTATCCGCACGAGTCGTTATTAAGATATTTTTACTAAAAAAAGTACATGCTGTAATTTCCCACACCATCCAACATCTGACAAGGTTGCAGGCCAAGATTAATAAGTAATTATTTTTATTTGCAGATAATATATCATAAGATTTTCTTTTGGTTTAATGGTTTAAGTTATCTTTGAAGTAAAATACCGTCAAAAGGCAAGTCGTCGTCTTAAAGGCAAGGGATGGGGATAGTCAAGTCGAGGAGGTCCGTAATCTAACCCTTTAAGAAACAGGCATGCGTTTAATGAATAAATAAAATCATAAAGATATGTTAAATTAATGTGGAAAGTCGCTGGACCTTTTATGACTACGCCCTTAAGCTTGCTGCAGACAGGGCAGAATAAAATAGACTCCTTTCTGCCCTGTTATTGTATATTTATTTAATTTTATGGATGTGTAAATGTATTTAATTACAGGTATAAATAGCATACATCCATTGCTCAACGTGTAAAAGTTTTTAAATAAAACATGACAGTTAGTAATTGATGGATTTCGTGCTGTTGATGTATGAATAAAAAATCCCCGAAGCCCTCATGGTACGGTAACTTTAAATTTGCGGGGAACCGAACCCATGAAGAGGAAGAAGAGAACGATTTATAGGTGATGCATGTTAACGATGCTACGGCACGCAGCTGCCATATGCTTGTATTATTTATTTGTAAGTATTGAGTGTTCCTAAATCTACCTTTTTTAGCGCGGGGAACACATATTCCCGCGCGGCGCCACTACTTGGGGTGGAGTAGGAGGATTATGTGAGACTCGTGATGTGTGTCCACTCTAACCCCACGCAGCCACAGAAAATCGCCTCGAAATCTATCTATATAGGTTTTCTCGATAATTTCCCGACAATGTAGTCGTCGGAGGTATTAAATAGCTTATGTAAACGTTCTTTTCTTACTAGGGTTGCCTGGAAGAGATCGCTTGTAAGCGATAAGGCCGCCCGTTGCATCCCTTGAAATTTTTATGTAATGTGTTATTTGTGTTTCTTTGTAACGAAGTGTTAATAAATAAATAAAATAAATAAATAAATGGTATTGGTAACCAGGTTGATAAAACACTACTACCTACTTCTTTTAACTACTTTTTGCATGACCTTTACAGCAAATCCCAGAAAGATTTGGAACGTGAAAGGAATGTGGAAAATTATTTCCTTTAAATTCGTCTCTGTTACTTTTATGCCCATTGCTTGCTTGGATACGATAGGTATAACACTGAGTTAAACCTATTATATCCATACATTGGACAGTCGATATTATAATATATAATTTTCATAGTTATCTACTATGTATAATTAATATATTAATGACACGCTTAGAAAACTTTGGAAACTTTTAATCTTAAATTCTTAATGAAAGTTTTTAAGAATGTTTGTGAAGTTAGGTAGTAACGATAACAAAAGAAATGTCTTTTTGTCTTAAAACGAAGACAGCTTTGTCTAAAGATTTTTCATCAACTTCAAAGCATCTTTCAAAATTATCAATGAATGCATTCGCAAAACGCTGTCTGCGTTTTACGAATGCATTGATCTTTATATTCTTTCTATTTCTTTATACTTTATATTTTTCGATTTACCAAAATAACTTTTACTAGACCCGTGCCTAAGTTGGTCCCAGGTTAAAGTAGGTTTCCTATAAAAAACGACGGATTGCACTCGGGGAGTGCCGGCAGAAGTCAAAACTTGAATATTAAAGTTGTGCATTTTTGATATTTTGGAATGGTAAGCGAATAATTTTGCACGAATTGCTTTAATTATCAGTATAAAAGTACTATCATTTCTGTGGTAGAGTACAATATTTATTTATTGCTCTATCACAAACATGAGAATTTATATTACATTAAATACGTCGCGCCTATTTACAATCCGACTTACAAATTTTCGATCAGTTCACGTGTCCTGACGCGAGTTTAACGTTTTTTACTAATTCCAAAAAAGTGTACAACGCCGCTAAAGAAGTTTTCCCTTCAAAAAAAAATAGTAAAGAGGATACATAATTTTGTGAAATAAATACAAATATATGAAAAAGACGGCCTATAATGATTGAAAAAAATCAATTACCATAATTTATAAGTCCCTAATATGTAATCAGTTTAGCCGTAGGGTTTGAACTTACAGTCACGGTAAAATCAATATCTTGGGGCTACGACCGACTGTCACGCGATCATATTTACGTTTTATTTTTACCTAAGCAATGCACAAACTGATATGAGACCGTAAATTTAAATAAATATCCAATAAACGAAACCTAATACATGTTCTATTTAGGTATAATATTTATAACAATTAAATAAATTAAATAAAATCTTCGGTACATAATTGTTTAGGATAAAATCATAAGTGAATTATTTTGACTGCACGTTAGTCAATATTAGTGTCTAAATCCCTTGAATAGACACTATAAGTCGTGTTATGTTGACAATATCTTATGATACATATTCAAAACAACTTCAACTAATACAAGAGAAGTTTACAAAAATATATATATAAGGAAGTTCTTTAAGGTTTTGTTGCACAGCTGTCCTCTTGTACAGCTCGCCTTTGTGTGCACAAAGGCCTCTTCCAGCTGTTTTCGGTGCTTCCAATCCCTGGCAAGTTTTTGCTACAGAGGACCGGTAGCTTTTATAAAGTCATCAGCCTACCGCGCACATGGTCTTCCTCTCCTTCGCTTGGTATTATAGCGAGGTGTCCATTGAGTTACTTTTTTCGAACATTTTGCTGTCTGGCCTCTAAGCAGGTATGATACATATACTTTTTAGTAAATAAGGTTAATTTTAAAACACGATTAGTCTTAAGATAGCCTAGAAGTTTTTGAGGTCGCTCATATTCTCAGAATATTTGAAAAGCCGTCAACGAATGCAAACGTGATGACCATGGGCGGTAGTTAACCATATTACCTAGTATTATCAAAGTTCAAAAAACGTATCTTTAAAAGCTTTTTAAATGAGGTTTTAATTAAGCGGTAAGTGTAATAATGAATAGAGTAGGTGTGACACGCTGACACAGTTGAAACTGAAGGAATCACAAATGAAGACTGAATTATGTACTTCGGGTTCTGGTCACTAGCATATGCAAGCATAGCATTAGTGACTCATACGGTGTACTAGAATATATTTTTGAAACAGCTTGTATGATGTATATTGACCGACCCTTCATTTAAGTTATTATTTATAATTACAATTAGCATTTTACCCATGTCACTTGTCGATCTCTACGGCGTAAGACATGCCGGTCTCCTGATAATTTGCTTCGCCACATGTATAGTATTTATGTAAAGAAACAAAAGTGCGTGCGTACAAAGTTCACATGTCAGAAGTAAAACTTCTCTGTACATTAATTATTACTAAGGTAAGAGCCCCAATATATGATCATATACCAGTATAAGCTCTCCAAGTATTTGTATATTTCACACTATTTACACACTGTGTACGTCTAAGCTTAATATAAATCAATAAAAAAATCTGCGTTTACTGCACAAGTCGTTATGCAACAGAATTTCCATCTATAATTGTGTAACTTCTAGAACTTCTAAACGAATAAATCAACCAATAGCGTGTAATTCTAATCGATCTCCCTTTCTCACATTTTCTCAATCGGTCTCCATTACTCTCCATTTTCTTCGGCAAAAACGCTGCACATCTTCGTGACGTTCCGTAAAAAATTACCCTCATGCACCTAAAGAAGTTTCACATTAAATGTGCACAACCCACGATCTCAGGATTTAGAATCTCATATTTAAGCACTAAGTATGGTCAATACAATAATGGAAAATAATAATAATTCTCGATCCGTATTAACATGAATCAGTGAACTTATTGAATCTCAGCTTAGAGCAAAGTTAATTAGGGAATAGTTCCCGGGAAGCGAGATCTAATTGCATCAGGAATTGTTCAATTTAATCCGTTTACCATTTAATACCATTTGTTTATAAGTGACTAAGTGATTAACTTATTTAACATACATATCGTACCGTACCTGTGTTCGATCCCCAGTTACAGAATATTCGTAAGTTTTCTTTGAAAAAATATTAATGATACGTAGAAATCTATCCATAGTGATAGAGAGGTCTCCGAACAATTACGTCCCCTTTAATAGCGTTAGGACTAACGACAGGTTAAAAACCATTGAGCATGTGCTACAAAGAGAAGTTATTTAACGATTTCGCACTCATTTCCCGTCTTCAATGTACAGCTAAATAAGTTTACCGTTGAAAGCGTTCATTAGATCAAATGAAAAGTAAGACCAAGATGAGTTTTTAGGATTAATAAATGAAACAGATAAAACTGTCACTAATGCAGAACGATTTTAACTTTAATTCAAACACTTCGTACGAAGTTGTTTTTGAAATTATTATAAATTTTCACTTGGGACTAAGCTTGGCAAGTCACGTGAGTCATATTAAACATTTATCGCAGGGTCTGTACTGGTAGCTAGCCAAATTTGCAGGCTTGTATTTTTCTCAACAGCAGGGCTTCAAATCACAACCGTAACTTCTACGTCGTATATTCGAAAAGAGAGCGTTTAAATGTACGAAAAAATATCCGACTTACGCAAGGATTTTATTTTTTATAAGAAATTATAGATTCCGGATCCAAAGTAAGCTGCCTAAGTCCAACTAAAACTAAATGTACGACTTATCCTATACGCAATATTGCCAAGTTACACGTCTTATACCGAAAGGATTATTATCATTTATAACATCTGTAATATTACTTTAGCGATAAATATTATGATTATAATCTAACTGTTTCTAAAACTAAGTATGACTAATGTTATAATGTACGTGTGTATGTTCTTAAGTCCCTTTATAGAGTAGACATATTTCTGATCCTGTTTGTGATTTACAGATATCGCAGATGTTCGGGTTTATTAAAGTAATGGATACAAAGTAATAGCCGGAAACAAAACATTTTTATGGCGAAGTAAATATGAATGTATATGTTATTTAAAAAAAAAAAAATTCGGATCCGAGTGATCGGATGTGCTGTAGCACATTGGGTGTCAAATACTCGGATCCGTGAGCTAAGGATGGCATTGGTTTAAAAAAATGAACAGGACGCTTGCACGAATCCGAGTGGGCAAAAAAAGCACTTAATGTGTTAAGACATGCACACTTTGTTAACACGTACGTTAAAGTGTTAAATGATGGTAATTTTATTTCTTGCCAAAAATAGGTTATATAACAATACGTATCCCCGGCTCCTGAGTCTTTTAGGAGCCTTCGACATCCCTGTTGTGTGTAGCGATATCGATAATTATTTACAATAGTTTAAATAAATCTAAAATTAAATAATGAAGTTTATATAAAATTACACTTATTTTATTTAATTAAGCAGATTTTCCATTTCAATTGTAATATATGTTATTCAGTCTATATTCTACAGCAGCCAACATTACTACGTACTGCAGAATTAACACGTCTGTCATCAATCATATGATAGCATTGCTAGCAAATCCCGTACAAGAAACTAATCGTAATAGGTAAACTTGAGTTAATTTCGTAATCAAGTACGCTCAGCTGTTCAGTATACTGTTACGAATCTATATAATATTGAGTTTGTTTTTTCTGATATACCAACTGTATGTTTTTCAGGCCGATACTGTCGCGATATGCGGTGGTTATATGAAAGTGCACTGCTATTAAATAACTCTTATATACTCCCATGGGATTGATGTCAGACACCACTTCTGCGATTATATGGGGGTTTACATAAACATTTAATAAAAGGGCTACCCACTATACTTGAATTATTTTGCGTGCGGCATACGTCACTAAGCTAAAGACCTGTAAACATATTTGTGAAGTTTTATAGTTGCATTTTTTGAAGAAGCCTTCGTCGGCAGAATCCTGCTAATATCGTCATTAATTATTAAAAACGTGAATTTATTTTAAAATGTTTGTATATGTTTAAAATTGCTTGGATTTTAATACTTGTATGCAGTAAAGCAGATACAGTAATACTAACAAAACCTTATGATCAAGTATAAGTAGTAATAGTTATTGATTGATCGTTTGTATCGGCTGACCTCAATCTTGAAATAGCATGAGTTGATATATTCAGACCGACTTCTGAAGGATTTATTTGGAATACGCGGTATTGTGGCGAAAAAGTTAATAATGTTAAATCTCACCTCTTCAAGAGCCTAGGGAGCTAAATAATGAATTGTAAATCACTAAACATACATAACACAAAAAGAGCATAAATATTAAAATGTATACAAATCATATTTTGTACTTAATTTACAAGAATTTTCCCACAATCAAGTAGTAAAAGACGTAAACTGTATGTATGCATGAACAACTATTTTGCTACAAAATACACCACAGAATATGTAAAAATTCAAATTAAGAACCATAGTAATCGAACATTGAGTATTGCTAGCATTAATTATAAATGTTGCCTTAAACCTACATTTATTCATAGACACAATATTTCTTTTTCCATCTAAAATATCCCCGATATAAATGAAAAACGTGAAGGGAACATTCTAAGATCCCTATCTCCTTGATCTAGGTAGGATAGATTGCTATGTAAGTCTTGCACGTGTTTATTCGATGCGAGAAATTCAGGAACGGGGGATTTGCACCTATTAAATTGTGTATTCGAGTTGTGGGTGATATTTTTATTAAACTGAACTAAAATATACAAATGTTTCGTAGCCTGATCAAAGATGTTTATTTAATGAGGTCTGTCAGGCATATTATAAAAACTGAAGGGTCGGGTCTTTTGATGAACTCAGTTCTTGTACGAACTAATAATATATTTGTTTTATGTTATGCAATTAATATATTGGACAAACCTATATTCAAGGAAGGAATACGTCTATGGAACATAGTACATTGTATAAACGACGACCAATATGATCGAAGCATCAATGATAAATGTTGCAGTTTCCTTCGTACCTTTTTTAACTATTATAATAACAAATATGCAACATTATTTGAAAGTTGAGTAAGTGTTTAATTTTGAACAACATTTCATTTTTCATCATCTGTTTACCATTAACCGAACTTTATCAAGTATTATGCGCGAAGTTAAGATGTCCTCATGTGTAATTAATATAAGTGAAACCGCAGAGGACAATTCATCCAATGGTTTTCAAGCATTTTTTTAAATAGTCATACATGAAACGATCAAATGCCGTGAGTCCATGCAATATAAATGCTACCGTGGCTATGTCGCTGTGTATAGCATTTATAGGAATCTTATACTTATCCTATTCTTATGCTGGTGTATATAAACACATAGGTACAATTATTCAGAAGTTTATCGGTATGTAATTAGCGTATGTAAATAAGAATTTATTCACGTCCTTCATTTATATTCTCCTCGCTCCTCATAAGAGAAAACAACATAGAAATAGGTAAATTTTATTTGCAACAATTTTATTGAAAACAGCCTACCACGAAGATTTAAGTAAATTGTTTCTGAAAATATATTATTCTATTGCCAGTATTATACTTTTGAGGTTTTAATTTTTGTATGTTGACATGTATAATCTTACCTTAAATCATGAAAGTATCCGTACACTACGACTATAAACTACGACCGCGACGTTTTCATATTTACATTTCGTATTTCGCAACGCGCGGGCTTTCTCAACAAAGACCTGTCGCCGACTGAAGCTCAAAGCACTTTGCTGTCCGCAACAGCCTGCCAGCTTGTGGATTATTGTAAAGCATTAGCTCGAATATTAACTACCGTAAAATCTTTTCAATAATTCGGCGTTTGTGACGACTGCGTATCACTAGATGCATGGATCAAGGAAATTGCGGGTGAATGTTACGAATGTACTAAGAATTATTATTAATAATGACGCAACAAGGCTTTATGAAAAAATCGCGAAAACAATCTATATTTTTATGTTAACCGTACCGTATGGCCTCATGGTTGAAAATCCCACGGTTGACCACTAAGCTAACATTGCTTGCATAATTGGTTTCTACTTTATCGTATAATCAGACATAACTCGTAGATTAAGTAACAGTTACTTACGTAAAACTAAAAAAAAAAAGGGGCGCTTCTATCTATTTAGGTCTGGGCACCAGGTTCCTGTATCTGTGCCCCACACGCACCATCAAATTTTTTCGTTTAAAACAAGCCAGTTGTAATATTGTAACGATGTAATATTAATTTTGATTGTTAAATGCGCACATAGAAAGAAAGTCCATGTGTGCACAGCCAGGAATCGAACCACGAACTCGCAGAGTCGCACGCTGAAGCACAATATTCATTTATTTAAACTGCTGAACAAAAAACTAGAAGTGTACGTTAAGGGAATGTATTTAGGCCACATAATTATTAATTAAATCTTGTTATGATATTAATTAGAGTAGTATTTCGTATACCCTCGTCCAGTGTCACTTACAGTCACGAATGGAGCTGAAAATACGATTTGAATCACTGTAGTAAATAATTGTTTATCTACATTAAAATACGGTTTTAACTAGTATAAATATGTATGAACGTTTGTGTAGTAAGACATTATGACGCTACGCCCTTTGGCTTGAGAGATTTCTTTGCCACATTTGTGTTTGAATACTTTTAACTTCTACGAGCACGCTCAAAATTAAAAAAAAATACAAAAGGTGAGAAGCATTACTAAAGCTACCAATAGCCTAGCCTAGCTTTAAAGCTTATTAGGAGATGAGCACGGCATGTAGCAAGACTGTCTGACAAGTGATGGAACATAAGGCCGTCCCGGTCAGGGCCTCTTTTTGGAAACGATACAGAGGAAGACCGCTCACGCTATGGGTGGATGACATCAAAGCGGATTGGTCGAGCTGGATGCAGCCCCTACCCATAGCAGAGATAACTGGAGGTTCTTGAAGGAGGCCTTATTCTGCCGAGCGGTTCTTGCAAACTAATTTGAAAATAGACACGTATAGAAAATAATTCTTAAAAAATTATTTTAATTAGTCTAGTTTTAAAAATAAGATGTTAACTTTGATTTGAAATAAAAGGCTTTATATAATTTTATATATTTACTTTCCTGTTCATTGTAAATGGCCGCGGCTAGTCATCCGACATTATCCAGGTGAGACGAGATAATTTTGTTAAAATAATTAATGTTAAAAAACACTTTAGCTTTCAATTGTAAGCTTTTATACGATGATACCGCATGGCATGAAAAAGTATGAAAAATTGTAATCCCCGACAGAGAATATCACTTATAGCGTCCTTGATTATTTTCAACATCTGTGTTTACTTACACATAATTATAACTGTTTTATCGGAAATCTAATTCGGTGTACACCATGTCATCCATAATTGTCCCAATGCAATCATGATACTTTTTATCCTATACCTTCTGCAATATAATGTTCTCCAACTATCTTTTATTGGCTTCCCTAAAAAGGGGCTAAAGCCCTTTAAAGATTGTTGGTAAACCAATCCCTTTAAAAACCTGATAAAATCAATTTAGGTCTAAAATCAAGAATATTAATTAATTTTCTATGAATTAAATCAAGCAACACGACAATAGGTATTTTCATATTATTTTTTTGACAGGAGTTACAGAGAGAACAACAAGATGGTGATCAAACTAATTAATCACCTTCCCAGTTAATAACCTAACCTTGGTTATCTGTAGTAGGGTTAAGGAAAACCTGCCTTATTGTTTTTATAAATCTTTCTGTTTAATTTGTATCTGCAACATTTATCCAAATTCATCCAAATGAAATTATTTTAAATATTAGCCGCTTCTTTGTGCAAACATAAAATTATTTGATAGATAAAAAAATGTATTACAGACAAGTAGGTAGTATGTCAAAAATCCTGTGCCACTGATTGCGCCATGCTACTCCTTACATCAATTAATTATAACGGGCAAATTGCAGGATAAACGGCGTGTTGGTATAAGGCCAAAATCATAGCTTCGTAACGGTTGTCTGACAAATGACGTTACGCGCTAACTCTCTTTCACTCTACCTCAAATATTTATCATCTTTAACCGCCAGCAACCCTTATTTGCGGCCAGATTTAATTAGGCAACCTTATATGAAAATGAATAGAAGAGAATTAGCTTCAATTAGACATATAAATATATCGAAATCATACCTGTTTACACTTGGCTGCAAAGAGGTGCGGCCATGTGCGCAACGGCAACTGTGATTTTTTAGAATCTTCATATTAATTACCGTGATGTAGACGTTATTTTATTTAAAAATTAAATGAACGTAATTTTTTACCAAAAATCAATTCAAAATAATTTAATTAAAAATAATGGCGGCCAAATTTTGATAGGCAGCCTAGTAAATATATATTCTCCTAATTATAAATAAACATAAAAATTTGGTTTTAAACAAAAACTCGATGAACGCACCAATCCTGCAGCGGGTTCTCGTACTACCAGTTACTAGTGCGTAATTCGCAGTACTCCTGACATGTCGGTCATCCATCCTGTACAAGTTATGGATCTCCGCTTGGACTCCGCATCTGGATACACAATTAAGAATTATGTTCACGTAGAATTCCGTCTGTCAAACGATCTTGGTGACTGAAGCACGAATATATATATTATATATATATATATATATATACAGTTGACTCGGCCAAGCGTTGCTGTGGCTAAGGTTTTTATTATATTACATAGTAGTTAACTATTCAAGGGAAACGGTAGGAGAACTTATGTGAAAGGTTGGTACTTTTAACACAGCGCCATCTGTTAGAATTGTATCAAATAATAAACATATAATTTGCAATAAAATAAAATTGCGACTATAATTAAAGATCTTACCTATCCTATCTCTCAAGTTGGATCGAACTGCACATGGTGTGCGAATTTGATTAAAATCGGTTAAGTGGTTTAGGAGTCCATTGAGGACAAACATTGTGACACGAGATTTATATATATTAAGATATATATATAATTGTAACAAGTATAAATAGCTGCTCACAGAAGAAAGACCAACCATATTTCAATAGGCATAGCATTATAATATTGCGTATCGCAACAACAGAATCCCTTATGAATTTATTATGAGGCATGTAAGAAATGATTTCGCCCCACATAACACGTATCGCAATAGGCTAAAGAATTTTTATTTCAGATATCTAATGTGGCTTACTATGATTTATTAATGTTTGAAATTCATAAATTTGATACAGATACCTAGGTTTGGGGAACCAGAAAAAAATCGTATACGACTTTTTCGTGGCTTCAGAGTGCGACTCTCATACCTGAGGTTATAGGTTGGATCCCCGGCTGTGCACCAACGGACTTTCTTTCTATGTGAGCATTTAACATTTGCTTGAACGGTGAAGGAAAACATGTCTATTAGATTTAAAAAATATCATGAAACAAATTCAGAAATCCGAGGCCAAGACTTAAAGAGGTTGTAGAGCCACTGATTTTCTTACAAACAAAACATCATATTACCAACAATCAAGCGCAGTGCCGTTCCAAAATTCCGCTAAGTACCGAGGTATGTAGGTATGCTCGATTTCAAACTCCGATGGGAGGTTTATATCAAAAGGAAGTGCAAAGAGTTGGATCTTCGTTACAATAAATTGTACTGGTTGCTCGGAAGGCATTCCACGTTATCAGTACCAAATAAATTAGTCATCTACAAACATGAACTGACACCTGTATAGATTTATGATTGCCAGCTGTGGGACTGTACAAGTATTAGCCTTATATAAATAATGCAACAATTCCAAAATAAAGTGCTCAGGGCAATAGTCAATACTCCGCGCTAAATTTGCAATCACGATCTCCATTGGGACCTCAATAGTAGACGTTGACTCAAAAATAAAAAAGACTGCTGGAGCCCACGAACATAGGCTCCACCATCACGTGCATGTCGATGCTACTAAACTTGACTCCACGGGCCTAGTGTGAAGACGGAAAAGGATTACTGCAGGTTAGTCTGAATTCTAAACAGGGGTAAGTGAAAAATAGAACACAAGAAAAGTGTATCATTCCTTTGATTAACCATGGTAACAATCACGGACAAATATTATTTACATTTTTGAATAAGGCTTATTATATGTAAAACGGTTATGCCTATAGTTGCACAGTTATCATATTTTTATACAGATAAGAATAATAATAATCTAATAAAATAATTATACATTGGTGACAATAAAAAATAAAAGAGAAGTTTTTCCCTAACTAATTCTACGTTTATGTTAAGTTTAGTTATATAAATAAATTATTTACTGAGAAAAATTATTAACCTACTTATAAAATCTCTTTGTACTTGACTACTTAGCTCGAAGACTTGCATTCAAATACAGATACCGTACAATATCAAACAGTTTTTATGAACCCAACTTAACGGTACACTTGCCAGCACTCTGCGGCCTCACGCAACACTTTTTGCTCCAGCATCCATGACCAAGCGGCCAATCAAAACCCGAGGTCTGAAACACGGTAACAAAGTTATTTCAATCGTTAAGTATATATAAAACTTATTCTTAAACAAAGCGGGGAGTCCGATGTCGCCGTAAGACCGGCTCTGGCGAGGGGCCGGAATCAATCCTCGCTGTATTTCAGTTTGTAGAGTGGCCTCTGCTTCGTGTATTGGCTTGTTAATATTAATCTCGTGTAGTTAAGTTAACCGTATGTATGCGTTAAGATTAGGGACCCTCTTCTTCACCGTAACCGGTCGGCGGCATGTTTGACTTCCTTTTTATTTCGTCAATACTATCTACCTTAAATCAAAGGAAAACGCAAGAACGCTGCATGGCCTATCAATAGGCTTATTTTTCAGTTCACTCGTACAAACTAGTATACACACCTTGAACAACACACATTTTATACTTACCTTAGGCAAATCTGAAGGCAGATAGAATGCGAAGTAGGTCGCGGTAATATTCACTGTTAATAAATTATAGATTATGATTAAAATACACACGTTACAATGCAGTGCGGCGTAACGCTTTTAGCAGCGTTGTAAAATAAAGCAGCGAGCGAAATGTAAAACAGTTTGTATAGAAATTTTTATTACTTTTAATTACCAGGTTTTAGAGCCGTGCGTGTTATAGAATAATGAGGGGTTCAGCGGAGATTTAAAAAAGTTAACTATCACGCGAAAAGTACTTTGGCTTATCTTGTCAAACATAAGCTGCTTTATACATTTACCTAATGAATGTAGCGAGTCTACAAAACTATATATTGTTGGTATTTGATTAAATGTTAGGCAATTATTCTTTTTATATTGGCAGTTTTTATTAATAGTCTGTGGCTGTCACAGATTACTAAAGACAACGACCACGATATTTACCTTCTCTTCGTACTTAAATTCTTCGTCCGACTGGTAATATACAGGAAAACACGATCTCAGGGAAAGGAGTTGTACGCTCGGTAAGCTTTATGAGGCTAAAACTGGTTTTGATATGGTTTGATTAAGTATTTTACTTGATTTTTGTTGCATTGCTGTTACAAATAACTTATAATTCATTACTCCAGTATCTATATAAATATTGAGTATTAGGCTTATATTTTATGGAATTTAATTCACGAATAATTATTTGTTTAGGCCTTAAAAATCATAGTTAATAACCTTATCTTACTCGCTGCAAAAAAATGATTATTGTCCCGGTGAAAATTTATTTAATCTCTCTTTTTCTCTTAAGAGTTTAGGTGCGTTTTATAATATATTGACATAATTAAATTCGTGTTATTATTCATTTTTAACAATACTTGATTAAAAAAAAGTTTCAAAACAGTTAAATAAATCAGTGGCGCTACAACCTTTTTAGGTCCTGGCCTCAGATTTTTGAATCTGTTTCATTGTCATTTTTTTAAATCTAATAATCTACTTGTGTAAGTAGGTGATCAGCCTCCAGTGCCTGACACACGTCGCCGACATTTTGGGGTCTAAGACATGTCGGTTTCCTCACGATGTTTTCCTTCACCGTTCGAGCAAATGTTGAATGCGCACATAGAAGGAAAGTCCATTGGTGCACATCCCGGGATTGAACCTACGATTTCAGGTATGAGAGTCGCATGGTGAAGCCACTAGGCCAACACTGCTCTTAAACAATTAAATATTTATAAATTTTCAAAAAACTCCTATTTAGCGCCGACAAAGGGATTCCTGATACTTTTTATGGAATGTATAATACTTTTTATTTAAGTAGAGACCAGCAACAATGTTCAAAAACTCGTAATCTGTGAATTATTTCATTTGAGCAAAACTATGTCAAACAATTCATGTTTAGCGTAATAAACAGATCAAACAAACTTCCCTCATAGTGTTTGTACGTGGAAAGTTTTGCACTGCTCCGTTCCCGCTTTAATTGGTAGTATCGCATTATTGTTACCTTTAGTAGTAGTTTATACCAAAAATATGTATGAATTTTTATCATATGACCATTGGTATGGATCGAATGATATGTAACAAAAGTCTTAACTCAATAGACAATTAATTTATTAAATTACATCTTTCAGTAATCTTTCTTTTGATTAGACAATACATATACTATCAAACTATTAACACTTTTGAATAGTTAATTTTTTTGGTACCACACAACAGCCAGTAAAAACTGGGTATTTTACTGTGAAAATTTTGCAGAGTCACAGCAATTTATTTACAATACCAGTCCCGTTTTCCGCATTCATTTTTCAATATCAGAACCCAATGAGTTGTAAGACCAAAAGTTACAGAGCGCGACTGTCGACCTAAATTATTACGTATATCGTTACGTATTTACGCGTAATACACGCAATGTACAGTCAAGTAGAAAAAGGTTTAAATATGGCATTAAGGCAGGCATCGTGCAAAGGTTTACTTTGATGTTACTTTGAGGTAAAAGTAACATACACTTTCAATTATATTTTATTTAATGGTACCATAATTATGTATGACGTGAGCAGTAGGGGATAAAAAAGTACAACTTGGATTCGATACTGAATGCTTATTGACCATTTTGGTTGAATGAAAATCAATCAGTCAATGATTTATTATGACTTTCATTGTGGGCTTACTCAACAACAAAGTGATATATGATAGTCTGCAATTAGCATTTCTTAAGCCCCACATCAATTGGTTCAATGATGATCCGCGTGAGGGACGTCCTTCAACAGCGACTACTAAAGATTATATCAACAAAGAAAATATATGATTGCCTTATTCTTTGGGTGGAAAGATCGATTCGTGACAGTTGTACTAGAAGATGGAGGGACAGTTACTGCAGACTGGGATGTAAATCGCTGTTTGCCTGTTGTCTTGGAAAAAAATCGCCAGCGATAGCGAGGGCGATCCTCGAAGCAGGATCCTCCTTCACCACGACAATGCTTCAGCGCACTTCGCAAAACGGACTGTTGAATATTCGACTATGGCAGGTTTCTGCCATAAAGTATAATGGCGTCAATTATACGAGAAATAAAAAATTATAAAATTTGAGATATTCGCTATACGAGCCCTGAAGATATGATAAAAGCGTAAATGTCATAAAATAGAAGGATTCTCCTAAGGAAGAATGAGCCCACTGCTTTTCTCAGTAGATCTATCGAATGCGACGATGTCTAAAGAGGAACGGAGATTACTTCGAAAAACAATAAAAGTATTGGCAACTTTCTAGATTAAGCCTATATTATAAAGGCTTTGTAATACCTATATTATAAATGTGAAATCGTAGTTTCTTTGTGACTGTACATTACTATATTGTTAACTGTAATATGATCTATTCCTTATATATACGTAATATATTAATAAAGTTATACAATAATCGTAATAATTCAGGTGTAAAGTATTCGTAAATTAAGTTATTTATGGAATTGTAATACTTTTGTGGGTGTCTCATTCAGTACCTGTGACTCAAATGTCAAATCCAATATATTTCTAATATCTATATATCAGAAATATATTGGATTTGACGTATATAAGTCACATTTATTATTCTACTAGCAGACTCGGCCAAGCGTTGCTGTGGCTAAGGTTTTTGTTGTATTATATAGTACATAGTAAATTATTCAAGGGAAACGGTAGGAGAATTTATGTGATAGCTTATGTGATACGTTGGTACTTTTAATACTTTTAACACAGCGCCATCTGTTAGAATTGTATCAAATTATAAACAAATATTTGCAATATAATAAAATAGCGACTATAATTAAAAATTTAAGCTATCCTATCTTTTAAGTTGGACCAAACTGCTCACGGTGTGCCAATTTAATTTAAAATCGGTTAAGTAGTTTAGGAGTCCATCGCGGACAAACATCGTGACAGGAGATTTATATATATTAAGATATTTGTTTTTATTGCTCAAGTTTTACGATGCATTAAGGACCGGAAAAGCGTATTTACCAAGCTAAGGCTTACAGAAACAGATGAAAGCAAGTGTATGAGTCAATGGTAAAACGTTCTTGTTTGACTTTAATCGACTTATTACGTGTTTCTTGTGAGTAGCCTTGGTCACGCGAGTAATTTAATTATTAACATAAGTAAGTAAAATTGTTGGAACAATTTGGGAAAGAATTTGTTTTAACGAAACATTGGTCCTGATTGGGGCAGCATTTTAAATTCTGGCAATAAAAAAATCGTTATTACAATTTGAATTCTGAAACAGTCCTTGAAATATATATCTCATCAAATCAAAAATATCTTTATTCATATAGGTAAACATGTACACTTATGAACGTCAAGAAAAACAAATTAAATTAATTGTAAATTTACATTTACAACCAGTTCGCAAGTCAAGGGCGTAGAGCGGGTAAGAAGAACTGGCAAGAAACTTTCCGCCACTCTTTTCAATCGCCAAGTTTTTAATACAAATTGTTTTAACTGGAGCAAATCAATACCAAGGATTATGATCATTTAAGAATTCGTTACATTTATAAAAGTTTTATGTCATGATACCTAAAGTAACTGGGAATAGTGATTTCTCTGTCAGACATCATTGGACTTTATCAAACAGAAAATAAACATAACATAGAAATGAAAAGAACGTATAAATTTTCTGTTAGTAACTTGCAGTAATTTCGGCTGGCTTTGATGTAGATGAAGAATTGAAGCTAAATTTTATCCATGTACCTCTCCTGTACCTCTGTACCTCTACCTCTTATTATTTATATCAAAAAAATAGTGAACCAATTCTAAAAAGGCCGGCAACGCATTCGTGGGTAAAATATTGTCCATGTGTTCATGGGCGGTATGACTTATCACTTATCTACACGCCATTTGTTCTACAAAAAATATTGATATACATAATGTATTTTATGTTTCAAAGTAAAAATATTTCTTTAAAATTCACCTAAACGATGCAAGGACTGGAAAATACTTTCCATTGCTAACTATTAGTAATCTTGTAATACATGAAATCAACTCTGTCACAATGCGGCCTCAATGAGATTTCTTGAGACTGGGATTATAACACATTCAGACACTGTGCGGACCAGTGTAACGTAAAATATTCAGTGAAATGGGCAGATTAAGTGCTGTTATAGCTGTATTGCTGATAGTGGCGGCGTCTGGTATGCATTTTAGTATTAATATCCATCATAATAAGCTATTTTCGTAAACATCGATTCTTTGTGTTTAGCCGGCAATCAAATCTAGACCATGGAAGTGATAAGTAATATTTCTAAGCGATAATGTTTGTTCGGTGATTACTATATCAATCGGCTGAAGACAGTCATCCTATTGAGAAAAAATGATTTGATGTTCGTCCTTAATTAATTTCAAAACTAGGACGCACATTATGTTAACTGATAGTTAAATAAGTGATGAAAGTTTTGTATTTTTCTCTTCGTATACGTAGGAAATCTAAAGTCCCTAAATCAATAGACAATTTTGAGTCATTACATGGTATTTCTTTATTATTTTGATACAATTACCCCAAATAACTACTATTACTTTACTATGATACCTGAATATTATATGTTTATTATCTTTGACCTATCTATATAGTATTTATAATATTACAAATCGTTCACACTTTTCAATTCTCAAGTGCTGTAATTATCATATAGAAAATTAAATCTCAAGTTTATCTTGGACTTGAGATGGGAGCAGTTAATTAGCGGAGTTGATTAAATTTTTCTAAGTAGCCGGCGGAACTGTATATTATGTACTGTAATTACTTTGCACTGTACGGCTTTATGTACGAGAATTATCGATCTAAGTTTTTCTTAGGCGAAACGCTAGGCTCCATTTAATAGGTACATTTAATTAATTTTATATTTATGCATTACATTTTTACGAATGGCATTTAATCGACACTCAGTAATATCTATTAAACTTTCTTTTATATATAATTATCAAAATAGTAGCTTTTGATTATTATTTTTATTAATTTTTTTTCCACCTATTATTTATTATCATCCCTATCGGTATAACGCACCGGAACAATCGAATTCAAGACAATAATTCCTATGTTATAAATAATTTATCCACAGATAAGTTACAACTACTGTTTGATTGAATTATTTATTCTAATATTTTTGTTATAACAATGTTTTTGTACATTCCAATGTACAATTGTTGTATTTATTCACTCTTTATAGCATAAACAACTGTTAAAATAATAATAAAAAAAATGAGCAAGAATTACACTGTGCAACGGACGGCCTTATCACGAGCTATAATCTATAAGGGATCTCTCCAGAGTCCAGACCAACATGATGATAATTTCAGTAAGAAGGTTTTTGGGAGCTTTCCTCATGTGATTTTAAATTCTATTAACAAGGAGTTTGGCGAGAAAGACAACTTAACCCTTAACGTTAAATATTCAGTTTAACCGCAAAGACATACAATATGTATGTTGGTGGGAAATCTTACATATTGAGGTCATGTAAAGGCCTTTGTGGTCTAACAAAGACAATAACCATCGGATCCCACAACACACAATGTTATATAATCACAGATCATAAATTCCTAATTTACTTAAATTTTGTTGGCATTATTCAAATTATTATATGTATTTAAAATGCATAAATAGGCGTACTAAACAAAATATAGCATTACATACTTTGTAATTGTATAATTAATCGCTTCGCCTTCGTACAATTAAGAGTTCAAGGAATAAATTAAAAAAAATAGTTTCGGTTCAGTTTCCAGTTCTTTCGCGTTTTTGTTCCGTTTTGTATTGTTGTTGAAATTTGGTTTTCAAAAAAGGAACGACCTCTTCTTGTCGGCTCTTCGGTGGCCACTTCAAGTTAGTGGAAAATGTTAACTTTCAAAATTGTTTTAAATAAAATTAGCCTTGACATGTCTACCTAATAATTTTAAACTAGTTGATTTGATACATGATTGAAAAATTGTGATAAAAAATGTTTATTGATGGTTTTGTATTGGCTAATTTTCTCGTATTATTTCTCCGATAACGTCGGAAGACCCAAGTTATTCTTTTATAAGGTATGAAAAGAGTTACGTATCTTTACGGAAGTATAATTGTTCTTTGTTCGCGTTATAATTTTTCCATCGCTTTACGGTGTGTACTATGCGTATGCTGTAGTGTACGTTTATAAAATGCTTCTCTTTAGACTAAGCTTGTAAATAAAATTGTCTTATTAAATCATTGTATAACAATGTGCTTAAAACCCTTGCTGGCAAGCTGAAACGAAAAGATACATTACTTTCTTATAACGGCAAGGGCGGATCCAGCTTTGGCGCCAGGAGGGTCACATAGTCGTGATCAAGTGAAGAACTTATACGTTTGCCATCATACAAAGTTATTATATTATATTAAAGTACCTGGATGCCCGAGCTTTGCTCGGAATTTATTTATTTTTATAAATTGTGTTGTGGAAATTATATTTCAGTACGAATTACATAGTAATAAAATGATGAAATATGAATATAATTATCGAATAAAGATAATTATATTCATATTTAAGTTTTTATTTCACTGACATCTTAAAACGAGCAATTCTATGTCTAAGTTAATGAAACACGAATAAAATTACATTTTCTAAAAATGATTCCTAACTAGATCGATTTATGGCCCCCGAAACCCCCCTTATACTAAATTTCATGAAAATCGTTGGAGCCGATTCCGAGATTCCAATTATATATACATATATATACAAGAATTGCTCGTTTAAAGATATAAGATTAATGAAATATTGAAGATATGTAGTTACATAAAATCTGGATGGTGACAAAATATTGAAATAAAATCATTATGTTCATTTAGTGGTCCACCTTAGTCCTGGAACCAGCTCAGGGGGTCATGACCCCCATGACCCCAACCGTTAATGTGTAATGGTGTTATTACGCTAATTATGATTATTGGCTGAGAATGTTCAGGTTTACGTGAGTAAATTAAACTTAATAAATATATAAAATCGTGTTTTTTATATAAATTACTTAAACACAGTACATATTTAAATATTATTTATAGTCACAAAACCAACTGTACACCTAAACAAAAGTTCATATAAATGTAGATTTGTAAATAATAACATTGTCTTCTGAAATAGATCTATAATAAAATAGATATTAAATAAAACCTTAAATTTAATAGTGACACAGTTCGCTGATTTTTTAGACTTACTTATTTGAATCCAGTTAGTTACGTTAGGTATATATGTCTTCACGTTACGTAGTATATCGGTTCAACTGTCAAATGGTTAGGTAATTTCTTGTTTAACAATCTAGTACTTTCCACAGACAATAGACAGTGGGGTTAACAATTTTAGTACTATCAGTTGGTTTAATGACGTTTTATTAAACGCATGCGTTTTGTGCATTTCGTGTGCCCGCGTAATTTTGACATTTCTTGTTACTCAATTGATAATTTATTAACAAAGGTTTTCGTTGTCATTGTTAAATTCTTTGGATGTAAATAACTATTTAATATTAAGTTATTATGTAAGTGGCTTAACGCTTAAGTCAAGTCTGAAAAATAAAACTGATTGAGCATACATGATTTTTGTCACGTCATAGTTATTTAACGGTCCTTGACAAATTAGGTTTGTCCTGACGAAACAAGTGGCAAATGGGCAGGGTGATTTAGTAATAGATCATTAGATTACAACATTACGAGAAGTAACACGCAGTTAGGTATGGTCAGTTAAAAATACAGCACGAGCCTGCAACGCCGTAATAAAACTTGTGCCAATACCGAACGAACTAAATTTAAATTTCGAACTTTTATAAAGTCGGTGTTAACTGCAAAAATGGAGCTAGCGAAAGTTTTTTATCTGTGGACAGTGCTTAATTTTTTAGTGCTACATTGTGTGATGGTTGGCACGGAGCAGAGTCCTTTTGAACTACCCGTCCAATTAGTTGGATTTCCATTCATAATTATGGCTGTACGAGTTACTTCATTCCTCAAGAAATTGTCGTACGCTCTCGATCCAGGTAAAGTTTTAAGTTAAAGTGATTTTAAAAACAGACCCATACAGATTTTTTTATAAGGTATTTGAAATTGTGTTAATAATGAATTTATTATAAATATTTCTACAAGGTTGTGCACAGGTTGGCCTTAACCATTTTACTTTCTATTTCAATTTGATCTAAACTTTGAGAAACTTTATATTTTTTTGTATAAAACTTATTATTTTATCTTAGTATGTTGTTAAAACGGGAAAATAAGAAAAACATTTTTTATATATGTTGGAAATATATATAACTTTACATCTTTTTTAACTTTAGATAGCCGATATTATAAAAAGACTCTATTCAGTAAAATACTTAAACTTTCAAGAATATTCAAGCAAATACAGCAACTTTGCAAACTTCAGTCGTAGAACAAAACCTATTTAACTTTACACTCCAAAGGGGCCGCATTTACAACAAATCTTTTCGTCATTAATTTTAAAGTATTAATAAAGAGAAAAAGTTTTTATTCAAGAAGTTTTTTTTTAATTTTACACCTACATATGTATGTGACCTTGAATGTGTAGGTCTTCGAGTTATAAATGTTTTTTTATAAACAATAAGTGAAAACGTCTTCATGGCTTAGGTTAATGGCCCTGGGTCATCGAAAACCGATGTGATGACAAAGGAAATTGATGTGATTACTTTAATCCCTAAAATGGGATTCTGATCATTAAAAGCAACGCAGAAATATGTGTGTATGTATGTAGGTTACAAGATTTCACTCGAAATGAATTTTGTATAAAACTTACTTTTAATAACATAACAAATTTAAAAGATGTATTAAAAGTCCAAACGAAATTTATTTTTATTTGTAAAAATTATAAGTGAATCTTAAGTACGGAAAATCCAAAGTGTAAGTGAGCACAATAACCTACTTACGTGGTGACATAACTTTCCGATTGACCAACAAGACGGGGAAGCCGTGTCATTCGCAGACCGATACCATCAATACCAGTTACTCTAGCCGAACTTAAGCACGTACCAGCCGCCTCTAAGTTGTGACAATTAGCTCGTCTGTATAAAACAATTTGAATTTGGAATATTAATCGTGTTCTCTAATTTTTGAATAAGTTCTATAAAAAAGGCGCGCCAGTTTGAAAATTAATCGCATCGCAGTAAATTAAGTGCATAAAAATGAAATTTCTTGAATTATGCTTTATTTTGATTTTGTGCGTGAGTTTCAATGAAGTTGCATGCGAGGATTCGCCGTTTGAACTTCCGGTGCAACTGGTCGGATTTCCTGTTATTTTGGGCAGCGTACGATTAACGAATTTCTTCAAGAAGCTGGGTTATTCATTAAGTCCTGGTAGGTTTTATTTTTATTTAATTTTGTAGTCAGTTAGTCCCAATCCCTAATGTAAGACCAGTGATGTGCTAATTATTAAATCGAAATAATTATTACTTTAAATTGAACATACCTCTCCCTCATGGTTATATACAGACTTAAAATATAATTTTGGTTACTTCATATTGCGTAAACTACCCACAAATAATCAACAACATTAGTTTGTGCATTTCATTGTTAATAAAATAAGAGATTTATTACTACAGTTTTGTAAAATAATATTTATAAAAAAAAATTGTAACAAATCTTCTAAGAACGTAAGGGAAACTCATATGCCCATTATTATTTTTGATGTACAGATTTAACGACTTGTAATCGTTGTAGTAATTTAATAGCTTCATACCGTCCACGCCCATGTTGGAGGTTATATCTTAAATTAAGTTTCTACTTTTAAATTATTTTTTGTGGTGGCCTATGTGCGGAGTTTATTATAACTCTCAAACATCACACCTGTTATATGAAGGACATTCAGATACCCATGAAAATATATATTATAGAAGCTTATGCATGGTTGGAAATATAATGAGAACTGAAGAAGGCATCGCTAACCAGATCTAAATCCAATATTGCAGCTCACAACTCACGAGGGACTTTATATACGCAGAAGTGGCATTGATTCGCGAATATACACTATTATTACAAAAGTATGTAGACAATAGTATTTTCTCTATGGCAAGATACGTCATTACGAGTGCGTAAAATAATTGAAACCTGAAGCACTCAAAACATATTTAAATGGTACTTTAATGGATTAGAGAACGGTTAAATTCAAATACAACATTTTATTGCAAATTGTGTCGCAGCGCTCATTTGAATATTAAACTATATGCATTGAATCTAAATTCTGTTAATAATGAATATTTTAAACGTTTCACACTTCTCATCTGTGACCAAATAAGTGTTTTTATTACGTAGAATATTTAAAAGTTTTTAAAAATACATAAAATCAATCTGTTAAAAAGTGTTTTCTTTAAATATTTTTTTTTTTTTTTTTTAATTTGTCATTTGTATGGTTATTAATTATAAAAGTTTTTAAACACAATTAAGAACATCTGTTTAAAGATCGTTGCTATTATTTTTGTTTGTCTGTTTGGTGAACATGGGTGTGTGATTCGTAAGTGGTATAGCGCTGTAATCGAGAAAGTTACAAATATTCACAGAAACAAAATTTATTGATTATGAAAATATCAATACAGATGGAAAGTCTCACTGTTTAATCATACGTTGTACTTTATTCATCCTTATATATTTCGTGTTCCAAAATAAACATTTTCCATAATGAGAAAACAATTGAGTTCTAATTTAATAGCTACTTTTACTAATATTATTTTAACACGAAACCCATTAAGAACGTATTTTTCGGGGAAAGTGCCCGCTTTGCTTCGGAAAATGATAATGATACATAAAATATTATGCGCCGGTAAAGACCAATATTTAATGAAACCAATATTTTTACAAGAAATACTTGCGTGTAAGAATTTAGTTTTTCTGAATTTCCCTTTGAAATGTCGTAACTTTTTTCTATAATATTCAAAAAAACCACTTATTATACCTTTTTCATTCATTTTTATACTATGATTATTTTATCGAAGAGATCGGACCTCGTACTACTGCTGAAACACAAATTTCCGAAGGTATTTTTACTTCTAAAAACTCAAAAGACGTCAAATATATTCCAGCTAGGAACTAATTTTTATTGTAAAATTCCATTGTAATTTTTATTGTAAAATTCCATTGTAATTTTTATTGTAAAATTCCATTGTAATTTTTATTGTAAAATTCCATTGTAATTTTTATTTTTTCCATACTTATTATTTATGGTTCCCGCTGTTCAAACCTTCCCTGAACTTTCACAAATCTTTTATGACCATCATAATAAGCCAATCTGGTTCAGTCATTCTTGAGTTTGAGCGAGACAAACAAAAAGTAATTCATTTTTTTCTATTTAACACTTACTTAAAAACAGCACGTTTTTTTCAATTGCGTTTATAATTATTTAAATTAAACGATATAATTTCGCACCCAAAATGTAGAGTACTCGAGAAATAATACGTCAAATTAAATTTCATTGAAAACACCGAAAACTGAAAATCGTGACACTGCATACATTATTTAACAGACCGATTTGTAGGTCATTGTTTGGTTTCATATGCTTTTCTGCATACTTTTAAATATTTTACTGCAACTGAATTCATAAAAAGCTTAAATAACAAACATGCTACTCCATCTTATTTACAATTACTTACAGTGTTTTTAGAGGACTCTGAATGTCTGCGATTACCGAAATCAAAACGTCGAGCTATGAAAGTTATATAATTAATAAGTTTATAAACATTTAAATAATTGGTTTGTTAAATATTTATGGGTCTTAGAGTGCAAAATCACAATTAAACATTAATATTTAAATAGTAACTTTCTCTTTCTGAATTGAGCAATGTTGGCATAATCGTGCGAATCCCACCCGTGATATCGTAGGTTCGATTCCGGCTTTGCAACTTTACAGTGCAGTTAATCATCGTGTGGAAACCGGCATGTCTTAAACCATGATCACAAAAACGATACAAAAATCTGAGGCTCGATTTTTGGATGTAATATATGCTGTTATTTCAATACTATTGAGCAATTATTTGCCTAGAAAAAATGATACTGCAAAAAGTTTAACTTTATCAGTTACGAAATGTTTGAACGCGGTTTAAAACACCAGGCATGTAATTCGGAAGCATTTTGTTCCTTTAATTTGTATATTTAAGGTACGTATTCACTCAACGTTTGCGTTCTTTGATTAAAGTAAAACACCTGCGCCGTGACTAGTAACTAATGACTAGCATTTTGATGGCGTATGCACATTTAGGATAAAATGTGCATATGCCTTGAGACAGGTAGGATAGTTTTAAGACGAGTAAAGCTATGCTATTTTAAACGTCCTTTTTTTTACGAAACATTTATTTCAGATCTAAAATTTGAAAAAAACCTTTCTAGTAAAGTTTTATTATTGTTATTAAAGTCAATATCATATGTATTCTGATACATTTACATTGATTTATTACACTAACAAAGTACATAGTCACTGACACATGCATGTAACACAAACACTAATATTATGAACTTTATACACTAAAAATAATTAAATTAAGATAATATAAAATTAAAACATTACAAAATTACTTGAATAACCCTGATAAAATCCTAATTACTCATCAGTTGAGGTAACTTTTTGAGAATTGATGAGGAGTTTGATAAAATATATATTTGGGGAAATTTAGGACCCTCCTCCCTGTGATCCAATATCACGATCAATTTCAGACTTATAACTCTTTAAAGATCTATTTAATGGAGCATTCTGACCCAGATTCGATTTCACACTTAATTCTAAAAGGAGGCTTTGTAAATTGTTGCAGCTCTTTAGGAATTGAGATGTTTGGACAATACAATACACCTTTGCCCCATCTTAGTGCTATTCTATAATCTTCATAAATAAGGGCGAATATTGAATTGATATTATTATTCACAGTGCCGTTCACGATTTGTGATAAAATATTAATAAATTAATAACAATGTGTGCGTTACTATCCGTAACCGCGAAGTTTACAAATTCAAATTGTACGAAGAATATTTCACCACACCAAATACTAATACGTGTATGTACATAATATTTATCCATACGGCTAAATAGCAATTTTTGTATGTACAATCAGTGTAATGACCAGACTAGATTAGTTTTTTGATAGAATTTGTGAACAATATCTATATCGTAAAATAATGTCTCATAAAACATAACTATGTTCTATTTTTTACATAGATATACTACTTAAGATGTTTTTTATGTAATGTATGTTGTTTATGTAAACAGCATTACAGTAAATAAAACGGCTATTATGTTTAAGACATTTTTTTTAAAACATCTTTAAAAGAATATATTTTGTATACTCTAATTGATTCATAAACATTTTTTTTACTAAGAGATATAATACTTTGCTATAGCGACAATTCGTATATAAAACAATAATTGTATTATTTTCAGTGGTATTATTTATTCAGCCATTTTGTAACTTAATAATGTCTTTCTTTTCCAGCAACGTACCGCTCCAGGAACAGACGTCAACTGACTTTTGCAACTGATCCAGAGAGTTATGACGTTCTAGAAGTGGAAAAATATATCGTTGGTGAATTCGGTGCCCGCGCATGTGTATTTGAGAGAGTGTGCGCACACTATGCGGCAAGGGCCAGGATTCAACCAAAGCCTCAAATGGACTGGCCTGATGTATTTAGGTACCGTATATAAATGGAGTTTAAGCATCAAATATTCACACTGATAATATGCGTATTACGCGAAGTAACGAAACTTTTATTATTAAAGTAATTTCCATACACTTATTGTAATGTAACCATGGAGACGAAGGCCAAATTAACCAACAAAAAGAAATAAATCGCTAGCATAAAATATTATTTCTCAGGAATTCCTCTACTAGCTCAGCTCTATGTAGAATTCGGGGATTCCCGCAAAAGAGCCTGACGCTGTCGTGGGGGATTCCCCGTCCTATACTCGCATTATTTTAATCAATGATCCCTGTAATTTATCTTATAAAATTTATTGCTTTTTACTTTCGATGGGGTGACACTCCCAACTTCCGCACCGCGTGCCACCGAAGGTAGCTACGCCACTGACGCCTCCGTTACGTCTGTTGTTGTCACGGGATGATAGTGGGTGTATGCGTGTATACCTGTTATCACCGTTACAGCACGTGGCAGAAGACAATAATGAAACGCGAGAATATTTCTAAAACTTCAATAGTTAATTGAATATTAATATTATACTTACTCTTTACTACCAAATCATTATTCCAATCTTTCCTGACAAACTTCATCACGTTTGTATAGGTAATCTAGAAACACTTTCAAACTCTAATTTGATAAGTTTGACAATATTGGAACACTTCAGTGTCTGGGCTGGGCACGGAGCCAAGCTTAATGGATTTAGGATGGATTGGCCTGCAGCTAACAGATGACCCTAGTACTTTAGTTATACGATACGAGTTTAAAACCAAGTGTTTACTATTTATTAGGGTTGAATATTGATACGAAAACCCTATATTTTGTGCAGCTCTGCTTAGCACACGCATTATAAATGTATATATGCAATACTAGTATAAGTAATGTCCTCTTTCTCATCTACCCAGTATTACCTTTTATTTCTAGTACTATTTTATATCCCACTACTGTTATTGATTGTTAAATACTTCATGTTTCATTTAATACGAACAAAAGCCTGCGATTTATGAAGTGTATACATACGGACTATTTACTTGCTAACAATAATTCTACTTTAACAATTAATACTTATCTAATACCAATCTATTTTTGTATTAGTTATCCACAGAAACATCTCAACGATTTAATATATTACATAAATTTTATAGCTTTTTAAGTAAAAGCTATCAAGTATCAGCGAAAAGAAGACATTTCATATGTTATTTTCGGACAAACAAACAAGAAACAAGGAATAATTAGATACTAAAATTTAATAACTTTTTAATGTTAGCAAGAGCGTCGCCAGCCTATAGTTCTATCGACATTTTAGGGAAAATATAAAAACAAATACCTTATTGACGTTGAAAAATAGAAACTACAATGACAGTTGTAGCGCCAGTTGGCCAACGAATTCTTGCCAGCACAATAAATAAGACGACAGTATGTTTTTTTAACTTACTAAAAGACATAAGGGAGTTAAACTCTTTAGCTTCGTGAGGCGTTTTAGTTCTTATAATTATTATGGATTACGGAATGAAATACCAGTATCAAATTTATGGACTTTGTTGGCATATAACAGTGACCAATTCAGAATAATTCGTGATTGCCGGTTGCGTATGCGTTGATGTAACGCGGCCCACTTCTGGCCACTGCTGTGCATTCACTGTCCCCAATACGTGGCCTTGGAAGTCGCAATCGAAGAAACCACCGTGTCAAGGCTGTTTCATTGTCTTAGTTGAACTTTACTTAATGAATAATTTATAATTGCAATTTAAATTTTTCTGTTTATAATTAAAGGAATAAGCCAATCTTTGTTATATATTTTAAAAGCTATTTCCTTGTGGTCTGGTTTTTAGTTTTGTTAGGAGAAATTATTTTTGTCTTGCCGAGTATCTAAACCTGCTTCTCAGTAAATTACTAACTAATACTGAACATATTTAATTTTTGTCTACCCTACTTGTTTAGTTAGTAGGATTTAATATCAACTTTCGACAAATATTGGGTTTTTAAAATATATTATTTAATTTATTACCTATTTAAGTACCTACACTGTTTTGTTTTTTAAGAACTTTGTTAAGTAGATTAAGTATCTACATTGTATGAAAAGAGCGTTCATCCCTAACACAGGATCTAGAACTTAAAAGAGATGTACAATGTAGTAAAATGTAGAATAGACTATTTACCTAATAAAGAAATTTTGATTTTGATATTTCTTAGAATTATAATTTACTAGGTATATTTTTAGTTAAGAAAACTTAGCTTATTTGATGCGTTTATTTGGATAAGAGTTGGTTTAAGACTGACACAAAAAGCAGTGAACAATATTTTACTCAAGTGAAATCGCGTTTATATAAAAATGCTAAATGATATTTTTAATGTTATTTGTAGCTCGTAAATACGTCATTAGGAATACAGCTTAGTAGATTAATACAGTGCTTGTATTGCATAACACTGCGGCAACTTTCACTTATCTAATCACACTCCCATCCATTCAAGTTATTACTATGGAAATAGCTATGTATTTTCAACACCACAATGTAGTTTCCTGTACAAATCACTATAGTTAAATTGATAGTTAAAAAAGTATGTTTTACATTATATACATAGTACATACGAGTACTATATACATACTACATACGAGTAGTTACTTTACCCACTTCATTCTTAGTTGTGATAGAAGTGCTGGAATACAACGTAAAAATTTAGCGCATTTCAAAAACTTTAAGGTCCTTAGCGAAAAAAATATGTTATGATGATCAAGTAATGCGCAGAAGTCGTTTATTTTAAAGAGATGTGCGGGCGCAAGCTCTTCCCTCGTGACAGGTGATCCCTTATTCTTTTATAAAATGTCTTGAAGATCAGCAAGTCAAAATAATAAGTCGAATTAAATTTTGTTGTCCACAATGCTGTATTAAAAGTAATGTTATTTAATTTTAATTATTTTTACAGCCAGTACAAACGTTCTCCAGGCCAGGCCAAAGAATTGTACCTTCTCAGCGTATTCCTAGGGGATATCGTGGGGTCACCGCAACTTTGTCATCAGCTGGGAAAGCGGCGAGGCTGCGATGATTCCTTACTTAGATAGTACTTACGTTAACTAGGTGTAATAATAAATTTACTGTCATGTGATTTATAGCATACTTAAGGATTAAAACGTGTTTTGTCACAATTTTACAGTTGACGTCTGCTATTATGTTAGCACATATTGGCAATGTAATGAAAAACTCAGTCGCTTGGATCCTCCCTTTTCCCTTAAACAAATAAAAATTATATTTTTTCATCAACTGAACATCAACAGAATTTTATCCTGTAATTTTCTTTTAAAATAACAATTTGGCTATTGCTTATAAAAGTCCGAAAGAACTAGAATTCCGATTATGCAGACATGTTAAAAATATTAATAAATTGTGATTATATAGGCCTGCTTCGTCCAAATTTATATAAGTTATATTTTTTTTGTTATGGACGTAATGTTATGACAAAATACTTAAAGTATCTACTTGTTGTCTTAATTAAAATAAGTTTGCGAAACTCGTACTGAGAACATATTTGCTGTACATTTGTTAATTGTTAATGTGTTTAATAGTTTATAAGTTTAAATGTTACCACATCAATTCATGTGATTATTAGGTTGTTTGAACATTTACCTTTATTTGTTAAGATCTTTTATGATAAAATAATTAGTGTTATCTTCGTTGAAATCGTACACATAGATCATAATTTTATTGTTTAAAATCCGTGCAAGATTTTTAGATAGGTCGCTTGGAAATTCGAATTTAGTTTGAAACATTGCAATTATGTGGTTGGCTTACTGATTAAATTTTGTATAGTTAATGTTACATAGTTATTATATAAGCAATTAAGCTGCGCGCTTATTAAGTTACCTCTAATGATAAATTATAAGAAAATTCGGAGATTAGTAATAATATCGGTTTTAATATCTCGTTACTGTAATTATAATAAAAAAAAATATTGGACCATAGTTTGTACCGGAAGTTATTATTTAAGTGTTTTCACATTTTATATATTTGGTATTAAATAAATATTTACAAACGTAGAAGTAGAGACTGTAGGGATCTTTTATATGTAACATCCAATACATTTTTGGCATAGAGGAGTCTAATATAGCACTAAGTCTTGTCTTTAAGAACTTAAGGGATTTGTATGTTTGTTAATGTTTTTCTCAACGCTGTCCATCTTTGTGTCCGTAGTATGAGTTCAAGGGCGGATGAAGAGGATCCCCTCATGAAGGCATTAGGACGTAGGCATCAGGATATGGACTGGATCTTCTCTTGTATCAATACATAACAATTCATATGTAACTAAAAAAAACTAAAATAATATTAGATAAAATCTACTTAATTATTTCGATTATACTTTTGTTTTTACGAATTTATCACCAATGACGTGTTCTTACTTTTGTTAATATATTAATCAAATAATTTGTATGAACTGTATTTTATGATTATATCTTTAAATTGTTTTGTTTTCCGTGAATTCTTTCTTTGAGTTGCCAATTGCAGCAAGTTATGGGTGCAAGGTTTTTATATGGTCAATGTGAAATACATGGAATAATTATACAATATTGTTTTAATTTATGCATATTTTCAGCTTCAAATTGTCCTCAAATATATAATTTATTGTCGCTTAACAAACACAAAATTACAGAAAATGGCATCCCTACAAGGGTAGGAATGAAAAATACTAACGTATATAACTATTCACGTCAAATAAAACATACGATAAAAATGTGAATTAAATTAATACTCCTGAACCTGCACCTGCAAAATATTAAGCGATATACCCCTACATGACTAGCAGTATATTAAAAGTTATTACAATGTATTTATTATGTTAAATGCCAATTAAATAAAACTGTTATAAATGTTTACTTTAATAATATCTTTTATAAAATTGTTATTGTATTTTTTACAACAAGGCTAAATCAATTTAGTAAGTTTAACAAATATAACAAAATTTAACAATGAACGTTTTGCATAACACGTTATACTTTAGCATAATAAAATTCTAAATAGAGAATTCAACAGAGATGTCAAATTAACCAGAAAAATGTATCTTTAACAAAATTTAACATTGAATGATTATCGTTTTGTATAAGATGTTATTTTTTATAAAATTACAATTAATCCACTTCTAAAGAAGTTATGAAAAATACAAAAAAGAAGATAACAATTATTATTTGCGCGTTATACTTTTGTTATGTATTACGGTCTTCAAATGATTTTTTTGTTCGCTCTAGAGCGTCATCTGTACGATAGTACTATAACTAAGGCAGCCTACGAACACGATCGCTAATAAGCTTTCCCTTTAATATTATCTGAGTGTTATTATGCTACATTGGCAACGAAGTTTAAATGTCCCTCAACAGATGGCGCTTGTATAAGTAAGCTTACCTTTTCATAAACATTGTAGAACATGTCTGCGGTCTTCCGCGCTGCACCCGTGGGTGGCGCCGGGAGCCCCGTTACCCCCGTGGACTTGCGGGGGGTGTCAGTTTCGCGCCCCGCTCAACGGCGGGGTGGTCGTTGTGGCGGGCCTGGATGGCCCTGGGTTTAGTAGGTGCTGTGGAGCGTCTTCGCACTCTCAGCACTCGTTGTTGTGTGTCGGTGGGGCTGGGTCAAACCACAACGGGTGAGACCCCCGGTTGACCCGAGGGAAGCCCAGCGAGGGACCTGCGGAGATTGTAGAATTAGCACTATAAATATGGCTAGTAAATATTTTCAACAAATGGCGCTTATGTAAATTAATTTCTTTGAATAATAACAAAATGCTGAAAACTTTAGGTTTAGTTTTATTATTAAAAGTGCATATAAATATATATATATATAAATATATATATATACTAGTAACTCGAATTACTTCGTAACTTACATATCAATAACCAGGATAGAAGTTATTAATTGAAAAATTCCCTTTCTGTAATCGCATAGGCGTTCCGGGAAAATATCGAGATTGTTCGGGCCCTGCAGCCGATTGCACAGTCTAGCCATTCTATTTAATGTAAAGGAACACCAAAATCAAGCGCTTTGTGGAAATAAAAAAATGTATCCGATTATTTGCAATGTCTTAAAACTTTAAACTTCAATTTAGACAAGATTTATGCTTGACATACCTCATGTCGGCAGATCCCTGCGACAATGAAGTGGCTTTAAATGGTAATGCTCTAGGCCATCGCTACACCACGTTAAAGAAACCTTTCATACGGCGTTTTTCTGAGATCAAAAGAAAACTGTCGATGTGAAGGTGGAAGTTTAATTAACCGTCTAAGGTAACTCCAGGTCACTAATGTGATTAATTTCGTTTAGGGCGTTGCTATCGATGTAGTATGTTGTTGAGTTCGTAACGATAAAATTGTTTTTATAAGTTTTGATTGGGCTGCTCTTAGTATATCCACTTAGTAAAAAATAATTATCTGAATTCTGAGGATCACAAAATAGTACCTGAGTAAAGATTAAAGAATAAGAAATTAGACAAAAATGGCCCTATCAGTTAAACGTCTTACGTATAGGATAGAACACGAATCTGTGATTCAACCAAATCTAAGTTTAACAAGACGTTTTTCTTGTATAACTTTAATTAGAAATACCAAACAATTATATCTCCACTATCACGAGAGTTATACATAATATCCGCTTAACACTTGCCACACTAACTGAATTCTTGCCGGTGGAAGGAAGTGTCCACTGTCATTAAACCAACCGCTTAACCACCATCTTTAACTTCCTCAATTAATGTAATTCCTTCTAGTTTTTCTTTATTACTATCACTTGTCTTACGTAGGATTAAATTTACTTTTAATTTGTCCATGATTTTTATTAACAGTTTGAGTCTTCATTTTATTACGGTCTGTTTAAACTCCTATACTCAACCTATTTAAGGAGGTGTGTTTAATACACGCCGTCGATTTTTGGGAGTCGTGTAGGGTTACCTCACATTACGAATTCCGCCAGGGTTCGAACACGGAACTCTGAGGTCAGGTGGGAGGAGGTTAAGGTAAGATTTGTGTATGTCTGTTTCCCGTATATAATAATTATAAAAAAAGTGCATGCGTACACAGTACCTAAGTTAGAATTGAAACTTCCTTGTAAAAGTGTTATTAGGTAAAAGCCCCAACAGATGATCATGTACCAGTCTATGATTACTCCATATATTTGTATATCTATGTATATTAACACTGTTTACACACTGTATACGTGCTAATGATAATATAAACAAATAAAAAATCTTCGTTTACTGCACAAGTCGTACTGTGACAGAATTTCCATTAAAAGTTCTAATATACTACTACTACTACTAAACGAATACATCAACCAATAGCGTGTATTTTTTCTCGATCTCCCTATTTCACTCTCTCTCACTCTCTCAAGTTAATCTACCCAGCCTACCATTACCTATTTACACACATACTTCCCAGTATAATAAAATCGGGACACTTATTATTTGTCAAATGATGCAACAAAATATTAAATAATTATTTTTTGATAATTATATGTCTTTGAAGATTAAATTTTGTTAGATGTATCCTGTTTTCGGTTACCCTCAAAGCAGTTCATTCTGTTTGATCAATCAAATGCTTGATAAATGTTTTTTCTCATAGCCCATCATATACTGGTGTAATCTTGCTTCCATCACGTTATATAAAGGTTTGTGCAAGATCGTGATTGTTTGAAGGAAATGTTTTTGCAATCGATAAATAATAATGTTTGTCTTATGACCATTAATCACTCGTAAAGCATTCTAAATATATTTTTATTCCTAAATCATAACACTTTGAATTCATTTCGTTATTTTTTACATTTCAAAAAAAGTTTTCAATATTTTCAAAGTTGCTGTTAGCCTTCAGGCTAAGGTGCGAAAATCCTGACGTTGAGATCGCACCAAAATGGGTTGATGATTTTCTGAGTCCGAAATACTTATACGGTGAAGTAATATTTGCCCATTGACTTTTTGCCCATTGACTTATCTGCACACAGTCTTGGTCAGAATTAAAAGTTCTTAACTAGAGGTATATAAGTAAATTGTTAATTTGTGAGAAAAAAACATTATTCGTTAGCTTGAGAATTAGTGATAAGATTGTTTTCATTCGGTTATTGTGAGAAAACAATTAGACAGTAATAAGATGATATGATTAAATATTTAGCGTAACGTTTATATTTCCAAATCGTGAGTAGTATTTGGCATAGAGATTTGCATGCGCACTATTACCTATATTTTATTTCATTGGTGTTAATTAATTTTCATAATATATTAAGGGTTTTAATTTCAATTATATTATATATAATAATAAAGGATTATAATATTATAGATAAAAATATTGTTGTTTTTAATAGTTACGTCATCCACAAACATTTCAGGAATAATATTAACAGAAATTACTTAATATATATCTATACTACTATTATAAGGAGGAAAGATTTGTATGTTTGTAAAGATTAATCTGCAAAAAGTTTAGAACTGATTTTAACTACCTTTCACCTTTAGATTGTCACATTAAGTCTGAGTTACAAAGACTATATTTATTTTCAAAATAATAATGTTTAAAGAACTTTATTTCTCATTACAAAACAGAAATATTTTATTTACACGAGAAACAATATGAATATGTATATATAATAAGAGCGAGATACACGTCGCCATTGGCCGTCACAATTTTAGTTAACTATGTTCAATCTAACATGCATCTTTACTTCCTTTTTGAATCTGTCAAACACTCCAATATTCCGAATTTGAGATGGTAATTGATTAAATAAATATTATCATCATCATCCGCCGGCACTAAGTACCTCCTGCAATAATCATCCACTAGTCTCAATCCTTGGCGACTCTCTTTTAGTTCGTTTTCTTTTTCATCAATCTTAGTCGGTCGATGCGATCCTTCCATCACTTCCTTTCCTTTTTCTGGTGTGGCGTTCTGAATTTTCATGCTGTGGTCACGTATTTTAAAAGCTCCATGCAAAAGCTCAATGTCCAGCCATCCAAAGCCGAGACTGGCCGGTAGTCTTCCATAAAGACGATGTTGTATGACCGTAAAATATGTTGCAGTAAGTAACATCGTAACAAATAAATATTACCATACAGTTTGTTACGCATCTCCATCTGTAATCTACCTAATACTTATCGGTAATAAGTGAAACAGAGCGTAATTATACACTAGTAATTAGGTGCTTGTGGTTTCAGAATATAATGGGACGTTCAAGAAACAAGGATGCTACAGAAATGAAACTGCTATTTAATACTTAACGTAAGTGATTTGCGATAGAAATTAATTTGGTACAGCGTTTCATTTCACGACTTTTCAGTGTTCAGTGCGAGTTTAAATAAATAATCTGTTATGTTTGAAAATCGAGGGAACGGAAAAGGGATGATCGTCTCAAAACGATGCACCGACCAGGTATCACAAAACCTTTTCCATTAATACATTAAATTTAACTTTGTAATTTCTCTTCTAATGTAATGATGTTTGTAAAATATACGTTTTTTTAAGCTTGCATATTTAGAATTTATAAATAAATATGTAATTTACACTATACATTTATCGGCAACATGGCTATTAATTCTTCAATTTAATATAGATACAAAATAAAATAAATCTTTCCTATTACACGGTTGAAATACTTTACTCAATGAAGCGATAGTTGTTTAGATCAAGACATGATTGGAACTCCAGATATCAAAGCTTTATTTAACGGGACATTTAATTTCGTTCTGTTTAGTTTAACAAGATAATAAATTGGTATAAAAAGCCTGTTGAACAAGATATTTCAATTTTGTCAATCTAATTATAAGCGGCAAACATAAGGGTCGGTCATATTTGATTTGTACCTAAGTTTGACAGATAATATTGTTAAGTCAATGGTTTCTAGTTCCCATTTCCGTTGTGACTGTTAAAAAGGGCATTTTTAAAGTATCACATGTGGTCCTTATACGTTTCGTAAAAGTAAATAGTTATGACGCCTTGACTAGTTCTCATTAATTTTTAATATTTATTTAATTCATAAAAATACATTAACTATCAGAGTAAGAAGGCAATATGATCATGTTGTTTTTTCAACATAATAAAACATTTAAACTTATACATTACACTTTATACATAAGATAGACAGTTTCTCTACTGTGAACTTATTCTGCCCACATATAAAGGTATAAGAAGCAATGATAAATTACTGTTGGTTTAGTCACGACCTAAAAGGCCTTTGTACAAGAGTATTCCTAAATCAGCCCCTCTACGTAGAAAGTGAATGCGCCAGCGCTGGTCATCCCGAAGCAAAAGGCAAGCACATGCGGCTTGGCGGTAACGCGCAACGTACGCCGCCGCAAAATTCCAATTTTGGATTTTAAAAACCGAATTCTTTTCCTTTTTCTTTTAAAAGTGCCAGTGACTTAAAATGGAAACGAAGGTTTTATTTATTCTCGGTAAGTTATTTTTTTTATACGGAACTATTTAAACAGAAACAACAGATCCATTTCTAAATAAAAACTTTTAGTTTTACGGTTTGTTAATAACAAAATTAAGACTATGTTTAACCATGCGTCGCGCCTACATTCAACACATGGAAGATATATGAAAAAAATTCAAAGCATCGAACAGTAAAGAGATTTTAAAAAAAGAACACCAACACTTAAAATTAAAATATAACCACAGATTAAATACTTTCCTTTTTCAAAACAGAGTAATTAGGTCAGCGTCGATCAAATGGAGTGTGTTCAATCAGTGGAAAATGTGCGGGAAAGTTGGCAAATTATCTAAATTCTACACTAGAGATGTAACCACATTTTATTCTATTCAATTAAGATTTGTTATGAAAGTTATCTCTCCTTCACCACATAATTAACTTTATTGCTGTGTATTTGCATATTAATTTTGTTGTGTATGGTATTTTGTGCCCATTAAACGCGTGATCACGGGCTTATGGGTTCTGTATGTTTTCAATCGTTTTTCTAGCTATTCAGTTAATTTTTAGCTAGTTTAATTTTTTGAATATATAAAAGAAATCTTTATAGATTTATCCATTGCTATTTAGTCGGTTTATAATAAAAAATATTCTTTTATTAACTCGGTTTAAAACAAAAATTATTCAATTTGGCATGGGATTGCGTAACATTTTAAATAATGTTGTAATACGTTAATCAGTCGTTAATACATTTTCAATAAAATAATACTATGCCATTGATTGAATATAAAAAAAATATATTATTTTATGTTAACAGTTAAAATAAGTATATATAATTCTTTTTCAAAATCATGCCAACTCAATAATTAATATAAATTTATATTGTAGAAATCCTTTGCAATATCTAATAGTTGTCACAAATAACATAAATACCATTTTCAATAAATTATTCGATGATTCCCAGTTATTCACGGATGTGCGGCTCCGAGTATGTAACAGTGAAAACGAGAATACAGATAATTAATTATGTGGTTTTTGCGTGATTCACGTGTTTAGACGAAAGTTATATTTTTAGTCTGTATCGGGATTCTAACGAGCAAGGAAATTGCGTGGCAACAATGACAAGTAACTGTATAAATGACAATCTACTTCCAAAGAGAACGTTTGATTTGTTTTTATTGAATATAGCATATAGGTACTTTATATAGATAATCAAAGTGTAACAAAAAAAAAAGTATATTAATTGGCAGCAGTAGGTTGTCTATTTCTGGTGCTGTCTAATTTTGTTATAAATTTTGATTACGAACGACGGAAATGTATTGTTGTGTGTGTTTTTTATGTAATATACTTCATATATCAAATATACGCCTTACAAGGCACTATTGTAATAGGACACGATAATGAAATGTGCAGAAAAAGTTTACCTTGGCAACTAACACCACAGACCACGTAGAGATTTATCACAGTATAATCTTTAAAACCAGCGAGTGCTTGAAAAGCTTACTAAGCAGGTCATATATGTAAATATGTAACTGCCCTACGGTGCGTAAAATTTATTGTAATGTGCGGCCGATGTAAATTTTAAAACTCTACTTACCTAGTTTTAATTCTCATCGCCCAAGAATTTATTTATTTATTAAGGAAACTAACCATATATCTCTATACAGGACAAAATCTTAAAACCTAAATAGGAATACATTGGACATATCCACAAAAAGTTTCACTTATATAATACAAAGCAAAACAAAACATGACAGTCCAAAATTCATAAAATAGGAGAACGACAAACATACTAGTAGCTATAATAAAGAAAAAAGATGAATGTCTTCGGACATCAATAGTTTTAACTTATTCTTATGGGGTCGATATTAGTGGCACAACCCAGAACATATGTTGAAGACACACACACATAAGTACATAATATAGTTCAACGACTAACATAGACATTTAATTGAAGGTATTTTTATATTTTGTCAAGACTGACACACTGCATTATTCGTTTAGTTATAACGAAAGAAAGAAAGAATAAATCATTTTCATAAAAAGACAAACATATCGAACAATCTCTTTTTTCAAACTTAACTCACTAATTTTCACTGGATATTATTTTGGATTGAGTTATATACATTGAACCAGTCAACATTTTTAACAATTATTAAAAAAGTATTTAATGTATTATTCAAGAACAGTCACTAAGAAGTATTTTCACAGTTCATAATTAATATATTTATTGTTCAAGCTTTTGGTACCCATACTTATTTATTTTCTAATAAACAAGAGTAATCACCATCAATGAATCAGACAGATAAATATAGCCTTGTTAAAGTATTTTTTATTATTTATGGCTTTTAAGTTACTAAAGGAATTGCAGTAGGTATCGTGCATATCCCTAAATTTCCTTCGTATGCACAGCTCCGGAGCAATTGTTAGTTTTAAATAAATGTCAAGTACTTGTGACTGCGCGGGGTCTTTGAGATAAATGCTTTATTCGATTGAACCATTGTTATGAGCGGACAATAGACAAAGTTTAAAGAAATCCTATTTGATTGTTTTCACTAAATCCACTGTTGTGCTTATTTCTTTAGGTTTTTATTTAAATTAAGTGTATTTCTTAAATAAGTGTATTAAGTTTTATTTGCACGAAACAGCAAGCAAAGATTCTCAAATAACGATGATAATTATTAAATCAAAATCAGAATTACATTCAATATACACGCCACAAATTTTCCCGTATCATCTGGATGTTCGTCGTTCTGAGCATTTTTACCACCAATATCCAGTTGCCTGCTGAAGTATTTCCGAACAATTTCGACTTACCTTTAAGAACAGAGCGTGCCAATTCTCAAAAGACCGACTACGCACTTGTGATTCCTCCTGCAATGTCACTTAACATGAGCCTCTATTTACGATTTTATTTCTAAGGAAGTGCAATAAAACGGCTGTATGTAATGTTGTATCTAAACCAGTCCTGGTTTCATAAGGCTGAATGTTTATTTTTGATACCTGAACGCAAAAGCGGGAGACTCCTTTTGCTTTCGAGGGGTATTACTCCCTGGATCTCAGAGCAGCAGAGAGGATGCCTAGTTTGAGTTGAGTCCCCAATGAAAAAATGTACCCAATGAACCAAATGAAGTGTGGGGAATGCGCAAATAGCATTTCTCTCGGGTTTGAAAAACATCTCTAACCGAGTGATAATTAAGCATTTTATTGGCAAACGATTTTTTTAATCTATCCAGTATATTTGATTTGTTACAATACAAATAGTTCATTTTAAATTATATTAGTTTGTGTAAAATACATATATTCCCACTGTTATCGTTCTTGTAAGGCAGCAAGTGGTTAGAGCAATATTAATAACGCTGTCCCCTGGGCAACATCACGTGGAGTGGACAAATTGGAGTAATTGCTCACCTGTTACCTACAATTCGTCTATCATATATTAACAAATTAAACTTTTATGTTAATGTTTACATAATATACAAGTTAATCTGAAAATAATTGTGCGAGATTTAAGAATAAGTTTTTTTTTCTGCATCATGTTAGTAAATTCCAAATTATATTTTCCGATGTAAACACATTACTCGTATCTCAGTGGAAACTTTAGGTTTTATTTATTGAAATCTGAGCTTACACTAATGATTAAAGGTGTGAAAAAAACATCTAATATGTAATTGTAAAAAGAGTAAATTTGGTAAGGTATTATGATAAAAATATACCACATCGCTCAATTTAAAAGATCATATGCCGCGTGGTCTATGCCGCGTATCACAGCTTATTAGTTATTAGTTAGTCGGTTAGTACTACCTAGTACTACTATTAAGGATAGGAGATAAGAAGTATTTAGAAGGTTAGTCTTAATAAGTGATTGTTATTATTTCTAGTTGACTCTGGCGACCACAACCACAATTAGCAAGATTACTTCACTATTACTTTGAATATTTTTATTATTTTGTGTCAAGCACAAAAGTTTTGTGTAGTGAAGTGTAAGCAAGCAAGATTCAAATAAAGGAATAAATCTGTCAGGCACGAAATCTATTATTCCTGTCAGAAAGAGCCAAGAAATATTAAAAGATCTGTCTAAGCTATATGGGTACCTTTATTTAGTATCTGTAATAAAAGTGCATAAAACATTATTCTGATTCATTAAATATCCACTGAGCACAATTTTGTCATTTGCTCAATATTCCGTAAAATGTTCCGTAAATCGTACAATATTCTCGGGTCGGATTTCCAATAATTCAAATATATCCGGTTTCAATTTCCGCGCTCTTTGTATTTTGGGGACACATAACATTGTGTTTAATATAAAATATCGTTGAAAACGTACGATGAATTGCATTATCCAATTATTTATTCTCGATACATTGTTTCATTGTATACAATAATAAAAAAATTCATAAACTATAATTAAAGTTCTTAATTTACTAAAAAGACGCAATGCATAGAATATCTTCTAAATAGGTTTAACTCCAGTTTTCTGGTTGCCTGTAAATTTTTAAGATTTCAAATATCCGGACATCATGACATCTGGAAAGTATCCCTTAAAACAAAAAGTATTCGTAATAAAGGATGATATTGTAGAACATACTTTTCAAAATCCACCAAATTGGCAACCACAACCTATACATTTAGAATTGAGCTAAATATATAAAAAAAACAATTCTAATAATAACTATAAGTGAACGAAGTGGTTAACGGAGTCGGGAACAGCTAAAACACGACGTAAATCGATTGATCAAACCCAGATCGCAAAAGCACAATGTTCATATTATCCACATCGCAACCGCTCAAATTGATTCACGTGAAGGAAAATCTTGGGAAAATTGACATGCATGCTATGTATCTTAGATGGTTTATAATGGTCTGAATATGGTGCCTAGACTTCCTTGAACTGCTTCCGACTTGTTCCAGTGGCGTTACCAGCTATTGGTCTCTGCATCGCGAGTTAAACCACCAAATGCTGTATTCTGGGATATAGAGGGTAAAAATACTCCATATAATCTTGAAGTACTTTGCTCAGTAACAATATAAAGACCTCGCAAATTTAATCGCAATTTAGATCACAATGATCTTTCACACATAATCATATTTCCGTTAAGAACAATGCAGGTTGGTTTACTGGTACATTGTATGATAGCGATCGTTCCCATAGCGGGCCTTACGCATTGTGAAACCGAGTTCCTGTTTATGAAATTTGTTACGACTTTCGGTAATTTGCTAAAATTACTAATTATGACCACAACACCGTATAATGTGGTTCTGGCTAAATTATGTTTGTTCCAGATATGAACGCCAGAGTTTTAGATAACTCGCCTTTAAAGGATTTAATTAAACGGATAATTAACACGTGTCTGGATCATTCATTACAAAGATCTGCAACATCAAATCAAATCAAATTTAACTTATATATTTAAATTAATCGTATAATTAACTATTAATTAACTATTCGTTCTTATAGATATAGAACATACATACAAAATTAAGAAACAAATATTCAAACTCGCACTTAAGATTATGTCCGATTATAATTGACCTATGTATTTCAACGTAAGGCGCCTTATTGTAAACCTCTTTTGAAATTGTCATAAATGTTTCGAAACAATAACGAACAGAAGCTTTAGAAATTTAATAATAATAATAATTTATTGTTTGTTTCACAGAAAAAGTAAAGAATGTATCTTTTCAAAAACCGTCCGTGTCCCATTTCAAACCTCAAAAGAGGGTTAGGCCATTATCCTTACAACCTATGCCAATACGATAATGTCGAGAAACATTTAATAAAATTTGAGGAACATAAAAACATTTGAGTACTTCTAAAGGGTTCATATATTTAAATGTGTTCAAAGCTATTCAACTGTCTGTACACGTCATTGTGAACCTAATAAAGTACAGACGAGTATAAAAAACATTTTACGAGCAAAAAGTGAATGTAAAAAAATTCTCACGAACAAAATAGGAATGTCTTAACGCCCGGGACGTAATATAAAGTGGTAATAGACGAAAGGCTGTCAGAATATTCATTTCGCGCCTTTACAGCTGAAGGACACGTTGATATAACGGGTAAAAATATCATACAAGTCACACTGCGTTTTCTCCGCAATTTAATGTGAACATAACTTAATAAATAGGTAAGATATATTTTTGATACAAATCCGAGTATTATTTTTATTACAAACTTCTGGTGCGTTTGACTGGACTTACGTCAGGTTCTTTTTTTTTATTCGTCTCTCTCAGCCAAATTGTCGATTTACAATCCTAAAAATGCTCCGAATAGGGACATTAGTAACAGTGTAATTATCTAAAATAATTTTTATATAGGTACGTCAAATTTAAAGGGAAGTTCAATAAGCTGGAGACAGTTCTGTTTCAAATATTTTCAGTTAATCAAATCAAAAATCATTTTTTCACGTAGGGAACACAATGTACACTTAGGTATGAACGTCAAACGTAAGATAAAGACTTCATGATAACTTTTGTTTATTCGAACAGCATTTGCCTACTTTACCGCCTGGTTCGACAGACTTGGTAGGAATTTTAGAATTTTGAATAACACTTTATTATGATAAATAAAAAAATAATGAAACATTTTAACCCGTATAAGAATTTAATACAATGCTGTGAACAATTTGGTTCCTAGAAATGGAATTCACGTGGATTTTAGTAAAGCATTTAATTACACGAATTTCTCCGAATTTATAATTGTGACAATGAAATACAATTCCGTCCTTAAATTAAACTATTCATAAATTATAGTTTAAACTTTAGTAGCTGCTCAGGAAATACAGATATAGCTAATTCGGAGGTCGAACATTCAATTTCCGATGAAAAACCCCTTAAGAAATTTCTAAGAATGCTGTAAGATGTAGACGTCTGCATATTGTCAACAAAGCTTTACTTTATTTTTACAAGACGGTGTTGGCCTTGTATCATAAGAGTGCGACTCTCAACATTTAGATCCTCCCTTCGAATCACGGCTATGCAACAATGAACTTTACAATTAAACTGCTCCTACTGAAGGCACCGTACCGTATTGTTTTAAAAACAAAGGTGGATGGTAAGCCTAAAACCTTTTTACAGAAAGATCAAATTCATTTAAAAAGTTCAATTTGATGCCAATAATATTAATTAAACACAAGTACTTAAGGCAATTTCTGCCGCGCACCACCACTATGTGGAACCAGCTGCCGTATTACCGAACCAATTCAACTTAGAGTCCTTCAAGAAAAGAGCATACCAATTCTTAAAAGGCCGGCAACGCACTTGTGAGCCTTCTCGCAGTGCGAGCGTCCATGGGTGGCGGTATAACTTAACATCAGGCCTTCTGTAACATAAAAAAATACCGATGTACGTTACAAAAATTAACTAACAATTATTTCAATAAACAGATTGTAAACCAGTTATTAGGTTAAAGTTGAAGGAGGATTAAATCGAGTTCAATTACCATACACACAAACCTATCGGCATTGAATCTAAAAGGAAACTACACCTTTCAAATTCAACCACACAGAGTAAATAACCTTAAAATTTGATTTGGTATATTTAACGGTTCTTAAATTTTGTATATACAAACGTTTTTTTTTTCAAATTTAGAAACAATTTAAATGAAATGTTTAAAATACACAAACGAAAAGCAAAATACGAAATCTATTATCTTTATTTAGAAAAGAGCGTACCAATTCCTTAAAGGCCGGCAACGCACTCGCGAGCCCTCTGGCATTGAGAGTATCCATGGGCCGCGGTATCACTTAACATCAGGTGAGCCTCCTGCCCGTTTGCCCCCTGTTCTATAAAAAAAAAGGAATAACACCTTTAAACATTAAAAATATATAAAGAACTTTATTCTCATTATTAAAGTTACAATTTTTAAAAACTTAACTATGCACGTCGTCGGCATCGGACAGAAATTTTAATTTTGTAATTTAGTCTTCTGAGTGAACGAATGTGTGATTTCCAGGTCCTTTTAGATGGATTTAAGACAGTAATGTTTATTTTATTAGCATCATTACATAATGGCAGACCCGCACAGTTTTCTAATTTCTTTAAACAATTTGTGCGCGGCTTTAAATAAAAACAAATGAAACAATTAAATTCAGACACTTCATTCAAATAGTAATCCTATTACGAATTCAATGGACAAAGTATTCAAATTATAAGCGCATTACTTGAATGTACGTAAATAATAGAAGTCTCTGAAACAATCACAGTTTAAGGCTGTCTAAGTTCACACAATTGTGCCCGTTCACCGTTGAAGGCACATTTTAAATCACACAATAATATCTTTTATAAAAATACATATTCTAAAAATATTACAAATAAGCTCCTCCATTTTGATAATTCATAAGGTCTCTTTAACAAAATATAAATAAATGAGTCATTGTTACTTTCAGATGTTTTTAGTTTGGATTTAAATATTATACGTATATTGTTTTAGACTTTATTTTATAATTGCAGACTTTAAAAACATATATTAGCGAACCCAAAAGATGTTGTCTAGTCAAATTTCCTAAACACAAACACAAAATCCGGCCATCTATCAATTTATATATATAAATGCTTGTTAGAGAATGACCTGCGAAATATATAAACGAGAAAATAAATCTATTTTCCATATCTTGATCTAAGTTAGTACGTACGTAATATCCTATGGGCCAACGTCAACTCAGGCTTCCTATTACCTTATAATACAGCCTTCTATTAATACGTTGGCTAAGCAAGCTACATTAATAGTACATATTCCAGGAATTATTTTAATCTCTATTTCCACAGATAGTCGGTTAAATCTGTCAGTATCTGTAAACAAATATTTTTATACCTTAAGCATGCATCATATGATGTAATCACGACTCATTAAACAACTTAATGTAATTCATATTGGAAGAAAATTTAAATATTTAATATATGATTTTGTACTGAGAGACAATACTCTGTTTAGCTGATGAGTTGTGCTTGCTTCTTCTTCATGTATTACACATATTATACCCATAGTAAAATACACATATAACCTTATTTAAAAACTTATTTAATGAAAGCCCGTCAGATAAATGATAATTAATTTTGTTTGGAACAAAGGGTACGAAACGTATGGATTTTAATTTCGATTTAGGATCATCGCTTTACCAAAGTTAGGGTTAATGTAACTTGATTCTCAAATATAATTTGTTATAATTACTTTTTAGATTTTGCTATGGATTAAAAAATCATCGTCAATTACTAGTTTTAAATTATGTCACAATTCCCATAACAATACGATTGGCTAGCGGTACACAGCTGTCGTAAAATATTATTTGAAATGAAAGAAGGTAAGAAAAAATTGACCGCATATTACAAACATTATGTTTACCGCTACTATTTTCTTAGTTTCTCATGTCCAAAGTCTATTGAATCTATACTAAGATGGTGAATAAAACGCAACTATATCTTTACTAGACCACCAACGTCAAAATTACACATTATCGACTTGACAAATTTCACAGTCCGTCCCATTTATTGAAAATGACTTTTAAAGTGATTTCCGAAAGGTTAATTATATTTATTAAGGCTTGATAAAACTTACGACATGCTTCATTAGGAAACAGTCTTTGACAGGAGTGAACCAATTAGGTATACAGCATGCCTTTACTGTGCTTAATAAGACTGGTGATTTCATTACGCTTAATTAGATATGTATAAAATTCAAAAGTCTTTTGATATTTTTATCGCTTGAACCGACTACATAAGAGATCAACGCTGTTTGAATTGGGTACATATATAAACCAAGTTTCTAATCGTGTCGCTTGTTTTTCTAAGAATGTTGTTGACCAATCAGAATGAAGCTCGATTCGATTCTTTGATAGTGCATTATCTAAGCGCTAACTATCCAGGAACTGTAATGAGCAAAGGCTCATAATTGAAAAATTTGAACTGCGTGGAAGAAACATTGTGAATTATTTTACTATATTGATATCACATAGTTTCACCTTTATTCGCCGAGAACAACACTCATGTTTGCTTCCTTGAATCTTTTACGTAGTTATATAAAAGATTCAAATTTATTTAATAGCCCCTAACTAGGTTTTAATAACTCCACTTCTTCTCCTATTGCCTCATTTGTACTCTGTTTCTATTTATTAATTAAAAATGATTATGGGTCTTAGCCTCCGTAAATATCTTTTGCCATCGAAATCTATTTTCTGGCTGGCTGGCTGGCTTTTTCGGCTTTTCTTTTGCTAGGTTGTGAGTTAAATAAGGACCTGGGGTTCTGTCGTATGGCATTTGGTGCACATGTCCATGAGCCAGTTGTATTTTATGAATTGAACTATGTTGGCGTTGTTAAGCATGTTATAAAGAACTTTATTGAAGATGGTATTCTATCAAAATAATTTGATAATACAATAATAATACTAATAGTTGCAGTAGGTATTGCACCAATTACTTCCAAACTTGGTACATACGGTAATTGCTAAATAAAACCGAAGATCTTGTATAAAAACAAATTGTCCATCTGTATAGTGATTGAATGTTGCTATGCTATAATAATAATAATAATAATAATAGCCTTTTATTCAGATCAATTAGGTACATGGATTTGTTAAGTTAACATTAAATTCTAAAGATTTATATTATGCTTAAATTTAGTGTAATATTTGTTGTTTTGTTATCTTTCCTAGATCTGTTTGCCAGTCGGCAAAGGCCTCCTCCAACCTTTTCCATTCCTTTCTTTCTTGAGCCACTCTGTTCCATGTGACTCCTGCCACTTGTCTAACGTCATCGTCCCACCTTTTCTGTGGTCGGCCTCTTTTCCGTTCGCCTTCCCTTGGGTACCACCATGTCACCCTTTTGCTCCATTTGTCGTGTCCTCTTACCAGGTGACCAGCCCATCGCCATTTGAGTCTCTTGATTTTGCTTATTACATCGGTAGTTTTTGTTTTGTTCCTAATGACGATTTTTTTAACTCTGTCGGACTTTTTAATTTTTAGCATGCTCCTTTCCATTGCATACTGGCAAGTTGCTAATTTGTTTGAGGTGGCCTGATTTAAGGACCATGACTGACACCCATACGTAAGGACAGGTAGTACGCAGGTGTTAAAAAGCTTACTTTTTAGGTTTATATGGAGCTCTTTATCCTTCATAGCCTCTTTTAGACTCCAGTATGCTATGAAGGATAAAGAGTTGCTATGCTACTTTAATAAAAATAAAAATCACTCTAAAATAAGGGTTCGAAGCTTTCGCTAACCCATCTCATAATCTTAAGTCCATAAAATGGATTCTTTTGATCGACGGATACGTAACTTTTAAAGATCTATACGTTTTATGTCTCTCGTAAAGAAAGTTAATGTTCTTGCAATCGTTTTGAAACCCACTCCTTAGTTACCTTGACACACATTAAATAATAGTAAATAAATCGTATACGTTTAATGTGTATTTTTAAACATGCATTTTTTAATTTTTTTTATAATTAGTTTTGTATTTATTGAACACAATTTAAATATTAATGATGTAACGAAAAAACTAAACGTTTAATCAAGCGCCCATGGACATTTACAATCCCAGAATACTCTCGTGTATGTCTCCAGACTTTGTATGCCCTTTTTTGAATTATTTCGGTTTTTGTAAAGATTAGTTTGATGTTAGAAATTGCCTATATTTTTTACAAATTTAATAAAAAATATTCTAGTAAGATTTCAAAGTATTCTTTCCGGGCTTCCACGCAACATTTCTACTTTGTTGGAGCAATGCTAATACTATAGTATTAAGAAACACATGACTTGCTATTACGCTTGATTAATCTGATAGTTAACGCATGCTTGCCCCTTAAATCCATACTGATTAATTATATTTACAATAACGTTGACATATACTTAATACTGCTAATTGAGATATTATAATTTACATAATTTGAAACATAAAAAAGCGCCGCGTTAATGATATGAAAGTCTTTTAAACGTCAATGTGAATACATAAATCTTGAATTTGTCGAACACAGCCCGTGTTACAATCCTTTTTCGACCTATAATATTTTTTATACAATTGTAAGTAATTGAATTCACATCATGAAACAATATAATTCAAATTTCGAATTTTAAATTGACCTCAAAGGTATTGAAATAACGAAGCAATTTCGTAAATAGACCGTATACGATTGCAGGAACAATTCATAAAATCTGTCAATTGTTATGAATGACTCAAGCGTAATTGACAACTGACTATCTTTAGCAGTTTTTGACATAGCTGTTCTTATATATACTCTATCTATATCGGCATATAAAACAAATGATGTTTAGTTACACAAAATAGTACGACCGCTTCGGGTGTGTGTCCATCTTTAAACTTAGTTCAGTGTTGAAGCCTGCTGGCTTTGAAGTACGCACACTTGAGGCAAAATTTGAATCGATTTCTCACAGATAATACCTATCTTTTCTGGCCTTGAGATGTGGGCTAACGTGTGTGAGAATTGGTACAATGGGTAGCGACCTCGTTGTTACCATTGTTTTAGGTGTACGAATTCCTTCAAATTGATAATTGCAATGTAATTAACAGAAATATTTTCAAGTTATTAATCTTATGATCGTTAATTTACTATTGCTAGATATAACGTAAGTCTTTTGTATCTCGCTTTTGCAACCTTAAAGTAAGTTGACAATGTTGTAATATAGTATATTATCCACACATAATAGCGAATATAATCGATAATAGCAGTGAGGTCGCCCATGCAGCGAAATGCCCATTATAATTCTGAGCTTCTTCTGAGGAGATAGTGTGCCTCAATTAGGCAGGACTTAACGCACAACGGACCAAATGTGCGTCTAATTGAGGAAACTGAGTCCACAGTACTATACTATGTTGAAGAGGCCCTTTAATCAATTGTATTTGTTGTTCTGGACTAACTTACCCTTAGAAATAAAATGTCAACGTATAATATAGAAGTGTACCAATTTTAAATAAGTACACGTGACGAAAAGCTTTCTTTATTTTCATATAATCCTTTTTAGTTGGCATTGTAAAATTTATTTATGAACTATTATTTACTATTTATTTACGAATTTTATGGGTTACATAAATAAATATTAAAATTTATTTATGTAACCCATAAAATTCGTTAGAATTCCGTTTATTCAGTATGCAGAAACGGAAAATAAATTCAACATACTTTATGAGACGGATGAGGGCTGTTACATTTCATGTAACGTACAATCAAACCGCGTAGGGCGTTAATATAAATATAAAATTAATATAAAATTAAAATGTTTACTAGGAACTTTATATGCATATTTCGGAGTCTTCGAAAGTTTTAATTCTATTTTACAATTATTTTTTTGGTTCCGTGGACTTAATTGTGTATGAAGCATACATTCAAAATGTGAGTCAAGTCACTGAAATGTCAGACACTACTTACTTTTATTTGTTTGGTCTGGTAACAACCCTGGTAAATTAGATATTTATAGCCAGATTCGAACTACGCCCATTTGTTTTGTTCGGTAAAGGAGAGTAATCAATTAGAATCCTGCCTTGCTTGCAAAGTATACGAATTATACATTCTTTAATGGGACCCAAAAGGTACCTTCCAATCTTCTCTTTTTTTTGTGTACCTAGGTAGCACTGAAAATGTTAAAAAAAAAACTTAATGTAGAGAGTTTCCAATACTTTTATTGTTTTTTTAACCACTGAGAAAAGCAGTGGCCCATTCATCCTTAGGGGTCTCTTCTATGCCATTTTAAACCAATTGTAAATATAACGAGAAGGGCTTCATTAAGAAATGCTAATCGCAGCCTATCATAGCTTCGTTGTTGAGTAAGCCCACAACGAAAGTCATAATAAATCATTGACCGAAAAATTTCTCGCGTTAGGTTTATTTTCACGTGTAGCAACTTTTAGATTTACCGCAAATTCCAAAAATAAAAAAATAAAAACAAATGCAATACTTGATCAATGCATTAGATCACCAAAGAGTTCTTAAAATAAAATTGAAAAAAGTTTTCATTAGCAATATTTCTAACTGACCAGTTCTAATCATTTTCAGTATAACTCGACGTATTACTCAACCGAAACAAATTTTATTTCGACAAAATCCGAATTAATTTGTTTCGTTTTCATGTAATTTCGTTTAAGTAACTTTGCGAGACGATGTTCTTTAGTTATAAATCGAGTTACTTTTTTTTAACATTATTATTTAAGGATAAAAGTTGTAGGAAGTAGACGTACCAATTACTTCGATATATAACAATTAAAGATATATAAGTATGTTTAAACATACTGTGGTCGTGCCAGACATCCGTTCCATCTTAATGTTAGAGTTATCATATCATATATTATATGTTCACATTATATTTAATGTGAACCTTGTGGACATAAGATGATAACCTGTTTATATCTACGTATAGAAATAGTACCCGACATCCATAACATAAACATGAAACTACAGATAATGTTAAAACACTTACGTGTTTACCCTTTAATATGATTTTTTTTTTCATATACATATCTTGTAATTAACTTTGGACTAGAGCGGATTTCTTTTTTCAAATAATTACTCTTATCTCTAACATTGCACTAGCACGCTTGAGTGATTCATCTTATCTCCACTAATGAGATGTTATCAGACTCTCTATTATTGCTTCGGTATTACGCAGCAATTTTCTTTTATGCCTACGCGGGAAGCTCTTGAAAAATGTGTTTCGATCAGGCACGTTTAATACCACAAGGTTTATACAGTACGAAGGTTTTTGAAATAGAATTAATTCAGCACAGACTATGAAGGAACGTAAAAAAAAGACCTCTTTTTATGTAGATGATATGTAATATACCTTTATTATATAAGAACTAAGTTCTGTTATAACCAATGCATGAAAAAAGTTCCAGTTTTGTCTTCTCATAATTTAAAATAGATTTTTTTCCAGCCAGGTGCGCGCAGACTGTAATTTTCCCACATTCGGTCGTTTGTTATATAAATTGGACATATAATTGTCTTTCACTTGACCGCAATGACACTTTCTCTGTTTATACGCTAGGCTAAATAATAACAGTTTTTTTATGGCAATTTTAAAAATGTGACGAAATCATAAATTGAACATTACGAAACGAGAAAGTTTTTTTTTCACATTTTGTTTGAGTAATATATATAATTAAAGGCTTAGCTTAGCTTAGGCTTGGTCAGTTAACTGTTTTATTGTATACACGATGAATCTGAGAGGTTTTAAAACATTACAAATTCATAAGAGGAATCAAAAGAATACTGGGAATTGTTTGTCTGTTAAATTTTATGACTGGGTTTAAAAAAGCTGTGTCATTAAAAAGTAAACACTTTGTACCACGTAAGTATAAAAAGGAGAAATTCATCTAAGAATTTTTCAAGTCATATTCATAACTAACATTCATTGAAAGCAAACATTTTAGGCTAACGGAATTATTACGGAGAACATTATTATAATTTAAATCCCGAACGACCTTATTGAAAGTTCTGCCATCTCCAAAGATCTTATAAGCCAGTGAATCTAATTCGATTTGCCAAAACACTTCACAAAGGAAAGTTCAAAGTTATACGGAAGTTGTGATTTGCAAGTCTCAAATCGGTCGTTGACATTCGAAAATCAATTGAAGCTTACAAATTGGGACAGTGACTTGCGTATAACCATTTTCGATTGGACCCATATAAATTTTTGTGTATCACTAGCGTCGACTCTTGACAAAATATATACCTAAACCTAATCTAGATATTGGTGATCTGCAATGAATTCCGTCTAGAAAAAATAAACTGTATTCGTGTACTACATAATTAGGATTACATTAATTCAATGTTATTATGTTTAACATTAGACAGATCAGCAACATTAACATGAAACACGATCTCAGGTAGGGTAAGCCCTCCTCCACTTGTCTCTCATCCTTGCCACCATTTTCTAATAAATAGGAATAAAAGGGATATGTTCCGACTACTACGATTCTGAACTTTTCCGGTTAATATACTCTATGACAGTTACTAATAACGTGGTATTCTATTGGTGAAATAATTTTCAAACTCGGTTCAGTGAATCAAAAGATTACCTGTAACATTAATATAGATAAAAGAAATATTGTTGAGACAGCCGAGTATTGACTATTGTCTTTCCTTAAAAACTGATAAATAAAATGTCTTACAATAAATTATGTATTTTATGTATTGCAACAATGTATATTAAAATCTAAGTTCTCATTATTAATTCAGAATGTTCTTGTATATATTACATTATTGACATTGACTTCATCCTAGTGTTTGCCAAAAAGTTTTATAAGATATTCTGATTATTTTTGTCTCAAGGCTGTCTTATCCTTGAATAATAAGCATTTCTGTAGAAATTGTGATTGTACTCTTCTTTGTCTCATGCGCTTTTTTATTAATTGCATTACAGACTAAAAGTAATACATGTTCAAAGAAAATATCTTCTGATACTATTAAGTATTTACATAACATTTCTCTTAAAACATGGCAACATAAGATGTAAAAAAATTTACTAATACGTGTCAAACGACAATCCAGTTTTTTTTAATAACAATGTTCTGTGGAAGACAATTGTCATACTTTGCTGTGACAATTGTCTTCTTGCCTTTCCCGCCATATGAAAAATATAACAAAAACTGTGACTCAGACGCGAATGGCCAAGTGAAATTAACATGACCTTCACATTGACATCGCGTACCGAATCTCATGTAGCCGCATAATTGGCCATTTATTTACCAGTTGCTGCCAACCTTTTATTATTATTTCTTTGTCCGTTGAATTTAAATAGACAATTTAAAAATTATTATATGTTATTTAACCCTGGCGTTTGAATAATCAGGAGAAAAGGAAGCAATCATAAAGTAATTATAGAAAAGGGAAGATAAAAAGGTCTTTATTTACAAAAAAAAAACTAGTTTGTATTATTATAAATATATTATAGTGCTTTTTATTTATTCTGTGAACTAAATTACGTTTATGTGTGATAAATATGATGTATAAGCAAAATGAACAGCCATGGCGGTGCATATGCTATTTAGAGCGATACTAATAAGAAAATTAAAAGTAGTGCATGCCAAATGTTTGTTATCGCTGACTTATTGTGTCGAAATGATAAGGAAATGTTAGTTTTGCGGCACGCAATACTTTCGACTTTCGGCGTCGACCGCGTCCATGCGGTCTTTGAAACTATTTCAGTAATAGACAATGTGCAATTACGGAAAAATTAGAATTGCGATCCATTTGCAAAAATTTCTAAAGAATTTATATTTCATGTTTAGCTTTCTTAACGTTTAAAATTAAATAATTTTCTATACAATCTAAGTTATATTATTTCTGGAATAAAATAATATGTTTTGACACTATTGCACAGAATAAAACACACATTAAATAAAGAATATGTGGTTCGAAGCGTGGCCAGAATATAATGTTATTTATGCGTTAAACACTGCAAGTTAAAAATTACGATTACGGAGGGAAAACAACAATAGAATATACAATAAAAATTGTTTCTAGTTACTAAAATATTTGTTATTCTTTTATTTTTTAGAAATAAATAATTGTCCTTGGCTGTTATATATTTATAGATGCGTTCATAAATTTGTGTTTCAGCTGTAGTGCGTTCCGATCTCAGTTTAAAAAATTTATTATGTTTTGACACATATACGAGTATATATAGATGATACGACGTACGTCGGGTCATCAGTAATACGAAAAAGAAAACTTTTATTCCTTTTTCAAATACTGGTCGTTTGTTTGATGTCATTGAAAAGCAACATAAATCGAGTTTGTTGATTGCATCGAGAAAGTAATCAAATATGCGGCGGGATAACTACATTTAGCTTAAGAGTCTGACACCTATATTTTGACATTTAATGTAAATATCCTCCTTTTGTTAGAAAAAAATATTAGTAATTTTCTACCATTTTTGGGTAATAATTTTAGACGACATTCCCTTTCGTCCATGAATAACGGCATTACATTACTGCTACAGGCGCGATTTGGCCTTTACTTTCAGTTAAGCCATGACACAATAACTCTGTTATCTTTCTAATGGTGCTCCTCTATCAAAAATCATAGGAGATTTAGAAACCTTTGGCTTGCCATCAGATTTAATTTTTGTTCTTAAGTAGCCTTTCGTGGCTGACAGACGCGGTTATTTTTTAGCTCTAAGGCGTGTTAGTTTTGTCCACAACTTTTCCTCACAATGTTCTCCTTCACAGCTTGAGGTAGTGGTGAAAGGTAAGAGTTAGAATAAAGTAAGAATAATAAAAAAAGTTAAATACAGCGTAGGACGCACGACTTCTACGTTGAGAGTCTCGAATTTAAGCCTACACCTGTAGGCCTACACTGTTTAAGACTTTAGTTCACATTTAAATAAAATATTCATATTTATATGATTATTATCGCTTTAAATATGTTTATAAACTCTATGTAGTATAGTAATAGTATCATAGGCAGTAATTTCTCAGTAGACATTAATAACAGCTGCATTTGTGCAATGCAACTTACCTAAAATATATTTTATAAAATGCGTTGTTAATTCAATCCTTATATGACAATATTGATTTCCTCGGCCGTTTGTATGTACGTGAGAAACTCGGAACTACTGAACGCATTTATTAGGTTTTTGCTTATGATAGTAAATTTGGCTTTTAATTATTTATTATAACTGTTACAACAATGATTGCTGAAGGTGTTGCACTAAAAACTTTCCAAAACATACGAACGGTCTATAAATAGAAAATACAAACTTTTATTATACTTATTTTAATTATAATAATAAACTTTATTCATAAGAAATTTAAATAATTAATTACTTTAACAAATTTAAACCAAAACATTATGCGCTTTAGTTAAAATAGTGGATTTAATTATAATGAAAAGAGTAAATTTAAGAAAAACAAAGGATTCACAAAGTAATTAAAGATCTCAAGGCACCTAGGCTAAAACAAAAAACAGTTTATCGTAAATCTTATTTGCATTGCGACATTGCACTTTAAGCAGGTCATATAGATGCATTTAAGTCGTGGGAAAATACATTGTATACGGAAAGTGTGTTGTAAAAAGAAATCTATACATTAACTATAGTAACCAGTACTTTAGTAAAAATTAGACTGAATGTCTTTCTTTCGTGGTTTCAGTTTCTCTGATAATATTCTTTTTTATGTTTTTCTCTCAATTATTATAAATCAAGCTTAAATAAAGATCAGTGCTAAGTATGACTTTTAGATATCAAATCCAATACGTTTGTCACAAGCGGGAGTCAAGTTAAACGTATATCATTTATAATAAAAAAGGGGCTGATCGTAGAGGGGTGAAATTCAGGGGTTGTATGTATTTTTAATGCTGTATCATAAAACGTAAAACAATAAAAAATTGTCTAAAAATTAAAAAATAATAATTTAGGGATGGAGTACCCTTACCTTTTACGGGGATGAAAAATAGATGTTGTTGAATTCTCAGACATACCCAACACAAAATTTCATGAGAATCGGTCAAGCCGTTTCGGAGGAGTTTAACTACAAATACCGCGACATGAGAATTTTATATATAACATATATATATATTTGTCTAATATTGAGACGTCATTAATGAAAATAACTATATGTTAATATAAAATGTTTTTCTGAAATTAAATACGTCTCATATCTCTCGGACTACTTCATGTAAATGGCGGAATTTCAGTTATAATGCACTTTAGTTTTAGCGACGAGATAGTAATATTGCGTTAAGTATTCGTTAAACCGAAAATTGAGCTGTAGCTGTTGAAAATTAATAGCGTTTTATTATAACGTGTTATAATTTAAAATTTAAATTAATATTATTCTCTATGTAAACTGTTTTGGAAAAAAACGGCCACCTAAGAAAAATTACATTCTAAGGTCGATTTCAGTTGATTAACTAAATTGTCTGACGTAGTTTGTATACGCATAATTGTGTAAATCAATACGCGTGAAATGATTTATTTTATTAATTTTTCAAACCCGACGTACACGCCCAAATAATAAGAAACGGTCGCCAATAAACACAAGAAGGTTTTTCCTTTTTTAATTAAGTTACGAGTATGACCTCCCCTTGCCAAAATTACAGGTTTTGTTTACCACGAAGTTTTTAATAACGTTTTGAGGAAAACCCTTCTGAATGATTAGTTCTAAAGAAAATTGTTGGAAACCGAAGTATCTCAGCGGCTAGTTGTGGATCGTTCAACTGTCCCAAAGATTTGTCAACGGTAGTATAGTCAAGAGACGGTTTGATAAAAAAAAGAAGGGTTCTGGAATAAAACAATGCATATATGGCGTAAAAATATGGCGGATATATGGTGGAATCGTAAGGCGTCAAGTGAGGACCTGATCAAAAGCCATGAAAAAGAAAGAGAAGTAGAAGTTGGCTTGTGGACGGTCAGGAGCGTTAGTTATTCTATCGCTTTTTCTCAAGTACTACCATTTTCTACACTTATAGAATGAATATAGCTTTGTGACTTTTGTCTGTCTTTTTTTTATAAAACAGAGGCAATGGGCAGGAGGCTCACCTGATGTTAAGTGATACCGCCGCCCATGGACACTCTCAATGCCACATGGCTTGCGGGTGCATTGCCGGCCTTTTAAGAATTGGTACGCTCTTTTCTTGAAGGTCCCTAAGTCGAATTGGTTCGAAAATTCTTCAGTGGGCAGCTGGTTCCACAAAATGGTGGTATATCTAGAGAGATTCATTTACTAAGAATCATGACATAATTATCCAAACAATCTAGTTTACTTGCCAAGTTAAAATTGAATTCCGCCATGTTTATTGTTCTACGTTTGTTTATTTATTAACTCTACTAGACGGATTTCAGAAACGTTTCATCGTGTAATCTAATATTTCCAACATAAAAAAATGTCCCCCCGTGGGCCGCTAGTATATTATAATAATAAAAAGGCCAGTTTAATTTCCAACCATGACAAACTACAGCTTATATTTTTACATTGTATACATTATTTTATTTATCTTAATATATATAAATCTCCTGTCACGATTTTTGTCCGCGATGGACTCCTAAAATACCGAACCGATATCAATCAAATTTGCACACCGTGTGCAGTCTGGTCCAACTTAAGAGGATAGGATAGCTTAGATCTTTAATTATAGTCGCAATTTTATTTTATTGCACATTATTTGTTTATTAGTCGATACAATTCTAACAGATGGCGCTGTGTTAAAAGTACCAATGTTTCACATAAGCTACCTTTCACATCAGTTCTCCTACCGTTTCCCTTGAATAGTTTACTACCATGTAATATAACAAAAACCTTAGCGACAGCAACGCTTGGCCGAGTCTGCCAGTCTTGTTATAAAATATCCTATATCCTATCTAAATTTAGTACCGTCAATCGGAACCCCTTCGCGGGTAAGGGCCTTCTCCAGCTTTTTCCAACTGACTCTGTCCATGGGATTCTTTCTCCATTTGCTTCCTGTTACCACTTCTATTTCTGCTATCCACCTTTTATATTAGTATATTATAAATTACCTTAAACGTAGCTGTTACTTACAATATTAACTTTCTCGACCACGCCCTAATTATCGTAATCCAAAGTTAGGCATCAGTTACAGTAATCACATTTTGGCTTTAATCCGCAGTGAAGTGAAATAGCCATTCCTTGTTTGCCTCACTTACAAAGTTTCCTTCACTTAATCTAAGCTTATTGCAGAGGTCAGCTTGGCTTACAGTAGATTTAATCTTGGGTTCGTAAACACCGGAAATTTTAATTATCTTTAGATTTTCTAACCATGAGTATTCAATTATATTTTACATGTACAAACAATATAAATATCATTCTGAGTCGAGACGCGCTTAATATGAAAATTGTTGTGGATTTGACCTGGAGTAATATTTCTTACTCATGTTATGTCTCGACTGTAAGAGAGACTTAGAAACGAGATTAAGCTTTTGGTTTCCAATAAATCCACGAACTATGTCTCGTATACCAAAGTAGTTCGTGGTATGTATTTGTGAATCTGACCCTAATGTAAGAGGACATTTATAATCTTAGAACATACATGAATTCAATAAATAGCATCCATAATCATAATAAACCTGTTAAATAAATCCAGACAACAATAGAATTTGTCTGTCTTAGCGTAAACTCTAGATCATATAACTCATCATTATAAACTCTATATCAGTGTGTACTCAGTATATTTTATGTAAATCCATTCAGATACAACAAGAATAATATACACAGTAGGAAAACCTTTCATGACTGTTTAAACAAGCAATGATATTGTTATCTTTGAAATATTCGTTCGCGATAAGGAGGGAAACAAAAGACAAAACGATTCGTTTCGTTCGATTGTGATTGGTTAACAGTATCTCTCGTTAGACAGGCATTCTTTTTCTATGCTATGGAGATATTAATATACTCATATTATACCACTGAAGAGAAACTACTGGTTACATATTAATGTATCAAAAAATATTAATGATTACGAAAATTATATTTAATGTTCTCTTCTGTTTGTTACAGTTCTCGCTCTGAGCGCATCTTGCGAAGACACAAAGAAAACTAAAGATGCCGAACAAACCAAGGACAAAAGACAAACACAAGATGTCGGCTCACCTCAATATTACTATAGAAATGCAAGGAAACAGGTATTTAATACTATTTTACCTTTAAATGAATATTTTTATATTGATATCGCACAGTAACCGTAGGAAGCGTGTTCAATATGAATATTAGATTTTTTTTATTCTTTTAAGCAGATGCATTAAAAAGCAAATAATAGGAACGTTAACCGGATTGAAGTACATCATTTATGACAATCCGATCGTACAAATACAATTAAAATTTAATGATTGAACGAATTGACGCGTTAAATTTAATGAAACGCTTATCCAGTAAAAGTACGAATTCTAATGATAATTATCATTTGGTTTCGCGAATAAAATGGTTCATAAAATACGTAACGAATTAATTTGTTTATCTAAACAATTTATGAATATTGAAGTAATTGTTTGTTGATTTTTACCATTATGCTGCTAATTTTAAAAACAGTTTACTTATCCTGCATTAAGAATTAATAAGATAAATATAAAACATGTTCTCGATAAAAAAATACGATTTGGCCAAAACAGGTATGGTACAATATCCAATTCCTGTTTACATAAAAATTATATACCTATATTAATATCCTTATAACACACGTATTTGAACCATGATTATTCTAATTTCCATGACCAAGCTTTAAGCTCGCATTAATTTTAATTTAACTTAAATGGTGTCGAGTTATCCCTTTACCTATATAAATCAAATATATCACATTGCCTTGGGTTGTGGAACTGACATATTTCTGTTTCATTGATATTTCCTCATAAAAATATTATGTCTATGTTTGTCGACCCGACTGAAATCCAAGAATTCGGGGTTCAATTTGTATTAATCCTTTTTTTATTAAAATTATTTCAACGATTCTCTAATATACATTTTTATAAATACAATACAAATACCAGGTAAGCACCTAGACTTCCCTTATTTTTAAATTATTGTTATATGTCTAAAATCTACTTATATGTAAAATTTATTTTAAGACAAATATACACGCCATTATGTGAAGCAGAATATGCGAACTGTAGATTGTAGCACCATAATATTTTTGTACCATATTCTTACAAAAAGTATTATTATAAAAAAAATATTAATATTCTGACTATCGTAACTCAATCACTTTCAAACGGGCATACTAATTATGGAAGATAAATATTATTGAAACAGACAGGTCACATTTTACGCCTCGGCCTATTCTAAGATTAATATAAATTTGTCCCTTGACCCATTTAATCGTATCTTAAGAACAGTTAAACTATATTATACCACTTAGTGTAAAGGTATTACAGAGTATCTCAGCTCCTTTCACTTCGTCCCAGATTGTGTCACAGTCCCTTCCTATTACAAATACATTCCATCCAGATATCGTAAATGTCATTATAAGATGACATTACTTTTTGCTTATTATTGTATAACTGGCAGGAAATGTAAATATATGTTATATGAATATTATGATTTACGACATATTTATCTGAAATTCAATGTTTCAAAATCATAAATATGTGTTTACTGACTATCTCTCCTCATCAATTCTGGAGTATCACCATCCTTTTTTTTTATCTTCCTGCATTTTTATAACAATTTACAATAAACATCAGTCCCAATGATAGACTCATTAAAAAAATGTCAAACCCGATTTCAATGTATTATAAATTTTAATTTTATTAAAGACAGACTCAATGTGTGATTATGATTAAAAAACTTATAAAAACAGTTTTTGGCTGACTTGAAAGAATGCAGGCAATTTATATGTTTTTGCAGTTAATACAGGAAAGTTAACTAATTACTTCACACGTTACCTGAACGAATTTATTATCGCAAATAGTGCAATTACCTCATATTATGTATTCGTTACATATAACGTGATTAGCGGAACAAATAGACAATGCATTGTTTAATTATTAAGGAAACCGTCTTTTAAATAAATCAAATTAACCAACAACAAGGAAAAACAATTAGGAAAGCATCATAACTTTGTCAGAAAAATCTAAACTTCGTTAACTCTGTATTAAAAATCATGTATTTTCGTAAAAAACACAATATAAGTGTTTCTGAATGAACACCAGTTGCATTGATTATACTTTTTAAAATATTTTACTTAACTCTTCAAATGTAATAGGCATTTTAAAAATGTAATCTTAAATTTTTAGTTTCTTAATAAATAAGTTAATGTTAAAGTTGATTATTATGAAATAATACATAAAACTTATAGTAATTCTTAAATCAGGTAGCTGCATTTATTGGGACTCATAGTAGATAATTGAAAAAGCCTAATTACCTAAGATACATGCTCTAACTTAACATAATAAATAAAAAGATTCAAAAAAGGAACGCAATACTCATTTAAAATTGATTGACATTTGACAGATGGACACATTGTTCCATATTTGAATTCGCTAGTTTAATGACGTTTTCTAACGACAAATACCTACAATTTCTCAACTAATTTGATACAGAATTTCAACATCGACATTAGAACGGCACGAAGTAACTGTTTATTTGCCAATGTTACGTAGTTTGAGAAACCATCACGAAATGTCCTCTAATTTTGTAATAATTACCTGTAATTACTTAAAAAGTATGACAGAACAAGCGTATTATCTCTTTAGTAAGCTCTCTGTACAATCTCAATTGGCGTTGCACAGCCGGCAGCAAATAATTAACAATAAATACCAGAAACACAAAAATATACAATAAAGTGTTTTCTCATTTTACTTAATAAGGCTCCTACTCTTCTAATCCCTTCTAAGAGATATAAAAAACGGTTTTAAAATGTCGTTAATTGTTCTGACTAAATATTTTATGAAAATTCAGCATGAGACCTCTCAGTATATAACAGAAAAAGTATGCAGCAATTAGCTTTTAAACATACCAAGAAATTACCAAGGCAAAGATGCGGCCAAAATATATTATTATTTATTTTATTAATTTATTTATTAACACTTTGTTACATTACAATATAAAAATTGAACATAGTTAAATGAGAAGGTGAGCAACTGGCGGCCTTATCGCTTTCGAGCGATCTCTTCCACTATCAAAACATGTGTCTAAAAATAAATTGTCATTTTCTTTATTAAGTATTTATGTTTTTTATTATACAAACAATTTCCCAATATTGTTCATTACCTAACGAACGAAGCAAATATATTTAAACACCTCTAGTACAAATAATTTACAACCTACTGAAGTTATATAAGCATCACCCAGGCCATGTTTACGTCTTTATGTGTTACAAAAAGATACAAAACAAGATATAACTCTTAACTCTGAATGACATTCAAAGACTATTTTACGGGTCATTAAAATCACAAATTATATTTCTCTTTTATGGCTGAACAAACAAAACCTTTCAAATACACAACTTTGTGCATTTATATTTGCAATTTACAACTATCATAAATGTTTGAGAGCAAAGTTATAAGTTCGGCTGTAAAGATATTAAGTTCTTAGTATTGGATATAGATTGTATAAACGTAGAAAGCATATAATTTCTTACATCTTAGATTATTCTATACATAAATAAAGATTGATAATTTATTTTCAATGAAAGACGGCTATGAATACCTTATTTAAGTCAACTATGTCCAGGACTAGACACCTAACCACCTTACTCAGGCTTTCATTAAATTAACAGTATACTAAACAATTTTTATATGATTTATATAAAACATTCTACACTAAGCAATTAATATTAGTTATCTTATATATCATACATTTATCGACTATGTACCTACGGAAGATGTTCCGACGAGAATGTCAGTGCGTGCTCCTATTTCATCATGCCTTCTGCTGATAGAGTACAGTAAATCTTTGTTTTTATTATTAATTAAGTATTTAGTACTTCATATGTCATGTTGAACATGGTGTAATGGTTGCGGCTCTTTACTAACATCGTGTAAAACAAAAAACTTGGCAATTAAAAGGGTGACGGAGAATTTATTACCAGTTGTTCTCGTCTGTTCTACGCTCTTGATTTGAGAACTGGCAGTAAATTTAAAATTAAGCATTTAGCAATTAATATGTTTTTCTTTAACGACGTTCATGAGTGTACATTGTGTCCCCTGAATGAATAAATGATTTTATACGAATATCTGTAAGTTGATAAATAAATTAAGAACGACGCAACCCACCGATTTATATTACAAGCATAGGCTTTACTCATATAAACTTCTCCGATTACCATTACAAGCATAGAGAAGAAGAAAGAAATTTGTAGAAGTAAATACGTTTTCATAACATTGTATGTTATTTAAAACATTATTAGAAAGCAAATCGGTATTAATACGGCAAATTTAAAATTATAGTCATTAAGGCCATATACATTATCATTTATTGAGACTATGCAAAATTGAATTGGGTACACGTATTAAACATGGTAATTTACGATTCAGTTATTAGTATTTGCTCTCTTGCATTATTCAAAGCGTTTATCCCAATCCAGGGTTGGAATAGCCTTCTGGGGTCATTAACCCTGAGATTCTTAGTCGAAACTTAGCGAGAAGAATGATGTCCGTACGTCAACTATTCGATTTTTGTCTATGGAATTCAAGTCTCTTTACCGAATCACGGCATTGCTAAGTTGCCTGATGGTTAAACGAAATATTATAATACTTTATGAACAAAGGAGAGTTTCTATACAATTAGCGTTAATTATTGACAAATATAATTGTGAATAAAAAATAATTACTTGTAAATAGTGAAAGCACTTCAATATAAATATATAAATATAGATATAGTTATAGATATAGTACATGTAGCTTCCTCGTAAAATATATTTTTCTACAGCAATAGACAATTGTGTCGTGTTGAGTTTAGCGGCATTTCCTATACTTTCACTCTTGCTCATGTTATTGCTACACAACATATTGTCACATGGGCAATTTGACAATTAACCACGATTGTTAGTTCATTACTTCCAGGTTCAGATTATATGGGCATACCTAAACGAAAATATTTAGTGCATTCCTAATTAACATTGTAATATAAAAGTATCTACTAATCACAATATTACTTATATTAATAATAAATAATTTGAATTATTAAACTAATAAAACAATTACAGGAACCAGTCGCGCCTGTAGAAGAGCCTCAAGAGGAAGACAAAACCTTAAGGTAAGAGATGTACAAAGCCTTAATAAGTTTAATATCTGTTTTAAAATACTTTTCATCTGTTTCAAACCCATAAAAAACAAGTGAAAAATAAACCAGTTACATATACTCTGTAGGTAATTAAAAACATCAAATTTATTTATTACGTTAACGATATTTCGGAATGCCTACTTTTAATAGAATACAATAACTACACAGTTTTAATATCTAATATATAAAATTCTCATGTCGCTGTGTTTGTGGTTAAACTCGGTTAAACTTTCGGAGAAAGGGCTTTCCCGATTCTCATGAAATTTTGTGTACATATTGGGTATGTCTGAGAATCGGACAACAACTATTTTTCATTATTTCCCCTAAATGTTAAGGGTAATCCACCCCTAAATTTTAAATTTTAGATAAAAAAAATTTACCGTATTAAAAAATACATAGAACACCAAATTTTCACCCCTCTACCATCAACCACTATTTTTTATTATGAAAATATATATTCATATTAATAGCATTAAACACGCCCCTTCATATTAGATTGAATTCGTGAATCTTGTGAATCTTAAAGCTTTTTAAATCACCAACAGCTGCTGAAAGGGTAATTGGCTCGGTCGGATGCCTACAGCGTTGATTCAAATGTTTATTGGCAATTTATAGAGGAAAAGAAAAGAATAAAACATCAGTAAACGCTTGCTTGATTGAATTAACCTGATAATATGTTTTTTACATTTTTGAATTTATTTGTAAAGACTGACTGAAAAAACGGGATATTGCAGAACGAAATGTCTTAAATGTGTGTGTGTTAGAAGTTGATGAAGCAATTATGAAGATGTAACAAATTTTAGCTATCTTTTGGATTTATTATTAATATTATAGATCATGTACCTACAGTTCGAGAAGTTTTTAATTACTAGAGAATTACTAAAAATGTAATTTAAAAATTAACCAAACTCTGACCTATTTTTTGAACTTATTTTATTGTTACCTCTTTTGTATTAATTGTTTTTCACTTTCCTTACAGGGATGAACGATATCGCCCAGGACAAGTAATCTCGCTCAACACTCAGGAACTCCTTGACTTGCAACCAGAGAGAAAAGCCCCTATAACTAGCCAGCACCTGCAGCAACTGTACGTTCCACAACAGGATCAGAAACAGAGTCTGCAGCAGTTTTACTATGTCGACCCTCAAACACAGCGGCAGGTATGTGGCCCTATTTATTAGTAATTATTCGGTTAATTCCACGGCTACACTTATTTAAGAACAATATAACTTATGTAGTTATTTTGTTCAGAAATGTGAATCCTATATCCTATCACTTTTCAGCAGCTACAACAGGTGGTGCCACCATCACACGCAGTGATTGCCAGACCAAACTATTCAACCAACGGTGGAGAAGCATCCGTAGGTGTTGCACTATCTGTGAGTGACACGGGTTCCAACTCAGCTGAGGCGTATGGACAGGATCTCTTGGCTCTTCTAGGTCATCCCATTCGATCCCAGGCTTATCAGACGCAGGCGCCTCCGGCCCAGACTCCAGCTCCTCAATACCAACAGGTAAAACTAAATTGATAAAGCCATTAAGCTAGACCAATATTTAGTTATTAGGATGAGTTCTTAATTAACAAAAAAATAATTTCTTATCGCATTCATATTTAATTTATCTCGACGTTAATTATCTTAAATGAAATTAACTGTCTTACTTTGTTTTAGATCGAACAATATATTACGAAACCAACCAAAAAGGCTACAAAACTTCGCCCTAAAATCCACGTCGTTCCCCAACCGACAATAGCGCCTCAGCAGTACCTGATTGAAACGACAAACGTACAGCAACAGCAACCGCTTCAACAGCAATCGCTTCAACAGCAACAGATTCAACAGCAATACCATCCTCAACAACGTGCCCCACAGACTCTCCGCTATGTCACATTACAACCTCAAGCTTTGCAGGCTCAACAAGCCGTTCAGCAACCATCTTACGAACGACCAGAAACCCAAGGCCTTAAAGTAGTTCCAGCTCCTAACCTCCAAAATCTTAACCCATACCGCCCCCCACAGTACCAACAGGAAAACACTCCGAAACAATTTAGAATCCTCGATACTCCGAGATTTAGACAAGAACAACCTCGTGTATTAAACGACAGACCTGTTGCATATCTGAAACGCTTTCCAGAACCAGAAAAAGTACATTCCATAGCAGAACAGTCTCTCCATGAAAACCTTTCTATACAACGACCAGTACAACCTGAACAATATTACTACCGATCAGTTTATAGACCGAACGAAGGACGAAGGTATGAGGTTACCGCTAAGGAGCAACCTCGCGTCATCGAAGCAACGAAAGCTCCCCTCTCCGCAATATACGTAAGCAAAAATATTGCTCCTAAGAAGGCAATCAGGCCTGTAATAAGATATGAACAGCCTAAGCCCGAGCAGTTAAGAGAGCAATCGCACAGAATTGAACAAGCTTCAAGTTCAGATCAGGTTCATTTTGAACAGGGGCATCTTGATGAGCAAAGGTCACAACTACCTCCTCCAAGAAACAACAAAGCATATACTCCCGAAGAATTTGCTGGTTTGATAGCTGCTGGTTATGCAGTAACTCCAATACCAGTAGGGCATGAAACACCGACTCAACCACAACAGCAGGCCCAATCAAGATCTTTAGGTGAACCTATTTATCACCGTAGAGCTTATTACAATAGACGCAACCAATATCTCCCTTTACGAGGAGACGACGCACCCTGAACAAATGAACCGTGATATACTAAATTTAGATATAATTTCTAGAAATAAATAATTATAGTAATTTGTATTTTATTTATCCTTACCATGGAATAAGTGTATCTAAACATATACCATATTTCAGTACTTATACAGAAAGGCGAAAAAAAGCATTTGTACATAATCTGGAGCTGTTCTACCGATTCAATTTTGTCTAGCTTGAACTAATACTGAATATTATATTATAATCAGTCAGTGTTATTGCTTTCCTGACGTTATATTGTAACGTCGTATAGTATTGTATTTGATATTAGTACTAAATCCTTTTATAAAACTATAGCACAAATATGCGAGAGAGACGTGATCCATTGCTATCCCGTCTTAAAATTCTTTTCATTTATTTCTTCTTATTGGTGAATCTATGATATCTAGGTTTAAATCTTAAGCTTAAGCATCACAAGTTCAAAACCAACTGAGAAATTAAAAAGCGAGCGAGCTAATTTTCCGCTCCACACGGCTTACTTGAGACTTCGTAGGTAATAAAAGTAATTGCATCAGTGTCTTTGAGAACGTCGGAAATTCAATTACTAGAGGAGTGGAAACATGGTGTCTTTCTTATTAAAATCTTTGATAGGTTTGTAATAATGAAAATGATTATTGGATTACATAGCAAGACAAACTTAAATATAGGTACATAGCTTATTATTTAACTATTGAATTAATCTTGTATTTTAAATTTTTTTTACATACCTTTAAAAAATAATTAAATGTTTATAGGGTAATATGGTTTTCCACATCTGCGTAAGAAAAATTATATATAACACAATACTGGAAATCAATCGGTGCATATAAATATACTCTGATTAATGATATTATCTTTATAATTGGAAGATTTAATGTGTGTAGTAAAGATGCATTTATTCATAACACCTAAATATCTTACATAAGTTAAAAGAAAAATAGCTGTACGCCAGGCTTCTTTCTATACTGAACTGAACTGAATCGGAAACCATTACTGTTCCACTGAAACTCGAAATTGGACCTGTCCTACGTTATGTTAAATATTTAATAACTTGAGTTATTTAAATTTTAAAACCTTCATTAAAATTGCCATCAGGACAATAAAGACTTAAGGTCAACATTAGGACGAACATACATTATTTAAACCCACTTTAGAAAATAATATATTATACTTTGTATGAAACTACCGTTCTTTTCTTTTAGTAAGGACTGACTTTACCAGACGCGATATGCAGGCAGACTATATCTATAATAAATTAAATAGGCCGTTTAATATCTACCCGTAACCGACTACAATCTACATACGACATACGATTGAAAGATACTTTTGAGCAGATCTGACGCAGTGTTGGAGATGCACCTGAGACTTAATATGTAGTAATTCATTCACCACTCACTCATTCACACGCAATAATTCCTAACATGCACCCACACACTCACTCGTTGAACTCGTGCGTGAAAACAGTTAAAGATGTAATCAAATTATGTATATATTTTAAGGAATTTGAAGATAAGTCTGTCATCGAAGAGCTGAGATCCCTGACACGGGTATTTTTTTTTTAATTAAAAGGGTTCCCGTATCTGACACATAATGAATTGTTGTTAAATGAATAAACACATTTATATTTTATTTATTCTCTAAACAGTGTACACTAATTCCTTTCAATGTCTCAAAAACCCTTTAGTGCAATTACAACCTTCTCGGAGTGACCTCGCGTCATCAAAGATCGGACCATTTACCCGTGGACCTGCTACCTCACTTTACAAGGTGATCAACTATTTCCTTAAATTAGAGAGAGAGTAGGAGACAGAGGAAACGTCCTCTGCTCAGGCATCTCCAATACAGTCGATCTCCAATACTGTGAGCAGTTTTAAAATGTTACATATACGATATAAAACTAAACGCAAAATAAAATAAACTAATAACGGAAAACTGTTAAATCTAGCAACTTCGGACAAATGAAACTCCAATACTTAAACAACATTTTGCCAAGGATATCATAGAATGTTGTGTGAATTGTACTAAGGAATTATAAGATTTAATCTTTGATGTGGTATGCTCTATGCGGCGAGTAATAAAGGTTTTCTTGTCTTGTGTAGAACCCACAAGTTTAACTAATATTATTTACAATTTTATAATTAATACATTTTCAATATTGACAACGCTATCACACCCTCTGGTTAGTGTGCGTTGGTCATCCTATTAAAAGTATCCTCCATAACAGGCCAGCAACACACCCCAAACATGGCTATCTATGGGCTGCGGTTGCTGCCTTTTATGGCTGTTTAGTTGGCTCGTCGCCCCTCTTTCATATAAAAATCACTTTACACTGTAACCATACGATTACTTTCAGTAACCATACAAATGTACTTACGAATCGTGAACGGGTGCTATTTGTGGTGACTGTCGTATTTGAATTCGTGTATGCGGTGATATTAGTTGTTTTTACTACGTATTTGCGTGTTGTTCTCACGAGTATGTAAGTGCGTGCTCCTATTTCACCATGCCTCCTGCTGATAGAGGACAAATCTTTGTTTTTAATTTATTTTATTATTCTTTATTACTCAATATGTCATATGGAACATGGTGTAATGGTTGCAGCTCCTTACAAACATTGAGTAAACTTGGCGATTAAAAAGAGTGGCGGAGAGTTTATTGCCAGTTCTTCTCTTCCGTTCTACGCCCTTGATTAGAGAACTGGCAGTAAATGTAAAATTAGAATCATTTAAAGTATATTTTGACGTTCATAAGTGTACATTTTGTTACCTATATGAATAAATGATTTTTGATTTGATTTGAATCAAATGAATACAGTATATTTAGTCGATATGTGACATTCAACTTTATTTTTAATTAAAAGGTGACTTTCAACTCTTTATAAATAATTCATATAAATTGATTTAAAAAGGTTTTAGTTATACGTTATTTGCGAACCTATTAAATCAAGGAACGAATAACATAATTCGTAAGGTATATTTGCGTAACTTTAGTTCCAAATTATTTCTTGTTAAACTTTACCTTCCCTAAATTTCAAGTTTTCTCGTTAAATTGACAGGGCCCACCCGAGTGAATTGAGTGTTTATTCTTTGTTATTATGATTGATTCGGTTTCAAATACATTTATGAAATATATATTTGTTTTTATAAACGAAGTTATTTATTATACTGTTTCATTAAAAACAAAATTAAGGCAAATGTAATTAAATTATTAATATCATCAAAAGTAGAAAATACAACAGATATTGTGTATAAAACTGCTTATTGTAATGGGAACTACGATTATTTATTAAAAAATTTCCATCATTTTTATCATCAGCTGTTTAACGCCCAAACCCAATGACCTATCTTAATATAATAGACATCTTAAACCAAATATTGGAAATAGTCTCGGATTAACCATTCGACGCATTGTGAAGCTATCTGTCCATACAAGCTATCCATGGTAGGTCGGATCGGTGTATGTGTATGAAAATGACAGCTCAGCTGTGCCAATCCTATCTTAAGATTTTAATATACACCAGTTTTAAAAATAATTATAAATCTTTTTGATATTTTTTAAACATAGACGTGGATATTTTAATATTATTTGTTGTGTATTATTTGTAGGTTTCATTTACTTGATTTGTTTTATATTGATTATCAATAATCTCATCAATATGAGTGTAAAGAGCGAAGAGAATACATTCTATCCGTCTCCAAAAATGGATTGGCATACAGATAAGAAGATCTATCGACTGTCACGGTCTGATCTCAGATTGATTTCAATCCGAGATTGTGGATTTATTATTGGGTTCGGACGATAAATGCGCTCGTGTCACTCATATATCTACACTTTCATTCTTATCTCGAGTATAGATATTTTATAAAATATATTAAAGTTTCAACGTTTTAAAATAGACAATGATGTAATTCCCTGTTGAATTGTTAATGGTTTTCCATTTTCTTTAATAAATATTGAATTGTTTACAAATGAACGGAAGCGCCTTTGTCTATTTTTGTATGGAAAATTAATTTCAGCAATATAAAGACAATAAAATGTAACATGTCGTAAAAGGTAAATATTCTCAGACTTTCACTATCATTATTACAGAAGCAGTTCTATAAAACAATTTTTATTTATTTTCTTACGACGTGATAGTCAACGACTTAAATTAATCGAATAAAACAGCAATGTTCAAAACACAAACACCGATTTAAACAATTTTATAAATGGTAATTGGTATTAGATTTGATTAAATTTAAATGGATGAAGTCTTTGACGAATATCGTAAGTCTTTTGACTATTCTAATCAGTAATTCCCAAAAATGTACATACATTGCTTATCTGTATGTATAGTTTTCTAGTAAAGGCTGCTCTTCCTTCAACCTAAAAGGAGGCTCTTCGACCAGTCTATCTACATTCACTGGCCTGAAGGCTCCAATGGCTAAGGTCGAGATATAGCCTTAGGAGTCGGAATAACTTTGTTAGCGCGACATATACGACGGTATGACGACATTGAAGTGATTGTAACATCGGCTTGTAGATGTCACTACTTTTAGTAAATACAGTAAACCTCTTTAGTCGAACCTGTCCAAAATTAAATAAGACGTCGCAACAGCAATGTTTTATTTTACAACCTTTATAACTCGATAATTTGCCACTTATTACGTCTATAGTTCAAACTCAAACTCAAAAATATCTTTATTAATATAGGTAAACATGTACACTTATGAACGTCAAAAAAATAAATTAAATTAATTGTAAATTTACATTTACAACCAGTACGCAAGTCAAGCGCGTAGAGCGGTTCGAAGTAGAATTGAAAACTGAAATAAATTCTAGAAGAATCCACTTAATGGATTTGCCTACAGTGTAAGGCACCATTGTTTCTTACAAAACAATAAGCAGAATTACCAACACTATACTTACACCAAGCAACACGTGAGTTTGCTTGGTGTAAGTATATTTTGGATTTCGTTTAAACTTTAGCGAAGCAAGTCTTTCTAAAAGAAGGATCTTCGACCAGTCTATCTACATTCAATGGCCCGAAGGCTCCAATGGCTAAGATCGATTTATATTATATAGCCTTAGCAGTCGGAATAACTTTGATAGTTCGAAGAATCCACTTTATGGATTTGCCTACAGTGTAAGGCACCATTGTTTCTTACAAACAGAATTACCAATTTACGTCTAACATTAACACGTGTTAGTTTGCTTGGTGTAAGTGTATATTGGTTATTGTTTTTGATTACGTTTAAACTGTAGCGAAGCAAGTCATTGGTTGTCAATTGAATTAATAAGAATGAATATTAACCTATTCACGTCGAATCAAAATCCGCCCAAAGAGGCTGTAAGGTGTAAGGCGTTTTTTCAAATTGTGCCATGTAAGCCTCTTATTGCTTACGTCATAATTGACATGTTAACTTAAATGTAAACAATGAAACTGACTAGGCTCTTAACCCAATCTATAAAGGTGTATATTTTGCTGCAAACGTAGTCTCAATAGCTACATGAATTTGACAGTTAACTTAATATTCTGACTTATATATATATATGTATATAATAAATTGTATTGGAATATATATATATTGTATTGGTGTTTACCGGTTTAGAAGTTCTATATGAATACACTCAAATAACTTAGTAAAACATTATTTAAACTAAAACGCCGCGTAAAATGCAATTGGTATCTTTAAGTATTTTACTACAAATGAAGAACTTTATTTCTCATTACAAAAACAGAAATTTTATTTACATGAGAAACTTAATATTAATATGTATATATTATATACGAGCGAGATACACGTCGCCATTAGCCGTAACAATTTTAGTCAGCTATGTTCATTCTAACATGCATCTTTAATGCCTTTTTGAATTTGTCAAACACTCCAATATTGCGAATTTGAGATAGTAATTGATTAAATGATTGCACACCCTCATACCTAATAGATTTCTTCAAATAATTTGTACGCGGCTTCGGCAAGATAAGCAAACTCGCTCGACGAGTATTGCGTGTCGTTGTGTATTTGATTTTTTTAAACGACAAGCAACTATGGATAGAGTTATTTAGAATTTTTTTTATCAAGATACAGGTGCTATATACATACAGTTGTTTAATTGTCATAATTTTGGTTTCTTGGTAGATTTTATTAGTCGGTGTTAAAAATTTTTATCTAAATAATGATTTTATTAATTTATTTTGTAGTGTTTGTAAGTTAGAAATTATGTTTTTACATGCCGTACCCCATATTTCAATTAGATATATGAAATGTGGCTTGACTAAACAATTATAAATTAAATGACGTACGGATTGAGGAATACATTTAGATATGGACCAAAATCTGCCCATAAGTGATTTTAGTTTGGTAATTATGTGTGATATATGAAAGTTCCACTTTAAATATGTATCTATTCTAAGACCCAGATATTTTTCCCATTTTTTGTTAGTGATTTCAACGTCTTGAACTTTTAACGTTTGAAAGATAGGAATGATTTTATTTTTTGCTCTGAATATTACATAAGATGTTTTTGAGATATTTATGGTTAGCAGATTTTGTTGAAACCAAGAATATAGAGAATTTAGGTCTGACTGAGCTCGAGCAACCATAGTCTGGATATTTATACCGAAATAAAATAAGCAGGTGTCATCAGCGTAGAGAGTGATTTGGCCATGTAAACCGAGCTCGTGAATGTTATTAATATATATTAAAAATAACACTACAATAATACTACAATTAAGGTACTAAGTTAACATTCCTTAACTGCAAGAAGTTATCAAACCTCAATTCAAAGTAGCCAAATTACCTTTTACGTTAGTTACATTTATATGATTCTCGTAAAGATGGACGACTGATTATGTATGTATTGAGGTAGCATTTTTAAGTTTTCGTTTATTGCCATTTTGGTATGACCGCTAATAAAAACTAAGTTTTCATAACAGCTTTAAAACCTTGAAAATTACCCTTAAACACACATTTATAATTAATGGAATCGTTAATCATAAGGTCATTGAGAATGAAATTTCTTATCAAAATGTGACTCAATCACGTATTTCAAGAAAATAATCAACGATTTCTCACTAAAAATTGTGTTCATTTCAACTATAATACTTCCTATATATCAAAATTAAAACATAAGATATATATAGCAATGGCAGAGCGTTACTTTACACAAACAGAAATACAATAAAACCCACCTATAACGCAGCAGACTAAAAAGGTTCGCAAAACTATAGCGCGTCCGAGTCCTCTCCGGCAGGAAATACCGCGTTATACGATGGACGGATATCACGTTATAGAGAGCTGATGTTTAATTATAAACATAAGTTTTTAAAGCAGCAAGATTACTTTTATAATTATATCACATACCAATTTTACAGATCCAATTTTAAAAAATAATTATTAATCAAATCAAAAGCTAAAAACATTTTAAAAACTGACAAATTTATTTTCTTTTATAACAGGGGCACACGGGCAGCAGATTCACCTGATGTTAGTGATACCGTCGCCCATGAACACTCTAATTGCCAGGTGACTAGCAAGTGCGTTGCCGGTTTTTTACGGATTGGTACGCTCTTTTCTTTGCTTTAAGTCATTACTTGAAGATAACTTGGTCAAAACCTACCACACGTCGTTGGATTTCAGTTGGTTTCTTAACGATGTTTTTCTTCTATGTATGAGCAAGTACGTGCTTACATAACTTCATTCGCCGGAAAATGAACGCGGAATCTCAGGGTTGAAAACGTGCATTAGCGACTACCACTAGTGTTTTACTTTAATTACTGCAAAATTAATTGTCATTTAATTACTTAATACCTGGTTTATTTTGCTATGTGAAAACAGCCTGTGAAGGCTAGTATTGCACTGGCGCAAAACCGGGTCGTATAGAGGTAATCAATCAACACCCGAGATCCGACAATGACTGATGCTTTGAGGCTCAACGCCCAAACATATTCACACAATATTCAAACTTTATAACTAAGATATTGGACCGGCTTTTTATTTACGTCTTCCTTTATTGGTTTTACTAAGCTAAAAGTTAACTAAGCATGACTTAACGTAGCATTATTTGCTGGTTTATGGTTTATTAATTCCATAATCTTAATCATCAATTCAACAATATCATGTATTTGTTATCGAAAAGCGATAACAAATACAAACCACATACCCGTAGCAACCCCAGCAGTACCCCAACACCAACGCAAGTAGTTTGTAGAATCTTTTACTATTAGTTGTAGCAAGTAAAAAATATTTCAAGAACATTTAAACAATTGTTATGTGAACCAGTACTAATGGTACCATGATGTCAAATTGTGCATACTCGGCGTAATAAGATCGGGACACCGCTTAGTCTCAGTTACTTAGAATAATAATAATCTATAGAATTTAGATGTGATCTAGACTTCTAAGAAACTAAACGCGCAGCACTGAAATGATACACATCGTAATTACATTATAAGTTTTATTTTAATTAAATTAAAATTAACCTAATCCTTAAATAATACAAATATATCAATAAAGAATGAGACATAGCAAAAAAATAAATAAATAAATAAGTCTCTTTAAGTAACGACTAACTTTTGATTATAACTTTATTTCAAGTAAAACTTTAATTGAATTTTACCTTATTCTTTTTAGATTTATTTTTTATTTTTAATTAAATAAATGATGAGCGATTAATCACACTTCGTTGCATTAAAAAAAAAGACACAAATTACACAATACATAATAAATTATAAGGGATGCAACTGGCGGCCTTATCGCTAACAAGAGATCTCTTCCAGGCAACCCTAGTAAGATAAAAAAATATATAAGGAAAAATGATGAGTACAGTACAGTGGAAGAAGTGCATAGACAAAGGTTTTATAAAAATAATTATAGAACCTTAAGATAAGGGTTCTATTATTATTTTTACTTTAGGTAAAGTAATACAAAAAAAATATTAATAACAAACTAAAGACTAATAAGCTAATCTCACGGATTCATGAATGAAAATACAAAAAAAAAATACAATAGCCACGATTGATCAGGATAGGATAAGGTCAAGAAATGTTTATGCAGAACAGTTTTAAAAGACGATGTTAATGAGTTTAGCCAATCGTATGGAGTCGGGCAGCCTATTACACAACTATATAGCTGAGATCATAAATGAATTGCCTATAAAGGATGAGCAAGATGGTATGTTAGTTAGATTCTTACATTAAAAATATTAAACCCATTCTGATATACTGATGATTGTTTAGATGTCTGATGAACCAAGCAACGTATTTCTTGTTTAGAATACAATATTAAATAGCCGAGAATACACCAGAATGCGTGGGCTGAATATTATAATTTTCTAACCTCAGGCTTCCTGTTTGGGAATAATGAAGTGAAAATTCGAGGCTGAACTAATATTTAAATTTATTCTTTTAATAATTTTACTATAATAATGTTTATGAATTCTTTGTACTCGTAATTAAAATTAAATTCTATGGTTAGAGTTAATATTAAATGAATTAAAACACTGTTGTACAACAAAGAACGGTTTAGTGGCTATTGATATACAATTTTATAATAAAATAATAAGCCCTGATTAAATACTTCGTTTCCATGTATTCTTAACATGAAAGGCAGATAATTGATTAAAGAGGAAATTAATTGGGAACAATAGGAGAGGTTAGACTTAAAATATACTAAATCTTTGCCTTTACAATAGTTCATAATACGCACAAACACTCACATAAAATTGTAAACTTTCATCGACAGCTCATATCTTAGCGTCATCAACAAGGAAACACCTGGAACAGACTATCTGTTTCCACCGGTTTCGTGCATATGCGTTTAACACAATTGATATAAAGTTGAGGACGAAATTAATAATAAATATAATCTTGTAGTTTTAAACCAGATTTTGTACATCAGAAACCATTTGTTCATCGGAATAAAAAAAGAGTCCTTCAAGAAAAGATCGTACCAATTCTTAAAAGGCCTGCAACGCACTCGCGAGCCCTCTGGCATTGAGAGTGTCCATCGGCGGTATCACTTAACATCAGGTGAGCCTCCTGCCCGTTCGCCCCCTATATAAAATGTTCTATAAAAAAAAAGAATAAGTGAAAACAGCCCTAAAACTATACACGAGAGGATTTGGAAAGAAACCGGTGCATTAGATTTACATCATACTTAAGTACTTAGCGCTGCACCAGTGCCATGTTTGGAGTAGTCCACTTCGAAGATCACGAAAAAGTCTTTAATCTTGAAAGAACTTCACAGATTTTACCTAGGTAACACTGAAAATTTTTATAAAATGAAAAACGGCTCAATGTCGAAACTGGCCAATATTTTTATTGTTTTCCGAAGTAATCTCCGTCTCCGTCCTGTACACAACGTCGCATTTGATGAAACCACTGAGATAAGCAGTAGTCTTATTCTTCCTTAGGGGTCTCTCCTATGGCATTTTCGTACGCTTTCACCGCAACTTCAGGGCTCGTAAAGGGAATACCTACAATTTTATTTTTAGTTCTTTGTAGTCCACGAAAACAAAAACAAAAATGATTACAATATACTAGGTAAATTAGGTTACCAAAGAGTCTTAAAATGAAATTCAAAAAAGTTTTCATTAAAAGTGTTACTAAGTGGCCAGTTCCAAACATTATCAGTGTTACCCAGGTATGTTCAATATATATCGATCGATGTTTAACGCAAAATGAATTATCGAACCAGTAGAAAATTGCAATGATGATTTATTAAAACTCTTTAGTGTTTGATGGATTCAAACAGTGTTACGCAGGAAAAATAGAAACAAATACCGTATGCTTTAATTTGTATAAGTAAGAAGAATACTAAAATAACTATCATCATAAATAACTCGATAGTACCAAGCTAATCATATCTGTGGCGTCACAGCAGCGTTGATCGATGACGTCACCGTGTAACCTAGATTGCTTAACTTTGTGACTCGTTTACGGCCTAAAGTTTATAACGTCATTTCCAGTTTATCACTCTTGTAATACAATCTCACGATACATTTAACTCTCATCAGATTTTCAATCGTAAATTGTGATAAAAGGTTTTTAAACGTGGTTAATAAATAAGGTCTCTGTTGGGTGGCTTCATTAATTCCACGGGGAAGAGTCCGCGGGTAATATTGGCATATATTTGACCACATCACTAAATTAGGTCTAAAATGCCCTTTGTCTACGTCTTCTGTCTCCCTCTGTTTCTTTGATTGCCTTATTGCCTGACACATGCCGTCGATTATAGAATCGACTGCATAAAAGTTCCAATAGTGGAATGGATGATAAAGAATTAAGATTTTAATGATGATGGTGAAAGGTGCACACGAATAACCTCAGGGTTGAAATTCGCCAACTAAAGCTCCTATGTGAAAGTTTATATTTATCAATACTGCCGTAAAAAACAAAAGGCGATTTAAAAGAATAAAGGATAATTTATTCCAGTTCTCGTTCGTTCTACGCTCTGGATTTAAGAATTGGTTATAATATGTACTGACGTTCATAAGTATGTATGTATTTAATACTTGGATAAATGATATTATAATTTGATTTGTTTTACGTATATAACTTATACAGTACCTCTATCCGAATTTAGACATCATGCATCTAAGATTGATGAACGTGTGCAAAGTTGGTTTGATGAAGGTGCAGTTGTATAAATAACTGTTTAAGTTCGTGAATTTCTTAATCATCATCAACACCGAAAAGTGAACCTATAATTTGTATATTTACAAAGGATTAATCTATTTTTAACTTTCTAGATCATATCCCATGAAATGAGAAACTTCTAGCGCTCCTGTGCCATCTTGCGCGAATTGTTGGCGTTCAGCTGCAGCAAGTCTTCCTCCTCTCTGTCCAGTGGCACCTAATCCAACTTTTTTTGGGTCGCAGAGCGGTGTGAATAGAATGGCATGAATTCCATATATTACTATATTATATATTACTGAATGGCATATATAATATCGCCTTGATTCAACTGAACTAAGCATTTACGTGTTGTTGCCACATAATTTTAATTTCATACCTAACTTTAACTTTTGATACCTTTAAAAGTTTGTATTTTGTATTATATTATGTAAAACAAAAACCTAAACGATTAAAAGTGGTGGAAAGCTTATTGCAAGTTCTTCTTTAGAAGTGAGAACTGGCAGTTGATAAAAATTTATATTCACTTTGTTTTTGTGTATATTTGTTCGTTTATACATTATGTTTTCAACTGCTTGGTAAGTAGGGCATCAATTTATATTATAAAAATTTTTTCTTATACAACCTGTTACACGATTGTTTTTTATACTTTAATGCTTTCAAGGATAAATTAACATTCAAATTAGATCAATATCAAGAACTTTATTTAACAAAAGATAATCTGAGAAACTAAGCTTATGTCCACAGTTTATATAAAATCCATAGCTGAAGGACAAGCGATCGTTTTCCTTTTTTCTTAATCTACGAGCTACAATCAGCAGTGCACGTGTTTAATTATTTATTCGCACAATTACTCAAATATTATTATCTATGGGTACTAGAGTTCAACAAATTGTCATAAATAAGCAACCGAATTTGAAGAATTTTGGTCATTTCAGTCACATCGTTGATAATATACATAAAAAATAAAATAAATTTCTCTGAAACAAAGTTTGTGTCTAGACCCACTGAATTTCTTAAACTTCGGTTTGCCTTAGCAGACCACGGTTATCCCTCGGGAGACTCTCCTCGGTTATTCCTTTTAGTTTTCTAGAAAGCATTTCATTCTATTTCGTTGCAATGCCAAAAGTTATAACCAGGTTTAATTGGATTAAAAAAAATGTTTTTATAAAACAGACGATATATTATTATTTATATTTATGATCGTGACTTGCCCGGGTCTGGTCTCAGATCGGACTATGGATGTAAATCAGAAGTTAAGTCCTTGTTCGACCACAAAAATATATGTTATTCTAAGGGTACTCTTTTGACTAAAATACGATCGTCTGTTGTTAATTACTTAATAAATACTGCCAAAAATTAGATACTGCCTTGGGTTTTACGAGTCGTATTATATAGTAACAAAAGGCAATCGTTATTTGCGATCACCATTAGTAGCAATAACAATTTATTTATTAGATTTATAGAAGACGATACTTACTGAAATTTTTCATAAATTTGTAGACGCTTGGCTCTTAGTAAATAAAATCAATAATATGCATAGTATTTATTATAATTTATATTTCTATGTGACCATTTGTGCTCGACAAAAACCTTCAAATAATATCTTATGTAACCTTTTTTTACAGCTCAACATATAAATAAATATTTAAATATCACCAAACATCTAAACATCTATATATTCATACATCTCGTATATACAATACATAAATAGATATTGATGATGAAATAACACCGTTTTCATAATGTATGTAACTTAGGTATATCACTTTAAACTTCAAAAATAAATTCCTTCTATAACTTGTATTCCAGTAACTTCCTAATAGGGTATAAGAAATATTGCTTGCGCTATGACATAATTTTAAGTCAAGTAAGAGACGTCATACAGCAAATCGCGAACTTCTCAAAGGTCAAAGTTAGTCAATAATTATTTTGGATTCATCATGAATAGACCAAAAAGACCCAGAGTCTATTAGCCCCGTTGAGGAGTTACTGGATCAAAAATAGACACATGACTAGAGATGACATTTCCTAGTATATAAATGTATAAGGAAATTTTCAAATTACCTTTAGATTTTAAAAAAGAAATAACAGGCCATAGTCGTCAATATTATATAAACTGTATTACCGCGATGAGTTCTAGTTCCTGGCAATTAGTCCTTTAACAGCCAAAGCGCTGGTGTTCAATAATTGGTTGTAAACAATCAAAAATTTACAGTACAAGACCAAATTGCTCTAAATAAGTGCGACTAAATAATAATTTAAGAATATCATTTAAGGTTTAACGAAAGTTAATACGATTTTGATGAAATTTTTTCGCCCGTATCCAAATAAATTGATTTTGCCAACAGTGATATATCCATTTTGGGCGTTAGAAATCTTATTTACATAGGTAAAGAAATATCAAAGGTTGGTAGAAATTCTACGGGTCTAATACAATAGTATGTCTATACATAATCTATTATTTTAATAAACATCTCACTACAGCTTTCTGAAACCCCATCAAATATATGGAATCCGGACAATTTGTAATCTATTAGAAATCTTAGTGCCTACGTAGGAAAATCTAAAATTATATTGACTAGATTTGGTGCTTTGCACTACTTTAATATCATATATACGTGGGATATATATTATTTATCTTGCTCATTGTTATTGGTCAAAAATATTTAAAATAATTTTACATGTTTTAAAATGTTTCTGAATCTTCTTGAACTCTGGATGTGAACCTCTTTTAAACTATTAATTTTACAGATATATTTTACATTTTACAGATATAAATACATCATTTTGAACTACAATTAAACACAATAAAACTTTCATATATCTAATAATACTTCAATTCGTAATGTATATTTCAGACCGTCTATTTATCTTACTTTGTTTTCGAATTATTTCCACTTGATGAGCTATTAAACCTGTTAACAACATCTCTCACTTTCCCTTTATTGATTACGAGTTGCTTATCATACGTCGGCGTTATCATCTCTTTTCCATTTCCATTACACATTTTATTTGTAGCCGTGTTAAAAGTTGCGCTTTGGGACAGCTTTATTTCACGTACGGCATTATCTATGTTGTTGATAAGATCTTTAGCAACAAACGAAGCTATTTCGTGCTTTATGCGATCTCTTTCATTCAAAATTTCAACAATTTTGGCGCCGTCCTTTGTTTCCTTTGTACCATTCCGTTTGGGGCTGTCACTGTGTTGGGAATGGGACGCGGGACTATCGGGCCCTTGAAAGGTTATACTCGGATTTATAATGGGATTGTCGCTATTGTTAGTCTGCTCGTATTGTGTTTCATTCTGATGCTTCTCGCCTCGCAACCAATATGTTGTCATTTTCCCTTTACCCTGATTGAAAAGAAAATATCACAGTTCAAAATACTCTAACGTTTTTGTACTAACTTTATTATAATATTATGTTACATATTAATATTGGTATTAATGTGTAGTGCATTACCTTCATCGTGATTTCTCCTCGGCATTCCAAATCAAAGCAATCGTATAAGTCCAAAACCTCTTTTGTTTTTGGGCTGACGTGGATTTTAAGTGCTTCACCGTGAGACTCCATTCTTGATGCAGTATTCACGGTGTCTCCAAATAGGCAGTATCTTGGCATCTTTAAACCCACAACTCCGGCAACACAAGGCCCTGAGGAGACGGAAAGAATTATTGATTTGTATGTCATTTATTTATTTAAAAACTATAGTATTATCTACAGTCAAAATCTGTTATATTCGTAACAGCCGTTAACATTGTCATTAAGAACTTAATACAATATAACCGGGATATTGTTCTAAACGATCTCGTCGTTAACCGCTTTGACTGTATGTCTTAAGGTTATAATATATATTACTTAAGGTTCGTAATAATCAATTCAGAGGACAGACCCGTTTTTGAGGTAAAAGTTGGTTACCGCTTTTTTTTAAAGTTTACTATTTACCTGTATGCATTCCGATCCTCAAAAGCAATCTTTCGCCACGTCGATGCGGTACCGTTTTTACCCTGACTGCATTCAGAAGTGCTAAGGACATTCTAGCTATTTCTGCTGCATGTCTGTTACCATTGCGCATAGGCAGACCGGAAACTACCATGTAGGCATCGCCAATTGTTTCTACCTATAAGTATATGTCATTTATTTATTTAATTATTTAGGTAACTTAATGTCCACTTATGAACGTCAAAAAAATACATTAAATGCTTCTAATTTTACATTTATGTGATGAATATTTTTTATCATCCTAAAGTAAGTAAACAAATCCATTTTATGCAGTCCTACGGAAGCTCGTTTGTAAGACCTTTTAATATAGTTATGGAAACAAATTGTCATCCCAAGTAATTATATTTGTATTTGTGTCTACCCACATGTAGTGCTTAGATGGATTTTCATATATAAATAATGCTGTATATAAAGTTACTTACTTTATAGACGTCAAAGTTCTCGATGATCGAATCGAAGCTGGTATATAGATCGTTAAGTAGGTCCACAACTTCAAGTGGCGTCGACTCCGCCGATAATTGTGTGAAGCCAATGATGTCGCTGAAGTATATTGTCACTTGATCATACGTCTCCGCCATTACTGGTTGACCCATTATTAACTGTGACGCAACTGACCTGCACAATATTTGTACTTATAACGATAGAGTCAATTAACAATTTAATTCGTAATTAAAAACACTTAAATAAAAGTGAATATTGGAATACTTAGCGCGAACTATGGACTGCCGTATCATATCGTGTATAATAATCAATAAATTTATAAGTTTAAAATTTCCCTGTTTTATTATAATTTCCATTATATTTATGCAAATAATCATTTATAACGTTTTGGCTTCACTGTTCTAAAATGTGTTCTTTGTAATCAGTTCAAAAACAATAAAAACCAGACTTAGTGATGTTTAAGATAATAGTTTAACAAAATAATCTTTTTGAATAAGGCGTAGGCCTCAGTTCGGTCGTCTTTGACTCTCATCTCTAGGAATATGATTACAATTAAGTTCATGGCTCATTCATTTAGTTGAGTTTTCTAAATAAATAACATCAATAAAGTGAAAAATATATTTATTTCCTTATTTTCAGTAACTTGATTCTTTAACAATAGAAAACGATTAATATTAAACTATAAACAATACAAACAAAATAAGTAGAAAAAGCTGAACCTGTTCATAACTAAATATTTGTGTATTCAGCAAGTGTGCAAATAAATATATCCGTCTCACAAGCAATAATATTTAGGGTATAACACGCGTACATAGTGCTTCTCTGAGTAAATTTGTACGCGCCTGAGGTACTGCAAGCAATTGCGACCTCTTGCCACGCCGAGTGATTATTTTACATATGCAGCCCCAGTCTCTCCAACATTTCTGGATATTTTACCTCTAAGAACCCTAATAAAATATAATGTGATCGTAAGATCCCTCTTTAACTTGTATCCGACCATTACCTAGACAAACAAAGTTGGATAGACAACTGAGTAAAATGCAACTTCATGTGAATGTATCTGTAATTTATTCTGAATATGCTTCAATTTTAAAGAATTATTTTTTCTTGTGTCGCCCCCAATTCATAGAGTTATATTCCATGTGTCTCCTAACAAATTTTTTATTTAAGCCATGCGTTTAGATATGCATTAAGCTCTTATAACGTGGAGTTTTAAATCGCATCCTGACTAAGAAATATATTTACGTAATCTGTTAGTTTATACTTTACCCATGAAATATAGAAGTAGTGTAGCGCCACCTAAAATATGAGCTTATAAATCACTGCGATGACGTCATACCCTGAAACGCGCTAACGAAGTTATTGCGGCCGCTACCATAGAGGCCTTCGGGGCGGAAGTAAGTGGTTAGAGTGATCGAGAATCCATCTTTTAGGTTGGAGAAATAGTACACCTTCCTTCCTTCACAGTAGTACCACTACTAAGCAAGGGCGTAGACTGTGTGGAAATTAACAAAAATCTAAACCTAAAAAGTTTCTGATCAACAACTCTCCTCAAGTTTATAATATAAATAAAATAAAAACGACGTACCCGCCAATGTTTTTATCCTACTGTTATTACTAAAGATTTCTTGTCGCCACAGTAACTTACCAATACCTTATCTTGTTAAAGGTCTCCAGGGGGTCTTTTTACTAACAAATAAAGACCCAGTGTACTTTATACGCCCGTAAGGAATTATCCTGAGTTAGCAAACCATTTTTCACGTTCGTTCCCTATTCGTGTAGCCATTACTTTAAGATAAAGAAAGTATTTATATACTTCGATATAAACTGTACGTAATACGTACAATCGATTGGTTTGTTGTCGATTTAATTGTAGTATATTTTATAATACCGGGAAACGTATATTTAGGTAGTAACCAAATTATTTTAAAGTTTCTATTAAATATCTTTCACAAAAATAGATTAAAACCTTATTGGTTATTTAATAATTAATTTAATCTATTTAGTACTATTTTATCATTCAAGCCATGTATGTAGGCAACAAATATGTATTGTAATCTTTATAACGGGTTATAATATTGGTTCCGCGTTTATCCCACGCCTTATAGTGGGGCATAAGACATTCACTACATCCAAAACGCAAAATTTTAAGGCAACTTCGAATGGTGGCTGCATCAATAGGAAATTGCTTTCAAACTGTGCGAGCCAATTTATTTTAACAAGAAGTTTGGCCTTACATTGGATTAAGACCTACGTCTATGTCGACAAAATAAGATATCATCTCAACTGACGTACTCGTTTCACAAATGTCAAGGATTAGGCGAACGGAAATTGGAAAAATGGACTAATAAAACATATTTCATTATTGGATAATATAAAATAGCCTTTAATATAAGCCTTAGGTAATTATGTATTTAGAAAAACTTTAAACATTTTTTACTGTTAGGCCATTTTAACCGACATTTTGAAATAGGTAACCACTACTTATGTAGTGAGATATTTCTTTTTTTTTATAGAACAAGGGGCAAACGGGCAGGAAGCTCACCTGATGTTAAGTGATACCGCCGCCCATGGACACTCTCGATGCTAGAGGGCTGGCGAGTGCGTTGCCGGCCTTTTAAGAATTTGTACGCTCTTTTCTAGGGTTTCATTATGCTGAAAAATGCTTTGTTAATTGTTTGTTATTAATCGTTTGTTTTTTAATGAATTTTTAACCTTTCATTGATTGCATAGAAAAATTCGCATCAGATTTAAATAAAGTTACGTCGTTTTATATAAAGCTACCTAAATAAAACTAGTTTAGTGGGTACGGGGTTCGTACTTAGTGCTAATGTTTGAGTCTTAATCTTAACTTCAATGTCAATTGTTTTACATACTTAGGTAGTAACTGGTAAAGTAACTCCTCACATTTCCTCTTTTCCTCTAAATAATCCGATGTTCTCTCTTCCACTAGTGCCTCTAAATTGTTTGCATATTGTTCAACTTGTGTCAACAAAGTATCCAGCCGTGTCGAGGTTTCGCAGTCCCTAAAAAAATACTCTAAATAGGGTCCGTTCATACATACTGATTATTATTCAAATTGTGAAAAAATGTGCAAATATTTTATTCATTTTTATACGATAATAAAACCTTTACAATATGACGATGTCTTGAAAATCGACTTTACGAGAGTAAGTCCATCCTCAAGACTTCGTTCGTCATTCAGGGCCATACTTTTCAGCTTTATTCTGAAGCGGCAAAGAGTAAGTGTCCTTAAAAGCTGGAGTGCTTTCTCCACAGGCATATCCATCACAGAATCTATTTGTTTAAAATCTCTTAACTTGCTAAGCTACACTTAATTAACTTATGTTAATGTAATAAAAAGAAGTCCCACTGTATCTATACGAATGCCTTACCCACGATAATATTTTATTGAGTCTAAAACATGCCGCTTTTACCACGATACTTTACTATTTCATTGGGAATAATTTAGTCATAATGATAGTTGTAGATAAGTATAGCACAGACTAATCCTACAAAAGAATTAGGAATTAGAATTATTAATAAATATACTTATTGATCCTATGAATGTTTTCTTTAAGCGCGGAGAAATCGGGTCGGTCGTCATCTGGTAGAGTCCAGGGTGGTTCACCTGTTAGCGACTGTCTTGGTGACACTGATAGTGGTGAAGTGCCTCTGTTGCGCATATCTGCATTACCTAGAAGAGCAATTATTTATAGGCCGTATAAGTTAAGATAATAAAACAAATTAATATAAGGAAATTCGTCGCAGCAAATATTCTTCAACACATTAGATTTACCCTATTACTTCCTGCGCCTGTAACTTTGTTGTCCTATAAACAAAAAAGGGTACACAAATTGAGTTATAAAAAAGGAAACTAGGTTTAACTACTTTTACAGTTAAATTGTCTTTTTGCTGATACAATACCTGCTTTGTGCTGGAATAAAAAATGTATATTTTTTTTATAAGCTAATAAATTATCTATATTGAATATAAAGGGTATTTCAACAAGAAGTTTGTTTTTCAATTGTGGCAACACCGAGAACGTGATAGTTTTGGCATTTAGTTTTTGGCGGTATTCGTAGTAGGTGCTTTGACAATTATTACAATGAATTCAATTTCGCTCGAAAATCGCATTAAAATAATTCAAATCCACTATAAAAATGGTGGTTCTGTTAAAGTTACATTTCGTAAAATTCGTGATATTTTCGGCCAGCATAATCGTCCTTCTGAGACCGCTGTTAAGAATTTGGTCGCGAAATTTGAGTCGACAGGCTCGGTACAAAATGTGCCAACACCAACTCGTGTTCGACCGGGTCGTTCAACAGAAAACATCGCCGCCGTGAGCCACAGTGTTGAAGAAGATCAAAATTTGTCAATTTCACGACGTTCTCAACAATTTGGGTTATCCAAAAGCACAACATGGCGAATTTTGCGAAAGGATTTGGCTTTGAAGCCTTACAAAATTCAACTGGTGCAGGAATGAAAGCTGATCGACCATTCAAATCGCCGCAGATTCGCTCAGTTCATTCAGGAACAACCTGCTGGTTTTTCTGAAAAAATCATTTTTTCAGACGAAGCCCATTTTCATTTGTCAGGGTACGTCAACAAGCAAAATTGTCGCATTTGGGCTTCTGAAAATCCTAAAGCAATTATTGAGAAGGCTTTGCATACTCAACGTGTTACTGTGTGGTGCGCTATGTGGTCTGGAGGCGTGATTGGGCCGTTTTTTTTCGAAGATGAGGCTGGAAATGCGGTAACAGTCAATGGATCACGGTATCACGAGATGTTAACCACTAAATTTTGGCCTATTATTGATGACATGGATATCACTGAAATGTGGTTTCAACAGGACGGTGCCACGTGTCACACAGCCAATGAAACGATCAATTTATTGCAAACCAAATTTCCCGAGCGCATAATTTCGCGAAATTCAGCTGTTAAGTGGCTAGCCAGATCGTGTGATTTAACACCACTGGATTATTTTTTGTGGGGCTATGTTAAAGACAGAGTCTATACGGAGCCAATCGAATCGATTGCAGCCTTAAAACTCAAAATCCGTGATGTCATTAACGAAATAGACCCTCCATTTTGCCAAAAAGTGATTAAAAATTTTGATGAAAGAATCAACATCTGTCAGCGTGGTCGTGGTGGACATTTGCCAGATATCATTTTTCATTCATAATTGCCAAACTTTTCTCTTTGTAATACAATAAAAATTTTATTCATTTTCCTCTAAATTCTTTGTTTTATTTTGTTTTAGAAAACAAAGTTCTTGTTGAAAAACAAAATAAAACAAAGAATCATTTGAAACAAATTTCAACGAAACAAGTAAATTAAAGGTTAAGCCCTTATTTTCTTTAAAATAAACAGCACGCGAATATTATGCCATCGAAAGAAAACCTAAAGTTTGGTTTTATTATATGCTCCTTCCGCGAAATATATGTCAGACATACTTATTGTTTTTACTTATACAAAGGAAAATAGTTAATATTAACTGATTGTTTTTAAAGTCAAAAAGTCTAAAAAATCATATAGGTAACATAATGTACACTTAGGAACGTCAAAGAAATAGACATTAAATGCTTCTAATTTTACATTTACTTTTAGCAAATGGATTTACAAAATTAACTGAAATGTCACCGTTTAAAATTTCGTTCTTTTGTTTCGTTACTCATTCCATTCTCAGTGGGTCATAATTTTTTTTTGTATAGAACAGGGGGCAAACGGGTTGGACAAACTCAATGCCAAAGGGCTCGCGAGAGCGTTGCCAGCATTTTAAGAATTGGTCATTATTAGTTTTTAAGTCCCTCATTTAGATTAGGTTCTGTTTGCATTGTATTAGTTGTATTTTAGGGATCAGATAATTCAATTCATCTTTAAAATGTACTAATTTATGTATGCTCCTAAATAAAAGGTAGACGCTATTCAAATGCTTCTAAAATGTACATTTTACTGGAACTATTTTTCACTTTTCGCATATCTAGTGTAAGTGACATATAAAATGGTTTTCTGTAGATTCTCGGAGTTGTTCATAAAATTCTATTTGCAAAGACATACTTTTCAGAATACGTAAAACATTTATTTAAATGTACCTAACCACGAAGACAGATATTATGTATTTTAAAAACATTTAAAAATACTTGCATGAAGTATTGTAAAAAAAAATCGGTTCCATTTCTAGACATATTAGTTAAATTTTAACAATCAATCAATCAAAACATTTATACCAATTAGACCACTTAAAATGGTACCTTTGAACGTTAAATAAAATATAAAGATGATTTTAGTTGCCCCTTCCAAAAGATTGTTTCGTTTGGAGAAGAATATGCAAGAATCTCCACACTTACTCTTTTAACTTACGATTTACGATATTTGTATACATAAATTAAACAATTATATGTATTATATTATTACAGATCTATAGAACAGAGTTTTCATATGATACTAATATAATCACTTACGTCTGAACTTATCTTCTAGTATAGCTGCGCAGTAGTCACACGCGAGGGTACAGTGTGGTCTTCGGGACTCCAAGAGGGGGCTGACGGCGCGACGTGGACTTGGGGAGTCCGTACCTCCAGGTGGAACGAGCGACATTGTGGCGCTGAAAATTTTTAGATATTTCTAAAGGGTACGAGAGAGGTTTGGTCCTATATTTCGGTTTACTGGAGGAAATCTCTCACTAGCAATTGTGCCGATGCAGTACGTTATTTTTATTTAAACTTGTATTGTGTTATTTTTTGTACTCATGTAGTCGAGAAATACAATTAAAATGTCATCTGGTTCAATACTTAGAAAAAATATTTTAGTACAAGAAATATTATTTTATTTTTTATTAGAGGGACTCCTACATCCTAGCCATCAGGCACTCAATCAGGCAGATATGTGACGAGTGGCTAAGCAGCAGGGGATTGCCAAAACCTCCCCTTTCCTAAAAAGGGACATTATTAACAACAAATATTAAAGCAACTTTTAGTTATAGTCCTTGGATCAGTCTAACAACGAAACAACTTTTCTCTTATTAACACTTAAATAAAAGTTGTATCGTATTACATTATTTTCTTTGTATATAGCAGACGGATAAAATAAAACACTTAAAGGGCTTTCTTCAACTTTGATTTGTTCCCTTTGGAGTTGAGAGGTTTAAGTGCACGGGCGCTAATTAAAGATTCAAGTGGCTGTTGGTAGCTGGTACCGTAACCCAAGAGTTGGTGCTTTCCTTGCTCAACGATTAAGTATTGCAATACACGGAGAAGCTTAAGATAATGCTAGTTAAAAGGCGCCCTTTAATTAAACAGCTAGGCTGTTAATTGAACGGCTAATTAAGGTAGTGGCTGCGACATATATACCGATATTACAAATTAATTGGTCGGATTTATTCACAATTCCCTTTTTATTACTCCATCAATGCCTTTTTTATGCTAAAAGTTCCCTTAGTATGTAAATGCTAAGCTTAAAAATCTGTCGTGAATTGAAATTGGCCTTTCGAGGAAACGAAAGACTGGATGGATGATACTTATTGTTAGGAATTATTTATCTAGGTTAAGTACATTTGCATTTTAACTGAGTTTTCCCAATGCCTAAGTGTTGTTTGCGAGTATTTATTTTTTGCCTCAGATGAAAGATTCTTTATAAATACAAATAAAGAAATAACTTAAGAGGCCGACAACGCACTCGCGAGCGCTCTGGCATTGAGAGCGTCCATGGGCTGTGGTATCACTTAACATCAGGTGAGCCTCCTGCCCGTTTATAAAAAAAAGAATAAATTATTTACTGCTATAGATTATGTGCGTAAATCTGTTTTATTATTTTATATGAATATTTCATATAGTAAATGAATAAACCTTTTGCCTTCATGACTCTAATACCAAAATGACTATTAATAATTATTAAGTAAAACATTACTTCTGTTTCGTCAATAAGGCAATTTGCAAGTTGTTTATTCTGAAGCATTGTTATTTTTCTCTGAATTTATATAAATCGAAACGAGTATATAGAATTGACCTACATAAGTTTTCCTCGAAATTTATAATTCGAAGCCTCGGAAAAAACAAGCCATCAGAAAAACAAACTAAAGATAAAAGCAACATTTCGTACGTAAGCGATATATATTTTGGCAACACTATGTCACAATAAATGTTTGTTCTCCTTTACGTCTTGCTTAAAACGAGATCGAACTCGATTTTCTTGTGGTAAGTGTCACTTCACAAATATGACCTAGTTTCTGAAGCTTCGGGCGTCCAGTCACTCTATTGTAACCCACTCAATCGTGATACCATCAGCTAATATAGTCGTTTAGTGAGCTATCTATGAAAATGCATACTGGTATTGCTGTAAACAGACAGAAAATCATTATTTTGACACTATTATTATACTTTAACGAGTAGATCATCTGTTACTAGACCATTTAACCTAACCTAACAAAACCTTAAAAGGTCGAAAAAGAAATTTAGAGCCTTCTGATAGTATGTGCCCACATGCTAGGACTTAACATTGATATGACTCTATAAAATACTTTTTAACTGGCTCTTTGTACAATACTATAGATTTAGATACATATCTACTTAATGCTGGTTATATTATGTATAAGTCAAAGCTAAATTTAAATTTAATTGATAAGCACAAATATACTGACAAAGCTGACAAAAGTTGAATTAACTTTTCTCTCAATTGTTAGAAATTCTCGCATTACTGGAGCGCTCAGGATGTTTTAAAGTTTGAAGTTTGAAAATGGAACATAACACTCTGAAATTAATATTTTTCAAACATCTTGTCTCAAGTTTCTAAATGTAATAATCAATACAAGTCTTAGATAGGTTATATTGTTAGTTGCTACTTCGGGTTATAAGTATTTATTTATTTAGGAAACAAAAAATCATCTATATAAAATAAAAACTAAAAAAATATCATATAAAATTAACACAAAGGAAAACAAAACAAAACACCACAATATAAATCATATAATAATGTATTGTATTATTGATTTAAATTTTAGAGTGTGATAAAAAGTACATAAAGCCAACCGACTCAAAATAATGCCGAATTTAGATGTAACCCAGCAAGTGTTTACGAAGATTTACGACCAACCCTTCCGGTCCTACTTTATTATGTGCGTAATGGACACCCGCCATATACGAAACAGGTTTTGCTAACTTCACTCTACAAAGGAATTATATCCCTATTCATACTCATTACTTCTAAAACGATTTTTTTAAATTGCTTGACTCTATTTGTATCGTGTTCATAATAATAATATGTATACGGATATTGAAGATATATCGAGTTCAACATTTGTTTTGTATAATAATTATATATTTCTTGAGTTTGAATTTATTAGCAATTTCTTATTGGGGTTTATATCACAACGAAGCACTAAACTACACTTAGCACGAAGAAACTGAAACGTCATTATAGCCAATCACTTCTACCTAATAATGCAAAAGTTTTTACACCATATATATATATATAATATATCAAAGGTAAATTTACAAAATAGCCTTAGAGCACAATTGAAAAGCCACAAACATGATGGTATAATTGCAATATGACCTTAATTATGAATTGTATGCAGCGCAGCATAAACCGCAAATCCTAATCAGACAGGCTTAGTACCGTGCTTAGTTCTGCGGCAGTACAGATGGAATAATATATAGCATAGTTGGTATTGAAACTACATTCATAAATCTTATTCATTTTTTTTATAGAACAGGCGGCAAACGGGCAGGAGGCTCACCTGATGTTAAGTGATACCGCCGCCCATAGACACTCTCAATGCCAGAGGGCTCGCGAGTAAGATACAATATGCTTTTTTTTTAATACATATATTTCGGCAGAAACGAAACAGTCGTGATTGCCAAGTGGCATGGCTTAGACCCAAAGTCGACAACGTGTGTCACTCAAGCTGGTCGCATACTTACCTATTAAAAGACAAATGATCACTAAATAAATACAGAAATCGGAGTTCTGAACTTAAAATTGTAGACAGTGGTTTATACATAAATAAACAAATACATATATATGTGTATGTTAGTTAATTTTTATTTGCTATATGCACAAAATAAAAAAATACTGAAGCAATAAAAAAAAACAAAATGTGTGCTTCAAATAAAATAATAACGACAAAACTTTGAAGTCCATCAAAAAAACAAATATAAATTAAAAGTATAATTTATCATGAACCAAGTAAACAACTTTGATAGCACATACTTCATAAAACTTGTAAACAAGAGACGGAAGTTTTTGAACAACCGCAAAGTTTTTCCCAAACAAAGAAATAAATTGTACCTCCAAAGGCGTGTTTATGGTTTATGAACGTTATATCTGAATAACTACTGGTATTTATAGTTCTTGCTACTATAAAATTTATAACTAGCAATGTGACTTTGTCTGTGTAACTCCACGCAAAAGCGAGCAGCGTTGCGCGTCATATTTATACAGATTATATGGCAGCCGTTATATTTATGTCATCATAATATTCTAAATACACTTAGAGGGACACTGCGTGCTCATTAACGTATCTTATGACGTCACATGGAAGATATGACAATTGACGAGATGTGACATAGTCTGCGAAATGCTGACTACCTCAAGTTCCTTTTGCACTCAGGTTTTGGATGCAATGGTCGTGTATTTCGATTCACAAGAATACAATATATATATCGGAATATTGTTAACTGTCAACAGTGACATGTAATGCCTAATTTAATTAATTATATTTCAATAGTATCATCATTTTGCTTCATTATATTCCACTTTTTTCCTATTCCACACAGAATTTAATTAGTATCACATGAGTAGAATTGATAAAAACTAACCTAAATTGAAAAAAACTATTTCGTATCATCAGCACGCCCAAACACTTTCTGTGTTCTCAACTCTACAGTATTATACGATTTCAGTTCTAAGAGAGATATTCACTCCAAATCGGCCTAAAATCCGGGGAACTGTTGAAATATTAAACTTCAAATATCAATTGCAATATGCAATCCGCTAGATTCAATCACTAGAGATTTGAGCTTCCGAGTATTGAATGTGGTTTATGTTTGAATTAACCTTTATGTGCAATATTCTGTGCAACGACACATAAAAATTTAACGTTTCAGTAATAATATATATATATATATATATATATATATATATATAATATATATACAAACATATACAAACAGGATATTATTCTGTTTTTGTACTAATCTTTTTTCGACAAAAAAATATTTATTTGTGATTATTATGTATCGAAAATTTAAAATATATTGAATGTTTGTATTTTTTGAGCAGTGTTGGCTTAGTGGCGTGGGCGGACGACTCTCATCACTGAGTTCGAAGGTGTGCAACAATTTACCTTCTGTGAATGTGCGCATTTAACATCGTAAAGAAACCAGACTTGCCTTGCTAAATGTCGACGGGGTGTGTCAGGTCCAGGAGGCTAATAACCGACATGCCTATAAAATTTACAAATGATCAGATACTTAAATCTGAGGCCCAGACCTGAAAACGCCACGCCACCGGTTTGTCCTTTTTATCTGACATTATTATTATATTTTACTAATGAATCTAACAAAACATTAAGGCTAATTAGGCGTGTTTGAATAGGATCGCGAAGAAACTACACGAATCAGTTTTTTTTAAGTCGATAAAACACAAAAATTGTTATTGAAAAATAGTAAAACAGTAAGAAGCTAAATATATAAGCTTTTAATAAATTATATAGTTTAGAAAGTACTTTCAGGCTTCATAAAATCAATTCACATCAACCATATTCTGCATACCTCACCACAAATAATGTATGTGCATAACTTATGCATTAGGAGTCTGCTTTGCAGCTAATAATTATCCGTATTACATATATACATTCTCTTTATACGCAATAACTCCGAAAATATCATTTTAAACATTAATAATAATAATAATATATTTTATTTGCAAGAATACGATACAATAATGTTTTGGTGGTACAATCTAATGTTCGCATATACACATACAATGGCGTGCAAATTTGTCTTAAATGGAATTTACATAGATATTACATGTGAGTCATAATATAGTCAATCCTTATAATATTTTATCACTTCATCATCAAATTATTGAAACATATGATTACGTTATCAAATTAATATTAATTATAATAATTCACGACAAGTCAATTTTTAAAAACTATTGCATTTTTTTACGATATTGCACTATTTGTGAAATTCATTATTACATTTTTTTTAACTGAATTAAACACATTTCCCTGTAAGTTTATGTTTCAAGATGTTAAATATGAAGGAATGCAATGTGTTTGTGTGTATTTAATAGATTTTGTCCTGTTTCTTTCCTTTATACAGTCATTTATTTATATAAAAGCAATCTATTTCTATAACCACTCCATGAATGTTATAAGTAATAGTGTATATTTAAATTAAGACCCTTTTCATTTAATCAATATAATGAAAAAAAATCATGCTAATACAAAAGAAATTTTCCAACTCGAACAAAAGCTTATAATCTCTTTCTTTTGAACATTAAAACCACTTACCGAATTTTCGCAGAAAAAATTATTCAATTGTTAAAAGAAAGTCTGAACTTTTAATTTCTAAACCGGCCTTTTCAAACATAAACTGAAGAAATATTTATGGAATTCTAATTTCAGGAAGTTTAGTTTTTTAATGTGATTGCTGCATTTGTATCGTTAAACATAAGAAAACTGATTTAAACCTAATATTACTAATTAAGATTACGATAACATTTTATAATAATAATACAATATAAATGCAATCGTTTAACTTCGTACCTTTCTCTATTTTTTGTTCACTTTTTTTTATCTCCCGTATCGATGCGTTTAATTAACAAAACACGGCGCTGTTCTTTAATAGACAAATGATTACATATCATAGTGTATCATAGTAATCAATTTATTAATTCGTTTATTGGTTCGAAAGTAGGGAATATATTTGTATATATAGAGGAGGGACGCCGAAGGAGCCGACGGGCAGGAAGCTCACCTTATGTTAAGACGGCCGCCTAATGCCAGAGGGCTCGCGGGTGCGTTGCGGCCTTGTAATAATTGGTACGCTCTTTTCTTGCAATATTCTAAGTTGAATTGATTAGGATGATTCAGAAGGCAGCTTATTCGTAGTAGTAGCGCGCGGCAAAAACTGCTTTAAAAAACGCTCAGTCGTGGAACGACGGATGTCGAGGCGATGGATGATGAGGATGATGAAGCTCAGCTGCAAGTATTATACCGAACAACTTTTTGAACCCACATCACTACGTAACGCAAAGGGATCAAGACGCTCGGAAAGAGATTGGTCGTCGACGATTCGAATCACTCTTCATTAAATAATATTTCATAAACAACCCTAACATAAGCAGTTTATAGTAGAATGTGTTTTCCGATGTCTCATCGGATGTCTAAGACACAGACTGATGAGGTACGGGAGGCACTCTGTGATAAAATAATTGGATATACAAATCATACTGGTAAATATTCACAGTCCAAAGCTCAGTAATAACCAATAATTTGACATAAAACAAGGCTCAAATCCGAACTAGTAAAGGCTCTACTGAATTTATTTGAGCGCAGTTTGAAAGCATTTATTTAAATGGACGTACTTTAGGCTTAATTACTGCGGATTGAACGCTCTACTAATTCAGCACTATTATATGTGACCACATAGCCTACAGCCTCAGATTATTTAAGTATAACAAGGAGACTTTAACGTTTGGATGTAACATTATTCTCATTAGTTAATTAGGCGAACATCTTTATACAATATATTAATAGATTAATTTCGTTCTTGCTAGTCAGATATTTTTATTTATTAGAATGACAAGAATTTATTACTGTTGCCCCATATTGTGAATGCTTTATGCATATTACATCCGACAGGATAAGAGTATATTCAAAATATAACAAGCTTGTGTGTGTGTTCCTTCGTTTTTTTTTTATAGAACGGGGAGCAAACGGGCAGAAGGCTCACCTGATGTTAAGTGATACCGCGCCCATGGACACTCTCGATGCGAGAGGGCTCGCTAGTGCGTTGCCAGCCTTGTAACAATTTGTACGCTCTTTTCTTGAAGGACCCTAAGTCAAATTGATTCGGAAATACTTCAGTGGGCAGCTGGTTCCACAAAGTGGTGGAGCGCGGCAAAAACTGCCTTGAAAAACGCACAGTTGTGGAAAAAAAACAGGAAACTTACTTGTTCGTTGAAGATTAATATGGTAAGAACTGGCTTCCTTAGACTTAAAAAATATAATAAATCAGGCACAGGATACACACGAACCTATAGCTTGAGGTCTGTGTGTGTATTATTTCAACTGTAGGTTAAAGTATCTAATTGTAAACAATACCTAAACATTTATATAAAAACGTGTCACGTAAAAAGTGAATTAGGAAATTTGACCGGTTTAATGGACCACAAAATTCGGACAAATGTTAATACAAATAAAAACGTCGTTTCTATTATATTTTATTTAGTTTTTACAACTCATTAAAACTCACTATATTTTCACTAACACAGACACATTTGCGTACAGCACTAGATTGTAAATTAAATCTCAAGTAGATAATAAATTAACCCCTAAATCCTGTCTGTTGTTATCAATCTCTGGCACAACGTGGCTCACGTATCTTTCGACGTCACGTACGCGAGGCAATAGTAATCCTCACAGGCACTTAGAAAGGTTCAGTCAGATGTAACTTGTCGAGCACATGCTCTTGTATTCCGAAAATCAGGATCGCTTATGCTGTGGTGTCATAAATTATTTATAGCACCCCGTTGCCAGGGCTACAGTTGCCTCTTTTATCCTAAACTACTACAGAAATACTTGGAGGATAGCTTTAGCTAAAAACTAGCTTTAACGATAGGTAAAAAATTATCATGGTGTGTGCATTTGTGATAGGCAAAAGGGTGATGTTGCCCGCGTTGATGGCAAATGGGTCAATAAATCTATCAGCCAACCAATAAAATGTCAAGTAAAATATATAATGGCAAACTAAATTTTGGACCATTATTTTTGTTAGGCTAGTCAAAGTTTTTGATAAGTCATTAATTTCATGGATTTGAGTGCTAAGCTAGCACTCAGAGAAAGTTAGAGCGCTCTATAGATCTTTCCCTTAGATGTATTAAATAAAATTATTTGATATACCACAAATACTAAAGACCACTGTCCAATGGAGCACAAAAAGACGATTAATAAATCACAAAGAGTACGAGTACTTTACATGTATGAAATTAAAATTTCACAAATTTTAAAATACGTTTCAGAGGATCACGGCAAGTTTTAATTATTCGTTAAAATGTTGTATGTTTGTAAATTAAACGTTGTGTGCGACAACAATATTTTTGTGTACTTAATTAAGTCCCGCTATAAAAGAATTACTTTAATTTATTCCTACAAACTTTGCATACAAATGGCGCATTTTTTTTGTTCCTTAATTAAATGAAATATATATTTATGTAACATTAAAGTGTATTTTTGTGACAAGACTAATGTCTAATATGGGAAACATTGTGTGTTTAGAAATGCATTGTGATTAAAAATTATAAGTGCTATAATGTTTAAATAAGGAATTGATTAAATAAAAAAATATTGAACACCCGTAGGTTGGAAAAGAAACGAACTAGTTTTTAACATAATACACGGAAATGTTGGACATAAACATTGAATGAATAAATCTTGATGTGCTTGACAGATCCCGTTATTTTATTTACGTAACATTCCGTGCATCTTTCCGCACTCACACTTACCTGCAGCGAATCGAAGCCATGGCTACCTTTGCTCATGGCCACTTTTTTACTGGCAACCATGGACTATCCGTAAACAGGAAATACAAAATTCCAACACTCTATTAAAGATGAATGTAAGTAATTAACAAAAAATACCTATTTACACCTGGCAAATTCATTATTGTGGATATTTTTTTATACGCATGCCTATTCATTGCATAATCTTTCAACATTAATTAAAAAAAAAATCATCAATAAACAAATATATAGCTGCTGCTCGTAGCAGTGGGATCTCAGCCCATAATCAGCTTCCGAAGCCTAGCAGATTTTTTTAAAAGAAGCATTAAATTAGTGTATTCTGTGACAGTTAACATTAACGTATTTACAATACGATTAATAGCAAGTCTCAATTCAGCAATCAATCTCCTAGCCTAAAAGGGAGGCACTTCCCCATAACATACTTCTTCAGTACGCTATAGTATAAATAAATTAAGGATGACGTAAGTAACATTGTAGTAGAAATAAAGATAATATAAATCCTTACAAAAGGCTACTCAATCCACGAACAGAGATAACGTTAGACGTAAGATCAAATCCGTAGAACAATAATCATTACGTAGACCCACCGCAATGAAACCTCTATATAGGAGCTACGATAATGCTACGGTTAGCTATACGATTCCGTCAAGTGACCCAAATACCTTCTTCAATATATAACTAAATCCGAACTAGATATATATATCTATATAATATAATTTTATGGTAATTTTGGAAAACATAAGATTTACAAAAATTATAAAAAAAACTTAAAAAAGGATGTTTATTTTATATTATGTAGATAAAGATTGTATGTGTGTGTTATTTAACATTAATTTAAATGTAGTAATGAATTTATTTAATCAGTTTGATCTCATTATAACATTCGCTTTATATATATATATATATATACAAATTATGACTACGTTTAATAGAACTGTTGCACCACGACAACTTTAAAGTTATTATCAGTAAGTGTTTCTATGTCTAGACGAAGGGATAAAGCTATATCACAGCATGATCCATTACAAATAGTTTAATAACAAACTGTTAAAGATTAATACACAGTCTTTCGAAAACGTAGACCTCTAACAAACTTATTATCGTTCTGTATTAAATTAATTTAAAAAGTTTTAATTTATTTTTTTCCCCTGCTTCGGAATTTATGCTCATTGTTAAGGCTTTATCGTGTTTGTTTAAGAAACAATGGTATTTATATTTACTTACTTCACAGAGACCGCATTCCATTTGCTTGTCAGTTCACTATAAATGCAGTTAAGCAATTCTCATTTAGCTAACAAATATGCAAGCTCATCACACAGATTGCATCGCCGGTCAACGATCGAAACATTCAATACGTCAATCGGTTGCACTACTGAAATCTATTCAATTTCAAAACGAATGGCCGTTTCGAGTCGAAAAATGTATTTGAATAATCCTAATAATACTAACTTTTAAACTGAATATTTTAAATGCTTCTGTTATTGTAATTTTGGATGAAATACTTATGATGTAATATGATTTTATATTTTACAAATGTCAGCTAGGTTATTTTCTGCTTGTTTATCACCTGAACGAATATAACACTTCTCTTTGTAAAATAGAAAACGAGACATACGATTTATAGTCTTACTTCCTACTTTGATTTTTTTGTCTTTGGAGGAGAGATTCTAGATGGCGCCTGATACATAGTACCGGGTATCTCAAGGCTAACACTTACCTCGCCAAACGAATAAGTATTGCAATACAGCGAGGAAATGCCGCTAGCATTAAAGGTTGACTGCCACAACCAATTAAGAATATTATTTGTGTGTTTGACCGAAATAAATTAGTAAAAGGATAGATATGCTGCACTGCAAGCTCTGTTATAAATTCTAAATTTATATGTTCGCAAATATTTCTTTGTTTTCTAGTCCTAGTCCCAACTAGCTAGTTCGTAAATAGATGGTTTCTCATTAAAAATTACGTAATTCTTATTCATCTGGTCATTTATATTTTCAAGTATGCAATTAAGTCGCATAATATTAATATTTTCCATACAACTTGTAATTCAAAAGTTCTTTAATTAAATTATTTTTCATGAAATAACGAATGGAAATTATTATTTTCAACAGAATTCGAGTGGGTCTTATTATTTTAACTATTTTTTGATTTTGTAATATGCTATTCGTATAGCCTGGATGTTTGGGTAAGATTCCAGAATTTTTTATTGTTTCGGAGTAATAGGAACAATCTCCTTATTACCGATTTTGCAAAAAATATCAAGAAAGTAAAAAAAAATATGTAGTGTAATCGTATGAAATTATTATATCATGTTTAATTTTTCTACCAAAATTTGTTAATTATTATAATACAGTTTTTATACATACAAATTCCATGTGTTAAACACTAAATAAGTACTATTTAAACCTGCAAATGTACCTTTATCAATCTTAAATTAAATTAAATAAACAAAAATAAATCTATAACTATGTATTTGATTCTAATAATATAAATATAATAAATCATAAAATCACTGGAAATGTAAATATCTTACGAAAATTTAAGAGTTTCAGACGTAATTAGAAACTTTCAACTCCATTTTAAAGTTTAAACCTGAAATGTTCAAAAGCAACTCGCGGTGAAAACTCATAAGTATAGTTCGTATTCGCCTTAAGTTTTCAACAATTTAAGGTGAAAGTCAGTTCTTCACATTAGTTTGAGACATTAACGATTTTTGTGTTTTCGTTTCAGTACTGTAATTGTATAAATGTTTAGGTTACTATTAAAGCTATTACTATTAAACAAACCAAACAAAAAATCATTTATTCATATAGGTAACATAATGTACACTTATGAACGTCAAAATATACTTTAAATGATTCTAATTTTATACTTCCAGTTCTCAAATCAAGGGCGTAGAACGGAAGAGAAGAACTGGCAATAAACTCTCCGCCACTCTTTTTAATCGCCAAGTTTTTTTATCACAATGTTTGTAAGGATCTTTCTAGAAGGTCTTTTGGATCTTTAAATTAGATTATCAATCTTTCTGGTAATGTGTTCACAGTGTTTTGTGTACCCTACAGTGTTGAATATAAACATAGAAAGAAACAAACTAGAGATAGCCGGGGTATGAAACCGCTCTACGCCCTTAACTTGCGAACTGGTTGTAAATGTAAATTTACAATTAATTTATTTTGTTTTTTTTGACGTTCATAAGTGTACAAAGGGCGGCAACGCACTCGCGAACCCTCTGGCATTGAGAGTGTCCATGGGCGGCGGTATCACTTAACATCAACAACATCAGGTGAGCCTCCTGCCGTTTGCCCCCTGTTCTATATAAAAAAAATATTTACCTATTGAATAAACATATTTTTGAGTTTGACTTTGAAAGAATTACTTATGGGTTGATAGTCGTAGGCTCGCCATCCCATTACATATTGTAAACAATCTGAAAAATATAAACGATCTAATGTACAAATGTTATTAACATTTACATATTTTACATATCGTAAACGAAATGTAAGCACATATAAGTGACAATTTATTATCATCTCATAAAATATGTCATTCAACTGACAAATATTTGTAAAACGATAAACATTATCCAACCAAATTCTAAATTAAAATGAAATAATTTTTTGAATGGATTCATTATGTACAAGATAAATAAATTAAAAATAATATGAATGTACCATAGATTTTTTCATGTCCCTACCACGGTTGATTCGAAGATATTCATAGCCATTAATAACAAAAATATATAATAACGATAACAATGATAGTAACAATTCTATTGCAATTAATGAAATTCTGTAACAATCTTAGTAGTAATAACGAAAATGTCGTTTTTTAAATTTAATTTTATTATTTTTTTTTTTTCTATAAATATTGTGATTTTGTATGCTTCTGTTTGTTTGTTTTAAAATGAAACAATTGTATTATTTGTATTCATGTCTATACTAAAAAAACCTTTTGTTATAATTTATCTAATTTAACTTTATTTAACCAATTCCTGTAAAGTTCTATATATTAGATAATTTTTCGGAAAATAAGGTGATAAAGAAGTTTCACTTCTCACGTGCGTACACTTGCACTCGCACACATTTTTTAATAGAACATTGGGCAAACGGGCTCTTCTAATCTTAAGTAATACTCATGAAATTTTTCTGCCCATTCGGCCTTTAGATATTTCCAAGTAATATCAAACTTTGTTAATATAAGCTTTGTGTAACTATATAACCATCCCAAATGTATATTAGATAAGCAATAAAGATTATTTATCTTTAAATATAGTACTATAAATTTACGAGCAATAAACAAGATCTTATCTTAATACTGTGCAAATCCTGGATACTCTGTAGATTTCTATAGTAATATTGTTTGACGTCTCGAAACCCGAGACAAACGCCTAGACTAGCTAGACACATTTCTGCATCAATTTCATTTGACTACTTAAAATGAACATGAAGACAGCTTCAGTAAAAGAATTTTAAATAAATAAGCCTATAAGCATTACTTCTGTTTCTGTGATATCGTTTACGATGATGTTATCGCTTATAATTGTGAATAATGCTAAAACTAACATTTCATACGTTCGTAAAAATATAAATTATACATATTTCAAAAGTTATACAATGCTACAGGAATTATTTGTTTCAACGTAATTATAAGAAAAACGCATCATTACATATACTATAATGTACTAATGCAAACAATGTAGGCGTCCGTGGTTTATTCCTACATCTTTCTAAAATCTTTTCAATTTCAATTGCATTTTGTAAAATCTTAACATTATTCTTTAGTTATATATAGTTATAATTTATATATACATATATATATATATATATATATATATATATATAGTTTTAGACATTTTTTCCCGATTTCATAATAATATAATTTGTATATTTAACTATTTAAAAATATTTATTCATTCCTTATATATAAAAGCTTTTAAAATACAACCTTCAGTAAAGCACACTTTGAAAGCTTTACAACGTTGGAAGATTTATGTACTAAACAGAGAGGTCGTTCACTCCGAAAATGTAAGAACACATGGCTGACTATCATAATACAAGTAAGACAGTTTAAAAGGTCTGAGAAAATTTACCATTTCCCTTGCTCTGCCTAACTTATTGAAAAAAGTTTTGAACTTTCTGTATACATATATGAAACCTTAGATAGGTAAAAAAGCACACATTTAATTACACAGTCTATTGAATGTGTAAGCAAATTAAAAACACTTCATGAAATCTTCATATTAGTAGTTCCATAAATAAATAGAAAAAGATGAAAAATTATTCAAACATCAGCAAAGCTTTTATGATTGTAATACTGCATTGCTATTAAGACTCGAAGAAATCAATAAAACCTAAGCCGAGCATTAATAAAGTAAGTTCTCGTGTTCTTGTGGGTCTAACACAATCATTTGTATAGTTAAGTTTTCTCTTATAATCAGCTTTGTATACGTATAAAATATATACGTTATGTACATAAAAGTATCGATTTAAGTCCTGTCAATGATGAAGTCTCGTGTCCTTTACATCAGTTTTGGGTTTTAAAGATGCCGGCTTCTTCAAGATATTTTTCTTTTTTGCTACACACTGAAAGACAAATCCATTGTTTGGGTAGATTAAAACGGGGGACCTCGTTTAGAGACACGCGTGACATTACCAACGCTGCCTTGAACAGATAATGTATATTTTTATTTAATATATTTTTTCCGACATATTTATAATGATGGTATATGTCACTTTGCTAATAAATAAAACGACAATATCTAACTGAAACCTGTTGTCTAGTTAATCTTGACTATTATGTAAAAATTAAAAAAACCTAGAGAAAAATTAAACTTTAATTGCACAAAATAAAATAATATAAGGATATATAAATATTATTATACCTCATGTATTAGGTACTTGACATAGTTTAACAAAAAATACACTGAAAGGTTTTAAAAATAAAATCCTTTTGAAATAAAAAAAAAGAATTAATTGGGAAATGTTGTGTATGGTAACTGGGAGACGCTTAAAGGGATTTCATCTAAAAACATCTTAATTATTACTATACTTTATAAATTCCCTTTCATATCAACTTATAAAACCAATCAAAAGGTTCTCAAGAGCATGAACATCGATATGCTATTATCTGATGAATGCTTTGGTGGTTAAGACTATTTGTAAAGCTGTTAAATCCTAAAATGTTGAAGACTGTATTTTTTTTTTACTCTTGCTTAAAGATCTGATATATTTTGTATTTATGAACTTGTAGCCATTACTTTCGTTATCACGAAAAGAAAACAATGAACATAATACTGAAAATATATGTATTACTTAAAACAGGCCTTCCATTATCATTCGCAAAACATGTAGCATTGACAATATAAAAATTCTCGTTGTCTCTTCTTGAATAAATAACTATACGTAGCGTAAACGCGCTTGATCTTATCAATGTTTTTATATATTTTTTTTAACGAACAAATAAACAAATAGCCGTAAACAGGCCACAGAATCATCTGATTTTAAGCAATACCGTCGCCAACTTATTTATATACACTGCCTCAAGCCTCGCAAGTACCTTACCGATCTTTAAAATTCATGAAATATATTTAGTTTTGTAACGGTGTCGGAATATAAAAAACAAACCTTGACGAAGAAAGAATACAGTTTGTATACAAGGTTAGCATTGATTTCATTTACAATTCATTAGGTATTCGGGTGGCGTGACCATTTTCCGAAACCTGTATTCTATCAGATGCCCTTTACCGGTCCGACAATAAATAATATGTAATTGTACTGGTAGCATGCGATTGCTTTTACGTTCCTTAAGTTCTTCAGCTTTTTCTCCTTTGATCAAGTTAACTTTTAAAAATGAATTTAGTGCAATTTCAAAATTCATACTCCATCCGTAGACCATTAAGTAAAAATCACGTATTGAATATGGATGACTAGGTTTTCCCACACGATTTTCTCAAAGAATTATGTTGCAAGAAAAATGAACAGCGATTTTCTTGGATGAAATGCGTCTCGGAAAAACTATTTGATCAAAGATGTGAAATCATATATTTTACCCTGGGGCACGTTAAATTTTCTTTCATCAATATTTTAATAGAAAACACAACCAGTTCTGACTTATATTAGTTTTAATTTGTAGATTGATTAGAAAATATGATTGCCATACCTTCTTCATAAAAAGTCACTAACATACGTATGAAATTACAATTATACTTTATTTATATAAATGCTGCAGTTTGAAAATATAATAAAATGATATGTAATTATGTATATATATAAATTAAATTGGAAAGTCCTTTGTAACATTGACAAAAGGATTAATTACTAGTGTGCTCGGAGCGAACAGAATTCGACCACATTTGCGTTTACACTCAGTACCAAAAGGTGATAAATATTTTTTACGCCAACATTTTAACAAACTTTTCTAATGTTAACTCAGATTTGCACAAAAACACTTCCTTATTAAAAACCTTGGTAATGATCAAACATTATTTATTCTCTTATTAATGAATACTATAACTTAAAACATTACAAAACATTGTCGTGCATGGAACAAAAATGTGAAAATCCAAGCTAACTCAAAGTGCTCTAATTAAATGACATACTTAACACAGATACATCGATGAGAAGAACATAAATCAAAAATATATTACAACTTACATTTGTAATGCCCTAAGTTTGTAAGCACTTCACAAAACACACTTTAATATAATATACCGCGATAGTAAGTTGTTCGTAGAGGTGCTACGAGCGGAGCGTTCTACGGCTGTAGCGCGACTGTCTCATAGAGCCTACAGAGTCTATGCAGGATCTGATCAATGTGACTTTAAAGCATGTTTGGGCGTATTTACGATATCGTCAACAAAATGATGTTCTTATTTGGTTATTATGGATATTCTGATGTCCGTTGAGATAATTTGAAACAAACGGGATTGAGGGCTGTACCAATTATAAAAGGTGTCTTTATTGTGATATTGTTAGTCTCCTTATACATTTTCCCCTTTTGCTTCAGATTCTTTAAACACATTCATCATCTAGTAATAAAGATAACTTAATAACTACGAAATGTACGATTTCCTTAATATAAGCCAGAAGGTTTAAAACAATTTGCAAAGAATAACATTACATTATGGAAAAAAGTTTCGAGTTTACAAGCTGGAATATTTTTCAGCTGCCATATAGGATGAATAACAATGAGAGAGGAATAATAGTTTATTTTATTTTTGGACTATTATTTTTAACTAAGAGTTGTCGCCATCCCGAATTCCTGAGTACAGACTCTGGCTGCCTACCAATGGTTTTTTATATTTATACATGCACTTAACCAGATCATACATAGAGGGAAAACATCCCCGTTTAAAGGACAGTTACACACTGGCGAGTCTAAAAAATAGCGTGAGAACCAAAAAGGACAGCGTGTGCCTAGTAAATAATGCTGATTGACTTATAAATAATCCAATTATCTTATAAATGAACTTTTCTAAATTCGACTTTTATGTCAAAGGTTTCAGTCCATAAATATCTATTTCTTAGTTTGATTAAAAAAAATTGGCTCTTACCTTTATTTCATGAAGTAAGTAATTCAATTTATCTGAATAATTTAATGAAATGCGGCGCAAAGGGTGGAAGATTGTTATTAATAAATAATGCGGTTATTTATAATTCATGAGCCATTATTATAATATTCTTTGTGGGAATTTCCGTTCGAAAATATGGCAACGGATATGCTTATTACCTGTTATATTTAACCTGTTTATCTATAGTAAAATCGTATTTGTTTATGTACGTATTTTTACTCTTTTGGTCTATATTTCGCTGAAAGACAATGTGAAGGAAGCGGTAGCGCGATCGGTAAAGGTAGTTTTGGAGCCTTAGACTCAAATTGGGTCGCTGCTCCGGCTGACTTGTATTCTCATAACTTAAACTATTATTGTTTATTTTTACCAATCTTTATAATCTACGCTGTACATAAGACCGATATTAAATATATATTAAATACAATGGAACTCTGACCCAATGTTAACCGCAAAATTAATTAAACCCTAAGATGCTTCCAAGTTAAATACTCCGAGATTATATTACAATTTATAATTATGAGTTTTGGCCTTCACCCTCGTCGGGAATTTCGCGACGTATTAATAATAATGATGGAACCTACCGAAATATTACGTTTTCTTGAAGGTTCATTCACTCTGTTATTTATATTTCTGCGGATTTCTTGGGATAAGATAAATTTACCAGAAAATGATTTTCATTCGTCAGATATAATGTATCAGTATTTCGATTATGACTATGTTGTCATTTTTATTTCCATATTTTCTCTAAAAAAAATAGAAGCCGATATTGGTGCATATACAAGTTTCATCACCAGTGCGTTCACAGAATTTTGAGTCTATGTGACCACGAGGCCCTGTGCATTGAAATGCGTGGATTTTTTTTAAATTTAAGGACGATTCCTATTACTAGGCTTAGACTGATCTCAGTAATCCTCACCATTCTTTTGACAAACAATATTCCCCGTAGACCCCTTTTCAACATTATCTCCAGTATTAATTAATAAAATAAAATAAATATAAAATAAAATACGTTTATTTTGGAACAAAGGATCATAATAGTATCACTTATTCCACGTCATTAAATTCGAGCCTGTTGGCATCCCTACTCATCGGCAAAGAAGACAGAAGGTGTTGGCCGAGAGAAAAAGCCGGCGTAAAACACTCTCGGTACTCTTTTAAAAAAAAAGCAAATCATCAAACAATTCTACAATATTTAAAACAAATATAGCAAATTAATTAGAAGTAGCCTGCCCAGCACTAGTCCCAGGCCCTTTAATCAACTAGATAATCACTAACTTTATAGTAAGCCTTTTTACACAGCTTTTCTTTAATACATTTCTTAAATTTAATAAAAGGCAGAGATAAAAGAGCCTCTGGGATTTTATTAAAGAAGACTATCCCTTTTCCCACAAAAGAATTACTAACTTAAATTAAATAAAAAAATAAATCCAAATAAATTTAATAACATTCCTAAATATATATTCTAATTTCAACATAAATTCGAACGTAGGAATAAAAAATATAAAATTTCTGTCCAATGTTGACATGGAGAGAAGACAGACTGTAATTCACTTTTTCTTAAGTGAGTGAACCCAGGTAGTGCCAGATTTCATGATTTATGGGGTTATTGCTCTCTGTTTTCCTTCCAATTGGATCTCTGCCAACAGCCATACCGAGCCTTTACCTAAGTTGTGTGAACTTTTAATGTGGTGATATACAAAAATGTTGCTGAGTATATATGAATTAATCGCCGGAATAATTGCCAAGTTAACATATTCAATTTACGCAAGAAAATTACATAAAATAATATTCAGCCAAAATAGAACATAATGCATTTCATGTAAAAAATATATGATTGTCGATCAGTATTTTTTATTTTTTTTTAATATGTTTTCTACACAATTCCCCGACTATATAGTCGTCGGAGACATAAAGTATCTATATTGTATTTTATTGTAAGTAAGTATATAGGTATCTATATTGTATATGTGTCGTTCAGTTGCATTTAAGCAGAATTTGTAGTAGTTATTGAAACCGCTACATATACATAATTAGCTAAACGAATTGTTTATAAAAAAATAAACAAGTATCCTAAAAATGTAAAAATTTACTAATATAGGTTAATAGTAAATTTTAGTTTAACTTGATAATATATTCGGTTATAAGGACAAAACCATTTGACCACGGCAAGGACGGCCCATTAGCTACACGCGCAAAACGGAATTTAAGATGAGCATGAATTTTGAAGAATATATAAATTCTCTTATATGTTAGCATTATGTGTACATTAGCGATACACTCTTGTTTCGCACCGTTGCACGTTTTTAACGATATGCACTCGGGATGTGTCGTAACTCCTCTAAATGGTCTACTGCGAAGGAACCTAACATATGTTAGAGAAACACAAGACGAGGAAACACAGAAATAGTATATGAATTTTTACGCAATCGTACACAGTTTTGATTAACTAAAGTAATTTTTTTAAACAAGCATTGTACATAGATGATTTTGTATTAAATATTTCATATTACTACACAAACTATAATATTATTTTGGGATAACGTGTATAGTAAAATATATAAATAAAGTGGAAAATAATATGACATTTGGATGCTATAGCATCTAGCATCGAAAAGTTATAATATTTTCTACTGACGTCTTTATCGAAATTATTACAAATGAAATGTAAAAATGTATCAAATTCAGTGTTCATCTTAAAATATGGTCATTTGTTTTTAAAAATTTAATTTAAGTTCAAACAAAATGATAAAATGAATTAAGGTTGTGCCTTCAATGTCAGAACATTATTTCAACATGAAACATCATTTTTGCCTCAGCTACGCGGCAAAGAAACTTAATATTTATTGAAAATTGAAATTGATTATAGAGGATGCCAGTCAATTAAAAAATCGTTTCAATATTTACAATTTATTTGTGATATTATAATATTCATACTATAGAATCTAAGAGCATCGGTAGACTCTGTAAATCTCTGTCTCTGAATTACAGGCCAGGTTATAAGTAACATAGAATTCTCGCAGCGAATTTATTACTTCAATCAAAGAAGTCAAATTCTAAACTTTAACACTAGACTTCACAACTTCTGGAAACAGCGAGGTTGTGAGCTTGCATAATCACTGCAGTAATTTCTGGAATGGAAACTCGTTTATTTGTAAAGCTTAAACAAGTAAACACCAAATTATTGCACTGGTATCTCGGGACTTGGGTCTTCAACAATTAAAATAATAATAATATATTTAATTATATATCAGGGGAAAAGGTGCAGTTGATAAGCAACCAGAAGGCTTTTAAAGAAATGGTATATATTTTATGAAAAAATAAACCATTTTATTGTGTTCAAGAGACACAATAAAATTCACGCATTAGTGGTAAGTAAAATGGGGGTTGTGTTATGTATCTTAGTAAATCATATCTAAGTAAATTTATAAGCTTGAAATATTCTCGTTGAAGTGTCATTCTACAACAGAAAAACGTGGAAATTTGGATTCTTTAGTACTTGATATACAAATCTTAGTGTCTGTAATATGGGATAGAATCTCAATGGTTACTTAAACACTCCGGTAGACAGATTTCGTCTGATGACAAAGGCACGTATCGTCTAGACTGGCGCTATATTGAAGCTGTTAAAATAGTATCACTTTCAATTTAGATTTTAGCTAGATCTAGTATATTATCTCACATCACATCGTTAAGGTTTAGAGGATCTTTATTACTTAACACAGTAGTAAAATAAATAACAATGACGAGGTTTATATAACTGTTAAAACATTATGGACAAGGGGATTTGCCTTTTGTCACAGACTGCCCAGTTTTGATAGAAACGAGTAATGTATTTCCAGTTCATCAGTCCGATTTCGCGAACCATCACCCCGAATTACATTCAACTTTTCGTAAACATGTTTTGATGTGATAATAAACGTCAACTGAAGGTAACATCGACCAACTGATTTCTGAATAAATTAAACTCATTAGATAAGGTGTTATTTATAGAAATCGATTATTTGGTACACCATGTGAATAAATTTGAAACTAATATGTTTCAACTTTCAGCAGAATTTATGTATACTTGAAAGTTAATTTAGAGAAAAAAATATAAAAAATCTCAGTCCATGGATGAATGGGGTTTTAATTTTGTTATAATTTACGTATAATAAGTAAGGTGAATTTTGTTAAGTGTACAAACTTATTTATTATACACATTAATACTAGACAAAAATGCGGCAAGATTTTATGCCCAGTATAATTGATTAAATTTAATAAAAATAATGTACGCATCATAATAGACTTTAAATAAATGAAATATCAAGTGTATCAAATCTAATGAAGTTCGAATATGTATATTTTTAGTTTAGCGTAAAACCATTTACTATTAGTTTGTACATCCATTATACTATTAGTTTCAGTCAGTTACAAAGCGAAATACCACAAAGGAATGTGTCAAAGGCACCCCTAAGGCAAGTTACGTGCAAAGGAAATTTTAACAAAGTTTTTTTTGCAAAAATTCAGCTAACTGTGATATAAGGGGACTTCGTTTTAGTCATGTTCAGGATACTTAGTAAATACTTAATTATTCTTTATAAGGACGATCCACAGCATTATATACTTATTCACAACTTTCAATATATGTGAAACAATTTTTCTTAATGAACAAATTACAAAAGGCTTCAAAATATGAAGAGCTCAAGACTAGATTATGTCTGGGAGTTCGAATTGGGACATTAGCCGAAGCGTTTTTACAGCGTAATGTTCTATGGTGTTTATTGCTATTAAATCATTTATCATTAAAAAAATATTATTTATGTATACACACTTTCTTGCAATACTTATAATATTAATAAAAGAAACACAATACATAAAAATTTCAAGGGATGCAACAGACCGCCTTATCTCCACGCAACCCTAATAAGAAAAGGACTAAAGAAATGATGAGTGTAAGAAGTGCATAGCCAAGTGTTATATACAAAAATATTTATAGATGTAAACCTTAATCTAAAGAAAAAAATAGAATATTAATAACTAACTAAAAACTAAAAAGCTAATCTTACGGATTCATGACTTGCGAATAGCGATGCAATACAAAAGAAAAGGAAATACAAGAATTATACAGGGTTACGATTGATCAGGATAGGATAAGGTTAGGAACTGTTCATTTAGAAGAGTTTTAAAACATGACAGGGAGGAAGCCAATGGAGCGTATGGAGTCGAGCAGCCTATTCCACAGCTTAATAGCGGAAATTCTAAATGCTTATGAAGGATGATCTGTAGGATGGAATTTCCTATAAAGATTTATTATACAGTAGAAACTCGATAAGTTAGTCCAAGGGAAACACAAACTATTTTAAGTTATAGAGGTTTTAAGTTATCAAGCGTCTATGTTAGGGATAGGTTAATATAGAGATAGGTATGTACATATGTATGTATGTACTCTTATTCCTATTTTTACTCGAATACGTCAGGATTGGTTCAATAAAATACAGAAATTTAAATAATACTATTACACACGTTACATAGAAATAAAAAAACAATTAAAGGTTTAAGGTGTCAGACAAAAAACTATTCTTTGTATTGAGAAGTATGAGACTATGCCGTCAACTATTCGTCGGAGGGAATATTATGCCGGTGCGGACACGCTACAGGCGGCTAAACGGTGACTGAGCGGGGAGTATGACCGTTACAAACCCATTCCTCTTCCTCTTCATCCAAAATGATAGCTAAGCATTGCCAGTAGTTCAATCGTTAGTTTCCTTATAGCCATAACTATTACAATATTTCACCATATGAAGAATGAACCGATGCTTTACGAGTGTATTGAAAAGATTTCTGCCGAGTCACATACGGGCATCATACAGATTAAATACGGATTGTAAACGGCTTCAGAAGGCTGTCGGCCCGCTTCAGTGGGCGAAATAGAGCGTACCGGATTGCTTTCCGTGCTGGATACGTTCCTAGCACGGTCATGGTATGCTACGGGATAGTGGGCAGACACATTTAGTCTACATAAAAAAGTCTGTGATTTTCTTTTGTTTTAAACGATTCAGTTTCGAAATCGATTTGATTTTCAATGACAAATAGAGAATACATTATCTTTTATGTTGCTACACTGCGCTATAAATGATCTTACAGTTGTTAAAGCTCTTTTTGAAAATGACTCATTGACAAACAATTTTATGATATAGAGATTGTGTAGTAAGTTACTGAAGGCCAATTCAAAGATTACTTATTTAAGTTTGCGAGGTTGCGTATTTTAAGTTACCGAGGTTTGAGTTATCGAGGTTCTACTGTATTACTATAGCTGCAGATATCTTGGGGTCTCGGCAATTAAAAATGAAACACTGAATTAATACGACAGTCTTTATTTTTAAGTAATAAGCCCGTTAACATAATTGGCGGAGTTCAGGAATGAAAACTTTTTCGAACATTAAAAAAATCAAAATTTCCTGAACATCGGTGAGTTATATTATGAAAAGCCTCCTTAAAATTTGTAAACAATATAATCTTAAACATAGAAAATATTAGCAATTGACTCTTTCGTTATGGCTCATCTGAAAGACAGCAATACAATATATCTATTAGAATAGTTTTCAATTTAAAAAAAGTGGTTTTATAAATAATGACGTCACGTTCATATTATCGTTTTCATATCCCATGTCTAGCTCAAAGCTCATTCAACATTATCGTATATAATTATATAATATAGTTTTACACGACCCAGTTGATTTAGATAACAAGCATTCAAATAAAACTATGTATATACATTTAACATACATTGTATATCATCCAATAGATGGCGCGATAAAAAAATATATTTCCTTCCATAATAAAGACAATTTTCATATCAAAATTAACTATGTAAACTTAATTATATGGCTCAATATGAGCCAATAATAACGTCGAACTATATTCAACAATTCATACAAAAAATATAAAATAGATTTCCAAATAAACTCTACAGCGCCTTAAACACTGATAATTATCTCTTTTTAATCGCAAAACCGCCTAACAATGTTATAACATAATATCATTTAGCGCCATCTGTATTTCATTCAAGGAAACATTCGTATACATTAAGGCACCTCCTTTTATAGAAAATAGAAAATTAATGAACTGATCGTTTCATACTATAAAATTATAAATTTAACATAAACATAATTTATTTACAATATTATTTACATAAATGCTTATTTATAATGGACCGGGAATTATAACAGTCGCTTAAATGGCACAAACAGCTTTGTTACAGTACCCATATATTTAACTTAAAATATCTAAAATAATATAATGGCACTGAATTTCTTTATATGTAGCATCAAGCTAATACTAGTTTAATAAGCATGTTCCATATTCAAACGCACAGAATAGATAAATGTATGTCGCAAGTTACTGCAAATGGGGGAGCGTTAAAACAACAGAGGTTCTAATACAATTAAAACATCCGCTGTACTATATTTGTCTATTCTGTGGATAGGTGGGCCATCTCATCAGTACATAACTTTGCAACTTAGCAAAATTACTTATTTCAGAAGGAAAAGTTCGTGTTTTGTTGTATAACAAAAGATAGGACACTATTCAATTCAATTTATAATTTTTTTTCATTAAACCTTGACTTTAATAGAATTAACTGAAAAAAACAGTGATTTCTTGAACAGATTTAGATTGTTTTTGAGATCTAAAACGCGTAGAGATCGATATATATAGAGTAATTAATAAATTTCTAACTTTATTAATAGGAAAATAGGACATGAGATTTTCCAGTAATTAAAATTTATCAAATTCTTATAGACTAATTAAGATTTAATAATATATTGCGATTGACAAATTCTCAATGTTGTAATAAGTTTTATATATTAGGTTTATAGCCTAATGAATCAAAAATTTCAGCACAGATCTTAATACAAATCGACAAATAGCCGTCTGATATATAAATCTAAGATTTTTAGTACTTTTCTTATACATCGTGTTCCACACGAAGGACACAGTAAATAAAATAATTTCTTACCCAAACGGCAAGTCATAAAGGGGGTCATTAGTAGGTGTCAGTAGAATTTATCTTCTTCAATATCCAGGTTGTTCTTGGTACAGGGTTGGTTTGAATGTCTTCGTAGTGTGCCCATGGAGTCATATTCGTTTGCGATGGCCTTAGGGTACAATTTGGGGGTAGTAGCCACATTGTGGTTATTGGCGTTTGATATGTTAGTTGTTTTTAATAACATACTGTTGCCACCGATACCAGAGAATGATGGCTGCCGTTTTGGTTTGCGAGGCTGAAAATTCATTACATATCAGGAAACTTACTGAAACTTTTACGTTCGTTGTTAAACTCGGAAATCATATTTAGTTCAAAAACCGTTTTCTATTCAATATCCTTGATGAATATATGATATAGAATATTTACAAAAAAGTTAGGGTTCTGATAGAAAGCTAATATAATCTAAGTACTCATAAAAAACCTACATACATACATCCTACATACATACGCTGCCGTAATTATGGACAAAAGAGTAAAGTCAAAAAGGCCCATGCCGAAAAAAATATTTTTTTTGCATTTAAAAGTTTATTGATCGAGAAAAGCTTTAAGCTACAAAACATGTGTGCGACGAATAATTGCAGATGGAACCGCAGAGTACAGCTACTTTCCATATTAAGTTTGACACGTAGTAATGCAATCGTTGCTAAACATACGATTTGATGAGTTAAATTAAAAAAATATTTAATTTAATTGTGATACTTAGTAATAAAAGTAAATTTAGTGATTGTATTAATAAGTCGATAAGTGTAGATAATAAATAAAGACTTATGTAATCATACGATTACTGCAATATTAAATAAAACGAAACGGGAATCAAATTAATTGATAGGAATATATTTAATATTGACCAAGAAATGTTACTTACCCGATCCAAAGGTACAGTCACGTAGCTGTTCTGTTTCGCTGTAATGTAATGTGGACTCGACGGTACACGGGACGATCTATTCCACGTACCACGACGCTGTAGGAATATCACCACGCCCAGGCATACTAGACAACCTAAGGATAATTTTTGAGTAAACAGTTAATATTTAGTTAGGTCATAGTTTTTAGGATAACAATAGCGTGAAAGTAGAATTGACTTGATAAAACAATATTACTAGTGTTTTCTTTAGAATGATTAGAAAGTATTTTATAGTAATGAAATCAGTGCTGCTTCAACCTTTTTGGTTTGGGCGCGCAATTTCTTTATCTATTTCGTGATGATTGCGTATTTTAATAGGCAGGTAGATGTTTAACAAGCGTAACAAAGAAAGTAACAATTTTGAAATAAAAAAAACAAAATACATATTTGTTATAATTGTAGACATAAATTTCATATTTTAAAAGGACATATTTTAGAATTACTACTAACATTGAGAAGTACTTGAGCATTTCTTGCCAAAATAACAATTTTCAAACAAAATCAACTTTATATTTTTTATAGGCCTGTAATGAATTACACTTACCAATAACAAAAGAAGCAACAACGCATCCGATTATCCCACCAAGGCTGAGCGATTCGTTGCTCATAGTCACAAAAGATGCCATCTCCACTCCTTGACTGTACGCTGGCAACGCGTTTAATTCTGAAAGAACATACGTTCTATAGTGGTTCAGACTTTGACAATTTATATAAAATACATAGATTGCAGACTGTATATGAATAGTTCATATACAGTCTCCAATCTATGTATATATCCAGAAATGTTCCGTATGTAGATTGTTTTTTAAAACTAAAACGCAAAGGTTTGATGTGAAACGTTTTATTCTTAACGAATAAATTTATTTTTAATCTAGTCATATCAGCTTACAATTAAATTATTATTAAAATAATTCTTGTTCTATAAAATATAATATTCTATCATGACAGAGCCATCTATGGGCACAATAGGTAACTGTGAAATGATTAGATTGCAAATGATTTTACTACATCTAGGTTAGAAATATCAAGTCGAACAGTGGACCAAGGTTAAAAAAGGTCTGCTACCTTATATCCTTAGGGGTCATTCTTGTTTAAAAAAGATATTACGCCTTTCTCTTCCCGTAATATGTATAATTCAAGAGTATTGTCAAGTAAAAATCACACATGACGTCGAATAATATAAATCTTTTCTTTTATATAAGATTTAGTTATTTCAATGTACATATTTGTCAAATAAAAAGCAAAACCACAAAAATATGACTTAACCAAGAAACAAAGAAATTATAACAAAATAATAACTCACCATTATCCATATTGTTATCATCACACCGCGCCACCTGTAACTGAGGACCGACGCAGGCGCCACTCTCACAACTTCGCCGTCTCACTCTTTCTCCTCCTTCGCATTCACCCCATTGGCCCCATGATCCCCATCCAGTTTCAGATTCTGAAATTAAAAGTGGTCGATGGAAATCTTATAGATAATGAGTTCGGATAGAAAAAAAGTTTGTCTTTTTTGCGAAATTAACGCGAGTGAAACCGTGGAGTCAAGGTTGTATAATATAAAGATATACAAATTATTTATTAAGTAAAAATAGCGCTAAGATTAATAAAACACACATTTAAAACAATTTTTGAATACACAATTGATATTAGTATTTAATGTATGTAATATTGGTAAGAATTTCAAATAAATTAATAAAAACATTAATTTATTTGTGTAGTAAAGTCTTACCCAATGTAAGCAAAGAGGAATACACATACCTGCGCATGTATTAACACAGATTCGCCTCTCGAGGGCAGCACCAGCGTCTGCGCAGCCCTCCGGCGAGAGACACATTCGAGTGCGCGTACGATGTCCCGTTGCACCACTATCACAATTGCCATTGCACTCACTCCACTCACTCCAGCAAGACCATTCACCTGAAGTAATAAACAAAATTCAGTTATATTATTCATCTGGCTTAAATGCATTGATAAATCTGTCTTACATGATAGACGATAAGGCAAAAACACGCACATGATGCGTCACGTGACCATTATGTAGGAATTCCTTTGACGCGCCTGTCGCAAAGTAATTTCGTACCCTGACCGATTTTACGAAGAAAACTAAAATAGATTCAACCTTTGACTATCTTTAGAGCGATATTAGCGACGGTAGCCTTATTGAAATATGATTGGCAACGTGACAACCATCCTCGCTCGCTATTTATTACATAACCTATACTTGAAAAGTCACAAACGAAGGCACACACATAAATTAAATTCTGTACACTATAAATACTTGCTTATAAAAAAATCATTAATAATAAATTGTAATATAATATGAATAAAAATATTTTATTTTATTATTCTTTATTACTCAAGATGTCATATGGAACATGGTGTAATGTTTGCAGCTCCTTACAAACGTGGAAAAGAAAAAACTTGGCGATTAAAAAGAGTGGCGGAGAGTTTATTGCCAGTGCTTCTCTTCCGTTCTACGCCCTTGATTTGAGAACTTTCAGTAAAATTAGAAGCATTTAATGTATACATTAAATACTTATAATATAATATGCATATTTCTTTTTTTGACGTGACATGACATGAATAAATGATTTTGAATTGGAATATGTTCCTCCTAAACTTACCATTACATGCGTGAGTGTTACAAGCTCTTAGCATGTCATCGGGTCCACTGCATGGGGGTCGTCGACATTTCCTAGAACGGGCTTGTTGGCCCCCTCCACACGGGGCAGAACAGGCTTCCCACGGACCCCAACCTTCCCATCCATCTTCTTCTGGGGGTGTACTGCTACATGCCCCTTGAGCGTTGCAATACCTCTCTTCTTCACGGGCTAGAGACAACTGGAAAACAAGATTGTATGTATGTTTATAAAAGCCACCATTTATTGAAGAATAATATATAATTACATTAGTTGTTAAATAGTAAAAAGTTCCTAACATCACATCTGGTAAAGTTAACAATTATTGCTAGTGATGTAATAGACGCGGAATTATCAGTGTTAGCTAAATTATCCCCCCCCCCCCTCCCCTCTCTCTTCAATAAAAGTAAGCACAGCTCTCAAAAATAAAAAAGTACATAAAGTATTATTTTTTTGTAGGAATCCTCAAAAGTGTATTTCGTTTTCAAGCATAGACAATGTGTGGATTACTGTTGACGTAATTACCAAATAAGAAAATCAAGACCCCTCACTTTTATAGTGCTTACGTAATACTTTAACGACCCCTTATAAGAAGACCCTTTAATCGCATAACGTAGTAAAATGTAGCAAGGCGTAAAATATTTTTTCTATGGTTACTTCTTATTTGAAAACACTCCTATTATACCAGCCTACCTAATGGAGTTGAAATAAATTTAAACTATAAGATAAGGTGTAACTCGAATGTAAGGGTGTGTAATATGAAAGAGTTAAGCTGAATCAAAGTGCATATATTTACCCTTATTTGTTCCGGTGTAGGTGCCTTACATAGGAATTTGAATCGCTTTTCAGTGTAACTGCCATCAGACGCATTACCTGCAAAAATAATTAATCCTATCATGGTTTTATATTCAAATTATTTTCATAATTTTAAACTTATAACAGTCAGATATTTTGTCATTTAGACTTACTATAACACTAGTTAATTTTTTAATTAATTATATTTTTGGAATCTGCTTTATGTAAATTATATACACTATACAATAAACTTCACAAGACCAAACTAAACTAATATTTTATAAATATCTTACCAAGCATTTGCACCCACGGTGTCCAGGCAGTTGCCTTCCGAACCTCACAAGGTCGTAAATCACAAGGCAGCCTTTCATATTTTGGTCCTTCGCAGTCCGAACCGCCATGTTTGGGTGCAGGGTTACTACAATTCCTGCGTCGTTCTTTTGCGCCTGCGTTGATTCCACATCCAACTCCTGAGCATGGAGACCAGGCACTCCATGATGACCAGCCTCCATCGACTGGGGCCAAATTGGGGTCTGAAATAATAGAAAATTTAGTATTGTTGTTATGGAATAGATACATTACATAATTATTTTAAGGTTAGATTTCTTTGAAGGTTAGAATCACATAATGACAGGCATTTTGACCATTGTAGGAGTGACCTAAAATGGTAAAAGAGAGACTGTTCCAGAATAAATAAATACTAGACTAGACTATTTGATATTCTGATTTGGTGATTACGTCGACAGTAATTATTAACCGTTTACTCATATTACCCAACCATGTCATGTGTCTATGCTTGAAAACGAAATGCATTTCTGAAGATTCCTATAAAAAATTAATTAGGTTATATGCTAATATTTTTGAGAGCTTTGCTTACGTTTGCTGTCAAGAGGAGGGGGGGAGACAAATTTCAGTAAATCTGTTTATGTAATTTCAAACTGGCCCTATAGTAGATAGTAATTTTTATTAAACTAAAACAACGTTTGCCGGATCATCTAGTATATACATAAAGTTATTTACCAGGACATGGAGGCAAATTAGCGCAGTACATATCGCTAACATCCAGACCAACGCAGACTCGTCCACCAAATTTTGGTTCAGGGGATGTACAGGTTCGTCGCCGGGATTTGACTGCGATGCCACAGGTGTTTGAACACTCCGACCACGGAGACCAGGCTGACCAACCACCATGAACCGTACAATTTGCTACTGCTATACTTGCACCTGGAAAAATATGGATATATTTGCTTACTTTTTAAACCTCACCTCCAAATTTCAGACGCGGTACTTACAAAATATAATCACTGACCCTGGGAAAGCCCCAAGCCGATTTGGGTGTTGTCAAAATTATTTGAAAATCGACACAGAAAATTCGACTAAAATATTATTTTTCAATTTATTTACCTGCACACTTCTGCCCCCCATTTGCTGGTCTAGGGTTGTCACATCGCCTGGTCCGACACATACACATGTCGGGTTTATCATCGTAAGTATTTCGAGGCGTTCCGTCCTGCATACAAGGCTCCCAGTCCGACCAAGATGACCAACCGCCATCAACTAAAATATTTATTTCAATATACAGAAGAACAGAAAATATTCTACACATTATAACAGTCGTGCGATAGATTTTTCTACGAACCTTATATTACCGCCAGAATTTTCTAGAAAGTTATTGACATTTTTATATAGAAATATTTATATAACGATAATTTAGCGTTGTAAAAGAAAAACTTGACGATTAATAAGAGCGGCGGAGAGTTTATCGCCAGTTCTTCTCTTCCGTTCTACGCCTTTGATTTGAGAACTGATAGTAAAAGTAAAATTAGAAGCATTCAATATATTTATTTTTTGACGTTACTTATACATTGTGTTACCATATGAATAAATGATTATTGACTTTAACCTTGGCTTTTATCAAATTAATCCTAAACACTTAATTTTATTGTAAAGATTTAAATAGTTATAATTCAAGTAAACGTAGTATTCAACATCATATCTACGGTTTCTAAATAATGTATGAAATATAAAGTGAACATATTTATTTAATGACAGACTATTTTAATATACAAATAAACTAACCGGGTGTGCTGACAGTGGGACACGTAGCTGTGTTCTGTATAAAGTAAGTGTGGTGTAAATGAGGTGGAGCCCGAATACAGATTTCCCTCGCATCGTCCCACCCGCAATGTGGGTCTGTGGCACCCACACAACTTGACCTTGTCTTGTATCTGGAACATCGCTCGCTTCCCAGGCGAAGAACACCCGTATCGCTACCTATGTAGATCGACATCTGTGGAATAAGTTTTTAATTTACGTTCCTTTTCAATATGTAAAGTCCTTTTGCCTTTTTTGCCTTAGTCTATGCAAAGGGACCTTCAGAATTTTTCTTTTTTTTTTTTTAAACATACTCGTTTTATGTTAATTATGTTGAAATTATACAGAAAAAGGAAGTTTAAATAATACAAAAATAAAGTATTTTAATTTAAATAATTGTTTGCGTTGTATATGTTGTTTCATTTTCCTGATGTTGTAATTTCGACAGAGTTTGAGAGTTTAACAGAGATAACATTTTTGAATAGTTAATTGTTACTTACAGAATCCTTAACAAACTGCATAGTCTGGATATCATATCCACCATTGCTATCCTTCAACTTCCAAATTTCGACCACGCATGCGCCCTCATATCGCGGCAGTATTGCCAACTTTACAATACTACTTTTCTGTGTTGCCACAAACACGACCAGTTGCTTTCCAACATTTTTAGTGTTGGCAACATCAACTGTAACGTGAGTGAACCGTTCTAGAGTGGCTTTGTAGACTGGTCCTCCAGATATTGGTTGTATTGCGTCGTACATTAAGTGATACCGGTGATATTCTAATACGATTCTGAAAATACTATATTATGAGAAATGAAGTCATATGAAGTTTGAAAAATCTATTTGAAATACATATGTCAATGTTTAAATTTTTTTTTAATTGTATCTGTTTTACTATTATGGCTTACAGATTATAGTGAACGAACATGCGAATATTTTAATTGAACTTAATTAAGTATAAAATATACTGTTAAACTTTTTAAACTAGTTCTTCATTTTTAAGGTCGGCTAAATTTGTTGTAACAAAGTTTTAATTTGTGTGAATTTGTTTTTATAATTAAAATTTTTACATTTTGAAAAATGTATACTTATACGTTTTAATTTGTTGTTTATGGGCTTGTTATATAATATATAAGACATTTAAATGGTTCAGACTAGATTCAGTGCTTAATATTTAATATGGTTTATTAATTAAATAAATAACAATTCGTACCTCGTATCATTAGCACATCGGAAATGTTCCCTAACTTCTTTGGAAGGAGACTTTGGTTCCCACGTTGAAGTGGGCGAGTCTTGCACTTTGTATGGCCCTTCGAATGCTGCATGTATGTCTGACATATTGTATATGCACACAGCGCTGCCAGCTATGCTGTTTCTGTAATGCAAATTACGGTGTTATTCATAGTTTTTATACTACGCATAAGAATTCTGGGAGCTATAACTTTTTGACATGTCAGAGATGGCTTCAGGTTGAAAACACTGGTAAGCATACTAGCCACACTTACGTCGGAGTACTAAATACAGCGACAAGTAATTTCTCCTGGGGCAGATATTCCATACTTTGCACTTCGTCGTAGTTGAACGACACGTCACCGGGCACAGAACATTTTAAGCGAGCCTTTATGAACGTACTCCAGTTGTCTTTCATCACTAGATGGCCGCCTAAGTCGTTTTTGCACACTCTGGCGACCCGGGAGTATAATATCTGAAAAAAAAACAGTAAATTTATGAAAGATTGTATGGCTAAAAAAATATATATAATAATGCTCTGTGGCGAAGAAATACTTAACAAAAATGTAATAATAACAAATTCAGTACATGAAACTTCTACTTTGCAAGCATACATCTACATATACATAATTTATTATTAGGTATGTATAAACCAAGATGACTCCAGGCTTTAATGAAATGTCCCGGCTTCGATTAACGGTGTCTACTGTCATACCATGAAACGACGGAATGAGTCAACTTTTAATATTGAAATAAAAATAATTATAATTAGATGCCTTAAGGATAGCGATTTTTTGCAATATCGTATACGTGGGAACCAAAGTCTCCTTCTAAACATAGCTATATATATTAAAACGTTTAAATTTCTAGTTGAAAGTATACCCAACAAAAAAAATCTTATAATATTCTTAAGTATGTCAACTTAATAGGGCCATATGGTGTTAATGGTCCTAGACATTAAAACCCTTTTATGGTCAAATAAGAAATACTTAAGCAATATAACACCTGTCGTGACTACTTTATTATCTAGCCCGGAAAACGATCAGGCCACTTAAAGATCGCTTGAATCCTTAATCATTTAAGATGTTATGTTCACTTTGAGTATCAGGAAACTTTTATTTCCTCTACACTTCCATACCTTTGATAAAATTAATTTGGGTAATAAATTAGTCTCATCCAGACTGCTTTTTTAAGTCTTAAGTTTTTATATACTTATTATTATCAGTAATAGCTACGACTCGTTAATCATTTAATAGAAATAAACTTTAGGCTATTTAACTATAACTTACTAATATTAAAAAGAAGCAAGATTTTTTGATGTCTATAATGTTTTTTAATGTCTCAAAACGAGCAATTCTTGTATATATATAATTAGAATCTCGGAATCGGATCCAACGATTTTCATGAAATTTAGTATACGGGGGTTTCGGGGGCGATAAATCGATCTAGCTAGGAATTATTTCTAGAAAATGTCATTTATTCGTGTTTTATCAACTTAAACATAGAATTGCTCGTTTAAAGATGTCAGTCAAATAAAAACTTAAATATGAATATAATTATCTTTATTCGATAATTATATTCATATTTTATCATTTTATTAGTATGTAATTCGTACTTAAATATAATTTCCAAAAAACACAACTTATAAAAAAAAATCCCGAGCAAGGCTCGGTCATCCAGGTAATAATTCTTAATATAGGCTATACATATTTATATTCCAAAATGTTAAAAAAAGCCGTGTGTAGGAAGAACATGCTACAAAATTACATTAACGTCAATATTAAAATTGAGTTAATTCATAATTTAATTTAATAACCTCTACTTTTTATTTAAAATCTATGATTCATATACATTACGTCTTGGATTGTAAAAATAGAACTCCATCTCAATCAATCACGCATAAAAGATAAATCCAATATATATTCAATCCAAATTAGCTATTGAACAGCAATGTTTATGCACGATTGACTCCATAAAAATGTAAATACCATTCACAATATACAAATACTTTGAATTGTAAAATAATTTCCTGGCAACGATTTAAAATATTCTAAGCCTTAATACTGAGGAATAGGAGTGAAGCTTGTATAATCATAAGTTATGTCACTGACGTATTGCAAGCTATTTAAGGTTTTAGCTTGATACAACTGGATTACTGTAATGGGTTTATTTGATAGCTATCTTAAGATTAGTATTGAGAATAGAACCTTATAGAACAACCAACCAAAATTCCAAAACATATTTATTTATTTTTAAGAACAATGTAAATTCGCAGATGCTTGATCACACGCCTTCTTTGATAGAGAGTTGCGTGTTACCGCTGTGTTTTTTTAAGTTCTCGCGTCATATCTTTTTTGTAACATATTTTAAAAAGTATTTGATTGACTTAATTTTAACATGCTCTCAAAGCATAAATAAAATCTTCCTTTAACTGATTCGCATTAAAACTGCGATAAACATAGACTTTTCTATTGATTCTTATAGCTTGCGTTATTTTTTTCGTGGACAAAGTTTGCCCAGGAAATAATCAGCACCGTTTCTTTAAGTAACAAATAATTCTATTACTTTTAATATAATGATATTGATTATTATCAATAAATATTATAATAAACGGCACAAATATAAGAGTCTTTCCTCCAACTTCGATTTTGTTCCCTTTGGAGAGACTTGGGCCGTGGGGTCAAGTGCTCTGGCGCTTATTAAAGATTTAGGTACATAGTACCGGTGACCCCAGAGCTGGTGCTTTCCTGGCTCAACAAATAAGTATCGCAATAAATGCACAGGGGCCAAACTTTTTAAATTTGTTTTGATTATAAGATAAATATATTAAAGAAGACAAATCACATCTTTTGGCAATATAAAAATATTAGTGTACGTGTATTTTTCATACTATTATTGGTGAAATGTTTTAAAGAATTATTTTGTATGCGTTAAGAATAAAAACTGCAGGCAACACAATTTCATTTCGTAAACTAACATACCTTTCCACAATTCAAATGCTCGACGGCCACTTCTCTGAATACGAAGTAGACGAAGTGGTCATCTTCGAAACTCCCAACAAATTGTGGTTCGTTCAAGGAGTTTGGATCATACTGGGTCGTACGCAGCATCCCTGTGTTGCGAGAGGCACCGTGAGTCCTGAAATAATATAAATATTCAATCGGTACTCTTAAAAAAAATTAGCTTATACATAAGGACAGTTTTTAGACTAAGTAAATATTACACACAATTTAATTTTGTTGTGTTACAAAGTTGTATTTAGTATATAAGTTGTAAATATATTTTGTGAAGTATTTACATAATAATAAACAGACTTATTATAACAGTTAATACACTTTATTAAATAAAAAAATAAAATAAAATACGTTTATTTTGGAACATAAGATCATCGAGGTATCACTTATTCCACGTCATTAAATTTGAATCTGTAGGCATCCCTACTCATCGGCAAAGTTTTTCAAGGCAGTTTTTGCCACGCACCACCACTTTGTGGAACCACTGAAGTATTTCCGAACCAATTCGGATTAGGGCCGAGGGAGGGCCTTTAAGAAAAGAGCGTACAAATTCTTTAAAAAAAGGCCGGCAACGCACTCGCGAGCCCTCTGGCATCGAGAGTGTCCATGGGCGGCGGTATCACTTAACATCAGGTAAGCCTCCTGCCCGTTTGCCCTCTGTTCTATAAAAAGAAAAAAAAGAAGACAGGGTGCAGGGCGAGAGAAAAAGCCGGCGAATTTGTTGCCAAAGTTTTTATGATCTTACTAATGAATTAGTGGTATTTTCCGTACCCAACAAACATGTTTTCATTTGTTTCCTAAAAATAAAACCCATTGCTATTTATTTTGTTACATAAATTGTAATTAAAGTCAACTTAAAAGGTATTTAGTGTATATATATCGTTATGTAGTGGACAAAAAGCTATAAAACTAATAAATGCGAAAATAATGCTTACTTTGTTGCAAGTCGTAATTATTGTCAACCCACTAAGTATTTCAGTGTGTATACATATAAGGGAACACTTAACCAACCACCCAAATATTGTGTAATTAATTATTTAAAAAAGACAATTTATTTCGTTCATACAATATACTATAGGACAAGTTAGTTGATTTTATGAATATATTGAAATTCATACAGTAAGGAACATGTTATATTGAAAATAAATTCTAAATGTATACTTACATGTAGTCTAGGTTATATTGAAGGAATTTTGTAAATCACTTACCGACAAATGGCTGTGTCAGAACCAGTGAAGTCAGTAGGTGTTCCAACATAGTACTCGCCGGTGGATGATATGATAGCTGTCGCGTTCGAGTGAGGGTTGTGAGGGCAATTTGGAACGCCCGACACCCATTCAGATATTAGATTTAGCGATTCAATCTGCAAAAAAATTTTCTAACTTAACACTTCGGTACATATTACACAACCACACAGGTGGCTGAAAATTTCCGCATGAGTTGACCTGATCATCGTTTTGAATATATTGTTCAGATGCGATTCTCATTAACATAATATTAATTATATAAATCTTTTATAACAACAACACAGATTTGTCTCCTAGGCCCAGGGCCTGAGACATATATATATATATAATCAGCGGCGCTATAACCTTTTTAAGTCTAGTTTCATGATCATTTGTTAATCTAATAGGCAAGTAGGTGAAGAATGTTAAATGTACACACATAAAGTTCATTGGTGCACAGCCGGGGCTCGAACCTACGACTATTTTAAATATAAAACATTTTTAACTAATGTTTTATTAGGTTAGGTACTTTAAAATACAGTAATTTATTTTCTATTATTCTAGTAGGCATTATATAAGTTTGTAATAAAACCTAGAATACCGGTGAAGCGAGAAAAGCTTGAAATTAATGAAATCAAAATAGAGACAAAAATGTCTGTCATTTGTAATATGTTTAATACTCTGTGTTAAAGTCTGTGCGGAACGAGAACTGACGTAGCGGTAATTTGACCTAGCATCTGGACACTATATTTCTTTGCTATGCATTATTTATCTAAGCATCAAGATCTCTGTCTATTATAGTCGAACTATAATGACATCACAGAGTTAGGGTAATTTATGTTTACTGCCACCTTAAATCCCATGACGGTTCTCTTTCCGCACACACTCTTTACATCTATTCAGAAGCAAATATATTTTTTTTGTCTTCTTTCAAACTGTACATTATATACAAAATTTAAAGGAAATAATGTAACTCTTTCTAAGCTGTTCAAAACACAAACATGGGCGAGTATATAATTAAAGCATTGACACAGCCTAAGTGACCTACTTATATACATTAGGAAATACGGCAGAATTATGGTAGTTCATTATCGTGGTTCGCCTAATTTCGTTATGATAAGATAACTGTACGACCTTGTACGTTGATTTACAACGCAGTTTTCTTCAAGAAGTTTGCATAGAGTATGACTAGTCAAAACTGTTAACGACGACATTGTTTAGTACAACATACCGGTCAAAGGTCCCGGCTGAATTATATTTAGGTACTTAATCACAACGTCATCGGCTGATATGACTATCGGTTTTTACGACCAAAAATGATTCGTCCCTTCGATGTCGTTATAACAGATTTGGGATGTATTTACATTCGGATTATTACCTCACGTAATTTCATATATAGATAGATAAAGCTATAAGAATGTATGAAAACTTTGCTAGTAACACTATTTTTTCTCGTTTTAATCGGCAGCTCATGTATTAGCGTTGTTGTTAGCAAGAAAGCGTCGAGAGTAGACTATCGGTTTCCAATGTAACTAATGTTCTCGCAAAAAATCCCAAGTACTATGAATTTTTTGCATTGCGAGTAATAAAAGCGGCCAAGCTCACATGAGCTAACATTAACCTAATGTTATTTTAATTTTACTCACCTCACGCCAACTGCATACAGGACTAAACGCGTTAGTCCCACAAGCGAACAGCTTATGCCCGTACGAGAGCAGGACCTTAATGTGGTTATGGCAATCCTCTTCCGTCTGGCCTTTGTCCTGGCAGAGTATGACTTTGTCTGCTGGTGCGGGCCAGTCTGCCCGCTCTAATTGACGCAGACCACGAAGTGAGAGACGGTACATAGTGTCTCTGTAATAAATATAAATCATGATGAAGTCATAGACAAAATAAAGATTTTACCATAAACAATTATTTTTAAACAGGGGTCAAACGGGCAGGAAGCTCACGTCACATACGTGAATTCGCCGCTCAAACCAAAGGCTGTGTGAAGTGGACTGCCGACCTTTTAGGAATCGGTACCATCTTGAAGGGCCCTAAGTGGAATTGTTTCGGAAATACTTCAGCGAGCGGCTGGTGTGGATCATTGAGGTGGTGCAAGCCAAAAATTGCCTTAAAACACTCAGTTGTGAAACGACAGACGTCTAAGGTGTCGTCGTAGGGTGAATTTCATATTGTGCCTCGACACCTAATGATGAACTTCGGAGTAAATTGATGACGTTATGTAAAATATTGTTATTACTATATACGTATTACTGTGAGATACATATCAATATGATATTAGTACATTCATATTAAACATCATATACTAAAAGACTACTTTACAATATGTAACGCCTTTATGATTTACGAAAGCACTTTAATCTTTCACAATACATTAACATTATTTTCATATAAAAATGCCATGTCACAATCAGCCCACATACTTATGTATAAATCAACCAACGCACTAACCTCGTACATATGTTCAAGAGGTTAGATATAAGTACTATAATAACTATAGAGCAACTAGGAAATAATTACACTAGTGAGGAAGTTCAATTAAATATCTTAAACCATGCTTCTTGAGAATAAAGAATCTTTAATTCCTAAGTTCTTCCGGAAAAATTCGGTATATTTTAGTTTTTTTTTATTGAATACTGACGGCCCACGTTTTGGAAGACCACGGAAGGTGTAATTTCAACTACTTAAAGAATAAGTCGCAGACACTTTTTAGCTATTTCTCGTTCCAAATTTCGACGTACATTTATTATGGTACAGTATTTTTATTATTATTCGCAAAAAAGACAAAACTGCTATGGCATATCTACAAAGGTTATGTTTGCTTAGCTTTAGTCTAAATTCAAATATAGAGGTGAACAGGTTAAGTATATATATTTTATTACTCACGCAAAACCACTTCCTTTAAAAACAAACGCGTGTTTAAACTAGCAAATATTATCTTAAAATTTAACCTTAATATAGATAATCGACGGAGACACGTTTGGCCTGGAAAAACGTCTATCAAGTACGAAACAGGTCAAAAGTCATCTTTAACAAAAAAATACACGTCGAATTGTAAACATTTAAAGGTTTTTGAAGTCTGTAAAAAAACAAATACTATTTTGACCTCTCCTTGAAATTTACTGCTATTAAACCTTGAGCTACGCCTCTACGCCTAATTTCTCATTAAAATAACAAACATTTGCACACTGTAACTGCGTACCAAATGTTGTTAATAGACGACACCAAAGCTTATACGGCTCATACTATAACCACTATTTGCAGGATTGGTATATTAATAAATAAAACTTATAATTCCCATTGTAACGGTTTTTTACTTAAGGTATGATTTAAGATGCACCAAATTATTAATAATAGAAAGGCTTGTTGATTTTGAGTCTGAACGTAAGAATATTTTGTTTTGATCACTGATCGATGTTTGCTTCTCAAGGAAAACTTTTTTGACTCTTCCTCGAGAAGCACTGAACTTCAACGATAGATAAGCAACCTCTAATTTGGGACAGTTAGCGCAAATAATGTATTACACTATGTATTGTTCAGTACCATGGTAATTGGTTACTCTGAAATTCTAAAATAACACCCGAAATTGGAAGGTATTTTTTTCTCAACTATGTGATTGCTCGCTCCATAACTTTAAGATAGATGTTATATGTATATAGTATGAAAACGTATTATTTTCTTTATGTGTGACTGTATATAACTCTTTAGCCTGTCAGACCCCAAGTTTAAGCCCCTTAGTGACTTTTGGTGTTTTAGTACTCCTACTTTTAAAAAAAAAACCATGTCTATTCCTTTGATTTATGAAATCATTACACCAATTATATGGTCACGTGATCAATTTTACCCGGCAACATTTGGTTGTTCATACTTCAAGATATTGCTTAAGCGATTAGTTCTGCATCTAAATGCTTATTAGTGCATAATCTTTGATATTGACTACGTGCAAGTTGCATAGTAAACATGTAACCGGTTTCTTGTTACCCAAGTATCGAATATACTTACTCATAGTATATGAAACTTAATACATTTGTGAATACGCAGTATAATAGGAGATTATAAATAAGCTGTGTAAGTACTTTTGTAGCTTGGACTGTTTGTATATTAAAATATTAAGAATGTTCTCCTTATCTATTAGACGGCGGTGAGGAGGGAGGGGGTTTTTGTCTTGTATTAGCTGACTAAACACAGCGGACGGATTTATCTAGCACTAAAACAATATAAGAGTGAGAATAAAAAACGGCGTTTCGTTTGATTGTTGTGGTCAAATCCTATCAGTGGCACGGTCCGTCTTCCCGTTTGGTCATTAGAATCAAGTGAAACATGCCTTCGATACAGTTTAGTTTAAACATTTACTATTCAAGAAATATTGAAATGGAAAGGGATTTTTTTGACAATCCCAATCTACTCCGTTATACTTCAACTTAAATCAATATTGGCGTGAAGAATGAGACTAGACTTTATAAGGAATCTAATTAGAACTTAATTTATTTTAATATGATATTTTATAACTTGACTAATTGATAGGACTCATTATGTACATATATAACTACTATGTAAAATGTATTTTAAGACATATTTGCACGCCATATGTGTGGCAGAATATGCGAACTTTCGATTGTACCACCATACATATCACCACCATTTTTGTACCACATTCTTGCAAATAAATTTTTATTATGTAACTTAAATTTCATTAACTGATTTTTATAGAACTTAATTGTGACCTTTTTAGACCTAGAGGTATTGCGTCACTGTATAGATTAAAAACACTTAAATAGACAGATTACTCTACTTACCATAGAAATAATAATAATGTATCACTTTTTATAAAATCAGTTTAGGAGCCAAAAAGGTTTAGGTTGTTTTAGGTCCACACTTGCTAACCATTAATTTTTGTCGCGGTGCCGTTAATACATAAGTATCCAATAATTTAATTAATAGAATATTAAAGCGAGAAAAACGATAAATTCGCCTTAGACTTAGAAAGTGAAATATTAACTCTCGATAGCACCTTGCGATAACCCTGTGATTGCGAACATAAAACACTCGATCGGAAACCGCCTTTTCTCTTCCTAACTGACAAATAAGGAGAGCCGTTGAGCTAAAATTTATTCGCGCTACTGCCTTTATAGACCTAGACCTGCCTGTCATTATAGGGACGCGGATGTAACGACTATAATGTTTATTCGTAATAGTGACTGAATGATGCTTTGTTTTTCTTTAGGTACTTTGGTAATAATTTAGAAGCTATACTATAAGTCTTGGCTTCAGATTCTATGCAAAACATGTTGCTAAGCTCAAAACTCCAAGGATGGACGAATTTTAGTATTTTTTTTATTCGTTGAACTCTAAAATATAGGAAAAAGCTAAGTAAAACAATAATATTATGGCGAAGGCTCGCGGGGGCACCTAGTTTCAAACAAAACTGTAGTTAATCAAGATCATGGTCAGATGCAATGACCATGAACTTGATTGCATAGTCGGGGTTCGAAATACAACCTCTGGGATGCGAGTCGCTAACGGCCAAACCCAATAAAACTATCTCAATCCGAAAATAACAGTTTAACTATATGGCACAATATCCTATCTTAAGATTTTAACTTGCATGGTTTTATTTACTTTATTTGGTTTATATTGGATAACCAAATGTGTGTAAAGAGCGAAGAGATTGCATTTTATCCGTCGCCAAAAATGGATTGTCTCGTAGGGTTTGGTTATTGGGATGCAGATACGAGATCGGTCGACCGTCACGGTCAGATTGTGGATTAATTATTGGGTTCGGGCTTTAGCCAAAACTGCTCTTTATTTGTGAGAAGCTACGTTATAACTTCAAAAAGCGTCGAACAGGCAACATTCTAATTTTTTATGAAACACAAAGAGTCCTAACATAAACGCTGTTTTATTTGAATTACATATATATATCAAATCTTACTGTTCATTCTCTATTCATAGACAATAGGTATCGGGTAGTATGAAATTACAAGCGTTAATATATCTTACAAACACAGAAACAGATACCATTACACAAAGCCACAATCTTTGAAATAACATTTGATATCTAATTTCAGTGCAATATAGTATTGTAGAAACAATATCAAAGTACAATGAGAAATCCAAGTTATCGAAGGTCATGCAAGCATAAATATTACCCTAGTAATGAAAGTACGGGGTTTCAAATGAACAAAGACATCTTCATATAAATAAAAATGAACAGCAAAATATGTTGCTAAGCACAAAACTCGAAGAAGGCTAGGACTATCCATGTAATATAAATTATTTATTTCTTGAACTCTGATGAAAGTTTTTATGCAGATAAATGTGGAACAATGGTTTTTCTTTTATTCAACAATGGTTATTCCGGTGAGAACAGTCAGTTTGGGTAATAGAAAAATTATTTGTTGGTATGTAGGTAGGCTATGTAAAAAGACAAAGACGAAACGATGTTTGCGGGCAATACATAAATATTTTTCCTGGTAACGTGAAAACTTTCCGCATATGGGAACAATGTTAATGTCACATTCACGTTGAAGAAAGAAAAGTCTCGAAAGGTAACAATGCCATTATCCTAAGGGTTGAGGTTTAGGAACCCAACATACATTAGGGGCATCAAGAAGTTGACCTATCGGTTAAATAACGATATGCTTTGGTTCATTTATATGATTCATACGTATGTCTAAATCGTTCATTTGTGACTTGCCGCTTTCTCGTCTCAGAGGCATACTCTTATACCAACTACCACTTCCATGCAATAGTCGATTTATAAGTATTTTAATTTGTCCGACCATATTGCATAAAATCTTCACGCTAAGTATGAAATATTGCGTATGTGGCTTTTAATAAATCATTTCATGGTGTATAATATCTGAAATGTATTGTCAGCGATGCTGTGGGTCTGGTAATATAATATATATGTATAGGCAAAGATTAATTTACACTTTTTGTATTGGAACCAGTGGAATTGATAGAAGCTGTTAAGTTTTACAATTCTGAGATTAACTTAGGAGACATGATTATTATTTAAAACCGTACCATAAGACACAAATAGTAACAAAAATGTGTGGGTTTGGATAATTCTTATTCACGCCGAATAAATAAAAAAAATATAAATTATGATGATACGATAAACTTTATTGATAAAAATATTTTTTAAATAATAAAAGCTCATTACGAAGACCGTACTAACTATTGCGGTCAAAAAATATGAAAAATAATCTATAAAATAATGAAGATTATTTTATTCTTGAAAATATCAATAAAACTCAATAAATATAACATGCCACTTGACCAAACATTGTGTATTAATAGGTGGTCGGTGTTTGAACCAAACATATGGTAATACATGATATGCGTAACACGTCATTCGTTTGATGCGCCCGCGCCGCTTTATTGCTTACAGGAGAAACAACAAAAACGATTTTGGTACCAATGGTAATATATTTGTTTAACTATATATAAAAGAACTCGTGAACTATAATGCTATCTTTATAGATTAATGTTAAATTATATTTTATCTACTAATCACAAATCTAATAGCGACTACAACAGATTTTGAGATACGGGAAATTGTAGTATTCTACCAGTTCTGAATAAGCTTACGATTTTTATTGTAACGGTAGTGATAGTGTACGACGACACCCGATGAGTTACTACTTTAAATGTTTTTTTTTTACAATAAATATGACAGTCTAGCATCACTAAGATACGCCATGCGCCCAGATTGCTTATTAAATGTATTTTTTTATGTGTACAGTTCCCTGAGTCAAGGTTATGAAATAAACTAAAAATATAATGAACACTAATTATTATCATTTGCGTAAAACGAAAGAACAAAGTTATGCAATAGATTTAAATGCTATGAATGCTTAATAAATGGTTTAAGAGAGTGCGTCTGGTTATACGTAAACTTAGACGATATTGGTACTAAAACTAAGTACATATAAATTAGCAAAATTTACATTTTTATATACATAAGTAATATTTGTTTTTCATTTTTAGGATTTGACTGGAAAAGGTATCGCTTTTATTATGTAGTTATAAAATTAAAAAAAATAATGCCAATCGATAACAAAAAGAGGATCCAAGTTGATGGAGAAGTCAGAACTATCAAAAGCCTCTGAAGTTTCAAATCAAGTCCTTTAATTAATATTAATGTATTCGCAATGCTGTATTAATACACCGAGTACTTAAACGATTATCTATAGAAACGGTTGATATAATTATTTAATGTTCATATGTAACACCACAAAAATCGATAATTTATTTAAAAAATGACCCAGATGACCATAATTATCTTATAATTTATGCATATCGAATCAATAAAAATTAACGATTCAAAGTTGTGAAATCCTTGAATGTCCCTTCACTAAAGTAAATACTTACAATACACACATTTACTATTTGCATTCATATGAAGAATTTATTATAGTTCATTGCTAAATTTTTTTAAACCAGTTAGCTTACCACGTAAATTAAAACTGATTCTAATAGTTAGTAGTACACTATAGTGATAACTAAATCGAAATGATTTTCTTAGTTTTTGTGTGTTTTGATGAGACGGTGCCAATTGCTAAAACAATTATCGCAGCCAATCATGGATAATATTGATTTCATAGAATCATTGAGCTGATTATTAAAACTGTAAAAGAAAGAGACGCTAATAATAGAATGTAGAAGAGACGTTATTAAATAAGTATTTTTTAAGAATATACATATTCCTATATTTTATTATACATAACGGTTATATAGGAACAAGCCCAGCATCCTTACTCTGTACCTTCCAATTGCGACAGCGATATATAAGACTGACAATTTTTCATAACCAAAGCTTATATATTATCAGCTTATATCTAAGTAAACAAACTATGTAAAATGGAAGTATTTATATAGTTTTCAGGTTTAAATATCTTACGTCAAAGCTAATTATAATCCGATGTAAATAATCGTATTACAAGTATAATCATTGCAAAATATTCGAACCAATGAATTTACATATATGATTCGAAATAAACATGTTGCATTTGCATTTAAGCCAAAGGGTTAATAAATAATCAAAGTTTCACTTAACAATAATTTAAAAATCTGCATTATCGTTAAGGCCGTGATAAACTGTAAGTTATGGAGGAATATAATCAGATTTCACAAATATATTACGAATTTTTGGCGAACAAAATAACACGGTAAAAAAATGAAAAAAACATTTTAACAGCTTGGTGCTAACTAAAAAGAGAAATTTGTTAAATATGTAACTGTGAAATGTTGGACTTTTAACACTTAATCCATATAAATCCTTTTTTCGGTTGAACTCATATTTCACTTCACAAAAAATACGATTCTAATAAGAGAGAACTTACAGCATATTAATGTAAATAAAATAACAAATGAATAAGCTACGACTATTTTTACTGTGTATACTCTCACATAAATTGTCAATATAATAAAGCAAATAAAACAAATCGACAAGTCGTGGGACTACTGCCTAAGTAATTAGTAATTGTTATTTTTAGCTCGTATAGGTGCGGCACTGTCATCTCGCACATTAATTATCTCTATCACGACGTAGAACATACCGACAAATTAACACGCAAAGAGTTCGTTTACCTAGACCTTAAGAGCTGTTTATGGTGCCCTTAAATAATAAAACTCTGACCATAATACACGACCTTTTTTTATCGTAATCGTAGAAAGAAATACATGAAATTATTTTAATAAAGGTACTAAATTTTTTTTAATATAATAATTGACAGTCTTGGAGAAGCATAAACCATGCTTCTAAATAAAAAAAGGTTTCATAGTTTTCTTTTAAAGTTCTTTTGGCGCAATAGGCAGAAATTATGAGAGATTTTTTTTACGATGCACGCGCACACCGTCACCAAAAACCGACCCTGAAGTTAGCTTATAGTCAACGATTTAATTTTTTCGTGATATTAAAATAAATTTTATCGGGATAATGCGGTATAATAAAACTTTCAATGCATTAAATACATTTTTTTAAATGTTAGTGTCATTGGTTCTACCAACATAGAATAAAAAAAATTGAAAAGATTTTTATCTTCTTCCGCCAAAGTTTAACTTCTAACGCGTGTACATAAGTTAAGTCCACACACGTTTTTTTCAACAGCCTGTGTATGTGTCAAAGAACTGTTTTATACTCAGATTCTTATGCAAATTCGTTATTCGGTTATTTGTTTTAATTAGTTTAAATCAAGTTTGACAACAATTAACAACGAATATTGAAGGTCGGGTCAAGAAACTAATGTAACGCAGGTGAACTTTATCGCTACATCTATGCAATAAACACGTAACTATTTTATAACAATAAACTGCTTCATAAAATAGGTCCACGAAGTACTATAGCCAATGTGTAGAAATAAAAGTTTTAACTACTTCCTATTTACTAGTCCATATAAACAAACAATCCTTTAGTTTTTGTAATCAATTTAGGTTTAATACGTGATTTCCTTCACCGTTAAAGCATAATTGCGCACACAATAATGACAAATTCCAGGGTAACTGGGAACAGAGTAATTAACATCAGTAAACCTGTATCCCTGAAATCTACAACCCTGTAACACTAACGCCCAAACCCAATCTCAATCCATCTGAGATAGACATCTGAATCTAAATATTGACAAAAGTGTGCCATTAACCAATCGACGGATTGTAATAGCCATCTGTCGATACAAGCTATCCATGGTAGGTCGGATCGGTGTATAGACCTTTGTATGAAAATGACAGTTCAACTGTGCCAATATCCTATCTTAAGATTTTACCTTACACCAATAAAATAATATTATAAAGCTATTTGATATGTTAATTTTTGGTGTAATATTTTTTGGTTTTATTTAATTTATTTGATTTATATTGATAATCAAATATGAGTGTGAAGAGCGAATAGATTGCATTCTATTCGTCGCCAAAAATGAATTGTCTTCGTAGGGTTTGGTTATTGGGATGCAGATAGGAGATCTATCGACTTGTTTGATCTCAGATTATTTTAAATCTGAGATTGTGATTTAATTATTGGGTTCGGGCGTAAGTTAATATTGTACTTATTCAGAAACGTACAGATTGAATGTTTCTTCAATCAGTGTCATATCAATGAGATAAATATACTTGATATAACACTCAGGTTTGTGCTCTCATTAAAAGGAGAAATGTAAAATAGGAATCATTATTAGTGACTCTAATACAATGATGCTAATAAGCTTACGATACGATTTCCGTTTTTATTAACGGATTAGGTACAAAACGCATTTCAGGCTAATGTAATAAAAATAAATTAAATTAATGAGTACATTTACTGGACTTTGTTTAAAATCTGTTTCATAATCATATTTTGACAATCTAATAGGCAAATAGGTGATCAGCCTGTGCCTGAAACATGCCGTCGACTTTTTGAGTCTAAGACATGCCAGTTTCCACGATGTTTTCCTTCACCGTTAAAGCGAATGTTAAACGCTCATAGAAAGAAAGTCCATTGTTGCACAGCCGGGGATCGAATCTACCTCAGGGATGAAAGTTATACGCTGAAGTGGCAATGAAAGTATACATGAAAAAAAAATAATACGAAATACTTAAATAAGGTTTAGTTATTACATTTTAATAACAAAAATTTCATTCTTAGGTTAGGTGACATGTAAGGAGTGAGATAACGCCCTAAAATGGGGATCATAACACATTATTATTAGCACATAACTTAATTTAATATTCTAAAAAATAAATCTGTAATTTGACTTATATCGATTATGCGGGATAATTAACAGGAACGGAATGATAAAAGGCGATTTAGTTTTTTTTTTAAATTTTAAACACCACTAATTTTCAGCTACATTTAATTTATGCTAATACTAAAAATGTAGAGAAAATCTACCAAATATTCTATTCTCCAAAGAGTCTTGATATAATTTCAAAGTAAAGAGTGAAATTACATTTTATCACTGCATTAGTACTATACACGAGATAACATATCACAAACAGGTGACTCAAAACTTCCCAAACATGAAAATTATATTAAGATAAGAATTTAACGACCACAACGTGTATTATATTTCATTAATGTTTAATTAGATTTAAAAGTATTGATGGTTTATAATAGGAGAATTCATTAAAATGCGTTTAAAGTTTTTTTTTGCTCAACTCCGGGTAAAACATGATGGTATCTAATTGAACCAGCTATTATTGCGTAAACTTTTTTTAGGCAATTAGGTGACACAAATAGACTTTTGAGTCAGACGATTGCCTCCCATGAGACAATGACATACCTTCATCGAAGGATACTCACGAAAAAAGTGTGTGAACTAGTAAAAAATAAGTATTTTTTTTATCTCAATTCACCCCTTATATTTTTGTTATAATCACATTATTAATACAGTATTTTTTCATAATAAAAATGTAACCATTAATGATACATTAATTTAGGGTTAGCCTGGAATAGGGTTGCCTGGAAGAGATCGCTTGTTAGTGATAACGCCGCCCGTTGCATCCCTTGTAATTTTTATGTATTGTGTTATTTGTAAATAATTTAATTGCTTATTGATTCATTCATCAAACAATAAATTTATATATATACAGCGTGGTCATTGAGAGTACTATAATTATTACTGAGTAATACAAAGAATATACGTTTATCCGTTAGTCATTGAGCTCCACTTCTCATAGATAAAAGAGGACAATAACTGTACCAATTAAGTCCACATCACAGCACTTGCCTCCAGTGTCAGTTTCTACCCATATTTGTAGCTACTTGAATAGCAGACTTGGTCTAATTGGATGTAATATAAAAAGCCTATGTTATGCCTAATAGGCTATTTATCTAACATTTTCTTACCATGCGTTGTTACCTTAAAATGATTAGTGTATTGTACCCGAATAATATTAGCGCTAATACTATCGGCGTAATGGCATCTTAGTGAAAATTGTCATTAATAAATAAAGCCATTTATTGTACTCGATTGGGATATTGAGGAATAATCCCACAAGAGTTAGTAATGTTTATATCACTATTAATAATAATAGTATTATTATAGATTTTATTTTAAATTAGTCATAAATTTTAGCCTATAATTAGTTTGCACTTTAACGTATTTATTATACTAGTATCTAATTCATTCACCGAGAATAGAACTCAGAACGTTCCAATAAGTCACGAAGATTTATTAAAAACAAAAACTTCTTTCCCTACTATTCGCTTTAACTACGTCAGACAACGCACTTTACCGTGTTCAGCCAAACGCGGTTCCTCCCAAGGTTGGATTTCCAACAAAAACAAAAAGTTAAATATTTTTTGTTTATTTAATACACCGGCCTTTTTATATAATTAAATCTGATTACTACTTTTGATACGATTCCATATCAAAACCATATGGCTAGATACAATAAATCACCTTTCCCAACGAGTAATTTAACATGTTTACCTTGTTGCAAAAATAGCACAATAATTACAGAAACATCGATCAGTGCGCATTTTTGTATGAATTTCTCGAAAATATGTATTTATTTGTACAAGGAATTGAAACACCAAATTTTTGTTGAACAGATAAAGAATTTGCTTAAGTATTGATGGGTTAGAGCAGTGTTAGCTAAGTGCTTTAGCGTACGACTCTCATCGCTAAGGTTCTAAGACCAGTACGTTTTGGGTCCAGTAGACCCAAAACGTCGACGCCGTGTGTCAGGCACAGGATACCGATCACCTACTTGCCTATTAGATAGCCAAGTAATCTTGAAACAGATACAGAAATCTGAGGCCCATACTTAAAAAGGTTGTAGCGTCAATGATTTGATTATTTTATTTGAAAATAAATGTAAAATTAATTTAAAATATCTCTATAAGAAAACATCTTATGGTGGCTGTACACACTCGGCGAGAGCCTCTCGCCGAGAGTCTCGACCGAGAGGACCGAGAGAAGAGCGCAGCCTGTACACACTCGTTACGTTATTTGTATTTAAAACACCGTTAATAATGGACGTGGAAACCGTCACAACCACAGTCATCGAGCAAGTGATTGAACGAGTGTGTACAGGTCGCTCTCGTTTTACTCGCGAGACCCTTTGACTCGTGCGCAACAAACCGACAGGCGACTGAGAGAGGCGAGACCGACTGCGAGGAAGCGAGGCGAGACGAGAGCTCTACTGTACACTCTCGCTCTCGGCCTGTCTCGGGGTGTCTCGCCGAGTGTGTACAGCTACCATTAAATTTTGCCCGTAACCAACCAGTGAAACGTATTTAGTAAAAATCAAGTGAAGCATCAAGGAAGGGCGTTTTACATGATTTTTGACGATATGTTGAATGATTTTGAAAAATAACTTCTATGAGGACTCATGTATATGACTTATTTATTAATCAGTTAAAATACGCCCGCAATATTTATTTCGCGCTACACAGTGGAGTTGCGTTTATTTCTACGTATGAATATGTAGATAATGGATAAAAAATATATTGCATAAAGTATAAATTTATTTCATATTGTTTTTAGTTTGACATCCGGGTTTGTTGCCGTAAAATATCATAAAAATCTTAGTTTATGGTCTGTGTAGAAGATAAAGTGAACTCCCACGCATTTACATGGATATGCGAGCTGACATTATCAAGATTTAACTAGGTTGCTTCTAGATCGCTTATAATAACATTGGGTACGTAATGTCAAGATAAATTTAGAGCGAATGCATAAATATTACACAAAATGATAGAAAATATATTTGAAACTTCGTAACATTAAAGTAAAAACAAATGAAATAATTTATAAGGGACGCAACGGGCAGTCTTATTGCTAACAAGCGATTCTAGTCAACCCTAGTAAGAACAAAAACAGAAATACTTAGAGTACAGTGCAAAGGTTTATGGATATCCACGCATTGCCGTGTTAATTTTACTTAAGTATATGTGGCTTGGCTTTCGTGTCTGAATGTTTTTTTATTATTAAAAAAACACTTTGTAAAGAAGCATATTACAAATTAGACGATTATATAAGAGATAAGAATGCTTGGAAATGCTCGTCCTGCTCCATAGGACAATCATAAAGCCTTGACAAAATCAATTTGTTTGCTGATTTAATTTTAGATATTTTTGTTATTTTTATTTTTTTAATACTTTGTAATATTTTTTTTATAGTACTGTAATTACTTTATTTTTGTCTCGCACACTGTTTTATTTTATTATATATAATATTCTACGCTTTCGATATTTGTAAATATGTGAGGATGATGTAAACTAACAATACAATAATTGACCTGTATAGTATTTTTATTCCAGTACATTGTCTGCACATATAGTTATTTAATGTATGCAAATATTGTAAATTACATTAAAAAAAGAGTAAGTGTGGAGTTTCTTGCCCATTCTTCATCACGAACCTACCTTTTGGAAGGGGCAACTAGAAACAACTTCATATTTTATTTGACGTTCAAAAGTGCCATTTTAGGTTGTGTAATGGGAATAAATGATTTGATGTGATTAATTAATTTAAAGAGCATTTCTCTATATGTTATTTAAGTACTCTGTGGAGAAACTATAGATTAACGTTATTACATATGTTTACTTATATTTACCATACATAGTGAACAAAGTGCGTACTTCCGATTTTTTGTCTACGTACGCCCACGGAACGCATACAAATTCAATGTTTACTATGCTGAAAGCATTCAATATTCGACTGCACATGGCATATTTGCATTCGACGTAACCTGACGTCGCAGCCTCAATGCGTCGGCTTTCATAAACCGTACAATGTCGAGGCAGAATACCAAAATCTTCCCGTAACACCTCCAAATCCGTCGTTGGCCAACTGAGCGTGTTAAGGTACATTTTCCCGGGCACCACTCCTATGTTCCACACCAGCTTTCCAAACAAATTCAAGGTCCTTCAAGAACAGAGGATACCAATTCGTAAAAGGGTACGAAAAAGGAAACACTGCCAATGTGAGTGTTTATGACCCTCCTGCCCATTTGTTTTATATAATTAAAGTAACAAATGATACAAAAGCCTATTCTCATAGAACGCACAAAGCAAATATCAACAAGTGTTAGTAGAAAGACACCTCACCTTGCACCCACAATGACTTGGTCCCTTGCAACATCGAACAGCAGTTGCGAAAACGCTCTCGCATCTTTATCTTCGAAAATATCGCTGTCCGCCGCCAGCAAGTCTGAAAATATATGAAATCAGATATCTTATCAAAACGATATACGTAAATATTTTTTGTACTTATCACGGTATGATCTAACCGTTTAAAATGTTTAATCATGAAGGACGTGTGCAGAAACCACATAAAAATTACAAACACAAACCGCAACTGGTTACATACCTTACAATATGTAGCTTGTAAATAACTACACATATATAAACTTGAAATATCTATCTATCTAGTAGGTCCTATATTTTCATTAATCTATTTCTTTGCTAGTTATTTTGCAATAACTCATTAGTAGCCATAAAAAATACATGGAAATAAAAGAATGAAAGCTTATACATGAGAGTATTACTTAAATAATTACAATGTTTAAAGGGGTCTTTAATTTAAATATAGCCAACAGGAATTATACTATCAGGCCAGTATAGTTTATTGATATAGTTTATTGACAAACTTACACACCAATATCCTATGAAAACTTCTTTATTTTAAAATCGTAATATTAGTTTTTACATAACCTTGACCAAACAAAATGTTGTCGCGTTAAAGTTAGTTGGGAATTTATAACAGAGGTCAAAGTCATTTAAAAAAAACAAATTTACCGGTTTGTAGTAAAATTCATTTGTCTGGTTAACTACGCTTTCATATGATAGATGAAACCTATTGTTTGATTGCTAATTATTATACTTTGAATCACTAATGAATTACTCATTTGCTGTACCGAAATATGATTCCTTCTATTGATGTGAAATATAATAAACTATTGAATCAAGGTCATTTGAATTGATAAAATAAAAAAATAAAATACGTTTATTTTGGAACATAGGATAATAATAGTATCACTTATTCCCCGTCATTAAATTCGAGCCTGTTGGCATCCCTACTCATCGGCAAAGAAGACAGAAGGTGTTGGCCGAGAGAAAAAGCCGGCGTAAAAAACTCTCGGTACTCTTTTAAAAAAAAGCAAATCATCAAACAATTCTACAACATTTAAAACAAATATAGCAAATTAATTAGAAGTAGCCTGCCCAGCACTAGTCCCAGGCCCTTTTATCAACTAGATAATCACTAACTTTATAGTAAGCCTACTCGTATATACTCAACTGATTGTATTAGACATTTATATCATGAATTCTCTGAAGATCAACACAGAAAATAAAACACAAATGATGAAATAAAACGAATCTAAATGTCTCCCATATGCCAAATCTTATATTTTTATCGTAAGGTACAACTTAACTTTTATGAATCTTTCCCCAAGTTAGATACATAAGCCATCAAAGAAGTTTTTGGTTAGATATTTTTTACTCCATTTTAAGATAAAATATACAATTGATATTATTAGTATTCTTAACAATTTGTTTTGTTTTTTCTTAGTTCCAATAACATGTTTATTCAACAAACATAAATGTGCTGCTGTGAGATTTTCTAAACACGCAATGTACATTCACTTACGTTTAAAGGTAATTATCAGTACTTTCTAAATAAAACTTTACGTAAATAAAAAAGCTTGTTATCATAGTTAATTGATGTAATGTCAGTAATGCAGACACCCACATGCATATACGACAATTATTGTCTCTGGCCCCGATTTGTCTGCTGATATTTACCCCTAACATTAGTTTTATGTGAAAAATATTCTAATTGTTGTTGATAGACACTTTTTTTCGGTTTGGTTTGGGGAACTTTGGTTCACATCACTTATTAGACCCTGTTTTTCGTGGGGAAATGCGTTACGCATACCCTCCCGCGGCACGGTTGCCTGGTGGTAAATGGTTATGTGGGACTCGCTACTGTGCATACCCAAGGCGCCACCAACAATCGCCCGAAGCAGAATTTATTAGAGATTTGGCACAACAAAACACAACAAAGCGAAAAGGTTCCTAGTCGCACTTTGTTTAGCTACCAAATAGTGTGGGTACCCACACCAAATTCCTTACAGTGTTGTCTGTGGCATATTTTAAATAATGTTTAAAGAACTTTATTTCTCATTACATTTTTTTCATACTACCGTCCTAATTTAGTCAACTAGGCTCATTATGTATTTTAAATTTTTAATGCTCTTTTAAATTGGTCAAACACGCTAATATTAATTTTAGACGATAATTGATGAAATATGGGTCTTACTTATTTTATTTATTTTTAAATAAGGTAATAAATATAGCAATTGGTTTCTAACGAATTTTGAGTTAATATTTGAAACGTTTTACTTATCAAATTAACCTCCGACCAGAGTAAAAGGAGATTTTATTAGAATAATAATTGTTAGTCAAATATTAATGCAGATTGGATAGCAACATAATCCTTATGATAATTTCACTATGGCATTGCTAATTACGTTGGTTTCCTTCTAGAGATATTTTTCTCTAGAAACTAGTAGTAGGGGAAAAATTGTACTATAATTATCTTAGTACGAGCTAAGTTGTCTCGATCTTGTGTAATGTCTATGAGTGACATCCTGCAACTTCCTGCGTGATATACCGCGGGTAACTGATTTAAATTACTGTTATTTAGATCGTTGCTTACTATCTTAATATTTCCCCTGGGGCCGAGAGAGTAATGGTATAAAGGTTGCTTTTGGTGGTATTTTCTAACACGCCTACCACTTTTCTTTATATCGTTATAAATCTTATTTTATTCTAAAACAAGGTGTCGTTGTGATAAGTTAATTGTTAGTTCCAGATATTATCACATAATGATTATATAATTTACCTTTTTTGTTTATACATATGTATAACAAACTAAACTAAATATAAATTTATGACTGCATATCTTATATATATATATAAGTTTCAGATAGAAATGGTACATGACAAGGAACTCTCTGTGGATCTATGTGGATCCAGCTGCCCACTGAAGTATTTCCCGACCAATTTGACTAAAGGTTCTTTGAGAAAAGAGCGTACTCTAACAATATGTCTATGGGCGTCGGTATCACTTAACATAACATCAGGTCAGAGCCTCCTGCCCGTTCACCTTATACAAAACAAAAATTATTTTGTCAACTATCTAAAACTTTAAATTAACAAAAAGAACAAGATGAAAAAAATATACTTTATATTTCTTTAAACTAATCGTAAATAGTTCGAGCGTACTAAATGTAACTAAGCTGTTACAACAGAGCTTTTTTATATAACCTATTACCAAATCAATGACTTGTCCAAAATCGTAACAAAAACATAGACTTCTCAAATCTCTTGCGGTCAATCGGAGTCATTGACCTTCCATCTAGTTTCTAATTTATCGATATTTTAAAAGTTTCGTATTATTATTATGGGAACACTCGTTTTCATAACCAGACTTAGGATAGGAACCAAACTTCTCTAATTTGTTTTAATTTTTTTTAGTTAGAAAAAGTTTAGATTTCAATAAAATTAAATTACCCTGTTTATTTATTATCCTGAAGTCGTCTTCTGGCAGCTCTCCCCTGGTCAGCACGAATAGAGTAAGAGCGATGAGTCTTAATTCCCACATTGTAATGACACTGCAACAGAATTAGAATACATTTTTAACGCATAATAAAGTCACAAAGATGAAAAAAACATGACATTTATTCATATTATATTCATTAGTATCAAACGTGATAATCACGGTGCATCATCGGAAAACGACTTTTGCCTTTGGAAGTATTATCTACCGCATTAAGCTTTGCAAATGGAAGCTTTCGAGTATTTATGGGTGCGTGTTTTAGAAGAGAACTCGTCTAAAAGTAAAATATTTATTATCCGCACTCTAGTAAAATAATAAAATACCACAATTATTTTCAAACCTAGATTAACAAAGGACGGAATTTGTTAATGAATAGTCATTGTTATTAATGTTATTAAATCGTGTGAATATGCTTCAGTACTGGAACAAAAAATATTTGCACAATGTTATGAATGTAAATGTAAACAAAGTAGAAATCTTCAGTCAGAGAGAGTATGTTTGCCTGTTTGCTTGTTAGCTTAGTTATAACATCTTTACAGAAGTTCCACTTCCAGAACGCAAAAGTGAGGTGTGGAAATAACACTTAAGCAACGTGAATTTTATGTTAGACTCTATAGAGCTTAATTCCAGTCTAATAGGACTGCAGAGCACTCGCGAGCCCTCTGGCATTGAGTGTCCATGGGCGACAGACTTACCTAACATTAGATGAGCCTTCTGCCCATTTTCCCCTGTTCTATTTAAAAAATAAATAATATCTTATAATTTTTTAATATAAATTTGTTCTTTTTTTTTAAGTTAACAAATCTAATATCGATACTTATTATCACTTTAGTTTAGTGTAAATATAAATAAAAATATTAACGTGTCAATGTTTTAAGACACAATAATTTTTATTAATTCCTTTTATCTCATCAAAAAATCTGCGCCTAACTAGATTGAATCATGCAAAAAAATACATATCATAATCATTTCTAACAATTGAAAGTTATACATACTTGGCAATACTAAAGGTTTACTTACACTTAATTTGATACACAATTAAACATCGTTCTAAAAAGAGTAATTGACTTCATAAAGGTACCAATTCGTTCGAATAAGTTACCTCAGAAGTTCAGTACGAACCGGTTTCTAATTTCGTAGTATCCAATGGTTTAATTCGTATAAATTAAGTATTATTTTTATTTGCTGTAGGAGCCTGTTTGAACATCCTACCAGTCCTGGTTTAGTTTTAAGTTCATTAATGCAAAAAAGATAAATTATGAGAATTGTATAAAAATGTATACATATAATAAATTTTATTAATTTGCATAATGACACGAGAGTGACAGGGAGAGAACAATATTTTGGCTTGGTTAGTTGGTTGAATTAAAGGTGAATAAGCAATACTATTTAATGCGAATAAAATCACCCCGCGAACGATCCCACTAAAAAGCTTCTCCTCGAACATCAGTGTAACACATAAAATATTATTTTCAATAACATCTCAAACCTGTCCTGAAACCGAAGATAATAAGAAATATCTCGTTTAGCACTACGACACTCATTAGTGATACCTCATAGTTTGTGATAACAGCTCATTAGATTCCGCAAAGCTATCTTTATAAACATGATAATGTTTATAAATTCAAGAGATAGTTCGAGTATGCTAAATAGAGCGGCCTACATTTGTATACACATCAATAATGTTAAGCCGTGCCTACACAATTTGAAAACCGTTATCGGAGTTCATATTTCTTTTATTGACATAAGATATATTTTAAAGTACAAAATAATTGCCGAACGAGTATAAAGCCTAGTAGAAAAGATTCGAATGTGGTTTTACAGGCCTAGGGGAAGTTCTTAAGGCTTTAAATAAACCATTAAAGCTTCAGGACTGCTATGAAAACAAACCGGATGCTAAAAGAGAAGCAAACACCCTAGCAAAAACCTTCTTTCAAACCGGCTGATACCGACTTAGAGGACTTACAAGTCATCGTTTTTTCTAAGTAAAGGAAAGGCTGCCAAATGAGCTTTCGGAAGAAACTACAACGTCCGGGTTTACAATGTACAAAAACTAAACAATGGATCGTAACGCATGATTAGCCTAAAGAGACTGTTGGTAAATTGAGTAAATTGTACACTTGAGGCTTCTACCACGTTGAGTTCCAAATTAAAGGCAGGTGATAATGTTAAACCGTTTGATTGTGATTGATCAACAGTATCACTAGTCACACGTGTCGTATGACGTCATGATCCAATATCCAATCACAAACAAACGATTTCATGTTCCGTTACGTTCTCACTATTCGAGTACTTTTACAATTCGAAATTTAAAATAAATTGTTATAAAGTTGTTTCATTTCGTTATTACATATTAACTATTATTAAAAAATTAAACTACACCAGATTTTACAGACACGTGTTCACAATACTGCCAGTATATTTTTTGTAATCACAAAGCATAAAAACCTAATGTACCACAGTAATGGCCGAACCAATTTTGTATTACGCAGATAAATTAGAGCCACGTAGGTTCCGGCTTCAAATTGAAATTACTTTTACAACCTTCGCAGTTACATTTTTTATTACCTAGAGAAATTACGGCATGACTTCAAAGAAAGACATTATAGTTCTAGACATAGCATGTGTGTAATTTTGAGTTCATATTTCAATGTGAAAGCTGGTGTCTTAGTTATTGAAAGACAACGAGTTTGAATTCAACATAGGAATTCTAATTACTAACACCTGGTTCTAAGTTCTAAAACTCATAGATTCAGCTAGTAAATAACACGAAAAATTTTGTTTAATATTGTTCCATCTCTATCTATCACATCGAAAGCATAATTTGACAGAAAGAGGCGAATTTTACATTAACGTAAGACGATTTAGTTTTAATGATGGGGGAGGTTACGTCGTGGAATGTACCTAACATCATTCACAATTTAACTGGTTGATAATATAATACATATTTCAAAATAAGAAATCGATATAGCGGTAAAAAGGAATTGAAAGCCATTCGAGGAAAAAAAATATAGACGTGTTCTAGACAACATTAATCTCGGTTATTTCCGTTGTTGAATTTAAGGTAATTTATTCAAAAAAATATGGTTTTTAAAAGACATATGTTTTATTACTTTGTTAAGTTCATTTTATTTAAATTTATAAAATAAACTAAAAAAATGGCTTGCGCCAGTCAGTGCTTCATTTGTTTTTTACACTACTTTAGAGATTTTTTTATTGAGATAAGGTTTGTTAACCAACAAATGAAACCAATATTTTCCTGAATACTAGAAAACTAATGTTTATGTTTTACCTTGACAATGGAAAAAAAATATCATATACAATTATCCGCCGAATATATATGTAGTAGTTGGTTACAATTACAAATGATTTATGCATTTTAATTTCTTACATAAAGTTTCAAGTGCCAAGGCGTGTCTGCAGAAGCTTTTAACGATAACACTATTTTGATACGATTGCGATTAAGCAGTTATTTATTTAGATAACCTGCGTCCTAATTGTAGTTTAAAGACCTTTGAAGGGTGGGCAGTTTTGTTGCGTTATCTTGAAATATAAGCGTTTTAGATATTTAAACTGTAACTATCAACAAATATTAAAAAACACCTTATCGGATTAAAAATGAATTATTCTTTTAAATTAGGATTATATGACAATTATTGAACCCGGGACTATAAGAACTGTGAAAAACACGCAAAAAGTCGGGAGTACGTTGGGTGATAAGTCTGGGTTCGATTCCCAAAGTCGACAACGACGCATTATTCAATAATGAAGTTATCTCTCGTTTTCATATGGGATAATCAATAATTCCTGATGTCTCTTACGGGCATTAATATAATTTTTGTAAGTTATGCCAAGGCTTGTATTAAAAAAAGTAACAGTCACATCTTGAGCGCTGTCAAATATGTCAAACATCTTAAGGAAAAAATAAATTTGGATAACATTTCCTAAGATTCAAGTTTTAGATTATGAAATGGATTTCGTAAATACAAAGTAATGGAAAACTCAAATAGTAAACATATAACCACAAGTGCACAGATAATCAATGTACACATTCGAAAGAGATAAGGCATCACGCCGATTGACCTGTATTGATAAAGTATTTACTCACTGGTAGTAAACTGCTTAACTGATAATGATAAAACTCGAGTAATTACTCAACTGATATCTGATACGGATCCACTTGTCGGCTTGGATAGGTTCTTGAACTATGTGAATTTAATTCTGTATACCTATGACATATACCTATAGAATACGATAACAAGCTGTATGTTGCATATCTTACCATAAAAACAGTCACAGTTTAAAGAAAGTAAACAACCACATTTGCATATGTCAAATTTTTTTGTTGCACTTGGCCATGAATAAAATTTTAAGGTCGGATGATAACTCTTAGTTTAGTAGTAACGCGAACAATACTACCGGTTCAATAGGCAGGTATTAACTTTTTGAAATTGGAATACTTACTCATTTCGCAAATTACGCCTTAATACTTTCTACAGAACAGTACAAAACACATTCTATTCGAAGTCAACTAGAACGAGCAAACGGCCCTACTTCGTCAGCAAATTACCTCGTTAACATATTTGTTTAGCTTTTCTCCTCAACAGTACTGGCTACGTGCTTGCAAGCATGTTGGTCATATCGCTGAAACCAACTACAGTTCACAAACAATAGCGCTCTGTATGAAAACAATCCAGTATTTCTGAGAATGTACTGGTGAGTACAGATGCTAATTATTAAGCTTTGTTAAGAAAAAGCTCTCCACGATATCGCACACATACTTGAAGTTCTTGGTTATGGTGAGTTGAAGGTTGCAGACGTTTTACACGACCTTGCATTACTTCAATGACATATTCGAACATGTATCAAAATAAATTTATGAAAGTAGAAAGGTTCAAGGATAGCGGAAGATGGAATTTGATGGATAATTAACAGGGACAGATTATACATAAGAACTGGATTATTTAATGTGAATTAAACTCGAGAGAAAGAATGATTAGGTAATTATGTTTATGTAGTGTAATGCGCGCGAAATGGTGAGATTTTTTAATATCATTTTTTTAAAATAACTTAATTACATATGAAGCAATCGGTGTAGTAGTAGTTGTTGTGTATATTATATTTCCCTTTGTCCTTAAAACTGAATTTAAATTGTATAACGTTTGTAGTAAGATTTTATTACCAAAGTAATAAATCTAGCTTTTAATCTATTACACTTGTGAACCTTTTCTCGCCGCTCGTAAAATAAACCAGGTATCTAAATTTCAAAAGAAACGTTTTTGATTTTATTTCTTCAAACGGAAAAGAATACCGTCTATTTTAGAAATCTACGTATTCCATGTTATAAATACCAGACACCTTTGTCTGTTCTATAATGACTATTACTAGTTATTAGGTATAATCTATATCAAAATACGTAAAATTACCCCTATTTAGTAGTAACACAATTTGAGAAAAGGTATGAAAAATAGCTTCATTAACTCAAATAAAACTGATTAATTCTGCACAATTTTGAATCAAGAAAATGTATTACTCGAATAAACAAATGAATAACATTGGTACTTATAGTCTTGAGCCTGTAAATTGATCGCTACGCGTGGTTTATTATTGGAATATAACAAACTCATTATACTGAGATAATGTAAGACATAAAACATTCAGCCACTAAACCCCGGTAGTGCCTTATCCGAGATAGTGATCGTAAAATCATTTATTAGTTTGTAGATTATTGATATTCTTCAATTTAAAATAAATTCCAAATGATTTGAACAAAATAATAATAAGAAGTATGCTTGCTTGCTTTAGAAGAGCGAATGCTTTGCGACAGGAAGACTTGAATTAATACTACAATAATTAATTCGAGTAGGCACACCTGCGAGTGATGTTGAAAAGTATTCAATGAAACCATAAAAAGGTGTAACATACCCCCAGGAGTACAGTACTTATAAAAATGAGATAGTTTATTAATTATTTGGGAAATGGTTTCATGGATACGTGTCGCGGTAAATTATTAATGCATATAAACAAATTTAGTCCGCACCATTGTCTTAACTGATATCAGATTAATTTGGCTTCTTTGTAACAAGTAACAGTAGTCATGTCTTGGTTCAAACAGAATTATTTAAAGACTAATAGTATATTACAAACGGGATTTAAAATACTACGTGGAACTGTCGATTAGGTAATCACGTCGATATGAGAAAAACCCCTAAAAGCGCTTAGAAAATTACACTTGTTAAAGTCATAAAAAATTGTCCGTAGATACTATAAATCTCTTGTGTTTTCTGCTGATGGTAACTTTATCCGTAATAGGTAACTTGACACCTAGCTACTTGGTTTCTAAAGTTATCAACGGATTCGATTTAATTCACATAGCCGTTATAACAAAGCCTATAATATAATTTAATATTAAGCTTGAACGAATTTCTTAAATATACAATAATGTATGAAAATTATTATTTAAGTTGGGCAAGATAATGAAAATATATATCTCCCTAAGAATAAAAAAAATTACTTTAACATAACCAAAGCACTAACACAGTGTTTTACATTTCACCAACTTTTGTTTATAAAAAAAATGTATATAACAAAAGCAGTTTCCAATAATTGCAATAGTCAAATATGTAGTTGTTATTTTAAGTATTCTGTTCGTTTCTCAGTTGTAGTAACACTCATTGATGTATGCCCAATCATTAATTTGGCCTCTTGCATTACAATTGTAAATTGTAATAGGTACCATTGTATTCATTCAGTCAATTTGCATTCAGCTCTTTGTTTATGAAGACATTAGAATACCCTTTTGGTTTTTGTACATGTGTAATTTGTTAAACTGTGTAATTTCGTACAATAGTTTGCGAGGAACTCTTTCCATAATGAAAGCCACCATTCACCACATCTGTCACCATTTTGTTTTCAATATGGTAAAAGCATAGCAAAAGCTTTAGGAATATGTACCTTATTTCAAATTTACATATTCCAAAAACTAAATTTAAATATATTTAAACAGGAATCTGCAAACAAGCTACTGACATATTCTCAAACTACATTAAAAACATTAAACTATTTATAACACATTATGTTTAGACTAAATTATTTTTTACACTTTTGTGGGTAGGTTCTCCCTTTATCACAACCCACAATAAGATTACATAAAGTACAGTTTTAATGTCATATCAAGATTGGAGCATCCACAAAGCACATCTGCGATGCCCATTTGTGAAAAAACTCGCTGTTACGAAACAAAACACGAAACTTTTTCTTACCATAAACGTTATGTGGGTCGAAATTCAACTTGTAATTCGCAATTCACCGCCCATTCTCCTTTACAAGTTTAGCATATTGTTTAATTCATCACATTTATGTTCCAATCACAGTATTCGGCACAAATTATTAGGCAAATTGGACAATAATTGGTCTCAACTCCTTAACTTGGGTCACTTTTCACACCGCGATTTATAACTAAAAACTTGTTCCGAAGTTCAAAGTAGTAGAGAATAGCCACTAAAGTTCACAAAATAATAACAGAAACAGGTAAGCGTACGAGCGGTCGGAGGACGAAATAAAAAAAAACAATATAAAAGAACAACCCGTGAGCAGACCAAACACTCCACAAGGCACAAACTAACACGCAACAGTGTGCGTGAATGAATACGCGTAACCCGAGTCCGAACCGGCAACGAGCGGTACGATCGTTGGTTGGTTGAGATTTTAACGTTCTTCTCCGAACGTGATAATGTTGCTAGTACTTTTGAAATTCTTACCCCGTGACATTATATATGTAATACCTTAGCAAGTGTTTGTTGTTATAATAATATGTTAAATCTATATAGTTTATTGATTGATTTAACAGTTATTAGAGCTTATTAAAACGAAATGGAATTAATAAATATGACTATATATAATACTATTGTGTCTTATTTCAATATCAGTTTCTCGATAACAGTAACAGTACAAATTCGTAAATTTATATTGTTATTTAATTCATTTTAAATTATATTCTGTATATAAAACATAATTTTTAATCTCAAATAAGGGAATTATGATAAACTGGCAACTTTATTGTCAATGTCATACCCCGCCAATAGTCAAACATGTTGCCGAAGGCGCACGAAGATATCCGATGACTACACGCACACAGCGACACGTGCTTGATTGCCGCCCGCGCTCAACGTCCTTGCGGCCAGCGACCGCTAAGCTCACCTCATGGCTCTTACTACCGTTTTCTTTATCAAAAGATAAGATGAAAAGAAAGTTTTGTACATACCCAACGCACACTGACGAATACTTCGTTATCAGATAACCACAAGCTAACATGCCATGAAAGAGAAATGTTAATTTTTATAACCATTTCGCTTAATTATTTTATTTAGAAGTCGTGATTGTCTGATACTATCGTCTATCAACGATCTAAGAGGTAAATTCGTAATGGTTTCATTATGAAATAACAAATCGTTTCACGTTCGTACCGTAGTTAAAGCAACTATTGTTGATATTTGACATAAATAGGCTAATCAGATTGTTAGAGATATAAACTGAATCCATTCCAACATCTTACGGAAAAATCGAAATTAATTCGTATGTATAAAAATACGATGCGATCTAAACAAGCCATACGTACTAAATAAAGCATTCCGTTACTATAAATGTCAATAGTCAACACATTTGCCAATTTACATTTAATAAATATGCTAATTAACTTGTCTTATGGTTAAGAAACACAATAAGTAATATGACATTCAACTATGATGCAGCTGACAAAGAAAAAAAAATCTAGCCCTTACTGTTATATGAACGTCAAGTGAATTATATCCTTAAAGGGTTCTTTAAATTATAATTTTTTTCATTATAATTCAAATAATAATAATATTTTTTAAATTTAGAAGTAGGAAACACTCTATAATGTCTATGTTGTGATTGATTTTTTATCTATGGTTTTATAATGCATAACAATTAAAGTGTAAGGACGTAAGTTGTTTTGGTTTCTATAGTATATAAGTAAGTACTTACATTCTACACTTACAGCTTCGTTGGTGAAAATAAAAGGCTTTCATATTAGCGTAAAACACAATGTGTCAGACAAAAAAAGCTATGGATAGAAATTTCAATAATTTTTCGTTTCTTTAAAATCAATTATCTGTGAAAGGTATTCCACTATTTAATATCCTTTACCCTTATTCTTGTGATATTACAATATATTATACATATACTATTTCGAAGATTCTTTTAAATGCCAGTACTATAAATAAATGTATATATTATGCTTTTACTATAAACAGATAAACCTTCAGATAAACTGAACCCTAGAATTAAAGTTGGTACAAAATTTATCTAAATTCTTCGAAGCAAGGTGCTGCAAATGTCATACATTTTCGAGTGTTCATACATATGATCAAAAACAATTTAATTAACTTGTACAAAACCTGTCTTAACGTAAACGGTGTCAATACAAGCTAATATGGAATTTTTTAATTTGGCAAGTAATTGGATTCGCCTAAGTACTTTATACCATGTAATCGTAAGGTATATATTAAGAGAGAGTACATCGCTTAATTAAACGCATACTGACTATTTGAATATAATATTTGAACTTTTAATATAAAGAGTGATTGGAGTTGTTAAAAACAGTTGTGAAAAGAAGATTTTTTTAAATTCATACGTAGTCATCACGATTTAAATCTCGAGTTGATCGCACTTGAAGATGTTCGGTCATAAAGCTTTTGTCGATAAATAGATTTGAATGCAAATTTTTTTTTTTCAAACACATGGTGTTGCGGACTGTTTTGTAGATAATGTCGCTTTAAAAACTGTAGTACTTGCTTCTAGCAGCATTTTTTTCACATCTTGGGTTACACCAAAGTAATATCATACAGAACCCTAGCTTTATTAAAAATATTCTAGAGTCTATTCATCAGAGATAAAGAATTTTACATATCAGTCCTGTAGTTTTGGAGCAAACAAACAATCGAATCTTTTATTTTATATTATGTAGATATTAAAGTATGTGATAAACTGCCTGCGATTGTGTTATTAATAACTTTTGTCATGCAATTAGCGCGCAATAATCAACGGATGGAAAAAAAGATTTAAAAAAACCTTCACAATAAAACTATTAACATAATATGGAGTAGTATCATCTATCTTATAGAAGATATACAGAAACGACTTCACGTAAATTGCAGATAATGAAACTTATCATTCGTAACTATTACTTTCAACTATATATCCGTATATATGTATCGGCAAAACTTCTCTCTAAAGGATAAAAATATTTTCGTGACTCACATGAATGCAATAGCGAATTAAACGAGTGGTTACGGCAAACCGAAAAGATGTTTTTACTTTCTTTACCGGTTTCTTATCTCTGTACAATCACATCTCTGTAAGATCTATGACAACATCCATAGATTATGTAATAAAAAATATTGTAAGTGTCAACTACGAAATACAGGGTTTTCGGCCATAATTACCATAACGATACTATGAAAAACGATACACGGTGTAATTGTTTTCGATTGAAATGTATAAAAAGCTATTCAGTTGTCACATACAAAAATGATTATCAATAAAAAAACATGCCCTTTATTTTACCCTATCATGTAAATAAATTTGAACCGTGTATTAAAATTGTGTTCCACGTGACATTGTCTGTATTTCAGTACATAATCTGATCTTTTTATATCTATGTTGTAGACAAACCCGGGTTTATATTTCTCAGAAATCAGTATTATGAGAACTAGATTACCTGCATTATTTATAGTCAGTAAGCGATATTTAATATCGTACGTTGAATAAATAAACAGTTACAGATAATACAACAGTGTTTTCTATAATTCATATTGAAAAGTACTTTAAGCTGAAAAATATTCATAGTAAAAATATTATTTATATAATAATGAATTTTATTTACCTAGGTAACACTGAAAATGTTTAGGAAATGAAAGCTCAGTGTAGAAATTTGCAAATACTTTTATTGTTTTTCGAAGTAATCTCCGTCCCGTCTACACATCGTGGAATTCGATGGAACCACTTAGAAAAGCAGTGGGCCCATTCTTCCTTAGTGGTCTCTTGGCATTTTCGTACGCTTTCACCGCATCTTCAGGGCTCGTAAAGCGAATGCCTCGAATGTTATCTTTCGTTCTTGGGAATATATGAAATTAGAAGTGCACCAGGTCAGGACTGGATGGCGGATGATTGTTTATTTTATTATAATCTCGACACCTGCCATGTTCAACAGTCCGTTTTGCGGAGTGCGCTGAAGCATTGTCGTGGTGAACGAGGATCCTGCTTCTAATTTTTTTCAAGACAGGCCAACAGCGATTGACATAACAGGCTACAGTAATTGTTCTCCCATCTAGAAGATGTCAAACTGTCGCGAAATGACTTTTCTGACCAAAGAATGAGGCAATTATCTTTCTTCCTTGACTTCTTCCTTTATTTCCCTGTACCTAAGTTGGCCGATCGTCGAAGGGAAACACCCACTGAGCTGATTGTCTTTTGGTTTTGGGTTCGTAGCAATATATCCAGCTTTTAATACCTGTGACGATGTCATATACAGCATTTAAGTCACCGCCGTTGAACTAATCTAACATTTGGCGTCACACGTAAATGGAATATAACACCAGTGAGGAATTTAGGGAATATGTTAGGTTGTTTTCTAATAATTTCAAAAAAGATTGCAAAATTGCAAAATCACAATACCTATTTAAGCTCAAAAATAAAAAATAGCATGGATAAAATAAATCATTGGCCGAAAATTTTCTCGCTTTAGGTTCTTTTTCACGTGTAATAAGAATTTTAGATTTGCCGCCAATTCGCACAAACACATAACAAATGCATGCAATATACTATTAGGTTACCAAAGAGTTCTAAAATTGAAATTAAAAAAAAGTTTTCATAAGCAATGTTTCTAACTGGCCAGTTCCAAAAATATTCAGTGTTATCCATGTAATGTTAGTTTATGTTAAAAAATTACGATGACTTATAAATCTTAAATAATTGCTTTATATTAATTATGAATTTAATAAAATTTTCTATAAATAAACAGAACCTTGATATAGCATGCTCGTAGTAAAACTACGCAAAAAGCTTAGACAAGTGGAGCTTTCTATAAACAAACTTGATATTTTCAAAATTGATAACCTAGGAATTTCACCACCGGCGAGGTCAGAGCATGTTGAGTCTCGTGCTAACAATCTGTATTTACAGCCGTATGACGTTTAATAACAAGGTCCTGGGAACATGCCATTGTTACTAGCGACCTGAACATGGGGGCTAAACTAAGGGCTTTTGTTACAAAGCTTTTGTGTTTGAAATTCTTTTACAAGTGACCTTCATTTTGACCTTATTCTTGATGGCATAGAAGGGTATTTTAAAATAGTTTTATCGTGAACTTAACGTTTTCATAATCATAAATACGATATTAAACAATCAATAATAACAGGCCTTAATGGTAAATAACTAATGTTATATAAATTGATCAAGATTATATTATTATAGTGTATTGTAGATAATAATCATGACATTCCTAGAAGGTTTTTGTTTGACTTCATTTCATTGTTTTGAATACACCCAAATCGAACACAGAATTAAGAATCGAAGTATACATTTTTTTAAATTGAATTGGAAAGGACTCTTTTCTATATCAACTTTTCTATAAAACTTTTTTTAAATATTCCTGGCTGGTAATTATCGCCATTGTGTGATGATGAAGCAGGAGGCGATCTGCGTATCTGCAAGGGATCGCTACACATTAATGTATATTGTATATACTTATATCGTTCACACCTTTGTTCCTGTGTATTTAATCAAATATTTTGTTTTTTAATATCGTTGAAATTCTATTGAACATATTATTATTTTTAAATGTGTGTGTTTGTTTTGAGCGTCGTATCCGTTTATAATCAGCCTTAAAGAAAGCTACCTCTAGGCTGAGCCTAGTAACAAACCATATTCTATAACGGAACTTCACATAGGCTGTCACTTATCGCCCGATGGCCGACTTGCTATACTCGATTTAATAAACAACGATACAAGAAATACTAATTGTTGGATAAAGGGATCCTTTGTTGTAACTCCTATATATTCAAAAGTCCTTAATATATACACAGTTCTATTAAAATAATATGAATATATATACATTACAATATAAAAATTGAACATAATTAGATGAAAGGGAGGGCAACTTGCGGCCTTAAAAAAATGTATTAAATTAGATAAGGTAGGCAAGAAACACAAAAAGACATATTACATATAGTTATTAAGAAAAAACTAAACAGGAACAAAATAAAAACAAATACTGGATACGTGATAAGTAAAAAGTGCACATGAATAAAGAAAATCTAATTTAAGATCAGTCTCACGTCAGTTAGTAGTTAATTTGAATGTTAGAGATACGATGTGGATAGGTAATATTTGTACAGAAGATAGAGAAGGAGCTAAGCGAATAGGGACGGGAAGTGAATTCCTTAGCCTAACTGCAGAGACCTTAAAGGAATCGCCAAGAACAGAGTTATGAGATGGGATTTCAAGGGTATAGTTTTCGGAAGAGTATTAGGTAATAAGGAGGTTGAACAATATTCCATATATTGAAGATGGAGAACATGAGCATCACGTGTTTACTTGAGTTTAAGTACTGTTCATATACTTCAAATTAAATAATAAGAAAATACAATTATGTCTCTTATACAATAAGCCCGCATTCTTTTATACCCATTACCCCTTGCAGATTTATTAACTTTCTTTTGTTTATTTTTTGTAAGTAATTAGGCACTTTGTACTGAATACCACTGAAGATTTTAATTGACAATTAAAAAATGTAGCAATGAAGCCAGTCCTATCGTGTTAGTTTTCATGACCATACTTAGGTTACATGGTATGTATTTAGATAAGTAAATAAAAATGCTTATTATTACATCAATGACGCGATACGAATATATAGGAAGTATAAGTATAATAGGAAGATAAAAATATATATATAAAGCCACGAGTAATTTTACATAGTGAAATCTTGGTAATAGGGGTCATGACATAGGTTCAGGTGCTTTTTAAGAACTTTGAATATCAATGTATTGCGATGGAGTGTCCATTTCATTATCGATACATAAAATTGCATAATAATTTAAGTGACTTTCTACTAATATAGTTGTTATCAGTTATCACCTTAGCTGTCCACTATTATCAGTTCGAGCACAGAATATATTATAGCACTAAGTACTCGAACTAGGAAGAAAACGATGATCTCACTTATTGCAAGACGTGTTTTATCGAGCTGTCTAATATTTAGCACGAAGATTAGTTGGTATGAAACAAAAAGTAACTTTAGGCTTCGCTTTTGTACTATTACGCGTTTTCTTTAATCTTTTTTTAAACAACTACACTGGAACGAGTAACCCATAAACGTACTTGCTGCTGCTTGTCTTGCCATTAATTTCTGATAACCATACAAAAAGCGACCAAAGACCACAACCTACGTTTGTTAATTATGGTAACCAAAGACAATTTCCCTCAATTGTCTTTGTTTTCACAATTTCCACAGATACTGTTTCTTTTACAAGACCCAGATCACTATAAACATACTAACATGTATTTATTTTTCAAAATTGGAATTTCACGGCTAAGCTTATCCAATAAAATAACTTTTAAATACTATAAACAACGAGAAAATCGTCCCGATTTCCTCATTTAAATGTAATCTAGGTATTATTCTGCATAATCTAAAGATCTCTACTAATAATGAGTATTACAAATAATCGTAAATGACAACCGCGAAGAACATACAAGATAATAATATTATACTTGAATATCGATTATCAAGTAATCTAAGTATCAGTTTCAATACAATTATAGATTGAGAATTATATCCAAGAAATATACATTTTCTCATAAATAACCTTATCGTATTTAAAGTACGTACTTACTATGTTGGTGTTCTATGCAGTAATTGTTGTAAATAGTTGGGTGCGGCTTGATAAACACATAGTCGTTTTTATTCTGATAAAAACTACATTAGTTGCGTCCTGTTGAATCATATATTATAAAAATATAAATATTTACATAATGATAATATTTTGTCTCTAATACGTTTGATATTATCTTCCAATAAATCTGAGAAGAATAAATGCTGGAATATCCTGACTTACTTCTACACCAAACAAGGACCTGTGTACTATTCCTGCCAAGGTAAAATAAATATTGTTTCGGGCTATGTACGATATCAATGAAGGAAAATTGACTAATACGATTAACCTGTTACGATTTTGTAAGTTAGTCAATTTCAGTATAAAAATTTACTAAATTTAAAACTAACCATACGTATTTCCCGCATTCCCTTAATGGCTCTAAATACGTTACCTAAACTAAATCAACGTGTTTACGTAGTCACAGAATGTTATCCTTTGTATAGCCCTAACTACTCTACATTAACTATTAGCAATATAAAATGATATAGACACATCAACTATTTACATCAACGGTTAATTCATCTACTATGTGCTTTTAGCACGAGATATCAAACTTGTTAGATATTAACGCCGAAGAATCTATACGACGTTGATTATTTTATTCAAGGGAAACTTCAAGGTAAGTTTACTTATTAAGATAACTCATAATTTATAAGTTTATTCGGTATTCCCTTTCACATTCGCTCTTTTAAAAGTTTTACATGCATTTATTTGCAGCGTATCAACTCACTACAACTAAAAGTAACTACTTAGTCGGAATATTATTGCAGTTGCATATCTGAAGAACAATTATAATCTTTAGCCCACCCAAGACTTACATCACATTTCCTGTGCGTATAAAAATTCCATTTGCATGTAAAATGTTTACGCAAGCATAAGGTTTCCTTCAGTCCATTTTAGACGCAATAAAATCAGATATTCGACACCAAAATCCAAATCGAACACAAAAGCTCTTTTATATGTTTTTGATAGTGCAATAAAGCTTACCAAGCTTCACCTACATGCTAAATGATCGCTGAGGTCACGCGATATCGATATTAGATAAGCATTAGACACGGTGCACAATACCTATTCATAACTTATAATCATTGTTTGAATCCCGAGAAAGCAAAGCAAATCGGACTTAAAAAAACAGATGAAGGTGGCGGTGAACTATAAAAAAAGAATCAATAAATTTAATATTTCATATATAAATATGTTTAAATTTGACGTATTGTAATGTAATTAATTAGGTAGTTACTACCGCGATAGATTTTTTTCTATATCTTATGTTCTTAATTCAGTGTTTTGTCGTGTTGTTTATTTAATGTATTTTTTAGTTTTAGTTTCAACTGCCGAATGCTATAATGCACTTTTTATATTTTTTAGTTTACGTACTACCTTTTACGGTCTGCCTGTTAGTCATAAAAAGGTGTTTTCATAAAAGCATATAATGTAACTTAAACAAAAGACAAGATCGGGTTATAAAAGAATACAATGCACGTTATTGCATCGTTTTCCGTTAAGAAATGTTTTACGCAGTTTATTCTGGTTATTTTCATGTCGTGTGCCACTTTAAGTGGTAGAATACGTTTAAAATCGATCATTACAAAAATCACCATCCATTGATCTGTATTTAAATGTATTTATTTGTAACAAAAACATTTTCTCAAAAATAATGTTCTTGTTACAAGATTTCGCCCAAATCGTATGATTATGTAGTCTACTGCAGTTATGCTTGCGCTTAAATAAGTCCCTTTTACTTAAAAACTTATGAAAATTTCATTGTGAAATGTATGAACTTAACGCCACGAAATCGCATTTGGGTTCATAATTAGCGTTTCGTTTTTTTTTATAGAACAGGGGGCAAACGGGCAGGAGGCTCACCTGATTTTAAGTGATACCGCTGCCCATGGACACTCGATGCCAGAGGGCTCGCGAGGGCGTTGCCGGCCTTTTAAGAATTTCTTTCGTGGCCTAAGCATACAGAATCAGAAAACTAACTTTGAAATGAAAGTTCGGTCCTAATTACTCCTAACTTCAACAGCCAACTTTTTAAAGAGCTTTTTACAGATTCCCTATAGGTATAATAATCATATGTGATATTTGCTGGCCTTATCGATGGAAAGTTGTCGATGCTAACAAGCAACAGTTTTTTCTTTAAGGCCATTTGTAAATCTGATTCAACTTGATTGCGTGGTCAAATATCAAATCAAACTTTCACTTATAATCTAAGTGGGAAGATAAAAATAATATCAGCCCATTCCTACGTATTTACGTAGAATTCAAGCCTGGGTCAAGCAAATTGATACCTATTAATACCTATAAATTCCATTTTTATGGTCGGCGATGCTCGCCCGCACCGTTCTGCCAACGCAGAGGAATCGTACATGCAAACAAACAAACAAACAAAAATTATTTATTCATTTACGTAACATAATGTACACTTATGAACGTCAAAAAAAAGAAATATACATTAAATGAATCTAATTTTACATTTACTGCCAGTTCTCAAATCAAGGGCGTAGAACGGAAGAGAAGAACTGGCAATAAACTCTCCGCCACTCTTTTTAATCGCCAAGTATTTTTTTTACACAATGTTTGTAAGGAGCTGCAAGCAAGTTGGAATATGTCGTTTAGATTGGCCAGCTCGAAGTTCTGACCTCCAATTGAGCAATATGGCATGTTCTAAAGAGACAAGTAATATGGAGCAAGTTGTTCCACAAAACATTTATGCGACTCTTTTTAGCTTCCTTATAAGGAATTGCAGAAGAGTTTACATATTACTCTAAAGGCTATTAAAAGCGTCGTGAAAAGCATGACAAAAGGTGTGCTTTAGCAAAAAGAGGCCACACTCGTTTTTTGTTTTTTACATTTGTAACTTGTTCTAATTCAAAGACTGCCGTCCACTTCTTATTGTTCCGCGGTGTACTTTTAAAGAATTCATCAAATATAAAATATCCAGTTTTAACTAGCGATGCATGATATATTTTATTATTATTAATCTATACGATTATAAGTATACAGACTACGGCAGACAAATTTCATTTAATTAACTTAAACCTACCTTAGAATGTAACTTTCTTGGGTGCCCGTTTTTTTGCAAAAGAGTTTATAAATATATATACATACATACGTCGGTTATTGAAAGCGTCCCAAAAGCTCACTTATACTGATAATATATTTACTATATTCCAATTGTTACGATGAAAGCTTAAAGAAAGTTTCACTTCTGTGTGCCGCGGGGGAATTCTTGGTGTCAGCTTAACCTATGGAGGTATATATATATATATATATATATATATATTAAATAGTAAACCTAAACAGCCGCATATTAGTTCCTCAAGGATATTTGAGTTGGAGTATGGAGTACCTGCGTCCGCAGTAGGAGGGGGGGGGGGACTGATGAAATGATGGATATGTCATCACTGTGTCAATATCATTGAAGATTGTTTTATATCTTCAATATAGGTATATGTGACCAATTTGCGACTGTCATCGCTGAGGTCGTAAGTTCGATCCCAGGTGTAGTAAAACAATGTGAGGAAACCAGCTCGCGTTAAACACAATTAGTCGATGGCGTCTGCCCTGTCAAAAGCCTTATCGACTACTTACTCTTTATTTGACAAATTATCATGAAACAGATATAGAAATCTGTTAGGAAAGTTATCTCTAGGATTAAATCTCAGAAGATTTTTAAGTTGCAATTTTTCAAAATCATTTTCTATGACAATTACCCTATATTGACAAATATGTAAATAAGCTTTCACCGTGATCTCGTCACAAATAAATCAATAAAATTATCAGGAGGTTAGTTAGAGTATGTAATTATTTCTCTTTAAAAGACGATGCAGCCCTATTGAGGCCTAGAGTAAAAAAGACTTTATGTTGGACTAGCGATTATTAATTTTAAAAGAATATATTAACGTTTGTAACAGTCATATATGATGTTACCTACGATTTATCACAGTGTTTTATTTTTCAGAAAATGAAGACCTCCAAAAACTAATGATCGCGTTCTATACTTAAAAAAAAAAAAACAATAGTATCTTTTTTCAACTTCCTGTCCAATAATGCCTTAATTCCAAAAACGTCACTTGGTGGTTAAGCTATTTTGAAAAAAGAATTAAATTATTTTTAATTACAGAATTTTGTGTTCACATAAAAAGCGTTCCTAATGAGCACACCAATAATTCATGTAAAAATGCAGTTGTTTCCTGTGCTACATCCATAAAATTTATTTAGTAGCCTTTAAACACCCAATTAGAACATTTAAGTAATGCTTGTACTTAAGTTAATTTTATTCAGACCTTTCGGTAGAAAGGGCAACGACACTTTCAAATCCCTTATAGTAATCAAATACTAGGAGACAGGGAACATATTATTAGGTATTGGTACGTAATTTTAATAAATTTAGAAGAATCTAGTCAAAAAATAAATAATATAGACGTAAAATAATGTTATCAGGGAAACCGAGCCTAGGAAACGCATTCCTCAAATCTTCAACGTAAAATTTTTGTGACTAAGTTAAGATTTCATTGTTCGTTAAAATTATTAACACATACTAAAATACACGTGTCATTTATGTATATATGGAAAATATTTAAATAATTTACTCAATATATCTTGCGTTATCTGAATAAACTATAAAACAGTTTATTTAATACTCTGTAAATTTGTTTATCATGTGTTTCTAATTGAAATTTGCTAAATCAAACTATGCTGTTTAGACTTTCTGTGAAAGAACTTCGAGTAATTGTATATATGTACATATAATAAGAATACCTGGACAACCATTATTGTGGGGTGCGAAAATACTTAACTAAATGTTGAGTTCTTTTAAATTTGTTTGTTTTATTAAATGATTCTGATGAAGCCTTCGTCTTAATATTTAACTGTGTAACTTACTATACAGATACAAACATATTATGTAAATAAAATTGGGGATTGACTTTTTATATAGCCTCTTTTACTAAAATTACAAATTATTAATCGATAATAAATAAACATTTAAAATAAACAAGTGAGTAACGTTAATTAACGTTAACGTAAATTGAAGGTAACTCGTTAACTTTTCAGCAATTTCTTGTTTAATTTAACGTATAATTTGTAACACTAATATTTATTTTTACTTCGAATTAAGCTTCACTTACAATATGTTTAATGTATTTAAAACGGGTTATTATAATAAACGGCTCAAATATAAGTCTTTTTTCCATCTTTGATTTTGATCCCTGTGGAGTTGAAAATCTGGTGCCGTAGGATTCAGATGCGTAACCGCTAAGTAAAGATAGATGGAGCCATGGCCCAAAGCTGGTGTTTTCCTCGGTCAACGAATAAGTATCGCAACACAGGGAGGAAATGCTACCAGCGTTAAAAGTACACCACAGGTATCAAACTATTAAAATTTGTTTTAATTATTTATTTATATTTTATTTATTATTATTATTACCATGTAGGATAGGAATATTGGTTCAGCTTTCTTCCCTGCATTCGACATTATAGGAAGAAAAGAAGAAGAAAAAATTCATTTATTAAAATAGGTAACAATGTACACTTATGAACGTCAAAAAAAGAAAAGAAATATACATAAAATGATTCTAATTTTACATTTACTGCCAGTTCTCAAATAAAGGGCGTAGAACGGAAGAGAAGAACTGGCAATAAACTCTCCGCCACTCTTTTTAATCGCCAAGTTTTTTTTTTATACACATTGTTTGTAAGGAGCTGCAACCATTACACCATGTTCCATATGACATCTTGAGTAATAAAGAATAATAAAATAAATTAAAAACAAAGATTTGTCCTCTATCAGCAGGAGGCATGGTGAAATAGGAGCACGCACTTACATACTCTTGAGAACAACACGCAAATACGTAGTATAAACAATTAATATCACCATTCACCGTATACACAAATTCAAGTACGACCAGTCACCACAAGTAGCACCCGTTCACGAGTATGACGCATGGCCAGCCATCGCCCCCCTCGCCATAGGAAAACAGTAGACCTTGTTTTTTCGTATAATCTCGAATGCTGCGAATGCTGGAAATATATGTTAGTATAATATTTGCGTTACGTTACACTAAAGGCTAAAAACGTTTTACGATCACCGTAATAGTCCTCTTGGCCTAATACCCAAATGATTCATTTAAATTATGCAAATTCATAGAAGTTATAAAAATGTCAGACTTGGTTCGATATTGCGCTTGACAGGTTATAAATCTTCAGATTTAGGCTGAGGGAGTCTTCACTTTTGACCTTCGTACTCCTCTGCATTTGTTTTCTAAAACGGTAAGAAGAGGCAGAAGATAATGCCCTGCGAAATACCAATAAAATAAAATATGAATAATAAATGTAAAATATGAATATATTGATCTAACATTTTAGATTGCTTATGCATAACATTGCATATGCTGAAATACAGGTTCACACCTAGTTCAGCGTCAGATAAACCTGACTAATTTTGTAAATATAACTAGCGCAATTAGATATAAGTTTTTTTCTGTGAAACAAATATGAAATAAATTATTATTATTATAACATTATCTGTGCTTTACTACTTTTTAGGTACCTCATCGGTTTGATTTACGACGAATCAATAGATCGGCATCAATATATATATTTACTTAAATTAATAATTAAAACAAATACATATTTGTATATTGAATAACTTGTGAAACGTGTACAATTTTAATTTTTAAAGTCTACTTATGTCATTATAAAATATTAAGTACATGCGTATAATTTTAATGAAGTCGTTAAAAATATTGTGTAAAACACATTTTACTTTTAAGTTACGAACATGTTTATTGAGACCCCGTTTGGCGCCAGCATTCGTCACAGTGCGTGTGAGTGGAAAACTATAATTAATTACAATCATTATTCATGGCTTTTAAATCACAAATTTGTCACCCAACAGTATCTCTAATCTATCTCAGTCTAAGCTTGAACATATTAAATAAGGCTTGTTATAATGTTTTGCAATATACAGCACTTACTTCAATTGATTTTAAAACCACAAGGAGCAGAGATGGTTAACGGGCATTTCTTGCGCTAAAATGGCGATTTGCGCTTTCAGGTCAGATTGCTGTTGACACTTCTGACTGATAAAACGATTTCTTGGTAAATTACTTTACCGCTATTATTAATTGACTTATAACTATTGTATATTGACTGACAGTCCGTGATGTCCTAGCTTGTTGACATCACTGCCGCAAGGACATTTATGAAGAGCGCAGACCGGAAACTCAAGCCGTAATCAGGTTGCATTTCGGTGCGTATCAGGCTCAAGAAATGTTCCTGTATTTGACGAAGGGTAAGCGTGAAGCCAGTAGCCAGCCTCATGCCTCAAAATATTGTTTTAAGTCAATTTGCAATTTATATAGTCCCAGATCCTCTGTGAATTTAGAATAAATGGAAAATTTTGACCAGGTTTCTATCTTCTTCCAAGCCAGCAAACTTGCTGGTAAACTTTGAGTTCAAAGTTTGCAGGATTCACCAAAACGTCTGGGATGCTTGGGTCCAAGATTCATTCATTCATTCATTCAGCTGCATATTAAGAATAGATTCTAAGCTTTTGATTTCGTGGTCTACTTGTGTTAAAAGATCTGGGTGTTTCAAAAGAAGTAGCAACTGAGCAAATACGTAACGTAAATTTTGGGATGAAAACACATAATTTTAACTTCTTATGGACTTATTTGAAGGAGACGGTTATCAGAATTTTGAAATTTCGTAGTTGAATTGTAAATTAATACAGAAATTCAAGAAATGAAATTTTTGTTTTACGTCACTTAAATTTAAGTCGCAACTATTCGCATTTGCTAAAATTACGCTCCAAACCAATGCCAAAAAATATTTTTGATAGGTCCCAAAACACAATATGCGCATCACATCCTAGGGCTCCGTCCGACCGTAATACTAAACGTTGAAATTAGAATTTAAAATTTAAATTATCGGATTTATAGCCAAACTAAAAATTGCAGGCGCAAGGGGACACTCTGTTGCCAAGCTATTTCCGAGGACAGTTCATTAGAACGATATAACAATTTTGAAGGGTCTGCGTAACTGAGAAGAACATAATTGTATATTTCTGGTATATGTTGTTTAATTTCCGTCAGCAGGGTTTATTAAATTGAATGCATTTTTGACATCAATTTTGAGCAACACGTCGGACTGTAATTTATGAAAGAGCATGGACGGCTGCCTCACATCCTCTATTTACACGGGAGTCTAACTGAACGGGTTCAAATTTCAAATTTAGTTTTGGTTAATTAAAATTAGAATTTTCCTATCCTATCTAATTTTCTATGCTAGGTTAAGAAAATTGTACATACTGTATATTTGATTGTTATGATAATAAAGATCATATTATTTGATTATAAAAAATATAGATTTTCATAACGTATCCCTTGTAATAGCTCTATAAAGAGCGCCATGTCAGATACTCTTTGTCGTTTCTCAATTTCCTCATCAAGGCAGAAATTAGACAATTAACAATGTGTAACTGAAAATTTCATATCACGTAGGTCGCTGAATTTTAAAATGTAAAGTACAGCAGAGTAATAAAACTAGTATCCATTTCATCAACGATTGCGAGTACAATTACGCAGAATAAAATGTAAATTAAGTCAAATTGTAAAAAATATTTAATTTCATCAGATCATTCACGACAATCTTATTGAACAATCTGTTGAACGAGGGTTGCATTTAAATATCGTATTATTTTGTACCTTTAAATTGTTATTATGTATACACGTTGATACCTATATACCTAGTAGACGCTCGATGAATTGAAATTGACAATTCAAGTATAAATTTATCCTGCTTAATGTGTGCCAGCTTTAAGATTCATGACGAACGATTGGAACTTGATTTACGTGTAGTTAAAAATACAAAACAAAATCTGACCTCTTAATGAGTATAGGACTTAAATTTAGATTTCTTTTTGTTTTAAATTTAAAAAAGATTATGCTTATCATTATTAGATTATTATACTTACTTTGAAATGCATTTTTGTCGTACTTCTTTATTTATAGGTTTTCCATTCAGTTTTAGGTTGTCTGATGGGACGATGTGTCTTAGACAATAAAAGTTTTTTGACTTTCTCTTATTTAATGTTGTCGAAGTCTTAAAAGTACGTTACCAACATGAATATTTGAATAATAATTGTTGATTACTTTTTATCTAGCAAGTTGGGTTTGTTAATGCTATCCTTCATATTTTAACAAAACTCTCTAAATGTGACATGTCACTTTTGGCATGACAATGCATTAGAACTGATCCAGATAATTCGAGAAGCAGATGAAGGGACTTCCAAAGATCGGTTTGGGGTGCTGTTATTAGCTGCAGCCCAGCCCAATAGCGAGGAGAAGACACTGTGACTTAGTGGGTAAGGTACAGTAAGTCCCCAACTCTCTGAACTTGCCGTGGATAGTCCGCATAACAGCAATTCTCCAAGCTATAAAAGGCAAAGAGCGAAAGTAAAATAGGCGATTAGTTGATGTTGTAACTGTTGCTGTTGCGGATGACTTCTCCTTTTTTGTATAAAGTCAAAGTGATACCAAGAACGGCGCAGGAGACTATGCTATTGGATAGTTAACCCTTTTTTACCACCATTTTTGCTACTGTATTAATTAGAAACTCATTTTTATATGATTATAAAACTTTACTAAATGAACTTTTACATTTTATACACACGTTTGTCCTGTTTCGACTCACAACGTGTTACTTTTGACCTGCCTACGTGGTCCAAAGTGTTTGAAGTTTGTCTGTTATTCATAAACATATAAATAATTATTAATATACAGTAAAAAAATTACACCTTACCAGAAATCAAGGTCTAAGTACAAGATGTTATATTTATATCTGGTTCCTTATCGAACTGTAAACGAATGTAAATATTCGAAGTAACATTAGCGTAATTGGGACTTCATTTATCCTTTTTATTCTACATGGAGGAAATCGCATTGAATCATGTTGAGTTTTCCGAAGAGCCTTTTTGCTTAGTGACAGCATGCTACTGAATAAGGTGATGTAGCTGTAAGCTCAAGATACGCTTAGAAAAAAGGTTTTACACAGACTCACGACTTCATAATGACACTATTTTGTAATACGATTAATTGCTACATTTTTGAATTTGTCTTTTGCTCCCAAAAGTACATGCTGACACTTCAACTGACAAAAATAGTCCTTAACTAGACGCCGAAACATATACATATATGCAATTATTGTTGCAGAGAAATTAGATTATATTTCGAATTGCTTTTTTATTGACCAAATAATGTAAAACAAGGTCACATTCGAGACAAAACTTTCATGTATATCTAATTCATGTACTTTCTATTCTAATTGACATAAAAATAAAACCACCGGAAGGAACTAAGTAGGTACAATCAAAAACTTCACATTTAGAAATCGAGTTTGTAATATGTTTAAACAAACATGCTGCGTTATATGAATTAATAAAAGGGAACATTCTATTAAACACTTGTTTTTCCCTGGAACAGTCATCAAAAGCATGAGGCCAACATGTAAAATGCATAAGGACAAATAAATTTATTTTTAAATTTACTTTTGTTTCGTATAATAAGTTTGATAGGTATATATTCAACTGTACAAAGCGACATACGAAACACTAAAGTTAATAGACTCCCACAATATATAAAAAGTGCAGGCAGCCTAGCTATATTTAAATTAAAACTAAAAGATCATCTATTGAGTGATCCCAATCTACGGACATGAAAGTTCATCCAAGTTCTACCAAGTTTTTTTTTCAAATTGTAACATATATACGTCATGTCTATTATAAGAATAAATGTCTTTTAACCTAAAGTTCTAGTTTTAGTAAAATTTTAGTCTTTCTTGTTAGCTTTTTAAGCTTAGCTTATTCAATTTATGAAATTAGAAAAAAAAACATGGATGAAATTTGATATTTATTTTATTACTATTAAATTATTGATTTGCTGTGCTCTTCGTGGATTATATTACTGATAAGACTGCGTTTACGGTAGCAAACTTTGTTTAAAGTATTACCTATAAGCAATAATTTAATCCTGCACCAAATATATACCATATATATTTGCTAAATGATTTCGTTTAATATTGGTCATAAGCGTACATTGAAAACACCTTTCTATACTTATACAGTTTAGAATTACCAATAAGGATCGTGCATATTATGTCACAAAACACATTAAACACAAGGTAATATTAAAACAGAACAAGTTAATATGGGATATTATAAATTTTATTTTGTCTTATCTTGATTTTGTTTACAATGACAGCGCTGCTGTTTCAAAACTTGTTTTAATTTTATCTTCATATTGCTTCAGATACACTTCATTATGCCCAATAAAAAATATAGAATGTTGCCGAAGTATTTTTGATTGAAAACTTGCAATTTAATTGACGTTTCTTGAAGATAATGACTTGGGAGCGAATGGCAACGTGATTCTTCTCAATGAAAACATAAAAAGCCTTGGATAACCGCATTGAATGATGGTCTGGTAAATCACGATTATGTTTTGTTTTAACACGATCTTGTTTGTTTTGTTTGTTCGTGAGCAAAGGATTTATAATAATGTATCTATTATTATTAAGTTTATAGTCGACATATTTTTATAAGGCTTCAAGGCAATATTAATATGAATTAATTTAGTCACCATATATATATTTTTATAAAACAGGGGGCAAACGGGCAGGAGGCTCACCTGATGTTAAGTGATACCGCCATTTACAAACTATATTTTATTAATTTAATAAATAGTTTGTAAATATTCCGTACAGCGAGACGTAACAATATATCCGCAACAGTCAGGAAGCTCCGGTAGGGTATTCTAATTAAATAATATGAAAAATTCGTGTTTTGTTTTTCATAAAAAAAAAAAAATAGAATTTTCAAATAGTAATTGAACTTTTCGTAGGTCTATAGGTTTTAGGTCACTCTATTGCAGCAAGCCGCAAGAGGATTTACCTGTATTTTTTACTCCTATAATCAACATTTTAATTGACCCGCCAATACCGTACGATCCCGTCTTATTATCTAAATTCTCCGTCATGTCAATAACAGGACTAAATAGAAAGCGGACAGTGGACGGATCAACGGCACAATATTGATGCATTCCGGGGGTCGGAGCCAGTCTCCTTGTAAGGAAACCGCCCTGGACGGTAACTGTACACGGAGAAAAACCACTCTTCTAATTACAGACAAACTATTGACCGCTACGTCCTTATTCCGGACAACGCTGTTTTTGTTTAGACAAACAAGTTTGAGACTAAATCTTGAAGCCAGGCCGGACCCACAAACGCCATACGAATTTGTATGGGAATGACATTAGTTCACTGTTTGTCACGTGACCATTTATATACAAGGTCTATGTTTGAATGTCTTTTTAATAAAAATACTGCAATATCGACTGGCGTCTTCTATGATATTAATAGGTGAAAAAAATGAGAAAATTTATTACTTTTCCAATGAGGTTTATTTGCCACATTGATAGGCAATGCAGTGTATAACCAGGTATGATGCAAAAACTTTTTGTGGTTTGCAATCCAGGTGGTTAAGTCAAGATGCCTTCAGTAGTTTATATAGATCTGTCATTTTTATACAAACTGAATTTTCGACTTTTACATTACTGTTAGGCATCTTGAACAAAAACCCTCAGTTTCGTGTTTAATGCAATTTTATATACCGACCTATCCGTAGAACAGAGTCCGATGTGATCATGGAGCAAAAATGAGTTTAATAGCTAAACGAGATAAGGAATACGAACTCTACAGATGTATGTTTTTAGAATTTTCGTATCTTGTTTAGTTTCGGAGATATAGAATCGAATAACATACTATCTGACATTAATTCCGTATAAAAACGCACGAAGTGATCAAGCGACGGCACGCAGAAAGCGACGGCTGCGCCGACGCCCCGTCCGCTTGTCACTCCGGCCGCTGTTCGGTGGAGAGAGGGTGTATTTGTGTTATGCGCTCAGATTTTTGGTTTGATGTACAAAATAAATTAACTGCTTTGCATGTAAAAACATATTTTTAAAGATGTCACGTTCGAAGAAAATATTAGATATGCTACAAAAAACTGATGCAGAAAGGCCGGAACTTAGTGCACCATTTTCAAATTTTCCTGCTGATTATACGAAAAAAAAGTGTAAATACTGGTATATTGACGATTTCAGCTGTATTATTTCGCGATACACACTAATAAATTCTTATATTAACAAACATCATATCTGTATTGCTTTAATATTGCATTTTTGACTCAGTAAAGCGTTGTGGGTGATTGATTTTAATATAGGACGTTTCTTGCCGGAGAGGTATAGAAACGCATCTGTAGTGAGAAAATCATGCGAAAAAGCAATTGGCATAATTCTAAGTCACAGAGTATTCATTCTTTCTGTAATAATAAATAGTTAAAAGTAGAAGTCTTATGAAACATAAGGACAATTTTATACGAACATTTTTGGTATTTTAAGCGTGTCATATGAATATAGGACCTTTTTCTACGTAATCTGTAATATGATTTCTTGGTTTGATATTAAGATAGGACGTTGTTACTGGGATAATGACAACAGTTAGGACGTTGTTCATTTAAAAATATCGTTAAATTACAATATTATAACGATTTTTTATTTAAGATTTGTTAACTTCATTTCTTAATAATGTTTTATGAATAGCTATAATAATACTATACAGTATTTTTTTATACTACAGCTCTGAACGCTGATGACAACGACATTAGACAACAAAGCTCACCTTTGCCCTCCGGTGGAGAAAAAATCAGTCAAGAACTAGCTGATATATGGGAAGAATTTCTGCATGAAGATATTACCTGACCGAAGAAATTACTTGTGATAGCTTCATACCAAATGAGTCTGATCCGTCTGCCAAAGGTGTTTATAGAAATCAACCTGGCACATTTTCTATGCAAGTACCTTCTAGTTTCGAGAATTGTCACTGCCAACTCCTATGCCCTCTCCTACTTATATTCATTCGATTTGCGATAGCTCATTCTGCCATAATCATGCAGACTTATTATCACAGATATTTCTTCGCCGTCTTTTAGCACCACGAATTCACCTTCTTCTTCGCACATAAGCGATCCCACCGTAAATCCTAAAACGACTAGAAAACGTAAGAGGTGCCCAAAAGAATGGACAGACCTTAAACGCAAATGCCTAAAGAACTTAGATAAGAAATATGTCACGATAAAAGGAAAAGCCGTAGACGAAAAAACGATGTGGCCGTCAGGTATACCGTTACAAATGTCCTAATAAAATATCTCACCAACAGCGGTTGGAATGCTTCACAAAATTTTGCCAACTGGGATATCAAGCAGTGGAATTTCATCATCAAATATTCCGATAAAATGAAGAAGTAAAGATACCTGAGTCAAGACACTCCTAATATATAATAGAAAGCATACTTTTAACTATTATATGGCGCTGATCACAGGTTCTAGCGAATCTTACTGCGAGAAAACCGAAGTATGCCAAACATTGTCTATTAATACTCTTGCCGTTTCAACTCGTATCTTAAAAAATGCATGGAACAAGTACGATGGAAGTGCTATTTTAGAAGAGGAAAGACGGAGTCGCCACCATAATCATAAGATTGTTATAGATGACGCAATGAAACAAAGTGTTTGTGTCCATGTTCATTTCATTTCCAAGGACATTTGTCCCAGTTGAATCGCATTATATACGCAAGAATAGCCAAAAGCTCTACCTACAAGGAGACAAGTATCGACAAAATGTTCAAATTGTATCTTGAATGGTTCGACCCAAAGAAACGCCAATATCGTGACATTGTCAACTTAAACTTCAATCTAGCTTTTCATATTCCCAAAAAGGATTAGTGCGACGAATTTCACGTTTTTCGATTGAAAAATAATCCAACAGACCAAGAAAAAGAAACTTTTCAACAACATCAGACTAATAAGAAGGTCGCAAGGAACTTAAAAGGCCAAGATAAGAAAGACGCTGAGGAGTCAAATGGAAACATGGTTGCTGCTGTGTTTGATTTTTAAAATGTATTGCAGCGTCCTCATGGCAATATATAACATATTTTTAATTAAGTTTTCTTCATTTAACTTCACAGTTTTTGACATGGGTAAAAGGAAGGCCGTTTGCTATATTTGGGATGAATCTGTGGCAAATCGTGGCGCAAATGAGGTCAGGAGTTGTCTCTTAGATTTTATTCAGGCTGATGTTGACCGTGGGGTCAAAGAGTTTCGCTATTGGTCAGACAATTGTGCTGGCCAAAATCGTAACCACTTTGTATTTTCAATGTACGCAGCAGAAAAGTTCAATATATGCATAATACACTGCTTCTTACAGAAAGGACACACCCAAAATGAAGGGGACAGTGTCTGTGATACGAAATGCCATTTAAGTTTTAAATTTTGCGCCACAAAAATAGTTTTACTTAAAATTATTTGATTGTTATTAATACTCTCTGTTAAGTATGTTTTTTTGAACATATTGTTGATTATATAACTAATGCGAAGTTTAAATTTCTCCATACGCGTCTCCTGTAATTTTCTTATAGGTACATAGATCTGTACCTATCTGTAGTTTTAGACTATACTATTAAGTACCTACCGTACCTGTGATGTGATGCCGTTCAAAGTGATGCCTTTGAATAGTTTACATATCTATTTTAAGATTTTATAACTAATAAACTATTTTTAATAATATTTTTATTTAGTTACATGGGAGGGAAGTCATCATATGGCGAACATTATGTTTAAAAATTTTAAGATATTTATTTACATAGGACTCATAAGGGATGGGTAATTCCAACAAAAAATTACCCATGTTAATATAGAACGTCACTTAATTCATACATCTCCGTAAAAAAACGTACAATGTTCACTACGGGCACCCGCTCTTCCGCCATAAAACGTCCTATGTTTATATGGAACTCACTATCTCGTGAATGAAGAGGATAAGAAATATACACGACATAGCATTTAACTAGGCTAGGGTGTTGTCATATCATACCAAAAAATCAAAATCTCAAGTCTCACTGTTTAAGAATTACACAAGTCAAAAACTTCTTGCCTCTACTGAAAACTATCAATCCTGCAGATAGGACTCTGTTCTACGGATAGGTCGATACATATTATAAAATGTAAAAAAAAAATATCTATTTAAAGACATTGCTTCCTCAATGTTAATTGTGAGAGTGGGAGTTATAGTTCTGATATGTTTGCTTTGATGACTAAAATTAAGGTTAATGTCTAAGGTATTAGAAAGTAAGGCATGGGAATGTAACGCCTAAAACTTCTCAGATTTCCTTTTAGACTATTAATTTATATTTATTGATGAAGAACATGTTCTTACACGTACTTCTTGCACTCATCATTTTTATTTATTGTTTTCTTTTCTTACTATGGTTGCCTGGAAGAGATCGCTTGTTAGCGATAAGGCCGCCCGTTGCATCCCTTGTAATTTTTATGTATTGTGTTATTTGTGTTTCTTTGCAACGAAATGTGAATATCTCATTGACAAATATATATTACAGTACAGTTAAGGAAATTATAGTATATAAATTAAATCAATAATTTCTCAGTTCTACAGTCGCTGATATAGGCCTTAAATAAAATAATTTCAAACGTCATTTTAACACAAAAAGCTCAAATAATTCATTGTGTGCAAATCGGAATAATACCTATCGTCGCATGCGCAACTGCGGAACTACGTAATGTGGTCAACCGGGTGTTTTTCGTTGAGTACGTGCTCAGACAGTGCAAAACCAGTAGCCGTATAAATGAATGAGACAAACCTGTTTAAATTCTACATTTAAATTCAACTAAAAACCTCGCCCCGTCAATCGGCATTGAATTACAATGGTTGTATAATTTGGCTAAATTAATGTCGCTAAAAAGTCATTCACTGAGATAAGCGCCGAGACAAACTGAATATTACTTAATTTGGAAATTTATAATGAGGTGAATCGGTATTTCGTGTTACAAATTTGCCATTATAGTCACCTAGTTTGCTCAGTGGCTTAAGAGTGCGTTTCGTATCCTTCAGATCGGACGTTTGAGTTACAGCTGTGCACCAATGTATATTCAGTCTCAACCACAAAAATTGATATAAGTGTCAGACAGAATCTTCATTCTTCTTCTTAATGTCCTATAACCCCTAGGTGGGGCAGAGGGCGTCCACAGCGAGTCTCCATCGCGTTCGGTCTTGAGCCTCTTGTTTCACCTCGCTCCAAGTCCTACCAGCTCTCTTTGCCTCGTTCGCTACTGTACGGCGCCACGTTTGCTTGAGACGGCCACGCCGTCGCTTTCCTTGCAGGTTCCAATCAGGCGCCTGCTTGGGAATATGATTGGGATCCCTATGAAGTGTATGGCCTATCCAATTCCAGTTGCGCCTCTTGATCTGCTGACTGATCGCGGTTTCTCGGCAGCGCTCCCAAAGTTGCTCGTTGGAGATCTTTTCAGGCCAGTACCCAGAATATGGCGAAGACAGCGGTTGACGAAGACTTGGAGTCGGTGCACGTCGGTGCACCAAACAGAATGCCGATCACCAATTTGTTTACAAAATTAAACTGATCGAAGAAACAATTGCAATCTGTGGCCAAGATAGAGTGGTAGCGCCACTGAGATTTTTTTATATTTTAGTCAATGTCCTCACGTGAATGTCGCTAATATTATGTGCGAAATTCTTGCTAAGTAATTATAATGATATAACTAGTCTATCCTACTAACTAGTTTATAAAGCAAATGAACCTACCGTGGTGGAATTTGAAATCATACCTCATTCGCAGGACATAGAAAAAAGTTCGTGGAGGTTAGGTTATCCGAGAATATTTTTAAGATAATCCATAATAATAAATGTTATGCTTATAGCGTGCCTTACGACGCGATTTGTTACAAAAAAAACTATATTTTTAATTTTTACATGAAAACCGCAATATAACAATTCAACATAATGTGAATATCTTTTATATTATTTTTTATTTTATTTGGTGACCAATACAAATAATAAAATGAGTAAATTCATTATAAAAATGCATTACAATAAGATTTAGGAACCCTTTTAATACCTGTGCATTTAATTCCCACTTAATTCCATTACAAAGCTAATAAGTGCTTTTTTTCTTATCATTTTAATTTTTTTTTAAACTTTAGTTAATAATGTGTGGAACATTATTCTTTCACTTCTTTCATTTTTTTTAACAAAATGCATTACGCGACCGCTGACACGCATGAATGGTGGCGAGTGAGTAGGTGTGGCTGCATGTGTAACTAGATCTTAGGTATCATCTCCAACTCTGCGTAAGGCGTGTTCAAAAGCCAGTTCTTTTAGATGTTCTAAATTGTGGACAGTTGATATTAAGGGGTCCTTACTACGACTACAAGATTCTAATAATTTTATTTGATAGTAAGTCTTGACCGTAGCAGTTTTTTACACTTCAATTTATAAGATTGTAATGTTTACATGAGATCGTTGTGCGAATACTTTGAACTAATTAGTTTTACTTACAAGCATTAAGTAAGATACATTTATTTCCTTTACCCTATAAATAGGTGATTCTAGTATGCCCACTCAGATGTGACAACGAAAAATATATACCTGTTGAGTGGGAGAAATACTTCCTCATTTATCTATAGACTTCCGTCGCGATATCTGTATATAAAAAGTAGCATGCATCTCTTGCTTTGAATTATTTTCTTAGACATAACTAAAATGTTAAAACATTCATTATCTATTTTAAGAAGACCTAAAAATACCTTTTTACATTGAAATTTAATAACCACAGGGTAGTTGTATAAAAATTGCTTATACGCAACAAGTATTGTCTAAGAAATCTAAATATATAAAACAAAGTAGTGTTAGTTACATCACTTATAATTCAATATCGGCTGGATCGATGTTAGTTCTATTTTGCTGGATTCTTCTCCACTCCGAATAGCAGAGTAAGTAATGAATTATCGGACAAGTTATCGAATAACAATAATTAAATTAACTAATTTTACGAATGCAAACAGCATGTAGTGCCATCTGTTGACAAAACTACGCATCATTTTACATCAAATTCCTGTCGGTTCAAGAAATTCCGATCTTGCGGTGAATGATAACTATGCTTTGATCTTATCGAAGATATGTGTTACCTCATCATAAAATATTGAATATTAGAAAGTGCTTTAACATCCATTACCGCAATATTGGCGCTAGAGAAAAAAATCCTAATGTATAAAACTGCCTTTCTTCTTTCGCAATGGCCTGAACTAAAACATTTCTCTCTTAGCACAAAAAGTTGTATTAATGTTATTGAAACTTGTTACCTAGGAAATCCTTAATTAAGTTTAGCCAAAGTAAACAGGATATTATTATACTATAAAGCGGAACGAAGGTGGCTGGGTCAGCTTGTACTGTATATCACTAACCCAGAAGTTCTATTTAAAAGGCAACCTAACATACTTTGACGCTAAAGCTGCATTAGGCATGGTTATGAAGCCTAGATGAGGTCTGTTAGGTCAAAGGCTACAGACGTGGTCAGACCATCAGGAATTATATCAATGAAACGTGATCTTGGGATTTCTATGTTAATCCAAAACCAATTATAAATGCAATGACTATTATATTTTCGATATAGAGTAAAAGCTTGCAGAAAAACGTTAATATTAAAGGTCGTTTAATCAAATCGTTAAATCATGACAAAAAAAAAAGACAATATCGATTTTTTACATTTAATACATTATTTTATTTATCTTGTTGACCTATATATCCTATATCTATAGCTACCTTCAGTACCATCCATTGGAACCCCTTCACAGGCAATGACCTCCTCCAGCTTTTTCAAACTGCAAAATCCAAGCAGAAACACATTACTTTTAACATAAAGACAAAATCTCGTGCGGACATTTAACAACCAGATCAAGTGAACCGTCCTTAAAACTCTATAACGTAATGAGATACAGAAACCGCTAGTTATATCAGCTCCAGAAGCTACCAGGCTGGATTTATTAGGTAGTAGATTGATTAATGAAAAAAGCGTTGCTCAGTTCACATCGGGTAACTCAGCATTGTTAAGGCAATAAGTATTTTTTAAAAGGTAAATTAATAGTAAAAACTATAATTTATAGTTAGAAGTTTATTATTTTTTTAAAAATTTATGTGCACCGTTGTTTAGTATAGATAGATAAGGTATACTGCAGAATATGATGTGGTGTTCTTTAATAAAATAAATAAATAGATGCTACTCTGGTACGACGCTAAGACATAAGAAACTTACCCCATTATTCATTAAATCGATTACCTCTTTCGCCCCTCTCTGTCAAATTGTTTTTACCCTGTGGTGAGTTCAGATATAGTACTTGAAGACAAAGTAAATCGATTAACTTAGTTTATATAAAAGCTTAATGTTACATAAACTAATGAGTGTTGTTTAAAGCAGTCGTAATGGTATCGTACTATTTTACGAATTAATTAGCAAATTCCTTTCATTACTCAAAATTTGTGGAATCTATTGTATTATGTTAATGCAACTATTATTTTCTTTTTCTCTATTTAAAAAGAAAGAGCTGTGGTGGCCTGGTCGAAACCAGCCTGCGATCCTTAACCCTGAAATCGGACTTTACAATCACGGCATCAATAGTTTTCTTTTTATGTGATCAATTAACACACGATCGTACGGTGAAGAAAAACATCGCGAGGTAATCGACTTGCCTTACAACTTTGAAAAAATATATGGTGTGTCAGACACACGCTAATCACTGCTTAAAAAAGTGTTAGGGGTTAATAATGATATATAGAGTCTCATATAAATCATATCCTAGATATATAAACGTTCAAGCTTAACAACTTTCAATACGATGTTATTAAAATGTCCAATCAGTGAGTACGGTGAAACAAGACGTTTACCGCATTAATAAGGTATTTACAAATACATATGGGCACTATAGATATTTTCTCGTCAATCAATAACTTCAAGATCTTGTGAGAACTGGGGCATTCTTGTATACGACTTTCTATAACATTAAACTTATATTAAATTTTAGGAAATATTTAAAATACAACTAAGGGAAACATTAATCGGCCTTCCCAGATTAATCTAATGGCATTGACGGAAGAATTACCAGGAATATACAAAAATGTAGCCGTCGTGTAACCTACTGGATTTAAACTTTCTGTGTCTGTTTTAGTCAAATGTAATGACTTCCATTATGCCAGTGGAGTGTGATAGATGCAAGTAGACATTTCGGTGGAGATTTCAAGACCGACACTACCATCAGTAATGAAGACTACAAAAAGAAGAAATTTACTTTTAATTCTATGTGCAATTATATTATATGGTTTTAAAGAATCAGGACCTCCTCTTTAACGTAGTTGTTGTAGGGTAGTACTTAGGATTCTAAAGTGTAAATTCCGTTAACAATAATCCTTCAATTTGATCAGAATCAGTGAAACAAATATCCAAATGTGTGTCTGCAGTCTGCACCGAGCTCCTGGAATATTGAACTCTTACGGTATTGGCGTTATCGTGTCAATACATAAGACTGGCTGTATAGAAACGAGGTCGGTAAAGAAAACATTGTACTTCAAAATAAACGCTGCACGATTATCAATGGAAGCATGATCTATGGATTATTGGCCGCCCACAGAGTAACATCGTTGTTCTATCAAAACACGGTTTTTAACTTTCAATCCAATCATTTCACTGGGAGAAATAAAAAAAATGTATAAATACATTCATTTATACTAATTCCATTGAATTAGGATAATGTAGATGGAGTTGCGGATAATGAGAAAACCTCATTTATAGTTAGTGATGAGTTACTCAGATGTTTGGGTTTCCATTCGTATTGCACAAACATAGGGACTGGACTGAACCGCAGACGCGATATAATAGCAATATACAACCAGTTCATTTATGTAAGACAATCTACGTCTCGAATTGTAATGCTTCAGGATTTTTGAAGTCGATATTATTAAACTAAAGACTTCCTCAATTTATTATTTTGTTCACATAAGGTTGCGTTTCTTGCACTTGTAAACCTATTAAGAGACATTCATAGACAAACTTTATATTTCCGAAGTATCTATAGACATCAGTCACATTGCAAATGCAGTCGATGCCTACGCGTTCCCTTCACTTTTGCCTACTGTGTATATTACATAAATATGAAGCAAATATGTTACGATAGTAAAATCAACTGGAATAATTAATTTTCTCTACTTAATACCTAACAAGACCATAATGTTACTGGTATTGTGAAATCGCCAATTATATAACTATTATAATATTTTCTTATATACTTCAATTCAAGATAGCGTACTAGAAGTAACTACTATATAAATAAGGCTCTTGAGAAGAATTCATCTATCCAAATTTTTATTAAAATCAATACATACGAAAAAAATCGCATCCTAAAATACAACAAATTGATATATAAATATGTATATGTATAATATAAAAGAGTCAAATTACTATTTCATCAAATTAACTGAAAGTAAGATTTAAGTTAGTACTTTTGTAATTCTTGCGAAAAATTAGTTGTCTGTAAAGTCGGTTTACTGACAAAAGTTGAACCTGACAACGTCAAAAGAAAATCGGCCGCCAAGATAGGAGAGAGACAGATATCGAACACTGCCGACGTGGAGACCGATTGTGCCTCTTTGTCTCTCGTTTCGCGCTCTCGCTTTCACTTCAAGCATTAAATAGAACTTCTCAGAGCGAGGTAACGCCGCATAAGTCATGTTTTTGTTTGCGTGCAGCCGGCTCCATCGAATTATAAGACATTGTCAGGTCAAAAATGTGTACATTTTAATGAGAATAACTATCAGTTAAGTGTCTGTCTAAGAAACACGGTTTAATATATAAAAAAACATTTGATTTGAGAGTATTTCGACCGAAGTGTCTCCAAAGGTTGCATATATGCAGTATTTGTATTTCTATAGTATTATTTGCAGACAACCTTAAATTGTAGGTTTCAAGTGCTGACTGGATTCCAACTTGTTTGTTAATCATGAGTGCGCCATGCCCCGTCGCTAGAGGCACTTTACTCATTCTAATAAAGGTTCTAAAACCGCTAGAATTTGCAAAAGGCCTTGTGATCTGTCCACCTGCGCTGGCGCCGTACCAATTTATTAGTACTATAATTAAAATTATTGTAACCAAACATTTATCAAACTTGTGTTATAGTTTACTGATAATATTGATTTTGGACTTATTTTAGTAAGTTTATTAAAACAATAACTGACAAACAATTTGTGTACATATCATTTCTCATTTTCGATAAGAAATATAATTTTAGAATTTCCATTATATGTACATGTAAAACATAACCTTAAAATAGAAGGAGTCAAGGCAAGGTTCCGAATAGCTAGACTAATTCTTCATCGGAGGTAGCTTCCAGCTCTTCAGTCTCCTGTGATGTTGACTAACCTTTATGCTGTTTCCTTAAAAAAGTCTTTTAGAGCTAGCCGCCTTACACCCTTATATTTTCGGTGGCTATTAATGATATTGTAATTTTCTGTACAATAATTATATTTAAATGGTAAGTAATAAATTATTAATTGCCACTGCAATGACAGAAATATGTTAAATGATGATATTTTAATAGTACGTATGATACTTTAATACTTAAGGATAAAGAGACATAATATTGAATAGAAGAGTTCTTAGCATGCACCACCGTGGAACCTGCTGCCCACTGAAGTGTTTCCAAACCAATTCGGTTTATAGAGCGTATCAATTCTTAAAAGTCTACGCACTTGCGCTGTGTGGCATTGAGTGTGTCACTTAACATCAGGTAACTCCCAGCCTGTTTGCACCCTGTTAAGTAAAAAAAATCTAATGTAAATGTCGTTGTCGCCGCCGCTGGACTGTCTTGAACTAGTCAAAACAGTCCAGCGGCGGATGTCATGCCGATCCACTCCCGTAAGTTTCGCAACCACAACTTCTACTACCAGCCCGTCTCTTGCCTAGAATTATAAGCTGCAAACAGTCGTATCGATGATGACGCAAAACGTGCCCGAAATATGCGACTTTCCGTATTTGAATAGTGAGCATAAACTTTCGTGTCGCGTTACAGTGAACGACTCTTTCATTCGTCACTCTCTCGATGATGCGATGGTAACACCACAAAAATCAAATCTCAAAAGCTTTGAGGCGCCTGGTTGTGTTTTTTTACAAATATAGAAAAAATACTTTTTACTCGCGTACAACGCTTCCCTCTCACCTATTTAACTTTCTCTCATAGTATCCTCTGTCATAGGGCCAACTATTTCATGAGTATATATTAAAATCGGCCAAAGACTATGTGCCTGGATTACATAAAAGCAATACTTCAAAAAGGACATAACTACTGCAATAATCTCTAGAGAAATAATTGGCCAGTACCAAATATGTAATCAGGCGACATGCGGCACCTTGTGTTCTATTTATAGAACAAATCGTCCTTAAATAAATCAGGAATAAATTAATTTTCGCACATTTATTTTATGCACGCCAAATTAGCCCGTAATAACATATATAGTGATGTCAATTTGCTAAAGATATTGCGATAGACCAGCCGCCTACGTACGTAATGGGCGTTGAAATATTCAAATAATGTTGCTTGGTCCAAACAATTACTATGGAATGTAAATGTATTTTGATTTCAACACGCAATTATAAGTTATTAGATGTTAAATTGAATAGTCTTACGATATCTAAGATGTATCTACTTATATGTGATGTATTACCACCTGCTAGACGCGAATTAATTTCGTGGAAAGGTGATAAAATAATTATTTTTCTCATTACAATAACATTCTGAAGTACGCATATATCATAATAATTCTACACATACTGCGCACGGCAATGTGCCTAGAAGGTAAACCAACCTTTTATCTAACCTATTAAAACTATTTAAACACCCTTAAGTAAATAGTAAATTAATAATAGCTTAATATTCTGCGTCGAATTTTGTATATTTCTGGTGAGGGTCACCATATTTTTAACCCTTCGACAAACATAATCAGCGAGATATGCCCCATAGTGTGACGATGATATTGTGACGCATCAAAACGCCTTAACCATAATGCATACAATACAGTGTATGGAGTTGCTTCTATCATATATTCAAATCAGTCTAATCGTTCAATTGTTTTATCCGTAATCAAATATGAAGTATCTTATTTCTGTCGAATATGTTTTCATATGAAAGAAGTCATTTCCACTTACAAGGTTAGCAAGAAGAAAGCTATAATCCCTTTTGTTAGTGAAAAATATTCAAAAAAGTGTTTTTTATGGAAACTCCCGATGCCAGAGGGCCTGTCTGATTGTCGGCCTTTTAAGCATCGTCTCCTCATGATAGACTCTAAGATGAGAGTATGTTTAAAGTAACTGACTTAAGGACTATATGCCAGAATCAATTTGTAGGAAGCCAGGTTTCAGGTTTCACATTATTCAAGTAAAATTGTTTATTATATTTACACATTTCTCTTTTTAAGTTGGTTTGTTAAACTTATTCACTTTATAATTAATGCATTTTTTTTTAAACAGGGACCCCTACATTTATAGCCTATCAGGCAGATATGTGACCGAAAAGCTAAGCTGCAGGGGACTGTCTAAATCTCACCCTTACTAAGGGTTGCTACTTAAGGAGTTCCCCACGGGGCGACAGCTACTGGGGAAATATCTTCATAATATTTATGGGGAGTCGGGGCCAGCTGCCCAGCGCGTTACCTCTCGTAATATTCACACTTAACCCATTTAAGTTATATGTGTACCCTTTTTTGGCAAAGGCCACCTCCAAATTCCGCCATTCCTGTCTGCACTATGCCACTCTCTGTCATTTACCACCTGCTGTTTCTTTGATTGGTCTATCCATATCTAATATGTCTTCTTATTTTTCTTTTATTAGTATTTTCTTGGTTCACTTTTCTGTTCTTCACTTTTTTTAATTATCCGTATTTAAATTTGTATAATAAATTAAAATTGGGACGATAAAAAATGCCATATTAATGCGAAAAAATATTTTGCTATCAAACTTCCTGCGGATAATTAAATCAGAGAAGCATCCGTTGTCCTAAATAGTAATATTATTTAGTTAGAATAATTCAATCATGCTGTTGTTTCTACTTCTATCTGTGGTGTGTAGTGTTCAGGGGAATAACTTAATTTGTGAGTACAGAAATAATTATATCTTTATTGATTGGGCGTCGAAGTGACAACATTTATTGAAAATTTTAATTTATAAATCAATAATAATGGCGTGGCAACAAAACAAATCAACTTTACGTAATACATGAGATAACCAATTCGCCTATTCTTAAAAGGCCGGCAACGCACTTGTGAGCCTTTTAACAATGTGAGTGTCCATGGGTGCCGGTAAGTATCACTTAAAATCAAGTGAGCCTCCTGCCCGTTTGCAGTAAAAAATGACATAGGGTCTTTCAAAAAACGAAGGCACCAGTTATTAAAAGGCCTGCAACGCACCTGCGAGCTCGTTAATAAATAGTTATTTATACACAAAACATTCATTAGAGTACTAATACTAAAGAAGTACGATAATGTCGAAATCCAAAAAAAAAAAACGAAAAATGTGCATATATTGTAAAATATTAAATATACGTAAGATACAGAATTTCACTACTGCGACTAGAGATAGCATGCTGTAGGCGCAACGTCTTTGAAAACGGGGATCTGTGCCACAGACTGGTTCTTGACCTTGGTATTGCAAACAACCAGGATAGGTACAAAGAACACGAGTTCTGGAGAACACTTGGGTTTCTTTTCATCCCCCTGCAAGACTATGATAGATAGTAGGTTGTACACAAGATAATTTTGTAAATTTAGGGATAGTATGGATATAGTCTGTAATGTCTGTTTTCTTACAAATTTTTTACGATTTCGTCTTTCATTCAGCGAAGTTATGAGATTAAATGATTTATTTTATTTCAATAACTGGGCTATTAAAATGTGTGGATTGTTAATAAAATAATGTTTATATTTTAAAACTTAATCTTTCCTAGCTGATGCGTTGGATCCATCATGGAACGACCTGTTGGACGCTGGCGGTATGCACATTGGACACGGTCGTTCAAAGAGATTTGTTGAACTAAATCAAAATCAAGTAAGTTTCATTTTGAACCATGTGTTTTTTAATTATAACAATGAATAAATCATCATCATCATGTATCAGGGTTCCCAGCTCTTCCATAACAAACTTAATAGATAATTCCATAACTATCTTTTTTCAAATTTCTCACTTCAATTTGGCTAGCTAAGAGTTCCTTCAAAATGTAAACAAAGTATTAGACATATATAAAGTATTTATAAAAATACTTATTTCTGTTGTGTTAGCGATTTTAACAACATATTTAAGAAAGTCGACAGAAATTGACGATTCTTAAATTATCACTTAATTAGAATAAATTAAACATTTGCAACTTCGGTGCTAACAGCCATAAACAAGTTAACATCATCTTTATCACGTTGCAAACGTCATTTTAAAATGGCGATATTCTGTTTAATCAGTAGATCTACTGATATTTCCATGTGCCACAATGCTGTTATATAAAATATTTTTTACGATAGCTCATCTCTGAGCGTCACGGTCAGCAATGAAACATCTGGAGTAGACAGTCTGTTTCCAACGGTTTCTGTCCAGTGCCTGTACATTGCACAGTTTTGCATATGCGTGGTATTCAAGGGAAGACTCCCTTGTCTACCACGCAGACGTGTATGCGGAGTTGTGTCAGGATTAATGAATTGGTGCGCTCGCAGTCAACGGTATTTATTACATTTGCCTCCAGCACCACATCTCCACACAAAGGTATTAATCCTTTATCGAGCCAAAATAGTCCACGTTTTTCCAATCCATACCCAAAGATAAGGAATACTTGATCCTGTATCAATCTGATTTTGGATTTAATACCAATTCCTCTTTTCCTCCAGATGTTGCTAAAAGGTGGCATTTTTAGCCATTCCGATTGGACTTTAAATTTTCGGAGACAGTTATGCCGTCGTTAGAGAATGGGATCCCTACAAAACTTAACTTTAACATAACATAGTTCAATAGTATATTTTGATAGCTTTACACTTTCGAATTAATGTAGTCAAGATTGATGTCAAAAAAGCAGTTAAAAATTATAAGAAATATCAATCTACTTATCTACCGTGATTTTAGGTGCAACACTATATTTTACTTTCGCGATTTGGAAGCACTGTATTGAAATTGGAGAGAGTAGGCAATTCAATTTTGTACGATTGGGTTCACGAGTGGCGCCCGCGCGTCGCCGCGGTCGCCCGCCCACACATCCATGTCCTAATTTGCACAACGTCGTGTTGTATTCTAAAATCAGCGCTCGTTCAATTGAAATTCAATTTAAGTCTACAGTTCAAGGCAATTATAGATCTATAGATGTATGTATAGTTTATAATGAGCTTGGATTTTAAATAGAAAGTGCTTATAAGTATAAAATAATAATTTATGTTTCTTTGGACACGTATCTCGGAGTGCTGATAAGTCCACTGAACGTGTAGTCGTCCAAGGGCAGATGGAAGAGGCAGACCGTGCAAAAGGCTGTGGACTTAAATTAAAATCAAGTGTGCCGTAGGATGTTCAGTCAATGAGTGCACCAGGGTGACCTCTAATAGTCATGTCGTGTGGTGCCTCACATCTGCCCCAATGGACTCTGTAAATAGCTATGTGTAATTAATACACATAGCTATTTACAGAGTCCATTGCTATAGTTATGTAAAGTTCCAATACGCTCATTGAAGTATAAATAGTATTATGTATTAGGTTATCCACAGTGACTAATGTATTTAGAATGTAATGTTTGTTTTGAGTCAAATAATGTAAATTTATATTTTATTTTATTATTATATTTCATCTGTAAATATATTTCTATGGATTGGATTAATATTTCTAATGGAATAGAAAGGAATTTACAGAAAAAATTCACACATTGAACAATTCGTCAGTTTTTACCACTTACGTACAGATATGTACTCATCTCATCACACGAAATCTTGTCATATAGAACACTTTTAAGCCCTTACAATGCCTTCATAGTATAAGCGGCTTACGGTACAAATTATGTTTATGTTATAGCCAAATGTGCCGTACCAGGCTTGCCTTCTGCCTGATGGGAAGACAGGACATTGCCGCCACTTACACTATTGTGTTCAGGATGAATTCAAGAGGGATTTCATGAAGTTTATGGACTTCCTTTGTATTATACAGCACTCGTAAGTATTATGTTTGAATGTTTGCATATTGAAACTTATGCTAGTTAAAACTACAAAGTAGTTGATATTCTTGACTATACGACTTGTTTTTTTTATACTCTTCATCTCGACGATTTGTTTGTTGTAGTTATTAGGTACTTGCAATCAAATATCGGCAAATGAATCCTTAAAGGTAATTAAATATTTTTGCCCAGGGCTATTGGTGTCTGTTGTCCAGACAGTATGGCGGAAGGTTCAGCAGACGCGCTGGCTGGTGATCTTCCTGCTACAGCACCGCGGGATGAAAATGAAATTACCCTGAAGATCAATCGCGCTGAGAACAGAGGTGTGTCTAATTAAAATGTTTCAATATCAACCTGTGTTTCATTTTTGTCCAAGATTTACGCAAGTTTCAAAGATTTTACATGTTAAAATTGTATTAAGTTGACAGAAGTCAAATCTTTGAATCTGTTTCAAGCGAGATAATAGAAAACAAAGGCTTATTTGCTTCTCTTAACACGGAAAGGTTTCATGTTAGAATGATGATAATTGTCTATAATAAAGGTGTGTAAAAATTATTATTAGGTTGTGGACTTAGTACGCGTGTCCAAGGCCGTGTAACTGGCGCCAGGCCTGCCAACCCACGAGAATGGCCGTGGATGGCTTCAATAACACCTTATGGCTTCGAGCAGTACTGCGGTGGAGCCTTGATCACAGACAGACATGTGATCACAGCAGCACATTGCACTAGACGGTATATATTGTGAAACAAACAAACAGGCAAATTGAAATCTTTGATCATCATTTAATTGGGTATATTTGTGTTTGTTTAGATAAACTTTCCTTAAACAATCATGGTGATATATGAAAACAATTTACTTAGTATAATAATAACTATTACTTACGGTTATTTGTCCAGAATTCATATACGTGGGTAACGCAGAAAATGTTTAGAACTGGCGAGATAGAATGAAAACTTTTTGAATTTCAATTTTAGAACTCTTTTGTAACCTAGTGTAGTATATTGCATTCATTTGTCATTTGATTTTGTGAATTGGCGGGAAATCTAATACTCTTATTACACGTGAGAAAATTTCAGTTAATGTTTTATTATGAGTTTCGTTGTGAGCTTACTTAGATTTTCTAAATAAGTACCCATCTCGTGCCACTATTTGCAATTGGTTTAACGAGTTTTTGCGTGGACGAGGGTGAGGGACGTCCCTTTAACAGAGACTACTATAGATAACATCAGTGCTGTGCGACGCATGATAGAGGATGATAAGAGAGTGACCTATCTGAAGGTCACCTCGATAGGACGACATCCTCCTTCACCACGACAATGCTTCAGCGCACTCCGCAAAACGGACTGTTGAATATTTGACTGGCAGGTGTCGAGATAATGTGACATTCGCCATACAGTCCCGACCTGGCGCCCTGCGACTTTCATTTATTCCCAAGAACTAAACTTAAAATTCGAGGTATTCTCTTTACGAACCCTAAAGATGCAGTGAAATCGTACAAAAATACCAAAGAAGATACCCAAGAGACTAAGGAAGAATGGGTCCACTGCTTTTTTCAGTGACAGAATATTGTGTAGGGAGGAACGGAGATTACTTCAATTAACAATAAAAGTATTGGCGACTTTCTAAACATTTTCAGTGTTACCTAGGTATATTATATCTACCAGACAAAGCGAATTGGAAAATTGTTTGTCTGGTAGTTTAAAAAATGTTCTTATGGGCATTATTGGCTCTGTCATAAACTTCAATATACAACTTTCTCTTCAGATGGAAGGCTGAAGATTTATTCGTGCGTCTTGGTGAATACGACTTCCAAAGAACAAACGACTCCCGGTCATACAACTTCAATGTAATTGAAGTTCGGCAGCATGAACTATTTGATTCCTCGAACTATCATCACGATATTGCTATTCTGAAACTGCATAGGCCAACAGTATTTAACACGTATGTCTGGCCCATTTGTCTGCCACCAAGGGGTTTGCAATTGGACGATAAAATTGCTACTGTAATTGGTACGTATTTTTTAACGTAAATTTTAGATTTAAGATTAAATTTACATATTTTAGATTTCTGGTTATTTTTTAATACAATTTTGTTTATTCTCACATAATTCGCAAACTTCATTGCCTTCTAAGAAACTGTCTACCGTATACTTAAAAACACAGGATGGGGTACCCAGTTCTACGGTGGTCCGCACAGTGATGTCCTGATGGAAGTATCAGTACCGGCGTGGAACCACGATGAATGCGTCCGATCTTTCGCGGACTCTGTATTTCAGGAGACGCTGTGCGCGGGTGGAAAGGAAGGCGGTAAAGATGCTTGTCAGGTATATACGCCCAGGAAATACGCATTTATTTATTTTTATGATTTTGTTTAATATATTACAGGGCTCCTAAGACACTATTGACAACGCTTATTCATTACACCTTAATAGATTATGTAATAATAAACTCTTAATCAAAGTCTTAAGCTTAAGAATATCTCACGCTTTTTAAAGCGACTTATAAAAAAGCAGGCGGGAGGAATACTGAAAACTGATGCATTGTTCTACTATACTACAATACTATATCTTTGTTAATGTATTTTTACTTCATCAATGAAAGCTACATTTGCTGCATGTTTTTTTTTTTTAATTTTAAACGTTAATTTATTTCAGGGCGATAGTGGCGGTCCTCTTATGTACCAAATGTCAAGCGGTCGTTGGTCAGTTATAGGAATCGTGTCTTGGGGTGTTCGATGCGGTGAACCAAAACACCCTGGTTTGTATACGAAAGTGGATGAATACTTGGAGTGGATTTTACGTAACACTGTTTTCTAAATAAAATCGCATTCTATTTTGAAAACTTTTATTTACCTTACAAATATGGAACCTCTTAACTCTCTATGTGTTTTTGGTCCTTCGTGACAGAACGGGTTTTTAAACAGTAAATATTTGTTATAAAAAGAATAATTTATTTTATCCATTTTCAATTATTACTTAAATTAAAATATATTTAATAATATACTTTATTTCAAAATACTGAAATTAGAACGTGTTAATCAAGTCTGCATTTTAATATTTTCTGCAATTTTCAATACACTGCGTTATTGGGGCGATATTTACAAATTTTCAATCGTGATCATTTCTCCGCAGTCCTCTATGGCCTGTAACATTTCTATTATATCTTTCTCTTTAAGTTTTGGATGAAAGGTGAAGGCGAGTCGGAAGAAGTTTTTGTGTTCTTTATGAGGGGAGTAAGCAATCATCATACGTGAAGTTGTCATCAGGATTTCTTTGATTTTTGGCGTTATCTGTAAAATAATACTTTGTAATAATAAAGTACGACTCATTAAACTGTTAATTAACATTCCATTCGCGCGATCAAAAAAATATAAATCTTATAAGTCAAATAGAATATGACTATATTACAAATTACATTGGACTCTTTGGCAGCATGTATTGTTTTGGCAAAATTAAAATTAATTTCAATGTAGACTCCAAAGTGAATGATGAATAAATATAATTTTTTATTAATCTCGCCAAATACCCATTAGCTAATCTTCTATTATATATAGTTTAGAGATGAATTTGCGTAAATTAATATAATTACACACCGTTTGGGTTACAAGCAAAGATACATTTAAAATCACGAGAACTCTTAACTTGGAATTTTTATTGAAGTTTTTAGCATAGAATCTTGATTCGTATGAGCATAAACAAAGAATATCAATGTCTACGTCGGATAGTAAACAAAACGGGCGATACAACCGTTTAGGTTTTTCGACCACCGTACAAAAAAGTGTCAATCAGACAGTTCTTTGATACAGCCTGATTTAAATACTACACAACAGTTTGCATAAAAAAAAGAAAAACAAGGATTCATCACTCTGATGCCTTTAAGCTAACACTGCTCTCTACTTTTATATATGAAGTAAGTAAATAATAGCGCAGTAATTTAGTACTCGATACCAATATATTTACCTTATGCATCAGCCCCCACCACTTCTCATCCTCAGTCTGGTGCCGCATAAAGCTTGGTATATACCAGAAACATACATTAGGGCATTGTAAAGGAACAGACACGAGACGAAATCCTGGTCTAAGGGCCACTGTCTCCAAACAAAACTCAGCCAACTCCATGATATAGTCTGTCATTTGGTTCAGTCCTATATCACCACGCGCCTTCCAAATCATCCACAGCTTGAATGCGTCTATCTGTATATAGAAGTATATTAATATTAAATATATATATATATATATATAGAGTAGTTTTAAAAGCCTCTAACGAAAAACCAGCGTCAGTGTTCTGTAATTAATAAGAGGAAGATTAAGATGTACTGCATATTAAATTAAGGTTTTGTACCTCGCAATTCCGAATTCACGACATTGGCTGTGGATATTATTATTATATACCTGGGAGCAAAGCTAAGACTTTTCATACTTTTTTTCCGTAAATCTAAGCGGTATTTTAACTAATATGGAGCTATAGCAAGATTAGGCTTTAAGAAGAATTAGAAAGATGATGAAGACGTAAGCTCATTGATTAGATATTTATTATCCAACGCACAGAATAGTCATAAATAGGGTTTAGGGTTGTCTGAAAGATATTGCTTCTTAGCGATAACGCCGCCCGTTGCATCCCTTGTAATTTTTATGTATTGTTTTATTTGTGTTTGTTTGCAACGAAGTGTGAATAAATAAATAAATATGCATTAACAAGGGCAGAGACTTTGGCTATATTCAAAGTAAAATTGATATTACTACGAAATTAATCTATTTGGCGCTAATTGTAAATTGGCGCATCCACTTCAGACATTTTTACCAACCAACAAACATATGTTATAGTATAATCAGAATGGTTTAATAATGTTGATTGCGAAAAATATATACTTATGCTAGTTATATATTCTGCGATAATTATATAAGTGTAAAGTTTACCTTTCTTCCACACTGTATACTCTTGTCTCCTGTATCATAACGGACATCATAGAACTTGTCTTGTTGGAAAAGGTACTGCGCTGCAGCTGAGTTTGCTTCATGCAATAGTCCCCTCTCCCTCAAAAGGAATAAGGAGCATTGCAGAGGAGCACCAGCCATCTTATGCGGGTTCCATGAAATGGAGTTTGCTCTGGAATTTTATATCACTACCTCCGTTTATTTGGTGATATCCAGTTTAATGAAATAATTAGTATAGAAAAATAATTGTTTATTTATTTAACAACAATTCATTATAATGTAACACGCTCACCGTCTACAATCTAAAAATACGATAAAAGCTTATGAACACACTTTATGCAGTGTTGGAAAGAGTTTCACTAAAACACTCACTCACATGCACCCACACACTTACTGATTCACTACCATGCATCCACACACTTTTTATATACTTTACTATAAAGTTTGTTCGTAGAGCTGGGAACCCTAACACAGATATTTCTTAACTTAAAAGGTTTCTCAAATCTTACATATTTTAATGATTTGTTATTAATAATAAAAAAATGCAATTTAAATAGTAATAAATCTATTTTCAATGATTTCTCAATTTCTTCACTTCGGCTTCCGTGGCTAATGTCGTCTCGCTTTGGGTTTTTTTAATACGTTTAATCAGGTTCAACACCTTTAGCTTAGCATGTCTATTGTGAACTATTCCAGAACTACATATAAGGCTTACCTCTCAATTCCTTTTAATTTCGTCCGAAACTTATGTGAAAGCATCAGACTCCCTCCCCAACATGCCTGAAACGACATCAATACTATGGTTGCATTATTTTTATTCTTGTCCATCGCCTATGAACATAACCTAACTAAGATTATAAACTTAAGTAAAGTTTCAGAAATGAGAATAACTGCAGGCAGTCTTCGCACACCCATTTTGCGTGGTTGAATTGCCGGCCTTTGATGAAGGTACCAAAGTACTATCAAAATAGACGTTAAGACTTGTCTCCGAAGCTTTACTGCGTTGTGGTGTTTTCACTAACCACGTTGACAATAAATACAATTATAAAAGCAAGACATTACCAAACGTGATTAGACGGGTCCACACAGATCGAGCAGGCTCGCACGGCAAGCCCGAACCTCCAGAGTGCACACGGCAAAGGACTGAAGTGCCTTTGAGCAAATCAAAAAGCCGACACAGAACGGTTCGGGCGATCGGTCGCTCGCCCGCGGCAGTGCACGCGCTTGTTTTGGACGAGGCACATCTACACTAACCAAGCTGCTTCGCGCGGCAAATGACTCGCGAGGCTGGTCGTTCATTGTGGACGCGCCTATTAGTAAGTATCGTTCACAGATTATTAACTTTATAACGCGTAGGCAATACTTACATCAACATGCATCCAAACACCATGCTCAGCGCAGACATCAGCTATTTTGTCTAGATTGTCTATGGCCCCCAAAACTGTTGTGCCAGCAGTACCATTCACCATGATCGGTACTTTATTATTCATTATGTCATTTTTCAAAGCCGTTTCAAGTTCTTTTATAACCATTTGTCCACATTGATTACTTTTAATTAGCCGCACACTTTCCGTACCAAAACCAAGCCAATGCGCAGCTTTCATTATAGAATAATGACACTGAAATACAGGCATATCTAATTGTACCCGCTTATTAGTAAAGAAGGTTGGGCAAACAAGCAGGAGACATGTAATTTAAAATTTTATGGCAGGCGTGCCGAACTATCTAATTGCTATAGAGATGGTCAAAATGTAAACTAATGTCATTTTCATACAAATTTAAACTATGAAGCCTCCTACACTAGTACATTGACTAACAAGTGCGTAGTCAGCCGATATTTATAATTGTTATACGAATAGTACTATAGGAGATCGACTTCAAATTAAAATTATACAAAGCAATTTACTATAATTTGTTTATTTACAACCTCTCTTTTAATATAATAAAGAACTTACGCTTTCCGATGAATAGATAAGCATGTCTGGCAGATTTCTGATTCCCTTTGATTTTACTTCTGGAAAAGCTTTGAACCTAGCTGCAACTATAGCATACATCATAGATATACTTCCACCGGGGCTGAAAATGCCGTCGCCATCAGGAAAACCAAATAACTTGAGAATGTGGTTCAACATTTTGTTTTCTATCAAAGTGAACACTGGGGCCACTTCGTATGTGTATCTGAAATTATTTACAAATATATATTTATTTTATACACATATTGTTTATTATTGCACTTGTTCTCAATTTAAATGAAATAGTATAATTTTTTTATTATTTTATAGTGTCCAGACCAATTATTAAAGTTGTTTTTGAATTGAAACTTCAGTGTTAGCCTAGTGGTTGGGCGTGCTACTTTCAACTCTGAGGTCATACGTCAAGTCCGGTTCTACATTAATGATCTCTTGTGTCGTGGGGAAAACTCTCGTGAACGAGACACGAGTTTGCATGTGTGACACTCAAACTATCTACAAAAATAACGATGGAAACGACTTAAGAATCGGACGCAGATGCTTAACTCTGAAGCATGAACACAGTAGGTGTGAAAACTATAGCGTAATCCTTATTTCTTTGGCGAAGGCTGTATTGAATGTAATACAAAAGCTAAGACCACTTACTGACTAGTATTAAAGGCCTCAGCGATCCAAGTCCCCGCAAGGCCGTACGGATCAGTCCCGCCATAAAGTTGATTTTTGAAAGTTGGTTTATTGGTTTTCACACTATAGTGTAACACTTTTCGCACAGACTCCTCCAGTTGATGGTCAGACACCGGGTCAGATATGCTTATGTCATCTTTGAGTATTTCCTGGAGATAAAGTCTTGATTTTACGAAAACCTTGAAATCGATTGTGTGGAGATATTTTTAAAAGCCGAAGAAACCGCAATATATAATAAATTTTAACATATTAAATAATTATTATATATATATATATATTATATTAAATTATTATTAATTTTTAGAATATTTTTCGCAGATATTTACATGTTATGTTAGATTTTAAAACCCCAAAGTTGTTCATACGCAAACACAATTATGGGAAATTGACTTTGGCCTAGTAATGCCTAGTAAAATCTAGGACATCACCCTTTTAACACTTTGTAGACCAGTAAACATTTTAGAATGAAATCTTTGGCTTTTATGACATCAGCATTTGCTTAACAGGGCCAAGTTATAACTGATTGAGATCAATTGAATGTATTGAACCAATAAACACAGTATGGCTTAATACGGAAATGCACTTATCAACGTGAAAAAAAATTATACGGCGAATTAATTATTCCCTTCCTTTTTAAAGTCGCTTTAAAATATGATTTTGTTGCATGTGAGCTTTGTAAGGTTATAAACCGAACTTTTGAAAAACTGTTGTATGTAGACAGATGAGAACTCAGCCGACATACTTTTTTAATTTTGAAATATCATCAGCAGTAATTAATCCAATATATCTTCAATACAGAATTTATTTTCATGTCATAAATTTTCATTCCCAAGTGATTGCTTGCAGTCCAAGCACCGGAATCATCAAAGCACGTGATCGTTGAGTACATACTCAACGACCAGACAGATATAGGTAAGTATGGCGATTAAAAAGGGATGTGAGAAATGGCGGAGAGTTTATTGCCAGTTCTTCTCTTCCGTTCTACGATCTTGATTTGAGAACTGACAGTGAACGTAAAATTAGAAGCATTCAATGTATATTTCTTTTTTGACGTTCATAATTGTACAATACGTTACCTACATGAATAAATGACTTTTTGAATTTGAATTTATGGAGAGATACATATTTTATAAAAACTTCCAATAAAGCCGCAGAAATATCCGTCACCGCATATATTTACAACAATCTCCTTTCTTGGAGTCCTTAAATTTATGTAAATACCCAACATGTTTATAACACCAATAATTACTAGATTTACGTATAAAGACATATAATCAAATACTACAAACCTACTAGTAGTTAAATTTTACTAGTGTTACCTGACCCAGATCGTAATGGAATCAATTAAAACTTGTTCCGACATTTTCCGTAGGTACTTTTAAAATAATATGTGAAACCATTATAGTTAAATAAATACAAACACATGAACATTTTTTATAAAATATATGTATGAAATAGATACAGCAAATGCACCTAGAACCACGATTTTGAGTGATAGGTGTATAATATATATAATAATAATTATATATGGTATATAAAAATACAGTAAGGTTTTTTTAATTAAAAACCTGCGTAATAACCTAACATACTAGCACATTACATACTTTGTTATTTCATGTATATAAATTGTAAACGACTCCAAAACTTATTCAAATAAATCTTACCTCTAACTCCTTTGGGTGTCTGAAGTTGATAAGCGGTACATTTGGAGCTGTTTCATCTTTGACAATCTTCAGTACTCTGTCAAGAAAGCTTTCCTCCTCCATCATTCAACATATGTGTTGTTTGGTCAAACTACGAACGCGTACTGAATTTTCGCGCATTATTAACCGTTTACCGCTATCATATCTCTGTTAATAATAAATGCACTTAAGGGCCTCATTACAATTGTTTCCGTAGTTGTCTTTTGTTTTCCTCAGCTACGTATCTTAATTGACTACACACAAAGAAACCAGTTTGTTATAATTAGAGATGTAAAGTACCTACTTAAATATAATGTATCGGAAATAAAAGGCTTTTATTGTTATTAATAATAATGATCCAATGGCGCTGCAATCCTAAATGGGCCAGTTTGTATGCGTTTCTTCAATCATTTTTATTTTATAGGAAATCAACTTTCTCTCTGACACTTGTCCTCGAATTTTGGATTTAGTCGGGTTCCTTACGATGTTTGCCTTCACCATAACGTTCATTGGTACGAATCCATGGATCGACCCTACGACCTCAATAAAAGTGCTACACACACTTTGTTTACCTATATGACATTCATTAAATATTCTACGAGTATAACAATTTTCTTGCAGCATACCAACCTTGAATAGGAACGTATTTCCTAGAAATGTAACATAATACAGTCATGTTTTCTACAGAATTAATTTCCTTGATTGGTTACTGGCACTGTGTATTATTTTACCCTTACAATATATAATAAATCTACATATAATTATTTTAAGTACAGCAATTTATTATAAATATCATATATAATATACTATACTGTATTGAAATTGTAGGCGAACGAATTATTTTCCGTTTTTCCTGTTTTAGGCATTGTTGTTAAATATTAAAGAAGGTAAAAGAAGTTATGAATCATTCGATTTCTTCAAACGGGAAATCTATTGAATAAAAATTTAAAATAAATAAATAATAAATCAAAACAAGTCATGCTCAATTATTTGTCAATTTTTGAACGCAATAATATTGACAGCTGACGTTATACTTGAAATATAACATTTTCCTTCACTGTATGAAACACATATATATATGTCATCTGAATACGTCACATAAGGATTATAGCCAAAACATTTTTTTAAATATATTTATTTAAGGGATAACTGCCTATATAGCATTTAAATTCTATTGCTAAGTAGGTTTCCCGAAAACTAGTCATTGAAGTTTCAGCGCGCGACCAATAGGATTCATTACTAAAGTAGATCTCCATGACCTTCTAGACAATCAGGCATATTTATTTCAATGAAGGGTAATAAAATTTAATGTAAAAAAATTCAGAATGAACTTCCGAAGGCCGCGCACACGTTCTCGACGGAATTCCCTTAATTTCATAGTCAATAGTGAGAAATGGAGAAATCAGGGTAAAAGGATATCGCGAAGAGATGATGATTTCTTGGAAGAAGACTCGGAAGATGATATTACACAGGTACTATTGTGTAGTAAATACAAGCTATAAAAGGTGCAGCATTGTACTGTTACTAAAGTAATGTTGGCCCTATAATTAAGTAGCAAATTTTTTGGACCCATTGCCTTTCTGAGGTTACAAGAGTTCTCAATATGTTCTCATTGTTCCTTCATCTGTTCCTCGTAATTTCGCTACTTAAGTAGTAAACTATTTTGGATAACAGCCTGTTTGTACCCTGATATTTTTAGGCCGGTGAGCTTAAAGATTGGGTGGAAGAGTTCTACGTCCGCAAGAGCGTGTGCGTGGACAAATCGGATCAAGATGTAGAGGTTAAATTTAATAAAAAACAAACACTAATTCTTTCTACGTTAGTTCCTGATGAAATTCTTCTCATAGATAAGTAAGTAACGATTTCTTTAATATAAACTTTACCAGAAACTAAAGACAAACACATTCAGTTACTGAAATCAATTTAAAAGAAATTAAAGGCTATATTGTTCTTCTATTTACTTAGCTATTTTTACTACGCAAGATTATAGAGTACCTGACTCTTATACTATTTTGTAGATTCCGTTCCGAAGATTCTACTCGATTTGTGGGAGTCCTCTTAATGGCCGACGTATCCGGGTACACTGCTTTATCTGAGAAATACAATACCTACGGCAAAGGCGGTACATACAGACTTACGGTCACTCTAAATACTTACCTTGGGTCCCTCATAGAAATTATCTACAGTCATGGTGGCGATGTCATTAAATTTGCAGGCGATGCATTTCTGGCACTCTGGAAGACCGACAAGAGTACATTCATTAATCATACAATACATACAGCCATTGCTTGCGCTCTTATTATACAGCACTCCTTTGGTTCCTACGAAACTGATGTTAAAGTGAATCTCAAAGTAAAACTGGCTATATCAGCTGGCAACTTAATATTTTCTCCCATAGGAACAGGTATAGATATGAATTATATTATATTTGGATTGCCAGTACTAGAAGCAAAAGCTGCTGAGAGTGCATGCGCCTCCGGTGAAGTAAAATTAACACCCTCTGCATGGGGGCATTGTTATTCTCGAAATTATGATCATGTTGTTGATGCTAATGGTTACGTTACTATAAAAGCTATATTATATGACCCTCACGAAAAAGACGTCACCAAACCCTTCCTAGGATTTGGTCCTTTAATACGACAAATAAAGAAACCATTTATTTCTATTGAAAGCCTTCCAGAATTTCTTTATATGTCACCCAATGAATTAAGCGCTGCTGATATATCGAAACGCAATGAAATACTTAGTCTACGTAAAGCAATCTTGCAAGCGGAAGAAAAAGATATTGGTTCAGAGATCAGAAAGTTTATGATTAGACCTATACTTACGCAAATTGACGCACATCAGCCCTTAGAATATTTAACGGAAATGAGACAAGTTTCAATTCTTTTTATAACCTTAAAGCCAAGAGAGTGTCCCTTTTCACAACTTATAACAATAATAAATAATTCTTATCAAATTACATGTGAAATAGTTTATAAATCAATGGGATGTGTTAATAAAATAATTTTATTTGATAAGGATGTAATGATTTTAGTAATATTTGGATTAAGAGGCTTTAAACATGAATCAGAAGCACAGGCAGCATTGAAATGTGCTTACAGCATTAAGAAATCTGTATCAGCATTAGACGGTGTCTTGGAAGTGTCTATAGGCGTAACAACAGGTCAAGTGTATTGCGGAGTAGTTGGACACCCATTGCGCAGGGAATTTACAGTAATTGGAGCTGTAGTTAATAAAGCTGCGAGATTCATGTGTGGATTCCGGAATAAAATAACATGTGATGAAGCCACCTATGTAAAAAGTAAAATGTCGAGTAATGGATTCACCTTGCAGCCTTCAATAGCACTGAAAGGAATAAATACTCCTGGTAAAATATATGAGTACACAGAAGAAATAAGAGTTAAAGAATTATTTGAAATCCCAATAATTGCGCCTCTATTAAATCGCATTGATGAAATGGAATACTTCCAAAGTTGGATTAAAGATTATCACCTACCATTTAGGGATTTTGATGCTTTATTACTTATAGGTGAACCTCGTTTAGGAAAGACAAGGTTGTTAGAATGGATGGCTCGTTATGCTAAAAGTAAACAGTTTAAGGTTTGCTATTTAACTTTGACCTCAGTTCATTCCGCAACCCAATATTTAGCAGTAAGTCAAATTATAGATCTATTATTAGACATAAAACATCCTGTTAAAGGTTTTGAGAAGGAAGAAAGAATTGTCAAACTGTTGAAGTATTATACAGACGACTTTTGTTACTTAAATAATATCCTTAAATTGCGTTTCGCCTACCACGAAGGCGTAAGTTTACAGAATGATGAAATGCAGAACGAAAAAGCTAAAGAGATATTCAAAAAACTACTATTGTCTATCGCCGAGCCATGTGTGATATTTATAGATGATCTTCAGAATTTAGATCCACTATCTTGGGAGTATTTATCGCTTTTCTTCAGCTGTATGAAAATATTTGTAGTTTTTACCGTAACGCGTGGTAAATTTAGTACTATTCATAGATGGCTCTATAGTGTTTTTATTAGCGGCAACATACGGAAAATTGTTTTAGGGCCATTAAATTCGACCTGGATAGCACCTCTGGCTTGTCAAATATTAGATGTCGATGCTGTGCCAAATGATCTTTGCAATGCATTACGTATCAAATGTAATGGAATGCCTGGTTTAATAGAAAGTTTTATAATTCATTTATTTTCTAGCGGTTCGTTAGAAATTAAAAGCATTAAAGATTTAGGTGAATGGAAAGAAGAAGATCTACAGTTTCCCGACACGTCTGTGCTACATCCAATAGCTTTGGATGATACTGACCAGTCCGTATTAGACCAGTTAATACATGATAGTACCACAGGAGATATAAAGATATGTATCGTATCGAAAAAAGAAGAATTAAAAACTGATGTCAATGTTCAAAACATGGATGTTTTAATAATGATACAAATAGATTCACTAACACCATATCAGCAATTACTTTTAAAAATAGCATCGGTTATAGGAAATGTAATTTCAAGAGATTTATTGGAAAATATAATGTATGAAAACGACCCAATAACAACAGCAAAAGCTGTAAAACGACTTTTTGCAATGAGAATTTTTACGTGTGGGAATGCAAGACACAAATATAATCGAAAAACTACATCATCTTTAACTGTAGCATCAGATATTTCTATAAGAGGCGATTTAACATGCGAGTGTTATTTTGAATTTGATTCGGAAAATATTGATAAACTTCCGAAATACGCATTTTGTAAAGTAATGAAATTCAGAAATAAAAATTCCCGCAAAACATGTTATGAACTATTACCATTAAATCAGAAAAAGGAATTTCACTCACGTGTTGTAAATTATTTGGAATCCCATAAACAAAAATGCTCCGACTGTGGAGGTACAATTATTATTGTTCAGTCTATGACGAGCTTATATAATGATCTAAATTACGAAGATTATCACAAAATCATAGAGAATGAAATCCAAAATGAAAGTACAACTGATGAAGAAAATTATAAAATTGGGAGTAGTACCCAAAACACAAGTAAGCATTCTACTTCCCATTCAATCATACCAGAACTAGCTCAAAATGCAAGCCATAATAATGAACCCAAAGGAACAACAAGTGAAATATTATCGAAGCGAGAATCTATTCATAGTCAAACTCAACATACAAATAGTGCGCAATTTACTTCTATATTAAAAACTACAAAAAGTGTCGATGATAGTATAAAACGAAAGTCAATAAAACGTGTTACGATGTCCAATCTCGTTTTCAGAGATATAAGTATAGACACAATAAAAAGTTACGCTGTTTTTGATATGTTTCGAGCTGTTATGGAAGCCAATAAAATTAGCGATTGGGAAGATCTAGGAATTATTGACGAAAAAGATAATGACAAAAATAACGACAAGAAATCGTATAAGTTAAATATAGAAAAAGGTGTATCAAAAACCGATTTTGACAAATGCACTTGTTCAGACTTGAACATTATTATTTATGAGCAACTAATACATCACGCTACTGAAGCGGGACTAAAATGCAAAGTATTAGAATTTCTTATTAGATATAGTGAGTTGAGTATTCTAGCAAATAATTTCGAAAATGCCATCCCCAAACTCGAAACGGCTGAACAAATACTATTATCTGACAAGTCTATAGATAATTTAAGCAAGTTCGATAGGAAAAAGTTTATGGGTAAAATACATACTTTACAAGCAGCTTCTTATTTGATGGGCAATAAATTGATGGCAGCGAAAAACCACATAGAAAAAGCTGCAAAAATTTATAATATTAACTTGAGAAAATTATCTGACTTGACTGATTTTCGTTACATTTATAATTATATCAAGTCAAAACGACACAAATATCGGTTACAAGAGTTTTGTTTGAAATCAGACTCGATATTTTGTCTAAACGTGGCTACTATGCTTTTTTCTACATTAGAAGATTTAAAAACTGCTAGAGTAGCAGCTCTACGAGCTTTATTTTTGGTACAAAAAGTTGACTGCAATAACATTGATTTATGTGACGCATTGACCAATGCTATTCAAATTGAACTCGACAATGGAAAACCAGATCTTACAGAAAATATCGAAGCCATAGCTATTACGACTTTAAAAAATCGATCTACGCCTATTCAAGCCGATGAGTTATTTGCTTTAGGCAAAATGTTTATGGCTACGTTTCGCGCAAGAATAGCACGAGCTAAACTTCCGGCCGGCATTCGTTCTGGATTTCGTGCTTTAGTCATCAGCAGATTCCTACACGCTGATAAAATATCTTTAGATATAATACCCGATTTATTTTATATTCTTTTGTGTCGTAGTCGAATAGAAGAAGCTGTCGATGTTATGAAACTTTTACTGGAATTAAGTCAAACTCATAATTCATTAGAATGCGAGACGTGGTACTACGCTCTTGCTATTGATATGATTTTAGATTGTGGCTTCCAGATAGAATCCCCTCAAGAAATTAGTCGCTTCGCTGAATATGCAATAAGCATTGGACAATCAGCTGGTATTAGTAGGAGACGACTCGTAGTTGGAATATGGACGTACTGGCTTCGCGTGGATGTGGAACGTAAAGCAAAACTTTTTGAAAATGAAGCATTAAATTGGTGTGGAAATGAAGATGATGATGGCTCATTAAAAACTTTATTAAGTGCCTTACGATTAGCCGAGGGTATGTTGGAAAGCTTGGCAAAAAAAGTTGATGACTTAAAAAAGGTATAATCAAACGTTTACCGTTTCTTAATATATATTTTAATAATACAAACATATTCTATTTATATATATTTAGGTTGTTGATTTGATGGAACTGCGATCATTAGCTGACAAAGAATTGATGCGTTTAGAACAAGACACGAAAGTTTTGAAAGCCATAGGACCCAGGTGGCTTTTACTCAAGGCAAATTCATTAAATTTATCTGCACGCTGCAATGCTGCCAAGGCAACATTTACACAGGTAAATCTGTCTAAAATTTAATATTAGTAATATCATTAACGGTGACCTTAGTCAATTGTATGAAGATAATTTAAAGGAAAATGTAGTTAAATGACAATGACTTTCTCCATCGAAATCCTCATCTATTGGATCATTTTACGCATTATTACGTAAATTTTAGAGTTACGCATGGTCAATAAAAAAAAGTACATCAACCCAAATACGAAAATAGTTTTTGAAGTTAAAATATATATGTATTAAAAATTAGCTTTCCCTATCTTTTCAGGCATTAGATGAGGCTCGTAAAATAAACAATCGCTTGGAAGAATCAATGATTACAGCTGCTCTTGCAAATTCTCAACTTTGGATACAAAGTGGCAAAACTGGAACATTCCTAGACTGGAGGAACGGCGTCAACAACGCACGGTCTTCTTGGCATCAGATTATGTATAAGATAAATAACAACACTCGATAATAAATCTTAAATCATACTTTTACGGCCTACATTTATAATACTACTACTTTCGTACTTTCAATATTCTTTAGAACGAAAATCTTACGCTAGTGAATATTTTATCCGTCTCTGAATAAATTTTCGATAAATATACCCGATATCACTTATATATATAAGTAAAGTAAGTGGTAAGGGGCTAAGAGGGTAAAATGAGGGAAGTATGAATAAATCTGTCACTGTCAAATGTCAAATGCTCAATAGCCTAAATAAGTAAATAAACTACGTAAACAAAACATTATAATAGGTAAACAATATGAAATTAGACTAAAACACATAATATAAATTAGTATGCTTTTACTATCAAATTAAATTATTATGACAAAGATTTTAATTATTGCAGATTACTTAGTACAGATATAAAACTGCCTAATCATCTAGTTTTCTTTATTTAACGCAGTTAAACAAAATTATGTGCTTGCCTATTCGACAAACGACAATGTAATGTTTAACCTGAGATAAGAGATTAGCCAGTCAACTCAATACAATCTCAATATGTACAAGAACTATTTATTCCAATTGTTTTGATAACTTATCTAAAATACCTACTTCAGACAGCAACTTATACTAAACAATATTTTATCAATGTACTTGCTATTTATTAGTCTTCTATTCATTTCATTCACGACACGACTATTGTTTAGTTAGTTGAGAAATCATAAAGATGTCCCAACTTGTATTTGTTGGAGTAATAATATCACCTAGGTCTTTAAAAGATCTGAATGCTTTCACTGGATATTTAAGTGTTGAAAATGGTGTGGTAAGTCATTTTACTAAATTAAAATACATACTTTCTTACTGTTTCCAATTTAACATAACCTATGTTAAAGTCAAGGCATGAAATGATTATACATATGTTATTATATGTATTAATTAATTTATAAAGTCTGAAGTAGCTCTGTATTCAATTTTAATAGCTATAATCCACCAACGGGATTCAATGTCACCAGCTTTTAGTCCATTCATATTTTTATAAATAGAAAGAAAAGCATAGATAATTTATATGATGAACTTGATATTTTGCTATGCCACTTTAACATTATGAATACTTTTTCAGATTACCAGTATAGGCACAAAAGAGGAATTTGATAATCAAAAATATAAATTTAAAGATTTTAAACTTATACAGCTGAAATCAAACCAGTTTTTGATGCCTGGTCTTATAGACTGTCATACACATGCTCCTCAATTCCCAAATATTGGTCTTGGGTTAGATAGACCGCTACTAGAATGGTTGGACAAATATACATTTCCACTAGAATCTCAATATAGTAATATTGATTTTGCTTCTAAAGTTTATGACACAGTAGTTGTAAGTTGAAAAACTTTATTAAATTCCTTATATATTTCACTTACTTTATAAAGTACAATGGTTTTTTATAGCAACGCTTGTTAAAAAATGGAACCACAACAGCATGCTATTTTGGGTCTTTACACAAAGAAGGTTGTTTGGAATTAGTGAAAAGTGCCATTAAATATAAACAAAGAGCTGTAGTTGGCAAAGTAAGCATGAATATAAGAAACAGTACTGGTTATTATAATGATACACAAACAGAACTGAAGCAAACAGAGGAATATATTCAAAGTGTTTTGGAATTTAAGGTATTCATATCTACAACTGGTCAATGCATTATAGAGGTCCAAATTCATATTTGTATATTATACAAAAAAAATTGATGTCTGTCGAACTTTGAAGTTTGATTGATGTTCTAGCGTATGTGCCTTAATCTTATCTTATTGATAATGGAAATATGATGAATTAATTTTAAAAAAATAACAATATTTAAAAAAATAGTATATTTGTAATATCTTATATGGTATGCAGGTATATTCTAATTATAGCCCTAGATAATATAAAAAAAATATTTCAGAGTGAATTAGTACATCCAATAGTAACACCACGATTTGCTGTGAGCTGTGATCATGAATTAATGTGTGGCTTATCAAAGATTGCACAAAAATATAATTGTAGAATACAGGTAAAGCTTTAACTGTATATTTAAATGCTTATACAAACCTCCTAAGAACTAATTTAATTAAATCTATCAAAGGTATTGGATATGCATTACAAAATACTTTTTACAGAGCCATGTATCAGAAAATACGAAAGAAATAGAGCATGTATTAAAAACTTTCTCGGAATGTGCAACATATTCACATGTTTATGATCAATGCGGCATTCTTACGAAAAAGGTGTGTGACAATAGTTTGTATTACAATATTTGTGCCTTATTTTTTTACGACATTATAATGAAATATAATTATTTTAGTGTATAATGGCACATGCAGTATATTTAAGTAAGAAAGAGATGGAACTATTTGCTAGTAAGGGTGTCTCTGTCGCACACTGTCCTGCTTCTAACACTAGGCTAAGGTCTGGACTCTGCCCAGTTAGAAAGCTTATTGATAATGGCGTCACTGTGGGACTTGGGACAGGTAAGATTAAATTTATTATTTAATTATAGTATTCTTAGGGGTCTAGGATGTAAACCAACGTTTACAATTTTCTGGAGTGGTATGGGGCGCTAGGAACAATTACCATTAGTACAATTAACTTATCCATACTGTAATGTTATTTGAATTTCGAAAAATTTTTGTTCCCTCGGGAATCTAAATTTTGACTTCTGGATTTTATGAGGTGACGAATTATTATCACTAAAGAAATAGTATGACATTCTTAATAGATGTAGCCGGCGGTGACAGTGCAACAATTTTAGATGCAATGCGACGAGCAATGGATGTATCGACACATCTTGAATTACTTGGGAATGAGGAAGCTATAAATTGGAAAGAAGCATTCTACCTCGCTACTTTGGGAGGCGCTAAAGGTAATAAAAGCTTCATCTGTCTCTATCGTTGTTCTCTTGGTTTGAATCCCAACATCCGAGACCCTATAAAAATCTATGCATGTATTTTTCGTTTCACATTCTCGCGCGTTAGGCTGTCATCTATAAAAATAACTAAAATACGTTTATTTTGGAACAAGGTATCACTTATTTCACGTCATTAAATTCGAACCAGTAGGCATCACTACTCATCGGCAAAGAAGACAGAGGGTGTAGGCCGCGAGAATAAGCCGGCCGCGGCGTAAAAAAATGGCAGTCTGGCATAATAAGTATTTACTATATTAAAACTACTCATTAATACTAATTATTACTCAGTACTACTACTGTACTAATTTATTAATCAGTTAGAACATTTTGCCTTTTTATAAGATTAATTAAAATACAAGTGAATAAAAATTTATTTTTTGCAGCTTTAAATCTCGACGAAAAAATTGGCAATTTCGAAATTGGCAAGGAGTTTGACGCGCTTGTCATCGATGCCTATTCGAAAGATGGTCCAACTGACGATTACGCCTACCCAGTACCTGCTGATGATGCAGAACATATTTTAAACATTCTTCAAAGGTTTTTGTACGTAGGGGACGATAGGAATATTGTTCAGGTATATGTTAAGGGCATGTTAGTTAAAGATAATCTGTGATTATATTTTATATGAAATAAAATTCATTTATTTTTCTTATAAATTTGGTCTCACAATGTTATTTTTTTAATTATTAGAGGTTATGGTAATGAGTCTATTTAGTTGGTGCTTTTAAGCCAAAACAGATTTACAACAATTACGTATGGAAATTGGACTACTACAGGTTATATAATATCTTATATATAAAATTCTTGTGTCACGGTGTTAGTAACCGAACTCCTCCGAAACGGCTCGACCGATTTTCGTGATCCTTATCGAGGATACTAACCAGGGGGGAGAATCGAACAACATCTATTTTTCATCTCCCTAAATGTTAAGGGTGGTCCACCCCAAAATTTTTTTTTTAGACAAAATTTTCAGTTTTTATTTTTTTACGATACATTATACAAAAATACATGCAACCCTAAATTTTCACCCCTCTACGATCAACCCTTATTTTTTATTTGGTAATTAAACATTTTATTTTTTTTGGGAAAATTTTTTTTTTTATTTTTTCATGACTTTAAATAAACAAATTTCATATTACTCTCAATTTCTACCCCTCTACGATCAACCCCTATTTTTTATTTATTTATTAAAAATTTTAAATCTTTTTGCAAACATTATTTTTTTATTTTGTCATGACTGATTAAAAAATTATATATATAATTCTTCTGTGTGTATGTCACTGAACTTCTCTCAAACGACTGGACCGATTTTGATGAAATTTTTTGTGTGTGTTCAAGGGGATCTGGGAATGGTTTAGATTTGAAATCTGTGTCGATAAAAAATCCATCCAAATAAAACTCAGTGTTTTACAATTAATCTTTTCAGTTTATTACTTAAAATTTCATCTTTAATAATCAAAATGGTCCAGAATGTTTAAGCTTATTAAAAAAAGTTTGAAATTTTCAAATTAAAGACGTGTAGACAGGACAACGTCTGTCGGGTCCGCTAGTCTTATATATAAAATTCTCGTGTCGCGGTGTTTGTGGTTAAACTCCTCCGAAACGGCTTGACCGATTCTCATGAAATTTTGTGTGCATATTGGGTATGTCTGAGAATCGGACAACATCTATTTTTCATCCCCCTAAATGTTAAGGGTAGTCCACCCCTAAATATATTTTTTTTTTCATTTTTATATAAATTTTTATTTTTTTATCAACTGTATCAACAGCATCAAAAAATACATACAACCCTAAATTTTCAACCCTCTACGATCAACCCCTATGTTTTATTATAAATGATATATATGGCAAAACGACGTTTGCCAGGTCAGCTTGTATAAATATAAGTGTAATAAAACATCATATTTATTGATTTCGTGTAATTATTTTTTTATATGGAAGTGCAAATACAATATAATAACTGAATTTACAAAGTCTAATACTAAAGATAACAAATTTAGTACAGTGCAGCTCAAAAAATTTTAAACAAAACGTGAACTCTCCAACAATTTTACTCGTCAATGTCAAACTTATATCTAAAAAAACTGGTAAAGTCGGTGGAATGATAACGCGACACATTAGATCATAATAAAAATACTAAACAGTCTTATAAAATCAATTTATCTTATCTAAACCCATAAATGTGTGATGCTATGTTTTATCGCCACTACATTGACTTTTGCATATACAATTAATTAATTTCTGGTTTAATGAAAATTAATACTAACATTTGCCGCTATGCTTGTCGTGGTATGGGAGTAGCATATGACCCACACAACATTTTTAATTCATAACTGTATAAGGACAAGTCTAAAAGATTTTTTTTATAAAATTTAAATAATAAAAATCTCTTACCATTTACAACAACATAATTTCATTCAATTTAAAAACAGTGTTCGATACTGACGAAAAACCATAGCCTCGCAAATAAGTTGTAATTTAAAAGCTAAATTTCCGAATAGGACGCATTTGAAAAATCGACAAAAAATATAGTTAAAAAATAAATTTCGTAAATACAAATTGTAATTTGGCAAAAGCAAAATTGCATTTCCATGTACCATTAAACTATATCTAGCAGATGAACACAAACTTGGACGTAATCCAAGATAATCTAGAATATATAACATCGAATTGGCGAGAGCCTCTAATAAACATTAATAACTAGTATATAATACTATAGAAAATGCTCAAAGAATGATCGGTACACCGAACCCACGCTTGACGCAACGAAAAGAATACATCCCACAAACCACAACGCTTGATTTGCGCAACGGAAAATAAAGAACACGTTTCCATCGAACATACACTAGGGACCGCCATAGCGTGGCTTTGGTATACGTAGGTAGATGTATCCCACAACCATAGACACACTTGAGCTGCCATTAACTTAACAAAATGAAATCACAACGTAACTTTATTTCTAAAACATCAAGATTTTCATATTCCGATAAGAGATATGCGCTACCCAAACTAATATGAATTGGCTTATTAGCAGTCTTAAACACAATGAGAGATACTATTATGGTAATGTGCGATCGATTGTATTTACAGTTCACAATTCATTTGAAGTTAACACAGTTAAGATTCATTAGAATCGACATCGCATCAAGGGCCCGTTCCTACGTTCATCTTCCAATATGAATTCTACGAACAAATCGCTCTCAAACTAATTGTAGCCATTTTTAGATGTGATTTTTCTTCCCTCGGCTATTTTATGTAACAAAATAGCCGTCATTGAGAAAAAGTACCATAAAATTAGCCTGTAAACTGGCCAGAATAAATATAGTAACAGGCAAATGTCGTACATACTACAATACACTCTATACCTAACAATTTAAATAAGTAGTACATAATATTCATAAGAAACTTCACAATCATCTAGCACCTATACGAAACGCCGGAGAAGTCAGCAAACTTGTTTAACATTTGCACTGTGCATGCGTAGGTGTATGAAAGAATAAGTAATCGTAAGATTTTTTGCAACTACCCACAGAACAATGCGTAAACCTTTCTTAGAAAACTTCTAAAGACGTAATTTAAATTCGATACTGTTGATGGCATTTGTACTATTGCTTAATAGACATTTAATACCTGATTGTGTCTTGCTATTATATTAATGAAAAGGAAATCAGTCTTAACGTGGCTTCATAACTAATTAATACTATGTGATGTATAGCAAGCCACGGTTTATAAGGAAATTATAGTACGAGGTAGAGAGAAATGCTGAAATATAAAAACTATTTTATAACATCTTACAAAACGTAAGCGACACTGCTCCTGTCGATGCTAATATTAGAAAATAAACAAAACATTTATAAATTCATAGTACATATAATTCGTAATTCTTCGTGTCACTTACGTTTTAATTATACGATCAGTACATAGAACAATAATTTTATAACTACCAATATTTACAGGAATGTTATTTTAATATGTCAAATCACGTTTTTTTGTTCGATAAGACTCCCTAAAGTAAAGGAACATAAAAGTTTTAGTCAACAATGGCACATCTGTAAAGCTTTCTTCCGTTCATATAAATTTTCAAGTCCAAAAAGTATGTAGTGTTAATTATATCAAATTTTATAGATCATCAAATAATACTTCTGAAATAAATCACCTAAAACTTCGTTAATATACTCAAAATAATTTATTTACTAATTGTTTATTTAATTTTTCCTCGAACCATCACAATGTGCATTGAACAAAAGTTGTACGTTGAATCCTTCAAGCCAGTTTTTTTCTTTAATCAATGGCTAAGGATATATCAGCTTTTTGTTTGATAATTGCATTGATATGATTACAATAGTGACATAAAAATTAATTAAAGTACTATAGACGTCTAAGGGACTGTTTCACAATGTCCGGATAAGTCCAAATAAGCTATCTATTACTTATTGGTAGGATAAACAGTATTGTTGCTTTCACGACTGTCAGATAGCGCTATACGTCATGTAACGCGATGTATCTTATTCGGAACTTATATCTTTCGAATAATTTATGTGTTGCATAGCTATTTGGTACTTTATCCATACATTGTGAAACAGGCTCTAAGAGTAATATAATAGACCGACTATGCTACTAATAATTTTCTACAAGGACTAAATAACAATAAAAAAAATTAGCTCAAATATATTTGATTCTAAGAGTTTATCATAGAAAACTCCATGATGACGTGTTTTGGGTTGTAATACAAATTATGTGATCAGTTTGAATATAAACACGTGCTACCTTTATATTTTCGTTTCTTATATGAAAGTTTCTAGAAACATCATTAACCTAGACATACATCGAACAAATACAAAATGCAGTGTTTCGATTGTGACTTGCCACAGATCTGGTGACAGCTGCTACATGAATCTTTTGCTTCAATAGTCACCAAAGTGTTAGGCGATGATTGGGTGCTAAGGAACAAATCAAGTATAGTGTAAGCAGGCCCGGGGGGAGTACCCTTCTTGAGTTTTAGATACTTAGAGTTCTACACAAAACCACAGTTGCGATTTAATAAACAAATATGAACATTAAATAGCCTGTCCCGTGTGTGAAAGTATTGTATATGACCTTATGCTGCTTACATGATACTTAAACGGTCCTTAAGCCGTGTGAGGTGCTAACGCGTGCAGTGGCATCGCGGGCAGGCGTCGGGTCAGGCGGTCACTTTACGAGGTTGGAGAGCGAGCGGGATTTCAGTGTCGGAGTGCGTGAGCGCACGGCACACGCGAGCGCGCCGCGAACGTCGCCGCGAACCGCGACGCTCGCCGCCTGCGCGGGGGGACCATGTTAGTATTCACATTTATAGAAGAGGTATTACGTTTGCCAGGGGCCTACGTAAACATTTCAAACGTTGGCGTACCCCTGGGAGTGAATTCCAAATTTAAAAGAACGCCTTCGAGCCCACGGCTGTGAAGTTAAGCATAAGAAAATAGTGCCAGATAATTTAAATTTAAATGTCTCACTCAGTCGTGGGCTCTTTTAGACTTTCCAAAAGCTGCAGTTTACATTTCCGATGACAAAAATGATTGTGATATAAAGCGAAACTGTGTGTCATTGTTGTAGAACACAAAACCAGTTTTACTCCTCACAAAAAATGCATAAAGTACCAATTCTAAAGCTTCAGTCATTATCCACTATAATGCAAATCAAATCTTAGTATTAGGATTATATTACTGAGTTGTAAGGCAATAATGCAAAATGATTTAAAACTTAAATCATATACTGCAAGCAAAGAACTTGGTCGATTAAATTGCTAATTTTTAAAGCATTATTCAAATGTGGTATAATTTAATTTATAAGTTTAGACATTAGTATTCATTATCCAACTAATTATCACCAATTACCGTAACATTTATTTAATCGAACAAATCAATGACCCTTCCATTTCATACATAAACCATGCCTGAACTAAAGAACCTAATGACAAAACTACAATGTCAAACTTACCCTTAACAAAACACAGACAACCAAGGCATACCAACAATGAGATAAAGAAAATATACAATGTGAAGAAACGAGACCTAGTTAAAAACCTTGAAGAGTGTAAAATACATGCGCGAGCGCACAACGAATTGAAGGACATTTGACATAAAGCGTGATAATTAGGTACATGCATATGTGAACCAAAAAAACAGAGCTAAAGCTACACCCTTAGCGTAAATACTGTGTCAGTAAAATATGAAGGCATTTCAACTACTTTATATAACCTAATTTTTTTCATAATTTAATTTCAAGTGTGGATGTGTTTTAGTGATTAGTTTTTTTTAATTTAATATGAAATATATACTGAAATGTCGTTAAAAAAATAATTTACTATAGTACAGAATTATTATTTATATTTTTTCTAAATCTCTTAAATGGTTATCGGTAAAAAACCGGTGTCATTAGATAGATTGGTACATGCGCCAACTTTGGATCCACTCTACATCTGGCAGTTAACAGTTGTGTTTATAAGAAATAAAAATAGGTAGAAATGCCTTCAGCCATGTTAGTCCACCGCACCAAAACACACTAGCACAGTACCGTTACGCGAGGGCGTCAAAATAAGAACTCTAGGCAGGCGACAAGCACGTAAAGTGCGGTGCTCTCTGATTGGCCGAAGGTCGGAGTGGGCGTTTCGGGGTTGTCGGGGCGGGGCGTACCGGGGCGCGGACGGGCGTCCAGCGAAGCCGCGGGCTGCAGGAACCACTCCGAGCGGGTTTGCATACGCGCACGCTGCCGTTCGTGGACCTAACAACACCCGTCACCCGTCACCGCCGGCTCAGGCTACGGAGCGGTACGCGACTGCACTTTGCATGTACTATTGCGTGTCTGACCACTCACAGTAAGCGTTTTGTGCAATTATATCAAATACAGATTAACAGATAATATAATTAAAAAATACTTGTTTATAACACCTAAACTTGTCAATAGATTATATATAATAACCAATTATCATAGCACGCAAACGATAAATAAAAAAGATATTATTGAAAAATACAACAGAAGAATTTCTATCTTTTGGATTTTACTGTCCGCATACTGCTCCGTAGTTTATACTGTATACATGGATCGATTAAACTACATACATGAAGTAATATATTTTAACATTTATAGCTTACCCTATATAAGTTAATCGATCGGTGTACATAGCGCCTGATAATAGATTTGGATTTTGGCAGTAAGAACTGTCAATTTTAATCAGAAATATAAACCTTCACCATAGTTACAATTTCTCATATTGTGTTATATTTCTGATATACATACAAAATTGAAAACAAATCTCGCTTGGCAACTGTAAAATCAAATTCTGTCAAATACTTCTAACCTAACTTAAACACATTCGAGTTCAAAAATCATCCATCAAACTACAATCGAAAAGGAACTATACCGTTAATTTGTTAGCTAAACACAGAAATGTTAGTCCTGTTAATCCTTTCCCACGGTTAGTAAACAAATCGGCAGGAAAAAGATACAAAAAAAATCTTTAAGCGACTGAAAATTTTTTGTCAACCCTGAACTAAAGTTTACACTGAGCAATTCAACTGGTTGAATACAACTGCATGAATAGCAATAGGGCCTATATAATGCGGACAGTTACTGCCATGCGAAGAATAACAATCTTTTATAAAACTATGCCATTTTGTAAAAGATTGGTAGGGCAACACATAGTGAAACAGATCCATCGTGATATCTACAGGGTATCTACAGTCAACGTCACCATTTAAAATAATATATCCCTCAGTGTGCGCTAGAATTTAAATATAGAGTTAATATATCCCACACTGAATTTATACATGAATACAATATACAGATTTCAATTCATCTATAGAAGCAGTTTTATTAAATTCATCTCAGATCTAGTATTTTTATGCCATTATTTTAATTATATGACAAATATTTATAATATCATACATAAATTACTTTTTTAAATCGATCCACTTCAATTAAAGTTATTTCATGAACACAAATGTGACTCGTACCTGGAGGTATACGTAGACGTGGACGTCTACGTATACTTTCGTATACGTTCAATATTAATTCGCTATTTTAATAATTATTAAAAGATAACATTAAATTTATTTCAATTTCGCCTTTTCTTTCACAATATGTTTTTTTGATCTTACCTGGGGTAAGTAGGAGAGACTTTTAGTGCTCTCAGCGTACTTGTTTATGGCTCGAAGTTCTTCTAATGTCATGTGCGGGCTAGAGTTGCTACACGATGACTGAGATGATGAACTGACGGACACCTGAAATTTGAGAGTAAATCCTTCAAGGTTCAAAATGTCGAACTATTTAAAGAAACAAGGAAAAGAATTAGGAAGATACAATTAGAACGAAGAAAAGCAGACGCATAGATGAGAATAATTCTATTCACAATTTAAACAGCTTTACTGACATCACAGAACACTAAGGGCTATTTTCGTAAATACATAATTAGAGAAAATATCTTATTGCTAGTATATAAAACTGCGAAGCTGTCTATCAGCTAACTTTATGATCTTGACGCGGAAATTAAAACCGATGAGAAATATTGGTATGTACCATTTATCGATAAATACAGAAATCAGCGTTTTTAGCTTACAAAATATAACTTGTGCATATACAGATAAAAAAGTTACCTTAAACACGCTTTCCTCAAGTGATATCGATAGACGAGTGCAGGAGTCCAACAAACTGTGTTCGGGAATTATTCCAAGTCCCAGAGTACCCGCTCCACCGGTACCCACCACGCCAATTAACGCAGGCATCGATTGACATTCTTCGGACTTTGATAAACCTGTAATCATCAGAAATGTATCATGTATTTTAACGGCGGGTCGACCGTTGTATTTTATACTTTACTACCCGCGAACATCGATTCTCTTTCGTTTCACAAAATAAATGTAATTTAAATTTTGGCCTCAATAAATCATGATATTGAATTGTAGCTTATATGACACGTTTGTCGATTTACCATAGCAGTGCCGTGCCATCTATTGATTACTTACTCAATCCAGTCGAAAAGTCTGTGAGAAATTTTTGGAGTTAACAGATAATTGTAACTGTCAATTAATTATAGACTAATAATTTGCAATAAAATAAAATTGCGACTATAATTAAAGATCTAAGCTATCCTATCTCTTAAGTTGGACCAGACTGCTCACGGTGTGCCAATTTAATTTAAAATCGGTTAAGTAGTTTAGGAGTCCATCGCGGTCAAACATCGTGACAGGAGATTTATATATATTAAGATTATTACACTGGTTTTAACATGAATGAGATCATATACCGCTAGTACTGTATTTGGTGAAATCTATGTTTAGATATTTTGTAACAAGAATGTAATGAAAACATAATTTCTTGACAGTCATTAAAACACTATATGTTTTGAGGCCACAATATAGTATCACCACAATTTTTTTAGTTATGTTGAATGAAAATCTGAAATAGTGAACAATTTGTACGAGACATGAAATGTGAACCAATCATTAAAAATTCTAAAATATGTTAATATATGAGCAACTACTGAGTACATCAAAATATATAAGGTGACAAAATATATAAGGTGAACTCGTGTTTGTATGACACTGTCAGTCATAATATAAAAAATAAAAGAATGCAGCGGCAATCAGAAACGAATCTTAGCGGCAATAATGACTCCCAGATGTCAAAATCAATATTTTTCTACTCGTTCTGACACTTTGAAGAATATCTTTGTTAAATTCATATTTACGCCACTTAAGTTCATACAATAAGCTTATCTCGCTCGAACGGCTTTTTTATCGCCTTTATTAAGGAGATTTTGCAATTCACAAGAATCAAATAATTCGTAGTAAGACATCGAGTACATTTATTTTAGGGTATTTTTATTTTTAAGTTCCATATAAATAACTTCTTTTGTAAATTGATAACTTTGTTTTAAGCGCCATCTAGTAGAAGTTCCAAGACATTACTTGTCGCAATAATAAAATCATTTCATGTAGAAAGAGAGAAAGTTAGATATAATTATAGAAATCATAATAATTCAAAAATGTAAAAGACACGATTTGATATAAAGACGCCCTCTGAATACTGAATATTAGTAATAATGAATGTGATATGGATTCTACCTACAGTGTTGCCCTCAACCTTAACCCTTTGTTAAGACAATACTTGAAGACTCACCAAAATACTTTATTACAATTTTTACATAGAGCACGTTATGAATTTAACATGTGTCATTCACTCGACCTGTGGAAAATATACTATTCAGTGCAAATATGACACTATCCCAAACTATATGACAGGATTGTATCGAATACATTAATAAAAATATAGAATATGTCTTAAGTATATATCATTCCGATATTCATTTTTATTCAGTTGTGGTCAATGGGATTGCTGTAATGCATTTGAGTTACGGAAGTATTTGTTTAGAATTTAACTTACCTATATTGTACCCATAACGTTAAAAATAAAAATAGTCATTTACCTTCCAAGTTGTATTTGTTGCCCCAACGATCGCATTCGCATTGCAGCCAAGTTTTTTCCGCCTCTAGTGATAATTGTCCTAAAATTTTATTTTAATAACATAATATTCGATGGATTGGTGACGATTAACATAAACACCATCAGGAAAGCGTTTTATACGCTCTAAGCAATGGATAGCACAAAGTTATACACAAATGAAACATTATATACATATTTTAATACTGTGTCTACAACCACGTTAAACCTAATAATAATAACCTGCATTTTAAGGCATGAATTGCTACTGGTGGTGAAATGTGCACCTTAATAATTCTCCTTATTTATACATACGTTGGTCCAATCACAACCAAACCATTACGAACGAAAATCAAACTAAAAGGTCCTTCGTTTAAATTCTCACCAGACTAGTCAATTGTCATATTATATTTATTAATTCTAAACAAGTCTTATTAGGGCTCTCTTTCTTCTCATAATTTAATCCTATTAGACAGAAATAGATTCGAGAGAAGAGTAATTCATTTTTTTTTTAATTGTCAAGTTAACAAAAATTTTTTAAGTTAACGTAATCAATTCGAGTATCGAATGAGTCTTGTTTTTAACCATTGTTTCAGCAAATTAAGTAGTGGAACCAATGACAGACAATTCTGAGGTGAACAAACCATTAATAGGAAGTCGATGTTTTTGCACTTAAATATCAACTTAGCCGTGAGAATTTTTCGCAATGTTTTACAAAACCAGTTTACTGTAATGTTAACTGCCTTTTGATGTTGCAATTGTGTGAATTAAGATTATATTTAGATTATCATTAAACATAATCTTTCGCATTAGGAAATCATTTGGTTTTCTAACCAATCTATTATTTAAAAAAAAAATCTCCGAAAGAATTGTTAAATACTGTTTCGTGTATTACTCTGGATGATTACATTTATATCTTTAAAAAATAAAGTTAATAAAGTTTAAGTATTCCGACATTTATTTATAGTTCTTTGTCTTTAAACTTCAATAGCCATCCTCGACAAATGGATTACCAAACCTACAATGATTTCATGTTGAACCAGCAGTTGCTGTCATTAACGCGTTCGGTTACATTTTGCTTAAACAAAAGTCGTCTATCATATTAGTATAGATTTTAGTATCTCTTACTTGCATAAGCCTCCTGATCTCGGTGATGTCTGGGTGGGGGCGGGTCACGAAACGAGCAAATCCATTCATCTTTAACGCGCAACACTCTCCCAGTAACCCGGGCATAGTATTCATAGTTATCTCGTCCGAAAAGATCGCCGGCGCTAAACTGTTCGATCAGTTGTCGCATTATTCGTGTCGCCACCTAGGGTTTAAAACAAACATGTTTGATACTGGACAGGCTTTTTTTCAGATACATTTCAGCAAATCAATTATGAAACCCGTATACCCAAATCGTTTTTAACATAGGGGATTCCCCCCCTTTGTCAAAAACAATAATCTACGTTTAGGAATAAGGATTATACTTTCATTCGCGATTGGAAGCAGAAATGTTACTATATGCAAATCACCTTTTTCTATACATTGCAGCACTGAAGGAAAAATCTAGGACTGATGACGTCTCTATGGTGTCGATACAGATTAGAGAACTAACCTTACGTTTATATATGTATACCAATTGTGTCTGTGACTGACTATTATACAGTCGTATAAAGACTAAATATGGGTTTTAACCTTGTCGAACTGTTTAAAAAAATAGATTAATTAAATTAATAATAATATAATAAAAAATATATAAAATCGCAAGTTAATAACTGTGTGTTACAATTATTGCTTTCTACACATAGCAAGAAAGAAGCAAGCATTTCAGCTATCTTTTTATGACTTAACATTGAAATTATATACACAATGAAAGCAAATAGACACTGTGAGTCATAATTGAAAGCAGGATGTGAGCAAGAATTTGAGAATTAAGTCCTTATCTTGTATGAAGTTGAAATTCCACACGTGTTTGGTCCTCACGTCTATGACAATGGGATATTTGACACTGAATCAACATGGCAAATTGCGTACAAGACCATTAGCACGAACAATACGATCGAATAATAAACGTAATAGGATAAGAATATTATGAAAAAATTAACCAGCGGTCAGACACAACAAAAAAAAACGCATTTTTACTTTTTTTTACTACTAACTCCATACATGTTAACTATGTATGGAAGATATAAGTTGACTCAGAAGCTAATCGACTAATAGATGTGTTCTAACGTCATTTTAATATCAAAACATTACTACATTAGTGACAGCTTTTGCTCGCTATACAAACACTTGTTTAACCAATAAATATTTTCCATTCACTGAAAATTTTAAATTATAGTTAACGTTCTGTAGTATAGAAATATAGTTTTACGAGATATCTTGTGAAGCATGATAAAACGGTTGAATCTTATAAGCATACCTTCATATTTTTATTTCAAAAGCTTTTAATAGCGATAACATTTTCTGCTTTTTAGGAACTGTCATCTAATGTTTTGTGGTCTTATGCAATCAAACTATACCCTTTGAAGACATATAAAAGCAGGGCGTGGTGCAATAATAATAATAATTAAAAATACATGGTATGAGCGGCCACTTGCCAAAATATAACTTAAATTTTAAAACTATCCCCGTTCATCGCCAGTTTCATTGCATAGTCTATTGAAATCTACTACGGTAATAAAGTACTTACACACACTTCAGCCTTTGGTTGCATGTATAAACAATTGAGTGTTGTTAAAGCTATTTACACCAAGCACTTAACAATAATTACACCAGGAACGTTATAGTGGAATACTATTCTATAAGTACATTTAATGTGTATTTAATATAATCATTAAATACGATTTGTATTACGTACTTATTTTTGTTTTGACGGGACTTTTGAGTTTGACACTCGGTTTCCATGTCCAACGAGTTATAATTGCTAGCAGTAAAACATTTTAATGTATAGATCTATACAATATTCTATAATTCTTGTTGGTTATGGAAATAGAACGCCGATAACTTAAGTTAAATAGATGGTCTAAATTCATTCGCTTAAAATGTTAGGTTTTAAAATTCATAAGTAGGTCACAAAAGACCGAAAAAAAATTATAATTTAGACTTATGCTGTATAAACCGAAGGACCTGAGTTCGTTCCAGGGAAAACAATTGAAAAATATATTGATTTAGTAGGCAAAGATAACTTATAAACAGAGGTGCAAGAAATGTATTCTATGATTGTTTATCAAACAGACAAAATCACGAAAGCATGTACCATTGTTCAAACACAAGCTTAATACATTTATAATCCTTTTTTATCATACGTTGTTTCAGATTCAAACTATCGGAACGGTAGTTTTACTGTGCATTGTTAGCCGATAAGTCTGATCTTGATAAGCGATTACTAAATGACCTTACTCATGTTTTACTATGAAATTACGTTGTAAGATTAAAGATTCGTTGAAATATTTCATTATTACATCATCTTTAATTTTACATAGCACGTAATTAAATGTGGCTTCGGCTTTAGGCATTGTGCTAGAAGCGATATTTTGTAAGTGTAAATGTCAAAGATTTTTTTTTATGAAACACTTCGCAAAATAGTTTTAAACTCCAATTATAATTGAGTATTTATAAAATGATTAATCAAACTAAAAATAGATTATTAAACTTACAATTAGCCATCATTATTTGTACAAATACAATTTTTTTACTCTAAAAATAAACGATTTGATATTAGAATAATTTCTTAGTATAGAGGAAGTCTATATAAAAATTATTTAAATAAATCAAATAAAATATATATGTGCCCCCACTACACACGCCCCTCTTATTAGAATTACATTCCCCCACACAAAGCATTAAATTGAACAATGATGCTAACCTTGAACCGTTGCACATCCTCCATTGTCGCAGTCTTGCCATCTGACACGCAAGAGTGGAAGAAAGATGGCGCCACGGATACCCCGAGAGCCTCTGACGTCATTCCCGTACCTGAAACAATTTACGGTTTAAAAATAATTTTAAATAACAATTCCTTATTGGTATTTTTACACCTAAGTGTCTCTTCTGTGCCTGACACATGTCAATAATGTTTGGGTCTATGATATGCCCGTTGCCTGACGATGTATTGATTTATATTGTTCATAAGTGTACATTATGTTACCTATACGAATAAATCATTTTGAATTTTACTGTAAGAAACAATATTAATATAAAACAGATCCAACTCACATTCACAATAATTATACGTTAAAATTAGGCAACCAATAGATACGCCATAAACTATAGAACGGAAGTACCCAGACAACGGGAACCACCATAATAACGATTTACACTCAATTGAACATGCATAGATAAAAACGTTAATTTATTAACAGCGGAACAAAGTAAACGTAACGTACGGATGAATATTTGTGGCAAGGTTTGTACGTTAAATATTAAAATCATGTACATTTAAGAAAATCATATTAAACAATTATTTAGGGATTTTAGGTATAAATGTTAAGGTTATGAGTATATCTATAGTAAATAATCTTCCACAGACAACAATTCTGAATTCATACATATAATCTGTCGAAAGTACACCACTATATTTATGGCAACCAACCTAGTAACAACCTATTAAAAATAATTATAATACCAAAGGGAAATGTCAGATCCATCAGGATATAGAGACAGGTTCCCCTTGTAAAGAACACATAAATGTTTCGCGCTATACATAAAATAGTATATTTAAAATAATGCGAGATTATAACGCTTAAATGAAGAGACCGCAATATTGATATATCTATAGATATAGGGTATTTCAACAAGAACTTTGTTTTCTAAAACAAAATAAAACAAAGAATTTAAATGAAAATGAATAAAATTTTTATTGTATTACAAAGAGAAAAGTTTGGCAATTATGAATGAAAAATTATATCTGGCATATGTCCACCACGACCACGCTGACAGATGTTGATTCTTTCATCAAAATTTTTAATCACTTTTTGGCAAAATGGAGGGTTTATTTCGTTAATGACATCACGGATTTTGAGTTTTAAGTCTGCAATCGATTCGATTGGCTCCGTATAGACTCTGTCTTTAACATAGCCCCACAAAAAATAATCCAGTGGTGTTAAATCACACGATCTGGCTGGCCACTTAACAGCTGAATTTCGCGAAATTATGCGCTCGGGAAATTTGGTTTGCAATAAATTGATCGTTTCATTGGCTGTGTGACATGTGGCACCGTCCTGTTGAAACCACATTTCAGTGATATCCATGTCATCAATAATAGGCCAAAATTTAGTGGTTAACATCTCGCGATAATTTCCCGAGCGCATAATTTCGCGAAATTCAGCTGTTAAGTGGCCAGCCAGATCGTGTGATTTAACACCACTGGATTATTTTTTATGGGGCTATGTTAAAGACAGAGTCTATACGGAGCCAATCGAATCGATTGCAGCCTTAAAACTCAAAATCCGTGATGTCATTAACGAAATAGACCCTCCATTTTGCCAAAAAGTGATTAAAAATTTTGATGAAAGAATCAACATCTGTCAGCGTGGTTGTGGTGGACATTTGCCAGATATCATTTTTCATTCATAATTGCCAAACTTTTCTCTTTGTAATACAATAAAAAATTTATTCATTTTCCTCTAAATTCTTTGTTTTATTTTGTTTTAGAAAACAAAGTTCTTGTTGAAATACCCTTTATATACCTGAATAGAGTAGTAATATATTGTAATATGTAGTATTAGGTATAGGATATGTTTTTAAATACATATCTTAAATAAATGTAATATCTCCAACCTAACCATCTTAACAATATAAGGTCTCATGATCTTAAATAGGTCAATTATGACACAACGAGGCGTAAACGGAAGTCATAAACGTGCTACAACCAATATAGACATTTATGCGGAATAACATGTAGGGGAAATTAAAACTACATTATTTCCTTAAGACGGATATCGAATCCAATTATGCACATCATAAATCTAATAATATGACGGAATATATATTTAAATTTACCCGTTTTTAAAAAAAAGATTATCTGTCTACTAAAACCGCTTTCAGAATTTGCGGGGTAAGTTTTCGCACCTTGAAACGAACTTAAAAACCAACCTTTAGGTATGAAATGAATATTGAAATGAATATCTTATATTAAGATAAAGATAGAATTGCAATTGCAAAATTTATCTATGTATAATTAAAAGTTCAGCAATATGTCGTTTCACTTTCAGACTGACAGGATAACAATTTTTTTCTTTTGTAAAAAAAATTAAACGCTTACTATTCAATGTTTCATTTATCGTTATAATAAAAAACCCTGTAATTCCAAAATTAAGACGGTACCGGTTGCATCACATCGACACTGCCCACGCGCATGTAATTGGCGAAATTACCACTAATTATTTTCGGTTTCATTGTTCCAATTTTTGCTCTGAGAAACGTAAGGTCATCGACGGATGAATCTTAATCTTACAAAATCATACCCACTCTTTATGACTACTTCTGACACCAGAGGATATTTCTTATTAATAAAATATAAAGTATATTATAAACTAGAATAACACATAATATTCCAAATGAAATGAAGTAGTATATTTTTTTTACGAATCAAGTAGAAACAAAAGCGATGGAAAAGCTAGTCGACCCTGTAAAAAAATATTGATACAAAACACTTCTAATATTGTTCATACACATGCGTTATGGGTCGCTCGGCTGTCACTATATGCAGACAAAGTAAATAGCTGCTTCCTCTGAGCTTTTTTTATTAACACATTAATTATCAATGGTACTGAAAATATAGAACAGTAACATCAAAATTCATACCAGCTTTATCAGCATTTGAGGCCATCACGCGAAATGTGCCGAACAGGAGAACAAGAAGCCGTTGCGTGCAGACTGGTAGCGACATAAGTAACCTGTTAACAAATATTATTTAAAAAAAATCCTTGTTTGAAAATGATAAATATTTATATATTTAAGACTTCACACACAAAATCAGAATCAGTTAAACAGGTATTGCGAAGTCGTTAGTGGTAGAAGGTACATAATCTGAAGTGACTGTGAATTAAAGGTTATTGTAGAGGATTACAGCATCACAAAATTGTTTAATAGTTTTCGCAGCGTACAAGAAATCGTGTAAGAAATCTATTTACGTTTAAAGCCGACCGAAACCTGTGCAGTACCACAGGTTTTTGTTAAAAAAAAAAAACAAAACACGTATGCGATATGGCTCGTGGTACAGAAAGAACGTGTAAAGAAAATTTTGTGTATATCCAATAATCGTAAACGTCATATAAACTAAATACATTTGATTCTCATATGAATCAATTCAAATAAAAACAATATCTAGCCTGAGCCGCTAAACATTCGTACCTGTATTTGACAATTGACAATTTTCCGATCATCCGCTTCCCTTTTCATTCGCTTCCATTGCATGATTCGAAATTTAAATACACCTATTTCCCTGAACGTTATTATCTTAATGACCTAATTATAGAGGAAAATGAATACGAGGTGAATGACCTCTATTGTTACGATGATGATTACGCGAAGTTACGGATTAATAACATAATGTATGTTTTAATAAAATATTTGCGCAGTTTTACACATTAACACTAGCAAACCAATTTTGTTTTAATACTTTGCGTGATTTATTACCTGTTCGAAATGTAGGTTCTATCGGAAACTACAATAATAAATAATATACAAAATTAGGCTCGTAGCCCCTTGTATAAAAAAAAACCTAATCAACACTTCATATATTTATCTCTCATCAGTCTAAAATCTCAGTTTGCATGACGGTTTTTCATAAATACTTCTTCATTTGTGACTCACAAGAAAAGACAATTAAAAGTCCTTAAATTTTTTATGTCAATCCATTAAGTCATATTTAGACTAATAATAAAAAAAATTAATACTTTATTTTTTTGTGTTTAAATATTGGTATCGGTTATCTTTAAAGGAATTTTAAATTCAGAACCAAAATTGGTTTTCGCGCATTTGAACTTAATTTAACAATTTAAAGATGATTAATTATCTGTGACTAAAGGTATTTAGGTACGAACCTAACTCAGTACAGCAGGTTCGATGTGCCGTTCCGACCGGTTTCTGGTATTGAATGCCTACAATTTTAATACTGCGCCTGCACATCTCGACTTATAACGTTTTAACGCAAGTTTAACATAGCTTAGAAAAAAAAGCTTTATAAATCAATCTATTTCGAATTTCAAATTTTTTCAGAGAGCCAACAGAACAAAATTCAAGAAGGCAAGAAATTAGAGCTATCTTTCCTAAAGGAATAGTACCGTTCCAAAATATAAGTTTACAAATTACAAGCAGTGTCGTTAAGCCGCGTCCAAGAGAAATTAGAACTAATTTGTCAGTACAATAGGAAATAGTAAAATTACGTCTGGTGTTCGCGGAAGCATTCTAATTAATTCAAATATGTTAATTTTCTTTAATTCCTCAATGTCAATTTGCGGTTCTCTTTCATAAGATCGGTAACATTTCTGTATCCGTTTAGTAGCCGATCAGCCTTCTGTGCCTGACATACTCCAACGACTAGACCCATAACTATGGCCTCGGACTATATAATGTTGAAATATCAGTATGTAGTAAATACATTTTTAAATATTTTGCACATACATATTATGCCTAAAACAAAGTAGTATTACACATACGTACAACTTAATTGTTGGTTCTTTATACAGATAAGACAATGGCCGATCTTATCGCGATAACAGAGTGCATTGAACAATTTATAATGTTGACATGAAATAATTAAATGATTTTTCTAATACGGAACTACTCCTTTTTGGTATAACATTTTAGAAACACACAGAACAATAACATACCACACATAGAAAAAGATTATACCAACTACATTTGAAAAAATGTATTTGAGACGTATATATTACATTTTAAACTATAGCTGTACAAGTTTAAATTCAGTATATAAATTATGTATGTTTTTGTTTATGGTCATATCGCATAAATTAAAGACAATAAAGTAATAGGTATTTTTTTATAATATATAGTACAATATTAATCTACTACAAATTATTGTTTCGTAAGGAGACAATTGAGATCATAACTCTGACAGAATATTGTAAGAACTTTGTAGGACGGATGAAGTCAATGTTAGTGATGTCCTGCCTTTGTATTATAGTTAATAAAAATTCAGTAAAGAAATACATTTAATTTATTATGAGCGATAACTAAGTACACTGGTTGGATCTAGACTAATGAACATGAAAATTATTACAAACAAAACGCACGGTTATGACTACTACACACAAGTACTATATTAATGTATGAGTGAATATGATTCTCTACATTATTCCCCCCTTTACACAAAAAAAAATGAAATACAGAAAAAAATATGTGTGTGAATATTGCCCAATGACGGTGTCTCAAAAGAAAGTATACATATATTTATTGTCAGCGCACTTTCGACTTTGTTAGCTGAAGTAACGTGACAAAATTCGTATCTGACACTAAATTACATGGCAACAAAATGCGATCGCATGCGATCAAAAGTATTGTTCGCTATGTGGAAGTGACGTTCCACCTACCATTGTGGGTAACAATGAAACCATTGACTAATCAAGCGAAAATTATATAGCTTCCTTAAAGGGAACCATTCATGTTTGGTCGCAATGACGGTCTCGGCGCATCTATTATTATTAACGTGTCTCGTCAGATTTTCTTCTATTAAATAAGATAATACGGGACCAACCCAGGATGTTGGCTTATTGATTAGGACAAATTCTCTTTAAAAGTAGTACTATACAGTAGCGTAACATGCCTTTATCGGTTTTAATCTCAGAAAAATCTAGTTTTAACTGCGGACATAGAAAAAAAAACCAATCATGCAGGGATCAGTAGCATAATAGATGATAATGATTACACTGCTTTGGACAGTAAGTGCAAGTGTATCATAAAACATTGTTTTTTATTAGACACCAATAATTGTAATATAGATTTAAAAAATAATACCTTCGTATAGCATCAACCTGTTGTTCTTGGGGCAACTCAACAGCTGCAAACAGCTGCATTTCACCTTCTCGTCCAAACACTCCACCAGGTATTTTCCTAAGAGATTTTTTTTCCATAAATCAACTATTACCTTGCTATATCTCATAGTCTTTTTAGAAACCTCTAATCACTTGGTGCAAAATATCACAAGAGTGATGGGGACAACATTAAATAACTTTTAAGTGTATTTAAATGCACAAGGTATCAAGCGATGGTTTCTATATTATTTTAACATGAATACTCAGATTGTTGACTGTGCTTTTAGAACTATAGACAAAATAACTTTTCTAATTACTATGGAACCTATAACCAACTTTTACACTTATTATGGTAATATATATATATATTAAATACAAAGATATCTTATAATTATCTTTAAAATGTTTTACTGAATCATATAATTTGTTGAAAAGCATAGTGTTAACACTTACTTGCGTATAAAACACATTACCAGTAAATTTGGTTATAAAAATTTGAATAGGTATTAAATATTGTTATATTTTATTTACCTAAGAAACTTCTTCAGGACACTAGCTATAGTGTATACTGAGTAGTTATCAACATTCACTAGTCGTCCAGTTTGTAAAAAATGAATAAGCTTCTTCATAGCTCCCTGGTGACCAGGAGCACGAAATACATCTCGGCGAAGAGGAGCTTCCTTATTTAATTTTAGAATTAGGACCTAAAATTACTTTAGTTATAAGGTTTTCAACTATTGATTTATAAGCCAACAATCAAATATATAGCAACTACCAAGCTTGACTGATTTTTAAGTTTGATAAGATAATGTTCATATTACTTTGTCATTAAAAGCAAACATCATTTGATAAAAAAGAGAAAAGGGAAGTCAAACCAACAGTATAACTAGGTGTTAGGAATTGTTAGTATTCAAGAATACTTTATCATAGAACATTTTATATAATATCTGGTTAAAGTACTTACAAGTAAAGGTCCAGGAATGTCTTCTTTGCAAACCTCATGGAGAGGGGCACCAAACTTAACTTTTTCTAATCTCCTTGGATAGGGCAAAGAATTGGGATGGCCACAAGACGTTACTACATTACTAAGCGTAGCTGCTCGCCTATGCATCCTTCTTGCCCAATTACTCATTTTAAATTGTTTCAATCACAACTGGATTCTAGCCGAAATTAGTCACTAGCCAAGTGCCGTGACAACGTTTTATATAAATCGTACATAATACAATGTTTTGTTTGAAATACAAGTTTGAGTTTGACTTTAATTTTTTTTTATATATTGTTTCTATTTCTTTATATTTATAATGTTACTATTGTTGCAAAAAAATACAAGATTGAAATACTAAGAAAGTAAGAGTAACAAAATACTTCAAGTTTAATTTCGGTCCCGTTGTCGAACCATAAACCTAAGCCCGAAATATGGACGGAGCAGGTAGGTCACGTCGAAGTTTCGCAGTACCTATGGATATCGTTTGTGCACCTCCTTCTCAATCCGGACCAAATCACTACTCCACCGTCCTCATAGTTCAGACCTCGCAATTAAATCACCAGTCACCATAAAGATGTTCAACCGGTCAACACTCTTCCCTCTATAAAACACACCCACAGATTGCGGCACACACGAAACGACTTTCGAACTTCGAAGTAGTAAACGTCTTATTTATACTACTCTGTGCTTTATCTATATTTCTCAACTCGTTTACCACAGATCTATTAAATATTATCTATACCCTAGACAATTTTAAACATAGACGTGAGCAGTGAGCATTAACATTGCTGACGGCAATAAATAATAATACAAATATGTATACTACAGTGCTACAATAAAATCGGGTAAGGTTTACAATTCAATACCTCGTAATAAATATACTAACCTAACCTAACCGAACTAGATCATAATTAGTTTTTTGGACAGCTCCGGCGCTACGGAAAACGCACGCAGAGGGGTCTGCCCTTGCGTACCAAAGACCAGGCATTTCATGCTTGTCCTTTGTACAGCAGGTGGGGGCTGCTCTCCTCCGTGCCTCCGCTAAGACTCGTATATACTCAGTATAATAAAATTCAAGGTAATGAATTGTAAGCCCAACCCATCAATAAGCAAGAAAGAAAAAAATTATAACAACACAAAAAGTATAAGGCTTTAGCGTTTTACAGCATTACGTGAAGCGTATAGATAAGCTACAATAATCTTCTTTTCACCTTTCTCTCGTTAAAACAATCTTTCATCAGCCTTCGGAAATACCCTCCTAAAAGAAGTCTAAAATTATTTTATTCCAACACTTTTTTTTTAATATTTAGTTCCTTCAACTTTGCCTTAAACTTATCTTAGCAAGTATACAAACGAAAATAAATTATTTGTTTGTGTAATGAATTTAAGATTACTTATTATTATTTTACAAATTTATCATTTAAAACACGTTTATTTTTTAAATAATATTTATATTCAATTTACAAGCTATTTTATTTGATAATTGTACTTGATTCACGATGTAACGAATTTATGATAATATGTTATTATTTTACAATTTTATTATGTTTATAATTAATATTTATAATTTACAGTATAGATTATTTGATGGTTGTATTTGTTTAATATGTTTTAGTCGATGTAAGTAAGTTGATTGATTCGATGCCGACAGTCACGAACAGAATGACGAGTCGTCTTAATACGATCTAAAATAAGTGAGGGTATTCGGACCGATTCGCTTGACCAAGACGGACGTTAAATTGTAAGCTGTGTGGTTGTTTAAGGATAAGAAGTGTTGTAACAAAGCAGGCGTTTTACACCGAGAATCGAATAGTGAGAATTCATCAAATTTGTAAGACAAATAATTCACTGACTTTGGTCTTAAATTGTATTGAACTTTTACCTTGAGCCGGTACGACCTTGTCATCAGCCTCAGACAACGAGACCTCGACGACTTCTTTAGCGAGGTTTGAGCGTGCGGATACTTCTGGAAACTGGATTCCACCACCTCCAGCCTCTCCCTCGAAGATGATACGCCCCGTGGGCGTAACGGGGCTCCCGGCGCCACCTAAATACGCCACCTACGCGGGTGTATGCGAAGAAGAAGAAAGCGTGTGATGAGTAGCTGTTATTTGTTTTAAAATAAGTATTGTTTGATGATTTGCTTTTTTCAAAGAGTACGAGCCGATGCGTGGGGATGCCCAAATTCAAATTTAATGACGTAGAAAAAGTGATATCTGTCTATCTTATGTTCCAAATTAAACGTATTTTTAATAGCTCTGTTGGCTATAAAGAAAGATCCCGATGTGAGTACATGTGGTACTACATTCCGTACTATTTATTTATTTCAAATAGAGGGTAGTGTCCTAAGTGACCAACTTCATCACCAGAGTGGCATTTGTAACTCTTAGTCTTTACTTTCTTAATAGTATCAGTAGACCTCACCTAAGTTGTCACATCTTGTGAAAACTTGTAAAAATATTTTGCAGGAAATATTGTTTGTGTTATAAATTATTTATTTATTGCTTATGTATTTATTTTTCTTTCGGCTCGATACTGTAAAATAAAACATCGAATATGAGGGTTTACTAAAAGATAAGTTAGGTAAAAGTTGAAAGAAAAAAATATATAAAACAACTCAATAATTATTGACAAAAATATTTCATTCTAATTGCTCTCTTTGAATTGATAATTTTATATTTAGAGTGCTAAGAACAGACAACTATTACTTTTGTTGATATGGTGCAATGAAACTGATTTATTTTTATAAAAGGTTCTTAAATAATAACCTAATTGCGTATCTTTGTTACGTCCGTAAAAAAATCTTAAAACCTTATTTAAACACGTCTTATACTTTAACCAATATTATCTATTTAAATGGTTAAATTGAATCAAATCATCATAGGAATATAAAAGGTTTGAGGATATAATTATATTAATAAATTAAATTCATTTATATTTGATGTAGTTTTTATTTCATACTTAAATCTTCAAACATTTGAGGTAATAGTTATCATATAAGATGTATGAGAGTACAATACTTTAGCATTTAAACATCGAAAGCTTTCCAAAAACCAAATTATATCAAAAAGTGGCAGCTTAGCTTAGTGTATATATATGAAATATCAATTGGACAAGACTTAATAGTAGGATCCACTACTGTTACGAATTATACAACAGTGTTGACTGAAAGTATGTGCAATTATTATTTTTCCTATAGCTTTTAAAACATTTACTAATTAAACAACAACAGGGAATAAATAAATATGGTATAATTACTAAAATTCTATACAAAATAAAATAATGTCACTGCATGATTCTTAAACAAGTTCCAATCGCTTCATTTCTTTTAACAACTCTACACCCATTTTCGCAGGAGAGCGGGTGACGATAACATTCGCTTTTTCTAAAGCTTTAATTTTGTCCATGGCACCTCCCTTGCCACCTGATATGATTGCCCCAGCATGTCCCATGCGTCTACCTGGAGGTGCTGTCAAACCAGCAATGAATGATACCACTGGTTTAGCCTTCTGACCCTGAACAAATTTACACAGTTAATAATATAATATCAAGTTTAAAGTATATGGCACACATTTCTAACAACACAAAAATCCATCATATTCAAGACTACTTATAATGTTGATAATTTTTCTAATAATGAGTTTCTAAATTAATTTAATAGTATGGAATAAAATGATTTTAGTAATGTAACCATAAAATGCAATACTTTTAAAATTGAATATAATGCTTGACATGTTATAAAAACAAAAGTAACCTTGTTGTAGTTTCTTTCTTTACCTTGGTCTGTCAAAACAAAAAATAACAACTTAACAAATATTATAAAATCAATTAAAGACCAAACCTAACAAAAAATAATATAAAAGGAAATACATGTATACTTATAAACAGATTTCTTATGTTTTAAAATTAAATTTGTGTTAAATCAGCAGGAATCCTTGGATAGGATTTAATAAAATACTTGCATTCTTAAAATTTTAGTTGAATGTAAGGTTTGTCTTCTCTATTAAATAGTTATTTTATGTATAAAAATATATTTTAAAACTTACGGTGTTGTTCTGGATGAGATATTCCGATGCTAACTCTTCTGCATTACCACCTATCTCTCCAATAAGAATGATTCCCTTAGTGTTAGGATCACCAAGAAACACTTCTAAGCAATCAATAAAGTCTGTTCCATTGAAAGGATCACCACCAATACCAACACATAGTGTTTGGCCCAAGCCAGTCTGAAATAAAGATTTAATTTAATTTTTCGATTTATTGACTTTTTATATAATTTTGATGGCTTGATTTTAGACATTGATATTAGATAAAAGTATCTCTAGTTCAATCAAGAACTACCAACACAATCTATTTTTCCTGCCATTGTTTCATCATTTCTTTAAGCATTTTAATTTTATTAACAACACTATCAATAGTTACACATATAATTTAAATTCATACATCTAAAATCTTCAATCTACTAGAAATTTATTTAATATGTTTTATTTTAATCCATACCTATGTTAAGTGTAACAAACAATGCAGTGTTACATAATGTAATTAATGTGGTGAACTCAGTCATGGTTTATATAATATGCAGTTCAAGTTTGCAAGCCATTTCCCAGATTGCATATTAAATATATATTTCTTAAGTTTTCACCTTTTATGAGTCATAATGTGCAGTTTAGTAAAACTGAATGATTAATTTGTTTCCACAATATTTCCCCAAACTGTGGTTTGGTTATTAGAAGTCATATTTTATGTAATAATGTCTAATGATGCATTCACTTCATTTATTTGATTATTATATAATACTTCTTAGGATCAAAATGTTACCATATTTTTTTAACATTAGATATAAATATCTTATAATTAAGATCTCTTACTATTGTTGTCTGATGTACAGCCTCATAGGTAAGTGTACCGGATCGGGAAACAACTCCAATACATCCAGACTTATGCACAGCTGCTGGCATGATACCAATCTTGCACTTCTCAGGTGCTATAATACCAGGACAGTTAGGGCCTACCAGCCTGGTCTTGTTCTGCCGGAGTAAGGCATGTTTCACACGAACCATATCCTATAATTTACAAAAAAACACATATTAAACCAAAGCCATTACAACAAAATTTTATCGATCATAAATTGATACATTGACAAAGATTCAATTAAATTTTTTAGTAGTTATGAGTCAAACATTATTGAAGATTTCAATTAAGAGAATGCAACAATTACATTAATAAGACAAATAGATTACATGTTGAGGTACTCCTTCTGTGATGCACACAACTAAAGGAACTTCAGCTTCAATAGCTTCCATAATGGCTCCAGCTGCAGCTGGGGGTGGTACATAGATGACAGATGCATGGGCACCAGTTTTCTCTTTTGCCTCTTTCACAGTTGCAAAAACTGGCTTACCCAGATGTTCTGTTCCAGCTTTTTTTGGCGATACACCACCAACAACATTAGTTCCATAATCAAGCGCCTGTTGACTATGGAATGTTCCTTGTTTGCCAGTAAACCCCTGCACTATGACTTTAGTTTCTTTTGTGAGTATTAAGTTTTTTCTTGTCTCAGTATACTGAGACTGAAATCTGATGTTTCCAAGCTTAAAACCATCTGAAAAAAATGTTTTAGTTAGTAATAATCAATTTCTTAGTTTACTATTTATAACATAATTGATTAACAAAAAAATATAGTATACCTATGTATAATAGTAACTTCTTATTAGTAGCAAAAAATAAAAGATCCAGTAGCACAGATTGACTATAACATTTTCAGATTTTTAAGATAAGCCCTTTTATAAAGTTTTATATCAATCGACGTAAACATCTAAGATGCTTTATAAATCAGTAGCAGGAATTGGAGGTTTGTGAGGAGGGAGGGGTATAGTTATCACCCCAAACTATTCGAGCCAAAATATGCTATGATTAAAAATAAATGCACACCAAGAAAGATAAGGTATATTTATCAAAGGTTGAAGTGCAGTACATATTTAAATCAAATACATGTTATCAGTTACCTTTTTAATATCAATTTGTAAATTAAACTATATTAAAAAAAACAACATAATTTTTATTTTTACCAAACGTATATACGTAACATTACTCATGACTAAATTTATAAATGTACTTGAGCTAGCCCCTTAGTACTGGAGTTCAATTTTTTACAATACAGGATAGATACTCACGTTTTATACTATATTAAATGTCTGATCAATGTACGCGAATTAGTCAACATTGATCATTGAACAAGGTTAATCAGTAAAGCTAAAAAGCGAAGGCTACGGAAAGTACTGAGAGGAAACTCAAAAGGATATATTAATATGACATTTTAAAATATAACCATCTATTATCCAACTAATATATATTTTTATTTTATAATTACCTTTACAGCGAGAAAGAATCCGGAACGGGACAGCCATTATTTTATATGAAGAAAAGATAATTATTAAAAATTTATCTACTGACACTGACAACCACAGCCATTACGTAACGACGTGATTTAGGATATAGACAATAATAATATTTTTAGAGTATAGACTATAAACTACAAAACTGGGTCTTTAGAGTTGTCATACAAGAGAATATATATTATATTATATTCATATCAAATCAATTCAAACTCATTTAGAAATTCAGGAAACACAATGTACATTTGGCAAAAAAAAATTGCATAAATGCTTCTTATTTTACATTTACTGCCAGTTCATAAGGGCCTAGAACGGAATAGAAGAACTGCCAATAAACTCTCCGCCACTCTTTTTAAAAGCCAAGTTTTTTGTTTTACAAAATGTGTACAATTTGTATCAGGAGCTGCAACCATTACACCATGTTCCACATTAAATCTTTAAGTAATTATTGGTAAATTATTAATAAAAACGAAGGTTTATTCTCTATCAGCAGGAGGCATGGTGAAATATGAGCACGCACTTACATTCTCGTGGGAACATCACGCAAATACATAGTCGAAATAACTAACATCACCGCATACACGAATTCATTATTCAAGTACGTCCAATCACCTCAAGTAGCACCTATTCACGAGTATGACCAGCCATCGGGTGCCTCGGCCGATTTTACTGCTGCTGAAAAATCTGCGTTTACTACGCAGATATTTTTTATTCATTAAATTATCAGTAGCACATAAACAGCGTTATTAAATGTCTTGAAATGCCAAGAGTAGCAGAAATAAAAGATCTAGGGGTCCATTTAAACGTAGAATTAAATTTTCGGGAACACATAAAAATAATTTGTAGAAAACCTTATAGGAATTAAGAGTTTATTTTTCGTATAGCCAAAGGTTTTTCAAATATAAAAGTGGTAATGGCATTGTATAATGCACTTGTTAGGGGCCTCTTGGAATGTAACTATTATGATTTGGGCCCCACAAGAAAAAAATATTCTCTCATGGTGGAACGTATTCAAAATAAATTTACGAGATACATTTTCATGAGGTTGTATGGAGTGTACCCATTTTATCCAGTAACGTATCCAACTTTGTTTGTCTTGAATATGGTAGGATATACCTCTAACAGTAAAGACCTTACTATCTCATTTAATTTTTTAAAGTCCTAAGAGTTAAAGTATATAATGCGGAAATGTTGGAGAGACTGGGGTTGCGTGTGCCAAATAACCACACTCGGCGTGGTAAGCGATCTCAATTGCTGGCAGTGCCTTGGGCGCTTACGAACTTATTCACGCGTAAATGGTGCTTCCATTTACGCGTGTCTTGCGCAACCTTAATATTATTGCGTGTGAGCCAGATGTATTTAGTTGCACAGTGGCTGAATTAACAAAAATTTCATTTTCAATTTTTTCAATTTCATTAATTATTAAATGGTTTAGGTTTTAATTTATACTTGTTATGTTTATATTATGTTTTTAGTTTAGTTTTCTATTGTATTAGTATTAAGTTACTGTAAAAATAGGAAATACGGAAATAAATAATATTTTATGTGTAAAGAAAACACTATGGCTTCCGACGTGACGTTCAAATGCTTCACACAAAAATTTCCGCAATGATTTACTTGACTTCTTGAATAAAATACCAAGTGCCTTAAAATATTTTCCTATAACATCTTCATCGGCAACACACTGAGTCCACATCTGCTTTTAGTTGAATTACATAAAATTAATAATTGCAATTACAATGATACTACAACATATTCTATATATTCCCTTCTTGGTAATAAAAAAGTTGCTATTTCTGTTAGTTAACTAAAGTATCTATATAAAAATTATGAAATCAATAATACATAAATAATCAGTCTCTCAATAGTAATGGTTTATTAAAGTTCTTGTAAGAGATGTTCATTTATAGATTTAAAAAAAAAAGATATTAGAAATAGAAAATTATTACATAAAAATGAAATTGTTTACAACAAATTACAATAAATAACTTTACATTTGGACAGCATCCTGGTTTATTTAATCTGGAATAATATAATCGCAAATAAGTCATAGTTTGCGATCATTTAATAAAAAATATATAAATCAGTCTTTACAAACTAGTCTGTGGTTCAGGCACAGGTAAGGCTATAGACTTGTGTGGAAGTACTTGATCGTTCACATTGAGTTCATCTTTGACTATTACTCCATCAAGCACTGTGCAATTCTCCATTCTGACCCAACGAGCCACAACTGACCGCCGACCAATAAGACATCCATCAAGCCAAGCATGATGCCTTACACAAGCACCACGTAATAATGTGGTGCGTTTTATACACACCCCTAGAAAATAAAATAAAATATTGTCATAACATTTTATATGTATTTCATCATACAAACCTATCTAAGGTGTTTCAAATATTTTAAATAGTAATTTGGAATTTTACATGAAAGTTGTATCAAAACTAATGACTTAAATTTGCATAGTATGAAGACATCTGCAACCGGTTTGGTATTGGATACCATTTTCTGTTAAATATAATAAAATTCCTTAAAATAAAATCTATATTTACCATCTTCAATAACTACGTCAGGGCCTATGGTAACATTGGGTCCTATACAACAACCTTTGCCTATAGTTGCCGTGGAATCAAGCGAAACATTACCAACCACTTCTATACAATTTTTACTTTTAAGATGGAGGCACATTCCTTAAATATAAATATCGCATTTAAAACTATAGCAATTTCTTTTTTGTATTTGCTAAATTAATAATTGATATTATAGTTGGGTAGCTTTACTATTGCCTACTAAAATAAATGATTTGGTGGATAGATGAGATTTGGGAATATTCAAAGATCAGTTTTTTTAAGTCTATTTGGTATGAGGGTGTGCAATTATTTAATCAACAACGATCTAAAATTCACAATATTAGTGTGTTTGACAAATTCAAAAAGGCAGTAAAGATGCATGTTAGAGTGAACACAGTTGACTGAAATTGAGACGGCTAATGACGACGTGTATCTCGCTCGTATATATTAAGTTTCTCATGTAAATAAAGTTTTTTTTTGTAATGAGAAATAAAGTCCATCTTTAAACACAAAAACTATATCAGAGTAGAATAGAATATATTCTATAAAGGGTCATAAATATAATTACATTCTAAGGCTGAAGATGTCAAAATTTAATTTCCTCTTGTTCCTTATTTATATTAACCGTATCAGTGAGCTGGGTCTCAAAGGAGACATCTCCCTTTATGCAGATGATACAAGTCTCTTTTACTTTGGAAACTCGGTCGAAGCTTTTATAGCCGACGCGACGCTCAAAACGATATAAATCTCTTACATGAGTGGTTTCAGTCAAATCTTTTAACTATTAATATTACAAAAACAAATTATGTTATTTTTGCAGCAAAAAATAAAAAAATAAATAATAATTTCGAACTTAAAATAGACGAAATACAACTTGAACGAAAAACTAAAGAAAAATATCGGACTTATTTTGGACAGTAACCTAACTTTGAAGCCACACCTGGAAACAAAAATAATGAACATAAAACAAACGTACATATACTACACTTGTATTCTAATACGTAAAATATTAAATAAGGAAATTCATTCCAATATATCATTTGTAACAAAACAACAGACACGAAAGATTAACTTAAGACGCGCTAGTTACTTGGTGACGCGCCCTCCTAGAACTAACTATGGAAAAAGAAATCTGGAGTTTGAGGATGTTACAATTAAGTTAACATCGGTTATAAAAGGAGAACAAATTTATGCTCGGTTCAAAAAGCTACTTAAAGCTCACACAGTCAATACATATAAATAAGTGAATAATATATATATAAAAATAAAGCAATCCACCCTATGTAGATATACACTGCTTAAGTTTAAATATTAATTAGTAAGTACTTCTAATAGACAAAAACAAATAAAACCCAATACATAAAATGTTTTATAAACCCATATACATCATATGAATGTATTTACCTAAAATATCTAATTAGAACAATAAACTAAAAATAAAATAGTCTTATTAAAATATAAAAAGTAATTAATATAAACCTGTTATGTCAGACTATGCCATCAATGCCACATCTAGTAATAAATCCAATCCGAACATCTATGTTTTTGCTTGGTTGACCGTCGAGGTTATTATGTCTACCTACATTTTTTGTTTTGTAAATTTTATATATGTACCTACATCTGTGCGTTCTACTAATAATTATTAATCTAAGTTTACAATGATTTCTCAGTAAGCGAATTGTTGTACATAATTCATATGAGAAATAAAGTTATTCGAACCTTAACCTTAATAAGCCCTTAGCATGACTTTTACAAAGCATAATATATTATATTAAATTTTAATTAATTGCGCTAAGAAAAGTAAACACAAAATTAGATGCATGGATTCTTTAGGTAACTAACCAGTATGACTAGAAACATTAAAAAGAAAGTGAAGAAATTAATGAGGTTACTTTCTGCAGTCTTTACAGTTTCTGTAGAATTTTTTATTTTATTAGTTTCACTAAGTTTCACTTTTCTCGTACTTGGCGGAGTTTCGGTAAAAATATTAATAACAGTATTAATATTAGAAACGCCGATGTTATATTGCTCAGACATTTTTATATGAATAAATAAGTAGAGAAATAACAATTAAGATTTTTTGTATTTACAATGTTGGTTGCGATAAGCGATTCACGAAAGCTCAAAATGGCGCTGGCGGTCTTAAACTTTTGCCGGTTCTGTCACAATGTCAATAGTCATAATTGTGAATTCAATTGTCAATTTGCAGTGTGAACAGTGCGAAATTAAATTTTACCGTAAAATTCAAATTTATTTGATTGCATGCTGCAAAACAAAAGATTTTTTTTATTAGGATGTTTATTTGATATACCTATTCCTGGAATCACCCAATAGAATACTTATTTCCTACATAGTGAAATAAAACAAAAACCAGTGTTGGCGTAGTGGCTTCAGTGTGCAGCTTCAGACCTAAAGTCGTCGGTTCGATTCCCTGGCGTGCAAATGGTTCGACTATATGCGCAACATCGAGAGGAAACCGGCGTATAAAATTCAAGAATCGACGATATGTGTCAGGCAGAAAGTAAGACCTACTTGTCTAAGAAACAATAATGATCAAAGAAACGGACGCAGATGCTGATATTTATTTTTCCAGAGCACGGAAACCGATTCTCTATAATTATTACATTGAGAAGCAACCAATCCCAAAAGTAGCAGAAATAAAAGATCTAGGGATACATTTTCATGAGGTTGTATGGAGTGTAACCATTTTATCCAGTAACGTATCCAACTTTGTTTTTCTTGGATATGGTAGGATAAAACTAGTTAGAGGTAAAGACCTATCTCATTTAATTTTTTTAATGTCCTTAGAGTTAATATAATAATATAATAAGTATATAATGCGGAAATGTACACTCGGCGTGGTAAGCGATCTCAATTGCTGGCAGTGCCTCTGGCGCTTACGAACTTATTCAGAGAAGCACCATTTACGCGTGTCTTGCGCAACCTTAATATTATTGCGTGTGAGCCAGATGTATTTAGTTGCACACTGGCTGAATTAACAAAAATTTCATTAATTATTAAATGGTTTAGGTTTTAAGTATTTACTTGTTATGTTTATATTATGTTTTTAGTTTAGTTTTCTATTGTATTTGTATTAAGTTACTGTAAAAATAGGAAATAAATAATATTTTATGTGTAAAGAAAACACTATGGCTTCTGACGTGACGTTCAAATGCTTCACACAAAAATTTCCGCAATGATTTACTTGACTTCTTGAATAAAATACCAAGTGCCTTAAAATATTTTCCTATAACATCTTTATCGGCAACACACTGAGTCCACATCTGCTTTTAGTTGAGAGTTAAATAAGAGTGAATAATAAATCCAACACTTCTAATACAAATGAACTTTATTTAAAAAAATAATTACATAAAATTAATAATTGTAATTACAATCATACTACACATATTCCCTTCTTGGTAATAAAAAAGTTGCTGTTGTATCTATATAAAAATAATTTTCGGAATGTTTAAACTTATATTGCAGTTTTTAGCTGATAAAAATTCAAATATATTTTTATTTACCTTTATTTGTACTTATTATGTATTAAATTATAATTCTGAAGCTGGAACTTGCACATTATGAAATCAATAATACACAATTAATCAGTCTGTCAATAGTAATGGTTTATTAAAGAGAACTTGTAAGAGATTTTCATTTATAGATTTAAAACAAAAAAGATATTAGAAATAGAAAATTATTATATAAAAATAAAATTGTTTACAACAAATTAGAATAAATAATTTTAGATTTAGAATCTGGAATAATGTAATCGCAAGTAAGTCAGAGTTTGCGATCATTTAATAAAAAATATAAAACATCAGTCTTTACATAATAATCTGTGGTTCAGGCACAGATAAGGCTATAGACTTGTGTGGAAGTACTTGACCTCCATTGACATAGAGTTCATCTTTGACTATAACATCTTCACCAAGCACTGTGCAATTCTCCATTCTGACCCAGCGACCCACAACTGACCGCCAACCTACAATACACCCATCAAGCCAAGCATGCTGCCTTACACAAGCACCACGTAATATTGTGGTGCGTTTTATACACGCCCCTAGAAAATAAAAAAAAATATCGTCATATTCTTTTATAAATATTTATTTATTTCGTAATCCTACAGCTAACATAAATTATACATAATTCAAACAAATACACTGAAAATATAGCCAAAGATGCCATCATACATTTTTACTACAAAAAGGTTCAAAGATTTACAAAAGGGAACAAACAAACAAACAAAAAGTATTCAATACATTTAACTAAGTGTGTTCAATTTATTTAACTAAGCCTAATTTGGTTGTGTTGTGTGATAAAAGTGAGGGTATGTATAATGTACGTGATAATATTTTATTTTATTATAACTAAAGTTAATTTTTTTTTTTCTGGTGAATGTTATCTTCACACATTTTGAAGTATTAACCGATATTCGATTTTGTGTAAATAATATGTGTAATACAAAGGTTATTCAAGTCAGCCTGGATGTGTTCTTTGTTTATTTTTAAGTACATATATCTTTTTATCATCCGCGAACATAAGGTAATTAGAATCTTTAATGCTGCTATTTATGTCATAAAGATATGCATTGGATAACAGGGGATGCAGTATAGATCCTTGAGGAACTCCTGAACTTATATGAACAAAGTCACTTATTACACTGCCAACCGCAACCTCCTGTCTACGATTTGTTATATATGAACAAAACCAACGATGAATGTTACCACGTATCCCAGCATCCATACTTTATAAGCACCATCCATACAAGAGATGTTATGGATATGATTTCAGATCTGGATATGGATACGGATATAGGAATAAAATTATATCGGTTTCGGATACGGTTGCGGATATGTAATTATTTCCGATTATCCGATAGTTTCGGGTAGTTTCGGTTACGGTTCTTGAAATAAAGTAAAATATAAACACAAGTAGTATGTAATAATTTAGTTTTATATATAGGTTTTATTTAAGTCTAGGTTATCAGTTAGTATTATAATCGGTCATATAGGTAAGTAATTATTAGTAAAAATTATTATAAAACTAACTACTTATTAAAATAAAATAGCTATGCAAAAAAACATTTAGCTTTATACATTGCACATTTAAACTTATAACATATTAAATTTTTTCATTATTACGTTATGGGTTAAGGTTATGGAGCTCCATAACATACCTGATCCATACTTTGTAGTAGATAGTTCGTGAACACGGTTAAGTTGGTTATCGTAGAACGTTTATTGATAAAACTGTGCTGTTCATTTGGAATTGAATTACTTATTATATTATAGATGGCTTTATAAATTATTTTTTCAAAGACTTTACTGAAAGTGTTAAGTATCGATATTGGGCGATAATTTTCAATTCTCAACCGCGAGCCACTCTTATTAATCGGTATTATTTTAGCGACCTTCCATACATCAGGATAAATACCAAATGTGTTCACAGATAGATTCAGTATAATGTACAATGGTTCTGTAATAGTTTGAGCACATTAAAAAAAATAGGTGGTAGTCACACCCAGCTCCTTTATTCGCATTTAATGAATTAGGTATCTTTAATATATCAAATTTGGTTATGTTTAGTTTGCACACTGTTACTTCTGTATTAATCTGAAGGATTTCATGGTATGAAGGTGCTGCTTGTTGAAATACGTTTTCAGAGAAAGTACTGAAACCCGTGCATGCTTCCGATTAATTATTATATGTATTGCTTCCTAATTGCAATCTATTAGGATAGCCAGTGTTATTAATACGTAAGGATTTCAAATATGACCAGATTTTCTTTGGATCTCTCTTTAACGATGTTTTTTTTTGCATATATAAATTAAAACATTTTTTTTGTACTGCGTTCTGTCTTGCACGAAGTAAAGAAAATACATCATTATCTCGTGTGTTTCTTCTTGCTTTCCAACGAGAATGAGCTATTCGTTTGTCTCGAAAGAAGATAGTTTTAGGCACATACTGTTCAATTCCTCGGTGGAGAATTGAGTAAAATTTCTGAACAATTATGTCAATTGTGTCACCTCTCAGTGAGTCATTCCACTCTATGCCGTTAAGATATTCATTGATTTGACAGTAGTTAGTATTCGCGTAGTTGTATCTTGTATCCTTTTTTAATTTAATATTGGGCTTAATAAATTCCTAGACTTTCAGTTCCAGGCATGGATGGCTTCGGTCTTCTTTAACAAGTTAATTGCAAGATTTAAAGACACCTCAATGTTTGTAGGTCTCGTATATTGCCAGAGGAGTTTGCATGAAACATTGTACTGACTGAAGCCTAGGTTTACTGCATGATTCAACAAGATTTGAACCAGCATTTTGTAAATTTACAGTTCCACGCCTAAAGAAGGTGGGATCAAAGGTAGGACCAGCCTATGTGTGGTACCCACATTGGAATCGCCAGCTATAATGTAATGATCGTTTGGGTGTAATTAATAAATATATAGAAGGAAGTCTGTAAAGGCTGCAAGTCTTACAGACCGCAAATCATCTGGTGGTATGTATACAATACATATATGTAGTTCGCGTTTATTGCCTTCATTCGACGCGAGCACGCTGGCGAAAATAGTCAACCAGGTACATTCAACAATGTCGCACGTCCATGCAGTGACTTTTTCGTGCATATCATGAAACCACCGTCCGACGTTTTAGTTGAATTTTTAGAATTCCAATCGAGACGAAGTACGTCATATCGATCATCGCAAAGTTAAGTACATTGTAAAAGCCAGAAGGTAATCACGTTTTCATCACACAAACTTATTTATGGGGTTTCAAATATTTTATATAGTAATTTGGAATTTTCCATGAAAGTTGTTTTAAAAATAACGACTTAAATTTGCATAGTATGAAGACATCTGCAACCGGTTTGTAAGTATAATAAAATTTATATTTACCATCTTCAATAACTACGTCAGGACCTATGGTAACATTGGGTCCTATGCGACAACCTTTGCCTATAGTTGCCGTGGGATCAACCAAAACATTACCAACCACTTCTACACCATTGTATAGTTTACTTGAATTCTTTTGTCTGAGACTGTTTAGATAGAGGCACATTCCTAAAAAATAAATATCACATTTTAAAACTGTTTATCTGTCAAAATTAGATCTTAACATTATAGATGATATCCGATCCTGAATAATAATATTTGATTACTATGCAATATAAAGAAATTATGTAAAAATATATTACGTAAATTGTCATTGCATTTTTTTAAATTGTACCCAGAAAATCAGATCAATTAAAACTGAAAGAAGTCGTTTTTCATATTATTTTTCTATCAGTATAGCCTGTCTCCTCCTTGTTTATTTGGCACATTTTAAATTTGGTGTAACGAGAATGCCAAAGAAAATACAATAACTCTGTGCACTTTTATCCTACAGTGACACACTTATAAGTCAGTTAAACTACCCTCTGGTAGGAGAACTTATAAGATGCAGCTTAACTAACTTCTCGGGAAAAAGCAAATGCTGTTTCTTACATGGTCCTTCGAGCCGGATGTGAACTGGATAGATGGGACTGAGTTAGTCAATAATTAATTCACGTTACTAAAAAACTACTTCAACTACGAGTTGCCTAAAAAAATGCGTTTAACAAGGCTTTCTAAAATATGCAATCCATTACTGCATTTTATTTTCATTTTGAAGTTACCTTTACGATTGCCTACTAAAATAAATGATTTCGTGGAGTGATGAGATTAGGGTAAATTCGAAGATCAGTTTTTTTTTAACTCTATCAGTAGAGTTGCTGGATGGATACGAAGTAACGAAAGTGACGTGAGGAAACGAACGAAAATGTGTTATGTATAACTTCAGTGGTTCAAAAAGGTTTTCGAAAGTCTTACCTGAGCAAATTCAGTAATTCACACCAAAAACGTTTTTAAATATTAGAATTTTGTGCAGGTGAAATACTAATAATATGCTTACTGATCAAGATTGTCAAATGCATTATTAGCATTTGTTCAATCCAGGAGTAGTTTTTAAGAATCACTAAAGAATCCATGCAACTCCGAAGTAATGAAAAGTACATAATTTTGAAAGAAGCTCTTTGTAGAAAACATAGTAAGAAAAATTTAAAATAAATATTAATTTTACATAAACCACCCTATGCTAATAAGTCTTCTAGGTATCTTTAGGTATAGGTATTTGATTCAAATATACCTTAACCACATTACACCAACTATAAGCACTCTTTAACAGTTACCCTAGATATATATTATAAAGATAGTAAATACTAAATACATCTTTATGAAGAAATGTTTAAAGTATACCTTTAAGGAAGTCTTTTGGTTGTCCGACATCCATCCAGAATCCTTGCAGTTCCATAGCATAGAGATGACCATCCTGGGCCATTAATGGAAAAATTTCTTTTTCAATTGAGGTTGGACGTAACTCTATTCTACTTAGAACTGAAGGATTTAATATGTAAATACCTAGAACAAAAACGAAATATATTTTGTGAATGAATGTAAATGTAATAAATATATATTTTTCTAATATTACATTTCAGAATGTGATCATTCTGACTGTAATATTAGACAGAGGCGGAATATAAAATAACAGTTTAAAAGTAATAAGTTACAGGCCCATCGCTTATTAATGGGTATTTTATTATCTTATATATTTTGGTATGTAAAAAATAAATGTTCATTCATAAACTGCAACATAACATTACAAGAACAATATAAATAATTACTGTAATTATTACATTATTTATACAGATTACATATTTTTTAGAAGCTGGTAGTTACAATCAGTATTTCAAATGTGGTGAAATACCTGCATTAATTTTATTAGAAATAAATTCTTGTGGCTTTTCAACAAAACTTTCAATCTCTCCATTTTCCTTATAAAGAACCACACCATATTTTGAAGGCTCCTCAACTTTGGTAACTACTATTGTACCTTCCTGAAAATTATATATAACCACATCAGGAAACTTAATTAAAGATAGACAAAACGAGATATGAGTGAGATAAACAAAACAAGATGCTAAGCAGAGTTTACAATAAAAAAAGAAATAGGGAAAAGATTAGAATTTAACCAGGCTTTATTACCTGCACTTCAAAAAGAAATAGAACTGTTAATATCTGTAGTACATTATTTCTTTTGATAATGAAAAAATTGAAACATACCTTGCCATGGTTCCTGTGGAATTTTGCAAGATCTTTAAAAGGGAATTCACATATTACATCAGAGTTCAGGACAAAAAAGGGTTCTGTACTTGTATTTAATAGTTCTCTGGCTAAAGCCAATGGCCCAGCCGTACCTAAAGGTTCTGTCTCATGTGAGAATGTTAACGAAACACCAAGCTTAGAAACTTGCTCAGTCAATTCCTTCTCCATGTCCTCAGCTCTATATGAGACAGCTAATATTACCTGAAATGTGTAAAATTGATTTTAACTGTACTTATGTATTTAAAAGCATTATTATATGTTGTCTTTATAGTGATAAAAGCTTACCTCATTTACTCCAGCATCAACAAGTGCTTCAATTTGGTGCATAAGTATTGGTTTATTAGCAAACTCTACTAATGGCTTTGGTCTACTTAGTGTTAGGGGTCTTAAACGCGTTCCATAACCGCCCACAAGGATAAGCGCACGAATTTTATCTAACTTCTTATCAGAACCACACATTTCGTCTTTTGTATTATATTTGTTTTGTATTTCAGAATATACGTGGCAAATTTTCTGTTTAGAGTAAAAGTTATCGGAAACAATAAATAAACCAATAAAATCGTTCAACGTACACTCATAACAAAGGTTCACTATATTATTGTATATAATTAATTAATATACTACAAACCACATAAGTGAAGATATCTAAATAATGACAGATTTGAATTGACAAATAGTAATCCAGATCCTATCTGGGAGCTTAGTCAAGATGACATCAGAGTAGTGTATGTAGAAAGTAGCCAACGAGCCAGTAATTTAATGTTATATATTGTGGGATAGTAATCAAATATTATTTTTCATACAATATACCTCAATGTGGTAAATAAAAAAATATTTGAATTTTTATCAGCTAAAATCTGCAATATTAGTTTAAACATTCCGAAAATAATTTTTATTTATAAATTTTATTTATTAACACTTCGTTACATTACAATATTAAAATTGAACATAGTTAAATGAAAAGGAGAGCAACTGGTGGCCTTATCGCTTTCGATCGATCTCTTCCAGGCAACCATTATGAGTGAAGAAAAAAATAATGTATTAAATTACAAGAAGTGCAGATCAGTTTCACGTCAGTTAATAGTTAATACGAATGTTAGGGATACGCTGTGAACAGATAATGTTTGCACAGGCGAAATTTAAAGGAAGATAGAGGAGCTAAGCGCATGGGAATGGGAAGTGAATTCCATAGCCTTACTGCAGAGACCTTAAAGGAATCGCCAAGAAAGGAGGAGTTATGAGATGGGATTTCAAGGGTATAGTTGTCGGAAGAGCGTTAGCTATAGTAATGGGCTCCCAAAAATTGTAAATCATATAATTTAGCATATCCTCGTTTAGATCGGAGGAGCATGAATCAGCGTAGTCCAGTAAAAGCAGGAGGAGAGATTGTGCCAGTGAGGTTTTAGTGCTAAAAGGAAGAAAATTACTTAGAAGTCGAAGAATACTGGAGGCACTGTACAATTTGGAATCGGTAAAGCCGTTTCGGAGGTGTATGGCAATATATGCTGTATTTCAAACTCAAAAAAACCGTTGTATTTAGGTACCGATTCCTTACGTGCATTATAGATCTTAGCAAATTTCACTTAAACTAAACCAGAATGGGTTTAGTTTAAGTGAAATTTGCATGTTTTATTTGAATTTAACAGAAAGCTAGTGCAAAGCCAATTACACAACTATTTAATATCATTTTGTTGGATACCTAGTCACTGTGTGTATCTCTGGAAATGTGAAAGTTGACAGTTTGGCTGTTAGTGCTACCGTGACGTATATCCGTACAAGAATGTTGGCCATGATCTTGCCCGGCATATTATATCTCCACCAATCGTGGAACATGTGTTGGGAAGAGAACGGCCAGATTAAGGGACGTTTCTTGTATGCTATACAGTTCCATTCCCAAGAAGCCATGGTTTGCCAAATTGTCATTTGGTAAAACTGCCACTTCTACTATAATCCGTATGCGTCTGGGACATAATAGCCTTCCAATTCATTTGTACAAACTTGGTATCGTAACTAGTACCTCCTGTGAGTGTGGCGAGAGCTATTCTGACTTGAATCATGATTTTTTTTTCTTGTCCTAAGTATGACCTTTCTTATTTATTTACTTTATTTATTTATTAACACTTCTTTGCATTACATAAAATATTAAACATAATTTCATGAAAAGCACCTGGCGGCCTTATCGCTTTCGAGCGATTTCTTTCAGATAACCACTGTGCTTATAGGAAAAAAAACATGGATTAAATTACATGAGGTAGGCAAGAAGCGCAAAAATACATATTACAAAAACATTAAGAAGAAAAAAAACACATATTAAATTCATTTTTTTCCTTATACTTACATGTATACTTCCTTAGTTTCTCTGTCTATTCCCCTTCCTACCAATATTTTTACTTCTTCAAGATTTAAATCCCCTTGTATATAATAATATAAGTATGTTTATTGTAAATAATAATATTAAACTATAATTTTGATTTCTTTTTCCCCTTATGTAATTATTCTGATTTTATTGCAATTTTATTCCGTTTTCAATCATTTATGTCGCGATAAGTTTCCTTCGTTTTTTATTATGATGCATAAACTGTAAATAATTAATACAACGAAGTATAAAAATCCCATACTTGACGCTGGCTAATGCACAAATCGAGCCAGAGGCCAGAGCCAAAAGGAAAAAAAAAAAACCGGCAAAAATATATGACCGCTGTTTTGAGTTTTCGTGAACCGCAACCAACATTTTATACACAAATAATCTTAATTGTTATTTCTCTGGTCTCTATTTTACTTATTCATATAAAAATGTCTAAGCGAAATAGCGTCGGCGCTACCACTAATAATACTCTTTTTAATTATTTTACCAAAACTCCGCCTAGTACGAAGAAAGTGAAACTTAGTGTAACTAATGAAATAAAAACTTCTACAGAAACTGTACAGACTACAGAAAGTAAGATCACTAATTTCTTCACTTTATTTTTATTGGTTCTAGACAAACTGGTTAGTTACCTACAGAATCCATGCATCTAATCGTGTGGTGTTTACTTTTCTTAGCACAGTTGAATAAGGTCTTAATATATACTTTATGAAAGTCATGCATATACTTTATAAAAGCCCTTAGGGCTTATTTTTATGTCTTCAGGCTTTGAATATAATTTATTTATGTTGCAGACAAAAAGAGAGAACGGCAAAACTCACCCTCTCCAAGAAAAGACAATAATAATCACACAGATGATGAATCTCCAATTGCACCAAAGAAAAGAAAAAGAATCCGTCTTAATCCTAGTGATACTGATGATTCTGATACCGAAAACAAAGGTAAAATTTTCTTTATTATTTTGCTACATCATCTAATTTTACAATTATGTATAATAATGTTGTCTCCCGATAGTTGTTAAGACCTTATAAGCAAACTAATGGTGAGAAAAACTTGTCTTCTATTTCTTAGTTATCTCCATTTGAAATAACACTCATTTGTTTAAATTTCCAGAAGATAATAACATAAAAACAAAGAAAAATACTTCACTAGAAAAGAAATTGCAAGAAAGTTTTCAATATGACCCTTCTGATACACCAAAAAGTAAAACTAAGAAGACCCCAGTTGCGTAAGTTTAATTAAATATTAAACATCAATATGGGATATATGTTGTTGATATGTATAGCCATGGTGATTTTTAATTGATTATATTTAGTATTTTCCTTTTTATTTCTATGTGTATATTACTTTTTTTGTAGAATACAAGTTAAAACCGAGTCTCAAGAATCACCAGTTATTGCCGAGGAAGGTGATTGGGTTCATTGCAAACTAGACTGGCTCAAGCCAGATAAAATCAAGGATGCCAAGGGACGTAGGCCAGACCATCCAGAATATGAATCAACCACACTTTACGTACCTAAGGCATTTATGAAGACTCAGACTCCGGTATTTAAGCTTACATTGATGTGAAAATTGTGATATTTATCTATAATGTTATAATTATCAATTGAATTGTTTTTATTTTGAATACATTTCAATTGAAAAGGAAAAATAAAAACAATTTTATTACCTGGGTTGAGAAGTAAATATATATTAAAACCTTGAACTAATCGCTAAATTAGATTATAAAAATAACAGTGGCCCTACAAGCCTTTGTCTAGGCCTCTGATTACTGTATCAGTTTTGTCATTTTGATTTCATTAGATAAGTAGGTGATCAGCTCAGACGCACTCTGAAGCCGTTAGTTTGACACTATTTATTTAAGTTGGAATTTATTAAATGACTTTTAGTTTGGGAAAATTTTGTCATACTCCCTTAATTAGGCACATGGTAGGAAGCCTAAATAAATAATTTTTAATCACATAGTTGGTTAAAAAAAGATGTGTGAAAGGCAATTCAGTTTTTTTAAGTTTCTTATTTTTTCTCAGTTTTGTCTGATTTTATACTAAAACTGTTTTTTTTTCGGACTTTCGATGGAAAGTAGTAAGCGTATGTACCACCTATACACTTAAATTATTTATATTTATTTCTTATTAAAAAAGAGTCTCATACCTAACATAATTTAACAATCAAGTTTTATTTTAGGCTCATAGACAGTGGTGGGAGTTAAAATCAGCGCACTATGATTGTGTACTTTTCTTCAAAGTGGGAAAGTTCTATGAGTTGTATCATATGGATGCCGTTGTAGGTGTCAATGAACTAGGATTCTCTTACATGAAGGTAAAGTAATATTCTATACATTAAAATTCCCTTTTAAGCTTCCAATCATTCTTAATAGGCATAGGTCAGCCGTTAGTACCTGACACAGACCCTCAATTTCCTCATAATATTTTCTTTAACCATAAAATTTCATTGCTGCATAGCCACATTCTATCAGACCGGGCTTGCTTTTGTAGTTGGGAGCTAGGAGAGATCGGGTCCGTTGCTTGCAGGGCATAAGCATAAATTTTGATGTTCATGTGCTTCAGCCATTTTTTTTTTTTGTGGGGAAATACGTTACGCATACCCTCCCGCGGCACGGTTGCCTGTGAAGGGTTATGTGGAACTCGCCACTGCATTCCCACAAAACCCGACGGAGCCACCAACAATCGCCCGAGGCAGGACACGGTAGCAGCTTAGCCTTGTCCGCATCCAGCCACGCGATCAGCCGTTAAAACTCCCGGTGCTCTGCGGCCATGAATGATGTGCTTCAGCCACTAGGCCAACACTGCTTTACAAGAAATTTGTATTAAGCTCAAACTAAGTTGGTGTGTTAATTGTCAAAATTTAAGTAATCCGTAAACTTCTAACTTTTAGGGTGAATTTGCCCATTCGGGGTTTCCTGAAAGTGCATACGCGCGAATGTCTTCAACTTTAGTGTCTAAGGGATATAAAGTAGCGCGAGTTGAACAAACAGAGACCCCTGAAATGATGCAGGATAGATGTAAACGAGGTACGCAATTATTATAACTAAATAGTATTTTAAATAATTACCGTTTTTTTTAATCTTAATCACAAAAGATGTTTTTAAATGTCTTAAAAAAATACTTTAATACATTCAGTCTAAGTTCATTCTTACGGGTGTCATCTACCGTCTGTCAAAAATTTAATTACCCTATATTCTGATTTCTCATTCCGTAGAGAATGGTAAAAATTCTACATTTTTATGTAGAATGCTGACAAGTGTTGCTACTAAAAAAGCTCTCCACCCAGAAAGGGACAAATTTGTCCCATTTGAGGGAATAAAAAATAAGTTTTACCTACAATAATGTCAATCTAAATATGTACTTACTAATTAAGTGAGGGCCAGCGGTGAATCCCACAAAAACAAAATGTATTTAAATACTTTAATTAAATTTTTACAATAATTGGTAACTTAACTGAATATCACAATTAAGTCGGCCCGTTAGCTGCACGACAATTATCTATATTATAATACCGGTCCGTTTTTAGGTATCCGGTCAAAAGCCTCTTATTTTAAACTTATCTAATTGAGAATCGACCGGCCCGATATGAGTAGTCCGATCAAAGCTGCTGGTATAAGTTGTCCATCTCCTTTTTACGGTGTTGCGTCAGAGGGGTACCGGTATTAGTTTTGCGGGGTAAAGGGAGTGCATTGGAAATGTAGCATAAAAAATGTAGCATAAAAAATCAAAATAAATTGCTGTTCGTTTGTCTCGCTAAAGCTCGAGGTTGGCTGGACCGATTTGGCTAATTATGATATGTATTTGTGGGTGTTCAGGAAATAATAATGTTAGCGATAAGGCCGCCCGCTGCCTTATAACTTTTGAAACCTGTTTTTTTTATTTTTGTTATGTGTATGTTTTTGAATAAGGTAATAAAGTATACATAAATAAATAATAAAAGTAAAAACTACCTTTCAAGTTTTCAATAAACACTATAAAAAATATAATAAGCCATAAATATTTCCCAAATTTGACGTCTTTTTAGAAATAAAAAATTGATGCCTTCATGAATTTGTTTCATAGCTTTAGGTTTGAGGTCTAATCTCTTTGGTCTGTTAATAAGTTTCGACACAAATATATGTAGATGATAAGTTCAGTTTATCTAGTCATGTATAAATATCTCAATTTCTACATAGAACAAACAACAAGTAAGTATGACAAAGTGGTCCGTCGTGAGATTTGTCAAGTGTCTCTGAGAGGGGCACAAGTTTGCGGCCTTCAAGACAATGGCCCTTCGGAGTCGAACTCGCCATTTATGATGGCTGTCGCTGAAGAGGTACATTTTTATTACTTTTCTTTTTTTATGTAAAGGAACAAATAGGCAAGACGCTCATATGATGTTTTTATTGCATTTGTATAGATAATTAATATAATAGATTAATTCTATACAAATATATGAATAGAATTAATAGATTTGTTATATTTTTATTAACAATTATAAATCAGACATTATTTTTATAATAAAAAAGTATTATTTTTTTATTCATAGAACTTTACTACCACGTCAAACATAATGCTATATCTACAGTATATGTTACAACCATATTTTTTCTAAAATATATGACAATTTTGGTTAACATAAATATTACAAAAAATTATATACATATAACAAATAAAAATACTTGGTTTTTTTGCTAAGCAAAAAACTTTTCTTTCTTTAATCTTTTCTGTTGTTTTGGTATCTTTGAGTCAATTAATACAAGAGTACACTATGCAATTATGTTTAAAGGGTTCACATAATCAAAGTTTGTGAATAAGCTAATTTTCATACGTAATCAGCGTGTCAATATCCACTAACAGAAAATTAAAAACAATAGCATTAAAAAAAAATGGACTATTACGAGACGGAAGCCCGGAAGTGGGGCATAACCCTCATGACATGGCTGTTACAGCTCCTTGACAACCTGCCCTTGCCAAATGGGGTATGGGTGACACAAATTTCTGTATTTTTTTGATAATTTTTATTTAAGCGAGAAGGGGATTGTTGTTTTAATTACGTCATCTCTTCTAAGATAGTTCAAGTATATTTCTCATATTTCAGGAAAACAATGGAATAAGTACATACGGTGTATGTTTTGTTGATACGTCTATTGGTCAATTCCACATCGGTCAGTTTAAAGACGATAAACACTCTTCGAGGCTGCTCACAACTCTTGCGCATTTTCCGCCTGCTTTGGTAAGATTTCTTCGATTTTAGATATTTTTATTGGAATAAAATTCTTGCTCGATTTCAAAATAAATTAAACAAATCTAGATCATAATAGTGTTGTTGCAATACGGAACAGCGGTTCATAAAACTATTTGTACAATACAAATAAATTTTGATTTTATTAGATTATCTCCGATCGCAAGTCATGTACAGCACGAACAAGCAAACTTCTGTCCACACATTGTCATAGTGCGAGAAGGGAGACGTTAAATATGGCGCCACCAGAGAAAACGCTGAAATTGTTAGCCGAAAAATATTATAGGACGAATGAAAATGGTCAGTGGCCGGAGGGGATCTTGCAGTTTTTACATGAAGGTAGATAAAATGTTGTTATTAACTTATTATAAGATTACTTTATCTTATACTTTGTGGAACCAGCTGCCCACTGAAGTATTTCCGAACCAATTCGACTAAAGGTCTTTCAAGAAGCGTACCAATTCTTTAATTTAAAAAAAAATACTCATAATTTCATACGATGCACTGTAAATTAAGAAAAATAACATATAAACGTACATTTATTTAATAATTCAGCGTTGAAAGTGCTTTCGTGCAAATAAGAAAAATATTTTTAGTAAAAAAATTGTATAGTTTGTAATAGTTTAAGTTTCTTTTACACTTCGGACATTTGGTCACCTCTGTGAATGGAGGGAGGGATTTTTACATGACAAATAAAAAAAATATTAAAAACAATCCAAGTAGATTTAAAAACAGAACAAAGATCAAATGAAAAATCTGAAGAAATTAAAAATTGTAACCAATTTAAATTCGTCGCATCGTCATGAATTTTAGACGTATTTGTTTAAATATACACATATATACAAAATTTCGGTAAAAGCTATTTCACTTTTTACTTTTTTGGCCGCCATTATATGTGGCGTACCCCAAAGAGGTATTAGATGGTTTTCGTCAACTCATTCACAATAAACATTCGCTTGCCCGGGAAGCACGTCGTAACAGGAAAATCTATTTTCTTTCAGATTACCTATATAAAAATACCTAAAGAAAAAACTATATGAAATGTACTTAATATCTAAGTAAGGTAATATTACTTTAAAAAATTACAAATTATACAAAAAATCTGAAACAATTCAGTAGTAATAGTTATTTACGACTGTTCCCCGGGGTAAGCGAATTATCCATGGATAACAAATTCCTTTTGTACTAATATAACGTAGGTATAAAATCAAACGTGAAAAAATAAAACCGCTCACCACCGCGTTTGCGTAAAGTGTTAAAGTGAAAAACATTAACATTATGGATTCCGTATTAGTATAGTATATTTTAAATACATATGTAGTCTGTAAGTCTGTGTAGTTTTTTTCGTCACTGCGTAAAGTGTACGTTTAAGGTCAAAGCACACATCAACTCGAAAAGGTATCGTCACCGTATCACTTCGAGCCGTTCAGTATTGTTTGTATGAAACTCCTATAATCGGAATCTTAAAGTAATCGCGTCGCCTCGAAACAGGCTGTGAACTGCGATGCGGTGCGTGGTCAACTTTTCTGACTATCTTTTCAACGCATTTTCGCGCTTACGGCTCGCCGTACCCGAACTCGAGTTTCTTCGTCCACCCTTCCCCTTCTCCCGCGACATTCCTGCCGAAACCGAGCCGCAAGCGTGGCGTTGTCTAGCCGTAGCCGAGTAAACGTACCTGAGCTGATGATACGCTTTGGTCACGTGCATACGTTAGGTTGACGACGGGGCGATACCTTTCCGAGTTGATATGTGTAAAGAACACAGCAAAGACCTTTAGAGCGTTTAGAAACTTAATTTTTTCAAACAGTATTTTTATTGTTAAAAATCATACGTTTTTGATATTTACAGGTGACGTTTTGGGTCTAACGCCGGCTGCGAATAGTAGTTTAGCAATTAAGGCTCTGGGAGGCTGTGTAGCATTTCTCACGGAATGTTTGCTTGATATACAAATTTTAGGTAAATCTTACTTCAAAACTATTCACCTTATTAATGTTATTCTGTGTTATATACCACAATTTATATTTATAATGTTTTATATATTGCGAGTTTGTGACTTACCTAGACAAAAATACTTTTCACGTAGTCTTTTAGATAGGTCGTTCAGAAACCTCATAATAAAATAAGTAATGTTAATATATATTTACTAGCTGCCCCCGAGAACTTCGTTTCTCCTTAATGTGATTTTATTTATTTATTTTATTTATTTATTTATTTATTTAAAGTAATCTAACAGCTTACTAATTAATACATATTATTATACAAAATACTAATATAATATAAAAAGCCAAAACAGATTACATAGATTAACATTGTGTATAAAAAGCAGAAAACAAGTAAAGCGCATTAAAAGAAAATTTTACATTAAAAAAAAAAAAATAATAATAATAATAAAATTAAAAGACTGAAATTTGACATTTAAAAGCGAAACAAATAATACTAAGAATTTAAAACTACTACTTAAAAAAACTACTATTTAAAAAAATTTTACTTAGCAGTTAGCACGTAAGTACATACCATCATGGAACATTTTGCTATGCTACCTTACAGAGTGTTCCATTTACCGGTATGAATACTTTTAGGATTCTACTAACTGACAAATAAAAATAAGGGGTTGATAGTAGACGGTTGATAAAAATTAAGAGTTATATGTATTTTTTTATGCTGTAACAAAAAAATAAAAACAAAAAATTTGGTTTAAATTATAAGAAAAATATTTGTATCCCTTATCACTAAGGGGATTGAAAGATAAATAGTAGCCGATTCTCAGACTAACTGAATATGCATAAAAAATTTCATAAGAATCGGTCGAGTCGTTAGTATGGAAACGAACATTGTGACACGAGAATTTTATAAGCTGTAAAATATTGCCAATAACAGAAAAAGTAAAAAAAATGTCTTCTAGTCGAGCACTTTTTTCGAGATGATATAAAAAAACGTGTGGAGCATGACGTACAGACTCGAGCGGTAACGCTCTGTACATCAAGAGCGTACAATGTATATGGCGAGAGAACGTTGCGGTATTTGCTACCGCGGCTAATAAATAGTCTACCCAAACACTTAACAGATAGCTTAACTCTATCCAATATAAATTCTAAACTTAAAAACTACTTTTACATGCAGTTGTCGCGCTCCCAAACAAGACTGCTATGGTTACATTAATAAAAACCAAAGCGGTTTTCTAATGTAACATATTGTAAAATATATATATTTTTTTGTAAAATAATAATAATAAAAAAATATATATATACATTATATATTGCATTGTTTTCATGATTTCAATTAATAAACTTCGTCTCTGCTCCTCAATAGAGCAGTGTTGGCCTAGTATCGTCAGCGTAATACTCTCATTCCTGAGGTCGTAGGTTCGATCCCCGGCTGTGCTCCAATACTCATTATGTATCTATGTGCAACATTTCACCAGATAACCTTTTCTTTATTTTATCAAATAAAAAAAAAACCTACGTACTTGCATATGTGATAGACAAACGATCATGTAACCGATACGGAAATCTGACTATCAACTAAAAAGTTTGTAGTGCCACTGATTTATTTATTTAATGTGTGTAGGTATGTCTCAATTCTCTGAATATACACCCCCTGACGTGCTTAATATGACTTTGCAAAATGAGAAGACTCAATGGTCTGGTGGTAGTACAATGGTCTTGGATGCAATTACGTTGAGAAATCTTCGTATAGTACAGGATGAGGGATGTCTCTATGATAAATTAAATTTATGCTCTACCCCCATGGGAAAAAGGTATGTTATTCCTTGTAAAATCAAATTGTATTATTCTTTTTACAATAAAAATAAGTCGATATTTTCATTTTCGTAATTTCCTTTACCTACCTATACCTTCTCACTTTAAAAATATTTTTTTAAAATATTTTTTCTGCTTCAGCGACTCATCTGAGGTCGTAGGTTCGAATCCTGGCTGTGTACCAAATGACTGTTTACGTTTTAACGCCTGCTCTTACGGTGAAGGACAGCATCGTGAGGAAACCGACTTGCCTTAGATGGTGTCGACGGCCTGTGTCAGGCACAATATTCTGAAAACCTACATAAAACAACAAATGATCCCGAATCAATTACAGAAATCTGAGTTCCACTCCTAAAATATTTTTCAGCACTTCAATAATCTTTATTACGTCCTAACATCCAAAATATTTCCCCACAGATTACTATATCAATGGGTATGTTCCCCGAGCTGTGATTTGACAGTGATCAAGGAACGCCAGGAAGCTGTCAAAACTTTATTTGAAAACCAAGACATCTGTCAAGAGGTCAAGAACTTGCTGACAACGTTGCCAGATCTGGAACGACTTTTGGCGAAGTATGGAATTTTTTTTTAGAATTTTGATATTATTTATGATGAAAAATTTCGGATAGTGCACAAATTTATATCAAATTTTAAAACTATGGTACACAACAATAAATCTTAAATCTAGTTTCAAGAGCTGTCAAACCCGTTTTGAAGTTTGACAGCACTCACTACTAGATTGTGAATTTTTGTTCTGCAACCGGTATCCAACTAGTAGGAGGCTCACTTGATGTTAAGTGACACTGTCCCGTCTATGGATACTCACATTGCCAGAAGTCTCGCAAGTGTGTAACCGACCTTTAAATGGACTTGAAACTGGACTTTAGATACGAATTAGAATATGGCTCTAATAGACATATCCATGATCTTTGATTTCCATTGGAACGTTTCAACTTAGACAACGGAATAAGTCATCAATATAGGTTCAGCAGTTTTTGAGTCATTTCCTTTTAGTTGACAAAGGTCTGTCAACTATATTACATAACACAGTCACTCACAAATTTCAGAGTCCATGCCCTCGGGAATTTAAAGAAATCAAAAGACCATCCCGATTCGAGAGCAATTTTATATGAAGAGAAGACTTATTCCAAAAGAAAAGTGCTGGATTTTATTTCGATACTCAATGGGTATACTGCTGCGTTGAAGCTTGCAGAATTATTCTGCGACACCGACTCTGTCTTATTGAAGAGGATCACACAGCTATCACCGGACGGGAAGTTTCCTGATTATAGAGAGACTTTGAAATTCTTTAAGGTATTTAGTTTAATATTACTGTTAAATAAAGAGAATGTAATAATAAATAAATGTCACTGATAGTTGGAATATGCACGCAATGCAACTTAGCTACCAGATGGGGAGATGGAGAGTTGTTAAGAACTATGTAATGTCGATAGAAAAGATAAAAACGGCACATTACTATTTACACAGTTTCTCTATTATTACGTCAAATTTATAGATTTACTTTGTATGATAATATGTTTGTTATCTATACTTTGGCGATAGTTTGATTATAGATAAAAATTAATCATAAGTTATTAAATTTAAGCAGACGAAAGTAAAATATATTAATGTGTGAGGTAATTAATAATTAAATCCTGACTTCATTTCTTTTTATTAATTCAATCTGGCTTCGCTTTGGAGGTAAAATGCCAAGCTAACCAAACCAGGACGCCTTCGTCCGTCCAGGGGTCGCAAAACATTAAATCATTATGTTCAACTTTGTTGTGATTCCTTATGCGACGAGAGAACACGCAGACACGTAGACACGTACGTGTTCCTATATTATTATTCGTAAAATTATACAAGATTTATGAATTACTAGTGTCCCGCCCCAGCTTCGCACGGGTGCAGTGCTGATGAAAAGCAGGTTTTTATTATGTATTGTTATTTCCGTCGCTGGAAAGCTCCGATAATATACGCGACTTATACCATATAGACATATACCATCACGGACTTTTCTGTTGAGCTATTCAATGTGTACAATACTTAGTACATTATTTTGATAAAACTCGTAGGGTTCAGCCTGCGTTTGCAATGTAAGCGGAAAAAATGTAATTATTTACGACATCACATTAGAAACCTCAAAAATAACAGTACTTCTCCTCTATTTAATGGATGTTTATACATATAAACCTTCCTCTTGAATCACTTTATCTATTAAAAAAAACCGCATCAAAATCCGTTGCGTAGTTTCAAAGATTTAAGCATACAAAGGGACATAGGGACAGAGAAAGCGACTTTGTTTTATACTATGTAGTGATGAACAAATTTACATACGCTATCCTTACAGCACTAAGCCAGTACGAAAATATATATGAAAAATATATGTGCATAAGATATACAATATCGCTTATGTGAACATATAAAGATATCGATAGTGTGGGAGACGGCATTCAGTAAGAAACAAAAGGGATGACTGATTATTCTCTCGCTCAACTCGTCTGTTCTATACGCTTAAATTATAAATGAGTATTTTTATTTCGACAAGCGGAATATTTTTCTAAATGGCAATTTTTTCATATTAAAGGAAGGCTTCAATCAAACTCAAGCGGAGAAGGAAGGAACAATTTTGCCAGAAGCTGGTGTGGACCAAGAGTATGACAACACCTTGGAGCTTATCGAAGAAATTGAGCAGGAGCTTAAGAATTACTTGGTGGAACAGGAGAAATACTTCAAGAGCAGGGTAAATGTTTAATACTATTAAAAAAACATAAATCACTTGTTAAACATTCTTATATGTAAGTTTTCTTTTTGATGTAATATTAACAGTTGTTAAAATTGATAAACATGTCTCTGACGTCATTTAAATTGACTATTGAACAACATAAATCGCATTGATGGCTGTAAAGTTTCGCTGAGTTTTGATCTATTTATGTATTTTTTTTAATTGAATAAGTGTTAAGTGTATGTAGTGGCATAACAATAAAAAAAAATTAACAAATAAAAAAGTATGAAAAACTTTATATGTACAGTAGAAAATTGGTAAATGTAGAAATTATATGGTTTAGGTAAACGTCATTGTTTTAATTACTGAGAAAAAGCTGTTATTACGTAACGTTCCGTTATTCGTAAAACGTATTTATAAAAATTTCAGATAACATATGTGGGTAGTGATAAAAAGAGGTATCAAATGGAAATCCCGCAAAATGCCGCATCCAAAGCGGGAGGAGATTATCATATGGAAGGAGCCAGGAAGGGATTTAAGAGATATTCTACTGCTGAGACAAAGGTATGTTTTGTGATGCGATTTTGCTTACAATTTTTTATTGTGATTTTGTTAATGGCATGTTAAAAATATACTTTAATTTTACATGTTCTTATATATAAAGCGGATACTTAAGTATAAGTAAAAACTTTTTCAAAACTATTTGATAGCAAGCCAATATAAGCAGATAGCAAGTTATATATATCTTAGTAGTTTTTAAAAGAATTCAATAAAAATAAACTAAAAAGGTGCAGGCGATGGTCCGACTTATCGCTACTAAGCGATCTCTTCCAGGCAACTTATTTAAAAACAAAATTAATAAACAAACATATTTCTATACTACTAAAACTGAGATTTTTCTCTATATATTATGTATGGAATTATGATGTAAAATTTTTTTTTATTTTTTATATATATGTATATATATAATTTATATTTTATAGCTACGAATATTAACCATATTCCATTTTTTATTTCTAGGACTTCCTCGCACGCATGATGGCGGCTGAAGAGCAAAAACGCGTAGTACTGAAGGATCTCAGTCGTAGGATATTTGAGAAATTCTCTAGTCATTATTCCCAATGGGCCGCTGCCGTACAGTGTGTGGCGACGCTGGATGTGTTACTGTCCCTTTGCGAATTCGCTACACAACAGACGAGCGATATTTGTTTGCCTGAGGTTACATTTGGCGATACACAGGTTAGGTTACAATATTATTTGAAATTTATTTTTATGGCTTAGGTAAATATATTTTTGCAACTAAGGAAATAAGTTATAAATAATTAAAAAATTTTTTTGGAAATATGCAATTATTTTTTAAGATTTTAAATACCTATATTCTGTTTTTTTAATTCCGTAGAATTCTGACAGCTATCATTTTTTGACATGTCAGATTACAAACCTTATTGACCGGGCACATTTTGCAATTTCAATACGAGTCTGAGTTAATACACACATTTTATTTGTTAGTGAATGTATCCATTTTACTAAGTGAGTGCTTCATATTAAAAGTAGGTTAACGGCGAATAGTAGGCAGTGATGCCAGCTAAAGAAATAAAATAAAGTAATTAAAATTTATTCGATAAGTTATTCGTGATATTGAAAGATATGTTACTTTTGTATTAGCTCATTTGAGTAAGTAAATATTTAGAGTTTTTTTTCTTGTTGGATGAACATAAAAATACGTTGTTAATAAATGCTCCGAAATGGTTCAAATTGGTGCCTTTTTCGGTGGAGAACGACAAATGTTACAATTCTACATAATAAAAAATCGGAGTATAGTTTTTTCTATATTAAATATATAAGAATAGAAATATATATTTGAATTTGATTTATATAAAATTTCAGCCCTACATAAGCATAGTAGAAGGCCGGCACCCCTGCATACCAATTGTGAACGATTTCATCCCAAACGATACATCCCTTGGGGAGAACGGAGCCAGTTTGTTATTACTAACGGGACCTAATATGGGCGGGAAGTCCACTCTAATGAGACAAGTCGGATTATTAACTGTCCTTGCGCATTTGGTATATATTCTCTTCTGTTGTTTAAGTACATAAATAAAATGAAAAACTAATCTTAATTTTATGTTATATGTAATTAAATCAGTTATTAACACATATATATTTACACTTCGTAAACCGGCCTTATCGCTAACAACCGATTGTTACCGAAATTATCATTCCATGCTTAGAAAATCTTTTAATGCAGAATTACTGACTATTAAAAATAACAAAGTCTTTTGTCAGTAAAATACCCTATCAACGATATTTAATATACTTTTCCTTCATGTTCCATAAGTTTGGGACACCCTGTATAGTGTGAATATAGTGATCATATAATGGTACATAAACTTGTGGGGCTTTTACCTTAGTAATAATTAATTAAAAGAGAAGTTTCACTTCTGACAAGTGTACTAAAAAAAGTGCGTACAACGCACGCACTTTTTTAACTAAAATGCATTATGTGTTATACATTAGCTGCTTATTGTTCATTAATTTTGTGTCATTGTATGTAAACTTAATCACGTTATATTGTCGTAAATTACAGGACACAATTTTGTCTTGCTTGCGATAGATGGCGCTGTTCTCAATATACAAATATTTCAGGGAAGCTACGTCCCAGCCCAGGAATGCAAGCTCAGTTTAGTGGATCGCATCTTCACTCGTTTAGGGGCTTCTGATGATATTCTGTCCGGTCATTCCACATTCCTTGTTGAGATGAATGAGACGGCGGCCATTATTAAACACGCCTCGCTTCATTCCCTTGTGTTGTTGGATGAATTAGGTGAGTATTATTTGATGATATGGATTAAAAAATTATATGTGTGAATACACTCATCTCGAATCTCACTGAACTGATTTTAATTAAACTATTCACCTTTGCATTCGAAATTTAGCACAGGTTTTTTTAAATCGTTTATTGTTAGAAATACATTTATTACAAATATATACATTCCTATACAGTTTTACTGTTTGGGAATCTAAATCATATTCCAACAATGCACGTCAAACTGATGACCTCCTTCATTTAAAGCTGGTTGATGTATAAGTACCACTATTGTGAGTGATGAAATTTCAATATATTGTTACGAGCTAGGGGATCGGATAGAAAATGCCGTAGTATCTTTTCAAGCGTTTATTCCTAAATAAATCAATAAGGAATTTGAAAACACTTATTAACCGTCTTTGCCGTATGGAAAAAAATAACTAAAATGCAGTAGTGATTAACGATAAATTTTAAAATTAATCAAAAATATTTATTTAAAAAAATAAATTATTAGTAAATACTATCACCGTCGTCTATCAATATGAAATTGATTTAAAAACACCAAAATAATATTTATTTATTCACACTGTTTAATTGTACTGTTACGAAACACGTGTTCTAAATATAAAATTACTAGAATACAACTTAAACATAGTTATCGATTTCATGCACCCTAGACCTAACTTTACGATGTCGAATTTAGGCGTCGGTGTGCGCGCGCATCGTAAACATTCACCCTCATCATTTTTCTCCATCGCGCCAAAAGTATAACTTCAAAAATAGTTTTTTTATTTGCAAATTCAGGTCGCGGCACAAGTACATACGACGGTACGGCCATAGCAAGTGGAGTGTGTGTAGAATTGGCAGAGCGTGGATGTAGAGTGTTGTTCTCTACACATTATCACACACTCGTCACACACCTTGCGACACACCCTAATGTACAACTGGGGCATATGGTTAGTATATTCAAAATGTCTTGTGTTTATAATTATAAATCTGAACGAGTTATGCTCGTATTTCGGAGCAAGTACATGAAAACTGATTATTTGATTTTAAAATTTATATTTCGACGCGGCGTTTTAATATGTCAGTAGGTAATTAGAAGATAAAGATCTAAAGAATAAAAATAATATCTATGTTTAATAATTTTAAAAGTCCCCTATGATGAGGCAGATAATTGTTTCTTTCTTTTGTTAATAAAAGCGGAAAACAAGACCTGCTTTAAATAGAAATTCTCATTGTCATCTTCGATAACAAGTTTTTATTATATGTTGCAATTTAATGGAATTTATTTTTAAAGTGCGAGTAATATTTTAAATCTTGTATGTTTTTAGGCATGTATGGTAGAAACAGAGGAAACGGAAACTGATGATATCCCAGAAGAAACAATAACCTTTTTATACAAACTGAGCCCTGGTGCTTGTCCAAAATCCTATGGATTTAATGCCGCAAAATTAGCAGGGATCCCGCAAGAGATAACGCGTCGAGCGCGTAATATATCGAAAAAACTCGAAACTGAAGCTAATCTAATAAGGGCTTTCAAAGATATAATGAAGATTGGTCAAGTATCAAATATGAGGAAAATTCTTGCGGAATTGACAATTTAATTTTTTTTTATATCTAGTTGAGGGTAAGATGTTTTGTGTACTAGGTATGGTCGAAAGACTCAAGCCTGCCCCTTAGGTTTAAAAAAATATCTGAGAAGCATAGTTTTTAATTGCAGCTGGTTTAATTTGAAAAACGAATGTCGTTACCGGGCCTTAAAACCTCTAAAAATGTTTTTAATGTTTCGCTTAAGATTTTAATGATTATTCTAATGTAAAATCGTTCTGATATTTTTATATTTACAGATTTTTTATAAGGTTGTTAAAATAGCTCCAATGAGAATTAAACAATATAAATTCTTACATACGATCTAACGACTTTTATAGAAAATCTAGTAGGATACCTGTTCTGTAAGTCTTTAAATAAATAAAAAATAGGACTTCCTTTACGCTTTCATCCTTAGAGCCTAAATAAGTTTATAAATTTAAGAGATAGATTTTTTCATTTTCAGTTCCAATGTCTGTCTTTGTAACCAAAATATTGTTACAAGAATTGGTACCTTAAACCAAACCACCGCTGTTTCTTCGTCTAAATATGATTTTAAAAAATATTCTGAGGCATTGAAAGTATTGGTAGGTTAGTTTTTTGATTTTTTTATCGTCCTAGAATATAAGTTTGTTATTATACTTCTGAATGTTTTTATCAGCACCTGCATTTGTGCCATTTTGATACTAATTGATAAAACTAGGAATAAAACTACAATTATTTTTTGCTAAAGATTTTTGTAAAACTCTTTTTAAAATGTGATTTTTAATGTTACTATTATAATTATTGTGATTGTTTAGCCCACCATGTGAACCAATAAATATTTTTTACAATAAAAGCAAGTTTCTAATATTTTATATTTTATTCATTTATAAATTACAAAATCACCATAACACACATTTATCTCACTTTACATATTTAAACAAAAATGCAATATATCTTACAACTATTTTAACGTCAACTAATAAAAATACTTGCAATACGAAAATGAGAAAAAAATTGACAAAGCCCGAATTCTATGTATCTCACGCCACGTAATCACTTCGTTCGCCTTAATTCTCAAATATGTTAAATGAAAGATTACACAAAACCAATAAGTAATGATATTTTTTTATAACAAGTACTAAAAAGCAAAAGCTGGAATACAAATGATATAATCTAGATGTATTATATTTTGTCTTTTATTAACATAACTTTTACACATTTAAAGAAAAACACTTTTTTACGGATTATAGTTATGTATTATTGTATTTAAACTTATAATTATTTAGACATAATTTTAAATTTAAACCGACGTTTCGCGTGCTTTACAGCGTGCGTGGTCACGGTGACTGAAGACAAAGGTGTTAAATGTCAAAAAGTATTACAGCTGTAGAAAATGTTGTGTTATCTGTATTTATTTCCCCGGAGTTGGTATCGACTAAAAGATGTAGGGTTTTTGCAGAAATTGCTCACGGTGTCCTCCATTTTCGCGGAGTAAAGCACGCGAAACGTCGGTTTAAATTTAAAATTATGTCTAAATAATTATAAGTTTAAATACAATAATACATAACTATAATCCGTAAAAAAGTGTTTTTCTTTAAATGTATTATATTTCATTGTATAACGAGCATAGAGCGTACAAATTTACGTAGAACCTCGAATTAAAGACGAATTACGAAAGACGTGTGACGTGTGTGTAAAATATCATAGAATCTAGCTTAAATTCGTCCTTATAAACGATTCATGAACATATAGGTGTTGAAATATGAAAAAATGTTTCGGACAACAATTTATATTCATGTCATGTACTATACATACATTTAGCTACTTACCTTAAATGACTAGGCTTAAGAAATTGTTCATTTAAATAGAAACTATCAGCCTAATACGTTCGTTAAATGAGGGAAATAAAATTCTTAAGTCTAAATATTTCCCTTCCTTAGTCTAATAGTTCATAGACATATACATTTTTAATATAAAATTGTTTACTATGATTATTCTATAAACAACAAACTTACAACGCACCGCAAGGATGTACTATAAATTATAAACATATAAATCAGGTTAACAATGGAATGTCATATATAAACTTTAACAAAATTCTGGCTGGAATTTAATAAAATTAACTCAATTTATAACTACTTTTAAGAGCAGTCTTATTTTTAATTAAAATCGCTATTTACAACGAATCACGTTCACTTGATTTCCGTGGTACTCTTGGCAGCGACTCACGCATCCGCGTGATGGAATCGCGAATCCACTATCAAATAACTGTTATAGGTTATACATAATACTACACTTTAATGGGCTTCTGGATTATCATTAATAATTTTGGTATTTATTCTATCTCATGAAACCTTACATTGATTTGTTATACATCAGAACAACCTAAAGTGACCGATTAATGAATTTTATACATTTATGGTGATATTGACGAGTCAAAACTTTTTTAAATAGAAGCTTTATATACAAGACGATTAGAATTTTAATGTAGAGTATGAATCCAAAGCGTCGAGACAATTTTTGACGATATTACGTTTAATTTTAATAATATTATTATGTTTTATAATTTTACTTTAGGATCAGCACCGTTCTATATATTTTTAATAAATGGTCACGTCACACGGCAGGCAATATACAACTATCGCTATAGCTTAATAAAAGTAAGTAGACTGTGTTGCCGCTTCTTAGCATCAATGAATTTCACTATAATCACCATACAATTTTATCAAACAAACTGAAACATTGTCACTATAAGCATATGCCTGAGGAGGTGGCAATAAACAAATATTTTATTAAAGAAATTCCATTTAAAACGTGTAAACTGCAACGCATAAAATGATAGCATCGCAGCAAATATTTAAATATTGCGTATTTTCAAAAGAGATAATATGTTTTCAAGAGTCTTTCAAATGATCTTGTTAACTGCGATTAGCATGTGCTGCTATACATCAAAAAGATACTTCATTTGATGCCCAAAGCATGCCACCACAAAACCGTAGGTTCGTAACTATTCAATGATGACATTTCACGTTTCTGGATAAATAATAAATCCATAATTCTTAAAAGCCTACACATAATACACTAAGCCTGCATTTCGTAATCGTGACCAGCCTGCTACTCAGAGTTCGTCGTACGAGGAGCTCTCTCGTTCGTCGAAGGGCCGCGCCCTTTCGCCCCAACGGTCCCATCGTTCTGAGCTCAGAAGTGATTCCGTGTCTTCATCTTGTTGAGGTACAGGGTAGACGATCCCATCGCCGAAGCTACACCATTGCTAGTCATTATTCTTTAGCAGATTTGATAAATACCAGAACATACCCAACATCAGACAAAAACGAAATTTGGCATTTTTAATGAATATTTTCTGGTATAATTATTATATAAAAATTAATACAAAAAGCATTAAGCATATGACTGTGTTATGTATAAAGAGCGCAAATGTTTTAACTGTAATAAGAACAAAAATTGTGTATTGTGGAGGGATTTTGTTCGTATGTCACTAAAATCTACATAATCATAACAAAATTAGCCATCTACACATTCAAATATCCATCCATATATAGGTGTACTACTGGCACACACCCACTTACTATACAGAATTCTACGATGGTAATAATCAATCTAGCCACTCCTAAGTGATTGCGATGTATAGCATGCAAAAGGACACAACTCTTTACGATAAAGAAGTGAATGACGCAATTTGGAAACTCGAATGTTGATGAATGAAAAGCGTATATTAGTTGTAAGGATTTTATTTAAATATAATTATAATAAAAATATAACGAAATTGTGAGTGTTCCTTATACTATTTGCGGGACGGTCCTCCCCCTTCGGGGACAAAGTCTCCATCTCTCACTTTCGTGTGCCACCGCCACGCTAAAATTGTAAAACTTCCGCTATTGAACTGCGTTTTAAAATGAAGCGTATTAAAGCATCGAACCCCTCCACAAGTCTTTTCTAATTTTTGCTATTGTTCTTGTGGAGGAACCCGACGATTTCAGGAAGACTGAGAGAGACAGAAAATATAAATATTGGGCTGGCACACGGCTCTTGTAGGTCTAAAGCATTTTGTATAATTTGCATTTATACATCACACAGACGAAATTATTGCCAATTTCACGGAGTCACTTGCATCCATTTGCTTGCTTTGGTTTATTGTAGCGACTAATGCGTTATTTTCATATCAGATGACTTCACAATAATCAGAACATTCGGTAAAATATCAAATGTAAAAACGCCCAAGTATAAAACTAACTTTGTGAGTCACCTGACAGTTTGTGCTGGCGTAAAAAATAAAAGAAACAAAATTAATGAACAAAACATTTTATTGTGCACAAAACGACTTACAAAATACACTATACAGTTTAACATTATAGCATCAGTCTTGTGTGTTGTATATAGCTCTAAAGTAAATGCATAAGCAATGGAATTATTAGTTTGGGTTTCGTTCAATGACATCCGACGCTCACATATCTTGAGTATAAATACGATGGCTAGTCTTAAACCAAGCTAATTAAATAATTAAGGGCATTAAATTGCCAGCTTGGGACTAATTTTAAAATTGAGCAATAAAGACTTCGAATAAATTCAATTTTAATACATGGATTTCTATTTGGCACATTCGCAAGGTTTTTGCCATATTTTAGCACCAGAAATTTCCAAATACATTTTCCTATAGGCGTACAAAAGTACTTGAAACTTGTAAATTAATTAATTTTAAAAATACATAGCCCACGGTAGCGATATATAACTAGAAATTACACTAATGTCGATATATGTTTACAATTAATTCTACAAATAATAATTTCGAATCACGTTTGGGGACAACACAATAGGCCACTCGGCTATGACTTTCCAATTAAAATACACAAAATAAAATATGTTTACATAAATCACAAGATGTATTTTTAATTAAGCGTAATTATATCCCCACTTTATTAAAATTTCAGAAACAAAATAAAAGAAAAAGAAAATTATAAATACAGAATTGTAATCTGTTAGATTAATACGTAAGTATGGAACGCTAGGCCGCCAACGCGAGGGTCTCTCATCAGCCAGTTAGACATAAATTACACTACTTAACAATTAAAAACAAGAAAATGTAAATTGTTTATTCATTGTCCATTAATTTTTAAGCACAGATACTAAACAGGCTTTCTTGTTTACGTGTACTGTTTGAAAATATTTTTCAGAAATACGCGCGTATTTATTAAAATAATAATTTGTTACTCGAATGTAATACATTTGACACACTAATTTGTATCTCAACTCGCACAAATATTGCACCTTGTTTGACGGCCTAACATGCCGCTGAAAGGGTCGAGTCATGGGGATATGATTAGACATGAAAGTCATAGATCTTATTCTCAAGGTATGTGCGTGCGATCTGACCTTGAACGCGTGGTGCCCATAGATTCGTACCCGAGCCCGTCCGGCGCAGTCGTGAAAGTTTGTAGCTGGTGCTCGCGCCGCACCGGGTATTCGCAGCCGTCACCCAGGCTGGATGGAATTTTAGCTTTTATTGCACATACAGTAAGGCTTAGGCTGCACTACGAGCGGTCGTTCGTGAAACCGCTGACATTCACAACGCTTAAGTACAGGAAAAATATTGTTACTTGTTACTGTGGTCCTAATTTATAAAATACTTTAATTTTTATACTTAATAGTACAGGGGGCATAGTCAAGATGCCTCAACAGTAATACTAATGTAGAATTTGAAAGCTAAATTTATATGAAAATTTGTCGACACGAACTGTCACTTTTCAAACAAATTCGAATACGTTTAGTAACGTTTCTATGGCAACCTATTAGAAACCAACGTGGTAACGCTACAAGCAGACACTTATATGTTAGATTATGCCGTTAAAACTGCAGTGTTAACCGTAGTGTGGCTTAAGCCTTAACGTGTATTTAGTGCAATACTCTTTGTGTTTCTGAACGCAAAACAGAATTAAGTTCGAATTAAAATCATTAAATAAATTATTCTCAATGCAATGCAAAAAAAGCTATTCACGTCCGAATTAGTATTTTAACTTTCAATTTGCCAGACAAATATTACGTAAGCAGATTTACTGCAATTTATTTCCTCCCATTTTTCATTTACTCCCCCCTCCCTCTTGTCAGCATATGAAAGCAAAGCTCTCAAAATTGATAGTACATAGAATCTTTCGTTTCTTTCATTTTCAAGTATATGGGTATTATTGGTAAAAAAGTAAATATAACTGTTGACATAATAATAATAATTTTTTGTATGAATATGTCTCTCTATATGTCTCTAATCACGAAATAAGAAAGCCGCCCCTCAACCCCCTATAATGCTTACGTAATACTTGAACGGCCCCACATGCAAAATGCTTTCAAGCAAACCAACCTTATATAATCCAATATCTTGTTCATTAATCTTTCAAGAGCGAGTTAGTAAATCGAGACCAAATATTTAAAATGACCCATTATTTTGAAGTTTGCGTGTTACAAGTGATATGATAAAATAAATTTATGATGCGAAAATATATATATACACATAATATTAATATGTTAGTAGACACTTTGAAATCAGTTTCGCGTTTCGTAACAACCGCTAAACATTGAGACATTCACTTCTTTTTCACACAACATGCAAACCTAAACGACATGAGACAGGCCTATTCTCGTAAATGTTATAATAATGCATCCAAAAAATATTTTGTTGTATTTATAAATTTAATTGCGCTGTTATATTGATGAATTCGGAGGTCCACCTGTCACTCTACCAACGGATTTTAATGGCTTAATAATTATTTATCTCTATTGAAAATAACAAAACGCCCCTGAAATCTAAGGACGCGCGATTTGGAATTCAACATCAGTAGCGATGATATATTAGGAATTACCAAAACTAAATATTAAAATTGGTATAACTGACACGTTTATAACAAGTTTTGAGAACTTCAGAATGTTTACGAAGAGACTTATTGACGAGATATTAAACTGCACGATGAGTCGTTAACAACCGCCTATAATCAGGCGCATTCATTTTACACTATGATGGATCATAGGAAATGGATAGAGAAAAGCCGATTCATTATTAAGGCATTTCAAACCCGAATTTTTTTTAAAACTAATAATTAATAAAGATTTCCTATAACTAAAAGTCTAGACTATACTTAGACACCACACAAATACACTCTAACATAGCAAAACTTCTAAATCTAAATATTAAGCTGCAACACACACAATATGATATATAATGAATAATAGTATAAGAATTATCCAATAATATTTACACTGTAGAGGTTCGGGGTTCGAATTTTGGTTATAGTTTTGTGAAAAATCGTACCATCCATAGCAATAGCATTGTATTACCTAGCAGTGTCTTTTGTGTGTACAAAGGATAGTTGTGAATTTCTATACCAATTTGGGGAGCGGTCAAGTATAACGTAACACATTTTTTGAAGATTTTAAAACCTCCCTCCCCCCATGAAACGCATCGTAAAGTTTTTCTTAACGTTTACGCCGGCGTATACAGACGGAATAAGTTTGTGCCGCTTTGCCCAGTCATGGTCAGGTAATAGTCTATTGACTTTCATAAGTGTACATTATGTTATCTATACAAATAAATGTTTTTTTTTATGCATTAACATTTTTAAAAAAAATGTAACATGTTGTTTTAATCCCACACTTGTAACGCACTGTAACGTTTAACAAGACCCCCTCTACCCCTTAAATTGCGTTACGTAATACTTTAACGCTCCCTAATGCATAAAATTATTTAAGTCAGTCTTTCATATTTGGAGACGAAGTTGCAATGAATTATCAAATTTAAAGACAATATAAAACCCTACTGAATGTAATTTAATTTGTCTATAAATAATGTATGCAGTAATGCTGTAAATATATATTAAACATGTACCTCGTAAACACAGGCAGGAACCAGAGGTTAGGACTGTTACCAAACACCTCTTTGAAATTTTTGAATGCCCCAATCGAGAATCCGTTCTTGTCGGCGCCACCACGGAACATTGGAGCACGGAACGCTTCTGCAATTTGTATAAAACAGACTATAATGTTATGTACAATACAAAAATTACAATATAATTCGGAGTTTATGATACAGCTATGTTTTACTTATTGGATAAACACTATTTTGCGTTTTACGACTGTCAGGTGGCGCGAAATTTTTTCGGAACTTTTATCTTCCGAATAATTTGTGTTGCATAGCTATTTGGTACTATATCCATATATTGTGAAACAGACCCTATTAAATAAATCAAGTAAATATTTATTTTTCATTTCAGTTCCTGACACGTGAATCGTTAAATAAGATTTAATTTTTAAGTGCTACAACGTACTCGCAAACTTTTCCTCACCACAAATACGTATATATTGCATTAAGCTGGAAATTAGTTTTTATGCATTTTTATTACATACATATTTCATAGATACAGAAAATCCTTAGTTCTAGTACAATCTAAACGAACTCTACTATCTACTACAATAATAACACAAGAGACGAAGGCACTAAGTCTATACTGTTCAATTCTACGGAATATATGGTGTTACCATTAAACAAATTCATTAGCATAGAGTTAACTATCTGTCCCGTCGGACTGCCTGACCGGTTGTATGACACAAGCATATCTGAAAGCAAATTCTCGTTTAAAAAGAAACATAAGAAACTAAGTATTTTCAGATATACTTCGTCTTTAAAAAACGTTAATTGAAATTTCGAATACAATTCTTTACAAAAACCTAGCTAGTTCCAATATCGTATTAAATACGATTGGTATTTATGTTTATAACAGGAAAATCCTATGACGAATGTGAGAAGAATTTATAAATCAGAATTGTGATAACGTGATATGACGTAGATTAATAATATCTATGACTATAAAATTCTTTACCTATATTATGTAGATTACATCACGTTTAAAGAACTTATCGATACCTCAACACATTAACATACAAAATATATATCCTTAGTTGAGCGTTCCAATGAATAATTTTTAATATGATATTGTTATTTCAGCAATTCACTTGTTATTTGTTTCCTGAACTAAGTTCGTAACTAAATAACTAATGCAAAAAGAGCCACATTAATTAATGCTTTATTTTTATTGTATTAAAATAATAAAATAAATATTAAATGCGCCAAAATCCTCAGCTACGAATCATCAAAAGCACAGGTGTATTAGCAACTAATTCGCACTGTTATTTCTTGAATAATCTGATTTGAAAGCTATGTATTTTAAATGATATTTGTACGAAATAAAATTTACTCACCTAAAGTAGTCCTATTATGCGCTACCAGGTAGCAATGGTAGCCGAAAAGCGAACCAAGTGACACCGCAAACATGAGAGCCACGAAGAACGCGAACACTATGTGGTAACGACCTGAACTGCCAGCTGCACCGAAATCACCCTGTAGATATCATATAAAAACTCGTATATTAAATATAGGATTTTTCTTACATTTTATATTACAATGAAATAGTTTTTAACTAAAATTTATGAGAGCAATTATTATTAATGCTTAAATCGTGAAAAACAAACAACCATTTACTGTTCTTGACAATCTTAAAAAGGTTTTATATTATTTTACGGACACGAAACTTTAAGTTCGTGCCAAAGCTCTTGGTTTTAATTAGAATTCACGTCATCAACTTCAATGACCAATCATTAAAGATATAAATCGCTAAAACTAATTAATACACATATATTCCACATTGTTCACATACATCATATGATCAAAAAAGTCATCCCCACTGCGATACAACGGAAAACAATGTGGAACATATCCTATATTTTACTAATGAGTAACGCACCATTATCTATATGATATGTTAAAAGGCGATGATTTCTATTTGCTATTTTCAAACAATAATAATGGGTGACAGGTATTCGCAAATATACTACGTTCGTATACTTTCGTTTTGTATTTATTCTTCCAATTAAAAATCTACTCGTAAAACAAACGAACGTCGTTTTTCAACAATTAAGATAAAAACTAAGATTATATTGATTTGACACTATATGTAGTGATTATTAACAATGAAGGATAATGTTACGTCCTATATTTATATCTACATCAGATAAGTTATGACACAAAATACATAAAATGTAAGAACAGACCATATTGTAAATTCTTTGTTATAATTCCACAAACACCGCCTCCGTAGAGTGCTATTCCCGATAAAACAATAATTATTATGGGCTGTAGATGGTCAATGGCTTAATTTATGAATGAATACATATGGATACTAAAAATCCTCTTCGAAAAAATAAATCTTTATTAACTTAACATTATCCGCCTTATTTTTACAAATGAATCCAAGTCCAAGTAAGTCAGAAGTTTGACCTCAATTCTATGAAGCCAAAGTTATTTATAAACACATCACTGATCTTAAAACTCGACATAACTTGTAATTTAAACAAAATACGTTTGATCATATAAGTAGTAACATTTCTGTTAAAAATATTATTATTATTAACACGAACACATTTTAACCGCACGCGGACGAGTTAAGGCACGGATGGCGCGTTAATATTGAGGGGTTGGAACGTGGTAAAACTATTTGATAATAATCAGTCTATGTATGTCCCCGTATAATAAAACCGTCTAATTGTTTTAAATGAATTATTCATCTATCTCTATAAGTCACAGCGTAAGCATAATTGAATTGGAATAGACGAAAGATTAATTAAAAGAATGCATTTGTTATTATGAATAAAGGACTAATTATTTAGTTGCGATGTTTGGGATTACGGCGAACCTACTGGTTTGTACTTTTTGTCATAATAAAATTTAAATAAAAATCTATAGTTTTGGTATCTAAATGATAAGAGTGATATCTTGAACTATGGATATCTAATGTTAGTATGTAAATGATTCGAGCTAAGTTATAAAGGGAGTTACATTAAGAATATCCATGCATTGTTTAGTATATGAACCGTTGTCAATAAAACGATCGCAGTGAGCATGCTTGTATTCCTGATACATCTGTAATATTCATAAATAGTGCAATCATATAATTATCAGTTGACAACTGTGTCAATGTATATAAAAATAATTACTTATAACTTATTTTCTATTTCTTCAAATATTGAACTGTGATCTACAATCCTATTGTATTAATTCATTATTTCCCTTTTTTCCAAGAATGTTTTATCAAGCACTGATATAAAACCAAGGCCGAAGAGCAAGTGGTTATGAACTCTTCCAAACAACTCAAATTTTTGTTAAATGGTGATAGCTATGTTCATGTTTCTTAAATCATATGTCCAAAGATAATTATTATAAGAAAATTAGTTTCTTCATTCATACATATAATTTCAAAGAAAATTTACTTGCTGACCTAACTGTATCTATTACAAAATTTGAAAGGCCTTCTAATTTAAGCTGTAAAGATTTGTAAAGTTCGAAGAAAACCTAATAAGCAGCTCAATTTGTCAATCTATAGTGAAATGAAAATAATCTTACCTTCCAAAACCTGATGAAATAAGGCAAACACGTTGACATAATGAATATACAATACAGCAATGCATATCCAAGGAATAGCATAAAGAACTTGTAGTTGTGGAAACAGACACAATTGTTCACCCACGGACAATGGTGATCCATCTTTAGTACACATCTAGCACATATACTGCAGTGGTGGGCACGGTCTGGCTTCACAAGAACGCAACGGTTACAATACCGCACTGACCCCGACATTGTTCTGTAAATACACCAATGTCTTAATATATACTAGACACAGATTCTTTTTACTGTCATATATTAATAGTACTAACACTACACCGTAAAGCCTTCAATAACTAAATAAAATGTCATATTATTTTTGCTGGTCACAGATAATAAAGTAGAATTTTCACTACTGAAACCTACAATAAGTCAAGCAAATTGACATGGGCCTTTTTAAAATTATTTTCTCAATTCTAGCTACTGCAATATTTAAGCAACAAACCTTGTTAAAACAGGGATAGTACTAGCAAAATTTTCTAATATTTCTTTTCTGCTTCCCATATTAAAGAGGACCCTGATGAATTTTCGTAAAGCACTTATGATGCTAGGATTGAGAAAATAATATTATTTTAGGCAGTAATAAAATTAATCATAAAAAATTTACTTTAATTTTGCAATTGTTGTCTGAAGTATATTTATTGGTTTAAAAATAATATATATATAATTAATAGATAATATTATTGAAGATAGAATTTAGAAAAACATAAACAAAGGGAAAGGTCTATGTAAGTTTATTTGACTTCAATATTGTACCTTAGTTACTTTTGCCTTAACACCTAGAGTTGTTTTTTGTATTTTCATAGTAGTTAATTATACAAAAAAAAATTGACCATTTAAGATAATTTAGGGAAGCATATTTAAATAGATAAAATACTGATAATATTATTTATAATCAGTTGTGTGGAACAAACTGATACTTTAAACTATAAATATAGTGGAGTCATGGAAAATGTGTTATGAATGTGTATTTCTTATTTACAGGCACATTAATAGGTTGTTTATTTTTTTTTATTAGTAGTGTATAAAAGTTTTAACTACTTTTTTATAAGGTGTCATTGCAGACTAAACAGTCTATACAGATATGGAAATAATTTAGCTTATGTCATATAATCGTATAATATCAATGCCAAACACACTAAATCTCATATATTTGTTATTATAATATATATTTACCTGGTGACTATTGGAAGATCTTTAGCATAATTCTCCAAAACTGTACGCTGTGCTTCTTCTGTGTCTGCACTTAACAACTTTTCTAATTCCTCTTCAGGTAACTTATACTGAAATAAATCAAATATGTGAATATAAAAAAAATGATGTGTACTTTCTTTTCTTTGCTTAAAGTAGGTCATTTTTTGTGATATTTAGAACGCTATTTTCACTACTAAAAAGGTGTTTACATCCTTCCTACCATAATGAAACATGACTAACTGTTAATTTAAATAAGGTATATATTTTTATTTTACTATAACAATAAGTTATATATAAATACACTTTGGACACTAACTAAAGATAAAAAACTATGAGAGTATGATTTTTATATGTCTTATAAAAATAAAATAATTTAATAGCAAACTCAACAAAATTACTAAGTTTTTCTATTTTTCGTGGAACTCACCTTATCAGGAATTGCCTTGATGTTAGCGAAAATTGTTCGCCAATACGACCAAGCGAACATTATAAATAAAATGTGGTAAAGCACGAGATAGACACATTGTTGCACTGTACTCTCAATGGTAACTGTAAAGTATCATAGTATCATGTTTCGTTCATTGAATAGTTCTCAAATTATAATAAAATCAATGAAATACTCACAAATGCATAACTGGAGAACGTATGCATAATACGACCATGTCACAATAGAAACTATCAACAGTACTGGAAGCCATTTTAATGCCCTCCAGCACCACATATTGCACGTTCGACAACATGCACAATAGCCAGAAGGAGAAACCCTATTATTCTGCACTGATGAAGCCATTAAAATAAAATTTACAAATCCATAGTTTGTACCCGAACTAAAAATCAAAAATGTCAACTAAAATGAAATATATGAAAATTGAAATAAACCAAAGTATAGATTATATAAAATCAGTAGCTCTTGCGTCTAGGTTGACAGTTGACCACCAGCAAATTACCTAAATTTGATATTGAATACTTAGTTCTTTTGCTTTCAGCATTATCTAAAATGCTAGTAGGGAAAAATTATAGTTATTAAAATCTACCGACAGTAAGTCAAAAATATAATTGATAAAAAATATTTACACTTAGACTTACTGCATAAGTCGTAAGATTAGATCTGTTTTTTGTTTTGACCTGTACAAGATACCGAACATACATACATACAATGTCGTATACTTACCGATATAGTTAATTTGACTTAAATGGATGATGGAACTCACAATGGATGTTCCATTTGATTAATGAGTTTACGATTACTAAATAAAAAAGATCACGGGTGTAAACTATCCGTCACTAGCACTCATATACTATATTTAAGAACTATAATTTTATATTTTTTAGTCTATTTACACGCTTAAGGTACTACTTTAGGTCGAAAGAAGATTAAAATTGAAAACGTTAATATAACCCTAAACCCACAGGTTACATGTTCATATAGTCTGTGTTTTAAATGATCGTAATATTCACTTTTTCTGTGGAGAGTGCACTGTCATTAAAATTTCCAAATTTTACAGCTTTAGCGTCAAATTTTGTTGTATTTTGTTCGGTTTCTAGAAGTCTCAATAAAATCGATATCAACAAAAACCAAATTTTAGGAAATAAGAATTTCTAGCCATGGATGTTAAAGAGTGTAACGATTTAACAGAAGAAGTAAGTAAACAAATTGTTGTTACTAAAATTAACACGAAATCGATCACCAGTATCAATATCTCGAACATTTCTGTTGTAGAATCAATTCATCGTGGACGATGTAAGTAAAATTATAAAAGAGGCAATTGAAAATTCTATCGGAGGAACGGCGTATCAGCACAATAAAGTAAATCAGTGGACATCCGCGGTTGTAGAATCGTGTTTAGGCCAACTTACAAAGCTTCAAAAACCATACAAATATATTGGTAAGTACAGCTATGTAAGGGTGCTTGTGCCCTATGAAAAAATACATTTCAGTCCAGGGATTTTAGCTCTCAGTAATGTCCTCTTCTTTGTTTAGTTTTTTTTACTGATTTCTTTAAGATCATTATGTATGTGTTATTAGTGTTATAGAAATATAATAAATACTTTTAGCCTTTTTTTTTCTCATTATATCAAATGTAAACATAACTTTAAAAGAAAACTGTTTTGTGCTCTAGATACATTTTTTTTTAAATTATATTATTCTGAATTACAGTGACCTGTACAATTATGCAAAAGAATGGAGCAGGTCTGCACACTGCTTCATCCTGTTTCTGGGACAACAATACAGATGGTTCATGCACTGTTCGCTGGGAAAATAAAACCATGTACTGCATTGTATCTGTTTTCGGCCTTGGAATCTAGATGTAAAATTGACTTGCTTGTATATTTATCCGTCATTGCACACAATTTTTACTTATAAAAATATTGCTATCAGTATTGTGTTGGATAATTTAAACTCATTTAAGTATCAAAAATAATATTAAAACTATGACAAAAGAAATAGATGGCATCACATAATAAAGTGCTTTTCAATGAAAATGTTTGTTTGGTATACTTTACTTTATATAAAATCTAAATTAAGTTCTTTACTTAATTATAGTAACTAGGATATATTTTCGTATCCAATAAATCTAATTATTTAAAACCCTTTACTGTGTTTTAGTGCTAAATGTATTCTTGTTGCCCATAAGTTAAATTTAAAGTCTGAAGCCAATGGCTGACCACAGTTAGCAAAGAAAAACATTTAAATAAAAAACTCTGTCAATTATAAACCAGCTCACTTAGTTTCTTTAATGTTTAATGCCAACCTTGAAGTCTGATAACTTATAAAGGCATCAGAGTTGACATATATGGAATTACTACTCCCACATATTAATATTTATAAATAAAATACATTTGTTTTATTTCCTTTTTGTAGTTTCATTGTATAATATATCTGGCCTAAAACATTAGTAATGCAATATATGTAAATTAATTGAATAAAAAAATTGAGATTATTTAATGCAGTATAATACAAGTGAATATTGACAGAATACTTTTTAAATATCTATTTATCAGTTTTATCTGAATAGGGCTAATGTTATTTATTACATTTATGTAAGGTATACAATTTATAATTCATTATATATGGCTTTGCAGTGTCGCTACTTAAAATTTAAGAATAACTGACGTTATACAACCATGAAAATTATGTTTAATCAAAGTGATTATATGCCATATGATTTTAAAGATCAAGATAAAATGTAACATCAGTAGATAAGTTTAAAATTCGCGGTTATAAATGCAGTCAGCGACATATTTATATCACGTGACTAGAATCGATCCAATGGATGAGCGCGTCTCGGGTCCATTCAACTCGATTTTGGCCAGCGCGCTAAGGAGGGATACTTCATAACACCGATCCTATTCATACATAGGAGATATTTTTATATTTCTATCTCTTTCGCACGTATTGAGAAATAATGAAATGAATGGCGAACGAGTGAAATAGGAATATATTTGAGTGGAAATTATAATGCGCTCAGCTAGGCCAGTCGTGATGTAGAATTTTTTGGTGTGGGTGTTTTGTCTCGCGATGTCAAACGCTTCAATGATCATTATTTTTAAGTGGATGTGATAGATCTAAAAATCAGTGCAAAACGTTGATAAATTGAACAATTCTTGTTCTGATGAAGTGTTGGTGGATATTATATATCATTACGAAGTGAACAATAGAGTGCAGTGAAGGCAGATAATAAATTGGTGGGGGGCTGTTAAAATACTACGTTAAGATAGTAACAACGTTTTACTACTGGTGAGGTGTTCGCTCATAAAAATTCTCATCTCGCTGCGAGTGCGATCCGGACTACCATTTTGTTTTATAATGTGGTTTGGTTGTTTACGTGCATCGTGTTCCTGGGAATGGCAAAGGACGGTGAGTTGAAAAGATAAAGTGACAGGGTGCGAAACGTTGTCTGCGCATGTAGGGCGCACACGGCTATAACTTTGCATCGGTGAATAAGTAATGGTATTCGATTTGTGCACCGCGAGGCGCAGTCGTGGTGACTAGTTGTTAGTTGAACATGAGAAATATTAGTACCTGCCGACTGGTGCATACGCCTCGGCGTCTAGTGTGTTGTGGATAAAATTGATTTCGGTCAATATCTAAGCATGCGCCTATCGTGTCGGTGCTGCCTATTTACGTACGTTGCTCGCGTTCATATCGCTGTTATCAGCTGATTTCACTACATAAATGCTTTGGTTGCCTTGCAACTTGAATTGTTTATAAATAATTGTGAAAAGCCATGATCCAACTGTCCAGTCAGCTACTTGTTTAATCTAAGTAAGTGTTTTAAATGTTTTTGCAAATACCTGTTTTTATAAAGTGCTTCAAATATATACATAGTAATTAGCAGTGGCACTAAGAGGTATAAATTCTATTGAAATTTAGTCTCATAGTAACACAACATGGTAATGAACATAGTTTAATAGTAGCTAGTAGTAGATGATATGCAGTAATCACTTATAGAAGACAAACTTGTGTGGGTGTGGACTATGCAGACCTTTGTTGTTTTTGACAGGTTTAAATTACAATAGAATATTACATTATTTGGTTGAAAATATTACTTTGTATTTTAGCAATATATCCAACCATACCAATTGCAATTGCAATCTAGTATGCAATAATACCAGTACATTCTTCAAATGTGTCAATTCTTTATTCCAGGATTTTTCAAGCTCATATTTTTTATTCTACTTTGTTGAATATTATATATGTTCTCTATTCAACTTCTTACTGCTTTTTCATGTTATATAAATACTAAACTTTGTATGTTTATGCCAGTGATATTACTGTATAAACCTTTTATATGTAAGTTTTATGTTTTAGATGATGCAATTGCAACAAATATGACTGAGTAAATTATTCTCAGGCTTGTAGTATTACACATTAGTTTCCAAAATTATATCTATATTTTAACTGCAATAATAATACTCTGTGATATTATTTGAATCCATATTTTACTATTAGGATTTGGTATCCAGATAACATTCTTTTCTCACATTATAAAGTCCTTAACATGTATTTGTTGTTTGAGGTTACGCTGCTTATGTGTCCATATAACCAATAAATTGTTTTCAGTTATAAACATACTCAGTGTATAATTACTACACATACATTACATATTATATTAATAGTACTACTAATACTATTATAGTTTCTAATACATTATCTGCTGATTGTTGCCCCACACAACATAGAAATATAACCTTTGTTAAATTGGTATTGGAATTTGGTTTAAAAATACTGACTGACTGACCATGTATATTGTTTTTAGTATTTATACATAAAAGAGCTTTATATCTGTCGATATTCAAAAATAAAAATATAATACATATATTTTTTTTTATTGTATATACATGTATCTGTTTTGTTTTCTCAATAAATAAATACATATAAATGCTAGTATGTATAATATAAATTATATATAATAATAATATGTATACTATTTATTTTATGAAATAGTTCTCTTTAACTAGAATATTAGAATTTAAAATATAAATAAACATTACTTGTATTTTTACAAAACTACTGAATAAATTATCTTTTGCAGTAGAGATAACAGCAAAAAGATGTTCAGTGTTAGAATTTTAAATAATTCTCATGAAAAATCCATGTTGAAATAAATAATTTATATTTTAAAGTATAAAATATCTTACACAGGCAGGAAATTATTTCATGCAAGGAATGCACTGCATGTTTTTAGGACGACAGGACATTTTTTATTTGTGAAAGGGCCAGACACGCCATTTGGTAGAAAGTAATATAAGCTCCATACCTCCACAGGTACGCTCAACCGGAAATAAGCATTATTGTTTTTGTCTTCGGCGAGATTTCTTTTTTTCTATCGAGTTCGAGTCCCGTGGGATTAATAAATGCCCCGTAGCCATTAACGTCGTTTTTATTATGACTTTTATAAAATTAATATAGTTCAATCGCGCCTCCTTTCAAACAAGTACGTAATTATGGTTTTGGTTATCGAGGATATAGAATTGTTAAATATAAAGTACAAAGAGATTTTATTAAATCCCTGTAGCACTCATATATACGTCATAACATGCTATTAATTTCGCGGCTTGGATCGCTAGGTAACAGAAAAGTGAAGTTAAAAAGCAAAGCACCAAGATGGTGGTTAGCAAGTATGTTTTCTACTATTATATAAAAGTACTTACTTAACATCAAAACTTTTTTTATTTATTTAACGGGATTGAATTTTAGTACCTCCGACATAATCAATCTATGTAGGCCTAGAATGCACACATCGTAGTACATATGTATTGCCCTTTTGCTATACATAAGATTATAAATAAAAATAAAGCCACTTGAATTCTGTAATGTAAAAAATTACATATCAAATGGGTAGTTTTGTTATTATAAGTCTTAGTCTACGTTATTCTATAAGATTATAGTATTCGTTTATTCACTTAAACCTTTTACATGTATGTGTGTCTAACCTGATATAAGGTGAATCATCGTCGAAAAACACGGTCACGTAATGCTTGTTTCGGCTTTTATTGTGGTACAAAATTTTATACTTTGGATTTTTAGTTGAATGCTTCGAGTATGATGGGTAATGGTCTAGACTCTAGTTGGAGCACACAAAGTAATTATAGAATATATTAACGATGGTATTTAAATGAAGTAGCTTCGGAAATTACTTAGTAGCGGAAAAAAGTTATTTTATGAAATTGATTGACTGATTCGATTTTTATTATCAATCGAACCGTTTTTACCGTAAACGGTTTTACCTGTCTATCCGTAATTGGTATAATACCGCTTATTGTCATTAATACACCATAAGAATAATACTAAAACATAATAACAGGTCTGATTATTATACATGAATCTCTTCTTTCTCTACTAAGTCAATCGAATTGTCAAGTGCTTAGAATTTAAGTAGTAACACTGTTGTCACTGTATGATACAATATTGAGAATGTCTAGGCTGTGCTCCGGAATCGGAAATCCGGCCATAAGTGGCACTCCAATTTGATCATAAATATAGGAAAAAATTTGCGTTATCTACTTAAAGTATTTTGATGCTGAGTGTAGTAGTAGATATTTGATACATTAGCAGATATCTACTACTACACTAATACGTCAGGTAAAATTTTAAAGAAGAATCTCAAACTCAAAATCTTCTGGGCCACATGTCAATAAAACTGCCACGGATAATTTTGCTGATAGTCCACGCATCCAACTGCGTTAATAATATTTTTATTTGATATTAGATACCTTTTCATAAACAGAATGGGTTACACATTGCCAATCTTGCCCATAGGACTGATAATTTTATATTGTCTGTGAACTTTAAAAATGTTAAAACATTTCGACCATAAACAGTTCTCTACTCTGGTATAAAATCACCGTTTGATTAAGATATTCAGCCGTGTTAAATTAATAGACGACGTGACTGATGTCAGTTTCTAATCTTTTATCATTCTCTGTAGTTCTTCCATAAAACAAATTAAAGTTAATTGAACTAAGATAAAACCATGTGGTTTCTACTCCAACTCTGGTTACTCTAAGATTCCTAAAACAAATAATTTACATGGACCTATTATATATGCTAGTTGCTAGCGAATACTCTGATATACCGATTCATATAAAGAGAGGCGTGGCTTTAGAGAGGTCGTAGGTTTAATACCCGACTGCATCAATCTATTTTACTTGCTCGAACAGTAAAGGGAAACATCGTGAGGAAACCGCCATGCCTTAGACCCAAACGCTGATCACTTACTTTCCATAAAGAAAAAAACAAATGATCAGGAAACAATACAGAAATTTGAAGGTGGACGGTTTGTTTTTAAAAGTATAACTATCACAACAACAAAAGGCCACATAATGTAAAGATATGTGACTTGATTAATTATCGTTTATCGCTCTACATATGAAAATTGTCAGAAAACAGTTTAACTACTTAAGCTTTCTTTAAATTTTAATATATTTTTCTGGCTCCGATACGTTCGTTATCTTGTTAGAAACTTGAAAGTAGTATTTGACTAATGGGCTCTTTACTCGAATGTGGGATTCATAAACTACACTTAAAACAAGGTCGTTGGGATTGAGTATAAACATGTTTGAACTTGCCTGCGCTGTGAAGTAACTATGAGGAGGTAATTATAAGCCGAGTTCAGCTCCATGTTTTATTAATCTCTTTATGACGTCAGTTTGTGTAATGTGAATGTAATTATTTTCTTTTATGTGTAGTTGCATAGTATATTATTACACAGCTTTCTCGATTACGTACCTAGTACTTTTGTTAAACGAAATGTAAAGCTTATTTGTACCAAGTGCAAATACGCCTAGTGTAATTTAAAGTGATAAATAAGTATTTTTTTTAATACCTAAAGCTAGATATACGATGAAAAAATAGCAATAGGAATACACATTTAAACACAAATATAAAATACAGTTAACCGCTAGGGGCCGTTCATAAAATACGTCACACTGAAATCAGCTTTTTTGACCCCCTCCCCTCCCATTGTCACGCTGTGTCACACTTTTTGTGACCCCCCCTAGAAATATTTCGTCACAAAAACTAAGACCCCCCCCCCTGCTGAGTATGATAAATTCTAAATGATAGTAGACAAATTCTGAAAATTAAAAACATTTATTTAGTTCACTGCTAAATGACGAATGAAGGAATAAAATAACAATAAATACATGAGAAATAGTATTTTCATTTGTTACTGAATCGAGAGCGCAGGGTACGTGGAAACGTTACTCTCTCAAGTATTGGAAAAACAAAGAAACCCGTTGTGACGGATCGCAACGCCGCTAGAGTCGCGCCACAGAGCTAGCGCTCATGTCAAAAAATAATAAACGGCGAACGTAACGCTGCCCTATACCCCCCCCTCCCCCCTTGTCACATCTTGTCACACTCAGCCAGACCCCTCCCCCCCCCCCTTGTATGCGAACGTATTTTATGAACGGCCCCTTATTATAAAAAAAAAAGATAATAATTTTGGTTAAAAAAAAAGGTACGCCTAAATAATAAAGTCGGTAGTTGGACTATGTTAATTGAGAGTTACCCTACAAAGCCATTTCAACAAGTTGCCAAATTTTTTATATGAAATATTTACGTAAATAAAACTATCGTTACTACTGTATTGTGACTATTACTCATCAGTCATCAGTAACCACGCGGACCGCTAACTGCAAAACAGTTTATATATTCGAACCGTTTAATAGGCACGGTTATATGTTTAATTCACAATAAATTCATGTTTGTTAGGCATATGTTTATCTAGTAATGTATTACGAATAAAACATTCAATTTTTAATTTCATTTTATATTGTAAATTTGTCTCTATATCGCAGATGTTTATTAATCAATTTCATTGTGTTTCGTCAAACGGGTTGAGGGGTGCGCTAAAAGGTACAACGCGCAACGCCAAATACCATTGAACAATGTACGTATAATATTAATTACCACGCCCCATTGTCGGGAGTGAAAGAATAAAACAATTAGTGCTCAACTTAGCTCCAGGTTATTGATCGTAGCTATGTCTATTTCGATGTAAGCGAAAATAACCGTCGTGTTGAAAATTATTGCAACATTTGATTCATGTATTTGTTGCAATACGTGTACTAAAATTTAAGAATTCAGCTTATTGATACACAAAGACTTTAGATTAAAAGAAATTTTACAAAACGCATAGTTTTAAAATTGCCTTTAATATGGAGTGAGATGAATGCAATAGAATTTCAATTTAAAAGGCCGGCAACGCACTTGTGAGCGCTTTAGTCTGTCACTTAAATTAGACGCTACGAACTATTATTACGAAATGATCAAATTTCTTGTAAAGCAGAGTTATTTTATTAGTAACGAGTTTAAATTGAGTAAAAAATGATTGCCTATTGTTGAATTACACCGTATAATATCGCTTATTAGAACTTATTACTCATCGGTTTTCCTGGTATGTATATTAAAGAACAAGTTTTGTCTTATGTTTAAGAGCATTTATTTCTAGGTATAATCTAATATTATAGGTCAACTGTATCACTTTGTTTAGATGTGTTTTACTAGTACTTATTTCGTTATTGGAATCGCTAGCAAATGACGATAGTTTGTATGATTATGTAACCAATTATCATAGGAAGTTTATTATACTGGTGTGTAAAATCTTTAAATCTTGATGTTTTCAGGCGCAATGAGTGAGCCGTGGTAGCGGCGGTGATGCAGCGCGCTCAGACGAGCGGCGCGGGCACGCAGCCGCCCAGCTCCACGCGGCATTACCGCGCGCACTCGAATTACCCTGATATAGACGATCAGGTAAACATAACAAATATTTATTTATAACCTATCCAATAAACGAAAATACTTCGACTATATACAAAGGCAAAATATACAACATTGTTTAACAAAATATACGAAGTAGAAAACATAAGTCAATCAAGTACATGAATAGATAAAAAGAACTTAAATTGAACGTTCAATAAACTAAAACTTGGTATTTAAAAAAAAAGTAATTGTTACTGCTCCTGAATACAGTCAGTCTCGCTTTCTAACATATTCCTCTCTATCTCTTTTGTAATATCATACATTGATAAGTTTGTCCTTCTTTATTGAATACGTGTATACGGTCCTCGCGTTTTAAAAATCTCGATGACTCATTGTACACCCATATAAAATATCAAATGATAAATGCACTGCGAATCCGAAAATGAACAGAAACACCTGCAAAGTCTATCTGGACTAGTTTGGGTTTGGCGAAATTTTATTCTAATGAAATGGGTTATAATTTGTTTATAACCAGTCTTTTTAAAGACTGTAATGTTTAGAAAGTTCCTGTATGTTTTGTCCTTGTCACACTCGTTGGCAAGCAAATTAACATCATACAACAATCTGATTGAATTGAATCTTATGTTACATTTATGTAGGAAAAATGGGATAGATTATCATAATAATACTCTTGCCACATTTTGGTCAGATAAGTATTTTCTTGTTTTATAGTCTCATTAATTTATTAGCTATATATATTTATATTTACCATTTTACATAAGTATTTAGGAATACTATATAAACATGTATGATTATGTCATATAGGGAAATGTTCAGTTCGATTATATAACCATTTAAACAAATATGGCTCTGATAGCGGATTATGAGCTTTTAATTAAGCCGGTATTAAAATATAGTTCATAAACTTATAAATATGACGCTATCTATATAATATATGCCCTTGAGATCTCCTCAAGGGTATAACATTGTTATAGTAATGTTTTCTGGTCTGTACATAAAGTGGAGTCGTAGTTGTCTTTCACAGAAATAATTAATTTAATTTTAATAGTTTGATAATTATTTTGTCATCTTAATAATTCTTGTAATTATAATTTCTTGAGCGATTTAATTATAATGACAAGAAATCACATTACGATTGTGTACTAACGTAAAACGACAACACTTGCCATTGGCAACTTGGTCTTGACCTCAGATTTCTTTATCCGGTGCTTTCATTATTATTCTTTATAGGCAAGTAGGTGATCAGCCTTTGTGATTCGAATCCACAACCTTTGGGTTTGAAGCTTCTAACCAATTCTTCCAGCTTCAAGCCATGTAAATAACATATTTAATATAAGTTTGATAACTTTTTGTGTCACATTTTAATACTTGTTATTGTAGATCTTATCGTAAACTATTTAAAATGTGTTTACGTAATCGCAATCTCTTTAATTTTTGTACTATAGTTTGTTAACGGTAGAGAGAAGATGTTTGCCATAACCCTGCTTTATTTTCATGTTTCTGTGTATCAAACGGTATTGAATTAGGAATGTATTGTTTTCAGATTCCAGCATCGGTGATTAGTAGCGTGGGAACAGTGAGTTTGTCACAATCAAGTACGAATCCAACCCCAAATATAACAATGGCCAATCCGACTACTCCAAATACTAACGGTGCGCAACCTGCTCAACAAACTCCAACGCAGGCACCGATCCGCAATTTGCCGAAGAAACGAAAATTGGCGCCATCTGAACTAGAGGAGATAGAGAGGAATTGTATGAACAGCCTTCCTGAAAGGAATCTAAACATTCAAGTGTCAGCCTCGTCAGTGGAATACTCGCCTGCGACGTATCAGCCTATTCTCCAACCTTCGCCAATCGTGCGATCGTCACCGCACGAGATAAAACAGACGGAATACATCTCTTATCCAAACATAGACTTATCCGAGTGGCGGGATCACAGAGTCTTAGCGAAACAGCGCGGAATTTACACGCCGGGGGTCATTCGACAGGCAGACGGTTGTAAGGTGATAGTGGAATTGGATGGACAGGAAAATGAAGCGATTGAATATGGTAATGTGTTTGGTGCAAATAAGTATGACGTTATCAGTGATGCGAGTCCACAATTGAGTCACATATCTATTGGGTCCTCGTGTGTCGTTAGGACTGATGCTAGTCGGGACAGTGTTCAAAACGTGTTTGTGGAAGGTTACGTGTTCGAAATACATAATTCGCCTATCAGGATTCGTGTACAGGTAAGTCTAGTATTTTATGGGTCTATAAGAATTTTAATTGTAAATTGAACACAGTTACAGTATAAAAACAGAACAGAATATCCATAGTATTCCAATATTCAATTACAAGCAGTGAAATACAATTATTGAATTCTAAATAATTCGCGAAACGCTAATAAATCTATGTCGAATTTTAATCAAGTTACAAGCAGGAAATGGATTAGACATTTTTTACATCGTAGCGTGTATATGTTGCAGTAAAGTAGTTAATTGAATCTCTAGACAGTTAATTAAAGATCGATATTCAATAAAGTCGCTAGCATATTGATTTAAATAAAGCAGCGTCTGTCTGACCGAAAGCATTAATAATGTAAAACGAGATGCCGGTCACGATAACCGCTGATTACTTTTCGAGTCTTTCTTTTGGCTAACGTTTGTTTGTTGTGTGGGTAGTTTTTATTTCAAATTGTGATCTTTGGTGAAATTGTAAACTTGTTGTCGACTCCATGATTATTTCGTTTTGATCCTGCATAACTGAGAGCTTAGAAATTCTGTGTTTTGTTTATTGTAAATGGTTAGGTTAGTCTTGTTGCCTAGGAAAGTTTCGGAAACAAGTTATACGTTACGTTCAGTCACTTACCTGACGGAACTATTGCGACTTGATTGAATATCCATCTTTAATTAACTGTCTAGAGATTCAATTAACTCTCTGATTTAACTACTTTACTTCGACACTTAAAAAGAACTCAATCTTCTTTTATTTATTTTAAAATACTAAGTAAATAAGTAAGTATAATATAAGAGTTGGGAACACAACATCTTATCTATTCCAACACTCTACCCAGGAACCTAAATAAAATTTTGAAAGATGGATATATGTCAAATCCTGTGTGAATAGCTCTCATAACTCTAGTCGTGGTCATTATTTACACCGTGCTATACTCTCTATTTTAACAATAACTTCTTTATAGGTCATTGACGGTGAAGGCATAAAGGACACGGTTGAAGTGAAAAGAGCGGATATCCGTCTCCTGCAGCCTCCCTGGGCTGACGAGTTAGAAGACGCTGGTTCGCACGCAGCCATGATGCCCCAGCATTTGCGGATACATCCCGTTTCTACCTGTGTACCGGTAAGCAGGATTGGGCAATATTACTTTTAATACGGACCACGCCGATATTTATTTTAGAATTAATAATTGATAAATATTTTATGCAGCATTGCCTACATCTTAAATGCCAACTAAATATATAGGATTAGTATTTTTAAGCACAAAATTTGACTCTGAATTTGAGTTAATAAATTTGAGGCTTCGTCGATAAATCTGATTAAGTTACAAGTTTAGAAATATTAGTTTTAAACTAAGTTTTTTTTATTATCTATATTGTTTGGTTGTTTTACCAATATTGCTAACCACAAGGTTAAACGGAATGTACATGTTGCGTACTCTGGTTTGTTATTATGGCTTAAAAATAACTGGAGTGTCCTGCATACTCCAGAAGATCCCAATGGTAGGTATACGATCAAAGCCGATTAAATAAACATATTTTACTGTATACATTACACCAGCATTAAAAATATATAAATATATTTATATACAACGATCAATAAATCTTAGAACTTAGAATTTAATATATATATACATTTATACATATATATATATAAATATATATATATATATATATATATATATATATACATATAAATATATATATACATATATATACTTTGTTATATTTTTAGAATAAATTGTTTTTTTTTTATATTGTTCAGTGAGTAGCTGTAGGAATACTGTTGAGCAAATAAATAAATAAAGTCAGAATACGAACTTTCACCCGTTAGATGTTTTTACCGCGCACCGCTACTATGTGGAACCAGCTGCCCACGGAGGTATTTCCTAACTAATTTGATTTAGGATTTAACATGAGATGCGCCTCCTGCACCTTTGTTAAAAAAATCTATTTATTACAATTGTGTCCATACAAACGTTCAGAGATAGGTAGAAAACGTTTGTCTCCTCTACTCATCAAAGGAGAGGTGTTTTACGGATAGGAATTTTTCTGTGTACTTTTTTATTATCACTACAACAGCTTACTATAGTATGGACATGACATTTAGATTGTTTCGTATAACATAACTAGTGACCCGCCCCAGCTTCGCACGGGTGCAATGGGTGAAAAGCAGGTTTTTATTATGTATTGTTATTTCCGTCGCTGGAAAGCTCCGATAATATACGCGTTCGATCGCTGCTAAATAAGCTGTAATGGGCTGTATAGATCTATATTAAATGAACAATGTATTCAAGGTATTTAATTGGTTAAGGATTAATGCTGTATTGGTTAAAATCGCTTCGAAAATTAGCCGTTATTTGTCGTAAAAAGTAAATGACAAAAAACGTTATTGTGGGTTATCCATAAGAGATAGACATATACCATCACGGACTTTTCTGTTGACCTTTTCAATGTGTACAATACTTAGTACATTATTTTGATAAAACTCGTAGGGTTCAGCCTGCGATTGCAATGTAAGAAGAAAAAATGTAATTATTTACGACATCACATTAGAAACCTCAAAAATAACAGTACTTCTCCACTATTTAATGGATGTTATTATACATATAAACCTTCCTCTTGAATCACTCTAATCTATTAAAAAACCGCATCAAAATCCGTTGCGTAGTTTCAAAGATTTAAGCATACAAAGGGACATAGGGACAGAGAAAGCGTCTTTGTTTTATACTATGTAGTGATGATGTATGGGCTGTTTACTTCCAGTACTCTATGGGCGGTGGGGAGTTTGTGACGTCATCGCCTATAGCTGGTGCAGGGCAAGTGGTGACAGTTGGTGCCCTCTCAAATGGTTCCAGGCCATTTGATGATTATGGAGAAAGTGATGATGACCTGCCAAGGGAGGATATCATGTTTCCAACTGATGCCTCACATATGGGTATGTTATTTTTGTTTACATTTAAAAAAAAAACATTGGTCTCTGATAATTGGTTTTTATAGGCAAGTAGATGATTCTCTGTGCCTTCGAGTTTTCGGGTCATGCCAGTTTGCTTATGATGTTTTCCTTTCTGTACGAGCGAGTGTTAAATGCAAACATATAAAGTCCATTGGCACAGCTGGAGATAGAACGAGATGTAGAATTGTTTGATGATTTGCTTTTTTTTAAAAAGAGTACCGAGAGTTTTTTATGCCGGCTTTTTCTCTCGGCCAACAGTCTCTGTCTTCTTTGCCGATGAGTAGGGATGCCAACAGGTTCGAATTTAATGACGTGGAATAAGTGATACCATGATGATCTTATGTTCCAAAATAAACGTATTCTTTTTTTAATTTTTTTTTTAACCTACATCAAATCGACATTAAATAGTTTTATTAATGTTGATATAGACCTAAAACATTTTACACTGGTCTAAACCGATCCGACCTATTATCATGATAAGTCATCCTTATAACTTGGTACCTATTCTTGCACTTAGTCTGTGGTATGTTAAGAATTAAAAGTATTGAAGTTCTATTTTTAAAATACTACATTGTTGTTATTCATAGACCATAACTATCACGAATTGAACTTTGTACTTTATCAATGATTTACATTGTCGAAATTATGTGTGTGGCTATTATATACAGCTCAGTTGGTTCTTAATTGTATAATATTTGTATTTTTAGATTGCAGCAATAGTAAACGCAGCAGTCTCCAAAGCCGAGGAAGTACATCGAGTCTCATTGAAGGGAGTCTTACTCCGCGATCTCAACCGCCTACGCCCAGGTAATTATAAACCTCTAGGGATGTGTGAGAGATTTCTACTCTTTACTAGATTTTTATTTACGCAAGATCTATAGACAATGAGTAAAACGATATGAAACAGACATTGGGTTTGAATCACTACTTATTTTTCTCAGCATGTTGGTAACGATTTGTCGTTAAGGCTATGTGTTATTTTTTTTTGAACATGACATGATAATGTGTTTTATAATTACCATTTTCCGAGGGGTACAAACTAAAAGTTCTGAGTTACAATACTATGACTCATTAATTGTTGTGATGAATTCTCGATATTAATACATGAAAATGGGAAATCACAGGTTCCTGAAATACATACATACTATACTACATTAGGAGCCTTGTTAGGTAATCTGTTTTTGCCAAAACATAAAATTATTATTTATGTCTCAAATATATTGAAGTACGTAAAGAGCGCTCGTGAGTACGTTAGTTAGTCGTTTCGGGAACGATCCATTATTAAATTCATATACAATTAATTATTTATAACTAAGTAATTGAAATTTATTTATAAGTAATTAAATAAAAACAAGCAGAGTCGGCCAAGCGTTGCTGTGGCTGTTTTTTGTTATATTACATAGTAGTAAACTATTCAAGGGAAACGGTAGGAGAACTTATGTGAAACGTTGGTACTTTTAACACAGCGCCATCTGTTAGAATTGTATCAAATAATAAATAAATATTTGCAATAAAATAAAATTGCGACAATAATTAAATATCTAAGCTATCCTATCTGTTAAGTTGGACCAGACTGCTCACGGTGTGCCAATTTAATTTGAAATCGGTTAAGTAGTTTAGGAGTCCATCGCGAACAAACGTTGTGACAGGAGATTTATATATATTAAGATTTAAGAAGACGTAAGACTAACTTTAATTAAGTAATCATTTTTCGTAAAAATAATGCAATTAGTAAAAATATTTCGATTCCTCATTTATAGTATTTTTTTTATTCTTGCAGATCTCAGGCAGCAACGCCACACAAGTACAAGAAAGGCGATGTTGTGTCCACGCCAACTGGTATTCGTAAGAAGTTTAACGGGAAGCAGTGGAGGCGGCTTTGTTCAAAGGACGGATGCACAAAGGAGAGTCAGCGCCGCGGCTTTTGCTCCCGCCATCTATCGTTGCGAGGTGTACCTAGGTCCTCCAATACGCCGCTTGCGCAGGGAGCAACTCATACGCCCCAACAGAGGTTCGTTTTTAATACTTTTACTTTTGTTGCTTATGTTAACCTACTTTAAAAAAGTATTGGTTAGGCTTCTTGTGTTGAGTAGAAATATTCAGGGTTCTAAACAGGAAGCCACCGTCCGGTTTATGTTTGATTGTATGTTTTCGTCAAGTTTCTAGGAATGTCAAAATTCTATCGGAATGATCTGATTTTGATCTTATTAACTAAGTTTAACTGATATTATATGATAAAAATTTGACATTTCTTAAAAACATTACTTTTTAACGCATGGTCAGAAAAAAAAAACATTTTAAAAGTACTGGTATTGGTTTATACTTTAATATTCCATGTTGATTTAATCGTTTTTAATACTTACTTTATTCACGGTAGCAGAGGTAAAAAATGATTTTTTGTACATCGACATGCATGGTCATGTTAAATATCAACTGAACCTTGTATTAATCTATAATACCTGGATGACCGAGCTTTGCTCGGGATATTTTTTTATAAGTTGTGTTTATTTAAGTACAAATAACATACTAATAAAATGATAAAATATGAATATAATTATCGAATAAAGATAATTATATTCATATTTTATATATAATTAATAATAAAATAATTTATATTATTGATATTTAAGTTTTTATTTGACTGACATCTTTAAACGAGCAATTCTATGTTTAAGTTGATAAAACACGAATAAAATGACATTTTCTAGAAATGATTCCTAGCTGTATACTAAATTTCATGAAAATCGTTGGAGCCGATTCCGATATTCCAATTATATGTATATATATACAAGAGTTGCTCGTTTAAAGATATAAGATAATAGGTTAAGGGTGTAAAAAATTTATTGAATTACATACCAAAGATATTTGCAGTCATGTGAATGCTTGTATGCTGTCTTGTTAATAAATGCTTAATATGTTTATAAATTTTATTTATTTTAGAAGCAGCAGTAAATCATTGTCGTCAAGTGGTACCGGGATCGAAGGGGATGAAACTTCTCGTGAGTCAGACACAACTCCACCTAACTATCGGGTTGCGGGGCGGTTTGACCCCGACGAAACCGAGGCTGCTAATATGCTGGGTGAGTTTAGTACTTAATAGCGACACCGACTTAAAGTTTTTTTACAGCGCAATCTTAAGTTGGCGCTTGAATTATTATCACAAGTTAATCTTTGCGGAAAAGAACCGTCGTGGCTCTCTCTACCTCTAGCTGCTAGTTCTAAAGCACTGAAAAGAGCTAAGGAGGAGGAGATTTATCTTCTTTTTTATTATTTTGACAATACTGTTATTTCATTGAAGTTCGATAGTAATAATTTTTAAACTTAATGTGAACAATTTTTTTGTTAATAAATTAAATGAGGCCTAGCAAATATTAATATGGTTAACTGCCATGCCACTTCTCTTAACGCTATATACAGAAAGATTAAAAGCTGGCATTTGTGACCGACATACGGGAAAAAATACAAAAATTGCAAAAAAAATCGTTTGGATTAAATTATGCCAATTAATGTTAATTATTTCCGCATAATAATAATATTTTATTTATAGTTATGATTTTGTCTGTTCAGTTTCCCTGGGCAGCTCTCGCTCCGGCAGTCCGGGAGCGTCCCCAGTAGCCGATAACGTTTTCGTACCGATTTCCTCACCACAACCGCCTGCAGCGCCGCCACACCACCTTATACGGTAATATTTATACACTTTTACACGATTTAAACAAGGCAAATTATGTATTATTTATTAGTCGATGATTTTATGAATATAAATTTATTATACATACATTTACATGTTTTATCCTTCTTTTGGAATAAATAAAACATGAATAATATTAAATTATTAAAATTAGTTATGATACGCGTCGACATTTAAAATTTAAAAGTTTCATAACCATTTAGTCATTACAAAGACTTCTTTAAAAACTTGTTTAAAACGTTATGATTATATACAAGCGTGGATTTAATATATATTTTTTAAGGTTATATTTTATTTCTTAGGCCCGAGTTGGTGCGTCCTGGCAGGATGAGTTCGCCAGCCGGTATTGCTACTAGTGTTATCAGACTATCACCAGCCCCTACTTACCATTATCAGTATCAGGTAATTTCAATTTATTTATCGAGTTTTGTATTATAGGAACATATTGGGTATCAATTATATATTTTGTAAATAAAATTTAAATAATTTTAACGTATATAAGCTTTTGTTTGCGTGATTAACAGTAGTCATATGAATTTGAAAGACACAATTAAGTAATTCTCTTAATTTTGTATGTCAACCATTTATGCGGTTAACCTCAAACCCTTACTTATTTTTATTTTTTATTCAAAATACGTCGATACAAAAGTATATTTTGTACAATATACAGTATGACTCAATGCACTTATGTCGCCATTAGAATTCACGAGAATTTAATGTAAAAATAACTTGTGTGTACTTATGAAAACGCGTTAGAAGTTAAACTTCTATGCCTCAGACAAACAAGATAAAAATCTTTTCAAAAATTTTATCTTTCGCCTTAATCTACGTTTGTAGAAAAAACGACACGAAAAATTTAAATATTAAAAAAAAAATAAAAAATATTCTCATCATTTTCCCTAACGCGCCAAAAGAAGTATAACTTCAAAAAAACTAAAATGTTGACAACTAACTTCAGGGTGTCGGTTTTTGTGACAGTGTGCGCATCGTTAAAATTTAATCTCGTAATTTTTCCCTAACGCGGCGAAATTTAACTCCATTAAGTCTTGCTAAAACAATGGGGTAGGCTCTATTAGCTTATATTTATGTAATAAATCATCATAAACACTTATTTCAGGAGCGGAACGGCCCGATCCAATCCACCCAATCGAATATAATAAGTATACAGTCATCCGGTATCAACATACCCAGCAGTATACAGTCAAACTTCACACCGCCCCTGAATTCGACCCCGAATCACTCTATTTCCATTAGTATGAACCAAAGTTTGTCAAACATAAGAAAAGATGAACCACACAATTTGGTATTGCAAAGAAGTATTCCGGCAAATGGCATGGATATAGACATGTATCGGGGTCAACATTTGAGGAATGGATTGCATGATATTCAGGTAAATGATTTAAAGAGCACTAACAATTTTTTATGTGGCTTCGTAAAGCTGGAAACAGAGAAGAGTGGTCTAACTCTGGCCATAGACGGACCTCATGTTGCAGCCGAGACTGACTGCTCTAGAGCGGGCGCCGCACGGCGATCTGCAGTTTCCATAGTAAATTCATATCCGCAATACACGGATCGCTCGAGCAGTTTCTGTGCGGTCGGAGCAGTCGCTCTGTGGTCGAGTTTCGCCGTGCGGTCGACTGGTTAAAGCTGGTTATAACTGGTTAAAACCCACCATACACGGACCGCGCGATACTCCCTCCCCGCTGCCCGCTGACCACCAATCCCTTTCTCTAAGCCTAGACTAACTAATTTCTCAAATGAAACCACGGACATACTAAAGTAGATGAAAAACTTTTAGTGTCTTCTCTCAGCTGGGGAGTATGAAATATTCCAGGGTGTTCTCTTGATTGTATTATTGGACGCGCCCATAATACGGTGTCTTCTACGTCTACGCTGGCGTTATAGTAGTACAAGGAGCAGTTTTTCTTCATTGAAATCCATCTTGTAAATTCGCATCGGTATTTTTTTGCGGTCGAACAAACTGCTCCAATAAGTCGTAGACGACTGCATTATGCGGTCCGTCTATGGCCAGCGTTAGAGGCCTATGTCCAAGGACAAGCCGTATAACAGAAATTAGCCGGCTTACCGATTTATAATTAGTGTTAATTTCTTAGTACTTCACTTTATAGTAATTGAAAGTAATTTCAGCAATGAAGGCTTTTCTTTCTAAACTAAACTAACTGCAATATGTGAATTCCAACACAATAACTAATCCTGATGCCTTAGCATTCGGATTAGTTGTTTTTAAATATCTGTGTCATTGTCCGTATTTATTTGTTGACAAATCGAGCTTACAAACTCGAAACAATAATTGTTTCACCGAGAATCTAATACAAGACGTTTCTTAAGCCAAGATTATATATATATATATATATATATATATATATATATATATATATATATATTAAAATAAGAAATTGCTGACTGTTTTATTTTTTATTTTTAGTATTTACGCTATTGTGATGCCCCATGTATGAAATAAAATTATGTTAATCATAATCTTATATATTTAAACGAGCAATTCTTGTATATATATATATATAATTGGAATCTCGGAATCGACTCCCAACGATTTTCATGAATTTTAGTATACGGGGGGTTTCGGGGGCGATAAATGATCGATTTAGCTAGGAATCATTTCTAGAAAATGTCATTTTATTCGTGTTTTATCAACTTAAACATAGAATTGCTCGTTTAAAGATGTCAGTCAAATAAAAACTTAAATATGAATATAATTATCTATATTCGATAGTTATATTTTATTAGTATGTAATTCGTACCTAAATAAAATTTCCAAAAAACACAACTTATAAAAAAAAATCCCGAGCAAGGCTCGATCATCCAGGTACTGTTACTTAAAAGTGAATTTGATTTCAGTATCGACGCGAAGAGATGACGTCACCGGGTAACCATGAAAATTTTCAGAATAGACGAGTCTCGGAGTATGACGACGACGACCACTCCGTCCCACAAACGGATGGTCACCGTGCTGACCCACGTCCCATAGAACTCTCCGAGGCTCGAATGGACGAGAAGAGAATTGTCAAACCGGCCCCTTTGCAGGCGCGTCTCGTGTCCCTTTTGGACACAGATTCAAGGGATTCGGTGAAACGATACTACGTGATACCGCAGAATAGTATCGAGAAGAAAATCGTGCTGATTAAGAACGAGCCAACGGAAACTGTGCAAGTAAGTTGTAAATAGCATTTTCTTATATTTATTTACTCTACACCCCTGCCATCGTGTCCAGGGACTTCTAGCTCACAATTAAAAAAAAAAAACAAATACATTTCACTGCTTCCAATACACTATTTCACAAATGACGTGTTACGCGTCGGGATATACGCCCCGACTACATCGGTAATATTTTTATTTACAATATTCCTGGGCGAGCCGTAATATCATTATAAGTAATTATCATTTTGTTGTTGTATCATGTTGTGTTTGTTTGTTGTATAGACTTTCTTGTCCGACTGAACTTTTTGAAACTTTTTTGCCATACCTGGTCTGTTCCTTGGTGTATCGGAATTGTATTAGTATTTGACAAGTTCATCCGTAATTACACCCGGTTCTTATAACACGAATGGTGCGTTGAAATGTATAGATCATTTTTGTATGGAACTAGCATTGCCTAAATTTGATCGAACATCTGTTAGTGCTTTTAAAAATAAAAATTTATAAATAAAAAAATAATTATAAAATATAGGAGTTGTTGACGTGCAGTGTTGATGCTTGCCAGGCGATGGTTACCGTACTTATCTATCTATAAGAATAGTCTCTAAATCAGGTCTATATCTGTTTAAAAAAAAAAGATAAAACTTAGTCTATACCACCAGATATACTGTTAAGTCATGTCTGGTTACAGATAGATCACAAAGCGCATCAGCTAGCAATGCCGCTTAACGAACCCGAGTCCGAAACAAGAGGATTAGACAATGGCGACCATGTAAGTATTGCAGCATTTTTATGATTTCGTATTAGACATTTTTACTTAATAATATCTCTTATGCATTATGAGTGTCTATGGGAGTGGGGGGGGATCACTTAACATCAGATAAGTCTCCTGCCCGTTTACCCCTGTTCTAGAAAAAAAATATAAATGCTTTGGATAAAACAGTGCTAAAAGACGAATTTAATTTTTATAAGTTATTAAGTAACATTTTGTGTTGGTCCTTTCTTATTGTTTTAATCTATATATATATATATATATATCTGATTACTGACTCCTATCTGAAAAATTAATTCGATTTGCAGGTAAATAATGTGAATAGTAGTGCAGTTATCGTACACCCCAGTCAGCTGTTACCCGTACTACCAGCTCCTAATCCTCACACAGCTATCATTGGTACGTAAAATGTAGTTTTGCGGTGGATTTTTAAATTTTATATTAATTTAAGAACTTTGAACATTCAATGTATATTTCTTTTTTGATGTTCATAAGTGTACATTGTGTTACCTGTAGGAATAAATGATTTTTGATTGATTGTGTTACGAAGTGTATTTATATTGTCCCAGTATCCACAAGCGGCGTCAATGGCAGCGTGTTTCCCTGGCAGTCCCTAGTACCCTTATTGCGTGCGGCGTCTCCGCCTGCCGCGGCGCCCGCTCAACCCCCTTCGCCTCGGACACCCCGCACCCCGCATACACCCCATACCCCACATACACCGCATACGCCGCATATTAAAAGTGAGGAAATCAAGGCTGAGACTAACGGTGAGTTACCGATATCAAATATTTTGACTTTATTTTTAGATAAAAGAGATATTAGGATTTTTTATTCATTGTTTACTTGTATTGACAACAATATTAACGTTAGTCAAGCTGTGATGTATTTTTTTTATTATTACATACACACAATACATTATACATAATTCACAATTAAATGACTTAATAAGATTCTAAAGTCACCCTGTATCGGCTCCTAAAAAGTATGTTCAATGCTTAAGTTACAGATACCGTAACATCGATGTGTACAGATGAAGACGATGAAGTATTTGAATGTGAAGATAATACTACGAATTGTGGGGATAATACCAACAATCGCCGAACGCAGAGCCTTTCTTCTCTCAGTCAGCCTGGAGGGCCAGAAAAGGTTTGTGTTTGTGTTGCCATGGTTACAAATATGTATTTTTCTAATACACTTGTAATAAAATGTTGCTCAAATTTGACTTCTTATTCCAGAAAGAACGTCGCATCCGCCGTCCAATGAACGCGTTTATGATATTCTCTAAACGGCATCGGCAGGTGGTCCATCAATTACATCCCAATCAGGACAATCGTACTGTAAGCAAGATTTTGGGAGAATGGTGGTATGCGCTGAAACCTGATGAGAAGCAAAAGTATAATGAACTCGCTAGTGAGGTGAGTCTGCATAAAAATTTCGTTTTGTACAGCATATTATTTAAAAAATCTTTACTACAATGCGTAAGAAAAACAAAAATGGTCCTTCGAGCCGGATTGGATATGGTAAAAGTGTTCCTTCGAATATTTCTGACTAACAAAATATTTAATACTATCCAGTATTAAATATTTTATAAATATCAATAATTCGTATAATCTAAGGAGTTCAGCTGAAGTTTTTATTCTATTTGCCTTCTTTATAGGTCAAGGAAGCACATTTCAAAGCACACCCTGAATGGAAGTGGTGTAATAAAGATCGTCGTAAATCCTCAAGCAGCAGGGATCCCACGGGATCTATGCCACAGGTATGTGATGAAATTAAATGTTTGAACATTAATTTTACTAAAAATCGCATAGTTAAATTCTGAATTGATATATTTTAAAGTCTGAAATTAAGGCATTCTTAATGTAATTCAGATCTCTAAGTTATCATCGCCATTAAACAAGTTTGAAACATTATTTTATTTATTATAATACGCGATAAGGATTCATGTAAAAACTACAATCCAAGGTTACAAAAATATTTCACATATATACATAAAAATATTATGATATTAGGAACATTAATTAGGAATATTATTATTAGGAACATATTTTAGGTATTCTTGATATATTATTTTATTCTAATCAACAGAGTCCTCGAACGCCGTCCGATGTTATGGCCAGCGGATTGCCGACTAGTGGAGCTGAAATTACTATGAATACTAACTCATACACTCACATCGCTTCACCTCAACTTAGTGACGACGAACCTATGGTAATATTCTTTTACTTACATAAAGTTAAAAATCATGTCACTAGTTCAGTTGTAACTGTCTTTTATGGGTCAAAACTACAGCTTATATCTAATCTAAAATAGGGGTAAAGGGCTGCGATGCTAGAGTAATAAAAAAAATTGAGTTATTTTTGGGTTCATAAACTAAAGAACACATCTTTAAAAGTGAAGAATTTCCGAACCACTTCGACTTAGGGTCCTTCAAGAAAAGAGCGTACAAATTCTTAAAAGGCCGGCAACGCACTCGCGAGCCCTCTAGCATCGAGAGTGTCCATGGGCGGCGGTATCACTTAACATCAGGTGAGCCTCCTGCCCGTTTGCCGCCTGTTCTATTAAAAAAAATCTGTTACTTATAACGAATATAAGTCATGTTGGAAACAAGAATGTATATAATTTATGAAAGCACGAAAAACTTAATATCACCAAATCTAAGATTTTAGAATTTATTCATATGCGCTTTTAATTTATTAACTATAATGATTACTAGCTTCTGTATAATTAGTTTATCATTAGAACTATTTGATGGCAATATTTAGATATTGTTCCAAAATATTTAAGCTGGCAATTAAGGGACTATATTTACCCGAAATAATTATTGTTCAATCCATGAATCCTAGTAAATAAAAAAAAAGCTTCTTAAAATGGCATTACAAAGCAACAGGCGGTAAAAGAGTCTTTGAAGAGAAGTAGAGAGATTATGGAAAGGTCACAAATATTTTTTTTACTTAATTTCTGTATTTATAGGTAACCCAGAATATAGAAGAGCCACCACAAGCCAGTGGAAATGAGATGGACCTGAAGTGCGGAGAGAAAGTCAACGATTCGGACTCTGAGGGCATCGAGGCGAGAGAATATTTGACGCATCATGACCACACAAGGCGGCCTAAGGCTATCAAAGCTAGGTAAGGATTGAAACCTCTGTATAGAACATCAGTTTAATTGTGTTTTAACGTTTCTTTATAAATAATTACAAGAAGTATAGTTATATAATAATAAAGAGGAAAGTTTCCGGTTTATGTTATAAATAAAATCTTACTTAACTAATTTCAAATTTCTATAATGTTCTTTGAAGCAGATTATCGACTACCGGCGGGGGTCTTCCCTGAGAGATACGATCTCCAACAATTTAAAATTCGAGCGTAGTTCTCCCTTAAAGGCCGGCAACGCACCCACAAAAAATGGGTGTCTATGGGCTGCGACGACTGCCTTTTTTGGCGTCCCGCAGGCTCGTTTGCCCCTCTATTATATAAACAAAAATATAACATGAGGCTTTTACAGAATTAAAATGACACCTTAGTTCCTTTTAAAAAGTTATAGTTATTTTATTGTGTGTGTGCGGTTCTTATGCTCTGATTTTTATTTCCATAAAATTCGGATAGCTATAATTTTTTGACATGTCAGAGATGGCAAACCTTTTTGGCCGGGCACTTTTTTTCAATTTCAATATGCGTCTGAACATCTGAGCCTATACACATTTTATTAAGTGCGGTGCTCCACATTAAAAGTAGTTTAACGGCTAGCGATAATTACGTCCCTTTTCATCACAAACCATAAAAACGCACAAGTAAAGATAACATTATTATTTTTAAAGGTTTACTAAATATAGGATTAGTAGGCAGTGATGCCAACAAAAGAAATAAAATAAAGTTTATTTGATATGTTTATGATATTGAAATATTTATTTTTGTATAAGGTAAATTGATTAAGTCAATATTTACATTTACCTTTTTGGAGGTAAAACAAAGAAAGGGTAATTTTTTTCCCTTTTTCGGTGGAGAACTTTTTTAGAAGCAACACTTATGAAATGTCAGAATTCTACGGAATAAAAAATCAGAGCGTAGGTCATTCGAGGCCTTTTAATAACAGAGGATTTTAGTTTTACACCATATTAACCACTCGCGTACAATTATAGAATATCAGCGAAATAATGAAATGTTAATTGCTATGTAATGAATGCAATGTAATAGTCAAAGATCACATCTGGCTATTCTCTCGGGGCGTAACTCGGAAATCGCCACGCTTATAGAACTAAGAACGAAAAATACGTTGAACGAGTAAAGTAAAGCCTTGGCTTGTACAGTAAGACACTATTAAACACCACGACACATTTTCAAAACGCTGACTTGATTACTCAGTAACTTCCAAAACGCGCCAGCAATACGAATCCCGACGTTTTTGTATGCAAACAATTTAGTTCTTTCAAAATCCATTGTCGATTTCAGAACCTTGGTATTGCGTGGTACAAAAATGTAACCTGAATAATTATGTTTAATACTGAGATTTTATTAACAGAGCTGGCTCATCTGACAATCTACTGGGTATAACAGCTTCAAGTCCTGGCGGGTCCAAGGTATTTCAACCTACGGGAGGTGCATTTAAGTCTACACATGCTGATAGTGGTAAATATTTTGAAATTTTGTATTTTTATTTGAAATAGTTATATTGACTAGTAAGAAAGTAATTATAATTGAATTTAATATGTTTTGGCAAACATTGTTTAACGAGATGCGTATGGAATATGCTGCGGCAAAATGTGTTCTTACTATAATGTTAAATAATGTAATTACAAATAAAATGATAGGTTCAATAATTAGTTTTACATTGATTTAAAAATCATATTTATCCGAGAAAAATCTCTTAAGTAACTTTAAAAGTGATTTTACTTTAAATAAGTGAATGCGACCGTGCACCCTCGCAATGAGACTGTAACCTTATTGTATAGATATTGCGTCATCATGCATACTGGATAATTAAATATCATTCCCAACAGGAGATAACCATAGACAATGGACAGCATTCACAGCCGTAAAATCCACTTTGCCAGTGCCAAGTTCGCCTCACACAAGCACACAGAACATCACCAACAGTGTTCAAGGGATATCTCTGAACGCACCCAATATATCGACACAAACAGCACTAGATACCGCAATAGCATCGATAATTAACAGTCCATCGGCCAGTAGTGGTGTGCAAGTAATATCGACTGGAATGTCTAATCCGACGATGTCGACAAGTACCTTGAATAACGCACTTTTGAAGAGTGTCACGCTAGTTAATCGGAATTTCAGTGATAATAAACCTACAGGTATTTATAGTTTTGAGATACCTGTTAGTTAGATAGATAGATAATAGGTTTTAGAGTTTTCCAATAATATTAAAATAAACCAGTAGCGCTTCAACCTTGCGCTCAGGTATTGGCCTTAGATTTCTGTATCAATTTCATGATCATTTGTCTATGTAATAGGCAAGTAGGTGATCAGCCTCCTGTGGCTGACAAACGCCATCGACTTTTTGGGTCTAGGCCAGCCGCTTTCCTCACGATGGTTTTTCTTCACCGTTTAAGAGAATGTTGCGCACATAGATAGAAATTCCGTTGGTGCACAGCCGGAGATCGAACCTGCGGTAGGAAACTCTTCACGGGTAAAGGCCTTCTTCAGAATAACTACCTCAGTCCGTGATTTTCTTTTTCCATTCGCTTCCTGCTATCTCTTCAATTTCTTCTTTCCACCTTTTTTGGCTCCCCCTTTGGGCAAACTGATTTCTGCGCGTTTTTCTCAATTGGTAGAAGTCTAGGTTTTTTAGGGTTTAGATTTGCCGGTTTGCTAAAGAAATTCACGGAAGACCTTGCGGATTACTAAAATTGTTTGTGAATTTCAACAAAAAAATAGTATATTTATTATTTAAAAATTTCATTTAGTTCTATTCAATTCTAGTGTATTGACTGTTTGTGAAAATATTGTGAGGAAACGTGTCGGGCACAAAAAACTGATCACCTACTTGTCTATTAGAAAAACGAATTTTCACAAATACAGAGTTAGAGATCTGATGTTCATATCTAATCTTTTTCTGTTCTACTCTAATATATTAGTTCCATCATTGGAATTGCCGCTAGCCAATTCTCGGTTAAATAGAATCTCTTATGAAAACAATCTAATAATTATGTAGCGCCAGTTTTTTTTAAATAAGTTACCAATATTACATCAAATTGTAGGACCAATTACGCTCTCGGTGGATGCATCAGGCAACTTGTTTATAAAGACGAGTCAACCCAGTGAGCCAGCCAATGAGCCAAACAGACTTCACTACGTGCAGTTACAACGGCTTTACGTGCCTTCATTCACTACTGGTAAGTTTTAGGCACACATATGCCTTCAACATTTATCTGAGATACACAATTTTATATGTACTTATAGATAAAGTAATTAATCCGTTTTGTACAATATTTGTTTTTTTTAGAAGTTGAATCAAATCAGAATCAGACGCAAACCCAAACAGTCCAGAGTGCTCCTCCAACTGTTATAGTGTCACAGAGCAATAACAACGTTAATAATAACAATGTGAACAACAACGCACCACAGAGCAAACCAACGTAAGTTTTGTAGCCAACAGCTTAGTAGGCATGTGGTCTGTGCATAATAGATAATGATTTATTTGCTTTTAAAAATCTACTTACATTTACATTATCAGAGTAGGTATATGCAGATAATAGATTCAGCAAAGATATAAGCTATATATAGCAGTTTTTTTTAACTTCCTCTGAATTTGCTTGTTTGAAATATATTTCTTATCGACAAAACTGGTGTTCAGTTATTTAAATTATTTCATAAAAATAATCAGTCAGATTGCACTGGTCGAACTTTATTTAGTGGCAGTTTGACAGAAAGAGACGAAAGATCAAGAATAAGATTTATTTTTATCGATAAGATTACATTTTTATAACAGCAATGTTTTGTTTAGTGAATGGGATAATGTGGAGGAAACTCGTCCTTTCCCTCTCGCACCTACTCCAGCGCAATTGGGACGCGCGCCGTTACAAAAGCGGCTCAGTCGAGGTAACTCCATGAACTTTTTATTTTTGGTATTTGAAGGGAAAGAATGTAGACTTACTACTACTATACTTTCTCCATACAATATTAATGTACTCTTTTACTACTGTCTTATCTAAATTACGATAAATTTTTAATATTTTCTGTATTTTATGTTTTAGATAACTTTGTTATTCCAGGCACTTCAACGGGTTCGACAGGTAGCGGAGACCAGAGTGTACCGCGGTCAGATAGTAACTCCACCCCTTTTGACACTCCAGAGTTGATACAATCGCCCAAAAAACTCGAGAACCTTCCAAGTCCGTTACTGAAGAAAACTCTGTTTAAGAAAGGCAATGAGGATGGAAGGGATAAGTAAGTTTTAATATTTGGTGGCGTTGTTGGGCAATTAAAAAAAAACAGCAGTATCAAAACCTTACAATCCATATTTTTTTTGCAATGCTATTGCATAGTAAGATTTCTTAAAATAATTTGTTTTTTTATTGAAGTTTAAAAACCATGCCACGAAGATTGTCTTATATATTTTTTAAATAGCGATGAGTTGTAGATATGCATCTGACACACGCTCGTACGATGAAAGAATCAGTGTGTGTCAGGCATCTAAGGCTCATCCTACTTGTCTATTAAGAATAATAATAATCACGAAACAGATACAGACATTTGAGGCTCAAACCTAAACGATTGTAGCGCACATTAGTTTTTAATTAAATTAATATTATTTGCTTAGTTTAAAAATTTCTTGTACCTTTCATATATGTATATTAACTGGATAAGTTAAATATATTTATTAAACTCCGTATTACAGGGTTCTAGAGACAGTTAATTTTGAAGCGAAGTTCAGTACGTTACCACAGTTCAAACCCGATGCCTGCAGTCCCAGTGGTATGGTTGTACCGCGAAGTCCACAGCTATATCTCAGGAAGAAACATAAAATCGGTATGTTTATTTAAATCTATTCACTATTCGCTTAGCTCCTTCTCTATCTTCTTTTAAATTTCTGCTGTATAAACATTACCTGTCCACGTCATATCACTAACTACTAACTGACGTGAGACCGATCTTGAATTAGATTATCATGTTTCATGTGCACTGTTTACTTTTTTTTTTAATGTATCCTATGTCAGTTTAGTTTATTTCTTTTGTTTCTGTTAAGTATGTTTTTTTTTTCCTATTTTTATTATTTGTAATATGTATTTTTGCACTTCTTGCCTACCTTATATAATATCCTCACAGTGGTTTTTCCTTTACTCAGTGCTTGTCTGGAAGAAATCGCTCTAAAGCGATAAGGCCGCCAGTTGCTTTTTATTAAATTATGTTTAATATATTTTTTTTACCTATTATGTAATGCAACGAAGTGTTAATAAATAAATAAATACATCTATTTTAATTAATTTAAAGTATGAAGGGTATCTCTAGTATATTTTTATATAAATCTTATTAATATTTCATACCTTTTTGTATTTTATTGAAATTATTGATTAATTCTTATTCTTATTTCCTGCATAAAAAAAAGTAAAAACAAATGACAGTTAAAAAAAATTTTAACTGACAATGAAGTTAATGATCCCGTTCTTAAGCTTGTCTTCAGGGGCTGTATTGTTATCTAACCTAATCACAAATCACGTAACACCAGATTTGATAGTGCTCAAACCTTAGTAACTGAATACAGTTTAAGCTATCAATTGAGTTAAGTGTAAACTAACTCGGAATTAAACGCTACCCTATTTCTCTCATTCTTTTCTCGAAGGTTTTAGATGTTTATTATTTCAGATGACGAGACAACCGTTGTGACGCCTCAAATAGAAGCAGAGGTTCTTAACGGAAATGGTATCCCGACCCCCCATTCGTACGGCACTCCACACACCACCACTAAACTAGTAGGGAACACTTTCTTCGGGCCCGACTTTAACATTGACACTTTTAGAGGTAATTGTGATTTTAAGTCAAGTTTTCTATTATATTAAAAGCTAACGTACAGTTTACAATAAGCAATGTCCGCGTTTATGTACGCAGTAAAATATATGCAAATATAAATGTTAAACAAAATCGCTGAAATATTCATAGGTTTTCTTATAGGGAATATAACGCCAAATGTTTTTTTTTTCTTTAGTGTCAGAGAGCATGGAAGAAATGTCTCCCCGTACACCGTGTTCGGCACCTGGATCTGCTGCGTGTTCGGGTGCCAGAGGAGAAGCTGGACACAGAAGAGTATTGGAACAGAGGCGACATCTAGTGCTCAAACTGTTTCAGGAACACGGCATGTTCCCAACTACGCAGGCCACTACTAGTTTTCAGGTAATTGCTTATTGAGATATTATTTTAAAGAGTTTTAAATTGGAATAGTAATATTTTGTTAAATTCAGTATTACGTTTTTATGAAAACTAGTTATGTATTGTTCTAGTGTGGGCAACTTTAAAGTAATTCAACAATAGAGAATTTAATTAAGGGGCCGTTCAAGTAGGATTACGTTTTTTACAAATTTATTCCCCACCCACTGCTCTTGTCAGCAAAATTAAGCAAAGAAAAAATATATTTTTTCTAGGAATCCTTGAAAATGCATTTCGTTTTCATGCATAGACAATGTGTAAGTAATGTATGTTATATGTATTAAAAAATTACTGTTGACGTAATCGCCAAACAAGAATGAGATGAGATGGAAGAGGGGACCCCCCCTGTAGTACTTACGTCATACCCGAACAGCCCTTAATAATAAAGAATATTCATGTATCTTGAAGTATGTATGAGTAAATTTCTCGTCGTATTCAGTTATAACATCAACTGATTTATTTTAACGAATACAAGAGAAATTGTATAAGCCAATAGTTACGATAAAAGTGTTATTAGTAAAAAAATCATATAAATTGATTCTTATATTTATGTAAAATGCCACAAATAGTCCACGACCTACGGTGGCATATCAACACTGTCCTTATTTAACCCGGTAAAATTGCTGAGCTTGACAATGAATAACCTGAGATCGATACGTACTTTAAATAAAGTTTTGATTCGACGATTTTCTGCTATACGTATACGTATTTTCATGATTCTCTTAAAGTGGAAAGACGTTATTATTTAAGTTCGTATGCCATCAATCTTTCATAAGACCTTTTGCAGCTTTAAGAATATGATGACAGTGATAGAGAAGGTATAGGTATCTCAAAACAAAAGCTTAGTGTTGTCAAACTTCAAGCGAGTTTTTTGACAGCTCCTGTTTTTTGAACAGTTTTGAAGTCCCACATTCTTAATTATCTAACTTAAAATATAATATTTGCAGGCGGCCCACACAGACATATTCCCGACCAAGATGTCCTTGCAGTTAAAGATTCGTGAGGTGCGACAGAAACTGATGGCACAGTCAAATCTTACTCCGCACTCGGACGTCAACACGCCTACTAGTAAGTTTTTATAACTTCATATGTTTTATAAAACAGACTTATGATCATAATTATAGTGTAGTTTAATTCTTTTAAATATAATTATCTATTTGCATCGTTTTATCTATGGTACTCTCTTCATGAAAGCGTCGGCACAATCTGACAGAAAGAGACGAAAGATACGAAGGGCAAATTCTTTTGTTCCGATGTTTCTTATTGTGAAAAACTTGCCTGATTCGTACTTTTTATCACGTAAAATACAAATGAAAGTTAATGCTCATGGTATGACTTAAAAACTTTTTGCCCGATCGTCTTGCCCGCTTTACGCCCTTGACTTGCGAACTAGTACTAAATGTTAATTTAGAATCAATTAATTCTTTTTATTATTAATTAATCAATAATATTTTCTGTTGCCGGTTCATAAGTGTACTTATTTACCTATATGAATAAAGTTATTTTGAGTTTGAATATGTAAATGAAAAAACATTTGAATAACTACAGCTATCTAATGTTTACGTTAGAAAAATATTCCATTTATTTAATGAGGAAACGTTGGATAGAGTGAGACTGCGAGTGTCTAATAATCATTAATTTATAATAAATCAATAAATAAATTGCTACCAGTGCCGCGAGCGAGAAATTTACTTAGGAAAGCTCATTTACGCGCGTCTTGCGCATCCTGAATATGCACGTGAGAAAGATTTATTTAGTTGCACACTAGCTGAATTCAGGATTGCATTATTCAGAATTTGTTATAAAAAAGATAAATTTTATGTTTTATTGTACTAGTTTAAATTATGTATTAATATTAAGAACAGAAAATAAATACATGAAATGATTTCAGATATAAACTCTCCGCTCGTATCCAGCACTCTGCAGCCGACGTCAACCGCCAGTTAGCGATGCGGTTACACACTCTCCATTGTGGTGCGACATTGAATTGCAATTTTTGAGCACACATTATTGCGGATAAGTAATGTTTCTGGTTCGGTATTGTTATGAAGAGGATAGACTAATTTTATTTGGAGCTCATAAGTAGTCAATTGTTTCTTTCCAGAACTTATCTGGTCCATATTCAAAATCGTATTTCGACTTACAATCGTATTAAATCTCTGTCAAATTTGGGACAGAAAAAATGGTTTGACAGCTCTTGAATTATTGTGATTTACGTTCTACGAGCGTAAATGTTATACATTTTAATATGAACTTGTGTACATATCAGCTCTTCAGTTCAAAATTTAGAACTATGTAGTCTATTCTCTATCTGTGATGTTAAAGATTTGAAAGTAAAGAAATTGGATTCTAATAGAACGCAGTAGTAATTGTCTACCCGTCGTTCTACACCATCGTAATGCAATGGAGAAATTTTCAATTGACACTTGTGGTATGCATTTAAATGATGCAATTGGTTATTAGGTAACCAAATAATTAGATTAAGAAAAAAATACAAAAATAAATAAAAAATGTTATGTGCGTGAGTGTTATGGTACGCGGTTGTGTTATTCACAGTTTTAAAATATGCACTTTTCTCTAATTCATTCGGATACAGCTTCATAACAGATATTTTTACTCTAAGCACCTCTCATATTTTAAGCAGATTCTTAACTAATTAAGTCCGATTTAGCAGGCTCTAATGAAAATAGGTTGACTTGGTGAGAGGTGATAACAATTGATTACCAATTGCGAATTATATGAAACATAATATACGATTTATATATTCATATAGTTATCATATACTCAAACGTGCGCGATCTCAATGTTTATTGTATTTCGTTGGAAATATTTGTATAAAACATATGTATAGTACATGTAGTTAAGGGAATAGAGGATGCATATCCTTAACATTTGGCTCTTCATCAAATATCTGTCTGAATAAGCAAAGGTCAATAAATAACAGGTTATTAGTACTTTTTCAAGGGGAATTTAAAGCTCCTAAGTTTTTTGTTTATGGTTAAATTCAGATAAGTGTCAACTAGTAGTGGTCAAAATCTGATAACCAAAAACAAACAGTTTACACTAAGGTTTTAATTCAGAGTCGAGATTTAGCGCATAATAGGACACCCGAAATCCATTAATTTTTGAGGCTTTGAATCAGCCACAGTCGCGACTTTGAGTCTAATCCTTGAATTGTCTTAAATCACAATCCATAAGAGTACCAAATGTTATTTGCAATACGAACTGTGTATAATGCCCCATTCAACGACTCGTTTAACTAACGCTATTTAAAACTACAAAAAGTCTATATCACCTTAATTTTCAAGGCAATATTAATTCTGAGGGCTTGAATGGGGCGAAATTTGGTGCAAATCGTTTAGGCATTAATCTTTATAATTTTCTATTTTATGTTGTGATGTTCGTCTTCCACGCGTTTGAAAAAAATATCATTTTATAAAATGAATATCTACTTTATTTAAATCTTTATGTACAGTCCTCTAAGTGGCAAGTGGTCGATTTGTTGCCATGTAATATAAGTTTTTTATTTAGTGGTGCTTATGTCATAGCAACGTACAGAGCGACATTTGGTTAATTAAAAAGCTAATTTTAGTTTTGAATGCATCATTCTTAAGTTAGGTGTCGCTCCAAAATTTGCTAAAGCTTTGCTGATTACGAAAAAAATTAATTTAGGAATATGAATGTTACATTACAACTTCAATTTTCTGAAATATTTTTTTATTATCTTGCTTAAACTTTGTAGATTTGGCTGTTATTTTTATAGTTTTAGAGATATATAAATATGGACATTTCACAGAACCAGCTCAAATCATTAACGATACTAGCTAAATCAATATTTATACAATCTCACTGTAAATATTAGATGATATTTTAACGTAGCCTTAAGTATTCCTGGCTCTCAAAGTAATTAGGGTTTTTATTTAGAATGCTAATTTTAGATGAGATATATTATTTATACTCGAGAAATTTTCGGCCAATACAAATGTTTATATGAAAAAAATTGTATTTTTAAAATGATCTCTTTCGAGCTAGAATAATTGCTTTAGGAGTCCGGAAGTGGAGAGAATTTATTAAATATATAATGTAAGAGAATATTTTCGCACTGTTAAATCTTATCTTTATAGGTGTATGTAAAATGTGAACGTAACGACTTTACAGAGATCCGATTATAAACGAGATGCGGTTGAATTGTCTAAAGAAATAAATAAAAACATTCGTAATCCAAATATCTGGCATGAAGGGCTGATCATGTTTTTGAAGAAATAGTCCAATGAAACAGCTATTGAAATCGTAAGTAAGACTAATGTGGCTATTAAAAATATCAATGAATCAATTGAATTCAAACAATCTCAAAATAAGACAATTCAACTGTTTGTTCGATCCAAATTCGAAAATAGACGAAACAAAATGATTAATATAGTCAATTTATTGTTGGTGTAAATGTGTGTAGCAGTTGTTACCAAACAGTCCTCTTCTCCAAACTGTGTGTGACTGTGTGTTATAATAGAGCAGCATCATCAACATTGTTTTATTTCCGACCATGTTTATCTTTCCCGGTAAAAGATGCAATTTATTAACCACATAATTATGTGAAACCATAATGTCTTTGTTTCGAGGGTATTTAACAATAGCTGACATGAGTTATTATTTACAATAGATTTTAACTATATACTTATCAGTAGATAATTCGATTTTTCATGACTAGATTAATTACATATTGTATTTGCCTCTTATATTTCCATATTATACACATGTTTCAGATGGGAAATGAGAATTTGGGATTTTTCAGTCACCTATTTTATTAAATAGCAATGTTTTAACTACAATTGGCCTAATTACATTAAGCTTATTTTAATGATGTGGCAGTATAAGAGGTAATAAAGAAAGAATTATAATAGAATAATTATTATACCATAACAAATAGGAAAATTCAATGTGATTATATTTGTCATATCCACAAATTACCCTATTACATTTTATGTTTTACTTGCACTTTAGTGATATATAATTTCATCTAGTTTAAAGGCCTTGTCAAATCTTAGAAATAATGTCAAATTCTTATTTCAAACAGGAACATAATTATTAACTTATTTCATTCTTAAAATCTGGTACATTAAATCAATTGCACATTTTGATAAGGCCTCGAAATTAGGAGTTTATATTGATGTTTCAATTTGCTTACACAGTCCACTTTTTGTTTGTCCGTTTCTAACTTTGTATGTATTTTGTGTTGTCAATAACAAATATGAAAATCTTGATGCTGCATATTACTAGTGCCTTATTGACTCTCAGAACTTAGAATAGTGTACAAAACAGTTGCGCCATATACAAACCTAGGCTTTGTCAGTCAATATGGTTAATAGGCAGTTTCTTTTTAGACTGAATTTACTTTGTTGCATATAACGTTGTATGTTATACTTTTAAGGGATAGATATATGTTTGAAAAAAAAAAACATTTTAAATGGAAGCATTTCATATTCGTTATTTATTTCTTCTAAATAAGCTATTAGCATAATTGTTTAGTCAGAATGGTGTACTTTGTAAATAACTTATTTAGAACAGTTTATTTTAGATTTAAGAGTTTCAATTTAATGTAAATTAGATTTCATTAGGTAAACCTAAATTCAGAAACATTGTAGTGGTGTTTTTTTAAATTAATCCAGTTTATGGACCAATAATCTTTGTAATGGAAGTGAAGACATCAAAAACAAATTTATAGACGAAACAGATACTGGACATACTGTTCAAGCATATTGGATCATTGTATGAACTTATGTTTAAACATAAAAACTAAAAAAACATTTGTGTGTTTCATTTATTTACTTAACATTACAAGTAATCAATTAAGCTTTCAATACCAACATTAATTAATAAATAAAATCTGCTATATTTTATAAAATAGTTAGTAATAGTACTAAAATTATGTTCAAAACTAATGTGTATCAATCTAAGTTTACAGTTTCAGGTTTTGGTATAGTTTTTATTAATAACCCGGGTTTATCTTCTTCAAGCATAGATAAGGCTGCCTGTAATTCCATATTTTCTCCAGGATCACTAAGGACTAAAAACTTGAGAGATGACATTCTTGATAAAGCAAATATTGAACCTACACATATATTACAACCCACAATATCTAGAAATTCTAGAGTATTTCCATTCTGTCCTGCTAATCGATCTAGACACCAGACATCAATAAATTTATTGTTTCTCAATGAAAGCCATTTTAAAAAATTAAGACCAGTCAGATTTTTAATACCCTCATACCTGATACCATTGTAGTGGAATTTTGTGCAATCAACAGCTTCAACAAAATAACCGCTGACGAAAGTACTAGGTAGATTGAGAGTCATAACATCTCCAGAAATCCACTCCTTCGAATCTTTGAGCCTGTAATATGGTGTACGTAATAAATATTAATTCTTAATAATGGTTAACAAAAATTAAAAAAAATACAAACCGAACAGAACAATGACGATATGTGAAAAAGTGTACTGCAGCCAAATTGCTACCCAAAGCTGCAACTCTATCGGGCAAAAACTTTTGATTTTCTATTTCCTGAATTTCTTTCATGTCTTTCCACCAATCTTTTACGTCTCCAAATGTGAGATTAGGGATTTTTTGCATGGCATTAAGTATATTCATACTTGGGTTTTTTTCAACGAAAATATTTATTTTACTAATTGTTTCACCTTCCCTCTTATGCCAAGGTTTTCGCCACTCAGGATATAGTTGGCCATGCACTTTTCTTGGCTGCTCGCCTTTTTCATGTTTCTCATACAAAGAATTTGGTTCGCCTTGACAATAATATCGTACTATATGTAAGGGACGATAAATAGTAGTCTGCCTTAGACTGTGTGCCATTTTTGTATTTATCAATACATATTATTGGGAATTAAAATTTTATTAAAAGCTATTATAAAGGAATAAGATATGTTTTGTTTAGACTTTTTTATTTTGTAATATGAAAGACCTCAGAGTTCAGACCAGAGCCCACGGAGCACAGAACAATTACGATTACAGTCTCGGGTTCGAAGTTTGTGTAGGTTGTCAATTTGACTTTGATAGATAACTTATATATGTATGTCATTTTTTTTAAATGTAGCTGTGGTCTTAAGTTTACAAGCGAATTTAAATGACTTAAAGGTCTTTGTTACCAGGTTAAAAGTATAAAAAAAGCGAATTTAATTTGTTACATACTTTTTAGAAGTTATTAAACTTCTTATCTTATTTAAGCAGTGGGTAATTTTGTTAATGTCTAGTAAGCGTTAAAAACAAGCATGCAATGGAAAAAGTATAAAATATAGTTGTAAACATTTGTTTTACCTACAAACAGTAGGTTATTATACAGTTTTTTTTTATAAAAATCAAATCTCCATTTATTCTACAATATTACATTAAAACAATGGGAGTTTATGTAATTATTAATGAAGTCTTTATTGAGTTTCTGTTCGTCGCACATATTAAAGTAGGTATTACACCAATTCATAGTACCTAGGTTCGATCGACGTTCTGTCGTGAGTAGGTCTTAGGTCTTATATTTTTCAGCTAAAAATCCTTGAATATTGTCCCAATAGAGATATATTTAGTATTTTACACTAAACAATATTTTCTTTTTAGAGTTTGTTTTGGATTCTTGGCATGTTTCCAAAAGAACGCGCTGCTGGCTTATTTAGATCAAGCCACGCTCGGTAGACGACGCGATAACCAAATCTATTCCAATTAAGCTTTCCATATTTATAGTAAATACACAATAAACTGTGCAGTGCAAACAATTATTTAAGTTATAGTTACTGCTATAGCAATCTTTTGAAAGTATCATTAACGCTGAAGAAGTATGTTTAAAGTGTATGTATTTGCAATTGTGAAAAAACAACTGTCTAATATCTAATCGAAATCTAAGTTTTAACTAATTCTTACTAACCCAAATTTATTTAATAGCTGCATGCTACTGAACTTCATACAAATTTAATTAGCTTGAGTTTTTTTTTTAATTCGGTTTGGATAGAATTTTGATTAAAATCAGTTTGTAGCGACACCTAAATTGTTTTCAAATGCCGAGTTCATATACTCGATTCTCTCTCGATAGATCTAGAATAGATCTCGATTCTCGACCCTAGACTTTGGGGCCTTCCTGTTAAAACAGTATCAGTAGTTCCATACTTCGCAATTTATTACAATTGTTGCCCTAAGCTACGAAAATTTAAAATATATTACAGTTACACGTAATATTTCAAGACTTATGGCTCACAAACAACAAAAATCATTTATTCATATAGGTAACATAATGTACACTTATGAACGTCAAAAAAAAGAAATATTCATTAAATGATTCTAATTAATTTCGAGTCTAGTTGCGGAAACTGAGCCCACCTACCTTACCTTACCTTACCTTAAATGATTCTAATTTTACATTTACTGCCAGTTCTCAAATCAAGGGCGTAGAACGGAAGAGAAGAACTGGCAATAAACTCTCCGCCACTCTTTTTAATCGCAAAGTTTTTTAACATGTTTGTAAGGAGCTGCAACCATTACACTATGTTCCATATGACATCTTGAGTATCACGCCATAGCCAATCGTTTATATATAGGTATATAAACGGACATATATATGGACATTCCAGATTCTGCATACTCTTATCACTGCTGGTTCTATCAAGAGGGCAAAAACAAAGATGCGACCAGACGCCACCACAAGCGACTGTAATGACTCCATCAGACAACATGGGCATCTATCGTATGAGTATCAGTACCAAAGGGAATGACACCAACATCTACCGACCGGATCAAACATACGTTTGTAAGTCTGTATGAATTTGTTTCGAATGTAACGTATTATTAAAAGATAAATTCGTATTGATTTTAAAAACTCTTTATAAGGAATTTACATTTGTAGTCCGGTGTAGCCACCAAGGTTAAGCTCTGTAGCGGTTTTTTCGTGTTTTCTGTTCTTTATACTATATATATGTATATTAGGCTAAGAAAAAAAATTAAGTTATCACCACCACTACCGACGCTGTGATTTTATCCTACGAAATAATTATGTACGGTGTTAAACAATTTTAAATCGATAATAAACGGAATTGTTAAAATGATGTACCGTCGAAATTAGTATAAGAATAGTTAAACAAATGATTTTTTCAATTTAGGTACGTAAAGTATAAAGTCTTCTGATTTCAGTAAAATTAACAACAAACAACGCAACACGTCCTTTTCGATGGTTCATGATAACGGTGGAGGATCCAGAGATGGATACTAATCCGGAGTATGATCCGAAATTGGTGGATGTCGGCAGCCTCAAAACGATTGACACGAACAAGCAGTCCCGATATAGTGAGCGATGTTATAATTCTGTTGAAAATACTGATAACTCTGATAAATACAAAGTTGAGGTAAGTTTAAATTTATTAAATAAAATGATTATATATAATATAAAATATTATAAAACAAGTAATCTGACATTTCACACAGAACTTTTTAACCCTGACTTCATTGGCGTGATATCTTAATTCTAATAATGAATTATTATACATAAAAAAAATGTTTGTTTTTCAGACAAGTAAAAATTTTTAAAAAATTAGAAAGAATAGGTAGAAAATTCCTTCAATTTGTAAAAAAATATTTTGTCTTGGATAGTACATGAAATTGTGTGAAATGAAATTAAAAAGTGCTCAAAGCTCTCAAGTACCTAAATATAAAAAATTGTTCAAAATCATTCATTCACAAGCAGCCAAACCCGCTGCTTTGTAAGGGTTTAGTAAGTAGTCATTAATGACATACGTATTCTGGAGATGACGGAATGTTTAGATTATCATCGACATAGCTAACGTATTTCATACTATGGACGCTTATCATAAACCGGTCATAATACTAATAGTTACACAAGTACCTAATAGGATTTGAGAAACAAATGAGTACTACGTATCTACGGGTTCACATAGTGTAAAAGACTGATTTCGTTTTTATAAATGTGTGATCCATTTGTCACTTATTTTTGGTTTAAGAAGTGGGTTTTTGCCACAATAATATTTACTTTATAGTACTAGCAAGTATTACTGTATTAATGTGTAAAAAGATGATAAAATTTATAGATGGATGTCTGACAAGCATCACTATGTCTTATGCATTAATATTTGTAGGTCTTTGTAAATTAATAAATAACAATCAGTAAAACTACCACCTTCTTAGATCTGGGCCTCATATCTGAATATATTTGATCATTTGTCAATCTAATAGACGAGTAAGTGATCAGCAGACACCGTGGACTTTTTGGGTCCTTCACCGTTCGAGCGAATATTATATTACCTTAGGGATGTAGTCGCACGCTAAAGCCACAAAGCCAACATTGGACTCTCTCATCGAATTATGTTAAAACTTCTAAATCTCAGATCCATTGGGTGTCACCGAAGCAAAATGCACGTAGACAGAAGGTTAGACTTCGCGCTATGGTAGCTGAGAATAAAGAAGTATGGCACGTAGGAGAAAACCTTACCATCACCTTGGAGAAGGATGATCGCCGACCCCTGGATAGCCCTCCCTATCCTCCTGAACCAAATTGTAATTTGTGCAGTGAGGCACAATATGAGGTATTTGAAAAAATTGTTATAAGGATTACAGTATGATCTCACTTACGCCCGAACACAATAATTAATCCACGTGATAATCCAAATGATCATTGTATTAAATCAGACCGTGACATTCGATAGATCTCCTATCTGCATCCCAATAACCAAACCCCACGAAGACAATCCATTTTCGTGGTGTAAGTTAAAATCTTAAGATAGGATATTTGCACAGTTACTCTGTCATTTTCATACAAAGGTCTATCTATCCATAGACACTGATCAGAGCTTGTATCGACAGATGGTTATTACAATCCGTCGATTGGTTATTGGCACACTTTTTACAACATTTGTATAAAGATTTCCTCTCTCAGGCGGTCAAAAATGGATCCAGGTAGGTTATTGGGTTTGGGCGTTAATGTTTGCGTTGAAATCTAGAGTATAATCTTATTCAATCAATACAAATATAACTATAAGAGGATATTCCGTTTGTCAGTTAATAACTACCAAAACGATAGTAGTAATGAAACAAGTTCGATAGCCAAGTCCTTAGATGAATCTAAATTACATGGAAACCAAAACATAGTCCGTCTCAAATAAGGAATATAATCTTAATATGTTTTAGATAATATGGCACCGAAAAGTCTTCCTTTAAGAAAACTTTAGTTGATAATTTTGATTGATTCACCTTACATGCCTCCAAAACTCAGTAACTTAGCATCATTCTAGTTACTAGTGATTAAGATAAACATATTTGTAATGTTATATTCCCTCGTTTTAGTAAACTCGTCCGTAATCTTCTGTTTAAAAATATTTCAACTAAAATCCTTTGAATGAAAAAGTTATTACAAGTTGGAGTAAGCACTTACCTACTTCCTAAAGTTATTTAAGCGCAGAACGGAAATCAAACTTACTTTAAATCTTTGTACTATCACAATCGTTGTCTCGATTTTAAAATGCAAAACTGCTCTTATTACATCTTTATACAGTTAACCGTCATACATAAATCTTATCCTTGGTTCTGAAAATACGTGTTACCGCGTTAGTTATAATTTAATATTTTCATTTTGATAGATTCTTATTTTTTAATTATATTGATTATTTTTTGAGTATAAACATCGTTTGTGGTGGTAGTAACTTTGAATTTCGTTCGTCGTTCATTCGTTAACTCAACGAAGCTACAACTTTTAACTTAACTCAAAGCCGTGTATACAGATTGGAATTAGCATTTATGTACAGGATTAAAAAGGATTGTAATTTAGGTTATTTTTAACGGTCGCTGGTCGAGAATGACTCATCCACGCTACTACCCAAGCAAGCCAGATGACAATGGTTACAGTCATTTAGTGGGAGCCTCCCATTCTTTTTCTCACACAATTTGGCAGCCTGGAGATCAAGCGTCTCCGGGGCTCCAAAAATTGGCAGAGGAAGCGGATATAAGTTTAATTGAAAGGGAGATAATTGATTCCGTAAGTTCATATAGCATTAATAGAGATAAACTTAAAAAAGAAATTGTTCATATCAGCTTGAAAAAGTCTTGCCTATTAACAAATGTTGTGTGAACTTTAATTAAAAGAGATATTATTAAGTTAGGTCATACATCAACATAATAATAGCTTTACCTTGGGATAAATGATATGTAAATGTAAATATTATGTTCTATTTTTTTTGATCGGAGTAAACATCATTAGCTCACCAAACTGTGTTAATTTTAAGTGGCGTCTCTGAGACCTAACTTTATAGTTGCCCACTGAAGTATTTCCGAACAAACTCGACTTCTAAGGTCTTTAGAGGGTAAGGATAAGAGAGTACCAATTTCTATAATGCTGGCACTAGCGAGCCTCTTGACGGTGTGAGTGTTCATGGGCTGCGATAACACTTACATAAAGTCTCCTGCCTATTTAATCCCCTGTATATTAACAAAATGTTTCAATTCCAGATGTCGCCTCTGAACGGTTCAAGGACCCTGATAATAGGGAAACGACGTTTTCACCCATCCATGGGTGAACCATCCCATTCCTTATTTCGTGTTGATAATGTTCACCACCTATTCTCATTGGTAGTAGCAATAAAGCCGTCTCCAGATTGGTTCCTGGGAGCATACAAATTTGAACTATGCACTAACGTTGGATGGTTGAAGGAATCTGAGATTCCACTCTTTCCGTGGGATGCGGGAACTATGGATGGAGTCTCTTATGAGGTGTGGTTAATTTTATTTAATTGCCAAGCGTTTCCATTCAAGCTTTACAGACAGTATTTTTATTTTCATCTAACAACTCTATAGAAATGTATGTACATTATGATCAAGAGAACTCGGGAGGCCTGACTCTACAAAACTGTCCTTTATTCAAAAATCCATCATAATATATTCGTAACTAAAATGGCGGGATAATTTGCTAGCCAATTAAGATTTACCCAATAAGGGAATTTACTTAAGAATAAAATGAGATAAAACAAGGTTGTATGAACGAGTGCCTGGCCTGAAGGGTGAACCATTCGCCTTAGTTATATTAGTTAGTTTTTATTGAAGTGAAACTTCTTTATCGGTGTTGAAAAAAACTTTTACCGTCATATTTTTCGGTAACGCGCCATATTTTTCTTGTCCCTACCAGGGTTGATTCGAAGCCAGTATTAACAAAAATATATAATAACTATAACAATGATAGTTATAATTCTGTAAAAATTAGTTTAAAAAAATATATAAATTTCAGATTATTTTTTATTTAATTTTTCTATTTCTCTTATTTAACCAATTTCTGTAAAGTTGCATAAAGTAGATCATTTTTCTTAAATCACGTCATAAAGAAGTTTCACATATTACGTGTGTACACTAGTACACGCACATTTTTTTTTCTTTAGTCTGCCCCATCGATAACACAGCCGCGTGATGTTGTGAGTCGCGTGGCTGTGGGGTCATTCAACAAGGAGTCGCCCTTCTACCAAATGAATCTTAACGAGATGAAACCTTTCGCCTTGTTACAAGTCAGACTCTTGAACGTCTTTCCTTTAGTTGGGGCTGAATGTTCTCAAGAAGGTATAATTTTCATTCTATTTCTACATTAATTAAGAGTATTCAATGTGTTTTGATGAAACGATAATGCAATTCATTTTACGTTCGGTATCTTTATTACAAAATTAAAATTGTTGAGCACCTATCCATTTGATTTTTATATGTATTATATCCAACATTTTTAGATTCAGTTTTCACATGCTCTGAAGCGCAAAATTATCAACAGGAGGAACAGAGAGAGAACCCAGAGGAGTAAGTATTATTATTACATATTCGGCTTGACCAATTATTTCATATGAGTTAAATTAGTTTTCACAACAATTCAACGATAGAACAATACTGATGTTCGGATTAATTGAAGTAGTGAATTTCATTGTGATAACATATTATGTAGATATAATTCAGCAATGTATGGTTATAAACCACACTATGTCACCGTTGTATAATTTTAAAACCCATTATTAAACATATGTTATGATGATGCAACATCATAATTGCTCTAAGGTTACATCTATTTTAGAATGATTTACTTTATTAAGATTTTTATTTTAAGATATTGAAATATAATAGGGGTAAACGTGTGTAAGCAGTTTTAGTTGAGGTAAGCTCAAGAGTTTGAGACTTGAGGCAAGGGCGGATCCAGCTTTGGCGCCAGGAGGGGGTCACATAGTCGTGGTCAAGTCAAGAACTTATACGTTTGTCATCATACAAAGTTATTTTATTAAATTAATTAAATATTGAAGATATTTAGTTACATATAATCTGGATGGTGACAAAATATTGAAATAAAATCATTATGTTCAAGTGGTCTACTTAAGTCCTGGAACCAGTTCAGGGGGGGGGGTCATGACCCTCCCTGATCCGCCGTTGCCTTGAGGGTAAAGGTTCAAACCCCGGCTGTGCACTATTCGAGATTTGTTACAAATGTGCGTATTTAACTTGAAACTAGCATGCCTTATACCCAAGAAGTTGTACGTGTGTGTCATGAACGGAAGGCTGAAACATGTAGTAGTATTTTAATCGTGTGTAACAATTTCTGAAATCTTTTTATAGAAAAGAAGATGAAATGCAGGAGCCGATGATATCAGAATTAAAAATAGCAGAAGAATGTATCGCCAGTGAGTCGGGGGAGTGTCTTCTTAATTATCGTTTAGAAGCTGGTGGTAATTAAAAGTTAAATATATATAAGTTAGTAATAAATATATTATACTATGTACAGGAACCCAACTGCTTACTCTTTACCGAAACAGACAAAATTCAGGTTCTATTATATGTTTGAAGTTAGTTCTTATTATTTACTTCCACTATTATACGGATATAGATGGATAGCAGTTTGGTTGCAAACGATGGAAATTATAACGAGTTTGGCATGTGATCTTAAATAAATTCTAAAATTAATCTCCTAGACACGCGACACGATCCGTTGCTCGTATTACCAAACACAATCAAGCGTTATATTTATTGCTCATAGACCATCATAGAATTATATTTATTTGTCTTAAGCATTTAAAAATAAGTACTTATAAACCTTAATTAGTAAAAGAATCCTTGCATTACACAGATAAAAACAGGGGCTTATAGGGTTTTCTTATTTATCAGAAGGCAAACGGGTAGGAGTCACACCTATTAAGTGATACCGCCGCTTAGGGTCACTCACATTGCCAGAATACTCGCAAATGCATTGCCAGCCCTTTAAGAATTGGTATGCTTTTTTTTGGTTTGGTTCGGAAATACTTCAGTAGGTATGCAGCTGGTTCCATATGCTGTGCGGCAAAAATTACATAAGAAACGCGCAGTTGTGGATGTTAAAGGTGAGGTGGAGGTGAGGTGGAGGCGAGGTCAGCTGCATGTGTTAGTCCAAACACGTCTTAAGACTCTCCATGGTAAATGCGATAGAAGGTATAGAGAGACCCCACATCTCTACGCAACGCCAAGGGATCGAGCAGCTCGGAAAGTAACAATTCGAATCGCTGTTTGTTGAAGGAGCGGAAAGAGAGAGGCTACTCCCACTGAGAGATGATACTGTTTAACCTCTTTCGTTTCATGTGGAACCGAATTTCGGCTTTATAGAGCTGTGTCCCGGAGTGACACACACACATAAAGCTGCTTAGAGTCTAACTTAGCCTTATGTACCCAGGGTTAGATAGGTCCGTTTATCCTCTCCTCTCTGTCGTACACGGCACAAAAGAATGTTTCAATTTACCCAGGATAGGAGAAGGACGATTAGCAGGGGAGGATTTCTGAGTCTCGGTACGAAAGAGTAAAGCCGGTTTCGCACTCTAAAAATAAAAAAAATAATATTATTATATTCAAAGAAGGAAGTCAAAGAAAAATAAATGGTTCAGACACCCCAAGTTAAATAAAGAATCTAGTTGTTTATCTATATGCTCTGTATGAATACGACTGAATCAGCAGAGTTGTTATTGCAGCAAAAATACAGGGAATATATGCTAAATAGCAGCTATTTTCTGTTTCAAATGCAAATCCAAAAATCAAACGTAAATTCAAAAGCAGGAAATTGTTCGAAATAATTGACAATCAATTGTTGTCCCACGTTCGACCAAATATACAACTGTGCAAAATAGCTTAAAATATTCAACATTTACGTGTTACGATGTTTTTAGTAGCGTTAACATTTTTATTAGGAAATTAGGCATACTATATTATGTAAGTTAATAATGTTGATATATTTTGTATATGAATGTTTATATTTATTTTTATTAACGCATACAGTTGTTTTACAGAAATAATTACGTGTCCATCAAATTAGCTTTAATATCGAAACTGGTAGCAAAAAAAATATTATTAAAAGATTATTGAAATTAAATGGTTATTTACTTAGTCTAGTATAAAATGTGTATATTTATTTTATATAATGTTTGATAATAAAATTATATTATGGTCGTCGTCGTATGTCGTTATTTTATTCATATTTTCCGATCAGAACAGAAAATAATTCTTCAAAGAAATTGGATGTCTCAAGAACACTTTCCATTATTAGATAGCAATAAAATTCGATTAAGGGGTAATAACACAAAGTGGCGGGACCGAGGTCTGAAGCCTGGAGTCGGGATGCATCCAGACAGTTACCGTTAATCTTACACTTGGAAGCTGGATGTGGCGTAGACCTGATATAAACAGCTATTAGGTATATGTCAAATAGTAAGCGATAATATCGCGCAATAGTTTTTTTCTGAACTTTCAGTAATTTGTTTATCGTTTATTTTTCGTATGGTTTACATACATATATACATGGGTTATAACTAATCTGACCATTTATTCTTTGACTCAAAAAGGGGCATTACTTTGATTTATGTCAAATAATAAGAACCTAGTCAATGAAAAAAAAAACACTTTTCAAAGTTATTTATTTACAAAAAGTTGGCTTAAAAGTTACGAATCTCAAAATATAGGTACCCAAAATGTTTAGTTATATTTATATTCAACAAAAGAAGAAATTTGTTTTAATCTAGCTGGTGACGATTTCAAAGAAGAATTAAACTTTTGGCCTGTTTTGTTTTATATTCTGCTGGTTAAATTTTCGCGCGGTTTCTGAAAACGGGGCAATTATGCATCCTACAGTTCATTTCGGGACAGCGGGACGAGTAATTGGAAAAAAGGGACAGTCTCGTCCAGAACGGGACGTCTGGTCACGTAAGTTATAACCAGCATATACTAGTAGAATCGACAACATATTTAAAAACATACACCCGGAACAGTATTTGTGAACAAAAATTATTGGTTTCGCTTTAGCCGTCCATACATACAACAATCAATAAATGTCACTGGCATACTTTTGTCTGCTCGCTATATGTTAGTATAGTAGTTAGTAAATAAATGACAAAATATATACACAGCTAGATTGTAAGAGCTAGATAGATTTCAACTGTAGTTTAATATTTATTTTCCAACTCCCACAAGGAACATTTCTTATCATAGCATTTGATTAGCTTTCTATCAGCGAGTGGCTTAACTTCAAGATTAGATACAGAATATGGTCCCTAATTGGTACGTTAATTTGATTGTTTGTGGCAACTTGGGTACGAAGTAATAACTTAAAGAGTCTTAATGTGATATACACCGTCTTAATGAGACTGCTCAGGATTAAACTCGATTTAGGAATTTACGGCTAAGTATTGTGGAAATTTAAGAGGATTCCTTTAAGACGGTTGAGTTTTTCATTATATTTATACTGAAGTTCGCCATTTATGGAATCGAGTAAATTGAGGCATCGAATAAGTTTACTGTCTTAAGCATGGTGCATTTATGAGCACCTCAAAATCAGGACTGTCAAAGAGGAGATCAAGACCTGTAGTATGAAATACAGAAAAAGGCTAGAAATGCATCCTAATAAGCTTGCCACGCAATTAACCATACCAGACTTAATAAATAGGCTTAAAAGGCGACAAATCCTAAGTCTTGATAGATACGGTTGACAGAGAGGAGCAGTCTCGATGGAGATTTATGTCTGAACGCCTGACGGCTCTCAACACATCTGCTCATAGTCTAACTGACTGATTGCAAGAAAAAAGATTTATAAAAAAAAGCATGACGCATAATATGCTTTATAGAATATATATGAAACAAATGGATATTAGTGTCTATACGCTGCTTTAGGTTTGCGTGCATACAAAAAAGGCACTCTAAAGCAATAGCGATAGAGGCATATGTCTACCTGTTTCTAAAAACTGTAATAAAATAAATCTATAAACTGTATTGCCCTTATAATATCACTCTGTAACATCATAGACAAACAAAATTCGATGGAGCCGACCTCTTAAAGCATAACAAAATTGTGCGCAGATAAAATATCCATAAATCTATCCCAAAAACTTATTAATATTAGTACCATAACCATTTTACGATTCAATAAACGTTATACTCAGCGAACTCAATCCTAGTTTTTGATATTTCCATTCCGTTTGTCGGAACTCATATTAGCGTATATTATGTGCTCTTACAACATATTTTAGTGGGTCATAAGATCTTGGAAGGCAGCCAGGGTTGATATATTCCCTTCTTACTTCCGCCCTATTAATCATAATTCAATGATTGTCCGGTTTTCGCAATAATCAGTTTTATTTGATTTATAGTTTAGATATATTTTTTATTATTGAATAAAGTTCGCGATTTCGCAGATTATATGACAAAAGAGGAAATATAACCTCGGATTTGGGACTTCGAACAAGGAGAGGAGGGTCTTATCGCATTCGAGCGATTTCTTCCAGGGATCATTTTGAGGAAAAGTAATTATATAATGTTAGTGCAAGAAGTGAAATACGAAATAATATATAAAATAACTTATACATAACGAATACAAATAATGTGTTTTATTTCTTTTAATTGAATAAATAAATTATAATACAATCAATATAGCAATTAATATTTTAAAATATTTAACTTTTATATCGGCACTAATCTTCTTACAAAATTTTCCTTTCTTTGTAATCCTAGAGTTACTCGAACTAAAAATCTACTACATATACGTACCTACGGCTCGACTACCTGCTAATTTTAATGGTCCAGTGAATAGGCTATCTCGCTCTTACAACTTTGTTAAAAACATTGATAAAAATATTGATTTGTTTTACTATAGTCTACCAAAATTCCGTAACTTTGTTTTGCAGGCTCTTAAATCTAATGTGGTTTAAGTTTTAATTTTATTTATTTATTACTGTTATTTTTATCTTTTAGTTTTAGTTATTATTTATATTATTAGTTATTATTAATAATTAGTTATTGTTTAATTTTTAATTTTGTTTATTTTCTGGTCGTTTCTTTAGTTTTTTCCTTTGATATATTGCTTAAGTTCTGATGTAATTGATGTGTGTGTAAGTTTGTTAAATTTCTGACGTCAGATCTTCTTGTATTTTTTAGGCATACACATTGTCTTAGAATGTATACATAAATTAAAAAAAAAATGTTCATCTAGATTGATCTCTTGTGTGATATGTAAGAACGAGGTAGACAAAGAGATGTGCAACTTGGAAATAGCTATAAAATGATCCAATTTAGATCCAATAACTTATTATAATAAAGTTATACTAAAAGCTTAATATTTAAAAATTGAAGTTATTACATAATCCTAACATGTCCTCTAGAGAACACTAAACTTTGAAGCGAGTCATTTTGAAACAATTCCTCTTTGAGATTTCCCAGCAGACGCCGCCTTGCAAATAGTTCATATATAGAACACGAAAATTGAATCTAAAAAGTATGAACTTTGCAAAAATTAGCTAATACGCCTCTTTCAATCAAATTATACAAAGTAATATAATATTTATCACTTACGTCATTCACACGTCTTCTTCGTAATTTTTGAGTTTATTGCGCTCATAATTATTGTCATTTGGTGCAAGCAAGTGCAAGCTGAAGTTTGAACAACTGGGGTGAGAGTCGTTTTAGCCAATATCGCATGTAGAAAGTTAAAATTTGCTCGGTATACAGCTACAATATTTACTTAAAGTTCTACCAAAAATTTGTGACGACAGAACAGACATTGTTCACAATTTTCCGCACACAAAGATTCGTACATTAAGTGTGCCAGTACACCCCGACAAGTATGTATGGTTTATCTCCGTCTTAAAAAAACTTTTCATTCCGTTATCACATGGAATCTTAGTGTTTATGCAGCTTCTTTACAAATTTGATTAAAATACTTTTTATATAAATTGTACACCACACAATATTTTCCCGAAAGAATTGCGTTCATTTACCATAAACAACGCTCATCTAAAAGCACGCTGGAGTTTCACCATTCCATTGTCGAGATATCCAATTGCCGCACTGCACGATTTGGTTCGTCGATTCTTATAAAAACACCAAAAGTATATCTCCTTGCCCCATCCATCCATTTTCCAGTTTAATATGGGATTGAATGGACTTATTTTAATTTTTGTATGTCAGAAACACACAATAACAATAGTCATAGAAAAAAATAAAAATATAAAAGAATGAGAGAAAATTTTATTTAAAGAACAAGGTACGTTTTAAGTATTTAATACGTGTGTTCTGTGGTTGTATTTGGCCCTGACTCAGCATTATGCTGTGGAGCAGACTTCCACAGCACTGGAGACCACAGCAGCCAGTTTGCGCCTCAGTTTAAGCGGCGGTTAAGAGCATCTCCTAAACAGGAATCCTCCAATTTGCCACATCTCATATAACATTAGGTGGGATTATGCAGACGTTTGTCCAGTTATGTATTAAAAAATAGAAATATATATTTTCTAAACGTCTTGTAAGTTTGTTTAATTAATAAAAGACTACATGCGACAACCAGAGACAGACTTAAAATCAAGCCAAACTCTGTTTGCTTGCTAAATTCTATAATGTCAGTCACAGATTTACCCTCTTAAGGCACACATGAAATTTATATAGGCCTCATTACAGTAACTAAAGACTGCCCATTAAGGGGCCGACTCACTCGTTAATTTTAATTGGAAATTCATACTTTAACATTACACTAAAACGTTTTTAACTGAAACAATTTCGTTTTAAACTTTAATGATTGCCCACAAAATAGGCATTGCTAAAAATTTATAGCCATTCTATAAGTGCTTATTTCATAATGGCTAATGAAATAGCAAAAACATATTTCTCATGAAGGGTTGTCATGAGTACTATGTAGTGTAAGTCAGATTGAGAACTTATTGTTCGGTTTAAGTGGGTTTAGGTTTAAAGACATTTAATCTCATAAAAAAAAAAAAAAAAAGACATTAGGGTTTAATAATATTGATCTCTACCCACGCTTTCTAGCGATGAAAAGATGTAGGAAATACAGCACTGAAAAATAAAATTCATTTTTGTTGTTTGTTTTGTATTGCGAATTTAAGTAAATATGACTATGACAATATTTTTTTAAAGGTTTTATAAACTGAAAAATTCCTATATACGATGATGGCTTACATAGAACCTACACATTCTTAATGATAAGAACTTGTAAGGTTTAAATGTTGCTATAGGTATACAAATGTTGGAATATTCATTACCATACTTCAATTTATACATACCTACTACGTACGTAGCGCAAGGAATTAAACAAGCTTTATAAAACATTATAAAACATCATTACTTTTTATGTTTTAGTGTTTCCATATTGTTTTATTTCCGCCGTATTTGTTGTAAGGCAATAAAACTTCAATAAAATTTAGTTTAAATTTAACTCCCAAGCGGTGGCGCTCCGCTATACGGAACACAAACTTTTTCAATAAAATCCAGTAATAGGGTTTAACAACTTTATTGGTACTATTGACCGTTTATTGTTACAGTCGCTATTGGAATAATTACCTTTGCAATTCCCCTTTGCTCGTTGCAAAAAAATTATAAATACTAGAATATCCCAGGGCATGAATTTTGGTTACTCATGGAAGTTTTTTGCATAACTAACGATTACTATTTTTAAGTGAAATATTTAATAAGTATGGAGTGCTATGGGTTATATCTTTCCACCTTTAAGCCTTTTTTATAAAGATAAATGCTATGTAGACACAAATGATTAGGTCACAGGATACAGGTTCTCATATTATATTCTTAGTAAGGCGATAATCCGGGATTCATTAGATAAGAATTTTATATCGCTTAGCCGTGTTCAGCTTACGTAGGTGTATTCACGTGCATAATACAAATAGGCTTAGTAAAAACTAGGTCTGGATATCCATAGTTGCTCATACTTCAAAATTGATTTTCCTTTAGTATTTTATAATCTATTTTTCTGGTTTATTATTTTATAACTGTTCGTGTTTGTTATATTTTCCTATAACTGCTTGTGACATTAAACATTGTTTTGATTTTTCTTGTACAAATGTGTGCCGAGCAAGCTTTTATAAATAAATGAAGGTTTTGTGTATCCTTAAGTTTTAAAACTCATTCACACATATAAATTATAGATACAAACTAGTTCGTGTTCCAATCACACGCAAACGAAGTTGTGGACAAACACAAAATTTCATTTCACATCCCACAAATATAGGATATAAAATATGACCTAAATAAAAATACTAAAAGATTTTCAGCAAATAACTTCAGACTTCCGAGCTTGAGTAAGTCAAAGTTAGCTTCGATTTGAAGTTAAGCTCTTAGAAATATTGCAACACCCGGAAAGCATATGAATAAAATGAAAAGCTTACGCCGCGGAGGCCATATACAACTTTGAAACATCTCCCGAAGATTCGTTAACTTTAGAAATGTTGGACTTCCTTTCCGTTTAATGTATTAATTTAAAAAACTTTACATGTTAAAGCAAGCATAATAATATTATATATATTATGATAAGTACGTTGTCTAAAGAGAGAGGCTTATTTTAAAGGTAATTGTTGGTAAGTGAAAAACAACTTTTACATATAGATGTCCTGATGCAATACTAATCCGACGAAGAATGACTTCAGCGTGCGACTAACATTCCTGAGGTCGTAGGATTGATCGTCGGCTGTAAGCCGGTGGACTTACTAACTATTCGGTGTTTAAACGGTGAAGGAAAACATCGTGAAGAAACCTTGCTAGATCCAAAAAGCTGACGGCGTGTGTCTTTTAGATGATTAAACAGATACAGAAATCTAAGGCCCAGACCGAAAAGGGATTTAGCGCTATTGATTTATTTATTTCAGTCAGAAATATAAATTTTTTGGACACGTTCACCTATTCAATACTCATATTAATGTAGGTTCAAAATTTATACGGCCGTTCCTCAGTCATTATTTTTTATTTTATTTTTGTTTTTTTATGTTACAGGAGGCAGACGAGTAGGAGGCTCACCTGATGTTAAGTGACACCGCCGCCCATGGCACTCCCAGAAGGCTCGCAAGCGCGCTTTTAAGAATCGGTACGCTCTTTTCTTATAGGACCCTAAGTCGAATTGGTTCGGAAATACTTCAGTGGGCAGCTGGCTCCACATCTTGCTGGTGCAGAAATTGCCTTAAGAATCGCTTAGTTGGATTAGTTTTTCTAATAACAAAACTAAACTTTAACTTTGTATATATAGTGAACATAATTCGACGAAATGAAGCGAGTAATCAACGTATGTAATGGGTAGATATGTATAATATGTTTTAGAAGCACATGTATAGTTATACCAGACCTGATGTTAATTTAAAAATTATATTTTTAACTATTTGCCTTTTTTAAGTTTTTTACTTGTATTAATGTCTGGATGTAGTAAAGGACACCCACTTCGTTCGATCTTCAGCATTCCTCGGTGCTCCTAGTCTTAGGACTCTCTCTTTGCCTTATCGGCAACTGTACGTCACCAGGTTTGCTTAGGACAGCCACGCTTCAGGGAATATAATCGGAATCTCTTCGGAGTATCGGAGTAGAGCCTATCCACCTGCGTCGCTCAATCTGCTGGGTAATCGGAGTTTCTCTGCAGCGCTGCCTAAGTTACTCGTTGGTGATTATTTTGGAACTCAAGCGACATGTCGTTAATGACTTTCCATGCTTCACACCCAAAGCAATCAAATTGGTTGGTTTAATTTAGGTTCAATCACCAAAATTTCTAATATATATCAATTAACATTATTTGATTTTTATTCAGGCCAGGAAGACAAAATAGCCGAAGGTACTGACAAACTATCATTTGTTATTGTTAATAATTAATCCACAGATGAATAATAGCCGAATACCATTTGTAATTGGAGAATTATTCGAATGATTTATGAGAGCTGAATACGTTGTAAATCTGAATGATATTACTATTGTCTCATAAATATCCGCCTGTCTAGTTAGCTTCCGAAGGCTCCCCTCCGGATTTTAATATTACCGTATCGTACCTAAGTCGTTATCGCTTTAGTATTAATTAAATGTTAATACACATGTCGGAACAGCCATCAATAAGAGTTTTTATAGTAATTAAGTAGTAAATTAATTGATCTCAGTCTCACCGATTGAGATTAATATGAAAATATGATAAACATTTATAGATTATTTAATGAAAACTAGTTTTAATATGTAACAAATTTATGTAGTCTAGTAGAGAACTCTTGTCTTAAAGATATTACAGTATGATTCACTTTGACTTTGAAGAAATTGCTAGTCCGCAGTAGTTCTTAATCATAGTTAAGTACTAATATTTTGCATTGCATGCAAAAAAATTGGCCACATTATACCAAAACGATCATCAAAAGGGTAAAAAACGGCTACACTTTAAAATAATACATGTTTTTATATAAAACAAAATGCAGTTATAGTCTGTGGTGGAACGTGACACGGATTGGGTGGGAAAATAGTCGGTCACCCGCCACAGATGTCGCGCGCGTTTTTTGATCTGACAGTTGACGGCTTGTGATGTTATATTCAGGTGTAATAACAACTAATCCGTCGCTGACCTCTGGCGTTGCAGTGAGACTTTACGCGGGGATAATTTAAAAAAAACAGTAGCGGAGGAAAAATAATGCTTGGTATATTTTAATTTATGTAGCCAAGATTTCTTTAAGCGCTTGTGTTTCAGTTTGATAGTTACGAAAATTTAAATTTTGACACGGATTTCACAGTCGTCGAAATGACTTAAATATATTGGTGACATCGAATGCAATATTATTTTCAGTAAAATGCTAATTTAAACTGAAGTTCATTGAGCTGTATCCATGATTTTAATTAGAACGTAACAAAACTATGTAAGGAGAGAAACTATATTGATATAGAAATATTATGGTCTGGTAAATTTAATGTCGATACATAAGTCATATACCACTAGTAAATATACACAGTAGTATAAATCTACTGCAATTAAAGCAAAGCTAAACTTGCAAAACATTACAATAAGCTACAGCGAGGAAACAATAGCTCTTTTAAAAGCTTAACAAAGACAAAACAAGCGTCCGCAAAACGCTCTCACTATGTCCATGTATTACTGCTATTTGGCGGCAAGCTGGAACAAGCTGGGATTTGGGCGCAGTGTCTATGAATGTGTTATAAGCTGTATGCATAATGCACAGCCGCCTAATAACACACTTAGCTAAACCTGCCTGAAGGATTCGTACATTTCGTATATTAGCTTTGGGAACTCGTTGGCACGTCCACATTATAAAAACTGTTTCTTGTCGAGTTATAATATAATTTTTCATTCTATGTTTAATTTATTAAGTTAACAGACACAAACTGAGTACGTCACAGTATAGTATTGTCTTTTATTAACATAGCTTTTACACATTTAAAGAAAACACTTCTTTACTGGATTGAAGCTATGTGTTTCGCGTACTTTACAGCGTGCGTGGTCACGGTGACCGAAACGTTAGATAAATTTAAAATTATGTTAAATAATTATACGTTTACAAATAAAAATAAAAATGTTATAATACATAGCTTCAATTCGGTAAAAAAGTGTTTTCTTTAAATACGTCAGTGTAGTTGATAAATAATTAATTGATATCTATATATTAATAATAATTAAGTCCACAGAAAAACTAGTCTTTGACTTAGTAAATTTTGCATGCAATTAGAGAAAACATCAGTATTGTTTGTTAATATCTATGGCTAAATGGTCGAAATGGTGGCCAAACCCGTTTGATCTATTCAAAACGTTGCCGTTATAGAAAGTGTAGTGGCCCGGATTGAATTATTCAAAACCAAAACGCACAAGAGTTCGTAAACAAAACCAATTAACAGTTTGTAAGTTGTAGCACGGCCCGCACCATTCTTGTGAGTTAAACAATTAAGATTCATTAGAATGCACACGCTATTGTAATGCAAATGTTTGTGTGGGACATTGCACATACTACGCTATTTCCTGGTTTACTAATAAACGCGGGTTGTTTTTATGTTAGAACCAGTGTTTGTTATTTTCTGCAACTTTAATCAAAATGAATACGGAATTTAATTAATTAGTATGTACATGATTAATAATTATACTGCGGCGCAATAACATGTGGGCCTCAGATTGCATTGATTTTGTTTTACTTTTAATTTTACTTTTGCACTTCTTTCACTTTACCCTTAGTATTTCTGTTTTTAGGTTTTTTCTTATAGTCTAAGATCCGGGATTAGAAAAATATACCCTCATCTGTTATTTAGATGAAACAATTTTTTATAAGCTGATTTCATTATCATGAACTTATAAAAACAACCTCTGCCATCTTAAGCCTGCTGCAATTAATAGTAATTAATTAATTAACAAATAATTTATTTTTAATTTTTGCTTTCTCATGTTAGTTACATGTAGTAAGTTAAAACCGTCAATATTTTATATTATATACCTCTACTCTACTCTATGGACTGCAGTCCATAGGACGTATTTGTATTTTTATAAAAATCGCTACCGAATCGTAAGAATGGAATCAAACTCGCACATATTCGCACTCGAACCGAAATCGTATTTGCCACAGAGATTTATCTTTTCACATCTAGAAATTGTGTTTACTGTTTATTGCGGATTTTAAATTTCGCTCCGATCTTGACTGTTTGAGTTCACCACGAACGTATTGAATTTTGTAAAGTTTTGCGTGTATATACAATATTACTTTGATGCTCAGGATAAATTACACTGAACTGTTTTTTCTAAAAGTTGTTTTGTTTGTTGAGCTATCTAGATAGTCGTAAGACTAATATACTGTTAAATATAATCGTAAAGATGATTCCATATATGATATGATCTACTTAACAGGCCGGCAACGAACTTGCGAGCCTTCTGGCATATATCACTTAACATCAGATGAACTTACCGTTTGCCCCCTTGTTAAAAAAAAACACATAAAGTTACAAGTATTTTGAATTTAACGTTTTGAAATGCTTTACATCGAATTAAATTTATTTAGCACATTGAATAGAACGTTATCAGTCCAGAGAAAAGCACCTTAAAACGTTCGTTTGCAACTCTTCATCGAAATGTAAAAAAGAAAATTGCTTTCAACTAACTTGAATAAATATATGTAGATGAGTTCAGCTCTTAGAACTATTAATGCATTTTGTTATATACTCAGTGCAACGAAGCCCCTAGTGGCGAATCTCAACCCCGGGATCGTTGGTTCGAAATAGTCTATTTTAATTTCTTCAACGAAGATAGCAAGTACTTAAATAATTTTAAAAAGTAATTGGTTTACCTAAGTTAGCTACGACGTTATAATAAGTGCAGGTCGGTTCTATTTGAGGGGACTGTGATCTCTTGAGGTGACTAGCTATTGTAAAATACGAACTTCATGTTTAATATATGTATTACAAACATTACACACTGTTAGACATTTACAAGAATGTATGTTTCTATAACAAAGCTATTCGTGCAGTCTATAATTTAAAATGTAGGGAATCATTGAGAGATACGTTTAAGGAAATTAATATATATACCTTTCCCACGCAATATGAAAATATTATGTATGTATACAAAAATAATGATAAGTTTACTAGAATAGAAAAAAAGCACATTGTTAATACAACAACGGAACAAACGCAGGCTGCAATTTCCGCGTAGTAGACTATCTAATGTTAGTAATTCTTTTTTGGGAAAAGGGATACTCTTCTTTAATAAAATCCCAGAGGCTCTTTTTATCTTTGCCTTTAAAGAAATGTAATAAGAAAAGCTGTGTAAAAGGCTTACTATAAAGTTAGCGATTATCTAGTTGATAAAAGGGCCTGGGACTAGTGCTAGACAGGCTACTTCTTATTAATTTGCAATATTTGTTTTAAAGTAAATGTTGTTTGATGATTTGCTTTTTAAAAGAGTACCGAGAGTTTTTTACGCTGGCTTTTTCTCTCGGCCTACACCTTCTGTCTTCTTTGCCGATGAGTAGGGATGCCTACAGATTCAAATTTAATGACGTGGAATAAGTGATACCTGTATCTTATGCTCCATAATAAACATATTTTATTTATATTATAACACTAGGATGTTTCACGGTCCATGTAGAGGAGGGAAGTACATTTTTATAATAGAAGGCAATCATCTGTCATAACATTAAAATAAACATTCCAATATTAGAAATCTATCATTTATCAATTGACAAATGTTGCCTGCCATTACTTACACATTCAAACTCCAACAATCGATCCTTTTCTTATTTTTATTATTTGATATTTATTATGCAGGCTAAGTTTTTCAACCGGAAATGAAATTAATTAACGAAAAACCTTAACTATATTAACATTAACAGTGTTTGGAGACATGATTTATTGAGGACTAAGCAACAGCTGTATCGAAACTAAATATTAAAAGGTGATTACATGTGTGAACCCTTCTCAAAGCTAACATAAGGCTAATTTAAAGGGAAGCATATACTTTTAATAATATTTATAGTACATAAAATAATCGTTAGTAAAACTAAAGTATTTCCGAACCAATTCGATTTAGGGTCCTTCACAGCGTGCAAATTCTTAAAAAACCGGCAACGCACTCGCGAGCCCTCTAGCATCGAGAGTGTCCAGGGACGGCGGTATCACGTAACATCATGTGAGCCTCCTGCCCGTTTGCCCCCTGTTCTATAAAAAAAATGACGAGAAATATTTATATCTATATCGTATTAAATCATTGCCTAATCACTGACACGTGCTCAGAGGCCAGAGAGCAAAATATTCCTAAAAAGTAACTCACTGGACACCTCGCTTCAATACCAAGCGAAGGAGTGGAAGACCATGTGCGCGGTAGGCTGTTCACTTTAAAAAAGCCACCGGTCCTCTGAGGCAAAGACTTGCCAGGGATAGGAAGCACTGAAAACAGCTGGAGGGGGCCTTTGTGCCAAAAAGGCAAGCTGTACAAGAGGACAGCTGTGTAACAAATCTTTTATATATAAATATTTTTGTAAATTTTCTCATGTATCAGTTGAAATAGAGGCTTTGAAATTGAATGGAGTATTAAATCATTGCTGAATTAAATAACTGGGAGATTAGTTACGTAACCTCTGGTACTGCCTACATATACACATATGTCTACAAAACTTTGTATGCAATTAAAAATTGTATTTGCAGCAAAAATTCGTTTATAATCAAAGATATATAGGACTGTTTAAGTATTTATTATACTCACTGAGCCAACTAAAAAAAGCAAAACATGAGCGATGCCTAACTTTAAACACTGCAAGTTCCATCTTTCTCGGTTTCAAACAACGTATATTAAAAATTCTGTATTCATTGCAAGCCTTACGTTTGAATCAACAATCTGGGGCACGGAAATGGACCTGAGTCTAAGGATTTGCCGGAGATGGTCAGTTTGAATATTTTGAAGTCAGCAGTGGAGTTGGATTATCTTGATCTGACTTTGGTCTCCGGAGTTTGTGACCACTACTAAGTATTTATATTGTATAAACTGTATCCCGTATAAGCTACTTTTATAGGTTATAATCACTTAATATAGTATTGAAATATATATATATATCTAGATTATCAAGTGTTTTTGTTGAACTATCGTAATACATAAACCGGAGGGAAAAGGGAGGAACCCTTAAAGGCCGGCAACGCACCCACTATAGGGTGTCTATGGGCTGCGATGATTGCCCTTTTTGGGCCCGCAGGCTCGTTGCCTATTATATAAAAAAGATTGATGACGTGAAATAAATGATACCGGTATCTTATGTACCATAATAAATATATATTTTTTTATTTTTACAAATATGTATTTAAATTTGTCATATATTTTTCTGGCTCCTTTTATTACAACCAAACCAATTAAAATACAAAAATACTATATCTGCCAGTAAAGTAGTGAAACAGTTGTCAATTAATACAATTATTCAAATTTATGTTATAGTGACTTACCTTCGTAGCGGTTGTAAATATCGTAGCAGTCTTCTTCTGATCTTTGTTAATACATGATAGATAACTGTTTCTAAACACGTATAGATTTTTCAATATTTTATTGCACTCTCATCTAATCTCATGTTAAGTGTGAACCAAAAATCCAAAATACAATTTGCCATCCGCCAATTTTAAAACGTAGTCATTAATCTACTATGACGCAGTTACTAGTTTGCACACGGCTTTATTCCTCTTTAAAAAAAACGGATAGCTAATTGTGTGCGCAATAATCTTCATAGGTTTCCGTAGTAGGGGATGGTTCTGGTCGTTGAAAGCAACTTTCACATTGTTATACATGTGTCTCTGTGTCTCTTTGGGAGTGCAAATGTTATGTGGAGTTTATCCCCGCATGTCACAATCTTAATATATATAAATCTCCTGGCACGATGTCTGTCCGCGATGGACTCCTAAACTACTTAACTGATTTTAAATTAAATTGGCACACCGTGAGCGGTCTGGTCCAACTTAAGAGATAGGATAGCTTAGATCTTTAACTATAGTCGCAATTTCATTTTATTGCAAATATTTGTTTATTATTTGATACAATTCTCACAGATGGCGCTGTGTTAAAAGTACCAACGTTTCACATAAGCTATCCTTTCACATAAGTTCTCCTACTGTTTCCCTTGAATAGCTTAGTACTATGTAATATAACAATAATCTTAGCCACAGCAACGCTTGGCCGAGTCTGCTAGTAATATTATAAAACGCATTCTGACTTATGAATAATCTTCTTAAATATGAAATAAATATTTATTTCCAACACAAAAATATACAGTACTTACAATTTTTAACCTGCGTAGTAATAATTATTTAAAATTTAAAGCATTGTATTGCGATACTTAATGATAGTGCAAAGGAAAGCATCAGCTGTGGGGTCATAGGTACTATCTACCAATCGCCAACCTAAATCTTTAATAAGCGCCTGTGTACCTCACGGCCCAAATGGAATAAAATTAATGTATTATCGTCTTTAAATATATTTTGTAGTACATTTATCAATACATTATATAGCTAATCAGTCGTTTGTTATTTTTTATGGTTTATTCGGTGTAAATGAGTTTTTTTATTTATTTAGACAAACCTTATAGCTTATCATAATTTCGCGAAATTCAGCTGTTAAGTGGCCAGCCAGATCGTGTGATTTAACACCACTGGATTATTTTTTGTGGGGCTATGTTAAAGACAGAGTCTATACGGAGCCAATCGAATCGATTTCAGCCTTAAAACTCAAAATCCGTGATGTCATTAACGAAATAAACCCTCCATTTTGCCAAAAAGTGATAAAAAATTTTGATGAAAGAATCAAATCAAAGTCAGCGTGGTCGTGGTGGACATTTGCCAGATATCATTTTTCATTCATAATTGCCAAACTTTTCTCTTTGTAATACAAAAAAAAATTTATTCATTTTCCTCTAAATTCTTTGTTTTATTTTGTTTTAGAAAACAAAGTTCTTGTTGAAACACCCTTTATTATATGTATTTTTTTACTGAAACGCCAATTAGAAGGTTTACACTTTACAGCCAGAGTATCATAGGGTGTGTGTATGTTTATTTGTTTCTGTGAAATAAATGTGTGTTAAAATCGGCCTGAATCAGTGACATTAAAATATGTCTGATAGTGTTTTAAGGATATTTATTTAGATTTTTGACTTACTCTATTAGATATATAATTAATATATATGACATTTATTAAAAACAGAATTCAAATCAAGTGTTTTATGTTTAATTAGTGATTTATTTGTTAGTAATAGTTTCATAATCTGAAAGTTAGACCTTCAAATCATATGACTCAATAACAAGGTATGTTTGATATACGCCCAAAATTATTTAGTATCTCTTAGCTTCAAATAGTGTAACGAATTAAAATTGATTGAAATGAACCATCATGTTTCCAACAATTTCATTTCACGATTAAGCGTCTGGAAACGATTACGTTTAATGGCGTGTCAAAATATTAGTCTAAATTACTTGAATAGCTCTCAGAATATTTCACTTAGCCCTGCTCAGTTTTAGTAAAAGGCGTAAAAGTCTTTCAAATAAATACTTAAAACTTTCCACAAATTATATTGAAATGGTTGGGATTGAACATTTCTGTCTTGTACTAAAAACTGTGAAGAGTTAAATAAAATATTTAAAGTTATTTCTATATTCAATGTATTGAGCATATAAAATTTACAAAATATACAGTTAGGATTAGCTAACTATATATACATTTGAATACAAAGGGGCAACGCTGCCAGAATCTTCAGAACCTTGCCTAAAGGGACTCCTTTAAATAATATTAAAATATATTATTAAAATGAGTCCCGTTAATAATATATTTTAGGTTAGTTATTATATTATGCTATATTAATGTTTGTAACTTGTGTTGAATTATTAAAGTTTTTCATATTTATAAAATTGTGATTGAACGATAGAATAGACATTTAAAAAAAATGGTTTATATAGAATTGGTATTTGTTTTAATAATAATGTAGTTTTGTACTACTAAAAGTTACACTACTCTCTAAACTACTACTTCATTTCCCGTAAACCAGAAACGAAAATGCGTATTACATATTTTATACACTTAATCACGCAAGAAGATTTATTGTTACTTGTTGTTTTGTACCTGAATAGTCCATTGAAAAAGCATATAAACAATAAGATTAAAAGTTGAAAATGGATTTTTTCAAAAAATCTATTCGATTAAGACTAGATTACAATTCACCCTCGTAAGTAATTGTTCGTGCTGTGTTTCAGCTATTAATCTTCCCTGAAGCTTTGTGAAGTATATATTATTATATTTATTTCTGCTACAAAATTTGTGATTTTTCTATAAAAATATTTAATACGCAAAAATATTCGTTCATAAACATTAAAATCCAAGATTTTTGCCCTTGGGAAATCAGATCTTAGCAAATGTTGACGAAATGAGCACTTCGCAGCCTTAAGAAAAATGTTCAACATTATATTTAAATGCCTAGAATAGTCACAGATTTGACAAAATTGTTGTTTTCAGTTTGAATATCAGACCCGATTCCAGAACTGAAATACATTTAAAACTTCTGTCTGTTTTCAGAAGAATTGTTCAGTTTATAAATGCAATTGAAAAATATAATTTTACGCCCAAGAAGGCGTTTGGAAATCCAGGAAGCATAGCCATCTCAAGCAAATCTGACGACGTACAGTGGCACATAAGGCAAGGATAGCTGGAAAGACTTGGAGCGAAGTAAAATGCGATGCTCCAGATTGAACCACTGAATGAAGGACCATTGTCGACTCCCTCTGCCCCATCCAGGGTTCATAGGACATAACTAGATAATACATAAGGATGGACATAATGGTCTGATAAGACTAATAAATTTTAATAGTAAACCCATTATTGGTTCATTCAGTTTTGAAACAATATTTCTTTAAAAAAAAAATTATCGTGGACTAGTGAAAGGCCTAAGGAATTATTTTTTACATGATTTGATTCTTACATTAAATCTTATAGTAATTTATTCTCTGAAACTCTGTTAATAGTGTAATGTTAACATTCGCTTTAGAAATACGAATTAAACAGATTAGTTTAAATATCGAACGGAATATTTATTTATTTATTTATTTATTTATTTATTTCAAACATACACATTATCTTTACAGCCTATGCCAATACGACAATGTGGAGAAACATTTAATAAAAATATAATAATGTACATAAAAATTAGACACATAATTTACACAATATCGCTACTGTGAATTCACTCTGCGAACATATAAATATGTCGATAGTATCGGAGACAGCATTTAGTAAGCGCAAAGTCCTGGATAACGGGGATCTGTGCAACAGACTAGTTCTTGCCTTTGGTATCGCAAATAACCTTCGCTGTCGCCGTCGCACATATCCCATAGGTACTAAGAAGCCCAGTTCCTGGAGTACACTCGGGTTACACACTATCCCCCTCAAGACTTTCAGTACGTAGTAGGCCAAATGTAAGTCCCGTCTGGTTTCTAATTTGTTGTACCCCACCATCCCTAATACAAATAATGTTGGGTACATTAAAGGATAGTAAGGATAGACGCCATACAGTCTGTTATAGAGGTGACGTGCAAATTTATTCTGTATGCGCTCCAACATAAGACAGTATTTAGCTTCATGCGGAGCCCAAACAGACGAGTTACACTCCAACATACTTCTTACCAGAGCGTTGTACAAGCTTGAGATGGCTTTAATATTACTGAACGTTGTTGCCCTTCGAAGCACGAATCCCATCCTTGCGTATGCTTTCTTGCAAATGTCCACAACATGATCTCGTAAATACAGTTGGGCATCCACTCGCACTCCTAAGTCTCTTACTGACGTTTCCCGCTTGAGTATCACCCCCGATACGTTGTACTCATGATGACGAGGCAATTTAGCGCGACTAAATGTCACCATGCAACATTTGTTGATATTTAATTGGAGCTTATTTTTTTTGCTCCACTCACATACTCCATCTATATCTCCTTGCAGGCGTTCGCAGTCGTCCACCCCTTGGATTGACAGGAGTAATTTTAGATCGTCTGCAAAGAGAAGGCATCTAGAATGTCTTATGACATCTGGTAAATCGTTCACCATTATTGTAAACAGCAATGGCCCTAGGTTGCTGCCCTGACTCACGCCTGATTTAGTGTAGTACGGTTCCGACTGACACCCTTTGTACTCTACATACTGCTGGCGATCTCTTAGATAATTAGCAAAAAAACGTAATAGTTTTGGAGTGAATCCAATACTTGCCAACTTAGATAACAGTATGTCATTATCCACGACGTCAAACGCCTTTCTGTAATCAAAGTATGCAGCATCTACTTGCAATCCGGCGTCCATAATAGGGATAACATAATTAATTGCATTCAGTAAGTTGCTACTTGTACTACGCAAGGGTCTAAAGCCATGCTGGCAGTCTGACAAGTACGGTTCTACTTGTTTTAAAATACCTTGGTGCAGAGCTCCTTCGAATATTTTAGCGGGAGTCGATAATATTGCCACGGGTCTATATCCTTCCACAGAGTCTTTTCCATCACTTTTAGGTATAGGAATAACTCTTGTGATTTTCCAGCAATCTGGAAAGTAACCGTTGTCCAGGCATAGATTGAATATATAGGCAAGAGGCTCAGCAAGTATAGATCGGCAATCCCTCATAATATATGCTGGTATTCCATCTGGGCCTGCCGAGCGCTTCGGCTTTAGACGGACAAGTGCATCTCTTACCTGCGCTGATGTCAGTTCAGATACGTGCACATATGAGCCACTTCCGGTACCCGTCGCCATCGCCTCCTCCACATTCAGCCGCGCGGTCTCCGTACTGTAGACTGAGTAAAAATATGCCGCAAATTCAGCCGCACAATCCGTATCTGATAGTATCTTACCATTTTTTAAAATATAATTTTGATGTGCAAAATTACTATTCCGCGCCCTTATATAATGCCAAAAAGACTTAGGATCGTTAACTAAATTATTCTGTACCCTTTCTTCATAACATTCAAACGCAAGCTTAATATTTAATTTAATGCGTGCCCTACAAGCAGAAAAATTACGGTACTCGTTTGGAGATTTAGTACATTTATATTTCTTGTGTAATTTTGCTTTTAGCTGTAGGTCACTTATAATTTCCCTAGTATACCATTCAGGATAGCAATATTTACGGTAATTACTATATCTACTAGGATTTAACCGTTTTCTCGGAACACAATCATTAATGACCTCATTAAGAATACTATAAAAAGCATTTAAGGCCCCATCTGGGTCACGCGTATCAAAAACAACACTCCAATCGGCAATTGCTATCGAGGAATATAAAGTATGAAAATTAGCTTTATAAAAATTCCATTTAGGTTTAATTTCACTTACGGTATGCTTCCTTTTGGGCTGTGCAGACAGGGTGATGCGGTCTAATGAGATATGTTTTAATAATACGACTTACTATACTAGTAATATATATCCAAACTTCTGGATATATTTAATAAAAAAAACCTGGTTTCATTTTGTCTATATTTCACAATAGTCAATACAAATTCTAATAAAATGCACTCAGGATATTGGTTCTATTTGTTCGATAAAAAACTGACATAGAACGTTCTAGAACCATTTAGCCGATATAAATCTACATATAAATTGCATGGAGCCGTGTGAGACAGTTGAAATTGATAGTAGATTGGCAAGCAGATGTGCGGGCCAGCGTTGATGGACAACCGTTACCGATTGAGATGGTTAAGGCTTGAATACACCAAGAAATAATTTCTGTTATAGATATACTATCCCAAACTCTTTTATAGCTGCCCCCGTGTTTCTCCTTAATGAGATTTTACTGAGCCTACCTGTTTAGTACATACCAACATGGAACATTTTGCTATGCTATCCCAGAGACTATTCGGTTTTCCGGAATGAAATCTTTTTAGGTTTTCTGTGCATTTTTCTCTGTAGAAACTTCAGAGTTCACGAATAAGATTTTAATTATGAAATAAAAAATAGGGGTTGATTGAAAATTCAGGGTTATATGTATTTACTAATGCTGTATCATAAAAAGTTAAAAATTTCTTCTTATCTAAAATTGAAAAAAATAAAATTTGGTGCACACCAAAAAATAGGTTGGATTACCCTTAACATTTAGGGGGATGAAAAAAAGATGTTGTCAGATTCTCAGACCTACCCAATATGCACCCAAATTTTTTTTCTTATTTCGGAGGAGTTTAACCACAAACACCGCGACACGAGAATTTTATATATAAGATATGAATTTGAATTACTTAAGCAAAATGATTCCAGTTCCTCCGATGTGATTCTCTTTGTTAAGTATATTTTTCATAGGTATATTTTTAATATTAATAACAAATATTACCTGTTGCGTAAGCTGTTTGATCTTCAAAGAGCTTCGTCAGTTTGATATATACTTTGTGTAAAAGATTAAGCTTAGCAAATCTTGAAAAGCTCAACGATATGTATTCCGGTATTTTAACGATTATATTAAAGCTTTTGTCAATACGATTATCAGTTTCTGTAATTGCGCAGTTATAGTATCGTATTCAAGATAACGAATAATATTCAAAAGATATAAATCGTGTTCATTCGTTACACATTTTTAGTTACGCTTGCTGTATTCCTAAGCGTATGTATAAGGCGATGTACGAATGGTACTGTCAATATTATACGTATAGAAAGTTGAAACGTTGTTAACCAGCCTTAACATACCAGATAGATGCAAATCACTTATTAACATGAAGTGGATGGGGCAGCTTTATGTCTACGTTCATATTGTGGTTGAGCTGTATTTGTTTTAACAAATCTACCTGAACACATGAACCAATTTATTTCAAGTACAGACATTTAAATTTAGTCTAGCATGCCCGCTCTGTTTCCTCTTACACGCCGCACCCCTAATTGAGGCTACATATTAGTTTAAGTATTTTCTGTATAAATAAAGTTCTTTTGCAGCTATTGTTGGGCGTAAGTTTGAAAGTTCATGTTCTTGGTGTTGTCAATATTTTAAGTGAAAGTCAAAGTCAAAATTGTTTATTCATATACATAATACGATGTAGGTACACATATCGTAACGTAAAAAAAATCTTCTAATTTTAAATTTACTACCAGTTCTGAAATCAAATTATCGATCTCCTGTGTTTTATTCTCAGCTTTTAAGAATTAAGATACGAAAGATTCGGTGCTCACTACCGAACCTTAAGACTACCAAGACTTAAGGTCTTGCAAGAAAAGACATTTCAATTGAAAAGGCCGGCAACGAACTCGCGAACCTTCTTGTATTTTGAATGTCCATAGACGGTGGAAGCACTTAGGTGAGCCTCCTGCCCTGCACGTTCTCCGTCTTTATGAGGACTTCGAGGAGGATCTAAGACGGTTGCACATTTAGAGGACTGCATAAGATTATTCTATACACGCTGTATAATCATGAGTTAATCAATGAATTCACATATGAACTCTACACTATTTGACTGGTTTGTATAAGTTCGCACTCGTTGATAGGTGCTTGTTGCTTTATATTATTGTTTTCTGCCTTGATACTTGTTTACGTGTAGTTTCCACAGTAATTTATGTACATACTCCTATTTCATCGAGCCTGACTGATGAAGGTTTAACGTTTGGTTCTCTAATATATTTTTAATTAATGCCTTAACATATGATGAGTAGCCTGGTAGTTATAAACATGTTGTCATAAAAATTTTGCGATTTATAAGAGTCTCGGAGAGTGATTGCCAGTTCTCGTCCCTTCTACGTCCTTGATTTAAGAACTGGCAGTACATATGATTTGAGACGTATTATTCACGGACAAAGTGTACATTGTACCATCATTAATTAATGATATTTCGGTTTTGTTGCTGCTTTAATGCCAGTTCTCCAGGTAATTTACCAATTGCATTTTAAAAAAGGTTCTTATTTATAATTTGCTAAATAAATGTTTGCATATAGGTTAATATTTGTTTTACAACCACATCAAGATTGTATTTATGTATATTGAAGAAAAGCTGTTTAAAGAGCTTTGCATTAAATACTGAAACTTTGTCAACACAAAGAGTTTATGAAGCTGCAATTGTGTACAGTCGGGAACATAATTGCTCATGCGCATGGAATGTTGCTTACCGTGACTGTTGTAGGGTCACCATTTTGTAAGGCTTTTGGCAATTGGCAAAAGAAAAGGCAATTGTTTTTACAAAGTCAATACAATAAACTAGAACTCCCAACTTGGAGACACATGTTGCGGGTCTAATTATGCGCTACACGTTTCATTTGGGTCCCGACCCAGGCTTCAGATTTATATATTAGTTTTGTGACCCAGTCATTTAAACAGATTTTAAAAACCCGGAAATTCTTTACAATTTGCCTTATAACATTTTTCAATTCACAAATAGCTGGATGTCAAGTTCTCGTTAAAAGAAGAACAGAGTAAGCCTTTAAGGCATTTTTATAAATATCGTTTTAATTGTTTCTGAGTTTCTCAGTCCTTTCAAACTTATTGATAGTAATGTTATACACGTTTGTCAGTAGCACACTCCACACTTTCACGTAGTAAAATAGTGTTTTTAATGTAACAGGGGGCAAACGGACAGGAGACTCACCAGATGTTAATTGATACCGCTGCCCATAGATACATTGCCAGAGAGCTCACAAGTGCGTTGCCAGCCTTTAAGAATTGGTACGCTTTTTTCTTGAACGAGCGTAAGTGTAATTGATTCGAAAATACATCGGTGGACAGCTAGTTTCTTATAATGGTTGTGCGCAGCAAAAACTTGGTTATACGGGTGGAGTTTTGTATTCTGCCTCGACGTCCGATGTTGAAATGAAAATGAATATATGTACAAATTTTACAAGATATCCTAAAAAACCCTAAATCGTGGACACAGTAGCTCTGATGACACTACCGTGAGAACATGCAGGTGACACGTATAACTACGGTATCCACACTGCACGGAAATATTCAAACGGTTTGCAAATGGACTCGGATAGACAATTGATCTAATTTCACCCATTTGACTACGCCTATTGAATAATTTAGCGTTTTATACTTGTTTTAGATTTAGCTTAGACTGATATTGATGCATATTTATATAAATCATACATAATTTTCTTGTAGATTAAAAGGTACGACGACGAGATTTATTGTAAGTTTATATAATCGTGTCCAGAAAATTTGTCTTTTCTACTGATTTTGGTATGATAACAGAGAACACTTTTTTAGTAGGCTGTGGCACCATATAAAATGTAATAATGCAAACAAAAGTGTTGTTTAATATTCGTCTGAAACTGCAAGAATCATCAATTTGAGAGTGCTGAAATCAGCATTGCAAAAATAGTTTTATGTTGAAATATAGTTTAAGCATTTTTAACCAATAAAATATAACGATATGAATTTATAGATTTAGCGCATTAAAGTATTTTGCATTATTATTTGTGTAATCCGTTAAATAATACATCAATTATTATCTGTGTCAAGCTAAGCCTCGCTCAAGTTGCCAATTTCTATGATTTGGTGTAAATTAAGTTTCATTTGCGGTTCTGAATACATATATGTATTTAAAAATAAAAAAGCCTGTGTCCTATAAGGATAACATTAAGTTTATGTTATTATATTGTATATAAGTACACGGCCACTCACGCACACGAGTAAAGGCATCCTCTAAATTCTTCAATTTGTCTCTCATCTTCGCTATCATTTTACAATCCTTCTGGTTTCTGGATGGCGTGCTCCCCCTTTTTTTCTTCCTACTGGACCATTCCGAAGTCTTTTTAATCTATCATCCCATTTTCCGCGATTGTACTTGCACATACAGAGTTATAGTTCTTGCTATGTCCTGTTTCTGAAACTAACACATAATTCGCGCTAAGTTCAGAATCTGTATTTTACCCTCACTGACGTGAAGTTCGCGCGGTTAGCTGTCATTGTCCTATAATAACTTACCTATGATTTTTCACAGAATTTAACTTTAGTTATTTCTTTAAAATTTTATGTTTATGATATCTCTGGTAGTACATAAACACGTAAAACTCTTAGTATAAACTGTTAATTATTTGCATTTTTAACAAACAATTTTAAAATAACGATGATTGATTCACCTTCCTGTCTTTACATAATAAATTCATGAAGACTCGACCGAGGCAGTTTAGTCTTATTTGTTCATTAGAATTAGTACAATTATGTATGTACATTACAGTAATGCTTTTGTCAATCGATTTTTTTATAAAACTTCTCAATGTGTAAGTTGAAACTAAAAGACATTTTACCGTAGACAACCTTGGTAGATGAGTTTTTGTTATTTTTTTCTTGCAAATCTATTTATCATCTATTTATCATTGTATCTAGACATCATTCAGGCATGTTATTTTATGAAACAGAAGGCAAACGGGCAGAAGGCTTATCTGATGCTAAGTGATACCGCCGCCCATGGTCATACACGTTGCCAGAAGGCTTGCAACTGTGTCGCGGGCCTTTTAAGAATATGTACGCTCCTTTTTATTGACTAAGTCGAATTAGTTCGGTAATATTTCAGTGGGCAGCTGGTCATACATGAGGAAAGAGATGGAGCAATAGCTGACTCTCATTAAATTTTGGTTTAAACACTTTTAAATATCTTTGTTCTTCTTCCATTTTGTTATTAATAGCAGTTCGGATTAACTTGATGAAATGTAAAATTCCAACTATTTTACGAATTATTCCTACCAAGTAATATTGACCTTAAAACGCATCACCCAATAATATGACTCATTTTCCGCAGCCTTGGTTTCTAAAAATAAGACAATATTCTCAATAATTGACGAGGAGAGGAAAAAAATTGTAGCTCGGATAAATGATTGGGGAATTTCGATTTCTCGCGTCGTAAATCTCGCGCGATTACAAAGTAAGCCCGGAGTCAAATGGCATATTCGAGACGTTATCTCGAGGATGGAGCCGACAATAAAATTAAAAGTTTACTAAAGGCACAGATTCTTGTACGGTTTGTATATGCAATTTGCTTGTTAGTATAGGTAACACGTTAAGGGTAAAATAGAACACTATTCTAAAAGACTATTGATAAATAATTTCTTAGATATTTATATATGTATAGTTGGCGTTACCTTTATTTTTTGTAAATAAAAAGATTATATTTTAAAATTTCTAAAGAAAAATTGTTCTATAAACTTGTTTATAATAGTAGTAGATAGTACACGTAATCTGTATTATACCATAACCTATATAATTCTTAAACCGAGCAAAAACTTTGGTGAAACCTTTGTTAAATGGTGTTATGCAGGCGCCACAGATGTTGGATTTGCCATTGGAATTGTGGAGCTGGGTTATACTCAAAGTCCTCTGCTTTTCTAGGTTCGCTAAGGCATTCAACCCTAATAAATGGAGACCTATAGGATTAAACTAAAGCCGCAACATGACAAGGCTATGAACCACGCGCGTTCTTATTAAAAAGACCCGATGTCTTTATAACCGCGGGAAATTGCTTGCTGTAAATATTTTATGGAGTTTAATAATCTTTTTACGTCCTAAATTATAAGTCTTAAATCATTTCTATAATTAGTATGAATGATAATTATTAACAACACTCTTTTTGCGTCAGATAAAAGACAAATACATATTATTTCCTTTTTAAAACTTCGGCATCTGCGTAACCACAATCCACGTTTTTGAATATAAAAGGCACGTGTTCACCACAGATTAAATAAGGTAAAATATCAAAGATCCAATTAGTTTCATTACAGTAACATTCTATGACGGGAACGCGCCTCCAACTTTCCCGATGAAATTAAACTTTGAAACGGTTCCTATCTGACATAATTTTAAGATTTTACTCTTTTCTCTCGCTTTTGATCTGTATCAAGTCTGTATTTGAGATAGGACTTGTAATTGGCAGTATAATTGGGTACTTATAGGGTTTGTGTCTTGCTATAGAACTCGTTAGGTTGATTTTATTTCTATATACTATTAAATCGAGAGTTCGACATTATCCGGATATAAAAATACCAGTCGCTATAGTGACAAGTCAGTCACTAGTCACTCCTATATACTATACAAAAGCTATAAGCTGATGGGAAATTACCTGGGTTTCCGGTGTAGTAGTGTGACTGGCACGACCGTGTGAATCGTAGAGGAATACCACCGAGAAAACTAAGATGGCACGGGTGGTTCTTTGATATTTTGGGAAAAGTCGTGGGCATTTTTATTTTAGCTTCATTTTACAAAAGTCAAGAGAAATCTTTGGTGCAACTTTATCGATGACCCTCAGTAATGAAGTTTCGTTTGGTTGTCCAAGGAGCTGTCCATCACCAGATCGTCGAAAGTGGTGACACTGGGCGGTGAAAGTCACTTCAATTGTTTTTATGATTAATTACACCGAGAAGGAAAATCAGTTAAAAGGTCTGGTTTTAAAGTAATATATCAACGTCCTGCGAGATGGATCCCTTGCCTCATGTTCCCTCGTCTCATCCCATCATGTCTCGTCTCGTCTTATAATAAAATTATAAGTTGTGTAGATAATGTAGAAATAAACTGTACAAAAAACACGCACGCTAGTGCAGTGTTTTTGGCCAATTTCAAAATGGCGACTACGGACGACGGTACTTTCAACGATGCAGACGCGTCGTAAATTTCATAAAAAAATCTTGACTCAGATTTCACTGTAAACCAAAAATGGTAAAATGTTTAGTTTTATACATGTACCTATGTAATAATATTTGCGTATAGGCAAAGGAAAACATCGAGTAACTTGTGTAAGACCCAAATCAAATGCGTCAAATTCCAATTCAAAATTTATTCATATAGGTACAATGTACACTGTTGAACGTAAAAAAAAATACATATTAAAGGCTTCAAATTTTACATTTACTGACAGTTCTCAAATCAAGAGCGAAGAACGGAACTTTTTTTTTTACACAACGTTTATAAAGAGCTGCTACCATTACTTAATTAAATCAGCAGTTGAATTAATTACTTAAGATGTATAACATGACAACAAAGATTTGTCCTCTTTCAGCAGAAGGCCTGGTGAAATAGGAACACTTATATACTCATGGAAACAAAAAAATTGGTTTAGGTAATAATTTAAAATGTATATACCTGTATAAAGCAAATTGTGTTACATGACATAGTCACTGCTCTGAATTAATTATTCCGTTGTTTACTTGTAACTGTATTTAATTTAACAACTATAAGGAGCGATTTTGAATCAGAATTAACGAGTTTGTATTCTATTATGCTATTGACTAAACTAAATACAGAGGGGAAGTTTAATCTTACATATACGTAAGTATTTTAGCATTGAATATATTCAGTTGTAACTTGTAGTACGTTTTTTTATGGAATAATAGCGGCCTTCTGCTTTTTCTGACAGCTTTGGTGTCCTGATGACCGGTTCCAGAATTAAGTATCTCCTTTCTGATGTGGTTTAATTAAATATCTATGGCCTATGTCGACAGAAAATCTGACCAAAGCGGTTGCTAATAAATTTATTATTTTGCTACGTGAATTAGATTTAAGAATACTACCATTTATAAGAACAGTATGTTAATATAAAAGGTCAGCAAAGAAAGGGTTTTTATAGTTAATTAAATATCTACGTTTTACCTGCCGTCTATTCTATGAGAAGAAGAAATCACTCCACTGTGGTTTAGTCTGTAATATGGAGGACAATAATCGACTTGTTCCTGTAAAAATGTTAACTAACAAACAGCTCGAATAGTCGAGACCGCTCCGATAAGAAAGCGTAAAATTATTTGTATTACTCGATTTTAAACAGTTCCTTATCACATAGAGTGTATCGCAAATTACTCACCAAGTCTTGCCGTATTTTCCGCTGAACACTTCTGAATATGGGGTCCCATAAATTTCCATTCATTGGAATTATTTGCGCCACGCTACCCTGTTTCCTAAGCTGGTACAAATTTAGATGAACCGGATTGTAATATACGGCTATGGCTCAACATTTAAAGAGGCTAATTATTCAAAATAATATACGGTTTAACATTTATCATACAAATTACTTCAAGTATACGAATTACCTGGCATTGTTGTAAATATCAACAGCTGTTGTTTAACATACGTAGTCTCAAATAGATGTCCAATGTAGGTAGGTATCACACAATTAATATTATGGTAATAAAAGTGTAATAAATCTTGATTTAAAATGTATTAAAAACAATAAATCTATAAACAGTAAGTTAGAAAAAAAATGTTATCACCACTGTTATATAAAGTTTAGTATTAACCGGCATCAAAAAGGTTGTTTATGGTGTACAATGTACTTATGTATGAGATATTATTACGATTGGATTTGACAATGTTGATAATTTTCTGCTTATTCCACAAATTTCTTTGAAATTGAAAGTAGGTTTTTTATTTATTTCAACTTAGAAATTTTTAATTATTATTATTATATAATATATAAATGTATTATTATTATTTTACATTTGTATTGCATTTCTAGATATGTCCTCGTTTATAGGTAACCTATCTTTAATTTTCCTAAATTACTGTATATAAAATTTTGTTACAAGCACTTAATAAATTACAAAACATCTTAAAATATTAATAAAACCTCACACATTATTTACTACTAAAATAAATACGTGAGTAATACTGAAAATTCTTAGAACTGACAAGATAGAAATATTGCTAAAGAAAACCTTTTTTGAATTTCAAACTTAGAACTCTTATGTAACTTAATGTAGTACATTGCATTCATTTGTCTTTTGTGTGTGAATTGGTAGCAAATCTAACTCTTGTTACACGTGAAAATGAACCTAACGCGAGAAAATTTTCGAAAATATTATGCGCTTTCGTTGTGGGCTTTTTCAACAACAAAGCTGTGATAGGCTGCGATTAGCATTTGTTAATGAAGCCCCATCTCATACCACCATTTACAAATGGTTTAACAAGTTTAAGCGTGGCTGTAGCAATCTCAACAATGATCCGTGTGAGGTACGTCCTTTAACAGCGACTATTGAAGATAACATCAGTGCTGTGCGACGCATGATAGAGGAAGATAAGTTCGCCTAGGAATTACGTCAAAAGGTCATTTCGCGACAGTTGTGCTAAAGTATGGAAGGACATTTACTGCAGACTGGTATGTCAATCGCTGTTTGCCTGTTGTATTGGAAAAAATTCGACAGCAGCGCTCTTGAAGCAGGATCCTCCTTCACCACGACAATGCTTCAGCGCACTCCGTAAAACGGATTGAATATTTGACTATGGCAGGCGTCGAGATAATGAGTCATCCGCCATACAGCCCTGACCTAGCGCCCTGCAACTATTTTATTTCAAATTTTTTAATTATCATTTATTCTCAAGAACTAAAGATAAAATTCGAGGTATTTGCTTTACGAGCCCAAAAGTTACGAAATCGTATGAAAATGCCGTAGAAGAGACCCCTGAGGAAGAATTTGCCCACTGCTTTTCTCAGTGGTAACATCGAATGCGACGATGTCTAGAGAGGAATGGAGATTGCTTCGAAAACCAATAAAAGTATTGGAAACTTTCTACATTGAGCCGTTTTTAATTTTCTGAATATTTTCATTGTAGATGAAACAAAAATAAATAAACTATAGGTACATCACAAGCATGAAATTAATATTTAAACCCAGATGGAATATAAGAAAACTAAATTTACAACAATCGCTGTACAACTTTATAGTACAAATAAAAATTATATTTAGTCTACAGAAGATATAAAAACTTTTTTATATATTTCAAACAATTCATTCAGTGTACACACAGATGGCGGCTTTAAAGAAAGTAAAATAGTCCCCAGAAAAAGGGTTTAATTAAAATGGATAAACACAATAACGGCTTGTTGAGGAATTGAATCGTTCATTTAAATATTTTAAGGGACACCTTGTAATTTGTTACTTAATATTTAACAGGGGACGGGTTTAATTAAAGGCCTCTGGACACTGTTTTCTATAAGGTCAGATCGTTACGATGATAATTTAACCTTTTAATACCTTCCGGAAATAATATTCATGATCTTTGTAAACTTTATATGTCTGATTCATATAGATATTAACAGATCGAAAAATTGACGTATTTAGTCTGTAGTAATAATAACCTAAGACAATATTATTATTGAAGAAACAATGGTGTCATCTGTCACTGTCATTATAATTTAATAACAATAAAGTCAAATTAGTTCAAAACCATTAAGAGGTCTATTTGATTTGCCAATGTTGCTAGATCTACAAATTAACGACTATTTGATAGTCTAGTAATTTCATAATTACAATCTAGTCTTACTTAAGATAAGTAAGTATTTTAAAGAGAGAGAAACACTAATTAAGAATATAATATATAATAGCCTTTTTTGGGACATGACAGTATATTCTTTATTTTTCGTAGATTGTTCTTTTGTTCCACTTTTACGTGTCCGTTTGCCAGGTGGCAAAGGCCTCCTCCAATCTTCTCGTTTCTGGCCTTTCTATGGCCACTCCACCCCATGTTGTTCCCCCCATGTTGTCTAATGTCGTCGTCTCTTTTTTGTGGTCTACCCCTCTCTCTTTCTCTTTCCATCTCTTGGGTACCATTGTGTGATTATTTTAATAAGTAATAAGTAAGATTGTAATAAGTAAACTTTATTCATGAGTCTTCTGTGTTCTTTCGCTATAAGGTACTTTATCTTGTATTGTTATGTACTATATATATATAGTTTAAAAGCTATAAGATGATCCCAATTAACTAACAGTAACATAGAAACATCAATCACGCGTTTGTTTGCTCAACAAGAAGAGTTTCAGAAGAAGATAGAATCACTAGAGGTACAGACTAAGAAAGATAGGGAGTATATTAATATCCTAGAAGATAAAATAGAGGATCTGCAAAGGACAACTCGGAAGACATGTATTGAAATTAAAAATGTGCCAAAGAACGGAAACGAAAATAGAGACGACTTAATTAATATGGTATTGTGTCTCTCAAAATCTGTAAATTTTAATATGAGCCAGCAAGACATAAAAGATATTTACAGAATCCAGAGTAGAAAGTCTGGGGTAAATAACACCCCCATAATTGTCGAACTAGCCTCATCGATTCTTAAAATGGATTTACTTCTGAAAGTCAAGAGCTACAATATTAAAAATAAAACAAAGATACAGGCTAAACATCTCGGATTTACCAAAAATGAAGAAACCCCTGTCTTTATATCGGAACAGTTAACATCAAAAGGAGCCCGACTATTTTTCCTGGCCCGAGACCTTACAAAATCAAAAGAGTACAAATTCTGCTGGACTAAACATGGCCGAGTCTTCGTCAAGAAAGATGAAAATTCTCGGGTTATCCTCATTAACAGCGAAGCCCAGGTACACCTTTTGCTACAGGAAACGTGACTATACTGTGAAACTTCTTTTTATTTCTTACTATTCTTATCGCTTATTTTTTGTGCATGTATTAGTATTAAGAAAATAATTATTAGTCTATTCATACTTAAAGTTTTAGCATTTATAATTAACCTACATTGTTTTGATAAACCAAGTAACAGTAGTTCAAAAAGTTGTAATCTACGGTATCTAAAAGTATTATTCAGTGTAAAATCCCTTTTTTACGGACATACATACACACTTAAACACACATACACAAAATCATACACACTCTTACACAATAAGTTTAACTGTCTCAATAGCACTATATGTACTCTCAAAACATCGTTATCCTGCAACGGTACTTACATGCAACTATTCAATAGAGTAAAGGGCAAGCTACGCCATTCTGCACGCGTAACTGAATATGGATAATCATTTAAACACCTTATGGGAACTAGATAATACAGAAATTAGTAACTCAAAAATAATTGACATCGAAGAATTTAGTAACTACGTTGAGCAAAATAATTTCACTGTCTTGACACAAAATATTAGAAGTATTTACAGTTATTTTGACGACCTTCAGGTAAATTTACAGCAAATGAATCATGATGTGGATGTAATGATCCTTACAGAGTGCAGACTAAATAATAGTAAACGCTTACCACTCCTCCGTAATTACTCTTCATATCATACTACAAATCAGCTCAATCAAAATGATGGCGTTGTAGCATACATAAAAAACAACCATCTCTGTCGGGTAACAGAAGTTTCACTCTCGCACGCCTCGGCTATACAGCTAATTATCGCCGAATACGTTATTATAGGTATATATCGTTCCCCATCACACGCCTGTGCAGATAATTTCATAACTTCCCTAAATAGTTATCTCGATACTATTACTACACCTAAAAATATTATAATAACTGGGGATATAAACATCAACCTAATAGGTAGAGAGTCTGAATCCTTACAACAGCGTCACAATAGATTAAATTATTTAAACATGCTGGCAGGACATGGGCTGCTTCCCGGGCACTGTCTACCTACTAGAGAGTCGAACTGCCTCGACCATGTTTTTCTGAAATTCGATAAACTTAAGAGCTCTGCTTTTGTGGCTGTCTTGACTACAACTATCACGGACCATGCCATGGTAGTATTAAACCTAGCACAAAAAACTGTAACTAGAAACTGCCATAGGTATTCAACTTCTATTGACTTTGAAAACGCGTGTAAAGACTTATTTAACTCAGACATGTCATTTTTCAATATTTACAATGATCCGGAGACCTTGGCTAATAAATTTATCAATGAAATAAAAACCATATTACTTTGTAACACTAAAACTAAGACAATCTCTAATAGCAAGCGAATTCTTAAACCTTGGATATCACTAGGAGCCCTACGCTGTATTAAACTTCGCAATAAAATGCAACTTAAACTAAAGAAAAATCCTTTTAACGTAATCTTAAAAATAACATTTAGACGCTTTCGTAACTTCTGTTCAAACTTAATTAAAAAACTTAAACGACAATTTCATAAAACTCAAATAGCTAACTCAGTTAAAAATCCTAAACAGCTTTGGATAAAAATTAATGAAGTAACTCAATTTAAAACCCCCAAATCCTCAAATACATGTCTACTGAATATTACTCCGAATCCGCTTGACTCACTAAACCGTATCAACCAAATCTTTGTTAAAATAGGGTCAACTTTAGCTGAGGACATTTTACTTAACTTCGGTAACCCAACAACTACAGACATTTGTTCTCGGGTGTCTTCGTTTGTTCTTCTTGAGACTAGTCCTCGTGAGGTGGATGCTATACTCATGGGTCTCGATTCTGGGAGCGCACCTGGTTGGGATGGTATACCCACAAAGTTTTTGAAAATGTCCAGAGACTTTATTGTCCCGCTCATTAGCCAGCTGGCTAATTCCTGCTTCAAAACAGGAATATTTCCAGCCGTATTTAAGAGATCGTTGATTACGCCTGTGCATAAGAGTGGGGACCTGAACGACGTCAATAACTACCGTCCTATATCCGTACTGCCATGTATCTCTAAAATATTAGAAAAGTTACTGAACAATAGACTGGTCAATTACTTAAATAAATTCAAAATTTTATCCAACACACAATACGGATTTAGGAAGGGCCTGTCTACACAAGATGCCGTGACTGCACTTACTAATGACATAATTGATAATGTAGACAGAGGTATTAAATGCGTAACAATATTCTTGGACCTTAAAAAGGCATTTGATACCGTTTCCGTTCCCATTCTTCTGCGCAGGCTGGAAGCCATAGGAATTCGTGATACAGCTCTCTCCCTTTTTAGAAGTTATCTACAAGGTCGAAAACAACAAGTTAAAATTAATAATTTGATAAGTGAAGAAGAAACCGTGGAATATGGCGTCCCGCAGGGAAGCGTGCTTGGCCCGACATTGTTCCTGATATATATAAATGACCTTTGTAATATTCGGAGCAATGGCGGACGGATCTACTCATACGCGGATGATACCGCGATTGTGTACACGGGAGCGACTTGGATGGCTGTGAAATCCGCAGCTGAACTAGGTCTGGCTGAAGTAGCTGGCTGGCTTAATACCAACTTACTTTCACTTAATGTTAATAAAACAAATTTTATATGTTTTACTGCGAATCAAAGATCTCAGCCGGGTTACGACTTTGGAGTTAGGATTCATAGGTGTGGTGATCCGATTGCCCAGAATTGTAGCTGTCAGACCATAGAACGTGTCAACTCTACCAAATATCTTGGAGTTACAGTGGACCAAAGGTTATCATGGCACTTACACATCGAAACAATTATGGCCCGGGTTAGAAAACTTATTTGGATATTTAAAAACTTACGCTACGTCATGCCCGCGTCATTGCTTAATAAAGTTTATCTAGCCCTGGCTCAATCTATTATAATATACTGCATTCCCGTATGGGGAGGAGCAACTAAAACTAAGTTTTTAGATTTAGAGAGATCTCAAAGGGCCCTTATTAAAGTAATGAACTACAAACCATATAGATACTCTACCGATGACCTTTACAGAAATAGTGGCTTATTGAGCGTTAGAAAATTATACATTTTGCATATCACCCTACGTATGCACAAAACACTACCATTTAGTCCAGGTAAACTAAAGAAGAGACGTAAAGATATTGTAGCATACGCCCCACGCGTGCACACAGTTTTTGCTCAACGTCAATATACTACACAGGCTGCCTACATCTATAATAAACTGAATCAGAAATTAAATATATATCCGATGTTATTATATAATTGTAAGAATACCGTAACTGGGTGGTTGAAAACTATCACATATGAAGAAACAGAATTAATTTTGACGAGAATCAGATAAACACACACACACACACGCGCACGCACACACACGCACACACAAACACACACACACACACACACACACACACACAAACACACATGCACGCACTCACACGCACGCACGCAAAGACCGTGCGTTATTATTTGTTTAATTTAGTTAGTTTTTAATTCAAAAATAAATAAATAGAAAAATAATATATTTTGTAACTAAGTTTGTCAAGTCATATTTCAGTTGTTTTGGTCCAAACATTGTAATCTATAATTTAAGGGAAGTTGCGAGGTTGCTCCATCACAAGTATTATTTAACTTACTGGGGCTACCTCAATTTTACATGTATGTTAATGTTTGTGATTCAATAAAATACTTTTTACTTTTTACTTTTACTTTTTTTGAAGGTATAATATGACTTAGATTGTTGGTAGTACTGCATTCCTTGACTGGTCTCGTGTAAAAATACTAGGTACGTAGATAAAAATTTTTTACAGGTATTTGAAGTTGATTTCAACTTCAAATACATTTTGTAAAAAATTTTTAAAAGTAATTATCTAAATTACTTTTAATCAAACTTTGATGCTAGCACTACCCATTATGACAAGAAAGGGTGTTGCATATTCATATGAGCGAGATCTTCCTGACAGCATTTTACTATCGCGAGGTCACTAGTCAGACAAAGAAATAAAAACTTTTGGTTGGTCGACTACAATGTACAAAACCAACTACCAACGTAGTTACGTACGGGCGTTCCAACGACTTGAAAATTGGCCATCGTTTCATTGATTTTGATTAGTAATTATTATTTACTCATTATATATGTATCCGTCAAGCGCGCAATTAAACAGAAACCACCAATGAAATTATTATTTATTATCGTCATAGTTGAAAGTATTTCAACTCATATTATCTATGAAATAAAAATTAATAAATAATGGCTATGCCATATCTTACGGAACCTGAAGTGTCAGTTTATTATAGCTTTCGCCTTTATACGATTTCAACTTGTCTATAAGTAAGGCAAAATAATTAAGACTACTTTATTTCTCTTTAAATCACCAATTATATTTTACACAATGAATTGTGCAAATATACATAATATTTGCAAATCAATTTTAAACATTAATACACACATTATTTATAAGAAGTGTGTATGTCAGCGATACAATCTGGCGTTTGAAGTTGCGGGTGAAACCTTCTGTAAATAGCAAAATCCCGTGGGTATCCACTATCGTCGATTGCAACCGAATTCGTTTACCATTATGTAAATGTTCCATTTTTGGTAGGAATAGTGTTTTTTCATGAAAGCAAATCCACCTAGCCGTCAATCAGCGGGGCCTTCACGCTGTGACAGCTACGTCACCTTGGGAAATACACCGAGTGCTTTCACACGTACACGGGTTTATGAGACATTTGTGCGGGCGAGTGCACTCGCTCAAGTACACAAACACTAACGTGATGTTTTCTACATTTATGCATACTTTTCATTTGTGGAATCCGCAAATTTGATCATATCACGGAAAATATTCCGTAAACAATAGTAAGAAACTGAACTGGCTGCCTATCTGTCAGTGTTGTAGCTGTTATATTCTTTCCCTCTTGTATTGCATACAAAACCCTTCTATATTTGAAAATCATATAAATAAAAATGTGTTGATGTGTTAAAATAATGCATTTCAATGCGTATGATTAATGTTTAAAGTTATGTGATAATAATAATAAAATCTTTACTAATGACGGAAATAAATTGTGGCTAAATGTGGCTTCATCTATCGCTAGTTCCACACAAAGGAATACCTGTGTTGTGGGTAGCCAGGTAACAATTATTCAGTGGTACATGGTACATGTTTAAAACAGTTTTTTAAGAGAAACTAGCTTTGATTTTCTTAGCTCTAATATTCATCTATCCCTTCGAGCCTTCCTTAACCTGCCCCTTGTGTTCCTTATAGTATCCGCATAGATCTTTATTTTTTATTCCTCTTTCACCGGCACTGCTATCCCATTAAGAAACAATTGACTACATTGTACCAATAAACCTTTGTTAATGTATACAAATATTGTAAATTCTATTGCATAAGAATAAGTGTGGAGTTTCTTACCCATTCTTCTCCATGCGAAACTACTTTTGGAAGGGGTAACTACAATCATCTTTATATTTTATTTAACGTTCAAAAGTGCCATTTTAGGTGGTCTAATTGGAATAAATGATTGGATTTGATTTGAAGGGACATCTTCGCTCTTCGCTCCAAGCTAATGCAATTAGTATTTCACTGGTAATCAGATCTGGTAATATACGATTAAAACATGAACGTTATGGAGTAGGAGTGCTGCTCTCACCAGTTAGCAGGAACAGGAACAGGTTAATCAAGTTTTTAATAATACGATAACTTCAGTTATTCAGAGATCGAATGAATCGATTTTCCGTACAGTTTGTCTTTTCATATAACAGAGGGCAAACGGTCAGCAGGCCAGGCGGCAGGCAGGTTAAGTGATGTCCACGGACTCATCTCGGCTTCTTGAAGTCGAATTAACCTTTACTGGGAAACTCAGCTGTAAGACCTGTGTACATGAATTCTATTCGACCTGTTTATTCTATCGACACGCCCACGGTGCGCTGTTAAGAACGAAAAAATATTATGATTAGGTACTATAAGATTTTTCGCATTTTACGCTAAGTGATAAGTGCTCCGGCCAGTATGTGTAAACGCAGCACGCAAATGTCAGTTCATCATTGGCCGGAATGTTTCTGCATAGCGTACTACGGAATAATTCACTTGCAAATGGTCGATTAGCGTTTGACGTGCGCTCCCCTGACCCACTCAACTTAGTAATGTGCCATTCAATTACATATACGGCTATGCAGAACCTAAGTTAAGTGATTTTCCCAATAGTACTCAATGAACATGGGCATTTCCATGTAATGACAGATAAATTGTTAATTGTAAATTCAGGATTTAACGATATATTAGTGCCGCTATACAATCATATAATAATGGAGAAAGTTGTCACAATATTATATGATACTTTTTGCTTTTCATTTTAGTATACTAATAACAAAGTATTATAATGATTCAGATTTACATTTCCAGGAATAATATGCTTATTAATAATAATACCTAGGTAACACTGAAAATGTATGGAAAATTAAAAACGGCTAAATGTATAAAGTTGCTAACTTTTATTTATTTTCGAAGTAATCTCCGTTCCTCTCTACACATCGTCGCATTCACTGGAACCTCTAAAAAAAGCAGTGTCCCCCCTAAGGAAGAATGGACCCAATGAATTCTATGGCATTTTCGTACCCTTTCACTGCATCACCAGGGCTTGTAAAGCGAATACGTCGAATTTTTGTTTAGTTCTTAAATAAATAAAGTCGCCGGAGGATTCTGCTTCGAGGGCGCTGCTGTCGAATTTTTCCAAGACAACAAACAGCGATTGATGACCAGTCTGCAGTAACTATTCTCCCATCTTCTAGCACAACTCTCGCGAAATGACCTTTCCGACCAAAGTATTAGGTAATCATCTTTTTCCTTGACTTGAATGCAATATAAGACATTCAGTTAGCAAGAGTTCTAAAATTGAAATTCAGAAAATGTTTTCATTAGCAATGTTTCTAACTGGCCAGTTTAAAACATTTTTCAGTAATACTTTGTGACAATATTTATCTATCCTACACTAGGGCGCCTCAGTATTGTGGCAAACTATATAACATTTATTCCGTGGTACTTGGAACATTTTTAAAACTGCATTTGGGAATAAGTAGTTATTTTACAACTTTTCAAACATAAATCTGTCTATGTTTGAAATGAATGGGTGTGAGTGCCGGAGTATTGGAATATCTGGGCATTACTCTGAGGTTCCAAATACTAACACGACAAAGACCTTACTAGGTAAGGTCTCTGTGGGTTCGAAATCCAATACGGCTGAGTAATTTTTATGTAATATGTGATTTTTTTATCTGGATAGTTCGAATATATCAGAATAATTGGGAAAGCAATTATCAAAGAAGGGGGCTCCTAAAAACAAAGAAGCCAAACACAGTCCTTTGTTTTGTCGTCGGGAATACAAAACGTCTGTCTAAGAGATGGAGTTAGTGATATCTCAAACACATCGCTAAGATATATAGTTACGGAATGGGTTTTTGCTTCTAGGTGGAGTTTTAGTTTGGGGTTAAGAATTGCCTTTTTTGCACGTTCTTAATTAATCAGTAAAGATTCAGCCATGCAGATAGACAGTATGTCAGGATTTAGTAGACAGTATGACAAAGTGCTAAATATATTATTCTAACAATTTCGTCTTTCGCTACAATTACCAGTAGCTGACCAGAGAACGTTCTCGAAACTGCCTTCAAAACTAGCTTGCTATATTTGACAAACGATATACCGACAAATGACTGCAAAAATTATAAGCATGGTCAATAGTAATGGCAGCAAAACATATGTATTTTGTTTAACACGAAAGCGATATTTTACACGCGCTATTGTAAACATTTACTTTAGGCATGTATGAATTTTAAATGTTAATTGATTCACTATACGACAGATGCGGGTGAAACCGCAGACTTACCGAATACGTAAATGTTCATTTTATTTAAATGAAAACTGTTGTCGCTCCCTGTAGCACTGTTTGATAAGCCCGAACGAAGTATTAAAGCATTTTTAGGCTTTTACTCATGTTACGTATGAAAGAATAAGCATTCGAACGAGATTGGTGCCTCATGTATCTCATGTACAACTGAATTTCTACATGATACATGATAAATGTAGAAATTCAGTTGAACTTGTGTTGAATTTGTGGATTTCGCTTAACGTAAAACACAAATAACTTCAGATTCAGGGCTAGATCTCCTGCAAATAATTTTCTGGTTGCCTATTGACATTTCAAAGAGCAATAGACATTTTAAAGACATAGACAATAGACATTATAATATCTGTGACATGTTAAACTAGCGTCTATCAATTATTCTAAAGCATCGTATCATATTCGCAAAAATTTCACTTGAAGTAAAATATTCAGCGCTTAAAAAAGTTTATCTGCATTTACATACAGATTAATATTGCATGTTTTACGAAGCCTTGATTAATAGAGGCTCTGTTAAAATGCGGCTGTATAATTCAATTGCAATGAAACATTTAAACGATCAATGCAATCGGTAAAATTACACTCATAATATTGTCAAAATACGGTTCTTTTAATTGGCACTTCAGTTAAGCTCTCTTGATTGAAGAGATTAAAAATAATTGTCTCTGATGAAAAGGAATATTGGACAACGTTTTACCCCATACGGTTGTTTGTTTTTATAAGCATTTAAAGTGTGCAAATCCTGGTTATAGAATCTTTTTTGGACGAAATTTTAAAGGTTATTTCGAGGTCCTTAGCCGACAAGAGTTTGCTGTTACCGTATACCGCTTAGGGCAATTGTTAGTTGCGTCTTGGGGATTTAATTGAGTGTGCACAATAGCAAGTACCACATAACCCTCCCGCTCTAAGCCATGGAATGCGCAAAGCTATTCCTGGAGTAAAATTCTTGAAAGGCCGGCAAATTGGCAATGTGACTGTCCATGGGCGGCGGTATCACTTAACATCAGATAAGCCTCCTTCCCTCCTTATGAGGAGTAAGTCCTTATCCCTCTTTATTAGGGGGAATTACCTTTTTTATGTATTACATGTATGTTCTACTTACTATATGTAAAACTCCTATGTATTAGATAAAAAAGGCAATTTAACTTGTAAAATAAAATTATTTGTTGTAGCATTTATTTATCTCTTAAGAATAAAATAAGATTTTAAAAACACTATTTTGTATTTTTATAAAAGTTCAATAAATTACTAAGCTGGTTCAATAGATTGTCATAATCTATATGATGTAGTGACCATATACGTAAGATAATTTCGATCAATCAACTCTGAAATAGCTCTGACGGCAGTGTAGACATGTTATTAGAACATTCAGTAACAAACGAAATTGGTACTAAATAATGCATTGTTTATTCAATGAACGAATGACTAATTACAATGCAGGTGTTATTCTATACTCTGTGGACACAACGGTTCATTTCAGTGATGAGCTCGAGTTTGGTTTAGATAATATCAATCGCACGCTCCCACGAGTAAACATTGTTACACTTGATTATAGAATCATCAGTACCGCATTTAGGTAATTATTGTAACCCCTCAAGATTATATAGATAAATTATATACATTACAAAATTATATATTATGTAAATCCAGATGCGTTTCGTGTACATTGTACTAAATTCGAACGAAAGAAAGTCCGAACGGAAAGAGTGTAATGAATTGAACTTACTAGGTTATATACCCCAAGTCAATCATCTCTTCTGATATACGAGATGAAGAGGGACTAACAGACCTGCTCGCGATGTTATTGAAAACGTATAGGTTAGAAGAATAACCAATAGGGTATGGCGTAGGAATTGTGAGGAGACCGAAATCTCTAATTCAATAGATTTTTGTCATTCGGGAGTCATATTTCAATGATGAAACATTGAAATCCAAAAATCGACAGCGTGTTTCACTTAATTCAGCCATTTTGAACATTTCATACAAATTTATAAAATCCTAATATACCCACGGCCACAGTTAAAAAATATATTTGATTGTGAATACACAAACCAATACTTTATCTACGTCATATACCCCTTTTGTAGACATCTAGATTGTATCTTTTGTACTTATTCCTAAGAATAGTGCATAGAAAACCGAGTATAAATACGACTGTCTCGCGCAGCGCAATACGGTTTTAGATTTTAAATGTGCTTTATAAAATAGAAAACATCTTGAATTTCAAGTTTATTCCAGTATTATTAATTTGAGGGATCTTCGAAAACGAGAATAAATTATGTAACGGTTTGAAGTACACTTGCTTAGTACGTATGTATCTCACGGAAATTCCGCAGAAATATATAAAGGGCAAAAAAATTATTTGTAGTGGTTCATATTTAATAACTTAACTATTAAAGTTTAAGCTAGTAATAAAAAATAATAATTACATTCTGGTACTAACAGCTTTCCGTTAATGTATTTAATTGGTTTTAATTCCGGCGAAACAATAATTTCGTTTCAGTAGTAAAGGATTAAAATGAATTTGAAAGCGATTTACAGAAAGAAATGACGCTTGAAATAAAATTCCCACCCTTTTATTTTCAAGTTCATTTGATCGAACAACAAACACTAACGTAGTTTGGCAAGTTCTTCATTAAAACTTGCCCTAAGTTTGCGAACTGAAACCGATCTTAAAGAAACGCCAAGTGGAAGAAGTAATTCAATGCTATTGGCGGAAATTGTGTTTATTTATTTAAGTTTTATTTAAATATGTCCGTATTTTGAGAGGTTTCGCAACTTTAAAAATATAACATACCCTCACTTATACAACAGCATACAACACAGCCAAATGAGGTGCCACTTAGTTAAATGTATTGATACTTTTTGTTTGTTTTTTCCCTTTTGTTAATCTTTGAACCTTTTTGAAGTAAAATGATGATGTAGATATGGCTATGATAATGGCTATATTTTCAGTGTATTTGTGTGTATATATAATTTATGTTAGCTGTAGGATTACGAAATAAATAAATAGCAAGTTGGCGGTATAGATATAAAAGATATTGAAACAATTAAAATCATATATTTTCAGTATTTGTGTTGTTTTTGCCGTGCAGGCATTTCTTGGGCAGTTTTCGATTAGAACCGGAATAAAACTGGTGTATGCAGTATGCTACGCGGATTTTCGGTCTAGGGTCTAAATTTAGTAAAATTTCGAATTTTGAATACACTCTCTTAAAAGCCACGACTAGTATCAGAATACTGGGCGTTGACATATAGAACGACGTTCAGTTTCGCGTTCATTTGAAAGGAAAGGCTAAATTAGCCTCCAAGAAACTTGATGTGCTCAGCAAGGCGAGACGGGCATCGCTTGCAACTGTTTAAAGCTGATTTGAGGTAGAATACAATTCCACCCAGTTGATATGGGTCGACGTCCGTCGTTCCACAACTGAGCGTTATTTAAAGGAGTCTTGACTCGCTCTAAAACAAACTACCTAAATTATTACCTAAACTATTCGACTTAGGCTCCTTCACCAGCGTTACAATTCTTAAAAGGCCGGCAACATAATCGCGATCCCTCTGCACGCCCTCGATTGATTGTTCATTAGCGGTGGTATCACTTAGCATCAGATTAGCCTTATGCCTGTTCGCCCCCCATCCTATAAAACAACGCTTCCATTTTTTTTAAACCTAGGAGGAAGATTTGAAGATTTCATTTTGTTGTTTATGTCTAATAAGCATTTCAAGTCATCATAGTCTTAGCCACACATCGTCATAGGTATTTGATTATAAATCAATGACCTATCAACTGATTTCATATCTGAAACGTTCTTAGATTTTAAATTAACAGAGGTAATTTAATGACTAGATTTGATGGAACGTACATATTATTTTCACTTAAGTATTATCGTAATAATGAAAAACAAGCGAAGATATTTATTTCGCCGACGCGACATTTCAAGCACACGAGCCCAAAAAAATTAAGCAAGACAAATAATTCGAAATAAAATATTTTTTCCAACTTTGAATTTGTTCGAAGCCATAATACACAAATCACGTCGGAGGGTATGACTTCACAAACGTTTATTCGGCAAAAAAATTCGGCGAAAATACAGCAAAAATGTAAAGCAGATTTATGTCTTATTTTCCACTATTTCTCAGAAAATATAAAGCCGCTTACAAAGTTGAAGAAATCACTGATGTTAGCAAAACATCACATATACTATATCGTAAATTTTGAGTAGTTTACTTCCTCCCCTACATTATAACACTTGATTTACTATCGTAAATATCGTTCCTCCTTATATTTCATACAAAATTCATACGCTAACAAAGATATCGGTGCGCAGGTACAGTTTTTCAAATAAAATGATTCCGGGCGCGATAATATATTTTGTAGCCCTTTATTTTTATTGCTTCTGTCAATATTGTCCTTATTCGAAGATGTATGTACGAAGGTCAGGATTATTTTTTCAATACACCTCCTGTATGACTTTATGAAACAGACATATCATAATATTTTTAATTGATGAACATGAATGGAATCTTAATTATTTAAATGTGTTTGTAGTTGAAAGTTGCAAAAGCAGTTGAAGACGCATTAGAGGGTTGACAAAACTGTAGTATAAGCTAGTGCATATATATAATACTAGTGACCCGCCCCAGCTTCGCACGGGTGCAATGCTGATGAAAAGCAGGTTTTTATTATGTATTGTTATTTCCGTCGCTGGAAAGCTCCGATAATATACGCGTTCGATCGCTGCTAAATAAGCATATTAAATGAACAATGTATTCAAGGTATTTCATTGGTTAAGGATTAATGCTGTATTAGATAAAATCGCTTCGAAATTAGCCATTATTTGTCGTGACGGCGTCGGGCGCTCGACCAGATAAGACGTGTTGCCGGTTGAGTGCTGCGAGCGATTGAGCGTAATAATATTTCGTTGAGTACGCGTATTAATTAGTGAGTGTTTTAAAATGTCGGTAGGCGTTAGCTACCGTCATTTATTAATGAAGGTGAATTATTTGGAAAACTATTGTTGTTTTCTTTGTGTAATACCACACAATTGTTTAAAATGGAAGACTTTCAAATGAGTGACAAATTCAGTTCAGACACGGAAATAGAGGAGACACAATGGAGAAAAACTATCCAAGTTGCTACTGTAGGCTTGAGTAAGCACGTGAAGCATTAAAAGCGACACAGGAATCAGAGGTACAGGAAGAATCTTCGGTGGAGGAAATAAAGGAATGGGTTTTTCGACTATCCGAAAGAATTGGCGTGCTTGCCTTAAAATCGGGAAACACAAAACCAAAGTATGCAAAGGAAATGAAAGCAGCAGCGAGGGATATCAAAGAATTAACTGAATATCTTCCTCTACAAAAGCAATCGAAGGAAGTTATTCGCCTTAAAGCGAAGTATACTGGTGTAAAGATGCGCTTGGAGGAATCAAAGAAAGAGATAGAGGTACTTAAGAAGGAGCTTCTAGCCCGGTCTGATAATAGTGTAGAAGGGCTAACGGAGGTTTTAAAATTATTTGGGAAAGATCTGAAAAGCGAAATTATGCATTCAACTGAAGAACTTTTGAAGAAAAAATTGTCGAATATAGAAAATAGGCTTTTACCTAAACAGTTAAAGTCGAAATCGGACCAAACAGTAGTTAATCAATCGATAATGACGTTGGACCGGAGGGAACTACACGCCCAGGTTGTTGGGCTAGTGTTGTTTCGAGGAAAGTAAATAAAAAGATAGTGCAACATGAGGCGGTCCCACCCAAACGAGGGCCCTTGCTCACTGTACCCCGGTCAGCAGCGGTACTAGTGACATCAGAAAAGAAAGCTGAGGAAAATGGTGTTACATATGCTGAGGTTATTAAGAAAGCAAGGAAGAGTGTAGCTTTACCTGAGTTAGGCATAAGTCACATAAACATCAGGCGGGCAGCTGCAGGTGGGCGTCTTATTGAAATAGGAGGCGAGGCATATAAAGAAAAGGCAGATTTACTCGCCAGTAAATTAAAAGCTGCGCTTCTAACAATGGCGAGAGTTAGTAGGCCAGAAAAAATGGTGTCTCAGGGTTTAAGGCCTTGACGATGCAGTTACTGCCGAGGACGTAATTGCTGCCCTGTCGAAAAAGGCAATCTGCGCAGATTTAATTAGGTGTAAAGACATTGAAAGGCGATACAGAATAAGAAGTGTGCTTGTTCATTGCCCAGTTGCAATAGCAAATATAATTCTGGAAGGAGAGTGCATAATAGGATGGAGTTTGGTGGAGGTAGTTCTTTTAAAAGTACCCTCATTGCACTGTTATAAATGTTTGGAATTAGGACACACACGGGCGTCATGTACATCCACGGAGGACCGTAGCAATGTGTGCTATAGGTGCGGAAAAGCGGGACACAAATCTGTCAGATGTGATGAAGCACCACATTGTGTTATATGTGCAAGCGAGAACATGGCGGCAAATCACGTGTTAGGTGCAAGAAATTGCAACCCTACTGTAAAGACTTCTCAGGCGATGTCAATGTAATGGAAGATGGTTGCTGCAGCAGCCAGTCACGGGGTTTCTTGGTAGAATGCTTACGCGACCCCAAGTTACCCCAACAGTGACGTGATTGGTGGGAGGGGTTTAGTGGGTAGGGCTTTTAGAGCGAGTCCCACACTCTGTGCGGAAATGCATTCCCCTCAATTAAAAAAAATAATAATAATAATAATTTGTCGTAAAAAGTAAATGACAAAAAAAAGTCATTGTGGGTTATCCATAAGAGATAGACATATACCATCATGGACTTTTCTGTATACCTTTTCAATGTGTACAATACTTAGTACATTATTTTGATAAAACTCGTAGGGTTCGGCCTGCGTTTGCAATGTAAGCGGAAAAAATGTAATTATTTACGACATCACATTAGAAACCTCAAAAATAACAGTACTTCTCCACTATTTAATGGATGTTATTATACATATAAACCTTCCTCTTGAATCAATCTATCTATTAAAAAATCGCATCAAAACCCGTTGCATAGTTTCAAAGATTTAAGCATACAAAGGGACATAGGGACAGAGAAAGCGACTTTGTTTTATACTATGTAGTGATACTTTATACGTACATAATTTACAAAATTTTCCAAACAACTACATTCCACTCTGCTCTTGAGTATCAACTTTTTTTCTAACACACTAACAGAATGTAAAGTATATTTTTTATAGAACTGGGGGCAAACGAGCAGGAGACACCTGATGTTAAGTGATACCGCCGCCCATGGACACTCTCAATACCAGAGGGCTCGAGTACGAACGTACGAGTACGTTGCCGGCCTTTTAAGGTACGCTCTCTTCTTGAAGGACCCTATGTCGCATTGCTTTGGAAATACTTCATTAGGCAGCTGGTTCCACATTATTTCACAGACAAAGATTCTCAATTCATGTAATTTACAATAAGATACTTCTCTTGTTGATAACAAGAATACAATTAAACACTATAACCACATATTCAACAATGTATCATATTAACCCTATTTAACACTCCATTCAGCGTAAACAATGCATTATCTCGTTTTAGCGCTGTAAGCTTTCAATTAATATCGCCATACTCATACGGGCATATTAAGCGGGCGGATGCCTCTGCGGAAGCTGTATTTGCTAATTTTATTCTTTACTGTACGAACAATGGCATTCTTTTGCATTTAAAAATGTATTTAAAACACTTAATAACACAAAATTAAACCGTTGTTGCTATTTGGTAGTATGTGTGGTATCACTACATAGTATAAAACAAAGACGCTTTCTCTGTCCCTATGTCCCTTTGTATGCTTAAATCTTTGAAACTACGCAACGGATTTTGATGCGGTTTTTTTAATAGATAGAGTGATTCAAGAGAAAGGTTTATATGTATAATAACATCCATCAAATAGTGGAAAAGTACTGTTATTTTTGAGGTTTCTAATGTGATGTCGTAAATAATTACATTTTTTCCGCTTACATTGCAAACGCAGGCTGAACCCTACGTGTTTTATCAAAATAATGTACTAAATATTGAAAAGGTCAACAGAAAAGTCCATGATGGTACATGTCTATCTCTTATGGATAACCCACAATAACTTTTTTTTGTCATTTACTTTTTACGACAAATAATGGCTAATTTTCGAAGCGATTTTAACCAATACAGAATTAATCCTTCACCAATTAAATACCTTGAATACATTGTTCATTTAATATAGATCTATACAGCCCATTACAGCTTATTTAGCAGCGATCGAACCCGTATATTATCGGAGCTTTCCAGCGACGGTAATAACAATACATAATAAAAACCTGCTTTTCATCAGCATTGCACCCGTGCGAAGCTGGGATGGGTCATTAGTACTGTAATATACATAAGTGGTGTAATAATCAAGTAGCGCTGCAGCTCTATATGCCCTAGATTGCAACCATTTCTTTGATAATTATTCACAGACACTTGTCTATATCTACATAGGTGATCAGCTTTCTGTCTGGCACACGTCGCCGATTTTCGGATAGTTGAATATCGCCGATTTTCTCACAATGGTTTTCTTCACCCATACGGTGTTAGATTTCAGAGAATCAAAAATCATTTATTCATGTAGGTAACACAATGTACAACTATAAGCGTCAAAAAGCAATATAAATTGAATGCTTCTAATTTTTACATTAACAGTTCTCAAATCAAGCGCGTAGAACGGAAGAGAAGAACTGGCAATAAACTCTCCGCCACACTTTTTAATCGCCAAGTTTTGACAACGTCTTATAAATTGGTTTGCCGGGTGACACTTCAAGAAACTGCGTTACGCTCCGCTCACGTTATGCGCTCACAATGAGAGCGAGTGAGAGGCACGCGTCCCTTCCACTCGGGCATGGTTAGCCCGCCTAAGAGCGAGAGAGACAGACATAAAAAGTTGTTTGTATAAATTAATGTTTTAAATATAATTCTTTGTATAAATAAATGTTTTAAATTGTTACTATTATTTCATCCTTCTTCCTACTATACGAATGAATATTCACATTAAAATTATTATACCACTCAAAGTCGTTGTCACGTAAAACTTTCGCCCGTATACCGACTTTACAGGCAACCAATTTTTTTTTGCAACTTTTACACCATGTTCCACATGACATCTTAAGTAATAAATAATAATAAAATAAATTAAAAACAAAGTTACATTCTCGTGGGATCAACATGTAAATACATAGTCGAAACAACTATCATCACCGCATACACGAATTCAAGTACGACCACTCACAAGTACTGGATGAGGCAGGAACTAGTCACACACGCAAAGATCAACGAGTTTTGTTAAGACAGTTTAATTCGTCAATTACTTTTTATTCAAGATTCACAAATAACATGCTATTAAGATATATCAATCATTAAGGAATTTGAAACAATTTTGCCAGTCAAAATATTGGTAAAACGTACCGCAGATGAAATAGAAGTTATTCTATTAGGAATTTATTACAATATTTACGTAAATCGACGTTTCGAGTAGTTTAACCAGGAGTCATAGTCAACGAGACTCTTGTTCATTAGTAAATAAATAAATAATGAATGTTCTTAAATTAAATTCTATTAAATTACCACAAGATATTGTTATAGTTAAATGTCTGAACTAAATTCAAATAAAAAAATTAAATATGTGATCATTCGCCGTACCTCTTCACTAATCTAAGTGTGTAACTAATCCAATACGAAAAGTAAAAGGCCACAGGCTAAAAGTAATAATGAATTATAGATACAAATAGCACATTAATATTGCGAAAATATGCTTTAAAAATATAGTGTATCGTCAGTAAAAGTTACAAAACTATTTAAAATTAGGTCGCACTCAACAATTTTATTTCTCGTGAAATCAAACCGCGCGTTCAATAAATCACTTTGCTAGTGCAAAGCTGGCAGTACGTTTACATAAGACTGCTATAAAAATGCCAACGTCCATGAAAACCGTCTAAATTTTCATAGTACGTGAAACATACCGCATCACGTACTGAGCACACCACTAGTGCAACTGACTCTGCTCTCAGTTCAGGCGGTTGAATAATTTAAAATGTATTTGATATGATAATGCCACGAAAGGTACTCTGAAGTTATATTATGCGTACTACTCTAGGAATGTCTAATAATGCATTTGAACGTGGAATTTCAGACTTAATTATGTCAAGCCAATGCACTGTTGAATCAAGTTACCATCGGCTAGGTATTCGTAATCTATCGAGAGTAGATCAATAATATAGAGATACGTCTCAAAGTTTAAGCTATATGTATAATAATTCATAGAGAGTTCGGTGGCGGGTGGATTGAATTTCGCTCAATAATGATGTTATGAGACCTCTGCTCCTCTACTAACTAACTTATAGCCTACTTAACTATTACATGTTGTATAGCAAGATATTTCAGCTACACTGTTTATTTACATTGGACGTCAAGGCAAAATACTATCCGTATCGCCTGGTCTGTCGTTTCACAAATGAGAGATTCTTAAGGCAATTTTTGCCGTGGCCCACAACAATTCTCATAAGAAATTATGACATAACAAATTCAACCCAAGAAAAATAAAAGAGTGTGTGTACTTATGTACACGCGTTAGAAGTTATACTTCTTTGGCGGATGGAAAAAAATAACTAAAATGCAGTAGTGATTAACCATAAATAATAAAAATAATCAAAAAGATTTTATTTAAATACAGTAATAATTATTAGTAAATACTATCACCATCGTATATGAAATTGATTTAAAAACACCAAAATAATATTTATTTATTCACACTGATTAATTGTACTGTTACGAAACACGAGTTTTAAATGTAAAATTACTACAAAAACTTGAACATATTTATCGATTTTCATGCCACCTAGACCTAACTTTACGATGTCGAATTCAGGTGTGCGTGCGCATCGTAAACATTCACTTTCATCATTTTTCCCCATCGCGCCAAAAGAAGTATGACTTAAAAAAATAACCAAAATTAAATGAAAACTTAAACCTCATTGAGGACGATAAACAATGTTACGGTAAGTTGGCAGATTGTTGTAAAACACATCAATATTGTTATCGATGTAAGTAATCAAGTTGTAAGAGCGAGATATTGTATTCATTAGACCATTAAAAGTAGCAGGTAAGCGAGCTGGAATTTTTGTTCAGGCTTTTAGTAACTCTAGGATTCCAAAAAAATGAAAATTTTGTAAGAATATCAGTGTTAATATTAAAGTTAAATATTTTATACAAATAAAGTAGATCAATGACGTCATTTCGGAGTTTTAGAGTAACTTGAAACGCAAGTGTAGACGATTGCAAAGCTTTCTAGTGAAACGTTTTTGAACTGTCTCAATAGTATTTACGTGCATTTTGTAATGTGGTGACCAAATTACACTAGCATACTTTAAAATACTACGGACAAGTGATTTGCAAAGTGTCACTGTACTTTAACCTTAGTAAAGGAAGAAGAGGACCTTAATACAAAAGCTAGCATTTTATTAGCCTTGTTGGAAACTGTTTGCGTGGGCTCACTGAAATTCAGTTTTATAACTTCTAGTTAGTAACGATTAGGCTGGTTTTAGTCTTAATGTAATCAATAACCATCTAAAATCTTATCCTGATTGGCAAAAAAGTAGTATTGTTTTGTTACACTTTTGTATTGATAATGTATGTATTACTTATTAATTTAAAAAAATGAGATAAGTAATAAGTTCGTAAAGAATAATAAATTAATAACCATTAAAAAAAGTTGCCACTTGTTAAGTAACCACTAATTATGTTTTTATAATGAAATATTTTTTTACACTTGTTTATATTGAAGTTTGAACTAAAATAGAATCCTAATAACTACTTTAATAATAATCATTATAAATTTTATTGTGTGGGCCGATTCCCGGCGGCACTGCAATGCCGGGCCGACCCGTGACAGGAGTGGAGCGAGCCCCGAACATCCCGTCAGTTTCCAAAAATCAGTTTAATATACTGGTCCCGCTATGCGGGAACTTTCAGATATTAAGCTGAAAAGAACAGATACTACACTTTGATCTTAGCCAAAAGGCCGAGAAGCGATACATGTTGTTGATGTGAAAATTAATTTATACTAATATTTCGATACTCTGGTAGCGCGTTTTAAGGGTGGTGCAGCGACATCTAGCGGCTTTATTACCGCCGTTATGCCATTCAAGTAACGGGTTTCAGAATTTTATTTTTGCAAGAGGAACAATTATTTTTTGTTATACTTTGCAAGTGTAAATATGTTTTTATTTTGCTTAAGTGTGGCCAGAAATAAGTATATATTATGATGTCACAATATACACAGATAATAATTACATAATCGAATAGGATGTTCATCGGAGCAAATAAGGATAAGTGTTACATATCAGTGACTAAACCGTGTACACATTGAATCGGACTTGTATTGGGAAAATCAATGAATTTTGTGGGTTTCCTTTATCGAAATTATATTACTTATCTCGATACCGTCCTCTTACTATCGTAAATTATGTCAATTCCAATTTGTAACCTATTCAATGTGCGCTTGTTGCGATGTATAGATATAGCAAGCTAAGTATTTAATACTTCCCTAAGTTTTATAATACACCCATAATATATTATATGTATTATAACATCATTGCATTTTTATTTTCTTCATATTGCTAGAATTATATTTAAATTTTTATACAAAATGGCTCAGCCAAACCAAATTTGGAAGTACCGGGATGGCGTGAAGTGAAGAGCAGGCTTTGCCAGCGCCTATTTATCCGTTACTTGGTCAACAACGCAGGGGTGCAACTAACTCCAGTGTGCTTCTAGCCGAGCGTAGTTTGAAAGGGGACGATGAAACCAAGTTATGTAGTTGCTAGCAGCATTCTCTGGAGTGCATTTCACCGAAAGTTCCATAAATGTTTCGGAAGATATTAGCCAATGGTAATATTGCAAATAACAAACGCTAGAATAATGACAGAGTTTTATTGAAATTTGTAGATTTCCTTAATTTAGCTTTACTTTTTTAAAGCATATGAAAATATAGTATAGATTTATTGGCCACAATAGATATATATGATTTAAGTAATTTAAAGATTCAGGGTGTTTCTTTTTATATTTAATAACATTTTGGTTTACAATTATAAATTAAAGCTTTATTGGAAAGCATGACCCAGCAAAGCAAATAAAAAGCAAGAAACTGCGGATATATATTTTACCAATTCATGACATTTCTATTAAATAGGTTAGCAAAGTACACAATTCAAAGAAGTCAACTCCATCAATATTCTTGCCCGTGTTTGTTTTAAATATAACTGAAATATTGCTTTGATAAATATTGATTCGATCTACAAATGAAAAAAAAAAAAGGTTTAAAAAATCTGATCCATTGAAAGATTTAACCATTCATCGTTCATTGAAGCTTCATTACCTTCCTTAAGCTTGACGGCTGTCATGTAAAAATTATTATTCTTTGAGTTTTTAGGTTAATTGTTTAGTGAATTTTAATATAAAGTAGTAGTTTTTAATAACTAAAAATCCCTCACAAGGGTATAACGATCTGTAAAACTCCGTTTGTAACCGTAAATTTACTAACTCGTAAATTTATAAACTCTTACTAAGATATAAAATGTTTATGTTTGGCATTTAAAATCAAAGTACAGTCAAGAAAACTTGTGAATTATCATCGTTTGTTGGGTTCAAATGTATTTGTTTTTTCTCAAAGAATTACATTCACTTAAAAACATTCGAGAATTGTGTTATGAAATTACGTATTTGAAGGTTTACTTATGTCACTAATAAAACGATGTGTCATCTTAATTTCTGTTTATTTTTGTTATTTGATGTCTGTGGGTGATTTACTATCAACGACGAAACGACGTACATAGCAATCGCGTGGTATTTGACTATTTCGTTGTGATTGTTATTATAAAACTCTCCTAACATATTCATTGAACTCAAACAATGTCAAGAACATTTATAAGGATATTTATTTGGATAATAATTTAATTACGCTAAAATATATTTATGTATCTTAAAAGATATATTTGCTGTGGAAGACATATTAGGCCTTAAGAGAAACAATTCCGTTCTTAAACGTAAATTACTTATTTACGCAGCGCATACAATACACACTCGGTTGTTATGAGGCATTGACTAAAACTTGTTTTTAAAACTAACAAAAACTTTATTTGAAATTATGTTTACAAAAAACTATATATAGTGGGAATATGGAATAGAAGTGTCTTTGAAAGGATCGGGACATGATATTTAAAGGCTTGAATGAGAGTAGGGATACATTAAGGGAACATACTAATTAATCATAACTTATCACTACGTAAACAAATGGTTAACTTATATAATTTAAAGAAATAATAGAAATATTAATAATACAGTGGGGACCACATAACACGGTAGATAAAATCATCCCATTTTTTCAACATAACTTTTGCTGCATTGCTGTATATATAATGTAATATTATATAAATTATACTTTCTAAATAACATGTAATGTCCGACATGAATTAGGGCGTTAATAAATATGCTCTGCTTATACTATCTTAATAGAATTACATATGAAATTTTACAACAAAGCTTTTGCATTTAGTCCGTTCCCAGCCCGTATAAACGCATTATCCTGCATGGAATACCAACAGAAACAAAATGTAGGTCGTCTCCACAGATTCCGGCAGTAGGCAGTAGGAACTTAACCGCGAGGTTTGGACTAAGCCAAAAAATGTTATATATAATAATGAATACAAGCAATTTTTTAGTCTCATATTTCGGCGTCAGTTTCGTTTTATTATATTCATCGCAGGGCAGCCGGTTTCAAATTAATTCAATTGGACCCTGAAGTATTGTAAGTATATATTATTGTATATAAAATTGTATGCCGGTGAAGCAATCGTGAGGAAGCCGACTTTATACCCAAAAAGTCGAGAGTGTGTTTCAGGCACAGAAGGTTGATCTGAGGTCCAAACCTAAAAGGTACATATTATATATTAGGCTTAGGTTATTAAGTGAAGCGATCTACAAGATTATTGTACAAATGTATTTTTCCTCATTACCTCAAGCTCACTATGATATTCTTATTTTTCTTTGTGTTCCTACACATGGTGGTTGCAGTCTCGTGGAGCGTGTCTGGCCTTGTGCCAAATGCAATGCAACTCTCCCGCAGTCACAGTACCCGTTCACTCCCTAACGCTGCCAAGCCATGGTTTTTTTACCAACGCCATTTACCCTCGAACTTACCCAATATTTGTATTTAAGTGAAGGTGTTGGTCGTGGCGCAATACGTCCAAGGTACGCATCTTACCCGTTTAATGAAATATAATATTCTATATAACTTCTATTTGGACGATATAATTATGTTCCTGTTAAGGTTAAATTACACTCACAGACTGCTGCGTATGTTTCCGATACTAACATCTATTTAAAAACTTTCCGATCGTTTTGAACCACTCTTAGCCCGTTAGGATTTCTAAAGATCTGTTATATAATTTGTAATAAATCCTAAAGCTGCGTTATTATCATTAGGCAGATAATTATTATTAGGTTATTTACATTTTTTACTCGCTCACTCCGCTGGCATTTTGACCCAAAGAGTGTCTACGCCTCCTAAATGGGAATCTACTTGCGCTCTCTGTCCTGTGCCATCTCCAATTGCTGGATTTCAGCTGCAGCAGATCTTGCCTGTCGATCCAGTGGTACCTACAAGTGGCTACAAGTGGCATCCAAAGTTGTTTTGATTGAACCTTTAGTACCAATCCAAAGCTGTTATTGTTACAGGGACTCGAAGGCCTAAAGTTTTTATGAAAGTAAATTTCACTACGCCACAGAGTTATACAATATCTAAGGTATTTTATGCGTTTTTGTTGTTACTCCAACTGTTAACATTATCCTGTACCTGTTTTAAGCGAATGCATAACCCTGCTAGCACGTGAATAAAATATTACATAAATCTCTTTAATTAGCCCTAAGACGATATATCTTAGCTTTAATATTAACGTGTGATATTAAAGTTAGTTGCATTTTAAAATTACCGCAATAACTTATATAGTTTAACTGACTGTAAAAAAGAAAAGGCGTTTGCCGGGTCCGTTCTTAAACATTATAAGTACAGCTAATATTTATATAAATTACAAATAAATTAGATATTATTTCGTAGTTCTGTGGCACCCCGAATACACGTGAAACTGATTTATTTAGCTGAACACTGGCTGAATTCACAAGGATTGCATTATTCATAATTTGTTATAAAAGGATTCGATTTATGTTTTATTTATTTGAGTACATATATGTAATATTATGTTAAATTAAGTTTAAATTTTGTATTATATAATACATTTTATTTTATTAGTACTAAGTATATATATAAGTTACGGTAAGAATAGAAAAAAAAGAAAATAAATGAAAGTTTTTTTTTAATTTACTGATTTCCGAGCCGTAAGTGCGTCCTATCCTATAATAGGCTAATTTACCCGCGATTTCGCGTGGAAAAATTCTCTTGAAAATGTAACAGGTGAAATAAAAGTACTTATTTTATGTATGTGCGGAATTTACCCTAATCCCTTTAGCAGTTTTGTTATGATCAGCCGTAATGAAATTTAATAATAGTACGTACGTTAATAATACGCTATAATTCGTTTGATCAATAGTTAGTTATGCATGGCGAAGCTAACTCATTAATAATAACTCGTGTTTAATATCAAATGATGTTTGATGGACATTTGTGATTTGTGATTTGTATTCATCAAGTTTCTAATACCCGTGGGCGGGTTAAAAAAGTATTTATAACTGATTGTTCGAAATACTTAATTTTAGGTTCCTAATATTTGATGACGGTTACCTTAAATATTTTAACTATAGCACTTATTTATATCTCATTTATTTTTCTCTCTAATAGTCACAAAATTCCTATTGTAATATTAATGCGAGCTACCTGCATATATTGTTAGAAACTAATATTTTTATTTTATATAGCTTATCTTATCTTTTCTTCGACTTAGGGTCCTTCAAAAGCGTACCAATTCTTAAGAGGCCGGCAACGCACTCGAGAGCCCTTTGGCATTTAGAGTGTCCATGGGCGGCGGTATCACTTAACATCAGGTGAACCTCCTACCAGTTTGCCCCCTTTTCTATAAAATAATAATAATAATAATTTCATAGCACATGTACATAACTAACCTACTCTAAATTTTCTCAAATGAGTGTAATCTTCGAGAAATAAAGAATCTTTGAACCGAACTCAATTTAAATTCACTTACTGCTTTGCTTCACGCATTTTAAATCAATATCCTTTTTGTCAATTATTTTTCTTATTAGTTACGTATTTTGTTTGTTTTGTGAAGGCACAATATCTGTAGTATATTATCAGTCTAAAGTCTCTTAACGTTGCCAAACGAATATAATTTCTCCACGTTCTTACGACTGACAATTGTTTACCTTTCTTCTTGTTAATGATATATCGAAACGAGGTATGGCTTATTATATAATATAACTATAATTGCCTTTTATTGCAGTACACTGATTCTTAATCAATATTTTTTCTTCTACGGTTATTTCCAATCAGGGTTATGCCTATAAACGAAACCGTTCTGTAGTGCTGTAGTAATTAGTGTGCTTAACTAATTTAAATTAATAAATAAGGAAAAACTTTATTATACAAGTAAAAAGATCTTATATAAAATAAAGTGCACGATACCTATTACTAGGATTCCTTGGCAACCAGTATCTTCCTTTTGACGCGTATAACTTCTAAACAACACAATTTATAAATTAACTATTGTTGCACGATAAGAATACTTTCTGTATTTGTATAAGACAGGTTAACAAGATGTTGCTTAAGACTCTTAGTGAATGTATGAAATGTGAGTTTTGGAACGTTAGTGAAAATTTTGTTTTTAAGAAAGCGGTTAAAGATGAAAGGGTCGAGGTGTCTCCGGAAGGCGTTTCTAAATGTTTGTAAAGCTATAAAGATTATTCAGGAATTAGCGTCAATAAATATTTTGAGAGTTGAGAATTTTTAAATTCCAAACAAAAGAAACTCAATATAATTACTTAAGATAATATAAAAGAATTGTTAAAGTAATAAATTGTACTAATAAATTACTTTGGTAATATGTAAAAAGGATATGTTTTTGTATTTCGAAAATATAAAAATATATTACAATTCTAACACCATCTGTGTCATTTTAATACTAAGTTTATTTTTGAAGGAAGGTAAAGAACTCGTGTCAAATCTTCAATGCCGTTGACAATGGCGGACGAGAGGGCTTTAGCAAAGCCGTGCGCGCAATAAAACTTTAACAATCGTTTGTATGACTTGTATTTTTATTTTATTAACAAATAATATTTTTAGAAAACAACGGTAAGTTGCCCATCTGTATTACGTGTGGCGTCATATCCGCTACGACATCCATTTTATTATAATCATGAAAAAAATCATGGGTTTGTAACGTTATGGAGTGGATGGGTACTGTGACTGCAGGAGAGTTCCTGTATCTGGACAATACGTGCTTCAAGAGACTAACTGACTAAGAGGCTTCCAGTAATAGAACTTAGAAAAAAATCGCATCTGTCTTTTTCTTGCCCTTGCATATTTCCATGTATGTGTCAATGATAATTTTTGATCTTTTCTCATGTTTCATTACTTTGCGAGCAAAGCTTTTGATTTACAGCCGGGGTTGGAACGCAGCCGATAAGCCGAAGACCACCAGAGATCGTTATGATTTGATCTGACCTGATGGCTAATTTCACTAAGAAAACGCGAAGAATAGGCAATCAGCACCCTGTGGTGGAAATTTCCTTTTAATTCGCGGATGGGAAATTTGAGTGGCAACATTATTCTCGGCTTAATTAACTCCATGACATTCTCAGATTTTCCGACCATTTCAAAACGTATTTTCCATTGCATTTATTTGATTTATTTTTCAGAGTATATAATTTAGTAACTGACACAATCTTTGTCAATGTTGTTGGTTAGTCAGAAGATCTACAATATTATTTTTCTTCGGTATAATAAAACATTAACTAAAGCTTCTTGAACGAATATAAAAGCGAATTTATTACAATAACATTTAGAGTGCGTGACATCAAAGTATATAAAAATGTTAACATATTTTATTAAGCCTCTTTAATGAGATAGTTTTAATGCTACCTTAGATTAAGATAAGTACCTTGATGATCTTATGTTCCAAAACAAACGTATTTTTTTAAATAGTTATGTAGAAGTTTATTTGCCAGTCGATTTGATTTTACAAATATCTATAATTGACGATGAAAATAATGTTTTGTACATACCTCTTCGCTTAACTATCTGTGTTGTGAAAATAATATAGATATCAGCTGACATTTTACGATTTGTTCAATCTAGATTTTATGATCCCGGTCTGATGCCAAATCACCCTTTCTGTATTTGTGTAAATTGATGATATACGCTATGCTAATAGTTAATACGACTTTAAATGCGACTCAAATTATCTTTTTTTGTCATGATTGAACATTAAACGTGCTGTGTTAGGTTAATTAGGTAACAATGAAAATGTTTAGAAATTGAAAAACGGCTTAATGCTTTTATTGTTTTTCAAAATTATCTCCGTTCCTCTCTACACGTCGCATTCGATGGAACCACCGAGAAAAGCAGTTGGCTCATTCTTCTCTTCTATGGCATTTTCGGACGCTTACACCGCATTTTCAGGGCTCGTCAAACGAATACCTCGAATTTTATCATTGGTTCTTGGGGATAAATGAAAGTCATAGGGCGTCAGGTCAGGACTGTATGGCGGATAACTCATTATCTCGACACCTGCGAAATATTCATCAGTCCGTTGTGCAGAGTGCATTGCATTACATTGTCGTGGTGCAGGAGGATTCTGCTTCGAGGACGCTGCTGTCGAATTTTTTCCAAGAAAACAGGCAAACAGCGATTGACATACCAGTCTGCAGTAATTGTCCTATCATCTTCTAGCACAACTGTCGCGAAATGACCTTTAAGACCAAATAATAAGGCAATCATCTTTTTACCTTGACTTCTTCCTTTCTTTACAAAAAGGAAACACCCAGTGAGCTGTGAGTGAGCAGTGATTGTCATTTGGTTTCGGGATCGTAGCAATTTCCAGCTATCATGACCTGTGACGATGTCAAATACGGCATGTGAGTCACCGCCGTTGAACTTAACTAACATTTCATGTGAAAATGTTCAGGTAGTTTAAAGTAAGTCGGTTAAAGTATGGGGAATCCATCTCGTACAAAGCTTCCTGATGCCTTAATGTTTGTATAAGTCTCTCCTACCTTCCTCTATCGTACGTCGCACAGCACTAATGTTATCTTCAGTAGACGCTGTTAAGGGTCGTCCCTCACGCGGATCATCATTGAGTTTCCTACGTCCAGGCTTAAACTCGTTAAACCAATTGTAAATAGTGGGACGACATGGGGCTTCATTAAGAAAAGGTAATCGCAGCCTATCATTGCTTTGTTGTTGAGTAAGCCCACAACGAAATTCATAATAAATCATTAACCGAAATTTTCTCGCGTTATGTTCATTTTCACGTGTAACAAGAGTTTTAGATTTTCCCGCCAATTCACAAAAACAAATGACAAATTAATGCAACATTAAGTGTTACCAAAGAGTTCTAAAATTGAAATTCAAAAAAGTTTTCTTTAGCAATGTTTCTAACTGGCCAGTTCTAATCATTTTCAGTGTTATCCACGTATTTATTTATTTACGAAAATATCACTTTCATTATCTCCACTATCATTGCAGCACTAAACCAATACGATAATGTTGAAATAAAAAAAAAATTATTTATTTGGGAACAAAACAGATACATCAATCAAATATATATGTAATATTAATTATACAATATCACTAGTGTGAACTGAATCTGGGAACATATAAAGATTTTGATAGTGTCGACGTCTCCTTGATTGAAGTATATTAAGAATGATTAAAACCGGCACAGAGTTTATCGTTAAAATAATTTTTTAAACAATTATAATGTTGTTAGGTTAGGTAAATAACCAAAATACATGAAGAAATATGAAGAAATTGTTACATCTAAGGTTCTTACTAGATTATTATTGTATGAATTTATATATCTTGGCCATATTCACACAAGAATCAAAAGTGGAAATGGCATAGAGAAAGAAATAAATTAAAGGGAAATAATTTCACAGAAAATTCAGATACATATTATTACTCCAAGTTTATCATATTCGCGATAAACTTTAAAATCGCAATGCATGAGAAAATCGCGTTGTCATGCCACAGTGTGATAATTTATCAGTCGTTCAGTCTCAATATTAAATGCTATGAAAAGATTATTTTAAAGAATTTGGACAAAAATGTTGTGTGTATGGTGCGAATTTTAAAAATACTGGTTTTTTTGTACCTACAGCTAGGGATTAAAAGAGCAGTGTTGGCCTAGAGGCTTCAGCGTGCGACTCTTTTTCCTGAGGTCGTAGGTTCAATACCCGCCAGTGCACCAATGAACTTTCGCATTGAACATTCGCTATAACGGTGAAAGAAAACGTCTTGAGAAAACCGGCTTGCCTTAGATCCATAAAGTCAACGGCGTGTGTCACAGAAGGCCGATCCTACTTGACGATTAGATTGACAAATCATGAAACATATACATAAATCTGAGGCCTGAGGTTGTAGCGCCATTGATTTATTTATTATAAGGAATTAATTGCTAATAAATTACATAATGGTAATCCAAACATCCACTAGAATTCGGGGTTCGGTTGTATTATGTTTATTATTTTAGTCACAGTCTTCTCTATAATGCTGAATACTTTTCTGTCCGCGATAGGAGGCTGGTTACAACAGAACTTCTATAGTCCTATTATAAGAACTAGCTTCTCACAAAGATAGCTTACACCAGTATTATATTAACTTTGTTATTAGGTATATTGAACGGTGAACTTCGTATGAACATACAATTGTGTCAGACTTGACAAGTGACAGGTACCTAAGTAAGTCAAAACTACAAAAGAAACCAAATTTCCCAGCACGGAACAGTTTTTATTGAAAAATTTAAATTGCGATTTATGTATGGTAAACCTTTCCTGAACTTCAATACATTTTTCAAGATCATTAGACAAATCAGTACAGCCATTCTCGATTTATTACGAGTTCTCTTCGTCTCGTGATGGTGAGATTATTTATGTACCACGATTGTGGTTTAGAAAACTAAGAACAACTTTGTTTATTGCACATCCTAGAATCACTCGTTACTGTTAATACTGTTATGCTCATCGCGTGCAGTGACTTTGTCACGTTCTGTCACGTGACAGTTGACACGTCATTATGTCATGACGCAAACGTGACGCGAGTGAAACGCGATTAGGTATCACGCACTGGCTAACAGCTAATCACACCGACTGTTATTTCTTACGCCCAAGCGACCTTGATTATACTCAAAAATCTTCAGTAAATAAAAATAAATGAAAAAAATATTATGTGAATAATATTTTTTCAAAAGTAGTTTATTATTTTATATCTAGTAACGTAATCAGGAAAGGTATAATAATATTTAAAAGTCCTTCATGTGGAGATGAATTAGTTTAATTTTTATACATTTTATTATTAAAAACGTCGTCGACTTTTTGGGTCTAAGATATGTCGGTTTCCTCACGATATTATCCTTCACCGTTCGAGCAAATGTTAAATGCGGACATATAAAGAAAGTCCATTGGTGCACAGCCGGGGATCGAACCTAAACCGTCGTGTCGTGTCGTGTGCAGGTATGAGTGTCGCACGTTGAAGCCACTAGGCCAACACTGCTCTTTATTTTTATTAAATACATTTTTCTTTATTTACGCTATTGTAAGATGTGGACAAAAAAGGTTTATTATACTAATTATGAAGACTTAACGAGAACATTACATGAGTGAGCTAAAAGAAAACGGCTGGTACGCATAGACTGCTGAATGTAATTTAATGAATGATAGGACTAGTTCACAATATTTTTAATAATACCATTGCCTCTAAAGCAAGCTAAAATTAGAACAGATTTAATGACCATTCTATTATTTCCTCCCATTAGCCCGCATTAGCTTCGACATATACCATTGCACTTCAATTTTCTCTAATACCGAGAAATATATTGAACTGTGAGAATACCCGAAGATTTCGAGTTACGTCACAGGACCGCAATATTTCATAACGTATGGCTGGACAACTAGTGCTTTGCCAATTTTGCCTCCGAACAAAATCGCATTGAATTTATCGTTCTGTCTTCATAACAACCTTATTGTCGGACGGGCTTGTTAGCCTCGAAGTCTTATAGATAAATATGTACCTCTATATTTTAATTTTAGTATGTAAGATAAAGTTATTTACCTTACAAACGCAACAGCTGTATTCGCAAGCGATTTTTCCTTCCAAATTTATTTACGTTAAATTAGTAAGGCTTAGTTTATTTTATTAATTAATTAATTCTTCTCACATAAACTATGAGTATTCTGTATTATTGTTGTGAATATATGTTTTGTGACTATTGACGTTTCCTTATAACTTGCTGCCTAGGATTTAAAACTTTATTTAATTTATTATGTTGCTCGCCACACGCGCACCTATAATCTTATCACATTGAACTAAGTTATAATGCAAATTATATAGAAAAGTTTGTTATGCTACCTGTCTATCGTACCTAAAGACGCGAAAATCCTAAGTCTTTCTCCCGTCCGTCAAAAATGAATTACATTTTAACATATGCGAGTCGTAGTTTGCTATCTCGGCTTAGCGCTAACGCTCAGTATGATTCTTGTATGTTAATTCTATTTGCACTAAGTTTTATATCTGAATTCTAATACAAAATGTTACTTGAGACTGTCAACAAAAACACATTTAAACCAACAGTTTACGGGTATGTTCGTTCCCTTCACAGCAAGTACTTAATATATAATTATCTAAATCTATGCCATATTATAATGTATTCGTAAGTTGTTAATATACCATATATCATATATGTGTAGCAGCCAACTAGCTTAATTAGCCGTTCAATTAACTGCCTAACCGTTTAGATAGAGGTCTGAAAGATGTTCTGCCAGTGGATCAAACAGCTAGGCAAATGATTTGGATCGATGACGTTTCATTACTTGCCTAGCCTGTTGACTATCAATCTGCTACTATTTACCTGCAATGGAAGAGTGAAGTGATAATTATAATGAGAATTTGACTCAAGCAATTTTAGAAGAAATATTTTTTATAACATATATCTATTTTTTATTGCTCCCAAATAATGATTATCGTACAAATGGTCTAAGCATTAGCCAGCCAGTTGATTGAATGTTGTAACAAACGCTACGGCTGAATATTTCAGGCCGCTAGTTAAACGGTGCCGGTTAGTTAAACGTCTAGGCTGTTAATTGAACGGCTAAACGTTGCGAACTAGCAAGATATATACTATTTAGAGTAAAGTAGATAGTAAAGAAACATGACACAGTAAATACGCGTTTCATTTGCCGCCCTTCTGTTATAATATACACCACAACACAATATAACTGCCAATTTTCTTTTTGATCTATGACTCATTTTTTCGTAAAAAACGAGTTTTATTTTAGTTATATATTCAGTAATAACAAGGTTGATTGAAGGTAGTATTTCAAACAATACTCGGTTGTAAAGGAAGACTAATCGGCAGTGAACCATGACGATTTCCAACAATGGGTTTTAATTTCAAACCGTGGATTCATTAGCTAAAGAAAAGGATGCTGTGAGCTCTTAGAAAACCTGTCAAGGGTGACTATTTAGTGCTTCTTTATACTTTTTTCTTAATAACAAAAAATTTAATTATTATTTTTTTCTTTTTTAATACGCCTATCGTCAAATAAATTTAGATAAGAATTGCATATATACTACGATGTATACCTATGTATATTTATCTATCTAATCATACATATAACAACAAGTATGCCAGATTCTGGAATTCAAAAAAGATAAATCCTATTTTTTATGTAACAAATGGGCAGGAGTCTCACATAATCTTAAGTGACATAAGAGCCATTGCCAGATGGCTCGCAAATGCATTGCCGGCCTTTTAAGAATTGGGACGCTTTTTTCTTAAAGGACCCTAAGGTAGGTGGGCAGCTAGTGGTGCCGCTGTACAAACACTGCCTTAAAACGCTAAGTTGTAGAACGACGGACATCGAGGTAATACAGTTGGGATTTTTTGTATTCGGCCTCGACGTCCGATGATGAAAGAGCGCTAGTGTAAAGTTTAATTGCTAGTTTATCATAACATTGATGTTGTTGAACGTGGTAATCAATTTGGAGGATTATAGGCAAAAAGAAATGCACACAAGCTCTGAAATTAAAATGGCAATGGGTTGGTCAAGTCGGTACCTGGACAACGGATGGACGTTAAAAAGAACATTGGAAGGGACCTTCCAGAAAAAGAAGAATTGGCTGGCCAAAAAGATGGTTGATGACTTTATATAAAAGCAGGAAAATAATGTCAGACTATATGGCAGAAAGGGAAGAAGATTTGAAGGTTCATATTCAGAAAGGTCTGAAGGAGGCCTTTATCTAAGAGAGGTCCATATATAATACTACAAACAACATTAGAAATGTATATCAAGGAATTAAAACAAGGCTTTGTTATTATAATTATAGGATCCAGATTTTTCTTCAGCTTTATACAGGTGAAACGATGTGGATATAGATAAAAATCAACATATTTATTACAGATTGTTGTTACAGCCTCCATTGTGTTTGAGTAATGAATTTTTAAGTGCCGCTTCTGAGCGGCTGTTCTTAAAATGCTTGACAATATTAGCTGTGTATAGGATACAAGGCTTTGTGCCGCGGACAGCCTGACATAAAACGAGGCAGCCATTGTATAGGACTTCATGAAAACCCGAAAAAACTCGATAAGATCGCCCTAACAAAAGAAAAATAACGAATATTGTGAGGGCTTTTTTTGTTCGACGTTCGTATTATTTGATAAAACATATTGTTATGCAGAATATTATTTATATCTCCAAAATTACAAATCATTATGGAGTGGTCTTTATATGTATGCGAACATTAGTTCTATAAAATAAATGTCAAAATCTTATTATTGTAACACACGTATTATCTAAAGAGTTTTTTTTTTTTGAGAATGGAATCTCGCTGTTGGCCTTAAGGGCCTTTACAGCTCAGCACGGGCTGTTTTGGCGAGCTTAGCTCAGCCGGAACCTAGAGAGTATAAGAGTAAATTGTTTACACTGTGCATAATTCACAGCGCATTTAAGCCAAAACTAAAAATAAATTAATATAAAATATAGCTTCAACCTTTTTAGATCTGGACCACAGATTTTTGTATCAGTTTCATTGGAATTTGTTTAATAGGATATTTTGTGTGTAACGCAAACCTGTTTTCTCACGATGTTTTCCTGCGCCGTTTGAGCAAATGTTATATGCGCACATAGAAACTAAGTCCATAATAGGACAGTCGGGTATCAAACCTACGACCTGAGACTTAGGTATGTGCGAGTTGTGCGCTGCTCTAACCTTAATTTTTCCTGATGATTTCTCATTTATATCCTTAAAAATAATTAGATTCGGTTAGATTAACATATGGATTTGTACATTTTTATGGATTTCTCTATACGATAAATTAAAAATGTATCGTGAGGATTGGAGACAAAAACACTTTTCGACAGGCGTGACCTAGTATCGCCAAACAAATTTGTATGAAAATGGTCACGTGACAAAGCGTGATCTAAAGTCCTTCTCATACAGATTCGTTTAGCGTTACTGGATTCTTTCATAAATTTATAGAAAAAATGCTAAACAAATTTATCTTTTCTTAGCTAAATGAAAAGAAATTCAGATGAAACCACTTGAGTTCTAACTTCTGACCAGTTAATTAAATTAGTACTTTTTATTCGCAACAGTCAGTTCTCAAACTTTTTCACCTCATTCTGAGGAGGATGAAACAAAAAGAGCAGGAATTTAATCAAACCGTTAAGATTATATAGGACATTTTGAGTGTATTTATAAATGCTTAATAATTTATAAGGATGGCAGATGCAGAGACTGCATGCATATTAGCAGGTTTTACAAACAATCATAAATAGCATGTCTAATAAAAGTCGTCAATACCAATCTAGTATTATGAAAAAGATACAGAATGTAGATTTTTTCGAATTACAATAAGAATTAGTAAGGGAAGTTAATTTTCTTATAAAAACGCAAAGTAAATTATAACTCTGCAGGGGCTGAGCTGAAGGACTTCCCGTAGAACAACTGTTTGTATGATGACCCCATCTAACCCCCAGTTGCGTTTGATCCACAACTTTTAGCCACCTGTATATAAAAGAAATAACTGAATGATAAACTATTCATGAATTGAAATACTCTACTTTAGTGTTTTTCTTATATTTGACATATGTTATGTTAAATATAATCCATATAATATTTTTTGAAGTGAAACCTCTTTATCGACGTATGGGAGAAATTTTGTAAGAAAACGTCACGTTTTTCGGTTACGCGCCATGTTGCTTTTTTTATCGAAGTTTAGTATAGTGACGTAAAGAATATAATGTAATATATGATAATAATAACAACAATATATTAGTTTTGAAGTTTGGTTTGAAATAAGAATAACAAAATATTAATTTGAAAGTGATAAAATAAAAAGACTTGTTCAAATTTAAGTGAATTTACAAGAAAAGTGAGAGTGATTATACATTTCGTTTTATAAATTCAACACGTATGAGCATGATTTTAATATTTATTTGAGGTTAACCTCACTTTTGGTTGTAAGTATCAGTGAATGAATATAAATCTGTTAAAATTAGCAAGTATTAATAAATATGACTGAAAAAATTGTTTTTCTTAAGGCTTAAGCCTTATCTACCCCATTTTCGTGAAGTTGCAAATAGTAGAAAAATGATATGTCGTAAAGAAGTTTCACTTCTTACCTGTGTACTCAGGTACGCACACATATTTTTTTTTAATATTTTTATCTATGTCTATGTCTAAATGTATTGTATATATAGTAAATAAAAAATACAAGCATTTTATATAGATTTCTTTTTTCCGTTGCCAGCCTTTTAAGAATTGGTACCATCTTTGGTATTCAAGGACCCGAAGTCCTTCCAGAATTGGTTATACTTCAGTCCTTGGAAATACTTCAGTGGGTAGCTGATTCCAAACGCCGGTGGTGAGCGGCAAAACGTGTGTAAGAAAAATTCGGTTAAAAAACGTGACAACGTCATAAGGAAGTACTGATGGAATGGTTGCATTTTTCGAAAGAAAATTTTAATTTTATTAGTTTGATAGATCTTTCGTATGGATATATATAGCGATGGAATAAATGGAAATCACAGTTGAATTGATTAAGTTACATTCAGTTGTACTCATAAATACAATTATGTCAATTTTTTAACGAAAGAACGCTGCCGAACATAGCCGATTATGCCTCTTTGTCGCTCGTTCCGCGCTCTCGCTTGCACTTCAAGCCTTAAATTAAACAGAGGTAACGCCGCATGCATCATGTTTTTTCGTGCGTGCAGCCGGCTCCATCGAATTATAAGACGTTGTCACGTTAAAAACGCTCAGTTAAGCTAAGTTGTGCGTGAATGACGGACGTCAAGTGGAATTTCGCATTCTGCCTCGACGTCCGATGAAGAAACTCAAAACTTACAAAATTCAAACAACTCCTCTGAACACTCGCCATAGTTAATGGAATAACTAGATAGGAAGTGATGATTGAATTTGTAGCTGGATGGGTCCAAGCCGTATTTAACGTACTTTAAGGAAAAAAACAAAAGCAAAATGTAAACTTTGTCCAAAGGTTGATATCATTTCGCTTATCTGGCCCCTAGAGAAGCAGGCCTCAGCAGAAAGACTTTAGCTAAAACTTTTTATGGCACCGACTACTGAATTATTAAAAAAAACTTAACACAGTTCTTGGAAATGTTCTACTAAGGCGACACCTAAGAAAAATTATAAGCGCAGTATACAGTATGCAGCGATTGAAATGTATTTTGCAAAGCGCACTTTTCATTCATACGTGAAGTGTTTTAGTATGAATTTCCAGTCTTGCTCTTAATTCCATTCAAACTCACCTCGTTTGAAAATACACCAAGAAAATTAGAAATTAAACTGCACTCCCGACATTTACCACATACAGTGACCGTAGGAAATTTAATGCTAACAAAATCTAAATTCTTGGCGCGTCCAGTATTTCTCATTTGTTGAAATATGAAAGCAGTGTATAGAACTAACAGTAGAAATAATATCCAGAGAATCTGCCTAGACAGGGCCTTACTAATGACCAATACATGCGAAAATAAAAAGTAGCTGGGCCTGGGACTTGGAATGTGAAGAAGTATAGCATTCAAAGGGTTATCAGTTGAAGAACCTACGATTTCATATGCTTTTTCTTTTACAAATTTACACGTCCTTAGAAGCCCAAATAGATAGTCATAATTATTAACCAATTTCAATAGTATAACACACCAGTACGTACGTAGTCAAACCGACCTCCTTTTCATAAAGAAAAAAATATTATAAAAGAGGAGTGTTTTGCAATGGATTATCGTTCTATATCAACACTTACCTAAACCTACTAACGAAGGTTGAAGGAAACTATCGTGAGGAAACCGTCATGCCTTAGACCTAAAAATTTTGGCAACAGCGTGTGCTGGCTTATGCTTATTAAGATACAAATCAGAAAGCAGATACAGAAATCTGATATGACCTAGAGGTCGCAGTATATTTTATTGTTTATTTATCAATTGAAGTGTAAACTGTGGTCCTGCCATAGGTGTGAGATGTTTCAAATAGGTTTGGACGTTTTAATTACTATCCCGAGGTACGGATATCCGGCACCAAGTCGAGATATTTTCTCAACTGTAAATTGTGTGATATTTGGTAAGACATATTAGTTGAGGATTCTCGCACAAGCTAGTTCTTGTAGCTTTAACTTAAATTCTATGCAAACTAAATTAATGTCAGTTATGTAAACTTTAATAAAGTTATATATATGTTTCCTAAGAATAATATAATGTCACTGATTTTTATATATCCACATCACTTATATGAATACAGTTTTTTTCGTCGAACAACCAACTAGAAAACTATTTAGACAAATAACATTTAAAATCAATAAAAAATGACCACTATTACTTTAATTAAGTCATCTTTAATAAATTATACCACACCGCCATCTTGTTTGTAGAAAGGTAACAAAATTGCCATGTTGATTGTTTGAGATTAAGTTTAACGCTAATTTTAAATATTGTTTATTGTTGTGTGAGTACAGAAGTATGGGTGGTGATCAAAAATTATTTAGTATTGTCTTATATTAACATAACTTATACACTTATATACACTTTTAAAGAAAATTGCCAATTTCAATAGTGAAGACGGCCTAAAATTATAAAACACCTGGGATCCAATAATATCCAAATTAAAATCTCAACACAAACAATCCGCGAAAATGGAGGACACCGTGAGCAATTTCTGCAGAAACCCTACATCTTTTAGTCGATACCAACTCCGGGGAAAAAAATACAGATAATACAACATTTTCTACAGCTGTGATACTTTTTGACATTTAACACCTTTGTCTTCAGTCCCCGTGACCAGGCACGCTGTAAAACACGCGAAACGTCGGTTAAATTTAAAATAATGTCTAAATAATTATAAGTTTAATTAAATACATAACTATAATCCTTAAAAAAGTGTTTTTCTTTAAAAATTATATGTCTAATTTTCACTCATATTTAATATAATATAATATTTTAATAACATATGTCTGCATTTATCGTCTTATTTATTACAGTATACACTTATTATGATGCAATTTATGTGCATATGGTAATGAATGCGCCATACCGATTTATCAAGCTTGGCTTTACATGTAAAACAAAATCTCTGTTAAGATGCCAACAAGATATTAAAACGAATAACCAAAAAAATGTTATTACTAATTTCGATAAGTAAATCATTCGAAAATCATTGTAAATATGCTAAATACTGTTTGTTGTTACTATGATGTTATTCATTTTTAGACATTAGACGGTTTTAGTGTTGCCAGTTATATAAGACCAATTTGGCACATTTAAACTGTTTAATAAGTAAGCAAATTACGTAAAAACAACGTTTTAAGACGCCATGTATAGAATCAAGCTGCATGTAATAAATTATGGTTAAAATATCTGTAAAGCCTAAAATATTACCCACGAGGCTTGGCGCGCGTATGGTTGATTACGACCCTACCAAAGATTTTTCGTCAATATAAAGGTCATATTCTACTTTATAAATTTAAATAAGTAATTATTTGTCTCCAAACGCAGTCTTTACGACTTGACAAGACAGATAACGAAGATAACAATATTTTACTAGTCTCCATCAAATGAAAAATAAATAAGATATCAAAGGTATTCCTCGAGAAAGTCCTAAGAAAATTCTACAAAGAATTTATGAAGTTTTATTTCATTAAACTGTTAAAGCTACATAGAAAGCGCATTTGTAAATAAATCGTTTCATTTTACTCGCTTCAGCGCAAATAAGAATGCACTGCTTTCATTTGAACGTAGTAATAATGGTACTGTGAAATATTTCTATCTTTGTCTATGGATTGAATGTTCGGAATTATCACCTCGAAATGCCTATAAAACGAGAAAATGGACTTTGAAATGTCTCACGCTTATATCATATGGCACATCATGTGTTTTGTTACTTATAGGCATCTCAGTTATTGCATAGAATTTTTAAATTTCATTGCTATAGCGTTCACGGAAGAAGCTAAAACCCTTATGACAAGTAATTGCAAACACTCAATTTTGAGAAAACCAATAATATTTGCTATTCCGACATATGCGCTTCAACTCACATATCTTGTTTATATTATTGAATATAATTTTATCGGTCAAACTCTGTATTTAGCTAAGTATTTATTATAATAATATATAGAAGTGAGGATTGCATTTAAATTAAACAGTATCAAATCAAATATGTACATAGGAAAAGTTCTATAAAACTTACTGTCTAACTTATACTGTTTACTAACATGACTGTCTTCCCATTGAAGATTTACGAATTGATGATTGTAAGACCAACCCAGTTTAAGTCATCGTCCTAGATTCACTAAAATTTCTATTAAAATTCTATACGCTACGGATATAAACGATACTCTTTTATTATCCTTATGGCCTATCGCCCCGTTGATTTAATTGTCCTTATATTTTTTTTGTATCGCTTGGTTGGACACACTAATAGTAACTGTTCGCTGTTGAATTTTGATTTTTAGTAACTACGCCTTCAATATATTTCATGAGTTTTGTGCATCATTTGAACTATTTGCTTTTGTAAAGGCGAAACATACATATAGTTTATTTCTGCTTACTACTGAACTAATAATTGAGTAGCTTCTGCTGTTAATTGAGATATATTAAGGTGTCATTTCAGGGCTTAGTATTAATTGTTAAAAAATGTGGAGTATCGACTACAAATCCATTCGATATAAAGTATGAATATGTGGTGAGGTGACGCGTTTTGTAAGTGTTAATACACCTCTATTATTTTCCACTACTATGTGCACCACTACATGTATCTACACCACTATATTATGTATATGTGTTTTATTTATTCATATATCTACATACAATTATTGCATATTCCCTATATATATATATGACTGTTTTTGTGTAATATGTATAAACAATGTTGTTGTATAATTATAAGACGCGCTAATGACAACGAGAAAGAATTATTTTCTATTTTTGTTGGAAATACTTTTAAAGTAAAGCTGGAACTCGCAAGTTCGTTAATAACTTACCGTTTGAAATTTTTAAAGTAAACACAATATTGCAATTAATGTCGGCATATATTAACGTCATTATAAGTTAAAACTTTGATAATGGATTCCCATTATGCGTTGTTAGTTTTAAATGTTATTTTCTGATGTTTTTCTCGGTTTTTACTTATGCGGTTCCCTGCGGGTACCCGCAATAATTCGGTCGTAGCACGACGTACTCTTGAGCTTTGCTGATTTTCCAATTTTTAATGCAAAAATAATGTTTTTCGTTAGACATATGGTATGATATACGCAGACGTTTTTGTAGATATTGATGTCAATAAAACTTTAGTACATCCCTTTGCTCTATTGCCAAAAGTTTCCGCAGCGTACGTGATTTACGATTTTTACTGCTCTTTTTTACATCTTACACTTAGTTATGATAGTAACTTCATATATAACCCTTTTTGAAAACCTTCTATAGCCCATGTTCATCGATATGTACTAGTACGATACGTATCGTTGAACGTAGGGTGAATGGTGAAAGAATATTTCTTGGATCCTATTCAATTCCTTCTTAGATTAAAGAATACTATATACCAACACAGATGGCATTTAACAGGTGTTCGGGTCGGCGTTTCAATTTTTTTTTTATTAGTGTAAATTCCTTTTATACAATACTAGCAGCCCCGGCTTCGCCTGGGTGGACATTTACTTTTTAAACATTTTTTGTTGATATTGATAATAGATTATTTAATAATGTGAAACATTTTTTTGTGCAATTTTTTCAATAGTTAAATGGTATGGCAGCGCATGCGATGAAAGATATTTTATAGGAATAATTTACACCTTGGGTAACATTATTGTAATTTTAGTAACCCTGTTTTTTAGCCTATATTAATCAGTGATAATAATACATGCAGCATTCAAATGGTGAATTTTTTTTAATCGGTCCAGTACTTTCTGAGCCAATTTGTTACAAACATGTAGATATATATACATACATATATAAATCTTTCCTCTTTATATTACTTAGTATACATGTGCTTTGTCGACGGTATAAAACAGATTCCAATAATAAATCTACAATAAGAGTACAATTTAACTGTTTACCTTAAGAAGGAAGTCTACAATATTTTTACAAACTTTCATACTTTATTATGTCTTTGTATTAAATTCGGTTACAGTATAATTACCGAGCCTTGTTCTTTCTGCTTTTCAATACAATCAATGAATACTAGACTGTTTTAAGAAATGGGACATTTTATATTTTTAACTTTAGTGCTTTTTGAAGCCTTTTATATTCTCTATTCTTTATAAAACATAATAAAGAATTGAGGTTATTTAAAACTAGATTTTAGGTAAAAAGTGATTTTATTGTAAAATTTAGATCTACTGAAAGCTGTGAAACTATACAAACGTGTAGAGGATTTTTGAGCGATCCATTTTGCAGGCCTTTTAGGTGTAGAACTAGAAAGTTCGATTGATTGATAAAAGCTACATCTCTCTTTGACGTTAGAAGGTATGTTTCGTTCGTTTAAAATACGCTTTTATCGATTCCTTTGATAATAAATATAATTTTCCGTGTGACGTGGAATTTCGACGATGCGATTCGATATTTGAAATAGCGTCAATACGTCCTAATTAAATAATTTCATACCTGAGTCACGTGTTACGCTATGATAGCTGCGACCTAATTTGATTATAATGGTAAAATCCAGACGAAAAAAATCGTGGCTACGTAAAGTTCGGGAATGGGCAGGTATTGCGACTGTGATATGCAGCATCTGCAGCATCTCGCACAGGACAAGACACGTTTCACGAGGCGGTCGACTTACCTCCAGTAATATAATATATTATATTATGAGATCTTTTAAGATCTTTTAAGATCTACATATTAAGAATCTTTCGATCTTTTTAAGAACTTAAATTGCAAACTTAACATTGGGATGACGTGTATTTTTATCTATTCTATTTTTTATCAACATCAGAGATTTTTTTCTTATACAGCAACTTTGATTTATTAAATGACGTTACATTTGCACCCGCAGTGATGACCTAGTGGCTTTAACGTGCGACTCTCATCTCTGAGGTTCGATCCCCAGCTGTGCACTTCTATGCACGCATTAAATATACGCTCGTACGGTGAAGGAAAACATCCTTAGTAAACCAGCATGCCTTAGACAGAGGGCTGATAATCTACTTGCCTATTAGAAGAAACATAAATCTGAGGCTGAATCTAAAATATGTGCACGAAGTGCTTGTGCAAAAGTATCATATGGGAAAGAGAATTTTTGTTATTATTACCCTTATGAGTACGTACTTACTACATACTGTTTATTATGTACAGTTACAAATACTATTCAAATTACGTTATACGTGGATGTTACGGAGTAACCTACTTGTATTTTTACATTTCGTATGTACGCAGAGAAGGTAAATGGAGAGTATTTTGCGACTTAACTCTATGACTATTTAGCATTTTTTTTATAGAACAGGGGGCAAAAGGGCAGGAGGCCCACCTAATGTTAAGTGATAAAATAAAATAAAATAAAAACGTTTATTTTGGAACATAGGATCATAAGAGTATCACTTATTCCACGTCATTAAATTCAAGCCTGTTGGCATCCCTACTCATCGGCAAAGAAGACAGAAGGTGTTGGCCGAGAGAAAAAGCCGGCGTAAAAAACTCTCGGTACTCTTTTAAAAAAAAGCAAATCATCAAACAATTCTACAATATTTAAAATATACCGATATATGATACCGCCGCCCATGGACACTCTCAATGCCAGAGGGCTCGCGAGTGCGCTGCCGGCCTTTTAAGAATTGGTACGCTCTTTTCTTGAAGGACCCTAAGTCGAATTGGTTCGGAAATACTTCCGTGGGCAGCTAGTTCCACAAAGAGGTGGTGCTCGGCAAAAACTGCCTAGAAAAACGCGCAGTTGTGGAACGGCGGACGTCGAGGTGATACGGATGAAATTTCGTATTCTGCCTCGACGTCCGATGATGAAACTCAGCTGCTATCCCTAAGACTATAGTCTAATTTTATACACGTTCGTATTAAAATCTTCTTAGTATAATCCCCTTTAACGTCACTGCAGTCGGTAAAAAGTTGAGAAGTCAACAACTCCGAGCTTCTTATTTCTTATCTGTTCCTATTAACTTTGCAACTCACAGAGAATGAATAAAGCTGCTTTTTCCTACCTAGATTAAGTTTGCTAATAATAAATAAACCTTTAGGATGTTGGCACAATGCTGTTATTTTATATAGGATAAAAAGTTATAATTATACTAGCTGCTCCCGCGAACTTCGTTACTCCTTAATGCCAAATTATTCACTATTAAATAAAAAATAGGGGTCAATTGTAAAGGGTTGAAAATTCAGGGTTATATGTATTTACTAATGCTGTATCATAAAAACGTTAATTTTTTTATCAAAAATTGAAAAAAAAAAATAGGGGTGGATTACCCTTAACATTTAGGGGGATGAAAAATAGATGCTGTCCGATTCTCAGACCTACCCCATATGCACACAATTTCATGAGAATCGGGAAAGCCGTTTCGGAGGAGTTTAACCACAAACACCGCGACACGAGATTTTTATATATAAGAGGCATTAAACGCACCGTCAATTAATATAAATTATTCGAATAAGAAGAATTTTTAGGTTTAAAGATTTTATTTGCACAATTGTATCATAATAAGTCAAGAATAATTCGTTGTAACGAGAGCAGTTTTCACAATCTATTTATTAAGACCTACAAATTAACTACATTTTGTTTAATAATATCGAATACAAATCGTTCTTTAAGATTCCAAAAATTGCGAGGAAACTAATTTTCTTTGTCTATAGATGGGTACAATTTCTTGAATTGCGCAATGTTTGATCATACTAACTCCTTTAAATATAGAAACTTTACTTATTAGCGTGAGGCACAAATATGTTTACCGAGTAATTACTTTCCATTTTACCGTCACCGAGGTACCACTGGAGAACTTATTTTGTGCACTCACTATGAAAAATGTCACTCTACCAAAAAACAAAAAATTAAAGAAACAAATTCATTTTGATGCTGTAGAATTGGATACATGGTGTTCTAAAACCCGCATTACTCAAAATATTTGTTTTGAGTTGCTACGGGGGCTCATCGTTTAATTGCCTCAGAATAGATAATAGCGGGATTACCAACCTCATACAAATATAAAAATCTTGCCAACGCTCGTCACACTAATACATTGGTAGACGAAAAGTAATATGCATTATTTAATGTAAATAGCACTTATATATAACAAATGGATATTTTTTTAAACTGAAGTAAATACATATCAACATATATACGTTAATAACCTCTAAACGGTAAACGAAAACCTTGGAAAATGTCTTCTATTGTATACTAGATGAAGTTTTTATTCCACATATTACATTAGTAAAAGAATGATTAAAACTTATACCAAACACTACTAATAATTTTAACTACTTTAAGATACAAATACGAGAAATTTAGAGGCGACTTCCGTTGCTAAACAGGATATAAAGCATAACTTGTTGTACTGCAACCAATGCGTCCGTATCTTTTTTATTGGAAATTGAATACGTATTTATAATAAAGATTTGATAAAATTGGTTAATGGCGTCATTTATTTACTGACTTATTAGTATTGGTTTACAGTAAACGTACAAGTGACAATTAATAAGGTGGACTGTCGTTTGTGGAACTGGTGGAATGGTCGTTTTTCTTGTGACTATCACCAGGGGTCTCCTGTGAGACTCACACCTCGGCTTTGGCCGTGGCGGGGTGGTCCTCACCTTCCCCGGCGAAGGCAGTTTTTTACCTTAATCTGTTGATGGCTACTATTATTATTGGCAGCGCGGTCGGCTTTTTATTTGTCGCTAGCTATCGTGATTGGATCATCCGGATCCGTTAGTATGTGTCGGGGCCTCCTACGAGCCTTTTTTGTCCGCAAGGGGTAGTAGTTAAGCTTTAAATCACAGAACAGATTTTCATTTTATTTTTTACTTATGTAACTTAAATGACGTTGTGGTTTATGACATTTTCCTTGGAATTATTGTATGTAGAGGGAGGGTAAAACTTGCTGAGTTTCTTGCCCGTTCTTTAAACGAACAAGGCCTCATGGTAGTTTTGCGAACGGATGGCATAGTTTTGCTCTTTCGCGAATTTTGTAAACGTTTTTGACATTCATAAGCATGCCCTAAGTCGCATCTAAATTGAATAAATAAATTTTGATTTGATTTAACTAGTGTCAATCATAAATAACATGTACTTACTATACGTATATTTTACTGTATTTTTATTTTATGTGAAAAGAGATATAGGTGCGTAAATTACTAAACATACAAATAGTTCTTGACTGCTCCGAACCATATTTTCCCGGATTAGAAACGGATGTAGTGTAAAACGCACTTAAAGCTTGTGTGAACCTAGAGCGCGTTAATCAAAATTATACTCTTAGCAATGTTAATAAAGTGTGTTTATGTTAATTAAAATTTGCTCTAGTTCTGTTGAACATAAGCTAGTCCACAGTGCGTTAAAATCCCAAGGGTTTGATATAATTTGGAACCTTTTCTCATTCTGGTAGAAATAGTTAAGGGTTGTCACTCGTGATTTATAATTACAAATATTGTTTAGTTGTTTTATAAGTAAACAATCATTTCTCATATAAACCTTTATTAATTGACCGAATCACAATGTTTCTAGTATTAACATAAAATGAATAAATGTTTGCTATATTGTTAATTTATTTTCGTTTCTCAACCAAAAATACTATATAGAAAAAAAGGCAGCTTTTCAGAACCTATATATAAAACAAATATTGAAGTGAAACTTCTTTAGGCGCAAAAGGGTAAATTTTTTACCGATAAAACGTCACGAAGACTTTGCAGCAAAAGGGAGAGAGCGATTGACAGAAAGTGAGATAGGGATATCAAGAAAAAAGCAGACGCTATTTTTTGATGTATTTACATATTAGAACTTAAGATGTTTTGATGGGTTTTGTAGTTACATATTAGAACTTAAGATGGAAATTCTGTCGCGTAACGTCTTATGCAGTAAACACAGCTTTATATATATATATATATAATTATTAGCACGTATACAGTGTGTAAATAGTGTGAATATAGGTATACAAATACATGGAGTGATCATATACTGGTACATGAGCATCTATTGGGGCTTTTACCTTGGTATTAAATAATTTACAAAGAAGTTTCAGTTCTAACATATGTGATTTGTGCCTACGCACTTTTTTTATAAATCGTCACGGCAATGCAGACAAAGGCTGGCATTATGTCTTCAGATGCTACAAATCAAAGTAGAAAAAATTCTGGTCTTTCTCGTATTCTTTACAAACTAAAATTTTACGTTTTTATAACCATGAAAAATCGTATACCCGCGTGACGTGACCACTGTACACATTATTGTGATGTCACTAATGTTATGCTTTGTACAAACTACTCCTAAAATCTGATTCGTAAACTTTCTTTTATTCACGTTGGTTATCGTTAAGGCAGAATACGAAATTCCACACTAAACACCTCGCCGTCCCTCGTTCCACTACTGAGCGTTTTACAGCAGTTTCCGCGCACGACCACTACTGGGAACCAGCTGCCTACTGAAGTATTTCTGAACCAATTTTAATTAGCATCCTTCAAGAAAAGAGCGTACCAAATTTTTAAAAGGCCAGCAAGAAACTCGCGATTCCTCTGGCATTGAGAGTGTCCGTAGCCAGCGGTACCTCTTAACATTAGGTGAGACTCATGCTCATCTGCCCTTTGTTAGAGTATATTCCGAGTTTACGAGTACTCTCAATTAAAGCATTCCTCTGACACAGGTAGTATTTTTTACGCACACATATATAGTATTTTATGTCATACTAGCGGCCGGTCCCGGCTTTGCTCGGGTGAACATTTTTTTTGGATTGTAGATTCATATGTTCTTTAATGTATTAAATTGTTCTGTAATAATGTAGCATTCAAATGGTGTAAGAATATTTAAAATCAGGCCAGTATTTATTGAGCAAATTCGCTACAAACATACTTATATTTAAATCATTCTTCTTTGTAATATTAGTATAGACGCAGATATCTATACATTTTGGTAACCATTAATCTTTAAAATCTATAGGGCCAACCCTACGTCCAGAGACGTCTTCACAAATTAATTAGCTAAGTCTAATTTGAGAATCTTCCACGCTTGCAGAATGTCTATTGCGAGTTTCACAACTTTACGACTGCTACTTATATTTTATTTTTAATTAAACTGTTATTGTTCTAAAGTAAAAGATGAGAATATTTGAATTTTAATCCGTTTTTATGAGCTTTGGTTTTAAACCACTAACCTAATTTAGATTATAGACCGTCCAATATCAATTTTATTTCTAAAGTTGTTTCAAGAACTTTGTTTCTTATTTAATATGGTTAAACTCAAACGAACTTGATTAATAATTACTTAAAATTGTGTGTTAAGGTTATTAGTATTAACACAAATTAAAATTAGTATAAAGTTTGAGATATTTATTTTTTATTTAATAAAAAAAAATAATTTCACTCAATAATCCTTATTATGGGCATAATCGTTGCTGTTATTGTCGAAATTAGAACAATTGTCACTTCAGTTGTAAGATTAACGGAGGTTGGCTATCAACATGAAAACTATTACCGCGCCTCCCGAACATAGCGTTCGAAGGGCTGTTAGGTTTTAGTGGGTAGGTGTCCATTGCACCATACGGACTGAACCCCAGATTCCGGCGTCACTTTTAAATCGTTGCCCCGACGCGGGGTACAGTAAATTAATTTCCCAGCAATAAAAAAGAGGTTGGTTAACGACGTACTATCACAGCAGCAAAAGATATTGTAAAATACCGCGTGCTTTAAAAGATTTTAAAGAGTTTAATTTCATCTACATATATACGTGCGTACATACGTATTGTATATACATATATACGTGCCTGAGTCGATTGTGTCTGCTTGAAGAAATTTCTAAATTTCTTCATTTTTACTCCAATTATTTTGTCGATCATAAAAAATAATTTATCTGCGATAAGAGAGAAGTCCTGTCTAGCGTTTCGTAACCACAGCTGTAAACAAAATTAATTATGTAATATGATAAATATGATAAATAAACGATTTCCGTTTCCAGGAATAGTCTCAAATCGTTTGGTAAACATTTGGGACTCAAAAAGTTTCACGTTATTTAACCAGAAACACGAACGTAACATAAAATTAGCTTATGAAAATACAAACAACTTTGTATTCATGGATAGAAATATGTTCGGGCCGTTTATGGACGGGTATAAAATGCTCACAGTGCCATCTTAGTTCACACAATTTTATGCTACACCTTTAATAAATAATCCGTAATGCGTCAATTTCAAAAAAGCCTATTTATGTACTTTCTTTTGTTTGAAATAGATTTCTTGCACAGTATTATTGTAAGTTTCTTAATATGTATTTCAGTGACATCTAGTATAGTGTTTGTAAAACTATGCCTTTAAGTACGCGTATTTAAAGTAGTTTGTGAGATTTTTGTAAGTTTTATATCATATTGCCATAATATATTGAAGGTATTTTTATGAAATTTTATTTAACTATAATTTATAGGTCGTAGGTATCGTCGAAGGATGTAGATACCTATGTAAGTAATAACTGTAATGTATTTTTTTCCCCCAGAAGTGAAGCGTAATCAAATAAAATCATTTATTCCAAGTAGACCACCTAAAATAGAAGTTTTGAACGTTAAATAAAATATAAAGATGATTCTAGTTGCCCCTTCCAAAAAGTTGTTCCCTGTGGAGAAGAATAGGACAGAAACTCCACACTTACTCTTTAAAATAGAATTTACTATATTTGTATAAATAAGTTAAATTAGGTTTATGTGAAGATAATGAACTTCTAGAATAAAACTACTAGCAAGTCTATTATAGTATTGTTACCTGTTCCTCACATATTTACAAATATGGAAACCGTAGATTATTATACATTGAAGAGTAATAAAAAAAATTTAACAGTGTGTAAGATAGAAATAAAAGAATTACAGTTTGTATTACAACAAAAATATGTAAAATTAGATCAGCTACCAATTGATTTTGTCAAGGCACTATAAAAGTCCTATGGAGCAGGACCAGCATGTTTCCACGCATTCTTATCTTGAATATAATCCTTAATCGTATGTCCTATGGTCCTATATATTTACAAAACTTCAGGGCCTTATATTTTTTCACACACATAGTTTATTTGACACATATATATATATATATATATACGAATACCTATATAATAATAATATATATATATATATATATTATTATAAGGTATTCGTGTGTAGTGAAATAAAATAGACAGAATTTCATCAATTTAAACCTTTTGACGTCTAAAGTGGTATTCAGATATTTTTTGAATACAGTTTGGATCCTGCATATTAAAAATTTATTAACGTGAATATTAGACGCAGAATATATTAAAATAAGTTGTAACATTACTGTTTATTAACTGTTTATTATCCTATTTTATAATCGATGTTCAATATGTATTCGGCCTAGCCGAAAAATCAATGTCATACAAAAAAGTGTTTGCAGTAGTGTAGACAACTCTCGCCAATGTTTCAGCAGACGTTAGTGTCCATTTTACAACCAACGCTTAATTCGGTTTGGCAGCCATTCCACTACCGCATATTACAGTAAAAACATACCACATTTCGGCCGATATGTTAGGAAAATTTTGGCAACTGATCAGGGTTGTCAGTTAAAAAATAACTAATTTAAATATCGTGCGATTTCGAAACCCGAACAGAATACATCTAAATTCTCCAACAATACAGACCAAAGTTAGAATACTATATTCATATAGGATCAGGCATATATTGCGTTTGCATAGATGTAAAAATAATGGTCTGCCTGGCAATAATATTTATTTAATTTGTAAGACACACAAGTAGGTTAGGTAATTCTTTTTTATGTGACAGGTGGTAAACAGTTGGAGGCTCATCTGATGCAAAGTGATACCGCCGTCCATGGACATATTGCCAGAAGGCTCGCAAGTGCGTTGCCGGCCTTTTAAGACTTGGCCCATCCATTTCTTGAACCTAAAATACATTGTGGTGGTGCGGTGCATGCAGTTGTGAAACAACACTCGTCAAGGTTATACAAATGGTTTCTGATTCAGCCTTATTAATACATCTGATACAGAATATGATAGTCAAAGACAATTTGCTAAGGAATTCTAGCATTTGTACTCTTAATATTATGAACCTAATAATACTATTCCTTTTACTAGGGTATCTATTATTTCAAGATGATTAAATTATTCAACCTTGTAATACAAACGTAAAATGCATCATTATGCATACGTATAGATTATAGTGTGTTAACACTGTAGTTCATAGTTTGTATTATTTATATGTTAAAACGTAACAGGGCTTATTAGAAAAACAATGAAATGTTTATTGACCAATTATATTTAATACAAAATAGCTATCAACAATAAAGATAATGCTATCCATTTCGATCCTTCAAGAAACGAATTAAAATAATACCCAAATCTAGTATTTGAACAGAAATTTCTTTCTATTTATTATAAGCAATCGCAATTAATTATTTAATATAATATGGTGTTCTATAAATTACAATTATAATTGTAATTAGTACTTTTACTGTTCAAAAACACCGTTCGACCGTTGTGAAGTGACAACTACAATCCGCGCTGACTGACGCAAATCACTGCGATGACGTAATACCCTGAAACCCGCTCACAAAGTTATTCCGTTCTAAGGATATGTACAACTTCTCGCCACTGAGATAGTTGTTGAGACGCGAGTATGCAGAGTGTAATTAATAATTTCACATTTCATCATTCGCTGTTTAGTCGAGTCATCTAAAAGTCGGACAAAACTTTTTTTTATAGAACATGGGCAAACGGACAGGAGGCTCACCTAATGCTAAGTGACACCGCCGCCCATGGACACTTCAATGCCAGAGCGCTCGCGAGTGCGTTGCCGGCATTTTAAGAATTGCTACGCTCTTTTCTTGAAGGACCCTAAGTCGTATGGGTTCGGAAATACTTTAGTGGGAAGCTGGTTCCACAAAATTGTGGTACGCAGAAAAAACTGCCTTGAAAAACGCTCTGTTGTCCAACGGCGGAAAGACTTTTGGTTTTGTCGGTCCAGCCCTTAAGGATACTAAACAAGACGGTCCAGCCGACGCCCTTGTAATAAGACAGGCTTGAGCTAGTCGCGGAACGAAACCTCAACAAAACAGGCCAGGCTTGGGGAGAGAGGTCCAAAAGAAAGATTCCATTCCCCAAAAAAAAATCCAACGGCTAGTTCATGGTTAGACTACAACATCCTTCCTCTACAGTTGTAAAAAAGTATGACAAAAATCTCAGTGTGCCTATACGCATGAGCTCCTGTCACATGTCGACTTAAAGCTGATAGGTATTATGCATAGTTTCCTGTGCATGAGTTTCATCTTAGGCTATTTATATACAACCTGAGGTCAAAATCTATATATTAATAATATTTCACTCAATATCTCCATAGCAGTTCTCATTGTGGTGTCACTAATTTAATATGAACAAATATTAAATGTGTGACTTTATAATGAAATAAACAAATTCCTTAATTCTCAAACAAGGAGCATTTAATGTGTCGTGGCTTGAGTCCCTTGCCGTACAAACTTTTCCAATATCAACATAAATTTTGATTGGTGTTGGAAAATTTTGGAACTTTATGAGCGGCATTTGTTAAATTAAAAAAGATACCTATAAAACTGAGCAATGAGTTTTTTACGATTTAGTAAAGCGTAATTTATAGGCAAAAGTTTTATCACATCGCCTTCTTAATAGAATGCATTTTAGCGTAGAGATTGTTATGCTTAAGTCATAATTTAATTTAAATAAATAATAAATATAAATATAAAAAAATGAAAATAGTTTTACAGAAATACTATTCACATATTGTTTTTTACTAGTCAGGTTCGCTTTTTGGTTCAATATGCCAATAATGAAGACTCTAAAGTAAATAATACATTTCAATATTTATCTATTGAACTAAATCTGCTAAGTATTTGGTCATCGGTCGGGTATACGCTTATTCAACAATTTCGACGCACAATAAACGCCCTGATACTCTGTAAATTTATATGTAGGGTATACGTTTTCGTTTCGTTCTATTTACATACGTAAGTCAGTTTCGTTTGAAGTTCTTTCAATAATTCGCGATGTAAAATAAGAGCATGTTACTAAGTACTGGCGCGAAAATGCCTAGACAATAAAACTTAATGTTAGTACAATATGATCAATAAAATCATATAATATCCATAAAATTTTTGTACCATATTCTTGCAAATAAATGACAATATCAAAATAAACGTTAAAAACAAAATGCGACAATATATATAGAAATCTCGCGTTAACTAGCGTCTAGCAAACGGAATTTCAGTTCGTAATAAATTCCTATTTACTAATAGTACTCGCGTAAACCATAAACAATATTATACAAGTACATTATGTATTTTTGCTCATCCAAACCAAACAGAATTTCCTATCATAAAACGGAAGGTTTCAGATATTATTATGTAAAGCGATATCAATTCAAAGAAAATCATGGGCGGGAGATGTCGATAATTCTCATAAATATTTACTGTGTATTCAAAGATTCAACGTCTGTCGGTTGTCATGGTAACGGAAAGGCCCAGCTTACGCCTATAATTATAAATAGTTCGCAACAAAACTATGCGAAACGGATGCATTTAAAATCGTTACATATTATTATAAAATTTGTCGTTGTCACAGCAAATGATAATAAAGAACTTGGAATGTTTTAATGGGAAAAAGTATTTTCTTCTTAGTTCTTATAAAATAGTTTAAAATAAGCTATATAACTTAGTCTACGACTTATTTGATCAGGCATGGCATAACTGGTAAGTATAAGATAAATGTTCAATACCACCCTTACAGGCCTTGATATTTAATTATATATAAAAAAAAACGATTATAAATGTTTTGTTTATCGGCCTCCGTTACTTCGTTACTCCGTTCGCCCGTTGTAACCAACTTCCTCTTACGAAAATACTGCGATTATAAGACATTTCATTTTTAAAAATGAAGGTAAAATCTAAAAAATCATAGAAAATCTTGGTTTTATTGATGCTTAATATTTTAGAACTAAATATATAAAAAAAAACGTGTGTGTACCTACTTAAGTACACGCGTCCGAAGTTATACTTCTTTGACGTAACATGATAAAAATTTCTACGTTTGTAGAAATGACGACACTAACAAAAAGAACTAAAATGTTGACTATGGCTAACTTCAGGCTGTCGGTTTTTTATGACAGTGTGCGTGGGCATTAATACATAAAAAAAATCCCTAACGCGCCAAAAGAAGTATAACTTAAAAAAATACTTTCATTGCGAAATAAAGTTCAATATTCGTGATACTTTAAGTTTCAAATATTCATATCATATTACTCTAACCCATTCCGCTTATTAAAGTATATTTCAAAAATATTAATAAGCGACCCCTGTATTCAAATGCAATGAATGACCAATCTTCAATTTCCGTGACGAGTTCATACGTGCATTGAGTGCTTCCCAAATACGGGAGTGCATTTGAGATTTTCAATAAACCAAGGCAATATTTCTGAAGAGGGAGAGTTCTAAGTCAAGTTTTATTAGCTATCGGATAATGGAAAATTCTTCGTTTCTTTATTCAAGAGTAAATTATTTACTCGTAAGAGTGAAACACCCCGAAGGGTTTGTGGAAACCTTATCTTTGTTAAAAAAAAGTAAATGCCCAACTTTATTTGCCAATAAATCGTTTATTTGCAAAAAAAGTTGTGCAATCGGATTTATTGGTGAATTATAAATACCGTACAATCAGCTATATAAAAAAAGGCATGCCAATTTAAAAATAATTATTATATTGCCATAATAATAATAGAACAGTTATGTTATTTATAATTATCTGTTCTATTATTATTATACATGTTATTTATAATTGTTTTTTTTATAGAAAAAACGGGCAGGAAGCGCACCTGATGTTAAGTGATACCGTCCCGCCCATGGACACTCTCAATGCCAGGGGGCTCGCGAGTGCGTTGTCAAAACTCCCGCTCACTATAATTGTCTGTAAAAATTTAATCACCTTTACCAAGAAAGCATTACACGAGAGTGATCTGTAATTTTTAGGATCACACATCATCATGCAACAAACAGGCACTCACAGCCGTCAACATATACAGGCAAGTTTCTTTATGTCTTTCGTTATATCTTTGTTTGGTTACTCTATGGGAGGATATAATCAGAATCAGCAATATAATTCTTTCTTTACTAGTTAGAGTAATCATAAGAGATTATTTTCGAGTGGCATATACAAGGCAACCGTGGATGGTGAGGTCGGGTCTGGTGGTGAATTTTATGAAACTGAAAAAGCAGGGTATATCAGGATCCATGGTCTTTGCCTATAACTTCTGTAAAAAGGCGTGAGTGTTTCGGTAAAGGATTATTTATTTTATTTATTTATACTTCGTTACATTATAATATAAAAATTGAACATCATTAAATGAAAAGCAGGGAAACTGGCGGCCTTATCGCTTCCGAGCGATTTCTTCCAGGCAACCACTCTTTTATTTGAAAATAAAAAAATATTTCTAAAACTTCTGCAACGCACTCGCGAGTGTTCTGGAATTATGGGTGTCCATGGGCGGTGCTAGCCTCCATTGGTGTAAGGAGTACGCCAAACAAAGAAGTCATTTATTAACAAGTATTTTATGAATAGCACGCCGTGAACAATTATTGCTATAATCCATAAAATAACGCTACTATTATTACAAATTATAACCGCTATGCTAGGTGCTTTGTTGACGTTGAATTATATTAAATTGAAAGTTGTGTGTACTCTTAAAGAAACAATTATAATTTTAATTATTAAAAAATTACACGTGTTTGTTTTCCTATATGACAGGTGACACGAACAAGAACAAAAACCTTGGCAGACTTTATTGCCATTTCTCGTACATTGAATGGAGAACTGGCAATAATTGTTAATTTCGATTTTTTACGCCTGGGTCTTAGAATTCTCTATCTATTTCATGATAATTTGTTAAACTAATAGGCCAGCATCAGCTATCTGTGCTTGACCCTTGGGTCTTAGGTATGCCGATTTCCTTCACCATTCGACCGAGTGTTAAATACGCACATAGGTTATTTAACCATTCCATTGGTGTACAGCCGGGGATAGAACCTACGACCTCAAAGATGTCGGATGCCGCACGGTGAGACCCCTAGGCCAACACCACACTGCCTTTTGTTTAAACAATGTAATCAAACTGGTTTTGTTAAACAGGCTATAGATTAATTTTAGAATCATTCCTAAATCGAATTAAATTTTCAATCTAGTGTGGACTATTCGCTATAGAAAATATTGTGAAAGAAAGTCGTAAAATTTGCGTTCCTTAAGAAATCCCACAGTAAAATAGAACCACATTCCGTACCGAAAGCAACAATACGTATTTGCATTGTAAATACAGTGCTGACTGTGAAAAAGTTACGATACTTGAGCGCCAAATATAATAATGCTCAGAATTCCAGTATTACGATTTTTCTTGATATTTACTGAAATAGTAATGAAATTTTTCAATGTGAACCAATGAATATTTCTTTTTAAATCTTGCGGTGATGGATAAGTAAGTATTCAGTTAGTGTGATTATGCACCAATTTCCCATATTATATAAATGAAAAAACAGGTATTCCAGTACTAGATTAAAAATAGTGGCGGAGAGTTTATTGCCAGTTCTTCTCTTCCGTTCTACGCCCTTGATTTGAGAACAGGGAATTTGAAATTAGATTCATTTATTGTATATTTATCTTTTTTTTGACGTTCATAAGTGTACATTATGTTACCTGTATGAATAAATTATTTTGATTTTTTGACTTTTGACTTTTGAATGTTATGTTTAATATAATTACATGACTTACGACAATATTCTTCCACTTGTCTCTCATCCTCGCCACAATTTTCCCGATATTTCCGCTATTTTATTATATTTTCTGAAGGTTTCTGGGGGCCGTCTCTTTTTCTTCTGCCATTCCATGTAAGGGTCTTTTTGACCCATGTATATCTATATATATTTTTGGCAAACAAAGGCCAATTAAACATTTAACTGTTTTGAATATGTTACGATTGTAACGTTAGTAAGTTTTTGTATAACAACGATTTTAGCTCTTGAAGTTACAATTATGCCTTTACAATCAATTAATCACACACAGAAATGTTTTTTAAATTATGTTAAGTATAGAAAGCCATGAGCTAACATTAATTACGTAACATTTATATATATCATCTTACACTTGAAGCCAAAATGAGCCCTTTGCTTTTTTTCTCAGTGATTAATAGTAATAATAAAACATTCTCGTTTCTGATAATAGTCAATAGGTTGACTTAATTTATAAATTGTAACATAAGTGTTATTTACCTTGAAGAACCTTTCAATTAAAAATATTTGATGAATTCAAGTTAATTAGACCAACGTTGCAACTCTACTACCCCTAACTTTGTGTTAGTTATAAGATCATGTTTTAAACGATTAAAGACTGTTGAAAAATATATATATAACTCTTACCTTTTTATCCGACTTTATTAATAAATTTCAGATATTCGATTCGGGCAGAACATTTCAACAAACATTTATATTTGGTATGATGTAATAACTAAATAATGCTTTAAAATACAAAAATAGTTTACATTATTGAAAAAATCATTTTAAATTATTTATTATAAAAATTACTCATCAGTAATGTTAATGTTATAGACAAAAATAAAGAATATAAATTTTATGAGGAACAGCAAACATGAAAACATGAAAGTCATTATTCATGTACTATAGTAAAAATCCGTAATTAATTATTCAATCCAGCCAAGGCGGGCTTGTATTAAATAATATAACCAGTACGTATTTCCAGAACACTTCTAGAAGAGCCGGAAGATGATATTTAATTTTAATAATACAAAATTACATCACTGAAATTTTATCCATTCTACTTGCTGAAACTTTTATAACGCTCCCGTTCTTCGGGTCTTTCAAACCAAGTAAGAATTGTAAAGATTTTGTGAATTGGATTTTCTGGTGAATTTTTAGGTAGTTTATGCTCAGCGAGTCGCTTAGGCGGAATAGTAAATGACGTTTCTATTGTAACGTGGCGTTATTTTCGCTTTTAAAACGTGATTGCTTTAAATATTGAAGCCTTTCATTGAGGAAGTCGAATCTTTTGTCTGGCAACCTGAAGTGATATGAATGTGTTCGCTCTTGGATTTTAGTTCGAATACTGAAATGATTCTACAATTATAAACTTAAAAAAAAATATGAGCATATTTAAAACATATTTTGTGTTTTAAATATGCATCTTCATGGAACCAACAACAGATCTGGTGCGGCTTGTGATGCGGCTGAAAAAGCTAAAGCCGGCAAATACAGGGGTCTAGGCTCTGAATATGATTTTGTCCCATTCGGTGTCAAGACCCTTGGTCCGTGGGGTCTTGGCGCGTTAAGGCTTTTTATCTAATATCCAAATAATCTAATTATCCAAAAGGTTTGTCGACATCACAGGAGAACGAAGAGCTGGCAGCTACCTCGCACAAAGAATTAGTCTAGCTATTCAAAGGGGGATCGCTGCCAGTATCTTCGGAACCTCGCCTAAAGGGACTCCTTTTAATAATATTTTTTAATTATTACATTTTAAGGTTAGTTATTAGGTATATTTTTATGTATTATGTTATTTGTAGTGAAACCTAACATCTAGAAATCTTTTGTGTTAAATGTTTCACTGCTATCCATATTATTTTTCATAAAGCTTTATGCTTGAATATAAAATTTAAACTCCATGTAACATCAATCGATTTAACGACAAACGTATTATTATATTATATATATTGGTTGGTTTAGCTTGTCTACCATACAATGATATACTCTACATAGCTTGACACACATTCTCAATAACGACAACAATTGAGTAATAAAAAGTACCTTTTAAATTGCTACAATTAATAAAAACTGCGCAGCTGTGTACATTTTTTTATAGTTATGTTATCCTAGGCCTGGAAGCAGCTAAATTATTGGAAAATTATTTCCTTTATCACTAAGATGCCTCAATATCACAAGATATGTAATAAAATAAGTAAAAAAATACAACGAAATTTCTGGTGCAGCAAAAGACGTCAGACAGAAATAACAGACTATACGCAATAGTGTTCAAATAAGATTCTTTTGTGTACATAACTGCTAAGACTAGTCTGAAATATACTTTTCTTTTTCTAATTCTTATGTTTTTCCACTCTATTTAACAACACCTCTCTATTACGCCATAAAATGCACAGGACCCCTTCAGTGTCGTTATATAGAATTTACACTGTAATTCACACACTGTATATAAAGGGTAATTAATTATATTCATCATAAATTAAAACTCAAATTCCTTTGCATTATATCTGCTCTATCATTTGTCAAGAAAACCAATAATAGTGTCACAAAAGTATTGAAATCAAATTCTATTCACAGTAGGAAATTATTTATTTATGTTAGCGTAAGAAATACGGAGATTCTCCACAATACCTAATGCGGCACCAACACCCATTGTTTGCAAGTCTATTGTGTTACATTTCAATAAACCTTTAGAAGAGCAACATATTGTATGCGTTTTGAAACCCCTTAAGCGATGTTTAAGTTTGTATGGTGAATCACTTGCGTTTATGTTTACGCTGGTAAACGTGTTAATTTATAATAATTGATGAAAGAGTTAATAAAACATATAGCTGCTAATATAACGTGTATTTTGGAATTAAAGCGATTTCGGGGTTAATCATAGATTAATTATCGAAATTATTTATACATAATCTTGGGGTTGAAGTAATGTTTGACTCGTAGCGTTGAATTAATTCTTTTATAGCTAATTCAAAGTTATTCCAAATCTGGCGACAAAAGCGCAGATCATTTGCGAGTGATATAAGGCAATACGCTAAAAATCGTTAAGGATACTGAGTTCAGTCTGCAAGGCAACTTCATGACGGACATCCGGTTTAGGAACTGTCAGTGCTTTAAAACAAAACAAATTAGTACGCTTTTAATATTTGTTTGATAATAAAACTCTTATCCTCAGTTTCATAGCCGATACTCTTGTCTAGACTATGAATTTTACCCTTAGAGGCAATAAGAGTGGTATACGTCGTAATATTTTAGCTGTGTCAGTGTCACAGATAATAGAGACCTGGAGCACTGAGGCGCGCCAGCCCGTAATATCAATTAGTTACGTAAAACATAAAATGTTTTTTTTCTGGTATGTATTACTTGGCTTCCGATAAATTTCAAAATCATGTTCTATATAAATTTTCGTCATAAAATGAATGCAAAGGGTCAAAAATTGGCTATGTTTGGATTTTTTTTCTATCGAGCGAAGTGGTTTAAATCGTATATCGATCTTTCAAAATGGATACATAAACTACTCAACTCCACCATATTTATTTATTTAGTACTCCTACAGCTTACATAAATTATATATAATTACAAACAAATACACTGAGAATATAGCCAAAGATGGAATACATGATACATTTTACAACAAAAAGATTTATAAAAGGGAACAAACAAACAAAAAGTATTTAATACATTTGACTAATTGTGATTTAATTTATTTAACTAAGCCTAAATTGGTTGTGTTGTGTGATGATGTAAAAGTGTTGGTATGTATGTGGGATATGCTCATGATGTGGGTGATTTTGCGCTATGGATATTCTAAATACACTTTTTAACCACATTACGCGATAACCTTAACAAGTCAAGGCCTAAATAGTGAAGGGCAAATGGAAAAATATATTTCCATTTGCCCTTCTTTGGAAAGTGGAAAGAAACAATGTACTTTTTTGGGCATTGGCAACATGGTCCTTAAATGGCTTTCTCTCAAAAAGGTTTCGAAGACTCTAAGAATAAGAGGAAAGCTACGGTATCTACATAGGCCACGCGTCGTTAGGAAAAGGATAGGTTATTAGAGATGTGAGGGTTGAAGCAAAGATGACACGTAGAGTCTTAACTCGTGAACTTTGGGGAAGGCATCGATAATTTATCTCTTTGATACATTGCAAGCATATTTTATTTATGTTATGCGTTTAATTACCAGCTAACATAAATTATACATAACAAAAAACAATTATACTAATGTTTTAGTCAAAGATGGATACTTTATATATAGAAAAAGGTCAAGCAATTAACGGAACTTCAAAAGGAAAAGAAATAAAAATTATAAAATACTTTTAACTAAGTCGTCCTAATTCGTCTCTTTTGTTATGGTGTGGTGGGTGGGTATCTGTGGTGAAACTATTTTTAAGCACATTATATTTTAATTATTTTAAATAGTGCTATGTATGTTAAGAAAATTTTAATTATTGTTTAATTGGACGATAGTTTATAATATTTTTAATTATAACAATCTAAGATGTTTTTTAAATTACCTTTAAGTTTCGTTGATTAAAAAGGAACATCGTAGTCAAAAATGGTACAATTAAAAAAATATTAATAGTTTACTGCAACCAGGCTGCTTATACACAATTATATCTATGATTAAGAAGTAGGTATGACATGCATGGAAATGCGAAATAGATGTCGCTCCTAGGCGCGAGATAATGCTCCAAGTGCTACTCATGCTGCAGTTCCATACTATCTATAATCTAGTAGTTAATTAACTAGTAGTTCTGATAAAAAACTAGTAGTTATTATCAGTTCATTATTTATGATGATGCTTGATTCACAAACCGTGTTCAATGGAACACTATTGCTGACCAGAAGAGTTCGAGGGGATTTCATTCAGCGTGGCATTTAATCTAACGCTGCTCTTTGTCCACCTCGAAAGGCTGAAAACAATTCCCTTTCATCAGAACTAGGAATATCCCCTCAAAAAGTACAAATAAGCCTCCAATATCCAATACCTATTCTTCGCATTCCGAAAAAACATGGCTCAGCGGAAATGCCTTGAAAAGCGGTGAAACAAATAGTATTTCGAAAAGTTATTTTTTTAGTCAAGCCGTAAAAAAAGCTGATCCATCATTTGTGTCGTTTATGTTGATGTATTTCCTGCACCTGCTCACCCATCAATCACAATTATGAGGAATAATTAGCTATTTCTAATATTGGCATAGTTTACTTTAGTTTTGATATAAAGATTTCTATAACGTAATCTATTGCTTATATTATTGCTAGTTCACTAATTAGTAGAAAAGCTAGGTGAAAGGACGCAAAAATAAATATATAGAATTGTTGTATTATATAAAACATTCCTGTGTTGTGTTCGACTCTTTATAGGTACAATAAATAACAAAACTAAGCACTAAAAATATGCAGCAAATGAAAACCAAATAAACAGTAAATCAAAAAAGTTGATAAAGATTGAGTGTACATGCACGTTATTCGTGTCATGTGAAAATGCTTCCATCTCCGTAGACTATCTCACCTCAAGCTACCGGTAATAATAAGTAGCTCTGCTTAAATATATTAATTATTCTCAGTTAACCATTTGATTGGCTTTTAAATTTTTCTTTATATTATCTATTCCTATTTTTATTTATTATTATCTATTCCTATTTTTTCTTTAGATTTTACTTTATTATATATTAAAGAAAAACACTTTTTTACGGATTATAGTTATGTATTATTGTATTTAAACTTATAATTATTTAGACATAATTTTAAATTTAAACCGACGTTTCGCGTGCTTTACAGCGTGCGTGGTCACGGTGACTGAAGACAAAGGTGTTAAATGTCAAAAAGTATTACAGCTGTAGAAAATGTTGTGTTATCTGTATTTATTTCCCCGGAGTTGGTATCGACTAAAAGATGTAGGGTTTTTGCAGAAATTGCTCACGGTGTCCTCCATTTTCGCGGATTGTTTATTTTGAGATTTTAATTTGGATATTATTGGATTTAAATACATAACTATACCTCGTATTATATTATTGTATCACCTCGACGTCCGCCGTTCCACAACTGCGCGATTTTCAAGGCAGTTTTTGCCGCGCACCACCACTTTGTGGAACCAGTTGCCCACTGAAGTATTTCCGAACCAATTCGATTTAGGGTCCTTCAAGAAAAGAGCGTACAAATTCTTAAAAGGCCGGCAACGCACTCGCGAGCCCTCTAGCATCGAGAGTGTCCATGGGCGGCGGTATCACTTAACATCAGGTGAGCCTCCTGCCCGTTTGCCCCCTATTATATTAAAAAAAAAAAAAAAAAAACTATAATCCGTAAAAAAGTGTTTTTCTTTAAATGTGTAAAAGTTATGTTAATAAAAGACAATTATTATATATTAGTTAAACGTGTTGTTTTGAGTTTTTTTCGTTAATTATTTTGCATTTTTTGTACTCTGTTGGTGTTTCACATTAAGGTTGGTATCTTTTGTAACCTGTTTTTTATTTCTGTTATGTGTCTGTTTTGTATAAGGTAATAAAGGATAAAAAAAATATTTCTGTATTTCGTATTCAAGTTCTGATAGCATTCTGAAAATTTCACACTTAGGGCCTGTTTCACAATGTCCGGATAAGTTCCAAATAAGCTATTTATTACTTATTTGTAGGATAAACAGTATTTTTGCGTTTCACGACTGTCAGATAGCGCTATTTGTCATGAAATGCGAAGTATCTTATTCGGAACTTTTATCTTTCGAATAATTTATGTGTTGCATAGCTATTTGACACTTTATCCATACATTGTGAAACAGGCCCTTAATTTAGTATGAAAATTGCAAAGAAACGCCATAATCGTGTTTCATATGTGATTTGTACAATAGATTATAAGAAGCCTATAAAAGGCTATAGGTAACAATAGGTCGATAAGCTATAGGTAACAATAAGAATATTCCATTAAAGCTTAAACTAATTGCCTTTCAAAGGAACCAATTTATGAAATAAAACTTTGAGACAGAAAAAGTGAAATACCAATTTCACAACGGTTAATTATGTTTGATGGACACATCCGAAAATCAACTTTCTTTGTTCATAACGAAATTAATTTCCTTATAACGACTTTGGGATTGGCTTGTCAATTAAACACTGTCTTATACCCAGTTTATCCAGTAACAGCTACTAAATTTTATTGAAGAAATGAAATGCGATATAGCAATTATACATACATACGTACGTAAAGTTGGATTGTGAACTCCGCAACAGGATTGAATCAAAATCTACACGATGTTTTATATATTATACGCTTTCACATATTGATATTTTATACCTAAGTTGGCATAAATTCAAATAGTATCATGCTCATGACGGAGACACGGATTAAGGGAAACTGTTACCGCGTCTCCCGAACATAGCGAACAGATGGGGCTGTTGGATTTTAGTGGGTAGGTGTCCATTGCACCATACGGGCTGAACCCCACACTCCCCGCGTCACTTTTAAATCGTTGCCCTAACGCGGGCGTCAGTAAATTGATTTCCCAACATTAAAAAAAAATCAAATAGTATAAAAAGCTACACTTCCGTCTAGTACTATTCCGAAATTGTAGTCTTTCTGAAACGACTTAATTAATAAAATTAATTATTTTATTATACACTCAATGTATATATAATATGAAAACAAATGTATAATACATACATCTCTCTTCTACCAATGAAAACATTAACATCTCATAAAGCAGATTCGCAATCAACATTTCTACGTAAAATTAATTTTCATAAATATTTTAATAAAACGCTTTTTCTCATTTATCATAATGCCGATGGTAGCAATTTAACTTGTGTTTAAATTTATTCGAGGATTTAATGTGGTTGTTGATCAATATTTAATTATTTGGTTGGTTAGGTATTTATTAAGGTTAACCAATGCGTGTCACTTCCGTTAGTGCAAACTTAAATATTAATTGCGTAAAAGCTCTTTCCTCGCATTAAAAGCTTAGGACTCTTTAACCTAGTTATCAAAGACGTGCACAAATTATGATTTTATGTAAGTAGAATGTCTATATATTATTTACATTTCGCTTCGGCTATTACTAACGTGGTTTGAGAAATTATTTTTAAAGTAAGTTTAAAATAGGATTAAGTTATTTAAAAATAATTTTGACTATAGGACGTTATACACTGGGTTACTAATGTTTGTATTGTTTTTAATAATAATGAAAATAAAATCTTAAATATAGTTAATTAAAGAGATGAACAACCTTTCTGTCTGTCAATCTTCAAGGCTCACGAATTGTAGAATTAAGGCTCGACAAAATTTTGATTATCTTGATAGTTTCCCTATTTTTAGCTAACAATATTAACACATAATATCTTCTGTGTCGTTAGCGATATCTTTGTAATAATTTTTAATGTCTACTGCATTATCCCGTGACCACTCCATGTAGACAAACCTACCAATGCGTAATATTATGAACCAACACAAGATAATATTTAAGGATAATAAATTTTATAACAAAAATTCAAAATGCAGTATCATAGGCGAAAACTTGAGATTGCATAGCGGGTCACGTTTTGTATTGAAACAGTTCGCACTGGAACAACCAACTGACAATGCATAGGATTTACTATATTGCATCTTCATTTATTTGGATAAAGTAATAAAAAACTTATCTGTTTCTTCTGGTAGAACACTTGATTGAGTGCTGGGGCATATTAAAAAAAAGAATTCCGATCAAGAAATTAAATCACACACGGCCCGGGCTTTTTATAAGCTGAAAATAGTAATATGTTGCCGCCGTCGCTCGTGGCTGCCTTCGCGGGTGCGCTCGGCTTCTTCGCCGATTTGGCCGCGGAGGACCCTGGTACCCGACTTGCTGTCTATCTTGATACGCCCCTGCCATTCATATGAATCAGGGTGCCGGATGCAACCGCACGCTAGCGATACTTTCTTATGAACGGCGCCAACCTCTCGGAGTCGAGGCTATAATTCCAGGCGATGTTCTTCTTGATCACCCGCACATAAGAGCTGGATTGCTATTGCTATGACTCTTAAGTGTTTGCGCTTGGCAATTCTTATTAAAATGACGTATCTAGATGTTTTTTCTTTTTGCCCACACATCTGAGAGGCGTATTATTAGTAGCGAGAGATGGATTTAAATACGAAGGCATTTTGTATTGCATCGTGTGGCGAATATATACTAAACTTTCTCTATACTAATCGGACTATAAGGCTTACCTATAATTTGAAACTGAGTTTACTTCATGAACTACTAAACGATTTTAATAATGTATTTTGTGAATCTTCATATCTCATATTAAGAATTATCTATAAGTAGAATAATCAAAACAGTATTCTGATTCATATAACATATTTTGGTGTCCCATATATCATATTTATATATATGGCATTATTTGGAGTCAGAAGTTAAAGCAAATACCCGAAACAATGAGAGAATTTACGTCTGCCACATGTCACACTCTCAAAGTAGGTCATATCAAGGCTTAATGTATTTTAAAAGGTTCTAAAACTTTGTCTTGTAATGTTCTTCATTAATAATATTATTTCAACCCATACATTGACTACATTTTACATCTGGTTTCTGATTTTTGAATAAGTTTTTGGCAAGTAACTGATCAGCTTTCTGTGCCCATGCGGTCGTTTTTTGAACCAAAGCATGACAGTTTCCTTCATTGTACGATCGTTTAATGAGCAAATAGACTGGCCATTTGTGCACAGGACAGGGTTGAAAGTTGCTCGCTTAAACCACTGGGCTAACACGTCTCTAAAGATCTACAGATGATACTGAGCATAGATCCAATACAATGTTTAATGAGTTGGTAACAAGTCAGACTTAGATCCATTGTAAGTTGAGTTTTTATAGTGGGATTTGGCGAACCATCTCATAATTAAAGTGTAAAACACTTACACACTAACACAGTAAACTTACTTCGGAATATGCGTTTAAAACGTACAGCTACTAGCTGTTAATTTAATGCGCAGGTAAATCGGAGAAATATAAAATAAATCCCTAAAACATGATAATAATTTTAACCAATTGTTGTTAAATAATTGTTTTGTTTAAGATTGGTATGATCTCGCCGTGTATGTCATGTTTGCCTATAAGTGCCTATCACATTAAACATTATTTTGTGGTTCTTTTACCGATGTAACAGTGTGCTGAGCGTGTGCAAGCTTTTATTAATAAAAAAATAACACCAATTTTTATTAAATCATATCATAAAGGGTTGTTCCACTGAATGAAATAAAAAAGGGAGTTAAGAAACTGAAATTGTGAAGCATTGGTAGCAGTTCTACAAAATCCAGCCTTTTAGCTCGTTCAAATTTTACTTAGTTTATTTCAGTTTAAACGTAAGCCACGTGTATTTTTAATATGTCATAGAAATTTATCCCAAATGCACACTACAACAATTACATACAAGAGTGCGGAGAATCAGGTCGTATAGTCGACGTCAGAACTTGGCTCACAAACCTAGAACACAAATACACAATAAAGAACCATTAATTCTAATAAACAGAAGCTTACACAGGGTGTTATCTATTGTAGTGAGGCGTAATTAAGACGCATTCCCACAACTCAAAGTCCCATTACCAAAGGGTCATTTCAGTCCTTAATTAACTCCACACTAAAATAAGCAAGTTGGCAGCGAATAAACATCTTATACAAAGATCTATGGATAACTTTATTTAAATTGGGCTGACCATCTAAAGCGATTTAAATACCGTCATGCCGGTCAAAACCAAAAACGTACTATATAACTAGAACTAAGAAAAGGACAGTTATTATTTAGGTATATTGCTATATAGGGTTTCTGTTACAAAACAAAACTTACAGATGCACTTGTACACGCATGGGGAGGTCCTTTGTCTAAAGCGAGGAATAAAATATGGACACTTGAAACAACAGCAGTTTCTCTAGGACTAGAAAAAGATGGATAGGACGACAAAAGAAAAGATAGACAGATTACGTCGGAAAACTCGATGAATGTTGCTCAAGACATTGAGAAATATCGAGTAGGCTTAAAAGGGCCCATACATATACTAGAACAAGAACAAAACTTAAATTTGAAAACTTGTAGAAGTTTTAAATGTTAGTTGTAACCCAACTAAAATATCAACGAAACAATATATGTAAGTAATCTAATATATAAAATTCCCGTGATTGTTCCGGTGTTTGTAGTTAAACTCCTCCGAAAGGGCTTGACCGAATCTCATGAAATTTTGTGTTCACGGATATGCACCAATACAATAAGCACTTGGTCCTATGCTGAAGGAAAACATCATAAGACCGGCATGATTGACGGCACTTGTCTTTAAAATAAAAATGTGCGGCACTCGGGCCCTACCGCGGTAAAGCTATTGCATAGCATATTTTACAACGTTATACAATTATAATAATAATATTTTTTTATTATAAATACCTTTTTTGCCATACATAACCGTTTACGCCATACCGATGTGAGACGGAGTTTTCGTTCTGTCTCGATCTAATGCGTATTGGCCGCAGGCTATGTTTAAAACGTCAATGTGTGTTAGGTTTATTTTCGTTACGGAATTTCTTGATTCAGTCGCCGTGCTCAAAGCTCGCGATAAAATCTATAAGGTAATCCTCACCCAAAGCCATCACCTAATCGATGATGTGTAAGTTATCTACTTGTCATTAACATGAAGGATAGAAGAAGCCAAGACTCATATAGGAACTCCAGGGTCACTGGATAATTATGTAGCGATGTTTTGATTTTTTTTCAAATACATAGTCTATGCTTAGCCTAAATAATGTTGCCCAACTTCTAAGCAATATATAAACCACATACCCCATAGCAAACCACTCTAAGTCATACGTCAACTGTACATATGTTTCTGACCGTCATTGTACTACGTATTAACAATAAATCAGCTACACGTCCAAACTCATTGTTCCATATATACGCAGAGGTATATGCTTTAAGTTTGATGTCTTTAGGCAATATTTGACCAAGTATTAACTCGTATGTGATTAAATATAGTTACACGAGAAGGCAGGTTCGAATGCAAAATTTCAGATTAGAATACATTCTCTGCTCAATTTTCATTTTGATAAGTTATTTAAGAAATTACCTTCTTTTAACATGAGGGTCACGGACTCGAGAATCTTCTGGAAAGTGTAGAGTCTAACCAAATTCTATTAAACATGATGTATGTAATATTGTCATTAATAGATTTTATTATTTTTTTAGATTCATGCATATTTTTTTTAATGAATTATTATGCATTGCAAGAATAAAGAAATATAGTATAAATAAATAAACAGCAACTTAAGAGCGGCCTGGAAGAGATCGCTTGACAGCGCAAAGGCACTGTAAGGAAATAAATTAAGTAAGGTGACCGCAAGACTTGTGTAAGAAAGAAATTAAAACTTATGTAGACAGTGAAAGAAAACATACATGAATAAAATCCAGTCCAAAACCTACCAGAATACTGGTAATTATTTCGCACTTATTTATAATATTTTAACCAATTTTTTAATGTTATTGAAGATATTTTAGGCATTGAACCGACAGAATTGATACCAGATCAACTTAGATTGCACATTTCATTCAACCAAATTTCCATTATTATTTCGGAGAAAGAGTTGCAATACTCTTTTAAGACCTACCGAAAATATCGTTCTGATATTAAGAAAAGTATCCAAAAAGAAATATATTTACATTTTTATAAATAGAGGGCTCGCGAGTGCGTTGCCGGCCTATTAAGAAGTACAAGCGTACCAAACGCTTTTTTTCTTGAAGGAAAGTCAAAGTGGTTCGGAAATACTTCAGTGGGCAGCTGGTTCCACAAAGTTGGTGTGGCAGTTGGTGGTGCGCGGCAAATATCGGTATAAGCGTATTTTTAAAAGTGTTATTTCAAAACAATGAAATATTTACAACAAGTGTGAAAAACTCTTGTGGTGTCTAGAAAATGTAAGTGGAAAGCAGTCTATAATTCTTCTCATGTTAAAGAATAAGGTTCAATTTACAATAATTATCTCGCCCGGCTCTGATTACAGCTGTTTCGTCTTGTAATTATTATGTAATTAGCACGCGGCGTGTTTTTCAAAGGAACGAAAAATAAAAATTAGCTTATGCGGATAAAGGAGCTTTGTAATACAAACGCCTTAATTCTTGTAACTTTTTGTTAGTAACTTCTTATTATTATTACATTCGAGAAAGAAGTGGATATTTAGTGGTTAAGAGACAAAGCAGATTTAGTTTTTAGTTTGTTTTATTTATATTTTGTGTATTTATAATTATTATTATTTCAGATTAGAATTCTATAATTTGTTAAGATTTGAGTTGCTTTTTGCACATTATCCACCATATTTCTTCTTTAGTTTTTCCCTAAATAGGGTTGCCTGGAATAGATCGCTTGTTAGCGAAAAGGTTGCCCGTTGTATCCCTTATGATTTTGTAACCAAGTTTCAATAAATACATAAAATAAAAACACTCACACACATATATTATGACTAAATGAATACAATATCCACATAATTTTATAAATTTACCAGCGCAAAATAATTAAGTTTTAATTTCTTAGAGAACAGATTGCTATTCAAGCATTCTGATTGATGATGGACTTGCGGGCGTTTCATCATTCCCATGCGAGGATTTCTATCACCACAGTAGACACTCGCGGGCCTCATGTGGCCGGCCTGCTCCCGGCGTGTGTGATGATGGTGCTAATTTTACGTTATTTACACGTAATTTTGTAGCACAGTATATAGTCCTATGAAAGAACTACGGCCATAGTCTGTAACTTCGATGAGGGACAGCTATACCGATCCTGAAGTTTTTGTACGTGATGTAGACCTCTCAATATCCGTAGCGCCGATGCAACCATGGAATCACGAGAATCATTATTGCTGTCGTTATTGGGTGTACACTGTACAAAGTAAGGGCTCTGAAAGCAATCACTTACTTTTAATGCCTGCACTCGCTTCTTGAGCATTACTAGGTACTGTGGCAGTTTATTGATTATAAATTTGGCTGGAATTGATAGACATATAAAGCACATTCGTGGTTCATTTAGTGGCTTAAAGTGATACACAGAAAGTCGTATAGTATATAGAATTTCTGTTACACAGTTAAAAATTTTATACACAGAATCATTTATATACCTATATCTATATCTTTGCACAGACTAGTACAGACTATAAATTTATTTATGTTAATTATAAGTTATCTTACAGCTTATACTTATACATGTATATAATGTTTTATCTTATATATTATAAGATAAAACATTAGGGAACACAAAGAGCCAAAACAGATACGATAGGTAAGCAATATATGTATATGAAACAGAAAGCAAGTAAGTACATTAATCGACAAAGATCTTTGAAAAATTAAAGAAAACTAAAATTTTAATGTTTGAAACAACCAATAATACTTAAAAATTTAAAATTACTACTTAAACCAAATCAGAGACTTCCCACTTCTTCTAGTACTCCTTCACATCTCTTTTTTTGAGGTGAAATAGATCAATATCCAGATAATGGGTGTCAGAGTTTGATTAAAAATCAAAATAGAATAAATAAGATCATTAAAAAAGTTTTTCTTAATAGGACCTACTTTATTACTTGATAGATTTTTGTATCGGAATATTGTGGCAAATGGAGGTGCATAAACCTTGGGGTGAAAAATATGAAAAAGTTATTCTTATTAGACAGTTAGTTGATGGTGTTTCAATTATGTACATCAAAGGACGAGAAGGTGCCGCGCAATTGCAGATGAGGCAAAGAGAGCCGGAGAGACTTGAAGTGAAGTGGCAAGGGAAGGCCGAACTCGATGGAGACTAAATGAGGACGCCCTCTGCCCCATCTAGGGTTTATACGACATTAAGTTGGTCGTCGAAGGATAACGTAATCGTATTTAGCCCATCATGCTACAAAGCTTTTGCAAATATAGAAAAGAAAAAATAAATAGTCTTAAAACTATCTTTCGTAATATAGTACCTACCTGTGACTGCGTTGGTTGAATGATTTTCCAATCCGTCAAAAATTCCGCGGTATATACTGCCGTTGAACTTTATTTAAGATAAGCGTTCTTACAACAAAATTCGTGTAAGACAGTAAGTATGCATGAATGTTGTAGAGTGTTCTAGTGAGTGTGAGTATAATACACTGTATTTGAGAGTGTGGCTGACAGTTATAAACGTGCGCTGTATCAGTGTTAGTTTTTGTAACCACAGATTCAATAATATGTAATAAGGCTTCTACAGAATTATTTTTTATGCATTAAAACAAATTAGGGTTTTAGTCCCAAAAGCTAGTCCCACAAAAGCCACAGATCCAAAATAAGAATACTGAACTCAGCTTCATAATAAAATATGCAAATTTTAAAATGAAGTCTACGAAAACGTACAAGTTTGCGTTGTTAATGAAACAATGTAGCGAGTGTTTCAGTCGGGCCTTCTAATTATCCGGAACAAGAGAACACCAAATTAGCTTTGACTCGACAAAGGACAGTGAGGCGCCAGCGAAAACCAGCGACTTTCAGATGTTTTGAACTCGCATAAAGGAATAGTGATTTTTCCGTACAAAGGTTTTGTAGGAAAATATTTTGGTTAAACTATCGTTAAAAGGCTTCTATACTGTTTGGTTTTAATAATAATAATAATAATAATAATAGCCTTTATTTCCAAAAAAATTTAAAATTTAGGGATGATAAAACGTCATTCAGTTAAGTTTTGGTTTGTCCACCGTTGGACATAGGCCTCCTCCTTCCGGTTCCACTCGCGTCTGTCGCGGGCCAGGCCCGGCCAGGTAACCCCGGCGACTGCGATGATGTCATCTGCCCAGCGTCGGCGTGGGCGCCCCTGCGGCCGGCTCGCGCCGCGCGGGTACCAGTCCAGCACTCTCTCGCTCCATCTGTTGTCACTTTTCCTTGCTGTGTGCCCTGCCCAACGCCATTTCAGGCGGCATACCATTTTTATTATTTTTGTTCTTTGTCGTATCGCTGTACTCTTTACCCTGTTTCTGAGACTTAAGCCTAACATACTCCTTTCGGCTGATCGTTGAAATATTTGAATTTTCTTAATTAATTCAACTGTGATAGGCCATGATTGGCAGCCGTACAACAGTGTAGGTGTCACAACTGAGTCCATCACTTTTTTCTTCAGTGATAGACTCATTTGAGACTTGAAAATATGCTTGTGTGACCAATATGAACTCCAGGCTTTTTTAATTCTTCTCTCTACCTCCTCTATATAATGGCTTTTAAACGAAATATTTTGGCCAAGGTAGACATACTGGTCGACGTATTCTATATTTCTATTGTTGACGTTTATACTATATTTTATGCCATTTGTCATTATACATGTTTTTTCAGGGTTCATTTCCAGCCCACACTCTTTACTTATGTCTTCTAGGGTTCGCAGCATGTATTGTAAGTCTTCATGCCTTTCAGTTATTAGAACAATATCATCTGCGAACTTAAATTTTCGCCATTGATATTTACTCCTAAACCTGACCAATCCAGCTTTCTGAAGATAAATTCCAGAAGTGCGGTAAATAAGTTTGGCGACACGGGATCGCCCTGCCGAACACCCCTTTTTAGTGGAAACATGTTACCTTTCTTCTCCAACTTCACTGTGGCTTTACTTCTTTGGTATATCTTTTCTAATAAGTTAACATATTTATTTTGTATTCCTTGTTCTCGTAAAGCTAACCAGAGTTTGTTATGTAAGATTGTGTCAAAGGCTTTGGAATAGTCCACATAGGCTATATATACTGTCTTTTTGTACTCCATGTATTTTTCAATGACTTGTCTAAGTGTGAATATATGATCTAGAGTTGAATATTTACTTCTAAAACCAGCTTGTTCTCTTGGTTGTTGGAACTCTAGCTCCATCTTCATTCTGGTAAGGATGATATTTGTAAAAAGTTTGTAAGTGGATTGCAATAAACTTATAGGTCGGTAGTTATTGATGTTCAATGGGTCTCCCTTTTTATATAGTAATGTTATTACAGATGTTTCCCACTGTTTAGGTATTTTTTCTTGTTTTAAAATTTCATTGAGTAGTTCCGTGAGAGGTGATGTTAGAGGTTCTACTATTGCTTTAAGTATATCATTAGTTATGTTATCATCTCCAGGGCTTTTTGCAGATTTAAGTTTCATAATGGCATGCCTGATTTCACTTTCCAGTAGCAAAGGGGTCTCTTCATTTTTATAACTTTCTAATATACCATTATTACTAATATCTAGTGGTTGATTTTGCAAACTGTACAGTTCTTTGTAGAAATTAGTGGCTATATTTAGTATATTATCTCTGTTTGTTATTGATTTAGTGTTTGTACCCATTGTTTCGTATTATTTATGCGTTTGTTTCCTCGTTTAACTGATAGATTTTTATCTATTTCTTCTTCTAATATTTTGAGTTGATAATATTCTTTATTTCTTTTAATATTTTTTCTAATTTTTCCATACAGATGCTTAAGACGCTTCTTTTCAATTTCTGATTTGGCAGGTTTATTTTTTAGTTCAGTTCTTTCATTTATCATATCTCTTATTTTTTCAGTTATAATATAGTTATTACTGTTTGGTTTTGGGTTATTAAAACCGTGTTTAAATATTAGTCATATTACAATGTTTTTTTTTTAGTTTTCACATGATCAACCTACTGCATTTACCATGGAGAGTATTCAGAGGAGTTGTTGGGATTAATACCTGCTTCATCATCGGATGTCAAGGCCGAATATGAAATTCGAGCCGTATACCTCGACGCCCGCCGTTCCACAACTGAGCGTTTTTCAAGTTTTTGCCGCGCACCACCACTTTGTGGAACCAGCTGCCCACTGAAGTATTTCCAAACCAATTCGACTTAGGGCCCTTCAAGGTAAGAGCGTACCAATTCTTTAAAGACCGGCAATGCACTCGAGAGCCCTCTGACATTGAGAGTGTCCATGGGCAGCGGTATCACTTCACATCAGGTGATCTTCCTGCCCGTTTGCCCCCGGTTCTATAAAAAAAAAGCTATGGCATACGCTTTTCCATTCAGTTCCACTATGTCCCTTTCTATTATCTTCTACCATCGTTCTAGCAGAAGATACATTACATAAATTATTAAAAATAATTGTAAATATTGCATAGAGTTAAAATGAACTTCATCAAAAAGTATACTAAAAAGGAAATTCATAACAGGAATTCATCGAGCCATTAAATAAAATCATGATTCATAATATTTAAGAAAAACCATAATTTTCGTAATATTATGGACGACATAATCCATAACAAAAGCGTAACTTTCAACGTTTTAATAATGTCGTAAATAAGAAGCCCTTATCTCGGAGTTGCTATAAACTTTACGGTCCGTTATTAGCTACTGGGCATTAAACATTAGGTCAGCAGTCGCAAGTGACGCACACTAAATATTCATTTATTCTCAATGAGATTGTTAACGTTATATAATTAAATTTATTTTACGGCAAATGATATCTTTGTTATAAGTTAAAGTATGCACTTTTAGGGTCTGTTTCACAATGTCCGGATAAGTTCCAAATAAGCTATTTATTACTTACTGCTAGGATATACAATATTTTTGCGTTTCACGTCAGATAGCGCTATTCGTCATGAACGCGAAGTATCTTATTTGGAACTTTTATCTTTCAAATAATTTATGTGTTGCATAGCTATTTGATACTTTATCCATACATTGTGAAACAGGCCCTTAATGTATTTATATATAAAAAAATAGGCTTATCATTTATTATATCTAAAGGACAAAAATACTTTTATCAGGTTCTTTATTATTTTCTCTGGGAATAAAAATATCAATATTATTTTTAGTCAATCGTACTTCTTATAGCGATTTAGTTTATTTATTTAGTAATCCTACCGCGGCTAATAAGTAGTCTACCCAATCCCATAACGGATAGCCTAACAGTAACCAACATAAATTCTAAATTAAAAAACTACTTTAACATGTATTTGTCGCGCTCCTAAACAAGACTGCTATGGTTACATTAATACAAACCACAGCGGTTTTCTAATGTAACGTAACATACAGTAATATTATAATAATATTTTGTAAAATAAAGAGAAAAAAAAAATATATATATATATATAAATACAAACAAATACAATGAAAATATAGCCAACGATGGAATACATGATACATTTTACTACAAAAAGATTTAGAAAAGGGAACAAACAAACAAAGAGTATTTAATACATTTAACTAATTGTGATTTAATTTATTTAACTAAGCCTAAATGTATTCTGTTGATCTTCACCTGTCTCCAGCTCATCCGCGGCGTGAGTCTGCATACGTAAGCGTGTTTTGCAGTTGATCCATTCCCTGATTTCGATGTTTATTTAAAAGAAATATTTCTTATTGTAATCAGAAGACGTTGTACTATTAAAAACTATATCCTTGACGTTCGTCGTTCCACAATTCAAAGTTTTTAAGGGTCTCGTCACCACTACTATGTGGAAACAGCTGCGCATAGAAGTATTTTTTAACCAAATCGATATAAAAGACCGCAATGCACTTGCATGCAGACGGCTTGTCTGGCAGTGTGAGTGTCCATGGGCGGCGGTGTCCGCTTGTCCGCTGTTCGCTGTCCGCTTTCCCTGTAAAAAAATAGAAAAGATAATAAAATTACCAATATTATACGATAACAAGGCATTGTCTGAATGGTTCTATGTAACCAATTCGACTTTGGGTCCTTTAAGAAAACAGCGTACCAATTCTTAAAAGGCCGGCAACGCGCTCGCGCGCCCGCTGCCTTTAAGAGTGTCCATGGGCGGTAGTATCACTTAACGTCAGGTGTTCCATAAAAAAATGTTTTCTTGTTTTGTTAATCATAGTTTAATGTTCGTATAAACAAGTATTCTTTTGTATTAGTTACTTTAAGAATAGAAAATGAGTAATTATATATAAAAACATATTCCATGTGCCATACTACTTTTGGACTTTTAAAATTGAGCGCATTGACAAAATAGTCATGCGTCATACATATTATATGATACTCGTACATAATCAAATAATAAATAATAACGGTAAAAGATAAAAGATGAACGAAGGAAAATTCATGACGCCATAAATTGAGGGGGAAGAATTGCGACTGCTCTCCTTTACGATATAATCGTATCCAGTTTTAGATCATTAAATATAATCGACTATGTGAAATAAAATTATATATATATTTATAATATATATAAATCTCCTGTCACGATGTTTATCCGCGATGGACTCCTAAACTACTTAACCGATTTTAAATTCAATTGGCACACCGTGAGCAGCCTGGTCCAACTTAAGAGATAGGATAGCTTAGATCTTTGATTATAGTCGCAATTTTATTTTATTGCAAATTATTTGTTTATTATTTGATACAATTCTAACAGATGGCGCTGTGTTAAAAGTACCAACGTTTCACATAAGCTTTCCTTTCACATCAGTTCTCTTACGGTTTCCCTTGAAAAGCTTACTACTATGTAATATAACAAAAACCTTAGCTACAGCAACGCTTAGTATATATTTTATATGCTAGTTTAGGGGCGACAATTTCTCTAGTCATTTGCTATATATAATACCTAAATGATTGGTGGTGTATTGAAATTATTAGAGTAATTTTAACTTTATACACTACTAGCGGCCCGTCCCGGCTTCGCACGGGCATTAAACATTACATTTAGATTTGTTAATTTTAACACATTCATAATAATAATAATAATATGACACATATTCATCCCTTTTTGCGTCGAGCTCCTAAAAAAGAGTAAATAAAAAAAAAATAAGAATAATTAAATTCAGATATTATTTAATGATTTTTTTTGTATTTATGTGTTTTTTTTGTATATTTTTGGGGTTTTTTTTCTTTTTTTTTGATTTTTTTTTAATTTTTTGTTTTTTTTTTTCAATTATTGAGGTCATAACCCTAAAAGAAAATACATTTATTTTGTTAGAGCTTCTCTGTAAACAATATTTGATGTTGTTTTATTTTGTGGCAGCAAAATAAATTGATTTTCAGGGGCTCCGACTCGCGATAGACCAACATACAGTTGACCATGAGTAAAACATTTCTTTCGCAGATCGATCCCTACTAATTCGAAGGTTTGGCCTTGGGACTTGTAAATTGTTAATGCGAAAGATGTTTTTACCGGAAATTGAAGCCGTTTAAATGGGATTCGCAGATCAGTTGGGATCATCGGTATCCTCGGTATATGAGCTAGTTGACCACCTGCTGGGCCAGTGATAATAGTTGCTACTATTAAATTGTCCTTTAACTCCTTAATAAGCAGCCTCGTCCCATTACACATGCTCGGAGGGTTTAAATTTCTTAAAAGCATGATTGGGATTCCGATTTTTAACGTCAATTCATGGGGTGGCAGTCTAGAAGGGTTCAACGAATTTAAAAATTCCTGTGGATAATGGACTGCATCTTCAATATTCGTTACAGTGTCGATCGATTTGTATGTTTTTGTTTGGCCGGGGACTTTTGAACAATCAGATTGTTTATTTCATTGACAGTATCATTCTTAGGTGATACTATAGCCCGAGAACACAGCCAATGGAAGTCTCTTTCGTGCAAATTCTCGATATCAGGGTATACAGAATCTATTAAATTTTCCAAATTATGGAGTATTTGGCCTAGAGACTCATCCAGAAGAAAGTCACAATGACCGCTTAAATTTGGAGTTGGAAAAATTCCTTCCCCAAGTTTTAGCAGTTGCTGTGGGAAATCGCTATCAGTGATTCCATGAAGATGAGCTCTCATATTTGTCCTTAATTTTAATGTTTCAATCGTAGTCCATAAGGGAGACGATTTCAAGCATGCCTTGATGATATCTGCTCGCGTGCCTCTGTTAATAACGGGGAGAGTCTGTCGAAAATCTCCAGCAAATACAAAAGTAATCCCGCCCATGACTGCAGAGGAGTTCCTTAGATCCTGTAAGGTTCTGTTCACGGCCTCTATATGTGCTCTATGGCTCATCGTGCATTCGTCCCACATAATCAATGAGGCGTCTTGTAGTAATTTACCAATAGGTCCATTTTTGCGGATGGAACATGTAGATTGTTGTTCAAGATTGACGGATAGTGGAAGTTTAAAAGTAGAATGAGCAGTTTTGCCATCCAAGAGAGTTGCCGCAATTCCTGAGGAAGCAACTGCTATTGCTATCTTCCCTGATTGTCTTATCTTAGCAAGTATCAAATTTGCAAGAAACGCCTTTCCCGTTCCACCAGGTGCATCCAAAAAGAAAACTTTTCTTTTGTCATGAATGACGCTATCGACTATAGTTTCAAAAGCATGTCTTTGATCTGGGACTAACTTTGGCAGGTTTTCATTGACAAAAGCGGTCAAATTATTTGTATCATAGCGATGAGTCATAGTCTCTGCTGCATTGCTTTCTGTACGAACTGATGATGGTAATCCGAAATCACTTAGGCTTTTGTCATTTAATTGCAACAGTTTATTTTCTATTTGTATCAAACCTTCGTTATAAATGTCCTCATTGTATGGTAAGGTGATGTCTTGATTTTGCTGTCTGATTCTGTGTCTAATATCTTCACATAAATCGTCTTTGAAAATGTTCCATAATTTTAATAGTTCCGATGGCTGACAAAATAAAAGTATGACCACAATCAATTCTCTCAATTGTAATGGACATTGAGAAAGCGAAGCTTCTCTGAGAGTATTTTCCCAATGGTCATCGTTTTCTAGCAAACCTCTAGCACGGCAAGCAGCTTGATACGTTTCTTTCAGAACTCCGTCAACGGTTTTCAAGTACTGGAATGAAGTTGGACCGCGTACGTGGTGCAGCAACATCCTAAGATAGAAACACTCGGATTGAGAAGGATGGACACCGTAGACTCTACCTAGAGCGGAATCTTTTTTTATGCCTGGATAGCCAACTACATTCTCACCACGCTTCCTTCTGGTGAACTTATTATTGGCCCATGTGTAGTATTGCGGGACTTCGTGGTAAAGAAGTGTTTTTGCGAATTCATCTTCATTACAGAGCTCAAAAAAAGCCAGCAATGTTGTTTTACGTGGATTTTGGGCCACTTGTACAGCCGTTTCTGTGGCAAAATACACCCTTTGGCCATTTTCTAAGTGGACAGCTAACTGCAAAACTGTAGGATGCCGCTCATGGATCGGGAATTCGAATATTCGCCAAGCAGCTTCGGAAGTACTTATGTAGCGGCCATTTACGTAGTTTTCCACTTCATCATTTGGGTTTCTGACGCCAAATGTAGCTTGGTCCGATCCTTTATTTATGTATTTACAAATGTATTTGATGGCTTGAACTGAGTGACAGTACTCTACATTTATGTGAGCATTAAACGTCCTGCACAAAAGTGGAGAATATGGGACAATCCAACTATTATCTATAGTGAAATTTCTGCCTCTGATATTTAGCGAAGCGCTCAGTCCTCCATTTGCGGCATCACGACGACGATAAACTGGATATCCGTCCTCTCCAGTCTGAGTTTCGTTGACTAAACGTCGTAGGTATTTTTTTGTGCAAATACCGTTTTTCATACATGGTGCTGATAAGTTATGTTCTCCGCATGGTCCGTGCACCATATTTTTTGTTACGATATCGTACAATATCGGATCGTTTTGTTGGTTGGGCAGTTCCACAACTATGACGCTATCAATTTCGTCTGGTTGGATTTTTGTTTCTAGCCAAAACAGCAAATGACAGTGTGGTAAACCTCGCTTCTGCCATTCTACACTTGCCATGTAACATTTCACTTTGCCGAATATTTCATTTTTAACGAATAAATTTAAGAATTTCTTCATTTTCAAATGAAACACCCTTGAAATGATGTCATGACGATCGAAAGATCGCTGATCAGGTAGTAGTTCCGCTTTAATTTCAGGCCATTCGGGGTTGCACGTAAATGTGACAAATAAGTCTGGTCTCCCGTAATTTCGGACATAAGTCATCGCGTCTTGGGTTTTTTCATGCAGGTAACGCGGAGAACCTGTAAATGAAGATGGCAAGATTACGCGTTGACCGATATTTGATGGGTCAACATTTCCGTCTTGATTTAAAGCATCTCTGAGATGAATGTATTCTTCAGCCCTTAGTCTCTGTTGGTTACGACATATGTAATTCAATCGTTCCGATATCATTTTTGCCATCATATCGACAATATATTGACTAAATAAGTCCCTGTAATAATGTAATGCATTAAAACAGTTAGCTCTAACCATCAACCTAAATGCATAAAATTGCATGCACGTCACAGTTTTGTTACGCGCTGTACCTTCCTGCGAAATGGTTAAATAATAACCGTCTTCTCCTTTCACGAACATTAAGGGATACTGTAGTGGATCATACGATCGGTGTAACTCAGAGACCCTTTTAAGTTGGCCGTCTCTTCCGTGGAGCACTATATCTCTGGGGCCTTTTTCTTCGTCAACCAAGAGAACGGCTACCTCGTTTACAGCTGGAGCATTGTATCTACCCGGGTGTGCTGTCTGTGGTGGGCGGTCGGAATGAATAATTAATTTTAAATTATCCGAAGAATTGCGTTCTATGTTTTGTTTAAAGCTTCGTATATATACATTGTGGCTATTCAGTGCGGTCTGTAGTTCGTTAATTAAATCTATTTTCAGCGTTGGAGCTATGTTTGACCTCAATGATAGCTGATCTGCGTCTGAAATGAAATATACCTGCAAGTATTGTGGATTTTGGCCTGGTGGTGGTAAAAGGCTACCAATAAGATGATATACCTGTCCCTCTATTTTAAAAGTTGGCATAAAATTACCCTCTCTTATTTCTTTGGCGCCAAACGAAGTCATTTGAAATAGGCTATTGTACTTACGGATGTTGGTTATGAAATGTCTAGATAGCGAATGATTATTTGTCAAAAGATTTTTTATTGGCTGTGGTGGTTCCTGAATACTGGGGAGACTAACTTTTCCAGAAGCACAGCACATGCCATTAGTTTCATCGACCCATTTTTTGGCTGAACACTTAGGGCAGATCTTATTCATGTCGCCGATTTGGACGGAAGACTGTTGAGCATAATCAATCTGTGGATCGTATCTAAAAGCCGATCTTTTACTGTGGGCTAAAACTTGATTGCGACTTCTCGCTCTTGACGTCTGTTGTCGTTCTCTCTGATCTTGAAGGCGTTGGAAACGCTCAGAGCTTGATTCCCTAGTGCGAGATTGAATATTTCTGATATTTTGCTCTTCAAGCCGCTGCAAACGCTGAGTACTTGACTCTCGCGCATGCACATGAGAGGTTCTTAGATTTTGTTCAGTAAGGCGCTGCGAACGCTCAAGACTGGACTCTCGCGCGCGTACCTGAGAGGTTCTCAAATTTTGTTAAGCTAGACGCTGTAAACGCTCAAGACTCGATTCTCGCGCGCGTGCTTGAGAGGTTTTCAAATTTTGATCAGCTAGTCGCTCTGAACGCTCAAGACTGGACTCTCGCGCGCGGACTCGAGAAGTCCTCACATTTTGTTCAGCGAGCCGTTGAGAACGCTGCAAACTGGATTCTCGCGCGCGTATTTGAGCGGTTCTCATATTTTGTTCAGCGAGCCGTTGCGAACGCTCGGTACTCGACTCTCTAGCACGCGATTGTGCCACATATTGTCTATGAATTGAAAGACGATTTTCAGTTTCTGATGAAGATTCTTCATTTCGACGTATTTTTGATGCCCTGGCCTGGGAACTATTTCTAGAAAGTTGAGATCTTGATCTTTTAGGCATTTCAAAATGACAAAAGAAAAAATGCCTTTGAACTAAATTAGCATAACTGTAAGCTATATATGCTACTATATTACAACGTACACAACTACCTACTATTTATTAAAATTAAATTGAAAATCATGAAAAATATTCAAGTAATTTATTAGGTTAATAACTAAGTGAACAATATTTTAAGCGTAAATTCCGCACACGTCCATCACGTAGGGAGCCGACCGCGCGAGTGAGCCGCGCGGCAAGTTTATTTCGTGATCTTAACCCCCCTCCCGTACCCCTGCCCGAGTGACGCCTACAACGCATAGCTAGCCGAATACAGTTTATTTTTTAATTTTTTTTTAACTCGTGATATCTTTTGAATGGATTGTCAGAATCGAATAATTCAAAAAGTAATATAAAGATATTGAAGCAGTCTTAAATAATACATCATTTATTTTGATAAGGGTTAATACCAAGGTACAAATAAAGAGCTTTTTGTAGCGGTGGTATTTTAATTTCTTTTTTTCAATAAAAAAACGCTTATTGTGACATGACTGTAATAGTTAGAGATATGCTGCCGCTGATTTTTTGTAGGTAATGGTGTGTTCTAAAAAAATCTAGTATATCATTTTGTTCTATCATCAATAGTTTTCGCAGCGCACGCGATGTAAGGTAGTTTTTTGATATTTTTTTCACACCTTGGATTACGTTATCGTAATTTTAGTAAGGATGCCTATTTTTTTTGAAAATGAAATATAGCCTATGTCACTCAGGAATGATGTAGCTTTCCAACAGTGAAAGAATTTTTCAAATCTGCCAAGTAGTTTCAGAGCCTATTCAATTCATACAAACAAACAAACAAACAAAAAATCAAACCTTTCCTCTTTATAATATTTATACACTATGCATAACTATATATTTTGTGCAGTGATGACCTAGTGCGACTCTCATCCTGGAAGTCGTAGGTTCTGTCCCCGGCTGTTCACCAATGGACTTTCTTTCTATGTGCGCATGCGAACGAATCTTGAAAAATGATATATATGATATTGACATTGTTTATGAAACATCCAAAAACCAGAAGTCTAGACTTGCATTGGAGAATCATCTAATGTAAGGAAATATGAATACTCAACTTAGCAACTGTCGGTGGTATTGTTACATTGTTAGTGTTAACATCTCATTTTAAAAATAAACACCAAATTATTAGCAAAATTTATCACTTAAGTTTCGTGATATGTAGCAGTTTACAGTATGCGTAATTACAGTTGCCTACCTCTTTCTAGCCTTTAGTATAATGTCTACAGTCCTAATTTAGTTTCTTTTTTATAAACTAATTTTAAAAAATAACATCAAAAATACTTTCAATTTTTAAAATGAATGATTTTTTTATATACAACTTCACCTTTTATATACAGACCTCATAAATAACTGAATTAATTGGTGGTTTAAAACGCCATCTTGTAGAAATGTAAGATAACATGAGATACATTCATGACGCCTGCGCATGTCAACTACTGTCTCAAAACAAGATGGCGCTATAAAAGCGTAAAATGCAATAGCAATAAATTATTATAAAAATTATTTCTATTTATACATACGAATTTATCATTCAATCTCAACAAACTATCCATTGTTTCTGGATTTAAACGAACTCAGAGTTGAAAATTGAAATTTTCTAATTCAATCGTTTAAAATAAATTATTAATGACTTTTGGTTACAGCGTAAACACAATTTAACAGAACGAAACAAAAGAGTGCAAAGCCTGATTTAGTTTTCAATAAAGGCTTTATCGTGTATTGCTTCAAGAATTTTAATTAAGTAGAAAATATATTACATATTCTATTTTTAACTTTAGGACTGAATAAAGATGTAATAGATTGTAGATTTAAGATTCATTTTGTTTATTTCTACATTTCCTACACGTGACGACAATGCATCAACTATAAAAAATATAAATTAATTATACTACTGTACAATTCTGTCTTTGACCTGTCCTCACCATTAACGGTTGCCTTGTTTGTACTACCCGTAAGCCCCTAACCATTTATCCTTTCTACTGAACTACCTAAGCACTAAAACTAAATCCAGGACATACTACATAAGGGACCAAAACCGACGGGTATCCATGATGAATGTCATGAAAAGGAAGCGAGAGAAATATGTAGCTAGTAATCTCCGTGGACGAAATCGCTCGAAAGCGATCCGAAAGAGGCCGCCATTTGCTTTTCATTAAATTATATTTTTATTTTTTATTTGAAGTGTTAATAAATAAAATAAATAAAATTGACTGGATCTTTACGAAGCAATTATTTAGTATTAACATATCTAGCATAAGTTACTGAGCTTATTAAAGTACTCTGCAGGTTAATATGATATAAATATTTAAAGCCTAAAGATTAAGGTATACTTACATAATGTAACTTTATGGCATGTCATGTTTACGTCATCCGGCGTTAGTTCAGGAATTGATAGGTTTCGGTTAAGATAATGTCAATCAAAGCTCATAGTTTGGTTATGCTCTAGTCATAAACTACGCAGTTTAGTTTAACATGAATATCTCTTTATGTTAAATAACCTGGTGCTAACAACACAGTTTGACAAATTTACAGGTCGAATTCATATTCCTTTATTTTTTGAAGGCGCTTAAGAATGTTTAAGAATTTATTAAGATTTTCAGTGTAAAATGTAACAAGTAATCTTTTTATATTACGTTATTTTATTAAAATAGGTAAAAAAGTTTTTATATTAATTATTTGTCAAAGATTTATTTTTATTTCTTAATTATATTAACTAATATATTTACATGTTTTATTTATCATAATGTCAAGACCACAAATTTTGAATTGATTTATACATACAACTTTTGCATAAACTTCTATTTCAATCTTGCCTCCTTTGACAACTGGATGACGACGCATTTGGTTGGTTATATGAGTACAATGCAAATAAAAAAAACATAAGTATACTTAACTTTAATTATAAAACTTTTGTAACTTAAGTTTTATGACCATAATTAACATTAAGTGATCAAAATAAATGACGACCATGAACAATGACCAATTTACAAATTATTGCTTTAATTTCACAAATCACCCATTACATGGGATAAACGCGGCGTTTAAATCAACTACTACTACTAAATAAATCAGCGAATAAAGGGCTTTCATTATTATTATTGTAGGTTATTTTTGCAATATATGATGTCTCCAGATTCTAGAACATAGTCTTTTTAGTTATTTAAAGTCGAAATGGTTATTTGTCGGCTCAGATGTCCTATTAGTCTATAAAACAATTGCAATAAATTTTGCTTTTATTTTTGATCTGCAATATTACTCTGTAAATTCCAATAGCGACTCTGATCGCAATAATTAGTTGTTCTTCCACTACATCCCAAAGCTCTCATGTGAAAAGTCAGTCGAAAGCAAATGATTTAAAAAATTATTAATTGAATGTTAATTGGTTGAAATATAAAGAGCTGTTATCGAAGAGGATTAAATTCACTTTATAAAGACGATAAACAGTTAATGTATGTCAATATCTGAATGCGCCCGAATCACACCTTAAATCTGATGTAAAAGCTTCTATGTTATTTTAGAGGTAAGTGTAAATGAAGTGCAAACTTCGCCAAGTATTCAATTACGAACCGAATTACAACCATTTACTTTTTATTCACAGTTGAAAGTAAAAAAACAAAAAACTTATTAAGTACGAGGAAATTGCCCCAATATAATTTTTAAAGCTAAATATGTTTTATGGCGTCTTCATGAGAATCTAGTAATTCGAATTGTCTTAAACAAAAACAAAACAAGATATATTGAGATGAAACATATTTATATAAATAAAACCTACACATGACCCAATTTTTAAAATTATTTAAAATTTTCTACATAGTAATAATGAAAATGATTAAAAATTAATCAAAAGAAAATTAAAACATAGATTTCTATTTAAAAAGCTTTGTCTGTCCTTTCTGGTCCTGTGGAAATAGTAGTAGCCTTTGACGCTGGCTGCATTTCCTTGCTGTATTGCGCTACTTATTCGTTCAGCGAGGAAAGCACCAGCTCTGGGGTTACCAGTAATATCTACCAGGCGCCAATTTCAATAATTAATTTACCCGTGCACTTGAAGCTGGCCCAAGAGTCTCTCCTCCAAAGAGAACAAAATCAAGGAGGAAGTATCTTATATTTGAGCCGTTTATTATTTTCCGCATGCTCTGCGGCTGCGCCAGGTTTTTGGTTGTCTGAGGGATGTGAGACTGGGCAAACACGTGCACACAAGTAGCATCCCGTCCCATCTTCCAAGGGATCAAAGACATCCGGCCGCTTGCCATCGTCTCTAGCGATACAAGGAGACATCAAAACGAGAGAAGCAGCGAGCCGCTTGCCATCGTCTCTAGCTATATAAGGAGACTTCAAAACTAGAGAGGGAGCGACCTCGGAGCCTCTCTAACATGGCCTTTTGGGAACTATTCGATATGCCTTTGTGGGTAAAATGTGGTTGTTCTTCGCTAAAAATCAAATGTATGTTTAATAAAACTCTTTGCTTGGTGTCAACTAGCTTTAAATGTTTACAACACGAGCTTATAACTAACACAACATTAGGGATAGTGGGGTTGCGACGACAGCAAAAAACTGACTTGGCTTATTTAAGCGTTCTTAAACAAGTTAAGTGTTACTTTTAAGTATTACTATCTAAGTGTTATTTCAATAAAAGTCGATCTTTTGGATATTATCGGAAACAAGAATGTTGTAAAAATTTACGAGTGTGAGAAAAACTATATGGCGCATTTTAGCTTCGTGTGCGATAATTGCTAACATTCATTAATAATTATTAACTAAAATAATTATGTAATATAAAATAAGTTTGTTTTTGTTTCATTATAATGGCAACACTAAGGAATATCGTAGACATTTACAGGTTTACAGATGTCAATCTGCCAAAGTCAATTTGACAGTAGTGCATAGAATCGATCGATTTAGTAAAGATGTAGGACGATGGTAATGACACAATTTTTCAATTATTAATCGCGTTGAATCTGGGACATTTACAATACGCCACTAATATCAGGTAACATAATCAGCTTCGAAATGTTATTCCTATGTATTTATACATAACAAAGTATTCTAAGATCAAGCCTCTACTGAATTAGGGAAAATCACCAAATCTATTTCCTAAGTCCTATGCCTATTAATTTGTATACTAAGATAATGTTAAAACGATTTATCATCCTTACCGTGATCTTGAAAGGAATTATCAACATAATGAAATTTCTGTACAAACGACTACTTTGAAAGTCGGGCTCAGGAGATTTAAATCTGCCCTCTAGGCTTTTATCCTGTTATTTACAACAAGATTCTGGTATCTTGATACCGCGTAACATATTATTTGGTTACCGAATCTTACATAAAATTCTTTTTATATGGCATTCCTACAATGGAATTTGCTTACTGTAAATATTGGGATTCTAGAACTCACTAAAAATCTCCTATTCTTTCTCTTTTAAATTAAAAATATCTTACGCGCAGTTTCGTTATATTTCTGTCAATTTAAATAAAACCCTGATCAATGATAAAACTAAAACTTCTTTAGGAACTAAACATGAGAGTGGTATGAATCGTCAACGAAATAGTTATTTGGGAATTTTTTTACGTCTTTCTCTAGCTTTGTTTCTTTTCTATTTAAGATTTATTGTATAAGACTAAAAGCGCATATTTATTTACAGAATTGTATGGGCCAAATATCAACAAAAAGTATTATATAATTAAGCCATCTTTACAATATCCACAGAAAACTTCTAGCTATCCATTAATTTTCTCCCTTATGTTATAGTATTTTCACCAATTAATTCACAAATAGGTTGGTCTACGGCGAAGAGTCAAACAAAGTATTAAGCTGCGAGAGTTGGGAATGGAAACACGTTGACGCTGGACTTGGCTAGTCGAATGCACAACCAAAAGATTGTGTTTCCGGCTGCGGCGATTATTCTCTGGAACGTTCTTCATTACGCTTAAACAAAATTTCATCAAAGCTAACCCCTTCAAACATTCCTACAAAGTTCTAGTGTACCATACTCTTAAACCCCCATCAATTGGTAGGGTAGTAGGAACTTAGTAGTAAGTAACAAAATAAATTGTACCTTCTTTTATATAAGTTTCTTGTTCTTATGCACACTCTCTGTTCTCTCTGCATCAGTGGTTAGAGGATTGTTTGGATCAACAGCTGTTTGAGTTTGAGCTTGAGGCAGTCGTGTCGTTCCACAACTGAGCGTTTTTTAAGCCGGATTTTGCCGCGTGGAAACAGCTGCCCACTGAAGTAATTCAAAACCAATTCTACTTCGGCTGGGTCAAGAAAAGAGCGTACTAATTATTCAAGGCCGGCAAGTCACTGGCAAGTTTCTGGCATTGAGAGTGTCCATGGGCGGAGTTATCACTAAAGATCAGGTTAGACTTCTGCCCGTTTGCCCTCTTTTTTATACATAAAAAGGCAGCGTTTTCCAAAGTTATACCAAGATTATAATTAATAAAAAAATACATTTTATTTGTAAACATTGCATTCGTTAGACACACACAATCATGCGGAAAACTCAGTGAATTACTCTCGTGGAAAATATTTATAAAAAAGAGGAAATGTTTATTGTGTCCTATTTTCAGGTAATGTTGAAATAAAAACACGACGCACAGACTAATGTATGCAACCTTTTAGCCTGTACATGCCAAGTGAATATAATACGAGATTTTTTATCAAATGAAATTATGAAGCGAAATGATGGAAATAAAGACACAAAGGAAATATTATCCTTTAATAAACATGTATCTGAGCAATTTCAGTTAATTAGCATTAATTACGTTTACTATAAAATTCTACAAACAAAGATGCATGTAATATTTTTTAGGATTATATAAAATTATATTAAAAATGTTTTAATATTGTAAATTATATTTTTGAAGTGAAACTTCTTTAGGCGTAAGAGAGTAAAATTTTTACGGATGAAACGTCACAAAGATGTGCAGCGTTTTTGCCGAAGAAAAGGTAGAGATTGCAAAACAGAGATCGAGAAAAAATTACACGTATTGTATACATTAGATCTTTAGATGGAAATTCTGTCGCATAACGTCTTGTGTAGTAAACTCAGATTTTTTATTTTTTATATTATCATTAGCACACATTACAGTGTGGTAACTTTGTGAATATAGATATACAAATACATGGAGTTCTCATATACTGGTACATGATTATCTATTGGAGCTTTTACCTTAGTCATAACTAATTTACAAAGAAGTTTAACTTCAGACGTGTACTTAGTACGCACGCACTTTTTTCATATATTACACGGGGCAAACGGGCACTAGACTTACTTGATGTAAAGTAATACACTTGCATTGCCAGAAGGCTTAGGAAATAGTATGCACTTTTCTTGAAGGACACAATTTAGTAAAAAACTGTTTTTTAGCCCTCTTTAATAAAATACAATTACATTACAGTAATACCTATGTAACCATAAATATCTTATTCGTATTTCAACTTTATACTGAAGAATCACTCTATCACTTTTTAGGCTGTACCTACCAATCTGAGTGGAAAAGCCTCTAAGCAAAATAAGTCTCCTAAACATCGACAAATCTCAACTTTTCAAATTACAAAAATTAAGTGACTTTCATATGCATGGGGCGCGGAATGCAAAACTGCATATGTAGATATTTGCATCTCTTTCTCATTATAATAAGCTGTTATGTTATTTGAAAATGGAAAGCGAAAATGAGACCTAATAGAGACGAGATGTACCTATCCATAGGTTAAAAACAGAAAGATAGTAATCATCATAAATCTTTAATATAATTCAAATTTCAATTTCAAAAATTCTTTATTCAATGTTCAACAACAATTAATAGTGCTACATGTTCATTGTACATTATTGTGTTGCCATTTAATATAATTAGTGTTGCCCACGACTTCGACTATATAGAAATATGCCCGTCGGAAAATGTGATGAGCACTTATGTTCTAAGTTATGTGGGATCGAGCGTATTCCATACTATATTTTAATTTTATATAGATTTTTCAACTCAAGAAAGATTGAAACAGGAAAGATTCTATGATATGTTCTCAATTTTTAAATCAAGAAATTTTTTATTGTAAATACATATGTAATAAATTATATTGCATTATCTCTCGCAGTCTTTCTAGTTAGAGTTTTTTTGTAATATAACAAAATATTATAACTTATATGCAATTTATGTCATTATTATAGCAAATTTACTTTATGCGGAATAAATCCTTGTATCATAAAACATGAACTTCAATAAAAACATAAATGTATAACGTCAAATCAATATTACATACAGGAAAAATAATAGTTTATGTTGATATTACAAATTTATTAGTTATTACTGAGATAGGTAGGTAAAGCTAACAAATGTCAAAATCGTAACCAAATTATGCATAAAATGTTAATGAATAGTTAAGTTAATTTCAAATCTAAAACTTGCTTTAAAAGTAATGAATGCAAGTTTTATATTTAGGCTCTACGGAGAACCTAAGTTCTCGTAAGGTACACATATATAGTAATAATGATCTTTAGAAATAGGAATCCAGGCTGGACGACATCTTTTTTGCGCGAAAAAAGCCTGTTTAAAGTTTCACCGGTTGCTAACGCTTCGCCTCCACGTATTTGCAATGCCGGTTGCCGCTTAGTCAAGTGTGAACATAGGAGCGTATAGCGCATGCTCCGAACTCAACGGCCCGCCTCGCGCGGCGCTCTAACTTGTTGATTGTTCACTCACTTCACGCCAGTCTCTCGCGAACGATGCGCTGGGCGGTCGTGTCGCACATAGCGCTCACTAAATATCAAGTTCGAAATTCTTTTACGAAAGTATGTAAAGTTTTAAAACAAAAACTTGTGTACAAATATCGCAAAGTTCGTGCCGGTTAGTGCGTTTATACGTAAAAACGACACAAATAAGTAGTTTTAAGTTATTGAAACTTAATAGGCTTACTCGTTATACCTGCATGCTTCGTCCCACGACTCGTGCGAAGCGGTTACCTTTATTGGATAAACGAACATTTTTCAAATGGATGTGTTTTTGTATTATGTGATAGTGTGCGTGATATGTGTAAATAAAGGACTTCATGAGTGCATTGCTAAGTCTGTGTCCAGGTATTTACTCTAGTGTCGTGCTTAAAATTGTCAACTTAAGAAAATGTATTTCTGCGGAGGAGAGAGGGGAATGTTCGTTGCGCTGTTGGTCGGCTCGCTGGCATTGGCGTCAGCTCAGTACACTAAAGGTGGGTAAAAACGACTTTCTTACCTGTTTGTACGCACTACGCTAGGTAACCCCGACCCTGTCTTGCTTTGTTCTATCGCGCATTGTTCACTTCCCGGAACATTCAAATTTTGAGCTACCTGTCACCGATGACATCATTTTTACTTAGAAATGAAAACGTGTTCAATGATCGGTATTGTTACCGTTCCTAAAACCTACCTATTGTATGGCTTATCGAAGTAATAATGTAAATAATATTATTTCGTTCTCATTTCTGATTAGGTGCGATATAATTCTCCTATTTATTATTATATATTATTATTCATGTTCGTAATTTAAATCTAGCTTGCCTAGATAATATTATTGCAATCTGTTTATTTCTATTACGTATTTTAAGTTCTCAGTGTAGACAAATGTAAATACTGATAATTTTTATAGGTTATCATTATTTACCGTGAGCAAAGTTTTAAGTCTCGCGTTCTTTATTTTATTTCACAATAATAATACACTAAAAACATAATTAATACTTATTTTAGTTGCTTGTATATTATGCTAGTAAATGTAGTAAATTTGATTGCTACTATTTACCATATTGACCCAATAATTGTAGGTTGTAGGTATCTTATATCTAATCTAGAGCATAATACCTTATCATAGTACAGTTCGGAGAATGCTAGAATGTGATACCTCCTACTAATGGCACTCCTCGCATTCTATTACGTTTAAAACAATAGGAGGAAACACGATAGGTCCTGGGTACGTATTGACAATGGCCTGCAAACAGATCCGTTGTATGGTCAGGTAACACATAACGACCACCATATTTAGATGTTAGAACTAGTTCTTAGTACCAATTTAGGTTTGGAAGTAATTCAAATTGGTAATGTGAGCCATTACATTATACAATTATATTAAAATCAAAGAAAAAGTAAGATTATCTCTGTGGTTATTATACATCAGAAAATATTAAATACGTGATATTTTGTTACTTAACAAATTATTTATGTCCTGATGAAGAACTTTTTTTAGTATTTCCTATAAAATAAGTAAATGAATATGTTGACTCAGTGACTACGTGTGAATCTGATTCCTGAGTTCGTAAATTCTATCCCTGTGCACCAAGGGACTTTATTCCTATTTGCGCATTTAACAGTCGCTGGAACTGTGAAGGGAAACATCATGGGGAAACCGGCTTGCCTTAGAGCTATAAAAAGTCGACGGCGTGCATCAGGCACAGGGAGCTGATCACCTACTTGCCTATTAGATTGACCAATGCTCATGGAACAGATTTAGAAATCGGAGATCCAGATTCAAGTTAGGGTTGTAGCGTAAAGATGTTTTTAATATTAAGTGAATGTGTATATGCGTGACAAGTAATAGATTTTTTAAATGTGTCAAAAATGTGGTTTTCGATTGTTGAATCAAGCTTTTTGATATCAATATGAGTTTATATTAGAATTTTAATATAATATATAACGGGTATGGGCCATTTGGAAGTAACTGTTTATATTTTATAAATAATGGCGGAAGATGTTAAAACAAAACTACTTGTAGGTAATGTTAATGATTTTTTTTAAATAATTCTCACTTTAAAAATTGTAACAATTATTGATGATTTATATAATTATCTATGAATTTTTTTCTGACTTTCACCAAGAAATTTGTACAATTTGCTTACAAGTTGAGAGTCATTTACCCCAGCGAAAGGTGATCGTGACCACGACACCCATTGTTTCTTGCAATTGTTTAAGTTCAACCGGTTTTGCAGAAACATACATCCGAAAATAGTCTGTAATTATATTGGAATTAAAATTGATATCCTGTACTCCACTTCGCTCCAATTGACCAGTTACGGAATCAGCTTCACATTTAATTTCACAGAATAATTAAGTTGGTAAAAGTAAATTTTGTAATATACTTACTTAAACCGATTTATTTTGTATATATTATGACACTACAAGAAATAGATAATATATCTGATTAGATGTGAATAAAAAATACTTTGCATGAGCTAGTCATTGTTGTTAAGCGTTAAGACGAACCTAAAGATAGAAAAAAGTAATATAAAAATGTGAAATACTGCGGAACTTATTATATGTATATATATATAAGTAAATAAACAAAAACGTGTGCAACAGTCCTGTCGTATAAGTCTTAAATTGCAGACAAAACATTCAACTTAAATATTGTTTGTTCACGTATTGTCTGCATACTTTAAGATTGTGTAAAATAAAAATATCTAATAGATTTGCATAGTTTTAAGTAGGTAGCTAGTATAGGTCAAGGAGAAAATGTTCAGAGAATATGCTGATTTTATAATACCTTGCTGAATCAACTAGGTCGGTGTCAAGAAATGGTTCTAGAATATACTTAAATGTTATAGCTTCCTTTAAATTTTTGTTGAATTGAAAAAGTTGGTCCAGCTCACCAAATCTAAAATTCTATTTGTAATTAAAGTTACACTGTCCGTAACCATTCAGTGGAGTTTAAAGACGGTCTCAGGTTCATATTTCAAAAATTTCCTTTATCGTATATATTTCTTCTATGTCTTAACAAGTCGATTACTAAGCCTCTTCCCAATCCGGACCATGACTCCCGTACCTCACAATCCACTACGTGTACTTAGTGCTAAGGGTAGACTCTGAATTTCGCCATAAGTTTTGCTTTCCTTTCCAAGTTCACGTCCGTACTTGTGTGCGCAATATTGAAAGAAAAATCTGAAGCACTATATATAACTATGGAGCACACATCTGTCTTATTTTTGTAAGGAAATGCGTTGCGCATTCGCTGACTTGGCGGGAATGTCTTTAGTGGAGGGAGGGTTATGTAGAACTCGTTCCTGTTCCTACTGAATCCCCACGGCAACCAGCGATTTTTAGTTTACGCAAAACTTACGACGCCGGAAAATTTTCATAAATAAAATCATATACACAAACTAGGTTTAAGTTCGCCTGACGTAAAGGAAAACGTAACATTTCTCGTAATAACCTACTTTGAAACAATTTCTTCGTTACGAAAGCGAAAACAAAGCTAAATCTTGTTAAAACTCTTGTAATGGCCTATTAATTTTCTAGACTTGTGAAGTGGGAGCCAAATTCTTGGTGCAGTGCGGCTTGGCGTGTCGATGCGTTAGGAAATTGAAAGGAATTCTATTTCAGACTTTAGTTTGGCGAAAAAATTATCACTTGGTACATTAGATTTGTAACTTTGCTTTCAATTATGTTGTGTAGTAACTATTCTGTTAAGTTCACTTTAGTGATATACAGTTTTAGTTATTAAAAACAACTTGCCTAAAAACATAAATTTGGCACAAAACGTTCAACAGGATAGCCCTGAATATAACAGGATAACATAATTTTCAGACGAGAACAAAGTACTTACTTTTTAATTTCTTTAAATATGATTAAAAATTAAGTCTAATAAGAGATAAGGAGAAATGCATCCTACATCAATATATTGTAGAATTTGTTAATGTTCTCTTATTAATCCTTTTTGGCTCTACCGTTTAATAATAGCAGAATTGTAAATATGTGCTTTAAATCTCTAACATATAAATAAAATCGTGTTAAAATTTTACAAACATTTAAACTTCAATTTTTTTTTAATATTCATTTAGACAGTACTCGTAAAAATGTGAATGGAACATCCAAAAATTGAAAATGTATTCCGATTAAGTTGTTAAAGTGGCTTTTAACTAGAGTACATGTTTTTATGTCCATCAAACGAGGGTTGTAACCCTTATCTGGTAACATGTAGGCGGCATGACATGAAGTTTTTGCCCAACAACCAACAAAATAATCATTAATATGTATGTCTTTAGTACATTTTGGTATAGATACTTATATTATACGAATAGACTAGGTACGAACCTAGACTGATGGCGTAGCTTTGCTCTTTCGCGAATTTTGTAAACGCTTTTGACACTCATAAGCATGTCCTAAGACCCATCTTAACTGAATAAACGAATTTTCATTTTAATTCACTGTTCCTGCTGGCATTTATCTTTATATTATGATATCGCATATATGGTTAGCACTGCCAGGGGAGATTAAGAAACGAGACAGGGCTGACGTCAAATTCTTTTCGTAGTAAATTTATTGGATTTTAATATATAGTCCTTGCACGAAATCTTGTTTCTCAATCTCACGCCACGAGGTTTGTGAATCCTTAATACTGAGGTGGTGACAGCCTTGATGAAACAAAAGTGATTTGTTCCCCACGTAGCCATCGTTTATAAAATAACTTTATCTGCCGAAAAAATTGGATTATCTTATTATATATAAATTATGTCACGTTGTTTGGACTCCTATACTATCGAACCTTAAATTATAGGATAGCTTACATTGCGGGTATAAATTGTATACCCGCAATATTATTTTATTGCAAATATTTGTTAAATATTTGATACAATTTTAACAGATTGTGCTGTGTTAAAAGTACCAACGTTTCACATAAGCTATATACCTTTCACATAAGTTCTCCTACAGTTTCCCTTGAATAGTTTACTACTATGTAATATAACGAGTCTGCTAGTATGTATTGATAATAATAATAATATAACTTGTTTTACAAATTATCCAGAAACCTTTAAGTTAAAGGTTAACCTATAAGTTAAGCTTAATTTATGCAGGTTATATTAAATTGACGAAATTATGTTATTAATGGATCTGAACTGCATTTTTAAATTATTCAGTACTGAAATGATTTAAACAAGTTTTCGCCCTACATTTGAGTTCTGTATCAACAATCTAAACGAACTTTGCCAAAGTTTAAAAGTTCAAAATAAAAGTTAAACGTTTGAATAAGTTTCTGCTTTAATATTTTTCATCTTACAAAAGTGTAATGAGTAATATTTTATGATTTAACATTTAGTTTTTTAATAAGTACAATACATAGTTAAGCTGAAAGTTGATCAACATGAATTTCTGAACGCTTCACAAATATAAATAGGTTTTACTTCACTCACGTAATAAGTACGGTAGCGATTATGTAAATCGCTTTTAGCCAAAGATGTTGGTGTCTTTCTACAACTATGCGTTTTTTAAGGCAGTTTTTGCCCCACACTACCACTATGTGGACCCAACTGCCCACTGAAACTTCAGTACTACTTTTTGAACCAATTTGACCTAGAGTCCTTCAAGAAAAGAGCGTAACTTAAACGGCTGGCAAAGCACGCTGGTCCTCCGGCATTGTAACCATGGGCGACAGCATCACTTTACATCTGATGAGCCTCCTGCCTCCTGTTCTATAAAAAAAAGGAAAATTAAGTCATTAACATTAATTTGATCAACTCTCATGTGAAAACAACGTTAATAGATTTGTAGTATACTATGTTTATGTAATAACCGCAGTGTACAAAACATGAATGTGCAACAGTATGTAATTACAATGAAAACAATGCCAAGGTACACAAGACCACATAACAGAATGCTAACATACACTTTGTGAATCACTCACCACATGAATAAATATAATTTATGTACCAGCATATATATTGAGGCCACTAGGTTTGTTTTTGTATCATTCCGCTTGTTTCCACTCGTATAGTCTATTAATCGTTGCATACTTAAACAGTAGTGTAATTGCGTTTACTTTGATAAACTGTTCAGAGGGAATCTAGGCCTCGATGATCAAAATTGTAATCAACAAGTACGGTTCTAATATACATTATAAAAAAAAACAGTGGCGTTACAACCTCTTTAGGTCTTGGCCTCAGATTTCTGAATCTGTTTCATGATTATTTTTTAAATCTAATAGGCAACTAGGTGATCACAGCCTCCAGTGCCTGACACACGTTGTCGACAGACATGTCGGTTTCCATCAACATACATCAACATAGAAAAAAAGTCCATTAGTGCCGGGGATCGAACCTACGACCTCGGGTATGAGAGTCGCACGCTGAAGCCACTAGGCCAACACTGCTCATACAGGGTGTCCCGTGGCAGATTTAGGATACTCTCCAAAGATTCCGTGAGTGTGTACGTCGCGATGGAAAACATTTGGACGGAGTGATATTCAAAAAATAAAATCCGCATGTCTCGTCTTTCTTTTTATGATAAATATATGTATATTCTAAGATAATAATATCGTTTAATTTAATTAAGAAATCCGAAATCTGCCACGGGACACCCTGTATATACATTATAGATAAAGTACCTACTGCCTTTTCCAAAAAAGCAATGATCACAGTATACAAAGGTATTTCGTGATAAGTTGTAATTGTTTTATTCCCAAGTTGTTGGCTTAAATTATTCATGCATTATAGTAATTTTTCTTTATCGACAGATCTCCGTATTTGTTTGTTTCATACTTGCTACTCATGCTTCTAAATAGTCAATTTTGTTACAACAGCTCTCATTTTGAAGAAAAATTCACACTGGCCAGTTAAACATGTTCAAGTAGCAGCAATAATAATTTCCTGTCTCACAATAACCCATTCATTACCCTTAATTTATACACCTCATTCGAACGGCGCTCATTGCACAGTGCACAATGCTGACTCAAAGGTGGCAAGGTTAAAAGCCGATAAACTGAGGGAGCGATGGTTACAAGTCTGCGCCCGCGCTTAGCTGTGGGTGCCATTGCGATGACGTCATTGAACCGGATTGGTGACGCTGACCTTAGAAAGCGAATGCCTTTAGGGATTTGTTGTATGGAGTGACTTCTTTTGGACATATTAACAGTTCTTCGTGGTAGGTCCTTTGTATTTGTAAATCCGTTCTACTGACCATATGCAAAATCCTGTTAATATTCGATGACGGCTGTATAAATTATTGCGTAAGTAACTGTTATTATCGTGACACCTTAAATCAATGCAGTTACACCCTAAACTACTGAATTTTTAACGCTGATTATTTTTATTTTCTTATAGAACAGGAGGCAAACGGGCTGACCTGATGTTAAGTGATACCGCCGCCCATGGACACTCTCAATGCCAGAGGGCTGCGAGTGCGTTGCCGGTCTTTTAATAATTGGTACGCTCTTTTCTTGAAGGGCCCTAAGTCGAATTGGTTCGGAAATACTTCCGTGGGCAGCTGGTTCCACAAAGAGGTGGTGCGCGGTAAAAACTGCCTAGAAAAACGCGCAGTTGTGGAACGGCGGACGTCGAGGTGTACGGGTGGAATTTCGTATTCTGCCTCGACGTCCGATGATGAACATGAATTACATAATTAATAATCTTATGTAATTTACGTTTAACAATGAACCGGTGTTATGCGAGCATCCTATTTTATATTCACACGAGCGGCTGTCTAAATAATTCATTTATAATACATATAATATTAAAATAATCGTTAAATCAAATTAACACTCAGCTACTTCATGCATCAATACTTTCAGGTCGACAAGGGTGGGGTTACTGTTATCATATTGATAACAAAATCGGATCGTAGATTAAATGCACTGTTTGCATTAAAACGGTCACTTATTATATAAAATTGAAGTGATTTGACATAGTACAAATTGAAAAAACGGATATACAGTCATATTGTATACTTGTTATAACGACATCGTAAGGACTACTCATATTTGGTCGTAAAAACCGATAGACGTAACAGCCAATGACGTTATTATTAATTACCTAATTCAATAGAATTCAGCCGGGACCTTTGATTTTTGTCAATATAACCGGTATGTTTTTTTTAAACGATGTCGTCGTTAACAATTTTGCGATATAGCGATTCATGGCGAATTTAAAGCCAACAGTTTAATTAAAAATCCTATCGAGAGTGTCCTAAATTACGAAGTAAACTTGTATTAATTAATATTTGATTTACAAATGTATTTGAAAATTATTAGTATAAATTCTAACTGTAACAACAAGGCTTGAGGAAGTTTCAGTCTGCGGTGCTGCGGCTGGTCTAGTTTGTTAGTATTGAACCACCCGTTCCTTTCTCTCGTGTTTACATCTAAAAGTATTAATTTATTTAATATATATTATAGGTACACTACTGTTATTTTTATCGCATATATTCTAACAAATTAAATAATAAAAAAACATCCATACTAAGTCTAAAATAAATTAGATCTATACTTTCTTACTTACTTAGCGATGGCGATATAAATTGTTTTATGCAAGCTATATATAGTCCATGTCTACGCTAATTCCATAGCGGACATATGCTATATAATTTAAAATATTGCTTAATAATTCGATGCAATATGCCAAGTCGTTACTATGTGATATTTAATAATCTTATCTATGAATAATTAAATAATTGATAGTACAATGTTCACACCTTGTTGACAAATAAATTTAGCATATTTAGCTAATTTTACAATAAGTTATTACAGACAATATTATCATATCATATATGTATAACTTATATTTCCATACAACGTAGGTTTATTAAGTCAAATGAAATTGAAATATCAATGGCCATAGATACGTTTCGATATTCCGTATTTTTCTAAGGTAAGTGAGTTGAGAGGGTAATTTAATCATGCCAATATCGTGGTAGGGGCTGTCAAGTTAAGTAGGAGTCTAATGGAAATCTTATGTAGCGATACACTTCTAGTAGGTACCTTGTGAGTATAGCATCGATAATCGTAGTACTATATAGTTGCTCTTTTGATCATTATTTACTTAATAAGACCCATGCTTAGAGGAAGGAGGCTTTGATAGTATCAGATCGAAAATATAAATAGTTTATTCTTGTATCTTAAGATGTTATGCATGAGTGAACATTTTGTTTTTCGTATCTATAACATACGGAAAATATTATTATAAACTAAGTAAATAAGAATGGAGAACTTATAATTGTTAAAAATAAATGTAGAATAGAAAATACTCCGGTTTACGTTTTGCTCAGTAAATATACTATTCATTTGAAAAATATGACTTATATTATAATTGAAAAGGATTTTATAATCAGTAATTAAATCCACGATTCTTTGACTGAAACACATTTACAAACTGCTTCAATCTATGTATGTAATACAAATAAATTAAATATAGGAAAATTACAAATAAAATAACAAAATAAATCCCACTTAGTAATCGTTGATTGCGTGTTAATCTTGAAATTTCGAATCTAACTTGTAATTATTTTAATGAACTGAAAGTCGTGACTGATATCAAAGTTAGTTTAACAAGATTAAAAGGTAAGATATACTTTGGTTAAATAAGTGGTTAAAAATCGTATCAAATTATATCCACTTGAAATCAACATTAAATTTTATCGAACCTACTTGGAAAGAGAAAATACTAAATGTTTTTCTAAATGGTAATTGCAATTTGTAGAGTTGATTTTTAATCTGAATTTTTATACTGCAATATTATTTGTGATTTTTATGTTTAATTGAAAATTGTAATTAATTATTATTGACAATTATTGAATAAGATTATCATTACTTACTTAATTTAAAATTTTAATCTGAATTTTTATACTGCAATATTATTTATGATTTTTATGTTTAATTGAAAATGGCATTTAATTATTAGTGACAATTATTAAATAAGATTATCATTAATGAGAACAACATTTAAAATGGGTTTTTGTCAACATATAAACAGTGTCTCTTAACTTGTATCAAACAAGAGTCGCTCATTTCCACATCTCTGCACATGTGCTTGCGCATCTCAGTTACCCAATAAAACTAGACTTATTTGGATAATGATATTGCCGAGCTGTATATTATCACTATAAGCTTAACTATGAAGGTAATCATTTATTAAAGAAGCAATTTCCCATGTAATTGATTTTCCAATATTACTCATTCTTGTCTGCAAGGTTACATCGTAATATGTTATTAAATTTGTACAGGTCGCTGGATTTAATATGAGCGTGGGATTACAGAATCAAATTATTTTTTGTAGGATCACCACAACCTAATAGTCGATGATTTAGAATGTCGAACAAGGATGAGAGATGGTTAATGCATTGTGTGTAATATTTTGCGTCCTATTATTCGAATTGGTTATGAGGATGACACGTAGATGATCTGAGATCTATATGGGCCTTTCTCTACTAACAGGAAAATCATGGTCCAAGCATTTTTTTTTTACTTTGGCTATATTAATGCATAGCTATATTTATTAAAACACATAATATAAAACCTGTTATTTAAGGAGTCAAGCTTAATCAATATTTAGAATCATAATCATTTCATAAATTCGGTCTAAAGGCCACTAAAAACAGTCCTCTGTTATGTCCTAATTCCGGATCGAGTATGAGTCGGTTCGGTTTTTCTAAGTTCTATTTAAAAAAGTAAATCTTTGAACACTATAAAAACATAAAGAATATTTAATGCATGTGAACAAAAAACAATTATTATTTTAGATAATTTTTTAGTACTAAAAACTAGTGTTCGAATTTTGTCCAGACATTTTTTGAACAGTCCTGTGTCATAATTTGAATGTCGCGCCACAAAAATATTAAAGACAATTCTGGTTACATTGCCCTTGAAACCGAACGTTAACAGTGTGAAGTTTGCTCGGTCGCCATGCTAAACAAATCGCCGCCATTTTGCGCAGTGACAACTCCGCGTCAGTATGGTAGCCACGTCTCTGTAGTGTTGAGTGAACATTCCTCTGGTAAGTCTATTTAACGGTGTTTTATGTGTTATAATTATATTTATTTAACAAAAACATTGCTTAGTGTGATAATTTAAAGCTGTTTCAGTGTTATGAAGTAATATTTAAACTGATACGTGGTATGACATTTTTACGTAAAAATAACAGTCCTCTGTGCAACAGTCCTCTGGAAATTTATAACACAGAGGACTGTTCAATGTGGCAGAGGACTGTTTTATTTGACGTCCGTGTATTTTATTAATATTCCTTATAGTCTGCACTAACCTACTGCTTGTCGATAGCCTCTTTATTTCTTAACAAAGGCATGCCACGCTCATTCAGGTCTTGTTTTCTATTATTATGGATTTTGAAATATACAATAATACGTACCTAATAACTACCTGTTTTTAAACCCTACCGTTTTAAATTTAATTTTGAAAGTATACTTTATTGTTTTAGTATTGACGCAATGCCACCAAAGAAACCTAAAATAAAAGAGCAGAAAAGAATTGCTGAAAGGTTAAGATATCAACGGCTAAAAATGACCCTGTAAAAAGAGAGCAATTGAAGGAAAAAGAACGACGAAACTACCAAAGGAAGAAGGAAAAAGGCACAAGAAAGCTAGTTAAAGATATGAGTCGACGTGAACACAAAGCTGTGACTAAAGAGTGGAGAAAGCACTGTGCTACCTATCGCGCAAAAAAAAAGCTTTGAAAGAAATTACAAACAATTTTGTACGACAAAATACGCCCGAATCCGAGGGTTCTCCTCCTCCTCAATGTTCTGTCTCTCCATCAATACTACCTATGAGTCCAGTGAACTATTCAGAGTGGCCATGGCAAAGGTGCCCTGATGGCATTGGAGCGACCTGCAAAAGAACCGCTGATGCCGTCGTCGCTACAGGAGGTGATATTGATAGCTTGGAATCATTTGTAGAGGCCATTCAACAAAGATTTTCCGCAATTACCTTGCTCACAATCGACCATAAAGCCATCCAAGGATTGACAGACGACCTTCAAAATGAAACAGTTAATTTAAAAAGCTTTAATGGCACTCTAAAAATTCATCAAATAAAGGCTGAAATATTAAGAAGTCCTCTGGAATCAGCTCCAAGTTGCGCTAAACTCATAATGAAAAGTTTAAGTTACAATTGTGAAGACGAGTGCCAGCATTTTAATTTAGGAGCGTTATAGTACAAAAACAAGACAAAACTTAACGTAGATGATATTTACACAGACTCTGAAAATTAAAACATGGACAACTCACAGGATCCCACAATGAAGACCGACGACGACGCTGCACTAGCTGGACCTAGTTCAATTAACCAACAGAATTACACCATCGGTGATTACGTCTTGGTTAAATTTCTAGTAAAAAACTAGAAACACTGAATTGCTATGATGCAGTAATTAATAAGATAGATATGGAAGAAGGCGAACTAACAGTAACCTTCTTAAAAATTTGTGATGACAAAGGACACACGTTCAGAGTCGATGAAAATGTTGTTTCTGATGTGTCCTTTGACCAAGTATTAAAGAAGTTGCCAAACCTAGATATTGCCCTAAAAGGGAAACGAATATTTTATTATTTTAATATCTGTGCCTGAGTGTTTTTGAGAAATAAGTCTGCATTGATAAGTAAACAAGGCTGATTCTTAGTACCTAAGCTTAATTTTGATTATAATTATTTTAATTTGTTACTCAGAGAGCTAAACTCGCAATTTCTATATATTTCTATATATATATATATATATATATAAGTATTTCTGTATGTGATACAGTATTTAATAAAGATAATTTATTTGATTACATTTAATAACTAATATTGTGTTTTTATTCATATATAAACATTGACTTAAACTGTTATCTGGGTAGAAAAAACAGTCCTCTGGGTGGCAAAACAGTCCTCTGCCGCGTGTTTTTACTAATTTGCCTATAATTCGAATAAGGGAAAATTACAATGGTTTCTTGTTTGAATGTATTTACATTATAACTATCTATCGACTTAACATATTATATTTTTATTTTTTAGAAAAATAAGGTTAGGACAACTGTCAATAGACAAGTTTCCAGTTAGTAGAGAATGGCCCATATTTATGAGTAGGTAACAATCTTGCTTGGTTGACAAACTAAGACAGGCAAATAAATATTAATTAGATTATACGAGATAATATATATATACTTAAAAATAAGATACACAAAATGCTTATATTATAAAACGAAATTCCAATACTCCGACTAAAAAAACTGTTAATTTAAACTTCTCGATTTCCTATAATACGAAGCTGTCATTAACACGGGAATACTTGAACTTAGTAAATATTTCGAAATTAAACGGTACAAATAACAATAGATCCCGTTAAGAGAATATCCGTATGGGTCCCTCGGGGGTCGTTTCCACGAAGCGAATTGCTCGTTTTAAAAATAAACCCTCTGATTGCTCTTAGTAATCGTTTTACATTCAATATTGCTTAATTTGAATTAAATTGTATGGGTTTGTTATGATTGTAATGTAGACGCATTAATACGTAATACGGTATTTGATTAGAAAACAATATACGAATGGTTTGAAATATAATCTAGTCATTATTAAAAAAAAATATACTAGCTGGCTACTTACGATGTTGGGATGTTTGTAGTTTAAATGATTGTTCTGTAACTAATATAAATATACAACCTTAGTCGTATATAGTACGTAAAACCGGGTTCGATTCTGGGAAAAACATTGATTCGAGTTGAAAAACACTCTTAGCTGATAAAGTAATTTCAGGTTTGAGAAGCTTGAAAATTGTTTTATTTTTTGCGCCTCTTTGTAATAATAAGTACTTAATAATTGTAATAACGACAGCATTTTTAAGAAAAAAAAGTAACGTTCATAGTCAAGATATTATTAACGAAACAGACGCAGAGATTACTTCAATCTTAGAGGTAAATCAAAAGAAATACCGCAATCCAATCCGAAAAAAAAGATTAAACGAAGTTTGTATTTATTTCCCCAGCAATTTATCGTTCCCCAGGGTACCTAAATATGTCAACAGAGCACAATTATATTTCTTGGCGGAAGTCCGATATACTTTTGTTTTGAAATTAAAACCTTGTGCTAAGTTGTTTAAGGGTAAATGAATAGACCAACTTCTAATGAAATTCGAGTCTCGAATAGCTTCATAGTTCTCAACCCCTCAGCGTAATGATTGAATGCTCATATATTTGTTGTCGTGTTCATTCAAAGTGTCACTACAATCAATAGACTTTTTGAGGTTTAAACAACGATGAGGTAAGGCTTTGAAAAAGATTCAGATTTGACTAGGACCAGCATTTAAATAAAGAAGCCCTGAAGTGTTGAAGATTCTTCACTGTCTATGAGTTTATAGTTCGGATCTTTGCCTTGGATTCGAAGAAAAATTAAATGTTGTGATGAGTATTTGTGTATGAAAAATTAATTAAAATGTCCCCGATTTAGGCTAAATATTCCCAATTCAGCAGTTGTCATTTTTGATAAGTTTTAATGTACATCAACATTTTTGTTTAACAACTGGCAGGTAATTTGAATTTAGAAGCGTTTAAGTTTTGTTTTTGTTCTGTGTAAATTGATTGAGCATTAATAGAGTTTAGGCTGCAGTTTACCATAATATATTCTTACACGTTGATACACACTTCAATACTTTCTAGTTGCATATTTTTACCAAACAAAAAATATATAAAGGTACTCAAAACAGTTAATTTTCTATAGAGCTTAAGTGGTCGATACTTAAGTGGAATCGGAGAGAAATAGGTAAGTCCTGATACCAGTTCGCAACACTTGAATGTTTTCTGAACAGTGGATCTTATGAAATTTTGTAGAGGTCTTTTATTAAAAATAGTTATAGCAGAGACTTCAAAAAGCAATAAGCTTCAGAAGGTTACAACTTACAACGTCCCTTATTAAGATTATTTTTTATAATATAATTTTTTTATGAAAAATATTTTACTACCATTTTATGTTTTGAAGTCGGTATCCATTGTTTCATTATTGAAATGAAAATATACAGTTTATTATTTATTGCTTGCTTATAATTATCAGAGCAGTGTTGGCCTAGTGGCTTCAGCGTGCGACTCTCATCCTTGAGGTCGTAGGTTCGATCCCCGGTTCTTCACCAATGGACTTTCTTTCTATGTGCGCATTTAACATTCGCTCGAACGGTGAAGCAACACATCGCATCGTGAGGAAACCGGCTTGCCTTAGACCCAATAAGTGAAGGGCGTGTGCCAGGCACAGAAGGCTGATTACCTACGTGCTTATAAGATTAACAAATTATCATGAAACAGATACAAAAATCTGAGGCCCACATCTAAAAAGGTTGTAGCGGCATTGATTTATTGTATGTATATTTATATCTATTGTATAATTTATAACGTTTAATTTAAAGTATATTGACAATAGTAATATAATATAAACTTTATATATATATTAAGCCATTGGGTATTTAGTGATAAAATTATCAAATGTTTCACTCTACTTTAAAATATATCACTTTCAGAAATCACATTCCGATTCCAAATTAAAAAAAAAACATTTCCACTTGGCCTTCACTCTGTGAACTGTCACAAACGTTTTCACTATAAGATCGAGTCGTAAAATTAAGTGCGGTTTGTCGAGCTGTCACTATTAGCACTAGAGGCGATGATTGCTTATTGTTGCCTACCACAATACCCAATCAATGCTCATTCGTTCACTCAATTGTGAATGAGTTCCGTTAAGTAGAACGAGATACTGCCTCGACCTTTTATTGGTCACGAATTCTGGGTTATTTAGATTCATCTATTCTCTAGAATCCCTTTAGATCATTTTGCTTCGTTTACAGATATTTCGATTTAAAGCGTTTTCTGAGAAATATAAATTATATTATATAACGGCGAGATACTTGTCAGTTTTCCCGCTCTGAACCCTAGGAAACTAGTCAATATGTATTTAGACCTTCCAATTTTTTAAATATAAAACATTGATTTTACTTCGTATGTTTACAAGGTGTGAATATATGGTACCTAGTAGGAAATGGAAATATACAAAATTTTAGTATTAAACTAACCTATGGAATTACATAACATTATGTTAATACTTAGTTTTAAAGTTTAATTTGTTGTTTCGGCGTTATCCTTGCGGGAAACATACTGAAATTTAGTTGAAGCTGTGCTACTGTTAATTAAACGTTGGTATATTTCGTACAGATGCCCTCCTCTGCTGTATTATATAATATATATATACATACAAATAAGTATATTATAATTGATATTTTTTTCTTAAAAATAAAAATGTTTTTACTTAATTTGTTAACTACACTTAACTCCATCCGTTTTTGGCATACGGCGATGGTATTCTATTAATTCCAGTATGGATAATTATGTCGTACTGATATTAGTGCGGTATTTTAAAGAACTATACAGCAATTTGTTGGAAATATCTCGGGATCACGATAGCGATCGCTCTTCAAAGTTACAGAGTACCGATGCTGGTCGGGCAAGCTTATAAACAGATACAGTAAACCAATATAAGAAATTCTTAATGGAAACAACACCACGCCAAATATTCGTAGAAATTTAATTGCCATATTTCAATGTTATTGTGGTTATGTAAATGAAGTTTTTGAGTTAACTGATTGTGCTACAACATGTAATTCTATATTTCTATATATTTAATTAACTGAATTAATCATAATATTTTTTGTTACAGGTAGTACAGTTATAATTCGGATATACGAGTATTTTGTAGTGAGTATTTTCCTGGTTATGACACCAGGAAAAAATACAGCCTCTTTGTGTGTATAAATTGTGATATAAACATATGATGATGATATCAAATCGTTTGACAGTCAAGTACAGGGTACAAGATTTAGAGTGGAGAGAAATTTATTTAATACGAGCAATAGGTACCTCTCTCAATACGATCTCGTGGAAACATGGAAAATCTACTATGTCGGACTATAGATATATTTCTATGATAGAAAAGTTTTATTTTAATTTTCTTAGTATTAAGTAACTTTTTTTATATTATTACTTAGATACCTACTGCAGGAATAATCCAATCATTATATATATTTTACTTTACAATATATCTAATTTTTTTTTATCTATTAACGTAGAATCCGAACTCCGAAAGTAGTACATTTTAAAATTTCTACAGGTATTGAATAATTCTTGATTTCAAGTAGGTAATGAAAGATGTTTTTAATTAGTCCAAGAAGTTTTAGCTTGATTTTTTTATTGTTAAAAATAAAAACAAACATTCAACATGCAAAACTTTCTTCTGCGATATTGGAGAAGAGATTTATTTATAGAATTTCCTTATACACAACATTTAACGTAGTTTTGTTTTGTGGCAGAAAAATAATTTAATGTTCTGGATTTCCCACTCGTGAAAGGCCAACATACAATTGCTCATGGGTAAAACATTCCTTATTTGGATATTTTTGTTCTACCATGAATAGTTTCCACAGAGAACGCGTTGACAGATTTTTTATGGATATTTTTTACACCTTTGGTTATATTATTGTAAGTAGTTTTATTAGGATCCCTTTTGTAATATGTCAGTCTGTAAAGATGCAGTTTTCTAATGGTAAACGAATTTTTGGAATGGGTCGAGTAGTTTTTGTGTGCAATATTACAAGCATACAAACAAAAACACAAATGTTTCCTCTTTATTATGTTAGTATAGAGTACATAGATTATTAAATTTTAAATTCAAATATAACTACCTGTTTTCGTCGAGCTATTCTCAAACTATCAATTCGACAATTTCTCTTAGCCTATGGTGCCACAGATTTATGTTATCAAATTTTTACGCAGATAAACCTTAGCTTCCGTAACCGGGGAGATATCAACAAACGCTGTCATTAAGATATTAATTATCCTTCATAATCACTTTACTCATATAACACATGTGAAAGCACGCGTCATAAAAAACGAATCCAATGAGACAGACGTCTCTGCCATCTGTTTCCTAATTGAGCATCGCTAGACTAATAAAGATGAGTTATGTTCTAAATTATGGTGGCTTGTATTGGCTGTAACGGTCAAGATAATGTTCATCAACAAATTTTGATTATTTAAATATCGAATGTTAATTATGGCAGACAGAGTTTTGCAGTTATTGCTTCCAAATTCAAATTCGTATGTCTTTATTCAATGATTATATTGCAACACGAAAATATTTATAATCTACATTCGTATTACAATGCATAACGTTGACAGCTAACGTAAAGTGGAAAACGGAGACGACACAAATCTAAACAACATAAACTATAGAATTTGAAAAAAAATCTATTAATATTCTGGATGAGTTCGCTTATAAGTGATAACTGTGGCCCACATTGTTATGTAAGTGTTCTCAGTGTCCTAAACAAGTATTTTTGAAGCGGTAAAGCTCTTTACTTTTCAGTACCTTATCATAGTTAAGTATTCCAGCTTTAGGGCTATGCCTTGTGCCCGTGTAACGCCTGTGTTTGACAGCTATTCATAAACAGTGCCCGTTGTTATTCGCGTGTCGTGTTTTTTTCTCCATTCCACGGAATAAATCTCGAACATTTGTTCGGAAAATGGAAGTCTATGTTAGATGGAACAATATGCAATCAAAACGGACCTGATTGCTTTAACCGGATGTTTATGTCGAGTTCTTTTTAATTCAATCCTACATCTTACCTGCTCTCACGTAGATAAATACTAGCGTTTTATCTCTGTTCATATAATTTTCTTTGACGTCAAATGCTTAGCTCATCTCTGAATTCGGTTTTAAATAATGAAGCTTAAACCTTTATCACATCAGATTGCGTCTAATTTGCAAGTAGTTTATTAATATCCAGTGCCAGACACGCCAATTCTTAAATCTCACATGTGACAGTTTCCCGAAGTTTACTACACACTCGGACAAATTCATTGATGGGTCATTCGGTTGTGTAAGTGATACCGCCGCCCATGGCCACTCTCGATGCTAGAGGGCTCGCGAGTGCGTTGCCGGCCTTTTAAGAATTTGTACGCTCTTTTCTTGAAGGACGTCGAATTTGTTCGGAAATACTTCAGTGGACAGCTGGTTCCACAAAGTGGTGGTGCGCGGCAAAAACGCGTTTACCGTTTCATAACTATTATTCCATATAGCATGTAGATATTCTTTAAAATTTTAATCTTCTTTAAAATTCCACATATTGTCAGAAAACTTAGTCGTTGAAAAGTTGTGCGTCTCGAACGGATAAGTCAAAGTCCCTGGAAGCTATTATTTAAATTGAAGAGTAAAGTTTCGCAATTTTCACTCCTTATTTGAGCTGAATTAGAGTCGAGGCGTCAGACTGCATAGAAACTGCAGATTATGTCCACTGTTGGCGATATTAGGTGCTTCTTTAACTATTAAGGTTTGCCAATGTTTAAGGCTTATAAAAATAATCACGCATCTTTAGCCTTCCTTACTGGGAGCTATATTTTTTGCGACATGCATTTTAATATGAGCTATGATATTTAAGACATTGAAGAATAAAGATACCTAGATAAGAACATTTAGTAGAATTAGGGTCTGTTTCACCATGTCCGGACAAGTTCCAAATAAAGTATTTACTACTGAAAGATGAAAAAAGAGAAGCTGTCTAATTAAATTTAAGATTTATTAAAAGATTAAAGATCTATCAAAATTATTAAAAATCGTTACGCCCCTTATGTTTTTATTAATTGCATATACACATATTTATACATTAGAAAATGATGTGCCCTTCGTACCATTTAAGGAATGGGCACTAAAATAAAGACAGCCTTAAATGTAAGACTTAATTGAGGACGAAATTTCAATGACATCATTGTTAATTTAATTGCATATGATGGCTGTCCAAAATTTAAAGATATTACTTTTATTTTTATAACGTATAGGCACTAAGACCTTTCCCATATGTAACACATAAGATTGAGAACAATATTGTTTTCCTTAGTATACTTAATTCCTGAAGCTGGTCGAGTTAGTAACGTCGCAATTTTCTCCATACTGCTCGTGTCTTCGCACAGTCTCAGCGCCTGGATAATTGTCTTGTAAAGGCCTTGACTTGTTCGTTCCCCGACGAGTCCTAAACCTCGCAGTTTATGTCCTCCATTCTACATATGGCAACAATTTTGACTTATTGTTAGATACATATATAGAAAGTCTGCAACTTTAAATTATATTCCCTAACAGCTCTCTTAGAATCCATTATAAAGATTCATTACGAAAAGTTAACTACAGCCATTAAGTAGAACTAATTATATATCCATTCCAAAAAACGTTCTTGCTATGTACTATGCTTCCTTGTTTTAGTAATAATATTCCTCTGCTTTTGACGTGATTTGACATTGTTAAAGGTGTAGCTTTGTATGAAATATATCCAATTAAGTATATTTAGCAAAACTAAACGACCAAAATGAAAAACGATTTTCTTTGATGTAGTTTCTCTTACAGTTTTGCTAAAATAGTCAAAACCTGTTATAACGACATCGAAACGATTCATTGTTAGTCGTGAAAATACGTAAGTAGCTTATACACTAGAATTCGGCCTGCCCTTTGATTTTGGTCAATATAACCAGTATTGTATTCTATACGATGTCGTAGTATACGGTTTTGACTGTTTTTCTAAAAACATCGATTTGTAAGGTCCGTCTTTTACTTCATGGTTTATTCCTGTAAGTTTAGGGCAAACAAAAATGGGGCTACGCGATTTTAAATCGAAAAACTAATCTTATTAAACAGTAATCAAACATAAGTTGAATTTTTCGTTGAATTAGTAGTAAAAAGTTATTTCCAAGTCAAGGTTGATCTTGGTACTCATCATACACCGAATTACCCTTTATTGGGGTGAAGTGGAATTCTATTAAACTCATCTTGAGTTCGTGGCATTTTAACAAGTTTGGAGGGCTATTTAGCGAGAGGTATTCTGAAAGTTTCCAACTAGGTATCAAAGTTCGTTCAAACATCGGGATTTTATGCGCAGGAGCGTTTAGTTTTGCTGTTTTGTTTGTAACACCCACATGTGACAGGTTATTACTAGGGCTTGTACTTTAAGGCCCTATCCCATCACGAATTTCTGTGTCAATTAGTTATGTAAAATATTAAATTAATGTAATTGTGTCAATTTTTTTTTCTTAAAAGAATTACTTGGCTTGCGATAAAATATATCGTGTAAATTTCATGATTTTGAATATTTTATGAGAGTGTCCATGGTGTCCATATCACTTAACAGCAAGTGAGCCTACTGCCCGTTTGCCCCCTGTTCTGTAAAAAAAATCATCTACCCACCTACGATTTATCTTACAATGTAAATTAAATTGGTAGAAGTTTGATGACGCTGAAGACATTTCAATAAATATATATCGATCATTAGTTAGATTCTAAACGAAGCCTTTGGAATTACTTGACTATACGAAAACTTTGGTATTAATATGAAGTTTAATGTATAGTCTTTAATGCGTTAGAAGTAACAATTTAGCTCTTTTATGAGCACTTTCTACTTTGTTCTCAGCTTATTGTTGTTAAGAACATGAAAGTTGTGTATTATGTTAGTTTTTCAATAGTTTCTTGTTTGATATATTAAATGTATGCAAGTGATGGTAAATTGAATTATGTACTTAGAATATAATTATAAGTTATAATCGTTTTTAATGAAAGTAGATAGGATATTGATTTTCTTTGTTATCCTAGTCGTCATACTTGAATTGGCGAATTGGGTGATAAATTGTATACAGTATATTAAATATGAAAATTTATTTAAGTAATTTTTTTACACATTTTCTAAATAAATTTAATATTTTATTTAAATATGTATATATAGTCCGGTACAATTAAAAGGTAATGTTATTATTAATTCCCTTCGCTTGTGAGTATATAACCGCTAATCACTTAGTTCTAAAATATTCCCATATAAATATTAAAACATCGATAGGTCTTCAAGTAAACCAACACTCAAAACAGATTGAAAGCCATTGTAAAAAGTTATTAAGCCGGGGGCTGTAGTGGTCCTTGAAACGACCAATTACGAAGAGGCTGGGACCATCTGTTGGGGTACAAAAACCCGATAATATTGGGTGCGCTCAACCTAATGGACGCTGCATTTTATCCGACTGCGCGGAGAAGGATTTTTTCTTTGCATTTGCTACTGTTTTGTTTATAAGAGCCAAGTGATTTATTTACTGACCTACTTAAAAACATACATTTTGAAATTTAACCTTAATATTTAATGTTTAAATATACAGTCAAAATCTGTTATAACAATACGTGGACTCAAGAAAATAGTAATAATACTATTTATACTGAAATAATGACACCTATGATTTCGGTCAATGTAATTTGTGTGTCTATACGATGTCGTTAAAGGTTTAGACGTAATATACAATATGTAAAAATATAAAATTTTCATGTAAGATAATTTCCCAGCGACGACAAAAATATTGTGTTAGATGACACTTTTTACTTATAATAATGTGATGTCACGCGAAGTGCGCATCACACGCACGTTTTGAGACAAATGATACCTCAAATTCAGCTACTTAAATTGTAAAATGGTATGTATCACATTAGAAATCATAATACATTTCTAATGGTTCTTATGTTGGAAGGAGTCAAAGAATGATGTATGTGATGCTTACTTGATACTGTTGATGTTATATTATTTACTAGTGACCCGCCCCAGCTTCGCACGGGTGCAATGCTGATGAAAAGCAGGTTTTCATTATGTATTGTTATTTCCGTCGCTGGAAAGCTCCGATAATATACGCGACATATACCATATAGACATATACGGTACATGTCGGACAGACATCACGGACTTTTCTGTAGACCTTTTCAATGTGTAAAATACTTAGTACATTATTTTGATAAAACTCGTAGGGTTCAGCCTGCGTTTGCAATGTAAGCGGAAAAAATGTAATTATTTACGACATCACAGTAGAAACCTCAAAAATAACAGAACTTCTCCACTATTTAATGGATGTTATTATACATATAAACATTCCTCTTGAATCACTCTATCTATTAAAAAAAACCGCATCAAAATCCGTTGCGTAGTTTCAAAGATTTAAGCATACAAAGGGACATAGGGACAGAGAAAGTGACTTTGTTTTATACTATGTAGTGATATTTACTATGGGGTAGGCATACTTCTTTTGCTTCCAATTTAATGACATTCATAATGCCTGCTCGTTGGGTATGGGCAATTATTACTAGGGTATTTGTTACTTTTTATTTTTACTTTAATTATTAGATATATTGGCTTGAAGATCTTAAGTAATTCTTAGGAAGTACTTAAGTTTATAAAGAATGGCTATTCCTAATACAAAGAGATCTGAATATAAACTAGAATAACAAGTACTATTGTAATTCAGGATTGCTCTCGAGTTTTTACAAGTACTTTTTAAAGAACAATGGCTACGTATATGGACGAAATACTATGCTATTCAGACATTTTCTAAAATGTAAAAGAAACAGTTTGGGAGCAATTTTTTTATTATTAAATCGTTTGTTTATCGGAATATAACAAGTAACAAGTGGTTCAATAAAGTTCAATAGAATTCTTTATTCAAAAATTTGCGTCGAAAGAAATATGTACTGTCAACAATGTGATTTGAAGAAATTTCTTTATACTTGTACTGTAGTAGTGTTTTTTATCCCTCTTTAAGACCTTAAACACTATCTATAATTTGGACATCTACTTTTGGAGGTCGGTACTAGAAAGAGCAGCGTTGGGCTAGTGGCTAAACCAACTTTTGTATAAGTGCGCATTTAGTAAGGTGAAGGATAACATCAGAGAAAACGTTCCTTAGATTTAAAAAGTCGACGCCGTGTCTGAGATACTTAGATAAATTCACTACTAATAATTCTACATCAAACTGAGGCCCAGACATAAATGGTTATATCGCTACTGGTTTGTTTTACACTGACCGCTGCTGAGTTCAATTTTTTTAAACGGGCAGTAGGCTAACTAAAGTGCCACCCAACCGCCTATATGTTCATTCAGACTGCACTAGCGGGTGCGGCGGCGGGCGCGGGCGCTCGGGTCTTGGGGTCTGCGTATTCACAGTGGCGATCGAGCTACGAGTGTCATTGCACATGTGATAGGTCGTTCTCAAACTTTGCTACGTATTTAGAAGAAATATATGAAGATTTGTTTTTATTAATGGAAAACTCATACTTAAAAAGGAAATTTCAATGTATGAAGTTTGGCTTCCCTATTTAAATGTTGCAGATGTTTGCTTTGGCAAACAAGCAGTGCGATGTTGTACTGCAGATATAAATTCTTCAGTATTGATATCCATGACGATTTACGACGCTTCGGCGGGTGAATCAAAATGGTTTAGAACCACAGGCGTAGTCGCCTAACAGACGCTATATTACTGTGAACGATTCGGGCGGACTGAGTCATTAGAAACTCTCGCGCCACCCGCGCCCGCGCCCGCCTCATGAAGACGCGCAGCTCGCGGGAGCACTGTGAACGCAAATGGCGTCTGCATACATTTTGAATTACACGCGCCCGCGCTAGCACCCGCGCCCGCCGGCACTCTGAAAGAGTACTATGGACTCTCAATGCCAGAGGGTTCGCGAGTGAACCTGAGTCGAATTGATTCGGAAATACTCCAGTGGGCAGCTGGCTTCATATAGTGGTGCCGGTAGAAAATGCCAGTTTAATTTCTGGATCGACGAATGTCGAGGTTATACGGGTAAAATTTCATATTCTGCCTCGACGTTCAATCAAATATCTACTATTATTTCGGATTTCTCCTAGGTACCAAAACGTATAATATCTCACACATAGATTACTGATACCGCTATATTGTATAACATTTTAAAATTCTTTTATTCACATTTATTATTGAATACCGCAATACTATGGACTTGATCGCCCTTCTGTGATATTTACCGTTATTTGACTCATTGTCATTGATATATCTGTTATGTGAATATCTTGTATTCAGAGCATGTCTCTCTCATTATTGTCGGTGTGGTTTTCTGCGTATTGTCATATTAACTGTACGACCTCGAGTTGGAAAGTTGTCTTTTCAATAAGTTTTAACGTTCACTGTTTCAAATGTTTCGATAATGAAATATGTGACTCAATAATGACATCATAGCATTATTCAATTATTTAAAGATATTGTAAAGTCATGTCGAGTTTTTTTTATATTATTTACATTAACTTTTCCCTTTCCATTTTCACTAGACAATGAAATTTGGGTTTATTTAAGCGGAGGTTAACACTTGCCAATAGCCCTCTGTGACCACATCGTATCCCTAACTTTCGTACTAACTGAGATTGATCTAAAATTATCGTTATTCATGTGCATAGTTTCGTTTCCATATTGTATACTTTTTAGTTTCGTTTTTTACGTATTTTGTTTTTCTTGCTTGCCTTATCTAAGTTATTTATTTTATTTTTCTTTTTTCAAAAGTGGTTCTTTTATTTGTTCTTTAGTGGGACTGAAAGTGATCGCTCGAAATCGATGAGGCCGCCAGTTGGCTACCTTTTCATTATGTCAATTTTATTATTCACTGCAGCGAAGAATTAATAAACAAATAAAACCTTTTTTGATAATTGAAATCCTTAGTCGTTGAAAATAACTCATAAAGTTTCTATCCTATTTTTGAAATTAATTTTCACGCAAATTTCGACTTAATATTACACGACCGAATTTCGTAAAATGACACTAAAGTTTCTTAAATGTCTCGTTACCAACTACCGGTACAATCGTGAGAATAGCATTACTCATATACATATAACCGGTTGTGGAGCGTTGCCCTCATTTCGTCGTAGTATTTTTCATAGCTTAGGTCATGAATTTTACCGTTACCTCGCCCTGGAAGTATATGGCTACACTTTAATACACAGATTTCCGATTTTAAATTTCTCATTTCCATGTATGTATTAATTATTGTAATAACGATTGTATATAGAGAAAAATCTTTATTATACAAACCTTAAAAACCACGGGGCTAGTCGCTGGTGTCACGGTGCTCACATGTCTTCGCGTATACTGAACAAAATGGAGAGATATAAGCAACAATACGATATAAACAAGTGACATGTAAGGTTGAAATTACATTGAATATATATATATCCTGGTGCTGTGGAACGTATTTGGAAATAGTACAATTGTATGTAAAGTGTTGAAGTCAGAATTTGTATGAATATAGTTGATAAATTTTTATACAAATTTAGTTTTCGACTACACACACTAATGTTAAGGTAACTAGAATAGGCCATGGTACGCATATTAACATAAGAGATTAGGATATATCATATATATATGTTGAATTAGAAAAACAGACATCGTTCTCGTATCAAATACTGTGTAATGCGTGACTCACTGCGCAAATATTTTATCGAACGATTCTTAATTCAGTGCCTAAAGCTATCTAAAAGGTTAGGTCTGAAGCCTTTTGATGTTCTCTCTTTTTAATTAAATATACGTGTGCTATAACTGAGGCAGGGATTCTAATTAAGTAAATTGGAATTTATTAGTTACTCTTTGCATTTCTGAGGAATCTTGCAACCTTTATTAATTGCCTACGAAAAATGTGCCCTAATATATATATTAAACTCTAATCAATAACTTTAAAAGAAACCGTAACACTTCTATGGGGTTTACCCAAAGCAGTACGTTCGACAATTATTACCCATTTTTATTACCCATTGTTAGTAGTAGCAACAAAATTTGAGTTAAAGGCATAAGTAGCTAACTTCACATTAGTAAGTAACAAACCTACAAACATACGTCTGTATCTAAAATTTAAATTAACAAATATATGTCTATATATTTGTAATTTAATAATATAATGTATAATTCTAGGAATTCCACTGAATTATTTTGATAAGAAATACATGAGGGGAGATAAGACTGATATGTATAATCACTGATATATTAATATATCTATAAAATAATTGGTTCTCAGTACGGAAAAATACACGTAAAGTTTTGAGGATACATAGTTAAAGGCTGCAATTTAAAAAAAAAAAGCATAAAAGAATGACAACACCTCTTTTTTATATATGTTATATATCGCCATATGTCCAAAACTGACTTACCGTAACATAATTTACGATTATTGATTATGTTTACGGCTAGTAAACAATTTTAGTACTTGATCTAAGTGAATGTTTGTTTCCATTTTTTCACCTTTGTGACTCAGTGATAAACATGTGTCTATGAGTGGTATTAATCATAGTGAATCATGGTCTATGGTTTCTCAGAAATGAACATTGCCTCAGAAACGTGTGAAGTTATACCTCACTCTGCCTATTATTTTATATTATATTAAAAAATACTGGGCTTTGTTGTTTGTGTGTTAAAACATTGTAAGCTATTCAGTGCTTAGAATATGCTTAGCTGATTAATAAGCTTAATTCGATACATACAATTCTCAAGAGAAATTTGGTAAACATGACTCAAATCAAATGTGACGTCGACATTTATTTAGGACGAAGGTACTTTTGAGAAAGTAATATTGTGATATCGTCATTATGAGATGGCTCATAATAACGGTATGACGTATTTGGGAAATCCGTACAATTACTTCAAGAATGCCTTTTAAAAATCTTTAATTTTAATGAATCTTTTCACATTTTGGTTTAAATTATTTTTTTAATAATTAATAAATTAAAGAAATTGATTTTTTTTATTCGTGATATATACGTAGTTTGTGAAGCTTCCATTTGATGAATTTAAAGTTGGAGAAACAACTATGCCAATTATTTTATTTATTTTTAATTATTCATACATTGTTACATTTATACAAAAACAAAAAATAGTAATATATATGCAACGGGCGGCCTTATCGGTAAGAAGCGATCTCTTCCATGCAACCCCAGTAAGGTAAAATACTAAGAAATAATAAAAAGAAAAATGAAATATATTTTAGTATAGCGGTTCTTGGAGGAAAGGGTAATTTCGTCTAACACAAATTCTGGCCAAGTTTCGTGTCATACATCGATAACGCGTCAGGTGTGTCTATGGAAACATGCAAGTGAACGATAAAAGTGAGGCGAGCTTATCTTCAGTTTTTATGTCCTGACCACGTCAGCGGCCCACGATGAATTACACTTACATTATGTGCATGGAATATATTCGTAATTCTTATCAACTTAGGGTAGATAGTGTCTAGGTGTTTGTTACAAACGCTGCCACAATATGTGTATATAAATAAAATAGTCCGTAACCCCATAATACAGTATGTATTTTAGATATCTACTCTTGGGCTAATTTAATCTCTATTACAAAGTATAGAAGTAGATAAAGATACCATCATGATCGACTGGCATCGCCCTTCAGTATGGCACTGACATACAAAGCCCAGGGCGGGAGGAACCTTTAAAACAATCCTCATATAAATATAAACTTTACTAAAGTGGAATTACATTACATTGTAGTACACTTGCGATTGAATTTTAATGCATAATTATCCAGTTTTAAATTTCGGTAAACAGGATTAAATAGGTTCGATTTCGTTTGCTAAATCATTTTATACCATTAGGTACAGGAAAATCGAAATTCTTACCTATACGTATATCTGCTAAGTTGCATTCCACTCAAATCTCAATGAATAACACTGCGGTATTGTTACTTTATGTCTTAATCAGATAACATTAAGAATTTATTTTTGCCACACTGAAGATAAAAAACTTTAATTTAAGTAATTATGACGAAATATATTGCAGTTTTAAATGTAGATAATAAATCTTGAGTTATACAGTCTTCACTATATTTTTAACGGCGTTTACCATGAAGTGTTCAGAGGAGTTGTTCGGATACCTGCATCTGAGTTTCACTATCGGACGTCGAGGCAGGATCCTATCACCTCGAGAACCACTATGTGGAACCAGCTGAAGTACTATTTTATTGTAAAAATGCCGGCAACGCACTCACGAGCCAAAAGTGCGTTACCGGCAGCATTTCCTAGCTGTATAAAAAAAAAAATCAGTGGCGCTATAACCTCTTTAGGGCCTGGCCTCAGATTTCTGAAGCTGTTTCATGATCAGTTTTAAATATATAATAGGCAAGTAGGTGATAAACTCCAGTGCCTGACACACGTCGTCGACTTTTTGGGTCTAAGACGGTCGGTTTCCTCACGATGTTTTCCTTCACCGTTCGAGCAAATGTTAAATACGCACATAGAAAGAAAGTCCATTGGTGCACAGCCCGCGATCGAACCTACGACCTTAGGCATGAGAGTCGCACGCTGAAGCCACTAGGCCAACATTTTAATTCATTCATTCATTTTTTTGTATTGCGATACTTCTTCGTTGCGTTAGGAGAGCACCAGCTCTTGGGCCTTGGGTATTATCAACCAAGCGCCAACTTAAATCTTTTAATAGCGCCAGTGCATTTGATCCCCACGGTCTTTACGCCAAAGAGAACAAAATCAAAGTTGGAGGAAAGACTCTTATATATATATGGGGCTTTGTGCTTGTCCGAGTTGAGTTTACATTACCAATCATACAATTTAAAGAGATTTTTCCGCCTCATATTCTTTCAATGTAATGGAATAACATTTATGTGTTAACGACGTTAGCCGCAATAGGTGTTCTTATTGTATCATAAATTTAAATTTGTAAGTCATGAATTTAAGGTAAATCCGCCCTAATTACTCGAAGTACATAAATCTCAATATATGTTCGTGTAATGGATGGGTTTTATGCCTGTGTTGATTACGTACATTAAATAAATGAGTGTGGACAGTATTTTTATTTTACACGTGATACTGGAATTTATTTAAATAAAAACGTACTTTGTTTTAATTGAAGCAACAGTTCTTGCGTTGTGTAAAATTATTCCTTTAATAAAAAGGGTTTTAAAGAGAGGCACAGACATTTTTCAGTTCTTCTCGCTTAATCAACCTTGATTTGGGTACTGTAATTTACACCAGTAGTTTTAAAATTAAAAAATAATAATTAAATGCTGACGTACATTGTTAACAGTCAACTCATCTATATCTGTTTTTATCACAGGAAAAACAATTTGACAGAAAAAGACGAAACAGCACTGTAGTTGTAAGACTGCAATTACAGTTTAGTTTTTAAAAATATAGGAATTACACTGATAACGCTTTTAAATTAGTTCATTAACAGAGTTATTTAAATGTACCATATTGTTAATAAATTTAAACAGGTTGTAAAGCTACCCTCCCGGCGTTTTAAATTCGGTTAATCCAGTTATTACCAGTTAACCAAGCCTTTTTTTTATTCTCGCTGTTGGCCTTAAGGCCTTTACAGCTCAGCACGGGGTGTTTGGCGAGCTTAGCTCAGCCTGAGTTAGCTCAGCCTCATTAACCAAGACAAGTCAATTTTGGGGCTATACTCGCACACTCCCATCCAAATTTTTTTTTCGAGGGTAAAGTTGTTTTTAAATTTAAAATACATGAAACTCTTTTCGAAGCTGGGTGTCATCAGGCTCTTATCGTAAAACATGAGTTTATTACTAACATAAAATTAGGGATAGTGGGGTTGCTAGTTGCGAAGCTAACAAAAAAAGTGCGGACGTACTAAATAGGTACACATGTCGGAAGTGAAAATTCTTTATAAATGTATTATTAACAAAGGAAAAGCCCCAATAGATGATCATGTACCAGTATATGATTACTCCACTAATGATATAAATAATTCTGCGACAGAATTGCCATCTAGTTCTAATATGTAACCAATAACCGAATATCAACCAGTAGCGTGTATTTTTTCTCTCTCTCGATCTCTCTTTCTCAATCTCTCTCAATCGTACACAATCGCTCTAAAAGTAAAAAAAATACTCTCATGCGCCTAAAGAAGTTTCACTTCAGAACCTAACTTGTTTATTCAACGGTTCTAAATCTATGTGACTCTTCAATATAAGTGTAGTGAGTAGTCGACCTTATCAGAAACAATAATGTTATATTACATTTATGAGTGTGGCAAGAACTAAGGGTTTAATTTTTTAACATAGGATACTATTAATATATATTCTCAACTACTTACGATGAAAACGCCAAACCGCTATGTACTATGTATTTTTGTTTTATAAGTTTCATTGGAATGATCCCTTTCTTCTAAGAACAATGGTAGTAAGTTTCATGTTTACTGCCTTTAAGACATTTTACTGAGGCATTTTAAAAACTCACAAAGGTCTGTTGCTGTTAAAGTTTGTTCAAGTGCCTATTATATTGATTGTACATTGTATTTGCATACGCTATAATGTATGTTCGAGGACGCGGTGAGTATTATATATTGAGATGACAATTATTAGACTGCAGAACTGACATTATTATATCATGTATATTTTAATGGATTTTTCAAATATGTCTGTCAGTATTGGTATAGATAAATATATTTTTTCTTGTTTCAGTATATACAGACAATATTGCATTTATCTAAACGTACTTAAAATGTAAAATTACTAAGTACATACTTCCACTGATATTGAAAAAGAAAAGTTTCTTAAAAGTAAAAGTATTTGCAAAGAATAAATTAAAATTCATTTGTTCATATAAGTAACACAATGTACACTTATAAACGTCAAAAACTGCTATAAGTAGCAGGACTAATTAACGTATATCTAAAGTATTATACATATCGGTTCCTAACTAGCGTAAACCCGAATCTGTTTAAAAAAAAAACTGCGAGTCTAAAAACTCGTTTATTCGCCAGAAACTCTAAATTTCGTTATATGTGATACAAAACGTTACTAAAACCGATTTTTATTTCGAAAATAGTTCTAGATGTCATTTAAACGATACAAAATGTCTTCAATATCAATCAACTCTTGCCGCTTCATTATTTATTGCACACTTATTTATGCAGACGTTTTATTGAGCCGTTTCTCTTTGGAATTGCGTACACAGTAAGAAACATCCATTACTGCACAGCCGGAGCTTAAAAGCTCGAAGTTATAAAATCATACGCTACTAAGAAACATTTTTGTATACCAAGGTGCTGGACTCAAAACGACATCAAAGGGGCCCTCGGGCTCGCTATCGTATTCTACAGGGACTAGGACGCAATATGTATGCGAAATAAGAAATCTTTATAAACTTGAGAGATTAAAAAAAAACTGCCTACAAACCCTAATGACGCCCATTTATGACTACTAAAAATGAACCAAATTTACGAAGAAATCCAAGGTAATTGTTCAAGGAAAAACAATTAGGCTGTACGCTACTATAATTTCAGTAAATACAAGTAACACGACACGATTTTTTAACCTCAATAAAAGCGAAAAAATTTAGGCGCGTCGAATGGCGGGCGGGAAATGTATACGCAAAGTGACGTGGCTGGGAAAGCCATTTACCCACAGTTAAGTAATGTATATTTTAATGGATTTTTTAAATATTTCCGTCGGTATTGGTATAGTTAAATATGATTCGTCTGGTTTCAATATAGCACTAATATTGAAAAGGAAAAGTTTGTCTGTGTATTTGTAAGTAATTATTTCAAATTCAAATTCATAATCATTTATTCATATGGGTAACATAATATACACTTATGAACGTCAAAAACAGAAATGTTGTTAAGTATTGTAAATTCTCAAGGGCGTAGAACGTATGAGAAGAAATGGCAGTATACTCTCCGCCACTCTTTAATCAACAAGTTTTTGTATTTCACAATAAAGTGAATATTACAGTATTTAGGCTGTTAAAAAAATCTATATGCTGTGTCAAAACTACATAACATCAGAAATTTCAGAAGCAGCATTACCTTGATGGTTATATGTGTTCTACGATTCGCTTAACAAGACACCTTCTTTTACGAACTAGCGAACTGTGGAATCGACTCCCGGTTGCGGGGTCTTCCCTGGGAGATACAACCTCCAATTGTTTAAAGAATTAGTATACTCCTTCCTCAAAGGCGGCAACGCACCCATGGGTGATAATGGGCTGCGATATACTATACATAAACAATAACATGACATAAGCAAACACTAATAAAGCATCTTCAATACAAATTAACGGCATGCTATAATTTTCTCTATCTGTGAAAATTCTGGAAGTTTCCATTAAAAAGCAGCTGTCATTCTCGTAACTTTCGAATCGAACTTTTAATACTGAGCTTATCTATCCGAAAGACGATTAAAACTTGGTTCAGTTTCTTTGTAATTATCAGAAGAGTTAAACTTTGACCGAATTACCAACTGACAGAAAGTCAATTAATAATTTAGATCATTCAATTAGGTAAGAGTACTATGTTGTTAATTACGTAAGTCCTAATAAGATCTCTGGCTATAAAGTTTACTTACCTTGTTGACCTGTTTGTGTTAGCTAGAGTAGAAAAATTCCTACAATGTTGATCAATGATCAATTACTGATTGCTCTTTTTTTAGCAATAATTTAAATTACTTATATATAGCTACTATACATCAGTGTAAGCTGATGTGGGTATATGTGTGTAAGGTATATGTGTTTTTATACGGTGGAATTTTCTTTGTGTGTACTTCATATCTGTCTAGTAAAACTTGGACTAAAGATGTTACCATGGTTACGATTATTCCATATTTAAAGACTAACTACTAACTAACTGTTATAAGTACTGTACTGTGTTTAGCCTACGTTCTTAAACCCAAGTTTCTATGCAGTCTTTAGAAACCATATAATAATACATACAGGGTATAGTATAAAAGGCTAATACGCTCTAGAGAGCATCATGACCTACCATTGAAGACCATAAAAGATAATTGACACTTATATTTCCAATCAAAAGGTTATAATCTCGAATTAAATACAGTTAAATAAAACTACCCTAATCTCAGCAATTGCGTGAATCTTTCTTTATTCACAGGTAATATTATGTAAATTATTATTTTCCATTATATAATAGAAAAGCAAATCAGTGCACCTAAATACTTGAAACATTTTATTGAAGAGAATAATTAGCAAACTAATTAGAATGGAATACAATATTAAGTAGAAATATTCTTGTGCCATCATTAGTATAGCCACTCGAAATGCAAACCTCTTCTGAACTTCGTAGAATGCACAAGTCATAACAGAACTGAAACGATTCATTGAACATATTTATCATAGCATTATTTGTGTTTGTTATTAGGTATTTTACTTATATCTTTCTAGCGTAGAACAATTTTAAGGGATATTAAATTTCAATATAAAATATATTTCAATTCATAGTATTTGCGTGTTGTTCTCACGAGTATGTAAGTGCGTGCTCCTATTTCACCATGCCTCCTGCTGATAGAGGACAAATCTTTGTTTTTAATTTATTTTATTATTCTTTGTTACTCGATGTCATATGGAACATGGTGCAATGGTTGCAGCTCCTTACAAACATTGTGTAAAAAAAACTTGGCGATTAAAAAGAGTGGCGGAGAGTTTATTGCCAGTTCTTCTCTTCCGTTCTACGCCCTTGATTTGAGAACTGGCAGTAAATGTAAAATTAGAATCATTTAAAGTATATTTTGACGTTCATAAGTGTACATTATGTTACCTATCTGAATAAATTATTTTTTTATTTGATTTGATTCAATTTAATTCAAAATTATTCATGTAGGTAACATAATGTACACTGATGAACGTCAAAAAAAGAATTATACATTAAATGCTTCTAATTTTACATTTAGTGCCAGTTCAAGACTATGAATTTGACTGTGATAAAATGAATGTTTATAAATTTGTTTTGTAATCAATTTTACCTAACCGCTCCGACGTCATTGTGTCCAGTAGAGAAGTTTTTTTGTACTCGTGTAAATTAAAAAAAATATGAATACATTATGGACTATGAAATAATTATATTGTTTGCGTGTTTTAAGTGTATCAAAGTAAAAAAAGTAAAGATTTTTAATCGTAAACATTATAAACTAGGTTATTGCTCGATAAAGGGACTTAAAAAAAAATTAAAATTCGAATACAGCTTTACGATAAGCGCGTGCAACAAAACCTTTCAGCTTCATGAAACTGTTAAATTGTGACGCAAGGTGCTGTGTTAAGTTTTCATATACATATAAATAGTGATCAGATCGCGTGCCCAGTGGCAAACGATTTGTTATTGGGCCACAAATGAATGAGAAAACACGCCGTAAATATCCGGACACGGCTTAATTAGCCCTCACCAATACCATTAGGCCTCGATGACAGCTTTCAAATTGATGTTATATTCGGCTAGGCGCGGAGTGCTGGTATTAATGTAATAGAAGAAACTTGGTACAATATTGACCTAATTTATTAAAGGAAAAGTCTCTTAAGTGTGTATGGCATATAAATACTGATCTTGTGGTTAGCTTGTTCGACTGATGAGGTTGACAAGCTGGGGTTCTTAATTTTAATATTGACTTATAAAGTTAGCGGTGTATGAACAGATTGGGTCTCGAGTGAGCAGGTGACGCTGATGCCACTGAGTCTGATATCGCAGAAGATCTACTCTCATCAGAGTATGTCAGTACCGGGATAGAGAGGCTGTGACGCGCACTTGTGCTCTTTGCTAGGTAGGCTTGTTGAAGGAATTCGCATTTCGAATAAAAATAAACCGTAAAGGACCTGGATTTATTTATAAAATAACTAGTTACTTGAGAGAAAATCTCAGTATTGTACTGCTTGAGACAAGAGTTGTTTACGAGCCTTCGCTTAGAGGAAATTGAAGTTTTCAATATTCATATTTAAAAGATTTTACTAGAATTGGCTGAATTTAATTTCATTGTAAGACGTTTTAGTGGCACTTTTTTATTGACCTTTGAATTTCGAATGGTTCGGGACGTTTGATTGTGATTGGTCAAGCATTTCTAGACCAATTACAGTTATGCGACAGGATACGTCGATCTTTTAAAACGAATTAGTGGCACGAACTGGAACTGGAATTATACATAAATTATCATCGTTTTTAAAACCATATAGCGCATGAGTTTAGTAATATCAATTTCAGTTTTTTTTATTCGATTTATTTTGATAAGTGTAACTGAAAGCGAAGTAATTCAAATATACAGATAATATTTATTATCATAACAGATTTTATCACTATCGGGAAACGGGAAAAATGGAAAAAATTGTATTTTCCTCAACCAGTAAGCGCATAAGGATTGAATATTTCCGACAGATTTATGAAATACATCGTGTAAGTTATGGCACTTGGTCTGTATTTCGGGTATTTATACTGTTTTATACTGTTTTTTTTAAGTTTGTAGTTATAAGATCTACGGTTTTCACTTATGGTAATAAAGGTATTAAACAGTATAAAACTTAGTTTTGTCTTTCACAGGAACTGTGTTATAGAATAACTGCGTTATGTTATAATCCAGTGTGATGCTACAACCTTCTTACGATCTTGGTTTCGGATTGCATTCGTTTCTTTGATAAAATATTGCTTCAAATTTATTTTAGAATTCCATTTAACCTTTACATAAGGCTAAAAACAAAATTTACTTAACAGTAAAAAGTTGGAAAATCCAATCAACATTCTGATCGAAAATAAACATTTACACTAGAAAAATCTTACGAAATGAAAAAATGAATAAACGCCACAGTCCAAACAGTAAATCACTCGCAAATAGCGAAACTCTAACTAAAACTTGGAGTATGTGTGAAAACTTTTAATGCGAACGAAATAAATCGAGGCATTTGTCTTTACAAACTACTGACCTTACGTGAAACTACTCGAAAGTAAATCGGTGATTTAAGTAAGCTACAATTTCAGTACTATAAAACTTTCGGATTTAGTAAGTTTATTTTATGAGTAAGGAAATTCGATTTTTGCAATGCCTTTTCGACTTAGATTAATGCATGTTCGTGGTTATTTTCGTATAGAGTATTCGAGATTCACGACCTATGGAGCTCACCTTTTAAGGCTCACTTAAATTGTACCGTGGTAGCGGTGATCATTGTTTGTGATAAATGCATTTAGAGATGCAACAAATTTTAAAACTAATAATCAAAGTAAAAATATAATTTTTTCTATAGGTGAGACTCAGTTGAGTTTCTTTCTATGTGCGCATTTACATTTGCTCGAACGGTGAAGGAAAACATCGCGAGGAAACCGACATGTCTAAGAACTAAAAAGTCGTCGGCGTGTGACAGGCATCGGAGGCTGATCACCTACTTGCCTATTAGATTTAAAAATGATCATGAACCAGATTCAGAAATCTGAGGCCAAGACGAAGAGGTTGTAGCGCCACTGATTTAGTTATTTATAGTCTGTGAGAATTATGAAATAGATAGTTATGTCTTTATCAGGCTTCCTAGTCCTTTCACCTAGTTTAGATTTTTGTACCATTTTGTGTTACTAGAACAAACGACACAATGTGTCTTGGCCTCCTCAATCAGTGCTCTGTCCTGTACCACCTCACAATCCGCTTGTTTTTTCGTTGTTACTTCCTCCACTCTGCTGATGCAAGAGTACCTGTACCAGTCTACTGGCTGAACAAAGAATTGATTATAGCATAAATTAATAATTGCGTACTGGAATCAAATATTTTTTTTTACACATATTACGTTTCATGTAAAATCGTGATAGTTTTCCGATATTAGCCTTCAGTTTTGAAACATATATTCTCTGTCAATAATATTGTTGTTTCTGTAACTGTAAATCTGTCAAACAATAGCCTTCAGACGACTCGAAATTGAATAACAAATAACGTACTATTTGAACGGATAATATTTTACTCATACATTTGATATTTGCTAAAACAGTTGTTAGCTTAGTGGTATTAGCGGCCCTCATCCCTGTGGTCCTAGGTACGAATCCCGACTGTGCCGATGGACTAAATCTATGTGCGCATTTGACACTCGGTTTCTCGGTGGGGGAAATGATCGAGAATGACTATGAAAACGAGAAGTTGAGTTACCTATTTATAATGTGTAAGGGTTTTTTTTTAATAGTACAGTGGGCAAACGGGTAGTCTCATCTGATGAAGTTATACCGCCCTCTTAATAAGAGTGGTCTTTCGAGTGCGTTGCTCGCCTATTAAGAATTTATAAGCTCTTTTCGTGATGGACCGGAAGTCGGTATGCTCGGAAATACTTCAGTGGACAGCTGGTGGCATAGTAGTGGTGCACGGCAAAAACCACCGTAAAACACGCTCAGTGTTTTAATATAAGCTTTTGAATTCGGATTTACAGATTTGTCCTGTATACGCTCTTTTTGACGATATATAAGAGGCAAACGGGCAGGAAGCTCACATTGCCAGAGGGCTCGCAAATGCGTTGCCGGCCTTTGAAGAATTAGTACGATCTTCTCGAAGGGCCCTTAATCGAATAGGTTAAGATATACTTCAGACTGAATACAAACAATTTATTTGTTTATCCATATCTGATAGGGTAAATTATTATATAACCATCAAAATTTCTCTATTCTCATAATTTTGACTACACATGACAAGTTCACATTTCGACTCAACATGATAAATAGTTTCACTTGCGCCGAAATGTGTCGTAATTTTTTTCTCCGTGACTTGGATATTATCTTTACGAGGGGTTGAAAGCTCACACCACTATTGCCTTTTTATTGTACCCTTGTTAAATAACGTCGACTTATTTTGGTAACGCCATAAATCGTAGTTTCAGAATTAGTTAATCCTTCTGTTGTTTTTGAAATTAGAATTTCGTTTCGGGTACCGTCAAATAAATTAGTTTTTTGTTTTATTTTTAACAGTCAAAAAGCCGTTAATTAACAGTTTAAATAAATGGTTCGAAGTTTAAAAAAAAAGTATTTGTTTCGTTCACAAAAAACTAATTATAAGTAGTTAAGTTACTTATAAGGGTAAAGCGAGAGAGATATGCCAGAACCGTAGCAAGTGGATATCCGTAGTCTCTGCTGACCCCATCATACTAAATTTAAGGACATTATTAAAAAGAAAATAGATACGACTAAAGGAAAATATTTATTTAATTAAGTAATCTTACAGCTTATACTTATACATATTATAAGACAATACAGAAAGCCAATATGAATAACATAGATTAATAATATATATATATGAAACAGAAAACAAGCAAGTACGTTAATAGACAAAGATAAATAAAAAATAAAACTAAAGTTAACTGAAATTTAACATTGGAAACAACAAAGCGTCTTCCCGCTTCTTCAACTCTTTTTTTTGAGGTAGAAAAGATCAATATCCTGATAATAGAAGTCATATTATATCGATAAAACCCGAAGCATTGGCGAATTGTGCAGGTAATTCGTGTAAAAATATAATGTATAAATAAAATTGTGTATAAGAAATAATCCTTGATATTAAGTTATCAATTATATATTTGACTTTTACATTTTCTTTTAAAATTGTGTTGTTCCATTTCAATTAAAAATCTCCAGAACTTAAATTTAAACAACGCTTAAGTATTCTTAGGTCAAACTTACAGCTGCAGCTTATGCCTAAGTTATCAAAACGTGACAAAATACGGGGCGCAGTTATTTTATTGAATAAATAATTCTACTGAATGAACAAACCTATTGTCTGTACGTGTCATATTTTAATTAGTAATAAAATTAACATTGAATGGGAATCGTGTTAACGATTTTCGGAAGCTTTTCATAATATTAGCTAACTGATACTACAATGTACGATTATACGTTTGACCGAAATTTCTAGTGATTCATTATTTATTTAACTTCAATGAATGGTTATTTTTATAAAATTATTTATTATTGTATGGTAATACAGATTTTTTCGAGACATGTAACGTTTAGTAACAATTATTATCGTATCACGGCGTATACCAGCGTACAAAGGTAAACAATACACAACATTAAAATATTAAATTGAATTACAATACACAATATTAAAGTGAATGCATCGTGTAAAAAAAAATATAGCACAGAATATTTATAACAGGAAAAACAACAAGTCATTTTACATTAGTGTTATTTTATAATTTTATAATGGGACACCATTCAATATTACACAAGGAACAATTTATATCTCAAATCTCGTCCAATACACGACTATCGCCGTTCGTGTCTGTGGTTATGTCCCTACCTACCTCTAAAATAATCTGATTCATCAGTATTAAAAAAAAAACGCCAAATTACTGTCAGAATTTTAAAAAAATATGTCTTACATATACTCAGTAAAAATTTTACCAAATTATTTGCAAACAGATTGTCTTGTATGAGCCCTTTAAATACCTCTTCATTAATATCTGTATATGTTATAATTTCTATATGTTTCCGTATCATAAATGAAATGGTTTCATATGTTCCCGACACGCGCTTCAATTTGGGTGTTGCTAGATCTTACGATTATCTGCGCTGATAGAGAAAAAGATCCAAACAGCCGGGACTAGAACGAATGAATAGGGTTAAGAGTCGCGCGCCTAGCCCCTAATACACCTCGTTTCTTAAATACCTCGACTTAATTATCTACCTTGGTACAAATATAATAATACATTCTACTCCCTCGCACTGAAATTCTTCAAAGACACGGTTTTTTGTACGTGTTTAATTAAATTCAGTTGCCTCTAATTAAGCATATTCCAAGGTTTTTGACCTGTGCAAGCCTCTGTCAATACGTTGACACCTTATTCAGTGTTAGTATTAAACTAACATATAACGACTGAAATATGCAACGGAAAATATCAACATTTCATTGCTTATGTGGTATTGATACGGTGTTTTTTTATTTTTTATTGTTTGTGTAAGAAAAAGGAACTTGTCCAAATAATACCTTATTTATTTGATGGATCAGTTCAGAATATATTATGCAATACAGAATAGTGAGTGCTCGTCTTTTAATAGTCTGCAAAAATAGTATAATTAATCAAATTACTTTAGTACACATGGCGGTAGGCAAAAGTTATTAGCGATCTCAAGTACATACTTTAAAGTAAATGAGATCAATTTAGTAATAAAAATGATTAATCTTAATCGACCTAGATCGCTGGCGCATGCTTCTATCTCTCTTACACAGACGTTCCTGAGCGACTGTGAGCGAGATAGAATTTACTCTGACTCAGTCAATGATTCATGACGATCTTGGCTCGTAATTGCAATATCTACAGTTAGTTTGAGGGATTATATGATTATCGTGCGGTTTTGTCCTACAAACATTCTTAAACTCTTGAAATATTTGTATAGTTTTACGCCAGAATAGATCATACGAGGTGCCTAGAAGTTTCACATCTTAGTACATTAGTACTTTGTGCTATCTGAATTAATTATTTTATAATAACATACTTTGAAATTAAGCGGTCCCCTGAGAATGCTTCAGGAAGCCTTAAAGAAATACCTTTTTATATCTGAGGTCGTAGGTTCGAGACCCGGCTGTGCACCAATGGACTTTCTTTCTATTTTTATTAACATTTGCTCGAACGGTGAAGGAAAACATCGTGAGGAAACCGAAATATCTTAGACCCAAAAAGTCGACGACGTGTGTCAGGCAGTGGAAGCTGATCGCCTACTTGCCTATTAGATTTATAAATGATCATGAAACAGATTTAGAAATCTGTGGCCAAGACCTAAAAAGGTTGTAGCGCCACTGATTTTTTTTTAAAAGGACACCACACATTGTGAGGTGCCATGTGCATAGTTGTGGTTGGAAATTTCGACTTCGGAGATAAGATCGCACGCTGATGCTACTACGCCAACAATGTCCTTCCAAATCAGCGCAAAGAACAACCATTGAGCCCATCGTTTTTATAATTTTGATTCCATACTTTCAGTACATTAACACGAGTATATTACGTACACCAATTACAAGAATAAAGAACCGACTTAAAACAATCCAGTTAGTGTTAACCGGGCCACCAATAATTGAATTAACATCACTACATAATGTTCAACCTGTTTTGGTATTTATGCTTACGTTATACAGGCTAATATTGTATGAATATTTGAGTTTGTTAAGCTAATGTGTAAGTTCTTATAAGCTTTGCGAGGATTATTTTTGTTTTTCGGTGAATTTGTGTATTGAATATTGAGCGTGGCGCTGACGTCGCCTCACTAGTCCACAGAAGTTGCTCAGTGCACTAAACATAAATAAGAACCATAAATCATAAATGTAATATATGTAAAAATGTGTGGAATAGCTAAGTACACATAAAATCTACAGTTTCGGGATCTCTCCTCTACATTAAGAATAAAACCGGACTTTTAAAGTAAAACTACATATTTTTTTCTATGGAAGATATTTCTTAAAGTTTTAAATATTAAATTTATTATTAGGAATGCATATATGTTTCATATATTCGTAAGCCGAGGTAATAATGAATTGCTTATAAGATATTGCTAAAAATTGGTCATTTTTGTCGCCCCGCCGCTCTCAACGATATTATATGCCGTTCTCTTACCTTCGTCAATTTTCCAGCAATTTTGAAACCAACAGACATCGCAAGGGACGATGGCAAGGGGTTGGTTGGGATGTACTTGTATGAACACATTTGCCCCGTCTTACCTCCATCGGACAACCTTAAACCTGGGGCAGTCTTTTCTCCAACTTAGATTTTGTTCCGTTTGGAGAAGAGACTCTTGGGCCGTGAGGTTCAAGTGCACAGGCCCTACTTAATGGTTTAAGTTGGCGCCTGGTACATGGTACCGATGACACCAGAGCTGGTGATTTCCTCAACGATCAGTATCGCAAGCGAGGAAATGCTGCCAGCGTTAAAGGTACACTGCCACAGCGACCAAATTTATAACTTTGTTTTGATTTTCTTTTTAATAATAATTATTATTACTTTGTAGCTTAAGACAAAATGTAAATACTGACAAATTAAAAATAATTACTGAACTTAGTAATAAAGTTTATTAAATTAATGTTCAATAATGAAAAATTGTGTCTGGCCCGTTGCTTTCGTTCACATGTTTAACATCTTTCCAAAATTTTACTATATTCAGGTCATACAATACTTTATATAATATATGAAAATGTCGGCCAATTACGTGACTGCTTTTGACTAACAACACAACTCCTTTGTTTCAGGTATTTATAAATTAAATGTTGCTATATGAAACCACATCCACACATTTCGGTAAGTGTAAATTGAACAATTTGTTCCAACAAATCAAAATTACCTACAGAAAGGTAAATGTAGGGTATAGGAGTAACCGCAATTGTTTCGCAATTATAAAGCATGATTAAAAACGAAAGAAAAGAAGATACATATCAATATTTTGACACTCGTCGTCGAACTGCGCGATTTTCAAGGCAGTTTTTGCCGCGCACCACTTTGTGGAACCAGCTGCCCACTGAAGTATTTCCGAACCAATTCGACTTAGGGTCCTTCAAGAAAAGAGCGTACAAATTCTAAAAAGGCCGGCAACGCACTCGCGAGCCCTCTAGCATCGAGAGTGTCCATGGGCGGCGGTATCACTTAACATCAGGTGAGCCTCCTGCCCGTTTGCCCCCTATTATATAAATATAAAAAAAAAACTTAGAACCAAGGCAAGCCGGTTTCCTCCAATGTTTTCCTTCTCCATTCGAGCGGATCTTCAGTTCACACATGTCACTCAATAGTCCGTTGGTGCACAGCCGGGCATCGAACCTACTACCTCAGGGATGGGTGCCAGGACCAGGACAGGTGGAAGCCTCTAGACCAACACTACATACAATACTTTTTTATCTATTACATCTTGATCTTGACTATCAGTCGACCAATAAAAAATTCCTAAGAACTTAGAAGCTGCTGTCTACATTATACTTATGGACACCTGCTTAGCTGAATTCATTACCTTTGAGGTTAATTTGATTCCTCGAGAAATGCTTTTTACTTTGGAAATCATACATTTGGCCTGAAACAATAGTCACATGTGTTGTATTACATTAGTCAACGGATTACGTAGGATTTTTATTGTATTTTATCTGACGTACTTTGCAAATCCGAATAATAACCAGCCAATAATATAACAATAAAAAAGAATGTACTTTTTTAATCAATTAAATTTACAAAATTAGTTCAGTAGAGCCAGATATAATATAGTAAACGAAAGAAATTAAAAATTATTATGTTTTACCCAGTGACAGCATTTAAGTAAAATCGATGTGTCCCACATAAATTGGTATTGTCAAATATTCCGAATAAAATGCTTTTCTCTGGCTATTTTGTACAAAAAAGCCTCAAAAAGCTTGAATGTAAACTGTCAAGCGTTTACAATTTCAATAATCATACCCGAAACTTTTGCAATAACATAATTTTTCATCCACAAAATTACAAGCAGAAATTCCATAAAAGTTAAGTCGAAACATTTGTTAGGAAAATTCCTCTGTAAACACGCTGAAGTATGAAAAAAGTCCACAAGTTCCGAAGTAAGACCGAGTAAGTGCATTTGTGGAGCTTTCATAAGTTTTAAAAGCACTGATCGCTTCAAGTGATTTATTTGCGGCTGCCGGTTACAAAGTATGTATTGTGAATTGTACTGTGTTAGGATCGAATCATAAGTGACTCAAGCCGCGTAAGTATTGATCCGACATTTATAATCGAACGTGTGTTGCTATTGTTCAATGTAGACATCAACGTCCTCAGTACGATAGTTTTGGTCAAGTATTCCTCAAACCTCTAAGCTACACGTATACTATTCAAACGTTACTTTGTACTGCCGTTTGGTTCCGAATCGGCCCACGAAGCACTACTTTAGTTTTTCTTAAAAAAATAATTACTTTTACGATAGCTATATACTGTTTATGTTTAATACATAACACATATGTATATTAAGTATTTTAATTTGGTGTAGCTGTAAGTTCTAGTTTTGCCTCAAAACATACAGATATTTACACATTATTTTACAGCTCGACACACACTAAGGCATTTGTTGTTTTTGATGTCCAGACTTTCGAAGTCCATTTACAATTATTTAATTATATGTAACTTCATGGACATTTAGTTTAATTACAGGTAGTCTGTTAAATATCCATCTGCGCGTCGTAAAGACCTACGGGATAACAGTACAAATCTTTACATCCAGCGATTAATTATTAATAATTAATAATAATAATTATTATTATACATTAATAAATAGTTGAAACTTATCATGTATGAAGTTTTGTGAGGAAATAAAGATTTTTTATTATTATTATTAATTATCATTTATAATACATAATTTTGGGACTAAGACATGCCAGTATTCATGAATGTTTGTTTTACGTAAACAAATTTTGCGTATAGAATCAATCTAATGGCATTGAAAATCGCGTAACCTACACTGAGAATCCCATACATTTTTCAACTGTTAATTAAAAATATACAGGAACGTTTTAGCGTATTTTAACTTCTGCAAAAGCGCAAATTTGGCGTAATGAACTGTATATAACTATGTAGTTTAATTAATGATTTAATTAACCGCATTGGCCGTCTACTAAACCGGCAGAGCTCAATCATCGGCTTAAATGATGTTTAACTCATCATTTTGAACCTCATTTAGTAGTTCAATACTATCGAACAGCTGTTATATATCGATTTACAGAATTTGTAGAGAAACATAATTTAGCTTTTGGTTTCCAACTCCAAATCGGCATTGATGGCTTATATTTTTAGATTTATATGGTCATCAAAATTTTTTTTTAAGTACTTATATATTTATAGTTGGAATACCAATAAGTCTCACCATGTCTTGGATAATTATAATAATAAATTGCCACTGGTATTGACTATCTTCGTGAGAGGCTGATGCCTATAACAGGACTACGGAAGTCCTGCGGTAACGGGTCATCACCCTTCCATTGCGAACAGAAATTATACAAAAACTTGAGTACTTACTATGACTAAACTAAAGTTAACAACAAAACATGAGAAATTCTCGGTGTGTGAATATATGTAAAAGTGTGTAATATAATTTAATATAAATTATTGATTGTTTTATTACGAATTAATTAAAAAGTAGTGCCTATTGTCTTGTATAAGAGTCTATTTTACAGTCTAGTTGGTCGTCATGCTTTCTATGTCGTATGTATAATTTGTTTCTGATATTGTTAAATAAAATCAATTTCTTCGTTATCTCAAAAATGCGTACTGACCTATATGAAGGTAGCACAGTTTTAAAGTGCGAATAAGAGGTGCGCGGGCGTCGGTCAGCCGGGGTCATTGACCGAGGCCGTCGAGAGACGAGTTACTGGACACTGTGCCCATTTATGTACGGCACGATTGCCTTACCTATATTAGATGCATTCCTTATATGTACTTTGTTTGTATAGTGATATTGCAATGTTGGCGCAAAATCATATTGACAAGGCTTTACAAATAAAAATCATAATACCTTGTTTAATAATATACAAAACTTACGTACCCACTACTGTGAAACATAATCAGTGTTATTACACAGTTTTAACAAAAAAATTAGTTGGAATTCAACTAATGTATTACTTAGTGTTCTTAATTATTAAATTACACTATTAATTAAAAATTATATATTCAAATTAAAGTTCTTTTATATTCAGTAGACATATCAGTGTCTTACTTACTATAAACTATACACCCATAGATATTATTTTTTTGTGATTTACGTAAGATAAAAATATACATAAAATTTTATGCCTACCATTGTATAAAATCGAATGGTAATGATACTTTTTATATTCTACCACAGACGCGTAATAAAAATATTTTTACGCTATAAGTTCTAGAATTTAAAATTAAATAGTAATACACTGGCAGCATTTCAAATTTGTAATCTTACATTTAATGTTAGGGTTTGCCTAAAACAGAACATGATGATATTTAAATATTACATCTGGCAATACTTAACAACTCCTAGTATATTCTATATATATATAACAGTCATAAAGAATTTAATATAATCATAGTATATAACCTAGTTGCGTGGACTTATTAAAAAACAAAAAGACATCGTGCCTCGAGATCTAATCAACATCCACTCGCTGGTACGGTGAAGGAAAACATCGAGAGGGAAACGCATGCCTCAGAAAAGTTGACGGCGTGTGTCAGGCACAGAAGACCTTACTCGCCTATTTGAAAAAAAAAAACAAATGATCACGAAACATAAATCTGAGATCCATACCTATAATAGATTTCTATTCTAAACAAATTATCATTAAGGCAATTAGGCAATTAAAAACGAATGAATGAATACTTATTCATTTTAACTAGTTACGTTTTAATACGAATATTTAGTTTATTTATTTATTTATTATTTATTTAGTAGTTGAATGTGGAATTTCGTAAACACATCGATCGTAATTGTTACAAGTTTACACGAAGTTGCCCTAAAATGAGACATACATAAATCAACGATTTAGAAATAGATATATAAGAATATCGTGTGAACTATGAAAGTGTTCATAGAACGTATACGCCCATCGTTTTCACACTTTGTTACGAGTACTTATAAATGTTCTGTATCGAATTCGTAATAATAGATATTCATGAAAACGTCTTACTGATCGTTGAGATATTAATACTTGCGTGGAATTTATGTTAGATGAATTATATTTCGTGGATTTATAGTTTGTTCATTCCCTTTGGTTGTTAATATTATATACAAAATCTTATAACATTGCATGAACGATAAGAGTTCCTCCAAGGTCTTATGGGGTGATGGGTTCCCACCCTGAAACATAAATGAAGTGCCAATAATTATTACTGTAATTTTCTCTACCTCATTGGGTCTCTAAGACATGTCAGAAGATGGTATTTGCAGTAAAATCCCTATTGGTCTTGTTTCTAAGTTAAGATAGATCCATAAGTATTGAGAAAGATTTTGTCATAAATAGTTATCTATTTTATTGGTACGTACAATTTCTAAGCTAATATCTAATGTAGTCGTGCTAGACTATGTTTTGTATTGCTATATTCTGTAATCAATACAATATTTTCTCCATAATGTATTTTATATGAAGTATGATAACCTCATGAATGAAGCATCAAAATTATGAGCAATACGAAAAAGATAAAAAATAACTCAGCCTTTATAGGCGTTTATTATAGCTCTGTTTCACTTTTATTAGGAGCCTTTTTATTTTTCCTACATTATCTTGGTCAAGTATCTAAAGAAAAGTTAATAATGTTTAATGGAACCAAGAAGTCTATTGGTAATATAAGGTATAGTAATATTGCTGTAGATCATTACATATTACCACAGAAAGTTTCTTAAGCCGAAAATTGGATTTATGTACACCATGTCAAAATGAACACGATTACCGAAGATGTCACATGTGAGAGTGAGCTGAGGTGGGGGGAAGGCTGTGGGGGGGGGGGAGGGAAGGGGACCTAACCTCACTCTATAATCGACTATAGATAATCAAAAAGCTTTAAGCAGTTATTACGAGCGTTTAAAATATAACATACACTTAACCAGTATTTTTCTTTTACATATCACGCTAGAACCACTGTATATAATATATGTACATCTAGGACAATTATATTGATACTAAACTAACCTAATTTCCAATCCAACGATTTTAACGAATGCTTAATGTTCCTTAATTATTTCCGTTGTAATGCCATTATTCATCAAACTTATCCGTAAATGAATTTAAACGGCCTCCCCGATTAATTGCTGACATTTTTGGCGAATTTCCTTTGAGCCTATGGGACATTAATCTTATTGTTAAGGAGCTCCGAGAAATATTTACTTAAGAACAATTGTTTCCGATTCGTAAACAATTGCAATTTTCTCTGGTTTCCGAAGTACTATATTGATAATGCGATTAAATCAGATTGAACTGGTTTTTAGTAGTTGAATTATCTGAGTTTTTGACGGACAGAGAAAAGAAGATATAGTTTTGAGTCCGGTACATATTCTGTACTTATTATCTAAAAATAATCATTCTTGTATGCATGTTATACTGAACTATCTTTAACCATAACTTCCCATTTAATTGATTGAATTTTGCGGTAAAATTGATTTATAAACAATCGGTTTTATTAATTTTCAATAATTTATTTGACGATACAAACGGATGGGAGTAACCGCAACATATGTTGGTATATTTTTAATTAGCTTATGTTATTTTTATTACGTGTTCAAAAATAAGATGTGTGTCAGGTTAATCTTATCTAAGTACTAGGTTTGAACAAAACAACAAGATTTTTCTTAAACAGTGTAATTTAATTTTAAACTTAGCTCCATGAATCAGTATATTAAAACAACTTTGGATTACTCGTTTTCTCGTTGCGGTTTCAAAATCCTTTGTCACAACTGTCACAGAAATAAACCAAAAGGTCCCTGGCGGCGTATTTATTCAATGTGCAAACGCATCGGTAATTTGTCGAGACGGATTGAGATAAGTAATTACTATGATATTTATAGCACGCAGAACATGACGTTCTTGACAGTTCTTTATTGGTAATTAGTTTAGTAATACTTTTTGGTACAGTAAACCATACTTAGTCAGTTGTGCGTAGTCCTGGCTAATAAAGACTGCCTAGCTTCTTCGAGAAACTTAGAAGTTTCCTAGGCACTGGCTTCACGGGACGACCTCACTCCTCCGAGGATTTCTGAGCAATAGGAAGCCACAGCCACGCATTCCAGGGAATGGGTGACTGATTCACCTGTTACTTATTTCAATGTTGGTGAAATAGCCTCTGGACAATGGACTGTTTGTCGCGTTTAGGACAAAGATGTTTATTAAGGAGACAGTGGTCTTATGACTGCGTTCATAACTGTGACTCATATATTACATGAAATCAAGGTCAATTTGTTACATTTACTTTTTCCTCGATGTATTGCCCAAACCGATAGTGACAGAGCCAAAAAGAATAGAGGAGGACCTGTCGGCAGAGGATTTGACGACCTCCAACTAGGATATATATCCTGGTGAGGGTGAATGAAAGGCGTTGGACGCAGAGTCGACCAGTTCTGGACCTGGACAGCCTGAAACAAACGAATTAAATGTTTTGTTTGCCCATTATTCTTGGTGTTAGATTTCTCATGCCGGTAGTATAGTCAAAGGTGCACTTCCTAGCTGTATCCGTGTCCTAATTTCTTAACCTTTTTGCGGTTCCACAGCACGTCGTCTAGATAGTATCGAATTTCAAGAATTTTTGCCGAGAAGCACCAGGCTGACATGACACTGTAACACGTTTAAATGACTAATGTTGAGCCGTGACTTGCTACTATTGTGCTGTTTCATCCGACAATAATGAACGTTTACAGGTAATTTATGATCTACTGGAGTTTGATAACAGACAATTACAGCTATTGTTCAGTTTATGCGTTCCTGGTAACTGCTTGAAGCTGGGCTTTTCTGAAGCACCTTTTAGTCTTTTATTAAAGTTAAAAAATTTAGACCATAAATTATATTTTAAGAGCGATTTTTTTATTACGTTCTCCTACATTTTTTACATGTGTATATTAAATCTATACTAATATTTGTCTATATTGAAACTTCTTGAGCCATTACAAACATGGGGGAGATAATAATCCGTCGAACTATCTCTTTTCAATCTGGTGCAATAAACAGAGACAGAACAGAGTTATTGAATGGTTCGTAAAACGATGCGTTCTAAATTTGAAAACTTATAAAATGGCTTCCTTAAAATAAATCAAAGAAAGCAATGAAAGAGTACTCCGCATACACAAAGGTAATGAAATTTATCCCCAAGTGTGTAGCGGCTATTATTCAACCACATACAATATGTAGTGTGGCTTACGAATGCTACTGAGATGTAGGGAATTACTTATGCTAGAAGTGATAATGTAATATTTATAAACTTCAACAACAATACATATTTAATTATTATAGACATATCTAGATTTATGTACATAATAAAACCATACTAGATTTGAAAATTAATGTTTTAGTTGATATGAAATCAGCAACCAAAGCATATAAACATAAGCAGCAAATTATTCAAAGCAAAATAATATTTAGTGTAACACAATTTACACTTATTTCAACACATGAAGAATGCGCAAAACAGTCTCCGCCAATCTTTTTAACGACGAAGTTTCTATTTTATATAACGCCTGAAGAACTGTTTGCCTGAACAAGAAATTTTCATGGGCAGGCATAATGGGTTAGGAGCACGTGGTCTAATAGTGAAGTCTTTGGTAATATAGAGTTATCTTCAAAAAATATGATTTAACGCCTCTTAGAAGAAATGTAAATTAATATGTTAGAATTATTATGTTCATTTCATAGTTATCCAATAATTTAAAGAGTTTGGGAGAAATAAAATAAAATCAAAATCATTTATTAATTGATGCAACACAAGGTACACTTATCAACGTGTCGTGTGAACGTCAAAAAGAAATACATATTAAATGCTTTTAATTTTACATTTACTGCTAGTTCTCAAATCAAGTACAATTCTTAATCATATATGATATGTTAATAAATGAATAATAATAAAATAAATCAAATACAAAGAATTGTCCTTTATCAGCAGGAGGCATGGTGAAATAGGAGCACGCACTTACATTCATGGGGAACAACACGCAATAGCATAGTTAAAACAACTAACATACAATACTATATCCAATAATATAAAAGAATGCATACTATATACTGAAAACATATCTACAGACTACTAACTACCTTTTTAATAATTAAGAGTGGTGCCTACATACATATTTTATAATAAAATCACAAATTTATACAAACAGAGCATAAGTATAGCTAGAATAATATATATTAGTTTCCGGAATTGTGTTTCAACACGTTTGGGAATATCTCTTCGTACGCCATATCCAGCGCTGTACATCTATGCTCCAGATATGTTCTTTGCGATTTGTAAAGAAATAATTCTGTATAGTATGATTGTGCTATACTTCTTGGCGGGTATAATTTGCTACAGCGTTTTACTTACAATTACTTCGCTTCCTTAATATATCTTTAGAGGGTACATCTAGGGCTGTCTCTTTTCAACAAATCGTTCAAATTGTTTTTAAATAAATGAGCTGTAATTCAGTTTATGAAAGGTGTGATCAGTATTTGAGCGTTCTTTCAGTTTTTGTTTTAGTATTAGTTTTTGTTTAATAAGTATTACGTAATACTTTTATTGTTTTGCTTGGCTTACTTAAAAGACATTTACCACCCCATATGAAGCCCTGTGAAGGAAATGACAACTGACAACCCTAGTACAGTCGTAAAAGAAATTGTGTAAATAAATTATTACTTAGTGTTACATACGCTCCCCACATTTGAATGAGATTACATTCCTGCTTTAATTTTCTTTTGCGTCAAACGTATTCTGGTTTTAATGGTACTTAAGAACAGATTTGAGATAAAAGTTTTTTATCCAAAGTAGTAAATCACAGAGAACACTTGAGCGTGCCTAATTTTTTGATAAAAAATTCATTCAGATTAAACAAGATGTTCTGTGTTTATAAACCTAACGAGGTACGCGTAATCAATGGCGTACAATAATGATTTTTCTTATCTTTTTAATTTTATAATTTGCACACAAAAAATATTTAAATTTTCGATCAAGCCTACCTTAAAACAAAGTAATTAAAAATTAACCATATTCACTAAAAAAATATTCAATAATATGACTTAGTCTCTAATAAGGGGAAGACACTCGATTCTTGTGTAATATTTTTTCCACATACATAAAAAATTACTGATTTGTGTCCCAGGCTGTTGATTAACTAAATTATAATTATATAATTAAAACGAAAATCAAAACAAATTTAATAAGCTTTTTCCATGAGGCAGTGTACCTTTAACGCTGGCAGACCTGGCTGGACCGATATATCTATTAATATCTATTATTAGTTTTAACAAAATACTAAAAAACGTACAATGCAATTTTCCACTAAAAACTGTAATGCCGAGAAATATTAGATGTATTCTGTATTTTTTATTAGTAAAAAAAAATGTTTGTTTGTCATATATTTACAGTTTCAGAAATTTGTGTTCCATAGCATAGTTACGATTGGTTCGGTCTATTTCATTCTTTTTCTTATTTTGAGATGATATGTAGGTGTTACGAAATTTTCCCGGTCACCTAGTTAATAATTTAAAAAATAAAACAATTCTTATTACATACCTTTCATGTTTTACAGGATTCTAATACTTAAACGCTTTGAAATCATCATCAAACAGCGTGCTCTAATATTTCCTTCCATCGCATCTTCCAATTTGGACTACGATGTTCAACTCGTTATCATCTTTTTTCAGGTTTTTCCTATTGAACCCTATTTTCTAATGAGTTTTAATTTAATTATTTTTATTATTACTATGTACAATAAGAAATTCGTAAATCTGTATAATTAAATGTTATGGTTTTAATAAACTTTTTATTTGAAGAAATTGTATTCAGTAGTATAAAAGTAGGCCATTGTTATATGATATTAATACATAGCTGCTGTGAGTCTGCTTAGAATGTTATACAAGATTTTAGGGCAAGCCCTGCAAGTGACCTTTGTAATCAGATTCCTCCAACCTCTATCAGATAACTTTGACGTATCCATAAACGGTACTTGTAAGTTTTGCGTGAACTTAGCGGTTAGAGCCTTATCGCCCCCTTGAAACACTTGTAGTAATTTATGTTTAGGGCTGTCACAAAGTTTAAACTCATAAATCCTTACTCGACTTGGGGTTTCTTCAAAAAAGAGGATAGCTATTTTTAAAATCCATGGGCGGCGGTATTAATTAACATCAGGTGTGCTTATACCCGCCTGTTACATAAAATCAAATCCTATTGAGTGTTTCGAAATATTGTTATTGTCATTATCGCCTTAAATGATACCTGAACGTATTTTTTTATTTAAGTATAAGTTGCGGAATTGATTAAACTTTAGCTAAATGTTTTTCAAAAGTAAGGGCCTAATAGTAGGAGTTCAATAATAATAGGCCAAGGTGGCACTTCATCGACGAGAGCGGGGAAAAATATGATATAGATTAAAAATATAGTACACAATTATATCATTACAGATTCATACATTTTGCTCAAGAACATTTGTATGACTCCCAACATTGAATGTTTACCTTAATGATGATTTACAATTTTAATGTGACAGCCCTATATTTGCTTAAGTTCATTCGATTAGGTTCGGTCTTTAAGACGCTGTTATCTTATCAGGAGAAATAATGCTTCGTTTTTAGGTTTTTTGTGTAATGTTTTTTGTCAACGCGAAAGTTCACACGCTACACTTCAAACATTTTAATATAATTTAAATTTTTATTACAGTTTTCAATAATTCATTTAAACGAAATTATTAAATAAGTAGGTACTTTACACCTTAATTTTTTAACTCATAATGATTTGATAAATACAAACAGGCATAGAAATAATAATAATAATATAAGAAAGAAGAACAATATATAGAATTATTTATTTAAAGTATTTACCTATTTCACATAATAATAATAATTTTAAATGGATAAATAGAAAATTAAAACAATTTTAAAAAGCTTGATTATTACGTCCCCTAGTTCCGGTACCATTATATTTTTTAGTTAAGGTTTTTTAATTTGTCTAAACTCTAAAGCTTTCTAGAAAATGTAATAAAATGTTTTGTCAAAAAACCTATGTACTTATATACATATATTAATTTTCTACAAATATTTAAATTTATTTAATGTTTTCATTGGTAAATTAATATTTTTGCATAGATCTTGTTAATTGTTCAAAACAATTCGAAAAAGTAAAATGTGCGCGCTCACTGCTGTCTTTTGCTTATATCGCCCACTCAACTTCCGTTCGCCTCGCTCGATCACACTTTTTGTAACGCTTACGTCACGCGTTCGCCAGCTTATTCCCGAAGTCAAGCGTGCGTAAAGAAGTTTCACTTCAAAAAATTTAATGTAATCCAATAACTCCATATGAACTGTATGAACTAAGTATAATTTATTAACTTGTAATTACTTTATTAATTGTTACTAACGCGTTTAAATCCTGTGCGATAACCACGTTACTATGTTGTACACCTAATGTTATCACCTAAATCACGCTTTATGTCACCTGTCAATTTACGAACAAAATGGCTCGACCTTTTCAAAATAATTTCTCACACATAACCTTACACGCATCGTATGATTTATTTGAAACGCGTCGAGTTGGGCATTTTAATGAACTTAGGTCACATTTCCTTTATTATTAATGGTCAAATATTACTCACAGGTTAAATATTACTTTTAATTTCCGTAATAATAGGTTGCAAAATGAATTTATTACGATTCTATCATACTGGTAGTCTTAATAACATTAATGCATATTGATTTATATTACAAAATTCTTTAAATCTAAACCATTATATATTAATTTTTAATCAGGTTGTTTATAACAATAGCAGTTTTGTGAGGACCGCGACAATAGCATATAAAAATAATTCTTCAATTTTTTTTATATTCACTAAGCTTATAACATTGAGATTTTGTATGTAACAGGAGGCTCGCTAATTCTTGAAGTACTTTAACCCAATCTCAGATTGAACGTAATCTGAGCGTGACAGTCGATCGATCTCCTATCTGCATCCCAATAATCAAACCCATTTTTGGCGACGGATAGATATAGCGTTCTCTATAAATTTACTAGCAATCAATTTAATTTTTGCTAACAATACATACAAATAATATTTGTACATATAAAATAGATTTCTCCTTTATTCACATAAGGAGAGGTTAAAAATACAATTATGAAATTTGAGATCGCTTAAACTCAAAGTATCAGTTATGTTTGGTTATATAATTTAGATAAACAGCGTAAGAAAAAGGACATTAAAAACCTGTTAACCAAAGACCACATACTTCAAAAACTTGATGACTGACTGAACATAAACAGTTCTCTAATGTATATAGCTGATGTAAATCCAAATGATCATTCCAAAATGACATTTTTCCGAGAAATTTCAACAACATAATAATCTGCTGAAACGTAACGCCGCCCATTGGTTAAGATATCTAAGTTTCGCATTAATATTTTTACTTAGCTTTTTGAGTAGCTGTTCCAAACATATGGAAAGCTATGTTACCCCAAAGAGACTGTCGCTTTTCTGAAATTGTAATAATTTCATTCCTTTCTTAAAGTTCGTTGAATGAGAGGTCTACAAGGCATCACAATGCTTCAGAATCACATTCATATGCCTACATTCTGAACATTGTAATAACTGAATATAAGACATTTGTCTTTGCTCTGTACGGCCCAGGCATATCGGTATTCAAGGCAGGTTATGATAAAATTGTTTTCTACGAAGCGCCCAACAACGACATAGTTTTACTACCAAGTTTTGTAAGAGCAAAACATATATCAAGGGCACCTACAAGAATGTTTTATGTAACAATTATTAATATTAGCTGATGCGGCTGAAAAAGCTAAAGCCTGCAAATACAGGGGTCTAGGCTCTGGATATAATTTGTCCCATTCGGTGTCGAGACTCTTGGTTCGTGGGGTCCTAGCGCGTTAAGGCATTTTAGGGAATTATCAAAAAGGTTAGTCGACATCACAGGAGAACGAAGAGCTGGCAGCTACCTTGCACAAATAATTAGTCTAGCTATTCAAAGGGGAACGCTGCCAGTATCTTCGGATATCTAAAGGGACTCTTTTTAATAATATTGTTTAATTATTCAATTTTAAGGTTAGTTATTAGGTATATTTTTATGTATTATGTTATTTGTTTTGATTAAAGAAATTAGAATAATATTTTAATGTACGTTAGATGGCACATATAGCTAATAATTTTATAAAGGTGCTATATGTTGTGAACTAAAATTTTCCTTCAAGAAAAGAGCATGCCAATTCTTAAAGCCTGGCAACGCACTGTCGAGCACATTTCTTAATGGGCAGGTAATGGCATACTATATATTCCATGTATAAAACTCATCTACAAACATTTGAATAATATAACTAACTCACTATTAAGTAGTCCCACTTTTTGTATAACTTAAGAATAGAACAAACATTTGTATGATTTCGCATTAAAAATACATTTAACCCATAATTTTCACCCTAATACCAATATTTTTTCATGGCGAAATTAACAGTCATCTTTATAACAAAACGATGGCTGTCGGCCTAGACGATTCTAGGAGCCTAATGAATAATTCTATTATTTTAGTGTAAACTCCTTCAAAACATTCCTCCTCCTCGATGTTACCTACAAGTATAAGACCCTAAAATTTATTACATCCTTTTTTTCAGCCCCTTACAAAGCCTAAAATATAATTCTATTCATAGAGTTTAAATAGATGAAGAAATTTATTTTTCTAAGAAATATTTGAATTTCTAATAGCGAAATAAGCTTTCTTGAAAATGGACCAAAGACAACTAGAACTAAGAATATTGAGATTAATGAAAGCTCTATTTATAAATAACAGGTTTAATTAAAGTTGTTCTAAAAAGCGAAAAACAAGGAAATACTTTTTAAACTAAGAATTCGAAATTGAATCAAGCTTTTTAATGTTTAGCCATTTGTATTTAAAATCAGTTAAATCGTAATTAGGTTATCTATTCGTTACCACTAAAGCTAAAGGTACAAATATAATACATATTTAAATGTTGTACTAATAACATTGCCAGAATAAAAATCAGGATAAATATAACTCGTTAATTCGGGTATTAATTCAACGTTTCTTTTATTCAAATACACAACACAAAACATTAAAGGAATATTTACAAATCAGCCAATCCAACTCAAGTGTATCGAAGCGATATTCTGATCACGTTTCGTCCACGAAAAATATTTAGCCGATTCTAAACGGAATTAAGCCCCAAAATCTGTAAATCGCTATTCGTCGCATCGAATACCGATTCGGATGAATCGAATTGAATCGATATTGGATCGCGATTCCGCGGCCATCGTAACCCAATCGTTTGCAATGCAACCGTTTGCAGGTTTAAGGTTAATCATCTTGCACTCAAAGGAATTCACTTCGCGACTGATGTGCCAATTACGCGTGCGCGTGCCGTCTTCGATAAATTATAGCGAAAACGGAATTCTGGATTCAGAAAAATGAGGTCAATTGAAAATCCTTAAAGGCATGTTAGTTATTCAGGAGTTATATCGACGTAGAGGCTTTGCTGAGTGGTTAATAATGTATTCGGCTTCCAAATCTTGATTGTAATGTGAATTAGTTAAGATTAATAGCTTGTTCCTACGGTGAATAAAGAGTCGGCGTGAAATTAGGGATTTATATTGTGTTTATTTTAAATTAGGGAATTAATAGTATTATACTTTTTCTACGGTGTTAGAGTTGAAATTTTACCTATACCTTCAATATAAATCATTCTAGATGGTGAAACCTGCAATAAATTTCGCTGGGTAGTTTTTAAGTTTGACTTGTTTTTATTTGATATGAAAATAAGACATGCTGTCGCGGACTTATCAAGCTTTACTTTATAGTTTTTTAGTTAGCCATTATAAAATTTGTATACCCCCAAATCACATGCATCATTTTAATACTTTATTAATTGATAGGTTTAATGAAGAAATTAAGAGGAAATTGTTAATGAAACAGTAAGTAAATTTTGAAAACATAATGAACAACTAAAATTTAAATTCTATATAATTTTGATAAGTTTTTTTTTTAGTTATTTTATACGTGAAAAAAAAAACGTTTTAGTTCGACCATTTTTTTCTTACTATGCAAATCCACGAAAAACTATTTTCATTTTTGAGTATCACATGACATACAAAAATAACAGTAGACCCAGAGATTAACCCCTACAAATTCACTAACTTTACCCATACATAATATTATTACCTAGATTAATATTCTTAAAGTAGGTCAGGCAACTAATTATGTCATTTAAAATATATTCTGTAAATAAAATATGACATCGAATTAGAACCTAAATAACAATGAACTGCTCATATAAAATGAAAATATTCCCTACCATAATTTTAATAAACAAACCGTATAACGTTGAATTAAATATAATCCTGAGGTGATAAAGGACGTGTTGAGAATTCAGTATAATATGAAGCAGCAAATCATCGACGACCGAGGTGAATCTTAAGCTTTGCATCTCAAACCACATATCACTTTAATATTTTATACCTTCATTCGTATTTTATGATGAAAATTGTATAAGTTATAGACTACTTTTTGAAACGTTCTACTCTAGTGAGGTGGGCAGCTGGCGTTTATAGGCGTTATCTGTTTTATACAGAAACTATTAACTTAGAATAACTCCAACTATTGATCGATTATTTAAACTGACTTTGAATTGAAAATTTAAATTCTAAATAAATATATATAATTACAGTAAATTTTTACGATGCGCGCGCACACCGTCACAAAAAACCGACACCCTGGCAATATATTTAAATAAACTTTATTTAATTAGATAGTGCCGTTTTTTCTACTAACATAGAATAAAAACACATACATAAGTACACACACGTTTGTAGGGTGTATATTTAACAATTAAAAATATAATAACAAGTACATTTACAATTATTCAAAATAATAATCCCTTAATATTTGTTTAAACAAGATTAACTTTGGATCAGAGTTCCCGGTTAGAATGCATATCATCTAAGACGTTGGTTATTCTATCAAGAGCGTACTAATGAGTGGGTGAGATATTCTACCTTGGTATTGAGTAACAAGATTAAACCTACAAAGGCTGCCTGCATGAATACTAAGTCGTGTCTAACACACCTTTAACGAATTTACATCTAGATGTCCTAGTCTTGTCGTGTGCACTATGTACGAATAATTTGATTGCTTGTATCGTTTGGACTTTGAATCTATCGGATTTTGTCTTAATTTTTATATGAATAAGTTTTTATTTGACTGACATCTTTAAACGAGCAATTCTTGTATATACATATATACAATTGGAATTTCGGAATCGGCTCCAACGATTTTCATGAAATTTAGTATAAGGGGGGTTTCGGAGGCCATAAATCGATCTAGCTAGGAATCATTTCTAGAAAATGTAATTGTTTTCGTGTTTTATCAACTTAAACATAGAATTGCTCGTTTAAAGATATCAGTCAAATAAAAACTGAAATATGAATATAATTATCTTTATTCTTTAATTATATTCATATTTTATCATTTTATTAGTATGTAACTCGTACTTAAATATAATTTCCAAAAAACACAACTTATAAAAAGACATCCCGAGCAAGGCTCGGTCATCCAGGTACTCTATACTAATGTTATAATGTAAGTCTTTGTATGTAGACATGTTTCTAACGAAATGGCTCTATAAGTACTAGGCCGATTTTAGAAATTATTTCAATTGCAAGAATAATGTTACACAAGGTGTAAAAAATGCCTATAAAATCTACAAATAATGTTTAAAAATTAAACGTCAATTCGTGCGAAGGCGGGACAGGCCGCTAGTGATGAATAAAACTCAAATGTGTTCCTAAATAAAATTATAATTATAAGTAATTAAATATAAATTTTAAGAAACAATATTTAGAGTTTCTTATTTAACTTGAAATCAATAACTTTTGTCCTATTTCTTTTAAAATCAAAGTTATCCTAAATTTTTTTAGCAAAAATTTAAACAACAGCGTTTTTTCCACAGACTAAAAAACAAATTAAATGAAACATCAGATAACACATGATAGATCATCAATAATCTAAGCAATGTAATGTTTTAATATATTGCTTAGGTTATTGAAAATTATAAATACTTTTGTTAATTTTAATACAATAATTATATATACTAGCTGTGCCACACGTTATACTTAATGGACTACAAAGCATTGATCAATAACCGATTCTGTATACTATAAAGTAAAAATGTACGCGTGTAAACGCCAGATGTAAGTATAATGTATGGGTCACCTCATTTGAGTTAAAGGCTTCAAGCTCTGGAAAAACTTTAATAATTAAAAAATATAAGTATTCCAAATTCAAACGGCAACGTATGAAAGCCGTATGATCAGACAATAAACGCTTAGCAAACAATTACAAATGCGTGTAACATTCTGAATCAGTGTCCACTGAAATTCCGCCGGGGGACGATATGGGTCTCATTTGACGTTGTCATGCGAGCGGTCGCGGTGTAGCCCGAGAGTCGAATTTTAGAAATGATATGTGCTATTGCAAGGTTTGAAAATGGAACGTGGGTTTGAATTCTATTTTTAAATTCAGATCCAGTTTAATTCTTGTTCGGTTCATACTTGACTAGAGACTACTTGTCGTGTTTACCTGATTACATAATCGCCCACATTACATAAGACCACATGGCTTGTTGAAAGCCATACAAATGTGATAAAAGGGAATTTTCCATAATTGTAATGTTTCCGTATATGAAATTAAATATGGATTGTGTGCAATAAAAAATATTTAAGCATATGAAAACAACATTACCAAAAACCCAGAGCTTTTTGAAACATGAAAGACAATGTCATGCCCTCCAGACTCGTACTTTATAAGGAAGTACATTTGAAAAGCGCTACGAGCTCTCTGGCTATAATAAGCTGCACAAATGATTTTAGCTGTTAAAACGTTGCGCAAACAGCATGCGTTCGTTAGCGCTAATTAGGCGTAGGCTTACTGGCTCATAGCTTTAATATTCAGTGCTGGACTGTTTATGCGTCTTTGAATTCGCGAACAAAAGCAATGATGCTTATCGTGTTTAGGATTTTGCTTGTGACAACTGACATATCTTCTAGTGTTACCTTGAACTCTCTGAAGACGAAATATAGTTAAAATAAAAAAAATAAAATAGAATATGTTTATTTTGGAATATAAGATTAATCACTTATATAGCACGTCATTATTCTTCGCAAAAATCGCACTACGCCCGTTGAAATATATGTATATAACAACTTTTTAGCAGTTACTGTATCAGTGAGTTATTCCCGTTCAACAATTATTTGTATCATGCCTAATGTGACCATTTATTCTTTGATTTAAAACGGGATCAATGAACAAAAAGGACACTTTTTACAGTTATTTATTTAAACAAAGTAAGTTGGCTTACAAGTTCGAATCACAAAATATACCTAAAATGTGTAGTTATATATGTTTCTGAAGAACGAATTTGTTTTAACTTAATGGTGATTTGATATAAGAATTGAACTCTTGGCACGTTTTTTTATATTATGCTGCTCCAATTTTCGCGCTTTCTCACATCCGAACAATTTTGCGTCCTTGTAATTGGAAAATGGGTACAAGTTCAAAATGGTCACGTCAATCATCATCATCGTCAACGTCAATTTAAGGGAACTTTTTGTTTATAAATTATTCTTTGGTGTAAAGTTTAGATATTTCATGAGATTGTTGCTATGTTCTAAAAATAAGTATTATAAATACAAAGCCAACCAGACTGAATAAAACAATTGAATACACATTTTTATAGAAATTATTGAGTTTATATCGAATAAATGAGTGTAGTTCGGAAACATAATAGTATTAATTTATCTACATCAATACTATGACTCCAAAACTATGGGATTAATTAAATATTATGTCACCATTTGAACCTTACGTTCCCCTTGTTAAACTTAGAATATTTTCAAAAACGTCAGCGTTTGCATAAAATCACGATAGTGTAAAAACCCTTGGCGTACGCTACGAAATACCAATACGAACTAACTACAGCTAGAATACAGCAATATCTAACCGTGGCGCTACAATTTTTTAGCCTCAGATTTCTGTATCTGTGATCAGTCTTCTGTAATTCGCCGTTGACTTTATAAGTCATGCTTTGCTCAATACGTTTTTCTGTTCTGTACGAGCGTGATAAATGTGCATAGACAAAGTTTGCACCTATGATCTCAGGTCGCGTTGATAACTTTAAACGTGACATTCGTCTAGTGATATGCACAATGATTCACTTATTACGATACTTTTAAAACAATTCCTTATTCGTACTAAAACATGAGTCATGTCTGATAACTTTGAAATAGTATTTTCAATTCAAGTATTTATCACCGGAAATGATATGAAAGAAGTCATTAAGTCTTGCGTTAAATACCAAAATTTACACCACACAGGCAATGTGTTATAACGACATCGAAGGGACTACTCATATTTGGTCGTAAAAACCGTTAGTCATAACAGCTGATGACGTTGTTATTACAATAAAATAGAATTCAGCCAGGACCTATGATTTTGGTATAATAACCGGTATATTATTCATCATATGGTTTTGTCTGTATCTATAAATAATAAAGTATATCCAGATCTATTCTTGTCAGTTCAGTTCTCGGGAGTTGAGTGTCTATATTTTTAAGGATTTTTGACATTTTCCTAGAGGAACTAAATATAGATAGTCGAAACCGATTATAACGACATCGTTTACAACGACCGATCGGTTATTACAGCCAGATTGCAAGGTCCCGGCCGAATCTCTAGTAAACTATGAAGTAAACATACCGCCTATAACAACACCGGATACAGCGAAATATACGCTTACAACGACGAAACTTATTTTGACTTTATCTAAATTCATCGACTATAACGACCAACCGCTTCTTGTCCCAGCAAAACAAAACAATACGGACGATTTTAAATCTTATTGATAAGCATTGAAGGAATAACTGCGCACTTCCTCCCACCTCATCCGAATCTCCTCCTGGCCATTTGACAAATTCTTGCTAAAGCTGAAAGTAACAATCATAATACTAACGTCGAAAGCGAAGACCAGCAAGACCCTGAAGAACAGTTTCAGCCAACAACAATTTCCGAGGCTCTTAACTCATTAAAGGTTTCCAAAAATTTGTTGCCTTTAATGACTTTAATGATACTGATGATACTCTTACTTTGAGGAGTATGAAACGCAAAATGCGAAAAATATTTGAGACTGGGCAAAAAAAACAGACTAAAATGACTGATTTCTTTAAAAACTAGTGTAGTTTCACAGCTCGTACTGTAAGCAGCTAAATACATTATATACTCTAATTACGTATTTTTTAATAAATATTGTTATTTCTTTTCTAACATTTCATTTGACAACAAGTTCACATACATAACCTATACCTACACTAGATAGATATTTACCTATAATAATATAACTACACAACTAATGAACTACACATGTATGTACGTGTATTGCTTATAACAACTATCGGATATAACGTCGGCAAATGTACGGTCCCTTCAATGTCGCTATATCAGGTTTTGACTGTATGTATTTAGTTTTTATCAAGATTTTGCGATGTTTTCGAAACACATTTATTGCTTAATGTTTTCAAAAGAACTACCCGTCAAAAGACAAGATTTACACTATTACAAATTAAATATCCCTTAGAAAACGATTTACTATTCAGATACAAAAAGCATCACCATTTAGGAGCCAAAATCAGAACGCCAAATTCGCCTGTATTGCGGTGGGTTAAACACGAAAATCGGATCACAAATGAGACACATGTAACCTATGTCAGGTGGTTTATCAAAGTTTCCCGTTTCAATGGTTGCAATTAACATTTTGTCGCCGTCGGAGACTCGTTGTTAAACTGAACCCGATAGTCCCCTGCTAAATTATCCTCGGTTTTAGATTCCGAACTGCACTGATTAACCGTACAAACTTCAGTGTCGAGAGAATATGATGTGTGTGAATATAGAAACATTCTATACATTTCCTAATGATAGTTAATGCAGACCCATTCATGATTTGTCTCTTTTTATCACAGATTAAACACACTTTTATAGAAAGCGACAAAATAGTACTCGTCTTAAAAGCTTGCACTTCGATTTTACACAAAGACTGTTAATATTCTAACTAAACAAATCGCCGGCTACCCACATATAATCCAATAGTGTTAACAATAAATATTAATAGACATATATTTCTTATTATTATATTTTGCACAATGAATAGGATGAACAAGGCTTGTACTTGGAATGGCCCAGTGGGCAGAAGAAGACCACCTGAAACCTGGTAAGATGAAATAAATGAGATAATGTGGAAATATTGGAAAAATTGTGCGTGGTTTACAAGTGGACAAATTGAAATTGAGGCCTTCATTCTTTTTCATTCATTCAATTTAATTTCAATTGAAATAATTGAATTATTTTATATGATTATATTATTGACTACCTACATATTTTTTGGATTAGAGCACTGTTGGACTAGCTTCAACATGCGCCTCTCAATCTGTTCGTGCGTTCGAATTACGGCCTATACTTTGTACTTTCAGTTTGCTCTCAAAAACATCGCCTGATTATAAAATTATTAATCCTAAAAATCGATAGCGATTCTGTTTGGTAAATAATTGCGAAACTAATAAATAAAAATGGCAAGATCCAGGGGTTTTATTTATTATTTGCAAATTTATTTATTTGCTTTCTCAAATTTGAAATATATAAATAATATTAAAATGAGATAAGTTGTTCCCTTCTTTGGTGGTCGATGCAATACAAGTTATAGCCTTTTGATCATCTGTTACGATTTTAATTAGCTTATTTAAAATTCATGAGCACTCTTCCGGTCGTTATGAACGCCCCATAGTTTACTAAACATACAGTTGCAACAATCCGGTTAGACTGTTAACTGAATTCTTAATTTTGTTATACTTATTGCTCAGAGCCGTCTCAAAGAAATTGTACTTTCTAATATTGTTTGATGAAAATATAAAAATAGTTTTTTTTTAATGACAATGGCTTGATTTAAATTATTTATTGCTCTAAATTCGTCACTGAAGTGTACTTACTGTATCTGTAAACCGGTTGGGGATACCACTAACCCCTGGTCCGCACCTGTTCTGAATTTACGGGCTATTCAAACTCATTCTTCCGCTTACTTGGTAGATTCTCTAATTTTATTCACTGCTTTTATTAGCTCGAGCATAGGGGATGAATTTGTGTCTGCATAATTAAAAGCCAGGGCTGACACATTAGCAGTTCCCATTTAGACAGCCCTCAACTAAAATACTTATTGAAATGCTCTTTTCATTTTTGAATTTCATACCGCGCCAGGCCATACATTCATCTACTCTCCCGTTCTTCGGTAAGCCTCTATAGTCTACGCCTAGCTTATAAGAACTATAACGGCCTTTACTTGATCGGCGCAGCGAGTATGGGGCGGTCTCATGGTCTGGTGCACTCAACTCCGTCAGTCATGCTGCTATTCTACGTATTTCAGGTCCTAATAATTTAGCATGAGTTGGTAACAAAGTGTCGAAAGACTATTTATTATCTCTATTTCTTAATGTGCAGAAATACATATAAAATATGTACATACTTACTTCAGAAATAATTGTAATAGTGGAAATTTAAAAATATTAAAATATTGGTTAAAATACAATCAAATTTGAAATTATTTTTTATATACCTACTTAAAAAATTTTTGGACAACCCTACGTGATAAAGTCAGCATGTCATCCGTAATAGTTGGGGTCAGAAAATGCGACAACAGTCAGGATTTTGTTATAGTTTAATGAACCGTGATTGTGTTAAAACACCCCTCAAGCCAATTTAGGACGGTTTTAATGCAATTTTTTGATTAGCCCTTAACAAATGTTACTTTTTGTTATTCGGCAATTGCAGTACAAGGCAGCCAGCATCTGTTATTCTGTATTGTATGGGCGAATTTGAATCGTGGGGGTTGATTAGGAAAAAAAAAATGTGGTCTTTTTGATAAGTATATTGTTGCAAAATGTCCGCTGTATTAAAGCGATTACCGAATGTCTGTTTGTACGGCTTTAACGAATAGGGTGACTGAGGACGGCATAGATTAATTCATTACGATTGTAACAAGTCTAAATAATTTAAAAAAATTACAAATCTTGCCAAACACGCGGGCATTCCGATGCTTATTCGATCCTGTAGACGACTAAAAAATCTAAAATTTGTAAATGTTAACCATTATTTAATTCACACACACAAAATATAAAAATTGGAGTTGAATTTCACAACACACGGAAGGTTTATATATAAAGTTTACCATCACTTATTAATTTTTTTTTTAAATTATTACTACAACAGTTGTATAAATATATTAATAATATTAAAAGAAATACAATAATAATATTAATTTAAGCATCCTAAAATTTAAACCAAAAACAATTGTTATCAATGTGTAGGAATTCAGTACGTACTTTTATGCGTTAAATTCTCATAGTTCCGTTAGTCATAGTTACCGACAGTATGCGTTTCGTCCGTAATAAATACACCAATCTACCGAATCCGATTCCTTTCACGATGTCAGAGAAGCCAGGCTGCCTGGCTTGGCATTCCCTTTGACTTTGAAAACATTTAGCATCTATCAAATACAGCAACTACTCTTATCAGCATCACTTTATGGACTACGTTAACGACTTAAAACTTAAAGTAGGTTTAATCGCCAAGCTGATATACAAACAGTAAATCCTCAATCTAGTCTCAGGTATTTAAATCAACAATAATGGCCCATTAAACTCTTTACGTTCACGCAATGCGGTTGGTATCGCAGATAAGTTATACTTTTACGATTAATTTATCGTGCGAATAAACATCGTTTTTAAATTCCGTTAAACTTTTACCGCCAAAAGTTTAGGTCAAACGATTTTATCGATTTATTTGAAAATAGAACGCAAAGTGGTTCCATTGAGTTTTTCAAATTTTGTAAGCGTAGTTTTTAACACTTGTTACAGCATTTAACGTACATACATGCTTTGCTCATGTTCAAAAAGGTATTTTTTTAACTATAAGTATTGTATAGTCTATTTCGCTTTCTGTAGCTGTGATGTTGAACTTTCAATGGCCTAACGTTATATTGACTTGCCCTCTTTCTGTGTAGGTAACACATATATATATATTAGTAGATATATATATATATATAGTGATGTGTATTACCTAATAAATAAGTAAATAAGCCATCTCATTGCAAGCATAATGTTTAAGTCGAATTCTTAAAGCTGGGAAAAAACGAACACTCGGTATGGTATGTGATACTTTTAATTAAGAAGACAATTAATTAACTTTTAAGTACAGCTTTATTAACGAATGAACGTATAATACCTTTGTCGTAAAGCGGTTCTAAATATAACTGGTAACCCTATCCTGTTTGATTTCCGCCAGCAAGCGTGACACGCTTCGTCCGGTACTAGAACTGGCTACAACCGCTTTCTACATGTCTTCTTTATCAGACATAGACAGACTTTGAAATGAAGAAAAATTCAAATGTACTAAGGAAGTTCTAGGCGATATATAAATTATATTGTCTACGGAACAAAGGGGTTTATATCTAATGTAGTAAAGTTATTTGACTTGTTTAAAATTAAAACGCAGGTAAGGTTTAAAAAATCGGAACGATGAGAAAAAACGGTTCTGCCAAGTTAACTTTTTTAAATGGTCTCAGTTCTCTTCCTATTTATTCTCATCTCTTTTTTTGTAATAGGAGGCAAACGGGCAGGAGGCACAATAATGTTAAAAGATACCGCCGCCCACACTCACATTGCTAGAAGGCTCGCAAATGCGTTGCCGGCCTTTCAGTATGGGTAATTTCTTATATCTTAATTTTATTATCATATTTTATTATCATAATTTTCAAGAACCTACCTACCATACATGTATTATTATATTATTATTATTAAGTATTATATATGTTTACCTACAGTTTTTGTACTAGACAGGCAGATGGAATAGATATTTGTGTAAAATAAACCATAGTTTCATAGCACGCTCCGCTGAACCCTTTCGGCGAGTCAAATTTCCGAACTAACGGACGACGCATTTTAATGGAAAATTTACTGTCACCTAGTTTTTCTATTTGGTGTGCGTAACGATATAAAGGTTCTTAATGTTTTTAAAACCTTTTTCACAATAAATTTTCTTAGTATAATTTGTGTTTATCGTTCGTAGGTCACCTGAATACTATAAATCTTTTGGTTAGCATAATGCCAATACAACCTTTTAGATCTGGTCAAACTTATTTATTTATTTACATTTCGTTAGGTTACATAAGTTATTAGGCAATGGGCGGCCTTATTCCAGGCAACCCTAAGTTGGAGCAATAATAAAAAAACACCTATGGAGCGTTAAGTATAAGAAGTACAAAAATAACCAAAAAACTAAAATCAGAAAAAAATTAACAATACTGTGTAAACAAAAACGAAAAAGCTAATCCTACTTCTTCTATATAATAATTGAGCAATTATATATATATATATATATATAATTGTGTAGGTTTGTAATTAGCTACTACTTATAGGACAGAAGAATATATATATGACTATAAATTAAGATTAACTTTAGACTAATAGATTCTACAGTTTTTTTTTAAGTAATTACAAAGAACATTTAATAGTCGCACTCCATAGTTTACAAGTGCATGAACGCATATTTAAATAGAAAACATTTGTTTAAGTAGTTTATTCATAAATCTAATGTTTCCAAAATTATCATAAAAGGATCCATCTGAAATTATGATTCCACACAGTGTTTAAAATATGCCACCCCCAACTTTACATCACTTGAGATTCTAATTCTGTGACAAATTAAATTTACTTAATGAAAAAATTTACACCACAAACATCTTCAATTTAATGTGTCATATAATCTTGTTACAATTTCTTTAAAAAATATAAAATATAAAAAAATAAAAAAGCGATATTGTTTTGTAAAATGTTATATTCTAATGCATTAAGATAATTCTCAAACATCGAGAACGAAACAGGGGATTTGTGTTATTCCTTTAAATTCCGTATGGTTTTATCTGTCTGATACTATTCTATGGAAATTCTAATATTGTGAAAGCCATAGGTGTTTGGTACAATTTATAAGTTTTAGCAGTATATATATTGTCTTATAGATAGTTTCTTGATTACGCTCGAACCCAATTATGTATCCACAATGTCAGATAGAAAACAATCTAGGGTGGATTGTCAGACCGTGACAGTCGATCTCCTATCTGCATCCCAATAACCAAACCCTACAAAGACAATCCATTTTTGGCGAAGGATAGAATGCAATATCTTGCCTTTATTGAGAACAGCAAGATAATTAATAATGAGACAACCAACGCTAGCAACAAGCTGAAATACGATGAGTGGAATAGTATAACTAAGAAATTTAACGCCACAGTACAACCTTGCGCATTGTTTCACCCGTCAAACAAACTGTAAAAAAAATTAAGATAGGATATTGGCACAGTCGAACTGTCATTTTCATGCAAAGGTCTATATATCCGATCCGACCTACCATGGATAGCTTGTATCGACAGATGGCTATCACAACCCGTCGATTGGTTATTTTTACAACATTGGATTAAGATATCCATCTCAGATAGTCAAAAATAGATTGAAATAGGTTATTTGGTTTGGGCGTAAGACGAGTCGAGGCTAAGCAAAATTCACATACTTTTTGATGTACGGCAGTTTGAAGCACTTTAGTAATTATAAGCGGAATTAAACATCAATGTCTGCGAAATCCATTAAAACGCGCCCTTGTAAGTCTCATACGATGTTTTCTAACTTTTACCAGTGAAAGTTAATTACTTTATCGATCGTTTCCGTTACAATATCTGCAGTTTGGCGTTATACTTAAGTTTTTTGATATTCAAATCGGTGCCTTTCTCCTTTCGTCTTTTGTTACAAAGACTTTTACTACATTACTAGAATTATATATAAATTTCTTGAATTATTATATATAATAAAATAAAATAATATATATAGAATTAAAAAAAAATATAAAGCAAGATATAGGTCAAAGAAACCCTAGGTTTATTTAAATTATTAAACCGAATTTTGATTTATAAAAATTAAACCGACATTAAATATCCGTGAACCATAAAAATGGAAAAAAAATCGTACAATAATTAAAATACATGTGCTTGGCAGCCTAAATTGATCATCATCAAATATTTTTGACTCCAACGATACGAATATTATAGCCGAATGGAAAACCTCCTTTTTTGAAGTCGGTTAAAAATAAATTTATCGCGTTAAGAGGAAATAAAAGTTCACATAGTATTTATTGTGTTCATATTTTTGTAAAATGTATATCAATTCAGTGTCTAGTTAACACTACGTAATAAAACAGCCACTTTTTCTGCTCTCTGACTTAGCTTTATCCCTTTATGCGAGTGTGACCCCTTGACACGGATAAAAATCATTCTCGTAATTCTTCAGCCACACATCGTTAGTGTTGCCACATTAAAAATCTCCACGAGTCCTTGAGACGTAATGACCGCATTAATGAAATGGAACTCGGTAAAAATTGCAATTAAGGGTCGACCTAGTAGCTAATGTGTTTATGGTCATTTATTATTATAAATAGATTTTATTATTTGTTTAAATTGTTATCATACACGCAAAACCGTTGAAATCTTATCACCGTGTTAGTAGCCTTGATCTATCAGGTCTCAACAATTTTTTTTTTGATATCGATGAATGTTTTTCTGGCGTAAAAATCATTGACTCGTCGTCATGTTGACCTCTACATTGCCTTATTTATATTTTTAATTTTAAGTTTTCTATTAATAAGTATTTGTGAGTAAAAGTTATTAGGCACTTAATGCTTGATGTAGCTTCTTAGAGAGTGTACAATTAGTTTTGATATTAAAATTATTTTATATGTTTGAAGATGTAAGTTTTATTGTAACACAATTTTGTTATATTTCAATATTTACATAACATTAATAATAATGTACTTTTTTAATAGAACAGGCTCATGATGTTAGATACCACCTTTCTTGGACAATAACAGTGGATACATTTTACTCAAAAAAAATTAATTTTCTTTTATTTATTATTTAACCTTTTCACTATTAGAATATTTCAGTATTTTACTACCTTAAAAACCCAGGAAGCGGTCATCCCAGCTTTTATCTCATATTTTATAAATTATGGTCCAGCCTTGTTTTAAAATCACGTCGTGTCGCATCTCAAACTAGTTCAAAGATAGTTCTAACTTTATACGCCCATTAAATTGTTGTAAACTTTCAATCAAAACTTTCCGACTTTCCACAACTCCTGCCAAATTGTATGATACATTATCTTCAGAAATTGGGACACAAAATAGAATACAATAGTTTTGTACTTTCTCGTATATAGATAGCACATTTATTTATAGACGCTTGCACACTGATACAATCTAAATAAAATTCAAGGTTTAATGTGACCCTTATAGGCAAACAGAAAATACAAGACGAAATAATTAATTACAATTTTTATAAATCACTGAATAGTAAATGTAATAGAAAACTCTCTTATTTTTCTACAGTAATTTTCTTTGCGAATGATATTTGATTATAAATATAGCCCACGGCAGCTTCAAACGCCTGGAGTTTTTCTATTTTAGGCTTTTTTTCGGGGGGATACAATTATCGTTATAATTCAGCCAATTTAAATAAGCTTCCTCAGATATCTCATTTTTAGTAAAAACAGTCATTTTATAATAAGTTTGCAAGTACGTATTAGGAACACAGATTTGGAAGAATCCAACTTGAATTGTCTCAAAACAAGATTGAGACCCGAACTAACCTTGAACACTTTACCTACTGGTTACCGAGAAAAGTTAGAATGTGATACCTAGTAATCAAGCATATTATCATTCATGAGAGCCGGAACAATCTATATGCAAAATAGGTGTAAACAAACGTTTGTTCGTGTATTCAAGTGCGAAATTTAATTTAATTTTAAACATGTGATATTCAGAAGATTAAATGCCTAATACTCGTACTGCGAAATTACGCAAATAATGTAACGATTTCGCCTGAAATTACACATTGGCCTTTCAAGTATTACGTAAACACTATAGGGGTGAGGGGAGGGGGGTGTCTTTTTCTTATTTGCTGAAAATTTACTTTTTTCAACAGTAATTATTTATTATTATATACATGTTACCCACGAATTGTCTATGCTTGAAAACGAAATGCACTATCGAGGATTCCTACAAAAATTTATAAGTTTATGAACTATTATTTTTGAGAGCTCCGCTTGCTGACAAAAGAAGGGGGGGGGGAGGTTTAATAAATTGCAGTAAACCTGCTTACGTAATACTTCAACGTCTAAAATGACAAGTAGGTATAAACGTTGTACTTACTTGTCATTTTTAGCCCATCGAAGATAATGCAGTATGGTAGAATTTTATTGTTAAGTATTTAAGTTATTTTTCTTCACTACAGGTAAAAACGAGAACATAACGGCGAAATACCAAAGTCATTTGACGAAGAGAACCGAATCTAATTGCACCCGTAAATTCCTCAAATCCGAATAATCAAATATATTACACGAATAGTCGGGCTGTAAATCATAGATGTTTATTGAGAAATTGTGTTCAAAGCAATTTTTGACGACTACGAGTAAACTTTATACGTTATACATTTATTATGACGCAAAACACATGCTATGTTTTATTCATTATTTCTAAAAGCTTAGTTGTATTTTAAAAAGTTCAACGCTCCAATAGTAAGTACGGTTTTCGAGCCCGTAGGAAGAGAACTTGAAGGTTATTATTGACGAGAGCTATGGGCTTACACATAACGAATTAAACCGTAGTTGTTGTTAACATGTATGACAATCTATGTTCGTATCATGTGCAACTGAATTATACCAATGCCTGCAATATTTAAGTTATACAGAAATGATCTAATATCTGTAATTATATAACATTACATATAACACACATACAAAAATGTACACATAGTCTATTATTTATAAGTCATTTGTATTTAATTTTAAGGGCCAAGGCATTGTACATACTACATACATACATTCTAGTTACTATAAGGTAAAAAATTAAAAAATATAATTACTTAATTTATGTTCAAATAGTAGTAAAAAAAAAAGCATACATCTTTATCATCTTTCTTACACACCCTTCTAAATCAAATCCCCCACAACACTAATAAAAAATCTGTTGCGAAGTCAATTTCGGCTGGAAGTGTAATGAATTTATGATAACTTATTATTATTTTACAAATTTATTATTTAAATTACGTTTATTTTTAATTAATAGTTATATTCAATTTACAAGCTACTTTATTTGATGATTGTACTTGATTCACGATTTAACGAATTTATGATATGTTATTATTTTACAATTTTATTATGCTTAAAATTATTATTTATAATTTAGAGTATAGATTATTTGATGATTGTATTTGTTAAATATGTTTTACTCGATGTAAGTAAGTTGATTGATTCGATACCAACATTCACGAACAAAATGACGAGTCGGCTTGAGACGATCAAAAATAAGCGGGGGCATTCGGGCCGGTCCGCTTGACGAGGACGGTCGTTAGTGTGTAAGCTGTAAGGTTGCTTGGGAATAATAAGTGCTGGAAGTACATATAATTAATGTTGTAACAAAGCAGGCGTTTGTATTGTACGACGGGGATCGATTGTGAGAATTCGTTACAATTCAGAAGCGGGATCAAATCTAAGGTGCGTACAAGTGTTTTATACGACTATTAATGTTATTTCTATAAATGATTAGAAATCGAACGCCCCACGTGCGCTTTGGCTACTAGAGATTATGTACGTCAATCGAGCCATGTGTGCTAATTAGTTATAGGTTATGTGTGCCTACAATAGGAAGCCAAGTGTGCTTCAGCTGCTAGAGGCTATGTATGCCTATCGAGCCATGTGTGCTTAGTAGTTAGAGGTTATGTGTGCCTACAATAGGAAGCCAAGTGTGCTTTAGCTACTAGAGGCTATGTATGCCTACCGAGCCATGTGTGCTTAGTCGTTAGAGGTTATGTGTGCCTACAATAGGAAGCCAAGTGTGCTTCAGATACTAGAGGCTATGTATGCCTACCGAGCCATGTGTGCTTGGTCGTTAGAGGTTATGTGTGCCTACAATAGGAAGCCAAGTGTGCTTCAGCTGCTAGAGGCTATGTATGCCTATCGAGCCATGTGTGCTTAGTCGTTAGAGGTTATGTGTGCCTACAATAGGAAGCCAAGTGTGCTTTAGATACTCGAGGCTATGTATGCCTCCTGATCTGTGAGCGTGTAGTAAGTTAGAGTAGAGGTCATGTGTACCGAGAAGAAGCAAAACTAAAAAAAAATATATCCTTATAGTTTTAGTACGTCTAGACAATGCATTGATATACTAACATAATAAAATGATATTTTATTTTTGAGGTATGGATACTGATGAAGCGATGACTCCCGAAGGCTCGCCTTCTCGTAATGATGAATTTCAGAGAAAGCGTTCACGGTCTTCCTCCAAGGCAGCAGCTAAGTCTAAGAGAGGCAAAAAGCGATCAAAGAAGAAACGCAAAGAGTCTTCCAGCTCCTCCTCCTCCAACAGTGAGTCACCCCGTAGTTCACGGTATGCAAGTAAGAGACGATCCAAGGAAAAAGGTAGTTGGTCTACTGAACAGGTACTGGATATATTTAATACCCTTCAAGGGCATAAGTGCAAGACAAGTAATTTAAATAATAATCTTCTCAACAATGTAATACCAGAATTTGATCCGTCAAGTAAAACTCAGAATATCGACTGTTGGGTTAGGAAAGTAAATGAATGTGCTTTAATCTATGAATGGGACGAGAAGCAGACCATACATTTTGCTCTGCAGAAACTGTCTGGCTTGGCAAAGAAGTGGTTCGAAGCCCTTCCTAGCGTTGTTTTCAATTGGTCAGAGTGGCAGGACAAACTTACAAGAGCTTTCCCAAATGAGCAAAATTATGGTCGGCTTCTCGAAGAAATGTTATCTCGCAGTACTCGTAGTAACGAAAGTTTACGTGAGTACTTCTACGATAAGTTAACGTTGTTGAACAGATGTGAAATAAGAGGCAAAAAGGCCGTCGATTGTATTATCCACGGAATACTAGATACGTCTATTAGAAGCAGTGCACAGGCACTGACTTGTCGCGAACCGGAAGACTTGTTGAATTTTCTAAGCTCCCAACGTCCTATATTAGAAAATAAAACATTCAATAGGAAACGTAGCGATAATACGATAGTTCGAACGGGTAACACTGCATCATCCTCAGGCGAAAGTTTGTTAACTTGTTTCAATTGCCGCTCAAAGGGACACCCTTACCTTCGATGCCCTAAACCTCTTACGAAATGTGTAAAATGCCATCGGGTAGGCCACAACAGCGATAATTGTAAACTAGAGCCGTTGATCTTGCGAAATGAGCCTAAACAAACGGATAACCAGGATAGAAAAATTTTAACTATATCTACCCTCAATAACAACAGCGACAAATTTTACAAAACGGTTAAGGTAAACGATAAGTCTTTAACTGCATTTATTGATTTCGGCAGTGAATGTAGTTTAATCAGGGAATCTGATGCTCAAAGTCTGAATTTAACTAAAAACTCAACGGAGTTGCCAGTAATCAAAGGGTTCGGGAACTCTAAAGTATTTCCAGTATATAGGACCAACGTCGATTTGAAATTAGATGAAGTTGAGGTTAATGTAGAGGTACTGGTGGTTAGCAATCATTTCCTTCAGTCGGCTTTACTTATTGGTCAAAATGTTACTGAACTTCCTTGTGTTACAGTATTTAAGAATAGTCGTCAGTTAACTTTTTACCAGAGCCCTGATATCGATACCATACCAGAGCCGGTAAAATGTTTGAAGTTAAATCTTGATAACGATACCGACATTTCATTATCACGGTTAGTTGAAGCTACCGCATCTGACTTCTGTGGTGATATTTATATTGAAGGTTACTGTAATGGTGAGCCTAGGAAAGAGCACTATTTGCACCAGGGAATTTATAGGGTTGTTGATGGAAAGTGCTATTTGCCCGTGACAAATTTATCTGGTCAAAATCTCATATTATCCAAGAAATGCCCTATTGCTAAAGGAACTTGTTTTGTTGAAAAAGATAGTACCTATGTAAATAAAGTAACCAAAAATAATTCGGAATATGAGCCTTTACTAATATCTGACATAAATGTTGGTCCCCAAGTTAACAAAGAGGCATTAGTTAGACTTCATTCGCTTTTACTCAATTATCGAGATTGCTTTGCATTTAATTTAGGAGAAATAGGTTGTATCAGCTCAACTAAAATGAAAATAGACTTATTGGATGACAAACCTGTAGTTTACCGACCGTATAGATTATCCTTTTCGGAAAGAGGTCAGGTTAAGGAGATAATAAATGACTTGTTGCAAAATGATATTATACAAGAGTCTAATTCAAATTATGCCAGTCCTATTTTATTGGTAAGAAAGAAAACAGGAGAACAGCGCTTATGCGTTGATTATAGGGCTCTCAATAGTAAAACGAGGAAGGATTGTTTCCCTTTGCCGATAATCGATGATCAATTAACTAACCTTAGTGGCAATAGATTCTTTACATCGTTAGATCTGATTTCTGGGTATTATCAGGTGCCGGTGGCGGAAGAGAGTCGTCCATTGACTGCGTTCGTGACGCCAGATGGTCATTATGAATTTAAAAGGATGCCGTTTGGTCTCGCGAATGCTCCAGCTGTATTTCAGAGATCAATGAATACAATGCTGGGTAATAAACGTGATGAGTTAGCGTTGGCTTATTTGGATGACATTCTTGTGCCATCGGTTACCCTGGAGGAGGGATTTGAGAGGTTAGAGAATGTTTTGAAATTGTTACGGCAAAATGGGCTCACTTTAAAATTATCTAAATGCCGATTCTTCAATAATACCCTGGACTATTTAGGCTATGAGATTTCTGCAGAAGGCATACGTCCTAACGAAAGTAAGATTCTAGCTGTTAAAGAGTTTCCTGTTCCTCAGAACGTACATGAAGTCCGTCAGTTTTTGGGACTAGCAGGATATTTTAGAAAATTTATCAAAAGTTTCGGTGAGATAGCCAGGCCTCTTACCAACTTACTCAAGAAGGGTAATGTTTTTAAATGGACAGATAAAGAATTTCATTCGTTTAATACCTTAAAAGATAAGTTAATTGACCGACCAGTTTTAGCTCTATACAATCCTAATTTTGAAACTGAGTTGCATACGGATGCAAGTTCTCTAGGCGTGGGTGGGATATTGATGCAATGGCAGCTGGAGTCGCGTGCTCTCAAGCCAATTGCTTACTTTAGCCGGCAAACCACCCCGGAAGAGCGTCACTTGCACTCTTATGAACTCGAGACCCTTGCAATTGTTTGTTCGTTAAAGAAATTTAGGGTATATTTGTTGGGGATTGAGTTCAAAATTGTAACAGACTGTAACGCTATTCGAACTACATTAACGAAACGCGATTTAATACCCCGAATAGCTAGGTGGTGGCTTTTAATAAGTGAGTTCAATTTTAGTATAGAATACCGGCCAGGCATCCGCATGACTCATGTGGACGCACTAAGCCGTAACACAAAATTAAAACCCGAGGTTATCGATAATTCTGCAGTTACAGTCTACAGTATCGACACTGATAACTGGCTCTTGACTTTACAAATGTCAGATCCTGAGATATCCCGAATATATAAAATTCTTAAGCCTGAGTATGATGAAGAAGCTAAAGATATTAAGAGAAACTATTTAATTAAGAACAGTAGAGTATATAGGAGAGTTGATGATAAGCTCTGTTTAGTAATTCCTCGCAGTGCTCGATGGCAAATATGTAAATCTAACCACGATGACGCAGGTCATCTAGGAATATCAAAGACTACCGAGAAAATTCAATCTGTTTTCTGGTTTCCTAAGTTACGTAGATTTGTAAAAAAGTATGTTAAGTCTTGTATTAAGTGTGCTTATAATAAGGATAATACGTCTCGACATAAGAATGGTCAGTTGTATCCGATAGAGAAGGTTAACATCCCGTTCCACACCATTCACATTGACCACTTGGGTCCATTTGTCAAAAGCAAGAACGGCAATGTTTACATTCTCACCATAGTGGATGGATTTACCAAGTATTTGTTTGTAAGAGCTGTTAAGGATACAAAGACTAAAACAACTGTTAAAGTATTACAAAATATTTTTTATGACTTCGGTTTACCATCCCGAATTATATCAGATCGAGGTACCTCTTTTACTTCAGCAGCTTTTAAATATTTTTGTGATACCCATGGTATTAAACATGTTTTGAATGCTGTTGCGTGTCCCAGAGCCAACGGCCAAGCCGAAAGATATAACCAAACGATATTAAATTCACTTGCAAAGTATTCTGACGGTGAGGACGAACGGAACTGGGATATGTGTGTAGGAAAAATTCAGTGGGGAATTAATAATGCAACAAACTCCACCACTCAAAAGACAGCTACGGAAGCATTATTTGGAACCAGATTGAAAGATAGCCTAAGTAATATGTTAGATATAAATAACGAGCCTAATTCAAACCTTACAGAAGTGAGGCAAGAAGTTCGTACAAATATTGAGTCTAGTCAAATTAAACAAAAACTTAACTACGATCAAAACAGAGTTCCTGCCCCGACTTATAAAGTAGGGGATTTAATTAAAATAACTAGAACTAATTTTAGTAATAAAGGTAATAGTACTAAGTTAATGTCAAAATTTATAGGCCCCTTCAAAATAGCAAAAGTTTTGGGCAATGATAGGTATAAAATTGTCGAAATACCTGGCTTTAGTAAACGCAAAAATAAATTCGATAGTGTGGTTGCGGTAGACAGGATTTGCCCGTGGATCAATATAAATGTGTCCGAACATAATGATAATTTAGATGCAGTAGCTAGCAGCAGTAGTACGTCTGATAGCGAAAGTAACAAAAGTGACAAATAAACTATGACACAATCAATCTGAATCCAAATAATAGCCGAATGTAATGATTGTAATAATGATGTAAATGTAATGAATTTATGATAAAAACCAAATGTATAGATAGGTTACAATTAGTTCACATGAAACTAAAATATTTTGTTAGTGTACTTATTTGAATTTATAAAACCTTCCCATGATTATATACCGTGCGTCAGGAGATCGCACGTAGTCGGACGGCCGAATGTAATGAATTTATGATAACTTATTATTATTTTACAAATTTATTATTTAAATTACGTTTATTTTTAATTAATAGTTATATTCAATTTACAAGCTACTTTATTTGATGATTGTACTTGATTCACGATTTAACGAATTTATGATATGTTATTATTTTACAATTTTATTATGCTTAAAATTATTATTTATAATTTAGAGTATAGATTATTTGATGATTGTATTTGTTAAATATGTTTTACTCGATGTAAGTAAGTTGATTGATTCGATACCAACATTCACGAACAAAATGACGAGTCGGCTTGAGACGATCAAAAATAAGCGGGGGCATTCGGGCCGGTCCGCTTGACGAGGACGGTCGTTAGTGTGTAAGCTGTAAGGTTGCTTGGGAATAATAAGTGCTGGAAGTACATATAATTAATGTTGTAACAAAGCAGGCGTTTGTATTGTACGACGGGGATCGATTGTGAGAATTCGTTACAGAAGACACTTAATTTTATTGCCCGCCCATCTTCATTGAATCGTTTAACGGCTACGCTTGTTCAATTAAAATCAAATTTACTTCCCCGTGTTTAATAAGTGACACGTAAAGACTTCAACTTGTTGATTTATGGCGCCTTGAAATGATCGAGAACTTTCGACGGTACCTTTTACCTGCTTTGTAATTTGTTTCTAAATAACATGTGAAACTTTGTGTTTGTGAATAACATACTGTTCTGTACGACTGCGTAGCTAAGGGAACAAAATCGTCTTAGGACGTCTCCGAAATACTAGTTTAACTTACGCAGAAATTTGCTTGCTTTGGACCCCAGCAGCGAAAGAAACGCAGTGATAGATAGTAGTACTCGTAAATTGAGCGTCATATAAAATGTTATATAGTTTATTTTACTTGATGTTATAAATAAAAAGTATCTAAATAGCATACAGTGTTGGAAGCTGGAGTTCGAAATTTAAATTTAAAACAATTGCTAGTGTCAATTGATTGTGATTGGTTAGTGGCACTGTAGATTAGTCAAAATCTAAAGATTTTAATGGGCACTATTACATGCTTGACTCTTACTAAATCGTGACGCATGACATTTATAAATTTAAAAATATATAGGTTTGATAACATTAATAGTTGTCCTCAATTTCTATGACGATAGTAGAAATGCACGTCTTCTGAGTAACGATGCAGTTTCCTTTGCATTTAAAAGGACAATTTTCTTGAGTCAATATTTATGTTTTACTGAAGAATGTTTATAAATAATTATGTTTGTTTTTTTCATCCATAAAAATCGCTAAATTAGAAATCGCCTGTAACGTAAACAATAACGTAATGTATCCATACATAGAAATTGTGCCCAACACAATGGTTCCTTTTGATGTTTAATAAAAAGAAGGCTTTTACAGGAATGATTTTTATAATATTATCGTAATTGATATGACATTTGCATTCCTATTTTCATATGACTGATTGTGCAGATTTTTATAATGTAGTAATCTGAAAGTACCACTTTCTTTGCAAAGAAACATAAATTATTGTTATTAAACTTAGATTTAAAAATAAAAACATATCACATGCAACTCTCAGTGGCATGTCATGGCATTTATTGTGATTAAAATTTATTTTTTATCTGTCTACTTATCCGAAGTCGTTAGGTAACCATCGTGATAATTCTCAATATAACTCGAAACTATGAACTAAAACAAATAGTGTATTTATAACTATCACGGGAATAATGGATGTTTAATATGTATATTCTTTTTTACAGGTAAATACAAATATGCATACAACAGCTGATTTCTATTAAGATATTCAAAACTGGTAAGTGATTCTCATATGCGCTCATTTAGATTTTGATTTAGATCTGCGCCGAAATGTGGGAAGGAAATTTAGTTGCCGATAGAGGGCGCTTATAACAGTAATTTCTGGAAGATAAAAATCACGCCACTATTATTTCGTAAATTAGTTTTTTATTTACTCATATGTTATGGCAATGAAATATATCATTAAATACTTGTTTAGATGTGTTTTCTAACTGCATCTCTTTATTAGAATAGAAATAGATGAAGAAGAATGTGTTGTGTTTTTTTGTTTTTATTTACTACAGCTTGTCAATGGTCGGCACACTGATACATGTGACAATTTTGTGTCAGTCAAAGACGAGGGCTTAACGATTGAATAGATTCGATTTAACGAAATATATTTAATAAACAAACTGACAGAAACATGGATGTATTCAAATGAAGCGGTAAAGCTACACCAAAGCGATATTACCCATATTATAAGTAAATAATGATTTCCAGGAATACACTTTCATAGCATTTACAAATACATAACGAAAATCAAATACAACAAATTGAAATCTATCGGGTAGAGACAAACAGACGTGCGCGATCGTTTTGCAACAGTGTTGAAACTTTATAGTGGTACAACATTGGCATGATTCCTAGTTCTTTAACAAATACCTATTTATATTTTAATTTTAATGTACAAACAAATACGTTCAAAGTTTTAACGAAGTATTTAAAGATAATGTCTAATTGTCTATCTCGACGTTTTTGTATGTAATTTCTCAATAACCGCGGTGCTGATTAGGTATCGCGCGGTGTAAAAACTTAATATTGAATAAGAAATCGCAATCTCTATCGCTATTGGAAGTTACAGCGTATCGGTGGTCAACTACAGTTTGTTTTTAAATCACCATATGGATGATTGGTTGTATTGAAATGTTGGGTATATGTGTCTAGCTTGCTCCGCGAATTATAAATATTATTTGTTTCTCGTGGTATAGATTACATTAGAAATGTAATTATTAACTTGTAACTTCAAAAGCAGCGGGAATTTATCCTACGAATTTATTTATTTGTTTTGTTAATGATTGAAATTGGTTGCATTGAATAGGGCTGGTACAGGTAGTGTAATCTCACACATACAACATTTTATTGTTGTTCCACTGAACGGTTTGAATACTGCAGTTTAATGGAGAAATTTTCAAAGTACAATATTTATTGTCAGCTCTATAAACATGGTTTGTTGTTCTATTATTTTACGAAGCTTCGATTGTTGCATTTTGTGTTTTTAAGAAAGTTGTCCACTTGAAGAATGAAAAATATTTCTCGTATAGCAGTACGTGAACCATGATTTTAAAATTGATATTTCCTAACGAAAATCTATTCTACACAGAGCTAGATCTAAATTGGTAGCCGTTGACCAAATTATTTGGGAAACAAACCTTTAATACTTATAAACTTAATAACTTGTAGAAATTAAATTTTTAAAATTGAAATATTGTAAAGAGAATTTCAAAATTAAAAATATATACATAATTTGTATTCCTCAATTGTATTAATTTTCGACACTTTTAATATGTTAATGATGATAAAATTTATAAGATATTAGCTTCCTCTTCACTTCCCCCTAGGTCTCGGAAATCTCAAGTTTTAGATTTTAATAAATATAGCCTTAACCTTAAAAATCACTTTGCAATCACAATTCAGACATGTGTACTTTGTACGCAGGCACTTTTTTACTAACGATACTATAAAAGTATGAAAACAATATTTTAGTCATCAGAACAATAATATTCAACTTCATAGGAGTTTGGCCAGTCGCCCAACTTGACCGAAAACAAACGTCAGGAACAATATTGTTCCGAATCACAAAATTCAAATATGGCTAAGACGAATTTTACTAAAAGTTGGAACTAGTTGGTATAACTTCGGAAGTTTGATTTGATCAATTGTGAATCGGGATTGTATGCATTTTATCCATTTGTTAAGTGAATCTTAAGTTATGCTGGAGTTCAGTCACCGCCGAAATTCTGGTAATCTACTGTTGTACAGAGCAAGACAAATTATTAATCTTAATATATATAAATCTCCTGTCACGATTTTTATCCGCGATGGACTCCTAAACTACTTAATCGATTTTAAATTAAATTGGCACACCGTGAGCAGTCTGGTCGAACTTAATAGATAGGACAGCTTAGATCTTTGATTATAGTCGCAATTTTATTTTATTGCAAATTATTTGTCTATAATTAATTGACAGTCACAATTATAACTCCAAAAGATTCTAACATATGTCTATACTTTTCGTCTGGATTGAGTAAGCAATCAATAGATGGCACTGCTATGGTAAACCGACAAACGTGTCATATAAGCTATAATTCAATATCATGATTACCAAAGTATAAATTAAATTTAAAAACTGCACACACGTAATGTCGCTTATTTCCTACATAATTATATACAAATTTATTAAGTATGCATTTTATATCTTTTTATCGTTACGTTATCAATCAATGTCAAGATAAATGCAGCGATATCAAGATGCATATAGGTTAGAAATAATTTTCATTCATCCGTTGTCTTTTATTTAAATGTTATGGTAAGGCTGCCTAGTTTTTATGTAACAGGGGGCAAACCGTCTGGAGGCATGATCTCAAGTAACCGCCCATAGACATTCAAACGGTCGCAGGTGCTTTGCCGTCTTATGAATCGGTACGCTCTTGAACCATCGTTAGTAGAATTGGTTCGGAAATACTTCCGTATCATATTAATCAATGTATATGATAATGCTGCTTATGATATATTTGCATACCAATTTGTTGGAGACATGCGTTTAATTTATAATTATTAAATCAAGCTAATGATCAATATTTATAATATGCCGTCGTATGAAACGCCATGTTCATACTAGTAGTCCTAATCTCTAAAAATATTAACATTCACTAAACGAGAAATTATCGAGCGTAATATTCTTTAACGACTCAACGCATCATTGGGGTCACTAACCTAAGTGAACTATGGTAATCTTTTTTTCGTTCTTAATTGTCAAGTCTCGCGTTTGAGTCAGTGTGCTCCGAATTGGTAAGGAAATGTGAATTAAAGACGAATATATTTTTATTAGAAATATATTATTCTTATATTTAGTTGTGTGATGAATTCTCACTATTCGATTCTCGGTGTATAATATAAAACGCCTGCTTTGTTACAATAATAATTAAATATATTTCCAACACTTCTTATCCTTAAACAACCACACAGCTTACAATTTAACGTCCGTCTTGGTCAAGCGAATCGGTCCGAATACCCTCACTTATTTTAGATCGTATCAAGACGACTCGTCATTCTGTTCGTAACTGTCGGTATTGAATCAATCAACTTACTTACATCGAGTAAAACGTATTAAACAAATACAACCATCAAATAATCTATACTGTAAATTATAAATATTAATTATAAACATAATAAAATTGTAAAATAATAACATATTATCATAAATTCGTTACATCGTGAATCAAGTACAAAATATCAAATAAAGTAGCTTGTAAATTGAATATAAATATTATTTAAAAAATAAACGTGTTTTAAATAATAAATTTGTAAAATAATAATAAGTAATCTTAAATTCATTACATTCGGCCGTCCGACTACGTGCGATCTCCTGACGCACGGTATAATCATGGGAAGGTTTAATAAATTCAAATAAGTACATTAACCAAATATTTTAGTTTCATGTGAACTAATTGTAACCTATCTATACATTTGGTTTTAATCAGTTATTCATTACATTAAGTTTTATAAATTCAAATAAGTACAGTAACAAAATGTTTTAGTTTCATGTGAACTAATTGTAACCTACCTATACATTTGGTTTTAATCAATTATTTATTACATTAAGTTTTATAAATTCAAATAAGTACAGTAACAAAATGTTTTAGTTTCATGTGAACTAATTGTAACCTACCTATACATTTGGTTTTAATCAATTATTCATTACATTAAGTTTTATAAATTCAAATAAGTACAGTAACAAAATGTTTTAGTTTCATGTGAACTAATTGTAACCCATCTATACATTTGGTTTTAATTAATTATTCATTACATTCGGTTATTATTTTCTAATATGGGACGTTGGGAGCTTAGAAAATTCAACAAGTCTTCCGGTTCGCGACAAGTCAGAGCCTGTGCACTTCTTCTAATAGATTTATCTAGTATTTCGTGGACTGAAACTGACAGTGAACGTTCACTGTTGGAGGAGGAGGAGCTGGAAGACTGCTTGCGTTTCTTCTTTGATCGCTTTTTGTCTCTCTTACACTTAGTTGCTGCTTTGGAGGACGATCGTGAACGCTTTCTCTGAAGTTCATCATAACGAGTAGGCGAGCCTTCGGGAGTCATCACTTCATCAGTATTCAACCCTCAAAAATAAGATATCATTTTATCATGTTAGTATATCAATTCATTGTCTAAACGTACTAAAGCTATATGGATATTTTTAAAACATTTCAAAATTAAGTATTTAAAGAAATAGACTTCATTTATTTGAAATTTATCCTTGTCTGAAAACAAAATACAAAAATAATAATAATTATTTATTTATTGCAAGAATATGGTACAAAATGTTAAGGTGGTATCGTATCTCGTTCGCATATTCTGCCACACACAGTGGCGTGCAAATTTACCTTAATTTACATTTTACATTATTAGTCACTTTATTAATTTTGTATCAATTACAATGTCACAGGCAAATAATCATTTATTGAATAGTACATTTTTTCCAAAAGTAATGCACTATGTCGCTTTTTAAAGAATCTAGTCGGAAGATCTTTTAATCTTTTCGGTAATTTATTGTAAACTTTAATTGCCATACAAAAGGTGTTTTTCCGAAACAGTTCTAAATTCATTTTTGGCACAGCCAATTTCTCCCCATGTCTACTTCTTACTTCGAATTCCACATTATACTTAAAAGTATGTATATTTCTATGCACAAATAAGGATCTCTAAAATATAAATACATGGAAGAGATAAAATTTTGAGTTTTTTAAATAGAGGTACGCAACTATCAATACAGTTTGCTCCACAATTTGACTCGAATACATTTCTTTTGAGCCTTAAATACCCTATTTACTTCGATGGAACTTCCCCAAATTATAATTCCATAACTAATTATAGATGAAACATATGCATGATAAGCAGCTAATACCGTAGCATGATTAACAGTTTCCCTTAGTCGTTTTAACATAAAAACAAAACTGTCTATTTTGTTCTGAAATCTCTCAATATGTTATTTTATTTATTTTATTTTATTTACAACTACAAAATTTATCTATCGTTATATGTACCTAAAAATACACACTCGTTCGTTATGTCCAGTTTATTCTTTTTATATTGTTAGTATACTTGTCTTTTAGACCTATACCTATGTCTGAAAATGGATTATGTTAGTTTTGGTCATGTTTATTTGTGGATTCTTTGAATTCATCCAGTTTATGGTGTCGTCTAGAGATTTTATTAAGTTGTTTTTTAAATCTTGGTCGTTTTTGCTTTTTATTATAAGTGTAGTGTCATCAGCAAATAGTATAAAGTTTTGGTTTATAGCATCTGGGAGGTCATTTATGTATGTTAGAAAAAGTAGTGGGGCTAAAATACTGCCCTGAGGTGTTCCGTACTCATTTTTCTTATAATTGGATCTATAGGTTTTTTTGTCTTTTAGTTTACAATTTTTTTTTAAATATTTCCACATATTGCATTCTGTTTTCAAGGTATCTTTTTACCCAGTTATAAGCATTACCTCTTATTCCGTAGCATTCTAAATTTTTTTAAAGTCTTTCATGACATACAAAGATAAAGCCTTGGTCATATCTAGAAAGATGCAACCTATAAGCATTTTATCATTTAAGTATTCGGTAATTTGTTTGACTAGGGTAAAGCACGCAAGGGTGGTAGAACAATTTGTTTTCTGAAACCAAATTGTTTTTTTTTTTAATATCGTATGATAAAAAGAAATTCTCTATTTTATTATACATTGCTTTTTCGAAAATTTTAGATAATATTGGAATTAAAGTTATTTCTTTTTTATGTAATGGTTTGATAATTGATATTTTTAGTTTTTCAGGAAAGATAAAATGTTTAAAGAACTTTATTTCTCATTACAAAACAGAAATATTTTATTTACATGAGAAACTTAATATTAATATGTATATATACGAGCGAGATACACGTCGCCATTAGCCGTCACAATTTTAGTCAACTATGTTCGTTCTAACATGCATCTTTACTGCCTTTTTGAATTTGTCAAACAATCCAATATTGCGAATTTGAGATGGTAATTGATTAAATAATTGCACACCCTCATACCTAATAGATTTCTACAAATAAATTGTACGCGGCTTCGGCAAGATAAGCAAACTCGCTCGACGAGTATTGCGGGTCGTTATGTATTCGATTTTTAAACGACAAGCAACTATGGATAGAGTTATTTAAAAAAATATTTATCAAGATACAGGTGCTTTATACATATAGTTGTTTAATTGTTATAATTTAGGTTTCTTGGTAGATTTTATTAGTCGGCGTTAAATAATTGTATCTAAATAATGATTTTATTAATTTATTTTGTAGTTTGTAAGTTAAAAATTATGTTTTTACATGCCGTACTCCATATTTCAATTAGATATATGAAATGTGGCTTGACTAAACAATTAAATGACGTACGGATTGAGGAATACATTTTGATATTGACCAAAATCTGCCTATAAGTGATTATAGGTATATTCTAAGACCCAGATATTTTCCCCATTTTTTGTTAGTGATTTCAACGTTTTCGTCAACGTCAACGAAAAGATCCCTTCTACTATCGATAAATTAATTATGTATGTCTGCCTACTTGAACCATTCAAGTAGGTATAATGCGCATGATTTAATTGTTTTGGTATCTAAATTATCGTATCCAGTAGATTTTGTTTATGTGATAATTTTTAATATATCCATGTTATTTATGGGGTAATGAAAAATACTTTTATGGTTTAGAGAGATTTTGACTTCTGGCAAATTATTTGTTTTATTTTTAGTAGGCAGTGAGGTAAAATAGTCATTAAATAAGTTGCATATTTCATGCGGTGATTCATATGTTTTGTTATCGATATTAATTGCTTCTATTCCTGAATTAAATGTCATGTCTCGTGTATTTGTTTTAATTACATTCCAGGCTGCTCTAGTTCTGTTTTTTTGCGAAATTTATGTATTTTGCATTATTAAGCTGATGGGATGTATACATTTTTACATTTATTTTTAATTTAAAATAGATGAGTATTTATTATATGCAGATATATTTTGTTTTTTATTGTGCTTATTTAAATGATATTTTAGTTATAACGTTATTTTTCTTATACAACATTTTTTTTTAGAATCTATTTCTGATAGGTTTGAATGTATTTTTAATTTTTAAGATCGGAAAACACAAATTGTATAATAATGTTATAGTGTCAAGGAAGTTGTCGAATGCTTCATTTGTTGTGGTGGAGCTGTATAAAGCTGTATAAAGCTGCCGTCCGAAAGGTGAGACTTGATAGACACCTCATAAATGTATTAGTGTTTTTCCTATTGAGTTCCCGTCTGTATATAAACCTAGTACTTTGGAATATCTTTAACGTTTTCGTTTTCTTTGAGTGTAAAAGTCAGTGATTGTGCGGTCTCATGGTCTGAAAGTAGTGCAGGCACGATTGTGTGTCAGTTATGTTACTTGCTATTAAGTCTAAGCAGGAGTTTTTACGTGTTGGGCGCTTTATATGATTTTGTAAATTATTATTTTGTAGAATAGAGATAAGTTCGCCGAAATTTTTATTATTTTTTGAATTTCTATGTTCCAGTCTCCACATAATATAAGTTTTTTTTTTGTTGCGTTTCCTGGGTAGGTTACTTAAAAGTTGTTCTAAATTATATAAAAATAAAGCTGTTACATCTAAAGTAGGAGTCCGGTAAATACATATTATTATTAAGTTGTATTCACTTATTTCAACGCCACAATATTCAAATCAAGGAGGTATTGGTAACAAATTTCCTTGTATTTTAAATTGTTTTTTTATTAAGACGCACAAACCTCCTCGGCGTTGGTTAGGCCAAGAATATGAAGAGACTAATCCATAATTATTTATCTTAACGTTGGATTCATTTCCTTGTTTATTAAAAGTTTCTGTAAAACATATGATGTCTAGATTTCCTAAATTTCTTTGCAGGTCTGTGATGGCTATATTAATGAAATCTTGAGATTTTTCTTACGTTGTGTATAATATCGAATTTACTCAATTTCCGCGTTTTTATCGTATTTCGAGTGGCGTATTTCAAGTAGTGGCAATATTTATAATTAGATATTATAGATTCTACATGAAAGCTAATTAATTTCACATTTAGGTGAGTATTATTCTGTACATTTGTTATAAACACTATCACCAATAACGATCCTTTAACGTTGAAACGCACAAAGTATTCTATAGGCATACTTAGCTTCTTTTTTTTTTAGTTTTACTTCTTCTAGGTACACATGACCTCTACTCTAACATACTACACGCTCACAGATCAGCAGGCATACATAGCCTCTAGTAGCTGAAGCACACTTGGCTTCCTATTGTAGGCACACATAACCTCTAACGACTAAGCACACATGGCTCGGTAGGCATACATAGCCTCTAGTAGCTGAAGCACACTTGGCTTCCTATTGTAGGCACACATAACCTCTAACGACTAAGCACACATGGCTCGATAGGCATACATAGCCTCTAGTAGCTGAAGCACACTTGGCTTCCTATTGTAGGTATACATAACCTCTAACGACCAAGCACACATGGCTTGGTAGGCATACATAGCCTCTAGTAGCTGAAGCACACTTGGCTTCCTATTGTAGGTATACATAACCTCTAACGACTAAGCACACATGGCTCGATAGGCATACATAGCCTCTAGTAGCTGAAGCACACTTGGCTTCCTATTGTAGGTATACATAACTTATAACGACTAAGCACACATGGCTCGGTAGGCGTACATAATCTCTACTAGCCAAAGCGCACGTGGGGCGTTCGATTTCTAATTACTTATAGAAATAACATTAATAATCGTATAAAACACTTGTACGCACCTTAGATTGGGTCTTGTCCCGCTTCTGATTTGTGATGAATTCTCACTATTCGATTCTCGGTGTATAATATAAAACGCCTGCTTTGTTACAATAATAATTAAATATATTTCCAACACTTCTTATCCTTAAACAACTACACAGCTTACAATTTAACGTCCGTCTTGGTCAAGCGAATCGGTCCGAATACCCTCACTTATTTTAGATCGTATCAAGACGACTCGTCATTCTGTTCGTAACTGTCGGTATTGAATCAATCAACTTACTTACATCGAGTAAAACGTATTAAACAAATACAACCATCAAATAATCTATACTGTAAATTATAAATATTAATTATAAACATAATAAAATTGTAAAATAATAACATATTATCATAAATTCGTTACATCGTGAATCAAGTACAAAATATCAAATAAAGTAGCTTGTAAATTGAATATAAATATTATTTAAAAAATAAACGTGTTTTAAATAATAAATTTGTAAAATAATAATAAGTAATCTTAAATTCATTACAGTTGTACTTATCTTTATTACTTATCAGTACAAAACCAATTCAATTGCAGTAACATATAAATATTTAAGAACCTAACAACAAAACAAGAAAAAATATTATGAAATTTGTATAAAGTTTTGCAGAATTCTATAGTAACAAAAGGCTAGGAAAGTATTTTAAAGTTTTAACGGGATGTGTATCAGAATCCCATCTTCTCAACGTTAATATAAGATGTATTTAAAAAGCAATTTATATACTTACTATAAATAATTGTTTTTTAAATGATGATTCAATAAATACAAATTATAAATTATTTATTTATTTAATCTTCATTGCTAGTATATATATAGTAATATACTACAATCCGAATTATTAAGTAAAAAGGAGAGCAACTGGCGGCCATATCGGTATCGAGCGATCTCATCCAGGCTATCATGTGATAAAATGTTTTTTATTAGGTGAGGTTAGCGCAAGAAGTGCAAAACTATAAGACATATGCGAGTAATTTTTTTGACATATTGAAGCTATGAATGATAATACTACTTATTAGTTATAAAACATTACGTGTTTTGGAACTACCGCGAACTTTACGAACCAATCGACTAACCACAATTTTTATATTAGAATACGTGTAGTAACGTATTCTAATTGACCGAAACATGTTCGTGCTGTCGTTTAAGATTTCTCTACAAATTTTACAATGTTTCTGTTATACTAGCATAGCTAAGCATTACTATTTACAAATTATTTCGTTCACACGAATGTTTCTATTGTGGTTATTGCATCACTAAAATGTCATTTAGAAATCATAAGATATTGTTACTGCATTGTGGTTTGAGTGCAACATTCCATTTGCGAACAAAAGCTAGCTGCGCCTGCGTCTAAGATTCAGAGATAACCGATCGAGGCCATTCGCTTGTATTGCTGTCCTTTATCACCCCACGTCGTTACCTTATCTTCCCTCTCTCTTATGAATATTAAAGAGTGTTAACTTCGTTAGTAACCAAACGGAGGTTAGAGGTGAGGCTAGAACTCTATCTTGAGTTAATGCTAAAATTGTCGATGGATTTTGTTTGTTGGTAACAACAATATGATAATTAGTAAAATGAATGTACTACATCTACGTATGACTATATTGTTGCATTATTAACTAGTTCATAGAACAAGTATGGCCTCCGAAGCCCTGATGTGACCAATCATCAAATGGCATTCATTATTAAATTGAGTACTTTATTGTACGTATCGCACACTGGAATTAATACATACAGGTTCAAATACCGCCACAAAACGTTAAACTAATTTGACTATTTGAATTCATTAAAAATTATACTGTTTCTAAATAATAATGACCTACCTTATTTATTATAGATATATGTTGAAGGGCTTATACATTGATAGATATGAATTAAAATTTGAAATTTTGCATGTTTATATAGAATAGAGATTTCTTAAAGATATCAAGTCAATTACTACCGATTAATATATCACGCATTGTGATATTGAAATATGATGAAAGATATTGATAGAATAATTATTTATAATTTGTTGCCAAGTATTTTATTTATAAGTAAATTGAATAATTGTATCATGTTTTGAGACAAGTACAATGAATATTCACTCATAATTCAACTTGTCGTGTGAGTAAGAACCGCCAAACACAATTTAAAATTCGAACACTCTCTAGCTTTGTTTCTATGTGTAACGAATATTAGAATTTAATTCAGTATGTAAAATATTCCATCAGTCGCCTATCGGATCGAGCTAGGCAGATATCGTCAATCAATTACGATATGTCACATACATTCATCATGCACACGTCAACTCACTGCACGCTTAGATTAAGATGGAGAATAACTGGATCTGGAGATAGTCCGATAGTCTAAGTACTGTGTGACTATATTGAAGCTTTTATGTTAGGTGAAGCATTCCCTTTCATGTGGTATGTTTTTATTTGCTTTGTTAGTATAAACGCAATACTGGCTTTCATTTGAGGTCGTGCATTTTTATTCTATGCTCATAATATTTTTTTTTATTGGCATTTTTATTTATTAGGCGGTTCGTAGGCTGACCCATGTGTATAATTAGATACATTATATTAATTTAATAATAGTGCTACTTGTATTAAATTGATATAATTCTTAGTTAGCCCTAACCTTCAAAAGACACGTGTATAAATTTGAAAACTGTCGTACTATTAGATAGTGTTTTACTGAGGAACTTAACTTTTGTTTGATAAAATAATGTGTTCACTTATATACACGCGTTAGAAGTTATACTTCTTTGGCGTATGGAAAAAATAACTAAAATGCTGTAGTGATTAACGATAAATTAAATAATAATAAAGAAAAAGATTTTATTTAAATAAAGAAATTAGTAGTAAATAACATCACTGTCGTATATTAAATTGATTTAAAAACACCAAAATAATGTTTATACACACTGTTTAATTTTACTGTTACGAAACACTTGTTCTAAATATAAAAATAATAGAATATACAACTTGAACATAGTTATCGATTTTCATGCCACCTAGACCTAACTTTACGATGTTGAATTCAGGTGTCGGTGTGCGCGCGCATCGTAAAAATTCACTCTCATCATTTTTCTCCATCGCGACAAAAGAACTATAACTTCAAACATGGATGTAAACAAATTTCCTCTCTTAATCAATTATAGTTCACCTACACGTGCAGGGTATCCTTCAGCAATATAGAACGGAAACCGTCTTAGAGACAAACCTTCCGAGTGAGGCTCTTACTACAGAGCCTACTACGGCAAATGCCATTATGAGTTTGCACTATGTATTTCCCAGAAGTTTATTTGAATATTTTGTACGGCACTCGACATCTAGCGAAATGATTAAGCGTCAAAATAAATTGCTATTAAATAATCAAGTTCGGATGAATGGTATAGTAAATAAGGCTTAATGGATGATTTTGTTCGGGCCAGTTTCCTTTTGTTTCTAGACATATTTTGGGGAACGCGGTCGAGCCAATCAATTTTCTGCTTCCCTATAAATCATCTCAGCTGTCTCTGGAATCGTGACGTGTCTGAAGTAAGAATAATGTTCGGATTACTTTTGAGCAGTTTCTTTTCGCGAGATAAAACATATTGAGCCTGTAATTTGGGATGGTTTGGATGAAATGTTTAAGCGGTTTTGACAAACGCGAGTGGATTTTATACATTGATGTAGATTTTTTTTAAAAAAATCATCAAAACCTCTGTATCAAGTTTAGATTTAGTGCATATCAAAGGTTTTCTTAATAACAGTTTCAGGTATGTATGTGGACTTTGTTTCCGCGCTTAGCTCGCTCAATATAGGTCCGTTGTGCGTGATACGAGTTTCATGAATTGAAGTACCTATTTTTATAGATACAACTGCGTATATGTTATGTTAGCTAGACAACGCGTTTCAAATACTTAAAAAAGCAAATTAAACTTTGCCGTATACAGGCTCGTTCATTAAAGGTCAATTATTTTAATACATTTATGAGAGATCAGATATTATTTGTTAAAGATGCCTTACGAAATGGCCGTAGCGCCCATCAATTGCGGCTTTCCGGCTTCATAAATCATTTGCGATGTCGCGCCAACGAGCGATGAGCAATTTGTGAATACTTCCTATTGTTTATGGCCTTTAACAACTTTAGAAATTTATCAGTGCAAGGGTATCCATATATATCTTATGTTTATTATCTATGCTACGTGATTATGTTTTCAAAAAGTTGTTTTCCTTTTTATTTCCTGTTAAGTAAATTTGGCTAATATTTTTATATTTGGATAATTTTTTATGTTACATATATCCATTTGATTTATAGGTTTTATTTTTCCTTGTAATATTTTTATAGCCTATATAGAAATTAGCGTGTAATCGAATCTTTTTACAGTTTAAATGCATAAAGTCATAGAGGCCGCGCGACGGTTGCATTGTAACAAAGGTATCGTTCGCTAATTAATCTATTAAAGGACAGGCTCAGAAATGGTGCTCCTGAAATTAAATTATTTCATTGAATTACAGGATCCCATATGACATAATAGCCACCAATTACGTTATTTCGGCCAATGTGCCGCGTTGATTCATCTGCCCCAGGTCGTTCCTTGGAACGTGTGCCTTTGCACAATCTGCTCCATTATAATACATATATTGGAATCACGATTGATTTTTCTAACTTTAAAATAGAAAATATGTATTTAGGCTTTCTTATAAATCCATTAAGATTTAAGTTTTTACGATCCATAACGTGCCGTTTAGATATAACGACTATAATATATTTAGTAAACAGATATAAGTAAATAGATATTTTATAAAGAGGCAGGCATTCCTTTGTCTAGTCTTGAACTAGGTTTTTTTACGTTTGTTTTATTGACTATTTCATGGCAAGTAGGGTGAATCAATATTTATATGTATATTGTCCTCAAATATCTACTTTTTGGTTAGGAATTCCAAATTCAATTCTTTCGGCTATTTACTAGTTTTTAATTTATAATTTATAATCTGCATTTGTTTTTCGAATATCATGATTCATTTATATATAATATAATACGTTATACATCTTATATAACATGATTATTAAACTTACTCACTAGTATTAATTGCGCACTTACGAATGCTTGCTGATGAACGGAACGCACGACTTCTGCGTTGAAATGTTTCAAAATATATGTACAAAAAGTTAATTTTGTATCAAACTCTTATTCAGCTCTATGACATTATTTTGATTACGAGAATGGTCTTAAGATATTCATATACACTAAACAAAAGTCACAAGAATTTATTTCATACCAAACGCATTTCGTCTAATTCCTCTTTTTAATTATGTATGGGCTAAATGAGCTACTTGTGACGAGGCCCGTTTTGAGAGACCTGACAGTGGCATACAGTTTTAATATGCATTTCTTGATGAGAACATGCATTATTTTAAACGTGAAATACTTTTTATTGTCTGTATCATTTTGAAAATGGAAATAAAACTGCAAATGATTCACAAGTACCTTGAATTCGCGTAAGTTCACTTTAATTTTAACTGTTATAATTATTTATTATCTTTTTACATTTCCATTAAAGAATAATTACTCTTTGGAGGAGTTTCCAATTAATAAATTTTTACTTCACAATATTTATGATAAAACCAATTTGACTTGATACAATGTTTTTCAATTTTTGATGGAAGAAATCGACGATATATTTTGCAGTTTTATAAGTACATAATGTATTGTTTGTTTGTTGTGCTTTATTTGTCTTAATGCCTATCTAGATACATTTTACTGCATTTGATTTAAATCAAATTAAAAATCATTTATTCATATAGGTAAGGTAATGTACACTTATGAACGTCAAAAAAAGAAATATACATTAAATAATTCTAATTTTACATTTACTGCCAGTTCTCAAATCAAGGGCAGTATGGCCGGTAGAACCTTTATAACAATTTGGTATTACATACTAAATGCGCAAAATATAATACAAAATTGATTACATTTCACGTGAGAGAGACTAACTTGAGATTATAACTATTGAGATTGATCTAGAAATAGTTCAGTTCATTTAAAATTGCAAAGCAAAATGCACAGATTTTGGGGTTTGCGCTAATTTAACATTGTAATTCGAATGTTAGTTAATGGGTTCTCTTAGCACTAATTAGCTACTTGACACTTAACACGAACCTTCGCAAAAAGAACGAATATTTTCGAGAATGTATTTAGGAATTCGGTCATTCCAGTTCAATAACCCAATTGAAATGAATTAATTATTAATTATTACAAATATTTTTACAAGCGAATTATTCAATACATGCATGCATATATACATAACATTAGTATTATTCAAATTTTAAAGGCAAATCATAGTCCTTCGGGTGGTTCCATCGTCCTTAGTAAAAATATATGAAAACCGTGAGGAAGCGTAAGACGAGTGAAACTTATTTATTTGTATACATATTGCATGAAATTAACGAAGTAAATATATGCGCAACAATTACCTACGTTTACATGTTTAATACGTACTTTTTATTGTTTTTTTTTTAATTTGAGGCGAGAAGTTTATTATGTTTAGGGTCTGTTTCACAATGTCCGGATAAGTTCAAAATAAGCTATTTATTACTTATTGTTAGGATAGACACAATTTTTGCGTTTCACAACTGTCAGGTAGCGCGAAATTTCTTCACAATTTTTATCTTCCGAATAATTTGTGTTGCTATATATATATATATTATAAATAGCTATTATTTGGAACTTTATCCATACATTGTGAAACAGACCCTTAGTGTCAAAAGATAATAAACAATTTTATATAAGGTACGTATATATTGTTTACTTTCCTTTCTTGTTAACACTACGTGTTGCAATAGGCCAATTTCTCCACTAAATTAAGACTTAGTACTTTGAAAACGCATTTAGGTCACTTAGCACTCAGAAACTGTAACATTGCAATCATTGGAAAGTTGTTGAAATTAACTTCTAAATTACGAAAGTTCTGTTGCTATAGAAACCGCTGTTAGGGTAAAGCTTAAGATGTCTATGCACCTTATGTGTATTCGTCTGTTATTTACCGATTCAAAGTTAATTTTCGTTTCGTCATTTTTTAGATTATATTATAAGCTGAAACTGATTTGAACGTTCAATTTTGAAAAGAGGACTGTGATTATTTAGAAACATTTAATAAATTATTATTTAACACAATTTGGCCCTGTTAAACTGACATATACGTATGGATAATTTGTATATGTATATGACATTATGTATATATTTGTATCTCCTGTCCATTAAGCAATATCAAATATGTCAAACGTATTATAGGACGAAAACGACGTTTATATTGCGATTTCTTTAATTATTATATCTCTATAAGTTATCGATAGCACTATATATTCTGGCGTCCTTCCAGACACATTATAGATTTGAAGTCGTTAGCCATATTACGCTGGTAAATTTAAAAGCTTGGAAAAAAGCTTTTCAAATAAGATAAAAGTATTGCACAAGAGCTTAGACAAAGTCTATACTTCTACTAAACCTCTTAATTAATTGAATGAAAAGTTCCTCGATAAGTATTGCTTCGCTGGATGGTACCCAGGGTATCATTGTCTACAATACATACACTATCAACTCAGTCACGGGGTAATAATACATTTCACCTGTATACGGTTGGTATACAGGTGAAATGTATTGTATTTGTTTTATCTTGGTAGATTTCCCCCAAGACAATATATGTTTATTGAATACAATATATTTTTAATTCTACTTCTAACAGACTAGTAAAAAAAAAATAATCTCGGGCGAACCACATATTAACGCAAATATAAGTGTTTCAGTAACAATACATCGAACCCCTTCGCAGTATCGTCTGTTACATTGCAGATTTATTTTGTAAGTTTGCATTGACCCAAGTTTATCAAATGCTTAACAATCCATTTTCTTTGTCCGCAGGTAAACAATGAATTTCGAAGACCGGATAGGGAAGAGTCGACTTGCTTAAAATATGAACTTGTTTACGCAGAATGTTTTAAAGAGAAGTAGAAAATTTAATATCTTATTATTTCGTAAAACATTAATCCAATTGTATTCTGATATAAAGACAGAATTATATTTTCGTTGTTTTAAAAGCATAGTGTAATGATTTTGAAATGAAATCGTATATTACCTTATTTAATTAATATAAATTTGAATTCACTATATAAAACTATTTTTGTTGTACTCTTTTGTCTAAAAATTACAAGACGTCTGTTTTAAAAGCTTAGTAAGCTTTTAAGTTTCTTAATTTAAAAGCTTTCGCAGATTCATTACATATTCTAAACCAATATATTCAGATCATACAATACAGAAGCCAATTTGTCACTTCGTTACGTAATATATAGTGTTCTGATATAAACAGAGCTATTCAATTGACATAACAAGTTTGAGCCTCAGGCAGTGTTGCAACAAAATGCAATTATCCACCGATGTTGCCAATTTTCAACTCATTGTCGCCTTAGAGGGGAGTTTTTGTCCCAAATTAGGTTTCTAAAGCTGCGGGGTGTGAATGCACCCCTAATATTGAGCTTTTACTTCAAATCTTTATTGAGATTAGATTCACGTACATTTTAGTATTCGTTAATGTATGAATAATCAAATAGTCATTTGCAGTAAAGTGTCGGGAGCTATTATCAATAACATTAGTTGAGCTACCAATTCTTTAAGATTAATAATAAATAATCCAGTGGGGTAGCAGCCCTATACGGGATTTATAGACAAGCAGGTGATCAACCTTCTCCATCTGATACATATTTTTGCGTTTAATAGACGCCGGTTTCTTTGCGATGTTTACCTTCATAATTCAAGTGGTAACAACACTAGCATAATTTGCACTTTCTTTTGCGAACTATCGAATTGTGGTATCGACTGCCGGTGGGTTTTTCCCTGAGCGATACGATCTCCAAATATTCAAAGTTAGAGTGGCCCTGAAAGGCGATGACTGTCCTCTATGGACTTCGCGTAAGCTCGATTGCCCCCATATTATATATTTAAAAAAGAGTAAGAAAGTTCATTAGTGCACCGGGACTCTAAAGCGTAGGGCTAAGAGTTGCTAGGGATGCCTACAGCTTCAAATTTAATGACGTTTAGTGATGATCTTATGTTATAAAAACTAGCAGGTCTGGTTGGCTTAAGACCCACTAAGACAGTCGTGTGATGTTTTGTATGGCGTCTCATATTGTCTTGTCGTCAAAGTTGGCTCAATTCTTTTTCGTCTTAATAATAAATCTGAGAGCGTGCTTATAGTTTTAATGCTTTATAGTTAGTGCTAATAATATCTGAACTGCAGTAAAGTAATACTATTGTAATGATCTTACTTCCGCTAATACTTATTTCCGTAAACAGCTTTTGAAAGCAGAGTCAAGCTCAAATTTAGTAGCCAGTTTGAGATTCAAAAACTTACCTGGTCAATAATGGTCAGTACCAACAACCCAAGAGAATCCTTATACATAATGTTGTTCACATCAAACTAAAGATTAAGCAAAATTCTACTTGAAAATTTGGTGTATTCCCAGGGGCAGTTTGGGTCCGAATTTACTGTAATTGGAATAATCCCTATTTCATTGGGGTCTGTGGATTCTCAGCATATGCCATTAACGACATCACGCCAAACTACGTATTAGCCCTATGAAATATTGAGGGGAAATATTAATCTGTGATTGAAGCGTAAAATTGGCCCATTCACGACAGCTGCAAATTATACATTTTGAAATTATACACATCGCGTCAATAAGCTTACGTGGATTTTGATGAATGTGTTTATTATCTATTGAACACATGAAATATATACTTTTTTAAGATCACATAATGGCACAAACAAATATTTTTTTTATATATATAGCTTTGTCGAGGCTTTAGCGTCCCTTAATAGACAGAATTCACCGATTGAATAATTGCAATAGTAGGTATAAGTGTTGTGAAAGGTGGTCCTTACTTCTCAGTTGCTTACATGACATAGCTACTACCCGGGATGATTATGCAGCTTTTGCCCAAACAACATTTTGAAAATGAAAAATTACCTATAAATAAAAATAAAAAAATGAATTTGAAATAAAAAATATATATACCATAAAAAAAATTATTTAAACAAGCTACAACAAATTAAACTTACTTATAAGAAAAAAGTGACAAAAAAGATCTGGGTACTACTTATTGTATTAGACCAGAAAATAAACGGAGGATCTGGTTTCAATAGAGATAAATGGAATTTCCATGAAATAATATATGCATTTAAAATGAGTCATTTTGGACTGCACTGATTTTGGAATGTCTCTTGTAAGTACCGTTGGGTTTCAGCAACATTTTACACATGAAATGTTATGTAATAGGGCAGTGTCAGAACGGAAATTTAGCAAATGCCACAGCGAACACGCGAACGTTAGCATTAATATCGGCTTAATAAGAGCTTTTCGCACGAGTTTATTTACATATTTCAACGATACTAAAGCAACATTAAAAATTATATGAGAGCTCGTAATGAGTATGATATATGTAAGAAAATTCATATGACTTGTATCGTGGCAAGGAACGTTAACTAAGGAATTCTTGTCGGTAACCGTTTAATAATACGTATATTTATACAAAAAACTAGACCCTCTTAAAAAGATTATTGTCTAGATGACCATGCATTGCATAATTTAGTAGTAACTGAAAGAACTATACTGACTCTGCATACTGCCTCTTGTACTAACTAATGATTGAAGACTCCAGTAATATTTCCTTATTCGTATATGACATGACGTAAATATTATTTGGCAGAAGTATTTTACCATGACTTAAAAAATGATTTTATTTTTTTATTTTTACAGCCGTACTCTCGTCATATATACTTAAGATGTAATGCGTTTGTCACGTAACTTTAAAGTTATCAAGTTTAAAGTAGTTACAGCTATTAAAATATGGTTTCAAGTAATTTTGAAGTTTGAAGCGTTCTCATCCCTCATTAAATCGCTCCGCACAAGTTCTTAAACAAACAAATTAATATTATGCATAATCTTAAAGCAAACTTAGTTATCTTTTTGCTAACTCGAACACTTTACACCCGTTTTAACTGCGCAAAGATCTCAAGAGAATACTGTTTACATTTGGATAATTTTTATTACAGTATTTTTTGAGCATTGCATTTTTCATATTCAACCAAATCAATAATATGATGACACAAATATAATGATATATAATTAAGAATATTTCGGTTTGAATTACTTACCACTGATTCAATAATTATACAATTTAGTTACAGAACTCCCATCTTTTCTTATTGTTTAAGAAGACAGAGAATTTTTTTAGGATAAAGGGATTTCGTTGTAAATAGTAAAACAATTAAATAAGTCTCAGTAGTCTTACCTTCGAGTAAAACCAAATGAGGTATTTGTATATAGATAGCAACGTTTTAATCAAGCATAACACAAATTAGTAGGTAAACAAGCTGAAGAACACGCTTAGGTGTTGCAAATGTGTAGATCATTAACTGATTAGACGCGCAAATAATTAATTCTGTTTACAAAGGCGTGGCGTAATTCTCTAAGCTATATACACCTATTAGTTAACCGCATCTTCAAGTATATAGATAGATATTTAGCAGCTTGTGGCTATGTGCAGTCGGTGGAAGTAACAATGTGCCGTCATTAGGACGAGATTTTCAATATTCGTGAGTAGACGGATTCCTAGTAAATTCATATTTTCCATGTAAGGTAGATACTATCTTTATTATTTTTAAATTCATAAAATGTATGTTTTATTGTTTTGTAACTGTCCATTACTTTAGTTATATAGCTTGGGTTCTATATTAAACATACTAGTCATTACTTCATAACCGTTTCAGTGCTGAGGGGCGCGATTTCCAAAGTTTTTTTTTTATAGAACTGGGGGCTAACGGCCAGGAGGCTCACCCGATGTTAAGTGATAGACATAGACATTACATTACACCAAGTTGGTAAAACAATTTTTCTTGGCCTTTTTAGGCATACATAAGTAAAAACTCTTGGCACTCAAACGGTTAAGAAAGCGCGCCTCTGACGGTCGTTAATACGAAAGATAACGTAATAACATAATACCTACCTGAATTTTCAGTAAATGTTCACACAAAATATAGCTTCTTTTCATTCAACATAATAAAGATAAAATGAGCTATCTCAATGCAGCAATGTGTCATGTCAAGTGACGTATTGCGTGTACCGAGTGCATGATAAAAATTACGTAATGCGTCACGCTGACGTATTATAGGCCGGGGTCGTCTGATTAATGGTCCAGACAGCGAGACCCCAAAATTGCTTTTATATATAGCTTATCAATTTAGAGATTTAAATAAATGTCAGTTATCATCATTCACATATCTTGCCAGACACAGTTGTGGGAGGTTGGCGGTTAGATAGTTATGGGGCTGAAGAGCTGGGGCTTTGCTACCTCGACCTGGAACTTAAACATACTCCTATCTATCTGAGAGAATCTTAGAGAAGCTATATTTTAATTATCTGTGTCAAAATAAAAATAAAATGCGCAATGTTGTAATTATTTCGATTAATTACAATAAAACTGGAGTAACGTTAGCTAGGGTAAGGTTCTCAGATTGACCTTTATTTATTTATTTGGAAACAAAACAGATACATCACAATAAAAACAAAGTTAAAAATAAAACATAAAATAAACACATTGGATGTATCCACAATAGGTTTCACTATTAAAGAATTTAATTTGATTTATATGACATACAATACGAGATACCTGTAATGGTTAAATATACAACATGCTATGCTGTATATTTAACCACATTGAGTTGAAAAGAAAATATATAACACAAACAAGTATTCCAAAAATTTTATTTTAAATTGTCAATTTTTTTTTCGAATTTCTATATACTGTTTTGACATATTACAATAAAATAAGTAAGTAAATTAGGAATTTTTAAAACACTGTTGAAATTTAATCCGTTTCAAAAAACTTCATTAGATGAATAAGAATGCTAAACTTAGAGAGGATAATATTATAATGAGTTCTTAATAAAATACACCAAATATTTAATTACACTCATAATTAAATATTTTATGTACTCTATTAAAACTTAAGTGACACGCCAGAACGAGACTTATTTATTTCATTTGCCCTAATTTAATCAAAATAAACATTTTAACCACGAAAATGGCGGATTAAGCTTTAAAAATAAATGAGACAGTACATGGTTAATTTCAATTCAGTTGGTTACCCTACAAACGCTGAATCGTCCTCGAGGATTCATAAAAGATTTCGAGTTACTTTCATTTCGAAATTGAATCCAAGTGTAATGTTGAAATAAAATTTAATATTTTAAAAATATTTTAAAAAAGTATTCCGTTGCAACGGTTCAGGTTTCTGCGCGCGTCCGCTAGATGGAGCAATCTCAGAAGTGGTGACGACGTGGCTTCACGGAATTTACTCCTTCGAGCGTTATGGCCGTACGTGCCCGCAATTTTAACTCTAGGTACCGTTATTGTTGAAATGTTGAAATTGATACATTGAAAAGGAATAAAATAACTTTAAACGCGGATAATTTAGCTTTTAATACTGTAAAATACGTAGCTGATATGTTCATTGGTAACGTAATTAAGAAATTATAGTAGTTTTAGATGATTCTTATAGAAAAGTTCGAATTATACCAACATATATTGCTGTACATTCTATACTTTTTTCCAAACTATTGATTCGTAGAAATACTAATCATACTGTTCCTTGTTGTATCTTCAATACTTCGTCTTTCAAATAGGTAATCATGTTTTCTACATAGTAATGCTGCCAGATATAGATATCTTTAATACTGGAAACTGGTGGATAGAACCATTCTGGTCAGTACTTCATGGTATTTAGCCGGAGGCAACTTTTTTAAATGTTACTTAAATTCGTTTTAAAATTATACTGTACTGTAAACATCAGCGCCTTAGTAAAAAAATACATGTTTTTGTTTCCTATGTAACATTTGTTACTTATTTGAACTTAGGGAGGGAATTTCTAAGTCTTCTTAGATCTATGTCTTACGAAATTCTTATTAATTCGGAGGGAGTGATGTAAGGGTGAAATACTATGTGGTATATAACATAATGGCTACTATTTGATTAGGATGTAGGGTCTTTCCCCTAAATTTTTCTCAATTTGCGATTTAGGGACGCGCTATGAATTCGTTATTAAAAACAGAAATTATTATTTCTAATGTTTCCCAATATTGCCGACAGTATTTAATATGTTATTTATGACTGCAAACTAATAGTTTGGTTAAAACACATTTCATTAGAGACCAATGTGGGATTTATTTTAGCGGTTATCTGCAACGTAAATTACAATAAATTGATATTACGAAAATTACAAATTGTTTACATTGAAGGGTTTAGAAAAGTAAACATTTTCACCGAGAATTAATTCTTGATTTAACATAATTTTTATTTATATCTTCACACCTTTTTCTCGAAGGGTCAGAGAATACGGATCTCCACTCGCTACGGTCCTAATACACCTCTGTTGCTTCATCTACTTCTATCACCATGCAGTCTCGTCAGTGATGGCTACTTTTAACTGATTCCTTTTGTAGTCCTTGTGGTCCAGGTTCAGATCCAGACGACAAGGCCTACCTTACCTGACTTCTCCATCCAAGGTTATCTTGTATATCCCACTTGTTAACCGCTTCTCATACATCCGTTCTATATAGTCAAAGCTAGCTTTGCCATTTATATTCTTGTTAGTACGTCCTCTTGTAACTGATACACCACACATACTTTTTAGCTCTCTCATTTCCACGGCATTTATTTTACTCACAGTCTTTCACTGCCAAACCCAACATTCACCGTACGGTACATGTCTGAATAAGCACTCATAAAAGCAAAAGTTATAAAAACTAGCTTTCTTAGTTATTGCTATCCCAATTGTCTTCCTTAATAAACTCGGATCGCGCACCTTACCATGCGTTAGACAACCCTTCGTTGGACAATAGAGTAATGATTTGCCTTTACTATACAGTCTACCATTGTTGCTACGTAAATCAATCAATTTTAGATCAGCTATTGATATTCTAAGCTGATTACTTGTAGCAATATTTATTGCAAGAAAATTGCGACTAATTTAGCCTTAGATTTAGTAACACGCTGCTCACTTACGATTCCTTAACACTTTGACACACGAGTTTGTATTTCGTGATTCTCAGCTGCCCAAGTCTAATTTAACTGTCAAAAGCAGTTGTCGAATCAGAAAGCAATTAGAAGATAAGATTCCTGTATTTTTGTAAATTTAATTAAATTACCTTCTATCAATATATGAGTTCCAATATAGATCAGTGGAAGTCAGATATTATACGTTTGATCCAATTTGGACCCGAATCAATAATTAGCTACCTTCGCTACACTTCATTCCAAATTACCAGTACCAAAATAAAGGTTTCAACCTGATAGCTAACTTGTATCTAGATTTACATATCATAAATCGAAAGATGAACGTGAAAAAAAGGGCAATATTGTGAAATCGACGGCAATAAATAAGAATAAATAGCTATTGCGGCCCCTTATGAAAAATGTTATTACATACCCCCCGCGATACACATTTGTCGGTTAACCGAATAAATATATGGCCCGGACCCCGGCTGCCCCTTCTGCAAACAAAATAAAATAAACACTACAAAAATTCATATTTCTGATAGTAATCTCATCTCGAATAATGGCACAAAATAATAGCTTCTGCGGGAACGAATATTTTGTATTTTCCCGTTTCAGAAGTTTGTATTTAGAAAGTAGGTGAGGTGGTTTTACTAAACTTAAATATAAAACATAAAAATTATGCTTTCTTTTAAAGTTCTATATAGCGATTTGTGTAAAACATTTAACGCCCAATATCTTTATATAGTGTACCGATAAGCTTTTCATTTTGCTACTTAAAACTGACCTTTTAATGGCAGTGAATTTATCACTAAATGAATTAAAAGCTCTCGTTAGACGTAATTATTTAACAAAGTTATAAATTTGACGAATATTTAAATGATCTTAATCATTGGGATTGATTTGCTCCAGTTCAAACAATTTGTATGACTCAAAACTTCGCGATTAAAAATAGTGGCGGAAAGCTTCTTGCCAGTTCTTGCCCGCTCTACTGCACTGACTTGTGAACTGGTAGTAAATGTAAATTACAATTGGCTTAACTTATTATCTGACGTTCGTAAGTGTACTTGTTTACCTATATGAATAAACTTATTTTGAGTTTGATTGGAATTAGATTTATTATTTAAGTACATACTATTGTTGGTTCTGCCTGTTCGCCTCCTGTAGCATAAAAAAATGGCGATGCTTGAGCATCAAGTTACAATCAACAATACAAATCCAATTTTCGTATTTTCCGGTAACAGACGGCAACATAATCTCTCCATCTATTTTTATACATTTATTTTCATCAAACAAAGCATTCCCTGAAAATCCGGGATGAAATTCTAGATTTAACCGGACACCCGTGACAGGTTCAATATAAATAAAAATAACGACACAGCCAACGGTCATAATTTCAAAGAATATATGGGCTTCGCATAAATGTGACATATATCAAAGCTCGTAATTGGAACGTAATGTCGAAACGCAGGGCTCTCGTATAGAGGCCCCGCGTTTTAATTGGCGGTAAACAATATCTGCATTACGTATACTGGTAACTTTTATTATTATTATTTTTTCTACTAAGTATTTATTATATTTCATTTTTTTCTTTTTTTGCGACTGTGGTGCAAACTACCTGCTGTGGTCTCTGGCAGAATGACCAGTGCTGTGGAATATTCTGCTCCTCAGCATAATGCTGTGCCAGGGCCAATTACAGCCACATTACATACGCATTTGAAACGAACCGAATGGGTTCCCAAGGGATTTTTTTTACATATCTCTTTTTTTTCTTTTTGTGTGTTTTTGTTTTTGTTTGTAATAAATGTTGTCTATGTCTAATCTTCTGTATTCAAAATATACAGATATTTCAAATACATTTAAAACTCCTCCACTCAAGAGTTTTGTATACAAAAATCAAATTTTAAAATCGCTTAGGCCTTTGGGAGTCGTACAAGTATAAGCAGTCGTACATGTAATCACCATATGGGAGGAGGGGGGGTTTTGTTTTTTTTTATTTGGTCACTTCTATAACACTAATTATTTACTGTTTTACAAATATTACCCAGACATAGCCATGCTTGAAAACGAAATGCATTTTCGAGGATTCCTACAAAAAAATCATACGTTTATGTACTATTATTTTTGGGAGGTTTGCTTACTTTTGCTGACAAGAAGAAGGGGGGGGGGGGATCATAAATTGAGCTGCCCCTTGTCCCTCTATTCTAGCACTTGAAATGTACGGAACAAACGCGTACGTTCATTATTGGCCTTGGGGGCCCTATTTTATTTAAGTAATTTATCATTGTTAACCCAGCCTCATATATGAGGGCTCCAAAATGTCCTTTCAGCTGTGTACAAGCTTATCTATCCATCGCAAATTCGGGGCAAAAAGAGAATTTGCACGGTAGAATTAATGAGGATCATGCGGGGTTGAGCGTTAGCGCTAATACTCGGTAAGAACCTTGTATACTTTACATAATTACACATACATAGTAGCTACTGTTGGCTCTGAATATATCTCATACAGGTGGTATTTTTCGATAGTATTTTTATATATTACCAGCGGTGTTGGCCTAGTCACCTACAGCAAGCGATTCTCCCCCTGAGGTCGTTATTTCGATCCATGGCTGTGCACCAATGGACTGTATGCGCACTCAACGTATTTGGTGAACGAAAACATCGTGAGGAAACCCACATGTCTTAGACCGAAAAATTTAACGGCTGATCACTCTACTTGCCTATTAGAAAAATTTCGATAACATATCTGAGGTCCGGACATAAAGCCATTGTTTTATAATTACAGTATACTCTACAAGCAGTTAGAAACGTTAGGACGCTTAGAGAAATGCTACATTTCATGTAGTAAATATAAATGACTTCTATATTAGTTTGGACTTTAAGTAATTATTCGAGTACAGTAGTCATTAATATGGTTTCCATATATTCATACAAATACAACTAATATAGTAGAGACAGTGACGTGTTTAAAATGGTGGACGAGGCAAATATTCGAAATTCAAACTTTTTGTATTTATGTTATTAATTTTGCTGACTGTCGAATAAAAAATCGATGAATATTTCTTATGAATGTATCGTCGTTGATATGGAAATCCTCTGTCGTATTGTAACCATATAATACTAATTTGCATACATAAGAGTATTGTACGTGTAAATATGTTCGATCATTTATAGTCACATCGTGTACGTATTGACGAAATATCATTTTTGTTCTGTATTTTTACATGTGTACTCTCTAGTTCTGTAATATGATAATAATACCTATCTATACCATAAGGATGCTTAATTTTATAAATAAATAAATCAGTGGCGCTACAACCTGTTTAGGTCTTGGCTTCAGATTTCTGAATCTGTCTCATGATCATTTTTAAATCTAAAAGGCAAGTAGGTGATAAGCCTCCAGTGCGACATACGCCGTCGACTTTTTGGGTCTGAGACATGTCGGGTTCCTCACGATGTTTTCCTTCACCGTTCGAGCAAATGTTAAATTCGCACATAGAAAGAAAGTCCATAGGTGCACAGCCGGGGATCGAACCTACGACCTCAGGTATGAGAGTCGCAAGCTGAATATATAATATCATATATATAAGGTATCTTTTGTGGGCCAACAAGCCATAGAGATACGGTCTTTCCCCTTTCCATTATCTTAAATTCGGTACTGTCACCGCATTTCATTCATCGTTATGCAGATTAACTGTTCCAGTGCTCACGTCGAAACAAAATGGGTTCACGATATCTTTGATTAATTGTAACTAAATCTCCTGTGTAAATGTTAAATTAATTCAATAAAGGTATTTTGCCGTTTTCTGTTTGTAGTAAAATACTTGTTTTAATAAGAAAGTCCAGTTTAATTATGGATAATTAGTTTACGTTGGAATATTAAACCGAAACTAAATTATGTAGATAGTAATAACTAAATATCCTAGGTAATTACAATTGAATTTTTTTTATAGATTTTGATGTGAAACGCCGTAAAACCGATTTCCGGCGTGGCGACGCATCACCACGTTACATGATGTTATATACATACAATCTATATGCAGTAATAAATTTTTGTATTTATTGAAAATAAATGTTTATTCAATAAATAGTCATCGTTATCTGGAAAACAAAATCGTAATATTTTATTTTATCATTATGACATATTTAGTTCCTATCACAATCTGCATATTACTTGACAAAATAATTTCGATGTTTCACATCTGCCAGGCGTCCCGTGACGGCTCACATTTTTTAATTCATGAATACATGACCGGTATCTACGTTACTTTTATTTTTATTTTTTTTGTATCTTTTCAAAATATTAAATACAGAGATTGGTACTCGTTTTAAAAGCCCTTTGTGTAACAGAAATCCTTGAAAGAGTTACGAAGAGTTATTGACATTTCTTCTTTCTTGGGCTGGAGTTTAGTCTAATTCGTGTATGAAAAATATGTAAAGCATTTTGGTAAATATGTTTAGTATTGGCCTTTACACACCTTTTGCGTGCGATTATCACGCCTGAAGTCCTGCGTTCGAATCCTGACAACCACCGGTATGAACCCGACATGTCATAGATAAAAAAAACTTATCTATGCGAAAAGCTCAACATTACCGACGCTATATCTAATAAAAAAGTACTTCAGTATTATTTTATTCTTCAAATGAAATAATACTACGCATTGCGTCACCACAGTCCATGAATATCCAAACAGGATTCACTTCAAAATTAATGTTATCCGTAATCACTTAATACCATAATCCGATAAGTAACGGGAACCGAGTCCCGGGTTTTTGTTAATTTACCAAAGAGCGTAACATTGATCGATGGCGGAATGTCGTGTCTATCACATAGCCAATCGCGTGATATGACGAGTTTGCTTTTTGTAATCCACGCCGTGTCATTTTGACAGTTGGTTAACGAAGTGCTTTTAAGCCAATTCCTAAGAATTTCGAGTACAAGTCATAACTCATGGTATTTTTTGGACAGCAGAAAACGTTACTGTCTAGTGTTTTATTTATAGCGAATCGAAACATGTATTTGCTGACTATTCAGGCTAAGCTACGCTCGCTGAAACAGCTCGAACTGAGCTGTTAAGGCCCTTAAGGCCGAGCAACAACAACAGCGAGATTCTATTTAAAAAAATGTGTTTTGTTACTTATTGGCAACATTAAATCAGGTTTTAGGAGTGTCATAATGAGTACCAAAACGACCATAGCAACATCTAGACTGCCTCGGTTTTACGGCGAACCAATAATTTTCTCGATTGGAAGGTACTTATAAAGAATCCATAACGAAACGGAATTGTGACCCAAGCTCCGCCGTGGGGTTATGGAACTTTAATCCTAATTTCGTCACACCGATAGTTTTAAACTAGTTTTCGGTCGGATGATTTGACATTTTAGTTCAAGTTTTTTCTTGTTTTATATCACAGTTCACTAAATAAATATAATGATTTATCTGTGAGCTTAGCGACGCTGATACTAAATCTTTATATCAATTATCAAGTTTAGATTATATATAACCTGATAAAGTGTATATAAACAGGATAGGAGTCCAAGTATTCTAAAAACTAGATTTATAGGTAAAATTACTTTGAAATGTTTGGAGAACATCATCATCATAATCAGCCTCTTTTTTGGGCCATTTCTGTACGTTTCCTCGAGTACGCCCAGCACTGGTATCTCTGCGTCCACTAGGAGCCAACCTCCTTGCCGATGTCGCTAGTCCACCGGCGGGCGACGTCCATTCAAAGAGCCTGCAGGTACATCAGTTCTTGTCCATGCGCGCTATGTGGCCCACCGCCATTTAGATGTCTCGGCTGTCTGTGTCGCTCTTTTCAAAAAATGCCTCATATTCGGTGGGAGAATATACTAAAAGATTTTACCTTTTTGAAGTGGGTTCTTTTATTTTAAATTCACTAAAGTCGCATACAGAAAATAATGTCAGCGTTAAATAGCAAACCGAAATACGTAACTTCGTTTAATTAATGAAGCGGTCACAGTTTGTTAGATAGTCCCGAATGTTTTATTTAGTTTTAAACCTTCGGAGACTGCGTGGAATCTGCTCATGAATAATTTAAGAGTTTATTTGTTAAGGCCTGTGCGATTGAACTGATGAATTAATCGTATTATTTTGTTTTATTTCTCTTGAGTTAAATGTCTAGTCTGTTAGGGATTTGCAAGGCTGTATCTTACCCCCTTTGTTCCATAATTGTATATTAGCGTAGTATTTCCAAAATGTCTTACTTTGATTTAAAGTGTTTAAAAGCTGTATTTATGAGATGTCTAGTATCGTTCCCATTTCACATACATTTTTCGGTTTATTAACTTTTGCTGACGTATGTATATACCTGTTTCGTGGTAGTGTAAATTCTACTAAGTCGTACTAAGGATATATTTTTAGTACAATAATAATGTTCTTTTCTTTATATGCGTTGCCAGCCTTTTAGGAATCGCCCTAAATGGCTGCCAACGCACTTGTGAGCCCTCTCGCAATGTCGGCACTATCACTAACGTAAACTTCTTGTTGGTCTGCGCAGTGTTCTAGATATAAAAAAAAACATTATGCTTACACAGTGTGTATAAACAGCCACCGCGAACATTTAATACTCGTAAAAATTAATGCACCATCGCGACAGCACGTATGAAAGCTGTCCGTATGTTTATTTTATTAGCCTTGACATGTTTATATTAGGGGTGTCAAAAGTGACGACTGATAACGCGTTTCAAGGGATACTAAACAAATATTGCGCAAACATACGCCACAGAAGTAAAAACTAATGTGAAAAATATTAACATTATAGTAGGTAAATTATGAATCGAACCCTGGAACTCCTAACCGCAAGGTTGTCAAAACGTATTCTACGATACATTTTCCTATAGATGTCTTCAAAACTATGGTTTAATTAGATGTATTGATAGGCGTCTGATGTTTAAAAAAAAAATAAAGCATAAAAAATGAATATTAATCAGATTTAAAGTTAACATGACATATCTAAGTAACGCCACGCGTGCATAATGCATTTACTATTTTTATGACACATTTCGGAGGGAGACTTTGGTAGCCATATGTTAATTCGTTGCAGCCGTTAATTTAATTTGCTTTGATGAAATTAATTAAAAAAATTAAAATATTATTTATGGTATATCATAGTTCGCTGGGTAGTGAATATTAGTGGTATGGAAACACTATTTTACGCATTAAAAATACAAACAAATTATAATTATCGTCCTTAGATTTTTAATTTTGGAACGCGACATAAATTTAATTTCCACGTATCGATTTTATAATTGTGTTTCATATTCCAATCGCCAAGGAGTATTCAAATGAAATTCCATGAAAATAATTTCTACTGCAATTTCTCTCACATTACCAAACCAATCCATCACCAACAAAATCAATTAAGACATGCATAATGGACAAAACAAATTGCATTCGACTAATAGCAATCTAGTTAAGTGCATCATTTGCTTGCATGTGGCTTGACAGTACCCATGTGGCCCTTATTTACATTCAAAACTTATAAAACCATCAACCATATTAAAATAGCAATACGGTTGAAATTCCCGAGAACCAAAGAATCATCTATCAAAGGTGTCAACGAAACAAAACTATTTATGAAATGGGAAGCGTTCTGGCTATTAATTACAGTGTCTAAATATATGAAGTAGCTTAGGTAATGGATGGTGAAATGATTTGAAGGTATAACACCTGGGTATCGTGGGTACAACCTTCTTAATACACATAACAAGTCTGTACCAAACTGTATTTTAAATTTAGAGTTGAAACATATTAAACATTACATGCCTTTGAGCATCCATACATATGTGCATATCATACAGTAAAATGCGTGTTAATATTAATAAATATCATTAAAATTATTTCCAGAAATATATGAAAAGAGTAGAGTTATAAATGATCACTTTTCTTCCCAGCATGAACATAGTTTTAAAGAAAGAGACGAGAATATCTCTATCACTAGGGTCCCCAAATACACAAAAATCTAACCATGCCAAAGCTGTTTCGAAGCCTTTTAAGATAGGCATTATATATTCAATGAAACGAGTGAATCATAAATCTCAGAGGTATCCGTAAATCAAAGTTTTTCGCGTATCTATAATTCATAAGACGCGCATAGTTAAGTACAAATTGATGGCCATGGTGGAGGAAAATATATAATTATAGACCATTTTGGAAAAAAAAAAACTTTTTTTTTTTAAAAGAAGATGGGTCGTATTTTGTGTCAACGTTTTGCCAGAAAATTAGTGGATAAAACGCAGGATCTCGCTTGCAAAATTGACTTTCTGACAGTCATAGTACTTCTTTGGTCCTGCATACTTTACAGTTTTATGTGATTTCCTAAGTTGTTCAAACATAATTCAATTCCAGAACCTGTAAGGAAATCGCTCAAACAGAAGCGTGGAAGTGGAAATTTTAAAAGTTGACAGCGGAAGTTATTTTTCCCGGGACGAAAGTAAACTGTCACAATGCACTCGTCAAATGCGCTGTGAAAGGTGACCTTATTTACGGAGAATGGCTTTGCTGAATTTTAACCGTAACTGTATACAATATAGTTCAACCACAGTCTACAGACAAATTGTATAGTCTATATTACAAAACTTTTAAAATAAGTAAAAACAACATTTTTCGGCATAGCGGAGCGTTATTTTTCATGCCCTTTATAGTTTGCTTTCCATCAGGTATTGGTCTTTAATAATACTTAGGTGTTGGCCTAGTGGTGTGAGCGACTCTCGTTTCTGAGGTAGTGAGTTCGGACCCCAGCCATGCACCAATGAACTTTTGTCTATGTGCGCATTCGACTTAAGCTTTCATTCGCACGGCGAAGGAATACCAATCAAACCGCGTGTAACAGACACAAATTCACCTACAAGCCTATTAAAAAAAAACAAATGATAACGAAACAAACATAAAAATATGAGGCCAAGGTTTTTATTTCTCATGTAAATAATACCCATTACCAGAAATGTATATCTACAAGTTCTACAAACTGCTATTACCATTTATGACAACAATTTTAAATACCCACTTTGAAGACACTTGTACAGTATTTAAATATGCTAACTGGAGCGCAGAGTTTCGCTGCAACTTATCAAAGTAAAATAAACAATGCAGAGAAATTCAAAGGCCTAGAGGGTCGCAACGTCTCTGATTGAATGATTTATTCGTTGGAGGGGACTTGTATCGGGCCGTATTTTATTCGTCGTAAAGGAATTTATGAGTTCATCTCGTTTCTAGGAGTTGTACCTGCCCATCGCGGACTCAATCTATATTGCCTATAAACCGAATCTTTATATTGTGCGAACGTATTACGTTTCATCGGGAGCTGAGGTGTTTCCAATTTTGTCGTGAAAAATAATGACGTAATGGAATATATCGCCTCCGTATCATCGTTTCATTGCGTCGTTATCCATAAGCGATATTTCCATTAGTCTTAATAGTTGAGTAGCTCAATAGTCTTTTTTTTTTAATGAGCTGGAAATGCAATAATGCAGGCCCGCATCAAAAATGTCGAACTTGACGCGGGGACTGTGGGGCTGGATCTACACTCAAATCCCTCTGCTATTCAGAGGGGTAGCGAGACCCCACCCACTAAAAACAGCTCTATGGTCGTATTATACCTAAATATACTTACTATACCTAATACTATATAATTACTATACCTAATACTATATAATTATTATACCTAAATATAAATAATATATCACCTTGATAGGTGGATCTTTCTCGTTTCGCTTTACAAGATATTTTCTTCTCCGATTTGTAGTGTCGATTCCCGGTGGGGTCTTTCTTGGTAGATACGATCTCTAAATGTTAAAAAAAAAGCAAACATAAGCCTTACACAACACCCACTATAAACACCTCGACAAATACCTACAAAGCCGCGTTACAGAGGCTCCGGGGTCGCTATCGCATTCTACCGCGATCCCGACGGCATATTACACTCAAAAACCTTCGGTGCAATGTACACTACATAGGAGGTAGGAGATGGGCATATCTTCTCCTATATACACCCCGTCTTCTACCCCTAGGATTCGTCCTAAAGCGCTCCCTTTCTCGTTCTGCTGACTACTTCTGTAGCATTACATGCTCACAGAAGGCTACCACTAGCATTAATTATCCCACTATAAATGACTATCTACGGAATTGAATAAAACCTCCTTTTTGTTGATTTGTCAACATTCTCCGACCTAAAGCTTACAAAAGCAGATGTATTTGGTCAAAGCACTAATCCGTACGTGTAACGAGAATCTGTCTGGACATTGTAATCTTCAAGACAATCGCATGCCAGATTAGGTGCTACCATTTATGTATGAAAAATTTATACAACCTACTATGTAGGTATACGCATTATCTATGAAATATTTGTACTTATCATTGCAATTATCGCTGGGAAATTATTTGCCTCAAAACGATTTACTTGATGAGTTCCTTAATGTCGTAATGATAAATCTAATATGGTGATTTTGAGCTGACTTCCAAAACTCTAAATTAAAAACATATTCCGAAGTACTTCTAAAATTTCATTAAATTTTCTTTTGATCTTTTGATGGTTTTCATCTCCCGATTAACTTTATTCGGTAATATGAACTATGTATTTATCTACTTCCTTATTCGGATACAGTTTTAATTAACTTTTCTCTATTTCAAAGTCATGTCGTCATCAGAACATCGCGTTATGAACTTAAATATTCCGTTAAAAATTAATCTTTGTTCAATGGCAACGTCGATTTATGCATTTACATGTGTAATGGATAATCAAAATAAAAATGAGATATTTCTCTTTATTTGGATATTTAAATGGTGCCTTTTCTATTAATGTAACAGTTTTTTTCCATAAATCAATTATTATTTATTATTTATTCCATAAATAACCAACCTAATCAAAATCCGTAGACAAAGTATTGTCAATAGGAAGTGACTTCAGAGCCGGTGGTTTCGTCTCTCAACGAATAATAATCGCTATAAGCAGGTAAATTCTGCCTTATAGCATTTATTATTTCAGTGTTCAATGTACATCTTAAGTAAAGGTTCGAATCTAAATATGTGTGTGGTATATATTAGTGATACGGCCATATGTAAATAAATAAATAAATAAAATACGTTTATTTTGGAACATAATAACATCATGGTATCATTTATTCCACGTCATTAAATTCGAGCCAGTTGGCATCCCTACTCATCGGCAAAGAAGACAGAGAGAAAAAGCCGGCGTAAAAAACTCAAAAATATATATTTAGTAACTTTGACACTGGTTTAATAAATTGGACATCCGAAGACCATTCTACAAAACATGTGGAACATTTACACTTCTTACACAAAATTAAAAAAGTAATATTAACAATTCACTTTAAAAAACAAGCATACATTGGGTTGGTTGGGTTTAATTTTGTTTAGCTTAATTTTCGCTGAAACAATGGCAAGTATATATCCAGCAACAACTCGTCTCTTTCACTTGTCGACTCGTGCTTTTAATTTTCCGGGGTAATTTATCACGAGGCAAAAACATCTAAAGCTATCCTTCAGTGTGACGCGGCGCGTATGGATTTATTTCTCTAGTTTTGGGACAATAGAAAATGCATTCACAGCCTATTTTAACAATTGGATTTTAAAATACGTCTGTATATAGTCTTGGCCATATTATATCCTTGATTTTCTTATAATTTTAAAGATATGTTAGCTGTGGTCCGCCGCGTTATCTTGACTGTAGCGTTATTCTATATATTTTTATTTATTGAGAATGATTTACAGTGTATACGTACTAAATATAAAAACCTTTTCACACCAATAAGCAAATCTTTACACATAATTAAGTACTTAATAATTAAATAGATTCGTAACAATCATTTTAATCCAATAAACTAAGTAAATTTACTTAAGTAACATTAGGGTGGTATAACTTCTACTCTTAAATTTATGATACACTATTTATTCCTCTGAGGAATTCATATGTTCGAGCTCTTGAAGACACCACACTTGACGCGAATATGAAAATATCAAAAGTTCAATTCCTTAACTTATCAGCCGATCTAACCATGAAGCTGTTCCTTCTGTAATTGGTGTCTTTAAAGTTCACAGAAAACGTTTCTAATTAGATTTTAAATTAGTGGTTTCTAACCTTGCCACGACAAGGCCTTTAAATACAAGTAAAAATAATAATTGTGTATCGAGGCTTAATTTTTATATGGAATATTTATAATTACCTGGTGTTGCATGTTAAAGTATTTTTTCATCATTGAATAGAGTAGTTCAGTGAATATCAATTAATATGTGCATCGTGCCTCAGCGGCTGCCCTTGACACAATAAAATATTGTTATTACACTGTGTTCACTTGGGATATTACAATCATGTTTTGAAAAGACAGAAACGGATTTGGAAAACCACTTTTACATTTGCTTAACAAATTTGAATCCAAAGTTATATACTATAACATTCGATTAATATATATAATCATGTATATGTGTCACTTATAATAGTGAATCCGATGTTATGAAATTAAAAAAAAATTCAAATAAATTAAAGTTAAGATCAGTTTCTCCAGTTTGTTTCCCGTCGAAAAAAATTGACACGGACTTGGCCATGAAACGTAATATAAGCTCCAATCGGTTCGGTATTATTGAGTATAATATTTATTCATTCGCATATCAAATTATTATGTATAAATTATATTCGAGTATTGTTTTCTTCCGGGAATACAGTTACTGAGGTAACAGTACAAACGTGTTTGCGCCAACTTGTAACTAGTTTTGAACTACTGGAAGCCGAGAACGTACACACGAAAGACATGTAAATAATCGTTTTTATGAGATTCACACGCTTATATAGATAGGTATTTGAGCTTAGTGAGGGAAGAGTAGTGGTCGTCGCGATAAATGTAGTATCGTAAAGAACCAACCTTTTTTCAGCTTCACTCACTAATTATATCATTTACATAAAATACATTTGTTTCTAAAAAGTTAATCATAGCTTTAAAGTCATCTTAACGACAAATATAGTCGATAACTGCTAAAAATGCTAATCTGTTAAAGACTTAAATAAGTATTAATTACCGCTTTTAATAGCAGTGTTTGCCGCGCAACACTATATGTGCCGACTGAAGTATTTCCGAAACAATTTAACTTTCTCAGGGTTCTCAAGAAAAGAGCATACCAATTCCTAACAGGCCGGCAAAATATTGCCAGCTCTCCGGCATCGATGCCGACGGCGGTATAACTTACCATCACTTTAAAGCAGTGTAAAAAATACTGCCGTTTTTGACCATATATAAGGATCTTATATTACGAGAACGACCTATGCAGAATCTTGTCCCCTGTGGACAAAGCGTAACATTTTACGTAACAAATTAGTGACAAAGTCCTAAATATATTTCGCAACATGGCAACATTGTTTCTAAAACAACTCAGTGTTTTTTAAAGAAATCTAATCTTATTTGACATCTTTCTTATGGATTCCTATACGTTTGTATTAATTTTTATTACAATAAGGAGGCAAACTAAATTAAAAGAAAGTTACTTCATTCTTGTAGTAGGTACATATAATATATATATAGTGCAGTCGACGTCGCTAAAGCTAAAGTACTAAGAACTAAGATGTTAAACTCATAAAAATAAATAATCGTTTCTAACGATGACACTAATGATGTCCAGCAAAACCTTGATCCGGTTGCAGCGTTTTTGTTCCCATGATGTTACTGGAGCTTGCAACTATGTTAGAATGTCGCCTCGAACTTTATTGCATCATTATTATTACTCTTTAACTGCTGTAGAAGTAGGGTTGCTATACATCGATTAGGAAGACTGAGAAGACCTTAACGATAATTGAGTATTGTTATAAAGGTACTTAATATTCTTTAATACTTTAGAAATAGTAGCTAACTCTGTCTGCCTTCTACAAGATAAGCAAAACTCACGATCATTAAAAACATTAATGTAGTAAAAAAAATCAAACTTTTTTCTTTTTTATAGACTTCCTTTTTTATTCCCACATAGATTATTTTCTTAAAATAAACTTTACTATTTATTTGCAGTAGTTCTCAAAAGCTGACAGCCCTATAAATTAATATGCTCAGCTGATACGTGTTTCTAATTTATCTTAATGAGTGGCGCCCTCTTGCACATAACACAGACTCCTTTGTTTGATCGAAAATACCATGGGATTAGGCCTTATTATTCATACTTATTGCTGATCAACATAATCTCGAGATTACTGATGTGTCGTCATATTAATTGTAGCATAAGAAACAGCTGCTTCGTATGGCGGTATAATTTGTTGATAGTTAAGACTTTGATGAAGTGTCTTGTGAGTTATATAATATGGTTTTCAGTCCGCAATGAATAATGAATAATAAATTTATTTTTACCGATATTAAACTAAGCTAGTACAAATATGATCGGTACTAATATTTGCATAACATAAATATATTTTGATAAGGAAACGATAGCATAGGTCATTGACCTATTTCATATCTGTAGTCTAGTTTATATAACAAACATTGAAGGTAATTTTGAGAGAGATAAGACTACTTCATAGAAACGTACATTATTATTATATATATACTTAATAATAATAAAATATATATATATATATTGTATTTAATTATGCCCACTTTTCTATGAAAACATAACTTTACTGCGCTATAAAATTTAAAATCCCCTAGGGGAAACTAAAAAAGGTTTCATTTACGCCAACAAAAGAATAAACGTATAAAAACGACAAGGTGGAGTCGGCTATAAATTGATGGTCATAAAGCTAAGAGTGCCTAGTCATAAAGCATGAGCTAGGGCTGAAGGGTTCAAAGAATTGTTACTTAAAACCTATTTTTACTCGCTTACTTGCATGACTTATACGAAAAGTAATCTCTTAAAATTTCCATCTTGGGGCGTTCAATTATTATGGGGGGACGCACGGGGGGGGGGGGGAAATCTTGGATTATTATTACGATATTATCGTCATCAATTATTATTTACTTTTTTACACATTACCCACACATTGCCTTTGCTTGAAAATGAAATGCATTGCGAGGATTCCTGCACAAATTAATACGTTTATCTCCTATTATTTTTGAGAGCTTTGCCTATTTTTGCTGACAAGATGTGATAAATTGCAGTAAATCTTACGAAAAAAAAAATACTTAAATAAAAAAAAATAAAAAAAATAGCCTTCAGATTTAAAGAAAACAGTATTCTACGGTACGACACTAACACCTGCAAATATCACCCTAGTTTTAAAATGCTTGCGATTGTGATAACCAAAAGTGTTAATGAAACATATTGGGTAACTAATACGAATGGCTAAAACATGATTCAAAAAGCGTGAATGTCCTTGGGTAATGTCTTACTTAGTACCTTTCTATAAATCCCATCTTGTATAAAATAGAAATTTAAAATCTTTTTAAAGTTCTAGCTATAAAATTACATGCTGTCTGAACTCCGAACCTTATTTCTAGTCGCCAAGTGCTGTGAAAATCGCTGTGCAGCCAATTGAGTATGATTTAGGTTCTGTGAACTTCAAAGCTATATCAAATAACACGAGATCAATAATATCGAAGGATGCTTTTTGTATTATATTTCCGTCTGAGTCGAGAGCATGGCAAATGCGCGTAAAATCCGTCTTGGATCATCACCACTATGTAGAACCGGCTGGGCACTTAAGTATTTCCGAAAAAAAAAATCAATTTAGAGTTCTTCAAGAAAAGAGCGTACCATTTCTTAAAAGGCCGGCAACGTATTTGCGAGCCTCCTGGCAATGTGAGTGTGTATTGGCGGAGGCATCACTTAACATCAGTCTCTTGCCCGTTTGCCTCCTGTCACATAAAAAAATTTTAGTAATTATCTCTATTAATCTGGACGTAGACATTCACAACTTTTGTTTATACCAACCCTAAATATTATGTATGAATTACATCCAATAGAGAAATAGAATATGCACATTTCTTTGTTTTATTGATGAGTTACAGTACACGTAACGTAAAAGTTATAAATTAATTATAAATCAAAGGCATACCATTTTTCTCAAGATGGATTTTAATGTTGCTGTTAATGCTTTTGATTTCTGTCAGTAGTAAAAATATCTATAAAAACTGTGTATAATGTGTGAATATTATGTGGCAGAACTACCTATGTAGTTATAATCGCTCTGTTTACATCGTATTAAAAGGAAATTGATAAACGCCCTGCTGCGTTACCCGCAAAGAGCTAATCATCGTACATATCCCCTTTTCAGAAACTCACCTACGAAACACTATATTCCACCCAAAAAAGTATACGAAATAATTCCTCCAATAAATATTAAGCCTAGCAGGTGTCATAACTAAGAATCCCACCGTAGATGTTTAGGCTATAGTAATTATATCCCGGATAACTACAAGGTTAACCTCTGGTCTCCGACAATCTCTAATTAGTGTTTCCATTCCCTTTAGTGTTCAAGAACGATAGCCATAAATTTATCTTTACTTACTAAAAATAAATGATCGTACTACCAAAGGTGTACAAGAAATTACTAAATGTTTATACCCTAGGAATTCTATCCAGGGAAATCACTGACCAAGAAATTGCTGTGTTAACCTTCTTTAGTCGCTGTTAAAGAATTGTTGCCATAGATATTATTTAGAGAAAGAAATAATCTTGCTACCGCATGTGGACAACTATAATATGAGTGATGATACTCATACGTTTTGGAGACTGAAAAACAAAAGACGGTAGCTCGTTCTGTTTGATTATGATTGGTCATGACACGTGACATTATGACGTCATGTCTGTTTGTCCAATCATAAAACGTGTTTTGTTTTCGACCCCTTCACAAAATCGTTTAGGCACGAGGCATCCCTACAATGTTGCCTTACTCTAAAATTAAACAGTTTGAAAACATTCTAAATTCGAATTACGAACAAGGATACATTGCCGTAACCTACTTTTATCGTATTTACGTTTCTCATTTAAACAGTATTTGGTGTTCGAACGAAGGTGATTCATTCATCCGCTTCTTGTTATAAGAAAATGTAAAAAAATTTTTATGGCTTTTAAATTAAAGAGACAATGTTATACACTAGAATTAAGTCTGTTGCCGTTATGTAATAAATTCGTTATCTTAGTGTACAAATGAGGCATAGAAATCATAAAAAATTGAAATACTTGAAACTTGGATACAGTGTTTTTTATATTCAAATTTAAAAAAGGAATACCAAACTTGACCTCGTGATGTCACGATTCATGACACGTCCATATCCATTAATTCGAAATATTAGAGGAGGGTCGCTCGCATTCCGATGACCTTTTGTCAGTGATGCATGACTGGGTCCAGATGTTAATAGTGCTGAGTCATCAACCCGTTTACCCTTAAAGCCTTAGGCTTGGGCCTTAGGCTAGCCTTAGGCTTGTTAATGAAAATATGGGACATACAAAATAATGGCGATATTTCTAAAATGGGTTATGTAAATGAAGGCTTATATATTCTCTGCGTTGCTGTATAATTTTTTACCATAATATATAAAATAAATAATGCTTAAAACATTTTCATATTTCAAACTGCAACATGGGGTGAATTCAACCAATGAAAACCATTGAAACATTTATTCCACTCGGACGATTGTAACACCGGAAATTTTGTAAATGTTAAAATATTTGTTATACTTTCACGCTTAAACCACTGAACTTGTAATCGAATAATTTTGTTAACACGTCCTTTTTCTCTTGCAACAGTATTGTAAACAACTGTAGCTATTACGATATCCTAATATTTTACGGGCCGGCAACGCACTCGCGAGCCAAATGGCAATCACTTAAGATCAGGTATGCCTACTGCCCGTTTTTTTTTTATTATATAAAAATATCCTTTATCACTCTTCAGTGTTCAGGCAAGGTTGAATGTTCGATTCCCGATGACTCAAAAATGCCGTATGGAAGGCCCGATCGAGCTTGTTAAGAATATTAAGAAGGGTCTTAAAAATGTATTTGCAATTTATCGCAATTTATAAGTAATTAATAGTTGATTAAAAATTATAAAAAAAATAGAAAACAATGTCTATGAGCAGGAGGCATGGTGAAATAGGAGCACGCACTTATATTCTCGTGGGTACAACACGCAAATACCTAGTCGAAATAACTAACATCACCGCATACACGAATTGAAGTCAGCCGACAGCCACCACAAGTAGCACCCGTTCATGCCAGCACACGCATGGCCAGCGGTCTGCCCCCTCGCCATATTCTAGGGAGAGAGACATCCCGACGCATGGACGCATTTGTAATGGTCAAGTTTTTGGTTTACACAGTCGATATTACTAAAATGTTAATCAATTTCTATTATTTTTTTAACATTATGTATACATTAAAAGTACCAAAAATATCAATAATTTATTTGAATGTGTTTTTGGTTACAACCTTAAAAAACTAAAGCGAAACGAAAACTATTTCTAATTACACAGCGAAATATCATTTGTACTATACCATCTTTATATATATATATATATTTCTCCTGTACATGTGTATGTCACTGAACTCCTCTTAAACGGCTCGACCGGTTTGAATGAATTTTTTTGTATGCTGTTGGGTGGCGCCCTGGTTGGCTTAAATTCACAAATGAGCCCGCAAATGGAGCTGCAGTCAGTATCTATTAATCTATACAGTAAATAAACAACTGGTGTATAAAAAATTTCTGTGCACGTGTTCGTAATTAAACTCGTAAAGAAAGAAGGATTTACATTATCAGATATTTTTTGTTTGGCCAACGTCTGTCGGATTCGCTAGCATACGTATAAAAATTTTCTAATTATAAAAACCACTATAACCTCCTTAGTTGAAAACAGAATAGTTAAAAGACTGTTTTCGAACGCTAAATTTGAATTGGTTTCAATGCCAGTTGTTCAAATTCCTATCTAACTTGAATAATCAAAATCCTTATTGAAGCATTCCTTCCAACCTCTAACTTCGGAACTGTGAAACTAAAACCAATATACATTCGGAGTCAGGGTTTCAAAAGGAAGTTAATATAAACCCTGCAATGTATCTTAAGATAATAAGGTACCTATATTGGTGATGGTGATAAAAATTGCAGGTCTGAAAATTGATACCCAAACTTATTGGTATTTTGTTAAAGAGGCACACCTCGTGTGATAGGCCTGCACATCCGGCCGAAAACATAAGATTCTAAATTTAAATTTCACGTGACCGTATTTGGAAAAGGCACAAAAACTGACGTGATAAAGTGGCCCATCGATGTAGGCCCATCCGAATCGATTGTACACGATATCAAACACCTGTCGGCGGACAGGTGTTAGCCAACTGCCATTTTGGCTTCAATTTAAGGACCTTTGCCTTTTTTACGATTTGTTTTAGTTCGTATTTCTTATATTTTTCCTTTCTCGGTGTAGCTTTGATATACAGAGGGTTAGTTGATATAGCTGTCAAATGTAAATGATAAAATCAGGAATTTTCTAAATCACAATAAACTCACAGCTCTGAATATAAAATTACTTACAAGACGTCATAAAATAATATTAATCTATGTTAAGCGACTTCGACCGCGTTCTTAGATATTTAAATATCGAATGAATTTTAAAATTCAAATTTAGAACTACGTATCTTTAATGTTCTTCCTCATTATAAAAAAAAATATTCAATTATTGTGTTACATTTCTACTTATAATTTCGGAAATATAAAACATATATAATTGAGCTTATATATGAATATGATTTCTGAAACAGTGAAGTTTCCTGATATAATGGACAATAATAAATTAATTTGTTACGAGACAGGCGATGTCCCAGATTTCAGTTTGTCAATAATACTTTAACGTTTTGATAAAACAGCGCGGAATTTTTATGAAATTTTTCGACTGAAAATCGTCCTTAAAATATTACTATTGCGTGAAGATTGTAGTATTTTGAAACGAGTATTTTAATGACACAAAATACTTAAAGCTTTGTGTTTTTCTTATATTATGAAGGCTTGCTTTAAAAATCTATACGCGCCATCATATGCGCTTCAGTGAGTATAAAATGAATTTTCTAGTATGTAACTAATATATGTATTCTTTGTTACAGGTAAGAACACGTCACCGATGATGCATTCTTGTGGAATGCAGTCTGCGATGTCCGGCGCTTGCGCAGGACACTTCTCCTTTTGTGTTTGTATCGTTGATCTTAGGAGGTATGAATTGCGAATCACGTTACCATAAGGTGTCATTGGGAATGAAAAAACGGACTTATTTTAAAACTATTTTAAACTTAAAATGTAGACATAACCTTTATCTAGGCGTTGGTTTCTGAGACGTCACAACACATTAACGCATCCAGATATAAAGTAAAATTATTCTTATATTAAACTTAAATTACGCAAGATTTTACAAATCTACAGTAGTAAATAACTGAGTTTAATTCAGTTTAACAATTAACCATCAAACGTCTTGTTGTACAGTGACGTCACAAAACAAACTAAATCTACCAAAAACTACCATTTAAAATCTATCCAACTGCGCTTATAGTTTCTGAATTCAAATAACAGAGAAAATGGCTTGAAGATTCTAAATTCAAGTCACAACTTTTTTGGGTTTTAAACAACTGAACATTTGGTCTTTTAACATTATTGTTGCATGTAATTAATAATTGGCACGTCGTTAGGTCAAATAAATTAGCAGTTAGTGCAAACATGATGGATCGCTATATGAACATATATTAACTCCTTGACAGCCGACCTAGTGGTTCTATTGTCTATTGACTTGATACCACGTGAGTTAAATGCAGTCTTGATTTGAACTGAACGATCACTTTATATAGAGTTAAAAATAATGATTTGAGACGTCACCTATGACGTCATGAAACTTACATTTATGTAGACATTAATGAAATAATCCTCTCCCTGGCTGCTAAATTACTTTGACAAAAATTATCAACCGATGCAGACATATTACGATATACAATTTACAATATAAATATTTTGAAAATTAAATTTAAGAATCTCCAGATTTTTTGAAAAGTAAAATTTTTTTTTATATTTATTAACGATTTTAAAATGAAATGAAATCTTCTAGTTTCCAAAAATTCTTCATTCAAATTGATTCATGGTTGGTTCGTTTGGGCGGATCTCCTGAAATTCTAAATTCAATTTTTTTTCTTCGATTATTACGAAATAGTAACATTACATCAAAGCTCTCATGAATCCTTCATTTGACTCAATTGAAGCATACACTGAGCATTGTTCCTAACTATCAGGTCTCACGTCTCTCAACGGCTTAGAACAATAAGCTTTGGGTATGTTAAACGTCTTAGACATCCGTACGGTCCAGCTTATGCTAAACCATCGTTTAGCCATGTTTCGCCCGCGACGACGCCCATGTAGAATTTGGACTTTGAAGTTGAACTTTTTTATTGTTAAGTATTTTTATTACGAGTATACTCTGTATTACATATCTGTCATCGCTTACAAGAATAGCATAATTGTTTGGGTTACAATTTTTGTACTGCTTAGGACTATCAATAATATAAATTACAGATACCAAAAACTTAGTTTAATTTTTTTATAAAGAACATAACAGACTCATCACAAATACAATATAATATATATACACAAATGACTGTCCTTAAAATGTTTAATATATTATAACATTTTTTTTAATAATGAGTATCACAACTAAAATAAAAAACACACACTTAAATAAAACGTAATAAATACAGCTATTGTATTGCGCATTCTTAAAATATTTAAAGGAAGGTAAAATTCACTATATGGATTATTTATTCTCTTGTATCAGATGACGCCATGTGGGTACGATGTTCGGTGGTAGGCTTTGAATAAATCTTTAGTCTTCCGGTCTTGCACAGTCTATTTTTAAACTAACCGCAACGATTTAGAAAGCTTAAGTCATTTAATGTCGTACTTATTTAGTACAAGATCGTAATTTAAACTGAATCGCAAAATATTTTGCTTAACTCAAAACGAGAAGACGGCTAGACCAAATCGAGTATTATTTAAACTCCTTGAACTTGAATGGTTTTTACGAAGAGAATTGGAAAATGTAGTTTTATTTAGTACTTAGGATTTTATACCAGTATATTGAATCGATTGGGGAAACGAAAATGTTCCATATGTTGGTATGTAACCTTTATTATATAAATAAAAATTTCTTATTGCAACGGGTAAACATAGTATTATAATCATAATAATAAAGCCCTTTATTCGCTGACGTTTTTAACTTACATGCTATTGATAATGATATTATTAAAATAATAAATTTATTAGCAACTAATTTGGTCAGGTTGTCTGTCGACATAGGCCTCCCCCAATTGTTTCAATGCCTCTATCCTCGACAGACCTTCTCCATCCTTTTAGTAGGTCGTCTTCCCATCTTTTAATGTAACATAGTGTTACTAAATTCCAAAAAATGTCTAAAGTATTTTTTAAAGTTAAATTAAGGTTAATATGTTGGCATATTATTTTCTATATCATTAAGGCCGGTATAATGATATAATAATAAACAAATTTGAAGTATAGGGCAAACAATAAATGAGCAATTAGTGAGCCTAAGCTTCGGTTGCTAAGAAACTTGTTGAAATTTTAATGTACTGTTTCAATTACATTGTCCCTAGTGATAGGTGCCTTTTATATAAATATATAAAACCTTTTTAACAGTACATTTATTTAATTAATGCACATATCTGTTTTCATAGCGAAAAATATTTTATTTATTTATTTATTTAATTATAAATATAAGTATACTTATACATATTATAATACCAAACACTAAGACAATACAGAAAGCCAAAACAGATTACATACATATACAACTTGTGTATAAAAAACAAAAAACAAGCAAGCGCATTAAAAGACAAAGATACATTTAAAAAAAAAAAACAAAAAAAAAGAAAATTAAAAAAACTTAAATTTGACATTTAAAAGCAACAAATAATAAAAAAATCAGAAAACTTTTCTACTTAAAAAAATCAGAGTCTCAAAAATATGATAAAGGATAAAAACTTAACAGAGTTAAACACATAATTCGTGCTTTACGAGAGAGATATACATGGAACGTAGTTTTTGATTGTGCAAATTCATATAATTAAAGAATGAAAGTCAAAATCACGTTTTATATATAACATGGGGCAAACGGGGTATAAGATCTTATCGGCCTTTTCATTTTTTGTTTGAATATTGAATAATAAATCTTTAGGAGCGTAAGCAGAAGAGAAGATTTATTAAAACCTTTGTTGTAAGAAACGTGTCGATCGGTTCAATATTAACCCGTTATAAACTCACCCCGGTACAATGCATTTTGCATCATATCTGATGCCTGTTTCCAATAAAACAATGACGCGAGTACGTGGTCGGAATTTAGCGTCCAATTTTATACGCGCGTAAAAAATTCGAAAGATTCATAGCTATATTGACACAGAATATCTTATGGCGGTGCGATAAAGTTTGTAGACTGCCAGCTTTATGGTGTTCGGATAAACGTTGTTCTACTCTGTGGTTTTATAACGTATTGTTATTTTTATATGACAGCAGTTTGTTTTTACATTTTTTAGGCTGTGGAATAATCTGATCAAAAGCGAACCACAATTCCTTTTTTGTATATTTGTTGTTTATAGGTTGTAAGTTAATTTAGTACTAGGTATTACAAATGTATGCTTTGTTATATCATATATATATGCTCCGGAATTATTATTTATAGATAACGATACCTCTGTGTTTTTACGCAGGCATTGTCCTCATTCTTTTCAAATGATAACATATATATGTACTAATACATTTTTTTTCCTTTGAAAGTCAATCGTCAAAATGAATAATATTTAAATCTTAAGTTCAGTTATATACAACAACTGTGTTTTTCGTTACTGTTTGTGATTCAGGCTGTGATTAATTAAGGAGTGATACGTGCCTAATTTATATCAAAGTGAGAACATGGGGATTTAACAGAGCAGGGATCTATTAAGGATGGGATTATGCCCCCTTGCCCATTGCGTGATACTTATTAAAGAGCGAACTTTGGGTATCAAACTAATCCTGATATAGGGTAACTAAATACTTTTAAGCTTTATCCATTAGATTATTTCCCGTCTAGTCTTACAGTAGCTTAAAGATTTTGAATTTAGAACTCAATCATGTTATTTTTAACATTGATGCATTATTTTTCAAAAAAGGAACTATTCAAATAAAAAAAAAACAAGAGAATTAACAGAAATGTTTTCGGCAAATTTAAAATGCATTCTTACCATGTCTACAATGTATTCTTAAATAAAAATAATATTATCATGGTGCAAATATTGTACTACTTTAATCATTCAGTTGTGGCAGCTTTTTGTGGCACTTGCGAGCCGGCTTACAGTTTTAGAGTCCATAAAAAAAAATATTTCACTTATCACGTCATTATATTTAAATCGGTAGACATCCCTACTCATCGGCAAAGAACACAGGTGTAGGCCGAGAGAATAAGCCGCGTAAAAAGCGTAAAATACCAAATCATCGTAGAAAATAACTGGAAAACAACATTAATTTTAAACAAATATCGCAAATTAATTAGAAGTAGCCTACTACTAGTCCCAGGCCCAACTAGATAATCGTTAACTTTATAGTAAGACAAATTTTTAGACAGCTTTTCTATTAGATTTCCTAAATTTATATGCATAGGCGGCAGTTTCACTCATCATCTGAAAGGCCTCTCATTTCTGGCCTATGCCATGTTCTACAAAAAAAGGTTTTAACTTAAATCAATTGCACGTAATCGTAAAAATAGCTTAAGTTAATGTGAATGAATACAAAGTTTTAACTTCAACCCAATTATCAACTTTGCACATCATCCAAATTTAAAGCCCTATAACGGACTATACATAGTTGCAATTTATGTTAATTAACTACATATTATATGTACAGTGCAGGTACGAGTTCGTACTTTAATTAAAACTATGCTAGCTTTGTCCATTTTGTTTTCATTAAACATAATTCTATTTAATTAAATTCTTTATCCACCTCTCTTGTTGCTTAACAACAAACAAATCAAATCTTAAATAAATTGTTTTATTGTATAATTTATGCCGTTTTTTGAGTTTTGAGATTTTGATTTGAGATACAGCCAGCCTTCTGACACACGTTGCTAAATTTTCGAAGAGATTTTAGTTAGTTCAGGGTAGTTTAATTTTTTATATGAATGAAAGCTCGGAAGTGCGTTACCGGCTTAAATATATAAATATGTGTGCAAACATACCAAAGCTCATTCTAGTCGATTGGTGTCCAGCCGTGATTCAAACGCACTGCAGGGCGAAGCGTCGTTAACTCCAACCACTAGTCGAACACTGCTTAAAAGCTTGCATAATAATTAAAGATCCGTGGTAGGTACTATAGAGGAAATACGTCTTGTATATTAATTATAAAGAACATGAAAAAATTGGTAATATTTTTGGATACAAATAGTGAAATACATATCTCTGAGATTAAGCTATCAGTTCAGTTTATAGGTAAACATTGATTTAAATTATTCGTTAGTTTTCAATTTTCTAAGGTAGTCAGGTGAGACACGTTCAGTGATCTAACAACGCGTACAGACGCGTTGTTAGATCACTGAACGCATTACAGCTTCTGATCTACAGAGATCAGAAGCTGTAATGAATTAATCCTTAATAGACATACGATCCTTCCCTGTTTGAATAATTTAAAGTAACAAAAAAATAAATTCATAGAAACTTGAGGTAGAACGTTCTACGTCTGGGTTGCATAGGTTTACCTCACACTTTGAAATCAACTTTCTTTAGTTTTAATAATACTTCTTCGATCTCTTCGTATATGTTATGTTTGCCTATAAGTGCCGTTGGAAAGCTTTAAAAAAAAATAAAAACAAAAGATGCGTGTATACGAAATTTAAAAACCTGCAAATATTACTGTAAGTTGTACAGTTGTTATGTTTAAATACGTAAACTACTATTTCAAAACAAATCTCTGTCGAACCATGTCAGTTGAATTTATGAACTCATTTGTTAATGGCTTTGAAGGCTCATAAATTATTCCTTATTAGCTGCTACGGTTTGTTTTTAGCTTTTGGGCAATTTGTCATTGAATATCGTCAATCTTTGGGACGATTCTCAACTACATTCCGCTCTTTTGTATATTATAGGGAGTAAACGAGCCTTTTTTATTGAGGGTAATGCATTTCCGCACAGAGTGTGGGACTCGCTCTAAAAGCCCGACCCACTAAACCCAAACACAAACCAATCACGTCACTGTTGGTGTAACTTGGGGTCGCGTAAGCATTCTACCGAGAGACCCCGTGACTGGCCGCTGCAGCAACCATCTTCCATTACATTGACATCGCCTTAGAAGTCTGTGCAGTAGGGTTGAAATTTCTTGCACCCAACACGTGATTCGCCACCATGTTCTCGCTTGCACATATAACACAATGTGGTGCTTCTTCACATCTGACAGATTGATGTCCCGCTTTTCCGCACCTATAGCACCTATTGCTACGGTCCTCCGTGGATGTGCATGACGCCCGTGTGTGTCCTAATTCCAAACATTTATAACAGCGCAATGTGGGCACTTTTAAAAGAACTAAACCAAACTCCATCCAATTATGCACTCTCCTAGGGTGTAAACGAGCCTACGGGACGCCCTTAAAGGGGCAGTCATGCCCACCACCTTTTAGTGGGTGCGTTGCCGGCCTTTCTATAAACAATTAAGTTTGAATAGTATTGTATTTATAATTTGTTTTCTTTTTTATTTAAGTCTGGCCATCAGACTCCCAAAATTAAAGCATGACTTGAGCATAAGACAGTCACCCTTAAAAATAATTTTAAGGTCTTATCGCTGTACCTTCTATGTTTATATGAAAAAAAAAAATTAGGCTATTAAAACGTGTGTGAAACTTATACACACACTATATGTCATTAGATAATTTTAATAACTATTATTCGCGGGGTCTGAAAACGTAGTCTAACTAATCTTGATTAATTTACCAGCATGTTGTTCAATATGAAAAAAGTATTAAGAATTGCCGGCTAAGTAATTTTAGAATTCATGATATTACATATTATGTTCGCCAAGAGAAAGAAATTAAAAGTTTAATGCTTTATACATTGATTTGTCCTTCACGTTTAACTGTAAGCGATGTAATAAAATATATATACCTATTCGTTGTTAAGACAAAGATCTACGACCTACCGTCTCTGGATTATGAAAGGGTTCAAATCGGTTAGAACAGAAGGCATAAAATTTGATTAGTGTTACAGATTACATACAGCTTTAATATTCGTCAATAATAGAAAATAAATATATTATCGTATACGTTTACTATTGTATTGCAAAAAACGTCAAGCCACTAAAAATTATGGCAGCAATTATTCACACACTTTCCTGTCACTATCCTGGACTCGAAGTAGTCGAGGGTGGCGAGCCGTCACACCCATGGGAACTCGAATGTTTTAATAACTAGCTTTTGACCTCGGGTTGCTCACAGGTCTCTCAGGTCACGAAACATAAATCGAGGGTTATAAAAGATCATATAATTGACTTTTGGATTTAAGAGACGAGACGGTAGAAGTATTATCTTAGCAATACATACAAAAATTGTTGTTAATACTGCTAATCGTTGTTTGACTGTTTATCGGCTGTATAGGGCGAAACTTGCCGCAGTCTGGCAATCTGAGTCTTACGGAGGGAGTGGAAAAATTGTTGAATTTGCCTAACTGCCTTTGTGTATTTCAAATCTGATAAAAGCCAAGAGGCTGATTGCAGATGGATAAAAAAAATACTGCTAATCAAAAATCAACCAGGCATTATAGATTTAAATGTATGTCAAATACGAACAACTATTCCAACCAATTACGGCTAGTGTATTGGTATAGGACTGAAACGTAAATCGTAGGTAAGGAGTTATCTATAAGTATAGTCGTCGTCTTTAGGCTCATCCATTATCTCTTTCGCTTCGTTATTCTAAGAAGTATATATTGGTGGTCACTGAAAGAAAAACGCACTCACTTTCATAATGGTTTATGGTCGTTTAGCTATCACTTTTTTATAGCATAAAAATATTTATGGTATATTCTCATAGAAAATGTGTCATAAACAACAATGTATAAGACGATATGAAGCGTTATTTACAAGAAAATCTTTCATTAAAACATGATTAAATGGGAGTTCGTATGCTAAGGAACATTTCGTAATTAATAGAGTCGGTTGTGGAAACCGTTTATAACCATTAAAGATATATGTAAGTTACAAATTGTGTTATCAAACCATTATTGCGATATTTCAAGCAAAATGTTCACAAAAGAAAATCCACGCGAAGAAAACCACAGTTAATAAATCTTTGTAGGGCGTTTTCCAGACTGTGACAAATTAATTAGGCCTATGAAGAAACCGCTTAAACCAATTCCAGAACAATTTATCTTTAGCTGTAGGTACGTTTGCTAATTGTTTTGCTCTTAATTTTTTTAAACTATAAGAGTATTGCTTGTAATTATTATGATATATCTTTCGTGTGTTTCATATCTTAATAGATATAAATCACGTGTCACGTTGTTTTTCCGCGATAGACTCGTAAACTACCGAACCGATATCAAACTTGCACACCGTGTGCAGTTTTATCTAACTTAAAAGATAGGATAGCTTACATCTCAATTTAAACCCGCAATATTATTTTATTGCAAATATTTGTTTATTATTTGATACAATTCTAACAGATGGAGCTGTGTTAGAAGTACCAACGTTTCTCATAAGCTTTAACATAAGTACTACCGTTTCCCTTGAATAGTTTACTACTATGTAATATAACAAAAACCTCGGCCACAGCAACGCTTGGCCGAGTCTGCTTTTACCAATATATATAAACATTTTTTAAATGAGATAAAAGTGCGCTTACGCAGGCTCGCGCCATCAATGCTGAACTTGACGGGTGGCTGTGGAGCTGGGTCTACACTCAAATCCCTCTGCTCTTCAGAGGAGTAGCGAGACCCCACTCACTAAAACACCACAGCTTTTCAAACGCCCTCGAGGTTCGCCAGGCATTCTACACTAGGAAACCAGGCTTATATCCGGCATAGAAAGCTGAATTTGTATTCAGCTTTCTACTGGCCATAGATACATTGGATTGGTATCCAATGTATCTGTGGCCATAGGTCAGAATATGTTAAATGCAATTTCATTACTTTACAGGACAAGCAACATATTAAAAATCTTGAAGGCACTATTAAAATATGAAACACTCGATATATTAATAGGACATACTGAGCAAATGTGTACTTATCACTGTACTATGACCACAGATGTAAAAGCATATCTTTTTGGCTCGGAATCGTATACAGGACATTTCTGTTAAACAAAATTTCCGTTAGACAATAAACGGAGCTTATTTATTATTACTAAACAAAGAATATTTTGTAACACACAATGTTATTCATGATTTTTCATTGCAGTCATGTGCATGTACTAAATACACTTAGTATTGTCTTTTATTATCATACCGTTTACACATTTAAAGAAAACACTATTTTAACGGATTGAGCAATTTGTGCAGAAACCCGTCTTTTAGTCGATACCAACTCCGGGGACATAAATATAGATAATACAACTTTTTCTACAGCTGTGATACTTTTCTGTCATTTTTTGTCTTCAGTCACCGTGACCACGCAAGCTGTAAAGCACGCGAAACGTCGGATAATTTAAAAATTATGTTAAATAATTATTCAATCCGGTAAAAAAGAGCTTTCTTAAATACGCTTATTTCTTATTGAACACATATCTAACAAGTATGAATAAAGGGCAAGTAGGCATTCCTAATGTGTAGGTATATAAATAACCAACTTATCACTTAGCGTTCATTAACCTGATAATGCTCTTTCAGTCAAAATTATACCTTATTCAAATAGTACAGAGGTCAGAAATGAATGAAAGGGGAGATAACAAAAACAATTCCCAAGGTAATTATCGCACGTAATTATATGTCACGTGTTAGTTATTATTAACAAAAGATATCTCAGAGTAAGATGCTTTGTTTGAATGATTTATTCAAACAATATCTTTTATACGTACCTTGCGGGTTAATCAATTGTAAAAACATATATCTATTCTAGTTACCCTACACCAAGGTTGACCTTCAGGCTTCAGCGTGCGACTCTCATCCTTGAGATCGCAGATTCTATCCTTGGATGTGCACCAATGGACTTACTTTCTATGTGCTTATTTAACATTCGCTCTAACGATGAAGAAACATCGTGAAGAAACCGGCTTGTCTTAGAACAAAAAATCTTCGGCGGGTTTCACACGAGGCTGATAACCAACTTGCCTATCAGATTGATAAATTATCATGAAACAGATACAGAAAATTGAGGCATAGATCTCAAAAGGTTATAGCGCCATTGATTTATTTATGTTATTTTTTTTTTTATGCCATCGTGTCCAGGGACTTTATCTATCTCACAATTTTTATTTATTTTTCCACAAACAAAAAATACATTTCATGTTATTTTAATTTCTCTATCTACGTATATAGTGTCACTTGCATCGCTAAAGTCGTATATGTATTTGAATCCCAGATATAGTTTTCTTGCTAAGAACATAATAAACAAATGAACAAGCTAATGGATGTCTTCGATAAATAGTTTCCAGTAGTCTAAAGACATGGTCACCTGCATGAATTCTATTTACATATATATACACAAAATTAAATGGTAGATTTATATTGAATCTACTACTCGTTCCATAAAAGACACAATCCTATCAATTTTTGAAAAATAACGCAATGAAAATATAAAACTTAATTATAATTATAGTATAGTGATGTTAGGATTTGAAATGTAAATTGTTCAAATAGAAGACAGACACGCAACACAAGCATTAATAAAACGTTCTGTTCTGTTATTATTTAATTAATTAAATAGCGTTGTCATATTTTAGCTCGGATTGAAGTGTATATTTTAATGTCGTGAAATTTAATTAAAATCCATTATACAATATTATTGACCCTCATCCTTGAGGAAGTAAATTTCCTTGCTCCTACGGTGAAGGCTGACATTGTGACAGGATGTGTGTGTGTCTGAAACCTGCGACAAGTGCCACACACAGAAGGCTGATAATGATGATGCGGCACCTGCTTACCTATAAAATAAAATAAATATATTAAAGAAACAATCTGATGAAGGATGCAATCTGAGACCATATAGGGTTGTAGCTTATTATTTCATGTCGGATATTAATTGTACGAAATTGTAAATAAAAAATTTAAGATTAATCTGCCTACCTAATTGTCGTGTACCTAACAACTACTATCCTAGTAGTTGTTTAGGTACACGACTACGGTATTGCTTATTCTTAAATAGAATATATAATTTCAGTTTGGATATCAGAACTATTATTTTAGGATTACATATCAAACAAACAAACAAACAAAAATCATTTATTCATATAGGTAACATAATGTACACTTATGAACGTCAAAAAAAATAAATATTCATTGAATGATTCTAATTTTAATTTTAAATTTACATATTGTGTTAATACATATACTGTGTAAATATAAAGTTCGAAAAAACCTATATAGGTTAAGCTAATATGACTCTTAAATATGGCTGATTATTATGCAAATATCATGTGGAGAATGCCATTTTTTATTTCTTGATACCTTTTTAATTGTCTTGGTTCAGCCATTTCGCAGCGCTAATTTGTTTTGTACGAAAGTAATTTCATGAGTTAATTGCTCCATTTTGAATATATACAAAAGTGGCTAATTTACATGTTTCAACCGTGATATGCTCTTTGTTAGTTTCTAAATTAAAATGTATGGCTGCAGTTTGTATGGGTTTATATTTTGCATTTGGAATTGTTGCAATTAACAAAATGTGTGAGAGATTTCTTTTTGTGATATTTCGATCTTAATGATGCAATTATTTCGTTATAGTAGTTCCATTTAGCTGAAATTTGTTATTTTTTAAATGGAAGAAATATAATAAGAGAAGAAGAAAGATAATCCACTTTGTTAAAGCAAGTTAAATATAGAAAATGAGGTTTTGTATTATTTGAAGTTCCGTAACAATCAGGTATAGTGACAACAGTTTCTGGAAAATCAAAATTCGTTAATACTTGATCGCTCCTAGGCGAGATTCTAGTGATAGTAGGACCTGTGCCTTTACTTGATCGATCTACGCCCAAACCCGATAACTTAAATCCATTTTTTACCATCTGAGCCATCGATACAAGCCATGGTCGGTCGGATCGGTGTATTTGCATTGATAGACCTTTCTATGAAAATGACAGTTCAACTGTGCCAATATCCTTTGTTAAGATTTTAACTTACACCAGTTTTCCAAATAATTAAAAAGCTGTTTGATATGTTATAAACAAAGACATGTATATTTTAATATTATTTCTACGGTTTTATTTACTTTATTTTGTTTATATTGATTATCAAATATGAGTGTAAAGAGCGAAGAGATTGCATTCTATCCGTCGCCAAAAATGGATAGTCTTCGTAGGGTTTGGTTATTGGGATAGATAGGAGATCGATCGACTATGACGGTCTGATCTCAGATTGTCTTCAATCTAAGATTGTAGATTAATTATTGGGTTCGGGCGCTAGCAAGTACAGGATCGTAGCTCGGTCGTTGAAAGCGGGCAAATAAGGGACAATTTTTTCCATCATATCGTTTTATTTTCGACCGAAGTGTCAAGAGTATTGACACAATAGATGAGTGGCTGTCGATTTTAAGTGAAGCTCTTAATTAAAGTGCTCCTTTGATTGTACCGCTTGTTTTTGTGACGTCATTGAATTTTTTTTATTCACGAAAATCGAACACAAATTCGTTAAATAAGAACTATTATTTAATTTTAGATAACTTTCCTGTAATAACGTTTTCAATATTACAAACAAATTTATTTTTAACAAAGTAAAAGCGCAAATTGTGGTTTGGTAATTACCGTGCATGCTTTTATATTTAAACCTATTTGTAACAAATTTCCTTATATTCCTTAATTTATAAATAATGGAAGACGAAAATTCAAACCAGTTTACTATGTTTCTGGGGTAAGAAAAATTCATAAGACTTTCCTGTTAAGTAGCTTTTTGAAATTCATAAGACCAAACACAGGATTCCTATGAATTTTATGGTTATAACCCGTTATTTCGTGCCCCCAGAACATAATGCAAAAGTGCCATCCACACATCCTTGAATAGCCTCGACATTAAATTGTTACGACAATCCCCCTCCCCTTAAGAAACCTTACAAAGAGAGGAAAAAGCTAGGTTTCACAGCGTTGTATTGTTGACATGAATATCGGTTTTACGCCTATTAGTGTCACCGTACACTCGAGTTGTTTTTAAATATTTTTGTTGTTTATTTTACTATTCATAAAACATATCTCGTGTTTGGACTGACTGGTGCAATTAATAATGTTTAAACAGATTTTTAACTACTTTGTTAAAAATCTACTACGGTTACTATATTTACGTTTTTTACGATAACTACTAATTAACATAGCGATTCTTACCTACTTAATTATTCACGGAAAGTAAAAATTCTACTTTCACTGCCTAAGAACTACTAGTAAATTAGACACACATTTACATGCTGCTATTTGAAATGGTATTATCATTAAGTCAATCAACTAAAAAACACCTGACTCGGCTATCATTTACAAACGGATGCTTAGCTGAATTGGACATGCCAGGAGAGAACCATATAGTCAGGTCAAGTTGGTAACGGTAGGAGTGATGGCAGGAGAAGTTTATATCGATCGCGTACACGTTGGTCTGACCAGGTAAAAACAATTATGGGTCTGAACATCCTAAATGCACTGAGACCAGCTGAGGATAGAGGGGTGTGGAGACAGCAAGTTGATGTTTCAGGGATTTTCAAGACGAAGAATTTATGGCAAAGAATAGTAATCTATATTTTCATATCCTCACAATAACTTTATTCATAAAGGTAAATAAGTACACCTATGAAAGTTGTAAAATTTATTATATTTACATTTACTACCAGCTTACAAGTCAGGAGCGTAGAGCGGGCAAGAAGAACTGGCAAGTAACTGTGCGCCACTTCTTTTAATCGCGAAGTTTTGAATCATACAAATTCTTTGATCTTGAGAGCTTTATTGACTAAATTTACTTTTAACAAGAGTTTTGAATTTATTCAGTGATAATTCTCTAATTTCGCTCGAGAGTTTGTTTTAAAAACGAATACAATTTTCATATAAGGAGTGGTTTATCTTCTGGAGATTGGTTGGTCGTACGCTTAGACGAGTTCTGTTACGAGTATTATAATGTCGTTAGTAGTATATATTATATAAAGCTAAATCTTAGTAGGCCATGTGTATGAACGACTCTAGTGTAAAGTCCTCTGACTGTTCATATCTATTTTGCCAATAGTCTGCCAGTCTTTTTCTGCTATTTCCGCCAAACAATAAATGTGGGAATTATTTATCGTGTGTGCGTCTGCATTATTCTCGTTGTGTTTGGTCTGTAATTTGATATGGATTCGTGTGAAGTGGCCAGTGAAATTGACATCGAATGTCTGTCATACGTAGGTAGTGGTCCTCGGTGCTACAGATATCATTAAGTATTTATTTCTTTTCTGTATACCTATATTTTTGATGTGTAATGTAGTCTATATCCATTATATTATATCACTTCATAAAATCATCATCATATATTATTAAATCGTTTTATCACAGAATATGTTTAAAATAGTAGATACCTATAATAATACAAATATTTTTACGTTTAATTAAAAATATATGCTTAGTTATTATTTGTACTAAAACCCTATTTTAACAGTCGGTAACAATAATTTTATTTTTATTGTTTAATTTGTAAAATTAACCACCGACATTTTAAAAAGACTCGCGATGTGCATTTAATTACGATTGACTTTGAAGTTTAAAATTTGCGTTGAGTGTGCGAAACATCTGAAAGTTTTAAAACTATTTTTTATAATTAGAAATGTGTAATAATGCACTGGCGTTAAAACTTTAAACGGATCTCGGCTTTTACATCCCATTCCTCGATCTTTTGGTTTTATAGACCAGTAGGTGGTCAGCGTTCAGTATCTGTCACATATCATCGATACTTGGCTCATCACCTCCTTTAGATGTTTCCTTCCCTCCCGCCTTCACTGTAGGATTGAGTTGTAAATGCGTACATAGTAAGAAAATTACATTAGTGCAAATTTCTTCAAACAAATCGCTAAGCCACTAACGCCTGAACCCAATAATTAATCCACAATCTCAGATTGAAAACACTCTGAGATCAGATCGTGATAGTCGATCGATCTCCTATCTGCATTCCAATAACCAAGCCCTACGAAGACAATCCATTTTTGGAGTTGGATAGAAAGCAAACTCTTCGCTCTTTACACTCATATTTGATAAATAATATAAACCAAATAAAGTAAATAAAACAGTAGAAATAATATTAAAATATACATGTCTTTGTTTAAAACATATCAAATAGCTTTTTATTATTTTGAAAACTGGTGTAAGTTAAAATCTTAAGATAGGATATTGGCACAGTTGAACTATCATTTTCATAGAAAGGTCTAGCCACATACACCTTGTAGTAGCTTGTATCGACAGATGGCTATTACAATCCGTCGATTATTGGCACACGCTTATCAATATTTGTATGAAGGTCTATCTCAGATGGTCAAAAATGGATTGAGATAGGTTATTGGGTTTGGGCGTTAGCCAACATTGTTCTGTAAAGTAAATCTCATAATTTATTTATTTATTAAGTCTACAACATCATACATATTACGAAATCTACTGATAATTTTATAAAATCTTCTATCTAATATGTACGAAAATATATACATATAAATTTTGCTAAAAATAGGAATTAAAAAAAATACAATTAAAAGCTTAAACAAGATAAGACAATTACACAATAAAGTAAAATAAAATTACCAAGAATGTTGGTATTTACAGTAGAGAAAAAAAAATCATCAGCAAAACAGCGAATTAGGTTGGAGAAAGGCAGCCAACAATGCATTTTCTAAAACCGATCAGCCCACTACCGAATATATCCAGCTCCGGATAAGCTGTGTTCAATCCGTTAAAGTTGTGAAGAATTCGAACGATATGAAAAACAAACGCGCTATAATCTTTGTATAATCACCAGTTAATACATTTTACATTTCGGAATCTTAGATGAATTCTATTTACATCAATAATTGAATACAAAATACAATAACGCGAAAACGGTCCTTTGTGTTTGAACTTTCAATTTAAGATTGTGGTATGTGTACATCAAAGAGGTTTCTGTACCTTTGAGCTGTATTGTATAATGCAATTTGTATGTTAATTACATTACACGCGCTAAATTTTCAGGTAAACATATAGAAACATACACCTGTTACCGGTGAGGTTACTTTGATAATTTATAATAGGCGTAGGACGTGAAGTAACGAGAAGTACAATAATGTCAGATCATAACAACTTCTTTTGCGTTTGAGCTGATCTGCTGGGCTGTAAAGTCGGTTTAGTGACGATAGTTGAACGTGACAACGTCATAAGAAAATAATGATGAAATGGGTGCATTTTTTAATAGAAAATTTTAATTTTATTTGTTTGATAGACATCTTGTATGCAAAGAGAAGGAGGTAAATGTTGACACAATTGAATTGATCAAGCTACGTTTATTTGTACGCATAAATAAAATTACCGAGGCCGGTTGTGCCTATTTGTCGCTCGTTCCGCGCTTTCGCTTGCGTTTTAAGCCTTCAATAGAACGCCTCAGAGCGAGGTAACGCCGCATGAGTCATGTGTTTTCGTGCGGGCATCCGGCCCTATCGAATTAGAGCATGCTATCACGTTGCAAGTGAAGATCCGTGGTAGCTGTCTAACCATTCGGGAAAAAGGTGTGATTATATATATGAATAAAATACATATCTATATCAAACGTATTATCGCATATCTTAGTATCGCAGTTTGAGCGAGTACTCGCGCGTTGTATGAACTACGAGGTCTTATTCAAGAGTACATCTAAAAGTGGAATTAAATTTAAATTAACAGTCAACAGGCGAGGCAAGTAATGGAATTTCCTCGATCAAGTCATTTGCTCAGCTATTTGATTAACTGGCTGAACATCTTTCTAATGAAGCTAGTTGACTGCGACATACACATGCAAATGCATGCGCATTAGGCACACGTTCCCAGATTTTGGTTAGCCACGCGCTTCATTTCTAAAGAGTAGACGCACGTTCATGAAAACATACTTAAAAGTTTTAAGTAAACGTAATTGGCAAGAGATAGAGAGAGTGTAAACCTTTGGTGAATTTCTTCATAATTAAATAACTTATGATACTTTGATCGTCCATTTCCGAGCTGAGTAGTATACAGTATATTCGCCGCGAGCGCTTGCAAAACGCGATGTTAGTATAATATTAAAGCGCGTCAAACGCAACGCCGACCGCCCAATGTGTAGTTGCTCCTTAAGTGACAAGTTCACGAAATAAAAACGGTCCCAAACTAACATTATATTTGCTTTTAGTATTAGAATTTTAAGATGCCATGTACGATAAAATACCTATCAAAATTTGATTAAACATTAATTAATTTTAATTCTGTTTATTTCCACACATTACGTATCAAAATAATAATTTATATGGGCTGTAATCATTACTATTACTTGCGTTTCATTCCGGTGTAGCTTTTATGCGAAGTCGTGTAGTAAGAGCGTTTGATTGCGTATTCAATCAGATATATAGGACACCTATTTCCAATATTCCAATGGCATTCGTATTGTTCGGTTTCATGCCCTAGATCTCTGTTCTATTGCTGTATAAATGACTTCTTTTTTATACTTACGTAGGGAATAAAAATACTTCAATCGGGTACAAAGCATCGTGCCTTATAAACATTTCTTTGACCATTACGTTGTTACTTAAATCTCATAATTGTGTGCCTGTGATGTTTTATATAATATATTTACTACACCAAGAAATAGATCAAATAAGGGACACTTTACAGTTGTAAAGAAAGATATTTATCAAAAATTTACCTATAAAATTAGGGTTTATAATTAGCTTTATGTATTGGAGTCCGGTGATTTGACGTCATCAGCTCGTGTCCTCGCATACACCAACCGTACCTTAAAATATGAAAAACTAGCAACACAACTTAAAGCGTAAAAATAAAAAGTTATTCTATATTTAACATTGAATTTTATTAAAATAGTATAGCGATTTCATAACACCTCCGGAATGCAATATACCCAGAAAACATTTGCACAGCAAATATATTCAGTTAGTTGTTCCATTGTAAAGTCTATTACATTCTAGCACATACCTTGGCTCGTTAAATATTGTTATTGTTCTACTAAATTAGATTTACGTTATCAAGAATAGAGCTGGGTTAATGTTTACCGGCTTTGTTGGCTTGTAAAATAATTATATGGTTCTATTTCACCCAGGCGACATCGTTTGATCGAATAATTACAATATGTACAACAAAATATGCTGGAACTGAATATACAATTATGTAATCCGTAACATCATCAACATAAGCAACGGTGTACATAACTTGGATTTACAAACAATTTAATATTATATTTCCATAAGAGAAAAAACTTAACGGTAACTTAATAGTTACTTATTTAAATATACTTATTCGATTATTATGAATTATTATTGAATCCACGAAAAATATTTTTAAGTTGTTTTGAAGGTACAAGAGTTAAATTGTAGGTAGGTACTACCATATTTTCTAATCATTCGATCAGTTTTTTTTTTATATTTATATTTAATCTTAAACAAATCAAATAATAGTCCATATATACGATTTAATATATATTTTATTTAAACCTATTCATAACAATCAAACGCACAATTTTTTTACCTACATAGGTAGTAATATTAAAAATTGGCCCCTGTAGCAGTGTACCTTTAACACTGGCATTTTCTCGCTTGTTAAAGTTGGAGGAAATACTTTATATACGAATACATTATATATAGGGAAACTTACTATAGGTATACTTACTCACTAATGTTTTATTATATTTATTTTAAAACTTAGTACGTTATTGTTAGATTATGTAATAAGACATCTGAATTTAAAATCGAACCTGTCACCGCCAATCGTTATAAAAGACGTACAATTTTAACGAGAGGTTTAAGCAAATTATTTCGACCCTTCCGACCTATTAAAGTTATCTGGTTAACTTGTGATAAATTGCGGTGCGGAGTTTAAAATTGCAGTGATCTTGTGGCCTGCTTGCGACTCTTAACTACTTCTATGAGATATTATAAGTTTCATTGCTTTAATTTCATCTGAGTTCTTCGTGGAACTGTTAAACTGTGACAATTTAAACTCAGGTTTTCCCCTGTTTTTAGTTTAATGAGTTTACCTTGTATGCTTGTTGCTAAATGGCTCGTTATTTAACATTTTAAAAGTAAAATACATATTGCATAAAACAAATTTTCAGTTGAAACTGTATTTTTACTAGCGGCCCATCCCGGCTTCGCATGGGCGGACATTTATTTTTAAATATTTTGTAGATATTGATGTGCTTTAATATTGTGAAACATTTATTTGTTGTCAATCGTTTTCGCAGCGCATGCGATCAAAGACTTGTTATATGCATTTTATTAGACCTTAGGTAGCATTATTGTAATTTTAGTAGGGATCCTTATTTTTTTTAAAGGAAATTTTTAATTGCAAGAAAAAAATTACATTTCAGTGATACAATAATTTTTAACATCGGTCTTTTTGAGCCAATTCGTTAAAAGTCCATACAAATCTTTCCTCTATAATACTAGTATAGAAAATAAGTTTAGAAATCGCATTAGTGTGAATATAGTGTACTCGAATAAAGACTTTTTATTATTAATAAGTTATTTACGTATGATTTTTTTTTGTTCACAGTCAGAGACTACCCATCACATCACGTGACACGGTTGCGACACTCGAGGCACTTGGATGGGTACCTTCCAATACACACTTCAGCCGTGAGTTACTTTCATTTAATCCATAAAACCCTTACATCATCAACGTTTACCTTACCCTTTACAATTTGGCCCTAAGCTTATCCCTTTAGATTACATGTTAATTTTGGCTTTTTAATAAATTGTATAGAGATTGCATGCAATATGTTAAACACGCCTAAATTGATCTCATTATGCTAGCGAGGAATGATGTAAGTAATCTTCTTAACCGTAACTCATTTACCATTTATACCGTTTTGAAAAATGTATAATAATCTTCATAATTCCTCTCAGAATCAGCAGGAGATTCGTAAGTCAATTTGATAGATGCATGTGTTATTTTAGAGTCAAGGTATAACTTGGATGGTAATTTTGTATTGTAAATAATGTTATGTTGATAATGATGTAGTTGCACACCCAAATGGGGTTTCAGTTTATACCGGCCACGTCACCGAAGCTCGCAGTCAAAGACAATCATAAGCCGTTGTTCACGGAATGTCTAAACTACAAACCAACAGTTAAAGAAGAGCAACCGATTGGTACTTATGTATTTACGGTGAGTTTTTTTAAATAAAAATGCTATCTTCAATTTTTAAAAGGCCGGCTACGCACTCACGAGCCGTCTGGCATTGAGAGTGTCCATGGGCGGCTGTATCACTTAACATCAGGTGAACCTCCTGCCCGTTTACCTCCTGTTCTATAAAAAAATCTTAATTTACCTTGAACCTTGCCGTGGAGCTTTCGATAGCTTTCGCTTACTTCACATTAGTGTAGTCAATAATCTATTAATTATAATCTGTTATATTACCTTATAAAGACTTACCCTCTTTAAAGTAAAATTATACAATAAGGTATTTGTTACATCTAATTATTGTTTTGTATATAAAAATTAATTTTCAATTTACAGGTCCATGCAGAAGATCGAGACCCGCCCGAAATGGGTGGTACTGTAACTTACAAATTTGTCTCGACGCCTGGTGAAAAAGAAAGATTTCATGTCGACCCCGAAACTGGAAGAATCACGACTGCAGATGTCAGTATTTTAGTCACTCTCATTATTTGAATGAAAAATATTCCTATTCATTTCAAATCAGAATGAAAGATTAATCTCCATATAATTTGTCTGATGCTTTTGTTTCTTCTCCATTGTTTAAAAACTTAACTATTTTCGTTATCATATATTTTACTGCAACTAAATCAATGCAGAATAAAGGATTATCAGGTGGGTACAACATATACAATGAGCTTATAATAAAAATATTAAAATCTGTTTAGATATTTGATCACGACGAACCATCGCGTGAGAAGGAAGCCTATATCACTGTTCGTGCCAGTGACAATGGACAACCTCAGCTAGATGATGCTTGTACCATTAAAATCCTCATCGAAGACATCAATGATAATCAGCCGGTCTTCGACAAAGTCGTAAGTACTTCTATTATAAATTGTGTAGATTATCCCTGGGTAGACTTTATCACATGGTCTATGTGTTCACTGCATATGTAATAAGCTCGAAGCACTCGAGTTATAAATAACTGCTACTAGCACTCGATATGCCAAAAACTGGTGAACTTTTTCTTATGTCTGTTATAGGTGCATCCTAACTAGATAGGGAGAAGGTATGAAAGATCTGTGTATTTTCATTTCTATTAATGTATGCATCATTCATTTACTGTGACTAACTAATCATTCGTTCATTAGCCTCAAACCGTGGCGCAGACTTTATTAACACTTGCCTGTTTTTCGAAGGTCTTCCGTGGACATGTTTGGAAGGTTTGTCTTAAAGAACAATGAATTCCACCAAATGAGAGAAAGCGTTTTCGCACAAAGACTGTTATAACGTTTCACACATGAACTTTTATTACTAACAATCGATTGTTACCATCGCTACTGTAGTAATGTTCTGTTTATTAGAATTGGTTTTAAAGTAATGATAACAATCGAATATGTTTTAAAATATCTATTTTACTTGCATGTCGCTGCATGTCTTTAGGATTGTAAGCCGCCACTCAAGGCGATATTGGTAATAACTTTTAAACGTTTAGTGTGTATTCACCTTTTTTTGCACATTTGTAGTTGACGTGTTTTCTTTAGCTAGGCTGCTCTTTCCCCTAGATGCATTTTATCACATGGCACGATTATTGATTATTTTAAGGAACTTTCTCTAAGCTTGGGCATGCTTTGCGTAGGAGAACAAAGCAGGTACCTTTAAGGCTAATGACACGCTGAGTGAACACATTTTTTGACTTAGTTTTTCACCGAAGGATTTTTCTTTTGTTTATCGACTTTATTCTAACGTATAATTTGTTTTCGATACAGTCGTACTCGGAATCAGTACCTCAAGATTTGCCGAGCGGCCGGGAAGTAATGAGGATTTCGGCCACGGACATAGACGATGGAAACAACTCTATCGTGCGTTACAGTTTGGATTCCAATTCGCCAGATCAGGCGTATTTTTACATTGATCCAGATAACGGAGTTATATTTTTAAACAAAAGTATAGATGTAAGTACACACTACAGCAATAAACCGTTTTCAATTAACGAAATTAAGTTTAAATATTATTAATCCGGTTATAAATTCTTAGTGATTACATTTCTCTGTATTAATTCTTTTCAATAAATAAATTACGCGTCACGTTGTTTGTCCGTTGCGCACTACTAAACTATTTAATCGATTTCAAGCAAATTTGCACACCGTGTGCAGTTTGATATATGATTATGTACGAGTGTATGTCACTGAATTCCTAAACGGCTGGACCAATTTGAATGTAGTGTATTTGTATGCGTTTGGGTGGAGCCCTGAATGGTTTAGATTTACTAATCAGCCCAGCAGATGGAGCTGTACCAACTGCAGCGCCATCTGTCGGAGTTTCATACTTTGTTTAATATCCCAATCGCTTGAAATATCATTCAGGACAACGTATGTCGGGTCCGCTAGTATAAATAAATATTTTAAATTAAAGAATGTGAAAGAGCTAAACAAAATATAATCATTACGTACAGCATAATAATCCTTATTTCTTTAACTGTGACTGCATTGTTACTACTTCACAAATGTTTAAAATAAATTACATTTTCATCTTTTAAAGCCAAATGATGCGATAAATCACCGCGTTATTATCAGCTAGAGCTGTATCTTAATTTCATAATTAATTTTGCAGAAACCGCCCGGTTACAAATTTAAATTGAGCGCGATAGTAAAGGACCAGGGTGATGAGCCTCAACAAAGTTCGATTACTTTAGACATCCAAGTCGTGGAGTCTAACAAGAAAAGCCCGTCTTTCATAGAAGTTCCTGATGAACCGATCAGATTAAAAGAAAATTACGCAGACTTCAATACACCCATAGCTACCGTGAGGGCCGTGTAAGTATTCCATTCAATTTGTATAAATTGAATTTACATATATGTAATCGTAATTCAAATCTTATTAATGACTTTTATTGTTATACTGTTTTGAACAAAATATACAGTAATGTAAATTTTTCGATTTCCTTTATGACTTCTATTAAGTATTAGAAGGTGCCGTAATATTGGAGTCGATACATGTGGTTTTGTTTTTTGATTTGTAATGAAAGTTACTGTAATCTATGGCTTAAAGTTCTGTTTTAACGGAAACTAATTAATTTCCTTTGGCTTACTGCAATTAAAGAAATCTCCGTATTTTATAAATGAATAAAAGTCCTTTAAATATATTTGTTAAGTTTACTTAATAAAATTCTCTTTTAGATCAAATATACTGGAAGAGAAAAAACTTCAGTTTGAACTTGTTATGGGTCAAACAGAGCAAACTAACAAGTGGCATACCTTCGTACTGGAACCGGAAGCTGACTCAGCGTATATTAAACTCGGAAATCATCTGGATTATGAGAAAATTACGGACTACACGTTAACTGTAAGAATACAGGTAAGTACATTCTATTACTCGTACTAAAATTGGGCCACGCCATAGGCATTTTGAGTATAGAATATTTCAGAGATAGGAGAATCGCATTTTCGTTTATATGGGACGTGACTTGTAAAACGTACACTCGGCGATGATTTGGTGACATGTGGGAATTTATTGAATATTTTTCTACATTGCATACTTTACAGAACAACTACAAATTGGCTGCTGAGACAATCATACAAATAGAAGTTGAAGATGTAAATGACAACATCCCTATATTCAGTGAAATACGGTCTGGAAGCGTACTAGAAAATGAACCACCAGGTACGCCGGTGATGCAAGTTCGAGCGTTCGATGCTGACGGTACATCAGCCAACAATCAAATAACATATGAACTAGGTGACGCCTCAGACCCCTTCGCTATCGATAGCATTACCGGTAATATTACAACACTGAAAAACTTTGACAGAGAAGAAAGAAGTTTCTATAATATTAAAATAATAGCCACTGATAATTCTGAATCCGCTCTAATTCCGGGAAAACATAATGCTGGTCAGCAAGTGTTCCTTATAGAGATAGCTGATAAAAACGATAATCCACCGCATTTCACTCAAGACACGTACGTGGCGGAATCTATAGCCGAGAATGCTAACATTAATGAGCTCGTCACGCAAGTTACCGCTTTGGATATCGATACGGGTAAGTTTATAGATTAAATGTGTTGAGGAAAATTTTATAGAAACTACCGAAATTGTAATTGAAGAACATTCTAAGAATTTTGTTCATCTTTTGATAGCTTTCCTGTCATATTATCCTATCTCGTCGTCGACTTTTTAAAGTCTAGGATCGGATTTGTGTATCTGTTTCGTGATTGTTTTCTCTAGTAGGTAACTAGATGATCAGCCTTCTGTGACTGACACACGATGTTGAGCCTAGAGCATGCCGGTGCTCTCGATGTTTTCCTACAACGTACGAGCAAGTGTTAAATGAGCACATAGACGAAAATTCCTTTGGATCGAACCTATGACCAAAACTACTGTTCCGTCGCTTCTTAATAAATCTTTAGTAATTAAATTAAGGTGGGGGACTAGAACAGTTAGAGAGTGTTTATGTCCTCAAATATTTAGGATTCTGAAAGATACAAAAACACATAAGAGGTTGTGCGTAAAAACTCCGGCTCCGGTTTCATCTCCGCCAATTAATTTAGCGATTAGTAGTAAAATTTCAGGCATTTGGCCCCATTGCTGTGTCATAGTTTCTAGTACCAGTGTGTTATTTTTTATAATAGGTTTATAATATTTTCTGTACAAAAGCGAATATTAATATTATCCAATTTTCGTAGCTTCCGTCGTTACGTACAGCATAGTATCTGGGAACACATACGACGCGTTTGTCATACGTAATTTCACCGGTGAAATTCGTGTTAACAACGAACTCGACTACGAGAATATAACCAGTTATAGCCTCGATGTTAGGGCGTTTGATGGCCTTTATGAAGACTATGCAAAGGTTCTGATCAAAATTGAGAATTTGAATGACAACCCACCTGTATTCTTGGCTAATTATACAAAGACCATTGAGGAGGAGAAGTTGTATGAAGGATGTATTGTTAAGGTGAGTCAATATACATTGGGATTATAAATGTAATAGATCGTTTTTCTCGGGAAGCCGACCATCGTCGAATTTAACATTTATTTAAGCGGTTATTTCATTAGAATATTATTTCATTATAAATTAATTAATTCTCTTATGATTGTTGTTTATATTTCACATAATAAAATGTATATCAGATCGTAATAGATTAATAATATGGTAACAAACAATCACCAACGTTAATATTATAACAATTGCGTTTTCATCAGAATATGTATGAATATATACAGTTATGTTTACTGCTATCAGAGGTACGATTTGTGTCGACACATTTTTTCAGGTATCAGGCTCAGTAAACTTAGTCTGAGGCATGATAATGTTCCTTTAGTTATACTTAGAAAATTTTAAACTGACAGAGAAATTTGAGTTAATTGTTATTTCAGGTTGAAGCATATGACCCAGATCTCGACAGGAACGAACCCCAGAATATTGTCTATTCCCTGGTCAAACATGAGCAAAAGGAGTTCCTTCAAATAGACAATGATGGATGTCTTCGCCTGACCAAACCATTAGACAGGGACCAACCTACGGGTTTCACTCGATGGCAGATCCTGATCATGGCCGCTGATCATGGTGGAAGACTTGGTTCTGACAGCCTACGCTCCACTACTGAAGTTATATTGGAGCTAACTGATATCAACGACAACGCACCGTTTCTTACCAATGTAAGTAGTTTTATATTTTTAAATTTATTTTACAGGATAGTTTTAAGTATTATGTAAGCAGATTTTGCTGCAATTAATCCTCTAACCCCCTCCATCTTGTCCAAGCAAAGCTCTCTTAAATAATAGTACAAAAACCTAAGGCATTAATTTTTGTAGAAATCTTTGAAAACGCATTTCGGTTTCAAGCATAGACAATATGCGGGTATAACATGTACGAAAGTTAATAATTACTGTTGTCTTAATTACCAAACAAGAAAATCAAAGACCCTCCCTACCCCCCATAGTGCTTATATATAGTACTTGAACTAAAAAAATAATAAATTATCAGCTACGGGCGGACTTATTAAAATATTCGGCAATATTACTTTGAATTTCGAATAATGTAATAAACCAAATATCCAACAATATCTACTTCGTGGATTTGACAAAGCAGCACTTCTTATAAACAACAAAAGACTGAATTAAAAACAAATTTTAGTACTGATTCTGTATAAGATTATTCTTTTCGATTCGATCAAAGCAATGTTATTCAATCCCTTGGAATTCTTAAATGTTCTCAAATTTCTTGCTTCTGTGATTTATGTCCGTTTAAAAAGATTCGACCGTTTCGTCAGAACTATTTTTCATTGGAGGTTATTCATATAATCAAACATTAGAACAATAGTTCATAAGATATGAAAAAGATAGAAAGCATTTAACAGGCTGTGTGTTTAATATCTGTTTTCCTTGACTCCTTATTCCTTGGATAGATGAATTCATTTGTGTTTATAGAACATATACTGAAAGCTAACAATGTACAAAAAATTTAGGTCCGAGCCTCAGGTTTCTGTATCTGTTTCGTGATCATTTTTCTCAACAGACAGGTAGGCAAACTTCTGTGCTGAACACGCCATCGATTTTGTTAGTTCTAAGGTAGGCCGGTTACGTCACGATGTTTTGCTTCCCCAGTATGAGCGAGTATTTGCACAGCCAGGACGAAGCTACGACCTCCAGGAGTAGAGCCACATGCCTGAAACCACTAGACCAGCACTACTTGCTGCAAACAATATATTGCCCGCTCTTGACTTGCACACTGGTAGCAAAATTAAATAAAGAACTAATTTAACTTCTTTTCTGTCGTTCATCTGAGCTTGTTACCTATATGAAGAAAGTTATTTTGATGAATGCATACTTCTCACTAATTTCATTCAGTCTTGAGCCAACATCGGGTAGTTAAACCTCATTACCCGCCTGAGCTTTCTGGAATGCCTTGTGCGACTCCCAGGGAGCTCACTGCGGTGCTGGATGTCATTCATTCAGAAGGTGTGTAGTCTAGCACCGCAGGCGGTATGGAGAGTCCAGGAGGAAATTTTAGTGGGTCGGACTTCTCCCCTCTGGTTCGCAGAGGGATGAAGAGATAGCCATCCCCACAGTCCCCGCGATAGCAACTGCATACGCTCGGGGGCCTGCATATGTGCATGTTTACCTACTTCATAAAAAAAAAATTAAACCTGAACACAAATTCATTTCTTAACTTTGATTATTGTTTTAAAATTCAATGAAGCAACATTGAGTTTATTGACAGGGGAATTTTGCATTACACGAATAAAGATTATTGGAATTCCCTCATCCCTAATCTTGAAAGTCAATAGGGCTTAAGTAAGAAATTAGTTAAAGTCATTTATTCAAATTTATGTTGATTGCCGATCCGCTAAAAAACTCGTCGGATGTTTACTCCGACTTCAGTGAAATATTCGAGAGCTTCCTTTAATCTCTGCGTGAAAGTGGAGTTTATTACTTTTGTTACTTCTTTTAAGTCGTAATTTTTTCGAATGAAATTCTTATCTCGTAATGTTTATCAGTAGTTTATTATTAATTGGAATATGTTTATTTATATATTTTTTCTAGTTTTTTAATCGACTTCAAATTATTCGACGTGTATTTTTTTAACCTTATAAATACTAGCGACCTTCATTCGGCTGGGCATTTTAAAACAGTAAAGTATAGCATATTTTGTTATTTAATTGAAATTGGTTCAGTAATTTTTGAATTTATTCGACCTACAAAAATACAAATTCTTTTTTCTTTATAATTATATAGTATCTTTACCACTAAATACTTAATGAGTTAATAATTATTCGACGAATTACCTATACAAATCGTACCATAATATCACCACCAGTGTTAAATCAAGGTGTTATTAGTGTAATAAATGTTAATGGTAATGTATTATTATAAACTAATAATATATTAAGATAATCAATGTATTACATTGATTATCTTAATATCGTTAACATTACGAATATTGATGAAACTCTGCTCTCGACTAAAAATCTAGTTTGTCACGTGATCATTTTAAAATCTGTACTAAAAAAAATTACACTATCGTCATTAAAATAAATTATCTAAAAATGTTATGAAAATTAAAGAAAAACTAAGCTGTACCGTTGGTTACAGTTTAGTGTTAAATATAATTTAAGTGACATCCGAAGACAACGCTAACAATTTATACAATAACAAGAAATGCATTTTAAACGTACAATACAGTAAATATCGAATTATTTATTATGTGAATAGCACATTCTTTGTCAAAAATAATCAACTAGAAATAATAACAAGCAACAAACCAATACGTGAAGATTCCATTCAAAGTTAATTACTAGCGAGTAAAAGAACACGGCAAAGCCGATCTCTTTCAATATTCACTTAAATTTGCAATTTTCCCTCGAAACATGAGTTTCGTTTAGCGATCTCTTGGGTACGGGCCGTTAATTTTTCATGCAAATCCCTCTATCTATGAAAGCTCAATTCGTTTTCCGATCCTTTAGACTTCAGGTATTTTCCATTTCCCTCACTATCTACGAGGATTTAAATAATACACGGCTGGTCCGGTGGCTTAAGGCTGTAATGTGGTTTGAGTAATAGAGATTTATTTTGGGATTCGGTTAGAAATATGTAATACATGAGAGTATGAGAAAATGTTTGCGGCTTGTAATACCTTTTCTAAGATCTTTTAAAATGTAAGAATCTCAGTCACATCTATATTATGAAATATGTCTCAATTATTAAAATCGTTTATTTTTATACGACTTACATTACTTACATATACATTATACTTTATGGGTGTACCAAAGAGAAAAATCATATTTTTCCCAGATCGTGAAATAAAAATATTTACAGTATCGCAGCCAACAGGCTAGGTAAGAAATGAAACATCATCGATCCAAGTTATTTGCCTGGCTGTTTGATCAACTTGCTGAACATCTTTCAGGCCGCTAGTTAAACGGCGCCGTTTAGTTAAAATGCTAGGCTTTGATTTTTTTGATTTGATTGAACGGCTAATTTATCTACGTGGCTGCGACATATAAATAATATTGTATTTATGGTTTATAATTCTAGTATATTGTTTTTAAATAAACTTGTTTATTTTCAGACGCAACCTGTGATATGGTATGAAAATGAGCCTCCCGGTCAGGTGGTTATTCTCAGTGCAAAGGACTACGATTCAACTGAGAATGGACCACCATTCACTTTCGCACTCAACGAATCAGCTAGCTTCGATATTCGCTCCAAGTTCCATATACAAGGTAAGTGAAATCAACGCAACTAAGTAATGCCATGGCATTTATTTTTTGTATAAAAAAATACCCGGATTGCAAACTGTTCCAAATTTAAAATAGAGTTTTGACGAATGCTTTTTTAGCACTTCGATCCTCTTAGCGATGACGCATAATTTTGCATAAATTCAGAAAAAAGCACTGAATTTTTCAGATAGCTTTTCTGTTACTGATTGAGTGAACTGACCTAAATTGCAACTAGGCTGACTAAAATGATTAAAATGAAATTTACGGTTGAACCCATATTTTTTGCAAATTGTTCACGTTTCCATCTGTTATTATATGCTTTAAGCATTTTGCATCTGATCGAAAACCACATACATCTCGATTTTTAAGTATTTAACGTTAAAAGCTTGATAGATAGATATATAATAACAAAAAATAAAAAATCATCTCTCACCAAATAGGGCTTAGATTAGGGATATGACTATCCTTGGGTAGAATGCCTAGCGAACCCCGAGGGCCCATCTTAAGGGCGTGTGATGGGCTGAGGTGTTTTTAGTGGGTGAGGTCTCGCTACCCCTCTGAATAGCAGAGGGATTTGAGTGTAGATCCAGCCTCACCGTCCCCGCGTCAAGTTCGATATTCTTGATGCGGGCCTGCATTAGTGCATTTCCACCTCATTAAAAAAAAAGGATATGACTATATTCAACAGTAACCTGCGATGATATATATAGGCTAAGTGTCAATGGTCTCGGGAACATTTTTTAAACTAAGAATGAGGTAAATAATTGAAATATTACCATTAAGCGTCATTAAATAGGACTCAGCAATTCTAAAAATGTAAAATGACTTTAGTTAACAATTTCCGCAGACGCGGCTTACAATTATCAACACGCAAATTGTTCAAATTGAATTGGCACTGGAGAAACAAAGTTAGCAGTTTAGCTTCGAGCGACATTTATTGAGATTTAACTACATTAAATTAGAATAAATTCAAAATAAATTTATTTATTTTAATTTTATTATATTTAACTACTATTTGGGGTGCATTATCTAATAACGGTTAGATAAGTAATAACTTGGGCTAATAGATTTTACAACAAAACCCCAATCTAATGAAAAATGTCACGTGACTAGATACGGTCTAGATACGGTCATTACAGTCTTAAAAGAGAAATAAACGTTAAATTTCTTCTGGATCTCAAGTAAAAAATGTTGAGGATTCTAGATAATAACAAATGGTATTTCACTGACAGTTCCTTCATTTTTACATTTATATTTTTACAGGCAACATTCTGTCTACATTGGTATCTTTCGATCGCGAGCAACGAAAGGAGTACAAAATTCCTGTAGCAATCACAGATTCTGGGACACCAAGATTAACCGGGGTGTCGATTTTACACGTTGTAATTGGTGACAGAAACGATAACCCAATGTCTTCCGGCGAAAGCAACATCTTCGTTTACAATTACAAGGTAAGAATTTGACGACATTCTTAAGCCATCTGATAAAACTTCACTGAAGTCGAAACCACATTAAATGTATCGAATTAATTTTTAAAACAAATAAAATATGAGGTAAGAAGACAATTGTATGAACCATCCAGTACAATCAAAAGAATTAATTTACAGAAATAAAACGAAAATAGTACTCCTACGCAGCTGTTCATTCCAATATAAAACCTCAAATAACATTTCTGTAATACAATGAAGAACGTTCAACGAAGTGTTCTTTGTTAATAGTGTTTAAAATAAATCCGAAAAGAATTTACTGATACGGGTTTTCATGATTGGAAAAGGAAGTGTTCAAAACATTGTTTTATCCAAGTAATAATTAAAATACACTCTATTTCAGGATAGTATTAGTTCTGTGTTATTTATGTCTTTAAAAAAGATGTAAGAAACGTAATATTCAGTCAAATGATATATAAAAGTTAGGTGCATAATTAATAGTACCTTATAAACTGTATTTTTTAAATATCTGTTTTTGTTCATTAATTTCGCTGCGCTGAGTTGAAATTAAGAATAATATTTTATGTAAAGTGTACGAAGGAATGATTCTTGTGTTAAAGCGTGGCATAAATTCCTTAAATCTGCGCCGTAAATCGTCTAGATAAAGCCTGAAAATCATTGTTTCTCCCGAACGTGAACTACAATTACGTAAATAAACAATTTAATAGAACATTGAGTTGTTAGTCTATTAACACGATTTAGGGACGACTAATTGCAATTTCGGAATAACTTGAAATGTTTGGATTTAAGTGATGTTTATTTTGTGCATTAAAGTGATATCACATTATTGGTTGTAACAAGTTCGTTACCCTGAAGTCTACTACGGGATTACTGTATGTTCTAAATTTAAAATACTTTATATTTATTTAGAATTTAGAATTTCGTTCTGGCATGTGGATAACGATTTTTTACGAACACTGACGCAGACTTTAGAATCGACATTGCGTCGTGATGTTCAACAAATTCTGAAGACAAATGGTGTTTAATTAAATGTATTTTCCTCAGACGGAAACTTACTTCAATGAGCTATACCGCTGGCCGTATTACGTGAGTATTGGCACTTGGTATTGTAATTATTGATTTCTTTTCAACCTCCTTTTGTTTGTACTGGATGGTAATCCTTATTGGTTGTTCTTCTGATTTCAGTCTTCTTATAACTTAATGTTAAACTTTTTTTATATTTTGTTCGTTTCGTTCGTTTTTGAAATTATTTTTAGGTTACAAGTGGTTTATTTGTTAATAATTTTGGGCCTGTTGGCCTCTTGTATTTCGACGAGTAGAAATATTCAGCTATTTCTAAATATTATTAAGGAATATAAATGTGCTCACATTTCATAACAATTCGTTCAACAATAAATTCTCGCAGTAACTTAGGAGATCATAAAAATAAAATTTACATTGAGCAATGCGGCAAGTAGCAAATGAAATACGAAAATGTCTTCAAGACCCGGCAACACATTTATAGCTGTTTACAAACCACCGTAAAATACTTTACGATTTTTCGTATCTGGAGGATGTTATCACCGTGCAAGTTTTTGAAAATTTTCTGGCAACATGAGCGAGATATATAAGTTAAATGCTTGTGAGTGCTTATGATGCTGTATAAAGGGAAAGATACTTGTAACCAACACCCACATTCAAGTTATTTAAAAATAGAATATTATTTCCTCGATGTATACATATTCGTAGATTACGCTAATATAGGCACTACAACCTTTTTTTTAGGTCTGACACTCAGATTTATGTATCTGTTCCGTCATTATTTCTAATAAAGGTTGATCACGCTGATCACCCTTCTGTGCACGCCGACATTTTGGTTCTAAGGCAGCCGGTTTCCTCACGATATTTAACTGTATGAGTTAAATCACATAGAAAGTCAATTGATTTATAGTCGATGATCGAACCGAATCATGAGAGTCGCATGCTAAAGCCCAACATTGCTAGATTGAACTAATATAGTGACGAAAAAGCTCCTTCCTCGTCTTAGATGTCATAAAGCCAAACTAGAGCTTCTTAGGTCTTTGAAGTCTGGCCGGAAATGAACTAAACTTTAAACGATTTACGGGTAGATCGCATAGTTTGCCAAATTCAACAATGGAAAACATAAAGTTAGCGCGTCTGGTATCTATTTTAAAACGACTTAAAAAGGCAGATATAAAGAGGCTCACGATTCGACAAACTTTTTTGTGTGTAGTAGTATCGCCCGTGCGACTGGCAGAAACAATCAAAGCCAAGAATTAGAAATAAATAACTGTACAAAGTTAAGGCTGATTGTGAAATGCTAAATCTTTAGAGAGTACAAACAAAATGAAGCAGAATAAAATATTTAAATTGATAATTGCTATCTATTAATGGTAACGAATTAGTCAGTCAGTTGGAATTTTATATCATATATAATGCTTACGTAATAAGGATTTCTTAATTAGTTCACGCACACTCGCACTGGTAGCAAAAATATTTAAGTTTAGAACATGAGAATTTACACTGTACCCATTCGTAAAATTTTAACCACTTTACCACCACTATGTAGAACCAACAGCTCACTGGGGCATTTCCGAACCCATTTGACTTACGGTCCTTCAAGAAAATAGCGCACCAACTCTTCAAAGTCAACACACTTGCGAACTTGCGTCTTGACCGTTTGCCCTTGTCATATCAAAAACTAAGCAACACTAGTGTTTTAAGTGATGACAGCTATTCTATTGTCGTATATTTACGTCGGCCGGTACATAGTGCTTGAGGTAGATTTAAATCTACCTAACATAAAACTCTTAAACTGTTTACGGGTGGCACGCCAAGAATACATTTTTCAATAAATAATTAACCTAGCCATTATCCAATAAACTTAATAACGCGATAACACCGGTGTTTTATAATAATATGTGACTATTAAAATGTTAATTTCGCCTTAATGAAACCGGCTATAGTGGTGTGTGCGTAAACAAGGATTATATTATGTGGAGGCAGTTTTTACTACCACCCCTCCCATTTCGCTAAGTTACGATGCTTGTTTTATTCTTGACTACCTTTAGTGGTACTAGAAGGATTTTGTTTTATTAAATCTTCCTTTGTTTTGCCTTGGTGACTATGGATTAAAAAAAAATGCTTTATAATCTCGCTTGAATTGTCGCTAAATAGACTTGCTAAAATATAACATAAAACAAGTGAATTTTGTCTGCAAAACTAGGTATATTAAATCGACGTTTCAAACAATTTAAATTTTTATCTACCCAAGCATATAATGCTTTGCATAATTAATCAGTTACCGGTATTCGATATATTTTAGTAACTATCATGAGTTGAATTTCGATTATCTCTTATACAGTTAATTTAATAAATCAATGGAATTGAACAGGATTGAACAATAGTCGCATCGCAAAGGCGGTGTGACATCTAACCAAATTAATTAGTCGACGACTTAGCCACTGTCACGCTTCTAATGAACTAGATATTTACCGAATATGAACGTACTGATAACAAACGTTATTAGGATTATTTTAATAATTGGACTATTGTACACCTTAAAAGGACACATGAATGTAATAAAAAAAATTATTTATTTATTTCTTTTCTCTTTATTTTACAATATAATATAGTGTATCACAAAATGTGACATTAAAAAATAGCTGTGTATTAATGTAACCATAGCAGTCTTGTTTAGCAGCGCGACAAATGCATGTATAGACATTGATGCAATGAATAAAACCAATAGAGTTAAAAGACTAAATAGCTAATTTATTTTATGCATAAAGGCAAGCTTTTAAATACGCAAAAGCCTTTAAATAACTCATGTAAACGCCTTTTATAAAAAAGTCAGCGGTATTTCGGACAGCTGAAAGTAGTGTTCCAATTTTAAAATTATAAAGTCACTGTTTGCTGTATGTAACGCACGCCGTTTTGGACACATCAGTAATTCATGGCACATGCACGAATTACTTAACACATTTGGAGCATCGTATTGTAAACACGTCCCAGTTTCGGTTAATTTATTTAAGATTTAAAGAATATATAGGCGTAGTCCGGGAGCTCAAATCTTGGTCGTTATAAAATTTAAAAGGGTTCAGTAATAAATTCAACAATCATCAAATGAATTAGAAAATGAAACCGTTTTATTTACGGAGGGAAATAATGTAGCCCGCATTGTTCCTCATTAAAACCTTTTAAGAGATTTACGTAATTTAATTAAAGCAGTAAAATTGTTTTAATACTTTTTATTAAGCTTAATAATATTTTTTATTAACTTTAATAAACTCCGTTATCAATAATATATAGACTTTCTTAATTCAATTATTATGACTGAAAGAAAAAAATACCTGATTTTTCATTAAAAAAATATCCATTTAATGTTTGCCAAAAATATTTTTTCCTAATTTTTGTTAATTTATTATATATTCATTTGTTTTTATGCACTTCAAATAAAACGTTTCCAAAGCGACCTCGATATGCTATAAATTTGTCTTTTACAGGGTGAAGCTCCGGATACGGAAATCGGAAGGGTGTTCGTAAACGATCCGGACGATTGGGACCTTCCGGACAAGCGGTTTATGTGGCTACCGTCATATGAGCAGAGAAGCCCGTACTTCGACGTGCATAGTAATACCGGGATGATAACTATGAAGCAGGGAACGCCGAATGGAACTTATCTCCTACACTTTAATGTAAGTATTTCTATAATTATGAGATAATTTATCTAAACTTATTCTCAATCTTATTTACCGTATTTAAAATACTTCTTGTTTTACACAAAAAATACGTTACCATGGCAAAAAACACTACAAAAACACAAACATTAAATTAATCCAAGATCTATAATTAGGCTGTCTATAAAGAAAGTAACACTTGCTGATATAGTGGAATAAGTTAATACATAATTAGTTATGTACCAACTATAACTAACTATGTATATGTGCTAAAACTTAAAGGCAAATACACACGTATTTAAATTAAACATTAGTAGCTCAATGCGTGCGCTTTTAACAGTCGTGGTTAGCAAACATGTTATTAACATGTGTACAATACACATACCTTAACCAAATTTAACATGGAGTTACTTGAATTTTGCCTATATTACTTGAAAACGACCTTAAGGCGACTGTGGATTTAAAGACATCTTAACAATAGGAGACTAGTCTAGTCTATATAAATCTTGTCTGTGGACTACGAGTGTTCTACAGACAAGATTTACATACTTAATTACAATACATTGAATATCATAATTAGATAGTTTAGTCTATAACGTTTAAATTATAGAAATGTTTTCTTCAATGATTAAGTGTTAAGTACATACTTATACAAATACTTATAATACTTATACATACTTATACAATGACTAAAGAAGTATACAAATGATTAGTTTTATTTAGAGAAATACATAGATTATCCTTACAGACTATGCCATTACGATAATTTCGAGAAAATATAAAATAAATTAAATATTATATACTTAATACATAATGTCGTTACTGTTTATTTACTCTGCGAATATATAAATATGTTTATATATACATGTTGATAGTGTCTGAAACAGCATTCAGTATGCGCAACATGTTTGATTACGGGGATCTGTGCAACATACCCTTGGTATTGCAAATAACCTTGGCCTCATCGCTGTCGCTCATATGCCATAGGTTCAAAATTCTTTGGGAACAAATAACTCAATATAGAGAAATTTTCCGATACTGCAGACTTCGAAAGACGATGAATGTTAGATGCTGAATATTAGGTGTTTACCTACATGGAAATGAAACCTGTCCTCGTTTTTATAGTCATTGAACCGGCTAATACAGAGGCAAAGCCGCGTGCTTTGCGTAATATAATCGCCAATCTTCACAAAGGCTGTGGTTAAATATTCGACCAGTAATAGTAAATATTTTATCAGCTCCCGGTCTAGAGCGGTTCTCTTGGATTTAGTGGCCGGGAAGTTAATAATTAAATGCTAAGTATTTGCGGTGACCTGAAATTCCGCTCCTTACGCTATGCGTAGGGCTGCCAACCTTCTTCCAGTGTAGGAACTCAATTTTGTGTTCCTTTTTTAAAATAGGTATTATAAGAATCAAGTAACACCACCGAAAGCAAAAAGACAAATTGAAAATATTTTTGTCATTTTAAATCGCACCATAGCATACATTTCCAGCTGTCAAGTTATGACTCCTTTAAAAGCTCAACTATATAAATTTAGGTTGAATGAAAACAGTGTTTCCATATCTGCATCATAGAAAGAACTTTTATTTAGACGCAGATTTAACATAAAAGCTTTTAAGTATTATGTTAAAAGTTATTTTAGTGTTAGCAGCCCTACATCTACGTTTAACAGGTCCATTGATTTTGCTAACACATTTTTGCGTTTAGTTTTCATTTGTATGATTTAAATAGCACTCGGTTCGGTCAGTGCATTTCGCGCCAACATACATTTTATAAGTTTTTTTAATTATTGTAGATTAATTTTTATATGTATGGAGCAATAGTTGACTGGGCACTTAACATACTGTTTTTTATATAAAATTGTATATCATTAGTTTTGACAAAAATTCCTATCACCATTAAAACATTTTGACCGACTTAGCATCCCTAGCTAGTAAACGAAATTGGTTGGACATAATAATAATTAGTCAAGTAATTAATAACAGAACTCTATATTTAACTAATTATGGCTTATGCCACTTTTATGTACTCCTGTTGTTTAGGAACGTGGGGCATTCTGTGTTTTAATTGCGATTTTAAAGCAAAAAATAGTATCATCGGGAATCAGGCTTTAGTTATACAATATCACTTATTCAAACATCTGCTACTATACATAGATGCATAAATATATAGACGGATTCCTAGTACACTTAAAATTCACAAATCTATTTTAATGTTAAAAAGGTATCTAGGAAATAATCTACTTCGTTCAGTACTTTTCTAACATTCAAACAAGGGTCGATAAATATAAAATCAAGCAGTTGTTATAAACATTGTATGCTCTAGAGAATAATGCTTGAATGCAGATTGTAATATAATATTCTCGGCGTTATAAATATCACGCTTTTTGTCCGTTGGGAATATTCTTTTTTACTATGTCTGTATTGTTATGGAAAATTTGATGTTTCGAATTTCAACAAGTACGTTATAATGACGTTTATGACTTTAAAAAAAAACAAAAGATATCGTCTTTTGTTCGATTGTAATTTTCATGCAAAAAAACCTTCTAATACGAATTACTAGCTTTAACTTGACGCGATCAAAATCAATTTCGCGAAAGCTTCATATTATAAGTTGTTCAAGTCGCAGTTTAAAATATCCTAACACAATTAACTCCTGTGTTTGTATATTTTGTATTATTATAATATCTTTCGATAAAATGGTATCTGCGGCTGCTATGTAAGAAAATCACCCAATTTTAAGAAACGCAATAACAACACTAACAATAGTCGTTACGGATATGAAATAGATTTTTTTTACTTACACGATGTTTTGTTTAATTCAGTATAACACTTAGACATTTTTCATTTTCTTCAAAATTATTTTTATACATAACGTATATTCCTCTCGTTTAAACTATTCAACATTTTTTACGGAATAATTCTAATCTGGTCACCCAGAACACATAGGGCTGCATAGAGTTAGATCAATGTTGTCACAACCACATTTTTTATGATTAAAGTTTATTATTATAAAAAAAATATTTTCCAAGTGCAAGTAGTCATACTGCACCTCTCTTATTGACTTCAGATTTCCACATATGTTTAATGTTTATTTCTTCATATACATAAGACGATTTATCCAACGTCATGCCGGATTCTTTGCTATGTTTTCCTTCACAAAATGTTTGTTTTAATATCAGTTGGTACACAGACACACTTTATGAACACCTTAAAACGTAGCTTCTTACTACATAAATCTTCATTATAACTAGGTAGTGTTCGCAGAAGTACCAATACATTTTTTTATTTTTATAGGTGACAGAAGAAAATGAACCATTAGTACCATTTCATTGGGTGGAAGCTACAGTGAATGTGACAATCAAGGAGATCCCAGAAGAGGCAGTGGACAAATCTGGTTCCATCCGGTTCATAAATATAACCGCTGAAGAGTTTATTATTCCTGAAGCCGATGTGAGTATTCACTTTTAATAGTAATTAATTATGTACAGCATTTAATATCGCTTGTAATGAAACATGGTGTATCATTAAACTGTTTTAATTAAGGCACCCGTTCAGTGCCGTATTGTTAAAAAAACGAAAATTGAACGACAGAATCTATGTTACTATGTTTATCCTTCATAATGTTTAAATTCGTTCCACTCAAGTTAGTGATTTCAATTGGGACTTTTATGAGTACTTTTGAAATTTCCCAAGTAATTCATTTCAGTATTATTAAATATATGTAGTAGTATGTATATACAGTATGCATACGGTTGGCATTTTTCTGTTACTTGCCCTCTATGAACGCCAGTTGCCCGGAAGACATTTCTGTAAACTGCCTGTTGAGATCACCTTTTTATCTGAATAGACTTGTTTTATGAAAGAAGTTTGAATAAATAAGTTATTATTTTATATTAAATGTAAATATGCTGTCATATTTTTTTTTCTTAACATCCAATTGGCACATCTCATTAAAGATAAAAAGACTGTTTTTTAATTTAATAATTTTGACATTTTCGCTAAAATGATTTCCTAGAGTAACATTCACGATTCCACTTTAAAAAATATATAACATGTGTATCACACACACACACACACACTCACTAACATGTGTAACACTACTACTACCGTTTTATTCACGTCTATGAACGTATGATAGCCGTTATGGCCCTGTTCATCACAGTTTGTTTTGATTGAGACCTTACCAGTAGTTCTTAAGCTTAGCACGTTAATAATAAATGCATAGCCTTTTACAATCGCAATATATTAGAATGATTATTGAAGTTTTTACTATCGATCAGGGCCGGATTTAAGTTCATTTAAGTGAACTGAACGATGAACTTCCATAATGAACAAAATTCTATCAAATATAAAATTATAATATTGTTAAAAATATGTCACACGTTAAATTCGTAATCTCAAAATGTGTTGTCTAATACAAAATGTTATCTTAGCATTATCTTAAATATTCTGGAACAAAATTAAGCTCGTAAAGGCACTTTAGATCTTAACAGAATATACCTACGGATAAACGTTATGAACTTATGTGGCCTCACCTCCTTAGTGACGTCTTCGCTTCAAGGATTTAATTATCGAGACAGTCTAGAATTATATAAGCTTTAAAACCACTCCTCAAATCTTGGGGCTAAACCTAAATTTATTTTACCTTAACGAGTTTTCGTGACCTTAAAATATGAATTATTTTTTAATTCAAAATCAGAACACCACGGTTACTTAGTAATTACATGATACAAAATGATATACAATTTTAAATTTCGAACGCCAAGTTTCAGCTTACTTCACAACAATTGCGAGCACATCAAATCCACTGCATTTTGACCCAAAAATATGCACCTTTTTCCAAATCACAAATCACGTTCACGTATAGCTTAAGTGGAATTTAGTCGTGGCCCGGACACGTCCCGGCGAATTGTGAGCAAAAATTACTGCTAAACGCCAGAAGCCGCGAAAAGCCGATGCGGTAAACCGCTTCGTAATATACGGTTCCTGTTACGTAATATAATTTGCTTATATGCCTATTTAAATATACGAATATAAAAAGTAAATTAAAATATTTGATAATTAAAGTTGTTTAAGCTGATCTCGATTTACTTTCTCGAAAAAGCTATGTTGTAACTCCTTTCCCGAGACTAATATAATATATATATGGGAAATACGTATCATATACATATATTACACACACATATTACATATATTTAGCACAGTGTAATATGTTTAATTATAAAACTCTTTAAATGTGTGATACCCGCTACAATAAAATTCAGTATTACCTCAAGTAGAAAATTATACACACAGCTTTCAATACATCGTTCATGTCATTGATTTGGCTGTAATTTTTTCTTAGAAAGTTCGCCTTCACCGTAAAAGCAGTATTTAATTTATAGAAATATCTATCGGCACACAAGTAGCACTAATCAAACAATAGTATATCTAAGACATTTGGTACGAATGCTTAAAACAGCCATAAAACTTCACCCTGAAATAAACGTTCAAGAACTACACTGTTAGGCTACAAAGGTATTCAGCCCAAGACATTATACACTACGCGGTCACTTAGGCGTTTTTACGTTTATGGAGAACTGCCAAGCCCTCGGGAAAGACCTTGACATAACGTCAAACATTACGAACGAAATATGTACTATTGTGTACTAAATTACATTACTTCAGCCTAAGGCTGTTACTTGTCCTCGAGTTAATACAAATGCGTTGACATTATTATGGGCATTCCTTTTATGCATAAATTATTAAGGAATAATTCAACTATTAAACATATTCTTGTTGAGGCGGAGATTTTATTGAAGTTCCCAAGCAATTGCGCGTATAGTTTAACTTTAGTATTGTATTATTTATTGTATAGTAATTAATACTTACGTTGTTTGGGGACATAAATAAATGATATGTATCATCTTTCCTGTTATAAAAAGTGTAGAGCCTTGTAAGTTAGTAGTTGGTTTCGTTTTAGAATCTTTATACAAGTCTTCGACCGTTAAATTGTAGTCAATTATAAATCTATACGGGTATACTAAACGTATGTTAACTACATACGTCATCTGTATTATAAATTATACATTGTCAAGTACCCGTTTATGCGAATCTAAAACTTCGGTAGATGTTTGGTTGTGAGACGATGTCAATGTAATGGAAGATGGTTGCTGCAGCAGCCAGTCACGGGGTCTCTTGGTACAATGCTTACGCGACCCCAAGTTACCCCAACAGTGACGTGATTAGTGGGAGGGGTTTAGTGGGTAGGCCTTAAAAAATTGTTTGGTAGCGGAGTGATGATATTGATATGTTTTTTATTTCAGGGTACCAGCAAGAAAGACAAATTGCACCGTCGCCTCGCACAGTTGTACAACAAGTCGCTCGATAACGTTGACGTTTTCACCGTATTCAGCAAGATGACAGTTAAAGACGAATTCTTGGATGTACGGTTCTCTGTTCATGGATCACCGTACTTCGAGCCTGAGAAATTAGATAGCATGGTCATTGGGATACAAGATACGGTATTTAGTTTCTACTTTCATATAAACATGTATTTTTATTTTATTTTTTACTTATGTAACTTAAATGACGTTGTGGTTTACGACATTTTCCTTTGAATTATTGTATCTAGAGGGAGGATAAAACTTGCTGAGTTTCTTGCCCGTTCTTCTCAGAACAAGACCTCCTGGTAGTTTTGCGAACGGATGGCGTAGTTTTGCTCTTTCGCGAATTTACTTTTTGTAAACGTTTTTGACATTCATAAGCATGCCTTAAGTCGCATCTAAATTAAATAAATGAATTTTGATTTGATTTGTAAATAGCAGCAATTTCGAAGTGATTAGGATTTTTTCATAATTCAGTTGGCTTAGACCATCTGCAGTTTGGCTTTTAATCTAAACACCAGATTTTAACTAAAGAATTTATGAAAATTAGATAACGTATCTGTCTTATTATTGCACGTTTTAAAGAAATCTAAACTATTCCTGAATCAATATTTAATTTAAAATTACAATGCAATTATAACACACTCCTTCGTTCAACATAATTTAAAAGTCGGGTTCTTGGGTAATTCAAACAAGAAAAATGCGCGTACAATATACGTATCACCAAAACAACAATATGATAATAAAATTAATCAGATGCATTTATTTAAACAGCTTACTTTGCACTTTGGTATCATAGACGTTTGTTATATTTTCTTGAAAATGCACGTTTAATTTCGGACTTAATCAAATTATATTAGAAGTTGTACTACTATATATTTTTTTTAATGTAATTCGCGCTTGAACTGAATTTTTGATCTTAATATTGTGAATTAAAAAGTATTTATTATTGTACAACAATGTCGATCCGTGTTTTATATACGTTGTTCGAATTCCTATATGTGAAACATAACTGACCTCTGGGACTCCATTTACTTTTACTTTAGACATGAGTTCCCCAAACTTTTTTGTGTCGCAGACACCTTGCCATGTTTTTCCGTGTTGGGTAGACCCCCTACTTACCTTCTATTGATTTCCTGTAAATTTCTAACTGTAGTGAAGTTTAGTGTTAAAAACTTAAAGTAAAAACATATGTTAATTTATACATTTATTAATTGAATTGAATTTTTTTTGCTTTTACAAGTTCAAAATGTATTGCGACCACAACGCGTATACCAACATCCTACAACTTATACAATTTTATAAACATATAAAATATTTTTTTTAAATCATTGGTACTTATATAAATAATTTATATGTTTTGATATTATAAGATGGTATGATGTAAGTAAATAGGTATCAGTGTACGTGTTGAGATCCACTATCGTGGACCCCCATTTTCATTTCATGGACCCCCAATTTTTTTTTCGCTGACGTATACCCTTTGCAGGTTGTCATAGACCCCTAGGGGTCAATATAGACCACTTTGGGAATCACTGCTTTAAACTCACGACAAATTATGATCGAAGGTTTTACTACTATGGACTATCTTTTACATACGGTTTACTCACGTACTTTTAAATCTAAGGTAGCAGCTTGTTGCAAATAATATTGAAATTTCCATGTTCTGTAGGTAGTGCTAGTGACCTATTTTCACTAGAACAGTAAGTGCTTACGCCCTCCCTAAGCAATTCCAAGTTCTCTGCGGTTGAAATCGAGTACATATTAAGGGGTCTTGATAAAGATTCATGATCATTTACTTAAATGTGGTGTATTTTAACCCAATAGTACCATAGACCTTTATTGTAAACGCGAAGACGTAGTTTACAACGTTGTTTTAATGTAATTAGACGTGATACAATAGACACTTTAGTCTATTGTCTATCGCTTTCCCTGTAAAAAAAACCGGTGGCGCTTCAACCTTTAAGGCCTAAGATATCTGTATATGTACTGGTGATTTTTTTTTTAATAATAGGAGTTACCTTCTGTTCTTTGTTTTCTGTCGGCTTTTTGGCATGTTAATATAAAGGAGCCTGCGGGACGCCCAAAAAGGCAGTCATCGCAGCCCATACACACCCATTTTTAGTAGTGACACTGATACCCATTTTTTAGCGTTTCCGGCCTTTGCGGGAGGAGTTCACTCGAATTTTGATATAGACAGAAAATAAAATTGGTGTACAAACGGATGTGATTTGCAAAACCTAAATTTTTTAAATTTCCAATTTATTTCAGCACCTCACAAATAAAACCTTAGTGTTTTCAACCTCACGCCAAGAACTGCTTTATTATAAAACCAAACTCACGTTTAATATTTAATACCAGTTAAAAGCATATTCAGTCCATTCTTCATCCAGTCAACCAAAGCATCTCAAGTCAAGTTTATTTTATTTGAATTAGTGCAGCACGTTTCACGTATAATCTTATATATATAAACGAGCAATTCTTGTGTATATATATATATATATAATTGGAATCTCGGAATCGGCTCCAACGATTTTCATGAAATTTAGTATACGGGGGGTTTCGGGGGCGATAATCGATCTAGCTAGGAATGATTTCTAGAAAATTTCATTTTATTCGTGTTTTATCAACTTAAACATAGAATTGCTCGTTTAAAGATGTCAGTCAAATAAAAACTTAAATATGAATATAATTATCTTTATTCGATAATTATATTCATATTTTATCATTTAAGAGTATGTAATTCGTACTTAAATATAATTTCCAAAAAACACAACTTATAAAAAAAAAATCCCAACAAGGCTTGGTCATCCAGGTACTTTAATTACAGTAACAAAATAAATATACTCATCAGTCGGTTATATTAAACTCTAATTACGTTCTCACGTAAAGTTGTTTAAAGTTTGCACTAGGGAATGCTTTCTAGGAGAAAAATATTTTTCTCTTTAAGCTACGTAACATTTGTAATGACCTCGTTAGTGACATAACGAGTATCGAAGCGCCTTGTCGTGATTTTTGTTAGGAAAATACTGCTGTTTATTGTTTAAACAGCACCTTAATGGTGTTCTGAAAAGGGTTTATGGTCTAAGTATATTACGAAATATCGAAGTATTGCGTATTTTAGAACTTATAATAGCGGGTTCAGAGTACTTGCTTGGCTGTTTATGACATCAATTTAGTAACAATACTGAAACATTGACGATAAAAATAATTTTATTGAATTAATTAGAAGTTTCCAGAACGGTGATTCCATACTAAATGCACGACATAAAATTACTTACGTTCTGTGAATACTAAGTTCAAATTCTTAGTTTTGTATTGAAATTTGGTATTTGAATTTATTTATTTACGAAATACGTATGTGTTCGCAACGTTTTTGCTGTAGATAAAAAATTTAGTCACGGTTTCAAACATTCTTGAAGCATTTGAAAATAATCTCTATAAAAAATTAACTCTGAGATGTGAACTTGTTATTTTGGTGAAACTTTCTGTGAAATACTTTTACGGAAATATTTATGACTTAAAATATACATTTAAATCATATTTTTCATACTAAGTTTCATTTAACGTATTTTTAATTTCTTGATTTTTCATGATATAAACCTAAGTTTCAATTCATGGCTTAGATGTCATTTAATAGCGAAAACAAAGGACATATTTATTTAAATTTAAAAATCTGGGTAGGAAAATGAGACTCTTTAAACTCAAAATATTTTTCTTTCTGTGTTAAACTCTCAAGTACTACTGTCCTATCCTTTATTTAACATTCATTTATCAAATTTTAATAATAATAATATGTCTTATTTATCCACATCTTATCGACTTATATTAAACAAAAATAAATCAAATTTCTACTAATCTAAGATGCGGTCGTTTTCTGGGTATAAGGCCTTCTCCAACTTTGACATTCATAAGCATGCGTTAAGTCGCATCTAAACTGAATAAATAAATTTTGATTTGATTTGATTTGATTTGAACTTTTTCCACCCTATATTTTTTGTCCCACCCTCATCCAATTTTTCCAGCTCCATCTCTATTGGTCTGCCCTGGTTCTTTTAGGACCAGTCCAAATGTTAATAAATGGTCTAAAAACATACAACCACTGATGTTTTGAGAACTCTTTCTGCTTTGTCAAGTGTCGTTTACAGTACAATACCTTTTGCAGCTGGAAGAAGAGCTCCAAGCAAAGATCTACATGGTGAAAATAGATGAATGTCTGATTGAGAAAGAGCAATGTGAAGACGCGTGTCGGAATGTCTTGACCAAGAATAACGTGCCTCTTTCTGTCTACACCAACACCACGAGCTTTGTAGGAGTATCAGCAAGAGTGGAGTCAGAGTGCACTTGTGACGTTGAAGAGCCACTCGTTTGCTTGAATGGAGGTAAGAGCATCAGAATACTGAGTGCGGTATGAGCCTACGGGATGCAACTTATCTGGTATATGCATGTATGAAGTAATTAAATGACAAAGTTGATATGGGCGGGGAGGTGATATACTTAATAAATATATTTAACAGTTAATCGCGTTTTTTGGAGTCTGCAATTGTTTTTTTTTATATGGTACCTCCGTTTCCGTCGTGGGTTTTCACATATTTGCTTATAATGCAACGACTATATGTTTGGTATGAAAGGTGTAATTAACGTTACGAATAACCACCTTGGGGCCTATAAGTGAACCGCTAGTAAAGCTAAAATGTAATGCTATATAGCTAATACTTCTGAATATTAACACCGTTGATTAAACTACTTTTTGATTAATTAAAATATAATATCTCATGTTCTTTGAATTTTCTATAATTATTATAAGCACGTCAAAAACATTCATATTTTTTACATTTTACTTTACCTGAAGAAAAGAGTATCAATTATTAAAAGGCTGGCGACGTATTCTCGAGGCATCTAGAATAGTGACGGCGGTGTCACATCTAGTACTTGGCTTCCTATTCTATAATTATGTAATTTCTACAACTTATCCTTCACAGGTACACCATTCGCTGACAAATGCGAATGCCCCGAAGGGTGGAATGGTCCGCATTGTGAGCAAACGTCTATTGCCTTCCATGGCAACGGCTGGGCAATGTACCCATCACCCCCAGCGTGTCACGAAGGCCACGTGACCTTGACTGTGACGTCACACTCTAGTAACAGTTTGATCTTCTACCTGGGACCGCTGCGACGTAATCTACTTTTAGATGTGCAAGGTACGTTATTAAATGGCTAAAACATTCTTTAAGGTTTGCTAGGAAGCGATTGCTTTGCGATAAGGCTTTTTAATTTTCGGATAAAAGCTGTTGGTAGCTGGGAAATATTTGATTTTATAATTAATATTAAATAATAGTTTAAGCCTTCAGAAATGTGTGTTTTATAGCTGTAGTATAAGGTTGGATATCTTTGGTCTTTCTAAAACCAAATCAGTAATAATTATCATTTGAAAGAATACTATATAGATATAGTATATATAGAAATTTAAAAACAAAATCAGTTGTGCTATCATTATGTGATTCTTGTCTGAACAATCAGGTCGTTATTACTACACTTTAAAAAAAAACAAGTTTTCAAATCTCTCAAAATACCTATCTTAAATTAAATATCGACTTAAATAAAAAAGCGTATCAATTGTTAAAAGGCCTGCAACGAACTCGCGATCCCTCTGGCATGAAAAGTGTCAGTGGCAGGTTAGCCTCCTGCGCGGTTACTCGCTGTTCTATCAAAAAAACATATCAGTATCTTAATCCAAATAAAAACTATAAATTCCAGTAATATCAGCAGTTATCCAATTTCCGTTACCGATACAGCAGTTTAGACAGTAAACTAGTTTTATTTGGAATCTGTTTCAACAAATGTTGCTATAAATATCGTAAAATGAAAACATATTATAAAGTTTAGTGCAATACGGATTTATGATTGTTATTGCTTTCGTGAAGTTTCTTTTATCTTTATAGTGAATGGGATTAAACGTAAGCTATTTTGAAATATTCTTCGAATTAAGATTACAGATGATTAAAATGGATGAAAGAAACTTTTTATCTTCTATTATTTGCCTTTACTAAGCTTTAACTTATTTTTTATATTATGGCAAATTACGATCTAACCTAATTCACTAATAATGATATTTTAACAAAAGAAGACTGCTTAGAGATCTCTTGATCTTCTACTGCATTTATCATCAAAAGTTTTCCGAGGAGTTGTTTGGACTAATACCTGCAGCTGAGTTTCATCATCGGACGTCAATGCAGAATAGAAAATACCATCCGCATCAACTTGAAGTTCGTAGTTTCGAGTGTCCATGGGCTGTATCACTTAACATCACATGAGACTCCTGCCCTTCTGTAACATTTAAACAAAAATTTGCTCAGGTTTTTTTTAATTTTATTAGCGCGGCGTTCGTCAGAGTTAAAACCCGAGATATTGTTCACTTAGTATTTCAATATATAATCATTTAATATATCAGCATATAATTTAGGCCTCTCAGTAAATAGTATATTTTTGCGGTATTTAAAAATATATCCCTAAACGTTGTTGGTATGGTTCCTGAGCCGTACACATTTAGCACAAATTTCTGACAGAGTTCACGATAAAGCTTTAGATTTAATTTGACAGTTCCCAATACCTATACAATTTTTGCAATAAAGCGTGTAAAAAAACAATACTGACACTTGGCAAGCTCTCCGTTAAAGCAAATATTCTTTAGGCGGTGCCAAATTGGCAATCTTGTGAAGTGAGGCTACTTAACTAGATCGGTTTGATCTAATTTGTGTCGATTGCAACTGCAAATAAAGCTTTCATCGATTTTTCCACTAGCTAATGCATATATTTATTTCTAGACTGATTGTAAATTTATATAGTTTTAAATGTTCTGTATCTATTAAAAATAAATAAAATAAATCAGTGGCGCTACAACCTCATTAGGTCTTGGCCTCAGATTTCTGAATCTGTTTCATGATCATATTTAAATCTAATAGGCAAGTAAGTGATCAGCCTCCAGTGCCTGACACACGTCGTCGACTTTTTGGGTCTAAGACATGTCGGTTTCCTCACAATGTTTTCCTTCACCGTTCGAGCAAATGTTAAATGCGCACATAGAAAGAAAGTCCATTGGTGCATCCATTCAAGCCGGGGATTGAACCTACGACCTCAGGTATGAGAGTCGCACGCTGAAGCCACTAGGCTAACACTACTCTCTGTATATTAAGTTATTTTATTTTTTAAGCAAGCTGCATTGCTTTTACTTTTAAAAATATTTTAATGACAACACGTTTCGATATAAAAAGTGTTTTGACACTTTTCATACCAGGAATTGAATTTACAGAGTATTTATGGACATCACGGGATCACCTAAATTAATTCAAAGTGCCATAAGGATCATTCACAATATCCCTTGCATCTACAATTTTAGTATCTAGAATTGGTTTTACTCGAGTAATAAAAACTTTTGTCACGTAAACGAAAGCGAATTTAGTAAATGTTATTTTATTTTTACTACTTGAATAAGCTGTCTGAAGCAATAACATTTCTGTTTTATTCTTTCCTCGGTCAATGTTTATAAAGGAAGAAAAATACAATTGAACATGAAATTCCAGAATAAATCGCCTAAATCAATCTTACATCCACCAAAATTCTGTGGTTATATCAGCTACGTATTTATTAGCTCTGCTACAAATGGCTCATATAATACAAATATGTATGACACGATTTATTTAGTTTCCATCACTAACTTTGTCCTAGATCGTACTGTAAAGATAAACAAATTCCAATACACGGACGTTGAACACAAAAAGAATGCTTCAATTCAAACCAGTACTTCCAGAGATTATCGCGTTCAAGCTATATTCTCGAAAAATTGCACTTTCATGTTACTGCCTGCTAGGCTCGTAATCATCCTTTGTTTCCCGTTCCTCACATCAACACCAGCTATGTTTATTTTTGTATCGCGCAGCGAGTACATACAACCACCACTGTTCAAGCCTTGACTTGTTAAAGCTATCGCGGAATATACTAAACGCGGAGTATTAAGAATATCAGAAGAAAATTAGTGTGATGTGAACCTTTTTGTATATATTATGTATTCCGTCTTTGTCTATATGTATAGTATCATTATTTTTATGTTGCATGTAGTATCACGAAATAAATAAATAAGCAATAGTTATCTTCGAAATGTTTTTTTAGAGAATAGGGGGCAAACGGGCAAGAGGTACTTAAGCGAAACCGCCGCCTATGGATACTCTCAATGCCAGAGGGCTCCCTAGTGCGTTGCCGGCCTTTTAAGAGTTGATGGACAGTGTAGATTTGAAATACGATTTTTAGTATACAATCAATATTGCAAGTATGCAACCTACAATATACTCGTACTACAAAAACTTATTAAACTACACTTTCTTACGGCTACGCTAGTGGATAATGATTTTTTAATGATTTCGTAACGACTGACAGTCGCGTGCTATGATTTATGAGCATTCGCGTGATAGAACCTTATAAATATTATCAATAGTTACTACGAGCGTATTGTCTATTAATTCTTTAAATAGACGCAATCGTGATGTATTAGGAACGATTTTGATAAACACTATATGAACTGAATTTAGTTATATTTCTACATATATGGATCATTTTGGACAAGTCAGCTCAACCAACCCATATTTATGCCGTAAATATAACTCAAGAGCTGCGAGACCAAGGCGATCGAATTAGCTTAAATCACTCACAAAATGGCATCAAAAAATACTCTTGACCCATGAATGTTTTTATCTGTCTGTCAACTGTCAAAAAGAAGTTTTTTTATTACAATCGTATGCCAATAACAAAGTTAAATTTCAATTCGATTTTCAAATCCCCTCATAAATTTAAGCCAAAAGCTTTAAGAAAGCTCCAGTTCTGAACTTAATATAAAGCTAAGTAGTAAATTCAAAGGGTAAGGTTGCTGACCTAATCTCCTATTCTTGAGCATAAATAATTTAACGCCTCTTTAAGGCTCTAGTTTTCCCTCTTTGACATTTTCGCTAAGATTTATCGCTTAAAATATATTATTTTCGTTAGAGCTTTGAATAGAAGGTTGTTGTCATATATAACTTATTATTATTATTAGTTATGTTACGTTGTATATATAGAACGCCTTAGTACGTCGGTTGTATGCAGAATTGTGGTAAATAAAATAGTTATAATTGAAGCATCACATTAAGGGTCTATTTCACAATGTCCGGATAAGTTCCAAATAAGCTATTTATTACTTATTGGTAGGATAAACAGTATTGTTGCGTTTCATGACTGTCAGATAGCGCTATTCGTCATGAAACTCAAAGTTTCTTATTCGGAACTTTTATCTTCCAAATAATTTATGTGTTGCATAGCTATTTGGTACATTCATACATTGTGAAACAGACCCTAAAAATACCGATTTAACGCGAACTTTAAGATTTCGACACCAGTTTGGGATACATCAAAGAGCTCAGGACTGTTGAAATCAAGCTTTGTGTAATTACTTTATTAAAGCACAGCACATATTAAGGTCTAATGTTTCGGACATTCGACCTTAAAAGGTGTAAACATGCCTATGTAATCTTTCATCGTATGTGCTGCGAAAACTATTGAATATAGAGCAAAAAAATGTTCCACTAAATTAAAGAACACATTTACAAAAAAAAAAAAATTACCACCCGGGCATTATAATACAGTCATATTTCAATAAAGTCTTAATTTTGTTTGAATACATACTTATTACTTTAATATAAAATATAATTTTAATAACTTCTATAATACTTAATAAACGTAAATGTTGCTTCACGCCCGGCTTTCATGTATACTAGGAAACGTTATATTACTCTTATTATACCAACGGCGGTACTATACAGAATTTCCAAAAATATTGTATGCAAAAGAACTTTTCAGAATAATATTTGATTGTAATTTTAAATAAAAAGCCAATATTGTGAAATTCCTATGTGTACGTAATACATACAAAATATTTACTAATTTTAAAACTTTTAGCTATAAAGACATCATTTTGTCATGAAAATTTACCAAAGAGGATGATTTAGTAAATATCAAATAATTATTATAATAATTTATTTACATAGCCTGTCTATTGAATAAAACATGTATACCATTTGGATGTATTGTTAACTGTATTTATCTTGTGACTTTCAGTTACATGTATTTAAATTTAAAACTTAATGGAATAAATTAAATTAAAAGAATAATATAACGAAACTACTATATGGAAATTGTTTTCTTTTTTACAACAAACTCCCAAGCGAAATTAGAGAATTATCACTAAAATAAGTTCAAAGCCCTCGTTAAAAGTAAATTAATTAATAAAGCCTTTTATAAATGTGACGAATACTTAAATGATCCTAATCCTTGGGATTGATTTGCTCCAGTTCAAACAATTTGTATTAAAAACTTGGCGATTGAAAGGAGTGGCGGAAAGTTTCTTGCCAGTTCTTCTTACCCGCTCTACGCTCTTCACTTGCGAACTGGTTGTAAATGTAAATTTACAATTAATTTCATTTGCTTTTTTTGACGTTCATAAGTGTACATGTTTATCTATATGAACAAAGATATTTTTCAGTTTGAGTTTGAAAAAGTTATAAGTTTATCTTATACGAACTTATGGGTTATTGACTGGTTAGTACAAGTACAATAATGATAATATTGTAGTTTAAAACCATTCAAATTTAATAACTCTTAAAAATAGAATATTTTTATAATCATGTCGATGCCCAAAAATCATTTCGTTATGTCTAGTGGGAATCCAATATCGATCCAGGCTATCAACCGCTTTGGTCCTCCCCTTAATCATTCCGAACTGTTACATTGTTTACATAGACCCCTTTAATACCGATAGAAACACCTTCATAATTATTACTTCATTATTTGTTGGTTAAGGCGGTGGAGTTTGTTTGTTTGTAATTAATATTCGTCGAAAGATAACACTGGCAAACAATTGATGTTTCGTGCCGTGAAACGTTGTCTTAACCCCACTTGACGTATCGAAATTTAATTATACGATGAACTTTGTTCGCGCTCTAATTATCGTAATTTCCATTAAGACTTAAATGTTTTAAGTCGATTAAGAATTTTACAAAGATATGCGTTTAGGATAACTAATCGCTTTGTTATTGTCTCACTAGCCGTACCAATAAATACTATTAAAACAACTTGAAACTTTACTAACGTGGGAACGTTAAACGAAGAGTAAAATGACAAAGCGCGTCATTGGTCAATAGAATTTATCTAGACCAATCACGGTGATTCGAGCTTTCCACTCGACCAATCAAAATCAAGCGAATTAACAGCGTTTATTGTTTCCTTTCGAAATCCTTAATCCAAGCCATAAAGACAAAAACTTTATTTATTTATTATAAAATAAAACTGAAGTGCTACCTTCTTAACGCTTTAAAGAATTTAACTAAATTTACGCTCTTGGAAATGCATGCAAATGTAAATGTAGTAGTATAATATAGTATCATGAAAATATTATGTAAACATGAGCGCAGTCAATTTTCTTTTACATCCCATACTACTTAAAGTGCAATAAGCAAAGTTTCAGCTTGAATTTGAGCCAAATACAGCAGCTAAAGCTTCGCACATAATCGCTGCGGTTCTTAATAGCACTTGTAGCATTATAAGCTGCACCTAATTCGAATAACATTAGCTTTATAACACCCAGCAAAGTGTGACCACAGAAATCTAATTGTAAGCCTTTGTTTAAACATTAATGAAGGTATGATTCAAGTTTTATTTGTGTTATTTTATACAAAATTAAACGTCGAAATTAAAAGTCGTAAGTGTTATATGTTGTATACAGCTAATAGCCAGTATTATAATTTTTTCTATTGATATCTCTTGTTTATTGAGTACCTATTTACTTAGTATTTTTGAATATTTTTATTTATGAAAATATGTAACAATTTTAGTATAAGTATATTTAAAATATATATTTTGGTTTTATATTTTAAAATAATACAAACAAAACGTACCAAGTAAAATGCAAAATAAGGCTCCTGTAGAGTGAGCCACGCAAGATAGTATTCGTAGTTGAAACCCAGTTCGTATAAATTTGTAAAATTTACCATAACATTTGTTATTCTAACATATATTTCTGTATCTTTGAGCACTATTATTTAAAGTCTTACCTTATGAAATTTATCATTGAAATTATACAATACCTAATTACGTTGAATACTTTGTCCCTGATATATTGCACCAGATCGTAAAGATTTCATTATATACACTAAACTTCGAGCGAAGTCAACGCCTTTCTATAAATATGTATATAACAGTGCCATGTAAATGGTGTATACACACATATATATTATGTATTGCCCTCAGATATTTGCATCCGCATTTTTTTTTAATCAACCTGTCTTGTAGTGTTTGCGTCTAAGAACTGCCGGTATCCTTCCGATGTTATCCTAACACTAGCTCGGAGCCTTCTACCTTGTATAATTGTAACAATGTACTTTTGTTTCAGACTTCATGTCGTTGGAGCTTGTCGACGGATATCCAATCTTACTTGTCGACTACGGTTCCGGTACTACCAAACTAAACAACAGCGTGGTGCACGTGGCAGATGGCAAGCCGCATTTAATAGAAATAGTTCTAATGAAGAGCTCCATTGAAATGTTTGTGGATAGATGCAAATTATCGACGTGTATGAGTTTGGCGGCACCGATTGCGCCTAGGCAAATTTTGAACGGTAAGTTTTTTTAATATAGGTTTTGATGAAAAAGGTTTACAAAAATTATATCAATTATTTAAAATACGTATAAGCTGATAAAGAAAAGTAATGTTAAAATGCAAAAGAGCAGTCAATAAATAATTGTATGAAATTTAAGCAGCGTTCTAAAACGAATGTACTACTGGGTTTTAACGTACGACTCCAGAGTTGAGAATCTTACGCTAACCATTATGTCATTACTCTCAACGTATACATAACAATATTATGATAATGAAATGTAATAAATCATTAATTAATACTTCTCATATATAATTCAAGATAAAGGGATTCTGTGGTATAGACTACCGTATCATTTATTATTAAATAAACATGTTCCAAGTAAAATATATTTAACAATTGTTCACAGTGAATGGTCCGCTGCAGCTAGGTGGCGCTAGTATCGACCTGCAAGACCTAGCTCGCTCGTTCGGTTGGCAGCACGTACCAACGAACCAACACTTTATGGGCTGCATCAGTAATTTTACGTACAACGATTTTGTAAGTGTTTTTAACATTTATCTACGTTAAGTGTATTATTTTTTTATGCTTTTTCAACATTCTATACATTGGTGAGTTATTTATATCTTATTCATACCTGTCTTTTAGTTAACTAAATGAACTGTTTAGTAAATAGTCAATTATAAGTATTGTCTTTTATTAACATAACTATTACACATTTGAAGAAAAACACTTTTTTACGTATTAAAGTTATATATATTGTATTTAAACTAATAATTACATCTTTTTAACTACATCTTTTAGACGATACCTACTCCGGGGGAATAAATACAGATAATACTACTTTTTCTACAGCTGCGAATTACAATACAATAATACATAACTTTAATCCGTAAAAAAGTCAGTTATTAATTATTTTAGTAGGCTAAGATTTGTATAAGAACTATAAGACTTACGTCGACAAAACTAATATGAGGCGATTTCCTCAACTGCCGGCCAATATCAGCGAACTAAAACATCGCTAGCAGAGGCCCGAACTGATTAATTTCCACATTTCTAAGGAGAGGATCGCCACGAACTATCAAAAATAAATATAAAAATGCAAAATATATGTCCACGATCGGTAAAAAAATGTTACAAAACTTGTACGTTAATTATCGATAAGACCGCAATGCTAGTGAGATAATTATTCGCCGTTAAATCTTGTATAGTAGAAACTATACGATAAACGATCGACCCCTTTTGTAAATGAAAATAACGACTAGTCGTTAGTTCTAGAACTACAGTAGCAATATAGTGTAATATATTGGGACAGCTTTTATAGATTATTTAAAAGTAAGCTATCTCGGTGGATTTCCCTAAAGCACTTTGCAAATAGTTTTCACTAAAAGATTGTTTTCTATTCATCCGAAACTGGAGTTGGCTAACAAAACTTTGAAATTAATAAAAGGTTTTTCCAATAAGTAACTAAACTTAGCAGTTAAGTTTCACGGTCCATTAAATCATGTGTAATGACAGTATGATTATATACCAAAATCATTAATCAGGTGAAACGGAACTATACATTAAAAAAATTAGCAATGAGTCTGTTAACGATGATTCATCTCTTATATTTTGATAAGATAATTGTAGATGTGGAAACCAGAACTAAACAGTGAAAAATTAAAATATTAAATTGTCTGTGTACATAGTTGAAATCTTTTAAAATGTTTTTATGTGCGGAAAAAACAAAAGTCTGTTTCAGAAACTAATAAATATCTACATAACCATTTTTTTCCTCAGATGTACAACCTGGGCAGACCATCAGTAGAGGTGAATGCGGACCCTGGATGCCAGAAGAGCGTATTCACTGCTGTCACGTTTGGAATCGACACCAATTTCCTCGTCGCTATACTTGTGTGCATAGCCATATTAGTCAGTAAGTACAAAAATATTGTACTGCGTGAACATTCCATAAATTAATCCAATTATTTTTATTGGATTTTATATTTTTTTGTCTTCCTTTCTATGTTGACGATTAGTAATTTCACAGTTTATGCATTTACTTATTCCTTATTAATTGTTGCATAAGTTCCTTAGCCCAAATTTTAGTTTTAATAAACTGATAACTTTTCGAGTCTCCATACAAAGTACGAATCCAAACAAAATGTTGCTTCGTCGGAAACGAATCTTGGTTTTTATAATAAATTCTTTAAATCTTACAAATGCCATTAACATTGCACTGAAATAATAGCCTTTCTTTTTCTTAGTTCTCCTCCTGGCGGTGGTAGTCCACAGACGTCGAGCTGATGCATGGGCAGAAAAGGAACTAGATGATATAAGAGAGAACATAATAGCATATGAGGATGAAGGTGGTGGTGAAGGAGACGCAGGATATGACCTGCATGTGCTTCGGCAGATGTACGATGGTCCACCTCCAGATACCGATGTGGCCTTTTTACAGGCGCCTGGTAAGTTTTTAGTAAGAGAGAAACTAAAGAGTTTCACCAGCATAGTTCTTTAGAAAAACAGTGGCGCTACAACATTTTAAGTATGTGCCTAAGATTTCTGTTTCTGTTACGTGATCATTTCTCTTATATTATAGATAAGTGAGTTAATGAGAGTACTTAGTCAAGCTCTTAAATTATAATAATCAAGTAAAACATGTAACTTTTGTAAGTAACAATTAAAAATCCTAAAGATAGAAACACGGACAGAACGTACGGACAACACACATATTATAGAGTATTAAACAAAACTATAAAAATCGCCCATTACTTTTTATAATGAGGTGAAGGAACTTTTGTCTCACATAACTTTTGTAACCAGGTATGGTAGGCGCAGCGCCGGATATTTCCGGCTTCCTAGACGACAAGAAATCCGTCCTAGACCGCGACCCCGAGATCACTCCCTATGATGACGTCAGGCATTACGCGTACGAGGGAGATGGCAACACTAGCGGCTCTCTCTCATCATTGGCTAGCTGTAAGTTTTTTTCTTTATATTAATTACTATCTTCGCCAATTAATCGGGTATAAACGCCCAGAAATTAGCGATATAAGAAAACTAATTTTGATATTGATGCCAAGCCTTATATCGCCTTTGATATAAATCTCGCGGTAGTCTCGCTGACCACGCCACATCACCTGAAACGTCGAGTAGCCTACAAATTCGCGATGACATGAAAATATTTATATCGTTAAATCATTACGACCCAAATTTTATTGTGCAATATTTTTTTTATTTTGTATAGTTTTTTTTATTTACATATTCCTGTGGTAGATCCTTTAAATACGTTTTGGCAAATGATTATCTCGGGTACAGTTAGGAAATGATTTAGAAACGTGACATTGCGGAGTTTCATTTCCGTGTGTCATTACAGAAGTACAGTCAGACACTGTAAATCTTGTTTCGGAATACAATTATACAAAATGAAATGTATTGATTTCTTTTTGTGTCACACCTGCCATAGTTAGACGTATAATATACGGTGTCACTTTCTTTGGCCCGCCGCCGAGTTGCACATGCCAAAAACGATTTACAGTAAGTGTGCATTTTGGCACTATGACTCATTGCTATTAAGATTAATCGTAAGTGAACATTTTTTTCATTGCATTTTAATGGAGAACCGAAGGTTTTAGATTCGAGTAAAAATATTTGTGTTTAGTGGTTACCTGGAAGACACCGCTTAAAACTGATAAGGCCGCCAGTTGCCCTCCTTTTCAATTAATCATGACAAATATATTTAAATTTATGTATGTAATGAAGTGTTAATAAATGAATATTTTTTTAAAAAAGCGTTCGCGTGGAAGATCTAAAACTGGAAACCATACAAAAACTTCAAGAACTCTACGAATACTTTTTAAACTACCATGTATGTGCGCAAGCCGCTTCAGCAATAACAACCGCGGAAAAAGTTGGAGTAATTCAAAATAGTCGTGTTTTATTAACTTCTCAATGATTACAGTAATTGATGCCATTTCACTACGTACCGATTTAATGAGCCAAATGACGTGCGATACGAAAAACGAATAATTAACGAACATTCTCTGCGTTTTATATTCTGTTGGTTGCCTCAAAACATTCATGGATGATCAATGATTTCGGTACATTGTGGATTATATCGTCCTTTTGATATAATTAAAAAACATGGCTTATTGTTACTGTGATTTAACGTCAATTAATTATAATATGTTAACATATTTTTGGTATTTTCTAGCAAATATACTCGTTCGTTCATAAGTTACCTAGCCGATTGTTTTTAGAATTTACTTAAATAAATACTACAAAACCCTTACGAAGCTTCTTTTCTCACATATATTATCTCCACAGGTACCGATGATGAAGACCTAAAGTTCAACTATCTATCAACATTCGGGCCGCGGTTCCGCAAACTAGCAGACATGTATGGTGATTCGGATGACGAGAGAGCGCCCCATGAGGAGTCCTGGTGCTAGCATAACGCTTGGCTCGTGTAGCCACACCAAGTCACCTTTGTATAGGCGTTCTTGACTATCTGGGTTTTTGGTCAGTGTGTTGTGAGTGACCCCACCGTAAGTGACTTTGTGATTACGAATTGTGGCGTTTAGTGCTTAATGAAGACGCGGGTAGAATTGTAATGTCCAATGTTTTGGACAAATACTTTCTGTATTTTTCTTTATTGTATTTAACGAGTATCTACTGCTCTCTAAGGTTTTGATGAATTAAAAAAAATCTATTTAAAAGCTGATGTACATAATTCCTGGAGAACCCAATAAAACACAAATAGATTTCATTCTTGCGAATTTAATTTATGCAGGTAGTGCAGTATCTACCCGCATCTATGTCAATCGCTTGTGTATTACAATGAACATATTTTCTAAGATGGCGAAAATTCCTAGTGAATTAGAACAATTTAAAACGAAATGTGTAAAATAGTTAGCATTTTTCGATGTTAATATGTTTTAAGAATTGACTGATTTGTATCGTTGTTTAGGCATCGTTGTAGAAATGCCTAAATTACTTCTTGTATGTAATTTTATAAATAACACTTAAGGAAAATACTTATAATCTAAATTAAGTTAGATTACTGCATTTTTTGTATGGTTGTAAATTATTCGAAAAACGTAGTTTTCATAGTATTATTAAGTGACATTTATGACAGCAATTATAGTTATATTTAAGTGCCATTGATTTCAATTCTATGTATTTTGTTTGCAAAGAAGTTGCCAGCGAAAAAAATGGTGATATATCCCGCCCATTTTCGATTTTGTTTTATACTTTAGTTTTTAAGTATGTATTTTTTTTTACTTTTTGATGTCGATTGGTTTAGTTAGCTATCCAGCGTTTATGTTGTAACGATATCGTCCAGTTATTAATATGGTGCATTCGAAATAAATGTTTAAAATTAAAATTTTAGTTTCTTGTCGAAAACCTTTTCGTGTTAAAATGAATGAACGGTAATAATTAATTGAAGTTAGACCTATGTAAATATGTAAATTAAATCCTTATTCATACGTATGCATAAGTAATTTTTATATGACTACAATACAGGTATCCCAAGATCATTGCTAAAATGTAAATACTCTAATAATTGTTATTACATAGAAATTTACGCTATTATTAATGAAGTAGAACCTTTTTTTTATAACTGTCTAAGAAACAGTAGGACGATTCTGAAAACTAGCTGAATTCAAACAATGGAAAACAAGAATTAACTTTTTCCACCTCTATAGTTTGTAGAACAGGCTTTATCGTTCCGCTGGATAAGGTGACTTCGATTTCAGAATACAGTTTCTTAGTTCATCACTGTCATTTGTTTTTATTACTTGCATTGGACTTGGGACACCATGTAAGAGGCGATTATACAAGGTGTCTTATAATTATGCATATCAACGAAGTGTTATATTCACTAGTATAACTTCTACATCTCTTGGTGTCTAGGATCTATCCATTATAACATTCCTAAAATATAATGCTTTACCGAATTCCATTAATGTCATTAGTTTAGTATTAAGTACTATCAATCTTAGACAGATCTTCACAGTTTCGAAGTAAATAGAACCGATTCTGAATTTCTTCTTTGTTGACAATCGCGTTCACATTTTTCCATATTATTAAATATAAACAAATCACTATTATACTATGTATTTTGTGTCGTTCTTGTTAACATCTCAAAACAAGTTTTATTAATTTGCGTAAAACCCGTAAAGTGAAGACGTATAGTTTAAAGAAAAATCTTTCAAATCCTTTTGCAATATTGGTAAAGTGACCAAGCAGCGAATTCGTAGGATATTTTGTGGCAGCGTTTTATTGTTTATCTGTACAACGTGACTTTTTCTATGGATTTCAAATGCAATCGTTTAGTGAAATTTTCGCCTGCAGTACCTTTTTAGTAAAACTTATACCTTGCAGCTGTATTTACTGTAATAAAATTTTTGGGTCATACCTTTCCGTCATTAATATTTTTGATTTATTCTGTCCACATAGACTAAAATAGCTATCAAAATAAATAGTTAAGCGAAACACTTAAGAGCTTCTAAAAGTCTAGCTAAGTTATAGTATTAGTTCTTAATTTTTTATGTTATTACTATGGTTTGTCAAAAGTCCTAAGCGACCTCTGTAGCAATATTTTATGAAAATATTGACAGCCCGGTTCCCGCTTATTTTGACATTGACAGTTCGATGTATCTTTAGTAAAAACGATCTCGTATTGTCAAGTTAAATACCATAACGTAGTTTTATTTTTTAATTAGTGCTTTTTTTAATGTATCCATTATTTTGCGTACAAATAGTTTGTAATATTAATATAGCTGTAAGTAATGTTTCTAATTCCTACATTCCAAAACCAAGTTCGATGTTGATGTATTTTAATATAATCGGAGCAATTATTCGTACTTAGAAATTTGAGGGGTCATTCAATATGTATATATGATCACCACTGATTGTGATTAAAACCACTGCCATGAAAATTTTTAAGGTAATACAAAGTTATGGTCTTGTATTAAAACCTGAATAACACAATGGTTCAAATTTAATTTAAAACTATTTTTTTCTTATTTAAGTTTACTTTTTTAAAGTCAAAATAGGGGTCACCTATGTTGCAAATTTTAGTACTGCGCGTAGCCGACAGAGGCGCTGTCACGTTTTCACTACAAATATTTTTACATTGGCGTATGCGTTTATATAATTATTCCCTTATTTATCACAGTATTAAGCGTTTAATACTATCGATATTCACATGTTATCACATGACTGTCGTTAAAGTGTTAAATTTTTTTTATCAGTAATAGTTTTTTTTAGTATGAGACCATGCTGTTAAATTTGTTCTAAGTGACAAATGTACCTAGTGTGTTTTTAGGTATAAACGATGTGCATATTGATGTATTGTCTGTGGAACATTTATATTAAATAATTGCGGTAATTTGTAAATAATTACTGCGCATGCGGTGTTGTCTCTGGTTATACGATTATTTGTAACTATAATTGCCCTGTATAAACTGTACGGGTTGTGATTGACCCCATGTTTTGTTTACGCAAATAGGCAACGAACAAATTATAAATTTATAATAGACAGCTGTAAAAGTTTACCTATTAAGACTACATATAAAGGGTAATTCTAAATTCAAACCTGAATTATATCAATTTATATAGGAGATTAAGCATTTTCTTTACGAAGCATTGTTACATTTCAAAGCTTGCAGAGTCGAATTTGCTAGCATTTGATCCTCATAAATATTCACATTGTACATCTTGCTTTGTATGTTGAAGCTACTGGGGAAAGGTCAAGACGCTACTCGGGTCTTTGAGATTGATATTATAGTGCAAAATTACGAATTCTTGTTTATTTTATTCAATAACGTTCGTACATTTTATTTGATTAACATTGAATCATTAATAAATTTTGAATTGCGTGCAATGCGGTTATATTACACAGAATATGTCCCGTAGATAAGTGTGTTCCCCACAAATATTGTGTTCTGTAAAAACAATAAGTATTATAAATTCACATACACAATAATTCGTATAATCAGAAGCAAAATATGATGGGTTCGAATGTGTGAAAAAGAATGTAAAGGAGAGTATTTTGTGCGTAGGCTAAAACAGAAGAGTCCGACTGAAGATTGTCATATTATATTAATTAGTTAAGGACCTATAATTTTTAAATTGTTTATATAGAAATAAAAATATTCAATTCAGCATTGAAATAAAGTGATGATATTGAGAACTTAGTTTATTATTGACGTAACCATATAATATTTAAATTTTCATTTGCATTGTAAGCTGAACAATGTTCAACAAAATATGTGGTTAAAATATGAAAATTAACTTCAAATACAAACAAGTTTAGTCCCAAATCGCAGACACAATGCAATAGCATGGGTAAACCACTCAAAATTTCAGTGAACTAAGCTGTTAAACGCAACAACCCCAAACTTTATTATATTTGGGGCAGAACTGAAATATTGTCACCTAAAACTAGTTCGGACCCAACAAATTAAGATATTTTATGTCGTATTATGAGTTTTAAATTATGAAGAAACTTTGTCTAAACAGATTTAACTCTGTTTTTAATCAATTCGAGCACCACAAAGTTTGTAAGTGTAGCTATGTGGGGTCACTCTGCATCTTCTACCGCATTTACCAGAGAGTGTTCAGAGGAGTTGTTCGGACGTCGAGGCCGGATACGAAATTCCACCCGTATCACCTCGACGTCCGCCGTTCCACAACTGCGCGTTTTGTAAGATAGTTTTTTCTGTGTACCACCACTTTGTGGAACCAGCAGCCCACTGAAGTATTTCCGAACCAATTCGACTTAGGGTCCTTCAAGAAAAGAGCGTACCAATTCTTAAAAGGCCCGCAATGCACTCGCGAGTTTCTGGCATTGAGAGTGTCAATGGGCGACGGCATCTCTTAACATCAGCTGAGCCCCCTGTTCTATATAAAAAAAGTGCCTCACCAGTGTTTGCTACACTGGTTAACGCAATGATTTCCATATCTACTCTAATCCTATGGGAATTGTTCTCTAAAACAAAGTAATGGAGCCGCGTATCCCTTCAATTTAACCTGTGGTAAATACGAAATAAAAAAGGTAATTTAGTTTATCCTAACCGTAACCCAACGAAGCGTATTGCAACATTTTAAACACAAAACTAAGGAAAGTTCCATAAAATATACTGCACATTGTTTACTGTGGTGGGAGTGAGCCGTTCTGTGCAATGATCCGTGAAAAGTGGTGTACGCGACTTAGCCAGGGATTTGGTCAAAATTGGCATCGCGCCAACCTTATTCCATGAAAAATGATTTTTTTGTGATTCACTCGGCAGTGCGGCGTTTGTGAGGTTTTAAAATCCATTAGCTTCCTCGAATTAGGTACGTAGCTCCTTTGATCAAAGGAAATTTTAAATTATTGGCCTGGTATTGGCTTTCTTTTTATCTTTAGATTTATTTTTAAATGCTAAAAAGTATAATCGGCTTTTTGTTTGGAAACCAAAGGCGCCATACAAATTTTAGCACTCATATGACACTGATTCGAAAAATACATTAGTGTTACGGAGATATATGTATTGCGAAATCACAATTTACTCAAGTCAAAATCATAACATAATTAAGTTTGATCAGCCAGACTAATTTGTGTCCAAAGACAAAATCGTCTGGGATTCTGAAAGCTGATCAGTTTGATTAGTTTCGAATCCTTTTATGTAACTATGAGATTGCTTGTGAGCGAACAGAGAAAACATTTTCGCACACAGTTACATACATAAAGCAAAAGTCTTTGATCGAATTTTGTATTTTGAGCCTCTGCATTTTATTTTATTTTTTTTAATTTCGAGTAGGTATTAATTACTATTTTCACGTGGCAGATCAGTGTTAATCAGCATTCGTTTTTGATGATGATGGAAATATGTAAGAGCTATCATTGCTTTTCTTCCACTGCCCTTGTCAGGATAATAGAACGCTTAAAATAACATTACCATAGTGTAACAATACTTTTTGTGAAGCGCCTAAAAGTTTGCAAGCAAAACAAAAGCCATTCAAAAGCAAATTCCGAGCCATTACGTCTCCAAAATAGCTGAGGCACTTGTCCGATAGTTTAGTTTGTTCCTCCCTCGGGCCATATTCTAGTTTACGCGTATGCAAATAATCTTAGCTACGCATAACGTACGCCGAGATAATGATACTTTATACCGTGAATTTATGCTCATAGAGCCGTTATTTAATCGAGTCTCGTAAAATAGCCTTTATCAGGCCTGAATACGGGCGGTAGTTATATCACGATATGTTGATAAAAATCCTATATTACTAGTGGTTTTATCGATCGATTATAATAAAATCAGGTTTATTTTATTTGCGTTTGCTTTTGTTTATACATAGCACTGAAATAATTTTAATGTCTAAACTTACACAATTTATTATATAAGTAAATTATTTTTGAGAATTTTACAAAAAAATTCGCTTACTTGATCGAATTAAATTGTAGACAAAAATAATTTTTACTTACTGTACTTAGGACACTAATATAATATATAATATAAAATAATTATAAAAAGAATAATTTATTTCAAAAAATAGTGTTTGTTATAGGTTATATTCGTACAGGCTACTAATTACAAGTAAAGGCGGGTTATGGGTCAAACTTATTGACAAAACAAAAATCAGTGGCGCTACAACCTCTTTAGGTCTTGGCCTCAGATTTCTGAATCCGTTTCATGATCATTTTTAAATCTAAAAGGCGACTTTTTGGATCTAAGACATATCGGTTTCCTCACGATGTTTTCCTTCACCGTTCGAGCAAATGTTAAATGCCCACATAGAAAGAAAGTCCATGGGTGCACAGCCGGGGATCGAACCTACGACCTCAGGTATGAGAGTCGCACGCTGAAGCCACTAGGCCAACACTGCTCTTACACTTAAACTTATTGACAAGTAATGCAAATATCAGGATACCAATACATTCTCAAAGATCTTGAAAGTAAAAAAAAGAAACTCAGCTTAATCGAGGTACCTCCATTCCGTGTGTATTTCATAAATATTCAGTGAAATAAACATGTGTTCAACTCGAAAATCGTATCTAGAACAATTGGGGTGCCGGCTTAACAGCTGCGCCTTGACCATTGTCATTTACATATTCGAATTCTACATATTTTTTGCAACTTAATATTAAAATTATACATTTTAACACTCCCTCTCAGTAGTCTTCAAGAACCTAAAAATTGTTAAGACTCACGGCTGATAAACAATAATTTGCATATATTTATAATAATATGTAATAAATTAGAGCAGTGTTGGTCTAGTGGCTTCAGCGTGCGACTCTCTTACCTGAGGTCGTAGGTTCGATCCCCGGCTGTGCACCAATGGACTTTCTATGTGCGCATTTAACATTTGCTCAAACGGTGAAGGAAAAACATCGTGAGTAAACTGACATGTCTTAGACTCACAAAGACGTCGACGTTTGTCAGGCACTGGAGGCTGATCACCTACTTGCCTACTAGATTTATCATGTAACACTCTGTAACAGATTCAGAAATCTGAGGACAGGACCTAATGAGGTTGTAGCGTCACTGATTTATTTATTTTATTTATAATAATATACGTATAAGACAGGTTGCTATTCACACCTGAACCATAACTAATAAAGTGGATGGAGATGCAGCATTTCTTCATCGAACCACTACACCTCGGAACGTGGGTGCTTTCTACTTGAGGGTGTCAAGACGAGGCACTGACGGAACACCGGCTGCACGCTATCAAGCTGTTAATCAACCTTTCAAATACAATACAAAAATAATAATGCGTCTTTGACTTTCAGATTCGACATGTTTAAATACTTTTTAACAAAACAAACAAACAAAAAAATTCATTTATTCATATAGGTAACAATGTACACTTATGAACGTCAAATAAAGAAAAGAAATATACATAAAATGATTCTAATTTTACATTTACTGCCAGTTCTCAAATCAAGGGCGTAGAACGGAAGAGAAGAACTGGCAATAAACTCTCCGCCACTCTTTTTAATCGCCAAGTTTTTTTTACACAATGTTTGTAAGGAGCTGCAACCATTGCACCATGTTCCATATGACATCGAGTAACAAAGAATAAAAAAATAAATTAAAAACAAAGATTTGTCCTCTATCAGCAGGAGGCATGGTGAAATAGGAGCACGCACTTACATACTCGTGAGAACAACACGCAAATACGTGGTATAAACAATTAATATCGCCGCATACACAAATTAAATAAATTAATAACTAAACACTAATATATTTTAACGTGCCGATATTTTGAGTATTTTTAATCAGATGACTGATATTTAATGACTGTCCCAGATACACATATATAAACAGCATATACACTGCTAAGATTAAAATCCAGATAAAAGGTAGTTTAAGCTTAGAAAAACGTTTGCAGTACCAATATCATACAATATAAACTTACCGGTTTTATGAATCTTCGGACCGTCTTTTTCTCAATTAAGTTTATCCGAGTGCCGACAAAGGGCAATGATTATAACGGTAAATCCCCTAATTAAAAGTTAAATCCCTCAGGAAGTTCAGACTGAGTAATGCCTTAAATATTCTTGTCGACGCTGAAGACAAGTTTTAAATAATGTTATATAACTATATTTTTTGTAAAAATGTTAAGAAAAAGGATATATCTTTTTATATTGATAAAATTTTTGATAAAATGAATTGATTAATCTATGCGTTACTCATTTAGTATCTATTCTAGTCTAATATTGTTAATCTGCATACATTTTCGTGATTTTCACCTTGGAGTACACTGACATCTGATTATATAAATAACAAATTGGATTATTATCTCCGCTAGAAATAATTTTCTGCCCTGCATCTTGGAGATTTAAATCTTTATCAAGGACTGGCTGTGGTCATACACGCTGATAGTTTTCGATATCGATTTTTGTGTTTCGAGATTTAAATGCCACAGATATACAAAAATAGGCTCCTTAATCTGTACAAATAACTTGTGTATTTTATTTTGTTCATAGAAAAAACGACGTTCGTATGAAAATAAATTGTGATTTTATTTTAATACGAGGTGTCCAAACTGTAGATTCGATAATCCATTGTACAATTTAATCCGATTTGCAGTGTTTGATTAATGAATTTATGGTTGTTATTATTAAATTTATTTTCACTCAAAAGAATTTAAGCTAGCCACTACTTGATTGACAATTTTGAAAACGCATGATTTCCAGGATATTTCTAATCTTGTTTGCTTGGCCTAGTTCTAAACGATTAGTTTTGTATGATTTATTCAGTAGTATGACATAATAGAGTTAGGGCGATGTGTCTGACATGCGAATTTTGGCAGGAGCTTCGGCCCCTAAACACTGGTTTTTGTGTGAAAAAAATACGACTAAATTAAAAAAAAGATAGAGCAGTGTTGGCCTAGTGGCTTCAGCGTGCGACACTCATACCTGTGGTCGTAGGTTCTATTCCCGGCTGTGCACCAATGTACTTTATTTCTATGTGCGCATTTAACATTTGCTCAGACCTTGAAGGAAAACATCGTGAGAAAACCAACATGTCTTACACCAAAAAGTCGACGACGTGTGTCAGGCTCTGGAGGCTGACCACCTACTTGCCCATTAGATTTGAAAAATGATTATTTAACAGATTCAGAACTCTGAGGCCAAGACCTAAAGAGGTTGTAGAGCCACTGATTTATTTTATTTTTTAAATTAAACAAATAAATCAGTGGTTTTTCTTCTATATAAATATATTATATCATTATAAAATCGCGCATAAAACAGAAAATATAATATTTTAGAAATTCATACCTTTTTTGGCTTTTCCAATTTGGAGATTGACTGAAAATTACTGCACCACTGCATTCATTAAATTTGGCCTTACAAATTTCAAAACCTCGTTTGAAATGTGCTCACATTCAAATTCTGTTCGAAGGAATTTAGAGTTTATTATAAGGAAAACACCATTTTTTATTTATTTTGAAAGAGCAGTGTTAGCCTAGTAGCGTTTCTCAGCCCTGAAGATTTATGTCCCAATTAATTAAAAATAATCTGTGAAACATATTTTGAAAATGCATCAGTGCGCGTAAAGAAAGCTACTATATATGTTATTATTGAAGTTTATCCAAATTCAAAAATAGTTTCTAATAATTCTAAAGTTTATCTAATCAAAGTTCAATATACGGATTGATAGTTGCAAAGTAACTATCACTATGGCATATATTACTTGGGTTATGTGAATTGCTAATATGGAATAGTCAGTTCAGTCAGTTCTCGTCTGTTTTATAATTCCGATAGATAATAAGTAATCTTTGTTTTGTTTAGATTTCTTAATAACTCACATTTAAAAGTAATACCTAAAAACTGTAATATTTTTTTATAAATTGTCCCTGTAATAAGACATAATCATGTCTAGTCTATTACTAATAAGTAATTTAAAAGTAACCTACTTTACTGAAATATATGATGTTTATATAAAAAAGTGTTAAAACCACCACTTCCAGTCTCTATTAAGGGGCAACAATCTGTTTTTTCATACTTTGACCAGTAATTCCCAAAGTGGTCTATATCGACCCCTAGGGGTCTATGATATATGTTTATAAAATTGTGTAAGTTGTAGGATGTTGGTATTCGCTTTGTGGTCGCAATACATTTTGAACTTGTAAAACCAAAAAAAAAATGAAATGAAATTAATAAACGTATAAATTAACATGTGTTTTACTTTAAGTTTTTAATACTGAACTTCACTACAGTTAGAAATCTACAGGAAATAAAGATCAGGTAAGTAGGGGGATTACCCAACACGGAAAAACATGGCGAGGGGTCTAAGACACAAAAAAGTTTGAGGACTTCTGCTGTAGACTAACGTGATCTCATACTAATTTCATAATTCGAATGGTATTATTTCAATCTTCATTTTACGAGTATATACAATTTAACAATACCTGAATCAGACCCAATAAAGCTAATATAACGAAGTCCACTCGTTAAGTGAAAAGGTTGATGACAAAAAGCCTCCGCATAATCAAACATGAACTTGTTATGTTTGATAATCCTAGACCCTCGTTAAAATGTTTTGCTTGACGTCATTGCGAGACACGTCGCCTTTGAGTGAGAGTTATAGTTAAAAAATTTCAAAGCCTATTGGTTTTTGGGTCAATAGCGATGGAACTTTTATTTTTTGGTGTTTATTCTTGATAGTTTAAAGAATTTATAGCATTCATTTCGTTTGTGCATTGAATTCTTGAATTATAAAGGCGCCGAGGTACTTTGTGTGTGTATTAAACATAGTAAATTATACTTTATAGTATATATAGAAATACGGAAATGAAAATGTTGTTTTTTTAAATATTGGGTTTCTGTATCGTTATAGAATGTCAATATAGCGAAAATACAGTAGTCTTTTATGATTTCATTTGTAAATTGGTGTGTAATGTTTAAATGGTTTTTGTTTAATTCCCTTGAAACAAAACTTGCTTTGGGTACTTATAAGAACTTATACAGTATATCAGTTTATATATATATAGCATTTATTTTTGAGGCTTATAGAAATATTAGACCAGAAACCTACTTTTTAAAATGTCAAATATAAAGTAAATCAGAAATATGTATGTTTAGGGTCAAACGGGTAGGAGGCTTACCTGGTGTTAAGCGTACAGCCACACATGGACACTCCCAATGCCTGAGGGCTCGCGAGTGCGTTTCTGACCTTTAAATGCTCCATACCCTATTAAAAAAACAAGATTTACTACATCAATACAGCGCTTTTACATTTATAAAACTATCGCATATTCAACCATGTGTTACTTTATCGTTTTTTCATAAATAAATAAATCAGTGGTACTGCAGAAATCTGAGGCCAAGACCTAAAGAGGTTCTTTGGGTCTTGGCCTCAGATTTCTGATGATCATTTTTAAATCTAATAGGCAAGTAGGTGATCAGCCTCCAGTGCCAGACACACGTCGTCGACTTTTTGGGTCTAAGACATGTCGGTTTCCTCACGATGTTTTCCATCACCGTTCGAGCAAATGTTAAATGCGCACATGGAAAGAAAGTCCATTGGTGCACAGCCGGGGATCGAACTTACGACTGCAGGTATGAGAGTCGCACGCTCAAGCCACTAGGCCAACACTATGCACTGATCGTTTTTTCATAGGTAAACAAAATATTTCATTTTCTATGTATTCCTAAGTATGATTAGACATTTAAAGTAACTCAGACTCCACACCTCATTTGCAGTTTATTCGCTGAAATTTGAAAACCGTATGTTATTCACATCGCCTCGTTCAATTTCCGTAGTAGCTGTTACGAACGCTTTAATTCGAACAATCACATCTAATTTACTTCAAGTTGCACTGAATGCGTTATTCTTAGAAGCAATCGCGGAGCCGAGGTGGCATTAATCACAATTTAGCCTCACGCGAACTATAACTTGTGCCATTTTTAATTGCAAAGTACTTTGCATAAATACCACATACTTTTATAATCACATGAAATGCCGGCGGCGTGTATTTTTGCCGGGAAATTCTGAAGAAATGGCAATTCGAATTTCAAATGCGATATGATGAATAAATTGGAACACCGTTTTGCTATTTAAATAGTTGTATAATTTATGGGGTATGATTTTAATTACTGCTCTGTTCTTTGTACCTCAGGGTTTATATAATAAACTGTATGCACTATATTTATTTCATTTAAATTAATGGTTTTGATGTTAACCAAGGATCAATCCATATTAAAATAACAATGTTCTCGGTGATATAGACTGTCATCTGTCGCGCGTTGTTATGCTATGCCGTAGACATCGATGAATATCATAAGTACAAATTATTTCATTTATAAGTTTTACTTCTCCTTGCGCGTTAGGGAAATGATGATAGTAAATTTTTACGACGCGCGCGCACATCGTCTCCAAATACCAACACCCTGAAGTTAGCTATAGTCACCATTTTAGTTTTTTCTGCTGTTAGTGTCGTTTTTTCTACAAACGTAGAATAAACTTCTAACACGTGTACACATGTTTTTTTTTATTCCCTCCTGCCACCGCTAATCTAATGCGTATATTGTAATAATATATTTAGTATGTCTGTATTACTATTATGTATTTGCGTGTTGTTACCATGAAAATGTAAGTGCGTGCTCATATTACTCCTGCTGATAGAGCACAAATCTTTGTTTTTAATTTATTTTTTTATTCTTTGGTGTTATGGTTGCAGCTCCTTCCAAACGTTGTGTAAAAGAAAAAACTTGGCGATTAAAAAGAGTGGCGGCGAGTTTATTGCCAGTTCTTCTCTTCTGTTCTACGCCCTTGATTTGAGAACTGGTAGTAAATTTAAAATTAGAAGCATTTAATGTATATTTAAGTGTACATTACGTTACGTACGAGAATAAATTATTTTTGAATTGGAATTTGAGTAAAGATGTTACAACGTTTATGAACATAAATAAAAAAAAGCAAATAATACCGTTTCAATGCAAAAACAGCGTATCATTTTTCACATAATCAAGGGATATGCTCGCGTTTGATCCGGCACCCAAATAAATTTACAAATGTTCCCTTTGCTAAAAGCTCTTTGGGCCTGATTGACCCTTCTTAACCACTTATTGCTAGAGAGCTTTTATTTCTGTTCTAATTTAATTCTGTATAAACACCCATACATTACGCGTTGAATTTTATATGATGTGGGTGTGTTTTATTGGGTTAATTGTTTTAATGGAACCATTACTAACAATTCAACTTATTTCTAAGATCTCATTATGATATTTAAATGATTTATTTTTGATTTAATGTCCTATAAACCCCTACGTGGGGCAGAGGGCGTCCACGGTGAGCCTCCATCGAGTTTGGTCTTGAGCCTCGTATTTCAGCTTGCTCCAAGTCTTACCGGCTTTCTTTGCCTCTTCTGCTACTGTACGGCTACGCCAGGTTTGCTTGGGACGGCCACGCTTTCGGTTTCCTTGCGGGTTCCAATCAAGTGCGTACTCGGGATTGTGATTTGATATTTAAATAAATAGATTTTTTGTTGACTTATAATGAAAATCATTCGAAATTTGTAAATATAATTATTGAAAAGGCACAGTTGCAGTGGAAGGAAATGGCTGAAATACATTTTGAAACCAGTTAATAATCTTTAGCTCCTATATTTTTCTACATATTTAAAAATGCGTTCATATTGCAATAATTCACTTCAATTTACGTAAAACGATTGTTACATTATGTAATCGTAGAGACAGTTAGGCATTAAGTTGCCAGGTAACATTTTAATATATGATCAGAATCGATAACATATCGAGTTACACTTACCATTGATTCGTGCAAATAAGTTTTAAAAATTATATATCAATAATTATACTCAATTGATTTTCTATTTTTACTTTGCTAAGGTGTCCGTCCCTAAATTGATATTTATTCTTGAATACCTGAGCTAAAGCAATCGCAATATCTCAAAGGTTCTTAGAATCGTATCCAATGGTTAGTTATTTGAATTTTGGAAGACAAAGCTCTTTGGAAGTGACTTGATTAGTCAAGATATTCTAGAGATATCTGCAGAAATACCTTGTAACAATTCTAACGTTTACGTGTTTTTGTATTGTGAGTGGTTGAGATTACATGGCGCAGCAAAGATTACATTTTTTTTGTGTAAGGGCCGCAGATTGTATATGTTTTGTGATCATTTGATCATCACTGATAGAGTGATGTTACCCGTGCCCTTATGTGACATGACGTCGACTTTTTAGGTTTTCTCATGATATGTTTCTTTACCATAGCGTGTGTTAAATTTGGGCATAGACAGAAATTTTATTGGTGCACAGCCACAGCAGATACAGGGTTGAGAATTTCACGCTGAAGGAGGCTTACACTGCTTAAATTTACTAATTCGTTTTTAGCTAAACACTTATGAGAATATTCTACAACAGAATATTGTTGTTAATCTTGTCTAAACAGGACAAAACTAAAAATGCTGGAAATGCTTAAACCTTCTAATCGAATAGACTTTTAAATGACTATTCCCTATAGATTAAGTTACGTCACACATTTAGTACGAGGCTAGACCAAAAACGGAAGAGGTCGGATGTACAAACCAGTTTTTATATCGTAACTCAATTTCGGAATAAAATAAATTTATCGCCATACAACACCACCTTAATCTAATTTTTCCAGGAACAATTTTGTGGACACATACATTTCGCTATCATTGTACCAATTCCTTTGTTTTTTTATGGAATGAAAGTCGATCGTTGCCAAAACTATCGTAGATTGAATTAACATAATATAGCTATGATGAAATTGTTATACCGAGCATTGAGAATATATTCAATATCATTTTGCCTACGAAGGGAGACCTATTTTTATTAAAAAACTTTATTTAGACCAAGAAGAGAACCGTTCAACCGTGAGGTAAGTATTTCAAAAATGATATATTATTGAAATCTATATAACATTGATTTTCTATTAAAAGTGGTTATCCCCCTTTCATTATTATTTAAAAAAATGGCGATCTAAAATAAATCAGTGGCGCTACATATATACTTTTTTGGTCTTGGCCTCAGATTTCTGAATCTGTTTCATGATCATTTATTAATCTAATAGGCAAGTACAAGTGAACAGCCTCCAGTGCCTGACACAATAATAAGCCCCCTCCCCCCTCCACACCTAGCTGGCGCCTCTTACCCTCTCCTTATGCTTTTCTTAGTGTTTAGTTTCCAGGCAACTGCTTTACAGAATATCTGCGTCTATTTAAATTCTTATGTATGCAGATACTTTTATTATACCCTTCCGAATGAAATCTCGGATTAAATGTTATTACTTTATAATTTCGATTATTACTTTATAATTGAGACAAGCGCTGCTTAGTTATCAACATCAAATACAATACTGAATAGCAATTCAATGTAATATATTAGGAAAAGAAAAGAAGTTGCAGACGAATCGCCATTATTGTAATGATAAGGATAAATCACAAAAGACAACAGAAAGAAATCAATTATTTAATTAAACATATATTTAGTATTAAAACTTGTAAGAGGAATGGTGGACATTATGACTCTAATTTTAATTTTCTTTCATTCTAATATTTAAACATACACTAAAAAATCTATTTGACAATAACTTTAGAAGAGAACGACAACAAACTTACCGCTCACGTCTAAAAGGCATTTAATTAATGGAGCACAGAGTGAAATGAAATTCTTTCTTGCAAAAGTATAAAAGAAAAAGTTGGATAATAGTTTGTTCAGTCGAGATACCCGACTCCAGAGCTATCCACAATTTTCTTTGTGGAACAATTGTTAGATTCCTAATGATTGGTATTTTGTATTACGTCAAATTAAAAAAAAACCTCTGAATAAAATAATTAAAATAGACGAGTATAAAAATCTTACCATATAACATTCTAACCATTCTTAAACTGAATATTTCACCGTTTTTACTTTAGTGTGTACTTTAGTGTATATTTTAATTACAGCCTGAACAAAAGAGTACCTTTAGTATTATTTTGGTTTTCGTAATGAGGGGTTTATCATTTGGTAGTTAAAAAAAGTGATACGTCATAATAAATTTATATCTTTTATTGAAATGTAAATAAATATTGTGACGTTCTCAAAATAGTAGTCCGTTTCAAATCACAACTTATTTCAGTGCAACAAACTCTGCCTTCTGGTTTATAATATGTGTGAAGTAAAAGTTGGATATTTTTTGAGTGGTTTAAATACTGTAATTGTTGCTCGAACATTTGAATCGAATAGTAACAATACATTCGAAATGAGCATATTAATAATAGTACGCAGTTACTATTACAAATAGGAATGAACTATGCATTCACGGTGTCTAAAATTAAAGACGTAACAAGTACATATTTAGTACATATTGTATAGTTTACTCGAAACCTCAAAAGAAAAGGAATGATTAAAACTGTAAGTTATTAATTACGAGATTATGTCTTGCCCTTTTTATACACCGAGTAATGGTCGAAGGGTGCAAATTTAAATTTTGAACTCCTCTAAACTTTGAAAGGCGGAAGTAATTTTTAAAGTAATCTTACCTAAAAGAAAATTTAATTTGAGTAAGGTTCTATTAATTTTTTTTATCATTACACAATTTCAAATTAAGTCTATAAAGATGACTTAAAATATGAATTTACGATAAAAAAATATTTCTTCAGAATAAAAATCTACGTATGGAGTTTTAATGACTCTTTTTATTAAATAAAACCTTGGTGGTGTCGTGGCAACTCTGAACCCTGACTTTTTCGACCTCCGTCCATCAATCGAACACATCGAAATACATAGTACGGTTGTGGCGTCAGCGATTTTTTTAATAAAGACAAAACATAAAGTTTCCGTTTTGCCATAGTGACTCGTAAATATAAAAGGGCTAGTGAGTTACAGTTTATAAAATATTTTTGGCGTTTCAATGGTAAATGATTTGAGCTGCAAAGTTTCTATCGTCCATTAATAACAGGTGGTGCCAAACTGATATTAAACTTCAGTGAAGTGAAAAATGAATAGCTTCATGTGATTCAGACTTATATGCCTTTGGGGATTTCTTTAATGATAAATTAAAGAATATTTCATACACGTCTCTTATGTGTTCATAAAGAGATTTTTATTTAACCTGATTACGTGTGTTTGCCTACTAAATACGTATTTAAAAACATGTAATATAAGTACTGTAAGGCTGTACAAAGTAGAGGAGAAACCTTAGAGAGGAACTTTAATATACATACATGTTTGCAGTTGGTCGGCAATAAATATTATTATATAACAATTGTTTATTATTTGTTTTCATTTGCATTAAGAAGGTCTTTTCGATAACGAGCAATTTTCTTTAGTCTTGTCAGACACAATGACATAGTATTTCGCAAAAACGAACGAAACGAATTGAACCGTAAACCGTAAATTAAAACAATTAACCATCTCTATTGACGTTCATAAGTGTACTTGTTTATCTATATGAATAAAGTTATTTTGAGTTTGAGTAAACTAAAGTTTCATGAATCACAATTATATTCTTTGACATTATAAACTTTGAACATTTTGTAATATCTAGCAAAATAAAACCGACGAAGAATACAAGAGGCAGTAGTAAAATTAATTCAAAGAGAAAGTAAAATAAAAACTCAGCACATCTGATACAGGTAGAATATCTTGGGACCAAGACATTTACTGAAGACGCAACCTCCGTAGCACTAATTTGCATTCTGCCAAAGATTATACTGAAGATACGCTACTTACACATTTTCGCTTTGTCCTTTCAAGCCAAGTATTAACTAGTCGTAGAACTTGAATTAATGGCTACCTATTTATAAATTAACAACTGGACTTAAAAGTTTGCTTGCAGCTAATAAGGTTCAACATCATTGGTCGCTTATTCAAAATTGTTGTTGAAGTCATTGTATTCATCCTCAATCACATTTGTATGAGTTATATCATTTAGTTAAAGGCATATATGTAATATAAACCTATAGTGTTCGGCCAAATAGTGGGGCTGTGGCTGCAAGTAATAGACGATAGTTCTTTTTTCCTTACCTAAGTACGCGAGCCCATCACACAAAATAAATTCTTCTATAAAATTGTCTGTATCATCACCAATTTTATTTAATTCTAGTAATAAATTTTTAGTCTTTGATCCACGTCGGTATACTTAATTAAAAGCTCACGAATAAGTGGCCACTTAATTGTATTAAATCGTGCGATACCGCCTAGAGGGCGCTATTCTAAATCATTGTTCTTGTACGTGGGTAGTTTGGAAATGACCAATGGGTAATAAAATGTAAGTTACGAGGACACGTATTATATATGTATTATATAAGACGATATCGGTGGCTTCTTGTATGTTTTTGTAATTTGTAAATTTAATGTGCCCTATATAAAACGTGGATGGTTACCATATTTGACACTGAAAATTCATTATAAACACGATAACAAGTGATGTGAAATATACGTCCGCAACTTAAAAGCAATTATAAATTATCCCGCGTCGATTAAAGAAATATTAAATTATATTAATAATAAAATAGATCTCAGAGTTATAATACAAATTTCTAAGTATGTCGATCTTTCACATGCATTGCCTTTGTAAAAGTGATATATCTAATAATGTTATTTATAGATTTTTTTAAAATTATAACTCTAAAAATGTATGCCTTACTTTGAAAGCAAAACGAGTATTTTAGTTTCTGTATATAGCATTAAAATCAGGTTACAACAGACCTTTAATTTGTTACTCGAGTGTGGCAAAGGATTCTTGATTACAGACTGTTTCAAAGTTTACCTTATATTTAACCCAACGGCCAGTGTTGTTTCGAACGATATGGGTATAAAATATAGTTTTATTATAAATTAAAACATGCATAAAATAATTGTAAAATGTGAAACAGGATTATACAAAAAAATCACACCCATAGGTCACATATTTTAAATCTTTCCGTTCTATTAGTAGCTCATAACCGAGTATCTTGGTCAGCAAGGAAACTAAAAAAATGAAAGTATTATAGGATTCAGTTTTGAGGACGATGAATCTTTTTTCTTTTCTGTTTCTCGAACCATAATCAGTTCCTCCAAGTTCTCATCACCGCCGAAGTATTCAGGTCAAGATGGATGTATCGTTGCACTTCGTATTACACGGTATTCTTAACATTCGCCTACAGCATCACATCTAAACGGCTTATCTCGAGCCCGGACAGACCAGGTTTCTACAAACAGGATGATAGGGGATCCTAGAACCGGTACGACGTGACACGAACTGTTCAGGAGCAACATATAATATTTAGGATATACAATGATATCGGATTCAAGATACCTAAAATAAACTAATATAATTATTCAACATAACGCACGACACTGCATTTACTGTTGTACTAAAAATAAAAGGAGCAATGAAAAGTGGTTATAAAATTACTCGGACTGCTAATATACGATTTATTGACTCTTCGGGTCGAATCGAGACGGGTAGGTCGAAGTTAGAGTTGCCCACTTGAAGGAGAGAGCATATCAATTTTTAAAAGTCCAGGAACGCACTTGCGAACCTTCTGGCAATGTGTGTTCATGGGTGGCGGTTTCAATTAACATCAGGTAAGCCTCCAGTCCGTTTGCCTCCTGTTACATATAAAAAAATAGACCGAAAGACAGCCGGGGATTAAACGTGCGACCTCAGAGATGTGAGTCGCAGCCTAAAGGCACTACAACACTGCTCACTCATTTATTGTGTAAATAAAAAGTTGGTGGTAAATTCATTCAGGTTCAAAACCTTTAAACAAGTTTTGACACTTACAAGACTGAAAACAACTATCTATATATTAAAATAAATCTCTGTTTCAAACAAACACATTTTTAAGTTAGCAGTATATTTAGTGCTCGCAGAAAATATCTTAAGACCAACCGGGATGATTTCCTGTTTACGACGGTGGATTTAAAAAGGCGAGGGCATTTTTAAAATAATAAAGATTCGCGAGGAAATAAATGTCTTGTGGATTATGGGATTTGGTTGTCTTCATAACAGCGTGATCCCTTTGGGGATAAATGGTGTTTGCTTGACAGCACTTTTGATTAACTTGCACACACGAGTTTCTTCAATTGTTGTAAGACACATGAAAGTCAATTTTAGGAAAAATGAAATATGTTTTTACAGGAAACCATGTAACCGTACAGACCTCGCATTTTACGTTTAAAAAACAATTGATAATATTTTTATCATTATAAATCCCTATATTATTTATGTTTGGGTTGTCTGAAAGTAACTGATTTTATCATTAATAATGTTATATTTCTCCTGTTTTGTGTTATTGTGATTTAAGTAAAGTGTCATTGTTATAACTATTAATAATGTAGATCTAAGAACGTCAAAAAAATGAAATGCTTTAAAATTTATCGCGCGGTACACGTTGTGATTGGGGTAAAGGTATCTAGAAGTTACAGAGTAAAGACAAGGCTAGGGATATACGGGAAATAGTAGCAGTAGACTAGGTTTTATTACGCCTGCGAAGTTTGTTGGTAGATGGACTCTTACGCAATACCTGCGACGATGCTATTATATATGAAACTTTTTTTTTATGTTTCTATCATGTAAGTGTATGTTTTTGTTATGAACGAGAATATATTTCTTAAAACCTAAGGCTTAGTTCTCAAATCTCTCAAGCGTCGTACGGTCGAGAAGGACTATCAGCACCCTTTCCGATTGATGTAAGAAAACGACGCTGCAACTGCTATATCCACATGACAACTTGAAGCTAAAGATAAGTTGATTTAGTCGACAGTCCTGGTACTAAAGGATATAATCGGTATACGGTATGGTAAAATAGGTAATATTAAAACCCATATTGTTTGTACATCACAATTATGAAGGCACAGATTAAAAATTATTTGTACAAAATCAGACGTCTTTGCTTAATACAATTTACAGTGAGCGCAGAACTTCTGCCATTATTTCTCTTACTGGATGCATTTTTTCTATGCTAATCTATTTTATTAGGATTGATTACTAAAATGTCATATGGAACTTGGTGTGATGGTTGCATCTTCTTACAAACATTGTGTAAAACTAAAAACTTAGCGATCGAAAAGAATGGCGGAGAGTTTACTGCCAGTTCCTCCTCCACTCAATTTAAGAACAATTTTTTGACATTCATAAGTGTACATTGTGTTACCTATATGAACAAATGATTTTGATTTTTTGATAATACTAAGTGAGCGCATGTTTTTGTTGCTTGGATTCCAACGCAGAATACGCCCTACGCATTAACCAGATTAAATAAAAAATAATAAACCGCTAAATAAAAATCCGGTTAAGCGTAAAACTTCAGGAAAAGAAGCCAGCGTCTTTCCTATCACAATATTTTTTTTAAGATCCGTGTCAAACAAGATTTATGTCTAAAGTATGTATTTGCTTGTGTTTATATAGTTATGCAAACCGATAATAATACTTAGGTTACCGGCATAACATAGTATGATATATTCATAAAATGTGTATGCAGTGGCGGGGATAAATAAAAAGTAAGATAAAACATAGTTAATTCATAAAAGACACAGGTATTAATGTAAACCACAAAGTGTTAAGATGTTTGGAATCCCTCCAAATGTAATAATGATCTAAATAATTCGCGGTACTTGCATTGGACTTTGAACCTTTTATTCTCGACTTACCGTCAATTTTATCAGTGATATAATTTTATTGGCCTTTTACCATTTTATGAATATCATAATATCTATTAATACGGTTTTTGGTATAATATTTGAGACTTTAAAAAACTGTTTATGCATTGTAATAAAAACATAAAATTTTAAAACTAAGAATTCTACCCAATATAAATAAAAATATTAAAAACTATCTAGCTAATGTTATTGGCTCTGTTTATTTCAGTCATGTTATTTTTGTATCAAAAGAAAATTCCATAAGCCAAGTCAAAGCTATCATTGCTCCCGTAGTGTTAAAGGATCACAATCTTAATAAACAGACGCCTACCAATTTCATTGAAACATTGTATTAATATAAGTCATTTTATTTTTAATGTTACACAACAATCGCTTTTTACATCTATGATTTACATTTTAAGTAACATGAAAGTTTAATATCACTTGAACGTCTTTACCTAGTATATATCCTAAACATTATCTAAGCTGAATTTCCCCACAACTTATTACAGTAAAAGATTTAGAAGAAAGTAATGCGTAGTGAAAACCGAAATATTAAAAAACTTAACATAGAATACGATAGATAGAAAGAGATCAACTTAAAATTTTTAACTGAATTCGTCATACAATTAAATGGAAGACGTGGCAAATTTGGGTTTATCGATAGTAATAATTGCTTCTTGCTTTTCTTCTGGCTTTGAGTTTTTGAGACACTCCTCGTAAGTAGGTGGTTTCTTCACGATCCAAACCACTAGTTCCAGTGCGAGTTCATTGGCGTATTTTCTTATTAATAGGACGCAAAGGCAACCCAATACTGGAAATTTTTAAAAATTATGACACAGGTCAAAGATCGATTCAAGTTATGTATCAAGGAGTGTCCATCAAAATTATTTTTTATTTTTATAGTATCTATTTTTCTTTATCGCGTTTGGTGCCAATCCTCCCATGTATGGCATACGGAAAGTCCTGACTTCAATTCACCACACAAGCCTAATAAGACTGATAATTTTTTCTTGTAACTATTACGGAAGTTAAAATATTAAACAAAACTCAAATTACCAATATCCAACAGGTTGCCAAAGCCACTGTGTTCTAGGAAGCTTACAGTCTCGCTTCTGAATTTTATACTACCAGGCTGGTACGCTAAAAACAATATCTGCACCCCGATCTTCAATAAGGTCCACAAATAGAACATTCGAATTGGTATAACCTCATTCTGAAAAGAATACACAAAATATGTTTGAGTTTCGATAGTTTTTTTAAGCAAACTCAAAGATGTAACTTAGTGCTCAGTGAAGCTTTGGACAGCCCTAGTAGCTAAGTAATTTTGTGTATAAGCAACTCTTTAATAATGCAACTGTAATTTTATATTTATATAAGAAACTGGGATCTCCTAGTATTAGAATTTCAAAGTTTATTATAAAGAACCTTACCTACAAAGAAAAGTGAGAATTGTTCCTTGATTGTATTTGAATACTATTATGTATTAAATGACGAAAAAATACTTACTTTGTATATAGCGACAATATAACTTAATACAAATATAAACCAAGATGTATTTATAAAGAAGTACAATATATTAGCGCCGGAGACATGGGTCAATGATGTGTCACATTTCAGTTCTGGTCCAAGCGGCACATTGTCAAACGCTTCAGCATATGGCCGAAGAAGAAGTGGGTAGGGGTAGAAGCCATGAGTTCCCATGTTGACGATAAATAAAAACGGCTCTAACCAAGTCCAATTTATTAGTTGTACCTAGAGAGAAAGATAGAACACATATGTAGAAATAATTTTATCCAATTAAAGCCTTTTAAGCATTAAAATTAATTTATTAAAGTAGGATGTGACCCTAGTCGCATTCCGAGCATGTCATGACAAGTCCCGACCTACCAACTACTTAATGTCCCCCAGTATGTGAAATTAAAGCCGAAAATAAATACATATATGAAAAGCTAACAATAGACTGGGCTAAGAAATGCCTTCAAGTAATAGACGATATTATCAAGCTAGTTTAAATAGCTATTTATTCTTGATTTTTTTTAAATAAATAAGTGGAGCTATAGAATGTTTAGGTCTTCATGATCATTTGTCAATTAAGTGTCAACTAAGTGGCAAGTTGGTGATCGGCCTGTGCCTGCACACGTCAACTTTTTGGGTGTAAGACAAGCCGGTTTCCTCACAGCCTGCGATCGAACCTGCGACCTCAGGGATGAGGCGCGCTGAAGCCACGAGGCCAACACTGCTATTATTGTTGATTGTTGATTTATTACTGAATAAAAGACTTCCGAGAATATACAAAACATTTGAATACCAGACATGCTCAACGTCGCATTATCAAGACAGGCGTTGGCAATGATTTGACATACGATTCGTTTGACATTAAGAAAATTTTAACATATACTCACGCTTTCTTCATTTATATCGCAAACGAAACCACGTGTCATAATGCTCACAATCACAAAGTGGGATATGACATTCACCAGACTGGCAAACTGAAAAATCATAATTTAAATTTGTTATTAGTTAGAAACGGTGTGGAATTGACCAGTGATTAATTATCCATTGATTGTAAGACATAGGTTCTAATTAACATACTGATTAAAACGTATAATATACAATAATAGGTAACCTTAAAATTTAATTATTAAAAAATATTATTAAAAGTAGTCCCTTTAGGCAAGGTTCCGAAGATACTGGCAGCGTTCCCCCTTTGAATAGCCAGACTAATTCTTTGTCCAAGGTAGCTGCCAGCTCTTCGTTCTCCTGTGATGTCGACTAACCTTTTTGATAATTCCCTAAAAAGCCTTAACGCGCTAGGACCCCACGGACCAAGGGTCGACACCGAATGGGACAAAATCATATTCAGTGCCTAGACCCCTGTATTTACAGGCTTTAGCTTTTTCAGCCGCATCACAAGCCGCACCAGCTCTGTTGTTGGTTCCATGAAGATTGGAAGGGGCCAGTGTGTCTGAACAGGTGGCATCCCATACCAAAACCCGACCCATCCTCCATGGAATCAAACTCATACCGTCCGGTCTCTTGCCATCGTCTCTAGCAATTCCAGTCGGCTCAAGTAGACTTGGCACGTTGACGGTGGCAAGGGACCGACGTATTATATCGTTGAGTGCGGCATGTCTCGAGAAGCGGCCAGCACTTTTTTGACATGATAGTCCGTGATGTCCTAGTTTGTCGACATCACTGCCACAGGGACATGTATGAGCAGCGCAGACCGGTACCCCAAGCCGCAGACAGGTTGCGATTCGGAGCGTGTCAGGTTCAAGAAAAGTTCCTGTATTTGACGAAGGGTAAGCGTGAAGCCAGTAGCCGGCCTCATGCGTACCCACGGCCAAAAGCCTAGCACGTGCTGAACCTGTACTACGGCTCAAAAGATTGTCATAAGTCATTTTACTGTCTATGTCGTCCCAGCTCCTCTGTGAATTTAGAGAAAATGGAAAATTTTGACCTGGGCATGCAATTAAGAAAGCGTTTCTAGCTTCTTCCAAGCCAGCAATCTCAAAGTTTGAAGGGGATGCCCTTAAAATTTTACTTATGAGATTTGCTGAACTATGGACAGAAGATAGAAAGGCTGGTTAAGCGACACTGGAAATTTTGCGAATCCCCAAACCACCATAACGGATTGGTAATGATGCTTGGGTCCACGATTGCTCGTTCAGCTGTATATTAAGAAGTGATTCTAAACTAATTTTGATTACGTCGTCTACTTGTGTCAAAAGATCTGGGTGATTCCAAAAGGAGCAGCAACGGAGCACATACGTAAATTTTGGGACAAAAAGACAGTTTTGTAAGATGCAAAGTGCATAATGCGGACTAATTTCAAGTAGACGATCAGCAGAATTTTTAAATTTATTAATAGAATTATTAATATATTCAAAAATAGATTCATCAAAAATTGGAGAACCTAAAAGGTAAAGGGAATTACTATTAACTATTTTAATATTTGGAGCCAAAATCTGAAATTTTTGTTTTACTGTATTTAAATTTAAGTCGCAGTTATTTATAAAAAGTTCGCATTTGCTGAGATTTAGCTCCAAACCAATGGCTTCAAATTAAGTTTTTATTAAAAATAGGTCTGAAAACACAGTGTCCACATCACCTCCTAGTGTGCCGTCGTCCAAATACCAAACATTGAAATTAGAATTTAAATTTTTGATAATTTTGTTTATAGCCAAACTAAAAATTGCAGGCCCAAGGGGATCACCCTGTTGACAACCTACTTCTGAGGACAGTTCATTAGAACGATATAACAGTTTTGTTGGATCAGCGTAACTGAGAAGAAGATAATTGTATATTTCCGGTATATGTTGTTTTATTTCCGTCAACAGGGTATCCCTATTAACTGAATTAAAAGCATTTTTTACATCAATTTTTAGCAACACGTCAGGCTTTCCGTAAGTTAGGAAAGAGCGTAGGGCATGGAACATGTATAAACGTATAATTATGTATACAAAGTAAAAGACAAAATTCCAGCCACATATGAGATATGTATAACTTTCAATAGTTTTTATTTATTGTTTCTTTTAAAATGGGTGGGACATAGATTTTCTAATGGACACCTAAACAAGTGAGGACGAAATCTGAACGTGTAACTAAAACTCAAAGTAATCCTGCAAAATTTGCTTCTCTCAAAAATTGTACTACAGTTCGAATGAGACACTTTTTCACGTTGTTATGCGGGTAACACCTGTAATTGCTTGCAACTAACAATTTTAGAAAGGACAAAAGATTTTGTGATTTGTCTCTCTGAGTTTTATTTGGACTTTAGTATACCTTTTAAATTAAGGGGATTCGAGTAGCGTAAGATTGGAACGTTAAATTTAGTAACATACTATAATTTTGAATGTCCCTACCCTTCACCCAGTCTCGATCTTTTAAACGATTGATAGTTGTAATTGTTTATGAGCGGATGCGCCAGTTGAGGATTGCATTGTTAATAAAAGGGTCGCGTTATACGGTTACCTGTTATTTTTATATTTTTAAGTTTTCTATTGTATTACCCATTCTCACAGTTACTTAAGTAACTGTAAATAAATAAAGTAATATAATTAACTAATGTTATGCGTTAATTATATCGTTTGATTTGAATTTATTTATAAATTTGATGATGACTTATAATCGGTTTTTGAGTTTCACTTTAAAAAGGTATTAATTTTTATGTCTAAACTTTTTTACACTTTAAAAACATAATTCATATGTACCTTAAACGGTCTAATTGCAGATAAACTGCTCAACAGAGAGTTTAGGGACGTACTATTTTTGTCTCTTTTTAACAGATTTACTTTTCGTATTTTTTTAATAGGAGGCAAACCGGCAGGAGGCTCATCTGATGTTAAGTGATGCCCATGGACACTCACCAATGTGAATTTTACAATTCAAAAGGCTCGTAAGTGCCTTGCTGGCCTTTAAATAATAACACCAGCCTATTAACCGTTAAAGCAGTTACTAAATATGTAGTAAAATAAATTAAGCACAGAGCCATTTGGAAGTTATAAAATGCATCTTTTAATCAGCTATAAACTCAATTTTGTCAATAAAAGGACTTTGTATGTTCATTGTATTACTATCAAAAACCTATTGTTCACGTGGCCCCCAAAGGGTTCCATGTATTTGGTTCTATAGTCAACTTCGGCCCATATAATATATATACTAGTATATTATAAAATTCAGACTTACCAAACAGAAATATCCTATAACAAGGCACTTAGCCCGTAGACTAGCGCCACAAGAGCTGCCATGCCCTTTTTGCCTCATCTCTGGAAACTATATAAACGATTGCATATTTAGTAAAAAATATTAAACTGTGTTATCATAGAGTACGTTAAATGATCGATCAACTAATAATTTATACCACAGGCAGCTCACGTCCATGTGGGTTATAACTTTTCTTAATAGTATACTTATTCTTAAATATTGTTCCGCCGACAATCAACTTCACGATTTTATGTATTTACTCTTCGTAACATTTATATAAAAACAAATAACACAAGACATAACAATTATAATGGATGCAACGGGTGGCCTTAGTAATATACTAGGGTTGCCTGTGAGAGAGTTTTATATTAACCTTCAAAATACCTACCTAAAATTATTTAGGTTAAGTGCATAAGCAAATCTTATAAATATATAGAATAATACAAAAAATATATAAAATAAACTAAAAAGCAAATCGAACGATTCATGAAGTGCAATGCTATACAAAAGAATAAAAAATACAAGACAAAAGTCACGATTGAGCAGGATGTGCTTAAGAAATATTTATGTAGGAGAGTTTTTTAAGATGTATGGGAGGCAGCCAATCGTATGGAGTCGCCTATTACACAACTAAATGGCGGATCTCCTTAACGCCTAAAATTGCCTAAGGATGAGTTGTGTTAAGTAATTATAACATTAATATAATTATTATAAGCAGCACAGTGTTTGACCCCGGTCATATGCAACATTTTGAGACGGATTTATTTTTATTTACTTGTTTATAATGATCATCATTTAACGCGTTTGAATCTGGCACCAGTACGTTGACTATCTACCGAACGAGCGGAATGTGTGGATACGATATTGCATTGTGGTGTTATCATCATTACATGAAAATATAAGACTTGTTAGGTGGGACTTTTAGATGTGTAGGTAGATACCAAAAACATCCATGGTAATTTGAACTAACCATAAACAAGTAAACATATAATTTAAACATAATCATTTCGCGTGATAAAGTTTATGATAGTTAAGACGGTAATACTGAGATTCTCAATAAAACTGCGTTTACCTTTTTATCAAAATTAGTAGTGAACTAAATAATTTTAGCCAATAACTTGTGGAATAAAACTAAAATTATAATACCTAATGACATAAATGTTTTTTTTTTTATAAATCGTACGTATCAGTCTGACCCACAAAAATGCAATTCGTTTTATAATTTTAATGCAATAAAATGTAGGTATAGTCCAAACGTATCTAACTATCTATACCTATAGATAAATAAAAAAGTTTTATAAAACTGTCAATTATGATTTCAATTGTTATACTAATTATTATGCACTTAATAATACAATATATATGCAACATTAAGATATGTTATAGCCTATAAAAAATGTTGGAACTTTTAAATGATCGTTACTTGAAATTATGTATAATTAAGTAAAATATAGTCCATTACTTATGTTAACAAATAACATAACACTACTTACATGTCAATGCGCTTATAAGTTTCAAATCACTTTCCTCCAAAAATGTACAAATGCAAACTTTATACTTTATCACTGCAAGTTATCCCAAGGACGTCTGCTTCAGACAAAATCCAAACGCAAAGTGCATACCATGATGCGCTTGCGACGTTGTTGTTCATTTATCGATAATTGTACATGTGTGAGTTATGCCACATAGTACACTGTACAACAATTAGAGGAAGTTAAGTCATTTCTTTTCTTGAAATATGTTTAATGCTAATAGTAAAATTTTTGTCTACATATTTGACGTCGTGGTCTTTAATATAATTTTAGATAAAAGTGATAGTTATATATTTATTTCCAACACACAAGTATTTGCAATTATCTTAACCTACCTAGCAAAATTAAAATAATATAAGTTCAGTCCCTGTGGCTGTGTACTTTTAATGCTAGAAGTATTTCCTCGCTGTATATCCTCACGGAATATTTAGTGGTTGAGCCAGGAAAGCATCAGCTCTGGGGTCACCGGTTCTACCAGTTGCAAGCCTAAATCTATAATTTTATATACATATTATGCGTATAAAAACTAATAATAACGTTACTCACTTCTTAGAAAAGAGACTCATATTTAAGCTGATATGTTGAGATAAAACTTCATCAAAAATCATATTTAAAATAATATTTCAACATCCCTCAAACGAAAGATGTAGGCTTTGGTATTATAAGGAAAGATAACAATATTAACTTTGGCTTTACTCAATCTTAGTATATAAAATGAGTCTATTTATTATAGACAACTTATCTAAAACAGATATTTATAAAAATTTACCCTTTTGAATTGCCATATTACTCTTAATATTTAAAATTCTACGATCAACAAATTACTAATCGAAATAAACCTCAGTGAAGTTTATTAAGATGTATTTAATTTAATGTACAATACACCTAAGTTAATAATAACTTCTTTCGTTTATCACTCTCTCTTACATGTCCTATAACCCCTAGGTGGGGCAGAGGGCGTCCACAGCGAGTCTCTATCGCGTTCGGTCTTGGGCCTCGTATTTCACCTCGCTCCAAGTCCAACCAGCTCTCTTTGCCTCGTCTGCTACTGTACGGCGTATGGCCTATCTAATTCCACTTGCACCTCTTGATCTGCTGACTGATCGGGGTTTCTCGGCAGCGCTCCCAAAGTTGCTCGTTAGAGATTTTTTTCAGGCCAGTAGATACCCAGAATATGGCGAAGACAGCGGTTGACGAAGACTTGACTTTCTTTCGTTTATAGTTACTCTCTTATCGGATAATGTCGATTCAATGACTTTGTTAACATTTTTCCTTAACTCCGTAAAAGTCGGCGATTTCGATCGAGTGGGTTTTTTAAATTCTTGACATCGGAGTTCTAGTACGGGAAAAGGTGTAAATATGCAAACATCTGGTTTGCATATTTAAACCAGTTTTTACTTAGAATATTTTATAACCTACTAGTGACCCGCCCCAGCTTCGCACGGGTGCAATGCTGATGAAAAGCAGGTTTTTATTATGTATTGTTATTTCTGTCGCTGGAAAGCTCCGATAATATACGCGTTCGATCACTGCTGAATAAGCTGTAATGGGCTGTATAGATCTATATTAAATTAACAATGTATTCAAGGTATTTAATTGGTTAAGGATTAATGCTGTATTGGTTAAAATCGCTTCGAAAATTAGCCATTATTTTTCGTAAAAAGTAAATGACAAAAAAAAGTTAGTGTGGGTTATCCATAAGAGATAGACATATACCATCACGGAATTTTCTGTTGACCTTTTCAATGTGTACAATACTTATTTTGATAAAACTTGTAGGGTTCAGCCTGCGTTTGCAATGTAAGCGGAAAAAATGTAATTATTTACGACATCACATTAGAAACCTCAAAAATAACAGTACTTTTCCACTATTTAATGGATGTTATTATACATATAAACCTTCCTCTTGAATCACTCTTTCTATTAAAAAAAACGCATCAAAATCCGTTGCGTAGTTTCAAAGATTTAAGCATACAAAGGGACATAGGGACAGAGAAAGCGACTTTGTTTTATACTATGTAGTGATGTAGGTACATATAGGTATAGTGAGTATATCCAGAGAATAGAATAATAGAACGGAAACGTATATTCATTATTACGGTAAGTATCCGTAAGGAAATTTTATCAGCTCTTTTCGGTTCAAACGCACTGAGTTCTATAGAAATATTTATTAATTTTATATGCTCCTAACAATTTATGGTACTAGTCAGGAATACAGTTATATCAAAATTATGAGTTATTTTATGACACAATAGACAAATATATTTTTAAATATATTTTTGTGATACACATAAAATAATGTTTTGTATGAGTATTTATTATAAATCATGTATTTACATAATTAATTTTGTCGACAGAAAACTTCTAGTTAATATAGTATTGTATTCTAGTTCATAGCAAAGTTAATTGAAAAACAGTGAAAAAGTATTTGCTAAGATATAATTCCCAGGAACACAATCCATACGTATCAAGAATGCCACCACTACTGACAGTCATTTGTCAAAAATATTTTTTTATGGAAAATGTGATAATTGTCGATGTTCTAAGGATATATAATGCTGGGGAATGAAAATAGCAACATTATTTTAAGAGACGGAGACACAAATTGTCTTCTTAGGAGACATTAGTGTTAGTCAGCGTGTAAGTAATTACCTAATGCGGTACGTGTCTCGCATAGAGCGAACCACACTGACGTACGACGCAGCTAAGATGTTCCATTACTGGTGTACTTAACTAGATTTGTGTATCGGGGGATAAGACCTAAACATTTCTTTAAGAAAAAAGTAATTCAGTCACAAAAACGAACTCCTAATTTAAAATCTCTGAAAAAATACCTAAATTATTCCTTTAACTTTTCGCGTGTATGATTTCTTAACGGTTAAGTTACATTTATTTAGATGTACATTTACTTACATTAACTACTTTCATGTCAAGGAAAATAAATGTCTGCTGCAACTTTTAGGATCGTCAACAGTTTTACACCGCTGATTTGCCTGTCGGTTTATAGAAACGTCATCTTTCAAACCACGATTCTTTAAAATTACCAGTAAAAAACTTACTCCAAGAGCCAATGTTTCATTTATTACAGGTAAAATTAAATCAAACGGTTCAAGCGAGATACATTATTAATTAGAATTCGTTAATTAGAAGAATCAAGCGGTGTGTGCTTGAATTTTGGATGAAAGCTAATTAAAGTCGATAAAATGTTACAAATACTGCTCTAATATAAAATTAAAAATCTACTGTTTTTAAGGTATATTAATAAATTTATTTTTACGAAAACAAATGTTGAGTACATTTTCTCAAAAAAATCTTAAACAACGGGATAAAAGGGAAGGTGGTGGAGGTGGTACGAGAATATCTATTTCCTACTCTTAAATAAAATAAAAAATCTGTTTATTTTAAATATAGATCAAAGGTGTAGCGCGACTAGATACCATTGGGATTTGATGCAAAATAACGCATAATTCCTCCTATTACAATAGCAATTGATGATAACCACCCAATTTTCATATTCAAATATTATGCTAAATCAAATCAAATATGAAAATCTAATGTGAAAATCAACATGTGTGAATTGGTTAGTAATTTATATGGAAAATTCTCAATAGTATATATTTTAAAACTACGTTTATTTATTTATTTTTTATTCAAAAATTTAAACATTTTAGGCTAGGATAGGATCACTGAGGCTTGCAAAGCACAATAATATGTATTTAACAAAAGTATTTTCTTAGATATACGTCAATCATACTTTATGGTTCTAGGAAGTTTTCATGTCGACCACTATGGGATAGGGGAGGATTATATATAAATCTGTATCAAAAATCTCGTAGAATCCGTGTAGCTTTGACAAGAAAGATAAATAAATAGTTTAATAATAATATAAATAACAGAAAAAAAATTATAAAAAAAATCTTATCAAGTATTGAGATCTGTCAGTCATTCTACAGCTTTCTGACAGTTTCGTTCAACATTGATACCATTTATTCTACGGACTTAAATTATTTAAATTTCATACTGTTCATACTGTAATATTTAAAAAAAACTAAATTTCAGATTCCTGTGCTAATGCACTCCTTCTGTCTACTGCTGGATATTTGAGAACTAATTTATATTCTACAGTCTATATTTTCATCAGAACCTCAGGGATACTATTATTTTTTTTAATGGGACAGGAAGCAATTGAGCAGGGTATAGAGCACTTAAAGTTAGGTGTTTAACGCCGCCCATGGACACTTGCAACACCAGGAGGTTTTCAAGTGCTTTGTCAGCCTAGAAGGTACGCTTCTTACTTGAAGGCCGATCAAGCTATGGCGTGACGGTAGTATTCCAGAATGGTAAAGGAATTTTTCAAATCGATTTTGTAACCAAAACAATCAAATGATTCCCCTTTACATAAGACATAATTAGATTTAATCTAGATTATTTCAAATACACAATAATATTTTTCAGTACAGAGTGAAGCAACGGCCATTTTATATTTCTTCATTGGTGAAGGGTCTTTTACAAAGTAATATGAGAAGGGTAACGTTAAACGATTTCCTTATAAGTTTGGCTGAAAAGGGATTCTCAATACTGTGATTTTTATCGTGACATTGATGAATATGGTGTGAAAAGTATGCCTCTTTGTATTTGTTACTTATATTATAAACTCAGCCCTGATCCTACTGCAGATGCCGCTACCAGAACATTGCCACAAATACTTCTTGCTGCAATCTTAGCTAGTGATTATTCTCATTTAGCTCATCACAATAAGCAATAAGCATTGTAAATAGTGTGAGCTAAATGAGCAACATGTAGCACCTGGAGCGTGAGAATTACATGCTCATATTCCTGCCCATTTCCCTGCCCAGGGCTGAATGTAAATGTGGCATAATAAATTCAGCGTGATTTCTAAAGAATTATTTGACAATAAGCTTTAATGTAAAACATAATAGGAACCTTATTCCTGTTTATAATTTATTAAAAAGAACTTTTATAACCGTCGTGTCTTACAGCCTGATAACAATTAATAATGCATAAACAAACCTCGACGTTACATCACACGACTTTATTGTAGCTACTGTTAAACGAATTAATTTTTTTTTATTTCTCTTTATTTTTCAAAATAATATAGTATATCACAAAATGTTACATTAGAAAACCGCTGTGGTTTGTATTAATAAGGCGATTGTTGGTGGCACCTTGGGGTTTTAGTGGGTATGCACAATGGCGAGTCCCACATAATCCTTCTGCATCAAGCAGTCGCGCCGCGGAAGGGTATGCGCAATGCATTTCCCCAAGTAAAAAAAAAAAAAATCTGTTATGTGATTGGGTAGACTATTTATTAGCCGCGGTAGCAAATACCGCAACGTTCTCTCGCCATATACGTTGTATGCTCTCGATGTACAGAGCCGAACTTGCGTTACCGCTCGAGTCTGTACGTCATGCTCCACACGTTTTTTTATGTCATCTCGAAAAAAGTACTCGACTAGAAGACATTTTTTTACTTTTTCTGTTATTGGCAGTATTTTGCAGTGTTGAAAAATTCCTCTTTCTTCATTTTTGTATGAGTCGAGCACATTTCTCGATACGACGTGTTTGAGGAATCGCATTTGGAGTTTATATATTCGGTTGAGATACGTCGGATAAGTTCTACCGAAGCTACTTAGACCGTAATTGATGACAGACTCAATAAAAACCTAATAAATGAAACAAGATTCTTTGAGTCCCGCTTAGTGTACATGATATTCCATTTTTATATACTATTTGTAGACTAATAATGGCCAACGCAACTTTATTTGGAAACGAGATAACGATCTATATCAGAGTAAACTTATTTATCCAGAAATAGAATTATTTATTACTTGAAAAATAATTTGTTTGTTGTATATTTTAAGGTCTACTTTTAATAATGTCGCTGTAGACAGACAGAAAAGTATTTTCAAATGTGCTAGGTTCTAAGACGATATCGTCGGCCGTTGAAACGTCGTCGGTTTTTGTAAAGAAACGTTAGAAATGAAACGCGTGACCATCCATTTGCCAGGTGGCTTCATGCAATAATTTATTAAAGAAGCCGCCGATGCCGGGCCAAAGGTGGCAGCGATCGATATTTACTTCACCACCTGGCTAATGACGAACCTAGATCGCAAAATATAAGGCACTATAAGAAAAATTTAGGGCATTTATGTGTTTTTAATTAAGCAGCAGTGTTGACCTAGTAATTTCAGCGTGCAATTTTCATTCTTTAGATTGAAGGTGCGAGAGTCGGCTGTGCACCAATGAATATTCTGTCTATGTGGACATCTACCACTCGCTCACAGGTGAAGGCATACATTGTGAGGAAACGGTATCCCTTAGACCGAAAAAGTCGACCGTGTGTGTTGTTCACAAAAGATCACCCTTCGTACATCATCATACCTACCTGAACAGAAAAAAACAAACAAACGATACACAAATCTGGGGCTTAGACCTACATAGTTGTTTCGCCACTAGCGGCCTATACGTACTTCGTACATTGGACTTTTTTTCTGAATATTTGTCACTTGTATATGTAGCATTGTAATAGTTAAATAAAATTTGTAATATCATCTTAATAATACCTAGTATAATTAGGACTGCGACTGCGATCGTAATCACTGTGCTTTTTAAACACATCACACACACCGTCACACGTGATATTTTTATTTAAGGTTGTTCATATATTCTTTCTTTAGTCGGCAGCTCATGTCTGAGCGTCGTGATCAGCAACGAAGCATGTGGAGTGGACCACTTGCCTCCATCGGTTTCTGTCTAGCGCTTTCACTTGATCGGTCCATCTGGTTGGTGAACGGCCACGTGATCTTTTGCCTTCTGTGTTACCATCCGCGATCAGTTTCTCCAAGTTCTCATCGCCTTTGCGCATTGTATGGCCTAAATACGATACGATCCTCTGTAGGCGTACGGTAGACAAGCGAGTTCGTATGCGAAGTTGGGTCAGGATTGATGTGTTGGTGCGCTTCGCAGTCCACGGTATTCTGAGCATTCGCTGCCAGCACCACATCTCAAAGGTATCGATCCTTTGCACGTCATATATTAATGTTTTTAAAATTAATAGGGTTGTGCCAATCTGCAACGAAAAGTTATTTAACAAATACTTCTGAATAGCTCGTTTTAAAGCCACAAAGAGAGATTTTATGAAATTATTTGAATATAATAATCCCGTCGACTTACAAAGGATATCAAAGCGATATAGTTTAGTAAAACAAGACTAAAAGTTTCAGTTTTCAAAGATTAAATAAGGTGAATGTTAACGGTTCTTCCTTTGTTACGGCTTGAATTTATTTTAAATGTTATTAAGGGTTTATATAAACGAACGATTACCATAAATACAGTTACAAGTAAGGAATTTCATGTAAAAACATTTTACTCACATTGAAGCACATTTTTTGCAAAAATATTGCTGTTGTTTTAATAAGAACTGACGAGAATTGTATTTCATATTCGGGTCATTGACTCCCTTTTCGATTTTTACACATATAAAAAGTTTCTTCTATCAAGCCACGGCAGCTAGCAGGAAAGATCTCAATATAACCCTCACACCGCATGATAGTATCCGTCGTACATGTATTACTTATATTATTATTATTAGTTTTTTCAATATTGGTTTTTAATTCGCTATTGCTATTAAAAATTACAGTCTACCGTTTACGGAACGCTGAGCGCTTAGCGAGTACCTATAGCTAAAAGCTGACACAATAAAACGTTTTATGACCATGTGTACAGGTACTTTAATCCACACATCATAAGATTATTCACCAAATAAGTAATTATTATTATTAAACTATTATAAGTTTATACCGCATCTGATGGTTAGGATTATATATTGATACTTCTGCTTAGTAACAGAGGTACAAAGTTAAAACGCCCGTCCATTGATCCCTTAACAAATGAAAATAAATCTCTTTAATGAAACGTTAATAAAGCGAAAAGACTAAGTTTAATCAAACCGAATGAGATTGAAATTTATCCCGTAATCCCTATTATTTACGTTAATGTAATTAAATCCGACGATTAATGACTTATATTTTTAATCAAATTCAATTCAGGATTATTTTAATTAAAGTAATCTAATGAAAGAATGGTATTAAAGCAAATAATTATATTGTTGGTTATTAAATATTTTAATTGACCTCCGGGTTTTAAATTCTAAAACACTGACCCACAAATAAATTTTTATATACAAGATGTAATCTTATTTATTCGCTGGTTCCAAGACCTAAATGTGTGTATGGTCGTGCGTCCTTGTCCATTCTATTGATCCAGTGGTGCCTGGGGCGGCGTAGCCGCATCTCCAACCACTAGGTATGCCTAACAGACCGAAGTCACAGCCTATGGGCTCACGGTACTCCAGTCCACGTATATTTAAGTTATTAATGAGCATATTCTGCGGACAACATATTTGTGAAGAATTGTTGGCAGATTGGCCTGGGGAATTGGAGGCTTAATACAAAATGACATATGTGTCCGTAACACACATAAATAATACTGGACAGAATGATCGACTATTAAGCTAAGGAGCTAAATAAATAAAGAAAATATTTATTATTTTATTTATTTATTAACACTTCGTTGCATTACATAAAAGGAAAAAAAAATTTACATAATTTAATGAAAACTGGCGGCCTTGTCGCTTTAGAGCGATTTCTTCCAGACAATCACTGTGAGTAAAGGAAAAAACCACTGTGATTAAATTACATAAGGTAGGCAAGAAGTGAAAAAATACATATTACAAATACAATAAGAAGGAAAAAACATACTTAACAGAAACAAAAAGAAATAAAAATAAACTAAACTGATATAGGAAATAAAAAAAAACAAAAAGCAAAAAGTGCACATGAATCATGATAATCTAATTCAAGATCAGTCTCACGTTAGTTAGTAGTTAGTACGCAAGTTAGGGATATGACGTTGACAGGTAATGTTTATACATCAGGAATTAAAAGGAAAATATGTAGTTAAGCAAAAATTAAAAAGTTCTTCACTCTTATCAGTTCGCTATTCGACCAGCCAATTGTTTACATACAAAATTGTCTTTACGGATCTTTTAGTGGGCCTCCCAAATCCTATAAAGCTTAAATTTATCAACGAAGCCTCAGTTAACAATAATATACATTAAAATTATATAAATAAATGGTCAAAATAAATGTCTGCTGCGGATTTTAAATGCTGTTCAATTTTATAATACAGTGGTCAGTCAATCAACACACATGACCACATTATGGTTAATTCTAGTAATATCTAACGTAATTCTAGTAAATTTACATTTCATGTAATTGCTGTAATTAGCACAAATGTAATTGAGCAAGTAAATTGAGTACTGTACAATAATTTAATTATATACAATAATAGAACTTTACTCAATTTGTAGCGTAGTAAATGAAGTTAAGTGATTAAGAGAAATTAACGAATTTGACTACATATGTTATACATTTTCCCCGTCAGTAATTCGTGTATAATTTGTTAATAAGATCTGACTTTCTCTTCTTAATCTTTGATCAATTTTGCATAGACAAGTCGGTGATAAGTCTGCTACATATCGTCGCTGTATGGATTTGAGACAGCCGATTTCCTCACTATGTTTTATTTCACCGTACAAGCGGTGTTAGAAATTAACATAAGCTGATAGTCTAATAGTGCACAGCATCCCCTGCTGATCGAAACTAAGTCTTCAGGAACTTTCGTTGCCAAGCAACTAGTAAGGGTACAACTAAATTTACTAAATGTGAAAAAATAATCTTAAGGCTTCATTCAATATCAAATACATACTTTATAACCTTATTATGTAGTTGGTTAAATAGAAATGTTTTATGGCGTTAATTTACAAAGAACTCGAGTTTGCTGACAACAAAACCTTGCATTTTTAAGGCTTTAATTTTTGGTTGTAATAAAAACCTTACTGTTATATTTTATGTAAGAAAAAACAATGATTATCACTTAAAACTACTTTCATTTCTTCGGAATATTCATGTTAATAAGTATGCCGTTTTCAGAGACATAGTTGTATTGAGATTTTAATACTGGCTATGCATAAATTAATTTCCATCGAACACTTCGAAAATCAAATTGAAGTGACATCACAAACACCTTTGTACACCGAGGTCAACCGCACCGGAAATGGCAACCGCCGGATGCGGGCACCCTTTGACAGATACGAGTGAATGCTCTTCATCCTACGTCTCATTTCAAGCTATGCTTGAAGGAAAGACTTGACTTAGATAATGATGAACATTTTTGATTGCAAATTTGTCATGAAATAAAAATCATTTTCTAAAATTATAAAACTTCTATAAAAATTAATTTCCTTTTCAATACGCAAACAGTCAAGTAAAAACTGTGTGAAACAATTTATTACATAGGCCGAGAATTGCAAGGGTGATTCATTTTTAATTATTATTATTGTTAATATCATATAACAAATTTAATAATAAATATGTTAAATGTAAATCAGTGTTTCAATTATCTTTTAACTTTGGTATTTCATAAAAGAACAAAAATGCCAATTTTATAGTATTTATGTCCCTTTTAATTTGACTTTTTAATTAGACGAAAGCTTTCTTTGCCTATTTACTTAATCTTCTTAGGAGATTGTCCAAATTAAAATACTGCTTACAGAGTTTCAAATAAATTATAGAGAAAATGTTTTTGTTGGAAGACTTTATAAAACTTTGCAGGATTTCATTAAATAAATTTAATTTATAAAGATACAAATTTCCTAACGTTGATAATTATAATATCCTGAAATTATTTTAAGTGTATGGAAAAAGTAATCCTTCTGAATATCATTTAAATTATGACTATTTAATTCAATAAAACATACTGTTTTGTTCGTAATATATTAAATATATTATATTACTGTCATACAAAGATTCTCGGCAACAGAAACTATGATCTGAATCTACGGCAGCGTCTTTTATCTAAGTGAGATTACTAAGATACCTGACAAAAGGATTCTAAATTACAATAATGGGTTCGCTCTTAAGCGTCAAGTACATTTGCAGCGCTGTCAAGCACCCAGTAAAGGAAACGGTTTCCCACAAAATGCTTCATGAAATGCATTTTCCTTAAGGGAAATTACATTTTTTATTAACAAAAGAAGACCTGGTTGTATCATCATACTCATACAAATTCGACTTTGTCGTGTATATGTCACAACGTCTCAATGTTCCTTGATCTGTGAAGACCTGGAGATAAGTACAACGCCTTACATATTTATGTTTATTTAGCAGATTAAACATATCTAAGGGAGTGAAAAATGTATTCAACTACGTAGAATATTAAACTCTAATGTTCTACATAGTTCAATAATATTTAAGAATATGTTTAAAAAAATCATGTCATCATTATTAATTTAAAATATTTTATTATTATTATTATGTTTAATAAAACAAATTACATATATACATGTGTGATGCACATTTTCAATTTCGAAGAACAATACGGTAATAGAAATTTGTTGGGTGCAATGTGAAAGCTCGTAAGTGCTATTCCAAGATAATGTTCTCATACAGTCCTAAGTGGAGAGACTGTCTTTTAGCGGAACGAATTGTATTTTTGGAAGGATTTTATTTTTGCTAGACGTTTTTAGGAAAAAATTGAAGATTTAAGTAATTTAAGAGAGCTTAATAGATTGGTGTAGTCTAAACCATAAAAGACACTTATACCATTATATTTGACACAAACATTTTTTGTACGTATTTTTTTCTTGGCTACATAAAGCCTTATTTGCCACTGCAATATTCCAATCCGGCATCCGATATCTGCACCCGAATCGTACAATTTTTATTTTTATCATAACTTTTTAATTAAAATTTTTGATAGTATTATTATTATTTGTTATTGTTTAGTTGTATAGTAATAATATCCAACACTGTTTCTCGTAGTGCAACAATAGACCATTGGAGTAATGGCCGATCCTTTGCCTAATGGAAAGGTCGAGTTACGCTTACTCTACCAAATACTCTTTATTTTATTCTCGCTATAGTGACCCCTGTGGTATTAATGATATATGAACCTTTAATAAAAAGTTAGTTTATAACCCTTAAAACAATATCTGATTATTTTAAACTTATAAAAGAATAAAATTTGTAAACTCACAATAATTATTAATAAACCTTGTTGTTAGTAAAAAGCAGGTGATGTAAGTGAGGATATCGGCATGGGATGTGCGATGATAATATCGACGGCGTGAGTCACAGAGGACTGATCAATATTAAAAAAAATATCAAATCAAAATCGTTGTAACGTTATTAGGTTTATTAAGCAAATTTAGAAATACATCTTATTTTAAAAAAATAATTCAGTGGCGCTACAACCTCTTTAGTTCCTGGCCTCAGATTTCAGAATCTGTTTCATGATCATTTTTAAATCTAATGCCTGACACACGTCGTGGACTTTTTGGGTCTAAGACATGTCGGTTTCCTCACGATGTTTTTCTTCACCGTTCGAGCAAATGTTAAATGCGCACATAGAAAGAAAGTCGAACCTACGATCTCAGGTATAAGAGTCGCACGCTGAAGCCACTACTGCTCGTCCAACACTGCTCGTCATGCACAAATCTTATTTTTACTTAGCCAAAAACAGCTGGGTTGACAACACCACCAACAAAATAATATAGACTCATATAATTTATTTAAACTCGCAACAGTAGAGCATTAATTTCCCAATACAGCCTTTACGCAATTTATTTGAATGTACGAGGAATAATGATTTAGTCATTAATGTGAGTGGCGAGAGGTCCCACGAGTATAAACTAGTCTCGTACATGGCAACATTAAATTTATTAAGCTTCATTAGTTCCTATGCCAAGTTTGGTATTAATATGAAATTTATGTTTTGTTCCGTGATATAATTAACCCATATTAGCTAATGTCTGTTAATTGCGTAAAATAACGTACTATCACAATGTGTTATATACTCGACTCCGAAAGAAACCTATGTTCTTTGGTAGAATTCCGTTGTACTTTGTGAATGATACCATGATTTTATTTATGTACGTGTACGAATAGTATAATTTCAACATCATTAAAAATATATAATTTAATGTTCATTAATAAAGGAAAATGGCGGCCGCATTTTGTTCGAGTGCACAATAACTTCTGTTTCAAAAGATTTATATTTTGTGTCAATCAGGGAAGCTGCTCGTTCATCAACGTTTCGATTCCGCCCAAACTATTACCACAGTTTGTGGAGTTAAAGTGTTGAAACAAAAAAACACTTTACGTGAACACGCATTTTAGAATTATTTCATAGAACATAATGAACCTTCTACGTAGATGATTTAAAATCTTATTAACTTTTATGAAAAATAAAAATAAATCAGTGGCGCTACAACCTTTTTAGGTCTTGGCCTCAGATTTCTGAATCTGTTTCATGATCATTTTAAATGTAATAAGCAAGTATGTGATCAGTCTCCAGAACCTGACACACGTCGTCGACTTTTTGGGTCTAAGACATTTTGATTCCTCACGATCGTTTCCTTCACCGTTTGAGCAAATGTTAAATGCGCACATAGAAAGAACGTCCATTGGTGCACAGCCCAGGATCGAACCTACGACCTCTGGTATGAGAGTCGTACGCTGAAGCCACTAGGCCAACACTCCTCACATTAACTTTTATATAATTTAAAATAATGTAATAAAATAAGCTTAAAGGTTATATTAAAAAATAGCATGATGTAATAAAAATTATATAGTTATTATCTGTGTTTACTCATTCTCACGCGAAGCCTCTCATAACATATATTTAAACAGTGCAGTCTCCTTTAGCCTAATTTTGTATTTCTTTCTGTAATAATTTTAGTTTTTTGTTACCTGTAAGGAAAGCAGGTAGTGATCAGACCTTTGTGTCTAAATTACGTCGATTTTTGTTCAAACACATGCTGGTATCCCTAAAATATTTTTTGTCGTAAATTTTTATTGTTTAAAGATACACAATACGACTTTAATGTGTTACCAGGAAAAGATAAAGTGGGCCATTGTAGTAAGTCTTTTGTAAGGGATTTTATAATTGTTTTGCGCAGAAAACATAAATGAATGAATAAATTAACAATTGCAACAGCTTTTGTGGTAAATACATCCCCGGAGCAGTACCTGCAGTACCTGGGTCTCCACAAAAGAGACTTCGGTTTATTTGCTAGTATACAACTTTACCTTTGATATTTTTGTCGTGTTATCTTTACCTATAGTACTTTGTAGAATCATGATTCATCATCATAATAAATAAATTATTTATTGGAAACATCGACTGAATTTTTTTTTTAGTTTGGACATTCATTTGGGGCCATTCATTAAATATAGCATTGCTTAAATAACACCATTGCAAATTCTATATACTGCCCAACGAACTATTGATTCGAAATAATTATCTCCCATACGCAGTGTTCGTTCAAAATGGATAACAAAGAATATTTCTTATTTTTATAAATTATTTCGTTAGCTTCGTTGGAAACAGCGCACCATGAAACATACAGTTACAAAGGCTTTCGACACATTTGTTGTTTAAATTTTCAATTCATGTCCCATTTACAGACAACCAGTATCAATATTTAATTGAGAATTAAATGTGTAATGGTCGACATAAATTATAATTCTACTATCAGGATATAACTACTGCAATTACTTTTAGAAAGTTTATTAAACTTAGCTCTTCATTGAAATAATGTAATTTCTTTATATGTTGTGTTTTTGGGGGTTGTCTCTCTCCCTAAAATATGGCGGGGGCCGATGGCTGGCCTTGCGTCATACTCGTGAACGGGTGCAACTTGTGGTGACTGGTCGTACTTGAATTCGTGTATGCGGTGATATTAGTTGTTTCTACTACGTATTTGCGTGTTGTTCTCACAAGTATGTATTTCATCATGCCTCCTACTAATAGAGGACAAACCTTTGTTTTTAATTTATTTTATTATTCTTTATTACTCAAAATGTCATATGGAGCATGGTGTAATGGTTGCAGCTCCTTATAAACGTTGTGTAAAAGAAAAAACATGGCGATTAAAAAGAGTGGTGGAGAGTTTATTGCAAGTTCTTTTCTTCCGGTCTCCCTTGATTTAAGCACTGGCAATAAATGTAAAATTAGAAACATTTCTATATTTCTTTTTTGACGTTCATAAGTGTACATTGTGTTACCTACATGAATAAATGATTTTAGAATTTTTGCAAATTACTTTATTTTCGTCCTATGCTTATTGTTCCTGTGTTTTTGTACTGTTACTTAATTTTTCATAAAATCGTTATAATAGTACAGGGCTGGCGCTGTTTAAATATTTGTATATCAATTTGTTTGTTTCAACTTATCTGTCCTGACTTTATGGTCCCCAAAACAAGCTACACTACTACAACAAAAAATTAAACTACGAACAATAGATGTAACTATTTCCAGATGTTTAAGTTAATGACCTATTTGGTCGCAAAACTGCAACAAAAGTACATTGTTTCTTTCCATTATTGTCATCGTTTCTTAAAGTAGGGCGAATGGAAAAAATATATTGTGGAGTAGAGTAGTTTAGGTACCCAGTTTGAAAGATTGATACGCGGGTTAAAAAACTTCGCTCCGTGGAAAAAAATCCAAACGTACCCAATTTTTAACAGTTTGAATTCATTTTGAAATTTACACAATATTTTGTCGCAAGCCAAGTAATCCATTTCAGAAAAAATGACAAAATTATTCATTAATTTAATGATTTTCATAACTAATTATTATTACGGGCCGGTGCGCGTCAGTGCTCCAGCTCTACTGCAGTCCACCCCGAGACACTGACACAGCAATTCGTGCTGGGATAGGGCCTTAACAGCCGACTCTAATCGGGGACTACGCACTGCTATACATAGGAATCCATACATTGAAGTCAAGACGAAGACGGTTTAGGCAGGTAGAAGCTTATCCCAGCAATTAAAAAAAACCGGTTCCATCCCTACAAATAATGGTAAGTGTTATACGACTTTGGATTTCCGACTGAAGGTAATCCTTTTGTCATTTACCAACGTTGCATTGTATTTTTTTAATACGGTCGAATTAGGTTGGATGTAATGAAAATATCGAATGGTTCGACCTATTTGCTAAATAATTTACTCGTGAAAACTTGATATTTGGATAGGCAAGAAATAAGTTCTAAAAAAAATAAAATCTACAAATAAATAATTGGACTGAATCTTGTGAAATAGATAATGGGTATTTTTTATATTTATATCTATCTATTAATTATAACTTTAAAATAATTAACTTAACTTTATAGCTGTAATCAATAGAGTTATTAAAATTAATTACAACTGTCATCCCAAACAACTCGTTCAAATAATAAAACTCTATTTGACACCCTACATGATCTTAATATACATACATAAATCTCCTGTCACGATGTTTGTCCGCGATGGACTCCTAAACTACTTAACCGATTTTAAATTAAATTTTCACACCATGAGCAGTCTAGTCTAACTTAAGAGATAAGGATAGCTTAGATCTTTAATTATAGTCGCAATTTTATTTTATTGCAAATTATTTGTCTATAATTAATTGACAGTCACAATTATCTGTTAACTCCAAAATATTCTAACAGATACTTTTCGACTTGATTGAGTAAGTAATCAATAGATGGCACTGCTATGGTAAACCGACAAACGTGTCATATAAGCTACAATTAAATATCATGATTATCGCGTGTTATTAAAAAATAAAGTATAAATTAAATTTATTTTGTGAAACGAAGTTCGTGTAGGCAGCTAGTTTAATTATAAAATCATTTAGTGGTCAATTATAAATTGAAATTGGATCTTATATATAAACTGACGAAATTAATATATAAAGAAATAATGAGGTGCTCTTAAGTTATGGAATAGTAGTAGGATTAACTAGATTTCCCGTATCTCATTTTCATACACTTTTAGCTTAAGTTAAGCTGACAACGTTAGATTTAGGCACGTTCAATCATTTTGGATTAATGACCAGTTTAGAGATACACTAAACGTAGGGTAAGAACGTGGTCGGTCGTGCCAATATAATATTTTATTATCTTCATTAAGGTTAGGTACTACCGAACATTATTATCGCACTGAACAATCTCATTTAATATAATATGTATTACTTGAGATATATATTATGTTTACCGATGGTCAAGCCATTTATTTAAAGCATAAATGTTTTTAATATTGATATATATATTTATTTATTCCAGTACATTATTCGACCTTAACAGTTACTACTAATTCGATAGAACGCCAAAATAATACCCACATCAATAATTATCCTACTTAAAAAACATTTAAAATAAAGCCTAAATCTTATAACTAATAATATAGCAAGCAACTCTTGTGAACTCAGCCAGTGTACAAACAAATAGATCTAGAAATTTACCTCAATAGAAATTTCGTTAATTATTTGTATTGCTCACGTATTAGACGTAAGCCTCAGGTTTCTACTAGGTACCCGTAGAGCCAGTCTCTCCATTAGTCACTACTACACTACTTAAGTAGGTACTGGATAAATTAACTGACTTGGTATTACATAGAGCTCATAACTTTTTACGGCAGAAAAACTAAGTGGGGAGACTTGGCGTTTTTCAATTTATGTTTTGATGGCATCCTTTTATCTACTATAATATGCTAATAATGTGTTAAGTTCACTGAGTACTTTTCCTAAAAGACACCTACAAACTGAAAAAAGCATACTTCTCTCTTAATATTACTTCGAATACTTATTCCGTCCTTAGTAGTTGCGATTTCGTTTTTATTACTTTACAAATAAAATTCATTATTAAGGTTGTTCAACATTTTTAAACTTAAAGTTTTTAGTTGCTATGAAAGCAGTTTCTATATAGAAGACCTGCCCAATCAGCTACGTCATGTAAAATATAATGAACGAAAATGCAATTCATAATATTAATATGGACAATTAATACGACGAGGACGAATTAATGTTATTTCAATCTACTTTATATATTACAAAGTTGATTGATTTTATACGCCTGTCTCACGTTTGTGCTCATTAATTAATGGTCCTGTTAACAGATTGTGACGGATTTACAATAAAACTGTGATGAGAAATGACTCTTCTGCAACTCCATGGAGACGTTTCGCTGTGTCGCTTTAGAAACCTTGCTGTGTTAATTTATTTGTTATTGTTGTTATTATCTTTATATCTACATAAATATATATTTTACAGTGTTTATTAGCGGATACGTAGCGGTGACTTCTTCAATACAAAGAGTCCCGTGATTTGTGTGCTGAGGAAGCATGGATTTGATGAGCGTTGCGCTTTTTTTAGTTGTCATGTTATTTTCACACATGTGTATCCTTTATATAACGTATGTTCATAAGTGCTTATGTGCTGTATGATGTGTGATATTCGTGTACAAAAATTATGTAAAATAAAAATACTCCCTAACATTAAATGGCAGCGTACTATATAAAATTTAACCCTATATTAAATACTGTCATTCTTACCAATGCAGTACAAAAAGTTACTGTAAATACTACAAGAAGCATTTATTTTGCACAATTTACATTTAACATAAGAAAGGCATTGCAGAGTCATTTAAAACTTGCAAGAATCGTGAAAGTTCATAAGAGGCGAAAGTTTGCGTTGCGGTAATGTTAGTCGTTATTTAAATATTCCTCTAATGTGTCTGCACCTAGGGAAATAAGAGTAAACACATTTGCATGTGGTGATGGGTTTTAAATAGCATACTCGCGTTTGAAAAGAGCTATAAGCGACGACCGGGATGTGATACTCATTTGTAGAAAAACGTAACGTTTTTAACTCGAAGTTAACGACCTTATTAAAATTTCTATACCTCATTATTTGATGTTTAATTGTATTGAGTAAATAAATATGGTTTTAATTTTTATGATTGAACATAATAATGTTAAGTACCCTCTTCCAGGAAAGAAAACAAAGGAAATACACATGATAGGTCACGATCAAGATCCCGAGATTAGCCGTTGATTTCCGATTCCTCGCTTTTTTTTTTTATTTCCCAAATAGTTATGCCATTGGTGCACAATTGGACATCGAACGTATGATCTTAGAACGAGAATCGCGTTCTAAGCCATGCTTATCTATAACTTTAAATTCAAATTCAATTATATTTTCGAGATCATGATAAAAATAACTATATACCGGATTATCTTAATATAAAGGATAATAAAAAAAACTTTGATGAAGTGGGTCTTTTAATTTTTCAACCACTGCTAATATATATATATTAACAAAAACATGTATTGTAGTAGGTACTTATTCGATATAATTTGTGTATAAGAAAACATTAAAACAAGACGACAATCGAGTAACGATGCAAAGTTTAACGGTTAAGTTCAAAGTGTAGTTTGCAATATTTTTTCACAGACACTTTGGTAAGTATAAAATGTTTATACTTTAAACATTATGTTTTAATACTACTAAACATTTTCACTTATCGTTTATATTTCAAAACGTTAGATGACGTGAAATGAAAATATAATTCGATGCTGTGTTTGCCGTGTGTAATGTATGAAAAAAGTAGCAATGTTGAAATGAGAGGATTCATTACGAACCAAAGCAATTACTAGGAATATATTTCCGGTAAACTTATGTTTTTTTTATTTTAATATAAGACTGATTAAGTGACAGAACATGCGAGGACCTCAAACATTTAAATGGAAAATTTTATTCGGGTAAAAGCATTGTTTTATGTATTAATAGGCAAACGGGCAGGAGGCCGTGTACCAATATGAGGCTGCTCATTGACACCTACATATTTAAGAGTTGATACGTTCTCTTGAAGAACCCTAACGCTGACCATAGAAGGATCGCATGATGCAGTCGTCTACGACTGCTTGGAGCAGTCTTGGACAACGATTGCATCATGCGGCACTGCATCGTCATTGCATCGTTCGACCGCACTAAAAAAAATTTCAACTACTTTTCGCATCAGTATTATTTTTCGATCGAATAAATGTGCTCCAAGCAGTCGTACACGACTGAATTATGCGGTCGTGTTGCAGTCGTGTACGACTTCAACGCGACGCACGGCGATCTGTAGTTGCCATACTAAATTCATATACAATACAATACACGGACCGCTCAAGTAGTTCCTGACCATTCGTAGCAGTCGCTTTGCGGTCAAGTTTCACCGTGCGGTGGACTGCTTAGAGCTGCTGGACCCACCATGCACGGACCGCTATAAGCGATTGCTGCCGACCTCCCTCCCCGCTCCCGCTGAGTTCCAATCCTATCCGCTTGAACTAATTCATCAAATGAAACCACGGACATTCTAAAGTAAATAAAAAACTCCTTAGTGTCTTGTCTTAGCTAAGTATGAAATATTTTATACTATTCTCTTAATTGTAGTACGGGACACACACACAAACTTCGGTGTCTTCTACACCCATGCGTAATAGTAGCACACAGTTTCGTCATCGATATATAACATGTAAATGAACTCGCACTCGAGCTGTCCGTCTATGGCCAGTGTTAGTCTTCTATTTTAATATAATAATACTAAAAAAATATGCTACAAGGCATATTTTTTTAAAGTATTCCGTATAGTTATTAATGAAAACAACCAATTCATGAATTAATGCACGAAATCTTTGAGCGAAATGAAACAAAGCAGTAGATATTATGAATGCGAAACACGGAAGGCAATGAACTAATTGTTTCTATCAAGTATGAACCGTAATGAAATTTGCATTTGCAAGGAATATATCATTTTTATGTATTAAAGAAGTATTTCTAGTTATCATTTTTAAACAGAAATAATTGTTCTTTGTAAGACTTATCTAACACCTCTTATTTAACAGGCGATTATAAATAATATATGCTTTGTTATACTTAAAGAAGACGTTAGAAGATATCGCTTTGTATTGGATAAGGCTGCCCGTTGCATTATTTTTTAATTTTTCCACGAGTAATGATTATAAGTGAGAAAATATTCCAGAAGTGTTAGTCTAGACGAAATAAAGAGGGGTGACCTGGTGGTTTTGACCATAGCTGTTCATTTTCCTATCGATGACGTGAAATTCTTACTTGCTTATATGGTAAAGGAAAACAATGTAAGGAAATCAGAACATCTAAGACTGAAATTGACGTCAGGTCAGCTACAATTATTCTTTTCTAATTTTTGGGGCCAACGCCCATAGACACTCACATTACCCGAGGGCTTGCAAGTGCGCTGGCGGCCTTTGGTACGATCTTTCCCGAAATATCACCTACTTGAATTTAAAAAAAATTATGAGGCAAGTTCAAGGCTTTATTATCCGATCTTTTATTTTTATATTACAGGAGACGGACGGGCTCATTTGATGTTAAGTGATAGTCATAGATTGCCTTAAAAACACTTAGTTGCGGAACGATGGACGTCAAGGTGACACGAATTTGTTTCTGTCTTGAATCCCGATGATCAAACTCAGCTTCAGGTATCAGTCCGTCTCCTCCTCTAATATTATATCTCGCTTATTAAGTGGTAAAAATGAAACCGTCAAATTATTTGTATACTTCATAACTTAACACTGATATTATTGGTATAAGGCGTAATTCGTTATCTAAAACATATAAAAGAATTATCGCTCCTATCATTGATCGAACAATACAGTTTCACATGCTCCCCAAGAGGCAAATGAAGCAAAAATTCTTTTATTTCCGCCGACCGTTGAAATTCCAGTTGCCTCACAATTATATTAAGCCTTCGGGCGTCGATGTAAAAATTCAGATGCAGACTTGTTCAGACCTGTACGATATCTTTCCTGTTTTTAAAAATCGACCAGAATGCATCTTATGTTTCACAAATATGCATTATTTATAACATTAAAACTTAAAACAATAACAAAATTTATAGAATAAAGAAAGTTTGCTATGCTTAAATAAAAATCAAATCATATAAATATTTTTAATTAATAAACGACAGATGTACCCCTTCAAGGCAACTAACTCACTAGTCCGTTGCTGGCTTTTTATTGAAGGACAGTAAGTCTTATTGTTTTGAAAAACGTCAGCGGGCAGTTGAAAAAGCTTTCTTAAATGACAGTTGTAGAACCAAGGACGTCGAAGACATAACAGTACGGATGGAATTTTGTGTCGACGTCCGATGATGAAACTTAAGTTCAGCTATTGGTCCAAACGTCAAAATTACTAGTCATAAATCTATGAACTGCTATCAAATGCTATTTGTATACCTATAATATGGAAGTATAGACATAAACGTATAAAGCTTCCTCGGGTCGAAACCAAACAAGAACAAACTTGTCTTAATTTATTAAAGAACAGTCAATAGTTTTTCTCATTACCAAAATGCTGTTAGCGGAAACAATTTTCTTAATGACCAGGCTTTTCATATTGAATCATTTATTGATCACCTCTTTATCTACTTACGCCTAATTAATTTCGCTATTAATAGCGCTATTTCGCTCATTGCTCAGTCTAAATAGGAATAATATGAAGATCAAAACTAATATACCTAGCAACATATTTCTTGAAGTAAACGGAAAACATTTGCCGATGTATGTTATAAAGCAAGTTTGTAATGTATACAAATTATATTGAACATTATACAATTTAAACTTTATTTACGTTTATTTAAAGAAATATACTTTCAATTTTCATATACCATATCTGCCTTTCAAGCGACAAGACATGAAAAATATGTCAAAGCTGTCTTACAAAAGAGTTAATGCCAAATGATTAATAGATTCACACAAACCAAAACTCAGTTGGAAACTGACATTGCTCTAATGAACCCTCAAATTAATTAAACGAAAGTTGCAATGGTATGCGTAAATTAAACAGTAAATGATTTATTAGTTTCGCCGAAATTTATGGCTTTGCTCTGCGACTGTCTACGAGTATCTATTTTGTTTGTATTTGCTTTTGATTACAAAAATGGTTAATATATGCTTTGTGATAAAAATGTTGGTCCTGTTACTGGTCTGATTCTAATTAAGGTAATTAGGATCTTATTGTAACTTGTGTCATGAATAATGTACATACATTAATATTCCTATCATATGTTTAATCTTTAGGACGAATCTGTATTTATTAATTTTATTTATGAGAAATTTAAGTATGAATTTGTAATGAATAAACTCAAAAACTAAGTTAAGATTTTTTTTCACTTTTAGAATGCTATTTTAACCCTACGTAAATAATACCATCCGTATCACCTTGACGTCCGTCGTTCCACAACTAAGCGATTCTTAAGGCAATTTCTGCCACGCAATACCACGATGTGGAACCAGTTGCCCACTGAAGTGTTTGTGAACCAATTCGACTTAGGGTCCTTCCAGAAAAGAGCGTACCGATTCTTAAAAGGCCGGCAGCGCTTGCGATCCTTCTGGCAGTGCGAGGGTCCATGGGCGGCGGTGTCACTTAAAATTAGGTGAGCCTCCTGCTCGTCTGCCTCCTGTAACATAAAAAAAAAATAAAAAAATAGCCTCTTTAAGTAAATTCTTTTCAAAATGTAAACAAATGGAACAAGCTACTGCAGTTTAATAATTCTAGTATATATTACAGTTTACACATTAAAAGAGACATATAAATATCTTTCTTTATTATTTTTGTCAGTGTAACCCATTTAATTAACTTGCTATTAAGTAATTCCTTAAATTTTGTTCGATGTGTTGCAGGTCAGTAATTTTCAAATCCCATCAAACGCTTATGGAAATTAATTAAATTGTCTTTGCGTAAATTTTCGATCGTCAAACTACGATATAAAGGAGGTCGCTTTCGCGCCTCACTAAGCCTTGCCCCGATAAAAGACTCAAACTTTTAATTGAACTAAAACTCATCATAATTCTTTATAAAGTATTCAAAGTATTAATTTGTTCCTTAATTTTGGTCTTTGTTACAAATTGTTTAATATAGAACGACAAAAGAAATTGATTGTACCGTATTAAATATATCTTGTTTTATAGTATTTTTGAAGTTATTGTATTTTTACTGCTTATAATTTATAACAAATACTGTACTGTACTCAGTACTTACCAAAACATAACATAAACAAAATTAATATTCTCTCGCAACGCATGTGGAAGCTATAAAAACCGTATAAAAATTTTAAAATTTTGTCACTGAAACGATGCGGTGTTATTAGAAAAGTGCTGCAACTTTGTTAATTTTTAATTTTACAGCTCCCTTTAACCCTAAAAATTTAATAAACGAGTTTGTTTAATTCCGTAGCAAGATTAAAATAGTTTCGTAGTAATCCGTGGCAATGCTCGTAGCAAGCTACGACGTAGCAAAGGCGCGTCGCATTATGCAACGGCTTTAAATCAAGGAAAAACAAAAGCTGTTTTGATTGAGTGACTTCGTAGCGATGAGTAAATTAAATCAACATAAACTTTGTTTTACGCCGAGACTTATCTCTGTAGTTAGGATATCTGATTACTGATTACTTATAAGTCGAAAGTGTTTGTTAATATAAAGGTAGGATGTAGGTATGATTATTGGTTATGTATATTTTCTCATAATATAATTTTCATCCTGATTCTGGTATTGGTTCCTGGCTGTGCGGGAAATTTAGTTATTTGTTACCATACACAACTAAAAGTAATTCACTTAACCTTTAGGTTAATAGCCAGATTATAAAATTGGTAAATCCATAGAAAAATAGTTTTTTTTAATATTACGTATAATTATCTCAATGCCACAAAGCTCGCGTCGGCCGAAATATTATCTCAATGCCAGAGAGCTCGCGTGTACGTTGCTGACTTTTTAAATTATATAATCATTGCAAAAAAAACATTTATATTTCTAAAACCTCTGTTTTTTATCGTGCAGCCTGGAAACACAAAGCCACTTTTTAAGCCTTGACTTATTAAGCTATCGTGGAATATTCTTTAACGGAATATTAAAACTATCCATTGCGCTAAATAACCTGCATCATGACCACACACTACTCCCTTTACACGACCCAGGTAAACTATGTAATATTTAGACAAATGTATTTAATAATATTATGATTCTTTCCTTTTGTAAATGTGTGACCTCTTTTGTATATATTATGTATTGCATCTCTAATATAATTGTTTTATCTTATATATAATTTATGTTAGCTGTAGGAGTAGGAAATAAATAAACAAAAATACAATGTAATTTTTAGCTGAAGAAGTTCGGGAGATAGACCATGCTTTGTAAAACCGATTTATCAAACAAGTGCTCTCACAGTATTGCACTAAGTTCTGTCAGGCTTCAAAAGAATCATGCCGCAAACAAACCTCAATGTATCGAACTTAAGTTTATCGAGTACGTGTTTGTACGACAAATACGATTTTCAATACGTGACTTCTAGAGTTAAAACTTTTGAAATAGAATTCCTTATAAATTTTTCAATAGATTGATCATTCATATATATAAATTGTAACAGGTGTATGTACATAAATAACATAAATATCTATCAAATATATGCTTGAAAGTTTAAATCTTCATTTAATTATTCAGGGTGTCGTACATTTCCCTTTTTTTTTAATTTTGCATTTATTGCGTTGAAGAAGCAGGCCGGGTAGGGCCGGACACTAAACATGATTTGGATTCAGTTGGAAAATGTTGACTTAGTAACTTTTTTTTTTTGAAGTTCTTGTATGTATTTTATTTATTTATTTACACTTCGTTACAAAGAAACAAAAATAAAACATTTAAGTGTATACACCGTTTTTAAACATAATAATAATACAGCCTTTTCTTTGCCACTTATTAAACTACAAAATTGATAATAATAAATTGTTGTAACATCGATGCACTTTCGTAAAAACATTGTTGTACATATTTTTTTGTACAGAAAAGGAGGCAAACGGGCAGGAGGCTCACCTAATGTTAAGCGATACTGCCGCCCATGGGCACTCTTAATGCCAGAGGGCTCGAGGGTTCGATGTCGGCCTTTTAAAAATTGGTACGCTCTTTACTTATTATGAACTAATATTTTCATTTTATATAGCTTATTTTTAAATAGTTACATAAAAACATGTACATTACCGACCTACTCTGAAAATTTTCGATAAGTGAATGTCATTCTTTGAGAAGTAAAGAACCTTTGAACCGAATTAACAAAAAGAATATTAAAACAAATTTAAAAAGTTTAGTCCATGTGACAGTTTACCTTTAACACTGGCAGTATTACGATACTTATTCGTTGAGCGAGGAACTCACCATCTCTGGGGTCACCGGTACTATCTACCAGCAATTAAATCTTTAATTGCTGGTAGATAGTAATCTATGGAAGTTACCCACCTCTAATCAAAATTGAATGCGATTACTGTTCTAGGTAAAAGTTTGAAATATATAATAGTAATATCGTGGAAAGTCAAGGCGATGTTCTAGTGAGTATACTGTATAAATAACGTTCATAGTATATTGGAAGTGAAATGAATAAAGAATAATATATTGTGCAGTATCCTCGGAGAGTTTAAGTTTTATTAATCCTATTTCGTTCTGTTTACGCTTTTACTATGAACTGGTGGCTATTTCCCCGGAATTGGTTTTGAACGTGGAAAATATTAAAGCAAAGAGTGACTTATGATTGAAATATTGGTTTTGTGTTTGTGCAAAAAGGTACAAAGTACTGAACTTTAATCTTATTACTTATTTGTTTTAATTTTAGATTTACTTTTTATTATTTTATTTATTCTGTATGTGTTAGATGATCATCAGTCAATTTACTAGGCAAGTAGGTGATCAGCCTCCTGTGCCTGACAGACACCGTCGCCTTTTGTGTCTAAGGCAAGCCGGTTTCCTCACGATGTTCTCCTACCACGTTCGAGTAAATGTTGAATAAACAGAAAGGTTATTGGTGGACATCTGGAATTCGAATCAATCCCCCAATTTATACCCATACTCTTCTAAAATAATCATAGAACATTATTTAAAATATTTATGGAAGTCAACATAGACTATACTATGCTACTGATGGAGTATTCCAATAGTAAGCATTAGAGGCTGTTGTCCGACTGAGGGTAACGTGGGTTAATCGTAGACTGTCCGGTGGATCTGAGCTGGGGATTTGCTCTCATGTCGCCCGAAATCAGGTCTTGACCTGGCCCAATGTCAGATATACTTCCGAGTTCTCTTGGGTTAAATATCTTGGCGAACCCGAAAGGCCCATGCTAAGGGTATGTGAAGGGCTGAAGTGCTAAAGTGAGTAGAACTCTTCAAGAAAAGAGCGTACCGATTCTTAAAAGGCCGGCAGCGCGCTTGCGAGCCTTCTGGCAGTACGAGTGTCCATGGGCGGCGGTGTCACTTAACATAAGGTGAGCCCCTGCTCGTCTGCCTCCTGTAACAAAAAAAAGAGTCTCGAGGTGAAGCCTCGGAATAGAAGAGGGTTGTATGTGTAGCCTGGGGAAGTCATCAAGTCCGACATACGTGGGGCAGGCTTGCGTAAGCACATTTTCATCTGCATAAAAAACGTCTTCCAATGATGAAATAATCTATTCAAAATAAATCTAGTGGTTTTAAGTTTCATTTGTATAAACAAGATATAAGCATTCTTGTATCTAAGAATTTAATTTCAGTAAAATTTCATACATTACAAGATTTATTATCTCCAAGACAATGTATATACCTAATGAGATATCTGTAATTATCCGAGGCCTACTTATAAACTCCCATAAAACCCATTACATTAGCCGCAATCCGCTACGTGACTACCGCCATTACTAATGAAGACATATGGAAGATTTCGCGTTTGCATGGTAAAGCATCTTACGTATGGTATATTTGTATTATATCAAATTCTTTTAGTTTTTCTTGGCATACATTACAATAGGAGCAGTGTTGGATTAGTGGCTTCAGCGTACGACTCTCATACCTGAGATCGTAGGTTCGATCCCCGGCTATGTACCAATGGAATTTCTTTCTATGTGCGTATTTAACAATTGCTCGACCGGTGAAGGAAAACATCGTGAGGAAACCGACATGTCTTATACCCAAAAAGTCAAAGTCGTATGTCAGGCACTGGAGGCTGATCACCTATTTGCCTATTCGATTTAAAAAATGATCATGAAACAGATTCAGAAATCTGAGGCCAAGACCTAAAGAGGTTGTAGCGCCACTGTTTTTTTTTTAATTACCATATAATTTTTAATGATTTAATTTTTTTTTGTCAACGTAACGTAATACCAGTAGCGCTATCTATGGGTCAGCCTACGAACTTTTCAGCCCAACAATCTTAATATTCATGTCCTGGGTTCGCGACCCCTATTCACACAAAAGCGTACTTTTTAATAAAGAGCCATTTAAAATTTCAAAGTCTTATTTAAATATATTGTATGAAACTTTTGAGAAAAAAAAACATATTTGAAGTGAAACAAAAAAATTATAATATATATTGTTACGAGCTGGGGGATCGATAGAAAATGTAGTGTAGTATCTATTCAAGGGTTTATTGCTAAATAAATCAATAATAAATTCGAACACACTAATTAACCGAAAATAACTCGTAAAATGTATTAATTACACACACAACAAAATACTGTTCTAATCACTAATAACGCGCACTTCACACAGTAATTTCTCATTTGTGTTCACTTAATTCGCAGTTTTTCTCTTCGGTATCTCTTGATATCGCATTCGTAACTGAATTAATCGGTCGCGTTTCGGATCGCTTATATATATCTGGGAATAAGCTTCAACAACAATCGAGAATTCTAGCAGGCATCGCTACTGAGTGAGCGATTGCACAATGCTAGAACGCCCGTACTCTTGTCTCTTGCGCACATTGCTCGGTCTAGAGTGCTCAGTCTAGCTTCAAGACGGTTCCGATCTTGTGGAAAAATCTAGAGACATTGCAGTCCACTCGTCTTCGTAACAATATATTTAAAATAATGGTGAAGTTTAAAAATTTCGCCAGGCGTGACTTTCAAAACTGCGATGTCTTACGTACTATTAGCTGTGCACCAATTTTTATTTCTATAATATATATTAAAAAAAACCACTGGCACTGTTAAGTCTAAATCTTTCTGAATCTATTTCGTTTATTATTAAGTCGCTGACACACCAAATCGATTTTGGACCGACGTTGATAACGCACATAGAAACAAAAGAAACATCCGTGACTCAAACGAACGACCTCAGAGAAATAATTAAGAAAAAGTCATAAATAAAACATTATAAATTAAGACTAATTGTCGAGCCCAAGAATCGTGTTCCGAATATCGATTGGTTAGCTGAGTACTTTATCTGCAATTAGGCTGAATTCAATCGACTGTTTGTTGCTATTTCGATAAACCGATTTGAAAATCGAATAAATTCCTCCCATAGTGATCACGTTGCAATCGAAATTGTCATTCGGCTCTTTGTTTAACGAACTTCGGTTTATAAACTTTTATGTTTGTGTGTCGATTTGAATAACGAAACGTTTTCTATATTTAAACGGCTTGTTTATTTGCATTCGAAAATGGAATTGTACAAATATTACCACTGAAAGAGTTGTTATTTAAAAAAAGGTTTTAATAGATATTTTTATTTAATTTGAGGATTGCCCAATTCCAAATTCAAATGCGCACTTCACTGACAGACTGTGTCAGCAACTCTTAAAGAAAGAGAATAATTTTGCTTTTATATATTTTTAGCTTTTATAAAGTGAGTTAATATAATTCATCCTTATATAAGTATAATTTGAATAATAATCATAAATGTATAAAGATATAGGGTGATTATTATAATTGTGACCCTACAAATGGTTGGAAGTCATATCTAAGTATTCATTGGTTTCAAAGCTGAGTGTCGGGTTTATAATTTAATACGGTTTGAAAGAAAAATATATTTTCCATACAAATTTAATAGTAGAAATCTCTTTGAGGTGAATTCTTTATGCGGCCGGTGGCGTTCGAACGCTTTGATGCATTTTATACGGGCCTGTATTATACTTTATTTCAAACCCTGTATTTTTACCCGATTACCGTGGAGAATTATACTATAAAGCAATCCAGGCTAAGAGTGGACCACTCTTTGTAGTTTTGAAAAATTATTGTTCTATTTTTAAAAAGATTCCTGTTCGAACATAATTTGATACTTGTTACTTTGTAATGTAAATTGTTACCTTGAACTTTAGCATTATTATTTCGTCTAATTGACAGTTACTGACATAAAAATGTATTTAACTAATGAGTTGTTAGTCCATTCTTAAAATACCTATAAAGTAGATTATATTGTATCTGTACATACGACTGAGCCTAGTAATCTAGTGTATGATTATTCATTTATTTAAAATTTAACTTAAGTAATTACTCGGTGTGCACTTATCTATAAAGCGTAGCAGGTAAAATTTGTTCAGTTTGAAATCCAACATAATTTAACTAACAGAATCGGAAAAAAGTGTACAACAATTTAAAATATAGAAAACTCGTCCATTTTAATCGAGTTAAAGCTGACTAATCGAATAACAATCATAATCAAATTAGGCTTATCGATTAGAATCGCTATATTCGAATAGTTATTAATCTGTCCACGTTTCGATTGTTTCGGGTATCAGAAACTTAAGTGGGGTGAGTTTGATCGAGTTATTAGGAATATTTAAGAATATTGTTATTGGACCAATAAATGTATTGAATACAGTAAGAGAATGGAAATGATGAATCGTAGAGTCCATAGGACCTTCAACGCAAAACTGATTAAATTATACTTTAAATTATTTTATTTGTTTTAGATAGAATCCATTTTTGGTTAGTCATACTGAACTAATTCTAGTACATACGTTAAACATAAAATATTTAAACAGATGCATTATTGAAATAGATGCTCTCTCTCTTTCTCTCGTGGTCAGCAACGAAGCATCTAGAGCGAACTATCTGCTTCCACCGGTTTCTGTCCAGCGCTTCCCTTACGACGCTGAATAGCTTTGAAGACGATAGGTCTTTCACTTGATCGGTCCATCTGGTTGGTGAACGGCCACGTGATCTTTTGCCTTCTGTGTTACCAACCACGATCGGTTTCTCCAAGTTCTCATGATATAGACGCATGCCAAGCTAATGACCAAAATATTTTTATATTTACTCTATGGTTTTGCGTAAAAGGCTTCTGTAACGGATATCATTGCAAATGCATTACCTTACTCTCACCGACCATGGATGTGTATAAAACGTTAAACTAAACTACTATGCGCTCCGTTTGTTTGTGATTGGTCAACGGGATCCAGTCAGATAGGCGTTGACACACCAATTCGACTTGCGCCTTTCGCTCTACATTAACGAGCTACTGTAAAGTAATTCCGTGAAGTAAACACCACTTAATAAATACTTATAAGAAATCAAACATCCTTTAACGTAATCTTTTTCTACCAAAATAGTAGACCTTTGTAATAGACCCTTTTATGTTTAATTTAATAAAACATGTTTTAAAGTATAATTAAAAAAAAAATCAGTGGAAATACAACCTCTTTAGGTCTTGGCCTCAGATTACTGAATCTGTTTCATGATCAATTTTTAAATCTAATAGGCAAGTAGGTGATCAGCCTACAGTGATCACGTTTCCGACTTGTTGGGTCTAAGACATGTCGGTTTCCTCACGATGTTTTCCTTCACCGTTCGAGCAAATGTTAAATGCGCACATAGAAAGAAAGTCCATTGGTGCACAGCCGGGGATCGAACCTACGATCTCAGGTATGAGAGTCGCACGCTGGAGCCACTAGACCAACACCGCTATATATATAAAGTATAATTAAAGTACAGAATATTCTTTAAAATATACGTTAAATATTCGAAACAAGAATAAAAGTTAAAAGGCTTTTCCGATACAATTCTTATACAGGAATTATACCTGTCTCGTTTCGCACAAAGTGAAGGAAATGGGAACAGTTGAATGTTACTGACATTGTTTTATACATGCTTAAATGTTGGAAGCAATTATTGAAATGCTCGTCTTACAGCAATAAAATATCTTGTAAAATTAAGAACACCATACTTCGGCATTTGAATAAAAATACATTTGTATTTTAGGATATCAAAATATTGCAAAAATTTACTGTACCAAAAATTCCTATATAAAAATTTACTCGTAGTAAAAATAGTACTAGCATTTAGTGGCACCGGCATTTAATGTTTGTGCTTTCGATAATGATTAAGGAATTGTAGGTATGTATCTTAAATTCTAAAAACGTGTAATTTTTTTTTAATTTACTCTAAACTAATAAGTGCGGAGGGACGATTATTATTTTTATAAAATTATTCCAACCGGTTAGTTTTAAACATATTGTTCAAAATGAAACATAATACTAATAATACGAATACTTAAATGACCCTAATCCTTGGGATTGATTTGCTCCAGTTCAAACAATTTGTATTAAAAACTTGGCGATTGAAAAGAGTGGCGGAAAGTTTCTTGCCAGTTCTTCTTACCCGCTCTACGCCCTTGACTTGCGAACTGGTTGTAAATGTAATATAGTGTTCGCGTTGTCGTATATCACTATATAAAAATAATAAAACTTGTGTGATCTCAACGATGTATATATTTTTCGTAAAAATAAACCGCGGCGTCGGCAGCGAGATGTACGTGTGTCACTTAAGAAGTCGTGGGCCGTACTGGTGGCGGAGCGCGCTCTGGAATGCGCGTGCCTCGCCCCCCGTCTGCCGCGGAGAACAATAGACACGGTCTATACGTAAAAGTTGGTAAGTGCATTTTTTGTAATTTAATATATAATTTATTTTGATAATTTTATTTCAGCTACCAATGACGACGAGGACGCCACATCACTCCCCTGCCGAGACCGTTTCACGGTCGATAGTAGTCCGGAAACTTAACTAATCTTCCACTTCTAGTCTTTTTTTCAGGTAGCGGTGCATCGTGATTGGTGTGAAGCGGCAGTACGGTCATCGGTGAACGAATGGTCGTGTCGTATTCTCTGTTTTCTTTCGTAAGGTAAGCTGGTTTTATTCTGTCTATTGCTACTGTAACTTCTTTGCCTTTTATGTCTAATGAAAATGTTTTTGTATTTCTTTTCAGAACTTTATATGGGCCGGTATATGGTGATTCAAGTGATCGTTTTGCGGGACCACGGCGAAGAAAAACAAACTGTGCAGTATGTATGTCATTCGGCAAATAGAATGTTTTACTGTTGTGGTTTGATGCAGGAGTTGGGGTTAATGCTGCCATATGATTTCTCAAGCGAGCTGTATAGTCTGCTGGATTTAGGTTCTGGTCAAGCGAAGTTGAGAAAAATTGTCCCGGTAGTCGTAGTGGTTCTCCATATACTAGCTCGGCGGCTGATGCCTGCAGATCTTCTTTCCAGGCAGCTCTTATTCCTAGTAGCACGAGGGGAAGTGTTTCAGTCCACTGTGGGTTGTTGTGACAGATGATGGCTGCTTTTAGTTGGCGATGTAATCTCTCCACCATTCCATTGCATTGCGGATGGTATGAGGTGGTGGGACGATGTTCTGCGCCAATCAGGTTAGTGATGCTTTGGAAGAGTTGTGATTGAAATTGTAAGCCTCTGTCTGTTGTTACAGTTTGTGGACATCCATGACGAGATACCCAGTTGGTAATGAACGCGGAAGCACAAGTTTCTGCTGTAATATCCGCTAGTGGATAGGCATCAGGCCAACGTGTGAAGCGGTCTATTGCTGTCAGGCAGTATCTAAAGCCATTAGAGTATGGTAATGGGCCTATAATGTCCAGGTGTACGTGGGCGAAACGTTCTGATGGTACTGAAAAGGTTGTAAATGGTGCGTTCGTATGTTTGTTGACTTTACTTCGTTGGCAGTCTACACATTCCTTTGCCCAAGTTTTTGCAATCGCGTCTTACTCCGGGCCACACAAATCTTTGAGCTACCATTTTAGCATTGGTAGGGCCGCTTGGATGGCTGAGTTGGTGTATGGTTTCAAAAACGCGTTTGCGATAGGCAGGTGTTATATACGGTCTAGGCGATTTGGTGGAAAAATCGCAGTACAACTGGTTTTCAGCGATCTGCTTCAGTTGTAGTGCTGTGTTTTTGATAAGCAAAGCTTGCAATTCAGGGTCTTGAGCCTGATCTCTTGCAAGTGCGTCGTAATTTATGGTGACAATCTCTTCTACACGTGATAGGGCGTCAGCGACGATGTTGTCTTTACCGGGAATGTATTTTAGATCGGTGGTGAATTGAGATATATAGTCAAGATAGCGGAATTGTCTTGGAGAGCACTGGCTTCTGTTTGTTGTGAAGGCGTAGGTGATGGGCTTGTGATCGGTGTAAATGCAAAAGTTTCTTGCTTCCAACATATATTTAAAGTGTTTGATACCTTCGTATATGGCCAGAAGCTCCCTATCGTATGGACTATATTTTTTTTGCGATGTCGTCAGTTTACGAGAGAAAAATCCCAAGGGTTCCCAGTTGCCTTTTCGTTTTTGTTGCAGGACAGCGCCGATGGAGTCGTCTGAAGCATCTGTGAATAAGGCTAGATCCAGGTTGATTTCAGGGTGGACAAGAAGAGTGGCTTGAGATAGGCTGCGCTTGCACTCATTGAAAGCTGTTACAAGGTTAGTCATATCGATAGGTGCATTTCCTTTGATGTTACCTGTTAAGGCATCGTTCAGAGGAGCCTGTATCTTTGCTGCATCAGGGATGAATTTCCGGTAGTAGTTTATCATTCCCAGGAACCGTCGGAGTTGTTTTGTTGTTTTTGGCTGTGGGTAGTTGGTAATAGCTTCCACTTTCTCTTTGAGGGGGCGTATGCCTTCAGTCGAGACGCTGTAGCCGAGGAAAGTTACTTCGTTAATGCCGAATATGGACTTAGAGGTGTTTATTAAGATGCCATACTGGTTAAGTCGTTCGAAGACAGTTTTAAGGTGCTGAAGATGGAGTTCTCTGGTCTTCGAAAATACTAGGATGTCGTCAATATACCCATATGTAAATTCCAGGCCTTGAAGAACTTCATCGATGAATCTTTGGAAGGTTTGAGCAGCATTTCTTAAACCAAAGGTCATATACGGAAATTCGAACAGTCCGAATGGTGTCGTTATGGCTGTTTTAGGTATGTCCTCATTCGCGACAGGTATCTGATTGTAGGCCTTAATCAGGTCAATCTTTGAAAATATTTTAGCTCCAGACAGCTGGTAAACAAAGTCATTAATCTGTCTTATTGGATATCGATCAGGGATGGTTCTGGCATTAAGTGCTCTGTAGTCGCCGCATGGTCTCCAACCGTCGTCCTTCTTTTTGGCTAAATGTAAGGGAGACGACCATGGGCTCTCTGATCTACGAGCTGTTCCATTTGCGTACATCTCTTCAAACTCTTTTTTCGCAATAAGCAGTCTATCTGGGGCTAAACGTCTGGGACGAGCTGCGACTGGTGGACCAGGGGTAGTACGTATATGATGCTTCGTTTGGTGCTTGGTTTCTTTTGGATTTCCAGTAGGTTTCGTTACATCTGGGTAGTTGCGAAATAAGTCATGGAAGTCGGAGTTTCCAGCAACTGTTTTGATGGTCACCGTTTCCACAGAAATGTTGGCGCAGCGTGGCGCGTTGACGGACAAACTTGTGAGGCCGTCGATGAGGCGGTGACGACGACAGTCCACTAATAGGTTGTAGTGGCCCAAGAAGTCAACACCAATAATGGGTCGTGTGACGTCCGCAACTACGAATCTCCAGGTGAAGTCCCGGCGAAGTCCGAGGTCCAGGTGTAAGGCTATGTAGCCATACGTAGCTATGATAGTGTTGTTGGCAGCGTATAACTCATATTTAGTTTTATGACGCTGGTCTCTGGTCGCCGACTTAGGAAAAACGCAAACGTCAGATCCCGTGTCTATCAAGTACTTCAGTTTAGTTTTCTTTTCGACGATGAAGAGGCGGTCATTAGGAGTATGCGTAAGGCAGTCGTTAGCCGCCACTACAGGCTGCCGTTCGCGTTTAAAGTCTTGTAGGAACAGGGCGTGAGACATTTTATGGCGTTTTCACCGAATTTTCTGTGGTAGTAACACACGCTATTCATTTTGTTTTCCTTCCATCTTTGGGTGGAGCGAGAGTGAGATCTTGATCTGTTATACCTACGTTGTGGTGATCTGCTTGATCGGCTATTATGCATGCTCAGGGAAGCAACTTGCTTGGTTAATTCGTTAACTTGCCTGGCCAAGCTTTCTAAGGCGGTGAGGTAGTGGTCTGGAGGATTTCCAGCATGTTGATTAGCTGAGGACGATGTAGCGGCGTAAACATTTGGTGGGGTTGGGGCTGCGATGGCTATAATTTTGTCAGCCAACTCTGCAAGTTTCTCTAGCGGCATATCCATATGCGATGCAATGATAGGTTGAATGTTATTGGGTAACCTATTGTGCCATGCTGATCTAATAAATTCGTCTGGTACCTGTGGTCCGGCCAAATGTTGTAGGTGACGAAGAAATTGTGAAGGCTTTCTAGTGCCGAGTTCTTGATTGTCTAAAAATTGCCTGATTTCTTCTTCGCGCGGTTTACTTAATCGCCTTATTAGCTCCGCTTTGAGGGTTTGGTATTTGTTGTCTTTGGGAGGACTTTCTATAATATCCGCAACTTCAATAGCGAACTGTGGGTCCAGTTGGCTAGTCGCGTTATAAAATTTAGTCGTGTCTGACGTTATTCCCGCCAAACAAAATTGGCCTTCCAATTGAGCAAACCAGAGTGCAGGTCTATTCGGTAAAAATGGTGGTATTTTAATTCCAACTTTGAAAATTTCATGTGCACCTTTTTCCATATTGTCCGTGTCCCCACCGTTATCGTCTTGCATGACAAAAGTGCTAAGACCGCGTGGCGTGTAGTTTTTTCTTACTCTTATCACGTCGGGGTCACCAGTATAGTGTTCGCGTTGTCGTATATCACTATATAAAAATAATAAAACTTGTGTGATCTCAACGATGTATATATTTTTCGTAAAAATAAACCGCGGCGTCGGCAGCGAGATGTCCGTGTGTCACTTAAGAAGTCGTGGGCCGTACTGGTGGCGGAGCGCGCTCTGGAATGCGCGTGCCTCGCCCCCCGTCTGCCGCGGAGAACAATAGACACGGTCTATACGTAAAAGTTGGTAAGTGCATTTTTTGTAATTTAATATATAATTTATTTTGATAATTTTATTTCAGCTACCAATGACGACGAGGACGCCACAGTAAATTTACAGTTAATTTAATTTGTTTTTCTTGACGTTCATAAGTGTACATGTTTACCTATATGAATAAAGATATTTTGATTTGATTTGATTTACTAATTTATAATAGTAATAATCAATATAATATAACACTCTATGAAATAATTCCTGATATTCACCCGCTTGTAATCCCCATTCATTAAAACGTAAAAAATAATTCTTGAGAGCTTGGACACGTCATATTCTTTTTTTTAATCTCCATTTCGGTGAGTTCACACGTTATTTTCGAGGCTTTGAAATACGAGATAGCTAGATATTATCTTGAGGTCGAGTTTTTCACGCAATATAAAATATTAAAGCGTTTTCGCGCTTGTCATGTCGGGTTTTGAGTGTCAAACGAGTGTGTTGGGTATTATAATTTTCTGCAGCAACTGTCTGTTTATATTACCGAAATCTTAATACAAGCTATTAAAACTACTCTATGTAATATTAAAAAAATATAGACATCGGATTGTAAACATCATTCGGGTTTAGAGTCGGTTATTGTAACATCGTTTCTAACATTAAATTAATTAATTAATTTCTCATTCTATTTAGCCTTTAACTAAATAACGGTTAGGAAACCTAAATAATGAGGGGGGCACAGGGCTTAAAGCAAAAAAGCGTTGTTGTTTAGCCTGCCAAACAAGTGGACGTAGTAGACGGTGTATGAATGGCAATAAGGATATTTTCTCAGTAGTATTTACTAGAAACATTCGTTTTTCAAATTTATTTAACATTGAGTATTGTAAACAAATCAATCACAACATTTATAATTGCATAAAAGCAGGACATTCTAACATTATTAAAACATTCAATACAGTGGTACGGCGTTATAAAATTCTCGAATTTAAATAGAGCCTGACACTTGGCAATAAAACATCGTAAAAAATTCACAAAGCTGTATTAACTCAATTCATTACAAAACCACTCACATCCAACTCACGTTTTGTGCCCGTAAACTGGCTAAAACGCTTTTTAGGTATACAATAAAATATTTATTGCGTAAACAAGTTCTTGGCTGTAAAGAGGGAACTGAGTGCCACTGTACGCTAATACTTATCAGTTTATAGCTACTGACTGTTATAAGCTACGAAGATAGAAGTATTTTCAAAAATTTTATAAAAATGTTCATCGGTATTCAATAAATCGCTCTATGTCTATATAAAGGTGAAAAGCGATATATATATATATCGCTTTTTTGTTAAAGAGGTTAGCGCGATTTACTCCTTATTTCTTTACCACTTGTACATATATCAACATATGAAAATGATACTTAGCGGTATATCTAAATTCTGTATCTTATCTTAATATTTAAATACAGACGGCGGATTATAGTTTGAATAAAACGCAAAATAATATGGTAATATAATTAGATATCTTAAATTACGTACAACGTACATATCTTCAAATTGAACATTGCGAAACAATTAAACATCTACCTGTATAAAAAAAAAAGTCTGCCAATGCCTGCCTTTCGGGGACGATGAAAGTAATATTACAATGGAAGTATTTTAGCTGTTCGGTAGTAAAAATCCTTTCATGCGTATTAAGAATTCCGTGTCGAGAAAATATCAAATTGTCCAAAACTCTAAGTGCATTTTTGTACTAAAGGCCATCTAAACATAGCTATTGATTTCGACAAGATTCTCTACTCCATGCCTATGTACATTTATTTTCGAAGCATATTTCATTTTTATTAAAAATGTTTAAAATATCTATTCATACGTAAAACCTTTGTTTAAATGCAATCAAACGAATTTAGGCGAAAACAAAACAATTTTGTGTTGTACTGTTAAAACAATTGCACTTTTTCGTATTTCCAATTTAGTTCGAAAGCAGTGTAAATATCAGCTAAATAATTCAATTGTTTTTTTTTAAAAAGATAAGTCAATAATAAAAATTTGGCTTGTGGACAATTGTGAAGATCGAAGATTTTTTTTATGATCTGATTTGGTGGGGCGTTAAATTATTATACTCGATTAGCAAGCAAACAGGAACTGTGCCTTCTCTGTAACTTCGAATTTCTATTCGAATTTCAAAAACTAGGATCGGTATCGTTTTAAGAACAATAATTGTTTTTGTATCTACTTTGATGTAGTTCTCTTAATATCCGTACCGCTGATGTCGCAACCCTGGAATCGCATAGAAGACAATTAATTATTGAGCTCCAGAGCGCTTTAGGCATCGCTATTTGAAGATATACAGTATAGTAAGAAAGTAAGTACTGACTTTTAAAAAAAATCATGAAATTTATGAGATAAGTTTCAAACTTTCTGATACACTATCTCATTGGTATTCTCAGTCGACTAGTTATGTTTAGTACATGTGCAAAAACTTGCATGCAAACATACATAATTAATTATTGAGATCGGGGTCGCCGTCGGTATCTCTATTGGAAATTATAGGGCCTTGCATTGCATGTAACTATCTCCAAATGCTCACATAAAATTACATTTTATCAGACTTAAATTACATGGCGGTCACGGATGCTGACGCGTCAAATCAAAATTAAAATATTCGGATCCAACGTCGAGTCTGTGCTGCTTTATGGGTGTGAAACGTGGAAGGTCACCAAAGACATCTGGCCTGAAAAAATCTCCAACGAGCAACTTTGGGAGCGCTTCTGAGAAACCCCGATCAGTCAGCAGATCAAGAGGCGCAAGTGAAATTGGATAGGCCATACACTTCGAAGGGATCCCAATCATATTCCCAAGCAGGCGCTTGATTGGACCCGCAAGGAAAGCGAAGGCGTGGCCGTCCCAAGCAAACCTGGCGCCGTACAGTAGCGAACGAGGCAAAAGAGCTGGTAAGACTTGGAGCGAGGTGAAACACGAGGCTCAAGACCGAACGCGATGGAGACTCGCTGTGGACGCCCTCTGCCCCACCTAGGGGTTATAGGACATGAAGAAGAAGACTTAAATTAATGAATTTTTACAAAATACAATTTTCAATTCGGCTACATCAAATCTTATTGGTTATCGTGGTAAAGTTATTTTGTTTAAATGTAAACTGGTAAACTTCCTTTTGTCTTTTTCAATGAAAAGTTATCTTTGCGATTTAAAAGATTGGCGGTCAGTTTCTTACCAGTTTTATTTGCCCGCTCTACGCCCCTGACTTGTACTGACTGAACTCGTAGTAAATGTAAATTTATTTCCGAACCAATTCGACGTAGGGTCCTTCAAGAAAAGAGCGTACCAATTATTAAAAGACCGGCAACGCACTCGCGAGCCCTTTGGCATTTAGAGTCCATGAGCGGCGGTATCACTTAAGATCAGGTCAGTCTCCTGCCCGTTTCCCCCCCCCCCTGTTCTATAAAAAAAAACGAATTAACTTAACATCTTTTCTTTTTTATTTTGTTGATTTTCATAAATAAACTTGTCTACCCATATGAATAAAGTTGAAAATAGGAGTTATAAGCACAATAAAATTTATGACGCTTACAAATACATTATTCACTGATAAAGTCCGCTCTGTAATGCGTACAATGCCTACTATAGTTACAATATCATATCGCATATACAAAAATTGAATTCAGTACCCAGATTAGTACGCTCATTAAATTCATCATACTACCACCAATAAGGTAAAGACCGATTATAGCCTGCGTTAGAATGTGTTTCATAATCGACAAAGTTTTTTCAAAAATTATACTAAAAAACTTATTCTAACAACAACAGCGTGAATCATAAAAACAAAAATAAGGTAGCCTGGAAAAAAAAAGTATGAAATAGAAACTCAACTACAGCCACCCACTTTAAAAAATATAAAACTTGTATTTTGTAACAGATAAAATAACTTTGTAAGATAAAATTTCTGATAAAACCTTATCTCCAGTTATTAATTATTTTAGACGGTAACAGTAATCAGTTGAATAAATAACTTCAATTTAGATGTGACAGTAAAAAGGTATTGTAATCTGGGTCGTTATCGTGTCCACATAAATTCGTGGGAGACAATACGAGGTGGCGCTGAATAAAATATAAAGCAATTCGCGTGTTTATCACTATAGATCTTACAATTGTGTATTTTTGTAAGAGCGTATACAAGGTTTTCCATTTTGGTGTTTTATTCATGACCTGAATGGTGCATATTCTGTTTATAATCTATATTTGAATGTTTATTTCTGTTTTAATATGTATGCCGAGATGTTTAAACAAATGATTATGTTATTTTTCTTTTTATTGAAGTGAAACTTCTTTACGCACGCTTGACTTGGGGAGAAAGCTGGCGAACGCATGACGTAAGCGTTACAAAAAGTGTGATCGGGCTAGGCGAACGGAAGTAGAGTGGGGATATAAGCAAGAGACAGCAGTGCCCGCGCACATTTTCTCTCTCTCTTCCTCTCATAGCCAAATACGACCCGTATATGTAACACACTTCTGTTTTCTTTATAAGCCAATCCGGTTTTACAATCAACCACAACAATTACTGATGTATCCAATAATGAAAATAATGAATAAAAATAAAAGATCTATGCAAAAATATTAATTTACCAATGAAAACATGAAATAAATTTAAATATTTGTAGAAAATTAATATATGTATATGTACATACATTTATAGATTATACACACACATTTATAATAAAAAATACGTATACATACAGATGAAGCGAAAAGTTTCACTTCAGTCGTGTGGTCATAAGCACACTCGTTTTTTTTATCATTTACTCTACTCCTGCTATAGTGTCCAAGGACTTTTTCGATCTCACATTTTTTTTATCTCACTTAAAATATACATTTCATTGCTTCCAATACACTATTTCACGAATGACGTGCTACGCGTCGGCAAATACAATAATTATGTTAACTAACTACTAGACTGTAAAGAAAAAAAATTCAGAGAAACTTAACTCGAAAGATGTTAGTGGAGTACTGAGAGGAAAAAAATTATATTACTTTATGATAAAACATAATTTTGAATATAAATTTATATGAATTATAGCTGCCCCCGCAAAATTTGATTTTACTTAGCTTACCTTTTTAGTTCCTACATACCAACATGAAACATTTTGCTATGCTACCCCAGAGACTGTTCGGTTTTCCGGAATGAAAACTTTTTGGGTTGTTCTGTGATTTTTTCTGTATCTAAACGTCAGAGTTCATGTCATAAGCTTTTAATTAACAAATAAAAAATTGGGGTTTATTGTAGAGGGGAGAAAATTAAGGGTTCTATGTATTTTTGTAGGTTGTACCAAAAAAATGTTTTTCTAAAAAGTAAAAACATATTGGGCTGGACACCCCTTATCGCTTTTGGGTTCGAAAGATAGCTAGTAGCCGATTATCAGATTTACTTAATATGCATAATAAACTTCATAAGAATCGGTGGAGCTGTTTCGCAGGAGTATGGAGCTAACTTTATTACACGAGATTTTTATAAATATACAGATTATTATTTTCATACAAATCTATATTTGTGAGTGCTTCCGATTATCGTAACGAATCCATTTTTCATCACAGGTAATTGTGTGTAATTCGGTTTAAAATACCTTCATTATTGTGCCGGTTCAGTAATGTAACGCAGCAGTCGACGCGCGTTTGCCGATTTGCTTCAGTCAATTCGTGAGGTCTTTCAAGCTTTTTAATCTTCCCAATTTGCTTCACGTAAATTAAAACAGTTTTATCACTAACACCGCAGCCTGCAGCTAACTCGGACGTGGTTTGCGATGGATTCGCTTCCACAATAGCCTTCAATACTTCATTATCAACTTGGGTCTCAGGCCGTCCACGGGGCTTGTTCTGCAGGTCGAAATTTCCAGAACGAAAACGTTGGAACCAAAAACGAACTGTGTTTTCTTTTGCAACATGACCGCCATACTCATCATTCACCCTTCGAGTCGTTTCCGCAGCACTGGTGCCACGGCGGAACTCGTACTCGTAAATAATGCGATACTTTAAGTTTTCCATTTTGTAAATGGAATGACGGACATCGAAGTACAAATACATGAGTAAATAGCTGAACAAATTTGAATTTGGAATTCCTTACCAAAGAGGAGAACATCATGATTAAAGTACGAAATACGCCAATTTCATATGTAAGGGCCTAATATATTTAACATTCCTTATCACTCTAGATTTTTATTAAAACGGGATAAAACATAATTGAATCCTAGAATCAAATGTTTGGCTGAATTTTTTGGAAATCACACTGTCGCCAAATCACTGAACAAACTCATTTTGGTCCTTTGATTTCTTTAAAACGGGTTTAAAAAGATTCGTACGAAAAGCAAGACGTTTTAAATGGAAGCTTCACAAAGTGTGTTTAAATAACGCAAACCGTTTCTCGTTTACCGCTTACTCGCTGCACTAGTTTGCTTAGTGATTGTATAATACAAGATTAAATTTCATTCATTTTTTTCTCAAATGTCTATAGGGTTGGTGTAGTTTTACTTAATGTTCTAGTAGGGTTTGCGGGCTAGACGCTCCAAGCTTCATGACCATATGGGGTTAAAGTAGATTACTAAGAGGGTGGTTGAGCGCAGTGGACAGTGGAGTTCTTGACATCGCTTATGTACTTTCAATAATCTTCCGTTCAGCATGATCAAGGCCACAAATGAGCAGTGTTGGTTTCAGCGTGCGACTGTCATTCCTGATCTGATGTAGGTTCGACGGTGTGCATAACATTCACTCAAATGGTGAAGGAAAACTTCGTGAGGAAACCTGCTTTCCTTAGACCCAAAAAGTCGACGGCGTGTGTTAGGCACACGTGTTAAGACGCTGATCATATACTTGCCTATTAGATTGACAAATTGTCATGAAACAGATACAGAAATCTGAGGCCCAGACCTATATTATAGGTGTGGGTGTGTTCAAGTATTACGTCACGCAATTGGACGTGGATTCTTGACCCCCCCCCCATGTAACGCGCCGTAACGTTCTTCAGTACCCAACATAAAAACGTTTCGTTCCCACCCAGTGTCATATTACACCTTAAAGTTGCCATTTCTGCGGTGTTAAGTATCGGAAAGCCGAAAATAATATTAACAATAACGCATAATTCAATCCCCGCCCCGCATCGTAACGTTTTATCCCAACCCCCCCCCAAATTCGTTAGGTAATACTTGAACGCTCCTTAATAAACTCGTACATAAACGAAATTATTAAATTATCTTATTTTGATGTAAGCTTTACGTGTCCTTGTTGTATGTAACTTTGAAAAGAGCTTTAAAATTGTTGTAATGATACCGGCGCAGATGCTCGCCGATAGCTGAGTTGCGCTTTGAGAACTCAACTAACAAATTAAGAAGAATGGCGCAAGTTAAATTAAAATCTTAGCAGTGAGGGAGTGACTATGATTTGTTGTTTATCAAGACATACTTGGACGTAGGATACATTTCAGTTCCAAATATTTTTAAGATTCTTTACTTTGTCTAATACGATTTGCATTACTGAGTTCCGACGTTCAAATCTCTTCTTGCACTGACTTTTATATGCCAAATTAACTTTGAAGAAATCTCACATGTATGACGAAATATCTGTATTAGGTATTAAACAGAAATGCCTAATAATGAAATTTATTGAAATGTCAACCAATGAAACATAAACCTATACATATACATATAATACTATATATGTATAGGTTATGTATATGTATGTTTAGACATATATATATTATATATGTCTAACCTGATTATTAGGTTATGGAAAAAATGCTTTGTTAAACAATACAAGTTTATATTCATTATTTAGACTCATTTAGGTTGAAATAGAATAAACGATATTTTGGAAATGATTCCAGGGCATCATATCCTATTTAATGTCAAAAATACTGCCACCCTAACTTTAGTCAGCGTTATTCGATCCCATATATACCTTAATTACGATTGATTGTGTGTTTATTCTTTCTTAGAACATCTAAATGGACGCCACCCTACATGAGGCGTCTTCGTAAATTTATGCTTGTTTAGTACTTTAACTGGTACAACTCGTTCCGACCCAAGTTGTAACTTACGCATTTTTGAAGGGGGAACGATAAAAGTTTCAACGTAAAAATACACCTGCTTAGACATTCGAAAATGTTTCATAATGATACTTTTCCTTGTCTTTTGTTTATGAAATAATGGGATGATTTGTTATTGCCTTTGTTGCTCTTTTGATTTTCAGGATTTGTTCTATTATATTATTTTTACATAGTGAGCAGCACCGCAGTCAATTATCTGTTTATATATTTATATCTAATTTTTAAATGGTCACAGATCGTATTTTCTATTGATTGTCATTTGTAGAAAATACATTTGATTATATAAAATTAAATAGGCTGCATTATTTACATTCAGAGTACATCGAAAGTTTTATATATATTGTTAGTTAGTTTAGTGCTAGTTGTTTGTAAAGTTTTATGTATAAATAATTACAAACAGTTCAAGCGACTCATGATACTTTATGCTGTTTCTTGCTGATCACGACTTTAGAAGTGTTATAACGAAACGTGTTGTTATGTTTTTTTAGTATACAGGGGGCAAACGGACAAGAAGCTCAACTGATGTTAAGAGATATGAGAGACACTCTCAATACGTCGCTCGCAATCGCTGGCTCGCAAATGCGCCGCTGGTCTTTAAAAAAAACGTAATTTACTTGAAGGCCCCTAAGTCGAAAGTGGTGGTGCGCAAAGAAACTGGCGAAAACAATGTTTTTGGATCGACAGCCGAATTTCGTATTCTGCCTCGTCCCATGATTAAACTCAGCAACAGTTATTACTCTGAACGACTCCTCTGACTCTCGCAGCTGATTTCAGAAAGTGGTGGTGCGTGAAAAAAAATATTTTTGGATCGCCGGACGAATTTCGTATTCTGCCCCGTCCCATGATTAAACACAGCAACAGTTATTACTCTGAACGACTCCTCTGACTCTCGCAGCTGATTTCAGAAAGTGGTGGTGCGCGAAAAAAAATATTTTTGGATCGACGGACGAATTTCGTATTCTGCCCCATCCCATGATTAAACTCAGCAACAGTTATTACTCTGAACGACTCCTCTGACTCTCGCAGCTGATTTCAGAAAGTGGTGGTGCGTGAAAAAACAAATTTTTGGATCGACGGACGAATATCGTATTCTGCCCCGTCCCATGATTAAACACAGCAACAGTTATTACTCTGAACGACTCCTCTGACTCTCGCAGCTGATTTCAGAAAGTGGTGGTGCGCGAAAAAAAATATTTTTGGATCGACGGACGAATTTCGTATTCTGCCCCGTCCCATGATTAAACTCAGCAACAGTTATTACTCTGAACGACTCCTCTGACTCTCGCAGCTGATTTCAGAAAGTGGTGGTGCGCGAAAAAAAATATTTTTGGATCGACGGACGAATTTCGTATTCTGCCCCGTCCCATGATTAAACACAGCAACAGTTATTACACTGAACGACTCCTCTGACTCTCGCAGCTGATTTCAGAAAGTGGTGGTGCGCGAAAAAAAAAATTTTTGGATCGACGGACGAATTTCGTATTCTGCCCCGTCCCATGATTAAACTCAGCAACAGTTATTACTCTGAACGACTCCTCTGACTCTCGCAGCTGATTTCAGAAAGTGGTGGTGCGCGAAAAAAAATATTTTTGGATCGACGGACGAATTTCGTATTCTGCCCCGTCCCATGATTAAACACAGCAACAGTTATTACTCTGAACGACTCCTCTGACTCTCGCAGCTGATTTCAGAAAGTGGTGGTGCGTGAAAAAACATATTTTTGGATCGACGGACGAATTTCGTATTCTGCCCCGTCCCATGATTAAACACAGCAACAGTTATTACTCTGAACGACTCCTCTGACTCTCGCAGCTGATTTCAGAAAGTGGTGGTGCGCGAAAAAGAAATATTTTTGGATCGACGGACGAATTTCGTATTCTGCCCCGTCCCATGATTAAACACAGCAACAGTTATTACTCTGAACGACTCCTCTGACTCTCGCAGCTGATTTCAGAAAGTGGTGGTGCGCGAAAAAAAATATTTTTGGATCGACGGACGAATTTCGTATTCTGCCCCGTCCCATGATTAAACACAGCAACAGTTATTACTCTGAACGACTCCTCTGACTCTCGCAGCTGATTTCAGAAAGTGGTGGTGCGCGAAAAAAAATATTTTTGGATCGACGGACGAATTTCGTATTCTGCCCCGTCCCATGATTAAACTCAGCAACAGTTATTACTCTGAACGACTCCTCTGACTCTCGCAGCTGATTTCAGAAAGTGGTGGTGCGTGAAAAAACATATTTTTGGATCGACGGACGAATTTCGTATTCTGCCCCGTCCCATGATTAAACACAGCAACAGTTATTACTCTGAACGACTCCTCTGACTCTCGCAGCTGATTTCAGAAAGTGGTGGTGCGCGAAAAAGAAATATTTTTGGATCGACGGACGAATTTCGTATTCTGCCCCGTCCCATGATTAAACACAGCAACAGTTATTACTCTGAACGACTCCTCTGACTCTCGCAGCTGATTTCAGAAAGTGGTGGTGCGCGAAAAAAAATATTTTTGGATCGACGGACGAATTTCGTATTCTGCCCCGTCCCATGATTAAACACAGCAACAGTTATTACTCTGAACGACTCCTCTGACTCTCGCAGCTGATTTCAGAAAGTGGTGGTGCGCGAAAAAAAATATTTTTGGATCGACGGACGAATTTCGTATTCTGCCCCATCCCATGATTAAACTCAGCAACAGTTATTACTCTGAACGACTCCTCTGACTCTCGCAGCTGATTTCAGAAAGTGGTGGTGCGCGAAAAAAAATATTTTTGGATCGACGGACGAATTTCGTATTCTGCCCCGTCCCATGATTAAACACAGCAACAGTTATTACTCTGAACGACTCCTCTGACTCTCGCAGCTGATTTCAGAAAGTGGTGGTGCGCGAAAAAAAATATTTTTGGATCGACGGACGAATTTCGTATTCTGCCCCGTCCCATGATTAAACTCAGCAACAGTTATTACTCTGAACGACTCCTCTGACTCTCGCAGCTGATTTCAGAAAGTGGTGGTGCGCGAAAAAAAATATTTTTGGATCGACGGACGAATTTCGTATTCTGCCCCGTCCCATGATTAAACACAGCAACAGTTATTACACTGAACGACTCCTCTGATTCTCGCAGCTGATTTCAGAAAGTGGTGGTGCGCGAAAAAAAAAATTTTTGGATCGACGGACGAATTTCGTATTCTGCCCCGTCCCATGATTAAACTCAGCAACAGTTATTACTCTGAACGACTCCTCTGACTCTCGCAGCTGATTTCAGAAAGTGGTGGTGCGCGAAAAAAAATATTTTTGGATCGACGGACGAATTTCGTATTCTGCCCCGTCCCATGATTAAACACAGCAACAGTTATTACTCTGAACGACTCCTCTGACTCTCGCAGCTGATTTCAGAAAGTGGTGGTGCGCGAAAAAAAATATTTTTGGATCGACGGACGAATTTCGTATTCTGCCCCGTCCCATGATTAAACACAGCAACAGTTATTACTCTGAACGACTCCTCTGACTCTCGCAGCTGATTTCAGAAAGTGGTGATGCGCGAAAAAAAATATTTTTGGATCGACGGACGAATTTCGTATTCTGCCCCGTCCCATGATTAAACAAAGCAACAGTTATTACTCTGAACGACTCCTCTGACTCTCGCAGCTGATTTCAGAAAGTGGTGGTGCGCGAAAAAAAATATTTTTGGATCGATGGACGAATTTCGTATTCTGCCCCGTCCCATGATTAAACACAGCAACAGTTATTACTCTGAACGACTCCTCTGACTCTCGCAGCTGATTTCAGAAAGTGGTGGTGCGCGAAAAAAAATATTTTTGGATCGACGGACGAATTTCGTATTCTGCCCCGTCCCATGATTAAACACAGCAACAGTTATTACTCTGAACGACTCCTCTGACTCTCGCAGCTGATTTCAGAAAGTGGTGGTGCGCGAAAAAAAATATTTTTGGATCGACGGACGAATTTCGTATTCTGCCCCGTCCCATGATTAAACACAGCAACAGTTATTACTCTGAACGACTCCTCTGACTCTCGCAGCTGATTTCAGAAAGTGGTGGTGCGCGAAAAAAAATATTTTTGGATCGACGGACGAATTTCGTATTCTGCCCCGTCCCATGATTAAACACAGCAACAGTTATTACTCTGAACGACTCCTCTGACTCTCGCAGCTGATTTCAGAAAGTGGTGGTGCGCGAAAAAAAATATTTTTGGATCGACGGACGAATTTCGTATTCTGCCCCGTCCCATGATTAAACACAGCAACAGTTATTACTCTGAACGACTCCTCTGACTCTCGCAGCTGATTTCAGAAAGTGGTGGTGCGCGAAAAATAATATTTTTGGATCGACGGACGAATTTCGTATTCTGCCCCATCCCATGATTAAACTCAGCAACAGTTATTACTCTGAACGACTCCTCTGACTCTCGCAGCTGATTTCAGAAAGTGGTGGTGCGTGAAAAAACATATTTTTGGATCGACGGACGAATTTCGTATTCTGCCCCGTCCCATGATTAAACACAGCAACAGTTATTACTCTGAACGACTCCTCTGACTCTCGCAGCTGATTTCAGAAAGTGGTGGTGCGCGAAAAAAAATATTTTTGGATCGATGGACGAATTTCGTATTCTGCCCCGTCCCATGATTAAACACAGCAACAGTTATTACTCTGAACGACTCCTCTGACTCTCGCAGCTGATTTCAGAAAGTGGTGGTACGCGAAAAAAAATATTTTTGGATCGACGGACGAATTTCGTATTCTGCCCCGTCCCATGATTAAACACAGCAACAGTTATTACTCTGAACGACTCCTCTGACTCTCGCAGCTGATTTCAGAAAGTGGTGGTGCGCGAAAAAAAATATTTTTGGATCGACGGACGAATTTCGTATTCTGCCCCGTCCCATGATTAAACACAGCAACAGTTATTACTCTGAACGACTCCTCTGACTCTCGCAGCTGATTTCAGAAAGTGGTGGTGCGCGAAAAAAAATATTTTTGGATCGACGGACGAATTTCGTATTCTGCCCCGTCCCATGATTAAACTCAGCAACAGTTATTACTCTGAACGACTCCTCTGACTCTCGCAGTTGATTTCAGAAAGTGGTGGTGCGTGAAAAAACATATTTTTGGATCGACGGACGAATTTCGTATTCTGCCCCGTCCCATGATTAAACACAGCAACAGTTATTACTCTGAACGACTCCTCTGACTCTCGCAGCTGATTTCAGAAAGTGGTGGTGTGCGAATAAAAATATTTTTGGATCGACGGACGAATTTCGTATTCTGCCCCGTCCCATGATTAAACACAGCAACAGTTATTACTCTGAACGACTCCTCTGACTCTCGCAGCTGATTTCAGAAAGTGGTGGTGCGCGAAAAAAAATATTTTTGGATCGACGGACGAATTTCGTATTCTGCCCCGTCCCATGATTAAACACAGCAACAGTTATTACTCTGAACGACTCCTCTGACTCTCGCAGCTGATTTCAGAAAGTGGTGGTGCGCGAAAAAAAATATTTTTGGATCGACGGACGAATTTCGTATTCTGCCCCATCCCATGATTAAACTCAGCAACAGTTATTACTCTGAACGACTCCTCTGACTCTCGCAGCTGATTTCAGAAAGTGGTGGTGCGTGAAAAAACATATTTTTGGATCGACGGACGAATTTCGTATTCTGCCCCGTCCCATGATTAAACACAGCAACAGTTATTACTCTGAACGACTCCTCTGACTCTCGCAGCTGATTTCAGAAAGTGGTGGTGCGCGAAAAAAAATATTTTTGGATCGACGGACGAATTTCGTATTCTGCCCCGTCCCATGATTAAACACAGTGACAGTTATTACTCTGAACGACTCCTCTGACTCTCGCAGCTGATTTCAGAAAGTGGTGGTGCGCGAAAAAGAAATATTTTTGGATCGACGGACGAATTTCGTATTCTGCCCCGTCCCATGATTAAACTCAGCAACAGTTATTACTCTGAACGACTCCTCTGACTCTCGCAGCTGATTTCAGAAAGTGGTGGTGCGCGAAAAAAAATATTTTTGGATCGACGGACGAATTTCGTATTCTGCCCCGTCCCATGATTAAACACAGCAACAGTTATTACTCTGAACGACTCCTCTGACTCTCGCAGCTGATTTCAGAAAGTGGTGGTGCGCGAAAAATAATATTTTTGGATCGACGGACGAATTTCGTATTCTGCCCCATCCCATGATTAAACTCAGCAACAGTTATTACTCTGAACGACTCCTCTGACTCTCGCAGCTGATTTCAGAAAGTGGTGGTGCGTGAAAAAACATATTTTTGGATCGACGGACGAATTTCGTATTCTGCCCCGTCCCATGATTAAACACAGCAACAGTTATTACTCTGAACGACTCCTCTGACTCTCGCAGCTGATTTCAGAAAGTGGTGGTGCGCGAAAAAAAATATTTTTGGATCGATGGACGAATTTCGTATTCTGCCCCGTCCCATGATTAAACACAGCAACAGTTATTACTCTGAACGACTCCTCTGACTCTCGCAGCTGATTTCAGAAAGTGGTGGTGCGCGAAAAAAAATATTTTTGGATCGACGGACGAATTTCGTATTCTGCCCCGTCCCATGATTAAACTCAGCAACAGTTATTACTCTGAACGACTCCTCTGACTCTCGCAGTTGATTTCAGAAAGTGGTGGTGCGTGAAAAAACATATTTTTGGATCGACGGACGAATTTCGTATTCTGCCCCGTCCCATGATTAAACACAGCAACAGTTATTACTCTGAACGACTCCTCTGACTCTCGCAGCTGATTTCAGAAAGTGGTGGTGTGCGAATAAAAATATTTTTGGATCGACGGACGAATTTCGTATTCTGCCCCGTCCCATGATTAAACACAGCAACAGTTATTACTCTGAACGACTCCTCTGACTCTCGCAGCTGATTTCAGAAAGTGGTGGTGCGCGAAAAAAAATATTTTTGGATCGACGGACGAATTTCGTATTCTGCCCCGTCCCATGATTAAACACAGCAACAGTTATTACTCTGAACGACTCCTCTGACTCTCGCAGCTGATTTCAGAAAGTGGTGGTGCGCGAAAAAAAATATTTTTGGATCGACGGACGAATTTCGTATTCTGCCCCATCCCATGATTAAACTCAGCAACAGTTATTACTCTGAACGACTCCTCTGACTCTCGCAGCTGATTTCAGAAAGTGGTGGTGCGTGAAAAAACATATTTTTGGATCGACGGACGAATTTCGTATTCTGCCCCGTCCCATGATTAAACACAGCAACAGTTATTACTCTGAACGACTCCTCTGACTCTCGCAGCTGATTTCAGAAAGTGGTGGTGCGCGAAAAAAAATATTTTTGGATCGACGGACGAATTTCGTATTCTGCCCCGTCCCATGATTAAACACAGTGACAGTTATTACTCTGAACGACTCCTCTGACTCTCGCAGCTGATTTCAGAAAGTGGTGGTGCGCGAAAAAGAAATATTTTTGGATCGACGGACGAATTTCGTATTCTGCCCCGTCCCATGATTAAACTCAGCAACAGTTATTACTCTGAACGACTCCTCTGACTCTCGCAGCTGATTTCAGAAAGTGGTGGTGCGCGAAAAAAAATATTTTTGGATCGACGGACGAATTTCGTATTCTGCCCCGTCCCATGATTAAACACAGCAACAGTTATTACTCTGAACGACTCCTCTGACTCTCGCAGCTGATTTCAGAAAGTGGTGGTGCGCGAAAAATAATATTTTTGGATCGACGGACGAATTTCGTATTCTGCCCCATCCCATGATTAAACTCAGCAACAGTTATTACTCTGAACGACTCCTCTGACTCTCGCAGCTGATTTCAGAAAGTGGTGGTGCGTGAAAAAACATATTTTTGGATCGACGGACGAATTTCGTATTCTGCCCCGTCCCATGATTAAACACAGCAACAGTTATTACTCTGAACGACTCCTCTGACTCTCGCAGCTGATTTCAGAAAGTGGTGGTGCGCGAAAAAAAATATTTTTGGATCGATGGACGAATTTCGTATTCTGCCCCGTCCCATGATTAAACACAGCAACAGTTATTACTCTGAACGACTCCTCTGACTCTCGCAGCTGATTTCAGAAAGTGGTGGTGCGCGAAAAAAAATATTTTTGGATCGACGGACGAATTTCGTATTCTGCCCCGTCCCATGATTAAACACAGCAACAGTTATTACTCTGAACGACTCCTCTGACTCTCGCAGCTGATTTCAGAAAGTGGTGGTGCGCGAAAAAAAATATTTTTGGATCGACGGACGAATTTCGTATTCTGCCCCGTCCCATGATTAAACACAGCAACAGTTATTACTCTGAACGACTCCTCTGACTCTCGCAGCTGATTTCAGAAAGTGGTGGTGCGCGAAAAAAAATATTTTTGGATCGACGGACGAATTTCGTATTCTGCCCCGTCCCATGATTAAACACAGCAACAGTTATTACTCTGAACGACTCCTCTGACTCTCGCAGCTGATTTCAGAAAGTGGTGGTGCGCGAAAAAAAATATTTTTGGATCGACGGACGAATTTCGTATTCTGCCCCGTCCCATGATTAAACACAGTGACAGTTATTACTCTGAACGACTCCTCTGACTCTCGCAGCTGATTTCAGAAAGTGGTGGTGCGCGAAAAAAAATATTTTTGGATCGACGGACGAATTTCGTATTCTGCCCCGTCCCATGATTAAACACATTAACAGTTATTACTCTGAACGACTCCTCTGACTCTCGCAGCTGATTTCAGAAAGTGGTGGTGCGCGAAAAATAATATTTTTGGATCGACGGACGAATTTCGTATTCTGCCCCATCCCATGATTAAACTCAGCAACAGTTATTACTCTGAACGACTCCTCTGACTCTCGCAGCTGATTTCAGAAAGTGGTGGTGCGTGAAAAAACATATTTTTGGATCGACGGACGAATTTCGTATTCTGCCCCGTCCCATGATTAAACACAGCAACAGTTATTACTCTGAACGACTCCTCTGACTCTCGCAGCTGATTTCAGAAAGTGGTGGTGCGCGAAAAAAAATATTTTTGGATCGATGGACGAATTTCGTATTCTGCCCCGTCCCATGATTAAACACAGCAACAGTTATTACTCTGAACGACTCCTCTGACTCTCGCAGCTGATTTCAGAAAGTGGTGGTGCGCGAAAAAAAATATTTTTGGATCGACGGACGAATTTCGTATTCTGCCCCGTCCCATGATTAAACACAGCAACAGTTATTACTCTGAACGACTCCTCTGACTCTCGCAGCTGATTTCAGAAAGTGGTGGTGCGCGAAAAAAAATATTTTTGGATCGACGGACGAATTTCGTATTCTGCCCCGTCCCATGATTAAACACAGCAACAGTTATTACTCTGAACGACTCCTCTGACTCTCGCAGCTGATTTCAGAAAGTGGTGGTGCGCGAAAAAAAATATTTTTGGATCGACGGACGAATTTCGTATTCTGCCCCGTCCCATGATTAAACACAGCAACAGTTATTACTCTGAACGACTCCTCTGACTCTCGCAGCTGATTTCAGAAAGTGGTGGTGCGCGAAAAAAAATATTTTTGGATCGACGGACGAATTTCGTATTCTGCCCCGTCCCATGATTAAACACAGCAACAGTTATTACTCTGAACGACTCCTCTGACTCTCGCAGCTGATTTCAGAAAGTGGTGGTGCGCGAAAAAAAATATTTTTGGATCGACGGACGAATTTCGTATTCTGCCCCATCCCATGATTAAACTCAGCAACAGTTATTACTCTGAACGACTCCTCTGACTCTCGCAGCTGATTTCAGAAAGTGGTGGTGCGTGAAAAAACATATTTTTGGATCGACGGACGAATTTCGTATTCTGCCCCGTCCCATGATTAAACACAGCAACAGTTATTACTCTGAACGACTCCTCTGACTCTCGCAGCTGATTTCAGAAAGTGGTGGTGCGTGAAAAAACATATTTTTGGATCGACGGACGAATTTCGTATTCTGCCCCGTCCCATGATTAAACACAGCAACAGTTATTACTCTGAACGACTCCTCTGACTCTCGCAGCTGATTTCAGAAAGTGGTGGTGCGCGAAAAAAAATATTTTTGGATCGACGGACGAATTTCGTATTCTGCCCCGTCCCATGATTAAACACAGCAACAGTTATTACTCTGAACGACTCCTCTGACTCTCGCAGCTGATTTCAGAAAGTGGTGGTGCGCGAAAAAAAATATTTTTGGATCGACGGACGAATTTCGTATTCTGCCCCGTCCCATGATTAAACACAGCAACAGTTATTACTCTGAACGACTCCTCTGACTCTCGCAGCTGATTTCAGAAAGTGGTGGTGCGCGAAAAAAAATATTTTTGGATCGACGGACGAATTTCGTATTCTGCCCCGTCCCATGATTAAACTCAGCAACAGTTATTACTCTGAACGACTCCTCTGACTCTCGCAGCTGATTTCAGAAAGTGGTGGTGCGCGAAAAAAAATATTTTTGGATCGACGGACGAATTTCGTATTCTGCCCCGTCCCATGATTAAACACAGCAACAGTTATTACTCTGAACGACTCCTCTGACTCTCGCAGCTGATTTCAGAAAGTGGTGGTGCGCGAAAAAAAATATTTTTGGATCGACGGACGAATTTCGTATTCTGCCCCGTCCCATGATTAAACTCAGCAACAGTTATTACTCTGAACGACTCCTCTGACTCTCGCAGCTGATTTCAGAAAGTGGTGGTGCGCGAAAAAAAATATTTTTGGATCGACGGACGAATTTCGTATTCTGCCCCGTCCCATGATTAAACACAGCAACAGTTATTACTCTGAACGACTCCTCTGACTCTCGCAGCTGATTTCAGAAAGTGGTGGTGCGCGAAAAAAAATATTTTTGGATCGACGGATGAATTTCGTATTCTGCCCCGTCCCATGATTAAACACAGCAACAGTTATTACTCTGAACGACTCCTCTGACTCTCGCAGCTGATTTCAGAAAGTGGTGGTGCGCGAAAAAGAAATATTTTTGGATCGACGGACGAATTTCGTATTCTGCCCCGTCCCATGATTAAACTCAGCAACAGTTATTACTCTGAACGACTCCTCTGACTCTCGCAGCTGATTTCAGAAAGTGGTGGTGCGCGAAAAAAAAATATTTTTGGATCGACGGACGAATTTCGTATTCTGCCCCGTCCCATGATTAAACACAGCAACAGTTATTACTCTGAACGACTCCTCTGACTCTCGCAGCTGATTTCAGAAAGTGGTGGTGCGCGAAAAAAAATATTTTTGGATCGACGGACGAATTTCGTATTCTGCCCCATCCCATGATTAAACTCAGCAACAGTTATTACTCTGAACGACTCCTCTGACTCTCGCAGCTGATTTCAGAAAGTGGTGGTGCGTGAAAAAACATATTTTTGGATCGACGGACGAATTTCGTATTCTGCCCCGTCCCATGATTAAACACAGCAACAGTTATTACTCTGAACGACTCCTCTGACTCTCGCAGCTGATTTCAGAAAGTGGTGGTGCGCGAAAAAAAATATTTTTGGATCGACGGACGAATTTCGTATTCTGCCCCGTCCCATGATTAAACACAGCAACAGTTATTACTCTGAACGACTCCTCTGACTCTCGCAGCTGATTTCAGAAAGTGGTGGTGCGCGAAAAAGAAATATTTTTGGATCGACGGACGAATTTCGTATTCTGCCCCGTCCCATGATTAAACACAGCAACAGTTATTACTCTGAACGACTCCTCTGACTCTCGCAGCTGATTTCAGAAAGTGGTGGTGCGCGAAAAAAAATATTTTTGGATCGACGGACGAATTTCGTATTCTGCCCCGTCCCATGATTAAACACAGCAACAGTTATTACTCTGAACGACTCCTCTGACTCTCGCAGCTGATTTCAGAAAGTGGTGGTGCGCGAAAAAAAATATTTTTGGATCGACGGACGAATTTCGTATTCTGCCCCGTCCCATGATTAAACTCAGCAACAGTTATTACTCTGAACGACTCCTCTGACTCTCGCAGCTGATTTCAGAAAGTGGTGGTGTGCGAAAAAAAATATTTTTGGATCGACGGACGAATTTCGTATTCTGCCCCGTCCCATGATTAAACACAGCAACAGTTATTACTCTGAACGACTCCTCTGACTCTCGCAGCTGATTTCAGAAAGTGGTGGTGCGCGAAAAAAAATATTTTTGGATCGACGGACGAATTTCGTATTCTGCCCCGTCCCATGATTAAACACAGCAACAGTTATTACTCTGAACGACTCCTCTGACTCTTGCAGCTGATTTCAGAAAGTGGTGGTGCGCGAAAAAAAATATTTTTGGATCGACGGACGAATTTCGTATTCTGCCCCGTCCCATGATTAAACACAGCAACAGTTATTACTCTGAACGACTCCTCTGACTCTCGCAGCTGATTTCAGAAAGTGGTGGTGCGCGAAAAAAAATATTTTTGGATCGACGGACGAATTTCGTATTCTGCCCCATCCCATGATTAAACTCAGCAACAGTTATTACTCTGAACGACTCCTCTGACTCTCGCAGTTGATTTCAGAAAGTGGTGGTGCGTGAAAAAACATATTTTTGGATCGACGGACGAATTTCGTATTCTGCCCCGTCCCATGATTAAACACAGCAACAGTTATTACTCTGAACGACTCCTCTGACTCTCGCAGCTGATTTCAGAAAGTGGTGGTGTGCGAAAAAAAATATTTTTGGATCGACGGACGAATTTCGTATTCTGCCCCGTCCCATGATTAAACACAGCAACAGTTATTACTCTGAACGACTCCTCTGACTCTCGCAGCTGATTTCAGAAAGTGGTGGTGCGTGAAAAAACATATTTTTGGATCGACGGACGAATTTCGTATTCTGCCCCGTCCCATGATTAAACACAGCAACAGTTATTACTCTGAACGACTCCTCTGACTCTCGCAGCTGATTTCAGAAAGTGGTGGTGCGCGAAAAAGAAATATTTTTGGATCGACGGACGAATTTCGTATTCTGCCCCGTCCCATGATTAAACACAGCAACAGTTATTACTCTGAACGACTCCTCTGACTCTCGCAGCTGATTTCAGAAAGTGGTGGTGCGCGAAAAAAAATATTTTTGGATCGACGGACGAATTTCGTATTCTGCCCCGTCCCATGATTAAACACAGCAACAGTTATTACTCTGAACGACTCCTCTGACTCTCGCAGCTGATTTCAGAAAGTGGTGGTGCGCGAAAAAAAATATTTTTGGATCGACGGACGAATTTCGTATTCTGCCCCGTCCCATGATTAAACTCAGCAACAGTTATTACTCTGAACGACTCCTCTGACTCTCGCAGCTGATTTCAGAAAGTGGTGGTGCGTGAAAAAACATATTTTTGGATCGACGGACGAATTTCGTATTCTGCCCCGTCCCATGATTAAACACAGCAACAGTTATTACTCTGAACGACTCCTCTGACTCTCGCAGCTGATTTCAGAAAGTGGTGGTGCGCGAAAAAGAAATATTTTTGGATCGACGGACGAATTTCGTATTCTGCCCCGTCCCATGATTAAACACAGCAACAGTTATTACTCTGAACGACTCCTCTGACTCTCGCAGCTGATTTCAGAAAGTGGTGGTGCGCGAAAAAAAATATTTTTGGATCGACGGACGAATTTCGTATTCTGCCCCGTCCCATGATTAAACACAGCAACAGTTATTACTCTGAACGACTCCTCTGACTCTCGCAGCTGATTTCAGAAAGTGGTGGTGCGCGAAAAAAAATATTTTTGGATCGACGGACGAATTTCGTATTCTGCCCCATCCCATGATTAAACTCAGCAACAGTTATTACTCTGAACGACTCCTCTGACTCTCGCAGCTGATTTCAGAAAGTGGTGGTGCGCGAAAAAACAAATTTTTGGATCGACGGACGAATATCGTATTCTGCCCCGTCCCATGATTAAACACAGCAACAGTTATTACTCTGAACGACTCCTCTGACTCTCGCAGCTGATTTCAGAAAGTGGTGGTGCGCGAAAAAAAATATTTTTGGATCGACGGACGAATTTCGTATTCTGCCCCGTCCCATGATTAAACTCAGCAACAGTTATTACTCTGAACGACTCCTCTGACTCTCGCAGCTGATTTCAGAAAGTGGTGGTGCGCGAAAAAAAATATTTTTGGATCGACGGACGAATTTCGTATTCTGCCCCGTCCCATGATTAAACACAGCAACAGTTATTACACTGAACGACTCCTCTGATTCTCGCAGCTGATTTCAGAAAGTGGTGGTGCGCGAAAAAAAAAATTTTTGGATCGACGGACGAATTTCGTATTCTGCCCCGTCCCATGATTAAACTCAGCAACAGTTATTACTCTGAACGACTCCTCTGACTCTCGCAGCTGATTTCAGAAAGTGGTGGTGCGCGAAAAAAAATATTTTTGGATCGACGGACGAATTTCGTATTCTGCCCCGTCCCATGATTAAACACAGCAACAGTTATTACTCTGAACGACTCCTCTGACTCTCGCAGCTGATTTCAGAAAGTGGTGGTGCGCGAAAAAAAATATTTTTGGATCGACGGACGAATTTCGTATTCTGCCCCGTCCCATGATTAAACACAGCAACAGTTATTACTCTGAACGACTCCTCTGACTCTCGCAGCTGATTTCAGAAAGTGGTGATGCGCGAAAAAAAATATTTTTGGATCGACGGACGAATTTCGTATTCTGCCCCGTCCCATGATTAAACAAAGCAACAGTTATTACTCTGAACGACTCCTCTGACTCTCGCAGCTGATTTCAGAAAGTGGTGGTGCGCGAAAAAAAATATTTTTGGATCGACGGACGAATTTCGTATTCTGCCCCATCCCATGATTAAACTCAGCAACAGTTATTACTCTGAACGACTCCTCTGACTCTCGCATCTGATTTCAGAAAGTGGTGGTGCGTGAAAAAACATATTTTTGGATCGACGGACGAATTTCGTATTCTGCCCCGTCCCATGATTAAACACAGCAACAGTTATTACTCTGAACGACTCCTCTGACTCTCGCAGCTGATTTCAGAAAGTGGTGGTGCGCGAAAAAAAATATTTTTGGATCGACGGACGAATTTCGTATTCTGCCCCGTCCCATGATTAAACACAGTGACAGTTATTACTCTGAACGACTCCTCTGACTCTCGCAGCTGATTTCAGAAAGTGGTGGTGCGCGAAAAAGAAATATTTTTGGATCGACGGACGAATTTCGTATTCTGCCCCGTCCCATGATTAAACTCAGCAACAGTTATTACTCTGAACGACTCCTCTGACTCTCGCAGCTGATTTCAGAAAGTGGTGGTGCGCGAAAAAAAATATTTTTGGATCGACGGACGAATTTCGTATTCTGCCCCGTCCCATGATTAAACACAGCAACAGTTATTACTCTGAACGACTCCTCTGACTCTCGCAGCTGATTTCAGAAAGTGGTGGTGCGCGAAAAATAATATTTTTGGATCGACGGACGAATTTCATATTCTGCCCCATCCCATGATTAAACTCAGCAACAGTTATTACTCTGAACGACTCCTCTGACTCTCGCAGCTGATTTCAGAAAGTGGTGGTGCGCGAAAAAAAATATTTTTGGATCGACGGACGAATTTCGTATTCTGCCCCGTCCCATGATTAAACACAGCAACAGTTATTACTCTGAACGACTCCTCTGACTCTCGCAGCTGATTTCAGAAAGTGGTGGTGTGCGAAAAAAAATATTTTTGGATCGACGGACGAATTTCGTATTCTGCCCCGTCCCATGATTAAACACAGCAACAGTTATTACTCTGAACGACTCCTCTGACTCTCGCAGCTGATTTCAGAAAGTGGTGGTGCGCGAAAAAAAATATTTTTGGATCGACGGACGAATTTCGTATTCTGCCCCGTCCCATGATTAAACACAGCAACAGTTATTACTCTGAACGACTCCTCTGACTCTCGCAGCTGATTTCAGAAAGTGGTGGTGCGCGAAAAATAATATTTTTGGATCGACGGACGAATTTCGTATTCTGCCCCATCCCATGATTAAACTCAGCAACAGTTATTACTCTGAACGACTCCTCTGACTCTCGCAGCTGATTTCAGAAAGTGGTGGTGCGTGAAAAAACATATTTTTGGATCGACGGACGAATTTCGTATTCTGCCCCATCCCATGATTAAACACAGCAACAGTTATTACTCTGAACGACTCCTCTGACTCTCGCAGCTGATTTCAGAAAGTGGTGGTGCGCGAAAAAAAATATTTTTGGATCGACGGACGAATTTCGTATTCTGCCCCGTCCCATGATTAAACTCAGCAACAGTTATTACTCTGAACGACTCCTCTGACTCTCGCAGCTGATTTCAGAAAGTGGTGGTGCGTGAAAAAAAATATTTTTGGATCGACGGACGAATTTCGTATTCTGCCCCGTCCCATGATTAAACACAGCAACAGTTATTACTCTGAACGACTCCTCTGACTCTCGCAGCTGATTTCAGAAAGTGGTGGTGCGCGAAAAAAAATATTTTTGGATCGACGGACGAATTTCGTATTCTGCCCCGTCCCATGATTAAACACAGCAACAGTTATTACTCTGAACGACTCCTCTGACTCTCGCAGCTGATTTCAGAAAGTGGTGGTGCGCGAAAAAAAATATTTTTGGATCGACGGACGAATTTCGTATTCTGCCCCGTCCCATGATTAAACACAGCAACAGTTATTACTCTGAACGACTCCTCTGACTCTCGCAGCTGATTTCAGAAAGTGGTGGTGCGCGAAAAAAAATATTTTTGGATCGACGGACGAATTTCGTATTCTGCCCCGTCCCATGATTAAACACAGCAACAGTTATTACTCTGAACGACTCCTCTGACTCTCGCAGCTGATTTCAGAAAGTGGTGGTGCGCGAAAAAAAATATTTTTGGATCGACGGACGAATTTCGTATTCTGCCCCGTCCCATGATTAAACACAGCAACAGTTATTACTCTGAACGACTCCTCTGACTCTCGCAGCTGATTTCAGAAAGTGGTGGTGCGCGAAAAAAAATATTTTTGGATCGACGGACGAATTTCGTATTCTGCCCCGTCCCATGATTAAACTCAGCAATAGTTATTACTCTGAACGACTCCTCTGACTCTCGCAGCTGATTTCAGAAAGTGGTGGTGCGCGAAAAAAAATATTTTTGGATCGACGGACGAATTTCGTATTCTGCCCCGTCCCATGATTAAACACAGCAACAGTTATTACTCTGAACGACTCCTCTGACTCTCGCAGTTGATTTCAGAAAGTGGTGGTGCGTGAAAAAACATATTTTTGGATCGACGGACGAATTTCGTATTCTGCCCCGTCCCATGATTAAACACAGCAACAGTTATTACTCTGAACGACTCCTCTGACTCTCGCAGCTGATTTCAGAAAGTGGTGGTGCGCGAAAAAAAATATTTTTGGATCGACGGACGAATTTCGTATTCTGCCCCGTCCTATGATTAAACACAGCAACAGTTATTACTCTGAACGACTCCTCTGACTCTCGCAGCTGATTTCAGAAAGTGGTGGTGCGCGAAAAAAAATATTTTTGGATCGACGGACGAATTTCGTATTCTGCCCCGTCCCATGATTAAACACAGCAACAGTTATTACTCTGAACGACTCCTCTGACTCTCGCAGCTGATTTCAGAAAGTGGTGGTGCGCGAAAAAAAATATTTTTGGATCGACGGACGAATTTCGTATTCTGCCCCATCCCATGATTAAACTCAGCAACAGTTATTACTCTGAACGACTCCTCTGACTCTCGCAGCTGATTTCAGAAAGTGGTGGTGCGTGAAAAAACATATTTTTGGATCGACGGACGAATTTCGTATTCTGCCCCGTCCCATGATTAAACACAGCAACAGTTATTACTCTGAACGACTCCTCTGACTCTCGCAGCTGATTTCAGAAAGTGGTGGTGCGCGAAAAAAAATATTTTTGGATCGACGGACGAATTTCGTATTCTGCCCCGTCCCATGATTAAACACAGCAACAGTTATTACTCTGAACGACTCCTCTGACTCTCGCAGCTGATTTCAGAAAGTGGTGGTGCGCGAAAAAAAATATTTTTGGATCGACGGACGAATTTCGTATTCTGCCCCGTCCCATGATTAAACTCAGCAACAGTTATTACTCTGAACGACTCCTCTGACTCTCGCAGCTGATTTCAGAAAGTGGTGGTGCGCGAAAAAAAATATTTTTGGATCGACGGACGAATTTCGTATTCTGCCCCGTCCCATGATTAAACACAGCAACAGTTATTACTCTGAACGACTCCTCTGACTCTCGCAGCTGATTTCAGAAAGTGGTGGTGCGCGAAAAAAAATATTTTTGGATCGACGGACGAATTTCGTATTCTGCCCCGTCCCATGATTAAACACAGCAACAGTTATTACTCTGAACGACTCCTCTGACTCTCGCAGCTGATTTCAGAAAGTGGTGGTGCGCGAAAAAAAATATTTTTGGATCGACGGACGAATTTCGTATTCTGCCCCGTCCCATGATTAAACTCAGCAACAGTTATTACTCTGAACGACTCCTCTGACTCTCGCAGCTGATTTCAGAAAGTGGTGGTGCGCGAAAAAAAATATTTTTGGATCGACGGACGAATTTCGTATTCTGCCCCGTCCCATGATTAAACACAGCAACAGTTATTACTCTGAACGACTCCTCTGACTCTCGCAGCTGATTTCAGAAAGTGGTGGTGCGCGAAAAAAAATATTTTTGGATCGACGGACGAATTTCGTATTCTGCCCCGTCCCATGATTAAACACAGCAACAGTTATTACTCTGAACGACTCCTCTGACTCTCGCAGCTGATTTCAGAAAGTGGTGGTGCGCGAAAAAAAATATTTTTGGATCGACGGACGAATTTCGTATTCTGCCCCGTCCCATGATTAAACTCAGCAACAGTTATTACTCTGAACGACTCCTCTGACTCTCGCAGCTGATTTCAGAAAGTGGTGGTGCGCGAAAAAAAATATTTTTGGATCGACGGACGAATTTCGTATTCTGCCCCGTCCCATGATTAAACACAGCAACAGTTATTACTCTGAACGACTCCTCTGACTCTCGCAGCTGATTTCAGAAAGTGGTGGTGCGCGAAAAAAAATATTTTTGGATCGACGGACGAATTTCGTATTCTGCCCCGTCCCATGATTAAACACAGCAACAGTTATTACTCTGAACGACTCCTCTGACTCTCGCAGCTGATTTCAGAAAGTGGTGGTGCGCGAAAAAAAATATTTTTGGATCGACGGACGAATTTCGTATTCTGCCCCGTCCCATGATTAAACTCAGCAACAGTTATTACTCTGAACGACTCCTCTGACTCTCGCAGCTGATTTCAGAAAGTGGTGGTGCGCGAAAAAAAATATTTTTGGATCGACGGACGAATTTCGTATTCTGCCCCGTCCCATGATTAAACACAGCAACAGTTATTACTCTGAACGACTCCTCTGACTCTCGCAGCTGATTTCAGAAAGTGGTGGTGCGCGAAAAAAAATATTTTTGGATCGACGGACGAATTTCGTATTCTGCCCCGTCCCATGATTAAACTCAGCAACAGTTATTACTCTGAACGACTCCTCTGACTCTCGCAGCTGATTTCAGAAAGTGGTGGTGCGTGAAAAAACATATTTTTGGATCGACGGACGAATTTCGTATTCTGCCCCGTCCCATGATTAAACACAGCAACAGTTATTACTCTGAACGACTCCTCTGACTCTCGCAGCTGATTTCAGAAAGTGGTGGTGCGCGAAAAAAAATATTTTTGGATCGACGGACGAATTTCGTATTCTGCCCCGTCCCATGATTAAACACAATGACAGTTATTACTCTGAACGACTCCTCTGACTCTCGCAGCTGATTTCAGAAAGTGGTGGTGCGCGAAAAAGAAATATTTTTGGATCGACGGACGAATTTCGTATTCTGCCCCGTCCCATGATTAAACACAGCAACAGTTATTACTCTGAACGACTCCTCTGACTCTCGCAGCTGATTTCAGAAAGTGGTGGTGCGCGAAAAAAAATATTTTTGGATCGACGGACGAATTTCGTATTCTGCCCCGTCCCATGATTAAACACAGCAACAGTTATTACTCTGAACGACTCCTCTGACTCTCGCAGCTGATTTCAGAAAGTGGTGGTGCGCGAAAAAAAATATTTTTGGATCGACGGACGAATTTCGTATTCTTCCCCGTTCCATGATTAAACACAGCAACAGTTATTACTCTGAACGACTCCTCTGACTCTCGCAGCTGATTTCAGAAAGTGGTGGTGCGCGAAAAAAAATATTTTTGGATCGACGGACGAATTTCGTATTCTGCCCCGTCCCATGATTAAACTCAGCAACAGTTATTACTCTGAACGACTCCTCTGACTCTCGCAGCTGATTTCAGAAAGTGGTGGTGCGCGAAAAAAAATATTTTTGGATCGACGGACGAATTTCGTATTCTGCCCCGTCCCATGATTAAACACAGCAACAGTTATTACTCTGAACGACTCCTCTGACTCTCGCAGCTGATTTCAGAAAGTGGTGGTGCGCGAAAAAGAAATATTTTTGGATCGACGGACGAATTTCGTATTCTGCCCCGTCCCATGATTAAACACAGCAACAGTTATTACTCTGAACGACTCCTCTGACTCTCGCAGCTGATTTCAGAAAGTGGTGGTGCGTGAAAAAACATATTTTTGGATCGACGGACGAATTTCGTATTCTGCCCCGTCCCATGATTAAACACAGCAACAGTTATTACTCTGAACGACTCCTCTGACTCTCGCAGCTGATTTCAGAAAGTGGTGGTGCGCGAAAAAAAATATTTTTGGATCGACGGACGAATTTCGTATTCTGCCCCATCCCATGATTAAACTCAGCAACAGTTATTACTCTGAACGACTCCTCTGACTCTCGCAGCTGATTTCAGAAAGTGGTGGTGCGTGAAAAAACATATTTTTGGATCGACGGACGAATTTCGTATTCTGCCCCGTCCCATGATTAAACACAGCAACAGTTATTACTCTGAACGACTCCTCTGACTCTCGCAGCTGATTTCAGAAAGTGGTGGTGCGTGAAAAAACATATTTTTGGATCGACGGACGAATTTCGTATTCTGCCCCGTCCCATGATTAAACACAGCAACAGTTATTACTCTGAACGACTCCTCTGACTCTCGCAGCTGATTTCAGAAAGTGGTGGTGCGCGAAAAAAAATATTTTTGGATCGACGGACGAATTTCGTATTCTGCCCCGTCCCATGATTAAACACAGCAACAGTTATTACTCTGAACGACTCCTCTGACTCTCGCAGCTGATTTCAGAAAGTGGTGGTGCGCGAAAAAGAAATATTTTTGGATCGACGGACGAATTTCGTATTCTGCCCCGTCCCATGATTAAACACAGCAACAGTTATTACTCTGAACGACTCCTCTGACTCTCGCAGCTGATTTCAGAAAGTGGTGGTGCGCGAAAAAAAATATTTTTGGATCGACGGACGAATTTCGTATTCTGCCCCGTCCCATGATTAAACACAGCAACAGTTATTACTCTGAACGACTCCTCTGACTCTCGCAGCTGATTTCAGAAAGTGGTGGTGCGCGAAAAAAAATATTTTTGGATCGACGGACGAATTTCGTATTCTGCCCCATCCCATGATTAAACTCAGCAACAGTTATTACTCTGAACGACTCCTCTGACTCTCGCAGCTGATTTCAGAAAGTGGTGGTGCGTGAAAAAACATATTTTTGGATCGACGGACGAATTTCGTATTCTGCCCCGTCCCATGATTAAACACAGCAACAGTTATTACTCTGAACGACTCCTCTGACTCTCGCAGCTGATTTCAGAAAGTGGTGGTGCGCGAAAAAAAATATTTTTGGATCGACGGACGAATTTCGTATTCTGCCCCGTCCCATGATTAAACACAATGACAGTTATTACTCTGAACGACTCCTCTGACTCTCGCAGCTGATTTCAGAAAGTGGTGGTGCGCGAAAAAGAAATATTTTTGGATCGACGGACGAATTTCGTATTCTGCCCCGTCCCATGATTAAACACAGCAACAGTTATTACTCTGAACGACTCCTCTGACTCTCGCAGCTGATTTCAGAAAGTGGTGGTGCGCGAAAAAAAATATTTTTGGATCGACGGACGAATTTCGTATTCTGCCCCGTCCCATGATTAAACACAGCAACAGTTATTACTCTGAACGACTCCTCTGACTCTCGCAGCTGATTTCAGAAAGTGGTGGTGCGCGAAAAAAAATATTTTTGGATCGACGGACGAATTTCGTATTCTGCCCCATCCCATGATTAAACTCAGCAACAGTTATTACTCTGAACGACTCCTCTGACTCTCGCAGCTGATTTCAGAAAGTGGTGGTGCGTGAAAAAACATATTTTTGGATCGACGGACGAATTTCGTATTCTGCCCCGTCCCATGATTAAACACAGCAACAGTTATTACTCTGAACGACTCCTCTGACTCTCGCAGCTGATTTCAGAAAGTGGTGGTGCGCGAAAAAAAATATTTTTGGATCGACGGACGAATTTCGTATTCTGCCCCGTCCCATGATTAAACACAATGACAGTTATTACTCTGAACGACTCCTCTGACTCTCGCAGCTGATTTCAGAAAGTGGTGGTGCGCGAAAAAAAATATTTTTGTATCGACGGACGAATTTCGTATCCTGCCCCGTCCCATGATTAAACACAGCAACAGTTATTACTCTGAACGACTCCTCTGACTCTCGCAGCTGATTTCAGAAAGTGGTGGTGCGCGAAAAAAAATATTTTTGGATCGACGGACGAATTTCGTATTCTGCCCCGTCCCATGATTAAACTCAGCAACAGTTATTACTCTGAACGACTCCTCTGACTCTCGCAGCTGATTTCAGAAAGTGGTGGTGCGCGAAAAAAAATATTTTTGGATCGACGGACGAATTTCGTATTCTGCCCCATCCCATGATTAAACACAGCAACAGTTATTACTCTGAACGACTCCTCTGAACACTCCCCTTGGTATATGTGTTACAATATACAGTGTTAACCCACATCTCTCCGCAACTGCCAAGTGATATATGTAACTATTATCAGTACGCGTTTAATCTAAAACCAATCTTAAACATCCAAAGTTAAATCATTGGAAATGGACGATATAAATCAATTCAAGCTGAGTATTTTCTCATTAGAATCGTACGGAAATAACTGTTGTTCTAATAAACAGCAAAATGGTAATTTATACTCAGTGCGGTTTCCTCGGACTGTTTATACAAAATTATCTACAAAACTAGTTGGTTCGTTCATTTATTGAAATAATATCTTTTGTATGAATTCAATTGCAAAACAATACTAGAAGTATATAGCGCTTTATTTATCAAGGTAAGCCTATGTGAAATGTTTTGTCCTAACTTCTTTATAACTATTAAAGATAAATGAAAGTTAAAACCTTTTTGAATAAAACATATAACTATTTTTTTAAAGATTTTTTAATACAAATACAAATACAAAAATCATTTATTCATATAGGTAACATAATGCGCACTTATTAACGTCAAAAAAAGAAATATTCATTGAATGATTCTATTTTTACCTTTAACGCCAGTTCTCAAATCAAGGGCGTAGAACGGAAGAGAAGAACTGGCAATAAACTCTCCGCCTCTCTTTTTAATCGCCAAGTTTTTTTACATAATGTTTGTAAGGAGCTGCAACCATTACACCATGCTCCATATGACATTTTGAGTAATATAGAATAATAAAATAAATTAAAAACAAAGATTTGTCCTCTATTAGCAGGAGGCATGATGAAATACATACTTGTGAGAACAACACGCAAATACGTAATATAAACAACTAATATCACCGCATACACGAATTCAAGTACGACCAGTCACCACAAGTAGCACCGTAGCAATAAGAATAATTTTTAAATCTACCTATCCCCTGTTACGGTGTATCAGTTTAAAACCAAAATTGGAATTTTAAAATCACATTTTCATTTATACAAATAAAATATACTAATCAATTGTATTTATAAGATTGCAATTATGTTTTAAATACAGGTTTTTGAATCACCTTGCAAATACCGTACCTGAAATTTCTATACGAAACGAACTGTTTTTTATTAAACTGAAAATAGTTGAAGAAGACTCCAAGCCACATGACTTTCTATTAAAACATTCATATCGGAAAAACTTTCTACTTAACGGAACACTTCGCACGAAAGTTCGATAGTGACAGTCGCTGTTAACCCCAATTTGAGAAGTTAAGGAATTTAAATATTCACAAGTATGACGGTAGTGGTTATGGGGACTGGTACAAAGTGCTAACTGCTGTATCTGCCGCATCAAGTCTTTAAGCCTGTGGTCTAAGCTTTTTAAAAATACTTAATTTTATACTTTTTTAAACGATCGACTTTTATGACATGCTATAATTACACTATTATAGCTATCCTCTACATTTTTAATGAAATTAACACTTGCTCGTATGACGATTGAAATCATAAGAATCTGGCATATCCAAAATTTGGAGACTATTAGGCACAGGACATCATTTGCCAATACAATTAACATAACCAAGGAAAGTATTATGTAGGTTTAGTCCACGGTTATATTACATGCCTTACATAACCAAACTGAAGTAAGAGAAGCGGTATGCTAATACTTCACCAAGAACACGAAATAGAGACACCATGGAAATAATCAGTTTGTTTCAAGTATACAATTGTAAATATTTTTCGTGTGTGTGTTACTTAGTATACCTGCTATTTATATAATTAAACATATCTTATTTCGTTATTTTCATTTCAAATTGAAAATGTAATAGGTTTTGCTGAGGCACATATAAAAAAATCGCTTTACCCCGTTACTTGGGCTTGCTAAGTCAGCATACTCGGCGCATAGCACCCTTGAGTGTGTTTTATTACAAAAATACTCGCCCTCCAGGCAAATACTTAGATAATGCATGTCTCTTTAATAATAGTTGCAAGAAAACTTGTCATGCAATTTATTTATGTAAAAATAGTACTAGGAATAAATGCTTACTAGTTCAGTGCTGTTAAACCTAATCTTAATCCCGTAGACACAAGCAGTGGGCTTGTCTGACTGACTCTTGATGCTAAAATGTTTTGATGTTTGACGCTCTATAACAACCAAAAAAGGACAGACGAAATTCCGTCTGTCGGAAATATGTAACGATTTGCCGGCAACCGAGGGGTGTAGGGGGGGGGGTTCCAAATAGGAATCTCATTGTAGACTTTTTAGTATTTCTTGATCGAAATATTTAATTCGAATGTTAAATTGTGATTATAAAACGGAGTTGTCATCACTATTTTTAAACACAGAATCAGTGTATATACTATATACCTATATACTGTATTACGTATTTTTCTCGAGTCCAAACACAAAATGATCAGTTTAGTTAAAAAATGGTAAGTTAATAGCGGAGTTTAATTTTGATACTGGCAACAAAATATCTTCACTCAATGAGGCAGGGTCATAAAATATCGCCATAAAGCCATATTGTACAAGTAATTGAAAAAATAGAGGAGCGGACTCATAAATTGTCTTATTTATATCCGTTTTACAGTTCACACATTGTACGAGGTTGTTTATAACCTTTAAAGCCTTTAATAAGTATAAAAGTGTTAGACAATATAAAATTATTATCTAATATATCTCTTACTCCTAAACGTCTGATTCGAGAATGGTTTAGATTTAAAATTAAATGTTATTTTTGTTTGATATGTTTGTATTTAAGACGTGCGTACAGGACATCTGTCTGGTTCGCTAGTATTACGTATACGTAAATAGTTAAAGATTTTGAAAACGTTTTATAGTTATATCAAAAATTGTTATAATAACATTGTCTAATTTTATAAAAATTTAATTCATCAGTCAGTCCATAATAAACAACAGCTTTCCGCAATTAATATTGAACTTTAAAAGTAAGATCTAATTAACATTAACAACTAAAAAATTAAGAGCAGCTGTTATTTTTTTACTATGTTCTTTATCATAATAATACTAATTTATAAAAGTAATACGAAAAAGAATTGTACCCCGTGGCAGAATACTCCTAAGCAATCTTAACTCTTATTAAAAATGGCAACATTTCCACACTAGGAAAGAACCAGGGTCACCCAGTCTGGATAAAAAAGTATATATTGTTTTTTTTTATATTTAGAAAATCCGTCGGCTACATACTGAGTTAAATAACTCGTACTGAGTTTAACATGTCACAATACCGCATGTAATTATATTTTATGCCAGCTAAAATTACTAACATATAAGGCAAATATTGTTTTGTTTGACCAAAGCCCATATTGGACAGTATTAATAATTGTTCTATGATTTAAGCTTTATTATCGAAAAGCGGGCTTTAATAATATTCATAATATATTTATTGACCATAAACGCAATTTCCGCTTTATTTACTTTTCGGATAGAATCCTGTTCGACTTTGATGGTAGCTGCTCCTGAAGAATTTGTAATAGCTCAAAAAAAATCTCTGATTACTGACCCCTTCTTAGTGTATTACTAACAATAGCAGTAACAGTGTTACATACACTGTAGATAGTGATTTTAAAAAAAGGCATTTATATTTTCAAATAGAATCGAACCTTCTTATAACATTGTTGTATGTACAAAAAAACTTAAACGATTTCAAAACAAATGGTCACCAGTATAATACGCGTAATAGAACTAATTTGAGTGTGCAACTAACCAGGCTCCAGAAGATAAACCACTCCTTATATGGAAATTGTATTCGTTTTTACAACAAACTCCCAAGCCAAATTAGAGAGCTGTCACTAAATAAATTCAAAGCCCTTGTTAAAAGTAAATTAATTAATAAAGCCTTTTATAAATGTGACGAATACTTAAATGATTCTAATCCTTGGGATGGATTTGCTCCAGTTCAAAAAATTTGTATTAAAAACTTGGCGATTGAAAAGAGTGGCGGAAAGTTTCTTGCCAGTTCTTCTTACCCGCTCTACACCCTGGACTTGCGAACTGGTTGTAAATGTAAATTTACAGTTAATTTAATTTGTTTTTCTTGACGTTCATAAGTGTACATGTTTACCTATATGAATAAAGATATTTTTTGATTTTATTTGATTTGATTTGAACACTGGCCATCTACGACTGCTTGATTATCTAGTTGATAAAAGGGCCTGGGACTAGTGCTGGGCAGGCTACTTCTAATTAATTTGCTATATTTGTTTTAAATATTGTAGTATTGTTTGATGATTTGCTTTTTTAAAAGAGTACCGAGAGTTTTTTACGCCGGCTTTTTCTCTACACCCTCTGTCTTCTTTGCCGATAAGTAGGGATGCCTACAGGTTCGAATTTAATGTCGTGGAATAAGTGATACCATGATGATCTTATGTTCCAAAATAAACGTATTTTATTTTTATTTTTTTTCTTGGAGCAGTTGTGTTTGACCGCAAAATAATACTGATGCGAGTTCATTTACAAGGTGGATTTCGATGAAGAAACCTGCTTCTTGTACTACTATTACGCCAGCGTAGGCGTAGAAGACACCGTAGTATGTGGTTGGGTCCAATACTACAATCAAGAGAACAGCATGAAATATTTCATACTTTGTATCCCCAGCTGAAAGGAGACACTAAAAATTTGGAGGGATTAGTACTCAGCTAGGGTCGGGGAGGGAGTTACGTCCGGTTGGCAGCAATCACTTGTATCGGTCCGTGTATGGTGGGTCCGGCAGCTCAGTAGTGGACCCCTCGACGAAACTCGACTGCAGAGCGACACTACACTGCTCCAACCGCTCGATGTCCGTGTATTGCGGATGTGAATTTAGTATGGAAACTGCAGATTGCCTTGCGGTGACCGTTCCAGAGCAGTCGGTCCCGGCTGCAACATGCGGTAACACTGGTCACTATGGCCAGTGTTAGGTGTACTCAGATGATATAGTCACGAATCAAACCAATACTAACGTTAGCTTACGAAAGAACAACTTATAGTGGTGATCGTGACTTTAAACGTACACGACCCTGAAAAGCAAAGCAAATTGAAATTCAGTAATTAATTGACTGACATTGACAGACAAAACCTTATGTCTAAGGATGAAATACAATTGCAATATAATTATCTTAAAATTCGTAACATTGTCGAACATACGTAGAACAAGACTAAATTTTACCATTTCTAAGGCTATTTTAGACTTATGCCTCTTAAATAAAACAAAAATCAAATTTTTCTGCAATTTCTACTTTTTACGAAACTGTTATCTTAACTTGCTTTATTAATCGTCATCGTGCATATCTATTGAAATGTTTCCTTGTTTCTGCAATAATATTGAATAAATAATGACAATTAATTCACAATTGTTATCAATTAAATTAAATTGGCGGTTGCACCTTGTCCGCTGAAATTTTGACGTTCATTATAGAACTTTAATTGACTTCAATAATACTATATTTTGATGACAACCCGTTATCAATTCACTCATATTTATTATTTCTGTACTTGTGTATATGATAAACTATGACTGGACATTATATTGGCTTATTTCAATAGGTATATGAATAAAAATTTAAAAATATTAATTCAAGGACTTTTCAACAAAATATATGACGAAGTGAGATAGTGAGAAAGATTAAGGAATAAAGTTCTGTTCTGTATTTATAGCAACCCGAATAGGTAATAAACCAGGTTCATGTTAAAACTGATGAAGTGTTACAAAAGTATTATTAATACTGACCATTGAAGAGTCGTTAATTTATAGAACTAGTAAAATTGACATATCACCTAAATTTAATTTTTTAAATCGAATTGATTGTTTGAAGGTACATACTTTTTTAACAAGATATATTGAAACACAAAGCACTGTTGTCACCAAAAGATTACAATATATAGTAAGAAAAGCCAGTCATATTAATATCGCAGATAAATGAGGTTTCTAAGCTAAATGTTAAGCTCCAACACTCGAATACACTGCAGGTGCACTCAATTTGCATACGAGAAGGTTCTTAGCTGTATTAGATTCCATGCTTCGGAAGAGCCAAGTATAATATTATTTGGATTGAGTTAGCAATATGGATTTTGTTAACTACAGTAGCTTAATATTGGAAGAGTATGCCTTTTCTCAAAAACTAAGATTTGAACGTGTCCTGAAAATCGTAAGCAAGTTATGTACGTGTAATATTTTATACGCCAAATACTACAAAACTAGGTTTTTGACACCTGCCATTGTAAATAATGGTTTTTCTTTCACCTGTAAGTACACACAATTTAATTGATAACGAACAAACAACTGATTAGAAAGATTACTACCCTTAGACAGTAAGGAAGTAAAACAAATTAAACGAGTCATTTACTGATTTAATGATGAAATTACAGCAAGCTTATTCATTACCACATTTAACTGTGGGATCTACTGACGGTTTTGCTCAGACTAGAGAAACTCATATTGTGTATAAGAAGATTTGTTAATTCAGCATAAATACGTATAGTGTAATAGCGACATTGTATCTATGACGATGTAAAAATCTACTAAATTATATGGAATAAGTCAGATGAAGAGTATTTTTATATTAACTTACTTTATTATAAATTACCTTAATTTGTTTTATTAACTCGCGACAATACATGTAACCCGTAAGTCACAGGCTCCTGAAATACAATACAGTTCTGTTAAGAACCCTGTTTTAGGCGATAAATAAAATTATTATTAATCACATTGTACGCTTGCTAGCGTACATGCTTATTATATTAAGATAGTTTAGCTCTCTTCCTATATTAAGATTAATCAAACGGTTCATTGATCGGTTTAGATGCAACGAAGTGACACATACATTATCAGTTTGTTACGCCATCTATTAGAATGTGTTGGTGTTGATCAAAGTCGTACTTTGATCAGAATCAGACCTGCTATAACTACTATTAGAAGGTAATATAGTAGACGTGAGCTATATATTAGTCATACATTACGGGCTATATATTTGATAAGTATTTTAGGAAGAAACTTACAGAAACTAAACATTATTTATTAAGTTAATCGAAGAACACAACCCTTATTGAGGATTTTCATTTTGGTTTCTCTTATGGTGCAGTGTTGCCGTAGTGGTATCATCCCTGAAGTCGAAGGTTTGCCTTCTGGGATCCCATCGTTTGCCATCCAGGATCCCTGAACTCGCGGCTCGAACCATTCCGTGCGCCAATGGACTTTCTGTCTATGTGCGCATTTAGTTTTCACTCGGTGATGAAAAACATCGTGAGGAAACAAAATGTCGATGTGTGTCAGGCACAGGAGGCGGATCATCTACTTGCCTATTATTAGACAGTCGATCACGAAACAAATGCAGTGATCTGGGACCCAAATCTAAAAAGATTGTAGGGCAGATTTTCTTTCCTTATAGTAAAAACATTACAACTACAACAAATAAAAACGCGTTTATAAATAAGCAGCTTTCAGTAACTTTAATAACATACACTAAAGCTAAAATGTACTATGAATTAATGTACTTCAAACTATTTAATTAAAAATAATAAATAGATATTCAGTATAAGATTAATGAGGACCTAAGTTGTTCGTAAATCCGTTAAAGGAGATCGTCGCTGTTAGCCATCCTATTTACAAAGTTGCTAAGCTCAACCGACGCTTTCAAAGTTTGATGAAACCTAACGCCTCTATTATTTCGTCATATTGCTATTTTAGTCACTTAAATTCCATGTAAAATAGTCTGAAATTTTCAAATAACTACCTTACTACTAAAATCTTACAAAAATTACGTCTTTACTTATTTCAAGCAAAATAGTTAAAATAACTAGAAAATCATTAAGAGGTAGTTTTATCGACGAAATAGCAATAGTAAAGTGGTTTCAAAATCGTCACCTACAATCTTACACATTTAATCTGATATGAAAGCGGAAAATTACTGTGATTATATTACACAAAATAATTCTCATGTATTTTTGCAGCTATTCCCTGTTGTGTTTGAATAATATGGTTACAAGATATAACTCAATTTCAAACGTTATTTTGAAACCAAGATCAAGGGGCGCGAAAACATAACACGCCTCACTGCCGCCATCTTTTATGCTAAACTCGATTATTTCACGCACGGTCTAAAAATATACTTTGATATGATATTTCAAAGAATTAAAGCACTAGATGTTTCTGTATTTAATCCGTTTTTGTTTAATTTTTTAATATCTTTACGTCTTTTTCCAGAAGGGTGAGGCCGGAGACCACGAATCTCCACTTACTACGGTCCTGACATACTTCTCTCGCTTCTTCCACTTTCGCGATATTCACCATGCATACTTGTAGTGCTAGTTACGTACCTTTCTGGATTTGGTCCAGGGTAGCCCAACCCGAATACACTATCCAAGCTGCCTTAAATATCCCACTTGTTAAGAGCGTCAAATTCATGCGTTCTACATGTCACATGAGAACTTGGAGAAACTGATCGTGCTTGGTAACACAGAAGGCAAAAGATCACGTGGCCGTTCACCATTCAGGTGGACCGATGAAATGAAAGATCCCCTCTAGCTTCGTTAAATCGTTACTAACCAGAACGATCAGCCATGAGCTGCCAATTAAAACGATAGAGATATACAAAATCCGCATTCATATCTTTGTCACTACGTCCTCTTTTGCCATTCCACACTGCTCACATATTTATAGTATTTACTATTATTGTTTTTATCATTATACAATTCTTATTGTCACAGAGGTCTTTGAAGTTTTATCCATAGTAATTTCTTGTGTACAATATCAAGAACGATCGTCGATTTCTACTCCCTTTTATTACTTTTAAATAAAAAATTTTAACGGTTATAAAGGCAAATTATTACATTATTGTTAATTGTATACAGTGTCTAGAGATTCAATTAACTCTCTGACTTAATTACTTTACTGCGACATTTATATAACTATTTCGTGAAGTCATTTAGTTACAAGAGAATCGGGTGCATTGTTGCTACGTCGTAAGACAAACAAAATAATCAGGAAAATTGGTTTTATTTATCAAGAACAAAAACAAAACAATAAAAATTGCAGTAAGGATATTCAGTGATATATATCTTTGGCATCGATACTCGAATAGGATTGCGCTTTAGAAATTGATTTTAAAGCTATACTAACCTCAACGGCAATGTATTAAGACACCTTTGATCACATCAATGTTTATTTTAATTTACCAATATTAAAGCGTTTCATTTGACTTCTAGAAAAAAAAGATATTTATAATCTAAATCGAACTAAAACTGAGAACAATTTTTTGCGCCTTTGGTAAGGTAAAACGCTAAAAGTACCTAACAATATCTAGTTGGTTGATAGCACTTTACGTTTTAGCATCTTCTCATAATACATAAATTAATAAAAATACTGGTGCAACAAGTCTTTAGGTCTGATCAGATTTCTAAATCTGTTTTACGATCATTTATCAATTTAATAAACCTGTGTGTTCAGCCTCCTGAACCTGACATACACTGTCCACTTTTTAGGCCTCACGATGTTTACCTTCACCTCCTACGACAGCAGGAATGAAGTAACTAGGCTAACACGGCTCTTATAAATTAATACTGACAATAAAATAGTTTTGTTCGTTTTCGTATATAAAGTAATAACACTGATAAACGATCATTTGACTCAAGGCAAGGATGCAAGTGACTAAAACAGGATGTGACGACATCTGCCAGCGCGAAATTCAATTATTATTCGAGCTGAAAATCGCTTGAATACAGTAACATATTCTCACGAATAACAAAATTAAGATACCGTTTTGGGGATATATTTTTTTGAAAAAAAAAAACACTATAAATAGTCATTCAGTCTACTCATATTGTTAGGACAGTAAACTCTTCATCTGTAGGTAAAATTTATTTGACCTGCTTGGCTGAAAACGCACACTATAAGTATCATGATTGACGGTATATTTAGCTACATCATTCTATTTTAAAAATAGAACAAAAATTATACAATAATTAATTAGTAATTCATTGTATGTACGGTATATATATTTATCCCAATAAAAGGTGGTATAACGATAATACCTAACATATTCTTTTAAGCACAGCGGAGAATTGTTAGTTAAACTTGCTATAAAACCGGCGCGTCGTAGACCTATACAGACCACATAAAAAATCCAAAGACCCATAAGGGCTGTTTCAGTACTGGATTGTTATAATATGAAATTTCAATAGGGCCTTAAATAAACTTATAACGCCAACATTTTCTGATTAAAAATGGCGATAAATCCAATCACCCTCGGACCTCGATCCCATTAATTTGACAGAGCTCGGTATCCAATGATTTTATCGCCTACGAATTAATCAAACTTTCGCCAAAGTCAACCGTAAGCCTTTATCGTACCACAAATTCAATCCAACTAATACAGCACTTAGAAAACTTTTCTTTCCTTAGAATTTCCTTGGAATACTTTATGTTCACTTGTACATATTAAACAGAAATAGGTTTAATTAAATACAACGGAATAATATATATTTTATAGTTTTGATAACTTTTAGAAGTACCATTTGAAACGAGCAGAATGTGATTTTTGCAATACTAACCGCAAGTGCACTGTTGGGTAAGAAACTCTCTATTATGTTTTGCCTACAGAACAACACTTTATTGTTACCATAATTAATTTAATAAGCAACTGGCTTTTTAGCTATACGCTTAGGATATACCTCTGTCTCTTCAGTCGGTAGCTCATGTTAGAGCGTTCCACCGGTTTGTATGCGCTAGACGATATTTTATCAGATGAACAGTTTTTAGGATCGCGATCTGTTGCCTTCTGTATTACCAACCACGATTGTCCGAAATATGTTTTAATTGGTTTTCCAGATTATATAATTAAGTACTAAGTCAGAATCACTGTATTGGTGCGCTTCGCAATTGTTTAAAAATCACACGTTCATTTATTTGAGGTTCCACCCACCGCTATTTTTGTAAAGAAACAATTATAAGGGACGCATCGGGCAGCCTTATCGCTAAAAATTACCAAGCTGTACCTACCTTATTATATTAACCTAGGAATTTTGTAAGACTGAGAGACAATGCACCAATTAACGGTTGCAGTGGTCGCCCATGGGCTACTTTCGGTTTTAAACAAGCTCACTCGTTTCTTATTTGCTATTAATGTATAAAATTCAAGGAAGAAAATAAGTATTAAAATACCTTCGAACTATCGTGCCCCAAAATATGCGGGTAGTAAAAGCTAGTGTCATTCTCGTGTGACAGATGATTTCTATTCATATTATTCTTTATAGCGTTCTTGACAGTGACGAATGTGCTATTATTCATTGGGCACCTGTAATATTATAATACTGTAATTCGATAATATATCTTATAATATATAAATTACGTGTCACGTTGTTTGTCCGCTATGGACTCCTAAACTACCGAACTGATGTCAATCAAATTTGCACACCGTGTGCAGTTTGATCTAACTTAAAAGATAGGATAGCTTACATCTCAATTTATACCCGCAATATTATTTTATTGCAAATATTTGTTTATTATTTGAAACAATTCTAACAGATGGCGCTGTGTTAAAAGTACCACCGTTTCACATAAGCTGTCTACCTTTCAAATAAGTTCTCAAACCGTTTCCATTGAATAGTTTACTACTATGTAATATAACAAAAACCTTAGCCACAGCAACGCTTGGCCGAGACTGCTAGTTTTTATATATAAAATTTAATAGTACGTTTAATTATAATAAGTCTTACAAATTTATTGTTATAATTATAAAATTATAAAATTGCGTGTACTTTGTAATTTCTAAATACAATATATTACAATTTAAACATTTATTAACCTAATCTACATAATAATTATATAATTATTCAAAAAGTTTGATCATTGCAGACCTCTAACGCTGTCAGAATGGCTGGGGCGACCAGTACTATCTTCATCTGATCAATTAACACATTTGGGAAAATGTCGAAATGGTAGAAATGTCTCAATTATAAATCAATACTCATCGTATACGCCCTGGGACCAAAGTATATTAGAGTACCGTAGTGTATGATATATGTAAATTATTTGTTTTGTGACAAAATATATTATTGCCATTACACGGTTGGGAATTTGTTCCGAACAATTTGTGCCTTTGAATTTCAATGTATACCTAATTTGAATGTCCGTCATATTTATAATGTTTGGGAATGATAAATGTAATGAAGGGACGGGGCGGTACTTATATTGAATTGGGTCGATTGGTAATTACTTTGCAATTCACTTGTTTTATTCTTAATGAAAAAAGTTAAGTGTACTTCTGATATACTTTGTATGACAAAATATCTTTACATAGAATAGGTTTGCACTGATACATTGTAGCATATTTTAAGATTTCAATAGATTAAGTACCGCTTTTACAAAAACCAAAAAGGGATTATGTTTAGGTTCACCGAAGAACATTTCTAGCGAATATGGCCGAAAACGTAACTCGCATGGAAAAAATAATCTATTTATCGCGATCTAAATTATCGCAATTCCTTCTATCAGAATTACTAAGAAAGAATATAACTTGTAACAAAAAAATAGGTTTAATACTTCAGGACGATTTTATTCAAGCTTAAATTTACCGTCATTATTTATATACACCATTAATAATTATCATTTGCACGAATTAATTTACGTATAGTCACGACTTACTTAAAATATTAAATATTAAAATAAGTGTTCTCAAGTACTTGTTAAACTTAAGATTTTACTCCGCATAAAACGTAACATTGTGAGTTCATAGTACATTAAACTTGTAAACTCAGCATTCTTACAAGCTTTGAAAAACTTAACTGAAACGCTGTAACCATTCATATTTTATTTCCTAGTACGTTCTCGGTTCGATCGTAGTTCTTCTACTGACTTTATTTAACTAGTATTATAGTTTTAAGATCACTTAAAACTATGTCAACATGTCTGGGTTAGTAGATAACGTTCTTTTGTATATCAAACAATTCATTTAGGCTATTTTTTTAAACAAAATTGTAACAATAGTGTTAATAATACAACGAAATGGTTACAATGGCTTTTAGATATATGTATATATTTCTGGTCGCTTCAGCTACGCAACATCTATGCCGCGGCGAAGCGGACGTAGTTTAATAATTATTTTAATTTAATATTGTTTCTCATGGGCAAGTATCAAGTGTGGCCGATGGCTGGACATGCGTCATACTCGTGAACGGGTGCTACTGGTCGTACTTGAATTCGTGTATGCGGTGATATTAGTTGTTTATACGTATTTGCGTGTTGTTCTCGCGAGTATGTAAGTGTGTGCTCCTATTTCACCATGCCTCCTGCTGATAGAGGACAAAATATCTTTGTTTTTAATTTATTTTATTATTCTTTATTACTCAAGATGTCACATGGAACATGGTGTAATGGTTGCAGCTCCTTACAAACATTGTGTAAAAAAAACTTGGCGATTAAAATGAGAGGCGGAGAGTTTATTGCCTGTTCTTCTCTTCCGTTCTACGTCCTTGATTTGAGAACTGGCAGTAAATGTAAAATTACATTCATTTATTGTATATTTCTATATTTTATTATTTGTTCATAAGTGTACATTATGTTACCTATATGAATAAATTATTTTTGACTTTGACGTTGTGGTCATCCCAATGAGTCTAATTCCCATTATGGTAATTACAACTCCGAATGACCAACATATCATAAGACTAATTTAAAATCTGTCATGAAAGCTACGCACTTGCCATCTTTGGTGATGAGGAATATGGAATTCCAGGTTGCTTGAATGCGTTGAATCGATTAAGTTATCAGTTATTCAGTTTGTAGCGAAATCTATTATTTGCGACTAATGAACTTAATAAAATTTCTCAATCTCAGCCACTGGGGTATTCGGGCTGGCCAGTATGTGCTTAGACTGGCCGTAGACCTTGTATTGGAGGTACTCTATCCTTCCTCCACAGGTTTTATAGTTACATTTAACTATAAAACTTTTGTAAAGACGAAACGTTATTTAGACAAGTTAAAATAAACAACAGCATAAATCTAGGCAACATTAACCTCAACAATATTTATGTGACAAAAACATAGAAACAACATTTTCTAACTTCCAAGTATTTTCAACTTAGATTTTGTTTTGTTAAACGTCACTTTATCATCGTCACAGCTTTTTTCTGCATATAAAATATTTTTATGTTCCGAGTAGATTACAAAGTTTTATTACGCTATATTCGTCATAATCAAGAATACTAAATTTTCTACGCGCTCAAGTTTTATAATTACTTTTTGTTTTTGAATGACCACTTGTAATGGCTTTTAGCTTCTGAGACTTTGGTCCTTGTATAAGAAGTTTTCGACAATGGTTACGAATTATATTTGAAAATATAATTGTTAATATTTTTCTTCTTAAAAGGCCGGCAACGCTCTCGCGAGCCTTGACATTCAGAGTGTCCTTGGGTGGTACCACTTAACATGAGGTGATCCTCCTGCCCGTTTGTTTGTGTTCTATAAAAAAACATCACTACTACTGACATAAGTTAGTATATCTAACTAATTAATATTTATACCATTAATAACGAAATTGGAAAAAAGCGTTTCTAGCTTTACACCTTTAAAATGTTTAGTCTTATAATAAATTGTACTAATGTACTGCGGCAACTTATAAGATCTGGCCTCAGATTTCTGTCTGTGTAGTGATCATTTCAATTGACACCTTACGTACCTGAAACACACTGTTGATTTTTTTACTGTTCACCTGTCCACAATCCTTCATCGTACGAGGTGGTGCACAGCCGTAGATCGAACCCACAACACTGCTCTAAGTATATATATAAACTGCACTTTATTAAGTTACATTCTAAAATATTGTACCAGTTGTATGAACCACAATGACATGTAAATCTGTTTTCTGGACGCAATCTTGACGTGCATTAAAATATTCTCGAGACAAATTATCGGATGTTTACAACAAAATTACAATGTTCATAGAATGTTATACTATTACTTTAATCATTATTTGAAGCAGATCCAGTCGCTGCTTTCCCGAATAATGAAATATCCTTTAGATTAGCGTGTTTCGAAACTTAGCATAGATAATAATTTACATATAGCATTTAAAAGTCATTTTAATACGCCCTAAATTAGAAAAAACACTATCCTTAAAGCCTTAGCTAGCATCGGAATACTGGACAGCGAACTATTGTATGACTTTCAGTGTATCGGAAGGGAAGGGTTGCCTGGAAGAAATCGCTTGTAAGTGGTAAGGCCGCCCGGTGCCTTATAACTTTTGTAACATGTTTTTTTTATTTTTGTTATGTGTATGTTTTTGTATAAGGTAATAAAGGATAAATAAATAAGAATAAAAACGACTCTCAGAAGCTAAGCAAAGCGAAACGGTAGGTACTTCACTATAGGCCGCCGCTTACTAGTTTATAAAATATGATCTTAAAAAAGAGCATATATACAAAGAGCAATTCTCAAAAGGCAGGCAACGCACTTGCAATCCTTCTGGTAATGTGATTGTGGCGGTGTAATTTAACATCAAATGGGCCTACTCGTTTACCCATATTTTTTTTATAGAACAGGACCCTGAGGTTAATTTTTTTTTTTAAATATTTAATAGAGAAACTTCAATTGTTATAAAAGTGATGTAATAAATTCGCGATTAAATCGATAAAATAAGTATTAAGTATTAAATATGCAGAACTCGTCTTAACTAAAGACAATTTATAACAAGCAACACTGACTCAGTACAAACAAAGCAATGATACGTTCCTGTTAATATCGTTGATCAGTGAAAGATCAAAAACAAGACCATTAAAACGTATAGTTCTTGCACATAGTAAGCAAGCCTAGTTTTATTTGTCGTAAACATTTTTACAACTTCCGCTTGTACACGAGCTGATTACCAATAAACTTGACCACGTCAATCTTGAAGATTTGTCTCCACCACATTTAGAATTGGACGTTTAGTTGTTGTACTCGATTACAGAGGATGTAATCAAGATTAAATTGTATTTATGTTATTTAGTTTGGTTGGCTTATCTTTAAGCGCCATATTCTCAAGCAAAATGTCGTGTACAAATATATTTTTCTATCTTCTCGATGTCATTCGGATAAATTATTATAAACAGTTTATATGGTATTTTAATCATGAAAAATGGCGGCTTTTTATTGGCAATTGTAACCTTGAAAAATCATTTACAAAAAAAGAAAACCGTATTTTCTGTGCAATTTTTCTTTTCGAAAATAATTATAAAAATTACTGGAATTGATTCGGCCGACTTCGAATTATAAACATACTCTAAAGATTATGGCTTGATCCCAAAGAAAAAAATAATGTACCTAATAACACTGAAAATCCTTAAAAAATGAAAAACGGGCTTTAATAAGAAATGCTAATCACAGCTTATCATACCAAAAAAGAAAGTCATAAAAAATTAACCAAAAATTTCGCATTAGGATAATTTTCATGTGTAACAAGAGTTTTACATTTGCCGCCAAACCACAAAACAAATGATAAACGGATGCAATATACTACATTAAGTTACCAAAGAGTTCTAAAATTGAAATTCAAAAAAAGTTTTCATTAGAAATGTTTCTAACTGGCCAGTTCTAAAACTTTTTCAGTGATATCCACGTATAAAAAAACAAGTAAATTTACATTGCCTTTCAAATCTTGCAATAAGCAATATAAATTATATATATATGTATTAAATTGATCGAGCCGCGATCAATAGGAACTCGTAACCTTATTTAAAAATAATTTACACCAAGATTTTATTAACCATTCTGTCATGTTCTCACAAATTATTAGAATTTAAACCAAGCTATTTTACATAAAACATACAGGTAAAGTTTACGCTATTAGAAGAATAAATAAAAAAAGCTAATTTTATTAGTTTCATTTCCTGCCTTAAATCAAGATGACTGTTCAATTTGTTCCACTACAATTTCATCATAAAAGGCGAAGGGAGGAAATTAAAAACTTTTATGACGCAATTTTATTGTTTATAAACATATATGTATATTACCCGTACAAACACAAAACTGAAAGGAGTAGCTTTATATTAGTATAATTGTATTGTGTATTGCAAGCATCTTTTGTATTGCAGTTTCAGCTAAATTGCACTAACTTTTTATGTCGTTTTTTGTGTCGCTGCTGTAGATATCAAAGGCTAATTCAGGCTTCAGAGGGATATCAGCCAGCCTTTTTGTTGTATTAAATGTCTCTTTTATAGATAAATAAAATAAGTAATGGGTGTTATACTTGTCCATGAGATCGCATTCGGCTGTACTCAAATGTTTGCCTATCTTTCTATTTACAAATACTCTTATTTTGAAAGGAAAAAAATTGTGGCTGAAGTCATATTAGATGCTGATCAATATTTTTGTATTACAGAAAAACATGCATTATCTTTACAGAGTATGCCAATACAATAATGTCGAGAAACATTTAATAAAGTTTAATACTAAACACATAATATACACAATATCACTACTGTGAATTCACTCTGCGAACATACAAATATGTCGATAGTGTCGGAGACAGCATTCAGTGGGCGCAACGTCCTGGGTCACGGGAGTCTGTGCAACAGACTGGTTCTTCACCTTGGTATCACAAATAACCTAGCCCTTCGCCGTCGCTTTACCCCATGGGTACTAAGGACCCCAGTTCTTGGAGTACACTTGGGTTGCACACTACACCCCTCAAGACTTTCAGTACGTAGTAGGTCAACAATAAGTCCCGTTTGGTTTCCAATTTATTGTACTCCACCATCTCTAAGACAATTAATGTTGGGTACAATAAAGGATTGTATGGATATACGCCATACAGTCTGTTATAGAGGTGTCGTGTATATATATGTCTGTAAATACGTAGAAAACTTATTAATTAACAAATACAATAATAATTCTAGTTATAAAATTGTAAGATTGACTTAAATATATAGTTACAATGTTTAAATAGGCATTATCATGCATGGACAAATTCAAACTCATAGATATTTGAAATTAGAATATTAGATTTCGAAATCACAATTTGTTTTCTGTTTTAAAAAATTCGTATACGATCAAAGTTTTAACGTCAAAGCATGGCAATAAAAACGACCATTTCGTGTGTTCGCACCGCCTCTGAAATCGCAGCAGGCTTTTATTTTTTACCTATCTACGTGTTGTTTGACTCTTTTAGGCTTTTAACCCGTGTTTTAATAGAATTGGTTTTGCATATGTTTTGATTTTACGGCGTAATAAAACCTGTAATAATATGTATGAGGTACACTGTTGGCGACTTTAATCTCGGAAGTCCTAGGTTCCACTGCTGTGTATAAAAGGACAGAAAGTCTTTGTCGGTTGAAATTAAATGAAAACTTTTTTTTCCTATGATAGCGGTACAATAAGATAGATTAAATATAAAATTAGTGAACCTTTAAAAACTACACTTTGTAAAACAAGATACCAATACCTAAACTTAATTACTGAGCAAATAGAAGTTTGCTCGAGGTGACCGTATTCCGTTACAATCTTAATTGAGTTCAACGAATCTTATCTAAGTGAGAGACTAATAAACAAAAGTATTAGATACTCGAAGGACGTCTTTGAACTTGGACAATCGGGGATAGTCTGAGATACGCTGTTTTATTATATTAATACCTAAATAAGATAGTCTTAGTCACTTCATCTGACAAGTTTAGTGAAGAGCTACACAGTCTATTGAAAAGACATTGTTACAATTATCGGGTTTTGCAATTATCACTCATTTTATGTTAAAATAATATATTAAAACACTTCTGTTTTTTTTTAATACCAGGGGGCAAACAAACAGGAAGCTCATCTGATGGTCAGTAATACGCCCATGCTCGCTAGTAAGTTGCCGGCCTTTTAAGAAAGGTACGCTCTTTTCTTGAAAGACCCTAAGTAGAATGGTTTTCAAAACACTTCAGTGGGCTGCTGGTTCTATCTAGTGATGGTACGCGGAAAAGAGAAGAGAAAGAGAAACGCTCAGTTGTGAAACGACGGATGTCGATGTGATACGGAAGGTATTTTGAATTCTGCCCTAACGTCCGGGGATTGAATTCTGCTGCCGGTATTAATCCAAACAACTACTCTCAATAATCTCCATGCTAAACGTGGTAGAAGATACAGAAAGACCCCACAGCTCTACGCTAAGAGATCAATCCGATCGGAAAGTGACTAGTCGTGGACGATTCAAATCGCTCTTCGTTGTACAATGTTACAATATTACAATACAATAATAATGTTTCTATTCCCAAATTTGTGACACTAATGTGATGCTGTGAGTGTTAACGTCACACAAACATCCGTGAGAGCGCATCGACGCAGCGACGAGAGGGAGCCCCGTCTCTAGGCCGAGGTCGCTCGACGGCGGTTTTTGCGGAAACTGCTCAAGACGTGGGTAGGTTGTTTACCTTATAGAAGACAACGATCCAAACCGTTTTCCATTGACAGTATACTAGCATGAAAAACAGTTTTTTCTACTACTCCTTCTGTTTTGCTCACGTTGATAAAGAAAGTCAATGACAGTTCACGAACAGCCCGATATTTATAGAACGAAATATATAGATTGAACGAAAAACAGTTTAGCAAAACTCTTCGTTCATAATACGAATCACTAGATAACGCGTTCATAATTTATTAATTCATTTTGTGGAGGTCGACAATACATACCTTAGTAATAATTACCAATGTCATGTTTTTCTTATAATTCGAACAGCGTGACTAAGTGCTCTTCGGTTATATATAATTATACTAAACCCAAAATTTATAAGGCTGCTGATATATATGTATAGTTAAGAATTGTCTACTAGATGGCAATAACTTCATCTCTCGGTCTATTATCGTAGAACAAAGAGATTTGTCGACTGCAAGGTAGTTTTGGATTAGTTTTATTCGAATAAACTTTTCATAACTCATTATAATAATATTCGGATATCCCTTTTATGTTCTTGCTTGCTTTATATGAATATTGTTTTTTATTTATTTCCAGTAAATTTTCCTATCTTAACAGTTACAACTAAAGCGATAGAATTTCAATATATTTCCCACACCAACTTACCTACATACAAAAATTAAAAAATTAAAAATATGTTATTAAACACTACGCCGTTATATGTTACATCAATGATTTGATGTGTTTCATTGTTAACCATAAACTTGGAGTGGCGATAAGTATCTTGCCAGTTCTTTACCCGCCCTTTAGATGGTAGTTGATCTAAATTTAAATCTTTGCAATTGTTTTTTTAATTTGCATAAGTGTACATAGTTACCTATATCAATAAATGTATTTTGATTTTATATACAAAGTTTTTTCTGTCATATACAGTGATACGCCTTTAAACAATTGACTAAATAATAAATTGGCTGGAACTAACATTCTTAAACTAACTTTTTTTATAGTACAGGGGCAAACTTGCAGGATGCTTACCTGATCTTAAGTGATACCGCCCATGGACACTCACACTGCACAGAAGGATCGCTAGGGCCTTAACTTAACAGATAAATGCATTATGAATTGTCCGTTCAGTAAATTGGCAAAAGGTCTACTATTTGTCTTACGATACACTTTTACAAATTCAATTATTTCTTAAGGTTTCTAAAGCAAAAACAACTTTTACTTTACTTATTTGGACAATGTAAAGGTGTTAAATGAAACGAGTATTTTATTTAATCACTGTGTTAATTATATTTTAATGTTAACCAGACAATGGCGAAAAAGGAAGTAAGCTTAATTATATTACACAGAGCAAATCATAGATACCAGATATAACATAGACAATAAGTAATGTATTCTATAATAATTGCTGAAGGCACCAAATTTACATTCCATAGACTAACACTCCTACTTAATTTGAGCCTTCTATTAAAGCTTACAAATGAAAACCAAACATTAAATAGCTTAGTTATAAAACTTTATATAAACATACTTGAGCAACACAGTAATATGATAGCTTTACATTTTTGGTTTCTCAATCACACCAAGTTTCTCTCTGAAATATTGAAATTTTACTTTACATAGAGCTTTTGTAAATATATCAGCTAACTGACTATTAGTACTAACATATTTCAAATCTATCAATTTTTGTGCGTATTTTTCTTTTACAAAGTTATACTTAATATCAATATGTTTACATCGTTTATGAAAATCATTATTCTTGATCAAACAAATAGCACTTTGATTATCTATATGAAGATTAATACAACTAATACAACATTTATATTCGTTAATATCAAGCATTAACTGCCGAACCCAGAGAGCTTCTTTTGTAGCACAGCAGGATGCCATAAACTCTGCCTCAGTGGTAGACAGAGCGACGGTTGATTGTCGTTGAGTGCTCCACGTCACTGCTGCTCCATTTTTCATGAAGATGTAACCAGTGATAGACCTTCTGGTGTCAGGATCATTGGCATAGTCGGCATCAGAGTAACATTCAAGTATGTTACTTTGAGTTGATCTGAAACAGAGTCCAAAATGTTTTGTTTCTTTTAAATACTTAAAAATACGCTTTACCGCATTCCAATGCATCTGATCATAATTATTGAGGAAGCGAGCAACTGTCGACACTGCATACATGATGTCAGGTCTGCTCACTATTGCAGCAAATATGAGAGAACCCACAGCTTCTCTGTAAGGAATGTGTTTGTTGTTGCTATCAGACTCAGTGCTTTTTACCAAAGTAACATGCGGATCAGCAGGAATGCTATTAGTATTGGTATCACACATGTTAAATCTTTTCAGCATCTCTTCAATGTATGTACTTTGATGCACAAATATATAATCATCACATCTTTCTATATGCATTCCTATAAAATGTAATGATTTACAAATCTTTACATCAAATTCTTTCTTTAAGTCATTTATTACTTGAGTAAGAGCAGAGGCATCTGTAGACAGTAATAATCCATCGTCCACATACAGTAATAAATATATTTTAATACCATTGATGCAGCCCACATAAACACATCTGTCAGCATGACTGTTCTTAAAACCATATTTCTTTAAAACATTATCAAATTTAGCATTCCAACACCTAGGTGATTGTTTTAAGCCATACAAAGATTTCTTGAGCTTGCATACAATATCTTTTTGAACAGTAAGGCCCTCTGGCGGCGTCATGTAAATCTGTTCTTTCAACTCACCATATAAAAATGCAGTTTTAATATCAAATTGTATCATTGACATTTTCTGTTCTGCAGCAACAGATAAAAGTAAGCGAATTGAGTCATACCTGACAGTTGGTGCAAATGTCTCAGTATAGTCAATACCGCTTTTCTGTGTGAATCCTTTAGCGCATAGCCTTGCTTTGTACCTTAGTCCTTCAGTTTCATCCTTTATACGAAACACCCATTTACATCCTATAACTCTAGCTTCAGGTGGCTGTTCTACTAACTGCCATGTACCATTATCACTATGTGCTTTCAGCTCTTCTTCAATCGACTTCATCCACAAGTTAGAGTCTTTTGATGACAATGCTTCTGCATATGTTTGTGGTGTGACAGAGAGTGGTACATTACTTGAGCATAGGTATGTCTTAGGTTCTGTGTTCTTATTAATTTTATTTCGAGGACGAAGTGTAATATTAGAACTCTGAGGATACTTCACTGACATCTCCGGTACATACTCAGGGTCATCAGAACCATCGCTGTGATCCACGGGTGTATGAGACGACAAATCTGTGGTGTTATCTTCACGGTTTGAAAAACTTTCAATTACATGATCTGATTCTTTATTTTCTGATTCTGACAATGAGAGAGGAACCACATTTCTTGTTATACTATTCTCTAGGAAAATTACATTTCTACTTTTTATGATATTTTTTGTTTTGGAATCTAATAATCTATATCCTTTACTATTTTCACAATAACCAACAAAAATAAGTTTCTGTGATTTAGAGTCCCATTTCTTAATTTTCTCTTTAGGTATTTGAGCCATTGCATAACAATCAGGTGTTTTATAATTTAGTGCTCGTGTAGGTGAACGGTTCACTATGTATGCTGCTGTCATTATTGCTTCAGCCCACAAGTTTTTCTGTAAGTTAGCATTGATTAACATACATCTGGCTTTTTCAGGCAGTGTCCTGTTCATATGTTCAGATAAGCCATTTTGTTGAGGCGTGTATGGAATTGATGTTTGATGTTGTATGCCGGATGACTTCAAAAATTCAGTAAAATCATTATTTATATACTCAGTTCCATTATCGGTTCTTAATTAAGTTAATTTTAGTGTCAAGTTGGTTCTCTACAAGACATTTGTATTCTTTAAATTTATTAAGACATTCAGACTTTGATTTTAAAATGAAAACAGTCACTTTTCTAGAATAATCATCAGTAAAGGTAAGAAAATACCTTGCATTTCCAAGTGACTTCACTTCCATGGGCCCGCATACGTCGGAGTGAACAAGTTCTAGCAATTTTGTTGCTCGGAAACCTTCACTTTTGAATGGCAAGCTTGTTTGTTTACCTTCTATACAGGAAATACAGGTCACATTACTGCTCAGGGACATTTGCACACCTTCAGCACAGGTGTCCAGCTTCTTCAGGTCAATGTAGTTCAAATGACCCATACGCTGATGCCATAAGTAGAAATCATCATTTTCTGTTGAAGCAGATATGTATGCTGGAATACTATGTGTATTTAGCCTGTACATATTATTTATCATTTTAGCAGCTGCAACTTGCTTGTTTGTTTTATTCAAAATTTTACAACCTTGTTTGTCAAATTGTACTTGACAGCCACTATTTATTATCTGACTGACAGAGAGAAGATTCGTAGCCAACTCAGGAATATAGAGAACATTCTGTACCTTGATAGTTTCCAACTTACCTTGTGTATTGACAACATTAATATTTACCTTTCCACAGGCCTTCACAACTAGCTTCTTGTCATTAGCTACTCTTATTGTGGAAATTGGAGGTGTAATTTCATCGTAAATCAAGTTACGATTCATTGTCATATGCATTGATGCTCCAGAATCAATATACCAATTATTGTCGTTGTTTATTGTTGCAGATAGCACAGCAACATACCCAGAATCTGTGTTCTCCTTAGACTTCTGTTCCTTTTTCTTACTTCGGCAATATTTGCTTATATGCCCATATTGATTGCACACATAGCACCTTGGACCTTTACTTGTTTTGTTTTTATCTTGAGCTTGTTTGACAAACTGATTTCCCTTACTTTTGACATACAATGCACTAGACTCAGAGCTTTTCACTTGTTGCAGAAGCTTAGTCTTCACAGAATCAGCTGTAATTGTCACACCAGAACTTTCAAGTGCCATGATCATTGGTTGATACATTTCTGGTAAACCGGCAAGTAATAAAGTCCCAAGCCATTCATCATCGACTTCAAAACCAATGTTTCTTAACTTGTGAGCAGTGGTCATGATCTTGTTAACATAATCTTCAATGTTCAGACAATTTTCAAGTGTTGTATTGATCAGATCTCTCAACAGACCAACTCGGCGTGTCAAACCTTTGTCATCGAAAGCTTTGGCTAAATTATTCCAAACTTCTTTAGCTGTTTTGGCTTCTTGTATATGTACATAGTTGATGGGATGTACTAATAAGATAATTTTCGACTTCGCTTTTGTGTTAAGTTTGGGATCAATTGCTTCATTGTCTTTCGCGGTGACACAACTCCATAATTCCTCATGTTCGAGGTAGGTTTGCACTGCAAATCTCCACGTAGGATAGTTTTCTCTTCCCAACAGCTTTTCAATCAGTGCCATCGTATTATTTGAAGACACTTTTTGCTGATGAAGAGAATTGAAAAACGCGTGGCGAGTTTTGAGGTTATACTGAACTCAATTTCGTACTTTTCACTTTAACTATTTTGTTTTTAAATAAAATCAGGTGGTCTGGGCCCATAACCTGTTAAATGAAACGAGTATTTTATTTAATCACTGTGTTAATTATATTTTAATGTTAACCAGACAATGGCGAAAAAGGAAGTAAGCTTAATTATATTACACAGAGCAAATCATAGATACCAGATATAACATAGACAATAAGTAATGTATTCTATAATAATTGCTGAAGGCACCAAATTTACATTCCATAGACTAACAAAAGGCTATATATATATATATATATATATTTTGTCAATAAATACATTATGTGTATTGTTCATTTAAATTGTACATATATTAGAGAAAGCTCATAAAAGCTAAATCTTGTAACGCGCGGTACAGTTTAACGCTTCCACACAAATGTGACAGAAAACTCGTTTTTACTTCGCCACTACGTGCTCTATTTATTATTTTTTACTGGCTACTGTCCTCATATTTCGGTTAGTACGCTACCAGACGCTTCATTAGAGCATCACAGCGAAATACAGGGACGGATTTTGATAACTCTGTCGCCAATTTCTTGGGAAATTAGATAATTTAATAAATCCATACAAAACAGTTTCATATACGAAAACTTAAACATATTAAAATATATAATATTATTAACATCATTGTTGACGTCCCCTTTTCTTATTTTACTGTGGTTTTATGACGTCCATTGTACATATGAATTGTCAAAATATTCAATTAAAAAGGAGCTTATCTAGAAGCTAGTGCGCTGAGATAGTTATACTGCATTCTACCTGCTTACACGAACCTTGTTCTGTTTCCAATCTATATTTTAAGCGCCTCGTGTTTTAAATATTTTCAAAAGGGCACCACGTTTTAGCGCCCCTAAAACAAACTCACGAATGCGTCCCAGTGGAATTCCTCTCACGCGCGCTTCGCTTAATTTCGTTAACTATTTTTGTGTCCAGCACCAAAATGAAATTTTCACAAGTTAGTCTACTCCGCTGCCACATAGACCGCTAATTTCCTTCTTTTCTCTTTACTTCATTAACTCGTACTATTGCAAGTTCTAGCTACAATGTACATGAATTCTTAATACTCGAATTAGCTTTTCTTATTGTCTGATTAATTCTCATACAGTTTTAATTTACATTATTTGTGGAAGAATCCTAGCGTGGTTGGCTAACGTGATTGATAAACATAACTGTCTTACGTCAGATTAACTCTAAATAGATACGTTCATATTTTGCTGTAACGGCAATCTTAAAAAAAGTCATTTTTAATTATTAATATTACTCTTACTATCTTAACGACATCACTCGTCACCTGCTTCAAGTCTTCATCTACCACTATCTTCGCCGTATTCACGGTATCTACTGGCCCGTAAAATCGTTAACGAGCAACTATGGGAGCGCTGCCAACAAACCCCGATTAGCCAGCAGATCAAGCCACGAAAGTGAAAATGGATAGGCATTACAGTCTGAAGAGATTCCAATTAAATCCCGTACCACGAAAACCTAACCTAACCAACGAAAAAAGCGTCGTCGAGGTGAAAACAAGACCAAATACGATGTAGACTCACTGTAGACACCCTCTGCCCCATTAACTAGGATATTATTTCAAACTCATGTAGGTTAAGAGTTCCTTAAAACAAAAGAGGTCGCACGTAAGGTCTTTTAATACAACTAGTCTGGAAAAACATTTTATTATTCTGAACCAAAACATCAGAACCTCAAAATTAAAATAAATGCTAGCTTTAATCCGTTGCAATGTACTTCATTATTAAATTCAGCATTTTATTTAGCATTGCGTCTTGATTTCTAATTATGTATAGTACTTTTATCTAACTATAGAAACTTGAGTCGTTTGAACACAGTTTAACAGAAACAGTGAGAATATTGCTGCCAAAATTTGTGACATCGTTACGAAATAATATGTTTGTAACATTAGATGGCTACAAGCCCATCTAAAGTTTTGAGTTATGAACGCAGTCAGATAACGGTGAATTTGCTTATGTAATGATTAATATTACAATAAAGCACACACTGTGGGTGTCCTCAGATAGCGCGAGCGGTTTAATTTTTGAAACAACCTGCTCTTTCTTCTATAAAACAACGTTGTTCAAAAGTAGAATATTTACATACAAATATACAAATAGCTTATGATACGTATAAAATCTACTCCGGTGATCTCTAGACAATTTTATTCCTATACATGTGACAACACATACGTAAGAACTGACAAAAATATACTCTATGTCAAACTTGGCGCCGATATTGTACGAGTGAAGCTGAGTTGGCGTTTCTTGAACTAATTCGAGTTTATGATAACTTCACCGTCTGAAGCCTTTACGCTATATTAGACACCTACTTCTGTTTATGTTCGTGCACAATATACGATGCTTTGTAATAGTACCTATATATGTCGCAGTAAAGAAGCTTAGTCTGAGAGTTAATTGAATCTCAAGGCAGTTAATTAAAGATGGATATTCAATCAATTCGCTGGCATTTTTTAAGTTTAAGAGTCTGTCTGACCGAAAGCCAGCCAGACAACAGCTGATAACTTTTAGAATCTTTCTTTTAACAAAGTGGTTTTTTGTTTCAAATTGTAGTCTTTGGTGAAATTATAAACATGTTGTCGATTACATTTGTTATTGTTATTTCGGTGTGAACGTGAAGAACTAAGAGCTTGAAAATTCCGTTTTTGTTTTATTGTAAAATGTTAGATTAGGTTACTCTTGTTGCCTAGGAACGTTAAGGAAACTCTTTCGTTCAATCGGTTGTCTGACGGAATATCAGCGACTTGATTGAATATCGATCTTTATTAACTGTCTAGAGATTCAATTAACTCTCTTATTTAACTCCCGCGAAATATACACTATAACTAAATTAATACTTAAATTAAAAGTATATATTAATCATCAACAAAATTGGTAGGTTTATGTATTGTTACAAGATCACAAACATAATATTGTAAAATGTATGAAAAAGTAAACCATTTAAGTGTACAATCTAACGCGGAGATGCATTTTTTTTTATATTTCACTCCTGTTATATAAAATAAATTTTGAGGCCACATAGTAACAAATCTATACATAAGCGCAAAACACCAAGACGGCTGGTCCAATTCGAATATTTTTTATATATTCTTTCAACTCTAAGGACCTTCCTCAATCCATTTACGAAGAGAAAAATTGGAAATATAATATACGAAAAAACTTTAATATTTATTTTTATTTAGTCCTTACGTATAGGTTCTATTCCGAAAAATGAAAAGTCTCCATTGAGTAGTACCAAAAGCAAAATGTTCCATTTTTTTTTATAGGTAACTACAACAAGGTAGGGGCAAACCGGAAAGAGGCTCACCTGATATTAAATGAAAACTCATGTACACTCACATTGCCAGATAGCTAGCGCGTTGCCTTCATTTTTTCCTATTTTCTTGAAGGACTAAGTCAAATTGGTTAGAAAATATTTGAGTGGCCAGATGCGATATGTGAGTGCGCGGCAAAATCTGTCCTAGCAGCAACTAAAATGGTAAAAAACAATGTGGCACTTGGAGACTGCCGCGGTAAAGCTACTTGTTGCATTCGATTTTTTATCAACTTATGCAATTTTAATTATATATTTATGCAGTATTTTGTTCCTTTGTTATTAATCATCTACCACTCTACCAGACTCAGACTATATAGACTGCCTCACTCTAACGCGTACCGGCTTCGCGATGTAAATACACAGTAAGCCTTCTGCGTCACGTTCTTACGGGACTTGGCCGCACCTATATTACGTCATCGTATGTTAGGCTTATTTTCGTTACTGAATTTGTTGATACAGCCGCTGCGCTGAAAGCCCGCGATAAAATCTATGCAATTGCTTAAAAGTCATATCAACGCGAAACAAAGTTTGCGGGATCAGCTAGTTTTGAATAAATAGAACAATGACACTTCGCTTATTAATTTTCTTAAATTAACCTGTGATTTTTTTCATAAATAATTCACTAATGTTGGTCCAAATACCAGACCTTATGTAATCCCAAAGCTACACACGCGCTGTCGCTCAATGCAAACAGATTGAAAATCAAATTTGTTTATTAATGTGTAACGAGTGGATAATTAATTCAAGCATTAAATAGATGAGTAATTGAGCCGTTAAAACAATTTAACCGTGGAAAATGTTACTGTCGGTTATTGTGGCGTAACTATTGTCGCAATTGTTGTGGGTATTTTCGGTAATAGATTCTGTGGTAAGTATGTACTTGCAATACCACCTTCTAATAAGAAGACTTATGATTTATATCAATAAAAATCGAAAGTGTGTGTAAATTTTAAAAAATCAGTAGCACTATTTAGTCTGGGCCTCAGATTTCTGTATCTATTTCATGGTCATTTGAAAATTTTCTAGGAAAGTCAGATCCTGTGACTGACACTCGCCGTCGACTATTAAAGTCCAAGGCAAGCCAATTTCTTCACGATAATTTCCTTCACCGTTGGAGCGAATGTTAAATGCGCACAGCGATAAAAATTTTGGTGCACATCCGGGGATTGAACCTACGACTTCAGGGATGGGAGTTACTCGCTACCAACACTGATCTGCACTGCTCAAAACTGCCGACAGAAGAATACATACCATCCCACGAACATAGATACGATAGCGTAAGTTTTTGACAGAATTAACACTTTCAAGTCAATCAGTACACTTTGCTTTGATTTTAGGTTACTTATAATTAGGGTTACATGTAATTATATTTCTTTTTTTGTTAATTAAATATATGCACTTCTTGTAATTTACCCTCTGTAAGTGTTTCTTTTTTATTTTTCCATTTTACCTGTAAGAAACCCCTTGTTAGCGATAAGGCCGCCCATTGCCTAATAATAGTAATTACGGGCATAGGCGGATTTGCCCTTAGGACCAGTAGGCTCGGGTCTAGGGCGGCGAGATGCGAAGGGCTGCTAAACGTGGATTTTTTTTTTATATTTGTAAAATTTATTTGTACAATTTTGTCTCGATAAGATGTTTTACCCTTTGTACTTCTTTCAACAAACTGTTCCCTATAGATACAAGACAACCCATACGCAGTTTAATCAAGATACACCGTCCCTAAAGATATCTATATCATAGTATCTCATCTATAGGTGTTGAGAAAGAGGTGGCACATGGACTGGGACCTAGAGCGGCTAGGTCTGCAAATGCTCCTGTGCTCCATGGGGTGCTCCAAAATAATAACAACTTATTGACAAATGTACTCTTTCGTCCCTTTCTATCAAATTGTGCTTACGTTATGATGAAAGGAGACTGCTGAGTACTTTCGTTAAAACTTTGCAACACTGATTATCGTTTATAAATAATCAGTCTCATATAACTTTAAAACAGAAGTTTTATCTATATAACAAAAATGCATGTATATTAAAGATATAATCATTAATTTTTAATAATCACCGCAATTTCTGTATACTGCATTGACAAGCCTGATTGCAGAGTGTTTACTCATTATATTAAGGAATTGAGCGTAATTAACATTAATACACATCGAGTGAGTGAACTCGACATAATTACTTGCAACCTGATTCACAAAGCTGCAGTGATAGCTCAGTTGATGAGTCTACATTTCACAATGATTTGGTGATGAAGAAACCGGTCCTTGGTTTAGAAACATAATTTTCTGACGCTTCAGAAGTTTTTTTAACGTTAAAACACAATTGTACTCCCTTAAAAGGCAAACATATTTTTTTTATATAATAGGGGTAATCGAGCGTGCGGGACGCACAAAAAGGCAGTCGTCGCAGCCCATAGACACCCATTTTTAGTGGGTGCTTTGCCGCCCTGTGACATGTCTTATACTTAATAAATATAACACATTAATTAAAAACTATAAGTATATGACAAATAGAATGGTACCAATGCCAATAAAAATTAATAATTATAAGAGAAACAGAGGTCTATAAAGACACTGGAACGTCCTAGCATCAAACGTAAGAATATATTTTTTATGCATCAGGGGGCAAACGGGTAGGCAGTTCACTTGATGTTCCGTAATCAAAAGTCAAATCAAATATTCAAATTAGACCACCTAAAATGACACTATTAAATGGGCAATAAACTCCAGACTTACTATTTTAAAATAAGATTTATATATTTGAATACATTAGTTACCTAAATAATTAAACCTAAGAAATAACATAATACATCAAAATATACCTAATAACTAACCTTAAAATTTAATTATTAAAAAATATTATTAAAAGTAGTCCCTTTAGGCAAGGTTCCGAAGATACTGGCAGCGTTCCCCCTTTGAATAGCCAGACTAATTCTTTGTCCAAGGTAGCTGCCAGCTCTTCGTTCTCCTGTGATGTCGACTAACCTTTTTGATAATTCCCTAAAAAGCCTTATCGCGCTAGGACCCCACGGACCAAGGGTCTCGACACCGAATGGTACAAAATCATATTCAGAGCCTAGACCCCAGTATTTACAGGCTTTAGCTTTTTCAGCCGCATCACAAGCCGCACCAGCTCTGTTGTTGGTTCCATGAAGATTGGAAGGGGCCAGTGTGTCTGAACAGGTGGCATCCTATACCAAAACCCGACCCATCCTCCATGGAATCAAACTCATACCGTCCGGTCTCTTGCCATCGTCTCTAGCAATTCCAGTCGGCTCAAGTAGACTTGGCACGTTGACGGTGGCAAGGGACCGACGTATTATATCGTTGAGAGCGGCATGTCTCGAGAAGCGGCCAGCACTTTTTTGACATGATAGTCCGTGATGTCCTAGTTTGTCGACATCACTGCCACAGGGACATGTATGAGCAGCGCAGACCGGTACCCCAAGCCGCAGACAGGTTGCGATTCGGAGCGTGTCAGGTTCAAGAAAAGTTCCTGTATTTGACGAAGGGTAAGCGTGAAGCCAGTAGCCGGCCTCATGCGTACCCACGGCCAAAAGCCTAGCACGTGCTGAACCTGTACTACGGCTCAAAAGATTGTCATAAGTCATTTTACTGTCTATGTCGTCCCAGCTCCTCTGTGAATTTAGAGAAAATGGAAAATTTTGACCTGGGCATGCAATTAAGAAAGCGTTTCTAGCTTCTTCCAAGCCAGCAATCTCAAAGTTTGAAGGGGATGCCCTTAAAATTTTACTTATGAGATTTGCTGAACTATGGACAGAAGATAGAAAGGCTGGTAAAGCGACACTGGAAATTTTCCGAATCCCCAAACCACCATAACGGATTGGTAATGATGCTTGGGTCCACGAATGCTCGTTCAGCTGTATATTAAGAAGTGATTCTAAACTAATTTTGATTACGTCGTCTACTTGTGTCAAAAGATCTGGGTGATTCCAAAAGGAGCAGCAACGGAGCACATACGTAAATTTTGGGACAAAAAGACAGTTTTTTAAGATGCAAAGTGCATAATGCGGACTAATTTCAAGTAGACGATCAGCAGAATTTTTAAATTTATTAATAGAATTATTAATATATTCAAAAATAGATTCATCAAAAATTGGAGAACCTAAAAGGTAAAGGGAATTACTATTAACTGTTTTAATATTTGGAGCCAAAATCTGAAATTTTTGTTTTACTGTATTTAAATTTAAGTCGCAGTTATTTATAAAAAGTTCGCATTTGCTGAGATTTAGCTCCAAACCAATGGCTTCAAATTTAGTTTTTATTAAAAATAGGTCTGAAAACACAGTGTCCACATCACCTCCTAGTGTGCCGTCGTCCAAATACCAAACGTTGAAATTTGAATTTAAATTTTTGATGATTGGGTTTATAGCCAAACTAAAAATTGCAGGCCCAAGGGGATCACCCTGTTGACAACCTACTTCTGAGGACAGTTCATTAGAACGATATAACAGTTTTGTTGGATCAGCGTAACTGAGAAGAAGATAATTGTATATTTCCGGTATATGTTGTTTTATTTCCGTCAACAGGGTATCCCTATTAACTGAATTAAAAGCATTTTTTACATCAATTTTTAGCAACACGTCAGGCTTTTCGTAAGTTAGGAAAGAGCGTAGGGCATGGACGGCTGCCTCACACCCTCCTTTTACACCGAAACCCAACTGTACGGGTTCAAATTCTGAATTTAATTTTGGTAAAATATGTCGAACAGCAATTTTTGAAGCCAGACGTCTTATTGTTGAACCAACAGCAATTGGTCTCACACCTCCATCCTTTTTGGTGAGGGCAATGAGGTTCGCGCCGAAAAGAATAGGAACAATTTCTGTATTGACTTTACCTGAATACATAAAATTTATTAATTTTGATAACGAATTTACTAGTTGCTCGCCTGCATCACCCACAGAATGCGATGTTAAGTCTTTTAAATGTTGGGGTGATATTCCATCCAATCCTGATGCCGAACCAGGTTTAAATGATAAAATGGCATAATTAACATCTTTATTTTGAATATGAAGGCATGCTTGACCTGCTGTTGGTGGGTCGAGAAAATATGGGTTAACTGGAGCTGAGGGATGTTTTGTCCGTAAAGCCTGAAGGGTGTCAGGGGTATCTGGTGATAGCACGTCGTTGGAGAACAAAAGGCGAGCGGCACCTTTAAGATCTCCGTCACAAATTTTGTTTTCTATTAGTTTGTTGCGATTACGAGGGGTATCATGCTTGATTAAGGGTGCAAGAGAAGGCAAGGAGCTTACAGCACAGTTATTTTTAATTTTTTGTGTCAATGATAAATTCTGTTCATCAGTTTTTATTGTATGTAGTGTGCTGTATGTAAATAAAAATAGGTTCTGCCAGTCTTGAGCACAATTGCTAATGTAACATTTCTTGATTAAATTTGTCAAAAGTGTAGCAACGGTTATTCTTGCTCCTCGAGGGATTCTTTTAACAATTGGTATACTATTTTTCAAATGGCTAAGATATGTATGAAAATGATTTGGATAAGTGGGCGCACTCGCAATAATGGGATGGATTTTAGAATTAAATAATTATATGTGAAGACATTGTACTCCTGGAATAAAACTACTATAGATGTCAATTATTGTATTGTTAGTATACATGTAGAGGAACATATTTACAAATATTAAAACTGTATAAATTATACATTAAAGAGTTATAAAAAGCAATAAAACAGTGTGTGAGATAAAAATAATTACAGTCTTTATTATTATAAAACAAAAACATATAAAATTAGATCAGCAACAAATTGATTTTATCAAGGCTCTATGATTGTCCTATGGAGCAGGTTCAGCATGTTTCTAAGCATTCTTGAATATAATACAAATACCACCGCCTGTTGACATTCACATTACCAGAAGGCTCGTGCGCGCGTTGTCAGCTTTTTAATTGGCACACTCTTTTCTTGACTCAAACTCGAATTGGTTTGGAAGTACTTTAGGGATAGCTCAAATTATTCAATGATTATAAAACATAATGGCTTATAAAACGTTTTATCTATACACTACGTACATTCTAAAAGTCATACAATATTCCACAGGTATACCCTCTTAAAAAGATTAAACAGAAAATATAAATCAAAACCCTTCCCACAAAATAGTAAAAGCATTAGAAAAACCGACAAAAGCTTTTCGAGAGGCCAAATCCCAACCCTATCTTTGAATCCCATAAAGTATCCTTGGGGGCTTCTATGATATTGTGAAAGTTTTCCTTCGAGGAAGGCTTCAGCTTTAATTGGATTCCGCAGTTGTATTTCCCAAAGGCGACCTGTCAGGCTCTGAAGTCCAACTTGTTAGTAAAACATTTTGATATACCGTTCATTAGGAAAGGTTTGTATCTGATTTTGACCACTTTGTGGTTATGCTTGTACGAGCAATTGACTGACCTCTAATTCACAAACGTAACTCAAATATGTTTAATTTTAATGGTAAAAACAATTCCTACTGAATGCTGTCTCTGACACTATCGACATATTTGTATGTTCGCAGCGTGAATTCACAGAAGCGATATTGTGTATATTTATTGACGTTCATAAGTGAAAATTAGTATTTAATATGTAAATTAATTATAATCTAATAACTAACCTTACAATGTAATCTTGAATTGGATTATCATGATTCATGTGCACTTTTACTTTTTTTTTATTCATTTAGATAACACAATATACAATAATAGGTAACCTTAAAATTTAATTATTAAAAAATATTATTAAAAGTAGTCCCTTTAGGCAAGGTTCCGAAGATACTGGCAGCGTTCCCCCTTTGAATAGCCAGACTAATTCTTTGTCCAAGGTAGCTGCCAGCTCTTCGTTCTCCTGTGATGTCGACTAACCTTTTTGATAATTCCCTAAAAAGCCTTAACGCGCTAGGACCCCACGGACCAAGGGTCTCGACACCGAATGGGACAAAATCATATTCAGTGCCTAGACCCCTGTATTTACAGGCTTTAGCTTTTTCAGCCGCATCACAAGCCGCACCAGCTCTGTTGTTGGTTCCATGAAGATTGGAAGGGGCCAGTGTGTCTGAACAGGTGGCATCCCATACCAAAACCCGACCCATCCTCCATGGAATCAAACTCATACCGTCCGGTCTCTTGCCATCGTCTCTAGCAATTCCAGTCGGCTCAAGTAGACTTGGCACGTTGACGGTGGCAAGGGACCGACGTATTATATCGTTGAGTGCGGCATGTCTCGAGAAGCGGCCAGCACTTTTTTGACATGATAGTCCGTGATGTCCTAGTTTGTCGACATCACTGCCACAGGGACATGTATGAGCAGCGCAGACCGGTACCCCAAGCCGCAGACAGGTTGCGATTCGGAGCGTGTCAGGTTCAAGAAAAGTTCCTGTATTTGACGAAGGGTAAAGGGTAACTATATTATATGTTAAAGATTATGTATGTACTTAGTTATACTATTCTTAAATGTTTCTCGACATTATCGTATTGCCATAGTCTGTAAGGATAATGTATTTAATTCTGTAATAAATAAATTCCGGCGTCATTTATGTAGTTGTATTCGAGTTGTAAAATAAATAATTAGCTCAAATAGCTCATTTAAATATTTTTTTTACCAATATTAGATATAACTAAGATAATATGTTTATAATAAACTTTAAGACTATTATGTAGTGAGAAATTCTTAGTATTTCATTGTACTAGTAATATGAAAAAACAATATTTTACTGAGCCTATAAACTGGGGTCTGAGTTAAGTATTAATTTATTTTTATTGCGACCAGCGGCGGATTGACACATTTTCAAGAGACTGTGAAGTTTGCGCTGCCTCCAACCAGTAGTAGAACTGATATGCATAAGATGAGGCGAAGAGGGCAGAGGGAAATACATTCTCTGCAATTCGCTCATACAAAGTGTCAGCTGAGGATACAGAGGTGAGGAGAGGATTAGTGGTTGGGTTGCCAATAAATTTCTGCTGGTAAATCTGCAATTTTTCTTAGCAAGGCACAGTATAAATAACGGAACTTACATACAGCTTACTTACAAGAGGTCCTTCTTCATTTGCCTTGTAAATCATGCGCCTTATAAATCCCTGAAGAAAACCATCAAGACACAAAGCACTAGGATGCAAAGAATGAATGAACAAAATGAACCAAGACTAAACTCTTAGAAGTTAAGGATTAAGTATAATTTTCTGTTCAAAGTAAAAGATCTCACTTTTTGTTAGTAAATAAAAATTATTTGGGAAATACCTTGGAAAATCGTGGAGTTTTTGATCCGTTGGTAATTGTTCCTCTAAGTGGAACACTCAGAGGTATAGATTAGAGTAATTTTCAGTACAACTCAAAGATAATGGCAGCCCTTGGATAACGAACTGGGAAAGGTCCCAACATAGAATACATTCATACAGTAACACTGTTACTAAATTCATTTTTATAAGTAATATGATAATTGTATAGTTATAATTATGTCATATTATTGAGCTAAATATTATATTAGTAATTTCGTCAATCCCCCCCCCCCCACACACGCACATCATTGCAATAAAACCACTTAAAGTTTAGTTTTTGTTTATTTAACCCTGTAGGCTATTGCAGTCTATTGTATTGATCCAACCTTTCCACTATTACTGCCAGCATAATGTAACTCCTCCGCATGCCCAGAGATACAATAGCGATCATCATCAACACCCTGAACACAGTATTGAACTGAACACAAAGGCCATTGCTACAATCATAAAATTATGTACTATATGATCGAAAAAGAGTGTCGCGAACTCCGTGAAAACTGCAAAAGCATATTCTTCGCCTTCTTTTTATTAAATTTTTTGTTTGTAAGGGTAAAACTTAAATAACTTATCCAACCTTAACCATTATAGTAATTTGTTGTAGATTTTTTCGTTAGTAATCCTTTTTTATAGGATAGCGGGGCAAACTAGCATACGGGACGCCCAAAAAAGGCAGTCGTCACTCGTGGATACCCATTTTAGGAGGTGCGTTGCTGGTCCTTCTGGCAGTGGTATAATTTTTAAACAATTGGAGATCGTATCTCCCAGGAAGGTCCCCACCGGATTGGCAAAAGAAAATATCTTGTGAAACAGACCATGGAAGTCATCAAAGTGATGCTAATGAAATATTGTTATAATACTGGTACGTACTAGTCGTACCAAAGATGTGAGCTGTTAGTAAGTTTTTAATAGCTCATATGGTAGAACTCCTAGTGAGGCTGCTGTGCAAACAGACTCGAAGTAATTATTTTTAATTGAGGATCGAACTCTGTGTGTTTTAATACAGTTTGTTAATATCATGGAATGTGGTACAGTAATAATGCATTTCAAAATATCGTCAGGCTTAAGTAATACCAATAATTTTAACTTTAGACGTGTTTTGGATTATTTTTACTGTTTTGAGTCTCAACTGCGCCGCCGGTAAATTGTCTGGAGGCTTAACCGGGAACTTTTTTCATCGAAAACATTAGAAGTGTAATCGCCTAACGAGTACTGCTTCCCTCGGGATCCCAAATTGGGCACTTCCCTCCGTTTTAGGATTCCGACACCTGTTGTGTACCTATTTACTACCCTTTGGCCATCGCTTCATCTATTAAATAATTTCCTTCAAGAAGATTTCCTAAATGTAAATTTATATTTGCCGCAGCAAACTATCAATACTTATTAGTTGGAATAAAATAATAGTTTGGAGATATCTTGGATTTGGATTGATTACAAGAGAAACATGTGTCGTCATGTTTAAAGAAAACATATTATTTCTGGACATTATGATTTTACCATAGTAATGTTTAGCAAATAGCAATTCAATTTTAAATTATTTTTTTATATTATAATTGAATTATAAAAATTTATAATATTTTTTTATTCCATATAATTTCCACATGAATAGTTAAGCTGCTGTTAGCCAGTGAATATGGAATGATTTATAACGTAAACAGTATATTTGACGACTAGGAGATACGTAAAAGGAGTTTAAATGTATACGTAGTATGTTTATATTAAACAGCGATAATAATAAAATAATTATAATAGATTATAAAATACGCTTACCATTAGCCCAAATAGAATGATTAATCTAACACAGCTGTTTCGGGTATGTGTATGTGTATATATATCACAGTAATGATTATAAACTTTTTTTTTTGTATCTTCAAAAACTCATTTTGACGTTCACGTGTATAGAATAATCATATCTTATCGTATACCATATTACGGCTATTCAGGAACTGTTTAAATTCATAAATTTTTGTTTTATGTTATTTTTCAAACAAAACAAAATTGAACATATTTCAACCTTTAATTGAGATACATTATTTTATACTATAGTGGTTAATAATATGCTTAAGTTCTTTGTTTTTAAATAATAGGCTTTCAGTTATAAAAGACTGCACTCAGTTACCTAGGTTGCCTAGATAAGTGGTATAGTTTAGAGGAAAAGCATTTCCCTGTAAGAGCGAAGCTGTAAAAAGAGAATTTTACGAGTTCACTGGGCGAATTAGTTCTTTATTCCTGTCTTTTACGTGACCACGTTACGTAGTAAAAAGGGAACCGGAAACCACCGTGTACTTTAGACAATTCTAATTTCGGTATATGATCTACGTCTGACTGATTTTCTTAACGGAAAAGTTCTTTAAAATATATTCCTTGCTTAAACTTATATCTAATTAACTTTAATGGGCAGTGGCAACAAGCCCCTAACAGAGCCATTTTAATCACAATGTTACAATTATTTAAACTAACATGACTGCCCTGAAAGTTTCCATAGTTTATAATTCTCTCCTTTTAAAATCTCATAAGAATTTACGTATAAATACTATACTAATAATTTTCATTACACTGTCTTTGAATTACTCGATATTACGTTGTTTTTACAGATAACATCACATAATAACGTTAAAATTTTATCGTATTGTTTAGTTTCATTATTACCATTGTTAATTTTTAACGGACAATTAGTTAGAACTACTAGATTTAGTAGTTCTAACTAATTCTGTTCTAACTAGACTATTATTTATAGAAACAAAATTCCTGGCTACTGAAAATAATTCAAAATATTAATACGTTCTATAAATGCAATATCACGAGTTTAATTCAAAACTTTACTACATTTTACATTGAAAGTTTTCTAAGATTCAGGTCACGGGCATAACTTCAAACAACTCTGAAACTGACAATAAGTTATTGATAAACTGCCTTTGACCTTTATTGCTACGGGATAAGAATTGATTTATTTTACGAGGGCGAAGTAATAGAACCAAAAACTATATATTCCATGTACTACTAAATAGGTAATACTAGGCATTAAGCCTTTATCTCTGAGAGATAAATTTAAGGAAATTAATATACTTACCCTCGCAATATATTTATGAAAATAATATAAAAATAGTGATAAGTATACTAGAATAGAACATACGCACAATGTCAATACTCGGAACAAACGCAGGCTGCAATTTCCTCGTACTAGACTGTCTAAAGTTTGTAATTCTTTTTTGGGAAAAGGGATAATCTTTTTTAATAAAATCCCAGAGGCCCTTTTATCTCTGCCTTTTATTAAATTTAAGAAATGTATTAAATAAAAGCTGTGTAAAAAGGCTTACTATAAAGTTAGTGATTATCTAGTTGATAAAAGGGCCTGGGACTAGTGCTGGGCAGGCTACTTCTAATTAATTTGCTATAATTGTTTTAAATATTGTAGTATTATTTGATGATTTGCTTGTTTAAAACAGTACCGAGAGTTTTTTACGCCGGCTTTTTCTCTCGGCCTACAGTGTAGGCCCTACACCCTCTGTATTCTTTGCCGATGAGTAGGGATGCCTACAGGTTCGAATTTAATTACGTGGATTAAGTGATACCTAGATGATCTTATGTTCCAAAATACGCGTATTTAATTTTTTATTAAGTGTACTTCTTAAACGCCGGCTTTCTCGGCCTAAACCCTATATCTTCTTTGCCGATGAGTATGGATGCCTACAGATTCAAATTTTATGACGTGGAAAAAGTGATACCTTGATGATCTTATGTTCCAAAATAAACGTATTTTTAGTTTTTATAAAGATTTTTGCTGATTTGCACATACCCAATGCAGCTTGATGTAAGTTAACCTAGTGCGAAATGATCAAGTACAATTCCTAACACGGGTCGCGCGTTCGAAGTTCGAGCTCTGCCTGTCTGACATTTACATTGGAAACCGAAGTTCGTTAGCAAAAGCTTTAGTTTTCATCAAGGGACGTAAACTCGTTATTTAAATAGTTTTATAACTCGATAAATTTTCATTTTCAGTGTTTAGTTTGCCATCCCTATTGAACATGCCATGATAATAGTGCAATAAAAATTATGCAATATCAGAAACAGGAACTCATAAAAATTGGCGCCACCGCAGAAATAGCATTATCGATATGAATATAGAAACCACAATTTATAGTTTTCTAGGAATATAAATCCTTGATCGGGGTTAAAAGTCTTTTTGCTTTTGTGACAGAAATATTCTATCAATTTTGCACCACCACTATATGGAACCAGCTGCCCACTGATATATGTCCGAGTGAGTTTCATGCCCGTGTGCAAGTTGTTATATAAAAAATCACACACAGAATAACGAAGTTAAAAAGTATAACTTCCCTGCTAAATAAAACAATATTATATCATCCTTTTCAGCTGCGGTATTCTACTACTCGCTAAAGCGTTAATGCACTTCAATGATGAGCGACATCGGCACTTCGGATATTGAAAGAGGTATGTCGAAATTGCGTCAGTTAGGGTACCACCGACGCTGTATATCAAACGTCAATTCCACAATCTTTGTATCAGCAAGGTCTTCGTTCGTTCTAGAAAAAAACTTACTCATCTGTCGTCGCACACTGTGTTGCCGGAAATGGAACCTTTACGCCGTGGGCCCGCTGTTATGCGTTATCTTATACTATGATTTATATAAACGTAATTCTCTATATGTACTGGAAATAAAATGTAAACTAAAAATTATTATTTATTTCAAATAAAAAATCAACAACTCCATGAGTGATCATAACGTTATTTTACATACAATTTGTGTGTATAAATGAGTAAAAATTAAATTAAAATGTATTAATGAAATGATTAATGAGAACTTGAGAAATTTTATTACATTCCTTACATGTATAAATTATGTGAAAAACATACAAATAATCATATATGTAACATATTATTGACTGTGGTTTCACCCGTAAAAGGCTTAGAGGCTTAAAAATGATTTATTTATATGCATAGTTCAAAGAAGGTTATGTGGTAGACACAAAAACTTTTCTACCGTTTCCCTTATTTTACTCTTTAAGGGATAAATTTCTACTTCATAAAATGCATCAATATATACGTATTTATGTCAGATTTTACAGCCGTAAATTATCCTACTGTAAACGACTGATTTAAAAAAGCGTAGTGCAATGAATGATAATAGACTGCGAGAGTTTATATAGATTTTTGTTAACTACCAATAATTATTGTAGGACTGAACATTGTTCACATTTTACTGAAGCAAGATGTGTAATGTTGCGTTCTTTGAAGGGCATTGATAGTCAACTCAAATTACTTTTAGAAAAGAAATGAGAGTTAATGAAGACTAGACCAGTTAGAGTTTATGTTCTGACGTTTCTGTAAAAGAACTGGACTATTATTATAAACTTCGGTGTATGGGTCTCTTACCGGAACAAATGCGTGTTTAAGTTAGTGGAGGTTATATTAATGAAACATGTTTTTGATATTAATTTCCAATGTTAATACTTTGTTTATATAACGTTAACATGCTTAATAATAAAATATTAATGAACATCAAAGAACAAGTTTATACAAAATTAAATAAAATTCACTTAATTCGTATCGAGTAATCGTACTTAGAAACTATTTTAATTTCGGCATGTAACTTGGCAAGATGACGACGAATCCCACGCATCATTCTACTCTAGCCAACTTACGTGCTAGGATTATACCTATCAACGTTTCTGAAGTTACAATGTGCTTATAAAATATAAATACAGATCTCTATCAAAATCTTTGAAGAAAATGACATAAATATTATCTTCGTCATTAAAATTGAAACTTCAGAAACAACATTTACCAAATATTCAGTCGTCAGTGCCTGTGATCCATTGTAAGTATTTGAATGACCTGGATTGGACAGGAGCTGCGCGTGATTCTCTATGACGAGGTTGTTGATACGTGACTGGCTGCTCTCTGAAAAAGCAATAAGTCAAGTCTCAGGCATTTTTTCTGTCTCAAAATATTTCAGAAAGGTCGGTTTCGTCAAATCTGATTTTATAAGCTAGTAAATATCTCGCAACGACTTCCATCTTTATGGATTTAGAATAACAATTATTAATGTTTATTTCTATCTCTATAGTAAAATATAACAAATATTTTTTCAATAAGCTTGGTTTCGTAATTTCGAATATATGTATTTATGGTTTTATTTATCATGGTTTACCTTGGTTCAACTGAAGCTCTTGAGTGATATGCGGGCACGTTCGGGTTGTGATAAGTCTTTCCTTGGACAATCGGATCCAAAATATGACTGGCTGGTGGCGGGTGCTCCCTCGTCATTGGCGACTGATAATTATTGGGATTGTATCTATCGACAGACACTCCTCTCGTCCTGTCAGGCACTCTGTCAACGGTATTCTTTGCGTACGAACTCTGGGGACGACCACGGCCTAAAGTGTTAGTTTTTGGCCATTCCTGAGAACCAATGTATTCAGGTTCGAAACTTCTTTCACGATAAGATCTCGGTTTTAAAGTTTGAGTCCACGTTGGAGTTGTAGTGAAGTGTTGAGTAACTGTTGCGTATTTAGGATCGTCTTCCCAGGGCGGGCGAACAGTCGTTTGCTCCGTTTGTACCGTTGTTTTAGAGGATTGTTCTTTGAATTCTCTCAACTCTTTACGCCATTGAGGTTCAACGACTTCTACTGGTTCATTTTTGTCAAAATAGTACTGAGGTGAAGGGTCCGGTTGAGGTTGCAATTTTGTTTCATTCGGTATGTATGTTGCTTCTGGTACAGATATATACCTTCGCTCATATTCGCTGTAGTAGGTTTTGCGACCCTGCTGCCTTGGAGTTTCGGAAGTATTAACAGGTTTGACAAATGATTGGTTCGGTGCGGGTGGTATATATGATGTTGGAGTTGTCTTAGAGAATTTCGGAGATGGTTTTGGTGGTATCCAATCTGTGTTAGTTGTTAATGCTGTTTTTGATGGCGTTGGCTGGTAAAAGCTTGAAGTTGTATTGTTAACTACGTAGTTAGGGTCTTGTTCCCAAGGTGGAGGGACATACGACGATGACAATTGTTGTTTATGGGACTGCTCAAAAGATTCTGAGGAATTTTTGTGATGGTAGCTTTGATCTGAAAGCGTACTTGATAATGGCTGTGAATCCAAGCTGTTCCCAGCCCATACTGGTTTTGAAGTGTAAGACGGGTAAGCGCTGTGTTCATATTTATTTGTACTAGTTTTGTATGTTTCTTCACATGTATTGTCGATATAACTTTGTTGATATTGTGGTTGAGGATGATAAATAGGCTGCACGGGTGATGGTTCGGGGGGCTGTGATTGGGGTAGTCGTTGAGAAGCTGGTTGAGATTGATAAGTTGGTTTTGATTGTTGCTGTGAATGATATGATGGTTGTGATATATTTTGCACTGGATTTAATGTTTTATACATTGGTTGAGGCGAAGGCTGTACTCGAACATGTGGCTGATAAATAGTCTGAGTTGGAGGTTGAGGCTGAGACTTTGGTTGGTAAAATGAATGTACTTGAGGTTTATATTGAGGTTGCGTTTGGTTATTATTTAAAGAATCAGTAGAGTGTAAAGTGCTAGAGCGGTTTTCCATCTCATTCCTTTGATACCATTGTTGATTTTTACTTATCATACTCGGTTTGACATTACTAACTGTTAATATCTCGCTCTGAGGTTCTTGTGAGTATTTAGTTTCCTCCCAAGTTTGATTACTATTCTGGGTATGATTTTGATAAATTTCAGGAGGAATCTGTCTTTCCACACTCAACCTTTCCAGTAACAAGCTGTGTCGTCTTTCAATTTGTGGTTCAGGTGTAAAACTTGCTTGGCAAGGCTTAAAAGCCGGCTGCGATGTTAGGAAGTTGCCTTCTAAGGAAGGAGGCATATAGGTTTTGATTGTTGGAATATTATCAGGAATTTCTTCATAAGCATGGTCTAATGTTTTTATTGTTCGGTTAACTGTGACTATATTTTGTACCACATTATATTCAGTCTGAGTGCTGTGACTACCAACTGGCTTACCGCTTGTTTTGGTTGTTATTTCCGTATGGGTCTTTGTGATAATTTCATTTGCAGGTCCAATAGGTTTAATTTCAACTTCTTCAACTTTATCCAATGGTACAACGGGTTCTATTAAAGGTATATTTATTGAAGTTGGTAAGGGCTGACTTTCAGGTTTTTCACATTCTTTTTGTTCCTTTTCGGATTCGTCTTTCGTTTCTTGAAGTGGTATCGTTTTTACATCACTTTCATTAATGTCTTTATTAATTTCCTGATTGTCATTAAGTGGCTCTCCATCTTGTTTAGATTCAGTTAATTTTATTTCCTCGCCTGTTATAGGTGTGATTTGCTCTTTATCTTCAGATTCCTCTGCTTCTTCATATTCTTCTTCAACTTCTTCGTCATTTTGATTAAGTTCTGGTGGACACGTTTCTTCTTTATTTATAACCTCTTGAGAATTGTCTGCAGCTTCTTCCTCTTCCTCTATTTCTTCATATTCATCGTCATTATCTTCTATTTCTTCTTGGTTATTTGATACAGTATCTACCGTTTCATCATTATTAATGAAATCATTTTCACGTTTAACCTCACTGCTCAGTTCGGTAGTTTTATCACGAGTTTCCTCATTATCTGTAGTTGTTTTTAATACAACAGTTGGTTCATTATCAACATCGCCTGATTTATTTACGTCATTCTGATTTTCTTCGTCTTCTACATCAGAATCTTGTGTTTCAGAAGATTGTATTATTACAACCTTTTTTGTAGTACTTGATTCATGGCTTTCATGTTCTGTAATCAATTGAACATCATTTTTAAGGGGTAGGTTTTCTTTGACTTTTTCACTGTCGTTCTTGCCATTTATTTCTGATGTGTCATTGCTGTCATTAGTTTTAGAAACTATTTCACTTGTCGGTTCAGTTTTACGAACCACCTCTTCTTCATTTATTTCTTCTTCCTCTTCTTCTTCTTCTTCTACTTCTTCGTCGTCTTCAACTTCAACTTCATATTCAACGTCATCACCGCAGTCTTTTGGAAATGTTGTAGTTTCAGTTTCAGTTGTTATTTCTGTTCTTCCATCGATAGTCACTGTAGTTGTAGTAGTTTTAACTTCCTGAACTGATCCATCTGGTAAATTATTTTTCACTATTTCAACTTTTTTTTCTGTTTTCGCTTCAGACTTTTTCGTTGGTAGTTTTAAAGTAATAGCCGCATTTGTATCTCCATTCTTTATGTTTTCTCCGTTTGATTCATTTTTATCTTCTTCCTGAAAAATTGAATAATTATATGATAATTGTATAAATTTACCGCAGATATTTAAATTATATATTAAAAATATAAAATAATCCCTCTGTTATGTAATACGTATTATATACATGCTTAATAATGAGAATAATTAAAAAAATAAGATAGATATAAGTTACTAACTCACTATATAGTTTATTAGTATATTTTCTACATTTCTTTTATATTGTAGATTAAATATGTGTAGCATACAATATACACAGACATAAAGACATAAACATAGTAAGTAAAGAGTAATTTCAAATCCACCTTTTTATTACTGATTTGCTCACACCCTTCTCTTGAAATATTTAGCGTAACCTGGTCATTACTATTACTATTGTCAATACTTGTTTTTTCATGAGGGACATTAAAATAAGCAGGCCTTATCTTGTTATAAGCATTTGAATGCTCCTCTTCGAATTTGGTACGGTTACAGTCTTGTTTTAAAGTACTTTCCATAAAAGTATTTTCGTCTTTTCTCTGAAGCATAGGAACTGAATATCCACCGCTGTTGTAGTCGAGTGAAGAGTTAAGAGATAAATTATTGGTACTTGGATCATCATACTTTATCGGTAATATGTTCTTGCTTGCTACGTTGTTATGAACAGTCTCGTTCATTGATTGAAAATTTGAAGACTTATCAATTTTGTTAAGTAATTTTTCGTTTGGGTCTGGATTACTTCTTGTTCTAAGAAGCGACTTAGGATTCGCTGGCAAAGTAAATGTCGGGAATACTTGAACTGGCAAGCAATTATAATTAGGCATGACGACTGATGTAGATATAGGTAGAGGGGATTGGACCGGAGTGGCTGGCGTTGCAGGAACACCTTGGTTCATTGCATTTCTCATAAGACGTTGGGCCATACGTTCCGATTTAATCTCAGAGAGATCTATCCCTCCTGGAGTATACGTAAAGGGTTTACGTTCTCTACTCATGGCCCCGGCCAATGCTGACGGAGGATTCATATTACTGAAATATTATCATCTATTAATGTTTACATTAAAAGATTTTTTGGCAAATTGACAACACTATACTGGAATACTCACACGAGAAATGTTTACTTTACTTCCTGATCGGAACTATGGCGGTATCTACAACTCTCACTGAAATTTTCACATCACTCCTTACGTTTCACTACGGAACACTCAGATAACTAGTCGCAGCGGTTAATTATAGCAGGGATAGTAAATTAGCCGCTACATTAGAACGTCGAGAAGCTACGCGCGTTCGGCGCGTGCGCCGCTTGCCTCCTACTGCCGTCTGCCCGCAACCGCCATGTATTTTCGTCACGACCCCAATAATATCGGGTGCCATGTCTACGATTTGTATAATGCGAATCGTCACAACAATTATGGTTTCATTTCCGCCAGGTTTATCCGTTTTGTAGCTGGTACTTTCAAAATCTTAATTATTCCCTTTTTTACGATTATATGTAGGATACTCGTAATACTATAAAGCGATGCATTATTTCCTTGATACGTATACGATATACACAATAGGAATTCTTGTTAAACACCATTCGCAGACTCTAGACTAAATTTTTAATGCAAAATAATTCAACAAACAAAATATAATGCATTTAATTATGTTCATCGTTTATACTGCAGTTAAAACTTTTAATGTTTTCAGTGCATTTGCGCTTTCGTAAGAAACTTCTATCTTGAGAAAACGTTAATAAAAGTCCAACGCAGATATGAAATATTAAGGCACGTGATTGAAAACAATTCTCGCTAAAGCTTTGAAAGAATACATTTCTGAAATAATTTATGGCATTGTTTCATTAAAAATAATAGTTAATATCCGTTAGATCTAAATAAAAATGTACTATTATTCATTTTTAATTGTTATTATTATTACAATGCAGGTTTAACACAAAAGTAAATACTATATATTTTTATATAAGGAATAAATTCTCTTGGACCAATTGTTTTATACAAAATCATGTTAACCTGGCATCTATTGTCTCGTTTGCCTACCAAGAATTAAAAATTTCAATGGATTTGAAAGTTACCATAAATAATATTTATTCAAATTAGTTTACGTTTTGCGATGAAGAGGTAATCGGGGAAAATGGAGCCTATTTTGAGGCTTAAGACAAATCGTATTATAAAAGTGTATGACCGCTACAATAGTTGTATCGCTCGCGAATCAAATTCTATCATAAAAAGTATTTTCTGTTAGTCTATGAACATTTCATCCTAATCATGTATGACGACGCCGATATAAATAAATAAGCATCGCTTCAGTAACGAGAAAACCTTTATTAATATAGATTAGATTTTTCTTAGCCACACTACGTAAATAATATTTTAAAAGTACCCAGTCGGCGGAAGCTCTTTCAGTTATTACACATTCTTTGTTTAAAAGCAGATAAAGAATAAGATTTAGTGCTGACAGCGGGTGTTAGTCCGTTTATTATGCGTTCATTTTGGCTTTAAACCAAAAATAATTTTAATCTAATGCGTTGTGTCATTTTGTATACGACAACTTTAACTTAATAGTATACTACAAACTACTTATTTTTAAATTCCAAAATACATTCATCTCTATCTGTCATAATTTATTTACATGAGGATAATAAGTATCTAACTAATATATGAATATTGAGGTAGACAGATACGTGGTTGGATAACTCTTTTATATGTAGTTGTTTTTATATGTAAATAAAACAAAATTAATCTAAACCTCTAAAAACTTTTGAAACAACAATTATTGCAGTTAGTTTATTGATGAGGTTAAAGGAACTAAGATCCTGAAATAGTTCGCAATAGTGTTGTATATTACTTGTTCATTAATTTTCACGTGTGACATTGAAAAAGACGTCTATCAGTCAGCGAACTTTCACAAAGCTTTGGCACAATTACACGACAGAGCAAAAAGTTTTCAAGCGATATTTTTACACAGCTACAGTTAAGACTAAATAATGGAACACGAAGAATAAACGAACATGTTATTGCTAAACATGTTCGTTTTTAGATTCTTCGTCCCAATCATGGCTGACGGCATAGCAAAAAAATATACTTAATATAAAGAAAATAAATAACTAAGCTTTTTAACAAACTTACTCATGAAAAGTACATTAAAAAGTGCGTGTGTACAAAGTACACATGAAATGAAACTTCTTTGTAAATTAATAATTACAAAGGTAAAAGTCCCAATATATGGTCATGTACTAGTATATAATCACTCCATGTTATTGTATATTCACACATTTTACACACTGTATACGTCCTTATGATAATACAAATAAATAAATAAAAAATGCGTTTACTGCACAAGACGTTATGCGACAGAATTGCCATCTAAAGTTCTAATATGTTACTACTAAACGAAAACATCAACCTTTACATTTTCTTGATCTTCCTTTCTCAGTCTCTCTCAATCGCTTTCTCCCTTTTCTTCGACAAAAACGCTGCACATCTTCGTGATGATTCATCCATAAAAATTTACCAAAAGTTTCGTTTCAATAATATGTTCCATTAAATTTTCCTGAACAATTGCCCTTGCGCATTTGGGTTCGTTAAGTAAATATGTTTATTTATATTTTTTTTAAACCATAGATTCTTAAAACATAGCGTCGATCAAACAAACAAAATATATATTTTTAAAATATATCTAGTTGGCGATCTATATTTAGAAGGAAGTTTCAAAGCAGCTGACAATTTAAACCGGAAATCAGTTGGCAAGCTGTAGTGACGAATGTTGCAACAGACTGACAGATTTTCTATCGTTACCGAGGTATGCGGAAATTTTTCGCTGTGTCACATTATGTAAAGGAAAAACGGTTGAGAAATAGTTTATATATATTCTGTTTGAAAATGACCATTTTACTACATTGCACGAGAAACGAAAAACAACTACAGAAATATGTCTGCCAGTATCAGTAACACTGATACGTTGCTCCGTTAGTGGGTGGCAGGGATTAAAAATAAAATTAAACTTAAAATGACGAATGTATAAAATATAATGAAAAAAGGTTTTTTACTCTTTAATATCTAAATTTCTTATGGTCTAAAATATAAAACGAATAATGTCAAACAAACAAAAAAACAACATATATATAACGTGTACAAGAGTTTATAAAATAGATATATCTATTATCTTTTACAATTTGGTCAATGCATTTCGAGAATTCAAGTTCTTAATATACAAAAAAGCTACTTACTTCTATATTTACAATTTCTGTTTCTGTCGCCATTCTGAAAAAGAAACAACTTTATATTATATTGAACTTACAACATTCCACACTAGTAAAGATAAATGATAGGTCGCGTTGAACCCGTGTATTTATTTGAATCGACTGTGTAATAAAAATACTTTTAAAATATCAGTGAAACAAACTTCGCCCGGCAGCCATCACAAAGACCGCGCTTGTATTTAGATCTACGAAATATTCTATTTGAAATTCTAAATGAGAGGAACATAATTGTATTATTATTTGAATATTCTATGCATTTCTAATGCATTTAACGATTGCAGTGTTGCGAAAATAACATTTCAAACAAGTTTTTTTTACGCTCTTAAAATTTTCCTTTCTTAAAACTAAATTAATCCAATTGCACCGTTTTAACTCAATACATTTCTTACCAGCGTAAATAAATTTTGAAAGAGAGATTAAAAGTACTTTGCATAAAAGAGTCCAATCAGACAGAATTATTTTTTATGAATAAATGCATATTCCTGAATTCATTTGTGCATTCGTAAACCTCTTGAATATAGTTAGAAAGACATGCAACCATTAACATAATTTTAATAATCTTATAGAGAAATGTAATTAAAATTTAAAGAAGATTCTATATACTCTGTCTGCATTTTCAAAGATTATATTTTCAAATGATGTGTTAATAATTTAAATTAATGTCTGTTGAATCTTTGAATCAGCAATTTTTTTAATTTAATTTAAATATATATTGTAATTATTTTTTTTAAATTTAAATATTTATCTTCTCTTCTCTCACTCCTTTTTTAAAGGAGCCTAAGTCTAATTGATTTGGAAATACTTCAGTGAGCAGCTAGACATGACAGTGCAAAGGCCATGAATGGTTTTCGCTTATACATCAAATAATATTTAGTAAAATTATTCAAAGGACATATTTATATCTAAATTTCATAGGACAAGTAAATGTAATCGACATCGTAAAAGATAAAATATCCTTATAAACAAATCCGTAAAAGTCCGAAAAGCATTATCCCTCTTTGCTGACGTAGTTAAAAAAATCGAACTTGTTAAGAGAGCATTAGGCATGAATCCAACTAAATCTGGCCATTAGTCCGGCTTTATCTTCTAACATTCATGAACAGACGAATGGAAAGATTCATGATTGTGTCATAATAAACTATTTTTTGTGATCTAAATATAGATGGAATAAATCGCCCGCTTTCTAGTGCACATTTTGTGGAACGAACGATTCGTGTTCAATGCTGTTCTAATTGGCAAATGTTCGTAGAAAAATAACTCCGGTTACATAAAAGAATTGCGACTCTAAATACTGTTGAGAGTTTAAGCTTTGTCCTATGGAATATTATAAAGACACAGAAATATTTGCATACTTTAAATAAAACATTTTAGTAGTATACAAATTATTAATACATACTTATTCCATAATAAGGCATAATATTGGGTGAATAAGTTTATATATATAACAAGTTTTTTAGAAAAGTTTCGCTGTAGAATCGAATGTCCAGAGATTTAAAAATTACAGGAAAAAATGTTTCATTTCGTCAATGTTCGTTATAATATTATAATGTGATTCTGTCCATACTTTTGGATGTTTTTTTTACTACATTAATCCAGTTAAATGACATAAAAGTCAAATAATAAAAAAATGTTTTTTTCACATATAATGTAAGTGTAACCTATACTACAGTGACGTTATACGTAGGTATATATACGTCCGTAAGCTAACTAAATAAGTAGCTCAAAGGATTAAAATATTGTAAAAACAAAAATAATAAACAAAGGTTGTACAACCTTTTTGGGTCGGGGCCTCAGATTTCAGTGGTCAGCCTCCTGTACCTGACAGATGACGTCGATTTTTGGGTCTTAGGTAAGCCGGTTTTCTCACGACGTTTTCACCGTTATATAAAAGAGTTTATTGGTGCATAGCCGGAGGTTGAACCTACGACCTCAGCTCAGAGACGAGAGTCGCACGCTGAGAGCACTAGGGCAACAATGCTTTTATATAAATAACTGATTACCCAAGCAATCAGCGCGTTTTATAGTCAATAAGGACAATAAAGATAGTGTTGATAAAATATGGGCGGATAGAAACAAGGAAATACTATAGTATTTTAACGAAATAATGCTTTAGCTTACATAAAAATCCCATACTATGAAAGGCAAATTCTGTTTTGAAGATAAGTATTGAGATTTTGGGCTGTGATAGTAACGATAGGTACAGGTAGGGTTGATACGCTCTGATATGTGAATGAAAAATAAAATACTCACATGTATTTTTTATTAAAAATATATTTAAATTGAGAATCTAGAATGAAACATCTACCTTTTTACGATTGACATTGAAACTTTAAATTGTATGTGATAAGGAAAGTATCATTTCTTTTTAATGATTGTCATAAATTTATAAACTTAAGGAAAAAGACTAATCAATATCGATTTAGCATTTTTTGATAAATTGGTATCCCTGCATTTTTGATCGCCGCGTGAAAAGTCATCTATGACTTGGACTAACCAGATCAAGAATTCCGTAGAAGTTTTACAATGAGTGCAGAAACCTCTGATAGGCAACAATGCCGAAACGTCGTGAAGCGCATCTGCCCCTTCTAATACTACTACTACATAGCGATCGCGATTGCTCTGTCAAGAGTTTAACTGATAATGACAAGACACAATAATTATATTATACCCGAAAGAAAAGAGAATCGTTGCGAAATGCGATCAACAAATATTTCTAAATAATCTATAAGTACAGTATATGTTTCATAAATGGCAACTGGTAACTGGCAACCCTAGTAGGTCAAGCTTTAGCTGGTTGAATATAATTTACTGGTATTACATACTTGAGTTTTCACTATCAATATTCGAAAATGATTGAAACATAACGTCTATATAAAGGATTCAATTCTCTCTTCCCCAGTTTTTGACTTCGGCGGCGATTTCACGAATTCATGAATGAAGCTACTTTGTCGAACTTAAAGATAATGTTGAACACATTGTCTTTATAAGCATTTTTTTTCGCCGGCAACGAACTTGTGTATCCGCTGACAATATGAGTGTCTATGGGCGGCAGTATCACTTATCTAACTCGAACTAGCCGTACCAATGCCCCAACGAAGATTTTATGCTTACCCGTCGGTAAAAGGTAGCAAAATCTACTATTGTTTATAAATTTACAAGATTGATTTATTTCCAAATAAAACCCTATTGGGCCCATAATCCTTTTGGGCCTCAAATATGTGTTTCGAAATCATTTGCTTTTGATAATATCTCAAAGTCAAAATAACTCTATTCATATAGGTAAATAAATAAACTTATGAACGTCAGAAAATAAGTTAAATTGTAAATTTATATTTTCTAACAGTGCGCTAGTCGAGGGCGTAGAGCGGGAATGGACATCGGATCTGATTCATTTTACATACTAGATATACACAAATTTGAATTGGAAGTTTTTATTATCTCTCACTAGCATAAATTCACGTTAATAACTGCTGTTTATAAACAGATAATATAAACGTAAAAATAATTACAGCCTGCCCGCCTTTTTCTTACCGATTTCCTGTTTACTTTTACAAGCTTTGCGATATGATTACAGCTAAAAATAATTTCATTTGAGGGGCTCTAATGAAATAATTTTTCTGCTGTTCAGATTGTTGTTAAAGAAATGTTTATTGAATTTTGTCAAGCCCTATGAATATCAGCTTTATCAGGCTGTATTTAGGCTGAAACAAATATTTTCGATTATATTTATTATAAGCAAATGAGTTGTCTTCGGCCCCACTTCTTCACTTCAAATAGTAAATGTTAAGGCTATGGCTATAAATATAAGGCTTTAACAGTTTCGATATGACATAAATCTTTTGTTTACAACTGCAATTTTGCTTTGCCCGCTATCGTTTTAATACTTCCCTCGCGGAACAGGTTAACATTGTTATTTAGTATTCCTTAGAAAAGAAAAACTATATACTTTTTTCATACATTATAAACAAAAGTATTTTTTAATAAAATATCACTGTATCGATAAAAACATTGATTTGTATTATTATTTAATTTCAAATTCGATTCAGCAATAGTAGTCAGTTGAGAGATCCATTAAGAGGGACAATTCAATATTTTTAATATTATGTGCTGTAGCACTAATATATTAGCAGATTGTTTAAATATAATCTTTCCTTTAAATCTAGAATGCTCTAAGCGGGCGGCAATTAGACATATAATTAGATGATATACTAGGGACAATTTTGTGGAAATATTTTTTTTATAAAATAATATAAATTTAAGTATAAAGTAAAGTGTAAAGGATACTAAACGGCTAAATTGTTCCATATTAACTAAGCAATTGCAGTAATAACATTAAAAAAAAAGTGAGAAGCTTGGGCCGTAAATAAATACAGTCAAGATGACGGTAATGATCGTTGACAGACCAGGCAAACTTTTACGTAGAGACCTCAAAGACCTGGAAGTAGAAGTCGATTTATACGACCTCCGATCTTTTTTAAACAGGGAAGGGCGCTAACACAAAACTATTGCGAATATGGAAAGATGGCCCGAGTTTCTTTGGACTTGTAATAAGCAGAGGTCCGGATAAGCAAAGTTTGATCCCATACTTGCCAGACCGACCAAGTTAAGGTCCATACACGTCTTAGTGTAACACCGGATATTCTTAACACGATATTAAAATAATCTATCGAAGTATATTTTTACAATTTCGATTAATGTTTCGAGCAAATGCTTAGTTATGTTAATGCTCCAACTTCATTTTAACTAAGAATCTGAATAAAATATACCCTTTGTAAATTGCAAACAATACCATATAGAATGTTATATGAATTGATATGTATAATGTTAGAGAATTTCAGTAGCACAAAATATACTACTATATTGTCACGTAATTTCGCAGACTTTGGTATATTATTTTGTCTCAATGTAGGTTAGTTCAACAATGGCATAGCTCATTCTCTCTCTGCATACCTAAATCAATTTTCAGACATAGTCTTTCACAATCCCGAGGATTTACTCATTTGACACGACTCCAAGATTGTACATGGCATGCATTAAACGCAATCAATACAACATCTGTACATTATACGACCGTTCTATTTTGATATTTATGACCGCATAAATACGGGCGAATATCGCGTCTATGGTTTTACGAGTGCGGCTTTTTTCGCCTTCTGCAAGCTTAATGAGAGCTTATAAAATGCGACAAGAGATATAAACAACAATTTTATTATTCTTTTCACGTTGTCTATTAATCGCGCTTTATTTTATAAAAATGTTTTTATTTTTAAATTTTAAGTATAATCTTGATGGTCTTATATTTATGAATTTTTTCTCATTAAATTATAGATTTGTATATAGTTGGTAATTTACTTAATAAAAGATATTTGCCATACCATATATAGGTACATATATGTTTATAACGAAACTCAATGCACAGGTTTTAAAATGCAAACACATTGAAAAGGTCTTCGTTGTTTTACTCTGAAGTCGTGAGTTCAATTCATGACAAAACAATATTAAACAAGATGTACGATTGTGAACTATATACAAGTTACCTTAAAATCATCAAATAAACTTTTATTACTGATTAATCTTAGGTTAGAAATAAATTGTAATTTATTAGTTATTGGATATGGTTTCGTTATCAAGGGTCTCAAAACTTCTTTTTTATTCAGTTATTTTTAATTTATGATTATAATCTTACCCAGATGTACACAAAATCTAGGTTATTATATCTACATTAAATATGTTAGGAAGCTGCGTCAGTAAGATATAGTGAGGAAGATAGTGGATAAATGGTTTTAACAAAATTTATAACCTCGTAACTTTCCTATTTTCCACTAGTTTTATTTTAAAACCTAGACAATCACAAAGAGGTTTGTATCATCGTATTTTTCTATGAAACTGCGCTGCAACACGCAGTCTGGAATTTACTTTTTACTTTATAATATTTTTTAATTATAAATAACATGAGTGTCGGTACTACAACCCTTTTTGATCAAGACTGAAGGTTTCTGTATCTGTTTCATGAATATGTCAATCTAATAGGCAAGTAGATGATCAGCCTCCTGTGCCTAACACAAGCTGTCAAGTTTTTGGGTATAAGGCTTTTCAATATATTCCTTCAGCGTTCGTGCGAATGTTAAATACGCACATATAGAGAAAGTCCATTGGCCTACAATTGGGGATCGAACCTACGATCTTAGGGATAACAGTTGCACGCTAAAACCACTGGGCCAAAACTGTTTTAAATGATTACAGTTTTATGGTTCATAAACCAAACAAAGTATATTACATCACAGTTGTTTATTGGCAGTGGTACAGAAGTATGCAGCTTAAATGTTCATTCGTCTCAGTCTATATATTTATGAACAAACCGGTTGGACACTGTTGGTTAAGAAAACCACACTATACTAAAATAAAAATACATTAAAATCACATAAGATGGCACTTGACAAATACGATTTACCTAATCACTGCCTATTCGAAATAATAGCAACTGTCTTATAAAAACTGCTGTAAAATAAGCTTCATAAATATCTAAAAATAATTATTTGTATTGCCAAGTGCATAACACACGTAATAAGCTAAATTTATATGTATACTTTATATACAGATATGAAAATATATACCTACATAATACGTTTCGGTTGAATTCTAATTGTCACCCAACTTTTAAATACCATCTAAATAAAGCTAGATTCCGCCTTTAGAATTCCTGAAACGTCCAAGTTCATCTCCGACCGAGTAAAACGTTTGTCTAAGTTCATTAACACTTGGCAATCACCATTACCTGTACCTTTCCCGGATGAGACGTCAGCATGGCAAGTAGCCAGGTATCTGAGGACTTTTACACTGTGTACGTTTTACCAAAAAAAGAAAGAAATATTTCTGATTGATTTAGGAAAATTTTGTTGATTTTCTTTGTAACAACGTATACATATAATATGGTAAGTCACATAGTAACATAAAACCTATACATGCAAATACTTAATACTAATATCGGAATACGAATATTTCTAATGTCCACAATGTCTAGCACTATATGCCGATACATCGTGCACCAATCGAACCAGGGACAGGACTGAGATCAAAAAAATTGAGTAACACCAAATTTAAAAGGCCTTGAACGCGCAAGTATTCTGGCGAGCGAAGTGTTTATGTCTCGTCTCCTCATTTTTACTTTATCCGGCATAAAAATATCACAATAAAATACACAAATAATATTCACGTTAAAGTACCGTATTTGCGTTCGTACCAAGAATAGCGACTCTATTCACAAAATGAAATCTCCTATATTAATATTGCAGTGATGCATTAGCTTATACTCCGCAGTGCAGCGGTAAATTCAATTTACTTTGTGCCCTCCAGGTCGAAAGATTATCTTGCATTGTAAGAATTGCAAGTACAAGAATTTTTAATGTGTTTTTTAATCTGACGTTTAAGTTACACGGTACTCTTTGTAAAGCTTTTAAGAGACTAAAATTCAACGATGTTATTGTAAGATAACAATAATATTTGTATTGCAATCTTAAAAAATAGATATATTGTTACCTGAGCCTTTAGACCCTGTTGAAAAGTTATTATATCCAAGCCCCAATTGTTAAAGTAACTAAGAATTCTTAAGTAATAATTTACCTATCGCAAACGAATTTGTATGGGAATTTTCTCACGCTTCGCCACGTGTCCATTTTCATTTGGTTTTGGGAATTTTCTCACAAATTTGAGTTGATTTTTTTAAAGATGTTGATAAAGTAGTGTTACGTTTTGTATTTTTTTATTGAGATTAGATTTATCTCTAGATCATTTGGAAGAAACTGCTTGCAGCAGTTAGATCGGACATTTACATTCTTCGTCTCTTTAATTTAATTCTCCTGTTCTGAGATATTGTGACGTATATGTAGTATCATTATTATTACTAACTAGCCTGCCCCCACAAACTTTGTTTCGCCTTAATATTATTTTTAACTTAGCCTACCTTATTGCATACCAACACGGAGTATTTTGCAATGCTATGCCATAGACCCTATTAAAGAAAAACCTAAGTTACTCTAATCTGTCCAGCCGTCTTCGACTTGCGCTAAATACTTTGCAATTCATCTTCTCTATAATTAAAATACACTTACTTTTTTCAATATTTATCTATTTTAACATTATCTAAATGTTTCAGTTAACTGGAACACAATTTAACCATAACATGCCTGTATACCGTGTATATTTGCAAATATCAACGGATTTAACTAATTAAAACATGTCATGATAAGAATTTAGGAAAGTAGGACATTCTAACATTAACTAAACTCGCGAAATTATTATCATAGATTATTTAGAAAATTTAAAGTATTTTTAAAATTCTATGTTTGTGAAACAACTGTTTATTGTGAACTCTTATTTCAAGAAAAACACCAAAAATAAATGGACATAGTTATCACCAGATACTCGAACCGCTAATGAAATAGACTTTTTTATTATTAAAAGACCCTATCATCATACCGTCGAAAATATAGATATAATTAATACCACCCACCCAACAGACCATCGTATGGTTCGGGCAACAGTGAAAATTTCAGCAAAAATTAAAAGTAGAAAACAATTTAAAGGCAGACAATCAGGACTGAACCCACTAGAACAAGAAACACTTAAGAATATTTTTTCGGTTCAACACACTGAAAAATCTATGAATATCCAAGAACAATATAATAATATTATACATCGAATTAAAACCAGTGTCGAAAAGTTACCAACAATACCAGGGATAAAGAGAAATAACTAAATTATAACTGAAAAAATAAGAGATATGATAAATGAATATGCCGCGCCTGGCCCGCGACAGACGCGAGTGGAACCGGAAGGAGGAGGCCTATGTCCAACGGTGGACAAACCAAAACTTAACTGAATGACGTTTTATCATCCCTAAATTGTTAAGTTTTTTGGAAATAAAGGCTATTATTATTATTATTATTATGTTTGTGAATTTACACTGCTTGCGCATGCCTTATTATGCAGTATGCGGCGTCCATGCGTCGGGTTGTCTATAAAATATGGCGAGGGGCCGATGGCTGGCCATGCGTCATACTCGTGAACGGGTGCTACATGTGGTGATGTGTATGCGCGTACTTGAATTCGTGTTTGCGGTGATATTAGATGTTTCTACTACGTATTTGTTTGTGTACGTGTGTATGTATGTAGTATGTAGGTGCGTGCTCCTATTTCACCATGCCTCCTGCTGATAGAGGACAAATCATTGTTTTTAATTTATTGTATTATTCTTGGTCACTCAAGATGTCATATGGAACATGGTGTGATTGAATGCTTGCAGCTTTTTACAAACGTTGCGTAAAAGAAAAAACTTGGCGATTAAAAGAGTTGCGGAGAGTTTATTGCCAGTTCTTAATAAATTATTTTTGTTTGTTTGTTTAGTAAAAAATAGTTACCGGGCAGTAGTGGCTTTATCGTGCAATTGATCCCTGGGTTCGTACGGACTCGTACCGTGAAAACTTTTTTATCCTCTCATACTGAGAATGTCAATTGTCACTTTGACATAAGCCATTTGAGGACTGGTGGATCAAAGTGAAAGCAAGACTGATAAGTCTTACTTTTGCTTATGCTGCGGTGTCCCGCATATTTGGCTTTGTATTGCTTCTCTACATGTGATGTCACATATACAACGCACACACTAGTCTTCCCCAAATGCATGCCAGGGACGTTAATAAACTTCCTTATACGTCCTGTAACGTTTATGTAGAGGGTAGAGAGAGATTTTTAGACAAGTACCTACCTAACGAAAACGAGCATTTAAATTTGTTTGCGTTCGTGATATATTTTGACTATACTCATTTTTTTATATTTTGGAATGTAAATTTAAATCTGCATTTTAATTAAATAGCATAGCATTTTTATAAAATCCCCTCTTCACTATAATTATTTATTATTAACTAGCTGGCCTGGCTATCTTCGTTTCGCCTAACTGTCTAATAATATCGTCTTAACTTTAGTCTTTAATCTTGACTTAGAATTTCATAAAGGATTACATTAATATAACTCTGTTTTTCAAAATACAGAAATGATTTATTGCTTGCCATTGCAAAAGAAGAAAGGCAGTTTTACACATTAGAGCTGTTCTCTCTAGCGCCAATATTGCAATACTGCTTGTTAAATCACTTTCTGATACCCAACATTTTTGATGAGATAACACATGTCTTCGATCAATATCATAACTTGGCTATGCACCTCAAATTCGGAATTTCTTGAACTGCCACGAATTCGTTGTAAAATGATGCGTAGTTTTGTCAACAGATGGCACCACATGCTGTTTGCATTCATAAAATTAATTAATTATTCGACATTTTTCTGCTATTCGGAGCAGAGAATAATCCACCAAAAAAGACATCTACTACGACTACTAGACTAACATCGGTGCAGCCGATCTTGAGTTATAAGTGGTGTAACTAACATGACTTTGTTTAATATATTTAGATGTATCACAGTTTGAAGTAAACATTTTTTTAATTAAAATTCCAACTTTAAAAATCGTGCAAATGTATTTTCAATATCTGCATATTCCATGAATTTTTTATTTGACCGCGAGACGCATTGCCTATTTGCGATGTCATAAAATAACAGCTAAATGTTAGTAGATTTATATTTTTTTAAAGCAACAGTCTATGGTATACGAAAGCCTTTTATCTGTTGACATGAAAAATAAAGGTAGATAAGAGCTGTTTTTAATAATATTATAGGTAAACCGAAACGTCCGTACTTCTTAATTAATTTCATAAAAAGAAGATTGTTTTTAGGAAACTTTAGAGAAGATTTTATTTATAACCAATACACGTAAAAACACATCTTGTGTATTTTTAAACGATTTTTTTATAAATAATAATTTTGACTTCAACTATATTGATCTATTGCCTTTACTGATAAAAGTAAATCAGTCTTATTCTAAGAGCAGTGTTCGTGTGTAAGAAGTATGTGCCTACGCGTGTGACTCTCTTCATCAGGGATGTTAGGTAAACCAACGGACTTTCTGTCTATATGTGATTTACTCGTGCGGTGAAGAAAAACATCAAATTTCACTTTGTGTGTCAGGCACAGTTGACCACCTATTAAAAAGAGAATGATCACGAAACAGATACGCTGAAGATGCTAAGGCCCAGGATTAAAAGTTTGTAGCGCCACTCGTCACTCTTGTAACTAAAGTAATCTTTCGTCTCTTTCTGTTAAATTGTACTCACGCTGCCTTGGAAAGGTAAATGGTAATTTTAGTAAAAATAGAGTAATAAGACTGTCTTTTTTTATTTTAATGTTAAACGAAAAGATATTATGTGTTTCATCCAAGATTTAAGAATATTTTTAGTACTGCCCATTTGTATTATGCAGCGTATCAGCTAACTACATTAAAAATGCCCAAGTAATATTTGTCTCCTGTATATACACTTCTTATACGATTTACATTTGAGATTCTGATCTTCATACACACCTGGCTGACGTTGACCGCATACGTCATTGTTACGTGTTTCATTGAGAATCGTAATTGTTTACGTATTCTATATATTAGGTACTGCTTTTGACGCAATCGAGGGTGATAATCAGGGTGCTTCAAATGCCCAAGGTTTTTGACATATAGGAGTAATACTCAGGGCTGTCTCGTCTTGTCTCGCCACGTTTTATTTTGACGATGAGCTTACTCAGCCCAAACTAAATGGACATTAAGCACAAGAGTTCACAGAAGAAGATATAAGAGACATTTACACGAAACAGAACACTTTTCATTGTTGTCAAAATAAACATATGTTGTGTCGTCCTCCACCATGTATGGTTTACAGCGAGAACGTCAGTGATTTGATTCTAAGCAAATCTGTTTCGGTGTGGTAAGCAGATAAGCCTGCTTACCTTTTATTTATATAATAGAATGAAACATATAGTGTAGTGTCCTCATGCCGAGATTGAAGGACCATGGGACAATGTGCCTTAATAATTTAGTTAAGTGCCTGTAAACCTTTTAATATAAACGTCTGTTAATAATTAACGTATAAAATAGTACATTAAATTCTCGGCTCTTGGCACGGGAACAAATATGCAAATGGTTTGAATATTCCACTATAATTTTGATATGTGGTTGGAATAATTTGTCAATACATAATTACATGAATTATTTAATGTTAGGAAATTATATAAACACGTTTTCAGGACTCGTGAGCATATATCCAAGAAACTTATATTAAGCACTTGCATAATAACGGAAAAACTAAAAAAGTTCATATAAAATTCAATATATTGAATAATGAAACGTCAACCGGACCTTCGTTAATATTTAGCAGTAATGTAAATAATAAATAGCCCGCTTTTGATATCTTTAAATCAGCAAATAATCTTTGATCGCTAAGACTAGGTATTATCTAGAGAAGAAATGTATATATATGGATAGTAATGGTACAATCTATATTGCTAAAATGTGGTTGTAATTATAGATATAATATTGCAGTATATCAATTATACTGCAATGTTTGTTACAAACAATTATTAAAGTAGGTTTTAGAATATTTATTATGTATATTATAAGATCTACACACTAGTTGATAGACACTTCATTAATGACTTGATTCACTATAATTCACTTCAATGATTTTATGTATAACTTCTAACTTATACCAAGGAATATGGATATGGATAAATCATTATTAATATCGATTTATATGATTCCAAAGTGTCTCTAGATCACCTAAGGGTTTGGTAAATTATTTAAAAATAGATTCATATAATAAATTTGTTTATTATTAAATCTTTTTTATATTATGGTGAAGTTATGTAAATCCCGTAAGTATGAAGAGAATTCAGACGTTTCAGGATGCAAAAGTTTAGCATAGAACCCGCGATAAACTAATATTGTTTTTTTTTTTAAATATAAAGTAATGAATCTCATAGTCATAACCCCCGATTATAATCCCTTTTAATAGCGTCATTAACTGCATAATAGTCATAGGCATAAACAAAAATAGTCTTGACCTTGAACGGTATATTAAAGCTGCATACTCTGTGTACAATAATACAAAGCGAATAGATATTCTAATATTTACTCTTTCGATATTTTAAAAATTATAGTAAAAACACAATATTTTCTACAAAAATTATCTCCTATACCTTATAAAAGTATTATTAAAATTTCGGATGTCGGCAGAAACTTGCCTTATAATCTATGCGCACTTGAAACTTTTTTCTCTTGTTGAACTATTAAGAACGATTGAGCAGTGTTGCTTAGTGGCTTCAACATGCTACTTTCATCCTTAAGGTCGTAGTTTCGATCTGCTGTGCACCAATTGACTTTCCGTCTATGTGCGCATTTGACATTCGCTCAATCGGTGAAGGAAAAGATAGTGAGGAAACTGGCTAGCCTTAGACCCAATAAGTCGACGTCGTGTGTCAGGCACAAGGAGGCTCATCTACTCCTACTCCGCCTTGCCTAATAAGTGATGAAACAGATACATTAATCTGAGACCTAACTTTAAAAAGGCTGTACTGTACAACGGTATATTTTTATATAAATAATGATGCCTAATGAGGCACGCGTATGGTGCGAGGTAACAATTACATATAAATTATTTTACCATATAAAGTTTAAGTTTAAAAGTTAAACATTACTCAGTATTAAATTGTATATTTTAGTGTGTAAACACGGGGCGTGTAAATCATACTAGCTTATGTTTCATTTAAATTTGGCAACCGAACTCGCGGAAACTCGCCAATTTAGTTATTTTAATATTGGTAATATCAGTTAATGTTCTTATTTTCTATGTCAGTATTGAAATAATAGGCGAGATATTATCTTTAAATTATTTTTATTACTAGTTTTTTTATAAATGTATAGCGAAAAAATAGATATATGTATATTAAATTTATATATATTTAATTTTTGAATATGTTAAGCCATTTGCCTACTAAAATAGCAGTTATCTATAATTTCAAATTGTAATTTAAAAGTACATCCGGTAAATGTAACCAGTAAACCCTAGATATTCGATTTTGAAAACAATATGATTTTTAGTTAACAAACTTTTACCGCGATTTTTTAAGTGAAAATTTCAAACAGATATATCACAATTTCCAAAGCCACTTCACAAATAATTTTATATGTATTTATAAATTTCTTCTTTAATTTTGTACAGAGTTGCAATCTTCACCTCCACGAAAATCTTATTTAAAACGTATTTATCTCGTTAGACTATATATCACTGCAAAACCGCGTGACGATATTACGAATACTTTTTACACAAAATGTTCGTCAAACGATCACTCCAGCGTCATAGCGATAAGTCTTTCAAATGTATCCAGTGTATTTTTAAAGAATTTATAGCTTACACAAACTGTCTCCAGAATCTCGGATATCAGAGCGAGGCCATTCAAAATAATAAATTAAAATACACTGCATTTATGTTGCGACAAGACGAAGAAAATTGCAAAACATCTTCGGTCTGCGCCCACGCATTTATAAAAATATATCTATCTCAACGTATATTTGTTTTATTACGTCATTGTGTGAAATTTATTAATTGTGGTTAATTGTGTTTATAGTATCTAGTCTAATCTGTCTGTATGTTTATTATTGTACGCAATTCGTTCTTTCAATAATGAGCAATTGCTTAACATTGAATATTATTAATGTAGACAGTTTTCAATTTAGGATTTTACAAACCGAAAGGAGAAATTAATGTTTGTAACGTACTTAAAATACTCGACTGGGTTTCACTTATTATTTCAATTATAACCTAAATAAATTAAGTTCCCGTGCGTTAATGTATAACTTTAATGAAATTTATGCCAGTTCGATGCAGGCAAGGTTTTAACTACACTACGTATATGTTCTCCTATATCATTAATACTATTTTAACATTGTCTCTTTCCCGCATGTGCTAAAAAAGGAGATAGAAAATGTGCAAAAAGGTTTTGACGTCACGTAATTCACTGTGCCATAAGAAATTCTATCAGCAACAAGTAAAAAATACGATTAATCTTCTTTACCTTTACTATTAGATATCATACTCTACTAACAGGGTAACTCACACTCCAAGTTTGCGATTCTCCAGACACCTCACTAAATTATAACTCGGAGAACTTTAAAGTTCACGGTAGAGCTACAGAACTTTTTCTAAATTAAAATTAATTAATGAACAATATATTTACTTGACATATAAATGACTTTTCTTCTTAGCAGTAATTAGGGACGATGCTTCTGTTCGGTAACAGCGGTTACATCGCGGGTGTCGCGTTGACTGATGTTTTATCTACCGCAGATGGTTTGTGTATAAAAGTTAGTATAAGTGATAATGACATTGAGGTGAGAACAGGTACGAACCTGGCAGTTGTGTATTGTTGCCTGCGCGCACCGCACGCTTCAAGCCCTCCAAACGAAACTAACTTCTGGAACGCTAACGCCGCCGCGTTTATTTTTAACCGAATTATAATTTTATTGTTTGAGCGAAATAGCAAAGGCGACTTGCGTTCGCGCCGGACGTACTTTAAATGAATCCGAGGATCCCTAACATTCGGGTTATTATTTTTGGAGTTATATGAGATTTTTGTGACGTTTTTTTATTTATTTCTAAATAAACACAGGAAATTTTAACCTTTTCATACATTGTTATAAGGGTTATATGGCAAGATTGCAAGAGTTTATTTTGGTAAAGTCTACACGGGCAAAAGATTATACGTGTCATATAACTTTTAAATTGTTTTGACGGAGTTTTTGCAATTGACACTGATTAAGAACGAAAGCGAATAAAAACAACATTTTTACACACGTTCTATAAGTTATATACATACAATAGACAAATTCATTCTTGATATTAAACTTCAAACCTAGCCTTGTATCATTTAATATGTTATAAAAACTTGACGATAACTTAGATAACTACGCATTTAGTTTTGAACAAAAATCGTTAATTACAGCTGATCGAAAAATGTTTTTATTAAATTATATATTTTTAATAAATAAATCAGTGGCGCAAGAAGCTCTAGGTTTTGGCCTCAGATTTCTGAATCTGATTCTTGATCATTTTTAAATCTAATAGGCAAGTAGGTAATCAGCCTCCAGTGCCTGACACTCATCGTCGACTTTTTGGGTCTAAGATATGTCGGTTTCCTCACGATGTTTTCCTTCACCGGTCGAGCATATGTTAAATGCGCACATAGAAAGAATGTCCATTGGTGCACAGCCCGGGATCGAATCTACGACCTCATGTATGAGAGTCGCAAATTATGTATTTAATATGTTATATATATTAGAAGCCCCATCACATAGATTAGGTTAGTAATTTGTTAATAATAGCTTAAAATTACGTAAATATACTGGTATGTTTCTCATTACTAGCAGTGATCGTAACTCATACGTATGAAATTTTTGGACATTCCCGACGCACCCCGAATGAACCAAACGCCTTATAATATTTTCTATTTCAATTTCCAAGCATGTCGTATAGTTAAATCGTGGCACGTCAGCTTTGTCACCGGCAGAAATATAGCCATGGTGAAGCAGGGGTAAAGTGTCACGAGCACGCTCGCTATTAATTTCAGTTTTTCCATAAGGAAAATATTTAGCTTTTCTCGAGGCCTTGGCAAATGGGAAGTGCTTAGCAAAAATCTTGTAATGTAGTATATTTCCTCGACAATAAAATGATAAAAACATTGTTATTACTGCTTTGTTGGAGCATATTTATTGTTACAAAAAGCTACAACTATATACATATATGAGAGCTTTAGATAGGCTGTCTCTTTTAGTAGTATATATATATATATATATATATATAAAGCTCTCATATATGTATTTACAAAAATTCTATCGAACAGAACTGCAGGATACATTTCTTTTGATGTTGTTAGTTCTAACTAAACTAAGCCGAACTATCATGTTAAAAACATCTCACCTTTTACGAACTTATTAACGTTCAGACGCCGGCGCATAATCGAATCTCATCTTTCATATTGAGTTTACGCTCCCCACAAATTGCAAGGAACTTCATTAAATTTGTAACACTATAGTTCATAACGATATTCTATGTTAACATAGAATTTAACATTATTTTCCTTTCGTTAACTGAAACGAATGGAGTCTCTTCTTAAGTAATCGCTCATAGTAAAGACTAAAAATGACTCGTTTAAATTCCAATGACTTTTTATTCGTTATTACTTATTACTAAGACATACTTTGTAATGTAAAGTATTAATAATTGTTCCAGATGGACATACAAAAGTACGGTGACTGCGCGGTAAACCTGGATGGAGATAGCAAAAATAGCAAATTTTTAATGCCTTGGAGGAGTCCGTCCATATAAAAATAATAGAATATACTAACTGTTAATATCTTGTGTTTTATTTAATAAAATTAAGCTATATTTTTATTTGACGATCCGTAGAACCACTGCTGATAGACGGCTACAAAGTCATGCTCGCGAGGATTTATAATTATTTTGTTTTCTAAATATGTTATCTATGGCCATAAAATCACATGCAATAGACAACAATCCTTCTAGTTACAGTTGGCTTGGAAAACTACAGCGCTTACAATATATTGATTTGATTTGACCGATTAATTTATGCATAGGAATGAATAAAAATGTGCCCTATATGTTTCATATACAATATTAAAGTTTCCACGATATTTTTTTTATTCTTTGAATTTTTTTTAAATCATTGTGATAGGACGAACTTGTTAATCTATACTTATGTTTTCCAATCCTACCAACAATTTGGAAGGTTTTTGACAGCCCTAACCATTATTCAAAGATATGCTATCCAGAAGAAATATCCCATTAATATAGAATTAATATTCCTAAGATAATTAAACTTGTATAAAAATACATTTATATTAATCAAATAGTTACGCGGCATTGAAATAATTGTACTTTATTTTTAATTAACAACAATTTTACGGTAAAACTTTTAATAATATATTTCAAGATAAAAATACAGATGAACTAAAATTTAGTTATTTAATTTAATACGAAAAACAATATTGATTTTCAATGTTTTTTTGTATTAAAAACTAAGAAAGACTCATCGGTAAATGACTTTTCTTTTGAATAAGTTATGTTGAGAAAACGAGCATTTAATTCAACATTTCCGTAATATAATTTATTTCATAAATTTTAAAACTTTCGTAATTAGGGTAGTTTAATCCCGTAACACAGATTGTTTTTCTTATAACTCCAGTTAAAATATGATGTCAAGAACAACATTCCAGCGAACAATTACGCATTGAAAATTTATTTCTGTTGATGATCGTTAGCGCATCGTATTCTTAGCCTACAAAACTGATCCGCTGTAATAAAACTAAAATAGGCCTTTATGAAGGACTTTTATAAACTGTATTATATGACACAATTTCAATGAAATTCTCAGTTCTGTGATACACGCGTTCATTGCATTGGAATGACACACCCAAGTACACTTTCCTTATTAATTACATTTTAATGAAACAAATTCAATCACTTGGAAAACAGTCTAATACAGGATTTTGTAATGAAAGGCAAATATATTCGAGCACTCGTTCATAAATTTAAATGTGGCAACGATGATAAGTGTTTTATATAGTACAGTAGGAAACAGTAAAATCTAACCAAGTGATATATCCTAAGATAAACAAGGCTCTTTCTGGTTTCTCAAGGAGATATGTCTCGATGGGTGCTAGCGAGGTGCAGGTATGGTGGATCAAGTAGGTACATTGGAGAGTTAAAATGTAAGTCGCATGCACTTAATATGTAGATATTGATAACTGGCTTGACTCACAGCTCATCTTGATACGTGAACTAGTTTGAAATGCTGACCCATAGAAACCTTAACATCGAAGACTCTCATGTAGGGATTTAGAGCAATGCGCTTCAAAAGGGTCCCTGTAAGTACTGGACTCGATCTCCCCAGCTCAACTTATTAGTCTAAGAGGCTGGGCTGGGAATAAAACTTAGTATGCCCAGTGTCATACCAGACTAACGATAACTGTCAGGTTGGCGTATCGCTTAGCAGACATGACTCCCAAATTACTGCCCTGCCGAAGGCGATTGTTGGTGAAGAGGATTAAGAGGAAAAGGGTGCCCTGAAGTGAGTGAGTTTTGTTTCTTTAAAAAAAAATGTATCTTTTTAAGCTATACAAGACTTTTAACTATAATATTATAACTATATATTAGTACATATTGCAAAGTAAAAAGTTTGTCCATTTTATTTTGTTTACGCTAACTCAAAGTCGTGATCCGAAAGTATTCCCAAAAGTCGATCGATGTCCTCCTAAAAGCCTTTTTTAATACCATCAAACAATAACTTTTTGCGAAACAAGATTCTTAAAGGCTCGTTATCTTCACCGAAAACTTTTAAAAATACAAACTTTATATCGTTTCCAACCACAACTTTATCCACTCTTAAATCACTTTCCTTTAATATTCTTGCATGCTAGCATTTGCTCATGGCTGCTTTTGTTTGCAATGTATTTCAAATTTAAAATAAATAGTCTAAATACGTATTGAGTCGCATGTTTTTAATTAATAGGTTAAAAAGGATTTAAGTTTATTTTGTGGGGAAGGGGTCATAGAAAATGTCTAATGTGAGTATGAATATAAGCTAATTTTGATCACGTCGTCGACTTGTGTCAAAAGATCTGGGTGATTCCAAAAGGAGCTGCAACGGAGCACATACGTAAATTTTGGGACGAAAAGACAGAATTTTAAGATGCAAAGTGCATCCGGACTAATTTCAAGGTTCAGCAGAATTTTGAAAGTTAGTAATAGAATTATTAATATATTCAAAAATAGATTAATCAAAAATTAGAACCTAAAAGGTAAAGGGAATTATTAACTATTTTAATATTTGGAGCCAAAATATGAAATTTTTGTTTTACTGTCGTTATTTATGAAAAGTTCGCATTTGCTGAGGTTAAGCTCCAAACTAATGGCTTCAAATTTAGTTTTTTATACATTTTTGTGTTTTCCAGCATAACAATATTACAAAATCCTCATATCAATAATAAAACATATTAGAGCACCTCAACAAATGGCCTATCCAACACAAATTCAATTGAAATCAGTTCTCAAATAAACGCATTTAACCAACAAAACAAATACCTTCGGTTTAATAATTAGTATAGCATTGCTTTGTTAGAATTATATGTTTTTTCTGAAATTAATAAAAATTAGGAACAGTTCACACCCCAAAAATTAGGAACAGTTAGGAAATAATAATAGATGTTATTAGAAACTTTTTATGAATACATTAAATAATCAGAGACCCAAGTAATATGCGTTACTTGCTGCAAAAATTCGAAGTTAGACAGGCACTGAAAACCACAATCAGTTCTCATCCAAGCCATCGAACTGTAGATTAAGTTCTATCAACGTCTGTCATTGTGAAAGGATTCTCATGTTAACTTATTATTTTTGAACGAAACAACATCGATCACTGTCTGCTAAAATACACGGATCACCAGTTCCGTAGGTTTGTAACGCAAATAAGAACTGTCTATTACATTTCCTGATATTTGGACGTTTGGGTGTTTTACTGGGAAATTTTATGTACAGACAAATGCGGTCTATGATTAACAGTGCTAGATAAAAAAAAATATTTTAAATTAAATGTAATTTATTATCCCAAAAGGCGAGTAATCTACTTTGTGTACCATACATTTTGTAAGTGATATAATATATCTCTATTGTTATAGAGAAAATTAAAACGAATTTCTGTCAGTGCGGTCGAGCTTTATGAATATTTCATTCGTTGATAACATAAGTAAACAAATTCCAAAAGGATCTCATAGTATAGATCTAAGTCTTTCTCCTGGCTCTTATTTGAAAAAATCCTTAAAATACAACAATAAAGGCACAGCGTATTAGTGATGAGGAAGGAAATGGTTTCGAAACATTCGTTGTGAATGCTTAATATTCTCATTTCCTACTCTTTGATTACGGGAAAGACGAACCATTGTGTTCAGCTTTTTGAGAAGGAATACATTAAATGAAACTCAAAAGTTGGAATTCTTGGCAGTGTTCGAAATGTTCATTAAATTGAGCCTTGTGTTAAGTTATTTAAATCAAATCAACAATTAATAATGAATTATTTTTTGTTTGCTGTGATACTCAGATTATTCAATAATAAGTTGCAATAAAGGTGTACAAATGATCAATTAAATTTTACAAAAAAAAAAAATGTTTAGAAAAAAATTACGATTTTCTATTGCTAAGATTAAAATTTTTTTTAGATTTGATTAATTTTGTTGGGAATTTGTGTTCTATTAACTTATGTAAGGCATTTAGTATTTAGCGCATCGAGATGTGTGTATTTTATTTAAGGTTTTTATTTGTTTTCATGATCACACAACATTTTTTTAGTATACCACACAAAACAAAATATTTGGTCTACGGTGTGTCCTGAGACACGAAGACCTCTTCGAGCTCTCTCCACTTGTTTCTTTATCAAACAATTCTAGGCCCAGCCATGTGGTTTGAAAATCATCCCTCCATAGCCTGACCTGTCTACTTCTTTTTCCTTTCCGACTTTGTGGCAAGCAATCCGTTGTCTAATCCATTTCCACCACCATTTCAATACATCCTTACATACTATACTATATAGCTACTGCACAAACTAATGACTTAGGAATTGAATTTCTCAGGAATATATTAAAATAAACTTTATAAACTGAATTTAAAATAATCATATCACAATTAAATTAGTGTTTTAAACAGGTTTAATTTAACCTCGTGCCTTACTACAATACTGCACACGCTTCAGTGAACATTTTGTATCGAGCAAGTAGGCACAATGTGCTTTCCAAACAGAATCATAGAAGCCAACAAGAAGCAGATATTTAGTGGAATTTTATGGTATTTTCGTAGATAAATTAGTTACATTTTATCATCAAGGTCGACGCGAAGTCGTGATGTAAAAGCGCGCGTATTCTTGGCGTCATTGCGTAACTTTCACAAATTTCCCGCAACAATTTATATTTCCGTTTCTAATATCTTTCACTGACTGAAAGAAAATGTTTTAATAATCACACATAAGCAACATAAAATTTTATACGTTAGTTTAAATAAGATCTTAATTTTAAGTCTGGCCTAAGTAACGCAGGATCGAGAGAGAACGACCTGATGCTTCTGAACACAAGCAATTGGCGGGAGTAATTGAATGGTAATTTTGACGTGCGTTTACAATATTCAGATCGGAATATGTAGAAGAAAAAGTATATCTATATTAGCTCAAAGTCGAACTCTGACATGATATTACATAAGTTATACTACCTTCAATTTTGTTCCCTTTGGAATATAAACTTTTGGGCCGTGGTGTTTAAATGCACAGACGCTAATTAAAGATTTAACTTTTCGCCTGGTAGATAGTACCGGTGACCCCAAAGCTGGTGTTTTCCTTGCTCAACGAATAACTATCACAATACAGCTAGTAAATGCTGCCAGTGTTAAAGAGCTACAGGGACCAAAACTTTTTAAATTTGTTTTAATTTTCTTTTTATAAAATTTTAACTATTTTCATTTGTACTATTTTTTTAACAATATTGTAAATGAACATTTGACTGTTACGTTTAGGTTTCAATAAATGAAAGATATTCATTCATTCAGAGTTTAAGGATAGCATCAATATTAACTATAGTTAGTTCTATATACCATAATATACGAAAGCAACAAGCAACGTTGCCAACACGAGACTACGTGGATTAACCGCCCAACTATAGCGTGGGCGGCGTTCAAATGCTATTAATTTATTAAGAAAATTATAAACTAGTGCTAATTAAATATGGATTTGGAAATGTTTTCTAAATATAAAATTACTATGGTAAGAATAATTCCGTACAAGTAGGCACTACTAATTTCCGGAACCAAAGGTGTGTCTACTGATAATTTCTCTTTAAACCCACTAGGTCATTGACCTAGGGGTCTCGTCAAGACGGCTTAACAGTAGTGTATGTAGAAAGTCGAAAACTAAATGTGTATGAAAATGACAGCTGTAGTTGGTACCAACTGTCGACACTAGCTGTCATTAGTCGTGCTGTATTAAAGAAAATTTTAGCTTGAACTCCGCTCTGTATGTTACGGGTTATTAAATCACACGGTAAAAGGATCTTAAGTCTAGAAACACAGCACTCAGCTAATAATAAGAACGTTTAGTATTAACAATACGAAACTAACCATATTTCTAACATAAATATTAATAGAAGCGCGAATGCCAATAATACAATATATTGTTTACAGTCGGCCAGAGTCAATTGAATGAAATCGATTTAATTTTAAACTAGTCAGGACTTATTTTAACACGATTAATTAGGTAACGAATATTCAAATTTCATAGTTAACAGGATTTTGTTTAGTTTAATAGAATTAATTTACCACCAGATCAGCACCATATTGCAGATACAAGTATTTTTATATGTTATAGGTACAATTTTTAAATAGATTTACAGAGCCGTTCCACAACTGCGCGTTTTTCTAGGCAGTTTTTGCCGCGCACCACCACTTTGTGGAACCAGCTGCCGACTGAAGTATTTCCGAACCAATTCGACTTAGGGTCCTTCATGAAAAGAGCGTACCAATTCTTAAAAGGTCGGCAACGCACTCGCGAGCCCTCTGGCATTGAGAGTGTCTATGGGCGGCGGTATCACTTAACATCAGGTGAGCCTCTTGCCCGTTTGACCCCGTTCTATTAAAAAAAAAAGGAGACAAAAACCTATAATATTTTCATATTAAAAATGATACTACGTATATTTTTTTCATTTTCCTGGATAATAACTCTGCTGGTTGTGGTTTGTATAGGATTATGCATGCTTGAGATTATCTATACACTACAGTTTTAATAGAGAAAGACTACTGTATGTTTCGAATTTAGTATGAAAGTTTTATCATGATAAAACAGTTAAATGATTAAGTTCACGAAACATAACTGTCTTATTAATAAACTATCGTAACTTTTCGAAAATAAATAAACAAAGTATACTGATTCGAGACGATTCAAGACATGCCGTTCATCACGACAATTGACGAATTGGTAGTTAAGCTTTCATATAAAGAGAAAATGAATTCAATAAATACTGAAATTTCTGGGCAATATAGGACCTACTTACATTCTTTCAGACTATACGTCTACTACAGTACGCATGAGAGAAGAGCAGTGCAATCGTGCCTCTGAACCCTGGCTGTGCAATATATTGTACTTTATACTTGTATATGCATAGCGGCAGAGAAGACTGGTCACATCTTGCATAGAAAAATATAAAAAAAAAAACAATTGCAATCTAAGGCTAAACACTTGAAATTGACTGGTCCCGTGTAGCGGTTCTGCATTATTATTAGCGGTCCGGTATTTCTCATCAGGAAATCATTGTATAGTCTGATGTAAATACTATCTTGCCATTTGGAAGGAATTCCAATGTTCCCGAAAGAAATCTACGTAATTCACACGTCTTCACACTTTTCACAAGTTTAGGATGCGGGACACGGGGAAACCATTTTTTTCATGATTTAATAAAGTAGCTGGCATGTCACAATAAATATGGTCGGTTATTCTTGTTTAAAACGTAGAACGCCATGTGCATGTGGCGTTTAACGCCTTATTTTATTTTTTATTTTTTTTAATGAAGAATATCGTTTTTTCGTTTCACTATTATGAAATGCTGAGTAAATAATTGATAAATGAATGAGCTCTTATTGTTAATTAAGTGATTCAATTGTTTTTTTTTTAATAAAACCCATGGACTGCCGGCAGCTGAATCCACATTTATTATAGAACAGGGCAAACGGGCAGGAGGTTTACCTGATGTTAAGTGATAACACTCAATGCCGGAAGGCTCTCGAGTGTGTTGCCGGCCTTTTAAGAAAAAAGTCGAAGCGAAAAATGATCTAAAAAAAGGTTATATTGTGGAACAATGGAAGGATGGAGGTGATGCGGGTGGAATTTCGTATTCTGCAAACATTCTTTATAATGACTGCGGTATTGGGTCCCACATCTCAACGCATTGCTTAGCGATCGACCCGCTCGGAAAGTTATTATTAAGTTTAAAGTATACTTTAAATATGCACTTTATGTAACCAATGTTAATGTATGTTGCAATCCAAGCCGATATTTGTTATAGTCAGTTTATATACCCATAAAAAATCCTGAAAAACATAAGGTCATACACTTTTATCATAGAAATCTTACCATTTATTATTGTTTTACCATGCCCCACGTTAAGGTCATCGCCTATGGGCAGACATAAATATTTTGGAATATGATCTAGTAGCTGGCATAATTCCAGAAATTTATCAAGAAGTACACAGAGGAAATCGCATTCTCTTTCTCAGTTAATACTCTACAGAAACGACTATTGCTGTGTGTTTAAACTACGTTAATAGAATCTGACTGAATATGACTTCATGATTTTGTTACCCTATGATCATATTATAAAAATAATTCACAACCTGAGAATTCCAATCTTCAACTCAACAATACAATACCCTGCTTCAAGTGACATAATATATTTTTTGGGAATATGCAAGATAAATATTGAAGTCAACGTCGCTTTAATCAGTTTATTTATTGTAACTAAAATAAAGCTGCACTTTTATGTGAAACTCATAAAATTCTTTAACTACACCAATGAATTAAACCGTCTGTGCGTGCCAAGGTTGAGTTTTATGACGTACTAGTTTATTCCTACGACTTCGTTCCCAATTCTTTTATTTTATATATTTATATATATATCAAGGCTTACAGTAAATTTTACTGAATTAAAGAATATACATACCATAGAACGCAATAAAAAAGTTATACCGCTACATGCGCCTTGACCTTAGCCTCTGGCCCCATTGGCCAAGCCGAGGTAATATAAGTATACAACCTAATTTCTGGGGACTCTCGCTGACGGCCGCAGCGGTTCCTGTAACATGAACGAGTAAAACATTCGTAACAAGTCAAGATAATCGTAAATTCGTATTTATGCTCGTTAAAAAAGTTTTATTTAGATACGATTTATTTGTGTAATTTGTCCGATAAAATATCCATAATATTCATTTGCCATTCAAATTTCCCAACAAAATGGCGTGTTTTGTAAGTACAACTAAATGTGGCATGAAGATGTTGCTCTTTCTCCGACCTAAAAGCAGGAGCCTCGACTAGACCCTGCGAGACTCGGTCGGCTTGCCGTCGTGGGAAGATCAATTGCCTGAAAGGCAGGACGGAAGCTCACTGGAGTGAATGAATTTAGAAGTAAGAGACCTTTGCCTTTTCCGGTGAAAGTGGCTAACCCGATAAGCGGGAGCGCCCCAGTGTTCAGGATCGAAGTTGTATAGCTACTTACTTCGTAAGGGAGTTTTTGGGTACGATGACAAATAGATGTCGCTACTAGTTCAATGAAAAGCATAAAAGGCATAAAAAACAATCGTAAGTAATGGTCATCCATTGATTGCCAATGATTGCCATTCTAAAAGCATTTACTTTCACTCAGAATTAGTGAAGTATTTGTTCTAGTTTAGGAGCCTACGCCTAAAAAACTAGGATGCATTATCCAACGCTTTACACGTCCAAACAAAAGCTTTTAACCTCAATATTATTTTTGTGTCAACCTATTTAAATCTACACACTTAAACCCACTCTACCCTGTAAAAATGATAGCAAAAAAATATAGAATTTTCATTTCAATCCCGCTTTGATTACGGAACCTTAAAAAAATCTGTGCTTTCATCAAAGTAACTATCGACGCAGCTTCAATCATTTTTGCCGGCAATTGTTACGAAACAAAATAACTGTAAAATGAAAAATTTTCACAAAGCTCTCGAAGTGTTGAATCGAAATATTTTCATTTTCGACCGTGTGATTTTGGCGACCATTGTTGATTTTTCTCTTCACTGTCTAAAGTTAGCTGAATAAAGGAAAATAGTGGGGAAATTGGAAATTCTGATGTGACGAAACTTATTCAATTTTTAGTTTGAACTTTGCCTGTTGCCACCAGCATTAACTTGGATATTTAGGATATTGAATATCAAGAATATGTTTTTAAGGGTTTCAGCTCATGCTTTGTCGGAAAACCCTTTGCAAAATACATTTTGTTAACTAATATTATAAAGCTGATTATAATATAGATATAAAGCTTAGTTTATATATATATATATATATAATCTTCCTAATCTGATAAACTTTTATTAAATTATGATTTATTGGCTATGTATCTTCATCACGCTTTGGCTGAATTATTACAGTAAAAGTTATTTGAACATAAAATTGGGGACTAAGATAATAAACAAACTATGTTATGTATAGTTTAACTGTTAACTCATATCAGCTTCTGGAAACAACGGCTTTTTATTCGTACGCAAACGCCATAATTGTCTATTCACGCAAAGATAAAAAATCTAAACCACAATAAAGCCGATTGAGAAGTTGAAGTTGAAAAAAACCTTAACTCAGTTACAAAGTATTGAGTAAATATCCCAAAATACAGGCTTTTTGTGTAACTGGTTGTAGTAACTGTTCATTAACATCAAAGTTAACTCAAAAACATGTAATATATTTACTGTTCTCGTACGTCAAATGAAATTTTGGAAGGAATGTTGTTATTATGGAATGTATTTTAATTACGTAAATATTTCAATAATACTTTATAACCAAAAGGTAATCTTCCATAGACTACGATTCCTGCACTCATTAAATTATGTATTTATATATCACTTTGTTCTATTAGTTAAAAAATTTAAAAGTAATTATTACGTTAACTTCATTGTTTTTGTATTAACAAGTTACACCTAGTTATTTTTTGTAACTGTTTAAAACATTCTGTGGGTGTTTTATTTGATTTAATATGTAGCTACTGGATGCTGTGAATTTATTATTTTTATTCCTATCAGGCTTAAAGCTTCAATCAATGGCCACGATGAAATTTGATTTGATAGGAAACTGTGATACCAGTTCGCAATTTGAATTAATATTTCAAACATAGTTTCAATAAAATTATGACGCAATGTGATCAATTTCTATTTCATATACTAAGAAGTAACATGAACAAGGCAATTTAACTAATCACCCTGACTTGTCATTGGTTGACATATACAAAAAGAAATCAGTCTTGTACCGATGCAAGTTCTGTATTTTCTTCTATTTTTGTCAGATTGTTCACCACCTACCTACTACTTATATTACTACCTACCTACTTATATTAGTAAGAGAAACGATATTTTTTTAGGGTACGCCCAGAATGCTACCGACCAAAGAAAAAAGTAATTTGTGAATAAACATTTAATACCTCAGGGGGTAACGAAACTTATGACAAATATTTAAACCACAGATATTATTCAAAATGTACATCATCAAGAAATTAATGATTTCGGAAGCTTTACCTGGATTAGGCGCCTGAAAGCCGACTTATATAAGACTTTATTATAGGGTACAAGTTTCTCTCGATATGAAGTCCATTAATAGTCTCCAAACACCCAAATAACCAACATAGTCCTAAACATTTAATATACTATAAATGCACAAGCTAATTAACTAGAATTCTATTTGGTAAGGGTCTGATGAGGGCAGGTCGAAATTAAAATCTAATGTCGTTAAAGTCCCAGAAAGGATTTCGACCTTTAGTTTAGTCCCCATTGTTAAATTGTATATTCATTATTTTAAGAATACAATAATAAAGCCTTTCAATTCAAAATTCAAAATTTATTTATTCATGTAGGTAACAATGTACACTTATGAACGTCAATATTTACAAATGTAATATATAGTTTAGATTTCTTATATACATTTCTATCCTTGTTGCTTTCGAGTAATATCTATCCAGGATAACGATCCTTACTTCCTTCTCAATTCAATTCAAATCATTTATTAATTTAGGTAACACCATATGGACGTCAATAAAGAAATACATATTAAATGCTTCTAATTTAACATTTACTGCCAGTTATCAAATCAAGGTCGTAGAACAGACGACGAGAAGTGGCAATAAACTTTCTGTGCCAATGAGCGGAAGCCTCCTCGAGCTGTTTAATAATATTTCAATCCATTGTTTTCTTTCTCCATTCGCTTTCTGCTAACTGCTTCTATATCTTCTTTCCACCTTTTTTAGGGCGCCCACTTCTTTTACTTTCTTGATCCTTTGTTTTATGAGTATATACTTTATTGCTACTAAAGTCATGCCCGAAATATCAGTTGAATTACTCCTGGTCATTTTTGAAAATCACTACTAAGTATTTTTGAAAATAAAAGTGACTAAACATACATTACTTATATTTTTAAACTGAAACAATTTTTGAAACCCTACTTGCTTCCACAAGTATTTCGTTTATTTGTTTTGGTGAACGCGACCTCTACACATCGTAATAATAATTATTATTTTTCGCACTGATCTGGTCACTTCGTAATTTGAGAATATTTTTGATTCTTTGAATACTCCATTGCTCTCTGGGCACGAATCACTTCAATAGCACATCACTATTTCCGTAATCCTCTAGGTTTGGCTCTCGTAGACCAGGTATGGGAGAATGCTTGTATCCACAACAGTCTGGTTTAAATCTTGGCTTTTCCTTTTAAAACTTATTAAATTTCCAGTACCTATTCCATTTTTGATATTTATTTTATTTTATCCACTTCTTATTTTTATTTTATTAAGAACTACAAATTTGATTTCCTTAATTTTCATACAGGCTTTTGACTGTTGCTCATTATCTTAGTCTCATTTCGTTCATTTGAAACCAATAGTACTCGCCTTGTCCATATGCTTCTAATTCTTTAGAACTTTCTGCCAAAATAGTGATGTCATGTCAAACCTAATAAAAATATATGTGGGCATTTTTGTTCGAACTTAGGAATTGGTGAAACTGTTTCATTTATAAGAGATACCGACTTCTACTCTCAATATTATATACTAAGCATATATACCACAAAATTGAGCATTTAGGGTTAAGGTGCAATCATTTCTTTAATCACCACAATATCTATTAACCTTTGAGCAATAGGGCGAACCCAAAATGACACCTCCATATAATACCAGTTCATTTTATAGGAACGCCGTCACCTGAAGTAATAGGATATCGGCCGGTAATCTCTATGCCTGTTCGTTCATGAAATTGTTAATTAACGAACAACGATCGTAGAAAGGTTATTGTTTTATTTCATTCGCAATTTGGGGATGATTGTAGACATTACGGTAATAATGTTTTGCTAGATCACGTTCTTAATTAGAACCATACATTTGATGTATCTTATACATATTTGAATTACGAAGTAAAAACGGTTCTACTGACGGACACAGAGTAGGTATATCAATTAAGATATCAAAAACCTTTGAGAATAAAGATATTAATTGCCTGTTTCACAATGTATGGATAAAGTGCCAAATAGCTATGCAACACATATAGTATTCGAAAGATAAAAGTTCCAAATAAGATACTTCGGATTTCATGACGTATAGCGCTATCTGACAGTTGTGAAACGCAAAAATACTATTTATCCTACCAATAAGTAATGAATAGCTTATTTGAAACTTATCCGGACATTGTGAAACAGGCCCTAAATCATTATTCTCAACGGAAAACTAAGCTATAACTTGTAAAATTATTTCAACATTTACTATAAACTTTATTTTCGGATTCACACGACGGCCAAATACCTATATAAAAAGTAAATTTTATTATTAATGTGACGTTCTAAGTGTGAAAGTTTTTTTTTAATTCGGTCCAGTAATTTTTGACGTTTTTCGCTACAACGCTTATTTCATTTTGACAATATTAATATAAATATAGACTAAGGAATGTTTCTCTATACATTAAAGTATAAAATCATTTTTAACTAACAGAAGAATCTGTTTATAACGATATTTAGTTTCGTTTGGACAAGAATAGTAAATCGCCGATGCATATGATGTTAGAAACAATGGAAATTTGCGTCACACTTTTGGCAAGCCACTGCTGTAATTTGTTAAGCACGGAATACTAAATTCAATTTTACTAAAATGTTATCATTCACATTCATATAATTGCTTACACCCAGTGGTGATACATGACTGATAGCAACAAATGTCTGCATCTACGTCATCAGTAATTTTCTTAAGAGGACAACTTTACGATATGCCAACTTTCCTTCACTGTACGAGCTAATGTTACGAGCGATCTGCTAATGCAATGCACTAAATAAATACCACCGTGTTGATTTTACATAAATACCTATTAAAATGCGTGAAGCGATGAATAAGTGATACCGTGATAATCTTAAGTTAAAAAAAAATATTATACCTTAAAAACTACCTATAATATATCAGAACAATACTGATGCGTATATATTGCAATGTATTGAAAAGTAAAAAATACATTGAAACGCTAGAGTTATTCCTCAAATAAATACATACGTATTTTTCAAACGTAAATTGACGTTACAAATGCGTTGATAGCCACCGTCATAAGTGCTGATATTTCTGGAGAAATGGCATTGAACCGTATTCTTCTCAAAATGTATGTGAATAGATTACGTTTGTGACTTAATAATTAATAGCTGCGTAAATTATGGTTATTTGATATAAGTTTCTTTGATTCAATTTTTCTCAGTTTTTCATATGTTTTATTAGAAACTTTTGATACCAAATTCAAGAAAAAAGGATTAATTTCAACAAGTCATCTTAATGCGTTGGAATGAATTGTTTACAGTCTCAATAGACGACATAAATTGCACTTTTATTTATCTTTTTTTTATTCTTAATATTATTCATATACAAAATAATATAATAGCATATATTTTTTAAATCCCGTCCATTTTGTATTGAAAACCTTCTTTAGTTTTCTGTACCCTGTTAAAATGATTATGTAAAGCTCTTGAAAAATAAATATTCACTTTAAACTACACAAATATCAGTAATTTCTCTCTCTATTGAAATACATCGTAATTAATACAAAAAGTTTCATAAAACGGAGTAGTTTTGCCAAGCGTCCTCATATGTATATTGTTTGGCTCGAAATAACTAGATGGCGCTAAAACTGAATTATTGAAAATACGTATGTAACTACTTATATTGTATTAACTAGTACTGTTATAGCTATAACCTCTAGTCATTAATTAGGGTTAGCTTAACAATAGAAAGTATTAGATATTTACTTATGAACTTGGAGATTTTTGTAAACATTGAATCGAAGTACTGCCCCAAATTATCTATACAATTTCGCCATTTTCTGTGGCGATTTCAATATTCACAATGTAAGTGCATATTATCTAAACGGAAACAGCAAACCCCGTCTTAAAGGGGTTTTAAATGTAATAATACATACATATTTATTATTTGAGTAAAGCAATAAGAACGCCTTACTAGCTTTTACATGAAAATTCTTGCCTACATGGCAAATAAAACTCGAGATTTTTTTGTTTCCCGTGAAGTTATAATTGCTCCTGGTATAGAAGGCTAATCTATCTGAGGCTAAATGTGTCTGTCCCATACCCCAAGGTATTCAAACAAAATAAAATAATAAAATTAGAAAAAAAGAAGGGGAAACACAAACGATATTTGTAAATAAAACTTCCAGTTGGGTTTATTGTTTTAATAATAATTCGTTCTTACCGAGTTATCTTAAATAGTAAATAGATTTAAAATACTTAGAAAAAGATCACACTGACTAGATTGCCACACCCCTTGTCTGTTTATAATTATTGTGGTAATATGACATTATTCTTGAAATTCAACATATCTTGGGCTGCTGACCTTGTCTCAATAAAATGATACATGTGTTTTTAATAAATTTTAAAAATAGTGTTTTTGTATTTCTTTAGTTCGTCTTCTATCAAGGCGATCAACTTTAGATAAAATTTCGCACAGTTAAATATAGAATTGTAGAAGTAGGTAAAATCTATGTATTTCCCAAGAATAATGTTATAATTTCCTTATTTTAGTAAATCAAACCAAAACCAGATCGTTACGTTGAAATTTTTCAAATTCCAAAATATTGTTAATTGGATTTTATTTTTAATAATTAAAGGTCTCTGGCCAAACGACAGTTTTTTGATGATATTAGTAACAATAAATGAAAATGTCAATATTTTAAGTGCGGACTTGTATATAAGGATTATATGATGATTTTTATAATTTAATTAGGTTAATTATAGAGATTCAAGAATAAAGGATTCAAGAAATGTTGGAGAAATGATGATATTATGATAACTATTTAAAGAAAAAAAATGTTACCAAATCTTTTATCTACATTCTAATAATGTTAATAACTAGCTAATACAATTATAACTTATCTATATTATATAATATGCATTACAATAATATTCTTTGGTGTTTTAGCTGTTTTTACCTATTTTACGATTAGTAAGATCACAAAACACGAGCGTTTCATTAATAATTAAGATACTTAAACGTTTATTTGAATAATAAAATATAAGCTATCTAAATATTAGTATATATAACTTACAGTTATAAAATTAAATGTAAGCAAGCTCGCATTTTCCCGCATATAAAGAGTTCAATGACTCCATAACATACAATTTCACTAAAACAATCAAAAAGTAGGCTTGTAATCCCAAACGCAACCCAAGATGATAATCCACTTATGAGTATCGTATATAAAGTATTATTTTAAAAAAAAACAAAGCGACGTTATTCATCTCGCATTTTAACTTACGTTTAGAATACGGGCCCTTATCTAGGTTTAAACCTTTAGTAATCTATTTACTTAATATATTTATAATTATTAGGTGATATATATACACCCCAAGCCAATACATACATATTATAATAATAAACTGTTTAGCTTCAAATGTGTAGTCATTGCGTATGAATTAAGTGTATCAAAAATCCAAAAGATAATCTTAGTTATACGTAATATACTAACTATCCTTCTAATATATTATTTAATGTAAAACTCTGTGTGATCGACGTTATAAATCCGTATAGCCTTTCCTATCTTCTATTATTTGTATATCATCAGACCCCTTTCCCTTTACGACCTGCAGAACTTTAAAAGATGACTGGTGCTGTGGTTCCTCTTGAACTATCTTGTGGTAGTATACTCTGAAAAACATATGTATAATATTAAATTTAATAATAATTAGTATTATTTATTTATTGCCAGAATGTGGTACAAAATGTGCAACTAATTAAATGTTCAGGTGGTACAATCGTACCTTAATTAATCGTAATTTAATTAGTTAGTTGCCTGTTGGTATTTTCATCGGATATGTTTATTATATAAAATAAATAATAAAGTTTATTTGCCTTTTATATACAATATTGCATTTTACAGGTTTACATGCTGCAAGTATCGACCATCATTGTGAGAGGCTGGTGCCTATAACGGGTCTTTAAAATTCCTGTGGTAACAGATCACCAACATTCCATCGCGGATAGAAAATATACAAAAGAGATGACTACATTCTATGTCCTCCATATGACTTCTTAAAACAATTAATGTACCTATTTAGAATATTATACTTTTACGACAACCTCAAAAATAAACAACATTATATGTATTTTAAAGTCATAACAGACAGGCAGATGAGATTAGTTTCTGCGCCTTTCATACCAAAATCATTATTACCGTCAATTTACCCAGGTTTTACGCCATGTTAAACAATGAGTTTCATCGTATTACATTATTTGTAAGTACTCTAAACTAACAAAAAGTTATAATTAAAGGCTGAACAGTAAATATCAACTAACTACCATTTTATCGAAAGAGTTACAATTAGATAACCAATTAAAAAGCGAAAATGATTCGATTAGTGTAATAAAAACAAAATTAGAGCATGTTAAAGCGCTAAATATACAGCAGGCGTAACTCTGACTCATTGGTAGAAGCGGTGCAATAAAATGTATTTACTTTGGACAGTGCAAACGACGCCCCTAATACCGGCCACCGAAGCTGAAAATCATAAGTTAAATTCAGTTTCCTTCTCTATTTAGCCATAAGACCAAATAAAGGAATACAAAATTTCATAAACTCTTAAAACTATTCGTATTTAAGATTTTAAGTAAATATTCAATGCAATAATAAATAAAGTAGATACAACGTTTAATTTATCAACTCCTGTTTTTCAATTACTTAGTAAAGTGAACAGACAATTGGACTTGTATTTTTGGATTCATTGTAGAAATACAAACCTTTTGTTTCCACCATTGCATCCCTCGACTTGAATTGGTATTATCCTAGTTTTTGGTTGACCGTCCTGGCTCTGGAAAGTTCTATTAAGTGTTGGTAGGTCTCGTTCCGCTGATCCATCATCTAGTTTTACTAATTGTGGTGATAGAACTCTCATGATCCGCTGAGTAGGCTGTGAGTACGGTGCTTGAGACTGATGTGGATTCTGTGCCGTAGGATTTTGCTTCATATCAATAACTATCCTTAACTGAGGTTGTGCATTTCCTTGTTGTCTGTTCCTCGTTTCGGTACTGGATACTTCCATCTGTATTGGTATAATTCTACTAGAAGGTTGCTGCAGAGTATTATCACGTGGAAGACTTTTCCTATTCTCTGAAGGCTTGGTTGACCAATTAGGTTGTGTTGTTTGTTGATTTTTTGGAGGGCTGACTACGTCACGTATGCCTTTTTGAATTTCGTTACTTTTTCTTATCCATTCTGGTTCTTGGTTTGCGTCTCTTGGAGGAGTTTCAAGTTCTCTAGGCGATAATTTGGTCCCATCTAATGGCCTCTGGCACCATACAGGAGGCGGTGTTTTAGTTTTTTCTTTCTGTGATTTTACCCATGGAGGCATCGACTTTGGACTCTCGGGACAATAATATACAGGTTCTTCATTAACGTAAACGACTTCTTTTTGAGATGGACTATTGTTATATTGAGGTGGTGGGGGCTGTTTTCGGGGTGAAACGGGAATTGATATTGACGATTGGTATCTCGTTTCCGGCGGAGAGTTGGGAGCAGATCTTTCTGTTTCCTGTGATCTCCAAGGGGCGGAGTAATTACTTGGCCCTCTGTTTGTTTCTGGATTTACCCTAGAAGGATTATTTTGCACTCTTTCATTTACTTGATTCGTATTTCTACTATCTCGCTTCCACGGCAACCCTCCATGTAAATTATTTTCGGATTGATTATTGTTGACATCATTGCTTTTCCATGGTGGAGAGTAGGCCTGAGGTTCGTTTTGATTGTTGTATGCCTTTTGTTGAGGTTCGCGTGGGTATCTATTTAAAGTGCTGGTACGCCATGGGGCTTCAGTATATTGGGAATTTTCATTGCTTGTGTTGGGATTGTAATCATTTTGTACATTATTTATCGAATTTTGTACATCCTGATTCCTCTGTGTCACTCTTGGCAGCGTGTGACAAACGTTGTTTATTTGTGGATTTTGATTATAAATAGGTGTATTTTGTTGGTTATTTGGTGAAAACGGGCCGCGGTTTACTTGCGGTGACTGTGGGTTAGTTTTTGCAGGTGAATCTCTTTTTTCTGGTTGTCGCCAATGACTATTAGGAGTTGGGGAGTAAGGTGTGCCACTAACCAATGGTGATTGGTTTCCAAAGGGTTGTGGGCTTTTATTAAACTGTGAATCTTGGCGCAGGAGAAGTTCTCTTGTAGGTGGTGAGCCATTAACTCCTGGTGACATGCTTTTTTGGTTACCATACTGTGCCTCAGGCCTATAAAGAGGACTATCAGGAGAGTGATACTGATTTCCATATGTGTTTGGTCGTTGATAATTATTTTGTGGCGATCCAAAGCTCTGTGGAATATTTTGCGGTAACTTAACAGTTAACGGACTTGGAACCTTATCAAGAAATTTAGGCACAGGTCCTATGCGTTGTAGTTCAGCTTTTTCAGCTTCCCAGTGATATGGGCTGTTGGTTTTTCTGAGCATGCCAATTGGATTTTGGGGTATTACTATCTCTGGTCGTTCTCCTAGTGCGGGCGGCTTCGGAGATTTGTTATTAGGAGCTTGTATAACGAGAGGGGGAGGTGGAGGTGGGGCTGGTATCTTCATTGGTGGAGGTGGTGGTGCTGGACCGCTTTGAGGTTGATAGTTTCCATTTCCCTGTGCCATACATCCGTACGGTTGTTCCTGTTCTTCTAATGAACGCTGTCGTGCCATTCGTCGAGCCATGCTTGGCGTTCTGATCTGAGATAAATCTAATCCCCCCGGAGTGTAGGTAAAAGGCTTTTTATCCTTTGTCATCATGGCGTTTTGTATGCATGCTGGCGGTTCATTACTTCCAAATTGCTGAAATTATGAGGAGAAGATTGAACAAATATCACGTTTAAACAATCACAGCAGATGTTTATCTTTTTTTAAATTACTAATGAGTGTCATTATTATGGAAGTAATTTTGTCACAAACAATTATTATTTTACTTACATTTACTTGTGTTTTGCCGAAGTTTGGGATTCTGCCGATGTGACCAGCGGGCGTGGGCCCGTATCTGGAGAACAGCCAAACATTATGTTATTTTTGTACAATACGACAACTGGATATTAGGCAAGTGGATAAAGTTGACCTATTCTGATTTAGGTACAGTATTGTTCAGAAACATTTATATCTTGGCTGACCTATTTTAACAAGCAAACTCTTTTTGAATAGAATTTACCCTTATATTGTTAACTGATAGCGGCAGAGTGTGTCCAATATATTCTAGAACCTTGTCGCTGGTTGCTTACATATATACGCCAGATAGTTATATATTTGTACAAGGTACACAGGTTTTTACTTAGGTATTTAAGTCATGTTACCATTGATATGAATTTAAATAATTTATCTTGTACAGATAACAGTATAGAACATAGATAGAGCAGAACTTAAATAATAATTACCCGTTTTCAGCCATTTCGTTGATGATCTAGTGAGTGCGTGCGCAGGACGTAACCTCCAACTGTAAATGAGATCACCGTCCACATTAACATACATATCACATACAAAAACATATAGTACATTACCGGGCAAAAAGCTTCAGTTTTCATATTTTTATTTCAGCCATTAAATTACACCCGACGGATGCAAGACTGATACAATATATTAAAATGTTTATATTGTAAACATTATAAAAACGCAATTACGCCATTTTAAAAACAATCTTGCTAATTTAACATATAATGGCTCAAAACATACTCTATTTGCACGTACCAGACTATGTATTCATATGTATAGGGGTTAAAAATACAACCCCAAATAGTCAAAGAATTTATCGAAAGCGGAATGCGGTGGTAGAATTTTGGCACTCCAGAATTATAGCTGATGGCTTCTAGCCAAGCTATAGTTAGACCAACTACGCTTTCCAATAGCAAACACGATCTACAAATTTCCATTTCTTTCAAACCGTATTTACAAAATGAATAAATATTTGCAAGAATGTGTCGAAATGAGTATGGTTTTCGTCTAGTTCCTCTGTTTTATTAATTATTTGTATTTATTTTTATTTAAATTTATTTATTAGAATAAAATTATTTAAACCATATAGAGTTTAAGATATATTACGTTATTATTTTTTACTATACGTTCTTTACGTTACAGATACGTTAGCTATATATTTATATTTGTTCTAAGGAATGATGATGAGAGAATATTTTTTACGATTTAAAAAACAATTGCATAACACATTCCGACTGCTCAGGAAAATCTGATTGATGCATGACCTGACATGACATTAAAGATGCCAGGATTAATATATTTTCTAAATATTTATAGTGTTTATCACCTATATAAAAAATAAAAATCGTTTATTAATTTAGGTAGGTAACATCATTACACTTATGAACATAAAAAAAAATGCTTCCAATTTTACAGTTCTCAAATCAAAGGCGTAAAACGGAAGAGAAGAATTGGCTATTAACTCTTCGCCACTCATTGTAATAAATTTTTTATTTTACGCAATGTTTGTAAGGAGTTCCCATGGAGGACCATGTTCCACATTGTGTAATGGTTTCAGCTCTAGAGCCTGCATGGCTGACAAACCAGACAATTTTTCCTAATTTGCCAACTCCAAACATTCTAACTTGACAAAGACGGTGCTGTAATATTACAGATCCATTTTATTATTAAATCTTGGCTATTTAGAGCAAGGCAGAGAAATTAGGTCTTTGCAGATGTACAAACAACAGGTGTTCAACTTAAATTTAATGGCTCAAATAAGAACACGATTTTATTCGGTTTTAAAAGTAATAATATTTCATTAAGGCCATATCTACCGGCAGATACAAGAAGTAAATAACTAATACTATAAAAACTGTGGAAATTCAAGAACATATTTCGTTATGAGTAAAGCATTCTTTTAAACGATAACTCTTGCGAATATTTGCGTGATATCATAAACGAAAAGCGTTTGTTCTCTTTACACATTTAATGCCAATTATTTTCAGCAGCAGAAACCACCGGCTCTGCTCCGGCTTTTTGGTTTCATTTTTAATAAATTAAATATATAATATGCATCGTATATATTTTTATAAGTTTAGTCTTTGCTATAACTGTTTTAAAGAGCGCGATATGGTAGCTTGGATAAAAACATACATAACTTTAATTTACGTACCTATGTCTGGAACTAATATATTTAATACAAAACCAGACGGCGAAGCTCGCCAGAGAATACCTGTCGAATTACGCATCAAGTTTACGTGCAAGCGCATTTGAAAGGTCGCCACGTTGGCCCAGGTACAAGATACAAATTAGTCACCCACCTCCAGTTTCCGCAACACCTGGAGCTTTACTATTATTTATGTTTCGATAATATTTTCAGTTTAAACAATTCTCTGATTTAACTAATTAAGAGTCACTTATGCTATTCAGTTAATATTTAAATCAATGAAGTGGGTAAATAAGGTCTTTCATTGCTAATCGGATGTAAAAAGCAAATTAGGGATGACTTATTGAGTAAACAGGAAAGTATAAGCGATTTAACCTCAACGTTGCTTTTATAAATTATGTCTTATTTAACTTTTTCTATAATTTATGCTTATGCATTTTAACGTATTTCAGAATTACATATTATACAATTCACAATATACTCGGAATTAAATAGTAGACCATAATGATATAAGACTTTATTATCTTGAAGTCAAAAAAAACAAACGAAATCCCATTTCATGATTTAAGAGCAAAAAGTTTTCTACTGGTTATAAATGAATTTGCAATGTGTTTGTGAATATTTTGCTGTGTTTGTAATCCGTTGCAAACGTAATACGTACCCTAACTAATGTACCATAGAGGCATCTATTTATGCAACATATTCTCGTGTCAAATAAAACTTAAAACTAATCCACGATAATGCAGTTACAATATATTCCTGTTTAGTAAATACCGCGAGCTAAATCTGCTCCCTGACTCAATCAATTACATCGGTTTTCATTACTCACGTCTTATGTATATCTTACACGTAATCCAGGCGATAAACATTTATATATTTATCAGGCAGTACGAAGCTATACATTCGAAAATAATCCATTATTCAATATTGATTACCGTTATGGATATTGCATTGAAAAAATAATATATGATGGTGGCTTTCTTTCAATATCATTGCGTTTAAAAAGCCCAATACTAGCTTTACAGTCATACAATGAGCGGCGTTTGAGTCACATTCAAATAATTAATTTCATATGTACTGACCACTTTCACAATTTCGTAGTTCCTATCTCTAATAAACAATAGCCCACCGTAATATTAACCTGAGTACATAAAAATAAGTTTTTATTCGAATTTACGTTTTTCTGTTAATACAATTCAGTTATATGAAAGAATACTCCTGAATTGATAATTACTTTAAAACAAAAGCTCAAGAATATCAGTCGCAGTAGTTAGAATTTTGAGAAAAAGTTAACAAAATAGTAACGACTTTGAAGACAACTTATTCAAAAGCTTGATACTTCAAAAACTGAAATAGAATACAATGAAACAATATTCACGCATTTTTTACGGGTACTGCGGATTATGATTACTTACTAATTTGATTAAAAAATACTGAGAATAGAGTTGTTTCACATACCTTAAATAGTAATAAAATCCTAATAAACACTAAACACGTTTGGGGTAACACGGTCGCGTGTAGAAGGTTCGTTCGTTCGTAGCTGGCGGGCGCCCGGCCAGTCGCGGCTTGTATGACCGTCCGCCCAATATAGAGTAGGGATGGGACGATGTCGATAGAATTGGAAAACTAAAACGTTACAATGCGTGATGATTGCGCACGATGATTTAATGCAATCCTTTTCTTGTAAATAACCTGATTTTAGAAACAAATACATGATCAAGATCTGACATTTAATGATCGACATTATTTAAAACATGGAATTACTTTTAAATTAATAAAACCTTGTATACTGTACACCCGTACTGTTAAAATGTGAAAAGGAATAAAAAATGGCAATCGTTATTCTAGCCAGTTATCTACATCATCTGTTGTCTCTTTTGAATTGTTTATGAAACATTTTTATCGATACATTTCTTTATAACCTCACACTATGGCGAAATAATTTACGTATATCTTTATCACAGGTGCATCACTACACCCACAACCAAGCTTCAGACTTCAGGTAAACAAAACTTATTCAGTTCACGGTTGCACACGTTACGTTTCAATGAATTTTATATTATTTTAATGTAAAATGATGTTATAGAAACAAGTTTGGTTGAACGAAATTTTCAAAGAAACTTATGTATTACTAATAAAGATTTGGATATAAAACCTCAACTTCTTTTTCAATTTTTAAAGATCATATTAAACTAAATTGTAAGCATATTTTATTATGTGCATTGTACAGCCACATAACAAAACTACAATATTTTAGTAATAAAAAGAACATATTTTTGTTCTGAGTAAGAAATATAAGTAAGTTTATTTTAAATCTTTGTTCAAGCTTCAATATCTTGAAATCTCAATGTAACTAGCGTGGTAAAAATAGGAGTTTTATTGAACGGAAATAGCTTTTGGCACTCAAGCAAGGTTTTCGATGAATCATTGAGACAAGCCTATCGGCTCGAAGAATGATTATTTAACTATAACCACAATGTTATTTACATAGCAATTAACACGATTGGGATTTTAACTTCAAAACTGACAAAAAATTCTGATTATATAATTAAAGTATTAGTCGTAATGACGCTGTCACAAGTTTGTATCAAAGTAATAACTCATTATAAATAAACAATTTAAGAAATCTGTTTCACAATGTCCGGATTAGTTCCAAATAAGCTATTTATTACTCATTGGTAGGATAAACGATATTGTTGCGTATCACGACTGTCAGATAGCGCGAAATTTCTTTGGAATTTATGTTCCGAATTATTTATGTGTTGCATAGCTATTTGGTACTTTATCCATACATTTTGAAACAGACCCTAAGTATCATAAATACAACAGCACCTTTATTAAAACGTTCTTACTAAAATGTATATAAAGAAAATTTTGTTACTTTAAAATGTGATTTTAGTTTCTCAAACTAACAATTTTAAAAATAATTGTAAAACTGCGATGAGTAATAATGTTTTAGTTCCTACTAATAATAATGGTAAATAATATAATACAATGATACCTTTTAAATGCGAGATAAATGGCGTAAATATTGAGAGTTGAGAAAGAAATTCAGCAATTCGGTTCTCCGAACATGAAGCCCGTAAAACTTGTAAACAGTGTCGGCCTCGGCTATTTTTACACAATTTCGGAATATTACCGTGTCGTAACCTCACTTTTATTAAGAGAAACGTTCGCAAACTGAATCGCTAATAATCTTATAAACGTTATTTTATTTGTAAAGCTTTTACCTCTAAGGTTTATTTATAATAATATATTATTACAGATCAATACAATCTATATCATGGTAACAACATTGAAAACCAGTGTGGTTTGTACTAATGTATCAATAGCAGTCTTGTCAGGACACTGACAAATGCATATAAAAATAATTCTCGTTTTTTTATGTTACTTAGCGGTATGCTATGTAATACGTTACTGAGTAGTCAATTTATTAGATGATAGATAAATACTTCAACGTACTTACTATGTATATTGTTTGCTTTCTAAGTACAGAGTTTTCTTTCTAAGAACTTACCTGACGTGTACGTCATGCTCAACTCTTTTTTTACTGTCATCTCGAAAAAGGTGCTTGACTAGAAGACAATTAAGACTTGATTGAAGATCGGTCTTAAATAATGCCAAAATGTGTTACTAACTTTAACCCGGAAATTTTAATTTAACATTAGGCAGTATAATATCAGCAATGGATTAGAAAAAAAAATAGGAAGCAAAGCTAAATATAAAAGCTCGCTAATAAATCGAAAATAGATATACTATGTATAACAAATGTTCATTACAGCGTTGTAAAACTCTGCAAGACTAGGGATGAGTGACTTTTATCACCTTAGACTGATAACTGAAGACAGTTGTTTTTTGGTTGAAACAAAAAATATTATGAAATGAAATAAAACTACACTTAGAGGAATAACCTTTATATTCATTTCTGTTCAATTTCACTCTTAAACTATGCACTTAAGGCTACTTAACCGTGTGCGGTATAGAAAATGTCAATGAGTAATAAGTCACAAATTTATAAAACCATAGACTTAGTGGTCCACAAGCATAATTCCAACTCAACAGTCAAAACAAAACACGATTCCGTTCCAAAATAATCGTAGAGTTTTTGTATCGTAGCAACGCGTATAAAAATGTTGCAAAATATTTAAACGCTACTTGTACTTACAGATGTTTGTATAAACAACAATATTCAACTCTTTTATAATCTACTAAACTGTCAAATGGTATCGAACAATTTTACAAACAGCAGTTAACGGTACACCCATGTAGAATTTGCAAAAATCTTATTCAAAACATCAACATCTTTAAAAAATTACCACTTAATACCTAAAACCCTTTGAATCGATTTCATCACTGTGAAGAGGTATTTCCGATACGTTGTCAATTGTCAAACTTTAAGTTTATACACTTATAAGTACCAATTAATTTGTTAACCGCTTTTTCAGCTTATATACAGTACGACAAAATATTTTGGTAACAAAATTAAAATGCAACCAATAAATAATGTGATGTCTTATCTGTATCAGACTTTATGATATACCGTTGGTATGTAAAATAAATCAATAAAAAAATCTAAAACATTCATGTTCAACACATCAAAAATCTGCACATAATAAAATTAAAGCGAATCAAAGCAAACTAAATAAATCTCATATATTTAAAGAGAAAAACACGTGATACATCTATTATAATTAAAAAACGTCTCGTACACAAAAATACCACAATTATACCTTATTTTAATTCTTGTTCAAAATACATCCTATCATTTTGTTAGCGCATCACAGTTTTTTATTCAATTCATTGATAGTGCGTAAATTAAAATATTTAGGCAATGATTATTTAAACTTAATTATAATAGTATTTGTTTAACCATTTTATATAAAAAAATAAATCCATATTTGATTTAAAAAAAACAATCAGAAACCAGAAACATCACGGGCCGGTATTCTAGAACGTCATTCAAAATCTCGAACTGTCAAACATTCCTGCTGTATAGTTTGACATATTTGACAGGCAACGACATTGTGATTTGAGATGCGGATAAGAATATGGACCATAGATTTATGTTTATCATATCTATATTTTAATCAAAATCCCATTTAATCCGTTATTATACTTCAATTCACGCAATATCATAAAACAATCACATTCAGCTAACAAAACACAACCTTCCATACACACTACAACTATAAATTAATAACTTAAACCTAATTCCCATTTGGCTTCTTTCAAGTTGAACCATAATTATGTCTTGTAGAAATATTTTGGTTTAAAATAACAAAACACCATGAAATTTTTGGCAGTGTTCAGTTGTATGTCGATTTATCGTGAGATCTATGTTACTATTTTAATGCTGTATTCTATATATTCTATTAATAGGTAAGTTTGCACTATAAACAGTACTTATGAAAAAAGTCTTTGAAAATCCCCTTTTAACACTCGTAAATATCTTAACACACAGTATTGTGATCAACGACACGTACTATTGTCTATGCGCAGAAAAACAGTTCAAAGATATTTTTTAGCGTACACATCGAGATTTTCATAGTAAAGCAGTATTATACCAGTCTTAGTAGACAAGACATAAATTTAGTTCACCCATTTTATAAAACGCGAGCGATGCGTTTTCATGTGCAACATTATAACCAACTTTAACATTTTCAAACTTTGAATTAATATGACTAGGCATAAAATATTTTATTTGTGAATTCTATATCGGTTACTTAGGCCTACTCTACCAATATTGTCTCTGTAAACGCATTTACGGAAGTAATATGATCAATTAAAACGAAGAAAAATCTTATTTCCCCTCTGCCCCATTGACGAGATGCGCGTTCACTTTCACTCGTTCAAGAGTACATACAAAAGCTAAATCCTAATAAGGTCACATTCCTAGTCATATTCATTCAAAGTATACCATACCATAAGAGAAATAAACAATTTAGCAAAGGAAGACAAACAAAAAATTCGGAAGACAAAATAGATATAACATTTTTCGAAATGGCAACAAAACTTAAACAAATTAAACAATCACTGTACACAGACCTTTACCCGCCAATGTGCACATTTTTAGTCTTTACCACAAAATGTTCCCACTCCGACCGTAGATCACTACACTCCTGCCGTCTCGCTCTAACACTGCCTTACTCCTTGTATAGGAGTAACTTAACTTTTAACTTTTAACTTAGAGAGCAACTCATAATTGAAAGAAACAAAACATGCGTTGGAGTTAGGGTGCTGGATAATATGGCATTTGCTTATAAAGCTATATCGAAGACTTTATAGATGCTAAAATAAAGAAGCAAGGCCTTAAAATGTTAGAGTGAGACAGCACCTTTTCTTTTGTATTGTTTAGTGTTGAGCAAGAATTCGATCATTTTTGTTAATGTCTAGTTTCCTTTCCGAATATTAATTCTGTTGAGATTACCTTATATGACGATTATTTTATTACAAATAAAGTAACTATGTTTGTAAAGCTTCTCAACGGCGCTGTTATAAATGTCGAATCGTTATATCAAGCAAACTGTAGAATCTACTTCCGATGGGTTCTACCTTGGGGACACTCCATTAGTTAAAAAGAGCATACTCAGGAAGAAGTAAAGGCCGTCAACACATCCACTCGGGCGTCCTACTCATTTGTCTTTATCATATAAAAAATGCAAATTAAGTAAGAAAATGAAAGAACCCTACCCTAATATTGTCTTTTTTAATTATTTCCTACTCAACACTAAACAACTGAGTCTCACACTACCCGCTTTCCCGTGCGTTCGAGTGGTGTGTGGTCGCTCGAAGGCCTCAAAAGAAGCCGATCAACTCCTACTCGATGTTAGTCCGAGGTCCGTCTATAGGCATCGTGTGGAGGACCTCGTCCAGCAATTGCAGCGCTCTGGAAAATCAATTGTGTATTAACGAAGTGACAAGTAAAAAATTGCAATATTTATTTATTTACACTTTGTTACCGCATACAAAACATAAATATAAAAAGTATAAGTAACAAAGTCAAAGTCAAAAATAAATTATTCATAAAGGTAACAAACTGTACACTTATGAACGTCAAAAAAACGGTAAATATACAAATAAATGAATCTAATTTTACATTTACTGCCAGTTCTCAAATCAAGGGCGTAGAACGGAAGAGAAGAACTGGCAATAAACTCTCCGCCACTCTTTTTAATCGCCAAGTTTTTTTTACACAATGTTTGTAAGGAGCTGCAACCATTACACCATGTTCCATATGACATCTTGAGTAATAAAGAATTATAAAATAAATTAAAAACAAAGATTTGTCCTCGATCACCTTAGTTATTAAGGCAACGGGCGGCCTTATAATTTATTTGGAACAATAAAAAAAGAAACGCAAGAAAAGAAGAAAGGTACAGTCCAGTGAATAAATAATGAACAAAAATAATGAAAATAACAAATAACACTCCCTATAACTAAAATACAGTGAAATCTAAAAAAATAATTTAATAAAAAATTTCACAATAATATGTATAAAAAAAAGTAAAAGCTCCAAAATCCAAGGGTTAAATGACTTACAATATATTTAAATAGTAGCTAATTAAGAGGCAGAAGAAAAATGATCAAACAGAAGTTTTTAAATAAATTTAAACATTCCTAATAAGTCCGCTCGACACTATTTGTTGGATGGTCAAATGAGAGTTGAGCCCTATTTTCTCAAATAGATGTTTATGTTTCAAGAAATAAATTCTTATTAATTAAAATTCATTCGTACGTTACATGAGAAAAAAATATCAAAAACATAAAAAGTAAAATATCACGCCCCCGTCTCAAAAAAACTTGCTTGCATAAAACAGCATGCAAACGCATACTTATTCGAAACGGTTGATTGCTATTTCTCATATCTCTGGCAAGACGTTGCATTCATTCCGGAATAGGTTATATTTTTGCGAATGTTATATATGTGTTTATGCTGGCTACGTCTGGGATTGAAGTTTTTTTTTTTTTTAGAACAGTGGGCAAACGGGCAGGAGGCTCACCTGATGTTAAGTGATACCGCCGCCCATGGACTCTCGATGCTAGAGGGCTCGCGAGTGCGTTGCAGGCCTTTTAAAAATTTGTACGCTCTTTTCTTGAAGGAACCTTTATTTACTTAATGCTCATACTAATGTCAAACTCACATGAGCAAATTTGGTTGCAAAGGAATTTCCCTTCGCGCACCTTTTGCCAATTTTTTTGGTGATTTGGCTCGTTCAGATCAATTACGGTACGAAATAAAAATAACCTTTTTTAACCTAATCATATATTTATCCTTGTGTAACGCCTAATCTAGATCTTGGTTTTAAAGCTGTTGTAAAAAAAATGGCTCATAGCTCAACACAACATCAAGGACTGTTTCAATTTGTCCAATAACATTTTGTACATAATTTATTTAATTAATTAATTTAAAAAAAAACGACTTATGGTGACAATAAATGACAAATAATCAAGATATTCAGTAGGTTTTTCTTTCCAGAAATATTTTGCCAAAAATCCTCGTCAGAATCTCTTCGTATGTTTGTATGGAGGAGTATACATTACTTGACCTGTTATAAGAGTAAAAAATAATAAAGTACCCACCTGTGTAAATGTACTTCGACCCAGCAAGGTGTCTCCTTAATAGAGCTCCGAGGGTAGTCAGGACCCCATCCCTTCACAAACGAGAGGCGGACGATGCACAATCTCCTCAAGTCATCTACTCCTATACCTGCGGCCGCTGATAAACCTGGTAGTGGATACCAGAAGTTGCACAATTAATGAATAAGCTTTTTTCGTAGTTTTTAATTCTATATTACACGTTCAGCTCAGTTCTATATTAAATTTTCTTACAATAAAATAATTATGATCACGAAACTTACTAAATAGTTTAATAGAAGGATATCCCATAAACCATTAGAAAATATTTATTTAAACCAAGGAAAACAATAAGAATTAAAAACGTCTTTGAATGTGCGTTAGACCCGGTCAGTCACCTCAGCAGTTAGAGAGCGATCAAACTTTAATGAGTCTTACGTAGTATAAGACTACGTGTCGTGTTATTATAATAAAACTTCTAAACATACATTTGTTCATCCCCGGATGCGCAGGCGCAATATGTCCAGCGACCGCCGCAGCCTGGGCAGCTGCGGCCGCTTGCGCAGTCGCCGCTTGCGTCTGCATTTGGCGGTGACATTGACGGAGATCGAATACCTAGAATACATGATTTAAACATTAATAAATCAGAAATATCTTTGTATATTTAAAAATGCATACAATTAAAAACTCATAAAAAAATTGAAAAAAAAACAGTTCTCAAGTAAAAGAAAAAGAAGAAGAACTGGCAAGAATCTCTCCGCCACACTTTTTAATCGCCAAGTTTTGAGGTAACAAATTATTGGAGCAAATTCATCCCAAGGATAAGAATCATTTAAATAAAATTTATAAAAAAAAGCTTTATTCATTAATTAACGTTTAACGAGAGTTTTGAATTTATTCAGTAATAATTCTCTAATTACGCTTGGGAGTTTGTTGTAAAAACAAATACAATTTCCATATAAAGAGTCGTTTATCTTCTGTAGCCATTTTATATTAGTCCTGTTTCGAGTATTGGTGGTGAAAGTCACCATTTGTTTTAAAATCGTTTATATTTAATTTATAAAACACCAAACTTAAATCTTATCTCAAACCGCAGTATTTTTCCTTAAATAAGTGTCACATATTTAAAAGTGCTTAAGCAGAGATTGGGACTTGAGATATTAATTGTAATAGCGGACTGTTTTACCCCAGTCTCATCTCTCATATCTCACCTTAATACAAGCAGAGGGATATATCTTATGGACTGCATCTCCTGGAGCCCTACCAGCTTCTCGATCGAGGTAATAGGACTGCACAAACACCGAGTGGTCTGAAAGACATCGTAACCATACGTCGCCTTCACCACGCAAGTCGAGTTGGACTCCTTTACCTATGTGTAACCTGAAATATACATTGTATCAAATTTTATAAAGCTGTTCAATTAGTTAATTTTAATGTCAATACACGCGGTGTTACTTAACTTATCGAATTTTAATACACGCACAAATCCTCTTACCACCAGTTTCTTATGACTAATTGTCTCATCTAGCGGGCTGTCAAGGTAATCTGTAATAGGTTTCTAAGGACCTTTGACCGAAGAATTTTCAAAACCGTTTGAACATATAGAATTAGGTTTTTTTTGGACCACAAAATTAGGACAAACACATGCCAAAATTAACATACATACAAAAATATAAAAAGCGGTGTCGTCCCTAGAACATGTGGACACGACCAGCGAAATCAAGTAGTAATAACAGATTACTGTCAAAAAAATTTCTTGACTGATTAAGTGACCGTTAGATTTGCACTGAAAACAGGAAGTATTTGGTACATTAAAATCAAAAGATTCTTTACCTAGCTCTTTCACTCTGTTCAGTTCTGTGAACATTACTTAACGCGCCCAGGCAGAATCTGTTGCCGCCAGAAGGATCCACATAGCCATCAACCTTGAAGAAAAATATTATAAAAATGAAACCCTAAAAAATATTTTATACTAAAAAGAGGTCCACATCAAAAACATTTTTACACAAAAAGGGATAATGTCAAAAATATTTATAAACTAAAAACGGGTCAATTTCAAAAACGTTTTAAAAGTAAAAGAAGTTAGTATCAAAAACATTTTAATATCGTAACAGATCATACTTAAAAACAATTGATACAAACTCACAGTAACATTAGGTCGACTAGATGGCACTTTGAATGTTTCCCCGACCTGCGTGTCCAACTCAAAGTACGCGACCGAACACCAGTACTCTGGCGCTGGCTGGCTAGATAGAAGACCGCCCGGGTTACCATTATCTGTATATTATAAAACCAATTTTTCATTACCATTTCCATTCCAGAAAGTATGGCAAGTTTACGCAATGAATGTCTTAAAAGACAAGATTTAACTTATTTTAAATTAGTTTTTGATAGCGCAATCTGCAATGTCTTCCAACAAATTATTCACAGAAAAACAATATAATAATAAAAGAATTCCCTCTTTATTCTTCCTGATTCAATAATGGCGTCATTTCAACCTTATTTATATATTATATTATTTTATTACTTCTTATGTATGAACAGCTTAACACGCATTTTAAAGACTACACTTTTCCTAAAGTGCCAAAGCTAAAAGCTGTTTAACACTAAGACACATGGTATCCAAAAACAGGCTAAAGAATAAAGTACATTTATTTATTTGCGGTTGTATAAACTTACAGTAATGGTGATGATGTGGTGCTGCGTCCACTGGAACAGGCGGTGCAGCCGGCGGCGGCGCTAGACTCTGCGTATACGTTAGAGTGTTATTGCCCGTCCACGTACCTGTATATAACTTCAAATTAAAATGTATGTACATGAATGTCAGCACATAAATTAGCAATTATGCGTAAACAATAGTAAAGTAATTTCAACGTTCCAACGACATTTGCTAACTTGGACTTTCGAAAGTTTCGTTTAGATGCTCCAGTAAAAAATTGTAAATTGCAAATATTTCTTAGACTAAGGGCCTGTTTCACAATGTATGGATAAAGTACCAAATAGCTATGCAACGCATAAATTATTAGGAAGATAAAAGTTCCGAATAAGACACTTCGCGTTTCATGACGAATAGCACTATCTGACAGTGGTGAAAGGCAACAAACACTAGTTTATCCTACCAATAAGTAATAAATAGCTTATTTGGAACTTATCCGGACATTGTGAAACAGGCCCTAAAGATATTATGATTTAAAAACCATTACCAAACGCCGCAACCTTTTCCCTCCTTAAAATATACATAGTTATGATCATGCAAATAAAATCAGATAATTGCCTATTGATTAATAATCGTTATATAAAAAAACTACTAAATAGACGTACTGCACACGCGTCATAAAAACAAAAAAATGTCAAAATAAGAAAAATTGTCGTATTGTAAATGTTGAATCCACACAAAATATTTCATCAAAACCAGCCAGTTAGTGTATTAGAAACACGCACCGTAGGTTTACATTTAAAAAAAATTAAACTTTCAGAAATTCATTTCGTAAAACAGTTTTTTTACGTGTAGACTAAAGTTACTTATAAAAGTTAAAAAATGCCAAACAACGAAGCTCCTAGTCAGTAAATTGTCTTTATGTTTATATAATTTACATCCCTAAAATAAATACTGATTAAATTATGAAAAAATGTCTTCATGGCATATACTCGTATACCTTGTTGATGCTGAGTGCGATGGGGTAAGGGGCTTTGCTGAGGCGGACTTGTCGCGGTGAAACCATTCTGTTGAGGTTCATTTGGGGACGCTACAGCTGTAACTGGCACTGAACTAACAGTTGATACCGCCACCGAGCCTGCTGTAACAGAAATATTATTTAAGAGATATCCAGACTCCATACAAAATTTTCCTAGATTAATACAAGAGTTAACGAAACTAAACCTTGATAATCCGGTCGTAGGGAGACATTATATCGCCCGCCTTCTTCGATAGATAACCTATTCAAAATAATTTTACTATTCGAATCCAAACATACTTATTAATTATTAATTAATTGACGTAATCAAACGAATAAAAATATGAACTTTTCAGCTATGTCCTTTATGAATTTACGTACCGAACCTTTTTAAAATTTTGGTTTTCATAAATTATATTTGTCTTTCTTTTGATGTCTATTCTATTGACAAGTTATATTCTTGGTAATTTATTACTTGGTTACCATAATATACTTGATTATACAAATAAAAGAAAAAATGATGTGCTGTCGTGGGACACTAGGTAGGAACGAAGTTGCCTAATGTAGAATCGACACAAATTGCAAAATAACGTTTATTTTGCAATTTGTGTTACTCACGAGTAAAATGTATCTATAATGTGAGTATTCGCCGCGTCCATGAATTCATGAGTATATACTACGCATTGGCGGGGTGGAGTGGTTATAGAAAGAGAAGCGATGAGAGAACGAAAGAGGGAGAAAGAGAAAGGTATTATACACTACTCGCTTGTGTATGCGACTGTCGCGTCTCATTTAACGGTTTTATTCCACGCACTTTTTTCCACGGATTTTTTCTTACAGTTTTACTATCACATTTTTTTTCAGTTCGGTCGCGCAGCAAAATCCCTATCCCCTCCAAGCCTGCCGTAAGGAACTTCGTTCCAACAAAATGTAAGTAGGTTACATTAGTTATTAGGCCACGGCTACTTTATCGCTATCAAGCGTTTTCTTTCAGGCAAAGCTAATATGGAACAATACAAAAAAGAAACACCTACAGAGGGTAAAGTACAAGTCCATGATTAGTTAACAAAAAGGAACTCAAATTACTTAGAATAAAAATTAATTATTGTAATCCCAAATTCATGTTTCAAACATTCTAGGTGTAATGTAAAATTAACTTGCATAATTATTCGCTGTCTGTTAATTTATGACTCACGAATTTTATATTTTAATATTTATCTAAGTAAGTTTTTCTCTAGCAAATTCACATATAACACTTGACTTATGAGATCAAATATGTTCTGTGTAATACCGTGTATTACGACAATATTAAAACCATTTTTACAGTTGAATAATATACAGTTCCACTTACTTAACCTACCTGGCATTGACTGCGTAAGTTGTGTGTCAGATGATGTTTGTTCTGTTGTGAAGAACGTGTTGTTCGCGCCATCTATAATAGGGGTAGATCCTCCCGGGGACATAGTAACTGGCATAGCCGCTAAAAAATTTACACTCTATTGATATTCAAGGATAACAAAATTTCTGATATTCAGAGTTCGAAATATCTTTAATAGATATTAAGGATATACATTATTTATATGTCAACGAAAAAATCAACTTCTTACAACAAACAAACGTGATAAGGCTAAATCAAGTGCAAATAAAATATTAAAAGCTTACAATGATTCATTCTCCACATAGTTCGCGCATCCATTGTATCTGGTGGTTCCAGTTTTGGTGCTATAGCTCTTTGCTGACCCATCACCATTTGCTGAGCATTCATAGACATCCCTTGGTTTATATTTGTGATTTGTGGAGCGCCAGGTGACATTTGGTTGGGTGCAGACGCCATTCTGGGCGACGCCATTTGTGGCACATTGGACCCCATCTGTGGGGTACCAGGACCCATCTGAGGTGTACCTGGACCCATTTGTGGTGTTCCAGGTCTCATTTGAGAAGTGCCAGGGCCCATTTGAGGTGTACCAGGTCCCATTTGAGGCGTACCAGGACACATTTGTGGTGTGCCAGGTCCCATTTGGGGCGTTCCAGGACACATCTGTGGTGTACCCGGTCCTATTTGAGGTGTAGTTCTACCCATCTGGGGAGTTCCAGGGCCCATTTGTGTCATTTGGCTATTGGGATGGTTCGACATCATTTGTTGCCCAGGCGAATGCCCCATTTGTGATGGTGCCAGTGGCGCCCCGGGTCGGAGAGGGCGCTGTCCATGCGGCGAAAACATATTCGGTACGCCATCTGGCGCTAACGGAAATGCAAAACAAATTTGAACGCACAGCAAATTAAATAAAAGATATTTAAAATAATTAAAAGTAACACACAAACAGTAATTGAATTTGAGACAATTTAAAGTTTTTATCATCCATTATTCAACTTAAAAAATTGGGATTTATCAAAACAACTAGATAACTTTTTTTGTTAACTTTATATTGTCTTATTAAAGTCATGCAATATATAAAATAATTCTCACTTTGTCCTTGATTTAATATAATATTAGTTGCTTGAAATTGTTGATGGTGATGTGATATAGTTGTATGTGGATGTCTTGGGCTGGTAGCATGGTGTTGTATTGTGACAAGCTCTCCAGTATCCATGTCCATACCATTACCTCCGATCCCAGCGGTATACTCATCTTTTACAAGCCGACTAGGCCCTGATTGGAGAGTAAGGTTTGATAAGTCTGAAATAAATATTAATGACATATTTAGACATAATTATTTATATTAACTGAAGTAAACTTTTTATTTAAAAAATAATTTAAAAATTTATAACCTGTTTAATCACCATTTTATAAATTTTGCATCATCACAGTTAAATATTATCTACAAAAAAATGTTTTAGCTTTTTGTCCGCTATCTCAAAAATTCATGACAAGAGATAAAAATATAAATGCAATTATGTTAAAGAACTTGAATCAACACAAACTAATGTTACGTTAGCACTTCCTACACTAGCTGAAAGGACTTTGGAAATGTATTCAACAAATTATGTATGCAATGTCAAACCTAATTGTCATCACTTTTCCATCTTTATAGGAAGTATGGAGCTGCTCTCAGTTCCAAAACTAGGCATTAGTGCCAGGTAGTATATAAAATGAACTTAGATTTTAATATGTCTAACAGAGTAATTAACTCACCAATTCCAGGGGATACAACCCTTTCATAGTGATATGGATTAACACAAACTGAATCACACTTTAAGTCAAATGCAAACTGACAGAATTTTACATGTTTTAGCTCATTTTTGTGCAGGTCCGGCCAGCGCCAAATTCTAGCATATATAACATGTGGAAATCCTTTTCGTCCTGCAACCTGATTTGAATATCATAAAATTAACAAATGCGTACTGTCAACTGACAAATCTGAAAAATTAATGGAAAGTGCTAACACTAAACCAGAATTGATATTTAAATTAACATTAGAGCACTTTGATCTTACCTTAACTTACAATTCAGTCTCTTTTTTAACAAATCATTATTATTTATAAAGAAAATATAACTTATGTATAATGAAAGCAAGTTATTGTATCTTAGCATCTCTTAAAACATTGTTTCTCTGAATATCTTGCCGACATGTGATTACAAGTACCATGTATGAAACTGCAGGCTATATCTTGGCATTATCAACCAAATATATATTGTTTGAATAAAATATTTTATACACTTTGCATTAATGTACTGACCTGTAGTCTACCATCTAATGTCCGTTGAATTGTTACACATTTACTAGGATGTGCTCCATTAGTTGTAATAGCAGTAATCAATGAATCCAGTTCATCTCGTTTCTCTTTTAATTTTTTTACTAAAGACTCAATAGCTCTCTTTGAGAATCCTTCACTTTCACCCCCTTGCCGGTGGCACATTAACGAGTGGACGATACTAAGACAGGCATCTGCCGAAGTAGGCGCTGTCGTATTCATGACTAAAACAGCAAAATCTTTTAAATATACTCACGAAGCAATTCTATTCAAATGTCGTCTTCAATCTAATTAATTAATTCACGATTTCTCATAAGCCAAGCGTACGATGATTATATGCAAAAATAGGCAATCTATTTTTAAAAACAGACACTATTGAAGAATATATCGCAATACTTCATTAATTAAGCGTAAACTGTAGTTATTTACTTCAGTTTCTAAATCACAGCAATTATTCATAATATAATGACAAAATCGATGAAAATAATGATTAATGTAAAGCAATCTCTATTATTACAAGATTAAGAAAGTATTTTTACTTACTTGATTACTACAAAATAAATTTAGTTTATCCTATAAATATAAATTTCTCCTCTATATAAATTCTTAATCATTTGTTAATAGAAAAATCTCATTTCCTTTAAATCAAGACAATACCAAAACAGTGCGACATTTTTGGTATTCCCTTTTCGATTTTACCAATTTCAAGGATTTTTAGTGATGTGCATAAACCGTAATCGTAAATAAATTGTTAACATAACATAGTCAATAGATTAACAGTAGTTAAGTTCGTGAAATCGATGTATGAAAACTGCGATGATAGATTTAATAACAATATGAATGTTGTGTTACCAAGCTTGACTCCAAAAATAATATAAAATCGGTTGTCTGAAAAGTCGGTTTACTGATGATAGTTGACAACGTCATAAGAACGTACGTAATGGTTGCTCGAATTTTTCAATATAAAATTTTAATTTTATCTGTTTAATATTGTATGGATATAGAGCAGGAGGTAAATGGAAATCACAAATGAATTGATCAAGTTCCATTTATTTGTACGCATAAATACAATTATGTCAAATATTTAACAAACGTACGGTGCCGAACGCGGAGGCCGACTGTGCCTCCCTGTCGCTCGTTCCGTGCTCTCACTTGCACTTTAAGGCTTAAATGGAACGCCTTAGAGCAAGGTAACGCCGCAAGCGTCATGTTTTATCGTGCGTGCAGCCTGTTCCTTCAGATTATAAGACGTTGTTACGTTAAAAAAACGTATGATGGATAATTAAAAACAAAAATTTTAATTCAGTGGCCTTCACTCGCCGCAGTCCCTGTTTCTAAGCATTAGGTTTATATTTGCACCTAACTCGTTCTAGTTTCATGTCATCTCACCACACGATCTACATTTTTTCTTCTTAATTTATAATAATAATAAATTCAGAATAAAATGATGCTTGATTTTAACGTTAGCTATATTAATACTGATCTAAATTCATCGAATCATAGTAAGAAACATAGTAGCCGTATATTAAAGTGAGTGATGTGCTTGTTGGATATAGTAGTGAACCACAGATGGAAACTGAAACGTAAATGTACAGACATAGACAAACATGAATAAATAATATTTCACATTATAAAATCATAGCTATGTCACTTATGAATGACGTCTACTGTCTCGACGTCCCGAATTTTGACTTCGTTTTGAGTTTTGACTTTTTTAAATGAACACTGGATTTCTATAAGAAATATCAATTAATTTTGATTATTTCGTCTAATTAGATTCCTTGATTTTATCTGTACTATCAGGATTCGATAGGTTTATTAAGTCCAACATGTTTGATTATCTCTGTCCAAATTAAACATAATGTGGGTGGACTTATCCTGTTGACGAAGTAATATTTTGGAGTATTGTAGATAGAAATAAGCGGAGTAGTTGATGATGAAAAATGAAGGGTGTAGATAGCTCTACAGCAAACAAAGACGGGATGCAAAACAAACCAATAATAACATGTAAGTTATTATAAAAGTTGACCAACTAAATGTTTCTTTATCCTATTTTAGAGGTCATTATTAATTATACTATTCTATATTATTAGGCGCAGGAGACTGGAACTTGTTTTGTACTCTGGAAGCTCCGTTAGTTGCAGCAATTCCCCAGGATTCCTGTGAATGGCGAAGGTCTTTTGGGAGGATAACAAAATTTGTTTATTTAGAGGCATCCTTCATAAAATATAATAAGGACAAAGTACAGTCAGAACTAAATTTATTGAAACGTCCTATATTACATATTTATTGGACTGATTGTGTGGTAAGAAAAAATATTTCTTTGTAATTCTACAAGAATAAGACTTGATTTCATTTACACAATTATTTTTATACACATCGACATCGCAAATGAATCATGTATGTTGGTGTATAAATAGTATTTAAATAGTAGGTAAAAGTCAAATAATAATTATAAACAATATTCTTACAGGATATAGAATATTACAAAACAACTCTTAGAGAAGATATAGAAGTATGGTTAAAACAATTAGAAAAAAATAATATATCTGACTGGATGATTGTTTTAGTAGAAACTTACGATATAAGGAAAACAAATAAACTGTTACCAAGAACAACAGTTCTCGATAAAATTAAAGGAGATTTTGCTGTAAAGCAGACAGAAGATAGATTTATATCTGTAATTAATCCTATTAAGTCAGAGGCCAGAAGTGCCGAGTCATGGAGAGCACTAGTTGCAAAATTACGGCATTTAGTTTTAGTATCCTATAATAAAGCATTAAATAAGTTTGAGGAGTATATGAGAGAACAGAGAGAAAAAAGAAATGACCCAGAATGGGATTATTGTAAATATTTTATTTTACAGGTTTGTTTTCCTTCATCTCTTAACTTATAAATATTATCTGACATACTGTATTCATTAGTAATTAATGTATTATTTATAAGAATTATTTCTATTCACAAAAACCACTAAAATGCTAGTTTTATTTCAGGAGCAATTAGCATTTGTGCTTGAAATGCTTGGATTATATGAAGAAGCTCTAGTCCAATATGATGAGTTAGATGCTTTATTTTCTCAATTTGTACTCAATTCTAATGTAACAGAAAGTCCTAAATGGCTTGACGTATTTAAACAACAAATTACATCATGGCAAGCCATCAGACTGACAACAACCGTGCCAATGCATTTAAGGGAACTTATAATTAAACAAAAAGCCTCTCTATTAGACTTTAGGAGCTATTTATTTCAACGACAAAGTGCCATGTTATTACTTACTGAAAAACCTGAGGAGGTAAGCATTAATATCATTTATCCATACAAAACATGTACTAACTATTTAAGACACATATTTAATAATAAAACTGTTATTTTATAATAACAGTAGATATTAATGAGTAGTTCAGGTATATAGTATGTCATATTTATTTTTTATATCTAGAATAAGTTGTTTGTTAATTAACTTTTATAAAAACAACAGTAAATTAATGCAATTGTTCTCATTAAAGTTCCAGTAATAAATTAACATGAAATTGTTTTCCACATGACTGTGTTATCATGTCAGTTAATTAACTACAGTTGTTTCTTTGGCTCAAAAGGTAATTAACTTCTTTTAAAAAACTGCATCTGTAATTCATTAAGTACTTGGTTTATTCAATAAGCTTGCAGGTCCAGGATTTAATAGATATATATTTTTTGTTTTTTACATAAAAACAATAATATTCAATATAACAGTCAAAAACATGTTATAAAGTCACCTTTTTTATTATGCCCTGTTATTATATTAAGTTTTCAGACTGTTTTCCATATAATATAAATATTAAATTAATCATTCTTTATTATTGAGGATTGTATGCATTCTGTCTGTACTGCACAAAAACAATTTTTACAAGTTTTAATATACTGTTTCAGGTCGCATCCCGCTGCATAAGCACAGTACACAATACATTGGTGGAGTTATCATTACTGGGAGCACCGTCAATAGATGGCGCTTCGGCGTGTTGGGCACATTTGGCTTGCGTTGAAACGTTACGCGTTTGTGAAGCGTGCACAGATATGCAAGCTCCTTTGTTACATAATGCTAAAGATAAGGTACCATACTATTGACATAACACATATGATATCTAGGTCCTGTCAAAAATAAGTTTATTGAAATAGTACTGCCGTAAATATAAAAACATCATTTTTCATTCACCATCCACAATTAGTGCTACCAATGGGATCAAATTTTTGTTATATTAAAACGATGAACATATTTATATACATATTTATGTACATTTTTCAGAACTTTAATTGCACAGTGCAAGTTGCAACAGTTCTCTATTTTAGAAAACTACTTTCTGATCTGTTAATATTTTTTAACTTAACTTGCTTTCTTAGCTTCACGAGCTCGGCAAGCTGTGTGGCCTACTACCTGGTTCTCCTGAACCTACTTCAGAACAACTCCACCTAGTTGTAATGCTGTCAGCCGGAATGGGGGATACAGAGACAAATAATAAGTCCCCAACCGTGAGGCTAAAGGAAGCTTTATGCAGCAGTATATCCTTTCAGCAGTACTATTTGGAGTTAGCTGAATTGGCTATGGGGACGTATAAGCATATTGGAAGATTAAGGTTCGTCTTAACAATATTATAAAAAGAATTAATGAACTTAGCTTTTTACAATCAGCTGCATCATATACCGTCCGAGAGTATTAGATATGTTTGTAGAATGAATATGGTTAAAAAATAAATTCTCGCTGTTGGTGTCTTTTCCTCCACATAACTAAACATATAAACAAACTAAACTTTAATAATTTAAAATTTTTTTTTTAAAGAAACATATATTTTTGCATTATCGGATCGTTAGAACTATGTCTTAAAAATATGGATATACAACTAAAAGCAGAGCAGAAAGAAAAAGAAAAAGAGCAGTGTTGGCCTAGTGATTTCAGCGTAACTCTCATACCTGAGGTCGTAGGTTCGATCCCCGGCTGTATACCAATAAAAAGTCCATTGGTCCAGTGGTTCTATGTGCGTATTTAACATTCGCTCGAACGGTGAAGGAAAACATCGTGAGGAAAGCGACAATCTTAGACCCAAAAATCGACGACGTGTGTCAGGCACTGGAGGCTGATCACCTACTTGCCTATTAGATTCAAAAATGATCATGAAACAAATTCAAAAATTTGAGGCCAAGACCTAGAGGTTGTAGCGCCACTGATTATCCAACTAAAAATCGTTAGTGGTTGGGAGAGCTGCAACATAAATCTTAATACAATTAATTCAATAATTTAGTTAAAATTACCTTTTAAACTAAAATTCGTTTAGTTGATTTATGAGAAAAGCTTTTTAACAAATGCTTCTATAACTATATATTTTTGCAGATTTGCTCGTCAAATTGGTAGAGACCTAGCGGCATTCTATTCGGAGTTAGGCGAGACCAGCAAAGCGGTTGTGTTTCTTGTGGACGCCTTAAGATCTTACGAGGAACAAGGCTGGCATGAACTTGCAGCTCAAACGAGGCTCGAATTGGTCGCCGCTGCTAAGAAAATGAATGATTTTGACAGGTTGAAAATTGGAATAATATATTAAGCATTGTTGATATATTTATATATATTCTGTTTTTTTTTGTTTTTCTCTTGAGTAATGTTTTATAGATATAAATATATGTATATTTTTTTTATATAACTTCTGGTTATGCACTTCTTACACTCATCATTTTTATTTATTTTTTCTTTTCTTACTAAAGTTGCCTGGAAGAGATCGCTTGTTAGCGATAAGGCCGCCCGTTGCATCCCTTGTGATTTTGATGTATTGTGTCAGTTTATTTTTAATTTAATTATCAATTTCCACAAATCTCTTTCAGGTACACTACGCTATCAGCAAGGATTGCAAGTACAGCTGAACTAGAGATCCTAGTAAGAAATTTCTTCTTTGAGGAAATGATGAAATCGATCAAACAAAATCTCACAGATAAAGATTCAGTCCAAACGGACCTTAGCGATTGCTTTCGACTGATTTCCTCAACCCTATTGCCGTCCGAACGTGGTTATATAACAGAGAATAAAGTTCAATGTAAACTGGTCTTTGAGAGTGTTCTCCCAAAAGACGTGGTGTGTACGAAAGCGACCATTTGTATAGACCCCTGTGAAGAGAAGACGCCGGTGAAAAATAAGACTGATTTAGGTTTACAGGCTAGTCCGAAGAAGCCTAGTGATGATGTTTCTAGTTTTAGTACAAGGTGAGTGATTAACAGCCACGCGTGGTCCTAATATTGTATGAAGTCCGTTACATCCTTATTGAGTACAGGAGAAACATAAATGTCTGTTTCATTTATAATTTACAGGTTATCCTTCTGACACACTATCCTCAGATTTGATACAGTGTTTTTCTTCACTATACAGATAAGTTACTTGCTATAAAGTAGAACTGAGAATCGACATTGTTCAAACGCAGTATTCTCTGTAACATATAAGTCATATAATTAGTTATTGAAAATAGTTATATTTCGCGTGTTATTCTTATTAAAACTAGCTTTATTAAGCCTATCTGAGCTCTAACTTCCAATATACCGGCGGCAATTCTGATCCCAATAATGAGTATTTGTCCCGCGTCTCCAAAGTTGCGACATCAGCGCTACGGGGAAAAAACGCATACAAAGTTGGATGTTTCTGTAAAGGCACTAAATCTATCTATCTGTCTTCGGTAGCGCATGTCTAGCAAGGAAATCTGAAGCGGATAATCTGTTTCCACCGATTTCTGTCTAGCGCATCTCTTATTACAGTTTAAAGACGATGAGTCATTTCCCTTGAATGATCCATCTGGTTGCTGAACGGCCAAATGATCTTTTGCCTTCTGTTACCAAGCACAATCACTTTCTCCAAGTTTTCATCGAAAATGGTCAGGATCGATATATTGGTGTGTTTGGTCTTTTTTCTTTTCTTTTAGTGCCTCTTCATCACTAGAGGTTGACCGTCGGTCTCTTGAAGCGTGTCTTGTCCTTATTATTAGACTTTTTCATGAATACTGACTACTAGGGAAAAATGTTGAGTTGCCTTCTGCCCCAGACTTTTATGGGATTATTTCCTCCCAAGGTCGCGCTCTAGTAATCCGGATCAGGTGTGTGGTTGTACCGCCATTGTTCGGTCGCCAGAGCCTAGTCCGTTATCTAGCAGCGATACAAGGTTTCGCCGCAGTGTCGAGCGTGCAGTTGAGGTTGATATTGGGCCGGGCGTGTATTAGTTCCGTTCTCCCCTTACTCCCCGTGCGTTTGGTAGTTCACAATATTCTTTACATTCGCCTCCAACACCACATCTCAAAGGCGTCAATCCTTTGCTATTATCGAACCAAGATAGTCCAAGTTCTTCTCCATGCAAGATGATAGGGAATACTAGAACCCGTATCAATCTTTTGGTTTTGGTACCAATTCCTCCTTTATTCCAGATGTTGCTTAAACGTGTCATCTTTAGTCGATCGGCTTTTTATCTCTGGGACAGTGCTGCCGTCGTTAGGGACTAAACCTATAGAACCATTATTTATAACTTAACGTCTAATCGAGCGGTTCTTATATTGTATTTTAAATATTACAACCAATTACAAATGTGTTATACTTTTCAGTATAAGACTGGATGACTTAAAACCCAAGAATCCTCTATTAGATCCAATGCAGTTCACCTCGAAACTCCATTTTAAAGAAGATAAATCCCTTCAAAAGGCCACTATAGAGTGTCAGAACCCAAAAATGATATTAAAACGATCGGACAGCACGAAGTATCGTAAACCAGTTCCACAAGTCAAATCTAACTGCGAATTTTACCTAACGTGTACTGATTTCATAATAAATCCAGGTTTAAATGAAGTATTGTTTGAGTGTATACCGACCAAATGCGGGGTATTTAAGCTCGGTGTAATATCTTTATTGGTCGAGGGGAAAATAGACTTTATATCTGATGTGTTAAGTTCGAAAATGGGTTTTGAAGTGATAACACAAGGCGTGAGCGTGTATTTGAATAAAATTGAGCCAAAGAAGGATTTAGTTGCGGGTTTGGAACACGATATGGAACTAGTTGTTACTAATGGTTGTTCGAGGATGGACGAGGTATGAACTTCAATATATGCAACTTAACACTATACATACACTTCTATAAAAAAAAACTAAATTTACATTAGGGGCGTAATGCAGTAAATCTGATTACGTACTACTTGAACGGTACGTAAGCAGATTAACTGCAATATATCCCCCTGTTTTCAGCAAAAAAAGAAAAATAACAACAATAATAGTATATAAATTATTTTTTTGTAGGAGAAATGCATTTCAAAATAAATAAATATATCTAGATCACTGTTTCCCATCGTGGGGCCTACGCCTCACAGGGGGCTATTTATTAATTAAGGCTATTCGATTTTTTTAAAATAATTATTAGTAGTTTCAGTTTCACTTAAGTGAGCAATTTAATTTTAGGCATTAAAAGTAATTTAATATAACAGAAATATTGTCTAATTCATTTTATTAACTGTGTTATAAGAAAAAACTTTACGATTAAAAAGCATAGCTGAGAGTTTATTGCCAGTTCTTCTCTTCCGTTCTACGCCTTTGCATTGAGAACTAGCAGGAAATATAAAATTAGAATTAGTACATTTAATTTTTTGACGTTCATACATTTTTTGACATGTACATTGCGTTACCTATATGAATAAATGTTTGTTAACTTCTAAAATCCGTCACGCTGCCTACATAATATAAGAAATGGCTAGAGTATGTTTGTTTTTTGTAGAATACAACAATACATCTTAAAGCCTCGTCGGGCCTTCATCTCCGATATGGAGTGAATTCTTTACTATCCCGGGAATTAACGATACCAGTAGAGGCATCAGAACCGTTTCATACTACAAAAATTCCTTTACGACTGTTCGCTGTTTTGTTACCAAAGAGAGAAAAAAGTATTGAACACACGGTGAGTGTATGGCTATACTACTTGTAATATATTGTATGTAAAAATGAAAAATGAAAAATATGAGAAAAAAAGTAGTAAGAGGAGTGTTGGCCTAGTGGCTTCAGCGTGCGACTCTCATACCTGAGGTCGTAGGTTCGATCCCGGGCTGTGCACCAATGGACTTTCTTTCTATGTGCGCATTTAACGTTTGCTCGAACGGTGAAGTAAAACATCGCGAGGAAACCGACATGTTTAGACCCAAAAAGTCGACGACGTGTGTCAGGCACTGGACGCTAATCACCTACTTGCCTATTAGATTTAAAAATGATCATGAAACAGATTCAGAAATCTGAGGCCAAGACCTAAAGAGGTTGTAGCTGGTTTATTTTTTACTTTCGAAGACTACAATCTAATTTGGTAGGTGTATTGTAGTAATACTCTAATTCATAAACAAATTATATTTACATATATATATATATATATGTATAGTGGTTGCCTGGAAGAAATCTCTCGAAAGCGATAAGGCCGCCAGTTGCATTTAATTATGTTCAATTTTTATATTGTAACGAAGTGTTAATAAATAAATAAATATATAAATTTTCTTTTTGTTAACTTTTCTTATTTTTATTTACCATAATGTTGATCTATCATCGTTTATTCCAGGTGTGGCTAACCTGCCCCTGGTTAGAGTCAGTAATGGAGGTCCCATTACATTTCTCACCTCCTATGATAGCTGCATGGAGGCTCCTCACCTCCAATACTCGAAAGTTCGTTCATGTCACTCTAAAGTCTACAGTCGGACATGTCATACAACTTGTACTGACAGATCCTAAGTTGGAGTGTGACGGCAACACTACTGTGTCCAATCTTAATCCTAAAGCACATGATGATATGGTAAGTGAAAACTAATTTAATAGCTAATTAGTGTTAAATTAGGTTTTCTAATTTGGGTAGAATGCCTGGTGAACCCCAAGGGCCCCAGCCCCATCTAAAGGGCGTGTGCCCTTCACACGCCCTTTAGATGGGGTGGTTTTAGTGGTGCTTATAAGTTGTCGGGGTTTCGCTACCCCAGGGATAGCAGAGGGATTTGAGTGTAAACCCCACCCCACAGTCCCCTCGTCAATATCGAAATCTATAGCGCGTGCCTGCGTATGCGCATTATCACCTCATTTAAAAAAAAGTTTTCTATATAAATATTTTTCATTTATAATGAAATACTTAGTGCATTAATGTATTATATAAATCAATAAAAAAGTTTAAGTAGGAAAAAGTTATATAATTTTATTATACAATATGTAGCTAGACTCACCACCATTCCTGTCTTCATTATGTAATAAGGTAGGTTGGTGGTATGTAAGTTAGTTTTCCGTATATCTACAGTATGTATTCGTAAGCTCATTATTGAACTTAATAGTTTAAGACACGGAATAGAAAACTAGACGTGAAACTGTACAAAAAATTGTATACTTTAAAGAAAACACTTTTTTAACGGATTGAAGTTATGTATTATTGTAAACTTATAATTATTTTAACATAATTTTTAATTTATCCGACGTTTCATAATCCGAATACATAACTTCAATCCGTTAAAAAGAAGTTTTCTTTAAATGTGTAAAAGTTGTGTTAATAAAAGACATTACTTTTTTTTTATGTAGTGTAAAAGTAAGAATATTTTATTTATAATTTCAGAAAATATCATCAGACGGTACAACAGCATCGTTTATGTGGGAACTACTGAAAGATCCTTTGGTAAAAGCTGGTCCTATGAAGGCTACGTTCACCGTACAATACCGATTGGAAGATGAAAAGGTTTCACGTACGTTCACGTGCCCGATTGACATACAAGATTGCACGACACTGTTCGTTATACGTACGAAATTGGAACCGGGAAAAGGATCGGATTTCTGCAGAGCAAGTCAAGTGTGTTGTCTGCATTTGAGCGTTCAGAGGGTAGGTCGGCATTTAATTGGCTAAAAGATTTTTGTTATATTAGCATATACGACTTCAGATTTCAGATAAGATTACATTTCTTCAAATGCCACGTGAAATTTTCTATTGAAATCTTCAGAAATATTTCAAACTAAGTTATAATTGGGAGCCGGGTCACCCCCGTTCTAGGTGATCACGTCTATCTATCCTATATATAGTGAAACTCCGGTCATACCGGACATCCGTTCCAATTCAAATAACCAGTCTTAATAGAGACTAGCCGCCGGAGACAAAACGGTCTTAATAAAATAAAATTGAACTTTACTCAGATTCTCTTCAGCTTAGTTCAAGTACATTATCCAGAAGAAACAGTCAAAATGTTTTTTTTTAGGTTAATGAAACTGAATACACATCATTGATGTATGAGGTGCTGGCTGATCAGACTATGTGGGCAGTCTTAGGGAGAACTGCAGGTAAGATTAATTCTTCATCTTTTTGTCGATATCAACTCCGGGGAAATAAATACAGATAATGTAACTTTTTCTACAGCTGTGATACTTTTTGACATTCAACAACTCTTGTCTTCACTCACCGTGACCACGCACGCTTAAAAGCAAGCGAAACGTCGGACAAAAAATGTAAAATAATTATAAGTTTATACATAGCTTCAATCCGGTAAAAAAGTGTTTTTTTGTAATGATTACTTAATTCTATTAATTCTTACTTGAAATTTGTACTATTATTTTCGAAACGTGCAGCGTTGGTCTAGTGACATTAGCGTGCGTCACTCGTGGCTAAAGTCATAGATTTCAACCCCTGCTGTGTACCAGACATATTTCGATGTGCGTTTTTAAAAGGGGTTCATTCCACGAACGTAAACATCGTGTGGAAACCGGCATCCGAGATTTAAAAAGTCAGGGACGTTAGTTAGATAACGCTAATCACTCCCTTGCCTCTTCGAAATTTTATTACAATTGACCATTAGGTACTTATTTATTACCATATTTACCAGTAGATAATTTTATTACAATTGACAATTAGGTACTTATTACCATATTTACCAGTAGATAATTTTATTACAATTGACCATTAGGTACTTATTACCATATTTACCAGTAGATAATTTTATTACAATTGACCATTAGGTACTTATTACCATATTTACCAGTAGGTAATTTTATTACAATTGACAATTAGGTACTTATTACCATATTTACCTAGGTGTGCTATTCTCCCGAGTCATAAATACAATCGTATTAACCGCGTCTCCTGAAGTCTGAAGTCTAAATCAATATTTATTACAGGTGTAATAACAATGGAATCGTCCACCGGCGAGCCTCAAAACGTAACATTAGATGTAATGCCACTCATGGCAGGGTATCTGCCGCTACCAACCGTCCGATTGTCCAAATACATCGCTGCTAATACCAAAGGTAACCTATATAATTTTAAATTAATTTCTGTTATAATAAATATAATAATAATAATTATAGTATAATAATAATTATAGTAAATATTTTTTTCCATTGATGAAAAAAAAATTAGAATTATAGTTTATTAGTCTTGCTGTTTTCAATGTGTCAGATGAGAGGGTAGAAGTTCATTCATTGAAATTTTTGGTCTACCCTCTTTGATTTGTTTTCAAGACTACGCACGTCACCGCAGATTATTCCAAGACGAACATACAAATGCAATAGAAATAATTTTGTTACATTTCACTGTGTTAATCTTCACTTTCTCCTAGCATATATTGCACTTCTTTCTAAATTTATTACTAACCGTGTTTTATGTTTATTTACCGACGAGTAAAAAGTTTGAAATAATGAAAAAACAAAAGAGTGTGTGTACACGCGTTAGAAGTTATACTTCTTTAGCGTGTGGAAAAAAAATGCAGTAGTGATTAATGATAAATATTAAAATTAATCAAAAAGATTTTATTTTAATAATAAAATTTGTTTTTTACAGTAAGAATAAAAAAAATGATTAAAATATTTATGAATCAAATTTTCACAAATAGTTAAGATCAAAGAAATTTTGATCGAAAAATATTAAACCATTAAAGCGAGAATACCATTGTATCTAATATTAAATGTTAAATTTGCTTTACAGATCCCAAAAAGGATATTTCCGCGCATCCCCGGTTAGAACCATTTGGTCCAGGTCAAGTGTATCACGCGGGTAAAACAAAACAAGTACATGTATTGGCGCCTACACCTAAGGAACATCTGGATATTGTTGTTTGAGCTCACTGATACAAAACAGAAAGAGATGGTGATAGGTTAGTTTTTCCCAAAAAGTTAGTGAGTGGTGAGGAAACGATAATTTTGTATAAAACTTTTTATAACATTATTGTTTAATTTGTCAAAAGTCGCGGGCAACGTCTATTAATATATTTAATCGGGTGATTCCTGAAGGTAAAACTTAATAAGGAGTTTGAAAATTTTTATCTGTTTGTATAAATGGTTGCTCTTGGTAACCATAGAGAATAATTAATTGTTTAGTTTTCTAAAGAAAGTAGTTACTCAACTTAAGCTCTGCCCATTCTTAATTTAATCACTTTATCTACCTTTGTCCAAAGACAGTTTTTATTATAGATTATACCTGCCATTTAATAAATACTCCTTATGCTCTTATTAAAAATGATTGTTTCTACCATGACATCAGTTTAGTTATATATAATCAAAAATTAGCCACAAATTCACGCACCGTTTACATACATACACAGTTGTTTAGCATACATTCTCTATATTAATTCTACTGACTGAATCCGTTTAAAAAAAGTAGTCATAGAGTACAACGAAATTACGTAGTCATAAGGCTGTTAAAAACATGCTATTTTGAGACTAATTCTTTTAACACTAACCGGATCTGTTTTAAGTAATTATTAAAATAATCTATATCCTTGCCTAGTGGAATGTTTTTAACAAATTGTGATTCTGTTAAGAAAATCTAGGAGATATTGTTAAAGGACTAACCTACCTTTATAAAAAAAATATTTCAAATAAACAACAAAAACACTTATTTTGATATAAAAGTATGAATATAACCAAGTCCAAAGTTATTCACGGAGCTTAAAAAGATAAAAAATTCAAATATTTATTACATTCAAAGTAGCATGTTTGTAGGAGAGCCGAAGTTGTAAATTATTCTATCTAATGTTGGACCATTGCTATATGTGATAAATGTGTTGCATTGTTCTATGACACATATATAATCAAAGGTTCTATTCTTAAAAGCTTATTAATATAAGAAAATCTAAATTTAATATTGAAACTCGGATGTTCATAATAAAATAAAAAATTCATAAAATGTAGCTCAATAAAAGTCCATGTTAAAAGATAAGAATAGGACTTTCTTAATACATAGTTTTTAATCTCAATTATTTAGGTATAAGTTAAATTGTTATGTTTTTTTTATCTTGTGGTTTTTATGTTAATCGTTTATTGTTCTTTGTGTCATTTAGATATGTTTTAGAACAGAAATATAAATTTGTTTAAGTTGTGTAGCTATTCTATATAAGGTATTTTATGTTTATAAGGTGCATAAAATGTGTATATATCTTGGGAATTCATTTAAATGCAATAAACCAATAACTTCGGTTTCATTTAGACTTAATTTCAATTATACTGTTGTGTATTTGTCAGTGTACTGATAATACTGAAAACTTAATAATATTTGCTTGACGGAATCTTATTTAGAATTGTAAAACATATTGGATTTGGTAAAATTTGAAACCAAAGGTTTACATTATAAATAACATCACATAGTTTGTATCGGTAACATATACTCACAGTGTTTATAATATAAGTAGAGGCTTCAAAGTATATTTTCCATTATAACTTAGTAATAGAAGAAAAGCTTTCTTTTAAGAATATTTATTTACATATTGGTTCTATTAGCATTAATCAGAAATTATCGAACTGTTGGTGTAAAAATAGATTTAAGCTGTATAGCTGAAGATTGTATTTATATTTCCTACTATGTATAATATTTAGGTGTCAATAAAAATGTTTATTGTTATCTAAATTATTTTCATGCCCTTTCCAACTAGTTTATAAGTATAGTAAAAAATCCGTGTCTTGCCTTTTTAAAAGGCAACACAATGAAGATAGTACAACAAATAAAAGTTTGTTGCTGGTGTGCCTTTTATGTCAATACTAAGTGCTTAATGCAATTCTAGCAACTTTTGTTTGAATTTGGACACATTATTTATGTATTATTAAATTTTTACGTGCTATTGCTGCTAATTTAACGTATCGTCACATTTATTATCTATATTTATTCAATATCTATATTTCTTACGCAGTCCTTTGGCTGTAGCAGGTGTCAATTGCCAGTTAAATGTACGTCATATTCAAATTGCTGTAGTCGTCGATCAAAATTGCTAAAGTTTGTTTTGTCTCTCGAAGGACGGGCACGGATTTAAAATTTCCCGTAACCCGTTGCTATGAGATAAGAAATCAAGCACTAAGTTTTCAATAATAAATTCGTTGTTGAATTAAAATGTGAATATCCAAGTTTTTAAATATGATAAATTCTCGTAAAACTATTGTCACATGCGTTTTATTCTCTCTTCGTGTGGAAAAGTAGTCTTCTGGGAAGAATCAGTTATATGTACGCAGCGGGAATGACAATTATGGCAGTTTCTGTTGGGGAAATTTGCGAGAACACAAAGCTTGCCCGTGAAATGGCTTTGATGGGAAACTATGAGTCGGCTCTCGTCTACTACGAGGGTACAGTGCAAATGATCCATAGACTTCTCATCACGATTGCAGATCCTACACGCAAGTCGAAGTGGCAACTGGTGAGTCAATAGTGTTTACACTATTCATTTTCTTTCATTATATTTAAGCTGATCACCTTGAATCATATGTCCATACCTTTTATGATAACGACTAATTTACTTTACGGACGAAAGGCCTCCCAGGGAGACCTTAATTGATTTGAGAGTTCTGATAAAGCCAATTACAAATGTGTGATTATTTTCTGTAACAAATTTTTCAATATATTAAATTTAAAATGTAACATATTATAACTCATTGATTAGCTTCAATTTAATGATTTAGCCCTGTCTTGGCTTAGCACAACTGGACAATTCTTTTTCTTTAATACATTAGAAGAAACATAGCTGGGTTGCTCAGAGATACTATCTTGAAATTCCTTTACTATTAGAATACTGGATATCAATCCAATTTTTGAATTCAGTGTACAATTTTCTCCTTAGAAACATACTTAAATACACATCTTTCATTTTTATAATATTAGTACTGTAATATAACTAAAGATTATTGTAAATTTTTAGTAAAAACTGTGTAGAAAAAATGCCATGGTAGTTATGAGAACATATAAAATTCTTATTATATAAAGCTTTTACTTTATTTACAATTTATTTGATCCATACATCTTTATCATATTAACCACTTATTATACCATCAACAATTACACAATAGAGTACATACTATAATTTCTATATTAGTAAGAAAACTAATATCATGTTAAAATCCTAAAGATATATGATATAAAACCTTGAACCCTTACTTTGTACCGAGTTCATTGTTGTCAATAGTCATCATAGAAAGCCATTGACATGGTTTAAGGTCAATGGAGCATAAATAATTAACCTTTCATTGAACTTAAACTAATCAAATTAGTATTACTAATATTTTACTTTACAAATTTACAAAAATGGGTTATGAAGTAAAAACATTATACACTTCTATCTGCCAAGTCTGCTGCGCCTTTTAAAATACATTTAGGCATATTAATCTTTCTACCAGGTATGTTACAGCTTATAAATAAAAATAATAAAAATGTAGTCTCTTTATTGCAGAGTATAGCCAAAAGGGATAAAAATGATTTCAATTAAAAGAATATGAATAAGCTAATTTAGTTTTGATAAGGTTTTTCCCATAGTCACTAACAGAAATAGGAAAAAATTGTACCTTCATTTAATTTTCAGTTATGTTAGCAAAGTCATTTTATTATCAAAAATTATTCATAATATTAATATAGCAGTATCAAATTAGATCTAAAAAAAATTTATGAAACATGTTTGTGTTTGTTTAGGTTTGCTTATCTATCTATATATATTAATGTTTATGAAGAAAATATTCTAAATAATAAATTAAAATTTGAATGTACATACATTAGAGTTCACTTATGCATTATGCGTATGTTGTTCATTAGATGATACTTAAATGGTATCAATATGCAAATGTCTGTCTCATTTGTGCATTACAAATACATATATATATTGGTAAAGGCCATATGTAAATACAGCCAAGAAAATATCAGCGGTGACCTTATGGAGGTAAAAAAGTTGTATCATAAAGTGGTTTTATATGTATAGTTTTGTTTGTTGCAGTTTTATGATAAAGCTAATTCTGTTTTAATGAGGTAGATTAGAAAATATTATATTAAAATTGCAATCATGAACTTAGTTACGGGAATAATAATACATTTGTTATTTTATTTGCTTAACTTGGACTGAATACAAACAAGTGATAACTTTACCTTCTTGAGGATGGGCATTAGCATATCATACACAGCTTTCTTTACAGTCCCTCAAAGGGAATTTAAAATATAAGTTCCACAATGCATGTTCATTAGTATGTGTATCCTGCAACAAAGATTGTCACGAAATATGTTATCTCACGAGTTCATCAGCATTTCCGATTGCAGGTTGCATCGTACGTGATAACCGTTCAACTATAAATAAATCCTTACTAAAGTAGTCGATAATATATCCTTACATCTTCTTATACAATCTTTTGTAATTGACAAAAATCGGTTCATGTTATAATAAGCAAACTGCAAGGATTTTGTTCATGGTAAAAAATTTTACCCGTTTTAAAAATCTATGGTAGGCATTATGTAGTTTGTGCATTACTGAGAGATCTCAAGATGAGATCTTTAGAAATTTTTTTGCAATTTCAGAATGTGTCAGTAATTATAATAAGTGTGGTTATAATATTAAACGTATTTAAAAAAAATACATCGATAAAATTTTAATCTTTTAATTAATAAGTCTTTCGAACACTTTACTGGCGGTTTTTTTTAATTCACTATATAAGACTTAAAATAAGTTAAACATATCTTATGTTTGGTTAGGGTATATATAGGGTATTTTTATTTCTTAAGATTCAGTGATCGTTTGTGTTGTGGATTTCTTTTGCGTTTCGGAACATTGCCGATTTTTAGGTACAAAAGATGTTATATTTAATACTACTAAGGAAATAGTAGAAATACTCGGTATATCTATGTTTATAAGTCCAAAACAAATCATAAATAGTAGCTGTTTTACATCAACGTCACGCCTCCTAAGTCATGGTGACGTTCTTCAGTTGTCTGTTATCATTCTCAAGGTATACGATAATATGACTTTCGTCATGTAAGTTTTTATTCTGTGTATAAAATTAATTAATAATTGTATTTTTTTAAACACACACAAGTTCTTTTTCGCAAAATATATTATAAACATAAACTATATTATATAGTAAATATAAAATCACAGTAGCTATTCTGTAATAGTACATATATGTAAATAATTATACTTACAAATTCGGATAATATTTATCTAGGAAATACCTACCTATTTAAGCGGTAGTTAACAAAAAGTATTTAATGTAAAATGGCTTCCTGTAACTCGTGTCGGTAAGAGCCACACAAAACATTATCCGCGTCCTTGTAGTTTATCAAATTAGTATTTCTCGCAGCGAAACCCAACAAAGGAGTTTTTACACTCGATTGGTTTTTTGTAATGTAACAAATTTCACGATGCCAGGGTTACCTGCTTTTTTGCGCTTACGACCCGTATAACCCATTTTCTGAAGTCTCGCACGCAATTCATGTTAACAACGAAAACTATGGGGACAAAAGAACACTTTGAATAAATTCAAAATTTTTAAGCAACATTTAAATTGTCCTTTTGAAAATGTATTGTTACATAGCTTGAAGGAGTTACGGAACATTGTCGATTTTTAGGTACAAAAGATGTTATATTCAATACTACTAAGGTATATAATAGACGAAATACTCCTAATATCTATTTTTATAAGTCCGTAGTGCTATGACTTATTATTAAAGCCAAGCCTATCACACAATAAAATTATAAACAGTTGTCCAGTAAGTAGTAGTAACCAAAATTAACGTTAAAGATAATAGAAATATCTTGACGCAATTTACATGTCCCCTATGCATATTATACAATCTTAAAAAGTAATTCGATTAAAGTCATTTGTAGCATTAATTTATTAATTTAGGCCACGGTGGCATGTCTGCAATCCACGCTATAGCCTACTTCAGTTTCTTAGGAACCTAGTTTGAAGTTCATTGACCAACTGCTAGCACGTAACTTAAAAGTGTTATTGTTAGTTGTTCTAAGTCGTCACCTACTTGGAATATTATAGACACATTTTGAACCTGTTTACATACACTGGCATAGAGTTTAAAGTCTGCAATTTCCTTAAGCACTCTACGTAAAGTCAGAAACATAATGGCGTTAGTAAGTTAATTAACTAATTACCTACTATTTAAGAGTTAGGCAATCTGAAAACATATGTAATAATTCGAATTTGATATATATAAGATTTCTTTAATTCTAATGACAAATTAATTGTTTGAAATGGCTGGCGAAACATCGCTCTTAATTATACGTGTTATGTAAATTATAATAATCATTGTTACTTAGGAATATGAACATTAAGATTTTAATTCTCGAAAGGCCATTAGCCGTGGTCGGCAAGAAGGTTTTTAGAATTCAATACATTAATTATCTACGGAATAATAAAAATATTCAACTTGAAAGTTGACAGACTCGCTTTAAAAGAAAATGTAGTCGATCTACTTGAAGTACAGGGTTGCATTACATTACATTATATTACTTACTATATCACGCAAAATTTAAGTATCTATCCAATAAGATTCATCCTTTGAGATCCTAAGAGATACATATTGTAGATTTTAGGTAGAAAATATACTTTATTCATATCTCATTATTATAAGATGTCTCTTTGCATAAAATTGCTAGTCTTATAAACTCCAATGTGTCTGTAATCATATCTGTATAATTAATATTTGTAAATTAATTAAATTGATTTGAAAATAAACAAGCAAAATGGGAGAGACCTCCAGAAACACCCTGACAAAGTAATTAATTACCTAAGTATAACCTTTAAAACCTTGAGAAAAACGACGGGTTAAAGTAGCATTCTGATTAGTTTTATATATTACCCAAAAAAGGGCCGATCTTTTATTTACGATCTTATTCTTAAATACACGCTAAATAGCCAACCCTAGTGAGAAGGGCCGTTGCTACCGCCGTGTCTAACAAGTAATGGACGCATTTACCGCTTTTTGTATACAACCGTGAACTGCAGCATACCTCGCACAGGTAATAAAACTTTACAGGAAAACATGAGAATGCCAGCGTCTCGAGCCCACTTGTCCACCACTTTACTCGGATTTTTCATTCCGTAGAATTGTGACATTTCATAAGTGTTGCTACTAAAAAGAAATAACAAATAATTCAATATCACGAAGAATATAATATATCCAGGGATAGTAAACCTTTAAAAAAATGTTAGCTTCACCCGGCGTGTTTTACTGTTTGTGATAAGGGACGTATTTATAACTCGCCGTAAAAAACATTTTTAATGTGAAACACCGCACTTAATAAAATGGTCAAATCTACAAACAAATTAAATATATAATCAGATGTTCAGACTCGTTCTGAAATCGAAAAATGTTCCCGGCCAAAAAGATTTGTAATCTCTGACATGTCAAAAAATGATATCTGTCAGAATTCTACGGAATTAAAAATCAGTGTAGATTCAGCAATAATGCTTGGCTAGAGAACATTATCTTAATTAATTATGTTATCATAATGCAGGGAAGCTCGATTTTTTATCAATGTTGTCTTATCTTTACAAGTACCAAGCGTTGTTACAATTGATTTATCAAACATAACACATTTCAGTATCAATATTTCCTATACATGTCGGAAACGTCAGACAATCTAGATAACAGGAATTGTACCTCGATGTTCAAGATTTGTCGAGCCATTTTCTCTATACAACTAGATACAAATACTGTATTATGACGACGACTTTGACCCCTAAAACCTTGACATAACAGTAAACCTCAAATATAATATTAGGCATATTACTTTCTAATTGACAAAGTAATGAACAATACCGTTAGACACAAAAGTCACACCAATATCTGTGTCTAAATAATCATCTCTTTCATCAGTTTACACAGAGATATTCTCACTTGGGATCACTTACCTGACAACAATTGTTATCTATTGAACGAATAACAAAAACTACAGAATATTCTTTTAAATAATTATTCATATAACGCATTTGTTATTTGTTAGTGAAGTACTTTTTAGATAGCCGTTGTGGTCACAAGGCATGCCCGAGGGTCCAAGGCGAGCCTACTGAGTGAGGCTAAGTTAACTCTGCGCACTCCTATATCTTCTTTAATATGGTGTATGTTAAACTCAAAAACATTATTCAAAATAAAATACGGTTGTGACAAAATTGAACTAACGCTAGTCCCACATTAATTTATTTAATGAATGTTTCTTTATTTTTGATTCATGTAACAAATTGTTGATTTAGTTAAACAAACTAAAAACCCATCTACAGATACAGCAATAATGGATGAGGTATCACTTTACCAAAATATTAAATACATTTGCCTGTAAACAACACACAAAGGTTCTGTAGTTTCTTTCTCCACGCTTTCCGTGAAGTGTCGTTCCTCGTTTATAAGCGGTTTGCAGTTCAACGTACGCAGGGTGTAGGTGTTGATATTTTTTTTATAACATACGTTTTACTGAACGGTTGACCTGAATAAAAACGTGAGAAACTAGTTTCTTACTGAAACAAATGTCATGGTTTTTACATTTTAATTGACCGTTAAGTGATGATTCGAATATTTTTCGGTAATTAGAAACTTTTTTCAATTTATACGAATATGGTGAAACTAAAAAATTCCTTTTTTTATCTTAGGTACAACAGTTTATGTACGTGTTTGTTTCGAGTATCTTTTGTGAAATATTTGAATTATCGCTTGTATATAAATAACTTAATGGAATAAATACATAGTGTTTAGAGAACATTAGATTTACACTAAATGTTTATTATAGTTAACCACACTTCTTTCTCTTACTGTATTTTCGATCATTCATCATCATTGGGTATAGATAACAAAAGTTTCTTCCAGCCTTCTCCGCTTTTCAGTTTAAACGCACGAATCGTAACGACACTGAATACATTCTCAAATTCTTCATTATCAGCCTGAAACTCATTAAATAATATGTAATTTTGAAATATTGTGTTTTTGCCTTTATTTTTATTTTTTTTGAATTATTACGTAAATCCTACGAATATAAAACCATTCAATATTACCTTAGATCAAATTAATGACAATTATCATTAAATAAACTTTTACTATAATTACTATTTCCGTTGCGGTGTTCGCGTGATGCCAATTATGTATTTTGCATATTATCACGAACGTCACACGCGAATTATTTTATCTCTAAATAATTTGTCAATTTCATTATTTCTCTAATAAAGTATGAAACGAGTGTCGAAGTGATTATGTGACACTTTCTCCGATTTTATAGAAAATTAAGAAAGAAATTATTGCAACTTACTGACTGCGAGTGTGCTTAGGAACTGTTTTTTGACGCTAGCTTGAACAAAGGCAATTTAGTAATATCGAATAGGTAATATATATTAATTTTAAATAGCTTTAAAATCATATCAAATGTAAGCCTATAAATCTTTTAAGTTTTAAGATAGCTAAAAGAAGAATTTCGATGGTTGAACTTATTCGAGAAAATTATTTTTAACTACACCAAAGTATGACGCTGTTGAACTTTATGTTTATTTTTTAGAAGTTCAACAACTTAGTCTCGTAAATAACGGCCAGGAAATGTATCTTTTAGAATGTTCGATGTTTGAGAATAATAATCTGAAAATTGCTGATTGCTCAGCTCTCGTTCTATTTCAGTACGCTTGTTTGAGGTAGCTATTTTCCGGATTATGCGTTGTTTATATTAAACGCATCTGGTTAAATGAATTATGTTAAATATTATTCTTATTTATACCATTATTCGCTAAAATCAATACTTTCATTTTTTTTGTCATAAGAAGGGGAAGAGCTTTCAACCGTACACACTCTTTTTTTTAAATAGGGCTATTAAAAAAAAAAAGAGTGTACTTATGTACACGCGTTGGAAGTTATACTTCTTTGGCGTGTGGAAAAAAATAGCTAAAATCCAGTAGTGATTAACAATAAATATTAAATTAATCAAAAAAATTTTATTTAAATAAACCAATAATTCGTAAATACTATCACCGTCGTATATGAAATTGATTTAAAAACACCAAAATAATATTTATTTATTCACACTGTTTAATTTTACTGTAACGAAACACGTGTTCTAAATATAAAAATACCAGAATATACAACTTGAACATTGTTATCGATTTCCATGCCACTTAGACCTAACTTTACGATGTCGAATTTAGGTGTTGGTGTGCGCGCGCGTCGTAATAAAATCACTCTCATCATTTTTCTCCATCGCGCCAAAAGAAGTATAACTTCAAAAACTACATAAGATATAGGTACAATAACTCAAACATTAAACAATTATTATATATATTAATTAGATATTATGGCAAAAACGTTTTATGTTAAATTAAAAATATTATTTCGTCTTATTTTGAAAACATTTTATCTACAGTTCTTAACAATTTCTGTTTATTCTAAATATACAACATAAGTTACACTCAATAAACTGTGTATATTATTGATCTCGGTTCTAACGGCTTAGCATTTAGCTCTTCGATACGTCGGGAATTACTTAACATACCATAAATATATGCAGATAAACACTGTAACATGTGATACAATATAAATGTTATACAGTTTATATTATTAGCATATGTGAGATTTCTTGGCACGTAGGTGATGTTTTAATTTAATAGTCTTTCAAAACTTAATCCAATGAATGTTTTTGTTATTATTTTAGTTTAGAAAGACTTAACTTTCTTTTGTTTACACATCACAATCTTGATCAACGATTTGCTTATGTTAAAAGTAAAATAATAAAGTGCGTAATGTCTATATTAATGAATACACCTGACAATATTTGATTTATAAGACTTGTAGTAATTATTCTTAAATAACTGCGCTTTCTCGCGAGCCATCAGACAGTGTGTATAGTTATGACTCTATATATGCCAACATCTGACAGCCTTTGACTTTTCCATGAAAATTACGATTTTCATTAAAATAATTATTAAACTAAATTCTGGAAACGGAATCGTTAATTTAATATTCTGTGTGTATATTCAGAATAAGTACTAATTAAATATCTTTCTCAATCTACTCGGATTTTGATTTTTCTAATATGTTTATTGTTTGATTTACTTGTTGTATTATTATTATAACTATGTGCTTATCATTATATGTCTATATTGTCTAGGGAGCAGTGTTAGTCTAGTGGCTTCAGCGTGTGACTCTCATCATCATGTGAGGTCGTAGGTTCAATCCCTGGCTTTTCACCAATGGATTTTCTTTCTATTTGCGGATTTAACATTCACTCGAAAGGAAAACATCGTACAGAATCTGGCTTTTCTTAGACCTAAAAAGTCGACAGCGAGCGTTAGGCACAGGAGGCTGATCACCTACGTGACTAATAGATTTACAAATGATCATGAAACAGATACAGATATCTGAAGCCCAAACCTAAAATGGTTGTAGCGCCACTGACCTTCTTTTTTCATGTGGTTAACAATAAGACAGTTACCCATTCGACGATAATCAGTGTATTTAACTTTCTACCAATTTCCTATTAAAATGTCTATATTTTATCTATATTCTGTGTTAGCTTTAAGGTGTTTATTACTTTTAAATCAACTGTCGATATTTAGGGTATAATTAAATATCGATTCTTGATCGTAGATTCATAATCGTATGTAAAACATACTATAATAGCTTTTTATTTAATAGTGTGTATTGAAAATTGCTGACAGGAGGTGGTACATATTCTTTCACTGCTTTTTATTATATGTCTCTTAATATGTGATCTTAAAACTCCAAATTAATGTAAACCTGACTTATCTTCGAAAACAATGAAATTAATTAAGGAATTGTAAATTGGAATTTGTTATTTTTTTATCCTTATTTAGAGATAGACGCTTTAGACACGTAGATCTAAGAGTAGTAAATCAAAGATCAATCGTTTTGTTAGAAGAAAGGTCCTAGTTAGGTCACCTAGTCTGATTTAGCGGCTGGATTGTCGCCAAAGCATTTCGTTTGTTCTATTGTAGTAGCATTAGGCGATGTCATTGACCTTTATGTAGGCGATATATGACGCATATGGAGTCTAATTACTTAATGCAAATGCGATAAACGCATTTACGCGTGTACGCGTTTTTTGTATGTACATCAATTTTTCATAACGATATTAACGCCTCTCAGAATGAATCTCTCAAAACTTCTAACACTGGCGTTTCGAAATATATAAATGTACAGTCAAACCTGGAATAAGCGAGAGTTTAAGGGAGCACAATCTCATCCTCGCTTATAGAGGTTTCTCACTAACCCGAGTTTCTCGCTAATGCAGGTACATGTGTAGTGTTTCTCTCTTATAGAGGTACGCAGCGATAACAAGACATATATTCATGCACTATGTAATTTTAGTTTATTTAGAACTTAATTACACTTAAAAAAATCCGTCAATTTCGTTTGGGTTTCTGTTTTTGTATTTTGAATGTTTTTCTCCAACTCAAAAATTTTGTCGAATATAGCTTGATCAACAACCGCCGCGTATTCAAAGTACTGATGGACCGTCTCCAACGCATTTAAAGCTAGCTTCATTGGAATTTTCTTAACAATGGTAAGAAGTTCCACGAAAGTTAAGAATGTGTCATAAAATAGCAGATGTTAAATTTGTCATTTGTTCCTCCTAAATAATATACATAAATAAATGAAGCTCGACTGTCGCTTATAGAGGTATAGATAAGTAGCAGTCTCACTAACGGAGGTCCATGAGGGAAAAACGACTCTCTCTTACAGAGGTTTCTGTTTCTCGCTAATCGAGGTTTTGGGAGCTTAAAATGACGGGTCCTGGCTATTACTCGTAGAGTTTTCTCACTTATCCAGTTCTCACTTACCCAGGTTTGACTGTATTGTCATGTAGGCTTCTTTATAATCGTTAGGTGCATAATTTACATAAGTACATGTCATGCATAATTCATAATAGTAACCATCTTTGAATTCCCGAGTTTGATAGAGAGATTTGATAAATTATAGACAGATCTTAAATAACATACCCTGTTGATCTATCATGAGCGTGTCAAAGAATTAAACAATAACATCGCGTCGTTTTAAAGACACCAAATTCATTCTGTAATTTGAAAGGCTGTGATAACACATATCGGAATCGTCTTCTAATATATAAAATTCTCGTGTCGCGGTGTTTATAGTTAACCTACTTCGAAACGGCTTAACCGATTCTCATGAATTGGGTTTTCTGAGACGATTGGGTATGTCTAAGAGTCGGACATGTATTTTCCATCTCCCTAAATGTCCGCCCTTAATTTTTTTTTTAATATTTAGATTAATTTTTATGATACAGCATTAAAAATACGTACAACCCCTAAATTTCCTCCAAGATCAACCCTTATTTTTTTATTATAAATCATATACGTAGCAAAATACGTTTGCCAGGTCAGCTAGTATTAATATATTTTTCAACGAAAATTGCCCTTAAACAACGCGCTCGTCTATTAAAAAAATGTTAATAGAACAAAATTGTTAAAAGTTGAATAATTAAATAACTTGTCTATGACTGTTTGTGCGTGTAATTGAAACCGGGCTATTAAGTTATTCAATGGCGATTAGAATTACGGAAGGCCTACAGTTTATTAGCCCGCATAATACTTAGTATGTGGGTAGATTTAATTCCGATAATATGGTAATCCGAAGTATATTTCGGTCAAGGTGTTTTATAAATCAGGTGAAATGCTTCATGTTTACGCAATGTCCCCGAACCCCATAAATTACTATTATTTTTACTGAAGGTTAGTCGTCTGTCGGAGTAATAAGCTCCTAATTAATATACCAAGGTATTTCTCGTAAAATAAAAATTGTACTCTAGTCAAAATTGTTTTTGAATTTCGAATACCAAATATCATGATCGCAATATCCCTTTGTCTTTTATCAGTAGGCAAAATTTTACAACTCGTTTTAAGAAAAAGCTTGTCTTTAGAAAAATCCATGGTAAATAACAAAAATGAGTATATTTACATTTACACTGACAATATCTAAGCTTACAATTTATTTGTCTTAACAATTACTATAAAAGCTATGGATAATTTAAAGATTATTACATTACTTACATATTCAAATGTATTCTTTGTTCTATTCATCTTGTACTAAGGAGTCGTAATATTGCATAATACCATTGTAGCGAGTAGGAAGACGTTTTACAATTGGATTGTGCGGTCTTAAGTAAACGTATATTGCGTTATGCTAACGCGATACGTGAAGCACTCGTTACAGTTTACATAAATACAAACATTGAGGCGGTGGATCTTTCTGGTGTTAGGTTTTCGAGGCGTGTTGAACGAGAGTATATTTAACTTGGTTTATACGAAGGCAAGCAATTGTTTTTTATTTACGCAGTATCGAAATATAATGATAACTGCTATTAGGAAATATAAAATCTTACCACAGTTTTAATGGAACAAATGCTGCCGCATTCCTTATAGTAATATATACACCTTGAACAGTCTGACAGAGCATTGCTTGCTACTTATCGGCTGTTATAATTTAGAATAAATCAATAATAAGAGCAGTGTTGGTCTAGTGAGTTAAGTCCCTTACCCCGTAGGTTCGATTCCCGGCTGCTTACCAATGGAGTTTCTTTATATGTGCGCATGTTATCGCTTACATGGCGAAGGACACGTCGTGAGGAAACCGGTTGCCTTACACCCACCCATAAAGTTGACGGCATGTGACAAAGCCGAGAAGGCTGATTATCTACTTGCCTATAAGATAGAGAAATTATCATGAACAGGTGCAGATCTGAGACCCACACCCAAAAAGGTTGTACCGCCACGGTTTTTTTTTAATTATTTAATTTTTTGTGCAGTATGTATTTTATGATCAATTAACACCTTCTCATCAGTAGAATAGTGGGCGGTTGATTGTGTAATTTTTAAATCATGTGGGAGATCAAATTTCACTTTTCCTCAAGGCTCGTGTGGGCACTCTACGAGAAATTTAAACAATAGCAACATTTCACTCTGTTTATTTTGAACCATTGTGTGCTTTTATGAGGCTGTTACACTTGCATACGGCGATTAGGGAAATGAAAAAGCCTTTGAATTGAATTCGTTTGTGAAATGCGCGAAGCAATTATATTGTTTTTTATTAACCTCGTTTTATTTATGATCGTGACCTTGCATCCTATTAAGCGTCAGAATAGTTTCATAAAAATATTTAGTGGGTACTTTAATTAAAATAATTAATGTTTAATACCAAACGAATTAAATCAAAATGATAAGAACATGTTATCAATGTTAAGAACTGAAGACGTCCGTGCTCCGGAGCGAAGGTGTTTTCCTATACGATATATATATATTATTTGTGTATATATGATACGATGTAATCATTAGCGCTCTTTGGAATTTGATACGAACACAAAAAAAAACATGTGTTATTTAAAATATAATTAAATTGTCGGTTATATATTTATATGTACATTATTAGCATTATGATTGTTTTAAACAAATTTAAAAATATATATTAGTCTTTTTCGCACTTATCGTAAAATTGTGTTAAGCTTTTTTAAGCAATACTTCATAAGAAGCTTGTGCTGTACACAAATTTTTTTTCTTAACCTGATGTTAATCATTGTTCCACCCACACACAAAATGAATTTTAATGAGTTTAACAAGTACACTTTTTTATACCCAGAGTACAATTGATGCTTTGAGAACAGACTGCTTGGCGTCTCATAATGTAACAGTCAAATGATTTATAAGCGTAATTAATATTTTCGACTCGGTAACATCAGTACAATCTTTGATATTTACTGTGAGTATTTGTATCGCTACCAACCTTTTTACGTCTAACTGTTTGAGGCTAGTAGGCAAATATTTTGGGTTTTGGGTCTGAGGCAAGCCGGTTTCCTCACGATGCTTTCCTTCACCGTTCTAGCAAATTCCTTGTGATGCACAGCTGGGGATCGAACCTTCGTACTCAGGGATGACACTCGCACGCACAAGCCTGCTGCTCTATACACGATATATAATCGCGTAATTGAATGGAGGTGTTAGTACAAAAGTTTACCTTACTCATACGTGGCCTTGTGGTTTTGCTTTTTAGCTGCGATTGGAAGTGCTGCTTACTTTTGATACAGGAATAAAAACAATCGATTGTACGTTTACTTCCGATAAAAACCACTAATATTTAGTAAATTATCCTGCTTTTAGTGCGTAACAAATGGCAGTCCCTTGCTTGCGTAATGTTAAACTATTGCTAATATAGTTTTATAATTTAAGCCCATGTGCGTGATTCGTTTTGCCTTTGTAGGCGTACTTAAAGTTCGTAACTAAGTTAGCCGCAAGTTCGAATGAATGGCTTCTGACCCTGAGAATGGTACATTATTATTACATGTTATACGACAAGGTAACTAATACCTTGAACGATCTTTTATTGGTAAGCTAATATGTAATTTGTTTTCAGGTCCAACGTCAAATGGCCCGTGAGTACGAGCAGCTGAAAGGGACTGTGGCCACTGTCCAGATGTTCCAGCATGAGGGAGACAAACCCATTACACCGCTCGGTGGAAGTAAGTTGTACAAGAACGCTGAATCAGTTAAAAACGTTACAAACCTGAAACCTATTTTTCAATATTGGTACGTCCTTGGAAGAGCAAATACGTTTATACATAAGTATATTATATCGACCTTTACATTACGACGTGTACTAAAGACTTTATGAAACATACGTCTAATTGGTCTAAATTACTATGATTTGTTAATGCGATCGTTGTCTGTGTTTATTTTTATCCCCTTCAAAGGTCAAAGTCCTGACGGTTATTGATGATGACGAACAGTTATTCTGGAAAATGGCATTGAGTGACCACGAGACTCAATGGTAGAACCATTTTTATCTTAATATATTAATCATTGTGACCTGAAGTATTATAGATCTTTTAGGTTTCACAAGGATTAATAGATTTAAAAATACTATTTTTAACAGGAAAAAATAATTTGTAATGTAAAATTATGTTTGGTATCACGTTTTTAGATGTAAAAACATTAGTATGACTTGTAATCTAATTGATTTTGATTGTCGAGTAAATATCTGACGCATAGTACTTTTATCGATTGATTTCGAATTACTCGACAAGATAATTACTTTTATACATTACTATTTTAATTTTGAATATATGTATAATACTTCACACTGTAGACTTTAGTTATTAGAAAAAAATATCCATTTCACTCATCGGAGAGTCTCCCGATTGTCTCAAGTAAACTTATACTTAAATATTAACGCAGATAATGACGTACATATATGCCACCGTTTCCCTCATTATTATAATTTGTATTAATTTTTGCAAATAAGTGTTAAATAAATAAACATATGGTTTTTATTTAGGTGGACTAGATATAAAGATAATTGTCTACTTAGTTTCGCGTTCATCCTTGGCCCCTTAAACTTCATCCTTTAACAGAACAATAGTTTATCACTCCACCCATATTGGTGTGTGAAGTGCGACACCACACTATAATTGATTCATTAATAAGAACAATTGTGCCTGATTCTTGGGACGTCATAAAACATTTTATACGTACAGCGAATTGCGGACAATGCATCTTAAATTACACCATTTCAATGTCTGGAGGTTCAGCGCATTTACCGTTTTCACTTCAGTGAACTTTCGACTTAATTATCTTTCAAGTATTTTAATTCACAAATGTTATGCACCACACATTTATTTCAATATCAATATTTTTGATAATAATAAGTCCTTTATGCGTTTACTGGATAGAAATATAATTTGAAATCGATTTACTCGATCTACTTTTGGGCCAAGTAGCGTTTCGGGGAAAATTTAAAAACACACGCACACACAAACAATCACTGTTGAAAATTAGTCTAACTGATCGCGCTAGACTACTTCACATTATTTGATCTTTATATCCGATGTATTTCAAATGTTTTTAATGCACTTAATGAAGAAGGCTTACATTTGATTTCAGGCAATATTTTACTAGCCTAAAAAGTAATGCAATCCCATTTGCTTTTTAGAGAACTTTAAAATGTATATAATATAAACCGTTAAATATACTTAAGTAAAATTCACTTTGTATATGATTATTAGGCTATTTGCTTTGAGTTTTTGCTTTAAAAATTATGCTATTAAGTGTTGAAAGGTGAGTGGTACTGTCGGTAAGGGACGAACTTTCCGTTTCGGTCACGATGTTGGTTCAGTCGAGATCAGATAACCACTTTCCAATCTCGATCGTGTACCACCTTGTACCGCGGCCTTATCTCAAATCTTATGCTATGTCCTCACTTGGGTAACCGTTTGCCACATAGGTTTAGTATTGTTTCTTTTCTATACATAGAATATGGAGTCAGTTTGACTCTACCTCGTGTTTTTTTTTAAATATAGAACGGGTCAAACCGGCAGGAGGCTGACCTAATGTTAAGCGATCTGAGATTCCTAAATTCAAGTTCAGAAAAAGAAACAGTAAAAGATACAAATACTAAGAATTGCTTACCTCACTCACTATTTGTCCGTATCTAAGCCATGCTTTACTATAGTTAAGTTGAGCTGGGCTAAAAACAGTTCCATAGAAATCCAGAAACTTCCAAAAAACGTCTGTGCGATATAAATTGATATCCACAAATACCAAAATGCATTTTTATTGTTAATATGTAGTTGATTTCTAATACCGTAATTCAAAAATGACAAAACATTTTGATTACATCCTTTTACACACCGTTAGCGTTCCCGACGTACAATTTCCGGTTTAGAAGATGTATTTTATAACAATCATAAAATAACAGCCGTACCTAATTGATTTATACCATTAAAAACATTAGGTGCGCACGCATCGTTATTGTCTTTGATGATACTTCGATGTTTGTTAGGAATTATCTTCCTCTTGGTCAACAATAAAAAGCTTTAACATATTTGTAATACACAAGACTCGGACATCAAGGAAGATGCCAAATTTTGATGCGAAGATGCGAAATTTTACTCGTGTCACCTAGTCGTGCCGATCCACTATGTGCCGATGCCGACCAATGAATATTTACCGATAATATTTCTGAATCAAATTGACTTAGGGCCCTTTAAGACTTCAAATTAATTAAAATTTATTCTTACAATCAATCATTGTGCACTTAGAACACGTAAGTTAGGCTTTCGCGATGACAGATTGCTAGACGTAATTGCCTACAGTCATGTGTTAGTAAAAAGGTAGTAATATTAATTTGAAAACAAATTCTATTACTCAAAATCTGATAATCTTAAGGACAATCAATGCGTTAAGAAAAGTCGGTGTTTCATCTGGTTTTCCTGTACTCAACGTTCATCTGTCGGACGCAAAATTTGACAATAAAAATAATATGTATTTATACTGTCAAATTTGGATTCACTGTTTCCGGAAGTTTGTAAAGCTTTGTTTAAACTTTCACTGTATTGTACTGTACCGTAAGAAGACGTAATATTTATAATTCACATGAATATGAAGTTATGTGGCAACAACGCTAATGATTGGCTCGGTTATCAGCCACCCAAGAATTTCAAATTTGTATTTGCTTCTTGCAAATAAGTTCCTGTCGAAAAATGGCAATATGTGATGAGTGTGGAGCCAGCATATACATTCGGCACAGATACTTGGGTAATGGCGCTGTTCTTTTGTTCTTGTTGTGCACTATTGCGATATGGATAAAAGAACACAGATATCTAGGAGTAAGCATGAGTCATGCATTTTTTTGTTACCAAAGATAGTATAATGCAATTTTTCAGGTACAAACTATCGCTCTCGCCTGGTATTTATTTTAAACATATAGTAATTGCTCCGTGGGTATTACTCTACAAACATGTACTATGAATTATTGTCTATGACGTATAATATCAAGTTATAGCAATTTAGATATACCATAGAAATATTTTATAGTGGGTTAGGTTAGGTCTGGTTAGTTAGGGACCTTTAAGAAACGACCGTATCAAATCTTAAAAGGCCTGCAACGCATTTTCAAGCCCTCTGGCATTCAGATTACTCATGGTTGTAGTGTCGGTAGGTGGTTGAGGTGTTCTATTAAAAAAAAAACATCCAAACAGATTGCGTTTACACAAACCAAGCATCAGAATTACTATGTTTTTAATTTATTTTAGGATTCCTAAACATTACAATTAAGTGTGCAGTGAAGATTATTAGTAATATTCTTCATTGGTTAACATGCTTTGATTTAGCTCCTGTCAAAGTTTGCTAAGTGCTGATAGCAAAAGCGATAAGACCATTGTGCTAATGTTGCTCGGAATAGTTCTTATTAAATATGGGTATATAACAGTACCGTCAGATGTTTTCAATTAGACTTTGCAAGAAAATGCCGAAAATTAATAATAATATAATCTCGAAGATCTATCATGGTCAGAATATCTATCAATATATCTATTCTATATAATGAAGGTACTACATATATACATATAAAATCTATTTTTTTTCTGTAAATATCTACTTTTCTCATCGGATTCATAAAAGTGTCTTCCAAATCATGAATTAATACGGTCATCTGAATTCCAGGTTCGATTTATAATAATATAAAAGCCACTTTAATTCCATACTATTAACAAATCAATTCGTTAGGGTTGTTTTTACACAACTATTCATAGTTTCAAATAAGTATTATATTATTATATATGTATATACTTATTATACCTATACAATGTTTTGCGAAATGTTATTTACTTCTACGGGTTAGTAAGAAAACATATATAATAAAATAATACGAGTTGATTAAGTGAAAGATTTATTAAATTACAATAAGCAGAGTTCGTCAATCCATATCAGTTTTACGGAAACGTGTTCTACAAGCAAAAATAGCACGTCCCAATAATGTCAACCGCTCCATTATTTAATGGTAATGTTGGCATAATGAACATTTTGCGCTTGATTTAATAGCATTCCGCTCTCCCACACAATCACTTGCAATTCATTTCTTGCTTAACAATTATTCGTACACACGAGATGTTAACTCAAGTCTTTACTTCTAGTATTTTACTGGGTTTTAATAATTAGGTAATTAAAGCATTTATAATTATAAATTAACAGTGGTGCACTTTTTAAATGCGAAAATAGAAATGGGAAATTCGAAATACTATCTAGGAACAGCCAAACATACGCCCGAACCCAATAATTAATCCACAATCTCAGATTAAAAGCAATCTCAGATTGAGATTGAGAAACAATCGATCTCCTATCTGCATCCCAATAACCAAACCCTACGAAGACAATCCATTTTAGCGACGGATAGAATGCAACCTCTTTGCTCTCTACTTGGCTGTTTCAATCCGCCGATTGGTTATTGGCACACTTTTATCAATTTTTGGATTAAGATCTCTATCTCAAATGGCCAAAAATGGATTGAGATAGGTTATTGGGTTTGGGCGATTGTTATCACAATCCTATCTCGAAGAAAGGAAAAATGCATCAATCTTTTCTTGTTGTATGTTATCATATAACGTCTATAACTTCTATGCAAAGAGTACAAACTTTCTTTTTTTCAAAAAGTCTTTTACTTTACTGAGTATCTTCCAATAGCTATAGCCGATCGATTTGTCGTTTTTTTGTGCCCTCAATATCTTTTAAACCGCGCTAATACTTGGGGATCACTCTTATTTTAATCGCTAGTTGCAGAGTTACGGCGCGAACCCCAAACCCTTCAGGCATATCTCGTCTATAGGCGGTTAGTCATCAGTCGTCGGTTTACGCTTAACCATCAAAAGTTTCGTGTTTACTAATGCCTTAAGATTTTGTCAGCGTGGGTGAATCTACGACTTTTCTCGAAAGTTTCAATAGCCACTTGTCAGGTGTAGGCTCAGCATCAGTGAGCACTCTTGACCCTAATATCTATGGAAGGCTTGATTGAATGTTAAAGAAGATTATTTGTTACCATATTGAATGCACAGTATACTGTATTGTGACTTGAGTAGGTCACACAAAATGAAGTTCAATATAGTCGTATTTTAACTTCCTTAATAAAACGCCTGGAAATTCATTATAAAATAATATTTGCATACAGGATAAACTTTTTAAGTCTTTGTGTAATACTCAACAATTGTAAAGCAAACGCTGTAAAATTATTGGAAAATGGACGCTTACGCTAAAATTGAACCTCCTATTCTGCAAGATATTAAGAATTCATAACGATGTATGTTATCGTTTCCACTTGGCACTCATACCTAGGATTATTGGCGAAACAATTATTGTTTGGGTTGTCCTCAAAAAAATTGCAGAAAAGGTTTGGGCCCACGATCCTTACGGGCCTTAAAACAACTTTATTTATTTTCGAACAACATTACGGACGATCGATTCCAATTAAAAGACATTCCTTCCACACGAGTAATTCTCAGTAACGGTTAAATCTCAAGCCAATTATGTCCAATGTTAACTTGTGCACTTTTTCCTCAGAACCTGTTAATGAGTGACATTAATGTCTTTAGATCACCGGCTTTAGATTACCAAATTTAGACTTAACTCTTGTTGAGTCACTGATGAAGTATTTGTGTAAAAATAAACCTACGCAAAATGATGGATATATGTAAATTTTAAAGAATATAATAAAATGCATACTATAGAGTTATTTCGCGTAAATTTTGAGTAAGTCCATTTTCTAAACCTTGTTATCTAAGGCCATACCTAATGTAACGTCAGTGAAAGTTGCAGGAGTGTGACTTCGGGATATCTTGAGATTTTATCTATGAACATGAAACTAGACCTGGAGTAGCCAGGTTATCTGCCATGTATAGAAAGCGCACTGAAGTCCCTCAGGGTGTGTTTGCATGACCAAGGGGCACTTAGAGTATCTAAAAATCGTCTTGTTTTGTTTCAGATCTAGAAGACTTACCGACCCGAGATATGATCTGGGCACCCGCACCCCATGAACTAGATCCTGACATCTGGCCACCGCCGCCTGATCGAGATCCCAGCGCTTGGCCCTCACCTACCAGCGTTGAACATAAGTAAATTTTATTATACGTACTTAGCTAGAAAATAAATATTTAGTTTCAATGTTAAAAGGAATAGAAAGAAAAAAAGGTCAATAGAAACAATAAGGTTTGAAAAATGATACAGAACAAATTTCATATTTTCTAAATTCAACGTTATCTACATATTTTAACAAATATATACAGGGGTCCCCCACCATTGAAATCAGCCCGCAACAACCCGCGAAATAACCGGACAGCTGACGCCAAGAAACCTGCACCTAAGACAGCAACGACCTCGCAAAGAAAGACCTCAGATGTACGAAACCCCAAAATTAATACAAAGGCACATAGCGGTAAGTAAAACACGGCGTGGTATAATATAGGATAATCGAATTTTAATCTACACAGGGGCGCAAATGTTTCATACAAATTTTACGGAAATCTTGGCGATGGCTTCCGATCTATTTGCACCGTCATAAATATACAATATAACATACATTACAAGTGCTAACTAATATTTTTAAATACAATAGTGCTTAGGAGATATTAATTCACAGCCGCAACATAGGGAAGTGTTACAATGAAATCTCACGAGACTTACGACACAGCTACTAGTTTCACATGAATACCTTCATGCCTTGAAGACCTGTGTATAGGACACAGGTCTGGCGCAAAAAAATATTTAGGTTTTATTTCATACAATCATGTTATATTTTTTATATTTCTCTGATAATGTAGAATTATATAGATTTTCTCAATAAGGTAAGAGTGACTGCAATCAAGCTATTTAACGGTTGCCATGGTAACTTAAAACCAAATGATTGTACCAAGTTTGGTTTTTGTAGTGAAAGGTCTATTCGGAATTTAATCATTGATATAGGTACTTCTGCTAATAGTCCTCAATGATAACTGAAGCATATAATGTCTCAATTTTTAAAGGAGCGGTCATATTAACTTCCGATTCTGAGAATATGATTATGTGGCACGTAATGTTTAATGCATAATTTGATGATAAGATCGTAATGAATCGTATGTAATGCGATATGATTTCATTGATAAAGTTATACAATAACAATGGAAATGAATTTCAATTCAAGAATTTAATGTTGTGAATGAAAGGATGTGTATTTTGTAGGACTAAAAAACTATATACAACGTTGACAGTGTTTTTTCATGGATTTTAAGATATCGAAAGTTGTTTTATTTTTATTGTTTGTCTTTTTTTAACATTTATATATTTTATCGATCAGATCTAGTAAATTTTACTGTCTAGCTATTGTGTAATACATATGGCGTATCATCTGTTGCTCCTATTGCCTGCTCAACGTAGTTGTTGTTTGGTAGGATTAAAAGGCTGAACATCTACTTGACTCTGCTAGGCTTTCACTACCAACTTTGGTCCGTTTCGAACAAACTGCTCTTCGTATCTTGAAGATCTAAGTAAATTCTTAATGGTTTTTTTTTTATTTTTTTCAGCAAAAACAAAAGACACAAACAAAGATCACAATAAAGACAAGCAGGACAGGGACAACAATAATGGAGACAGGGACACGGATGATGAGAAACACAAAGAGGAAGAGAGACGGTTTGAGCCCAACTCCTCAGCTGATAACGACCTAGTCGATATGTTAGGTAACGTCATTTGCATTATTTATTTTATATTCACACACAAAAAAACAAAAATGCAAGACGTGGTTATAACAAATATAAAGCCGTGTGCAGCGCGTAACCTTACAGTAGGAACCCGTGAAAGAGTGCGAAGAGAAGCGCAGAAATAAAATATAGGAAGCACACCGTCATAGCCAAATTTAAAAAAGTTTCCGTAGATATCTGAGCTGTGGCTGGGATTTCAAACATTCAAAATTAGACAGAGCATTAATCCTTATGAGAGTCCCTAAAAACCAAACATCATAGAGTAACTCACAATTTCGGTTATTTATTATTTATTAACACTTCGTTGCAAAGAAACACAAATAACACAATACATAAGAATTTCATGGGATGCAACGGGCGGCCTTATCGCTAACAAGCGATCTCTTCCAGGCAACCCTAGTAAGAAAAGAGTATTTAGTACAATTATACTTATTTCTTTTTTGTTGTGTCAATTGATGCGAATCATATATTTTTAATGCGAATCTTGGTTTGTGCACCACAGACTTACAGAAACCTGGTGTTCGATTACGAATAGCTTGTGGCTTCACGAATATCAATTAAGTTAAGATTTTATAATATGCGCTGGTTAGATGTTGCTTGGAGTGCAAAGCAAGTGTGTGGGTTAAATAGTCTCATATTAGAGCGAGCACAATATAAATGTACCTACCCGTTACTTACAAAACAAAGTTTTAAAGGATAGTCAGTGTGGGTACTTTCTATAGCATTAGTAGTATATGTTAATATAGAAAATTTATGTGGAAATAAATAAATTCATAAAAAAGTATCTCGCAAGGGAAGAGAAATAAAAATGCAAAGCTTTCTGTATGTAATACAAATTTAAATCTGAAATGATAAACGTGGATTATTTACTTACATGTATGTGTCAGCATGCACTTATGAATAATAATTCATGATATTAAATTTATCCCAGTTCCATCTTGAGCAATACTCGTTAGCTTAACCATATTATAATATTATTATTACAGAAAGAGATATAGTACAAAAGAACCCAAACATACGGTGGGACGACATCGCAGACCTTTCTGAAGCCAAGCGGCTGCTAGAAGAAGCTGTTGTCTTGCCTCTGTGGATGCCAGACTTTTTCAAGGTATGATGGACTTCTTTACAATAAATTCTTGATTTGAAGGAGTTCTGGATAAATTGCTCTGACTAGTGACTAACCAGAATGTATCTTTGTAATTAAAGTTAATAAATATGTAAATACATATAATTATATATTAAAAAGACATCTCTTAAAAAGTTGACAAAAATCTAAAATATTAAATTTATATGCCGAGGTAGCCCACCATATCGAATTAATTGTTAATACTATTTAAAAAGTATTTGGTTATTTTTCATAAAATGTACAGTTGTATAAAACAAGGTATTTCTAAGTCTTGTTCAAATCTAAATAAGAAATAAATCATAATTAATAAATATCACTTTGTACTTATTTAGTATTCTATTAGTAAAATAATTTATAAATTCTAGAGATTCTGTCGCAAACTTCACATCTTTATACATCAAAACTAAATTACTCCATTGCAAGTTTTACTAAAATAATATTTTGTTTCCACCTGTAAAATTGTGTCTACGCTATGAAGAAAACAGGCAAAAGAGATTGAATAGTATGTATTTAGAACATATATTCCCAGAATAAGATTTAAAAACCAACAGTGTTCATAGAGTATTTTCTAGGGAATCCGTCGGCCGTGGAAAGGCGTTTTAATGGTTGGACCCCCCGGCACAGGCAAGACGATGCTTGCTAAAGCAGTTGCTACAGAATGTGGAACTACCTTCTTTAACGTTTCTTCTTCTACCCTCACTTCTAAGTACCGAGGAGAGTCTGAGAAACTTGTTAGACTGCTGTTTGAAATGGTAAGTTTGTTTGTTTTAATACTATTGACTATGATAATTGGGATCAAATGTTTTTGACAGCATTTGGCTAAAGCAGATTTCTATAAAACCAGATTTTCTACTACCAGTCAATGAAGACAAGGTTGTTTCAGTTGTTATTTTTACAAGGTGTTACTTTGTTTTATTGTTTGTATTTATGAGTAGGTTCTCACTATGGGTTATTCAATCTTTATAATGTAATTTTGTGGGGTTTACTTCAACTTTTTTTTTAAACATTTTCAGGCCAGATTCTACGCCCCATCAACAATATTTATAGATGAGATAGACTCGTTGTGTTCCCGTCGAGGTTCGGACAGCGAGCATGAGGCCTCGAGACGAGTCAAATCAGAGCTGCTTGTTCAAATGGATGGACTTACAGATGAACCTGGAAAGGTATTAAAACAGAAGATTCCCTTCACATGCATAAAAATGTTCAAAATCCTTAGCCAGGAATCGAATCTCCCACTTATTACTGCTATTTTTTCATTTTTTAAGAATACATATTTGTATTTAAAAATAAAATCATCAAGATTGGGAGTTAGAAGTGTTTGAAGGTGCTTAGGAGTAAGTTTTCGAATCGTGATTAATTTGTCATACTTAAAGATAGTATTATTTCATTTCCACTTATAATAAAGAATAATAAGTTCTGTGTCATCAATAACTAAGGGACAATTTTAAGTGTTGTTGCAACCAGCTGTCTTCAAGATAAAGATCAGGAAACTATATCCTCTCTTTATGCTTTATTTACCTCTACACAACATAAATATAAGGAGTTAGTGGGCACTGGGCAGTTATCAATTTAAATTTACGAAAAATGTTTTCAGGTTGTAATGGTATTGGCTGCAACGAATTTTCCCTGGGATATAGATGAGGCACTCCGGCGTCGGCTTGAAAAGAGAATATATATCCCTCTGCCAACGCAGGAAGGTCGGGAAGCATTACTCCAAATAAACCTTCGCGAGGTCAAACTAGATCCAGAATTGGACTTGCAGGCGGTCGCTAAAAAACTGGACGGATACTCCGGAGCTGACATCACTAATGTTTGCAGGTATAATTATCGAGTTCCACATTCAAAATACCATCCATCCCATATTTCAATATGTTATCCGAGTTCGTTTTCGTCTGCGTAGCATAGATTTTTCTACAAAGTAGCCTCCCAAGTCTTTCTACAATTTATAAAGTCATTAACTATCAAATTAAACTTTTGTTAGTTTTTTTTAAACTCTTAATTTATAATCATCATTAAATTCAGGGACGCCTCAATGATGTCCATGAGACGAAGAATTACTGGTTTGAAACCAGAGCAGATAAAGCAACTTGCCAAGGAGGAATTGGATTTGCCGGTCACCAAGCAAGATTTCCTTGAGGCTATATCGAAATGCAACAAGTCCGTATCGAAAGGTGACATCCAGAAATATCTCACCTGGATGGCGGAGTTCGGCTCCTCCTGATTGACGTAGATTTCTTCTATGAACTGTTGTGTGGCACTTGTCGGAAATAAATGGCGCGCTGTCAATTATTAAGTTGCGATTTAATCATATTTAGCAATAATGCCGTATGTGTTACGAATTTTATAATTTGAAAACGGAACATAATATACTGGGATTCATAAAATTTAATTGTATTATGAATAATAATCGTAATATTATTTGTTTAATTTGATACTATATAAAATCTTATAAATATAGACAGAAAGTGTTATTGAAGAAAAAAATAATTTTTGTGGCTGATTTCTTATCATACTTTTATAAAATTGGCATTTGTAAACTAAGTACCGAGAAAAGATTGTTTAATTTTAAATATTTGTATATTGTAAATATTACTATACCGCGCCATTTTGCATCTATTACATCAAGTGTCAAACTCCCCTAAGTCAGACATGATCAAAAGTTCAAGTATTTAAATTTTGCCTTATAGTATAAGTTGGGAAACAGACTGTTTCAGTATTAAATGATCATTATTATAAGGAAATAGCACCACATTGTAAACATTCCAATTGGGATTGAACTATTTGCATTCAAATGGAGAAAATGTGTAAAAATTCATGGCTGTGTAGTGCTTTTACCTTCTTTGTTCTTATAAAATAATGATACATAAGCTGTGGTCATGAATTGTTAAACTTACATATCTGTGTTTTATTATTAGACAATCATTGACAATATATATACTAAACTAGCTTGTCCAACCTAAAGTGTTAAAAGAAAATACTATTTTTTATATAATTGGCTAGTGGTTTGTTATTCAACCCATTTTATAACTTGGGGTTTTGGTACAAACTAGATTTAGTATACCATCAGTGGGATTTGTTATTTTGTTACATTCTTACAGTTTTGAAAATGAAATCTTTAGTTATAGGTTTTTATACAAGCACAAAAACAGTATGCAAATCTCTTAGTTAAAATACATAACATGTTAATCGGTCATCGATAGTCCTTTTGTAATTATTAATCGTGATCTTTGTACTTAATTTAGGTATATGAGATTAGAATAATTTTATGCCATAACTAATTTATATTATGTGTTTATAGATATTTTTTATAATTTTTTCAAGTATGTTTATATGAAAGAGGATATTTCGCATGAGTAATGCTTGCTCAATTTCAATTTAAACTAATTTTATGTACAATGATTTAGGTGAATTTTAATCCATGAATATTTTGTTATATGATTCCCTCGTAATATTCGTAGTAATCCTAATTACACCGAATCGCATTTAATTAAATTAAAATTAGGGTAAAAAAATCAGGGATAATCATTTTAACACCACTTATTGGGAAAAGAGTATTTTTGCATCAATTATAATTTCTGTATTACAAAGACAAAATAAACATTTAAAAGGTTGTTTTGTAGTTTTCATATTCATAGTTACAGGAATACAATACTTAAAATTTGATTAAAAAATTGTAACTATAAATATCAGGATCTACTATATTTGAAGAATCTTAAGAACTTTTTTAATCAAATAGAAACACAAAACAGTGACTTACCAGGTTTCTGATATGTGCACATAATCTTACAAAAGTTCTTGGTTATTCTAGGTGAAATAAAAATAAAAATTTTGTCTAATAGTTTCAGCTCCATTAAAGTATTTACTGTACTTTTCAGCGTACCAACTATGAAAATGCCGGTACTGCTGCTCACAGCCTTATGGCAGTGTCCATGGGCAGTATCACTTAACATTGTGTTATCCTCCTGTCAGTTAGTCCTCTGTTTTATAACAATGGGGTTCATTAATTCGTGACTATATCATTAATAAAACTGAATCTAAGATTTAACTAAAGATCAATATTTAATCTAGACTCTAAAGTTCCATCAGACAAGTGAGTGAACAAAGCGTTTAAAGCGTTTCATAAACATTCCTAGGCAACAAGACTAACCTAATTATTTACAATAAAACAAAACACAGAAATTCTCTCTGTTCTTTACGATCACAACAAAATAACAAAAACAAATTAATTGATCATGGTGTACGCAAGAGTAACAAAAACATCTGTGCCAATTAATATTCTTACATCACATGAGTGTATTTGTAAGTTAGTATAGGAGTACTCCATTAAGATTTAAAAAATTCCATTTAGTTTACCTTCTACTAAAATACAACTGCCTTATGACATCAATCAAAAGAAATGTAAAAAGTAACGGCTTTTTAACGAACAATCTGCACCGCAACATTAACACACTGTTCTGGCGGATTGTTTACAAATTTCTAATATTGCACAAAATATCAAATAAAATTTTTAATTAGTTTAAATTACAACTCAAGCAGCATAAATTACTCCAAATCTCACGGAGGTTTGATTTGAGTCTCCCCTGAGACTCCTACATACTCAGTATAATCAAATTCAAGGTATTGAATTATAAACCCAACCCCATCAAACTTCCTTTAGCAGAATGAATGAATACTATACCAGTATTAGGAACTTTATCCACTTTACTGGATTCTGGCATACTTAAAATTACGGTTTGAGAACAATGGCTTTATTTAGGGTGGGCTGAATGCTTATATTAGCAAAGGTAAACATTTTGTACAGAAACAGTATGTCTATATATACATCTACTAATAATACTTTAAGGTAATCTTAAACCCTATCATACTCATATTGAACTGGTTTATATTTAACATACGTGATTATATAAATATTCTTATTTCAAAGGTGTGTTTGCTGGGCTCAATAACATTAGTTGCTTTTCATCACAGGAAAATATTGAAAATCTTATTTTGTTTTAAATAAACACCTTTTTTCTCACACACTGAAATTATTTGTTATTTAAATACTACATATTAATTAACTTTCAACCAATTAATTTTTTTTATTAAAACAATGAATGTTGTAAACATAACATAGATAAAGAAGTGAAGGCAATAATATAGATTAAAAATATTTTATTCATTTTTTTTAATTAAACTGATCAGATGATGTAAATCAATTATAAGTCCTAAGTTGCATACAATATTTATGTTATACATTTATAGTAAATGTAAATAAACTGGTTCCAGGACTTAGGTGGACCACTAATTGAACATATGATTTTATTTCAATATTTTGACACCATCCAGATTTTATGTAACTATGTATCTTCAATATTAATTAATTTTATATGATGGCAAGTTATAAGTTCTTGACATGACCACGACTATAATATGACCCCCTCCTGGCCCCAAAGCTGAATCCACCCTTGCTTAAACAGAAATCATAAAGAGGATATGTATAGAAGATATTTTTATGCAGGATGCAAACCTTATTTTAAATTACAGTGCGAACTTTACGAAAAGAAAAGAAATGAGGATCACTATAATCGCTCAAATAACATGTCTTAAAAATGCTCATAAACAAACATTTAAAAATAAATCTTAAATCATAATTTGTTAAGCTTACACGCTCATACTTGTAACTTGATCAAACTTAGTCAACAGTAATCAACATATTTATGTTGTAAAACCAGGAAAATATCTTACCAGAGCAGTAAAACTATCTACGTATATACATATAACTAAGCTTATCTTCCAGAATTTTATGCAACAACATTAAAGAAACATCGTGCAAAACTACTATTGAACTAAACTGGATGGACCTAAATGAAAATGGTCACATGACATTTCATTTCATTCCCATAAAAATTCGTTTAGCGTTGATGATACACATTTGTCGAAAATTATTTTTGTCGTAAGACCAGGAGCTGTAGTTATTTAACATATTACACACTTATACGGGAACATACATACATACATACATAAAATTGAATCGAATCTACTTATTTAAGCCATTATAACTAATTAAAAATATAAGGGTGTAGGGTTAATGAGGGATAAAGAGCATGACTATTTACAATTTACTAGTAAATGACATTAACTTATTAATATGACTAAACTTCCATTATTATACATTCATCCTGATAAGAATTTTATTAAAAAAAATAGATTAAAGGAACACAGATGCAAAGGTGTACAGCCATACGTCTTGTCGTCTAAGTATAGATTACGACAATCTGTAGTAAAATAAGGTTTGTGTTACCATGCTTTACCATTTCAATTTTCTCTGTGTTGGTATTGTATTTAAACATGGCTAAAAATAAATCCAGAACGTTATTGACAAAACCTATTTTATTAAAAGAAATATAGTTATTATAAAATTCTTACCTATAGGTCACGCATTTACTAGTCAAAATAATTAATTATTGTATATTTTAGAAACTAACCGCTTGTGAAATTCGCTGTGAACATAGCCACAAGCACCAGTTTTGGCGCCAGCGGAAACAGAATGTTTACAATGTTGGCATAACTGATCTTACTACGTGGTCGCAAATCGCAATGGTACGGAAATGTAAACATGCACAGATAATTTTTTACTTAGAGAATTTGTGACTATAATTATGGGACTAAGATTGAGTTTTACATCTAAACATTTAAATAAATCTAAAATGTATTAAAAACAAAAACATCATTTGTTATTGCAACATTAGTAACTAATATATCTTATTTTTCTGTGACTGATGTGAACATAGGCAAAAGCCTAGTGAAGCGCCGAACAAAAACCAAGACCGCTAATGGCGGACGCTAATAATTTTGGAAGTTTCGTGATTCCGTTTTCAGCCTACCATTCCGTATAGACTTTTGTGAACAAGTTTATTATTAGTGAATTCGTACAGTGTTAAAATGTGTAAGTGATATCAAATGATAAATTTGATAATGACAAAAGCGACCGCTAGCAGTGTAACCTTTTCCATAACCTCGTTTATGCGAATGGAGTAGATATGTGATCGATGTGTGTGCGTCGGTGAACGATTTGTCGTCATTTCGCTTTATAATTCGTGCGAAGTATTTGGGTTTTTAGTGATGGAAGTGTCCGCGTCGCGGTTTTGCAATCCGACGCCCGTTTTCGATGTAACGTAAGTGAGCCGGTCGATCGCGAGAAGTGTTAGCAGAGACGGCCGCCACCAGCCGAACATGGCTGCGACGCAGGCTGAGTCTCAGCGAAGTGAAGCGACCGTAGACCAGAGTCCATCGGAGCAGCTCAGTGAATCTAGGAACGCTCTGTTACAAAACGGCACAGATAAGTCCGTCGGGCGCGTTCCGCTCGATGGCGTTGTGAATTCTAAGAGTAAATCGCCTATGTCTGTCGAAGCGGGCCAGCCTCGAGACGGAGGCGAAGCGCCGGGTCACGACCGGCCTGGCGCCGATCAGTACGGTGCCTACAGGTATCCAGAAGGCGCTGACCCGTATTACTCACCTAGGCCCGGCTTCCCTGGTAAGCCTAGGCCGCCTCAACAACAGAGATTCTTTCCGGGCCAAGCTGTATCGCAAGCGCCAGGGCCGACGCCAACTTTGAACTCTTTATTGCAATCTAGTGGCGCGCCACCGCATCGTTATCCAAACAATTATGATCAGCCACAGGGTGCCTATGGCCCCACTCCAGGCTGGCCACCTCCGCGACCTATGCCTCCATACAACCCACAAGGGGGACCATACAGGAATTCAACAGTAAGTGATTATTTATTTAAGTTCACATTTTAAATATTAAATTTTGAGTATAAATCTATATTAAGAATGCATTAGATAATTTTAAAATATGTACTTACAAATAAACAAATATCCTTTAAAATTTTTGGGTGTCATCAAACTAACTGATTCATATTTTGTTTATGATGTTTCTTTATATGAATTAACATTTTTCCTTTTAATACTAATTTCAAATTTTTATTTAAATTCTGATCTAATTTAAATTCTTTAAATACTATCCTTATCATATTGTTTACTACAAGATATTATTGGAACTCTCTCTCAGGAGAACAGGATCTTAAAGTAGACTACTAAAGTGAATGTGAAATATTATTTTATTTTATACCAGTCTTTATTAAATCAAATAGGTCGGTCTCTGAATTAGCTATAAAAGCTATGCAGGTGTGCTTTACATTACTGAAAACTTTTTGTAAGCATTTAGCTATAAATACACACACACACACACATATATATATATATATATATATATATATATATATATATATATATATATTCTATAGATAAAACTAAATTTCAAATTAAAATATTTCCTTCTTATTTTGTATAAAAAATTAAGTTCTTTAGTTCACTGGTACACAAAGTAAATGCATTTTCACAACTATTTCTGTAGTTATTTTTTCATAATCTTATGAATCAAGCACAAATAGTTCTTAAATATTTGTCAAATTATAATTTGACTCTATGAAGAGCATTTTAGTTTTACTAAAGAGAAATCTAGGAGATATGAAATGAAGAAAGAATGAATGAATATCTTGCTTTAGTGTCATTTAATTGACATTTATAATATGTTTGCATATGGAATGATTTTTAATACTTCGTCTCTATGTAATTATAACACTAATAATATTTATGCAGTCAAATTTTGTTCAAATTGTTATAACAATATAACAGATTTTGACTGCATCTTGCATGTTGCATGACATGCTGCCCTTCCATGTTGTCATCGAAGGGACTACTCATATTTGTTTTTAAAAACTGATAGTTGTAACAGTCAATGACATTGTTATTAAGAAGAAATAATAGAATTCAGCTGGGACCTTTGTTTTTGGTCAATATAACTGGTATGTTGTTCTAAAAGATGTCATAGTGAAGGGTTTTGTCTGTACTACACCATTTATAAAAATATAACTTGTCTACAACTAGGCTTGTCACTTGGGTTATGGGATAACAGAGACTCAAAAGTCCATATCCTTTCCTCCTTTCTTGACAATGGAATATAGCACTTTTGTAATATTTTTGTGCGTTAAAGTATTATCTATTCTTTCTGCTAGAGTAGACTTCTGGGCATGAGCTGTTGATGACGAATAAATAAAAAGCAAACAATATTTTGTTATTTCCATATTGTTTGAAGTCCCATAATTTTTAATGGTTCAACAGCTATAGGACAGATATATTTACTGTTTGGTTGATGATTTTTACACAAAAAACATGTATTTATAACTATAAAAATAGTTTGTTTTTACTGCATTTTCGCACTGCTGTTGATGAAGCAATTTCCAGTAGGTACTTAATAATGTAAATCAAACATGGTTGTATGGTGCTATGAGGTGCAATAGATAACCTCTTACTTATTTTGTTTTCTGAAAACATTACGATAAACAATTAAAAAATACTTAGTCAATTGCTACTTAGTTTCCTTAGTTACTTAGTTATCTACTTAGTTATGGTACGGTTGTTTAGTAATTGGACGAAAATTTGAACTATCAAAACATTGCGTAACGAACGTATATAGGTAAAAAGAAAAACCTGTGCTGGAGAAATAACAAAGCTAGCCGTCGCTAGCGGATATAAAAACGAAAGTGCAGCGATAGTGAAAGTTTGATGTGTAGGCAAATATTACTCGCTTCCAGGAGATTTGTGCGTTCGTCTTCTCAATTACAAAACGTGCTAAGAGCGGCAACGCAGCCGTACTTCAGTGTCGTGGCGTTCTCTCATTACAAGCATACATTATGTAGAAGTGCAGCAAGAACGGAGCTCGTGTTTGACGGAATCAACGTAAATGTAACTTGACGGCTGGCACATGTATCTCGTGCAGCTTTGTACGATTATAAAAGGTGGTGTAAATCGGTCGTTATTCGTTTTATTACTTGGTCTTCGCATTAAAAATAATTTCTAGGTTTCAATAATGATGATACTCTAAATCAACAACTTTTTTGTAAGACGTCATCCCGTCCACGTCAAATAGTGGAATTGAAACGAGGAGTACAACTATAGTAGCCATGGCTATTAACTGAAAGCAGCCTTAGTATCTTACCTTTGCTTTTTTGATGTTCATAAGTGTACATTATGTTACCGAGTGGAGAAGTACCTTTGGCAAGGAGATACTTTTTTTAAGATGAAGAGCCAAAATTTAGAAAAGGTTATCATAAAAAAATTGTGTAAGCGACATTAAAATTAGATGCGTTTGCTAGGACCCTTGCTAGGTTGGATAGTTATACAGCCATATTGCATTTTCATTTCATACTCTTTGTTTATAGGCAAATAATATTATGCATGGCACTAATAGCTCGTTCTCTAAAGACGATAACAAATTGAAGTTAGCGTGGTGGTTGTTTGCGCGGATCGCCATAAAACAATGCATCGAGCACGTGCCTGTTTACACTTTGAGTTCACATTCAAGGTCGTACGCATTTGTAAGGATGTACCTCTGTAGGTTGGCCGGCCAACAAATACCGGTTACGTAACGTTGTCCCACTTCCCACAATGCGGTTCTTCCGTTCGTCAAAGATTTGCAATTATTGCTTATAAGTTGCGCGGTCAAAATTCCACACTTTTCAGATCCTTAAGTTCAGATGGTTTGGGTATTGATTTAAATAAAACTAACCAAGAATGAAGTTGGTGCAAGGATTCAGTAGACTTAGGTTTTCTAATGGAGTGATCTGGTGATCAGCAAATCTATATGCCTTAACATATTTGGAGTGCCAAATGTCACGGTTGAAACTGTTATGACGACACTTATTATGTGAATGGCTGAAGAGAACTAGTATTACGGAATTAGTCATTTATCTCGGCTTGTTGTTTACCCACAATCGCATTAGATAGTTGTCGATAAGGAGACACGTGGTTGCGGGGTCGTCGACCCGATATACTCGTGCTCGCCGACAGCTCGGTAATAATAATAAAATGTTTCCGTGCGACTGGTTCAAGGGCGAGCCGCTGATATCGGCGCCCGCTATATTTAGATTTAGCTGCGTGATGGGATGTGTGGAATTTGATTATGATTAACTTCAGGAAGATATGTTGAGAATGCCTTAGGCGGTTTACAAGATGGTCAAGTCGATAGCGGTAGTGTGTACATGTTTCAGGGTAAAGCTATAACTAAGCATCCATTTGCTCACAAAGCTCTTGATTATCAATTAACGTCCTAGTGATCGATATTCTATTCTCTTCGTATTTAGGGCGGTACGTGGTGCGTAGTTCAGCCCGAGTAAATTTCGCTCTCGCTTTCGTATTGCAATAGCGGTGTGTACATGAAAACGAGATGAATGGGCCGACGGAGATCGTTCATTCTGAGTCCGTGATGTTGAATTCGTAAAATCAATGATTATGTTCTCGGACTAACGTTTCAGTCTACCTTAACGTCACTGATCATAGATATTTTCACGCATTTCAACTTTCATGACATCGATAACAACGATTCATTTGGTATAGTCTACACACAAAGACGCCGACTTTAAACGCTGCTCCACTTAAGGTATCACAATTTGTCCTAGAATAGTGTCTATCCAATAGTCTTGCCCTTTACCAAACGGTAATCTCGGGTCAGTCCTTAAACTTTGTTACGCTAACTGTGAATCAAAGACCTTGACATCTCAATCTCGCCGACAATTTAACAAAGCTCACAGTCGTAAACCAGAGCGAACTTGACCTACGTTTAAACAGTTTTTTATAAGTCAGTTCAATTCGAAATCAAGATTCATATTCGCGGACAAAAACATCACTCGTCACGTGGCCTGCATTCATTCATACAATATGTTGTAATGGGGTCGTTAACCGTCGTGACGTCACGTAATTGCCAGTCCCCTGTACCAGTCGTCGACTACAATCAAAACGACGGATTATTAACAAGGGAGACCCGTATAGGTCAAGCTCATCATTGCCGACTAAAGCTTAATCGACACCGGCACGTGCCATAATTGACATAATTATTCACACCACCGCTAATTAGACTCCAAATCGTTTTTATGTAGACAGAAATATAAGGTAAAATAAATGTGTATCTTTTACATCATTGCTAGATCGCATCCCATAGAAGTATCAATTTGAAAACTGTAAATAACGTCCTTATCAATTGACTTTTATAAGCAACACGATAAAAGCGAGTAAGTTTCACCCAGTTACAGACGGAACATATATCCTGGTAATATATGGTCCTGTACGTGCTTTATATATAAAATTTGTTAGTAATCTATTGAATAATAATGAAAATGAAAGCACAATTCAAGCTGATATTGTTTTTTACCAGGATACATTATTTTCAACACTATTTAGTAAAGTTCATATTATTTATCTTAATAAAGAAAAATAACGCTGTTATCGCATGAAAAATATAATTAAACTTAACCTCAATAATGCAAACGATATGACGTAACTCGCATCGATAATGTATATGAATGCAAAAGGGGCCACTGCCAAGGACCTTCGTCTGAACGCAGTCAGAAAGGTAAATGACTTGTGTATACCTACATTCTATAATCTACTGAAGTGTTTCAAAGACGTCACGAATTATTTATGTGAGTTTCGTCTTTGGATACTCTTTGTTCCGCTCATTTGTTACATAAGGTTTATTCATGAATACTGCCAATATTTTGATGTAATGGGTTGTAACCGGTTATGCTTCTTACATCATATTATGTGTGATACGTTTCATCGATATAATATAAGTGTAAGAAATGTGGGACTTAATACCAAAGAGGCAAATCTTGTATGAGTGCTATTCTGTGCTAACCGCTAATTGATGACTAAACGATGCTGACCATATTCTATCTGCATGCTGTTAAGAACAGTGACGGATGCTATACCACCATAGGCCTGGAGTATCATTAAATCAGGCTTTACTTTGCTTGATTGATATTTGCCTATGAAAGAATGCAAAACAATTACCGAAATGTATTACTTATTCCAGCTCATTCAAGAGTGTTATGACGGGAATGAGTTCAATGAACGAAAAGTAAATGATTAAATTCGATTTGTCAATGACACCATATACACAGAGGGGTGAATTTTTCTTTAATCCAAGCTGTTTGTACATAGCGGAACGGGTGGCTATACATTTATACCTACATTAAAAGGTCACGACCGCCGCTCTTATGTACCCGAGATACTAAGTACCTAAAGGGAGTTCTTTATTGAAGTCTTGGTTGGGAAAAGGGGTTGTTTTATTAGGTCAGTAACACTCGTAATCCGTTTGTTTACACTTGTTGCGTGTGAGTAATCGATTTGTATGTCACGATAATATCTTGAAGTCTTAACGCAATTTGTAGTGTCAAATGACAGTAAATTAGGCTTTTTCACAATTTGCTTTTTATAAGTAATAGTCGTAAGGATTTATTCCTTAAAATATTCAGACGTCATGAAAGCTATCGACAACAAAATTTGTCTCGAAGCCTTTGCTTTCCGGTTACTAAAAATTCGCCAATAAATGAATGAATGTCAATTTTTTTTTATTTTTATTAAAGTCAAAGGAAGAAATAAATGGTGTTACCGAAACGCTAAAAGCACTCATCTTATGTTTTTAAATTCTGTCTTGTTTCTATAGAAAGCTGTTGAGTGATGTTAAATGACGAGTTAAATGCTTGCACATACGTACGTGCTCTTTCTAAACTCAGCATAATATTCATGGAATAAGTGCTCTATTAGGTCAAGTAAAATTTAATAGCTATGCCAGGCACCTGTTGCCCCGTGACTTTACCTAGTTACTCTGAGCTTGACATTTACGGTCTACATGACGGTGTAGACCAAAATAACGTTCTGTAACCGCATAACTGCGTAATGATCTCCATGAATAGGATCGCAGTTATATTAAACATGTTAATATATCGTTTTATTTTAGTTACTTGTTCAGTTTCCTTTAACAAAACGTGGACTACCTATAACTAACTATATATTTATTTACATGCGCTAATGTAAGTTAAATTTTATATACATAGAGGACGAGATGATATAAATAAATTAGTATTAGATAAACTAAAAACTTATTTTTTTTGCACCTTAATAATATCATACTATTGGCTGTGATTGTTAACGGATTGTCTTGGTGGACAGTAAAAGTCACCTTCAAGTCATGTTCACTCTTGTTTAAAATATGTATTCGTAAAAACTGAATTATTTTCTATGCTATACTTCTTGCGAATCGGGAAGAGGCAACAACTGATGACTGTGATGAATACGTTTTACGTCCCATTGTTGATACTACAAGAAGCATAAAAAGTAAACTAAACCGGTCAGTGGGCTTTTATCGTCTCGGAAGCTTCGTTGAAATAAAGTAATAATAATAATAACGTTCAATCCCATCTCATTCATTTTCTCTTTTTCTCACAACAATACAGTTATGGCTCGGCTTTTTTGTAGATACGCAAAGGGATAGCCCGACGGCGTTTAATATGTAAAGGAAGGCAAGGTTACACTCACACATGGACAGGGTATGTATGTGTAATGTGCGTATGTAGTGGAGGGAATTCCCAACTTTTTACAAACACAATCAAAGAGTTATGTAATGTTTGCTCGTATCCGCCAGCGTCGACGTTAACAGGCTGCTACTGTTTGTATGAATACCGATATTATACATACATTACCGGCGTCTTCATTAGTCATAGGTCATTTTCATTTGTGTTTACCAGTCATTATCTTATATTTATATTTTATACATATTTTATTTTACACATGTAAAATATGTACATAAGTATACTTTCTTCGTTAATTACAGCGCTACTCTATCCATTACACAGGATTTAAAACAGTAAGAGTAAAGTACCAGTTTTAGTTTTTTAAACTTTGTGACAGATGATTTTCCTGTAATGAGATTTCTTAATTCGTGCTTTCTTATGTTTTTGATTTCTTAAAGTTTCTCATTCTTTACTACAGACTACTATTCTAGTTAGTATATTATTATGTATTTCATATATTGTCATGACTCGAAGGAAAGTTGATAATTTCCCTAAAAAAACTAATTACAGTAATATAATTTGCAGGCCTTCTAATAGTCTTGCAATTAACCGCTGTGGTTGTATCTACGTTGCAAAAGATGCTGGCTAAAGATGTTATTACTAAAAGCCGCAAAAATGACGACTATTTTTATAATGGCAGCCCTAAGCGACTATTAAACAGGTCGTACTTGTCTATTATTTCTTTATTTACGTTCGCATTTTGTTTACTGCTTTTTAAAGCAGTGATAGATATCGGAACTGAAACTGCTGTTTTGAGCCGTCACTTTTGTCGAACTCTACGTGTCTAATTAATAGATATCAAAGTTTTGACGAATTTGTGTGTAGGCTAAAGTATCTGAGTGACTAAAATTCATTGTCGTTCATAAAATACATCGGCCAGTGTTTTTTTATACAAACACTTAGCCAGCATTTACATGAAGTAAATGCTGGCTTAGTCGCATTTGCTCTTGCATGTATTGTAGAGTTATTCTTCTGTCTTAAACAGTTAACATAAAAACGTCCATCCCATGCCTATTTATATACTCAAATAAACAGCACCAGGTTCGATTTTATAGAACATTTAGAATTTGTTATTCGAAAACATGTATAAATGTGCGTGTAAATTTTGTTTAAAATTGTGTTTGTTTATCTTTGATTTATCGAAAGTATCTAGTTATCCAATGACTACATTATCCATACAAAAAAATTTAAAACGAATTAAATCAATATTTAAGGAAACAAATGACAATTTAACTCTTACACGTATAAATTTTGTCATATATGTTTCATTGTGTTTTTTACTCTATATTCTTGGTGCTAGTTTGTTTAAACATATTTTATTTAGGATTATAAAAAACAAGAATGTGAGAAATACAAAGATAATTCTGCTAGAAAAGTATATTTGTCCCTATATCTGATTAACATATTATGTGTTAATCGAAAGGAAATATTTTTATCGGGTTCTTTTTAATATGGGAAAAGCATAATAGAATCCCAATCTTATTTTTATAATTCGCACTGTCTCGAGGAAGTTAAAATACTGGTAAGAGGTGTAAAATGTATAGATATAAAGATCTCTACGCTATTGCGCTTACATTATGTTAATGTTAGGGCTATTGATAATGACATAACTAATAGCTATGTAGGCAAGGCGGCCGTAGAGTTCTAGATCGGAATCCGGTCACATTCCTAACGGTTCGCACTTGCACTATCGAATCGATGGAACTAAATAACTGCGTCAAAACATTTCTAGTACCTGTAACTCGAAAATAGCTGTAAAATTGCAATTGACGCATGACTTTGAACTCAGAATTTAGGACCTGTTTTATTTAGAAAACTACCAAGATACTAACGTTTAAATTATAGAATATCTTTAATACGGTCATCTAATAATAAACTTAATATAATTGTACCACGTAACAATTATTTCAATAGTAAAGTTTTAGGTATTTTATAAGAACATCAAGACTTTCCTGAAACCAAAATCATGCAAGTATCTTATTCGTCGTAATCCATTTTACTTGTTGTATAAGTTCTGCAGCCACGCCCATCACGAATAAAATCAATCGAATACAAGCGTATATTCATGTCCAGCTATTTTTTTCCATACACTAAGCATCGGTCGGCAAGAGCAATTTCATATATGAAACGAAAATAAGTACGTGAAATCTAAAAAATACAATTAGCCATTGTTCGATCTTTTTAAAATAATATTTTACATCATGCTAGCAATGAACTCTAAAAAGTTAAAAAACTACTAATATGCCTACGAAATTACGATCACATTTGTAATGTAGTTAATGTACTCAGTACATTAAAAATTAATTAAATAATTTAATGTATTAGAAATGTTGTTTTCAGAAAATAGAAAATCACCCTATTTATATATTATTTGTAACTGTTCCTAAGGTTGTTAATACACCTTTAAATTATAGATTTGTACAAATTACACAAATAATTCAATTCCATTTTAATATTTACTTAAGCGTAAATGATGTTTCAACAACCATGATAATAATTTTAATACGGAACTTCCCTTTTCGAAAGCCCTTTTAGTTAACTAGGTCACTGAAATGTTCATTTTGACGATGTATTGTAGAGGGAAATTCTCAAAGGGGCTGTAATATTTATGTCAGATAGGGGAACTTCTCTGCTCTATACAGTATGTAAGATTGTTTTGTTAACGTGCACGCATGTTGTATTACGATATTGGTCAATAAATTAGTAACGTTACATTGATCGTAAGGCATTGTTCTCGTATGATATAGATAGTGCGTGGAAATAGGTGCGTATGGGACGGGGAATGCGCGGGCTGCGCACGTACCCGCGGGTCAATTACTGCATAAATCAATACGGATGTCGCCCTATGCGGTAGCTCTTTGTTCCATTCGACTGGAGATACAAGGCCCGTCTCAGTGGTTCCAGCTCTGTCCGGAAAACTCGCTGAGGTATCGCGGGGTCGGATGATTACTTATTAACGTAGGTGGAGGCTGGCTCGGGCGGGCCGCATATAGCTCGTCGCGCGATCGATGCAGTGTCCGCCAATGGCGCGCTGCCGTCGAGCCCTGCGCAACCCTCGCGCTAGCCTCCCTCACGCCGCACCCCGGTAACACACCGCCCTCATAAATCATTGAATCGTTCATAAAATACCCAAATATTCGTAAAAACGTATCCCTAATTGCCATCCAAACTCTTCGTATCTGCTGACTTGTCCGGCGTACCTTGTTTTGTCGCAACGGCGGTCTTAGTTTTGAAATGTAAAATATTTTTATCAAAAGAGCCGACCCATTCCCGGCGCTCGTTTGCCTCGAAGCGGGGTTCGTACGGAATAATTGAATTTTCATCATAGAACAAAATGAGAGCTGAAAACTGAAACGGGGCGGCATTGTTGGCACAGCGAATTACTTCGGACGTCAATTATTTAGACGTTTTATCTCGTTGAAAATTGATATAACAGTAAAGGCATGTTGATTTTATTGGTAAAACGAGGCTTTTATACGTTAGTAAAAGGGGTTTGTTATGTTAATGTGTAATATAGAGCGTAGGTAGTATATACTTTAAGTAATGGAGGTGCTTTTGTTAAATTAATAATGATTGATGTTTTTCATTTATAACCATCAAATTGTGGACTGAAAACTAGGCAACACGGAAAAAGTGACTTAGACAAAACTGTTTCCTTACTGTCATAAAGGCACAACATAAACTTCATTAGTGTAAAAATCGACATCACTACTTCAAAAGCTCTCAACTCCTTAAACAATAGACTGGCATTGTTAAGAGCAAAATAAAATAAAATTCTACTTTTCTAGTAGCCAAAGTATAGCCATGGCCAGTAAAAAGTAATAAAATACCAAACACAAACAGAAAACACACACAAACCTATGCTATTTTTAAAAAATTGTCTTAATAAACAAGAAAACAAAAAAAAAATCGTTTTTGTCTCTTATTTCTCCTTTTTATATTATACAACCTTTATACTAAACGCTAACGTAAATTACGTCTATGAAACATCATAGTATAAAAGGTCTTATAGCTAATATCCCTGGTGGTACTGAAAATTAAAAAAAAAAAGAAATATTATGGGGACTACTTACTACCTTTGTATGATGGGAGCATTACACACAATCGTTACAACGTTGGGATTCCAAGTCTTGATACGGTCTTACGGCTAAATCCGTAAACTGTTGTAATATTTGAAGTCCTGTAAGTGATGTAACTCCCTAATGAGACCAGGTTCATAATCTAACCTAGGCAGGGTTTCGGTTAGCGGTATAGTGCAACCAGAATGTCACAAAAATCAGCCATGTGTCTTCCTCTTTACTCTCATATTAGTTAATATATTGATTTAAAATGGATTACGCCATCTAATATATAAAATTCTCGTGTCCCATACTCCAATCGATTCTTATGAGTTTTTTATTCGAAATTCAGTAAATCTGAGAATCAGCTACTATCTATCTTTCAAATCTCTAAACCCCAATTTTTATTTTCATTTTTTTTAGACAATTTTTAGTTTTGATACAGCATACATACAACCTTTGATTTTCATTAACCCTCTACGATCAACCCCTATTTTTTATTTATTAGAAGATGATTTTAATTTTAAGAACTTGAACTGTGAGGTTTATATAGAGAAAATCTCTGGGCATAGCAAAATATTCCATCTTGGTATTTACTAATAAGGTAGGCTAAGCATTAAAGAGAAACGAAGTTCACGGCTGGTATAACCATAAAATTTCACGTTTGCAAAGAAATCTCGAAATATTGCAAACAACTGTCGTTTGTCTAACATAAAATAGCGTATCTACTTTATTATTTCCTGACAATTATTGATTTTTTACTATTGTTACAGCCGCCTCGTGGTTACGGCGGGCCACCATACGGCGCGGGCGCTCCCGGAGGCCCGCAACAACCCCCAGGCGCGTACGGACCGCCAGGCTCATATCCGCCGAGGTACCCACCTCCTGGCGCGCCTAATTCAAGACCTCCCTTTTCACCGCATCAGGTATGTATCATTTCTTAGATTAAAGAAAACTATTTCTATGATTTTTGAGAGCAGTGTTGTTCTAGTGGCTTAAGCGAGCGACTCTGATACCTGAGGTCGTAGGTTCGATCCCGGGCTGTGCACCAATTTATTTCTATGTGCGTTTTTATTTAACATTTGCTCGAACGGTGAAGGAAAACATCTTGAGGAAACCGACATGTCTTAAACCCAAAAAAAGTCGACGACGTGTGTCGTGAGGCACTGGCGGCTGATCATCTACTTGCCTATTAGATTTAAAAATGATCATGAAACAGATTCAGAAATCTCAGGCGAAGACCTAAATAGGTTGTAGCGCCACTGATTTGTTTTATATTTTAATTGTATGATTAGAAATACGCTATTTATAGGAAATTTATAGAAAATTTGAAACAACCATAACACAGATCTCAGTTTGATTTAGCGCTTAAGTAACTAAAAAAAATCTTTACACTGATCGTTATTATGCGGAATTTACAATTTTTTAATCTTAATATTTAAAAAATATGCAAAACATTTAAAAAAGACATCGACTTTCAACTTAACTTACTTACTTAACTTGGATTGAACTTATATTTACTTAAGATACCGAAAAATACTTCATCGAAATGAAGATTCATCTGACTTTGCACGCTTTGAAATTAAAATGAACTTCCATTAAGCTTAGAAGGACCCTTCATGGTCATATTACACGATTCATGTTTAAGACGAAACTAGAGAGCTTCGAACGTTTCTTAGAAACGTTGAGCTGGCGTCGCGGCGGCGCGTTCGCATCGGAGCCTCATCCACTCACGTGAACATAAACGATCTATCACTCTTCACAACTCCCTTAAGGCAAATCAGCTTATGTATCCTAGTCTGTAAGGCCTACAATCGCTTGATAATGATGCCTTCGAATGACGTAAGCCGTTCTGCGCGCTCGCTGACGTAAGCTCGTTGTGCAACGAAGCCAGAGGTACGTTTTGAAGGAGGGCTCTTGGAGCGAGCTCGCGTAGAAATCGACGTTAAGAAACGCTCTGACAAGACGCAAGGTCGTTTTGAAATCATGCCTTCTGGTTAAATGTACAAAGTACCATGTTTATCTAGTATATTAAAAATTCTGACCCATTCTTTGTTTAAAGTTGGATAATATGTGGCTTTATAAAAAGGATTTTTTATAATGAAAAGGTAATTTTAACTATAAAGCTTTTAAACACAGTTAAGGTATAAAAGATAACCCGTAAAATTTTAGGTAGTCCCTACTTGCACTTTACCCTTAATTTTTCTCTTTTTAGTTGATTCCTTACTAGGGCTGTCTGGAAGAGATCGCTTGTTAGCTATATGGCCGTTTCATAAAAATAAATGTTATTTGTTTTTCTTTTAATATAACAAAGTTTAAATATAAAAAAGAAAATAAACTTTAAGTTGACTGCAATTGGATAATTTTCAAAGCACTAGGGAATTTAAAACATCTTAATATGACTATAGTACAGAAACTACGGGTCTATCCTTAGTTATCTATCATTTAGTTTAGTTTAATTTCATTACAACACAACTGAAACAGAGTTTACTCTATCAAGTCCATAATTAGTTTCAAAACTTGATAAATCTTTATGAATTTAACTACAGAAATATTACTTTAGAAACCTCCGCCACTGAACTTATTTCAGCATTAACTGATTAGCTATGGAGATCTTACATCTTCATATCATTGGTTTATTTGCCTATACTGGGAGGGCATACATTCTATTGACTGTCACCAGACTCACGTTGGGTTCGCAGTTTATAGACTTGTAATTCATATTTTGCTAACTCTTTTGCACATTAATGCGTTGAAGCCTGAGCTTCTGTAAAATAGGAATGCTGTACAAAGTAATAGAATTTAAAAGTACCTCATGTATTTTGGTTGTTCAGCCCCAACATGTGATTTTAGAATATACTTGTATTTGAAATCCTGGGTCTGTTATAATCCGGGACAATGATTTTTTTTATCCAACTTACATGCTTCTTAATTGAGCAAACGTCGAACTATGGTAGTGGAATTCTTGAATCATTGACACTTGATTGTGGGGGCTTCCTCTCGTCTTATTTCATAAAATATATTTTATACGAATCTCAAAGGGCTATGTTTTGTAAATAATCGGTTAAACCTGAATAACACATCGTCGTGTCGTCGGGATGTTTCTTTTCGATGGAGTGACGTCACGCGTTGTTGAGAGCGGATAGTTAGGCGAGATCCGTTGTATGCGGGTATCGCGGGAATCCGGGCCGCATCCGGGTGCAATGAATGCGACGACGTTTTCAAGGGCGCGCCTCAGGTGATGACGTACGATACGTACCCCTCTGCCTCCTAACCACCCGCGGGTGTACCACCCACCTAATAATGCACGTCTGCGCCCTGTCTGCCGCGTCCGAACCCACTGCAATCTTAAGTACTCCTTTTATGTTTCAACACGCGGATAATTATAGAAAACAACCCATTATTTTCACTCCGCTTCACGACGCAAACGCGTATGTTAATAAACAGAAAACAATACCAGTAAACACCCAAATTGTTGAATGGTATTTCTTGAACAGGATGATCAAGTGCAACGTCCTGTAAGTAAAACACAATTAATAGCATGTCAAGGTTTTGACGACCATTATTTCCACATATGTTTCTCGTGCTCTTAAATTATTAAGTACATTAAGTTGATAGCTCTCTAATTATCATAATAATAGTGGAGGAGAGGGTGGCGGGCCCATCAGCTGAGCGAAAACGAAAGTAAACAGAACTCGGTCAAAGGGTTTGTACTCACCTACCCGCAATATTTATGTGGGTAAAAGGGGGTTGCCCACCCCCAAACCAGTCACCCTCCTTTGATGGATTGGTTGGCGACCGGCGCGGATGGTTCGACTAAAACGACTGAAACACGGCCAAACTCAACTAGGCGTTAGTCCCGATTTCCTGTTACCTCAAAACGAAAAAGTTGTACCTCCAAATTATTCAGCGAAAGTTCTTGGAATTCTTTTTGTTTTGTTTTGCCCGCGGCCACCTCGTAACCCACCCTCAACTTGAAACTTATTCCAGTGACACGGATTGTTAAATAACACTCGTCGTAAAGGTTCAATCTGCAGCTTACGATGTCATAAAATCTTTTTATTGCCTTCCCACCTTCTTTATCTTGCTTTTCGGATATTGTTCTAAGTGTCATTGAATCTTTTTATGACGTCACTGTTCGTCCTTTCCTAATGACAGGGAGAATTTGATGAGCATCGACAGGTAGTTAGGTTAGATAGGATTCGGTTTACCTAAATGAGCTCTGTCTATCCGATAACAATTAGAGGCCTGCAGGCGACCCTATACTATTATAATATATCATCAGTATCGTACAGTATCAGTACATTAATAAGTCTGTTAGTGTGGTTCAAAGTTATCTTTATTTTAGTACTTAAAATTGAACTGATTTCTATGCCGATTCTCTCTACATTACTCTCGGCACTATTCAGGAGAGACAAATACATATCGGGAAAAAGAAACAGAAAAACACTGAAAAAATATTGTTTTGGATATGCATAGAAAAAATGTGTGATAGTACTGTCGGTAGTTAAAGTACCCCATTATTTACTGCTTTTTCGATCTAAATGAACTTTGGATGTGTTAAAAATAGTAGTAACGCTGAATCGCTTAAAACACATGTCCATTTCGTTTGTACTTTACTACTGTTCTTTGGCACCGTGTTAAGGATTCTATTATGCGTATGTTCTGTTCAACTTATCACAATTGTTTCTGTATGAGGAAGGCTAATCAAAATTAAATAAGTTGCAGTTTGAAAGTGTAACTTTTTATAGTATTCATATTCACGATGTATCTGTAGTGAAGTTAACTTTGCAATAGGTGCAAATCTCGCGTATCGCTGTGCAATTATCTCGAGCACCGAAGGGAAATGTGAATGAGTCATCTTAGCCGTTGTGGTAAATATCGTTATCTATGGTTCAGCCTTGAATCGTGACGCGGAAACTAGTTGCCTAGTGAAAGCATTGTGCGATTGATGCAATGAGTCTGACGCGAACTGTGTCGAGGACGTCTCGGTAATGAATGAATGAATGAATTAGACGTGAATTATCATGTGTAATGATTTTGTGGAGGTTAAATATTTCAGTGAATTCTACATACATAACACTCGATCGGATCCAAATTGACAAATTACTCATAGTTTCGGAAAAATAATCAAGTAAACAATTGTATATCTGTTGCTCCATGCCTCATTGCGAGTATTCAAAGACTTCCAACTACATATAACATTTTTGCACAGTTCATGTGCATGGGCAGAATGTGTCCATTGATATTGTGTCCCTGATAACTACCTATACTGTACAAGTCTGTCAACAATAACGAACTCCTTTTCTGGTGACTGACAAACTATTTACAACATACAACCACAGTTACTCTATCTCATCGCATATTACTAACAATTGATCATTTAATATACGATATATTAAAAAAATATGGTTCTTATCTTATAAGTCTGTAAAGCTAATATAACACACAATCTTAATCTACCTTGTTATTCTATGAAATTAAAAATCCCCAAAAAATATTTTAATTTCTTAATAAACGAAACAGGTTTGAAGTTTGTAATAGGATACAATAACGAACTCCTTTCTAGCTGAGTTGTTATTTTTAGTAAGGGCGTAAATGTCAGCCATCACCTGCTGAATAGTATGCCTCTCATTTGGCTTTAGTTTTTATCCCTACGAAAGTGAATACTTGTTATTATCCTGCAAGTAAACTGCGTATTGAAATCGAAAATACCTTTTTACGCATTAAAACGTCAAAACACAGGGCGAGTAAAGGGACGAGGAAATGCTTACACATAAATAAAAAGACTTAATATAAATGAGTTAAGCGTTACTCGGATAATGAATATGTATTTTTGTTATAATGTTGAATTATCATTATAATTTCAAGTAAAAGTTTATAATTACTTCATTATAAGAATTATGCATAATTTGATTTTTTTTTAATTGATGCGAGTAATTGTATGTTTGTAATTAGGTTAATAAAAAAAACAGAACAGGTTCATCAAATAACAAATACATAACTTGAAATACTTTGATCTTTGTTATTAAGTTAATAGATAAATTTTGTATCATAATTGAAACGTTTAGATATAGGGCTGTAATTATTTATCTAACATTAAAACTCATTTGATAGGCGTCTCTGAGTACAGCTGTTAGTCACTTATAAATGTACAATTTACACGTGTTTCACCTCGAGCTCGCTCAACAGTTATTTATAAACGCCGTATAAAACACATACTAGATCGTTGTACTTATTCGTGAGTGCATAATACACGGTCAAGGACAATCGTGCAGTACGCGTCCTATTGTTTCACCACTGTACAGCACTAACTGTTTATTGTATATGTGTGCTATGGTAACTATAAAGGAGCTTGTTGGTGACTTACTGCAAAATAATTCTTTATTATTAATCTATTATTGCACTACATACTATTAAAGGCCAATGACTGTTTTAAGTACTGATCTATCCTTACTCTACGGATAGCGTGTAATTACAGTTTGTTGGTAATGATAAAGAATGAGACCGAAGCTATTGAAAAAGTATGTGTTTAAAAGCTATACAATACATTGTGTGACATTATAGTTTTATCGGGCGGAGAGTTTACGCCTAGCACTCCGTGTAATTGCTAATAATGGACGTAATATCGTGGGTTCATTTTGTCATGAGCTTACCAGCTACAGCCGACGTGCTGCAATGAAGTGTTTAGATTTCGTTTATCGGCCAATTTAATCTAAGTAGTTGTACAGAAAGTTATTTTTAAAGTCTAATTTCAAGATGTGTTATCACTATCAGCGTGGTGAGGTTCTTAAATTAAAAGTTTTAAATATGCTCGACTACCTGATGAAACGGCGGGATTGTCTGTGTTGGCGAACGCAAAGGTATGATAAACATTGCACCAACCTTAGCAACTGGGGTAATTAATAACGAATATTTTACCATACGTAATTTAATTCGATTATTATTATTATAAGAATCTTAGTTAATTATTTTAATAATACATGTAAGTTTTTCGTACAATTATAAATCGTTAAAAACAAACAAATTAATCAAATCATGGGTCCACCTTAAAGCAGCTCCAAATTTTTTTCTATCGTTCTTTACGACGTGTATGTACTATGTAGTACCCCAAGTAATATTAAGGAGGCGCATGGCTAAGGACCCCTAAAAAACTGGTACTATTACATGCGTGAAGTAAATGATATGTCTCAGATCCCAGTGAATTAAATTAGGTTAGGTTACGTTTTTTTATTATTTTTATTTTAAGTGGCGTTTGTGATCAGGTTAGGGTTAGGTTAAAGCCAAAAAATGAAGAACTCATTATTTTCACCTTTTTCATTCATTTCACAAATTATGATGTTTTCATTAATTTATATGATGTTAAATAGCATGCGTCGTTACATTATTGCCGAATGATAAAAATATGTTGAAAAATTTTAAAGCTGTTTTATGGTGGAGACGTGATTTGACAAATTTACCAAAACAAGGATCCAATAAAGACTAAATAAAATGAGAACATTCATAATTGTCTAATAACGACACTAACAATATATGTTTGTAAATAAATCGATCCTCATGCGTAACAAACAAATCGAAGATAATAAAAATGATTGAGTTCATTCATTGAATTCGCGGTCAAGGACAAACGTCGGGTGTGATTAATAGAGCTATTATTACGTTTACTCAATTAACTCGGGCAAATCTGCCAAACGCCGGCAAGATCGCAAATATTCGCTTTGTTATTGTTTGTCTGACATCATAATGTTAATGCCGCCTGATAATGTTATGCTTTGATTGATTAGTCATTTCGTGCAACATTAGGTGTGATTGCGAACACCTGTATTAATAGAATCTATATGAATATATACTTTTGATTTCTCCTGTAATTTGAAATGAGTTACTAAATAGAACGCTTGACTTTAATGAATAAAACTTACAGTTTCCAAAATTACAATGTCGATTATACGTAAGTATTTTGAATTCCATTCTGCGTACCATAATTATTTTTCATAAATGTAATTCATAAACAATCAAACATAAGGCTTAGTGTGAATGATGGCTTGTCTATGAATATTGGTTTAAGTCCCATCGGGAATGACTGGGTAGTAGTGCGACATTATACTTAAATGACTTGTTCCAGGGCTACGAGCGGGGTGGTTCACCACAACCAACTCACCCGCAAGGTGCTCCAAGTCCTGGGTCAGCGCAGGGCGCGCCCGGCGGCCTGTCACCAACTCATGACTCACATCCCTCGCATATGCCACCTGGCTCACAACCACATCAGGTAAGTCATTGTTATTTTTTTAAATTACTTTAACATAAAGGCATTATGAAACTAAGACAGGCCCTGTAAATGGGAAAAGACAGTCAAATATAAATATTACTTAAATACTGTGTAACATGTTATTATAATCTTAAGTGAAATCATAAAATTGTCAGTCAATCTGTGACATACTGTGAAAGAATCTGAAATTAATATGAATTGTTAAAACCTAAAATGATTAAATCTTTTAAAGTGTACATTTATTATAAATATTATAACAACTAATAGATTATACAACTCTATTAGTTATTGGTTGATTATTTATAGTCTTCAGTTAAAATATTATAAAGCTAGTGATTATGTGAAAATTATAACCTATTTCGTATAATACTCAGCTAAAAACAAATGCAAACGAGCGGTTGTTATACCGCCCGCTATTTTATGATGAAATTACATATGCTATTAAATAAAATAACGAAAACTGCGTTCATTTATGAACACCATAATATTGCCACGTTATTTTATATGGAAATCTGTAGCGTTAACGAAATTGCACCTCGAATATGGGACGGTCGAGTAATCCACGAAACTCGGAATGCTTTCGTTATGAACTTTACTGTTATCGCCCCCGTTAAACTGCTAGCAGCGTACGCAATTTTTTTAAATTACCATCGCCCCAACATTACTATTTGTGTTCTATGGTCGTAATGTTTTTATGGAAACTACCCTTTTTGTTGTTTGTGCTAATGTTTTTTCTGACTTATCTTTGAGTTTGTTGAGGTTTATTGTGTAGTCGGTATTCTTTAGTTCTTTCCGAGACATAAACATATCATATCTACCGATTCAGCTGCGAACTAGTATTACTTACAGTTAAGTCGACTCTTTTTGGCTCGCTTCCGTCCGTAGATTTACATATTTCTCTCATATATGTAAGGAGCACACGTGGCCGGTACTACTGACAGTATAATGGAGACTTAGCGCACATTTGCATGCCGTCTCGTCGTGTTACCGTCCACACAAAAATTTAACATGAATTCTGCATCCTGCAGGCTCTTTCATATTAATTAAATACTGCATATATTGGCCTAAAACATTGAATAGTACTGGCGTCGTTTTCACGTTTTAGAATGTTGAATAATGTTATATCACTTCCCTTTGACACATTTTAAACGGGGTGTTTGCTTTTAAAAAAGATACATACTTACTTTAATCATATAAATAACTTTCAGTTAGTCTTGTCATTCAGGTTAAAATTATTTATTTATCATATGTTGACATTTATCAAAATTTCTGTCATGGTCAGATACTATATATGTAAATATAAAATTTTAAAAGGCCGACAACGCACTCGTGGGCCCTCTGGCAGTGAATGTCCGTGGGCTGCGCTATCATTTACATTAACATCAGATGAGATTCTTGCCCATTATAAAAAAACAAAAATACAGCTATCAGTTACGTTGATTAAGTTATCTTTTTCGTAACTAATATTACAAAATAACTATATAGACTTTTTTTTAATTCCAAGTTGATAAAATGCCAAGCAACAACCCATATTTAATAAACGCGTGACGTCATGTCCTGGGGTGCAAAAATTAAACGTCACTCATGGCATGAAATAGGCAAAGAAGAGCGGTGCTGGGTGGGGCCTTATACTAAATACATGTCAAACTAAACTTGTCATAATTGCAGTTTCTGAGAAGTTGAAATAATCATCTGTTTTCATTCTGTTGCAGGTAATTTTTAAAATTATATTAAAAATTCTCATGATATTAACTCCGTTATGATGGAATAATATATAAGATACATATTTTGCTTTTGTTGCTACCTTATATGATCAGCACGCTACCCATGAATATACCTTAAAATTGGGCAATAAAGAGAAACATAAATCTAAAATCTATCTGAGGTGGAATAAAACTCAGAGCGGCTCGGGCGGTTAATACACTACAATGTCAGTGGAGAATTTTGAGAGTCGAGGACCATTCCAGCATCGTGATCGCTCGAGAGTCGTACGGTCGAAATGAAACGTCGTATCTTATTTTATGATTAGCGGCTCGAAAGCGCTTTGTAATTTTGTTAGTTCCGCCTTTCTGGTGCTGGGGGCGAGTACAGCGAGCGTAGATCGATGCAAGCGTTGCGAGCGAGTGTAAGAGGGATGGAGATACCCGGCTCTCGCTCCGTCCCTGTCGCTCGAACCGCCTACTAGTCAGCCATGTTGCGCTCGACCTGCGTTCGAGCCCGACCGCCATTGTAGCATTTGTAGCTAGTGATGTTCATGGGCCTCGCTCGATGCTATTGTAAACGTTTTTATCGTTCCCAAACGTATAGCTAAGCGACGGCTCTCTTATTACGGCCTCTATTATTTTATGAACGTTGCAGCAATTGAATGTTTTAATATTGTAGGCGCTAGCTCGTACTGATATTAAACGAAATGTTTCCTTAATTTAGTTTAATTACTAAAGTACCCTTAATGACGTTTTGATGGGTTTAGGATAATTGAATTATGTTATTTATTTGAAACTGTCGATGAAATATTTATCGATAGCAATTAGGGCTGTATATGTGTAGGTACGGCTCCGGAATTAAAATGTCAGACGTGCAGCAACGCGGGCGAACAGGGGGGCGGAAGGGGAGTGTGCGGGGGGCAGCGTTATTAATAACCATAAGCCGGCAGACGCACGAACGTCCAGAGGGGCCATGCCGCGCGGTAATGAGGAATCACTAATTATATTTTACTGGACTCTAGCACTGAAACAACATTAATTACACTGGTCTTTTATTACGAATATCCTAATAAATCCAATTTAAATTTATTTTGTATCGATAACTCTGTAATTATTCTTTATCACAACATTATAATAAGCACACTGCCATTGGTTGTCCGGAATGTACAACGGTCTAAATTGGATTGCTCGAGGTACTGGACAGAGACTGACAAGATATTGTGTGCCGCCGCGGCCTGGGTCTGCCCGTTTTATATTCCCCTACAGTGAATGCTTCGCTGTGTGCGACAGCTTTGTCATTCCCTAGTCCCCCGCTCGCTTCGTCAGTAAAAACTTTAGACATTATTTTATTGAGAGACACGTTGTTTGTCAAAGGCTCGTGTAGTCAAATGGCGTTCTGTGGCTAGTTCTATACATAACTTTTTAATTCACCATTCAAAAAACACATTATTGAAAACATAAATTGAACGTTGAATGCGGTCGGACGTGAAAGACTATTTTGAATTTGCCCGACGATAATGAGTTTCCTTTATACGGCAGTCGAGTTGCGATCGCTCTTTCATTAAACAACTTTTACTCGATTTAATCTCGTCATTGAGTCGGAACTCGTATTCGCTGTCGAGGAGTTGTCTTTGTATAAGGAGCGTCGTAGAGTGGCGCGGGGTGGAATAGCGGATGGCGGATAGTGTAACAAACTGCGAAATGTTGTAGATTCCGGCAACTTTAGCCCGGCTTGGAAGTCGGAGCGCTGACTATGGAGCTGTAGAATGTAGTCTAGCTACGTGGGGGTTGTCGGGAATTGCCGTGCTGGATAAATTATAACGCTCTCTGCCTTTTGCGAACCTCGCAAAATAATACATTTGAATTTGTTACTGAAAAGCTCCCGCTCGCCTTTGGTCTGTCATGATTTTATTCTCAGTTTATGAATGGGTTTCGTGTTATTTATTGTTCTAATGCTATGTTTAAATTCGAGTTGTAATAATTTGTACTGTGAATTGAAATATGTTTTTAACTTTTAATGACATAAATAGTTTTAAAGCTGTTCATCGTTTCTAAAATGATTTAGAAATTGTATTATATTATATATGAAGCAGTCAAAAATTCTGTATTTGTTTCTAGTCATGTGATTAGTTCTGCCGTGACTTTTCCAAAAAAATACTCCCGAATACAATTTATCATTTAGTTGATCAGTTATGTGGTGCTCCGTCATAACTAAATATTTACATAGATAATCGTAGCATAGCATTGTTATTCATCATAACGATAAAACTAATAAAACGTTCACGTCATACTCATGCCTAAATCTATTTATATGCAAGTTTATATTTATACCCAAGGTGAATCTAATTATAGATATGCTTCGAATCTTACTTATTCAATAAATGTATATTTAATTATGAATTTTGAAGCAATTAAGTAGATAGTATTTTATTTTATTCATGCTACAGTTTAATTGTTTTACGATTAAAGAGGTTTTGATAAATTTTTGCTTAGAGAGGAACCGGTCTTTAAATTAAACATATTATAGTTTGATGCTACAGATGTCTATTTTTATTTATGTGATTTATTTCTTTTACCCAAAATACAAGAAGGACCAATTTGATTTTTTTTCGTAACTTGTATTTTCTATCTATAATAATAATAAAGAACAATGAAGAAAACCTCATGTGACATAATACAACATTTGACCGTTGTGCAAACGTGGTCAAAACACTTATTAAAGTACATACAATGTTACCAATCAAACAATTTCCATTTCAAAATTTTTTATTCACAAAGCGCATAGAAGAACTAACATGCACAAATGACCGGCTACAAAGTATTACTTATTTTGCTTATTCAACTTCGTAATTGCGGGCTTGTACAATATTTACGCCAGTGGAATTTTAAAATACGAATCGATTTTCGACTTTATTCGATTCGCGTTCAGTTTCAAAAAGATTCTCGAAAGTGGAATTAAAAGATATCGCCTTTGTAAACGTCGAAAGTCTTATAAAGTTGGCGAAGGAAGAGTTGTGAATATAACTTTGCACTCGGGCCGGACAAGTTTTTAACGTCGATAATTAAGGCTTAGTCTTTTGTGAGATTCTTATAAGTGCCGTTTGAAACTATTCCTTAAACTTGTCTATTAAACTCATAAATGTTAAAATTAGTGATGAAAGATATAAACTTTATGCGGTTTTACGTTTCAATATTGTCAATGCTCAAAAATAAGTATCTCTAGGCTGTAATTAATGTACTTTGGAAGCAGATAATAACAAAATATTTAAACTGTGGAATCATTGCTATTGGCTAAGCCTGCATGTAAGGTAAAAAAAATGATGTTCATTATTTTGTACGAGAAATTTTCACGGGTCTCTTGAATGATACAATCACAGCGCATAACTTGTCAAATTTGACTAACGACGTAAGCGGTATAAGAATTTTCTCCGAATTTAAGCTTCCACTGTATTTTCTAAACAAGTATGTGTCGATCGAAATTGGATTACGATTGAGTATTATAAAAACAGAGTGGTACGAATAAATGCGTTATTGTTTCTGAATTGTAATGCATTGCAGTAGGCGGTCGTCACTTACGAGCTCCTAATTTACCCTAACGGCTATCTGAATCACTTAAAGTGATCGAATTATTTAGAAATATTATTCTATATTATACAGCTAATTTGATATGTGTATTTCTATGCATTTTCTATAATATTTTACTTACATATTAAGGTTCCAAATTTAAGTCTATATAGTATATTTGAAGTAAAACTAAACTTAACTTGCTTTTTATTTTTTTAGCCCCAACTCTAAAACGAACAGGTTGTAAACAATTGTTTCAATTTAAATTTCGTATTAAAACGGTAAATTTCCACCTTCTCAGGGTTATCCACCTCCACCGAGGCCTGGCCAGCCGTCCACACCAAACGCGCATGACCAAGATTCGGTAAGTTGTCGATTAAATCAACAAATTCCGATTTTACTTGTTGTATGTGTTTATCGAAGGTACTTTATACCTACTACTTAATTGTGTCTATATCGACATTTCAACGTTGAAGTTATATGCCGGAAGATTAATTAGAAGATCCTCTGAAGGCAATAAGGATAATAGTTGTTTTAATTGTCTCTGCACAAAGACATCATCACAATCATTTAACATAACGATTAAGCCTTACTTATCCCATTTAATAATTGAAACCTAATTTAACCTAATTTACTAAAAAGGATATTTAACATAAGAAATTACCTCATAACACTGTAAGTAGTGCAAGTATGTAGTCACTCTGTTCTTGTGTTTTTTTTTTTCACATACCTGTAGCATTTAAGACTAACGTGCACTAACACTAATTCAAATGGTTTCGTCCTTTTCAATCTTCTCACTAGGCCTGTGGTGTTAAGAAGTTGAATAGCCTCGACATTTACACGTGATAGTGGAGCCTTTATACGTGGGCTCCAGTAATCCTTTTGATTATTGCAATTACGATAAGAGTAATAAAATCATTATTCAAATCGAGTCACCATAGTTGGCCCTTTTCACATGCGTCCGCTCAATTTATCTAAATATGGCCTTAATTTGCTCACCACATTGTAATCTTCAACGAGTGTTTTCATTAGCACATGTGGCCGCGAGAACAAGTGTGGCACGGTGTATTTGCGCCGACACTTCATTTTGCCTGTTTGCGCCCCCGCGCTCGTCGCTTGACAATAAGCTCAGCTTAATTGTGTTCAAAATCTGACAACCTGCTAGCAAGCCGGGTTGCATGCCACTGATAGTTACCAATGGTTACTTTGCGTTTATAATCCATCCATTTTCTATGTTATTTATTTGTCCGTACTCTAATTTTCCTCCTACTTCATAAACAGGTTTCTGTAGTATTAGGTAAGTAGTTGTGAACCATTTACTAAATGTTAGCGGACTAGGTCCGTCACCTTTGTTAAAGGTTAGGTCTTCGTTATTAATAGTTAGAATTATAGTTATATCGGTGGATATGTTCTTTTTGCCGCTGCTCATACGATAGGTATTACGTAATAACATGCCCTATAGAGTAAATATTTGTGATGGCATATCATAGAGCTATTTCATTAAGCGCAGATCAAAGTGAACGAGTGCATTTGAGAGGAACAGCCGGCGGCTAGGCGAGACTGTCGACACAGTGTTTTATACACATAAAGATAAAAAGAATTGTCATTGACAAACACTAGCCCTAGCGTAGGGTTGTCGCTTATTGTGTTTTTATTGCAAAAAAGCAATGAAATGAAAAATGATTAAAATGTTATGAAGTTTTTTGTATTCGAGTTTATAATAAGTTATACGGCTTTAAAACCCTTATTATTCTAAGTAAAGAAGCAATAAAGCTTATATCTTCATATTCAATAGCACAGTTGGTTCAATGCGGGCGAGTGAATGGCCCGAGTCCAAGTGTGGTGTTGTTTTAGGATCCTCCTACTGTGCCGGAAATCATCCTATTGAAATAGCAAAATATCAAGAAAGTATAGTAGGTAAAGTAGAAAAGTAAAGTATATTTGGCTCAACACGTTTTTTTTTTAATAAAAGTCAAAACTCAAAGCAATTTAAAAATGTGTGTTTTTCTGTAGTTAACAGCGCTTAAATATCACTAATAGTATATTTTACAATATTATAGAACATTCGTAATAGCTTGTATTTAATCTCGTCCGCTACCCCTCGGACCGCTACGGTTTCAAAGATTATACGTCAACCCTAAATCGTATCTAAAAAGATAGAACAGTGCTTTGAAGTTGATTGATACGGTTAGACGAGCTAGCATTGTCTCGCGGTCCGGGGGAACCAAATGAGAGGAATTATTTAAGCGAGCACTGCGATGTGTCGCTTTTTGTAATGAATTTACGGGGACTAGGGGAGCGACAACCCTACGGGAGAACCACCCCGCCTTCCTTGCACGATACTGTTAAGTTTTTACGTTCTTTTAGTGATGTCAACGTTCAAGATACAGTTGCGGGACTTTGCTTTATGAATTCTTGAAGGGTTGACTTGCTTGATAAGATACAATTTTAAAAATTTCCCTGGATTGCAGTATTAACATATACTATTCGAGTTTAATTTTCTATTTATATTGAATATTGAAGTATTTAATACAAATTGTATTTTTTTAGGGTTTGTTTTTAATTAGAACGATAAATACAACATTTGAAAAGAGCCTATTATATACCAACAAAATGGATATCCATGGGCTGCGGTAGCTGCCTTTAATAGCCGTCCCGAACGAACATTTGCCCATCAGTAAAAAAAAACGTTTATGTAACAATGTAACATATTATTTCTAGCGAAAATTCCAAGTAAGTTTAAGATGGGGTTCTGATTCGGGTTATTTATTTACGCAACGTCAGCGGAATGACGGCTCAAAGGAAAATATTACTCGGCCTAGAGACGGAAGGGGCGCTTTGAGAATGTCCCTACAATGCCATTCATTAGTGTCACAAACTCAACTGCACCCCAAAGATGCTTTGAAATGTTTAAATTATTTCTCTACCTCTCTTATCTTTGATTGAAAGGATAAGATTTTTTTAACTTGTTGTAAAAATGCTATTTCTAATAAAATTAAAGCATTAGATACTAATAAAATTTTAATCAAATAAACGTTGATTGCTTCAAATAGTTAATGTTTGGAAAACTCAATTACGTACTTAATAGTTAATGCGTCGTAAAACTTGTGACATAAAAGAATTTTGTGTAACTAATGTGCAAATGAAAGGCAAGCCCGTGAGCTGCACGTTCATAATAAACTAGATTGAGTGGGGTAGAGTCAAATGAATGACGGTAGCATTGTACGTCGTAATCAGGCAACGTGTATGCGAAAACAAACAATTTAAATAGAGGGAAAATTAACAATGTTTTTGAAGAGGAACGATTGACTGATCTTTTATTTCGTGAAAATGTATTTAAGGATCTAACCCCTCTATATGTGTAAGTGTATATTTAAAATAAAGTTATTTTGAATATGCTCAGGTTTTTAAGGCTTAAATTCGTAAATTTATTAGCAAACTATCTTCTTCACGTCGAAGTTGTTTGTAATATCACATTTTAACATATCATTCAATCCGAGTGATTAAATACATTTTTTTCAACTTTCAATTTACCTGCGTTTACGGTTATCGGAAGGCTTATCTTATAATTACATCACTTATTGTTTCAATTATTGTATCTAGTAGGTACATTTAAAAAAAAAAAGTATCCATTAGTTTCCAGCGTGTGGAACTCGCGGCAACGACGCGGCTGATACAAAAGGCACTAATGTCAAATACACGCGATCGTGCACAGAAATGTACGTGACTAACGTTCTATTGAATTTGTGAGCTCTAACTACACGTACTAATTTATACAGAGTTCGTCTATGTACACTGTACAGTCATTAAAGATCTTTATAATTCGTCTTAGAAGCTATATTTTTTTGGGACTATATCAGAAGTATCAATACATATATTTTATTTGTGTTAAATTTCGTGGATAAAGTGTATGCTCAAATGAGATTATGCCAATAAAATTGTCAATGTTTATGCTGACCTCGGTGTCAACTTTATCTGACGTAAATTATAACATGCGAACGTACTCGTCCGACCAGTTTTTTGTTAAAGGAAAGTCTGCTTTAAAATTGTATTTTCTGATACAGTTGACAAGGTGAAAATAGATAGCCGTGTATGTAAAAATTGTAGCTTCATTAGAACGAGAGGAATAAATCCCTTCACGTATTTATATTTATAATATAGTATTATTCGTCGAAAAATAAAAGATGTGAAGTGTTTAATTTTACTTTACAAATCCGACGCGAAACTTTTACTTTACAAATCTCACTTTGTATAAAGGCTGTATAATGTTCTCCCAAATTCCCAACTGCGCTCGCGAGACCTACATTTTTGTATCCTTTACAGTAGCAATATAGATCCAACATTAATTTAGCTTAGTGAATATATTTCAAAAGAGAGTTGCAACAATTGCATTTCCAACGAATAATGGCGTTGATACCAATTTATCGCGCGTATATATTTTTTAGTCCGGACAGATGGATGGAGTGGCCGCATTCAACTCGAATGTAATTATTGCGGTCCGTTTTCGATAATGCGCCGCGAGGCCGTACGCGAACAAAATGCGGTCGGCACTCGTTATACTTGCATTTTAATAATTGAACTCGCAAAACAGATAAAGCCTTCTCACATTTTGCTATATCATATAAAACGCTGGTTGGGCGTCCATTAATTTTGAAATGCAATTTGTCAAATATTGAAAATTATTAACGCCTTCAACTAAATTTTGTAATTGAAGTTTCAATAATGAACAATTTTTATTTTGAACATAGTTCCTGATAGCTTTTCTTATTTTGAATGTGTTATTAAACACGGAAGTTATCTTAGTTTAAAAACCAACTTAGTTGAAATATAAGACTTGATATCTTAGTTTAAAAGCCAACTTAGTTGAAATATAAGACTTATGTTGATATAAAGTTTTACCCCAATTACATGTGGAGAGTGGGCGTTTTAATAGCGTTGTAAAAACGGATCGCCGGTAACGAGGTTGCACCGGACCCGTCTTGTACCGATACTTATAGCCCATGTATATTGTACATGCACGTACAATATACATTGTAAAAGAAAATGAAAATATTTAATTTCGAGCAAAATATAGGCTGGCTACACAAAAACTGCGTAGAAGAAAGTTCAGAAAATGTAATATTTTTGCCTTTTAATGACTATTAAGTCAATTGAAATGTTTTTACTTGACATAAAATTAGAGTAATTAAACAAGAGTACGATAGTAGGATTATCCTTATAAACCTAAATCATTAAATGATTTAAAAATAACAGTTATTGATGTTTGTAGATTTCGCCCTTAGTCTGAAGCGTTGTAATTTTTTAGGTCTATTAAAAAAGTCACCTATGAGGCCTGAGAGTCTACTCAGATATGGCTATACGCATACAACATACAATATAAACAATACCCAGTAGCAATGTAAGCCGAGCGGAAAAAACTGTATAAGAAACACGATTGAGTAACCTTTCTACATTAAATTAATTATGCAACTATGTTGTATACCTCATTGATTCTAAGCAGCACCCAGTGAAAAGTACCCTTGTCAGGCCCTTTATTTAATAAGGTTTATAAACGTCACCTGTATCAGTGGGATAAAAAGCAATCTTCGAGCGACATTCACTTGTATTAAAATTTTCCATCTCGGTTGTTTTCATCTTTAGACCTCGAACTTTCGAATACATACAGAGATTAAACGGCGCTTAATAAAGTTTGGACAGGTCGATAAAGGGACATGCAATATAAGTCAGGTGTATGATCCCGTTTATAACAAAAAGGATCCCTCCCCATATCGTTATTGTTTTAGAATGCCTCTTATTTCTAATGTTCGTGTGCTGGTAGCGTCGTAAAAGGGAAGGTTTTATAGATCTCCGCAGAATGGGGTGAACTACGGGTGGTCGTCCCCACCTCATTTGTTTATGAATTTTCATAAACTAAACAATGTATTGCGCTTTTACTTCGAGGAAATTTATGCACCTGCTTGTTTATATTTTAACCACATTTCATAATTGAATTGTAACATGTTAATAGCATTTATTTATATTAGTTTCAATGATAGTACCTTAGTTATTATTTTGGCAGATATCGAAATTATTCGTGGCATAAAAATCGGAATATTGAACACTTTATGTACTGTAATTATCGTTCCTGTCTTTATTACTTTGTATTGAAATGTTATCTTCTATCAGAGTTGTTTTGACGATCATGGTAACCTTGCTGCCTGGTTCTTCGCGACGCTTTAAGCTAAAAATGATGCAAAACATGCTTGGCCCGAATACTGAAAGGTCACTTAGATTAACTTAGAAAAACAAAGTTGTTGCAGTATTAATTGTAATAAAAAGAGGAGTAATTACCGGCACCAGCAAAGAATTTTTTTAGAATCTTAATTGATGTTTACATGAATAGAATGCACCAATTAAATGTGACAAGTAATTCGTTTTATAAATTTCGATAAGCGGTTATTAACCTTCGTACAGTTAGAGCATTAGCTAAACGATGATAGTCATAATGTAATTGCTTCTATGTTATTGTAATGTCGACATTGACCCCATGTCCCCCGCCAACGTAACGTCACAACAATCAATCAAGACCATATTGGCATAGAACAATATATTTGATTTTCCACATATATTTAATAATATTTACCAGCGGGTTCAGTTGTCAGGTGTTCAAAGATTTATAAATAACAAGATATTTTATAACCGTACTTAATGTTCATTTAGTGTTATCGGCTTTGTCGTTATTGTGGTAAAGATTTACTGACGTCACCATATAACAAATCTAATGCTAAAAAAGTCTCATTCAACCATTTGATTTTGGATTTGAATTAAGATTATATTTTTCTCCTATAAAATATGCTAATTTAGTAACAATTCTGAGTAAGGCGTTTAGCTAATGTTTCTGTTCAACTCAACAATTGAAAAGTCTAATGACATGTCTCGACTCCCACTCTTAGGTTTAATCATAAAAGAATGTTCTTTTACATTTTTAATATGTGTTTCATTTTATATAATTGTTTATTTTATTATAGTAATAACAGCTTGCTAACCTCTTTGTCGTCTATTAATACTTAGGCAATCTTGACAAAAAACATTACAAGTTTTCAAGAAAAGAATACAAGTGCTTTCAAGTGGTATTCGGGTATTGATTTATTGCTACTTGAAATATTTATTTCTCTTAATTCATATAAGTTGAAAACACAACACTTTATTTTTCTAGGCCATAATATTTAAAAAAATGTGTATATGTATTAAAATTGACAAAAACTTTATGATTAATTGACTTTATTTTTAAAACGTGAAGATACAAATTTCAATAAAATACAGTTAAATGATAGTAAGAAGAAAACAACTATTGACAGGAAGAATCCTATTGTCCAAGACCACGTACAAACAATATTTTACACATTGCAATATCAGCACGGAACGATAGAACTGTTGACTCGTATTAGATTCAAGCTGGTACCATGATGTCATCAGATTGCGATGAGGCGCGCCTTACCACAGTCTGTAAACTAAAGACGCTAAAACAAAAACATCGTTTATATAAGATGCCCGCGTATTTGTTTTAATTTAAGTATTATGAAGACAACACATTACGATTACCATGTTCAATATATGTATGAATCACAAAATATTTAATGCTTATGCATTGGGTACTACTTATCTCTAAGGGTCTGCTTCACAATGTATGGATAAAGTACCAAATAGCTATGCAACACATAAATTATTCAGAAGAATAATAAAAAAGTTGCGAATAAGAAACTTCACTTTTCATGACGAATAGCGCTATCTGACAGTCATGAAACGCAACAATAGTGTTTATCCTACCAATAAGTATTAAATAGCTTATTTGGAACTTATCTGGACGATTATTACTATAAATTCAGAATCAATTGCAAGTAAGAAACCGTCTTTCTTTCGTCTTCTGTGTGAAATCTAAAGCATCCTGTGCTTCTTTCTATTGCACGCAGGTGTCCCGATAACTTCGAGAAGTTTGTGGTGAACGGTAGGGTGGAAGGTACGAGATCCAGGGGTAAATCCCCTACTCGACCTTACAGGTCTTAGTTTATTATACAGACGCTAAAGCCGATGACAGGGCTAATATGGAGGAAGCTATGCTACACCATCACAACCATTGGAAAGAAAGCAACTAAAAAAAAGAGCATTATTACTCTATCTAAATACGAAAGTACCTTTGATTACTTCTGTTGCCGCTTCGCTTTATGTAAAATATGTTTTTATCATAAATTTTTACAAATTCTATTTCACTTTGATTTTTTATAAATTACTACTATAACTCAAAGGATCATCATAACGGCTCTGATAATCGAATTGGATTAACCTACTATACGTTCTGTGCACTATGGCTTCACTAGTTCGTGCCGGCAACATACCTAGCCTCACTTCATGCCGAACAAACGTGAATTCTTCATGCACAGCATATATGGATGAGCTTATGTGTTAGACTAAGACAGACTTTAATTAACTTTTCTCCAGAGGATAATTCTAAATTACTGTGTATTATGTAGGAGTAACATTGGTCTATATTGCTGGTTTTAGTGTTTTAGAATTAAAAAAACTCATGCGAAATCTCTACCGCTTATAAGCAACATGTAAAATATCTCTGAGTGTTAATAATGTAGATTTGGCTGTATCCTTACTGGGGTAATATTCAAATTTGCTCACTTAATAGTGTAGCAGATTTTTATAAAACTAAACTCGGTAGAACCTCTAAATTATTAAAGATTATTACAGTCACGCTATTTCACTAATTCCATTGAATTCGTATTTTGATAGATGCGGTTGTTGTACGTTTCATTAATAAGATAACTCCTTCCTGTTGGCAGATGTCCAAGGGGGAATCCCTGTTAGAGATGACTCTAATTATGCGACCTTATCTTTTGGATGTTTCATACTTTTATTTGCAGTCTATTCTCATCTACGATTGTGCAGCGTGTTAACTTAAACAATAACATAGTTGCTTTGTAGGTGAATGTCAATGCTAATTCGTTGTGTATTAGTTGAATGAGCTTCGTGTGTTTGTAGTGAACTTGTTCAGATGCAAGTACCGAGTCTTTCTTGTGAAAGTGAGAGTTCTAAGTTTCTCGGAAGCACGTTTTGCGTTTCATCGATTCACAATCTCAGATTTGACTCTGTTTACGTAACTCAAGGTTGCAAGATCTTTACAGAATAATAATAAGAATTATTTACTGTAGAAACTGTAAGGCGTGTACATGTACTCTATTACTTAGTCACTAGCTAAACAGGGATTGACGAACACGTAACGGATTCATCAAACGATAAACTTATCAGATAGAAAGAAAATCAATCCAATTTTCTGTATAGATATCACTGCTTTGAGATCTTATTTTAGTGTAGTCTGATCAAATAGTTTATATCTATAGTCGCTTTGGTTTTAAACGAGTAAAGTTTATCCTTATAATAATTAACTAATCTGTAGTTATTTTTGACTTACGTACTTGATAACAGCTACACCCACATTTATCTATATTTTTTGTTTCGTCACATGCGGAATAGGTCAGGGACGTTGTAATTTTATCGCATCAGCTGTTTGTCCCTCGCACTACAATACGACCGACTCTGATAAGCTGCCTCTATTGTACCCGCTGCATTTTTATATAAGCGCCTGTATACCGTAAGACTGGAGGCATTCACCGAGCGGGGGATGCCTTCAGATAATAAATAACGAGTGCAACGATTGCGACCGCCACCCGACTTGGGGATAAAAGGGGGTCTCAGGGAGGGACCGACCATTTTAATGTCCCGACGCCAGACTTTATATTAAACATTCGACCTTGACAGTGGCCTACATCGACACCGGGACACGCACACACGCCCATTTCTCTCATCACGAAAAGAAATGCTCATTCAGAGTTCGTCACTTGTCTGCTATAAATAATATTGTCACGTGTTTGGTTACGGCGCCGCATGCCGCTAGGTGTCCCGGTTATTTTTTATCTTTTGACTATAATCTGCAAGTTAAAAAGGTCAATGTCCTCGGTATTGCCTAATTAATCATAACGTTTACGTTTCTTATGTCGATAAAAGTATTAATACCGTCGTCGTCAACACAACCGTCGATCCAATACCAATTATGCTGATCTGGATAACAACGATTCATTTATGGTAACAATTTACCTTTAAATTCAGCACAATTTTATTCTCTACAGAATTGAATTAAGCACACGTATTAACATAAAGTAATTAACATTGTGTTAATAAAACCAAATATAATTCAACGCGTTCTAATCAAAGATAATTAGTTAAAGTTTTCACCAAGCGTAAAATTTATGAGATCTCTATGATGGAGCACCTATATTTCCCCTAAATGTAAACTACTACAATAACAAGCTAAATTAAATTTATCGCCACCATACCTTCTTCGTTCACACCGCCTCTAGCAAATTTCCCGGTACCTAGATAAAATATGCGAACCGGTGTTATCTACCCCTTTTTCTGTAATTTGATTACTATGTTGCAAAGACTTGAAATAAAGTAATATCTAAATATACATACATAAATTACACTATAATGTAAGGACCTGTTGGAGAAAAAACCACAAAACGATTTATTATAATATTTAAATTGTATTAATATTATTTTTGTATGTAACCTACATAAATAAAATTTAATGAGAAAGCAATTCTTTGGGAGTTGAAAACGTCCTATAAATTATTTCATTATGGTTCTCGTTACAACAACTTTTACTAATTTTACGGAAGTACAAAGGGTGAACATACTTTGTAATAGCTATACATATATATACTAGCGTGATACATTTGTGTTGCTTCTAATTGAAAATTCCAAATGTACTAGCATTTAAATTCGCTGCTCTTGTTTGCGAATTACTTTGAAGCAAAACCGTATTTGCATTGGTAACATTTAAGGAAATGCTAATATTATGCGAGTGTGTGTGTAACGTAATGTGATTATTGTAGTAATGTGGGTCAGTAACGAGAAGTATGGCAGGGTCGAGCGACGAGATGCATCGTCTTGCGTGTTCTTACGTAATTTTATTGTTCGTTAACTGTTCGCTGACTGTTATCTTACTTTAAATGTTATAATCGCATCTTGTTCATGTCCCTGTGTTTAAAGAGAATTCTTGATTAACTGCATAGTTCCTTCTAAACGATGATGCTATTCTGTGCCTCAAAAGCAGCGTTAGCTAGCTAAGGAGTGCGTAGCACAACCCTGAGGAAGAGCGTTCGCATGTGACCAATACCATTTTTCTGTGTACTTTTTCTTTGCTATGTACCTTACCTTAGTATTTAAGGATCGAGGACCAACATGAGGAAATCGTCCTGTCAGAAACCGAAAAAAAACAAATTAAAAAAATATTACGGCTCATACATTCTGTTCCTCAGTTTAAAAGAAATGACGATGGAAATTATTACTAATTATTTCTATATTGAAGTATTTAACACTGCTATCTATTTAAGTAAAACTTATTACATAATTCAATGATAACAATTTCTACTATAAAAATGTTACGCATTTTATATAAGCTAGTACGATAGGTCCAACGAAGGCGACTTGCAGGTGTTCGATGTCGTGAAACTGGTCTGGTATCCGGTCCGGGCTACCCTGAACGGCCGACAGATGGCGTCAGAGGCCCGCTTAACATTTCAAATGTAGCCTTCGGTCCACTCAGGGTCCATTTCAAGTTTAAAAACAAGTATAGTCTTGAGCTATTAATATGTACAATGAACCAAAATGTTGGTTCTTGGGTTAAAAATTTACCAAATTATTAAGGTGTTTGAGCCAGACAAATTGTCTAATTAGAGCGCGCACAAAACCTTATGTAACTAATGGCAACATAATTGGATCGTAGGAATCCGATCGTAAACAAGCTCGCTAACCTACTAAAACATATTTCTTTTATTTTGCTTTGCGATCCCATCGACTCGCTCGCCCGCCACTTAACGAAACTGGTTTCTATATCAAATATTAATGATAAATCCTCGCGCGCAGCGGCAATTCCTTTTACATACTTTATTTATTGGCTTAAAATATCGCTATTTTCCCTAAGTTTATTTAAATAGCTTTGAATTAATTTCAGACTCGAAGTGGATAAGATAGCAGATTAAGAATTTGTAAACTGGATTGCTCCTAACTTATTCTACGAACTTTTGTGTAAAATTTTTTTTATAATGTACGTTGTAGACTTGAATCAAAGTGTCATATTTACTACTATAAAATGAACGGATTACCAACTAAGCAGAAAGCCGTGTCTGAGATTAGGCAGAATGGATGGTGATGCAACCCTATTACCGTTAAAATTCAGTATTATATTCATATATTATTAGTATTATAATCAATAAGTTATGAATTTATGAAAAAAAATGTGATCGTTTGACGACTTTAGTTGAAAGCACACTATAGTAATCTAAACAGAACGTGACCAACGCAGACGTTAATTCTTTTAGCTAAGAAAAGAGGGAAAAGAAACGGCGTTCCGGCGAAATCCTAGATCTCTAGCATGTAATAAATGAAATCAGTCACCATACCTGTGAAAATAATAATGTACCTATTTATTTCTTTATAAAATTTTGGTTATATATAGATTGAATGTATTTAGACCGTATAAACAAGTGACCAGTATTCCCAATAGGCTATTATTGTTTGGGCCGCCACAGTAATGAGATGCATAGCATTATACTGATACATTATAGCACGCGGCCAATCCGATCAATACTGCCCAATTAAATCCTAGCTTTCACACTTGCTCACGCATTTGAATAAGCTAATCAGTGCATCTCTATATAACGTCAATATGTGCATTGTGCATAGAATAGTAATGAGTGAACTCGCAATAACATTCGTGTAAACCCTAACGACATATAATTTGGCTTCTTCGTTGCTTAGTGTTTATAGCAATCTTGATTCCATTCTGTATTCTATAAACGAAAATGTTATTGTAAAGAGATGCAATATACAATGTTCTCAGGAGTAAGTCAGTTGACATTAAGCTTATGACTCCTTAATAAATATTCTGTAATTTCAGTAATTTATTGAATATTACCTACCTAACTAGTATATTTGTTGAATAGGTATGGCGTTGCGTGATAATGCTGTTGTAGGTATGCGGGGCATAGCTTCGTGTTAGTTCGGATTGAATAAAAGTCACAATATATGATTAAAGCCATACCAGAACTAAGCTGATTTGCAATGTTTGTTACAAAAGGCTAGTGTGCACGAACAAATAACTAACTGGTCGAGTTAGACTTTAGAGTGTCGGTCGGTTCGCTGGTAGAGAACCCCTCCCCTCCCCCCGCTCGGCGCGCTTGCCATCGCTTCAATGTTACCAACTAAGCGCTTTCAGCACTAGATTCACGGTTACATTTATTTTAACAAAGACAGTTTCTGCGCTTGATATAGCGCTTTTCGGTACTGTATTTTACTTCAAGTGTTTATACACTTGCCGGACATAATAACTCATCGAAATTTTAGCTTCGTTGTTGGGCTACGAAATTGAATCTTTAGTTCAGTTCAATTGTATTCTAATTATTATTTAAATAAAAAAATATCTTATAAATTATTGCTATGCCATGCTATTATTTATTTTGCTGAAAATGTCGTTCGTTATGTTTATTTCCGTCGAGATTAACAATTTGATATAATTGTTTTAATTGATATACATACCAAACATTTTACTAAATTTAAGCGTTTCTATAATATTGCCAGCGCGTTTTCTCTCAAAGAGTCGCCATGCACAGCTATACATAATATGGGTCGGGCTCCAAGCAACGTGCCGTCGCAATATCAGCGGTGAAATCGCTCGTTCGCCCGCCCGCTGCGTCGCACCGCGCGCCTTGTCTGCGCCAGTCGTTGTGCGCCAACTGAAACGCGCGCACCGCTACTGCAATCGAGCGTATTTCAGTACAACCAAAGTATTCCATTTTATCCTGCTTATTGTCCTTTTCTCCAGTCGCGCCGCGTTTCTCTTTACCATCTTCTTTAACTGTTATTTTTAATATCTTACGGGAAATCATTAAACGAAGTGAACTGTCCTCTGTGTGTGTAAGTGTAAAAGGCTCTGCGTATTAAACAGTGTGCAGAAGATAATTCAAGACGGCTGTAATCAGAAGGCTGCCTGCGAACACAGTAAGTACCGCCGACTCTTTAGGTCTTGAATGTAATAAAATGGGACGATTCTTATCTAGTGTTGAATTGCGACTGTGAGTGTGCCTATAAGGTCGTTCGACGACTGTGTGAGTGACATCCGACCGCTTATTTGCGTGTGTGCGTGGGCTCAATACTCGTAGATTCTATTTTGCGGCAGTGTGACTAGATGTTTGTTTTTATTATCATATGACCGATGACTGTTGGAAAGTTTGGTCTTTTCAAAATGTATAGTAAGAACATTCTAAATTATAATTCTATGATTATAAAGTGATTTTATCAGTGATTATCATTGAAGAGTTAAATTTTATATGGAACTATATTTAATTAAATATTTAAATTCTTCTTTTTCATCAATATCATTATTCATCTTTAAATCTTGCAGTTTTAAGGTTTTCACTTAAGCGGTCGCCGTTTGCCGTCGGTAAAATTGTAGGCGTATTCTCTCGCTTCGATTCCACTCTATGGGTATTGGGTGGGTGTACAAATACTTGACCTATTTAACGACATTTTAACATGATTATAATTTTGAATATGAACTGTTAAATCTTTAAGTTGAGGGAAACTAATAATTAATTGTAAGTCTTTACCCCTACGTATTATAACCCTATTTAGGGAAAATTATTATTTTAAGTTTTATTTCATTTTATCACAAATTTCAATAGATACAAAGTTAAAAACAATTCTCTAATGTTAGCCTAAATATTTCAAAACTTATTGTGTCCATAGTTTAAGTTTTGTATGCCAAAGTATACGGTAAATTTTACTCGTTCTGTATTCCTAGATCGAGAGCATGACCAACGTATGAGTTCCTTGAGTAATTGACTTTTAACCCTTACTGTGGCGTCCACACTGCATCGCCATTGCGTTCTATCCTGAGCAATACACTTAATTTCAGACCACATAAACCTATTGTAATTTTTCGGCCACAACTTAGCCTTGCCAGGAGAAAAGTATTCACAATTACATCTAAAAACTACTATCACCTTTACGATACACTTCCAATAAACATTTGTGTAAAATGATATTCTTTTATGATATTACTACAACAGATACACAAATCTTTCTTCAGTTTCAATGCAATTATAAAACGTCGCATCCAACTTTTGTAATCATTTTAGAAATTGTACCATGTTATTATCAACGTTCAGCTCTGTTATCGGCGTGTGCGTGCTTATTGTGTTTATGAGAAACTGATTATTTAATGCGATCTCACGCTCCATATGCTCCGACGCAGAGTGTCATAACCGACAACAATATTGTTTAAATCGACTCTATGTAGTCGTATTAAAATTAATGTGAGTGGAGAAAACTGGCGTATCGCACATTCTTGGGTCGGGTGGTCGTTTAAAACAAATTATACGATGTGTTACGTATAGCTATTTAGGTGGGCAGTCATTATTTATGTTCTCTAACAGTCGCCTCAGTGTGGGTTAAAATCGGAGCAGTCAGCTGATTATGCGTGTGTGTGTATGCGTTCTTCGGGAAACACCTTTTGATGACGTGTGCGAGTTCCGTTTAATTGGACAGTCACATTGTTCCCTTGAATGCGTTTTTTAGTTGTATGGTTTTGTTTTGATTCTACGGAACATCTTGGCAATTTTAATATAATGTACCTTATTGGTACGTTGGTGACTACAAGACTCTAGCTAGGTAACAACAGCTGATTTTAACAGCTTTCTTACTTAAGTTACACAAGCTAATATTAGTTTAAACTTACTGTCAGAGAACATGACCACGCCTATTTAACATCTATGAGTAAATAACGCTTACCATGATGATGATCTGCCATTGACATAAAATAACTCGTTTCCTAGTTGTAGCAATGTGTCAATTTTTTTTTCAATATTTTGTTACTATACGTGATAACAATATGTTTATGAAATCAAATACCAAACAAAAAAGAGATACTAAAACATAACACGGTCGCAGGTGATTCTGTGCCATAGAATGATTGTTAAGTATACTAAGAATCGTGGTTGCATATAAGCCAAGGCCCAAGGCATTTATTTGTTATTTGAGCTTGAAACATGTCATTTGTGAAGGTATACCCAGTAATTATGGTTAGTCATTTTGCCAGCATTGCCTGCGCTCATCATTGTCAAACGATGAGGTGTTTTTCTCTTCAAATGACAACACGTTCTCGTCGAATTATGTTGGTTTATATGTCTTGGCTTTAAGTTTTGGGTTTTTACAATCTTGATATATATTTCCTTAATACTTAAAAATTTGACTTCTACTGAAATTATTTCCATCCAAAAGTATGCTGGTAATTTGATTACATGTGGGAGCATTTTGTGATCGTAAATTATAGTTTTAACAGCTAAATTAGTCCTAATTTGAATTGATTTGTGATTGAAATTTACGATCATTCATGCGACTCTATTCTCGGAATTGAAATCGGGGAAAGTCGTTCCTCGTCCGTAGCACCTCATTCGCCGTCACAAATAAATAAAATGAGACGGGTTCAGCAATAATAATAATTCGCCGAGCCCGATCAGCTGTTTCTTCCACCGACCCGCGTAACAGGTGGCCTATAAAGACATTCAATAAACCGAACCACACTTGTCTTTACGCGAAACCTTCTATTTTACGAAAATACACACACAGATGCACGTGCCTGTGAAATCTTTTTTCATTCCGTTTTCATCTCATTCATATCGTTGCCTACTTAGAGTTACAGTTAATCCTAATGATCTCTTCAGAGTCGGCGTTTATGAAGTTAAGGTAATATTTAAATCATTACTTTAAAAAAATTGGATGATTTTATAACAATATACTTGGTCCACTTTTATGTTAGTTATTCTGTGCAAGTGACTGGGGTTTTTGCGGAAAGAAAACCGTCTAGGGTTTGGAGGTCGTAGCAGTGCTAAATAACCTTTTTTATGTTCACAACACTAACGTCATTATAGTGCGTCTGTAAACACAGATACTAATCATGAAAACATTGAAATAACGCGTAGCAAAAAAAGAATTTATTATTAGTTCGCATAACTGATTCTTAATTATACATCTATTAAATACTATTACCAAATACACGTGAAATTAAGTTTGAAGTTAATGCAGATGGTATGTAAGTTGACAGTTATTTTAATACTCAGTAAGACTTCTTAATTATAATTAACAAGTCTTGCCGATAAATATCTTGATGTCGCATAGCTGAGCCTAGAGCCTAAATAAAACTAATAATATTGACAATATAAAAGTTTGTTTAAAGTGGTGTTAATGTAGCATCTAAGTGCACTCTTTCCAAATACATCAAACGATCCAGTAGTAGCCGAGCCGCTGAGAATAGATTGTGGTGTTCGTTTGGTCCGCACAGAGAAATGTAAATAGGGCAAGCGCAGCACGTTCAAACTAATCGTGATTATGCGGCAATCTCGGCTGAAGGCAATCGTAATAAAGCCAGCATTTCGCTCTGAATACACGGCCGATGACGAGCCGGTTATGTAATGTAAATGTTTACGTATGTACCTACACACGTGCCCCGCTACCACGTGCTCTGAGAGAACACTAGCCTTGTGAATTATTTATTTACGAGGCAACATTTTCACACGGCGGTCGATGAACTCGTCGAATGATCTTGGAACGCTTTTACGTCGATTAATCTCATGGCCTCGGGTGACATTGCTCACCCTTTATTGTGTCGTACCTTCATATATTCATACTTATATGTAGTCTGTGTAGAACGATCGCAAGTTTGCGATCGTTTCGTTTTTTATGCAGTTGTAAAGTGTATGAGTACAACAAAAGAACACGCATAGTGCATTAGGAAGGTATTGGAGAAACGACACCGGCTAGAAGTACTGTCGAGTTCTGTAACGCATTTTTCATCATACAATTATGATGACCGAGTCAACTTTCTAAGCTGAACAGAGACTGGTTGACAAAAATGATTTTTTAGGAAAAAATCCAAATTTTATAGATACGGTATACCAAAGCGTCACTCTTAATGCATGTCAATTGACCTTCAATATTTAAAAGCAAGTATGAATTACACACATTTTTTGTTTATCAAACATTGAATTTTTTACGATTATAGAAACATTAATGATGTGATGTAATACTAAAATTATCATAATAATCCTATTTGACAGTTCAACGACCGTGCAACAATATTTAGACATTATTCGAAATTTTATTGTTTAAAAAAAAATATACATCTTAAAAAGATAATAAAATTAGATTAAACAATTAATTAGAGTAATAATTACACTGTTTTATTCGATTATTTATGTCAAAGAATGTAAGGGCTTGAAGAAGAGACTAAATTGTCGTATGTCCATTTAGGACATGAAGACATCAGTTAACTTGAAGTACAAAGCTAATAGTATTATGTCAAATTAAAGCTAAATATTAAGGTATTCTTTGTCAGGCTTAGTACGGTTATTGTGTATACTTGCGGCCATTGAATATAGAATGATTAGGAAAGTGAATGTTGGCAAAGGAAACAGGAAAATGTTAAACCACAATATGCCAGCAAAAAGTGAAGCAAAGCTAATACATGGCTACCGTAGATCATTAAGTTCAAAATGTACTCGTGTGTAAAGCTAATGTGAGTCTGAGTTGCAAATAAGTCGGTTTTTTTCAAAATTATATTACAAGAATAAACCAAATTATACTAAGCCTCATTTATCCAGAGGTTCAAATTTTTATCGAATTAAGAACGGGCCAAGTGTACCGAAGCATACTTATATTTCCTTTCACGCAATTTTGAGCAAGTGCCTGTCAGCGCTGTCAAGCAGACTTGAGAGCGGAGTGTTAAGAGTTATGTGGTCGTAAAAAATAGTATAATTTTAATTAAACTTGAATCAAAAAGACTTATGTTTTCCGGATTACTAGTGTTCAACTATGTGTGTGCTTATTAAAAGGATTCAACATATGCTCCACTAGCTACTTTTATTTAAACCACGATAAAGTTGATTAATTTCTTTACAATGTCGTATGTTTTTGTAGGTGCGATGTACGTTATTCTGTTATTCCGCATAACAAAACTATTCATACTTTTAAAAAATGTTAAAAGAGAATTCATTCAGCATTCCATTTGTTATTAGCAAAACAGAATTACAAATCGAAATGAATTCTGTAACACAATGTGAATACGATTGCTTCAGAGAAATACACAGATACAGAATCTAGATAGAGTCGCCCAGCACGTCCCGACAGCTTCCAACAATAATAATTAATTGACTCGTCCGTTCGTTATCGTGCTTTTATATTGACGTTCCCGAGCGAGCAAGCGAGCGAGGCGCATTCGGAATGTAATTTCCATAAAAACTTTTGTGCTCCGGACGTTGCGAGCGCACGTTAAAATCGTGGACTGGCAATAAAACAGCGGCCGGTGCGGCGAGGCGCGACGAGTCGTGCTATAAGTGCGAGCAGGACGGAGCGATAGATAATGGACTCTGAACGAAATGAAGAACGCGCGGCTGCGTCGAGCGAGCGAGCTGGGTTGGAACTTGAAGCACAGCAAAAACATCAGGCGGTTATCGTGAAGGCCCTCTCGCCCCGCACCCCGCTCTCCTCCGGACTCGTCTGATCGACGCCGGAGCCTCTCGGCTGAGCTAACCTCGACAGCGGGGGGTCGTGAGTTGGCTCGACGAGCTCCTTCGCTTGTTGCCGCTATACAGAATGCGCTACATAGCTCACATTTTCTCTCTTGAATTATTGCTCCGTTTTCAACTTTATGAAGCTCAAGTTTTACGTGTTTGCCAGTCGTTTTTGTATGTTTCAATAATGAGCTTTATATATATTCCGGTAGCGGTATTAAGTACCGTTGCCCTGTTATCGAAAGGGATCACCTGATTTACGAGCAACGGGTCTTTGCTTTGAGTACCTTTCGATGACACATACCATGTGTTTGATAGTTTCCTTATCTGTCGTGTTCATAATGTCAATGGGTCAGCATCAATGAATGCTTTACGGCGTTAATGATAAGATATATAACATGGAGCATTATACTTAATAAAACATCAAAAAGGCATGATTTTAAGTTCTATATTAAGCAACACGTGTTTATATTGCATATATTTCATTACGACTAGAGGGCCGTGTTCTATTGACACGACTCTGCTATTGTTGATGGCGAGGTTGTAGTGTCAAGGTGCTTCGGGTAACTGTTATTTGTTAACTAATTGTGTATGCAAATACAGCAATGTGTTGTTGCATACAAATGTTAGAGCAGATGTTGTCAACAAAAACTTAAGACTATTCAGAACAAGACGATTTTTTTCATGTGTCTATCATCAATCTAAGTTATTGAAATACAGTGGATGTCTTTTATAACTCGAACCTCGACAAGTTTAGTCGAAAAAATTGCCATTCCCTTCCGCTGAACCCCTGAATACGCAAAAGTTATTTCCCTACGAAGTATTGATAATCCAAATTTATACTCTATAATTCGAATTTCGTAAAGGAGACTCCGTAGTCAGTAAAATATAATGACGGCTTACTTGGAATTCCCTGAAATACTCGTAATAGCAATTAAATCCCAAATGAATGTTCGGGTTCGGGGCTTCTAATATATTGTTTTGTCTTGTACACTTGCAATGAGTGAAGGCATTCATGACATACAATCGAAAATTACACTCAGCAGTTAAATGATATGGATCTCAAAGGTCTTGTTCAGCCGTAATGTCGTTTACTCGATTTTTTTTTATTTCCCTTGAGTAATAGAGATTACACTGTATTAGACAAGAATGTCTTTTGAAACGGAATCATCTAGCGGGTATAAAAAATCAGTGGCGCTACAACTTCTTAAGGTTTTGGCCTCAGATTTCTGAATCTGTTTAATGATCATTTTTAAATCTAATAGGTAAGTAGGTGATTAGCCTCCTGTGCCTGACACACGTCGTCGACTTTTTGGGTCTAAGACATGTCGGTTTCCTCACGATGTTTTCCTTCACCGTTCGAGCAAATGTTAAATGCGCCCATAGAAAGAAAGTCCATTGATGCAAATCCCGGGATCGAACCTACGACCTCAGGTCGCACGCTGAAGCCACTAGGCCAACACTGCTCCTATCTAGCGGGTATTGTAACTATAAAAAAATAGTAGCTTAACTGAATATTAACATTTCTGTGTGTTATTCCAGGATCTGACCGGGCAGAACAGCAATGACTCGGGCGGCAGCGGCGGCGCCGGGCGCGCCAGCACGCCGCATTTGAGGCCTACACCGAGCCCCACAGGCTCCAGTGGATCGCGATCCATGTCACCGGCTGTCGGTGAGTATTAAGTAGATATAAGTTAATAGCACCAAGTTATATATATACATATTGATTAATGTCACAAATGCTATAATTGTAGGGATTGGAAACACGTACATTTTATAAAAAACATATTTTATTAATATAAATAACAATTTTTTTTGATGAATGATACTTAGACTCGAAAAAATATCATCTACAAGAACGTTACGTACCTTCAAAGAATCATAGGGTCAGTATTTATATCCCAATCGAATACATGTAAGTTACGAGCAGCTGTGGTGTATAATTTTATCTAGTATAAAAAACAGCTCAGAAACTCTTTCCAGAATAAAAAAACTGGTACCATTATATAATAAGTGAAAGTACCTTGCGAGCTAGATTTTGTGCCTCCTTCACATTCACATTTTTTACTCACTAGATACATTTCAAACCTATTCACAAATTTTATAAAGTACACGCACACGCAATCATATTAAACAAGTAACAAATCCAGTAATAAGGAAAAAACTTTAGGCTAAATAGTTTAGATGAATTATTAAGATTAAAATCTCAGTAACTGATATGATTACTGTAAGCCTAGCTAGTGTTTCAGTGCTTCAGTATGGTTTCATTGCGTTTACATATAACATATTGGTTCCGAAACAAGTTATGACGTAAGAAGTGGGTTTGGTAGCTTACATATCTAAATGTTACAATGAGATATGGTTATTCTGTAAGCCACGGACTAGTGAGATTTTGACGTGTAATTAGTATTACTCGTTAGGTTCAGACTGAAATTGACGACGTAGTTGAAGCCGCGTAGTATTAAAGTGAGCTCTAAGCAACCGCAATAAGGGTCATCACTGTGAGTACATAGTTTGCCAACTGTGTAGTTTCGCCAAAGGCGTGTTGATCGGATTCATTGTGCATACTTCGTCAGTAGCAGACGCGGGCTTTCCCGACATTGACCCACATAGAGCGGGCGCCCAGAGTACACCGTATTTTGCCCCTTTTGCGGGCGCGAACCACCCACCACCCACCTTATGTACGAGTGAGGGGTGGTCGCGGTATATAGGGCCTCGTGAAAAACTTGCCCCCATCGCTACGAGCACGCAAAACAGGACCTTTCTACCTCCGTCTGTCTACACGTCACGCTCGCCGGCCGGACTTGCTCTTCAACCGATACATAACCTTATATACCAAGCTGAAAAGTTATCACCTACGTTCGCTCAATGTTTATTCACTAACTGCCATTGAGAAAGTGAAAACACCCTTTCCATCATGACGGTTCTCGCACGCAACTAGTATATATAGAACGAATAGAATACAAAATGGTCTTATACATACTCATGGTACTGTACAAATTGTGTCATAAGTTCACACCGAAGACAACTTGTGTCATAAGTTCACGCGATACAGAAAACTCATATGAATTAAGAAAGCCTATTTTAAAACTTATGAGTATTTGGATAACATTAATCTTTGATATTCTCATCGAAACAGAGACGTCTGTAATATAGCCCGGTCGTTTACTCGGGTCACTAAGTAGATGCCCGCAGCCGACTTCTTAGAATTGTTTGACGACTATGAACTAACCTAGATATTTGATCTCAGGCCGTTCCATTCATAAAATATTGTTTCGAGTTCAAGTTACCACGTTTCGCTTCTGAAACTGTAATTTCGATTTCGCCTTTATAAAGTAAATAAAGCCGTATACGTACAAACACCTCTTAAATATCATCGTCCATAGTTTACAATGTAAAATTTTTGAACACAAGCTGTGTAATTTAAATAGATATTTATATACCTATTTATACCATTTGGATAATTTTAATACTTCCAAAAATCTAATTTTAAAAATTTAAGCAGAACTTGGAGGAATTGAAATCTTAAACAATCAAAAAAACAAGAGTTCTTCAAAGTAATAAAACATTTTTTGTGTAATTACTGGAATAACCGGCACGTGTAAGTTGTTTTGCACTGTCTAGCAGTTGAATGCAATCATGTTTATTGATGAATTACGCCAAGGTATTTTTTCTAATGTATATAGTACATTTTTATTTTAACTTTTTATATTCATACTTCTAATGAAATTACCACTAACCAGCGAAAGTAAATTCATATTACGTCATTGCTATTTTATCACGTCCTGCCTTCGAGCGATCTGTTTGTCATAACTGTGGCTCGTAATTGAGAATGCTAACAGTGTTAAGTTAACGTCAAGTAAACGTGGCTTTCTCAAAACAGCCAGCATAAACTTGAAAAGACTTGGCGAACGGCGATCGTACCGCGTTCAAATACCGGTTATGTGACCGCAATACACCTTCACCAACGGATCTCGTTTGCCACGAAACCGCCCGCATTGGACGCCATGCAATACTGCGCTCCTATGTACGTACATATATGTGGAAATTCTAACCCCGCAGTGTAAGTCTCACTTTGTTGGTTTCTCTACCCGTGTGCCGCTGGATAATGTGAGTTGATGACGTCAACGTATTTTTTGGTCGGCCTTCGTATCCAGTCAATATAAACTTGGAAAAGTATGCAAAGCTACTTGAAACGAAAGTTTTATGCGTATGGTGATGATGTTCACAATTTGAAACATAATATAGGAAATATTTTGAGTAACAAGATTTAACCCTCTACAAAATGACAAAGAATATTGTTTCGCTGAAGCTGACCTTTCTGACCCTCCGCACATAGCTATATGTATTTTTATTTTTTCCTTGCCCACGAAGCCTTTTGCGTTCAAAGCATTATTTATCATTACGTGTTTATTCTTGATGTCAATCAGTATACAAAATGAAATATCGAGGTGAGGTAAATAAAAAATAAAGTTGTTTGTGGAAGGTATTGTGCTCATTTCGAATCGGAGTTCCATCGTTAGTGGAATACAATGAAGCCGCAACACCGCAACCCGACGCGTCCGAAGGTGAATTGCGTATTGTTCGTCGCCCGTATGCAACGTGACTTTCAAAAACGCCTTTAATTTTCATTCTGTAAGGTTTATTTTGCGCAAAATTGAGTCGACTCAAATGATTTATATTTTGTATTGTATGCTTATGGTAAGAAGGTCTAAATTTCATTGCTCTGATAGCGTTAAATCGTACATGGACACTAAAAGCATTTCGCAGTCATTCTGTCGTGCGTATCAGTAGAGGAATGCCACGGGCTAAGATAAGACTGACCCTGAGTCAACTTGGCAGAATTTTTGGTGCCGAAAATTGTGAACTTTTTACATTCTTCCAGCGATCCCTTTACGGCAAGTTTATATATTTAGCCTTTGCCAGAGTGGAAATGAATGATAAGTTTAAGTGTTCTCAAAATTATGGTTTTATGGTCAATTCAAGCTTAAGGCCAAATGTATACACATATTTGATTCATGAAAAAAATATCATCGCACACGATAATGTTTATACTCTTTATATAGTCCATATCTTATCTGGAACAATCACTTTATTAAAGATAAGTTTTCAGTTCTCAGGGTTATTGGAGTGAGACAATAATGTTAACTTGGTTCTCAATAGAGACAACAAGCATATAGGTGAATTCTTGCAACCTCAATTACTAATTTGAATTAATGTATATATTTTTTGTTTTCTTTTTTTGTCATTCAGTTATGTGTATGTTATTTAGTTGATATTTAGTGTAAAATACTGTGTACAGATATAATTGGATATCAGATTTTCAAATGTTGTTTAGTGTGTAATAACTGTATGTATGTAATCAATCTGTTTTCTGTTTTTGTACCTAAATGTAAAAATAAAAATAAATATGTTTAAATAAGTTAGTAACTTTACTATAATATGGTTTATTTTAAATTAAACAACATTAAAAACTCGAACTCGTAAACGAACTTATTAAACGAAAGTAAACTCATAAAAAACCTAATAAAGTTTTTAAAAAACTGGCACTGGTTCAGATTTTAACTTATTAAATGATTTAGGGTGACACTATTTTGTATGCTATACTTGGCCTTGGCTAGTACTAATTTATGTCCTCATCTGAGCTGTTTTTTCTATATTTTCTAAAAAGACAATAAAAGTGCTTTTTTGTAATGGTCGTCATAAATTGTCGTTGTTGGTAATTTCAAATACATATATCGTTCATAAAACGGGGTCAGTCCCTTTTAGGAAACCGGGGAAACATACCTAACTAACCACCTGTGTATATTTTGTCCTCGCACAAAGCCTTACTGCCACGTGTCCCGCGTCCTTGATGAGTTCAACGACCTTTTAAAGAATTTTAAAGCGAGGAAGGTTTTTGGTAACCCCACACTCCGAAATAATCTGCGATTAGCGACTAAAGACTGCACAGACTAAAGTCTTTAAATTTCGCACACCCGTATATTGTATAGTACTTTTTATAGTAATTCGACGGCTGAACATTTGTTTATTACAAAATCAAGAATTTATAAACATATATATAAATTCTTGATTTTTTCTTATATCTATTAACACATACATTTTAGCCTAATGGTTATAAAATTATTTTGCGAATCAACGAATTATTTCTTTGCTATTTGAACCCGGTCCTTTATCTGGCATTTGTGGGGACTCCGCGGGCAGCCAAGATAAACCTCGAGCGCATAGCTCTTGCGAGTAGCATTATGAACAGACAATACGGCAACTAGGAGTCCTGCTTGGGTCCTGCTCTTTTTCTGACGATACACCAACTGGTCTGTTATAGCAGAAAATAATAGGAGGTCTCCTGTTACGTGTTTAATCAAGTCGATTTCGTTTCGAACTCAATACGAGACCACTGCGTCTTGGCCGAATTGACATGACAGTAAAACTAAACTCTGTTTGTACATAACAAAATCAAAAAGAAATGACTTAATATGATCTACCAGATCATATTGTAGGTATATATTGTTCAGATATTGTAGGTAATCACATTGTTCAGATTAACTGTCTTTTGTGTTTATCATATCGTTATACCCCACATCACGAAATGTCAAACATCTGCCATGTTAGTCATGTGGACGTAACGTCCATCATCATTTACGTTGACTCAACGAGTTGAATTAATAAGAGCTCGGGACCTGTTGCGATGTGCGTTAACCTAACCAGGAATTAATTATATTCAAATAACGACAGAAAAGTGATAAATCTCAGTAAGTCAAGGTCAGTTGGGGGTTCGATACCGCATTCACCCCGTTTCACCCTCACCTAATGGTGCGGACATTCTTTCCCAGCCGGATTTCTCGCCCGTTAAAAACATTCACTTACATCGCCTACCCTCTCGTCAGCTGAGTTAATGACCCCTTAACGTAAACGGAGTAGTCACGTTGTTTTTTTTTTGCTTTTCGCATTTCGTTGCCGCTGATTGGGGGGCTTATCAGTAGTATATATCCACACTATCATAATCAAGTTACTCGTATTTAATAATAATCAAAATAACATTACACAATAATTTATAAGGTCCAGTTCATACTGCAATTTGGTCTTGTAAACATAAAACACATTTCGGAAAAAGATAGAAAAATTGGTTCAATCTATTCTGCTGAAACAGGCTGTGTTTATTAAACTGGCTCGCCGTCAGTGATCAATTTAAATGGAGCGCCGGCGGGCGGCGGACAGCGCCGCCGTGTCGCCGTTTGTTTCAACTAGGACGCTCTTGTTAACGCTATTGTCACACGTTCACCATTATATTGACAGACAAATAGAGTCTGCAACAATTCGTGGCAACAATGGACGAACTCGACCTAGGGAGACAGTTTTGTCGGTTTTGCATGGCACTGACAGAATTACATTAAGGGTTGATTGTTGTACTGTTACTTGGTTCCAACTTTTTACGCAAATGGAGAAATAAATTCGTCATAAAAAGTAATTACAGTCAAAATCTGTTATAACGACATCGAAGAGACTACTCATATTTCGTCGTAAAAACCAATAGTCGTAACAGCCGATGACGTTGTTATTAAGAACCTAATACAATGGAATTCAGCCAGGACAGGGAGGTTTTATATTAATTTGGTTAATAAAGTTTTTAAAGTCTCCAAATGGGGCGGTAAAAATAGAAAAATTGATTAAAAGAAAATACATACATATGTGTACTTAAATATAAACGTAGATTTACTCCCTATATACCTATTAGTATATAAATAAGAATTTTTAACTAAACGAAAGAGTACCTCAGAATTAGCACCGTGTATTATTTCTACTCGATCCCTGTGTGACCACTTAGTTGCGGTATATACTAGTAGCCGCCACAAAGTGGTAGTTGCATTGGCCGTGCGGTGTTCATAACTACACAGCATTACGACCACGTAAATATACAATACAAGCAACTACATGTCTCAATCACTCAGTTAAACACCGGTCCTTCGAAGTCCACAGTACAAACGGTGTGATGAAAACAAACTATAACAGTTGGAAGAGTCCCTGGCAACACAATCCAAACAATGTTCGTTTAAAAATTGTATTGAAGAGCTATTATAGTACTCACCTGATTTACATTATTAAAATTCTGAATCGTCGTAGATTGTATATTTGAATCTAGCCAAGATATTTCTTAAGTTTTCATTTTACATCCGTTATGACGCAGAGTGAAACCCACGAAGGACTGAATATGACATGAATTAAATGTGAAGTTCTCTTAAATCACAGCAATGCAAATAAATGTCAAACGAAAATCATACGATTGTATGAATGTTATGTAAATAATGGATAATGTCTACCATCTAGCCAAAAGATTTTGATGTTCATTTAAGCTTTTTACAATACCTGAAATAAATATTAGTATTTATATAAGTAGACAATTAATGTCAATTACAATTAATATTCGTAATGTACGGCCAACATTCACACGCTATGAGAGCCGCTTATGAGAAAAGCTGTAGACAAAATAATAATGATATTGAAAAATATATATTTAAATAAAAATGATTCAATTGTATTGTGCTACTAAAAGTAATAGGTATATCACAATGTGACAGTTAATTACGAATCGATTAGTGTCACTAATAAACAGAGGTTTGCGCGGAATGCGTCCGCCACACAATGCACAACGCATATGCCTTACCGCATTCTAGTACCATACGTGACATTGATATGCCCAATTATTAACAATGCAAAATACACCTTATCTTGTGGTATTAGTTTTCATTATCGAGTAGGATTAATTGAATGAGGTGACTCAGTCGAAATTCAGGAAATAACAGTTTCACCTGTTGCGGTTGAATACTGCCCACGGGCACTACGTGAATCATCTCAGTTTGTTAACTGTTTATTGATAACTTTCATTGATTAGAGTTTAGCATGCCTTATTGTGGTTATAGTCGGGTTGATTATTGGCTCAATCATGGCTACTTGGAATATCAAATTTGATAACACTGAAAATCAATTTTGCTAGAATCATAAGCAATACGTTTTTGTTGCTTAGTTATTTTAACCATCATTTTTATATTCCGTTTTTCAATTAAAGTATTCTAAATAAATTACTTGAATTTATTGATATTTTCTTCATAATATGTTTGTTAAGAATCTAGGCGGTGGGTGGAAAGTAAAGACCTCGATTAGTGGCCGCCCTTGACAGAGCTGGTTACCACGATTGTAAAACTCACGCGCACTGTCTTGCTCTTTACGTTGGTTTCATTTATCTTGTCCGACGTCGAATTAAATTATCGTATAGAATTGTTAATCGTTATTTATGTAACTTAAATGTTACAGAACTTTAATTGGCATGACCTACTCTTAAATTGTTTGCCCTTTATCATTTAGAATGACCGCAAATATATAGTTTGTTTTTTAAAATTAATTGCTTTGTCCAGCATTGTTGACGAATCTAACTGCGCGGTAAATTTGTTTTTTATATATAAGCTTTTTTATAAAAATATTTTATGTTAATGTCGTAAAAATTTCTTCATTGATTTTTTAGTCGCCAATACTTTTACGTTGATTCCTACTACTCATATTAGGTCGTAAAAAAAGATGGTCGTAACAGATGATGACGTTTTTATTAAGAACCTATACAATGAATTCAGCCTTTGATTTTGGTCAATATAACCGGTATGTTGTTTTAAACGATGTCTTCGTAAACGGTTTTGACTGCATATGCATCGTGGAAGCCTTTTTATATAATATGCTATCTTTAGCTATTCAAACTTTGTCTGCTATTATAAGTTGTAATATTTATGCTTAGAACATTTATCAAAATGTATGAAAAGATCTTTAGTAATGAAATTGTATTGCATTTCTAAGACATGACAGTAAGGGAAATTATCTAATTTTGTATTCACATGAGCTCGTTCATCCTATTGTAGACATGAAACAATGCTACTATAATAAAATTAGCATAGCCGTAAAAATAAAACAACAGCAGTCGGTTATGTTCTGATCTAATTTGGATAAGCCTATGCGAGCATTTTTACAATTTCAATATTGTTTTTATACTGAAGGCGTCGCGTTTTAAAAAGCGGCACCGGTGTCCCTAAACATACGTCAACCATAGATTATTTTGTATATATATGGGTACATTACCTTATCTATGATTCACTGGCGCCTCGCTGTCTACCCAATGTCTCATCGTTCCGCCACTATTTAAGACTTCGATAATAGCCCGACAATGAGATTATCAAACGACCTGACTTAAGTGTTCTGCATTTATTACGAGATATCTTTGTCTGAAGTCTATCGGGGTTAGTATTCGTGTCAATAAAAATACATTGCAAATTTAGTTACGCAAGAACTAACTTGTCTTTTAATATGGGAGAAAAAGGTTGTCTCAATATATTAATTTTCTTGATCAACTGTTTACATATATTGCTAGTAGCATTCGAGCCGTGCCACCCAGTGTCGACGAGAAAACTGGAAAGGGTTTCGCCAATTATAGAACTAAACGCTCAATGTTAAGATTAATAGACTATCGCGTAACAGTAACGTAACAGTCAAATCGACCCACATAAAAGCTGCAATACCACTTTCGTCGCAAATCTCGGCCTCGGTCAATGTGTATGTCGTATGCACTTATACGGTCGCGGTAAAGTGCAGAGAATTCGCAGGCTAGCGGTGCATGCGGCTCACGTTCCAGATGAAAACGAAAGTGATTCGGTGCGTCTCCCTCGATTGATGCAGGCTTAGCCGAGCCTCGTTAACTGTATTATTCAAATCGTGAGTGTAGATCGATCACACGCTCAAACATTGCTTGCACTCTCGGATACAATTTAATTCAAGTGCCTCCCTCCGTATTTTGCATATTTCCGTTGTTTCGGCGTTGAATTTTTTGATTTGCCAAATCAAATATACAAATTGATTCGTATTTTTATTATTAATACTCTCCAAATATTGACAGTGTTCGTCTATTTTCACCTTCTAACCGATAAAAATAGTATGACCTTGATACAATTATTGATATAAACAAAAGCAGTATCGCGTTTGTCTTATATTTATTCACTTCATACACACTGCCAAAAAAAAGAAGCATACAATTTTATCGTCACAGCTGTTTCTATTACGTGGATTTATCTTGTTAGGTACTGTCTTGGCTTTATCTTTAAAGCGTTATTATAAATACAAAATATACGAATCTTGATTCTACGTCAACTCTACGTACGGTTAAGTGTATGATATATGACAAAAATAACATACAACAGTTATTACTATTACGTATATTGATTCTAATAATGAATAAAAATAAATCAGTAGCGCTGCAACCTCTTTAGGTCTTGGCCTCAGATTTCTGAATCTGTTTCATGATCATTTTTAAATCTGATAGGCAAGTAGGTGAACAGCCTCCAGTGCCTGACACACGTCGTCGACTTTTTGGGTCTAAGAGATGTCGGTTTCCTCACGATGTTTCCCTTCACCGTTCGAGCAAATGTTATATGCGCATGTAGAAAGAAAGTCACAAAGGGCACAGCCAGGGATCGAACCTACGACCTCAGGTATGAGAGTTGCAAGCTGAAGCCACTAGGCCACTACTGCTCTAATATTTATCATAATATTGATTCTAAACAACGCAAAAAATCATTTAAAAAATAAAACATTGCGATTTTCGCTACTTCGAATGCACACTTTTGCCATTTCATTCTATCTACCTCAGTATCGCAGTCACGTAATGAATTAAATTAATATTCCAGGTACGCAGAACGTCAGTATGCCACCGCGACCGTCATCGTCACTGTCAGACGGCGGCGGCCCGCCAGTGCGAGCTGGGGCCCCGGCGGCCGGCCCGCCTCCTTCTGGGGCTCCACCGCCCGGGGCCATGCTCCCGCAGTCCTACCACTATAAGCCCGCTCCGTACCCGCCACAGCCCTATGGATATCCGCCGCCGCGTAACCATCCATATCCATATGGCGGGTACCGACCAACTCCGCCACCGCATCCTTCTCAACACTATCCACCACTTAAGGTATATTATTATATGAACCATTCTGAATCTCGTGAATCCACAATTGCCTGCCCCTTGTCTATGGCAATTGTTTAGGGAAGGTTTATTGAAATTTATTAAAAGAAAGAAATATAATTTAGTCAACCACATAATATAACTTTCATTACTTAGCTATTAATGAACGACCTTAACACCAACAACTATTTAACATTAATATTTTAACCACTCAACGCGTACGGAAATTTTAGCCCTTAATCAATCATTTTACAAATTGCTAGCTGTCGTTTACTAAACTTTTTATTCCACTTTGTTTTTTTTAGTAGTTAGTAATACACTATGTTTTCAGGGTGGTGTAGGCCGTCACATGGGTCCGCCGGGTGAATCAATGGGACCGCCAAATGCGCCAGGAGAGGCTCACGATAATGGTCCGGCCCCTCCAGCAACAGCCCTTGTCACCACTGGCCCTGATGGAGCTCCATTGGACGAAGGCAGCCAGCAGAGCACGCTCAGTAATGCATCCGCAGGTATATTTCTTTATACTATCTAACCATGATTTTTTTCAGTTATTTCGAACAATAATTGTGATCTAAACTCGGGGTTAGCTTAAAATCAAAGATTTTTTTAAATTCACATCCCCTAAAAAAACGTTGATAAAATTCAGTTTTAAAGAATAAATCAGTGGCGCTACAACCTCTTTAGGTCTTGGCCTCAGATTTCTGAATCTGTTTCATGATCATTTTTAAATCTAATAGGCAAGTAGGTGATCAGCCTTCAGTGCCTAAAATTAAGGTTTTACCTGTAATAAAAATTAGATTAAATGTTAAAATGTACGCTTCCAGCTTCGGGTGAAGAGCCATGCGGCACCGGCAAAGGGTCTCGCAAGGACTATGGCAGTGCGGCGCCTTCGCCCTCGCCGGGAGGTGGCTCACATTCCTCCGCCCACGATGACTACGAGACTTCGCCGTCGCCTTGGCCAAGACCACCCTCTAGTCCCGTGAGTGTTATACCTATAAGACCACAAACATTATCGATTACATTATGGATTCAATCAAGTCCAAAAAAGTACATCAAATAACAAATATTACAGCTCTGTATATAGCGCTAATTGTACCACAAACATCACAAATAAATATTCAACAAGACGTTGCCTTCAAAGTAAAAAGCATATAGTCATATTTAAATTATATAGAAAATGATTAAATACATTACAAATCATAAACATAGATACCCTTATAACTGTCAGTGTACGTACAGAGTTAGCCTACAATCTTACAATTTAACTGTATTACTTATGATATTATGATAGCAATATGTTTATATTATGTAATTCATTCAACAACTTACAACACAGTCATTGATACAATTCACGTTTAATACTGTACAGGTATTTATGTATGTGTTAATTTATTAAGACACATTTTAATCCACAATGTAAAAGTTTGATTTCCATGGTGTACGTAGGTAATTCAATAGCTCTGGTGTAACCTACTTATAACAATACTATAGAAAAGTAGTTTCAAAAAAGACATTTCTAAAATTTACTTCAACACGAAAGGGTCTGTTTATTTTAATAAATGATTATCAAAATTCTATGAAACACTTCGAGTTTTAAATATTATTGGCGTACAGTCTTATATCTATAAACATACTATAGTTTCGAGTAGTTAATTTGTTTTGTCACGTATATGTACGTATACGTATATGGAAAGTGATATAACATAAAAAATAATGAAGTGTTCAATATTTATTTATTTACTTAAAAGCCCCGTCATACTGTAGTCATTAATTGTGTCTGAAAATTACTATTTGATTTATGTCCTTTTGTTTCGGAGTATTCAGGCTTGACCACAATCAAAATTTAGTTCTATTGTATTGTTACTCGTAGGATGTAACTAAATAATTATGACTAATCTAGCACATTGTTTCTTGTTTGCACCCGTAGCACAACTTTAAAATCTATATAACTAAACTAAAATCAGCAATTGGTATATAAAATGGAGATGGTAAGCATTGCATTGTCGTATCTTTCAGGTGTTTAACAGTCACATACCTCCGGAGTCCTACAGATCAAAGGTTTATATCAAGTTAAAAATCACTAAGCATGAGTAGTGCTCGATATTATATCTCTTTTGCAGGATTTGGTTGGTGTAATGTTGATTGTATTGAAAATATAACGGAATGCAAAATATTGCTTGCCATAATTTCAGCATTTGAATAACGAAGCATGGCTAATGCAAATGCTATGCTCTATATTATATTTATGACGAAATCTATGCTGTTATTCAACAAATTTAATAACACAAAATCTTTATATAATTATTAAATAGCAATGTATTATGTTTTTATTATATTGACTGACTTACAAATTTATATATCTTTTGACAATTTCACTATTTTAGTTGAACTATGTATAATCAACTCATTACACCAAACACTTTAGTGTGCCTTTGGTAACAAAAAATCCATTATTGGTGCCCGAATGCAACGTAGTATGTTAAATTTTCATGTATTTTGAATTCCTTCAAATAGTTACGAATTTTAGAATGCTTTCTGCTATCTCTCTCTAATTGGTGTTGGCTCGAGATACTGGTTTTATGTTGTATTAATTTACCATATTTTGCCGGTGAGTTTCATTTAACGACATAGGGTAAGGTTCAGGAGTCGAGACTTAAATATAAGTATAACTCTCGTGTGTCAATAACTTTGAACTTTCACTTACGGGAAGAGTTTGAGTCTCTACGCTGAATCTTGAGGTTAGAGATTCGATCTGTTTTTAAAACGAACAAAATGCTTTAGAAAAGCCGTTCAATGCTACATTATGCTTATTTTATTTTAATTTAAAGTAGCATGTTAAATAGCAGTTGATATCGAAAATATGTACACTAAATCATAAATTTTATCTCTCGGTTGCATACTCGTTTTCCGTTTAATGCCTTTACTAAGGCGCACGTTTACTAACAACGATTAGTTCTTCAACATTGGCTTAAACCAGGATTCTGTTTACAAAGTGCAATTCCTAATTAATACAAGTTATTACGTCAAAAATCTGTACAAGTGCCCAATCTCTTCTACAGAAAAGAATATTTCTCTAGAAGAGAATGGCAGTGAAAAAAACGTTTTTTGCCTGTCTCCTAGTATTTTGGACTAGAATTTTGGTAGTGGTATCCTGGCTTAAGTCTCGCAGTTGTTAAAGGAAAAAATATACGTCATTGTCTATACCACACCTATAGACAAAAAGTGCATATTTTCGATATGCTGCGACCGAGCAGTAGTTACGGGGTATATGATGTCGTGTGTTGCGCCAGAAGTCGGACTCGCTGGTCAAGCTTTACGAGATGGACGACGCCCCTGAGAGGCGGAGCTGGGTCGAGAGGCTACTCGCCTTCATGGAGGAACGCCGGACGCCCATACCCGCCTGTCCGACCATTTCCAAGCAGCCCTTGGATCTCTACAGGCTGTATCTACTTGTGCGCGACCGGGGTGGATTTGTTGAGGTGAGTTTTGAAAATTATTTATTTCATCGCGCTAATGATTTAATTTTAAAGAAAGTTGATTATCAGCCTATCCAATAAAATTAATTTGTTTCGCTTCCAGGACCTACAAGTGTATAAATTAATTGTCATTTAAAAGGTTACTAATTTAAGATCAGCCGCTATCTGACTTACCGAAAGAACTACTAGATGGTTCTTGAAATGTTTTGAAAATATCCTTCAAAGTGCAGTCATACAAGCAAGCGTGAAAATTCTCATTTTATATTTATAATATAAAAAGTTGATTTATGTAATAAAAAACGGTGTAACCCTAACTAATATACTTAGCGATTTAATGTGGATGCGTGTGCAGCTTTATGCGAATAGCCATAAAGTTTGAGGCTTTAACGACACTTAATAAATTTTTATCATTACGGGCCAGGCATTACAGTGTATTTTAAATAAGCATTAGTGTTGCCAGGGCTAGCGTTAAGAACGGAGGTGTTTTCATTATTATTAAAATTAATGGTGAGATTTCTAGTCGTTAACAATAGAAATTATTGCCGTCGTTTTATTCTAAATGTTCTCATTCAGTCTTTGTGTAATAAAAATTGCTTTTAATAATACTAGTGATGGCTTTGTGAAAGTTAAGCCATTCAAATATTCCATATATTTTAAATAATTAAGTTTTTAACATGCAATTTATTAATGATTTTATTGAAATTACTTTTCATATCAATTCCTTTTGTCGTCAAAAATATATTTAAATTCAGTCTGTAAATGTTATTTGACGCTTTTGTTTTGCCTTCCATACTTTAAAAAAAAATATTTACAATAATCCTTGTCAGTAACCTATGTTGTCTTTCATACCTACTTTTATCTTCATACAAGAAAGGATTTAGTTTTCAAAACCCTCTATCAAAATTATCAAGAGTTACGCTTAAATTTCTTTATTGAATATTTATGTCCATACTAAAGTGATTCCATCAATTTCAGGTGACGAAAAACAAAACGTGGAAGGACATAGCTGGCTTACTCGGTATTGGAGCGTCTTCGTCCGCCGCTTACACGTTACGGAAGCACTACACAAAGAATTTGTTAGCTTACGAATGTCATTTTGATCGGGGTGGCATAGACCCGCAACCCATCATCAATCAGGTCGAAGCCTCCACTAAGAAGAAGAGCGGCAAGAACAATAACGCTGCAAATGCAGGTAAGGGTAAGAGACTTGACAATTCTTTGAATGTATTTTGAATAGTGGTAGCTTCAAATGTTTACGCATATAACGGCATGATTTATTTGGTTTAGTAAATATATTGATTATCTTAATATATATATTTCTTGTGTGCGTGTGTTTGTGACTGAACTCCTCCTAAACGACTGGACCGATTTAGACGAAATTTTTTGTGTGTGTTCAAGGGGATCTCGGAATGGTTTAGATTCACAATTTTGTCCGCTGGACAATGTTTTTTTGATTAATTTTTAATTTATTAGTAGTTGTTGATTTTGGAATGTTTTACATTTGATGCGACAGACGGCGCTACCATCGCAGTGTCAAATTTTAAATAATATTCGAATTTTAATTTTAGTCTATCCCGACAGTTAGCGCGGTGCGATCAAATTAAAAAAAAGTTTTGTTATCATTGTGTTATTGTAGACCATGTGCTGGATCGTTAGATATTGTCATAACATTTGAATAATAATTTTCATCAAAATGGTCCACAATGTTTTAGCTTATTAAAAAAAGTTTGAAATTTTCAAATTAAAGACGTGTAGACAGGACAACGTCTGTCGGCTCCGCTAGTGTGTATATATATATACTTATTATTTTTATTAACTAACTAGTTGTCCCCGCGAACTTCGTTTCTGCTAAATGCCTAGCTTCCCTTTTAAGTACATACTAACATGGAATATTTAGCGCTATGCTACCCCAGAGATTGTTCGGTTTTCCGGGATGAAAACTTTTTAGGTTTTTCTGTGATTTTTCTTCATATTAACCTCAAGAGTTCAAGTAATATATTCTTAACTAACAAATAAAATATAGTGGTTGGTCGTAGAGGGTAGATGAAAAGGGTTCTATCTATTTTTGTATGTTGTATCATAAAAAAATAAAATCTAAATATTTGCCTAAGAAATGAAAAAAGTATTCTGCTGTGAACACCCGTTTTCACTTAGGGGTTTGAAAAAAAGATAGTAGCTGATTCTCTGACTTTCTGAATTTGCATTAAAAAATCTTAAGAATTGGTCGAGCCGTTTCGGAGAAGCATCGAAACAAACATTGTGACGAGAGAATTTTATATATTAGATTTAATCTTATAGCATGTTATTTATGAAAGGTATGCGTAGAATGTAGTAACTTAGATAATAAACTTAGATGATTAAACTTGCATGTTATTTACCACCTCTGTGTTTAAAGTGGTAACATGACCGTAAAACTTGGTCACGAATTTGATTTCCGGCGAACAATTGTTTGTGGTTAGCGCTGGGCAACTTTTTTATTGCCTAAAAATGATTAATAATGTTCAAATTAAAAATGTGTCTGTACCTGACTTGGGACTTAATATTAATTATTTTTGTTATACATAGGTTTTATTGTTTTAACTTTACGAACAATACTGATTTGTGTTGACGCACTGAAATTATTTGATTTTCGTCTACTAGTAACTAATATTTTTGTATGTTATAGCAGGCAGTTCAAACAACGCTGAACAATTTGCGGGAAGCGGCGCTGGCGGAGCACCTATTGACGCCTACCAGCCTCACTACGCGCCTTATCCGCCTCAACCAGCCCAGCAAGGTATAACACAAGATCTGAACACATACACACATTTAACACACGGATAAATACACACCCAATTTTATAACCTTGTACTTCAAAGGGGTTATTTGCGATATATATTGTAAAAATCAGCTATTTTAAACGCTTAAACACTAATAAGAATATACGCATAATGCAAATTCTAACCGGGTGTGATCCAAATGTCATTAATTATTTAAATATATTAATCATTGCAATTAATCGTTTCGAATGGACAGTACAAAACAAATATCAGCAAAATTACTTCCCTTAACATTATTTAAATAAGCGTGTTAACACAAATATATTGAAATTAAACACTGAAAAATATAGAGCAATAACTAATAGATTGTATCAAGTTAATTCGCCTAAATCCGGAATATTATATTGTAAATATTTACCATATAGAAGCTCGATACTGCTGTAAATGTGCATAATAGATAGTTACTAGACAACACACAGATTTAAGCTTGTTCTATTTTTTTAGCTTGTAAGATATTACACTCACGTCGACTAGTATAAATAGTGCCATTGACATAAAAATAGTATTCATTAGCCTCGAGTTCTTTATTTTGTAGTGTTGATACTTATAAGAACTAAAATGTCACCTTGTATACTATATAAAGTGTATATATTTTTTAAAAAGGTACTATTTATACAATATTTCGAATATTTGAAAAAAACTGATGATTTTCTCTCGCATGGGAGTCATAAAACACAAGTGATGTACAAGTATTAAAAATGCTCACATTGTTTGTATTTATCATATAGTTGTAATATAGCTTATACTAACATAACAAATGCACAAGAATTCACCAATCTATGGATTCAATATCTAACAATATCTTTTGATCCATACCAAAACTATGCAAATTTAGATGGCACTTTAATTGTAGAATACTTTTGATGCATAGAGAATTGTGAGTGAGAGAAAGACAGGAAAACATTTTATCGCACGAGTATGGAACTCGCTAAAATGCCTTATTTGTTAAAATATTATTCCTGTGCCAAAAGTCTTCTATAACGCATAGTAAAGATTCCATTAGGGAGATAGTACGCAGATAGTATTCCAAAACGTATTGTCACCATTGAACACAAGTATCAAACATCAAATTTTGGTCACCTGAGCATTTAAAGCATGACTCCACACACCGTGTGTTTAATATTTTTGGTTGTGCTATAAAAGTTCATAGCGCCTTTAAAATTCAAACAAATCCTCGTAAATTCGTTTGAATACGTTTTGGAAAAGCATAGTATGGTACCGGGTGGTATAGCGTGGTGTGGTTGTAGGCGGCGGGGCGGGCGGGGACATCGCCGCGTCCAACCCGTTCGACGAGCCGCCCGGCCCGCGGAGACCGCCAGGTACATGCGTTAACACTTCACATGCACACGTTTCCGACCAATGGCTTTTAACCCACGAAAACGACTTAAATACATGACGCTTGGATTAGAAAGTTAGGTTTATGACAAGATGGATGAATCCGAAAAGAAGGTTCCTATATCCATAGACTAATAAAAAAAAATATGTAGAGGGAATAGCTATGGATAGTTTATTCAAACGTTTAATGCAGTTTTTTCGGAATTTTTTAAAATGTCTTATTTTTTATCTCATTTATGTCTAGATAATGTTATAAATTTAAATTAATAAAGGATTGGTCTGAAACGTGGGCAGAGTGCACATACGACAAACTAAAAGCTATGTTTGTACAGTTGCTGTAATAAAAATAAATTGCTTTGTAATGATTCACCGAGATCTGTGACTGTGTGTCTTAAGGCCTCGACTCTGCTCTGTTTGTGATTCTTGACACTCACCACTCTAACGCCTGTATTCCATAAAAATCTTGACAACAAGATCTGCAATGTCTCAATATCTCTCCAATTATTTTACACTCAAGCACCCATTTGGAATCCGGGTCAAAGAAGAATGTTTCACTTGCTCTTAACAGTTTTAACTTACAATAATTAACACATGAGAACATTGAAGTTTTGTCATTAAAATATCATACCATTGAAGTGTGTGAACTTGACTTGTGCTTTATAGTTTTGTTGCTTAGTATAAAGTAGTTTGTGTTTTACTTACCTGTGTGATTTTGGTGTTATCACGTTTGATATATTGTTGATTGTATTTCAGGTTACCAACAAGGATATGGTTATGAATATGGGTCCCCGTATCCGGGTAATCGGCCTGTTTATCCGCCATATGGCCCCGAAGGGGATAGGTATGTTTATGATTATTATATAGTAGACTTACTGAGGTCTGACTAATATTTATGATAGTAAATGCCTTTTTAACTGAGTCATAAGTAGTTATCACGTATTTTCTATGTGGAAATAGATACATAGACAAAATACACACACTTAAGAGTGAATAATATAAAGTACCACGTGACAAATATACAATTGCAGGGGTTACAGTCCTGGTGAATACGGCCGATATGGCGGTTACGGCGGTCCGTATCGTGCAGGGGCACCCGCTCCAGGCCCTGGCGCGACTCCTGGAGCTCCGGCGCCACCGTCCCCGGCCGGGGCCCCTCCTGCGCAGCCCTACCCGGACTATTACCGCCAACCGCATCCGCATCAACCACCACACCCCCCTCCACATCCGCCACACCCGCCACATTCGCCGCAACAACCGCATGAGGTATGTTTTTATTAAAAAAATTATAAATTTAAGAAAATGTCTGGTGTAAATGTGCTTACAATTTGAAACAAATAATAAAACGTGACGTTGTCCATGAGTAGATGTTTTGGAAGCTAAAATGTCGTATGATATAAGGAATGGTGAGAAGTGTTTAATTATGATAATTTCATACAAGAAACAGTCTACATAAAAGAAATATGAATCTTTGTAAGATTCAGTCTTTTGACTGGTAATATATGAGACCATATTATTTAGTACTAGTATACTAAAAAGCATGTCTATTTGTAATTTCGCTACACTTAATAAGTGCTTATACATATTAAGTTGATATTAATATATTTTTATGGCTTTTCTATTTATCCATTTTATTATAGATAAAAAAGTTTGGTCAGCATTGTTAGCAACGACATAAATTTTTATTTTTGGATGATTAGTGAAATAATTAAAGCGAGGGTACAATAAAAATGTTACTTATTTTATTTCAATTTTGTCTTGTTATGTATTGATTTTGCTTGTGAATGGAGATGACACGATTAAATATGTATCGTCGTCGTGTGATAACTTGTATTTTGGAAGCGTAACAAATACACGCAAATATATTTAACGTCACCTACATTCACAAAGTATTTGAGCGTGTGCTTGCACGCATTACGTGCACGTGTACGCGTACGCCGACTGATGCATTGGCGGTGTGTAGATTGCGTCGTGCGGCGGGCTGATGGGCTCGCAACTCGCGAGGCAACTGGTGGCGCCGCTGCCCCCCGCCTCCAGACCATACGTACGGAACCACCGTTTGTACCACGCACTCCACACCGCTTCCCACCATTGGCGATACACTTTCCCACCTCGGAGCACTGTCGCGGATGTTGCTCGGCCACGTCGTAATTGATACTAGCGGACATATATCGTGTCAATCATTTATTACTAATAGGTTTTCGTGCGGTGTGCATATGCCAGGTATAGGCTGGTGGTATACGTAATTAAAAAAAAAGTTTTACCATAAATTTTGTACTGAAATAATAAATGGTAAAATATGTTTATTGAGCATATCAGTTACGCTGTGACGAGACAATGTCAATGCAAATTCAATTCCTTTGGTTCGTCAAAATTATTAGCGCACCAAAGCTTTGGACATTGCAGCGAGCCGAGCGGGACGTCGACTTCATACGTGGTTTTGGCTTCATTTAATTTCTCCGATAATACCACTCGCTTAACGAAATTCTCAAGCTATTCACTTTCAGTTTTCGTTAACAAGTTGGCTTGCGGTGTGAATAATTGGCTTTTCAACCGCGACGGTCGGTCGCTAACACGATCGCACATGCCGAAACCGACATTTTTCAAAATTTAACCCAACCAAGTGGAAGATATGGTTTAGAGTGTGTGGTGGTGGCTTCACATCATGAACGGAATAATTTCACTTAATCATTTGCATGCTTTCACAGGATCATGTAAGCGAGCGAAGCTTTGTAATATCGCTGTTCTAGGGATTGTTCATATAATCCGCTATTAGAATACGGATCTTTCATCGTTTATATTTTGTATGTGGGTTCACGGCTAGTGTAAAAATTGTTTCTAATCAAAAACATATTGTCGTATTTTTTACTTATCAAAAGTTTATGGAAAAATCGACAATATGTTTTGTATCATTGTCAATAATCATAAACTTCATTTTACTACCATTTGTTTGAAATTCTGAAAATAAAATTTGTATAACAAAAATTACTAAAAAGTGCATAATATTTTCGGCATTTCAACACCCATCACTAATCCATGGAATGGGACGATACAAACTTAATTCAAAATGTATTAATAATGTTTATAACTACAGCAATACGGCGGCAAGGGCGCACCACCGGTTCCTAATGCGGGTCCACCCGGCGTGGCGGGAGCACCTCGGCGGCATCCAGACTTCGCGAAGGAACCCTACAATTCGAGTGCCCCACCCGGGGCGCCGCCGAGCCCCGCGGGGCCTCGATTTGGCGGCGGTTGGGGTCCCGGCTTTCAGCGTGCCGCATCACCTGGCTGGCGACCGCCTCACCATGCCCCCCTGCCCCACCATCAACAACCAGGATGGCCACCACAGCCTCATCAGCCGCATCAACCCTACCATCCACCGGTATGTACATAAAATCAAACTAACATCTACTAATAATACCTGAGAGATATTGGGCTACCTCGCCACTACCGCTTACGCTTATTTCATGATGAATATTTCACTCACATTGATTAAATTTAATTGATAACATAAAGTTTTGCTTGTCGTAACTAACAAATTGAAATTGTCAATACTTGCACTGTTTTTGATATACCATTATTAATTAGCACTCGTTTAACAATGAAAATTCATTCGAAATTCATAGTCCCGACACAAATTTACAAATTTTCCGGACACTGATTGAACGTCGAGCTTAGTATGAGAACCATGTTTGAAATTATATTTATTGCATGTCGTCTATGCTTCATTATGAATCTTCTCCTGGCTCGTTCGTGTAAGCACACGAGTAGTTCGTGGTTCTCATACGGGCAGTGTTGTTGTAGGCGGCGGGCGGACCGGCGTGGCGCGGGCCGCGGCCGCCGCAGGATCTATCGCCCGCCGCGCCTTCGCCCGTGAGTCATGCACTAATGCACATTGCACTTAATAAATATTTCATCATAGCCATTATATTCCTTATATATATGTTTATGTATGTCAAACCAAAATATTGCTAGCGAACTTTATTCATCTAACCAGTAATATTGTCTTAAACATTGTGATGGAACATGGATTCTACAAGGATTCAATTTTTGAGCGTGTTTTAGAACCAGTTCAATAATAAAGCCATATGTTTTCAGGGGGCGACATCTGGTGTCGGACAAATTAAACGAGAATTGACTTTCCCTCCGGAGTGTGTGGAAGCGACGGTGCCCGCGCCTGAAAAAAGACGCAGACTGACAAAGGGTGACGTCGCCCCGGTGGACGCGTGGCGAATCATGATGGCGCTCAAGTCCGGTCTCCTCGCAGAGACCTGCTGGGCGCTAGACATCCTCAATATTCTACTGTTTGACGACACCTGCATTGGCTTCTTCGGTCTTCAGCATCTGCCTGGTTTGCTCGATTTGCTGTTGGAGCACTTCCAGCGGAGTCTCGCCGACGTGTTCGACGCGCCCGCCACGGCTCCCGAGCCATGGTACGCGCCGCCGGTGGTCCAAGAATCAATTGCGCCGCCACCCCGACGAATCGAGCCTCCCGACCCCGCAGATCGAGTGAAGGTTACCACGGGCGAGAACTACACGCTGCAGTCTCGTCGTCGCGTGCCCGTCACTTTCGTCACTAAGCTGGACGACGACGCGCTCTTTGCGCCCGAGGATCCCGAAACCAACGACGACGTCGAGGACGTGATAGAGCCTTGGCAAACCGACACGGTCAGTAGATTCGACCACGTCATGCCCTGTTTCCGTGCCGAGTTCGTACACCTGCCGTTCGCACGGGTTCTGCCAGGCGAGCGAGCACCTTCGCCCCCCGCGCCTCCGGCGTCGCCCCACTCGGACGGACCCAGCGATACGCTCGCCCTTCCCGACACGGCCGACCCGCCCCCCTCCGAACCGCCGTCTACGGCGACGGATGATGGTGACAACTTGGAGGCGGAACCGATGGACATAGAACCCGAAAGAAAACCGGCTTTACAAATTCGAGATTCTGCCGGAGTGCTCAAAAGACGACGTTTGGAGGACTACGAAGACGAATGCTACACGCGCGACGAGCCTAGCCTAAATCTAATCAACGAAACGCGGGACGCCCTCGCCAAGCGGTGTATAGCGTTATCCAACATTCTCCGCGGGCTGACTTTCGTGCCCGGCAACGAGGCGGAATTCTCGAGGTCGAGCGCTTTCTTAGCTCTCGCTGGGAAGCTACTGCTGCTACACCACGAACACGCGCCTCGGGCGGCCCGGGCCAAGGCCTACGAGCGTGCCGCCAGAGACGAGGTGGACGCGGATGCGTGCTGCTCCAGCCTGAAGGGCGAGAGCGAGTGGTGGTGGGACACGTTGGCGCAACTACGGGAGGACGCGCTGGTCTGCTGTGCCAACATCGCCGGCAGCGTAGAGCTATCCGGTCAATCGGAAGCCGTGGCGAGGCCGCTTCTGGATGGCCTCCTTCACTGGAGCGTGTGTCCCGCGGCCGTCGCCGGCGACGCCCCGCCTACGGCCTCCCCGGCGTCGCCCTTGTCTCCTAGAAGATTAGCCCTAGAAGCACTTTGTAAATTGTGTGTGACGGATGCGAACGTGGATCTCGTTCTGGCGACGCCCCCGCGAGGGCGTATCGCCGCATTGTGTGCGGGGCTGGCACGGGACCTGTGCCGGCCCGAGCGGCCCGTTGTACGGGAGTTCGCGGTGAATCTGCTGCATTACCTGGCGGGGGCGGGCGGTGCCGCGGCCCGCGAGGTGGCTACACATGCGCCCGCCGTGGCGCAGTTGGTCGCCTTTATCGAGAGGGCAGAGCAGACGGCTCTCGGCGTCGCTAACCAACACGGCGTGGCGGCGCTTCGCGACAACCCCGACGCTATGGGTACCTCCCTGGACATGTTGAGGCGAGCGGCCGCCACGCTGCTGCGTCTGGCGGAGCACCCCGAAAATAGGCCGCTGATCCGCCGCCACGAGAGGAGACTGCTGTCGCTGGTGATGAGCCAGATCTTAGACCAGAAGGTCGCGCACGAGCTGGCCGGGGTGCTGTACCACTGTAGCCAACAAAAGTGTGACGAACCGCAAGAAGAGTGAGTGAACAGTGCCGTGAGTGAGAGGCGAGTGGCGGCGGGCGGCGGCGTACCGATGGGTACGTGTACATATAGCGATAGCGCCCCGCCCGCCCTGCGCGCCTAGCGTGTACAATCTGAATTTCGTTATTTATGTCCACGATGATTTATTTACAAGAATGTCAATGTGCTATAATCGATTTCTATTGTTCGATTGAAAAACAGATGTATTATAACTCGTAATTTTGATTTTTATAATAAAATGGGACTTGAATCTGTTGATTGGTTTTATGATGGAGATTTTATACCGAATACCTCTAGAGTAGGTTTGGAGCGAGGAGCTTATGTGGGCGATAAGTTTTAGTTAAGTTTAATGTGAATTATTACAATAATCTATAATATATTGAAATTGAATCTGATTTTATTTTCTTTTCGAATTGGCTCTTGATTCCATACAACACCTAGTATTCAAATATTACGCATTATTTAATTAAAAAATGCAAAAACATGATTTCATTCTGCTATCTTTAAAAATATTTTAACGATATACATAACAATTGGTACTTGGAGACACTTTTAAACAAAAGATTTTTATTTATCAATAAATTTACACGTACTGTAACAGGTATTTTTTTAGATGTCTTCCCCTATTGTTCACCATTGTTTTAACAATTATAATCTATATAATTATTGGTAGAACTTTAGTAATGACTGCATAGAAATCTGGCAGTTATTATAGTTTTCTTTGAAATGTGACAGTTCTTTATTCAACTTTTTCAGTCATTTTATTTCTAGTAGTGTTTTTGGATAACAATTTTGCTAAATTCTAATTTATACATTTATTGTGATAAATTATTTTTTATTATGTAAATTCAAATGTCCATCGATCTAAATAAAGTTATACGATGGAGTGTCAGTCAAGCGATAGTAAGAAATTATTTAAAGTATTCGATGCAGCTAAACGCAAGAGGGCAAGAAAAAAGCATGATGGCTACGAAGATAGCAATTCGGTAGCGACCGACGAATCTGTTGGAGTAAGTATGAGTATGAGCAGAATCTGTCCTTCAAAGTTAATATTAAACTATTTAAATAATATGCAATATAGGTACCTTTGCAGTCAATTAATTTGAAATTAGTAAGGAAATCTTAGGAATATAAGTAGATATTGTAGTATTATTGAAATTCAGGTATGTCACGGAAATGGTCGACGAGGTACCTCCGCCAAGACTAGCTTGCAAGATATTCCTGCTAAAGGAATAGATCAGGAAGTAGCACCTACAAAGAGGTTATTAGTTTTAAACTAAAGTTTTATCCTAGTTGAATTAAGGTAGCTTTTTCGCTAAAGAGAGGAGATTGAGAATACCTTCGAACTTAAAAGTAAAAAATGTATTTATTACATAAGACTTATGACTGAGTAAATAAAGAAGTGTACCTTATTAAACATTAACATGATATAAGTATTTGTTCTATTTTGATATTGTCATATGAAAAAATTTTTAGCTAATATTAACAGGAATATCTGTAATAGTACCGTATTATTATTATGTATTTTGTTATATTTCCCAAAAAATAACCAAATAATTCCGGCATATGACAGCAGTCCATCAGTATCGCAATCCCAAGTCGGAGATCGCCGTCCAAGGTCGCCTCGAAGACAACGGAGATCCATGTAAGACCTTATGTGATAATTAAACATACAGAAGTAACATTTAATATGGACTTAATAGGTAGATTAAGAATAAAAAGAAATAGGTAAGTATTGTTATAAAGTTTCTAGGTACTATCTATCGAAACGTCGTACTATGAATAAATGACAGTATGTTGAGGAATTGATATCAGTGCATATATCAGGCATTTATATAACATTAGACACTTTCAGGGGGTCTAGTCAAGACAGCGTAACAGTAGTGTATGTAGAAAGTCGAAAACTAAATTTGTATGAAAATAGACAGCTAGTGTCGACAGTTGGTACCAACTACTAGCTGTCATTTTCATACAAATTTAGTTTTCGACTTTCTACATACACTACTGTTAAGCCATCTTGACTAGACCCCCAGGATTTTATTTCTTAGTAACATTAGGCAATTATCTAAATAATTATCATCGAAAAACGAGTAGTTCTCTGTTATTAAAAACGTAAATGCGTTTCATTTTAATTTACTATTTTTTTTAAACTAAACCATACAAGTTTACATTACATAGTACTGAATCTACTGTATATGTTACAAACTCTTGTATCTAAGATGTTTAACGATTTACGTAAACATAAATGTAATATTTTTATATACATATCTATAAAATATGTATGTACAAGATAAAAATAAATACGAGCAAGTAGATTATGTTCGAGATACGGAATCAAGCAAGTTTTACGCCATTGTGTACTACAATATAGATATAACGCAGTATTTTTTACCAATATAGTTCAACCAAAGACTAATGAGACCAAACTTCAAGGTATATATCCATGTTTTTTATATCTAATGATGATTGCTTAAGTACTGAACGAATATACCTAGACGCTTTTTCAGGCGTGACGGAGTATCACTTGCCTTGAAAGCTGGACTTGTGTCAACTCCTCGATCGATGTCTCCGCCCCAGGTATATTTATATATCATAATTATCTAATATTGATAAAAACCTTCTCGACGGTGTTGGTAAAATTATATCGACCAGGAACTTTGATATCTTGCCCTATTGAAGAAGTTACTCCTACTTTATAATTGCTCTTATTGGTAATATAAAATATATTTTTAGGATGCAGATGATGTCATCGATCCAATTCCTAAAGATCAAGATTCTTTTATTTATGCCTTTTTAGAAGAAGCCATCAAACGTGATAAGAAAAAGTGAGGTTTTATTTTAATAGTATCGCCTGTTTATTTGTTTATCTTTCTATAATAATTGATGTAGATTCTTTATTGCATATTTTACGACGGTTTAGAGCAGTGTTGCCCAACCTGGGGCCCATGCCGCACAGGGGGGCAATTTGATTGTTAAGCGGGGCTATTATAAAATTTAGTAATCTTATTTGAAATTCCAATTGCAATTTCTCATGTTTTCAAAATTCACTGTTTCGTTAAGAATTTCCACTTAATTTCTTCCTAAAACCTATCCCTTTATATTAAAATTATGCACGTTATATGGGGGGCATAACATTTTTAGAAAGGCGGCCAAGATGGGGTACAGCACAGAAAAGCTTGGGAAACACTAATTTTTAGGAGTTTGTACGGGGTAATTCCTTTTTTTATCATCGTTACGAATATAAAAGCCATACAGTTGGCGTCATTAAATTTTCAGCAAATTTATATTAAGCTTATTCAGCATAATTAACATATTTGAATTCGAACAATGTATATCTAATTAAAATCTAATCCTTACTTAGATATTAAGTTGACGAACATGAAGTACACAATTACATATGTTCTCGTTTGAAATACTTAAAAATATGTCACGTTAAGAATTTATAAAATATCAGGCAGCGCCACGCCAAGAAGCACGAGCATCGTAGTAGTCGCGATAGGGATTGTTCAGCTTCGAGGGAACGCCATCATCATCATAAATATCGGGACGACTATAAAGGAAGGGATAAGTAAGTAATTTATAACGATATCAGTTAGTAATTGTGTATAAACAATGCGTTCGTTTACTGTAAAGAATGCCTTTGAAAGACAAAAGGTTTCTTACCTTCCCTAATATGAATTAATATCATAAAAAAGTACAAGTGTTCTCTCTTGTCGTTTATGCGTTTGCAATCTATAATATGGTAAATTATAAAATGTGCGTCGTATAGAAAGTTCCTTTGAAACGTTTATCTTTCAAACAGGGTAAAAGAAAAACCTCGCGCACCGCCCGTCGACCAAGGTGTTCTTCTCGAAACATTCGCCAAACTGTGTGCTCAAATGTCTGAAAAGACGGCGAATTACGATAGCAAGCAAATAGTTAGTAACAATATACTTTGTTTTATGTTGACCCCAGCATATACCTAAATACGTAAATCTGATACTGTATAATATATTGCCTAACATTTTCTGTCTTCATCATTTAATTTCGAACTGCAGGCTCGAACACAAAGTCACAAATCACTTCAATGTGAAGTGGTTTCACGAAAAGATTCATACAACGTTGAACATCGACCAGTGCGGCTCAGCCGCGAGCAATCCAGAGATGTCTCACCTGCCTACACTCGAAGCTATGAAAAGTTCCGCCCTAAAGGTCAAAGCCGTGAAAATATCCCCACAGATCGTAAAGATAGATGTGTTTGCTGTGTCAAAGACAAAGAACGCTATTCAAGTAAACTTGACGTAAGCAGGAAAATTAACGATGAGTATCCACCTGAGCGGGTGCAAACTAGAATATTTGATGATGAATATTACAAATCACGGCGTAGAGATTACAAGGATTACGAAGAAAGGGATAGGGATACGGGATCCCGTTATTACGAAGACAGGAAACGGTATTGTGAACAAAAAACCAGTAGAAGTTTTGAAGTACACAATGTTCACGACGATGATAAATATAGGCGTTCTGTTAGAAGTGAAGGAATGAAGGATAAAGATTACGATGACTTCAAACGGAGATTCAATGAACGACAGATTAAAGATAGATACTATGATGAAAGAGATAAGAGTTTCTCTCATGTTCCAAAGGAAAGACGTTCGAGACGGAATATAGAAAGATTTGAAAGGAGTTCTGTTGCGTCAAAAGATGAGAATTACAAGGACCGAGAGAGATATTCAGAGAGAGAAAGAGATTCAGGCCTAAGTGTGGCGGATGGCGAGACTAGTACAATAAGTGGAAGGAGTAATTATTTGAGAGTTGTCAAGGTATGACCTTATTTTTTTATTAAACCTAAGAAGTCCGTATTACGAAGAGATTGTGAAACTTGATCTTGACTCCTGCCGTTTTGTCTTTTAGCAAGAGATATCAGAGCAAAGGGAGGCAATGGATAAAATGATGCGACTTTGGAAAGAGCTGATGCGGTGCTTCAAAGGCGCTTCACAAACACCATGTCGTGACAAAGACCAGGTAAATTATTTAAAGCGGTCGGTTTTAAATTTATCACTATGAGTACTAATAATAACAGATTTTGGCTAAATTTTAAATTAACTATTTTAAGCTACTACAGTATAAAATCAATTCAAACTAAACATGTATAATATAGAAAAAAGTCGGCAACGCACTTGCGCCTCGTATTGAGTATACGAGAGGCGGTATGATTTAACATCTGGCGTCATGCCCGTTTGCCTCATTTTATTTAAAAAAAATTGCTTCGACGAGGTTTGAAGCGATATATTCTATTACAATAAGGGCCTGTTTCACAATGTATGGATAAAGTACCAAATAGCTATTGCAACACATAAATTATTCGGAAGATAAAAATTCCGAATAAGATACTTTGCATTTCATGACAAATAGCGATATCTGACAGTCGTGAAACGCAAACATACTGTTTATCCTACCAATAAGTAATAAATAGCTTATATGGAACTTATCCGGACATTGTGAAACAGGCCCTAAATATATTGTATTCATTTAGTTTTTTAGAAATTCAGGAAGTAATCGTTTTTATCTGTTGCAAATGCAGTATAAAGGAATAATAATTACAGCAAGAGTCAGCTGAACACATGCAAGAATCTGCAGCAGCCCAACTTCGTCTATGGCGTGAATGTATGCGGCGCTACGAAACTGTCGCGAGGGATGTAGGGGACACGGACGCCCGGCTCATGGTAAGATTTTTGTGGTATATGATATCTTTATGTAATTAAAATATAGTAACCAGCTTATATTAGATAGATTATTGAAAACTATATAAGCTTAAGGCCCCCCGTAATTTTAATAATATTTTGCTGACAATAATTCATTACATGACTACTAACTGAACTAGCTAGGTGTGTGGAACGAAAGTTTATTACCCGAAGTTGTTATGCTGTTTTGCTGTTTATTAGTGTTTTATAAGACTTGGGTCAAATTGAATAAATTAGTATCCTAAATCTCTATAGGTTAGCGTAGTATAAGCTAAAATTTGTACTGTTATATCAAAAAATACAAGTCAACTGACAAAAACTTATTTATATAATATTTTTTCATTTACTGTTTGTTATTTATAAGTGGTTGTCTGGAAGAGATCGCTCGAAAGCGATAAGGCCGCCAGTTGCTCTCCTTTTCATTTAACTTAAAATAAATAAATAAAGGTTCTCGATACTTTTCCTTCCTGGAACAGATTGCTTTTTACGGATTCGCACACTCGTTTCACTTTTTTTGTGAATGTGTTCATAAGTAATTATAGAGTACTACTATTAAGTTTTACTATACTAACAACATATGGACTTATTAATTGGTCTGAAATAAATGATTTTATATATTTATTTATTTATTAAACAACAGGAGGAAATAAACAAGCAGAGATCTGAAATGACCGAGATGGCCAGTATGTGGCAGGAATGTCTTCAGCGATACCGAGACATGAGCAACGACTTTAACAATCTCAAACAGCAGGTATGAAATTACTAAAATATTGTCTATTTTGTCATACTGTCATATTTCTCTTTGGTTTTGTGATAAAAAATTAATCATAAATGTTCAAAGAAATAGGATGAGATCTGATTTTCTTTCGAAAAGTTCGTTTGTTAATAATATTATCACGTGTTCTTCAAGAAGTCTAGACTTCAGATTGTTGAATTAGCGTCATTATGAATCTCATCTTCCATTATTATTGTGTAACTATAAATAAAAAATTTCCAAAATTATGAAGAAATAAACAAAAGTATTTGTTTTGGCCTAAAGCGATTTTAATACCTTAGAACCGTTTTAATTAAGTATCATTATTTATTATATATCAAACCAACTACGAGTGCCCGTTGATACATTGGCGTACGTACTAGGCCACTTCGAGACTATTGGCTATTTGAATGTGTCCTCTACACATTCAAGCATTAAAATATCCATAGGCGGCCGGTACCGTATTATTTTTTATCATTAAAACCTTTTGAATTTCAGTTGGCAACGTCGGAAAGTCCCACTAGAGCCCCTCAAGCTCCTGTGGTTTGTGCCGAGGGCGAAGGAATTCCTCCCGCGGCGCCCTACCGACTTCCGCCTACTGGATATATACCACCGGTTAGTTAACCGCAACTGCGATACGTCTATATAAGCCAAATGATCTCATCAAAAATATTGTACAGTATTATACAGTTTTTTTAATAATATAGTTAATTATTTGTTGCTTTACATGAAATTATAAATTTACGATACATTTCCCAATATGCAATACAAACCGTTATTTTATGTAAAATATATATGATTCAGATGCCCCCAATGCCCCCGTATATGAACGGATCGCCTCTTCGTCCCCGTGCCTCTGCTCCCCCAGCTTGGTGGTGGGGCGAAGGCCCGCAGCCTGCTCGCCGGCGCTCTTCCCCCGACTCTTGCACATCCAGGGAACGTCGTCACCACCACAAAGATCGAGAGAGGGGTAAGCAAATCAATTCATTAATTGAATTTATTGCCTATTGTGTTTTAGAAAGATTAATTCATAAGAATATTTTTCGCCAAAATACAGGTTTTACAATTTTTTTTCATTGTTATTCCAAAACAATTGAGCAACTTACAGTTATGTTATAAGTAATTAGTATATAGATTATAGGCAAATACTTTCTTTACACAAATTATTATCTACTTGAATATATACTAGATTTATTGAAATATTAATTTAAAAAATATAAATTTAATTTTAGACTCCTCCCGGTACAAAGAAAAATCTAAACCAAGTGGCGCACGGTCAGAGCATCGTCATCGGAAGAGATAAAAGAGCCGATCCCCATGTTTTTACCGAATACTCCAACTATACAGGGAACCGAACGTAAATCAATATAAGAAGACTACAATATAATAACCATTTTAAAGTATTACAATTCACATTAATAAATATTATTATTATAACACATATTTATTATTTATGTAACACTAAGCAGTAAAATCGTTAAATTTTATTGTGTTCGTATTTTTTTTTCAGTTTAGCCACATTTTGTATAAACGTTATGATATAAATTGGATTTGTAAAATGTGATTTATATAATTTGTACTTATATAAAAAATACATAAATTAAAATGGTTTCAATTGTTTTATTATAAAAATAAGTTCCTATAAGACCTTTTATCTGACATATACATTTGTATAGACTCCTAAGCTTGTAGCTAATCAAAACAAGGTATTGTGGAGGAGCGATAGTGTTCCTCAACGCTAAGGTTTAGGTCTAACCACTAACTCACCGGCCTGAAGGTCCAATTGGCTTAGGTCCTGAAGTTATATATGTATTTATATCCTTAGCGGGTATATATTTATTAGAAATATTGCCAACTCAAATGAGAAGCAAAAAAAATATATAAGTAATTAATTTCTAAATATATTAAGGCAGGCTCATCCACATATACAATACGATTTCAACATTCAACATACTTAGAACAATTTCTAGAGTGTAAGGGAAAAATAAATATGTCATTAATACTTAAAACTAAAGCCATCTCAAGGTGGATCTTGCCATGTCTAACATATAATTGCCAGACTTCGAACCGACAGTATAAAAAGAAAAATCAGAACTTGACAAAGGGGCCTACAACGGAGCATACCTATATAGAAATTAAAAAAAAATTAAAACAAAGTTAAAAAGCGTTACTAAATCTACTGATGCCCAAAAGCTCAAATGGAGAATGGCTGGGCATGTAACAAGACTGTCAGATATTTGATGGACCATAAGGGCGACCAGATGGGGAGGACCTATTAGCTCCGCTCATGAATTGGACGGATGATATTACTAAAACTGGAGGTGGACGTAACTCTCCCATGAGAGAGATAATTTAGACGAGGTCGAACATCACCTACGGTAGTTTTCTTGCAAAGTAATTAAGTAATAACTATTCTCACCATAAATACTGTTACATAAAAACTTTTTCATCTTTTTAATTATTTTGAATTCGGAACACGTATATTATTTTTAAAACTTTTTTTTATTTTTGCGCCATTTCAGATAATATATTTTCGTGTTCAATATCTAATTACAATATGGAAATTGGTGTTAAAGGACGAGGATTGCTTGATTGCAGTGATCGTCATGCACATAGTGGGTACCTATGGAGCCGTCAGGCATATTCCAAACACTTCAAAAGCTTGGTTGAGCCGTATGTTCGTATACCGCACTCAACAGATACAACAACACTTTGTCTGTCGAAGACCAGAAAAAGTCGAGACGACCGCGTGCTATTAGAAGTATAAAGGCTGTTAATGCTGTTAACGCCAGAATTCGTCAAATTCCTCATTAGGAAAAAATCCTAACGCAAGGAATGAAGATTCCCGCATTCGCGTATTATAAAACAAGACCTGAAGTTTATCGTCGATATTACGGACATAACCTACATCAAACCTTACAATAATTAATCAATTCTTAGATTTTGGATTAGATGTGTCATAGGGATGTAGTAAGGGCCGTTTAGATTTTTTATGTCTTTTCAGTATCTGTAAAATATATTTATTTATTAGTGAATAAATGTAGTGACATTTTTTACTTAATTTAATATTTGAAGTAAAGGTAATGAAAAAGATAAGTTATTTACCATATTTTATTAAAATCTTCAACAGACATTTTGATACAATAACCGTATAAATTTGTCGTTTTATCAAGAAAATGACAAAATAGTACAATTTTTTGAATGTGTACAGACTAAGGATAACTCAAATCTCATATTCAACGCTTCTTCCGTCAGAACCTGTTTTGATATATTTCTTTGTTTCTTAATGCAATTACAATCAAAACGTAATAAGGCATATAAGCTGTACGTGACGAACTTCTAGATAGCTAACACTAGCGTTGAGTTTGAAATTTCAATTTGTATATAAAGTTTTATTAGTCATTCAGTATGCCCAAAGCTGGTCGGGCATGAAGACTTAAGATTGAAATTATATTTACAACAGGCTTAAATATAACACATGAACATTAATAACAAAAAGACGCACACAATTTGGTACTTAAAATACAATTCTAGAACTTATTAAAAAGACATAAAACCCTTCGATTTGGGAACATTTAAATATACTTGGCATAGAGAAAGTGTAAAGAAAACGTGCAAAATTATCTTTTTAATTTAGGCTTTCTTATTTTAATAAGTGGTTCCTGCTGATGCCTAGTAAGTGTCGTATAGATGGGATATCTCACTCTGGTGCTAAAGAAAACCGCCTCAAATCAACGTAGAAAATTATAACTAATTAGTTATAAATATGTTATTTGAGATTAGTTGTTAGAATTATAATAGGATTTAGTTCTGGCCTGACGGAGCAAGATTGTCTAGTTGATCCAGAATTAAGGAGACAATCTTACTCCGACTCCTGGTGTTGAATGACCGCTAAGGTCTAACTTAATCTCTTGCAGCAGGGAGTTTTTAACCTTACTTTCGTCAATGGCATTAGATCAACTGAGCCATAATGTGATTTTTACAATTCACATTTTTTCTGCTTTTCTCGCTAACAGTGCATGTGTGGAATCGTACTTAAAAGTTCTTACACGCCATCAGATTGAGCACCCATAATAAAAATTATCTATTTTTTACGTCAAATATTTGATTTTTAAAGGGACTAGATACATACAGTTTTAATCACGAACACGATTAAATATTAAATTCGAAGAAGCATCTTCAAGATGAGTCGATTTATATTGGGAAGGATTACAAAGGCACATATCCAATTCATTCAATATTCTTAAATATTATAATTGATGAGGCTGGAGTTATTTCAGTTTATTTATATCCATCGATGGCCAGACATATTTTTCTCAAAATTTGTCTAACAAAATTATAAGACCTGTTGTTTTCGATAAGTTTTCAGTATACTCCAGGTCTTGCCACCAGGTCTCATATATGTTAGCACTTTTTGTCCGACGGATTTACAAGGACATTTTTACTTAAAACCGAGCACTTAGCTAAATTTTTGACTAACAAGTTTTATTTTCAAGGTAACTCATTTGTCTACCGACTTCGGTTTGACTGTATATACAAGAGAATACAAACTAAACTTATTGTAAACTATTTAATAAATAAAGATCATAATTATTAGCCACGTTTCACTTCGCTGTCTTCTGTGACGTCAGCACCGTTTTGGGATCAGTAAACCTGGAAACAAAGTTATATTATATACATATAATAATATGTAAGGAAAATGTAATAATGTTGTCAATTCTTTCTCAGTGGTTAAGATTTAATGAAAATGGGACCTTAAATGAAATATGCTAAACATTTAAGAAGCTTTTCACACCGGTATTAATTTACTTCTAATAGATCCTGACTTCAGTGCTACGGAATTTGAGAGAACAACATCGAAATTGCTTACAACACGTTGGGATATTTATCGCTATTGGAAAATATTCTTTATTCGGAATGAGATCTAAATTGCAAACGAAATAACGTATAAATTTAATCGATTTGTAGAACCATGCAAATCGGATTCGATAAGGAAATAAATGCTTCAGTTTGGAAAACATCGAAGGCTGATCACCTGACTAAAGAAAAGTCTCCTCGAAGGTCACGCGACTTCACAAAACAATGAGGTGAGAAAGTTTAAAATAAAAAGCGATCGAATAGACAATAGTGAACATTTCACGCTAATTAATCCACAATCAATAAATCAAAGTAAAAGTGTATATAAATCTTAATGTGACACAAAATTGAATGTTGTTAAAACTCATTTTACGTCTATTAAAATCTTATTTTATTTAAGGTCGTTGTCGCTAGGAACCCCTGAATCCAAATCAAAAGAGTCAAGTCAAATGTCAAAAATCATTTATTCATATAGGTAACATAATGTACACTTATGAACGTCAAAAATAAGAAATATACATTAAATGAATCTAATTTTACATTTACTGCCAGTTCTCAAATCAAGGGCGTAGAACGGAAGAGAAGAACTGGCAATAAACTCTCCGCCACTCTTTTTGTAAGGAACTGCAACCATTACACCATGTTCCATATGACATCTTGAGTAATAAATTAAATTAAAAACAAAGATTTGTCCTCTATCAGCACATACACGAATTCAAGTTCGACCAGTCACCACAAGTAGCATCCGTTCACGAGTATGACGCAAGGCCAGCCATCGGCCCCCTCGCCATATTTTAGGGAGAGAGACAACCCGACGCATGGACGCCGCCACAAGCAATGACATTTAAGTGAGCATGACGATCCTTGAAATGTGGACTTGGCTACACAAGAAAATAGTAATAATACTAATTATACTGAAATATTTTGATACCAAATAAATCTTCAGGAAATAAACTTAACCTAAAATTGACTTGTAGACTTTGGTATATGTCAGGTCGTTACTTGGTAATATTAGAAGGGAGAAAGTTCTTATATCTAAATATAAGTGCATCATACAGTGGTGTCATACGTACACACATGAAACCAGTTTACGTTTGAGCTAAGCCTACAATAATGTTTACAGTGATATATTTTTTATTTTATGCAATCGTCTCTACCTTAACACCATAGGCCATTTCGTATCCGCCTTTACTCTGCATCTGGTTCTGAATTGAGTGAAGTAATGATGACGGCATGTCTACATCTGTTGAGCCTGAAATGATAATATTATTTGTTAATAATTTATATAACTGTCTTAAAGAGATGAAAGAACAGTTATATTTATGTTCTGTCACGACTTCTGATAACCAAATTATACTTGTTAAGATAACCAATAAATAAAATACCAAGCATCGATACATAATAGGTATAAGTAGAAAATTAAAACACATTTAAAAAGTTTGGTCCCATTAGCAGTAACTGTAATGCAGAAGTTCCTCTCTATATTACGATATTTTTTTTTATAGAATAGGGGGCTAACGGGCAGGAGGCTCACTCATGTGTGAGTGATACCGTTGCCCATGGACACTCTTAATGCCAGAGAGCTCGCGAGTGCGTTGCTGGCCTTTTCAGAATTGGTACGCTCTTTTCTGGAAGGACGAAAAGGAAGTGGAATTGGTTCGGAAATACTTCAGTGGCAGCTGGTTCCACAAAGTGGTGGTACGCGGCAAAAACTGCTTTGAAAAACGCGAAGTTATGGAACGGCGGACGTGGAGATGATACGGGTGGAATTTCGTATTCTGCCTCGACGTTACTTATTCGTTGAGCGAGGAAAAAAATAGGTAAAAATTTGTTTTTTAACTCTGATCCTGTATTATAAGAATTTTGTTTCTTGTCTACAGTTGTACTTTTATTACTAGTATAATGTTCCACTAGTTTGTAAGCTAGCCTAATAATTGTTATTAGTATGTAGTAAGTTTGTTGTGTAAATGAATGTTATTATATAACAATGTTGATTCATAATATTTTGTTCTCAATATCAATAAGAAATAAATATTTAAAGAAAAACACTTTTTTACGGATTATAGTTATGTATTATTGTATTTAAACTTATAATTATTTAGACATCATTTTAAATTTAAACCGACGTTTCGCGTGCTTTACAGCGTGCGTGGTCACGGTGACTGAAGACAAAGGTGTTAAATGTCAAAAAGTATTACAGCTGTAGAAAATGTTGTGTTATCTGTATTTATTTCCCCGGAGTTGGTAAATCTCAAAATAAACAATCCGCGAAAATGGAGGACACCGTGAGCAATTTCTGCAAAAACCCTACATCTTTTAGTCGATACCAACTCCGGGGAAATAAATACAGATAACACAACATTTTCTACAGCTGTAATACTTTTTGACATGCAATGTTTTAAAATAATTCATAAATTTGAGTTATTAGTCCAGATTGACTATGCCCTTGGATATCAATAATATTTTAACAACACGAGATAACACAAATCTCATATTTCATTCTTTATACACATTGAGATCAACCTTTATTAAACATAATATGAATATAGATACCCGGATATATGTATCTGCTAAGAGTTACCCATGGGGTTCATGCCCAAAATGATACACACACAATTTTATATTCGTTTTTGGGAAACTAATACAACTCCAATACATTTAAAAAACAACCTTCCAACTCGAGACAATTATATTCTAGTTTCATAGGAATCGAACATAGTAAGTTTTCAAGTCATCGAAAACATTCGAGCAATAATATAAAAGATTGTTAATTTAAATGTTCTGAAAAGTTTTTGATAATGGTAAAAGCAAAATTGCTAATATAATCTGAAACTGCCTTGACCTTCGTACGTAAAATTTATTTAATAACATAATGGGACCACACCTTGATTGCTTTCTAAACGCCCCATTTTAATTTTTTACGTGTAGACTGAACTGGCTGTAGAATGAGAGAGCGTCTTAAAGTTACAAGGCTTTCTTGGAGACTAGTATCTGACAACAATGTTTAATTTTAGTTACCAAGGTGTAGGAATTTGGTTAGAAGTTTTTTATGGATTTTAATTCATGATCAGCCGTATGTGCCTGATAAAAGTCTAGTTTTTGTTTTAAAACATGCCGGTTCCCCGCTATGTTTTAAATCCTGAGAAGTCACGAGAGATACATCGAGATTTCATTGTGAAAGAAAATCTCATGAGTGTATATCCGGGATTCAAATACACGATCTCTAGAATGAAAATCGCACTCTTATTACTAAGAACAGAGCACAATTATTAATTAATTTACCTTGAACATAAAATATATATAATGTGTGTATTTTACATTTCTCTTTGTAAGCCACATAAAAATCTCAAAAGAGGGGGTTTAATTTGAATGATGAAAATGGTCATATTTCAATTCAAAATTTATTAAATAAAAAAAAGGATATTTGTTTTATTTTGGATACAACTTACTTATTCTTTTCTAACACCATTACATTACACCAATGATACCAGATTTGTGACTTTTAATTAATTAAACGTAGCATCTTTTACTTGCGTTGCCTGTTTTAACCTTCCATGTTTGTATTTATTACCAACTTAGCAAATTCAATGAAACATTTGAAATGATGCTAGTAAGCAGGGTCACGCCGTGTTCGTGCAAAAAAACGATCATGAGTCACGACTCAAGACGGAAAACAAACACTAAACAACGAAAATAATTTAAAAATAAAAAACTTATTCATGACGTTATTATAAACACATCAGGGCGACCTTGTTTCTTTCACGATTTCATAGTCTTTAAGTCTTAACTGTGTATGTTTACTGATCATCACAAATTCATGAATTCAAATTTACAAACAAGTTTGAACATGTTGTATGTGTACGGCTGGCTTTAAGGACAAGAATACTATAATACGGATTCTATTAAGAATTATAACATAAATGGTAATAGGTAATTTATATAAATATGTTTAGACGGAATAGTAGTTAACAGATATGTACACAGTATACATATATGAATACATATGTATACATATAGAAAAAGTATAAGTATGCGTACACAAAAAAATAAATTAGACAAATGTCACTGTCAAATTTTGGTGGTCTAGAAGAGTTGCGTAATGTATGGAACCATCACATCTCATGTAAGTATTATAAAGTAGTATTTTTAGTAGTTAGTATTTTTATTTTTACTAATACTTAGGTAAAAAACTGATTTATAGAGATATTTTATAGAAAAGTTGTTAAATAAAACATTGTCTTTAATTTATGCCCGGTTATTTGCTTGTATGCACAACACCCAATGACTAAACCTTGTTTGGATATTGTTTTCGCGGTTGTATTGGCAATTCCGTCTTTACAAAGACAAACGTTAACAAGATAGTTTCATTTTTACTTTGAATTCCTATGACGTCTATTGATGTTTTGTAAGCCTGTCTTGTCTGTAATAATTTATAAATAAACATAGATTATGTAGATTATGAGCGTAAGCCGTGTTGATTTTAATTGGCCTCAATTAATTAGTTTAATTCGTAAACGCTTAGGTAATTACTCGGTATGTGTCAATTTAATTCTCGTGCTTACCATCATATACTACATTTTGATTAAATCTTTTAAGTAAATTGTTAATGCGACAAAATTGGTTGTTAAGTAAAAATTAAAAAAAAATAAAAATAAATCAGTGGCGCTACAACCTGTTTAGGTCTTGGCCTCGGATTTCTGAATCTGTTTCACGATAATTTTTAAATCTAATTGGCAAGAAGGTGATCAGCCTCCAGTGCCTGACACACGCCGTCAACTTTTTGGGTCTAAGAAATGTCGGTTTCCTCACGATGTTTTTCTTCACCGTTCGAGTAAATGTTAAATGCGCACATAGAAAGAAAGTCCATTGGTGCACAGCCGGGGATCGAACCTACGACCTCTGGTATAAGAGTCGCATGCTGAAGCCACTAGGCCAACACTGCTCTCATTCACAAGTAAAAATTAAATCTTAAAAATTCGTTATATATATTAGAGAACGATATCAAAAGAATACTTTTGTTCATATATTATTTGTATATACGTACATATATATGTATTATTACGCGTCCAAAAATAATGCACACTTTACGAATTAGACGAATAAAGAACAATAGTTAAAACGTCACTATAATCAGTGGGTATTTTAAGCTAGATTGAATGGTTAACAAAAACAGACGAATGCCGACTATATTGTACCTACTGGGTGCGTCACCCGGGCAAAGAACTTTAGTTTATTTTGAACATCACATACTCAGAAATAATTAATGCGTGGCGTAGATACTTAAACAAGGCAAGTAAGGGTTTTTAAAGTCTAAAATCAATTTCTATCAAACTGTGTTTGAGCCGTAATTAACAGCATTAAAGCAGCGTACCTACATGATTTATTTTATAAATTAAGTTTTTAAGGTAAATGTAATTTTAACTGTGATTTGCCTGACCATACCATAATAGGTAATATGGCAGATATAAGATTAATAAGAACGTCATAGAATGCAAAGCAATTTATAAAGAAAGATATCGTCGTCAATTTTACACAGCACATATGTACTCGATGAACAGGGCTTCTTGTTCTGAGTATGTACTGTATTCAGTATAATTTGTCTCAGCACAAGTATGTATCATTTGAATTTTAATGCCAACTTCTTGATATGATTATGTTGTGAGTTTCAAAATTCATTTGTTTGAGTCGTATTGGAGGCATGTTTTATTTATTTTACATGTTTAGTAAATAAACAAGCAGTTTTCCTGTAATTAAATCATGACTCGTTGACGTTTTATTGAAGTTTTATTTATAGAATTAATAAATGTCGAAATGTATTTTATGAATGGAATTTTAGCTAAAGTTGTACTTCAAGAAAAAATCCCGTCGGCCTTCACAAAATACAGCTACAACAAAACGTAAATAGTATTTAACTTCTTAGGTTCGCTCACTTGAGTTCGCAGAACCAACCATATATTGTATATGTATTTATGTCAAAATTGTGCTAGTGACTAGTACCTTGGAGAACTAGAGAGCGCTTTCTACTGGATTTACCAATACTATAAACTAAGTTTTATATACTTTTGTATCCGATATCTATCTAATCTATTATTTATTCTTTAATTGCTATATAAACTAAGTCAATTTTTTATGTTGCGGCAAATAAAGAAAATGATATTTTAAACAGTATTTAATTATATAGATTCGTCATCCCAGTCAGCTGTTTATTTATTTATTGTGTGTCCGAACACAATAGCAAATAAAACTTCAAGAGACTGATACCTCATTATAGAAAACATCTAATATTATAATATAGTATTCTACTTTTTATAAACATTTTCCATGAATGCATTCCACGTCAGAGCAGACGTAAACCATTTTGTGCCATATAAGGAAACGAACTGACTACCATTACCGAAATGGGAACGAGTAAGTACGGCGCATACAAATGAGTTTTTGATTTTATATAACCTCTGTGGATGGTTCAAATGGCTGTTTTTATGTGGATCACATAACATAATTACATAACTAGTTTATACGACGATGTATTCTGTATATGTAGATGTTCGAACTAACACCTGCAGATGAGTTTCATCATCAAGGCAGAATACAAAACATAATTTAAAAAAAAATATGTGTCTGTGTCCGTCCGCCGTCGTTCCACAGCTGAGCGTTAAGGCAATTTTTTGTCCGCGCACCACCACTATGTGGAACCACTGAAGTATTTCCAAACCAATTCGACTTTGAGTCCTTCAAGAAAAGAGCCTTCTGGTAATGTAAGTGTCCATGGCCGGTATCACTTAACATACACAAAAAAAAGTATAGTTTTAATATAAATTTATTTGTCCCTGAATATGACGAACATGTGAATCTATGTTTTCGAAAAGAATGAAAATAACTATTAATTATACATTTTTATCAACTAGTGACGTCAAGAGTAAACGTAACCCTCCAAAGTTTAAACACGTCCGATGAATAGGTATTGTTTAGGTTAGCAGATGAGTGCAAACCAACCCATAACAAGAGCCTTCAAAAATCCCACTAACCCACGGTGGCTAAGCTTACCTTAGATGAATACTGACTACTGTATTGTCCGCAAAAGGTAATGATGCAGTTTTTTTCCAGTTCCCGGAGATGGCATATAATATATATATATATATGTAATTAGAAATCGTTTTGTGTGAAGAGTTACCAAGTACTCTCATCGTAAAAGGACATAATTAAGGATATTTTTTATATGTACAAACTGTGCTTTTTATGTCGCTAGTCTTAATACGATAAAAAAATAAACAAGTTATTCATAGGAGTCGTGTAGAACCTGAGTCGTGAACAGTATAGATCAATAAAAAAATCAGTGGCGTTACAACCTCTACAGGTCTGGCTGGGGCTTAGATTTCTATATCTTTCCCTTCTTTATTTGTCTATTTCATTCTCCGTTTGTGCGAATGTTAAATGTGCACATAATATAAAGAAAAGCCATTGGTGCACAGACGGAGATCGAACCTTCAGAGCGAACGACTTCAGAGATGAGAATTGCACGGTGTAGCCACTATGCAGTAGGGTATATCACTGGCGTCATATTTACTTTTATTTTAAGGAATGTTATATAAAAAGGTCTATGTATTGGAAAAAGTCAATTGAATTTTTGTTATATAATCTTGCTTATTACTTAGTATACTTTTAAAAAACATGTTCAAATAAATACGATATTTACTTTTCTTACTATTCTATATATTATAACAAATAATACCGCGGTCATTTACATCAACTTGAAGGTTATTCGTTCATAATCAACTGACAGTTTTATCGATACCACAATCATTGGATCGGATTAACGCTACACTTTTCAAGAACCACTTGAAAGAGTTTTAGTGACGTGATAAAATTATCGACAAAGCTGTGTGTGATGTCCTTATTTTTAATGCGAAGGATCATGGCGGACAGGCAGATAGAATAATCTAAAATGCGTAAATTATTTGACATTTGATAGTCAAATTTTCCCGCTTTGGCATCGCGTTTTGTTTACTCTGCGACAAACTACTTTTATAGATATCGCGGGGAGTGAATCAAGTACATATCAGTAATACATTTTTTTATAGAATAGGGGACAAACGGACAGGAGGCTCACCTGATGCTAAGTGATACCGCCGCCTATGGACACTCTCAATGCCAGAGGGCTCGCGAGTGCGTTGCCGGCCTTTTAAGAATTGGTACGCTCTTTTCTTGAAGGACCCTAAGTCGAATTGGTTAATTTAAGTTAATTAATTTCTTAGTTCTTACCTATGTGCCCGGTATGCTGGAAATTGGTTGGTGCACTAATCATAGATCTGTCTATCCTCCGCCTCGTACGTTGCGCCTGCGCGGCCGGCTGGTAGCAGCACGCGAACCACTGAAGCCACATTTCACTGCCCGTAGTTGCCATTTTAATAGTTCTAATAGTCCTCACTTTTCACCAAGTTCACAAAGGCTTGAATAAGCGCTAAATATTTTAGTACCGGCTTAGATTGCCACTGATCTAATTTAGAACTGACGGTATCCGTCAGCCACACAACTAAATTCGAGGCACGAAATTTATCTTGATATTGTATCAATACGATTATCTTAAATCACTGATGATCTGATAGTGATGATCACATGGCTCATGGAGAGTATCTGAAAAGAAATAACCATTTTTTAGACAATTTTGTCCAATTTATGAGGATGATGTATTTACTTAAATAAACAATTTCCTAATGAAGTAACGGTTTAATTAATTAGTTAACAAATAATTCATTAGCGTCATGTTGTTTTAGTACATACGTAATCAAAAAGATATGACTATTATTAAATATAGACTTATTATTTTAGCACGCAATCCTTAATGGAAGGATAGATAGATCATATTTGCTGTCGTACATTTCTCTAAATCCCTCTCCCGTATGGGACAAGATATTTACAATTGGTCCATGTGCCATCATTCTCTCTCCAAATTTTCTCCATCATTCGGCAATGTTTCGGGTTTTAGCTAACTACCATACAAGTTTATGAAGATTTTCACCTTTCCAGAGACGATGTGAGAAAATATTTTAAATAGCAGGAAGACATTGATTCTATTTAGCAGTACCGACAACCTAGTTAATTCTTTAAAATATAAAATTGTAGCGTAGTTTGTTTAATGTTTAATTCCAGTTCGGATTTTTTTCATCTATGTACAAATGTATTCTGTGTCATATATTTTATTTATCAATGTAGTCTGTTTTAGCCTTGTATATTGTATTAATCTTTTTATAATAATAATATGTATAGCTGTAAGATTATTTATAAATTTAGTATTAATACAATAAGCTTTTTTTTATCCATAGCAAGAAATGGGTAGTCGTATTAGGAGTAGGTACGTAGGGAAGATGGCTTATATGCAAAAGCATATATTAAGTTTTAGTATAAAAAATAAGGCAAGTCGGTTTCCTCTTGATGTTTCTGTCACCGTCCGAGCGAATGTTAAATGCGCACAAAGAAAGATCATTGGTGCACAGCCGAGGATTGAACCTACAATTCCAGGTATGAGAGACGCACGGTCAAGCCATAAGCTGTTCAGTAATTTTAGTAAAATTTTCTAAAATTGTTTCCCTATCAGGCAATTAACAATCATAGTATGTCTCAAAATACCTAACTACTATTCTTCATTATTTAAGTTCCTCCTAAAAGTGTAACCTAAATATGAAAAAGGTTTTCTCAGGGACTGACATAACTCCGGTGGACTGTTCTAGTTTTAAACCTTGCTATTTTGAGCTGTCTTAGTGTTCGGAAATGTAGTAGTATGTAATATATGTAAATTTACAATTAATTTAAGTTTTTTAATGTTCGTAAGTGTACTTGTTTACCTATATGAATAAAGATATTTTCATTCATTCATTCGGAAGAATTAATTTTGGTGCTTTAAAATTGGTTACATAATCTAAATTTTATCGTATTATTGTAAACTATTTTTTTTTAATATACACTCAAAAACTATTATAACAATATCGAAGAGACTACTCTCTCAAACACATTTGGTCGTTAAAGCCGATAGTCGTAACAGCCGATGACGTTTTTATTTAGAACCTTATAGGTACAATAGAATTCAGCCGGGACCTCTGATTTTGGTCAATATAACCGGTATGTAGTTCTAATCGATGTCGTCGTAAGCGGTTTTTACTGTATCGTAAAAAGGAAAGATATTGCTTTTTTTGTATTTTTAACGAATAAACTCAAATGGACGTAACGTCGTAGTAAGTAACAGAGGCTATATTTATTTCCAAAATACAAAAAATATCTAGCCGTCCTTTAAATTGTTACTTCTTAATATCAACCATAACCTAATTAAAACTTTAAAATTGATGAGGACTTGACGAAAATACTGTATTTTTCGTAATAAATGAACTTCATTACTAAATCTACTCTGATATATATTCTTGTCGTTTTATCTCTAACGACTCATTAATACTGCAACAAGTTGATAGCTAATTAGCTTATCGGTGAATGACAACTGACAGATATACGTCAATCGAACTATCGACATCTGACAACTTATAGTGAAAGTGTATCAACCTTTACCATTTGTAAAGTTTTCCAATAAGGTGGACGCAACTTTGTCTGCGTTTTATTTTTAAAATGAGCACAATGTTCCATATATTTGAGTAGGTCAACAAAGTAAAGGGTGAATCAGAGTCAAGACTTCATCTATACCAAAAATGTATTAGATACAAAGGTAATAATAAATAAATAAATAAATTGATGTATTTATTTATTTATTTATCTTCTTAATACAATCGAAACAATTGTATTTATACTTAATATTAATGTGTTTTAAAAACCAAATATAAACTGCATTTTATTATTTAAAATCAACTATTTAGAATTACTACTAGATCAAGAGTGGCGCCAGTAGCCAAGAGAAAGTGGTGCTTAATAGTCTGTAGGCTTACTATTAATCGGTAAACAGGATATGTAATTCTTAACCATAAAATTAGAATTATTATCATTAGTTCGAATGTTATCACAGCACTGGTTCTTTAGGAACTTCAATTGGATAGAATCTTATTTCAAGATCCGTCAAAACGCCTTTGCAATTTAAGATATTGACAGTGATCAAACAAATATTGTGGTATCTAATTCAAATTGATTAATAACTAAATAACATTTTGACTTTTTTTTTTAAATTATTATTGTGAATGATAGAGCTAACCTATCAAGTATATTATCAAGTCCATATATACATAGTACTTTGGAAATGAAAATTTATAGGTAAATCCAAATTCCAGCCATTGTTCTCCGTTCGACTATATTATAACAGATGTAAAACAATATAAATATTAATATAATAGATCCGCTTTACAGGATAGAAGTACACCTTAATCTGACGATAAATATTAGTGTAGCCTAAACAAATATAACACCGGATGAGATGAACTCATTATGTGAGTCCATTAAAGCGATAAGACCTGATATATAATGATTTTAATAAACCATTGAGTAACAATTAATTAAAATACACGAGTCTTTTTAAAAATTTTCAATGTAATGTAAGTATTAAAAAAAATTAATGTATTAATAAATGTTATTTATACAACAAAGAGAACACAACATAATGTAATGCAATCGATACAAAATCTTTGAGACTAAAATGTCTGAAATCTTTTTTTATTGTTTGTTCTTTTAAAAAAAAAACAAAGAACGAAGAGATTAATTAAGAGAGCAAAGAGATGTAGTGCCACTGAATATCGTATTAAATGTAATGAATGTCGCAACAGAACTGTCGATTTCACGAATTTCGTTTTGTTTAGTCTGCAAAAGCCTTCGATTAGCCACGACAAGCATTTTCAATGACTGTTGCATAAAAATTATTTCACAATTTTGCATTGAATTAGAATTGTTTGTTTATACAAATTCCAATAAAGGCATTAACATGTTATTAACCCAATTAAACTGTTTACATAACAGTGTTCGGTTCTAAAAATTAATTATTACATATTTACATAAATAACTAGCGGACGATGGACCTTCTCTTACACACATCTTAAACACAATAATTTCAAACTTAAAAAACAATAATCTCGAATCAACTTGAACACACAACGACGTTTGTTGGAGTTTAATTACAGTCACAGGCGTACAAGATTCAGATATAAAAATATATGTTTTTAACTACATATTAGTCGCTCGAGTACTAGAATTGACGCGACGGGGAGCTACAAAATCCACTATCGAAAAGTCTCGCAAGAGGATTTCCTCGATTTAAGGGTACTATAAGCAGTCTACCCCCCATATCAGATTAAAAAGCTCATCCCTGTGAGCGTGACTAATTTGTATACGTAGCTTAATTCTGAATAGTCTGGAAGGCTGCCAGTGCTGAGGGCTTCGATCAATAGTCGTCTACAGAGCTACTTATAAAAATGATCCTCGACAAAAATTGATGCTTCCGTTTAATCTAAACCAGTATTAGGACATTAAACATACAATCGTCAGGCTTAAAGAGCAATAATAAATTTAAAGAAATGGGACCTTTGTCGTACGTACAGTAGTATACGTTTTTCACATTATAATTTAAAGTAGTAATGCTTATACGTATTTAAAGACATTTAAAAAGACAGCGACGGCATGCGAGTCTCATCCACCAATGAACTTTCTGTCTCTATGCGAATTAAACACTCGTTGGTCGTTGGTGCGTCGTTGAAGCCATATAAGGAAACCGACACGCCTGTAATAAGTTAGACTAAAGTTCAATTTACTTTATCTCAAAACTAAATAAATAACAACCAAGTAACAATGTTTTAAATATACAAAATGACATATATAAGCTATGATGGGAAGAGTTTCCATAAGAAAATTCTACAGTCGCTTTAATTTTTTTTACTTATTATTAATGTTCCCATCGTTTAAACTTTGAAACTTCCCTGAACTTCCACAAATATTTCAAGATCATAATGAGCCAAGTCATATTTCTATAAATTACTATATCGGTTTAGAATTTTATAAAAATAATTAATTCCCTGAAACAACTTTTCAATTGTACTATAGATCTTCCGAAGAACGCTAATATAATTACAGCATTATCTATTTCTGTCCTGTTATCTCCCACTGTGACGTAAACTTAACACAAAAGGGATCAGAAGATGTGTTGTTCGAATGTGAAATTTGACGCTTAAATAGATTCTGTTGAAGTTATAGGCAAAAAAGCACCAAATATGATTTGTTTTGTTTGATGTTACAGTAGTATTATTCTAAAGTAGCTAGCAACGGTTTCAGATAATATTGATTAGTGATTTTGAGATTTAAATAACCACCAATTGATGATACAAATAAATTTTTCATAATTCTTAGACAGTTAGAGCGACAGGCGAAATTGTATTCCATACGGTTACATACTTATTGATTCATCTACATATACAATATTGTAATATCAGAATGGTACCAAAGCAATTAAACGCATTAAATGATGCAATGTGGCCCAAATCTCTAATTACATTGCCTACCTGGCGGCTATGCGTGCAGCGTGCCAATTCTTCATTATAAATAATCTGTGGTTACTTTTGATTGGCCTATTTGGCGCCAAATCACTGTTACAACACTATGACAAGTCCACAAGAGGTCAGAATGTTCACTTTTTGAAAATTCTACCGATAAGAAGCTGGCAAGTAATAATACAGTATATATAAAAAAAGAAAACTATATTATTAAAAATTGTCAATATTCACGACAAATATACGCTGCTCGACTAAAAGAAAAACAAAATTGTTTTCTTCGCAAAGTAAAGTAAATAAATTCCGCATACTACTCCAAGTTGAGAAACTTATGACTTGCGAGCAAGCTTTGGAAGGGGGATATATTTGCACCCCAGTGAACACGAGGGCCGAGGTGAAGCACCTGACGTGACTCATCATTAGTGTTACCCTCTTTTTAGATATTCTCAGACAGTATTCAATCACAAAAAGTAAATAAAATTCCGCGGGTAAAAGTTGCATTGAGTAAAGTATACTAATATTAACTAAGTCGATATTCAATAGTTAATATTTGACAAGATATATTAGTCTCATTTAACTATACAAAAGCATTCAAGTTAAATTATTCAAAGTGTATTTAAGGGTAGAATACGTTATAAAATATGTAATGTATTTTACCTGACAAATAGTCTGCTTTAAAGCATGGTCACGAGAGGTCAATCGGTGTAATGCTCCGTACTTTCTCACGCGTACGCAATAAATTTTCAACTTTCATATAATCCTAATTACAAACAATTTGACGGCTTATATTTCACTCTAAATTTATCAACCGCTAAAACATATACAAAATAATAAGGTTCTTATATATTATATCTACAACGAATACAAACTTATTTTCATACACACACACATATATTTTTATATATATATAATCTGTTTATCTTACTCCTACTATCTAAAAAACGGGTGACCTGTTTTTAAGATTTTATTGGGTTTTATGAATTCAAGAATGATTTAGATTTACGATAAGATGATTTTTATTTTTTTTAAGTTTTTTACCAAATTACGTCGTTCAATTAATATAAAAATGTATTTCGTACTTAAACAGTTCTATATAAAAAATATAATGTACCTAGTGTCAATGAAACATGGCCATCCTACATTTTTAAAGTTACCGGCGATTTGTCTGGCTTCTGAATGCTAAGAATAACATGTGGACCTAATTACATTTTGAAGCATGCAATATTGTCTTAGTACTTAATTTTAATTAAATTAGCAAGTGAACCAACAACAAATTATTGTGTACGTGGTGTGTTTACCGCAAGGAGATAAGGAATGGGAAAGAAACATAAGTAAATATATATCGTAGTGGATAATGCTAATTTTAATTTATGTATGACATATAAAAATCAATGATATTTTCGGAGCTATTTATTCAACACCGTAACATAACGTTATAGAATATGTACTCTCGTAAATTCGGCAACGTCGCGTCGCGCTTTATTCAACATTAGAATTTGGAACCCCGATATTTAGACAGTAAACACTCAGCATGTGAGACCATAGTTATTTAAATAATTTTTTATTATTTATTTATGGAATATATTATGTTATAATATAACATATACCTAACTACTTAACAAAAGCCTTAAAATCTTAGCTAAAATTACGACATTATGTTAGGGTTTATGCCAAGATTTTAAAACGAAAGTTTTGTTTTGTTTTGTCTAATTTCAATTGAGATTACAAATCTAATGCTTTTTTAAGCGTTATTTGATATTTGGGCTAATTCAAAATTTCACTTTGAAGGCCAAATTCTATTTGATCGTATACAAAATCAAGTCGATGTTCAATTAAATCTCGTTTGATCATGCGGGTTATCCTTTATTCAATGTCAATTGCCGGCCTTGTGACTTCAGATTATATATTTTTATCCTTATCGTTTATTGCTGGCCATGATTCGTTTTTCAAAAATATGAAGGAAAAGCACAGATTACACATAATTGTGTTGTGTATATATAAGTTGTGAAATGAGATAGTTGAATACTAGATATGTATGTATAAGTTTAACCTTACTCGTTGCCTTAATACGAAAATTTTAATATGATCTAGATTCTAGAATCACCAGATTAAATGTTACAGTCCGATTAAAGAACGAAAAGATAAAAGAGAAATCCTTTGCATTGTCGTTGGAATTTGACTAAAAATGTAAAAGGAAAGTGACCGACACTCATATGTCATGTATGAACCTCAAATAAATTCTTTTATTCAAAGCATTATGGGGCAGTGGGTAAGTGGACCCTCAATGGGAAAGCAGGCATATAATTTTCCGTGTTTTTTTATTTGATAAAACCTTTCCAACACATGGCATACAGTTACATTGGCAAACCACAAAATATAACTTTTAATGCAACTAGCACTTATAGGCAAACATTTAAACAAAACAAAATAATTATTTTAAAAATTAAAACAAAAATTACTAAAAAAAAAGGTACATAATCTTTGATAATTAAAGGAAATTACAACAATTATTGTCAGTCAATCGAATTCGATCTTCTGTCTTACGCCTTTTGCTCTGTAAACATGGTTTTTCGTTACTACTTTTCACATTAATAATTCACTAAACAAAAATGTGACCTTGAAAAATTAAAGCGATGCCACTAAAAGGTGTGGCGACTTGTATTATCTGGGTTACCATAAATAATATAAAAACCACGAACTACTATGAAAGTAGGTTGATTGCTTGTTAAATCCGGCACCGCGTTCAATATACCATAGAAAACTATTGATTTCATTTATAAAGTTAAATTAAAGATATGTTACATTTTACGCTTCCACGAACTTATGATTTTTAGTCTAGCATCTAGAAGCTACAAAACCAAAAATTTGTGGAAAAGTTAGAAAAACCAGTGGCACACGTGATTTAGACTGAGCTTCAGATTTAGCCCAATACGCAAGTTTTCCTCCAACGGTTTCCTCACGATGTTTTCCTACACATATTAATGGGACGGGCGAATGTTAAATGCGCACATAGACAGAACACACAGCTGGGAAGCAAACCTACGATTTCTGGGATTAAAGTGGCACGCTAAACCCACAAAGCCAGCACGGCGTCAAAAATACAAATGTACAAAGTACAGTTCTACAAATGCGGTTCGTGTAAGGAACTGTAATGTACGAAACTGTATGTCTCTCAAATTACAACTAAGTAAAGAACCATTTTTTTAAATATTTTATTGTAATTATATGCCTATAATGTACTTTCTTTCATATTTACTTAATCCAGTCAACAACGGGAAAATAATTTAATGTAATAAACGTCGTCATCATTCTCTATATCCTATTCCAAAAAGGGAACACTATTGATTTACTGTTGCTAAGCAACTACCTTGAATTTAGGGGTTCCGGGTTCGATGTTTGCGTTAGTGCTGGATTATCATAATTTCCACGCGTTACCCGCATAGTCACGTAAGTCATAAAAATGTACGTATGAGCAAATTACATTAAACAATCTCTACATATATTTGGTTTTAAATAATAATAATAAGCCTTTTTTCTCCCACATGTTATTTACATGCATTTAATAAAATAGATTTAAATATAATTTCCGGGAGAAGGCCTCCTCTAACTTTTTCCACTCAAATTTATTTTGTGCCATCGTTAAAATACATAGATACACCCTCGATCCGTCAGGCCATCGCTCTACTGGTCTTCCTTTGTTCTTAAGGACATGTCCATTCGGTTACTGCTTCAGACCATCTTTCATCTGTACAACGGGTTCGTGGCGTGCCCATCTCCATTAAAGTTTTAAAGCATATTGTTCAGCATCAATAATTTTGGTTTTTCTGCGAATATACTCACTTCATGTTTGTCGCGTAGTTGAATTTCGAGAATACTCCTTTTTATCGCACGCTGGCACGAACGTATTTTGGCATTCGTTTTTGTAAATCCAAGTTTGCGCTCAATATATAAAGCAAGGCAGCGAGCAGAAATCCACCACCTTTTTCTTTAGCTTAAGTGGGAGCTTACCTTTGAGGATTTCATTAAGCTCCAAAACTTCATCCAAGTTGTGGTGATGCGGCGCTCCAGTTCTTTGTTTCTTAAATGAAACTTGTGTGTGTGCGATGGCTGTTCATTGGTTTTAAATATTGAATACAATTTAAAAAATATAAATGCAAACTATATAATAGCCATCTGAGAAACAATTACGGTAACTTTGCGGTTAAGACTATATTACCAGCAGAATTGTTTAAAATAAGCAATCTGCTGCGAACCCGAAATGTTCTAAATCTTGGGTCGACATTGAAACTACAGTTATACAATTGTTAATTTGTGTTTACAATAATCTATATATAGAGAAACTCACAGTTATATAAAATAATAGTGCTATATCGCAAAGAATAATTAATAGAATTTAAATAATTGTGCTCGTATTGCATTGTGACCCAATAAGTTAGTAGGGTAATTCTAGCTTAGAGGCAAGTATGTACATGTAATACTATTAGAATCGTAACTTAATAATTAAACTATTCATGTTGCTCAGTCAAGGTATATTTCTTTTTTAAGCGTGGTGATTTCCAAAATCGTCGGAATTACGATACGCCCTGAGAGTATAGACGCAGGCACTCTTTATTTCTCTTAATTGCAATCATTCGTTTCAAATCAATTTACAATTGATTATTTTATTCTATCGTTGTACGCGAGTGGTTAATAAAGAGTAAAAATTAAAATCCATTTATTAAACTCCTATAGCATAATTTATGTGAATTAATTTAAAAAAAAAACACCGATTCTAATTTACAGCATATATATTACATATAAATACCAAATGAACTAAAAACCAATAATATATGTATATAGTAGTTAAAAAGTTTATTGGTATTATCAATAAAATATACAGTACATATTAACAATTTTCTGGACCTTCATGGTAATAATAAAAAATGTTAAAACCAATTTTAATAGTTTGGTCCCTGTGGCAATGTACCTTTAACGCTAGCAGCATTCGACATAACAGCTTCTATACTAATGTTGTTAAAACTTAAATTTACAACATAAGTTTAAAAATTATACAGTATTTTTCGTTGTAGATTATGTCCGCTTATTACAGGGATTTTTTTACGTTTTATGTTTGATATGTACGTCATTTTGTTGGTCATACCATTCGTTTGGACAAATTCTGTGGTCCAAATAATCCGCTACATTACTTTACATTCAAAGACGCATTATTTTTGTTAAATTATTTATTAATAGACGTAACAAAACAGTGGATTGTCGTTTAAGTACAAATTTTTCGATATTAGTATGCTTAAGAAGAATATTCCAACGCTATTTAGTATATTACTTCTTTCTTACGCTTAGGGATTATATGATTTTAATAACAATTAAATTGTATGTATTGTGAAGTTTGCAGTATATATATATATATAGTTTTGGAATCTTTAATATTTTTTACTCTTATTTCCATGTCATAAGGGTCAAATTCGTCTACTAGTATTTGCAATCGCTGCTAAACGAGTCTCAGACCCGTGTTCTAAGGCCGATTACTATCTCTATTATTAAAAACTATGTAATAATTAATCAACTCGCAGCACAATGTCTGCGAATTCCCATAAAACAATGAACTCTTTGTTCATTCAAATTAACTCACACGGATGCAAATGAAAGTAGTTAGGGCGTAAGTGATTTATGTTTGCCGAAAAGTAATGTTTTACTTTTTATAACGAAGAAAGGTCATGAACATTTTTTGTTTTAGTTTAAAATTCTCCCGGTTAATTTCCATCACAGAGTATTACAAACAAGTATGTCAACATATACTCAAAAATAATTTCGTACCTAAGGTAAATTAGTTTTAAATACTGACGAGTTTTACCCTGTAAGTTCAGCTCGTGTTTCATTATACATATTATATTAACCATACAATTGATAATCAGGGCCTAGAGACGTAGATTAAAAAAACTATTTTATGTAGTTAAAATACAGGATAAAAACAATCCCTCATTTAATATCTTTCCTTGATTTTTGTTTATATTGACCAAAGTATAATATTGAAACACCATATATTAGCAGCACACGGGATATAATGCTATTTTTAAACATTTTTGTTAACGTACTCGTTACTTGCTAATATTGCAGTTTTCTTTAGGTGTTAAGGAAGAAACATGTCTATAAAATGTTTTATGTACATACATTAAATTAATACGCAGAAAGTCAACATATATAGGCCCCTACCATTTATAAATGTCACTTAAATAGTCAACTGGAGATAAATACTTGTTTGTATCGAAGTAATTACTTGAGCTGACTCATACATAACTAGATAGCGCACATATATCGTGGATAATTATTTTTGTCCACTAATATTAGGTGCCAGTAATTGGTGTTTGTTGTGAAATAATAAAGTTGCGTGTTTTTTCTGGGCAGAGATTTCATAACACAAAGAGGTTTCTTGATTTAGATTTTCGTGATTCGTGTACACTTTTTACTTATTCTTTTTCACTGATCCACTATCAGTTTAGTCTAATTTTTTTTGTTCCTGTTTAGTTTCGTCTTAATAACTATATGTAATATGTATGTGGCACTTCTTGCCTACCTTATATAATTTAATAACTTTTTCCTTCCTCACACCGGTTGCCTGGAAGAGATCGCTCGAAAGCGATAAGCCGGCAGTTGCTCTCCTTGTCATTTAATTATGTTCAATTTTATATTGTTATGTAACAAATAAATAAATATATATAAACGGTGTTTAAAAATTAGCGGAAACAGCAAGCTAAAGCGATTTCAATGGAATTAACAATTAGTTAATACTTGGCATTGGCAAAGCCCTAATCACGTCATCTAACGACATAATCAATTTCTTTTTACGCTGATGACATAAACGTTACGTAATACGAAAATTCAATCTTAAGATCAGGTTGACATCGATATCCCTAATGCAGTTACGAGGTTGTAATTAGTATAGATGTTGTCATTTTTAATACAGAAACACTTGATTGTTACCTTGCTATATATTTGTCAGAAGCAAAACAATTTTGAAATTGAATGGAACGGCAGAACAGAAACCGAAACCCCGTAACCGTTCGTAAAGGTGTAGTAGTAGAACTCTGTGTCCTTTCTGGGCCATACAAATTTCAGGATCAATTCATCGTTGTTCCTGTTTACTATACCAATGATAATAGTTTAAATACCTAAGTACTGGAATAAATGGTAAAAAAACTTATGTATGTAAAGAAGCATATGATTCTAGGCCATAAATTGTATGTTATTTTGTTTAATATCTATTTCTTTATCTATTAATTACTCTTGTTATTGAAGTGAAACTTCTTTAGGCGCATGAGGGTAATTTTTTTACAAATGTAACGTCACGCAAGTATGCAACGGAAAATGAGAGAGAGAGAGCGATCGAGACCGATTGAGAGAGAGTAAGACAGGGCGAACGTAGCATGAAGCAACTAGCGATGGAGTGAGAGTAGGGAGCAAGCAAGTGAGAAAGAGCGAGAGAAGAAGTGAGATAGAGCGATTGATTGACGCACAGTGCCATGGAGCGAGAGGTGGGAGAGAGATATAGTGAGAAAGATTGAACGAGAGAGAGAATAAGGGATATTGAGAAATATTACATGCTATATTGGTTTGTGTATTCGTTTACTAGTTAAATTATTTATATATATTATTATTAGCACTTATACGTACAGTGAATAGAGATATACAAATACATACATGGAGTATTAGGGCTTTTACCTTTGTTTATTTATTTATTGATAAAAAAACTTGCCAACGGCTTACCTTAGTAATTATTAATTCACAAAGAAGTTTCACTTCTGACATGTGTACTTTGTACGCACGCACTTTTTTTTAGATATACACTTACATTCTGGTGTTCAAATTCTTGTGCATTTGTGACTCGATACACAAAACTACTATTATGAGACTACGAAACTTAAAACAACCTTTATCCTAATCGACTACCTAACCCTCCAATGGTAACATTTCATAAAACATAAATATCAACTCTTCTTCCATAATGATAGGAGTATTCATAAAATAATTAATTAAAGTTGCTTTTTTAAAGAAAATTCTATTAAAACGTAATATATATTTCACTCATGTTCCAGCAATCAAACAAGCAAAGTCGTCAATGGAATAAATAGCACAATTTCTTGTGAATCTGTAGCGCGGGAGGCGGTTGCCATGACAACGCGTTTATTTTTGTCCATTTGATCTCGCAATGCATTCCTTGCCCATGCGCACGGCTTTCGACATATCGAGTGACTTGGTTTATATTTACTAATATAGCTTGTACTGTTTCTTTTAATAACACTGTTAGGTTAGTTTTAAATGTGAGAACTAGGTAACCACTTGGGATAACTAATTCCTTCTTTTCATCAACTAAATTCTATCTTTCTCATTTTACTAAAATATATTAAATTCTGGATAATAGATGCAGCTGTATTTAAAATACCATCTAGCACACAAAATAGCAACATTTTTTATTATTCAGAAGCTCAAAAACTATTTCAGCTGTAATGGCTAGTTTCGCAGTATTTCTATAAATAGAGATTTTTATGTCTATAATTTTTTGATAAACACATTAAATATGTATTAAATTTATATTACATTAGCTATTTTATCACTATTAAGGTCGAAGGTTATTGGGATCGCTTTGAACAATGCACTAATGATATTTCTCGTTTATTCGACACATTAGAAAGTTCAGCGAAGAAAATTGCTTTTTTATTAAAGCAATTTATCGTTGATTCACTTTCCATATCTTACGAGAAAATTCATTCGTTGTATTACTTATGCAGTTGAAATTATTTCCAAACAGTTTTACAAATCACACAACAACAACAACACATACTGTGTGCTTTTAACAAACAATGACTTAATATACAATCTAAGCGAATAATACGGATCACAGAATACTATGGCCAAGATTCAAAGACAGGTCTCTTATCTAAACTCATGAGCAAAAAAACGAGCCCCTAAGAAAATTTACATTCCACGGTCGATTTCAGTTAATTAACATTTAATTATCTAACGTAGTGTATTTACGTGTAAATTAATACATAATATGAAGTATCTCGAACAATAATAATAATCTAACCTCATTTTATTCCTATTTAAAAAAATATATACTGTAAATTATACCTTTATGCAGTCATTTGACTTACTTCGCACTTAGACATGTTTCTGGTGCGTCTAGAAGAGATCACACCCAAAATGAAATTTTCTTAACGATTACATAAAAATATTGCACCTGTAAGATTTTGATGCAGATGCAAACATTTAATACGTCAACGTCTCCAGCTCCGAACATTGCAGCGGAAGACCTAGTTAACTAACTTTAACTATTAAAATGCTGAAAGAACTGAACATTTTATGGCAGTATAGAAAACTGAAATATACAGGCTTTATGTGGAAAACATGAGTCGAGTAATTTTAACAACCATGGATTGGATACATGTAGATTGTATGTTAAATCATCTATCGTTTTATGAATATATAGTTATTGCCATATTATAATCGATATATTTCGAGTCTAGAAAAACTTGTTTCATTTATAAACTTAACAAACAATTAATAACTTTGAAGTTATTAATTAAATTAGCTCTCCTTTTCATTTAACTCTGTTCAATTTTTATAAAAGTTAACGAAGTGTTAATAAATAAATAAATAAATTCAGTAGAAATATTGCCAACATAAATTAATATAACAAATACAATAACTAAACTATATTATTAAATCTCCCTTTAGGCAAGGTTCCGATACTGCCATATTATTATATATAATGTAATAAAATATTTAAGTTGGCACCTGGAAGATGATGCCGATGACCCCAGAGCTGGTGGTTTCCCGCTCAATGAAAAAGTATCGCAATACAGCGAGCAACGCTGCCAGTGTTAATAATACACTGCGACTGCCACAGGAACCAACTTTTTAAATTTACTGTGAAAAGTGGTAACACTGTATATTTGATTAGTATAAAAAAATATTATTAAATAAACAAATTTCATACATCTCTATTAAACATACTATCTTTAATGTTTTACTTTCTTGTATACAAAATACTAAGCTAAGACTCTCTCTTCAGTCGGCAGCTTATATCTGAGCGTTGTGGGGAACGGCCAAGTGATCTCTTGCCTGTTGTGTTACCAACCACGATGAGTTTCTCCTAGTTCTAATCGCCTATTATATGGCCGAAATATGATATAACTCGTTGTCGGCATATGGCAGACAGGCGAATACGTATGCAAAGTTGGGTCAGAATCGATGTAATGCTGCGCTAAGACTCTTAGCTAAAATAATAATAATCTTATGTTTGTTCTCAGTTACACACTGTAATAGGCTTATTATACAAGGCAATTTAGTTATTTAAGCAGACGTTTAAATAAATTACCAGTATTTTAGCTTAAGATGAACACGTAACGACGGAGTCACGTATAGAAGCTAGATTCGTGATCCAAAACGTGACCTCTTCAGACAATTATTTATTAAAAATAATATGTACATTGAAGTAAATAAAAACTCGATAACAGTGATGTAATAGTTCTTTACAAGGAGTTTTAAACACGTATGAATGTTTAGAAATGAGCTAACGTAAATGAATCATGACTTTGATAAAGCTTGTTATTTATTTGTCTAATGTCAGAAAAGGAAATGAAACTGAACGCATTAAAAAAACCAAGCTTTTTTTAGTATGTTTAGTAGTTGAAAAGGAGTTTAATTTTATAAGCGATTTAGACTTCATAAAACAATATTCCGACATGACGAAGAAAAACGTTTATGTTTAAAACTCAATAGTAAATTTGATCTCTTGTTGCTTGATGTAATCTGTGATTTATCTAATACACTAAATAGTTTATAAAGATTTATTGTTATGCGTACAAGGAAATTGCGATGGCGTGCTTAACAATGATATTACATACCTATTTTATTTTAAACCGTGTCACCGTCAAATTTCTTTGCCATTGTTAACTGTCACTGACATAACAAAAGATTCGAAATAATGGATGTACCAGATATTCGCATCCAGATGCGATTGGACCTTGTTCCACTTTGTCGAATGCTTTAACAGGTGCAACTCTAAGAAAATATTTTTATAAGGGTCCTTCTTTTTAATAAAGAAATAAGAATATATTTTTGATATGAGTGATAGTAATACTATAGATTGTTTAAAATGACACCCTTATTAATAGGAATTAACTAATTGTATGTATATATTGTTCGGACTCAAATTTATTGCCATTGGATTAATAGAAAGTGACAGTAATGGACCACACGGGACATGGGTGTTTTTAAAATTAATTACAGTGTGAGGACATTGAAAGAGGTCGTGGTTCTTTCACATCGTGTTGCGAATCTGCGGTGGTGCGAAACAATTAGAGACCGCCGTACATATGTATGTACTATCATACCATTAGCCTTAATTTAATTGTACGTCTTGAGAGATATTCATCAGAAAATAAATTTGTAAATAATGTCATTAATGCATTTGTGTGAGACAACTATAATAACAAATACTGAACTTGAAATAAAGACAATAAGTAAAGAAAATATTAGAATCAAACTAATAAGCACTCAATAATACTATGGCAACCAAGAGGCCATAAAAGAAACCGAGGTAGGCAATTTAAAAGGTGGGCCGATGAAATTGTGGAAATGGCTGGAAAAACCTGGACGAGATTGATATACAAATAGGAGGAAAATGGGGGAGGCCTTTGCCCGTGGGCACACCCGCACACAGAATCAGTTATCGTAGATTAACAAAAACAGTAGGTGGTAATGTATATATCTTGTATTCTGATATACGGCTATAAATAAATAAAATAAGCACTCAAAGGAGATTCAAGAAAACAATATATACATAAAATTAAATGATTAAAATTCCTTTTTTAAAAATATGTAGAAGATAAATCAAAACGTCTAAAATCGTAATCTCATTCGCAACTCAAATTCCCTTTGTCTGCTACTGAGTCAGCCGTTTAAAATAGACGCGTAAGATGTACTATCAGCAGACGTTCTGAACAAAATAACGGCTCAGAAAACAATTTAATTATTAATTAACATATTATGCAATTTGCGTACAAAAGCATTATCTTATTTCTTCGTTATTGATCTGAGCTTATATACTGGAATTAAAACGACGATGAAAAATTAAATTGAATTTACGGTGTACGGGTTCACATAAGTTTAAAGAAACAAGTATACGCGTCTAGTGAGCCGATTTTGCTGATATAATGGTCAACGAACTAGCAAAAAATAGTCGTGACAAAGTGAATTTAATAGAAATTCAATCTAAGTCGTATGTGAATTGCACGCAAATAACTGTTCCGCTTAATGGTAATTGTTATAGGTGTCAGGACATAATACCTACGCCAAAAATGTTTGATTACTTTAAATATACATTGTTTTGTAATAAAATAATACTCCAGCAATGATAGCCTAGTTAGTGGCTTCAGCATACGACTCTTAATCCTGAGTTCGCAATCTGTCCATCAACTGTCCATCTTATTCCATACTATTTTTATTCAACTGGCGTATCAGGCGAAGAAGGTTCAACTTTTAGAAAGAACGTATCAAGACTCAAAGTCATTATCTACCTCTAAAGTTTATTTTCACGTGACCACAAGGGGTAATAAAGACACTTGTCTCAATAGTTTAAAACTGTATAATTATTTCCTAAATGAAATACCCGTTACACATCTCACACAGTTTTGTGTTATGTTAAAATATAAGCGGTCGTTTGTCAAATATTATACCTACCTATACTTTGAGAGTGACGCATAGCATAGCTTAGTACTTGCAAGAGTTAATATAATATATATACTATTTTATAAAAGCTTACTAGTAATAAATAGGCTGAATAAACTCACACTAACGCGTAATGTTTTTAAAAATGGTGTATTTAATGGGAGAACTCAGAAATGACAGTATTTTTCTCAGAGACAATTTTTATATTGTCTTTGGTTACCGCGAGTACGGCAAAATGTTTATCTAAAAGTCTTCTACGGTTATTAACTCAATTAGTTTTTCTTCCTTGGTAAGGTACAAAAGCACCTGTAAATTTTATACAAAATGTATAAAAAATGATAGATATTTAGAGATAATAAATTGATATTTTTTTCCCTTTTTCCTTTGGACATTTTTCATACATTAATTGATAAATACATCAGTTTTTGAATGTAATAAATAACTATAAAAATGGTAAATACTTTTATATAAATAATACATAAAAATATACCTAATCACTAACCTAACCTTAAAATTTAATTATTAAAAAAATTATTAAAAGGAGTCCCTTTAGGCAAGGTTCCGAATATACTGGCAGCGTTCCCCCTTTGAATAGCTAGACTAATTCTTTGTGCGAGAATTATTTTTATATATAAATTGCATGTTATCATGGTCAATGAATTCATCTCCAAATGGGATTTGTGCAATTTATATGATCTTTGAGCGGATGAACAGACAAGTTGTGTGGCAGAAGTCAGAACCATCACATCGTGTTATGAATACCAAAGCGACGATAGCCAAACAAACAAGCTTCTATAAATATTTATACGTACCTATACCGATTAATAAGAAGTTTTCCTGTAGCTCGGTATTTCTTGTACATAAATAAGTTTAGTACAACATTAATTTAGGTTTTAACAGTTGAACGAAGTTAAAAATAGCTTGGGTAAGAGTTACAGAGAAATTAGCTTTTCCTTAGATTTATACGAAGCATTTGCATAATAAATTTATTACTTTCTAGACTTTCATATGGCAAACCGATTTTAAATATTTAAACTATTAAGTTAAAACATACCTAAGATACGAAGTTACAGCAGTACTTGTCTATCATACGTTGAACACAAAATATTTTCCTCCATCTCCTATGTACTATTATTTATTATTACTAACATTTATTTTATATACAATATGTTGCAGATAAAATTATCCTAGTATTTTTTAAAGTTATGGTCACTCAAAATACTAATGATGAGAGGAAGTAAAATTTAAATATTTCTTTAGTCCTCTTACATCCGTTTGCTTGAGGAAATGGATTTATACTCGTTAGTCAAGTTCAAAAGAAGACACACGTAACGGAATCGCGGCCATGCTTTCGCCTTAACATTCATCAAAATAAAATGAACCCTAACTCAATATTGATGCCAAATACTTACATTATTTTCTAACAGCTGACTAATAAATGAACACAAACACAACACCAAGTTAATCCACGCAAAACGCGTTGACTCAAAGCACGGTTGGCACCGACTGGTGGCCACGTTCACTCCGGACGGCAAACGGAGACGACTGCGGGAATTGTCAACAAATATGTAGAATGTATTAAGTTTACATCCTGTTATGCTATTATGCGCTATATGAACGAGAGTTAAAGATCATTTTTGATTAAAAAAAATTCAATTTGTATGACATTCGTTTCGCTCTACATATATATTGTGTATGCCACGGTCATTTACACATTTCTTTTGAGTGGAGAAAAGGCAAAGGATATCGGCTTAATGGCAGCTTGAGATTGCTTGGACGTTTGTTTTACATTCAATTATTCTAATGGCTTACGTAATTAGGAACCGGTTAAGTGCTTTTAAGCCCTTCAGTAGTTTTCTTTAGTTGTCATAAATGTCATAGAACTTTCACGTTTCCGATTAGGTCAGAATGATGACAGGAAGCTCCTCTTACACTTACTAAGCATTACTCTTAAATATGAATAAACATCTGAGAATCTCTATTGTTATCTTTCCCTCTATAGAAAAATATATATAGTTATTATAAAATCACAATTGTTTTACCATTGCCATTGCCTTTTCAAGACATATAATTAATTGAGTAAAAGGGTGTTTACAGATTACAGATACATACTCTCACTCAAACGTTTATATTGTTATAAGTACATAAATTATATAAGCTTATGTCTAACACATGTCGTACGTGTACTAAGTACTCACATTTTAATTTGGCGACGCGTCGGTGTCTTCACATATAATCGCCGCATACAGTTTTCTACATGATCACACAACGTGTATGACGCAGGCAAAATCACTCAACTAAACTTGACTGTACTGTGACCATGAGGTTTCCATATAGAAAGGAAGAGATACAGCTTTAAATTAATTTCATATTATATATCTCTTGAGTGGAGTACAGTAGCTAGTGTATACAGTATAGGTGTAGTACGTACCTAATAGGAACACTTTATTAGTAAACAGTAAAGGTCTGAATGTATTATAATTTCTTTACCCTAATTAATACATAGCTCCTTATACTGGAATTCATTTTTTATTTATTTCGTACAACTAACAAAAACTATATATAATAACAAACAATTACACTGAAAATATAGCCAGAGATGGAATACATAATATTAAATTACAATGTAAATCTTATTTCAAGTTTAACATATGCGACAGCGCCGAAAAAGAGATAGTGACTTGATTGATAAGAATATGGACCATATTTTTAAAGACCGAATAAACCTATGTTTTATACATTTTTAACACAATTTTTTTTGACTTCTTCTTCTTATAGTGCCATCTTCTTGCGAAGGTTGGCGATCATAATGGCTATTTAAATTTTGGATGCCGCTCTTCTGAACAATGATTTGGTGCTTTGACCGAACCATTGTCTCAAGTTTTTTTAACCAGGACGTGTGTCTGCAGCCAGGTCTCCTTCTACCTACCATTTTGTCTTGTATGATTAGTTGAAGGAGCTCGTATTTTTTGGAGTTACGTAAAACGTGTCCGAAATACTCAAGTTCCCTTCTTCTTGTTCGACTTATAGACAATAAATAACTTAACTCAATAAGTCAGGAATGCAATCTCATTGGGAATAAGAATCTTGCGACATCTCGTTATTTTCGGGATCTCGGATAGTTTTCGAGAACTATTTATTGAAATCAAACAACTTAAATACTAAGAACATTGTTGTGTTTTTGAGGTTAGTGAAGATACTACATTCAAGAAACATATTTATTTTGACTAATATTTATTATAACTAAGTTGCTATTACTTATTAAGTTATTATTTATAATAAATCCCTAAACAAAGTCATTAGTTGTTGACATACTTTCGCAGTGGTATATAAAGAGTTATTACCAGATGTTTAGAAGTAATTTAAAAAAAAACTTCTACAGAAGAAAAAACTATCAACAGTGTTGTCTGATAAACGGCATCTTTTGTCAGTCGCTATGTACCCAGCAGCTGAAAGCCCTCTCAAACTCAACACTAGTTGGCACCAGTGGGAGTAAGATAATATAAGAAAACTGTAAAAAATAAACCTCTTGTAACGAAAATTTCGCTGCGGTTACATTTATCTGAAGCTTGTTTATCGAAAAGATTAACTTTTCTGATACTACTGCCATTTAATCTCGTTAATCCTACGATATATTGCCATGGAACGCTTCGGGATTGATCTTGAAAAATAGCACGAGATCTACCGGATTCGCTCGCTCGTGAGATCAGGATTGTATTCCCTACCAACAAGTGATAGAAATCATGGTCACCCTACAAACACAATGGCTCTGGGAGGTCCTCAGTGTGATGCGTAGGTACTTTACCATATGGATTTATGTTACTAAAATCTTAAACAGTAAACAGTTCTCAAATGTACTGTATAACTCTTGTTAAATCTTATACTTATTGATGCCCGCAAAATTGTATAAAGCCTTATATAGATGCCTCTCAAAATATAACGATTAACGTTATGTTATCTTTTAAAATAACTATCTTTTAAAATAACTATTTAATCATTAGTAGATGTCTACCATTAACCATAATATTTTAAATTTCAATTATACGTTTTCAATTTTCATACTAAAACTGTGAGAAGACTACCGGAGTTCATATTTAGAATAGGCGAGAATAAACAAGTCAAAATTTGACAGCAGGCGCGTCATTTTTACTGCCTTACTTAGTTTCAGTTAATGGCGACGTAGTTGCATAATATATCAATAGTTTCAACCCATTTGTTGATAAAGTTGATAAAATGCGAAGTACCCCGATGTATAAGGTCCACAAAAATACAAATTTACATCGACTGTAGTTACACTTGTTAAACCAGTAAATGTGATGAAAACAAAAAAAAATCATATCATTATCTACTGATACCATGTTGTAAAAGTATACTAATTCATCACTACACTCTAAATTTTAATTTTTACAAGATTAAATTTTATGTGATATATAAATCATAGATAAACATAGATGAAATTATAATTTAAGTTTAGAATAATTAATAATAGTCAACTTTTGTCATTATCAACTTTGTATATGTATTTTATAATATATTCTATACTAGCAGACTCGGCCAAGCGGTGCTGTGGCTAAGGTATATTACATAGTAGTAAACTATTCAAGGTAGGAGAACTTATGTGCAACTTTGGTACTATTAACACAGCGCCATCTGTTAGAATTGTATCGAATAATAAACAAATAATTTGCAATAAAATAAAATTGCGACTATAATTAAAGTTCTAAACTATCCTATCTCTTAAGTTGGACCAGACTTCTCACGGTGTGCCAATTTAATTTAAAATCGGTTAAGTAGTTTAGGAGCCCATCGCGGACAAACATCGTGACAGGAGATTTATATATATTAAGATGTATTTATTTTACTTTTCTTATTATGTTATTGTGAACTTAACAAAGTTTAATTTCTCAGTGTGTTCACGCGTTCTGTTCGTTCTTATAATACGATTGACAAAAAGCAAATGATAACGATATAGATACACGAGTATAATTTGTATGCATAAAAATATATGCGCAATATGTCATCAAGATAAATCAAGGCACATACAAGTCGTGTTCATATTATCAGATTACCAGACGGACAACCTTTAGTAAAATCAAACTATATTATAGACAACGCGAACTTGTCTGTAACGACAATGCGTCTTTCTGACGTTACTTACATCGGTAGCTTATGTCTGAATGTCCTATTCAGTAGCATCTAGAGTTTTACACGTTATGTCACATGTAGTGTCCTATCATAAAGCCTAATTTTAACTGGTCTTAGTCGTTAAGGCTCAACCAAAATATTGATTATAGATATTAAGGCCCTATGTGGGATTTGACCAACTGAAATTATTATACATTGTTTCGAGACTCAATCCCGAGCCTCCGAGTTACCACTTTATTTTTTGAACCTAAATGACCAAAAGTTCACGAAACCTCCTTAAACATACATAAAAAAGATGTAACATAAGTTATCAGGCAACGGGCACCCTAAGAATGAATGTCTACCAGACAACCCTGGTATAAAAAAAAGGAACACCAACTGAAGGAAGAAAAAGAACGTATGTTACTCTTATAAGTTCCCTTTTTTTCCATTTTTCACTTATATAACTGTATAGTCTGTGAAATATTATGATGAGTTAAGAGACTCAAATAACAAATTTAGTCAAATACGAGTTGTTGTGCCCGGCGTGTCGGTATTATTGTCCCACAATTTTCTTGAAAGCGACCATGTCTCTTAATTTAATTTATTAATAATACTCATTTTTCACAGTTCTATAATTTATTGTCGTCATAGATTATCAGTTTTGATATCATTTGTTATTGTAAACGCCTTCAGAGGGCTGAAAATTCATATAGAATTATCATAATATATGTGAGATTAGATATGCAAATTGCAGGATGTTAACGTATTAACGCCATTTCATATAAATGTTTGTTATATAAGGTTACACAAAACTATTTAATTTAGGTACTAGTATCTAATGAAAACAAAATATTTGGTACACAGTGAGTCCTAAGACACGAATGCTTCTTCTACTCTCTCTCCAATTATTTCTATACCAGGCAACTCTAGGCCATCTATATGTTTGCCTGTCTGTCAGGGATACCTACTATGTGATTCTGAGAAAAATGTTTTTGATAATTTGAGTTGATAACTAAATATTTTTTCTAAACGTTTATTATTTTCAAATAACACGGGCATAAGCATACACTATAACCTAGTAGTAACTAGGTAATAAAGCGTATTAGATTGTAAACAAAACCTTATTTGTAAACTAAAACACATTGCCTCAGAGTTAGTTTCTTAAAACTACCTGTATATTTTCTTGGTCAGCCTTGCGATTCTGTATCTTACTTGTCAAACTCTTACTAATCAAATTACTCCCCAAAGAGTTATTTAACGATTTGGCATTCTAGGGCCTTAGTCAAGGTGCCTTAACAGTAGTGTATGCAGACTCGAAAACTAAATTTGTAAACACGAACTGTGATTTTCATCAACAATAACTGCCACAAAAGCGCTGCTCGAGTGAGATTATACATTTGGAACGAAAATTTAATACTCAAATCAGTCATAACCAAAAATTTAGGCATTTGGCATTCTGATAATGCCCTCTCACGTAGATTAATATCGTCAGTAATGTATTTACGTCAAATTAAAAATTGCTCTTTCCTCGGTGATTTCAAAGACAGTTAGATATTTTCGAGCGAAGTTAAAAGTTGTTTTATAATACACATATACATTGTATCACATGACATAATTATGTATTTATTATGGTTTTTGTTTTAATTTTCATAACTATTAAATATTATTTTAATCTAATTAAATAGGTATATTTGTTGCATGTTATTTATTAATTTACTATGTAAGACTGGGTTTCAATTGGTTTTTATTATATTTTAGTTGTACGACTCTTTTAGGTTCAATATTTTAACTGTATAAAATAACAAGGCTTATGTGTAGGCTAACATTTGAAATTTCTGCTAAGCAATGTAATTAGCGAGGTTACTCTATTAATAGATATGTAACAGTATGATGGATAAAGTTTAATTCAACCTTAATACATTATATTGTTATTAAGCATGCAAGTCATTAAATAAATAAAAGAATAGTGTCTAATTAATATTTTTTTTATGAATATAATAAGAACAATGTTTTCAGACATATAAATAAAATATAATATATATGTAAAGAAAGTTTTCATATAATAATTAAGGATGACCAACTCTCTTTTTAACAATGATTCTGTGACACTAGTATAATTGACTAGGAAGTGAGTTGGTAATTCTCTGCCTTATTTTTGACAACTACCACTGATGGCCGTAATATAATAGCTTGCTGTTTAAATTGTAAATAGTGAGATGTGTTAGGTTGTATCTGTATTGGCACAATAATATTTGGTTCCATTTTAATATTGTAAAGTTTTGTGAAATTTGATAAAACCTACATTAACGCTATATATATATATATATATAACAGCTTAAAAGAATAAGTAATTAATTGTAAGTTTTTATCAAAACAAGTAACTAATAAGATATGGAAATTTTTGTATTTCCATGATAATATCTTTAAAAACATGCTTAACAATAACAATAAGTCAAATATATTTCTTAACGTTGATTGTCATATGGCTTAGTAATTCAGACACAGTATTCAATTGAGAACTGTTAATTAAAACTATCTATTAAGGCAACTAATATTTCTTCAGCCCAAAAATCCAAGTACATATGTATGTATTTCCAAAAAATTATTTTAAATAGCACTTCTATTCAGTTTTTATGATTATAGATTGTCTAAGATATACAAGCTATTATTTTTGTGTTTGATCTTTGAATCTTAAATTGATATCGATTGGAACAGTAGAATTGTTCCAACTCAATAGTTTGTCAACACCAGTTTGTCTTCTTTCGGGTTGGGTTTACAATTCAATACCTTGAATTTGATTATACTAAGTATGTACTAATCTAAGCGTCCAAAAAACGAGTTATTATCTAGTTTGGTTCTAAGGTTAGGTTAGTATATTAATATTTTATTTTAAATAACTGTCCAAAACACGAATTATCTAGTTTGGTTAGGTTAGGTATTGAATTGTAAACTATAACCCTAAAACTTACTAAAACAAGTGTTTTTATACATTTTAAATTTAAAAAAGGTTCCCGCATTTAACATGTTTAATATACATTCCCTTCAATAATCAATCAAATTTTATCAAATAAAATACAAAACAGTAATATTTTGTTTACAATACGAAAAGTTAGACAATTAACAGTTTTTTTTTATTAAAATGGGTTAATTGTCACAACGTTCACAGACATGAACCACCAAGACGAATAATGCAATTTCTTAACAAAATACCAATAGATTTCTAAAATAAGCTGAGTGGCAAAGGAAGCGCTGTTAGTGAAGCGAGGTGCGAGTTGAAATCATAGATTATCAGAATGCCAACTGCCAAGGCATATTATGATAAATAATTATAAGGACAAAAGGATTGTGTCACTACAAGGTTGCTACTTGCTTCATGCGCCGGCGCAGTGTTAATAGTGTTGCGGCAAGATGCGGACGTATATCTTACTCGCCTGCGTCATCGCAGTTTTCGCAGGTAATATTTGTATCTATAGAAATATATGCGATAAGGGTATTTACTGTTAAAATGCATTTAAAATGTAAATATGTAGTGAACATATTATGTGTTATTGCGGAAAAGTGTTTGCTTCGAAAACGTCAAACTGGTTTTTAATGCGTTTTTTTTACTGTAATCTTTAACTAATTTCTAGGGACGTGCAAAATAATATTAAAATAAACATTAGCATAACATATAAAATGTATGGTTTACGTTATTATAAGGAAGGGTTACTGAAAATTCTTCATGTTTTATGCTGATTTCTCATTCTATACGTCGAGCCAACTAGCTGAATCAGCAATTCCATCAACAGCCTAGCCGCATTACTAAACATCGGCTAATAAGCTAGTTGGCTGCGACATATAGAAAGAGAAATGAGGATGTGGATTTACAACCACGCAAATGATTGGTATATGCCAACCATGGATATACGCTAACCATGGATATACGCCAACCTTGCCGCTAGCAGTAAAATGAAAATAAATACCTTTTGTAATAGGAAGAAATTATTCACGCCGTATTTTAAGTTAACCCATCTGCCCCGGAACACAATCTGATCTTCTGGTTCGTTTAAAAACCTTTAGTCGATTAGGAACCCATCTGCTGTTAGTAAAGTTTCTCAGGGTAGCTATGTGCTATTATTTGGTACAAAATTAGAGTTGCATATAGTTTTTGCATATAAAGTTGAAATAGTATAAGTTTTTAAGGTATGTCGTTTTTTATGATGTTTACAACGTATCTGCTAGCCTTAGTCAGGGATACTTTAAAGTCTACTGCATTTGATGGTGCAGGAATAAGTGCTCCAGAGTTATCCTTGTATTAATTTGTTGCTCCAGGTCGGACCTGGGAGCTGCGAACACTGGACATTCTTGAATAAGGTGTAATACGCTTTGTTGGACATCGGAGACTCATATGCAGGCAGAGCTTGTTTTAAATCAAAGTGATATAAATATTTGGTAAACCGACCATGTCCTATCAAAATTCGTTAAAGACAATTAAATTAAATCATAAAATAATAGTCTCATTGAATTATTCATTTGGTGTGAAAATCACACGCACCCTTATATCAAAAACATCAACTTTTCAAAAATGATGTATTATTATTAAAGCAAGGTATTTCTAAACCTGTAGGTTTCTTTTTAAGAATATGCATTGATATCTTTTAATGATAGCAAATATAAAAAGTATCACACTATGAAAGAAAATCACAAGAAAGAATGTAAAATCACACTTAAGTAATGACGCTTCAAATTCTATATTCTAGCTAACCTTATTGTACAAAGTGTAGCTATTTACAAGCGGAATATGACAGTAATTAATTAATAATTTCAAGAAAACCTTTATTATATTTTTTGTGTAATTTAAATTCTCTTGAACGAACCTTTGGTTAATAAAGTTTACAACTTAGGCATAAAGTATAAAAAGTAAGTTTTTTCTTCTAACACAGTAAATGCAATTGACATTTAAACAAGCGGCCATAATTTATTGTTAAATCCTAAATTTAAATCGGTAGATACTATAATTTTTTCCAATATTATACAACAGTAGTGTCTCCGCAATTACCCGATATTTATAGCATTGTAATAAGAATCATTGCACGAAGTTTTATAATAACTAGGTATAAACTCATTTTTCAAACATAACAGCCGTTCTTACCTTGATAAATACTTTGTTTGCATTCTACCACATTTTTGATTAATTTGTTTGAAGTGGTGTAATACGTTATAGGTTACAACTAGGAGTGTAACAGAAGCTTAACTAAATAAAATGTTTACATCGAAAATCATTTAGCATTTCTGACATTTGCACGTAAAATATTAGACACAAATATCGTACGTTAGAATTTACTTATTTGTGTAACACAATAATTATATTAATGTGGAATTCATTTTGGAATGCATTTGGTCAACTTGTAAGGCAAGATATAACTAAATCTAATTACTTAATAATTAATAATGATGAAGTAGTTAGATATAGGTATAATATAATATTTGATATAAGTGTTATCTACATTTAAATGATGTACACAGAATTAATTTATACCCTGCAAATTATAACAATCTGAAAATATTTCAAACACGTACTCGTTTACTACGACTAATGGGACAGTGGGACTAGTGACTACGTTACTCACAAATCCGTCTAATATCACATATACGTAGGATACGTATTATCTACTCAACACCATTATTTTAGTAGGCTTGTAAATCTATATTAATAAAAAGTTAATTGCTGATAAGATATAAATATTATTGTTAGGACATTATAGTATGTATTTAATAAAATTACACTTACAAATACACTGATATTATAATTATGATTTCAGAATCTGCGAATGTAGTACCAGAATATTTGGATGAAAAAACAGTGAATACGAAATTAGGCGCGAATCATATTTTTCAAATTCGAGACTTCACATTTGTTACCTCGGATACATGTACGATCATCGCACCAAATGGCACGACGTACGATCTACTAAAAGATGAGGTTGCAGGGATTAAAAAACATTCTGTCATTGATGCCTCATGTGGTGTTAATATCACAGTAAATTCGGAAGATTTCGTCGGGAAATGGTCTCTACAAGCAAACGGCACAAGGTTAAGGGATCCAATAGAAAGAATTCTGCCTTTTGTCATTGTCGTAGAAGGTAAGATGGTCCTTCCGTTGTAAAATGAATAATAATTATAATACTTTAAATCTCCTATAAAAATCATGAAATAGTACGCGCAAGAAGTCACGTCCAATGATAAAATCGAAGTATGTCGATAAGTGGATAATCTTTAATTACATCTGAATGATTATTACAAATTGGTTCACAACAATGTAATCCGATAGTAATAACAATAACCTCATTCATTAATTAAATAGAAGCTTAAAAGGACTGATCGAAATATTACGGATCTTTTAGAAATCCTGCTTAGAACTTAACATATTTTTTTAGATCTACACATGAGATAAACTCTAAATTAAATACATAATTAATGGCAAATGTATTTTACAAAATCTCATTTTCATGATACATAGCATAAACTGATTGAATAAGTTATAATTTGTATTGTAAAATTATTGTATATTAAATAAGTACCTACAAATAATAATTAACGGATTGCAGAAGCGGTAGAGGCCTCACCGAGCGTACTGGTAGTTGCAAAGGGCAATAATTTTCATATTGGTCTAGCAAAACCAACCACAGTACCGGAAACTTGCAAGTTGTATAGACCTCAAGGAATTGAGTATGAAGAAAATACAACTGAAATTTCTAATTATTGTTCGTACAATATCTACAATGTTACCGCAGATGACAACGGCACCTGGGTTATTGTGTATGGAGACACAATCATTTACAAAGCAGCGGTTCAAGTTACTGTTGTAGGTAAACCACTTGTGTCTTAAAAAAAGTTAATAACCATATCCAAAATCCTATACTCGACGCAAGTTTTAAAACAGATACATATAAAATCATTCAAAGTGTTAACCAAAAATGATAATTCACTCACACTCTTAAAAAGGTGAATTAGCAATTTACATTAAAATGTTTACAGTAAAATTTCAATTTATCATCGTTGTAATATTCGACATGACTCATCTCTTTTAATTTTATGTGTTACGATATATTTGGGCCTCAGTATATATTTTTTTACTTTAAAATATTTATATAATCGATATTCAAATTTAATTCGAGATTCAAATAAATACATTCATTTTATAGATAATATGTTGTCTGCTCAAAGATATGCTATTATTAGATGCTTCTTTGTTTTTCATCTGAAAGCGCCACCAATCTTATCACTTTATCTTCAACATCAGATATTTCAAACGTGTTATTGTTTCAGGCAATTTTAATAAGAATAGTACCCAGGAGTATGTTTGGACCTTAGGCGCTCCCGTTAATCAAATGATTGGTCCAGAAGATGCTATATATTGCAAAATAATTGATTCATATTCAGTTACTGTTTTTGAAGATTTTGGAAGGTGTAATATTTCTATCGATAAAGTCACTTCTAAACATGCTGGATATTGGAAGATGTCAGTTGGTATGCACGGGAGTGTGCTACCAGATGAAACTATTTTCACTGTCGTTGTTAAGCAGGCTGGTATGTAGCTATGCAATAACAAATGCAATACGCTCGCAAAGATTTTAAACACTTAGAAATAGACCCTTATTTGCAGAATATATACGTACACGTAGTCATTTAAACAATATTTAAAACATTTAGAAAAAAATCCTTAACGTACAAAATACAGCAGTTAAAACCTTTACGTGTTAATACGTAACAAGTCGGTAATGTTTTTAATTTTTTTTTTATCAAAGAATTAACATTTTTGACTACGACATTTATAAGGAATCAAATTTAATCAAATCAAAAATCATTCAATTATTACAGGTAACACAATGCTTCTAATTTTACATTTACTGCCAGTTCTCAAATCAAGGGCGTAGAACAGAAGAGAAGAACTCGCAATAAACTAGAATTCCATTTCAGATCCCAAGTCAACAATTTTGTCGTATGTGGTAGTTAGGGAGCCAATAGTGACGTTGACATGTTATCTTGAGAGCAAATTTCCGGTAAAAGCTTGCAAGTTCCGTGATCCATCTGGCAAAGTTCTGCTCGCCCATGAAGGAGTCAGTCAGAGCCGATACCGCTTCCACGGAGCCACTGTTATGAGGTTATTCTTATATTATTTATATGGCAAACGGGCAGGGCACACATTTAAAGTAAAGTGATATCGCCGCCCATGGACACTCACATTGCCAGAAGGCAGGAGTATGTTGCTGACCTTTAAACACTGATATTATAAGCATTAGTTTCAACAAAAAATGTTATTAAGTAGTTACAATATTCTTAACCCATCTTATAATAATAATTAAAAATGGATGAATAGAAAACAAATTTGAAAGTTTGGTTTATAAAAAACAGGTTTATAAACAAAAAATTATAAACCTGTAAAATTTTTGGTTCCAACTAAATCAGAACAATAATTATTTATTATCCCATTAAAGATAAAGATGAAATGCTAATAAGTTGATATATTACTCGTGAGTTACTTACAAACGTATTCGAAATCTAGCCTTGTATACTTGAAACGTAATTCACAAAACTATAAAATAGTAATAATTGGTTTTGCTTAGATCAAGTTACATCTATGATGAACATTACAATGATATAGTTTATTATGTACTCAGTTTCCATCCGGTCCAGTCCCGTAATTATTCCTTTTTCTGCTTGATTTTTCCTCGTCCTCCCCAAAAGTCATTTTTGAACATTCCATCCTTTGTATCCTTCTCATGATGGTTTGGTTGAAAATTAAAACAATGTCAACGTTTTAAAATTTATAGGACTTATGACACCGTCGCTCAGAACCACACTTGCGCTCTCCAAATAACTGATCCCGTGGTATCAGACATCGGTCTTTGGCGATGTGGTGTTCAGACTGAGCATGACACATACTTCGGCCACTTATCTGTCCGTTGTCCTTGGGTCATTAAAGATGTTGAAGTCGCCGCTGCGATTATAACAGGTACATAGATTTTTACTTTACCAAAAAAATATATATCGTCCAAACCGGAAATGATGTATGATCGGTATATTTTTGACAGAATATGGAAGAATTTTCCCTGTTGAAAGTCCGCCTTATGAACGTTGTAATTCTTTACAATGTACGTGATTCGTATATTTATTGAAATGTTTACTTGCTTACATTGCCTTTCCTTAGACAAACTAACACCATTTAGAGTAATGCATTAGATTTGATATGCTTAAGTCATACTTAATAGTCTTTATTTAAATTTTCTGGCCATGTACTTCATGTATTTTTGTCTATAACCTTTTATAAAATGTTCTTAATTCTATTTTCCAGAGCCAACTCTATCAGCGGATCGCTTTTCAGTTTATGCTTTTGAAGATGAAAGCATCACTCTGTCTTGTTCCATTCAGGCGGCTATCCGATACTGCTACTTCAGAACTAGTAATGGCACCGTCTTCCACGTCTCCCCTGGTATGTACACATTAGAAAAAGAAATTTGGACTAAAAATATCCGTGCCTTTTTATCTTATAGCTGTCGGTAAGAGTTCTTCTACTTACTTTCCATGCGCCTTTAACATTTTCTCTTACGATGAAGAAAAACATCGTGATAATACCGGCATGCCTTAGATCCAAAAAGTCATGAGACAGGCTCAGACGGCTGATCGCTAACTCGCCTGTTAGAAAGAAACATGATTACGAAACAGATACGGGAATCTGAATTTCAGTCAATTTCAGGACAATCAAACTATGTGGGAGCTGGGTTTGATGCTGGTGAGTGTGGCATTCGGTTCCCGGGACTGTCTGCCAACGATAGTGGAACTTGGAGCTGCCATGTTGGACTTACCGATGACTCCCAGGAGCAGAGACGTCCTATCTCAATAAGCATTCAAGGTACAAACATAAACGATTTTATTGCTATTGAAAATCTAAATTAAAAAAACTTCCCTTTAAAGTATCGTTTCTCAAGCGGGGTTCCAGTTTGTTTTAAAAGGGGGACGCAGTCTGTTGAAAAATTATAAATAAAGACTACAAAAGATTCGTTTATTAAAGGAATGAATAATTATAGTGTAGTATTCTAAAACTAACTTTACAGTGACGGCGTCACATGACTGTTTTACATCACTTTTGGGCTTTTTCGTTGGTCGCGATATTAAAAATGGTTAAGAAACAATGCTTAAAAGTAATTATCGCATACAGTTTTACAGGACTACTAGCAGACTCGGCCAAGCGCTGCTGTAGCTAAGGTTTTGGTTATATTGCATAGTAGTAAACTATTCAAGGGAAATGGTAGGAGAACTTATGTGAAACGTTGGTACTTTAACACAGCGCCATCTGTTAGAATTGTATCAAATAATAAACAAATATTTGCAATAAAATAATATAGCGACTATAATTAAAGATCTAAGCTATACTATCTCTTAAGTTGGACCAGACTGCTCACGATGTGCCAATTTAATTTAAAATCGGTTATGTAGTTAAGGAATCCATCGTGGACAAACATCGTGACAGGACATTTATATATATTAAGATTGGAATTTTCGCACTCATTTCAAAATATTACTTCTAACCAATCATTTCTTGCTTGTCTTTTTACCTTTTTTTTTCAGTGCTTACAAAATCTCATATTTTTTCAGAACCTCTTAGGGTGAAACAATACGTTCATAGAAATAATTTAATAATCAAAGCAGATGCCCTCCCGGTTGGATGGATAGACTACTGCGTCTTCGTCAGGATCGACGGACTAGGTAATTGTAACCTAGTATTTATCATTAAGATTATTCCGAAAGTGTGATCTGAATTGAGGAAGACCGGGTGAAGTGAGCACGAATCGAATAAGTGTAACCAGAGCATTTCGAAGAATTGATAAATTTCCATTCCTCAGAAACACAAATAACACGTCATTATGGTTATTATAAATACATTTTATAGAAAACTTGAAAAGCTCTATGCTCTACGATTTGCTTTCGTAAGCTACTAAAACTATGATTAATGGAAAATATTACAGAAGTATTTTTTATGTATCTTATTACAATTTCGTATATAATATTTATTAGTATGAATTTATCAATTAATGAGTCCTGTTATTGCTTCTTAACCCAGTTCAAATACCAGAAGAAACATTTATTTTTCAGCGGCTACTTTTATATATATAATAAATACATATATGTTTTTAAGCCACTTGAACAAAAACAAATCCGTTAACAATTCGATATGCTATGTATTTTTAAGCATAATACTTACCTCAGTCCGTATGTGATGTGTATTTTCTGTATTTTAGATGAATTTAACTCATTTTTCTTAAAGGGCATTTATTACATTTCAGGTTTTACAACCGACAACGCTCCCATAGGCTATCGCACCTCTATACAAAGTGCTATGGGCACCTGCACGCTTCGTATTTCGTCACCCACTACTCTTGACCGCCAACCTTGGACTGTGATGGTCAAGGTCAGCGGAAAGGAAAACTTACTGTCCCAAGTCACTGATATTACCTTGAGGGTGCCTGATACAAGTGTCATAGGTAAAGTATTTTTTATTAATACGGTTTTATCATCAATATTTCATCATAAAAAAGTTCATGAATCTAAATAAATATACTTAGCGGATCGCTTGTTAAATGTTGTACAAGGGTAAATCTAGTTTCACGAGCTGTCAAACCCTTTTTTCTGTGTAGTTAGACATATTTCACAGCTCTTAAATGGTGACATTATGACTTAAGATACGAATTATATTATATGAATCTTCCTACAAGCTTACCTACACAATATTTTTTGAAAACTACTATATATTTAATTTATACTATATACCTACTTAAAACAATTAATGCATATATTCATTTAATAAAAGATGTGCGTGTTGTATTAAACAAATATAAATTTCAAGAATTAATTCTATTTTTAAAATTATAAAATGTTTCAGGATTCCGTTTCCCAACATTATGGGTGATAGTGATGGTTGTGGGCCTGTCTATGCTACTATTGTCCATAGTACTCGGACCTCAGAAGAACCGTAAATGGGCCGCTGAACGCTCAGTTTCCTTACGGAACAGCTTCAGAAATAGCCTCAGGAAACCACCATTGAACAATAAAACAACGGCGGCTTAAATAAATCATATAAAACATTATTATTATTATATAATGGCATTTTTACTTAAAATATCTATTTAATAAGTTCTCTTATATTTTATGATGAAGTGTATCTATGTACATTTTTAATTCCTGACGAAGCTAATAACTTTAGGGTGTAATTATTTAATTTCTCTTTACAGGTTTGAGGTTACATTTGACAATATTAAAACGATTTTTATTATATACAGACGAAACATATTAAATAGGGATTTAAAAAATCACATTATTGTTTTTGTTACAACATAAATAATATTATAAGCAGTTGTTTTATTCATTTTGTCAATTGATATATTTTTCAACAACATTTAATTCTATTTGTTTTATTACTCACAGATATTGGAATACAAATTCGCTTAGCAAGCCACATTCACACATCTTTAAGCATTAGCGCTGTCAAGTATGTCAGACATAAAAATTGCTTTAAAAACTTTTGAATCTATATCTATGGTATTGTCTTTATTTTCATTATCAACTATATCATAAACAAAAAAAACAATTGATTACATTACTCAAGTTTATATGCACAGTACTAATTATAGGTTATCAAGCAGATAAAGATAGATTAGGTACTTATTTTATCTGTTATTAACAATGATACTATTTATTAATTTTAATACAGCAGTAGATAGAAGTAGAAATGTCAGTATTGCATATTTTAAGTGTATTATTAATCACAACTTGTGATGGTAAGTCAAGTTACTTGCTTCTTGTGTTAAAGGATATCTGTAATACTTAATACTTATATATTAAGTTACACATCTTGGCACTAGGACTAGGGTCATAGGTACAACCGTAAATAATTGGGATTCGTGATTATTATGGTCTTTTTAAATTTTAGTTTCATACAAAACTTAAGGGCACCTAATTGCTTTATACACCTAATAACCTTTTGTGAAATATTGTATTTCAGAGTTAGGCAGAGTATTTTGATTAAATAATGCAATTTTTTAAACCATAGCTCAATAGTGCGTTGTATGTATTGAGTGGTCGTCCGAATTACGTGCGATTGATTCAGAATATTCTATTAAGAAGTTGCCGTTAGTTATGTTTCAGGCCGCTAGCTAAACGGCGTGGTTTAGTATAAAGGCTGTTAATTGAATGGCAAATTAAGCTAGTTAGCTGCGACATATAATATCTTCTTAATAATTAAGAAATTATTATATGAATTTCATTTCTTAAAGAAATCTTAAACCTTTTGTAAAATGTACCAGCGAGACTCACTAGTCGCATTGGCGGCGGATCCGTGAGTGACATTGCGAAGTATCCATTTGCTACATCGTTGCTACGACAGCAAGGTGAAGTCTTTCGACACCAATGCGGTGGAACCATCATTAGTAACAACGCTATTTTGACAGCTGCTTCGTGCTTCTTTACTGGCAGCATGTATGTATATTCTTAGCTTTATTCTAAAGTTAGATATCTCAATGTTTGGGGATTACCTATAGGTTTACTCAGGACACATTATGTTTATAGGCTATATTATGTGTCCTGAGTAGTGTTGGCCTCGTGGCTTCAGCGTGCGATTCTCATCCCTGAGGTCGTAGGTTTGATGCCCCGCTGTGCACCCAAGGACTTTCTTTCTGTGTGTACATTTAACACTCGCTCGTACGGTGAAGGTAAACATCGTGAGGAAAACGGTTTACCTTAAACCTAAAAAATAATGTAGACGGCGTGTGTCAGGAGGCTGATCACCTACTTGCCTATTAGAAATCTGAGGCCCTACCTAAAAAGGTTGGAGTGCCACTGATTTATTTATTTTATTAAGATTTTATGAAGACCAATATTAAAGTACAAGAAACAAAAGACGAAAATAAATCACGCCGCTGCTAACGATTCTTGTCAGCTTAACTTTTCTTATATCTATGTAAGATAATTCCAGAGTGGACGATGCATTTTTATGGCGCGCTAGAGTAGGCTCGTCGTACTCAAACCGTCTAGGCCTCATTCACATCATAAGACGTATCACAACGAACCCAGACTTCCAACAGATCACAAAGGTGCATGATGTAGCAGTAGTTCGGCCCACAATACCTTTTATCTATGGGGAAACTGTCCAAGCTGCTTATTTAGCTGGAGGGGCGTATAGCTTGCGCACAGCGGAAGCTGTGCAAGCTATTGGCTGGGGAGTAACATCTGTAAGTATGGTTTTTTTTTTCAATTATGGGTAGATTTTATAATGCAGAAAAAGGATATGTCGAGGAATAACATTGTTTGCGTCTATTTCGAAGTAGGTATAACATAATTAAATAAATTATTGACCTTTTTCTTTTTAAAATTTCATTATTAAGTAATATGTAATTAAATAAGGTACAAAATATCGTGTAGGTCAGATTCCGTACCGTCAATCCACCAAGCCGTCTTCGCGACAACAAAAGAGGATATCTTTCTTGATATTGTATTTGACAATTAAGTGATCGGCCTTCTGTGCCTAACATCCTCGATTTTGATGTTAATTAATGGTAATCTCAAGTTTTAGTGCTTAATTGACTTAGAAGAGACCTCAATGTTAATAGTGTTTTCACTGCTATTTTAAACTAGAAGATCCGTGTTTTAGAAAGTTTGTATTCTGTTTTTGATCCTTGTATCCAAACTAATTTAGGATTGTCAAGTTAATATAATAGTAAGCCTCATTAAATACTTCCAGACCAATGGCGTCATCTCGTCAGATCTCCGGGAAACCACTATTTGGGTGACCGACTTCGCGACCTGCGTTAACCGGTACAGCGAGCTTAACTTTACGGTCACAGACAATATGCTGTGCGCTGGATGGCTCGGCGTTGGTATTCGTGGACAGTGTGAGGTGAGTTTTATCCTCATAGAAGACAATAGAAAAATAGACTGCCAGCACCAGTAGTACCGCAAATGCGAAATAGAATTGGAATATTTCTTAACGAATTCAACTTGAGGTGCAAACTGCAAGAATATTTATTTTACGATCGTAAATTTACCAAAGTAACGCAATTAATTAACATATGTATATGTATTTTGTTTTTTTGAAACTCCACCTTATAATGCAATATTAATTATCTTAAATATAATATCATTATTTCAGGGAGATACGGGAAGCCCCCTCCTCCATAACAACGTTGTGATTGGAGTGTTTTCTCACAGCGAAGGTTGTGCTGCTGTCCGATATCCTGGGGTTAATACTAAAGTAGCATCTTACTCGCGGTGGATTGAAGACGCAGCTGTTGCAGCTTTGTAAAAAAATAAAAAGAAAACAATATTCATTAATAGATTTTTTAAAGTTATTCTAACGAGTGATCTATCTTATTTCAGTGATATTTGCTTTTCATTTTGTTTCCATATCGTTAAAAAACAAGATATTCAGTAAAAAACCATACTATTAGCTGCTAAATTGATATAACATTATCATGGAATCATGTTATTTCAATTTTAATTAAGTATTTTTTTAATCAAATAAAAACGACCTAAGCACGCGAAACCCTGAATATACCTTTTTATAGGTTGGAAGATAAATAATTTGTTTTTTTTTTGTATTTATGACAGGAATCTGCATTTTTTTTCAAAACCACTTTTTTTAAGGATATCACCACTAAAATAAAGAGTTTTATTTGTCTTTCATTGCTATTTTATCGCTTTTCACGCAAAAAACATGTCGATAAAATAAAAAATGTTTTATTATCACGTCTATTACTTTCTACAAAACAGACTTCAAAACGTTAGTTATATAATCAACCTTATTCATTGTATATTCTTAAAATACAATGAATATGGTTAAAAAAGTACTCTAACTTTTAAAAAAAAAACAAGCTTTTTTTATAATACATATTTATAAAACCATTGATTTCTAAAACGTCGAGGACGTTTCACAGCCAACGTACCTACCGTACGTATAATGGTAGGTTTACACGCTTGCCAAGCCTTGGCAAGCATCGACAATCGCAAGCATGTAAACAGGGCGTTTGGCTTGGCTTACGTGGGCTTGTGCCTGCTTGCTTCCCATCCAGTCGAGTGTCGGATTTTTACGCAGATCAAAGGGATTTTGCGGCAAGCGCTTGTGATGCATTTACATGTTGGTCCGCGTTTAGTACTTAGTAGGCATTGTGATCTCGCGGCGAGTACACGCTTGCTGGATTTTACATAAAATAAATTTAAAATGAGTTGTTGGTCGAATGAGAGACTTTCGTTTCTGGAACATTACCAAATGGAACCATGCATCTGGAATCTGATGTAAAAAAAGATCATTTCATATCATATTATGCTATGATGATGTTTAAAAGTACCAAATGCAATAGCCGTCACAAATTCTGTGTTCAACATGCTTGGATGTATATTGCAGACTGACGCATTCACAAGCGTGTAAACCTACCATAATAAATACCCTCTAACAAATGCCGTCCTGAAATGTATAAACTTAGAGCGTACGAGTGAAGCGAAAACTATAAAAAACTTAGGTATTGTGAAGAATTTGGCTCTTGGTTAAGTTACTGTAAATCCCGAGATCTGTAAAGACAGAGAAAATATGTAAAAAGTTGCTCAAAATTACGCAGTCAAAGTAAGAGCTACTAAACTTTATTTAAAACATATCGTCTTCCTCAAATTAACCTTTACTGTTGTGGATTACGCATAGAAAAATAAATTGGTTCAACGCCTAGATTTGAACACAGGACGCAAGTTTAAGGGTGGTACTATCTTAAATTAGAATATAAAAGCAGGTTTATATTCTAAATACCTACTCGTAGATTCTTATATTTAAAATAGTTATCAAGACAAATATCAATCGTTTGCTTATCGAGCCCAAATAGATAACACTATCTCTGTAATCTCAAAACACTTAGAGGGGTGATAAAATAAATCCAAATTCGGTATTACTTGGGTCATTCACGCCTAACCACACCTAACGTTGTATTAAGTCAAAAATTTTGTCAATAGTAAAGTGATTTTTTGTTCATAATCGTCATAGTTAATATATAAATCATTTCACTTGATTCCTGTCATCATTATAACTAGTTTAAAATGAAGCTTTACTTTTGAGAGTAATTTAAAACATAAGGTTTCCTTATAAAACATAAGGCAGGAAAAGATGCGGAAATAAAATTTCAAGCAAATAAGAAGATAGAATATTTTTCCACAAACATTAGCTTTTCTTTCACCTGGCAGTCTTCAGGGTCTTTACATATTACGTACCATAATTCATTGCAATCAATGATCAAAAAACGTGAGAGCGTGATCCACGTGAACCAACTCTCGCATTATTTATGTAAATAGTATTATTAATTTTAAGATATAATTGTTAAAATCGTGCGTCATGCAAATTGTTTCAGCGAATACATATTGATAAATACTTAAGGTGACAGTAATTGAAACAAATCACTCAAACAATGGCTTACTCAGGTGTAACATTAATTAAGACAGCTGTTCATTAGGAAGATATTAACCGCGAAATATTTGTATATTTGATTGATGTTTTAGTAATTATTCATTTGGCCAAGCCTGCCATGCCATTTGTATCTTTTAAATCTGTATCTTTTAAAGTCTAGACAATTTGTAAAATTTTAAATTTATAATTTGATCTTAATTCTGCGTGCATCTATAATTTAAAGTTGGAATAGTCCAAGTTTAATAGTAAAGGCTTAGAATATCCGTTAACACAGACCTTTAAATAATAAATATATTGTTTGTAACTTTAAATTCCTTTGATCCAGGACCCTCAATACAGTTTGATAATTTTAATTATTCTCATATTACCAACGGAAAACCTGTCTGTACTTTTTAATGAATTTGATATCGAAAAAATGTGATATGGAAGTTCAGTTTACATACATTTAAAGTCATGAACACACGCGTTCATTATTTATTTTATTTGTTTGCTGCCGTAGCGAGTATCGTTGTGAATGTTGATGAACCGAAATTAATACGTGGGTACAATTTATTTATAAGCATTACTATAGTATATTAGTAGTATAATAAACCTGATTAAATAGTCAATATATTGTCGGGTATTTTTTTTATTTTTTTTAATGTAATTTTTAATAATACTAGTGTTTTTGTTATAACGAACGTGTATTCGACACATGAAATAGAACTTCATAAATTTTAGCGTTAATTTATATTATTTTTAACTATAGGGTTGACTCATAAATAAAATAACTTTCACAGTGTATAATGTATCAGTTTTATAATAGGACGCGTATTACAATGTCCTTAACAAAATACGTAATTACTTAAAATCGTTACATAACTAATCGAAGCTACGCCACAATAAACCAGCGATCACAGGCGGCAGGATCACTTACATCAGGTACCTTTTTGCAGCCCGTTTGCCTCCGGTCCTTACTTAAATACTATAAATAAACAATTATAATCTTTATTATCTGTCCAATTACGCATTTATATAATTGCAAAGTTGAGGTAAATAATAAAAAATCAAGAGTTATATATATTTTTTTTAATTATTAGAATTGTCTTTGTTTCAAATGTTCTTTCTTTCAACTGTTCTTTGTAAAATAATTAATACACGGAAATAATATTCAAATAAAATTTATTTTACAGACATTAACGAAACTTCATTATCTTCACCTTTAAGTGCTCTACAACAGTAATTTCCTAGTGTGAAACAAGTGTTGCGTTTGTCGTAGAGTTGTATAAAATATGTGATTATCTAAATTAAAGTATTTATGAAATAATTTTTATTTCTCCTAGAAGTTTGTTAATTTAAATTGTTATATTTTAATGAGTTTAGTAATATTATATTGAGAATCCATTTTAATAGAGGCAGATTTCACGCCAATTACAATTCCTGTTCACGCAAGACCAACCCAAACATTTGTTTAATTTAACTACAATCTTAAATGAGCGTTGCGGGCTGTTAGAATTCAATCCATCAAATAAACCGTTTTTTGCCTGCCAAGAACTTCAGACAATATCACTTTTCAAATGGTAATTTAAAAAACAGTGAGCCAATGTCAGTCATTGACAATTCGTTTAACGTTGTAACAACTGTCTAAAAGTGATTTTGTCTCAATCTTTGAAAAAAAAACTTAAGCGAATATGTATTCCATACGCTTTTTAAATTAGTATTATAATTATTATATATATTTATATATATAAATATTTCCAGATAACGAGAAAGTCGAGCTGTCTCCACTCCTAATTTCCTGTGGATTGAACGATATTATCATCATATCAGCGCCAATTTTAGCCAACACATCGAAGTACTATCTCCACAGACCTAATGGAGGAACAATTACTCTTGACTTACAACCGACTATGCGTTCTATTAACGTGTCTACGGACGAATACAATGACATACAAATAACATACTTTATATCAGGCGTACGAATAATATGTCCAGTTAATAAATATAGGATTTTCAATGTTAATGAGGGAAGCAGTATTTTCGACCCAATGGATACTTTTCATGACAAACAACTACAATTGGAGGAAAACGATTTCATGATAGGCCCTTTAAGTGTGGAGGATTATGGGAATTGGGTGTTAAGCATGTATTATAAAAGAAATGGAAGGTGGATAGAAGTCTACCAAGTTATAAGTGTAGAGATTATTGGTAAGCTGTTCGAGTTAAGCTTTGACTTCTGGGAATCCTTTTATTCATAAGAACTAAATCAGTCTAATTGTACGCTTTTAACTAAAGCCTATCTATGACATTGTGTTTACAAGATTAAAAGTGATAAGTAGCTGGAAAAAAGTGCAGTTAGATTTAGAAGTAATTGTCAATGACACTGTAATGAGTGACTGAACTGACAAATTTAGTTTTCAAATTTCTCCATACACAACTGTTAAGGTATCTTGTCTAAGCCCCATGTGTGGAAAAAAATATTGCTTCTCCTTTGACCTAAAGGATCGAAAGATCATCGACACAGACAAGCCAGTCCCAGTAAGATTTTAGTAGTCAAAATGTTGTATATTTCTGTAAGTTTGCTAGCGTTTCAGGGTAAGACGTAATCGCTGATATTGTAGGGGTCGCTGTCAATGTTACATGACAGATGTAACAACTTTTGTCACTGTCTTTCTATTTGACCAATCGAAACAAGAAAAGCCCAATTTCAAACAATGCTTTAATAGAATATGTTTTCAGAAATCATACCAGCAAAACCACCTAAACCAGTGTTAAATGTAGGAGATGATTTAGAAATCAGTTTTGCATATCCAATAGATAATATGACATCCTGCGAGATCACAGCGCCAAGATCTACATTTGATCGGTTTTACGATAGAAGCAAACACAGTTTTGAGTCTTGCGGATTTTTAATACCAAATATTACACGAGAAGACGCTGGCCTTTGGAGAATAGTTGGTGTTGGTCAAATAGTGTATGAAGCAACAGCATTTGTTACTATTAAAGATGTATTTTTATAGCATTTTTAGATTTTTAAATTATAATTTTACTACGCCGTTTTTACAGAATAGTAAATAACGGTTTATTTCCCAATGAAACTACAGCCGCTTTACGTCTGATTTTATATATTTAATTTCAAAATAGCATACAAAACCTATGATGTGCATATGCGGTGCATACATTACCCTTCTATGAAAAAAATTATAATTCTGTGATTAAGTACGGTTAACGGTGTTATAAATAATTAACAAACAATTAACCATTACCATTAAATCGAGAAGTTAATAATTAAATGTGACAGTTGATGTCACTAGGTTAAATAATAAAAATACTCATCAATGACATTTTAGGGAGTTATAAAAATATTTTTTATTTATTAAAACTTCGTTTCATACAGAAATATAAGAATCGAGATAAATGAATAGGAGGGCAACTGGAGGCCTTTTCGCGTTCGCACAATCTCTTTCAGGCAACCACTGCGAGAAAATAAATTAAATTTGATAAGGTAAGCTAGGAGTGCAAAAATACATAAGACATGTTGTTTTTATTAATACATATACAGTTATCAGGACAATATTAAAAAGGACATGAAAGTTTTTTTTTTTAATTTTTTATTAAAACATTATTTACACAAATTATACTAACTACTATAAGATTCATGGAACAATCGTCATAATACAAACACAATTTAAGTTTTGCCAGAACTACAATATAATAGAACTTTAGTATTAGTTTTAAAGTTTTTCGGAAAAATCACATTTCCACAACTACTAAAACGAAAAAACAGTTTTTTATATGTGTAAGGCTACCAAAAAACAATTTTATATATATTTAACTTAAAAAATCTTCGTTTCTTAGCTGAATTCAAGTAAAATATCATCATCACTTTTATCGCCAAATTCATCATCTATTACATCACTCGCTCCCACTCCCAGAATTAGAAGCACTGTGGCTCTTCTGGGTATTTGCATCTGCGTCACTTCCTTCATCATCCGAGTCCTTGAGAGCCTTCGCCCGATCGAGTCGTCGCGCACGCCGCGTTTCCATATCAGAACCATCTGATTCCGATGAATATATAGCTGAGGCTTGACCTGAAGTATTTTAAAACAATAAACATAAATCAATCATTAATTTGCAACACAATCAGGCAACTTAGGATGCTAATTATAACATATAATTAAAAACAGTAATCTATTTTTTTTATAGGCTTTTAACTGACGTTTTTCGTCTTATGCCAAAACAATCTAACTCCAAATTATGTATGCATGGCGTGTGTTGTGTGACAGTAATCCCTAACAGGTGATGAAATAGTTAAATTGCTATGGCGTAGCAATTTCTGAGGGCAGCTTAGCACTAGCAAGGTGGTGACGTTGATCAGGGATGAGAGTCGACTATCTACGTGCGTTTTTAACATCCGCTCCAACGGTGAAGCACAACATCGTGTGAGTTGCCTTGGGCCCAAAAAGTCGACGGCATCTGTCAAGCACAGGCAGGTAGGCTGATCACCTATTTGCCTATTAGATTGACAAATGATCATGAATCTAAACAAATTTAGGCCCAGACCAAAAAAAGGTGGATCCAAGATATTTCCAAGGAAGCTGAATGTTTAATTAAAATAAAAACTTGTGACAGTCGGGGGTTGCCACGGTAAAAATTATGCAATTGTAATTATTTTTTTTTTTTTTTTGAATGCAGTATTTTTTGTCTTTGAAATCACCACTCTACAAGACTCTGATCATGCCAGACCGATGTGAGACGTTGTATGAGGTCTGTCCTACTCTAGCGAGTATTGGCCTAAATTACGTCATCGTGTGTTAGGTATTTAATTTCGTTACGGAATTTCTTGATTTGGTCGCCGCGCTCAAAGCCCGCGATAAAATCTATGCAATAGCTTAAAAATGTTTTTATTTTAAATTCTAAAAATACATAGGTAAACAGAATTTTATACCTTTCGCTCCCTGCTTGTATTTATTCTTGATAGCGGCCAGAGACACTCCACCTTCGTCTTCAGAGTCATCCCTATTGGCTCTTGCAGCAGTTCCACCACCTCCTGACCGTCGCTTGGGTCTTGTAGACGCGCGGGATCGCATCGCTGCGCGGAGCTCCATTTCTTCTTTCTGTAATTATTTATGGATTCGACTTACTGATATTGCCACCTTGCTCCTCATGACTTGGAATTATACTTTATTAAAAAAATGCCTCTATCGGCAGTAGGCATCGAGCACGCGAAGAGCACGAACATTATATGTACTTAGAATAAAATGTAAACACTGTAAATCAAGGTGGATCTTAGAAATATCATTTAAATATCGTGTCAATGTATCAAACTCATTAATTTATTTATGTAAACTTAATATATGACTGAATTCAATATCTCCAGTCTTAGTTTCTTACCTATCGGCAGCACTTCCAAAGTAAATTAATATATTTTTGTCATAAAATAAAAATAGGCTTATTTTCTTAAAGACTTTAAAAGCTAACATTATTAGCAAATTGAATATATCACATTTGCTATCTGTCAGTTTAAGCTTCATAGTATGGTTATCCGCTTAAAACATCGATAAAAGTGAAAGTAAAATCGAAAAGAAAAGCTGAACCGAATTCAGTAATATGAAAAATTTATTATTATTATTTATTTTTTGTATTTTTAATTAAAAGAATTATATGTATTATAATAATAATGTGTTTATTAAGTTACTGCCACATATTTCTCTTTACAGTATCATTGAAGTTCGATTTTTGGGTAAAAATAGTTGTTTAAAAAGAAAAATTATTTCACTGAAGAAACGTGGCAAAGTAGACTCTGTAGAACAGAATTTTTTAATTATACTTAGAATGGTTTCATAACGAAATTTAATCGTAAAATTGGCTAATCATATTACAGTAAATATATAATCGGATTTTTTTAAAGTTAAGCATTTGCAAATCTAACTTCGAACAAAATAAATAAAATATTTATTTTACACGCCTTCAAATTAACCTGTTAAACTGATCCTACTATGGAATTTTGAAGTGAAAATATCTTGATTAGCATATTATTTTATGATATAAAATTAAAATGTAAATGCGCATAGGTAGCACTTGGAATTAGCCAACTTGACATATATCAGCGCCATCTGTTTTCAATTATTGTAAAAATTTTAATACTGCCAATTGTATTGTATTCATCATTGGATAACTGTTGCAATAATAGCGAATGTGATGACTCGTACGTTCAGAAGATATATGAACATTAAATACATTAATAAGGGTCTTAAATAAACATATTAATTCCTCTTAAAAAATATCGTTCCGTCTCTTTCTACCTCGTAAGCACAAGAAGAGAGGAGTCCATCTAAACCTTTCTATTAAAAAAAAAATAGTTTTCTATAAGACGTTAAAAATTACCTTAAGTTGATATTTCCTATCAGCATCAGGGTCTGATCCGACTTGCGACAGGATTTTAATAGCGGAGGTTTTAGTCGAACGATCTGCGACTGAGAGCGTCATCTTTCGGTGAGTGAACGAATCGGTTGAGTGGGGCCTGAATGAAAGTTTCGTTCGGAACACCGCTTGTCCTTGGAGACCTGTTCCTTGACGAACGAATAGATGGTTGTGATCGCCCTGAAAATTATATTTAAAGATTTTTATTTTTATGTAGCTTCTGCGCACGAAAAATTTAAATTATAAATAAATTTTTTGTACACGGGACACAGACATATCCACGTCTATTGTCACAGCAGGTGTTATCAATGTACTCAATAAAATAATAGATACAGATAAGTTGAGCTGAGCTAGTTCATCTACAGATCTACATCTACTATTCGAAACTGACATGTATGTAATATTCCAAAAGAATTCACTATTCATTAGCATTATAATATGAAATGTGTGCTTTTTCTTTGGCTATAGGCACTGCGTTAAGTTTAAAAAAAAATGTGTGCGTTTCAGCTGTCAAAATTTCATATTATCATTATTAAACTAAATTCTTATAATATAAACTGAAACAAGCGTCCGTAATAACAACTACTGACGAGTCGTAGTTTTTTCTAAAACTATACAACTCAATAAAAACGGCTGGTAATTTGTATATAGAAAGAAAGGTCTTTACACAATATTATAAGGCACGGAGCATGAACAGAATTTGAATACTTACATGCAAAGGCTGTTTATAAACGTCGAATATCTCAGACCCGAGGTGCAAAGACATACTTCCGTCCGACCACTTCACCATTCGTGCGTTCGATTCCTTCACCGCGTTGCCTTCTTTGTCGAACACTGTTCGCCAACGAATTGTATTTTCTACTTTAAGTTTTAGTCTGTAAATACACAATAATATTGGCCATTTTTTTTACAAAAACTTCTCAAAAGAGTGTGACTTTCCAATAACTACATACAAACATATTATGTTGTCTTAATAGTAGGGGAGCCCAAGAGGGGATTTCGGGATTTACTCAAGCGCGGCAGATTAATATACAGGGGGATACCTTGTACCCGGTTAAGTACCTCCACCAAATATGAGGCCCATATATAAGGCCGCCCGTGAAGTATACAGGATCAGATTAGTAAAAAAAAATTGATCATCAGACATTCTCGAGCGCGTCAGATTAAGGTAGTGTGAGTTAATCACATCCTAAAAAGTGTATATTCCACTAATCTGACAATTTGAGAGTGACGTAAAGAGAGGGGAGGGCAGCAAAGTTGTAAAAAAAAAACGTCATCTTGACATTCTCGAGCGTAGCTAATTTTGAAAAATATATAATCTGACGATTTCCGCAAGCCGAAATAACAAAATTTCGTCGATAAAGTTCGTGCGATAAACGCGTGCAGCTGCGTGATGCCTATATTTCCTTCTCCGCGTTTCCCTCAAAATTAGATTTCATGTGAATTTGAACCGATTCGGACCGATAGATTTTGAGAAATTTTGAAAAATCTAAAAAAATTACAATTTGTTTTTTTGCAATAACTTTTAAACGGCTTTATCCACCAACTTCAAAAAACTAATCCACCTTTAAGCTTGAAAAACGACGTCGATCGCCACCAAACTGGTCAAAATCGGTTGATTCGTTCGAGAGATATCGTGAACGAAAGAAAACCGAAAAAAGTGTTTCTATCACATAACTTCGACATTTCATATCGGATTATCGTTTTTGATGAATTTAAATAATTAGAGCTTAAAAATGCGTCGATCGCCGTCAACCGCGGGAAAATTGCTTGATCCATTCAAAAGTTATTGGGGTTTGAAAATTTCAAAAATAGTGTTCTATGAAACTTCTATCAGACTTTCGAGCTGGGAGAACTCAAACGCATAGAAATATTATTTATTTGAACTCAGCAAGCTCATAAGTACAATTTTAAGCGCCCAGGAATGGAACTGCAGGGATGGCCTTTAGGGTGAACCGTTTTTCTAATATTTTTTTTGTCAGATCAGGCAAATCCCTCTAGATAATCGTCAGATTATGAGACAGTACGTTTAGAATATAAATCTGAACCATATATATCTTAATCTGACGCGCTCGAGTATTTCAAAATGGCGATTTTTTTTTGCACATTATAATAATGGCTGCGAGTTTGCGTCAGATCGAAATCGTCAGATTATTGAATGAGAGCTTTTGTTTTGGTGCACTTAACACCCCCTTAGAAAACCTGACGCGCTCGATTAAATTTTTTTTTTTTTCATTTTTAACCCTTACGTACAACCACCCCCATCATGCAAATGATCAGATTAACATACGTACATTATTAAAAATACGTAGGACATTGATGCTATCAATATCTGACGCGCTCGAGTATGTCCATGCAACAGTTTTTTTTTACATATTTAAACATCTATAGCCGCTTTCCCCACCGATGAAAAGGTATATATCATATAACATTTTTTTCTTCTTATCATCTAAGATTTGCAACCCAATAGGTCTCCACGACGCTCGAGTAAATCCCCATTTAGCATCGTGGGCTCCCCTACCATAATTTTCTACAATACTAGTGAATATTTTGAACTAAATGAACATGTTCATTAACAGTCTTAGTGCTTTATTATGTTCACTATGTTCGTGTGTCCGTATTTTAACAACTAATAAAATAAACTTGCCTTGTAAATGTAATTTTTTAAAGATTGCAAGAGCAGTATTGGCTTATTGGTTTTAATGTGTGACTGTCATCCCCTGAGGTCGTAGATTCGCTCCTATGTGCTAAATTGTCAATATGTGTATTTAATCAATGCTAGTACGATGATGGAAATGAATTAAGGAAACCGCCATGCCTTAGACCCAAAAAGATTGTCTAAAAGAAACTATTTTTAATAAGACTTCATTTATATCACAAATTCTTTTATTTTTTATATTACTTAAGAATAATACTGTATTCATAATATAGCTATTTCTTTATTAGATTATTAATACAGTATTAAGTAAATTCTACTGTTGAATAGAATTATTTATCTAGTTTTGTTAGGTTAAACTCAGGAACTACTTAAAATTATATTTGTATTAGATTCTATCACCAATATGAGCAATATTGCAAAAAGCGGACGAAAATTCTTTCTAAAAGCTTTTATGCTTTTAAATTGCATATTAAATTATGAATGTAAAGCAAAAATAATATATGAATTAATTGTATCTCCTTCAAGGTCTTAATCTTAAATCTTGTAAAGGTTTGATACTCATTACCTTCTTTATAATAATATTTTTTTTCTAAAAAACTTTTCTTTTCAAACCTTTTTTGTGAACTCACCATAGAATTTCACTAAACAATGTGATTAAAAAAAATTTAACTGGACGGTGACGCTGTATTAAAGACAAAATATATTACCTGGCTCGACCTTCTTCATCCAGTGTCTCCTCTTCATCAATTTCGTCTTCATAAGTAGCAGGATCGTAAGGCCTCGTCTCCACTGACAGGAAGTTGGGCAATTTCACGAAATGCAGCTCTTTTCCCAACTCCGTCCAAATCTTGGGCATATCCACGTCAATGCGGGTCTCTGGGATCTCTAGTTCCTCTTCCTCTTCTGGTTTGCGGTTTTCCTGAAAAAAATTATGATTTTTATATAAAAGATCTGTTACTGCTATAACTTACTCATTCACATTTAAAAGAGAAATGTGAAGAAATTACTAAAAGCTACTTGTAAAACCATAACAATGCCGAAAACATTGACCATTTCAAAATTATCTTTATAACCCAAAAGCTTAGAAAGCTTTTAGAGGGCATTTCTAAGATCTTCTGATCAACTTTCGTATTTATATATATATATATATATATATATTTATTTATTTAAAATGGTTGTTTTGCTGGATGACAGACCCTTTAAAAATTGAAAAACACTTTTATTTATTCCCATACATTACTTCTCATTGCGTTGGTTACTGCTCATGGCATATAATTGAGTCCAGAATTCAAATTCAATTCTGGAATAGTTGGCTGATTACTTTTAATAATATGAATAAAATAGTTCTTCCTATCTGCATCTATTTTATTGGTATATTTACCACTATTATCTTTATTTCAAACTCTGTTTGAAGTCCATTTTTTATTAAGTAAGTACAAATAGTTGAATATTCCAAAAAATACTTACCTCATCTCCACTCCTTTTATCATCATCAGACCGTCTTTCATCATCAGATTTATCTCGGCTTCGGCTACGACTTCTGGACCTTGAGCGGGATCTGTCAGATCGCTTATCCTTGTCTTCATCCGAACTGATGTCAGATGCATCACCAAAAAGGGCGTCGGCCGTTACTGAAATTAAATAATTTACCAAACTGAGATTGAAAATTATGAAATGATATTAAATTACAAATAAATCAAATATAATATAATTGGTTCAGTACATTTTATTTTAGCTTTATTTTAGCTTCTTAATAATTTGTCTGATAATGCTGTGAAATATGTGTGTATCAAAACATAAAGAATTAAAATACAATAATTTAAATATGAAATAGATAAAGTTCTATGATGTACCCTACCCTGTACCCTGCATGTATAAAAATTGTGAGTGTAAAAGCAACTAGATTTCATACAACATTCGAGCTGAGACCTGAGACCAACCCGATATTTATTCTGTGGGCCAACACTTGAATTTCTTTTCATAGCATCTAATCTACTTACCGCCATCCCCGTCAGCCTTTTCCTGATTTTCATCATCTGAAGCAAGCTTTTTGACTTTCTTCTTGGGTTTACCACTTGTATCTGAACCACTGTCAGAATCTTTCTTTCTCTTACTACGCTTATCTTCATCACTCTCAGAGTCTGATAATACTGCACGTTTCTTTTTATCGCCTGAAATAAAGATAAGGGTAATATTAATCAGGTACAACTAGATAAATTGATACTGGTTCAAAATTTTTTTATGCATACACTAGATAAAAATTCAGCTCTAAAACAGGAATATATATATTAATTATTATAGGTTAACCTTTTTATTGGCTTTAAATTTTTGTTTGTAATTATTTTTATTTATTATTATTGCTATTTATTTCTTTGATTTTGTTTTATTACTTTATATTAGTTATAGTAACGTTTGATTTTAAGTTTATTTGTTTTTTTTTTTTGTTAATTGTTTTTCATTTTTTGTACTCTACCCTCTGTTGGTGTTTCTTTATCATTGTTTCTCATTAAGGTTGCCTGGAAGAAATCGCTTGTAAGCGATAAGGCCGCTCTTTGCCTTATATCTTTTGTAACTGTTTTTTTATTTTTGTTATGTGTGTTTTTGTATAAGGCGATAAAGGATAAATAAATAATAAATTAATTAATTAATTAATCTGCCATTTAGAGGGTATTTTTGTTAAGTCAAAAGTATACCAGGAATATCAATTCGTTTAAGGTCTTTAATTGTTACATTATCCTAGTAAGATTTCCAACAGTGATAAAATAAAAAATACACATATACTACCATATAGGTTGTGTATTTTTTATTTGCTACTGTTTTATAACATAGATTAAAAATTACTTATAGTCAATAATAAATTACCTGCATCAGAAGCATTTGAGCTTTTTGAACGTGATCGGGATCTGCTTTTGGATTTACTTCTTGAACGAGATTTCGATTGTGTTGAACCCGACCTGAAATATAAATTTACGATTTTCAATGTATGTTTTGTAAAACACTAAATCTTTTGTATCCTTAACATGTTTTATGAAAGGCACCAACATTAAATATAGGAGGAAAGATATCTATGTGCACCATGCAATGATTTATAGAAAACATTACTGAAGTATTTTCACATAAGGAAGATCCTGTAAATGGTATAAAATATCCTCCTTACCTAAATTTAATTCCAACCACCATAAATCAAAATGATACAGTGACAGTTATAAATAAATAAATAGTAAATTTATATTAATTATTACCTAGATCTACTCTTGGACTTAGATTTTTCTTTCTCCTCCTGGTCGTCTATCATGAGATTTGGTGAATTTGACCGACTGTCATCTTTGCCAATACTTTTAGACCTTGATGAAGCACTGCCTGACCTAGACCTTGACTTCCGCTGAGGGCTTCCACTCACTGACCGAGATCCACTTTTAGCCTTAGGTGCTGGTGACTTGGACTGAGATCGAGACTTTGGACTTTGGGATCTCGATTTTGGACTTTGGGATCTTGACTTTGGACTCCCTGAGGCAGATTTAGGGCTCTGTGATCCTGACTTTGGTGTCTGAGGGCCAGATTTCGGACTTCCTGATCTAGACCTTCCACTAACAGATCCACTTCTGGATCTAGACCTTAAACCAAAAGGCACACTGAACACATATAATTTACTATATTTTTTAAAAATTAAAATACTGTTTAATGGTATTTAACATCATTCAAACACAATGTGTTTATTAAAAAACAATTATGTAATAAATTATACCTTGATTTTGAAGCCCTATTAGGACTGCCAGATGCTTGGGACTTAGGACTTGAAGAACCAGATTTGTTGCTTTGAACAGATCCCGATCTATTTGATCCTGCAGGTGAATTTGATTTACTTCTAGATGCATTTGAAGCAACGGATGATTTCCTTGATCGAGCAGAGTGGTTAGATTTTGGTGACTGACTTCCTGATTTCACAGAACCTCGAGATGCTGACCTGAAATAAATATTATTCTACTAATATAAGATACAAAAACTAAATGAATAAAATAATCTAAAATTTGTTGTTTTATTATTTATTCTTATAGACCAAGACCAAATAATAATGCCTGCAGTATGATATATTATTTCAGATACTACATGAAACACTTAAATAGTTTAAATTATAGCTCACCTAGACCTACTACCTTCTTTACCAGATGGTGCAGGACTGCCACTTTTACTACGGCTGCCACTGGATCCACTATCTGAATCTGACCCAGAGTCTGTATCTATACGATAAAAGTCAGTCTAATTAGTTTTATAAAGATAATAAAATGACTAAAACCTACAACTCACAGAATAAACATAATTATTCACCGTTCCCAGGTAGTATAATTGCTACATAATATGTATAGAAAAAAGAATAGTCATTTGATGAAAGAAATAGATATTAAAATAAGAAGAAATGGTTGGTATGAGCTGAAAATAGTATTTAATGATTATCGTTCCGACATTTAACGAATATTAATTAACTAAAATAAAATTAAATATAATTACCTTCACTCCCCCTGTTAGACTTCGGAGACATGTTTATCGATATTCTCTTTTAATTGCAACACATACAATATCAACAATGGTATATTATTTAAACAGCAATTAGCAAAACTCACTTAACACTAATAATAAGAAGCGCTTATAAAATATAAGTGCATTTTTCTATACAGTTTAAGGTTAAGCATAACATAAATGCATTAACAGTAAACACTAAAGTTAAACATCCAAATTCCAGTGATGCCAACTCCTAAAAAATGTTCCCCCTACAACCATCAACCAACTTCAAATAACCGATCAAAAACCCTTAAAGTTTTTGTTGTACATTTGGTTTAAGAGGATATATAAATTAAAAAGAGTGTGTTTACTTATGTACACGCGTTAAAAGTTTTACTTCTTTGGCGTATGGAAAAAAATAACTAAAATGTAGTAGTGATTAACGAAAAATAATAATATTAATCAAAAAGATTTTATTTAAATAAATAAATAATTAGTAAATACTATCACCATCGTATATGAAATTAATTTAAAAACACCAAAATAATATTTATTTATTCACACTGTTTAATTGTACTGTTATGAAACACGAGTTCTAAATATAAAATTACTGGAATATACAACTTGAACATAGTTATTAATTTTCATGCCACCTAGACCTAACTTTACGATGTCGAAGTCAGGTGTCGGTGTGTGCGCGCATCGTAAAAATTCACTCTCTTGACATGGGGAGTACGCTGGCGAACGCGTGACGTTGAACGACGAAGTTGAGTGGGGGATATAGCAAGAGACAGCAGTGCGCGCGCACATTTTCTTTCTCTCTTTCTATTATAACTAGTAAATGAAATAGATTTCAGTCAGTAGTTCGTGTGCAAGTTTACTAGCGTTACGGAAACGGTGATTCTTTGGTTATTTTTCGTAATTCTATTTCGTTTTGAACAATTTTATGAATTAATAATTTATTTAATACATTCAATATTCTACGTTTAAAGTGAAAAAATTGTAATTTCATTTTAAAGTTCATGTTTTTGTTTTTTTTCTAGACATCTGTCTATTTATAATTGGAAAATATATGTATCTTATTTCTAATATATGTATATTATATAGTTTCAGTTTTTCTTAACTTTTCTTGGCAGACATTTTTTTAGTTTTCATCAATTTCTTGAATGAAGTACCCCCTAAAAACCCGCCTTAATAAATGTACCTCCTAAAAAACCCCTGGACATTATGCTTTTCCCTGAATTTGAGGGAAAAACCCCCACGCTGGCATCACTACCAAATTCCAAATTTAAGAAAACCATAGATATATAATATTCCATACTAGTCTATGACGTCAAAACAATAGACACTAGAAAGCAACCTCCAAGCGAATAGTTAAATTATTATAATATTTATAACGTTGAAATAGGTTACATAGGTTTTTTTTATATAAATATTTATTTTATTAATTATTATTGATTAGAAATAAATTTAATATGTGATATTTTATGCTGTTATTGCTATAAATTATCTTTGTTTCTATTACATGCAAAAATCAATCACTAGATGGTAGTATTAAACGTTTCGTTTAAAAAAATGTGGTAAACCTTTTAATTGTTAATATTTCTTCCCACTAATCAGTTAGGTATGGTTGACGTTTTTTTTTAGTTTTTCTCCGCATGACCTTATTACGTTTTCTTGCTAAAAAAGTTAACCTAAGGAACTCTAGTCTATTAGGATTTTATTGGGGGTAACCCCCCAATAAAATCCTATGCGGTTTTAATAATTTTGTAACGATAAATCTTAATGGATGCATTTAAAAAAAACCCAATAACTTACCTAACCATAAATATATATATACATATATAAAATACTTAAGTTGACTTATTCCATATTAGGGACTCTTGCTAAGTTTACTCTATTATAAATATAATAGCTATCAATAGCTATAGAACATTCACCGTACTCGTAGTCCTGAGTACGTAGCTGCGAGCCGGCTGCCGCTGTGCCGACCGGCGACGGTTGTAATCCGTAAATTTTTTCTTTAGTTGAACGATGGCTATGACGGTAGATGTGTGTGCTTGCCTTTCGCAGCATAAAAGTACGTTACTTCGAGAACTATGTGATACAAATGTATTAGATGTGCTCGTGAAAAAGGGTTTATTTAGCGTAAACGATTTAGAAGTAATTACCAGTGCTAGTGGTAACGAAAAGTGTAATTATTTTATAGAAATTGTTAGTAAACAAAGCGGTGTGAAGTTACAAGAATTGTGTGCTGTGTTGAACAATGAATGTCCAAAACTAGCTAAGGAACTTATGAATGATCGACGGAAGTATGTTATAAATGGTAAATTATGGTTTATATTCGATAGATTTATAGCTTTTAGAGATTTTAATATTAAAAAGGTAGTTTGAAAGTTTTTAACTACCTAGGCCTGGTTAATACTGCCTCCGTAGCTTTATTAGAAAGGCACGTGTCGTATAACCGACGTACTGCATTCAAACCTCGGGAAAATTTTAGGTGTTATCACATAGGTATAGGATAGGTATACAATACCGTTTTGTCAGTAACTTGCCTACATAAAGTATCTAACAATTTAATTAATACCGACCTCTTTATTCATAACGGTCTAAACCTAAAGAAGCCTGAATATTTTAGTGTTATCATAACTGATATGCTTTACGATTCTAAATTCACAACATCAACTTTAAGACCTCTAACTTGAAAATTGTCTTAGTTGTAACTGGGTTAAATTGGTACTTTCGTAGTCGTAACACGTTATAAGTTAGGGAAAAGTATAGGTACCGAGAAACGAATAGCCTAGTTTTTATAAAACCAAAGTTATTAAATAGTTTGGTACAATTTTACAAAATGCCCTGAAATTGTCGTTACAATTTACTTTGTAGCAATTTTCGGTAAGAACGAACGAAACCACTGGAGTCACTGAAAATATTGCAATGACTATATACTTATCGTTTAGAAAGAAAAAAATATAGAGAATAATTATAGTAATCGATGTGTATGTATATATATAATGTTCAAAACAAAATAAAACAAAAATGCCTTTTCGAACTTAAGAAATCATAGTCCTAGATTAATAAAAGACCTTCCCTCGTGGTATTTGATTAGATGCAATTTTATATTATCGTTTAATATTCAGAAAATAAACTGTAAGAAAAATGAATAGTGCGGAAATTAAATTATAATACTGTGTAATAACGTAAACTGTGACAATTACACTGATTGAAAAATTGCATGTCGATTGTCCAAAAGAAGGGGAGAACTAGGGAGCATAATAAATGTGAGGATAAATAGACTTTATTTATTTTAATATAAGGTTTGAAATCATTGTTAAGTGAATCTATAAGTTTGTAAGATCTATGCGGGTATGACTGGTGACCCCATCTTTATGAGACCAATTCTATTAAAAATTACGACCTCAAGCCCAGTGGTACTTCATACATCGTGGCTGTTGTGTAATTAATGGGAAGTTTTATATTTAAAACAAAAGGTATTTATGAGTTACGACCCAGGTACTAACAGATGAATGAGGTTAACCAACCAAGCAACGTACTCCCAGCCGTCCATGATATTTAATTGACATTATTCTTAATAATAAAGAAACGGTGCTAGTCAAGATTTGTTAACAACTGTTTTAAAGATCATAAGGCACTTCAGATTACCATATTTAACGTAAATGTGTTAGCTACGGTAACTCTCGAAGCTTAAGTTAATCTTAATTTGAATTTGTATTCCGGATAAGGATACCTAAAAGGTTCTAAATTCAAATGCAGTTCTCAAAAAGGAAGTTGTCCCTCCTGACTATCCCATAAGAGAGATTGATAAGAACTACGTTGACACTTCCGATCCTTATGTAAATGTCTTTTGTTTTACTAAAGTGCGTCGAACTCTGTCCACGATCCGTGATTGTCTCACATTGTCGACTTCTGAGAAACTAATATGATGCCATGCTATGAAAAGGCTATAGTAACACGACACAATTGAACAAAACACCGCTTAGTGGTTCATTGGCAACTAGTAAACCAAGGTTGGTTAAGTTTGTATAATCAAGAATATTCCGTATCATACAAATTTAATTAAATGTCTATGATCAAGCCCGATATTGTTATCGTGGGAATCGAAGCTGGTGCCGTGTTATACGTAATGTGTGGTGTGTAGGTAAGGTATTATTATTAGGCCACGAAAATTGTTATGCCTCAATGGTAATAATAGTTCATTACAGTACAACAGAAAAAATACAAGTAAAAATCGTTCGAGGGTTTTCACTTAAATAACAACTTTACTTTTGCTACTTTTCCTTTTCAATTTTCTCTTATAATAAGGTGAAATTTATTTAAGATTGTTTAGATATTGTTCAAAGCTTAGGTTGTATAAAGTGTGCACATTAAATAAAAAGTTATTTTTTGATAAGGTCAATTATCTTTTTTTATTATCATATATATATGACATATTTGAACTATTCAATAGAACTTGTAATGTAGTACACAATATATAGCATCTATAATGCATCTATTTTAATACGATTTGTCTCAATTGGGCGATTGACTGTCTCGGATTATAAAATATTGACGGTATTAACCGTTTTCAATTTTTCAATTGAAATTGCTTTTTTAATAAATTTATTAAAATTCAGTGAAAGCACGTTTTTCTTAAATATTTCCCTATTCTAGCGTAATACTAAATAATAAATAACGATAGAAACTTATTTGTTAAGTAAATATCTAAGAATCCAGCCTATGATGGCTTTTAGTTTAGCTTTCAAAAAGGTATGAAATAAGCTAAGAATAATAGCACCTTGTCGTATAAAAACTATGACAGCCTTATTGTGTATTGCCTAGCAACGGAAGTCCAAGCCACTGGTCTCTTTAGACCATAGGTATAACCGCAACCCTCAACGTTCAACGAATAATAACTCTGGCTTTCCAATCCTAACAAACACATCAATAAAAAATATCTAGTATAATTACTTCTCCACCTATCAAGAATCTTGTATAGACTAAAACGTTGTCAACAAAAGCTAAGAGGTATTTTCACTGCGTTAGTGCCAGTACCGTTACAACTTTCAAATCAACTAGTGCCTTTACAATTTGGCAAACTGTATGTCGATTTGAGTCACTCGTTGTCAAGGACAAGTAATTTGAGCTACCACGTACCACAGATGTTCGTGATTTAACCACTTGTAAATTATGCGCAATTAGGCGACTTTAAAAATGTGCGTGACTTAAACATCTAAGTGAAATAGACGCGAGATGTGGACTATTTAAAAAAACCTTCTTTGTTTTTACTTATAGCAAATGTGTTATTGCAGTCAATATTTTATAATAGTGACAAAACTAATTAACTCTAAATAAATGGAAAAAAGATTTACTTGGATCTGAAAAATTAATACAAAACTACATATATAAATAATATTTGTATCAAAGCATAAGACAATTTTTTTAAACAGACCAAAGAGATCGGATTTTATGCTATAGCTATTAAACAGAACATTTCTGAGGGCATCTATAAATAAATAACAACCAAGTGACAATTATTTATTTCTAAAAAGACAAAAGACATCAGTTTTATTTATTTTTGCTTAATTCAAATCAAATCAAAAATCTGTGTAATATACACTTCTGAACGTCAAAATATACTTTAAATGATTCTTATTTTACATTTACTGCCAGTTCTCAAATCAAGGGCGTATAACGGAAGAGAAGAACTGGCAATAAACTCTCCGCCACTCTTTTTAATCGCCAAGTTTTTTTAAGGAGCTGCAACCATCACACCATGTTCCATATGACATATTGAGTAATAAAGAATAATAAAATAAATTAAAAACAAAGATTTGTCCTCTATCAGCAGGAGGCATGGTGAAATAGGAGCACGCACTTACATACTCGTGAGAACAACACGCAAATACGTAGTAAAACCAACTAATATCACCGCATACACGAATTCAAGTACGACCAGTCACCACAAGTAGCACCCGTTCACGAGTATGACGCATGGCCAGCCATCGGCCCCATCGCCATATTCGTTTGTCGTCTTAAATATTTATATTTACTTTTAATTTGATTCTCTACGTTTAAACTTTCCCTGAACTTCCACAAATATTTCAAGATCATAATTAGCCAAATCGGTCTGGCGATTCTCGAGTTTTATAACTAAAACTAACAGCAATTCGATGTTATATTAATAAGAAGATCATTTGTATATATAGATATACAGATGTATTCTTTTAATATTTACAAGAAGATCGTCAGCTTTGTAAAAAGAAGTAATTTTTATATTAGGCATGCGTTATACCTATCCAACACAGAGAACTGCTTTATTAATATTATTGTTACAACTTCTGATACATAATATTGAAACACACTAATCAAATTTCTGATTAGGTATGACAAGTGCCTCATAGAAAGGCTATTAACGTTTTGAATTTCAATTCCCTTATATCCGCTGGCCGTTAATGAATCCTGTCGTGAATGAAAACACTGTTTTAGATACTTAAACCATTGCATCATTTAATTTGCATTCACGCCACTTAGTTACCACAGTTTACTGTATTCAACAAGCTGTATTCTCCATTTCATACCCAGGCACCAGGCCAACATATGAGCTTCACTACCTGCTGTTAAAGTAAACTGATAATACTGGAATTCGATTTAGGATTCTAAACATTAGTTTTAGTACCTTATGGATATAATTTAGAACTCAGTTTGTGAACATTCAATACCTTTAAGTAAGTATGAAATGATTACTCACGTTTTAAGTAAAATAAAAATTCTTACTTATTAATATCCAAGTGATTACTAAAACTGTGATTAAAAAATGATAGTTATCCAACATTCCATACTGCCCGTTGTATAAACTGTAATAAAACTTATCTATATTGTCTATACCAAGTACCATTAAGACAATAATAAATTATTTAACATTAATTTGATTTACATTAAATAGATTTATATGTTACTAGCTATATCTATCTGTTATTTTTTTATGTAATAGGAGACCAACGGGCAGGATGCCCACTCGATGTTAAGTGATACCGCCGCCCATGGACACTTACATTACCAGAAAGCTCGCAAGTTGCCGTCTTTCAAGAATTGGAACGCCGCTTGATGGACCCTAAGTCGAATTGGTTCGGAAATACTTAGTGGGCAGCTGATTCCACACAGCGGTGGTGCGCGAAAACTGCCTTAGGAAACGCTCAGTTGTGGAGGGGATACGGAGGGTAATTTGTGTCCTGAATTGTCGTCCGATAATGAAACTCAGCTGCAGGTATTAGACCGAAAAACTCCACTGAACACTCTCTTTGGAGACCCTCTACGCAATGCCAAGGGATCAAGCTACAAGGAAACATCGTCGCAAAGCTATTGCTTTACAAATGCTTGAAATAAAAATGACTTTATATAAATGCAACTTAAACGAAGCAAAAGAAAATAAAACATCAAATGCTATCTAGTCAATGATATGGTATTACATTGCCAGGTAGCGACGTCATGCAGAACATAAGATGTACTAAAGATTAATTTATAGCCTTTTAATACAAGAATGATCTTTATTTAGTATATATATAGACAGAAAACATGTTTTAGTTTTACGCGTAGGCAATTTTGTAAAAAACAGCAAAATGCAGTACTTGAGTTCCGCTCAAACCCCTTTGGCTTACAGCATAGTATTATTATCTCAATTGCATGATTCCTATGTTATGAGGCAGTGACAAAACTTGTTTTTAAACTAACAAAAACTTTATTTAAAATTATGCTTACAAAACTAGAGTTAGAGTGAGAATATGGAAGGGAAGTGTCCTTCAAAGGATCGGGGCTTGATATTTAAAGGTTTGGGTATAGTCGTTTAAGAGTAGGGATACATTTAGTGGAACAAACTAATTAATCTTAATTTATCGTAAACAGATGGTTAAAAGAAATTGTAACTTGATACTTAAAGGTTTGGGTATTGTCGTTTAAGAATAGGGATACATTAAGTCGAACAAACTAATTAATCTTAACTTATATCGTAAACATATGTTTAAAAGAAATAGTAATTAGTTAAATAGAAATATTAATAATATAGTGGGGACTACATAACACCTCCCCCCTTAAAATAAAGGTTGCGCCTGTTGGCGTGAACTTTTTGAGGAATTTTGTAGGGTGTTTTCTTCTTCGTCGTTCGAGCTGATGGAAGCCGTCGTCGTCGTCGTATTGAATGCAGACATCGGGATTTCAATTTGTTGTCGTCTTCGGGATTGGTCGAAACAATTATTAAATATTTGAATGCATCCTTGTTTGTGAGAGTTTCTTCTTGGGTAAAACTTGTAAAGAGTTAAATAAGAAGGATTGAGCCAAATAATAAACTCATTAGAGTGAAATTATATGGATGTTCTTGAATGATATATTTATCTTGATTTAATATTTTAGAGTGATGTTTGATCTCGTCTTTAATAGTATTGAGAGAGTCTAAAGAAATCGTTGATTTGGATAGGTACGAGTTCTGGATTATATCAATCTGGAGTCCCTTCGATGCAGGTATATTCCACATCGACTGTAACAATGGGGTGACTTCTGTTCTTTGATTTCGAGTCTTCAGCGATGAGTGTAACCATTGGTGTATAAAATTTGCATTTAGGTTGTAGCAGAATTATTTCGTGTCCAAATATTTCGCCATGTGTGGTTTTTCTGTTGCATTCTATAGCATATGTAATTTTCTTCGAAAGTATGAAAATCCATTTGTTATTTTTCAATTAATGAAATGTGTTGAAGTACGCGGAGAATGTGGATACCGCGCAATTTTGAGGTATGTCTTTAGAATTCGTCAGCAAAATGGAGACTTCACAGATAGGTTGTGCGTTAGAGTTGTAGACTGTGACCTTACTGCATACATGAAGGTTTGAAGAGTGTTATTTACACTTGTCCACGGAGTTCGTCGTCAGGTAGCGTTGACTGTTTTTGCTCATGGCAAGATACATGTGCTCAGGTAGGATTGTGGAATATAAGGAGTATGTATTGTAGGAATTGAAATTAAATGGTATAGGGTAAATATGTCATTTTTGACTTAAGGAAAATTTAATATAATATATATTTATAATTTCGTTCATGTAAATGTATGATGTAATTGTAGCAGAGTTTAGAATTTTATTGTTATGAAAAGTCACGGTTACTACTAGGTATTATGTAGATTTGAAGTATCGAAACTATAATCTGAAGTTTCTGGGGGCCTAGAGAGTGCGTCGGCATTGGTATTATTTAAAAGAGTCACATGTTTATTATTTATGTGGAATATAGCATGTAGCAGATTTTCAGGAGGTACATCATTTAAAGCGGAAATAGAAAATGATTCAATATTCTTATTGTTCGATTTCGACTTACGTTTATTTTTCTTATAGTGGTATTTTGAATGCGATTTAGTAGTTTGAGATACAGCGGGCTTATAAGATTCAGTGATATTTTGAGATACAGTGGGGTTAGAAGATGTGATGAGATGCTTAGATTCAGAGGGTTTTGCAAATACATCGTTCTTATTAGATATAGTAGATTCAGTGGGATTCAAAGATACAGTGGGCTCATAAGAAATGGTAGAGTTTGTATTACAACCTAAGGTTTGGGACTGGCTACCCTGTTTGTAGGTCTGTATAAAGCTAGCTTCAAAGTCAGTCTGTGTGCCAGCTTCTTTGCATTGCCTCCGATAGGCTGGTTTATTATGCAAGGATGTAGGCACAGTGCTTTGTAACACTCGACTTGAATTTGGAATTTGTGGCGGCATTGAATAGTCTAATAAGCTGGGTTCGTTGAGTAAGAGCTGGAAGCGATTTCCAACGAGTCGCTCATTTCGTTGGTCGCTTCTTAGTTTAAATGGCGGATTGGTGCAGGGAGAGCGCGCTGTTTATTTTTTTCGTTATATGCCCTCTTGCGACATTCGTTTATTGAGTGCCCAATATTTTTGCAATACGCACATGTTTTTGGAGAAAATCTAGGGTTAGGAGGCTTAAATGGAATATTTGGGTTTCGAATACCTAGGTAATTATTTTGATATGCACTACTACTTATTGCTGGCCTAGGGGTTGGAACTGGCCTAAATAAAGATTGCCTAGCTTTGTTCATAGCCCTAATTTGATCTTCCTGCATTGCGAAACGACCTGCTTCTCTTAAAGTATTAAAACCCTTTGTTCTAAGCATTATACCCATGTCTGTAGAGAGACTGTTGAGAAATATGCTTAAGGCGGTTTCCTCGGTAGTCGCTACACGTCCGTCTAATGTCGAATCACTAATTTCTGAATGTAGTTTTTCTAAGATTTTGCAACGACAAAGATCTACTCTATGATAAAATTGCGTTAAAGACTCATCGGGTCTCTGAAAAATTGATTGCAATTCTAAATTTAAATGTTGAATTGTCTTAGTATTCGCGAATCTTTCAATAAGAAATCTCTTTAGTTCATCCCACGTTTCGTACGTTTTACACCGAACTTCTGAGGCCGCGATGCCTTTAATATTATTAAGAGCACAAGTTAACAAAGTCTCCCTTTCGGACGGAGATGACAATTTAAATACAGTATCACAGGACCGAATGTAGCCGTATATTTCGTCATGATTGTTTGTGTCGAATAAAGGAATTAGATTGATAAGTGTTGTAATATTTACTGGTGATGCCTTCATTATGTTTTCGGTCTTTAATGAAATGTTAATGATTAAAAATGTAGAATGCGTGTGTAGTTAGATATGAATAATGTAATTAAATTATATATAAAATATAGTAATATAGGATTGAATATATAAAACACAAAATATCGAAAAATAGGAAAAAGAATGAGCCACAAGTAAAATGCCACTTACCACAGTAACACGAACCACAAGAGCATAGTATCGGCGAAAACTATTAAAAGCCTAAGGCTACCGTACTAGGCGATGCTTGTCCTTTGTACGTTTTTTTTCGTCTTGCTACACAAGTAGATCCTACCGACTGCGCCAAATTTGTTATGAGGCAGTGACAAAACTTGTTTTTAAACTAACAAAAACTTTATTTAAAATTATGCTTACAAAACTAGAGTTAGAGTGAGAATATGGAATGGAAGTGTCCTTCAAAGGATCGGGGCTTGATATTTAAAGGTTTGGGTATTGTCGTTTAAGAGTAGGGATACATTTAGTGGAACAAACTAATTAATCTTAATTTATCGTAAACAGATGGTTAAAAGAAATTGTAACTTGATACTTAAAGGTTTGGGTATTGTCGTTTTAGAATAGGGACACATTAAATGGAACAACTAATAAATCTTAACTTATCGTAAACAGATGTTTAAAAGAAATAGTAACTTGTCGTTTAAGAATAGGGATACATTAAGTCGAACAAACTAATTAATCTTAACTTATATCGTAAACATATGTTTAAAAGAAATAGTAATTAGTTAAATAGAAATATTAATAATATAGTGGGGACTACATAACACCTACCAAATATAGGAACGTTTAAATATTTACTGAGCACTAGACGCAATTACCAGGCAAGTGGTTCGCTATGGTAATTCTATAAAATTTTATATTAGGTACATATCAATAAAGAAACAACAAACATAATATCATATGGAAACATTATAAAATAATTTAGATTACAAAAATAAAGCCGTTTTAGCCTTCTTGTACTATGGGATGAGATTCAAAGCCGAGAATTAGCGCTAAGTATCTATCCTTGGATTTAAAAAAAAAATACGTTGTTTATCGTATGGAAGATGTACCTTACTAATATATCCCTAAACAACCAACAACCCTGCTCTTTTATTTTGTAAACATATAACAATTAAAACGCTTTTACATAATGAATTATTTTACTATGTAATTCATTACGTAATTAGATATTTACAGAATGTTATTTCTGAGAGTCTTTGAATTCGGTTATGTTGTTGGACCGTCTGTATAACTATAAGCGTCTTAGAAATATATATTTTTTTATATGCAACATCAAGTAAGATATTGCATATAAAAAAATCAGCCCTTTATCGGATATTAATTGTAGGCTAATTAGGATCAAAAGCAGTTCCCAACCTTTATGTAACCTTCCCCAACATAGCCGTTCTATAATTTATTAGAATTTTATTACGAAACGCAGTACGTAGATTTCAAAACATATAACGGAAAAAGCATACATTTTCTAATCCCCCCTTAACAATCAAATTGCCCCCCTGTGGAACGTGGGCCCCACGTTGGAAAACACGGACCTAGTTAGTAGTTCTTTGAATTGAAAAAAACTGACTCTAAGCGAATTTGTATGGCAATAACACTAGATCACGCTTGTCACGTGAACATTTTCATATAAATTTGTCTGGGTTTTGTCTAAAGGGTTAATTGGAAAAGATCCTAAAATTAATTAAAGCATTTACTATTCAGCTCATTGTCATTAATACGTGAAATTCGAAGAAACCGTTTAAATACCACAGAAACACATGCCTTCCGTGATCTTCAAACGCATTTTCAAGGATTGAAAGCAAATATGTCGTATGACATAGAGATAGGATGTGCTTTCAAATCACGGATGTTGGATGATGGATGTAATGAGCAAAAACAATCTCGTGATGCTCGAAGCGTGCATAATTACAAACTAATCTTTACTATAGCCAACTAGTTTTATGTGTATTGTGACAGGAACCTGTCTGTTATATAGACCAGGGTAGAAGCCTTTAAAAATAATAAAAAGTGAACAAAAATAATAGTAGGATGAAACCCATTAGAAAAGGAGGGGAATATTATAAAAATGAAAGGAAAAATAAATTACGGGCGATCTGAGGTCGGGAAGGGGATGGGGGTGAGGGAGGAAGGGTAAAAAACGGTTTTTCTCGATTTCCGGCAAAACTAAAAGTCCTATCAAAAAAAGTCAACAGTCAATGTAAATTTTCTCAGAAAATTTACATTGACTGTTGACTTTTTTACAACTTTTTTTGTTGACAATAGTAACATATATTTTTTTTTCACCATCGGAAAGTAGAGATTTCAACGAACAGAAAACATACCAACTTTCTGAAAAAGCTGATATTTTGACGGGTGAATTTTCTATTGAAAATTAGGGTGTTTTTTCGATATTCATTAAAAATTAAGGTGAATAAAAATATTTTTAATCAATTAAATTACAGCGTATTTAGGACATAAAAAAGTAAGTTTTCACCAAATTTCGTTGAAAAAAAATTATTTTTGTAAAAGATAAAAATAAAAAACCAAAAACTTGGTTCTTTGAATTTTTCACATAAATTTTGAGGTTATGTGAAAAAAGTGTAAATTCAAAAGTTTTAGATCTTTTTATTACCTACAACATTCCCTTTGACTTTTTTCGATAGGACTTTTAGTTTTGCCGGAAATCGAGAAAAACCGTTTTTTACCTTTCCTCCCTCACCTCATCCCCTTCCAGACCTCAGATCGCCCGTAATTTATTTTTCCTTTCATTTTTATAATATTCCCCTCCTTTTCTAATGGGTTTCATCCTACTATTATTTTTTTTGGTTTTAAAAATTATCGACCCTGGTCTAATAGGGCGCCAAATATTACGGCGGATGAGACATATAATTATTGTTATATGATTATTTTTTGTTAGTTAAGATAAATTCATATAAATTTCATACAAACTTCTGACCATAATCGAGAGTGCAAGAATGATTTATCGCTAAGTATCTATCCTTAAAATTTAGGTTTAAAGACTATTTCTCAAAAAAGACAAAAATGTCACTTACATGAGAATAATACTTTAGATGAACATTGCAGCCCTTCTTTCAATAATTACAAAAAAACGATAGCCGTACATGCAATAAACTTTAAGTAACCAAAAAAAAAAGTTAATATAAGAAATAAATTTAAAAGTAATTGTGTTTAATATATTCATTAGCTTCGATTTGAATGAATTGAATTTTTTTGTGGTATGGAAAATATATCTAATTAGTTAGATAGATAGATTTTAGAATCACCCTAAACAGTCAAGAACTCTTTTCTTTCGTTAACATTTTACAATTACACGTTTTTTTACATAAACATATTTATAAAGATATATTATAATATAAATCTTCTTTCGTGTATTTAACTCTATCTGGCATGTCTAAACCGATTTTAATGAAGATTTTTGTGTGAGATTAACTAGATTCAGGAATGGCTTAGAATTAGATGGAATTTTTAACTTTCAATTTTTTGTATAATTCAGTGTATATGACAATATGTCGAGTGCGCTATTATTATACAAATATCAGTGTCAAATTAATTCTTAAGACAGAAACAATTTTATTAAAATGGAGAAAAAACATTTTCTCGGGAAATTTTTCTTATTTAGTCCGTAAGTTCTTTCGAAATGTCATATTTAATTAACCCGAAATGGCAAGGCAGCTGCATTTGCAGAATTCATAAAATTATAGGCAGGTGTTTGTTACAGACAACATCTTTTGTTACAGACACTGCAAATTTGAGTTTCATTATGCAAGTGAAAATTAATGCGTTTTTATAGGTCAAATAATTTAGAATATACCGTTATAATTTAAATAAGTGATACAGTAATATAGAAGTATTTTTCCGTTTTGTGCCTGCGCCATTTAGCCTTACCTGTAATAAGATTATAAATAGGAAAGATTTGTATGTTTGTAACGAATTGGCTCAAAAAGTACTGGACCGATTTTAAAAATTCTTTCACAATTTGAATGCTCCATTATCACTTATTCATAATGGCTATTTTAATAATATAATAAAAATAAGTATTTTTTTTATTACTTAATACTTATTTTTTCTTGAAACTAAGTAAAACTACAATAACGTTGCCCAAGGTGCAAAAATTGCCTTTAATATATCTTTAATAACATGCGCATCAAAAACAATTGATGATAGAACAAACATAAGTCACACAATATTAAAGAACATTAATAATAGGAAGCACAAATATTAATTATCTGTAAACTATTTTTTTTTAAATAAATGTCCACCCGTGCGGGCAGGCCGCTAGTACCTTATATGTACAAGTTATTCTCAAAATTATACTCTATAGGATCGAAAAATGTTTATGAACTGTCTCCCGTACGAACTGCCTCAAGAAGAAATAGCACACGAACAATTGAAAAACTTCATGATAATGACTTAATACTGTTTAAAAGCCTTTAATCGTTTTAACCATTGTTTTATCGTCGAAATAAAACTTTTTTAGAAATGCACCAAAATTAAAATCAAAGTGCTAGGCAACTGATAACGGGTAGGACATATGTTCAGTTTAAAATACGACAGATGCAAAAATCGTAAGGAATTGACACCACTAAATCACACGCGTAAACAATGAACACTACATGAGATGGAGATATATATTTGCTCAGAAATCTGATCCAGGATGGATAGGCTAGAATGAGATAGAATGCTTTAGAGGAAATCTACGCCGCAGAGGGATCTACATAACTTAGTAGAAATAAAATCCTTTATACACTTATTTATTTCTTTACATCATTATATATTAATAATAATAAAGTCAGTAATAAACATGTAAAAATTATTGATTACTTTCGTTACTAAAAAAATTGGATAGTACTAATCATGTATATTTAACAATAACGATTTTACCCCTATAGGGAAATGTATCAAAATGAAAACAGTAATATTGGTTGCATGTATTTAAACAAGTCAGACTTACAAACATATCCTCCCTTTGTCACGCGTTATCAAGATAAGTAGACAAAAAAACGCGTCGCGACTGATGCTCCCCCTTTGGTTTTCCATATTTTACTCTCTTTTAATCTAAAGCATATACCCTTGAGTTCAGCGTGGTTATTACCTATGTATGCATTTCTTTATTACTACACTTGATTGGTAAAAGCCTGAAAACCTTATCCAAAGTAAAATGTACTTTGACCCTTCAAGTTTAATAAAATTACGTCAATTGTTTCGTTTCGCCCAAAAGTCCAATAAAGAAATATTTATTCATACAATTAAATGTATATTACTTATTTAAATCAGAACCTTGTCTTGGCCAAGGGTCAAAGGCCATCAAACTCTGCGGTGATTCTCCGTGTTCATAGACCATAACGCCGCGTGTGAATCTGCCATGGGAATCTTCTAACTCTACTATCGATGCTTTTTATATAACCTTGAAGGAATCTGTCATGGAATTGTCTTTGTCATATTATGTCTATGGAATGTGAATTATCTCTGGCAATATCGTCTGATGTAATTCTGTAAGATGGTATACACATTAATTTTATATTTTTACAAAGATGTATAATTTTTTTTTTTATATTAAATAAAGATGATGATTGTTACTCATAACTCTTTAGCCTACACTGCTGATGTTCAGTACATTAGTTTATTCTCATGAATATAAGGTTTCATAAAAGCATATTAACTAATTAACGATTTAGTTATTTTTAAATTCTTAACTATGTATGTATTACTAGTAGGTATTTTAATGTGTATGTTTTTTTGTGGCACGTATGTAGTCAGTTTATAGGCATGATACGTGAAGAAATGAACTTCAAACTCCAATAAATTTTTAATACTTTAAAGTACCTTATTATTTTTAAATTGCCTAAAACCTGGCATATTTCGGTCAGCTCACATCGTGACATCATCTATATTATTACCTTCTTTATTTATAAATGTACTAATGATTATAATATTTTTAACATTTCTTTCACAAAAGAGAATGTCACTAATGAGTTATAATCAAGCCAATTATATTAGTATTTTGTACAATACCTTGCATATTAAGGTTATTTCATAAAAGTCTTTTATAGATTGGTCAATGAGCGGTTATGAATGTCAACTGCACTTGATTGTTTTAATTGATTTATTGAATGAAGTCAAATTTATTCAGTACTTGATAGGAAAAATAAACATGTTTTTAGAGGTTTATTACAAATGTTTTCGGTACAATGTCATTATCATTTCGGTATTTTTTTTTCATACTTTTTAAAGTTACCCCGTTTTTAATATAGCTGTGTTGGCTCTAGCTTGCAACTAACCCTTCGAACCCTGGCTATGCACCAACGGACTTTCTGTCTATGTACGCATTTGACACTCGCTAGTTTGGTGAAGAAAAACATGGCGAGCCAGGAACAAGCCAGCATGGCAGGACTCATACCCAAAAAGTAGGCGGTAGTACAGCGGACCATATTTGTGTATAAGAAAAACCAATAATCGCGAAACAGATACAAAAATCTGTGGCCTATTTTTTAAGTCCGTTCTGATAAGATTGTATATAATATGTTTTATTAACTTATTTTCCTTATACGAGATGCGTCATTCTTGTTTTAAGAACCATAGTTTAAAAACTAATAACATTTGTCTCTATACTGTAAAAGTGTATAATAATAATAATCGTTTATTGCTTGGAAAGTGGAACTTTTAGATCGATTAATTTTAAAAATCCACACAATCGGCCATATAAAAATAGGCAAATGTCATATTAATTTTCATTATGAAGTTATGAAAATTTATATGACATTAACTATTTCATCATAATAATTAGTTATAAGTGTCAAACTTTTGGTATAAATACACGCCCTTGCTATAAAGACACCTTGCCTTAAAATTAAGCAGTAATAAAAAGAATATACTCCATATCTGACAACTAATCCGCTGTCGGGTAAAACTAGTAGATTCAAAGTTATGCCTTTACTAATTTCGCGATGATGTAATTAGGTCACCTCTGCTGGAATCAACCTAATTGAATTAGCAAGTCAGACAGATTGCATACCTAAACTTGTTATCTCGCATTGGAATCAGATGCAAATACTCTGAATATAAATGTTAATTAAAAAATTGAGAACTTCCCATTAGAAAAATTGGAACGACTGTACAAGTCATAAGAACGTATCGAATTCATTTTAGGGATAATACTTTATTTGCTACGGTCAAATGCTTTTCCTGCTTTAGTTGGAGTCGCTGATAAAGCGTTTATAATTTACTTAGATTTACCTACATTAAGTAAATATTTACTTAAAATAGTATTAACAGTTTCAAATTCCTTTGTTTTTAAGTTTAATTTATCTTATATTTTTAAGGAAATCTAACTATGCTTCTCGCAACCCAATGATTCTACCGCAAAAAGTTGTGAGAATCACGTTATAAGAAGTAGGTTCATATATTCAGTCCCTACGTAAGGGACCATTTTACATTATTAAGCATATTACAGTTATTATTATTATAACCTAAAAACATCTTATGCTGACCAAATCAGTTATACAAATCTTTTATGTTTTAAATAAACATATTGACTTGGTCATTTAGAAAAAAAACAGACTTTTAATTGTATCCTGAAGGAAGTTATAAGGGGACAAAAATTGCCTGAGTTATTCAAGAAAAGGATGGTAGGTAAGGTGCGGCTTTTTTGCTCGACTTTGGGGTGCCCCTTAAATAAGCTTTAATCTAGTTATTATACAACTTTAATACATAGTAAACCACTTACGAATACTGTTAGTCGAAGGAGACTAATAATATTATGCGCAATATGTTACGTGTACAAACATACACACGAGCAAAATCTTTTACACATTTATATATTAGATTAGCTAGAAGCGATTTAATTTAAAAAAAATAAGAAGAACTACGGAGAGTGGTTAATGTATTGGAACTTGGGACAGGACCGGAAACATGCCATCAATATTGACAAGCTTAATTATGGCGACGACTTGGTTTTTTTTAAATAGAGGTCTTGGTTTTAATATCGGAACCAATTGTTTCGCCTTTTTGGAAAAACACAAACAAGGATATGGTTATAGAATATTTATTTTATGTTACAACTTTAAAATATTTTAAAGTTGTATATATTATAATATTAAAGCTACGTAACACTAAAGAAGATAAAATAATACAGAAAAACTACAACAGTGAACGATAAATAGTATAGTAATTAACCAAATAACACACAATTCTACCCAAACAATTTTTTAAAAAGAGAACTAGATGCATAGCACGGCACATTATTGTGAGTGATCGGATCTCACATTAGCTTTTTTTAAATCCTATATTTCACATTTTTAAAAGACAACATGTATGCGAATTTTATTTAGTAAATAAGCTAATAAGGTTAAATACTGTACTTAACTTCTATGGTTAACATGCAACACATATTAAAATTTTTCTTTATCTCCAATGTCATCATTAAACCGCACATAAATATCTGGTAGACAGGATCCATTCAATGCTCCCGGTGAACCTTCTGGGCAATTCACATCCAAAGATGCGACTGGATCCCCATACACAATTTTCTCGGAATTATTTCCATCGCCGCCTTGTTCTTCCTTTTTGTCTTTGAACGTCTTTGAGTGCCCGTCAAACAAATTTGTAATATGACTTGTGGCTCTTCCTAACTTTTCATCAATTCTTGATATTGCATCCAATTTGGCTTTATGAATCTTCTCTGTCATATTATAGAATTTATTGATTGGTTTTAATAGAAGATCTTCTAAAAATCCACTTTCTACTCGCAAAATCGCTACAAATAACAATATTAAAATCACTGTCCTCATTCTAAACATTACTTCCTTTCTTCGCGTGTAAACTTATACTGATAATCTTGTTAATTATTTCGTATTTGTTATCGTTTAAGTATGTCTGGGTTAAAAGTTATATACATTTAGTCATATAAAACCTCTTGACACGAACCATCAGCTGCTTTTGCGTAACCCTGAATACAACCAACTTGAAAACTGGCTCGTGGTACTCCATCTTCATATTTTATGGAACTATTTACTCCAATGGAAGTTTCCAGTAAAGGATCTTCGGTTTGTAAAAAATCTGAACCCACGATAACATTTTGCACAGTTTCATTATTTAGCATCGGAAAGAAGGAATTCTGAAGGTTGTCCTCAATTGTTACCCCATTTTCTTGTTTTATAATATCTTCACTTGTATTTCCAAAGTCAGAATTGAGAAGTGGTATAATATCGCCATTTTGTGCCGATGTCAGGTTTTGTTCATCAACAATTTTTACGATTACATTATCCGAATTATACAAATAAGTCTTCGTAATGGGGCCACAAGTAAAGTATTTTATTTCTACTAATAATAGAGTAATCAATATTACAATGTTATTCATGTTGAAATAACTTTCTTGACGGAAGGCTAAAATATAACTGCAAAAAATACAAGGGAATTTATTATCAATATTGATTGGAAGCTGAGAGCGTAGGGGACAAGCTACACATCATGATAAAAGAATGGTTTTGATATGTCAATTATATAATTCAATTAAGTACTTAAGTAATATGCACTTATTCAATCTACACTTTATTTTTTATTTAAGAATACCAGATGTAAAAATACACTCGCACATTATATGCTAATACAATGCTTTGACTGTAACTGCTGAACTATTAATTTAAAATAAATTCAAAAATTTCCAGAATGTTCAAGTCTTCTAATTCATCTACAGCAGTATTTTATCATAATTTCAACGTACCCCAGCTTCCTCAAATTGAACTTCTCTGATAACGTTTAATAACCACAGATAATAATATTATTATTCACTATATTGGAGTCAGGGTATAATTTTTATTGATTTTGCAATTAGTACTTTGCGAAATATATTGTTAAAATTGAAATAAATATTTCCAAACGAAACATTTTGTACGTACGTTTACGGGAATATGACGTAACAGTCTATAATGTAATTAAAAATATATATATATATATATATAATAAACATGTAGCTATGACTCTGGGTGAGCTATTGAATGTCGGCTTAAAACATCGCTCACAAATACTAAAAATATGTCACCATTCCGTCGTCCGTCTTCCGTCTTTTCTGTCGTCTCAGGATTTTATATCTAATAAGCCCTGTAAGTTGGCTGCAGATGCCAGTTATAGGTTAAGTCTTATACAGTCCTATTACAACCAAATTCAACAAAAATGGTATACTCTTAACATTAGTTAAATATTATAGTCTTGCGCAGTTTACTTACGCATGATAAATTAAAATCTTCTATAATCTGGTAAAGCAAAACCCAGGAACGCTCTTTATTTAAAATCCGACATATTCAATTTTTGACTTAAAACAAGCACCATTTAGATTGGTTACATTTCGAGTGCATTTGTAAATTTAGCAGCCACGAAAGGTCATCAAACTTTGCTTTACGAGTTAACAAGCCACAAGTATACAAAAAAACGAATTTACTAGCGAACGAAATTAAAATGTACTTTTAAAGAGGTCTTATATTATGAACTACGTTATCTAGCACTAGACGTTGGTCGTAAAATTAATGATAAATTATAAGGATAAACATTTGTAATGGTACTATTATAATTAAGGGTATTAAATTTATATTCGTTTCTGTAGCCTTTCATTACGGCCACCAAAAAAGTCGTGAACTGTGCTTTTCTTTTCATCAGCTGTATGTCAAGTACAGACTCTGTTTAAGAAGACCAATTTTAAGATAACTTTTTGAACCATTTAACCTTGATCCACAACAACTTGCCATAAAAGGAACATATTGCAAAATGTTAAGTTATTTTAAATTACAAACAAATGACAGCTGACATTCGCATTAATATCATTTTTATGACGCATTAACTCATTTCATTATTGTTTTCCAAGCATAAGACGCCAGGAGTAATTAAATCTCCAACAAAAAGGCTTGCTTGACTACTCTTATATACCAAATCTTCTTATTGCAACGATATTGTTAGATTCCCCTTCATAAAAAAGTAAAAGCATTATTAGAAACACAATAAGAAACCTTTCGGTTTGATCAAAGTAGTTATTAGTAGTTAGGATCATATTATGATTTTCACTTTGATGATTTCATTTTAATGGTTGCATAGATAAATTATTGTCGCGTCTTTTAATAATAAATACAATTATTATTTGTATTGAAAAATATTATTTTAAAACCCAAATCATATATTTATTTATAACCACTTCGTTGCATTACAATATAAAAAATTGAACATAATTAAATGAAAAGGAGGGCAACTAGCGGACTTATCGCTTTCGAGCGATTTCTTCCAGACAACCACTGTGAGTAAAGGAAAATAAATGTATTAAATTACATAAGGTAGGCAAGAAGTGCAAAAATACATATTACATATATAATAGGAAGAAAAAAAACTTAACAGGAACAAAAAAAAACAAGAAGTAAAAAGTGCATATGAATCATAATAATTTAATTCAAGATCAGTCTCACGTTAGGTTCTCAAGTTAGGGATATGACGTATATTATAATATTATGTGTATATATGTTTAAAGATATAGATATAAATCCAACTGCACTTACAAGACACGTAAGTGTAAGCAAATGTAACATGTAGGTACTGTATGATTATTACCGAGTTATTATTATATGTTCTCATTTTACAAGGTTAACTTTGATTTACTTATTGCAACGTGCATACTGCACATGTTGCCAGTAATTTTATACAAATAACATCGCTGCCTCATTTATAAAGTAAGTGTGGTGACGGTAATATTTTAAAGTTAAAATTGCCTTTTATTTAAATATTGCCTATATTTTTATTTATATACAATACATTTCAATGAATTGCAAATTATTGTTAAAATAACACGAAAAAGTACGCGAGATGAAATATCGACATGTACACGCCTGTCGCCCTGCAGACTTTGACTAGTCTTTTAAGAATATAACAAAGATTATTTCAATAAACCTTCGTTGTTTTTATTATACCTTGTGCATGAATAGGGAGGATGGTAAACAGATGCTCCAACTTAAAGGGAAGATTCGACCAGCCTAACCACTGACTGGCGAGAATGCTCCAATGTCTATAGTCGAGAAGGTCAATATATCATTTTCCTACTGCAGAAGTCGCCATAGTATTTAATAAAATTGAAGTTTTAAGTTTTTAAGACCGCATATTTACATCCCTAGGCCTTTCTCTTATTTTGTAAAATAAGTGTTTATTATTAAATTTATTGTAAGGAAACAAAAATAACAAGAATATAACATGTTTTATTATTATGTTATGGTCTTATCGTGGTACATGTTTACTCATTACTCAGAATTATAATCGTAGATAGATATGTATATAGATATTTATCCGTTTCATTTCAAAATAAAATATTAAGGGTCTGTTTCACAATGTATGGATAAAGTACCAAATAGCTATGCAACACATAAATTATTCAGGAGATAAAAGTTGCGAATAAAAAACTTCACTTTTCATGACGAATAGCGCTATCTGACAGTCGTGAAACGCAACAATAGTGTTTATCCTACCAATAAGTAATAAATAGCTTATTTGGAACTTATCTGGACATTGTGAAACAGACCCTTAGGGATTTCGAATTAACAAACGGGCGTGACGACGTCATTTGACAGACTCTGAACTTGCACGTAGCTCCACGCGTAAATTTATTAGATACGGTCTGATTTACGTAAAATTGAATCGTGACTTTGTTTTTTTAATTCATTGGTTTAGGAAACTTATCTGAACATGTATACCAAGGGCCAGAGCCAATCCGTTGCACAGGCCCCCGCTTACAAAAACTTTGCGCTTACTGTTTGCTGTTCCCGCTATCGACATCTTTATATATTCTAAGAGCTGGCAACGTTTTTGAGAGAGAATTTCAGTAGGGCAATTTTTAGATATTCGATCTCTCTCACTCTACCGCACGTCATATGGACTATCTGCCTGGTGGTAGTGGTTGCGTTCATCAGTGCGCATCCTACCTACACAAGTAAAATATCGATTTTTTAAATCTTTTTTATGACGCATTAACTTATTTCATTTTTTTTCATTTTTTTTATTGAACTTTCCACAACGTACTCTTCTGATTGCTCTAACAGTTTAAAAGGTCGAAGTTTGCCTTTCCGGAAAAGATCTGGTGTGTAGTCGCATCCTGTGAGTGCATGAAATTAGCGTCTGGAACAGTTTTAACAGCAATAAAAATGTCTGGCAATATTAGATTTACGTTGTAGAAACTACCGCCAGCCATATAGTCCATATGACGTCCGGAAGAGTGAGAGAGATAGGATATCTAAAAACTGGCCTACCTCAAATGCTTGTTTTCCTGACGTTGCTAGCTCTCGTACTAATATGTTCGCAGGGGAAGTTCACAACAGCAATAATGTGTGTAATTGTTAAATGTGTATTGGTTTAGTAATGTAAGGATAGTGTACGTATTTTTTATTAATTTAACAAAGTGTAAAAATAATTTTTAATTTTGTTTACGAATACAAAAAGTGTAGAACAAAAAATTCGTTCGTTTTGCATCGTAGGTACATATTATTGAACGATTTATTTATTTTTCAGGATACTCCACAACGAATGCCAAAGAAAACATGGTGATGAATCATAACTTAAACAAGTAAGTTTTTACACACATTTAGACACATTTTAGACACGGAATTGAAAAACTTTTTTATTTATGCCATAGTCGACGCGCATGGACACACGTCATCGTGGGATTTAAGTTTTTTATTACCCTTATTTTTCAACCGTCCAAACAAAAAAATATAAAAATACATCGATTTTACTTTCATAACCACGACCACCAACCAACCACGACAAATGACCACGGCAGCTAATCGCTCACATGATACAAACATTCAAACGCTATTAAAATTTCTTCTAAGTCTGCTTTTGTTGATTCAAGTTCGGTAGCACAAAATGTATGAAGCAGTATTCAGGTGGTTATGAGCCTTCTGTGTCATCATATCCGAAACAGAATCTTAACATTGTCCCTGATTCATTCACAAGGTCAAATCAAAAGAATCTTCCAAATTCCGACTGAATAAACCAACCTTAAAGTTCAGACACCTCTCATTCGAATTATTCTCGAATGCGACAGAATAAACTCTACTCACTATGAGCTTGATATGTTCAGTAGTTGGCCGATCAATCTATAGCAGAACGACTCTCTATAACGTTAAACAGGGACCACAGTGAAATTTTAAATTACCAAGAGTTCAAAATAACTAGCGTTTAAATTACTACTAGGGAGAGGGTAAATAACTCAAGTAAATAATAGCTGGATTCAAATTCGTGATTTTCTAGTTCTATATTATTGTATTATATAATATATTTTTATTTCGAAAAGAATTCCGTAATCTCCATCTCCGGCCGTAATTTTTGAGTGAGTGGCTTCAGTCCATCATTGTCCTAAGAATTTTTAAATAGTGGTTTCGAGGTTGTAGAAGTGGATCGTTTCGAGGATAGGTCTGAGTGTACAGACCTACTCTGTCGTTTATGTACATTAACACAAATGTACACAAACGACAGATCTGTGGATAAATGTGGACTGTCCCTAGTAGAGAAGCCCGGACTTCAAATTATTATTGATAATAGATAGTGAACATAAGTTCACGAGCAATATACTATTCCTTCAACTTTAAATCGCCGACTAATTAAAATTGATTTTATAGAGTATTTTTCAAGGGACCAGAAATAGTTATTATAGAGAGATTCAAATCGACGAGTGTCATATTATCGAAAGTCGATGGTATTTATATTGCATATTAGGGCCCTTCAAGAGAGCAAATGAATTCTTAAAAAGCCGACAAAGCACTCGCGATCCCTCTGGTTTTAAGAGTATCCACGGGTGGTGGTATCACTGATTATCAGATGAGCCTTCCTTATATATTTGTTTAATGAAGATTTATGTTCACTGCAAATAATAGCTGGCCCTCATTGGATGCGTAAAACTAGAAACTGAGAAGAGTGGAAGCCCTTAGAGGAAGCCTGTGTCCAAGGACAAGCTGTATAACAGAAATCAACCTTGCCGATTTATTATTAGTATTTATTTTTTATTTTTAGTATTTCACACTTTTATGTACCTAATAAGTAAATACAGCAATAAATGCTTTTATTATTAGTATTATAATTATGTTCACTGTAACTGTTATGTATTTTATAATATATAGCTTATAACGTATCTATTGTTTACCTACTGTAGAAAATGTGTGAAGTATATATTATGATGTGCTGCACTTTACCCAAATAAAAATAATTAAGAAGCAATCATTGCTTCGTTGATAATTGTACCACAGGTAAACCAGTTCTTCTTGTTACTATATTATTAGAAAAGCTTATAGGCAAACTGGTTCAGATTCTGACCTTTACCTTATAGTGAAAGTTAAGCTTGCGCGGTTAACGCTTGTTACAATTGAGTATTAGTCTCGGCACGTAACTTGGTCAGATTTAGCGTGATGGGGGAAAGTTTGCGCAATATTCTGCGAAATATCCTCAAAACAAATATGTGTAGTTTTTATATTATTTTGAAACAAATCCTTCAGCGCATCTATGGTTATGCCTGTTCGCGATAAACTCAAAAACCACTGCACTAGGAATTGGTAGGTATCAAGGGGTAAGGAATATTGCCTACAATATTCCTTACCTCATGATACCTGGTTAAATCAGACGAGCCTTGTCTTTAAATTTAGTTAAGAATTTTGTTTTTGAGCATTTCTATTCTTTCCCGTAATTAGCCACTTCTATTCTATAAAACTCGTTAACTATAAAGATAGCTTTTATTTTTTAATATTATTTTATTAGATTTTAGTTGGTTTATTTCTAGTATTTCATGTAATTTTGTTTTTGTGTTTATTTTATGCACTTCTTGTACTTTACCCTCAGTAGATATTTTATTTTTTGTATAACTTATGTAAACTGTTTTTATAGGTTTAAGTGTCAATAAATAAATATATTAGTATTGCTTTAATATCTAGAATGATTTATGAGGAAGGTTTGATTTACAATGTATAATTTTTCAAGGATTACGGTTCACGATTGCCTCTGCGAAGCTGGGGAGGGTTGCAAGTAGTTGTGAGTCTGGGCGAGAGAGCTTATCTGGTCGTAAAGTGAATAATGATACGAAATATGTTACAACAATGTGTTGTTTATTGCTCAAAATATATCAAAGAAGTCTAACTCTTTGAGTTATTCCGAAAATAAGAATTCATAATCGGACAAAATAGATAAACTCTTTGTGGTTCGTTTGTTCGAAAATTTGTGTTTTATTAAGTGTAATAAATATAAAATAATGTATACTTTATTTTTATATTAAAAACGTCAGTCACTCAGTCATATAAACTTATAGTATATATATAATAATAGTAATAAAGCTGTAATCGCTTCGATGATTATCTTTGTTTCAGGCGCACGTGCGCTTTTGTTGATACAGCGCATGCATTAAGAGGTGTGGTAGTTTAGTGATGTTCGTTATATGGATTGTAGAACGTTGAAATAGCGAAAATTGTAGCCTTAAATGACTTATATATGGGATACAGACATTTTATAACATCAAATAATTTAAATGGGAGTTATTAAGTTTATTAAGTTTCAGGCTAAATATAAAGGGATTTAAACGCAAATTTTTAATATTAGTAAACGAAAGACAATACTGTAAGCAATAATTCTTAACTCGTTTAGGATTAACTAAATTTTTATATAAATATATACATACAATTATTAGATACATACTAATTATGTACATATACTAATCACTACAGCTTGTAGAATTTTATATAGACTGTTGTTTAAAAAAAAAAATACAAAAAAGTTCAATTAATAAATCGTTCAAATGTTAATGTTAAGTCGATAACAAGTAAGTTTCACAACACTATTGTAATATAATCTTATTGCCAGGATATTCAATGTAACTGGAATACTTCCGGTCTACAAGGGCTAGTAGTCCCTTACGAGGTTATAAAGGCTCATAAATAAATATAATTATTTTAAGTAGTTTTAAAAACACATTATAGGTTTACGAAAATATATTTATGTTAATTTATCAGTACAATTTTTTCTCAATGATTGCCTTTGCTTGTCTACTTTATACTTCACTGCCGAACAGATAAACGCGTTTTAAACTGTTTCCATAAAAAAGCGTTTCAATATATTTTTAATTATTTAAGTACTATTAATGTAACGCAAAGAAGTACACACAAATTAGTTTTGAGGATTTCTGCTGACTGTGGTTCCATAGGTACGTTAAAATTATTACAGTATAAGTAAATATATAAACCCTTCGCTTAAAAGGCTTTAAAAGAATATGCATCGAACGCACAGCCTATAATCTAATTTCGTATTGCAAGGTTATATTCATAGTTATGTCTGATATTTTGACCTAAATACTCCTCAACATGTTCACCAAAGAGATTGACTATATAACCATAATTAATAGACTTGACAGCTTTGACAGATGTAGTCATGTAGACCGCCAAATTGAAAAGCGCGAATTGTCGGTTCTATAATTTCAAAAATATCTGTTATACGTTTTAATGTTACAAATGACAAACAACAAAGTTTTCTCAAAAATATTTTATACGAAGTTTTAACATATTATTTTAAATCTATCTTATGAATAGTTGTACTCTTAATATAGGGCATAGTAATTATCCAATCAAGTCTCATTGTATCGAAACAATTAATCTAGCTATCTTATTGACTAGCAGGTTCAATTTGCTGCAGTAGACATAGTGACATTGACCTATAAAATAAGGTACTGCAGAATTCGCAGATGCCAGCCCAATCACAAGGGAGAATGAGAATGTACTAATACTAATATAATCTTTATTGTATTAAGTCTAGAAACCAGAACTAGCCAAAAGAACAAAGAATGGAATATTGATGAAGCATAAATATTGAAATAAACCAAAATACTCTTGATAATCAATTAGAATTCTAACTGTTTGTTGGCAACATATGGTTTAAAAATGTTTATTTCTAAAAAATTCACAGCAACAATTATACATTATTTATTTACACCACAAATATTCAGCTATACTACACAAAAAAACACGGAAATAATGGTAATAAATGGCATACAAGTATCAAACATAACATACAAATCTATGTTTTATTGCGAAATCAACTTCGCTAACAAATCTTCATCTGTTTCTGACAACATTCGTATAGATATATATTTTTCCTAACTCTATATTCGCAGAAGTAAAATTATCATTATCATGATCTACATCAGGCATTTGTATTTCTCTAGATACGGTCTAAGCCTCAACTAGACAGAACGAGATCAAATGAACTTATTCCGGGTCCATCAATGAATCAGCCTAACAAAAATAAACAACGCACTCCGCTACTCCCAGTGCATTTGCGTTGCGGATGTTTACGTTGACAGACTCTTTATATCTATGTAGACGAATTAACTTCGCTAACGACTGAAACTTCATATCACAATATAAATATAACTTTTCAGATTCGTTGGCAGACGGCCGAATTGAGGGCCAGTCGACGCGAGCGTTGTATAGCGTCGACCCGCCTGAACTGACGCTACGAAAATCGTATTTTAAGTTTCGAAAATTCATTAAATTTCGGCCAGTGACAAATTTAAAAATCGAAAGTGCAAGTGAATATTAGTGTTCTAAATTTGAAAAATTCTTTGACTGTACATGTATGGTTTTGAAACCGTTATAAGTGTTATTTATTTATTTATTTATTTATTTATTTATTTATTTAAAGTAATCTAACAGCTTACTAATTAATACATATTATTATACAAAATACCAATATAATACAAAAAGCCAAAACAGATTACATAGATTAACATTGTGTATAAAAAGCAGAAAACAAGTAAAGCGCATTAAAAGAAAATTTTACATTAAAAAAAAAAATAATAATAATAATAAAATTAAAAGACTGAAATTTGACATTTAAAAGCAAAACAAATAATACTAAGAATTTAAAACTACTACTTAAAAAACTACTATTTAAAAAAAAAATCACAGTCTTCCCGCTTCTCCAAGTACTTCTTGACATAATATTTATTTAGTTATAATAATTATTTATATGCTTATAATTTTGTCAGACAATGTTGAAGTAATTAAAGTATTTTCTCAATACATTGACCTGAGTGGAGTATGGACGCGAAATTATTAATAACACAGACGAGTCTAATTAAATTTCCGTATTTGTGTCAAGTGAATTATTACTTATATTTTTTAATTGTCACCCGACTATGGGCTAGGCATCAAAATATTGGATATCGATTAAATAGATTATTTTATTAGAAATACTTCTACATTATTAAATTAATTTCAGTTGTAATATATAGATTTCTACAAACACAACACATGTAAAATATTCGATACTTATTCGATTTCAATGCGAAAAATCCTTGAACTCCGAGTAGGATTCAAGGATAGAATTTTGTTTGCAATCATATTTTTCCATTTAACTGTATTGAGAAAAATCAATTTCGTGTTATATATATGACACACCTTTCGCATGACCTGAGTTTTATTACGGGTGAATGGTTATTTTTATAAGAACAAAAGGTATCACGTAAAGTTAGATGAGTCTTCTACCCTTTTACACTCTGTTTTATAAAACAAAGTGGATCTGACATCTGAGCTCGTCGCGACAACCGCGTAAAGAAAAAATAAATAATATAAAATCGATATGTACACAATATATTCTTAATCTTATAAAGGATGACAGATGTTAAATTCTGTCTCTGTAGAGTTGATACGTATACAAGGAGACTTTAAGTCGGTAAGAGTGATTAGGTATATTGCAACATTTCCATTTGAACTGAAACCTTACATATAACGTGATTCAAGTGATCTCAATATTTTGAATCATACGCCACGGAAATGGCCTAGTTACACGAATGAAATAGGTACTTTTGAAATAATTCTATAGGCCACAAACTACACTTCGGAATTGGACTAAAACATTATATAACTATTGTCAACTGAATGTTGGTTTGAAACTATTTGTTAATTATCCTTTCACCTACGAACATCTTGTCTCTTCTGTCATATTTTTTGTTTTTTTTTTAATTTATCAATACACCGTTTGCTTTCAACTTCGTGACTTCAATGTTTAGAACTTTTATCTTAAAGTTTTTTTTATTTATTAAGTTTACCACATTATACATAGAACCAAATCTACGGCATACTTTACAAAAAATACATCTAAAATGTATTACAAGTCAACATAAGTGTTACAAAAAAAATTAAAACTTAAAAAATACATTTTAAAAATTTATAAGATAAGAATGCACAGAATGAAATAATATAAAATTATATTACCAGAACTTTTTGGTAAAGCAGTAAAAAAAAATATCAATTGCAAGTTAAATATATTATAAAAATATGACTCTAGTTGCCCCTTCCAAAAGGTTGTTTCATTTGGAGATAAATGGGCAAAACTCTTTAAATTTTACAAATATGTAATCTTTGTCCATAATAATTTCTCATTTTTTTAGTTACACCTCCATTTCTGTACTCGATCGAGCATAACATGAAATAATGATTTAGTACGAAATTTTGTAAGTAAACCCAAAAAAAATAAATAAACTACAGACAGAAGTAGGGTAATATAAATTGTAGATCTATATTGACCCTGAGGTCATGTGTTCGAATCTCAGGTGTATCTATGGAATTTTTCTTCTATTTGGTTAACTTGGATTGGCTTCTACTATGAATCGTGAGGAAACCAGCATGCCTTAAATTTAAAAACAATGTCATCGTGTAGCTATCAGCCATAGAAAGTCGATCACATACTTGCCTATAAAATATAAATGTTAAGGATGCAATCTGACCACGAGACCCATTAAGAATTGTAGTGCCACTGTATTATTATTATTACAGTTCTATAGACAGGTGATGCACTCTATGTATTTAAATATGATGAAGCATAGAAAAATTTCCTATAAAAGTATCGCATATTGTCTGGCTGCTATTGCCTTAATTTGTTTATGTTTGGGATATATATTTATTGTAATTAGATGATGATTTTTTTATAAATTAAGTATTGTTATTTTTGCGTTACGATTGCAAAGATTAATTTTGAAGTAATTTGTGTAAAGCAAAGGACGAAAGAAAGAAATAAACATTTTGTGAGAAGGCGATGGCGATTGTCATGATAGAGAGTTCTAGTCGGGTAGGTCGGTAGTAGGGTCTAGTTCATCGCCCTGGACTTGGAAATGTATAGTAAATGTAAATTTACAAGCATTAATGTGACCTTTATAAGTATACATTAAATTTCATATGAATAAATGAAATGATTTTGTTAGTATTGTTACGAGCTAGGGGATCGGATAGAAAACGCCGTCGATTTATTCAAGGGTTTATTTCAATAAAATCTACGAGGAATTCGTTTACTCTAATGTCTGGAAATTACGCACAGAAAAGCACTAATAACACACACAATGAAACACTGTCACTAATCACTTAAATTACTCAGTACTTTATCACTGGTATCACTAATTCGCACTTTTTCTCTTCGCTGTTTATCGCTTGGAATCGCATTCGATACTGAACTGATTGGTCGCGTTTTGGCTCGCTTATATATCCCTGGGAATAGTCTCGAACGATATTTCTACGAGAACTTTCTAGGCGGGAGCGCTACTGAGTAGCGATCGCACAATTCTAGAACGCGCGTACTCGCTATCTCTTTCGCACACTGCTATGTGCCTGTCGTACGGCGTTCTAGAGTTCTCGGTCTAGCTTCGAGAAGGTTCTTATCTTTCCTCTCTTTCGCGTATCAAACAGTGCTTGTCCCACACCTAGAAAATTCGTTCTAGAATATTCCTTCATCAAAGGGGTATAACCAGGCCTGAAAACGCCTGAAAACGGGTCTGCTGTAAAGTGTACCATTCGTCTATACGTGTTCTGAAACCAACTGAAAAAATGTTTCAGCCTCCTGAAAATTACGGCAACATTATGTAAATTTCGATTTTCTAATATGTGATTGACCCTCTCCTGAAACAGTCATAAATAATATTTCAGCCTGCTGAAAAGTTCTCTAAGTAGTGGAAAAATCTAAAAACATTGCAGTTGACCCGTCTTCGTAACAGTATCATACAGAATTATAAAATTTAGAATTCTAATGGGGAGGCTAATATTCGACTAACATGTGGCGATAAGCCAGTGTTCCTTAAGACGTTGATTACCGGAATCATCAAATTAAGAATAGACAACAACGCAAGCGATTAATTTGTTGAGGCAGTAACGATAAATCGTTTAATGAAAGTGATAGCTACTAACCACGTTAAGAGAAAATTGCTCTAGTTTTGATCTCTGAATAATTTCGCGTTATTAATATATAAAGCTAATACCCAACGCCTACACAAAATTTTATTCAATATCGAGCTTATTTTTTTAATACATAAGTCTTCACTAAGAAATCATGGAACATTTTAATCAACATAGAGAAAAAAAATATATTTACAATGAGATCGCAACAATCCTTCAGAAATTATAAAACATCTTATTATAACGATTTAATGTGATATACAATACTTTTATGATTTCATTATTTGCAGAAAATAGTAGGCATAATAAATATACAATTTAAGACTACAAAATATTTTATGATTTTTTTTCATGCGAATATATTGTATATAGAAACTGTGAGAACTAGATCGAACAACAATGTCAAAGTATTAGAAGCCTTTTAAGTTTTGCTATTGTGTTTTCTTTATATAAAATTATAAAATATATTGTTGGATCGTAACTAATAACGTTTTTTGAAAGCTATATCTACACATAATACATGTTAGTATGTTCAATTTTTACAGATTTCAGTTAATGCAACTATTATTAATATAAAAATAAACTTATGTATGTAAATTTATGTACCACTTAATGAAAAAAGCTTGTCCAAGGGCAAGACATGTGTCTAATTGATATTTTTTTTTTAATACAACCGTAGTTGCAATGTAGCAAACATTGCAATTTATATAACTTTCATTCCACGAAATTGTACAATACATATATAGTAGATAAAAATAATTCATAATTCAAGGCGATTTTGGCGAAACATAGACAAAAAGCGAATTATTATTATTCGCTCTTTGTCAACAACATAATATTTTGAAGATGTGTCAAACAGAAGAGAATGTTACTAGATTTTAGTCATTTTCGGAATATCAGCGCGCAAAATGTCAGGATGTGATCTACATACATGCGTACCGCCGTCTGGTGTTGATGCGACATATGCCTAAAATAACCTGGTCTATGACAACGCATATTCAACTACTAGACTAGACAGAAAGTATAAATATTATAGGTATCCAATATATGTTTCGCAGGGACTTATAAGTTACACGATACTTATTAAACAGTAATAGGTATATAAAACAACTGGGCTAATACAGATTTCCACGAGTGACGTAATGACGACGAATTATCGCTTTCATTTATTTAATCTGACGCGTAACGTCAACAAAATTTCTATGAAGTTCTTTTATAACCATCATTTAATAAACGGGCTGCTCCTTGCTACACAATCTGAATAAAATAGTAACAAAACTTCTAACTATTAATATGATAGTAAAATTCTCTATACACTGAAAAGATCTTTTACGCTGTATTTGAATACAAAAGTGTTCATAGTGTTTACTTAAAAGATTAGTCTCAAATGCGAACTCCATTAGTGAGATTGCTTTCTGTTATACGTGAACTTTAATTTTTGGCCGTAACATCTTTAAATGAACTATTAAAACTAATTCTACAAAACTGCTACAAACATCTTTTTCACCCTTTTTAACCTCAATAGAAGAAGAGAGGAGGAGAAGAGAGAGGATCTCTGTTATACAAACACGTTTTCGTGGGTGATTAGGGTAATGATTTTAATATTATCCGTTTAAGTGGCGAGAAGCGCAATAAAAATCAGTTAATATCAACTGATTTTGATTGCAGTTGACTGTCATCAAAAATTCAACGATTTTGGAAAAATAGGAAAAAATGTTTCTTTAGCTATTGACTACATTAGTACAAAAATATGTTCCAAAGTTAAATTTATTACACCATTTTCAAGCTATAAAGGTCAAATATAGTCACAGGTTGGTTACTAGTTGGGTCAACAACAACAAACTATCTCTGCCCTAGTTTGTCATTTTTGTTAAAAATAAAATTTGTTGCTAAATTTTATTATTATCTAGAAAATATTCAGTGCGCTGGAACATAACACTATAAAAAAAACCTTTTCATCTACCCGTAAAACGGGTTAAGGTCACAGACGGCACTTTAATACAGCTAAAGTCAACTGAAGGGTTGCGTTTCTAAAGGTGAATCATGACATTGACTAAACAAGCTATTGAGGGACGACGTTGCTAAGACTATTTATTGTGCCGCTTTTGTCAGTCTGACTTTGCTAGTATTTAGTTTCAAAGAGTACACGCGGCAATGACTTTGTTATATATATTAGAGAAGCATAGTAAATACTCCATCTAATCATCATCCTCAGTTGCTTAGTGGTTCAGGAGAATGCATTAATCACTGTTTAAATTATTAGTAAATTAGATTACGAAAAAAATAAGAATTATAATTTTATTATTTATCTTGCTAATTTCCATATTACTTAGTTAATGAATAACGTTCATTTTCTCTTCATATTCGCGAAAAAGAGAAAATTAGTTTTGTTACACAAATTTTCACACACAAATGTGGATAACAGGAGTGATATAAATAAAGGGTTTGTGAGGCTAGTCTGCGCCGGCGCCGGTTTAAAAATACAAACAATGCCGATGTCGTTGATGTCATCGTGGGTTTAAAAGTTAATTTAGATGACTTTTATTGCATTTACAGGGCCGAAGTCAACTTACAAATTATTGCTTTATCATAGATTTATAGACTATTTAGTGAGATGGCTACAAATCAAACGCTGCTTATAACTAAAGCTTTTTTACGTATACATATATGCCAGCATATTAGACACATGTGTTGTAAAAAAAAATATTTATTTTGTCTTAATGGCTGTAATTGTACCCAAAATGTACGGGGAATGGACGGTTATCGTTTTTTTCTTAGTAGGTATCAGTCTCGTGACTCATCGTTCTTTCGTACGCATACAGTAGTATACAAGAGTGCAAAACTGTATACTTTTAAACGGAATTTGGTTAATACCTAAATCAATAGTTAATTAGTTTTGGGATCATATGAGTAAAAGTGGTATTTCTGTCAATATTAAGTATTACTCCAATACTTAGAATAATTTCAATTTTGCCAATTCGTAGTCGAACAGAAGTCAATGATCGATGAGTCACTTTGCACCTGGTATTGTTATACAATAAATATTGAACTTTATATACTTAGCAATAAGATTGTAATTACAGCATGATAAGATTAATTTTGGTGACACAATTTGAATAACTTCTGTACGAAGATAATAAATGCGATGTCCTTAATAGTATTAACAAAGATACATCTGTATACATAGTAATCTAATACGAACGGATAAGACTACAATTGCCTTAATATTAAAAAACTAAATAAATCATATTTCACCATAATCATAATCATATTTCACCATGTAAGCACTGATCACCTGATCAAATCACAAAGGAGTAAAGTTGAAAAACGCAAGCTGATAAATTTATGTTCTGGTTTACTGATGAATGAGGGAAAATGTGAACTGTATACTTAGGATTTTATTTATTTATTAACAAAAATACATACGATATACTTACAGTAGTAACCCAATATAATAAATAAGTGTCGAAAAAAACATTAATTTTGCCAGAACTATAAAGTGAAAGGAAATTATCTTTTTGTTTAATTCAACTCGACGCGAGGCTTGTTCCGTCGGGGTTCGAACCCCGGTCCTCTGGTTAAATATTTAACAGAACAGGTGCTTGACCACTGGAAAGCTGGAGCTGTAAAATGTATAAAATATATCTTAGTGAATCTTAAAGATCTTAAGAAAAATATGTTAACAATTATAAGTTTAATACGTGTTTCATGTTTACGCGTGAAATTTAATGAGGGCATCGATTTGTATGAATAATTGCCTGTTTATAAACATCAGTTTAAACCTCGAGAATTAGCACATTGATTAGTAGATCGTTATTCCAATCCAATCAACTTAAAACCTAATTTATGTCACGTGTCAAAAAAAGTAAATACTATCGGCAAGCCCGTATAAACATATTAATATTAATCGCGTGAGCTAATAGTGTGTAATTTCGTATTCGATGGAAGAGTCATTGTAATATTGTGGAAGATTTTTTTTGTTCAATCATCACTTGTTTTCGCAGCGCATGCGATGAAACATTTACACCTGGTAACATTATTGAAGTTTTAGTAGGGATTCCTTTTATTCTTACAAATCTTATATAAATCAGTGATAGTGTAGCATTCAAATGGTGAAAGAATTGTTCGAATCGGTCCAGTACTTTTTGAGCCATTGCGTTACATACTTACATACAAATCCTCTTTATAATATTAGTATAAAACTATTTATACGAGATTACGCATTTTCGTAGAGTTTTTTTTGCGACTGTCAGAATAGTTGCAGGTAATATTAACGGAGTTGCTACTAGATAGTTAAGAACATTCTCTTTACCATTGGTAATAGCCACATATAAGCATTCGTGTATCAGCCAATACTACTACTATAACTAACCTTTTAATAATGGCACATATTCGCTGAGATTTTATTGTCCATTGAGTTTGACAAAAGTTCTACTAATTATTAATCATATTTTTAGTCAAATTTTAAACATTTTTGTCGTAATGAATTTCTTATATTGGTTGCATATCTGTATACATACAGACAAAATCTGTTTTAACGACATCGAAGTTCCTTCTCATATTTGTTCTTAAAAAACTGATCTTAACAGCCGCTGACGTTGTTAGCCGGGTCCTTTGATTTTGGTAAATAACGGGTATGTTGTTCTAAACGATGTCGTCATAAACGGTTTTGTTTGTTTTACAAATATATAAATAATATTTATTGAAGTTGGTAATTTAATATACAAGAGTGGACGTATACGTATTATATTCACGTAAATTACATCAATAATCCAGAAACCGCCGTGTGAGAGCCGCTTAACATTTCGTACGTCCGTTTCGTTTGTTCGTTTTGAAAGCAGTACAGACATTTATATAAACATCAGAAGTATAACCCTTTTTCGCATCACAGTCTAACAATGCTCTAAATGTGAAGGGACAAAAATGTATATTTTATTCAGTACTGCGGTGGACGCAGCCGGTAGCAAGTAAACATTTCGAGTACTCGTTTCAAACAAACAGTTGTACACCTACGTAACATTTTCTACATTGTGTGGGACCACACAAGACCTATGACGTGACCTTAGTATTTTGTGACCGCAGCATAGATTGAATTAATGCTCAAGCATATAGAAAACGAAATTGTTAATTTGTTTATTAAAAAGGTATACACAGAAATTCACGTGCTGGTGGAACTCAAATTGGTCACAATTTCTCCGTCCACCGAAGCGTCGACAATTGTTTAAGGCAAGGATCAGATATATGCGAGTACTATATTGATAGATTACAAATTATTAACCCTCTGCGTATCAATCACAACATTAGTTTTACCTGCAACCCAACCTAGAATCACCTGAAAACACGACATGTGCATATTAATAGCTAAAAGGTTCTTTGCGTTGCAGTCCGTGACTTATCGATTTATTACAAGTCCAGTGTTTTTTTAATTTATTATTTACATTTGTCGCAACCGCTATCCTATAGCAAATATAAGAGACTTATAGCGCTCGGTATTACACCTTAAATGACGCACAGTTGCCTCTTTTATAAGATTAGTATGAGTTGTGTATCTAATTCTGTTATTTATGATCTATTAAAAAAGGACTTACACATATATAACTTATTGGCAGTTTACGTGCTTTTTTACATTTTCTAGCGGACCCGACACACGTAGTCCTGTAGACTAGTCTTACATATATCAACAACTTTTTTCTCTTAATATTTCTAAAACACGGTTCAGTCGTTCAAAGGCTTCGGCTTTTGTTCTTATCTATGTACCAACTTTACCCAAGGGTAATATATAAATACTCTGCTTTAAAATGGCAAAAATATAATAATTTAATATCAATATTAAGTGCCTAAACATATCTACGAACGATTAATACACTGAACTATACCAAAAAAATCTTCCCACAAAAGTAACACAATTTATCATTACACTATGAGAAATGAAAACAATGTTAGCTATTAACTAATGAAGTACATATAAACAAAGGAAGCAAACACGAATGGAATACATTTGCAGATATGTGTCATTCTAAATAGAGTCGGCCTGTGGGGATTGCACAAATAAAACAATAAACCAACTTAATTGTTAGTTAATCTTTACGTTCTCATACATAAAATAACTTGGTATATATAGCTGTCTCTATATGGCACTCAAAAAATCATTTATAGGTTTCGGTATAGGAAGGAATCCTTGATGTGGCGTAACTTAACGCCCGAATACAATAATAAATAATCCACAATCTCAGATTGAAAACAATCTGAGATCAGATCGTGACGATCGACAAAGACAATTGATTTTTGGCGGCGGATAGAATGCAATCTCTTAGCTATTTACACGCATATTTGATTATCAATATAAACCAAATAAAGTAAATAAAACCGTACAAATAATATTAAAATATACATAACTGTTTAAAACATATTAAATAGCTTTTTAATTATTTAAAAAACTGGTGTGCATTAAAATCTTAAGATAGGATATTGGCGCAGTCGAACTGTCATTTTCATACAAACGTCTACCGGTCCGAGCTATTATGGATAGCTTGTATCGACAGATGGATATTATGAGATGGAGAGGTTATTGGCACACTTTTATCAATATTTGGATTAAGGGGTAAGTCACAAAAGAAATTAATTTTCGCTATCTATGCTCATAGAACGACGGAGAACAAAACTGATATTTTTGGGCTTTAAAAATCCTTCATTTCAAAAGGATAATAACCTCGAGGTTTCTTGTAAACTATTATTAAACAACCTTGTGATTAGTGACCATGCGACTGAATAACGTACGGTTCACAATATTTTTTATGTAAATTCAGTCAGTCAGTGTTGCCTGAAACAGCATAAATGAAATTAACATAAAAATAAGCGTTGCGGTGCACATTAACTCTATATTTGTCTATATCTAAGTTTGTAAACTTGATATGTACCTAATCGTGTGAGTATAAATTTCACGGGTCCCGGTATAACGTCGTTAACAACGCCTGTGACTCACGCGATGCGGCTAAAAAAGCTTAGGAATGCGCATACCCTCACGTTTTAGCCTGGGAAGATACAGGAAATTAGACTGGAAACAAAAGACACACAGAATTGTCTAGTAATTTCGTGTAATTGCTTTTGTGAGTTTAAAACTAAAGAACTCTCTTTAATAAAGTTTACTTGGTTTTGAAGTTTTTGTTTTATTTATCGTTCGGTCTTGAGCACGAAGCATATGATGCATTTGTGACAAGTTTATAAATGCTAATGGGAAAAAGCGGTTGCAAGATTTAAGCAAATTCATTAGTTATACTTAAATAAATATTCAATCTATCCATATTGTTCTTACTTAATTAAACTACGTATATTTTTACTTCACAGTTCACTTTTATAATTTTATTTATTTAGAGCTGATCGTCAGAGGTTTACTAACAGATTAGGATCGGACGAGACACAAAAAGCATATATACTTTTGTAACTATGTAGAAAAACGTTGCCACAGAGAAAAATGTATGACGGTTTAATTTGACGTCTCTTGACTATTCCTGACCTACGCTTATACATTCCGCTCTACATCACTTGTATGGACATTTTATCGTTAGTGGTCCGTTAGGAGGCATCCTTGTTACTTTGTGCTTTGAATTTCTGCCAAATATTTGATAGGTCGTTCAGAATGTATGCACTACAATATAAGTTTTAAATTTTCCATTAAGAATATTATTATTATTCTTCTCGGAATTAAAACCACTTGAAAAACTAAGGCTTGTACCGTAGTAAGGTAGCATTGTTAACCATTAATTACAATGTTAATTAGATTAAAATATTTATAAACTAAGTACATAATGATACTACAGTATATCATATCTATTCGTAAAACTATACCGCCAACTTCATTTGATGGTTGTCTCAGAGGATGTCTGCCTGGCCCAAGAAAATAATAAGACTTAGTCAGGAAATATGAAAATCAGTTATTAAACGATATATATGCCTCAAACTGTCGGCTGCGAGTCTTTTGTTGTTAACTACAACAAACGACTCGAAGTAGCTGATTAGCTGTAATCGTTGACTTATCAATGAACTCAAATAAACCTTTACAACATATAATCTTATCTCATTGAACAGCCGAATTATAAACTGTTCTAATTTTTTGTTTACAAAGCCAAAACTGGCAATTACTTCGATAAAACACGACGCGAGCCAGAAACTTGATATTTTAAATAAAAAAATAGTGCTCATAACCTGAAATCGATCCATGAAAAAGCAAACACAAAAAGTGAAAAGAATTCATTCGAAAAGCGAGTGAACAGAGTGAAAAATGTTCGAGGCGGATTAAGTTCTGAAATTAAAAATGGAATGAAAGTTTGAGGATTTTTTTCAATCCGCAATGCCGTCTGCTCTGGATATTGACCCGTTCAGCCAGCCGGAGTGGAGTGACTCTAGTGATTCAACCGAACCGGGCCCATTACCTCAACTGGGCTATTTTGTACCTGTGAGGTGCAGGTGCGATGCACGAACGCAACACGTGTGTCGGAGAAATAGAAGGTAAATCGGGAACAAAAGCTAATGCGAAACTTTCTCGTTAGAACTAAAGTTTCTAGTTGTTTGAGATCTTTAAAAGAATTATATTGTGTACGTTTTTTCAATTCAGGAATAGTAATTATGCATAATTAAAACTATATGAACATGATAAGACAATCAATTATTAATTATAGCAAATATAGAGTGACGGAGAGTGTATTGCCAGTCGTCTCTTGCGTTCTACGCCCTTGATTTGAGAACTGGCAGTAAATGTTAAATTAGAAGTCGTTTTTGTCGTTCACATATGTACATTGTTACCTATATGAATAAATTTATTTGAATTGTTGCGTTTTCTTGATAAGCTTATATAATAAGCAAGTATTTTAAATCCCTAAAACATTTTTAAAAAATTGTAGAGAAAATAATCACAATCCCAAAATTGGAAATAAAATTCATTGCTATCTGAGAAATATCTGAAAATACATGTTTACATACAGTCTTTTAGTGCAAAAAAACCTTCAATCTTAACAAAATCTACGTGTGACGCTACGCAATCCTTGGTCTTCTGTTCCTATATATTTTTTCTTGAGCTACTGCACTCAAGACCATAATAAAATTAGCGTATTATTTTTCCAGAGAATCTCCCCGTTCCCGTCGTTCAATATCGCAATGCTCCTGCAACAGCATCTCACGGCGATCATCCGCCGCAGCGTCTCCGGTCACATTGCCTCCACTGAACAACACCATGGAGATGTACGTCGAACCCGTCATCGAAGATGTAAGTTTTTAAATTTATTTAAAGTATGAAGTGTGTAGTAGACATAAATGAGTATAAAGCATTGCGAAATTAACTCTAGAAATCAAAAAAGCAGATGATTAACTTATGATATTTAAGTAATAAGAATTTTCTATTGTCATTCACATTGTTCTTTCAGTTATTATCTTCTTGAAAGCTTTCCTAGTCTCTTAAATTTACGTCAATTCTGAAAACATATATGAAAATTAGTAACAAATTATACACATGTTCAAATTCTTGAAATTCAAATTTAAAATCATTTATTCATATAGTACATACAGTTCATGTTTATCTTAAATGGATACAGATTGTGTCTGAACATAGGACTTACTCATTGTTCCCGGAAAATGATTTGCTTGTTAGATGTGATAATAAGATGTGGTTTAAAGGGGTTTTCGTATTAAAATTATAATGGCGATTAACCCCACCACGCAAAATTTGGTCATGTGCAGAAACTAAAATGTCATACTCACATTGAATTTTATATTTCTCGATAACCCTTTTCATTGACTTCGCAATTTGTTCCGGCCGACTGTAGAAGTATTTGTGTTGACTGCTCCCGTCCACATTGTAGATGTCATGGTCTACTTGGCCCTTTGGTGACATGAATATTATTCTGCAACAATACAAGGGCGTGATATGTACACGTATTTTTGCGAGGCCATTCGCTCTGATTTGTTAACAAAATATCAACAAAGCGATGGAAGACCACTTATTAAGAAGTTTTTCAATTGTTTACCGCGGTATATAGTTCCCATCCGGCGCGAAAGTGTTGTTTTTAGGCTCTTCATTATCAATTAAATTCACCATAACAAAATGTTTACTTAGTGACTGTATTTCTGCAGAGTCCGCAAATTTTGGTTTCAAATTTTTACACGCTGTACACCACGATTTGTGTATGATCACCATCACGGGTTTCTGGTGTTGTGAGGCTATTTGTAATCCAGACTCAAGGGAGCCTGCCCAAACATAACTGGTGCCAAAGCCATTGTCTTTTCCACTAAATGCGAAGCAGGAAACCTTAGTAAATAACAACCCGAAGAGTGCTTTTGGTAGCTTGGCAGTGGCCATTTTTTAAAAAAGGTTCACGACAGGTGTTTAGTCGTAGAAATAACATTTTAAATAATTTATCATGCTCGCTAGATCGCCATATTGTTTGTTTTACTTATTTGACACAATATGACAATGACAAAGTAAATGCAATCAAACTGAACTAAGAAAATTAAAGAGATTTCTAAAGACACTAATGGATCAAGTTCTCGTATCTGTTTAAGAGCGGTAACTACAGTCCTAGTCGTAGTTCCTTCTTCCAACCGAGTCGCATTCATTCAATCTTCGACTACTCCATGAAATTAATACTAGTATTTTGGATATGGAATCCTGGCGTACTCTGAAATAAAGATATGTTTAGCGCCATCTAGTGTTTGCTATAGTAAAATTATTGTATAGTATTTAATTTAACACCATCTAGTATAGTTTTATAGAAGAATTAAACGCATCTTATTAACTTTATTTAATAGTACAAAGCCTATAACCTAGATGGCGCCATATCGGTTTGAGTTAAACAAATAAAATTAACTTATATTTAATTCGTTTCTGATTCGTTTTTAACCATGAAAATTATTTTACAACAGTGTGTGCTACATTAAAAGTCATAAGAAGTTAGTTAGTGTTTAAGTTTAAGTTAGGAAGTAGTTAGAGTTTAATTTACAAGTATATATTAAATAAATAAACGTGTCTACGATTTTCTTACGATAAATCTACAATAGTTATATAAATAACTATAATAGCAGCTAAATATTTAGAAGTTTCTACCTCAATGGGTAACAATTGAGTAAAACGTTTAATAATGCATGTTTTATTCATATGTACTTGCCACCATTTAAGTTACAAAAAAAAAATTACTATGTAGCTTTAAATCAGTGTTGTGTTAAATGAACCAGTGACAACTTTTTAAAACTATCCAAGTGTATCTGCTTGTATTTATTTATGCGTGTGCATGTTTTTCTCTCATTTTCAAATACATTGCATTGCCGATACGTCTCGCTCCAAGTACTCTATTGGAAAAAGCAGATAAAGTATGATAATAATATGTAATGTGAACATGATTGTCTGTTTTAACACGCATAAAGTGGAATCACATCTGGACGCCTGCACGCTCATTAAAATCATCAGGGACCTAAAGATTTAAATATTAATCAAATATTTATCATTTGGGATCCTTTTAGAACCTCCTTTGGGTAGCTTATTTTTTTAATAAAAATATAGTGTACGTAGTCTGTGGCATTGTGAGTGAATTCGAGCGTTTTATCTGTGCATAATGTTACATTTTTCGCGCGCTTTCAAGTGAAACTTTCGTGTGCTGAAACTAGTGTTCATTCAGTGCGATGATTAACTTGTACGGAAGTCAGGGACGTAACCACAATGTTTATGGTACAATACGTTCCTTGGCTCCAAGGGGCACCCCAATATCATCTCTCGAACAGTTCATTCCACCCTATTTCTACCACATACCGCCTCCTTCGCAACAAATAAATACTTTTCCTGGAAGAAAAAGGCGCAAAAGGGTAAGCATAATTATTTTTGGTGTAATTTTCTGTAACTGTATAAATTAATTGTTATTAGAAATATAATATTTTGTTCGGAATACATATTGTTATTTGTACTCCGTTACGAACTATTTGTAATAAATATTGTAGCTGTTACAACTATCAAAATAAGTTGCGACCCAAAACCATATCAAATGTTAGAATAGACAACAAATGACCCACCTATAGATAACAATGTTATCTGAGTACCAGATGATCTGGGGGCGTATACTATAATTTTTTGTTCATAGTTTCAAATACGCCATTATATGTATATCAATAATAATATGGTAATATCCAGTGTTTAGTTATGGACCATTCAGTCCTGTGTGTCAGAAAATGTTCTGTGTAGGGTACAGAGATAATGTTCAATTTTGTGGCACGAATGAATTTCTTTTAGACTCTCAATTAATTTTGTTATATTGTCGAGTATTTATTTTATTTACTGCATAATCACTGCGAAGGTCAAACCTTTACATGTTTATAAAACTAGCATAAGCATAACGCAGCTACAGATATCGAATTTCATCAAAAATTAATGGGTAATTAGAAAATCCCATCGCCACAAATTCCTTCAACTATTTATAATTATAACAAAAACTCACTGCACTATTAACCATCGTGAAAATTAAAATGACTTTCATGCTAAGGAATATATTAGCATCTTATTGCACACGCTTCGAACGATATCTCTTAATGAAGAGAGACATTAATTTGTACGACACGTAAAAAGATGATGAAAATATTGCAACGTCCAAAAGTATTTTTTTAGCTACCATTTTTATTTATTTTTATTTTGGCGGCTTGGGTTTTGACAGGAAATAAATTCGTTGCCACTAAAAATGTCATAGATGAAGCAATTAAGAAATTATGTACTACGAGACATAGAAGATAGAATTCAGTGGCCAATTTATAGACACTTGTCACTCATATTCACTTAGCAATCACTCTGCTGCGTTTTTACGGTTAATCGACTGAAACATTTATGAAAATCTTAATATATAAATTATTGCTATGAGAGCGGACATGCTGGTATTTAGTAGCTAATAGTAGCAGAAACGATCTTACGAAAACCTAGTATTTTTTTTAAATTTGAAGTTCTTGAAAAAAACGTCAGTTTACTCAAAAAGCTAGCACCATGGAGTCTGGAATAAATTAATGATGAAATTTACAATTTCCATAATGTACACACTACCACAAACAATAACATTTCATATGATTCTGATGTCCGTTTAATGCAAAAGAGTTTATCTCATCAAATGCCTTCTCTTTTAATAGGAATCTACAAATAAAATTACTTATAAACAGTTTTATAAGTATAATAGTCACATCGCTATTTTCAATTTAATAACGATTTCGTATTTAAGATATGAATTACGTTTCTTTTTGTTTCTGTTAAATATGTTTTTTCCTTCTTATTGTATTTGTAATATGTATTTTTGCACTTCTTGCCTACCTTATGTAATTTACTCACAGTAGTTTTTTTCCTTTACTCACAGTGGTTGTCTGGAAGAAATCGCTCTAAAGCGATAAGGCCGCCAGTTGCTTTTCATTCAAATTATGTTTAATATTTTTTTTTCCTTTTATGTAATGCAACGAAGTGTTAATAAATAAATAAATATGTTTTTATAATTAAACACAATAACATAAGTTATCAAAAGAAAATATAATACGTCATTAAAATTAAATTCGACTCTTAGGATCTTTTATAGTGTCTAGTAACACAGCTCTTGGGATATGTGGAACAGTTCCCGTTCCTCCATCATCTCGTTTGTCTTTCGTCTGTTTGTGCCTTGGTTTGCTTTGTTGAAATTGAGATATATCTTCAGGAAAGAATCCTAGAGAGTATCCCAAAAGAGATCCTATTGATAATACGAAAAACGTCACTTTTACTTGAGCTTTTGGATCCATTTCAGAAGATTCCTTCTACAGACTATATAAACACAAATTGAAAGCACGGGTTAGAAATACACATCAATAATTTCTTAATTTTATAATTTTATACATCGATATTTGTTATACAATAAAAGAGTCTTCTTATTGACAAATTTTTGACATACAAGAAATAAATATAGAATAAAATACCCACAAAGAAGGTACAGATTTAACATAAATTGCATTTAATACAGTTACAAAATTGTCAAAAATAATAAATATTGTAGAGAGGTTTGATTATTTTTGTATACATAAAAGTAATTGTCTATGCTAATGAACATATTTAATACAAATATGAAAATATTTGTTTATTTATAAATACGCATATAAGATAATACTAACATAAATTTTTATAATTAGCCTATAGTCTACTATTTTTAAGGTTCCTACGAAAACAAACATTCAAACAAATATTAAGTATTCTATTGCTTTATATTTCAAGTGTCATGGACATTTTGGTAGCTCTTTTTTCTTCTTTGGAGGACAAACGGAGGGTTCCGGTGGTGTTCTTTTAGGTGCTGGTGCCGGCTCTGGTTCCACGTTTTGCGGTGATGAGTCACACGATCTCTCATTGAGTATTTTTGTTATCATATCCTTTGGATCAAACATCCCAAAGGAATACATAAAACATAAACCGATCGACATAAAAATCAAACTAGTTTTCACTAGTTCATCCTGTTTTCTTTGGTCTAGTTTCAATGAGAGACGGTCGTTCAGAACAGATTCAAACCATTTTCTTGGTGTCCAGTTCCATAAGTGGGGAGGTTTTATTCCTGGCTTCATCTTGGTAGGTATTCTAATATACTATTGTCATATTGTTGATGAATGTAAGGAATGAAAAGTCTATTTGGATAAAAAATATGATATTCAGGCCATATTTTGGCTGTTGTTAAAAGTATTTCAGTTGTTATATAGCCTGCAAAAATAATAATGTTATTTAAAGGTAACTTTTTATTAATAATAATGATTTATTGTTATTTTTACTGTCTTACCATCATTGCCTACGGCGACGGCTAGTTTTTTCCAAAACTGTAGCAATGCAGGAGAATGCTGCAGAAACTATTACAATAAGAGCGAATTCTTGACGGGACATGTCATGTCTATTTTAATTTTAACTTTACCTATGAAAATAGATCGTATAGATAAGGAAACGACGAATCAAAACACTGTTTCATTTTAGTACAGCGTTGTGTAAAATAATGAGCATCTTTTTTATTCTTTTATTAATTCTGTGTCTATACAATGTCCAAGACCGGTTATCCTGAAGATTCTTCTTCAATGATTCACGTAGTAATTCACGGTCATAAAAAAAACTTCGCCTAATAAAATGGCCCATCAATTTCTTGCATAAACTTTGTATTGATAGCTATAAAAATATCCAATTAGATGGTGCGAATAGGCCAGGTATGATTTCCTAGCCTTCCTAAGGTGCATTTGTATGCGAAGTGCCTATAATCCTCAAATAAATTCGAATACAAAATAGGAAATTCAATAGTATTTTGAAAGCATAGGGTTCATTATAGTGTTTACGATTTAAATCTTGGTAACATAGCTGTGCTACGACCTTCACCACTGATGCATTGAACCGGTTTATATAGATTCGGACAATGATTTCTCTACAACCAATTGTATATTCTTAACTTAAGCATCTCGCATATCACTTGTACAACTTTATTTTGCTATATTCGTTGATATCTAGGTCTTATAATACTGGTATCTTAGTGGTATATTGCAAAAACTAGTCAGTGTCAAGACTAGCAACGTCTGCGCCGCGCTTATTATGTTTTTCAACTATAACTTTCAAGCTCGGAGGCTCAGAGTCCGCTCGTAGTGGGAACAAAACCTGTAGATACTGTTGGTCTACTTCGGTACGGTGTACCTGCGTGATTGCCGTCCCTTTCTTACCCACGTCGAACCCGTTTAAACGAGTCTCCGTTTCATAACACCACTCTGGTATGCAAAGATTGATAGCGTATATGACCATTTGGTTTTGAAAGTCCTGAGAAATCACGCACGGCTTTTTCGCTGGCGTCCTTAGTTAGGATCAGTGGTCGGCGAAACAAGGCACAGACTGTTTTATTAAAACTACAACAATGACACAAAGTTATATCGAGTTATTTAAGTTGTGACTTTGTTTTGCACTGTGATATTTAATTGAATTGCGGTTGTGCTGAATTCGTGCCGGTTGGATATGTGTAGTGGATTTATTTATTATTGTGTGATTGGATGATGATTTTACAATGGATAGCATGGCATCAGAGAACGGTTTAGTGGTCAACAATTTGAATCATGTCCGTAGTGATTCTCAGGTAAGCAATATCGATGAGACAAAACACGTTTCAACGATCTAGGAATAAGTGCATTGACTCCCCAATTATTCAATAATCTTTTAAGTATACGATGACACGTAACTCCTAAGTTATGCCAACAAAGTTTACACTATCCGGTCTTCTTAGAAATTCGTTAATAATATAAAATAATTTAAGGTTCAATGTCTTGTGAGATATATATTTCCTACTTTCGTATATGATTAGTGGGACTGGAAGCTAGTCACATTAATTACCTTATAAATATATTAATTAAAATAATTATATAGAGAATAATATAGAAATTAGGTTTGTTATACCTTTGCGTATAGTTCACTTCATGTTCATTTTATATCTACGGTTACATGACGATAAGGGCCGATACAAAAATGAAATCACTAATCGAAAGCTTAAGTTTAATCGTAAATATAAATAAATAATCACGTTCACTGTATTTAACAGAACAGAAAAACGCAACGATATTCTTAATCTTAAGAATATCGTTGCGTTTTTCTGGCTTTCGTTCACTCTCATTGTTAGTGGTATTTTTATAAAAGATTCCCTTTTAAACAGTTTAAAAAATAACGTGTGTATTGGACTTATTCTGAAAATTTTAGAAGATATAATTAACATTAATTTATAGAAGCAATATTAAGTCACTATACCAGCACTAGAAAGTAGTAAAGTATTTCCATAAGTTTTCCTTTGGTATTAAAATTGTAGCAATCATCATGCAATAGGTTCAATTATATCAATTTGCTTTCGTAATGAATTCCTCAAAGCTCATAAGTTAGAACTAAGACGTTTTTGATCGAATGCTTATGGTAAGATTGGTTTCGTCACTATCCAACATCCAGGTTTCACAAGATCTTTCTTAATTTTCCCGCCTTTCTTGTTAGTTGTACACACTTTCCATAGCAGTCGTGGTAGTTTCTTTTTCCATGACAGGTCCACATCGTCGTTTCGGTCTGACCTCCACTATCACTAAGAAAGATAGGATAGAATAGAGTCTGGGAGCTTTCCATTTTTTATTTAACTATGAACATATTTAAAAAATCCAAATATAAAAAATGTAAAGGTACGCATCTTTATGTTATACTAGGTAGAGAATAACTTAAACAAATACAAACATATGTACTAAAAATGTTGAGAAGAAAGTCTATTAAAAATTATATTCAACATTCTCCATAAGTAGCAACTAAGTTCTGTATACGAGCCAAGTCTTATTTTTAGGCATATATGTTCGTGTTTTGCGATATTGCATTCAGTAAAACAGACTTGTATTATTTATAAATTAGCTTATTGTATTAGTGACTTATTACCTACTACAAATAGGTATGGTTTTTCGGTAAGTAGTAGAAAATCGTATTTAACGTGAATTACCGAAGTATCTGGGAATTTTAGATCATTCTATCGTCGAAGACTTTTAACTTGAAGTAATAAGTTCTCTTACCTAAATAATACTCAACACGCTATTGATTAAATGATAAGAAAATGAATAAAACAAAGGCATTCCTCGTACTATACAAAAAGCCTCAAATATCACCTGTCAGCATAATAACAAAGCTTCAGACAAAGCTGTAACTGAACAATAAGGTGCCGTAAAATCGAATGAAATTAGACCCAAAAGAGGCTCATTTTTTATGAAGATCGGCTAAAATTGGAAGAGCCACATGTCAGATGACGTCATTTTTAAACCAGTTTCGCGCCAATTCGCAGCTGTCGTCGGCAAAGTGGCTCGGTTTCCAATAATTTACTATTTTTCTTATCGTCCAGCATCCGAGATACACAGTTAAGCTGTGGTTAACTTGTATAATTATGGACTGCTTCTCTATCACAAAAAAAAAATCAACTAAACTAATTACTAGTTACAAATATAATTTGATATAACAGTAAATGAATTTCAGTACATTGTAAAGAGTTGGTATTCAAATTCTGCTGTCGTGTTATTTGCGATAGTGAACAATGGGTGTCTTTCAGATTTGTCTTATTCAACGAATATATATATATATATATATATGTATAACATGGGAACATGTATTTGATGCTATATAAATATATCTATAGCAAACTTTGCCCTGATTATGCGTTAATAGTCTTGATAACTCTCCCTAACCGTCGTCGGCATACTACGTCGACATACAGAATGTTGATTGCAGAGACCGTCATGTATGAACAACGATTATTATGGAGTTAGTAACAAATCTATGGAAATTGATTCCTATATTTACATGTAAAATATTCAACTTTCATTAAATTGAAAGTAAACGAGCCTGACAAGTTTCACGCCTAGGGCGAGGTCTGACATTTTAAGATAATCCTCATAATCTTAAACAATCCTTATCCAATTTAGTTATGTAAATTCGGAAGTGGCTATATTTTGTGTGTTTTTAATAATTTAGGTTTTAAGAAGGTTTGAAGCGCAGATACAGCCCTCAACAAAGGGCATTCATAGTTCATTGCGAAAATTTTAGTCCAACTTGCTCATAAGAAATAAAGATAAAATGTCATTCCCACTGAAAAAACTTACGTAATCGATGCATACTAAACTAAGATGTAGAAAGTTACTCAAGTCAAATTTGTATAATACGCAAACTTTAACTTTCTTACAGACCGGTCAACTGATAATATTAATTTAAAAATAGTACTAGATAATATATACTATAATATATACTTCTCATAAATCCGAGAAGCATGTTTAGCCTAAACACGAATTAAAAAGTTTAAAAGCATTTAAGAGTCGCTTAATGTTAAGGCTTTCGTGTAGCTTAAACCTACACCTATGGTGTGTTTTTATACAGTTAATGCTCTTGCTATGATTTACAATAAATATTTGAATATCGGGCGTAAAACTGACACTTCTTAGAAAATAAATTGACTATTTATGTCAACTTCACCAGCCACACTCGCGCCTAAATGCATAAAACTGACGCAGAAATATGTGTGTCATTAATACTCTAGCCGATAATTACGTAAAGATTTTTCCGGCCGAAACCAAACTAAGCCCCATAGAAAATTATTTAATAATTTTCTTCGTGTAGGTTATATTTTATATCGCTTCAGTGATTTAGCCGTGAGAACTAAACTTGCGCTACAACTAGGACACATAATTACTATAATTAATTTTATTAACTGTATGTATTTTGCATAACATGTAGTATCTTCTACTCTATGGATGGTATACGCGAACAAAATAAATAGAAATTGTCCAAGTCGGTGATGCAACTGTAGACAATTATTATTATTGATAAATATTGATTGTTTAAAGCGCCATCTAGTAAAAAGAACAGTAGGTAAGTGTAGATGTTGTTGCCGTGCCATGCGAGCGTTGCACAGGCGTGCACGATTCCACGTGATCAAAGATACTTTATCTGTATACGTCCCGCTGCTATAACTATATTAAGCTGTGCAGTGTGCAGTGTTGGTGTCAGTTTTACTTCATAATAAATTTGTTGTAAAAGCTGACTTCCGACATCTAAGCAAACGTGCTTTTGGAAATGTGTTGATTTATAAACAATAAAATGTCTATGTTAGCTGAACCACGGCGGAAACAGAAAATAATCAATCTTCGCGCTAAAAATAATGCGTGGAGCAATGATACAAATAAGTTTGGCCAACGCATGCTGGAGAAAATGGGTTGGAGTGCTGGAAAAGGGTTAGGTGCAAAAGAAAATGGAATAGTTGAACATGTGATCGCTAAATACAAGAATGATGACAAAGGTCTTGGTTATGAAGATAAAAATGACCAGTGGACCAAGCATGAGGATGATTTCAATGCTTTATTGGCGAATTTATCAAATGGTATGGTTTTTCTTGTAATATCCTAAGTCTATAGCAACTTGTTAAGTTTAATTGAATAAAAAGTATTTTTTATGCTTGTTAAAGCAACTATACTAATAATGTACACCACATTTATTGTAAGTTATTGAAAACCATGGCTCAAAATGTTAACAATATTATCATTTTATTTTTAGATAAAGTTGAGACTAAAGAAGTTTTGCATAGTGGAGTTTCATTAGAAACTAAGTCAAAGAAAAGTAAAGCACGTATACACTATCATAAATTCACTCGAGGTAAAGATTTATCAAGGTACAGTGAGAAAGACCTAGCCAACATCTTTGGGAAAAAAAGCTTCAAGGAAGAAACCATTCAAGATATTGGCAAGGAAGAACTGGAATCAACTGAGAAAGTTTTCACTGAAAAAGGCAGCATGGAAGATTATTTTAAATCTAAAATGTCTGCTTTGAAGTCAAAAAAAATATTAAGTGATGTGAACTGTGATGTAAGCACTGATTGTCCAGATTTTGTATTTCAAGGGTTTTCTAGTACAAAAGAAGATGGAGGCAGTGTAATAGAGGAAAAAGAATCCTTATTTTATAATAATTCTGATAAAAACAATGAACATGTTCATGATGATACAAAAGAAAGATCAACTAAAAAAAAGAAAAAAACTAAAAGTAAAAAAGAAATGTCTAGTCAAGATAACATAGAGAGGAAGGATTTTGTGCCTCAAGGATCCAATGATAGATCAGACCAAAACTTTCCAAGTTGTGACTCCCCAAATGAATTGGAGGGTACAGTTTTGTTTAAAAAGAACAAACGGAAAGTTTGTGATAATGAAGTTCAATCTGCAGTAGATATAACCGAAAATGGGGACAACAAAAAAAGGTCAAAGAAAAAGGATAAAAAAGCGGGTTTATTAGAGGTTTCAGAACAAATATTAACTGATAGTAGTGTCAAAGATAATCCTGTGACTAAGAAAAAAAAGAAGAAAAATAAAGAATTATAAATATTTATTTCATCTTTTACATAGTATTTCAATTTCAATAGCTGATATTTTTTTGTAATGATTGAGATTTGACCCAGTTATGATATACTTAATAGTATTAGTTATATTTTGCTCTTAAAATAGTGATAAAAATGAGACTATTATTTAAATTGATGCGTTAATACCTAGCAATTATAACTCTTAACCTTTTAACTATTAAGAGTTTTGAATAAAACGCAATGTACAGCATAGCAAATAAGAGTCGTCAGGTTAATCTACCGAAGCGTCATATTTTGAATAGCCTAGCCGCCATCTTGTTTAGGTTAGGCGTCGCCATTTGCCATACTGCATACGAGTCACGGCGGGGGTATTGCGCGTTAGTACATTTGAGATATTGGAAATTAATTGTTATTTTTCACAATATAATCTGATGCATGTGTAAATTTAATACCTTAAATTATGTTATTTAATATTGAGTGTGAAAACTACATCCACTGGTGCGTAAATATTGTAAATTGTCAACCTGACATAACGTCGCAATGTTATAATGGCATGTCTCGATAGTGATATGTCTGTCTGAAAATATACACACGTGTTTTATTAAGCTCAAAATAGTGATTTATTATAATATAATTTTGCTGGATATATGTTCGGATATTGATAATATGATTATTCAAAAGATGAGTGACACACCGCAGAACGAACTAGCGTTATCTGGCTTGGACATGATCCGTCAATCGAAGAAATCCCAAAAACTAAAGAGACATTCCAGTGAAAATACCTCTGAACGCTGTTTGAGCACGTCTTTAGATATAGTATCAGAAATAAGCAAAGAAGATCTGAATGAACTCCATACTGCTTATAAAAAATGTAAAGAAGTTATGAAAAAAATTGAATCAAAGTATGGACATTTATTACACAAACAGGACACTTTGGAAGAAGAAAATAATTCTTTAAACTTATGTACATGTTCTTTTAACAAAAAAATTGTTTTTAATGAAGATGGACAGCAAGTAACAAGAGATATAGTTCCAGACTTACATATTTGTCCAAAAAAGTCACGATACCTCAATGTGTCAACATTTAATCCATTACCTAAAAATCAGCCTAATCTCCTTATTGAGCATGAATTTGATTCCTTGCCAAGTGATTTAAAAGAGTTGTCTGAAATACTAAAAGATGAAACAATTGATGTTGCTTACAGAAATAAAGTAATACAAAAAATTAAGTTAATTCGGCTTGATAATATTAACACTATGAGGTATGATAGAAAATTTTTAATAGAAAAATTAAAAGTAAAACCTGATAGTTTATTTGAATTTAAAGGAGCTAATGTATCATCTATACCTGGATATCCTGTAAAACCTATTGAGGATGCATAAAAGTTGTATATAGCTTTTAAAGAATCAATATAGTTTATGACATCTAAGTACTAAAAATTTTAAAAAAATAAGTTTGTATTCCTAAAGTCTTAGTATTAATAAAAAAAATACACAAAGGACACATTTGATAATTTTGTAATATGAGTAGTACTTCTCAAAAGTTTATTTTAATGAGTTACTAAAAATAATGTTATAAAATTGTGATATGTTAGGTATTGTGGAGGTGTGTATAGTTATGTACATATTTGAACTAATAAAAATGTTTTATCATGATGTCATATATTGCCTTACTTATTAATTAGTATCTTTTAGGCTGCCTTTCAAAAAAGAAGGAGGTGGTTATCAATTTTACACATAATCTTTTTTTATATTTAGTTAACAATATTTGCTCTGCTTTTCTTTTTTATGGGTTAATACTTGTTAAATCTGTAACTAATAGAGTATTTCAAGTAAGGAAGATACAAATAAAGATAAAAATCTGTTCTTATACAAGTAAGAACAGATTTTTATGTTTCAATGTATATGTTTCAAATTAATTACTTTTAAGATAGTTTTAATACATTGCCTGTCTTGATTTATGTTATGACATGTATTTCACCAGAATATACTCTAATTTTTATGAAATATGAATTTTATTTATAGAAAACTTCCCTATCCAATATTTGTTACGTGTTGATTTTGATGTAGGAAGAGACTTGGTTAGAAAAGATAACCATAATTGCTCTATAATGTTTTTGAGGTGTTTTCTATAATTTAAAGTGGTTGAATTATAGAAAGTAATCATGTACAAAAAACATCACAGTATAAGATTTATATTACCAGTATCGTCAGCAACTACGCATGGATATTTTCAGTTTGGAAGGTCTAATCTAGTTAGAAAACTGAACTAGTTAAACAGGTTAGAAATTTACATCAACTCTCAAGGGAAAATTCTTAATCAGTCAGTTCAAATATATTAAACTGCAACATATTATCTATATTCCATATTATCAATATGGAAGGAGTTTTTATTTTCGGTTTTGAACATAATTACTTATATAATTATAAAATACAGTGGTAAGAAATAAACACTGCCGCATATGATTTGAATCAGTGTTAAGTGTGTGTTACGTGCTCATTATAAACCTGTCATTTAACGAAAACGAAATGTTTTCGTCTTATGAAACACAGCAAAATCTTTTATATTAAACATATCACAATTTTTAAGTTAATATAATTTAAATAAAAGTATACAGTTTACATTTGGAATGTCCATTGTTTTTAGTTACATACATTAAAAGCTATGTAGTTACTTGACAACTTGTCAGTCAAATTTGTGCTTTATCACAATTAAATAAGTTTCATTTTAGAATATAGTTTGCCAACTCTGGCATGGTTTTTGCTGGATTGTAAACAGAATAATGATGTCTTCGCATACCATGTTTCGCGAACACAGCATTGTAATTTGAACATTAGGAAATCTGGGTACTAGGATGTAGGTAACTAGTGTGTTGTTGGAGTTGATACCCTTATCTAGGTCTAAGTACCTACAATATAATGGTGATTAGTAAAAAGTTTTGTCTAGGAATCGTTTTATTCACCATTCTTGTAAAAGTCCTTTGTTGTAGTGAAAATTTAAATAGGCAGTATCAGTGTGATGTCATTCGTATGTCAAAAGTAGCAATTAACCAGACCATATCATACGTGAAGGGCACCGAACCTTCATTTGTAACACTATAGTCCGCAATCCCACCACTGCACAACGGGGTCACTCATTCATTTGACAAACCAGTTTGCTCTAAAGAGATAAAATTCTTCTTTCACAGTATTGTTTGGTATTTGCTAAACAAAAAACAATTTTGTCTCGGTCTACCGTACCGTACTCTCAATGAAATTAACACCCATACTTTCAACTCTATATACAGGATGCCCCCTTTCCCATTTACTTTAATTCAATTCTAAGGTATTAAAGTTACTTTAGGTTTGTTTACGGTGGCGTTAGACTTAAAACAAGATAATTCCGTGATTGCCCAATTTAAAAAAAAAAAGTATAAATCCTCGTGTTACATATTCTTTTACTAAGAAGTTGGATAGGGTAAATTCTGACATTAACAACAAAGTTACAAATATATTAAACATATCGTTCCCTTCTTACCAAGCTTTGCTTAAGAACTGTAGTAAATTTAAAATTATTGAATCAGAATCTTTTACAATTAACGATAAATATATAATAAAAAATTGAATGTTATTGGAAGTAAGTTTTTTACATTTTATGTACCACCTGTATAAAACCTACCGTACGGAAGGCAGTGTATTCTCAATTCTCGTCGCGAGACCGCGTCAACGTAGGACGCGTAATAAACATTACCGGATAGTGTACAACCTATTTGTAATTGTTTATAAATTGTGTTACGGTGTGAATATGAAAATTGACAACTTTGGATTTTATGATAAATCACAGGTATGAACTTCATTAGTATGAAGTTATCAAATACTGTGAGTTAAATATGCAGTGGTCGTTTTAAGTGTTTCGTTCAGCCAGTTATTTGGAACTCCAATACATATAATGAAGCTTAACTATTAATAAAGTTATCTTATAAACATAATTTACTAAAATACTTATATACTTTAAGTTTTTTAATTTCGGTTCTTAACGAAATGTAAACTTTATAGTAAAGAGCGCCGGAGCTATTCCTATACGTGCCCGAAATTATGAAAAAAAAATTATTAATGCAATTGACGTATGAATGTGTCAACCCCATGTTACATTTCGAACTAATATAAACAAAAGACAATCAAAGAAATTAAAGTTTGTATACCTATACCTTCTGTGTTAATTGAGGGCAGCCGTAAGATTGATTGTGTGTTAATAAAATCATTATAATTTGTATGTCATAACTTGAGATTCTATTATTGCCCACATATGTTTTGTTGCATATAAACTTAGGCGTAGGTGTTATGCGTAGGACTAACCTATAGCGCCGTAATTTACTGTCAATAACATTTTATAACATGCACATAATTATTATATAACAAGGTCATAATAATAAAAAACCGGACTATCATGCATTTGCTGACTGTTCATTGCTCTTTTAGGCGCTTGCCAATATCATACCTTCAGGAGATCCGGGATTCTATATCCAGAAAGTATCAAAGCATATACAGGACTTAACAGCTTAAATGTGACGTACAAAACTATATTACAAGATATATGCACATGTAATAAAATCTAGTAGTGTGAATAAAAACCCTTTTCTGAAAAAGGGAATAAAAAAATCATATTTAATGAATTTGTTTTTTATTCAATGACCGACGATGCTATGGGGATCTCGATCTCTTAACAGATTTTGGCATCAACCGCTAGATTAATTCTTATTAATTTCAGTGTTACTTGTTAATTTGGTTATGCACTTTACCCTAGGTATTCCTTTTTTTTGTGTTTATTCTGTTTTTTTCTTAATATTTTACTCTACTCACCTGCCATCGTGTCCTCGGACTTTATTTATCCTTAATAGGGTTGCCTGGAAGATATCCCCCCTTAGCCCGTTGTGTCCCTAATAATTTATGTTATTTGTTTTTATTTTAATGTAACGAAATTTTAATAAATAAATAAAAACCTTGTTATTTTCTTAATAGATAACATTTACGAAATAAAAATAAATAAGTGTTGCTGAACCGCTCATGCGGATGTATCTCTTCCCTGGCGGCTTGACATCCGTAATAATTCTAAAAATAAAATACATTTAATATATTTAGTTACCTTTTGGAATAGATAAAACTGGACCGAACTAAAATAGCATTGGTAATGATTTAGGCGTCACTCATTCACAATCTACTTATTGTCTTACAAAATAAGTAGATCTTAAGACGTCACAAGGCTTTTACCTGGCTTCATAACGTTCCTACATTCGTTATAATAGTATATTTTTTAAGACTTTAGTGCCATTTTAAAAATCCTAGGTACTTAAAAACAGTGCATTTCTGAACAAAGCAAGTACTTTCTTTATGGTCTGATGCGAATACGAATAGATAATTAAAAACCAGGAATCCTTTAAATTACTGTGTCCTTATGCTTGCAAGAACTTTGTTAATATCGATGTATGCACGAATACTAATAGAATATTTTATACCAAATTTCTTAATAACTTACAGTTTTTCTACTAGTTTATTATGGTAAAGTATCGAGAAAATTAAAAAAAAAATTACAGATATTAACCTCCTAACACGTTTTTAGTTCTTGCTAATAATTGTTTAAATAATGGTTTTACTTATAAATCAGAATAAAATGTTATTATTCTATTACATTCTTTGAAGTTAGCATATAAAGCCCATAATAAATTCTAAGCTTATCATAGCCTAATGCATCGAAAAGCTATGATTCAAGCTGATTGCAATATGCATCTGGGTGTGTCAGTCTCCTGACCGTGAGAAGTCGCCTTCAAAGGCCATATTATATCTAATACAATTCTATTAGTACGTGAAAGTTTCAAGGTGCACAAACGAAGTTAATATAGGATATGCATTTTTAAGGCCGATCTTAATCCGTTTCTTAAATAGGCTTATTGTATGGTTTTTCTTAGTTATATCTAGATAAATACTTATTATTTGAAAAGTGCATAAGGAATATAGATAATAACTAAGAAATCTTCTAATACTTACGATTTAATTTGTAAATTTTATTTATTGTTTTATCTAAACCGTAATTTTATTTTATAACTCCAGAGTTGTCAATAACATTATTACATAGACAAATTTAATAAATAAATTACATAGACGTCTGTACCAGTGTGACATTTTTGAAATGATAAAAAGCTATACCAAAGGCAGTCCATATAACGACAATATTTCTCGGAATCAAGCAAACGCATTATAATCGAATCAACAGTTACTGCTTTGTAATTCAACACAATGCGTTGCTTATCGTCTCAATTCGCCGAAGACCTTAAAACCAATTTGCGTACATTTCGGACGCCACATCATAGAATACCTCATTCCGCCTTATCGTCTTGTAATCACTTGTTTTAAGATAAATTTCTCATTGATACACAAAACAATAAAAACAGTTTTCGTATTTTTAATCTAAATCTGTCGAAATTATGTCGTCTGAAATATGAATTTCGTTTATTTTATATCACGATAAATATGTTATACAAATGATATGTAATTGCATTTATAGTTTAAATGTAGGTTGAAATACTATCGCATAGGGTTGACACTATAATGAGCTTACGAATAAACTTTTATCATTGCTTTCCAGTAATTGGATATGTAATATCTATCATTAATAGCGTTTATATTATTTAGCACGTCAACCTTTTATTTTTACTGAGGGGAATGCATTTCCGCAGAGAGTGTGGGACTCGCTCTGAAAGCCCTACCCACTAAACCCCTCCCACCAATCACGTCACTGTTGGGGTAACTTGGGGTCGCGTAAGCATTCTACCAAGAGACCCCGTGGCTGGCTTCTGCAGCAACCATCTTCCATTACATTGATATCGCCATAGAAGTCCTTACAGTAGGGTTTCTTGCACCCAACAAGTGATTCGCCGCCATGTTATCGCTGGAACATTTAACACAATGTGGTGCTTCTGCACATCTGACAGATTCGTGTCCCGCTTTTCCGCACCTAAAGCACCTATTGCTACAGTCCACCGTGGATGTGCATGACGCCTGTGTGTGCCCTAATTCCAAACATTTATAACAGCGTAATTCCTCAACGTTTCCCTTACATATTGATAATAATTTTTATTTTATCTTCCTCTGTTTAGAAGTATCAACCAATGTGTTCTTGAACATTGTGTTCCTATTATTTCAATTTTTTGATGATCTTAGATATAAATATTATTGTTATTGTCACATATTTTATTCATATTAAATTGCATAACTTATTCTATTTAGTTTTACCGAGAATAATAACACTTAGCTTCACATATTACAAAGATAGTCATTGTTATGTTTCAGGCAACTAGATTATTATTAGAGACCTATAAGTCTAAAACTTGATCGCGTAGGTTTGCGAGAGATTTTTTCGCTAGTGTTAAAGCTTACAAAAAGTTGCAAGAATGCGGATTTGAAATTCCTACGTGTACTCGCACTTAAATCATGTAAAAAATTCAATTTTAATTTATTACGATCTATTGACATTTACGATTCTAAACGAAGTTTTTGAGAGTTTACTAAGTTTTTACTACATTTAGTCGTAGGCACGTCGCTCGAAACATTGGAAAATTGAAATATAATTATTGTTGCATAACATAATATTATTATATGAAATGAACATCCTACAAACTGCGATGATATTTTTTTTCAATATTATACAGCAAAACCAGTTCAAATCGATTTCTTAGGGACTAGAGAGCCAAAAAAAGTATGTTATCTGCAAAAGTTTATGTATGATGGCTCCTCAGGGACTGATGTAATTGTTTGTATCTTTTTCATATATTTACATTAGCTTAGTTCCAATAAGCTTAATAACCAACAAAAACTGTCTTTTTCAGACGGCAGAAAGAAATTCCGGCTGGGAGACTCACAGAGTGCGTTTAAACAGAGTCCCTAGCTATGGATTCGGTATCGCTGTGTCTGGGGGCAGAGACAACCCCCACTTCGCTAGTGGTGACCCTTCAATTGCGGTGTCTGATGTACTGCGAGGAGGACCTGCGGAAGATAAATTACAGTAAGTAATGTTTTTGTATCCACACTTAATACACACAACAATTAATTCGAAAAAGGTACTTTAAAATAAGAGATGTATCGCTGGAAATCCGTAAATATATATTTATAATTTTACCTATAAGTGTATAAAGCCGCGTAAAACGTAAAATACTATCTATTTATTTTTTGTATAGGTTTCATAAAAATATCGAACCTCACAATTTTGTACAACATCTTTTAATGGTAATCAGTTTTTATAGTGAAAGAAAAAATATACTGCACAATATACCTGCTAATCGCTTTCAATTGAATATAAGCAATATTAACCAAAGTAAAGAGCAGTGTAAGCTTAATAGCTTCAGTATTTGATTGTCATCACTGAGGTCGTAACTTCGATCCCCGGCTGTGCACCAATGGACTACCTTTCTATGTGCGCATTTAACATTCGCTCAAACAGTGAAGGAAAACATCGCTGATTATGTACTAATCGAAAGTAAAAGATGCTCATCAATAGGTTTTTTGTGTTCTCGCTAGGAAGAAAAAAAACATGATAAAGGAAACATGCAGTCTGCCCCTTGTCCTATTGAAGAGTTCCAAGCCTCCACTTCCCTTCTTTTAGTTTATTAATACAGACGATTCTTGGGCATCAAACTCTAGAGGTTCCCCATTAGACACTTTAAGGAGGGCGTTCGGCCAATTGTATCAAATTGCAAAATAGTCAGCCGCTATATCTCTTTATTATATTACGAATAACAAATAAACACGTGTTTTATTGTGCATTAGATAACCCGTTAACTAAATAGCTGGGTAGGCGGAACACTTAGCTCTTGTTTCCGTATACGAAACATATTATATGTTTAGACAATTTTAATCGAGAATTACTATATGAATTAACTTTTTCAGGGTTAATGACAGGATAGTATCAGTCAATGGTGTGCCCCTAGAGAATGTGGAGTACGCGCGAGCAGTGCAAGTGTTACGGGAATCTGGGGCTACGGTTTCCCTCGTAGTGAGAAGACGAGCACCCGCGCCACCACCAACAGCACCTACCTCCATCAAGCTGGCTCTGACGAGGAATGGGAAGAAGGAAGGTCGGTATAATCTTATTGCTTTTTCTGAGCATAAATAATTTTGTTAAATGTCTTCATCATCAGTCTTGTCTTTAATTCTGAAACAATGTTTATCGGGAATCCAACGTTATACCTCCGAGTTACAAGAAATTCCTATATTATTTTAAAAGCATGTAGGTGTTGATTACTTAATAAGATAACACAAATTTCTAAAAATGTATGCATAAAAGAGTTGCTTGATATGACGTAAATATCTCGCTTATGTGTGATATAACGTTGTATATTCGATATAAAGTTGTGTTAAATATGGCTAACAATGTTGTTTTATTTTTAAGTAATATTTGAATCGAGTATTAGTCTTTAATCGGTAAAAACTATTGACGTAATCTTAACAATCACATCATTGTGTGAATATACTTAAACATAGCATAGCAACTGTTTCGTTAAAATATGATACGTGTAATATATGGCATGTGTATATATTTTCATTTATTAATTTACTTGATCCGAATTAAACGTAAACTAATCGACGATTTCTGACGTTAAGTTCCATATTTCCTTTTATCAATTAAACTAATTTCAATAATAGGCTTAGGGCTGCAACCTTTACTGTGTCGTGGCGTCGGTGTTTCGTGATAATTTTATATGTTAATAGACATGTAGCTGATCTAGAATTTTGTGCTGACGCACTGCGATTTTGAGGGCTAAGTCATGTCGGTTTGCTCACGATTTTTTCTCCTCTAAGCGAATGTTAAACGCACAAATATAATGTCCATTTGTATACAGATGTAATTCGAACGTACAACTCCAGGGTTGTGTAATAAGACACTCGGGCAACACTGCTCTAAGTTATACCAGTCACAGTCTTCTGAACTTCTTATATAAATAATGGATTAACAATTAGGAGACCAAAATGCTCAGCAAACAAAAGAAAGCTACTACAACTAACAACACACTTTCAGACTTTGGAGTCGTGCTTGGGTGTAAAATATATGTCAAAGAGTTGACGATGCGCGCTCGTGAACAATTGAACCAGGCGGGCCAGGGCCTCTGCGAGGGTGATGTGATCTCTCGAATTAATAACACACCGGTAACAGATGCCATGACACTGAAAGAAGCAAAGAAATTAATAGATTCCTGCAAGGATCGACTTAATTTGGTCATCACAAGGGAACTTATAAGAGAAGAGACCGTCAGTAATGGAAATTATCATAACAACTATAGTAGTTTAGGTGAGTGAAAATATATTTTTATATAATTCTATATTTATAAAATATAGTTGGTTGAAATTAATTTAATTATGTTTAAAGACATACGACTTTATTATAAAAATGTGGATAGTTAGCGATATTTATTACCTTGTTATTATTCTTATAATATGGTATAACGTCGTTACCATGGTAACAAACTACCTTTACTCTATTGTTTTATAAAATGGCAGGTGAATCATATCTAGACTTCACAAATCGCCAAAGTAACATACACACAAAAAAAAACTTTATTTTTAGCAGTAAACAAATTCTGATTTATTTATTATTAATAATTTTAATACAGAAGCGACACCACACAACACATACCCGAACAACAGTGGGGAATCTCTTTCATCTCCGTACTCAAGCAGCGGGCAGAATTTGTACGTAGCGGCTCCAGTCCGAGGGTCAGACAATCGCCGTGGCCAAATGTTATTGGACGATCAGCCACCGAGACCACCACCTCCCAGGAATGATGGTAAATATATATTAGAAAATTCGAAAAACATCCTTTATGATGTACTAAACCAAATCCATTTTTTTTTTATTAAAAAAAAATTAACTGTTATTTTTTTATATATATTTTATCACTTCATTTCACTATCACAAAAGCGTGTCTTATCTACAATGAACTACTTACCGTGTTATATAAATACACTCAGGATTTGAAGTTAGGAACTCACATTAAATGAATGCACGTCTAACTACATCACATATAACAAACATACTAACAAAAAAGAACAAAAATTTAGCCATATCACATAATCATTTTAGTCTTATCACTAAATTTAATTCACCATCATCCTCTTTATTTAGTCCATTTCTGGACTTTCTTTCATTTCTCCTCCTCCATTTTCCTCCAGTACGCCCTGCACTGGCCTCTGCATCCACTCCAACCTCCTTGACAATGTCAGTCCACTTAGTCGATGGTCGATATCGGCACGGTTTTGTTCTGCTGAGGGCATCATTCAAGGTGCCTGCGGTTCTTGTCCATGCGAGCTAAATTTAATTAATTTAATAATTTTCGAAAAATTCACATGTATTCAAATAAAAGTCGTTTCACGTCAAGGTAGACATTTGCTAGGCCAGAACCCATTTTCAGAGCTCCGCATTTTAGTTGTTGTGTTCCTATAAGAATGTAATTGCTCCTATTTCACCGTGCTGCTGATAGTGATGACACGTTTGGTTATATTATTAATGTTTATTACAATAATTAACTGCTTTAACCCGTGAAACGGAATTTAAACCAGTTTTCATAAAAATAAACGCCACGCCTACGGCCGTGATTTGAGAACTGGCAATGAAGAGTAATTTATATTTTACTGACGTTCATAACATTTAGGTATTTTAAGTGGTAAGACAACGAGAAAAATAGTGGAAGCTTAGTTTATTATAATAAATATATAAACCTGCGTAATTCAATTTTACATGTTTTAATCCACATTTAAAATTTCTAAATTTAAATTTATTTTCGTGTGTTTATTTTGTCTTTTGTGACGTCAGTGGCAGATTAACAAAATTTCAAGGCTGTGAAGCTTGTGCTTTCCTTTTACGCACAAAATTATATACAAACAGTAGTCAGCCTCCAAGCAGTAGTAGGACTGACATATTGTATCAGTTAATAGGGAAATTAATTTTCAGCTGTATTGCTCTTTTCACTTATACAAAGTGTGAGCTGAAGGATGCGAACTAGCTGATTTACTCTAGAAGTCGCACCAAGTACAAGTGAGAGTAGCACTGCAAAAAATCAGAAAACGTCAAAATCCCTTTAATTTCTATTAGCAAACAAAAAATTCGATCAAATTTGCCGCACTAGGCTCTAACCTACTCAGCCTGCTGGTAAATCCGCCACTGGAATTGGTGTTAGTATTATAAAAAAAACACTAAGTTATTAATTTGGTGATTAGTAAATACTGTTATATAGTATTAGACATCTTTAAATTTTTGGATGAATGTTACATTAGTCTACGGGTATTGAAACAAAAGCTATTAAGCAATACTTAATTAAGTTGTAATTTCGTTTAATTCAACAGATTACTACAGCAGTCGAAGACAGCTTTACGAAGAAGATGGGATGACTAATCAAAGGAATAAACCTCAGTAAGTGACTATAACAAGAAATACTAAGACCAACCATGATCATATTAAGCAAAACTATTATTTGCTTTAAAGATTTATTTTTAATACTGTTACGGATATTATTAATTTGTACTTATCGTTAATTTATTAATATATCGTGGTCGTGATCGATCGTTTATTTGGAACATAAGATCATCATGGTATCACTTATTCCACGTCATTAAATTCGAACCTGTTGGCATCCCTACTCATCGGCAAAGAAGACAGACGGTGTTGGCCGAAAGAAAAAGCCGGCGTAAAAAACTCTCGGTACTCTTAAAAAAAAAGCAAATCATCAAACAGTTCTACAATATTTAAAACAAATATAGCAAATTAATTAGAAGTAGCCCAGCACTAGTCCCAGGCCCTTTTATCAACTAGATAATCACTAACTTTATAGTAAGCCTTTTTCATTACAGTGTGTATTCAGCCTAAAGTGGTATTATAACTATATCCTATGGAGGCTTAGTCATTAGCGTATACAGCTAAAACCGTTTACGATTACATTGTTTAGAACATACCCGTTATATTGACCAAAATCAAAGGACCCCTGAATTCTATTATATTAGGTATTTAATAACAACGCATAGGCTGTTATGACTATCGGTTTTTACGACCAAATATAAGAATACCCTTCGATGTCGTTATAACAGATTCTGACTGTATAACCATAACCCGTAGAAGAAACAGTCCTCATAACAATTGGTTTATTTTAGAACTGAGCCGAGGCTAATAAGCTTCCAGAAAGAAGGATCAGTGGGTCTTCGTCTTTGTGGCGGGAACAGGTCTGGCGTGTTTGTGTCAGGAGTGCAGCCGGCCAGTCCCGCCGCCTTGCAAGGCCTGCAGCCCGCTGATAAGATACTCAAGGTAATCTATATAAATAAAAATGAATCGCAACATATGTTGCAAAACTCGAAGACGGCTGGACCAATTTTAGTATATCTTATATTTTTAAACGAGCAATTCTTGTACATATACACATATATAATTGGAATCTCGGAAACGGCTCCAACGATTTTCATGAAATGTAGTATACGGGGGGTTTCGGGGGCGATAAATCGATCTAGCTAGGAATCATTTATAGAAAATTTCATTTTATTCGTGTTTTATAAACTTAAACATAGAATTGCTCGTTTAAAGATGTCAGTCAAATAAATAGACCAGGGCCGAAGCCTTCAAAAATGGTAAAAAATGAAAAAAAAATTACAGTAGGATGAAACCCATTAGAAATGCAGGGGAATATGATCAAAATACAAAAGTTGTAGATCTTTTTATAACCTACAACTTTGCCATTTAACTTTTTTCCATAGGACTGGTAGTTTCGCCGGAAATCAAGATAAACAATTTTTCACCCTTAAAAACTCACCCCCTCCCACTCCCCAACTCGGATCGACCGTATTTTATTTTTCCTTTCATTTTGATCATGTTCCCCTGCTTTTCTAATGGGTTTCATCCTACTGTAATTTTTTTTGGTTTCAAAAATTATCGACACTGGTCTAAAAAACTTAAATATGAATATAATTATTTTTATTCGATAATTATATTCATATTTCATCATTTTATTAGTATGTAATTCGTACTTAAATATAATTTCTAAATAACGCAATTTATAAAAATAAAAATAAATACCGAGCAAAGCACGGTCTTCCAGGTACTTATGTTTATTCTTGAATCTGGAGAATGTCTCTATTGAGTAGCAAAATGTTTCAGAGTCCTCCCATTCCTCTAAAGGTAGGTAGGTATTAAGGTGTAAAAAGTTCGCGGGGACGGTATTTAATATTTATTATTTAATTTTTTGTACTACCGTCACTAATACGACAATCAAATACGACTTTGGCTTATTTGCTTATCAAAATACAGGTGAACGACATGGAAATGAAGGGTGTGACCCGCGAAGAAGCGGTCCTATTTCTGCTGAGTCTGCAGGACCGAATTGATCTCATCGTACAACATTCGCCTGAAGAATACAACTCTGTTGTTAGTGGACAAATGCGTGAGTAATTTGTATGTTGCTTATCTATATTATTAAGATAATGCAGTTGTAGGGGAATCTCTAGATCTACTGAAATTTTAAATATAATTTTACCAAATACATAAAAATATACCTAATAACTAACCTTAAAATTTAATTATTAAAAAATATTATTAAAAGTAGTCCCTTTAGGCAAGGTTCCGAAGATACTGGCAGCGTTCCCCCTTTGAATAGCCAGACTAATTCTTTGTCCAAGGTAGCTGCCAGCTCTTCGTTCTCGTTATTTTACCAATATAACGCCACTTTATTTGTGGTGTCATAGGCTATATTAAAACAAACTCCCGTATACATAATTTTTCGTTGTCGAAGTTGCAAAGTTGGAGAAAAAACGGTCGAACGACAACGTTGCTTACAAACGTTGAGAAATTGAGTTTTAGAGAAAATTTGCATCTGTCCAACTTTTATATTAGAAAAGTCTCTCTGTTTGTTCGCAATAAACTCGCAAAAATATACTGCACGGAATTTAACGGGTTTTGAACAATATCTAGAATGATTCATGAGGAAGGTGGGCATATATTTGATTAAGGTATCTATCTAAGATATCTATCTATCTATCTATATTTTGATCTGATCTCGCGTGTAGTACCCAACTTTTTACTTGAAATTGGCATAAAGTTAAAACTGTTGCCATAAAGAAAATAAAAACAACTTTAAAGTAAAAAGCCGCGCGTTGTAAGCAGTAGGCTCAAGGCTAATTACGGCTTGTATAAACTGATTTCCTTGCAGCTGGCGACTCATTTCACATAAAGACCCATTTCCACTACACGGAGCCAACTGATGGCGAGATGTCGTTCCGGTGTGGAGACGTCTTCCACGTCGTGGATACGCTGCACAATGGCACTGTTGGAGCGTGGCAGGTTTATCGGATAGGTATATTTTTTTATATTTAACACCCCTTTGTTTTATATCTGATTGAATTTCACTTATTATACATAGATAAAGTTATAGTTTGTATCATTGAGGCACTTATTTTGGGTAATGGAGTTGAAAAATCTGTGAGACAACTAGTTCATTAAAAAATACATAATTAGATTATTGGCTATTGGGATTATTAACTACATTTTTATAAAACTTATAAATGTAATACATGGATTCGATTCTTCACAAAATAAGCATTTTTAGTATTATTTTGTTATGAAAAAGATTTTGAAACAAATGCAGGTTATTGACATTCTTTTACTATAATTTTGTTAAATGTGTGGTAGTAGAGTAACATCTATGTCTTCTCAGGTCGTAATAATCAAGAGGTCCAAAAAGGAACGATTCCTAACAAGGCGCGTGCTGAAGAGCTCGCAACGGCTCAGTTCAACGCCACAAAGAAAGAGATGTCAGGCAACGATGGGAAACATAACTTTTTCAGGAGGAGAAGATCTACGCATCGTCGGAGCAAGAGTCTTGGGAAGGTATCAATTTTATCCACTACCTTAAGACAATACAATATTTACTTAAGAGTCGCTATTAATATTTAATAACAATATTCAAATCTTGATGTAAATCAAAAAAGCAGAACCGTTATGTACATAAAAAGCAGAATTACATATATATACTATCTGTTGAGCTTAAATAAATTGTATTTACTAGAACCATTTTCACTTCTTTCAGTATTACAACTATATATTTATATCTATTAGAAGTTCATAATAATGTTCGGGCTAAAACTATATAAAAAATCCTTTGCTTATCGCCTCAAATTTCTGTGTCTTTTTCGTGATACAGGAGATCTGTATCAAAAGGCTCTACTTTTTGGGTCTAAGGCATGCTTCTTCACGATCTTCCTTTGCCAGATGTGCATTAAAAGCGCACATAAACAGAACAGCCGCTAAAACAAAAACATACAAACATGACTCGTATTACAGGAACACTGGGACGAAGTGGTTCTCTCAGATAGTATAAGTAAATTCCCCGCATATGAAAGAGTTGTATTGAAGCAGCCAGGGTTTGTCAGACCCGTGATTATTTTGGGCGCGGCCGCTGATATTGCCAGAGAGAGATTACTTACCGAGAATCCTGATAAATTCGCATCGCCGAGTAAGTATACGATATGATATTTAAAATTGATTTAAATTTGTCTGAAACGGAGTTTATAAGAGTACATTGTTACTTTAAAATAAATGTTTTTTTAAAGAAAAAACACTTTTTTACGGATTATAGTTATGTATTATTGTATTTAAACTTATAATTATTTACACATAATTTTAAATTTAAACCGACGTTTCGCGTGCTTTACAGCGTGCGTGGTCACGGTGACTGAAGACAAAGGTGTTAAATGTCAAAAAGTATTACAGCTGTAGAAAATGTTGTGTTATCTGTATTTATTTCCCCGGAGTTGCAGACATAAGACATAGACGACACACAAAATCAGCAGTCTGTGAACACACACTAGATAGGCCTAATCACTACATACGCTTTGACCAACCGAAAGTACTTGCGAAAGAAAAAAGATTCTTCCCAAGATTGGTACGCGAAGCCATTGAAATCAAAAAACACGCCAATTTCAATAGAGAGGACGGCCTAAAATTATCAAACACCTGGGATCCAATAATATCCAAATTAAAATCTCAAAATAAACAATCCGCGAAAATGGAGGACACCGTGAGCAATTTCTGCAAAAACCCTACATCTTTTAGTCGATACCAACTCCGGGGAAATAAATACAGATAACACAACATTTTCTACAGCTGTAATACTTTTTGACATTTAACACCTTTGTCTTCAGTCACCGTGACCACGCACGCTGTAAAGCACGCGAAACGTCGGTTTAAATTTAAAATTATGTGTAAATAATTATAAGTTTAAATACAATAATACATAACTATAATCCGTAAAAAAAGTGTTTTTCTTTAAATGTGTAAAAGTTATGTTAATAAAAGACAATACTAAATGTTTTTTTTATGAAAGCAACAATGTTTCGTTGCATTAACGTGGAATAACTACATAAAAAAAACAGAAGTGTCTGTCACAAACTGTTTTAATCAACTTTTTTGAGTCTAATAAACTCTGGTATTAATTACATTGAACATACTTGTGAACAGCCGCGGATATTTTTACTTGGGGAAATGCGCATACCCTACGCGTCACGACTGCTTAGTGCGGGAGAGTTATGTGACAATCGCCATTGTGCATACCCATGCATTGCGGCGATTGCCTGAAACTCCAAGGCACCACCAACAATCGCCTTAGGGGGGATGCGGTAACAGCAGAGCCTTATCCGCTAAAAGCAGGGGTTCCCATAACTTAAATGAAATGAAAAAAAAACTTATAACTTGAGAGTCGAACACCTAACAATCATTAATATTGATATTCATTTAATTAAAAGACCCTATTTCTATACCTAGAAATGGATAGCAACTTAGAAGACAGTAAGACAAAGTCATCCGGAATTATACGATTATCCAGCATCCGATCTATAATGGAGCGTGGCAAGCACGCACTACTGGATATAACGCCAAACGCAGTCGATAGATTGAACTATGCGCAGTTTTATCCCATAGTCATCTTCCTTAAGGCGGATAATAAACATATCATCAAAACACTGAGATCGGGATTGCCTAAGTAAGTTCTTTCTTGTGACTTTTCACGTTAAGTTTATCAATTAGAAGTAACTAAATACTCCTGTATTCGTCCAAATGTTTTTTATTAAAAAAAATACATGAATAAAAAACCTCAAACTTTGGACAATTTATGGCGTAATAATTTATATTGACTTCTGTCGTTCCACAACTGAGCTTAAGACGATTTCTTTAAGAAGAACCAATTCTTATTTGCTTCTGGCAGTGCGAGGGCGTGTGTCCATGGGTGGCGGTATTACTGAACATCAGGTGTCTTCTGTCCGTTTGCCTCTTGTTATATAAAAAAATACAAAAGGTTACTAATGATTTCTGTCGGTTAAAAACTTGCTGTAATGTTTTCATCTTTCAATCATCATGTGTTTCAAATTTAATACTAAAAAAATAAAATATTTGAAAGTGATATGTTCACGAGCTATAATAACAATTTTAGGTCAGCCCATAAATCCTCAAAGAAGCTACTAGAACAATGCCAACACATGGAGCGAGTTTGGGGTCACGTCTTCACTCACACCGTGACCCTTAGCGAAGCGAACCTTAACACTTGGTACAACAAGTTGTGTGACCTGGTTCAGAGGACCCAGCAACAGCAATTATGGGTCTCAGAGACCAAGGTATGTGTTATAAATAGAAATTGTTTTATATTTCATTTAAACTCTAGAAACAAAACTAATTTATATAAATGAGCGGTATATGTGGTAAACTGGTGTTATAAGAGTCAAACTATATTGGATCTGCATTGTATGTGTATATGTTTAAAAAATATATAGCATTTATGTATCAACAGAAAATTACTTCGAGATGGTCGCTTATGATGTTGGGTGCATTTGGTAAATTGTATGTGCTCAAATTACTTTATAACACATTGAAAAGATTTGGATTTTAATATTCAGCTATAACTATAAACAACTATTTCCCAGTCTTTTCAAACGTACGTCGGCGCTATTAACCAAATTCTTTCTGTTCTGTCTGTCTCGTGTAGCACGTTGAAATGGTGTCGGACATTTACTTCCCGAATCCCCCTTCTCCTTACCCAGCCTTTTACCCTATTTCATACCCTGTCAAATACTATCCCCAATCGCCAGAGCCCATCCGCTCACCAAACATTTTCTCAACAGAGACTAACAAACGTCACGAATTGTATGACGCTAACAGAAATCATGTAGTTCCATACTACTACTCGGAAACATTAACACCAAGCATGCCTAACAACATGTACAGTGTAACTAACCCGAATAGAATTAGACATACATTCAGCTACCCGTACGATGAAAGACATCGGCAAAGACGCTTGCAAAACTCCACCCTAAGTCCTGAATCTCAGGCCTTCAAGGCTCAGAACCTCAGGCCTTATAGTGTTCTGGAAACTTCGAAATTACCCATCAATAGGCCGCAGAGACCAAAGTCAGTCCTTCCACTATCGGATCAGTTTAGGCCGGCCTCAGCATTTTTCCAAAAAGAAAAATCGAATGAGGTGCCAGAATGGAAGGCGCGTTTGCAAAAGGAAATGCCTAAGCCAATTCTCGATAAGCCTGTACGGCAGATCTGTAGAATACCGAATTGTAAATGCAGTCAGAAACCGTTCATGAATACCAGAGTGAGCGAATCTCGGACACTTCCCTCAATATCTCAGAGGTCTCTGAATAAATCTAAGAACCTATCATTGCCGACATTAAAGTTAGATGACGTAGACAATCTGGATAAGATCGAAGTGGAAAGAGATGTTAAACCGATATCAGAACAGAACTTGGGGTATGTGTAGAGGTTTTGGGGACGCTTGTGTGAAGACCACTAAAGCTTTTCTTGATTTGCTTGTAAATATTTGAGCATATTATCTCCGCTTTTTATTGTGCTTTAAATTTATCGTTTACGCTTCCTGTATTTACCTAATCATTGTAGATATGCCTTGCATTACTTTTATCTTTGTGATATATTTTTTTATTTACCAAATATATTTTGTTGCTATTTATAAATCCCCTGTATGATTTAAGTGTTATTTTTAGTTAGACATGTAATATACCCAACACCAGTGTTATATACCACGTTTGATAAAAAAAATCAACATCCAAACTAATTAAAATTGAAATATTTCAAAGAAGCTAACATAATTTTGCATGTTGATTTTTAGTGTGAAATCGCATTAATCATTCACAGAAGCTAAGAATTTAGTATCTTACCTTTTGAACAATCATTCATTTGTCTTGTCTCACCCCATTCCATAACCTACCCTCGATGCGACACGAAATGGCGGATATCAAAATGGCGTCACAGCGACCAGAACCGTTATCTGATGACTTCTTGTTCTCAATGTCATCGAGTACGGAGAACAGGCTGTCGTATGCGTCTAGTCCCGAAAGCGATTTGGAAGTGAGTCCACCAGCGCCAAGGCTTGTCAAGTCATCATCTGATCCTTCCATAGCAACAACGCAGGACAACATGGATCGTGATGAAGATATAAGCCATATGGTGGACGCAGTCCCTCCGCCTTATACGGTAAGATTCGCTGCTCATTCATTATTCGTAAGTTTATCATTATATGTGCTTAAAGAGTATCCAAAGTTATGATAATACAAATCCGGGAACTACCCTCAACTACCTGTTATAGGATTATAATCCTCGACAATAGGTACGCACTTATTACCTGGACGGGTATCAAAGGAACATTCTAAACTCCAACCCGTTACTACGCAGTTTCAAAAATTTATCGCAGCATGAACATTCAAAGTAAGTTTTAAGCTTTTTTAAAATAAAATTAAAAAATTGTGCTTCTAGCAAAGTGGCTACGACAGCAAATATGGGTTCTCGTCTAACACAAATGGTCAATCTAACGGCGTCAATCACATGCCGACCAGTAATGAAGCCCCTCCATACCAATGTAATCCTTTGTCGCAGTCGCCGCCACATTCGCCGTTGTATGGAACTGGTAAGATTATAAGCTTTTATTATATTTTAGCCTTTTATTTCTAGCTCTCAGCATTTATTTAGGTTCTAATAAGGAGTCCTTTTACTAGTGTATTTAATACATTTATTTTTAATTGTATAAAAAAATATCTCTTCAATGAATATTGTTTTTACTGTATGTTTATTTAAATTGGGATGAAAAGAAGCAGTTCCATAATGTCTGTATTTTTTTTAGATTCTTCTACGCATTTTCTTTGCACACTATTCTATAGGGGTTAAATTCTTTCCATATTTCTTAGTAATTTTACATCAGCTAAATAAATCGCTAATATATTGATTCGTTAATACGAATTATCCAATTCACTGGTAAATTCAATGACCGAAGCAATTGATAAATTACGCGTCTTTGGACAGCGCGCGGTGATTTTTGAGTTCATTCAAGTTCGCATACAATAGCCGTAATGAAGCACTGAATACCACTTTTATGCCCAACCTTCCCCCCCTCGTCAACCTTTTTCTTGTATTCCAGTACCCGAATTGCCACCTCGTACGACCAATCAGTCGCAAGTGACGCGTCCAGCGGGTGGAGTTTTGCTACCTGCTCCACCGCCCGGTCGCCCACCGCATTCACTAAGACACAATCCCACTGTAAGTTGTACTTATTCTTAGTCGTATTGGGTTAAATTGTTTTATTTTTAATAAAAAATCGTAACTTTGTCAATTTTAATGTCCCTTTTAGGTTTTCAGTATACAAACCAAATACGGGTTTTAACTCTAAGTGTTTCGATAATGTGACGAAAACTGTAAAAAATAATTTTCAAATGAATTAAATAATAATTTTTAATCGAGTAAGGTAATTTAATAATTTCTCGATTCAGCTATAGGTTTATTTCAATGTTTAAAACTTGCGTTTCTGAACGAACAGCCTTAAGCCTTGACTTGCCTTTAATCACGAAATAATCGTAGATATGCTTAAAAGGATTATTAAGAATTTCCAAAGCGCAAAATCACCTGCGTCATGAGCACACCTCACATGCACACCTTCAAGTACGACCTTACTTTTACACCATCACATAAAACAGACAAATTAGGCATCTCTTAGTTGAATTGATTTTTTTTTGTTCCCTTTGGATATGTTTGAGCGTTTTTGTAGGTAAATTTAATGTTTTCCATCTCTGGCTATATTTTTAGTGTTATTGTCTGTTATTATATATAAGTGTTATGTTTGATTATAAAATACATTCTGTTATAAAAACAACAAAAAACACATTAAACATTTAAGAGCCGACCAAGTGCGCAAGAGCGTCTATTCGGTCCGCCGAAAGAGAGCAGCGGCGATGAAACTGCCACGTACTCAGCACGGCCAACGAGTATGGTGATACAGCCCACACAGGGCTCACTTGATAGACATCGACAACAGGTAATTAATTAAGATTAGAATAATTTTCATGTACATGATTAAATTCTTTTTTCAAAAATTTAAATTTAGTACTGCAATAAATTTAGAACAACAAAATTTAAATCTGGCCAAATAATAGAATATTACAGAAAAAAAGAAGTACTAGGAAGTTATTTAAATAAATTGATGATTTTTTACATTAACTGTCACTTATGTCAAACAGAAAATTTTCTATCACGTACGTAATTTACACTGTCAATATGGAAGTTAATATGAAATATATTTAAGTTTTAGTATTGGTTTATCCATTGTAACATGATTATTGCTTTCAGCAAACGTCATACGACGGCACATATGAATACAATAGTAACAACCAACACAATACCAGTATGGGCTCACGTTTACCTCCTAACGCGCCTGATGACTTAAAAGTGGCTCCCTCTATGTAAGTATTACCAAATATCTTTGCTAATCTCACTTTAAAATTTGATACATCGGCGTCACCTCTACTACGCCACCGGGTGTGTTTTGTATCCGTGCAACTCGTAACTTTTATATTATATTTTAAACAACATCACACTTTCAAATTGACGCCCCATTTGATGGGGTTCAATGGATTTTTTATGAAATTTCTTTCTGTATCAAAATTGTCCGCATTGGATTGGAAAGAAAAGTCGTAATCGAAATATTAAAATAAGTTTTGAATTTTGCAGCAAAATGGAACCGCCTTCTAACCCGAACAGCATGACACAAAGTCCGCAACGCAATTCCAACTCGTTGGAGCATAATCCCCTTGACTACCGACCGCCAGATAACACGTACAGGTAAAGAAATGTAAATAGGTGGTTGGGTTTGACATAAATCAAAAGTGTAATAGTCTGTGCGGAAAGAGAACTGTCATAGGGTCTGAGCTCGCTGTAGTGCTAAATCACCTTTTTTTTGCTGTCAACACTGTATAATTACGTAATTATAATTCGATACTAATTTTGATAATTAATATGATCTTATTCGCTTTGGAGTAGAGACTCATAGGCCGGAACAAACGCTAATTAAAGATTTAAGTTGGCCCCTAGTGCTCGTGACCCCTTTGAAGCTGTCACTTTTCTGGCTCAACTAATTAGTATCACTATTTAACAAGAAAATGTTGCCTGCTTTAAAATTTGTTTTAATTTTCTATTTGTTATGTAGGTTAAAATTACTATAAATACTGTATATTTGTGTCTTAGAAATAAAAAGTTTTGGAAAAATATAAAAAAGGCAAAAATTATATTGGCTCCCTTAACCGTCACGTTGGTTTTCTTTCCGCATAGACAATGAGTCATGCCAATGATATATTTTTTTAAATAAATTAGAATTAATTTATTACAAAATCTCTTAATGTTAATTTTAAAAAGAAATCTTATTATAATAATTGCTTTTTCATTACATTAACACGCAATTACGCTTGGGTTATAAATAAAGTTATATTTTAATAATTCAATAGAATGTTAAAAAAAAGTATTATTGATGTAAATAATCATGACGACTCTAACTATATTTTGTTTCATATTTAACAGTGGTTAAAGTTTTTGACGTCATTAAACAAAGAAAAAACTTTATTGTAGAAAATAAAAAAGATTCATTTCAAATAAATATTTGAAATGAAACTGTACTAGCCTTCACACTAAGATTTCTCTTTTGAGGGCAGCTAGTCTCTTCCATTTGACATGTTCACATCTACATCACTCTTACATTAAACTATTCTTGTACAATAACATGATATAATATGGGCAAAACTCAAAATATTATCGTTTAATTCATTTCGGACGTATTTTGGCAAGAGTTGTCTGTCTGAGCTGTTTATGGTCTAATTGTATAATTTATCTGCTACATAACCTACAAGTTTTGCCAAATACATGAATTGCGTTAAGAAAATAGTGACTCGGCAATCTTTCCATTCGCCATGGGAATACACATTTCATTTTTATATTGGATAAAAGTACTGAGGCGTTTCGTTCCATTTTTCTATCTAAGTTCGGTAAAGATCTAAGAAAAATATCTCTATATTTTTCTTCTTGATCCAAAGCCAAACGTTACAGAAAGCCTAGTTTGTTTGCCGACGGCCATTTTTTTAATTTGCGTTGAGTCACTATTTATTTAATTTTAACATGGGAACCCGCAGTAGGGGTCAGAACGGTCCAAACGGTCCGAATGGTACGAGCGACTATCGGCGGGCATTGCCGAACGGGGTTCACACCGCTACTCACGCACGCGGTCCGTCACTGCCTAACGTCACCACTAACAATCATAACAAGTACAGGTAACGCTTGCATTAACATTTAATTAACTTACCATTATACATCATTAGATATAAGTATTATAATGAATTATTTATTTGACTATAATCGTAAAAATTCTAAGCGACAGTGTGTTCATATGTTCATGCGTTTTTTTTTTGCTTTTACTATTTTGTTTTCTCCTCCACTTTAGACTTTGCTGGTTTTTTAAACGCGATAGGAAAACAAGGGAATGTCTATTCTGTTCTTTTCTAGAAAAGGATATTATTAACTAAAGCTAGTCTGGTGGGCTTGGTATGTCGGAGTCCGGCTCTCCTGCTATAATAACAATAAAGCCCGTTAATATCCAATCTTTACAAATGCTTTCAATATATGGTTTACATTTATATAAGCAATAATGCAAAAATAAATATATGGTTTACATTTTTTATATAATAAGTACATTAATTTTTCCTTATTACTGGATACCGGATTCCTTCAATATTGTTGATCGAATTCCTTTGCAAATACCTTCCAGCTTTTGAATAAAAAACTTTGGTTAATTAGTATGTCAATAATATTGTTTTGTGTTAAAACACATACGAATACGTTTTATATGCAGAAAGAGAGTAAAATTTAAAGGATTTAATGTAATGGGTTACCATTTCCCCTAAAGCCTTTAAAAACTAGGCATCACTAGTAATTAAAAATGTTCGAATAATTTCATTGATTTATGTAAATACAGTTTACTTTTAATGTACATATTCTCTAGTCAATAACTCATCATTGTAATTATCATTGCAACTTATTTAAAGGCCTGTAACGTACGCACTAAACTGAGAGTCCATGGGACCACTACCCTTTTTGGGCGTCCCGAGCCTATGGGATTTGCTATGATATATTTTTTTAACCGTAGTGCTTAAGGTGTTAGCTAATACTTAGCTACAAGTACAAATACACTTTCTATTCCAACATTCTTAATACGTTTTACTTCTAATTCATGTCAGTGTAATTTAAAGATATGAATCATTAATGAAATATTTAGAGAAATTATTGTAAATTAAAAAAAAACTTCTGTCGTATTGTTTGTGATGTCAATATTGTATTATAACTACAATGGGACAACTGTTCTTGAATATCATACGAGTTATATAATTAACTTATTTGCACTTTGACAGCGCAAGAACAAACTCTGTATCGCAAGCAGACTATGCGCGTGCGCCGCCATACAAGCCAGTGCCGCCGCCAAAACCCAAACATTACCGCCCGCCCGACAATCACCCGCCAAGGAATGGGGTATGTATTTAAACCTTAGTTTAAATATTTTTCAAATGACATTTAACAAAATCCAGACTGTGACATTACTAAAAATATTCGATTTTAAACTAAATTTCCATTTAAATTGACATGGGTTTTATGTTGTAAATTATATTATATTTCAAACAACCATTTTTTCTTCAAATATAATACTTGGGATTATATCATATTAATAATACATTATATTGTTAGAACATGGAGCCAAGCCAAATGGGCAATATGATGCCCCGTCCGCCTGGTCCCATGGGCCCTGGACCCATGGGTCCTCCCCCTCACTACTCTCATTCACACTCACACTCCCAACCCGCGCATCAGCCTCCGCATCCGCATTATCAACAGGTAAGTTATTTTTAACGGATAATTATTAATTATCTTAATTATTTCATACATGACTGAGCAAGATTGTTTAGTGTTAGACTTGCAAATCGATTTTATTTATTTATTAAAAGTAGCATAGAAATATACAATTGACATAATTAAATTTAAAGAAAGGTGGCCTTTTCGCTTTCGAGATATCTCTTCCAGGCAAAACAAATATTACGACGCACGAAGCGATACCTTATTACTTTCTTAAATCATCTTAATAAATTCGATTTAAGATGTATTTCAGAATGAATTAAATATTATGTTTTGTCTTAGATTGTCACGTTATTTGTTTCAATGATTTTTTATTTAGAAATATCGATCTAATAACACTAAATAAACAATTTCTATGTGAATAATATTACATTGTAATACTTTTTGATAAATAATAATAATAATTCGAAATACAACATTGAGTCTTCGTTTTCTATTATAGGGTATGTACAGTGGTCAAATGGGTCATCAGCCCCAATCCCCACCATATTCAGGACCGCCGTCCCACCATCGAGCCATCAATTTGCCCCACAACCCGCACCTTATTGGTAAGTTTCTATAGATGAGAGAAAGTAGAATTTTTATAAATCTAATATGTCACTTCTATATATACTATAATTTTGTCTCTTTTCATCATACAGTAAATACGATTTGATTGAAAGAGCCCATACAGAATAATTAAACTGATATCGTTTCTTTGAAAGAGTCAAAAAATTTACTAAAAACTATTGAACCCTCCAATTCTTCAACATTATTAACGTCTAAACCTTGAGTAACGTATAATTTTATCCATACTTATAAATATTATTGCATTATCCTATGGGTGTTCTATCTTGTTATAATGGGTCCGCGAGACGATCAAGTTCCCTGGACAAGTCTACGTGCTTGACGATTTCACTTGACGAGGGACTTGACGCGACTTGAAGTCTTGACTGACTTGACTTGTCAAGTCAACGCTGTAAACGATCAATATTCACTTCAAGCACGTAGACTTGTCCAGTGCACTTGATCGTCTCGCGGACCCATAAATCACAACCCATTTTTATCTTTGTTAAATTGGTATATTTCTTCACAAACAGCAGTGATTAAATTATATTCTTATACAAACGCTGTAGGGAAAAAATACATGCTCACTTGTCTTAAGTCTGTTCTGAGTGACGTCTGTTTTCTTTTTTTCTTAGTGTCCTGTATTTATGTTGCCACATACATCAAAATCATATAGAAAATACTACACCATATAGTATGTAAATTTTTCCTTTAGGTGTCGACAGTTCCCTAGCAACTAGCATAACAAAAACAAAGACGTAAATATTTGACAAAGCGTTTTTCATTATTCCAACTAATTCATATGAATTATACACAGTAAGTAAACAAAAAGTAAAAATATGTAGTAGTTTTTTTAGCCGTTCATCTGAATTGTTACGTTATTAGTAATTTAAACATCTTAAAAGTGTCTTTTTGCTAAACTACCAAATAAAGGGTAGTTACATAAAATATCTTCAAAACACGTAATAGCGATTTCTCATACAGATTTAGCCGGCAGCCGTGAGCAAAGAGGTTCCGCATTCGAACTGTATAGAAAGCCGCAACACATGCACAACTTGAGGTAACACGCTTTACAAACGCACACATATAAGTCCCTCAAATTGCATGTCCAAGTGATTTTTCGAATTATTCCTTGTACAATTTGCTCTAACATGCAAACACCGATCGCTTCACAAACGACTAACACGTCTTGGGCGTCTTATAGTATGGTATTGTATGTGGTTATACAATATAAATAATATATATTTGTATCATATATTCTCTGTCGGGGCGTATTATAACCTGTAGTATGTTAGAATGGTTGATTTTGAATTAAGCAGTGCGTGTCTGCATTTTAGTGCAACTTGTTAAACGAAAGCATATTGAATTAAGTTGTCACTTTGTAATATCCCGAAACCTATATTTTAACCTTGCCAATTATCTACAAGTATATGCATCCTCCTTTATGGCATTTATTTCAATATGCAGTTCATATAATGTCAAAAATCATATTTATTATAATATCATTTCGATCGAGGACTGTCAGATTTCTCAATATTCAATATTAATTGAAAGTTGGTAAATCCGAGACGTCCGTGTATTCATCATGAGTAACTAAGTGGGTCTGGTTGTGGGTTTCCGCAGCTCATCCGACGCCATGAACTCCAGCGCGGAGCCCGATGAAACATTCTCACCAAAAACTAAAAAGAAATTGTCCAAAAAGCCTTCGTTCATTAAAAATGCCGTCCTCGATCTTTTCCGCTCGAATAATAAAAAAGTGTCTCGACAAAAGTCATTGTGCGAAAGTGACTTGCAACAGAGACATGGTCAAATACCTATGTTGAGACGAGAAAAATCTGATTTAAGCGACTTATCTATTCATATGAGAAATACGCAGATAAGAAATCAAATGTTACATCGTAGTAACTCATCGTGCGAAAAGCCTTTACTGAAACCGATACTTAAAAGGCAAAGTTCATTCTGTGATGATAGAAATGGCTCCACTTGTACAGTTAGAGATTATGAAGCCAAACCGACTTTAAAAAGCCTTAGAAGACAGAATTCTATGTGTGAAATAGAAACCGAACCTAAAGTTACCCCCTTGTTACGCAGACAGAACTCTCTTATAGAATATAATAGAAGAGGTATCTACGGACAAACCCCAAGCTTTAATATGATTACCAAAATAGACCCGATTTACCAAAGACAACAACAAAATAAGCATGAACCCTTCTATCCAACCCAACCTCTACCTCCAGAACCAGTATACCAAAGTAAGGAACATGTTATTTATGATCCTATTCCTAAGCCTAAAAGAACTTACACTTCTATATACGACACTTCTAGTGAGAATCCGTATGCGAGTAGATCTGAAGTATCCAGTCAAGGTTACGAAAATCCATACGGAAACCGTGAAACGGTAGCAATGCCCCTTATAGATCCACCATATGCGACGCGAGCAGAGTGTATACGAGAAAATCCCTATGCAACTAGAAATGAAGTCATGGAGAATGCATATGCTAAGCAAGAAATACCACGAAAAACTGAGAGTATTTACAATGAGCCACCATATGCTACTAAAGAACAAATGTTAAGACAAAGAATGACAAATGAAAGTCCTTACGCTACTAAGGAAGATATGCTTAGGCAAAGATTTTCAGAGTCTCCTTATAATACGAGGGAAGAAATGCTTAGGCAAAGATCAGATACTTCAGTTACCAGTAAGGAACCAATTTATGGCAAAAGAACCTATGAACCTCCGCCAAGTACTTCCTGGTCAGAGAATCCATATGCAATACGCCCAGACAGGCGCCTGCATACGCCTGTTACATATCCCGGTAGAACTTCTCCAATGAATAAATGCATGAGTGAGCCACCATACATTAGTAGGTCAGATATGCTAGCAAGAATTAATCAGACTGAATCGCTGTATGGTGCGCGAACTCAAATGAAATCGAGTTTTTCGGATTATGGCACCCGAAATGAATTATTTGATTTACCTCAGCAAGTAAGACCAGCTTCGGCGGAATGTACATATGTCTCTAAACAAGAAATTTTATCGCAAAAAGCAGCCTTGCTAGCTAATAAAGAATCTTCTTATAGCGTTAAGTTAGAAGAGAAATTAGAAATAATAAAGCAAAGAAATCAAGCGAAAAAAGAAAAAATATATCAAACTAGATTGGAAGCTAATGAAAGTGATGCGGTAAAAAGCCGAGAACCATTATATGTATCGAAAAGAGATCTAAAAGAAAGTATCATCTATGAATCCAATCATGAAGCTAAAGAGGTTCAGCCTGTACCTACTCAGGATAGTGCTAGAAGTAGCCCATATGAGTTAAGTGATGCAAATCATTTGTCTCGACGAGAACCTGTGTATCAAACAAAAGCTGAAGCAATGAATGGGGAAACAGAGAAGTTTCAGGAAATAGATTTTTCTAAATTATATCTTACTGAATCTAAGACAGACGCGGAAAAAGAAAAAACAAAAAGCTTAGAGGCTAATGTTTTGAAAGGTGAAGCATTGTATGCTCCTCGTTTACATGGAAAAGCCGAACACATATCAAATGCACTCAAAATAACGTCGTCTCCAATACCATATGAATCTACAACATCCATGGAAACTCAGTATGCTTCTGAATGTAGTATGAATTTTGAAAATAAACCACAAAGCACGCCATATGCATCGCAGGACTTGCAAGACCGACCTAAACCTAATCGAACTGTGACATTCTGTGAAAAAATTGTAGAAAAAAGTCCTGAAATTAGCCAGGACACATCCGAAAACACTTCAAATAGTCGAAACGATACAACTATTTTGAGCAACGATAATACAATTGTTAAGGTGACATCAGAAACAAGTGAGGAGAAAACTGAGGTGGTCGAACCAGATGCACCACACACTACTTGGGGTATATTCGATAGCGAAGGAGGGGTTCTAGAGGATAGGCATTGGGGTGTTTCCCTCATAATACCTCCAAAAGCAATTGCTCCGGGGATCAAGCAAAAGATCTACTTTACGGTGTCTGATCCGCGATTGAGCCAGCGCGTAGGAGGACCTCCCATCGACATGGATAACGGTAAAGCTTTTTACGCACGCGTTACCGTAGATCGTAGACTGCACTTACTAATTGGCAATTAACGTTTGCGAATGCGATGATGCAGGGCATTTTGGCACTTATTGAGACCGCAATTTGTGGAGTATGCATGAGTATTTAGAGCATGTTAATATGTATCATATTTATATCGTATTCATCACATAAACCCTTAAACACATTTAAAACATAAACTTTACATTTACTCATTATTAACCCAACATTTTTAAACAGTTTCTGCCACACAATACACTCCTACTTAAAGATTGAGGAGCGACGGCGGCGAGCGTGCTGTCTGCACCCAACAGTTAAATCGTATGTTCGATAGTGTTTGGATTTTTGTGCACTGTTTGAAGCACTTTTCATTCCATTCCTGTACCTTTCAAACACCTCATTTGTTTTACTCGTCTTTACAAGTATATTTGTCTTATTTTTGCTATTTTATATCTGTGGCTCGCTTTGCATGCTAATCCGCTAATCCTGCGATATGTGTTTGTGTGTTGAGTATTGTCACGTTTCGATCTTTTCACTAGATATTTGTTTATGGTTTAGCAGGAATAATATATTTTTCTATGACCAGGTGAAGCAATGCTGTCCCCACTAGTGATGTGCGGGCCTCAGGGGCTCGTATTTTTACGACCAGTGACACTCCGCCTACCGCACTGCGCTAATGCCGTCCCATCCCTAGGCCTGACTATCAAGGCTACTGATACAGAAGCCCATCTTAGTACCGACTGGGATAATATACACTTGCCTGCTACAACCACCCTTAATACTGTGGCAGTTAAAGTCGACCATTTTTAGTTGCTTCGCTCTTTGTTTGTACTTGATGTCTTCAATCAATCAATCAGGCTCGAGGCTGAGAATTTTGTCGAAACTTAAAATATTAGGTAATTGACGTATTTGTATGTTAGAAAAATCAGATCTTCCGATGTGCTTTTGTATAGGTAGCGTTGACTTCTTTGACTTATGTGATTCATGTAATGTCCGGCATTCCCACCTATATCGCAATTCTTTAAGAAGTGGTGCTAAAGGATTTAAGATAAGAATGAGACATAGGAATCTCTAGAGCTTATTAAGCATTATTAAAAGTTAAGCGAAAGTCTATTTCATTGTATTTGAAAAGACATTTTTATTTTTGAGACGAATTCAGAATAGATATCTAATTAATAAGTCATTTTCGTTGTACTCTATAACGGACCTATGTAATTGGCAAATGAAATTTACGGCAAACGATTTCGAAGATATAATTTCCTCGGTAATTTTTTCGAACAAAAGATAACATGAACTAGGGCCGCTTTGTTGGCCATTGAATTCCAAGCTGATACTAGAAGCTTCTGGGTTCAAACATAAAAGGTAGATATATCACAGCTGTCTAAAAACTGATTAAAAAAAATAGTTTCGTCGTGGATAGAATTTCATTTTGAATTGCTGTCAAGACTCCATCTTTTTTGAATTCGTAACCAAAATGTATAACTAAGACATGCCTTACCATATTGTAGATTATCCTAGTTATTCATTCATTAATATAATTATTTAATCAATATACGCGTATTTTTATTGTTAATTAGCACAGAAATTACACTTTGGCTTCCGTAATGTTAATTTTAAAATTACTAATTATAGTTGTATTCACGTAATTTGGCCTTTGGCTAGAGTCATATTTAGGTAATAGCAGTACGTTTGTATGTATGTTTTCTTGTTACTAGTGAAACTATGAATTTACCTTTGACCCAACTATTAAATTTTATATTTACTGAATTGTGTTTTTATTATAATTTACATAAGCGTAATTTACCCCATAATATATTTTATTCTTACGATATCGAAGTCTTTCAACATAATGATTCTTATATCACATAAGTAAATGACGATTTTAAAAGATACTAGTGACTCGCCTTAGCTTCGCACGGGTGCAATGCTGATGAAAAGCAGATTTTTATTATGTATTGTTATTTCCGTCGCTGGAAAGCTCCGATAATATACGCGTTCGATCGCTGCTAAATAAGCTGTAATGGGCTGTATAGATCTATATTAAATGAACAATGTATTCTAGGTATTTAATTGGTTAAGGATTAATGCTGTATTGGTTAAAATCGCTTCGAAAATTAGCCATTATTTGTCGTAAAAAGTAAATGACAAAAAAGTTATTGTGGGTTATCCATAAGAGATAGACATATACCATCGACCTTTTCTGTTGACTTTTTCAATGTGTACAATACTTAGTACATTATTTTGATAAAACTCGTAGGGTTTAGCCTGCGTTTGCAATGTAAGCGGAAAAAATGTAATGTAATGTTTACGACATCACATTAGAAACCTCAAAAATAACAGTACTTCTCCACTATTTAATGGATGTTATTATACATATAAACCTTCTTCTTGAATCACTCTATCTATTAAAAAAAAAAACGCATCAAAATCCGTTGCGTAGTTTCAAAGATTTAAGCATACAAAGGGACATAGGGACAGAGAAAGCGACTATGTTTTATACTATGTAGTGATGCGTATAAATTTAAATTGTCAATGAACTTTACTTAATAAATACATTTTTACATATAAAGCAGCGCCTGACTGGGAGAATAAAAAATCAATCAATCTAAATAGGATTATTAAAACTTGTAATAATCAACAGTTACATGAGTAACTAATGAAATCACTGTTAGCTGTGTGTATTGAACATTTTACAATCATTGATAGCAGTATATCTATCTATTTACTTAATGTGATTAGATGACTCTGTAGTCTAATCTCTAATTACTGACGGGATCGCATTTTCAGCGAAACAATAATTCTTTTAGTTTAAGAGGCATAGAAAAATGGCTTAATTTCCTTAAAACTTCGTATCAAAAGTTTACCATGAATGTGTATAGGTACTCCTATTCTTTATTACAGGATTTCAAACAAGGAACAATAATATAAACAAAAGATCAATTTAGCTTAGTAGTAACAATTTTTGCTCAAGTACTTTATTTCATTAATAGCAAGCCCGTTCCAGTGCCTCCATCCAGTATGAGACGGCCTTTATTCTAAAATCATTGTGTCAATATTATGCCAAATTTTCATATAAGAATACATACTTTTACAACAAGTTGAACAATAAGAGTAGCGACAATCAATTGCAAGAATTTCTGAAACACTTATTATTACCGGGTCAAAGTTTAAGAGCAATCTTATGATTTTAGTTCTACGTTACAAACATAACCTTATATTCCCTATCATAAAGCTTAAAATCGTTTAAAGCATTTGGTATAAATTAATAGAAATGTCTGCTAGTTGCGATGACATGAAAACGACGATTGGAGTTACAGATGCGTTTGTAGGAATAAGAGGATCGATTTACGAAATCGATCCTTGGCTCTTTCAATGCAGGTAAAATAATGTTAACGTTTTGCTGAAACTTGTCAATGAAGAAACTATAGTTAAAAGAAATATTACAGTATTGGATAAAAACAACAATTGAGGTAATTAAAGTAGTAAATGTCTGATAACCATCGAGTTTTAATTCAGTACAATAAAATTTGTTTATAACTTTAAGGGTCTGTTTCAAAATGTATGGATAAAGTACCAAATAGCTATGCAACACATTAATTATTAATAATTACTACCAATACGTAATAAATAGCTTATTTGGAACTTATCCGGACATTGTGAAACAGACTCTTATTATTGCTAATAATCAGTTATTAAGCTTCTTCTGCTAATTATCAGACATGGAGCTGCACAAACAAAAATATTCAAACATTAGAAACTTGTCAACATCAAACGGAAAGAAGTATACTTAACTTAAAACTAAAAGACAAAGTTCAATTAACAACAATAAGAAAACAAACTAAAATTATAGACATAAAATACCGAATCAAACAACTAAAATGGAAATGGGCCGGGCATTTGATAAGAAGCAATACGGAAAAATGGACCAAAGAAGTTATGGAATGGTGCCCTAGACATAAAACGAGAAGTAAAGGTAGACAGCATCGTAGATGGGAAGATGATATTAAAAAGGTGGCAGGAGCCACATGGATGAGGAAAGCAAGAGATAGATCTTTGTGGAGAACACTTGGGGAGGCCTATGCTGAAAAGCAAGACAATCAAGAAACTGGTGTCTAATGGGAAATAATATGATAATATTTACATTTACCTTAATTTAATTTCGTTAATAAGCATAAGTAGTGTATAGAGTAGAAGTAGGATAAAATGTAACTTAAAGGATTGTTAATAAAGGCTACATTTATTTATTTATTTTATCAGTTATTAAGTCGCAATTCACAAGAATGATAATCTTTCCATCATCCAAAGTTGCAATTAACGTGAAACTTAAAAGCAAAAACCTTTGACCGCAATAATAAAGAACGAAATGGCTCTAAAGTGGGACCTTGACCTGTCCATCCCATAATGTAACGTTGTGCTCATAAGTTTGCATCTCACGCGAATTATTATCAAATCTTAGAGACCACTTAGTTTACTTGCAAAAATGTTGATCTTATCGATTTTACGAACTAAAAATCATTACTTTTATAACTACCGCCTTTTAAGAGTTTTGAAACCAGGACTTTCTTTAATAATACAAAACTAACCACGAACCTAAGCACGAACGTCAAGATTTTTATTTCAGATAAAAAGTTCAGATGGATTGGATGTTGTAGGATTCTATGGGCTTTGGACAACTTGCATTGAGTGATCTGCAGACAGTTCGCTATCGTTAAAGTGTTAAAGAACATTAAAAGCTATAAACAATACGTCCCGAAAGAATCGAGTTCTTTCGGAACGTAATAAATTAAATAAAAATAGCGCCACAGCTAACTTGTAATCATTAACATATGACGTTCACTAATGTCATATTTTGATTTAAGATTAGGCTTTGAGTTAGTAGAGAAGTATGTTAACTCTTCCAATACCACGATGAATGTTAAAAAAGACACCTTTATAGACTTTCTTATTTCTATATCTATCTGACTCTGGCAGATGTCTGATAAGTAATCAGTACAAGACGTCGGTGACGTGTTTTATAATCGAATGCCACTAATAATTGAAGATTATCGATAAGGACTTTATAATTTCATGACAAGTTGCGCAACCCAAATCTGTAATCAAGTTAGCTTGAGTGACGTCTGACGTCACATATTATATAAAATTGCGCGCCTGGTTGTAGATTACTTTTATATTAATAATTTAAAAATGTAAAGATGGAAGGTACGTAATATGTTTACTTAGATGGGTAAATTATGTAATTAAGTTTCAATGTATAACAACTTCAAATTAAACCACAATACTCGTTGATAACAGCCTGTGCAATAAAACTTTATATTTAAATTAATAATTAATTATGTTTGTTAGGAATATACCGGTAAAAATATTAATTTCATGGAGACAATATGTTTATAGGTTAACTCGTTTTTGTTGCTCATTAGAAAACAACAATAAAAAGATTATTATGATAAGGGATGTCCAGGTTATAAGACTTTTTAACCTTTTGCTTCAAATTATAATCTCAAGCCTTGACTTGAATACTGATATTTTGAGAAATCTCATATAAGTTATACTATTTATTACGCAGGATATGCAAAATCATGAAATTTATCAAGTTAACGTCTGCTAAACTTTCCAGACTCGGGTTTCTTTTTTAGTTAAATTACTCTTTAATTAAAACAAATAACATAACACATAAAAATATACCTTATAACTAACCTTAAAATTTAGGCAAGGTTCCGAAGATACTGGCAGCGTTACCCCTTTGAATAGCTAGACTAATTATTTGTGCAAGGTAGCTGCCAGCTCTTCGTTCTCCTGTGATGTCGACTAACCTTTTTGATAATTCCCTAAAAAGCCTTAGCGCGCTTAACGAGCGCCTTAACGCGCTAGGACACCACGGACCAAGGGTCTCTCTTTAATTGCTGAGCGAAATTAAAATACCCATTATTATATGTAATATGTAGATCATAAATTGGAATTAATACTGATCACACTAGTCACAGATTTCTCTAATTAAAAAACAAATTTAGTTTATTTTGCCTGCTAAACAATACCTTCTGAGTAGAGATTTGAAATAGTTTTCCTTTATTCGAACTATCAAATTACTTTCAATAATTAAAAAGATCATACCATAACTACGATTTAAACCATAAAAAGATGTAATGAAACAGGAATTATACGAGTATGTACCGCTTTATGGGCTTAAAAACAACAAAAAAGAATTGTAATTTTTCGGGAACCCCATTAATGTCTTGACAAAAATTGAGAAATATAAGATACACAATTATTTATTATGTAAGTATTGAATCAAACTGATGATACTTTAATGTGAGATTTCCTCTATGTATCCATTTCGTGTCATAGGTGAATTATGATTTGATATGCGTGAGTTAGGTTTATTTTCTTGGTAATAATTGAAAAACCTTCATATACATCTATGAGTTGGAATGTCGAAAAAACTTACGCTGAACATTAAACAACGGAAAAGTATGGTGAAAGTTGTTGCATCTGGCACAGGACAAGAGACACACACGCTTCAAGAGACTGACAGCCAATCTCCAGTAATGGAGACGAACTGAAAAAAGAGAAGAAGAATCTATATATGAGAAAAATCTATATATATTATTATTATTTTATAATTATAATTATCCATTGCTTAGCATTTTACACAGTTACTGTTAAAATTTCTGACTGTTAAAATAAGCATGTTTTTGTCTTGAATCTTTAAATTAAATATAAGGTTTTACAAGAGTCAGGGGCACAGATTTGAAACGTTATGTTCACGAGGTCTTATACATTTTGCAGTAGGCCGCTGCTGCAAAGCTATTCGTTCTTGGAAAAGGTCAGATGACAAGTGTATAAGTTCGGATATTGTCGTTTCATTCTGAGCATACCTAAAGGGTTTGTTTTTTTTAATTCTATAATTTAATAAAGTCTGGTCCTGTAACGCTCGGCAATCGCTAGACGCATCATCGATACTCTATAAGGAATACAATAGAACCAAGTTGCTTAAGATTAAAGATCACTATGGCTAATAAAGTTACAGACCCGGCAAACCCTGGCCATACCTAAAGCCTCCTTGTCAGTTACTAATTTAAACAAGAGCAAGTCAAAACAAAATAATCTTCACTTTAATATGTAATGCTTATATTATATACAGCGGAACTACATGAAATAATTACATCGTATTACATAGTTCATTGCCTATCAATTATAAAATTTCTGTTAAGTGGCATTGACAATTGACTCGATTGTCTTCCGTGCGAATAATACAAAAAATCGATACAACCACGGATATCGATCTATTGTTCAATTGTTTATGGTTGGCTGGCGTATGCATGGTACTTGATATTTGGTACTGCCATTATGAAATACAGGGACTTGTAATTGTATGGACAGCGTGGAATTTCATACGTATAAATAGCTTCGTTAAATTAATCTTGATTTTCCTAATTTTATTTAATTGGCAGGAATTTGGTTTATTGTTTGTAAATCTAATCATTAATCTTATAATTGTCTTAATTAATGCGAGGTGAATTGTTTCTAGGTTTGTCGCAAGACTTAAATGATACAATATTTGACTCTAATTTTTGATAATAATAATAATATTATTCTTAAAGGTTTGGGCTAAAATTGACACACTTTTCAAACACATGGGAATTGCAGAATTGCAAGTATTTTTACAATATATGATATCCTAGTAATGCCACGCTACATTTTGTATTGCCTTCTCTATCTTACTTTTCTATACACATACATTCCTCAACATACAAATCGAATGATGTAGGTATTACACTTAGATCATAATAGCCACAGGCTTCAGATAATAGACCCTTACTAGTTACTATGATTGATTTATCGTGCCAACATTTAAAACCAAATTATAGGGGTCAGCGAAAAGCAAGTAGTTAGCTAAAGGGCGAAATTAAATCACCGTGGGTATGAAACGATGACAATTTATTAGGTCACCTAAGCACTACACGTGTGTTGCCTAACTTTTTTGTTCTGAGTTTCTTCATTTAAATGCTAGGCGTAATTGCTACGAGTCGTAGAGTTCATGGGAATGCAAGTTCAGACATATTTTTGGGCTTCATTCAGATATTGGTGTACAAGTATAAAATTAATAAAAAAAAACCTAATCAATAAATGTGATAATTATTGCAATACGTAAATTATATAATATCTACATGATAATTGTCAAACTTTCTAGAGTATGTGTCTCATGCAATATGGAATTAAAATGGTATCGTTTTGTTTCTTTAAGGACCATTTATTGTGGGCAGCTCCCCCTGAAGTATTTCCGAACCAATTTGACATACACCGACTCGACCTGCCATGGATAGCTTGTATCGACAGATGGCTATTACAATCCTTTGATTGGTATTCGGCACACTTTTATCAATATTTGGACGGTAAAAAATGGATTGAGATAGGTTATTAGGTTTGGGCGTTAGGGCCCTTTAAGAAAACGTACCAATTCTTAAATGACCACTAACAAAATATATTTTTTTGTCGTTATGCATCCATGATTTCGTCGTACTATTTGTTTAGGTAGGATAAATAATATTAAACTTTTCCTTTTGATTTACGATCGTGAACATCGTATATCAATTAGAATTTGGATATTATCAAAAACCAGCCTAGCCATTCATTACTGGAAAGTAGCCCACGATGTTCACCTATATGACAATGGATTAAGTAACGTTTAATTTAGAAAAACGCCATCGCGTGATGATCTTGACATTTGAGCTGAAATTTGGGAGATGCCCACAGACAAACATGCGACATGCTATTACATCAAAATAACAGACTATGAGCACGAATAACACCTATAATGTTATGGGAAGCAGTGGGTAATTACAGTTGTAAAATTAAATTGTTTTTATTGTTTAAATTATTTGGAGGATCTTTGAATTACGTTTATTATAATGATATGTTTATTAAAATAATTTCATACATTTTTTATTTGGTGGTTTTACCTATAGTTACAAAAATGATGATGTTCAGGCAAGCTTGTTACAAAACAATCTAAATTATGTATATAAGTAGATATAAAAAAAATAAATGGCGCTACAACCTCTTAGGCAAGTAGGTGATTGGCCTCCAGTGCCTGACACACGCCGTCGACTTTTTGGCTCTCTGACATGTCGGTTTCCTCTTGATGTTTTCCTTCACCGTTCATTGGTTCACAGCCGGGGATCGAACCTACGACCTCAGGTATGAGAGTCGCACGCTGAAGCCACTAGGCCAACATTGTTCTATATAAGTAGATATAGATTATAGTCTCAAAAATAAAAAAAATGTTTTTTTCTTACACTGTTTCATAATTTTAATAAACAACAACAACATTTTATTTATAAAATATCGGCTTTCGGCCGATTAAATGGCAGTCCAATTAATCGGCCAAATAATAAAGCGTCTATTACACGATAAAATCTGGCGATATTGGAACAATGGTGGTGGGGATAAAATTAGCAGCTATGCTAATTTTATCCCCACCACCATTGTACACTCTAAAGTTGACATAAAAATTAGGATACTATTTGCCTATACTACATCTAGGGAGCGATCCAGCTTTCCACCGCTTCGCCGATATTGCCTCTGATTTTAAGGCCGTATGTAGACGCTTTCAGCTGTGTAAAGGTTCCATAGAGGTTTTAAGAATGCCAATAGTTAACCTTGTCGCAGTTATTCATTATTTAAATGTAATTCGATGTCGCTCGTTCTATGGTTTTCATATAATTAAAAGGTTAAGGTTTTTGACTTATATAAAAGAACTCGGAGTATGAAATAATAATACTTATTTAAATATTATGTAAGATTTTCACGCTTCGAAGTGACTTGTCTAACCTCTCAGGCGTGACTTAGCTTCGTTAGTGCTAACCATGTCCTGTTTCTATCATGTTGATTCCACATTATATTTCGTATGCAAATACGTATACAACATAGATTACATTTATGTTTTATTGTGGCCAAAAAAAAGTTTTGATTATTAGTTCAACTGCGGCAACTCGATTCTAATAAGTGATTTTTATTAGAACTGTCTGGCGGTTTCTGTCATAAATGTTGATTGCACTGACGTTCTTTGTTATCTTTATATAATTGTTAAGTCTGGTAATATTGACATCCACTTAATTGAACTGGAAAATAGTAGGATTAGATATGAATTTGACACTGAACTATTACAAAAGGAGATCTTGAAACTTCAGAACATAGCAGATTCCATGGTATGGAAATTCCAGGAGTCTCAAAACATGGTCTCCAAATACTCGGCTGCTATGGAAGATCTTATCAAGATCTCCACAAATGCAGCACAATGCATTGAGTTTGAAAACTCAAGCCAATCTGTACAGGTGTCACCAGTATGTAGGGATAATAATATTATTACAAAGCCAAAGTTAAATGTAATGTACTGTGACCAAATAGGCCATCAAATAAGCCAATTTTTAAATAAGGAACAAAATCTTTTAAACAGCTGTTACCCAAATGCTACTTTTGGATATATTGTGAAGAATATTGTAAAAGAGTCTATAAGTAAAACTAATAATCTAATTATATTTATAGGCAATAGAGGGAATTTAAACAAAAAAGAGCTAATTAACTGCTATGAAAAATTATGCTCACTTCATCCAAAAAATCTGATTATGTTTACATTCCCTTATAGTAAAAACTTCACTCAACAAGAAAATAATGTAAGACATATTTTAAATCAGACAATGCATACATTTGCTATGTATAATAAAAACTTTACACTTATTGATACCAATAGGTACATAAGTTGTAATAATTACTTTTTGACAAAGGATAGATATAATCTACCTACGTATTTGAAAAGACAGATAGCTGATTCGCTATCATATTTATTGTTTATAACAGCCAAGAATTTGGCTCGACAACCTGCTTCTATTGAGCAGGTTTTAGTTAGTAAGACCTTGGAAGATATTCCAAGACATAGTATTTATAATTTAAATTAGTTACTAAGACAACAGAGAGTCTCTCTGGCAAAGAATTAGTCAGTAAGATAAGTAAATTTAAGAATAATAATAATAAAACTATCAATCTGGTTCACCAAAATATACAAGGCATGAAAAGTAAATTACTAGAAATTGAGTTGTTTTTGAGCAGTGAAAATATTGACATATTGTGTATTTCAGAACACTGGTTAAAGACATGTGAACTTATGTTCAATTTTTGCAATCATCAGATTGGTAGTTCGTTCTGCAGAGGAAATGCAATACGCGGTGGCTCATTAATATTGCTTCATAAAAAATTAAAATTTAAAGAAAGGAAGGACATAGTGAGCCTCTCTGTGGAACGCCTTATTGAAGTATCTTGTGTGGAGCTGGAGCAATTTATCATTGTTAGTTTGTATAGCCCTCCTTCAGCTCAATATGATAGTTTAGAAAAAATATTAGAGCAAGTTCTGTACAAATTGCAAAAATCCAAGAAAAAGTTGGTCTTTAGTGGAGACTTTAATGTAAATTTGCTTGACAACTGTAATTCAAGTAAACGTATGCTTAATCTGTTTAAATCATATAATTTAATTAATAATTTTATTGTACCTACTAGGGTAACAGCCACCACGGCAACATGTATTGACAATATCTATAGTAATATAGTTCCTCTCAACACCTGTATTATCAACAAACTTACATCTGACCACTCTGGTCAATTGTTTGAATTTCAAAATATACTTAAATGTAAAGATCCAAAAAAGACAATATGCACAATTCCTGTAACATATGATCGGTTAGACAAATTTAGAAAAAAAATTATATTTAATACGCCATTTTTGCGTAGTAACCAATGCCCTAATAATTTATATAACACATTCTTTGAATCATTTATTGATGAATTCAAAAATGTGTTCACTCCAAAGACTTTTTTGGTCTCGGAGAAACCTACCTTTTGTGACTGGGCACCTCCGGAACTACACAAAAAAGGCTAAAATTGTATGAATTGTATGATGAAAAACAGTATAATGACAGTGAAGAATTTAAAACTCATGTTAGGACATTTTCAAAAAAATTTAGGCAAGAGTGTAAAATCGCTAAGGCAATACACTTAAGTAATAAAATAAACAACAGCTCTGATAAGATAAAGGCTACTTGGAAAATTATAAACGAGGAGACTGGAAGAACCTCCAGAAAGGATTCTGAATATAAGATGAACATAAACGGTAAAGTAATTAGTTCCGACCTCGAAGTAGCCTCTGCATTTGAAGAGTTTTTTACTAATATTCCACTAAATACAACCAGCGTTCTAAATTCTTCGCCATCAGCCGCCCTTTTATTATTGCAACAGAATGTTCCTGTATGCAATCGTGAGTTTATATTTAGCCGCATTAGCTGCAATGATATTATAAAAACATTTAAACAGCTAAAAATAAAAAAAACTAAAGATCTTTGGGGTGTATCTGTTTTCATTGTACAATCGGTAATCGATGCTATCAGTTCAGAGTTGGCTATAATATTTAATGAATGTATAGATTGTGGAGTCTTTCCAGACCAGATGAAGTTTAGTAAAATCACACCGTTATTCAAAACGGGCAGCACTTCTGACCCCACAAATTTTAGACCCATATCTGTGCTGCCTGCATTGAGTAAAATTTTTGAGAAAATAATTCTAGATCAATTACTGATACATTTTAATAATAATAAACTTATGCATAGCCAGCAGTATGGTTTTACAAGAGGTCGCTCTACAGCCGATGCTGGCGTTAAATTAATTTCCGAGATTTTAAATGCTTGGGAAAATTCTCATGATGCCATTGGAGTTTTTTGCGATTTATCAAAGGCTTTTGACTGTGTCCATCACGAAATCCTTATCAAAAAACTTCAACACTATGGCATTAGCGAAAAAGCGCTAAATCTTATGGAATCATACCTGAGCGATAGAATTCAGAAGGTAAATGTAAATGGAGCTATATCACAGGGATCGTCTGTTACTGTGGGCGTACCGCAGGGCTCCATACTTGGTCCCTTCTTATTCCTCGTCTATATAAATGACCTACCATTTCTTGTAAAGGAGCTTCACGAGATAGTACTGTTTGCTGATGACACTTCGCTTTTATTTAAAGTGAAACGACGAAATCCATCACTTGAGAATGTAAACAGTGCCATCTCCAGTGTGGTTCACTGGTTTAGTACAAATAATCTTAAGTTAAACGAGAAGAAGACAAAATGTATTAAATTTGAAACTACAAATGTAAAAAGTAGTCATTCTCAAATAATAATTAAAGACGAGGAAATAGACTTTGTTGATAGTGCGGTGTTCTTGGGAATTACTTTAGATAGTAAACTCCAGTGGGGCCAACACATAGAAGGTCTTTCGAATAGGCTAAGTTCTGCAGCGTTCGCAGTGAAAAAGATACGCGATCTTACGGATGAGAATACAGCAAAGCTCGTTTATTTCAGCTATTTTCATAGTATCATGTCATATGGTGTTATTTTGTGGGGTAATGCCGCTGACATTAATTCGATATTTGTAGTGCAAAAACGGGCTATAAGAGCGATCTGTGGGTTGTCCCCACGGGAGTCAGTCCGAAATAAGTTTAAGGAATTAAATATTTTAACTTTGGCAAGTCAATACATTTATGAGAATATTTTGTATGTGCGGAAAAATATAGATATCTTTAAAAAGAATAGTAGCTTCCATAATTATAGTACTCGTAATAAAGACAAAATTAGCGCACCAACCACGAGGCTGCATAAAACGAGTAATTCTTTCCAAGGCAATTGCATACGTTTTTTCAACAAAATCCCTAGTGAGATACAAATATTGTCAATAAATAAATTTAAATCGTACATTAAAGTAAAACTGCTTGCTAAGGCCTATTATAATATAAATGAATACTTAAACGATCATAGTGCTTGGATATGAATTGCTTCAGTATAAATAGGTAACGCGATAGAATCTCTCGGCTGCATTTTCAGACTATGGGGCGATCGTCGACATCTACGACTTTTTTTTAATGTAAAGTGGGAACAAACCGTGATTCATGTGGTATCAAATTATTTCAGTATAATTAGTATTATTACTATTTTCTTGTGTAGCCAAGTGCACATTTCAAGGATCGTCATGCTCACTCAAATGTCATTGCTTGTGGCGGCGTCCATGCGTCGGGTTGTCTCTCTCCCTAAAATATGGCGAGGGGGCCGATGGCTGGCCATGCGTCATACTCGTGAACGGGTGCTACTTGTGGTGACTGGTCGTACTTGAATTCGTGTATGCGGTGATATTAGTTGTTTATACTACGTATTTGCGTGTTGTTCTCACGAGTGTGTAAGTGCGTGCTCCTATTTCACCATGCCTCCTGCTGATAGAGGACAAATCTTTGCTTTTAATTTGTTTTTTTATTCTTTATTACTCAATATGTCATATGGAACATGGTGTAATGGTCGCAGCTCCTTACAAGCATTGTGTAAAAAAAAACTTACTTAAAAAGAGTGGCGGAGAGTTTATTGCCAGTTCTTCTCTTCCGTTCTACGCCCTTGATTTGAGAACTGGCAGTAAATGTAAATTCACAATTTTTAAATTTTTTGACGTTCATAAGTGTACATTGTTACCTACATGAATAAATAAATTTTGTTTGTTTGTTTGTTTGAATAAAAGATGATCAAAGAAGTGTAAGTGGAAATTGACTTTTTATCCGGCTAATAAAAAAGAAGAAGTGTAAACCTCTTTAAAATAGTTCGGAATAGAAAACTCTTACATAATCTACACTAAGGTACTAAATTAGTTACTTTATTCGAAGAAGTTCAACAGTTTAATTTAATTTTGATAGTTAACGAATCTTCAATTAAATACTGTATTTACTGCAATTAAAACACTATCAACATAATTTTTAAATCATTTATTACTCAATGATTTGTTTTTTCATTTTTTTATTCTATTTTCTATTCTGTTTTTAGATTTTTTAAATTTGATTATTGGATAATAGAATACGTCTCCTGGCGCAATAATAAAGAATAGCTTTTGTTATAACATATATCAATCGTCATTTAATTTAAAAGTGTAAAAAGATTTAGGTTACGTATTTACTTTATCAGGCTTAAACACATTTTATTAATTAGCCAAAAGATCGTGCAAAGATGTTCCCGAGTAACTTCGTGTCAACTGCATTCACGGAGTCGTGACTAAAACTAACATCAATGATCGATATGCCAAAAATAATAACATTTGAGAAAATAAAAGCATGATCTACGATGGGTCTTATGTAATTCTCTTGAGTCTTGGGAATTTGTAATGCAAATTGTGTGCGTTCTTGCAATATAATAACAGAACTGGGACATTAAAATTGGTTATTAAATGTGTTTATTAAATACTATGTTTATTTTTAACCGTTAGAATTGACGCTAATGTACCATTTTTACATACATTCAAATACCCTACCAGTAACTACAACACTTTTTTTAATGTATTAAATTACTTTATTATTAATCTGTGCAGATAACTCCCTGAACAGTGCAATATGCTCAGGTCAGCAGCAATGTTAAGTTAAGCGACTGAGACAGCTTCAACGACAAAGTTCAAGTAATATTTTTAGTATTAAGTTACTTTATTCTGTCCTCAACATTTTAGCGCTATACCTAATTAGTTCAATACTGAACTGGGATATCATCCATCGAGATATGATGTCGCAATGTTCTTTAAGGGTCGCCCTTTTAATTCGAAATAACATTACATAAAATTCAAATGTGAGTGTTGTGTTACAGTAACTCTATACAAATGCATTCACACAATCGTTCCGTAACAACTCAATCAGTAACATGATCGCACAATATCATATCCCTTAAATAACTTGTACATTCAAATATTCAAGGTAACAGTTAATTCACTATTGTTTTACTTTAGGTAAATACACTTTTCGCCAATTGATTGCATTGTTAATTGTAACGCAACATATTTCAACTGATAAACTATATATACTATCTTTAATGTTGTTCAAATTTTAGTGCAATCTGTGACTTAGAACTTTGGAAAACTAACTACATATTAACCAAACCTAAATAGCCCTCTAAAACAACCTCGTCTGTGGCTGTATAGAGCTCGTGTTCCTCAATCTCAGAGGAATATCAATAACTACAGGCAAAAATTAAAGAATATGTGTATGCCTTGTGTAAGCAAAGAGCGTATTACTGTGGAATAATTACATTCAATTTTTTATCCGAAGTTTAAAAAAAGTTGTTTTCGGATTTTAATTAGACGACTCATCAAATACACTTTACTTAAGAGTAAAATTAGAGTAGAAACTCAGCGTAAGCATGACTTACGTATATAAAAGGTCATATAATGTTCCGACTAAGCAGTGTAAAGCCTAGTGGTTTCAGCGTGCGACCCTCATACCTGAGGTCGTAGGTTCGATCCCCGGCTGTGCACCAATGGACTTGCCTTCTATGTGCGCATTTAACATTTGCTCGAACAGTGAAAGAAAACATCGCGAGGAAACCGACATCTCTTAGACCCAAAAAGTCTATTAGATTTAAAAAATGATCATGAAACAGATTAAAAAATTCGAGGCCAAGACCTAAAGAGGTTGTAGTGCCACTGATTTATTTTTATTTTTCATAATGTTCTGACACGATACGGATGCGGGAATCATCGTTCGCGTTAAGATTCACTTAACATTACCATACGAACCAAAAAGTCAAATCAAGTCAAGAAGTTTTTTTTCTCAACTCCCTTCTATCCGACATTCGATTATTACGTATAAATGATTATAATTCATGTATGTAGTCAATCAAGTCTAGAATCAGTTTGATGACTTATCAATTTCAAATCAAATCTCGCATTTGAAAATTTCTGACTTCAAGATCATTATCAAATTATTAAATATAGGCACAAATTTTCTACAACCATACGTAATCATATAACAGAGGATCTACCGGATCTAAGACTTTCGTTATTTAGAGTTTCATCATTATTATTTAAATTTAAAAAATCATTTTGATAGAAGCAAAATTTATTGTGATTTAGTAGAATAAATAATAGTCTGTGAATAAACACACGTATGAGAGGTATTTGTAAAAAACTCTGTCAGGGCAATCGGGCAAAGGGGCATATTTCTGCATCTGTGTCGCAAATTATTGTCGAAGGCGTTTTGTGTATTTCGGGCATCGAGTTCAGGATTATCGGGTTTGACGCAGTTACCGAAACTCTAAATTAATGTTTATTCGGTGACTTTGGTTTAGAATATATGCAAAAATGCGGCATTAGTAAAGAATTGACAAATTTTTGCACCAGTATAACTTTAAAAACCGAGCAGTGTTGGCCTAGTGGCTTCAGCGTGCGACTCTCATACCTGAGGTCGTAGGTTCGATCCCCGGCTCTGCACCAATGGAGTTTCTTTCTATGTGCGTATTTAACATTTGCTCGAACGGTGAAGTAAAACATCGTGAGGAAACCGATATGTACCAGACCCAAAAAGTCGACGACGTGTGTCAGGCACTGGAGGCTGATAACGTAATTTCCTAATAGATTAAAACTGATCAAGAAACAGATTCAGAAATCTGAGGCCAAGACCTAAAGAGGTTGTAGCGCCACTGATTTATTTTTTTGCGTTAAAAAAAGTTGTTTAAGTATGTTAAAAATGTTGTGGTTCGCATTATAATAACATATCTCACAATGTGAGAGCGTTATATTTTCGACATAAAAATTATGATTACTTATATATAGTTTGTAGTTAGACGAAGTTATTTTATTACTGATATTTTACATTCTCTTGTAAATCATATATGCAACCAATTTAAATTATGTATGTAAATTTTAACGTCATAGTACAAAGTAACACGACCTATATTAGGACGATGGATATCATTGCTAAAATTCAATACAAAAGGTTTATGAGCATTGCTTACTTGTAACAAAGTATTCAGAATTGAAATAACGACTATGTAAATTACATAACAAATGCTACTTGTTTTTACAATGTAATGTGAGGGAATTCTGCAGGAACATTTTAGTCATGTACCTATCTTAAATTATTAATTTAAAAACTATGAACAAAAGGGTATACATAGGTGATTTAGCCATGTTGAACGGATCAATGAGAAGCTGCTTTCAAGTAGGATATAAGATGATGAAGTAGGGTTGGGCAGGCCTGGTTCATACCTGGAACAGGTAATCCAGGAAGTAAAAAGTTCCCATAACCGACGAGAATACATGGTAAAAATTATGAAAGCGGAAACCTCGATCGACGATCTCTGCCCGGGGCCCTAAATTACTCTATGAGCACCGTGTTGTACGATTTCAGTATCCTCGAAATTGTTTTCTTCAAAAACATTTGCTTCAATGCTAGAATGGCTCATTGCTCCACGTATTTGTCAAAACGTTATTAAAAAGCGTTTTTAGCTAGAGCAGATCACACTCGTTATAAATAAATAAAAATATGTTTATTTTGGAATATAAGATATCTAAGGTATCTCATTCCACGTCGTTAAATTTGAATCATCCCTAATAATCGGCAAAGAAGACCGAGAGAAAACTCTGGCGTTAAAACTCTCGGTACTCTTTTAAAATAGCAAATCATCATAAAAAAAATTCTTAAAGTCAAAAAGGCAGACATAAAAGAGCCTCTGGGATTTTATTAAAGAAAAGTATCCCTTTTCCCAAAAAAGAATTATCCGTATAACTAACTACATATATTTCATTAAAAAAAGTAAATAAAATATTTTTGTTTTTATTTGGCCGTGTACATCGCTGATAAAAATTCATCAAAATCTTGAAAAAAAATGCCAGCATTCACTAAACGTTTATTAATTTGGACGATTAGAAGTAACTTCTAACTAAAATCGACCTTAGGCAAATTTCCTTAGATTCCCGATATTTTCTTAAAGAGTTTGTCATAATAAACTTTATTAGTGAAACCTATTGTGGATAAATCCAATGTGTTTATTTTATTTTTTATTTTTAACTTTGTTTTTATTGTAAAGATGTATCTGTTTTGTTTCCAAATAAATAAATACAGAATCTACTCTTTAAATAGGGTCTATCTTGGTTGGATGAATACTATAAGTTTAATTTTTTCAAACACTAAACCTTTGCATTATTAATATTTAAAGAGTATTTATTTTTATTTAAAATAAATACACAACTTCACAATTTAGTCTAACAATAATGTTTATGTTTTCAGTCAACCATTAAATGTATGCAATTAAAATTTTAAATTAAATTACCTACCGTCTTATGTAAAGATCATAAATTTTGTTGCAAGAGTTTTAATTCAATACATTTAGATTAATGATATAATTATTTCAATTAAGTGCCGAAAAATAAAGAAAGTGGAATAATTGTTTCAAATGTTATTTAATAGAACCCATTCTTTCCAGTTACATACTATTGTATTTAACAAAATAAACAAATGGATCATAAAATTGCCACGAATTGATATCTTCAAGAACAAGCACGGCTTATAAAACGATTTCTATGATGTTGAATACTGAATATGCTATTTACGATTAATATAAACCCTACAAAAAACGGTTAGCAAAAATATAATATTGACTGTGAGAAAGAAAATACTTTAATAATGAACTTAATGTCTATGTTTAAAATCTTGACATAAACTCAACGAAAAGACTCTAATTTGATGAAAATTGCACATAATCACAAATCGAGTGCACTACTAAGCATTACAAAATCTTTATCTCGACAACTGCGCTAATAACAATTCTTAGCCACGTACCAAATGACCTAGTATCGGTCTTCTTCGCATCCCTTCAAACAGTGGTGGTCTCCATAAAAGCAGTGGTCTTGTCAAATAATCACAGTTTGAGCGTGGCTTGCACTGCGAGCGTGGTGAGTTTTCACGTGATTTGGATGTGAAGTGCTTGGTGGCTTTTGTGATTTTAAATGTTCAATGAATTATTCTAAATTCATTCTCGATAAAGTGCATGCATAGAATTATATGGAAATTAAAAGTAGTACTGCTACACTGCAACGTTATCCAAAAGTTTAAAAACAAGTTTAAAAAAAAAATTAAATCAAGTATTAACTGTTTAAATGAAACTTAACAAATAAAGCCTGATTGAGTTAAAAAAAAAACAAGAAAATACAATATTTTTTTCGATACTTTTTTAAAAGGAAGAAACTATTATTTATCATATAAAACAATAAGGGATTCGTGAACGATTTACGATGACATTATGATGTTTTTAGTTGGCTTTCGCTTGAATTTTTTTTTGAATAAATAAATAATTAAATTCTTCATCTTTCAGGTTTAGTAAATAGTAAAATGACCAGCACCAACAACATGCTACGTTTGTCGACGATATGCCGTAAGTATATTTAATTAATGACATTTTGAAAAACGTAAATCTTGGTGTTTCACGAAGTAGTTTAATTGTCAATAGCGAAGAAAATTTTATTTCGACTCAAGAAATTTAAATTAAAAGTTTTAATCTGAGGGCTTCGTCACTGAGGACTTAAAGAATGTCCTAAAGGCCTAATACAAGATTTAATTTAAAAAAATATGGTCAAATTGTTAGGGACTAAAGTGCGTTTAAAAACTATAATTTTACGATTTTAAATAGTACGTCGATCACTTTAATAGTCGAATTTTTAATAGAACATTTGTCCCGTCGACGTTTCACTTTACATTTGCACAGGCTGACCCATATTTTTCAGTTAATAAAACATTATTATATATTATAATATAATAATTAAATTAAAAAAATAACTAAATGTATAATAATGAAAATATAACTTTTAGAGATTTTAACCGCCATTTACTTCTCCACTTCTATTTCGACACCAAACTCGTGTTTCAAAAGTAGTGTCTAAGCTCGCGTCACAAGTAGCATAGATGAAACCTATTGGATTTAGACATACATATTTTCTCAACAAATAAGATATTATTAATGATCCGAATGAATTAACTGATTTCTAATGATATGTAAATATTTTAAAAATTAATGATAATTTTTAAAATATTTAGATTAATTTTTGAATAGTAATTGTATGGTTTTTAACGTTTACATTAATTATATGATTTCATGATGAAAGAATAAAAATTATCATGTGTACGCATAGTCGTTCACTAAGAATTAACGGTTACTGTATCTAATTAATTTAGTAAACTTAAAATCGAAATAAAACATTAAAAAATTATGTCACTACGTTTACGTATCGCGGTTTGAATTCCGTAGCTTCGAATTTATAAAAATATTGTTTTAATATTTAGTTATTAAATAAATCCTAAAGAGATTTGCTGGACGGCTGTAATGTAATCTTAACTTGAACCTGATTACACAATGTTTCCAAACTCGGATAAACACGTGTGCAATTTTCAAACTTAGTTCTAAAATTTGCCGTAAATGCAGCCTACGGCATATTTGCCCACGGAGGTGGAAAGAATGAGAAACACCTAGCGTATAACTGAGCGTATAATTAATTCGACATCGCCAATTTGACCCCACTAATTGAATTGTTTCAAAATCCTTTGTTATGAGATGAATTAACTGTTAATAATGAAACATTTAAAATTTCTACTCTATTACCAAAAATATTTGCGTTGGGATAAGTGTGTGAAAACGTTGTCCATAATTTATGAATGTATGATGGATACTTTTAGAGATTTTAACCGCTATTTACCTAAATCTCTGCTTCAATTTTGATTCCTCACTAAGTAGTGTGACAAACGCGTAGATTGGATGAAACAATGGATTTTGGCATACGGGAGACAGTACGCACTAATTTTAATTCCTGAGTCTTATTCTTAGATTATTTAAATTGATTTCTTTTCCTTAAACTCTGACAAAAAATTTAGATAAACCATATAGATTCTATGAGTATACTAACATATGATTTAACCTAGGTGACACATTTTATAAAATGTTTTTTTTTTGTTTTTGAATTCAGCATTTATTAGTATTTGAGCAAAGGTACGGTATATATATACATATATATATATATATATATATATACGGTAATTGTATAGGTACGTCTTTCACGACATAAATGATTTTTATTTTAGAAAAAGGTAATCTACGATTTCTTTAGCCATCAGTAACAGTTTACAATTAAAATGATAAACATTTTAATTGAAACCAGTTACATGTAGGTATTAAGTCAACCTAATTTAGTTGACAGCCTCCTCTAGAGCCTTCATAATTCTTAATGAAACGTGGTAAAGATAATGCAAAGTTAAACGAGGTGCGTAATGCGAGCGCACTCGGCTATAGTTAACCTCTCTACTCTCAAGTTAAGGATGTCTCAAACAGATATAGTGCACAGAAATTTATCTCTATAGCTTTTTCTTGAGATACATTCTTATTATTATGTAGAAGTATTTACTTTATGTTTTGTGTTAATTATCAAACAAGATTTAAAAAATCCTCTTCATGCTTTTCCTGCTCAAAAATGCTGTTAAATTGATACTAACAATTTAGAAATAACTTAATTAGCTCCGCATGTCGATAATATCTCATATGAAAAAGCTTAAATAAATTATCTTTGTAAGATAGAGCCTTTACAGCTGACCGCAACCACGTTCGTAACAAAGCCCCCGTGAACGCAATTGAATGCATAGGTCACTGCAACAGACATGGCGTATTTTGAACAAATATCTAAATTAGTATTTAGCTTTGCACTTTAAAAACATTAGTTTTCGTTAATTGATTACTTAATAGTCCCATACTAATAAAGTTTAACGTCCGAGATAAAAAGTGATTCCTGTTTTTGTGTCCCAAATTTCAATTAGATCTGTTCGCTGTACTGCTGTACGCTTTCACTTTTATTGATAATAATTACAATACTTATAATAATAATAATATTAATAATAAAGCCTTTATTGTTGTAACAAGTTTTACAGAGTAGTTTTGTGTACCTAAAATTAATTTACTTATGACTACTATCTAAAGAAACACATTTTGACTAGTAACTAGAGTTTAACTAATATACTAACAGTTTTAATATCCTTTATAATATAATATATACTTTCCATCGTCTTCTTTATGTTCTCCAAATCTTACAATACTTTATGATACTCAATTGTACTTCTCACATACAAAATTAAAAAGGAAAATATGGTCGCTATATATTTATTTATATTTCTGGGACGATCGTGATACAAATACAGCACATCCATTTATAGAAAATATTTAAGAAATAAGGAGGAGGGAGAGATTAAAAAAATACCAACAATCACAATAAATGTCTGTTATACGCAAATATTGTGTATTTTATAATATAAAAACACTGCTAACAAAGCGTTCTCTGATTTTTAAGCGAACTTTCGAGGTTTTCACGGGTACCAAGCCCTCGTACGTTTGTTATTTAGTAATCTTTCCACCTATATAATTAAACGGTTGCTATATAATCTTTGCAATATGTCCGAGTCTAGAATATTTTGTAACACATTGTTTTAGCATAATTATGTGAGTTGACAGCTACGACCGATATCCACGGAGATACAAAGATAGACGTTTTTCTAAAAATTCACATTCGTACAATTCTTTAGTAGACAATGAGGCACTCAATGGACAAAACAGTTTGGGCATAGAGAATATATTCTCAACAAGTAAAATACGTTCTCTAGTACTGCTTATTTGTTTGTTTATTTAAGCATGCTTTTATTTAAAAAGATTACAAAAATATCGTGACTGATATGTCATTTAATATAATCTTGAATTGAATCGGAAATATAAAAATCTTCGTATAAACTGAGCCGTGTTGTTTTATGTTGTGATCTATTCTTTTTTCGAAATCCGGTGATATTAAGTTCTGCCACACGTTCCTAATTTCATATAATGGTTAGAAATTTATGCGAGTTCGGTCAACAAACATAGTTTCACGGATGATTAGTTCTTGATCTAGTTTAATTCGTGATCTTCCTTGTTATGTTGCTACATTTTATAGCACGATTCGCATGTACTCAGAGCAAACAGAACTCGGGACTTCCGCGTTCACATCCAGCACTGATTAATCGAACTTTCTTAGGTACTTAAACGAAGCGTTGGAATGGGTATAGGCTTTTCAAGTAATACATCATCTATTTCATATGTGCATACATATTATATTCTATAAATTTTATTATTATTGTGTTAATAACGATTTTTTAAAACTAGTAACTATCGTGGCGTGGTACGAGGATTAGGTTATTATGGGGAATAATATTTCAAAAAGGGCCGCATTACTTATATATAATTTCTTCTTAATGTAGTATGATTTAGTTGAAATGTTATTCAAAAGTGTGCGCAATTGTTACTGATGGCAATGCCTATGTCACTAATGTTCCGAAAATAAGTTTTTACACATAATAGGAACATTAAGTGCGGTGATCATCATTTACATTTAGCAATGTTTCAAGGTCATATATAGGGTTGCCAGTACACTTTAAGTACATATGACAAACAACACAACGTGTCAATGTTAACCTCACTTTCGTAAAATTAATTTCAGTGGGATTCAATAATGGACAGTGAAAATCTACTTTTGTTCACATCATTTTTAAATATAGAGCTTTTGCAGCTTTAGTATGAAATCATACCTTATAAACTCGCTTTTGGGTTATTCGTATATAAATCTGTCCTTAATTAGAAACATACATCTTTAAAATAAGTTCTATCACAAAAAATCTTGTCTTTATAAATATTTATAGTATATATTATGACACAATAAAATGGGTTTCAAAATCTTAAAAATGGATTACCCATTTAGAAACATATTTTAATTTATTATAAATGTTGCAAAAATTATTACATATCACACAGCCCTAGCAAGCAATGATAACAATCTAACGAAAGTTTGCACTTATTGAACGTAATGAGGGCTTGTTGCTAAAATCTCAGGTCACTTTAGAAGATAAATCTGTTGGACATTAGGTACTGCGAAATCTGTATATAATTAAACAAACTCACCTTAAACAATTTATTATTAAAAGCAGCGAACGTTTATAATTATTTGTTAAAAGATATTTTAGTATAACTCACAATGCATAATTATTAAGAAACATTTTATCTTACGCAAGTCTAAGATAATCACACGCGATGTCATCTACACCGCTCAGACGCATTGTATCCAGGCTTTAAGATTTCATGCAACATTTTGTAACATCATCATTTCGAACTCAAAATGGTACTAATCCTTATTAAATGCATTGATGGAGTTGAACGTTACATAAAAACATCGAAATCAGTTCATGCCTCATCTTTTTTTTTTGTTATTATTATTAAATCATACGATCAGTCTATGCGACTATAAGTAGATTCGTTGAGTGATTTTGGCCTGTTAGGCGCTACTCCCAGCGGAGCCTGCCTACTCTTATCTAAACTCAGTCTGTTGGGTTGTCCTGGTCAAAAATGTCTTGCCGCTTTTTAAGTCGTCGAGTAATTTCTGGTATAGTTAGCTGTCCTGCTAGCTGATTGGGGTGCTTTTGAAGTCTTAGTTTGTACTTATACCTATGTGTGATTATTTCCTCCTTCACCATGGGCATATTCAGAAATTCGTGGACTTCTGTTGTTTTGATAAACCATGGGGTGTTTGATATTTACCTGAGTATGTAAATGCATCATCATGCCTCATCTTCACAATATTCATTTGTGTTAAACCTAGGTTCTTTAATAATATAAAAAAAGTATCTATTTTAGTATAATTTATAATATTTTTTTTTATCAAATGTATAACATCTTCTCATCAACAGTAAATAGTTATATACATAACTAATTACTTATTATCTTGATTTCAGTTCTACTGGCAATGGCATTAGCGCAGGACGGCTACGAATACAATAAGCCAGGAAAGCCTTTCGGGCAGAATACATCTATCCGGCCAGGCTATCCCTCAAGTGGATACCCAAGTTCGACACCATCGTATCCAAGTGCATCTCAAAATGAGTACCCTGGCACCACACCTTATCCTTCAGGTATCTCTACGGGAGCTAATTATCCAGGACAGGGACCATCAGGACCTGCAGGTTACCCGGGTCAGTCTGACAATAACTATCCCGGACAAAATTACCCAGGGTCTACTGGACCTTCAGGACCTTCAGGATATCCCGGACAGGCTGGATATCCCGGTCAAAATTATCCAGGACAGACAGCTCGTCCAACCACACCCGGATTTGGATCAGGTTCCTCAGGTTCTGTGACAGGAGCCCCAGGATTTGCACCAGGAAACTCAAACTTCGGTCCGGGTGCCGGATTTGGACCGGTAGGATCAGGATTTGATTCGGGAGCATATGAGGGTGGCGATTATTCTGCTATCCCTGGAGAACCTGATAAAGATTACCCCATTTTGTCGTTCGTTCCCAAAACATCGTTCCGATGTGATGCTCAGCCTTATCCGGGCTATTATGCCGACGTTGAAACTCGTTGTCAAGCATTCCACGTGTGCGCTAATAACATAACTTATGACTTTCTTTGTCCGAATGGTACAATCTTTTCACAAGAAGTTTTCGTCTGTGTTTGGTGGAACCAATTTGACTGCAACTTAGCTCAAAGTTTATATGAATTAAACGCAAACATATACGACTATTCCATAATTGGATCTCAGCAACAAGTTTCTTATCCTGGAATTCAAGGCCCCTCATATCCTGGTAACCAAGGCGCACAAGGTTCTTATCCTGGTAATCAAAGCCCTCAGGGTTCTTATCCCGGTAATCAAAACCCTCAGGGTTCTTATCCTGGTAGCCAAGTTCCATCATATCCAAGCAGCCCAAGCCCTCAAGGCCCCTCTTACCCAGGACCTTCTACACCTTATCCAGATAATTTTGGAAGCCAAGGACCATCATCCGGATACCCGAGCAGCCCTTACCCACAAGGAACAACCCCGTCATATCCTGGAATTCAAGGTGGCTCAACATACCCCGGAACAAGACCCAACCCCAGGCCAGGCCAACAAGGATCTAGTTCATACCCAGGTAGCTCAAACTATCCTACGACAGGATCACAAAACAATTATCCATCTTCACACGGAAATTACCCAGGACCGCAAAGTACTCCAGGATATCCAGGTTCACAATCGAACCAGGGTTATCCTTCGGGAAGACCTTCAGGGCCTAGTTTCCCTACTGGTACAACAAGACCCCAAGGTCCAGACACGGCGTATCCTCAACCACCTAACCGAGAATACTTACCACCAAGAAAATAAGATCACTGTAAATAATTACCGAATAACTGTTACTTGTGAGCTCTATTAGCCGAACTATGAACGGAAGATATAACAGGTATAATCTATATTACAAAAATATAATTTTTAACAGCACCTAAATTCGTCAGGCGCTAAATTTCCTAGTAGTTCTTCTTACTGCCACATTTTAAATATAAAGTATTTAGAGAGCCAGTAGAGCACATTGACAAACGAAAGAGTTGGTGCTGTGTATTTTCTTTGTTATCGTGCTATATATTAAAAACAAAGTATTAAACTTATAAGTCCTAAGTTAAACCGTATTATGTAGTACTAAGTTTATAGTTAATTTTTATCCCGTATATATTACCTATATTTTAGTTTGTAAACCATTAGAACTGTAACAATAAAGTTACCAAAACTAGTTATCTGTATCAAAGTACAAAATTTATTTTGTTTGTAGGTATGTTATACATATCTGACTAAATATATTATAATAAATAAATGTATTTCAAGCAAAATTGTTTATTAATGTGTGACTGTTAAGGCATACCTCTAGAAAAGCCCCTACTGAGTCTAACAAATTCCAAATTCTTTCGGCCAAGTAAGTCATTGATAAAATTCATTTCATAACACTGAATCGGAAGATTGTTTCCGTCAACAACGACTTTAATCAATCCATTATGCGTTCTAACTTTTCTGATACCTTTTTGATATGTTACAACATCTTTAAGAGCTTTAACCGTTATGTAAGAGAGATTATTATATGACATATTCAGATGTGAGAGTGCCAAATTCCCTATACAAAATAGATGACCATCCGTGCGTTTAATACAATCAGCTTGGAATGGATCTACGAATGGGCCTAAAATTTGTTCCGCCAATAACTTAGCTCTCATAGAATCATCATTCAACATTGATGGTTGTTGAGATTCCTTCTCTTTTCTTGCACTAATCTTTTTTCGTTTAGGTGGCTTGCTGCTGATTTCAGCTGATGAACGTCGCTCCAAATACTTTAAGTACAGTGATTGTTTATTTCTTAAGTATGTAAAATACCTTTCCTTTTTGTTCAAAATTTCAAAATCAGTCAAAGGAAATTCCATTAAAACATTTAAAATGGAAATAGCTCCATCATCAGTTATATGGTTATCGGAGATATTTAAATACCGCAAGTAACGATTCGTCCTTAATGCGGCAGCAAGAGATTTTGCTCCTAAATCTGTTATGTGGTTTGAAGATAGATTCAAAAGCGATAATTTCTCACCAACAGTTGACATATGCAGCTTTGATGCTATTATCTCACATACATCATCATTTATGTTACATCTAGTCAAAGACAGTGACTTAATGACTGATGTATCCAAAATGATTGCATAATTAGCTTCATTTACTGGTGTTCTGTCCAAATGAACTTGCGTTATAGTTGACACTCTTACAATGTTACTTATTTCGTGTATTATTGCAGCATTTATTTTAGAGTTTATTATCGAGATTCTCGTCAAATTTTTAAAGTAGGGAACTAAATATCTCATAACTTGCAACATAACTCTCGGCACATTCTTAATTCTCTCGAGACGTATTTCTGTCAAGCAATTATACGTATCGTATACAGAATATACAGTCACTGTGTTAATGGAGGTTGTTGATGAAGGTTGTGTTGCTGTTTCGATTGAGCTACCGATATTGTCTTGCTGAACTGGTTCTGGTGTTGTAGCAGTTTCACGTTTTGTACTTAATGCCATACTAATACGTCTTTTTACACCTTCTTGCTGTTTAAGCGCCTTATAAAAATCATCTAAAACAACATAAAAACATTTAATCAATCTTGTGGGTTCCACGTCAGTGGGTACTAAAAAAACTATTATGTAGGTTTGATATGAGATAAACTTTTTCTCACAAGACGGATCGTTTTACCTTTAAAAGATACACTCTATATATCCACCTATTTACATAAAAATTCATATGCGAAATCTTGTATTCATCGTCTTAATAAAACATAAAATTTTTCGTTCTTAAAAAATATTGCTTCATTGAAACTAAGAGAATAATATTACCATTCCGCTGAGTTTTCTCTACGCAGATAACGTAGGGGCAGTTAAATTTTGCGCAAGCAAATGGTAAAACATTTTCGAAATCTATCAATTCAGTCTTAACGGGTACTGTGGTGGACTGAGCAGTAGATGTGCGTAGCGAACGAGTAGACCTCAAAGAACGCACGGATCTGGTAGATCGAACTGGTTTCATTATAAATAAATCTTCAAAAATAATTGTAAAAATAAACGAGTTTATCAAAATAGATAAATTAATAGAAAACCCAATAAAGTCAAATGAAAAATGTCAAACACCCAGTCAAAAAATATAGACCCTAAAATATATATTAGTCCAGACATTATATACATTTGGAAAAGAAAATGAACCGAGAAAGCCAAATTTTGGATATTACGTGGGCTAGAAAAGCATAAGTTCCAATTGTCGACCAAAATAACATTGTGCAATTTCCGCCATCTTGAAAAAAGGGTTAATAAATTCAGTTTTTTCATAATAGGTTACAGTTTTGTTGCTCTTTGCACGATCTACAATTAAGGTCCTATATATTATTCACGTATATTTCCTTTAGGCTTTTGATTAGTCTAAAGGAAATATTGGTACCTACTTTCACCGTTCTCTTTAATGAGGTAGTTAGAACGGAATCAATACCGGAACAATATGCTAACTCGACGATAACACTTATACACAAAAAAGGAGAGAAGAGTGACATCAACAACTACAGGCCCATAAGCTCTATAGCGAATATATACAAAGTCTTCGCTAAAATAATTCTACATAGACTTGGTAAAATCTTAGATGACAACCAACCTATAGAGCAGGCAGGTTTCCGGAGTGGATATTCGACAATAGACCATATCTTCGTAGTAAGGCAAATCTTAGAAAAAAACAAAGAATATAATCTCCCAATCTACCTATGCTTTGTTGATTATTCTAAGGCGTTTGACTCTCTGGAACATGAAAAAATATGGCAAGCCTTGCAAAGTCAGGGGATAAACAATAAATACATAAAAATAATCAGGAATATATATAAAAATGGAAAAACTAGAATAAAAATGGATAAATTAGGAGGGATTATAAATATTGAACGGGGAGTGCGACAGGGAGACCCTCTGTCACCTAAACTGTTTTCGGCTGTTCTGGAGGAAATTTTCAAAAAACTAAGTTGGGATAAGTACGGACTAATAATAAACGGCGAAAGATTGAACCACTTAAGGTTTGCAGACGACCTAATTCTATTTGCCTCAACACGCGATGAACTGGAGAAGATGGTCACAGACCTTGACACAGAAAGTAGGTTTGTCGGTCTTAAAATGAATACCGAGAAAACCAAAGTAATGACGAATTCCACAAAAGAAAAAGTACTGTTAAATAACAATATTATAGAATACGTAGATGAGTACTTGTACCTCGGGCAGACAATATCTATGACCGATTCAACAACAAAAGAAATCGACACAAGAATAGCAAAAGCATGGAAGAGCTTTTGGGCGCTTAAAGAAGTCATGAAAAATAAGAAAACAAGCATGGTAATTAAAAGAAAGGTCTTCAATACTTGTATACTACCTGTACTAACATATGGATCACAAACTTAGGCGCCTACTAAAGCGTAGTATACAAAGCTAGAGGTGTGTCAAAGAGCGATGGAACGATGTATGATAGGGAAAACAAGAAGAGACAAAATAAAGAATACAGCATTAAGGAAAATAACTAAGGTAACAGATGTTACAATAACAATCAAGAAGCTAAAGTGGAAATGGGTGGGACACATCGCAAGAGGTACAGAAAAGTGGAGCAAAAAACTGCTTAACTGGTGCCCAAGGTACAGCAAACGCAAAAGAGGGAGACAACTGAGAAGGTGGATTGAACACATTAAAGAAACGGCAGGTGGTACATGGCAGAGAGTGGCACAGTGCAGAGAGGATTGGCGGGATTTGGAGGAGGCCTTTGCCAAAAAAGAGCACACAGATGCACCAGAACTGGATTAAAATGGAAATTTGTTTAAATGTATATAAAATATATAATATAAAATGTATTTGAATAAAGGCTATTATTAATATTATTATTATTATTATATTATTCACGTATCGATAATCGTAATCGAGATATCGATAAAAAAAACGATTTGGGGAGAAAAAAATGTTCGTTATTTCCTTTTCTCGTCAAAGATATCGAAAAATGTCCGAAACAAAACTTCTAGAACGTGTTTAGACCTACAAATTCGTTTTTTGTTTTTTATTTTCGAAAAAAATAACGACCTCTAGCGCGCCGCAAAGTCAGTAAGACGGTGCCCGGTTTCGATTTAGCCGCTCGCACGGTTGTTTTTTCACACGTAAACATGGCTGAATGGTTGTTCAGGGAATTATTGCTATACAAAATAAAGTAATAAACCAGCCAAATTATGAATCAAACACGTGAAATTTATTAATCAAATAATTTTTATGCAGCAAAAATAATTATTACACGTGGTCATTTTTTTCACACGTTTTTCGTAGTTTTGATGGTCCTGGCTGTTGAAGTTCCTCCTCGGTACACTCTTCGAGTCGTGAAAATTGTTCAATCGAAGGAAATGATACTGTGTTGATCGAAAAATCGTAATCTTCATCATCGTGATCGTCGTGGAATATTGCATTTCCTCTGCAGAACGAACTACCAATCTGATGAGTACAAAAATTGAACATTAGTTCACATGTCTTTAACCAGTGTTCTGTAATACACAATATATCAATATTTTCACTGCTCTAAAACAACTCAATTTCTAATAATTTACTTTTCATGCCTTGTATATTTTGGTGAACCAGATTGATAGTATTGTCCTTAAATTTACTTATCTTACTTACTAATTCTTGGCCAGAGAGACTCTCTGTTGTCTTAATATCTAATTTAAATTATAAATACTATGTCTTGGAATATCTTCCAAGGGCTTACTAACTAAAACCTGCTCAATAGAAGCAGGTTGTCTAGCCAAATTCTTGGCTGTTATAATTCTAGATTTTTATTCGAACAAAACAATTCATATTAAATGTTTGGAGAGTAACTGTTCTTACTGAAATATTTACTGCACGCAGAAGTTTACTAGGCACCTCGCTGTAATGATGTCATAGTGATGGACTAACTGCATAAAAATTTCAAATAATCTTTGATGCTCCTCGACACTCGCGATAGAAGGTATCAATTTGATTAATTATGATATAACAGTTCTATATCCATAGGTTAATAAAACAAATATAATTTTAGTTTATTTTTTAATAAAATGACAACGTAGTATGTACTGATCGTACTGTCGCGTCAAGGGCGAGAGCGGTAGGCGGTGGGGTGTGGTGGGAGGGGAAGTACATTGCACGCAGGTGCCAAGTTGAATAGTGCGTGTAGTATATGAGTGGAGATTGTCGCTATGAGAAGTTGCAGAGTACCACCTCTGATGGTAAGAATGAAGTCTATATTTGTAGTAGCAAAGCTACTCCAGCCAGTGTCCATTTGGCTGGCTTGTCTTTAGTTTTCAAGTTGAATGTCCATACATATGTGGGACCGCGAGTCCGCGTCTTATATACGGGGCATTCGTACATGTTGCGAAGATCTTGCTTATCTTGTGTTATTGCCTGAAAGAATAAGAAATCATTAAGCACCAATTGCAGCACAACCATTGCTCTTGGCCTCAGATTTCTTATATCGTAATATAAGAAAAAATTGTCTTCTACCGCCCGTTTATTTCAATTTTAATGAATCTTTGACAGACAGTTGGAATATACTTGATTTAAATCATATCAATATGACTTTTAGATATCGCAAATATTTTATAAGGAACTTTGAATAAGTAAATATTAAAAAAAAAAAAAAACTATATATATATATATATATATATTTGAAATATAATAAGGAAGCCACACGTGACTATTTGAACATCAGATAAACTTGATTCTCACAATGTTATTAAAAATCGTAAAAAAATTAAATTTAAATTCGTTACAGTATATACATACCCTAACATTAATAACAGGCATGGGTGGAAAGAGATCCTTAAGACGTGAGTCCATGATGATACCGGCCTGTGTGTCCCAACGTGCACCTTCCATCAACAGGCCGTGAACGTAAGCGCCATCGCGGGGGGCGGAGCGCGAGTCTGCTATACTGAACATTTGTTTGTAAATATATAATCTAAATATCTTAATTTTAATTCCCTTTTAGTATATACTATTATATAGTATAGAATATTATATATAAATATATATAATATTCTCGTGTCACAATGTTAGTTCCCATACTCCTCCGAAATGGCTCGGCCGATTCTTATTAAATTTATTATGCATATTCAGTATTTCTGAGAATCGGTTACTAGGTATCTTTTTTTATCAACTTTCATTCAACCTATAATTTTCATCCCTCTACAATTAACCCCTATTTTTATTTGTATATTAAAAGCTTATGACATGAACTCTGAGGTTCATATAGAAAAAAATTCATAGAACAACCTAAAAAGTTTTGATTCCGGAAAACCGAATAGTTTCTGGAGTAGCACATCAGAATCTTGCTAGGCACTAAAGAGGAACGAAATTCGCAGGTACAGCTAGTTTAAATATTTATAAACGTAAAAAGAAAAGAAAAGACCACGACAAGCCATTTTGCGCGTTTCAATGGCAACAATCTCTCGTGCTATTTATGTTTGTGACATATATGACAATCTTGCAGCAAAATTTTTCTAGTTACGATGTGTGTTCAAGCAACATGTTGGATAGCCCATCTCGGGATAACCTCATGATAGACTTGCGCCAGATCGCACCAGGCCCTTTCAAAAGTCGTACAGTCAGGAAGTAAATGAACCACCGTGTAGTTGCTTCTGTCGTCACAGTCGCACGAGGCTTTTCTTCAGTTTGAGTCTGTTTAACTAGTGTCGAAAAGCCCCGTCAGGATCTGCCGTGTGTACTAATTGTGCAAAACAATACAATGTTAAGAGTAAAGCTTGAGGCACAGCTAGGGTTGTCACCCGTACTTTACAATAAAGTATTATAACGTTATTTCAGGTTATTGTACGCTATATTTTATGAGAAGAAACAAGTACACGTAAATACTTTATTTCTTCAGTCGTTAATTTTATTTCGTTAAACGGAATTTATCGATGATGGCCGAATGGTTGTTGCCACTCACCACTAGCGCGCCAGCGCCAGCGCCACACGGCCACACGACTTCCGTCATATATTTTTTAATTAATTGAAGAAAAATAAATTCTACTTTACTTTGATACTATTTACGTTTTTTTGTGTATTATAACGAATGTACTTTACTTACAAAAGAATGGGTGGTAACCCTAGGTACAGCAGTGCCCTCGCCAAGTGGAGAAAAACAGGTTGGTACAGCCAGTACCATCCTTTTCTCGAAACATGTGGATACTTTTCTTAGTTCATTCTTCATCGTTCATCATTCTTACACTATTGGGTCAAATTAAATGGTATTTAAAATATATCGCGTTTATACATTGAAGATGAGGGGTTAGAAAATGGTCTGTTCTGTTTCGAGAAAAGGATGGTACCATCGAGCCGTATTTTTGCTTGTATTTGAACCACACGTTATTTTGTTTCTACAACTCCTAATAAGCATTTTTAATAAATATAATACTAACGTGAAATCCTCCTTCATCTTCTTAGTGACGTCACACTGCAAACACATCTTGTCCAAGGGGAGCTCATAACGACGAGCAGTGCTTTGCATTATTGCTGTAAGAAGACTTTGTGGGTTGAAGAAGCCACCCAGCCATACCGATGTCGGTAGCTAGAAGAAAGTCAATTATTCGTAGGATTGCGGAGCAATCTTTTATTTAATAGAACAGCGGGCTCGTTAATGCGTTGCCACCCTTTTAAGAATTGGTATATTGAAAGACCCTAAGTGGAAGTGGTTCAGAAATAATACGACTTGTTACTCACCACGAAATCTGTTGCCCAAGTTTCTAATTCCCGAAGCCGTAGGAGTAAGTCTACAAACCACGCAGACAAACCCAGGAGCGAGGGATATGCTCGGCTGGCCCAGATTAATGGTACCTGATATCAGGTTCAATTTAAAAAGTGTGATTTTATGTTGTACCACAGAAATAATGAGTATGAATGTACATACACACTTCATATATGATATTATGAGTTTACTTTCATATATGATATTATGATAGGGAGGCAAACTAGCCCATGAAGCACCCATAAAAGGCAGCTGCCGCATCCCATTGCTGGTCAGTCATATGGCTATCATTTATGAAACCGATAAGGACAAAACATGTAGTAGTATTTGATGTTTTTTATTTTTTTTTAGATAGTAGTAAATTAATTTTAGGCACAGGAAATTATTCTATGTAAAACTTGTTACAACAATAAAGGCTTTATTATTATTATTATATATTGTTATTTTTGCAATTATCAAGAAAGAGAATGTTTGTACTCTTACTATATGAGATATATTTTAAAGCCCTACGTAGAATAATTTCAATATAGTATGATGTTTCTAAAGTGAAAATCAAAAAGAAAATACAATTTAAATACCTGATCCAAAAATAGCGCATTTTCTAATTCTTCCATATCTGATGTAATTGTAAGTTCGCCCTGAAAAACATTTATAATAGTCACCTTCCATGGGAATTAGGATTGAAATTAGGATGAATTACATACATGAGTATGTTGAGAATTTTCATTAAATATTAAATAATTGAATAAATTTATAACCAGCTTCAAAGAACAACGTTAATACCGCATATATTTTAAGAACAGCAAAAGTTTCATCAAAATCAGTTCAGTCGTTTTGAGATATTCACACATTTTAGGATATAATATACAAAGAGTTAAGCATTACTGAAAGGTATTCAAAGTTGGTTTTATTAACATAAACTACTTTTATTTACCTTTAGCCCCAAATCCAATTCCCTCAACGATCGTTTCATTTCTCCAGTCAAATAGTTCATTCTCTCACACTCCTGAAAGGCGACAATCACGTATGGAGTCCTTTCCTCCACCTTCCCCATAATCTCTACCATATTGAACTCCTCCGGAAGCTTCTCTACTATCTCATCCAGCATTTGCTTCACCTATTAAATTATTTTGCTAAAAAATTACTTTATAAGATTGTTTGTTTAGAGGGTAGTCTAGTGCAGGAAATATTAACATATTAAAAACCTCGTCCCTGTTATTAAAACATTTTTAATTAAATTTTGTCACTTTATAAAATACAAATATTATTTACATATATATATTTTAAGTATATGATCCCTTCGTGTGAGTAGCAACTGCAATATTTTTAGATTTTTCAACTACTTAGAGAACTTTTCAGCAGACCCGTTTTCAGGCGTTTTTCAGCTGTCAACTGGGCTACTGTCATTTATAGATGATTTAATCACATAAATTACCGCCAAAGTAACAAACCTTGTCCTCCCGAGTGACTGTAGTAGCACCTGAAGCTTGAGCATCCCTGGGCTGCATTTCAAAAATGGTTCTAAATAGATTTTCAGAAGTGGTCGTTAAGAAGCCAATTTCAGCGTTTGGATGTAAGCCGTATAGATAGGGGGATTCCGCTGGCATAGCATCTTCTATATACTGGTGGTAACCAGCATAGTCGGTGTTGGGAGGAGCTGGAAAACCTGGAGCCAATTGCAGTTCTCCGTCAACCTATAAATAACCTCAATTTAAAATTTGAAGACAATTCAACAGTTGCCTGGTAAAACAAGTTTATATAACTAGAGATCTCGTCATACTAAACTGTTCCGTATCAAGTTTTTAAATCTATATAATAAGGAGTACGCGAACCTCGATCTTTGTCATCTCTCTTCGTCAATCTATCTCCAAAGTCCAAAGTCTTCTCGAAGGAGGTAAACATATCGAATGGATTTTTAAGATCACATAAGATCGAACACTACACACTAAAACACGCTCACACATACCTACCGAACCCATAAATTATAAGTAAATTGTTTTGGTTAGTAAATAATGTTCTTTGTATATGTGGCTCCGTTTTGGCTATATTTTTATTTAAACATTGTAAATGTTATGTTCAAAAAAGATATGGAGTATCAATAAACTGTTAAATTATTTAAATTAATACATTAATTGCAGACGTGGTAAAAAAGTTTATAATGAAAATTATTGGCTTGCAGAAAGTAACAGGAGGTTACTCACGAGTATTCTACTTACTACTTTCATAACAAATTCGGCGTTTGTTCATAAAAAAAAACAATCAGATTTGTTCTGTCTATTAGCATAGCGTTAACCTAATGTAAAATAAAAGAAAGAGATAGTACTTTGGTGCTATTATTTGTAATAATAGTAAAAAAATAGTAGTATTGAGTGCACAATAAATTTTTCATATAAATTATATAAAATATTTCAAAAACTATATGTACCAGTTATCATAAATGTTTGAATACATCTGTGGGCAAACTCGCAAAATGGTTCACCTGATGTTTAATGAAGGTTCGCAGGGACCCCAAGGCGAATTATTTTGGAAATATTTCCGTGGGTAGTTAGTTCCACGTAGTAGTGGTGCGCAGAAAAATTTCCTTAAAAACTATTAGTTGTGAACGATAGACGTCGAGGTGATACGGGTGGAATGTACAGGACTTACAATGGAAGAATCAAGTGGTACTTGGATATGTCCAACTTCCTGTATAAAAAATTTGTTAAAGACCTTGGAATATTAGATTAAAAGATGGGCTTATCTGAACATATCGATGACATAACAGGCAAAGCGTTTAAGCAGTTAGGGTATGTCAAGCGGTCATGCAAGACATTTCAAAATATAAATTGAATAAAGAGCCTTTATTTTGCATATGTCAGAAGCGTGCTGGAGTACGAAAGTATCATTTGGCTTCCATGTTATGTAAAATATAAAAAAGCTGTGGAAAGTATACAAAAAAAGTTTGTCAAATTTCTTTGTTTTAAAAAATATCAATGTTCCGATAGTTATGCAGGTTCTTCCTGCATATGCGACAAGATAGTCAAAATTGTTCAGTGTGCCTCGTACGAAGTCGAATTACCTGCATAATTCGCCAATGTTTCGGGTTTTATCGAACTATGACATGAATTATCAGGATATTGATCTTTTCCACCTCAAAAAGAAAGATGTCAAGAAGCGCTTCATGAAGCGGGAAGACTCTGATTTTGCTTAAGTAGTAGTTTTAAATTCTAAGTATTATTTATTGTTTTTAAATGTTAAATTTCAGTTTACTTTAGTTTTTTTTTTGTTTTTTTTTTAATGTATCTTCATCTATTAATGCACTTGCTTGTTTTCTGTTTTATATACATAAATTGTTTATCTATGTAATCTGTTTTGGCTTTCTGTATTAAAATTTTCTGTATAAGCTGTTAGATTACTTATAAATTAATAAATAAATAAATTACCAAATCAGGTTGCATGAGTTCCTCTAAGTAAGCATTGCATAGCCTCCTATCCCAATCATCAGTAATATGTCCGCCATACATAATCTCGCCAAAGAGGTATCGTAAATCTTCCCAGGGCACTTTGGAATTCGCTTCCAAATAATTGTACAAGACAAAAACGCTAATGGTGAGGTCGCCTGAAATAAAAGAAAGAATCTCACAACTTATTACGGAAGGATAATTGAGGAGCGAGACTTGGTTTTCCTAGTTATGTTTTTGATGATATCATTTATTTATGTAACTGGTTGTACATTTTGTAAATTAATGTAAATTAACATTTGCCGCCAACTCTCAAATAAAGCTATGAACGAGAAGCAATACGATGGAGTATTTTGGATATTTCTCTCATTTAAATTGCCAAAGTTTAACTGTTTCAAAAAAAAGAGTTTTTTAATTAAGATGTATATGGTTTTTAATTAATTTAAGAATTATTGGCGTAGTATTGTGTAGTTCTATCGTATTAGTAATAACTGCAATGATTTAATAATTCCAATTCATAGTTGAATACTAACCAACATTGAATGGGTAAATTTTATTCCATCCCTGCGGCCCAAATTTCCTTCGTTCTGCAACGACCGCGTGAAAATAACACAACGCGATTAATATCGCTTTAAACTCGGCTTCCTTCCCACACATCTCGAGTGTCTCTTGATTAAAATTGTCTAATGCTTTATGGAGGTTAGCCTAGAAACATGTATACCAACAGCTTAAACTTAATCTTAATAACGGGTCCATTCAAATTCAAGTTTTTATCTATTACCTCCTATATTGCGGAAAAAAACATTGCAAATATTGCTTAAGAATATTACTATATTACTAGCTGACCCGGCAAACGTTGTTTTGCCATGTTTTTGTGCCAAAAAATTAAAGTTTATAATTAACAAAAAAAACATAAGGGATAATTGTAGAGGGGTGAAAATTTAGGGTTGCATGTATTTTTGTATGGTGTATCGTAAAACGAAAAATTTTGTCTAAAAAATAAATAAAAAAATTTAGGGGTGGACTATCCTTAACATTTAGGGGGATGAAAAATAGATGTTGTTCGATTCTCGGACCTACCCAATACGCACACAAAATTTCATGAGAATCGGTCGAGCCGTTTCGGAGGAGTTCGGTTACTAACACCGTGGCACAAGAATTTTATATATAAGATTATTTTGAATGTGGAGGAATTTTTTCTCCATTAGATTTGAATGTATTCTGCGTTTTCTTTCATGAATACAAGTCTATGTATAGGTTTCTCTTCCCTGTGATTGACTCCAAATATGTTAAAAAAAATTGTCCCCTGGGGAAACCGTATTAGATGCATTGATGGAGGTGGATTGAGGACCTGATGTTAAGTGATATCGTTACCCATAGATTCTCACATTTCTTTAGGGCTCTCAAATGCGCTGCCGGACTGTCGATGAATCTGGAACTAGAAATAGCTACGAACTATGAAAAAGAGGGTTCAACCGTCGGTGCGTTATACCTTGTAAAGGCCAGATTGGTCTGGACATGTTATTATTATTGCACTGTTTCTTACCTGCATCCCAGTCGGCGGTTCATTCGTAATCTTAATACTAGATTCCAGTATTCCTTGCGGAATAATATGAGCAGCGGCTGTAGCAGCGGGTTCAGCGGACATAAAAAGCCTAAACTCAGGATGGCAACCGTGCGCAAAACTCTCCATTTTCTTTTCCAGACTCGGCAACCATTTTTTTACCAAATGTATATTCTAAAGAATGATTTATTTCATTAATAGACTTATAAAATCTACCAAGAAACCAAAATTATGACAATTAAACCACTATATGTTTATAGCACCTGTACAATAATTAAAAAAAATAAAATAACTCACTCCATAGTAGCTTATCATTAAAAATAATCAAATACACAACTACACACAATACTCATCGAGCGAGTTTGCTTATCTTGCCAAAGCCGCGTATAAATTATTTGAAGAAGTTTATTAGGTATGAGGGTGTGCAATTATTTAATTCAATTACCATCTAAAATTCGCGATATTGGTGCGTTTGACAAATTCAAAAAGGCATTAAAGATGCATGTTGGAGTGAACGGTGACGTGTATCTCGCTCGTATTATATTAAGTGAAAGATGTAAGAATGAGAAATAAAGTTCTGTAAACATAAACCTGTGGTAAGGTAAACGAGCAATATGGGCCTAGTATATGGATGACGGTTCGCAACTCAGAAGTCGTTTTTTTCTAATCACATAAGGAAACTGCCGTGCCATAGACTCGTCAACGACGGCGTGTGTCAGGCACAGAAGGCCTATTAGATAAAATGAGACTAACGGTTAAAGCGGTGCTGATTCCCAACACAAAAATACCTGCAAAACAACCCAGTGTCCTTTCTTAAACGCTTCGTCCATTGCTTGTTCAGCAACAACTTCCTGCCCCTGACCCAAAGATACATTATGAAAGTTCCCACCATCAGTGGTAAAGCCCATAGCTTTTCCTAACGCTTCCACGTCTTTAAGAGGATTCACGCCGGGTGACAAAATGAAGAATATAGGCGTGGTTGGGCTAGTCTCCTCAAAGGATTTACTAAATTCAACAGTTCTATTTTCAACGTATTTAGATCCCATCTTTTCTTCTATATATGTTCTACAAACAATATAAACCTATATTAGAACCGAATTTATTGTTTATAAGCCAATTATTAAAAATTTATAAATAAAAAATAAACATTAAATTTCAAAAGTTCGGTCCCTGCGGAAATGTATCTTTATCAGCATTTCCTCGCTGCATACGATACTTATTCGCTGAACGAGGAAAGAACCAGCTCAGGTGACTGGTACTACGGTATCTAACAGGCTGCAACTTGTATCTTTAATTGGCGAATATAATATGCTTATTTTAAATGTATATACAATTATAATTTGGGTTTGATGAAAAATTATTACATTTGAAATATGTTTCAATTATTTAACATTGAAATAATTGTTTTACAAGTATAGGAAAGGTCCTTTCCTACATAAAAACTTAAAGTGTAGGAAATCTATTTTTTTTATAGAACAGGGGGCAAACGGGCAGGAGGCTCACCTGATGTTAAGTGATACCGCTGCCCATGGACACTCCCGATGCTAGAGGGCTCGCGAGTGCGTTGCCGGCCTTTTAAGATTTTGTATGCTCTTTTATTGAAGTCGAATTGGTTCGGAAATACTTCAGTGGGTAGCTGGTTTCATTTAATTTAGCATTATTTCTCTTAGGAATTAGCCTTGGAGGTGTTGAACAACCCCGAATATTGTACAGTAAACATTTAATTAAAAACTGGTATGTACTCACGCAACGGCGTAAGTCATTCTATCAGGACGCAATGCTCTAATCATGCACAGTCGTTGCAGAGCAGTTTTATTTTTCCATTCCTAAAACAAAAAAAAGATGATGAATAAAAAAAATATTCTTATTAAATAAAAACTCTTTTGTACTGAACTATGTTTTCATAAAAAATCAATATCTTAAAAACTACTCAAGGAATTCGATTTTATACAATCAAAGGTTTTTTTAATGCATCAAATATGAGCTTAAATCACTTTTATGGTCATAGAGTTTCTTTCTTTCTTTTCGAAGGTTGGCGATATGTATGATACTCTAACTTCTAATGACCTATTTTCAATAATTTGTACATTCTTTAGCCAATATGTAATTTAAATGTAAACACTCTATAAAGATCGGGATTATTGTCGCTAGAAGTTACAGAGTTACAGCTCAGAGGTATGAGAATGTAAAACGAAACGTTGCATTCGATTGTGATTGGGCGTTCAACGTAAAGCGTCATCGTTCCGTCTTTCGTTTCACGTGCCTGGGGCTTGAGAAACGTCATATATTGAGTATATATTTTTGAGTTTTGTAGCGCAAGACGGGGCTTACCTGTGGAAATTTCTCCCTTTCAGGACACTCCATTTCCACAATCTTCTTCCATCTTTTAGGTGATGTTTCTATATCTCTATCGAGATTGCGGAATTCATCTTTACTAGCCAAGGAACAAATGCCACCCCAACTTTGGTTTGAGAGGAAATCAACCGGGCTGGTGACGTGAGGTTTGATTGGGAATCGAAGGAAGAAATCTAATTCTGCTGGTGAGATTTCTTCACTCATCAAGAGAACCTATAATGTTGTTTTATGTTTTAATCGAACGAATTATTTTCTCGTTCAGAAGTGATCCATGATTTACTTATGACGATCAAGATCTTTACACTGCGTTTAAGTGATAGTATCAATAATTGTACTTGTAATTTTTACTGCGACTGTCACGAAATTAAAAATATGTTACCTTTTGAAATTCCAACGGTTGGGAATGTAGTTGTTTCAGGTTTGTTTGCCGTTGTTATTTTTAATCGTTTTTTTTATTCTAATTGTCTTCATTTGTTTATAGTTGTGAATATGGATAGCATGGGGAATTGAAATCAGTGTTGCGGGTGTTTGCAACTTAAAGCTAACTTGGGACCCTTATTAATAAAAATGAGTGTTCTTGTAATTTTTTATGTATGTTTATAAGTTGATAGTTTGAGATGTTTCGAAACAATTTTTGTTTTAGGGTGATAGACGAAAGAGGTAATTAAAATTTCAATGTCTCCTAAATCAATATAATGTGCATAAAATATGGGAAATAAGGCCCGGCTTTTAAAACCGTAAGGGAAAAACTTTAAAATAATACAAAAAAACTAAACACTAAAATGCTAATCTCTGATTCTTGATGGCGATGCAATTGAAAATAAAAGAATTTCAAATGTCACGATTGATCAGAAAAGGATATGGTTATGAAAAGTAAATGCAGACGAAATTTTAAAAGTACAGTGTAGTTAGGTAGGTAACCAATCGTATGGAGTGAATTGTATGTATTGTCAAGAAAATGTATTCAAAGAAAAACACTTTTTTTACGGATTAAAGTTATGTATTATTGTATTATATTTAAACTTATAATTTTTTAGACATAATTTTAAATTTAACCGACGTTTCGCGTGCTTTACAGCGTGCGTCATCACGGTGACTGAAGACAAAGGTGTTAAATGTCAAAAAGTATCACAGCTGTAGAAAATGTTGTATTATCTGTATTTATTTCCCCGGAGTTGGTAAGTGTTTTTCTTCAAATGTGTAAAAGTTATGTTAATAAAAGACAATACTAAGAAAATGTATGATAAATACTTTAGTAGTATGTTTAAGAAACCATAATGACATACCTGGAATGTCATTTGTGATGCAAATATTAGCTTATCACATTCAAAAAGCCCCCGTGATGTATATTGAAAAACTGAATACGAAATGCAATCAATTAGATTTTTGATTCGTTGGCTCACTTCTTCACTTTCTTCGGCCTTTGATATTGCTTTTTGGAAGACAACACTAAATGCCTGAAAACTCACATTCATTATTAAGCTATTCATACATACATTTGATTTAATCAATCAATCAATCAATCAAAAATCATTTATTCATATAGGTAATATAATGTACACCTATAAACGACAAAATATACTTTAAATGATTCTATTTTTACATTTACAGCCAGTTCTCAAATCAAGGGCGTAGAACGGAAGAGAAGAACTGTCAATAAACCACTCTTTTTAATCGCCATATTTTTTCTTTTACACAACGTTTGTAGCAATCATTACACCATGTTCCATATGACATCTTGAGTATTAAAGAATAATAAAATAAATTAAAAACAAAGATTTGTCCTGTATCAGCAGGAGGCATGGTGAAATAGGAGCACGCACTTACATACTCGTGAGAACAACACGCAAATACGTAGTATAAACAACTAATATCACCGCTTACACGAATTCAAGTACCAGTCCACACACCACCACCACCCACCACCACACCAGTCACCACAAGTAGCACCCGTTCACAAGTATGACGCATGGACAGCCATCATTTAACTCTTAATCCTAACACTTAATACTTACTCCTATATATAATCTTTTATATTATATTGCGCACCTACCAGTGTCGTTTCGATCATACCTCACCGAATTGAATCTATCGTAGTTTGACTAGTGTCGATACTGCTGTAATATAGATGGGACCTCACAAAGAAAATCAACCAATCTTTATGGCAATTTAAAATATACGAATTTTCCATTAGACGCCTAGAGTATAAGTTATTAGTACTAAAATATTGCCGTTATAAAATTACGAATACAAATATATATTCATAACATATAAATAATTTCTTACCTTTAATGAGAATTGATAAATTGGATTTATAGTATTCAAGTCGTTCAAAATGAAATATAAAAGCGACGCACGCGCAGCGGCCGGACGATAGAACTCTCTCGCTTGATCTATTTGGTGTGACGTCACCTTCGCTTCAGAGACCTAAAATATTTTTGTGTGCCTCTCAATGAATACAATTCAAAAGATTATGAGTGAAAAATACTAGAGGTTTTTTATATCATAGGGGGCAAAAGAGCTTAAGTGACGTGAAGTGAAGCGAATAAATAAATAAATGTTTGTGTGATGTTACCTTTTTTTCAATATCTGCTGCCGTCTTCTTGGTCGTCTCCAAATTTTCTATCAGAGCTGTATCACCAAGAATATTCTCACCAGCCGATGAGAGTCTCGAAAGCAGGTCATCTTCTAGCTTCTTTAACTGTATTTTAAACTCATTTTGTTGCTTCGTCAGCTCCGCTTTAAGTTCTTCTAGGTCCGGTCTTTCTGCTTTCACGACTTCAGCTAGAAGTTGATCTTCTAGACCATCTCGCGTCACGGTAAAGTTCACTAGTGTTGTCTGTGCTTGCATTTCCGGTTTATAATGCGGATTTGCTAACTTTGTGTGCAAAATTAATCTGAAGTTAGGACTATATTCAACTTCTTTATCGCCGATTTTTATTGCTCTAAAATAGAAGTATCATTTACAACATTAACTGGGGATGTCCAGCATCGGTACTCCGTAAAATAATGATTGACTCAATCAATGACTGGAAATTTCTCATAAATCATCCGATTCCAAATACATCTATCGTTTGAAATAAATCGGAGCGCTAATTTAACAGACTTGAAGTTAAGTGGTATGTCTACGACAAAATCAATGTAACAAGGTGATTCTGCTCGAGTTATTTTGAAAGCAAAACTAAACATAATATTGTGCACTGTACGACTATACTATACTTAATTAAAAACGTCAAATTTTACCAAGAAATACCAAGTTATACTTTTAAGTTAAATGTACAACTTCTAAAAGGAAATATCATAATTTCGTAAAAGTTACCTTCCTTTCTTGATTAAGTTTCTTCCCAAAAGCGGATCTAAAACCGGGTCGACAGTTTCCCCTATGTTTTCCAATAAAACCGTTTCCCCTTTGATGATAGCCTTTTCGATTGTATCTAAGTACCCTTTCTGGCCTAAACGTATAACTCGCAAACCGTCACCGTATTTTTGTTTTATCCATTTTACGCCTTGTAGCTGCAAAAATAAATTTATAAAAGTTACTTTTAATTTTTATTTTTCAGATAGAAATAGTTTTAACTTAGTGTATTGGTGGTGGTAAAACAATATCATATAAAAACTCATTAGAACTAATGTGATATACGCGCTCCTAAACAAGACTGCTATGGTTACATTAATACAAGCCACAGCGGTTTTCTAATGTAGAATATTGTAATATACTACATTATTTTGTAAAAAAAGAGAAAAAAAAGTGTAATTAACATACTGCCAACTGAAAGAGAAAAAGAACACTACATATTGACAAAGACTATAAATAAAGTGTGTTTTACAAACCTGTGGGTCAATCATTAGCGGCCATCGATCTGAATTTGATAATATTGTTGCATTCTCTGTGCTCATTCTGTCTGAAGGCAGGCCTTCATTTTGCCACATAGCTATAGTTGTGTCATCAGTCAACATTGTTAGCGGATCGAGGCCTTCTGTGATTGGTATTGGAGGCTATAATAATAATGTGTAGTTTAGTTGTATAAATCTCTTTATTTTATGGCAAAAACCTGTTACAGCCCAGAGAAATGTTTTCGCAAAGAGACACCAGCAATAATAATTATTTTTAATAAATTATTTAGTTAACGGCTAGTTCTCGGCAAAATGTAGTGACAAGCACTGAGTTTGACCATAAATTATTGTAAGAAAAAAATATTTTAGTAAAGATATGGACTAATAATAATAAAAAATAATAATAGTAAAATAAAATTAAATAACAATTAAGAATTAAAATGATGATATTTTAACGTTACATAAATAATGTGACTGATACTACTTAGCGTTTTCGAAATGGAAGTAGTAAAAAGTATATTATAAATGAACTATAACTTATAGCCATTGGGTATTTACTAAAATAATGACGTTATTATAATTTTCTTTAATTCTGTAATCACCAGAAATGACTACCAAATTTATTACAAGAAAACGCATTGGCGATAATCTAAACGACCGTCCCACTGCCGCCACATATAAAAAAGCTATTAACCCATAGAGACAGCGGGTACGGCACGTCTTTGTTGAAAACACAACCAAAAACTAATAGATTTTATCAGATTCTGCTCTGTACAGCAATAGAGTAATAAATATAGTAAAACATTAGAGGTCTAGGTTACCTCTAATGTCTTCAAGAATGGTAACCAATTCTTATGCAGCAAATCCAATCTGTAGAGCTTAGTGAAACAGCCCACGTATGAAATAAATGCACAGACTAAAAGCACATCACCAGGCAGCGTCGTGCTTTGTTGCATAAAACTGTAAAATAAATGATTTGTGAAAGACATTAATTATTTATTTCTGTATTTACTAATCTACGCCATAGACAATGTTTCAACGGCCTTTAAACTACACACTACTTACGCCAAATGGTCATGTGACCAAGTCTTCTATAGGAAATTGTATTATAATATCTTGTATTTTCTTACTAATATCTTATGGAATTGTAACAATGTTTTAAAAACAAAAATTATACTTGAGTTTTGTATGACTTACTTAAAAACAGCTTCCGCCCATCTAACGTTTTCACTAGCAAGACCATTAACAAGTCTATTTGCCAATTGAATAGTTCTAGTCGTCGCATCAGCTTCCTGTTGACATTTTACCTTCTCAGCGGTTGCCTTTTCAAAATCTGCCGTGAGCGTTGCTAATTGTTCTTCAAGAGACTAAAAATAAGAATATATTCTTCAAAATTTTTTAGGATATATTCCAAAAAAATTTTGATAAACAATCTCGGTTCTTGAAGACTTAACATTACATTTTTTATAAATTCTTTAAAAAAAGTTTTATATAACCATTACGGTCATAAATTTATTTTAAATAATATAAAAATCATGGGATCCGTTTGTCCCAAACTTAATAATTACTTACTAAGGAATATTTATGAACTTAGCTACTAAACATGGCGCTGACTATTTTGTTTGATAAAGAATTAACATAGGTTTACCTAGTCTAAAAGGTAAACGTATGTAAGCGGATCACGTGACCAATCAAAAGTACTTACAGCAACTTTGGATTTAATAGATTTTAACTTTTCGGTGGCTGCGGCTAATTCAGCGTTTGCAGCGGCTAATGCTTTTCGTTTAGGTTCAACGTCGCAGAATACTTCGTAGAATTTGATTATGTTTATCACCCACGCACATAGACCGGCTGCAGCTGCCGATTTAGATCTCACAAATTCTGAAATTAAACATGAGGTATTCAGTTAATTTCAAAGTAATAAATCCTTATTATCTAATAAAAAAACATTTGTGAAGTAGAAACAAAAATATATCGGGTCAGGTATTAACGGAATCTGGAATCAATTCCTATGGGCGTATCGCAGGGCTCCATACTTGGTCCCTTCTTATTCCTCGTCTATATAAATGACCTACCATTTCTTGTAAAGGAGCTTCACGAGATAGTACTGTTTGCTGATGACACTTCGCTTTTATTTAAAGTGAAACGACGAAATCCATCACTTGAGAATGTAAACAGTGTCATCTCCAGTGTGGTTCACTGGTTTAGTACAAATAATCTTAAGTTAAACGAGAAGAAGACAAAATGTATTAAATTTGAAACTACAAATGTAAAAAGTAGTCATTCTCAAATAATAATTAAAGACGAGGAAATAGACTTTGTTGATAGTGCGGTGTTCTTGGGAATTACTTTAGATAGTAAACTCCAGTGGGGCCAACACATAGAAGGTCTTTCGAATAGGCTAAATTCTGCAGCGTTCGCAGTGAAAAAGATACGCGATCTTACGGATGAGAATACAGCAAAGCTCGTTTATTTCAGCTATTTTCATAGTATCATGTCATATGGTGTTATTTTGTGGGGTAATGCCGCTGACATTAATTCGATATTTGTAGTGCAAAAACGGGCTATAAGAGCGATCTGTGGGTTGTCCCCACGGGAGTCAGTCCGAAATAAGTTTAAGGAATTAAATATTTTAACTTTGGCAAGTCAATACATTTATGAGAATATTTTGTATGTGCGGAAAAATATAGATATCTTTAAAAAGAATAGTAGCTTCCATAATTATAGTACTCGTAATAAAGACAAAATTAGCGCACCAACCACAAGGCTGCATAAAACGAGTAATTCTTTCCAAGGCAATTGCATACGTTTTTTCAACAAAATCCCTAGTGAGATACAAATATTGTCAATAAATAAATTTAAATCGTACATTAAAGTAAAACTGCTTGCTAAGGCCTATTATAATATAAATGAATACTTAAACGATCATAGTGCTTGGATATGAATTGCTTCAGTATAAATAGGTAACGCGACAGAATCTCTCGGCTGCATTTGGGGCGATCGTCGACATCTACGACTTTTTTTAAATGTAAAGTGGGAACAAACCGTGATTCATGTGGTATCAAATTATTTCAGTATAATTAGTATTATTACTATTTTCTTGTGTAGCCAAGTGCACATTTCAAGGATCGTCATGCTCACTCAAATGTCATTGCTTGTGGCGGCGTCCATGCGTCGGGTTGTCTCTCTCCCTAAAATATGGCGAGGGGGCCGATGGCTGGCCATGCGTCATACTCGTGAACGGGTGCTACTTGTGGTGACTGGTCGTACTTGAATTCGTGTATGCGGTGATATTAGTTGTTTATACTACGTATTTGCGTGTTGTTCTCACGAGTGTGTAAGTGCGTGCTCCTATTTCACCATGCCTCCTGCTGATAGAGGACAAATCTTTGTTTTTAATTTATTTTTTTATTCTTTATTACTCAATATGTCATATGGAACATGGTGTAGTGGTTGCAGCTTCTTACAAGCATTGTGTAAAAAAAAAACTTGGCGATTAAAAAGAGTGGCGGAGAGTTTATTGCCAGTTCTTCTCTTCCGTTCTACGCCCTTGATTTGAGAACTGGCAGTAAATGTAAAATTAAATTCATTTAATATTTCTTTTTTTTGACGTTCATAAGTGTACATTGTTACCTACATGAATAAATAAATTTTGAATTTTGAATTTTTTGAATTTTTAGCAAAATGAGCAAATATTTGTTTAAGAAGGCCAGTGACCAAAATAAAAAAAAATGCAAAAGTAAAAAGGCTGTGTTTTATCTATGTAGTACAATTTGTGTCTAGTATATATAAAATTTTTACTAAACATAAATTCAGCAATCAGCCGAACTCCTTACCCGGTTCAAATTCAGAATCCTTTAAATAGGGCTGAATGGCCTTTATAACATCAGGGTGTATGTTTTCTTTATCGTAGTGTATCAATGACTCCAAAAACATATCTACTTTCGCCATCATCATCTGTTGAAAGGTGCAAACTTATATAAAAAAAATTTTTGCATCGTCAAACTTAACTGATAATTTACTTTAAGGTTTTGTTTGGGTTTGATCCTCGTGGAAACAATAATTATACAAAGATATCAAAAAGTATGTGGCTATGACTAGTTCGTTTCCCCACATATTCCGCCCATCTTTAATTTTATACACCAACAAATCGATTATTTTCTTTGTTTAATAACATTGCAAGCTACCTTAGCAGATTTCCAACTTCTGTCTTTAGGTATCTTCCCTCCTGGTGCCAAAAGCACCATGACTGCTGCCGTAACATTTGTCACGGCCCCAGGTGGCGACCCAAACGATTTCAGTTCTGTGAGATTTGCTTTGTTTAATGTATTCAGCGCTTCTTGTGCAGCTACAAGAGCTGGTTCAGCTTTGATAAGGTCTTCTTCACAATCTTTTTGCTTTTTGGATACCTCTTCAGCAATAACTGCTACTTTTTCTTCCTCCTCATCGGCTGGAACATTTACATTCAATTGATATGTGCTAATAAATTGTTGTATATGTAACTTATATTATTAATTAGTAAATTAAACATAACTATGATTAGGATACACTAACCCAGTGCCTTTTCACTCTGAACTTTAGCAGTTTCAACCCCAACCATTTCAATAAGTTTATCAGCGGCTTCATTTTTCTGTTGCAATTCTATTTCTTGTACTGCTAACTTTGCTTTTAGTTGATCTACTTGCGATGCTGTACCACGAAGTCTTTCTAAACCGTTTTCTAACCTGAATGTTAGCATAGATAATAAAATGAATGACATATTATATAGATAAAGGAAATAAATGATAGTACTGATCTATTACATTCGTGTCTTAAAGTATTATTATTATTTTTAAGATGTGTTGTCTTGCTAGCGGCCCCTGTTAACTTATTTTTGCTTAAACTTTTGATAAAAAAAATTTTGTTAGTCATATTTACTTTTCGCTTTTTTTAAATAACACCTGGTTTCTAGGGATTTTTTTTAATAATGTCCCTTCTTTTTTCGTAAGTTATCGGTGCTCAAAACTAATCAGCAATGAGAGGGCTTTTGTCAATAATTTGAACCTTTACGTAAACAAACCTAGATATTTTTGCTCGAAGCTCATCGGTTTTTTGATTGACCAATTTTGAATAGAGACTGATCTGTTCCAGATAACTCTTAGGCGTCGTATAGTTGTACCGTCTTTCGTTCGATAGATATGCTTTAGATATCGTGTTCACCGACGTGTGGACATACGCCATAAATCGTGACACTTAACTTTATACTTAGCAATAATCTTATCTTAGCAAACAGCGGCTCAGAACCAACTTTTATCAACGCACGCTCACAAACCATAATAGATTTAACCATGGTAACCGCTGGTCTGTCAGATCACATACAGGACTGGCACGTCTCCAGTGAGCTGTCATGTTCGGATCATAGGTGGATCCGCTTTGCAATAAAAGGAGAGCTACCTAAACCACAACCAAGACGTATACCTCGCAGAACCGATTCGGTAAAATTCTACAGACTAATTAGTTCTGAGGTAGACAAACTAACGATACCAACCACCATAGACATACTAGATATAGACAAACATGTAAACAACTTAACGTCTCTACTCCTGACTAGCTATGAACAGTCGTGTCCCCTTACCACACCAAGGTGGGGGGGTAGACATAACTGGTGGTGCCCCGAACTGGAGAGACACCGTAGGAAGGTCAGGAAGCTGTTCAATAGAGCATGGAACACACGGTTACCTACCGACTGGGACAAGTACACAGTCGCAAGAAGGCGATTCAAAAAACTCTTACGTACTAGGAAGCAAGAGTGCTGGAGACACTTCTGCACCAGTATTGAAAGCAACAACCAGGCAACCAGGGTGAAATCATGCCTTTCCAGAGAGCCCCATCACTCGATCGGTTGTCTTAGAAAACCTGATAACTCATTTACAAAAACAGATATAGAAACTTGTGAACTACTACTGGAAACACACTTTCCGGGTTGTACGATTGCCAATGACCAGGCTTGGCAACCATACTCAGAAAGAGCCACTGCTAACTCAGACTGGCATGTAGCTCACAAAATAATCACTAGAGAAAAAGTAACGTGGGCAATCAACTCTTTCCTACCATTCAAAGCGGCTGGCTTGGACGGCATCTTCCCAGGTCTACTAAGATGGAGTGGGAACGCAATAGTAGACTATCTTGTCTCTATCTTCCGAGCCTGTATTGCACATCTGTACATACCCTTGCAATGGAGGGAAGTAAAGATCATATTCATTCCGAAGCCGGGTAAGGAGGACTATACCCAAGCGAAATCCTTCAGGCCAATAAGCCTCACCTCCTTCTTCTTAAAAACGTTGGAGAGGCTAGGAGACCTGGAGATACGCAGCCAGGTATCATCAGTACCATCAACCCTGATAGAATGGACAAACAACATGTTAAAACAACGAGCTATACAGTTCACCGTTAACTCCACAACACGAGGCATTGTCGGCAGAGGGTGTCCACAAGGCGGAGTCCTATCGCCGCTATTGTGGAACCTAGTTGTAAACGAAATTATTACGGAACTAAATGCTGACAATCTTTATACAGTGGGTTATGCGGATGATATAGCTATTCTAATATCGGGTACCTTTGAAAGCACCTTATGCGACCTCATGAGAAGGGCTTTCAAAGTGATTGAGAGATGGTGCAACAAGCACGAGCTTTCTGTCAACCCCTCAAAAACAGAGCTAATACTCTTCACAAACAGAAGAGTTCTTGGACCGTACAGACTTCCAAAACTCTTCAACACAGAACTCATACTAAAGAATGAAATCAAGTACCTAGGTGTGATTCTGGATAGTAAACTGCTCTGGAACAAACACCTAGAACACAAACTAAACAAAGCAACGATCGCCTTCTATCAATGCAAAAAGATGATGGGCGTGAAATGGGGCTTATCGCCGAAGATAACTATATGGCCATTATCAGGCCAATGCTGGTCTATGGAGCCCTAGTTTGGTGGCCAAGAACAGAGCTTCAAACGGCAATCACGAAACTTGGACGCTTCCAAAGGCTTGCCTTGTCCGCTGCTAGCGGTTGCATGAGAACTACACCAACTGCAGCAATGGAGATAGCCCTAGGAATCGTACCTCTGGACCTACACATACAGCAGGAGGCAGCACTAGCTGCCATCAGGCTTATGGTACTGGACCTGTGGGGAAAGAATCACTATAGTGCACACACAGCGATTCTGAACAAGGCAATAGAGTACCAACCTCTTATAGCTGCACCATGTGACAGAATCACTAATCAACTTATATTCAACAGGAACTATCACATACAATTGAGAGAAGAGGAACGTGATCAGTCTACCCTGAATGAGCTACGTATATACACAGATGGTTCAAAAACAGAGTGTGGCTCTGGCGCTGGTATATTCTCTCTTGATCTCAACATCAACATACACCTACCCCTAGGCACACAGAGCTCGATCTTTCAATGTGAATGTGTCGCCTTAACGGAGGCAGCCAGAGCCGTGCAGCGGTTAGGAGTTAATGACTTTTGCATTAAGCTCGTATCCGACAGTGCATCCGTGCTGATGGCGCTCGGAAACAAAAAGATAAACAGCAAACTAATACTGGAGTGTCATGAAGCACTGGAGGCTTTAACACTAACCAATAGGGTTACCTTGCAGTGGATAAAAGGACACAGTGGCTCTCTCGGCAATGATGCTGCCGACGAACTTGCGAGAAGAGGCTCCGGAATGACGCCTGATGGCCCGTATCCGCTCCTTCCCTTGCCCTTCTCGCTGGTTCGAACGTGGATTATCCGGAAATCCGTCGAAATCCAAAATCAACGATGGTCGCATAGTTCAGACTGCAGGCAGTCTAAAATGGCTCTGCCAGCAGTGAACCCACAGCTGACTAAGCGACTTCTAAACTTAAACAGAACCGATCTCAAAACAATGATAAGGACAATTACTGGCCATTGTCTCCTTAATAAACATCTATTTGTCCTAGGCGCGACAGACAGCCCCATGTGCAGAGGCTGTTTCAGCGCAGAGGAATCAGTCACCCACGTAGTCCTGGAATGCGAGGCTGTGGCTAAACAACGTACGGAAATCCTCGGAACAGTGAGGTCGCTCCGAGAAGCCTGTGAAGTGCCCAGGAGACTTCTGTGCTTCTGGAAGGAGCTGGGCTGGCTTAAGTAGCCAGGGCTTTACGCAAAACGGACCAATTTCGAGTCTAGTTGCGGAAACTGAGCCCACCTACCTACCTACCTGCCCCTAACTTATTTTTGCTTTAACTTTTGATAAAAAAGTTTTGTTAGTCATATTTACTTTACGCTTTTTTTTAATAACACCTGGCTTCTAGGGATTTCCTTGGATTTTTTTTAAATAATGTCCCTTCTTTTTTCGTAAGTTATCGGTGCTCAAAACTAATCAGCAATGAGAGGGCTTCTGTCAATGATTTTGAACCTTTACGTAAACAAACCTAGATATTTTTGCTCGAAGCTCATCGGTTTTTTGATTGACCAATTTTGAATAGAGACTGATCTGTTCCAGGTAACTCTTAGGAGTCGTATAGTTGTACCGTCTTTCGTTCGATAGATATGCTTTAGATATCGTGTTCACCGACGTGTGGACATACGCCATAAATCTTGAAACTGAATCACGTAACGTTATCTGAAAATTAATTAACAAAGTAAGAAAACATTAAACTGGATAGTATACTTTTTACTTTCTATTTTTTTCGAAATACAATATGACATTCGTTAAATTAAGGAGGATTAAGTTATATACAATGTTTTAACTCAATCGGGTGAATGAAAACTGAATTTATAACATTAATTTATACAGAAGAGATTTCGCTCCTTATCATTTTGTATGAAAAGTAGAAATTCACCCAAATTCTGAAAGTAGTAACTAAAATTAAAATGACTAACGCGCCGTTCGAAGATGCATACAATTTTTATTTAAGATCCTCTAAATGGTGATGAAACTTCTGCCTAGGATGCAAAGTTAAAAGCTAGCACGATAGGACCAATTAAAAAATGAAATTAAACATAATACAAACAATATACTTACAGGTAGTACGTGTAATTCCTCCAAAAATCGCATAGACACAGAGACCAAGGCTTCTTGAGGCCATTCATGGAACCAGTTGATAGATGTGCAGTTAATCAAAGCTGGGAACTTTCTAGACCTTACTCGCAAAGTAGAACCCACGGGTGAGAAACAAAGCACCACTTTCAGCTGCTTTCTTACTCTGTCTATGAAGAATTTCCAACATATTTCTCTCGTGTCGGGGAGGCCTGCACCTTTTACCTAAAAATTTTTACTTAGTGTAAAATATTGAATATTTTTATATACAAATATTAAGACATTTACAAACAGCCATTTCATAAATAATTCAGCTACAACCTTTTCTTCTTGTCTCGGCCTAAAATTTATGTATCTGTTTCATGATCATTTGGCAGTCTACTAGGCAAGACACGCGCCGTCAAGTTTTCGTTTCCAAGGGGAAACGGCACAGCCGGGGATCGAACTAACGACCTCAGAGAAAAGAATCGCACGCACTAGGCCAACACTACACAACAATAAATTTTAGGCAGCATTGTTATTTTTTGTTTGCTAAACATGTCTTACACACCTTAATGTAAAAGGATTCATTGAAAATCTTTAGATGTTGACAGATTTTAATTCCTTACCTCATTTCGCACACCAGCAATTATGTTTTCGATTTCATCATCAGGGAACAAGTCTCCTACTTCTCCGGATGCCAATAAATCATTTATGAGTACCAGAAATTGTTCATTCGCTACTTGAGCGTCCGTCATTAAAAACATAATGCCGACGTTTTTCAGACCAGTTTTTATATACAATCCTGATAGTTCATGCTATAATAATAATTAAAATATCACTTGCAAATTTCATAATAATAACTTCCGCAAGAAAGTCACAATTTTGTTTTATTCAAATATAAAACTCTATTTAAATGTCTCGTTATTACTTCACCTGTTTGAATATATATACACATGTTTAGAAATAGTTACATATAATAAAATCCAATCGAATCAATAACAAAAAATTATGCAAAGAAAAAAAAGGAAATAAGTACATTTTAAGTGTGTGTTTTAACTGAACCTGACTCAGCATTATGCTGAGAAGCAGACGTGTTCCTCAAAGCTAATCATTCTGCCGGAGACCACAATAATTAGTTTGCGCTGCAGATGCAAAAAATTTAATAATAACAGTGTAAGTAAGAAGATTTGTGCGTAAAAGTAAATAAACAATAAGAATAATTGTTACTCGAAAATATATAAAAAATATACGGTCATAAAAAACGTTAAAATCATTCTATAAACCAAAATGACCGTTCAGTTAAATTTACCTTTAAATCCGAAACACCATATCCTTTTTTCAGCTGTATTTGGAAAACTTCAAGGCTGGCAATAAAAGCCGCTAATCGCGATAAGGACTGTTTCCCTGATCCTCCTACTCCAACTAGCAATGCACTTCCTCTAGGACTCTCTAATATTCGGCTTATTCTACATAAATTTATATAAAATTAAGTTGCTGTACCCTGCCAGGCTTCGCTGTGGCACATTGGGACACGATCACACAAAAGTGACTTGATTTAAGTGAACATCTATTTAATTCAGATTGTATAACTATCAGGATCAGATGCAATTTTTTTTGTCAATAATCAATGTAATTGTGAACGATTATTGTTTCACGTATGTCTGCGGCATTACTATATTGGTCGTCAGCGAGCTTTATCCTCGCTTCCGGCAGATGGCGCGGTCACTTGTACACAGCTGATTGTAAATTTAAGATTGTTTTTGCACGGCCGCGGATATGTAACTGATGCAAAAAATATATAAAAACAATACTTGTGCAGATTATATATTATCTTGCTAAAATTTCAGCTCGGTGCAGAACTTTTTGAGTTATTGAAGCGTACACAATCCAACACAACATTTTAATGTAAAAATCGTGTCATATAAAAGCTATCAAAATTGTTTCACACTGCCAAATACTGATTAAATGGACACCACCCTATGATATAAAGATAAACACTTCACACTTCACACTTTAAAGTATTTGTTACGACAAGGATATATGAGTATATTATTTAAAAATGTATTATTTTTTAGTACTTTTATCATTGATTAAAAATCTTGCCTGTTACAAGTCTGAATTTCCTTACTCATGTATCAAAATATAATTTCAGACATTATTATCATAACAAGACAGGCTCAATACAATATCTCACCTGCAAATATGCATCATAGCATCTTCAAACAAAACGAGATTCATAGCTGCAATAAGGTCATTGTAACTGGACAAGGCTTCTGTTAGTAACTTATTTAACTGAGTCCAAGTTGCTATCGGCATATATTTTGGCTCTCCAATTCCGCCCGCAAAGTGACAGTATATATTCGGTCGTTCAAATACTACTCCTTCATCTATATCCTGAAATAGATTATTAAAAACTTTTACATTGCTATTTTTTTTTTTTTTTTTTTTTTTTAATTAATTTTTCCTCTACTCCCCTGCCATAGTGTCCATTGCTATTTGTTATTTTGAAGTTATACTTCTTTTGGGGCGTGAATTTTTACGATGCGAGCGCACACCGTTACAAAAAATTGACAACCGATAGGTCAACATTTAGTTATTTCTATTGTCAGTGTCGTTTTTTATACAACCGTAAAATAAGGCGAAAGATAAGTTTTACAAAATAATTTTGAAAAGATTTTTATTTGCACGCCAAAGAAGTATAACTTCTAATGCGTGTACATAACCTTTAAAAAAATATATATCTTCCCTTTCACTAATGAAATGTACTAGGATATTTAAATTGCACCAAATTCTAGAATTTCTGTAATATTTTGGTTTACATAACTTTTAGACAGTAAATGAAATTGTTCCTAAAAGCCTATCTTTCAGTGAAATTGGCTCTCATATAAATAAACAACAAACCTCAAAGTTCTTTTTACATAAATCCACTTGCATTTTAAGAAATGCATCAATATCCTTATCTTCAGTAAGTTTATCTCCATACACTCGGTGGGTTTCGTGGAGCCACAATCTAATTATATCCGAGGGATTCACCAGACATTCATTTGTACTAAAGAGAAAGCCCTAAAAATAAATAGTAATATATAATTTAAATTAAAATTAATCGCAAAATATTTTGCTATGCGCAAATCTAGAATTACCAATAGGTTCAAGGTATGAATTTAAAAACTATTAAAATTAATTCCTTGAACTCTGAAAGTTTTGAGTAATATAGGAAAATAAACAGTTTATTGTTTTTATTCCGAAGAGTCTTTATGGGGTAGCAAAGCAAAATACAACAACATCTAAGGAGAAAATTGTACTTTTACTTATTAATGGAAATGATCCTAATATTTAGATATATGGAAATTGTTCGCACTTGGAGCTCTAAATCTTTGCCGAACACATGTTAGATTCTATTTTTAAATTAAGCGTTTTATGTCCTACTTAACCGTCTAATATTACTGTAACAACATTTCTAAGACTCAATATTGAGTATAATTTTTATTACCTGAAACACATTGGATAAATCCCTTAGATTGAAAATGTAGTGAAACTTAATGGCGGTAGGCAGAAACACTTGCGATACTTTATTGTGAAGAGCAATAGTGGCACTGACGACATTCGCTAAAATGAATTAATCAAATTTCAAGTAACTCAAAAAATGCTATTATTTTAAGGAAATAATGAATATTGTAAAAACATTTTTAAGTAGGAACTATGAAATGGCACTTGTTACTGAGACTTGGACTACTGAGGCGTATAAAGTAGAATCGTATCGAATAGAGAAGGGCAGAACATGGCGACATTTGGAGGACGACTTGTCTAGAGACAAGTTGATTAGTGGTAATAATAGTAACTAAAAAGTAAAAAAAATTGCTAGGCAAAGTACTAGAACAAATGGTCATTTTATTATGCACGATATATAGCACCTGCATTATGTAAGAATTAAAAAAACTTACCTGACAGTTTACCAATCTGGGCACTAATTCTCAACTCAGGGTTAGCCAGGTGCTGACTCAATATGGAATGGTAAATGTTGTTAAGAGATTCAGAATTGGGGAAGCTTATAGCAAACACGCAGAAATGCCGCTGAAGTCTCGGGTTAATAGTGAAGCTTCCAGATGTAGGATTCATACACGATACATATTGTGTGTTGTGGATATCTTTAAGAGTCAGTTTGGTTCGGTCATACCAATGGTTATAGTCTAAATGTTGGCGGATTATTGTATGCGGCTGTACTGTCCCGTAAGCATCAACTTCTGGCATATTCATGTCGTCTATAAAGTATATGAGCGTTTTGTTCCCTGGCGGTCCGTAGTTTCGGCCCGCTTTCTTTTCGAGCGGCTTCTCGAGAATTTTCTGGAGCATTTCCGATGTCGTGTAGAAGTTGAAAGGGATTGATTGGATTGCATAAGTTTCTGGAAGACTGAGGTAGGAAAACATATTTAATAACAAAAACTTTTGTTCAAAATGTCCTCTTTTATAAATATTTTACTACATAATTATTATTAATTAACAACACTGAAAATAAGAACACAAATGTTTTTTTTATTATGTTATTACTCCAATTAGTTAGGTTTAAAAACTTTACCTTTGCAATTTTTCGTTTACAAGAACAGTTTTTCCACAGCCAGCTCCCCCAACTAACATGACTGGATGTTTGTTTTTCATTAGCAGGTCCAAGAAAAATCGAACTCGTATTGTGTCAGCAGTAGGCACCAGTACGGCCTACAAAGATGAAATAAAAAGAATTCTTCCAGCGCTGTATCAAAAGTTAATACTTTTTATACTACACAACAATAGCTATTATATTGTTAGAATTCTAGTAAAGCTCATTGCACTCTTAATGATTGAAGCTACGTGGCGTTGAAGTATTAAATAAACACAATTCGATATGATTGTTTTGTTTGTGATATATACCAAATTAAATAAAAAATGTACCGATATAAAAATACACCTTATGAATTCTCTATGATTGTGCAGTTTCATCATAAAAAAAATCAGTGGCGCTACAACCTCTTTAGGTCTTGGCCTCAGATTTCTGAATCTGTTTCATGATCATATTCAAATCTAATAGGCAAGTAGGTGATCAGCCTCCAGTGCCTGACACACGTCGTCGACTTTTTGGGCCTATGACATGTCGGTTTCCTCATGATGTTTTCCTTCACCGTTCGAGCAAATGTTAAATGCGCACATAGAAAAAACTCCATTGGTGCACAGCCGGGGATCGAACCTAGGACCTCAGGTATGAGAGTCGCACGCTGAAGCCACTAGGCCAACACTGCTCCTCAGTTTCATCATACTTTCCTAATTATTATTAAAAAAATATTTATTAAACATACTGACAAACTAGTATTATTGTAAATAAAAACATACTTGCAACGGGATGTCAGAATCTAGCTCGAACTTTGTTATCTTTTCTGTCCAAGGAGTGAACTGTTTTGTATCGTGGTCAATGTAGTAGTCAAATACAGTCCCTCCGGGTGGAAATTTCACAGTTTTGAATTCGTTAAGCCACCATTTAGAGAATTCTAAAAAAGTAAAAATAGTTAAACTTTCTATTTATTTACTAGGAAAAGAGTTTACATGTATAGGGTTTTCTTATAATTTACAGTTTCTTTATATTGATTAGTAATGGATACAGTACAAGAAGGTAAGTTTAAAAAAAATACATTATTACGTATACGTAAAAGTCTCTTATTGGCTTTTTGAGTCAGCGATTACCATACTGAAATATATTGCTTTTGTTGAATTAAACATGACAATAATTCAGCAATGTCAAATTAAATTACATAGACAGAGATAATGTTCATACCAACTCTGTAGTCAACATTGGTATCCTGGAACATGGCGGAACCAAACGCCCAGACACACGCAAAAACGAAGAAAATATCATGCCAGTCTTTCGAACAATCTGCGGGCGTATTCTCAGGTACAAGCAAGCAATCCAGTAAATGGCATAACATTTGTATATGCGCCATGTCTGCAATAGGCGTTATCTTCTTGAAGCGAGTCCTTACAGTTTCTAAGCACGGCGGAATGTATTTGTCACAGAGTATAACCAAGTTCGATTTTTCCGCTGGTATCTTGCGTGTTTCTATCCAACTGGTAACATAGCTGGAAAAAATAACTTTAGTTTATGCAAGTACTTATAATACAATTCTCGTTGTGAACTCATAATTATCGAACGTATGTTGAGTCCCCTGAACTGAATGCCAGACATAATGTAGCGCTGGCATTCGTTTGAATGTAAAACGGTATAACAGTAATTTTTATTTAATAACATTTTTTAAAGCAGATAAACCCTACAGATGTTTCAAAATAGTCAGAAACCGTGCAGCTGAAAATGCATCACACAAAGAACTTTATATTCAATATAACTTACGGATTCCATCCCAAATCCTGTGGATTAATGTATAAAATTCCTGCTCGAGATACCGTAGCGGGAGTAGCTGTGCGCAAATTTGATATCTCAAACATTAGACGCATGCTTGGTGTTAACGCTATTCTCTCATTACTAGCTAGTGTGAGAATCTTATTATCATCCATTACAGTATTTAACGATTCTATCCACATTGGATCAATGTCTCCATCTAAGACAATCCATTTAGGATTTTCTCCAATAATATTTGCTTGATCTCTCATTATAACTGAAAATAAACCATCTTTCCATTCTCTTGTTGCAGGATTTATAATGCCGAATAGCTCGTCGTTTGTCACAGCCTTAGGATTAAGGTCGGTATAGATTGGTTTCTTTTTGAGATTCTGGTATGTCTTGTATAGAGTTTTCCAAACTTGTGTTTTACCAGTTCCGGCATTACCAACGATGAAGACGGAATGACGAACTTCTAATAGTTCCTCCAATTGGACGACCTTCAGTATAAAGTTATCTTCAGGTTGAAGCAACAAGTCCATGGCAGCTTGTTTAACAGTTCTCTCAAATTCCAAATCTCTTTTTCTAGGTACTTCAAGAGCGGGAAATAGGTCACCAATTAGGCCCATGAAAACAGGCATATCGTCTGTGACTATTTTAGGAATATTAAAGTCACGTAACGTTCTCATCAATACCTCTTCTTCTGGTCTACCAGGATCACCTCTCTAAATACAAAAATTATAGTTATAAATACAACAAAACCGAGTAAAACACAAGAGAAATCAATAAATAAAAACAATACCTTCAAAGAACCAGCTACAACTAAAACAGATTTAATCGCTCTTAAACCCCAATCGTAATGATCTTGTTTAGACAATAGTTCTTTACACAACGTATACAGAGTTATGAATTTCCTTGCTAATATTTTAGCTTCTTGAAAACCTTCAGCGACCAACATGATTTCACAAATCAACTCAAAATCCGGTACAACCATGGCACACGGTCTAAATAACGCTTTTAAGTTTTCAGGAAGCTCCGTCCTTCCAGCATAACCCGGATTCATTGTTATGAATATACCGACCGATGGTACCAATACAATGATTTCTCCCATGAAGTTAAACTTTTCTTTTTTATCTCTGAAATCAAGTATAATCGTTATGGAAATCTTATACACTACTAGTATTCTACCAGGAAGGATTATAATTTAATTTGGTAAAACATCGCTTAGCCAAAATGTATAATGAATATTGCCCAAGGAATACGAAATACAATAGGCTAACCATGTAAAACAATCTTAAAAAATATTTCTGTAGCAAGTGAAATGTACCTGATAGCATCTTGAACAGATTTAACTTGAACAGCAACAACTGATAGGACCTCAACTGATATTCTATTAAACTCATCAAAACAACCCCAAGCTCCTGTTTGAGCAAGTCCTTTATAAATATTACCACACGACTGAAAATATATTAATTCTTATTAAAAAAAAAAAGAGTGTGTGTAGGTACTTATGTACACGCGTTAGAAATTAATACTTCTTTGGCGTATGGAAAAAATCTCAAATGCAGTAGTGATTAACGATAAATATTAAAAATCAAAAAGATTTTATTTAAATAAATAAATTATCAATAAATACTATCACCGTGGTATATGAAATTAATTTAAAAACACCAAAATAATATTTATTTATTCACACTGTTTAATTGTACTGTTACGAAACACGTGTTCTAAATATAAAATACTAGAATATACAACTTGAACATAGTTATCGATGTTCATGCCACCTAACTTTACAATGTAGAATTCAGGTATTATTATAGGAATTTTTACGGTACGCGCGCATCGTAAAAATTCACTCTCAAAAAATCAAAGTATTATAATAGTCCAATGAACTAAAAAACCCAGTAGTGCTACAACCTTTTAGGTCTGATATTCTGTATGTTTCATGATCATGTGTCAATCTAATACAAGTAGGTGACCAGCCTCCTGTGCCTAGCCGTCGACTTTTAGGTATTTGGTCTAAGGCACGTCGGTTGCCTCACGATGTTTTCCTTCACCGTTTGAACTATATGCAAACAAACAGAAAGTCCAAACTAAAGTCCAGTGAACCCACTAGGCCCCCTTTTTTACATATAGAGGCGAGAAATAATCTACTTATTTACCTGATAATCCATTTGTTCAGAACAATTGAACACATATACCATTATTCCCAATGCGCGTCCTAAATCTTTTGTCGTCTCCGTTTTGCCCGTACCAGCAGGGCCAGCGGGCCCACCCCCCATTATTAAATGTAAAGATTGTGTCAATGTAATGTAACAACGATCAGTTAGAGGGGTTATAACCAATCTTGGTGTATTCCCTAAATATTCATAACTGTATTTGAATTGGGCATCACAGATATTCGCGAAACAATGTAGTTCTTTGTCGCCCCATCTGAAAATGTGCAAAAATAATAATGACATGTAAATTACTTTACAGTTATAGCAAACAAATTTATGAAGCAAATTAGGCTCTAGACAATTTTTATTTCAATTCATTTAGTAAAATGTACACTTATTCTAATTTTACATTTACTGTAAGTTCTCAAATTAAGGGTATAAGAACTAGGTTTAAGGGCGGGGCGATAAGAACTCTCCGCCACTCTTTCCTATAGTAAAATTGTATAGCGAACAATCTTATATAAAAACAACGAACGAATCACACAAATTTAAAAGAAACTAAAACATTAATGAATCCTTACTAATGTTAGGGTTCTTAAAATTGTATAACGAATGCGTAACTATAACTATCGTACTTAACATTTATGTTTAGTTTATATTGATATAGTTGATATAAACTTGTTGTTAACTACTGTCACTAATTTAATAATTAGAATATAAATAACACTTCTATTGTAAGCATCACAGTTGTCCACAATATATACCGCGAAGGTGCTAGCAAATCACAAGAATCGATTGGTTTGTAAGACTTTAAACTTTATAAAATAAAATGTGATTTACATAATAAATACGACTATTATAAGTAGATGATTTGTACTATTAATATCTTAAATTATAAGTACTTACTCAAAATAAATCATGATGTTAGGTAATAAAAATAGAAAACTATTGTTTTATATGTAACAATGTAAGACAATCCTACCTATGCCGAAGTTGTGATTGCCATTGAAACGCCGAACCAGCCTCTACTTTCCCTTGAATCAATTTACTAACAACATCCCTAGAATGGACATCAATAGTACAAATCGTCATGATCTTCTGTCGATCCTGTTTACTAAGCTCGCCTATGAGTAACGTAATCAATGTACTCAGTTGTGACAACTGCTTCTTATAATAATCTTTCAGTGCATTATCATAACCTTCTTCAAGTCTAGCGAAGGCTAAATTAACTTCAGTGGTCCACCAAATCTGAGAGCAACACAAGGAAACCTGAGCCATGTAGTCAAATAGCCATTGTTCGCGCGGCTTTTCTTCGTACGATACAATTGCTTCGCTGAAATACTGACGAATGGATGATCTCATGATGTCTTGTAAGCGGTTGAGCCATATTTCCACCTAATAAAATTTAATTAATTTTATATGGTTGTGTATTTTTAAACACGCAAATATTTGTGTTAATGTGAGAAATTATCTAATATATAAGCCTATGCTAAAAATTAATCTTCGGAACGATCGAAAAGATCAAGGAACCGGTGTCTAATAGGAAATAATATGATAATATTTACATTTACTTTAGCAAAATTTCGTTAATGACTAAGCAGAAATAAGATAAAATGTAACCTAGAAGATTGTCAATAAAGAGTATATTTATTTATTTAAGAAATTATTTACTATTTATAGCTACTAAAGATAATATATATAAAAAATCTATTATGACCATGGCTTAAGAGTTTTTTTTATAGAACATGGGGCAAACAGACAGGAGGCTCATCTGATGTTAAGTGATACCGCCGCCCGTGGACACTCTCAATGCCAGAAGGCTCGCAAGTGCGTTGCCGGCATTTTAAGAATTGGTACGCTTTATTCTTGAAGTACGCTAAGTTTAGTAATTAAGTCAATAAGTTAATGTATTAAATTTTGTATAGGCTGACATATATGAGTATGAGTAACCATCTGAATCATGGATGCAAGACAGTGAAATGTAACTGTCACATAAGGATACAGTAGTAATCCCATTTTACTATTGTAATCCGAGGTGGTTAATTTTTTAACTCACGGGACCACTACAGTCACACGACCCATGAAATGGGACATATTCACCATCTTTAGCTATCATTCCAGCCGCGATTTTTTCTTCGGGTTTGTCATTATCACCAAACTTTAGTTTTGCTATCGAGTCAAACAGCTTCGTCAAATGTCTGTAACGAATATAAACTATGTCATAGTATGTCTGTAAAGAAATATACAAAGAAAACCCTGGTTGGAAGTTAACAAATTTTGCTATTGAACCGAATCGTTTCAATTTTAATTACTAACCGAAACTAAAGATCATGCACAATAGCTTGTGAGATATTAAAGAAAATATTTTTAATTTAGAGCTATGCGATAAATGCCCATAAAAATAAAACAGTTTGAAAAACTAAAAAATGCATACTAATAATAATACTGTACTCAGTACTATAATGATGAAGTTTCCCCAAAGACATTTTGAATAAGTGGTAAGCATAGCAACAAACAGGGGTATCTCTAATTGACGTCTTATAAATTTAAAATAACAGTTGATGTAAGTTGATGTTTAACTAGTAAGACAGATCGCACAAACCTTATAACCAGTTCCGCCTGGTTTCCGTTCGATAAAATATCGAGCAAGTCTGCTGATGATACAAAATAAAACCGAGGAAATGCCAATCTCTTAGTTTCTAAGTATTCAGCTAAAGCCTTTTCACAAATTATTAAGTCCTTTTGTAAGCTATCCAGAGTAGCTACTAGACCTTCTTTATTTGTGCCCTTCACCACATTTGGAGTTTTGGACATGTCTTTGGACAAAATCTGCAAAATTTAGCATATATAAAACCATTTAAATCTACGTATTAAAGCAAGTTACTAACTCAACCCGAAAACTATAATTTATAATAGAAATAGCAGAGAAAACTTTATTATGTTTTGGATTCACAATTCTTTTATTTAGCGTAAATATCAAATATTGTTCATGAGCAGAGTTTTGCCTACCATCTGTATGATAAATCTTTGAAACTTTACCTTAAATTCAGTATCAATTCTATCAAATCTCTCAGAATCTTCCGGTAACTGTTTTCTAATATCCTCAGAACTCATAAAAATACTCTCTAAATGAGTCCACGTCCTTTGTACTTCAAACCAAACAGTTATAACCTGATCCGCTATAGATAATTTCTGTTGCCAACTTGAAACTTCTTCTAAGAAGTGCGCTATGAACTTGGACGTTATCAAATTTTGCAATTGAACCTAAAGATTTCAAATATTTAATTACTTATCACTCAAACAAATGTGATTTGAAAAATATAAGTATAAGAATATTACCTTCCAAAACCAATATAAGACTGCCTTTTACAAGAAATCTTAACAAAGTTTACACAAAGTTTAGACAAATTTTGAATTTGTATAAGGATTGGTACAAATATATTATAAGAAATCTTTTCATCGAACCGTAAGAATCTCAATAGGTCTACTCGCAGGATAGTCGTTGGTAAATAATTATCATGCTTACTACTGCTAGCAAAATTAGCAATGAAAGTATTTCCCCAGTTACGTACTACAATAATAAAGATACCTGATTCTCTTCTAATGTTTCGATAAGCTCTTCACTGGCTCTCAATAAAATACATCCAGTCCTCGCATGAACTTCTTGTTCAAACTCCATCTGACTCCATGTTGTGTTAAGATCTTTAAGTATCTTCTCCATAGACATTTCCTTGACAGCCTTATCAACAATGTTTTTTACCTCTTCCTCAAACTCATGTAGGTTTAAGGCAAGTAAGTCTGCCAATGTTGTATTTGTGTCCATCACTATTCGTACCTATATTAAAATATCTCTTGACTATCTGATAATATGTTGTTATGTTACCTTAATAAATACTTATTCACTTTGGATGATGAGGATCCATACTGTTTAGTAAACTAATTGAAGTAACTTCAACAACTAATATTTAAAAAAAATATATAAAAAAACAGCCTCAGCTTACGCCTGTCGCGCTGGTAAACCTGCCAAAAAATTTGCGACAATGTAACGCCACCTACTGATGATACTGTTTTTACGGCATCGGAATAGATTACAGTAATGCTGTTCTTATCAGACGGATCGCCCAGAAGTTATTACGAGTACTCTGAGCTTGTTTTACTCTCTTCTTATCTCCCTGTTTGTCCATACGTACTTCCTTCCAGCAGTATCATTTGAATTACATTTACTTGCCAACCATATCTTATTAACGTAGTATATTGGGCGATACACAGAACGCCAATAATCGTCAGTAAGTGATACAAATAGGTATTAGATAATAGAATTCGACACCAATAAAAAATAGGATTATCATTTCGATTAAGTTTTAACTGCGAATGCCAAGATTATTGTTTGTAAAAGCATCACACTCTTGCTTTTTGACTTAAGTAAATAAAATTGTATATGAAACATTCATAATGTGCACTCACATAAGCGTGGTTAGATTATGTATTATTTACACAAATTTTCATACTTACTGTGAGTTCAGGTGGCAATGCAGCTAAGCTCTGTGGAGTAAACATATTTACATTCTCAGAACAATCACACCAAGATGCAAAATATTTACAGGATTATCATAGTTATCCAAGATTTCTGAATGAGAAAGCATCGTCGCAAAATACAGCCCGAAATATAAATTCACAAACTTGATGCGTGGTTGAAATTTATGCTAAGTTTGATGTACTACAGAGTAAAATGCAGCACAAGTGGAGTGACGATACCATTTGTACAACACGCAAATTATATACATCTGATTAAATATCATCATCATTATATACATCTGAATAATTTATCTAAAGTCATAAATCAAAATAAGCTACTGTAAAATTGTCGTTAATAAATGCGTTTGAAATTATTTTTTTTTAGGAAAATTATTAGCGGTTCAAAAATTTATTATTACGTGCAATTACTGAAAGCTGTCATAGTAATTTTTGTAAGACTATTTTTAGGCTTAATCGTGTACACCTAACTTAGCATTCGTCTTAAAATTTCAGGCATCAACATTCAAAGCAACCACATAATCAACATGCCCCGTGGATAAGGATCATCAGTGTTTGATAGTGTTAGGTTAGATAGGCCTGTTTCACAATGTCCAATAAGTTCCAAATAAGTTATTTATTACTTATTGGTAGGATAAACAGTATTTTTGCGTTTCACGACTGTCAGATAGCGCTATTCGTCATGAAATGTGAAGTATATTATTCGGAACTTTTATCTTTCGAATAATTTATGTGTTGCATACTATTTGGTACTTTATCCATACATTGTGAAACAGGCCCTTAAAGTAATAAATACAAGAAAATTATACAAGTACTCTCAGAATTTTCAAACTAAATTTTCATTTAATATTTACCTTTAGGTAAATAATAAAACAAACTAAAGTTTTGATTCAAAAGTTTCAGGGCAATTGCCCTAGGAATTTTTACAACTGTACTGTAACTGTAAGTATACAACTTTATATGTGTAACGTTATATAAACTTTGTTCGTTACGATCACATTATCGTGGTCATAATTTACATAAAAAACACTATTTTATATAAAAATGAATTTTGGAAATAGCGGTAATAATATGAATTAAAAATATTGGAATAAGAATTGTTTCACGGTGTTATAACTAGTATATTATATTTGTTTTTGCAATGGTGCTTATCCACTCTGTACATTTATAAAGATACATGCTAATCATTCGAATTGTCATACAAACTTTTGTGCAAGACATTCCAAGCTGGGCTTAAGCGGTTAGAAAAAAAATCAACGGCTTTTAATCCTGGAAGATTTTCGGATTATTTTTAATATTTTTATGAATTCACTATTTATCATATTTATATATAATAATTATTTACACAGTGTATATTTACAACACATTTATTTAAGTAAATATATACATTAATACCTTTGTTGTTTTCATTAATTGATCCCAATGGCGTTCCCTTATAGCCGGATTTTGTAACTCACCCACCGCCCTTAGTGACGTAAGCATATTCTTAACAGTTGCTTCCAAATTAATATATGTGTCCCAACTGTAAATTATAATAAAATATAAGTTAATACAATAGTGAATAACTCAGTAACAGAAACAATTCCCATTAAAATGTGTGTTAAGCATCATTCATCTTGAATTCATTCAAAAATAAAACCGAATTGCTCAAAAATCTGTATGTTGTAAATCTGTCTGGGTGTTAAAGCCTACGGGACGCTAATAAAGGGCAGCCCATAGACACCCATTATGCATGGGTGCGTTGTCGGCATTTGAGGGAGAACTTTGAATAGTGGTGAGGTCATATATCTCAGGGAAGACCACCACCGGGAGTAGATTCCACAGTTCTAGTACTCAATAAATTACCTTGTGAAACGGAATGTGAAACTTATTTGCCTCGAAAATTGTCAAACCTCGTTCATCCAGGTCGGCCTATGGACGCTGGAGTTGTGCGTACATTCATTACGACTGTTATGTCGCCGCGATCCTCTATTATACGTGTAAGTATAATACTTCGAAATTTATACACAAAAATATAAAATTATTCTTACCTTCTCATCTCCTTATCAAGCAGACGGATTTCCTTAGCGAACTTCTTACATTCAATATCCATGTTTTCCACATCGATTTTCCGCCATGGAGTCGTTTTCCAGTCTTCTATGCTTGTCCTTACAATGTACACGTAGTCCCATAGTTGCTGAAGTTATATGTGTTAGTTTAGTGTCCATGTGCGCGGACCAATATGACGGAGAGATTAGTGACAACGATCGAGGAACGAGTGTAGCACCTAAGTAATGGTGCACCAACATGCGCGAGAAGGACTGAGGATAGGAGAGAAGAAAGACAAATATTAAAAGAGATGATTGAGACAGGGACTGATTACTGACAAATCAACAAACGATAACCTGAACTCTCGAAAGCACTTAATTTTAAGAAACAGGACCTGCCGATAAATTGTTGAAGACAATGACGTCAGCATACTGACGTCATACATTGTTTTGTTGGCATGCTTTTTCTTGCTACGATCATCATTCGAGGGCCACATTTTTTTCTGGATTGGAATCTCGCTGTTGGCTTTAAAATCCTTTACAGCTCAGCCCGGGCTGTTTTAGCGTGCGTAGCTCAGCATAAATGGGCCTTTTCCCGCGACTAGCGAAAAGGCGTCTCCGTGAGACACGAAGCTCAGCTTGCGCCGTCACGGGGTGATAAACTGCCTGAAGGCTGAACGCCGCACCTATCAGTTCCTGTATTTCAATCAGAATTTGTAATAAACAAGTTACGTGACATTTCGTGTACCCGTTCCTCGACCGAAGTACCCGAATCGACCGTAATAGGAACGAGAGTCATAGATTACTTTAATATTTATTGAAATTAAGTTTCTAACGTTTATAGTTATGATAAATTACTTTTAATAATAATAATGACTATGGAGTCATTATAATTTATAGATCTATTTATATTGGTAAATAAAATAAGCCACGTAACGGTTTTTAACTTATTTGACTTTGATATTATTAAATTTTAAGGAAAATGGCAGCGATACCAGCGATGCCATTGTTCCGACATACATATATTATTATATAGTTACTTTTAACATGCGTAACTCCTTCCTGCATTGTTTTAATAATTTAAACTCTGGTACATTCACTTCGAATAGGGATCCTGATTCTTGTATACCCTTCATTTCATCCTCTAAATATAGCATTTCCTTGTCTACTCTAGACATAACGGCGTATGGATCATCGCATTCGTATTTGAAAAACTACAAAAATAAAAATTTACATGAAGCTAAGCTCTAAGTATTATTATTAACATAGGTTTGTTTTATATCTGACTTAAAGCTTTCTACAACCTTTCATCTATAAAGGGAAAATATACTTTATCGGATGAAACGTTTATTGTTATTGAATTTTGTTGTAATTGAATTAAAAATTGTAAAATAGTCCCAAAATTTTGTATTCTTTATAGCAAGTATTGTAAGTCGGCGTGGTGATCAGTCCATAGAACGCCTTGTCGTCCAGGGGAAGGTGGAAGGCACTACACTACGCGGCAGGTCACCTACACGTTGGACTAATCAGATTAAGTCTGCCGTAGGAGAATCAGTGCAGCAGGATGACCTCCAATAGGCAGCGGTGGCGGAACGTCGTGAAGCGCATCACAACTGCGCCTTCTACCACATAGCGATCACGACCGCTCTGTCAAGAGCGTACCGAATAAGAAGAAGAAGAAGAATTGCAAGTATTATCAGGGATTTACTTTAGATAGTATTTTTAATTTATTAGTATAAAGAAAAGTTAAAATATGTACCTCATATTTCTTAAACACTTCTCGGTAGTATATAACATGGGAGTCAAACGTAGTAATTTTCTTCCGTATACAGGCAACTTCAGCGGCCTGTAATGGCGCCACCTGTTGCTTTACCGTGAGCGCCAGTTTCTTTGAAGCTTGCCACTGTTCTGGTAGTTCCTATAATTTTTTAAGTAATTAGATTCAAACAGTAAATGTGACAAAATAACTCACCAGAAAAAATATGTTAGTTGTAATATTAATAACAAATAAAAACATTAGTTCACAAAGTCTATATATGGCTTACGTATTCCATCTCTGGCAATATTTTCAATGAAATTTTTTGTTATTATATTTAATTTATATTAGCCGTAAGATTACAAATAAATAAAATATATAAAACGGAATTTAAAAAAAAATCCCAAACAGAAACCAAACTTGATGTTGCGTGGTAATTTGGAATCAAACGAAAACTTCCAACTCTACTCGTAAGGCTGTAACAAGCATTCAATATTCCTATACTTACTTGTAACAACACGTTGACTTCTTCTGGAATATCCATGTCATAGAATTTCAGAAGTTCAATAGTTTCAGTAAGTGGATGAAACATATCATCTGTAGTTACAGCACGATCTTTGACATTCATTAAGTATCCCATGACAGTAACCAGAGCCTCGTAGTCTCCTTCAGGTACGGGTTGGAGTAGTCCTAGAATATTGTGAAAACTAAAGGTAAGTTTTTAACGCGTTCTTCAAATTGTGGAATCGATGTGGAAAATATCGCTTTTAGCTTATAAGCGATAAAGTATCAAATTACCCACTTAAAATTAAATGCACAATAGAGTATTATATAATATTGTTTATAAAATTTCGAAGCTTTTTTCAATGTTACAATGACCATCAATATTATAGAAATTAGAAAATTTAATTGAATGTGCTATTTAGTTGTTTATATATAATTTATTAGGCTGTGGAACAGGGCGAATTAATCAACTCAAGAAGACCAAGAAATCGCAAGTGAACAGAGGCGCGTTGGTATGGCCCTAGTTCGCGCTTCTGAAACATTAGAGCAAAGTGCAGCCATTTGTAAAACGGCTCGGTTAGAAAATAGAAATAGTCGAGCTTAGGGCACAGATCAACAAAATAAATTGTAGAATTGTAGTTAAAATTTGTAATATATTATGTTCACATTATAACATTTATTTCACATGAAAATATTGAGAAATTATTTCTGAGACGGCTTGACCAATACAGGATTATTCCTTGATATCTGAGAACGGTTTTTATGGAGAGGAAAAAGAACTAGAAAAATTGCACGGAAAACCCCAAAAGTTTTCTTTTGCTGAATTGGGATCCCAACGTTAATATATTTATTTAAATTATATTTTTCTTATAATTCTGAAACTGATATGATAATTTATGATGTTATCAGGCTACTAATCACGTAATAACTTGAGAAAGACTGAATAAATTTACTGACTTTATAATCATACATGTTATGTTTTAATGGCATAATATTGACCAACCTAACCAAGAACCAAAATTCACACATATAGTACAAATCGATAAAACATTAATTATAACAAATTCATAATTATTTAATTAGTACAAATTGATAAAACATGCGAGCTCTCTGGCATTGAGAGTGTCCATGGGCGGCGGCGGTATCACTTCACTTCAGGTGAACCTCCTGCCCGTTTGCCCCCTGTTCTATAAAAAAGAAAAAAAAACAATACACGATTTAAATATTGTTGCTTCAATGACATAAATATTATACCTTCATCTGCCTCTCGTATAAAATTTCCCAAATCTGTCAATCTTGAAGTAACATTTTCAACTAAATGTTCTTTGTACATATTGCCCCATTTTCTCACTGTGTTCAATAATGCTTGTCGAAACGGTCTTATATCCACCTAAAATAAATAAACATGTTTTGTGTTTCCATGAAAGATAAGAGGACACTTTTGTAATTGGTTCGTTAATTAAAAGATAAAATCCTCCTATAGCCATATCCCAACCCACAGATAACAGTAATTGTTTAACTAAGAATACCTAAGGTGACGTTAGGTTTTGGACCGCTTTCCTTCACTTTTAAATGTTAGAGGTAACGAAATGATCCTTACTTGAAACCATGAGTTAAAAACTTTATAGGATTCCATATCTTCAATGTCCATATACAAATTTTCATAGTGATCAATTTGTTCCCTGAAGGCTTCCATTTTAGGTGGAGAAGGGACTGGCGGTTGAACATCTTTGTCTTCTGAACCAATTTTATCTATTTCGTCTGGTGTTAGTATCCTGCCATATTCTAGGAATATTTCCATTATGGCGTCTCGCTCTTCTAACCACAAGTAGGAATAGTTTTCGAATGTTTTGCAAAATTCGTTTGCTTCTTCTATAACCTGAATTAAAAATATAAACGTTGTCTCTTATCTTTTTTAAGAATATCTATACTTTATATATATTATATATATATTATATATTTACATCCACGTTTTCATTGTCTTCAAGTATTTACAATATTTCAAGTATTGATATAAATTCAAATTCAAAATCATTAATAGGGAACATAATGTACACTAATGAACGTCAAAAAAGAAATATATATTAAATGCTTTTAATTTTCATTTACTGACAGTTCTCAAATCAAGGGCGTACAACGGAGGAGAAGAACTGGCATAAACTGTCCGCCAGTATTTTTTAAATTGTCAAGTTTTTTTGTTTTACACAATGTTTGTAAAGAGCTGCAACAATTACACCTTATTCCAGAAAACATCTTAAGTAACTAATAATAATAAAATAAATAAAAAGCAAACATTTGTCCTCCATCAACAGGAGGCATGGTGAAATAGGAGCACGCACTAGCATTCTTGTGAGATCAACACGCAAATACATAGTAGAAATAACTTTCATCACCACGAATTCAAGTCCGACCAGTCAGAATAAGTATACATACCCGCTCAATGCCATCAAATATGTCTTCTTTCATTTCGATTACATCGTGATGGTTTATAATCTGTTCATAATATGACTCAGTCTTCTGTTTATCGATTCTTTCTATTAATGTAGACATTTTTAAAATATCATTTATAAGGTTTTCTATGAGAGCGGTAAAACCCTTTTCATCATTGGAATCTAATGTTGGAGAAAACACCATATCCGGTTCTAAAAGTTCCAACTGTGCTTCAAATAATGATGCTAATTTATTCTTTGGATTCATATGTTCCGATATGTAGCCCATACTGAAAAATATGAAAGGCGTGCTTTTTAAGAATCTAGACTTTTCGAAAAACTTTATACACACATTTCCATAACATGAGAGGGTAACTTATGGGTTTGACACATTTCTGTATGCACTTCATCTTTAAAGATAAACAATAATTGACCTTTACTCACAAATGGCATGAACGCATTTGTAAGACCGACAGTTAAGTCGTTATGTTGGTTTATGCTATAAAATTAATGATTCACCTGCAAGCAATCGATTTAAACAAGGCCTCTTCAATCAAGCCATCAATAAAAGCGACATATGCAAGCCATTTTACGCTATCCTGGCTTTCTTGCATACTAAATAAGTGCATATTTTCATCTAACAGCGTTTTAATACATGCTGCACCAGTTTGTATATCACTATATCTTTTAGTTGTTCGTTCTTTACGATCTTCTAAATTCAGCAAGGTGTCCTGAAAGTTAAAACGTTTTAAAGTACCTGTAATCCTAACGAACTTTACTATTTTTATAATTTCTGTAAGAAAAAGAATAATATCTAGATTTAGTTATGAAGTTTACATAGAATAATAGTTTATTCCTTAAAAGAATATATACAAGCCTTTTTCCCTTCTTTCCTTTCAAATAGCGGTTGTGTTGACCAAGTCTTCAGAACAGCCTTTATTTCCTTAAGATTATCTTGAATCCTGGACATTCGATCGTATAAACTTCCTACCAATTGATGTAGTTCTTGCAAATAATTCCATAAGTCTATAAAAGTAAAAGTTTAAATTGGCGACCAAGGTTAAAATATAATTGATAATAACAAAATATTCATATTGAACTACCATTTGAATTCCAATTGAGTTCGTGTTGCGCCATTTCAATTCTCTGATCAATTGCTTTTATTTCGTCTTCAACTAAATCAAATTCTACTTTTTGACTATTTTTGTGTATTTGATTATACCAATCTGTAGTGATTCCTAAGTTTATTCTATATTGACGATATGTTTCTTGCTTCTCAAACAGTTCTAAACTTTCATGAGGCAAATCTTTAGAAATTTCTGGATTCGATCTCATATGATGAACTTCTTTCATGAGATCTAATAACTAAAAATAAACACAAAGTTTTAAAGGTCTAAAAAATGTTTCTATAAATTTAATTAATTTTAATTAAATGTTTATTACTTTGGGACTGAAATTCAAAATAAGATCTGGACCTTGTCTCGTTATAATTGGATTGTTTGTTTTTTCTTCCACAATCTTAGGAACGGTCATTGTCCAGTCGTTAAAATACTGTCTCTTGAATTCATTTATATCTTCAATCAACTTTTCATACCTCTCAAAAACCTTGACAGCATCGCCGCACCCTTTTATCCTAAGTTAAAGAAATTATTGTTTAAGGGATATATGTCGTCAGATGTATATGTGTATATTAAACTACTGCATGAGATGAACATCAGCCGAATAATCAGCTTTCGCAATTTGCCCCACCCTGATAACTTACGGGTGCGGCAAATTGCGAAAGCTAGCTATAGGCTTGGATATCCTTGTAGCTAGCATCGTCATATACAGAAGTCCTCCTGCAATGGGCGGAAAGTAAGCGTCCACCTCCATATGACCGTATTTCTGCTGTCGATTGCTTTGCTCTCTAAACAAATCCTGAAAGACCACCACATTACATTAAATTCCGCTTTTTAACTTTATACCTATATGATAGTTTTTACGTACTTCACAAATAGATAGTTCTTTATCCAACATGACTATAATTTCAACATACTTGGCGGTAAATTCATTTTTAATCAAAGGCCTTTCTAATACAGATCCAACTATATCAATAAGCTGAAAGTAAAACACAAAATGAATTTATGAAGTTTTTTTGCATATAATTATTGATATACGATTACCTTGAATATTGCTTCCAAAGTAGTGCAGTTATCAAACGATTCTACCAAAACAGTTGATAACTTTAAATCTAAATCAATAATATTATCTTGAAACTCTTTAAAGTCTTCATTAAATCTCTCATCATCAGGGTCTAAGACGTCATATGACTTCGACGCAAAGCTATGGAAGTACGATTCAAATTCTCCAGAGATATCTCTTATTTGACCACCTAAAACTCTGCCTTTCATACCACCGATTTCTATCTTCTCTAACTTTTGAAACTCTAGTACCGTTTTGAAGAACCACTGTATTGTATTTAAGCGCTCTAAGAACTTGTTCATCCTCTCGAATACAACATTTGGATGGAATGTCCAAAGGAGTATAGCTCGATTTTCAAAATATTTTGGAATATTCTCTTTAAAATAGTCAAACGTATGGCGGAAGTTTTTGAGAATGTCAATCGTCATTTGAATTCGTTGCCTCGCTTCGTCAATATCACTGTGAAATAGGGTACTTGGGTCCAAACACTTTTTAGCCTAAAATTAGATATTTTATAAGTACCAATTTTTAGTTAAGGTTATTTGACTGTTGGTTTACCTGAAATATAAGCAAATTGCATATTTGCTTGATCAGAACCATGAGCTTGGATGAACTGCAGTAATACTTTGAGTCACGCCATACCATGCATATTACGTGAAATAAAGGTCTGAATAAAGGCTGACACTCCGTAAAATCTGTGTCATCGAGGGCTTGAAAATGCTTTTCTAAAGTCCGAAGATACATATCAATTTCTCGAGCTTCTGCTAAAGCTAAAAACAATTGTTAAATCTCCTGTATTAATAAAAATGCGTTCTATATTAATTAAACTAGCATATTTGATACCCGTACATCTAAAATAACTCGGTAAGACAGTAATTGATTACAATTATTTATGTTATACCGGCGCAAGATTGAATTTATGAGTTAACAGGTAAGTTCTACTTTAGCAGCGTAATGCATATATTTAATAACTGAAGTAAAGACACAATAATGAGTATTTAATAAGTATAAACTTATCAAAGAATTTATTAGTATTACATTAATTAGTTTTGGGTACACAAGGTATTATGGAGTCTATAACGTCAGTTTTAATGCAAGAAGAAAAGTTTAATATATACATTTATTTAATGAACTCTTCGATATTGAGAGAAAATCAAAAATCACTTTTCTCCATCACGCATCAAGCTCATTTTTGTAATAAAATAGTCTACCTGTTTGTCTTTTCCCAAATCCATAATAGTATACAGATACAGATAGTAAGTTTCTAATATAACAAATTGATAATACACACCTGACACTATATTCTTAAACAACCGGCTAAAACATGGATAATAAGCAGAGTTGGTTTTTTCCAATATAACGGCCATGCACCGAACTCTTTCCATTCGCAATTGATCATAAATGTAATTAAGATTGCTTAATCTTGATCTCCAAAACGCCAGTTCTAAAAAATATTTTTAAACTTATTATAACTTTATAACAATGTATCGAAAGAAATTATGTATATTCATTTTCTTTGTGTTAGATATTTGTATACATTGAAGATACAGTCTACGACTATAATACCGAAACGACTATTTATTTTGAGGAACCATAAAGATTGTACTATTTTTTAGGTTATTTAATAGGTTATATAAATCATAAATAATGTCTCTTACCGACGTTTGGTTGCGGGTTCTGTCCGTTTTCAAAAGCTTGTGCAGAATCTTCCATCATCACATCATTAATTTGCTGAGCCCACTTGATGACCACACCCTCGATTGCGCTTTTTAGGTATAGGTCCACTTCTTTTCCCAATAACATTTCTTTTTCAGCTTCATGAACAAGTTCTACGCCTACCGGCATCGGTAGGACTGTCTGTCCACTTACTTTACCTTTAACCTTTTCAAAAAAAATACAACAGATAATGATGCTAATTTCTAGTCTATTTACAAATAAGTCACCAAACATCATACGTTCATGATATGTATGATCTAAAATCAATTTTGCGTAACTATACTAATTTGCTGTGGGTAAAGTATTTTAAGCTCGCATATAGAAAGCGGCCGTTCGTATACCGGGTACTTACGTATCAACACCACCGTAGCAAAAATTTAATGGCTAGCGTGGACAATAAATATAAAATGAATAACTTTTTATAAAATCAAACTACCTTTGAAACCAAAAAGTTTTAGGTTAGGTAAGGTTTACGTTGTCCACACTTGCTAACTATTAAATTTTCCGCGTTGGCGTTAATACGTAAAAACCGTATACCGTATATAATAATATATATTTCTATCAAATTATTAAGAGATTATCTTATTAATCTAATACTAAACTCGTAGACTAGAAAATATAAATATAAGTAATATATTAACGCCTTGTGCCAATAGAAAAAATAAATTTGAAATATCCAATACTAAATAACTATTTAATTGGAAATCACCTCGTAAACGGTGCTTTTCAAATTGTGGATCTGCTTCAGGATATCCTGAGAGACGACTCGAGGCCAGCCTTCATGGTTTGATGGATTTGATAACATCGGTACAAAGACTTCATCAACGAGTGCAGCTAACTCATCTATTAATCTTGGTGCTAAGTCACCTATTATGTAACACAGAAAAAAAATCAGTGACATTAATTATATTAGAAGCTAAGTTAACAGATACAACAAATTTATATGTTGGCTGAAATCACCCCGTATATTTTTACTAACGTTATGACCTAAAAGTGACTTTTAAAACTAACCTGAAAATCCTCGTTAATTTTTATTTATTTACATTTCGTTACCTTAGAGAACATACATATAAAAAGCAGCTTAAGTACCTAAGATATCAGGCAACGGGACATAGTGTACTTACCGAAGATAACCATCGCCGAACATCCCTCTTTAGGAATGGCGCCTGGTTTTTTCTTAACAAAATAAACAGCTTTATTTTTCAAATAACATGGAAATGTGATAACCGGTACCAACTGTGCTGCGTGGGTTAGTACAACCACGAGTAACAAAGGAAGAGGTTTATCCACAAAATCTCTTAGTGTGGATCTGTGCTCTTCGATGCTGAGTACTCGCATCCATTTCTCTGGTTTTAACTTTAATGATTTTACAACATAAGACCCAATGAAATCAAATCGCGGGTCATGGTTTGCACTGGATGGACCTGGCTGGTCCATGACTAGAGTTTTCCCTACATCTATAAGAACAAAAGAATATATTTTTATCTGATGTTCTTTTGTTTTTCCAAGCTATCGGTTCACCGTCAGAATACCTATTGATGGCACATTGGCAATGTAGAAGGTAGTCAAATGGCAAGTCACGCAAAGCGAATAGCGGGTCATTATGGAACCATGTCGCCTTTGTAACGAGCCTTTAACTGCCTCACAAAAATAGAGCAATCTTTACAGTAAGCAAAAAAATTTTTTTTTAATTTTTAATTTTTTTTCCATTGAACAACAAACTTTATGCTTCGTCTATAGTATTTTGAACCTTTAAAATGACTATTATATATATAATATAATTTACATACCAGGCCTAACTAAACATATTTTCAGTTATAGAACTATGAGACTCACCTGTCAACTTGACTCAAACATTAGAATCATCTTTCACTAGCTGATCCAAATTTGTGTCATAAATCTCAGTATGTTGAAGGGTTGTGAAAATTGTTTTTCTTAGCGGCTTAGCGTAGATGTGGGGTCTCGCTGCATTTTCTATCGCATTTACGACGAAGAGTGTTCAGAGCAAGTCGAGGCAGAATACGAAATTCCATCCGTATCACCTCGACGTATGTCGTTCCACATCTGTACTGATGTTATGGCAGTGTTTGGCGGGCACCACCACTGTGTGGAGCTGCCTTTAGAAAAACAATGTAGATCTAAAAAGCGCACTTTGCTGGTGGTGTGGCGGCTGAATCAATTAACATCAGATGAGTCGCCTGCCCCGTTTTATAACAAAAATAGATTTATGTTATAAAATGATTTATAATACGGATTTAATGTTTTGTTATAAATCGCAACATGCAATAGGCAATATGCAAGCAGACTATAATTATAATAAATTAAATAGGCTGCTTAATATCTACCCACTCACCGTCTACAATCTAAAAACACGACTAAAGGACTGGCTTATGAACACACCCTATGCAGTGTTGGAGCTACTTCTGAGACATATGTAATCACACACTTTATTCGTTCACTCACTCACACATTTGCACCCACATACTCACTCATGCACTTGTTATAAATTTTATTTTAAAAAAATTTAGATATGTAACTAGAATCTTGTTTATTATTAGGTATTAAGGGGAATATAAATAAAAGGATTAAATTCATAATCACATTTTATTTATCTTGTAGTATAACAGTGACTATCGCAGTATTGTATACAACAATATGCCAATCATAATTAACAACAACAAATGTTTGTATTAACCGTATTTTTAAATACTCTAGTCATCAAATCATCACTGTTCCACTGTATCACTTATGAATAACAGTTTTACAAAAAATAAAATAAAGAGAAACTTTCATTCTTAAAAACTTGTACGTACGTACATATATCACAGGTGCAGTTTAAGTAAAGTCTCGCCTGCTCTACGCTCTTGACTTGCGAACTGGTATTAAATGTAAATTTACAATTAATTTAATTTTTTGGCGTTCGTAAGTGTACTTGTTTATTTATTATTTATTTATTCACACTTCGTTGCAAAGAAACACAAATAACACAATACATAAAAATTACAAGGGATGCAACGGGCGGCCTTATCGCTAACAAGCGATATCTTCCAGGCAACCCTAGTAAGAAAAGAAAACAATAAATAAAAATGATGAGTGCAAGAAGTGCATAACCAGAAGTTATACATATAAAACAATATATATTTACCTATATGAATAAAGATATTTTTAAGTTGAGTTGAGTTAAGTACATAATAAATTAACATTCATTTTGTTTATTTGCCGTCAGTACTTTAATTTCGCGTATGAGCGGGTGCCAGGCGCTTTCCGCTCCGCCCTAGCTCCCGCCGAGATGACACTCGCGACGTCGCGAATAAGTTCAACTGTCGCTATTTACGACCATAATTATAATTTAAAAGCGAATAGCGATTTCTTTCGTTTTTTCGATAGGAGAGGGCGATTTAATCGCGTAATCAAATCTAACTGTGCTTGTACGGTATATAAAAATATACCTAAACGTGAGTATTTTGATCCAAAAATTTAAGTATCAGGTGCTAAAGCCTAGGTACTTACCTACTTACGCCAATACAGAAAAGCTATTAATATAACAGATGTTAAATTAGAGATCAAGGTCAGAGGTTTTCTTATTACATATATCAATAGATATTTAGATTGTATCCTTACCCTTCTATTACTTTTAGGTACCAATGACGAGAGCTTGTAGCACAACTTCGGCAAAATCTACATGATTCAATTAAGATTCAAACCTTTATCGTTATAAAGGTACTAATTTAATATTGATTTTTAATTATTATTACCAAAACGTCCATAATATTGTACGTTTATAAGATTGTGTATTCACAATTTAAAAGGACTCCCAATACCTACGTTAAACAATTAAGTATTTAATATAAAGTTACGAATATGGTCACATGTCTTAATTTCTTCCCTCCTTAATCGTAAACGTATTATACGTTTCAAATGGTTGTAATATTTATCATTACATAGTATAAAACAAAGTCCCTTTCTCTGTCCGTATGAATGCTTTGATCTTTAAAAATACGCAACGGATTTTGATTCCGTTTTTTTTAATTAAGTGATTGAAGAGGAAGGTTTATATTTAAAAAAAGTATTTATTGGATTCCTCCATTAAGTAGTGGCAAGTCACGGGCTGTTGAAAGTGAGACTTTAAAAACACTAGCGAATAACGATGCGTTAAATCTAATTGTATACTCAAAGTATACTTAACAATTACGTCTAAAAGGATAGAATATACAATAAAAGTGAACTAACTCTATTGCTTCGGCGGATGAAGCGAATCGATGTAAATATACCCTGATACATTTAAATTGTTATTGTATTTTTTACAACAGCAATGCTAAATTAACAAGCGTTATATTTAACTATAATAATATAACAAAATTTAACAATTAACGTTTTGTATAATATGTTATTCTTTAGTATAACAAAATCCTAAACAGATAATATAACAGCAATGTTAAATTAACCAATGTAATTTTATATAGACTTATACAAGATATATTAAATTTATACAAATTTAATATATCTTCAAATAACAGAATAAACTTTTTTTTTGAAGTAACAGTTAAAATTTTCTTAAAATATAGAGAAATTTATTTCTCGCAGCTTGGTTCTGGCATAAAGAAGTGATTTTTAAGGTATTTTATTGCTTTTATTATAAATCAATATAATTTTATTGACACGCATTTGCGTTATCAGACTATAATTTCCTGCTACCAAATTCATTAAAAAGCAACATTTTCCAGAACAAATTTATTCTGCATTTCTAAGGATTACATATAGCTGCCCGACATTTTGCAATGGTAATAACTAAAAATACGCAGAAACCTAATCTACATAAAATAATTCCTTAATAAAAGTGAATACAATAAAATTTCTATATTACTCGTACCACCATACAGTATAACATTGCTGAAATAAAAACAAAAATAGTCGCTTATTTACTAAATGTAAACTTAAATAACATAATCTTATCTCTAGGCAACTTATCTTTAACACGCGAATTAATACTATGTATTACATTGAATAAAAAAATAAAATCATATTGAAGACCCTGAATACATCAATTAATTAATGTTAAAGACTGTATTTGTAGAGGATTTCGTTTCTTAGTTTTGGCGTTTTTACCATATTTTAACTGTGTCGTATTACTCATTGACTGGCCTTGTAAAAAGACCCGCTTAGTGTCACCATCCGATATTTTTTTACTGAGAAGATTATTAATACCCTCTATTTCTCGGCAATCATTTGGTACATTATTTCCATCTAACACTACCCTTACAAGGCCTCCTAGTTGAGCTAAATTGTTTGTTTGCACCAATAAAGTATTGTATACTTTACGAACTGTTATATACGTCAAATTATTATACGCTAGGTTAAGAGAGGACATGCATAAATTACCATTACAATGTAATACTTTATTCATATAATTTATATGACTGCTGTCAAAGACGTCTACAAAATCTCCTATTTCTTCCCGAGTTAACTTTTCAGCTAATTGAGTTATTGTTTGTCCTGTTTTATTTATAGATTGTTTTTTAAACTTCCTTCGTTCTTTACTTTCTGATCCACTTATCTTTTCTTCTTCGCGACGAGAAATCAATAGCTGCTCATTTTTATTAAAAGTTGCTATTTTCTTTATGAAATACTCAAATCTCCGTATTTTGGCACAACGAATCTCTTCTATAGTTAGAGGAAACATTATTAGACTATTTAGGATACAATCTGCCCCGATATCAGTAATTTTATTACTACAGAGATTTAAATGTACTAAGCAGCGATTCCGTCGTAATGTCTCTCCAAATGCTTTAGCACCTACATCCGTTATAGCGTTAAATGCTAAATCTAGCGTAAGCAAAGTTTTCGTAGCTGGTTCTCCCACATCGAGTCTTTTGGCAATTCTGACGCAAATGGCATCATTTATACATAAGCGTCGTAGAGACAAATGCTTCAAATTACATACACGTTCTAATAAAAGATCATAAGACCCCTCTGGCACATAGCAATCTTCTATGAAGACTTCAGTAATGTTTGAGTGTGCTAACAATTTGCCTATTTCATAGAGTGCGGGTAATCGCAAGCCTCTTTTTCGTATTGTAATTTTTGATAACGAAGGATGAAATGGAACACATAGAGAAATGGCTATGATTAATTTCCTCGGTATTTCAACAGGTGATCCAATTACAGTTATTTCCACAAGACGTCCTTTAGTATCATACCAAGCATTTATATTAATAAAACTGTCAATAAATTTGTTAAAATTTACATTACTCTTTTGACTCATCGACTTGTAATCTTTTCCACCTATTTTATTACTACTGATGTGGTGTAAATGGGATTTGGATCTTAAACGAGGGCCAACGACGGTGGTTGAAATATAGTCATCTGAAAATATATCATTATAACCTTTGACCCATATATCTAAATAATTATTTGAAAGCCTAAGCTTTTAACCTACCTAATAACATGAAATCGAAGGCTCATTTTACTGCAAAATCTTGTTAACTACCTTAGGGAAATTATTAAGGATTTAATACTGTTACCACTCACCGTAAGTGTGAATTATTGGATCAAACAAAAATTCTGCATTCAAAGATTTCCTAAAAATTACTTGCCTCGTGTGGGCATCGAGCCAACTTAAAGATAAAAAAAGAACACCCCTACTTTTATAATGCTAATCTAAAGAATGGCCAAAACGAATAACTTTTAATGAATAGCATAGTATTTTAAAAGAAAGGAACAGCTTGGAATTAATAATTTTAGATAAATTAAAAACCATACATGGACCTGCCGTAGTCAATAAAGTGGGTATTTTTTGTAAATTAAAATTTTAAGAATAGAATTTTGAAACTGAGCATACAAAAGCTATTTTTAAGAATATACCTCTTCCCGCCATAAGTTCTGTTAAAAATGCAAATGCATTTTTTTAAATGAAGTAATGTAATATTATTAAAATTTATACCTATATATTTGCTGATGTCTCAGCAAATAAATAAAAAATCTATTCAAAATGGCTACCCTTTGGCTTTCATACTTTACGCACTGATTCCAAGAGAAATTTCGGCACTGCTTGCTTTGTCGTTTAGGTTAGGTTTGTGGTCACATGTTATTGCCTTTATTGCTATTTTACCTCGGAACATGACAAATAGTGATTCAAATTATGCATTATCCAACACACAAATACGTCGGTTATTATAATAATTATATTTTATTAAAAAATCGCCTTTTTTCAAATTTGACTAGGTACCTGTTTTAAGTATGATGATATACAGTCAAACCTGAATAAGCGAGAGTATAATCTCATTCTCGCTTATAGAGGTTTCTCACTAACCCAAGTTTCTCGCTGATGCAGGTACATGTGTAGCGTTTCTCTCTTATAGAGGTACGCAGCAATAACAAGACATAAATTCATGCACTATGTAAATTTATTTTATTTAGAACTTATTTACACTTAAAAAAATCTGTCAATTTCGTTTGGGTTTCGTGTTTTTGTATTTTTACTGTTTTTCTCTAACTCATAAATTTTGTCGAATCTACAACCGCCGCCTATTCAAAGTACTGATGGACCGTCTCCAACGCATTTAAAGCTAGCTTTATTAGAATTTTCTTAACAATGGTAAAAAGTTCCACGAAAGTTAAGAATGAGTTATAAAATAACAGAAGTTAAATTTGTCATTTGTTCCTCCTAAATAATATACTTCAATAAATGAAGCTCGACTGTCGCTTATTTATTATACTTATATAATATTACATATTGTGGCTCATTTATGAGTATTAAATTAATTTTATTATGTAAGTGATTTGTCTAATTCAAATCCCTATTACCTTGCAAGTTCCGAGTAACATATATTTCACAAGGTACTGCAAATTCTTCACAAATCCAGGGAATAAAAGCATCAAAGTCTAGAGGTTTTGGTGCAGCAGCCGCGGATTTTACCGACACTCTTTTAGGGTCTGTTAATTGTTTTGTTTCATTTTCTTGATTCATTTTATTTATTTAAGAAAACAGACAATTATTGTATTTTATATTAATATTGAAAAAAAAAAGAATAATTTTATAATTAATTTTTGAAAACGCCACTGCACTATGACGGACGCAGGAGCTATTGTCAAGTTTTGAGGGCAAACTCCATTCGGATTCTAATGAATATTTGTATTTTACCTATAATTGAATACTTTGCGGGCCTTTACCTACTACATATTTATTTGTTTGGTATATATTATTATTTTTTTGTCTTTTAATCTTTATGATTCCTTGATTTTGTCCCGTGAGCACATGCTCATGGGACAAAATCCATCTTTGATGGTTAGATATTTTATAAAAAATATTCTGTCGTGTTCCTTTGAGTCAAAGAATATAATATATTAAATTATCACCAAAATTCTATTTTAACAACTTGATAAAATATGAAAAAAATCATGGTTTCGTGGTATATTTCTTTAAGCATATGCTTTGTAATAATGAAAGTAATTTGTCATTACAAAATACATACAAACAATACAAATTTCCACTTTAATCTACTTCTTTCGTCTGTGCTATTATTAAGTAATATAATCTCTATAACGGTGTTTTAGTTATCTGTATTTATAATATTGTTTCTGGTCTGTGCCCTCTGATAAATCTTCAATGTTGATTCAGTTGATACTAATTCTTGATCATGCAGTTTATGAATTTGTATATTTTTATGCAATATTTATAACAAACATTCTACTTTTCGAATGAAACGCGCTTTAGTTTGAAAGTAGAAAAGGTCTTTATATGTGCAAATTGAAAAAAAATCAACAAAAATATTTCAGTGATGCTGGTGACATAAGTGAACTGCGTATCATGTAATTTTTTGTTTTCTATTTTATGCATTAGCTTCTATTTATGAATCAAGAAGATTTAGTAATGTAATTATGTTTAGTGCTCCGGCCTACTTACTAAAAAACCAATATGATTTTTTAATTATAAAATATAGAAAATTTAATGTCAAGGTTTACATTTACATGCTGTATATTTTATATAGCCCATAGAACCTTTTCTAGCTCAATAAAAAGTAAACTGTTGTGAGTAAATTGAAATAGCAAACTAGTTTTCAGGCTTATTTAAAAAATTTACAGAGTCAATTAAATATATATGATAATAATTGTGGTCTGCGTTCATAGAAATATAATTTCACACAATTTCTGCTGAGATTGATTGTTGCTATGTTTATTCAGTGAAAGTTTATGCATATTGAATATCAGTAGTGATGTGTTGAAGACTGCATATCATGTTAGTAATTACAAGAACTTGTACCGTTAAGTACAAATAAAGGTTTAAGTGAAACATACACATTAGGCATAATGAGAATTATTATTAATTTATCATAATATGCAAATAGAATTTCTATAATTTTCGTAATTATATAGTTTTTAATTATAAATTGTTGATATTAAAGAAAATTATATTTACTCTACTATTATTTTTGATTACATAGCATCATAATCATAACAATTTATATTTGTAAAAAAAATCTCTTATAGATGGTTTAAATGTGATGCATTATGAGTTGGCTCCGCAATTCATCAACAATGCTTGCCCGACAATTGTCACGAACATTAGACCCTCGCCATGACTATGAGCCCCAAGCATGCTATAACTCATTCTGTAAGCATTGGCAACAAGCTCATGAAATCATTTTGAAGTCTAAGGTATTTTTTTATTTAAGTTCTATTACATCATGTCATAAAAGAATTTGACATCCTTTATCATAATATTATTATTGAACAAAAAATGTGATATATTTTCTTACCTTACATAGCAAATTTACAATTAAAAATTCTGGTATACTAAAGATAAGATAAATCTCTATAATATTTAAAGTAACTTTTTTTTAAATTATATTGCTGAAACACAGAGCACTAATAACATGCAGATGATAGAAATGAATAACATAAATAACACATTATTATATAAATATATTTGATATTTTTACAGCCACAGCACTTACACGATGATGTATTAGGAGTTGTTAATCATTTAGAGCAACTGTCTACCCTTCTTGTATTAGAGGCCAGAGCAAGAGAAATCAGTAATACTCAAAATCCACAACCATGCTTTGAATATTTGCTTAGTGAGAATGTGTTGGATAAATTATATGAATGGACTATATCTACTGGAAAGTAAGCATTAGATCTCCATTGTTTAAAAATATTTCAAAGCTTTTATTGTTATTATTTTAAAAACATTAATTTATGTTACTTAGGTTAGTTTGTTTTAAAAAAATGTGTTAGAGTAGTTACGAGATCTGCCCAATTCTTTAGGTTAATTCATTCTTGACAATCTAACATAACATTAAATAGTCATTATAATCCCATATTTCCTCAACCTTTAGTAGTAGTTTATCAGAAGCTAGATTTCACAATAAAGTATATGTATGTAAATTAACTAAGGCAAGGCTTATCAGCATAACAATTTCCTGTGACTCATTTGTTTAATGAACTTACATGACCTCTACATAATATGTATATTATCAATAACTTCCTTGACCTAGTAAAATAATTATTCAACACATTTTATCAATGTTTTTCCAAAATCAATAAATTATTATATTAGTCTTCTTTTACCTAAAGTGATCTTTTATATGTTGAGTTAACAAGTAACAGTGCAATAGATTCATATGTAATTAATAACAGAGTAATATTTTTATTAGTTCTCAATGATAATTTATTATAAAGCAAATCATATTTTGGTCATGTCAGTGCATATAAGGTTAGTAAGTGAACATGAAAAATTTATAAGAATTGTAAAATATTAAAACTGTGGTATCTATGTACATATAAATCAGACAGTTTCATATTTTCTTTTGCCACTTTCAAACTATAAAGTGCATTAATATATTATCAGTATATTATCAAATGACTGATAAAATATAAATGAAGAGCAAAATTAATTTCTCAAGTGGATATTTTGCAGATTATATTGAATTATTAGGGTGAAGAGATAAAATGTGAAAAACCACTACCTCGTTTACTTTTATAATATTTATTTTCTCTTTAGGATGCAAATGGTAATAGATAAATTTAATGTAAGAAGAAACTACACAATGTTTTAACCATGAATAACTCTTTACACAATAACAATGAAACAAACAAACATTGCTGTTTGTATTTGCATTACATTAATGATTATTATAAACTCCTTTTTAATCTTAATAATTGATTTTTAAGTTTGTAATCTAATATTAATATCTTGGCTATTTTGTATTTTAGTGGTTTATTACATTTTTAATTTGTTCCCTTGGTTGTTTGTGGTATAACTTTGGGAAAAATGTACCACTTCCAGGTTATTAATATAGGCATTATTAATAGAGTTGTCAAGCTATAGACAGTAAAAAATTGATGCTCATTAAATTAGACCTGTGAATTCAATATAAATAATAATGTTTGTGGCGATTACAGATATGAAAATGCTTTAAGATTGGAACAACTGCGGCTCTTTGGGCATCTCATAAGTTTTTATGGATCACAAGTATGCAATATCATTTATTAAACTTGTTTATGATAACGATTATATTCTGCTTCATACTCCACAAATATTTCAAATTTATATGATAACTCTATGCATAAAGATATAAGGAGACATATTTAAATAATTTACTAACAAGCTGTGAATTCAAATTTATTTGCGCATCTACCTCATTATGAAAAGATTGTTTAACGATGTCATTCTTACTTTGACTGAGTATCCGAATAAAATAATGAGATATATTTTTGCTTGACTTTATTAATAATGGACCAAAAGTATTAATAATTATTCAATTGTAATGAAAAGGTTTATTAAAAACGAATTTCAGGTTATAGCAGCTGAACCATTTTTACGACCACTTCTGAAATTATTAAGCGGTTTCAGGGACCAATTGGCGCCGCCAAACCTAGAGAGTAAGTTATATATTTGCTTTATTAGTAATTTAAAAAAAATCAGCGGCGCTACAACCTCTTCAGGTCTTGGCCTCAGATTTCTGAATCTGATGCCTCTGATCATCATCATTTTTAAATCTAATAGGCAAGTGATCAGCCTCCAGTGCCTGACACGCGTCGTCGACTTTTTGGGTCTAAGACATGTCGGTTTCCTCACGATGTTTTCCTTCACCGTTCGAGCAAATGTTAAATGCGCACATAGAAAGTCCATTGATGCACAGCCCGGGATCGAACCTACGACCTCATGTATGAGAGTCGCACGCTGAAGCCACTAGGCCAACACTAACTAAACTAAAAGTATTTTATGAAGAGCAACCGTCTTGTGTTGTAAATATTGTTTTAATTTAAATTATGATTTTTTCGAATTTCTTTGCAGGTCAACTTGTAACGGTACTCAATCAGCTATGTATAACGTTGATGCAGAATCTGAAATTTGTCGATTTGTTCTTCTTAACTACGCACACGCAAAATGGATCGATCCCTGAGTAAGTTACCAACAGGCTGCCCACTGAAAAAAAGCGTACCAATTCTTAAAAGGCCGGCAACGTACTCGCGGGCCCTCTGGCATTAAGAGTGTCCATGGGCGGCGGTATCACTTAACATCAGATGAGCCTCCTGCCCGTTTGCCCCCTGTTCTATAAAAAAAAATCTTATTGTATAGTGTCGAGTTTTCTATTAAAAGATTACTGATATTATTTTGAAATAATTTTTAGCTGACAAATATTTATTTATAAGATGTATTGTAATGGAAAATTCAATATTTATATTTACTATAATTATTTTTGAGTGCGAGTCTTCTTCAGCCATCCTATTATTGCGGGCGTCGAGTACAAAAATGTATATGTAATGTCCTAGGCTTAAAAATATACTTTTATCTTATATTATTGCCAGTTATTCTCTTCCGTTCTACGCCCTTGATTTGAGAACTGGCAGTAAATATAAAATTAGAAGCATTTAATGTATATTTCTTTTGTGACGTCCATAAGTGTACATTATGTTACCTACATGAATAAATGATTTTATTTAATTATTATGAATGCATCAACATGTAGACGTAATTGTTTCCATTTATAAATGTAGTCACTCTGCAAGTATCGTTCCTGCTCCAATCCTGGCTTTCCATATCTAAGCCATTATTAGCCTACATTTCCTCTTTATCGGAAACTGTTATAGATTTTTTTTTTCACTATTTGGGTGTTGTAGTGATCGTTTCATTAAATTATCGATGATTAAATTGTTGTATTTCAATATTTTACAAAATAATATAGTTTGTATTAATGTAACCATAGCAGTCTTAGGAGCGCGACAAATGCATGTAAAAGTAGTTTTTTAATTTTGAGTTTATGTTGGTTAGTGTTAGGCTATCTATTATCTGATTGGGTAGACTATTTATCAGCCGCAGTAGCAAATACCGCAACGTTCTCTGGCCATATACGTTGTATGCTCTCGATGTACAGAGCGGAACTTGCGTTACCGCTCGAGTCTGTACGTAGTGCTCAATACTTTTTTTATGTCATTTAAAAAAAATGCTCGACTAGAAGACATTTATTTACTTTTTCTGTTATTGGCAGTATTTTTTAGTGTTTAAAAAGTCCTCTTTAGACCTTCCCTTGACTTGTGAACTGTTTGTAAATGTAAATTTACAATTACATAATTTCATTTTTTTTATGACGTTCATAAGTGTACATTTTTACCTATATGAATAAAGATATTTTTTATTTCATTTGATTTGATTAGATTTCGGAAAGTAAACTATCTTGAATAACTTTACTTTTTTTTGGATACTACAGAGCAAAAAGATCGGCGTTATGGGAACTAACATAACTTTTATTTGATACGCGTTTCGTTTATTTACAATATTATTTGTCATTTCTAAGTAAAACGTCGAATAGGTTATTTTGCACTTACACGGCTTTAACCTGAAATGCCACTACGATTCTCTTGACCTAACACTAATTATATATAATAGGTTGCAAACAAGTAGGCGACTCATCTGATGGTTGGTGACACCACCACCCACGTAAACTTACTACCAGATGAGTCGTGAGTGCGTTGCCGGTCTTTTAAATTCCTTAACTCTATTACTACATAAAATACATACGATAAGCATTCTGATAAACAACCTAGGTCTGGATATCCATAGTGGCTCCCCTCACACTTTAAAATCGATTTTTGTTTAGTTTTTTGTAATTGTTTATTTTTTGTTTTGTTTAATAATTGTTTCGATTGATATTTGTATGTGCTCTAATTGAATGTCATGTTTGCCTCTAAGTGCTTGTCACATTAGAGGCAAAAACAATTACGACGCGGTCTCTTCTTTGGCCCTAAGTCAAATTAGTTCGGAAATATAAGTTTTATTAGACAAGAGACAAACGGGCACTTAAAGTTAAGTGTTTACCGCCCTCATACTCACACATGGACACCCACAAAACCATGTGCGGCCTTTAAGATTGTGGTACAGTTTTCTTTCATGGCCCCTAAATCGTAACGGTTCGGAAATACTCGAAATGGCAGCAGGTTCTCTGCAGTGCGCGGCAAGAAGTGTCGCTGATACGCTCTCTGGAACGTTCATAAAATAAAAAAAAACAGCTTTAAATATCAGCTAAATTTAGTAAACATTTCAGGTTTATAATAGGCCAGTTGTTATTATCATCAGTGCACCGTGAAGGTTCTTGTGGCTCCGTTTCCCGCGATGCGTTCCTTCTTTGTGCAAAGATGTCCGCTCGTTCCGAACAACTGGCCGAATGTTTGCTCGCGGGCAATGCTTGTCCGATACTTGCTACTGGTGAGTTTATGAAACGATATTATTCAGTGATAGTTTCTTAAATAGTTATCCTTATCACTCTTGTGACATGTTGAATATGATGAAAGGAGATAAAATACTTTTACGTTATTAAAAATAAACATTTACTTTTAAATTTAATTTACGTTTTGTTACACGATGGAAAATTTTCATTCAGCATTTATATTATTTTCTCGTGAACTGCAAAATATTTACAATATGTACTATTGAATGTTTCCAGGTCTAAGTGGTCTGTATTCCCTTCTCCCTCGCACATTAAGCGAAGGCATCCTCCGTCTCACTCCAGATGACGTCAACAAAGTCCATAAGTTGACGTTGTTCATAGATTCATTGGAGTTTTGCAATGCTGTAGCACAGGTAAGATGATATTTATCATAAATAAATCCAATAAGTTTATTTAGTATTTTTTAAGATGAAGATAAAAAATTTGTTCTATTTAATTACTTAGTGTATAAAAATAAACAAATATGACGGTTCGAAGGATGTTCATCACTACATAGTATAAAACAAAGCCGCTTTCTCTGTCCCTTTGTATGCTTAAATCTTTGAAACTACGCAACGGATTTTGATGCGGTTTTTTTAATAGATAGAGTGATTCAAGAGGCAGGTTTATATGTATAATAACATCCATTAAATAGTAGAGAAGTACTGTTATTTTTGAGGTTTCTAATGTGATGTCGTAAATAATTACATTTTTTCCGCTTACATTGCAAACGCAGGCTAAACCGAAAGTTTTATCAAAATAATGTACTAAGTATTGTACACATTGAAAAAGTCAACAGAAAAGTTCGATGGTATATGTCTATCTCTTATGGATAACCCACAATAACTTTTTTTTGTCATTTACTTTTTACGACAAATAATGGTTAATTTTCGAAGCGATTTTAACCAATACAGCATTAATCCTTAACCAATTAAATACCTAGAATACATTGTTCATTTAATATAGATCTTTACAGCCAATTACAGCTTATTTAGCAGCGATCGAACGCGTATATTATCGGAACTTTCCAGCGACGGAAATAACAATACATAATAAAAACCTGCTTTTCATCAGCATTGCACCCGTGCAAAGCTGGGGCGGGTCACTAGTAAATAATAAAATGATTATGATGGTCTATTTCAATTAGGTCCATATTCCAAATTGTATCTCAAGTCACAATCTCGTCCTCGGAGTGTCAATATTTATACAGACAACAAAGTCTTGATAGCTCTTAAAACGTGAATAAATTATAAACCGTGTCGAATACGTGCCCTAATATTTAACAAAAATATATTTCTAGGTCGCTCACCCGTCGATACGAGCACAGCTCCTGGATTTGCTATTACAAGGTTTTCTTGTTCCTGTAATGGGTCCAGCGCTTTTGCAGGTATAACCTAATTTGTTCGTGATCTTTGGTCATATCACATACGCTTTTCATAATTCATAATTAATTTTTCTCTTACATTTTTACATTTGAATATTAGCACTAACAATATTGAGCGTAATTATTTTGTGTAATGCATGTTTTTATGTATCAGATTTATAATTGAACTGTCATTAAGCTTCATAGTTAAAATGTCTGAAATTAGCTTCAACAAAATGTTAAAATAATGGCAGATGTGAACAACAAAGCTATATTGTACTAATATAGCTTTGTGTGTATAATATTTCATCATAATACTCACACACACACCCTCACACCTTACACTCACACAACCAAGAAATTATTAGTACAGTAATCCCTACTATAACATGGAAGCGGAACTACCGCATTATAGAAAACGCGTTGTATTCTGGCATAACGCGTTTATATGTCCCTATATCAGAAGTCTTTTAAGTATGACATTTTATTTTAGCACGTTAATCTAATTTCAAAAGCATAGACACAGATGAGAATAAGCCTAGTAAACTAAAATAAACACGGCTGTCGGATGGCGACGTGTATCTCGTTCGTATATATTATTTATGAACGAAATATGTGCGTATAAATCATTCTAAACGTCACAGTACAGAAATAAAACCTGTGCAATCCCCTCGTTATATGGGGGAATACCCGTGTTATACAAGGTACTGAAATCGCGTAATATGAAAATGCGTTATAAAAGTACCGTTTCAAGGGTTTTACTGTACATTGTCTTGGTTGGTACATAATGTTCCCCGTGTATACAAAAAAACATACACTGGACTAACTGTTGTAATCCGTTTTGGGTATATTTTTCACTAAAAATTTTAATGTCGTTAATGGGCAGTCTCAAGCTCTTAAAGTGATATTCCGAAACGAGATTTCCTGTGATCTAATAAAAAATACGGAATTTCGATCGAAATCCATTCCATTTTGTACATACCAGAGTCACACTTAGCTAAGTCTCGATTCTGCATATAACTTAGGATATGAGTGACGATTGAGCCCTAAGGGCTATTTATGACTCCCATGTGTCAAAAATATATTGGATTTTAAAACGGGAGTAATAGTTCCTGCTAAGTTTTTACTCTGGACATAATGCTTATAGCATCTTTAATATACATCTATTTTACGTAATATTGTGTTGATTTTTTACGGTTGTCGCAAATATATGGAAATAAGGAAGCTTTCGTGGTAAGCGCGGGTTTGGTATGCTATTTTTTGAGACGGTTTAGTGACTGTGTGATTTTGTTTTTGTGCTTAACATAAACATTAGTAAAAAAGAAGAGTTAATTGACAAAAAGATTAAGGGTATTCACAATGTATAGATAAAGTACCAAACAGCTATACAACACATAAATTATTCGGATGAAAAAAGTTCCGAAAAAGAAACTTCGGGTTTCATGATCGCTATCTGACAGTCGTGAAACGCAACAATAGTTTTAATCTTACCAATAAGTAATTAATAGCTTATTTGGATCTTATCCGGACATTGTGAAACAGACGCTTATAAAAGTTTTTTTATATGGAAACAACTCATTCGTCTATTCGTTTAGAAATTCGCCAAAAATATTAAAACGTGTTCGTAATCAAGTCATCGTAACATGTTCAGTCATGACAGTTTCGACTGCAAGCTTATCCATACTGTCACGACAATGTTATTAAGTATTCGTAATTTTTTTTAATTTTTCGTCAAATTTGTACAGTCTTTTACACGCTTTCTGTTCGAATCATATGTTTTTGTATTATTATAGTTCCAAATACGTTCAGAGCTGCTCATGATTTCTATATAAAATATATTGTTACAAGTATATTATGTTAACTATTTCTTTTTCACCATTGTTTTGTGTTATTGTTTATTTTAAGGGTTTATAGTTTATACGCTTTATATTAATTTCATTTCTGTAATTTGGTCCTTCGAGTCGGAGTTTTCATTTATTAATTTGTCATTCTCACTTAGATTACACATTGCATGTTTGTTCTAACGTATGAATTTAACAAATTGGTTTCTTTTTGCTTTCTTAATTTGTTATGATACCAATTAATGTTGTAAACATTTCTTTTATTACATTTAAAAACCTCAATTTAAAAAAATTACAGGATATTTCTAGAGAATATTTATTGAAAGATTATCATGTTTTTTGTGGTGTTCGTACGTACAAATGCGTTCATGTCAATAAAAAACCCCATAATGTTCTTTAAAAATACATATATAATATACATTAAAGTTAACTTACACGTTTTTGTTATTAACATAAATAGTAGTAATCAATTAACCAGCCAAAAAATTTTAACATAGTGAATTAAGTATTTTCTCCTATATCTGTTTACCAACTACCGTCACTCAACCGTCATACCTGCGCCTGACACGAAATACTAACCGTACGACGATCGTAGACGAAAGGGGAAACGTTGCAGACTGGGGCCATCGAACAAGCGGCGGCTACGGCGTACTTTGAGCTACTGATTCGCTGTATAACGCCAGAGGGACTTATGAGGGTAGTTCTACATTTTCTCTTCACCTATGAATATGATGGAGTGAAGATGATCGATGTTCTTCTGGCTCGGCTTGAAAGCAGCTCGCAGGTGAGACAAATTTATTTAATTTATAATTCCTAATACTGAAAAGGACGGAAATGTGAGTTTTATATTTTTTTCTAAAGATTAGAAGTATTGTTGAATTGAGAATTAATGAACATTTACGATCACTATCAATCAAATAAATTGTGAGCCGACACGGGCTACATGGCAGATGTGAAAGATCGATATTATTTTGTACAAGTAATATGCTACATGAACAGATTACTACGGAATATTATATAACGAAAAAACTAAAATTTGCTCAAAAACTATGCTAAGTTAAAAAAGTACTTCCGAAGCTATTCGACTAAGTCCTGCAAGAAAAGAGCCTACCGATTCTTAAAAGGTTGGGAACGCACTGGCGAATTTTCTAATGTGAGTGTCCATTTTCAGCGGTATCACCGGCCTTTTGCTTCTGCCCGTTTGCTCACTGTCTTATGTTTTTTTAATATACATATATTTCAATTTACGACAACTCAAATGCAGTGGCGACGCAATACGCCAACATACATGTTTGACATCATAATAAATAAATAATATTTGAAAATATATTTTTCAGCTGTCCTTAGTAACACTCTCCCTTATGGAGACCTTAATTGATCTAAATTGTGAGGACGTTATGATCGAGCTGGTATTCAAGTACCTTATAAGTGGGCATCACATGGTCTTACCGCATAAGCACAAATTATCGGATCCCGAAATGTACAGGCTGGCATCTCAGGCCTTCTTGGAGTTAAGCCCGAAATGCTGTCAGAGGCCATTAGAAACGACAAAAGCTTGGGTCGAAGAGATGGCGGCCAGTGGAAGGAAGGTTCTGGAACTTAGTAGTACTGACAGTAGGAGAGTGAATGGAGTACATGGAGATATTGCTATGAATGATCTAGTCCAGGATATCAATTTTGATTATGGGGTAAAGTGTATATCTTACGACAACCGAATATTTTGTAACAATTTTTCTCTATTATTTCATATTTAACTTTTTTTGTTTACTTGAAAGTCAAATCCAGGACTCTCCAACTTAAATAAATCTAAATCTCTATCTAAAAACAGTAGAATTTTTCGATTATTTTACCTCTACTTATTATTAAAAACTTATCTTTAATCACGGTATTTATCTAGCCGATAGAAGAACATTATTTAAAAAAGTTATTACAAACTTTTCAGAACCCGAACGAAACCCTAATCGGCAACTATCATGCATACCTTTGCGATAGTCGCTTTGAGATAGTTACGCGATCCATTGCGTGCGCGCACTGGTCCTCGAAATACAATACAATTACTCCCAAAAGAGAACCGAACAACAACACGAACATCAAAGAAACAGACCATACGATAGATAGTCTAGTTTCAATTTGCACAAGTGGGTATGACACTTTTAAAACGTCAGAAAAAAGTGACACATCCGAAAAAGAAAACAGTCTGAATTCCTTGACAGAGGAAAAAGAAGGAAAGGAATGTTTGGAGGGAAAGCAACAAGCTATTGATGACAAGGAAAATGTTAGTTTGAACTCCTTTGGGGAAACTAGCGGGTATAATACCTTTTTAAAGGTGGATTGTGATGAGGGATTTGCTGAGGATTCGTTTAGGAAGAGTTTTGAAAAAGAACTCGAAGAGTTCAGCGAGGGTGATGTGCCCGTGGGAAGTTGGAGGGTCAGCACTGATAGTATAATTGGTATGTCACATTTTTTTTAAATAACCTTCTTGTTTATATACAGCGTCGACACAGCTTGCTGAAAATATAATCAAAATTAAGTTAATTTTACTAACCCATAACCAACTTGCTAATTCCTCAGTAGTTACTCGCTTTATTCTATGGCTAAGGATAAAGCTAGAATGTGGTTCAAACTTAAATGTCGTTTTAAGTCAACCAAATTTTCTGTACGAAGTTTGACATATTTGACAGCTCAAGACGAAATTGTCACTTGAGATACGAATTAGAATCTAGATTAACTCAATTAAATTATTTTCGTTTCACACTCTGTTGTTAAGATTTGATTGGTTATGGTTTATGCTAAATCATGCTTTCGGTCGGCTTTCACCTTTATCAGAGCCATTGTTATCACCGTCAAATGCGCGTGCGCCTGGCATGGTACGGAATCCCTACAGCCGTCTACTTCCTCTTAGTATTAATCTTGTTTCAGGTCCGTTATTAAGCAGTCTCCTTAGGAAAACGTCGCGTTGTTTAGAATCGGATGTTACCAGCAACTGCCACGTCACGAGCATCATCTGTAAACTGTGCTCATTTCCATCGGCCCTACTGGTGGCAGTTGTACTGTGCCCCACTTTGACTCCTAATGTACCGTCGTTGTATCAGGTAAGGCTATTTGCAACACAAAGTTTTTCACGGAGAGATTCTAGAGCATTTCATTCTTACTTGATTTCTCATAAAATGAAAGAAAATGCTTTTTAGGGCCAATTGTTCATCTATTTATTAATTAAAAATATATAAAAGAGGTAAGGTAAAATTTGTTTTAATTATCAGTAGAGCATATCTATCTTAGCCCAATATATCTATAATCCATGTTCTCATTATTTCAAATTATTGATCCCGTATTTTAGTTTTGTGAAAACAATAGTTTTGAGTTAATTTAAGACTTAGGATATGAAACACATTATGATATTTGAATTACAACTAACACTACGTATTCATAAAAATAAAATATCATCATCGTATACCACTTCGTACGCTTTGCTGAGTACACTCTGATCTCAGCAGTATTCCATTGAGGTACAACATCTGCAGCTGTACAAAGCTGAAGTACGACATCATATGGAATACTGCTTACATTTCTGGGCCAGTGCTCCCAAAACCCACCTTCTTTTTGACCAAATTCATATGTCGAGTTATCAATCTCCAACGTAATACCGATCGGCTTGATTCTCTCTTTACGCAGAGATATTGCGTCTGTATGCGTATTCTACTAAGTGCCTGGTTTCCACAACGTTCGAACCGTGTAAAAGCAAAATTTTATCAGCACCTTAATTTGCTCACAAGACATTTTCTTTTTCAAACCAGCCAACTAGTCTTCCCTGTGAGATACGCTACGTACCCACACATTAAAAGCCCTTTTTGGGCATCCCGTAGGCAAGCGTAAGAAAGCGAAAAGCAGAAATCAAGGCGGCAATTGTGGTACAAAATTCGATCAATTGTGTATTTTTTTTTATAACGTCATAGATTTTGAATAAACTCCGCGAGGAAGTGGATATAGCGTTAGACGGCATTGAGAAGGTAGAAGAATTGGTGGATCGAGCGAGAGTCTTCCTCATACAACGGGAGCTAACTTTAGTTCGCCGAGCGCTTACCAACGACGACAGTGAGTATGAAGAAGCTTTGCCCTCCGGTTTTACGGTTTAATTCAGTCGATAAATGAATTATCCCAAAACTATCAATTCTAACAATTACCTTTATAATTTTAGACATACATACTTTTTTAATTCATGCATAAGCATTAACTGACAAGAGTTTAAAAACCATATCATATTTAGTGACTATGGACCTTATACAAATCGTTGATATTACTTCTGTTAAATGCTTCTCCTTGAGCGGCTGATGAAAAGATGATTTTTTTACAATTTAATGATTATTTACAAATTATTCTATTCCATTAAAGTAGTTTTATTAAAATAAAAGTTTCTTTTGACACACTGTCAAATAGCCTATTACACAATACCCACACACTAAAACATTCAACCTTATTATTAAAACATAGTTTTTATAACTTTATTGGTTGTTTTCCTCATATTTCATATTTTTGATGTGAATAAGAATTCTATTTAGAAATTAATATCGCGTTACATTTTCAAAATATATAGTTATTATAAAACTAAATTATTCATGCAGTTATAATCGTATCTACAAATGTAGTAGTTACAAAATAAATACATTTTATAGATGATTATATTTTTGCATTATAATATTTTAGGAAAAGCGCGAAATCCGAATCCTCAACAAGACAGTTCTTTTCGTAGAAGCGAATCAAAAAGACGCAGCTTCTCATCTAGTCTTAGCAATATGTTCTCCAGGAAGGCTCCATGTAAGTGTTTTTTTAAACTTTATAGTGTACAAAACTCTTAAAATTAATTAATTTGTGAAGCCAATGTATAACAAATACAATAATTCCTGTTATAACACGTTAGATTAGTTCCGCGTTATGCTCGCATAACGCATTATAATGCGTTATATAAAAATGATTCAAGATTAACATTTCTCATTAACAAGGATTTCAATCGAACTTTAAGAAAATTAAGAACGCAATATATGTTTCAAATTCAAATCATTATAAATTAAATTCGCGTATATAGGGAAATCGCCGGAAAATTGTATAGGGGAAAAAACTGAAATCACGTTATGTGAAAATGCGTTATTAGAGTAATATATCTTGATTTTTATCACATCTTGGTTTTCGTTATTAAACTTTAGTATCTTCCTAACTTAATTGAAAAAATTATGTAGCCTCCAGCTGTGTAATGTAGGATTCTAATGGAGAAAAAGTTTTCAAATCAGTAGTAATAATATTAGTGTAAATGAATTCACTTCAATAAAACGTAGAATTTTTAGTATTTAATAAACCGTTGTAAACCGCAATTATATTAAAAATATGTTATTTACTATCTAAATTAACCACTAGATGTTGAGTTTATAATATAATACTCATTAATTGCCAGCATCTCCGTCACCACAAATCCAGCCACCCGTGCCACAGCTACCTTTCACCCAAGAGTCATACTGGAATAAATCAGCCATTCACCGCTGTATATTAAACGCAGTCATCCTCGACGAATGGCTCAAAGAATTATCAGCCTTGTGCCAGGAACAGGCGCTCAGATTATCCGCTGAAAGTTACGAACACGAAAACTATATACGAATATTAACTTTATGACTACGGGCGAAGGCCTCACAGGGCACAGTTAAGAAAAAAGTTGTCTTCTTCGAACCTAACTTGGAGACACAAGTGTAAATTTGAATAATTTATTAAATGGTTTTCGAAATGTGAGGTTAAGGTTCGAACAGTTTTGATACTTGTGTGCATTTTTGTGTTCTAGAACAAATTATAATGAATCACAAAATGTATGGAGATGTGAGTATAGTCAAATTAGTGTATTTTTTAAGGGTTATTTTTTTTATTGAAATTACGTCATTACTTTTAGTTGTGTATGTTTCATGCATTGGTCAATCTTTCATATTATTTAATAATGCAATGGACATTCTAAATCACATATTATAAACATTTTATTGGTTGTTTTAAAACTAAGCTAACTTAAGATTTTAAATATATATTCAAGTTGCCTTGTAGTATTGTAATTGTTAATAAGTAATTGGTATAAAAAGCTATTATAGTCCTGTTGTGACGTAAAATTAATAGAAAAACTCATAATACGTACGTCTAGCCTCATTCGTAACTACAGCTCATTCTATAATCTATTTCAGTCATATATATATTATTTTTTATTTTATTTTTTTTTATATATTTTTTTTATTAATTTTATTTAAAACATATTTTCAGCAAAAATGTTGACACTTGTGCTAATTGTAAAGGCATTACAAGGACTATAATGTCTTAATAAGCGTCGTTTAATAATATTACTTTTAAATAAATAACTTTTCAGATAAATTTTCTGACATATTTATGAAGTAGGGCATTATTTATGTTGAAGTGACGTTCAATATAAAATTCATCGTTTTATTTACTAATTGTGTTGATCCACATGTATAATTGAATTGGCATGTATGCCATCTACTTAATTCTAAGTACCTAATAGTTTTAAGAAAAAAATAATCGATAATAATCAACGAGAATGCCATGATTGTAATTTTGAACTGTGATGTTGTAATGTTCAAAAATTGGAATAATTTATTGTAAATTTTAATACTTATTTTCTAACGTAGATCGTATCTCAGTGATTTTTAGTGCATTAACTAACAGTAATTTTTAGGAAGTTTACATTTATAAGAAATATTTTTAACAATTATTTGTATTTAGTTTAGAGGAATGTTGAATCAACAATTTCAGATGTTCTAAATTTGAAAATATTATTTTTTACTAATGGCCTAATTCATTGAATTTTAAATCTGCGTGTCTTATTATTTTGGTGGTTACGGTATTTTATATGCAAGAGTTTTATTCACTATGCAACCTTATAACATATTAATTTATTGATAATTACACAATCTAAATATTTTGTTATTTCACTGCAATGAATTGCATTATTTCAATAATATAATCACAGCCATAGTTCTATCATAAATAAAAAAACTCAATTTTTGATTTTATTGACATTTTTAATAAACGATTAAATTTAGAATAATTTCGCTCAAAATCTAAAATCGTCCTTTTCCGTCCAAGGATGTATATATATGGCACAAATATATTCTTTATACATTTCTTTTATTGTTTTATATATTATAAGTGCAGATGTAGTTTGTAAAATATAATGTATGTAATAAACTACAATGGCCGCTATACATTTCAGAATTTTCTATATTCAAAATTCAAATTACAAGCTTCATAGCTATTAAGTCTTTAACCTTTATCACACTTGGCTAATAAAACCAGGAAATGTTATTTATTTTTTAGAGAATGAGCCAAACTGTACAAACCTGTCAATTAATTACGTAAACATGTAATTTAAATTTTGGGTTAGACAACGGAAGCTAATAATATATAATAGATTATTTGAAATATTTTGTTTTTAGGAGAACACTAAACAAGCATTTGTAGTCTATGCTCATATCACAGATGATAATCTGTATAAATGCGCTTTTATGTTTAGCGGCTATTGATAATGGTATTTAAATTCAATTTGTGTGCAATAATCTGTTATGATATTATAATATGCACTTATTACAAAATTTTATTAAAAGTATCTTAAAATATTAATTAACAGGTCACATAAATAATGTTGATTAAAAATATCACATGTATATTAAATTAATTTACCTTGCCATTTGAAATTGCGTATCACATATTAATGTTGTTTCAATCAAATATTAATGTAGCATTTTAACCTTCAACTTTTAAATTTAAATAAAAAAAATCCGTTTAATAATAAATTTAAAATCCGTTTATTTTGGACAATTATTAGCATACAATTATGTGACATTACAAAGATTTATTAAACATTTTAATGCACAATGAAGAAATTTTAAATTTTTTATACATAGATTATTATTTATTAATAAAATAAAAGAGCAATTCAGTGTTTTATTTAATCAATAAAGTTGACATTATAATACATTTAAAAAAAACAAGTTTAGTTTTATTTTTCTTTCTATTATATTCAATTTTTATGGTATATAACGTAGTAGACCATTTGTGAAATGGTAATTAAATAGACAGCGGCCATTTCACTAAAACTGGACTTGACACACAACGCAACTGAACTTAGGAGCGTTAAGGGATGCTTTTCTTTATGGTTAGTTGGTTGTGTTCAAATAAAACTCCCTAATCTTTTGTAGAGAAGAGGTAATGATGTATCTTTATTTTCCTAACCATGTACTTACATTTATACAAAAAATGATCTAAGTAATAACATGCGTAGGTGTTGCCAATACGCGCAGGGTGTGTCAGCGAAAGCGTTAGCGCTATATTGCTTGTGGCTCCAATAATTATAGTAGCCATAAAAAATAGATTAGGGTTGAAAACCGCCTTCCCTGGGGAAGGCAAGGGCTTTTACTGCGTACTTCGCTCACTCCAGTGTGCTTCCGTCCTGCCTAGGGCATCGAAACCCGGTTCAATTCTGAAAACCCGGGTTTTCGGGTTAAGAGTTATCAAAACCCGGGTAGATCGGTTTTTTCGAGCATTTCGATCTTTTTATTGCATTTTTTTTTAAATACACTAATCTGCGTTTAAATATCGATATTTCCTGATGGACAAGTTGATCCAGTGTCAGGAGCTGAATTATCAGTAGCAACAGCTTGACTTGACTTAACTGTCTGTTTAGTTCCTCTTCATTTGTCAAAGTAGATAGCAGAATGTTAATTTCTCGCAGTTTGGTTTAGCGCTGGCAAACTTTCAGGAGGTTTATTTTGTGTTTTGGTTGTGCGTTTAATCATGTTAACAATTTCGTTTAGCATTTCATCTCCTGTAGGCCGATAAAAACCAGTTTTATCGTCATTTTGAACGTTGAACGTTTTAATAACATCCAATATTTTATGGATTTCATCTATATTTCTCCAGTCATCATCAGTAACTGCAATGTCTGTTTTTAAATCAATCAAAGCTTTTGTAATAGATATTTTCAATTTCAGAAACCGACCTAACATGGCAGAAATGCTACTCCAGCGCGTTTTCCCATCTAACAGCAGAAGTACTCCTGTCCAAAATCAGCTCTGACATGTTTTTGAAGGAAGTCATCGTTTTTTGTCCGAGAGTTTTTTAAAATTTTTACCACTTTTCGTACTTTAGATAGCAATGTATCTAAAAGACTGTGAAATGAAGGGCTCCATAAACGAGGATTAAATATTAAATTCAACGCCATCCTCGTCATTGTCTGTAGAATTCGTGTCGTCGTTAAATTCAACAGTTTGCAGTCTTTGAGCCAATACCGATAAAGGCAAATCTTCATACTCGTCAACGTTGCCAGCCAGCATTGCGTTTGTACATTACGTCCACAATTGCCAGCTGAATGGCATGAGCGACGCATAGCTAATGGTATGACTTAAGGGACTTCCCTAATGCAACCATTAGGCTGCAACCGTCTGTGGTTTGACGGCGATGTCATTTGTTAGAGATACCCCATATTCGTCCAACTTGGCCTCAATCAATTGTAAGCATGAGGCTGCATTCATGGACCCGTGAATGCGTATGAGACCTAGATTTGGAAAACTGCTATACCTTGCAAAATTTGGTGAATGTAAAGTGATCCCTATATATCTTCTATTTTTTATGAATGTCCATTCATCGAATGATATCGAAAACTTCATTTCATCTGACAGTATAATTTTTATCTCGTTGATTATTTCTAGCTTCCTTTTATCAAAGTTTTTGAGAATTATGTTGCGAACGGTATCAGCAGTAGTTGGTAATTTGTTGCTGGTCTTTTAAAAAAGTACGTTAAATCTTGTGATTTTGAGAACGTTCTAAGAGAAGTTCCATCAACTGCAGCCATACTAGACACCATAACCATACAGCAGCATACTTGGGTTGGCATCAGTCTCAAATGGCGCCGGTATTCATCACGATACACCCTCCCTCTCCACTGCTTCACACTTCACCCCTCTCATGTCCTGAGGTGGACGCGGATTTAACTTGCATGTCTTGTTTATGGGTAGGAACGTAGCAAGGAAGCTACTTTTTACGTTATAGGTAACTAATAATTTATCAAAGCGAATTTTTATTCAATTTACTTATTATTGCATTCGAAGTGGCTTAAACTTAATAAACAACAAAAACAAAAGTTAAAAAAAAAACCCGAAAAACCCGAGTTTTAAAAAAGAAACCCGGTTTTTTTTGTAATCCTCAGAACCGGGAAATCCCGGGTTTTTACGGCCCGGGTAAACCCGGGCTCGATGCCCTAGTCCTGCCCTTCAGGTTGTTTGCTATTGTGATTGGATCATCCGGATCCGTTAGTACGTGTCGGGGCCTCCTGCGAGCCTTTTTAGTCGGGAAGGGGTAGTAATAGATGCTTTTATCAGTGAGTTTGGAATTATTGTTATACTGCACTAAACCATTAATTTAGCGCACACAGAGTAGCAAGACAGTCGGTTAAGACTACGATCCGTGCACCTCGACTCATCCATAGACAATGCGTTTTGTTTTTTTCAAAGGAATATTAGCTAATACAGACAATATTAATTATATTGAGGCGATGAGTGATGACTTCTTTCTTTACGAATTATAGTAACTAGTACAATGCCCACAGAGTATATTTCAATATGTAATTACACTGGATAACTTTAAAAAAATTAACTGAAAGGCTTGTATCCAATTCAATTTCGTTTATGACATTAAAAAATATATCAGTCATCCCTGGTAAAGGAATGAAGTATTATTTTACCTATTAAAGCAAATAAACAAACTAAATGAATTAAAATGTAGTATTTTTATATGATATTTAAACATTGGTTTATAAAAAAGTGATTTGCGTTTTTATTAAAAAAATATTGTATTTTGACTAGCTGTAAAAAATATGAAAATATTGTGCTGACTAATATTTGTTACGTATTATCATTTACAAATAAAGCACTATGGCATCCTTTTTAAATCATAGAAATGATAGTTCCGTTTATATAGAAGAAGCTATCACCAAGGATAACGTAACGTATTATAAAATTATTGTTAAAGTCGGTTTTGTGCAGTGGGACGTATGGCATCGCTACAGTGATTTTGTAGAACTTCACGACAAACTCGTCCGCGATTATGGCATTGAACGGGATTTACTTCCGCCTAAGAAGGTCATTCGGAACAAAACACCAAAATTTATTGAACACAGACGAGAAGGACTCGATGAGTATCTCAAAAACATATTTAACTTTTTGAATTTGACCATGCCTTCAGAATTTGCTCATTTCCTGGACTTCCATTTATATGATATATTCTTTTTGTTACAAGATTTAGCAAAGAAACTATTTTTAGAAGGTGACAAAATGTTACAGAATGAGAAATCTCATAAATTCACACCATTAGAGGTTAGTTGAATATTAGTATGTGTATATATACCAGAATACTCATATTAAAAAAATTATATCTTTGAAATAGTGAACACATTAGATTAATTTATTGTGCCTTAACTTCATATCATTATGTACTTACAATTACTTGTCATGGATAAAATTTAAATATTCTTTAATTTATACCTCTTATATATAAAATTAGAAGATTCATATGATATGATGTATAAATTGTAACTGTTTAACTTATACATACACCATGTATTCTTTATATAAATTAAAATCACTGTGTTTTATATATATTAAATTAAAAATGTTACTTTATGTATTTTTCATGTATAGCTAAACAAACAAAAATGGCAAGGCAAACATTTTCTGCATAGACTATATAATGCTCCTTTTCTTTTTTTCAGCTCCATGCTATCAGTGAAAGATTTAAAATAGCTTGTCCACCAACAGAGAAACTGGATCAAATGTATGACTTTAGTCATATTTTGGACTTTTGTTCCCAAATAACATCATTGAGTATAGAGGGTAGTTATCAAACTCTTGGCACCAGTAATATTGTGCCAAATGATTTAAAGTTTGATCTTATACCCTTTAAGTCTTTGATGGATTTAAAAATTCTTGGTGTGCCTATGGCCTGTATACAAAGTGTTGGTTAGTATTTTTAGAGTTTTGATCATTAATGGCAGTTATGGTTTCATATTTTACTACAATACTATATTTGTTCATAATAATAATAGTAATAAAAGCCTTTTATTCTGAAATAGTATGTATTTAAAAAATAGCCAATCTTAAGGGATGGAATAATTACTATATATTCAAATTATATAATTGTTTTGGGTTACTGAGACACAGGGCTGAGAGATGTACATAATATATAGATATATAAATATATCTACAAAGTGTTTATATGAGACTAAAATTGTACTACATATTTTATTTTCAGGTAGCTTACGAGCATCATTGTGTACATTATCAGTATTGACTGCTACAGTTGTATCTCTTAATGAATTTCTATTAGTGGATGTTCTACATAAGGACCCATCAAGTATTACAGATTCTATGGTTGGTTAATAATCAAATATATATTATAATAAAAAAACGACTTTTAAACAAAGTATAAAGAAATAATTAATTTTTCATACAACTAAAAATGGTTTTAAGATTGGTGAAGTAAATGAAACAAAAAGTATTTAATAGAATTATTTGTAGTGTTATCACTGCAACAATTCAACACCGTTATCACAATGCTTAATGTGTCAAGCCAACATATGCTAGATAGTTCAATGCTGTGGCCTTTCATTTAATATACTGATTATTAGATTTAGGTTATGGTCTCTTTAGCATCAAAACACGAAATATATGTCTTGCAAATTCTTTATTCACTCTATTGAAACTGCATCATATGCAACAAATACACATATTTAAACAGCCAAAATCGGTTATAATGACATTGTAGGGACTACCTATATTTTGTCTTAAAAACTGATAGTTGTAACAGCCAATCTCATTATTATTAAGAACCTAAGACAATAGAATTCAGCCAGGGCCTTTAATTTTTGTCAATATAACTGGTATGTTGAAACATGTTGTACATCGTTTTGACTTAACATACATACATATTTTTCTAATGTCATGGATCTAAAAGTGATGCCGCTACAGCCCCTGATCTTTTTTACTTGTAACCTTAATCAGCAAGTTGGTGGTGAGGTTTCATATAAATCATAAATTATTATGAAACCTCCAAGATCAAATTACAAAAAATATGCACAATATTGTATGTTGTGGTTATCAGTATGTTTTCAAAGAGATTTATCAGATTTAATTCACTAATATATATATAATATAAACATTTTACTTGAATCATTTTCTTGACAATCACTTATTCTATTTTCAGATATGGAAAAAATTGACAATCATTAATTTCTCGAGCAACAACATAAACAAAATTGACTGGGCTATCCGCCTGGTACCAAAGTTGCAACATCTCAACCTATCATCAAACAAGTTGACAGAACTGTGTGATATATCTTGCCTCCATGATCTCCAAGTATTAAATTTATCAATGAATAATTTCAGTACTTGTGATAATTGGCATGCTAAAATTGGTAATATTGTTAAAATTGATTTGTCACAGAATAAGGTTCAATCATTGCAGGGTTTTTCTAGATTGTATTCATTGGAAAGTTTAGATTTAAGCTGTAATGTAATCACAGATGTTGAAGAGGTCCAGCATATATGCAAATTGCCTTGTTTAGAATATTTATGGTTGACAGCTAATCCTGTGGCCACAACCATAGATTATAGAGTGAAGGTCATAGAGCAATTTAATGCGAGAATGTCAGAGCTTTGCTTAGATAATGAAAAAGCGTCCGAAAAAGAATTGGATACCGCAAGAGTTTTGCAAGCATTAAGAGTAGTAAAGGAGGGTAAAACTCCAAGTTTCTTGCAAAATAATCATACAAGTCATAGTTTTCATAGAAGTTGACAATTTATGTTTTTATTAGTTAATTGTAATAAAAACATAAATTATGTTAACATGTAGTATTTGATACTTTATGTATTGTGATTTGTTTGTATTTAGAAAAGCATTCTTTTTTTTTAATATTTTTTTTATTTTTATTTGCATAGCATAATGCAATTATTGTTAAAAATATACATAATTTCTGTGTAAAGACTTCTATTTAAGCTCTAAAAGTTTATATTGTAGAATCTGAAAATACTAAGATGTTATCCATCAAGAGATTACGCCACTTGATTTTTCAGATCAACAATGAATTATAATATAGTTTTCTCTAAGTTTCTCAAAGACAAACAAGTTTGTCTAAAATTTGAGATCTTCTTTAGGTAAAACTACGTAAAACGGTGGCGATGGATATAGCGGGCGTAAATAAGAAAAATCATGACCCAATGTATCTGTTTAAGACAATTTTATAAACTTATAACAAACATATTAACTTGTGATACAAGGCAACTTCTTCTTGTCCTATATTCAGTTTAATCTAATTAGATTATAATTATAACACTTTAGTTACTAATGTTGACTAATATTATAGATAACATTTGATTTGGATAAATATCCTTTTTTTGACTGGTTTTGTGAAACAAAAACCTGTCGCAAATCATAGTGATTATATATTTTATTGTTTAAGTTATGTTATAAACAGCAAATGTATATTAGTTATGGTTAAAAATCCTATAAATACTAATAAGAATCCGGTGGATATTAAGCAAATAAGATTTTACGTGTTTATTAGAGGTACGCCAGTCTGTAGACACCATTATTAATTAAGTAATCAGAAAAAAGGCCCTTTTTTTTAAGAACTGTATTATTTTTAGTAAACAAAACAAGTTTACAGTGGTTTAGGTACATTTAGTTTGAAATTTACTAAAAACAGGGTTATGTTAAACAGAAACCTTTTTTGACCAGTCGCCAGTGTTTGAGTTTGCACCAAATGGTGAGAGCTATCGTTTTTTAATAGTATTATACTTGTGATTTTATTGTAAAACATGATATGCGTTTTAATAAATATATTTACGTTATAGATTTGTTTTAATAGATTCAAATTGTTTTAATTTAATAACTATCCGCATTGTCGTATCTAAATGTATGCGCGGGAACTCCTCGACTGCCAGTATTCTTTATCGTAAAGATGGCGCCTGCGAACGGTTCGATGACGTCTTTTTCTCGTCCCGTGGTGACATAAAGTTCGTCTAAATCAGGGCCTCCCCAACAAATAGAGGTTGTTCGTACACCCGGCAGCTTGTACCCATATATAACTTGTCTTGCCTCTGGGTCTATGTGCAGTATCTGGAAGAAAAATGAGTGATGAAATCGCCGTGTTTAGGTTCTCTCAACAAAACTAACGTTTCATTTACAACGTCGCTGCCTTTAAAACTAGTAAATATAAAAAATATATATGTAATATAAATAAATATTAGTAAAAAAAAATTAAAGTGCATTAAATTCAAATCTAGTCTCAAGATCGAATTAAAACTTTGCCCTCAAGACAATTTTTTTTACCGATTTCAAAATACAATTGTGGAAATACTTACAGTTCCTCCAAACATAAGAGCGACCCACAAGTGTCCATCACTATCAATTGTCAAGCCATCCGGTATTGCCTCATCATATCCATAGGTTGTTATGTCCAAAATTGTTCGTCTGCCACCTTTTATGCGCAATAATATAAGTAGTGCCAAACTTTTTTTAAGCATGGACGAATTATCAGACGAAATTTGATTACGTTAGGGCTAATGAGAATTATCAATTGACAATCTTTATAGACTATGTATACCGATTACCGAAGTGCTCTGATAGTAACGCTTATAAATTGTACCTATTGGAGGTGTATCTGAGCATTGGCACTGAGCACATGGTAGCGGAAGAAGTTTTATACTACTTCCCTGTTATGTATACGAAGAATGGTGAAATCCCCATATATCGATGGTTCTGCGCCCCGTTAATTGTTAACCAAGAAACTTGAAAATAACATTCTAATATTGTAATAGCCTTAAAGGGTATTAAGGGCATCCTCTGATGTGATAATTTGGCTCCATAAATTTAAGATCGAAGTAATATTATGTATAATATATGAAAGTGTTCTTTTTTCTTTCGATTAATTTTTTAACTGTTTTTTTTTCAAGGAATTTAACGAAATTTGAATTGTGGTGTAGTTGTGGCTTTATGGTGTTTTTTGTCAATATTTTTGTGTGAGTAATAATTTTTATTTATAGTTAATAAGGATTTAACTATAAATAATTATATCCTTGTTAAAAATTAATTTGTACAATAATAAGGTACACCTTTACAATTAATTAGAACCGATGATCTTGTTAATAATTATTAAATCTGAACCAACTTACTAATTTCCCCTCTCTGCGCGTCATAATCAAACGCCTCGATCTTTTGAGTAGCCGAATCGACATAGTACATAATAGTATTATTCAATGAAAATGCCAATCCGTTAGATATAGAAACCGGGCGGAGGACAACGCGTGGTTCGACGTAACCCTCTTGATCCGGTTCAAAACTATATAAAGTTGCCTTGTCGGGTTGTACGTCATCACCTATTTGTGGGCCTTTAGTACCTGATGAGGGAAAAATAAAGCGTAGGTATAACGATTATTCACTGGCTTTGTCAGTGTTTTTTGTATAGATGTTATAACACTTGGCCGTAAATCCTACGTTAAAGGAAAACCGACATATCAGAGATCGGACAAAGGCTCATTACCATTGGGTTGTTTGTGCAAAGAAAGTAAATTAAATAAAAATGTCTTCATCTTAGTTTTGGTAGTCCAATTACCAAAAAATTAAGAATTTTTCCTTTTAATTTTCTTCACGTGTTTGCTCTGTCGTTCACTTTGATTATAACTTACTTCCTTTTATTTTCAGGATAATAATCAAGGAGTATAAATTTGGTTAGAATCCCGTTCTAACCAAATTTATACTCCTTGATTATTATCGTACAGAAAAAATATTAGGTTAAGGGACACAGTAACTTGCTACCCCCTTCTTCCATTTAGTGCACGAAAACAAGAAGTAAAGATTTTACTTTATCAAAACCTGAAAAAAAATCACGGTTAAATCAGTTTCTTACCAGCCCAAAATCGTCCTTCGCCATCTGGCTTTCCTTCATTTATGATATTGTCAGGTAGTCCTTGGTCTACCGTAGTTAGAAGCCTCAACGCTGCATCACCCGCTACGTTCCAATCAAGCAAGTATAACGCGGAACGAACCGCTACTAATAACCTTCGAGAACCAGCTACTAATGATACTACATTCACTTGACCGTAATCTAAAAAGAGGTTTATACTGTTATTATAATAAGTTAAACATGAACTGTTCCAGATACCGGCAGACATCTTGAAATGTCCTTGCCTGTTCAGAAGCGATTTTTAGGTGTCACTGAGGGGGGGGGGGGGGGGCGTGAAAATCAGTTGACGTTTGTATCCCACACTGCGATGCGGTGCGCAAATTTCCCCCCTACTCCGTATCTGCAATACTATGACAAAGATCGAAGGATCGAAACAGGCATATATCAATCTTGGGCACAACATTTCATTGGAATAAAAAATTAATTATGAGAAAGTGAAGCTGAATTGGACGTATTTCTCAGGCATGGGCAGCTTTTGGAGCGAATGAAGATGTGATGCGGTACCCCTTTCTATAGCACTCAAAAGAAAGGTCTTCAATCAGTTAATCTTCACTTATGTACGAGATATTATTACGAGCCGAAACGCATGATGGAAAGCCTGAGTCGTGCAGCGGGCGACGGAGACCGCTTCAATACATTTGATTCCCAAAACAGGGCGATCGCTCTGATCCAACTATCACCCAATCTACAACCTCCTCGTTCTTCTTAATAAACAACCAGCTCTTGAGGTATCTAGAGGAACACCAGGTGATGTGGCTTTAGCCGTGGACGCTCAGCTGATTATGTTCTCATTTGCCTTACACATTAGTGGGTAGAGGCAATTGAGTCCAAGGGGGAGGTGCTGGCGGTAAGTTTGGACATAGTGAAAGCCTTCGATCGGGTATGGCACAGAGCACTTCTCAAACAAAAAAAATTTGTTAACTAACCCTAATTACAACTGTTACCAGGTAACATCAAAGCCATTTTATAATTAATTAAGGTGTACATACCAATATGTTTAGTGTACAATTTCTTGGTGGCATAATCATAACGATGCACATTTTGACCGTGCACATCTACAAAGAATAGTGATTGCGTATCAACATCCCAAACTGGACTCTCGGCGTGTGCGAATATTGCCGGCTTGTCATTAACGTATATCTGATGAATTTTAATTGTCTTTGAAGAATTTTATTTATAAAAGAGATTTTAAGAATATTTTATAAACTTGAAGTAGTCTGAACAAACATTCAGACAAATCCGTCCGGTCAAAAAAGCCCGAATCCATTTTGTGCCTTATAAACAGAACGTACAAATTTTAAATCCCGACTAGATGTTATTACAAAAAATATTTCAGATTTTAAAATATGATTGAAATTATGATTATTTAAACATTTTAAATTGCCAACAATTGGATAAGAACATTGTCTTATTAATGATCTCTTTATATTAATAAAATCCTCTCATAAGATAGCCAAACAAGTTATACTTACTGGAGCCATTTTATAGAATGTTTTATGCTTTTTCGCCTGTGATGTCATTATAAGGGTTGATAGTATAAATACCCGAAGAGAATTTGTAAAAAAAATCTCCATTATAAATATGAATAATAAACAATTCACACAAGAACCGATCCTGTTGATGAAAAACCGATTTCTAGTAACAATGAATGCTGCGATATTTTTCTTTTGAAACAATGAGCAAACGTATGAATGGATGAAAAAAAGGAAAAATTCTTACTATCGTAGTTTTTTATTTCTTAAGTCAAATTTACAGTTTTCAACCACTTCCTTTCAAAACATCGAACTTTCAATATAAACTTAGTGAAAAAAAATTCTACCAAGATATTATATAAAACATTATATTTTTTTGACAGATCTTAAATGGAAAGTATTTGTAAAAAGATGTGATACAATTCACTTTAACACAAGCATATTACTTACTACTTAAATTAAAAACAACTTAGCTGATCTGAAATAGAAAAGCACGTTAGTAATCAACATACAAAAAGCTTTAAATAAATTACGAAATATATTTTTTTTTATGTCTTTCCCATTCCCATTGTTTGTAACCACATTATATATTATCAATAACGCACCCAAAAGTCTCATTATCAAAACTTTTATGCGACCACTACCATATACGCTTTTTTATGGTTACGTAAAAACTTATTTCTAAACAGTGAATCTAATGTGATTAACTGCTCTTGAACTAATAACTTCTGTTGATAAGAAATTAACGATGTTTTGAAGTTTAATCTTGTAATTTAGAGAATCATGATTTATTGGTTAAAACACATTTACAACTCTACATTTTCAATAGACTACGGTTTTCACAAGAAAATTTTGCTACTTAAAAAAATAATAATCAAATGTAAACAATTATATCTATGAATCTGTCCATTGTATTGTATAGTGTATATGTACTGTATTGCAAATTTATTTGTGTATTTTAAAATTAAATATAAGCTTTACCATTTGTTCTAATAAAAGTCAACGACATGTGTCAGGCACTGAAAGCTGATCACCACATGCTTATTAGATTTAAAAATTGATCATGAAACAGATTAAAAAATCTGAGGCCAAGACCAAAAGAGGTTGTAGCGTCACTGATTCTTTTTTGTTTGTTCTAATACGCACAATTGAATAGTTAACATAAATGAAACGTATTACTGTTATTTTAAACATCTTGATCAAAGCTTGGGCGTAGAACGAATCCAAAGCGGGCTGTATGTTTGCTTTTGAATAGTATTTATTAACTACCAAATGGAACGCTGGTACGAGTTAGTAAAATAGACGATTTTATACAAAAAATAATAATTACAAAGTAGTTCCCGAGTTGATCGTGTTCAAGCAACCAAAGTTTTCAGGCTTATTTTTAGTACAGATTTTATTTAATATATGTTTTTAATAGGGTTATTTGTATAATTGAATATTTCGATAATATCGAAAAATTGTCATAACTGAAAAAATGAAAGAAAAGACGTCACAAAAAACACTGAATAATGATACTTAATACATATAAAATATGTTCTTTATGTTTGTTTAAGGGTAAAAATACACACACATACTAACTATAGAAAATGGGTGGCTTCAACTTTAATTATAGATAGAAATACCTAGTAAATGAACTTACCATGTTGCCATGGTTACGAGGTTTTTCAATAACCGTGATATTTAGAACTTGTATATTAATTTAGGCGTATTTTATACATCTATTGACGATTGTGAGACTATTACCTTTTCGATATATGAAGGTATATTAAAGACAACAACTCCAATTAAACGTATTTAATTATGACAATAATCAAATATGCGTACGTGTTTTACGACTAAAAAGTTTTTATATTTCTTGCTTAGGCGCGAAACACACAGAAAAGGCGTAAGGTGAAGGCGCGGCGCAGGCATCATGCCGCTTCAAACCGCGTCAATGCAAAATGTACGTAAGCGGCACGTTGTTAATTATACTCAACGTGCACAGGCACGTCGTTTCGTCGCCTGTCCCGTCCCACATTAATGAGTTGCAGCAAAGCGAACGCATCTTCGTCATCTGAAGAGGAAGACATAAGCACACAAGAGAAGACAAGTCAGCCTTTGTAATGACTCTTTGTGCCGTCTCTTCGCTTTTTTGATATAATTTAAGTCGCATCCGTGCCTTATGTGTTCCATGCCGGCTCTGCGCATGCGCCGCACCTTCACCTTACGCCTTTTCTTTATGCTTCGCGCCTTATGTTGACTTTTTAAAATGGGTGAGTATAAAACACTCCATCCTTTCCTTTCTTTCAATACCAAGCTATCAGTTGAAGCGTAAGTTCTACAATTACTTCTATTCTAAATAAAAATAGACTATTTCTAGGCGTATAAGAACTAGGGTATAGAGCTTATATAACTCTTAAGGGTGATGATGCGGAGCTGGTTGATGAGGCGGCTCGTGTCCTGTTTCAATTGGGGGCGGTCCTACTGCAACTCCCGGAATCCCGGGAACGCCCGGTACTACTCCCGGGACGGGAACGCCAACTGGTGCCCCGCCGCTTTCCGCCTGTAACCTGTTGAAAATATTTAGTAAATCAAGTCTGAAAAAAGTTAAAACTAAAGAAATAATACCAGACACTTCATATTAGCTATCGCTTTTTACTATTATGAGAGTGGTATAGATGTATAGAAATAATTTTATTTCTTTCAGAATTTTATTTATCTGTAATGTGTCAAAAGTGACGTTTAATTTAATTGTGATATTGAAAGTTTGTTGATCTGTGGGGTTTTGCTTTGTCACTTCAATTTTTACTAGCAGCATTTTTGTTAGAAAATTTTCATTAGGAATTAGATTAAATGAATTGTTCTGCATTTGCAATTATACGTAGATATTGATTAAATTTAACTTTGCTATAATCATTTTATTACATATATATATATATATATATAGTTATTAACACTGTATATACCTCTTATAGGGAGTGCAATTATTTTAAAATTTAGATTGATTGTAATGCCTATGTAATCAAATGGTATGAGGTTATAGAAATTACCTCTGAATGGCGTGGTTTCTAGCACGGAACTCGGCCGCCTTTAACTGTTCCAAATGGAACTGCTGTCTTTCCTGTATCAGCTGTTGTCGTTGATATTCTAGACCTAAAGATTAACAAAACAAGTTAGAAACTAAGCTGAAGCTGTCAGTTACCTGTAAATATTTTCGATAAATTTATATTCACAATAAATATTACATTACAATTTTTATAGAACGAAACAACTGGACAGGATATTGACTTGATGTTAAGGGATATCGCACGCACTAAGCCAGAGGGCAAGTGCGTCGCCGGCCTTTTTTTATCTTTATAAGTGTATTTTGAGTAAAAAACATTTTTAACTTTCGAGTAAAGTATATAACTTTAACAATTATCCAAACAAAGGGATAAAATGCGCTTGAAACTTTAAAAACTGGAATTTATATTACAATAATGAATATCTATTTAATTTGTTAATAAAGATTACCTTCTCTTTCCCGCTCCATAGTCGCCTCCAGCTCTTCAAAGTGTCGCAACTTTATCTCCAACTTCTTCATCTGCGTCTCCACGAGAAGAGCCACGAGGGACTTGATCTTCCTCTCTTCGACGCCCGCGAGATGTTTCGCCTTAACCGCCGCAGCTGCAAGTGCTGCAGCCGCTGCGGATTGCAATTTCGCGTCTACCGCCGCTGGTGGATCTGGAGAGTTTTAAAGTGAATAAATTACTTGTACAATTTTTCAGAAAAGTCACTGCAACTAAGTCGAAAAACCAAAAATAGTTCATGTTATGACTACCAATCTTCGGATTACTCATACCACAAACTACACAAAAAAAAATGATATTATCCGCTTGCAACGATTCTGACATACCTCCATCGCTTCATCCACATTCATCCACACTATGGATGTCCCTTGGGTACATTTAACTTGTCCCTTCTCTAATGCCTCTGAGATTTGGGCCAGGTATATACGACAAAAAAGACGCTTACCACAAAGCTAGGAAGATAAAATAAAAGAAATAGCGGGGACAGATTGAACAAAAATTGGCGAAGATAAGATACTAGTGGAAAAATGTCGAGAGATATATTCGTCGTGTAACAATATTATAAAGAATAATAGGCAATTTCTATTTAATTTATTATTAATGAAAACTAACCGAAATCTGTAAAATTCCCAGATCTCGCGAGATTGTAACTCTTAATCCCACGAGATCAAGGATCGAGATTGCAGTCCCTAGTTGCTGCATCACTGGATTATTTATTTATACAGAAGTAAGGCTAATTACCCTGCGCAGGCGGTGTCTCTTCTTCCTTAATCTCCTTTTCTTCTGCCGGCGGCGCTGCTTCTGCTTCTTCCTTGACCTTTGCTTCTCCACTTGCCTCCCCTTCCACTTCCATGGGCTCAGCTTTTACTTCGCTACCTTCCTTCTTTTCTGTGTAAGAAGTATTTAACAACGGTATCAAACCAAACTGAGCACGTGTGAGTTCTTATACATTGCAATGCCATCTTATCGTTTGAATGCATCTTGGTTAAGATGCATTTTACAAGGCGAGTAGGTGATAAGCCTCATGTGCCGTACACGCTGTCGACTTTTTGGGTCTAACCTAACCTAACCCAAGCCGGTTTACTCACGATGTTTTTCTTCACCGTTTGAACGAATCTAAAATGCGCACCTAGACAGAAAGTCCATTGGTGCTAATACCCGAGAATCGAACCTACGATATCAGGTGAAATGAGAATGAGAGTCGCATGCTGAAGCCACTAGGACAACACTGCTCAAATGTTATTATTAAATTTATAGTTTTCACTATAATATAGTTTAAACGATTATATAATCTTTTATATAATTTTTTTGTTCTTACAAAATCTTTAACTAAAACAAATCATAGACAGCAGTTTTACATGAGACAGACAATGTTTTAAGGAAATAAATTCATTGATATTTAAAGATTCAAATTACCAGGTGGATTTTCAGGCGCTGTACCAGCGATGCCAGTACTCGAGAGCGCGGCTTGAGGGCCCACAGCACCTGCGGCTCGCACGTGGGCCTCCATCATGGCTGCTGGTACTTCGTCCTGGTAAAATATACACATTACTTGAAGCCGTTATACTATGACTCCTTCAGGTCAACCTGGACCTAGAGAAATATGACTGCCCCAAAATTTACTTTATTGGTGTTAATTTCTGTGGCGATTTGTTGGAAGGATGTTCAAATGTTTGTTAACCCTTTGTTAGCTGGGAGTCAGCTTAGATCGTTTAAAATATTCGCTAACATAAAATTAGGGATAAGTAAGGTTGCGACGCTGAATTAACAAAAATCTAAATTGACTTACTGAAGGATTCTTAAAACTATTTGACACTTACCTATAAAGAATATAAGTTTATTCAACAACAAACATAGGAAACGAGAATGTTATATTAAAATTTATGAGTGTGGGAACTAAAGGGCTTTTGGCTTCAAGTGTGCGATAATTGCTAACATACATATATGTAACTTAACTTATTAACGATAGATAAGGGCACTGTGTCCAATTTCACAGCACCTCAAAAAATGGAGAAATAAGGCTACACACAAGCACGCATATAAACAAATATTACCTTGATAGCAGCAAACTCGTCCATCGCGGCCTTGGTGGCTTTGGAAGCAATGCGTGGGTCGACCACAGATGCAAGGAAGGCCACGGTGCTCATTACCGGATTTCCGGTTTTGCTGAATGGGATTGGTTGGTAGGCGAGTGGACCCAGAACACCACCTGGCATGACATTTACAAATGTATAACCGAAAATGTGTAGATTTTTTTTAATGTTTAAATAATCACAAATATTATATAACTAGAGATGTTAGTAGCGTAATGAGAATAAAAAATTTATCCCTTAATTACTTGTCGAGTAAAGGCTGTTTCGCCCCGGCTTCCTTAGTTTTATAATTCAATTCAAAATCATTTATTCATGTAGGTAACTTAATGTACACTTATGAACGTCAAAAAAAAGAAATTTACATTAAATGCTTCTAATTTTAAAGAACTGGCAATAAGCTCTCCGCCACTTTAATCGCCAAGTTTTTCTTTTACACAACGTTAGGTTTATAGACATTTAATCTCATAAAAGACATTAGTCACTTACATGAGAACACTTATATGCTAGCGTTACAATTGGTAAGTTGAGAAAAAAAAAGAAACTTGGTAGAACTTGGATGAACTTTCATTTCCGTAGATTTGCATCACTCAATAGATGGTCTTTTAATCTTGATTTAAATATCGCTAGGCTACCTGCACTTTTTATATTTTGTGGGAGTCTATTATACCGCACTACTCCCCCAACGCTCAATGTTTTTTTGCCGTAATTGGTTCTATACTTAGGTATAATTAAATTTTGAGGGCGTCGTGAACTGCGCTTTTGAATTTGATTTATTTTAGTGAATGTAATGTTAGTGTGTATGCAGTCATTTAAAATTTTGTAGATTAATAAGCTGGTATTGTATTGAAATAATTGTTTTATATTCATAAGTTTTGTTTCTGTGTAGATTTTTTGTGTGGAAGTTAAGTATGGGTAATGGAAAAGCAATTTAATTACTTTATTTTGAGCAATTTGAAGATTTGATATGTTAGTTTTAGTCGCAGCTCCCCAAATTTCAATCAGGTAAAGAAGGTGTGATTTAGCCAAAGAATTATAAATAAGAAGACGGACTTTACGAGGAAGGCTCCGAACTATGTGTCTAAGAGAACCTCTTAGAGAAGATAATTTAGTTATTAAATGATTTATGTGCGTTGTATGTTAAGTTATTGTCAATGTATAATCCAAGATATTTTTCGCTTTTCTTTTCAATTAGAGGTTCATTATTTATTGTTAAAGGCAATAGTGGTGGAATTTTAAAATTTTTAGGTTTAAAAATTAAGTACGAAGTTTTAGCAATGTTAATAGTTAGCAATCTTGACTGAAACCACAAATATAGATGGTCAAGGTCTTTTTGTACTTGAGAAATTATTTCATGCACAGAGGAACCAGCGTAAAGAAGACAGGTATCATCCGCATACAAGGTTATCTGTCCATGCAAGTTAAGGTGTTGAATGTCATTTAAGTAAATTAAAAACAATAATGGGCCCAAAATTGATCCCTGGGGTACTCCACAATTGATAGGTAAAAGTTTACTTTGAAAATCATTAATTTTAACTACTTGGAATCTATTGTTTAAATATGATTTGAACATCTTTAAGGCATTTCCGGTTATTCCTATTGCTTCTAACTTTTCTACGAGAAGCGAGTGGGAAACTGTGTCAAAAGCTTTCATTATATCAATGAATACTACAAGAACAATTTTCTTTTGGTCTAAATTAGTTTTAATTTTTGTAATGAGATTTATTGTAGCTGATAATGTATTAGATTTTGATCTAAATCCATACTGATATTCATATAAAAAGTTTATATTATTTAGGTGGTCTAATAGGCGCGTGTATAGAACTCTTTCCAATATTTTGGACATTACTGGCAATACCGAGATGGGTCTGTAGTTACCCGGATCATCTCTAGGCCCAGATTTGTATATTGGACTGACCTTGGCTATCTTTAAGTTATCAGGGAAATTGCCTTCCCTGAGTTATTCATTAAGACAGGACGTTAAATTATCAATAATCTGGTTTTTAATACATTTAACGGTTTTCGTTGTAATGCCATCTATTCCTGAACTACAGTTCGGGTCAAGATTGTTAATAACATTGCTAATTTCTTGGGCAGAACACGGTCTAAGAGTATTTAAAAAAATGTTTATGTTGTTATTAGGTAAGGTGAGGTTGAAAGTGTTTTGATTATTACGTAGAAGATTAGCAAGATTTAACCCAATAGTGGAGAAAAAGTTATTAAAAGTTTCACAAATCAGAATTGGATCAGTTATTATAGATGAATTAACTTTCAGCTTTGGGGGAGCAATGCTATCTTTCTTCTTGTTTGCGGCAAGTTCTTTCAATAAACTCCACATTTTTTTTGGATTTGTATTGCACTTTAGAAATTGGCTGTAATAATAACTATCCTTAGTTTCCTTAATAAGTTTCGATACTGATTCCTTTTTTTTATGAAATTCATTTTCTATACTACAGTTATCTCTGTTATTTTTGTGCTTCTTCCACAGCTCATTCCTTTCATTTATAATATCAATTATTTCCTTACTAATCCAATCATTTCGTGGAGTATTTAAAATTTTTGTCTTTGTTACTGTGTTGTTTTTAACGTTTCGCTTTATTAAGTCATCAAGAACTGTGTATTCAAAATCTGGATTCTTATTATTGACATCTGCTAAACTTTTAAACAAATTTTCATAATTTATAGCGTCATATTGAATTCGCTGCTTCGGAATTGGTTTAAATTTTTTTTAATTGCAAATATATTTGTTTGTGGTCAGCCATAGGCAAGTCCAATATTGACAAGTAAAAGTTATCATTTAGCAAATCTGTACTAACATGATCAATTATTGTCCTTGTTGCATGGGTTTCTCTAGTACAATACATTGGGTCAATTTTATTCAATAACTTGTGACCTTGTCCCTTAAGTAGATTTTTGTATATTGTGGTATTTCTGTTTCTGGTAAGTAAATCGATATTAAAATCACCAAAAACGATGATACGGTTCCGTTTCTGTAACTGAGATTCATATGTATCTAAAAAATGTTTATAATTAGTATTACCAGGGTTATAAATAAGTCCAATTTCAAGCGAATAGTTCACAAGTGTTACCCACAAGTAATTATTTCCATCTATGAATGTGGATTCACTTAGGATATGTTTTAGATCATTGTGTATAAAAATGGAAACACCTCCACCTGTTTTATCAGTTCTAAGGTTGTAATAGTGTGTATAATTATGAAGTTCGAAAGGAACGAGCATGCTCTTCACTATTAATCCAGGTCTCGGTTAATAATATAATGTGTGTCTTGGATTTAATGCACTTCAGTAGGCATTTTAACTCATCAAATTTACCCGCACGACATATACTGCGATAATGTTCGCATAGAAAAAATTCATACGTGAGCTTGCAATTTGTAGATCTTCATATTTATATAGCAGGTCATGTGTTACAAGTTTTTTTTGACACAACTTATTGTTTGGCGTTTTTTGATGTTGGATTTTTTTTAATAATCGTTGGTATCCCTCTTATATATTTTATAGTTAAGTCGGACTCCCCACTTGTTTGTCTACGAATCAGTTCATCCTTTATGCAATTTAAATATTTCTGCTGAGATGGAGTCTGATCTGAGTAAATTTTAATTCCGGTAGGTAACTTACTTTTATTGCGTAATAGTAATTTAGGTGTATCACAATCATTAAAGCAAAGTTTTATACCACGATTTCTTTTCGACTCCTGTTTTCCGATACGAAAAATTTTGGCTGGCTTGCACAGGTCCTTAGATATAGTAGATATTATTTTCCAAACTTCTGATTCGTCTGAGTGACACTGATGATCAGTAGTTGGTAAAGGTCGTTCAGGCAATCCAACCAAAACAATATTCTTATGTCGGTAATTGCGTTCAGTTAATTCCTTTAAAATATTTTCTCGTTCTAATATCATCGATTGTGTACATACCGACAAATTTGCAGGTGTTTTTAACGAAATGATTTCGGATTCCAAGGACCCAATTTTTGTTTCCACTTGAGCCACTCTTTCCTCCCATGTGTTCATACGATTTTCAAGAGCAATAATATCGTTCCTAAATGTTCGCGAAACCTCCAAGATAGCAGCGTTGAGATCATCACGCCACTGTTGACTCAAGTTCGCAAATTTTAAGTCCATGTATCTAGTTAACGTTTGTAGGATCTTCAACCATTACACCATCACATTAAGTAATAATAAAAAAATAAAAACAAAGATTTGTCTCTATCAGCACGGAGGCATGGTGAAATATTGATGTGTATGTGTAAGTGTGTAAATTTGTGATTTCATATTTTCTTGATTTTTTAGGCATACACATTGTTTTAGAATGTATATATAAATAAATAGGAGCACGCACTTACATACTCGTGGGAACAACACGTCAATACGTAGTAGAAACAACTAATATGCGTGGCGATTTTCTTAATCATGGGAGTTACCCCCCGAGAGTATAGCCAGACGTAAGCGCTATCTTCGACTGTTGACATTACATTCATGTATTACAGCTACAGGAATTAACATTTATATATTCCATTATTGTACGCGAGTGGTTAATATAAAGTAAAACTAAATCCCTGTATTAAGCACCCTGATAACTAAGGAACCGTCCTAGGTCATCTCTTCACTAAAGTACTCTTTCGTCTAGTTCTATCAAGTTATGTTTACAGTTGGATAAAAAGAGACAGATGCATACTTTACTATAAATTAAACCGACCAAATTTGAATTTTGATGATGAAATAGTGGAATTTATAATCTTTGATCGGTTGATTTTTTAAATAAAATAATCTTTACAATTCTATATATAAAAACTTACAACAAATAGAATCTTATAAAAACAATCTTTAACAATTAAGCCTTTTCTTTGAAATATGAATCATAAATTGTATTTTTTAATGTTAAATTTCAGTTTATTTTTATTTTTGTCTATAATATCAGATCCATATATATTGTGTATCTATGTAATCTGCTTTGACTGTGTGTATTGTCTAATTATTTTTAATTATAATATGTATTTTACCTGTAAGATGAAACATAAATAACAAATTTATATATGAACCAACTACTCACTGTCATTGAGGTACGGATCCTCGATCGGCAGCCTCAAAAAGTGTAGAATACACTCATCATGAGTCCTGGTTCCAACGTGAGCTGCAACCCTGTTCCAATCATCCCGGTGCAGTTCCAACGCTTCCAGCAGAAGTAAGGTTTCTTGTTCTGTCCATTCTCGTCCGCGAGTGCCGCCTCGATACTAAAATATATAAAGTCATTCATACTAAAAAAAACATTTTCGATTCCAGAATAAAACGAAATGAGCCAACATCAACTTTAATGACGTCATACGTGACCTTAATAATTAAACCTAACCGGTGAAATAGGTATAATATAAATACCCTATAATAAAAATAACTTTTTTATAAAATAGCAATAAATAGCATTTACATGTCAACATTATTTGTAATCAATATCAAGTAGTCTACCACCATCATCTATCGCTAACTACAAAACCTCTCAAATTGTTATGAAACTAATGTAATTAATTCTCGTTTATAATAAAGCTTAAATAGTCCTAGATTTTCCTGATATGTCAATTTATATTTGTTTGTTCTAATCAAATAGCAATAAAGTGTTTAGAAACAAACACACATGTAATAAGCTTACACTTCATCCGACATTTATTATACTGTATACAATCTGAATCATAGATAATGAATGACGTTAATACATTGGTTTAACAAAATAAAAAAATCATTTATTCATATAGGTAACATAATATAATATACACTTATGAACGTCAAAATATACTTTACATGATTCTAATTTTACATTTACTGCCAGTTCCCAAATCAAGGGCGTAGGACGGAAGAGAAGAACTAGCAATAAACTCTCCACCACTCTTTTTATTTATTTATTTATTTATTTAAAGTAATCTAACAGCTTACTAATTAATACATATTATTATACAAAATACTAATATAATACAAAAAGCCAAAACAGATTACATAGATTAACAAATTGTGTATAAAAAGCAGAAAACAAGTAAAGCGCATTAAAAGAAAATTTTACATTAAAAAATAATAATAATAATAAAATTAAAAAACTGAAATTTGACATTTAAAAGCAAAACAAATAATACTAAGAATTTAAAACTACTACTTAAAAAAACTACTATTTAAAAAAATCAGAGTCTTCCCGCTGCTCCAAGTACTTCTTGACATCTCTCTTTTTGTGGTAGAAAAGATCAATGTCTTGACAACGGTTGTCATAGTTCGATAAAACCCGAAACATTGGAGAATTACGCAGGTAATTCGACTTCGTACGAGGCATTTAATCGCCAAGTTTTTTTTACACAATGTTTGTAAGGAGCTGCAACCATTACACCATGTTCCATATGACATATTGAGTAATAAATAATAATAAAATAAATTAAAAACAAAGATTTGTCCAACGGTCTTAAACAACTTGCAAAATATATTAATTTTGGTATTGGTATTAGGCCTTTCGAATATTAATAAAATGTAAAAAAAATAAGTCGACTTACTTCACAATAATTATATTAATTAAGAATAAAATTACTTACTAAAAATAATATTTGTGAGTTACAAAGTTCGGGTACAGGAACCTGCCTGTATTTTAACGTTACAGGGTGTCTTTAAAGTTGTATTATAAATGAATTTGGAATACCTGGTCCATTTTGAGTCCCGGCGCAGACGAAATCTGTTCAATGGTTGGCTCGATCTTGACCGAGGGCTCACTTTTAATTGGCGCACCTGCTTCCGTTCCGTTAGGAAGACCTGCTTCAACTTTCGGTACTGCTGCGTTTTCTACGGTGCAAAGATTTTCTTAAAAGTACTGCCAGTATATAGTTCTTGACACCAATCGAAGTAGATTTTTTTTATGGATCACATTGCTATACGATATGTTCAGGTGCAAACGAGTATTTCTGTGTTCACAGTTCAGGAAATGAGAAATACATTGTTTCTCAGTATGACTTATCAAATGACCACAGATTTAGTTTAAGATACGTACTAAAATTTATGTGCTGCTGACAAAACCAACATTTTCATTGATTTTTTTTTATTTCAGCCGGATAGGCATCCAGCTTAGTAGTTAGTTATCCGGTATCCGGCCGGATAGTATAGAGGCCACCGGATAGGCCGGATATCGGATAGTTACCGGATATCCGTTTCATCTTTAATTTAAAGCATACTTTAGTTGAAAATTTATATGGGTATAGCGACTTTGGATGTAACACCGTCGGGTGTAGCGACTGTTTTTAATGAATAATTTGTAATAAATTCCTAGAAATCCATGCAGACATTGCGACCGGATTCAGCCGCAAAAGACACAAAGATTTACATCTTTTACAAACATTTCTATCTTTCGTTTACATTCACGCAGATGCTCCGCAACTATGGAGACCTGTACCATTAATAGATATCGGCTATTTCGGATTTAAATTTATGGGTCAGTTTCAAAGTGATACTCTAAGTTTTATGTACCAGTGAAAAACTATGTGTACAAATGTTTTCAATAATAAATTAATATTAACACCTGTACATGTCATTATCCCAACCACTGCCTGTAACTTCCATATATAACGACGAAAGTAGAGTGGTTTCTTCATTGTCGTCATACGCAAAATCCACTGTTATCCCGGATTGCCAATTTTACTAAAGGTTTTTATGAATTGCCGTGTTACTTTAAATGTGAATTACTGTTGTCGAAAACAGTTATATTGTGAAAGGATTCTTTTACTATTTTTCATTAACCATAGTCATCAAAATTAAACTATGCTCCTTATCGAGGGTACATGCCATAACATATATAGTGAACATCAGCTAATTACCCAATATACCCGGTCGTGGTATGGGCTGAGTGGGTCTTGGCTGCAATGGCTGCAATCCAGACGGCGTATCCGACAACACATGGAAGTGAGATGTTGGAGGTGGTCCCATGGCTGTGGGTCGTACATCGGCTTCCACCTGTGAGGCATTTTTTTAAACTACTCACTCTCCTTACAGACAATACAATAAAATAAGAATTATAATATATAAAATATAATAATATTTATAACATAAGATATATATCACTAGTGGACAGACATCTTGCATGATATTTCAAGCGATTAGGATATTAAACAGTCTGAAAGTACCGACTGCAACTGCCTTGTGAATCTAAACCATCCAGGACGTTAATTAAACGCATACAAAGAAACTTCATTCAAATCGGTTCAGCCGTTTAAGAGGAGTTCAGGGTCATACACACGTACAGAATATATATATAAAGAAGATGTATCAAACGTTATTGCATACAATATCTATAGAATGTTATCTTATTATTAGAAATAAAGCCGAAATTACAAAGTACAACAGTCTCATTGTTTTGAACGATTTATTACATTTAACCAGAAATAAATATTATAGAAATAATATCTTCTAGTAGAGCACATTCAAGGTCACCTCTGTACATAGATAGCAAACAACGTCTATGGTGGGAGGACGTTAAAGTATTTACTACCGCTGCTAATAAATACTATCCAGTTCAGTTAAGATAGATACAACATAAAATCCGAGCACTCCTGACAAAACTCAATTGTTTTTATATATATTATTATATTTATTTAGAATAATTATTTGTATAAAGTCTGTTAAATAGATAAAATACGTGTTTCCCAAGGAGAAAACATGTGCGATAAATATGAAATTTACGCTTTGTAAATCCACTTTGGGAGCAGTGTTGGCCAAGTGGCTTCAGCGTGCGACTCTCATACCTGAGGTCGTAGTTTCGATCCCCGTCTGTGCACCAATGGATTTTTTTTCTATGTGTATTTAACATCAGAAAACATCGTGAGGAAACCGACATGCCGTAGACCCAAAAAGTCGACGACGTGTGTCAGGCACTGGAGGCTGATCACCTACTTGCCTATTAGATTTAAAAAAAATGATCATGAAACAGATTCAGAAATCTGAGGCCAAGACCTAAGGAGTGGAGGCGCCACTGATTTATTTCTAAATCCACTTTAGGAACTTCGAAGTCACGTAAAAATAAAAATAACAATAATATGCGCACCTGGTAGTTAATAAGTCCCCATTGTTCTAAGAAGCCGTGTACTCGCATTATTGCGCACACGTCTCCCGCAAGATTACGTCTACAGGCCGTACTCGTGAGATATTCTGTGGGATTCAGGCGGTAGGTGTCGATCATAAAGTTTCTGTAAAAGGTAATTAATTTTGACATAACATATATAGAATAGCCAGAAGTCTTAGTGTATGAATTGTTGTTAAAGCAAAGAACAAAAGGTATGTCTGTCACGAGATTTTTTTTTCCAATTTTAGGAAAATTTGTTTCTTCGCGCCTTTTGACAGTCCCATTTGCCGGAAATGATACATCTAGATTATAGTATTGGGTATCTGTGACAAAACGGATGTTGATGGAGGTTGATTATTTTTTATTATTTATTTATTTCGCAATCCAACTTTGTACACCAAAAAGCAATTATACTAATTTATTGTACTGATTTTTTTTATATACTATTATTATATTTTACCACACCATTATTATATTTTAACAGTTATGCGATAGACACATTAATACCACACATTAATACCGCAACTCTTGTGTTCAGCCAGTGTACAAACAAATAGGTCTACCTCGAAAGAAACTCTGTTAATTATTTGTATTGCTCGCTTGAGATATAACCAAAGATGGAATATATAATACACAGAAAATATCTTCAGTTCTCTATGCCTTTAAAAAAGATCACAGTATTAAAATAGCCTGACCAGAGATCGACATACATTGTTAAAGATGAAAATATTTTTTAATTATTATTTATAATTTTACAAATTATATTACCTGTACGCGAGATAGATTTCGGGCGTCTTAGATTTATTCTTGGCGTTAAAGAACTCTTGTAGAGCGCGTTTCTCTATCGTGTGTATGGAGTTGTAGTCGAACCACGCGGAATACGAGGGCACGACTATATGGTGAGTCTGGTCCGTAACGTTATCTTCCATCTCTTCCTTTATTATTGTTTCCTGTGAATTCAAAACAATATTTGTACCAACCTTTTAAATTAATTGAGCTAATAATTAAGAATTTTGGGCTTTGCTTATATGTTATTATGGGGCCGTACATATATTACGTCATTCTAAATTAGGGGGGGGGGTCTGCGGATGACGGTAAAATGATTGATGGGGGGGGGGGGTGTTGCGAAATTGACGTCATTCTTATTTATTTACTTAAAGTTTATTTTATAATACCCTATTTTTCTCTAATCTGCAATGTTTTATTTTGTCAAACTGGTAATGACGTCAAATTTGAGAAGGGGGGGGGGGTCAGTAAGAAATGACGATAGGATGATTATAGGGGGGGGGGGGTTCTAAAATCGGGAAAAAATCGATGACGTAATTTATGGACGGCCCCCGAATAAGTAAAAGATACATATATAATGTAGGCACCGCAATATGAACCATTAACGTGCGTGCGTACAAACTACAAAGTCATGTCACAAGTGAAACTTTTTTGTAAATTAATTATTACTAAGGTAAAAGTCCCAATAGATGATCATGTAACAGTATATGTATCATTCCATGTATTTTTATATCTATAATCACACGGTTTCACAATGTATACGTGCTAATGATAATGTAAATAAATAAAACATCTGCGTTTACTGCTCTAAAGTAGTTAGACATTCGAATATGTAACTACTAAACGAATACATCTACCAATATCGTGAATTTTTTTCCTTTCTCACACTCTTTCAATCGCTCACTTCCTTCTTCTTCAAAAAACTTCGACAAAAACGCTGCACATGTTCGTGACGTTTCCGTAAAAATTTTACCCTCATGCGCCTGAAGAAGTTTCACTTCATAAATTAATAGTATACATATTATACCATAAATTAAATTATATTTCAAAGTTTGTAATTAAACATACAATTAATATTTACCTGGATACTTCGGCGTTCTATATCCAATAACGATTTGTACCTTGGCATTTTTTGTATGCAATTTCATTAGTTATTTTTATAAACTTTTACCTGTGTGTTGGAATCGCTGTGTTTCCCCTGTGAATCATCGTGCTCTATAGCGGGTGCAGGCGTAGTGGGGGCTTCAGAGGTGGAAGCAGCAGGCTCTTGTGATGCTGCGGCCGCCGTTGAAGATGTAGCTGGAGTTGCTGTAAGATATAATTTTTTAGAATTACTTTTAAACATACATAGTTCGAGTGGGCAAAAATTTTGTTCAAGGAGACAATTTAATATATCAATTTAATTAAAACTGGTATAAATGGGAATTTATCAAAATATTTATTTTAAAGGAATTACGCTTGAAAAGCTTTACAGTCAGATTAGGACCTAAATAGGATTTCAATTAACGATTTAGGGGTCTAGAACAAGACATTTATATAGACGTAAATTTTTTTACTTTAAATTCTTAATAGAACATATAATTACGATACATTTTAAAATTCCATGTTGAATTTTTATTGAGTTTTTTTATTACTACTATTACACTACTATCTACGATTTCAACTTTTGTTTCTGTTTTTTTCCTTTGCAGAGGGCAATCGGCCTTCAAGACTCAATGCCTTCTTAATGGCCCAATGAGGGCTTGCGAGTGCGTTGCCGGCCTATTAATTTTTTTCTTTAAAGACCCTAAGTATATTGGATTAATTTGCATGACTTACGTTCAGGTTGTCTTTCCACTTCAGGCGCGGGAGTAACATCAGTGTTGTCTCTTGATGCGTTGTCCTCCTCTTCATCAACATCATTTTCTCGTTTTTTGGCTCCACGACTGAGAAGTGAAATCATATACACATTTAAAAACAGTAAAAGTTCTGGATATTTTTAACGAAAATATACTTTAATTTAGTTATCTTAAAATGCGTATACATACGTTGGTACGTACGTAATGTAAAATAATAAGATAGCATATTAAAAGACAGTATAACAACAATTTTCATGATATTTCTACTTGATTTTGATGTTTTACAGTTCGTCCCGGTTCATTAAGTTTCTTTTAAACTGTTTTACATATCATCATACTCATACTAATGTTTTCAAAAATTTTAAAAGGAACTTAGTTAAGTTTAGACTATTTAATTTTTATTAATTGCTTGTCATACAATTAATTTCTTTTTTTTAATTTACCTCTTCCTTTTGCTGTGTTTTTGTGGAGGTGGTGACGGCGAGCGTTTCCTCTTTCCCTTTTTGCTCTTTGATGATGGTTCACCGCCCGCAATTAAGTCGTCTACTGATAGACGAAGTTTGTGCACCTGCAATGGTTTAAATATCATAATATTGTTTTCAACGCGTCCATTTTCCCTACATAAAAACTTGCCATTAGGCATCAAGACATTTTACATTACGTCAAGTATTGTTGTATACGTCAATTTTGTTCTTTGTACGGGAAAGACCCGCTTTCACGCCCATCATAGTCCTTTGGATAAATTAGTCATTACTCAGATTTTGAACTGTCAGATTACCTTCTTCTTTCCGTTAGCATCAACTTCATAGTCCTCTTCATTCATCCATTCGTTATAATTTGGTACATCCAGCACCCAGGTGGCGGACACACGGTACGGCTCTGACCTATTGCAGTCCCAATTAGCTGTTTCCGGAACATCTACCTGGAAATTCATATAAACATTCCTATTATAAAAATTCTAATCCACTTGTGTCATCTGAAGTCATAGGTCATTTATATTTCACTAAGTCTTCAGTCACTTAAGTCAAATCCATGATGTAGGAAAAATTAACGAATAAGCAACACCGCAAATTTTGGTTTTGGTAAAAAATATTTGTTGAATCTTTTTTTTGTTTTTTTTTGTTGAATTGTTTATTTTCATTTATTAAAAAAATGCGAAACAATCAACACTCACCGGTAAATCAGCTTGTGCCCACGTATCATGGCTGTCCGGGAAGTAGTACCAGTGGATGAGGGCATGGTTACCTTTTCTGAAGACCGGCCTTGCATATTCTTCTTCCAGCGGGTCAACTGCTGGATATATTATGTGGGTCGCGTCTTCTTCGTCATCTGTTACATCAATTACATTATCATTCATCTGAATAGTTTAATTAAACGTATACTTTAAAACATCTTAGCCAGCATCACCCACCAGATGTTAAGTGTTAGGTATAGTTTTTCTAATGGTTTGAATTATATGAAATAAATAGAATTTATGATAGCATTTCATACCCTTTCAAAATCATAGTAGACCATAGTAGAATCATGAATGTACAAGAACACGTCTAACTTTTTCATTCTGTGGTTTACACGGACTACGATGATTCATCGCATGAATAGATGAAACAAAAAAACATCAAAGTCACCGATATAAAAACGTATAAAAGACATTGAAAATGTAGATTTTACAATGGCCAGAATATAATACACTTTTTTTAAAAACTCACCGCAAATTTCAACTTGATGATTGCTAATGATATCCTTAACTTTATTAGCAGTGGCCTTATCAACTTCGGGGCGGATGTAGATACATGGTGAACGGATCACTTCAGCGGTCAGAAGAGCCGACTCTATTTCCATCATCATCTGAACGTTCAGGTCTTTCCGAGACGGGTTCTGCAAAGGAAATATCGGGGAAAGGGAAGAAAGGGGACCTAATTAATTTTATCATATCGATGGTCAATTGTCAAGCCTGTCAATGTCACAGTGACACAGGGTTCTTTTATCAGGATACAAGTGTCTTGGTTAGTTTTAAAATAAGAATTGTGTATTAATAAAATATTATTAATTGTGGATTATCAATAAGGATTAAAAATATTAAAGCGAAACTTTTACTATGGACTATTATTGTAAATCACACAACTATTTTGAAAACAAAACATGCACACAGGGGTGAGTCATATTACCCAGATTAGTGACAAAACAGAACACAAATATGATTTACAATATTTACATTTAAAACAAACCCATACCTTTAATGACCCTGCGTGAAATGAAAGGTGGGAGACCCGAGAAATGATATTTTTCTTCTAGAAATCTAGGTACCTAAAGACTATTTTTCTGAGAGAAGATTGGGACCAACCCGACTTCAAAAAATATTATTTATTCCGTCATTTCCCTTAAATCATTAGATCGCTGAATTCTGATGGATGTAGGGTTTAGCGTAAAAATATAAAAAGCTTAAATATATTGGTCAAAATACACATTTACTTGTTTGAAGTCGGTTATATTAAAAATATACCTATGCTATACTTGTGGAAGAATTTTGATAAAAATATTGTGTAACTAAAGTGTTTAATGTAAATGTTAATCATACCATAAATCGTGCTTTTGGAATGGCCAACGCGACACTAAATACAAACCAAATACGTATTTATAAACATTAATTTTAAATTATAATTACAACATTGTAAAGAGGGTTTTAAAAAAAAGTCATAAGAGGTAATCATTCAACAACACTAATTAAATCTACAAAGAATTTAAGATAGTATATGTATTAGCATAAATAATATAAAAAATATTTATTCCTGAAGATTCGTTTGAAAAAAAACGAAATAAAATATTATTATATATTAAATATTATATATTAAATCATTTATATATTGCTATTGCAATTGGAGAATATTTGCTGCAAGTTTGTTTGGTTTTATATTTCTTTGTCTTCTTTGAAAATATGAATACGCTATTAGTTGTAGAAGTATCGCGCTAGCATTGTTAGCCTGTGGGGGTCGGCGTGAGAGGCAGCGTGCGAACGGGTGCATACCTTACCGACCTGGAAGTCGAACTTGCGCCACCGCTGCTCCGACTTGAAGCGGAACATGGTGGCTAGCACTGTGCACAGCGAGCCACCCGGCTTCATGTCCATAAACACTTTCATCTGAAAATATTCACTTTAAAATAATATAATAAATAATAAAAATGTTTATTATTTCTCAAATTTTACGTTAATACATGAGTGTGAGACAGCCCCCGTAAGTAGTCAGAGACACTTGTGTTGGGGTTGACTCGCTACTTCCCTTATTTATACAAATTCTGATAGTTTCTCTCATGGAATTGCTATGAACTTATTATATGCATGCGTGTTTGTGTGTGTATGTGCGCATGTGTGTGAGTGAGTGTGTGCATGTTATTAAGTATATAATTAGGTATGTATGTCTCATACTAGCGAATTCGTACTAAAATGTGCTCAGTTTCCTCATATGTTAAAGTTTTTAGCCAACCTAACTTTCTTACATTCATACCAAACTCTAGGATGAAGTTGAAGATTACAGTTTATTTTGTTGTAAATATATGAAGGTTTATTTAATAAGAAGGTTTATTAATGTATTTCCTCTTCATAAATATACTTTGAATATTAAGAACTTGGTCCGGTCGATATACATTCGAAATAATAATAATTCTCACAGAGCCAAATATATATGATATCTATAAAAAAGACACAAATAGGTATTTATACTTGTCTTAAGTGCTTGATTATGTATATACGTGGCTAATATGTGCATATCAAGTATTATGTGACTCTTAGCATCACGATAGCTTAGGAATGTCTTAGGAAAAAATATGAAGATCATTTTGGTAGAGAATTTAAGGCTTTTTTCAAAAACTAACCGTTTTCGAGAAAAAATAAACAAACCTACGATTTTAATTTAGAAAATTTAAACTTTATTTAATTTTAAGAGTATACGAGCTAACACAAGCTTCATAAATATTTGAAAAAATCATGGGAACCTAAAAATTTTAATTATTGTTAGTTTATTTTTGTAAATTAATAAAGGTCATGCGTTTGTAAAAATAAGGCATTAAGCATTTTCCTTATATCGAACATTAATATTTGAAGGCCATGGAACAAAGGGGTTATAAAAAGATATTTTAAAACATATCTGGCAAGGAACCCATAAAACTTTCCAAATATGATTCAGAAATTGTTTGCAAAATAATCGATTGCCATTCCGGATGATTGCTATAAATCATAACCATTGTTTGATTCCTTCAATCGATTGTCCTTCTAACCTAAAAAGAGCAATTCTGAATTTATATGGTATAGGTACACTAATAGGTAATAAAAAGTACAGACGTATCGGAAGGGCCCGATTTAAGAAATAAAGAACAAGGTCGTGATCACAAACCGTTAATATCGTCGAGTTTATATCTCTTTGACGAAATAAAGATATCTTTAAGTACTTTAAGATATGTCAATGTGAAAATTTTATCGTAACGTGCCAAAATTTGAATAACTATGATGTATTCATGTCTTTACTCAAAATATCTTGTTTTTCTGAATTATTCGAAATCTAAATGATGTTTTGTCAAAATATTATAATAATACACTAAAGTAACAAAGATCTATTATAATAGTAAAAGCTGTGTATTATGTTATGACTGATTTAATTTAAAAAAATGATTAAACTTTTTACACGTTACCTACTACTAACAAATACGCAGCTCGCAATGCGTTATTTATAAGTAACTAAAAAAGGAATTAGATATATAAAATAAGAAATTTATAAACATAATTAAATGTTAAACATTTTCCTTACAATTCTATCGTCTTGCATTATAATGCAAAAATACATACTATAATATATATAAAAGTTGCGTGGTTTTTCAACCTAGAGACATGACCATGGGAAGTTGTTTTTGCTCTATCTCTGTCGACGAAACTAAATACAATTCGTTCGATTTCATCAAGCAACGGACGTGTTGTATTGCGCTAACTTTTTTCTTAATAGTTTTTTGACGTTAGCTCATATAATTTGTGAAAAATGTGGTTTTATTTAAGCTGTGCTGTTTTATGTATAATTTCAGCGAATGGATACAAATCTTCGACACCATTTATAAAGAATGTAAGTTGAGGGTCGTATATTTTACTAATTAATGATCGAAATTATTTAGTATTCGTGTATTATGTTCTATTGGCCTAGCATTACTAAACTTAGTAATTATATAATAACAATAAGAACTTTTTAACTGGCGATTTAATTACGCTTACTTTCTATATCAAAAATAAGTTGTTCAAACTTGACATTCAAATTCGCATTAGAAAAACCTATCAATCAGAACTTTCGTCTGTGTTTCAAATTCGATTCTGATAAGAACGAAGACATGACCTGATATTCTATCCTTTGAACACAACCGTTAAAAATAGTCATTTTCAGTTAGTACGTGGCGGAGACCACTTCGAAGGCCCACATTGGGCAGACAAAGAAAATGCTTTATACTGGACAGATATAAGCGCGCAAAAAATCTACAGGCTCGATGCAGAAACCGGAAACGTGACAATACGGGAAATAGGTATGCTTGCCGGTAGTGAAGCAATAAAATTTCTTTCGACAATAATTCTAAAAAATTATATACGCGTTGATGTAAGAATGTATAAGAAATAAAACAAATATTACTTTTTGTAGTACCTTTTCGGATCGCTTTCGAATACAAAAAATATTTTGTACATATGTAAAGGGACCAAGGGCGTCTATTGCGCAAATAGAAGCTTGAATAGGTATTAAATGTCATATTTCATCATTTTTATGTAACATAGAAATTAAACACAACAACATATTTACTCAATTTATATTCGGTAAAATAAACACTATTCCGTTGAATTTTCTGTACACATACTTTTGTATTGTTATTAAGTATATGTTTTAATCATAACATAGCTCGATTTAAGCTGGCGAGCCATTGAGAGTCTTGTAAAGCACTCAAAACGTCGTGTTGAGTAAATAATCAAGAGATTTTGCATTTATGAAAGCAGTTTCACTAAAATGTGTATTTACAAAGATAATTCAATGTTTGCAGTATACGGCCCCGTCTCATTAGTAGTCACCGTTAAGGACTACCCGAAGTTGATATTAGTATCATCACGAGCGGAGCTCTATCTACTATCGTGGGACTCAGAACAAGGAGACAGTGCCTTGAGGTTGTTAACAGCTGTGGATTTGGGCAAACCTGACAACCGCATTAATGATGGCAAAGTCGATAGACGGGGAAGGCTGTGGTTTGGTACCATTTTTTTTATAAAAGACGCTTTTAATATCTCCCTTACACTACTTTTTTTTAAAGAAAGATTGAGCAGTTACACTGTTATCTAACGTTTCTTTACTTAAAAGCCTAAATTAATAACTTAATAAATTAGTTTAATTTTAAGTTGTCCCCTCCGATGGTGGTAATTTTAAAATTTACGCCATATTATATAATTACTAAAATTCCAGGAACAATGGGCAAGGAGGATGAGAGTGGTGTAGAGAAAGAACAAGGTACACTTTATATGCTAACAAAGGAAAACTATATCAACCCCGCAGAGAAAGTAATGCCTGTATCAATATCTAATGGCATTGCATGGACTTCAGACGATCTGTTCATGTTTTACATTGATTCTGTTTTGAGAAACATTCAAGTTTTCGATTATGACATGGATACTGGTTCTATACGTAAGTACATTAGTTTATAATCCGTAACAGTTGCAATATACTTCATTGATGAAATATATTGCTATCCAATTGAAAAATACAGCAATGTAAATTTGAGTTCTATTACACCTCAATTTCCTATGAAGCAATAATATGATCATATGATCTCAAATAGGTGATCACTTTTCTGTGCTTGATTCCTAAATCAAAAATTATTGAAAAGGAATCATACCCAATGTTACAAAGGTTTACAATTCTTGTTATAGCACAAACAGATTTAAGAATAAATTACTATTGTGGAGGTGTTTATTTAAATAATTAAATTTGAATAATACAGAAAAGAGTATAAGAAACCATTGCAGGTTTCTTCATAGATTCTTATTTTTATAGCATCATCATCTAACATAAAGTTATTAGGTTACTTTTATGACTAGTCAGTAGACCCTTACAATTATTAGATGAGAAATAACAATTACTTCATAATAATATTGTATAACCATAGTTATAGAAATTATAAATATAATTAAACAATAAGGTAATTTTATATAAATTAGTTTTTTGTAGATACTTTATAGTTTTTGTATTATTTATAAATTATTTTTACAAAGTATATTTTATGCAAATTGCAGGTAACAGAAGAACTTTATTTGATTTTCAAATAAACAATGTCACTGGAGTGCCCGATGGTATGACTATAGATACAGATGGAAATCTTTGGGTTGCTTGCTATGATGGCGGAAAGGTAACTTGTAATAAAAACATACTCTTATTTTGAATTGAATCTTAAAGTTAAAGAATCTTAAAATGATTTTAAAAGTTAAAATTTTACATTTTATAAATGAGGATTTAGATTGACCAAAAACTCACATAATATGTTTCATTTCTCTTTATACAAAGGTGTTAATATGATTATTATTTGAAACAGGTTATTAAAATAGATTCAAGGGCTGGAAAGCTCTTAGAGCAGCACAAAATGCCTGCTAGCAAAGTGACATCAGTAATATGGGGTGGTCATAACTTTGCAACATTATTTGTTACCACAAGTAAACGGAACCTCAACTCTATGCAACTAGCTCAAGAGCCTGAAGCAGGATCACTGTTTGCAATTGAAAACACTGGATCTAGAGGATATCCAAGCAATCAGTTTATTTTTCCAAATGCTGATTTATATTGATATAAATAAAAAAATTAAAGTATGATGTTTTTTTTAAATGTTATGTTTGTTTTATAGTGTATCATTGTAAACTTATTTGAGTGTATATCTTGTGTATATATAGCAACAATTAGTTTATAAATTCAAATATTATATATTTATAATATTACAATCTATATTTTGAAAATATTTTGGGTTATCTCTTACAATAAGTACTTGTTTGTTATCTACTTATTACTTTATATTTTCTACATATTTTCTACTTGTTACTAAATACACCAACTCTAGCATTTTGGTCCTGGTACAGAAAGTCTTTTAAATGGTTTCAGATCTCGATTCGAAGATGCAAATAGACCTTTGTGATTTAATTTAAGAAATATATTAAGTATAGAGTAAATCTTACCGGAAGCCTCAGGAAAGGTGGATCAGTAGCATTTTTACCTAGTTTATTTTCTTGGTATTGAATTAGTTGAATAACAAGTTGTGCTAAGCCTTCTTTCGTTGGTGGGTCAGTTTGAACGTGCTGAAAATAAAAAGCTTTGAAAGAAGGGCAATAAAAGGTTTTTATGTATTATTAGTAAAACTATTCAATCTATCATCTACACTACCAAAACATCATTGAGTACAATAAATCATCTAATTACCTTTTTGCAGTTCTTTTGCAACCACACACGAATTTGATCGAACTGTGTTAGGCATTCCGATGATTGAAAGAAGTCCACATTAGGACCCCCATCCTTTTTGGGACCCAAAGTAGTCATGTTTTTTATTTACTTCAAGCTACAAAACTTTATTTTCTGTTATAATATTGTTAAAATTGACTAATTATATATGTAGTAAGGAAATAAAGAGTAAGTTTATCTTATAAACACCAAACTTAAACTCTAAACCCGGAGAAATTGACACAATATGTAAGCGTCGCTTCAAAATAGCCTATGACATATTATAAGTCTGACAGTGACAGCTGCTATTGACAGAAAAAAATGTCAAATAAATTAGAGTATCCACAGATGATTAGAATAGACGAAATGTTACTTTTTTATTTATTTATCTGTATGTGGAAATCAACCGTATATGATTATTTTTTAAGAAAAGAGAAACTACCTCAGTGTTGAGTGTGATCGCGATCTCCTAGTAGAGAATCGATGCGCTTTGAGCAGTGTCAAATTTAAATGGATCTGTACTTTTGCGACCATATTTTATGTTTTCGATACTTAATAAATTCTACTTTCTGTTTTAATAACTACACCGGAAAGAGTACTTACTCACCCCAACAATGGTAAATCCACGTTATTTTAAGTAAAAATAAAACAATATAATTTATACGATGTTTATTGAACACCTAGATCTATACCAAATCTCTCAACTTCTAACAATCGCAACATAATCTAAATTATCCAGTTCAGTTTGAACTCTATTAAACAGCTATTCAATATGGACATGGTCTTAAGGACTCCAGGAATTGACGACATTCAAAACAGCCACATTTATTGTCTTGGTAAAGGAAGATAAATATAATGCAAAATTTAATGCTATAAGGAATGTTACAAGCAAATATATAGTTAATTTCACATTGATTAATGGAAGAGGTCTATCTATGTCAATTTAGCATGAATTATTCCTTTTTTTTAAAGATTACAAAAAATATATATATACATATACGCTTAGTTAATATATGTTTGTCTGTAACAGATTAATTCAGCCTGTTTCTTACTTTAATAAAAAAGTCTATGGACAATGTTTATTGTGGCCACTGTAATTTTGTATTTTCTTTTCAAAATAAAAGTAACAAGCGTTATATGACTAGCTTTAGCACGATAGGTACACATTTATATTTGAACTGGATATTTGACTTATTTAAATATGGATTCATACAAATACTAATGCATAATTTAAGAATTGACACAGAGCACCATACACAAACCAAAGGCGTTTATTACCAAATTTGTTGAGATTCATTTACTCACAAAGTTTAATTATTTGTAGTGAAATTTCGATTACTAATATAGGTTTGTGTATGGTTTATTTTAGAACCGTAGCTAGATTATTGACCTTTAAGATAAGTATAGTACAATTTGTTGTTGAAAATAAATCCTAGCTACGGTAATATTATTGTATAGCTTATCAATTTTTAAATTTCACTATGAGGAAACTTTTTTCCATGTTTTTTTAAATTTAAACTTTTTACCCAGATAGCTATACAATAGCAACACTTAATTACTAAAACGACATTTAAACATTTATTGTCAACATCATAATTGAATATTTTGTTAGATATAATCATTTGCAAATGACCATTCATAATTATTTAAAAATGTAGCAACAAAATATCACGATCACATCGTCTTTAAAACTAATTTTTAAAATATAAAACATGTATGTAGCTGCAAATAACTAGAATTATTATATAATAAGATTATATGCAAGATAAGAATTTATAATTATTTAAAATAAGGAATTTATACTAAGAATTAAGAACGCGGCGTATTGTATAAAAAAATAAATATTCATAAGTTATCAAATCTGATCTAGGCAAAATTGACATTTTAAATAATATAATAGTATAGTATTGGAATTGTAGTAATGCTTTTAAATTAAATAAATTTCGCATATGCTAAATCTTAGATGTCTGAATAAAGTTTTTTATAAAAAAAAATATCCTAAATTGAATAAAAGTATACAATTAATTTTCCAATTCCTTTTATATCTGAATTTCTTTCACTCTAAATCTATGATAACAATAATTTTAAAGACAGTAAGACTCATAGTGTGGACTTGCGATTTAAAATCAATAAAACCGCGGACATATTGTTCGCTCAAGGTCAACAGCGTTATGCAGGCTATTAATAAAGCGCAAACCAATTTAATGTAGTTATACATGTATACGATAGTATAAATTGCGTGAATAAGAATTTAATTATTGTTTACAGTAACAACAGTGTAATAAACATTCAAATTATAATTTCGCTAAATCTAATATAAATATATATAATTTCTGAGCTTAAACTAAAATTTAAAAAAAATTGAGTTAGAAAATTATACTAAAACTGTGTCAGCAATATGCTTTTGTCATTAATTAAAACTTGATATAGAACATTTAAATATTAAATAAGGCATAACAATTAAATAATTTAACACATTAATACATTTACCAAAATAAATTATAATTACAAATAAATAAATAATATAGATAATAATATTGATGAAATCTATTTTCATAGACAACAAAATCGTATACTCATTTGTGACGTTTTGGAAAATTTAATCGTTCAGGAACTAAACCACGCGAAATAATAGCGTGTTGTTAAATAGCAACTCTATGGCGACTATGTACGTACCAGGTTGTTTAGTAACTCTCGGTAGCTACGTCATATTCGTAGGCGAATTTAAAACCCTTTATATAAAATAAAAAGAATTAGCATTTATTATGCTTAGTTTCGAAATGCAGATGTAACATGATTTAAAAATAGAACTTGAAATTTGACATTGACACAACATTACTAAGAACACATTTCATTCCATTTATTAAATTTTTGGGATATATGGAGAAACGAGACTTAACGCTAAGTGCAATTACCGTACGTCAAAGATGTATTGGATTTTGACATACGGCAATCACAAGTCTTGTTTCGTACCCGAAGTGATTCCAGTATTCAGCATGATAAGTTACCAAAGTTAGATTAGTCAGTGATGCCATGTCTTATATTACCAAGTTTTTCAAATATTCATAGTATTGTTGGAGTATACATGTCAAATATAACTTTACCCCATTTACACATAGGTTTTACATTTTTTGTAACATAAATTATTTAAATAAGCGAAATAAATAGTTCACTAAAATTGGGTCGAAATTAAATGCACTGTTAAACTTATCAAAACTTGTTTGTGTAAATTTATTTAATGCCTAGGTAGTTCTCGGCTAGACCTAGATAATAGATGGTTTGCGCAATTCCAAAGAGCGGGGCTATGACAATCATACGACACGCCCCACCTTTAAAGAAGGCGGTTGGTCCTTCATATTTTAATGTTTTTCTGAAAATTAATAATACAATCTTAGAAAATAGTCTGTAGTGATGAATGAAAACGGCGTTATTATATTTATTATTATTATTTTTATTTTGTTACGCAATATTTAAACAACAACACAAAAAATATAGCGATGGTACTAATAATAACTTTTAGAATAACTAGAATAAATAATACTCAGTCTTTTACTTTTTGGAACTGACCTCCTGATGAATGAACATAATTCAATTGCGTGAAACTACAAAGGCGGAATTTACTATAATTGTATAAGCAACTGTAAAATCCTCACTTTATCCTTAATCTCAAATAACTTAATTTTAAAAGATCACAAAAAGAGGCTATTTTAAAATTTAAATATTAATTTAGGTAAGACGATTAAACCTATTAAATATGGTGGTAAGTCAGTGTGGTATTTTGATACGTACATTCACATTCTATACGAAATTAGCGAATATTTAGTGTAATATACTCACGTGATACAATCTAGGATGGAGGTGTACTGTCTTTCGCCACTTCCCTTTGTCAGAGTCTGCATTCGAGTCTTTATAACGTCGAAGGGATTAACAGCGAGCGCGGCCGTTGACCCCGCTGCACAACCCGATCCGAAGGACCACCTAAAATATTTAGTTATTTATTCACAGTTCGTTACATTAATACAAAACAAATAGCTTAATACATATAAATTATAAGATATGCAACGGGTTGCCTTATCACTAACAAACTTTCTCTTCCAGGCAACCCTAGTAAGGGAAAATCAGAAATATGATGGGTAAATTAGTGAAAGAAGTGCATAACCAAATCTTGTAACCTTATCTTATCTAATCTTACAACCTTAAACTGAAATTATAATTATACATACTAGACGTTTTATTCCAATTTATAGAGACACAACGTTAGTATGCTGTCTATGCGCGAATATGAACATAACAACTAAGTTATTGTTACTAACCCATTACAACTATTAAAAAAAATGCTGTTGTTTGTTAAAACGATTTTGCAGTTAATAATATTGTTTTAATCACGTTGTTGCGAAAAACAGACATTGTTAAATTCATAAAATAATTAAAATTATATTTCATTATAACTTTATTAGCTTTATTACACTAAATCGCGTTAATGAAATTAAAGTCTCATGATTACTTCTATATAATCTGTGGACAAAATACGATAAAATTTTGCAACGATTGCGGTGCACTATAAGCATGACACTGCACTATTACAATAAAAAAATATCAAATAAATTATATACTTGTAAGAATAATTAAAAATTACAGTTTGGCGTGTAACGATGATGAAGGGACCACTCCAATTCCGTGGTTATATCCGGAAGTCGTGACAGGCAATGGATGAGATAGAGATATGTACATGTGTATAGTTTATATTAATTTTGCACAAACATTTGCACACATAGTTATTCACTGGTACATAAAAAATAACTCAGAATATCACTTTGAAATTGACCTATACATTTAAATCCGATACATATACCCTTACCTACCTACATAGCTGATATCTAATAATGGTACAGGTCTCCATAGTTGCGGACGATCTGTGTGAATGTAAACGAAAGATAAAAAATGTTTGTATAAGAAATAAATCTATGTGTCTTTCGCGGCTGACATCGGTCTCAATGTCTGCATGGGATTTCTAGGAATTTGTTACAAATTATTTATTAAAATCAGGCGTAACATCAAAAATTGCTAGCCATATCAGTTTTGAACCGAAGTAAGCTTTAAATTCTTTTTTTTTTTAAAGCTAAATTGTCGTAATAATGAAAACAACTACATGGTATTTTCGGCGTAAGCTGTTCTTAAGGTATAAGTATACGCTATCGCTAGTTTTCTATATCTAACGGACCCGACAGAGGTTGTCCTGCTTGATATTTCAAGCGATTAAGATATTAAACAAAGTATGCAAGTACCGACTGCATCGCCATCTGACGGGCTGAATTGTGTGTCTAAACCATTCAGGGTTTCACCCAAACGCATACAAAAACATCATTAAAATCGGTACAGCCGTTTAAGAGGGGTTCAGTGACATACACACATACAGTAGAATTATGTATCTATGGATTATCTTTTAAGTTAGATCAAACTGCACACGGTGTGCAAATTTGTGCAATATCTTCTTTTATATATATATATATATATATATATATATAGTAAATAACTAAATATATATATATATATATATAATAAAGAATATGATATGATAAAACATATCTAAATATATTTCGACTTCTGAAATCCTCTCACTGATAACGCAATAGCCAAATAAAATTTGCAGGTTATTTTACGGGAATAATTAAAAAATATATATATTTTTCATATTTATTAAGTTCTCACCCTCTCCTATATTTAGTTATTTACTATACAGATACTGAAACTTATCACATAAATACACATTTTACAGGCACTGTCATAGCAAAATAATAAATATCAAGGAAATCAGAAATCATCATACATTGTTAAATTTTAAATCGGCGATAGTTTTGTCTACAGAAAATTGAGATATCGAGTCGCACCTATACTTTCTAAGAATTTGTGCAACTTTTTTTCAGCCTGGTCCTTTTCTCGTTCCTACTGGCTATCAGTCGTCTATAATGTCAATATAAAAGTCTAAAATTACCTCAGACCTCAGACGCGACGAATTCATTTCATAATTTAATACATTTCTAAAGTAAAATAAACATGTGTGTTTATAAATAAATAAATACTATACCTACAACTTTTTACCAAAACTTTTTTTATATAGAACAGGGGGCAAACGGGCCCATGGAAACTCAATGCCAAAGGGCTTGCGAGTGCGTTGCAGGCCTTTATGAATTGTTACGCTCTTTTCTTGAAGGACCCTAGTCGAATTGGAATACTTCAGTGGGCAGCTGGTTCCACAAAGTGGTGGTGCACGGCAAAAACTGCTTTGAAAAAAAAAGTATGTGATACTTACCAGAATGGTGGCGCTGCCTGACCCGGCTCTTTGGGCCCAAGATCGTTGAGCGTCGCAAATAATGGGAAATAGACAATACTGAATGACACGTCTCTCGCCGCAGTTGCCGTGACACCCTTGTAAAGGCCAAAAATACCGCGCTCCTTGACCAGCTTACGAGTCAGTTGCATAGCTGTGACTCGTTCAAATTTGCGGCCCTCTGAAAAATCAGTTTTTAATAATAACATTAAGAGTTAATAATAGTTTAGAATAGGCAGTAAAGCATGATCACTTTGCCATACATCCTTCATAAATTATGGGATTTCGATACACAAGTATGGCTAATGAGTTAAAAACGTTAAGCTTCTAATATATTTACTTATATTTTGGATAGTATCACCAATATTTTTTTGTGTATTCGTTAAAACAATTCTACATTCGTAATTAGTCTGTATACAGATAATTAGGTAACAAAACGAAGATCTTATTGTATATATATATATATATAGGATCTATTTCTCGCTTTATGAAATTCTATATACGTAACGTTTAATATATTAACACCAAATAGTCTTGATATGTCATGCTGAAATCTGTTCTGTATATGATGCCCTCTTTCTAACTCCAACAGAGTAAGGAATTTCAATTGAACGCGTCAGTTTTTTTACTATAAGAAACACGCGCACAAAGCGCTGACTTCGCGTCTTAAGCGTATAAAGATAAACGCATACCGGCTTTAGCTTGCGCGGCGAGTCTACCAGCGTCCTGCATCTGAATCTTCAACAGCTCCATAGGCGTTGTGATAACAATTTGGCAAGCGCCTGCGCTGCCACCGGCGATCATTTGGCGAAATACTGGCAGTGATCTGGAAAGATTATTAAAAAAGGCATTTAAAACAAAGAAGACTTAGTATAATATCAGAGTCTAAATTTGTGCTAAGTATAAATGTATGTCAAAAACATATGACAACGCGATTTATAATGCGCTAAGTCTCGTCACTGATTTCCCGAGGTCCTAAGAAAGACTTAGCAAGTCCATATGCCAGTATAATAATGAAGCAATAGTGAATATTATATAAGATTGTTATATTTGGTGAGCGTATGGCGGTAGTATACTCTGATTTGAGGGTATACTTGGAGGTTAGAATATACTGTGTTTTATGTTATTTCTAATTAATTATTGTATACTTATATATTATAGTCTATTTTTAATATGAGTTTAGCCATGTCTGTAATTGAAATAAATAAATATTATAATATTATATTGCGCAGTTTTGAAAACCTACTCGTTTTAGTTCGCGATAACTTAAAAAGTTTACATGACCTACAATTTTGTTTCATTATACTATTATCTCTAAGAGATTTAAACAAGTTATATCATTGTGAATGATCTTCAGGCACACTCGACGCAATCGTAGATTAATTCCCAAGTATGTAATATCTTTAAAATAAAGTCTCCGTAATTGATTTGAAATCAAAAAGTGTCAACACCTTTATCCTTTGCCCTATCATGTGGCCGGAGACTATATAAAACACTTCACATATACGAAGTCTCATATTTGTCGCAGTAAAGTAGTGAAATGAGAGTTAATTGAATCTCTAGACAGTTAATTAAATATCGATATTCAATCAAGTCGCTAGCATTTACATTAACTCTCTGATTTAACTACTTTACGACATATATATCGACAATAGGAGAATCGATAAACCTTGTGAACTTAACAATGAATATACAGAGATATTTACGCTTAAGATGATTTAAACAAAAATGTTCCATCTATTTCTATTTTAAATTATCAAGTCATTCTTACACAATAATATTTTATGGCATTATAACTCGTGTAACAGATATGCAGTGATTTATCTAAGTCACTCTTATCAAATTATATTGTGACTGAAGATTATCACAGATAGGGCGTCCTAGACATTAGCTTTTCATAAACACAATAAAACCGAAACTGCCTACAAAAGTTGAAATAAAAAACATTCAAACATAATATTATAATCAGCAGACGACCCAATTCATGATTCGCAATATCGCGACAGTTATAAATAACTCTCCCTCGGCGTTCATATTAGACGGGTTCAAAGTATTAATGATACTCATTTCTATACACTTTTAACAGGTGCTACAATAAAGTGTAGTTTGAAATCTTCTATAAACATTCTTAGACGTTCAATCACAACTACTCGTAGCTAGGAAGCTGGCGCACTTTTTAGCATCACTGCATACTACATAGTATAAAACAAAGTCGCTTTCTCTGTCCCTATGTCCCTTTGTATGCTTAAATCTTTGAAACTACGCAACGGATTTTGATGCGGTTTTTTTTAAAAGATAGAGTGATTCAAGAGGAAGGTTTATATGAATAATAACATCCATTAAATAGTAGAGAAATACTGTTATTTTTGAGATTTCTGATGTGATGTCGTAAATAATTACATTTTTTCCGCTTGTTTCAATGTTATTTCACGAGCCAATGATTTAGTTTGTTTTTTACAGATTTATACCCCTGTAGATAAGAACTGTAGCTAAAAACACATCAACGTACGACCTTAATTAATTATGAACATTACTCGTATTGATCCCAACTTCATTATACTTAAAAATCATATACTTAAATACCCGCCAGCTCCCTAGCTATCGTAAGTGCCGCGTACAATACTGCTTCCATATAGAGAACGGTTACCATGGCAACAACGGTATTATCTATAATCGACGTTATAGAATAAAGCCATTTATTGAAAACTGAGCTTTATAAAACAAGGGATAGATCAGATTTGTTTTATTTAAAAAGCGGCAGATGTGACGCAAGAAGTTGGTAAAAAATGTAATCGTTACTACTGTGGCCTGGCAATGCTCCATTAAAATGTCTAGAGCTAGGCATATTAACTAGAGCTGGCAAAATTTTCTGAACCTATAAGCCAACCTTTATTATTTCCGAAATTATTAATTAGTCACAGCACATCATTAAATTTAACAATATTATCTAGATTAAAGTTAAGAGTAACACACAAATTAAAACCATAATTAATCTGTAGCTGATAAGTTTGTATATAATGGCATATTATGATTAAACCCTTCGCGTTGAATGTGGATAAGACAAGACCAGGATTTCATACAAATATCAAGCGTTTGATAGTTCATATGACTGACTTAGTTTTTGTTAGGCAACTATGCTATAAATAAATAAGAATGCACACGAAGCCATATTTACATTTCTTGATTTAATAATAACTTGAAATTAATAAAATAAATTAGTATATATATTAATGAGAGAAGTGTTGGCCTAGTGTCTTCAGCATGCAATTCGCTTCCTTGTAGGCAGTTGTAAATACTCAGTTAATTCTAGGTATAACATAAGGTTTATCACTATCTGCTTGACCTTGAATGTACTTATCTACCAGAGATCAGGTAATTGTTACTATGTAAAAATTATATTCGTTTTACGCTACTGTAACTAACTTATACTTTGTATAAATATCCGACCAACTGTAGTATTTATCAGGATAGTCTGTGTAGAAAATATTTTGGGACTTAAATTGTTTGAAGTGAAACTAGGGGGCATTATACAGTCTTTTTTTACTATTAGTTTTTCATTTTGCCGAATTTCAAACTTTTTTTTGCCAAATTAAAGATTGATATTAAACTTATAAAATAAAATTTATCATTAAAATATACTGTTTTTAAAGAAAATTTTAATACATTTATATAGTGTCATAATATGTCTTATTTACATATTATTCATTATAAAAACTTTATTTTTGAAGGATTCACTCCTACCACATGTGAATTACACACATGTTTTTAATTATTCTGCTTTATTTTGTGTTTATTCTGCGAGTGTCTTTAAGCAGTCTAATTAAATAAGTCTTATTACTAAGTAAGTGTCGTTAGTTCGTTTTCGAACTTTCGACACTTACAAAATTATTTGTAATTTTAAATAGGTTTTGATTCTTAGAATGAATTATTTATAATTAGCCCTATGGGGCCGTTCAGGTATTACGTAATCACTATAGGGTAGGGTCTTTTATTTTCTTATTTGGAGATTGGGTCAACAGTAATAATTTAGTTTTTTACATATTTATTACCCACAGTTTGTCTATGCTAGAAAACGAAATGCATTTTTGAGGATTAATACGTGGTACTATTATTTTTATTAAATTATTTTCTAACCAAAGCAGATCAATAGAGACACTACATCAATACTTAAAATTATATGTTAGAGGATTATTTAGAAATAGTTTTTTTGTACGTAGCACGGACTTATTATATTTTCATAGCTAGCTAAATTTTCAGAGCATATACCGTAATTGAGACTTACCCATCCGGCAGTGTAAGGTAGAAACGGAACATGTCATTGGCAGCGAGCTTTATGGCCTTTTCCGGCGTGATGAGGATGATGTTAACTGCTGATCCCCTGTACATGCCGAAGTAACCCTCCGCCGCATATGTCTTGCGGAAACAATCCAGCCTGTGAAAAAGTTCTCATTTAAAACTGTTTACCGGGTCGTGTTTATCTACGTTCCAATTAAGAAATACGAAGTAATGAATAATTTTAAGAAGCGTTGGCCGTACATGTCGGCTGTGGCTCAGCGAGTCATAATTAACTTTAAGGGAAGAAGGATTTGCTTATGAAAAGAGTATTACACGAAATAAAAAAGTTTATGCTTTTGTAGGTATGGTTCGTGCAATATTTAGTTTACCATATCATCGTTGGTCAAAAACAATATAGCAGAAGATTTCATGTCAATCAAGGAGAAATAATTTATGCCTGATCATTAGGTAAGTCTATGGAAATTAAAATAACATATTATGGTTTTGAAACATGAAAACAAATAACTGTTGCAAATGAAATGGAATTTTAGATTTATCAGGAATTTTCCAGAATAGGAGTATTATTTTACAGCGCGTGACGCAACTTCTAGCTTTATTATCACAAAAAAACAGAACATAATTTATCTATCTAGTATCTATGAAAACAGACATACAGCTATCCCTGCCATCCAAATTACACTGAGTGTTTCAAGTTTGGTCTATTTTAAGCATAATAGATGCCTTTAATGTAAATATAAGATTGTTGTACTAATAAATTTAGTACACAATACTCACATGTTCTTATATTGTTTCTCTCCATTTGGTCCGACAGTTTGATTTTGCAATCGCGTCTTCACAAGATCCAAGGGGAACACTACGGAAACCCCAATGATTCCCGCAATGCCACCGTTTATAATCTTTGGTACTGGACTGAAAAGTTGTAGCATACAAAATACTGTTCATTCGTATCCAAGATTAAAAATACGTTTCATGTGCTTATTTTATGATTTTTAGTCTGACTTAAATATGACGATAATCAGTAACCAAATTATCATTCTCACTCATTTAAAAAATGTATTTCTCTATGCATGACGAATATGCTACCATTACACCCTAATACCTTATTTGTTTTAAAATTATGACTTATTATATATACTGAATACCTATGGCTGGTGATAGGAAAGTCATAATACTCATTAAATTTATGCATATGTGTGGTCTAACATGGACAAAGATTTTTAGTAAGATCAGCAAAAGTATAAATGTCTAACATTTCTTAAGACTAGCTGTCTTAAGAAATGTGGCTTGGATCTTGATAGAGGAGCTACAAGATGTCAATGTACTTCAACATTTAAAAAATTCAAAATAGCAGTCAAAATAAGCATCATTTTTAAATTAGCATTTCCACATACATCCATTATAATGAATGACCTTCTCAATTAAAATAATTTATTCCAGTTCTCATTGTTAGCAATATGACAACATACCCATCATAAGTATAATATGTTCTATTAACAAAAAAAGTTTAACGAGTAAGAAGTGGCTTAGAAGATTCTTGCTATTAAAATAAAAAGGTAGTTTCTTTGGCTGTGTTTACATAAAGAAACTAACATGGCTTACAAATCTTGATATTCATTTTGAATATAAATCTTTGGTAATTTCTGTGTAATATTTAAGAAAATTCAATGTGTCTTCAGACTAAATTGAGTTGAGAATAATCTATACTGGGTTTAACTATATATACAGCAAAAGATTTTAATAATACTTTACCCTATTTTATCTATTAATTTTATCAACAGAACTATATAGAATAGTGGCAAGTCTAATAACATAGTTATTTCAATCCTGTTGTGAAATATTAATATATCACATGCTCTTAGAGATAAAAGAAAAATAAGACATGGCAATACTACGCCCATCATTACTTTACATGTGATATTTTTTGAATTTTCTAAGGCAATAAATATTTTTACATAAAATTGTCAATTAATCACAGTTAGGTTGTATTTACTGTTAAAGTTTTGTAACTTACTTGAATTGTGCTGGTGGTGGAGGCTGTGCTGGTTTACTCATAGCTGCTTATTTTTTTCCTGAACAAAAATAAACTATATAGATTACTTTAGCTATTGGAACATATTTTCACATATATTTGAAAATATTTATACTTTAATACACTAATCAAATTTATAAGCAGAACTAATTTAAGAGCCTATAGGTATATTTCATATTTTCAGTTGTATTCAACATTTAAAGGTCGATAAAATCAATGTATATATACATAATATTTTGAATTAATTAAATGTTCAAAACTTAAAATTAGACATTTTATAAAGCTACATATCACGATTTAATTAACTGACAAAATTAATTATTAAAATTCTGTATTCTGTATAATATTAATTATCAATAATATAGTGAATAAAAATGTTTTTAGACATTAATGTTTCATTAATTTTACGTAATTTTTCAGAATCAATAAAACCTACCGCTCAGAAGTTAGTGGTTCCGAATTGAATCTTGAACACCGACTTAATTTAGAAATACCAGAGCCCTTAATCCTTGCTATTGCATTGCTAAGAAAATTGGAATTTAGAACAAAATTTTCAAGTGATTAGTGATTTTACACGAGTCGAGAATAGCCGGAAGATTTTTGATTTTGAATTTAATATAATTGATTGATGGCAATTGTCAATGAACCACAGACTACAACCAACAACTAATCAAATAATCTTTCAACTTCCAAGTAACATTGATTTCGACGATAATTGTTTTTCGTCTATTATTATATGTTATTATCTCTTATTTACTTTTTTTTAAATGATATAATATAGAAAATTAAAGCCATAGACAATTAACAAACTTGTTTTGGCTTAAGCTTGTTTATACACATATAAATATGTGAGTGGCATAATTAATGTATAATATGGTATCTGAGGGAAAGCACGTTGTGGCAGCATAGAAAAATAAAATTTATGTTCGTAAAAGTCTATTGGATTTGGAGACATTTAACTCTGCTATTCTTTTTGGTTCCAAGACTCTAAATGTTAGAACTCTTTTAGATAGTTGTACTGGGTAGAAGCGCATATTGATTGTATTTTTGAACATGTGGAATATCTCTAAAATTGAAGGACTTTACGAAATACCAAACATATTTTTCTTAACTGCCACAACGTCCTCTTACCTCTACCCGCAGGTATCATTCTCACACTCCATACTCTGAATATACAAAAAATGTGTTTTGGGATTGCATCTACTCTTTCGTGTATGCCCCATGACATGTCGAAAGACCTAGGCTAGTACTATTTCGCATTTATTAAAATAAAATGTTATTTGTACCGGCGTGTGTATATATATTATACTGACTACTGACGGCGGTACATTCCCCCCCGCGACGGCCCAAGCCGAGGTTTGAGTCTCAGAGAGAGTCTCAGGAGACGCCCTTGCGCGAGTCGCGGGAACCCCACCCGTTCCGGCTGAGCTAAGCTCACCAAAACAGCCCGTGCTGAGCTGTGAAGGCCCTTAAGGCCAACAGCGAGATTCCAATTTAAAAAAAAAAAAGACGGCGGTACTTGCGTCCGACCGTGCATGACCTACGCTAGCGTAGTCTTCGCGCACTGTGCCCCCTCGCATATCCACCGGTTACAGGTGCTACAGTCACGTTTCGTGAGAATAGCGACCGGCGCAACCTTCTCCGTGAGAAACGTCGATCTCCACTATGACCTGGAGCTCCCTACCATAGCCCAATGGATGAAGTTGGCGTCCAAACGCCACTTCGACAAGGCGAAACACCATCCCAACCCACTGGTGCGTAAAAGCATCAATTATTATCCCTTCCCAACTAAAAAGGCTAACGGAACCGGATGATCCAATTACAATAGCTAACAACAAATTAAAAGCCGCCCGCGCGGCCAATTATAATAAAAGTATTAACAATCAGACTAGGGTTAAAAACCGCCTTCACCGGAGAAGGCGAGAACCTTTACTTCGCATTTCGCTCACTCCAGCTTCCGTCCTGCCCTTCAGGCGATTGACCCCCCCGCGACGGCCCAAGCCGAGCTTCGAGTCTCACAGGAGACGCCCTTGCACGAGTCGCAGGAACCCCACCCTTTCCGGCTAAGCTAAGCTCGCCAAAACAGCCCGTGCTGAGCTGTAAAGGCCCTTAAGGCCAACAGCGAGAATCCATTCAAAAAAAAAAAGACGGCGGTATTGAGTACTGACTAGTGACTGGTGAGTGGTGTACCGTGTACGGTTAACGGTGTACCATTTGTTTAAATTTAATGTTAGAACTTAGAACGTGTTAATATGGTTTGTAGTTACGATTTACGACGAATGAAATTACCAAACCAATTAGCTATTTGGTGATGTTTAAGTTCCCGGCACGTATAATTACAATTTTATCGACTTCTCAAAGATATTGTAATTTAGGCATAAATTCGCAGTTGTCGAAAGGCATTGGTATAATGAAGGTTAGTATTTTTTAATGAAATTATAAATTTCTACCTTGCCCTTTTTAAAGTATACTTCATTGATCAACGTAAATGTTCTGACCAATTTTAAATTTGTCTAATATTTCAATCATATAATAAAATTAAAATGTTTACTACAACATATTTTTATGCTGCCTAAAAGACCCAGTTATAACAGACTGTCTGTTCTGATAGGTTGGAACACATGATGGAGTCTTTCATTGTGATGAAGTTCTCGCCTGCTATATGCTCAAACTCCTTCCGGAATACAGTGATGCAGAAATTGTGCGTACTAGAGATTTGGAAAAACTTAAAATGTGTGATATAGTAGTGGACGTTGGAGCTGAGTTTGACCATGAAAGAAATAGATATGATCATCATCAACGAGAGTTCAAAGAAACATTAAGTACAATAAAGCCAGATCTTGGTAATAAGTATAAAATTAAGTAAGTAGTAAGTTATCAATTGTGTAATGATAGTGCTTGCTATCCATATAGCTTAATTTTGAATTAATAATAAACATATTGATTTAAAGTTAAGCAAGAGTATTTTCATGTCTAAATTGAACTCCAGTTTGGTATATTTCACTTACGGTTTTCAGATTAAGTTCTGCTGGACTTATTTATGCATTTTATGGTGAAAAGATTATCCAATCCCTTGCACCAAAAGAGTGCCCCTTAAATCAAGGGGACCTTAAAATTATTTTTAAAAAAGTTTATGAATATTTAATTGAGGAAATAGATGCTATAGACAATGGAGTACCTATGACAGATGAGGAGGAACCAAAGTACAAAATAAGAACACATTTAAGTGCTAGAGTTGGCAAGCTGAACCCTGAATGGAATACATTACAATCTACCAATTTAGATGAAATTTTTGAAAAGGCAATGAAAATGGTCAGTGAGGAATTTCTACAGGTAGTTAACTATTTCATATCTGTCTGGCTTCCAGCTAGAGACTATGTTAAAACTGCCTTAGAAACACGATTTGAAGTGCATAAGTCTGGTAAAATTTTGGAGTTTAAAGAACGGTTTCCATGGAAAGAGCACTTATTTGATTTAGAAGATGAAATGGGATTGATTGGAGAAGTTAATTATGTTGTTTTTAATGATAAGCCAAAATCTTGGAGGGTCCAAGCTATACCTGTATCACCAGGTAGTTTCGTTACAAGGTAGGTCATTCTCTTATATTCTGATTTGTGTTCTACTTTATTTGGCAATTGCTGGAGGGTATTGAGGATAGAGCATTAAAAAGCTTAGGACTACATTATTATATTTTGAATTAGAGATGAGGGGTAGTCAAAAAGTTCTCAGAATGTAGGAGTTGTCGAGACGGAGTTTACTCATCCAGGTAGGAGCTAATTGAGTGATTCATTGTTAGTTTATATACAAATTTTCAGCCTAATTGGGTCATACGGTAAATTGGAGAGAGACTAACATTTAGCTGTTATAAAGTTCCTTACCAATACCAAGACACCTCAAACCATCTTACAAGAGACTTTGTGGGGACTGTGCGCCTGGTAATATGGCACTTTTTAAACAAGGAAGGGCCCACATCGAAGACAACCTGGATGACCGATTGAGGCTAGAAATAGTCGAAAAAGTAAAAAAACTTGTGGAAGATGCCCAGCTAAAGAAAAACCAGAATGCAGCATTAGTTGGAGTATCAGAAACTATTATTTCGAAAATCCTACATCAACAATGGCATGACTAAATTCTGTGCAACATTGTACACGATAATGCATCAAAAACGCGGGCAGGGAGGTTATCGTAAGTTTTTTACCGCTGCGCAAACCTGGGTTCACCACTATGAACCTGGGTCCAAGCAAAAGTTGATAGCCGTGGCATAAAAAAGGCACACCCCCTCCTAATAAGTTCCATTTGTCTCAATCATGGCAGAGCATGTTTTGGGATACAGAAGGCATTGGTTATTAGGAACGTGGTGTCTCCGTGACGGGAGATTACTACGCTTCTTTACTAGATCTTTATGAGAAAAAAGCTGGTAAAGAAAAAAGGCGAGAGAAGAAAGGTGTCCTCTTTTTGAACGACAATGCGCCCCTGTTGCGACTGCGTCACCCACCCTACAACCCAGACCTGGCCCTTAGGGACTATTATTTAGAAAAAACTGTGTGGAATAAAGATTTACGACCATTATGAAGTGAAGTGGGCAAGTTCTGCCTTTCGATGATCAAAACAAATCTTTTTTAATAAGGTATTATTAAGTTAGTTGACAGATCTTATAAATGTATTAGAAGTAATACATTGAAAAGGTAACATAGTTTAATGTGTCTCTCATTCCCTGACATTCCGTGAAATTTTTGACTGCTTGTATATACAGATTACTACTCAAGTATCTTTAAATAACTTGATTTTTTCTAAGAAAACATGTGTATTACTAAATATTTCACTATTTCAGAAAACCACTGTGTGAAAAATGGTGGGGTGTCCGTGATGATTTACTGTCTACAGTTGCTGGTATAAAAGACTGTGTATTTTGTCATAGCACAGGTTTTATTGGAGGAAATTGTACCAGAGAAGGTGCAATAGCCATGGCAGAAGCAAGTTTAAATGCTTGATTTTAGAAACTACACTTTTTACAGAAATAAATATTATTGCTTTTTAATTTCACTATTTGAATTTTTGTAAATTTGGGACTGATCTCATATTAAAATCTGGATGTAACTTATTTTATTTGTTAAAATCAAACCTATAAATATTTAAATATCCCAACTATTTATTTCTAAATTATTATAATTAATAATAAAAGTTTGTTTACAATTTCCTTCTTAATTATAAACAACTCTACTTTGTAGTAATAAACAGTTTAAAATGATTAGACTGCATTATCTTATCTATTTTCTGAGCAGATCAAAATTATATGATCCGAGTTGTGTTAATATTAATACATAACACAGATTTGATTTGAATTCATATTCAACTCAATCATATAGACTACTGGACAGTATTTATGAGTTCTTTATAGATTTCAAATGAGACACAAAAATCAACAAGCAAGAGAAAATCTTCGTTACGAATAACAGTTCAAAAATACTACATTATACAAATATAAATCTACTGTACACAAGTACTTTCTTTTTTATCTTCACTTACACTATTTACAACTGTAGAATCAGTATTTCCATTGTTATGTTTTCCCACATGATCACTGTTATTGCTGTCATTGTCTTTAACAATTTTTTCACCATTTTTTAAGTCTGTGTCACAATTTATGCCAGCATTTTCTCTATCAATGTTTATTTCTCTTTCATCTGCATCATTTTCAATATCAGCATCAACTTTCTCATCATCATCATCATCATCATCTTGAATGTTGTCATCTTTATCATCCATAACATAATCATTTGGATCAAATGAGTGCTTTTCAATTTTTTCAAGCCAAAGAGCCATATTTCTTCCTTCTATTTCTCCTTTTACAACATTTGGGTGAATGTGTTCCATTTTAAATTTTTCAATTGTGTCATCCAAGTCTTCCCAGGTAAGACTTTCATGGGAATCTTTGTAGCGGTTATCATACCGTTCATAATGCACCTGCAAATTGGTTCACTTTAATAATATATTCTATAAATTATGACTTTTATCACATTAAAGTTAAACTAAGTAGAGTTTTATAGTATTTTATCTTAATGTACCTTATCAAGCATGAGCCCGAGGCCAGGAGCTGTGGGTATAATCACCTTTTCTTTACCAAATGCTTTATCTATCATTCCTTGATCAGCTATCCCTCTGGCAATAACTATCACTAAACCAACCATTTTTCTTATCTGATGTAACATGAAACTTTGTCCCTGAAAAGTAAAATTAAATCATTTCTCGAGTTTGAAATAGCATAAAACTAGCATTTACTGAAAATCACACCTTAACTAATAGTTCAGCAAATTCGACCTCAGATTCAATGAAGATCTTCTCCATTGTAAAACTCATCATATATCTTGAGGCTGAGGGATCCTGATGGTGCCTGTTAGCATAAAATATATTTAATAGACAACCATAACATGCATGCATTTGATTGCATAACAAAAATATAACATTCAAATATTTCCAACAGCATATTAATACTCAGACAATTTACAAGACATGTTTCTTACTTTACTGCTAAATTATAGAAATCTTACTTTTTTTCTGTGAAATTATGATAACTTTTAGTCCCTTTATAATGACCTAGTAATTGATTCACCAAATTCTGTTTTTCGGCTGATATTCTGTATACTTTTCTTTCTTCATCTGTGCAAACTGCTGGTTCAAATACATATGTTGGAAGAGTATAACTATATGTCCGTGCATTGCACTTTGATTTTGAGTTAAATTTATTGGTCACCCTTTTTATTCCAAACACTCGGATGCATTCTGGAAGTCTTTTGTTTATTTCATCTACATTGACTTCAAGAGCTGAAATTGCAGTTTTTTTACTTAATAAGATTTTATTCCATCAACTAGAATTATTAAATGTGGTAAGGATGTTGCTATAATTGCCAATATTTACAACCATTTTATTATTATACTTACGTAGTTTGAGAGACACAACCTGTCTAGCAGCTGAAACACCTTTGTCTGTTCGAGAACTTCTTTGAAATTGTGCATTTTGTTGATTAGCAAAATCTTCCTCTGTTATGTATTTTGCACCTAACAATGCTTGTAATAAGTCCTCTTCAATTGTTTTAACACCTGGATTTCTAAGACAACAAGAGTAAGTATTTTTAATCTTTAGATTTAAACATAAGCTTTTATATATAAACTTAGAATAGAGTTCTGTTACTTTGTTGTTCTGCATTTTAATATCATACTAAATGTGTATCTATGACAAAATTTGAAAATATAAAAGATACCTAAACTCTATTCTATTATTGAATCTGCTTACTTTCATAAAATTTTTAACTTAAGTCTTTAATTTTTTACCTTTGCATTCCAAAATAGTCAACGCCACAATAGCCAAGCAGCATTGCCATTTTTTTTCGTTTAATTCTTTCAAATGGTTGGTCACATTGCTTTTTTGCTTCGCATTCACCATCACCATTACCTTTTTTCTTTTCATTAAACTCCCATTGCCGCTTTCGTTGACGTTGTTGGAACCTTGTACGCTGTTTATCTACTAGATTATCATCGTTTTCTATTTCTTTTGTTGCTACACTCATTGTTTCAATTTGCAATTTAAGAGGACCTGGAATAAGATATTTTAGTTGAGATTTAGTGGAATTTTAAAAATGTGACGAACCCGTAATGTTTTGAGCATTAACATCATGAACAGCACATCTAGAATGTAACCGCAATATTTATATTAAGACACGTGTATTATTTTTTCTTCAAAAAAGATATGTACCTGTTTTTACAACTTTAGCATGTTTCGGCAGATTTTGTTTAATTGAAGGAATGAATCTTTGAAATAATCGAACTGACATACCTATTTATTTTGCACAAGGTAATTTGATTATAATATAAAGTTCGTTATAAAATATATTATTATCAATCAATGAGGTAAATAAGTAACCCTAAAAGTTTTTGTAAATCGCGTTTTTTTTATATTTTAAAATGTTCCTGCTCTATGATCTATCATCCATGATTTATTTCGCTGTTTGTGTTGTATTGTCATCAGTCATGTATACACTGTACAGTATTTGTGACTACCTCAGAGTCAGAATACAGTTTGTACCTTCTGTCCATAGAGTAAACTATTTTGTCATGTATCTAGGAATTAGAATTCTTTTGGCGGTAGCAAGGCGGTAGAGGGTCCTGCCTGACGTAAAGTGAATCAAGCCCTTCGCCTTTTATTATATTATGTGCATTTGAAATTATTTATTCTCAGTACTAAGCCACTTTCCAGCCAAAAGAAAGAGTAATATTTGTTTTATTTAAATTAAATATTTAAGAGTTGAATTTTATTTGATTTAGATTTTAAATTAAAAGAAAAGTTGATTTAGATTTTAAATTTACAACACCCGTATCTTTATTATGCACCACGAGGACATGTCGCTTTAATAATTATAATATTTTTCAATCTTAAACAATTTTGACAGTTCGCTTCGAACACACTTTGGCTATAGCTCTAAGTAAAAGTCTACAACGATACCCACGGCAAGGCTACGGGTACGAGGAAAGTTGGTACTAGTTAGATACAAAGGTGAGACGTATAAATACCAACATAATATCATTTTAATATTTATAGTATATGTACTATATAATTTGGAGGTCTTCCACATATTTCAATTGCTATGTAAATATGTAGAGCTATCTGCGCACGCTTGAACTCGGCGCATGGCAAATAATTCAGTGCATTTAGGACAAGGTTTCTAAATCAGCATGGGTTGACGCAGTGCTCGAAAATGCGCGGTGGAAGTTCTGAAAGGCTGGTCGTGCGAGCCTCTAGACGCAGGGGCGATACGCGTGCTAAACTAACGAGATATATAACGATATCTTTAGCAGCTGTTCTTGGAGGTGGGAGCTCTGCCCTTCTTTTTCTGGTGCCACTTTACGCGGATCCTGCCTTAAGTGCCCTAGCTGCCGATTTCGATCCGGTACCGGCAGAGTGCGTCACTGAACGAAGAGATGATAGACTTGGCCTAGATAATTGCACCTGGGCATCTTGTCGAGAAGGGTGCACCAGCGATGCCTATAAATGCATCCAGTTACATGTAAAATATAAAGCGTATGTTGAGGATTGGCGCCCCGCAGTTCTATATGTCAATATCAAAGGTTGCGGATACCCACCAGCTGTGAATTGCGAAAATTTCACGATGAACTACGGATATGTGGGTGCAAGATACCCATGCTTTTGGTCTCGGGCGGATACGACAGTAGTAGTGCCAACATGGTCAAGGGGAGAGCAGGTTGCAACCGTAACACGTACCCTGGCATTACCTTTGTTTCTTTCTGGATGTGCTGGCATTGGACTGTGCGCATTGCATTGTGAATGTAGACCACGGCGACGCCGAAGGCCGCCTAGACGTCCCCCGCGCCTGCCTACTTTATCAATAGATGATACAACAGTTTATAGGCTTGCTTAAGCCACAGTGGAATTGTATTTTAATACCTATCTTAGGATTCAGCGGCGACTTTCTTGAATCGCACATTATTGAACCTCATGTCTTCAAGCACATTTAGAATTGATTTTACGTGTGAAGTATATATACCTAATTGTATTTACGAAATTCTTGTTTTATTTATCCCCTTTTTTAAGAAAGTTATGCTTTGTGGATATATGTGTAAGTTATATTTCATCTGTCACCATTGTTATCACTGAACAAATAAAAGTTGAGAGGAAATGTATCAATAGGTAATAAAAGAAAGTAAAGAGTAAATACTTTTATTTGAAATTGCATCTTTAAATTTTATTTAACGAGTACAAAACTATTTCCTTTATCAAACATACTCAGAGTAGAACCTTCACATCAGTCTTTAAGCAATATAATTTATTTTTGCTAATTTTACCATCGCGCTAACCATTTAGGCCTTAAAAACAGGGTTACGACAATATGTTTTTAGAATAAAATACATTTAACAAAATGATTCAAAGTATGGCAAACTATTTTAAAAACAATATAATTTTATCCTTTGAAATTTGTTTCTATTATCTTTTATAGTTTTTAGATGTGTAACTTATTGCAGCAACCCTGACTTTCCTTTGCTTTATTATTATGAATATTAAGTACATATATAAGATGCACATCGAACGATTGCGTAATATTCGATACGATTACAATTCATTACAACATTTGATATACTTTTAATCACATTCAATAATCGTAATCAATCTTTTATATACCGGAAGCGCAGCATAACAATTCACAATAATTTATTATGTTTAAATGATTACAGATATCGTTAAAAATCAAAGAGATACTAATTCGACGGGACCGGGAAGCAAGCTGAGCATAGCTGTTTTGATTTCCACTATATTGAAAAAATTCACATCGGATATTACGTTAAAATGTAAATTTACGAAAAACATACATTATTACAGAAAAAACAAGAATTTATACTGGATTTAATTTGTTAAAACTGGATGAAAATTTAGCTTGCTAAGCCATTAATTGATAAAAAAGATTGTATCGAAGTCTTACACACTTAGATAAACAATGGTAACTTGACATTTTTACAGCAAACAAGGCAACGACCTGACAACGAAATTTTAATAATAAATAGTCATATACGACACCTGGCTGATAATCGTACAAAATAATTATTTATAACCGTAACGAATACACAAACAAGTTTGAAACATCAAAAATAAACTCTGTTCACAACCATACGCAATATACAATTACGTATATTTTCAAAGATTTTACGACAAGAGGATTATTAGGAGTTGGTGGCCGTGTTTTCTTCGAATATTTCTTAGTGGGATATAAATAATTGTTATTCATATTTTTGCAATGGCAATACCCGTTACATGGCATCTGGCCAACAACTCCAATATTAGTCCTAAAATTATCAGTCAAATATCCGTACCTTCGTAATATCTTTAAAAACCTTAATTGCTCTAGATTAAACACTAAAAAAAATACAAATTTTAGTCCAAAAATTAAGGTGATGTCTGTAACAAAAGGTAGAAAATTTATGTCTGGCGTTAGTTAAAATGGGAATTCGGTGTCGTAATAATACCGAAATTTACCACTTGGCCTAAACGATGCTTTATAGACAAAAGTATTCTTTCAAATCCCGTACATGTCATAGACTTTACGTTAAATAAGTTAATAAACTAAAAAAGCGATGATTGTCAGCAATCACAGATATAAACATTGTTTAAAAATACTTCGCTGTCATGTTACAATTTAAATTACGATTCGGAAAAAGCGCCATACTCACCTGTCAAATAGTAATGGGAATTTGACAGATGATGATGATGATGACAGATATACTAAAAGAAGGAGCTTTATGACTTTAGTCTAATTCTAGACATGTCATAAAGATTAACAGTCGAAGTTATATTTTTATACGTATAACGTTATGTACTAGATATCCATAAATGTGACAAACATATACAAAACCAGAGCCACAGCTTATTTAAATAACAGTATTACAATTTTAACCATTACCAAGAAATTATATTCTTAGTTATGGTAATACGAGTTTACTAGTTTTCATTCGTTCGTAATTCTACACGTTTTCTTTGGCATGCATTTTTAACGACTTTAAAAACGCGAGATTATCGAAATGTTGATCTATTCTGATGGAAAAGATGTATTAAACTAGTATTAGGTTTAAATATTAGTTACTTTCGTTGAATTTCACATTTAAGACGTTCAGTAATGGCAGTATATCATTCCGTCGAGAATCCAATTAATTAATTTGTTGCTAGCTATCTACGTGTTAAAACTCTTACGAAGTCTACGAAGAAGAATTAAATCTCGGCAAAATAACTTTCGTCAACGCACGTTCTGAAAATTGCAGGAAAAACTTAGAATATTCAGAAACATTGAACCAAAAATATAAGAATGAAGTAGTTAAGTTTGGGACCTGCAAAAAGCTTAATACTTTTAAATGACTTCGTCAAGGAAAATTAGCTTAAAGAACGTGGTTGCTAAACAGTTCTATATGCTTCAAGAATGGCCGTTACATATATAATAAGACTTCGCAGAGATGCCAAGCTCTCGATGCCGAGCTTAACAGAAATATTTAACAGCCACATACCATAATCCCATACAAATAAATAATACATTCTATTATCCACAATTTTCTGAGTGGAATGACCATAATTCAATCTATAGGAACTTAGTATATGTGAATATGTACAGATTTTTCTAGCGAGATAAGGTCAGAGGCACTTATTTAACTATGCCATATAAAAAGCAAAAACTTATTTAGCACAACCCAAATTTTATTAAACTTCCAATAATGGAAAAAAAATCAAATTTTATTATAAACACAAGGGTTTGTAGATACTTTATTTTATAGGGCATAGTCTGTCATATTTATAGCATTAGTGTAAATTATTGCTATGTTATATGTATGAGTATCATTATCCTATTTCTCAAAGGTTGATCTTAGACATATAAAAACAAGTAAAATATTCCAAGAATCATTAGACGTATTAAAATCTTTGCCTTTCGATAAATTAGTTACATATGAGATAAAAATATTCTACAAATAAAACCTTCATGCTCAAAAAAAAAGTTAAAAGTTGGTCATTTAGAATAAACCTTTGAGAATCGTTTAACCTTACCTCGCGTAGACTAGCAATCATTGAACCGCTTGAGAAATAGCTACCCTATATCTCTTCCTATCTAACTCTATTTCATTTTGATCTCTCATCCGTTTCACAGCCATACTGGTAGAGGGTTCAACGCTTGCCTCAATTAATCTGCTAGCCCTATATAACCTATAATCTGTCTGATTTTGGTAGTAGCTAATATTAGAAATACTTTGAGGGTAGTTTGAAGTAATATGATATTGTGGTGATGTGGAAGGTGTTATATTTGGTGTTGTTCTTGCACTGCTATAACCTTGATCCACTTCGCACTCGGTAGTTTCCCGTGATTTTATTTGCATCATCCTGTAAGAAAGTAATCTTTAGATTCATTCATATAGAACTTATTTTCGTAGATATTGAGGGTAGTCAGAAATTCGCTTCGGTGTCATAAACAGTAAAGGACATCAACCAGATGGGAAATCAACTTTTATTTTCGGCCTTTGATCATCATTTTGAGTCTTATTTAGGATATATTTGAAAACAAAGCTAATTGAACACTGTTAAACTTAAACATAAAGTCAAAATCTGTTTTAACGACATCGAAGGGACTACTCATATTTGGTCGTAAAAGTAGTACCATTAAGTACCTAATATAATAGAATTCAGTTGGAATCTTTTGGTCAATATAACCGGAAGGTATGTTGTTCTAATCGATGTCGTTGTGAACAGTTTTGAGCGTATATGCTTTGGTATCAAACTTACCTTACTGAAGTTAAAATGAGCAATTTACATACCTATGTAGTAGTCGAGCAATGGGTGCGATTGTCTCATTAGTCTTTCCAGAAACGTCAGCTAAATAATCGGGCCACGCGGATAGACCAAGCTCTGCGCGCGCGCAAGACACGCACGCACAACCCACTTCCACGCTGTCTACTACTTTTAAACGTACGTCTGGAATAAAATATTTGTAGAAAATGATTATCAACAAACCCTTTTTTGACGTAATTAATTTTTAGCAGGCAAAAATGTAAAATCCTTTTTACGTAACGTTACGTTTTTTCTTTACCGTTACACTTTGCAAATAAACAATTCTCAAGAAATGTTAATTTTACACAGAAAATATATATATTTTGTTTTGGTTAGTAGTATGGCCTGTAATGATAAGTTTACCTCTTTAACAATATCTTATTCATACTATTGCTAGATAGAACTAATACAATAACTCTTGTATATGTATTATTTATGGCTTATAAAACCTCTTACCCGACAACGTCAAATCTAAATATGCTTCCAATAACTTGATGCCGTCCCGTCTGAAGCGCCTTACAAATTTCGGATGTCTTGTGGTCAAATCGCTGTCCGTTACAACATACTGAGCCAACAAGGAAGCAAAAGTTACAGGCGTGGGCGCTAGAAGTCTCCATCGCACATGCTGGCCTACCATCCATTCTAACTGCCGGAATGTGTTTCCACATAATTGGACACCGCTGGCCTTTGATAATGTTTTCAGGGTTGGTGCTAGGCTAAATTTTACGTCGCTCTTTGCTGAAATAATAAAGACATGTATTTATTTACACTCGTTTGCGCAATTACTACTATCTCTACTAAGCTATCTCTTCCAGGCAACCCTAATTAAAGAAAACAGTAAATTGTGTAAAAGGGCGAAATTCAGTTAAAAGAAAATGAAATCCTGATATAAATGAAGACAACTAGATACCAAAACAGGGAAAAAGCTAATGTAAATGTAAAAAAAATTTATTCAATTTAAGTCAAGAGATTAAATACGCCGGTCCTGTGGATTATTTGTAAAGCGCAGTGCTAGCCCAATTTTAATAATATTGGGGAGCACTATGGCATATTGAATAGAACTCTGACATCAACTGTAACAAGTACAAACATGGCCTAAAAGTGAGCGGGTTTATGGCTTCAAATCTGGATAAGGACTAAGATGCCAGCCTGTCTAATATTGCACTACGGAACGTAGTAGCAACAATTATAAAAATACCAGTGGCTTTGTAATTTTTTAGTCTTAAGCCTAGGTATATTACACCGGGGCCATACTGGGCGATATTGCGGCATGTATGCATGTATGTCGCACCTTGTAGCAGACTGTCGCAGCTTGTGTCAAAATAGTTTTAGGGTATATTTTTGTTTGTATTTGTGTTGGAAAGTGAGAATTATCGGTCATGAACTAAAAAATATTTAGATTATAAAAAAAAGCTTATATAAAAAAGTCCTCAGCTGACATTCTGGTATTTTTTTTTAAATAAGGCACAACCGTTTGCCTTAATTTTTGTTAGTAAACTAGTTAGTGGGCCATTCTGAAGTAATCTTCTTTTCCACTAGCGTTTCTTCTTTCGTTGTTTATGGATTAGTGTATGGATTAGTCGTTCTAAATAAGCTGCTGCTAAAGTTTAATTAGCCATATTCTATGGTTAACCCCTAGATCAAACAAGTAGATAGACCAGTACATAAACAGCACAATGCTTTGGAAAATATCCAAAGCCGATGTTGCCTCGGCGAAAAATAGGCTGCCATATGCCACATATACCGCAAATGCTTCCTATTTGTAGCATGCAACAACCGCATGCCGTCATGTGTAGCATGCGGCACTGTCGCATGTTTTTGCCTCAGCCAGGCCATTTGTAACAGTTCTTAAGAAATTGTTTTACTTAAAAGAAATGTAGATGAGCTTTATATACCTTACAAAGCCTTAAATTTTTTGCTCAAGTCATGCAGTTTTAACAAAAAACTTTTCACCTGTATGTCAAGTTTTTCCGAAAACTCGTGCTAAGAAAGGACACGTAACAATTGTGATAAAGTAGTCGGTTATTTCGTTATATAGCCTGATTCAGTATCCTTGTGTAAGGTAACACTCTAATATTCATTACACTGTGTCGCCATATTTCGCAATATTTACGTTAGACACTGGGACAGGTAGATGACCTTACTTCTCAATTTTATGTTCAATTAGTCACTTCCACAATTTTAAAGCTTTCAAAAGATTTAATATTACTTTGTAATCAATTAATTATTATAAATGTTATTACATAACTGCATTTATATTGTAGATGTAGATCATCGTTTTAAAATAAAATAGGCTTATCCCAATTCAATATTGTGCAGTGTCATAATAATAAATAGTCCTTATATTCTGTTAGGTTAAAGATTTCTCCAATAATCTATTTTGTTGCAATTATATTTTATTTACTAATGGCTTGTTATCACAATTCTGTGTATGTGTGGATCTGCTATTCGGGATATGGTCAGTCGAGTAATTAAAACATACCTGCTAAACTTAAGCAAGCCAGTGCTACGTGTGTCAGTCGATCAGACCTTAATCTATGGGCATCCATAAATAGGTCTAAGTGAGCCACAGCTGAGTGTATAGTGGCAATGGACAATCCTAGCTTTTTAGATACTTCACGTAACTGTTGAACTAGGGCACCACGGAACTCCAACTGTAATAAAAAACACAAATTTAACATTCTGTTTGAGCTACTAAGGATCCCACGCTTTTAATTTTTGCAATTTAATATTAATAAATATAATGTGGCTTTGTATTAAAAAATATTGTATAATAATGCAGTGGTGCTAAAAGCTACATTTCTCAGTAAAAATCAGCCTTTGTGTTGGAGCTTTCAGGTTTTTTTCATGTTTTTCTTTACCATAGTACATTATAAGAAAATTCCAGTGTAGCAACACTGTAGTTTGAACGCTCATCCTAACTGTTAATGGTCATCTTAAAGGTACTAGTCGGCTATTATCATTTCCCAATAATCTTAAAATTAAAATAATTGATAATATGTGATTAATAGATACAGGAATAACATAATAAAGTTATTTGAGAATCAAAAGATATTGAATTACTACACATTTTTTACTATTAAGCTTTTTCCTTTACTGTTACTAAATATTATGCAATGTTAATCAGTTTATATTACACTCTCATACAATATTGCATTAGCAATGTTGTGCTATACGGCCATCACATATAATTTGGAATCATTAAAATTAAGATAATTTTATACTTGTCTGTATGGAGCGATTTACACATATTTAAATTTTAATAACTACATACTTTACTGCTAGGCAATAATAATCATATTTAATCAAATACTGTAAAAATACCTTTTTGCAGACATATCAAAATTTCTTGACTTGTTTTGTATATAAAGGGAATTTTACTTATTTGGAATGGTATGCAAAAATAATGGACTAAACTCTACTTATTTAGAGATTGATATATTCGGCAGTTGTTGTTGCAAAAATAATGGACTAAACTCTACTTATTTAGAGATTGATATATTTGCAGTGGGCTGTTCAATTTAAAAAATAAACATTGTAAAGCTTCCATCAGATGACTAAACCACATTAGACAAATAAATATTTCAAAATAAGTAATTACTAAGCGTTAAATTTATTATACATGATATGGTGTACACTGTACATAAATAAATAAATAAAAAATAAAGTGTCAAATATCAACTTCTGCAAAAAAAATTTTTCACGTTTTGAAAGAATAGGATTTTTACAAACAAAATCTTGAAGCTATGGATTAAAATAAGAAAATTACCTGTGGTGACTGAAGTTGTATTGTTGGTTTCATAGTTTCCTGTTTGATCAAATATTTCCAAATGTCCTCCTTGTATTCACATTTGAATTCATCATCTGGATCCAAAAATGTCTAAAAAAAGAATAAATATACATATTACATAAATATTAATCCACTAAGCCACTTCAATTAAATTATGTCACAATGTTTATGTCACAATATCTATAAAAAGTTAAATTTATTTAACTAAATAGTATAGTTTAACATGTTTTAGTTTTTAGATTATATAAATTATTACTTAATTTTTAGTGTTTAGAAGTAAAAAGCTTCTAGATTAAATCCAAGCTGTTACTTAAATAATGAAAATAAATCGAATAATATTCAAATAGCTTAAGAATCAATTAAATTCTCGAACTTACATTTGATTCATATTTAACAACAGAAACTTCATTTTTTCTTGTTTCATTAGGAGCTTCAGTTTGAACGGTAGATAAATTTAATTTAGACATATTTAACGAATCCATTTGGTATATTATTACTTTAATAAATTAATATAATAAATAATATGAATAAAAATTAACACGTCGTCTTTCACTTGACAATCACCACGTGGATATGAACGTCAAATAGTCTAAGAAAGAAAAACTATTTGTATTTAGCTAACAGATTTATTGGCAGATTACACATCATTTAATATCAATTATACAAAATCGATGCGAATATCACTCATTAAAAATGTAAATGATGCAATGCAATCAAAATTCAGCTCAGTGCAAAAAACTTGAAGAATACAGTATGCACATTGCGAGCGACAGCCGACAACTGTGAACTGACTAGACTAGACGACACGCGGAATTGAATGATTAACTGTGTTACTGTGTGTAAAAGCTCAAAGAAATATCAAATTGTTAAACTTCAAATTTGACTGACTGACAACTTGACTGTCTCAGATAAATTATCTATAGATTTTAAATTTTGCTACTGCGTGGCCAACGACGCGACTCTACACTTATAAATCTGTGTAAGACGAAAACTAAATTTGTATGAAAATTACAGCTAGTAGTTGGTACCAACTGTCGACACTAGCTGTCATTTTCATACAAATTTAGTTTTCAACTTTCTACATACACTACTGTTAAGCCGTCTTGACTAGACCCCCAGTCTTTCAGTCGAATTATTTTTAAAACGAAAATAGAAAGGCCGATTATTAGAGAGATATATTTGCGATATTAATAATAATTTCCCCTTCACTTATGTTAAAAAAAGGTTGGCAGGTTATTTTAGATGTAAAACGAACATTTTTACTTTTGCCTTTTCAGAAAAAACACCAGAAAGAAAACAATGAATATTTATTTATAACATTACTTTGTATGTATTATTATATATTACTCTCGTACTGTAATAGCTACAGCTAGCGAGCATTTAAGAAATATATTATTTTATAGAACGGGGTAAACGGGCAAGAGGCTCACCTGATGTTAAGTGATACCGCCGCTCATGGACACTGTCAATGCCAGAGGGCTCACCAGTACGTTGCCGGCCTTTTAATAATTGGTTTCCGCTCTTTTCTAGAAGTGGTGGTGCGTGGCAAAAACTGCCTTGTAGGTAGAAGATGCAGAGTGAACCCACATCACTAAGCAATGCAAAAGGATCAGGCTGCTCTGATAGGGATTGGTCGTCAATGTATATGATTTGCTCGTATTTCGTATTGATATGAATTAAAGTTCAGATCAATACGATTCTAGTGACGATCTTAGTGACGGTCGTACCTTGCTGCGTTTTTAAGCTACAGAGGTTCAAAATTTTAAATCTGTAAATAATATTTAATTATAATGAGGAAAATCTATAAGTTATAGATGTCTGCTTCATTTATATTTTTTTTAAAAAACACTTAAAGAGGCAGACACGAGGCTAATGACAAAGCACACTTTTAAGAGCTCTAAATCGAAAGAGCAGGGCTACGATGGTGGTAAACTATTTTTCTGCAAACAAACAAAAGTTTTTAAACAAACACTGCAGGTCTGCCAAGCGTGCATTCAATAATATATATTTTTCTAATCTTAAAAAAATCATAATTCATCATGTCTTGTAGTCAGTGCGTTCAGGCAAGCACGCTTGGAGAACTCTATCGTTGAACTATATTATAAAATATATTATTTCACTATACTATGCATTACAATTTTTTTAAATGTGTGTAAACAAAAAAACATGATGTGTGGTTTTATGAAACCACGGTATAAGTGAAACTATTTTTCAAATTATAGACATTTAACTACAAATTTTTGGAATAATATTTCATTAAGGATATAAATTATAATAGTCATTGCTTGTGGCGGCGTCCATGCGTCGGGTTGTCTCTCTCCCTAAAATATGGCGAGGGGGCCGATGGCTGGCCATGCGTCATACTCGTGAACGGGTGCTACTTGTGGTGACTGGTCGTACTTGAATTCGTGTATGCGGTGATATTAGTTGTTTATACTACGTATTTGCGTGTTGTTCTCACGAGTGTGTAAGTGCGTGCTCCTATTTCACCATGCCTCCTGCTGATAGAGGACAAATCTTTGTTTTTAATTTATTTTTTTATTCTTTATTACTCAATATATCATATGGAACATGGTGTAGTGGTTGCAGCTCCTTACAAGCATTGTGTAAAAAAACTTGGCGATTAAAAAGAGTGGCGGAGAGTTTATTGCCAGTTCTTCTCATCCGTTCTACGCCCTTGATTTGAGAACTGGCAGTAAATGTAAAATTAAATTCATTTAATATTTCTTTTTTTTGACGTTCATAAGTGTACATTGAGTGAATTTTGAATTGAATAAAACCGCTTTATCAACCTTATTTTTATACTTGGAAAATTGGAATGATAATGGGACTAATAAAAGTAGACTAAGTCTCCAACCAATATTTTTATTGAATTGTGTGTCTTAGAGAGTACGACATATATAATTCTTAACAATTATTTAGATTATATACATATATTAAAATAGAGTGGAGCACTGGCACAAATAAATAATAGTCTATACACTACAAGGTCAGCCGCCATATTGATAATTGACCTGGGGCTGCTATGACGAGCGCCTTTTACTATATCCTTACTCCGCGTCCGCGGCCGACCGTCACGCGACAAGCGCCACACAGACCAAAAACTTTGAGACGATGTAATAAAAGTTTCACTTTCAAAATAAAATTATTTCTAACGATTTACTAAGTAAATCTAAGAGAAAGTTTACAAGATACAGCTTTGTCTAAGTTATTTTTCTTATAAATTTTATAATGTTCTGTTTCACTATAGAGCTCTATGGGTGCTTTTTAATTTGTCATCATACATCTCTTAACTCTTTTTTTTAACTGTCGAGTGGTGTGTCATCAAATGTCTAATTTCATGATCTGTCATTGTTTACTTGCACCAATAACTAATAAGAAGTGTAGACTGTAGATACTAGATTCCAGAATCCAGAGTCAATACTAGTCTGTGATGACTGATGGAGTGCTATTAGAACTTTTAGCTCTAACCATTTTATATTTTTGAATAATTTTTGCAATCTCATTTAGAACAGTGCAGAATATTGTGCGAAATTAAGTTGCTAACAATGTCTTATTCAAATAGTAAGTTGCTACAATCGCGCCCTTATTTTATAGACACGTTAGTCTTTGGGGCGTGAAAATTTTATGAAATTATTTTGCCTATAAACGAGTGTTCTTGCTTATTTTTCAGAGTATACACTAGCGGCGCTCCCTAGGACTCAGCGGGGCACACCACTGGTACTTGGGGGGGATCCCAAAGGAACTAATTTCTTGTACAGTAACGGGAATTCGGTAATAATTCGCAATATAGAAAACCCGGCGATTGCAGATGTGTATACCGAGCACTCTTGCCAAGTCAATGTTGCTAAATACTCTCCAAGTGGATTCTATATAGCTTCCGGAGGTAAGCTAAGCTTATAATTGCTTTAAACGTGTAAATGTTATTTTTTTAATATTTTTCACAATCATCCAAGTTTTGTGCAAATTTTGATGAAATAGGTCAGCTTCTGATCGGAGTGCAAAATAAACTAAATTTTAAACATTCACTTCAAACTAATCAATAAGTTTGCTTTATTTACAATTTTGAACCATGCAAAACCTTACTGACATTGATGAGTCATATTGTAAAACATTACTATTTAAGGACATTCCCACTATCTTAGTATTGTGTGTTTATTTTGCCATATTTGGTAGTAAATCATGGTTAAGAACAGGCCACAAATAAAGTTGTTGAAATATAATTAGTATAATATACCTAAAAAGGTTTACTTGTAAATAAAATCTAAGGAGTGTAAAACAATAAAAAAAATTAACAAACTAGGTGTGGCATTCATATTAGGAGTTACATATATTATTATCAATAATTCTTAAAAATGGCACTTATCAGAACAATATTTTTTTAACAGATAACTTGATTATTTATATTATCATATCAACTAAATAGGTGTAAATCATGTGTTTCAGGTTAATTTTGCTTTAGCACTTTAAAAAAGGCAATGTCTTATTTAGGTAGTCTCCCATTTATATAAAACAAAATACTTGATTGACTGTGAATTTTAAAAATATATTCACTCTGGGTTGACGATCTGATTTTATTTTTATTAGGTATTTGATAATAAATATAATAAATTATTGAATGAAATAATTTATAGTTGATCATTTAATATTTTGCTTGCAAAAGTACACGACAATATGTTTTTTTTAAATTGTTTATTCTAAAACAAGTTCGAATCAAAGTAGTTGCCCTCATGCTGTAAGATTATACAAATAACATAATTAACAAATAAGGTATTGATAATTGTTTGTTGTTAAACTAAATACACAAATGTGTTAGCCCCAGTTGAGGCTCAACTGGGGCTAACACATTTGTGTATTTGGTTTATTTGAATTCTCATTTAAATTTGCATTACTACTACTTGATTATACCAAACATAAATTTCTTACCAAATTTACCATATTCTTGTCATAATGTGGCAAAGTTCAATTATACGTAGGTCTAAGTTTTCTATATTACAAATTTCCTGCTGTACATAATGTAATTAAGATATGGGATATTAGACATTTTGGTTGTAATTAGGAGTGGTTTATCCATAAATCTTAAATGGGTATAAATATTTACAAATTTATAACACTTAGAATGAAAGCATTTTGCAACCAACTTATATACTTATGATTCACCATTAAAATTCAATAACTTTTTGTTAAATCCAATGTAGTTATGGAAAGCTGTGTTAGTCACTATTGTGATTGTAGAAAGTTCAAAGTATGTCTCAAGAAGAATGCATTTATCTCTTGACATATATTATTTGAGTTTGTCAACAAGAAACTTTTGATCATATCTTTTTTACTAAAGCTTAATGGTCAGCTATAGTTAAGTACATATATTGTGAAACATAATTTTTTTCACCTATTTACTAAAGTCTATATAACATAACCCTACCAAACATGATAAAAAACACTTTGAAATATGTATATATTATTTTGAAGTCATATAATAAACAGTACATAGAAAAAGTTATAAATGCAACAAAATCACAATGTGGAGATTTATATAATTATTTAGACTTTTAGTATTAATATTGATCAATATTCTTGGTTTAATAGTTATATTTAGTAAGTATATGATATAGTTATTGGATTCTTAAAAACAAAAATAAATTATTAATTTAAGCAGATGAAGCTCGGTTTCTACCGTCGCTGTTCCGACCATTTATTTCGGTTGTATCTCGCGAACGGAACCGCGCGCAATAAGTAGTGTAAAAATAAAGCTACCACTGATTTTCAAGTATGCGATTTTTTTTTGTTATAGTAGCCATGCGGGTAATCCGATACTAAAGGTTAGGCGTTAGGTTGCTGAGGCGATTCAACTTAAGGCTTTGTATAACTAAATTTATATATGTATAACCCGATTTTTATCGGGTTCGGTATTTGCATTCTATAACGCTGCCAATGATAACCTTAGTATGAATTTATTACTCTGAGTGAAGCTTTGTATCTCCTGATTATTAAAATAATTGCTATTCTAAAAAAATATAAATTCTGTCTGATGTAAGCATAAGATCTAAACAATCTAATAGGAATCAACGCTCCAGTTGGCCCTGATCCAACTTCTATCGCCTACAATCTCTAAAACCGTACAACTTTTACATTCGTATCATATTTCCTAGCTATAATTGTGATTATAACTACTTAATTTTACGATTGTTACTGTATTTGAAACGAAGTACCACAAGGATTGCGGTACTCGGTATTGCGACTATATTGTTATATTTTAACTATTTTAGGTTTAGAACTACGATGAGGCTTAAACATGCGGGTGACTCGCTTGGCATTTGTTATAGACGATGAGAAATTTCGCCTCTATTTTATAGAAATCACTCGCGTTTATGGACGTGTTAATCTTGAGCTTAGTTATTCAAGATCTCTGGGTACGGGAACCCTTTGTTTATTGATTGTTATTTATTACCTATCGTTCTTATTTATTCCTAACAAAAATTAATATTCATAATCACGCAAGTCGCCGGCTCATTTCACAAAAGCAAGCCATCAACTTTTTATATTTATTGCCGTAAGTTCATGAATTTAACCCAAGCATGAAGTTTTTTAGTATTGCAAAGTTTCGCGAAAGTTGTTTTATTTTGAGTCGTCAGCCCGTGACGTTACCAGTTAAAATGTGCTGCCACATAAATTAAAATCAAGATAGATGATTGTTTTTAAAAATGGTGGGAAGGAATCTACTACATTATTTTAGGATTTTTTTTATTGTGTTATGTTTCGTTCGTACTTTGTGTTGGCGTATAGTGATGAGCGGCCTTGTTTTTCATATATAACATTTAGTTTTATATAGGTAGTTATATATATTTTTTATTACTGCTTATATACAACACAAAATAGTAACTAAAATTACAGATAGTACTTTGGTGACGATTCTCCCACCGAACGGGTTTAAAAAAACTTCCGTAGACAGATCTATAGGTGTACCCAAAGGATCACGAAAAATATTATTTTAACAATACATAGCTTTAGCAAAATAAGTAACAAGTACAGACAAAGAGGAAAATAAGTCATAAATGCCTATCTCGCTGTGGTTTAAGCCCAATAAAAAAATAATAGCTTGCTGCAGGAAAATTTACCCTTTTTTTCAATCCGTTATATGAGTAATGATCCTTCTGTCGAATGCTGTTTTAAATTTTGGAACCGTATATGTTTTAAAAAGTGTACAAGATATCGTTGCAAGATACGTTGTATTCTTATTTCGAATTTTAGACGGTCGTTTTTCGTAATGAATAACGTTTAATATTAAAGTATTAACGTAAATTATTTGCTCTCAGACGTATCCGGCAAAATTCGTATCTGGGATACAGTAAACAAGGAGCATATCCTAAAGAATGAGTTTCAACCAATTGGAGGTCCTATCAAGGACATCGCTTGGAGCTCAGACAACCAGAGGATGGTTGCCGTTGGCGAGGGTAGAGAGAGGTATTGAACTCCTTAATAAGTAATATTAAAAATGGTTCTCAAGTCAACAAATTATAAAAATTATACCGCTGATGTACTTGCAATAATTATTCAGTGCTTTGTTTTTTTTCTTCGTATGATAAATTACAAGCAAAGAAATGACACATTCATCAGATTAATGCAATATTATTATTCCTCTAATTGTGCACAACGAACTATTTTTGAATTTCACGTCGTTTCCATTTTCAAACTTGTCTTTATCCATATACGCGTTTGCTCCATGACAGGCATCACACGGTGCATGAACCTTTTCAGATTCGGTCACGTGTTTATGGCGGAAACGGGGACATCGGTAGGTGAGATCAGCGGCCAATCAAAGGCCATCAATTCGGTCGACTTCCGGCCAGCTCGGCCCTTCCGCATTGTTACGGCTTCCGAGGACAACACGCTAGGTGTATTTGAAGGACCGCCCTTCAAGTTCAAATGTACAAAACAGGTATGTTGTAGTTTTAATATTTGAATATATGGATTCAATAAAAATGAAGAGATTTAATAATTGTAATTTTGCTATATAGTCTGGAATAAGATCAAAATTTTCGTTAAAAAAATGTCTGCTATATAGTAGTTTGGTTGAATTACGTTAACTTAAGCATTGGCTTCATCAGCGTTATCTATATATATAATAAAATAAGTCGATAAAATGTGCGTGCCGATAAAACTTAAAAAGGAGTCCCGACACGATAAAGGGACTTATGTGGTGTGATAGCCCTTTATCCCCCCTCGAACAAGAAAGTTCCCGTTTTAATCTAAAAGGCATGTTTAAAGATATAAGGGACTTTACGACCCTTCAACTCGGAAATTAAGTGCAGTGGCGCCATCTGTTATCGAATATTTGAACTTCGTTCAAGACAACTATGGAGACGATACACTCCACTGGGAATTAACACTACAAGAAGCCACACTCACAGCTTCAGCTGAACAAATTCTAGAGTTATTCGCTATAATATTAACAACATGTAACCCATCAAACCCAAAACAGCTATGGGACTCTTTCAAAAGGAGTATGAGTGATGATATATTGTACCAAGTCCGACAAGCTAATCCTGAACTGACTATAGAATTCAATGACGAGATCTTCAATGAAACACTCATTCGCTTAGAAGATAAATGTTAAGCAATAAATAATCAGGCCTTAGTAGAACTTGGAATGCCAGCACCACAAAGAAATGCTTTTTGTGTGCTAAACTACGACATTATGAAGGAAAAAAGTTACAACATCAATGAACTACTTGAATACATTGCTCACAACAAACCACTTCTCAATGACAATCAAAAAAAAGTTTACGACGTTATAATGAGCCGGATAAATAACAATATTGGTGGAATTATTTACTTGGACGCACCAGGAGGCACTGGTAAAACGTTTCTCATAAATCTAATACTGGCGGAAATACGTGCTAAAAAACTCATCGCACTAGCATCATCTGGCATTGCAGCCACACTTATGGAAGGAAGACGAACTGCCCATTCTGCCTTACAACTACCATTGAATATAGCCGAACAACAATTCCCGGTATGTAAAATTTCAGGAAAATCTGGACGTGGTCAAAAGCCTAAAACAAGCTAAAATTATCATCTGGGATGAATGCACCATGGCCCGTAAAAAATTGATAGAAGCCATGGACAGAACATTACAAGAATTGCGAAAAAACTCTGAAATAATGGGAGGAGCTCTACTCATACTCTCAGGAGATTTTCGACAAACACTTCCAGTTATTCCCAAGGCAACATCAGCAGACGAGATCAATGCATGCTTGAAAAAATCACACCTCTGGCCACAAGTACAAATACTGCAATTAACAAAAAACATGAGAGATGAATTATCAAGAGATGAAACAACAGCACAATTTGCTAAAATACTTTTACAAATCGACGAAGGTACATATCCTACTGACCAAACGACCGGCATCAGTGAATTTAATAGTGATTTCTGTAATATAGCCACTACTGAAGACGAACTAATCGACAAAATTTATCCAAATATTATTCAGAACTATACTAATGCAGAGTGGTTATTTCAAAGAGCAATTTTGGCCACTAAAAATAATATTGTTGCCGATATCAATTTTAATATTCTAAAGAAAATACCTGGTGAAGAGAAAATAAATAAATCGATCGACACGATGATTTATTTATTTTCTCTTCCATTGAAGAAAGTGTCAACTTCCCCACTGAATTTCTAAACTCTTTACAAGTACCAGGAATGCCATTACACTGCCTTCGTCTGAAAATTGGAACTCCAATCATACTACTCAGAAATCTCAACTCCCCAAAATTATGTAATGGAACTAGAATGATCGTAAAACAGCTATCGAATAATATCATTGAAGCTGAACTTATTTCTGGAAAGACCAAAGGACAGATAGTATTTATACCTAGAATACCTCTGATCTCTTCGGAATTGCCATTTCAATTTAAAAGACTGCAGTTTCCAATAAAATTAGCCTTTAGTTTTACAATTAACAAAGCGCAAGGACAAACTTTAAAATATTGTGGCATTAACCTCAAAGAATCCTGCTTCTCTCACGGTCAGCTATATGTAGCTTGCTCAAGAGTAGGAAATCCGAAAAATTTATGTATACAATAAAATGAAAAATGTTGTTTATAAACAAGTATTGTAAATAATGAGAAAACGTTTTCAATAAACTTTTTTTTACTTTTTACGTCATAGTTTATTTTTTTTTTCGACTCTACCACGTCATCTCATATCAACTCCCGGGCGAAGCCGGGTTTTTTAGCTAGTTTTTATATAGAACAGGGGGCAAACGGGCAGGAAGCTCACCTGATGTTAAGTGATACCGCCTATATTAGTTTTGTGATATGATGTAGTCCTAATTTTAGCGTACTACTAAAATTACGACTACATAATATCCTTTCTACGACAAATAGTTTATCTTTATAGTAAAATTTCTAACCATAAGGTTGGATGGTAAGGATGGATAACCATCTAACTAAAGCTGGGTTTTATCAAGAACTCTAATGTTCCATATGATTACACTACGACTACATGTAAGTTTTGACATATTTGTAGTAGAAGCTTAAGCAGAAGTCTATGAAATATAGTAAAAATTTCAATTTAAAAACCAAGATATTGTTTACAATTTAACAATAGAATTATAGCAGATTTTTTTGGTGAAATTGAATATTGCTAATATCAATATGGTGTAATGTCAGGAGCACACTCGTTTCGCCCAAGCCGTGCGGTACAGTCCTGATGGAAAGCTGTTTGCCTCAGCTGGCTTTGATGGCAAGATATTCCTCTTTGATGGACAGACTTCGGAACTGAAGGGTGAAGTAAGTTTCAATCTTCTAATGTTCTTGTATATGAATGAGAATACATTAAATTTGGCCAACAAGAAAAAATATTATAAAGTAAATTATTTATATAAAGAATATTAATACAAAACTTATGTTAAGATATATAATATTTACTATAATTTTTAAAGAGCTTTAATCTTTTAGCACTATAATATACACTTGCATTATTCTCATATTCTAATTTTTTTACAAGTACTGGGGGTACTTGTAAAAAAATTAGAATTATTTTAACTCTTTCCATTGCGGCCCAAACACAATATGATAAAAGTGATGAAAAATAACTTAAAGCAATTAGAATTAAACTAAGTCTGTATAAACACATAATCAATATTAGAAAAACAGTTTTACAAAATTTATACCTAAAATTATAACTTTAAATTTCTACTTTTCAGATTGGTTCCCCCGCCCACAAGGGTGGTGTGTATGGAATATCCTGGTCTCCTGATGGTAAGCAGCTGTTATCCTGCTCTGGAGATAAGACTTGTGCCATCTGGGATGTGGAGACCATGCAAAGGGCTGTTCTCTTCCCCATGGGTACTGCTGTTGAGAATCAACAGGTTAGTATCAGTCTGATCTCATTTTTGCCTGGTTTTCTACTACAGATTTGACTAATAATCATAAGGAGATGTGTATCTGTGAGATATCTATCAAGCTACGAGATAGCTAAGAGAAATTAGGTTTGACATTTAAAAGTTGTTAGTTGACTTGTGTATTTTGAATTTTGATATGTTTGGTGAATATGATAGTTTTGCTGTAACATATACAATTAGAACTTTAGATGATTGTTTGAGAAAATGTGTGAGTCAATTTTTTTGTTAACTTAATCTATAATGTCTCCAGAGCTCTCTAACAATTTTTTTTTGTGAGAAGTTTCACATATTTGACAGCGCCCGAGGCAATATTGTTCCCTGAAATACAAATATGATCCTGAATATTTTTCATTATTTAAAACTTGTCAAACTGAGAAAATTACCTGTGTATTATTACAAATGATAGTAATGTTAGAATTATGTTATACACACTTGTAATTCACAATTTTGTTAATGTGTGGTGCTAGCGTTATTTATCATAATATACAATTATTCAGGTATCTTGTCTGTGGCAAGGCAAGCATCTCCTAACTGTGTCCCTTTCTGGGGACATCAGTTACCTGGACATTGATAACCCCGAGACCCCCCTCCGAGTCATAACAGGTCATAACAAGCCAATCACCTGTCTCTGCTTGTCTTTGGACCGGAAGAGGCTGTATACAGCTAGTCACGATGGAGCGGTGTCTCATTGGGATGTAAGCAATGGTTAGTTATTCAACTGTATATAATTAATATTGTGATTTTATTAATTTGGTATCACCTTCATATATTTATCTCAAAACTCAATAGTATATAATATAAATAGATCAGACCTCATACCTACGCCTTTGAAACACAAATGTTTGACGACATCAAAAATATCGGTTGTTATATATTTAACATGACAACTAAGTAACGATTTTTTTTATAAAGACAGAATTTGTCTGGAAAATTTAATTGCCATTTTTATTATATTATTTATAGTATTTATTTATTTTATTTATAATATTTTTCTTACTTGTGTATGGTTCCTTTAACTGCCAGAAATAATAGCCGTAATTAGCCAAATCGGTCTAGACATTTTCGAGTTTTAGCGAGACAAACAAACAGCAATTATTTTTTTTATGTATAGTTCAGAAATATCACTGCGAATTTGTGTAAAGTAGCTGAAAAAGCTAATTTTCATATATTATTAGAGAACCTAAAAGATTTTTGCTGTCTGTTTCATTCATATTTAAAGGAAAATGTGCAATTTTATTCAATTTAACTAGAACTAAACAGAAATAAACTCTTTATCATATTTTAATATGTCGTTTTTAACAGGTGTCGGCGGTAAGGTGCTAGGTACCGGCCACGGTAACCAAGTGAATGGAATGCGTATGACGAATAACGGGGCGTTATTGACTTGTGGAATCGATGATACGCTGCGCAGGATTGACGTGCAAGCGGAAGGTACATTTTTAAAATTACATTTTATTAAATAATATTATTTAGTTACCTGTTTAGCTATTATTTTACGACAAGGTTTATTGAGTGCATAAATTTATTTAGATGTTTTTAGATAAACAAAATTTCTCTATTACTAGCTTATTTCGAGTCGATTTAAACTGAAAATAATTCATAAAAAAAGCAATACTTTTTAGTACTAAGATCTATTAAATATAAAAAAACGTGTGGCACTCGGGCTGACTGCAGCTATTGCATAGCATTTTTTATGCAATTATAATTATTTATTTATGCAGTATTTTTTTTCTTTGATATTAATTCAATCTACCACTCTACCAGACGCCTATATAGTCTGTCTCACTCTAACGCGTACCGGCTGCACCGGCCGCGCTTACGCTACGTCACCGATCTCGTCAGAGAGACGTAAATACGCAGTATGCATTCTGTCCCACTCTAACGCACCTGCGCTACAACACCAATCACGCCAGACCGATGTGAGACGCAATATGCGTTGTGTCCCGCTTCAACGCGTATTGGCAACACCTACATTACGTCATCGCGTGTTAGGTTATTTTCGTTACGGAATTTCTTGATTCGGTCACCACGCTCAGAGCCCGTGATAAAATCTAAGCAAAAGCTTAAAAACTTCTTTCGTTGCATATTATACTTAATATATATCTTTGTTAGTAAAAGTATTTTTATTAATTGGTTATCTTTCCAATTTCAGGGGATTCGCCGTCATACTCCGACCAAGCAGTAACTCTTGGAGCGCAGCCACGTGCTTTGGACCAATTATTGGACGATGATATAACTATCGTTGCTACTGTTAAGGAGGTTGGTACTTACTTCATTATTATACGATCACATTAAACAGACGTCAAAGAGTAATGGTAACAGAGATTATTTTAAAATATGATTTAGGTCTCAAATTTTTCGTGATATTATTTTGATTGGCAGTCTTCAGAGCCTTACGCATGACGTCTAAGGCATGCCCGTGTCCTCATGAAGTTTTCCTTCATAGTAGTGTCAAATGCACACTGAGGGCCCATTGGCCAAATAAATAATATATCAGAAACCTAGTCATAACTTATTTATAATATCTTAGAATTTTTCTGGTTATATTAAGTCTGTCACAATTTTATTTTCAGCTTATTGTCCTGTCGGGTGGTGCAAAGAAATCGAGTGTGCCGATAAAATACGAGCCATCATGCGTTACAATCAACCATCAGACTAAGCATGTAGCAGTTGGGGGTTAGTATTTTTAGAGTCCTTCACTAAACGAGCGTATGTATTCTTAAAAGGCCGGCAACGCACTCGCGGGATATCTGGCATTGATTGTGTCCATGAGCGGCGGTATCACTGAACATCAAATGAGCCCGTTTGCTCCGTGTTCAAAAAAAACTATTTCTATTGATTATTGCTTTAATGAAATCCAGACGGTTAAGTTTGAAGCCAACCTCTTTTTCATTAAAACGATATTAAACTCTTAATTGCTCTTACTGTCAAATTGCGTTCAGGCTGTGATGGAAAGAGACAGATGCGTACAGTTAAAATCATGCAATTTACTTTCTATAATTTATTATTTGAACATTTTCGAACTTGAGGTACCACCCTAGGCCTTATATTTACTTTCACTGCCATTAAATTTAGAAATGTCCGAATATACAATACTTATTTCCCGAATGGATGAAAAAACTTGGCGATTAAAATGAGTGGCTGAGAGTTTATTGCCAATTCTTCTCTTCCGTTGAATCCAGGGCGTAGCCCTTGTAGCATTTAATGTATATTTCTTTTTTGACGTTCATAAGTGTACATTATGTTACCTATATTAATAAATGATTTTTCAATTTGATATTGTGTTTCAACTGTTTATTGATTAATGTTGCATATTATTTTAATCCAAATTACAGTATGAATAAGTTTTTTATATGATTTAATAGTATTGTTATTACATTCGATGTTTTGCATTCCAGGTGATGATAGCAAAGTGCATATCTACACTCTGGAGGGAACGAATTTGTCTCCCAAGACTGAGTTAGTACACCTCGGTGCTGTGAGTGACGCCCGCTACAGCCCTGACTGCAAGTACCTCGTCGCCTGCGATGCTAACCGGAAGCTTATCTTGTATGATGAGGAATATAAGGTATATATTTTTAGTACAATTATAAGAATTTTTATAAACGTAGCATTTCTTAATTATTTCTAGAACCTGATGTGGGCCTTTCTAATTTTTTTATTTTTAGACATATACAGTCGTGGTCAACTAATTAGGGACACTATCACAAAAAGAGCAAGAGCTTCCTTCGACATCAATAAATGTTTCTAATCACGAAGCTTTGAAGTTTTATCATTATAAACAAGTTAAGGGATATTAATTTTAAATATTTAGTGGCCAAGAAAAGGAAAAGCTACTTGCCGCCACAAGTTTTTCTACCTAAACTACACTGCTACTTTCTCATACTGATTAATGACTGGCCAACTAATTAGGGACAGGAGGAAATTTGACTATTAATTTAAAAATAACGAGAAAATGTTAAGTTTTAATAATGCAAAAAGTATGCAAACAAAATTTTTATAACAAAGAAAATAAAAAACATAAGTTTTAATAACCAGTATGGTTGCCATTATTGGTAATCACCATTTGACAACGGCGAGGCATTGACGTAATTAAATTGTTGCATGTTTCTATTGAAATATTATTCCACACCTCTGTAAATCTCTCGTAGAGCTGATTTTGAGTGCCGGTACGTTGAGCCGCAACTTTTTTTTTAACTTCGTACCACAAATGCTCGATTGGGTTTAAATCTGGGCTGTTTGCAGGCCAATCTAGTACCGTCACAGACTGTTGTGCCAGGAAATATTTCACTGATTGAGCTGTATGTTTTGGGTCATTATCGTGTTGGAACGTCCAGGTCACCGGTAAAACTTCTTCAGCATATGGTATCATATTTTCTTCTAAGATTTGCTTATACTGATACTGATCCAGTTTGCCTTCAATTTTTTTTACGGGCCCTACTCCATGTCCAGAAAAACAGCCCCAGACTTGAATATTTCCGCCCCCATGTTTTACTTGTTTCTTGGTGTATTTAGGATTCATTTCTGTTTTTATAGGACGTCGCACGTATTGTCGGCCATCTGATGAAATTAAATTTATCTTAGTTTCATCTGAAAATAATACATTTTTCCACTGAGCTGGAGTCCAATGTCCATACTTTCGAGCAAACGCCAGCCTTGTTTGTTTGTGTTCCTTCTTCAGCAACGGAACTTTTCGTGCAACTCGTCCAAAAAGCTTTGCTTCAACTAGACGCCTTCTAACGGTTCTTGCTGATACGCTGACATTCGGTTCAGGTCCAAAAACTTCAGCCTTAATAACTGTAGAACCTTTAAAGGGGTCTTTCTTGGCTAGAATGACCATCCTGCGGTCATCTTGTGGGGTATTTTTTTTTGGCCTCTTCTTTCTAGGAACACTTTCAGTTGTATTGTGGGTTTTAAAGTGGCTCACTGCATTGCATATCATATTTTTGGAACAGTTCAGATGATCAGCTATTTTCCTGTAAGGCCATCCACGTTGATAAATATTAATTATCACTTTTCTCATTGTTGCGTCACAACTCTTGGTTCGACCCATATTTTAAAAATTACTGTTATTGTATTGTACGTACGAAACTAATGTTACGATTCAGAATGGCGCCAAAATCAATTTTACGCAGAAAAAAAAAGTTTTTTATTTTTATTTTTTTTAATGTAGAACACGGTAATTTTACTGTCCCTAATTAGGTGGCCAGGACGTAAATACCATAAATATCGATTCAAGTGATTTGATTGAAGTATTTAATAGTTTAGTCACGTATTATTTTTGTTTATTTTGTGTATTTTGGTAAGGTTTCATAATAGTTATTATCACTATAGTGTAATAGGTAGAAGTATTAATATTAATGAGTAATACAGAGGTATGAATATTTAATATTGTTTAGTGTTATATTTGTCCCTAATTAGTTGACCACGACTGTAGGTGCTGCTTATATCCTTATCTTTGAATTTTCATTCCATACAGTTTTGACATTTCATTAGTGTTGCCACTTAAAATGTTCTCTCCCTAAAAGGGGAAATTGACCAATTTGAGAGTAATAAAAAATTTAAAAATGTATGTATAGCCTCAGATGATCAGACCCTATTGAAATTGAAAACTGTGCCCGTCGGAAAAGGTTTGTAATCTCTGACATATCAAAAAATGATAGCTGTCAGAATTCTACGGAATAAAAACTCAGAATATATGTCTGTCATATGTAACACTATGTTAATTGTGCAGAGAGAAACAATTATTGTTACATAGCCGTGATTTAAACACTAGATCTAAGGGTTGGCAGTCGCACGCTTAACGCCCAAACCTAATAACCTATCTCAATCCATTTTTCACCATCTGAGATAGCCATCTTAATCCAAATGTTGTAAATGTTGCCAATAACACATCAACGGATTGCAATAGCCATCTGTCAAGCTATCCATGGTAGGTTGGATCGGTATCTGTGGATAGACCTTTGTATGAAAAACAGTTCAATTGTGCCAATATCCTATCTTAAATTTTTTACACTTTGTTTGACGGGACAAAACTCGGTAAAATGGAACGACAAAGAGGTAAGAGATTTCATTGTATCCGTCGCCAAAAATGGATTTTCTTAATAGGGTTTGGTTATTGGGATGCAGGTAGGACCCCATCCCAATAACCGATCCCGACCGAACGATCGATCGACTGTCACGGTCTGACAATCCACAATCTCAAATTGTTTCCTATATGAAATTGTGGTTAATTAATGGGTTCGGGCGTAAGCAAAAAAGTGTCTTGTCTTGTCTAAAATGTATTAAAGTATTATAACATTTATCCATCATGTCTTTTTAATTATTTTTTTATGATTTTCACAGTTGGCCCATAATAAAGAGTGGGGTTTCCATACGGCCCGTGTCAACTGTGTTTCTTGGAGTCCCGATAGCTCCAGGGTCGTGTCTGGTTCCTTGGACACTAGTCTTATTGTATGGAGCCTCGCGCAACCGAACAAACACTTAACTATTAAAAGTAAGTTTCGTATAATCACAAATATTCTAAAAATAACAAAAAGATTTAAAAAGTATACTAAATAAAATAAAATTCAAGAAAATATTTTATTATCAGTTACTCTAAGCTTACAATTATTACAATTATATAGTCCATTTCTAAGGCACTCAAAAATAATGGAGTTCTATGTTAAACTATATTGAGATTGGTTCTGGTCGTCTAAATTAATTATAACTATAATAAAAATTTACTTAATATCAATTTATTAGAGCAGTTTTTTTATTGAAGTCAAAAGAACCTAATAATATATACAATTCGATATTTTTTTTTACATTCTGTATAGGTACTGTTTTGCTTTGTGATATTTGTTTCTTAATAAAACCATTATAAATTTATCACAAAATTTTTGTTCTTATAAGAGATAAAATTTTAATAGATTCGTGTAAGGTAATTTAAAAATTATCTTGTATATAATTAAAACTAATATTAATATTACTTATAATTTTGCTTCAGATGCGCATCCACAGAGTCAAATTACAGGCGCGGTTTGGATTGACAATGAGACGATAGCGTCTGTGGGACAGGACGCAAACACACGCATTTGGACGGTGCCTAGCGCTTAGTTTTATAATGCCACAACGATATATGGTGCGGTGGGTAAAACCGATACATGTTGATTTAACCGCCACCGGGCCAGACAAGTATTTGGCGTCAATTGTAAGACAGTTAAAATACTGTAAAACAGCGTGCAGAGATGGACTTTGGGGGCCCCGTGCTTGATTTAAGGCGCCCTATTAATATATATAAAAGTTTTATCAAGTCCATTTTTGGAAATATTTTTTTTAAGCTTAATATTTTTGGTACTTGAACAGAAAATGGTGAGCATAGATGGACTTGCCAGATTCGTTTTTGAACTAAATGTTTAATAATACAAACAGTACTAAGAGTATTAATTTGTATGTATTTATAACAAAGAGTTCTATCCTTGAAATGTAACTAACGTATTTATTTAGCTTCTAAGATTTTATAGGAATACTCTGAACTGCATTTCTAATGAAATTATATTTATTGCGTTTATACTTAGATCTCATAGATTACCGGTAACTTATAATTGCGTATTTTTTAAAAAATATTTTGTATTTTAATTCTTAAAACGCACTCGCGAGCCCTCTAGCATCGAGAGTGTCCATGGGCGGCGGTATCACTTAACATCAGGTGAGCCTCCTGCGTATAAAATGCAGGCCCCTGTTCTAAAAAAAAATTTAAACCGCATTAATATTTTTCACTACACTACAAAAGTTTTTAAAAATTTAGCAATCGCATCGGAAATTAAATCTATAAGTTACCAGTAGTCTCTTCTGCATAATATTGTAGAACTTCAACTAATTGTGTGGAACGCATTTTACGCTTTTAACTGATTGCGTTGAGAAAAAGTGAACAGTATTTTTATACTAGCTAATTTTCTACAGACTTTGTCATTTTGATGCGTTTTTCTACTAATTTAAGGCAGAAATAAATTGTGTACACTTGTACTTGTTTTTTTATTAACCATAACATAGTAGTTGAATACTTAAATAATAAAAATAATAAGTTACATTATAACAAATATGACTGGGAATATAAATATGGTGATTTTTTTTTCTACGTACAACTAATATTGAACCTACATAAACAAAAGTAACAGTAAGTATCGGAAATGGAAGAAATATTTAACAGTTCATTAAATTAATCTTAGTCTACGCTTATTAAACTTGGGTATATACGCTGGGATTAAAAAAATATAATGAAACAGGGACGGACTTGGGGCCCTACAAGGACCCCCTTTATTTGTATTGGTTATCGTCAAAGTGAAGTTTTATTCGAATGTGCATGCCTATACGCAACGTGTTTCCTTAATGCGTCACGTGATCGAGAGACATGCGAACACGCCCGACATGCGTGACGTCTTCCAGCATGAGTTTCCATGTGCACGCGCAGGTTGTATTGATTACTAAGACGCTTGTTGCATATTGTACATATTGATCCACCGCGCCATTTCTTTTCATATTCCATTTGGGATATTGATGGTTCTGAAATTATAGGCGCAAAATAAATGTTAGAATTTCGTTTGTTTCTTAGACTCGAGCCAGACACTTATTGTTATTTTCTACCAAGTAAATGAGCGGTGGGGGGGGTGTGAATGGAAAACATAAAACGCAAAATAGTATTTTGCGTTCGATTATAAATGACTACGAACGTAATATAATGATATATGACGGCGTCCAGGCAGTCCAGGACTAGCGACGCCGTTGAAATTTGACTATGAAAGCGAGCGCACAATTATTTTGTCTTTCGCTTTATACTATCACCTCTATACCCATAAAAAATAACAAATTACAAAGAACATTGGTTTTTTTAATCGGTAAAACGAATTCAGGGTTCAGGATCGTTCGGGGTAGGTTTTCAACCAAACTTTTTTTTATTTATTTATTTTTTTTATATTTGATACAATTCAAAGATCCTTGGAAAGAATCTTTATAGTAAACAATTTACACTTCCATAACTACATATGAAAAATAAGCTTATGAATGCCTAAAATAATTGTTACTATGTGATAAAAACTTACCCGTTAAGCTCTGGAGCACTGGCTGTGATAACATTGGCGTCGTCATATTACCAATTTTATGTGAAGTGTACAGATTTTGAACTATTTGGTCTAATTTACTCAGCTTGTCATTTCTTGTAATCTCCGACAGCTCTTTATTCAATAACTTATCTGTATCTTCTTTGTTTGAAAAATCTAAGTTAATGGGAGCATCGTTCGCTACTTCATTAAGAGGTTCATTTTCTCGCGGTAGAGCGGTGGAGTCCTAAAAAAATCGAATAATTATGAATAAATTATTCGATAAATCTTTTTCTATTCGAAAAATACTTCGATTCGAATAATCCGAAGACGCACTAAAATAATCTAGTGCTCACTAATAGATATTGTCACGATTTTCTGGAGTTTGAATTTTATTATTTATTATTATATCACCGGAATATAACAAAATTCAAATTTCCTAGGAAATTTATAAACTTTCGTAACTAAACTTAAGTAAACGAGACTAATTTAACGCCCAAATTTTCGCCAATTTATCAATTTGCGACGTCTCGTGGTAAATTTATAACTAACAGATAGATACATTAGTAAGATTCTAAATGTTTGGTTATCGCTTACTTACTATTATAAGCGTGAGTTCGGTAAGGCATATATCCTAGGAAATTAATAATCATAAATTATTTAAATAAATTAAACTTTATTTAAATATTTTTGTATATGTCTGGGTTTTAACATAGTAAGGGTAATAAGCGTATACTGTTAATACTATGATTACAAGTATAACATACATAATTGGCATCAGTAAGTCCGGACACTTGTAAAGACTGCGCCAGTCGTAATAGCGAAGGCAAATTCTTTCTTGCCGCTGTCACTTCACCAGTGTACATAAATGTAAGAAGTTGACGCAAGTCTGAAGCATCACAGTCCAAGATCACGACAACAGTGTTGTCTTCTACATCCTGATAAAAAAAAAATTTATTTTAGAGCGCAGGCAAGAGTTTGAGGACAAGAGACGTAGAGTCGTTGAGGAAGATAACCAATCAGCCCTGAATGTCTGGCACTCATATTTCCTTTTGAAGTGAAACTTCTTTAAGTGCGTTGGAATAAATATTACCGTCACATTTTTCGGTAACGCGTTACACAATTCCGTTACGCACCATCTTTTTCTTGTCCCTACCACGGTTGTTTCCAAGAGAATATATAAAAATATATAATAACGATAACAATTATAGTAATAATTATATGACAATTCATGAAAACTCAATCTAATGGTTAAAAGATTATTTATTTAATTATTCGTGCAATGACAATCCACTAGCAATTTTTCTTAAATTACCTACCTGTATAATTTTATTGCATTTTAACTGTGACGATAATTGTAAATATTTTTATTATATTTCAGTATGTGAGAGTTTTAAGTAAATGAACATGAACAAGATATCTCTTTTTTTATTTGCTACCATTCAAAGTAAAAGAAAATTATAAACAAACCAACATTAAATTAAACCAGGGACAGTCGTTAGTGATTTGAATTGGAGTAATGCAACTAAATACTACGAATTATCTTCGTTCATTTTAATTTGTAATTTTGCCTGTGTGCAATAAACTTTAATTTAAATACATTATAAGTAGTAAATAGTAGATCATTATTCAAAAAATAAGGTCATAAAGAAGTTTCACTTCTCACGTGTGTACACTAGCACACGCTCACATTTGTTTTATTTAAGAGTTCTTTCAATGTATATTAAATGTTAATTGCGCACAATCCATTAGTGCTTGGCTAATGTTCAAACTCACGACCTACGAACCTGAGAATACCACAATTAACCAATGGGCTATATTTGAATTAGTTTTCCTTAATAAAACCTGTTCTTCGTAAATACATACCTTGAAAATCTGTTCGAAATATTGACTGCAAGCAGCTAACACTAGTCTGTGGGCCTTCAGCGATACTCCATTCGCACTGAGCGTGACGTCACTCAGAGCGCCGGACTCTAACATGCGTCCGAGAGCGCCGATAATGCTCGTCTGAAATGGGTTAATAAATCATTTAAATGTACTTCGTATGTACTGACGATAAATATTACAATAGAAGGTCTTAAGGGATGTAACACTGATATTTCCTCGTTAAAACGGCGTATTAATTATTGATTAGCTTTTGCTTTCCTTCGTTCAGTAATTGCAAAATTGTGCGAAATTTAATTCTTAGTCTTAGTCCTTAGTCTTAGTCCTTAGTCTTAGTCCTTAGTCTTAGTCCTTAGTTAAGATATTATTGATAGAGATTAAAGATATAAAATGCTTGAGGTGTATAAAATAATTATGTGCAGTATTTTGTCTTAAGGATTTTAGAAGAAGGAATAAAACATAAACTTTCCAGAGTTAGTAATAAAAATATCGTACCCAATAAGGCAATATTCTTCAAAAAACATTATTTAGGAAGGGCTCGCTGCAGTCTTGCACCATTTGTAGTGTGGTGTTCGTGTGAGTGTGTGCTCAGATAACACCGTCCTCTGTGTATCTGAAATTATTAACAATTAATATAATTTCATTCACACGTATACGCCATGATTGGCTGTTTCCAAGCGCTTAATAAAAGTATTGTGTAGAAAAACAATTCCATTTTAAATAAAACAACAAAATTCAAGAAACATTCAATTTTTTTACTGGCAATTCAAATTGTTATTTACGATGAAATAAGTTAAAAATAAACATTGAACGTGCGCTCAGACAATATACTGTATAGTGTATAAAAAAAATACTCACCTACCTGGTGGTTATGCCAGCGTAAAGAAAATTGTTGAGAATCGTCATCCATTATCACACAATAAAAAATAATCCGATTGAGAACAGATCTGCCCGCTCAGTAAGCTCAGACAATAATATTGTTAACCGAATCCAGGCTATTTTATTTTAGTCGGCACGCCTGGAAAACCTGTAGCTACCTATTTCTGGAGCTGATTGTATTTATAAATCCAATGACATTCAGTGAGTGACGCGGCGACATACCAAAACTCATCCAAAAACAGATTTAGTAGCTCGATACGCTGATTGGCATCATTGTCTGCTTGTTTGCTCTGATTTATCGTTATAAAATGAATGTATTTAACCTCTTTTCATTAAAGCAGTTTTGGCAGCTGATTGCCTCCGTCTGTGGGCGAATTAAAAATGTATGCGTTTCCCGCCAATTTGCTTTGACAATCGTTTTCGTTTTATGAAATGATTTATCATTCATTCAACCATCAGCGATTGTATTTCAATCATTTTTTTTTTGCGACTAAAAATTTACTTATAAAATAAAAAGAAAAACATTTCTATCATATACTTAGACGGTGAATTATCTTGAATTAAGTATATTTGTAGAAATAATAATCTACCGCTAAATTCATCGGTTCGGTACAAATCGATTACTAGAAAATGGCTAAAGAAAACAAGATTTCGGAATTCTTGAACGATCCCGATTTCTTCGACTTGATAAAAGCAAAGATAAACAAGGATTTGTGTAATCTAAAGAAAATTGTAGATAATATAAATCAAATGAGAGGTTTGTAAAAATAATTTGAACTCTAAGTTTAAAGAACGGTAAGATAAATCCATTTGAAATACAGAGCACATTTATCGTAAATCTTGTATTTATTTTGCTTTTAATATTGAGTTTATTTTGAACAACAAAGGAAAATGTTGTTCATATACTTAGTTACTTCTACCACAGATGTAATTATTTATTTACACACTCATACTGTTAGATATATTAATCATGATGTTAAATGATTTTACAATGGTAAATGGTAATGACCAAAGACAATTACCATATGTAAGTTTTTACTGCTACAATAAGAGTTAGATGTGGTATAAGGTATAAGTATACAATAAAATTATTAATATTCCTAATATCCATTACCCTGCTTTATAAGTCTAGTATCTACTTGTGTCCACAATGAAAAAAAAAATTATTTGTAATTACGTAAATAAGGTATTCTTATTTTTTTAGTATTTAGATAACTCCGTAGAGAGGTAACGAATTACGAGGGAATGTATCACAGTAAAGTAACACCGTCCCTGTAGAGCGGACCAAACTTTTGAATTAAAAATACCTCTATCAGGAAATAGTTAGACTAAATTTACATTAGACTGGTAGATACTTTTAAAATACTCTTAAATAGAAAATATAATTCGATACCCTTTTAAGTAGTTCTAAAATCTTTGAACCTATATTGTACTTTATAATATGTATTGAAAAAAGTATATTTTTATTCGTAATTAAACGCATGTTATCCTGATAAAATCAAATCAACTCGGTCGTCTTTCAGATAAAAACCAATTATAGGTAGGAATAGAATAAAAACAAATGCCTTGTTAATATTTGTTGAGAAGGTAATTTCTTTTCCAGTAGACGCGAGTCAAATAGAAAACAATTTAATGTCAGCTGTTGGAGCAAATTCCTGGGAAGAGATTGCTAATTTCATTGGTCATAAGCCACTCCAATTCATTGCTTTTGATATAAAAGATGAACATTAAATTATTGAAATAATTCTTTACTTATTTTTAACTCGGGCTGTGCACAAATAAGAAATTATTTTTAATTGAGCATTTAATACGGCATTACAAGACCCCCAAAAACTGTGGGCAGACAGAGAACTAAAATAATTACTGTTTCGTCGAATATTAAACTCGTTTTATGCTACACGTACTATATATAGTACCGTGCCTTATGTTTGTCTATACCTATGATTTAAAAAAAAGTACATAAATATATTGCATAGATTGTATCCCCAGGCATAAGTATTAACTAAAGTGTTAATTGTGTGCTCTGGCCCATTGCAATAGAGCAAGTTTTGCTTGTTCCATTCGTAAATTATTTCGAGGCGTTTTAAACCACTGTGGCTACGCGTTTTCAATAGGGTTACCATCATTTAAATTTAATGTTGAACGAGCAAATTACATTGATTCATTTAACTGTACTTAGTAGTAAGTTTAATAATGCTTTGGTAAAAGCTTGCGGGTAACGATGTCTGCGTTATAAATGTTATATTGTTATAGTTAATGCATTTAATGTTCAATTTATGTAACGATATATAACAGTTCCATTGCAGCAGTGTTGGCTTAGTTGCTAAGCGCGCGACTCTATCGTCGCTGAATCACAGCTGTCCGCTTATTATTTTTTCCAATCCGCGTAATTTTTTAAATTACGCGATGCTGGAAAACATCCTGAAGAAACCGGCTTGCCTTAGATATATAGAGTTTACGGCGTGGATCACATAAGTCGCCTACCTGCCTATTCAAAAAGGAAAAAACATGACTAATAGGTGTAGCGTCACTGGTTTTATTTATCACTGACTGATTTTAAAATTAATTTCCCCTAAAAAATTCCAGCTGTAGAAGTTGAAGCATATATATTTTTATCTCTCTATGTCTCTCTACTCCAATAATCGTAGTCACCTTACAGTGACCATTTTGTATCGGAACTAAGGTGATACAAAGTTGGTCCTGCAAATTATGCCATCGCGGTCGGCTCTATAATATTAAACTTCTACTTGTTAGTGGCAGCTGCATTGACCCGAACATTTCATAATTATTGACGTGGAACTGTAATGTTTCAAATAATTCTGTTGAGAATATTCGTGTTAACATGTTACGTTTGCGAACTTGTGGGAATACTAAATTGCAAATGTTTATTCATAATTGGATTACAGATTTCATATATTATTTAGGTATACTGTTTCTAGTACACAAGCACGTTTGTATATATTTTAGGGGATTTTATTTAGTTATCAAAGATATATTATGGATATATCATAGAACTATATTTTTTAAGTTCTTTGTATTGAATTGCATACATTGTACATCAAATGTGAAAGGTCATTTCTCATAGATCGATTTTGGCAGTAGAGGCTCAGCCCCCCACTTTACGATACTACATAAACATCAATGATGATTAAAAACATACCAAAATATATGATTACGTTCTGATATAGCCAAAGAAATCTAGTCTTTGTTCCACCATGGAACCTTTTTAAAAACGTTTATTTTTTCTTCATCAGAGTCGTGAGTGGTAACCCAGCTCTTGTACAAAATAAGATTCAGAAGGAATAAGAATACAGGTTTTTAATTACAAATAGCTACCGAATAAAACATTATTGACTAACGGTATCACCGAAGTATATCAATCGAAAAAAATATTTTATTACCTAAAGTAGCGGTTAGGCGTTCGAGACCTACCCACATCAGTAATAATCGCGTTACGCAACGCAATGTGTTTGCCGAGATATCACAAATGACGTCTTAGACGGAAGATGTACGAGGCTGGAGTTTTATTTACTGAATACCTGAAAGCCTTGGAGATATGTTTTTATGATTAATATCTACTCCTATATGGGTAATGTCTGAAGATTTAAAAAGATTGAACAGAGATGATTGCGGCAACATCTGAATATAATAGACTTTTCCCCTGGACTTACCAGTACTTCACATGTTTGTATATAATTAAATTTGATTTTATACAGTTTTTTAACGACTTAGTAGTTTGTGTTCCTAATTGGCGTAAGGCCTTAATTTGATACCTTGTAAAGAAACCAGTTTGTAGGGACATAAATTGTATTGTTTGATACTTGACGTTTGTTTAGCACATGGGACCACATTGAAATTAAAACTCCGTCACATGTGTAATAGTTTTTGTTTCTTATTATTATAAGATTATCGGTTACGACTTAGAAATCATATACACGAATTTGATGATACTGATTATGCAGTTGTGTCGGGGGATCTTGACTGGAAAACCCAGTTATCTATTATTAAGAATAGTATATAAAGCAAAATATTTTTTTGTCGGTTTTAATAACTACGTAACCTATACTTTTTTTCTTAAATTTCGGGAATTTAGTGAATAACTAACATTCGAAGTTTTATCTACTCTATCTAGTCTATTAATCTAGAATAATAAATTGTCTTTGTAAGCAAAAGCTTCACGATTACAACGTAATAAACGTTGACCAGGTCAAGAATGACAAAGCATTTCTCGCAAGGACTCAACTGGGAATAATAATTTAAAAGTTCTTTTAAAACTTCAAGAGATCGCGATAAAGAACTTAAAGCCGACGTTGTTTTCATCCTTCTTCTCGCACGTAGGAAGGTAAGGGTTTGCGTTCACTATAAATGCATGAGTACAATTTATTTATTAATATTTCAATTCAATATTTCCAACAAGTCTGGCCTTAAATATAATTTGCTTGTTATAAAAAAGAATTGGTTTAAAAAGTATTGTCTTAGTATAAGACTATACATTTAAAAAAACTGATTCAAACTCATTATTATTCTTTATTTTTCAAGATGTCATATGGAACATGGTGTAATGGTTACAAACGTTGTGTAAAAGAAAAAACTTGGCGATTAAAGAGAGTGGCGGAGAGTTTATTGCCAGTTCTTCTCTTCCGTTCTACGCCTTTGATTTGAGAACTGACAATAAATGTAAAATTAGAAGCATTTAATGTATATTTCTTTTTTGACGTTCATAAGTGTTCATTATGTTACCTACATGAAAGAATGATTTTTGAATTGAATAAAAATTTCGAATGGTTTTAAAAAGTTCAAACCGTTCATGTTGTTAAAACACCATAGTAACAATATTGCATATGGCAATATAAACGAACATTTCAGCAATTATTTAGAAAATGGTGCAACTAGCAATAATTCAGAAATAAGACTTAGCCCTAAGTGTAACTCCCGTATGTCAAAAACGTTTTTTGACATTGACTACTCATAATTTACGCTGAGTTTTGTGTTTAAATCTTACCATAAAATTTGCTTACAAAATACTAACTTAAAAATCCACTCTAAATACGACTGGATATTAAAAGTTTTATTGAACTAGATAATAATCGCGTAAATTAAAAAGTTTATCTAAGTGTTAAACCCTAATCACTAAATCCAATAAATGGATTATCGGGAGTAACTCAAAAGCCGACTTAAGCTAATTTGATCTGCGTGGCAGTGATAGGTGATAAGCCACGATTTCGATACGGCCTATCTTTAGACGAAATTCAGGCGCAAATTACTTTTTAATAGCGCAACCTTTAGACACGTATTATCATACTCATCGGTCTGAAGCAACTATCGAAGTTCTTCATCCTTATCGATTTATTCATACCGAATGAATTTTATTAAGAAACTTCTGTGTCTTATAGCTAAGGATAAGGCAGCGCCGGTAATTACCGCTCAAAATCAATACGTTTTTGATTTATGGGATTCATAGCTCGCGTTCAATGAAATTTATTAGACTTTTGTTACTTTTGTACATTATGATAGTCGCATTTGATCTGAAATTTGTCTGTGTCTGCTCCACGTCTCATTTTCTTAAACAACTTAAAAAAATGGTAGGTCTATTTCAATCTTGGAATTAAACTTTAAAATAAGTTATATATGTGTATAGAAAAGTGTTAGCCTTGTGACTCCGGCGTGCATTATCGTCCCTGTGGTTCGCGGTCTTTCTATGTGCACTTTCTACGGTGAAGGCAAGCATTGTGAGGAAAAACCAGCATGCTTTATAACCTAAAAGTCGACGACGGGAGTCAGACACAGACTATTTAAATAAAGAAATGTTCATGAAGCAGATACATTCACTTTAAAAAATTTGTCTAGCAATCTCTACTCTATGCCCCACTTGGGAAAAGGTAAAGAACATTAAATTAATATAGTTTAGGGAAATATCAAGATACACAGTAAGGTAATTAGCGACGTGCAAATGTATCACATAGACTTTACGTTGTAAGAGGAGTGAACACGACTTCCCGTGGGACAGTCGGGCACATAAGTGATAATGTTTAATTAGCTGTATAAACTGAAACTTTCCTTGAAACTTGTTCTTCTTATGTAAATAAAATATATACAGTTTATTACTAAGATAAGTGTTTACCAAATAATAAATAACATTAAAAATATATATTAGTCTTTACCTTGCAATCACTCAGTTAGACTATGTGAGAGAGTGAGAGCTGTGTTGTGCTAGTGTTGACAGCTGTACGGCGTTCAAAGCAAAATCTCCATCGAGACTGCTCCTCTCTGTCAACCGTGTCTATCAAGACTTAGGATTTGTGGCCTATTAAGCCCATTTATTAGCCTTTTTCTGTATTTCATTCTACAGGTCTTGATCTCCTCTTTGACAGTCCTGATGTTTTTATAAACCACTGAATATTTGTTTTTTTGATGTAATTTTAAACCCTCTGTATGATACTTATGTTAGAGTCTCACGCCGAACGCCATCGTTGAATCCAGTAATGGTTTCAAGAGCATTTCGTAGCTTATTATTATCTACTGACAGCTTGGAATTCCTGCAGTCAGTAGAGTCCTCTATATTTCATGTTGATTTCCATTCTCTTCTTCTGTATGTGTGTTTCCATACGATTTGCGGGCGTTGTTGATTGCACAGTTACTGGCGGGCAGTCTCCTCTATGGAGAGTGAAGGTTACATGAACAGATTTTGTCACACTAGTTTTTATTCTCCATTTTGAAAGTCAGGTTTCAATTTCTTGCAATCCAGTCTGTAAGAAGTCTGAAGCTGTAATTGGGTATTCAATAAATTAATAAATTAATTAACGTATAGGCAAGATGTTTGCGAACTTTATTAACCAAATAAACATCTTTTCCTATTTTAAGCTGGGTAAAAATTATCGATTCGACTTTATTCATCACACGTTGCGAAACGGTAACTTACAATGCAGACATTTAGACCGGCAAATTTCTTAGTGAACTTTAAAATTATTTCAATCCAACAAATGGAGGTAGGACGTTCCCAAAAGTTACTTTACTGATTGTAAAATTTTCATCTTTTTGAATAATAGAAATGTTTTCTTCAACCGTCTATGGCGAACACAATAATGGAATAGAAAAACTATGAATTGTTTATTGCATGTATCAATTATGAATCTCATCAATAATGTAAAATAAGAGTAATAATAAAACCACTAATCACTACATAGTATAAAACAAAGTCGCTTTCTCTGTCCCTATGTCCCTTTGTATGCTTATATCTTTGAAATTACGCAACGGATTTTGATGCGGTTTTTTTAATAGATAGAGTGATTCAAGAGGAAGGTTTATATGTATAATAACATCCATTAAATAGTGGAGAAGTACTGTTATTTTTGAGGTTTCTAATGTGATGTCGTAAATAATTAAATTTTTTCCGCTTACATTGCAAACGCAGGCTGAACCCTACGAGTTTTATCAAAATAATGTACTAAGTATTGTACACATTGAAAAGGTCTACAGAAAAGTTCTTGATGGTATATGTCTATCTCCCACAATAACTTTTTTTTGTCATTTATTTTTTACGACAAATAATGGCTAATTTTCGAAGCGATTTTAACCAATACTTACTACATTAATCCTTAACCAATTAAATACCTTGAATACATTGTTCATTTAAAATAGATCTATATAGCCCATTACAGCTTATTTATAAAAACCTGCTTTTCATCAGCATTGCGGCGGTTCACTAGTAGTATAATAATTACATATGAGATGAGTGCTAGTCTTGTTATTATACACTTTGTCTACGTTAGTAGTTATTTAGACCCCTTTGGGGTAAAGACCTCCTCCTGAACGTTTCATTTGGATCTGTTCTTTGCCTTCTTCATCCATTTGTACCCAGAAACCTTTATGATGTTGTGACGTAATATCTGGATATTGAGATTTACTATAACTAGATCGAAATTGGTTTCAAAAAGCCGTTGCCGTTAACAATCTTAATTTACAAGTATTCATTGGTTAACACAAACGATACCTTTATAATTGCGGCTGATCTTTAATATTTGAATTTAATAAATAGGGATTCCCTTTTTTAATTACCAGCATTGATAAGAAAAGGCATGCCCTTTACTCTGTATCCTTTTTCGTAGCGCTGATGTCGCAACCTCAAGGTTGCGACACCAGCGCTACGGATATTGAGAGAATTAAATCGAAATTGCACACAAAAACGTCTCGATTGAAAGTTGTAGAGTACGGGCTCCGATTCCTTCATTGTTTTTTTTAACGATGATCGGTTCATAATATTTTCCTTTACTAATGAGCAAGAGGGAGTGGAATGACATTATGTGGAAAGGACCAAGAGGAAGAAGAAGAGGGCGCCCTATAAAAATGGATTTCACCCGTATCACCTCGACGTCCGCCGTTCCACAACTGCGCGATTTTCAAGGCAGTTTTTGCCGCGCACCACCACTTTGTGGAACCAGCTGCCCACTGAAGTATTTCCGAACCAATTCGACTTAGGGTCCTTGAAGAAAAGAGCGTACAAATTCTTAAAAGGCCGGCAACGCACTCGCGAGCCCTCTAGCATCGAGAGTGTCCATGGGCGGCGGTATCACTTAAAATCAGGTGAGCCTCCTGCCCGTTTGCCCCCTATTATATAAAAAAAAACTATAGAAGCGTTAGCAGGAGACGAACGGAGAATTTCAACCACGAATATATTTGTCAAAAACTGGAAGAGGCCTTTATCCATGAAGGGATTCCGATTAATGTTACAAAAGGAAGTTAGTAAGTAAACGTGCTTTATTATTATTATATGACCAAGAATGCAGTCCCAGGCAGAATCCAGTCTCGGGACAGCCGATGCTCAATCTCACGTACGCAGAGTTGAGAGTGCCTAGCCACTAGGGCTGCACTAACATATATTATATTATCATGTTTTACTGATTTAATCTAAGAAGAATAAAATTATAATTACATATGTTGTTGCGTGAGTTATTGTCACCATATGATATAACCCATTGTTTAAACTATCACAATGTAATATTTCCTTATACGTGTATAAGAACTATATAACACTATTGATATCATAAATTATATATTATTACCAGTATTTTTTTACTGGGTAAGTACCTTTTATTTACTTTATATTGTTCGATGTTATCCCTGAGATGAAATCATATGAACTTCAATGACTTTGCACCGTTAGGTTAAAAAAACCGATATCACATACGCCAAGGAATTATTTAATAAAGCGCAATAAAACCGACTATTCATATTGTTGACAATCGTTGAAGGAAGTTTTTATCATGAAGTAGCACTGGAATAATATCTCAAAAAAAAATATAGCAATACCCTGAAATCGTACAAGCGGCCGCTAAAGCTTAATATGATAAAGTAAAGCATTATAGGAATATTCAAAATAGTAATGAAATAAACCATTGCGGGTATTTATATTATTTATCAAAGTAAAACTTAGCTCAAGTAGAATCTATATCTAGTTAATCTTTGATACTAATAAGGATCTTGCTAGGAATTGTATTTTATATAAAGAAATAAACTGGAAAATGCGTACATAAGACTTTCGTTCTTATGAGTGCTTTTTGCATAAAATGGCTGTTGGTTTTACTTTGGTTTTGTATCGAAACTTTGGTGTAATTTAAGGTGTTCAATTCTCAAATGTTACACCTAACTTTTATAAATATATATTTTTATTATATATACCTAGGTGACACCCTTTAACCAAACAAGTGTCAAATCTTCTTCATATAATGAAAATTCTAATATTATATCGCGTTTTAATGTTAAGATAGAAATGAGTGTGTATGTATGGTCTCAGCACAAAGAATTTTAGCATCATCTGCTATAAAAAATCAATGAAGCTAAGGTGCTAACGATAACAACACACAATGTTTATTGGCCATTCTTCATTAATTCTTTCCGAACAACATGAATTGTGTTTTATGTAGATCTGTAACTCATAATAGGAGCTTCGCCGAAAGCTAGCATAGCAAACATCCACTGCGCTGATTTTCTTTTGGTTTCGGGTTTTCAGGCTGTCATCACCTTTGAAGATGTCAAATACAGCATTTGAGTCACCACTGTTGACCTTATATTTGGCGACACCAGCCCATGTGAAGGTATTTCTGGTCGTCGGTTAAACTATGGGGAATCCTTCTGGGACAAAGCTTCCTGACGCCTAAATGTTCGTGTGATATTTTTTGAACCTGACTCATACCAATGTCTAGGCTTGCCCGTATCTGCTGATAGTTCACTTTGTTATCTTCTCCGATCATGCGTCGCACAGCACTGATGTTATCTTCGGTAGTCACTGTTAAAGGACATCCCTCACGCGGATCATCATTGAGATTGCTACGTCCATGCTTAAACTTGTTAAACCAATTGTAAATAGTGTCATGAGATGGGGCTTCATTAAGATACTCTAATCGCAGCCTATTATAGGCTTGTTGTTGAGCATGCCCATAACGAAAGTCATAATAAGTCATTGACCGAAAATTTTCTCGCGTTAAATTAATTTTCACGTGTAACAAGAGTATTAGATTTGCCGCCAATTCAAAAAAACAAATGACAAATGAATTCAATATACTACATTAGGTTACCGAAGAGTTCTAAAATTGAAATTCAAAAAAAGTTTTCATAAGCATTGTTTCTAACTGGCCAGTTCTAAACATTTTCAGTGTTACCCACGTATATTGTTACAACATTACTTTCTCGTGAATTGTAAAGTATGTAAACTAGTCTCCAACATGGCTTTGTGCCTGACTAATTGTAAAACTACTGGAGGGTATCGAATGGAAGTTTCCTAACAAATTAGTTCAGGATATTTTATTTGGATACTTACAGTTAATTACTTTGCGTTTACTTACGAGGTAATTCGTAATTAGAGATCCTACTTCCTGTTTAATGTAAACCACAAAGTTTGCGGTAAGGTAAATAGTGTCTCGCCCTGGAAGAAGTTTTAAACAATCCTTAAAATCATATGTTACAAAAAATGCTTATTATTAATAGTTATGGATTTATAAGAAATAAATTTTCTACGCCCGCTACTTCCCCGTATTAATATTTAGAAACTGCGCTAAGCTTAATATACATTTACCATTAATGTGCAACAAGTTCTTATAGAAATACAGAATAGAAAGTCCATCCTTATTTTTTGGTGGTACGAGTAAGGAATTCGATACCTTCGCGTGTTTGTATATTACTAAAAAAATCGTAAGACGAAATAAATCCTTTCAAAAAAATAAATACCCACTTTCTTAAGAAATAAGCTGGCTTAGTTCAAGTCTTGAGAAGTACCTGCAATATTTTCCAAGGTAAAATGATAAAAGATATAACAATATTTTCTTTGAGAAATAATCTGACCGCGCCACGACTTACAACTTTACATCTGACGTGGGATCACAAAAGGATTTGAACTCTTAATACTAAAGGCAACTTTATAAAACATTAAGTAAGTCTCTTTCATATTAGCTGCTTTAAACAAAGATAGCAACAATTTTCATTATATTCACTTAAATCTCATCGGCCGCGGCGGCCTTCAAGACGAATGGAAATATCGTGTTAAAATAATTGCTTTCATACGCAAAACGCATGAGCATGGTCCACATTTTATAAAAAGGTAACTCGATTACTATAATTAAATTTTATGCATTTTATTTTGAACCCATCTCACCGAGTGGTCCATATCGAGCTCATGATGAAGATTCTATCTTATTCATTCAAGAGAAGTATTTTCGATCATCAAAAGTCTGCCGGGTATTGTGTTGGTGACACATCTCCAAGAGCCGAAAGTTTCATGAACATCGCTCGCTTCGATATAAACTTCACATTATTACCGGCAAAACTTACTGCCTTCGGTAAACACGCCGCTATTGTTCGCTAATTTGATCCAATGAGTGCAAGTCACAAGCGAAATCCTATCACGTTCATTTGCTTTAATTTAGAGTAATTCTAATAATGTACCTAATAACTAACCTAAAAATTTCACAATTAAAATATATTATTTAAAGGAGTCCCTTTAGGCAAGGTTCCCAAGATACTGGCTGCGTTCCCCCTATTTAGAGTTCATTTTGTAAGTTCTGATATTCATTGTCTTTGATTTAAAGTGTTTTTGGTAACTTTGATGTTATAGTCCTTATGATATGATAAAAAATTAGCATTTTGTTCGAAAACTTACAACGATAAACTATACATGTACGTAGTATTATGCTATTTATTAGAACATTTTATAATTGAAACTCAATATATTATATTACATATCTAAATCTTGTCATGCGAACTGGTTGTAAATGTAAATTTACAGTTAATTTAATTTGTTTTTCTTGACGTTCATAAGTGTACATGTTTACCTAAATGAATAAAGATATTTTGATTTGATTTGATAAATTCCTCCTCTACCATTCTAAAAATAATCAACATATCAACATATTAATATTTTTAATATTTTTTCAGCGACAAACCTTATCATGAAGTTGAGATACATAAAATATTTCGTGATTATTTAACAAAAACAGTTGAGTTTTAGTACCTTTGTTTATGCTACACATGAAAGCTACATCTTATGACATAAACATGGAATAATTATTTCGTCGAGTCAGCGCAGCGCGGGTCGCGCTCCACGTAGAACTTTCAAAGTTCGGATTTCGGAATTTTACAAAATTCCGACAGGTTCCGACAATCAGTCGCCGGGGAGATGGGACGTTTATTTTTCAAACTGCACGTAATCTATGCATCGTGAACTCAAATAAAAAAGAAACCCCTGGAAATAGGTAATGTTTCACGTTTCTACGCTTTGCGACGCTTTTTGTTAAGGAAATTTTGTAACCTCAGATGAATTGTTTAGTGTATAATTGTGGTTTTAATAACCCAAGAGCCTATGAATATGTGTTGGTACCGATGAATTATATTTAAATTTAGAATAAGAATCAAAACTTAGTACTTTCTTAAACTTGGTATGAATATGTGTCGGTTCCGAAGAATTATATTTAAATTTAGATGAGAATCAAAACTTAGTACTTTCTTAAACTTATCTAATATCTAGTTTTGTATCTTTAGTTTCAGGGTTTCAGTGTGCCTTACGGAACTCCAGAAAACCATGCCTTAGCCCCAAAACGTCGACGCTGTTTGTCAGGCATAGAAGTCCCACCTACTGGCCTATGAGATAAAAAACAAATGCTCACGGAACAGATACAGAAATATTCTCTGGTAAAAGGATGTAGCGCAGTGACCCTAAAAACCAATGAGTTTTTTAAACGTTATACTATAGGTTAAGAATAACTTTATTTCTCATAAGAATTTCATACATAATTCACTTACTGAAATATATTTGAAATGGGCTGCGTTCGAACCCCGGATTTATTAATAGGTAATAGCTACCTGAAACCTAGGTAACACTGAAAATGTTTGGAAAATAAAAAACGGCTTATTGTAGAAAGTTGTAAATACTTTTATTGTTTTTCGAAGTAGTCTCCGTTCCTGTCTAAACATCGTTGCATTTGATAGAACCACTGAGAAAAGCAGAGGGCCTTCCCTAGGGGCCCACTTCTTCCTTCTCTCATATGGCATTTTTGTACGCTTTCACCGCATCTTCAAGGCTCGTAAAGCGAATACCTCGAATTTTATATTTAGTTGACAATAAATGAAAGTCCAGGTCAGGACTGTAAAAGGACGTCTCAGTTAAATGACGTCCCTCACGCGGATCATCATTGAGATGGCTACGTCCACGCTTTAAATCGTTAAACCAACTGTAAGTAGTGGCACGAGATGGTGCTTCATTAAGAAATGCTAATGGCGGCCTATCAGAGCTTTGTTATTGAATAAGCCGTCATCGAAAGTCATAATAAATCATTGACCGAAAATTTTCCCGCGTTAGGTTCATTTTCATGTGTAACAAGAGTTTAAGATTTGCCGCTAGTTAACAAAAACAAATGACAAATAAATACTACATTATATTATTAGGTTACCAAAGAGTTCTAAAATGTATTAAAAAGAAAATTTCATCAACAAAGTTTCAAACTGGCCAGTTATAAACATATATGTTATGTAAAATATCTGCTTTAAAACGGAATATAAACAAACTTTTTCTTAATTCATCTTAGAATATTTTCCCTCTTGATTATTTTATTATGTTTAAGTTATGCGTTACTGAATTAATTTCCATAGGAGTACCAGAGTAAAATAATTTTACCCGGAAATGTTGAGATATTAATGTTGACTCGTAAATGTTCTTTGATCTTCTATCATAAACGCTAATATAAGTATCTTTGAACGAATTGCACATAACACAATTTAAAATAGGACAGTTTAGTATTCAGGTATAAACCTAGGTTTAAAACTATGCATGTTTTGTGATTTTAATAATTAACAAGTAAGTTAGTTTTAGTAAGTATTGTTCCGATGAGTTCAAACGAAGTATGTGCCTTACATTTTACCTAAAAAGGTTCTACCACCTGTGCTACGAGTTTGAATTTAGAATAAGAATTGTGGACTACTAATGTGACTCGAAAAACCGCTGGACACAGTTCCCAATATGTGAAGGTATAAAATAAAAAAAATCTTGCTGATTTTCCAAACGCGATACATTGATTTGAAGTTTATTATATAAAAATTTTACCATTAATATTGAAAAAAGGCTTTTGTTTCGTTTGGTTTTCCACATACAAAATGTGCTTTATATCAAATAAGATGAAATATATATAAATATTATGGTGAGTTCCAGTCACTTGTCAAAATACATGAAGTTGCAATTTTTTATTTTGATGCAATAATCTCCCGGACCTCTAATAATCTCTCGCATTCTGTAATTTTCGTTATTTTATAATAACGATGAAAAATTAATCGTAACTACATCAACGTGGGATTACACAAGTGATGATTATCCTCATTCGCACTAAGGGTATTCAGAAGCTAGTTTAGCGTTTAGCTAAGTCCGACTCGTCGTCAAAATGTATTGGATTTTGACTTACGGGAGACACTTCGTGATTCAAATTTTAAGTCGTAGTGCTAACATAATATGTTATAGCGTGATGAGTATTACACAAAACTAGAACCAGTTGCCCTTATAATATAATAGAATCGAAAGATGATTTGAAGCATAATAAAGCACATTTCCAGTAGCAGCACAAACGAGAAATCAGTTGAGTGTTTGGCCACTCAGGATATTGATCTGCTCTCAACATTTTCACTTATTCGAATTACCAATGTTACTAAGTGGTGTCCGACTCGCGGTTAACATTCGGAGTCTAGGGTCGGCTGGCAGGTTACAAATATAAAAATGTTTAGCAAATAATATGTTTTCTTATAATTTTACAAAGTATGCTCCGATATTTGACTTTGTTGACTTAATCTCCTATAACCCCTAGATGGGGCAGAGGGCGTTCCCAGTGTTTCCATCGCGTTCGGTCTTGAGCCTAATATTTGATCTCGCTCCAAGTTTCCTGGCTCTCTCTGCTTCATCTGCAACTATATGACACCAGGTTTGCCTAGGACATCCAGCAGGTTCCAATCAAGCGACTGCATGGGAATACGATTGCTTATAGTGAAAAATTTGCAGAAATGTGTTTGTCTATGACAAATCTATGTTATGTATATGAGTCGAATTGTAAATTGTTAGTGTATTAAATATAGTCTACAAATTGAGAAAAAACATTGCTTTTATCGTCTATGTTCAATTTAAAATTGTTCCCTTTAAGAAAGTTTTAAATAAAATGTCCAAATGGTACACGATCGCACAGGCGATTTTGTACATATTAAAATTTCATTCGGTCGCGAGCGCCGCGCCAGCGAATTATTAATTAATCGAAATATGCTTCGAATTTCTTTTGCAAATTTTTCAATTTCGTATGACGACGGTCATACAGAATATTTCTCATTGGCTTTAATTTATATGGGTGCACGTTGGTATATACTGAATATTAATTTCCCGGTTTCGAAACGGTTTTATAAGGTGTTTTGTAATAAAGTAAAGAGTTTAAAAATAAAAGACGCAAGCACACACACACGCACAAATTCACATTCATATCGGTCAACTTTTAAATATTAAAAGAGGCAAGGAGCACGGAGCAAGGAACACATACAGGTTTACCAGCGCCCATCCGGACCCCTGCAACACGAGGACGTTGGCAAGTGAAAGCCTTTAAAGTGGGCTCTTCTCTTGAAGGCCCATAAGGTCCTAGCTGTGGGATGGTATCTGGTTCCATACATATTATATAGTATAAACCGTTGCTGTAATTTTATAAAATTTGACATACATCGATCATATATGTCTCTCTCAAGTGAAGCATGTCTTAACAGTCAACGCAACTTAAACTTGGTAGTTAAAAATAGTGGCGGAGACTTACCCGTTATTCTTGCCAGCTCCCTTGATTTAAGAACTGGTAGTAAATCCAGATTTTTTTATTTTTATTGATGTCTATAAGTGTACACAGCAATATAAATGAATCTTGATTTGATATCACTCGTACCTTATTAAACGTATTATGCAATAATGTCTAATAGAACTCCAGTTAAACCTACAGTATAAGCGCTCTTTGTAATTTTCTGTGTTGCTTGTATAAACTTTATTATAATAAAGTCGTAATAATAAGAGGAATTCGAGGACACAAAGCTTAACTCCTGTGTCGATGAATTTGTTACTAGTTAATTTTCTCCTTCGGCGGACAATGGAGGAGCTAAGAAGTTTAGACATACCCATTTTAATACAAATATTAAAGACTTCATAAGATTTCCCTTCGCTTCCCATTTGTAAAAAAAGGACACTAACAATAGAAAAAAACTAAAATATTTATTCAGGCTGGTGTTCTAAAAATATTTACACCAATTATTTGGTAACTCTTTGAGTCAAGAAAAATGTGGTTTATCTTCCATTCCTCAGATATTAATAGTATTTTACACCTGAACATTAAATATGTATGAATGTATATAGGGACTCCGTTTCCGCACTAAGACTCTCAATAGGTCCGTTGTGCATGAAGTCCTGGCTAACTAAGCCAGCCTAATTCCTTCCAAAAGCACAGAAGCTTCCTGGGCACTTCGCAGGCATACATCAAATATGTATTACAACTTTCCATAATATACCTTAACTATATTATTTTTATCAACTTTCAGATGCAAGATGATGCTGCATTCATGGTCTTACTCAGCTGTCTCTTGCTCTACAGTATGCCATCAAGTAGCAAGGGCAATATTAGAGAAAATATTTATTATATTGTGGTATGCCGTATCCATAATAAGTAAGACGTTGTAGGTCTCTCAGTTTGTAATTAGAGTTCCTCGGTGCCGCACTTCCGACATTTACGAGTTGGACTAAAAACTTCTTTATGTCTTTTGCATTCGCTCAACTATTGATGAATGACTTCTAACTTTTACTTATGCCTTTTCTTGCTTTCACTCGGCTCAAAAGGAAAGTTTTCCTTAAGATTATATTGTATTGAAGTATAAAGTTCATGTACTTCGATATGATGATCTGTGAACTAGAGTAAAAGAGTACCGACAGTTTTTTACAGCGGCTTTTTCTCTCGGCCAACACCGTTGCCGATGAGTAGGGATGCCAATAGGTTCGAATTTAATGACGTGGATGGAATAAGTGATACCATGGTGATCTTATGTTCCAAAATAAACGTATTTTTTTTAGAGTTATATTTAATAAGTAAGTTATTTAAAACAACTTCAACGTGTATAATTAATGTATTGATCAGTACTGTTAATTTTATTTATTTATTAAAACTATGTTTTTAATCCGTATAGAATAGAAATAAAGTTATTTTGTGATGAAGGATAATAGGTGTGTTCGTAAGATTAGTCAGGTTTAAGGAATACTTTATTAATTTAAACTTAATAGGATTCCTGTGACAATTTTACATAAATTGTATATATTGTATTATATTTCCTCAAAGGTCGGCAACACACACTTTGCATGTGTACATGGGCGGCGGCTATAATTTTATCCAAAGTGTACCTGCCCGTTTGCCTCCTGTACTATAAAAAATGTCGTATTTTCATATTAAAATTATACTGTTCACACTAACAAAGCGACAATTTTAACTTTAAAAATAATATGTAATATGACGGTTTTACTTCGATAGGTTACAATCTACCGTAGTACGTTGAGATTCACAATCTTTCGACAGTTCACAATGTTGAGAGAAATATTACAATTTAACAGTATTTACAATTTTACGGTTACATATTATATCAAAACTTTAAAGACTCGTTAAAAAATCATTGTTCATTCATATAACACAGCTGATATAATAATACGTACGATACGTAGAAGAGAAAAAAGCCCGTGGGATCTAAGCACCGATGTCCAGCCATCTTTTTATCCCATATTGTAGTGGAAGATATAAACATCGTTTATTCCAAGGGTCCATAAATCTCCGCCGGGAAGATTGGGTCAGTCAAATAAAGATGATGGCACACAACGGGTCTAATCTGCAGCAAGTGGATACGTACCTTACTCGGCTCCCATGGGGCCAGCTGATTGCCCATTGTGTTACATACAGACGTCTGAATTGGCAAAAAGTATAAATGAGTTTGTTTTAAATCTTTTTGGGTCGTTACAAAAACGTCAGCTCAGGTCTGTTCTTACTTAGACTTGTTTATGGTTATAGCTCTGGCATATTGACAAAGTGTTTTAGATTAAGTCTGTGTTAAACAATTTTTTTAAGAAAATGAAACTATGAATATAAAGAAAACTAAGGTCTAATAATTTGTATGTAAAATTTTACCCAACCGTGATCCGATCTAACGATTCGAAAAAAGAAGTACACATGTCAGAAGTGATATTCCTTTGCAAATTATTACTTAGGTAAAAGCCCCAATAGATAATCATGTACAAGTATATGATCACTCCATGCCTTTGTTTATCTATATTCACACGTTTACGTGCTAATGATAATATAAAACAAAAAAATTGCGTTTACTGCACAAGACGTTATGTGACAGAATTGCCATCATTAATATGTACTACTAAACGAATACATCAACCAATAGCGTGTATTTTTTCTCAATCTCCCTTTCATACTCTCAATCGGTCTCAACCTCATCCACCCTTTTCTTCGACAAAAACGCTGCACATCTTCGTGACGTTTCATCCGTAAAAAAATAACCCTCTTGCGCCTAAATAAGTTTTACTTCAAAAACTTATAAAGTAGTGTATGGATCGGTAATTTGCTTTATTTTAGCCACATTAAGCCCTTTACATACCGCACTGGCCTATAGCACATAGCAGCAAGGATATAGTACCACGTAATCTGTACTGTTTTTAATGTCCGTAAGTATCAGAAGTGATAAGAACAGCCGAAGGAATTGAAGTAATATTACCAGTTGTTACTTTGTTTGCGGGATACAGTATTAGCTTCCCCCTCCAACCACTTTGCACAATCTACATCATGAGGACGTAATCCAGCTATTACATAGATTTGAATTTTTCTTCTCCGACAGTCTTATTTCGTTGGCAATTTTATTTTTTCTTAAGGAAAATATTTGTGGCTGTTCCTTTCTAAGTGTTGTTGATTTCTTTTTAAATGTTTTATGTATGTGTTCGGAATATAATAAAGAAAATAAAGAGAGACGTTTGATAATACTTTAAGCTTCAAATATTAATGTTAAAATAATGTAGCGATATCTTCAATCTGCGCTTACAAACAGTACTATGAAGTTAAACCCTGAATCGCACTGACAATTTTTAGTATTCCGGCCGTTGGTTGTTTAAATTTTTACCTTAGACAATGGGGCCTTCCGCCCGGCCAGTCAGTTGTCAAACTTGTCAAGAATCCCCTTCCTATAGAAGTTCACTTCCTATGGAAGGTTTGGAATGTTCTCTCTAGAACCAACTCAGAAAATTGAACAGAAAATTCTAGAATTAGCGTTTTTTATCCCCTTAAAACCTTTATAGCCCCTAAAATTTGGATGAAAACCCATGAGTTGGCATTACTCTGATGTGATGTGATACATGTGAATTTATATCACAAAAATTTATGTAGTTTGAAAAATTAATAAATACGTTGTCACTAACAAGAGGACACTGACTCCCACAGCGATCTTACTTTTCTTTTACTGGCCAAATTATTTTTATTATTACTATGTAGGTTTGAACATTTTTAAATACATACTGTGTATTTGATTGTTATGTTTAAATAAACTTAACAAAAATAAAAGTTTAACCTTAAAAATGTTTTGTCGGTCTATATTCGCTGTTGACTAATTTCAATTAAGCGTGACATAAGACATTCCGATTTTTTAAAGTGTAATCCCCTGAGTGGTAAGAATGTGAAACAAAGGCCGATTGCCGCGTTAGAATGTGATTGGACAATCGGTGTCACATATTGTGTCATTTCTCAACACGTCCAATAGCATTCAATGACAACGCGCCATAATTTTCGACTTTCTTTTGTTACTTTGGTTACTATTTAATATAATATAATATGTCATACCCCGGATGATCTTTAAGTATTAAAAATATTACAATTTTAGTTAGCATAGTCTAATAAGGTTTAAATGATTAACGTTAAGCTTTAAATAGAAAATCCGCTCAGAGGGCACCCGTGCAGTTTAATTACGAGCCGATCTAACGAACTAATTAAGTGCAGATCTGTTGCAAATCTGTTTATTTATCCGATTTACGTAAATAATAATAGTCACCGATCTAAACTAGAATAATCGTAAAAGTATCAATTTCGTGGTACAATATTACGATTTACATAAGTTTAACGTCTTTTTATATACAAACAAAAAATCTTTCTTTATCATAAACGCAGTGATTGTAATTTTGCTAGAATTTAAACACAAAACTAGCAGTTGAATTTTATAAGACATTTTCTTTACACTCACAAGTCACTATATAAAAGTTGAACGGCGATTGATAATACATAACACACTCAATAGATAAGAGCAGTTTCGTATTAGAAGTAAAAAATATGCTCAAAATGGTCGAGCAGTTAAGTTTGAGAAGTTATTCAGATAAAATGGAAGACGTCTCAAAGGCAAAGTTTTGGAGATAGCGATATCTGCCCGGGGGCTTATTCCGAGACGACGATTAACTTATACTTGAAACGAATCTCACTATTTTTGGGAGTAAATAAGTGTTAAAATATTTTGAGGTACATATTGATAATTCCCGTAGATTTGATATTTTGTTTGTCTTATTTGTACCGTTACTGAATATATAATGTACCCATTTAAGTTTGCCGTCAAAGACATCTTGCACTGTTAGTTTCGCTGCATTCATATCCTACTGTATAGCTTAAGTGAGGCAGTTTCTAAGGGATCAGTGCATTATCTCTTCACTATACTTCCTTTTTATGTGTTATAAAGTATTTTTCTTCTAGTTTTTATCTTTATTAGTATACATAAAATTATTAACAGGATTTTTTAGATAAATTTCATTTTTTAATTTTTTTTTTATAAATTATGTTTCACACTCATGCAATATTTCATTAAAATTTCTTTTATTTTTATTTGTATAATATTTATTTAAATTTTAAATAAGGGTTGCCTAGGAGCGGTCGCTTATTAAGGCCGCCTGTTGCACCATGTCTTTTTTAACCTTCTTGTTAAAATTAATATTTAATGCTTGTTTAAATAAATAAATGAATATTTGGCTGGCAGTGTAGCAGTTAGCTACTAAGATAAATTAAAGTTCATTTCTTGCATTATTGAAATAATTCAGTAATAGATAAGTACTAAAAGCTTAAGACTATACCACAATAAGACCGTGATATCTGATAAAGCAGCCCGCATACACCGCAATTATTCCTCGCAAGCCTTAAACAAAGGCGTAAGTTGGCGGTTAAACACACAGTTATCCTGATAACCGTTTAATTTAACTTGACACTAGTTCAAACAATACCATCCTTGATCATTTGTCTTCGCTTAGCCTTTAGATTTATTATTCGAGTGAAGTGAATAAATTGCATTGTTTTAAAAACTAAATGCAAAAGAGAAAGAAATTTTATTAGTTTATTACAGAAGTTAAACGGTTGTTGATGTAAAAACAAGATATACAAAATATTTATTGTAACACAAAGAAGGTTCTATTTATTTCGAATAGACACGTCTAATCGCTCCCACAACAAAATTTGAGATCAACATTTAGAACAAGTAACATGATCACAAAACCACTTTTTAACTTTGTAAGTTTTGACATTTATTCGAAAATTGATAGGACAGATGGCTGCCAAAACTTTACAATGTGAAAACAAACTATTTACGAAAATAAACAAATTAGATCGTTTATTCGTGTTATTTCAATGCTGGAAGTGTTATTTCGACTCCGAGCTGTCCGCAAAGCACTTTTTTCTTTAGATTCATAAGTCGAACTGGCCAGGTGTGCAGCCCAATTATGCAGCGCACGTGTGCTTTAGAGCTGGCTCCGGTTCTGACGTGTCTTCTCCAAGCAGAGTGACACCGGGGACACCTTTAATACCGGACGTCCTCATATTTCTCACATTGATGTCAAGCAGTATCAAACAAACATGTGACTAAAATTGAGACCTTTTTACACAGACTGGGGTCAACTTCATTTAGTCCAACTTAACCTCACCTAGGGTCACGGTCATTTGGAGGGTACTAGCTTTCAGTAAGGCGAAACAGTACTTTACTTCGGGTCACATCACATTGGGCTGATCCGGGCGATTGAGAAAAGTCCAATTTATAAAATACTTCTCAAAAATAAAAATGTTAGATAAAAAAGGAAATTCAGAATAGATTCCTCATTTATTAATTCAAATATATTGGATAAAGTCATCTGTTTTTAAATCCGACAGCAAGGCAATAACCCTAACCAACAGGGCAACGCTACAGTGGATAAAAGGATACAGTGGAATGTGGATCTCTCGGTAATGATGCTGCTGACGAGCTTGCGAGGATTGGCTCCGGAATTATGCCCGCTGGCCTGTTTCCGTAAGTGCAAACCGGAATTCGCCAAAGATCTGCAGTGCTCCAACATCTACGATGCTCGCGAAGTATGGACTGTAGACAGTCCAAAATGGCTGTGCCAGAAGTTAACCCGCTAGTAAGAAAGCGACTTTTAAGCCTAAAAAGAACTCTTTACTCCATAACTATTCTCGAAACAATGACACTGACAATTACGGGACATTGTCTCCTAAATAAAAATTTTATTTGTCCTAAGCGTAACAGGCAGCCCCATACGTAGAGACTGTTTCTGCGCAGATAAATCAGTCATCCACGTAGTCTTGGAGTGCGAGGCTGTTCGGAGTAGTGAGGTCATTGCGATTGCATAGAGCCCCGGAGTAACCAAAATTTCGACAAAATACCCGACATTATGTCGAGCTTTCCGCATCATTTAAAAGCGTTGGATCGTTCTAATCGACAATCAAGTGGTCCAATGTTTGACAACTGGCTCCTGCACTATTATCTTTTAGCTTTGCTAGCCACGTAAGATAATTTTACGTACAGTCAGCATATATACATGTTTCAAATATTTTTATGGGACAAATTCCTTTCTGAGAAACCAAAGAAACACTTCAATCTGCTGACAAACTGATAAAAACGGCCGAAAAACTTATTCGTGTCGAGCTCGTTTGCCTTAAGTAATAAATTAATATTAAATGCTTCTTATTTTACATTTGCTGCCTGTTCTCAAATCAAGGGCGTAGAACTGAAGAGAAGAACTGGCAATAAACACTCCGCCGCTCTTTTTAATCGCCACGTTTTTAGTTTTACATTATGTTTGTAAGGAGCTGCAACTATTACACCATGTTCTACATGACATCTTAAGTAATTAATAATAATAAAATAAATTAAAAACAAAGATTTGTCCTCTATCAGCAGGAGGCATGGTGAAATAGGAGCACGCACTTATATTCTCGTGGAAACAACACGCAAATACATATTCGAAATAACTAAAATCACTAGAACTACACCACTCGAATTCATTCTGACCAGTCACCCATTCACGAGTATGACGCATGGCCAGCGGCAATGCTGCTCAAAGTGGAAAGAAAGTGCTAGTAGCAATAATTACATTATAATGTTTTGGTGACTTAAATAAAACTCCAAACAAATCGCATGCTACCTAGAACTAAATTTTTTTTGTGTGATTTTAATAAATTATAAGCTTGTTGTTAACCGTACTACAGTGCACTGTGCATCCCGCATCACGCCCAATTAGTAATGTGCTGAGTGTGGTCTAGACCGAATCGTGAGCACTAATTGCACTCTCGTGAGCTAATGTTTAACGTCTTCAAAAAATGCTTGCTCATTGATAATGAATGTACATGTTCTTTAATAATTAATTATTACCTTAGGTTAGAATTTCATTCTTCGCTCCTTTGTTTCTTTGTTAAATTATTTTTCACATTGTTACAATATAAAATCTTGAATGTAATATTTCAAATGATCTACGATAGGCAATATGTATAAAGTTATAATTATGTAACTCTATACATATTTAGTTATTCAATAAGCTAACTAAAAAAATATTTAGCTATAAGTTCGGACTTCGGAGCTATTATTTTGTTTCCCACATCTATTACCTAATCTCATGTTGTGCCAGCGCCATCTAGTGCGTAACAGAAGAAATAAATCTGCGTCCAGCGATCACGGTAGCATACACTCCCGGTAAACAAAACAATTGAAGGACAATTCTAAAGATTAGTCCTTATTCTGTCAATTTTAGAATATACTCTTCAATTTCCTTTATCGTGAGCCAGAGAAAAGCTTCCTCATTTGATAGACAATTGAGGATTCCATCTCTTAACGGGGTGGATTAAGTCACCGGAGATATTATTGATGTGAGTTATTTCACTGATATTTGAAACCTTTTTGCGCCTTAAACTGATCAAAGCAAGACTCTTAGTCGGCTGGTATGTTAATCCGTCGCCTACATAATCCAAACCGGAGGCCCATAAGGAATCCTAGCTACATTTCCTCGATTAAATATAATTAAAAAAAAATACATTTAAAAAAACGCTCATGCCTGTCTGCCCTATAATGCCCATAATGGTGCTCGAATGTCAAATTAGTGATAATTCTCTCTTCTCCATTCAATGAGTGTAATTATTTTGCGAACTAATTGACTTTTTGGGCGTCTAGTTAGCAATTCTTAAAATGCCGACAACGCACTTAACACCCTAAATCTATAAAACAAATTGAAGTTCTGGACCAAATATCAAATTAATCTGCATCAAATAAGGCGGTGGTTAATTGATATTCAAAGGTATCGTTAAATATCAAGGGGATGTAAACAAAGCGTAGGTTGGCAGCGAGACGCAGTAATGGCGCATAATCTTGGATCGATTACTGCTATCCGTAATAAGATCTCATTCTCCCACCACACAATGAACGCTAAAGCTAAAGGTGCACGGGAACGCTAAAATTACGCTTTTGAAATCGTTTAAATATATGTAAAATCGCAAATAATTATGAACATTTGCGACATTAGCACATGTAATTGTAAATGTGATATTTAGAAAACTAAGTTCACTAACATATATACACTATACAGTATAAACAATTTGTTTAACGTACATAAAATAAAATAAATCGGTGGCGCTTCAACCTCTTTTAGGTCTTGGCCTCAGATTTCTGAATTTGTTTCATGTTCAATTATTAAATCTAATAGGCAAGTGAAGTAGGTGATCAGCTTCCAGTGCCTGACACACGTCGTTGACTTGGTTTAAGACATGTCGGTTTCCTCACGATGTTTTCCTTCACCGTTCGAGCAAATGTTAAATGCGCACATAGAAAGTCCATTGGTGCACAGCTGGGAATCGAACCTACGACCTCAGGTAGGAGTGTCGCACGCCGAAGCCAGTAGGCCAACACAGCTCAACGTACATAGTAATATAAAAAATTAAATAGAAGATTAAAACAAAATTAAAAAGTTTTCTTACCTGTGGCAGTGTACATTTAACGCTGTTAGCATTTCCTCGCAATACTTATTCGTTGAACGAAGAAAGCGCCAGCACCTGGGTAATCGGTACTATCTACCAGGCACCAACTTAAATCTTTAACTAGCGCCGGTGTACTTGGACCCTACTGCCTAAGTGTCTCTTTTTTTTATAAAACAGGGGGCAAACGGACAGGCGGCCTGATGTTAAGTGATACCGCCACCCATGGACACTCTCAATGCCAGAGGGCTCGTTTGTGCATTGTCGGCCTTTTAAAAATTGGAACGCTCTTTTCTTGTAGGATGCTAGAATTAGTTCGGAACTACTTCAATGGGCAGCTGGTTCCACAAAGTGTTGGTGCGCGGCAAAAACTGCCTTGAAAAACATAGCTCAAAAATCTAATTTATATTAAGCATTGGAGTGACCATTGATGCATTAACATCATTATAATACAATTTGTGTATAAGGATATACGATATGTCAGTAAAATAGCAGCATTTTATAAGCACACTAGAAGCAGAATGAAGTCTCCGTTCATTAGCATTTCCCAGTTAGCAGAATGTAAGACTCCGCCGAATGGACCAATGAAGCTATTTATATTCATTTACTTTACAAAAGAAATTAATTAAACAACTTCATTACTTCTTGTACCGCCATAGTTTGGTCACTATGAAATTTTTTAACTTAATAATTTAACTATGCCATGGTAAAGGCGTGGTGCTTTGAACTATTTTTGTAAGAATTCCCAGAAATTAAGGCAACATTGAATAAAGTTATCAGTTGAAATATGGGCATTTATTCTTCTAGAGAAAACCGTTTCGCCTTATTTACGTATAAATACTGTATTTAGTGCTATTCTTTCGAAGGGGCTGAGGGCCCTCGAACACAATACTTTATGAACAAACAAAACAGTTTAATTGTCTCCAAGTTTTTCAATTCACCAAACGTAAACAATCTCGACGTACAATCTACGAAATAGTAAATTTTCATGCTAATACCTCAAGCTATAATCACTCTTAATGTAATGACTTTAGTGCTATTATTCTTTATAAGATTTTATAGCAGGATTTTCCAGAGTTTGCTTAAAGTCGTCGGTGAAATTACGCTTTTTGCATGTGAATTGTTCATACATTTTCCACCTTTATAGCTACGTAATATGGGTTGTAATCACTTATTATCACAAAGTATAGAGTAAAGATTCTATTTTGTGTCAGTTTGTGCATTAAAGTTGTAGTTTAGATAATGTAACCAATTCATTAGAGTACTTTTAACCCTTATAAAAACCGTTACATATTACTGAACCATAACTAATATGTAATATACAATAAACATGATATAGCAGCCTTCAGAGCGTCGATAAATTCACCGGTGTGTAGGATTATTAGCTATTATTTATAACTCAATAAATAGATTTGTAGAAAACTGTTTTATCGTACTTGAGTGACGGTGGGGTTGAAATGTAGAACGGAAAAGAAAGGCGAAAGGCTGTCATTTTGCTTGCTTTTTCATTCTTGTTGTCCTCAGCTAAGACCGTTTTAATTTAAGACACTCATTTGTCCTTTTTTGTCATGATGAATTTATGCTGTAATGAAAAGAGACGAAACAATGATAACTGATTTAGTTACTAGAAAACTTCGAGTGAGGTGTAGCCGAGTCATACTGCTAGCTAGTTAGTATTAAATATGAATTGTAGACATACTAGGATGTCAACAATATTTATTTAGGCCGTCTCGAGTGGGGTTGAAATCGTTTTTTGTTTACGAAATTAAAAACAAAGTTTTTTAATAAACATTATTGGCTATGGATTTTGTATTGCTCTTTTGTTTCAAAATTTTGCTCATTAAAACAGGATGAGGCATTTGTTATAAAACAAAAGATGAAACAAAGGCTAATTTAGACGATGTCAAATTTTAAGGTAAGTACATATATTTTATGTTTTCATTTACAAGAAGAAAACTTGCACGATTAGTATATTCAACATTAGGTTACATAAATATATTTTAGTTAATAGTTAGAAACATAAAGCAAATGTTAGCAATCAACTTACTCTTGTAGAAATTGTTATACGCCAACTTAAATGCCCTTTGTTTTTGATACACTCATAAACTGTAATATAACATTCTCGTTTCCGATAATGTCCGATTACACTTATAATCAAGTTTCACTAATACCCGAGTTACACGAGGTTAGTTTTTCAAGCTAGTATAGCAAGCTAGTGTCAGTAAGCTAGCAAGCTAGTACTTCTGGCTTCGTGTATACAAAGCTAGCTTCATTTCTGAGCTAGTAAGATCGTTTAAAGCCAGGATTGTTTGTAATAGAATGGATTTTTATTTTTAAGGATAGTAGCACCCCTCACCACTGATTTTACTATCCTGGCTTGTGTACTAGCTTCATGTGGCCGGTGTAGCTAGTTTTCAGTTGGCTAGTAAGTAGCAACCATGCGTTTTGTTTATTTATGAGATTTTACGATGCCCAAACTAAGTGTGGATATTAATTTAAAATTGTATTCCAAGCTATAAAGACAAATCTAAACAGCACTTTCAGCAATGTGGTGAATTAAAGACATTGACAGATAGACAGTTTTTGTAACTCGTGTAGTGTTGAATTGGAACAGTTTTTGATACTTCAAATAGTGTTTTTGTTTCACCGTGGAATAGTGTTTTTTTCGCATGATCATTTGGACGTGTCACCTCAGTCACTGCAATAGTACTGTGAGATTGTGGATTGGGTTCGGGCGTTAGGGTGAGATTAGCGAGATACTTAGCCCTTTTTGCTCCCGTATGTCAAAATTTTAATTTTTCACGTACGTAGTCAGCACTAAAATTTCTCACAAACCTTTTTTCCTTATAGCCAGTGTAATCGAATATCCTTCCTTTTTTTCAATGCAAGAGCACACTTTCTGTCTATCCATAAACAAGACTTGGAATCTTCTATAGTGGCCGTAAATTATTCATATAAATACAATTTTTAATACCAAAATGTTGTTAAAATCATTTTTTACAAAGCTTTTCATAAATATAATAGTTTTGTTTTTTTTTATAGAACAAGGGGCAAACAGGCAGGAGGCTCACCTGATGTTAAGTGATACCGCCGCCCATGGACACTATCAATGTCAGAGGGCTCGCGAGTGCGTTGCCGGCCTTTTAAGAATTGGTACGCTCTTTTCTTGAAGGACCCTAAGTCGAATTATCGTTATCCTTCAAGAATGCCAAACGCGGGCAAATCGAATAGTCAACGTATCAAGTAGGAAATAAAAACGTATATCGAATCGTAAAATACAGGTCGTAAACTTGACCTCAGTTTAATATATTCATACATGTACGAGAATACAATATGAAATAAGATCGAGTTTTGAAAATAGAAGGTTTATATCAAACTGGCTGTGTTTTCGGTAATTTACAAATATTAATTTAAGTAATTTATTAACTTTGGTAGTGTTTAGATGAATTTGACGAAGTATTAATACATACGTCATGTACCTATATTTATTGCAGACTGTGGCAACCGTAAAGTGTAAAACATAAATAACAGAAAAAGTAAATACAATATAATTATAGTAATTCTAATATACCTAATAACTAACCTTAAAATTTAATTATTAAAAGGAGTCCCTTCAGGCAAGGTTCCGAAGATACTGGCAGCGTTCCTCCTTTAATATGCTAGAATATACATATAAAAACATTACAAGCGCAATTGATAACGAGTACATGGTGACTAAAACATTTTGGAGGGAAAGAACCCAATAAAGCCTTTGGTACTGGAAATGGTAAGTTTTGTAACAGTAACTAATACTAGTAATTTGTACTACATATATCAATTATTTTTTACCATCTATATAATATTTGACGGCGTTTCCTAAGGCCCTTCTAAAGTTAGAAAACATTCCATTATTCAAATGCAAAACTTTTTATAAATCAAGAACGTCATTTGACGTTTGATTTACACTGCAATCACTATCCGTGTCTACCCCTCCCCTCGACCATTATTAGAATATAACTTTATTTTTTCAAAGACAAAGAATCGATTATTTAACACAACGCACATACCTCCAACGCATTCAGTGTAGCTTCGCGGTTTATCTCTCACCACGTTCCCCTACACAAACAGATCTAGCAATCTACAGGAAAAGTTGAAAATTAAAACCATACAATTCGTGTTTGTAAATTCTAAAAAAAGGTTTAAAATATTTATTTCTTATTAAAAACATTAACTTACATGAAAAAATATATACGTATTAATACCATAATTCATTACGATTGATAATAAAAAGTATATTATGAAATATTAAAAATTGTACAACCGCAGGCCAGAAACAGAAGCTTTTTTTAACAGTTGCGGAAAACAAAACAGATGACATTCTCTCTTGTCTAAATAGAAAGAACACCAATGAATAAATAATAAATACAAGTAATTTAACTAATAACGCAGAAATATCTCATATCACAAAATCTTAAATATAGAAAGAAAATCTTCTTCCAAATTTCAAATTTCGAATAGCAATGCTTTGCCAGTATTTATAAAGCTGTCCGTAAAAACTTCGTGTTATTTTGTATCTAGAATGTATATATTTATTAACTATTATTTTAAAGAGTTGGTTAGTTTAAAAGACCTGAAGTTCTAACTCATTTAGGCGTGCAAGTTGAATTCGTTAGCAAGTTCAAGAAATCAACTTGGATGCTACTAACTTACTACTTCCTCTACCTATTAGTCCAATTACTTTGTAATAAGGAACTTGAATATAAATCTGGAGCAATTTAATAAATAAATTTTATTCATGTAGCTAAACAAATCAAATACACATAATTTTTTTATGGACCTACATATCAATAACAAATATATTTAAACGTTATAAAAAGAAAATTAAAACAAATGTCAAAAGTTGGATATTTATTGGTTGAGCGAGGAATGCAGCTGGTGTCATCGGTAGTATCTAAAAGTAACAAATAATAAATGTGCACAAACCGTGCGGGCCATGATTAAAAAAAAAATTGTAAAATAAAAAGAAATGCGTACTACGACGTTAATATATATTTAAGTCACGATATATTAAAATGAATTAAGATTTAAATTTATGTGTTTTATTTGTTTTTGTTGATATGTAGTAGGTTATAAAGTTTCATTATACTAACCTAACTATTAATATGGCTAGTTTAATTTTGGATACCGCGCTTCCAAACAACGACTTGGTGCTCAGCCATGATGACCGCAAGCTTCGCACGGAGAAGGCACTATGAGAACTACTTTTATTTTGCCCGGAATCGAACTAATTTTAATTATTTCGGATCACATCAAAATGAGATGTATGAATGAAATGAAAAGAAATCATTTATTTGCTAAGATAGTGGTACAATTAAATATTATATTAATTTTTATAATGTCATATAATACAAACATTGAGACCCTTGGTCCGTGGGGTCCTAGCGCGTTAAGGCTTTTTAGGGAATTATCAAAAAGGTTAGTCGACATCACAGGAGAACGAAGAGCTGGCAGCTACCTTGGACAAAGAATTAGTCTGGCTATTCAAAGGGGGAACGCTGCCAGTATCTTCGGAACCTTGCCTAAAGGGACTACTTTTAATAATATTTTTTAATAATTAAATTTTAAGGTTACAAATAAATATATATACGAAGTTATTCATAAAAATATAATATATACAAACATTAATATAATGTTTTAATAATAGGTATCAGTTAAGTTATTGAGAATTGGTGTCAAACTTATGATCGAAATACTCGCCCACGCTGTATCTACTGAGTTAGAAGCAGATTTATATAAAATATTATTAAATTTTACACTTAAATATGATGAGTTTCTACGCCAATGCCAATAATCTTTTCTTTGTGGGGAATAAAACAGGGAACGGAGGCATTATTTCAAGAATGTTTTTCGACAAACAGGTTCAATTGGGGATGAAATTATATAATAAAAATAATGGTCATTCAACATGTTAATGGAATAGTATTTCTAAGTGGTTGCATATAGGGAAATGAAGTAAGTTTATTTTAACCACCAAAAACTTGTTAATTGAGTAATAAATACACTACACACGCCCTTGAACACTTGCTAGAGGAGTGTCTAATATGTATTAATCACATACATAATCATCAAAAATTCACTTGACACATCTATATCCCTATCGTCAACTGCGTAAAGAAATTTAAGAGTTAGCAGATATGTATATGGAAATGGCTACAGACTTGGTAATTATATTCCACTATTTTTGTATTTATTAGCCTTAATCTATACGTACTTATACTTACCATCTTTTAATTAAAAAAAATTATATATTATGTTAACCTAATTACAGTAACAGAAACTTGAATTGTATAATGTTATTTTTAAGTATTATTATTTCTATCTTTAAACCGAGACTCCTTTTCCTGTTGCTCCTTATATTAAAATAAATCAATGGCGCAACAACATTCTAGGTCTGTTTAGATTTCTGCATCTGTTTTATGATAATTTGTAAATCTAATTAGCACCTACTTGTGCCTGAAGCACGCCCTCGACATTTTTGGTCCATAGCCGGTTTCCCTTCACCGTTCGAGCCAATGTTAAATGCGCACATAGAAGGAAAGTCCATTGGTGCACAGCCGGGGATAGAGCCTACGACTTAGGGATGAGAGTCACGCGGTAAAGGCACTAGGCCAATCCTCCACCGTCAAACATTTGTTAAAATAATATCATCACTTGATTTGTATAAACCAATTAAAAACTTTACATTGTTACAGATGTAATTTAGACACTGATTATAGATTAATTTATAAGATAATTAGCTACGTCTATCCATCTACAATTCAGTGGAGGCTCTATGAAAATTTCAAGATGGGATTTATTTGTCAGAGTAAGCTTCAAGTTGTCAAATGAGCGACGGTTCGTAATGAGAAAAGTTTTTTGATCTCGCCGATGTAATCGCAACTTTGATCGATTATTCAGTTATAACTCGATTGCGGTTAATCCGATATGTCGTTTAGATAATTAATTCGTTAGATTTACTAACTCAGCTAATTCCATTTCGCTAGAAATCGCTTGTGAAAACTATGATTTTTTTTCCCACTTAATTAATCTCTCTTTACAGTTACTACAAATGCGATAGAACTACACAATAAAACCTACACCGACAATTCTAAAATTATAAAAAAATATTTATATAACAGGCAGCTCTTGTGAACTAAGCCAGTGTACAAACAAATAGGTCTATCTCGGTAGAAATCTTACATATTATCTCTCGCGAGTGAAGCCTTGCTAACCAAGTTGGAGTGAGCGCGGTACGTGAAACGCTTGTGTTCCGTAGTCTCTCCATTATATCCACATTAAGAACCCGATCCGTAAATATCGTAATTAGGAACTAATATAGCAAGAGATTGAATAAAATGAATACAGGCAAAACACACCGACTGAAATAAATTATTTTTGTGATGTTAAGGCTGGATTTAGTGTCACGCCGACCGCACGCGCACCGTCGGCGCTGATGGTCGAGATATATGAACTTCTAGGAAGCGTTATTGAATGACGCGTAGCTATCCGCGCACGGTGATCAGCGCTGATGGCTGCGCGGCCGTACACGTCGCGCGTCGGCGCCGCGTAGCTGTCAGCGCTGACGATGGCTATGGCCTCTGCTTTCGGTGAGCGTTTTAGTTTAACGGAGCAGACGTCGTCAGCGTGTACATGTCTTCGTCTGTACAGTAAGGCGGTCAGTACGATACTAAAAGGAGCCACGCTGAGCCTCAGCGCTGATCAACTACGCGCTGATCTATGAGCGCCGACGGTGCGCGTGACACTAAAACCAGCCTAAGAGCATTCAGAAGTATTGCATGATAGGTAGGTGTTTAACATAGCAATAATAAGGTACCTAAGCAGTATGGGATAGAAGATGAAGGTGGTTTGTCTAAGTAGAAGCGGATTACGATTAGGATATTCAAGGCAACCATTAGCATAGACAAATGTCGCTGCTTTTAGCAGTCTAAGTAAAAAAATCATAATAATAATCAAAACGAAGTTCGCGGGGACAGATATCAATCATTAATAGCAATAATGAAGTACCACTTATGTTTTGATGCCACACGGCGTTATATTGGATTTAATATCACTACCGTGTTGAATGAAATATGTTTTTTATACATCAGGGGCAAACCAGGTGGTTTTGATGCCGCCACCTATGGACACTCTTACTCAGAAAGCTTGTGAAAGCGTGCGAGGCTATATATTTCTTAGACTCCGTAGAAAACAATATATTACAGTGGTTCAAATATTGGTGGTATGGGTCCAATATTTCCTTTCATAGATACTTCACATTTTACTTTTATTTTTTTAATATTAAAGGTTAAAGATTTGCGGCGACGATAGATTATATAAAATAGAAAGGTATTATGAATACATCCAAGCGAAAGCGTGGCCGTCCCAAGCAAACCTGGCGCCAGCGCCGTACAGTAGCATGTATTTAACCAGTGTTCTGTAATACACAATTATATTACCTTATTACTATATGATATAATTTAAAAGTTCTATCATTGTATGAGATATACACGTATATACATATATACATATATATATGAGACACACTTTACCTTTATCGAAGACACTTACGTTATCGATATAAAATAGCCCGACTATATGTGAAAGTGTTTATCTTCAATTTTCCTTTAACTAATAATATATTTACACTAACAAAATACAACACTCAGACACAGAGACACATTGCAGAGAACACATGACACACAAACCATTCAAACCATAATACGTTGATGACAAATGTGCTCAACATTTCGTTGGAAACATTACAATGATAAGAAAGAAGAAAAATATATTAAAAATAAAAGACAATCTAGATTAATAAATACAAAAGTGCAATGTAAAAAAATCGTAATATATAATAATTTGTAACTCTGTCATCTCTCTTCTATTCCACCACGTTTTCTATAACTCCTTAATTCTTTTTTAAGCGAGTAGATAAAGCCTATCTAAACTTGGCTTGGTTGTAGAAGCTGAAAGCAGGCAAAGCTGATCACCACTCCCCCACTCACTCCGCTGGTTTTGCGACCAAAAAAGTGTCTGGGCCTTCGAAAACTGAAATTTCTTCGTGCTTATGTAGTCAGAAACCTAGAATATAAAAGATATATTATTTTTAAATTTAAAGAAATGAATTAGGTTAAAATAATTGTTTTCTATTAGTAGTAAGAGTACAATTGTAGCGAGTAAATAGGAACAGTGTTTGTTGGCTAAACGGAATAATATTAGTGCACTGAAATAGTCATAACTGCGCTAAGTACTTTGGAAACATACGGCACGTAATCATGCTTTTATTCGCTTTCAACACGACTATTTGTGACTAGAATCGCTTTTCAACGAAGAGTTTTATGTCCACTACTGGACATAGATCTGTACTTTAAATACTTACACATACGTGTAAAATATCAAATATAGTACAACCTTCTTTATCCTCATTTTCACGTATCACATCAAGTGCTATTAAACCATACGAATCTCAGTGCGAGCTCACCTGTTTTTGGATCAATGAATAGAAAACACTAATTATCCGATTTCTTCTAAAAATAATTAATGAAACAAAGGTAGACAACTGAGGCCAAAGCGCCGTAGTAATTACAAAATGTACGTTTTTAAATGGTTCACTGAACACTGTGTGTTCACAAATTGCAGTCGCTGTAACCGTTAGACGCCTACGCTTTGTAGCGCTTAGCGCGACACGTAACACTGGCGTTAATATGAATCGCTGCAACCTTAACTACTGCATATGAGGTGGCTATAATTGAGGAGGTCAAAGGATATTTAAGGCGTAAGGTCAAGAGTCATGGTCAAAATGGCAGGCCAAGAGTGCCATTATGACCAGTGTTTAGATGTGCACAGTACGTTTTTCCCATAACACGCGGCCAAGTTCCGCGCACGGATCAACCTTAGTTGAATCTTAAATCTTAAAGATGTATTCTTTATTTTGTCTTTATTTTTTCCTTATCATTTATCATTCATCGATCCTGAACTAAAGCGCAGCAACCAATTTTAAAGTGTTGGACGTTGATGGAACAATGAATGATAAGAATTTAATAGATATAAAAACAATATACAGTATACATGCTCGTGTTTTTCTTTTTCATGACTTCTCTAAGCGCCCAAAATCTCTTACCATACCATCCATACCAAAGTTCTTAGAAAGGCCCAATTCGTGGTCACAATACCCAAAATGTATTAGTGATCTAAGCGGTAAATGCTTATTAGCGCTATCCGACGTATGCATAACGAGACGTGACTTTTGGTAACTGATAAGAGATGCTATAATTGCCTATTGCAATGTTAAGCAATCGATTGATTTCAGTTATTTCTACATTGTTTGCATTAATTCAAACTAAACGTAAACGTAGTTCTATTTTCAAACACGAAAAATAAATAAATAAAAATAGCCTATATTCGAGTACTATTAAGGATTACATTGAGTTTATGTTATTATTGTATTTAATATTGTGCACGACCTCTGACGAAGCGAAGGCCTCCTTTAAATTCTTCCACTTATCTCTCATCTTCGCCAGTACGTAGTTGCTCCCAAAGTTCTGTCACTGGCATATTATTTTTAAATTTCTAACATGATTTTATTTAAAAAAATATTGTATTCTATTTTAGAATGTTTGACTTTTGTTTAAAAACAAAAAACAATCACTTTCCGTAATTTGTATCATTCAATAAAGAAAGCCGAATGGATATTTTTGCGTTGCACCGCTAAACCTCAGAGCGTGTTCAAGTGCATCTGTGAGTTTTGTTTTTTTAACGGGTGTCAACATTTCTTGTTTTGTTAATTCTCCTCAACTCAAGTTTAAGACTAAGATGCTTCTTTCCATTGCATACTGGCAAGACAGGATTTTTCTTTAGTTGATTTCTTGCTGAAACTCTACATTTGACTTGCGTATGTCATACGCAATATGTATATTCCTAAATTAATGTACTATAAATTGATATATCACTCATTAAAAACTGATCAGTACTTTTGTACTATGTGTATTTATGGCCGAACTTTGGGACAGACTACGTATTTCCAATCTTTCCCCGCATTTTTATATCATCCTCCTAGGTTTCCGGTGGGCGACCTTTTTTTTAAAACACAGGACCTGAAATACGAAAAATACTGAATAGAAAACTTTATTTTTATTTTTTACAGACACATGTAATAAAGATATTAAAAATGGTGCCTATAATTGGAGGATACAAGAAAAATCAAATAAAATAGGTCTGACATACAGATAGACTAAGGTCTATCTTGCAATGGATTGGAACTCATATAGGTTCATTCAACCGGCGGTGGAATAGGCATCTCCTGGATAGGCTGCATCTCACATAATATTTTTGTATAACAATATAGAACTGTTGAAATTGAATTCAGTGTAACTATACAGACAATACTATATCTTGTCTTATTATATTTGCATTGTTCTTATTTCTTACATTCTAAGGCAAATAACAAATCTGACGTGGTTGCAATCTTCATAATAATTCTGTCAGAAATAATTAATGAAATAGACGACAACCTTATTTAAGGTTTTTTTTTCAGAACAGGGGCAATCAGGCAGGAGGCTCACCTGATGTTAACTGATACCGCCTAATGTTATAATTGATGTAATATTATAACGTAGTCATGGTATCGCTTTTTTATCCTAAAGTAAAGATTTCAAGATAGGAATGATGTTAGTAAAATAATAAAAAATACAATTATGATTTAAACGCTGAGGGGGATTTAGACATGAGAGAATGCTGATACTACATTCTCTGACAAAGGTATCGATTACATACTTTTCCTTGATTTATTATAGTCTTGTTCCAGATAGTAATGACTGTAAAACCTAAGAAAAATGTTTCTCCTTAGATGAATAAGTTGGAGTAAAAACTTTCCATGATTTTTACGGATATATAATTTTAACTTATTATAAAACTAGCAAAAGAGGAACGTTTTAAAATAACTTTGAAAGGTTTTCCCTTCTGAATTAATTTAATAAAATTTAGGTACTAAACACTACTTATTAATGTATTCCCTATGGTACTGGATTTCTTGTATTTATATAATATTATTTACTAGATGTATAATTATTATTGTGTCGTTTTAATAATATCAAAATTTTCCTTTGCTATAAGGCTTTGTGAATCAGACTAAAGGCGTAACAGACTAAACAAGATGAAAAATAATAAAAAAAAAATGCTCATAACATTTTTCTTCTTTTATGATTTTGTACCTAAATATATAAAGCAGCGTTAAGGTCTTGCTACTAAAAATGTTACAATAATTTATATAAATATTAGTTTTGTACTTCTTAAAGTAGATTAGAAACATAAACAATAAAAGTTTCCGTAAACAGACGTTCATAGATTGTCTTTGTCTGCTTAATTGTTATGCGCGACGCCGAGCCGGAATGAAGTAGGTGCCTACTTCTTCCTTATCAAAAATATTTAAGGATTCGAGACCTTCAGAAATTAGTTCCTATAACAACTACATTTTTAATTTTGCGTTAACCCAGACGCAATAATGCATTTTATAATTTGGGACAAGTACTGAATTTATATGTTATTTAAGTGAAGTCGTTTCATTGTAAGTTATAGGTTTTCAGTAAGGATAAGGCTTCATCATACAGTAGTAATAAACATTGTTCTGTTGAAGGAAAAATATTTGCAATGTAGTTTCCGTGTGTTAGTGCGTGCATGGCTTGCCAACAACGGACAAAGACCTAGTATGATATAAACCACTACAATATACACATCAAAATTGGCGTCAAACATTGCAGTGGATTTAAAAGAAATATATTGGATGATTAATAATAATTAATAATAGATCTTTAATTGTTGACTGACTGAATTTTACCACGTTTTATTTAATTAGATTCCTTAAACCAGACTATAACGATTCGATACATTTTCTTGAAATTTATGAATTTTATTTGATTCAAATATAATATATTTGAATTGTTATAACTAACCTACATACCAATCATGTATTTTTTTAATGTTATATTTATTTATTAAACACTAATATATCATAATACATCAAAATATACTTAATAGTTCTTTAATTGTAAAGATACAAATCAGACACGATAAATAATGTTAGTTTAACACGTAGCTTATTACAATTGCTAACGAGACGAAACTAAATTTATAAAAATACTTCAAATGCATCAAAAACAAGTAAAAGCATGATTAAATAATAGATTTAAATTGTTCATAAATTGCGTAGCGGCAGTCATGCGAAGTAAACCTTTGTTCAGTGTAGACGGGTCATTTGATCTCGTTATTCATTCAAATATTGTTTCGAGTTACTAGATTTAATTTTAACACTTCAATAACGCCCGTCTATACGCGAAATGCCAGACGTAAACCCTATGCATTTACATTGTCTGGAAATTATAAAATCCACGGCCCATTTACGATTGGATGTAGAAAGCACATTTGTTTGATTATGTATTTTAGTTCACCAATGGCACTAAAACTTTTTTGTCTGGACCTCAGATTTCAGTATCTGCTTTGTGGCCATTTCAAATATGCAAGTCGTCAACTTTTTGGATCTAAGGCAAGCCGGTTTCCTCACGATGTTTTCCTCACTTCATGTTTAATACGAACAGAGACAGAAAGTCTATTGGTGCACAGCTAGGTATTGAGCCTGCGACCACAGTGATGAGAGTCGCACGCCAAAGCCAACGCGTAACTTTTAAGTTATATATATATATATATATATATAACTTAAAATATATATATATATAGTCAGAATCAAAATAAGCAAATTACTGTAAGTTTTTACATTGACTCGTAGAATAATTCGTCCTAACTTCCGCCTTATTGGATGCCGCACTTAGTGGCAAGTAGTATGTTTGTATAAACAGGGTGCTAGACGCGTCTGCAATACTAATGCCCTGAGTCCCTTGAGTCATTAAGATCTACAAGAGACATAGAGCCCAGTTGTAGGAAGACCGGCGCTCGCGCAGGTGGTTGCATACATACATAATAAAGTACGTATATTTTGGTACAGTGCGGTGAAAAAGTGCCTTTTTAAGTGACAGATCCGTTACGCATAATTTAGAATGTTTTCGTAGGCCCAAAAAAGGATTTACAATATAAATACTTAGGCTATCTTGGCGGTACTTTAAGAAAAGTGTTAATAAACAGTTTAGTTAATTAAATTCCAAATAAACAAAATTTAAAGTTAAAATACTTTAATATTACATTGATTACTTTGATTTATTGTCACTGTAAATTATTAGAAAGGCTACTCGAATTACATAAAAAGGAAGACCTGGTTTAAGTAAATTTATAAAATAAATAATTTCAAATCTTTCCGTTTTTATGATTCGTAATTATTGGAAATGACATTTTAATTATTATTTAATCATTGTTTTATCAACGCGCGTATTTTTATGATATGTAAAGCACTTTTTCACTTAACTGTTCGTATTGTTCGATATATTATGTTAATTAATTTATTCGGCGTTTATTCATGCTAGCTGCTGCTCTAGTTTTTTGACACACATTAGTAAAAACTAGTGCATTCTTTAAAAATCACGTCAATACGCAGTTTGGATAGTTGATACCTCGTAAAAGATACCGTTAACATTTCAGGATTTCTAATCCTTCGTTTAGAAACTTTTTGGTAGAATACTTTTTTGATACATAGTTGTATTTTTAGTTTACTACTTTTATATTACACAGATTATGATTGTATGAAAAATGTACCCTTAGTATGGCCATAGATAAAAATCATAACATTTTACCGCTAACAGTGATAATTATTTATTTAAAATTATCACGCTAAACAAATTAACTAGTGTGTCAATGTGGGATAAAATTTCTTTCATCTACGGTATTAAGAAGGTTCAAAAAATTTAATTATTACAATAACCTCAAACGGCATCTTTCACCCTTGACCGCGAAGCGAAACCGGTAATTTAAAATTATTCACGTAACTTTTTATAACATTTTGAAAATAATACAAGCCTCCCGCCGACATATTACCGATTTATTTGTGATTTGACATTTAACCATGCTAGTGTTGGTAAATTAAAAAACCAGGCATTGTTATTTTTTTAATAAACTTAGTAGACACAGTTATCGCTGTATGTAAGGTCCTTCCAAAATTTGGGTTCGTAATTGGTGCTTTGAAGGCGCCCATGTAGAATCCCATCAAATGTATAATTTGTCAAAATCGCGCTTTTCATTTAAACACCTTAAGTCAAACAATGCAATACGTCCAATTTTATAATAACATAAATAATGTTCTAGCAGAAAGTTTATTTTCGAGTCATTCATACAATTGTTTTAGGGGGTTAAGAATGTGAGATGATTTAGTTCTAAACTACGTTGATTGTCAACATATTTTAATTGTTATGCCAAGAACAGAAAATTCTCTAATGTTTTGTTTATGCGTAAAAAGGACATCGTAATTTTTTAGGAGATAAAATTATAAATAACCGATTTTATTGTTTTCTAAACATATATTATAACTATGTCCTGGGATATTCATTAAGCAACGTCGCAACTACTCGATAGTTTCTGTCCAGTTTAGTGTTGCCATATTATTAAATAAGCTAGACTTAAATATAAAAATACTATTTGTTTTTTAAATGTTTTATCTATGTACAAATATTTGTATAATCTATTTGACCCGTAAAAGTCGATATTTCAAATCAAACAACGCTCTATTTGTGTAGTACACAAATATCGAACAAGTTAACAATTTACACGAATACAAAACGTGAAATGCCGCCAGTTACAATATAATTATTTATCACACATTGGTTTAGATTACACGATTGTATCAAAAAGCATATTATATCAGCTAATGCTAAAGTTTGTAGTAAGGACTTCGGTAGTGTCATATTACGAAAATAGTCGTAATGACATTTTACGACTTCTATTATAAACTCGATGTCAACTGTCACCCTATAGGCGCGTAGTAGAAATTTTTTAAAGTCCATTCGACCCAGTTGCCACAAATTAAAGCCATTAAAAAAAAAGAAGTCCACTCGATTAGGAGTCTCTACGAAAACGTCAAAAACACTTCCCTAGACCTATGCAATAAAAGGCGAAGAATAAACGTGGTTATTTAGTTTTATATAGAATAAATGTAATACGATAGAATAATGTCATCACTTTGTTGTGATTGGCTAACGCGTCTCAAGACCAATCAGAGACACGCGATCTAGCTTTCCGTTTGGCAATCACAATTAAGCGAAACGATTGTGGTACTTCAGATTGTGGTGGACGATTTAAAATAAAACAAAATGTGATTTTCACATCACCTTTTGTTTTATTTAACCTGTCTTATTAAATATCATTGCTATTGGAGGCTCGAAAGTACCTATAAAAGATGAATTTAATAATCTTTTCACTAATTCCAAGACTTTCTGTCTACAGTCTGCTTATAAGATCCAATAGCCCTATAAAAACAAAATAACAAACTTAATACATTACATCGACAAGCAAATCAATATTGCAGTATATTACACATGTAAAAATGCAAACGAGTTCAATGCTGTTTATGTAAGATCATTGACTTTGACCGTGAAATTATACTAACAACCTTATTCCTTTACAATAAGGATTAAACTTAAACAAATTAATTGATTTTATGTTCGCCATCGCAAAGGGACATCTAACGGTATTTTTAAACAGTTATTAGTACAATTTGTGTTATTAAAATCTCGCGCTATCTATAGTTTGAGGTAATAACAAAATACTGTCTTTACACAGGCATGTTCATTATGAATATCGTATTTATTTAAAAACAATACAGTTATGATAAATTAAAAGCCTGTCAGTTTAAAATCGTGATGTATTAATTCTAAACTGGAATAAAGATGTAAGCACAGTTATTGTTATGATCGATCACGCGTTGCAAATCTTACTATTACATCTATTCGCCGTGTACGTTATAGTTAACCGTCACATTTAACCATATCGCCAACTGATTTAACTAAAAATGAACTAAAACCGTGATAAAAATATAATAATATAAAAATTTGCCCATTTTTAAAGTTGGGTTTGTTATAACACTTACAACTTTAGAACGGCTGAATCGATTTTCAGAATATCTATCAAAAATTTTCGCAATTGGCGTAAAGAAAATGAAAAACTTATACAAAATGTTTATGGGTTTCGTTACTGTCATGTTAGGTCGTACGAAGTTCGCGGTGTCAGCTGGAACGAAGCAACTATTTTTCTCACAGATAAACACAATTTGGAAAATATCTATAAACAAATAGTTAAGTCAGCCAAGGTTGGTTTTTTAGACTGTGTCCACTAAAATAGTTTATAGATCTAAATAATATAATATATTTGAAACCGGAGTAAGTTATTCTAACAGACAAAAACTGTAATAAAATCTGTAAATGTATTAAAAGATTTTTATTCTTATATTAAAAATATCAATTCTTTTTGTTATAAACAAAAATAGCTAGTAGCTCTGCTAAAAATTTCTGCTCTCGTTTATTGCAGTCTAAAGTGAAAATTAAGTATGTATGTGCCTATATATTATGTCGAAATGAGCCCGTATTTGTATGGAAAAATGTCAAAAATGAGCAATGTCCTTAACATTATCAAAAATGAATTTCATTTATGATGTATGAGTGACAGGCGATACGGGTGATTTAAATAAAAGTTGTAAACAATATCTATTTAGAAGATTTAAATACCCAAATAACAATTTGTAAAACTTTGCCAATTAAAATTCAATGTTGGCTTGAATTACACCTATTTCATTTAGTAAATTCCGAAATCAATTCGTGTACACTAAAATTAGAAGCTTCTAAAATTATAAGGGCCCAATTAAATCTAATCAGGTATTCGAAATCCGGCTGCAATAACACAAAACAATTAAACGTTTTGTTGTCGACGATAATTTATAGAAACACGACTGTCGCATAATGTCGAGGATGCAACCTTTACGATAAGATTAATAAAACTTAATAATTGTACACCCCTTGCAATGCCACAAGCCTACATGATCTAAGATTTTACTAGATTTAGTGTTATCAAAGCTCTGTTTATTAATTTGCACGTTCATTATATTGTTCATGATATATACAATCTGTCTCGGTTGTGTCTGAAATACTTTCAGCAGTGGTGCCGCACAACTTTCTCCACTCTCCCCTGTCTTAGCTTTCTTTCGACTCTCAGCTCCACTAATTTCTAGGTAAGATAGTACAGTGGTTTCCCCCTTGCATTTTGCACAGCGGTATTTGTTTTTGCTCGATACAATCTGCCGCCAGTGCTCGATATCTGGGCTTAGTCATTTCTTCTGTCGAGACCCCTTCCGTCTTCTTGACTTACTGCTGAGGCAATGAGTATCATGTCTCTAGCGGGTTTAACGACGCGTAGATGGGAATATACAACTCCACTCCCTCACCAACGGTGAGCAGAGGCAATTTTTAGGTCATGAATTCCCCTTCACTCACCCTTAAGTCTGAATTATATATTTATAAATAATGAAGTGAAAACAAAACAAAAAAATAAAGGCTAATTGGTTAACCCACGAGGCGAAGGCTCTGGAAGTAAAATATTTTGTAAATGCTATGGGTAATAATGTTTTTGCTGTAAAATAATGTAAGCGATATCTATCACTCAAACTAAGCTACGTAATTTTTATAGCGGTAAGAACACTAATGTCTCGAAACTAAATGTTCTTTATTCTAGAATTCTTCTTGGCTCGTATTAGTGTAGAGTAACTATTTATAACACTAATACGATTGAAACTTTGTTCGATTACTGACAACTTTTAATATATATTTGTTTTTTAATTGTCTCTAAACGTGCTTAAAAATTTACGTCTACTATACATATAGGCCTCTCAATTTAAAGTTATATATTTTTTTATTTCGCAATAATTTATGAAAAACTAATTTTAGCTTCTTCTAAATTTCTTCAAGCAAATCCACGTACAAAATTAGTTTATGTTCTCAATGAAGTTATTAACACATTGTTTTTTTTTATTTAATCGTCAAAGTAATGGGCATTGCATAGAACTTTAGCAGTTAGTTAGTAGTCCATAGATGTCTATACTAATATTTTAGAGTTTACTATAGGACCGAAGTCAACATTTATTTTACTATACTACGTAACACCCGAGAAAAAAGGGTATATTTATGTCCAAAATATTTAAAAAATTACCGACTGTAACTGACATCAAAAATATCCAACAATTCCATACATAAAGAACTCAGTACAAACAGACAGTGTACCTATGAGATAGGTCCTTTCACTACATAAAGCGATGGATTTATTAGCGCTTATTCAAACCAGTTTTTTCAATTCTTTTGGCATGACTTGGACCTCAATATGCATTGCGGGTTAATGACCTGAACTTGAAAACCCGCCCAGCAATTGTATGCAAATCGTATACTTTCTTATTGTTAATTGTTACAAATGTGACACATGCGGTTAAATGCGTCATATTTGTTTTTAAAGAAGGGTTTGGATTAATCGTATTTAAGTTATGTTGGCCGGTCTTATCAATTGTTATTTCCTTTTCACTAAAACGTATGCGTCATGTAAGGTTTAGAACTTTAATAATCTGTGTAGCTATACTGTTAAAACAAAATACTAGTAGTTTTGGTAAAAGCTGATTCTATTATTATTATTATAAAGTATTGCAAGTTGTTGTAGACTTAAGTATTATGAGTATTCTTGAGTTTTATACTTTTCTTTAAATCTTATGTCATCTTAACGCGTTATATAAAAATTATATACAATAAATCATTACATAAAATAACACTATATTTTTTATTAATAATTCATTATACCACCATTGTGTGAACTGTTATTACTGTTATTTTAAAGCTAAAATGTACTATAACATAAAATTAAATTATCTTCATAGCATTTTCACTATAATATCATTTGATTACACTTTTAATGCTTGTAATAAAACTTACACATGAATGTTCAAATAAATTTACAAGAAATATACCCATTAGACAGGACTACATATTTCTGATCTTCCGGTTTTGAATTTATTGCGTTTGTTCTTGGTACTAGGTATAAAACAACAAATTTTACTTTAAAAATAACTGCGATAATTCTAAAACATAGATTAAAACCTCTATAGTGTTCAAGTGAGTAGATAAAAATAAACAAAGCCTATAGTGATAGCCTAGCGAAAACTTGGAATTACAATCATCATTTAATCTGATTTAGATAACATATCTTTTACTAATAAAAACACTTCATAACGTAAACTGTGATTAATTTGATAATATTAACTAAACCAATAGTAGTCATAGAAAGTGATAGGTCGTTAATATAAACAGCTAATTAAATATTTTGTATCAACCGCAGTAGACCAAATAGGTAATAACAATTAAATTAAAATAAAGTGGCTATTTTGTTTTAAATCTCTTTAGGGGAAGGTGAACGTGAGTAATAAATATTCAAATATTTATCTTTATACTTAAAACAATACACTCTTATTAATTCTATATACAATAATTAATGACAACTTAACTGTCTTGACTCCTCAATATTATTAAGAGTATGGCATTAATAAGTAATCATAAATTACTTTTCCTTTTTATTTAAGGGCTCTAATGCAAGACAATTATTTAACTAAGATACGTTACGAACATAGTCCACTAATGTCTATATGAAACTTAAAGATAACGTGCTCTAAATTAGTCATAACGGGTTCGGCCCATTAGTCGCACAAAACCGATCATTTGGGAGACAATAAAGTGATCTGTCACCTTGACCGACCCAATGACCGGCATAGGTAACTGTGTTAACGATTTTTATTAAGTTTAACAACACTACAACATTCCATACGGGCTCCTAAACGGTTGGCCTACTCTACCCCTCATATAAATAAGATTACAACGAGATGAGAGATCAGTGCACCTCCAACGCTCCGATGTTACTCGCGGGGCTTAAGTTTTGATACTGTTTATTTTTATAGGAATCGGGATGAGTCAACAGGCGCTGGGTTTGGCTTTATTAAGCCTTTTTGCGATCGTGCAGTGTGGACCTCCAGGTAAACCGACGCTAGGATGGGGTGAACGTACCTTTGCTATCGTTGAAGTCAACCAAGCAGCTACAGCTTATAACCAGCTTGTTACAAGAAAAGATGCAGCTGACGTCACAGTTACATGGAATGTCTGGTCTGGAGATCCAGCAGATTCAGCTAAGGTTTTATTAGATGGAAAAGAATACTGGTCTGGGGATTCCAGGGCTGCTGGTACAGCTACTTTTAAAATTAAAAAAGGTGGTCGCTATATGATGGAAGTCCAGCTTTGTAACAAAGACGGCTGCAGTTCCAGTGATCCGACAGAAATTATTGTTGCCGACACAGATGGTAGCCATTTACCACCCCTAGATTACACTCTGGATGAAAAACATAAGCCATTTAAACAGACGTCAGGAAAGGTTGTCGGTGCTTACTTTGTTGAATGGGGAGTTTATCCCAGAAAGTATCCCGTGGACCGTATACCAATCCCGAATTTAACTCATCTTTTGTACGGTTTTATCCCGATTTGTGGTGGAGATGGAATCAATGACAGTTTGAAAGAAATTGAAGGAAGTTTCCAAGCGTTACAACGATCTTGCAGTGGCCGAGAAGACTTTAAAGTATCCATTCACGACCCCTGGGCTGCCTTGCAAAAACCACAAAAAGGACTTTCTTCCTGGAATGAACCATACAAAGGCAACTTTGGCCAGTTAATGTCTTTAAAACAAGCAAGACCAGATCTAAAGATCCTTCCTTCTATTGGTGGTTGGACCCTCGCTGATCCATTCTTCTTCTTCGATGACAAGGTAAAGAGAGCGCGTTTCATTGACTCGGTAAAAGACTTCCTTCAAACCTGGAAATTTTTCGATGGAGTAGACATAGACTGGGAATTCCCTGGAGGTAAGGGCGCAAACCCAACACTTGGTGGTCCTAAGGATGGTGAAGTCTATGTTTTATTAATGAAGGAGCTTCGAGAAATGCTTAACGAATTATCTAATGAAATGGGCAAGAAGTACGAATTAACATCAGCTATTAGTGCTGGATGGGACAAAATCCAAGTTGTAGACTACAAAGCTGCGCAGAATTACATGGACCATATTTTTGTTATGAGCTACGACTTTAAGGGTGCTTGGTCCAATGATACTTTAGGTCATCAAACCGCACTGTATGCTCCCGAGTGGAACTCAAAGGAAACTTATACCACTGACTTCGGTGTTCAGTACCTATTGGCTCAAGGCGTAAACCCGAAGAAAATTGTCGTAGGTGTTGCAATGTATGGACGTGGGTGGACCGGAGTACACAATTATACAGATGGTAATCCTTTCACGGGGATCGCAACAGGACCTTGCAAGGGCACATGGCAGGACGGTGTGGTCGATTACAGGGAAATTGCAAATGGCATTGCTCAAAACAAATGGGAGTTCCACTACGATAACGTCGCCCAAGCTGCTTATGTGTTCAAACCATCTACAGGGGAACTTGTTACATACGACAACGCGAGATCCGTTACCGAGAAAGGTAAATACGTAAGAAAGAATTACCTAGGTGGTTTGTTCGCGTGGGAAATAGACGCAGATAACGGTGACATATTGAACGCAATGAACATGGCTCTAGGTAACAGTCCTGCGTAAATCGTATTATTGTGATAAATGTAAGTTTAGTATTATGTTACTCGTAAGGTCTCAAGTAGATTGTATTGATAATTTAAAATACAGACTGATTTAAGCTAATTTACATTTTTTTTTTTCTATTTATTTAAAAAATACCTTTAATATCGTCTTTATGTAAACAGGTTTTTGTGATTTTATTTTTAGACCAAAGAGAATTCAAAAGTAAGTTCGTTAAAGAACTTACCAAAAATATCAGCTAGCAACCATAGAGTAGTTCAAAGCTTGCTAAAAAGATTCAACTTTTTTGTATATGTAATTTATCTATAAAATACTTTTACTAGAATTAAGCATATAAAATGCCTAGCATTTTAAATTTATGTAAAAGATAACGCCTAATGATTTATTCAGAGCAAAAATAAATCGTAATGCAGATGAGTGGTTTTTAAAAGGCAATATTTTGTTTTTATAAAACCGCTATCTGAGCAACAAAAATATTATTTTTAAGTTTTGAACAGTACCCACGAATAAAACTCTAAGTCACGATAAATTTGGAATATACAAGTTTTTACTTATTATGGTAAATCAAAATTTTATTCGATAACTTATTCGATTACTAAATAATTGTAATCGAATAAATGCCTCGTTTAGGATTGTTACCAGAAAAATAATATAAAGATTTAAGTATATTTTCTGCTATAATTGTTTATTAAATTAAAGAAATAAATTTTTAAATATCTTTAAAAACCCAAAATTGCCTATAAGGTTTTACGGCTGGTTAGGATTGGATGTTAATAATTTGGCCAAAGATTTTTGAAGTTAATAATATTTATTACTTTTATTTTAAAAGTAATTTTATCTATATATATTTTGAGTAAGATAAATAAAGGTAAGCTATTTTATTATTATGTATTCTAATCATCCAAAAAGACTAATAAGGTATCATTATAATTATATAATTAAAATCAAATATGTTATTCTTAATCATCAACATCATTGTTCAACTACTTTTGCAAAGATTTTTCTATATACAATAAAGCTAGTAAAATATTAAATATATTTTTTTTAATATATAAATAATAACGAATTTAGTTATAATAGAGTATTGTGTAAAAAGGAAGTCACTTAATTGTTACAAAGCCTCAATTACGATTAAACTGAGGAACTTTTGGTTATTAATGAATAGATATACCCTACTTGTAGAAATAACTTTGCAATAAAAATTTAAAGGCAATATTTATTATATTATTTATGTACAGGTATATATTAATAGTATTCCTTTGAGTAATATAGTATTTAACACACTCTGTCACACACACACATACACCTCACCTCATCTCACCTTACTCACAGGGAGAACACTTGACACTTCACACCATTATTTATAATTACTTGTAAAATAGATTGTAAATTATAAAATATAAGTTTCGCCAATGAGTCATGTACTTGATGTTAGAGTTTTTGTCTAATATATTTAAGGGGTTAGGCGCTGTATCCTGAAATACAGGTTCACACCTAGTTCAGCGTCAGATAATTTTACTGACTAATTTTGTTTATATAACTAGCGCAATTAAATATAAGTTTTTCCTGTGAAACAAAGTTTAAATAAATTATTATTTATTATTATTGATGCCAGAGGTACCTAATCATTTTGCACCAGATTCATATGATTTTTAAGCCAGAATATGATTTTTCATTCCATTAACACAAAAGAAATATTTTTTTCCAGGAGACAAAATCAGGACTTTCGGACTTTTTTTTGAATGCGTAGCATAATATTGTTAAAGTAAATTGTAAATATCTATATCATAGATATGTAAAAAAGTTTGTATCTAAAAACTTTTATTATTCTTATCAAATTTAAACTTGAAAACACGGCTTAATTAAAATGTTTTTACGCAAGAACTCTGTCGTTATGAAATCGATTTAGAAAATTCTTTTCGAACTGATTGGACCGTTTCATAAGTTTACATTTTAAATCGGGTCTAAGAAGAATTTTCCTTGTTCATAATTAAAAAATTGCTTAGCTGAAATAACGACAGAAACTTTCGACAGCGTTAAATGGTACTATGTACAATATAACAAAATATATATTCAATTAATCGCCGTCGCCGAGGTTACCTGGCCGCGCCTGGCCCGCGACTAACGCGAGTGGAACCGGATGGAGGAGGCCTATGTCCAACGGTGGACAAACCAAAACTTAACTAAATGATAAAACATCCCTAAATTTTAAAGTTTTTTTGGATATAAAGGCTATTATTATTATTATATATTCAACAAAACAGATCTTCTTCTTCTTATTTGCTCTTGACAGAGCGGTCGTGATCGCTATGTGGTAGAAGGCGCAGATTTGATGCGCTTCACGACGTTCCGCCATCGTTGCCTATTGGAGGTCATCCCAAAACAGATCTTAGAAGACATTTATTCATAATAAACATAGTTTAAATTTTCTGTTTGTTATTATGTAATAAGACAATAAATGCAATCAATTTTACTGCGACTGGAAGTACATATATCAGGGGCCGATTTCCGAGATTAAAAAGTCATTGGCCGGGATAAAGTTTGTTTCAATTTATTTGTATTCGGAATTGCGTGTGTTATCAAACGTTTATCTGCGTAACGGAACTTTTAAGTGCTCGTTTGCGAAGTATCGTGTTCTCGATTTATTTATATTTCTTTTAAGCGATTAAGTTTATGTACTTAAGATAAAATGTTGTCCAATATAAATATATCTGGAAGAAATGTACTGTTGTTACTGATGTCTAAAGTTATTACATTCAATGGCATGTATAGCATGCCTGTTTATGAGTTGTTCCTCACCGTGCGAGCGAATTTTAAAAATGCATAAAAAACTAAAGAAGAAACTGCAATAATCTATGTTCGTAATTTATATGGTACTACACGCCATTGTCACGCCATCAATTGACGAAAATTTCATTTATGGTGAAAGTATCATTAAGCAAGCAGTGCTTCCTATTGGTGGAGAAGATGCGCAAAAATCCTGTATAAGGGCTATAGAAATCGCCTATATCATGCTAGAAAGTGCTCTCTATCATTTTAATTACTTATTGAAATAGGTGTGAGATTTATTATTTATGTTTTATAATAAAGTAATTAAAAATATTTTTTTAATCACTACATTTTCAAACGCCGTTTCTTTTAACTGTTGTTTTTATCATTTATTTATACATACTCTAATTAAAATAAAGCCCTATTTAATATCCTATGCGTGTGCAAAAATTCCATCGCTTTTCTTGACAAATAAAAATATGCATTGGTACAAGAACAATAAAATACAATCTCGTATAGGCAAACATAACATACACATTCGAATTCTCGTTTAATTTAAACAAAAAAAAAATTACAATTTAATAACTAAACGATAATCGATACGTTTGACGGGAGCCACTATGGATATATGGTTTAGTCGCCCGACGTTCTGACAGCTGGTCGTCATTATTTGAGACTCTGACATTCTAAGCCATAAACAATAATGACAGTGACAGCTACTCTACTGGATACAAAAACGTATAAGTTCGAAAGATAACATACGTCGCACTATTTATAGTTAAATAATAAATTTATAGATAAAGCGCATCACGTCGTAATGTGATATAAACAATACAATATCGGAAACAGGTCACGACCGGCGACTGGATTTTAAATAGCTCGTTCATACACCCAATAAACTAGCGAACATGTTAAATCTCGTATTTTTTTAATATCCTTCCTGAATTCGCTTCATGATATCAGTGATGCCGCGATGGAGTGCATCTGTATTCGACAAGTAGATTTCTTTAAAAAAAAAAATAGTTTTGTTTAATTAAACAATTAGCCACAGTCAGTCTTTAGTACCTTCCAAATGTGCCCAGAAAGAAATTGAATTTCGTGAAAGACGTATCCATGGACTATCTGAGCTACGGCGTAATTCGCCATCGGTTAAAAAGTTTCATGGCTTAGTAGTTGACTTCATAGACTTAAGAATGGGTCTTGTCTTCATTTAGAGATTACTTAGGAACTACATGTAGTTTAACGATAACAACTAATACTATTTCTATTATTAACGCGTGTTTCATAACCACATCCGTATATTCTTTTGCCACCCCGATTTCCACATGACGTCATTTAATATATAGAAAACTGCCGTTTAAGGATAATTATGTCACACATATGTAAAATGGTATACGTACCAGAAAACCTTCACTTCTATGTTACTCATGTAGACCTCATTCTCGTATTTTATGTCTTAAAGAGTATATGTTTGATAAATTTAACAAAGCTATTTACGAGGTGACTGAAAAACATTATTTTTCCGCACCACTACTGGAAACTGTGAAAGTGGCACTAGCTGCCCACCGAAGTATTACCGAACCAATTCGACATAGGGTCTTTCAAGAAAAGAGCGTACCAATTCTTAAAAGGCCGGCAAAGCACTCGCGAGCCCTCTGGCATTGAGAGTGTCCATTGGCGGCGGTATGACTTAACATCAGGTGAGCCTCCTGCCCGCTTGCCCCCTGTTCTATAAAAAAAAAAACGACAGCGATTATAAACCAAAAATTAAATACCAAATATCTCGCGAATAGCACCCTAAGCAGTTCATCAGCTTCCAAAACCTCTTTTATTGGATCTAGAGACTTTTGGTTCTAAAACGTCGATTCAATAACTAGTTAATCAAAATGTAAAAAGGTTGCGAAATTCTGCCAAGGAAAAAATGAGCTAAAAAATATATGTATACTGTATTTTCCGCACGTCTCATCAATAAAGTTGAACATCATACTAAATTCTAAATTTTAGGTAGGTATCGTTGTCTTGATTAGTAGAATTACTGCGTCATCAGTAAATATTACAAGTTCATGGCGGTCAACACAACATGATAACTGGTTTTTCTGTTTGAAGTTTCAAATACTACCGACTCGATCCGAATTTATACGTTGTTTATGATAAAATATAAATCAATTGATTAATTTACGTAATTGATATTAAAAAGTGCATGTAATGAGTTTAAGGCGTGGTACAGGAAATTGTCTACGTTTTGAGCATTTGACAGATCCCTAGAGGAAGTGGGTTCGAATATAGACTTTAGCGCTATTAACATGCTCGAACGTTGAAGATAAAAATGACGTCTTATAAAATCAAGTCTGTTCACTTACTTGCCTATAAAGAAAAACTATCAACTACTATTTTCTATTTTTAAATTTAAACCTATATTTATTACATGTCAAAAATGCAAATTGATTGCATAGTTCCCAGTTTACCTCATTATTAATGTTTAACTTCGAAAAATTATAACCTTAGTTTTTATCTGTTTTTTATAAGTTTTACGGCTTTAAAAAAACGTGTTGAGTTTTAGGTTTGCTACATTCCAGGCACACGCACTTTAAATTGTTGTTGAGCATAGAATAAATAATTTTTGAAATTGAAATTGATTATATTTTTTGTTTATAAAAGTGTTAAAATAAATACGTTTAAAAGGTTATTTTATTCCAATAACAACAAATTATCATCCATGATATCTTGACGTTTGGTATATACTTGTGCTTTAATCTTGTTAAAATGTTTTTGGTTTATCACAAAGTTTTAAATCTCAAAGCTATTTCTAAGAATATTTTAATTATTATAAAATCAAACATTCCTTATTGAATTAAAACAAATATCATATAATAAAATATATACTTTGTATATACAAAGATAACATACACGTATGTGAACGTATATGTTCTCTTTGTATACTATAAAGCTTGACCGGTATAAAAAGACAGGTCAGTAGTAGTCGTTGTGCCAACGAAACAAGAATTTTATAATGAAACTTCTTATTGCTATAAGTTTTTTGTCTGTGGTTGGGCTATGTCTAGCTAATACAGTTGCTTATCCTCGAGGATGTATCTACGTCATGGGAAGATGTAAGTATTGTTTTTTCCCTTAACCATATTACTAACTAATAACTGTGCTCCTAACGACTAGCAAAACGTCACGGCACTTGACAAATAAAATCGACGAAGTTTTTACATACTAATTCGGGCATTTAATTATTAAAGGCAGCTAAAAGAAGAGATATTCCTCTGGTTCTTTACGTCAAAACAAATACAGGCATACTTTTAATGTGTGTACTACTAACAATACTCCTAGTATTCTACAATTCTAGGTATAACTATATTTACTTGACCAAGTTTGTAAAATGGTTTTAAACAAAAAAATACTTAATATACAAGCAGAATCCGTAGCTACCCTAGTTGCCATAGACTTAATAATTATTATAATAAATATCTTATGTCGGAATATTGTTGTCTATCTTTAAGGAAAATCTTATATATAATCTTGATCTTTGGACAAATGTAAAACCTGTGCAAAACCTGTGTAAAACTCGATATATATGATGTGGTATCTATATATATCTAAAGGTATAATTTGATATCTGTACATTTTCCAACACGGCTATAGATTAAATAATATAAACGGACAGCTTAACTAAAGACGTTTAACATTTCAAATTGTTAAACGTTTTTAACTCTTTTCTTAATTTCTATGTCGCTTATATTTTTGTAGAAATTTTTCTAATGTATAAATATATAAAAGTGGTTTGGTTTGATAGTTCTTTAACAGAAAGTCTTATGATGCTTTACAAATAAGGCTTTAGGTAGTTCCGCATATAATGAACGACCTATATATGCAAAAATATTACAACAATGCGGTGTTTTTTTATGCTTCATCACGGGATGAATTTTAAGACGAGCTCCGGCCTCGTACTTAAATAAATATTCAATAAATAGAAAAACAGGTTATCGCATTCATATGACCGCTTTGAACTATTTACTTGCTATCATTCTAAGTTATCGGCATGGGTCTTCGGAGATAAAAAAAATATGAATAGGGAACAAATTAATTCTTATATATTATCTTCTTAAACACATTTTTATTGTATTGAAACGCTTATTTATATTTATTTTAGAAAGTGGCGTGGCGCCTATATAACAATGAGACTATATTTTTTGAGTATTATATTTATTTTGTAAGTTTTTATTTATTTATACCCAATCAAAAATTACAATTAAACTGAAATAAAAACAAACAAGAAATTATTTAGGAAAACACAAGGTTAATACTTCTATTATGAAAAAGTTAAAGAATGAGTGCACAAACACATCGTAGAACTTTGTTCAGTTCAATTAACGAACAATCAAAAATCATTACGTGGTAAAATTCTGTCTTCCAGGTTATCGTGAGTGTGAAGTAGGAACGCGGGCCTACACAACTGGTTGTGGGAAGCTGACGCCAGAGCCGACTTGCGAAGTACCGGATCCTGAAGAAGTGGAAGGCTTTATCTGCGACTACTCCGCATGCTACTGTGAAAAGCCAACCGTACGGCACAAGCCTAGCGGCAAGTGTATCCTGCTAGAAGACTGCCCCAAGGCTAATCCCGATGTCTAATCACGTTTCTTGATGGCTTTTTAATGATTGATATTTTATACGAGTTCCACACTTTTTGATTAAATATATGTTTAACCATAAGCCAGATGGAAATTTCAAAAATAATCTAAAAATAAAACATTGCGTCAATGACTCTTAAGGGGTGTGAAATCGTTGATATTTATTTTATATCCTGCTATTTATATGACTTAACTTTTAAAACGTCCGTGTCAAATATTTGTATGAAAGAATAATACGTATTATTGACTGAACGGGGGTTGAGATCGGGGACTGGCTGTCCCAAGCGAACCTGACGCCGTACAGTAGAACACACAGTAGACGGGGCAAAGGGAGCCGGTAAGGCTTGGAGCGAGATGAAATACGAAGCTAAAGACCGAATGCGATGGAGACTCACTGTGGACGCCCTCTGCCCCACCTAGGGGTTATAGGACATTAAAGGAATGCTACACAATACTTAAATATTATTTTTTGACGTTAGTGTTTTGCTGCGATGAAAAGATAGATAAGTACTAATGCTAAATGGGTAAAAATCTAAAGTAAAGATGCATACTGTACAATTTCACTGATTAATAATACATATTCACGACATTGCTAAATAAATATTGTAGGCGCATTAGAACCTTCCATGATCCAATCGCGAAAGATGTTTCTTAATAATATATTATATAAGTATAAAAAAACCAATTGCTCTACAACTTCTTCTAGATCTTGGCCGCGATTTTCATATCTGTTTCGTGATCATTACGTAAATATTTCGAAATTTAAATTTTATAATATTATAATTATATTAATTTAAATAATTCACTCATCAGTCACGAATCAGTTGTGAATGAATGAATGAAATGAATTGCATTTTATATACAGCTAATAAGATGTAGGAAAGCTCGAGCATTAGCTTAAATTTATGTGTTCAGGAGTGTTCGTATAGGTGCAGCTTATATACTTCTTTAAGTGCGTACCAATTCTTAAAATACTTGCGAGCCCCCTGGCAATATGTGTCTATGGGCTGCGTATGTTTTAATATCAGATGAACCTCCCGATGTATATAAAAAAAAGTGATTGTATTAAAAGATCATGATTATTGTTGAAGAGGTAGCCAAAGCTTTTGCCAAAATCCAGTGATGATGATATTCACCACAATCATCTTTGTCTATGATCGGATCTTCTGAGGTAATAAAAATCAAAGTAATGCTTTTACAATTGGATAAAACATACGGGGATGGATGAAAAATGATTGTAATTTGCTCACGAACGAGCCGTACTTGACCTGAAGGTTAAAACCCTTTTCCCGCAAATTAATACTAATGTGCGCTTTAAGGTAAAGCCGATAAGCTCAGTTTATCCAAATAAATGGGAACAACCTGCGAAAGTTCAAAATTCATAAAAATTATGTTCCTATGAAATTTTCCTCTTCATTTTGCCAACAACCAAAAACCAGTAATATTAGGTCTTTACATATGAAATTGGCGTATTTCGTACTGGCCACTTTAATCACGATGTTTTTGATGATCTCCTCTTTGGTAAGGAATTCCAAATTCAAATTTGTACAGCTATTTACTCATGTATTTGAGCTTCGATGACCGTCATTCATTTGTTTTTTTCTGTTTGCGTCACTCATTTTACAAAATGGAAAACTTAAAGTATCGCATTATTTATGAGTACCTACGAGTTCCGCCGTGGCACTAGTGCTGCGGAAACGACTCGAAGGGTGAATGATGTGTATGGCGGTCATGTTGCAAAAGAAAACACAGTTCGTTTTTGGTTCCAACGTTTTCGTTCTGGAAATTTCGACCTGCAGAACAAGCCCCGTGGACGGCCTGAGACCCTAGTTGATAATGAAGTATTGAAGGCCATTATGGAAGCGGATCCATCGCAAACCACTTCCGAGTTAGCTGCAGGCTGCGGTGTTAGTGATAAAACTGTTTTAATTCACTTGAAGCAAATTGGAAAGATTAAAAAGCTTGAAAGATGGGTATCTCACGAATTGACTGAAGCAAACCGGCCAACGCGCGTCGACTGCTGCGTTACATTACTGAACCGGCACAATAATTAAGGTATTTTAAACCGAATCATTACCTGTGATGCAAAATGGATTCTTTACGATAATCGGAAGCGCTCAGCGCAATGGTTAGATCCTGGCCAGCCAGCCAAATCCTGCCCGAAGCGAAAATTAACCCCAAAAAAGTTACTTGTAAGCGTTTGGTGGACTAGTGCCGGTATTGTTCATTGCAGTTTTCTCAAATCTGGCCAGACTATTACGAATGATGTCTATTGTCAGGAATTGCAAACCATGATGGAAAAGCTAGAGGCTAAACAACCTAGGCTGGTCAATCGTTCCACGCCACTGCTACTTTACGACAACGCTAGACCACACACTGCACAACAGACGGCTACCAAATTAGAAGAGCTTCAATTGGAATGTCTTAGACATCCTCCGTACTCCCCAGACCTTGCTTCAACAGATTACCATTTTTTTTCGAAATTTGGACCTTCTTGCAAGGGAAAAAATTTAACTCTGCTGGAACAGTCCAAATTGCCTTCACAGATTTTATTGATTCCCGTCCGACTGGTTTTTTTAGTAAAGGGATCAATGAACTGGCAAACAGTGCATAGAAAACAATGGTTCATACTTTGATTAATTAAATATATTATATTTAATAATATTAGACTTTTTGTTCCTCCCATACAAAACGCCAATTTCATATGTAAGGACCTAATATTTGTGGCACAAAGAGCGACGATTAACGCTTAAACCGAATAACCTATCTCAACCCATTTTTGACCATCTGAGATCAAAATCTTAATTCAAATATTGATAAAAGGGTGCCAATAACCATTCGACGGATTGTAATAGCCATCTGTCTATACAAGCTATCCCTGGTAAGTCGGATCGGTGTATGTGGATAGCCTTTGTATGAAAATGACAGTTCAACTGTGCCAATATCCTATCTTAAGATTTTAACTTACACCAGTTTTTAAATAATTCAAATGCTATTTAGTAGATTTTAAACAGAGACATGTATATTTTAAAATTATTTGTACGGTTTTATGTGAATACTTTATTTGGTTTACATTGATTATCAAATATAAGCGAAGTCTGATCTCAGATTGTTTTCGTAAATTTCATAAAAGTCGTTATTGCTGCTTTAACTAAAGTACTCTTTTGTCGCTTTTTGACAAATTGTATTCACTATGTGATGAAAAGAGAAAGGTTAATGCATGTCATTCGTTCAAGCGAACGGTTCAATGTTAATTCATCTTCAAAGGTCGGCCTGTCAGTTTAAATAAAAAAATGCAGGCTTATCACTTTCGAAATTTGCTGTGACAACGACTTACCAACCAGTGAGACACAGAAAAGACAACTGAAAACTTTTTTCTGATCTGATCTTATTTTGATCTCTTTCAAGGTGGAGCAATTTTTTTTTTCACCTAGAATTTGAGAAATTATTCCAATACATTGAATAAGATAAATTATTTCTTTAGAGTTGTTAATAAGCAAAAATATATTTTAGATGCATTAGACCTATTTGTTACCTTTCCGAGAAATGAAGCTTTTCTCTACTTTAAAATATCGTTATTTATATAAAATATTAATAAATGTTAGTCTTCCATTCTAAAGTCAATGCTAGAGCAACCGACACCAATGCGATTTGATTACAAAGAAACTCATTTTCGTTGCTGTCTTTATTTTATTGAAATACTTTATGATATGGACTTTTTCTTAGTAGTAACCATAACAACAACCTTTTCAATATAATATAAAATGTGTCGCAAATTAATTTTTTTTAAAATCTGTGACGTTCATAAAAATATCCTGATTTAAGAACTCGTTTTATAAGCTTGACAAATGTTAAATTATGCAAAAAAATTTATGCGATGAGATCAAATTTTCCACGTGACATTTTCAAACATTATTTGATCATAAAGTACCGCATTTAATACAAAAGAATATAAATATATAGTCTCTTATCGTAAGTTTTAAGTTAAAAAGCTTTTACAAATGTTGCCATGCTTTAACTTTTACGAAGGTTAAACCTCTTTTAGCTACCAGAACTTAGTCCTGAATCAGATCTGACCCTTAAAAATGCTGATTCTCCGTATCTTTGTACCCAACGCATATTTCAAACAAGAATATCGGTACATGATAGCACTGTTCTGGTGTGAATACAAATGTCTTATAACGTTTGTAGGAAATAAAACCTTTTGCTAACAGTTTGCTATAGCTTAGGTATATTATACTTAGGGTCTGTTTCACAATGTCCGGATAAGTTCCAATCAGCTATTTATTACTTATTGGTAGGATAAACAGTATTGTTGCGTTTCACGAATGTCACATAGCGCTATTCGTCATGAAACGCGAAGTATCTTATTTGGAACTTTTATATTTCGAATAATTTATGTGTTGCATAGCTATTTGTTACTTTATCCATACATTGTGAAACAGGCCCTAAATACAATAAATCATACATATTACAGGCCTAGATCTAAAATTGTGATTTAACTCTACAAGGCTCAATTCTAATTATGACACTACTAAGGTATCACTATCATTCAATTTCACATGGAGTACACTAGGAACAAAAAGACGAACGATATCTTTAGGTAGAGATTCGTATTCACACATTGGTAAATCTCATTGCTTCTATCAAGATGGCAAGAGATTTCACTTTTAATAGTTTTATAGCCGTAGGAAAGATTAAAGTCGGTGGTCCACATATGGAACTGGATGTCTTTATAATTATCGAATTATCTTCATAATAATCGTTAATTCTTTATAATATAATCTATATCTATCAGTGTAAACAATAAATTTTGAAAATATATAGGAGTCATATTAATTAGACTTTCACACGTTTGATAGTTGATCTAACATTTATTAATATTAATAAAACATAGTGATTGAATTGACAGCATCTTTATTGTTGAACTCTTTATTCTCATACTAAGATATGAGAAAATATAGAACCCAATTCGTTATAGTTTTTTTTTAATGGCACGTTTGATAACGAATGTAACATGTATAGAAAATAGTCAAAAAGTAATTTTGGGAAATCATCAATGAGAAAGATAAAGCTTGAAAAAACCCGCTTACTATTAGACAGAATACTAACTTCAGGTAAATTGCGGTTAAGAATCAATCGAGACGTGCTCTGAATCACAGTGAGACCCCAGTGATGTTTCATAAACCCTTCTTTTACTATTAATGTGCCCCTACCTGTTAATATTGCTTATTCAACTGTAATAGTTTTGTCTGAGATCTAAACGTTCCCAAACTATTTGTTTATTTAAGACATCATACTTGTGAACGGGTGCTACTTGTGGTGACTGGTCGTACTTGAATTCGTTTATGCGGTGATATTAGTTGTTTCTACTACGTATTTGCGTGTTGTTCCCACGAGTATGTAAGAGCGCGCTCCTATTTCACCATGTCTCCTGCTTATAGAGGACAAATCTTTGTTTTTAAATTATTTTATTATTACTTAATACGTTATATGGAACAAGGTGTAATGGTTGCAGCTTTTATACAAACGTTGTGTAAAAGAAAAAACTTGGCGATTAAATAGAGTGGCGAAGAGTTTATTGCCAGTTCTTCTCTACACGAATAAATGATTTTTATTTGTTGTTTAAAAAAAAACTTTAAGGAATAAATTAGAATAGTCGAAGAAGACTGCTGGAAGGTTTCGTCATCTTCCACCATACACGGACAAAGTCTAGTCTAGACTACACTAGGAACGACATGTCCAATAGATATGTGTATAAAGCGAAATTGGAGCTCTTTTGGCAAATTTTAATGTTGTGTTTTACTGTTGCAAGGATTTAAACAACTTACAACGCTGAATATTCGACACTTAATAAACAAGTGTTTGTACGTGCGTAATGTAGCCGATCTTAATACTTTCTACAGATAATGATTCTGTATGTAATTTAATAGTGTCGGGCAATAAGAACTACTGTACCATTATCGTCAATTAAAGTTTTTAAAGTTATACTTCCTTTGGCGCGATGGAAAAAAATGATGAGAGTGAATTTTTACGATGCGCACACACATACCAACACCTAAATTCGACACCGTAAAGTTAGGTCTAGGTGGCATGTAAATCGATAACTATTTTGAAGTTGTATATTCTAGTATTTTTATATTTATAGCACGTGTTTAATAACAGTCCAATTAAACAGTGTAAATAAATATTATTTTGGTGCTTTTAAATAAATTTCATATACAACAGTGATAGCATTTACTAATAATTTATTTATTAAAAAAACTCTTTTTGATTAATTTTAATATTTATCGTTAATCACTACTGCATTTTAGTTATTTTTTTAAGTATAACTTCTAACGCGTGTACACACAATCTTTTTTTTTACATTAAATTTGATAGGGTTACATAAATCTACATATAAGCGATTGGTCCGTAGCTGGTGTGTAGAGCCACGCTCCTTGAAGATTAAACATTTTCAATTTCTTCAAATTGCTGCTGCTTAAATCCCTGTATATATAAAAATTGAGTTCATTTTGTTTTGATTTTACAAAACTTTATTCCTAACAATCACAATTCATGAAAAATTACTTTTGGTCATCGATTTTCATTTCTTGGGGTAAATATAAAGAAAGATATTATTGTATTTTATTAAACTTTATTAAATTTTAGAATCGTGTATTTGGATCTATCTAGAGCACACATGAGCAAATGAGAATACATTCACCGAAAAATATATAATAATTTACAATATTCACCACACAAACTTTAGAAAGAATTTTCTTTGTAAGTAAAGTAAGATTTGTTACTTGTAGCAATAAAAATATTCCCCCTGGACATAAGAAAGGGCGGGAGGACATAATGGTGTCGTGAATTACTCCACACATTTGCCGATTATATTTTTCAGACGGTCAAGTAAAACTGTTATTATAGGTAAAAATTTCAAAAATATATCGCACTAAAACTAATTTTATTTTCTGTTTCAGAGTTGTTTAGACATTTAAATGTTTGTAGTAGTATTTAGCTTCATGTAACCGTATTACCAATTTCATATTTTAGTTAATTAATTCTTATATTTATATTTGTAGAAATATTTTTTCTTTAATTTTATCTAGTAAAAACTCAAGTTAAATGGTTAGTGATATAAACCTTTGTTAGGGTATTTAATAAATTTTTGTGACGTTGAATTATCAGCAAAGTACTTATTTAATACCGTGTATAAAATATGGCTTAAAAATAATCTCCGTCTCCGTCTCTCGATCTTCCGTCTTTTTAGTATTAAAGTTCAAAAGTGTACTTAGATATCAATATGACTAAATAAACGTTGGAGACAAGACGTTCAATAACTGAAATTAGTACATTTTTAGCCAGGTTAGATTTTATATACAAATTCATATTATATACATACATTTTCACGCACTTAGCCCTCTAAATTGTGGTTTATCCCGGCTGCCAAGCAATGGAAAAATCATAAACGCTGTTTGTATAACCTCTTAGTAACTTTAATTTTTGAAACAAAATGGATGGATTGATTTTAATTTTTAATTACGATTATACAAATTGCAGATTTGTTTTTATTTTGGCAACCGGTTAATTTTAATGAAGTCAAATTGAACTCCGTCATGGTTTCTTAAAACAAATGTTAACATTTCTAAACTGCTATACTAAATATAGTTTAGTCAGAAGATTTGACTGATAAATAATATTTAATGTGTTCATAGAAGCTTAGTTAAATATTGTTGAAAAGTTGTTCTGTTAGCGAAAGAGCAAGCTTAGTAAAAAGCCGAACCTTTGAATACCCTTGAAATCATTTAATTAACTCCAAAAGCCGTGTGTAGAGCAAGTTAATTACAATGAACGGCCATCGGAAGTAGAGCCCGCTCATGAATAATTAATCAGCTGTTTTCAGTATACGTGTCGCATATACCAACTTGGTTGAAGTTTGGAAGACAGGGTACATGAAATCTAAGAACTGAAAGGAAATCTCAGGAGAGAACTTACTTACTTACATTCGGAAAGATTTCCATAGTATGTATATTTATAGTTTATAGTTTTTATATGATATAGGCGATGACAAGGAGCTCTTAAAAGTGATTTTTTTATAGAACAGGCAGGAGGCTCAACTGATGTTAAGACCGCCGCCCATGGACACTCTCAATGCCAGTGGGCTCGCGAGTGCGTTGCACGCCTTTATGAATTTGTACACTCTTTTCTTGAATGCCCAAGACAAATTGGTTCGGATATACTTCAGTGGGCAGCTGGTTCCACTAAGCAGTGGTGCGCGACAAATTGTACCAACGAAGCACATAGACCAGTCACAATTCGAAGGAAAGTACAATCGTATCGTCTTTTGTTTTACAATCCCTTTTTGTTTAAACGTAATAGTACCTTAAAAAGTATTTAATACTTTAAAAATCTTAATACAATAATAATTTGTGGCATTTGCCATACATTATGGTTATAGAATCTTTGTTTCTGTTAAAATTTAGAAAAAAAAAGACAGAAGCATTAAATTTGATTTATAATTAATCTCTTTCGTCTTAGTATATTTGCACTTTGACGCAGTCTTTTTAATAGTTGCGTTCCTTCAAACGTCAGCCGTAATCGAACTATGTACCTCAATTGACTTATAGCTTTCTTTTCTTCTGACATATAACGTAACGCAATTCGTAATCAAAAGAAGAAAGGTTCATTGTGATTATATGCATAAGTTGGTAATCGAATTAAATACATTTTTTCTGACGCCATTGCACCTACGCCTTACATTTAAAAATATTCTTTATACAAAATTGTTATGCTTGACAATATAACACAGGTTTATACCGTATTAATTAGACACGAATAATTCAGGATTATCATCAAAACTGCGGCAAAAATATTAATATAACAGCTAAAGCAGATGAATTGCATATAAAATGAAAAGTGACAAAGTTAATCCCTGCTATAAACTACACAGTTAAATTTCATTCTCACTGTTTAATCCGATCAACAGTGCGCGTAAATAATTAAAAACGAACCAATAATTTTGGTTTTCATATTTAATCTAATATTTAAAATTCTCATGTTACCGACTTTCGTGAAATTTTGTGTGCGCATCAGTTACGGCTGCGAATCGCAAAACATCTATTTTTCATCGCCCTTAATCTTACGCGTAAATTTATTAGTCCAACCAAAATTTCATTGTGATCATTTCGACCAGGTAAGTTGGTGATGAACCTTCTGTGCCCGACACACAAGGTCGTCTTTTTTGGGGTCTAAGTCTTGCTGGTTTCCTCATGATTTCATTCTTAATCGTACGAGCTAATGTGAAATGCGCAAATCAACAGTACGTCTTTTGGTCGGAGATCGAACCAACGACCCCAGAGACGAGAGTAGCATGCTGAAACCACTAAGCGAACACTGCTCAAATACATCATATATAGTTCTTTATTTGTCATTTGTCTGTGATGATAAACACTGATAATAATAATAGATAAATCGTTTGTTAGCAGATGCAGTACATGTCGGTCGATTGATTATAAGAAATCCACACAATTCATATTAAATAGGCATGCAAATGTCATATTAAGGATAAAGTGATAAAGTCTTATAATAAGAATAATAATAATAATAATAAAAAGTCTTTATTCATTTTAAGTACATTTTCAAAGTGCAAGATTTGGAAACCCTTTTCAGTAAAAATACCTGTGTTAGGGTTCCCAGCTCTTCCATAACAAAATTAATTACTTAAAATAATGACATTATGTAACCAATTTTTTTTGAGAACTTTTACATAATCTTATAATATTAAGTTCAGCTGGCAACCTTATGTTCTAAATGTATAATGGTATAAAGGCCATTATACATTTAAGTTTTTAAAATTTTAATCACCTTCCCTTTGAAAGTATTACACGGCAGAGATCTATTATTTCTAAGAAAGTGATTTAATATATAATATGGCGTAACAGTGGTCAAAATCAAAATCAAAAATTATTCATGTAGGTAACACAATGTACACTTATGAACGTCAAAAAAGAAATATACATTAAATACGTCTAATTTTACATTTACTGCGAGTTCTCAAATCAAGGGCGTAGAACGGAAGAGAAGAACTAGCAATAAACTCTCCGCCGCTCTTAATCGTCAAGTTTTTTCTTTTTCACAACGTTTGTAATGGCTGCTACCATTATACCATGTTCCTTATGACATCTTAGGTAAAGCTACATACTTGGTGTGTCCTATAGATACGAATATATCCCAAATATATTTCTTTCAAAAGTGTGTCATAATATTATTTTTGAATTGCCTATATTCTTGCATTGCACAAATATGGATTTAAAATAAAAATAAATATTTCTTATTTCATATAGAAAATTTATTTGAAATAAACCTTAAAGAAAACTTGTTCAGCTGCCCATTGAATTTCCGAACCAATTCGGATTAGCGTCCTTCAAGAAAAGAAAAGTGTAGTGAGTGTAAAGAATTAAAGGCCAGCAACTTATGTGGTGTTCTCCCATTAACTATGATTAATTTACCCATTTACTGTTTATCATGTGAATACATCCTCATGTAATGGGTTATTGTATGTGGCATACGTTATGTTATAACGAATAACAGAGTCATTTTCTAAAAGACTCGTTTTAAATATTTGTTAATAAAGGAACATTAAGTTCATGAAAAATAATAAGATAACAGTTTTAATGGATTATTGTTATTATTACTTTTGTGTTTACTTTATTGTCGCTACCTAAACTCGACTTAATAAATTGCTTCCGAATTGTCAGTATAGAAGTCTATACGTCTAGTACGTGCAAAACAAGCAATAAATTAAAAACAATCTGATTGGCAATTTATTATCCGCTCTGTTCAATTCCGTTGGGAACGCTCAACACACAGAAAACTGTTAAAAAGGGAACCGATAGGAAAACCCAAAGTTTGTTTGTTTATAATTACAACCTAGAGGAAGGAAGTTAAAAAAAAAATGAAGTAATTAAAATTTATTTACTGAATATATAAAAAAATGGATGCGGTCATTATACGAACGCCTGCTTAAAAAATTAATGGATTATTTATAAAACTTTGCTTAAATAGCGGTCAGACAATACATTTATTTACATATGAATACCATAACGAATTATTTGTCGTGCAATGATTCTTGTTGAGATTTTTTATATATTTAAAGGTTAGGTGCACAAATGTACATTAGCGTAAAATTATAATCAAAATGTAAATAATTAAGAAACCCATTTTTCCATACACAAAAAAAGGTAAACTGAATCATTTAAAGCCATCGTAAATACCTTCTGAATACTAGACGATGATCAAAACAGCAACGCCACACATTTTCGTGTTAGTTCGGGATGATTAAAAGAATGCCTACGACTAGAACGTAAATATTATAGCTAAGTCACTAATGTTGAAATTATAGAAATTTACATAATTATATACGACTGTTTAATTTTTAGATATTCAGAAGTGTCGTGTGAATATTTAAATAAATTTCAAATAAACCTATGCGTGCTGTGTAGGCGTGTAGCCAATGATGAATGTATCTTTATTATGTTGTGTAAAACAAAAAAAACTTGGCGCTTAAAAATAGTGGCGGAGAGTTTATTGCCAGTTCTTCTCTTCCGTTCTGCGCCCTTGATTTCAGAGCATTTAATATATATTAATATATATATAAGTGTACAATGTGTTATCTATCTTTGACTTTTGACTTTTTAACAAATTCATTAGGTTCACATTTACAAAATATTAATTTAGGAGAGTAATATTCTAAATCTACTCTAAGATTTAGCCAATACTGGCAATACTTGAAGATACAAGCTCTCCCGACTTGACGTTCAACTCTCCTTGAAGCTTGAACGAGTTAACAATGTAAGTTTATATTTAGTTAGTAGATAATAACAAGCCTTTATTCATCCACCGAGGGATCCAACACGGCTGTGGGTACCTGCATGCTGCACCACGATGTATGCAGAAGATTGTAACGCCATGGCTATTAAACTATTTAATCAATTTCCTAGAAGTTACAGATCACTACCATGTAATTCTTTCAAGGGGAAGATCATTAAATTTTGAAGAAAAAGTGCCTTTATAGCGTAGGCGAGTATTTAGACCATAAGTTTCACATAAATTCTAAATAATTTAACTGAGGGCCTGTTTCACAATGTATGGATAAAGTACCAAATAGCTATGCAACACCTACATTATTCGGAAGATAAAAATTCCAAATAAGAAACTTCACTTTCGCGCTAACTGACATTCGCGAAGCGCAAAAATATTTATTTTTTATTTATTTATTCACACTTCGCTGCTAGAAATAAACACAAATAACACAATACATAAAAATAGCAAGGGATGCAACGGGCGACCTTATATATATATATGTATATATATAATGTAATAGACTATTTGCTATATATATATATACAAAAAACTAAACTAAAATACTGTTTATCCTACCAATAAGTAATAAATAGCTTCCTTCCTCTTGGATAACCGAACAGTGTGAACGTGTGCTCGAAATTATTTAAAATTATTTATTTGTGAAATTATAAACTTGTATTTCAAAGTGCAATACTAGGGAAGTATAAAGTGCCAGCGGTACTGTGAGTAAAACTGGATATTGCTGTCTCAACTTGCGCGCGCGCAGTCAGTTTTCTGTCACCCTCCCGCTAAAACCGGTCTCTAGGCTCCTCCCTTTTACAATTGCGACAAATAGAACAAGTCATTAACATACGTAGCTTGGGTTCATTGGTCGATAAAAATCCCTTTGTTAGTATGTCACAAGATAAGAGTGCATGTACACAGTACAATAAGCCTGTCACTGAAATAAATAGATCTTTTTCGGAATCGGATATGAGTACAATTGGTGGTACCGAGTACACAACGCCAACTTCAACGAGGCACATGTTTGTCTCAACTCGCCTAAAAAGAAAAAGAGACGATATTGATTTATCTTCTGAACTTACTAATTTTAAAGAGGAAATAAAAAATATCATGACGACCATGATTAACGAGCATAGCGCTGAACTAAAAAAAATCAATCCTACTTTAGCAGACATTAAAAATACAAACCACAACATTGAAAACTCAATTGCATTTCTCATGGCGCAAAATGATGAGTACAAGAAAAAAATTGAAAAATTGGAACAACAGTCACAGCAAGATCGTTTAAATATAGCAACCCTGGAGGAAAAAATTGAAGAAATGCATAAGGGCATGAGAAAGGCTAATTTTGAAATTAAAAATGTCCCAAAAAAGATGAATGAAACAAAAGAAGACTTACTCGAAATGGTTAAGTGTCTGACTTCAAACATTGGCTGCTCTCTTCCCAAAACCGAGATTAAAGATATTTACAGGCAACGCGCTAAGAAGGAAGGTATTAAAAACTCGACTATCTTGGTTGAGACTACTTCAACGTTGCTTAAGAACGACATCATAAAAATGAGTAAAGCTTTCAATATAAAACACAAGTCTAAATTGTGCGCTAAACACCTAGGATTCCATATCAATGAAGATACTCCGATTTACATATCTGAAAATCTAACGCCAAAAGCATCTAGACTCCTTTATCGTGGAAAAGAGCTGGTGAGATCAAAGGCATATAAATATTGCTGGACTTCGTATGGTAAAGTATATTTAAGGAAAGATGATAATACACCAATACTTTTACTTAAGACGGAAGCTCAAATACAGCAAATAATGCAATCCTGCTGACTATTGCAGGCCTTATTAGTTTTAAAAATTAATTGTCAGTTTATCTATAGCAACTGTTATCCGTTAACTATTATCAGAACACTAAAACATTATACACCATTGTACACTCACCTTTATAATCATCACAAAAATTTACCTCTTTTATTGTCTGTCTCTATTGCTCGGACAAAAATGATCACCGTAATTTATGTTCTCTCTCTCTCTTACACGTATCACGCAAAATACAATAATACTCAATACTACCCTCAAATACTGTATGTCACAACATTTTTTAATAAAATACCAATACCTTTCATTTTTTCGATCAACACTGATTATCGTCATATAAAAAGATATATTTCCGCATATACATGCAAAAATACTCGTTATTACCCTCAACTACGGCATGACATGGAATTTAGTACTGAATTACCAATACCTACTAATTATTCGTTTAACATTGACTGTGGTCACATAAAAGAAAATATTTCTTCTTTCAAAATTTATTATGAATAGTACACTGACAACAATTAATGACTTAGACAAAACTGAAATGACTATATCCACCTCATGTGAAATAAAAAACCTGAAGCAATTTATAAATCCTAAAAAAAGCGATTTAACAATCATTACCCAAAATATAAGAAGTATTTATAGGAACTTCGACAATCTGGAAGTAACCTTAAGCAGTTTGGAGGTTGAGGTTGATATAATTATATTGACTGAATGCAGATTAAATAATACAAAACCTATTCCTCAACTTAGCCAATATTCATCATACTATACTACGAATCAATTCAATCAGAATGATGGCGTAGTAGCTTATATCAAGAATAATCTGAAACCCAAAGTACGCGAAATAATCCTAGAAAATGCATCATGTATACAAATCGAGGTACTAAATCATTTAATCTTAGGAATTTATCGTTCTCCTTCTATTCCGAATTCAGACACATTTCTAGAATCACTTCGTCTACACTTGGAACATGTGAAAAACAAGAAAAATATAGTCATCACTGGTGATATAAATATAAATCTAATTTATAATGTCGACAACAGTAACCAAACCAACCGACTAAACTATCTTAACATGTTATCAATATACGGCTTAATGCCGGGACATCTCTTTGCGACTAGAAATAATAGCTGCCTTGACCACGTTATGATAAAACAACTAAATAAAAAAATTCAGGCAAAAGTAGCTGTATTGAATACTTCAATTTCAGATCATCTCATGGTATTTTTAAGTTTACAGAAAGTAAAAATGCATAACGCAGTTGAGGCAAAAAAATTAAAAACCTATACAGATTTTGATAAAGCGGTAATAACATTAGCTAATAAAAATTTGAATAATCTCTTACTTTGCACGGATCCTAATGTAGTCGTTGAAAAATTGATAGATAAGATTAAAAAATCCTTAGAAGAAAATACAACAATCTCAAATGTATCCAAACGACATCAGGTATTAAAGCCGTGGATAACTGCCGGTATCTTGCGATGCATAAGAAATAGGAATAAAATGCAAAAACGCTTAAAAAGTAATCAATATGACGAAATTCTATCAATTACTTATAAAAGATATAGAAACTTTTGTAACAACTTAATAAAAAAATTAAAACGGAAATATGAAAGAACACAATTGGATAATTCAGTTAATGACCCTAAACAGTTGTGGAAAAATATTAAGAGGATTGCATATATGAGTCAAACAAATCATAATAATGACGAACTAATAAACGTTAAGCCTACGCCCACAGAGTCTGTAAATGAAGTTAATAACTACTTTACAAATCTTGGCCCATTACTAGCTCAGGAAATTCAACAAAACCCGTCACGGTCCTCCACATCACCACTTGCCCATAAATCTAGCTCCCACTCGTTTGTTTTATTTAGTACTGACCCTCTAGAGGTTGATCATATAATCAGAAACCTAAAATCAGATAGCGCACCAGGGTGGGATAATATTCCCGTACGATTCTTAAAACTCGCTAGATGTCTCTTAGTACCTTGTCTATGTCATTTGGCCAATCTATGTTTTCAAAAAGGGATTTTCCCGACAAAACTTAAGCAAGCTATTATTATACCAGTATTTAAATCCGGCGATAAGGATAAAGTCAATAACTACAGGCCAATTTCAATTCTTCCAGCCATCTCCAAGGTACTAGAAAAACTTCTGAATATTAGATTAATGAACTACCTTAATAAATTTAATATTCTATCAAGCTCACAATATGGATTCAGACAAGGAAAATCCACGGAAGATGCCATATCTCAATTTACGTCTCTGATAGTGTCAAACCTAGATAAGGGAAAGAAATGCCTTGGTGCATTTCTAGATTTACGAAAGGCCTTCGATACTGTCTGTATCTCTTCACTTTTACATAATATGGAGCAAATTGGTATAAGAGATATACCCTTAAATCTATTTTGTGACTACCTCTCAAGGCGAACACAAAGAGTGAAAATAGGCGATTACATAAGTGATGAAATGGAAATAACCTATGGGGTTCCGCAAGGAAGCATATTAGGCCCAACGTTATTTCTAATATATATTAATGCGTTAAGCAATCTAAAACTTGATAACGGGCAAATATTTTCCTATGCAGATGACACAGCTGTACTTTTTACAGGGCTTAACTGGGCAGAAGTGAAAAAATCAACGGAAATTGGACTGACAACTATTGCTAAGTGGCTTGATTTCCACCTTTTGTCTCTCAATAAAGAAAAAACTAACTATATATGTTTCAGAATTTCTAAACGAACTCAACCACCTAAAGATTTTAAAATTAAATTACATAACTGCGATATGCAAAGTGTCAGTAACTGCCCCTGTCCTCCAATTACAAAAGTTAGCTCTACCAAATACTTAGGCATTCACATAGACGAACGACTATCATGGTATCCCCATATAGAGTCCATGACTGGTAGATTACGGAAATTTACATACATCTTTAAAATTTTGCGACACATCACATCGTATGTCATACTTACAAGAATTTACACAGCACTCGTTCAGTCCGTATTAACATATTGCATAAACATATGGGGTGCGGCCAATAAAACAAAATTTTTGGAATTGGAACGGGGACATAGGGCTCTCTTAAAAGTGATGCTGTTCCGGCCATACAGATTCCCATCGGAAGAGCTTTATCATCTTAGCAAATTACTTTCCGTTAGGAAGCTGTATGTCCTGAGTCTAATTTTAAAAACCCACAGTGCACTCCCGTTTGAGAGTAGGCTGGTCTTAAAAAGAAATAAGGATGTTGTAGTCGGTCAGACCGTAAGGACCGACTTCGCTAGACGCAATATGCAAGCAGCCTATATCTATAATAAATTAAATAGGCTGCTTAACATCTACCCTCTCACCGCCTACAAACTAAAAACCGTAATAAAAGACTGGCTTATGATTACGCCTTATGCAGTGTTAGAGCTGCTTTTGAGACCCACGATATAAATACACTTTACTCATTCACTCACTCACTCACTCACTCACTCATTCACTCTCTCACACATTTACACCCACACACTTACTCATGCACACACTCAGGTGTGATGATAACGGTTAAAAAAATAAATAAATAAATAAATAAAAAGAAAACGAATTGGTTAAATTATGATATTTTAAGTAATTATGTTTGTTATGGAAGAGCTGGGAACCCTAACACAGGTATATTTACTTAAAAGGTTTCCCAAATCTTACACTATGAAAAGAAAGATGTACCTACTTAAAATGAATAAAGACTTATTATTATTATTATTATAGCTTATTTGAAACTTAATCGGACACTGTGAAACACGCCCTTAGTATTGTGAAGTTATGTTAATGTTCTTTTTATGACATTATAAAAATTAATATGACATTTGCATGCCTATTTATAGATTTTTATAATTAATATTTTTAATTTTACCACTAACTTAGCAAATAAACGATTTATATAAGCGGCTCTTGCCCGAGAGAAGGCCTCCTTCAACTTAATGATTAATCCACCCTTTTATTTTTGCCGTCGTCCTCCAATTGTTACCAGCTTCGATCTGGTGGGTCTATCGCTCTATCGGTCTGCCCTTGTTTCTTTTTCAAACTCAAACTCAAAAATATCTTCATTCATATAGGTAAACATGTACACTTATGAACGTCAAAAAATAAATTAAATTAATTGTAAATTAACATTTACGACCAGTTCGCAAGTCAAGGACGTAGAGCGGGTAAGAATAACTGGCAAGAAACTTTCCGCCACCCTTTACAATCTCCAAGTTTTTAATACAAATTGTTAGAACTGGAGCAAATCAATCCCAAGGATTTGGATCATTTAAGTATCATCACATTTATAAATGGCTTTATTAATTAATTTACCTTTCACAAGGGCTTTGAATTTATTTAGTTTTTTCCTTTATTCGCATTGATTTAGACCATCTGTGTGGTCGTCTACGTGCTCTGCCCATCTCTATGTAAATTCTAAGGCATGTTTCTCTAGTTACCAGATAGTCAGCCTCAATCCATACCAGGCAATATCGTGACGCCTAAAGTGCGTAAGTAATTAAAAGTGTGTGAGGTAATTAACCCCGTAAGTGAGATTGAGAGTTCATTTGTGGATTCTCTTTTTACTTAATCATATAAAACAGACTAAAAATTTAACATGAAAAGATTGTTAAAATGCTGAAGTATTTTTAATTATGTTTAACAAATTACGCGCTAAGAAATTATTAGTTTTCATTTGGAAAAGTTTTGTACGAACTTACAATTAGCCTAAATTAAATTTAGTTCCTATTTCATATGTCACGAACTAATTTGTACGCAGAAGTTACATTAAACCTGTAAGACATTAACAACGAAGTTTACATACTCACAAATGTCCGGTACAAACAAAATTAATTAAATTATTGCGCTGCCCGCGATTCGTGTTTTAATAAGCCGTGTACCGTATTTACTTTAGATCTAGCTTGTACTGACTCAAATAATAGTCCAAATTAATTATTCATTTAATTATTTAAGCATTTGAAATTAGAAAGCCATTAAAATTAATTTAAATTCTTTGTTGTTTTACATACACTTTTAACAAAACACTCGCTCAAAGAAATCACTTATGTGAAAATGTTATATATTATAATGAAGCCGTTATTGTCATTAATACGTTGTGCTAATAATGATCTCTTAGCAATATTTCATTCATGACAAATGTGGGGCAAACGCGGCCATAATTAACAATCGGCGGACAAACTGTTACCCTTATTTATGATCCGGTCGGCTTATAGCATTAAGTGCATAATCGATATTGGTTTAATTGTTTCTGTTATGGGAAGAGGAAACCTAGCTAAGGAAGCTATTTGGGTGACACTATCATCTACATGGTATAAAATAATTTCGTCTCACCGTTGCGTACTGTACGTAAATATTTTCTAGAATTTTTTTGCATGTTAATTTAGACAGGGTTACTTTTGTTAGTGCCTTGGTATACCAGAGAAAATCTGGTATTTTAGACTACTTGTTCTCGTGTATGTAGTGATATTATTTTTTCAACCAGTCGCAGTTTCAGTCAGTATATACCGTGAACGAAATTCCGAAGAAAACGGGGCTAAGAATTGACGACGCGTTTGTGTTTTGTTCTCATTATGCTAAGCGTTTATTTAGGACATTATGTTTCAATATGTCAAGCAAAGCATGTCGTAACAGTTGCAGATTCTTACAATTTCTAAATAAGCTAAAACTTGACGATTAAAAGAGCAGCGGAGAGTTTCTGGACAGCTCTTCTCAAATGCTCTGGAACTGACTTTTTTCTAATGACGTTCATATGATAAACTGATATGGTAAATAAACTTTATATTATTAAGTATGTATGTATGTTAAGTGTACCAAAAAGCCTTTTAGTTGAAATATACTCGTATTATCCATAGTTGTCTAGAATTTACCAATCAGCGGTTGTCCCCGGAGGCTACAATTCAATTTGTTGGCGTCCGTCCTACGGATCCCTGTCTGTCCTTGTTCCTTTGATATTGCCTTGTGATAGTTAAATAGCCTTTTAAATTACTTACACATTAATGAATTTTAAGCCTAAAATATCAAGAAAAGAGCGTACAAATTCTTAAAGGGCCGGCAACGCACTCGCGAGCCCTCTAGCATCGAGAGTGTCCATGGGCGGCAGTATCACTTAACATCAGATGAGCCACCTGCCCGTTTGCCCCCTTTCTATAAAAAAAATCTGACTTTTAAATGAAAAAACTTATTTCATTTAACAATTTCAAAATCCTTTACTTACTCATTATTTAAGTCGGCCCAATCGGGTACAAAACTCACAAATAAATATCTGTTTCGGTTGATTTCTCTATATACATAAATAGGCGATGGGCAGGCATGTCTGAGCTAACCGTATATGGACATATAGAAAAAAACATCTATTAGTGCTAGGGATCGAACAACCTATCTCCATCATCGAACAGCCTAATTCCTCTCTGAGATCTTAGGCACAGTACAATATCCCAATTTTTCCTGAATTGGAGTTAGTAATCCGTCGAAAACCTCCTTCAAATACCAGCGTAGGGCAGCGTCAAGCAGCGTCAGCAATCTGCTCAGCGACAGGTAGGTAGCTACGCTGTTTATCTTATTGGGCCATTGTTTATGTAGTGACGCAATCAGATAGCATCGCTATTTCAAATACATACGCAATGCCATCCGTCATTCTTTTGAACTATCTATAAACGAACCTCGCTTTGTTATTCACATTAAAATTTATTGTTTTTATGTTTTCACGGGACCAGTCACAGACTCATTTCGGGTTCCACAAGTGCTCAGCCAACTCAGCACCACATAGGCAATTGGACTCCTGCCATTGAACATAAAAAGTGATTTTCGTAGTAAAATTATAGACTAATATTCAAATAGGTACTATCTGTATTTTACGGATATTAAAAGCGCATTTTTGTTGTTTCTGTTTCATCATCATATTTCATGTCGTCATTATTTATTATTAAAATATACTTCATAATTTCCTAAATTGGATTCTTAATTTACTACTCTAAACTCTAGCTGTGCCAGACTAAATTTTCCTAATCCATTTCAGATATGCACATATGATTGCCAAATTCCTAAGTTGGAACGCAGGCTTGGCCCTAACAGGGGTTTCTTTTGTAAGCACAAGATTACGTGAGAAATGACCACATTCCTATTATTAGAGGCTGGTGCCTCTAATACGTAATAATCCATAAAATATATATGAATTTCCAAAGACATTAAACGCGTTATTATTAGTGTGTGGTTCGTAATGATATAACACAAAGTTTCCAGCATTTATTTCAACATTAATTAATCATAATTGTTTGTAATTTTAACATAGCTTATTTTAATGATAGAAAAATTAGACATTTGTTTATCCTTCGTTTTGAACAAATGTTTAATTTTACCAATAATTATGATATGGAAGAATTCGTCTATATTCACTTAAAGCTAAGCGTTGGCGATTTAATATACATAAATTTATTTACAGCTCCTGACATCCGATTTTGTATGTTATCTTTGCGGCATCTGAAAAAAAAAATAACATTGAAATTGTACTATTCGCTAATAACTTAATAATTTTGTAAAAGCATAAAATTCTATACATCTGCGAAGATTATTTTAGTGGCCGAATGGTATATTTTAATCCGACCGATCCTAAATGTTTCGAGTCGATAAAAAGTTAATAGAGGTGCTTAGCAATTTTAGCCATCTTTTGTTTTTCAGGCAGTGCTTCAGCCTAGAAACACCCCCATGATGAAGGCCCCCTTCATTAATGTGGTCGTAGGTTAAATCCCCGGCTCTGAACCAATGGATTTTCTGTAGTGCGAGTGTGTGAGCGCACACTCTGACGCGAAGGAAAGCATCGTGAAGAAACCAACATGCCTATATAAAGTAGAAAAATCATCGGTGTTCTTCAGGTATCATCATCTACTTCCGTATTAAAAAAAGTAATTACGACACATATACAAGTCCGAGGCCATTTGTTATGCAGTTGCTATGCTCCTTTATATTTAATAATACCAAATAAAGGTTCATCTGGTGTGGAGTAAATTAATAGTATATTATAAAGTAACTGGAAATACGTTATACAAACACTTTCAACTCGATAAATTAGACCAAAACACTGTAGTGTAAAGTTAACGATCATCTCGGGAGCTTTAACCAAGCTAAATAATTATACGGACTGACGTGACGAGACAGTTATGGCACAATGGGGATTACATTCTTCAGATATTCGATGCAATTGAACCTTTATCTGTTAAGCTTAATTCTCTCTTCGGGCTTATATGGCAAAAATTTAAACGTAACAGAAATGATTCAATTCAATAAAAGATTTAGCATATTTCGTACTAACCTTACTCATATGCCAAAATAAGTGAGTATAAAAGCTATGGAGATTACAACAACCATGTACATTAAAAAAAAATATAAAGATGTTTTAAGATGTGACTCCCTTAAAATGTAAAATTATGTTGGTTATATTATGTCTTTATTCTCTTACTAGGTGGCGCTTTATTCATTTAAAACGCGCTATCGGATAGCTTTGGAATGAATACATATTAATTTTGAATTCATAGGAAACGCCTTCCAAACCGAAACAATTATTGTTAATTTTTAGATGCCATACAATAGCGATAGCATTGATTATGGATAACTAAGTAGTAACTACTAAGCCACTAAAGCTAATGATAAAAGTTAAAACATTCGAAATTTAAATTTCAATGCAGAAAAATCTTTAGGGCGCCTATTATGATATTTTGAATTTTCAAATTTCAATACTCAATTCATTTAATGTTACCAGTTATGAAAGATTTGTTAATTGTTATGGTTATTGTTTGTACTTGTACTTTGTAGGTGTTCGTTCGTTGTATGTTGTTACGTCGTTGCTGTTATTGTGGTTTTGTAGAAATAAATAAAAAATTTCAACTAACCAAAAATCAATTAAAGTATGAATAAGTGAAAACTAATCGATGTCCGAAAACTGAACATCGATGATTTTTGCATTAATAATTGTCAAAGAAATAAAATACATTGAATTGGTTCCAAATTTATCAAGAAACAGAACAAATTACTACATATTCCGATATTTTTAAAAAATCAACTGACTGATTTAAAAGTAATGTTGTGAGGAAGTGTGAGAGAGAGCGAGCGAGACTACGCCTACTACTACTACTACCTGTGCGCAAAGAATGTAAACGTGTTCAAAATTTTAATAAACCAGTTTTGTGGATGCGTTCATAGAAGACATAATTACATAATTTGTCTGGTCGTGCATTCAAAGTGCATTGGTCGTGCGGGAGACCGTGACTTAACATCGATGTTCGATGATCATCGAGCATCCCTAGTTTCATAGTTAGCACCAACTTTGATTTCTATTTTCATTACATTATGCAAATTACCTAAGTCATAGTTCGTTAAGACTAATATTTAATATAATAATCGCAATTCCTACGAGTCGAGTTTCTTTATAGATTGTAGGATTTGAAATTATTCCGTGATTAAAGTAGATGGTTACTTATCGATCTTACAACTAATTTTATAAAAACAATGTTAGGTATGCGAGTTACAAAAATTACCAATACCATATCCTCGTGTGGTGTGTGCGGCAGACAAGTGGAGTGAGGCAGTGGGTTCGATTCTCGGATGATGTAACTTGTGTTGTCACTGGATTCTAAAACCACTCGGGGACCCTCAGCTTCATCTATGAGAAAATTTTTAAACTTTTCAATTATCACTTTAAAAGTTTAAAATCACACAAGGCGTACCAATGGTTTTCGAATATAAATAGAAACTACTTTTATCTAGCAATGATAAGAAATAAGACACAAGAATAACGGCACGTTAAGGTATAACAGAACGTAAGGTACAACCAAAAGGGTGTCCTTAATGCAGGCGTGAGTAATATCTGCGATCTTGTTTCAGAAGAAAAATGGGGGAATCCCAAAACATACGCACATACGCATAGTATTTATTTTAACACTAGCGGAGCTGACAAACCTAAACAGCGACAAAAAAGAAATCCTCTTATTGTCTATTCTATTCCAACATACAAAAAATTTCATCAAGATTGGTCCAGCCGCTTAGGAGGAATAATCAGACATGATATATATATAAAGGTATGCGATGTATTTTTTCAATTAAAATAATCATGTTAAAAAAAATGGTGATCGTTGACTTAGTCTCTTCAGCTTGATGGCTGTAAATTTTCCACGTTCCCTTGCCATTTTCCTTTGCGAAATATGGTATAAGCTCCATGGAGGTTTTCCTGGGAGATAAACAGGACTAACTCTTCTCTCAAAGGCAACGTACCCACTTAAATAGGTCCAGTAGTTGCGGTGACTGCATAATATGGCTGACCGGATATATAGGCTTTGTCTTATAAAATAAAAACATTTTCCATTTTTAAAAGAAATGTTAGTAAGCTTACTGTGTTTGGGGTTTAGTATATCCGGCTTGGTCTCCAATTTCTCCTGGCTGTGTGTCGTGGGGTAGGCTATGAGGTAGCGTCGACCCTGAGCGTCAACTTGCACCACACTTTGACATGGCCTCTTGCTCGTTGTTGAAGATTCGTGACGCCTTGTACGTATTAAAAATATCAATTGTCTATTCGTTTATTCCCATATCTACATATGTCGCAACCAACTAGATTAAACAGCCGTTCAATAAACAGCCTAGCCATTTAACTAACGGCCTGAAAGATGTTCAGCCAGTTGATCAAACAGCCAGGCAAATGCTTTCGATCGGTGCCGTTTCATTACTTGCTTAGCCTTGACTTGAAATTTAAACATAATTAGAAACTATTCAAACTGTCAAAATGGCGTACGCCAACCACAACTTTGATTGTGTTTTACAAACTTTCATGAAAAACAACAACAAAAAACAATCTCCCATTGTAGTGGCAATAATAATTTGAATTTGACTTAAGCAATTTAATTTTAAAAGAAATATTTTTATGTCATGTTAATTCTTTTTATTTCTGCCAAATAATGGCTCTATCGTACGAATAACCTAAGCATAGTCAGCCAGTTTATAAAATGTTGTAACAAACGCTATGGCTGAATATCTTTCAGGCCGTTAGTTAAACGGCTAGGCTGTTACATGAACGGCTGATTAAGCTGGTTGGCTGCGACATATAAATAGAATTTGAGAATGCAAATGTAAATCTAGTCATACCATGACCTATTATCTACTAACATAAATAATACGGTGATAATAATTACACTACAACACAGACCAGCGATTGAATATGTTTCATAATCGAATAAGTTTTTAACAGCAGTATTATGATTTTATATATTCTAACAATGGCACGGGGCGGGATAATCTTTCCGTTGACCTATCACTGTAAAGCTATGTCATCGATACGTATTTGTTTTACCAAATACTTTCCTTCCGGACCAATTATATTTGAATCTTCTACATTAAAAAAATAAGGTATTGGAGAGCGCGCGGAATTACTTAATAGCCTGAGTCTATTCCAAGTGGCAACAGATGGCGCATTTTAAGAAACGTTTGGCGCGCTTTATGACTGACAATAAATTATAAATTTGTGTGTTTATAAACGGCTTCTATTTACTATTAATTGTTGTTGTTTATTGGTATTTTTATCTTGTTTTTTGTGTTGTGTAACTGTTATAGTCGGTTCAAAGATTAATTGGCGTAACTAAATAAAGATATATTTTTCGCCTTGTTCTTGGTTTGTAGAAAATACGACATTAACAATAGAAATAAAGTATTTAATACATTTTATTATAACGCATTATTTAGTTTTTATTTTAAAATGTTGACTATGTTAACTTCAGAGTGTCGATTTTTTGTGACGGAATTACTTTCATCATTTTTCTCTAACGCGCCAAACGACGTATGACTTCAAAAGTAAACTTAAATAGTAATAAAAATTCTATAACAAATGCGAAAACATAGTCTTAAAAAACGCAAACCAAAGAATGAACAAAATACTTCGCCATCTTCATCATCTCTTCATCATCAGAGCATAGAGGTTTTATAGAAGTAACAAAGAAAAAAGAACGAAGAAGAAAATGAACGGAAATCAAAGTTTGCTTGTTTTGTATTTGTAAATACAGACGTATTATACGTAAAAGTAAAGAATCATAAAACGTTCTGCGGATTGAATAAAACATTTTAAACACACATAAGATAATATTGAGGTTAAACTACTGAAAATGTACGATTTATATTTTGAACACGACACAATATTTTATAAATTTACCACGCGTACAGTTACTTCATAAATGAACATGTTTCGATGTGTCGAGGTTTTGAATTTTAAACTATTAATTCTTATTGAAATTTAATTTCATTGTTGAAATATGGGCATAAATGTCATTTTTAAAATAAATATTATACGAGTCATATAATAATAATGATTTTGTGAGTGTATTATATTGTAGGTACTTAAACGAATGGCAAAAAATATTAATAAAACAGACACGGAAATTAACTGCAAGTTATTAACAAAAGAAATACTAATTTATCAGACCAACACTTTATTCCCAGCCTACATGAGCCCTAATAAAATAACCTTATTCTGTAACAATTAAAGCACATTGAAGGCATTTCACTTACTTCTTGTTGACCGGCAAGGTCAAGGGTGGGACGTGAAATCGCAGAATAGATGAGACTTGGAGGTCTTTGTCGTAACGGCATCTACGTATTTTTTAACTTACTTCTTAAAGACAAGCGCTATGATGGCTCCAATAGCAGTGACAACAGCAGCAGAACCAGCAAACGCAGCGGCCAGTGGAAACTTCGCTATTACACGATCCGTTTCTTCTGTTAAGTGTCAAGAAATCAATTTAAAATAAAATATTTTTCCTAATTCTATTATGTATAATTGAAATACCTTTAATTTTCCATTCACCCAAAGGCTTCAATTTAATAGCTTCTAAATTACTAATATCAATATAAAAGAAAGAATTTAAATTTGAATTTGGAATTCCAAATGTTTGGCTTGGAACAAATTCCTTATACTTGGGTAAAACATCATAAACACGGACAAACACATTGTCTAAAAGATAGGTACCAACTTTAATTTAGGGTTTGCATGACAATTTCAGTTAATTATCGGGGTCAGAAATCGGGGGTTTTTTTAATGGAAATTCGTGTTACAGTTTACCAATCACAATAAAGCAATCGCCAAAGCGTTTTATCGTTTCGTACTTCAAAAATGTATTCTCAAGCATAGATAATAGAATATTTTATTTCCTGAGTGTTTAAAAATATACCTTCGCAACGCAGTGATTATTAGTTGTTATAATAAAGGTCTGTTCAAATAAATTTGCAGTCAAAACCCTTATTAGAATTAGGAACATGGACAATTTTTAAAAATCTAGGATGTAAGAAATTTTTTTAATATTAGTTTAATTATATTAAATGATATGTTTTTTTATACTTATGTTGAAGCTTTTATGAGCATCTTTTACACAGATTCTCTGTTAACAGTGTTTTAAAAAAAAAGAGTGGCGGAGAGTTTATTGCCAGTTCTTCTCTTCCGTTCTGCGCCCTTGATTTGAACTTTCAGTAAATGTAAAATTATAAGTATTTAATGTATTTTTTTGACGTTCATAAGTGACCTACATGAATTAATGATTTTTTAATTTATATACTAGAAAATTTGGCAATAAGATATTTTTAATTAGAGAAAACTCCGTTAAATCTACTTAAAACGACCGGTTCAACGACGCCGTGTGTAACGACCCGTAAAGAGTTGGGATGGCACTTAAAAGTTCTGCAATATGTAAGAAAAATTCTGACATTTAAACTTATAAATTTCTTTTACGGAGTTTTTATGGAGAAATGTATATTTAACGATAATAGGTCGTAACAACAGAAATATTTTTGTGCCTGTATGATAATTATTTAATTTATTTTGTTAGAATATACCGTCACTTACATATGTTATAAATATAATGGTGAGCGATGGCAATATTATGGCCTTATTTAGAAATATAAACAAGTTTTGTTCACTGCATTCATTACTTCCGAGTCAGTTTCATAGTCGAGACTTAGTGTCAAATTTTTTTCTCGTGTGTCAAAAATTTATAATGATGAGTAGGTACATCGCGCGATGTCTGGTAACTTAGGTAATTTATTAATACATGCAAATGAGTCAACTATTTAAAAAAAAAAATATTTACATGAGAAACTTAATACTAACATGTATATATACGAGCGAGATACACGTCGCCATACTAGTTAATATGTTTGTCCGCTATGGAATCCTAAACTACCGCACCGATATCAATCAAATTTGCACACCGTGTGCAGTTTGATCTAACTTAATAGATAGCTTACATCTCAATTTATACCCGCAATATTATTTTATTGCAAATATTTTTTTATTATTTGATACAAATTCTAACAGATGGGCGCTGTGTTAAAAGTACGTTTCACATAAGCTATCTACCTTTCACATAAGTTCTCCTACCGTTTCCCTTAAATAATTTACTACTATGCAATTTAACAAAAACCTTAGCCACAGCAACGCTTAGCCGGGTCTACTAGTATATAGTATAAATATAAATTTAACTTTTTGGTGTGGACGATTATACTTATGGCAACACACACGGTATGGACACGTAGTGAATCTTGTCTATGGCTTTTGGCAAAAAGCGTTAGACGCACTAGTCGTTACTAAGGAACCTCCATGATGCCTAGTTATGTATGATGTAAATTCAAATTATTCTTCATTCTAATAATTACAATTTGTTTCAGATGATATATTATGTGCAAAATTAATAGGTGCATACTATTTACCATTATCGCGAGAATTGCCAAGTTAAGTGCAAACAAGAATGCCGTAGTAAAATGTACTGATTAAATTAATGACAGTGACAATTTACATTAAAGTTTTTTACCTGTTTGCTTGACAGCATCTTTGAAAACCAATTCACTCAGCATTACTGGGTCTGACGCGCCCTTGGTATTGCGCGCGCTGACTGTTAATACTTCGTCTTCAGTCAGGGTTTCCAATACCGACCAGCTGGTGTTCAACCATACCACCAAGTCTATAATAACTTGACATTAGTATTGGCCAAAATAAAAGTTGAACAACCACAGACAATACATGTGAGAAGTAATTTATTCGATCTATATAAAGTGATTGAGATAAATTTATTTATTATTACACTATATTACACTTACTCAACGAAATTGTGTGTGTGTTTACTAAGCTATAAATTAAAGTTTATTATTTTAGTCCCCATGCAACTAAAACTTTATGTCTTAACGAATAGTGTTCAAAATTCCGTGCACCGACACTTAAGAGATAATTACCGTCCTTCCCAGCAGTGACATTAGCAAGCACCCTGCTGTTGTCACCGACTGCTTCCAGTAGAAAGTGCTGGTGTAACCCACCATCGTATCCTGCTAAACACCTCACTGATATGAACACATCCTTTGATACGATGCGTTTGGCTGTGCAGTTGCGTGGCGACGAGGGGCGAGCTGTAACAAATATTGTATCAAATACAATTATATATAGATTATGTTGATGGCAGAGGTTAAGAGCGGGCCTTAAACTAGAAAAAATTACACCCGTTTCTCTATCTCATCTTCCCCCAACCCGTTGTGACTAACGCAATCACCGCGACGGAACTGTCTCGCGTCTCTATAGTACTAACTCGAGGTCATTTTGAACAGTGCGGCTGGCACAGCTTACATAACGAGTGCCAGATTATCCACGAGGAAAGAATAGCCCCATACCAAAGGGAGCACCTTCATATGCAAACTTACTTACCTGAGGGTAAGTGTTTTTAATTTTCAATAAAATCAAATAGTAGTGCAGTAAATCTGTTTATTTTCCATATACTTGAATGCGGCGAGATTCGAAAGTACATGGGATATTTTTTTAAATTAAATAATTACGTATCATACGTATTTATTATTACTAATATGAAAAATGCGAAAGTGTTAAATTTAGTTTTTGGGATTTTTTTTTATTTTACTCGTGTAAAATATAATATTAATTGTTATATCGAGCGCTGGCGCTAAGGAGGAGCGAGGTGGACGGAACACTAAAACAAACGTATGCCTGAATTTCGCGTGAGAGGAGACGCCGATTCAGTGTTTCGCGGGACAACATGAAATTAACGCGAAATGCTTTTAAGTAACTTGTAAAATATATAATATTTTATTAAAAAACAGCTAGTAGTAAACTCACTGACACAGTCTTCCCGCTTCCTCAAGTACTTCCTCACATCTTGTTTTATTTATATTGTTTATTAAAACAAATCCCAAATGTGACGCTTTTTAAAAAGTTTAGAATAAAACATGTTCTATGTACTGACTAACTAATGGAATAATTAAGTTCTAAGTACTTTAGTATATATACAAGCGACCCGCCACAACTCTGCATCGACTACAATAAGTCGGCTTTTAGGCATCCTAACTATGTAATATAGGTCAGAAACGTGTTAAATCAACAAGCTTACAAAACAAAATGAAAGAGGAAAGTTTAGGTAGTAATTTGAAATTTAAGTTTTATTTGTTATTTCAAATGTTAAATTTATATTAATGTGTCTTTGTCGATGAATGTACTTGTTTTCTGTTTGTAGTAGTAGCTCCTGGCCACACTAATTAATTCTTTTTTTCCTCATAATATTTGCCACGATTGAATATCAACGAAATGACCAAAGGTTTGAGTTGACTTTGTAATTTTTTATAAGAGACAATTATAAAAAATTCGTGAAGGATTAAAACATATTTATTGTTTTTTATTCAAACATTACATACATATTATCAAATCATATCTACGACGAGTGATTATGGTAATACCCCGCTCTTAACGCGAGTGATGTAATTTTCAACAGTTTTTTTTTATACTAATGTTTTATTATCACAATTATACCATTATTATTATACGCAGAGCTATCACTTAACATTAGGTGTGCCCTGTTATATAAAAAAAATATTAATTATTTTTCTACGTGTTAGTTATTTGAAGTATAAGTTACTTAGACAAGCTAGAATTAGTTTGTTTATTGTATTTCTTAAATATAATGCATTTAGTAAAAATTACTAAGTCTGTATTTTTTGTATTCTTTTAGACGTTGATAAAGGAAATAGGTCGGTCTTTCAGTTTGAGTCTTGCATTTCTTAAAATACATTTCATAAAAACAAGTAACTCTGTATTTTTAGTATTCTCTTAGAGGTTGATAAAGTAAATAGGTAGGTTTATTACCTTTTCAAGATGTCAATACTTAATATAATGTATAAAGCATTCACGAGTAGCAAACTTTATTACCCAACGTACACAAAATAGCATAAATAAAACTATGGAAATTCGCAGCGACACGAACAAAAGGCATCGCAGTTTCTCTGCCATTTTGAACTTTTATTTGTGTCCGTCGTCGGTGAACTGTTGCATTGAAATAGTGCACAGTTAGGACGAAGTGATGTCGAAATGAATTGTCCACGACGTTTTGTCACGTACGTCGCTGACTTTATATTAAATGAGATTAATTCTAATAAAGTTGGATACGGGTAGTTTATTCATTTGCAATATGGTATTGAACACTGAAATTGAAGGAAAATAATGTTCGCTCACAACAGACAAAAATGTATCGGAATCATATGTGCAGACTAGTGTCTTTTTCAAGTAAGTATAATCCAAAATATTTCAAAACATTTAAAAAAACTTGTTTGTTAAATACAAACAAGTTTTTTAAAATGTTTATGACGGCCGAGGTATTTATGACGGCTGTGCGTGCCTGCACGTTTCCCCATGATCTTTTAAAATTTAAAAATTGTTACGCCATTTATATATTAAATTAATTAATCAAATTCCAAGAGAAAATTGATAGACGTTTTAAAGCAACATTTATAATATCGGAGAGTATTTATTTATTACATAAATTAAACCTAAGAAATAACATAATACATCAAAATATACCTAATAACTAACCTTAAAATTTAATTATTAAAAAATATTATTAAAAGTAGTCCCTTTAGGCAAGGTTCCGAAGATACTGGCAGCGTTCCCCCTTTGAATAGCCAGACTAATTCTTTGCCCAAGGTAGCTGCCAGCTCTTCGTTCTCCTGTGATGTCGACTAACCTTTTTGATAATTCCCTAAAAAGCCTTAACGCGCTAGGACCCCACGGACCAAGGGTCTCGACACCGAATGGGACAAAATCATATTCAGAGCCTAGACCCCTGTATTTACAGGCTTTAGCTTTTTCAGCCGCATCACAAGCCGCACCAGCTCTGTTGTTGGTTCCATGAAGATTGGAAGGGGCCAGTGTGTCTGAACAGGTGGCATCCCATACCAAAACCCGACCCATCCTCCATGGAATCAAACTCATACCGTCCGGTCTCTTGCCATCGTCTCTAGCAATTCCAGTCGGCTCAAGTAGACTTGGCACGTTGACGGTGGCAAGGGACCGACGTATTATATCGTTGAGTGCGGCATGTCTCGAGAAGCGGCCAGCACTTTTTTGACATGATATTCCGTGATGTCCTAGTTTGTCGACATCACTGCCACAGGGACATGTATGAGCAGCGCAGACCGGTACCCCAAGCCGCAGACAGGTTGCGATTCGGAGCGTGTCAGGTTCAAGAAAAGTTCCTGTATTTGACGAAGGGTAAGCGTGAAGCCAGTAGCCGGCCTCATGCGTACCCACGGCCAAAAGCCTAGCACGTGCTGAACCTGTACTACGGCTCAAAAGATTGTCATAAGTCATTTTACTGTCTATGTCGTCCCAGCTCCTCTGTGAATTTAGAGAAAATGGAAAATTTTGACCTGGGCATGCAATTAAGAAAGCGTTTCTAGCTTCTTCCAAGCCAGCAATCTCAAAGTTTGAAGGGGATGCCCTTAAAATTTTACTTATGAGATTTGCTGAACTATGGACAGAAGATAGAAAGGCTGGTAAAGCGACACTGGAAATTTTGCGAATCCCCAAACCACCATAACGGATTGGTAATGATGCTTGGGTCCACGATTGCTCGTTCAGCTGTATATTAAGAAGTGATTCTAAACTAATTTTGATTACGTCGTCTACTTGTGTCAAAAGATCTGGGTGATTCCAAAAGGAGCAGCAACGGAGCACATACGTAAATTTTGGGACAAAAAGACAGTTTTTTAAGATGCAAAGTGCATAATGCGGACTAATTTCAAGTAGACGATCAGCAGAATTTTTAAATTTATTAATAGAATTAGTAATATATTCAAAAATAGATTCATCAAAAATTGGAGAACCTAAAAGGTAAAGGGAATTACTATTAACTATTTTAATATTTGGAGCCAAAATCTGAAATTTTTGTTTTACTGTATTTAAATTTAAGTCGCAGTTATTTATAAAAAGTTCGCATTTGCTGAGATTTAGCTCCAAACCAATGGCTTCAAATTTAGTTTTTATTAAAAATAGGTCTGAAAACACAGTGTCCACATCACCTCCTAGTGTGCCGTCGTCCAAATACCAAACGTTGAAATTAGAATTTAAATTTTTGATTATTGGGTTTATAGCCAAACTAAAAATTGCAGGCCCAAGGGGATCACCCTGTTGACAACCTACTTCTGAGGACAGTTCATTAGAACGATATAACAGTTTTGTTGGATCAGCGTAACTGAGAAGAAGATAATTGTATATTTCCGGTATATGTTGTTTTATTTCCGTCAACAGGGTATCCCTATTAACTGAATTAAAAGCATTTTTTACATCAATTTTTAGCAACACGTCAGGCTTTTCGTAAGTTAGGAAAGAGCGTAGGGCATGGACGGCTGCCTCACACCCTCCTTTTACACCGAAACCCAACTGTACGGGTTCAAATTCTGAATTTAATTTTGGTAAAATATGTCGAACAGCAATTTTTGAAGCCAGACGTCTTAGTGTTGAACCAACAGCAATTGGTCTCACACCTCCATCCTTTTTGGTGAGGGCAATGAGGTTCGCGCCGAAAAGAATAGGAACAATTTCTGTATTGACTTTACCTGAATACATAAAATTGATTAATTTTGATAACGAATTTACTAGTTGCTCGCCTGCATCACCCACAGAATGCGATGTTAAGTCTTTTAAATGTTGGGGTGATATTCCATCCAATCCTGATGCCGAACCAGGTTTAAATGATAAAAAGGCATAATTAACATCTTTATTTTGAATATGAAGGCATGCTTGACCTGCTGTTGGTGGGTCGAGAAAATATGGGTTAACTGGAGCTGAGGGATGTTTTGTCCGTAAAGCCTGAAGGGTGTCAGGGGTATCTGGTGATAGCACGTCGTTGGAGAACAAAAGGCGAGCGGCACCTTTAAGATCTCCGTCACAAATTTTGTTTTCTATTAGTTTGTTGCGATTACGAGGGGTATCATGCTTGATTAAGGGTGCAAGAGAAGGCAAGGAGCTTACAGCACAGTTATTTTTAATTTTTTGTGTCAATGATAAATTCTGTTCATCAGTTTTTATTGTATGTAGTGTGCTGTATGTAAATAAAAATAGGTTCTGCCAGTCTTGAGTACAATTGCTAATGTAACATTTCTTGATTAAATTTGTCAAATGTGTAGCAACGGTTATTCTTGCTCCTCGAGGGATTCTTTTAACAATTGGTATACTATTTTTCAAATGGCTAAGATATGTATGAAAATGATTTGGATAAGTGGGCGCACTCGCAAAAATGGGATGGATTTTAGAATTGGTTTGACTAAGACATTTCCTGTGTGTTTTGGAAGTGTGAATGTTGAGGCCTTTTAATGATTTAAATGACTTATTGCATTGTGTACATGTGTGGGTTGCGTTCGACGTGCCATCATATGAAAGAGTCTCGGTCTGCATTCAAAAAATAAATAACTTACATCTAAATTAAAAACAATAAAGAAACTTAAAATAAACACTCAAAAAATATAAAACACAAAGTCAATATCACTGCTTGTTATGGTAGCTTGCAAGGAAGGCAGCCTTAGCAACCACGTTGGCAACAGCGAAGAGCCAGAGCAAAAACATATGCATACATGCGGAAGCGAATGCGGAAGCACAAACATAAATAAATGCAAAAGCACAGAGAAAAAAGGAGAGTTCGCTATCAAAATTTTTCAATTTTTTCACTCACATTTTTCCCCACCTCAAATTTTATGTGTTTTAAATTTTTGTTTATTTCCAGGCATTATAATTCATTCGTTTGTTACTTATTCAATTTTATTTCATTAAATTATATTTATAAATTCTCAAAAATATTTTTTTTTTTATTTATTTACTTATTATTACGTTTGCATTTTTATATGGCAGATAGTGCGGGTTGTTATCAATCTGAATGTACCACTAACTTTGCAAATTCATGATTTATTATAATAATTATTAACGCGGGCTTCAATACAATATAATTTTTACTAAGACGCCGGACCTGGCGAAAGAATTTTTCGAGAATTTTTGAACACAATAAAGACCAAACCCATATTCTAATGAATTTGGATTATAAAATTTACTTTACTCACCGTCTCTTGATTACACATCAAAACAAACAAATGACTGCGGTTTGAACTCTTTGGCTCTGCCAATAGTTACTATTGATCTTTGGCTCGTAAAGATCACAATTTATACTTTGAATATAGAAGAGGGCCTATAAGAAAAGTGCCCTGAAAGATCGGCAACACATACGCTAGCAGCGCGCCGTGTCTCGCGCCAGGTATCCCCATGGTCGGCGGTTATCATTTCAAGTGCTGCCGCCTCGCCTATCACCCGCATACTCCCTTTGCCTTCTTTACCATAAGCAAATCACAGCATGTTAATAAGTTAATGAACTCGTTGAAACACGTTATTAAAACAAAAATAACATTAATTATAAAACAATTATACACTGTTTAAAACTATTTTTTTCCTCCTTTATTTTGTTTTGTAAGCTTGTTGATTTAACACGTTTCTGACCTATATTACATAGTTAGGATGCTTAAAAGCCGACTTATTGTAGTCGATGCAGAGTTGTGGCCGGTCGCTTGAAGATATACTAAAGTACTTAGAACTTCATTATTCCATTAGTTAGTCAGTAAATAGAACATGTTTTATTCTAAACTTTTTAAAAAGCGTCACATTTGGGATTTGTTTTAATAAATTTATTGTCGATGAATGTACTTGTTTTCTGTTTCAAATAAATTGTTTATCTATGTAGGTAATATGTTTTGGCTGTATTGTCTTAATGTTTTGTCATATAATATGTATAAGTATAAGCTGTAAGATTACTTATAATTAAATAAATACATAAAGGCTATTTCTATAGGACAACCTTTATACCGTTTTAAGTAGCATTGTGCATAAATGAAGGAATGAAAAAGGAACTATTTATGTATTTGATATACAGTATCTCAAAAAAGGGAGTGAGACTACCTCATTCTCTTTTAAGAGTTACAGTATCTGTTGATTCTACTTAACCCACCGGAAATTGGATCCAGAACCTCCGGATTGTCCGCAATTTTACCCTAATGCCATGATACTTCTTATATATGGCAAAAAGCCTACATTACAATATTAATTGTAAGTGAAGTTCAAAACAATTAACAACATATTATTCATTCTTTTCGTTTCACTTGTAACGATATTGTTTGTATTATTACATGATAGAAGTAAAATCTCTCTGTGAGAACATAAATTGTCATAAACAATCTATATTTAAAAATACAGGTTATATTATAAGAATTTATAGCAGTAATTAAAGTATAATTGTAAATACTGGTCCAAGCAAATCAGGTTTCGATTCCACGTATTTACGAGAGCATTTGTACTGTAAATAAACAAAGTTTGGGATAAGCTGTAAATCGCGTGTAAGTTTTCTCGTTTCGAATTTCCTATTGACTCGAGTTCCGTATTTTAAAATTAAGGCTTTTAGGCACTTAGCAGTGTAATACGAGTTTGAAAACGTAAAATGTTTAAGATATGTTTTAACTATTGGTACTGCAGTTGGAACTACCTAAAATTAATACACATTATCCAATTGGTTTGATATATACGATGCATTAACAAGGTTCTTTCGCCGAAGACTAGTAGTGGTGTATTGGCATGGGCGTCAATAGGTTCCTAATGTAAACCAATTATAATCTTCTCTGTACCTTTCTTATTAGTTATATTACTAATGTATTATTGGAGAAATTACAACCAAGTTGATCCACCGAGATCGCGAGTTCGACTGCCAAACCATAAATGGTGTCAAACTGATAGACCCACGAAACACGCGTGGTAATGTCCCATGTTCCATTGGAAAGTTACGGGTATGCAAAAATTATTTTATTGAGTTTATAAAGTGTGTCCTATCAGTAAAAAAACACTTCAAGTGTTTAAATTACGAATAAATACGAATAAAATGTTTTTTATGATGTTTAAAAATAATAACAAATGAATAGGATTATCTTATAATAAAATAATTGTAATTAACCATATCAAAATCCTCATTACAATAATAGGGCATAATAGATTATTTTCGTAAAACATTTCAATCCAAAGTCTATCTCTGAGAGCAATTCCAAGTTGAAATTGAAATTTCAGTAAGAGGCTTAGTTTATTAATTTTAGCAAGTCAACTTTATAGTTCGCATTCGAGCTGTATTTTGTTTTGTTTCCAATTATTAATTTTGCGCGCTTAAATTAATATTGTTATGAATTTTACAGTTTGTATAGGCTGGGGTGCTATACAATAATATAATTCTTAAAAGGCCGGCAACGCTCTCGTGAGCCCTCTGGCATTGAGACTATCCATGGGCATCGGTATCACTTAACATCAGATGGGCCTCCTGCCCGTTTGCCCCTTGTTCTATAAAAAAAAACCAAATAACTAACTACACTTGTCTTATTGGTATAGGACTTAGGCACACTATATAATATAACAGATAAACATTAAAAGACTTTTATCAGAAAACAGTTATTAGTGGGAATCCTTTATTTATAGAACAGGGAAAATGGTCAGAAGATTTACCTGAAGTAAAATTACACTCGTGGACACGCGAGTACGTTGTTAGCCTTTTAAGAACCGGTGCGCTCATTTCTTGAAGGATATTTCAGAAATACTTCAATGGGCACCGCATCTGTGCGCGACAAAGGGACTTAATAACGCAAATTGTAAAACGACGGACTTTGTGGTGATACAAAACCCGGAATTTGGTTAGGGTATTGAATAATATGTTTAAGTCAATCTAATACAAAATATTGTTTGAGTTAATTGACTTAGTAGTGAAGTAAATATAGTCGTTAGTTAGAGAGCTTAAAAAACATGCTACACAGTTAATTAAAATATTTGCACTGGACTTGAGATTGAAAAAAATAATTAATGAGATAAATACGTGCTGAATATTAAATAGAAAACAAAAATGTTTCCGTTGACTTTAACCTTGAATAATTTATGTTAAAATATTTTAAATCATCACTAAGGTACAGTGGGGAAATTTTACCAATGATAAAAGACAAAGAAAGGTATATAATATATTTATTAAAATATTATTCTTAATAATATAACTCTAAAATGAAACCCCAATACCTACTAAGTTATACAGAATCAGCCTTTAAAACTTTGTTAATAAGTCTTGTTGAATGAAGTTTATAAGTTTTATCATTCAGTTAATATATTATTAATAAGGTCCCAATTTCATTTTTTTGGGGTATTTTATTCAATTTTAGAAATAATAGTTATGTTATTATACTATGTATGTTGCTAAGAGCTATACGTTCACGAATACTGACATCGCATTTTTATTTACGTTAATAAAAAAAACAAAGGAACGGACCACAGACATAAAAGATACCACAGACCCAGCGTAAATATTTTTGAAAATGACTTAATCTGTAAAATTATTATTATGTGGACGTACATAACCGTAGCCTAGATTAAGATTTTATTGGTTTATTTATTTGTATATTTAAAAAAATATGACATTACAAAAACATATTATTATAAATGTAAGGTAATCTTGTTATGAATTCCCTTTTATATAATTTATATATTCATAATTGCTAATTAATTAGCGACAGCTAATTAATTAATATGAAGTAATTTGGAAACAATTTTTTACATGAATTAATTATTTTACAACTTTGTTTAAATTAAATAGTATTTTTAATTTGTAATAAAATATATAATATACGGATTTCCACGGCGCGGTTATTTTATTTTATATTGTGGAAATAAATATGGCCTTTGTTGCTAATTTATTAGGATTACATATAGTTTAAAGATAAAGAAAAAATTAAATAATTTTTGTAGTACATATATTTGTGTAAATTTGCTTCATATATTTTCTGTATATTATTACAAAAATCATAACATTACATAATCATAACATTACATAATATATATATTACAACATTTATATTGTAACAGAAATCGTAACATCGCGTATAAAAAGCCTAATTGATTATCGGAAAATCAGGGTAGGCTTTAATTGAGTTGTAAAATTAGTAATTTACGGATTAACTTCGACTCGGAGCGCATATCCAGATAGTATATCGATTAAGTAACATTTAAGAAGTTTTTATACAAGCTTTCGCTCGTGGTTTCACCCGTAGGTTTTTCTGTACAATCTTCATGTAAAATGAAATCTAGTTGGCCTCATTGAACGAACATAACAGAGTTATGTCATATAAGTATGTATATTCTTATTGTTATAATAATACTAATCGCCATACATACTATTATTGTAATAATAATAGTAACTTACACACTTCATAGATAATACAGTTCCAACAGACAAATTGTTAGAAAGTTTTTTATTTCTTTGGATTATGTCTGTTGAAATAGAAAGAAGAAATAAAAGAATTTGGCACGTATCATGATCTGACATGTATAAACGGTTTGTTTCTCCTTTAGCACCCTTTATATTACTCAATAATGGAAACAAGAAGAAGAAAAATTGCTAGTTGGTTCATTAATAAAATGTATAAGTTATGATTTGATAGAATGCAAATAATAAATAATTGGTAATTAACAGTTATATACCTTTAAAATATTTATATTCATATCACCGCATATAAGCTGTTTTTTTATTTTAAAGGGTCTTAAATATATTAAAAAAGCTATATATGTCAGAATCGGGCGTTTTGAAATTACAAATTATTAGGCATTGAATAGCGGGTACTATTTTACCACAGCATTCAAATGTTTTTCTACCGATATGTCGTTGCAACAGTTAAATATCATTCACTTAAAATAGAAATCACTTGTTGCGGTAAACCCAAACGATTGTAATCGTTAGTATGGCGTAACAGGGATAGTTGTTAAAAGTATTACCAAATACTTTCAACAATTAAATGTTCTCCATTCTCCTAAAACAGGCTGCTAGTCACACCACAACCATAACCAATAAAGTGCTTGGAAATACATTATTCCTAAATTGAGCCTCTACCCAGAACACAACTAATATTATACACTACAATTATAAATTTGTGTATGAGGACGAGAGTGGATTTTTTCTTGGGCTTAAGATGTGGCACTAACAATACACCGGCTATACGCTGTTCGGCTTTTAATAAAGTTTAAGTCAAAATCATTTATTCATTTACGTAATACAATGTACTCTTATGAACGTCAAATACAATAGTAGGAGTCATATATCTTGATAATATATAAATCTGCTGTCACGATGTTTGTCCGCGATGGGCTCTTAAACTACTCAACCGATTTCGAATTAAATTGGCACACCGTGAGCATTCTGGTCCAACTGGAGATAGGATAGCTTAGATCTCAATTTATACCCGCAATATTATTTTATTGCAAATATTTGTTTATTATTTGATACAATTCTAACAGATGGCGCTGTGTTAAAGGTACCAACCTTTCACATAAGTTCTCCTATCGTTTTCCTTGAATAGTTTACTAGCATGAAATAGAACAAAACTTTAGCCACATAGCGCTTGGCCGAGTCTGCTAGTACTATTATATAATAATAACAGTATGTATTTAAAGAAAACACTTAACGGATTGAAGCTATAATTTAAAATTATGTAAAATAATTATAAGTTTATAAATAACACACAAGGCAATGATGGTGGAACGTCGCGAAGCACATCACATCTGCGCCTTCTATTACCACATCGCGATCACGACCGCTCTGTCAAGAGCGTACCGAATAAGAAGACAAAGAAATAATACACATTAAAAGAATTATGTTAATAAAAGGCAATACCATAGTAAACATGACTTCCCGGCACTTGAGACACAATTGATACCGGGTAACTCAAAACACATTAGATTTTATCCATGTAAAGAAGAAATATTATTGCAGGGTGCGAAGCTATATAGTGTACATACAACCCGCTCATTCAAACGCTTTCAGTGAATTAAAAAAAAAACTTTTCGTTACATTTAGTTACGTATATATAAATAATATTGTATTGAAATTTAAGTAGGAACCTTAGCTGATAAATTATTAACATGTCACTAAATCACAGAGTCTTCAGGGCGCTAATAAAGGCATACAATATTAATGGTTTATGTACGAATAGTTTGTGTATAGGGCTGGCACTATGGAACTTTGTAAGGATTACTTACGATTTAAATAGGTATAGGGGATTAGCAGGGTTGGCCTTGTGACTTCAGCTTCATACTCTCAACCCTGAGGTTGTAAGTTCGAACCCCTGCTGTATACCAATATACTTTCTGACCCGTACTGGTACGGTGAAGGAAAATATCGTGAGGAACACAGCCCGTCTTAGATACAAAAAGTCGGCGGCGTGTCACGCTCAGAAGGGTGACTCGCCGTCGTCAATCTCTCACGTCGATCAGGGAGATCTTCTCACTCTCTCTCAATCGTTCTCACTGCAGCTTTCTCCAGCCTCTCGCCCTATGGACACTGTGCGTGATGCGACGTTTGCTCTATCTCACTCTCTCTCACGATCTTTCTCACTTGCTTGACTCTCACTCTATAGCTATTCGCTTCATGCTACGTTCGCCCTTTCTCACTCTCTCTGAATCGGTCTCAATCGCTCTCTCCCTTTTCTTTCACAAAAACGCTGCACATCTTCGTGACGCTAATATTATTATTGTGTTTCATCCGTAAAAATGTTACTCTCATGCGCCTAAAAAGTTTCAATACAACTAACTGTAGATGACTTCAACAAACAAAGGAACTGACACATAAATGAAACAAATAAGTAACTGATTTCTAAAGTCGATCAGTGTTGATTTATACAAAATAAACAGCTCTACTTGAACAAACTAACCCCAGCTTAAACTATCTTTAATCCCTACTTTAAGTTTGAATATTCAAAAATTCATCATAAAATCCAATGTAAATGAAGTAAGGCTAAGTTGCGAAGTTTTAAGTTTTTATAGATTAAACTCTGAAAGTTGTCGACTGTCATTACCCAGTGCCGCTTGTAAAAACTCGATTAGCGACTCCTAACTTCATTTCATTTTGATTGTGAATAGATCGGTATCTATAAAGCTGGCGATTTGAACAAAATACTAGCTAATTGTGATGATAATATAAACTAAACACCAAAGCATAAACGGAAGTATAAAATGCACTTTCTATTGAAAAATTTATCACGTGCAATAAATGGTTATTTAATATTAGAACTCGTGCTCGCGAATATTTGTTTTGATATTCATGTTCCGTTTCTCAATAAATTTTTCTTTCATTGATAGGCTTATGAAAGTGGCACACGTTTAAATATTTTACTGTTAACTAGGTATATATTACAACTGTAATCATAATAATCAAAATATAATTTAATAAAAACAGCAAACAGAAAAAAAATCAGTACACTATTAATTCTTTACAATTATTAAAACAAGGTGATATAACTATATATATCTTAACAATTTTATATAAACAGTTTATTTGGTTTATTTATTTGGTTCTGCTATAGACCAGTACACCTTCTGTGCATAACATGCCGTCGTCTTTTTTGGTCTAAGGCATCCTCACGATGTTTTCACTCACTGGGTCGGGCACATAAAAAGTCCATTGGTGCACATGCGGAAATTGAACCTACGACCTCAGCGACGAGAATCGCAATGGGAAACCAACACTGCTCTTTTTGTAATTGCTCATATTTTCTAATATTTAGAAGTAAATAAATTTCATTGCTAAAAAATCCAAGGATCAAAGCAGCAAATTAATTGCCCGATTTTAAAATTTCTATGAAAATTACGACAAGACTTTTAATATCGATTAGATATAACAATTCTCCTTGGATTTATTAGAGATATGCTTAATAATTAAAGTATGTAAAGTATACATGGTACCATGCGTTGAGGCGATGAGAACTTCAAGAAGCTGATCGTGGTTGGTAACACAGATGACAGAAGGTACACGATCACGTGGCCGTTTACCAACTAGATGGACTATCCAATACCAAGACTCACCGTCCTCAAAACTATATACTGTAATAAGAGATGCGCTAGACAGCAACCGGTGGAAATGGATCCAGATGTTTTCTTGGTGACCCCGCGCAGACATGCGCTACCGCTAAAGAGATAGTGTAAAGTATAAACCCGTCCTGGATTCGATATTTCGCAAAAAGTTTGAACAAAAATTATTGTATAAGATTGACACTTCATATAAATATCGTGCTTCATTATTTGGTAACAGTCAAATCCAGTCTCGGCCAGGTCTAATATTGTGCAAAAACCATAGTTTTGGGTCGGCAAATCGATTAATTGTCCGGAATAACTTGTAACGTGACACATTAATTATTATTAAATATAATTAGATTTCAAACTAAATATTCATTATTATCCCAAAACCAATTATTACTTACGGTAATGAACACATTGCGCGTGTATAAGCGCGAAAGTAGGCAATTTATCAATACGCCGGTGACTGATCTCAGTAATAAAGTAAATATTAGCAATATCAGAAACTGACGCAACGTTGCGAGGTGGATTAGCTCGAAATAGGAGCGATTAGGGTTGCCACGCATTAAATTTTATTAATCTGTTTACTAAAGTCCCGTAATGTAGTTGGAATAAGTGTCTATGTCATTGTTCACCGACTTCAGTATAATAGAGATAGGTTATCATGCTAACGATGGGTATAAATTTATGTTATTTCATTTTATTATTTAGTTTGTTTTTATGCTAATTATGGAGAAAATTCACATTAGTTGTCTGACAATGGCTGAATGAAGGTTTATACGTCTTTTACGCCTATGTAAAGGGGTCAACAATTTGTCTAAGAAAACAAACGTATTTACGTATTATAATACATATAATTTGTAACTCGAACATTTTTTTGTAATATATGTAACAAAATTGTATTACCGTTCAAAACATACTGAAAAATAACGTAGGTATCTAAACATATTGTCTATTTCTTATTATGAAGACGAACTTCAACACTTTCTTTTATAAGTCGGCAACCCTGCGCGCGATTTATGTCCTCAAGTCGAAACGATGAAATAAAAACTTTTTTACTTAAACCCTGGAATTAGCTCGGAAACTTCACGTTCTGACGTAACCTATTCACTTTATTTCAAACTCGGGAAGATTGATGAATTTCGCTTATAATCCAATTTAGTTTGTACAATTTTCGTGCATATTGAATAAAGTTGGCGTATGACTTACGAGACGTAATGACTGACTAATGTTAGGCAATGAACTATACTCCTTGACTATGATTTATCTGTAGCATTAGCATGAACAGTACTCTGTTTGTCAGTTTTTGACAGTTCAAGCGCATCGATTTTCCATACAATTTCTATAGTCTATGTTTTATAAAACTTGTCTACGCTTGGCGTAGAGGCGCTGTAAATACCTTTTATTCGAACCAGGTAGTGTTCGAGATGCTCGTTCTGTGGTACAAATTTCTTAAATACAAGTATTAGTTCGATAGAAAAAAATTACGTTTGCTTTTCTTACAAGAGTATTTATTGGCGTACAAACAAGTTTTACTTCTTATTAGTTCTGATTGGCAGTAGATTAGTACGTACAAATACAGCCTCTATAAATACTGGTATTAAATGTACCATTTATACATTACATAGGTTACAATATTACATGACTACATAGTTCAAGCAACCACAGTGAGCTTAACTAGTGCGGCTGTATGTTCGCAATACAGATAGCTACCAGACCTACATGTTTGGTTGAATGGATCGAGATATTGAATATTAATGTTCTGATTTCTGGCATTACATGCACGTTGCGTGTAATATACTAAAATTTGTGCGTACTTTAATACGTCTACGTAAATGCTTAGTATTTAGAGCTAGCGTAGTATTGCTATAATAAACTGTGATTTAGTAGAAACTTTGTATTGACAAAAGTCTGAACATAATCTGTGGTCATCCGTTTGCGTCAGACTATCCGGAACCGGATTTCAAAACCCCTCTCACATTTACCACCGGATGATTTGACATATCAATGATCTACATACGGAGACGTTGTTCGTGGACTAAGAGCTTAAAGATTTGCAATATTTATTTCAGAAACAAGAACGATAATTGAAAAAATCTTATCAGTTATTTCTTGATTTATGAATAAAGGCAAAATGGCATGCTACGGTCGAATAACACGAACGCCACAGAATACACCTAGTAAAGATTTAAACTAACTGTCTATTATATATTCTATATATTTACTGACATACCGGCAGGAACAATTTGGAAGACACAAGGCTTATGCTGCGTGCCCACGCTATTTGTAGCTCTGCATAGTAACGCGCCGTAGTCCCTTTCGCTGGCCGCTCGATATCGTAACTCGCTTGCGGTACCACCAGTAGCTACTAGAAATACAATTAAAATAAATCAGTGCCGCTACAATCTCCTTTAGGGCCTGGCCTCAGATTTATGAATCTTTTTAAATCTAATAAACAAGTAGGTGTTCAGCCTCTAGTGCTTGACACACGTCGTCGACTTTTTGGGATGTTCTCACGATGTTTTCAATCACCGTTCAAGCAAATGTTAAATGCGCACATAGAAAGGACTTTATTAGTGCACAGCCCGGGGTCGAATCTACGACCTCAGGTATGAGATTCCCACGCTGAAGCCACAAGGCGAACACTGCTCAAGAAATACAATTATAAACATTTATTTATTTTCATCATAGACCATAGAAGCCGCGTCTATAATCAATTAATAGTTTTTATATACTATAGCTAAATACTCATAGTGCATTGGTTCCCAAAGAAATTGGTCAGAAACAATTGTCGTAAATGTAACTTACGTATAAAATAATATTTAATCGGGAGAAATTCTCACCATATCTAGCAGGAGAGACTTGAAAGCTTTCCCCACTGTTATTGAACTGCCAGTAAAATGCCACATCGGCCGGGTCAGCGCTGACTGTACACCTCACACGGAGAGACTCGTCAAGTCTTGCTCCAATTACTACTGGTGTGGGCTGAGCACAAGTTGGCGCATCTAAAAACCAAATAAGTTACAGATAATAGTAATGTATGTAGTTTTAAAAAAAAAAGGGTTTTGTAGATACGAGAGAGTAATCATCAAAAGGTTAAAGTAACTACATTTTCGCGGGAAATACATATCTGCGGCCACACATAACTTATGATACATGTTTGGTAAATAGTAAAAAATTACAGAAGACGGTATAAATTGCCAGTATAGTATATAAACTACGTTGAAAATAGGTTTGACGATTGACATCCGTAATTCAAATATTACTTTTATTAGGGTGGTTAATGACTAGCGTTTTTTACGCGCGCTCGTCATTGGAAGCGCATGTAGGCACGTATAGGCGCACCTTTTAGCACATGCCCTACCCTCACGAGCGTTGACGCGCTTCTTAGCTCATATAAGTGCGCATTTCTAGGTGAGTGTATTAAATTGACCGGTATTCTGTCTTGATGTAACCATCGATGACACCCAGCATCTTTTTCATATTCTCAGTCCACGGCGAATAAGTTACGCACATTGCAATGTTTCTTCGTCAGAATCCATGTTGATACGCGACCACTAACGGTTCGTGCGACCACCATATGCCAGTATTTTCGCCTCCAGTTTTTGAAGCGCGTATATAAGCGCGCGTGTAAGCGCGTATGCTGAAAAGAACCTATACGCGCAAAAAAATACGCTAGTCTAAACCGCCCTTAGAAAAAAAAAACAAAATAGTCGGCAAGTGTGAGGAAAATGAGCAATTTAAAACACTTAGATGCAGAATAGAATGTTAAACGAAGTACTTTGCAAATAAGCAAGCTGAGTTCGGTCACTCGTTGCATTTGCATCACAATCACGAGTTTGCGGTTTCTCTGCAGACGTCTTAAGGACCTGAGTTTATTATTTAAAACTATTTCTTCATTTAAATATTGTTTTAAAAACTGTAAAACATCCAAGCAATGTTTCTCAAAGCTTTTTCCCTACTAATAGAAAATTATTAGTTCTACAATTACAACTGTGTAATGCCCATAACTTGAAATTATAAGATACTGCGGTAAAGGTCTGGATATTAAAATAATTTAGGTTATACGACGGTGAACATAAGAAGATGGAAAAGATAATAATGGTTATACATATCATACATGAGATGTTGTTTACGATTATTACTGACTGTATAAAGATTTGAATTGTTAGTAAAAACCGCATTGACCTCTGATTGTTGAAAAAGTGTTGATTATAAAACGAAGCGACGGGAACGTCAACACAGTTATTTTCTTTTATCGTTTTTAAATAGTTTTTATATACTTACATTGCACTCTCAAGTACACAGACTGACTGGTGGTTTCCCCAATTTGATTGGCTGCCCTGCAAGAATATAAACCAACGTCCTGTCTCGTCACACGCTGGAGTACCAATGACTTTGTACTGATGAAGACCCCCGAAGACATATTTTGGCTGACTGGTTCATCCTATTATTAAAACATTAATAAGAAGTTTTGTTATATTTGTAAATACTTCACTTACTCCAAATAAATTAGCTCATTACTCCAGGATTTATTTACGTTTCTTAACATAAACGAAACAACTTTCGCGGGAAAGAAATGTAAGTCTCATCAGCGCTTTCATCATAGTTAAAAATAAATTAATAATTATAATATTTAATAAGGTTTGGTAAACATTAACATGTATAAGACTTGTAATTTTTACAAGTTGTTATTGAATTATTATTTGTATTGCATAGAAACAGCTCTTACCAATTACGGGTATAAACAGATTATACAAAATGCGTAAAAAGAATGTACGGACTATATCGGAGATATATCTTACTCAAAAACCTTTCTGCCAAATAAAATTGTACTAATTAATCACAAGTTGTGGAAAGTAGCTCACCAGCCACTTTTAATATTTTTAAAATGTTCTCTTAACAACTCTTCATTCGAGCTACCTTGTTACAATTTTACGAAATACGACTTTATTTTTATGAATTTTAAACTGTATGATGGGCTTAAAGAATATTCTGTTTTTAGTGATTGAGTAAATTGATAAAATAGTTGCGTTGGTTTTTATTTTACTTAGGTTTCTCAATTCTACGTGACTTTAAATTTCAGGACAAACTTACAATTAACGATATTTAAAGTAATATATATTTTTTCATAATAATAGCAATAAAAACGATTAGTTCAGTCTCTATTGCAAATATAATACTTTAAGTGAAAACCTCCAATTATATAAGTAAAACTAGTCTTAAATTTTTATATCAGATTCTTTAAAATTGTTGATCTGCGGTTTGTGTGAGTCGTCAGACACATGCTTTATTTTTTTAGGTATAAGTAATGTTTCCCCAAGAGGTTTTCTTTCATCGTACAATACATACTTTAAATGAAACACACGCAAATAGAAAGGATGTGGTGGCGTAAGCCGTGCTTCGAACGCAAAACTACTTCAGTTCAATCAAAAATCACAATCAGTTCTCATCTAAACTTTTAGTTCAAGATATTTTCATAGGTAACCGCGTGTACAAGAACGCGCACTGGTGTAAACGAGCAAATACTAAGATATTCCTTTTTTTGTAGACAGTGAAAATCACTATCGTTCTTTTTGACGTAAGCACATGCATATTCTAAAAGAGGCCATATGAGTAATGCGAGTGCCTAGTTTCTTTACGAAAAAGAAATTTTTATAATAAATGTTTAACTCACTCACGTTATGATACCATGAGATGCGGTGCTCTTTAGGATTGGACTTTATGTTGCACTCAAAGTATACGTCGTCGCCTTCCTTTATATCATTCGGGTTGAGGGTGCTGCCCAGGGACATAGTTACGACCGGCCTGTCTGTAGAATTTAAACCTTATATCACCCACATAAAGTTTAAAATCTCTTGTAATAAAAACTGCAAGAACTCAGTGCAATTTCCCAAAAGTTCTCGAATTGAGTTGTATGAAATCGAGGTGTTTATTTCATATCCGTGTGTTAAGATTTCGTTAACGTTCATACTAATTTGAGCCTTATTTCGGTGAAACTAAGTACACTTTTGAATGAAGAAAATGTCTAGTTTTGATAAGAAAATCGAGGATATTTAGATAAAAGTCGGAAAATTAGTTTTTCTATCTGAGAGATCTCACGTATTCGAATTGTTGTTTTGCTACATTACGCTTATTTTATGTTGATTCGTTTTATTTATATTTCGAACGGACTTCTGCTATTTAATGTCAACGAACGTTTTAGTTTTTTCTACGAGGAATTAACTATTATTTTCTATAACAGGCTTTCGGCATTTGGACTATTGTGTTTGTTGATGCAAGCATTTCTATAATATAAACTGATAACCTGAAACAATTGATTACATACAAACCCAATGAAAATAGCATCTGTAGAATCATCTAAATACATAATTACGTATTTAATAAATGTATCAAATTTGTTTTATCGCAAATAACCTCCAAATCTATGACAATTATATTGTGAAAATAATATATGTGTAGACATATCAACAAATTTTGTTTATAAATTATAGAGTGTTAAATTGTTATATTACAAAAAATAGGGTGTCCTTGGGCGGCGGTATCACTTAACATCAGGTGAGCCTCCTGCCCATTTGCCCTCTGTTCTATAAAAAAAAAAATTATATCGAACAGCCAACAGGCATTATTATTTACATATAATACTCACAAACAACACTCATTTTAAACGAGTCTTCCAAAGCGACTCTGAGTATTGGATTATCAGCTCGACACCTTATCGTTGTACCATCGTCTTCTGGTTGCGGTAACATGCTGAGTTTACTAACAGTTGACGTGTCGTTGATATACTCGTTGTGCTGTTGAATGTAATTACAAGCATGTATTTAATATGGACTTAGAACTATACTAAATGTTAAAAATAAAATTGGCGCGTTCTATAGTCTGTGGTTTGTTTATACTCTATAGTTACTTACTTCCTTTTGATGACTTTGTTAAACTATTTGTTCCTATTGTAATCTCTGTTAAATAAAAACAATAAAACTTTTACAAGTAAATTATTATTCCATCCAATAGCGCAACGTTATATTTGCGTTATATTTGGTGTGCCTAAACAATAACGAATATTATAAATAAAATAAATGCTATTTGTAACCGATTTTGCATTCGATAAAATGCTGTCATGTTGGTATCTCAAAGGGTTTTATTGATGGCCGGAAATGTTGTCTGCCTATTTAATTCTATCAATTCAATCTAAAAACAACTTTATTGCACATCCAGTAATGCTATTAATAAATTATGCTGTCTTATTTTTTCATGGTAAATTAGTCAAAGCATTTTGTTTTTTAATAATATCTTAAAACTAAGTCAAACATAAAATTGATTGACCGAATTTATTTGCTATATAATATTGTAGAGTTAAGATTACTAAGACATTTAAAGCAGAAGTTGTATTCAAATCATATGTTTGTCAACATTTAACGTACCTTTCCTCTAGTATATTTCCTGTTCTCTCGATACCATGTGATCTGGGCTGGTGGTCTACTGCCATGTGTGATGCAGACCAGTGTAACTTCAGAATCCGCTGATAGTTGGCCAGGCTTCTCTATTATTGATACTGATGTTGGTCGCACTAGGGATAAGTGAACGATTACCGAAGTTCTTATGCTGAGTTCGTCGAATTTCAGAAATTTAGCAACGGCATCAAGGATCAAATAACAGTCGTATAGAGTGCAGAATTGAATTTGTTCTAAACTAAAACTTTTAATTGTATGAAAGTTTCAAAGCTTAAATTCTACTCGTTCCAAGTTGAATAGGAAACTTAAAAATTCACCATTACTGAAACCATAAATCTTAGTAAATATCAGAAATTATTAGAGCATATGTTTTCCACATAACGATTCTGTAGTTGATTAAAGGGCCTAGGACTAATGATAGACAGTCTACTTCTAATTAATTTACGATATTTGTTTTGAAATAAGTGTTGTTCGCAATAGTCAGTTTGTATGATGAATTGCTATTTTAAAAGAGTATCAAGACTTTTTTACGCCGGCTTTTTCTTTCGGTCTAAGCCCTCTGTCTTCTTTACCGATAAGTAGGGATGTCTACCGATTCAAATTTAATGACGTGGAATAAGTGATACCTGTATCTTATATTCCATACTAAACATATTTTATTTTATTATTAATTTTTTGACAACGTATTAAGCTAATGTTAATTGTGTCTGCCTCAAATATTACAGTCTTGTTACATAATGCAAGATTTCACACCTTCATTACATGTTTCTGCATAAGCTCTATTTCAAATACTTTACACATATTTTTAAAATAGTATTGCTAAACCGTATCTATAGAGATCCTTAATACATAAAGCGCTCTTTTCTCGGATCCGAGTGGAGCGGGGTCATAGTAGCGGTGTCGGATCCGTTCGTGCGCCACTTATTTTTTTAAACCATTACCATCGCTAGCTCTCGGATCCGAATATTCGGCACCCAATGTCTTGTATGCCGACCACTCGGATCCGAAAAATGTTTTTTAATAAAAATCTTAATATATCTTAACATATTTTCAAACATTTATATTTACTAAATCAAAATTCGCCATGTTTTTTTTTGGTTTCCAGCTATTTATTTTTGCTTTGTATCCATTGTTTAAGCATTCAATGTGTAAATACGGAAACTTACAATTCATTTCCACCCTAGCGGTGCGTTCGTGTGGACTCAACAGCGCTGTGTTCGTCGCCTGACATCTCACTGTGCTATTCAGCCAACTTCTTTCCGCGCCACTTACGCTGATTTTACTGATGATAACTTTGCCATCATTTTTCAGGATGATGTGGTCAGCAACGGGTGTGTTATTGATGAGCCAGGACAGTGTTGGTTGAGGACGGCCTAAAGATTGGAACACTAAGATTAATGCCATCAAAACCTAACTTAAAATAACAAATCTCGAATACTCTTATATCAAGTCGGTTAATATATTCAGTCCTTACTTAAGGGTTCAACCGTCTTAAGTTATTACGTAATTAGCTACCCTAGCAACATCTTATTCTGACCATATCAATAATACAAATCTTTTATATTGTAAGAAATACTTGACCGTCGTAAGGGTACAATTTATCTCACAAGTAATACATATTACATGAAATTAGTGTGTTTAGTGCGATGGTCAAGTCATTACAAGGCGTCCCAAAGATATAGGACTTTTTGGTAGTATAGTTTGGAGTTTATGGATTTATATAGTAGTATAGTTTCATGAATTTGATTAAAATTATTAATTTTAAGTTGTTCATTTCTTTTAAAATAACTAACTCAAGAAAAGTTATTAGTTTTTGGCCATTCTTTCGGTTAGCATCGTAAAAGTAGGGGTGTTTTTTTTTTCATTTAAGACGGTTCGATGCCTAGATGAGGCAAGTAATTTTTAGAAAGTCTTTGAATGCAGAATTACTAACTTTTAAAAATAACATAAAGTCTTCTTTCAGTAAAATAGCCTATCTACGACATTTAAGGTACTTTCGCTGCATGTCCCCTAACCTTGGGACGCCTTGTACATATATGTATATAGTATACGGGGTCAAAAGTGCCCTGAACTGCTTCGAGAAAAGTATGGTACCGCTGTGTCCGTATCATGACCGTGTGTTGTTGACGTTCATAAGTGAACATTATGTTACCTATATGAATAAATTGTGTCGCTTTTTTGGTCGACTTGGTGGCCACACTTCCGTTCTCCCAGTTAGCCTTGCTGAGTTTATTTTACATATTCAGGAACCTATTACCTAGAACAACAACTATTTTTGTACCCATTTGTGTGTTTGTTGGACACATTAGGGTATGAATCAATTGAACTACGGAGAGAGTAATGGATTATACTTTCCACTAATTTTTTAGGGGTAGAACAGACTGTGCATTTTGTCACATTAGCACAACCGTGATTCGAACTACGACTTCTGGGTTGAGTGGCACACGCCACAAGGGCAACTATGCTACAAAATTACAATCATTTCATTACTTTACGATCTGGGCATATACTTGGGCTTACGATTTTATGCAAAAATCCGAAAGCTTACGAACAGAAGCTTAAGAATTTATACAACTTGCAATACTTAAGCAGGTTTATAATACTCCAAAAATCTATCAAAAGGTAAATTTGAATTTGGAACTTTAATGTTCTGAATTCAAAACTCCATGGCTCTTTATTGAACGATATGAAGAAACCTAAAACAATTTGCTACTAGATAGAATACAAACCAATAAAAATACACAATATTTATTTCATAGAAGCCGTAAATATTTTGTCCTTATTACTAAAGTAATATGAACAAAGTAAGGCTAGAGAACTCCTAGCCATAAAGAATAAATGTATACTCTATAAGTTACCGAAGACGTACAAAGGATTCACCTGAATTCAAATCAATAATTCCATCAGCGATATCTTGAAAGTGTTCAAATAAAGTAGGAAAGTACTGAACGTGCTGCGTGAAGGTCTTCAGTTAAAAGTTGGGCACTTCTCATAACGAGACGTTATATTGCATCGGCACCGAATTTTAACTTTACCTCGATATTTTCAAAGTAAGAGAATAATGCTTTATTATTTATTTTAATGACCATATTAAAACATTACTCTTAATATGCCTACTTTACATTTTCCGATAGGTTTTATTTTGTGATTATAAAAACTATATACAGTCAAAATCTGTTATAATGTCATCGAAGGGTATTCTTATATAATATATGGTCGTAAAAACCGATAGTCCTAACAGCCGATGACATTGTCAATCAATACCTAAAACAAAAGAATTCGACCGGGATCTTTGGTTTTGGTCAATATAAGCGGAATGTTCTACACGATGTCGTCGTAAACGGTTTTGACTGACTACTAAATAACTTAATTGTTATTATTATACTAATTTCTGGTTTGATGCAGTGATTTTCACTGTAAAAAATCCAATTTTTTACAGTTTTAATCACGCTTACACATAAATATATTTAACCAGTTTCAACGCGTATATTTTACCTTTCTTTATTTTAAATCAGATTTAAATGATATATCGGATTGTTTTATCTTTTACAAAAGAATTGAATTGATTTAAGAATTTAATCTTAATATTTTCCAAAATATTTTTCGAAATTTTTAATGTTTCTTTATCATTTCTTAGATATATTTTGAGTACTAAAAATATATATTATATATTTATATACGACACACTAAATTATAAAACATAAAATATATTAATATTTCAGGTTAAATTACTAGAAGGTTACACATCTAAAAACATATATTTAATTCGACAAATGTCAGAACATTTTTTTATAAAAATATTTAGGAACCGAATGAAACTCATGAAAACAAAAAGATAAGAACAATCTTTCCTGAGCCTTGGACAATGGTGGGAATAACACAACCTTGAAACGAGATTTCTTTAAGCCTTTTGTTGGAAAAATCTTGCCGAACTCCATTGAGATATCATCAAAAGAAATAAGCTTAGCATAACGTTGGACCTCTAGTCTTAGAGATGATTATTCGTGTTGTTTAAATATAAAAATTATTTATAGTATTATAGAATCTCCCATGAATATTATTTTTTTCACTATAATTTTGTTACTATACAAAATCCAAAAAGGCAGTAAAGATGCATGTTAGAGTGAACACAGTTGACTTTAATTGACCCGGCTAATGGCGATGTATGTCTCGCTCGTATATATACATATTAATATTAAGTTTCTCATATAAATGAAATAATTTTTTTTTTGTAATGAGAAATAAGTTCTTTATAAAATAAACAATACCATAAAAAACTTTTACAAATTAGTTACCTAAATAAAATGTACCTAAGTAAAAGGTAGACAGTCTGTTAAAGTCTTTAGTTAACACAATTTATTTTTCATGTAGAAGAACGTAAAATTATATAAGTCAATAGCAATAAAAATAAATTTTTTATTTAAGCTTTTTTTTTTAATTTTCATTTTTTATAACATCGCTTAAAGAAGCAAATCAACTTGGCAACGACAATGATGCACTGAAGGTAATATTCAAGTATAATATTTCCGAACCAATTCGTCTTAGGGTCTCACTCGCGAGACCTCTAGCATTGAAAGTTCTATGGCGGTATCGCTTTACATCATGTGAGGCTCCTGCCCGTTTGCCACCTGTTCTATTAAAAAAAGTAAACTTTTTCAAGTCAAAAATATATTGGGTCTGAACGCTAAGTCTTAACATAAGACATTTCAGTGGCTGTTATGACAGTCATTGTTGCTTATAAAGTCGACCGAAGCAGAAATGTGTCCAGTCCACGCTCCATTGGATAGATGCGGGACTTTTTTTTATTTTTATTTTTATTCTTTATTGATAAAGTTTGCCAACGCTCAGCACACTGAAACAATAGTAAAGACAAACACAAAATACAATTTTTAATGTGGCGAGCACTTACAGGCAAACATGACATTCATTTGAAGCACATACAAATATCAATCGAAACAATTATTAAACAAAACAAACATTTCAAAAAAGAAACAATTACAAAAAACTAAACAAAAATCGATTTTAAAGTGTGAGGGAAGCAACTATGGATATCCACATATATATGGATAGCTTATACAGATATTGTAAGACAATTGTCATAAATCAATCGACCCGTTTTATCCTGATTAGCAGACATCGAAATTTAACCGGTTAACCGGTAACTCTCAGTCTATAACGGATATTTACGCCACCTCGTTAAATTTTACACCGACGTCAGCGGTTTGCGGTCCCCTAACGAAACATACGGAATTACTTATTATTGCCACAATCTAAAATATTCCGAATGAGGTTTTCAGATTTAATTAAAATATTTGACATACGCTGATTAGTTATAATATACGTTTGACGGTACGTTAAAAAATACTATTGGATATTAAACCTATTTTACTCAAAATATTTGTTACGGAAAGAGAATGTATTAGTTAATTTATATTTTTCTGTATTGGCCCAGGGTGCCGTTAATATATTAATCAAAACTGTAACTGTAACTTAACCTAACCCAGCTAAATCTCTTTAGCTTTTAATCGCTTATTCCACATATCTCTTATAGATTTTGAACTTTACTACGTTTTAATCAGATCAGAGTTTTTAACCAGTTCTTCAAAAACTGCACCACCTCCAACACGAGTGGAACTAGAGAACGGGTCTTGAACGATCTCGATATTTTCTCAGACCGCCCATCCGATTACAGGGGATTTTGTTATCACGTTGTTGGATTTTTTGTAATTTATAATTTAATTTGTAATTTAATGTCTCTTGATTTGTAATGTTTGTCTGTGAAGACTTATTGATTGTACGAATTAGTGTTTTATAATCATTATGTTTGTGTTTGCCGTCCGCACCTATTCTCGAGGTCACACATAGACTGCAAAATTTGTAAGTTCTTCAAACTCAAATCAAATAGCTTTTATAAACATGGAAAATGGTTTATACTATAACATTTTACTGCTATGATATGACTTAAATAACATATCTAATTATGTGGGTCTTTTCATTAAAATTCCTGGTTTTGAATCTTCAGAGACATATCTTTTATTCATCACAGGAAAAAACTCATAACGCAAGTCCGAAGCCGAGCGACAAAATATTTCTCATCTCGAATTTAAAGTTCCGAACTATGTACAAAGTTTTCAAGCACTCAATTCAGTTTGTTTTTTTTTCTACTAATATCGTAGTGTAAATTAAAAAATAAATTCTGTGTAACCTAATCCCAAGAATAAAAAGAGGAAATATTTGTATTATGATTATAACGAATAAAATCAGAGATTGGGCCAACTTTAAAGATATATATAAAAAAATCTCTGAGTACAGAAGTCTAGAACATCCATTCGTGCACAAGCCGCCGGAACGTGAATGGCTTAATTACTTACTAAAACATATAATTATTCATTACAATTATTAACCGTCATTCCACAACTGAACGTTTTAAAAGGCCGGTTTAGCTGTGCACCACCATTAATTGGAATCAGCTGTCCACCGATGTATTGCCGAACCAATTCTACTTAGGGTCCTTCAAGGAGAGCACTCAAATTTATAAAAGGCCGGCAACACACTTACGAGTGCTCTGGAAATGTCAGTGTCTAGGTCTATAATCACATACTATCAAATGATTCATCTGCCCATTTGTGTCGGTTCTATAAAAACATATAAAATGTATGTTTTGATGATTTTTATTGATTTTTGTAGAGGTTATACGTAGAATATCGGCAATATTTCACGAATTAAAAAGGGTCCAGCACCGTTCCCTATAATAACTATAAAATATAAGAAGGCATTCTAAGATTGCAACATCACTGACAGAGCTACATTGAAATTGTATACAAAAGTTGACAGATGTCAGTATGCTACCGTTATTGGAAGACCAGCCATGCTACGTCGTAGCAGTCATGGTCTACGGGAATGATCCCTGAACGCCGACTATACGTTTACTTTAATTTCTGCTTTTCCTAGTATGTGTAAGTTAGCTTAAAAAGTTTCCCTCGAAATTATTCCTATAATTTGGCAGACCTATCTCCGAAGTTCTACAATAAGTTATTTCTTATATTCCTGCCTTTATTAAATCAAATATGTATAGTTGTAAAATTAATAATGTATGGGTTATTAAGTATAAATAATACTGTGTGCTTTTTTGTGGACGTACAATTAGTATTTATTGTTATTTTTGTTTGATTCTAGATGTAAGATTTTATTGTTAGCACCAGGAAGACCGAGCCTTGCTCGGGATTTTTTTTTTATAAGTTGTGTTTTTGGGAAATTATATTTAAGTATGAATTACATACTAATAAAATGATGAAATTTGAATATAATTATTGAATAAAGATAATTATATTCATATTTAAGTTTTTATTTGACTGACATCTTTAAACGAGCAATTCTATGTTTAAGTTGATAAAACACGAATAAAATGACATTTTATAGAAATGATTCCTAGCTAGATCGATTTATCGCCCCCGAAACCCCCCGTAAACTAAATTTCATGAAAATCGTTGGAGCCGATTCTGAGATTCCAATTATATATATATACAAGAATTGCTCGTAATATATATACCAAACAGCAATACATAAATTGCAAGTTATTGTAGAATGAAAGGAGTGTCAGACTACAGAGTTGTCATTTAGTTGGGTCCGCGATTAGGTGCGTAATACTTCATATTTGAGTGATACAATAATAAATTCATTGTAATCCTAATGAATACGTCATCTATAGCTTGAACAAGCTGAAAGATACAGCTGTAATAAATTCCCTGTCTTACCTGTTATTTTTCATAGAAATTGAGATTTCCCTCCATCAATGTTTACGTAAACATTATTTTGGCAAATCAACGCGGATAAGGTTGAAATTCGCTTGAAGCCTTTTGATAAATGCCCGGCGTTGTAACAGAAGTGCCATTTGTAACGTTAATAGTTTGTTTCTACCTATTTCCGCTTCTATTTCAACTTCAAGTGTACCTATTGTCCTGTCTGTTTGAGCGATATCATATTCTTCGCATCTTTGTTATGAATGTGATTCACGACTTTGTGTGTACACGGTAAAGTTATGATTCCTTTGAAGTATTTCTTCTGTTTGATTGATGTTATTGTTTCTTTAGGATTATGAATTTGGGGAAAAGAAAGAGGAAATGGAGTGTAAAATTATTTTAATGTTCCCCAGCCTAATGTAATGATAATAACTTTGACGATCGTTCCGTCTCTGTTGTAAAGAAATTTATTATTCGAGAATGTTTTTATCATGCTTAAGATAAATAACATTTACATTATTTAAGACGTAAAATATCTATGATAATATGGTAAATGCTGACTGTGGGCTACGTATGAATAGACAAGAATTATTAATGTGGTTTACCAAATCGCTCCCAACTTCGTATGTTCGAATCCTGTACCAACAATAGATTTTTGATTTATCTCAACGCAATCAACAGTTGTTCATATTTGATAAAAGATAACTTCACCGTATAATCAAATCAAATCAAATCAAAAATCATTTATTCATATAGGTAACATAATGTACACTAAATAAAAAAAAAAGAAATATACATCAAATGATTCTAATTTTACATTTACTGCCAGTTCTCAAATCAAGGGCGTAGAACGGAGATAATATAATGTTTATACTTCGTAAACCTGATGTTTTTATATGAGAGAGGGCAAACCAGCAGGCGGGTGAACACTTAAAATAAAACGCAAACCGCCGCGCATTGCCTGGAGATTTACAGCTGTACTACATAATGTACGTAATAGGTACACAGTTTGTCTATATAAGAAAAATGTGCATAAAACAGATAAAGTCTAGGCCAAAGACTTATACTGGGCTCATGCACCAGTAAATTATTGGTATTGACTTCAGAAGAAGTTTTGCTACTTACCACCTCTAAGTTCGCAGAGTAATGTAAAGTTACCACCCTCTTCTAAGGGCCCAACGACACCTGCCAGATCGCGTCCGGCTTCGTCGTATAGCAGCAACTGATGTGGTGGTACTTGGAATGTAAGAAAACTAATATAAACTATTTCATTACGTTATTTACTTCGTTGTTTCAGCGAGACCTGTATCGTATTGTATCTAAATGGGCGTTAAAGTTAAAATTATAAATCGTATAATAATAATAGCAGCTAACCTAATTTTGTAATGTTTTAGTTTTTGCTTTGTTTTATCTTATTTTGATTATATATATTTTTTTTTCTGTGTATAAGCTTCATTAAATCAAAATGTTGTATGCGCCTATAATTGGGGTAGCACTAGGCTTGTGTTTGTGTTTGTGTTACATGCATGTATCAGTGTCTACTTTGTTGGTGCATCAAATTAATAAATAAATAAATAATTACAAGATTTGTCATTGAAGACAATTGAAAATATGAGAGATAGACATCGTGAGGAAACATGGCGACTCAAACCCAAATGACATGTGTCAGACACAAAAAGCACTAATCATCTACGTGTAATTGGGGTTCAATTTGTGGCCAAGAACTATAAATATATAGGGTTGTAGGATTGGATTATAATTTACTAATAGCTTGTGTAAATAATAACAGGCTGATCTTATCAATTATCAATAAAACAAACATTGAAATGGATACACCCATTACTAAAAGACTTCAAAAATTATCCTCTATTCCAATTGTGATCTTTTTATATCAAATGAGACTTAAGTATAAACATACACTATAATTCATAAAATAGTATTTAAATTATCTATTTTCTTACGCCTATTTGTAAAAAACTAATTTTGTCATATTATTTAATTGTAAAAAATTTCTTTATAAAATACATGGAAAATAAACTTACCGATAACATTGAGTCGTATCTGAAAATTTCTTGTAGGCGAGTTTTTAAAATCGACCCTACACCTGTAAATGCCCTCATCATCTAGCTGAACAGCCTCCACGGTTAGAGATGAAGGCCTGGACATCGTCACGAAGTAGGCTCGCTTCCCGAAGGCCAGTGGGTCACTCCAATGTAAGGCTTTGTTGAAGCTGCGTCCACGCACATCAAAACTACGAAAAACAAATGTATCTATATATTGTTTTTATCTTATGGGATATAACATTTGTGATTGTCTAGAAGAAATCACTCGAAAGTGGCAAGGCCGCCAGTTGCCCCCTTTTCATTTAATTTTGTTCAATTTTTATATTGTAATCTAACGAAGTGTTAATAAATAAATAAACTTGAGAATAGAGAAATCCAGAATTTAGTCTTACGCTTATCTTAAAAAAGGATTAGCGTCTTAAAACAGGTGGTTGTTGGGGCAAAGAATGCGTATCTTCGGGACAATTTATTTAAAAATTTTATTATAAATAAATAAGTTTTAAATTCGCGATCATATATGCCACAAAACTATGTTTGAAGTTTAACATTTAAAAAAGAATTAAATACAGGGACAATTTATTTATACCATCTCAAATAATAATTCTATAATATTAGTCCAAATTAAAAGTATATTAAGAAGATTCTGTGAAACCTCGCCCGCTCAATAAACCTTCGAAAGACACGCTAATCAAAGTTTCTCGTTGAAAAGCTTCAAAGGTTTTTTTCTACGATTTACAGGCGACTAGCAACAGAAGCTTATTTCCAAGCTGAAAGAACAGCTTATCTAATGCCCCGTTTATCAGACGCTAGTGCACACGTCGTTACGGCAAACACCAGGGTCGGACTTTGTTTATTTGCCATTGGAGCCTAATAATTACGAATATTTAGTTGAAATTATTTTAACAAAGTCTTTTACTTTTTAAGACCCCTTCATCACCCAATACAAGGCAAATCCAATTATTCGAAATTCCTCGTTCTAAGACCAACTATTTACGAAACTCGGTTATGTATCGTATACCTAAAGATTACAACATAAATTACCAGCAAATCGATATATTTAATGTGACTAAAAAATTCTTTAAAAAATATTTAAAAAACTCAGGTAACTTTTACCAATAATGGCTTTGTTTGTTCTTTCATGTTGAATATATGTTTTGATCTACCAATCAATCAATTTTATAACTGTGCTTTATGTTTCTGTTTATATGTGTATTCCGTTTTGGCTTTTGTGTGTAATGTAATTGTTTGGATATTGTTTAATGATTAGCTGTAGGAATACTTAAATAAATAAAATAAAATAAAAATAAGATCTGAATGCTGATTACCAAAAAAACGGAGGAACCTCTCATATATCTAATTCTGGGGAAGTTTTTTTAAAGTAAACTTTCTGTTTGAGCATCAAATTGTAATTTAATTATATAATTAAAAATAAATTCGTTGTTATTTTATGTAGAGAGCTTGAATTATGTTATGTAGAAAATTGAGTAAACTGCCACCATCAAACGTTAATTTTAAGTTTAAATACAGCTCCTGGCGAAGTATTTTTTTTAAAATTAATTTAATGTTTATTATGGTGTAAATCCTTTTAGTAAATTAGGTTAGTAAATATGGTACTGTTGGTAAATTAATGATTAGTTTTAAATACGGCGAGATCGTAATGTTAAATTATTATTTTTAATACTCTGTGAGGCCAGTTATAGGGCCCACTAGATTTAAATCCGTGACCGTATCACAGCACACTCCCATATTGAAGCCGATTTGCGATAATCCCACACGTTAATATCCGAATCGGAATGGAAGCACAAATGTGGAGTTCGCTCGTTAGATTATTGTGAAATTACCTGCGATGGTTTTGAGTTTAGTTCGATATTCAAAATGGTGAAAACAAGTGATAGCTCGTAAAATACAGATCAATTAAAACCAAAGAAAAGATTCAAAACAAAAGAAATAAGTTTTTGAAGTATTTATTGTTTAAATGTATACATAAATACATAACCAATAATTAATAATTTATTTTCAGGAAATTCTTCTAAAATAAAATTAAAGTTCTACAATACATATGTTAACATATTTTTATTATACTTATAATATAAAAATATAACATATCTTCCATGGAAGCAGTGGTTACAGTAAAGTTTATTGTAAAGAAATATTTACACAGTATTTTTATTTAAGATCGTGTTAATTAAATATGCTAGTTTGATTAGTATGCTAGTTTTATACTGCCTTCCTGTAATTTCTTTTGCTAAATGTCAGACACAGAACTTAAAAAACACTACTTGATTTCAATATTACCACAGTCATGCGTTCTAACCGTTATTTTAAACTAATGCACTTTTGTATTCATATGTACAGAAATATGAGCAGCGTAAGGAAACGGTTAGCTAATACCAAAATGACTCAATGTTAATCACCTACTTTGCCTTCTAGAAGTAGACTAAAATAGATCAACAGCAGTTAATGCCAGTATTCACGTAAAAGACTTGGGTGTTACTATCAGTTATGATTTGAAATAGGAATGTCATATTTATTATAAAAAAGCTAATTCCATGCTCTATTTAGTAAGAAATCATTCAAATGCCTTTCACCAAGAACGTTTTTGAAAATATATAAATGTTACGTTAGACCACTTTTAGAGCTTTTGGATCCTTATTTCGTATGGAATATTAGTATGCTTGAAAGGGTTTAAAGAAAAGCCACGAAAATGATCAGGTCGGTCAGGAATAAATCTTATTATAAGCGTCTGAAGCATTTGACTGATTTAGGAAGTAGGTGGTTAAGAGGAAATCTTTTTGAAACCTATAAAATGCTCACCTGGCCACTATAATGTTCCAGGAATTAAATAGAAACAAAGACTCTTCGTTTTAAGTGAAAATACACAGTTGATAGTTCTGTAAAACTTAAGACAACTCAACATAACACAAATTCCCTAAAGAACTTTATCTCAAAGCAGGTAGTAGCCGATTGGAATTGGCTACCGGTAAGGGTAATCAGTGCACCAACTCTTTTATAAATAGATTGGATATTTTCTCCAAATCTCAAAATACGCGCGCATCAGCTTATAAAGCTGCTAGTGTGTTTAAATACATAATAATAATAATAAATGTGTCTGTTCCATAAGTTCTTATCCTAATTTGGATAAACATCTTCAGCTGGTATTTTGGCAGTACTAAAAGGGATTAGTTTACGTCAGCTATCAAGAAATAACGTCAGTACAACTAAACTAAGTACGAGGGAGCGAAGTAATTCGTCTTGCAAGCTCCTCTCATTAAGTGTGATAAAACGGTCTAGAATCTAGGCTATATGTGCACATAATTACAGTACCTATGCGATTAGCTTAGCTGGCGCTAAAGTGCACGCTTAGGCGTTAAATTACTTACCATTTGTTTGCGATAATCGATGTATTTATTTACGTTTGGGGATGTTGAGATTTTAAACGAATCAACATTTTAGTGGAATTAAATTAAAAAAAATATATTAATATATCGTTTACCTCTCGCATTTTAAATTTGCACTGATAATTTTTGTTATAAAATTGATTTATAAATGCGGTGAAATTGTTTGTCTTAACTGGAAGCAGCAACAACCCGACAAACCTGTGAATTAAACCTTTCGAGATACTAAAACTAGTCTGGTGAATATTAGTGCAAGTGCGGACACACGAACATAGTGTCAAAACATTGTAGAACACTAAGACTGTTGATGAACATTACCTAAGCTTAAGCGCTTTAATAGTATTGTAGAAAATTAAGTCAACATTAGCCATAATTATTGAATTGTAATTTCATGCTAGATTCGTTGTGTCGCACTTTCATGAATTTTATTGTAAGAAAAAAAACAATGGTTTATCGTTTTTACAAATCAGAAGAAAATGAGGTTTTAAACTGATACTTATGAATAAAAATTTTATTTCAATTTACATTTATTACGTTACATTTATTTATACGCATAAATACAATTATATCAATGTTTTAACGAACGAACGCTGCCGAATGCGGAGGCCGATTATGCCTTTTTGTCGCTCGTTCCGTGCTCTCCAAGCCTTAAATGGAACGCCTCAGAGCGAGGTAACGCTGCTTGAGTCATGTTTTTTCGTATGTGCTGGCTCCATCGCATTTTAAGACGTTGTCACGTCAAAAAAAAATTGTAAAGGCATGGCACAATGTTGCATAACAAAAATATTTTAAATTAAAAATAACCTATTACGCACTTGTTCTGACCACTGCTAGTAAATTGCAGTTGAGAGTCATTAAAATGCGTAAGAATATAATTTTTTTTGCCAAACACAGATTAACAATTGAAAATCTAGGGGTTGTTATCTAACAAAGCCAAATCGTCCTCCTATTAGCTTTTACCCTTTAGAAACCTAAATCTATACAGTCGTATAATTGCAATTATTGCATCACAAAAGTCGAGTGGTTCAAGTCGAATGAATAATTGACTGAAAACAAACAGAAAATGTTCTAGCTCCTGAATGCCGCTATTTGCGAAACGCTTCATTACACGGCTCTAGCGATACACGTCTTATGTTACTGATAGTGTGAATATATAGGTGTTTAGTGGAATTCCTAAAAACAAAAATGTAGACTATATATATCAATTTATAAATGAAAAAGACTCTGAACATGATTCATACGAATGAATTTGTGTAGAAATGTGGTTTTCAAAAAATTTGTCTTATATATTTCCTAACAATTATCTATAGATACTGCTGTTGCGTTAAGACACTTAGATACGAATCATAAAAAATATGTATTAACAAAATTCAAATATGCCATGATACAAGTATATATCTACTTAAAACACTTAGACAATATAACAAAATGACAACAGATTACATAGATAAACGATCTACTCGTATATGAAACAGAAAACATAATAAGTACATTAATAGACAAAAATAAAAAAAATAAAAGAACTGAAATGTAACGTTAAACAAATACTAATAATACTTAATAGTTCCAAGAAAAATCTAAATGTTGACTGCTAAACAAAATCAAGTTTTGCCGCCTCTTCAAATATTTCCGCACATCCGCTTTGGTATACTGGAAAATATCAACATAGCATAGCCATTAGCCATAGCAATTTATAAAACTAGAAAAATTGCAAATTATGTAGGTAATGCGTTTGTATAGTAATTTAATTTTACTTATGTCACAGAATTAACGTTATTAAGGTTATTCGATTAATTACATCATAATCTACATCGTAATAATAATACCTTAAAATGTATAATAATAATAAACGAGGTACCGCGCAAAATATTCAAAAGTAGCTATTCGAATAAACATCTAGATTTCGATTCTAACCACAACATTTCTAGCGACACAACTGAGCATAAACATATATAGTTAAAACAGTTGGTTTCTAAACCGCGGATTAAACGTCATATATTAATTAAAAGGGTATAAAGTTAGTAGCTTTTTGGCTGCAGCTTCATACTTTGCTGCCAACTGTGTTCATTACTAAATTAAATCTGTTTAATTTAATAAGTTTATTTGTCATATTTTAGTATCCAAGTTAGATTACAAATGAAAGTAAAATACTTTTAAGCTCTTTAAACCGAGTGCAAGTGTGGTCGAATTTAATTTACAAAGGATTTTGTGTAATTTTGCTAAATATACTTAGACTATTTTCGTGTGGAATCCAGCACGGGCACAGAATAAGTAATAGTACTGTTGCACGCTTGCGGCAAGCACATGCATTATGCATAGTCTAGTTTTAAGTGAATTGAAAAATATTATAAGGTATAATATGAATTAAAAATGGTATTTTGGCGATGGGTAAGAAGTGTTGCAACACGAATCATATGTATTTTAAATTGCCGACTTATAAAATACTGGAATTAACAATCTCATCTATCGAATATATTTAATGCACCAAGTTGGAACAAGCGGCGCACTTACGTGCCTTGTTATTCTGTGAGTGTTCAGAGCGACGGTATCACTTAACTTCAGGTATGCGCGCCATACTGCTCTTGCGCCTGTTCTATAAAAAAGTGCGTACGTACAAAGCACACATGTCAGAACTGAGGCTTCTTTGTACATTAAGGTAAAAGTCCCAATAGATTATCATGTTCCAGTATACGATCACTATGTAATTGTATATCTATATTCAGACTGATTACACACTGTATACGTGCTAATTATGATAGAAATAATGTTTAAAGAACTTTATTTCTCATTACAAAACAGAAATATTGTATTTACATGAGAAACTTAAAATTAATATGTATATATCTCGTATATCATATTATCGAGATACACGTCGCCATTAGCCGTCACAATTTTAGTCAACTATGTTCGTTCTAACATGCATCTTTACTGCCTTTTTGAATTTGTCAAACACTCCAATATTGCGAATTTGAGATGGTAATTGATTAAATAATTGCACACCCTCATACCTAATAGATTTCTTCAAATAATTTGTACGCGGCTTCGGCAAGACAAGTAAACTGGCTCGACGAGTATTGCGTGTCGTTGTGTATTTGATTTTTTTAAACGACAAGCAACTATGGATAGAGTTATTTAAATTTTTTTTATCAAGATACAGGTGCTATATACATTAGTTGTTTAAGTGTCATAATTTTGGTTTCTTGGTAGATTTTATTAGCCGGTGTTAAAAAATTGTATCTAAATAATGATTTTATTAATTCATTTTGTAGTGTTTGTAAGTTAGAAATTATGTTTTTACATGCCGTACCCCATATTTCAATTAGATATGTGAAATGTGGCTTGACTAAACAATTATAAATTAAATGACGTACGGATTGAGGAATACATTTTGATATTGACCAAAATCTAATAAAATAAATAAATAATAAATCTGCGTTTACGGCACAAGAAGTTATGTGACAGAATTGTCATGTAATATGTAACTACTTAACGAATACATCAACCAATAGTGTGTATTTTTCTCGATCTCCCTTTCTCACTCTCTCTCAATCGGTCACATCACTCTTTCCCTTTTCTTCCATAAAAACGGTGCAGATCTGACATTTCATCCGTAAAATTTTCCGCTTGCGCCTAAAGAAGTTTCACTTCAAAAACGTATTTTAAATCTCGAACTACTATATATTTTGAAATATGTTATGTATAGCCCGATACTGATACTATCAGTAGTTCATTGTTATCAAATTGTGCATATTCGTGGTAATGTAGACTGTGGGTCACTTTAGTATATTTTACGTAAAATTTAGATATTTGCCGCGTAGCATCGCTGCCACACTTTGTAATTACATTAAAATTTTTATATTTCGGTGGCCAGCAACATTATTAACATAATTTTTACTAAGGTCACTGTTTGTTAAAATGAGTTGTGAAATATCTCGATGTACAACGTCATACGTAATTTTAATTCAGCTATCACTGATTTTAAATTATTTTTGAACTTTTTATTATAATTTTAAGAATTATATATTTAGCAAACATTAAAATGAATAAAAAATACTTTTATTTGAAACCTAAAATCACTACATAGTATAAAACAAAGTCGCTTTCTCTGTCCCTATGTCCCTTTGTATGCTTAAATCTTTGAAACTACGCAACGGATTTTGATGCGGTTTTTTAATAGATAGAATGATTCAAGAGGAAGGTTTATATGTATAATAACATCCATTAAATAGTGGAGAAGTACTGTTATTTTTGAGGTTTCTAATGTGATGTCGTAAATAATTACATTTTTTCCGCTTACATTGCAAACGCAGGCTGAACCCTACGAGTTTTATCAAAATAATGTACTAAGTATTAGTAGTATATATGTCTATCTCTTATGGATAACTCACTATAACTTTTTTTTGTCATTTACTTTTTACGACAAATAATGGCTAATTTTCGAAGCGATTTTAACCAATACAGCATTATCCTTAACCAATTAAATACCTTGAATACATTGTTCATTTAAAATAGATCTATACAGCCCATTACAGCTTATTTAACAGCGATCGAACGCGTATATTATCGGAGTTTTCCAGCGACGGACATAACAATACATGATAAAAACCTGCTTTTCATCAGCATTGCACCCGTGCGAAGCTGGGGCGGGTCACTAGTAAATTAATAAAACAATAACTAGCTTTAAAATATAATAACTAAAGAATGAAAAATCTATTTTTTTTATGCATAGCTGTTATGTTTGTTATGTCAAATTCAAAGTCAAAATCATTTATTTATGTAGGGAACATAATGTACACTTATGAACGTCAAAAAAGAGCCATACATTAAATGCTTCAAATTTTACATTTACTGCCAGTTCTCAAATCGCCAAGTGTTTTCTTTTTTATGTCTTAATGTCCACAGAGTATTGAACTATTACATCAGTACTAACGTCTAAATGTCCACAAATTATATCAAACTGACCATTGACTTACCGCTTAGTCAAATATCTATGTAATGTATGAAAATAATGAGTAGCTTACAATACTGATTATACAATTTTGCGTCAAACGTAAACGTAGACAGGAAACGACAAAAGCTTTAGCAATGAATGAAGGAATACAAAGTGTTATCGCGTAGTCAGTACCATTCCTTAGAGCGCCTTCAGTCTTCTCAACAAACGATGTAACGCTTCGCTAGCAAACGAATTCTGAGTGGTACAAGTTATAAGCGAATACATCCATAGCCATGTGAATGAAAAATCTAGTGTAGTGAATATATGTGTCGTGCAAGTGCATTCTGTATATCGTGCATTAGGTATCTCGGACACACGAACATTGTGTTAAAAAATATAGACCATTGAGACTGTTAATAAAAATAACCTAACCTTAGTTTAAGCTATTTATTTGTATTGTAGAAAGTTTAATTAACATAATATTACTTATTAGCCATAATTATTGTATAGGCTAGATTGTAATTCAAGTAAAGTTGTTACTAGTTTATGAACTTGATAGCAGGAAAAAAATGTTAATAATTCTGTTGACATAGCTTTCAACTGTCCGATGTCCAACTGATTCCACATAATCATCATCATTCCAGTAATACCTAACTTTGTTTATTCGCTTTAGCTGTATTCAGTATATTGCGTAAATTAACATTATGCATATAATATTTAATTAAATATCCACAAATCTGTCCCATTGCAGCATTTTAAAACAATCTATCTGTGTTCATCACAACGTAAACACAATTTGAAATCGCTGAATAGTCATTTGCAAAAGAATAGAGCAGAGTATAGAATAGTTTAAAACACTACGTATTAATATGTTGCAATAATATTTTATCGCTACAGCTTATGACATACAGTATAATGCAGGTAACGAACCATTGAGACACTTGTCTCGGTCGGTGCTTCGATGAAATTTCAATATCGTGTGTGGATCGAAACGCTTCAGCGGCCTTCGTGAATACAATCTGTGTTTAACGGACGGACACGCGTTAACATTGTGTATGGGAACTCCAATGGGTTAGTGGACACACATTTGACATTAGTGTCATAACCGGTCGAACACACCACCATAGACGGCAGAAATGTGCGTGTAATGCACTAGTCAGGCTCCACTAATGAGGAAGTAGGTATACTAATAGTAGTAGTAGTAGATACAATTAGCATATTTAATAGATATCCTAGTCCTGATATACATTAATTTATCACAAAAGAAAACAGACACAACGCATGGAGGGTAGATAAAAAGAAATGCAAAGAAAATCCAATTAGTGAAATCGGCTAAAATTGGTTCACAGTTAAAAAATTTATTAAAATAAATTACTAGTATTGGCAACACATGACAAAAACCTTAAGCGGATTACAATACAAGGCAACAAAAAATAAGCTTTAATTTTATATGATTTTCAATTGCAAAACAGTAATATTGCAAGTAACTTCTATAAAAATGCCACGCGTATCAAATAAATAATTTTCACATTTCCGGCTTGTCTGCAGTACGGTTCTTTACAGAACCATGAAGAGGCCTACCAAACAGGGAGAAGACTCATGTGATTTTAAGTGATACGGTGCCCATGGACACTCAATGCGTATCGCAAGTGCTCTTTTTCTTGAAGTTATTGTTGTTGTCTAGATCTAGACACTACTTAGGGAAAATTGTGCCATAATAACAGAACTGTTTACCAAGAGTGAAATCATTAAGCAAATCTCGGATAGATTTTCTTAATGATTTCACCCTTGGTAATCCATTAACCAAGGTAATTCCATAGGTCCAAAGAGCAAAGGAGTCATCGTGACGATTACACGTAGTATTGCACTATGGTACTTTCCCTTTTGTACTCCCTATTCTTGAGTATCGTAGGAAAACTATTGACCCTTTTCAAACATAGTACAATTACTTGAATTCCAAGCAAACATCCTATTATAGTTGGCTTCTAAGAGGAGCTTACTTGAAGCCATTTAACTCCAGAAATTGCAATACTAATTGATGTTGAATGCGATCGATACCGTTCGAGACGGGATTTATGTGACGGCGGCTTTTACATTGATTGGTGTCATTCACGATAGCAAGCAATTTGTTTAATTTGAAACAAAATATAGAAAGATATATGACTAGCGATGCGTAAAGACAAGTAGTCGTAGCGCGATATTCAAACGTTCTACGATCATAGTCGAATTATATGATGGATAGTTTTCAAAATGTTATAGGCTCACCAATAATATGTTAAGTGTACACTCATATTTCCAGAACAATCGCAAGTTCGTTTCCGGACGGATATCGACGTGATACCGGTGAAATTCGTAATCAGATGACCGATGCTGAAACCCCAGCAGGACCGAACTACTGTGGAAACTCTCAATGCTAAATTCGGTAGAAGATGGAGAGAGAATCCTCATTACGCAACACCAAGGGATTAAACCGTTTGGAAAGTGACTGGTAGGCGATGATTCGAACCGCTCGACTCTTGGTTGAACGATCGGGAAGGAGCTGGATATGGACTATGGATTTATGTGGGTTTCGTCCAAAAAGTTCTATGAAAACGATTTAATTAAATATGTTTTTCGAAGAATTTAAACCCAGGATTAAAGTACCAAATTGGCCACTAAATTAAACGTTCATTCAAAACAGGTATTTGTTCTTAATTAAATCGGTGACTAGAGTTGTGACATGGAAGTAACTGAATTGTTTTGCAAGAATTTTTAGTTGAATTTTATCCAATTTTCATTGATTTTCCACGCGACAGTTGGTACACGTTTTGACAAGTTTTGTTTTCATATTTTTCAACGTTAGAAAAAATGTGACTCGAATTGAGTTCTATTACTTTGTTTAGTATTCAGTTTAGCCAAAGAGTTATCTGCGAAACACATGGCGACAATTTTCACCGTATGGACATGTGCCTACATTGAAAAAATATACAGCCTGCGTACTACTAATATACCAATTCCATAACCAATATTCAAAATAATATTTTATTCTTAATTCAAATGATTACTTCAAAGTGGTTTTCGAAAGAGATATTTTTGAATATTGTATTATATGTATTATGTATGAACAGATTTATTTCTTTATCTTTAACTTTTAATAATCCGGATCTCTGATGCTGAGGTAGAAGACCGTACGGGCCTATATAATAATCCTATATAAAATCAAATAAGAGCGTACCAATTTTTAAAAGGTCGGTTACGCACTTGCGACCCTTCTGTCCATATCAGTGTCCGCTTGGTATCATTAAAGCATCTTGCTCCGCAATAAGATATTATTTTTTGCTTTCAGATGCTGTCAAATTAAGCCTTACACAGTCCACTATCCAAGATTATTTTTTTCAAGCTTCAATATCATTTTTTCACCTGACAGTGGTCAAGCGAAGACTATCACTCAGCCCTTAAGACTTAGAACAAAGTAAATATTAATAGTGTTATTAAAGGCGGAGTAACATACATTTATAGATATTCGAATTTTGAATTGAGAAATATTAACAAAGCTTTTGTCCAAGCAATTTCTGATCGCTTTGATAGTTGATACAGTAGATTATATTTTAATGCTTATGGAGGCGATGTACATTCGTATAGGTTATAAAATGGTTTATGTATTTTCAATTCATTAATTTAGAATTACATATTAATAGAAGCAATGCATTAATATCAATTATTTAATTAATAAGTATATTAAGCTAGACAAGCGCCTGTTTATTTATCACTAGTCGCAGATTGGACCTCCGACTAATACTTTTTCTGGTTATAATCACTATATCACTAATACACTGAAATAGTGTAACTCTTGTCTACAATATATTATTTAAGCAGTCTTAATTAAGAAAATTGCCGTCAACTGGATTCTTAACTCATTTATTACTAATTTATATTGAGTGTAAGATAATTTTTTATGTGAGTGATCTGATTTATTTAATTGATAAGGTTACTGGAAGACGTTATTACGTTACCCTAATACAAGGTCCTTTAAGTAGGGACTGAATAAATTGACCGACTTAATATTACATAGATTTCACAATTTTTTATGGTAGAAGAACTGCGTTGCGAGACTTGGTCTTTAAACAAATTATGTTTTTGATTATCATCTGAATGGTAGATCGTTAGAGACACTATCTCTAATGGAACGACTTTTTATTGTAGGAGTCATCACGCCTTCCGCATAAATGAATGAGTATCATGAATATTAAAAAAAGGATAAATTATGGCATCGAAAATGATGTGCACACATTTGCATGCGTGTGACATAAATGTACTCGTGCATAAACGGCCTTAGCGCTACGTGGCATTTGTAGCGGTCCTAAAAAGCTGACACAGCAACAATTTATATTCAGCGAGTATCACGTATGACAATTACAAGTTAGTAAATTTCAAGGAAAATCCATTTCATATTTGCAAAGTGACTTGTATATCAAGTTGAAAATTTATTGTACAGAACAAATAAGTTAGTATTGCAATAATTTTGAATTTCGGATTTTCTTAAAAATCCGGTCCTAAAACAGTTATAACTAGACAGACATCCTGTAATCTTAAAAAAATATGATCTAATTATAAATCACATTTTTCAAAGTGATTTACGCATTTTACACACACACAAAAACATGCAACGAAATTGATCCAGTTTAGGAGTAGTTTTTTTAGAAAAAAAATATTTATATACTACATTTTATAATTGTTGTACTTTTAATGCACAAAAAAGCTATCGCTTTCCTTCCTTTTAACCCACACAACGACCAAATTGACTTCATAGTCAATAAAGTGTCATAAACTACTTTCTCTGATGACGAGTGTATTCAAATTAGCCCTTAGCGAGGGAATAATTATTAGATTAAATAATTGGATATATGTGGCGGTTTAACATGCTTCTCGAGAGCCGATCATTTGTCGAGCGAGTGTCGCTGGCTGTCGATAATCCATTTTGTGGAGCGCTTCGTTAACCTCGGTAGGGTTGCCATTTAATAAAATTAAAAAAAATACTTTTTTCATACATCATCCGGTGTCACTGTCCTTTCAAAATGAAGCCGTCTTCTTGGAATTTGTGAGATTTGCCGACATCATTTTTTATTGAACTGAATGATACCACCGATCATGGATACTCTCAATGCACAGGGCTCGTGAGAGCTTTTATGAACTGGTACGCTCTGTTCTTGAAGGAACGGAAAGAAAACCTTCATCTTCAAACTTTATAGATTCTTAAGTATGGCTTTGGTCTGGAATTGCAGATTATATAATGTGGTGCACGGAATACAGCGCCTCAAAACGCGGTCGTGATATAACGCCAGGCATCGAGGTTGAAAAAATAGAATTTCGCATTCTACCTCGACGTACAATGATGAAATTCAGCCGTATCAGTTCGAACAACTCTTTAGAGTCTAATGATATATATAATATACTTCTAATGATTAATGCGCAAAGTAAAATCTGAACAAATCTGCAAAGTCAAAGGAGGTTTGTGGCCAAGTCGGTGAGAAAAAATCGGTCGAGCCGCTATGTGCAAGATGCGATCAAATGCGTTGGGTGAGAACAGTCCATGTATTTTTTTACTCGACACTATATGACAATCTGATTATGTGGCTAGGAAACAAATGATAGGTAGTTAATTTAGTTTATTACTATTAAATCATACACAACTTATACTGAATATCGAAGAAAGAAATGATCATGAAACAAATTGAGAAATCTGAGGCCAGACCAGATTATGTTATCTGTGAAGATCAAGGGAAATAAAATACACAATCTTAATATAATTATCATTCAATTATTCAAACGTACCATATTTTTAAAGCAATACATCTTAAACTGGAAAACCCTGACAGTACGCCTTAATTATATTAACATTTAGTTTGCGGCAGCCCTACAGCTAACGATGTGTACACACGACATCGAGACGGCCGCTCCTTAATAGCGAATATTCGCGAGATCAAAGTTTTTTCCTTTCCCGCAATATAGTACGCTTACCTTCCAAGGTTTGCCTCAACAGAAATTACTTTCAATTTGCTCAAAAGAGACCTTGGGAATGATTGTAAATTTTATATCATTTTCATATGATGTGAACTGACGATTACTTACTATTGATGGTACGGTAATACGGTGTACTGTGATGCGGTGGGCCACTATGCAATTCCAATCTAACTAGTAAATTCTTAGTTTAAAGATATTATCTTATAGTTATAAATGATAAGTTATAAATGACTTTCACATTTTAGTGGTTAATAAATAATTCATGACAATCAATAAATTGCGGTCAGAATGAGTACGATTTACTTACTATAATATTCGACGTACCCAAATCATCATTTTTGTATAATATATACAGCAAATTTTTAGATAATTTTTTCTTATCTTTTGCCAAACATTATTTAAATTTCGCCTCAGTAATGTACATTTCCATATTATTCTCTACTTGGTCATTCCTCTCTTGCTCATTGGCCATACATTGGACAGTCAGTCGGGACATTTAAAACCATCTCTTCAGCTGCATTGCTACGAGTCATCACATGCATATAAGATTACAATTAAGTTTTTAATAATAATGACATTTTAATGTACATATAGAATGCATAGATGGAATATTATATAAAATTTAGTATCAAATAAATATAATTATGAATGTGAACCATGTTGGCATATCATACTTTCATTACACATTCAAGCAAAACCATTCCATATATTACATAAAGTAGTTGTATTATTAGACCAAATTGTGTCTGTGCACCTTGTGTCTCCCACTAGACACCAAACAATTGATTCATCGGGAACTGAACCTGATGGCAGAGTAGCCATTAGCCACGGAAGCAAATACCACGAGTCCATGGAATAACTGCAGTATTTCGGAAACTTATAGTCATACTTAAGACTAAGTCTAGTTCTCGTATGTAATTTAAGCATAGCCTTCAGTAATGAGTAGTAGCCAATGAAATGGAAAACCGAAAATTGTTTACCGAGCAGCCCGGTAAGACCGGCCGATTGCGCAGGTATTAACGACAGTGGTGACTTAGTAGCTTCAGCGTGTGACTCTCATCTTTCATCTCATCTCAGGTCGTAAGTTCGATCGCCGGCTGTGCAACAAAGCAACTTAAGAAGCAAGAAGATTAACATCGTGGGAAAAGAGTCGACGGTGTGTGTCAGGCAGAGGAGGATCACCTACTAATCGAATAACAACAAATAATACAACCGATAGAAAAATGTGATGCCCAGACTAAAAGATTTTTTTTTAAATTAATTTACAAATAGGACTTTATCTTAAAAATATTACTATATAAACACGCATTAGTTGAATACAAATCACGTTAGTAATGAACTTTAAAGTTCCTCGCAAATATAAACTCGGCCATCGATTTTGTGTTCGAATTGATCGTATAATTAATGATGTTATCGTTAATCGAATTGTGATTAATTGTTATTGTGTAAACACCCCTCTTTTGCCCTCACTAATTTCTGTATAGACTTGTAAAACGTGCCCTAATTACCGTAAATTCTTACTTGTAACACCATTAACAGTTCTCTGATAAGATTTCAGGATAATAAGTAACACGAACAAAATTACAATCTATTTTTACTTTTTACTAAATATTTCTTTCATGCAAATCATTATTCCTTCAACTTTTTTTGCTCCTTTTGGAGTCTCTTGGGTCATGGGGTTCAAGAACACAGACGCTAATACAGGATTTAAGTTGGCGCCTGGTAGAAAATACCGGTGACCCCAGAGCTGGTGCTTCCCTCGCTCAACGAATTAGAATCGCAATATAGCGATACACTGCCACAGGGAGAAAACTTTTTAAATTTGTTTTAACTTTCTTCTCATTAATTTTTAATTAATTTAATTATTTCTATGTAGGTTTGTGAAAATTGAAAATACCTACTGTGTATTTGATTTGTTGGTTTTCTGTCAACGTTATTTCAATAAGATACATACGTATAGATCGAAACTAAAACGCCTAATTAAGACGCATTTACCAGGGAGAGTATTAATTAATACCTACATCAGAGTTTCATCATCAGACATCTAGCCAGAATATGAAATTCCATCAGCATTTTTATATTAATTTTTCCCTCGCACTACCACTATGTGGAACTGCCCGCCAACGTATTTCAGAACAAATTTGATTCCACCAAGAGTACCTCCAAGAAGAGAGCATGCCATGCTAACCCACTGGCAATTAAAATGTCTATGTTTAGCGATATAACTATTGACCTCTTTACCCTAAGTCCCATTTAAAACCAGTTGTGATGCGCTAAAGAAAAACAATAATATAGAGATGGTAAATTCCATTTAATTCATCCAAGATTTCGTCTATATTGCTGTAAGCTTTTGATTATGGCGAAGAAATTTGCTGTAAAAGTTTAAACAATTGTGTTAGCCCAAAAAGCCTAGTGCTTAATAACATCGTTTTCCGCAGTACATACTGGACGTATCGAAAGCGATCTTATAAATAAATCAATGCCGCTAAGAACTTATTCTTACTAGGGACGCTTTTAGAAGCTAAATCTTGGATAAGCAATTAAGCAATCTAAAGTTGTTTATAGGAGTAATGTGGAACCCCGAAACGACTCTTTTTTTACAGCAAAGGTGGAAATTCACTTACGCCTATACCATCAAACACCACAGGTAAATTGAAAATTGAAAAAAAAACCTATTGGAAATTTAATTAGTTATGGGTTTGGGTCCTTGAGGTCACTTTAGATTTCTACCAGATGTAGCGTTCGGTCCACTAAAATGAATGATGTAGATAACTAACCTGTATAGCGGTTTACCACCGGCGTGTCGAAACCAGAGCACCATGTAGACCCTGTCCTCGTGCGAGTCCGGCTCGATGTCGCAGGGCAGCGACCCCGTCCTCCCCACCACGGCCTCCACTTCCATCGTGGAAACTGGAACAAAGTCCACTACGCTTCAATTGATATGACCTGTTCAATACTCATAAAAGGAAATTAGCCCTTTCCAATGAATAAGTGGTCGTAAAAGTACAGGTTTAGGTACCGATAAATAAACGAGCATTTATATCCCGAACCAGAACTTAATTTTTATGACTGACTTATTGCAAACTTCAGTCCAATGGCTCTTAAATGAACTTGTATAACGTGTGTTAGACGTTTTTGAACAGGGTAGATGTATTTTTGTGTCTGCCTTCGGTGCCAAGCCGACATGTTGTACCCATCATCAGCTGTCAAACCACAGATAAAAACAATTAAGCCTTTATAAAAGTTATGAAACAGCGAAGTGCCCATCTGTCAATTTAATCCTCAGTGAAGTCGTAAATAAAAAGCATTTTCATAATTATTGTTTACAGTTTAATAATTTAAATAGTGCCGAATTTTACGACGTGTGGCAACCGCGGTCGGATACTAATTTATGTAGCGAAAAAGGGATTAATACTTGAATTATTTCATACTTTCCATATGTCATCATTGGCCATTTAATATTTTCATTCCAAAACCACGCACCGTGGACAAAGTATAATATGCAAATGGCGAAAACAACTTACTATCACTTGCTTACTTACGTATCTAATATGTTCATCAGTTCAGTATAATTCAGAAGATAAACCACTCCTTATATGGAAATTGTATTCGTTTTTACAATAAACTCTCAAACGAAATAAGGGAATTATCACTAAATAAATACAGGGCTCTCGTTAAATTTAAATTAATGCTAAAGCTTTTTTTTTTAATTTTAAGAATTGATTTGGTCCAGTTAAAACAATTAGTACGACTCAAAACTTAGCGATTATAAAGAGTGGCAGAGAGTTTCTTGCCAGATTTTCCCGCCCGCTCTACGCCCTTGACTTGCGAATAAACTTCTGTTGACGTTCATAAGTGCACTTTTTGACCTATATGAATAAAGTAATTTTGAGTTTAATTTTATTATCTCAAAACTAATAATCTAAGAACTCCATTACAAAATGAAGCCTTGATAAATTTTTGTTGATGTATTTACATCAATGTCAAAACTAGCTCTAGTCTCTTGTCCGCTCTACGCCCTTGACTTGGGAACTGGTAGTAAATGTAAATATATAATCAATTTAATTTTTCTGACGTTCATAAGTGTACTTGTTTACCTATATAAACAAATATATTTTTGTTTGTTTGTTTAAAACTATGCTAATTGCGTAGCGTATTGTAAAACATCATTAAAGGAAATATTTAAGCTAAACTACTGGGTGGAAATCGTTTTCTAATTCAAAAGGTGTACATCGAAGTTGTGCAGAAAACTTTTATGACACGACCTGCCTTTTAAGAATTAACTCGGTGTAAGCTATTTAAAGCTTATACTATTTTAACACCAAACTTGATGTTAAATCCCGTTACGGCCAAAGTTTCTCTTAATTCAAATCTTAAAGGAAACAATGTTTATGCCATGAAATATTTGTTTCGTAGGTAGTACACAGATTTGTACAAAATAAACCGAATGTATAAATAAATAAATATAGCCTTTATTGACAATATTATAAGTTACATTTTATCTTATTTCTACTTTATATACTACTTAAACTTATTAACGAAATTTAGTTAATGTAAATGTAAATATTATCATATTTCCTATTAGACACCGGTTTCTTGATCGTCTTGCTTTTCAGCATAGGCCCCCCAAGTGTTCTCCACAAAGAGCTATCTCTTGCTTTCCTCATCCATGCAGCTCCTGCCACCTTTTTAATATCATACCCTAGACATAAAAAGAGAAGTTCCAAAAGGTAGACAGCATCGTAGATGGGAAGATCATAATATATGAAACCAAATGTATAATAATTATCAAATAATTGCTATTATTGGTGTGTATTAACGTACGTTTGTGTTTATATTTGAGAGAGAATATATATATCTTACTAAATATATTATAATTATTATTCTTGTGTCCTATAATATATCAATAATATTTAAGTTATGCACACAAGAAAATAATGCAACGAAAACCTTACAACAACACTTTCTGCGTTAATAAATAATTAATTATGGACGTTAAAGCTTTATTTTAGCATATGGTGTACATTTCAGTTTTCATTCCGTAGAAAAATAACAACCGTGAACCATTCGCGCGAAAATTGGCCTCCCGCGCGACTGGGCTTAAATTTTATAGCGGCGGCCGATCGCCTCATATATCGGCATTACGGCGAATAAATCATGAATGAATGAATGAATGAACGAAATGAATTGCGAATGAACGAACGATCGACGTTTTTGTCCGTTTTTATTACTTTTGATGGGATTACCGGATTATTTGTTGGGTTTTTGATTTTAAAACGCGGATATAATCGGATATCATTAAGCGCCGAGTTCTACTGTGAATTATTAAAGTAAATAACTTATAAATTATTTTAAAATTTCGTTTCTTGCTTCACGTGTTTCAACCTACGCAAACTTTGATAGCCAAGTAAAAAAAGTAAAGCCTTATTTAATTTTAATTATTTCGAACATTTTAAATTTTTAGCCCTGTCTTAAATATTTCATCATTTATATTATTTCATTTCATTTTTAATTTATATTAATAGTGTTGTTACTTTTGTATGTAAGTCCTCATACTTATTTGTATGTGTGGGTGTAGGGTTTAAACGTTATTTATAATATCGCTACATCGGAATAAGCCTGAGAAACATCTCTGTATACCTGGGTAACACTGAAAATGTTTAGAAAATGAAAAACGGCTCTATGTAAAAAGTTACCAATACATTTATTGTTTTTCGAAGTAATCTCCGTTACTCTCTACACCTTGTCGCATTCGATGGAACTACTGAGAAAAGTAGTGGGCCAATTCTTCTATGGTATTTTGGAACGCTTTCATCACACCTTCAGGGCTCGTGAACCAGATACCTCGGATTTTTTCTTTGTGCCAGGTCAGGACTGTATGGCGGATGAGTCATTATCTCGACACTGAAGCACTTTCGTGGTGAAGGAGGATCCTGCTTCGAGGACGCTTCACGCTGCTCTCAAATTCGTTTCAAGACATTGACATACCAGTCTCCAGTAACTGTCCTTCCATCTTTTAGCACAACTGTCGCGAAATGACCAATCCGAACAAAGAATGAGGCAAATATCTTTTTTCCTTGACTTCTTTCTTTCTTTACCCTAGTTGGCCGAAAGGAGACACCCACTAAGCTGATTGTATTTTGGTTTCGGGTTCGTAGCAATATATCCAGCGTTCATCACCTGTGACGATGCCAAATACAACATTTGATCACCGCCGTTGTACTGACCTAACACTTGGCGACACCAGTACATGGGAAGGTGTTTCTAAAGTATGAATCCTAACGCCTAAATGTTTGTGTTTTTTTTTTAACTTTACTCATACCAATACCTAGGCTTGCCCGTATCTGCTGATAGGTCACTCCTATCTGCTTCTATCATTCTTCAGCACAGCACTGATATTATCTTCACCTCACATATAGTGGCACGAGATGGGGCTTCATTTTCACGAGCAAGAAGACTTTTAGATTTGCCGCCATTTCACAAAAACAAATGACAAATAAATACAATATACTACATTAGGATACCAAAGAGTTCTAAACATTTTCAGTATAACCATATCAGCGTTTTTGCTTACCAACGCAAAACAATAATTGTTTCGCCAGGTAATAGGCCTTTGGAGAATACACAAAAATATGATTTATTTATTGATAACTTAAATACCCTTCGGGGCATGAAACGCTTTTAAAAGTTATATTTCCCAAATATTTAGATAATTAATTGTCAAAACAATATTCAATTCTCGCGTGACACATAAAACGCTTAAAATTATTTTTCCTAAATAGATACGTTTGACAAAATTACTAAGGTTTGGGTATTTTCTATATTTTTTAGGTTCAATATTATCACGAACGAAAAATTAATATCTAAAACCGTATTATTATATCATTAACGATTTAAGAAACGAAATCAAGAAATCGTGCCACATACATATTAAAAAAACACGTTCCAAGCGGCCTTTAGAAGTAAAAACGAATTTAAATTTAAGTTCAGTGCTGACTGTGGATAAGACTCAGAAACGGGACTACAGGACACTTATATCAGCAAGTTACTCCGAATATCGATAGTGATGTGATTCTGACGTCATGTGAGTTCTTTACCGCGACATACCAATATATCAACGCTGTGGATTATGACGTGCAAGCTGCATACATACATACATTCGGGTCAATATCGCTATTGGAAGTTCCATAGTACCGTTATTAGTCTTTAAAGGCTTAAAGGTGACACATTTCAAATCTCATATTGATGAAAATGCCGCTACAATTCTCAGTCCCAGCCTCTGTTACTTCTGACTCTGTTTCGTGATTATTTGCTTTTTATAATGTGCAAGATGATCCTTCTGTAATTGACACCTAGACAGAAGAGTCCATTCGAAGCTAAGACCTCAGGAATAAGACTCGCACGTTCTAGCGTCTATACTACTTTCATTCTTCTAGCTCCATGTCTTTCCGTCTCTCTTTGCCTCAACTGTAACTGTACGCCGCCAGATTTGCCTAGGACGGCCAAGCTTTCGATTTCCTTGCGGATTCCAATTAAGCGCCTGCTTGGGAATATAATTGGGATCCCTTTGGTGTATGGCCTATCCGTTACCATTTGCGTCGCTTAATTAAAATATATACATGTTTCTAATTAATTACAAGTTCTTAGGTACATCTAAGATATCTCCTGCCTAAAAGCATGGTTTTATTGTACTAGAAACTGCAGATACTAACTTAATTATTATAAACAGTCTGCAGAAGTATTTAAAATGTATTAATAATCGTATGTAACTATGTTTTTGTTAATGAGCACAAATTTCTTTTAATACCACATTGCGTTTCTATATACGCAACTTACTTAGTTATACAACAAAATTACTCTATGAAATATTCTACATACATTTTAAATCCGTAAAAGTCAATTATAAATGATGGTACAAAATACACTTACAAGGAAGTTAAAGAGCATTTAATTTCGCCGTAGTCGTCGGATAAACAAGGCAGGTAACTCATTAGAAGCACAATGAGTTAGTACGATGACGTCACGGGCACGCTACTACAAATTGCGTCTTGATTAAAATTAAATGTGCATACAACGGAAAGCTAACGGCAACCCGCTCTAGTTTAAGGTTAGGTTACTAAGAAAAGTCTATCTGGCTGTATTAGACATATTACATATGTTTTATACGCCTTTTACTCAAACCATAAACCTGCATTTGCTGTAATAAAGACTGGAGAAGGATGGCTTTATCACTTGTTATTTGATACTGTTGAAATAAAAGATGATGAAACTTTGTTCTTGAAAAAATAATTGATGAGTAAATTGACTTTGACTTTCGGCATTTCTTGACTGATTTTGCATTTTGGTATCCTGCCTTCCTGTCATAAATTTAATAAAGTCTGTAAAATGTGTGATAAGATTAAACTATCCCTATACGGTTATGTACAACAAAGATGATTGAGCATTTATAAGCCAGGCTTTGTACACAACACAATACCATCAAAAAAAAACTAAAAAAAAAAGAAAGTTTTGCAACTCATTTCTTCTACCGTAAAAAAGTTGTGAAATGCATGTAATATCGGTTAATTCCGTCAGTCCCTACTTAAGGTACCTTCTAAGTTATTATGTAATTAGCTAGCCTCATAACATTTTATACGGCCCATATCAATTACTTTTATGATTTTAACTCAAATTCTAATTTATCCATAACAAAATTAAACGTAGAAAATAGCCTAAACGTGAAAATTAGTGTCCCCAGACATCATTCACTTCCGATCAATGTAGTTAGTATAAATAGTTTGTAGTGCAAAACCTTGCTGTGATTTTTAATCGACCCTAAATTGATCAATTTAATCAATTATGTGCAAAGAACGTTTCGTTGAAATGTGAATACGAATTGAAGGCAGCAAGTATCATAAATAAGTTAGTAGATGCTCAAAATTTATACGCTATATAGATATTTGAACGACAGCCGTTTCGGGATGTCGTAAGGTTTTACGAGTCGCAAAAAGTAGCGTTGACGGCTGTATGTTAAGTATAGATAAAAATAAACTCTAGAATAACTAAAGAACTTTTAAAGATATCTATTCAATTATTACAGTGAGGTAATATTATTATTTATATTTATAAATACATAAATATACCCATAAAATTTCCCGAAACGGTTAGCAGAGACCACGGATCTCCATGCCCGCGCGGTAAATAATATTCAAGATTTTCTTTATACTTGCACAGGCATGGACCTTTTCTTCGTACTCCACTCACTCTCCAGTAATTTTTTGCTCTTCAGTCGACTCACCACCCCACGACGGCCGAAATCGAGGACCGAGTCCCACACACGTCCTTGCGCCAGTCGCGGGAAAACGCCCATGCCGGCCGTGCTACGTTCACCAAACGAGCCCTGGCTGCGCTGTAAAGGTCCTTTAGTCGAAAAATTAGACTTAGGGTCCTTCAAGAAAAGAGCGTACCAATTCTTAAAGGACCGGGCAACGCACTCGCGCCCTCAAACCCTCTGGCATTGAGAGTGTCCATGGGCGGCGGTATTACTTAACATCAGGTGAGCCTATCCATTTGCCCCCTGTTCTATAAAAAAAACAACGAGATTCTATAAAAAAACGGCTCTCTTCGGACACTTACTACGGTCCTGACATGCTTCTCTTGCTTTATCCACTTTCATGACATACACATCCATGGATGCTCGTTGGTTGTGGGTAGTTTTCACTTGTTCCTTCTGTAGTACGTCCTTGAGTTGGTCTAGGTATGTACTACAAGCTCTACCCGACCCGATATCATATAACGCACTCGTAAGTCCCTTGAACATTCATCGTACTGCATGGCTAAGCCACCTAAATATGCCCCTTTCGTATCCTTGTCGCTACGCCCTCTTTTATGCCACGCTGTTCACATATCAGACTTTTGCTTATCTTATCACAGAATATTATATGATGACACAATTCTTGACGCTCTCTCTGTAACTCCAATTTGTGTTTGTAACGAACTTAATGGCAGATTTATTTGCTACATTATCTTAGAGCAAGCTAAGGAGCTATTATAAGCTATTTTCTTAAGTGTTAATAAAAGGTCCAGCACTGAGAAGCTGTGTCTAGTAATTGTATAACGTTGTGACGCGAGTCATACTTAACTCTACTACAATTAAAGCAGTTGAAGAAACGACTGATTATTAGTTTAATACATAATCCAAACGATGACAGTCGATTTTCTGTCCCAATATTGAATGGAAACAAAATCATTTCCCTTAAATATTTTATCAGTTGTTCATTTTTTCCACGTTGACTGCTTACAGAAGTAGGCAGCACAGTTTCTTTTGAGTTAATTTCTACAGGAAAATATTTTTTTTTATTTGAGATCGTACTTCCAAAGTCTCTACGCTCTTGTAACAAACGATTTTATGATTTATAATACGAGTGTAAAACTAGCTAAATAATATTACATACATAGTTGCTAAAAATGGTTCCAATACGTAGTAAATAATAAACAAGATTGCGTCTGGGAGGACATTAGCTGATATCAACGGAAATGTGAACGTTTAACGTTTGTTCCGCTCTCCAACTTCCGGTTACAAAGCCATAGAAATGCTAGACTTGTAAACAATTCAACGATAAACCATTTACGAGTCAAAACTCATCTTACGATGGGAAATTTCCAGACGAAACTTTACTTTTAATTTTAATATACACACAGAGAAATCTTTCGTATAAAATTGTGTGTTAACTTACAGCTGACGGTAACGCGATTGATTCGACGCATTGGAGACAAATTAAGTGTAATCGTTGCAGAATGTTTTTTAACTTACATTACAATTTAACAACCAAATAGTGTGAATTCTGATTTATACTTGTAAATTAATTAAATCCGTCTCTTAATCGGGATTTAACCTACTTCTAGACTAAAATTGAAATATTTTCATTTTGTGTTACCTATTTTATATCTCTTAAATTAACTTTTGTTTAATTTTATAAGCTCTAGTTTAGAATATAATAGTTTTAAAATATATATAATTTCCAATGTGATTTATGGTAAATGCCTCTTGTAATTAAACGAGTATGAGCTTAGTTTGACCTTATTTAATATTATGATGATTTAAAAGTACTTTTGGTACATCTATATTTTTTATAGTATATGTTGTTATATTATATATACATACACTTCCTAAAACTTACCAAAGTTGCAATTCTTTTAATAATAAATCTGATAAAACTCTTCACAATTCTTCCGTAAAAGGACAGTCGGTTAAGTCTCTTCCAGAAAACAACGACTCTTTGCTTTCAACTCCGAGTATTGGAGCGGCAACGCGCTACCAATCGACTGCATCTGACCTAACAATATTCAAATTCGGTCCGTATTGCGTCGTCCTAAACACAAATTTCGTCTGAAGTGTCTTATATCAGCGCCAATACATTTTAGGGAATTTTCAATCTTATCCTAATAGAATATGGTTTATTTCTGTTTGTGTTCCATCAAATCATTCAAATAGGCTTTCTTTGTATATTCCCAAACGATTTTCAACTGCCGCAAGTTTGTGATTGAGCCAATTTGAAAAATACGTAGCATTTAGATTGCAGTGAAACTCGTTGTTTGAGTAACCTAAATCTATGAAACTGAATTTTGTATCTCCATTGCAATTTGCATAAACTTCTATTTGCCTTGATAACGAGTAACGAATTTCGTAAACATTAAATACAAGTAATTCGATTTCTCTCCAATATTGCTTACAACATTTACGCAGTCAGTAATTGTGGTAATTTATAGATCGGTATTCATATATATGCCTAAAATGTGTGTTTTAAACTCTTGCTGAATAAAAAATCATTTCAATATTTTATTTATACGAAGCAAAAGTCTGTTATTGCCTGAAGAGATTCGAAGAAATAGTTTTATGTTAACATTTCGTAGCAGATACAGAACACATAGAATGATTAAAAATACTTAGCACTTTTGGAAATTTTTATCTCACTGTTATGATAAATCCTTCTTTTCTAGTGATCAAATATTCTATATAATAGATAAAATAATCAACTATAGAAGCCGATCTAAGAGGTATAAATAACAAGGGATGCGAAAATGGGCATCATATAAAAATTATAACCCTTAATATACCGGTGTATAGTCGAATTTACCGCGTATTGGTCTAAATGACAGGCTTAAGATATTTGAATATTTTAAAGATAGTGAATTATATTTACAAGCATCGTTTAACATAACTTTGAACGTCATTCTTGACTCATTTGTTCTCTTATTTCCGTATACTAGGAGACATTAGAAAATCATAATTATCATCACCGCCCGAGCTGCACCCGAAGTGTTTCGTGTATTGTGACAAGATTTTTGCGACCTCTACAACAATAATAAATTACACACTTGATCCTTCTTATTTTATAATGTCGTACACGTTTGGATGGTTTTGTTTCTATCGCGTTCATACAAATAAACACTAGATGCGTCCAGTAATTATTATTATGTATTAGGATAATTACTGCAGCAGAGACTGAGAGGCAAGAAGGGTGAAATTTAATGTTTGCCAATTCATATTTTGGGTCACAGATACAGAAGAGTGAATGCATTTATAGTAATTCATTTAAAGGAAAAGTTTTAATTATGTTTTTATAGTGGTGAAGGTGAGTTTTTTTTTATTTTTACATATAGGTGTATATTACAGATGAAAAATTTAAATTTAGAATAACGCTTCACTGTATAACAGGCACCACACGTAAAAAATAAATAATTGCTGACGGGTCGGAGAGCAGCACTTTTATCTTTACGCGGACGATACGCGTTCGGGAATTTTGGAATTTTGGAATTGCGATTTTTGCTTTTTATCTGTGGCCATGTCTCCTGTTAATGAAATAGTAGCTGGTTAAGGTTTTATCTGACAGGAAGTAAACGAGCAACTTACCTTCTTAAATTAATTGAAAGAAATTATTAAATTAATATACATGTCATGTGTTTAAACCAATAAAAAAGTTGAAAAAAATACATTTTTTCATTTATGTAACAGAACTTATGCCTGGGACGCAACGTATGTGTTTTGTTTTTGTATGGAATGTATTAATTTTCTCCTTGTCTTACTAGCATAAAGGAATTATTACTGTGGTTGCAAAGGTAGCTTGTATTTTTGTACCCTTATTTAATGTTAAAATTTTAAGCAATAAAAGATCCTGGAGAAGTGCTAACCGCTGCCACGTGAAACACTGCAACACCCATCTTGGAATTAAAAAAAAGTTTCAAGAGTTTTCATACTTTCTATTCGTATTATATAAGTGTAATTTACTGTTGGCGTCATAATGTGTGAGTTATATGACTTTATAATACAAACTGAAAATTTTATTTTTCTTTTATCTCAATGACAATAATTTCTTTTTACAAAGCTACCGAATCCAGGAGTACATATTCCAACATCTGTTAGGGCAAATAAGCATTCCTTATCTACTTAACCGCAAGTCTTAGTCTTATCCAGAACCAAACCCAGTTGGTTTTTATATACCCAAATATAAAAACCATTTTTCGCTTGTTGGCTGAGTATAGCGAATCAGGAAGTATCTGAAATGCGGACGTTAAGTGTCTAAAAGTCTTCTGTTTACACTTTCATCCACTCAAATGTATTTTTATTCCATTCCGAGAGAAGAATATAAGAGATTCCAAATACTTTCCATGGTTTTCCCTAATGTCACTCGTGTGAAAGTGTGATGCCCCAGGAAGATTTGACACGGTATTTCTGCGGCCAGGCAAACAAACTTTTTCAAGCAACAAAGGTTCAGATATAAATGTATAATTATTTTACTGAAAGCAAGAATAATACTATCGAATTTATGTGTAGCTTAACGTTTTTATACTATTACTAAAATTCTATTTTTTTTTTATAGAACAGTGGGCAAACGGGCAGCTCACCTGATGTTAAGTGATCGCCCATGGACACTCTCGATGCTAGAGGGCTCGCGAGTGCGTTGCCGGCCTTTTAAGAATTTGTACGCTCTTTTCTTGAAGGACTCTAAGTCGAATTGGTTCGGAAATACTTCAGTAGGCAGCTGGTTCCACAAAGTGGTGGTGCGCGGCAAAACGGCGGACGTCGAGGTGATACAATATACATAATAAATAATAATTTCGAATATCTTTAATTAGTCTTCGTAAATGCATATGGCGCATTCAAATCTCCGGCTTTTGTTTTCCGGCAAATCATTGGTAAGGTTTTAATTGTATAACATGACTAATAATTAATAAGACATAAGCAATAATTTGTCTGCGCTATTCCAATTGGAGGGTTTTCTCAATATACCGATATTATTGCATAAATTTTCTAAACTACAAACTCAAAGCTTCTACGCGAGTGCTATTAATGTTAATACTGTAATTTTTGTAAAGATTTCTCATTTTTTAATAGAGAAAAACGAGCTATTATACTACTTGCTTATAGAGTATCTATCTATGTAGATAGCTAATAGATATTATGAGAATACCTCGGCGAAGTATTTTACCCGTAGGGTATAGAAAAATACAAAAAACATTTTATTATATTACTTATTGTTAACATCTTGTGTCATGTCTTTGTATTTTTGTAATAAAATAAAGCTGTATTTGTATCATTACGTTTTTTATTATGCGAAAGAGTTGATTCGTGAAATTTTGTAGGTTTGTTGACCCAAGTACCATTTCAGTAGTTATTAGCATTGAAAATTAAAAAAAAATTAAAACAAGGTTAGAATTAGATGCGTTTCTTTGCGTATACTGACATGCAAACGCAATTTTATTTATTTGCAAGTAAGCCGTAGATTAAGAACGTTAGTCAAATTATGAAGTTACGAATAAAATGCTCTACAATATATGAATAGGTTTAATATCCAGCTCTGAAACATAACTTTAAAATGCATTATGTCACCTGAACGTGTCTTCTATTACTTTCTGTTTATCACACTTAAAACAAAAGCTCTTTAAAATGTGTTTTAACTTCCATTTTTTCAACAACTCATATTATTAAACAGGATTGAGCTAAAAAATATTTGCGAATTGATCTGATAATGAAAAACACAATTTTTTATTTAACAAACTATAAATATTACAAGTATGAAAAATACCATAGTAAGGAAAAAATAATCGTAAAAGTAATGAAAAGTATGAAAAATGCTTCCCTATGTACCTTTCAAGCAAATTTATATATATTATTTATATAGGAATATTCCTTTTATATAAATAATATATAGATAAATAATAAATAAGATAGTAAAAGATCCGATGGCTATATTAATGAATTTTCCTACTCATATATATATAAAAGAGTAGGGAATTTTATAGCGAGACTGCTATGATACATCAAAGTCACATTGTTTCTCTAGCAACGTATCAAATAATTTTTAGGCGCACTTTATACGCGATCAGCGTAAACTAATTATTCCACAGTGACTATTTATCTTGACTAATTTGAGTTAGGACTTAAACTACAGTTATTCGATATTACTATATTTTATTTATTTAATCACATTATGTGCTTATAAATTTGGATTTAAGTAATAAAATGTTTAACATTTTAAGGCAAAAATTGTATGATAATGTATTTCTTATACGCAAGTACATAAAGTACTAACTTGTGTTGAATTTAAACTGTTTGAAAATAATATGTTTTATCCACATAAAAAAAATCCGTAGCTTTTTTTAACCGACTTCAAAAAGAAGCATAAATCAACTCGACTCGTATTTTTTTGTGTGTTCAAGCTTAGCTCCGCCGTTGACCGAGGTGTCAAAATGTCCAGGTGCCAAATTATTCAGATTTGCACGAATAGGTCCCGTTCCACAAGCAGAACTTACCTACCGACACCTTCTTAGACCCTGTATTTTTGTTACAAAGGAATTGATTACAAAATACTTTTCCCTATTAAAACTGAACTGCATAAAGCTCTTCTCAAAATCGAGATTGTTTTAAAATGACTTTCATTTATTCCAACATTATTAAAGTTTATTGTCTACAACTGACACAAATTGACATGCGTAAGGTCCTAAGACAACGGTTTTAACAAAAAACAATCTTCATATAAAAGCTAAAATGCTACAAAAAGCTTCCCTGAACTGATCAAGAATCACTCTAATTAAACGGCTGAACCTCTATATGAAACATTTTGGACGCAACTAGATGGTTGCGGCTTGATTTTATTTGAAGTAATTTCTTTGACGTCGAGTGGCGCTCGCTCGGGTTGCCTTTGCTAAATCATAGATCGCTGCCTCTCACTTAATAGTTATTACTCTGTGTAATTTTATTCCCTTTTAGTAAAAAAGAGTTTTAACGTTTTTTAAAGTGGTTTACTTAGTTTTTGCCTGAAAAAGATATTTTAATGTTTTTTCCTTTTAAAAACTTTCAAGTTTCTACGACGCTTGTAATGTTATCGAGAGTTTATCAACTTATTATATTAAAGTGTATTTATCGTTAGTTTTAATCGCCCCTTAATGTTCAAAAATATTTGACGTGAAAAGCTCGCAAAACGTCTTCGAAACTGTTCAAGCGAGTATTTATTGGTAGCTTGGTATTTTCAAAGTTCTTTATAAATTAACGCAGTTAAAGTATTTATTTATGAAAGGTGAAAACGTGGTTGAAGTAGCCGAAATTTTCATGATATGTTTTAGAATCCTCGTAAACCCAAAATAGAGTAACATTTCTAGATAAAGAATAAATATTTTTTTAAAGCAGGCGATCAGCAATCTTGTAAATTTATATCAACCTGACTCCATTTGGGAATAGACACCTCTCGGTTTTAACATATGTGTGTTGACCACTAAGTGACGTTATATAAAATATAATTTAAAAAAACTTTCACCAAAATTTCGATATAAATGCTGCAGTCTCTTGAATGTATCTTTGTTTAGTTTCTTAAATAACTTTATGTGTTTTGTATTTCTGCACTTCTCGCTTGCCTTAGCCAATTTTTTTTACAGGCAGTATTATATATCTGCAACTTCTTTGAAGCTCTTGTGTACCTCAAACGTTGTCTAAGATATTAGTTCTATATTCAAAATAGAACACAGTACACAAGCATTACGTAATGAAATTATGTATGAGCATTATCCAGGTACACGGTCAGTACATGCGTGGAACTAATGCCGCAATATACAGAGCGGTAACGATCCCCGATTCCTATTTGTACCACATCATTTTGGGCATATTATTTTAAAGATTTCTATATCAGAATATGTATCTATGGATAAACTTTCTTTAAGCAATAGAAACACACATAATCCATTGTATTCCTTAGAAATGCTAATCACTACATAGTATAAAACAAAGTCGCTTTCTCTGTCCCTATGTCCCTTTGTATACTTAAATCTTTAAAACTACGTAACGGATTTTGATGCGGTTTTTTTTAATAGATAGAGTGATTCAAGAGAAAGGTTCATATGTATAATAACATCCATTAAATAGTGGAAAAGTACTGTTATTTTTGAGGTTTCTAATGTGATGACGTAAATAATTACATTTTTTCCGCTTACATTGCAACCGCAGGCTGAACCCTACGAGTTATCAAAATAATGTACTAAGTATTGTACACATTGAAAAGGTCTACAGAAAAGTCCGTGTTGGTATATGTCGGTATATGTCGCGTATATTATCGGAGCTTTCCAGCGACGGAAATAACAATACATAATAAAAACCTGCTTTTCATCAGCATTGCACCCGTGCGAAGCTGGGGCGGGTCACTAGTAATTAATAATAAACAAATCCTAAAATGTGTTTGTGTCATAACAATTAACAGGTTATGAGAAGACCTTTTTGGGGTATATAGGACTGGGGTATACCTAATGCTGCGTCATTGTGTTTCTTAGTCTTAAACAATTATTGTTTCGAAACTGACCCAAGATGTGGGCGGTAACTCAATCTCGGATATAACCCGTAATATAATTAAACATAATATTTTCTCTAATTCTGAATCGACCTAACATACCGTACTCTATCTACGTATTCTGTGTAAGTGGACCATGGAGAGTGGTCTGAAGAGATTGGGTCGATCCCTTATTTCGTACCTCACCTTGATGGTAAGAAGTCTTCCACAGTCCGCTTCGCAAGACACTTTTTTGAGAAATTGCGAACTCAAAGTCAAAGTCAAAAATCATTTAATCGTATAGGTAACACATGTATAAAGGTCAATATACATTAAATACTTCTAATTTTACATTTACTGCCAGTTCTCAAATCAAGGGTGTAGAACGGAAGAGAAGAACTGGCAAGAAACTCTCCGCCGCTCTTTTTAATCGGAAGGTTTTTTTTGAGCGACCAGTGGAACTCACTCCCGATGTGGATCTTCCCTGGGACATACGACCTCCAATTGTTTAATGAAAGAAAAATATCCATATTTTTTTTAATGAAATAGTAGGAAAACAGGCAGGAGGCTCACGTGATATTAAGTGATACCGCCGCCCATGTACATTAACATTGCCAGACGGTTCGCAAGTGCCTTGCCGGCCTTTTAAGAAATGGTACGCTCTTTCCTTGAGGGACCCAAAGTCGAATTGATTCGGTTTAACCCATAGTTCCAGACCGTTTCACACATGTATCGGTATAAATTTTATTGTCAATGTTGAACATTTATTGCGCTATATAAAGCTCGTCTAAGTACTAGAGCTTACAACTTTGCATACATCAAGTCTCATCTTTATGCGACCGCATAATTTACTTGCATTTCTACCTAAGTACTATTTACTATATAGCTTTAATGTAAATTCATAGGCCAACGTTGGCTGACATTATACAGTCCACATTGTTTAAAAAATTAATTGTCAACGTAGCTAGTAATGTAAGTAGGAAGTATTTAGTTTAATCTTTAAGGAAAGTAACAACAATTTTAGTTGAAGATTGTCTTTTCCTTGATATAATGTTTCAAGGGGTCATCAATTTTTAAATCAAATTGTGTATTATTATTGTAAATAATACCAATATAAATAGACTCCAGCGATAACAGAACACGATCCTAAGAGCAATTGCAAAAGCACCATGTTCATGAACCATGAACCATCATATTTATGAAACCAACGACGAAGTTCACGAACACCTTCCAATGAGAACAATCAAAGAGAAACTCCGGAGACTGACAGCTACATACTAAGAGCGGGTAATCTGTCACCCGAACGAACTTGCCCGCCAACTTACCATAGATAAGATATATATTATATACTGTATATGAGACGACTAAGACGTCACCATATTATAGAGTTAGAAGACCGACAGTAGCTCTAGACATTGTATAAGTAGATGCTTCCAATGGGAAGCCACTCCACATAACAGCGCCATAGCACAAATTTGTACATAGCCTTATTGACAATACGCGCGCAACAAAGTATTATCACAACTGTCAAATATGAAAACACACGCGTGGTCGAAGTTAAAGACGACGAATAGTCGTAATTTTTCTGACGTTATGAAAACTATATGCGGTACTGGGTTTAAAATTATAAAAGGCAAATACTACGTTACTGTACTTACGATTGACTTCAGTCAGAGTTGAAAAGTACATTGACCAGTAAGGCTTGGTCGTTTATAGATCTTGTTCGCGCTGGGCCCGTATTAAGGAAGTATTTATTAATATTGGCATTTTTGGATAATTATGCATTACGCTTTCTACATTTTATTATATAATCGTTTTTTTCTTCAGTCGAGAAGAGATTTCTGAAGGTCGTGTGCCAGGGAGATGTTAAGGCCTGTAAGGGTTGATAGGCGGTTGTCCAGTGAGTAGAAGATCAAGGTCTGGTACCCTCCAATCTGCCACTCACGTCAAGTTACAAGACATTGAGTGTCCAGAATTTCTTTAGCTGCCCAGAAATAATTGTTATCATATAAAGATAAATATTGACACATTTATAAGTCCATTATAAATCTTTAACTTTCTTTAAATAGCATATTAAATAATAAATATATTTAAACCACCTGACAATATCACAAAACGGAAACTTATATCACAAGAACAAAGGCCGCTGAAGCACGTACTATTATATAATTTCCTGATAATGTTCCGCAGTTCCCCGTTCTTTCTAAACTAAATAAAAGTATAAATTGTGATTCCAGCCAAGACTCCCCAGTTGTGGTCAAGTTGTTATGTTGCCAGGTACACTTGCCAATATTACCAGTTTATAGCTGTGGCGACGCGTTATATTTTACAATTAGTTTAATAAACGACCTAATACTTGCGGCAAAGACCGCGGATGTTTTAAAGGCATTCTTTTCTTGTGTTTTAACTCTTTTTTTAATTGTATATTTTGCAAAAAGGCTAAATAAAACTGCCAACCCAGTTTAAACAGCGCAAGGCACAATCGTTTTCTGTAAGTAAATTTAAATATAGTTTATTACAATAGATAAGATAACTGTATCATTACTTCCAAATGTATTGCATTAATTATCACCATATAATAAGTCATTTGTAAACAAGGGCAAAGGATGTAAAGATACCTGTAATCTTGGCTGGATTGGCTAAGACTCGCGTATAAAAATAAAAATACAAATAAAACCTTCACAGATTATGTAACTAAAATGCACAGGCTACATTCAACGGGCATATTAATGGTATGTGCTTAATAACTATATTAGGATTTTAACTTCTGACAGTTGTCAAAAGATCTATGTCATGATAGCATTCGATTATAGATCAAGAATAATTAGAAAAATATATTGTAGATATTATATATATGAATAGTATAGTGTATATGCAATTGTGTACGGTACATTCACAATTATATGATATTAAAATTATTCAACATTATTAATGAGTAAGAGAGCTTGATATAATTATAGTTTTCTTTCTCCAGAGTTATACAACAAATTTAAGATCAGAATTTAACTGCTACATTACTATATGTGTTACAAAACCAGATAAATAAATAGTGGTACACGATTGCGCATTGTACTTTTTATGAGTATTTTTTTAAATTAATTTTACTATAATATCTCTTATCATGAATTGTCCTAATTAATAGTTTTAATACTAGTATAACATTTTATTCTATCTAACAAAGCAGCGAAAATAAACGAGGCACCATTAATCTCTCTTAGTGCTAGATTTTCATTTATAGCCCAACTATCACCCCCTTCCCCCAGTTTTGTATAGTGATATACGTTTCAGCCCGACTCGTAATTACAGGTGTAATTTTCTAATTTATCTTCTAATAATAGCAAATTTAAACATTAAACATTGATAGTAGGACACACTGGCGTATTCTGCGCCCTGAAGACTTCTATGGGACTTATTGTTCTGTGAAACAGATACATAAATGTATTCTCCTTTACGCATGGGACTGCGTTTTGATCTGTTCTTTAAAACGGAGCCAATTTTTGTCAGTATGGTGGATCACTTGAAAAATTTTAAATATCTGATGCGATGGTAAGCATACAGCTGTCTGCTCACTTACCCCATTTCATAAAAAAGCGGCAGTAAAAAGAGGCTGTATAATGAATTCAGTTTGAAATCACATCGATTCTAAAGAAGTTTCACTTCTACGGAAATGAAAGTTCATCCAAGTTCTAAAAAGTTTTTTTTTGTAACGTTAGCATATAAGTGTTCTCGTGTAAGTGACTAATGTCTATTATGAGAATAAATGTCTTTAAACCCAAGTAATGAAACAAACGAAAGCTGACCAGACAAATGAATTAATTTCACCAGAGCATTTGTTGAAAATACTTCACTTAAGTATCAAAACAAGAGAAACATTTCAAATCTCACTTCTAAACGGCTTATGTAAATACGCTGCATAATATATGACGGCAAATAGCCGTATGGCTATAAAAGAACATAAAACTCGTACGAATAACCAACAAATCTGACGCGTCTATCCCAAAATTCCCTGAGGCGCTAAAAAATTCACACAATGCTGCCAATGCTTGTACGGAATAAAAATCAAGATAAGTCCAGTTATAGATGGTATGTAATAAGCCAGTTCTCAAAGGAATCGCTTAATATGATTTGCTTGGAAATTCTTTGAACTTTTTTCCACTGGTCTGCCTAGAGATGATATGAAATTGGATAGGAGTTATGCGAATGTAATCAAACCAAAATATGATTTACCGCCGGTCTGAGCGTGATATTAGTAAATATATTGTGTTAGTTATATGTAATCTGCTTAGAAAAAATGTAATGTAAGACAAATATGCGAAATTTAGATTGTATCACCATATTCGTGCAAGTTAATTATGAAATCTTCTGGGTTGAGTTTTAAGGTTATTAATTTTATTAAAGTAAGATGATTAATACTGTGTTTTAATGACGTATTTTTGTCAAGACCTTGTTCAACCGCGGCTTAATAGAAAAAATATATCAAGTGATTTAATTTCTTGTCAATAAATTGGTTGCTGATGTATTTACAATTTTTTGTTATTTTTGGTTTTATAACACTACAAACTGAAATTGTTTTATTTTTATCTCACACACTGTTTTATGGTTTTTTTTATTACTCTTTCATTTATAATATTCTACGGTTGTAAATATGTGAGGAACATGTATACTAACAATACAATATTCCTAGATGAAAACTACTATACCAAGACCTGTATAGTAATTTAAATCTAGGAGTACATTGTCTTTACATATAATTAGTTAACTATTGTATACATAGGTAACTAATTCGACACACAGCAACACTGGCAACATTACTTTATAGATCATGGCCTGATATGGATCATGGATCATGGAGTAAATTAATAATTTTTTACAGAAGACAATCCTAGGTTTGACATACATCATCGATTTATTGCGTCTTAGATATGTCAGTTCCCTTTAGGTTTCTTTTATTGTTTAGTCTTAATTGTGCGTATATAATGCAGTAGTTAATAAGTAATTTAAATACGACCATTGCATAGCCACAACATAGACAGTAAAATTGTCTTTGATACAGATTGTGATATCCAACGTATTTCGCTTTTCGACAGCAACGATTTGTCTAATTCTATATCATTTTTTAAACACAGACTAACAAAGTACCTATACATATGTACGAAGTATAGAAAAAACATTTCATAGCAGCGATTTGTCTTAATAATTTATCAGTAATGATTAAAAATTCTCCGAAATCATTCAATAAAGCTGAAAACATTAAAGGAATTATAAAAAATCTAATTCATCACACAAATTAGCGTTTAGGTTGAATGAGAAATACCTGTTTATGAAAATGGAATTTTAAGCAAGGCTTCTTGAACGAGGGCATTTACCTCACCTTACTTGACCTCATATGCATTTTATATAACGTGAAATGATTTTATGAGGCTTAGTGGCTTTTGTAGCTCCTGAATTCGAGCTCCAAAAGTTTAGGTCATCCTAATCTTAGATCTACCTTCTGTATGGGAATTTTAAATGCGCACTCCTCTATTGAATTCAACGTCCATATTAAAAACTGGTTTTGTAATTTCACTTTATATTGAACAATAATTGTACAAAAATGCAATGGCGATTGTGGTGGATGAATGAACGAAAAGCAACGATGCTTTGGATTACCTTTCTGTATAAGACAAAAATGTAATTATTTATTATTCTTAGTTGCATTTCTCACAATTAGGATTGAATTGCATATATAATAACTACAGACTAAATCAATAAAACAGGTTAAATAAATCGCAGCTCTCTTCGAACGGTCAAATAATATTCGAATTAATTATTTATGTATTTTCATACATAAAAATGATTAGTTATAATGTGGCACCCAGTCTCAATACGTCTCTGTTATACCTCGAATAAACCACAGTTTATATGCTCGTAGTTCTTACAAAATAATCATAATAAAGCACGTGCAACTAACCCGGCTTATGTAAATGTTGTTACATAATTTCTATGCTTTATAACTTATATTTATAATTCCGTACTTCCATATATATTAACATGTGTGTATAAGTTCCCCGAGTCCAGATTTACCACCTTATAATATATGTTTCTATGTAATTTAGATTTTCTTACGTTAAGCAAACTTTAATATCTGCAACTCTAGAAGACAACTATCTACTTGACAACATGTTTAAATGAATTAAATATACAGAAATTTTAAATAAAGACTTGTTTGGCATTCTATCGCAAGGTAAGATAAAACCAGTAATTTAGGTTTGTTACTAACCTTACTTAACCTAAGATAACCTAAAGGTAGTTTCTTCAAAAAAAGCGTTTCAGGGCAGATCAGATAACGTTTTTATATTTTTTCCGACCTCATCACTTTTAATACAGCGAATATTATAATTTACGGAAGTTCACAATGTCGAATTGAGAAGGAAAGGCATGCATAGATAGGTCTGGAAATTTCTGGCCCTTATCCGAGAAGAGTTTCCGACCGTTAGTCGTAACTTTAGGACGGTCACCAGACCTGGGAAGATAAAATAAAAGTGATAGCGGGGAACGATTGGAAACAGCGCAGATGAGAGACAAATCGAAGAATTTGTAGGAGACCTTTACGTCGGAAGTCGTGTACTATACTCGAATATAGGCTATTTTTATTGTATAAATTTTATTGTAAGCAATCAAAGGGCTTTGTCATTACTATTATATAGCTGTTAATCTATATATTAGACTATAATACTTTAAAAATACTGCTCGTATTATGCTTCCTCGTTTGCTAATTCAATTTCTCTTCCCATGTTGGACCGTTGCAAATAGACTAAAACGTTTTAGGTTATAAATAACTTACAGGACTTGTAGCATGTGAAATGTGTATAAAATTATACAGGTTTGATAAAAAACAGCGTTGTTTCCGGTATGCAGTGTGAGTTATGACTTATTATATAATTAATTAAATGATCTTGAATTAGATTATCGTGATTCATGTGCACTTTTGTTTTTCATGTATCCTGTATCAGTTGAGTTTATTTTTTGTTCCTATTTAGTTTCTTCTTGATTACTATATGTAGTATGTATTTTTGCACTTTTTGCCTACTTATGTAATTTTGTACATTTTCTACTCACTTCTTGACTCACAGTGGTTTTTCACTCACCTATTCATTTAATTATGTTCAATTATTGTATTGTAATGTAACGAAGTGTTAATAAATAAATAAAATAAAATAAACTAAATAAAAATAAATTATGTATTAGCTTATTGCTTTTAATTCGATAACAGAAGCACCAATGTACATCTAGCTCGTTGTTATGATTTTAATGATCGTACAATATTAGCAGATTCATCAAATATTCCCGTACAATAAGCGATTACAATCACTGAGGCGCTACGGATGAGGAAAGCACAGAATTCGAAGCACGCCTTATTGGTCTTTAATCAGAGATTTCTAGGCCTAGTACCAATAATCGGTTCCTACATGCTATTATACCTAGGTAACACTGAAAATGTTTAGATAATGAAAAACGGATTAATGTAGAAAGTTGCCAATACTCTCGTCGAAATTTTCCCAAGACAGCAGGCAAACAACGATTGACATGCCAGTCTGTAGTAACTGTTGTTCCATCTTCTAGCACAATTGTCGCGAAATGACCTTTCCGACCAAAAATGACGCTTTAGGAGGTCTTTTTTCTTGACTTCTTCCTTTCTTTACCTTAGTTGGCTGATCCTCGAAAGGAAACACCCACTGAGCTGCTTTGCTTCTGGTTTCGGGTTAGTAGCAATCTATCCAGCTTTCATTACCTGTGACGATGTCAAATACAGCATTCGAGTTACCGCCGTTGAACTTATCTAACATTTGGTGACTGATGTCACCTGCTGTTTGGCTTCTGGTTTCAGGTTAGTAGCAATCTATCCAGCTTTCATCACCTGTGACGATGTCAAACTCAGCATATTTTGAGTTATCGCCGTTGAACTTATCTAACATTTGGTGACTGATGTCACCTGCTGTTTGGCTTCTGGTTTCCGGTTAGTAGCAATCTATCCAGCTTTCATTACCTGTGACGATGTCAAATACAGCATTCGAGTTACCGCCGTTGAACTTATCTAACATTTGGTGACTGATGTCACCTGCTGTTTGGCTTCTGGTTTCAGGTTAGTAGCAATCTATCCAGCTTTCATCACCTGTGACGATGTCAAACTCAGCATATTTTGAGTTATCGCCGTTGAACTTATCTAACATTTGGTGACTGATGTCACCTGCTGTTTGGCTTCTGGTTTCCGGTTAGTAGCAATCTATCCAGCTTTCATCACCTGTGACGATGTCAAATACAGCATTTGAGTTACCGCCGTTGCCCTTATCTAACATTTGGTGACTGATGTCTCCTGCTGTTTGGCTTCTGGTTTCATTGACTTTCACGTGTAACAAGAGTTTTAGATTTGCCGCCAATTCACAGAAACAAATTAATGCAATATATTACATAAGGTTACCAAAGAGTTCTAAAATTGAAATTTTCATTAACAACAAAAATAGTTTTCATTAACAATGTTTCTAACTGGCCAGTTCTACCCATATTGTAAGTCGGACTAATTCTATATTCAAATTTTCTAATTTAAAAATAGAATACAGCGATACGCGGGCTTATGGCTAACAAACAATATCTTTCAATACAAAAAATCTATAGCAGTACTGCGAGGAACCTGAGATAAATCCTGTATTCCAAAACAAATTTGAAGGTTTATTAAATCTTACAAACAAATTATCGAACTTTAATAAGTTACGAGTATCAGGGACCTCAGAGATCGAAGGGAATATTATTTATTAGCAAATCAATAATTAATTTCAACCGCCGTTTTGTAACTTTAGGAATTAATTAATGTAATTTCTAGTTAAAATGAAGGAATGGCCGATATTTGATGTTGAGTTTGGAAGCTTCTACGTCGGTTCCGATATGTTATTACTTCCTTATAATGTAGAATCCTCTTAACATAGCTAATATAATCTTCGAACTATTTTAGCATCTAAGTAAGAAAAAAGCATGTTAAAAATGTAAACACTAAAACATTAGAACTAGAAGCAATGTTGGCCAAACGACGTGCGGTCATAGGTTCGAACCCTGACTGTGCACCAGTGGAGTTTATTTGTATCTGTGCATTTAAGACTTGACTCGGTAAAGAAAAACATCGTGAAGAAAATGGCATACCATAAACTAAAAAATCGACCTACCTATTAGAAACAACAAACGCTCACGAAACAAACAAAAAAAAACAGAGAGCGCCACTGGTTTTTTCTTTATAAATATTATGACGATCGATACTTCATTATACTTGATTAGAGAAACAAGTTTATGAGTTGAAATTGGAATTACGCAGATTGCACACAGGGGAATACCTTCATCAGACTAGAGTTAAGCAATTTTGAAGTTAATCCCAGACATATCAATACCAAAACGTCTATTCCACAGTACCTCAACTTGGCATTGCTAACACGAACTATGTATGCGAAAGAACCTAGTTCATTGAATAGTTATGGAAATATATGTTAGGAAATGCTAGGATTATCGAAAATGTTATTTTTATTGATGAGATTTTTATTGTTAATCGTTGAGATTTCTTCTATTACTTTTAAGAATCATAATTTATTTTAAATTAATTTTTGTTATTATTGAATTGGGTAATGGTTTGGAACCATTACTTTACGAATAAAACTACGAATATTGTACGACTAATTAGAGCAGAGAAAATGGCGCCACCTTGACTTGTTACCTGAACGCACTAGCAGTGGGTTCAGGTAATAAAAGACAGTTCTGTGACAGCATTATGGTGATGAGAGGTTGGACCTAATTGGGTCTAGTAGATTATGATAAAGAAAGAGATTGTGTCCCTGAACTGTGCATTATAATTTCAGTGTAATTTGTAATGTTAAAAGAAATCAATCTAAATTACGAAATTAAATTTTGTGCGATAATTATTCGTGTCTTTTGTTCCCACATGCCTAGTAAAACGTCTAAAGACGATGGAGTGATATTTCTCCGACATATATATAATATATACCTTTTAAGTATATGAATGAACGTAATTTTCGCATTTTTCATATTATTTTTCATAATTAAAGTTGAAGTAGAGACCGCATTGCCCTTCTAATGATTTAAATTCCCAAGCGTATTGTATATATTAAACAAAGTTTTAAAAGAAATAACGTAAGTAAGAGTTTTCTTGTAAACAAATAAAGAAACTGTATTAATGTTTTAATATATTTCAAAACGATTAAAGCTCCTTTTATTTGCAATATTTTCTGTGATTTATATGATATACGAGAAAGCCGAAATAATGGAATATATTTTAAAATGGGAAAGTGTTATGCGCAATATTCTTAGAGCTCATAAAACGTTTGTCATAGGGTTGTCACCATACAATAGTATTTTATATATTTTTATAAAGAATTAAAGAACCAAATAAAGATATTGAGTGTAACTTAGAAGTCTCTTTTTCTGAAACACAATTATACCGTGACAGAAAAACAGATAAACCTTTATTTTAACCCCAACTTCGACGCTGAAATAAAATCACTTGAATATTGAAGTTTCAAAAGAATATCTCTACGTTATATGCATGGTACTTTCTTAACGGGGTGTATTTTGGTTCAAATTGTTAAAAGTGTCCGCAGCCCTATTAGATAAAAATAAGATAATATAACGGGTGTGGAATACCTCTCATAAGTCATGTCCTTATTTGCAATTCAAATAAACATAAAGGCGAGATTTTAAATTCTTTACTGTCGCCATGTAATAGCTATTTTAAAAGGCCGACATAGTTAGGTTGATGATTTAAAAAGGCCGACAACGCACTCACGATCCCTATGGCTGTGGAACTGTCCACGGGCGCAGTCTATTCACTTGACTTGAGTATTGCACCTGCCTGCTTGCCTCCTGCTCTTTACAAAATAATAATATTTTGTAGGGAAATCAAATGCTCTTTATGGGGCAGAATTCAAAGCCTTAAAGATGGAAAACGCTAAACGGATATAACCGTTACTCTAAAAGTTCCAATCTTATAGTGCTATCACGGCTATTTTAAAGTTCCAATAACATTACCAATACGTCGTTTTCGTATGCAACGTCGGCGTTCGTCGTTATTCCAATGTGCGTAGCTCTGATGCAGGCGCTGCGTGCCAAGACCATCTCGAGCATACAAAAACGACAGTATCGCTGTCGCTATTATAAGTTACTGGACTCAGTCAGAATTGAAGTTGATAGTTTAGAAACTTTCTACCGATCCTTCATTCACTTATTCGTTAAGCTTATTTTAGAATACAGACACCGCATGTATGAACGAATGACCCACTTATTATTCAAACATTGTCACTTATACTAAACAACGAAACAAAAATAGCGAAATCCGATTATGAAATACACAATAAGGCTTACAAAAGGAGAAAAGTTGTAGAAATTCTTTGTAATATGTAAATGGGGCCGGGTAAAGCTACATCGATTTAAAACTTCGCAAAAAACTTATTCGCAAGGTCGCTTACTATTCAATGCGGACTGTTTTTTATTTGAATATTTTCGTAATAGTCTCCGTGGCAGATAGGGAATTTCTCGGTGATACTTGAGGATTCTTACGTCTATAGGATTATAAATAATATCGCCAGATGAGGGAATTTTTATAGAGTTATACATTAATATCAGAAAATGTTATCTAAATTATACTTAAGATAAATCAGCAGTATTATCCAGTGTTACACATTTAATAATATAATTAAGAGTCTAACTTCCTACCTGTTATATGTTGTAATATTTATATTTAATCATGTAATTTTAACGTACTGTATTTAAAGAGTAGTAGCTTTAGCGATTGTCAAGAGAGAGCGTGAGTTCGAATCATGACTAAAAAATCTTTCTAAACGCAATTGAAACTTGTTACTACGGAAAGTAAAAAACACGAAAATCTAACATGTCAGGACCAGACCAATCAAGAACTATTTAAAAAAAAAGAAAAAAAGAAACGACTGCAAAGAGGTTGTAGCGCTGTTGAATTTATATTATTGTGTTTACCGTAACAAATACTGTGTTCAATTTTCCATCCCACCACCGCTTTCCATTGATATGTTATGCAAAGTCAGTGACGCAAGCTAAACCTAGCAAAGATCGAATAAATCGTAGTTCATTTTTCAAAGCGAATCTAAGTTCGGGGAAGCCAGATGAAGCCGATCTTCACGCTAAGCGCATTTCCCCAGCGCTTCGATCAAATTCTCCCAACTTCATACGAATTTTCAATCCACTTTTAGCGAACTAGCATTGAACCGTAATGAACGTCAACACTTTACGAGTTTGGCATTTTTAAAAATACACTGGCGTGACTTTAAAAATACAATTTTAAGCTATTAATACAGTAAGTGTTTTAAATGTAATTAATTATTTTAAATTTGTGTTTAGTTTATGCTAGATATACATTAAACAAAATTCTTTTGTCTGGATTTTTACGATTTCATTGATTCAGATTTAGTCAAGTATTCGAAACTTCAAGGTACAATCAACTCATATTTAAGTTAAGAGATTTAAATTATATAGTAATAAAATAAAAACAACCTACTTTTGTGTACATATAAATTTCAATAACAAAGTCTTATCTCTCCGTCAAATATGAGAAACAAATTTAGGATAATCAGATTTCATAAACTTGATATTTTATTAAAATGTGCATACAAAGACTAATTGCGAGATCTGGACCTGAATTCTCGTAGACTCCTTTCAAAAGACAATCGCCAAAATTCAGGTGAAAATTTAAAGGAGAAAATCTTTGTTCTGAATAGAAAGCCTTATTAGCGCGACCCAGCTTCACAGCTTGAAGTAATCATTTCGGTCACATTAAACCAACTAGTTAGTCTTGTTAAAACATTTATTTTATTCCCTAATTGAAAGAAAGAAAAACATTATTACGCATAATAAAAAATTATGTTTAATTAAAAGAGAAAGTGCACCTACTAGGATTCTCTGTGTTGTCGATAGCTCTGACATTTGACATTTTAACGGTATCTAACCTAATATTTTCTATATAACACTAGCAGAATCGGCCAAGCGTTGCTGTGGCTAAGGCTATTGTTATATTACATAGTAGTAAACTATTCAAGGGAAACGGTAAAGATAGCTTATGTGTAACGTTTTCTTAAATTGTCTTTTAACAGCGCCATTTATTAGAATTGTATTAAATAATAAACAAATAATTTGCAATATAATAAAATTGCGACTAAGATCTAAGCTATCCTATCTCTTAAGTTGGACCAGACTGCTCACGGTGTGGCAATTTAATTTAAAATCGGTTATGTTGTTAAGGAGTCCATCGCGGACAAACATCGTGACAGGAGATTTATATATATTAAGATTTTGAATTTTTTACCAAACTACTGTTGTATAATACTTCAGCGTAAAACAAGTTGAGAAGATGTTGTTTAAGATTGTTAGTGATTGTATAATGTTTTGTATCGCTCATGAAAATGTAGGTTTTAAGAAGTGGTTTAAAAAGGACGAGGTACGAGGTGTAAAGAAACATAACGAGAGTGACGTTATGATTCTTTTTTTTTTCCTTTTTTTTTATAGAACAGGGGGCAAACGGGCCAGGAGGCTCACCTGATGTTAAGTGATACCGCCGCCTATGGACATGTTTCTGCAACAAAGTGTTAATAAATAAAGTCACACGCTTAAGTCATTAAGCCGTTACTGTTCACGGTATACAATACATTTTGCAAAAATGTAGGATGGTTCATGGTAATCGTCTGAGAGAAGCACTCAGTTTAGAACTCCTTTTCTAACCAACCGTAGGGACCCCAATTTCAGAACACACGGCCATACAATAAATATACCCTCACATAACTTTTATTGAATTAGTATTACAGAAATAAAACAGCTTACTCAGGCCAGATGGTAACAAGGCACAGGAAAGAATTAACAGTTAGTTATATTTTAAAAGTCTCACCGTAGTTCGGAGTTTTAGGTTGTGGGGTGAAAATTACATTTGATTGTTAATACTTTAAATTATGGTTAAATGCGTAGTAATTATTACAACTATAAAACTTAATGTTATGTGTTACTGCCACCCCTAAAAACAAAAGCAGGAGGCTAATAATGCCAAGTATTTTCCGTTGCCTATCTGGATAATTGCGGAATCAAATGACGTCTTTAAATTAAATTATAATTCAGTACTCGAAATAAATTAGGCTATAATCCTAAACTGACGGAAAGATTCTGTGGCAGGTAATGTTTCTTAAGAAGAAAACTATTCAGGGTCGGTGTTTCTGAGTAATAAGTTGTAACGATTCGCGTTAATAGCATCGTGTTAATTAGCGTTCTTAGGTTTTTCTCACAAGCTGAATAGGAAAACTTAATTAGGTATTTATTAAATCAGAAACGTGCGTTCAGTTTTTGCCTCGTGTTAATTTTTATAATATAACAGGGGACAAACGGGGCTCAAATGATATTCAGTCATACCATGTAGAATACCAGACGGCTCGTGAAATACCAATATGTTTATATGTTCATTTATTTGGACCTAGTATTATTTTTTATCTGAGAGGACGTTCAAGGACACTTTTCTAATACCTATAGATCTTAATATATGTATTTGTGTCTCTTTTGTGTTTTCTATGTGAATAATTAAATACTCATTTACTACTAAGTATATACGATGTTGTCAGTAACGTTAAATCAAATCATATATTAAACAATTACAAATAAAATTAACAAACACAGCAGCGTTAATGCAGTTGTTCATAACTCTTATATATTACATTTATATTCTCTCATCAAGTAGGTGAGCATATGCCATGTAATGAATTTTCAGATTTCGTACATCCTTACGTTGTTTGCTTAAACTGTAGGAGCAAGAAGGATGTACGTATAATTGCTACAACACTGTGTGCTCTTAACAGATTTTTGCCATATTTATGTAACATCCACGAGCCTCGTTTAAAACCTACTCTACAATTCTGTCCCTGAGCTTTCACTCAAAAAATTAAGTAAGTGATCCTTCTGTGATTCATATCGTTGATTTTGTGGAGCTCCACAAAATCAATGATATTAATCACTGAACACATTTTTTAGCTGAAAAAATCCGGTTTTCTCACGAGGTAGTCTTAAATGTAAGACAGAAAGACCACATTCTTGAATCGAACCTTCGACCAGGGGTATATGAGTCGCACGTAGAAACCTCTAGGCCAACGCATCTCTTACTCTTACTCTTACGAAATATATTTATAGACATCTATGATCTATTGTATCAAAACTGTACTTCAATTATATATTCAAGTTCTCGTGTTCTAAAACATTTTCCAGTCAATCATTCTGTCACGCAATCGTAACGATAACTTTTATTCCTTTTAAACGGCCTACATGAAAGAAACCCTAAAGAATTTTTCGGAGATAAATCTTTCCACATTCGTCAATCTATGAAACAGACTGGCCAAGGCTGTGTTGCAATATACCTTTTGTTTCTGTGATTGTATTAATACAATGTTAAAAATCAGTCACTTTAGTTAGACTATGTCCAACTACAGTTTATAATGTTTAATAATAATAATTCACTTGGACCTTTATTTTAAATAAATGAAGAAAGGACAAAATTTTATTATCAACGATTTTAAAGCATTTATAAGCAAGTTGTATTCCAAGGAAAATCATTATTCTTAACGTCAACATATAAAAGTTTACTAAGGAAGGCAAAATACTATTTTGTATCTTAAATCAAATAGCTGGTTCACATTGGATTTCCATAGAGACCCCAAAACTATATACAGTAAGTGGGACAATGGGGAGAAACTGACCTAACCTAACCTATTATCCGTTTAAAATGCTGGAACGAAAAATCTTTTTTCGTAGCAAATGAGGTGTAAAATCGCCCGGGATTGGAGCATAGTATCGGGCCGGCTTTACTTCGACCAATAAATTGTGTAAGATAAACGCGGAAATCGAATTTTATGAATACCATGTTCTACGTAAACTACCTTCCAATATCGCATAAATAACTTTCAATTTGATTTAAAATATATAATGGAGTGCCCATTTTACGTTCACACATTATATTGTAATATCGTTCAAACGTATATGTAATTAAAGAAGTTGGTGGGAAAGGTTCACAGAAAAGTCAAAACAGATAGATATCCTAGAGAAAGCGTATAAAACAGTGTGTATTTTGTAAATATTTTTGTTTCTAGGAATAAATTCGTATAATTATGTTGTTGCACTAAGCGATGAACAGAGATATCCTTTTTTAGTAATTTTGGACAAAATCAGGCACAAATTAACTTCTATACAACACAGACAGAATAAAAATTGTTAATTGTACTCCGTATGCACTTATTAACATTTTTAATAAACAATATGGATAAAACCTCTTTACTATATAGGAAAGTTGTTTTCGCTCAATATCCTTTTTTTAAATATGTGGCAAACACGAAACAGATATGAGCATCATATGGCAAAAGGCTCGCAAGTGCCCGTCTATATTTAAACAAGATATCATAAAATTACCACCAGAATTGCCGAAAAGCACTTGAAAGTTATGTAAATAAATAAATTTAACATACAGGTCGTACTGCATAGAAAGTATTTCCTTTTTTATGCCATATCTGGTAAGTCGTTTCGTGAAACTAAATACGGACTACTACTACGGCTACTGCCCCTATCACTTATCATATTATGACACCTAGAACTATCAAAGACGCCTGTGCAACGTTGCCACCCTTCTTTAAGATCGCAGCAAAGTCGCACGTTTGGTGCAGTACGGGGTCACTAAAACAATGTTGTTTACATCAAATGTATTTTACTATAAAATTACGTGAATCCATGCCTATTGGGAGTATAATTATTCTCATTATCGAGAGATATAAAAATATAAATTTGACAATTGACCTTATGAACAAACACAAAATGTTTGAACTAGGATTTTGTAGCGTTACAGATTCGTTATATTTCTTATAAAATGACTGAGTTTATGTTTGTTTTCCTTTATAGACTTACCTGTATCTTCATTTGTGAGAGCCCTGGTCCTCAAACAGGAACACTTAAAGGTGAGCAAAAGCAGCACTACCAATTTCCCGCCAAAATCCTCCGCCATCTTGTTTATATGCCCTCCATCTTATCTTTCCATTTTAAGTCGCATCAGACTATCAAATCTGTTGAAAATGTAAAATTCAATTACCTTTTTGTTAATTTTATTCAAAATATAAATATATTCGGACCATGTTATAACAGGATGCGCCATAACTATTTTTATTGAAGTTGGACATAGATAAAAATATAAAGATTAGAAATAATAATACGACTATTATATTATGTTTTTATCTACCTAGTAAGCATAAGAAAAACCTAACCTATGACAATCACGTCAGAACACAGGCTTCTAATTGCAAGTCGAGCGTTTCCTGTCTTTTCACTCATTTTCTTTGAACAAGTACGCTTACTTCCTGATCCTTCCCGGAAAGTCTATGGGTAGACATAGAAACTTTCTTTCCTTCAAGAAAAAGAATCAATTTTAATTGGATATATGACTTCCGTGCATTCTGGGGCTTAACAGAAATAGAAACTAATAACAATGTAACGAATGTACAATGTAAAAATACATCTTGACAACATACTGAAGATGCCATTACAAATCACGAGGTCCAAAGGATTTAATACATACTATTTTTATAAGGATTTAAAAAAGTGAAAGAATTTCATTCAATGTAAGAGCAAATATATTTTCTTAATTTATAATATTTCACGTTAGTGGTTGCCTGGAAGAGATCGCTCGAAAATGATAAGGCCGCCAACTGCTCTCCTTTTCATTTGACTTTGTTAAATTTTTATATTGTAATGTAACGAAGTGTTGATAAATAAATAAAAATATTTTTCTACGTACATAAAAAGCACGTACAATGCTGGAATAAACAGTTATTGGTTGTTGTTTAGTTCTTTTTACTAGGTAACAATCCACCCCACGTACAAACGCTTCATAGAAATCAGTCAAACCTTACATATTTACGCCAAGAATACGTATCCTAGAAAACCTATAAAGTGTATTACTTTAAATAAAAAGTGCCCCGGCTGTTTACCAATGCAACCTTTCTATGTTCGTATTAAGCATTTCCTCACAATGTGCCCTAACGGTAAAATACATCGTGAGTAAACCGGCTTGCCTTACGCCCAAAAAGTGGCGTGTAGATTGACAATTTTTTACAGATATCTGATTTTCAAACTTTATTAGATTGTGGCAGCTAATTTATTTGTATAAATAATCCAAGAACAAAATCTAAATTGAATTGAAACAGACTTCAAAAATAGTTGACCCTATTAGAAAAATGTTATCAAGAAAACTTGATTACTCGAACCCCGGGAGGCTTACACCGTTTCGACTAATTACTTAAGTGCTAGTCAGTGAAAACAAATAAAACTATCTGAAAGCTAGATTAAAATGAAAACAATCTACAGAAACATTTCCACACAAACTAGGAACGGGTGATGTTTCAAGTGATGCTAATATTACGTTAAAACTATTTTTTTTATGGAACAGGGGGCAAACGGGCAGGAGGCTCACCTGATGTTAAGTGATACAATAAGTGATTTTAACGCTTTTCTGCTACTTTAATGGTCCTGTAAATATGCTTTCTTGCTCTTACAACTTTATCGATATTGATGAAAATATTGATATACTTTATAACAATCTACCAATAGTAAATAACATTGTTTATCATGTTCCTAATGAGGTTTAGGTTTATATTTAATTTTAGGTAATTTTTTTAGTTATTATCTTGCTTCTCTTCTAATATAAATGATGTATATGACTATATGTGTAAAATTCGTGATGTCATATTTTCTATGTATAATTTTATGCATACACGTTGTTTTAGAACGAAAAATAAATATATAAACGTAAAGGGTGGCAAAATCTCGTATATTATAAAGCATTTACATTATTTATATTATATTCAAAGTATTTACATTAATAGAATTAGCATGAAACCTATTATAATAAATTATCTTTAGTTAACTAACCAAGTACTTTTACAATAAAGGATACATGTTATTACTGTGTACTTAAGATATTGTCGCTAAAAGTAGTTCCTATACCTGAGAAAATAAAGAACTAGGGTTTATCTTTTTGTTAATGGTATTTAAAGTAACATATTAATCTCTCTTGCAAGGAGCTTTGTTTTAATACTACGTTTTAACGATTTTTTATGAGTAATAGTAAATATTGACATTTTTAAGAGCGTGCATGAATTTTGAGCGAAGTGTTGTTCAAGATTGAGGAACTTCATCACGTTCCTCATATATCCATATGCAGGAGGCTTATTACGAGTTAAAAAAATCTTTATTTTTATTTCAATTTTACATTTACCTTAATTATTTTTTCTTTTGGCTATAAAACAGTAGAAATACCCAAAGCAAGGGAAATTACTGCAATGCTGGTATTACGTCGCAACTATTATGCATGTTTACAATTCACGATGAGTTTGTTAAAAGGGCCAAAGGTGGGTGAACACACTGTAATTATACGGAGTAAAGCAGTACCGGAAAGAATAGTTTCTTTAGTTACTCGTTCCAAGGTCTTCAATTGTTTATAAGACTAAAAGAGACTCTCACTGACCTTTTGCAAAATTGCATACAGGTTTAATGGGTTTTTTAATAAACTACAAAATCGCGCCTATAAATTGCAATTTCTTTTTTTATCCAACCAGCATCAGTTCGTACAGCATGTTATATGCCTTATGTGGCCTTAATTACGAGTCATGGCTACGAAAGCGAAGTATTCATAGGCTACGTCGTAGGCATCTCTTTAATAGGTAACTAATGTGAGCGTCGTGTTCAGCAACGAAGCATCTAGAGCGAACTATCTCCTTCCACCGGTTTCTGTCCAGCGATTCCCTTATGTCGTACGCACGCCTCGTACAAATTGGTATTTTATATTAAGAACTTCAGCGTTATACTAACACAGTAGAACTCCAATTATCCGAACTCCGACTATCCGAATCGCCGATTATCCGAATCGGTTGAAGACCGCAAAACAGCTAACGTTGACGGAGATGTTTAAAAAACAATGATTTTTATTTCTAAACTTGTACATAAGTACATTTTATTTATATTTAAAACATGTGAAAATTTCATGTTTCTTTCATTTAATTCAATAAAAAAATAATGCAATATCAAAACGTAGCTTTTATTCTCTCCAATGGCAATTTTTTTTTTAAAAATCCGATTATCCGAATGGGTCCCGGTCCCCATTAATTCGGATAATTGGAGTTTTACTGCATTTACTTTATGAATTAGATTTCGTAACGCATCGTAGGAATCAAGCAAATAAATAAATCGTTGCAAGAACTGGTCAGTTTTTATTCATTGGTATTATCATTATAACTGTGAAAAGGTGATTAAATATAATATAATAAACACGGAGGCACCCATAGCCGTGGTTTTGTATAATTTTAGATAGTTTTTTTAGTCATATCTGCTGATGGATATCAGAGCATCGTTCATATATATGATGATTTTATATTATATATTATACTTTTACTTTATAAGACAATAGGACTCATCAGCAACCTAAAAAACATATGAAGAAATGGTGGTAACTAAAAAAACTAATATAATGTCGATAATAACAGATGTAACCGATTTTTGAGGTAGTTTCTGATGCGGATCGGACGACCACTGTAGATCCAGTTTCCGACTCAAGTATTTACGAATTCGAAAACGAAACAATTCGACTTAGTGTCCTTTAAGATCATTTGTTGAGTACAAATTCTTTAAGAATTAGTAATTTGGCCTTTTTAAAGCCAGAAACACACTTGCGACTTATCTGGCATTAGGAGTGTCCATGGGCACTATCACTAAAAAGCAACAAAGAGCAGAACGGTATCACTACACGCCAGATAAGCCACCCTAAGATAAAGATATTACTTTAAATATGGAAATGAGTAAAAGGCAAAATTAGTAAGGTAGATAAGTCGATATACCGACCGAACGATTAAAACTTTCTGGTAATTTAGCGCCGATTTAACGGCGTGTTAAAATTTAACACACCTTTACATAAAATATGATGGGTTCACACTGGCATGAATTTTTGCGAAGTGTCCATTGTGGAACGCAAACAGCGCTGCAAATATATGTTAATACCGGCTATCAGGCGCTGACAGCGCTTCTATATTTGCATTGTATTGAATTCGAGCGGGGTATGGCGGCTGTTCAAGCGGAACTTTCAAAAGAATAATATCAGATATAAAATGGTAATATCGACGAGATGTTTAAGTTTCTTCTCATAACACATGTATTATATTATAGGTTTTGGTTAAGTAACTTATGGAAATAAGTAAATTAATGTTCAGTGTAAGTATTTTATGTCGTTTCTTATAAGAATATAATAAACCAACAATAAGTATTGGTGTCTCAATATATTTATTACGTAATTTTGAGCATAGAAAAAATATTTAATGTCTAATAACGTATTTATTATTTGTATTTTTAAAGATGTTACAACTATGAGTTGAGTTAAAACAGAATCATTTAGATAAATAAATATCGAATGCGTTACAAAAATACAAAAAAAAGCGTTTATGGAATAATTTGTTTTTTTATTATTAGAACATTCAAAATAAATAGTTATATTAGTCAATAAGGCTGTGATTATGTATATTTTATTTCGCAAACACGAATCGTTTAGGCGCTGCTCTAGTGACATAAGTGGACTAAAAATAATCTATTGTATCAAGGCGCGCAAATATTTAATAAAATGCCTTTCAGTTTAAAATAAATTAATATAATTATATGTATGTATTTACAAATTTAAAAAAATTCCACACATTATGTCTATGTCTATAAAAATCCTAATATAAATTAATAGTATAAATATGTAAGGTACATATTTATACTATTAATTTATATAAAAAATAAAAATAATACTTCTACCATTTATTTATATTCGTGAACTTCGTCTAAGCATTTATTACACGCAATGCGTGTTGTAACATCGATGCGACCTGCCCGCACTTTTGTAAAAAATATCGTACATATTCTTTACCAACTAATATTTTTATATAGCTCGTTTTAAATAGTTTCAAAACGATGTACATTACTAACCTCTAAAATTTCTAAGTGATTATAATTCTTTGAGAAATGAAATATCTTTGAACCGAAGCGAAAATATTCTAAAACAACGCACCCGCTTAACTGGGTGTCCATCGGATGCCGACTGCCTTGTATACTGCTCAGTGGCAGTCGTAATAATAAAAGGCAGTTCCTATTTCGAAAAATGTAATTAAAATGACATAAGTTGGAATACTGCTTATCTATTCTCTCAGACTATAAATTTAGTTGATTCTGAAAATTACATTATTAATTATTTACATAACGATAAAGCAGTTGCATACTAAGAAGTAAACAATAATAGCTCCAAAATCCAACTGGAAGCTGCTTAGTACGATGTATGTTAATATCCCCTATCACACTCTGACAGGTCCTGCTATTTGCATTGTATTGAATACCGAGGTAGCACGGACTGCGGACACATAGATAGCGGGCTAGTTTATTCAATTATTTCTACTATTGACAGCGTTTTTTCATGTGTATAGACAAAAATGCAGATATTTCTTGATGTTTACTAGCTAGGTACTTTTCTGGCCGAAGTTCAGATCTACCCTATTTGTAAAGATATAATTTTAATAATCTAATTTGTGTGACAGCATACTATATATCAAGTCAAAGGTTGCGTTTCATTCTTAAAACCACCTCTCTACACTACAATTTTACGCTCTACAGATTTTACGCTTTAAAACATAGATTGCAATTCGTGGATTAAGTTGCTGAAAAACATTTAATTGATAATATAATATATTGAATAATTACTATGATAGAAAGCCCATAATAAGAAAAAATATTTCCTCTTAATAAAAAAACAAGAAAAAACAAATGATGATTGAATATAAGGGATATAATTTGTCCTAATGTTAAGATTTCGAAACAACAAAATAGAAATAGTTCGTGATCCTACGAAACCTTTTAACATGCCTTTTAAGGAAGATAATGTGGTGTGGAGTTCAATTAGTGTGGTGGTTTAAAATATAATTACCAAGTAAAAAAGTGTTCTTTAAATCAACACAACAAAGTAAATGACGAACCGATGTTCTATGGCCTAACATGCGTGTAAGGGTTAAATACGTTTTTGTCATATGGGAATCGTTAAGCGTCTCTGAATCTTACCCCAGGAGCGTTTGGACGTGCGTTTATCTTGATAATGGTCAAGAGCGAAGCCCAAAGACTAAAGATTAGAACACGAAAGACGAAACTAACTATGTCATGACCAATCATGTTGTGTCAATTGTCATACTGATATTGTCCAATCATAATCAAAATAACCGCTTTTGTTTTTCTATTCATACGCGATTTGTTTTTAAGATGATAATATCGATTGTAATTTTCTGCTTTAAAACAGATCATATAATGTGAAATATTTAACTGCAATTATAATAATCCAGATCCCACTAATAAACCAATGGATTCAATAACGAGATAACTTCATTCAATTATTACTGCTTTCGATAAAGTGTTAAAGTTAATTTGAATGATTCGATATCTCGTAATTATTACCTGAATATTACAGTATGTAATTATTGTTACGTGGTTAAATATTATTGTTGCAGATATTTTATATGATAAATAAATTATTTGTACACTTTTTCTAAACACAAATAGATGCAATGGTCATATCAGTGCATAGTACAACATCTTATGTTATATTAATAACACATTAATTTTATTTGAACAGTTAACTTATGCTTATATTACGTTTCAAATTAACGTTTTACTACAATAAAACGGTATTATTCGTCTCAATTTCAGAACGAATTTATTTATATTCAATAAAACTCTCGACGTCAGTCAAAACACCAGGAGAATTGTTTAAATTCAAAATAAACACGTATACACCCATATTCATTTACGATATGAAAAGGCAATGTAGTGTAGTAGCATCAGCGTGTGACTCTATCCCTGAGATAGTTGGATCAAACCCGGCTGCATACCAATGGACTTTCAGTCTGTGTGTGCATCAAATACTCGCTGGTACGATGAAGGAATTGTGTAGAATACAGCATGTTTCAAGTTCAAAAATCGACGACATGTGTCAAACAGAAGGATGATCACCAACTTGTCTATAAAATAAAAAATATTAAAGAAGCCTAAACAATTATTATGCAGTCGTAATACTACACAAAGTGTAATGTAGGTAAATTACAATTTAAATCTAAGATTGCTATTATTATCTTTATATATATAATTCTTCTGTGAGTGTGTATGTCACTGAACTTCTCTCAAACGACTGGACCGATTTTGACGAAATTTTTTGTGTGTGTTCAAGGGGATCTGGGAATGGTTTAGATTCACAATTTTGTCCGCTGGACAATATTTTTTTAATTAATTTTTAATTTATTAGTAGTTGTTGATTTTGGAATGTTTTACATTGCATGCGACAGACGGCGCTACCATCGCAATGTCAAATTTTAAATAATATTCGAATTTTAATTTTAATCTGTCCCTGTCTGACAGTTAGCGCTGCGATCAAATTAAAAAAAAGTTTTGTTATCATTGTGTTATTGTAGACCATGTGCTGGATCGTTAGATATTGTCATAACATTTGAATAATAATTTTCATCAAAATGGTCCAGAATGTTTTAGCTTATTAAAAAAAGTTTTCAAATTAAAAACGTGTAGACAGGACAACGTCTGTCGGGTCCGCTAGTTATTCTATATAACGCTTCGCTTATGAAGCTCGCTACGCTCCTCCACCGAAGACATACAACATACAACACATATGCTTGTCCATTCACTGGGAGCGGTCGATAGCAACACTATTGTGGGTTATGACATTTTAATACCACTGATCGTGTCTACTTTGATGCGAGGTTATTTATGTGCATCAAGGTGTAAAAATAAATGTGAGCAGAAGTTAATATAAAACATATGAAATTGACGTTTTCTCGTACTTGCCACTTTGACCATAAATATCTCCTCTTGGGTAGGAGGTTAGAGTCGTTCACTATAAGTTTCTTAAACCTGGCCTGACGGTAATGGCAGATGTCTATTGTCAGATGTCAATTGCAGACCATGATGGAAAAGCTAGCTATTTTACAAACATGGCTGTTCTATCGTATTAGGCAACTGCTGCTTTGACAACGCTAGACACACTGCACAACAGACTGCTACCTAATAAGAGGAACTTCAATTGGAATACCTAAGATATCCACTAAACTCCTGGGACCTGGCTCCAAGAGATTTGCAAGGTAAAAAAACCACTTCTGGGGCAGTCAAAACCGATTTCAAAGATTCTCTTGATTGCCGTCCGAATATTTTTTTATTAAAGGGATAAATTAACTACCTATAAGATGGTAATAAAACATTAATATTATAATTAAATATATATACTCCTTTAATTAAATATGTGCCATATACATGTATAATTAATAAAATATATTCAATAAAAAAAATATAATTTTTGTTCCTCCCATATATAACGCCTATTTCAACCTAATAAAAAAAAGTCATAATAGATTATTATTATTTACAATGTGGTCATATTTCATAAATGACAAATGGCCCTTATTGAAGTGGTGATTAAAGTTACAGAGTACTGAAATATCATGCGTTATTTTGTAACTCAAAGAGCGTAACATTGTGTAATACGATTTTGTGTGGCTACCAATAACAAATAAACCGAATTATTTCTGCTGGTAACACTATAATTAACTTTACTAAACAAATGTTACCACATTCAAATTGTGTTAATATTCTAATCCAATCAACGCCGAATGAAACATTAATGTTCATTAATTATACTGGCTTTATTAATTATAACTCTGATGATAAAATCGTGAACGAAATGGATGGAAAAGCTTGGTTAAGTTTTGAAATTAACTCTCAGACCATGAATTTCTTATTGTTGAATAATAAAGCTTATGCTACAGAGCGAAAACGCTACTCGCTAAACGCTACATAAATATTATGTAAAAATGTTATTGTAAAGTTCTACGAATTGCATACGAGGATTCGTAGAAGAGATCTTAAGTTGCTCCGTGCGTAGCTTAATGCATACGTAAGCGCGTTACGACTTACACAACTCTTTGTACGCATACAAATAATACATATCAAATGGCTGTTAATTTTGTTATTATACTCCTTAGTCTTCGTTAGTTAATGTTCTTCTTTTCCATTGTGTTCTGCACTGTGGACCGCTTTTGGGTAGAGGCCTCCCACTGAAATTTAAAGTTGGATCTGTTCTTACTCCATCCATATCTCCCCAAAGACCCCAATGTCGTCAGCCTATCGCTTTTTCTTCCCACGTTTATTTCTGGCTTATTCCTGGGTCCTCTTCAGCGAAAGGCTTTGAAGGTCCACCTTTTATATGTGCACCTTGCAATGTATCATTTTTAAAAGACTATAAATAGAATTCAAAGTTATTAACACCGAATACAATCCCCGAAATTATTATTAATTAAAAATATAAATGTAAAAATGTTATTGTAAAGTTCTACAAATTGCATGCTACGAGAATTCGTAGCAGAGATCTTAAGTTGCTCCGTGCGTAGCTTAATGCATACGTAATCGCGTTACGACTTACACAACTCTTTGTACGCATACAAATAATACATATCAAATGGCTATTAATTTTGTTATTATACTCCTTAGTCTTCGTTAGTTAATGTTTTTCTTTTCCATTGTGTTCTGCACTGTGGACCGCTTTTGGGTAGAGGCCTCCCACTGAAATTTAAAGTTGGATCTGTTCTTACTCCATCAGTATCTCCCCAAAGACCCCAATGTCGTCAGCCTATCGCTTTTTCTTCCCACGTTTATTTCTGGCTTATTCCTGGGTCCTCTTCAGCGAAAGGCTTTGAAGGTCCACCTTTTATATGTGCACCTTGCAATATATCACTTTTAAAAGACTATAAATAGAATTCAAAGTTATTAACACCGAATACAATCCCCGAAATTAATATTAATTAAAAATATTTTATTAGGCTTTTAGTGTTCTATACCGGTTTTAATTATGAATACTATACGTTTACATTGTATTAAATAAATAAAATACTGTTTATATAGAAATGGTAAAAGAATATTTTGTTAACATGAAAAGATAAATTGGATTTTCGAAGTAAATAAATGATGTTGTTTTACCCAATGTCATTGAAGCTATAGTATCAATTAGGAGCCTTTAAATAAAAAAATTGTAAAATTAAATGCTCTTAAATGACAGAAATTAACTTATATTTACATAAACCCTCTGTATAGTTCTGGTAATAAGCTCCTAGACAATGTATAATTTAATATTGAACTTATGCCAACGTTAGGAATCCTATTGTTTGAGGAAATAAAGCATTATGGAAAAATTACTTAGTATGATTGTTAAAATAATTTCTAAAGCGAAGTGTTGCTCGCAAGCTAATTTTTATTCAAGCCGGGTCTCAAACGGTCGAGGATTTTAATTAAATTTTTAGCCAGCTTCTAATTATAGGGCAAATAAGTCAGAACCGCTGTAAAGAAAGACGACTTAAGATATGTACTGTAAAAACTGTATACTTATAGACGTGTATATTTCTTATAGTATGGAAGTAAGGTTTTGGGTTTAAACAGCGGAAAGTTCTTTTATTAGCATGGATGAACATTATTGTGAAATATTTTATTAACATATAGAATTATTGGTAAGAAGCAGTATGCTGTGAACCTTCACAGGCTTAAGACTTCACCCTTTTCTGATTATATGTAAGAAGTATCTACGGAAAAGAATCCTCGCCAATGTTTATTTATCAAAAATATTCGAGTAACATAAGTTTATAGTTATTTAAAAGGATATAGTATAGCGTATAATTGTAACAAAAAATCAATATAGTTAACTATCGTAACTTTTCCTGAAATATGGGCTATAGTAAAAATTATACGTAATAAATATGACATAGTCATTTTGTTGTTTCTATAATATTTTAAAGGCAATTTTACCATTACACTTCATATACCTAGTCCATAAGTTCGGCTAAAAATGAAAATGTATTTTTTTAATGAAGTAATGTAATTATTAAAATTTATACTTACATATATATATTCAAGTCTCAGCAAATAATAATAAAATATTCTATTCGAAATGGCCACCTTTACCTTTTATACAGGCCTTTAACGTGTTTGGCCACGAATCTATGGATTTATGCGCTGTTTCCAGGGAATTTTTTTCCCAGTTTTTGGCGAGCATATGACAGTGGCTATAGCGTTCGACTCTCATCTTTGATGTCGGAGTTACGATCCCCGGCTGTGCATCAATGGACTTTCTTTCTATGTGCGCATTTAACATTCGCTCGAACGGAGAAGGAAAACATCGTGAGGAAACAGGGTTGCCTTGGACCTGAAGAAGTCGTGTACAGAAGGCTAATCACCTACTTGCATATAAGATTAACAAATGATCATGAAACATATACAGAAACCTAATTAGAGGGTTATTGCAGCACGAACTATCTAAATAACTTAAAACATTCCTAGTAATTGTTAAACACGCAACCGATTCTTATGTGGTCTATAATCCTAAGAAATCTAAGTCCGAAAAGTATACAAGGATAATGATGAAGAGAGAGAGAATTTGAAGAGTTTAACCCCAACAGTATTATTTGTTCAAAGAATTACTCGTAGACATCCTTCACTATTAATAGGCTTAAGCTTGTATTTACAGAATTCACTGGAAACGATTAAAAGGTTCCAGAAATGTAATAGTTATTTAACGTTGATACCGTTTATATTTTCTCGTTTATTTCTCTAAATTTTAAATCTTTATTCAGTAGCATTTATTAAACAGAGCTACGAATGTATAGACTTTATTCCTGGTATTATTATTATTTGGTCCTATTAAGAAAACAAATAGACAATATTTTCGTTTGTAATATTAATTTAAACATATGTGCTCGGCTTACCAAAGGTTGCAAAACCTTGGCTTTCTATGGCATAGGCATTATATATTAGTAGAAATCAATGAATATTTCCTAAAATGATGATTATAAAATTAAATTTAAACATACGTTCCAACACACTATTAACATTTTTGGTATTCCCTTATATAAGGACAATATTCTTAAAAATATAAAAATAAATTACATTATATATTACACTTTTAAAAAAGGGAAAGGAGTGGGATAGTATTTCATTCGTTTATAATATAATAATAAATATATTACCGCGGGCTAAAAGATGGACACTAGAAATAAACAAATGGACTGGACCTACTAGAAAGAGATGTATAGAACGACAAAAGAAAATATGGACAGGTGACATTATAGAACTAGCGAGGAAAAACTAGATGAATGGTTGTAAAGACAAATGGAAAAATATGGAGGCTTTTACCCTAAAAGGCACCATACAAAAACCACCACTAAAAAATAAATGTAACATATATGTATATTTTTTAATTTATACAAACACAACTATTAAAAATATTAAGGAATGTGAACTTACCAATTGTTTTATTGATTAATAATGCTTGAATAATAATAAATTAAATTAGTCTTAATCCAAAATGCTTAAATAAATTTTTGAAAAGCGCTAATAATTATTTATATTGATCCTGATTAACATTTTGTTCCGCCAGTGATTTTGCTTATTTTTTACATACTACACACATCAAGCATATATTTAAATAAAACAATAAAATTTACTTTTAAAAACAACGCATTAATAACTTACGTTTTAAAAGCACATCCACTTCACCCAGCCTTAAACCATTACAGTCAATGTCACTGTAAACAATCACTTGATACTAAAAAAGTTTTACGATCGTATAAATAGGGGTTAGAGCAACGAAACAGACCCTCGCGACGGCTCCTTGCGTACTGAAAGCATTTACTAATACACCTTGAGCCTTCAGCGCTGTGTTACCATGTTTCCCAGCTTCCCTGATACGTGGGAGTTTAATGTATAGGTAAAGGAGATTTATTAGCTTTACATTGAATTTAGTTTACCTTATGTTTTATTCGGTAAAAAATATCGCTAGTTGAGAGATATCCACATTCTGGTGATATAATAAAGTAAGTCTGTAAATGTTGAAGAAATAATAAAATTATAGATTCATTTTAAATAATTAATATAATTATGTGTTTACCAAACAAAGTAAAAAGTTAAAATTAGTCAAAAAGTATCAATATAAAGCGAAATTAAAGTCTTTACCTAAGTATTGTCACCTTAAACACTAAGGACTGAATACATCATTACACAAATACTTGTTTAAATTTAATAATGGCAACACAACCTCAGGATGCCGTAGTATTAACCGAATAATTTGAAAACCGCTGAAAATATTCTATGAATTTTAAACGTGTGTTACTGCTTAAATCAGCCGCTTTGCCCACTTGGCTATAGGACTCTCAAAGTTATTCTAGCTTTAATACATTATTAAGTGGTTTTTAAAACATGAAGCACCATTAGCCATGGGCGCCCCTTATCGAATGAAATAGTAAATTACAAATTCATTTGCGTATATTTTTCCTTAACTAAAAATGTTTTGTCAATAGTAACATGTTATACAATCATTCTTTTGAAATACTCATGTTCCTGGTTTTAAATACTTTTAGTTCATTTTGCCGATTAAACTTCCAATTAATATTTTGTTCATTAAATATTAAGGATTTAGCATTAAAATGGAGGATAAATTTTAAAGCCTCGTAAATCACATGTGCATGTGGCACATCAAGCATTATTTTCTACACAAAAACATCTCGAAGTAAATATAGAAACCGCTTTTCCTCATAAAGAAGAAACATACAAATGATTGGGTATTATGTAACTAACTATTCTTAAGCGCTTATGATTAACACAACATTAATTTACCTGCAGCTGAGTTTCACCATCGGACGTCGAGGCAGAATACGAAATTCCACCCGTATCACCTCGACGTCCACCGTTCCACAACTGCGCGTTTTTCTAGGCAGTTTTTGCTGAACACCACCACTTTGTAGAACCAGCTGCCCACTGAAGTATTTCCGAACCAATTCTTAAAAGGCCGGCAACGCATTTGCGAGCCCTCTGGCATTGAGAGTGTCCATGGGCGGCGGTATCATTTAACATCAGGTAAGCCTCCTGCCCGTTTGACCCTGTTCTATAAAAAAAAAACATCAGATGTTAAATAAAGATTGAGGAACGAAGATCCACCATTCAGTGAGCTGTGAACGTTAAGGTGAATTGTTACATACACCCATATAAAAATCCTAATCAAGAAATCTAGAAACATATGAACGTATCAAGTGACATGAAGAGCGGCAATTGTTCAGTCCACTGGGTTTCATTATTGCACCACAGAATGTTTGAATGCAGTATTTTCAGTCCAATTTTATGAAAGATGAAATAAACGAAAAGATTGTAATAAATGGATTCAAAGCTATTTTAGTAATATCCTATCCAAAGTTATTATTTTACTGTTACTATAACAAATAACAGCCTAACTGTTATTTGTTAAAAAATCATACAAAAAAAAAACTTTATTTATAATAAATTTGATTTGATCATCAAATGTATGTAATAGTTGCCTTCAAGAGTGATACAACATTTATAGTGGTCATACAATTTTATAATACTATTTTTGTAATACGATTTGTAATTAGCCTCAAAGTTGTACTCACTTTCAACTCTTCATCAGGGCAAGGTCTGGGATTAGGAAAAGTCGCTAGGGGGCAAATCTGGAGAATAGGGTGGAAGCAATTTTAAGCCCAATTCTTGAAGTTTTTCACAAGTAGGTAGGCGACTTATGTGCCTAAAAAAAAAACTTCTTTACGGGGATCGAATCCCCGTGACACGCTATGTTACACCGCCCATCACGCATGCAGGCAGTAGGTCGCTGATATTATATAGGTTTATATAAAATAGGACCGAAACCCTTAGGTCGCAATAATTAAAGGCTTATAAATTATGTTTCATCTAGCCAAATCAAAAACAAAAGAAAATTGAAAAGTTTCAATAAGATTAAACATCATACATTAATACTGTAATATATTTATTTTAATTGACCAACTGGTTAAATTATTCTATGCTGATGCCCTGAAAAACACCCGTGACAAAACACTAGGGACCTAGACACTTTGCTACGATGTTTTTGCAAATGTATTAATATGGGACAGTAATAAACTAAAGTGGAGTTGCAATTTATCGTTGATTTTTATATGGCGTGCCTATTGTATATGTATTTAGGTTAATATCTGGGTATACTTAACTAACTCGCATTTATAGTGATACAAACTTGTTTCCACATCTGAGCTGGGCGAGCGATAAAATTACATCATAACTGATTGACGTCATGAATTCTCTTCAACTAAAATTAGGGTTAAGTTTAATATACAGCGGTACTCAAAGTCTTCCATTATCGCTAATGGTAGGTTAATAATATATCTAACTAACTAGCGATCTAGGAGATCTTCCTTCAGTATTTAAAAGAGAGTTTACTCCTCCCTCAAAGATCGGTAACGCACCCCTAAAAAGTGATCCCTGCAGTGCGTACTGCGGCTATTGTTGTCCCCTCTTTGTTAAATCCCACAGAACACTGCAACTCAACTGCCAGGTAATACCCGATAAATTAACGATCAAGTAAAATAAATTAAATACGTTTTTAGCTTACATAAATTTGTTGGCTTATTATTATTAATAGCTTAAATTTTTACAGATAAGGTGCCTTTATAGCGTTTAGACCATAAGTTTGACACCAATAATTGTAAATAACTTTGACATTATGTTGATGTTCTTAATATGTAACATTGTAAATTTATGACATTTGCATGCATATTTAGATATGGCTGATTGTGCGGACATTGTAGTTGATCGATCAAAATAAACGATTTATTATTATTATTACAGTGCAACCTCGATATAACAAATCGGAGGGGAACAAGAAAATATTCGTAATATCAAGTAATTCGTTGAACTGAGGTTTGTTGTGTTGAGGTTAGATTGGTCTAAAATTCGTTATAAAGAGGTAAAAGTTTTATTCACCTCAATATTACGTACTTATCTTGTTATAGCGAACAACTTCTACTAATAAACGATAACATATTTTTATCAAATTACTATATGTATTTGCTATGTATTTAAAAACAATTAGGTAGATAATAATTTGTTAAATCGAGGAAGTCGTTATACTGAGGTACCTTATATTAAGGTTGCACTGTATTACGATTATTTTACTTACTTATTCCGCTGGCTCTGCGATCCAAAAAAGTTTTGTCCTCCGAAATTACGATTATTTGTTTAAGTATTAACTTGACAATGATTATCATGTTTATAATTACGTTTATTGTATAAGTAAGTGGAGTTAAGTCTAACAATGTCCTCTCAAAGTTCACCTAGAACACACAATATATTCAATTTATATAAATTTGCAAATTAATAATAGTAAACAGCTCCATTATATTAAGTCAAAACAAATGAAGTGTCGAATGAAGAGAAATAATACGAATTGTTTGAAGTGGTCATAATGAAAATTAATTACTGTCCATCATTATAACCAATACTGGTTGCAAACGTGTTAAAATAAGTCATAAGCTTAAAGCGGGTTTTTGATATAATTAATTTTCATTTTAATCGTAAGCTAAAAACTGGAAGCGTTCGGGATCTGGGTTTATCGATGCATGCTTAAAATGTCTTGGACAGAACGCAAATGAATTACAACCGTGCTGGAAGAATACAGAATAACAAAAAGTGCTTATGACGGTTAAGAAAATTAAACTATATAATGGACGACAACTAATCATACAAGGCAAAGTAGGCAGGAACAAATATACTCACCGGAGACGCCCCTCTTCGTTGAAAAACCTAAGACAGTGGTTTAGCCAAAGCATCAAGTCATGTTTAATAGCGCGGCATCGAAAATTAAAATAGCCAGGATGATCACCAATTTTGGCAACGAGGTGGCACAAGAAGATGATTTTCTATTTTGCTCAATTCTAAGCTTTATTCTGTGAGTCAGTAATACTCATGATATACAATTACTTTCCACCTGCATTTGGCTTAAATTACTCTCGTTAGTTGTTTATTTAATCATTATAAAGGCACTTAATCAACTTAAGAATTGGTTTTCTCTTTTCTTGAAGGACCCTAAGTCGAATTGGTTCGGATATACTTCAGTGGCCAGCTGGTTCCATTTAGCGGTGGTACGCGGCAAAAACTGTCTTGAAAAACGCTCAGTTGTGGAACGTCGAACGTCGAGGCTAGTGAGTCTTTAAACAAGGTTAAGCATGGACGTAGCAATCTCAATGATGATCCGCGTGAGGAACGTCCTTCAACAGTAAGTACTAAATACGAGCAAGCAAAAAATATTACACGAACATTTAGGCGTCTGGAAGCTTTGTACCAGATGGATTCACCATACTTTAACCGACGACCAGAAACACCTTCACATGAACTGGGGTCGCCAAATTTTAGGCTAGTTTAACAGCGGTGACTCAAATGCTGTTTTTGACATTGTCACAGGTGGTGAAGCTGGATATATTGTTACGAACCCGAAACTAAAAGATAATTACCGAAGTGGGTGATTCCTTTCGAGGATTGACCAACTAAGGTAAAGAAGAGCAGAGTAAGACAAAAAATGCTTGCCACATTCGTTGGTCGGAAAGTTCATTTCACGACAGTTGTGCTAGAAGATATAAGGACAATTACTGCAGACGCTGTCTGTTGTCGTGGAAAAAATTCGACAGGAGCGCCCACGACACAGGATCCTCCTTCACCAAGACAATGCTTCAGCGCACTTCGCAAAACGTAGTGTTGCATATTTGACTATACAATAGCGCGACTTTCATTATTTTATTCCCAAGAACTAAAGATAAAATTCGAGGTATTCGCTTAACGAGCTCTGAAGATGCGGTGAAAGCGTACGAAAATGCCATAGAAGAGACTTTGGGAAAAATGGGCCCACTGCTTTCACAGAATGCGACGATGTATAGAGAAGAACGGAGATTACTTCGAAAAACAAAAAAGTATTGGCAACTTTCTACATTAAGCCGTTTCATGTTCTAAACATTTTCAGTGTTACCTGGGTAACACTGAATATGGTAGCAATCAGATATATATAAATATGCATGCAAATGTCATATAAACATACTAGTGACCCGCCCCAGCTTCGCACGGGTGCAATGCTGATGAAAAGCAGGTTTTTATTATGTATTGTTATTTCCGTCGCTGGAAAGCTTCGATAATATACGCGTTCGATCGCTGCTAAATAAGCTGTAATGGGCTGTATAGATCTATATTAAATGAACAATGTATTCAAGGTATTTAATTGGTTAAGTATTAATGCTGTATTGGTTAAAATCGCTTCGAAAATTAGCCATTATTTGTCGTAAAAAGTAAATGACAAAAAAGAGTTATTATGGATTATCCATAAGAGATAGACATATACCATCATGGACTTTTCTGTAGACCTTTTCAATATGTACAATACTTAGTACATTATTTTGATAAAACTCGTAGGGTACAGCCTGCGTATGCAATGTAAGCGGAAAAAATGTTATTATTTACGACATCACATTAGAAACCTCAAAAATAACAGTACTTCTCCACTATTTAATGGATGTTATTATACATATAAACCTTCCTCTTGAATCACTCTATCTATTTATTCGGACATAGGGACAGAGAAAGCGACTTTGTTTTATATACTATGTAGTGACAATGTCATATAATAAGAACATTAACATAATATCAAAGTTAAGTAGTTTATTTACAATTGGTGTCAAACTTATGGTCTAAACCCACGCTATAAAGGCACATTGTCTTTAAAAATTTCAGCAATTAAGCTTAGCTAGCTATCTATTGACAATTGGTAAAAGATAGAGCTAAGACTTGGTTTTCTTGGTTGGTGGGTTATCTTGAATAAGACGTTGTCATTTTCCAACAATTACGTAAACAAACAAAACATTTATTTATTTTTAAATGAGGTTGTAAGTTGTTTTCTCTTCAAGGACAATCCACTTTTGAAGCAAGTAAAAATAGATACAAAAAATATTTTTTAAATTAGGTACTTGAACAAACTTCACTTTATCTTTGAACAACATTAGTTTAAGGGTCTGTTTCATAATGTCCGGATAAGTTCCAAATAAGCTATTTATTACTTATTGGTAGAATAAACAGTATTTTTTGCGTTTCACGACTGTCAGATAGCGCTTTTTGTCATGAAATCCGAAGTATCTTATTCGGAACTTTTATCTTTCGAATAATTTATGTGTTGCATAGCTATTTGGCACTTTATCCAAACATTGTGAAACAGGCCCTAAGTCTTATAGTATTCTAAATTACAATTAAAACCAGCAAAAACTATAAGGTACATTTCAACGTATTTCTTAATTTATACTTATATTAAGTTTTTAGGGCTAAATCTCTACATTAGCGGCTTATTCGTGGCTTCAATTTCGTATGCTCTATTGTTATATTAATAGTTATACTGAAACCAGTCGTTTAATATTAAACCTCCACGGGCTAAGTTTATAACGTGCGCTCACAAAACGAAGTGGGGCGTGAAATCATTATCACCGATCACTCAGCCATCGCCCGGGACATATTACTGTTTTGTAAAGATTTTTAAAACATACAAATATAATGTTCAGTAGCGTAATATTTTCGAAAGTTTTTATTATATTTTCAAGTCCAGAATCGAATCTTTGCGTGAACTATTATCATCGTATTTTCACATTACTTTCTTTTATTTTTTATTTATTTATTTAATTATAAGTAATCTATAATAATCTAAAAAACAGAAAACAAACAAATGCATTAATAAATAACGATACATTAAATTAAACAAACAATAACAAATTCAATTTTAATTCTTTGTTTTTGAATCTTAATCAAAGTTATAATACGTTACAATGAAGTTTGTTTTAAATGTTTCCTAAAGAAAACGTCTTAGAGCGATTATCTGCTACGTATTAAAGTGTCAGAAGTTTTTATTTAAAACTTACGTTGGGATAACTATTCTACCCTCGACAACCACTAGTACATCTTATAAGGAAACACTAATATATTTCGCACTGTGGAATCTTGGACTCAGTATCAATTTTTTACTTACGGTTTTTCAATGATCAATTATGATGATATTAAAACCGTAAATAAGATATGTGTCTCAAAAGCAGGTTCGTGAAAAGCGTCGTGATTCCATCAACCGTTAACTGCTTAGTATAAGAAAATCAATCAATAAACGAGCAATGCATTTCTCATTCCTTAATTTTGAAAATACTTCGCATAAGAATTAAAAAAACAGTATAAGCAAAAATTCTTCCCCTCCCTCAAATTCCGACAACCCAATCACTAAAAAGCGTGTCCTGTGGTGACTTTTGGGGAAGTCCTGTAGGCTCGTTTGGCCCCTCTTATAAACGCAAATTTTCATTGTGATCTTTGTGTATATAGATTATGATTAATAAAGCAATAATAATAACTAGTTATAATAATACAACAAACTTAAAAAAAAATGCTGCAACGGGTGGCCTTATACTAAGCGATCTCTTCCAGAAAAACCTTATTAAATAAAAAAGTACAGCAAAGAAATGTGAAGAAGTGAAAGAATGCAAATCTTAATTTATATATTTTTTAAATAGTCAATGTTAAAGAAAAACACTTTTTTACGGATTAACGTTATGTATTTTTGTATTTAAACTTATAATTATTTAAACATAATTTTAAATTTAACCGACGTTTCGCGTGCTTTACAGCTTTACATTAAAGTTATGTATTATTGTATTTAAATAATTATACGTTTAAATACATCACTTTAATCCGTAAAAAAGTGTTTTTCTTTAAATGTGTAAAAGTTATGTTAATAAAAGACAATACTATAGTCAATGTTATTTATGAGAACTAATAACTTATAAACGTACTAAAACAGGGAGGAATTCAAAAAGATAAATATGAATTTGATTAGTAATAATGTTTAAAGAACTTTATTTCTCATTACAAAACATAAATATTTTATTTACATGAGAAACAATATGAATATGTATATATAATACGAGCGAGATACACGTCGCCATTGGCCGTCACAATTTTAGTTAACTATGTTCATTCTAACATGCATCTTTACTTCCTTTTTGAATCTGTCAAACACTCCAATATTCCGAATTTGAGATGGTAACTGATTAAATAATTGCACACCCTCTTACCTAATAGATTTCATCAAATAATTTGTACGCGGCTTCGGCAACATAAGCAAACTCGCTCGACGAGTATTGCGTGTCGTTGTGTATTTGATTTTTTTAAACGTCAAGCAACTATGGATAGAGTTATTTAATTTTTTTTACCAAGATACAGGTGCTATATACATATAGTTGTTTAATTGTCATAATTTTGGTTTCTTGGTAGATTTTATTAGTCGGTGTTAAAAAATTGTATCTAAATAATGATTTTATTAATTTATTTTGTAGTGTTTGTAAATTAGAAATTATGTTTTTACATGCCGTACCCCATATTTCAATTAGATATATGAAATGTGGCTTGACTAAACAATTACAAATTAAATGACGTACGGATTAAGGAATACATTTTGATATTGACCAAAATCTGCCTATAAGTGATTTTAGTTTGGTAATAATGTGTGATATATGAAAGTTCCACTTTTAATATGTATCTATTCTAAAACCCAGATATTTTTCCCATTTTTTGTTAGTGATTTCAACGTCTTGAACTTTTAACGGTTGAAAGATAGGAATGATTTTATTTTTTGCTCTGAATATTACATAGATGTTTTTGAGATATTATGGTTAGAAGATTTTGTTGAAACCAAGAATATAGAGAATTTAGGTCTGACTGAGCTTGAGCAACCATAGTCTGGATATTTATACCGAAATAAAATAAGCAGGTGTCATCAGCGTAGAGAGTGATTTGGCCATGTAAACCGAGCTCGTGAATATTATTAATATATATTAAAAATAACAGTGGACCTAGTATAGACCCTTGTGGGACGCCGCATGTTACTGGTATTTCTGAGCTTTGTGCATTACCTATTTTGACTATCTGGGTTCTGTTTGATAGATAAGATTTGAATAATTTTAGCGCACAACCTTTTATTCCTATGCGATCTAATTTTTTAAGCAATAGATTGTGGCTTACGGTATCAAACGCTTTTTTCAAATCTATAAAGACACCCAGCGCCATTTTTTTGGAGTCAATGTTTTCCTTTATATGACTGATAAGATCGGCTGTAGCTGATAAAGTGCTGCTTTTTGATCTAAAACCGTATTGCCGTTTAAAAATAAAATTGTTAGTTTGTAAGTAAGTATCAAGTCTTGAATAAATATTTTTTTCTAATATTTTTGAGATTGAAGGTAGAATGGATATTGGTCTGTAATTGCCGGGGTCAGTTTTACTGCCTGATTTATAGATAGGAGTAACTTTGGCTTTCTTTAGAGAATCCGGAAATTCACCTTTATGCAGCAGCTTATTAAAGCAGACCGAGAGATATTCAGAGAGATCATTGATAATGCATTTTATGGTTTTAGTATTGATTCCATCTATTCCAGTACTGCAATTTGTGTCTAGTGTTTTTATTATATTTATTATTTCAAGTGTTGTGCATGGACTTAAGTTAGATAATTCAGCATTAAGACTTTGAAGAAGTGCTAGTGTAAAATTAGTGTGAAATTGTGTTGGTATTTCATTAGCTAGTTTCAGCCCTATGGTAGAAAAGTATGTATTAAATAATACGTAATTACGTCGCCTATTCACGTTTGCCTTTTAACTTGCAGACTGGAGCCAGATATGATCGCGTTCAACGTTGAATGTCCTTCCTTCTAATGCCTGTGAAAATATCGACAGTTATAACTTATACGTAGATACATAACATTATTTATACCAGCTTTTCCATTATGAAGATATATATGATAGATTAATCCGTTATTTACATACTGTTTATAAATAAATAATGTAACGGTTGCATTTCGGCAAATTCAAATTCAAAAATCATTTATTCATGTAGGTAACATAATGTACACTTATGTACGTCAAAATAGAAATATACATTAAATGCTTTTACTTTTATATTTACTGCCAGTTCTCAAATCAAGGGCGGAACGGAAGAGAAGAACTGGCAATAAACTTTCCGCCACTCTTTTTAATCGCCAAGTTTCTTCTTTTACACAACATTTGTAAGGAGCTGCAACCATTACACCATGTTTCATATGACATATCGGCTTTCTACGCCTCCTTTACTTACCGCTTTTTTTAATTCTATCGTGCGCAGTTACTACGAGATACGCATGCGCTGTCGCCGCCCTGCAGTGCAGTTCGCTGTAAAGCACTGAGATATTTATTTTGAATTACGATACGGTTGACGTCGGACTGACGGCAACAGAGCGGGTGTGAGTAGTGGCAGGTTTAGCAGGTATTGCATTTCAATTTATATTAACCCATGTGTAACCCATAAATAAAAAAGAGCAAGTAAATTTTTATCTTAAACATAATAAAAAAAATGATATTCAAATGTCAAATAATTTAAATAAAGATATTACTAATTTATCTTTTTAATTTAATGAGGGCCTTGGACTTGATTCTTCCTGCACAGAGGTTCCAATTTGGTGAGCTTCAGTCTCAAATCTCCACGTTGTGTTATATCTGGGCTATTTCCATTGCCCCCCTAACAATCAATTTCCCCCCCCCCCATGGGCGTGGAAACCACGTTGAGAAACACTGGTCTAGGGTAATCACTATTATTACCACGAATCAGTTGGTCTTCCGACAAAGCCTACCTCTATATGTCACGATTATGATGTGTCTTCGCCATTCTGTGCCCCGGCTTCTTTTTTTGTGTCATTTTATAACCGACTTTAGGCTGTTTTATATATGATTATTCCATGTTCTGTTGCAATGTGTCAAAATCTCGAAGAGCAATAATTTAGTTATGAAAATATCCATTTGTATGCAATACCAAGAAGACGTTAACTAAATGGCTATATCAAAGTATAGGCTGTCGAAAAAACTACTATTTATTAAAAAAATATTTTTATCAATAAAATTGTTGGTTGTAAATAAGTCTCATCTTGTAAATGTTCAATAGATAATTACCTACGCATTTACATATATATATTATCGATATATAAATTAGAAAATAATGTGAACGGATGTATGTTTCACTTGTTATGTACATAGCGAATGGCTAGAGACCGTTTATTGTATTTACTTAGGACTACAAATATCAGCTCAGGGCTGCCACACAAATATGTCTTAGGGGTGCCAGAATTATATATAGAAGTATAATTTTATCAACGAACTAGATGAACTTCGTATCTACTACAAAACGTAGTACATCATTTTTAAATCATACCAAAGGCAACCTCAAACTACAGCCATACTACTTTCTTAACGCACTTATAAATATTCGGCGACGACCAAGTGACTTCTTTATTTCTAAAAAGACTTAGGAACACGCAATAGGAATAGATTTTATTAGAAAATTCAATTATTGTTTTTAGTATTTTTCTTTTATTTTGTTTCCCATCGTTTAAACCTTCTCTGGACTTCCACAAATAATTCATTACGAAAATTAGCCAAATCGGTCCAACCGTTCTCGAGTTTTAGACTAACCAATTATTTTTTATTTATACAGATAAAAAGTAGTATCTAGTCCAAAAATTACACTTACCTGCGATAGTAAAACAAACGAACATTTTTCAACTGTCTTTATGATGATTTTATTAAAAGACTAGCTGTCTGCAACATCATCATCATCAATGGATGGACAGCCTTTTGTTAGCCATATATAGCCATAAAGATATTTCGCAATCTTGTGTTTCTTGCATTCAACTTCGAACACCTATTGTTTAGAGATGCTTGCCAACTCCATCCCTTCAGTAATCTAAAGTAGTGTAAACTGTGAGCCAGACTAGGGCGGGCTTTCAAAAATACCTATCTCCTCTTTTTGTTAAAAACTGCACATTTACAATGACTAAGTGTAGACTGGTGAGAGATAGTAAAGTGGAGATATCAGTATTATTTGTGTTCCGTATATTGCTTAAAACTACGCTAGTCATTCCTCTTATATACAATGGATGTTAATAATATTTTTATACATTTGTCAACCCTTAATAGTACAGTCGACTAAATGAGGATAGATGACAGCCCTGAATCCGGCTACACTTTTTTGTACTAAAACTAGGCCATTACCGCCAGTTACATAGAGATAAATAGTGAAAAAGGTTCACAGTAACCGTAAAACAATGTTGGAGTTATATAATATATGATCGGGCGTGGTCAGTTAAATAGCAAAGTTAACACATATAGGTAATTCAGTATTAGTAATTACTATTAATTGTATTGTATTTAGAAAATCGCACGCGACATTTCAAACGTTATCAATTAAAATTCCAGCCGTGTCATCTCGACGTTCATTGTCCGTTAGACTACTGAGCGTTTTTTAAGGCAGTAATTACCCCACACTATTGGGAACCAGCTGCCCGCTGACGTATTTCCAAACCAATTAGACTTAAGGTACTTCAATAATAGAGCGTACCAATTCCAAAAGGCCGGCCTTTTAAGAATTGTCGAATTGGTTCGGTAATACTTCAGTATGCAAATAGTGATGGTTCACGGTAAACACTGTTTTAAGAAACACTCAGTGGACCGACGTCAAGGTGATACGGATGGTATTTTATATTCTGCCTTGACTTCCTGTAATGAAACTCAGCTGCAGGTATAAGTCCGAACAACTATACTCTCCGCGGTAAATCACGCAACACCAATGGATCAATCCGCACGGAAACTGATTGGTCGTTAATAAATTTAAGGCATTCTAAAAATGTATCGTAGTTTTTTCCGCGCACCACCGTTATGTGCAACCAGATACCCACTGATGTATTTCCAAACCAATCCTTAAAATTCTGGCGAGGTACTTGTGAGCCGTGTCAGTGTGAGTTTTCATAGATGACACTTGACATCAGGTCTGCTGCTTATTTTTTTTTTTTCAATCTATAAAAAAAAGAAATGAAAAAATGTATGTAACCATCTTCCTACTAAAACGTGCCAAGTTCGTATTATAGGATAGAATATAACTGATTCAGAATGTACAAATCAATCAAAATCGATATATTTGCTTAGTAAAAGCGAAATTTTCAGATTCATAATTTTATATAAATTATTTATTATGTCCAGGAATATGTAAATAATAAAATAAATTTAAAAGGTAGCAAAGTTAAAGTTGGAGGAAATACTTGTTTCTTCCGTTTTTATGAAAAATAATGTCGTTTATCATTTAAAATAGATTTTTGATGTGAAACATCTATAGCCGCACGTAAAACCGATTTCTGGCGTGGCGACGCATCGCCACATATCACACATCGTATATACATACAATCTATATGCAGTAGTAAATTTTTAGATTGTATGTAATGTATAGATGTATAGATTGTATACAAAAATTTGTATTTAATGAAAATAAATGTTTATTCAATAAATAGTCATCGTTATCTGGAAAACAAAATCGTAAAATTTTATTTTATTATTATGACATATTTAGTTCCTATCACAATCTGTTCTTTTCTGCATATTACTTCACAAAATAATTTCGATGTTTCACATCTGCCAGGCGTCCCGTGACGGCTCACATTTTTTTACTGCAAAAGGAATCAATACTTTGAAATCATTTCTATTGTAATAAACGGCAACTTTGATTACGCTCCCTTTGGAGTAGTGACTCTTGGGCCGTGGGGTTCTAGTACACTGGTGCTACTTACAGATTTAAGTTGCCTGGAAGACGGTACTAAAGAGCTGGTGCGTTTCTCGCTCAACGAACAAGTATCGCAATACAGCGAGAAGATGCCGGCAGCATCAACGGTTTTGTATAATACACTTTCCACAAAACACATTCCATCCACAGGGACCAAACTTTTTTTTTTAACTTTTCTTATTATTATTTCTTAACTGTATTATTCTATATTTATTGTTAAAGACACATATAGCGTTATAAAGACAGAAGCACAGACTAAAAAACCATTGTAGTCTAACAAGAAAATCGTCACAATATTAGAATTATAAGAAATATATTTTCACGTGCCTAATGGGGGACGTGTTAACGACACGCGTCAGCTGTGACAGACAGACAAATGGGAGATCGCGATATTATTTATAAGCAGCCTTTATTATATATTTTCTACCTCATTGTTTGTGAAAAATTATGCTATTTATTTGTATTGTCTTGTTATATGGCCGTTTAATACGGTTTTGCTTACAAATTTTTTATGTGAATTGTTTGTTTGATACTTTCTTGGTAACGTGTAGCCTAATTTAAGACTAATAATAATTAATCCTACAGCTAATAATAATTATATTTAATAACGAAAAATAACATTAAAAATATAACAACACACACTCAGTAAACAAAAGACTCCTAAAGTGGGGAATAGACTTGGAACCAACGTTTTAAGATATGCGTATTCTTTGAGATTAAAACATACAATATACCATGGGTAATGGTAATGGGTATATGGTAAGTTCGGGTCCCGGTAAATATATCTGACACACTGCAGATCCATTTAAAAAACCATTGATAGAGCATGATTGAGCTGCTAGGATTGGAACGCCTGACTACCAGGGTTATGAGTGGCACTAAGCCAACATTGAAATGAAAAAAACGTTCCAACTCTATCTGAACCTGCTAGAGCGTTCTGGAATATTCGTATGTATTTCTAGAGAAAATCAAAGCACCTTGTAACGTGTTTGGAGAAAATAAAGGTTCCATTATGTTCGAAGCAAAGCAATTCAATATCATACATTTCAATAGGAAATTGAAGGTTTGGAAAATGGTTTGGGTTTAGTTATAGCGATTAAAAATTTTTATACAGAAGTATGCTTTACTAGTATAGAGTACACATATTACTATAAATAATCTTAGAAATTTCCTTTTTACGAAAAATCAAATATAGATTTCGAAACAATGGCGCTGGTATCAGATGCCAAAGTCCAAACCGTTATATGTATTATCAATTGCCAATATTATGAGATCTACAAATTAACGAGTATTTTAAGATACAAACGCACGCCCTCAAAGAGGACCAGTCTGAGTCCGCCGCCTTAGCTTAGCGCCGCAGCCACCAAAAAAAAATTCGTTTGCAGATGATGGATTTGTTTTAAATATTGTAGAATTGTTTGATGATTTGCTTTTTTTTTTAAAAGAGTACCGAGATTTTTTTACGCCGGCTTTTTCTCTCGGCCAACACCTTCTGTCTTCTTTGCCGATGAGTAGGGATGCCAACAGGCTCGAATTTAATGACGTGGAATAAGTGATACTATTGTGATCCTATGTTCCAAAATAAACGTATTTTATTTTTATTTTTTTGATATCAGCCCTATTGATCCATCATATACATTATTAGTTAAACTTAGCTGTTAAAGTTCTGACACACAATTAAGTTTTCCCACCTCAGAGATGTTACTTAAAGAATAAGGATTACGAATAGAGTATGTATTTTTAAATACTAGACTATTTAATAGTGTTGTACTAGTAAATAATAATACTATTAATTACACTCTAGTGACGTTTCAACTCTATATTCTTGGCTACAGATTGCATCCGTTTCTTTAATCATTTTTATTTCATGGACGATTAAATGATCAGCCTTCCTCCTGATATATTGTCGTCGTGATATTTGTTTTTGAAATCACTCACGATAATTTTCTTTACCGTACAAGCGACTGTAGGATGCTCACATAGACTGAAAGTCCATTGGTGCACGGCAGGGGATCGAACCTACGACCAAGCCTTGTATATACCATGCAGTTTAACGGTAGATTTTCTTATAAGTTGGTATTGAAATGAATAAATAAACAATATTTTTTTTATTTAACGCACAAAATGATTTAGGCATTATAAACACCTGCATTCACAATTTCATCTGAACCACTCGCAAATATGTCAAACATCATATAGAAAAGTGGTTTGATAGCTCTTATAACTAGATTTATATGTATTTGATTGGCGATTAAGAACATCGGCCTTATAGATCTTTGTGGAGATCCCAGTTTTTCATACATAATATGTCAAGCGAAATTGTAAAACGCTATAAGTAGCGACATACAAAGCGATTTGTCTATAGGAATGCTTGAAGAGGAAATGAACGGCTTCGCGGGGCGATAGTTGGATTCCGGCGCAGCGGGCATTTAGCGGATCTACATAACATCGGAATACTTTCACTCCGCATTGTTTATACGAGATTACACTGCCTCACACCCCTTCCTATACAGTTTACTCACTAATTGGCTAGTCTGTCTGGTCTGTACTGGTAAATACTTGGTTTGTTTGTGTTCAAAATATATATTTGTTTCTTGTTTAATCATAGCCTTTATGTACCCTAGTACATAAAGGTTCTATGGTACGAACGAACTGACTGGAGCGGGTGCAGCACCGACAAACAAATACAAAAAAAAAAGAATGGCGGTATATACACCATCCCATAAAACATTATTACCTCAAACCATACATGATAAGAACATCTCATCTAAGTTATGATAATAAGAACATCTTATCCTAACTTAGATTTGACTACTAATACTCACTGTATTACCGAACCAATTCGACTTAAAGTCCTTCAAGAAATGCCCAGCAACGCACTCTTAAGCCCTCTGGCATTGAGAGTGACCATGGCCATGGCCATCACGTAACATCAGATGAGCAAACTATGTATAATTTTAATGTTCACCACTGTGCTTACATTACATACTATGGTGTGATACGTTTTAAGAAAATAAACATTTTATATTAGCCTGGATTTATACAACACAGATACTTATCAATTGGTTAAGTTGAAAGCTTTCTAAAGCCCACATAAATTTAATAATTCTTTTAAATTCGGTCAGTCGTGATGTTATCTTTTATTTACGTAACACACATTTAAATATAATGTACATATATGATATAAAAATGAGATAATTTACACACAATTTAAAGACAGGCAAGTAATTGAACTCCGCAAAACGGACTGTTGAATATTTGATTATGGCAGGTGTCGAGATAATGAGTATATATCAGGAAGAATGGGCGTACCTACTGCTTTTCTCAGTGGTTCCATCGGTTTCAGTTCCATTTCAGTGTTACCCAGGTACTAAGGATATAAATTAATAAAAGAAATTAAAAAATGAATAATTAAGGATTTTTTTATTTTCTTGTTTTAATTATATTTTTCTCAAGTCTTTACTTATTATTTGGTTGTGTAGTTATGGCTTTTCAGGCACCAAAATAAAACCCCTTACTGGTTTTGGTGCTAGTGTGTTCAAACAGTAAATAAAAAAACCATAGTATTTCTTTTGAGGTGAACCAATTTGATAGATCTCCTCGAACATTAGAATTCCGATTTCGAAACATCGGAAACAATTGAATGTTCGCAAAAGCATTGAGTTGCATCGAATGTGTTACCGACACGACATTCAGACGAAATAGTATAAGTAGTTCTTGAGCTACGAAAACTGCGTTCTTTGACCAGTATTGTCCAAATATTCAATTAAATGCACATTAATGAAACATTGATATGCACTAGTTAAAATACAATCACGTAGATAATGCCAAACAAAAACAAAAACTAAACAGGAATCAGCAAATATTTAATCTATGAAGCCTGTAGTAGTGGGAAGCCATTCCTTCACCGTTATCTACACTAATATTTGTCGCTACTCACACTAACACACTCATTGGCTCTGCAACCTAACCTGTGACTTAAGCTCTGAAATTAGAAATTTCCAGCGTTCCCTGTCTCATCTCCCGCCAATTGCAGGCTTTCAGTAGCAATAGGTCGTTACCGACCGTGATTACTGGTCTCCGACCGAAATGCTTCCTTCACCGCCATTCTAACCTAATCAATTTAATGTCTATCTATCAACCATATAAAATAAAGACAATGGAATACAAGAATGAGAAAAAGTAGTTGGTTGTTTCCAACGTTGTTTCAAGTAAACTTGAAGTTACCTCCGATATTTTGAAAATGGTGTGGTATCGATGAATGCAACATGCAGCCTGCGGTGATTAAAACTACAGTCACATTACCGTAATTTTATCAGACATTTGACATGTGTGACAATATAATAAAGATTTGTGTTAATTATTTAATTACTATTTGTATTGTGGTAACTTTGTATTCTTATAGTCTTTTTGTAACTATAAATGAACGAGGCCCTTCAATAATGTGTAAATAAAAATCTATAACCATTTATTAGAGCATGAATTTATATGCATTCATGCGTATACAAGCCGTCGAAGTGTTTATTATTCATATGTGTGATGACTATGACTATGACATCTACAAACACATTAATAAGTGACAGCAAAAGCTTTGCTTTATGGAAGTAATGTTTGTGGCCACAGTAGGAAATAAAAGGGAATCAGTATTCAAGAGGTGGGGACAAGTTTTACAGCCGTCGATAATTTAAATCAATTCCTACCCCGGCTATAAAACGAAACATTAACTGTCTCACTCACTATAAAATGTATAAATAACTTCCCGGTTTCTTTTGGTTTTGTTCCTTCAGATTAGTTTTGCTTTTAAAATTAAAGATATTTAATATTGTAACCATTTCTGTATATGGTATTTCATATATCCAGATACTGTTATTGGTCTTGACTTAATAATTCTACCTCATCCTTTAATTCAGTCTTTTATACATTTCGGAGTTTCAGGATCTGATACCAGTGACAGATTTTTCTACATAAAACATGCATTCAAATTAATTAATCGCAACATTATCCAGGGCCTTTTAATACAAAAAAAATAGTTGTAAGATTATATAATATGTAATAGAGGAAGAGAGTTAATACTTAATAATATTATAAATAAATATTAACAGAAATAACTTATTAAAATCTACGTCCGGAGGCAATTATTATTAAGGAAGTACTTATACGAATAATATCTCACCCAACATAAACTCCACAGACATACTATAAACTGTCCGTTTTCCATATAAATTGTTTGAACAACCTTACCGTAATTACGGGCCTACATAAATATTATTTATAGCCTCGGATTCGCCTACAGCTGCATATTGCACGAAATCTATAACCATGTACTAAGGACTTTAATGGCGCATTATTGGGGTCATATTAATCCATTTTAATCATTATAAGATTAGAGCAAAAGATCTGCAGGGTGCGTTCTCATTTCAGAGATGAATACTTACTTTGAGTCGCTACTGGAAAGTAAGTTAAAAAATTAAAGAACATATACTTAGTACTGTAATATTTAATTTAAATAATCGAAAAAGTTTCTATGTGCGTACAAAAATCAAGTGGATCATAGCGACGTAATAAATTGTCATACATTACAAGGAAACGTTAATTGTATAATTTCCCAACTTAACCCACACATGATTCACCGTCATATTTATCGGAATATATTTTCTAAATATTGTGGGACTTGTTAATGCATATTACATGATACTATTCACTGTAATTTTAAAATGTTAAAGTTGCCATCACGTTCCTTTAAGTGACTATGCAAAACACTCAAAAAAGAGTCCTGAGGATAGAAAAAGGATATGAGAAACAGTTGTGCTATATTTACCGTCTGAACAAAATTAAATGGAATGGAAGGCAGCCTGTGGCAACGCATTACAATAGACCGATAAAAGCTTTCAAACGAGAGCTGCTCTTTGAGGAATTCTCTTTACGTTTAAATTCTATATACAATTTTCTAGCATATGGCGTATGTAGTAATTCCAATTTAGTCTTTGTTGGGACAAAGGTCGAATCCTCGCGTTTTGAAGGAGCTCGGAGAAGTGTGGTTTCAAATCGAGTAGATCGAGAACAAATAATAGGCTTTATCAAATTACCTATAGATTTAGGTGTCTTCGAGTATATCCTATATATTTTCGCATATAAATGGCATGAATGGAATGCCTTAGATATATTTCGAAAGTGATAAAAGATAAAATCTATTTTGACTTATGATTAAACAGTCGTGACTACTTCTTTGTATGAATGAAATGTACAAAAAGAGTTTAAATCTCTCAATAAAAAAAATATTAAATTATAAAAAACCAAACCTTACTATAATAGAAGAAAGATGATAAAAAATCACCTATCAGATATCTTTGCAGATCTTTTGTTTTTTTATCATCCCGGCCCCTATAACGAAAACAAGAAGAACCCCGAGTTCTCAGGCGAACAAAACAAACAAACGGGCAAACGGGCAGGCCGCAGGAGGCTCATCTGAACATCATGAACACTCACATTGCCAGATGGCACGCAAGTGCGTAGCCGGTAATAAATATAATTATACACTTTAATACTATATAATATATACTCTAAATAAACTTAACTATACAAAATAAGCTCTATAACAAACGGTTTGATTGTATATCCCTAGAGAATTATGTTATGGAAGATGCACCCGTACATTGGAAAGTCTTTTAAATAATGTTGGATTAAATTTATTTAGCCATATGCATATTATTAAAATCGTTTTTTTAAGAAATTACTCAGTAGTATTGGATTGTTACACGAATGCATTTCTTTCCGCGAGTACAAATCTCAATCCCCGAGCTTAACGTGTTTAAATAATTTAGTTCATGAAATAGTTAGGTATTTACTTTAATATAGGGAATATTAAAAAGTATCTTTTAGTATTTTTATAGCAAAACAAGCAAACATACAAAGGATATACGATCCAAAGATTAAATTTTTGCAGCTAGCAACACCCTACACTTAGATAAGACAAGGAGCGCTGTATGTGATTCTTAGAAATAAATGAAAAAAACAAATAACAAAACTCATAACCAAAAAAGTTTGTCAACAATTTCAAGTCTACTTTTTTTGAAAAACAAATTAAATTTGGAATAAAAGTTAATTTGTGGTAAACGACTTAAAAAAGGAACAAAGCTATATACAAATATAGCGGGTATAGTCGTGAATTATTCAATTAAAATAAATTTTCTTATTTTCTTTTGAAATGCAGTACGTGCAGGCCCACTAATAGTAGTAGATTAAACCAGATTATAAAAGAAAAGCCTAAGTGCATTATAGAGCTTTTCAGTCTAGCGGTTTTATGAATAATTAAAACATCATCTTGAATTCCTTTGCTGGACGTAATACCAAGATGTTTGATATCAGGGCCCGATTAGTTTACAATCCCTCTGTACATTACTTAGTATGATTACTTCACTTACAATTTAATGAAGCAATCTAATTTATTATAATAAAGCATATTGCAAGATTTTATGAAGTCGTAAAAAACAATAGACTATTTTTTCACACGTAAAAAGATTTTACTAACTATTGTACTGTATGTAGTCTGTGCACTAGCAAAGATAAGAAAAATAGATTAAAAATTTAGCAATGAAGTTATTAAATATGGAATAACATCACCAATTCACTGAAGAATTAAAAAAACCAACGCATTTAAACGTAATTAAACATTTCCTCAATTCTTTGTGTACAAACCGTACAAGCAATAAAGTTCTTTGAAGCAAATGGTACTCATCGATACCAAGGCTAAAGTAGTCCATAAATGATTAGTCGAGTTATTTATATCTAGAAATCGATTGTTAGACCTTTAGTTTTCTAAGAATTTCGGCCAAGGTAAATACTAAAGTTATACTTTAATTAAATATTCCATCTATTTAATTATTAAATTTGTATTAAGGGCGAAGTATTGAAAGTAAATAAACCGAGCTTAAATAAGAAATGTTACTCATTATTACTAAGAAAATGCCAACTCCTTAATCAGAAACAAACTGAAATTGAATATACTATCCTCATCAGACTCAGATTAAATAGAAGACAAAACATTTAAGTTTACAAGAAGGCAGAGGTTCAGTATTATGATATTTGCGTTTAAGACCTTTTAGATTCTCTTTACGTAATATTATTAATTGCGAAAAAAAAAAGTTTATTAACATAGAAAAAAAATCATATTAAAAGAATTACATGTTACATTGTTATTTACCCTTAAGTTTACTTCAGTGTTACTCTATAACAAGCAGTATTAAAGCCATACAAAACATTTAATGTGGGAAGGATTATTCACTAGTAATTCTTTGAACTATAAACTTCCTTAATAAATCGTATTAAATACTTCTTGTATAAATCGAATAACATGGCAAATGAGGAACCACGTGCAACGTACATTATTAATAACCACTCAAAGTTCCCTTTATGTTTATAAAGGCGGGACTAATAATAGGTACTATTAATATAAATCGTTGGTTCTATATTTTATCAGGCAAAGTAGAATAGGTGGAAACATCGGGAGTTCTCGGAGTCCTCTTGAAAACTCATACTTAAGACAAACAATCTTATAAAAGTCAAATTAATTTATTCCGTCATAATCTTAATTAACTCAGATATAGATTTTAAATGAATCTATAGAACTCATACGCTATATTATCACATGACAGATAATTTTGCGTTTTGTAAATTTTGGTTGGTCACGAATTCAAAACTATTAAAGAAATAAAATTTACTATTTAAAATCAAAATGTATCACTGCACCGTCACGTGAGTTTTTTGTTTCTTAAGCACGTCCGATACGCCTTATAAGCCGTCACAAGTCATAAAACCATAAACAAAGGCTCGTGAAAAATCACGAAAATGTCGTTTATTTCATAATATTTTATAGCAAAGTCCCATCTTTTATTGCCTCCTCACTGTGAGGAATGTCGACGAAAATAATTTGATCATTTTTGTCCCATGGTTTGGATTTATGTGGGAACATCTGGACATATTGGTCCCGAGATAGGACCCGATAGCCCTATATTGGGGTGTCTAGGGATTTGTGGGCCGTTAGCGTCAGCAAAAATGCTTTCCGTTTTAAATCGAGACGAAAGCTTAGTATTTCTTGTAGATAAACTGAGTTTATTAGCTCCGAGAAATATAAAGACAACGATAAGTTGTTTACAAAATTATATTAAACTGACTGCAGAATTCGGAGTATTTCAAACGTTAACAAATCTATTGAGCAGTGTTGGTCTAGTGGATTCAGCGTGCGACTCTCATACCTGAGGTCGTAGGTTCGATCCTGGGTTGTGCACCAATGGACTTTCTTTCTATGTGCGCATTTAACATTTGCTCGAACTGAGAAGGAAAACATCGTGTGTCAGGCACTGGACGCTGATCACCTACTTGCCTATTAGATTTAAAAATGATCATGAAACAGATTCAGAAATCTGAGGCCAAGACCTAAAAGAGGTTGTAGCGCCACTGATTTATTTTTTTAACAAATCTATTGAAAATTGGTTTACACTTTTAATCTAGAAAGTTCTTTGGGTACGGGATAAAAACTAACCTTATTCACAATAACTATAAATACCTCCCTCTGAGCGGCGTTAATGTATAAATAAAGAATGGAGTAACGAGAGGCCTAGGACTGTCTACATGTGGTCATGAAAGTGGATCATGATTGAGTCACTGTAATCCCAGTTACACGTTATTGCTAATTGGGTACAAACCTAACTGTTATTGTTCCTTGTTGAGGCTAGTTTTATATCCCTTTATAGAGTTCCTCAAGAAAATTTACTCGAATCAAATAACTCAAAGAAAATTTCGTAGAAAACAATTTATTTGATGATATCAGTGTGTATAGTATTTATTTATAGCCGAACCATCAATGCCACATAAGCAAAGAAAAAATACAGTTTATTTAAATTAGAACCAATGTGTGGCCTGTGTAATAGGTGCAGACAGCGTGCACAAACAGTAACGTTTATATATAATTAAAAGTATAAATTCATAGCATTTGTCATTTGAATTTTTCGCGATTATAACGGATTAAACAGAACTTATCCGAAGCATTTGCTTAACAAATATTTTTATATATTTTATGTTTACCAAACTTGTCATATATTTTAGGAAAGATAGCTTGTTACATATACTGTAGATATAACTATACATATAGTAGATATATTGTGTGGTAAATCTCAATAAATAAATAAAAAACGCAATGCGGCCGTAAGTTGCTCAATCAAATATATTTGATTTCAATTTTGGAGTTGATGATAAATTTTCAAATCATTATTTAATGTACATTGAAGACACTTGAAAGACAGAGATCTACGCAGTATAAATAAGAATCTATGTATGCTCTTTTCTATTTTGCAAAATCATACGCGTATATTTTTCTATATGTATTTTTATAATTATATACGAACAGTATTTATGTATATTTCAAACCAAGGATCTTTAGATGGAACAGGTAAATCAGTCTAATTGCACAATTCTAACTAAAGTCCTTAATTGTCTATATCCACAGCGTAATCACAATTTGACAAAAGAGCGCCCTAACTAAAGTAAAAGTCCTCATTTACTTTTTAACCGACTTCAAAAAACCGAAGGCGGAGTTTATTAAGACTAATATGAATGTGATAAACACATACGGAACTATCGCAAATTCTGGTTACTAAGCAATGAGTTTGATCAAACGCCTTTATTCGCTCTTCTTTGAACAACTCACTCAAATACATTTGCACGTTCCTTGTATCTTCGTTTATAGCAAGTGGTTAAGATATAGAGATTTTCAAGCTGAATATAAAATGGGAATTATAAAAACAAAACAGTGCTATGTAATGTAATACAATGAATTATTTTTAAACAAATATTGTTCATATTAAAAAAAATACCAGAACAATAGCAATGTATTTGGGACAATTGGTGGTGAAATCTGTAATTTTTCTCTGTTTGTAGACAGTTAATATTTTTTCGTAGAGTACAGAAATCCCTCACAAGGATGTCAAGTGTACATATAAAACCCATAAAAAATACTAACAAATATAGAAGCCATATTTCTTTTACTGTATTTATATTTTCCAAACCCTCTACACCAAATCTAGTAATAATAATAATAATTAAAAACTGAATACAAAATATTTAAAAACTCTGGTTCCTATAGCAGTGTACCTATGATGCTGGTAGCATTTCCTCGCGGTATTGCGATATTTATTCGCTAAAAGATGAAAACTTGGGGTCACCGGTACTATCTACTCCAAAAGGAACAGAATTATTCTGTTCAATCATCAGTTGGCGGAAAGAATCTCATATTTGAGTCGTTTATTAAAATATAATCTGAAACATAAATAATAAAAATGAATGATTTATTCAAAAGAAAAATATTAACGTATAGAAAATGTGAGGAGTTCCTTCGTAAATCTGTAGCAATATGGTAATTTTATTTCAACGTCGCACCTGAACCAGTAACAATGACGACAAAAGGACGACAACCTAACAGCGCCAACAAAGCCGTTCTATTCCGCCACACGTCATATACAGTGCTTTTATTTGCGAAATTAATTTCTTTCAAATAGAACGTTCGTCTATTGTTATTATTGGCAAATATAATAAGAAAAGTTGGAAGCGGAAAACCTTGGTGTTGCAGGTTTGTATGGAAAAGCCCATGTTACGGTTCCTTTATAGAATCATTTATAATTATAACTACAGATCTATTCTGGGCGTCGCCAACAAGGAAAAATGTTTTAAGATGAAGGACTATAAGCTAAATTAAAATAAAACATAAAGCCTGGACAATAAGCTTTATTACTTTATTCTTTATTTTTTTTTATACTAATAATTATAAGATATTTTGGTTCTTTGTTACTTATCGTTAAATACCAACGAGTCTTTGTAGACGTGACATGAGATTTTAATAACAAAATTTAATTTTAAGTTTTGAGGATGCACGATAGTTAGTGAAGAATATAATGAAACAATACAATCTCTACTAACAACTTAATAACGTTCATAACTATTATATATAATACACAATCAAACACATCTTTTCTATTAATAATTCTGCCTTAAGACGAGTATCTTTATAATTAGGCTAAGATAACAACAATAGAATGTTACAATACTTTACAATGACAGTCTTTACTTACTTTAACTCACATTTAATTTAAATTACCTATCAGGTAGGACATTCATGTGTATCAGTTTCAGTCATATTGTTTTCTACTTTCCGATTTTAAATTATTGTTGTGTTGGTGACAATCAAATCTGTGGTCAACCCGCTTTTGGATTACGCGATGACAACCCAAATGGACCTAAACACAAAAAGAGTCGATGAAGAACTTATAAACGTTCTAAGACCTACTATTTACGAAACTCGGTTATGTATCGCATACCTACAGATTACAACATAAATTACCAGCAAATCGATATATTTAATGTGACTAAAAAATTAATAAAAAAATATTTAAAAAACTAAGGTATCTTTTACTAATAATGGCTTTGTCTGTTCCTTCATATTAAATATATATTTTTATCTACCAATCAATCAATCTTAGAACTGTGCTTTGTAAAACTGTGCTTTATGTTTCTGTTTCAATGTGTATTCCGTTTTGGCTTTTGTGTGTAATGTAATTGTTTGGATATTGTTTAGTGATTAGCTGTAGGAATATTTAAATAAAATAAATAATTAAATAAACGTGCTTACGAGACAACAGAGGCAAGAAGGCAATTGTTTTTTATAAGACTCTGCATCTATTATGTTTAAGTACAGTAGTTTTTCTCTTTCTAGTAACAAGGTCTTTACATATAATTATCAAATGAATGTATTCGAAATATGGTAAAAAACTATTTGAAAGTAAGTATGGAGTTTCTTGCCCATTCTATTCTATATTAAACTTTTTGGAAGGGGCAACTAGTTATATTCTTTTTATATTTATAAGATTTTACTTTAACTTTGAAAATTGCCGATTAATAAAGCTACTTGAAATAAATGATTTGACTTTCAGGTGCAGGTCGAGACTGCCCAACTTCTCGACACCTCGGTGGTAGTGCTTAGACTTAAAAATCCTAAGCCTTTAGTGCTAGAGTAGTTTTAGATACTATAGGTGTAGTGGCAATAAAACTAAAAGGCTTAGTGCTAGTGAACTCTTAAGATTAGTGATAGGTGTAAAAGCCAGTTCTTTACACGTGATTTTAGACTGGATATTAAAATAAGTAAATTTTCATTATTTTGTGTTAGACTATGACTGTTTATTAACTCAAATATGCTGGATCACAGTAGAATTAAATTTAAAAGAATTTTTTTACTAGGCGTACAGATGATCTTATTAAAGATATTATTCACAGACTCAGCCATCTGCATTTTGATGTACGCAACCTGGCATAAAAGCCGTTGAAAAGTGAATAGCATCTATATTTTAATAAATCAAAATATTAAATTAAAAGTTGTGTACCTTATAATAAACCTTTTCCATAGAGATTTTAAAATTACTGTCTAGAACATAATGGTTCATACGTTCCGTATCATTAGCTACATAATTACTGCTAAAAGCTCAAAGTTTCCATTGTGGAAGTTGTGAAGTGGTTTAAAGAATAACGTATTATAATAATTAAGTTTGCGGCCATCAATCACGGCGCCATCTGTCCGACTGCGCGGGAAACACCGAGACGTGGCCTATTTATAGTCAAAGGATGATGATATAATTTTAGAAAAAGATTAAGTTCTTTAAAGAAAACAAAGGCTGTATTTGCCATATGCCTATATGACATATACGAATACGTGGGTAACAGTGGTAGAACTGGCCAGTTAGAAACATTGCTATTAAAAACTTGTCTTGAATTTCAATTTTAGAACTCTTTGATAACCTAATGTAGTATATTGCATTCATATGTTTTCGTGAATTGCCGAGATCTAAAAGTCTTATTACACATGAAAATGAACCTAAAGAGGTTCCATTGAATGCGACTATATGCAAAGAGGAAAGGAAACTTCGAAAACCAATGAAAGTAGTGGCAACTTTCTACATTAAACCGTTTTTCATTTAATAATGAAAACTTCAAGTACTTCTGAGTTAAATTAATCATTTTTTTGTAAGAATTCCATCGAATTAATAAACGTAAAGATCCTGATTGTATTTCCAGCTCTTATATCGAGTCTTACCAACTTCGTGTTCTTGTTAAAACACTTTTAATTTCCATTTGCGCTTGGACTATATATAGACGCTGAAAGCCAAACAATTTTTCCACTGCCAAAGGTAACTTTTGTTTGCCGGATTCGTATAATTGATTATACTGAATTTGAGAGTTCCTGAATTATTTAGTGATGTTATTCTGTGAGGTTTGCTTTCTTGATTTTCTAAAAAGAATGGTTTATTTACCGCCAAATATCTAATGTAAATCTAAAATCTATGTACTTTTATAAATCTATGATAGGTTCATTATGTTAAGTGCCGATTACGTCGCTGACTATTTGTTGAGTTTTATCATGAAAATCGAAGAATTTCAATTGATTGTAATTTATCTAACTGGTATGTGACGGGTCACGTGACATGCATTTACTTTGCTTTGGGCCTTATTAAAATTAGTTTTAATTTAAAATATTAAAATACAAAATAGTGGTGCTGGGATGAGTGAGCCCTATAACGAATTCTCGAATACAATGGCCAAATGCGGGTTGTGATACTATTCATCTTAGATTGCACAACAGAAGTAGTAGTAGAAATGTATTAACTATAGTGGAGCATGCCCTCTCACAGCATTGCCGTGCCTAACCAAGGTTTAATAATAAATTATAACGTGTCACGTGTAAAATATTAACCTAAGCAATGCAATAAAGATTTGAGTTTGAGCTGGAGTTAACACCGAATTTTATCGATAAAGAGAATCTTGCGACATCTAACAGACCACGGTGACTCTGTTGACTACTACGTAATATAGAGGTACTTATTCGGGTTATACTATTATAATAGGCGCTAGCTTATGGAGTTCTAACGGCGATTCAGACGCACTTCAGAGCTGAACATCACTCTAAACCGACACCACTGTCCTTCAAATACTATTCAAATTACAGGTGCTTTATATAAATTGGGTCAACAACAAAATGTAGGAAACTGCAAAACCAATTCAATAGACATTCCTTACAAAGGAAAGTTTCAATTGAAAAACTAAACAGAACTCATTTTGGTAGCAATCGTGTGTAAACTTTTGCATTGAGTTGTTTTCCGACATTCAACAGTTTAACAGTAACTCAATCCGTCACAGTGCTTAATGGAGAAAAACAAATGTTTTCGAATTATAAATTTAAAATGATTGTTAACCGTGATATTGAAAGAAACAAGAAGAGCTATAATAAAATTAATACGTTTTATTTGGATAAAAGTTTAAGCAATTAAGTCGTAAGAAATCCTCAGTTCCTTCGTGATTAAAATGTAATGTGATACAAAAATGTAATATACGGTTAAAGGAAACACTATTCAATTAAAATCCAAGGATTACTCAGGTCGTATGTACCCGTATAATATCTGTGGCCATATATCAGACAACGATAAGTACATTTTTGCTCAGTAGACTTATTAATATATTTCTTATATATAGTGTCCTCAACATTTCTTAATAATTTAATTTTACAACAACAACAAAAATCATTTATTCATATAGGTAACATAATGTACACTTATGAACGTCAAAAAAAAAAGAAATATTCATTAAATGATTCTAATTTTACATTTACTGCCAGTTCTCAAATCAAGGGCGTATAACGGAAGAGAAGAACTGGCAATAAACTCTCCGCCACTCTTTTTAATCGCCAAGTTTTTTTTACATAATGTTTGTAAGGACCTGCAACCATTACACCATGTTCCATATGACATCTTGAGTAATAAAGAATAATAAAATAAATGAAAAACAAATATTTGTCCTCTATCAGCAGGAGGCATGGTGAAATAGGAGCACGCACTTACATACTCGTGATAACAACACGCAAAAACGTAGTATAAACAACTAATTGCTTGTCCTGTAAAGTAATTAAATTTCATTTATCATATTATGCCCTATGTCCACACATATATTCTTGATGATCTGGTATTTATTTAGAAAACAAATCAGAAGATTATCTATCACACGTCTGTCGCGTGCAAGCACCATGAATGGATAAGATAGCAATTGAGTTAGTTAGCACACAAAATCCCATCAAAATAACATCAGGCAATGTATTCTGCACGCCAATGATCCTTCCCATAAAAAATTACATTAGGTGATTCTCTCAAAACTCTTCTTGCAATATATATACTTCTATATATAAACTCTAAACGCATTAAGTATATAGTAAGTAGTACATGCCTTATGTTTATAACTGAGGCTATTCAGATGCCGTTAAGAAAATTCAAAGGGAGATTTTAATTACATTTAATAAAGTCCATAATCGAGTTTCAGTTAACTCCGGCTGACGACAGATGCGTGAAATTACTCAATTAAAAGTATTAAAGAAATTTCCATTCACCCCTTCGTTTGGGCTTTCCTCTATTGTGGCGAAGTTCAAGTTAAAAACTAGTTGAATTTCATTCAGGAGTATCGACATTTATCTTATATTGGTATTATAATGTAATTCAATAAAGGGACAGCAGGCAGGTCGCATATAAATATGCGCTAAACAACAACAAAGTAACAATAAGCTAGCATACGTGAGTTTATAGTCTATAAGGAAATGACACGCGCTTTTCTTGATCCGTGGATCGTAGTTACGAAATTACCGGTTAGTTCCATATCGGGACGCGCGTTTATTAAATCTATATTTATTAATAGACATGCTTAAAGTTTAGAGAAAAATGTAAAAATAAGGCGAGGTCCAAATCCCAATACCGGCTTCATTTCACTTTAATTTTCAATTTTGAGGGTGGATTAATAAATTTTTAACCTTAAATTATTTCCTGATCCACTAATATCTGGTTATCCTGTGTTAGTAAATATTTTTAACAGTTAGTTTATGTTTATGTGGATTACGTGAACCCTCTCTGGTAATGGCCTCCTCCAAGGCTTGACATCTTTATCCACCCCGAGAAATTTGCATCCATTTACCAGCGATGTTTTTGATATCATTAAGGTCTGCCTCTGCACCGTTTGCCTGGTGGGCCTCTCCATGAAGTTACTGCTTTCGTCCACCTGTGATTTGTAAGGCGCGCTATATGACCCGCCCACTTCCACTTCAGTTTTTTTGCGTGGTTTACAGCATCAATTACTTTGGTCTCTGATCTTATTTTTATGTGTCCTATCTTGTCTACCTTTTTAATGGTAAGCATCCTCCTTTCCATGCCTCGTTGACATATATTTATATTGTTTTTTGTTTTATTTGTAGATTTCCATGTTTCACATGCATATGTCAGACATGGAATAAAGCATGAGTCCATAACTCTCTTCTTAAGCATTATAGACCCCAAGGACAATAAGTTATTATGTAATTAATATTTTAAGCGTTACCTCAATCAAAATGTAGAAAAATAATTAAGATAAACGTAAATCGGAACGATATGGACGAATTTACCATTAAGAGCTACAAAATGGATAAAAGGCATTAGGAAAACTACATGTAATATAGAAAGTCAAGTGAATGGATGTGAAACAAATAATTGGACGCTTAATGTTTGTTCGCTCGTAAACGGTTAAGCGTACTTATGCTGAGAGCTTGCCGGACTGTCTTAGAATATCGGGACTGCGTTCACTTGAACCATTTTCAGACAACTGAGTTTTTTACAGCTATCGGATGCTTAACGGAATTCACTAATCGACACCAAGCGTTAAGAATTTAAACAATGTTCAATTATAGTATTCTTTTATTTTAATAAAAAACACACACACACACAAACGAGCCTATCTTATATCAAATAATTATGTCAGGCGTAAAAAACGTAAGTAGAAAAATGCCTGCTCAAAAATTATGGTACGTGAAAAAATTTTATATTTCTGCTCAAGAAATCTTGATTCATTCTTGAACATTCATTATGTTTTAGTTATTATTTATTTTTTATAGTTTGATAAACATTTCTTTCAAACTAATCCAATAAAAAAATTAGAAAGTCACACACCTTTTTTTATAATTTAATTTAACAAAAATAAAAATTGTCGTCCTTAATGCGTATATGTAGGTCCATATATTAATGTATGTTGAGTAAATAATTCCTTTAACTTCGCTTCTGTGTGTGAACTAGAGTTTAAATTAATCACTGACTTGGATCTGACACTTCTATTCCAAATCACTTGGCAAAAAGTTGAACACTTTTGATAGATGTCTCCAAATGCCGGCACCAAAAGTGTTTAAATAATAACGTATAGAATTATTACGTAAACGACTAATCAGAAAGAAAATTCATTGTTTGAGTTTCTTGAGATGAGATTTTTTCTACGAATACAGTGGACGACATAATTGTCTATAAAGGAAGTTACTCGAATTTGCATATTCAAATCCATTTCAGTGTAAGCTGAACCTTTAATTAGAGGCAGTAGAGTTAGCATGGTTGTTAGACATTCGAGAGGCAATCAGACGTGCCTTATGTGTTGTGCGCAGTGTCTTGAAATTTTAATTATTTCGATTGTTATTCAGGGACGAAAATTTCACATGCTATTAGAGCTTTTAAAACATTTTCATCATTGTTTCATTCAGAACATTATTGTTACTTCATTTTAAATACGATTAAGTTATTTAGTCCTGGAAATCGGATGTGACGTCATTCAATTTTGTGTAATAGTAAATGAAATTTACTTTAAATTAGCTTAACAAACTGCACCTTGAATTGTCAATAATTTAACCAGATATTAAAAACAAATAATAAAAACAACTTTAACTGCAAAGATATAATCACCTTTTAACTGTATGAATTCATTATAAAATAATTAAGACACAAGTTATTTTATTTCAAAATAATATTTTTATTATATGAAAACAGACAAATTTGAAATTTATTAAACACTAAAGAAAACACTTTTTTACCAGATTGAAGCTATGTATTATTGTAAACTTATAATTATTTAACAAAGCTATGTTAATAAAAGACAATACTATATTAATCACTAGTTCCTGATGAGCTCATAGTTCGTATACTTTCACCTTAATCTGAGGTCATGTCCCGATGTCCCGATCGAACACGCTCTAATCTGTGCCATTGCATTTGAGAAGCATAACTGGAACCTTCGTGAGGTTCCCCTAAATCCAATAAATAATATATACTTCTAATACTCTTTGCCTCCTACCTTTGGTTACAAAATCTTAAAAATTGTGATGATGATACTCTCTGCCTGTTTTTACTTGATTTTTTTTCCTTACTCAAGAAGTGCTGGAGCAACACACTGCAGACAAATGAAGTATTTTTCAATGTCGTCCAATATTTCTATCCTTCGTTTTTCTATCTTTGAGATTTTTATTATATTGTTGATTTTTTATGGCCTCGCATAGTCTAAGGAACCGTGTCTGAAAAAAATGCTTTAACAACTTGAAAATTTTTAACATATTAAGAGATACTCAATATTTTCCACGTTGTATTTGCAATTTAAAAATAACATGGATGCATTTAATTAAACGACTTTAGGAGAATTTTAAATTAAGTTATCTATGTAATAATCTTGTACTGTTTACTGTTAGTATCAAGTATCACCGAAAAATATCAACTACTCACATATTTACATAGTTAGAAATAAACGGTTTTTAAAAGTTCAGTTTCAATTTAAAAACCTTTATTACGACTAATACAAGAAAAAGTTTACAAAAATATATATGTATATAAGAAAGTTCTTTAAGGTTTTGTTCCACGACTGTCCTCTTGTACAGCTCGCCTTTGTGGCACAAAAGCCTCTTCCAGCTGTTTCCAGTGCTTGCTATCCCTGGCAAGACTTTGCCACAGAGGACCGGTAGCTTTTATAAAGTCCAGCCCACCGCGAACATGGTCTTCCTCTCCTTCGCTTGGTATTGTAGCGAGTCCATTGAGTTACTTTTTTCGACCATTTTGCAAAAGTAAAAAAGTACTTTTTTAAAAGTAATCAATGATAAATTGTTTCAAGATAAGTATTGTAAAAATGCCCAAAAAGATATTTCAAAGATTTAGCGAGTTTAACGTCTCTATGTCTAAGTACACACAAGTGTAGCATTAAAAGTTATACCGTAGTAATATTAATATACGTTTATGCAAAAGCGTTTTTACGGTCCGGGTTTATCATGATTACGGCACAGCGGTACTCGTAAAGGCAACCTATTACTCCTACTTTTTAAATGTACTCTTGAGGTTAAGAGTTTGGTAGGATAATTACGTTGCCAGTGAATAAAATTCTTTAATCTTCTTTAATGCTTTAACAAAAAACTTTAACAAAAAACGTAACAAATAAACTATCCATATGTCAACAGGCCATGGAAAGGAGCATGACTGGGATCAAAAAAAAAAGACAAAGTAAGGTGTAGCGACATCAGAAGAAGGACTGGGCTACAGGACGTGGCTCTGAAAATAAGAAGACAAAAATGGAAATGGGCAGGTCACATGATCAGGGGAAAGGATAAATGGAGTAAAATAGTCACACAGTGGTACCCAAGAGATGGAAAGGGAAAGAGAGGTAGACCACAAAAAAGATGGGACGACGACATTAGACAAGTCGCGGGAACGACATGGGGTAGAGTGGCCTTAGAAAGGCCAAGATGGAGTAGATTGGAGGAGGCCTTTGCCACCTGGCAAACGGACAAGCAAAAATGGAAAAAAGGAACAATTTACGAAAAATAAAAATAAAGACTACGCTGTCATGTCCGATAAAAAGGCTATTATATAATTATATAATCTTCATGCTTATCCAGCAGCTGTTGAAATATAATTTTAACCTAATGCGTTGGCCTAGTGGCTTCAGTTGAATGAGGCTACGCTGTTACCGTGTCTGCCTCTGGCGATTACTGGTGCCGCCGCGGAGTTTTAGTGGGTATGCACAGTAGGGAGTCCCGTAAACCCAGGGGAAACCCCTTTAACAGTAGCGGGTATGCGTATAGCATTTACCCACATAAAAAGTGGCTTGAGCTACTCAATCCTCCTTGTTTGTATTACGGCTGTACATCATTTCCCTCTCTGTGTGCGCATTTGACGAGGTTCATTCGATCATCAGACGGTTACACGAAAGTATCGTAAGAAATATTTATAGTATTAACGATTAATATTAACGACGTGACATCCAGAAAATAAGACTTAAGAAACATAATATATCACAATGCCACAAAGCAGGAGAACAATAAAAACATGAACAAAGGATGTAATGGTCTAAGTGCAAAAATTTTCTTCCGGACAACCTAAACATAAATTTAATATAAAAAAATACATATATAGAAATCTGAACAAGACCCAGGGTTGCAGTATATTTTGTCTATATAGGATTATCCCTTTGCTGATTATTAAATAAAGCGAAAGAAATTGGAACCTACAGAGTTCCTTACAAGAATCATTAAATAACAGTAAAAAAGTTTACAAGGAAGGAGATAAACCCATAGTCTGTTGACTTTTGAAATTTTGGAATAATTGGAATTAATTAGGGTAAAAACGATATGTAAAAAGAACTGAGGTAATAGCACCGCACGCTTTGTTTAAAATTAAAATAAAAGGTATGATAAGTTTTTATGTAGAAGTGTCTATACTAAAAACTTCATGTTAAAATCTTAATGGTGCCTATTAATAACGATGTCCGAAGCTACCTAATCAGATTTGTCTGATCAAAAGCGCTCATAAAACGTCAAAGGGCAAATCCCCACTTTCATTAATTAATCTGTACAAAGAAGTTACCAGTTGTCAAAACAATTACCATCAATTCGAGTAAAATTAAATCCTTACAGACGTTTCTGGGACACTCAGTTGATAAATCTGATAATATTTTGATCAGGCTTTTACCCTTTAAAGTTTTCAACTACGGTCTCAGATTTTATAATCTTTGACGTACTCAAGGGTCAGAACAGAATTACCCAAAGACGATTTACAATCTCCAAATTTAATTTTATTAATCCATTATAATGTTAGTTTAATTTAGACATATATATGCAATTAAATGAAGGAGACTTATGAAAATCTAATCATTTGATTATTAAATTTAGATAATACTTCGTTGGAATACCAATTTTGACATCTGTTTTTACTAGTTTCTTTGATGTAAGTACAAAGTTGAAATAAGATAATTAAAAGTAAAAAATCGAAATCAAGTAACTACAGTACACCAATATTTTAGAACCCAAGCTAAACCTACACCATCGTATTAATGTATACAAATACATGGCCATCCAGTCAGTTCGATTCGTCATCTGATTTCGTTTATTAGAATTCAGTCGTTACGTCGTCAAAGCTACTAACCCCACGTGTGAATAACGTATCCATGGCAACCCGCATATAAACTAATATATTGAACCTATTTCGTGGCCTTTAGCCGCAATTTTGTGAAAATGCCAAAGAATAAAAAAGGGAAAGGAATCGTGTGGGAGGATAGGGAGGTACTCTTCGATTTACCTTATGAGTAAGAATTTATTGTTTCATTATGTAAACATAGATAATAAAGAGATATCATTGCAATGTGTGAGTGACGTGTTGAATAAAATTTTACAACAAAACATCAATGACTTTAGAATTATCAGGTATAGTTTGAATAAAAGTATATTTAAGAAATATCTATAGTGACTTGAAATATGGTATTTTAGTAAAAAAGTTATAAAATTGTAATGTCTATTTTGACTTTCAAATATCACGAGAGCTAAAGACTTTGGTTATTCCCACATGTATTTTTAGCTATTTAAGAATCGTAAGTAAATACTTTTATAAATAAAGGGGACTACACCCGAATCAGGCTAACCACGTGAACTTGAAACACACGTCACAGAACATGGTAAGTGTATTTTGCTGACGTATTTTAATTAAAAACATGAATTTTTAGATACTTAAAACTTCGTGCAGGTGAGAAAATATTTGATAGAATAGAACCTATTGAAGATACTAAAGGAAACGCCGGTGTCAAAGGGCGGATGGTGGTCACTAACTTAAGGGTTATTTGGCATTCACTCTCTTCCCCCAGGATCAATCTGTGTAAGTGAATACCTAGAATTGACCTCATTAATTTAGAAGAACTATATACATTACATAAATTATGGTTTATTTTAATCACTATATAGTATAAAACAAAGTCGCTTTTTCTGTCCCTATGACCCTTTGTATGCTTAAATCTCTGAAACTACGCAACGGATTCTGATGCGGTTTTTTTTAATAGATAGAGTGATTCAAGAGGAAGGTTTATATGTATAATAACATCCATTAAATAGTGGAGAAGTACTGTTATTTTTGAGGTTTCTAATGCGATGTCGTAAATAATTACATTTTTTCCGCTTACATTGCAAACGCAGGCTGAACCCTACGAGTTTTATCAAAATAATGTACTAAGTATTGTACACATTGAAAAGGTCAACGGAAAAGTCTGTGATGGTATATGTCTATCTCTTATGGATAACTCACAATAACTTTTTATTGCCATTTACTTTTTACGACAAATAATGGTTAATTTTCGAAGCGATTTTAACCAATACAGCATTAATCCTTAACCAATTAAATACCTTGAATACATTGTTCATTTAATATAGATCTTACAGCCCATTACAGCTTATTTAGCAACGATCGAACGCGTATATTATCGGAGCTTTCCAGCGACGGAAATAACAATACATAATTAAAACCTGCTTTTCATCAGCATTGCACCAGTGCGAAGCTGGGGCGGCTCACTAGTTAGAATATAAATAACAAATACATTCACTTGATGCTTTTATCTTTATTTAAACAATTTTTTTTTAAACACATAAAGTTACAAACTACAATCGTACAAAGTACCTACCTATTGTGTTTAATAATACATGCATGTGTGAAAGAAAGTGTAAAAGTCTCACCTCTGTTGTTATATTATGTACCTTCTCTTAATACTTTTAATTTATCAGAATGAACCCAATACGTGTTAAACAAGCGTTAAACAATCCAGACTCAGAAAATCGTAAATAATTTGTTTCTGTACATATGACAATAATTAATCTTAAGTTTCCAAACCGAAATTTTCGATATTGCTAATTAATTATTACTCAGCTCCTACGATTAACCCTAAGGAACAGCGGAGGGATTTAACTAATTTCACGAGTCATGTAATTGTTTCTACAACAAGATTAATTATTCACATAGGAGAAATATAATTATTCTACGCCTAAGTACAAATGTAAGAACGTATTAAACGTATTGCTTGATATCTCAATCAAAATCCTTCGATATCAGTCAGCCTTTATGGAAGACAAAAAATATCGTGGTTGTTTTGTATTAATAAAAAGATGTTGCATATCTAGCCCACGTTGAGTTGTGTTAATACCGATTAAAAAAAATGTTTTACGTAAGAGGCAAGTAGCTGATCTGTCTTCTATTCCTGACCCACACCTTCATTTTTAGACAAGGCATCCTGCTTTTTCTGCAACGTTTCGAATAAAAATCCATTGGTGCAAGTGATGCGAATGCACGAGAGGTACCTGGCACAACACTGCTCATAACAATTATTAAAAAAATTGGTTGCCTGTAAAGTCGGTATACGGGCGAAAGTTTTACGTGACAACGACTTTGAGTGGTAAAATAATTTTAATGTGAATATTCATTCGTATAGTCGGAAGAAGGATGAAATAATAGTAACAATTTAAAACATTTATTTATACAAAGAATTATATTTAAAACATTAATTTATACAAACAACTTTTTATGTCTGTCTCTCTCGCTCTTAGGCGGGCTAACCATGCCCGAGTGGAAGGGACGCGTGCCTCTCACGCGCTCTCATTGTGAGCGCATAACGTGAGCGGAGCGTAACGCAGTTTCTGGAAGTGTCACCCGGCAAACCAATTTATAAGACGTTGTCACGTCAAAAATAAATTAACAAGTATTTCAAGTGCATTAATATTAATTGTTGTACCATACAAATTGATGTTTTTAAGCTAATCTTAGTTTCAGTTACTTTTACTAGTTATAATTATATTTAAAAAACCTTATTAAACACCATAATCTGCCTATGATCCAAAATTATGAGACGCAACGTTTTTTCCAGCGATCGGGTTCAACTGCGTTATTTCGACTAGCAGCAAGACAATTAGCTCCGGTTTACGAGGCTCTACACAAGCGTTCTACTGTTTAGCAGCGTATAGAAACAATAAATACGAATTTGTTTTTACCAACCTTTCACCAAACTGTATACGACATTACACAACAGTTACAGCTGTGTATAAGTAAGTCATATCTGAAAGTTATTACGAAATATTGTAACGTAGTGTAGGGAACATCCGGGCGAGAGCTAGATAAAATCCCTGAGTTGAAAATGTAAACCCATAGACAAAAGATGATTTGTCAAAATCTTTCATTTTTATTGGACTAATGGTCGTAGTAAAGTGTCACCAAATTAACGTCATCTAATTCAATCGACTTAAGATGTTGTACTGTTGACAATCAAACGGTTCGCATGATCTTTATTTCAATTTACCCACTGTATATTTTCTTAATACTTAGGTTAAGCTTATTACTTGGATTTCTTTGTTGAAATCTTTCCATATTTTTTTATATTTATATTCCTAGTCAGAAATCATTATAAACACAGAGAAGCTGTCTACAAGCAAGCAAATATGATTGGTTTCTTTTTGTGTCCTAAAATCTATAAACATTAATTGAAATAAACAAAAACACTGATCCCTTAAAAACATTCATTGACTTAGGGCGTACGCGGGATCAAGACTGTATCGTGACCTAAGACTCCGAGGCGCTATTATACAGAACAAACAACTACACGTATTACCACTTGAACAGGTACCTACTTATTTAATTCATAGACTTTCTTTGTTACAATAATCTACAATGTCGATAGTTTTGTCGGATACCACCCAAAGAAATGTGAACGAAAATTTTCCCACAGATAAAATAATAGAATATTTCATTATTATTTTAGCCTTAGAAAAAAATATATTATGAGAATAATACCACCTAAATAGATTAACCATATAATATTTTGTAGATATGTTTGAAAGAAACAGGATTATGGAATCTATCCAGTGACTCGGGAAATTTGGGTACAATGATTATCAGCAACGTAAGAATCGTTTGGTATGCAGACATTAATGAAGCTTTTAATGTTTCATTGCCATATATCACCATTGAAAGCGTAAGATTTCTATTATTTTTATTTACTTAAAATGTGACTCAAACATTAAGAATAAACTTATTTAATCCATGTAATAGAAAACCTGTGCGCACGCGACACTTCTATAGTAATACAATACTATTCAAATTCGGTAGTCGTCTGGATATTACCTCCTACCTGGCAATGACCCGCAAAAATTCGTATAAACAGTACTGTGTGGTAATATGTCTATTTTGATTGATACTGTCTATGATTTAATACAGGACTATTGTTAGGAAACCATAAAAGTTAAAGTTTTTGGCTGGGTATTCTAGTGACACAATATTATAGTGTAAATAACTAATTTACTAAGTAACTAAAACTTTAATTATTAATGATATTTCGTTTTAGATTTCCATCAGAGATTCAAAGTTCGGCAACGCTTTGGTAGTTCATGTCCGACCTACATCTGGAGGTTACGTGCTTGGATTTCGCGCAGATCCACAAGATAGACTAAGATCTCTTCTTTCGGAACTACAAGTCTTACATCAGGCATACACAGAAAAGCCTATTTTTGGTGTCGAAACGAATTGGAATCAAGATGTAAATTTTATTGATTAATTACTTAATAATAATTTTCCATTAATAATAACAATGTCGATGGTTCTAGGATCCAAGGCCGACGAATGATGATATCGAGGAATTAGAAGAAATTGGAGAACCGCGCGGTGAAATGGGACCAACTCTTTACTTAGCCTCACAGTTAGCCCTAAACAAGGAGGAATCTGATGCTCAGCCTGTTTATAGTCCCTATTTAGGCTTGGCTATTGAACCATTAAGAGAAGGCATAACGTTAAAAAGTCTTTTTGAAGTTCAGACATCATAATTTAAGTACTAAGTTGTAATAGTTAAGGCGGTTGAAAGAAAAATGAAAGTAAAATATTAATTATTACTTAGTTGTATTTAATTAAAAATTAAAAAAGACTAAACGCTTGCTTGTAATATCTAGCCCCTCGCACTACTGTTTACTGATCGTTGAGTAAAAAAAAATTATAAATATAATAAATTCACATTGAAGTTTTCGTATAATGCGTGGTCTTTATTCCGATCCTATTGTTTTTGTTTAACTTAATGCCTCCGATCCCATGAGGGTTCTCGACAAACATAGACAGAGTATAGAACTAGATAAGCTTCTAAAATAACAATAATAACTTAAATAAGAAGACATTAACGTGAAATACTTAAGTGCGAGCGAAACAGAATATCAGTTTTTCTTCTGACAAAACATTTTCTTTGTGTTGTCCTCTGGTTAAACCCGATGATGACAATTGACATGTATATGTCTAAAACAGTACTCGGTGGGACGTATAACCTGTATTAAGCTCTTGCTTCAATTTCTCTGTAATCTGTGATTAATACTTGTTTGAACTTGTTCAAAAACAAAATGATCTGTTTGTTTAGTTATTACGTTTTTATATCTTGATGTTTTATACCTACTAATATGAATAAAGAAAATAACAGGAGTGCCGCTGGCCTGGTAAGTTATCTTTCTTAAAACTTAAGAATTGGGAAATTTATGATTATACTACCTAATTATAAATTCCCCACTTTTAACACTACAAACTTACGCCTTTATGACAAATCTACAGTTTTAAAACTACAAATATGTAACAAAATTCTACACATCTTTTTAATTATATTAAAGTTTTAAAACAACTTTTAAATATAAAACAGTAAAATAGAATATTAAAATTTATTTTATTTGGCATTGTTATTATGAATAAATTCTGGAGTTTTCATATTATTTCAGAAACTATATAGTCTAAATATAATAAAGATTTAAAATTCATAAATTTATTTATTTTCTGTTGTAACTCTGTTGCAGAGACGCTCAGCAATTGCTGAAAGAAAGAGGCTTAAAGAAGAATGGTCTGTGCTAAAAGGAATTGTTACTGACAAGCAAGAAAATAGAAATGTGTTGAAAAAAAAACAATATAATTCTAAACCATATAAATCACAAACCAAAGAAATCAAAGAAGTAAGCATGTTTATATTAAATGTCGCGTGTCTGTCTATGTTTAAATTAGTATACTTATGAAAAACTCTTTAATTGATTTAAAAACATTACTGCATTATTTACTCAACATGTTTGTTTCTCATTACCTACTGTAAAAATTTAAATCCATTTAAAGACTTGTATTTAAAAGACTACCTACATATTTTCTATTTTATAGTTACATTCCATGCTACATAAATTACTAGGCCTTTGGTAAATAATCTATAAGAAATATATTATACTGTATTTCTAACTATATATACATATGTTATCTTACGGACCTTACCTTACTTTAAGTCAACCTTACTGATAATAATTATATTCTTACACTAGACAAAGTTGTAAATATTAAAAAATTATGTTTAAGCCTGAACAAGTGGTAGCATGTGAAGTTCTCAGAGGTGTGGTAGCACTTGTGGAAGTAGGAGCAGAGTCTTGTGCGTTGGGACTTCGAGCGGCACTGATGGCACTTGGAGCTAGTGTTGTTCCGGCATGGAGTCCTCTAATTACACATTTAATATGGACACATGGTTAGAACAGTAAAGTAGTTTTTAAGTTTCGTTTATGAAATAGGGAAGATAATTGGTGTATGGTTCTTTATACTTTTCACATACTTTGATTTTATTAGTGTTAAAAAATAACATTTTGCATTATAAGATAGACCATTGTGGTTGGTTTGCTTAGAATGTGAATTATTCTAATTTTTACATGGTCAGAAAGACTTTGTTTTAATACATTAATACTAATGGATCTAAAGACAAAAATTTCTATGTTATTTATATCTACATGGTCACTTATTAAGTTCTCTTTTATTCTATTCAAATTTCAATATTATAAAATGGTAATTGATAGCAGCTAGGCCTATGACTTTTTAAAAGTTTGCTTTTAAGTTTAATTATTGTATTATATTCAATTAATATTTAAATTAAATCACGTTCATGTTAGATATCACTTCCTGTATTTTTTTTTATCAAATATACTTCGCACACATATAGCAGTTGTCAGCTAGTAATTCTATGTCATATTTTCCAGATGGCTGTCGTAAAATACGTGCTAGAGCTCGGGCACTCGCCTGTCACTTAGTTTCACCTCTATGGGTAGAAGCATGTGCGGCAGCTGCAAAAAGACAGCCAGAGAGGATATTCCCTGCACCAAGCAGGTCCTCCGATTTACCCTCACCAGCGACATTACGCATTTTACTGGTAAAATTGCTTTTCATTAGGCACTAATCAACAAGAAAAGTTAAACTGGGTTATCAAATGTCCAACTACAGACTCGTTTCATATTACAATTAAACAAAACTATTACAATAATACTTTTCAGAAAAAAGCAGAACACGAAAACATACCACTTATCGATTTCCTCTCTGACAGCCGAGAAAGTGATGAAGAAAATGCTCCTAGACTTCGTATCTCTAGTGAAACAGACAGCACCGACAAGAAATCACACAACAAGTCTACTGGAGAATCGCATGACCAGTTAAATGCCAAAACATTAAACCAATCGGCCACTTTTAACAATTCACCAAATAAAAATTCTCCAAGTAAGTAAGATAATCCCATTTTTACATGTTATTGCTTTGTAGAAATTGGGAAAAGAAGTTACTGTTACTGTCATAAGCTTATTATTCAACATGGTATAGACAAAATAAAGTTGGCAACGCATTCAGAGCCTTCTAGCAATGCCCCTTTACTACATAATAAAAATATAAAATATGGGCAACATAAGATGAGCCCCCTGTCCCTTTGCTACATAATAAAAAGTACTGTTCTTTTCCCTGTATAATTAATTAATTTTTATATTCTACTAGCTGCCCCCGCGAACTTCGTTTCTTCTTCGTTTCACAAAATATATTTAATTTATACTTTAGCCACAATAACACGTGGTAATCATGATATTGAATTGTAGCTTATATGACACGTTTGTCGGTTTACCATAGCAGTGCCATCTATTGATTACTTATTCAACTCAATTACGACAAGTATCGACATCTGTAAGAATCTGTTGAAGTTAACAAGTTAAGACCAGTCAGAAAATCTTTTACAAACATAGGCAATTCAATATAGATATTTGAAAATCGAATGAGTGGTTGTTTAATGGTTTTTAACAAATCCAATAAAAAAATGTACCTATTAATTTTGTGGGTGAACAGGATTGGGCTTCAGTGTGCAACTCACATCCTTGTGCTTGTATGTTCGATCCCTTGCTGTGAACCCTGTCTATGTGAAAAAAAACATTGTAAGGAACCCGGCATGTCTCAAAAACAATAATCGACATGTGTCAGACGGAACTTTAATTCATCCGTATTGTCTATGAATTAAATATGATATTACGTCCTTACATATGAAATTGGCGTTTTGTATGGGAGGAACAAACAGTCAAATATTTTTAAATGTAATATAATATTTTATTAATCAAAGTATGAACCATTTTTTTATATGCTCTTTTGCCATCTCATAGGTAGTTCATTGATCCCTTTACTAAAAAAACCAGTCGGACCGGAATCAATAAAATCTGTGAAGCCGATTTGGACTGCCCCATCAGAGTTAAATTTTTTCCCTTGCAAGAAGTTGTCCAAATTTCGAAAAAAATGGTAATCTGTTGAAGCAAGGTACGGGGAGTACGGCGGATGTCTTAGACATTCCAATTGAAGCTCTTCTAATTTGGTAGGCGTCTGTTGTGCAGTGTGTGGTCTAGCGTTGTCGTGAAGTAGCAGTGGCGTGGAACGATTGACCAGCCTAGGTTGTTTAGCCGCTAGCTTTTCCATCATGGTTTGCAATTGCTGACAATAGACATCAGCCGTAAAAGTCTGGCCAGATTTGAAAAAATTGCTATGAACAATACCGGCGCTAGTCCACCAAACGCTTACAAGTAACTTTTTGGGATTAATTTTCCCTTGGGGCAGGATTTGGCTGGCTAGCCAGGATCCAGCCATTGCGCTGAGCGCTTCCGATTATCGTAAAGAATCCATTTTTCATCACAGGTAATGATTCGGTTTAAAATACCTTCATTATTGTGCCGGTTCAGTAATGTAACGCAGCAGTCGACGCGCGTTTGCCGGTTTGCTTCAGTCAATTCGTGAGGTACCCATCTTTCAAGCTTTTTAATCTTCCCAATTTTCTTCAAGTGAATTAAAACAGTTTTATCACTAACACCGTAGCCTGCAGCTAACTCGGACGTGGTTTGCGATGGATCCGCTTCTACAATAGCCTTCAATACTTCATTATCAACTTGGGTCTCAGGCCGTCCACGGGGCTTGTTCTGCAGGTCGAAATTTCCAGAACGAAAACGTTGGAACCAAAACGAACTGTGTGTTCTTTTGCAACGTGACCGCCATTTTTCAATTTTGTAAAATGAGTGATGCAAACACAAATACATGAGTAAATAGCTGTACAAATTTGAATTTGGAATTCCTTACCAAAGAGGAGAACATCGTGATTAAAGTGACCAGTACGAAATACGCCAATTTCATAGTAAGGACCTAATATAACCTGACACCAAGACCCATAAGATTGTACCGCCACTGTATTATTGAAGTACTTCTTTTGGCGCGATAGAGAGAAATATAATCGTTTTTTCTACAAACGTAGAATAAATTTTTGGTTTGGGTTACGACAAAGAAGTATAACTTCTATTGCGTGTACATTAGTTCATCATGTTTTTTTTGTTAATATGTAAAGTGTGCTTAATGATTTTTTTTAAACATTTTTACAACATTCTGTTATTAACAATTTAACTCGTGTTACTAGAATACCAATGACAATTTTTAGGTTATTAAATTCTCTTGTGTTGCTATAGCTTAGGTTAACACAGAGTCAAGAATGCGCGAACTATGTCAAAATGTAGATTTTTTAGATTTTACGGTATAAAATGACGTAGGATTATCGGGTAACACGTTCGTACATTATGTTAATGTACACTTATGAACGTCAAAAAAGAAATATACATTGAATGCTTCTAATTTTACATTTACGGCCAGTTCTCAAATCAAGGCGTAGAACGGAAGAGAAGAACTGGCAATAAACCCTTCGCCACTCTTTTTAATCGCCAAGATTTTTTTTTCAAAAACCTATACGTTATTGACATAAGGGAGTTGTAATTCGCGTAAGTCACGATTTGAACCTAACTAGTATCACTACGCGTTACTACTATATGCGCATTATAAAATACACTTTAAGTCACTACTTAAAGTGTATTTTAAGCACTGACATATTTAAAAACTTTTCAGTATTTTCCTTTGAAGGTATTATTATCACTAAATTAATTCAAAGCCCTCGTTAAAAGTAAATAAATTAATAAAGCTTTTTATAAATGTGACGAATATTTAAATGATCCTAATCCTTGGGATTGATTTGCTCCTGTTCAAACAATTTGTATTAAAAACTTGGCGATTCAAAAGAGTGGCGGAAAGTTTCTTGCCAGTTCTTCTTACCCGCTCTACGCCCTTGACTTGCGAACTGGTAGTAAATGTAAATTAATAATTAATTTATTGTTTTTGACGTTCATAAGTGTACTTGTTTACCTAGATGAATAAAAAGATATTTTTTATTTGATATTGTTTCAACAGATCGGGTAAACACAAAGCCTCGCGGTCTACCTAAGACTGCAATACGCCCGACTAATACTAGACGAAAGCTGTTCACATATAAAGAAGATGTTATCGTCGATTTAAATGGTAAATAAGCCTTAAGCCAAAATATTAAAACCGGAATGCCGCCAATCAATTCTAATTTAAAATAAAGAATTTTTAATGTTTGTTTGTACCAAAATAACGCATGTCATCCCGAAAGATAATTTTTCTTCGGAAGTTGAAGAGATAGCATCGATTTTTTAGATAATTTATAATGTTCCAAACTTCATACTGTAAATATCTTCATATTATATCCAACAATATTTATGATGAATTAATAAATGTTATGTTCACTTATTCTTCAGATGAAAGGGAAACACCGACACCAGTTCAACCAAAAAAACATTTAACATATCAACAGAGACAGGAGTTGATACAAGCCGAAAGAATTGCCAGAAAATTAATAAAAACACCAATAAAAAAGACACAAAGAATTGGACCAAATCTAGGAACACAACGTAAGAAAATTGTACCAAGAATTGTAAGTAAAGGCCCGTATTTAGAAACTATCTTGAGTTTTTTTTTAAGATATATCACAGAATCTATGATGATTGTCTGTGGTTTACACAGTTTATTAATCTTTTTTATAATAACTCAAATTTACAGAATTTACATAAATCGATGTTTCTTCCTTAAAAGATAAATCAATTTAATTGCACTGTTAGAACTACACTATTAGGTTGTAATAGAGATAGATCATCTCTTTCCATCGCAGCGATATTATGCATATACTTATAAAAGTTGATTTAGGTTTCATGTTAATTCAATTTTTTTTTAATGCGAATGAAAAAGAATTATTAATGTTTTTTTCATTTATTTTAATGTTTTTATTGCTAAAGTATTTGATGCCTTAGACCTTTGCGGTACCTATAGTTTGTACCTTTATTTATTCACTTGCCAACACCTGGCACACTGAATACATTGGTCCAAGAAAACTTTTACTTTTCTTTATCTAACGAGACCAGACTTATATGCATACACAAGAAACATTAAGAGATAATAAATAAAATATATAATATAAAGGAAAAATGATAAAGTTTCAGGCCTTTTTGGATCGGTGTGGCATATATATTTTTTTTAATTTCCAGGTATTGACAGGAATGTCAAAATCTGAACGGAGCGAAGTATACAAAGCATTGAACTCATTAGATTGCAAAATCAAATCCAAAGTGACATATAAAACGACGCACATTTTATTTGGCTCATGTCAAGATGAAAACAGAAGTCATATAAATCAGGAGTGTACCAAACCCAGGACAGTTAACGCTTTACTTGGAGCGATTAGAGGGTGTCGGGTATTGGATACCCAGTGGGCAATTGACAGCGCTAAGGAGGGGCAATGGTTGCCGCACTATGGGTATGAAGTGCCCCATTTACTGAAGATTTCTACGGTAAAATATTTTGATTTATAAGGACACAATTGATAAATATTTTAAAGTTTCGGATTCATTCAATTTGTTTCTTTTACTTAAAATTTTCATCTCAAAGAAAGTTTTATTCCGTCGGCAATCCAACCCAAGGCCTACAAGACAAGTAAAGCTTTGTCTTCAATAATCTTTAGATTAGAAATATTTTAAATATTTAACCATTTTAGAAAATAATTTTATTTATGAATTCTAGTAAATACTTTCTAAGGCACCATATGTTGATATGATATTTTGATAAATGTTTGGTTAATCCGATATGACCGTTTTATGAAATGACCAATTAATTCCATGTTTCAACCAAGACATCTAATTAAACCATCTCCTATTTCGTCCAACAATTTATCAAAATCTTTTTATATTATAGACTTAATTCTGTTAAATAAAAAAAAAATGGATGGAAAAATGTTGGAACATGGTAAAGTAGTAAGGATTTATTTCACGTCTACTTAAACATGCCATTTTTTTACCCAATAATTGGTAAAAATACATCCATCTTTGTAAAATTAAAGATATTGGCGTGATCTAAAAGATTCATTTCCGATTTAAAAAAAATATATTTTATACGATTTTCAGAAAGCACGAGTTGAACGCGCAGCTCTCGGTCGTATGCGTTCGGAATACGCGTACGATATTTTTAACGGCTTCAAAGTGAAAATTCAAAGTAATGCCCACCAGAAACTCGCTATAACTGAACTTTTGACCTTATGCGGGGCAATTATTCAAGATGGCGGCTGTGACGTCACAATAGGCCAGGAAGAGGGGGAAATTAACTCTAAATGGGTGTTTGACAGCGTAGCGAGTGGACGTATGAGAACTACGCGAAGATATGTTAATAAAAATATACCTGATATTGTTAGTTTGACACAGAGTTGGAGTCTTAGTCATAGATAGCGTTGAAATTTCATATTTACCACTGTGAACATTAAATAATAGTTGCATTCCATTCAAACCACATGCTTTTGTTTATGGAAATTAAAATGTAAGGTAGTTAAGCGCTTTAGAAAAAAATCCACAAAGGTCTTATCGTAATTTTCCAAAACACCTTAAGATTCATAGTCAAGACTTACATGTAGATGATATACGGAAGACCTTTTTGACTCTGATGCCCGTATTCTAGAACGCCAATAAAACTTAAATCTACTATCAGGTAGATTTAAGTTTTATTGGCGTAGTGGGTATTGTATGAAGTTTGATATGTTTGATAGCGCTCAAGACAAGATTGTGGCTTGAGATACTAAAAAAATGTGAACCTGAATCATTCCCTTGAGCACTCACCAAAGCAAAGTCCACTATAATAGACAAAATCTTGAATGAATTCTTTTGTATTAGATATGTAATAAAAACGTCATCGGCTGTTACGATTATCGGTTTTACGACCAAATTTGAGTAGTGTCTTCGATGTCGTCATGACAGATTTTGGCTGTATTATTCGAATGATAAACTTTTCGTTCTACCCTTTAGTTCCAAATACGCCCACAACGCTGCTTAAATTTTCCTTTTTAATTAAAAGGATAAAAGTTGTATGGAACTATTATAAATTTACTATTTGTTTTGTAATTTTGAAAAAGGTTGTTTTTATTGTCATAATCGGGTGACTATGCTGGATCGTGATGTTTTGAAATGCCGTTTTATGGTAAGACTAGAAACTACAAAAAGTTGGTATGTGCCATTAGGTATTTATTCTCCTGTGTTGGTTTCTTATTGTATATGGAATTTTACACCGCTTATATATTGTTAATAAAAAGTTAATAAATAAAGTATTGTTATTTAATTTCCTTTAACTTTTGTCGTTTGTTTCACTTTTTTTTTTAAACGAAGATCTTCGCGAAAGGCAAAATATGAAAGGTTGATAGCCTCGTGAAACTCCGAATAGAAAAATAAAGTTCAAAAACTACGCGCTAGATGTTACTCGAATGAAATCGGTTTGATAACATTTTGTTACTATTATTAAGCATTTCATTCCATGTATAATAGTTGCATCTAGAAATACAAAATACTTGACGATTTAATCTATTTCAGACTGTGTGTGTTAAAAAGATTGTTGCCAGTTCTATTTGTCAGTGCTACATCCTCAATTGGAAAACCGGCAGAAAATGGTAATTTTTATTGACGTTCATCATAATGAACTAAATGAGTAATTTACATGTAAACTTAATTTGATTATTTCACACAGACGACGCGACTGGTACTTAAAACAATATTGGTTGTCAAAATATGTTATCTGTGTTAAAAACATACAAATAAATGATAATGGCCCAGTAGTGTTCTTTAAGTCAAATTTTACATTACGAATATTTATTGGAATGCGCAACATCGCTTCTTTATATCTTTAACTGAATATTTAAATCATTATAACATTGAATAAATGTAATCATGTTTGTTTACTATAAGCATATCAAATGTTACATATTTTCCATTTTACATGCAATGCAGATAATGGAGAACCTATAAAACTTTCAAATGTTGCATAAGTGCAGAAACACTATTAGAAGTGCAACCGATAAAGTGTTTTTTTTAACTAGACATTACCTCTACATTATTAATTACAATGTTATTATAATTATAAGGCAAAAAGCACAACCCCGAAACAATGCCTTTTGTTGGAGGCGTTTATCCAATACGGGGTGCTTACCGAGCCACAATAGAACTAAGATTTTTTCTAAAACAATGTTAATTAAAATAGGATTTATGATAGGTACGCTCTTTTCCTTAAAGTGCTAAAACACTAAATACAATTTGGAAATACTTCAGAGGCGTTCCAAAAACTGCTTCAAATACCGCTCAGTTCGAAACGACGGATGTCGATGTGATACGTATTTCGAATTCTGACCCGTCAGATACTGAAACTCAGCTGCAGGTATTAATTCGAACAACAACTGGTAAATGTTGATATAAGATGCAGAGAGATTCCACACTACAAGGATGCGCGCGCATTGAATGCGGCCAAGTGGAAAAAGCTGGTAGTGGGAAGCTCCCGTCCAGACGTGAGAACTCCACATGGGGCCGAATTTGCGCTTGATACAGTTGCAAGCAATGGCCCAAAGTGAAGTACCGTCTCTCCATTCTGAGGATATCAAGCCTTTTGGAGGCTAATTTATCCTTTCCTTCCAAATGACCGCCAAACTGAACGTCGTTCGATATGTCAACGCCCAATATTCCGGTGCGAGCCGTGGCTTTAAGGAGAGTCTGTCTTCAACAAAGAACCTTTGACATAGGTTGTCTTTTAAGCGGAAAATGTGCGTCTTCTTGGTGTTAAATTGGACCAGATTTAGTCGGCCCCAATCCGCTAGCAGACGGAGGTTCTACTGGAGCTGCCCTTTGATAAAGGTTTCCATTATTTTGGAAAACAAGGACGTTATAGCAAGATCAGCAGGTTTGTGACCAACCACGTCTGGTAGTCGCGTAAGTTTTGCATTAAGTACTAAGCAGTAAACAGTGTATCGATTTGTACTTTGCATAGTTTAGTAAAACTTTCTGTGTTACGAATCACATCAACCGTAACTATTTAAATAATTTATATCCAACCAATACAACTTTCTTTCTAGCAAACGAATTATTTTGTAATATCACCAATCTTTCATTTAAATTTAATTCCAAGATATCAGTAATTCAGTCCATTCACAGTAACATATATGAACAGTTTATTGTGCTATATTTAGGCACGAACAAACGTACATGATAATGGTTGATTGTGTTGTATTTTGCATTTTTATCTAACGCCATACATTACTTTATGATGACTGAAATCCGTGAACATGCCCAATAACGCCCGAACCCAATAATTATTCCACAATCTAAGATACAGAACAATCTGAGATTGTGGATTGTCAGACCATGACAGTCGATCGATCTCCAATCTGCATCCCAGTAACCAAACCCTACGAAGACAATCCATTTTTGGCGACGGATAGAATGCAATCTCTTCGCTCTTTACACTCATCGTTGATAATCAATATAAATCAAATAAAGTAAATAAAACCGTAAAAATAATATTAAAATATACATGTCTATGTTTAAAACATATCAAATAACTTTTTAATTACTTTAAAAACTGGTGTAAGTTAAAATCATAAGATTGGATATTGACACTGTTGAACTGTCATTTTCGTACAAAAGTCTACCCACAGACACCGATCCGACCTACCATGGATAGCTTCCGTCACATATCGACAGATGGCTATTACAATCCGTCGGTATGTGACGCATTATTAGTATTCGTATAGTTAAGTAACCTTTTAGTTTAAAATCTGTTAAGGGAGCGTTCAAGTATTGGCGTAACGAATTTGGGGGGGGATTGAATTATGCGTCATTGTTGTTATATTTCGACTTTCCGATACTTTACACCACATAAATAGCAACTTTTAATGAATCACTGGGTGGTAACTAAACGTTTCACTATTGGGTACAGAAAAACGTTACGGCACGTTTCATGCGGGGGCTTTATATCCAAAAATTGCGTGACATATAATACTTGAACGCTCCCTCAGGAGGATCAAACTTTTTTTTAACTTAAAATATTTTTTTATATAATTATCATAGCTGTTGATTATAACATAAAGTATTAGACTATTTCATGAAAAAAAAACGCAACAGCTCACATAATAGTCTACAGCCAATATCTACAAAGTTAGTGATGAAGCGCGTCAGCGAATTAAAAGTGATAAATCGTAATTATACACGAAATTGTTATATGCATTAGGGATTTGTTTTATTCGCTACGATAAAACGACTTCGTCTGCGCAGAACAAAACCTATTTATACAAGTCATCCGTACCGTTGTTTATCTATGTAATCGTACCAAAACTCACTTTCGTGTATATAATCAGCTCTAAATGTCTTAGATAGGTATTACATATTCTACAAGTTTAACGACCAAAACTTACCGTTTGTCGACCCATTAACTTACAAGATTCCACGTAACGTGGGAAAATAAAACTAGTATTTTTTAAATAATTATTTATTGATAATATTAAAACAACATAAACTTATATATCACGGCGAGTTTTATGTCGGATTTCTCAAAAAACTAATAATAGTTCTAATCCAGCCGTAAGTTCTGTTGAAATGAAAATCCTTTTTTTACATGAATCAATGCAATATTAATTTATTATCTACATATTTATTAAAGTCACAGCAAAAAATGTTATGTTCGTAATGGCCACCTTTAGCTTTTATAAAGGCCTTTAATCTGTTTGGCCACGAATCAAGGGATTGACGCAATGGTTCCCATTTTCCTAATTCCGCCATTCCAAAGATTTTTCAACAGACGCAAATGTTGCCGGAAAAATATGTAAAATGGTGCAAAGTCGAAAAAGTTTTTAAAATTATATACAAATATTTAAATTAATATCTATTAATGAAAAATAAAAAAAGAAGAATGGCTAATTCCAAAATATAGTGAAATAGAAAATCTTAATAATAAATATTAGTTATATTTCCATACTAAATGACGTTGTTTCTCATCCACACGACTATGACGAAATTCACACTTAAAGTCTAACCAATTGCAAAAACTTAATTCTACCTTCATTTAGATCAATAAACAATAAAAATCAATAAACGTCTAATGGCAAATAACTTAACCAATTTTTAATGACATTGGAAGAAACTAGCGTTTATTATACAGGCTAGGCTAGAAGTATATTATGTATAAAATTAACTACAGTAAATATTGTATTTAGAATGTTATGTTTGTTTTAAGTCAAAGTAAATTTTTATTTTTTTTATGTTACAGTAATTATGGCCAGACTAGTTCCATATACATTTTATTATTAAAGTCATATGATTTTATGCTCTTATCTACTACTCTATCTTATAAGATAATCATGACACTTGCCTTCAACTACTACTTTTTGAAACCAGCTGCCATTCTAGGTATTTCCGAAACATAATAACTTAAGTGTTGCGGGTAGGGTCCAAGGTCGGCAGAAAAATTTTAAGTCGGGTTACTTAAAGTTTTTCTGCTCGTTTGCGTACAGTCCCATACGTACAGAATCTTATTTTTTTATATACATAATTGTTTGATAACTTTATAAGTATTTTAATATCATTACAATCATAATATAGTTGATCAAAAAGGTACTTTCTATAAATATTTCAATAAAATATTCAATCTACTTAATTATTGAAAATAATATATGTGTAAACTTTTAAGAATTTGTTACATATCGCTTACCTGGGAACTGGGTCTTGTTCTCGTATCTTGTACTAAATAACAAGACACTTAAAATGATAAAAAGTTAATTTAACATCTGCTCTGTCAGCAGCATACAGTTATTCGTACAAATATAGAAACAAGATTTTCATTAACCGTTACTAAGAGAGTATTTACATACAGATTATCAATACTAAATATAACTCCGTCATGGTATCTAACCGTTATCGCACGTGGACTATTGTTACGCATGACTTGATGGCCCTTGGATCCCCCCCCGCATATAAATCAATTTTATATGTATTGCATCGGGCGGCCTTATTGCTATTAAGTAATCTCTTTTAAGCATGCGGAGAACAGACATTTGAACAAATTGCTAATTTTATTGTAATGTAGAAAGTGCGAAGTGTGAAAAAGTGCGAAAGAAGTTCTTCTCGAAGGACGGCACACTAACGGGGTGTCCATGCGCTGCGAAAACTATCCTTTTGAGCGTGGCGTAGGCTCGTTTTGCTGATAGTATTTTTAAAATACGAAAAAAAAAGAGTGTGTACTTATGTACACGCGTTAAAAGTTATACTTCTTTGGCGTATGGAAAAAAATAACTAAAATGCAGAAGTGATTAACGAAAAATATTAAAATTAATCAAAAAGATTTTATTTAAATAAATAAAATTATTAATAACTACTATCACCGTGGTATATGAAATTAATTTAAAACCACCAAAATAATATTAATTATTCACACTGTTTAATTGTACTGTTACGAAACACGTGTTCTTAATATAAATATACTTGAATTAAGAACTTGAACATAGTTATCGATTTTCATGCCACCTAGACCTAACTTTACGATGTGGAATTTAGGTGTTAGTGTGCGCGCGCATCGTAAAAATTCACTCTTATCATTTTTTACATCGTGCCAAAAGTATAACTTCAAAAGCTTGAAACGTACAATTAATACAAAAACAAATAAATAAATATGAATTATGATAACTTACACTTAAAATTAACTAAAAATAGGAAAATTACAATCTTCCTTTAAACTTTTTAAGGAAGATAGTGATGAAACCAAACGTACGATCGTTTCGTTAACAGGAATAGAACTTCATTTCTTTACAGCAGACAGATTTGGTATCAAAATTTGTGGTCTATAAAGAGCATAGATTATACACTTTTCGATTATTTAAAGTAATAATGAAATAATCATGGTAAAACAGTTTAGTAAAAAGCATGTACTAGACAACTTAAATGCCATATTTTTTTCTAAATATGATTTTGTATGTTCGAATTTAATTCGCTAACAATTTGTTATTTCTATACAACTGATAGGAAAGGCTGATTACTTGAGTTTAAACAATAAAAATATGTACATAGCTTATTGGTCGAATGACTAAAGACCTGACCACAAGCAAGGGCGGATCCAGGGGGGTCATGGCCTTGCCAACCCTACTACGGAGCCTTGACAGAGTCCTTCTGTAACACAAAATTGTGATTGATATGGTGTCTAAGTAGATTGACAAGTTCTTTGCCACAAGGTGGAAACAATTTAAGTTTGAATAAATTAAACCAAACCCCGGTTGTTGTTAATTGTGCCTTACTTAGACAATTTTTGCTTCGAGATTTTGGGATTAAATGAATAGAAATATTAAAATGAGCAAGACAAATTTATGAAGACATGAGACAAGACAAAAACACTCGGATTGAAAACCCCCAACCATAAACTCAATAATTTGTCAACCTTTTATCGCTCCTCAATAAATCAAATTTTATTTATTGATTTTTGTAACTATTGGTACTCTTAAAAAGGTCTATAACTCTATAGATTAAAAAGAAACCCATACGATATGCACGGTAGCGCTTTTTCAAGTTTTAAAGAATATTAAAGATCAAAGGGCTTTCTATCGGCCAATAGTCTGCGGGGGTTTGAACTCTTAAGAAGAGTGTCCATGCAAGCATCAGTTCCCTTAGTGCGAATAAATCATATCCACTTGAATGTTAAACAAACACAGTTTTTACCAAAATTTTCTCGGTACTTACGATATTAAAAACGCAGGGACTGTTTATCTTTTAACAATATCAAATAATTTCAATGTATTATTATCAAAATTCGGTCAAATAATTGAACAATTTCAGTAGTTAAGCTAAAAGGAACCATAAACAAATTCGGATTAATAAACATTAGGTGCTAACTAAAATAAATTTCTGAAATAACATTTGATTATGCTTCAGTCTTAGACAGTTGCAATTTCTGTTCTTTAACGAGTAAATCAACATCAAGTTATAATAACAAAGAAAAAAGTGCAACATATTAATTATCATAGGTACGCATTAGAAGTAACTACTACGCCTTTAAAGAATGGCAAGGCACGGGGAAGACGTACATATTTTACCGGCAGTTTTATTGATCTTTCAAAGGGTATGTTATCAGCCGTATATGTACCTGACAATGGAACCAACCTTATGTAAGAACCCCAATGACGACGTTGTTCCTTATTTACATTTGCATCGCGTCATATTAACCCTTAACAAAACGTCATGCTCTTAACGTTAAGATTCTTGTTAATTTAGGCTTTGTTACGTTATTTTTGTAGTAAAAATATTTCTCAAGACAAGAATGTATCATGTATGGTCTGCACATATGCAGAGGTACACAGGCTGCACTGTATAATATAGTAAGTATAATACTAAGCGACCTGGAGCAAAACTTAAAATACATCCATACAAATATGCATAATATACCATATCAGCTTCAATGCCATTACAACATTAACATGAACTCTAATCCATTCTGAGCTGGCGTCAAAACGGGTAAATTGTAACCCTCCAAGCAAATGCAACGCAGTTGTACGCACTACGCAGGGGCTCATAACCTTGACATAGAACCAACCAACCGTCAATTCTTCACTTTTATCCTGCAATTAAACAGTAATTATAAACATGCACTTTCACTGAATAGAGAATTACTTTTTTACTAACATTACTGTACCTAAAAAATTATTACATATTAATAGATACATTAGATTTTTTCTAATTGCGATCGTTGTTTCTAATTAACATGTAACAGTGAAACACCATTGGTAATATTTACGAACGTGTTATTTTTCTTATCGAAGACTTTGTATATATTCGTTATAGAGAGGAGTGGTGGGATTTGGAGGAGGCTTTTGCCAATAAAGGGCACACAGATACACTAGAAGAGGATTTAAATAGAATTTTTAATGTAAATCTAAAATGTAATTGAATAAAGGCTTATTATTATTATTTTCTTAAATACAAACAAACAATCAATCAATTTTGTATATTTACTGTTTTTATAATTAAAGCAAAGTATTTATAATTGTTCAATTAGGGCAATGTTAAACACTACACAAATAATGTCTACTGATTAAAGGAGATACCTTAATGTAATGTTTTATTAATTTAACGTCAATGCTGCCTCCCTTAATCATTTATGTGTAATAATAAAATATAAAGCATTTTTTTTAATTAGACAACAATTTCTGATCTACGAGAAATGCAAATCTATAAATTAAGAGATATCATAATAATAATAACAAAGTCATTATTATAATGATATATAAATACAAATATATATATACAAAGTATTCCGGTCTAAAAACCTTCCACTTTTTGACCTAACTTTGCACACTCCCCAAACCTTCAAAAATAAAAATTTAAATTTTAACTTTTATGGTACTATACCCCTAGTTACTTAAAGCAAAATTGTATGTTCCTCTCCGGCGGTAGTTTTGACTTGCGTTCCTTAGACAACCTAATTCTTGAAACTCCTACTCATAAAACTGAATTCTATCACTCCTCCTTTACTGTGCAAAGCATCCTGCTATGGAATTCCCTACCAATCGATATTAGACGAGCGCAATCTTTAAATGTATTTAAAAAGCTTCTTTTTGATCATTTTCTTTCTGCCTCGTAATTAGCTCTGCTTATATATATTAATTTTTATAGGTTTTTTCTTTGATCTTGTTTTATTATATTCAATTAGTTATAGTAACGTTTGTTTTAAGTTTTTTTGTTTCTTTTGTAACTGTTTTTTTATTTTTGTTATGTGTGTTTTTGTATAAGGCGATAAAGGATAAATAAATACTATGTGTATCTAAGACGCGAACTTTCACACACATACGTGCCGATACCGATTTTAACTCCCTACTTGAAACCACTTAGAAAAAAATAGTAATATCCAGCTGCATTTGTATTAAATAGAAGTAATTTGTTTATGTCACTTATTACTTAATGTTATACATACAGCTGTGACCGGACCCTTATCATAAGTAAACAGTTATCCATCGTTTATACATATCATCTTGTCCACAAAAACGCCTAGAAAATGAATCAGGAAACGTAACACTCCTATTTTATTTTGTTCGCAATGTTTTACCTGACTTTAAATAAAATAGAATCTTGGCAACGTATTGTTGGCGTTGGGTAAGGGTTGGCAGATGTAAGTCTGTAAGTACAGATTAATTTAAAAGGAACGGAAATGCTTATGTATTACTGTTGAGAAAAAAATGTTAAACCTCTGCAAAATACGACCGACAGACTATTAATAATATCGTAATGGTTTTTATAACTAATCAGAAGATTCTTTTCTACTCAACGAATAGTTATTGCAAATGTAAGGTATTTTATCAACCCGTTCTTCGTGGTTCCGCGTAATTTTTAGTATGCTCTTGCAAATATTATATAATAAAATATTGTTACTAAAGAGTAGATAAACATCACAAATCGTATAGCAATTCCAATTCACCGAACACTAAAAGTTATTCTTACGTTGCAAAGTATAAAGAGCTTAGCGTCAACCCTAGTCATAAAACTTTCTAAGTTCGGACAAAGAATGCAGGTACACTTATCAAGTCACAACAATTGAAACAAATAATGCAAGAGTCAAAATGCCACGTGCTAACGCAAATTGAATCGATGCTTATTAGGTCGATAACTATACAAAACATCTAATCCGTACCCCAATATACAGATATCTACATATTCCTATATCCTACAGCCTTTTAGGCAAATACGATATAAGTACACTACAGATAAGTGATTAAAACTTACTCGTGGTAATTGTAATGTTTGGGAGCTTTTTGGTAGTGTTGAGCAATATTTTATTAGGTTTAAAATTGCAATGTGCAAAATCCCAGTAATTATCGTAATACCTACTTAATCTTAATCAAACGTTTTTGTTTAGTTATACATTGCAAAATATTGCCTCGCCATATAAAAATAAAACATATATACAATTCTATTGTTTTAAAAGTCCCTTTACGTCAATTTAAAATGGGGTGGTTTTGTGTGAACGACACAAACAAGTCAATACGTAATTCAATATGGCTCTCAGCTATTTTTGTTTTTAAGACTATAGTTTACATTATAAAATGAAACGTGCAATTATAATTGACGCATAACAAGTTTCATAATACCGTTTGGCGGCGATCCTCGAAGGTAGATAGGTAGGTACCGCAATTCGTGAGTGCCATGACAGCTGTAGTAATTTAAATCATAACGGTTAAGACTCTTAGCCAGCGGTGAATCATCTTTCCGCTCGATTCACGATGCCTTGTAGATATTATAATAATGTGTACTAACTACATGCGACAATACACTAAAGAATTTGATAAATCCATCATTGAATACAGATTGATCGCACTCTGTGCGCATTCATTGAATATTTTATTTAGCGAAAACACAAAGAAATCAGCTGTTTTAAGTTACTAAATTTAGGATTTATGTCCTTCAATTTGGTAAAGTTATTAGCTATATCAAGTTTTATGCTACAATTTACGGTGGAAACCGGTCTGTGCTCGATCTACCTACTTCGATTAACTGGCTAACCAAATGTTACACAAATGTAATCACAAATTTCCTCGAATCTCCCGTCACCACTGCAGATTCGTTGACATTATCTTTCAGTCAAGACATCTTTTATTCAGGAATAGTTGGATAACACAAAGCAAAGTTACCTTTGTTACAAATGCCACGTGCAAACTTGATCTAGCACAACACTGAACGGGGACCGCATGCAGGCCGGGATTGGTGCAATTTGATAAAAGCACAAACGTTTACACCGAATCACGTCCTAAGCGTGGCCACCGCTGTGAACGACCGGCCGGGTAACGGGATTGCGCGCCTTGGATGCTGAGCGTAGCGGTCTTCGAAGGCCGAGCCCGTTTGGATAGGCCGGGACTGGTGCAATATCACTCAACCAGAATATAGCCTCAGTCACAGCCTAACCACCCGGGCTTGCAAGATCTTCAATCTTCTTTAGTTGCCTCATCGTATCTCGAATTGAAAACTAAACTCGCGCACGAATGAACCGAGCGGCCGAAGCACGTAAGTCAATACGACACACAAGTCATCTGTTCCGCGGTCGGCGCCGGATTGCGAGCGCGGGGAGAGCATCGCGCGCGCAGCTGTCGCGCCACAACCCCTCTGCCCCTCCGCTCGGCCCTTTATCGTTCTGGGAAGTGGTTCCTAAACTTCCCGACTATTTTGTACTTAAAAATTCTCCCCGACACGTGGGAAATTTATTACAACAAATAAAAGTCGAAAGTAGTAGGCCTTGACATGTAGGTAATGTGACATACATTGCTTAGACAAAGTTTAACGAATATACGTATATGGATACGTGAGGTCAGTCTCAATGAATAGATAAATTATAATTAAGTATTCTGAACATAGCCAGTTTAGTCTAAACAGATCTATATCGATCTATAGGAAATAATTTGCATACAAAAATGTTACTTTTGATGGCTTGATTAGATTTGACGGTCAGTTTTTGACAGTAGAAATACATTAATTTTATAATATTAAAAATATATATAATATTAAATTACGTTGAAAAAAAAAAGTTTATATTTTCAGATTAGTATTTTATAATAACTTCATTTCACTCTACATTAATATTAATATTATTATACGGTGATTAGTAAAATACATATTCAAATAAATAATGTACTATAACTAATATAAGTCAATTTTTATACTAAAGCTGGCAATACTGATGTTCGACATTCGAGCCAGCTTGGATGATTCCTTCATCCCGTCTACCTGCGACCAAAGAAAAGTTAACTACAGAACTCCAAACAGAAATTCACCACGAGCGACCAATTGTAAATTTACAATGTTGGATAAGAACACTTAGTTATTATAAACTTATGAGTAGTAGGTTGTTATGTTCAATAAAAAATATTCTGCAGGTTATATTAGTAATAAAGTCTTCTTAATGATAAAGTTTTAAATAGGTATAAGTGTAAGATTTCCAGTATATTATGCTTTTTGCTAAATGAAGTAACTGAAAAAACCTTTCTTCTGGGAGTTTATTTCCAAAAAGGATCTATTTATTGCTAAAAAAATATATTATTTAACTTATATTATTTAATGTTAAAATATATTTTACTATCGAATCATTGTCATCGCAAATTCATTATCATCCATAAAAACATGCTTACTGAAATTTAAAGCAAGTTATACCCACTACAAAATTCCGAAAAACAATTTGCACCAAATCAAGAAGTTATAAGATTTCCGCGGATGACCTGGGTTCGATTCCAACAAATAAAGCTTAGTTTTGAACAACACAATCCTAAAATTTAAAATTAATTTAAAGTAATAAATTGAAATTATTCATGTTATCTTTCAATAGGAAAAAGTATTACTGTTTCATTGTAATAATTATGTGACAAGGGCCTATGTAAATAAATCGAACTTTTACAGATAATATTACCTCAATGTTAGTGAAAAGTACTACGGCTGTTTACTTAATGGCTCGCAATCAAAGCCACACCATCGAACTAGTTATAAATCCGTTATTGGTTACTGACGCTCGTACGCAGTTACAGCTTGCATATTTGAAGGTCACTCACCTCACAAACTCGTTCCGACATCATCACAATTTATTGTTTTTACTACGATCACTAATTATCGGAAATCAGATTGACGCTTTATTTTAAAGTCTATAAACAAGGAATGACTTTTTCCAGAAAATCTATGAATTACAGTTTGTATTTGGAATAAAGTACCCGGTCATTGAAGACGTCAAAAATTCACGTTTGTTCAGTATCAAGACTTAAGGGGAGTCATAGTCCACGCTAAGTGTTGACTTAGTTTCTTACACTAAACTATACCTACTTCAGCCATAAGTTCTGTTACAAATAAAAATGCATTTTTTAAAATGAAATAATGTAATAATAATAAAATTTACACTACATATTCATTAAAGTCTCAGCAAAAAACAATTATAATCGAAATGCCCACCTATAATCAGGCCTTAAATCTGTTTTGCCACGAATCTATGGATTTACGCACTGCTACTAAGGGAAATTCCGCCACTGCTCCAAAGAATTTTTGAGAGACTCAATGTCGCCGTGTCGTTTAAAGCAGACCATTATTTGAAGTCTAAAGGCTTGAGGTCTGGGCTAGACGAGGGCCAGACTTCAGCTTTTAATAAGTCCGGAACGTTCATCGTTCTTTGTGACCAGGTGCAGAATCCTGCTGGAAAGTCCAAGGTATATTTATAAAGTGTATTTCTGAATGGTTATACAAAATGATCCAAGAAAGACTGTATCTTCACTGACTGTGGCTGACGTTTTCCCTATTTTTTTCACAAAAATTTAGTTTTGTTACTTCTTGATAAAACCTGATGATGAGCACGTTGTACCTTCCACTTGAACAGCTTCTTTAGAATTTTAAATTTTAAATTTGAGAAATTTATAATTTTGCTCTGCTCTTCATCGGTAGAGAGGATATTTCTGTGCTTTTCACCTGATAAACGCGACAGAAGGCGTTTTGACCGATCCACTCTCTTAAATTGTAAAGATTGATTTGGGGCGTGTCCTGTATATCGACGATAAGCACTGAGCTTCAGGTCTTGTTTCATAATGCGCGACCTAGTCCTAGCGTGAATCTTTATTTCTCGCGATATGATTTTTTGCTTCCTAATGGGGTTTCGACGAATCCGATCTTTTCTGGTCTTCGACAGACGCAGTGTTGTTGTATCTGTTCATAGTACGTTATACGAACATACGGCTGATAACAAGCTTTTCAAGAGTCTGGATATTCCAGCCCGAGAACGAGAAGACCAACGGCTCCATGCTCCATAATGTGTATGGCAATCACTACAATCCTATTTTCTTTAACATTCCATATTGTAATTTATTTTGATAATGAACATGAAAAAATATGTGAAATGGCGCAAAATCAAAAGAAGTTATTAAAATAATATCCGTTTTCCAAATTGAAAATAATTAAAAAGTTGAAAAAAAAAGTTTTTGTTTGACAATATTTATGACTAGACTAGTTATAGTTTGGTTCACAATATTAATAATTATGTGCCTGAAACAAAATTCTTTTACGGAAATTACCCACGTGCTTTTTTTAAATTTGTGTCTAATGTATACAAATTAATATAAATTATGAAGGTTGTCGGAATACTCCTATGAAATTTGATCCATGATCAAAATTGTTCGTCACTCTCTGCTGCGTTGTTTGAAGTTTTTATTGAGTTAAAATTTGCTTACGGTTTAGGTACCAATTCAGTTGCAAAAATACCATTACAATACCAAAGCAGACCCTTCTTTCTTAGACATTATTGTTTCTTGGTTTAGTCAAATAGATTTTATGACCACTGGATCATTAAAGTAGGTAAAATATTAACACGATTAACAAAGTTAACAAAATCGTCAGCGTCTGAATGGAATGAACCGTTTACTCATTCTCGGAAGTCCCGAGGCCGACAATACGAGACGGGATAATTTCAACTTAATCCCAAACAATAAAAGCCTAAAATTCATCACAGGTAATTTGTATGGCCCTCGCATTGTTCCGAACCAGATTTGTTGCAAAAAGAACGCCACGAAAATAGATATGATGGGAAATGGGAGTTTCTGTGCATGTTTAATTGTCCTTTCTGAAGAGCTGGATTGGACTGAATACAGCGAAATTAAGCGAGACTATAGGTCGTGAGAATCTTGATGCCGTACTGTCCATGCCGTATGGTTCCGCACCTTCGCATATAGTCATTCGTGCCTGAAAGCTATTTTATTCTAGTATAGGCCTATGGATGGCATACACAAATTAAATTTGGTTTTTTATTGAACTACAGCGAACGGGCTCACCAGATGTTAAGTGATACCGCCGCCCATGGACACTCTATGCCAGAGGGTTAACGAGTGCCTTGCCGGCCATTTAGGAATTGCTACGTTCTTTTCTTGAAGGGGCCCTAAGTCGAATTGGTTCGAAAATACTACAGTGGGCAGCTGGTACCGCAGCGTGGTGGTGGGTTGTAGAAACTGCTTTTGCTCAGTTGTGGAATGACGGACGTCGAGATGAGACGGGTGGAATCCCTCGAGGGCCGATGATGAAACTCTGCTGCAGCCTACAGTTTTTAAATACATAGTTAAACTTGAAAAAAAATCACAAAATTATTTAGGAACAGTTAAGCTACCCAAACAGTAGTTCTTTTCCAAACCAAAACGGAATTGTCAACCATAAATGGAAAATTCACTCCAAAGGAGATCGGTGATAATAGCTATACCACGACTTATATTTCGATTCCACATTTGACATTAGCTACTGTCATATGTAATCATAATATTGGTGTGCCAATTAATGACTCAATTATTGATTTTTATTTACCCGCTGCTTTATTTTATAAAAAGTTAATATATGTATGTTTTATTTCTCATGTTCCTTCATGATAACATTATTTTATTCATTTCACACACAATTATTAAAGAAAACTCTCAGATCCTTAATAAAATTAATCGTCACAACTAAATTATCCGTTCAGAAATATTTAATTTCTCGATATACTTAGTTTATATTAAAGTAGTAGTTGTTTAGATATACTACTATAAACCAGAGGAATCGATCTGGAAATATTCCAGTTCCGTATCGAATAATTTCGCAACGTCACTATTTAGTACTTGTCATAACGTTGCAACACTGAAATTGTTAAATCTGGAATCGAAATAAAGTTTTAGTATAGTTTATAATTTATATTTTAAAATTTTTTGTATAGGGGCGAACGCGTAGGCTTACCTGATGTAAAGTCACGCCGCTGCCAATGGACACCCATTCTTCATTTATTTCATGGTAATAATAAATGAACGGACAGTTTTTTTTGTACATAAAAAAAACTGCAAAGATTTTGCATTTTGACAATAATTTGCTGGCTTCACCTACCCATTGTAAGCTGTTATCGTGTCTTTTGTATACATTTCTACCTAGCATAAGTACGAGAGGACTTCATTCTTTTTAACACATTTTAAACCCAGTCCCAAAATAAGGTAAACTGTAGTTTTTAAGAATCAAGGAGGTTTTTTTCTCATTACATGCGCATATCTACTCAAATCTGAAATAAATATGTTTTCTACTGAATTGTTACTATGAGGTCCTATCTTCACCGACTTCAATACAAGAGCTATGCAAATAAAGCGAAAGTTAAAGTATGACTGAACAAATATTCTTTCGGGTTGGAAACCACATTACGAATCCTACTTGCCTATAAAGAAAAACATTCATTTAAATATTCAATATATCCCATTTTGTACGATAGTCGTCATAACTTTCAGCAATGATTTAGCTAGCAAGTAAATTTATTAAGGAAACTTTATCGGGATATTTGAACTATATACAAAATTTTATTGTATATATATGCTGATCTTAAGTTTTTAGAGGCTACAATGTAATGTATTGCTTGTAGCAGTCGACTGGTATTATGAATCCAAACATCCTGTGTTGAGGCAGCATTTTCAGTTTAATCTCACTATACATATAAAGCACTTTATATACGTTAAGAGTATTGTAATGTTATCTAAGTTTCTACTAATGTAAAACCTAAAAAATAAAAATATTATAATAAAAACTCTATGGAGTATAATGATACTCCATAGAGTTTTTATTATAATATTTTTTTAACAGTAATTTAGTTGAAATTGTAGGATACATTACCTGAAGCAAAATATCACTCAAGTCTGTTATAAAGTGAGGTTTATTTGAATTACGAAAAAAAAGTTGGTAAACTTTATTCACTTAATGTGTTTACCCAAACAACATTTCCGCGACTCGGTTCGTTAAAATTATAAAATAAAAGAGATATGTAATTATAATTTTCAACATGACTACATAAAAATATGAGAGTCATCAAAGGGTTAAAATAAATTACATGATCAATTAGATCTTGATGGCTATGAACCATAGACACGTGATTAACCTGTCAGGTGCAACTGTCCTCATGTTTCTTCTTTTTTTAACTCAAAATGAAAGGGCGCATGATGTGTGATTTTTCGCAAATAATTGACACCCATTATAGCATTTATAGCTTAACATAACTTTTTAATTACATTTAAAGACAATAAGTAAAAATTGTGGTAATAACAAGGCACTCATTACGTGAACCCGATTTATATTTAAGTTTCTAATGTTACCGAAAAATCGTGATTATCATGCTTACCCTTGCCTGCCCAATACATACTGCCTATTGGAGATTTTTCTAGCACTTTTTATGTTAATTTATGTATTTTTACATGTTTTTGACAAGTTTAACGAAGCTTCTAATTGCTCTTTTTCGTAAGATTCAGATTTGTATTCTTCAAAAGAATAAAAACGTCTAGAAGGCAAAGATAGCCAGTAATGTTGATTGGATGTAAAATTGTGAACAGTGGATGAGCAGATGTCTAAACAGCTGCGCGCGTGCCACAGACCCACCTTTCCCGCCTTTTTGCTCTTTGTTCAAACGTCAAAGATTGATTTGATCGGATAGGCGCATCTGCAAATTTTCCTATTTCTAAATTTGTACCACATTTATAGCAAATATTAACGACATACACATTTTTGGAGTAGACAACATCACCAATTGGGGCTTAATTACCGATTTATTTATTGTTTTCGAAATCCTACAACTGACATAAGTTGTTGTAAGCAATACCTAATTTAGTTGTGTTGTATGATTGTGTGAAAGTGAGGGTATGTATGTGAGGCGCCCTCATGATGCATGTGATGAAGTGCCAGTTAAAACTCCTTTTATGCATATTACGCGATAGCTTAAACTACTCACAGCTTAAGGTCCTCGTTATAAATTCGGGCTGCGCGATACAAAACTGATCGCTTTGTAACCTAGGCAGATTATATATTATTATAACTAGAGCTTCAATCATCCATACAAAAATTGGTTAGTTTATATTCCTTAATATTAGAATTAGTTAAATTAGTATAAGTTTTTATTTTTAGTGGTCTTTATTGTATGGCATTTTAGGGTAAAAGCCTCCTCCATATTTTTTGATTTCTCTTTGTCTTGAGAAACTTTTATCCAGTTTTCCCCGCTAGTTCTATAATGTCATCTGTCCATCTTTTCTTTTGTCGTCCTATAAATCTCTTTCGAGTAGATCCATTTCGATATTTCTAGTGTTCATCTTTTATCCCTCAAGGCTATATTTAATATAGTAGTATATAAACATAGCAGTCGTAATTATGTCCATTGATCTAGACGATTAAAGGACTTTCATATAAAAAATTGTTATTGTAATTTAAACTGGCTTCTTTGTGCTTAAAGAATACCTTTTTTATTTAATCAGACAAAACAAGCCAGTGAACTACGCGGCTTCGTTTGCAGACTTACGGAAAACAGAAATAGTGAATTAGCTTATCCACAGGCTTGCTACTGTCAATGTTGAGGTCATGCGTTCGATCCTGTGCATAATTAATGTTTCTATGTGCATAAGTTACTCTTCACGTACGCAGAAGGATAACATCGTTAAGAATACTGGCATGTCTTTTAGGTAATTTTATGTCTTGGTTGATAAGTGGAGATTCAAAAAGTTTTTATGTATTTAGTACTGCCTCGCACTAATATCAGATATCCATAACAATAATCTATCTTAAATATATTATTTGTAATTAAATAATTTACGCCTATAATTTATAATTTTAAATAATTAACCATAAAAACTCGTTGAATATTTTGCGTAAGTGTAACTGTAGATTACATGACAAATTACTGGCCACTTGCAATAAATTAATCATTCTCGAATTAATAATCATTATAATAATAAATACTTATCTGCTTAATTTAAGTGTACAGCCATTCTTGCTCACAATAGACAATTAAATTCTAATATTGCGAGATACCAGAGTCTGTAGCGATTGGTCGCGGCCTAAGTCCCATTACCAAAAAAAATCCTGTGTTAAAATGTTTTACTTTAAAGAAACATGATCAGTAAACACATAAAGTCTATCTACACTTCCATGCTAATAACTTAAGTTTTAAAGTACAGAAAGCGCATTGTTCTCAAAGTATAACCAACTCGCATTATCTTTGCACCTTATAGTTTAAATAATTTTACTATAATTAGCCAACTAAAGAACTGGCAATGGAGTAGCGTGAACAATGTTAATAAAATAATTTTATTTTTACTTACAATTGTTGAGTCTATAGAAATGCATGACGTATCGTGTAGTGGCTAAATTATCGGGTATTACTCCATGTACACATGTCCTCTTTTTTTTTAAATAGATGATGGATTATATGTCGTAAACTGTTGTGAGTTTTTTCCCTGCGCATCGCTGTAAAATGTAAATCTTTAAAATAAATTCTATTTTTGTGCCGCATTTAATATGTACCTTGATGTCAATTAAATGAATTAAAAAAAACCGGTTGTCTGTAAAGTCGGTTTACTGACGATAGTTGAACGTAACAACGTTATAAGAAAAACTGATGAAATAGTTGCATTTAATTAAAATAAAATTTTAATTTTCTTTTGAAAAATGCATATATAATGCATTAGATATTTTGTATGGATAGGTAAGGTAAGGTAAGGTAGGTGGGCTCAGTTTCCGCAACTAGACTCGAAATTGGTCCGTTTTGGTAAAAAAAATTTACGCAAAACGTTTAGTATGGATATTGAGGAGGTAAATCGAAATCACGATTGAATTGTTCAAGTAGATTTATTTGTACGCATAAATACAATTATGTAAATTTTTCAACGAACGAACTTTGCCGAATGCGGAAGCCGATTGTGCCTCTTTGTCGCTCGCTCCGCGCTCTCGCTTGCACTTCAAGCCTTAAATGGAACGCCTCAGAGCGGGGTAACGCCGCATGCGTCAAGAGTGAGGTAACACCGCATGGGTCGTGTTTTTTCGTGCGTGCAGCCGGCTCCATTGACTTATAAGACGCTGTCACGTCAAAAACAGAAGATGTAGTAGGGAAAATCGGAGAGCTTATCTTCCCTGAAGGACAACCTGCAGAGATACGACTAAAATGTATGTCATGGGGTGCGATGAATGTCCTTTTTGGGCGTCTCATAGTCTCGTTAGCCACCTCTACTATAAAAAGTTAAAAAATCCTCAGGCACAATCATTACTATTCATCAATTTATTTTTAAATAACATCAAGTTTTCAAAGAGCGCTTCATTCATAAGGTTACCAGTGAAGTGTAAAGATAACGTGACAGAATTATAAGCACCGCACACGTGTTAGCTTAAATATTCAATAATAACCGTATAAAAACAGAAATGTGTGTCACATCGGTTAATAATTGTTTGAAACCCGCTACTCATATACATTTTGTTCACGAAATTGTAAATCTTCCGGTCTCAAATGGTTTTTATGTCGTGTTTCGACTACATATTTCGTACCTCGAAAACATTTCTGATTTTGAATATATCTCATTAATTTCTAAACTTTAGACCCTTGTATAACTTACTCGGAGTCTACTAAAAATTAATTTCACGCAGTGCAAGTATTACTTATTAAGATACATTTATATATTGGTTACATTTTGTTTCATTATTCAAAGAAATAAAGATTCAAAGGGCATTAAAGGTACATGTTAGAGTGAACACAGTTGACTTAAATTGAGAAGGCTAATGGCGATGTGTATCTCGCTCGTATAATATATACATATTGATATAAAGTTTCATTTCTTTGAAACATTATTTTAGTTACCAAACGAGAAACATACATTCATACTATGCGTTTAATACAATCATTATCCAAATCATGTAATATACTATACATTTTAAATACCATTTTTTTACATCCAAATTCACGTATCCATAATAATAATTTATCCAAAATACATTATTTATAATTAAATAATTTGCACGTATAATTGTAAATAATTAACCATACAAACTCGTTGAATATTTTACGTTAGTGTAAATGTACATTTTATGGCAACTAATTTTTCAAAGCAGTCCCAAGTTGCAATAAATTAATGATGATTCAATAAATATTTATTTTAATTATAAATCTACTTAACTTTAAAGTGTGTAATAAATACTTGATCACAATAGACAATACAAGTTAAGTTTAAGTTTAGTTAAGTTCAATTATCAATTATAAATAATTATTATTATTATGGCGGTCAAGAATATTGTGAATACAGTATCTGTGTGTGTTGGAAATAAATATAATTTATAAAAAAAATATGTATGTATATGTATATACATATACAAATATCGTTCAATGTAACTAGATACGTCGTTGCGTTTTGGCACAACATTAAGCTTCATAAGCCTTTCAAAAGCAATTAATAGTCCTTGAAGGTGGTTAAGTATAATAACCTGTGATTGGTCACAAAAAGCGCGATGAAATTGGTCAGATGTCGTCCAATCTGGCAGATGCACGGCAGCTGGCTTGCGATGCACCCACTACACACTGTACATGGTGCTACTAAATTATTTCTAGGTCAAGAAGACATAATATAAACGAAATTGAAAAAAAAACTTTCTTGGCGCGAATTTATTACGTTCTGTTCATTAAACGACCGCGTTTCTAGTGATTTTTAGCAAATGTGGGTAGGGACCGTCTACCTTGATTATGTACTTTGATGTTTCTTTTCTATATGTTAAGGTATATAGATGAATAGCTTTGTCTATTATTACTTTCAAAAATAGAAGAATGTTAGTGAAGAAGTAGAATTTTTATAAATCATACGCAATATGTCGTGTAAAACTGAAACACCATGTATAAATTACACATGACACGTAGCTTTTATTGTATTTCAATCCATTTACTTAATTTTTATCGATTAGAATCGAAAGCATGTTAAAAATGATATTAGAGATAGCTATAAAAAGTTCCTAATGTATAACACAAAAACTTCTTAATAATTCCGAATAGAAATACTATTTTTTATATTATCTCACAGACATGATACCAATAAATGTTATTATTGCACATACATTTTCCGTAATGCATGTAGTAGCAACACATTGATCCTAATAAGTATAAAAAGTATGCAGTCCTCATTGTATGCAGCTTGCGACAGGTGGAAGGGCGACAGATTTTCTGGCTTCCCTTCGCATCTTTCTTTTTTACTATGCTAGTAGGACTAGGTCTTGATGCTTTTAGTAATATTGTTATACCGAGTTTGTTTCGGTGTGACGGCATTTCTTATTATTTTGTATAGGACAGGAACCAGACGTAAATGCATCTCATTCGCTGCGTTACTGTCATTATTGTCTGGACACAAAAGTCTCAAATTGTGCATTAAATTTCGCACTTTACCTCTACTGTGATAGTTTAATCACGATATACGCTGTGAAGTCTAAATTATTTATAAAAGTTTTGTTTTACAGTCAAGAGATGGGCCGAATATAAAATATTTTCATAAGAGTGAAGATCTCATTTGATGTATATGTTATACTATTACGGAGAATATAGGTCTGTACATATAACAAAAATCTTCTGAAAGCAGGTTGATGAAGCTGGATTACTAAATATAATCTATGATCACAATATTATTTTTATGGGCAAAGTATCAAAGACAATTAATTCTATAAGTTATTGTACTTGATATTGCGCACACCATAGAACCTTATGGTCAGTACACATCATCTATTAGACAATCATTATAGGTGATACACATACGTATGTTAAGAAAACATGGTGATTTTTGTTGTTGTATTTTAAATTTAAAAACATAACTCTTTAAAAGTAAACACCGCGTTTGATATAAAATATCTAAACAACAAACGTTTATACGAACTCACAAATATAAACAACTTAAACCATGTTGCAGTACATAATAAGTACTTAAGATTTTTATTGTTAATGACACTTGAGCCCAAGGCATTCCTATTCCGACTACATTAAATCAAAAGAAGAAGGATTAAAATTCGACGAATATTTTCTTAATTTAAAAAGATACCAATTACTTTGGCGTAGTGTAGAGTTTACATCTTTGTTACACAGCACAGATTATTTTACATATTCAACGTTTGACACGGAAATTTCTTTATTTGAATTACTCTTATTTTGTCGTATTAACAAGCATATCATAGATTTTTCCATTGAATACGGATAACCAATTTAGGGCTCGACGATTAGTATTTTGAATATAGAATCCTTAGACAAACTACCCACATCATAATCCTACAACCTAACCTACAGCTGATGACATATTCTTATGAATTCTAATAGAATTTAGCTTTGTAACGAATGTGACCGACGCAGGCCCGGGGGCAGACCGGTCGCAAGCGGGACGACCGTTACTCCACTGTAGCGACACGCGATTCTGTTTGCTTATGATAAACTTTTCTATGATAAAATAATCGCCATTCAGCTGTAAAATTCTTAAATAGTAGGTCGACGTGTTGCTTTTAATTGTCGGGGACAGATACATAGAATATTATTTTTATGTAGGTAGGAGTAGTATTTTCCTATCTCTGTAGCTAGATGGCCATGACTCATTTGATTTGTTTTAAAACTATATATAGATCAATATATATATGGAGGTAATGATCATATAAATTATTATACAAAAGCTTCTGTACCTACAAACTTAACAACTTAAAATGTATTTTTCTTTCCGTTTATTGCGACTTCCGTGTTTTGCGATCTTTTCAACCGGGCACAGAAAGCTGATCGCCAACATGCCTCTTAAAAGAAAATCACACCAAGAAATGTGCCCATTGGCGGGTTAAGGCACACCATCGAAATGTTGCATGGTTGAATGTTGACTACTCATTGCTAATAGTGCAGATATCTCAGTCCCGTTCCAAGAGCTCTAGGCCTTTTGACCTCGCCTCCTCTCACTACGCCCCCGCGCTCCGCTACTTTCCAACTGTTTAATACGAAATTGATTTTGATCCCTTTTAACCGCGATATAAATGTGTTTGTAACTTTTACAATTGATTATGACAGGAGAGTTATAACAACTATAATGAAATAGTAAACCGCCCGCTTTACTGCTTTTAATTTAGTTTCATCATCATAAACGCTGAAAATAGCAAATTTACCTCTGAATGTGAGATACCTCTATGGTATATATGTTTAATTTTTTTTATTAAATAACGATAAAACGTAGCTGGAAAAATAAGACATATTTCGGGTTAAAGGCTGGAGGCATCTACTTTGACTGTCTTTTGTAACATTTCAGAAACTTGCGAAGCTTATTAATAAATATAGTGTAAATATTCAGTACGTTCGATGAGCGAAATTATACTTCTCATATATACTTAAAATATTAAAAACATATTTAACAATCTGGTTTTTAATTATTTCAGCTGAAATAGTCACCCGTAAACGACTAAACCAGGTACAAAATAAATCGTCACAATGCGCCCAAAGATTGGTAAAATTCAATAGTATTCTAATTTCAAAAGTCTAAAATGTCAATTGTCACCATTCAAGCTTTCTCGAAAGCTGGCATTAAATCATAAAACCCGAAATGTAATAACCAAATGTATTGTATACGTACCTGGTTTTCTAGGAAGAAAAAAACATCTTTTGTATATACCCGGACGTACTTTCCCCAAGCAAGTTTGTGAATAAGTTTTTTTTGGGACGGATTTTCTAGGGCTGTTACTCTTGCCTTTAATGTTAGTAAGCGATAATGATTTACTGTTGTATTTGTTTTAACATAAGTGAGATTTAAATATGTAATATTTTTGCATCATTAAACAAAATTATATATATTCTAATTTCACACTAAAATATAATATGTATGTATGTATAATTATTTGGGACAATAAATAATGATTGTAAAACACAAATTATATCGTAAATATTTTTCAATTTAGCGAGTTTTAAATAACTATACTTTAAAAATAATATAACAATATGTTAGTAATAATGTTATATACCATAACCCCCCAATTATGGGGTTGTTTCCTGGTATTTTAACGTGTGTAGGTTAAAGGATTCTATCGCTTCTATATGGAAATTGTTTTTTTCCCAGGAAGCGAACCTGCATCGTGGGAATGTATATAATTTAATATGAAACTGAATGATACAGTTATATAAAACGACATTACAATACGCCTCGTTAACTAATGCCTAATGAATGTACATATTATTGGTTTTTTAATAATATAATATAATTTTCTTAATTAAATTATTTAAAGTTCACTTTCATGAAGTATGTCTTTTTAAATATGACATAAACATACTTCCATTCATTGCGGGTACGGTTTCATCATCGCTTGTCACAGATAAAAGTATTGTCTTCGCATGGGAAATGTATCTGTTTGCTTGTGATATCATGTTATCTTGATGCCACTATTTCGCTAAGATTTCTATGAAAATTGAGAAATTAAATGTCTAGATTGTCTACGCTATTGTACATTCGCAATTTAAAAAAAGAACGTTGAAAATCGGAATGACAGCTGCGTAGGAAATCTTTAAGCAAAGGAGGCGTACGAAGATCGCTTGAAAAGAGCGCGCACCTGGCTTATTGTAGCTCTGAATACGACGCACACATGCGCACACGCACTTATCCCAGTACAATACCGGATAAAGATTTACCCGTGATATAATATACCTGGGAGCAAAAAATCAAGGATAAACTCTGATCTAATGATTAAACCAGAAAAAGTTATTCAGGAATCCCGTTTGCTCCAATGCACCATTTTACCTCAATTTTATGTTTTAATGTTACAAAAAAGTTTTTTTAAAAGATTCTATACATATTTAGAAAATTATGTAACAGTATTTTAGAAACGGTACGATTACTTTAAACGCATGTTTGATGATATAAGAAATTTTCAACATATAGCAAGGAATAGGTATCACGCTAAAAGTGCAGAAATAAAAAAAAATCAAATAAATCAAAAAGCTAAATGAAAAAGCAAATAAATTGAAATATAAATAACTTTAAATTAACTTGCTCTTTCAGCCACCAAAGTGAAAATTTAAATAAAAATAAATACTTGATATTTTATTCGTATAATATTAAATCTCAACTTGTAATGTCAATTATCACCGAATATTCGGTCATAATGCTTACCTACTTATTTTATCTTTCAAATGACTGTATTATAATAAATTAACATTTTATTTAGAGTTAATCATGCCGTTCATGCCCTACCCTTTAATGAGATGGCATAACTCATATAAACTTGTTTACTTAAAAAAAAAAATCTTAAGTTTTATAATCAAAAATCTAAGCATTCAGTGCAATTCAACAACATTTTTGTCTATACATTTTATAAAATTTAATTACATGCGTTTTAAATCGTCTATGTGTAGCACATTTATATAGTATTCGTGAAAATTAATTAACAGCAAAATTTAAAAAATAAACTGAACTATGTTTAATTACATAAGATCTTGGGCACCTGACAACTGACATCTGACCTTGGCGCTCCGTGTCCCGTGGCCTTGGACCGCGAAGGGTCTCACAGACCCACAATAGCTGGCCGTTAAAACTCGTCTGATGAATACCGCGGAAACCCTCCCCTGTGCGAAATCCGGCTAACGATTTTCTCTATTTGTCCTTTATGTTCTATTTTAACTACGTATTGATATGTAGGGTCATTCGAATACCGTTACTGTCAAGTTAGATCGTTTAAATGTCCATAACTTTGTATAATTTTATGACTTTTCTTCGCAAAATCCCTTTTTTTAATTTTAACCATTGACAAAGCAAGTCCGCAGCTCTATTTGCAAGAATAAGTTTTACGATTTCTCTATTATTTTTTGTGATTTGTAGGGTCTATTTATTGTTATTGTAAATTTGTCTATCATAAAAGTTTATTACTTTAACGTACCCTTAGGTTTAACAAGTAATTCTTTGCTTGTTTGTTCATGTAATAATATGTATTTAAAATAGATGAATGATAAATAGAGGATAAATTAGATACAGTTTGATTTGATAATCTCATATATATAAAACTCTCGTGTCGCGGTGTTTGTAGTTAAACTCCTCCGCTTAACTGATTCTCATGAAATTTTGTGTGCATATTGGGTATGACTGAGAATCGGATTTTTAGATTTTTTATTTATGATACAGCATTCAAAAATACATACAACCCTAAATTTCCAACCCTCTACGATCCAACGCTATTTTTAATTTGTTACTTAAGAGGTTTGTATAGAGAAAAATCACAAAAAAACCTTAAAAGTTTTTATTCCGGAAAACTGAATCTGGGGCGAAATATTCGAAACGAAGTACGCAGGGGCAGCAAGTATTCTATAAAAGTCAGCCCTTAAGGTATTTAATGTTAAAATTATGTTGTGTTCATTTTATACATACGTGTTCTTGTTCACTGCACTATTAATTTCTTTTTGTCACTAACCCTCTACTTTATGGAACTTATATGGTTCAGTCCATAACAAAATTATTTCCTTAATCAACCGTGTCCTTAAAAACAAAAACATTTCATCTTAGTTATAATTTTTGTGAAGAATCGTTTATTATGCACTTTTGGCTACTATTTTTACAAATAACGTGATTTTTGTTTTACTATAAACCTTACTAGGAATAAGCTTGGCAATTTACGTATATACCTACTTTTAGATGAATTGATAAAGAAACGCTCTATTTCATCATAATCGTAACTATGAAAAATTACATTGATTGCTTTGAAATAGCACAGAGGGAGCTAAGGTGTTTATCAAGTTATAAACAGTTATGATAGTTATCGTGTTCAATCTGTAAATACTCATCTGATATATGCCTTTTTATTGGGTTCAAAGTACAACCACCGCAATAGAGCTTTATCTCCTCAGTGTTAACATGATAAATTAATAAAATAACCGTTAAAGGACATGCACCAGTAACCAAAGTTCCTAATAAAATAATAATTCTAAATGCATTTTACTACAAAATAAAATAAGTAAATCACTCCATCAATCAAGAAAATAACCTTAACCTTGCTTAACCCAGTTTCCAGAACTGTATAAGACGTTTTGAGTTTATTTTATTATTACTAAAGAGATTCTATCGATAACTTGTGTCGAGTTTCAAAGACCAAGTAAAAATTTAACAAGATTCGAAATCTCTATGAAGTCGGTTAAAAATTTAAATATTTTATCCAACAAAAGTGAAACATAGGGTCCAGGCTATTGTTCAGTCGAGGACTTATGAAACTTAATAGCTCAGTCTGGTACAAAGGATAGTATTTTCTATTCAAATTGTAGTTTTTATGTTCCTAGGCAAGCTGGGGATTAGGGTTCATAATTGATGTTTATGAATGAAAAATGTAAGTAGAAAAACATATTTAAATGCAAGTAGTCCGTGAATCTAGATTTATTTTTTACTTTTTTATTATGACTTCATTTCTTCTGAAGATTGATCATTGGCGTAGGTATCTGGGGTTACTTTTAGAGTAGGCTTGTCCCATTTCACGCTGCTGTCGAACTAAAGTATTGTAATAGATATTCACACTAATAAGTTGATAAGCTATAGGGTATTGTAATTCATCACTTGTTTAATATGAAATGCATTAGCATTAAATTTTGCAATAATAAATTGATAAGTTAGTATTAATATAAAATTTGAGGTCAACAAAGTCAACACTTCTGAATCATAATTTCCTGGACATGTATAAAAAGCGGTAAATAAAAAACCAATTTGATGTGTCGCCACATTTATTTGAATTTTACTAAAAAAATTGAATAAAAAATATTGTATTTCATCAACATTACTTTAGAAATGAATAATATACAGTGGTAGAAAATCCGTTTGCCGCACCCGGAATTATTGTTATTATGACGGGGTGAGCGTCGGTAGCGCCGCCTCGTGGTTGAACGAGACAATTAAAAAAAATGACTTTACATTCATACATGGATAACAGAATATACATATTTATTATTTTGTTCAATCATACTACGGGCAACACAGGTTTAAATTTTCTTTCACAATACTGATACGGGTCAAGTTTTCTAACTGTCTCTGGGTTGGGTGGATTATTGGCTTTTCTATGGGTTGTTTGAAGGCGGCTGCTGTCAGTCTCACGCTGCTCTTAAATTAATCTTCTTCCTCACCACTCTCCGACTCTGTGGAAAAATATTTTATAAAAAATGGTACGAATACGCTAGAAATTTCGATCATCATATAAATATATACTTCACACCTTACTGTTGTTGCTAAATTGGTGGTGTTAATCAGGAGGTTTCATTTTATTACCTTATACTGTTTGATGTTTGTAGATTTAATTTGAACAATTGTTTCTTAAAGGGTTTATAAATCTCTAGTAACTCACCCTCCTCAGCACTCTGTAGCCACTCGACAAACTTCTTCATCTGATCGAGGAACATATGCTTGCCCTTGGAAGAGTTGGGGTCGCGGTACCAGCGCAGGATCACTTCCTCGGAAACCACTTCACTCTTGTACAGCATTACAACCAGCTTACTGAACGCGCGCATGAAATTCATGTTCTCGTAGCAGTACTCTTGGACCTGTACAAATTTACGTATGTAGTCACAATTATATGGAATCCGACGACTAAACGGGACTACCATTCATCGTAACTAAGTTGACAAGTGTCCGGAGATGCAATGAAGTATTAACCATAGATTTTTAAGACTTTCCGTTATCTCGTTCAGTGTTTAAAATATATGTTGTATTGGTTTTGCCGATTCAAAAGCACAGATGTAGGTAATTTGTTAAGAAATATTGTGGCGTTTCAATATCAGTCTCGGCTTTAAACCGAACCTGGTAAATATATCCACGCGATACTATTGCACACTTTCCACACCGACGCGACTATATTCTAATCGTGACTGTTCTACTTATGTGCAACAATAAAATGTAACAAAATATATATGTATACTGATTTCTGTGACAGTACTAGAGGTACATTTGAAGGGTGTTTGGGTTCTAATAATAGCAAGAATGATAGATGATGAAGATACGTGTAACAGATAGGATACAAACAAAAAGCGAATTATTTTTGATAAACCAAATAAATTACCTTGGTCAGCAAAGCAATTTCAGCCTTAGCAGAATGAGCAAACGCAGCTAAAAGCGGCGTATATTGGCGCAAATGTTTCGCAGCTTGCTCGGCCAAAAGTTCCTCTTTCTTATTCCACTCACCACGAGCCATCACGCACTGCCAAATCTGAAATGTAGTTTCCATTAGTGTTTGTAATCACAAAAACATAAAAATTTAATAAGGGATATTGATCAGATTGCCATGTCAACTTAGCATGACAGCTACTGTGTAGAAGCTTAGCGACTCCCGAAAGACTCGGTCGCCACCAGCCTCAAACACGAAAAACCGCCACACTCTGACTCGTCATCAAGTTTCATCATATAATAGGGTTTTAAAACGTTTGTTTTACTGATTAAAATTTAATTTTTTTATAAAAACAAAAAAAAAAACAATACAAATGATATACATAATATACAGAATACTTACAATGGCGACCACCTCATGGTCTGGTATGTCATTTTTCTGCGCCATGTCTCTCAGATCTGGTATGATGTCTCTCACTGGTTTCTCATCATTTAGCTCCTCATCAAGAACACGAGTTAGTTCCCTACGAGCTTCCTGCGAAGCTTGGGCCCGGTGCAAACGGACAACTTCGCCTAGACCCCGCGCCCCAAACATCGTGGCTAGAGATTCCTCACTGCGACGATTTAGGGGCAGGAATTCCAAAAGCCTGATGGAATAGAAATTTTGATATAAATACTAGAAGTATGTAGTAATACATGGTCGGAATAGGATGTAAAGGCAAATCTTAAATCATATAGGAAGGAAAAAACATGCTTTGTAGCCACATTTATGACGATATCACAATAAATGCGATAAGCCAGTACATGTAGCTTTTATCTTTCCCAAATCTTAAACATGATCATATTTTAGAAGATCATTACTTTTGAGATTGGGAATAAACCATTTCAACATGTGACAATAAAAGGACTCCTGTTTTTGTGTATTTACTGTTTAAAATGGTAATACAACTTGATTCACATTAAAAAAGAGGGTAGGTATATAAAATTATATAGTCTTTAATATTGAAAACAACTCATGAACTAAGCCTCACTCACCTGCCTTCAAGTTGTCCCCTCTTCAACGCAGTAACTAACGAAGTAACTCCACGTTCGTTCTTCATTGTTACGAATACTTCGAGCACGAATTCTAAAGCTACATTTTCCTTCAGAAGGTGCTCATTCACCAGCACTAGAAGTACTGATGGTGGGACGCATCCGTTGCCTGAAATGAGGCATTTTTATAATACGGTCTATGTACGTATTTGAAAAAATTAAAAGCTTTGATAAAAATCTTTAACGAAAGTAAAAGCAGTTCAAACATCAATAATAACTATCTTAGAAATTCGGACAAAATGGACGCCGCCGCCACTAAACAAGATGGCGGATATCAGCTTCCGAATTTATTTAGATCTTAAGATTTTAACTAGTCAACACATTAATAATATAATAGACCATTAGAGAAATTTATTTAAATCTTTAGGGGCTAAATTAAAAAAAATTATATGTAACACCGCCAGTGTATCGAGCCCCGCAAACAGGGACCGAGGATAGTCGGCGTAATAATATAGCACATTTCGACACCCACCAGGCTAGGTAACGCCGGGCCGGCTCTAATTGAGTGCCAAAAGATTTTTTTACATTTCTAAGTTACGTTATGTACATACAAATTTACTAAAATACAGTACATATTGGCAAACTGGACTAATTTAGTTAGTATGGATTTAACTCTAAACAGACTTGTACTTGACTAAGTTAAGTACTATAAGTACTTTAAAAATTGGTCTACTTACATATCCACAACGCCGTCATCCTGGCCAGTTTGATGCGCTGCAGCGGTTCGAACCCTTTAATGTACACCAGCACCTGAAGAAACAACCTTCATTTTATCATTGAAAAAAGTGTGTGAAACTTCATTGTAAATTTATTATTACTAAGGTAAAAACCCAAATAGATGATCATGTAGCAGAATATGATCACTCTATTTGTATGTCTAAATTCACACTGTTAATAAAAATCTGCGTTTACTGCACAAGACATGTGACCGAAGAAGAAGACCGAATACATGAACCGATAGCGTGTATTTTTTCTCGATCTCCTTTTCTTAGGAAAAAACTCATCTTATTTCCGTGTAAAAATTAACCTCATGCGCCCTAAAGAAGTTTCACTTCAAAAACCTTTATGTAGTTGTATAAAAATAACATTTACTATTAATAGCTCTTACAATAAATTACTTTAAAAATCTTATTAATGATTGTTAATGGATATAGTAAAAAATGTTGTATTACCTTTTTCATCTCCTCTTCAAACATTTTTTCCAGATACTTATAACGCCGCATTAGTTTCACGAATACCTAAAGAATACACGTCTGATGAGTACAATTTTCGGTAAGATTATTAAATTTAAGTTTATTGCTTTTAAATCAGCAATAAAACGAACGAGTGAGGATTCTCATCAGAATTCAGATCTCTAGCCAGTTGTTTCATCATTTTAAGTCAAACATATACTTTATTATACATTTTCGAAATAGTTGAATAATATTGCGGACACTTATAAATTGCATGTATGGTTAAATTTTCAAAGACGTAATTATTAGATATAATAATTACTAGATAAATCTTAATTATAATAACTATTGAGTGGGCTAAATGGTCCCGGATATTTTTCTTTTTGTAAATTTTACTGATAAATTACCTGTTCAAAGTTGTGCATTGACTCCATATCCTCACTAGCGTTGAAGATGCAAGTGTTTGTCTTCGGTGTCTCCCCATCCATCGACACCGAACCACCAGGGACTGTAGGAACATAATTGAAACTATAACATATATATAGCAGATAAACTATTATAAACAATTTGTATTTGTAAATGAAAATTTTAGAATATGTAAGGCAGGTAACTACAAAATAAGGATTCAATAATTGTTATACCATTAGTAACCTGCAGTATTTATATTATTAGTATTTTATTTTCTGGTACTCACGCAATAGCCCCCCGGCAATAAGAACATCGAAAATGACCTCGCCATACCGGCGATAGTCAAGTTTGGAGCCGGCAGCGTCTAAGAACTTATAGGCCGCCTCCAGATCGCCGCCCGCGCGCTCCAGTCCTTGGACCAGAGCGTCGCGGAACCCGTTAGGGTCATACTTCTCTTTCTCATCTGAAACAAACAAATATAGTTGTGAATTTCTTTTAATTTGGAAATGTTCTGTATACTCACAACTATAAGGTTTTCCAATTTATTTAATACTTGGTACTACATAGCTAGAATATTATATAGGTTATAATCTTTAACTAAATGTTTTTTCTCTAAAGTTACCGCGAGTAACTGTTTAGACAAAATAACGTTTGTAGAAATAGACAACTTAATAAATGGTGCATTTTATCTGTATGCGTCAGGAAGAGATTAAGCAGACAGACATTTCAGATGTTTACTATATCACTGTCATAATTCTCTTGTGTATCATAATCATATCGTATCTTTAGATCATCAACAATAAACAGAATATGACGTAAATAATACACGTAAGAAATTATTCTCAGATCGTTTTGTTTGTACTAAATCAGTTGATAAATTGTGTCATACTCAATAATTTTGTTTATATGTATTATATGAAGTCTGAAGAAACTTTGACCCAATTATATAATTTGAAACAGGCCTGGTTTCACACAACATAACCCCGCATGCTTTAACCGCCTGCAACTGAAATTGCACGTGTACGCAATCAAAGATTTACATAGAACAAAAGATAATGTTAAAATTACCTGAATTGAAAAATAAAATCTTAAGTTATTCGTATTGAGTAGTTACTTAATCCTTGTAAAAAATAATATTTATATTGTTGAATTTTAATTACGAAAGTCGAAGGAGTTGATAAATATACCATATTGGTTGAATAAATCTAAGGCAATTGAAAATTATTTATTTACATATGTGTCAATATGTGTACAATGTCTCAAGCAAGGTTACGTGATTCATAAATAAGCACTTGGCTAAGGAAAACTACTTGGAAGCCATACAAGTATATAAATATATAATTAGTCAACTTAAAAGATATATAATTATAATAATAATATGTATAAATAACTTAATAATAATATGTAATATATAAACTGTAAAAGTGCAATAGCATTGTGATTTATTGGTTAATTATTAATTAGTAGAAAATCATTACACTGACAGTTAAATGTTTAAATAAAAAAAACTCAACTATTCGTTTTTGAATAATTCAATTCAATTCACTCTTGATACAACAATGAGTAAAAATTGTTTAGAATGTGCAATTCCAAAAAATACATATTTTTTTTATTTTTTTGTCAGTATATACATACATAGAAGTGTGAAGGTTTCAATTGAGTTGTCATCTACCATTATCATTAACTTATTATACACTACAACTGATTTTAGCTAGATTCCTTTATGCCTGTTTCGAACATTGATGAGTAAAGGTTTTTTTACTCTCAATAATAAGAGTTCTGGTTTAAAGTGCAACTAAAGATAAACAACAAATAACATTGAGAATTTCAAGTTTCAGTTTGCCCATATTACCACTTTCAGGTTTTTTAGCTTTAGTATACAGAAAACACTTAATAAATTAAATAGATAAAGATGAAGTATAAAATACAAATGTTTATTGATATGCGTACCAAATCTATTTAATAGAAATAGCTTGGTATAGCTTTAATCAATAATTTAATCTCCACAGTCAAGAGAAGCCAGTTTGGACACATATATTCCATTCTGGGGCAAAGCTGTGGCTACAGTGTACTTTAAAAAACACAATGGAGTTAAATACCACATGAAAAGTGTCATATAATACATATATTTAGAACTGAAGAAAATTTAACATGTGGTAATTAATGTTTTACAATAAAAAATAACCTTAAAATATATTTTGAATCCGAAATGTATTATTTAAAAACTTAATCTTTCCTACCATAATAAGTTACACTACAGTTAAGAAATATAAATTTGCATTGTACATAATACCCAATAAATGGTAATATCTACTAGCTACTCTTTTTTATCATGACATCAGTTTAAATAAGGTTATTAATTTAGTATCATAGAAGCTCATCAAGATACTGTTATTTTAGCCATTATTGTTTAACAGTACTTTCACAAGAGAATTATAAATGTTCATATGACCCACATCGTGTGATTCATTAATATTGTTACTGTGTGCCAAGGTGAAGGCTATGCAGAAAAACGGCTACCTAATTCCACTGAACAGCTCGAGGCGATAGATAAGTAATCCTAAAATAATTAGGAACATGCGACATAAAAATGCTAGAATGCTCACCTCTTTTTCTGGTCTTGATCCGTTGACCCGATAATACTGGTTTTTCTACCTTTTGACTCATACAATATATTGCTGAAACAAAATACACGTGGCATTTACTTGAAGAAAGAGGGGCCCTTAGATTTTAACGAAAGGTCATCGCCCCGAAGGGACCACATGTTGAAATATTTAATCATAAATTTATTTTAATCAAACCAAATAATTTTAGTTACGATTACGAGGCGACGCCTACTTACCACAAGGGCAAGACACAATCAATCACAAAATCTCTAATCCTTTGTGAAATCAAATCACAATCTCCGCAAATGACGAAGCAAGGATATCGAGATTTTATGGATATCAACTAGTATTGCAAATACAATGAAAAACTAATCGATTATGCACTTATACTTACGTAGTTACAGGTTATGTAGGAGCCTTTTACTCCTTTTGCGAGTTCACTTCGACTGCGCCTGTTCGGAAAAGAAAGAAACGCTCGAAGATCTTTGGGTCGGAGAGCTAGAGACAACGTGTATGGAGTCGCCGGATATCCGGTTTTAAAAAACCGACATATCGATTTTCTCAGTAAATGAAATTTGTTCTCTTAAAAACTGCTATTTTAATCTTCTATTTGCTTTTACACAACAATTTAAAAATTAAATCAACCCTCAGATTTACGTGTTAAAAAATATGAGATTAGGAAGAAATTGATGATTGTCGTATAAAATATAAAAATCACTTAAAAACGTAAAAATGCAAAAATCTACAATTAAAATTTTAATTATATATTTTAAAAAGACGACACGATAATTTAATCAATTTTGTAATATTTATTTAAAAATCACAATTTGAAAGGAGAACATATGATTACAAAAATATTAATAGACAACATAAATTTTTTCGTCAGGCGCCTCTTACCGGCGTAGTCTGTGGAAGCGTAAATAACAAACATAGAGCAGTAGTTTATACTTTAACTTCACTTAATGAAACAAAACAACGCAAACTGAAATAGAAATACAAGAATTAGGAGCATATAAACCACGTTAAAGTAGCCGACGAAATAGTATGCCGATTATTTATTTATAAATATAAAATAACGGTTGCTATATATTATTTTACGTAAGTTGACAGTAGCTAATCAATATCCGTCCATAATCAAGTCCGTTTTTAATTGTAAATAGGATTTGATTGTAATCGTATTTTGCTTTAATCGGTTTTCATTGGAACTTCTTTTAAAAATAAATTTTGGTAATGCATATATTTTTATCTTATGCTTGTAATATATAATAACTATATCATATTTTTGACAAAAATACATAACTTAACCGAAAACGATCAAAACATATTTTAGGCTTTTTAGGAAATTTGAATGACATCTTGTATTACAAAAGGATTACAATTATAATACCTATGACCAAAAAGCGTTAATAATTGTAAACAAAGTGATGGTATTTTAAAGGCTTACCAAGAAAAAAGCATTTGAATTTGATTAGTTTACGAACATTAAACAAGAAACGCTTGAGACTTTATTTGTTTTAAAAATAGAACCAAATTAATAAGCCATAAGGTTTCTTGTTTATTTCAATATTTTCTATAACGTAGTGCTTGTGTTTAATCGTTCGGAATTCTCTGATCTACAATTTCACAGCCTGTTTGCCACAACATTACAATGTCATGACATGTAGTACTTTATTATAGCCTATGCCTAGTCTCGTAGTAAGTGTAACCATAGACTTAAACTACTCGGTGTGTGAAATGTGAATCTGTATACTGTGAATGTTAAATTATATGGTGCCGTCAGCCGTGCCTAAAATTAATTATGTTGTATTAGGATTTATGGATTAAGAGTCGAAAACTATATCAACTGAAAGTACTAAGCCGAGGAAAACATTCTTATATAGTAAACCACAAATTTAACAACTAAGCGTATAAAACGTGGGTTCCGAGTTCTGATTCAAAATGGCAAATTGCATATTGGCAAAGGTAAATATAGTAATTTTCAGAAGGTTAACTGAAGATTCCATGTCACGATTCCTATAAATTAACGTATTAGATTTTGATATACTTATATTTTGATTTTGCATATCTATATATATAATACGTTTACGAATCTTTTATTAAGTTTGTAATAATCTACCTTTCTACTCAAAAATATATTTATTTTATTGTGTGTTAGACTATTTAATATAATATGTTTCAGATAGGTCAACTACGATTTCTTCCAGTAACACAACTATTACAACCATACCGCACAACCACATCAAAACATTATAACCCCAAGTTTAAGAAGCTTCGTAAAGAAAAATTCCTTAAACTAAATCTTCCCGACTATAATGAGGATATTGACAATCTTCCTGAAGAAAAAATCAGACAGAAAATGAAAGAGCGTGGCTTGCTTCCTACTAGACCTTGGAATGACAGGCCTTTTTACATTTCAGCGACAGGTATTACATGATTGCATTGAATCTGCCAGTATGGACAAGGCATGACATTAAATTGATCTTGGATGCTTGTTCTACATAAATATATATATATGTTTTAGGTGGTGTATTTGAGGCATACATCCCACCAGAGGGTGATGGAAAAGCCTCCATAGTATCAACTACAAGAGCAAAACAAACTGTAGAGTTACTTGAAAAAAAATCTAAATCAATGATGGCAATACGTAAAGTTAAATCTTTTGATGAAGATTTTGACACCAAAGAATTTTGCCGGATAGCCCAAGATATTTATGTTAAGGCACATGAAAGTCTTGTTAATGATGATAGGCATGCCTTGAGAACATATGTTACAGAGAAGGCATATCCTGAATTTCGGCATAATTCATTTGGAAAGACAATACGATGGAAGTTTTTGGAATCACTAGAGCCACCAAGAGTAGTTCATGCCAGGTGTACAGATGTTATTAGCAAAGAGAATATATTTGGACAGGTTTGTTAAGAAGCTTTCTGATATCCATAGTAAACTAATAGTGCAATTGAGAAGTTTTGAATTTAAAATAATATTTCATTAGCAAATTTCTGTTATAGATCACTGTTCGCTTCCACACTCGTCAGCAGTTGTCTGTCTATGACCGTTTTGGAAGACTATTACATGGCAGTGAGATTCTTGCTAAGGATGTCTTGGAATATGTTGTATTTGAGAAACATTTATCCAATGTTTATGGTAATTGGAGAGTGCATGGGAAAATAATACCAGATTGGGCACCACCTAAAGACCCTTCCAAACTAACAAGACTAATACCAGAAGAGAAGACTGTGGTGCCAGAAAAAACTGACAGTGAAGAAACCCCTGTTGTAGCTGATAAGTAGTTAATAAACCATACAATATTTGATTTTTTTTATATGTATACAAGTAGTGAACATATACATTGTACTGATATTGAGAAGCCATTTTTAGGTACCACTGGGATGGCCTAGATACTGACTGCAGCACCTGCCGGGCTGATTTGTGAGTCTAAACCATCCAAGGGTCCAGCATAATACTATATACAAACACTTCATTTAAATCGGTTTAGCCATTTAAGAAGACTTTAGACTTGGCCGAGTCTGCTAGTATAGTATATATAGATCGCATTAGATATCCTAAAAACAGGTATAACAACAATATTAAAAACCAACATCAATTGCAACACTTTTATTGTATCAAAACTCTTAAATATCTACAAAGTATAGTTATTTTGTATGATAATTTAGATGCCAGTTGACTTAAAAGTGCAATAATTGTACATCAAAACATTCTACAAATATAAATTAAATTTTATATTTCTTATTTACAAATTTTAGCTAATAGGATTATATTTTGTACATTAATAATACATTTCGATACATGAAATATATCTAGTAATAATAGCATTTCAACAGATTGTTTCAATATTAGACCATTTTGAACTCTTAAAAAGTAACAATTATATTATATGTACTTTGATTTGTTTTGATTTTGAAAGCAATATTTAGTCTTTATTATGTTGTATTGCCAAGTAAAGCATGTTTTTATTTATTAGCACTTAACTATTATTTCACTGGTATACATTTGGAATGATCAGATTTCAATGGAGATTACATAAGTCTATGAAAATATTTTTACTATTCAAATAAAAATACCTATCAATCTTAAAGATTGTTTATACTTAATAACGTCTCAAAAATACTTAATGTATAAAATAGTATTCAAAATAATTTGATCTCGTCAGATCCAATGATGGGAACATTGCGTTTCAGGCATGTTCCTTTCATTACAGGTAGGTGTTGTACCCAGTTGTCACTCTATGTCCATACAGCTATTGGCGTTGGAAACGTCTTCATATATCGTTAGATAATGTTGCATTTAACTCCGTCATCTTGCACTATGGCATTTACGACGAATCGTAAGATTGTACACGATTATCCGATGATATTGTTTCGGCGTTCAGACAACAGTGGGCGCTGTGCGTTGCGTGGGTTTAGGCGGAAGCGGCGGTGGTGTCCGAGGCTGCAGACGCTGCCTCTGGGTTTCACGGAGATTCTCTAAGAAATCTGTACAAGGGGAAATTATAATTTAATAATTATATTACAGTTTATTTTTTTTTATTACAAGTTCGGCAAATAAGTTTCAAAGATTAGCAAAAGTCGTTTATTCACAGGGGTTCTCATTATTAATTATTATTTCTTTAAAAAAAATTGTTAATACTCACGCGGTGGGTGATGATGTAAGGGTGGGCCGGGCCGTAAAGTGGCTCTAACTCTATTAGCAGGTACGGGGCCTTGAGACAGAGAGGACTGGGGATTGGGTCCATCTGTGTTGATCCCATTACGTGACGCCTCGCTAAAGCCTCCTGAACTGCCAGAGGTGCGGTCTATACTCTATAACAAAAAAAGTATTGTTATTGCATAGTTTTTACCTCGCACCACCACTATGTGGAAGCAGAGGCCCACTGAAGAATTTACGAACCATTTCGACTTCAGGTCCTTCAAGAAAAGAGCGTACCAATTCCTGAGGGTTGTCTATGGGCTTCATACCAAAAAAAGTCCAAAGCCCGCCAAATAGGACAGGCAGATCTTATTTCATTCTTAAAGATGTTTAATTCATTCGTTGTTTCGTTTCTAATTTTAATAAAATATAGTATATCTATATCGACTTAATTTATAAAATATTAGTTTACAACGCATGTCTAATGTATATAAAAAAAGAATGTAAATACAAGTTAATCTTCTATATTAGAATCTGGGGTGAGGATGTAAAACTAAAGACGCAACAAGCGTTACGTTTTATGTGATAGGTTAAATGGGTACCATTATCAAATTATTAACCTGTATGTCAATGCATATTAGGAATTACTGTTGGCCAATCACAGTATTATCTGTATCAACACAATCTGCGCCTTAACAAAGTTCCGACCGCTAAATGTACAAGTTTTCGATCTTAGTCTAACCAGGGACTTCGGGCCAGTCAGTGGTAAAAAGTATACGATCCTTCTCCCGCGCCTTCGTTCTACATTCCCATATTTTTATACCCTCATAGCTCACCAGCGTATCTTCATCGTGAGGTCTTAAAGTGACGTCAGGTATGGAGTCAGCGTCATCTTCTCTTTCCCCTCTCTGGTGAATTCTCACAGCGCGCCATTCTCCTTCACCGAATTCTACTATTTGCAGCCGAGCGCCGTCTAATTCCTAACAATAAAAATATAATTTATATTTTTTTATTATATCAATTATAGTCAAAGTGTGTCACCTAAGTTCCAACGTGTTAAAGACTAATATAGAAAATCGTTTGTCAGCTCTGAACACTAGAAGTACATAACATGCTTTTAAGCGACAAAATAAAAAAAAAATTGTTGGGGGTTCAGTGTATAATAATCTCGAAAGATCCATATCATTTGTGACCTGGGTTCGTTTGTCTAAAAATAATTGTTTACACAGGCTTGTAAATCTAATAAAATAACAGACTTCATACATTATTAATAAATCGAACCTGTAATGACGTATCAGGATGCAACGCCTGCGCATCTGTGGGTACATTCCTCACATTTCCATCTGGTGGGTATCGTTGCAATAACGGCCTTAGTACATGACGTAATCTTCTTGCGGGGCGACATCTAACGAGCACGGCGCGTGGTCCGATTCGTACGCGCACGACACAACGTCTCTCTACGACCGCACACTTGCCCGAGAGTATTGTCGATGGTGATTCGGCGTCTATCACGCGGGATTCGCCCTGTAATAATATAATATTTTTTGATATACATTATAATATATTTTAAAATTTAAAAAATCTATATACAAAACAAAGGTTTTTTTGCATGTCTGAAATGTTCAATGTTAATCAATTTGGAAATATTGGTATGATTATGATGAGATGATTTTAGGTTAAAATAGCTCTTGATTAATCACTTTCATTTTCTTACCTGATCGTCAAGCAGGACGTCGTAAGTAGTACAGAGTAGATTTCTCCTTTGCAGTAGACGGTCTACTAATCTTCTCACCGTCACGCCTTCGTCTACGCCAACCACAGATGTCGCTCCATCCGGTAACACTACACGGCAAAGTGAACAGCCTCCAGATAACGTTTGACTGGCTGCAACCACCTGGAAAGAATATTTATTGTTGAGTGTCACTTGTTAAATCATGTTATAATACTGATAAATAATTTAACAGTTCGATTCAATATTTTTAACAAACAATTGCGCAGAATTTCAGCCAAAACCTACACCGATAGTAGTTAAACAAATTACAACGTGTACGATAAAAGTCTGTATTTAAATTTCTTGAATCGCTTCATTCTTCAAATCTTACATAAGATTGTAAATTTTGTAGTTGATCTCTGTTTGTAAAGCGCAAAACGCTTAAGACACTTGAGTCAACATCATCAAAAAATCTTATAACTTATAAACTTAAAATATATATGTTATTTCATATATATATTTTTTAAATTGTAAAAAAAAAACAGAATACAACAACAGTCATCTTTGTTGTGTATTTAATTGAATTAGTTATTGAAAAGTCTCGAGCCTTTGGTATAAAAATTAACAGAAAAAGTTATTTGGTTAGGTTAAAACTGTCTTGCGTAGGTCTAGTCTGAATTTTATTTATTTATTTATTTTATTTTCTATTGTGACTGTACTTCGACAACATACATCCTTTAGCACCATTCCTTTCTGGTGAATAAAGTTGTTATCGTTTTATGTGTATTTATTTATAGAATATCTAAAAAGTCATAATCTAGATAACACAGCATATATAAAAACTTTTGTCTCATAATTTATGGCATGTAGGCGTGTCTACTGATAATTGAGAATAATCATATCGTTAAGATAAATATTAAAATATGGTACAAGTTGTTTGGCATTGTGATATTCCACGCTAGCTTGATGCTTGAAGCGTGAGCAAATGAATATCAGTAGGGCTGCCAAAATCTAAACATAATTTATCTTTGACTTACTATCAAAATTGAACAATAATCACAGTTTTAAACAATAGTATATATAATACTATTTAGTCTTTTCATAAATCATAATTCTGTGGAAAGTCATATTTGTGATCTAGTTTTTTTTATCCATTTATTTTTATTGTAATTATTCGAAAACATTGACTTAGTATCATATTTCTCCAACAAAACAATTACTTACGTATGTTGTTCAGTTGTATAAACACGTGAACAACATAGGTGTTGTTTATTTAATCTATATTTTCATTTGGTTGTTTGTTCATTAATAGTGGTCATAATTCATTTTACAATGGGCTTACAGGTGGAATTTTTATAGAGCCCTGAAATGAGATTTGATAAGATAAATTTTATATTCATAATTGATACATTTCCTTTGTAGGTAACAACACCTATATGATAAATATTAATTCTAATCGGAAATGGTTTCGTTATGTTTTGGAAAATTTGGGTTAGAGTCCTGGGACCTACCTTTCTAAGATCTACAAACAATACATCAGTAACAAATAGAAAAACCAAATATATGAAGTAACAAAACCATGCTAAACGTTTACTAAACTTTTCCAGTACACTTAAGGTCACACTCGTACGCTAATATAACGTAGGTCAACACTTTATTTACTTCGTCAAGAAAAAAAATATTTTGCGCCTTCAATTATTTACTAACAAACAACATTATCATACCACGCGCTGGTAATTATTTCACAATTGTGAAATTCTAAGAAATAGTTCAATATTAGTTTTACTTATTTGTTTAGTTTGGTATTGTTTATATTCCTGTGTACTCATACAAGTGTTGCGTGTATATTTATTGTTAACATTGATGTTCCGCTGTATTAATTTTGTTCAGAGGATTTTGACAGTTGACATACATCCAACGATTTTAGACAATTAAAAATGCGATATCTTGAAAATAGTATAAAAATTTAACATTTCGTTTATTTAGTAATTACACAAAAGAGAAGCTCTCTGGAATTTAGCAATTATGAATACCAATCTAATGCAATGGGTTATATACAAAGTACCCGTAAGTTAGTAAGTAGTGGTAGTTCTGGGTACTACTTAAATAATTAAAATGATAAAAACTATGTGCCTGGACACTAAAAAACAACCATTTTAATTAAAAAATGCTTTTTTAGAAATTCTTGTTTTTTACTTCTCTATCCCGGATTTAATTCTGAGGTCAATTTGTGTTTTGTTCAGAAATCAAATATATTGAAAAAGGCATAAAATCCGAATTAATATCTATCATTACAAAATTAAGGAACCTGTACAAAGACCAAAAAGCAACCGTGAAAGTGCATCACGAAGAAACGGATGAGATTAGTATTTACCGTGGTGTTCGTCAGGGTTGTATATTGTCTCCGTTGCTATTTAATGTATATTCCGAAGCAACTATATCGGAGGCCATTGAGGGGTTAGAGGTTGGTGTGAAAGTTAACGGAAAGATCATCAATAATATTCGCTATGCAGACGACACTGTCTTAATAGCCTCGTCGATGGAGGATTTACAAATGCTCGTTAATAAAGTTCAGGAAACTAGCGAAAGAGACGGTCTGACTATTAATGCAGTGAAGACGAAGGTGATGGTGATTTCTCGAAACGACACTTTGGGTCCTAATTTATCTGTTGCTGGAAGAACGTTGGATCGGGTGCGGCAATACAAGTATTTGGGAACTTGGGTTACAAACGAGTGGAATCCTGATCAGGAAATAAGGTCTCGAATTGAGATTGCCCGAGGATCTTTCAAAAAAATGAAGAAAGTTTTGTGCTGCCGTCACTTGACCATTAAACTCCGAGTCAGAGTTCTCCTTTGTTACATATGGCCAATTGTTCTGTACGGCTGTGAAGCTTGGACAATTAAAGAAGATACCCGCCGGCGCTTAGAAGCATTTGAGATGTGGTGCTATCGTCGCATGCTTCGTATCAGCTGGATCCAGAAGGTCACTAACGAGGAGGTTCTGAGACGAGTTGGAATGGTGAAAGGACTTATGCGGAGCATTAAGCAGCGAAAGGTTGCGTACCTGGGCCACGTATTGCGCCATGACCGCTACCACCTCCTTCAACTAATAATAATGGGTAAAATCCAGGGAAAACGGCGTGTTGGTCGAAGGAAGAAGTCATGGTTTCGCAACGTCAGGGAGTGGACGGGTATTGCAAATGCCGAAGAGTTGCTGCATCTGGCGCAGGACAAGACGCGGTTCAGAAAACTGACGGCCAACCTCCAGTAATGGAGAGGCACTTCAAGAAGAAGAATTACAAAATTGTATACTAAATACTCACATCTGTGGTTGGTGGTGTATCTTCTTCAACGCGATCTCTTGATGCAGAGCGCAGCCTCCAGCCCAAGAGGGAACCGCCTCCGCTGCGACGTCTGTCTGATGCGTTAGACGACGACTTTTTCACCTGAAAAAAATATATAAAAAATGTTGGTTTTCATATACAAAAATTTATACGACCATTTGTAATACTTGCCTAAAATGATTTTCACAAGTCTAAATTTGATCAATGGACGTTTATAATTTACGTGCAAGTCCATACATAGTAGTACGTCCGCACCGTGCTTTGCACTCCGTATTTGGTAGATAAAAATAAACAATGTTCATTTATAGCTGAGCGGGTTTTAATAAAAACGGATTTACTAACTATCCATGGCAAAAAATCCATAGTAAAAAAAATTAATTAAGAAAATATATTATACACAAATATTGAGAAATTACCTTATTATTAGTCTCAGCCGGCGGTAAATAAGGACAGGGCAGACCACGTAAATCTGCGCGTGCGCATTCAGCGTGCACACCTGATCGTAGGAATCGCGGGTAGCTGTCGAACTTCATAACGTTGAATATTTGTTTCTGAGCCTGTAACAATAAACCGATTTTACATTAATATTGCATAAGATACTTTTAGAGAACAGTTAGGTATCTATAATATGGTTTTAAATATTTTAGTAAACCCTTTACTAAAATAATAATGTAAGATAATTTCTAGAAAATTTCAAATATGGCTGACAAATACTTTTTGTATAGAACTAACTCTTCAAAACTATCGGTATTTACTATTAACGGGCATACATCATTTTCCTCATACGTGCTACTTTTCCTTCATCGTATGAAGAATTCGATTAATTATGTAAGTTGATGAAATACCTGAATAAACAAATCAGCCGGAGGTGGCCTCTGATCCAGGCGTAATGCCGTAGCCCGCTTTGCAGTAGCGTCTATATTCACTGGTTCTGGGGCTTTGTCACCCAAATGCCTTTGCCAGATCTCATTCGCGAGCGACGCTCGAACTTCAACACTTTCGGACTCATTTTCCGAACACGTACGATACTGTTCGCAGGACCACCAGAATCTGTTAAAAATTTAATTATTGATAAATCCAGAATTAGGATAAAGGGAAAAATTTGAATACCATTTAAATATATTCGGCTTTCTCGGACGATTAATACTATGTGATCCTGATTCTATTATGATATTTTCATCTCTTTCTGGCAAAATGTGTTTTTGCTAAGATGAAAAGGGACAGTTTAGTAAAACGATTCAATTTGGCATATATTTCAGTGATTGGTATATGTTTTGAGCGAAGTGAGACAATGATTAAATCCTTCCGCTGTTTTAAAATTGTTTACAACGACATCGTTTAGAACAACATACCGGTTATATTGACCAAAATCAAAGATCCCGGCTTTTCTATTCTACTAGGTACTTAATGTAGTAGTTACATGGGTTTACATGATGCTGCTATTATAATAGGGCTACGAACTGTGGTAACAGGTAAATTGTTAAGTCTTGCAGTTTTTATGTTTTAATTTATTTAGTTAGTCTGAAGTGCTAAACGGGCAAAGGAGGCCGATAACCTATTTGCCTATTACATATACAAATGAGAAATAGATATAGAAATCTGAGGCTTTCAAAGGTTGTAACGCCACTGATTTATTTAATTAATAGCATAATGAGAGTGTCTTCCCCTTAGTAACGACTGTAAGTAGTGTTATTGGACGCTGAGGAATTCTGATGTTAAATAGCCTTTTTAGTTAACATTTAAATAACTTATTAATCTTAAGTTGGATATCGTTAATGTAAATGATTTCTTTGTTTAGAGACAATTTATAAATGTTTGATGTCACACAATTACAGAGGTTACGAATGTATGGAATACCAATACGTGCTAAGCACCTGTGATTCCAAATCCAGCATATATGCTGAATAAACATAACAGTACAAAATCAGTAAATAGGACCAGACGGAACGAAGGTCTCTTTAAGTGTTACAGGGTTTGTTAGGTTAGTTAAAACTTCTCCAAATAGCAAGTGGCCGTACATAATTGTTATCTATTTTTAGATGAACTCTTATCGTTTAACACAAATATAACATTTGTATGAGCATTGTCTATTATAAATATTTGCTATCTTATAGCGATATTGAGCAATTCTAACGACAATTTCGTCACCCGAAATAAACTTTATAGGATAATAATCAAAACTCCTTTTTTCTTTATATATACATATAAAATTGAATTAAATGCACTAATCTTAACATTTAATTATAATAATAACTTAAAATATTTTAAAAATAATAGTTCTATAAGGTTTATTATACTCGGCAAACATTTGAATTCAATTTCAAAATTAATAACGAAACGATTTATATTATTGTTTTATTTAAATCCGAATGAAACTAGAACAACAATAGCTTACATAGAATTGATATATTCTTCTGCGATCCAAAAAATATTATTACGCCGTCAGGGTTGCCGACAAACACCTCACCTAATATTTTCGGCGGCAAATTCCTTGTCCAAAAAGTGGGCAAAGGCAGCTGCGCCGGCCGAGTCCGCAAGCAGGTGTTCGAGGCCGAGTGACCAGCGAGCCACTCCGCCGCCGCTTTTACCACCGCCAGGGCTACCACCTTCGCTCATTTGCTGTAAGAAATAATTTGGAATAAGTATAATATAATAAGGAAAAGATTGGAAAGTAGCGAAGATGACAGACAGATGGAAGAATTTGGAGATCTTCACTCCTTTACTAATATTAAATATAATATAATATGAAATAAATTCAAATATAAACTCTATGTATTCCTTATTAATATATAAGCTATTTTTTTTTGAAGTGAAACTTCTTTAGGCTCATGAGGATTAAATTTTTCGGAACGTCACGGAAATGTGCAGCGTTTATGTCGAAGAAATGGGAGAGAGTGATTGAGAACGATTGAAAGGGAGTGAGCATGGGAGATCGAGTAAAAAATACACGCTATTGGTTGAGTATTAATTTAGTAGTTACATATTAGGACTTTAGATGGCAATTCTGGCGCAAAACGTCTTGTGCAGTTAACGCAGATTTTTATTATTTGATATTGTCATTAGCACGAATACAAAGTGTAAACAGTGTGGATAAATATACAAATACATGGAATGATCATATACAGGTACGTGATCATCTATTGGAGCTTTCACGTTAGTAATAATTAATTTTAAAGAAGTTTCACTTTTGACATGTGTACTTTGTACGCACTCACTTTTTTATAAGTGAAGTTTCCGTTTTACCAATCGGCATATTTCACAAAAGAAGTAGGTGATAATTATCATGTGACCATCCCTATTAAGTTATAATCTATAATATTAAATAATTATATACAATCAAAAATCTAAGCAAGCTATTCGAGTCTATCAGGACTCCTTATTAGTCATGATGTAATATTCAAAAGGCAATATATAAAAAATTATAAATCCACTTAAAGAAACTTACTTTATTATAAATATTGCGATGCTCGTGATGCCTATAGGAACTGCCCGCGCCACTGCCCGTTGTCCACCGGCGGAATGGTGATGACTGCTCACTCTGAAACAAGGATACGCAGACATTAGTTACTATATACTTAGTCAAAGCGGAATTTGTTTTTCCGACTCTTCCTTACATGGTCCACAATCACGTGACAAATATTTTCTTATATAATAATCAATAAAAATAAGTTTTCATTCCTAAAAATCGTTCCAGATTATATTAAAAATGTAATCTAAACTAATTAGTAACTTCAGCCATAAATTGTAATCCAAACGACAAATTGTAATAAGTTTTTACTACACTCATATTAAGAAGACACACGTTATTACTAGTCCAAAAAGTATGAATACACTTGTAAAGTACTGCTCATAATTTAAATTAAAATCGCTCACTTTGTATTAAACCACAGACTTTCCTCATGTAAAATTGAGAAAAATTCTTATCATTAAATCTACTTTAATATCACTATAAAAACAGTGGAAACTTGTAACACACAATGTACATATTTGGTGTCCGACATTAAACTGAGGAAACAGGTGACAGTTTGTTCGGAAAAACCGCAGTCAACAAAATAAGCGTGTACCAGGACGAATAGTTAAATTTGTATATTTGTAAGGTAATTTGTAATTAGGGAAATCTCTATTAACAAGTTACGTATATACCAAACTATGTAATCATCTTCTTAGAGGTTATAGTTCACTGCTGTGTATTGCTTTCAAGAAAAAAGTGATTAAATTTTTGAAGACAAGGCGCCCTTATGGCTTGGGCGAGTGACCATAAGTTTGATAACAATTATAAATAGCGTAACTTATTATTATGACATTGTGTTGATATTCTTATTATGACTTATTGAAAATTAATATGACATTTGCATTCCTATTTTTATATGGCTGACTGTGCGGATCTTTATGATTGACCGATCGAATTGTACCACTTCGTGCAAATTTACGATTTATTATTATTATTACCTCACTGTCGGCATCTGTTACATACCACACCACCATATTTAGACACTAAATTACACGCAACTTAAATATCTAAACTGACACAATAGTTTACAATATTATTTTATTAATTAGGTTCCCGTCGTGTGAGGGTGTGTCTCTAACGCTGTCCAGAATGACACTATATCGAGTCATCGCAAAATTACAATGACAATCGCAACGAGCAAACAGCCCCGTTTCCGCTGAAGCCAGCTGTAAGACACAGGCTTTAGCGGGCGGGAGCCAACGCTACGTTAGGCTGGTATTCATAGAGCTTAAACTTTGCTTACGCCGAGCTTAAGTCTTGCTCAGTGAGCTCTCAGAGTGCAAATTTATAGTCCTTCTGGGGTTTACAAAAGGGTTTGCCGGTTAAGCAAAAGCTCAGCGAAAGTGACACGTTGCCCGTGATAATCAAAAACTGTCGGAAAAGTAATTAAATAACGAACTCGCGAGACCGACCGAGCTGAGCGGCGTTATCACTTATCATCAGGCGAGTTTGCCCTCTGTTCTATAAAAAAAAATTGTTCTAAGATATAGGATAGTAGATAAAATTTTCTTTTAGTATTAATATATTTCAGTTTTGTACATGCTAAAATTACAAACTGAAAATACAAAAGTCATACTGAATGGATTAACGTACGCATACTACGAACACAACGTATAAAAATATGTCTACTAATATAACAGATTATTAGTTTCAACTAGCCCGATAAACACGGACGCCTACTCGTTACATTGATATAATTTATTAAGGAAACAACTTCAAAGATGCGCGAATATCTGCGTACGATTGGCAATAATTGTAACAAGGCCGAGGTTAAATCAATGTAAGCAATTGAACGCCCTCAATACTACATACGTTTAATTAACGAACAAAATTGTTTAATGCATTTTCAAATGGTTTTGAATTGGATGTAATGCTATTAAAATGAACTTCATATAAATTATTAATCAATCTGTGGATGGAAATGGGTTCATAGTTTATGAAGATTTAAAAATAAAGATTTATTTATAAGATCTACAAGTAGTATAAATCCCAAAATATATTTATCAAAAATCCCCGTAGCTTTCTCACATATACGCTTAATAGGGTACTTACTAAAATGTTAAAATATATACTAGTGTTAAATATAACATGTTTATTTTAAATACGAATAAATTATTCCCCGTATTGGAAATGTACATTTTTTAATTTACGTATTTTAACCTATTATCATAACGTATATTGATATTAAAATAACATAAAAACTATGATTATTTCTGTTTTCTTTAAATTTAGACTTTCTATGTGCTTTATCCTACAACTTATACCAAACATTCTGACGCCAACGAATGAATTGAATAATGAATTTTTCACTCCATACAGCGGTTTCAATGACCAACTCTTATAAGGACGCTATTGTACTACGTATGGTAGTCGACTGATTAAATCATAATGAACTTTATTTAACAGTGGTAAAGTTGAAAATCTCTTAATTTTATACGTGCATAGGTGCATTCTTGCGTTTGATAAACAAATACGTTTACAACAGTTTCAACTGACCTAATACATGGCCTGAAAAAAGTCCGCTGTATAAAACAAATCAAATCAAAAATCATTTATTCATATAGGTAACATAATGTACACTTATGAACGTCAAAATATACTTTAATTTTTTTAGATTCTAATTTTACATTTACTGCCAGTTCTCAAATCAAGGGCGTAGAACGGAAGAGAAGAACTGGCAATAATCTCTCCGCTACTCTTTTTAATTGCCAACAATGACTCAACTCAACAATATATTTTTGTTCTATAAATTGAAAAATTATTTGATAATTTATGTAAGAGTTTTCTCGTGTAATAAAGGTGTGAACGCTGAGAAAATCCTGTTAAATTATTGCTCAAATATTGATAAGATTTCTTGCGTCTGCTTAGAATTTTTTTTCAAGTTTAAGCAAATATTGGTGTTATTAATTCTTATTCTCTTTGTATAACTTAAAAAAATACTAACTGGTTAAAAATCTTCAGGGTAACTTATTTAGCTGAGAAGTTGCTTACTTTGTCTTAGTAATCCATCTTTCAAAACACGAAATTAATCGAGGATTTATTTTAAGTATTTACCATAATTCTAACATTGCAATTCGTGCTAGTTTATCAAGAAATTATCAAGAACAGAGCCGATATATGGATTCATCAGAAGTACCATTAATCTCTAACTCTTGAGATATAAAGATACACCATAGGATATACGTTTACATTACATTTTATAAAAGCACTTCCGTTTCTTTAGTATAAATAGTATTAAACGACGTTAACTATTCGATTGTGCGTTTAGTTAAAGGGTACATTATATAGACGAGAATAAAGTATAGGGGTAGGAGATAAACATCGAATAAATGAGTTGGGCTTAGTACCGGCATGACAACACAGTGAAACTAATTAAGTTATTTATACGTGCAGTTCGGCATTCGAGAGTAAAGATAACAGGATAGCGATATAAATAGCACGATGAGTGTTTTATTTATATTGATGCGTAGGAGGCTCCTGAATGGGTGGTATAGGGATCGTGTGTCCTAAACCATATATGTTAAGATATATATGATATATAGATTAGTAGAACTTTAAATATAAATTATACGTTGGTAAAATGTTTTAGTAACAACTTCCTTATCTGTTTTCTATTTTTAAATATAACTTTTTAATTAACATAGTTTAATTAGTAAAAGTATTCGTTTAAATTTATTTTAAGTAAATTATAATATTCAAACAAAATGTTTTAAACTAATTGATACAGAGAATTTAATAAGAAATACTCTTTCTACGACTTTCGTTCACTTAAGATTGGTATAAAGAAGTTCGAAGCAGAAATTATGTATTTCTCACATGATTTTAACTTATTCTACGGCCTTACACCCAATGTGTCAAGGATATCAAATACATATGTATGCATTACATGTACTTACAAACCACGAGAGCCTCGCAAGAAACTTATCAGTGAGAAGCGTCGGCATATTCTGTGCACTTGATACAATAATATTATTTTGATAAAAGGCAAGTTTAAAACACGTACAAATTGACACAGAGTTCACCTTACTTCGGAGTAAGCACTGGCATAAAAAGTTAATTAGTGTTCTTTTTTCAAAAATCCTTGAATCTAATTGTACTCTTTGACGTTCACACTTTTTATATTCTAAATTCAAAACAGCATTACAATAGCAAAAAATCGATAATACTGGCAAGTTTTTCACAAGGAAGGGATTTTGTCGCGCGTCTACCGTGGTATCGTATCAACGACTGACGCTCTCAGCTACCTGTTGTCTTGTTATAAGCTCTTATCGATAATACAGGCCGTTCACGCGTGATACGCCCACGAAGTTATTCGGTGAAAACTTACTTTTATTAAATAACTAATTGCATATCGGCCTTGAGCGGTCAATAGCTTTTGGCTAGTGTTGTAATATTTTGTTTTATGTTGGATGAGAAAATATTATTAATTGACTTAAAATACCCGTTCATTGGAAAGTTGAATTGATCTTTATTATAAGTTAAATCTGTTCGTAGTCTTTGTATATATTGTCTTTATTTTCATTATTTTGAATATGTACTGCAGTGTTGCTTTTCTGTCATATAATATTATGTACAATAACGGAAACAAACAAGAAATGAAAAAGAAGCCCGGTTAAGCGTAATATTCTCTTGAAATTATACTTTATTTCTCAAAGAATTACTTTCACTTTGTGAGACATTTTAGACTAGGTTAGTAATGTAAGTACATATGCATACAATGTGTTATTAAACAATTAAAAAATAGCTGTATAAAATAAAAAGATTAGCTGCTAACATTTTTTACAAAAGTCGCATCAATGTTAGAACACGCGGTGTGTGACTAATGAATAGTAATAATATCTTAGATGCTCGTTAGAAAAATATGAGGAAACCGGCAGGTCTTAGACCATCACATAGTGACGCCTATACGTATAGACAAATCACAATGTAACAGAAATTTGACCTGTATGTCGCGTGTAGTTGTATTCTAAACCTTTATAATCTATGGTTTCGATGTTCACTCTGTCTCACACAAGGTAAAGTTAAATTTTGCAACATAAGTCTAGACACTCACGAAATTGGACAGTATTAGCCCAAAGTCATTGGGAAGCATTTTAATCCAACTAATCGCAATCTTGGGCTTATGATAAGGACTACGGCTTATAGAAAGGTTAACAATACACGAGGAAAACATTGCTTTGTTACCTTACAACGTCCCAGCCACAGGTTTTTCAATCTGCTTCGTGATTTTTTTTACTCAATAGACCAGTAAGTGATCAGCCTCCCGTATGACGTGGGGATTTTATCGTATGAGACATACAATGCCGGCTTCCTTACGATGTTGAATTGTGTACATATAAAGAAAAGCCAGTGCAAAGCCTTTGAAGGCACGCTAAAGATTGAAAGCTGGCCGCTCGAGCCACTACGCTAATATTAATCATACTTTCAAATAATGAGATATTAAGCATTCATTTTATACCGACCTAAGAATTGCATAAAGTGTCTTATCGGCTTTGAGGTAATTTCCAAAACAAAACCATACAATAGCTTTGTATTTGTAAAGCGTCCTTTTTTTGGCTTGTCCTATTTTACCAATACCACCATTAATATCATTCATTATAGGCAAAATGAAAGAAAAAGTTATATAATAATATACAGATAATAAAATACCAGGTAAAAATAAAAGATAAAGCAAAAGAGAACAATAGGTCATAGTATAATGCAAATAGATGTACAGGAATAAATCTGTAGAAATAGTGATAACAGGTATCTCGCGTTGGAAAAACACAACATAATATAAATAGATAAATTTACATAAGTAGACGACACATGATTGCGTTATGGTAATTATGTGATTCCATTACAATTTGAGAAGAAAAGTGCAATAAAAAACAATTTTTTACATATATATGAGAGAAAGAAGAAAAAGGTTGGGTTTATTTTTTTCTTAAAATATATCGTAAAATGTATGAAACTATCATATCTCCGAAAAGCACATCTTTATTTTGACTTACAACTCTATACAAGTATATGTTCAATTAACACATTGGAATGTTAAACATATCAGTAATAGATATGTGTCTGTCGCCACTAGCTTTATTACGTCTATTTCGTAGCAACCCGCAAATATTCAGCACTACAGACGAAGTGTTGTATGTAATAGCGTTAGAACGTAACTGTAAAATGTCATAAATTATTGTAAGAACGTGTATTGGTATTATTACATAGTACGAAGAACACAATATTGTATAATCTACATTATTTATACAATTTCTTTATGTTTTTTTGTATCACAAAATTTAATTATAAAATAAGACTATTCATTAAACTTTTATACATTGTTGTTTATAACAATTATAAAAATAAATGAGCGTATAAATCTTCTCAATCAAATCCAGTAACATAGTATTTCTCTATATATATCAACTATTCGCAATACATGTAATCATTACAACACATCACAACTGGATAAAAATTTTCTTTATTTAAATAATTTTAATATTTCATATAGTATATAATATAGTCAGAACCAACTACATCGTTTTGAACAATATACCGGTTATGTTGACCAAAATCAAAGGTCCCGGCTGAATTCTATTGTATTAGGTACTTTATACGTGATCGGTTTTTACGACGATGTCGTTATAACAGATTTCGACTAAATATAGTATAATTTATCAACTTAGAGGGAGACCTAGTTGAATATATATATATATACATATATATAAAACCGACTTCACTACTACATAGGTAGAACACGAAAATATTAATTATATTGTTAAAGTCACTTGTGGCTCATAAAATAGCGTTAGTGATATAATAATCTAGTACTTTCTCTGGTATCCTCTCTGTCTACAGAATCTTAGGCGCCATGTTATTTTAGTTTTTTGAGCCTCATTTTATTTTTAGAATATGTTTAGACTATTTTTTCGGTTAGAGAATTGTAAATATTTCGGGAAGGTCTGTACATTTGCAAATAAAACTTTACGAGGCAATAAAATCTTTGCGATTCGGTTGATTGAAATCACACATGAAACATTTGATTTCAAGTTCAATATTACAAAAGTTTTTATCTCTATGTAAAAGTAATTCCATAATAAATTGACTAAAGTTTTTTTTGTTTCTGGAAACTCAAGCGTTACTGAGCTACAGTATCAGCCGTAAGCGGTTAAAAAGAACAATAAAAAAACGTTTACCGTAATTTCTTACGTCTTCCGGATCAAATCGATTGATTCGAGCTACGATTTCTCATTGTTCCAAAATATTCATTCACACCTCCAACTATTATTTAAGATACTATTGTCTTCTCTATTAGGAGCTCATGAAGCCCTTTTGGGTGCAGTTTAAGCGATGGTTTAACTCTTTAGTAAGAAAAAAGGTGGCCTGGAAGAGATCGCTCAAAAACGATAAGGCCGCCAGCTGCTCTCCCTTTCATTTAAGTATTGTAATGTAACGAAGTGTTAATAAATAAATATATATAGTATTTGATAAAAAAGCAATTTTTGTTTAATTTCATTAGCATAATTATAATGAATCTCTATTCAGGCATAAAAAAATGAAACTTAATTTAACGTGCGTCAATTACAGATAATATTATATTCTATGGATTTTTTGTTATAACGAACGTTATATATAAGGAAGACTATCAATACATTACTACAAAAACTATGATCATCAAACTCATGTGCTTACCTCTGTAGTGTCTATGTATTTAAAACTTTTCTTATCTGTAATATTTTTTGTTCTTTTAATTATAGAATCCGATAGATACAAACTTGATTACTTTTACGATATCGCTTGTCGGGCTGCGAATTACTTTTCTTCAATATTACACGACCCACTACGGAGACGTGTCACAGGTGTGAGTTGACAATGTCTTAGCATTGCTATTAATGTTCACGTACACCATCTGTGGTGAGGTTTACTAGGTATTCTATGGAAACAAAAACCACTTTCACTTTACGTTATGCGTATGCGAACGATGTAAGCAACAGGAAGGCACATGTCACAACGCCAAACTGATAATAAATATTTAAGAACCGGTTTCTATTAGATTAAAGAAAGTAGAATTAATAATCACAACAGTAATGGCTGAAAACTATTACTTAGGGTAACAGACGTAGATAAGAACATAATTGACATAAACGTTAATTTTTTTTAAAAACAATTACGACGGCCCTTCTCTTTTATTCCCGTTTTTAAGGGAATACATGGATTAGATGAAAATTACATAAATACCAAATAAACAACTTCCATGTCTGTCCATACCTCATAACGTTCATAGATTGGAAATGTACTAAATATCTTGAACACCTAACCAAATCTATAATTATACAAACGTCTAGACACTAGACACTATAAAAACTGGAGTAGTACCACAGTAAGAAAACATGTCGATTACATGCAATTGGCAATCTATAATCTATTACTAGGAATTATAACTTTCTATCAATATAAGGATATTGATGGTAGGCCACTATGTAGAATGAAGTAGGCTAAAACGTTATCTTTTTATCATAGATAAAAAATATGGGCCGATATACTCTATGGGTACCACAGTCATGAAAGAGCGTAACTTTTATGAATGCGAAATAAATATATTCTTCGAAACCAATTATAATGATATAATCTTAATTATCTAAGTGAAGTACGTTCTATTTAAATTTAAAATTAAAAAAATTACTCTTTGAATTAGTTTTTATCTCTTACGAGAGCAGATATCTGCTTTCAGGTAAATGATTATTATTAATTATATATTTGCTTTTATATATTATTATTATAATAAAGTATTAAATAATTACATACCCGAATACATATACGTAATTTCTGTTCGTGTCACAGACAATCACTGACCCCTACAAAGACAAGACAAAAGAAAAGAAAAATGTTATAAAATCGATCTTATTACACTAAGATGTAATTGTCACTCTACGGTAAAGTAATGTTATTTTATTTAAAGAGAACACAGCACCTAAGGTAGCAATGGGCGACTGAACATGGTGAGATGGAGCTTCCCACGGCAACAATAGCCAACCAATTACGGTATCTGACCGCTGCACGCCATCTTTCAGTTTTATAACATAGTAATTTTACGCCTTTTGAATTTTATCAGATTGAATTCGGGTTCAAGAGTTCAAAACGTATCTGATTCTTGTGTGAAGCTATTATATAAAGCAATCTTTTATATAAAATATCTCTGCACATAGACACAAACAAACATTACGATCAAACCTAACTAATAAGTAATTTAAATGTTACCTTATTGACTAAAACATATATTTAATATAAGTGTCAACAAAAAACTAAACAACGCAATACAATACAGTTATTGCTTTGTGTACTATTTTAAAGCTATTTATTGAAAGGAAATTAAAAAAAAACACCTTAATTTACAAAGTACTTGTAACACGTATCCAATTTCAGATAGGTACCGAAATATAACATTTAACTGGCAGACATCCGTTGCTATGTGGAAGCATTAAAAATATACGTTAAACATAACTCATGGCATGTGCCAAATAAACACTTGAACAAGCAGAATATTATTTATATTATATGCTATTTATTGACGTTAGTATATAAAACATTTGTGCAAATATATGCATATGTGCGACATTTTGCTTAAACCTTGAAAAGCACAACGTAAGCAAAAGTAAACATTTTATATATAGAGTTTTTGCACTAATTTATTGAAATATTCTAATGTTTAAAGAACTTTATTCCTCATTATAAAAAAATATATTTTATTAACATGAGAAACTTAATATTAATTTGTATATATACGAGCGAGATACACGTCGCCATAAGTCGTCTTAATTTTAGTCAACTGTGTTCATTATAACATGCATCTTTACTGCCTTTTTGAATTTGTAAAACGCTCCAATATTACGAATTTGAGATGGTAATTTATTAAGTAATAAATAAAAATTAAATAAATAAATATTCTCTTTAATGTAACCGTCTTAATACTCAAAAATCCATGTAAACGAATGGAATATCGTTTACAATATAACAATATCTGTAAATCCAATCTCACGTTCGGAAGACCATTGTACTATGCGCTACATTTTAATTAACTAAAGAATTAACATTTCGTGGGGCTTACGAATACAATGGATCATAAACCATGCCGTATTGGACAAAAACTGTTAGAATACTTGTTTTAATATACCCATTACGTACTTTGTACCAACATAACGCTAAATAGCTTTGAAATAATGGATTTGATAGTTTATGATAATATAAAATTACCCAGCAACATTTGTAAGCTGAGAAATTTCTCTTAATTGTAGATTAAATGTCTTAAAATTTATTGCGTACAAAACAAACAAATGAAAAAAACTATAAGTAAGCAGTACAGCCATAATACACCTCAGAATATCAGGCTAGTCAAACAAAACCTGGCGTGTGGTGGTCCGGTGGGGTGTGTTGGTCCAACGTCATATTCGATTGGCAAATGAGAAATGGGTGCCATATTTCTTTTCAGTTTCAAGTTATATTTCAAAATTTCCTCAGTTTCCCTTGTTTCCCGGAGGATTTTAGTTAGCCCTTCAGAGGGCTTCAATCATCTTCTGAATATCACCGTATGGGTAAGATTCACAGTCTAAACCGACGCATCCTTATGTCAAATCTCTATTACCCTATCAACATCAGTTAAGCACTTGCAAAGTTTATCGCTAGTTCCACGACTTTGGAGTCAACGTCAATGTTCATGGTGAACGATTTGGCTTAACTTTATCTCTCCATTGATCTATTGACGTGTGACGTCAGCGTTTTTACGTATATAGACGATTAGAATTAATTACATACGTCAGCCGGTAGTTAATATTTGTCGTTAGTATTAAGTTTATATCGTGTGTAGGTTGATAATGATTCGACAAATAATATTTAAAAATAATAGGCAGTCTGTATTTGTGCAAATGCGACAAAATAAATAATGATAGCAGTCTGTTACGGCATAAAAATCTCATTCTGTCAACGCCATATCGGAAGAGATTACATCGTCTATGCTAATTTATTCTATTTTCACTTCGCACGTATGGATGCAGACAAACAAAGGTCAATGCAATCTATGTATGAATACTAAATCTGATTTTTCTTTTAAAGATTAAAAAAAGGGATTAAAATTTTAGAAATGGAATACGTTCTAACTACTCCTTCCTCCTCTTAGCTTTACGCCCCCGTAAACCAAACATTTTAGAACGTGCACTATTTTAAGGATTATACCAAGTAGAATAAAACCTTCTTGTGGTCATAGTATTTACGGCATAGACAACATTCTACTTTGTATAGAGTAAGCTAATCTATTAGCCCTTTTCGTTTCATGGAAAAGCTAATTAGGGACACGCTAAGCAATAAATCGCCCACACGCATTGCCTTATCACGACACTCTTGTGTGCTTGGTAAACACTTAGAGCTTTCTATTTGATTGTATTTAGTGCGATGCGGATTTAACCGCTTAATTCTAACCAATGTTTATTGTATGGTGCCATATATTATAATAATCTATATGACTTTAGTTACTGATAATGAATTTAAGGGTTATATAATATATCCCCTTTATCTTTTCGGCTAAATGTTATAACAACAAAAAGACAATTCTGCGCACATAACAATATTTTTAAATTTAATTCTCAATATTTATTTATATATTTTTAGTTTTAATGACTGTTAACACGAATCTGTTGCTCACAGTTTTAAAATTATTTTAATAAACATTTCATTTGTATTATTTGTTTCTCATTTACGATCTCTTCAAATGTATGGCAGATACGATCAAAACGTGAGATAATAAAAGAAAACTTTGTATGTTTCGCTTATTGTATATAATTTGTTGTGTATGACCTCATATTATATAACTTTAACACTATTATTATAACTAAAAGTCTCATCCCTGATGTCGCAGGTTTGAACCCTTCTAAATGTACTTTTCTTTCTATGTGCGTTTTAACACTTGCTCCTACGGTGAAGAAAATCATCAAGAAGCATGCCTTAGATGACATTGTTGACAATTGTTGAGTGGATCACCTACTTGCTATTGGATAGAACTAATGAGCACGAAACACATACAGAAATCTGAAGCCCAGACTTGAAACATCAATGGTACTTTTATAACGAAGAATTCTAAAGTAAAATTACATTACCTGCTGAAAGGCCAATTAAACTATATATATATAATACCCCTTTTGTGTTTCTAAATGCCTACAATCTGTTTCGATATCATTTATCTAAACGCCGGTTAACATTATTATACGAAAACAAATCTATATCGTCTACTTCATGTTATAAAAAATACTTTGCAAGACTGCTAAGTTATTTAAAAGCAAATTTAATAGGCAATTCGCGTGTCTACTCCGATTATGCTTAGCAACTGAAGTAATGACAAATCGTTTATCGAAACATAAACAAAATTTAAGGGCAAATTATCACGATAAATATACATAGATTTCCAAATTAAAATAATCTAAATATAAAAAAAATCGATAAATAAATGATTCCTTCTTGCATTGATATTTTTATTAAGGAATTGTAAAAGTAATTGTCAAAATTTCATTGGATCTAATCTCTAAGGAAATAAAACCGCAATCAAATGTATGCGGTACTTGATTCCTTTAAAAGTCTTAAAGATAAACTATTTATGCATAAATTGACTATTTTTTTAACTTACAACTAATGCACATAGTTTCGGAATGTTATTTACTATCGAAAAATTATTCTTAAAAAAATTTAAAAATAAATCGAAAACTTATTTATAAAGTCTTATCTAGTACATTAACCGCACCTACTAAAAACGAGCTTACGTTGCGAAAAGTAAAAAAGACTAAATAATTATAATATTAAAAAAAATACATGTTTAAGTTATTTTCGTCACTGTAAAATCACAATTATAGTTGCTTAAATAATAATAAAATAAATTTTCAGTACACAGTGAATTTCAAACGTATCAGAGTAATAATGACAATGATATAAAAACTGTACAAACGTGATATTATGTATTGAGCTTAAATTTCCGAATAGGAATTTTTCAAAGAACTTTACCTTAGTTCCGAATAAATTGTATGTATTACTTATATGGTTGCATTGAAACAATTGAACGTTAAGTTACAATTGCTTCAATATAGTGATACAATAATTAAAATTCCCTAGTACGAGTTGAATAATCATATCAAAATTCATTTAATATGAAAATAAAATTGGAAGGTCTAAATTTACATTTACCAACAGCTCCTAAAACAAAGGCATAAGAGTGGGCTAAGAATAACAGGTAAGGAATCCGCTACTCGTTAACCGCGTAAAAATAATGAATTACAATATTACCAAATTAGACTCCTTAGTGAGACGATTTAAATTATATGTATTCAGATGAAGTAAGAGAAAGACTGTCGACGCCGATAAGCAATGATTCGGAAACAATAACATCGAATACGACCGGAATTATTTTATGGCGACCATAACTTTTATGATTATAACATGATAAAATATTATTTCATTTGCTTCTTTGTTTAAAAATTTTGTGCTGAGAGTAGAAATAAAATACGATTCAGATATAATTTCGCAGACACATTTTTTAAATAATTAATCTATGTCAAATGTAAAAATTAAAGTACTCCTAGAAATCAAGAGCGCACCTGTTTTCCAAGCAGAAGAAACTTCTGAGGGTTCAGCTCTTGAAGCCTCTGGCAGAGCTGAACGGCACTGGTAGCTAGACGAGCCATTGTACAAAATCCAAAACACACTTCACTCAAACTTCGTTTAAATCCAGTTAAAAACACATCACGATAAAGACGTTTTTTAAATATTATTCACATTGTATGTAAAGATCATACGTGCACTTCCTTCGCTGGCCAGTGACGGACTGAATCAAGCGAATTTAGTTTTCCACTTGCCGTTTCTCGTATCATCTTAACAAACATGTAGACGTGTGCTATCATAATTACATCGATATACTGTAACCACTTCCATTCCGAATGTTTAGATAATCAATATATCTTTAAATAACTTACACTTCGTGCTCTTGATATCAGTGGATGTTTAGCAATTTTATTGAAACTGCCATAAAAAATCCTCTGCAAAATAGTGAAGATTTGTACATTGAAATATTTTAAATTGTAAGAAGACGGTTATCAAAGGGCTGGACATGTCGAATAAAAAAAATCTCCAAATGCCATTGGGAAACTTTCTAGACCGTATAATGAGGCCAATGCATGCAATGCAATCTAGGATAACCTTTTATGTTTGGTGACTGAATTGGTTCCAATATGGAGTACAATGGAACCGAAACTGTGACGCATTTTCGGATTATTCAAACTGATATCGATCTTATAGACAATGCAATCACCATAATAGTAATACAATCAGTTTGGAAAATGATTGATACATATTTTCAATAGACAAGTCTTGAAAGTCAGTAACGATTCTTGCAATGTCTAGATAATCCTATATTATCATCACCATCATCGACGTTGCGAATCGCAATAACCGCTTATATATAAGAGAGTTGGGTTAAATACGGTCTAATAGTATACGGCGGAAGATTGACCCACTAAAGGTTTGTAGACGATCTAATTTTATTTGCCTCAACACACGGTGAGTTGGAGAAGATAGTCACAGAATAGGAAAGCAAGATATTCGGTGTTAAAATGAATACCAAAAGCTTGACAAAAACCTTCATAAGAAATGTAAAGAAACGATGGTGTCTCAAAGTACAAATTCTGACAGGAGGACGCTTAATGAGTTTTCCGAATACCTATATCGCTTTCAAAAGATCTGCCGCATGTGTGACTCCGAAGTCCAAAGAAACGTATTACACCATACTCTGGAATGTTCGGTGTTCACAGCTACTAGATGCGTCCACGAGAAACAAATCAAAACAATGATAACTCTGTAGCAGTTTCCTGCAAAGAAACTGTTAAGGTAAAGTAATAATATTTAAACGTAAATTAAATTATTTTATTGCTATACTGCGGTATAGCAAAAATTCAACCGTCAAATTTTGTATTCTTTAAAATATCTCGTATCTCTGTTAAACGGTAAATAAAGATAAAATATTTAAGATAATAATTAATATGTTACAATTAAATGACCACATATAATCCGATAGTACGTAATTGATAAGCCCGCACATAGTAGCTCAAATGACAACGTTTATATAATTGAAAAACCGGTATGGTAAGGGCTAGGCTTTAGTGATACCGTCGAGTATATAATTGTTTTAGTCGGAGCTTAAATCCCTTCGTAAAAAAATCAATGTAATTGCAGTGCACTCTTTAAAGTGTCTCTCTTTTCATCGATGTGTATACACTATTTGACAAAAAGAGATACAAGGGTCAGTAATTAAACACTAAAAATACACTACATAATTGTTCGACTGTTGTCTTTTTTAAAACAAAATGGCTTTCCTTTTTGATTTTCTAAACAGAAGTACTGTGGTAAATTGTAATCTTTTTAATAACTAAATTTCTGTTGCCACCAGGTTGTATGTTCAGTAACGACCCTTGACATCAGCCATTCGGTGCCCGTTTTGTTAAATTATTTGATGTAGTCATTTATTATTAGGATCAATTTAAAAAATGATCAAAATCGCTTAGCTTATTAACAAAAGCATACACTACGACAAAATAAACATTAACATTATATGAGATATTAATGTGTAATAAATTACATAACTCATTACAATTGTTGTAACAAGTTATTACTACTTATTGATATTGATATACGAGTATATTAGCACATATCTATTAAATTACTTTATATGTTAACTAATTGATTGTTAATTTCATATTTGTGATGAACTTGTACAAGGCCGATGTTTTAAATTTTCATCATTTCAATGTTACTGTGTGAAATTGTCCAAACTAAAGGCTACCTTTTCTGCAGATGACAAAATGGCATGGAAGTATGTTTCTATAAGTTTTAACACAAATAATTTTTATTATTTAACCTGTGTCCTTGGCTACTTTAGGTTAAGAGTTTATTTAAATTAATTGCGTTAAAAGAAATAAAGGCTACTTTTCATTCCTTAGGTGAAACATAAAAAAATAGCTTTTAAATGATTCTTTTAGAAAACACATCTTCTAATCTCGACACAAAAGAGGTTCTATTATATTTATCTTGTGTCTTTGGTATTGACCGAGGTATTAACTTATAATTCTTGATTCGATTTGAAGAAGCGTTCTGAAAACATAGTATAGATTGATGAGAATATTTTTTTTATTTGTTTTTAAATTTATCAATGAACTCCTTGGGTGACATCTAATAGAATTGCGATTATAATTGGTAATCTATCCTATATCTGAGATATGAACAAAAGAAGTTTAAAATTTAAGATATAAATATCTACAGGAACAAATCGGGAAAAGATTGTGTTAAATCCAGCCGATCTCCGGTCGAACATCGTGATAAATTAGGATGTCCTCGAGAATTAAACTAAATTTCTCGTCACGATTTAAGATGAAGATCCACTTAGCACTTTAAAGGTGAGAATACACAATTAGACCAGTCATTACGTACATTCAAAAAAGAAAATGAATTTGCGCTTCTAATTTTTTAATATGTTGTAGGGGATACCTAGAAAAGCTTAACTTGAGATTGTCGACCAAGCTTTCCTAGGAGCTTTCGCCGCCATCTTGGAAAACGCTTAAAATTTGTTTTTCGGCAATAACTCGGCTATCCGATTAGATTCGAAAATTTTTGTAGGACACTTTTTGTAGCTTTCTTTGTGCTCTGCAATAACGCCCAAACCATTTTTAGCGTATCATGCATCGTTATCGAGATATCGATCGATAAAGTCAAAAATTTAGGACACAATTTTTGTTTTTTGCTTTTTTTTTCTTTGGGTCTTAATAAATATGAAAAATTGTGGAATTCAAACTTGTAGAGCATATTCAGACCTACAATTTCCTTCTTGGATTTTTTTATGTTGGACAAAAAATACGATCTTCAGCGCGCCGCAAAGTCGGTGAATCCACACTCAGCGTCGACCGAGCTGCTCGCTCGGTTGTGTCTGGATGTCGAATCGAATGATGGGAAATTGTTCAGGAACTTGATGGGATAAAAAATAAGTACATAGAGCAACAAATTAAGGATCACACAATAGTAATTTATTAAACAAATAATTTGTTTGTGCAGTAAAAAAAAATATTTTTTTACAATATCTACAAAATAAACAAAACAAAATAAACGGAAAGAAAAATATTTTTTTCTGCACTCGAGACACGAACGATGGACTTTTTTCATGTCTTTTTTCGCTTGGACCATCCAAGGCTGAAGATCTTCGTCCTCCGTAAACTCTTCGAGTTGTTGTGTCTGTTGAAACGTTGGAAATGGTGCTGATTCGATGAGAGCATCGTCATCATCATCGTTACAGACATCGTCGTCGTCGTCAAGCAAAATGTCGACTCTGGCGACGTTTCTGCATGTTTGCCCACTGCAGTGCATACAAATAACGGAGCAACTGATTCCCGCTTTTCTGCACCCACAGGCGGCCTCACAATTTCCTTTACACTTACAGGAAATGAGCTTTAATAGTTCAGGCGGAGCGGGTTCGGCGGTGCTGGTGATTGGTTCGAGCCCTCGATTGGTCTGACGCCAACCCCATCCTTGTGGATCCTTGAAAAACCCGAGCCAGGTTTGAACTTGGAGATACGTCCGGAAAATATGTTGACGCACAGCGCTTTTGGTAGGCGGGAGTAATGAGAGGTGATTTACTTTATTCGCTGTCATTGACAAACGACGCGAGTCTTTCGTTCGCATAATTCTTATAACACGCCCTTGTTATGAGGCAGTGACAAAACTTGTTTTTAAACTAACAAAAACTTTATTTAAAATTATGCTTACAAAACTAGAGTTAGAGTGAGAATATGGAATGGAAGTGTCTTTCAAAGGATCGGGGCTTGATACTTAAAGGTTTTGGTCTTGTCGTTTAAGAGTAGGGATACATAAAGTGGAACACGTAATTAATCTTAATTTATCGTAAACAGATGGTTAAAAGAAATTGTAACTTGATACTTAAAGGTTTGGGTATTGTCATTTTAGAATAGGGACACATTAAATGGAACAACTAATAAATCTTAACTTATCGTAAACAGATGTTTAAAAGAAATAGTAACTTGTCGTTTAAGAATAGGGATACATTAAGTCGAACAAACTAATTAATCTTAACTTATATCGTAGACATATGTTTAAAAGAAATAGTAATTAGTTAAATAGAAATATTTATAATATAGTGGGGACTACATAACACCTCCCCCCTTAAAATAAAGGTTGCGCCTGTTGGCGTGAACTTTTTGAGGAATTTTGTAGGGTGTTTTCTTCTTCGTCGTTCGAGCTGATGGAAGCCGTCGTCGTCGTCGTCGTATTGAATGCAGGCATCGGGATTTCAATTTGTTGTCGTCTTCGGGATTGGTCGAAACAATTATTAAATATTTGAATGCATCCTTGTTTGTGAGAGTTTCTTCTTGGGTAAAAGTATTTGAAGAGGTTGCAAACATTGCAAAAATTGTAAAGAGTATAAATAAGAAGGATTGAGCCAGGTGATAAACTCATTTGAGTGAAATTATATGGGTGTTCTTGAATGATATTTTTTTTCTTGATTTAATATTTTAGAGTGATGTTTGATCTCGTCTTTAATAGTATTGAGCGAGTCTAAAGAAACATCGTTGATTTGAATAGGTATGAGTTCTGGATTATACCAATCTGCGATGCAGGTATTTTCCACGTCGACAGTAACAATGGGGTGACTTATGTTCTTCGATTTCGAGTCTTCAGCGATGAGTGTAACCTTTGGTGTATAAAGTTTGCATTCAGGTTGTAGCAGAATTATTCCGTGTCCAAATATTTCACCATGTGTGGTTTTTCTGTTGCATTCTATAGCATATGTAATTTTCTTCGAAAGTATGAAAATCCATTTGTTATTTTTCAATTAATGAAATGTGTTGAAGTACGCGGAGAATGTGGATACCGCGCAATTTTGAGGTATGGCTTTAGAATTCGTCAGCAAGATGGAGACTTCACAGATAGGTCGTGCGTTAGAGTTGTAGACTGTGACCTTACTGCATACATGAAGGTTTGAAGAGTGTTCTTTACACTTGTCCACGGAGTTCGTCGTCAGGTAGCGTTGACTGTTTTTGCTCATGGCAAGATACATGTGCTCAGGTAGGATTGTGGAATATAAGGAGTATGTATAGTAGGAATTGAAATTAAATGGTATAAGGTAAATATGTCATTTTTGACTTAAGGAAAATTTAATATATATATATTTATAATTTCGTTCATTTAAATGTATGATGTAATTGTAGCAGAGTTTAGAATTTTATTGATGTTTTGAAAAGTCACGGTTACTACTAGGTTACCTGATGTTCTAGCTGACTTGATGCTAATGATTCTTTGTAAAGACTTACTAAAGATAAGACCGAAGGATGAAATGTTCCCGATTTAATTAAAAATAAAATGCTTCCAACAATATCATCGATTTGTTTTTCTAAGAGAAATACATTCATTTTAGTATTCGGCATCTTTTACGTCTGGTGACACCACCTTAAATATGGAAATAACTACTTTGCAAAATCTGATATAGAAAATATTCAATAACAGGGCTACGACTTCTTTAGAATTAAAATTAAACCTATTTGTCTTATCCCTTTATAATTATATAAATTTTGTATAATATAATGTAAAATATATATTTTTTTATTATGGGACATATATGATAAAACTAAAATAAGGATTATTCATTAGTGTATAAAACGAATATATATATAATTAGGATGAGTATTCTCCTCTGTGTCGTATATAAAAATGAGAAATGCCATAGCAATTGGTTAAAATTGGTTTGTAAAATATAATAAAAATAAATGTAATAATGGTAATTATTCTAAATAATTCATGATTCATGCAACGGTCTTAAACGATTTGCATGCACTATTTGGTTCCTTCCATTCTTTCTGATAATGTAGTTTTCATTGAATCCTATTCTGACAATAAGATACGGACCTTCCCATTTCGAATCTAAGTTATTAGGGTTAGGCACTTTGAGCATTACATAATCGCCAACGTTATATTTAGCGATGTTTCTAATATTTTTATCATAACGTTCTTTAGCTTTTTCCTTCATAGCCTGTAAGTTACGTAAAGCAACGTCACGAGAAACTTTGAGTCGTTCATTAAGGTCATGTAAATAATCACAGGTTGTGTATTCGTTCAATTCTTTTAGAGAGTAAAGTGATCGAGGTTTATACCCAAAAAGTAATTCGTGAGGTGTGAAGCCTAATGATTGATTGACTGCTGTGTTATGACATATAACTGCGAAAGGAATTATTTGATCCCAATTGCAATTATTTCTCTTATGGTACAATCGTATATGATCTCTAAGAGTAGCATGGAAACGTTCTATAGAGCCATTACTTTGAGGGTGATAAGCTGTACTTAGTGTATGATTTGAACCTAACAATTTCATTAATTGTTTTATGATGCTATTAACGAATTCTGTTCCCTGATCTGAGTGGAATCGTTTGGGAACACCATAATGTTGACAGAAAATTAAAAGAGTCTTTGCTACGGTAATGGCTTGTTTATCTACAATAGGGTAAGCTTGTACAAACCTTGTCAAATCGTCTTGTAAAGTTAAGATGTACTTATTATTATCACGAGTAACTTCCGAATAAGAAACTAGGTCAATAGAGACACGTTCAAAAGGTTCTGTGGACGATGAAGTTATTATCATTGGAGCTTTATAAGTTTTTCTTTGTATCTTACTCCGTTGGCAAATTTGACATTTGTCAATATAATTTTTAATAGTGTCGGTCATACCTTTCCAAAAATACTCTGATCTTATTTTTCGTGTGGTTTCGACTATACCACGGTGACCAGATAAAGGGTCATTATGAAAAGATTTTAAAATAGAAGGAATATCTTCGGGATTTGGAGTCTTCACTTTATTTTCACAGATAGTAATCTTACAATTATAAATGTCTGCTAAATAAGATGTAATATGTAGTTGTTCATTGCCTTTTAATTTACAAGTTGTGTCATCTTTTAAGTCAGGTACGTAAAGTGATTTCAAATCGTTATTCTGTAAACAGCTAAGAAGTGACTTAAAATAACTTTCAGAATCCCAAGGGTCGAAATATAAGGGTCGAGAATAGTTAAAGTAGATGTTTTGTTTTTTTTTCGAAATCAATAAGTCAGTTTCGTACAGTGATTTAGACTTTTTTAAAAGTGGTTCCACTTGAGAACACATTGAAATAGCTTCGTTGAAAAGGTTGTTTTTATCGAAAATGTCACAAGAAATAGGAATAAATATGTCTTTATGTCGTTCGTCTAACAGCTTATCTGGTGAAATATGTAGATTTTGAGTGTCGAAACTATAATCTGAAGTTTCTGTAAAGTGTTGATAGGTTAATTGTAAATAGTCGTCGTGAGAATCGATTTCGTTCTTATCAGTACTTTTGTCACAAGTTAAGTCGATAGTATTTGTGTTAAGAATTGGGGGCCTAGAGAGTGCGTCGGCATTGGTATTATTTTTACCAGCTTTGTAAATAACTTCGTATTCGTATTCTTCGAGCTTGAGACGCCAGCGAACGAGACGACTACCTGGGTCTTTTATAGAGAAAAGCCATGTTAATGGTTTATGATCGGTAACGATCTTGAATTTTCTACCAAATAAATAGGGACGAAAATGCTTAACAGCCCAAACTATGGCTAATAATTCGCGTTCAATTGTGGAATAATTTGATTCTGCTTTGTTAAGAGTACGTGATGCATACGCAATAGGTAAATCCTTACCTATTTGCCCTTGCGATAAAACAGCGCCAATCGCATGAAGTGAGGCGTCTGTTGTTAAATTAAATTCTTTTGTAAAATCGGGATATTGTAATATAGGAGGATTGGTAAGGAGACGTTTGCATTCTTTAAAGGCTAATTGTTGAGTTTCACCCCAAACAAAAGGAACATCTTTCTTAAGGAGACTAGTTAAAGGTTTTGTTAAACTACTAAAATTAGAAATGAAACGGCGATAATAGCCGGTTAGGCCAAGGAAAGACTTGATGTCTTTGCATGATTTAGGAACTGGAAAATTATCGACTGCGTGAACTTTATCGGGATTAGGTTTTACACCTTCGCTAGAAATTATATGACCTAAATAGGCTACTTCTTTCCTAAGGAATTCGCACTTATCTGGTTGGACTTTTAAACCACTTTTCCTAAGTCGATTGAAGACCTCGGATAACTTTTGTTCGTGTTCTTGCAAACTAGAAGCAAAGACTATCAAGTCATCGAGGTAGATAAAGCAACGTTCACCCTGTAGTCCATAGAGTACGCTATCCATAGCACGTTGAAAAGTGGCTGGAGCATTCTTTAATCCAAATGGCATCCTTAAAAATTCATAATGTCCATACGGCGTATTAAAGGCAGTCTTAGGAATATCGTTTGACTCGAGTTCAACTTGGTGAAATCCAGAAGCGAGGTCTAAAGTAGTGAAATAGACAGAATGTCCTAACTTGTCCAGTATATCTGTTATGTTAGGTAAAGGATAACTATCACCTATGGTTATATCATTCAGTTTACGATAGTCGATTACGACACGCCATTTTTGTTTGCCAGAGGCGTCTACCTTTTTAGGGACTACCCAAATAGGACTACTCCATGGTGAAGTACTCGGACGTATTATATTTTCGTTTAACATTTTATCGACCTGGGCTTTCACCTCTTGTTGGTGTATATGTGGAAACCTATATGTTTTTGTACTAATTGGAATATTGGATTTCGTAGGAATTGTATGCTTAGTATGGTTTGTAAATGTCAGTTTGTCACCTTCTGTATAAAATATGTCAGCATATTCAATTATGAGTTTATGTAGGGAGTTCGATTCTTCTTTGTTTAAATGGTCGCCTCTAATGAGGGACCAAACCTTGCTCTGACGATCTGTTTGGGAAATAAGATTAAAATTATTTATCTCATTTTGAGTTTGCTTATTAGAATATTTGTCCAATTCGAAAACAGCAACAGAAATGGAAGGGGTACTAATTATCTTATCTTGTTGGTCTAAATTAATGCAAGTTATAAGAAAAGAGTTGTTTGTAACGGTCACTAATGAGCGTGGAATAATAATGCCATTATCTAATGATTGTTTTTCAACGATTGCTTCGCCCGATTTAATAGAATTTGTCATACACCTTATTACTGTTTCCGATCGTTTGTTAATACTTTGTTTTTCGAGAGATACAGTATTGTTCTGTGAGTTTAAATATTGAGGTTTTTCATGTAAATAAAATAAGTCATAACTTTTGACACCTATTTTTAAGATTTTCGATTGTACTTCAATTTTACAGTCATATTCAGTCATAAAGTCATTACCTAAAATACCGTCAGCTTTTATGTTAAGGTTTGCGATATGAAATTTATGTCTAGGTAAATCGTCAAGGGAAATATTTGCTGTTCCTAAGGTCAGCATCTGAGATTGAGAACTGGAAATGCCTTGAATAGAGACTATATTCAATTCGTTAACGCAAGCGGAACCTATTTTATCTTTACGTATAACAGATATACCGGCACCGGTATCAATTAAAAGAGTCACTGGTTTATTATCTATGTGGAATGTAGCATGTAACAGATTTTCAGGAGGTACATCATTTAAAGCGGAAATAGAAAATGATTCAATATTCATATTGTTCGATTTCGACTTACGTTTATTTTTCTTATAGTGGTATTTTGAATGCGATTTAGTAGTTTGAGATACAGCGGGCTTATAAGATTCAGTGATATTTTGAGATACAGTGGGGTTAGAAGATGTGATGAGATGCTTAGATTCAGAGGGTTTTGCAGATACATCGTTCTTATTAGATATAGTAGATTCAGTGGGATTCAAAGATACAGTGGACTCATAAGAAATGGTAGAGTTTGTATTACAACCTAAGGTTTGGGACTGGCTACCCTGTTTGTAGGTCTGTATAAAGCTAGCTTCAAAGTCAGTCTGGGTGCCAGCTTCTTTGCATTGCCTCCGATAGGCTGGTTTACTATGCAAGGATGTAGGCACAGTGCTTTGTAACACTCGACTTGAATTTTGAATTTGTGGCGGCATTGAATAGTCTAATGGGTTCATTGAGTAAGAGCTGGAAGCGATTTCCAACGAGTCGCTCATTTCGTTGGTCGCTTCTAAGTTTAAATGGCGGATTGGTGCAGGGAGAGCGCGCTGTTTATTTTTTTCGTTATATGCCCTCTTGCGACATTTGTTTATTGAGTGCCCAATATTTTTGCAATACGCACATGTTTTTGGAGAAAATCTAGGGTTAGGAGGCTTAAATGGAATATTTGGGTTTCGAATACCTAGGTAATTATTTTGATATGCGCTACTACTTATTGCTGGCCTAGGGGTTGGAGCTGGCCTAAATAAAGATTGCCTAGCTTTGTTCATAGCCCTAATTTGATCTTCCTGCATTGCGAAACGACCTGCTTCTCTTAAAGTATTAAAACCCTTTGTTCTAAGCATTATACCCATGTCTGTAGAGAGACTGTTGAGAAATATGCTTAAGGCGGTTTCCTCGGTAGTCGCTACACGTCCGTCTAATGTCGAATCACTAATTTCTGAATGTAGTTTCTCTAAGATTTTGCAACGACAAAGATCTACTCTATGATAAAATTGCGTTAAAGACTCATCGGGTCTCTGAAAAATTGATTGCAGTTCTAAATTTAAATGTTGAATTGTCTTAGTATTCGCGAATCTTTCAATAAGAAATCTCTTTAGTTCATCCCACGTTTCGTACGTTTTATACCGAACTTCTGAGGCCGCGATGCCTATAATATTATTAAGAGCACAAGTTAACAAAGTCTCCCTTTCGGACGGAGATGACAATTTAAATACAGTATCACAGGACCGAATGTAGCCGTATATTTCGTCATGATTGTTTGTGTCGAATAAAGGAATTAGATTGATAAGTGTTGTAATATTTACTGGTGATGCCTTCATTATATTTTCGGTCTTTAATGAAATGTTAATGATTAAAAATGTAGAATGCGTGTGTAGTTAGATATGAATAATGTAATTAAATTATATATAAAATATAGTAATATAGGATTGAATATATAAAACACAAAATATAGAAAAATAGGAAAAAGAATGAGCCACAAGTAAAATGCCACTTACCACAGTAACACGAACCACAATAGCATAGTATCGGCGAAAACTATTAAAAGCCTAAGGCTACCGTACTAGGCGATGCTTGTCCTTTGTACGTTTTTTTTTCGTCTTGCTACACAAGTAGATCCTACCGACTGCGCCAAATTTGTTATGAGGCAGTGACAAAACTTGTTTTTAAACTAACAAAAACTTTATTTAAAATTATGCTTACAAAACTAGAGTTAGAGTGAGAATATGGAATGGAAGTGTCTTTCAAAGGATCGGGGCTTGATACTTAAAGGTTTTGGTCTTGTCGTTTAAGAGTAGGGATACATTAAGTGGAACACGTAATTAATCTTAATTTATCGTAAACAGATGGTTAAAAGAAATTGTAACTTGATACTTAAAGGTTTGGGTATTGTCATTTTAGAATAGGGACACATTAAATGGAACAACTAATAAATCTTAACTTATCGTAAACAGATGTTTAAAAGAAATAGTAACTTGTCGTTTAAGAATAGGGATACATTAAGTCGAACAAACTAATTAATCTTAACTTATATCGTAGACATATGTTTAAAAGAAATAGTAATTAGTTAAATAGAAATATTTATAATATAGTGGGGACTACATAACACCCTATGCACACTACAGATTCGACACTTTCTAGCATGCGTTGATGGTCCACATGTCCTCTTTTCTCACTCACCGTCAAGAGGGTTCGAACAGCTCTTTTTTTAGCAACATAAATGTCGTCGATTAACGCTTTTTTACAAATAAAACAGTCTCCCATGGTCACAAAATTGTTCAAACACGTGTGCTTACTTCGAAAGGCTCGAGGCAACTAAGTACTAACCGAGATGCTACGAAAAGAAGAACACGTTTCAACACGTAGACCCAAACAAAAGGGTCCCTTTATACCTGACCCCTCCAACTCCAACGGACGCTCTATGCGGGCACTCCGTTATAACGAGTGTACAGCCAACTAGATATCGAAATTTTTGCCTAGAATATCGGAACCCTCGATTTACACTACGCACAGCAAAAACTCAACACGATACGATATACTAACTTGAGCGCGCTCGACGCTGAGCGTGGATTCACCGACTTTGCGGCGCGCTGGAGATCGTAATTTTTGTCCAACATAAAAAAATCCAAGAAGGAAATTGTAGGTCTGAATATGCTCTACAAGTTTGAATTCCACAATTTTTCATATTTATTAAGACCCAAAGAAAAAAAAAGTAAAAAACAAAAATTGTGTCCTAAATTTTTGACTTTATCGATCGATATCTCGATAACGATGCATGATACGCTTAAAATGGTTCGGGCATTATTGTAGAGCACAAAGAAAGCTACAAAAAGTGTCCTACAAAAATTTTCGAATCTCATCGGATAGCCGAGTTATTGCCGAAAAACAAATTTTAAGCGTTTTCCAAGATGGCGGTGAAAGCTCCTAGGAAAGCTTGGTCGACAATCTCAAGTTAAGCTTTTCTAGGTATCCCCTACAACATATTAAAAAATTAGAAGCGCAAATTCATTTTCTTTTATTTGCCTTTTTTTCGGACGAAATGACTGGACTAAATAGCGGGTTTGCAAAAAAAAACTAGCAGTAACTATATACGAGAAAAGATGGAATCTTGTATTGGATAGTGAGCCCACTAATATTACATCTAAATAGACAGTAATATAAATTGGAAAATACATAATTTTTCATAAACGTAGTCGTATTATGTAAGATATTAATGGTAATAACTTATTACTAATAAATCTACTTAATTCAAGAAGGATCATTAAAGAGAGATAACCACTAACTTAAATGTCAACACACTTGCAAACCTTTATTTAAAAGTGACCTTAGCCCATACAAAAAAAAATTACTTTTTGAACTATGAACGAACTTGTATATTTTTTTTTTATATAGAACAGGGGGCAAACGGGCAGGAGGCTCACCTAATGTTAAGTGATACCGCCGCCCATGGACACTTTCAATGCCAGAGGGCTCGCGAGTGCGTTGCCTTACTTTTTAAATGTAGTTTTGTTTTAAAATATTCTAAATAATCATGTGCACTAAGTATTACGACACTGTTTATTTACTGCCATCAAGTCAATAACCGAACCATCTATTCAGGACACAATTATCCTCGAACTGAAACAATATTTGCAAAACAGTTTATCAAATATGAGACATGACGAACGAACGTACGAATTTTAAGTTAAAAGGTGATATTCAGCTAACTAATACTTTAAGTAAAATGGAAATTCCACTGAAATTCACAACTTATTTATCAATATATAAATTTTTTTACAACTTAACACTAAGTCAGTAGAAAATGTAAGGACTTCAAATAGGCACTAGCGAGAATATGGTCCAAAAAATTGTTACATTTTTCACATATAATCTGTTATCGGAAAATTAGATTTAACGGCTAATAGTAATCCTTTAACAATGATAATGATGACTATGACATAGAGTTTACATGTGAATTTGTAAATCACGACGAGAACATACATTATTTATATATTAACGGAATAATAGGGCGAACCAAGGACATTTGGATAAGAGGAAAAGGAAATAATTTAATATGTATGTGCATTTGTTACATAAACATTGCGTTTTATGGACTATAAATAACTAATGATTATGGATTTTCAATCGAAGTTACTAGCACATGTGCCTTCGACTTGAATTTTTGAAAGAAAAATGAAAGTTTATGTTTTGTATATCCAAATTAAAATTTGTATTTACGGTAAAGTAAAATACGTTTCTTATTTGGAAAATTTTACAAATTTGAAACGTATTTTACTACTGAGATTTCTTATTCTAGTAACAGTCCAACGAAGCAAATATTTTCTAGTGAAGTGCCGTCTAAGGTTTCTATACGTATTGTGTACTGTCCGAAACAATTATTGTGTTGACGGAAATAAATTAACCTTTTTTTTTTATTTATAGAACAGGGGGCAAATGGGCAGGAGGTTTACCTGATGTTAAGTGATACCGCCGCCCATGGAGACTCTCAATGCCAGAGGGCTCGCGAGTACGTTGCCGGCCTTTTAAGAATTGGTACGCTCTTTTCTTAAAGGACCCTAAGTCGAACTGGCTCGGAAATATTTCAGTGGGCAGTCGGTTCCACAAAGTGGTGGTGCGCAGCAAAAATTGCCTTGAAAAACGCGAGTTGTGGAACGGCGGACGTGGAGGTGATACGAAAACCTCATTACTTTGTTTGACAGACTGAGCACTGTACAAAAAAAATCTTAGAACTTAAAAATAATCAGTAAATACAAACATCTACACAATTATCATTTAATTAATTTATAGAATATCTTACTACCCACAACTCAATTATACGTGACACCGAACAGCTAGACGACACTGTTGTTATGTAGTCCCCACTATATTATAAATATTTCTATTTAACTAATTACTATTTCTTTTACACATATGTTTACGATATAAGTTAAGATTAATTAGTTTGTTCGACTTAATGTATCCCTATTCTTAAACGACAAGTTACTATTTCTTTTAAACATATGTTTACGATATAAGTTAAGATTAATTAGTTTGTTCGACTTAATGTATCCCTATTCTTAAACGACAAGTTACTATTTCTTTTAAACATCTGTTTACGATAAGTTAAGATTTATTAGTTGTTCCATTCAATGTGTCCCTATTCTAAAACGACAATACCCAAACCTTTAAGTATCAAGTTACAATTTCTTTTAACCATCTGTTTACGATAAGTTAAGATTAATTACGTGTTCCACTTAATGTATCCCTACTCTTAAACGACAAGACCAAAACCTTTAAGTATCAAGCCCCGATCCTTTGAAAGACACTTCCATTCCATATTCTCACTCTAACTCTAGTTTTGTAAGCATAATTTTAAATAAAGTTTTTGTTAGTTTAAAAACAAGTTTTGTCACTGCCTCATAACAAATTTGGCGCAGTCGGTAGGATCTACTTGTGTGGCAAGACGAAACAAACGTACAAAGGACTAGCATCGCCTAGTACGGTAGCCTTAGGCTTTTAATAGTTTTCGCCGATACTATGCTCTTATGGTTCGTGTTACTGTGGTAAGTGGCATTTTACTTGTGGCTCATTCTTTTTCCTATTTTTCTATATTTTGTGTTTTATATATTCAATCCTATATTACTATATTTTATATATAATTTAATTACATTATTCATATCTAACTACACACGCATTCTACATTTTTAATCATTAACATTTCATTAAAGACCGAAAACATAATGAAGGCATCACCAGTAAATATTACAACACTTATCAATCTAATTCCTGTATTCGACACAAACAATCATGACGAAATATACGGCTACATTCGGTCCTGTGATACTGTATTTAAATTGTCATCTCCGTCCGAAAGGGAGACTTTGTTAACTTGTGCTCTTAATAATATTAAAGGCATCGCGGCCTTCGAAGTTCGGTGTAAAACGTACGAAACGTGGGATGAACTAAAGAGATTTCTTATTGAAAGATTCGCGAATACTAAGACAATTCAACATTTAAATTTAGAATTGCAATCAATTTTTCAGAGACCCGATGAGTCTTTAACGCAATTTTATCATAGAGTAGATCTTTGTCGTTGCAAAATCTTAGAGAAACTACATTCAGAAATTAGTGATTCGACATTAGACGGACGTGTAGCGACTACCGAGGAAACCGCCTTAAGCATATTTCTCAACAGTCTCTCTACAGACATGGGTATAATGCTTAGAACAAAGGGTTTTAATACTTTAAGAGAAGCAGGTCGTTTCGCAATGCAGGAAGATCAAATTAGGGCTATGAACAAAGCTAGGCAATCTTTATTTAGGCCAGTTCCAACCCCTAGGCCAGCAATAAGTAGTAGTGCATATCAAAATAATTACCTAGGTATTCGAAACCCAAATATTCCATTTAAGCCTCCTAACCCTAGATTTTCTCCGAAAACATGTGCGTATTGTAAAAATATTGGGCACTCAATAAACGAATGTCGCAAGAGGGCATACAACGAAAAAAATAAACAGCGCGCTCTCCCTGCACCAATCCGCCATTTAAACTTAGAAGCGACCAACGAAATGAGCGACTCGTTGGAAATCGCTTCCAGCTCTTACTCAACGAACCCAGCTTATTAGACTATTCAATGCCGCCACAAATTCCAAATTCAAGTCGAGTGTTACAAAGCACTGTGCCTACATCCTTGCATAATAAACCAGCCTATCGGAGGCAATGCAAAGAAGCTGGCACACAGACTGACTTTGAAGCTAGCTTTATACAGACCTACAAACAGGGTAGCCAGTCCCAAACCTTAGGCTGTAATACAAACTCTACCATTTCTTATGAGCCCACTGTATCTTTGAATCCCACTGAATCTACTATATCTAATAAGAACGATGTATTTGCAAAACCCTCTGAATCTAAGCATCTCATCACATCTTCTAACCCCACTGTATCTCAAAATATCACTGAATCTTATAAGCCCGCTGTATCTCAAACTACTAAATCGCATTCAAAATACCACTATAAGAAAAATAAACGTAAGTCGAAATCGAACAATAAGAATATTGAATCATTTTCTATTTCCGCTTTAAATGATGTACCTCCTGAAAATCTGCTACATGCTATACTCCACATAAATAATAAACATGTGACTCTTTTAAATAATACCAATGCCGACGCACTCTCTAGGCCCCCAGATCTCAACGCAAATACTATAGACTTATTTTGTGACAAAAGTACTGATAAGAACGAAATCGATTCTCACGACGACTATTTACAATTAACCTACCAACACTTTACAGAAACCTCAGATTATAGTTTCGACACTTCAAATCTACATAATATATCACAAGATAAGCTGTTAGACGAACGACATAAAGACATATTTATTCCTATTTCTTGTGACATTTCCAATAAAAACAACCTTAAATTATTTAATTAAATTTATAATTAAAACAATACTATTTTAAAATTTTCATACGATAAACATAATGAACGAAAATTAATTCCTATATTAATTCAACGAATACGTTACTCTTAGTGTATCTATTACAGATATGAAAGCATTTTATTCAGCAGTTCATCCTTCGGTCTTACCTTTAGTAAGTCTTTACAAAGAATCATTAGCATCAAGTCAGCTAGAACATCAGGTAACCTAGTAGTAACCGTGACTTTTCAAAACATCAATAAAATTCTAAACTCTGCTACAATTACATCATACATTTACATGAACGAAATTATAAATATATATTATATTAAATTTTCCTTAAGTCAAAAATGACATATTTACCTTATACTATTTAATTTCAATTCCTACTATACATACTCCTTATATTCCACAATCCTACCTGAGCACATGTATCTTGCCATGAGCAAAAACAGTCAACGCTACCTGACGACGAACTCCGTGGACAAGTGTAAAGAACACTCTTCAAACCTTCATGTATGCAGTAAGGTCACAGTCTACAACTCTAACGCACGACCTATCTGTGAAGTCTCCGTCTTGCTGACGAAGTCTAAAGACATACCTGAAAATTGCGCGGTATCCACATTCTCCGCGTACTTCAACACATTTCATTAATTGAAAAATAACAAATGGATTTTCATACTTTCGAAGAAAATTACATATGCTATAGAATGCAACAGAAAAACCACACATGGCGAAATATTTGGACACGGAATAATTCTGCTACAACCTAAATGCAAATTGTATACACCAATGGTTACACACATCGCTGAAGACTCGAAATCGAAGAACAGAAGTCACCCCATTGTTACTGTCGACGTGGAATATACCTGCATCGAAGGGACTCCAGATTTATATAATCTAGAACTCGTACCTATCCAAATCAACGATTTCTTTAGACTCTCTCAATACTATTAAAGACGAGATCAAACATCACTCTAAAATATTAAATCAAGAAAAAAAATATCATTCAAGAACATCCATATAATTTCACTCAAATGAGTTTATCACCTGGCTCAATCCTTCTTATTTATACTCTTTACAAGTTTTGCAATGTTTGCAACCTCTTCAAATTCTTTTACCCAAGAAGAAACTCTCACAAACAAGGATGTATTCAAATATTTAATAATTGTTTCGACCAATCCCGAAGACGACAACAAATTGAAATCCCGATGCCTGCATTCAATACGACGACGACGACGACGGCTTCCATCAGCTCGAACGACGAAGAAGAAAACACCCTACAAAATTCCTCAAAAAGTTCACGCCAACAGGCGCAACCTTTATTTTAAGGGGGGAGGTGTTATGTAGTCCCCACTATATTATAAATATTTCTATTTAACTAATTACTATTTCTGTTACACATATGTTTACGATATAAGTTAAGATTAATTAGTTTGTTCGACTTAATGTATCCCTATTCTTAAACGACAAGTTACTATTTCTTTTAAACATCTGTTTACGATAAGTTAAGATTTATTAGTTGTTCCATTCAATGTGTCCCTATTCTAAAACGACAATACCCAAACCTTTAAGTATCAAGTTACAATTTCTTTTAACCATCTGTTTACGATAAGTTAAGATTAATTACGTGTTCCACTTAATGTATCCCTACTCTTAAACGACAAGACCAAAACCTTTAAGTATCAAGCCCCGATCCTTTGAAAGACACTTCCATTCCATATTCTCACTCTAACTCTAGTTTTGTAAGCATAATTTTAAATAAAGTTTTTGTTAGTTTAAAAACAAGTTTTGTCACTGCCTCATAACACTGTCCTATTGACGTCAATGGCTCCCTAATATGCTCAATGGCACTTTACAACACAAGTCATGTTTCTATTGTTACGCTGAATAAGACTAGTGTTAATTAAGGACACCTGTTGTTGCAAGAAGTCAATAGTGGAAGTCTTCGTGATGCTGTTATCAGTAACACAATATCAAACGATTGTACGATTAGTTATCAATTAGACTAGATAGGTTCTATTATTCTTGTAAAGTGTAAATATCGTGATTCAACCGCTAAATGTTCTAGTTATATAATAGTGTACATTTGAAAGTTATTTTTTCGTTTAATTCGAAAATCATCAACGGAGCGTCGATCATAGTTTCCATAAATAAAATCGTTGCATTTTGTAGTTTTTTTGTTATAGAAATAGGTGGTTTTAGATATATATCTAAATTTATAACTCGATCTGTATATAATGGATTTCTGATTACATTCCCTTACCCCAAAGCATTGATGAATAAATCACGAAATGTTCTAACAATTCTGCTTCCTGTACAGTATTTCTAACCGTATACAAGCAATTAGGAGCACAAATAGGCATTGTTGGCATGAAAGATGAATTGAAAGCGGTCAGTGACATGGATAAGATCGACAAACAAGATAAAAGATGCATTCTTGCATACATTTGTCGCAACTGTTTGTATTTCACAGGGACAACGGTATCAAGTCATATATAACACAGATATTTTTATTACTTACTCCCGCAAACTTTCGATTCGCCTTTATATAATTTTCTACTCAGCCTACCAACCTTTTTAGTAGCTAGTTACCTACCTAGCTATGCAACCTCATAAACACTGCTTTTTAGGGTTTTATGAGCAATTTTTCTCGCCCTAAAAGCTTAGTGTTTATGAAATAAAACAAATTACTTGAATTGGTAGAGCAAGTCTTCGAGTTTTGAGCTTAGCAACTTATTTTCCGATTATTTTATATAGATAAGAGCTGTACAAGAGGCATCAATACAAATTTTGCCTTCCGGCCGAAGACGAAGGTTCTATATAAATAATAAGAATTCATACATATGTGAGTATTACACAAATAGTGTCAAGTTTTTTAACACTTTTGTTTAGTTGTTTTTATCAACTAGAAATTAAATCACATAGTGTTTCTTATTAACTAAAAATAATAGATTTGGCTATATAGCAATACATTTCATTCAAATTTTTAAAGAAAAGTCGAGGGACACGGGACCGACATATCACCCGCGATTCCACGCACATTCCACGCGAATTCTATTTTTTTTGACACAAAATTGTCAGTGTCATTTATTGCGTGTATTTAAATGTACACCTATCACAACAAAACTTTATCTAGACAGTGCTCTAAGCCAGCGATATAACACTTCGCAGAAATAAAACGCATAAATCACATATCTTTGTAACTATACTAAGCTATAGTATATAGAAAAACAATATTAAGTTATATTCTACAATGTACAATTTGCACAGATAACGTAGGAGAAATATGTTCCAGAGGCGCTAGTCCAATTAGAATTAAACAAAAAGAACTAGAATAAAACAAAAAAAAATGTTATGTAAATAGATGGCAATCGTTTTTATCTGGAAGTCATTATGTCTGTGATTCCCTTAATTACTAGAAACTTCCTGAATCGGCTAACCGTCTCGATCTAATGTTGTGTTGTATATTTAGCAGAGTAAGACAATGCTTTCTTGCCCAGTTGCCACGTTTTGTACAAATAACGAAAGAAAGATATTAATGTCTAGTTGACCTGCAAGTTCCTTTGTAAATACATCTCAGAAAAACCGATTGTTGACTGAATATTTTTAAAATAAAAATGCGTGTTTATTACGTTCTATCTCAGTCTCGCGAGTAAGATAAATTTGTACATGTTCCATATACTTCACAACGACTATTTATATCATACAAGTGGTATAATTTATTCACGTTTAAGAGGTATTGAAATCTTTTGTTAAAACGCCATTCAACCAGATAAAGACAACACAAAAGCTATTCAAACTAAATGAAATATTATACAGATAGGTTTCTGAAAACAAAGCACACAAAAACCGAATAACGATCGCATGAAGATGCGGATGTTTAAGCTGCCTTTAAAAGGCGAATAAAAAAGTTTTTTATTTAATTTACAGTGTAAATGGGGATAGGATACCACAAGATATTCTATGCATAATCTAAATAAAAACGCATATTCATTAATACAATATGACGTTAATTACGATGTTTCGAGTGATTTTTAGCAATCGAAATCTAGCGAATGTTATAGCATGTTGGCAGATATTTCATATTATAAATTTAAAAAATAATAAATTCAAGGTAACTTGCGTAAGTTATTTAATTAAATATGTTTATTTAACATTGTTTGACATATTCAGTATTATATTTCACTGGACAAAATAGAAAATTGCTATGAATAGGCTCCAAATGTTTTTTTTTTTTTTTTTTACTTGGGGAAATGCATTGCGCATACCCTTCCGCGGCGCGACTGCTTGGTGCAGAAGGATTATGTGGGACTCGCCATTGTGCATACCCACTAAAACCCCAAGGTGCCACCAACAATCGCCTTATGCGGGATGCGGTAACAGCAGAGCCTTATCCGCTTCCCGACACGCGATGCGGCGGTTGCGTCCGCCTCTTCCCGCCCATTGTTGGTTTGTGAGGATGCTTGACACAGCAAGCATCTTTCACAGACCGGGCCATACGCATTTACAAATAGCTAGGGGAGATCGGGCCAGTACTTGCAGGAATGGGTCATCATCCCTTCTTTTAAACGTTATATACTTTTATACGTTTAAAAGAAGGGATGATGACCCATCCCTTCTTTTAAACGTATGGACCCCTGCTCCCCGCTTAGGCACTTTTTAGGCGGCGAGAATTTGGTGAGCGCGTCGCGCGTTTACGCGACGGGCCTGCGGTTTTCTTCGCCGTCGCGGATGGGCATCGCGACAAAGCTCCCTGGTCCTTTCCGCCTCTTCTTTTATTTTGATGACCGCCTCGCAGAAATAATAAAATATTTTCCACGGGCCGTCATTTCTCGCGCTCACTAAAACCTTCAATACATTTGGAAGTGTTGCGTCCTCGCCCTGGAGTGCATCCAGCAACGGTCCCCTTTCCACATCCCATGCTGGGCAGTCCCTCAGCGTATGCAGGGCGTCATCCGGGCTGTCTCCGACACAGTGGTGGCAGGTTGGTGCCTCTTCACACCCTACTACTGTGCAGATAACTACCGAAACATCCGTGTCCGGACAGGATCTGCACAAGACGATAGCTGAGCTGGCCCCAGCGCCTCCTTACCCAGTGTTGAAGCAGGGGTCTGAGGGCTTCTATAGTATATTTACCGGCAGTCGCTCCCGCCAGCTCCTTTTCCCACTCTGCTAGCATTTCTTGGGCTTCCAGAGCTCGCCAAGCGTTTATTTCTTCCAGCGTGGGGTTGCTTCCTCTTTCCCTGGCTTCAGCTCTCCGCCAATATACTTCGCTAAAAGCAACCGCATCGAGATGCCAGGGTGCGGTACCGGCTATGACACACACTGCGTCATAGGACACAGTGCGGTACGCCCTCGCAACCCTGGCTGCGATCACTCGCTGCGACTGCCTGAGAATCGTGCGATTGTGCCTGGTAAGTTTGTCGGCCCATATTGGGCACCCGTAGAGTGCTTTCGCCCGGATCGCATTTGCGTATAGGTGGCGACACCCCCCATTCGGCCCGCCGAGGTTCGGCATTATGCGCGAGAGCATGTTTGCGGTGGCGGTGAGCTTAGGGGCAAGAGGCTCCAAATGATAGTTCAACGTTAACAATTATTTGTCAAGTTAATACACGAATATAAAAGTTGGGACCAAAATTCTCAGTTTGTTATCAAATGAGAAAAAAATTAACGTTTAATGATTCACGCATTACACTAATATGGACGAAACAAACGAACTGAAGCAATTGCCAAGCAAAATCCACGCTATATATAGAAAATTATTCCGGAAGTAAAGACAAAGGAATGTTTTAACGAATCAACTAATAATCTTTGAAAGCAATATGGAGCATTGTACACTTTTAAACAGGTCTAAATAATACGGAATATTAGGAGGGTGCTCACCTGCCGTGTCAAGCGCAGGTGTGGTGCCACCTGATACAACGACCCCTACTTCTGCTGATATACTAGTACGGAATTGATAAAACGCCGATTTACAAAAAATATAGTTCCATCAAGCCTTACGACGTTAATTAAAGTTTTATGATTCGAACTTTAAATATATAATATACCCTGTGTTTTTAAAGAAAGGTTATTTGAAAACAGTTTTGATAAAGACATGACAAGCGGGATTTTAAAGATATATATGTAAGATGATCACCACAACTTCTTGCTGTGTTATCACGACTTAATCGCACACATAAAAATAGGAACTGGTATCACAAAAGGTATACTAAAAACATAATAAATAAAAAAAATAAAAAAATAATAATTACAATGCACCTATGCATGCATTACTCATAATTAAATATATAAAGGCCTTCTTGGATTAATATAGAAAACGGTTGAAGCGAGTGAGTTACAAAATGGTTGTGAAGCAATTTAAAAACTGTCAGACATGTATGCTATCTATTCGAACTGTAGATTATCAGTTTTGACACACTTCCGACCACTACAGAAAATTATTACTATGCACTTGAGCGCATTTGGCTTTATCTTATAGCGATATACATATATGTATTATACAGGTATGACGCATTAAAGAAAGATACTGCTTGCAGTGTTAAAGGATTCAGTGCGTCACGCATTCCTGTCACAGGTTCGATCCTCAGCTGTGCAACAATGGACTTTCTATGTGCGAAGTAGTCGCTACGGAAAGGAAATACGGAAGAGGAAATCCGCATGCTTTATCGGAAAAGTCGACGGCGTGTGGCACAGAAGACTCATGATCAACTTGTCTATTAGAAGAAATAAATACGAAACAGATACACAAACTTGAGTCCCAGACGAAGAAGGATTCTTCTTCAAAGTTTACGATGCTATGATCTGCCTCTATTCTATTTGAATGAAGTACATAGAACTACGCAGTGTTAGATGTTATCATAAAGACGAAAATATTCCATCATCTATGTGTGTTTTGACGCGATAGGTTGATTGATGGTTTGTTATACTTATAAAAAGAAGAGTTCAAGCTGAGATCATGACCTAAACTGAACTAAAGAGAAAATCTAAGTCTAGTGTGTTTTTATGTCGAGTGTTTAAGCTTTGAAATTCTACCAGATTTTTATCCTTGAATGTTTTACACGGGAACAAAATTGATAGAGCGGAATAGAGATTTCCAAATCCAGGTCGAAATCTATTTCTAATTCACTAACGATTCAAAACTATACATTCACTAACAATATAAATAACAACATCTCAACCTTTCCTATGCTGAAACGGAAAGAATTCTATTGTGCAAAAGTAGATGACTTTTATAATTGTAAGTAGAAAATATTCTAAAGCACCATTAATATTTCAAAAAAAAAGAAGCCAACGACACAGGGAAATATGTATAGTATGGGAGCTAGTGCATTTTATTTTTACCTTAATACTTAATCGCTTCAAATTGGTAACATGATGCACTCATATTTGTCAAACTCAATCTAGATTTACATACAATTTATGTCTGGTGGTATCTATTTAACTAAACATCCTATTTTATTATGTGTAAAAGTTTTAAATTCTATCTGACGATACGATAAAGGAAACGAAATGCTTCCTAATATTGCTAGACTTAGATTTATGAGGAAATTACAAAAGAGCGCTTTCAACCGAACAGTGATGCTTTGTATCGTGAGCCATTAAAATGTAAGCACAGACACGAGGCACACAATATTGGGTATAACGATCGTAAACGTTACGTTTCCGTTTCACGAATTTAATTATAAACAATAGCCCGTAACGGAGGTTATGTGGCCGTCAACTCACGAGCGAGTAAACCAAGTCAAGAATTCAAAAATATACGCACATCACAAAAAAGCCCAATTAGGTATTAATTAAAATTACATAATTAAATGTATTTAATCATTTTTATTGATTTTTTATTTCTAAATTTAAACTTTTTACATCTTAATATATAAAAATTACGCGTCACGTTGCTTGTCCGTCCTAAACTACTTAACCGATTTCAATGCAATTTTCACACCGTGTGCAGTTTGATCTAACATAAAAGATAGGATTCTACTGGACGTGTGTATGTCTATGAACTCCTCTTAAACGGCTAGACGGATTTTAATGTTTTTTGTATGCGTTTGGGTGGTAGTGATTATCAAATCAGTCCGGCAGATGGCGCAGCTGCAGATGGTACTTGCATGATTTTTTTAATATCCTAATCACTTGAAGTATCATGCAGGACAACGTCTGTGGGGTCAGCTAGTATATTATGTATTCCACCTGTGGCTATATCTTAAGTGTAATTGTTATTCGGTACATTTTTTTTTAATAGAACAGGGGGCAAACGGGCAGGAGGCTCACCTGATGTTAAGTGATACCGCCGCCCATGGACACTCTCAATGCCAGAGGGCTCGCGAGTGCGTTGCCGGCCTTTTAAGAATTGGTACGCTCTTTTCTTGAAGGACCCTAAGTCGAATTGGTTCGGAAATACATATTAGTATTCGGAAATACAGTTACGTAAGCTATAGGAGTTAATTTATATTTCTCACCAACTTTCCAGCGAAATAACCAACGAACAAACGCCATGGTTGTCTTCAGACAAGTTTGTGGCGAATACGATGTCTTCTTCCATTAGTGAGTTCAAAATCTTATTACGCAATGTTCATTAATGTAAATATTTGAGAGTACTTTAACCGCTTCATCATGCTCACGTGCCAATACCTACGTAAATCTGCGCTCGTTGACAAATACAGTGTGATATGGTATCAGATAATTAATCACTTTTGAAAGCGGTAACTACAATGGATACATGGTGTAGACGCAGGGAAAACAATTTATCTTTAGCCTCAGGCAGATTTAAGAGAGGACGAAAGAGAATTTAATAGGGCCTCTGGTGGTTACGCGTAAATTTAAAACCTTCTTACAAATTTTATACTAACATTTTACGGGCCGTTCAAGTAATACGTAAGCAGACTTACTCCAATTTATTCTCTCCCTCCTCCTCTTGTCAGCAAAGGTAAGCAAAGCTCTCAAAAATAAGTCCATAAGTGTATTAATATTTGTAGGAATTCTCGGAAAATGCATTGACGTGATCACCAAAAAAGAAAATCAAAGACCCTCCATCCCTCTATAGTTCTTAAGTAATACTTGAATAATCCCTTATTAACAAGACAACAACGAGAAATTACATAGAAACTTCATCATCAAAATTCATTCTAGTTGAGCAGGTTCTCTTTTGTTGTTCATGTGAAAAAAAAATTTTAATGTCTTAAACGAGAATACATCATAATTGACAATTGGTTTCATTAATTTACTTAACTCGATTATCCGTTTATATACTGCTTTGTATGAGAATCGATCAGCGTTGTCTCTCGGTAAATGTTCGAATTGAAACTCCCCCATCGGTTCGCTTTGAAAACCGATAAATATTGTGTACACGTAAAATAAATTAAAAAAAAAAACGTCCGGTAAACACGATCAAAAAAAAAAACAGAAAGGAGGTACCTCAGTATTGATGATACACATTGTGTTAGTCATACGTGACGCTTACGTGAAGTAAATAACCTAAGGAGTGCACAGTACACAGACCTCGAATAGGTATAGCACATCCATACTGTGTGATGTCTCATATAACATTGTAATAATAATAAAAATTGATTTATAATTTTAAGTCTTACTCAAAAATTGATACTTGTTTATTAGGCTTGATTTAATCAGACGAACCAAATAGGTTTTCAAGTAAAGGTCTAAGAGAAATCGGATATTAAATACCATAGCTCTTGTATAGTTGTTTTTACGTGTAACTAATTATAAAAAATCGAATAATGACTTTGACGACTGGTGAGAAAATTTTCATTTAGGCTAAAAGTAAACATACCGTTGTTGTAACTTGCGGTTTACGTGCACGCAGTGACATATACGCCCTGTCCATTGCCGCGACCGCACCATTGGTCGCGCACAGCATCCTCACAACAACCGACTTGGATATATCCTCAATTGTATTGGTTTCTCACACTTATTAACATTAACCTTTGGGTTAAACCCAGTATAATTGCGTCAGAGTACGAAACTAGTCGTTTTCCACACAAATACAATTTTTTCACGATAAACCCAAATAAGAATGTAATAATTTAATTTGATAAATAAATCTAATATTTAGTTTAAAATTAATAATGTAAAATACAGTCTCACGTGATATCGACTCAACGGTCAAAGCATGACTGAACGTTACTGCCTACTGCCTGTCAGCAGTGCGCATACGCGCGCCCCTACGTTATTTTCGTATCCCTACATTATAAACATAATAAATGACAGAGCGTCTGTTCCTGTTACATACATTTTCAACCTCAATTATGAAATGTGAATTTAAAGAAAATAATTTAGAATAAGTTCCTAATTTATTTGTATATTATTGAAATATATAGATAGAACAAAGTATTCAAATCGATGTAGATGTTTTTAAACTATAAGCTAAAATATTTTACTAGCTTCCGGGATTCATAACGACAAGATAAACATTCACGCAGAACGCACATCCTGTTCATTCGGCTAATTATGAAGAGTAAAATTACTTAATAATTTTTAAACCTTGATAATACAAGGAAGCCATCGTCCAGAAGAGTTGTTTAATAGTTGAGACCAAAATCTAGCTCTTACAATCTCTCCTGCGAATTATCCTCCTTTTTCTTTTATATAGAACAGGGGGCAAACGGGCAGGAGGCTCACCTGATGTTAAGTGATACCGCCGCCCATGGACACTCTCGATGCTAGAGGACTCGCGAGTGCGTTGCCTTACTTTTAAGAATTTGTACGCTCTTTTCTTGAAGGACCCTAAGTCGAATTTGTTCGGAAATACTTCAGTGGGCAGCTGGTTCCACAAGGTTATTATTGATATATATTATTATTATATTATCCTTGATTACATACGCAACATGGGTGTGTTTAACTTAGGATTAAGAGACACACAACGAGCGTAAACCTAATGTAATTACCATACAATTAGGTTAATAGCAGATCGTGACCAACTGATGGCGTGGATGTACTGGTGTACGCTACTCATTCGTATTCTGTCTGTAATTTTTGCTTCTTCATAATATCCAACAATTATTATGGTTTTACAAAACTGTAAAAAAAAATTCCTAGCTGATGTTAAAAGTATTTTTTCACACGACGACAATATTATATTTCTTGTTGATAAATTAAAATAAGCTAGGCAACGCACTCGCGATCCCTCTAGCATCGAGACTGTCCATGGGCGGCGGTATCACTTAACATCAGGTGAGCCTGCTGCCCGTTTAGCCTTGTTCCAGAAAAAAAAAATAGTCTCAATTATATTAATATTCAGCAGTTATTTGTGATCAAGGAAAATCAAAAAACTCCTGTATAGTAACTGATATAATCAATTCGTTATTCTCTCTAATTAATACATTCCAACGAAGAAAACTCTGGAAATAATAAAAAGAGAGTCGCCATGACAATTATTAGCGCAATTTTATTCATTATTTAATTCCAGCTACAACTGTAATTGGACAATTTGACGTTCGAGGAAACAATTTGTTAAGGCTTCAAGGCCGACGCTTTTCCTGAGTTCTCTATGGCTGTAAGTGACCATAAAACTATACTTCGGAATTGTGTAGATTCAGGCAATTTTAAAAAAAAGCTCGTATCAACCAAAACAAACACTCGAAATGTAAAATATATGCCGATAATTACTATTTATGCGTCTTTTGTAACAAAAATCAGACTTCACCTATTTTTACATGATCTCTGTTTCTCGATATCTAGATGGATACGCATTATAGTGGAGGAGTTTACAGTTTTGTTTAAACAGTTGGAGGTCGAATCTTTCAGGGAAGATTACCGCCGGGAGCCGATTCAACAGTTGGCTAGTTCACATAAGAAAATGACGACCGCGGAAGACCTGACAGAATACTTTCAGTACAATTTTGTAATGCTTTGTATTAAAATGTACATGAAGACTAGATCGTGCCCCAATTCTGTATGTTTATTCGCGTAACGGTTCGAATGTATCTGTGACCTGTAACAACGCTGTTTGTTCTACAACTATCACATTACCTAACCGTACTAGTTAGTGTACTGTCTAGTTTAATATATGATTCTTGAAGACTAATTGATATTGAAGGGAAAAAAGAATCGGTCGATTATATTAAGTTATATAGACATTATATACAGTCACTAATATCTTAAACATCTTCTCGACCTGTCCTATGGAGGAACAGAAAATATTCCTCTTATCCAACAATAGTTTAATTATAAAATATGTTATGTGGAAATTATTGTCAAATAATAGGGAATCCTAGTATGGAGACTAATGTACTTTATTTTTACCTAAATATCCTTTTTAATGTGTAAATATATCATCGCTTTGATAACACAGTATAAGAAAACAGAAAAATAAAAAAAATAACAGATACAGAACAGTAAAGAAAATAATAGATGCACTCAAAACTGTAAGACTCTATCTCTATACAATTAATGTGTGCAAAGGGAATCTGGTCAATTATATTTGGTATTATATATAACCTAAAAAATATCGCTTCGATAATCAATTTACAGGTGTCCAAATAATAGACGCAAAACTGCGGAGCTCTATATATCTGCATATACATATTTTATATCAATGATAACATTTTTCATAACAATTGAGCCTGACTCAGACCTTTGTTCCAATTATTCTCAAGAGCCAACGTGCGTGGGAACGCCTTAATGAAGCAAATGAATAAAGATGGGTCATGCAGACGAAATTAATAAGGAAAATCATACGATTTAATTGCAAGATGTATAATAGATTATTAGGTCTTGAACAATAATTATTAATAATAAGTGACTCGACAGTATAAAAACAATATATGCAAGCTCCGTAATTTTTAATATATATTTTATCATTCTTAAAATATAATTTGTAAATGCATCCACCACGTAGGATGCATATTATAAGGCTTGAAATTGCCAAACCATAAAAAACTCATTTGCAACAACATTATATTAATAATACCACGGATAATGTTATAACTATAGTAACAAGATTACGGTAAATTATATTTTTAAGTTGTTACCATATTTTACGTCACCGATGGCTGAAACGCCTCACCGTATGCTTCGATGCTAGCGCACCGTTTTCATTCAACAAAGATGTTTAATGAATGTGTCAAGGGACAGAGGTGAATCACAGTGACGATAGACAATAACGTGTACATTGTCATAGGCGCCACTGACGTACTTGAAATATAGCTAGGGCTGGCATCTATTCTGGTATAGATGCTTGTACTACGCACTTACTCGAATTCAACAAATGCAAAATAAAATACTTTGAGAATCTATGAGACGGAATTAAGTCACTCGTGTAAATAAATAAAATCATTTAGGTATATTGTTTTCTTCGGATCAAACCAATGAAAATGAAATTTGAGATTTAACCAAATTAAATTACTCATAACAGCGCACGTTTATACTGGTCTGCAAATGAAAATATATAAACATGTAGGATCTTATACAGTTTCATCAAAATTAATTTTACATACGTAGAAAATATATGTCGATAAAATTCCATATTGACAACCCTAAAGCGAACATCTAAGCGTCATTACTCGTTATTCTTGACTCAAAGAATTCGTAGTAAGGCAAAACTATTTCTGGACACCATAAAGGCGTTTCTGCGTAATTTTATTAAAGAATACACGAAGAAGTCTCAAAACAGACAGACTATTGAGAGATCGATCCGCGTGCCTGTGTCGAAGTTCCTTTTGGTGGATTCATACTTCTGAACATCACATCTTGAAGAAATATTGTTTATTTATGTAAACAGTACATTTTTAATACGATAACAATACAGATTGTTTGCAACAAAAAAACAGTGGCGCTACAAAGTTTTTAGGTATGAGCCTCATCTTTTCTTAACATACAGATGTTTCATGGTCATACTAATCTAATAGGCAAGTGATCAGCCTTCTGTGCCTGACACACGCCGTCGGCTTCTTGGGTCTAAAACAAGCCGGATTCCTCACGATGTTTTCCTTCACCGTTCAAGCGATTGTTAATTGCGCATATAGAAAGACAGACGATTGGTGCGCAGCCGGGGATCGATTTTACGACCTCAGGGATTAGAGTCGCACGCTGAAGCCACTAGGCCAACACTGCTAACGTCATAACTAGAACATTTATAATACGGCAACATTACAAATTGTTCGCAATGAAACCACAGCAAAATAAAAGTTCGGTCACACGAATTTAGACCAATGTCCCAATTGCAGTTCACTGACCAATACTTTTTGAGTGTGTAAGATACACGGAAACAAACAATAACAGATGTGTGTCAAGTGACTATTCATTAATCCTTGAATTGAGATCAGGGAATGTATATTACTAAAGTTATTTTCCTATACGAAAATAATACGCCATTGCAGTATCTATCTATAAGACATGTGTTTAATAAAAATAAGCCCAATATAAGAGTAAATTATTATTATATCATCATACTTCGACAATGGAGAGGCCTACCAGACAAACGGTATAAAGGCAGACCTTACCCTCGATGGGATGATGATATCAAAAAAATCGCGGGTCCCCAATGGATGCAAATAGCTCGGGATAAACAAAGATGGCAAGCCTTGGAGGAGGCCTGGCCTACCTTAGAGAGTTCCCGATACAAACTGTCAAAAATATTTACAAACACATAAGATGACTAGATATTAGTGTATCAGGAATTAATTTAAGGCTTAAAATAAATAATCTAAATAACTTCGATAATAATACCTACCTATCGAAGAAATTTTTAAAGTTTATAATCAGCTTGGGTAAATTTTATGAGGACTTTCTATTATACATTACACATATTCATTGTCGTACCTAGGTTTTCAGGAGGGACAATCAAAATGTATATTTCGTAATTTTCAGTAAAAAAAATTGAATTAAAAGATCCTGTCATTTCAAACACGAAAATAACAAATCGAAACAGATGGCCCAGAAATTAGTCCATGCAAATTATAAATTCAGTTCATATGGGCCCAATATAAATGTCCTATTTATTTGGACGCTAAATCTGGGTGACATATCTGGTATGATTCATTTCAAAGCATTTTGAACGTCTAAAATGAGATATGATTCGTTGTACATACCCTAAAACAAACATGAAATTAATATAATTTCTACTAAAAAAATTCGGACCATAGAAAATTAGGCACAACAACGGATAAAATAATTTATATCTTTTATATTTCATTAGCGTGATAAGACGATACAAATAATAATTATTAAAAGCAATTATTTTTATAGTTGAAAAAAAAAAATCTTTGTTTTCTCACAAAACTTCGTACATAAATACGTGACACCTATTTATTATTATAAATTTCTTTTCTATTCTTCTTCTTTTGAGGGATATGCTTGTTTGTGTGAGACTAATGCCTGCTGCTAAGAGTACCTGTGTCATCAGGCCTCCTACTGATTGACAGGTTTTAAAAAGTAGAGAAAAATTTAGAGAGATTATAAAATTATTATAATAATGGTAGCAGCGATAAAAAAAACAATATATATATAAGGAAACCACACGTGGTATGTACAAGTGTGTGACTATGTGGATGTGTATGAGTGTGTCTGTGTATATACTTAATTGTTAACCTAATAAACTTTACACTACTATACCATAAATTAAAAAAAAAAAGCTAGTTTTAATAACGCCCTGATGCACAAAGCGATACGATCATCAGTGATCACTTACTAGGCACGAATTGATTATGGCACCGACTTTCAAATTATTCTAATAACACGTATAAAAATAATTTACAGTTTAATACATTCTATCTCTTGGCGGGTGGTACAAGACACATTAATACAAATATTCATCAGTCATATTGTTTAATACTTTAGTGGATTTTGAGGTCGTTTCAATAAGTTTAAGAATAGTAGTAATAAATCACATCTTAAAAAAAAGAAACTCATAAATAAGTAAATTCACGTACAAATCAATATAAATAGAATTATTTATAAGTGTTCCTTGAGAAGCGAAAAGAAAAATTTATCGGGGATATAGATACTATGAGATGTACTATACAGGGTCTTCTAGATAATATATCCACGTGAAGAGGATGTTATGTAACGATCAGCCGTGCTCCGAAGCAGGATGTCCGATGCTCGATACGGCGTGACCGTCATGACAATTGCTCATTATCACAACTTATAACTCAGCTTTGTTTCTTAAAGACGAGGCCTTTCGTAGTAAGACCGTTATTTTTCTGACTTTGAGACACAATAAGATTCAAAGTCGACACTCAAAGAGAAGTCAAATTCTAACACGTCTATAGTAAATTTCCTATCAGACATTTGGAATTTTATTAAATTTGATTCGAGTTCTATTGCGATATAAAACAAGTGAAACAGTTAATAATTGTGTTTATTTAACAGTAATTAAACGTTTATCCACAATATGTTTCATGTGAGGTCGAGCGAGTTTGATTATCTTGCAGATTAATTATTATTTAAGAGATAACTTTCAAAATAACGAAACAAAACTATATTTAATAAATTTAAAAGAACTTAAAAATTATGAGCTTAGAATGCAGAATAATTAGGTTCTCATAATAATATTGCCATTTTCTTAATGAGAATAAAGTTCTTTTAACATTATATATATTGGGACAATTAATACACACAGTGAATGTTAGGTCAGCTTTTTAGTTTAAAACAGGAAACGCAAATTCATTTAATGAAGTGGCTGTGAAAGCCGCCGGACACGGAAAAGTGCCAACAGCCGCTTAATGGCGACTAATTGGTACTATGTAGAGCTCTGATGCTATCAGCCACTATTTTAATGTGACTATTAACTGGATAGATTAAAATATACATTCTAGTCTGATTGGGCTGAAAATGGTGTAAGGGGTGAGTTAACAAATTTAGGCTCACTTATTTTAAGCTAACCATCTCTTTCTGTCATCACTTTACTTGACAGGGTAAAATTAAATACATGTATTTTTTGTTAATAACGGGAGGCTTTACAAAATAAATTAGACTCAATAATTATATTACTAAAGTATTTCCGAACCAATTCGACTAATGGTCCTTCGAGGAAAGAGAAGAAATTTTATTTTTTATTTTCAAATTCTTATAAGGCCGGCAACGGACTCGCGAGCCCTCTAGCATTGAGTGTCCATGGGCGGCGGTATCCCTTAACATCCGGTGAGGCTCCTGCCCGATTGCCGCCTGTTCTATAAAAAACAATACTTAAAAAGCAGGCCTTTTCTATCTCATAGAGTTGTTTATCTCTTTTCTATTGCTGTTCAGTCTATGGTATCTTACAAGGTAGAGAATGACTACGGCATTCTTCTTGTAAACCCTTAGAAGCGAAGTGGCCTGTAACGACAAGAAACATGTGAAGAGCCATCAGGTTAATGACATTACTATACGACTTTGATATTTCTTATTCCTTATTTATTCCATTCGAATAATCTCTCGAATTCTAGTGGACTGTAAAGGTCAGCTCTTCAATCAAGAGCTGCATATCCTTCTTCAACGCAATAATACGTCATTATATCTTAGAAACTTGAACAAAAGTGAATTGAAACACTGAAGTACTAGTAATAAGAAAAACTAATACGATATGGATTAATCTATAATCTTTGTTGTAGATACACTATTTAATAAAATAAAAATGAATATACAGGCAGTCCTCGTACTTACGGCATGTTAGGTTCTCGAAATACGCGACGTAAATCGAAACGACGTAAATCGAAACGACGTAAGTCGAGACATATTTTTTCATATGTTTACATGTAAAACTCAAGGGTTAGGTTCCAAACAGACTCGAAATTCAAAGAAAAAACTGAATTAGGAGCAATATTTTTTATGCATTGCGAGATATTCTAACTTTTCCAAAAATTTCTCAGCTCCATGCCATCATTTTCATTAGCCTTTACAGCCTGTGAAAAAGTTCTCCTGAGATAATAGGCCTTAAAAGACGCTATAACTCCCTTGATCCATCAGCTGTAACAACGAAGTGGTGTTTGGTGTGCCGTCCCCACGGACATTGACCTTGCGACAAGTGAATTCTCCTATGCCGGAAATCGAAACAAATGACGTATCTTGAGGAATAGTATCAAAAAATTGTTCGACGTAACTTGAAACGACGTAAATCGAAACGACGTAAGTCGAGGACTGCCTGTAATTACAAAGACAATTCAAACCAACCAACATGTCAATATCATTTTGCTCACACACGCATTATGCTCTTCGATTTTTTCTATAATTAAATTGAACCTTTCTTTAAAAAAGCTGTATTCTAGACACACAGTAGGTACCGTCAGAAAAATGTTGCCTACTTTATTTCAAACAAAGTTTAGCATTATTATCTAAGCACGAAGCAATCAAATCTCTTGCTTTCACAAATATTCTGCTATCGGTATTCGTGGCAAATAAAATTACCTGTCACATTTTAAGTCAGAATACTTTGTATTGCATTGCTCATTGAATTCGAACAACACTTGTTGCTCAATGGATACAATTTACGTCTTCAAAATCTAACCGATTGATACAATAACAAAACACGATCAACATCGGAATGCATGAATGTACATTCCAGATATTTTTGGATACTACTGTTAGTATTCTTCCCGTTGAATCATTCATCTATATATACGTAACCAGATTGACGCGGAAGATAATTGCTTTGTGACACCAAAATACTTTTTTGTACATTGGCGGAAATATCGTGAATCTTTCTAAAGAAAACAAAAGAAAGTCGAAACAAAAGTTAACGAAAGAGTTTTCATGTCCTTAAGCCAGCATTTCCAGCATAATATGAAGAAAGATAAATTACCGATAGCAATATTCAGATGAACCACATTACACATAGTCAAAACAAAATTTAAACAAAACAATTCCAAAAAGTTGCATTATCAGCGAATACTTGACTTGCACGATAATACATAAATTACAATACTCTTAGAACTATTAAACAAGCATCGTAATGCATTGTTCGTACTGTTTAACAAGTCTTGGGGTTCTGACTTATCGTTGGATAGGAAAATATCTAAGTTTTAGTATTCTTATACGATAGAAGTCAGACTTGCGTTTAAAAACTAAAGCAATTTGCTTAAAAAAATATAGATAATGCTGCTTTGGAAAGTAACAAATAAGATATACGCCATGACCCTATGGTGACGCCACAGCCGCCATTTCGTAGCTACAATATACAGCCACACCCCACATATTACTACGACATATAGACGGCACATTCCGCAAAAGCTTTAATTAATCTAAATATAGCACTTGAACAATTGATGATGTGTGGCAGACGAAGCGTGAATCACTATGTCCTGATTAGGCATATAAAATACCATGTCTCATTGGTGTAATTGATTTGTTAAAGTATATACAGCAACGGAGTATTGATATAAGCTATACAGACAAGTATGACTTAGAAAAAATAGATAATGGAAGAATAGCATTTACCAATAAAATTCGAAAGTTAAAACAACTACATAATAATAAGTTGATTTATTGTTTTTCATGTCATAACTCTAACTCTATATATACATATTTAATATAAGGGTGTGGTTGGTTTCTATACTATAGAAATTGCATGGATCATGCGATATCCGTATTTGACTTGTAGATAAAAAACGCGTTTTATTTTTTTACCACATAATTATTATAATGTGTACAATTATTACTTATGCTATACACCACAATAATACCCTATCCTGGATAATTCTACAATAAAAAATCATATATTATAAATAAAAAATAGCGGCTCGTGAACCTAGCTAGAGTTCAAACAATAAGGTTTACCTCTAAAAAACCCTTATTAATTATATGTATCGCACATCGTACAGCTGCGACTTCCGCCTCAGATTTTTACTTGGAACCTTTACACCTAGTCGCTCCATCACATCCACATTACACATTGCGCCGGATCTGTAAGAATCCTAAATGGGTATACAGATATAGCTCTTTTCGGAGGCGCAGATGGTCATAACCCACCATCCATATCAAATAGGGTCAGACACATAAGTGGATACAAAGTATGCACTCCATACAGTCTCTTGTAGAGAAAACGGGTGAATTTATTTGGTACTAGTTCTAACATAATACTGTATTTAGCTTCATATGGGAGTCCCATAATAGGACCCACACCTTGCGTTGCACTACAAAAGAACTTCTGACTATAGCTAGCGTGAAGCTATTTAATTTACATATATGTATAAAAAAGTCAATCTTCATAAAGCATATTACGCGACGTTATCTTGATACAGTTTACATTTAAAAATTTGATTTTTGTGAATTCCGATATCAAATATCAGAACTCAACAACTATTAACGTGACACGTGATTTAGGAAAATTGATTGTAAAAACAGATTTGTCTTTTCAGGAAGGATTGATAAATATGGCCTCTAGATAATTTCAAATGATACAATCTCCGTATTGATTAAAATTTCATTTCTTTGTTTATTTATTTCTTAGCTATGTTATAGATTATAACAGCGGACAGTTGCGCCGCCATGACCGCTACCACCTCAATCAATTAATTACAATAGGTAAAATCCACGGTAAACGGTGTGTTAGCAGAAAGAAAGAATCATGGTTTCGTAACGATTTGGAAGGGGACGGATACTGCAACTGCGGGTTAGTCGCTGCGTCTGGTACTGGGCAAGACACGCTTCACGTAATGGAGTGGCGTGATGGAGAGACACGCTGCTGCCGTTGATTTAAATAAACAGCCTAACAGGCTTTGCATTCGATTTTCAACGTTCGTGTCTTTGACTTCCGGCTGTTAAGGAATATTTATTTCAATGTGTGTAAAATACGTGACATAGTATTACTTATGTCTTCTATTTACCCTTATATGAGATTCGGCCAAGCACACCAGACCTAGCTTAAGTTAAAACTGAACATTAAAATAAGATATGCTTATTTTGGAATATAAGATACAATTATCACTTATTCCACGTCATTAAATTTGAACGGGCATCACTACTCATCGGCAAAGAAGAGAAAGGGTGAAGGCCGAGGGAAAAAGCCGGCGTAAAAAACTCTCGGTACTTTTTTAAAGAAAAGTATCCCTTTTCCCAAAATAAGAATTACTAACTTTAGATACGGGGGAAACGGGGGGGGGGCCTTAATAAAAAAATATTAAGACTTTGCGCGATCGACGTGCTGACGAGATTGAAAAAGTAACAGGCAAAAATTGGAGGCTGACGGCAAAAGATAAAATATGGAGAAAAGCTTTCTCTGAGCTGGGCTGTATCCTGTATATATCTTTTTTTTTTCTATATTTCCACAGATCTTTTATTTCTTTATTTCTTAATTATTGTATAATGTATGTAAAATAGATGAACACACTCACTCTCAGACCCAAAAATCGACGGCTAAGGTCAGGCAGAGCAGGCCTATCTACTGATTAAAAATATCTATGACATTTTTATCCAACTTGAATAGGGCAAAACGAAATTTTATTTAAAAGTACCATAAGTATAATATAGGCACACACATATACTATTCCGGTCTTACCTACTAATTAAGTAATGGAGCAACGATGCGGGTCTTAACTATTACCAATTGAACTTCATTTAATCTGTTATCTATGAAAGGGATCGTTGATACGAATCAAGTCGTTTGCCATTTAATACTTTATTGCTAATATCTGGTATTATAAAGTATTAATACGTAATTGCGCGCCTAAGTAAAGTATAACATATTATAACCAAAAACGTATACAAGAATAGAACTACTCAATTCTTATTACATTAATGTTTTGTAAAATTTATTTATTTATATTCTTAACAAAATTAGCTACCATTACAAATTACTCCAATGTGGCAACTTTTTACAATACATACACAAAGAAAAAAACAACACATTAATCGATACCAGAAAAATACTACTATTTCTCAGAATAGAGGAACAGACATGAAACAGACCTTTTCTCAGTTCACTCAACAGACAATTAACAACGTCTTTTAATCTATGCAATTCTATTATCATTTCCATAGTGTCATGTGTGCCCATTTCGAGAGGTCAGTTTTCGCTGCGCATACGAATAGTAACGGCGCGGGCCGTCGATGTCGCCTTGTAACGTAACCTGAAGCGTAGGCACTGGAGCTGGTCCGGATTGTTTTCCTTTCCACGTATCAACTTAATAAGATAAGCGGGAATTCGCGGCACACTCTCGAGTTCGTTGTAGCCCACAGAACCTATTATGAATTTAGTTGGATAGAAAAAACTTTTTCTATAGACGCGACTGATAAAGGAAAAGTTTGTCGCGCTATTTGCAGTATTTTTCTTAGAATACAAAATAATTTTTCTTTTTTAATAGAATGGACTCGATAATAAACGATTAGAATTTATATAAAGGGGGTGTATGAAGACCATAATTGGCTATTGCTACGCTTCAAATACAAATTTCATACCTCGACCATCCAAGTCGGTGCACGGAAGGTAGAACTATGCTTGGACATACAAAAAAATACAGGTCGTATTGAAAACGGTTTTTTAAGTATGATCATATAGTCAGTGTTAACATAGTTATTTCAGTGATTCTCATCCCTGAAGTCGTAGATTCGGTCCCGGGCTGTACTAATGGACATGGTGAAAGAAAACAACAAAAAACCGGCATACTTTAGACTTAGAATAGAAGAAGAAGAAGAAGAAAAATAAATGATAACGAAACAGAAACCGGAGGCCATAACCTAGAAGGTAGTTGTAGTTACGCCATTGGTTTGTTTTATCATATAGACAATCAGATTTTTCTGTAATTGCACTTATGCATTTGTCAATCAAAGAAATCAGAGTAATTCCAACAATGTGTGAGAAACTTGAAAACAAAAAATCGTATCACAGAGAATATAACGTCGCTTTTCCGCAATTTCCATTTGTATTGTTTCTGAGAAACACATCTAGCGGTTTTACGATGTGAGCGCAATCGAGAAATCGGTATTAAATTATTACTTTAAAAAAAACATTTTTTTTAATTATAATTTTCGCGCCTACTATTGTTTAGGCTTAACATTAAACACCCAATTTGGGCGGATAAATATAAACCACAATTCTTTTGTTTATATTTACATTGACATTTGAACGAGATTTTTTACGCAAACTATGATTTTAATAAATGATAAAGACCAAATTTGATACACGAAAACCAAATTCAAATAAGGAACGTTCACTCAATTGCAAGGTCATATATATTTATTTAATTAAAATAGACTTTTGTCAAAACCATCGTCAACAATTAAGATTATTTTAGTAATTCCAATAATTGCACGATTTTTTTTGATGTTTATTTTCCTTATAACCTTATAATAACCGCAACATTGTCCTTAAGCCTGCTCCAGTTTAGTATGTAATTACTCACTTGCCTCGACAGGAACGATTAGTGTTACTTGACTCGTTGAGTAAGTATATCCCTTCTATGAGTCTTAAATTAAATTTATTAACTGCTTCAATCTAAGCAATTTTGCTTCTGTATTCCTAAACACCAGTTAGTATTACAATGTTAATGCTGCAATTTCATAATATATCATATAACAGTTGTTGATATAGAACGAATTCCATTTTTAAATATTTAAATTATCTGTATCTGTAGGTAGGGTAACAGACCTCTTTCGTTTCTCAGTACATTCCCGAATAATGTCACTATAACAACATGCAATCACCGTTACAAGTTAATTGTTCTACATTTTATATCTTTACTCCTGTACTCATTTACAATATATAAGAGAACTCACCATCAAATTATCCATAGAATTATAACCGCATATAACGTATCCCATCATTTTATTCGCCATAATCACTCGACAACCGTTTTAAACACAGTAACACATAATCACGTCAATCTGTCTCGGTAGTCTGTAACGCACTGAAACGTCTTCTCCCTGTGGTGTATGGGATGTATCGTAAACACGCGTAGAATGCCTAGCACGAAATAATGACGTACGTTTTCGCAAACATTTCCGTTTTGCCATACTTGTCCATTAGATAACCTCACATGGTACGTTAATAATTACAGTTTAACCAACTGCAACATAGATTAGATAAGGAGTGATTCAAGGAAGAAAAGGACAGTTTACCTAGTAGCTACCAGACTTACTTTAGCCCTCTTTAAAACATCAAGAAATGGCTCAACTTTACTTAATTTGCAAATCGTCATCAGCGATTATTTTAAAAGTTAATCTAATTTGAGAAATGGGTGATCCAAAAAAGGCCAGCGGCCAGGCTCACTGTAGCCTTCTTAAATCTTTAATAATAGGTTTAATTTTACTCCCAATGAATGATTTTTAATACCTTCGTCGGAGATACTTTTAAATGGTAGTCTAATGTTATATATGGGACAGCATCTGAAATTAACGCCTTATGAAAATTATACATCACATACACATTTCTGGATGGACATATGCTTTTCTTAATGCCTAAAAGTTAACCACAATACTATTCTTGAGAAAGGATAAACGTATTTAAACACGATAATTACATAACCTGAATTCATACTAGGCTCCTAATAATTCTATATGTCTCAGTTGCGGTCAACAAGATATTTAATCGTTCGTTATGAGTGAAGCCGCGGCTTCATATGGGTCAAATTAAATTTAGATTTTTTGAAATTTAAAACCCATTGTGCTTTAATTATTACAAACATTGGTAAAACTTATTCATATACTATAAATATTTTATAATGGCACCCTATATGTTAGTCGTAAGTCATTCTAGATACATTAATATGAGATTTTCTTATTCAACATAGAAAAGATTAAATTTTGCATGATAATAATCAAACGAAAAATAATTGCTTTAGCTCCATATAATTTCTATTTAAAACTTTAAATATCTTTAAGCACGATAAAAATAGATCGCCAACGCATCATTGAGTTGTAGTATGAGGAAGAGATCTCTCAACATGAACCCTGTTTGTCTGTACTTCATGTTTATAAATATATATTCAAAATGGCTTAAATAAAAACCACCAAATTCTTATGTACTGTTTTACACCCCAAAAAAGCCAAATAAAAATTATTAATTAAATTAATTAGTACGGTTTGCCTTATTCACGGCACACGAATTAATAATATTGTATATTATAATACCGCATTTACATTCAGCCGTAGTGATCAGGGAAATGGGCAGGACGAGTGTGTAAAAGCGATACTAGCTGCTCACTACGGCTGAATGTAAATGCGGCATTATTGTAATACTATTTTTTTTCCCGCAATCATATAAAAACCGTTTCTCCACTGTATTACGAGATACTTTTGTAAGATTTCTTAACGGCTAGGTTACGCTTAAATTAATTTGGGTAACAAAAATGATTTATAGGAATTATTTCATTTATATATAAACTTTATTATACAAAAAGTACAAGAGATACAACATCAAATATTGCAACTTTGTTGTATAATTACATAAACCTAAAATCTGCAAGTCATGTGTACTTTACTACCGTATTACCGTTTCTATTTATAATATAACAATAGTATCAGCAACGACTAGTAGCTTTCCCTAAGCTTATGTAAATCGTTCATTTCTACATAAAGGAATATAGATCTAAATGGCTGTTTGATAACCCGAAATTCATTGATAAACTTTCAATGACCGAATTGCGTGTGGTTTACGACTTATTTGACGAATCGTGTTTTAAGACGTGATAAGGTACAAAATATAGGAAATTTATAATAAAAATACTGTTAAGATTCCTATAAGTATTCATTCGTATTCGCAAGTTATTTATGTTTTATGGATACACTTAGCTAGGTTTAAGGATCTAATACTGGGTACTTATTTGAAATCCTCGGCTTTGAGACACTAGGCAAACGTCTGAACCGCAGGCGTGTACTGAATTGCTCAGAGATGAACTACTTACGTGGGCATAACACACACTTATTAATGTTACGGTAAAGACCGTAATTCTCATAATGAGCACAAGGCTACCCACCCTGTTAACTGTCCTGGCGATTGCTGGTGGCGTCTTGGGGTTTTAGTAGGTATGCAGTAGCGCATTACCCTCCACCATAAAGCAGTCACGCCGCAGGAAGTTATTCGTTTTTTTTTTATAAATATGTTACAGGAAAAAAAGGACAAACGGGCAGAAGGCTCACCTGATGTTAAGTGATACCCCATGGACACTCTCAATGCCAGAGGACTCGTAAGTGCATTTCCTTATAAGAATTGGAACACTTTTTCTTGAAGGATAGGGCAGTCGAATGCGTAACGTATGTCCCCACGAAAAAGCTATGTTCACTTTTAACACTGACCGAATTCATCAGAATCGCGTAGTCTATTATTTTTTTAAAGTTTTTTTAGAGGTTATTTTTTTTCTTTTACACCGAATTAAAGTTATTTTGCTGTTTTAGTAGAAAACAAGGTTAAAATAATATCATATTAAAATTAACTATAAAATAGTTCCAAAACTAATTTAAGGGAAATTTGTTGTTTTTTTTATCAATTAACTATTAATTACTTAACATGTCATATAGAGCATGGTGTAATGGTTGCAGGTCCTGACAAAAATTGCGTAAAACAAAAGACTTGGCGATAAAAAGAGTGGCGGAGAATTTATTGCCAGTTTTTCTCTTCCGATCTACGCCCTTGACTTGAGAACTGGCAGTAAATGTAAGATTAGAAGCATTTAATATATATTTCTTTTTGACGTTCATAAGTGTACATTTTGATTTGATTTGAATTATCTTACTTCATTGAAAATTATTGGGAAATATTTTGTGATCGTTAGCTTATTGAGTAGATTACAGACGTAGGAAAAAATAGGCCTCTAAAAACGAACGTAACACGAAAAGGAAACCATGTGTTATTCATTATAACCTAATTTTATTCATACTGTTCAATGGTTAAAAATAATAGCGTAAGAATTCTTTGACGTAATTGAGTTAATCCTGATGAATATAACAGGAAATTGATTTAATAGTACGGAGACTAGACTCCTAAAGGGCTGATTTCATATGGATGATTTTTTTTTATCATTAAACCCGCTAGATATTTTAATACGTAGTAGTTTAACTTTACAAAAAAAAATCAAGTGGATTTAAGAGCAAGTTAGATTTGCAAATACATTTTTTTTATATTCTAAAACTGTATATATGACACCGTCCGTCGGCTAGATATATTAATATTGCATTTATTTTATTTATGATTTCTCCACAATACAATATTAACAAAAACATTTTTTTTCCTTCTCCACCTACACGACACTGGCGAAGTACCTTGTACCCAGTTGGCACAAATGAAAGCCATTTAAAAAAAACAGTTTTTAAAAACATAATTAGAACTATATAAATAGAATTATATAAAAGTATGAAGAAAACTACACCAGACAAAAATCATCGTAAAGGAACTAAAAGTGGCCAGTTCAGTTATCAACACAGTTTATCTGATTAAAAGTACCTTCTTAGAACAGCTATCAGCTGATTTTTCTTCCCCATAAATACAACAAACAGTATAAGTTAATGGTTCACTAGACTTTTTCCACAACAAAGTGGAATTTACTTTGTTTCACATTGACACAAGTAAGGACAATGTTAGTCAACATGTACATAGTATGGTGCTAACTTTATCGAGTCGTGAGGCATTCGTTTAGACAAAAACACGTAGTAAACTCTTAAAATATCCCTATGATCATAATATGAAACTCAAGTATATTATTATGTAACTAGATTTAGTGTAAACTACGAAAGTGAGTTTATTTTTTAGCTTAAGTCATTGTCTACATTGTATCTACCCGCATTCTGCACACTTCCGTTGCTATCTCCGCCAAGTCCAGCAAATAGCGACACCCTTTTCTCGAAATAGTCCTGACTTTTTTCCAACCCCATAAGATAAAATTAGTAGCATGAATAAGTCAGCTGCGACCAGTGCTCACTTATGGTTCTGAAACCTGGCCACTTAGCAAGAAAGACGAGAGCTCTCTCCTTATTTCGAGCGGAAAATTCATCGAAGAATCTTTGGTCCTGTTTGCAACGACGGTGTTTGGCGAATCCGCTACAATGAAGAACTTTATAACATCCTAGACGACGCCAACACCATATAGTGCAACAGGCTCAAGTGGCTGGGACATGTGCACCGAATGGCGAACGACAGAACCCCAAGGTCCTTACTAAACTCACAACCCGGTGGCAAAAGAAAACCCGGTAGACCGCCGCTGCGTTGGTGGGATGGAGTTGTCAAGGACCTCGAAACAATAGGGGTTAGCAATTGGACGCGGGAATCATAGATAGATTGCGATGGCGAAGTGTAATTGTGGAGGCTAAGGCCCACAAGGGGCTGTATAACCATTGATGATGATGATTGAACATAACATATTTTTAATATTGATAAGGTCAGAAGAAGATGTTGCTGGGTTAGAAGATGTAATTACGTAATAAGACAGAAGGTCCGACTTGGTATTACATGGATTTTACTACGTTACGTTTTGTTTTAGATAGGTTTGTCTAGTTCGCTTTCCTTTTTTTATTTGTCCTTATTCTATTAAAGAGATGTATCTAGTGTTCATTCTATGGGCTAATGGTTTTAAATTAATTCATACTAATTTCTATCCAAAAAATGGTTAATTTTACAATAATATGTCTAAATTAGTTTAGTTCACAATTCCACACACTGTCATTATATTACTCTGTAACAGAATTTACACATCGTTAATATTTAACGTAAATATTTTGCACGAGAGTACTACGTTGTAATACTGCGTACACGCACCTACCTACTAAGTACAATAAAATTCAAATAAACAACTATTTCTACATTATGAAATCTAAAGTTTTCTGACCCATCGATGTGCTAATAAAATTAGTTGAATTATTTTGCATCTTTCTTCCAAATGAGTTCTCCATTGCACGTTCATTTGGAAAAATGATATATGTTTAAGCTCTCTCAATGCCGTACTTTATAGCTCGCTAGAAACGCTCATAATCGAAGAATCTGCGCTTCGTATAGAAAAAATAACGACTAATATAAATAATCACATGCCTCAAATATCCATGCGTTAGTCGAACAAGCAAGTTTGACTTTGATATACGATACGATATTATAGTTGAATACTGTTGAGGGTTACGTGGAAACATCTATGAATGTTAAACAAATACGCACAGGTCAGAGCTTACTTTCATTAAATCTTTCACATCAATAGTTCTCAAAAATACTTTTTTTACATTTTAACAGTCATTATTATTAACGAAACACACAAAATAATAAAAGTCTATGTAACTATAAAATAAGAGCCTACTAAAAAAAGGCATATAAAACACCTCAGAGAAATATACGAAGGTAACTCAGTTTATTAGCAACGACAAAGATTTATCGTATTGTCCAACGTATTTAGGTCAGAAGTCGGCCTCGATACATCGCGATCAATCAGTCTCCAGTTATATCGTCGAGCCATTTATTGACCCATTTCGAGATCAAGAAATTTATTTTCATTGCTTCAAATGCTTTTGAAATATATATTTTGTTTTCAATTTTATTTGAATTATTATTTTTGAAGTAATACTTCTTCTGGCGCGTTAGTGAAAAATGAAAAATTTTTACGATGTACACGCACACCGTCACAAAGAACCGACACCGTATAGCCAACATTTTAGAATTTTTTTGTGATGTATAAATAAACTTTATTTAACTAGATAATGCGTTATTTAGTATTGTCATTTATCAACATAACTTTTACACATTTAAAGAAAACACTTTTTTAATGGATTGAAGTTATGTATTATTGTAAACTTATAATTATTTAAAATTAAAAAAAAAAGTAGCCAAAGTAGTATAACTTCTAATACGTGTACAAAGTACTCACACGTTTTTTTTATTAGCAAAAACAATTTGTTACTTATAAGCAACATACTAACATACATCTATGTATAAAAGCATACAAAAAAAGTATATAAATATTACATATTTGCAGATTTAATTTGTTCCAGTTTAAATAAATTTCTTGTCTAAATAGCTTTATATAAATTTCCCTTATTAAAAAAAACACAAAACAAACGTAACCCGACCTTCGTTCTATATTTAACGGCCCTTGTGCATTGATAACGAGTTGATAACGATCGTATTGGGAAATATAAAAATAAACAATTCGACGAAACGTTGATAGTATGTATTTAGAACGATTAGTTAAATGTACTATAGGTCATTTGTATCAAGCATGCCATGTTTAAAGTGCTAGTATAGTTCATAGCAACTTTATGTACCACACACACATAGATATTAAAATGAGTAATTAGTAAGTTCAGTAACTAATAGAAATCCGGTTTTAATATAAAGAATCTATATCGAAATTGCATACAAAAACGTCATGACCGGTATCGCTATCGAAAGCTATTGCAGCACAATACTTGATCAATCAATCAATAATGATCATAATAGACGATGGCCCATCTATTTTACCAGATAATCTGATAACTGACACTAGTTTTGATGCAAGATAGCCATTGGTCGATAAGGCGCTCTCATTCTGACAAACTAACATAATAAGTATTAGCTTAGAATTTATTATATACATTTGGATACCATTTATAAGAGTACAAAAATGTAAGTGCGTGCTCCTACTTCACCATGCCTCCATGCTGATACAGTCAAACCTTTGTTTTTAATTTATTTTATTATTACTTAATATGTGATGGTGTAATGGTTGCAGCTCCTACAAAAATGTTGTGTAAAAGAAAAAAATTGGCGATTAAAGAGTGGCGGAGAGTTTATTGCCAGTTCTTCTCTTCCGTTCTACGCCCTTGATTTGAGAACTGGCAGTAAATGTACAATTAGCAGCATTCAATGTATATTTCTTTTTTGACGTTCATAAGTGTACGTTGTGTTACCTACATATGATTTTTAAGTACTAACCTGTGAATCTCTTAGATCGGGTTCACTAGCAGCAGCAGGCAACGCATCTTCGACGTGTGATTCATCGCCTGCGCTTGCGCTTAACGATCTACGCCGACAGTCCTCATCCCGTTTGTCACTCTTGCCCGTCAACATATTCTTCGTTTTTGATAATAGGTTAAGAGGTTTGATAGATTTGCGAACCTTAAATATTAAAAATTATTATAATTATTTAAATTGTACTACATAAGTATTTTATAATATATGTTGACTTAGCAAGCTTGCGTAGAAAACTGCGGAACGGTTTTTTAGTTAAAAATAATTTAAAAAAAAATTTGGTTATCGAGAATGTAATGTACTTTTAAAAATCGTATCTTGGAGAGATAGTATAGGACACACAGAATTATTATAATTTTTACCTTGCATTTAACAGCTCCAGGATGCAAGAATTTACCCTCATCTTTATCAGACCCTTGAGCTTGATCCCGCAGTCCAAGTACAAGCATATCATCCAACGAAGCTTGAAGATGCTTTCTTCGTGACGGCCGAGCCTCCTCATGACTCCGAGACGAGTATACAGATACTGTGTCCATACTAATCTTACTTCTCCCTGAAATAACTGTCACATTTTCCACCGACTCATTAGAATGATAGTCTGGATGCCTCGCTCGCTCTTCGTAAATCTCCACAGAGTTAAAAGTCTCGCCAACGCGATCCACCTCATCCATCTCCAAATTCGATGGTATAAACTCATAGTGTCCTTCATTCTCTGTGTATACCTGGTCATATACTGCACCATTGAACCCTCGCGAACCTGATGGCATATTACCATATATATTATTGTAATTATAATTGTCATCTTCACTTCTAGGATTATGCCTTGCCAAATCATTTGCGTTTAGTATCACGTCATCCAAATTCAATGGTCTGCCTTGTCCACCAAATCCATCAACAACTGGGGTTGTATTAGATAAAAATGATCCATCTGCGTCAAAACTACTACAGCCAACCAAGCCTAGAGGCCGAGAAATTTCTTGATGATACCGATTCGGAACTGGCTGCTGATTCGCGAAGTCAACAACCAATATTCTATCGGCAATGTTTCTACAGTCATTATGAAAACCAATGCCTGAGTCGCTGTTACTTGACGTAGTTGTGATTTCACTGTGATTACTTGGTTGGGGAGAGTTAGCAACAAATTCAGGCTCCATTCGAATCTCTTCATGTCTACCAGGTCGTCTCTCGCGGACTGGTCTGAATGCTGGTCTATTAGACCGTGAGAAATTACTCGGGGCTGGACTTTCACTTTTCACAGCTAATTTAGATATTTGCTGAAGAACGGGACTAGCACAATCGTCAGGTGGCAAAGAGTACATTCCTCGTATAACTCCTACGACGTATTCAGCAGATGGCGGAAATTCTAAGCAGCGCTCTGCAACAGGATCTCTTGTACAATTAATTTGAAACTCTCTAGCTCTTGATACATGCGCTTCGTGTTCTGTCATTCGCGGATCAACCACAAAAACATGACTAGAATGAGAGAATACTTCAGCTTCCGAATCACTTACTTCGGCTGCAGTTACAAGTCCAAAGAATCTTCTATCAGCTTCGGAACCACAACCAGCGTAAACTATTCTTTCCCGCTGATACTGAGCTAGTACTTGTCCAGATGGTCTTCTAAGTAGTAATGAACTAGGGAGTACTGATAAAAGGACTGGTGTTGCTGCTCGTCTTTCTTGACGAAGTTTTCTTACAGCATTTCTGACGTTTTCTGGAGCGGAATTGGCTGTAGCTTGAGGTGTTTCTATAGTGCCTAAATAGCCCACAACTGCCCGGCATTCCAACCGCGCAACTTGGCTTGGCGCAAGCTGAGCGCGACTTAAGTTTTGAAGAATTTCGCTGATGCCAGATGTTGTAGGAGCAGCATGACAACCTGAAAAATGCAAAAATATATTTTATGGGACATTCGGATAAAAAAATTAAATGTAGAAATATAATACTACTTCCAATCAGTATTGGTTGAGAGTAGAGAAAAATTTTTGGTGAAACTGAGATGACATTGTGAAATTTAAATGATTATTTTAATTTGATATAAAAAGTCAATAGATGAATTTCATTCACAGATTAATTCAAAATATTTTAAGGCCACATGAATTAATTTAAAAATAATGTTGAATTTTTTTTAATTAGTTGTATACCTATTTGTTCAGAATACCTAATAAAATTATTAAAAACTGCTATGATATCTATAATAGTTACAAATACAGACAATAGAACTTTGAAAACTAAAAAAATCCATAAGCTGATGGAAAGGGGCATGCATCACATAATTTTTTATATACATAACAGTTAAATTGTGCACATTTTACAACATAAATATGAAGAAACCAATATAGTACCAAACTTGACTACAATAAAGTGTATTCATAAAGTTCAACAGTGTATATATATATTAACTGTTTTATTTTGATATTTTTTTATGTAATTACAGTAATAGTTTTGTTACGAATGTTAATTAATTTATGGAACACATTTACTTTAGTAACAATATATATTATAATTAAAATCAAACAAATTTTAATACACAGACACACAATGGTGAAAAAACATACAGTAGGATGTGAGCACAGACACAATACTAAATTACTCACATACTTATTGTATTGGGCGTCAAGTCATCTGAAAAACAATTCAAAAATTTATTCTGAAATACGCATTTCAAACTTAGTGTAGCTTCTGTCTGAATAAAAGTAGCAGTAAAAGTGAGTGATAAGTATTCATCGATTGAAAAATCACATTTGAGTAGTGATTCAAGTGAGTGATGACATTTTCTACATCTTAAGAGTTATATAAAATAGTGTACAATATATAACAATTTAAATGATAACTTACAATAACACCATCACCATAATAACAATAGGAATAGTTCCAACATACCCGGATGATGTAAGACAGCAGCCTGTGGCCTTCTTCGTGGGGGGGGATATCTTCTACGAGTTCTAGCACGCTCTTCTGGTTCCGTATCTTCTGTATCAGTAGGTGGAGATTCTCTAGGTGCAACTGTGAGTGCAATCGGCCCATCCGCTCCTGCTATAGTCCTAGCTACGGACGCGTGAGGAGATCGCGAAACATTGGCTCCGTCCACAGCCAGTAAAGCATCTCCAGTACGGAGACCTGCTCGTTCTGCCGGTCCGCCGGTTGCGACAGCAGAAACGACACAAGGACGCTGTCCTGCAATTGTAAATCCAAAACCACCAGCTCCTCTAACTACTACAACACGTCTTTCTGCATTCTTGGACAATACAGCCCGTCGACGCCTTCTTCTTTGCTGTTGAGGCACCATAATCAAACTTTTACACTTCTAGTAATTGAATCTTGTAAAAACTTAAATAAGGAACGTAAAACATTGTAATAATTTATGGATTTCTGATGATATCTATCACTCTTACACTTAGAAAACTAGAAAAACTTGAATTTAAAAAGCAAGAAAGTTACGAGGTCTTTGTAACTGACTTGACGTTTAGACTTATTTAGAAAGTTTAAGTTTGTTTAGGAACCTGTTTGATCAGTGTTGTGGTGTAAAAAATATTTAATTTTTAAATCTGCAAACCTAGAAGGTTTATTAAAAAATAATGAACCTTCTAGGTTTATAGCACTTACAATTAATATTATAATTTATTTACCTATTTGTAACTTTTCTATTACATCTAATTTTACTTATTGACTTCTAAACGAAATATTTTTAAAAAATCCTATGTCTATTGTCAAATTCCTATATATAATTACGGCAGGAGTTGTCAGTTGGGAACTTGTGACATAGGACATAAAGTCAAAACAGCATGCGGTTTATTTTGTACCATGTTTCAAATTGGTTGATGGTTCAAACATTGTATATTAATTATTAATGTGTTTTTACTTAAATACTTGTATTTATTATTTAAGTGCATAGTAGTAGTTATCAACATTAAAATGGCGGTAAGTTTAACATGTTTTGCATATTTCCAAGTTATAAAACACAACACTTTAAACTATAAATTTGACTCATTATTTCAGAAAAAAGGCAAACCCAAAATAAGTAAGTTGAAGAGAACTAACCATACCACAAATAAAATGAAGAAGGCTGGTAAATTGAAACTACAAAGGCATAAACAGAAACTACAGAAACAAAAGCAACCTCTACAGAAGCAAATAGAATATAGCAGTGAAAGTGAAGAATCTTCTAATGAATGGGCTGACATGTTGGATGATGAGGAACAGAAGTATATTCTAACACGGCTAGCAAAGCAACCTCAGCTGCTATCCAATGTTCCAGAGGAGGTAGAGAGCAACAAGTAAGTTCTGGTTACTGATCCAAATATTTTACTTACATGAAAACTGTAATAAATACTTTAAGTATTTTTTAAGCTATACTGAGTGGTTAGTCACAAAACTAATACCTATAGATTCCATAATAATCATATTCCACTTACACAGACAAGGGAAAAAAAGAAAAAGAAGTCGAGTTAAAGTACAGAACCAAGAAGGAGACAGTGGAGCAGAAAGTGATATGGAAGATAAATATGAGCAAGAACAGGCTGACAAACCAGTTAAGAAACTAAGACCATTACTTCCCATCAAGACAAAAGAAGGAATTGTTCAAAGAGCTGAGGAGGTGGAATGTAAGTTTATAATATTTTCACCTGTATTAAAGATTGGTTGAGATAGTTGCTGCTACATAATTTCAAAAATTTGGAAATACATGTTTATAAGGATTCAGTGACCCTATATTAATACAGGCATAATCCAGGCTATGCTTAGCAAAAGTAAGTTGAAAATTGTTGATCACCAAATGACCAATTATGTAATAGAAACACAGATGAAATAAATAGGAGACTTTACATGAACTTATATGTTTTACTATTGTTATGTTTAATATGTAATTTATGCTAGTTAAAAAATACCAACTGCAAAAAATTGAGTGTATATATTGTATTATTTCAGTATCAGACACAGAATCAAATGACAAAGACGAAGAATTGCAACTTGAAGAATCTGAGGATGACCATGAGCATCAAGAATCAGGGGATGAAGTAGATCCTGAAGCAGATTCTGGTTTAGACCCTGGTGAAGAAGAAGGAAAAGTTGTGACTACAGTGGAACTGTTGGCTGAGAGAAGGAATCGGCTACAGCATGAGAAACTAAGAATTGGAGCACTTTGTTCCTCGCTGCTTGAGAGTCCAGAGAAAAAGGTAAAATAAATGTAGATCCAATGATTTCGAGTGATACGTAAATCTGTATCTTTAAATTTATATGCTAAAACTTGTAATATGTCAATATAATATATATATTTTTTTAATTCTATTAAACTTCTACCGGTGGTTATATATTAGGCACTCAACTCAAAATTTCTGTTTATCTCTAATCAGAGATAAAGTTAACAATAATTAAGATACATAACCAATTCAATACTGATATTGACAAATTACTAAGATATCTAGTCTGACTAAAAATCTTAATAATTAGTTTTTTTTTAGATTTTAAAAACCACAAAAATTTAAGTTTATAAGTTTGTGTAATATATTTCAGCTTAAGAATCTTTATCCTATTCTATATTTGATGGAAGACAAACTTAAAGATGGATCTTTAAATCTACTGTCAGTACGTAAGCTGGCAACTGTATCAGCTGCTGAAGTATTTAGTGATATTTTACCAGAATACAGGATTAGGCATCAAGATTATTCTGACATCAAATGTGAGTATTATTGTGGACAGTTAAGCATGTTGCTTTTATTTTTTTTATATAACAGGGGAAGGCTCACCTGATATTAAGTGATACCGCCTTATGAATTAATTAATGTATTTGATGTGAGAAATGTAAATTTACGTTATTATAACAAAAAAATATGGTAACCCTAAGTAGTGTTTGAATCTTTTTGTGAACATCTCTGTTCCGGGGCTTCTGTCTTTCCTTCCTTTCCTTGCATTTGTTGTCTCCTCTTTGTAGAAAAAGTGAATTTTTCAGACAGATATGTGCCATCTAGCTAGAAAGTTATGGAACACAGAGAAATGCGCCATGAAATATGTCAGTCATACTGAGATAGCTATCTGTCTCTGAGCTGCCATGGCAAATCTGCCAACTGTTTAATTTTAACTGTTAAACTGTTTAATAACTGTTTAACTGTTTAATAATTTCATAATTGTTTCGTCTGAAGTATAATAAATTAACATCAAAATATTTTTTTAGTAAAAAAGGACACACTCGCTTTATACAAGTTTGAAAAGGAGCTATTGGAGTTTTACAAGAGATACCTTGTTAGAGTCGAGAAAGCTGCTAATTTATTGAGGAAGAAGAAAGGCGACAATCGGTAACGGACATCTAACAGTAACATAAACACGAGATAACTCACAGAAACACTTTTATATTGTTCAAGTACAAAATGGATTTCAATGATCCATCTTTTCATGACCATTATCTTTAACTATATATCTATCTATAAATAGATCCGTCATTACAAATCAGTTTCATTAATAGATAATTTATTAAGATATAATAAGAGAGGCCTTAGCATGCGACAATCATCCCTGAGGTCGTAGTTTTGTTTGGCTGTGCACCAATGGACTTTAATTTTATGTGCATAGTAATTTAAAAAAAGCACGGTCAGTAGAAGATGTATAGAGTGTAAAACTTAAGCACAGAAGTAAATGACGAAGTGTTGGTCTAGTGGCTTCATCTTGCGGCACATATCTCAGGTCGTCTGTTCGATCCCCAAGTATGCACAAATGGAGTTTTTGTCTGTCTATTGACACTCGCTCAACGGTGAAGGAAAATACAAAACCAACCGTATCACCTCGACGTCCATTGTTCCACAACGTATGTGGAACCAGCTGCCCACTGAAATATTTCCCAAGCAATTCGACTTAGGGTCCTTCAAGAATAGAGCGTTCAAATTAATACATAAAAAAACATCGTGAGGAATTCAGATACAGGCACAGGAAGCTGATCAACTTCTTGCCTAGACCTAGAAAGGTTATAGCGCCACTGATTTAATTTATATATTTTATTTAAAAAAATAATGAAGAATGTTGTAACCATGATGGCAGTGCCGTTATATAAACAACTGATATAAATGTAATATGAATAATAATACTATTTATATGGACAAAGAAGGCACCTTTTAAAGTCGAAATTCGAGTCTTGGTTTTTTTATAGAACAGGGGGCAAACGGGCAGGAGGCTCTCCTGATGTTAAGTAATACCGCCGCCCATGGACACTCTCAATGCCAGAGGGCTCGCGAGTGCGTTGCCAGCCTTTTAAGAATTGGTACGCAATTTTCTTGAAGGAGCTTAAGTCGAATTGGTTCGGAAATACTTTGTTGCCTAATACACATATATAAATGTTTTTAGAAAATATTTCGCATCAACAAAATATTCAGAAAATTATGCCAGTGTATATAAGTACTTAATAGGACTATCCATTATTTTAATACAATTAAATTGACAACATACTTGGAAGCTATAAAGGAAAAATAATGAAAAACATTTTTTTTATGTTTTTAGGAAACTAGATCCTCCGACAACTAGTCTAGCGCTCCTTTCCCTTCGATCAATGTGCAGTCTTCTTGAAGCCAAGCCCAACTTTAACTTTTCCACTAATATAGCCCAAAGTGTAGTACCGTTTCTAGACAGCCCCATTCCCGAAGCCAGGAGCTTAGTTACTGAATGTTGTTGTAATGTTTTTAAAGAAGATAGAAAAGGAGAGATTACTCTTGATGTAAGTTAAAATTTAAATTAAAAATAAACTTTAAAATCTCTTGTATTATCATAAATGATTGTTGTTAGTCAAAAGTATATGAAAAAGTCATGGTATGGTAAATAAAACATAAAGTATCAATAATTTGATAAAATTAACTTTTTTAATTTGATATTCAAAATATTCACGTATTGGGCGATAATTCGTGACGATCACAGAACACGAACGTATACGTCAAAATGGTGGTATTAGTTTTTTGACAGCTCGAACCGATCAACGAATTGAAATACTACAAGTTCTGGAGCCATGCTTTTTTTAGTTCTAAATTCAAACTGTTTTCCAAATAAAATGTGCAAAAATCATCAGTTGTCGTTGCTTAACCATGATACTTAACCGTTCTTTATATTTACAGATAGTACGTCTAATTAACCAATTAGTTAAACGCCGCGGTGAACGCTTACAACCAACCGCCTTAGACTGCCTACTGTCTCTGAAGATCGCAGACGTTCAACTTGATGCCGAAACGGACATTAAAATGAAGAAGAAACAAGATGAGAAGCACAAGAAACGAATTGTGAATTTATCAAAGAAGGAAAAAAAGGTATTTATTAGCAAATTATCACATTATGTTTGGAAATATGGTTGTTATTTACAAGATGGCTACGATTGTGAAGAATGTATGCATTTTTTATCTGTAAGAAATGTTCTTTTAATGTTTTACCGATAGATGGCGGTTTACGAAACAAGAATCAAATATTTAATTATAGATTTCATATAAAGTTGTTGCAGTTGGTAGCTCCCGATGCGTACATACAAAAATATAACAATATTATTTTCACTGGCAATCAAACAGACTCAAGAATTTTTATCTGTCGTATACAAAAGTATTTAACTTTCAAAATAGATAATGTAAAATCATATTTATTACAAAAAATTATGTTTAGCGTGCCAAGAAACTTAAAGAAGTAGAACGTGAACTTCTAGAAACAGAAGCTAAAGAGAATGAAACTGCTCGACTAAAGCAGCTCACGGAAGTCACCCGACTCGCCTTCCATATTTACTTCCGGTTGCTCAAAACCGCTCCGAGGTCAAAACTACTGAACGCTGTTTTACAGGGATTAGCTAAGTAAGTAACTTATTTTTAACCGATTAACTGACGTAAAAAATAAAGTAGTTTAACTGTGTATTTCAATTCATAAATTCAGACTTTTATTTAAATTATGGAATCGCCGAGTTTTAAAAAAATCGGTTTTATAATTTTTAAGATATGCAAGTCAAGCATTTCTTATTTATTTAAACTAGTTACTACTAAGCATATTCCTTACAAAGTATAATGTGAGATACATAAAAGATACCGATTTTTTCTTGTAAGGTATCTAAAGTAAATAATGTATTTTTATGATTCTAAATACCTTTTTTGTTATCATATCAACCAACTAACCATCGCTTAAATGTTACTGTTGTAATAATAATGTAATGTGTTGTGTTTTTTAATCTTGAGATTAAATTTTAAATATAAGAAAACGTCACGCCTACCGCTGAATAAGATTGTTGATGTCATTTCAGATTTTGTTAAATTTATATACAAGTTATGATTTTAAATTAGGCATAGTATATATTTAATGATATCAAAGGTCATTTAGTCCACTAGCTTATTTGTCATTGGTTGGATAATAACTAATAAACGCTATCCGTTGTTTTTCTTTTTAAGTTATTTTTACTATAGAATAAAAATACGATGTGTTATTTAGCTCTTGAATTTCCACAGATTCACACATGTCATAAATTTGGAGTACTACAGTGATTTAGTTGCGATTCTGACGCAGCTCGTTCGTGACGAATTAGTCGATGCTCGTTCTAGACTTTTGTGCGTTCGCACAGTACTTGCGATGTTATCGGGTGCGGGGGATGCGCTTAACATTGACCCCCATCACTTTCACGACCATTTGTACGCTAGTGCACTCACCGTTCATGCTGGTAAGTAATTTTTTTTTTAAATAGCGTAGAACCCTGTGATATTTCGGGTTTGAAGGCACGGCAGACAAACATGTATTGAATTACTTATACGGAAGTCAAAGTTTGCGCTAGTCTTGTTGCTGAATCTCTCTCCTTATCTAAATATGTAATAATGTATAACATTTGTTTTTTTAATTGGTATAAAACTGAAGTTTTCATTTGGCGCGTTAGGGAATAATGATGACGGTAAATTTTTACGATGCGCCCGCACACCGTCTTAAAAACCCGATACCCTGAAGTAAGCTATAGTCAAAATTTTAGTGTTTTTGTGATATTTAAATAAACTTTATGTAAGAATTTATTATATTTGTATTTAGAAAATTTAATGAAAAATAATATGAAAAAAAAAAAAATTAAAAAGATTTTTATCTTGTTACGCCAAAGAAGTATGACTTTTAACGTGTGTGTATATATATACATTTCTTAAATATTAACATAAATACAGCCAAACTATAATTAAATTTTGTTGCAACCTCAAATCCCGAGACAGTTCTTTTTCCGTATAGACATTATCACAAAGAACTATGCATTTAATGTGTGTCTCCGGTTCTAGAACTATTGATCCAATCCACGATTTTCTTAAACAATATTTTATTTCCAGCATCAAACGATTCAGATAGTCGCTTAGTACTGGAGGCGATATCAGCCATTTGTGGTCGTGCTAGACGCGTGTCGGCCAGTGTACTTTTGGCTTTCAGCAAACGTTTGGGAACGCTTGCAATACAACAACAACATCACGCGGCATTGGCTGCTCTCACTTTGCTTCACCAACTTGTACAGGTACAACTAATTTATGTATTTTAGTTAGTCGAGTAGTTTGATTTAAAACATTTTAATTAAAGTAAAAAATAGGGAAACGCAGTTAAATTCATTCTAGTAAGCAAATGAAATATCGTAGGATTTAGAAACCTTAAGAATTCTTTAAAAAAATATATCCTGATATTTCTGACTCTTTTCATCCCATCGCAAACACAATTTGATACAAACAGACGAAATAGTACTTAACTTGAAAAGTGTAATGTATACTGATTATTATTTTATTTAATGCGTCATTGCATCATTAGTCCTCAATGTAACATTGAAATACTGAATTTCTTAAATTTAAATAACTATTATTGCTATTTTAACGGGTTTGCTATTCCGATGAATTTTATAATTTAATTTATTAATTATATTGTTAATTTTTTTCAGCAAAGCAAATCTGTCTCGTCCCTCCTAGACACAGAAGAAATAGTTGGATCTGGTCGTTTTGATCCTTTTGCGAAGTCGCCGGAACATTGCGCTGCGCATGCGGCGACTCTTTATGAACTAAGCGCTCTATCTCGGCATTATCATCCTACTACAGTCAAAGTCGCTAACGCTTTACTTGCTGGAGGACCGTTGCCCAATGAGCTTTTGAAAATGTGAGGATTATTTATCTCTTATTCAAGCATAGCACCATGTCTTATTTTAAGTCTTAAGATAATAACAGTATTTCAGTACAGAACTGTTTAGGGAGCATTCAAGTATACGTAACGTATTATTTATCCCCCCTCTATGTAAGGCGTCGTAATGTCATTTTACTGTTACCTCTCCACCCCTCTAGCAAAACATTAGTGACGATTTTTAGTATGTTAATATTATTAAAAACAATATAGTTCCAAGACCCACCCCCCCATGTCGCCTATGTCACGCCTCACGCCCCCCTTCACAGATACGTTACGTAACTAATACTGTAATACTAAAACATTCTCTTATATATATAATCGTTATGAATTGCATTCATCATTAATCAATTACTGTATGTAACTTTTGTATTACCAGGAGTCCTCTTCAAATATTTGACAACTACAATGGCTCGCAAATGGCCTTTAAACCTGCAATACCACCTCCGGCAGCAGAAATAAATAGAAAGAGTGGTTCAAACCGTCCACACGTCTGGGCGCAACAAGAGTTTAAAGCACACTGCCTTAATGTCGAAGAAAATGTAGAAATCACGCTTGACAATGTTACATAAATAAAAGGCATTTTAATACATTTTTGTTTACTTTAATTTGACTGTTTAAGTAAAAACCATGGAAAATTCATTTTTTATTATTACAATTGATACACATTATAATCAACAGATCTTAATCTTAATACATACAACACTTGTCATCATACACATTTAAAATCTTATTTTTACTGAACATGTATGTTAAAATATCAAGGCATGATAAGTCCCGTATTAAATGTTCACTGTTGTCTTCTTATGTTGCGACAGAAATATTTAGTGACGTCGTGGGTTATAATAAACCAAGGGCATTCACTGGAAATCCTTACGAATCCTTTCCCTGACCTTGTCTATCGTATCTCGCAGCAATCGTTCGTGTCGTAATCGTGATCTTTCAAATACTTTGTCTGCGTGCGTACGCGCAGCATCCGCTACAGACTTTAAATATGCTACTCTCTCCTTTAAGCTGTGAAAAAATATATACCGCTTAGACGATTTAGACTTAGCTATACCATTAGCTTTTTTACATATATATATAGTATTCCCATTTTATGCAATAAATGATATTGATTAGTGTTGGTACGTAAGTACCAATTGCAATATTCAGCCATTGTTTGGGTCTCTTGCTTTTGAATAATTCAATGTCTTTTTTTATCTTTTCTATAAGCAGCCCCCACTGTTTGTGCATTGTGGCCCAGGGAATCTAAGTCTGATACGTTTGAGACGTTGCCATTGAATCTTACCTAGGCATCAAGCAGTAGGAAAGCTATATTCGCGGCGGTTTTCGAATTATTTGGTAAATATTTCTTATTGTGATACATCCATCAACAAAATTCGTAATTACCACAAGATTCACGGCTTTTCTTTAGCAATCATTTGTCTATTTACTTTCAATTGCCATTGGATATACCATAGAACATATAAAGGAGGTTAGAAGGGCCTTGTGGGCGGGGCACGCGCGCCGCGCGTACCCCGCCGTAAGAAATGTTGTTTTAATGTTTTACCGATAGATGGCGGTTTACGAAACAAGAATCAAATATTTAATTTTAGATTTCATATAAAGTTGTTGCAGTTGGTAGCTCCCGATGCGTACATACAAAAATATAACAATATTATTTTCACTGGCAATCAAACAGACTCAGGAATTTTTATCTGTCGTATACAAAAGTATTTAACTTTCAAAATAGATAATGTAAAGTCATATTTAATACAAAAAATTATGTCTAGCGTGCCAAGAAACTTAAAGAAGTAGAACGTGAACTTCTAGAAACAGAAGCTAAAGAGAATGAAACTGCTCGACTAAAGTAGCTCACGGAAGTCACCCGACTCGCCTTCCATATTTACTTCCGGTTGCTCAAAACCGCTCCGAGGTCAAAACTACTGAACGCTGTTTTACAGGGATTAGCTAAGTAAGTAACTTATTTTTAACAGATTCAATAACTGACGTAAAAAATAAAGTAGTTTAACTGTGTATTTCAATTCATAAATTCAGACTTTTACTTAAATTATGGAATCGACGAGTTTAAAAAAAAATCGGTTTTATAATTTTTAAGATATGCAAGTCTAGCATTTCTTATTTATTAAAACTAGTTACTACTAAGCATATTCCTTACAAAGTATAATGTGAGATACATAAAAGATACCGATTTTTTCTTGTAAGGTATCTAAACTTGCGATGTTATCGGGTGCGGGGGATGCGCTTAACATTGACCCCCATCACTTTCACGACCATTTGTACGCAAGTGCACTCACCGTTCACGCTGGTAAGTAAATATTTTTTTAAAATAGCGTAGAATCCTGTGATATTTCGGGTTTGAAGGCACTGCAGACAAACATGTATTGAATTACTTATACGGGAGTCAAAGTTTGCGCTAGTCTTGTTGCTGAATCTCTCTCCTTATCTAAATATGTAATAGTGTATAACTTTGTTTTTTTAATTGGTATAAAACTAAAGTTTTCATTTGGCGCCTTAGGGAATAATGATGAGAGTAAATTTTTACGATGCGCCCGCACACCGTCTTAAAAATCCGATACCCCGAAGTAAGCTATAGTCAAAATTTTAGTATTTTTGTGATATTTAAATAAACTTTATATAAGAGTTTATTATATTATTTAGAAAATTTAATGAAAAATAATATGAAAAAAAAAAATTTAAAAAGATTTTTATCTTGTTACGCCAAAGAAGTATGACTTTTAACGTGTGTATATATATACATTTCTTAAATATTAACATAAATACAGCCAAACTATAATTAAATTTTGTTGCAACCTCAAATCCCGAGACAGTTCTTTTTCCGTATAGACATTATCACAAAGAACTATGCATTTAATGTGTGTCTCCGGTTCTAGAACTATTGATCCAATCCACGATTTTCTTAAACAATATTTTATTTCCAGCATCAAACGATTCAGATAGTCGCTTAGTACTGGAGGCGATATCAGCCATTTGTGGTCGTGCTAGACGCGTGTCGGCCAGTGTACTTTTGGCTTTCAGCAAACGTTTGGGAACGCTTGCAATACAACAACAACATCACGCGGCATTGGCTGCTCTCACTTTGCTTCACCAACTTGTACAGGTACAACTAATTTATGTATTTTAGTTAGTCTAGTAGTTTGATTTAAAACATTTTAATTAAAGTAAAAAATAGGGAAACGCAGTTTAATTCCTTCTAGTAAGCAAATGCAATATCGTAGGATTTTGAAACCTTAAGAATTCTTTAAAAAATATATCCTGATATTTCTGACTCTTTTCATCCTATCGTAAACACAATTTGATACAAACAGACGAAATAGTACTTAACTTGAAAACTGTAATGTATACGTATTATTATTTTATTTAATGCGTCATTGCATCATTAGTCCTCAATGTAACATTGAAATACTGAATTTCTTAAATTTAAATAACTATTATTGCTATTTTAACGGGTTTGCTATTCCGTTGAATTTTATAATTTAATTTATTAATTATATTGTTAATTTTTTTCAGCAAAGCAAATCTGTCTCGTCCCTCCTAGACACAGAAGAAATAGTTGGATCTGGTCGTTTTGATCCTTTTGCGAAGTCGCCGGAACATTGCGCTGCGCATGCGGCGACTCTTTATGAACTAAGCGCTCTATCTCGGCATTATCATCCTACTACAGTCAAAGTCGCTAACGCTTTACTTGCTGGAGGACCGTTGCCCAATGAGCTTTTGAAAATGTGAGGATTATTTATCTCTTATTCAAGCATAGCACCATGTCTTATTTTAAGTCTTAAGATAATAACAGTATTTCAGTACAGAAATTGTTTAGGGAGCATTCAAGTATACGTAACGTATTATTTATCCCCCCCTCTATGTAAGCCGTCGTAACGTCATTTTACTGTTACCTCTCCACCCCTCTAGCAAAACATTAGTGACGATTTTTAGTATGTTAATATTATTAAAAACAAAATAGTTCCAAGCCCCACCCCCCCATGTCGCCTATGTCACGCCTCACGCCCCCCTCCACAGATACGTTACGTAACTAATACTGTAATACTAAAACATTCTCTTAATATATATAATCGTTATGAATTGCATTCATCATTAATCAATTACTGTATGTAACTTTTGTATTACCAGGAGTCCTCTTCAAATATTTGACAACTACAATGGCTCGCAAATGGCCTTTAAACCTGCAATACCACCTCCGGCAGCAGAAATAAATAGAAAGAGTGGTTCAAACCGTCCACACGTCTGGGCGCAACAAGAGTTTAAAGCACACTGCCTTAATGTCGAAGAAAATGTAGAAATCACGCTTGACAATGTTACATAAATAAAAGGCATTTTATTACATTTTTGTTTATTTTAATTTGACTGTTTAAGTAAAAACCATGGAAAATTCATTTTTTATTATTACAATTGATACACATTATAATCAACAGATTTTAATCTTAATACATACAACACTTGTCATCATACACAATGTGTGTTCACATGTTCAAATGTTCACTGTTGTCTTCTTATGTTGCGACAGAAATATTTAGTGACGTCGTATGTTATAATAAACCAAGGACATTCACTGGAAATCCTTACGAATCCTTTCCCTGACCTTGTCTATCGTATCTCGCAGCAATCGTTCGTGTCGTAATCGTGATCTTTCAAATACTTTGTCTGCGTGCGTACGCGCAGCATCCGCTACAGACTTTAAATATGCTACTCTCTCCTTTAAGCTGGGAAAAAATATATACCGCTTAGACGATTTAGACTTAGCTATACCATTAGCTTTTTTACATATATATATAGTATTCCCATTTTATGCAATAAATGATATTGATCAGTGTTGGTACGTAAGTACCAATTGCAATATTCAGCCATTGTTTGGGTCTCTTGCTTTTGAATAATTCAATGTCTTTTTTTATCTTTTCTATAAGCAGCCCCCACTGTTTGTGCATTGTGGCCCAGGGAATCTAAGTCTGATACGTTTGAGACGTTGCCATTGAATCTTACCTAGGCATCAAGCAGTAGGAAAGCTATATTCGCGGCGGTTTTCGAATTATTTGGTAAATATTTCTTATTGTGATACATCCATCAACAAAATTCGTAATTACCACAAGATTCACGGCTTTTCTTTAGCAATCATTTGTCTATTTACTTTCAATTGCCATTGGATATACCATAGAACATATAAAGGAGGTTAGAAGGGCCTTGTGGGCGGGGCACGCGCGCCGCGCGTACCCCGCCGTAAGAAATGTTGTTTTAATGTTTTACCGATAGATGGCGGTTTACGAAACAAGAATCAAATATTTAATTTTAGATTTCATATAAAGTTGTTGCAGTTGGTAGCTCCCGATGCGTACATACAAAAATATAACAATATTATTTTCACTGGCAATCAAACAGACTCAGGAATTTTTATCTGTCGTATACAAAAGTATTTAACTTTCAAAATAGATAATGTAAAGTCATATTTAATACAAAAAATTATGTCTAGCGTGCCAAGAAACTTAAAGAAGTAGAACGTGAACTTCTAGAAACAGAAGCTAAAGAGAATGAAACTGCTCGACTAAAGTAGCTCACGGAAGTCACCCGACTCGCCTTCCATATTTACTTCCGGTTGCTCAAAACCGCTCCGAGGTCAAAACTACTGAACGCTGTTTTACAGGGATTAGCTAAGTAAGTAACTTATTTTTAACAGATTCAATAACTGACGTAAAAAATAAAGTAGTTTAACTGTGTATTTCAATTCATAAATTCAGACTTTTACTTAAATTATGGAATCGACGAGTTTAAAAAAAAATCGGTTTTATAATTTTTAAGATATGCAAGTCTAGCATTTCTTATTTATTAAAACTAGTTACTACTAAGCATATTCCTTACAAAGTATAATGTGAGATACATAAAAGATACCGATTTTTTCTTGTAAGGTATCTAAACTTGCGATGTTATCGGGTGCGGGGGATGCGCTTAACATTGACCCCCATCACTTTCACGACCATTTGTACGCAAGTGCACTCACCGTTCACGCTGGTAAGTAAATATTTTTTTAAAATAGCGTAGAATCCTGTGATATTTCGGGTTTGAAGGCACTGCAGACAAACATGTATTGAATTACTTATACGGGAGTCAAAGTTTGCGCTAGTCTTGTTGCTGAATCTCTCTCCTTATCTAAATATGTAATAGTGTATAACTTTGTTTTTTTAATTGGTATAAAACTAAAGTTTTCATTTGGCGCCTTAGGGAATAATGATGAGAGTAAATTTTTACGATGCGCCCGCACACCGTCTTAAAAATCCGATACCCCGAAGTAAGCTATAGTCAAAATTTTAGTATTTTTGTGATATTTAAATAAACTTTATATAAGAGTTTATTATATTATTTAGAAAATTTAATGAAAAATAATATGAAAAAAAAAAATTTAAAAAGATTTTTATCTTGTTACGCCAAAGAAGTATGACTTTTAACGTGTGTATATATATACATTTCTTAAATATTAACATAAATACAGCCAAACTATAATTAAATTTTGTTGCAACCTCAAATCCCGAGACAGTTCTTTTTCCGTATAGACATTATCACAAAGAACTATGCATTTAATGAATGTCTCCGGTTCTAGAACTATTGATCCAATCCACGATTTTCTTAAACAATATTTTATTTCCAGCATCAAACGATTCAGATAGTCGCTTAGTACTGGAGGCGATATCAGCCATTTGTGGTCGTGCTAGACGCGTGTCGGCCAGTGTACTTTTGGCTTTCAGCAAACGTTTGGGAACGCTTGCAATACAACAACAACATCACGCGGCATTGGCTGCTCTCACTTTGCTTCACCAACTTGTACAGGTACAACTAATTTATGTATTTTAGTTAGTCTAGTAGTTTGATTTAAAACATTTTAATTAAAGTAAAAAATAGGGAAACGCAGTTTAATTCCTTCTAGTAAGCAAATGCAATATCGTAGGATTTTGAAACCTTAAGAATTCTTTAAAAAATATATCCTGATATTTCTGACTCTTTTCATCCTATCGTAAACACAATTTGATACAAACAGACGAAATAGTACTTAACTTGAAAACTGTAATGTATACGTATTATTATTTTATTTAATGCGTCATTGCATCATTAGTCCTCAATGTAACATTGAAATACTGAATTTCTTAAATTTAAATAACTATTATTGCTATTTTAACGGGTTTGCTATTCCGTTGAATTTTATAATTTAATTTATTAATTATATTGTTAATTTTTTTCAGCAAAGCAAATCTGTCTCGTCCCTCCTAGACACAGAAGAAATAGTTGGATCTGGTCGTTTTGATCCTTTTGCGAAGTCGCCGGAACATTGCGCTGCGCATGCGGCGACTCTTTATGAACTAAGCGCTCTATCTCGGCATTATCATCCTACTACAGTCAAAGTCGCTAACGCTTTACTTGCTGGAGGACCGTTGCCCAATGAGCTTTTGAAAATGTGAGGATTATTTATCTCTTATTCAAGCATAGCACCATGTCTTATTTTAAGTCTTAAGATAATAACAGTATTTCAGTACAGAAATTGTTTAGGGAGCATTCAAGTATACGTAACGTATTATTTATCCCCCCCTCTATGTAAGCCGTCGTAACGTCATTTTACTGTTACCTCTCCACCCCTCTAGCAAAACATTAGTGACGATTTTTAGTATGTTAATATTATTAAAAACAAAATAGTTCCAAGCCCCACCCCCCCATGTCGCCTATGTCACGCCTCACGCCCCCCTCCACAGATACGTTACGTAACTAATACTGTAATACTAAAACATTCTCTTAATATATATAATCGTTATGAATTGCATTCATCATTAATCAATTACTGTATGTAACTTTTGTATTACCAGGAGTCCTCTTCAAATATTTGACAACTACAATGGCTCGCAAATGGCCTTTAAACCTGCAATACCACCTCCGGCAGCAGAAATAAATAGAAAGAGTGGTTCAAACCGTCCACACGTCTGGGCGCAACAAGAGTTTAAAGCACACTGCCTTAATGTCGAAGAAAATGTAGAAATCACGCTTGACAATGTTACATAAATAAAAGGCATTTTATTACATTTTTGTTTATTTTAATTTGACTGTTTAAGTAAAAACCATGGAAAATTCATTTTTTATTATTACAATTGATACACATTATAATCAACAGATCTTAATCTTAATACATACAACACTTGTCATCATACACAATGTGTGTTCACATGTTCAAATGTTCACTGTTGTCTTCTTATGTTGCGACAGAAATATTTAGTGACGTCGTATGTTATAATAAACCAAGGACATTCACTGGAAATCCTTACGAATCCTTTCCCTGACCTTGTCTATCGTATCTCGCAGCAATCGTTCGTGTCGTAATCGTGATCTTTCAAATACTTTGTCTGCGTGCGTACGCGCAGCATCCGCTACAGACTTTAAATATGCTACTCTCTCCTTTAAGCTGGGAAAAAATATATACCGCTTAGACGATTTAGACTTAGCTATACCATTAGCTTTTTTACATATATATATAGTATTCCCATTTTATGCAATAAATGATATTGATCAGTGTTGGTACGTAAGTACCAATTGCAATATTCAGCCATTGTTTGGGTCTCTTGCTTTTGAATAATTCAATGTCTTTTTTTATCTTTTCTATAAGCAGCCCCCACTGTTTGTGCATTGTGGCCCAGGGAATCTAAGTCTGATACGTTGCCATTGAATCTTACCTAGGCATCAAGCAGTAGGAAAGCTATATTCGCGGCGGTTTTCGAATTATTAGGTAAATATTTCTTATTGTGATACATCCATCAACAAAATTCGTAATTACCACAAGATTCACGGCTTTTCTTTAGCAATCATTTGTCTATTTACTTTCAATTGCCATTGGATATACCATAGAACATATAAAGGAGGTTAGAAGGGCCTTGTGGGCGGGGCACGCGCGCCGCGCGTACCCCGCCGTAAGAAATGTTGTTTTAATGTTTTACCGATAGATGGCGGTTTACGAAACAAGAATCAAATATTTAATTTTAGATTTCATATAAAGTTGTTGCAGTTGGTAGCTCCCGATGCGTACATACAAAAATATAACAATATTATTTTCACTGGCAATCAAACAGACTCAGGAATTTTTATCTGTCGTATACAAAAGTATTTAACTTTCAAAATAGATAATGTAAAGTCATATTTAATACAAAAAATTATGTCTAGCGTGCCAAGAAACTTAAAGAAGTAGAACGTGAACTTCTAGAAACAGAAGCTAAAGAGAATGAAACTGCTCGACTAAAGCAGCTCACGGAAGTCACCCGACTCGCCTTCCATATTTACTTCCGGTTGCTCAAAACCGCTCCGAGGTCAAAACTACTGAACGCTGTTTTACAGGGATTAGCTAAGTAAGTAACTTATTTTTAACCGATTCAATAACTGACGTAAAAAATAAAGTAGTTTAACTGTGTATTTCAATTCATAAATTCAGACTTTTATTTAAATTATGGAATCGACGAGTTTAAAAAAAATCGGTTTTATAATTTTTAAGATATGCAAGTCAAGCATTTCTTATTTATTTAAACTAGTTACTACTAAGCATATTCCTTACAAAGTATAATGTGAGATACATAAAAGATACCGATTTTTTCTTGTAAGGTATCTAAAGTAAATAATGTATTTTTATGATTCTAAATACCTTTTTTGTTATCATATCAACCAACTAACCATCGCTTAAATGTTACTGTTGTAATAATAATGTAATGTGTTGTGTTTTTTAATCTTGAGATTAAATTTTAAATATAAGAAAACGTCACGCCTACCGCTGAATAAGATTGTTGATATCATTTCAGATTTTGTAAAATTTATATACAAGTTATGATTTTAAATTAGGCATAGTATATATTTAATGACATCAAAGGTAGCTTATTTGTCATTGGTTGGATAATAACTAATAAACGCTATCCGTTGTTTTTCTTTTTAAGTTATTTTTACTATAGAATAAAAATACGATGTGTTATTTAGCTCTTGAATTTCCACAGATTCACACATGTCATAAATTTGGAGTACTATAGTGATTTGGTTGCGATTCTGACGCAGCTCGTTCGTGACGAATTAGTCGATGCTCGTTCTAGACTTTTGTGCGTTCGCACAGTACTTGCGCTGTTATCGGGTGCGGGGGATGCGCTTAACATTGACCCCCATCACTTTCACGACCATTTGTACGCAAGTGCACTCACCGTTCACGCTGGTAAGTAAATATTTTTTTAAAATAGCGTAGAATCCTGTGATATTTCGGGTTTGAAGGCACGGCAGACAAACATGTATTGAATTACTTATACGGGAGTCAAAGTTTGCGCTAGTCTTGTTGCTGAATCTCTCTCCTTATCTAAATATGTAATAGTGTATAACATTTGTTTTTTTTAATTGGTATAAAACTGAAGTTTTCATTTGGCGCGTTAGGGAATAATGATGAGAGTAAATTTTTACGATGCGCCCGCACACCGTCTTAAAAACCCGATACCCTGAAGTAAGCTATAGTCAAAATTGTAGTGTTTTTGTGATATTTAAATAAACTTTATATAAGAATTTATTATATTATTTAGAAAATTTAATGAAAAATAATATGAAAAAAAATTTTTTTTTTAAAAAGATTTTTATCTTGTTACGCCAAAGAAGTATGACTTTTAACGTGTGTATATATATACATTTCTTAAATATTAACATAAATACAGCCAAACTATAATTAAATTTTGTTGTAACCTCAAATCCCGAGACAGTTCTTTTTCCGTATAGACATTATCACAAAGAACTATGCATTTAATGTGTGTCTCCGGTTCTAGAACGGAATTCTACTACCAGCCTTTTAAATCTATTGATCCAATCCACGATTTTCTTAAACAATATTTTATTTCCAGCATCAAACGATTCAGATAGTCGCTTAGTACTGGAGGCGATATCAGCCATTTGTGGTCGTGCTAGACGCGTGTCGGCCAGTGTACTTTTGGCTTTCAGCAAACGTTTGGGAACGCTTGCAATACAACAACAACATCACGCGGCATTGGCTGCTCTCACTTTGCTTCACCAACTTGTACAGGTACAACTAATTTATGTATTTTAGTTAGTCTAGTAGTTTGATTTAAAACATTTTAATTAAAGTAATAAATAGGGAAACGCAGTTTAATTCCTTCTAGTAAGCAAATGCAATATCGTAGGATTTTGAAACCTTAAGAATTCTTTAAAAAATATATCCTGATATTTCTGACTCTTTTCATCCTATCGTAAACACAATTTGATACAAACAGACGAAATAGTACTTAACTTGAAAACTGTAATGTATACGTATTATTATTTTATTTAATGCGTCATTGCATCATTAGTCCTCAATGTAACATTGAAATACTGAATTTCTTAAATTTAAATAACTATTATTGCTATTTTAACGGGTTTGCTATTCCGTTGAATTTTATAATTTAATTTATTAATTATATTGTTAATTTTTTTCAGCAAAGCAAATCTGTCTCGTCCCTCCTAGACACAGAAGAAATAGTTGGATCTGGTCGTTTTGATCCTTTTGCGAAGTCGCCGGAACATTGCGCTGCGCATGCGGCGACTCTTTATGAACTAAGCGCTCTATCTCGGCATTATCATCCTACTACAGTCAAAGTCGCTAACGCTTTACTTGCTGGAGGACCGTTGCCCAATGAGCTTTTGAAAATGTGAGGATTATTTATCTCTTATTCAAGCATAGCACCATGTCTTATTTTAAGTCTTAAGATAATAACAGTATTTCAGTACAGAAATTGTTTAGGGAGCATTCAAGTATACGTAACGTATTATTTATCCCCCCCTCTATGTAAGCCGTCGTAACGTCATTTTACTGTTACCTCTCCACCCCTCTAGCAAAACATTAGTGACGATTTTTAGTATGTTAATATTATTAAAAACAAAATAGTTCCAAGCCCCACCCCCCCATGTCGCCTATGTCACGCCTCACGCCCCCCTCCACAGATACGTTACGTAACTAATACTGTAATACTAAAACATTCTCTTAATATATATAATCGTTATAAATTGCATTCATCATTAATCAATTACTGTATGTAACTTTTGTATTACCAGGAGTCCTCTTCAAATATTTGACAACTACAATGGCTCGCAAATGGCTTTTAAACCTGCAATACCACCTCCGGCAGCAGAAATAAATAGAAAGAGTGGTTCAAACCGTCCACACGTCTGGGCGCAACAAGAGTTTAAAGCACACTGCCTTAATGTCGAAGAAAATGTAGAAATCACGCTTGACAATGTTACATAAATAAAAGGCATTTTATTACATTTTTGTTTATTTTAATTTGACTGTTTAAGTAAAAACCATGGAAAATTCATTTTTTATTATTACAATTGATACACATTATAATCAACAGATCTTAATCTTAATACATACAACACTTGTCATCATACACATTTAAAATCTTATTTTTACTGAACATGTATGTTAAAATATCAAGGCATGATAAGTCCCGTATTAAATGTTCACTGTTGTCTTCTTATGTTGCGACAGAAATATTTAGTGACGTCGTATGTTATAATAAACCAAGGGCATTCACAGGAAATCCTTACGAATCCTTTCCCTGACCTTGTCTATCGTATCTCGCAGCAATCGTTCGTGTCGTAATCGTGATCTTTCAAATACTTTGTCTGCGTGCGTACGCGCAGCATCCGCTACAGACTTTAAATATGCTACTCTCTCCTTTAAGCTGTGAAAAAATATATACCGCTTAGACGATTTAGACTTAGCTATACCATTAGCTTTTTTACATATATATATAGTATTCCCATTTTATGCAATAAATGATATTGATTAGTGTTGGTACGTAAGTACCAATTGCAATATTCAGCCATTGTTTGGGTCTCTTGCTTTTGAATAATTCAATGTCTTTTTTTATCTTTTCTATAAGCAGCCCCCACTGTTTGTGCATTGTGGCCCAGGGAATCTAAGTCTGATACGTTGCCATTGAATCTTACCTAGGCATCAAGCAGTAGGAAAGCTATATTCGCGGCGGTTTTCGAATTATTTGGTAAATATTTCTTTTTGTGATACATCCATCAACAAAATTCGTAATTACCACAAGATTCACGGCTTTTCTTTAGCAATCATTTGTCTATTTACTTTCAATTGCCATTGGATATACCATAGAACATATAAAGGAGGTTAGAAGGGCCTTGTGGGCGGGGCACGCGCGCCGCGCGTACCCCGCCGTAAGAAATGTTGTTTTAATGTTTTACCGATAGATGGCGGTTTACGAAACAAGAATCAAATATTTAATTTTAGATTTCATATAAAGTTGTTGCAGTTGGTAGCTCCCGATGCGTACATACAAAAATATAACAATATTATTTTCACTGGCAATCAAACAGACTCAGGAATTTTTATCTGTCGTATACAAAAGTATTTAACTTTCAAAATAGATAATGTAAAGTCATATTTAATACAAAAAATTATGTCTAGCGTGCCAAGAAACTTAAAGAAGTAGAACGTGAACTTCTAGAAACAGAAGCTAAAGAGAATGAAACTGCTCGACTAAAGCAGCTCACGGAAGTCACCCGACTCGCCTTCCATATTTACTTCCGGTTGCTCAAAACCGCTCCGAGGTCAAAACTACTGAACGCTGTTTTACAGGGATTAGCTAAGTAAGTAACTTATTTTTAACCGATTCAATAACTGACGTAAAAAATAAAGTAGTTTAACTGTGTATTTCAATTCATAAATTCAGACTTTTATTTAAATTATGGAATCGACGAGTTTAAAAAAAATCGGTTTTATAATTTTTAAGATATGCAAGTCAAGCATTTCTTATTTATTTAAACTAGTTACTACTAAGCATATTCCTTACAAAGTATAATGTGAGATACATAAAAGATACCGATTTTTTCTTGTAAGGTATCTAAAGTAAATAATGTATTTTTATGATTCTAAATACCTTTTTTGTTATCATATCAACCAACTAACCATCGCTTAAATGTTACTGTTGTAATAATAATGTAATGTGTTGTGTTTTTTAATCTTGAGATTAAATTTTAAATATAAGAAAACGTCACGCCTACCGCTGAATAAGATTGTTGATATCATTTCAGATTTTGTAAAATTTATATACAAGTTATGATTTTAAATTAGGCATAGTATATATTTAATGACATCAAAGGTCATTTAGTCCACTAGCTTATTTGTCATTGGTTGGATAATAACTAATAAACGCTATCCGTTGTTTTTCTTTTTAAGTTATTTTTACTATAGAATAAAAATACGATGTGTTATTTAGCTCTTGAATTTCCACAGATTCACACATGTCATAAATTTGGAGTACTATAGTGATTTGGTTGCGATTCTGACGCAGCTCGTTCGTGACGAATTAGTCGATGCTCGTTCTAGACTTTTGTGCGTTCGCACAGTACTTGCGATGTTATCGGGTGCGGGGGATGCGCTTAACATTGACCCCCATCACTTTCACGACCATTTGTACGCAAGTGCACTCACCGTTCACGCTGGTAAGTAAATATTTTTTTAAAATAGCGTAGAATCCTGTGATATTTCGGGTTTGAAGGCACGGCAGACAAACATGTATTGAATTACTTATACGGGAGTCAAAGTTTGCGCTAGTCTTGTTGCTGAATCTCTCTCCTTATCTAAATATGTAATAGTGTATAACATTTGTTTTTTTTAATTGGTATAAATCTGAAGTTTTCATTTGGCGCGTTAGGGAATAATGATGAGAGTAAATTTTTACGATGCGCCCGCACACCGTCTTAAAAACCCGATACCCTGAAGTAAGCTATAGTCAAAATTGTAGTGTTTTTGTGATATTTAAATAAACTTTATATAAGAATTTATTATATTATTTAGAAAATTTAATGAAAAATAATATGAAAAAAAAATTTTTTTTTAAAAAGATTTTTATCTTGTTACGCCAAAGAAGTATGACTTTTAACGTGTGTATATATATACATTTCTTAAATATTAACATAAATACAGCCAAACTATAATTAAATTTTGTTGCAACCTCAAATCCCGAGACAGTTCTTTTTCCGTATAGACATTATCACAAAGAACTATGCATTTAATGTGTGTCTCCGGTTCTAGAACGGAATTCTACTACCAGCCTTTTAAATCTATTGATCCAATCCACGATTTTCTTAAACAATATTTTATTTCCAGCATCAAACGATTCAGATAGTCGCTTAGTACTGGAGGCGATATCAGCCATTTGTGGTCGTGCTAGACGCGTGTCGGCCAGTGTACTTTTGGCTTTCAGCAAACGTTTGGGAACGCTTGCAATACAACAACAACATCACGCGGCATTGGCTGCTCTCACTTTGCTTCACCAACTTGTACAGGTACAACTAATTTATGTATTTTAGTTAGTCTAGTAGTTTGATTTAAAACATTTTAATTAAAGTAAAAAATAGGGAAACGCAGTTTAATTCCTTCTAGTAAGCAAATGCAATATCGTAGGATTTTGAAACCTTAAGAATTCTTTAAAAAATATATCCTGATATTTCTGACTCTTTTCATCCTATCGTAAACACAATTTGATACAAACAGACGAAATAGTACTTAACTTGAAAACTGTAATGTATACGTATTATTATTTTATTTAATGCGTCATTGCATCATTAGTCCTCAATGTAACATTGAAATACTGAATTTCTTAAATTTAAATAACTATTATTGCTATTTTAACGGGTTTGCTATTCCGTTGAATTTTATAATTTAATTTATTAATTATATTGTTAATTTTTTTCAGCAAAGCAAATCTGTCTCGTCCCTCCTAGACACAGAAGAAATAGTTGGATCTGGTCGTTTTGATCCTTTTGCGAAGTCGCCGGAACATTGCGCTGCGCATGCGGCGACTCTTTATGAACTAAGCGCTCTATCTCGGCATTATCATCCTACTACAGTCAAAGTCGCTAACGCTTTACTTGCTGGAGGACCGTTGCCCAATGAGCTTTTGAAAATGTGAGGATTATTTATCTCTTATTCAAGCATAGCACCATGTCTTATTTTAAGTCTTAAGATAATAACAGTATTTCAGTACAGAAATTGTTTAGGGAGCATTCAAGTATACGTAACGTATTATTTATCCCCCCCTCTATGTAAGCCGTCGTAACGTCATTTTACTGTTACCTCTCCACCCCTCTAGCAAAACATTAGTGACGATTTTTAGTATGTTAATATTATTAAAAACAAAATAGTTCCAAGCCCCACCCCCCCATGTCGCCTATGTCACGCCTCACGCCCCCCTCCACAGATACGTTACGTAACTAATACTGTAATACTAAAACATTCTCTTAATATATATAATCGTTATAAATTGCATTCATTATTAATCAATTACTGTATGTAACTTTTGTATTACCAGGAGTCCTCTTCAAATATTTGACAACTACAATGGCTCGCAAATGGCTTTTAAACCTGCAATACCACCTCCGGCAGCAGAAATAAATAGAAAGAGTGGTTCAAACCGTCCACACGTCTGGGCGCAACAAGAGTTTAAAGCACACTGCCTTAATGTCGAAGAAAATGTAGAAATCACGCTTGACAATGTTACATAAATAAAAGGCATTTTATTACATTTTTGTTTATTTTAATTTGACTGTTTAAGTAAAAACCATGGAAAATTCATTTTTTATTATTACAATTGATACACATTAAAATCAACAGATCTTAATCTTAATACATACAACACTTGTCATCATACACATTTAAAATCTTATTTTTACTGAACATGTATGTTAAAATATCAAGGCATGATAAGTCCCGTATTAAATGTTCACTGTTGTCTTCTTATGTTGCGACAGAAATATTTAGTGACGTCGTATGTTATAATAAACCAAGGGCATTCACAGGAAATCCTTACGAATCCTTTCCCTGACCTTGTCTATCGTATCTCGCAGCAATCGTTCGTGTCGTAATCGTGATCTTTCAAATACTTTGTCTGCGTGCGTACGCGCAGCATCCGCTACAGACTTTAAATATGCTACTCTCTCCTTTAAGCTGTGAAAAAATATATACCGCTTAGACGATTTAGACTTAGCTATACCATTAGCTTTTTTACATATATATATAGTATTCCCATTTTATGCAATAAATGATATTGATTAGTGTTGGTACGTAAGTACCAATTGCAATATTCAGCCATTGTTTGGGTCTCTTGCTTTTGAATAATTCAATGTCTTTTTTTATCTTTTCTATAAGCAGCCCCCACTGTTTGTGCATTGTGGCCCAGGGAATCTAAGTCTGATACGTTGCCATTGAATCTTACCTAGGCATCAAGCAGTAGGAAAGCTATATTCGCGGCGGTTTTCGAATTATTTGGTAAATATTTCTTATTGTGATACATCCATCAACAAAATTCGTAATTACCACAAGATTCACGGCTTTTCTTTAGCAATCATTTGTCTATTTACTTTCAATTGCCATTGGATATACCATAGAACATATAAAGGAGGTTAGAAGGGCCTTGTGGGCGGGGCACGCGCGCCGCGCGTACCCCGCCGTAAGAAATGTTGTTTTAATGTTTTACCGATAGATGGCGGTTTACGAAACAAGAATCAAATATTTAATTTTAGATTTCATATAAAGTTGTTGCAGTTGGTAGCTCCCGATGCGTACATACAAAAATATAACAATATTATTTTCACTGGCAATCAAACAGACTCAGGAATTTTTATCTGTCGTATACAAAAGTATTTAACTTTCAAAATAGATAATGTAAAGTCATATTTAATACAAAAAATTATGTCTAGCGTGCCAAGAAACTTAAAGAAGTAGAACGTGAACTTCTAGAAACAGAAGCTAAAGAGAATGAAACTGCTCGACTAAAGCAGCTCACGGAAGTCACCCGACTCGCCTTCCATATTTACTTCCCGATTCAATAACTGACGTAAAATATAAAGTAGTTTAACTGTGTATTTCAATTCATAAATTCAGACTTTTATTTAAATTATGGAATCGACGAGTTTAAAAAAAATCGGTTTTATAATTTTTAAGATATGCAAGTCAAGCATTTCTTATTTATTTAAACTAGTTACTACTAAGCATATTCCTTACAAAGTATAATGTGAGATACATAAAAGATACCGATTTTTTCTTGTAAGGTATCTAAAGTAAATAATGTATTTTTATGATTCTAAATACCTTTTTTGTTATCATATCAACCAACTAACCATCGCTTAAATGTTACTGTTGTAATAATAATGTAATGTGTTGTGTTTTTTAATCTTGAGATTAAATTTTAAATATAAGAAAACGTCACGCCTACCGCTGAATAAGATTGTTGATATCATTTCAGATTTTGTAAAATTTATATACAAGTTATGATTTTAAATTAGGCATAGTATATATTTAATGACATCAAAGGTCATTTAGTCCACTAGCTTATTTGTCATTGGTTGGATAATAACTAATAAACGCTATCCGTTGTTTTTCTTTTTAAGTTATTTTTACTATAGAATAAAAATACGATGTGTTATTTAGCTCTTGAATTTCCACAGATTCACACATGTCATAAATTTGGAGTACTATAGTGATTTGGTTGCGATTCTGACGCAGCTCGTTCGTGACGAATTAGTCGATGCTCGTTCTAGACTTTTGTGCGTTCGCACAGTACTTGCGCTGTTATCGGGTGCGGGGGATGCGCTTAACATTGACTCCCATCACTTTCACGACCATTTGTACGCAAGTGCACTCACCGTTCACGCTGGTAAGTAAATATTTTTTTAAAATAGCGTAGAATCCTGTGATATTTCGGGTTTGAAGGCACGGCAGACAAACATGTATTGAATTACTTATACGGGAGTCAAAGTTTGCGCTAGTCTTGTTGCTGAATCTCTCTCCTTATCTAAATATGTAATAGTGTATAACATTTGTTTTTTTTAATTGGTATAAAACTGAAGTTTTCATTTGGCGCGTTAGGGAATAATGATGAGAGTAAATTTTTACGATGCGCCCGCACACCGTCTTAAAAACCCGATACCCTGAAGTAAGCTATAGTCAAAATTGTAGTGTTTTTGTGATATTTAAATAAACTTTATATAAGAATTTATTATATTATTTAGAAAATTTAATGAAAAATAATATGAAAAAAAAATTTTTTTTTAAAAAGATTTTTATCTTGTTACGCCAAAGAAGTATGACTTTTAACGTGTGTATATATATACATTTCTTAAATATTAACATAAATACAGCCAAACTATAATTAAATTTTGTTGCAACCTCAAATCCCGAGACAGTTCTTTTTCCGTATAGACATTATCACAAAGAACTATGCATTTAATGTGTGTCTCCGGTTCTAGAACGGAATTCTACTACCAGCCTTTTAAATCTATTGATCCAATCCACGATTTTCTTAAACAATATTTTATTTCCAGCATCAAACGATTCAGATAGTCGCTTAGTACTGGAGGTGATATCAGCCATTTGTGGTCGTGCTAGACGCGTGTCGGCCAGTGTACTTTTGGCTTTCAGCAAACGTTTGGGAACGCTTGCAATACAACAACAACATCACGCGGCATTGGCTGCTCTCACTTTGCTTCACCAACTTGTACAGGTACAACTAATTTATGTATTTTAGTTAGTCTAGTAGTTTGATTTAAAACATTTTAATTAAAGTAAAAAATAGGGAAACGCAGTTTAATTCCTTCTAGTAAGCAAATGCAATATCGTAGGATTTTGAAACCTTAAGAATTCTTTAAAAAATATATCCTGATATTTCTGACTCTTTTCATCCTATCGTAAACACAATTTGATACAAACAGACGAAATAGTACTTAACTTGAAAACTGTAATGTATACGTATTATTATTTTATTTAATGCGTCATTGCATCATTAGTCCTCAATGTAACATTGAAATACTGAATTTCTTAAATTTAAATAACTATTATTGCTATTTTAACGGGTTTGCTATTCCGTTGAATTTTATAATTTAATTTATTAATTATATTGTTAATTTTTTTCAGCAAAGCAAATCTGTCTCGTCCCTCCTAGACACAGAAGAAATAGTTGGATCTGGTCGTTTTGATCCTTTTGCGAAGTCGCCGGAACATTGCGCTGCGCATGCGGCGACTCTTTATGAACTAAGCGCTCTATCTCGGCATTATCATCCTACTACAGTCAAAGTCGCTAACGCTTTACTTGCTGGAGGACCGTTGCCCAATGAGCTTTTGAAAATGTGAGGATTATTTATCTCTTATTCAAGCATAGCACCATGTCTTATTTTAAGTCTTAAGATAATAACAGTATTTCAGTACAGAAATTGTTTAGGGAGCATTCAAGTATACGTAACGTATTATTTATCCCCCCCTCTATGTAAGCCGTCGTAACGTCATTTTACTGTTACCTCTCCACCCCTCTAGCAAAACATTAGTGACGATTTTTAGTATGTTAATATTATTAAAAACAAAATAGTTCCAAGCCCCACCCCCCCATGTCGCCTATGTCACGCCTCACGCCCCCCTCCACAGATACGTTACGTAACTAATACTGTAATACTAAAACATTCTCTTAATATATATAATCGTTATGAATTGCATTCATCATTAATCAATTACTGTATGTAACTTTTGTATTACCAGGAGTCCTCTTCAAATATTTGACAACTACAATGGCTCGCAAATGGCTTTTAAACCTGCAATACCACCTCCGGCAGCAGAAATAAATAGAAAGAGTGGTTCAAACCGTCCACACGTCTGGGCGCAACAAGAGTTTAAAGCACACTGCCTTAATGTCGAAGAAAATGTAGAAATCACGCTTGACAATGTTACATAAATAAAAGGCATTTTATTACATTTTTGTTTATTTTAATTTGACTGTTTAAGTAAAAACCATGGAAAATTCATTTTTTATTATTACAATTGATACACATTATAATCAACAGATCTTAATCTTAATACATACAACACTTGTCATCATACACATTTAAAATCTTATTTTTACTGAACATGTATGTTAAAATATCAAGGCATGATAAGTCCCGTATTAAATGTTCACTGTTGTCTTCTTATGTTGCGACAGAAATATTTAGTGACGTCGTATGTTATAATAAACCAAGGGCATTCACAGGAAATCCTTACGAATCCTTTCCCTGACCTTGTCTATCGTATCTCGCAGCAATCGTTCGTGTCGTAATCGTGATCTTTCAAATACTTTGTCTGCGTGCGTACGCGCAGCATCCGCTACAGACTTTAAATATGCTACTCTCTCCTTTAAGCTGTGAAAAAATATATACCGCTTAGACGATTTAGACTTAGCTATACCGTTAGCTTTTTTACATATATATATAGTATTCCCATTTTATGCAATAAATGATATTGATTAGTGTTGGTACGTAAGTACCAATTGCAATATTCAGCCATTGTTTGGGTCTCTTGCTTTTGAATAATTCAATGTCTTTTTTTATCTTTTCTATAAGCAGCCCCCACTGTTTGTGCATTGTGGCCCAGGGAATCTAAGTCTGATACGTTGCCATTGAATCTTACCTAGGCATCAAGCAGTAGGAAAGCTATATTCGCGGCGGTTTTCGAATTATTTGGTAAATATTTCTTTTTGTGATACATCCATCAACAAAATTCGTAATTACCACAAGATTCACGGCTTTTCTTTAGCAATCATTTGTCTATTTACTTTCAATTGCCATTGGATATACCATAGAACATATAAAGGAGGTTAGAAGGGCCTTGTGGGCGGGGCACGCGCGCCGCGCGTACCCCGCCGTAAGAAATGTTGTTTTAATGTTTTACCGATAGATGGCGGTTTACGAAACAAGAATCAAATATTTAATTTTAGATTTCATATAAAGTTGTTGCAGTTGGTAGCTCCCGATGCGTACATACAAAAATATAACAATATTATTTTCACTGGCAATCAAACAGACTCAGGAATTTTTATCTGTCGTATACAAAAGTATTTAACTTTCAAAATAGATAATGTAAAGTCATATTTAATACAAAAAATTATGTCTAGCGTGCCAAGAAACTTAAAGAAGTAGAACGTGAACTTCTAGAAACAGAAGCTAAAGAGAATGAAACTGCTCGACTAAAGCAGCTCACGGAAGTCACCCGACTCGCCTTCCATATTTACTTCCGGTTGCTCAAAACCGCTCCGAGGTCAAAACTACTGAACGCTGTTTTACAGGGATTAGCTAAGTAAGTAACTTATTTTTAACCGATTCAATAACTGACGTAAAAAATAAAGTAGTTTAACTGTGTATTTCAATTCATAAATTCAGACTTTTATTTAAATTATGGAATCGACGAGTTTAAAAAAAATCGGTTTTATAATTTTTAAGATATGCAAGTCAAGCATTTCTTATTTATTTAAACTAGTTACTACTAAGCATATTCCTTACAAAGTATAATGTGAGATACATAAAAGATACCGATTTTTTCTTGTAAGGTATCTAAAGTAAATAATGTATTTTTATGATTCTAAATACCTTTTTTGTTATCATATCAACCAACTAACCATCGCTTAAATGTTACTGTTGTAATAATAATGTAATGTGTTGTGTTTTTTAATCTTGAGATTAAATTTTAAATATAAGAAAACGTCACGCCTACCGCTGAATAAGATTGTTGATATCATTTCAGATTTTGTAAAATTTATATACAAGTTATGATTTTAAATTAGGCATAGTATATATTTAATGACATCAAAGGTCATTTAGTCCACTAGCTTATTTGTCATTGGTTGGATAATAACTAATAAACGCTATCCGTTGTTTTTCTTTTTAAGTTATTTTTACTATAGAATAAAAATACGATGTGTTATTTAGCTCTTGAATTTCCACAGATTCACACATGTCATAAATTTGGAGTACTATAGTGATTTGGTTGCGATTCTGACGCAGCTCGTTCGTGACGAATTAGTCGATGCTCGTTCTAGACTTTTGTGCGTTCGCACAGTACTTGCGATGTTATCGGGTGCGGGGGATGCGCTTAACATTGACCCCCATCACTTTCACGACCATTTGTACGCAAGTGCACTCACCGTTCACGCTGGTAAGTAAATATTTTTTTAAAATAGCGTAGAATCCTGTGATATTTCGGGTTTGAAGGCACGGCAGACAAACATGTATTGAATTACTTATACGGGAGTCAAAGTTTGCGCTAGTCTTGTTGCGGAATCTCTCTCCTTATCTAAATATGTAATAGTGTATAACATTTGTTTTTTTTAATTGGTATAAAACTGAAGTTTTCATTTGGCGCGTTAGGGAATAATGATGAGAGTAAATTTTTACGATGCGCCCGCACACCGTCTTAAAAACCCGATACCCTGAAGTAAGCTATAGTCAAAATTGTAGTGTTTTTGTGATATTTAAATAAACTTTATATAAGAATTTATTATATTATTTAGAAAATTTAATGAAAAATAATATGAAAAAAAATTTTTTTTTAAAAAGATTTTTATCTTGTTACGCCAAAGAAGTATGACTTTTAACGTGTGTATATATATACATTTCTTAAATATTAACATAAATACAGCCAAACTATAATTAAATTTTGTTGCAACCTCAAATCCCGAGACAGTTCTTTTTCCGTATAGACATTATCACAAAGAACTATGCATTTAATGTGTGTCTCCGGTTCTAGAACGGAATTCTACTACCAGCCTTTTAAATCTATTGATCCAATCCACGATTTTCTTAAACAATATTTTATTTCCAGCATCAAACGATTCAGATAGTCGCTTAGTACTGGAGGCGATATCAGCCATTTGTGGTCGTGCTAGACGCGTGTCGGCCAGTGTACTTTTGGCTTTCAGCAAACGTTTGGGAACGCTTGCAATACAACAACAACATCACGCGGCATTGGCTGCTCTCACTTTGCTTCACCAACTTGTACAGGTACAACTAATTTATGTATTTTAGTTAGTCTAGTAGTTTGATTTAAAACATTTTAATTAAAGTAAAAAATAGGGAAACGCAGTTTAATTCCTTCTAGTAAGCAAATGCAATATCGTAGGATTTTGAAACCTTAAGAATTCTTTAAAAAATATATCCTGATATTTCTGACTCTTTTCATCCTATCGTAAACACAATTTGATACAAACAGACGAAATAGTACTTAACTTGAAAACTGTAATGTATACGTATTATTATTTTATTTAATGCGTCATTGCATCATTAGTCCTCAATGTAACATTGAAATACTGAATTTCTTAAATTTAAATAACTATTATTGCTATTTTAACGGGTTTGCTATTCCGTTGAATTTTATAATTTAATTTATTAATTATATTGTTAATTTTTTTCAGCAAAGCAAATCTGTCTCGTCCCTCCTAGACACAGAAGAAATAGTTGGATCTGGTCGTTTTGATCCTTTTGCGAAGTCGCCGGAACATTGCGCTGCGCATGCGGCGACTCTTTATGAACTAAGCGCTCTATCTCGGCATTATCATCCTACTACAGTCAAAGTCGCTAACGCTTTACTTGCTGGAGGACCGTTGCCCAATGAGCTTTTGAAAATGTGAGGATTATTTATCTCTTATTCAAGCATAGCACCATGTCTTATTTTAAGTCTTAAGATAATAACAGTATTTCAGTACAGAAATTGTTTAGGGAGCATTCAAGTATACGTAACGTATTATTTATCCCCCCCTCTATGTAAGCCGTCGTAACGTCATTTTACTGTTACCTCTCCACCCCTCTAGCAAAACATTAGTGACGATTTTTAGTATGTTAATATTATTAAAAACAAAATAGTTCCAAGCCCCACCCCCCAATGTCGCCTATGTCACGCCTCACGCCCCCCTCCACAGATACGTTACGTAACTAATACTGTAATACTAAAACATTCTCTTAATATATATATAATCGTTATAAATTGCATTCATCATTAATCAATTACTGTATGTAACTTTTGTATTACCAGGAGTCCTCTTCAAATATTTGACAACTACAATGGCTCGCAAATGGCTTTTAAACCTGCAATACCACCTCCGGCAGCAGAAATAAATAGAAAGAGTGGTTCAAACCGTCCACACGTCTGGGCGCAACAAGAGTTTAAAGCACACTGCCTTAATGTCGAAGAAAATGTAGAAATCACGCTTGACAATGTTACATAAATAAAAGGCATTTTATTACATTTTTGTTTATTTTAATTTGACTGTTTAAGTAAAAACCATGGAAAATTCATTTTTTATTATTACAATTGATACACATTATAATCAACAGATCTTAATCTTAATACATACAACACTTGTCATCATACACATTTAAAATCTTATTTTTACTGAACATGTATGTTAAAATATCAAGGCATGATAAGTCCCGTATTAAATGTTCACTGTTGTCTTCTTATGTTGCGACAGAAATATTTAGTGACGTCGTATGTTATAATAAACCAAGGGCATTCACAGGAAATCCTTACGAATCCTTTCCCTGACCTTGTCTATCGTATCTCGCAGCAATCGTTCGTGTCGTAATCGTGATCTTTCAAATACTTTATCTGCGTGCGTACGCGCAGCATCCGCTACAGACTTTAAATATGCTACTCTCTCCTTTAAGCTGTGAAAAAATATATACCGCTTAGACGATTTAGACTTAGCTATACCATTAGCTTTTTTACATATATATATAGTATTCCCATTTTATGCAATAAATGATATTGATTAGTGTTGGTACGTAAGTACCAATTGCAATATTCAGCCATTGTTTGGGTCTCTTGCTTTTGAATAATTCAATGTCTTTTTTTATCTTTTCTATAAGCAGCCCCCACTGTTTGTGCATTGTGGCCCAGGGAATCTAAGTCTGATACGTTGCCATTGAATCTTACCTAGGCATCAAGCAGTAGGAAAGCTATATTCGCGGCGGTTTTCGAATTATTTGGTAAATATTTCTTATTGTGATACATCCATCAACAAAATTCGTAATTACCACAAGATTCACGGCTTTTCTTTAGCAATCATTTGTCTATTTACTTTCAATTGCCATTGGATATACCATAGAACATATAAAGGAGGTTAGAAGGGCCTTGTGGGCGGGGCACGCGCGCCGCGCGTACCCCGCCGTAAGAAATGTTGTTTTAATGTTTTACCGATAGATGGCGGTTTACGAAACAAGAATCAAATATTTAATTTTAGATTTCATATAAAGTTGTTGCAGTTGGTAGCTCCCGATGCGTACATACAAAAATATAACAATATTATTTTCACTGGCAATCAAACAGACTCAGGAATTTTTATCTGTCGTATACAAAAGTATTTAACTTTCAAAATAGATAATGTAAAGTCATATTTAATACAAAAAATTATGTCTAGCGTGCCAAGAAACTTAAAGAAGTAGAACGTGAACTTCTAGAAACAGAAGCTAAAGAGAATGAAACTGCTCGACTAAAGCAGCTCACGGAAGTCACCCGACTCGCCTTCCATATTTACTTCCCGATTCAATAACTGACGTAAAATATAAAGTAGTTTAACTGTGTATTTCAATTCATAAATTCAGACTTTTATTTAAATTATGGAATCGACGAGTTTAAAAAAAATCGGTTTTATAATTTTTAAGATATGCAAGTCAAGCATTTCTTATTTATTTAAACTAGTTACTACTAAGCATATTCCTTACAAAGTATAATGTGAGATACATAAAAGATACCGATTTTTTCTTGTAAGGTATCTAAAGTAAATAATGTATTTTTATGATTCTAAATACCTTTTTTGTTATCATATCAACCAACTAACCATCGCTTAAATGTTACTGTTGTAATAATAATGTAATGTGTTGTGTTTTTTAATCTTGAGATTAAATTTTAAATATAAGAAAACGTCACGCCTACCGCTGAATAAGATTGTTGATATCATTTCAGATTTTGTAAAATTTATATACAAGTTATGATTTTAAATTAGGCATAGTATATATTTAATGACATCAAAGGTCATTTAGTCCACTAGCTTATTTGTCATTGGTTGGATAATAACTAATAAACGCTATCCGTTGTTTTTCTTTTTAAGTTATTTTTACTATAGAATAAAAATACGATGTGTTATTTAGCTCTTGAATTTCCACAGATTCACACATGTCATAAATTTGGAGTACTATAGTGATTTGGTTGCGATTCTGACGCAGCTCGTTCGTGACGAATTAGTCGATGCTCGTTCTAGACTTTTGTGCGTTCGCACAGTACTTGCGCTGTTATCGGGTGCGGGGGATGCGCTTAACATTGACTCCCATCACTTTCACGACCATTTGTACGCAAGTGCACTCACCGTTCACGCTGGTAAGTAAATATTTTTTTAAAATAGCGTAGAATCCTGTGATATTTCGGGTTTGAAGGCACGGCAGACAAACATGTATTGAATTACTTATACGGGAGTCAAAGTTTGCGCTAGTCTTGTTGCTGAATCTCTCTCCTTATCTAAATATGTAATAGTGTATAACATTTGTTTTTTTTAATTGGTATAAAACTGAAGTTTTCATTTGGCGCGTTAGGGAATAATGATGAGAGTAAATTTTTACGATGCGCCCGCACACCGTCTTAAAAACCCGATACCCTGAAGTAAGCTATAGTCAAAATTGTAGTGTTTTTGTGATATTTAAATAAACTTTATATAAGAATTTATTATATTATTTAGAAAATTTAATGAAAAATAATATGAAAAAAAATTTTTTTTTTAAAAGATTTTTATCTTGTTACGCCAAAGAAGTATGACTTTTAACGTGTGTATATATATACATTTCTTAAATATTAACATAAATACAGCCAAACTATAATTAAATTTTGTTGCAACCTCAAATCCCGAGACAGTTCTTTTTCCGTATAGACATTATCACAAAGAACTATGCATTTAATGTGTGTCTCCGGTTCTAGAACGGAATTCTACTACCAGCCTTTTAAATCTATTGATCCAATCCACGATTTTCTTAAACAATATTTTATTTCCAGCATCAAACGATTCAGATAGTCGCTTAGTACTGGAGGCGATATCAGCCATTTGTGGTCGTGCTAGACGCGTGTCGGCCAGTGTACTTTTGGCTTTCAGCAAACGTTTGGGAACGCTTGCAATACAACAACAACATCACGCGGCATTGGCTGCTCTCACTTTGCTTCACCAACTTGTACAGGTACAACTAATTTATGTATTTTAGTTAGTCTAGTAGTTTGATTTAAAACATTTTAATTAAAGTTAAAAATAGGGAAACGCAGTTTAATTCCTTCTAGTAAGCAAATGCAATATCGTAGGATTTTGAAACCTTAAGAATTCTTTAAAAAATATATCCTGATATTTCTGACTCTTTTCATCCTATCGTAAACACAATTTGATACAAACAGACGAAATAGTACTTAACTTGAAAACTGTAATGTATACGTATTATTATTTTATTTAATGCGTCATTGCATCATTAGTCCTCAATGTAACATTGAAATACTGAATTTCTTAAATTTAAATAACTATTATTGCTATTTTAACGGGTTTGCTATTCCGTTGAATTTTATAATTTAATTTATTAATTATATTGTTAATTTTTTTCAGCAAAGCAAATCTGTCTCGTCCCTCCTAGACACAGAAGAAATAGTTGGATCTGGTCGTTTTGATCCTTTTGCGAAGTCGCCGGAACATTGCGCTGCGCATGCGGCGACTCTTTATGAACTAAGCGCTCTATCTCGGCATTATCATCCTACTACAGTCAAAGTCGCTAACGCTTTACTTGCTGGAGGACCGTTGCCCAATGAGCTTTTGAAAATGTGAGGATTATTTATCTCTTATTCAAGCATAGCACCATGTCTTATTTTAAGTCTTAAGATAATAACAGTATTTCAGTACAGAAATTGTTTAGGGAGCATTCAAGTATACGTAACGTATTATTTATCCCCCCCTCTATGTAAGCCGTCGTAACGTCATTTTACTGTTACCTCTCCACCCCTCTAGCAAAACATTAGTGACGATTTTTAGTATGTTAATATTATTAAAAACAAAATAGTTCCAAGCCCCACCCCCCCATGTCGCCTATGTCACGCCTCACGCCCCCCTCCACAGATACGTTACGTAACTAATACTGTAATACTAAAACATTCTCTTAATATATATAATCGTTATAAATTGCATTCATTATTAATCAATTACTGTATGTAACTTTTGTATTACCAGGAGTCCTCTTCAAATATTTGACAACTACAATGGCTCGCAAATGGCTTTTAAACCTGCAATACCACCTCCGGCAGCAGAAATAAATAGAAAGAGTGGTTCAAACCGTCCACACGTCTGGGCGCAACAAGAGTTTAAAGCACACTGCCTTAATGTCGAAGAAAATGTAGAAATCACGCTTGACAATGTTACATAAATAAAAGGCATTTTATTACATTTTTGTTTATTTTAATTTGACTGTTTAAGTAAAAACCATGGAAAATTCATTTTTTATTATTACAATTGATACACATTAAAATCAACAGATCTTAATCTTAATACATACAACACTTGTCATCATACACATTTAAAATCTTATTTTTACTGAACATGTATGTTAAAATATCAAGGCATGATAAGTCCCGTATTAAATGTTCACTGTTGTCTTCTTATGTTGCGACAGAAATATTTAGTGACGTCGTATGTTATAATAAACCAAGGGCATTCACAGGAAATCCTTACGAATCCTTTCCCTGACCTTGTCTATCGTATCTCGCAGCAATCGTTCGTGTCGTAATCGTGATCTTTCAAATACTTTGTCTGCGTGCGTACGCGCAGCATCCGCTACAGACTTTAAATATGCTACTCTCTCCTTTAAGCTGTGAAAAAATATATACCGCTTAGACGATTTAGACTTAGCTATACCATTAGCTTTTTTACATATATATATAGTATTCCCATTTTATGCAATAAATGATATTGATTAGTGTTGGTACGTAAGTACCAATTGCAATATTCAGCCATTGTTTGGGTCTCTTGCTTTTGAATAATTCAATGTCTTTTTTTATCTTTTCTATAAGCAGCCCCCACTGTTTGTGCATTGTGGCCCAGGGAATCTAAGTCTGATACGTTGCCATTGAATCTTACCTAGGCATCAAGCAGTAGGAAAGCTATATTCGCGGCGGTTTTCGAATTATTTGGTAAATATTTCTTATTGTGATACATCCATCAACAAAATTCGTAATTACCACAAGATTCACGGCTTTTCTTTAGCAATCATTTGTCTATTTACTTTCAATTGCCATTGGATATACCATAGAACATATAAAGGAGGTTAGAAGGGCCTTGTGGGCGGGGCACGCGCGCCGCGCGTACCCCGCCGTAAGAAATGTTGTTTTAATGTTTTACCGATAGATGGCGGTTTACGAAACAAGAATCAAATATTTAATTTTAGATTTCATATAAAGTTGTTGCAGTTGGTAGCTCCCGATGCGTACATACAAAAATATAACAATATTATTTTCACTGGCAATCAAACAGACTCAGGAATTTTTATCTGTCGTATACAAAAGTATTTAACTTTCAAAATAGATAATGTAAAGTCATATTTAATACAAAAAATTATGTCTAGCGTGCCAAGAAACTTAAAGAAGTAGAACGTGAACTTCTAGAAACAGAAGCTAAAGAGAATGAAACTGCTCGACTAAAGCAGCTCACGGAAGTCACCCGACTCGCCTTCCATATTTACTTCCCGATTCAATAACTGACGTAAAATATAAAGTAGTTTAACTGTGTATTTCAATTCATAAATTCAGACTTTTATTTAAATTATGGAATCGACGAGTTTAAAAAAAATCGGTTTTATAATTTTTAAGATATGCAAGTCAAGCATTTCTTATTTATTTAAACTAGTTACTACTAAGCATATTCCTTACAAAGTATAATGTGAGATACATAAAAGATACCGATTTTTTCTTGTAAGGTATCTAAAGTAAATAATGTATTTTTATGATTCTAAATACCTTTTTTGTTATCATATCAACCAACTAACCATCGCTTAAATGTTACTGTTGTAATAATAATGTAATGTGTTGTGTTTTTTAATCTTGAGATTAAATTTTAAATATAAGAAAACGTCACGCCTACCGCTGAATAAGATTGTTGATATCATTTCAGATTTTGTAAAATTTATATACAAGTTATGATTTTAAATTAGGCATAGTATATATTTAATGACATCAAAGGTCATTTAGTCCACTAGCTTATTTGTCATTGGTTGGATAATAACTAATAAACGCTATCCGTTGTTTTTCTTTTTAAGTTATTTTTACTATAGAATAAAAATACGATGTGTTATTTAGCTCTTGAATTTCCACAGATTCACACATGTCATAAATTTGGAGTACTATAGTGATTTGGTTGCGATTCTGACGCAGCTCGTTCGTGACGAATTAGTCGATGCTCGTTCTAGACTTTTGTGCGTTCGCACAGTACTTGCGCTGTTATCGGGTGCGGGGGATGCGCTTAACATTGACTCCCATCACTTTCACGACCATTTGTACGCAAGTGCACTCACCGTTCACGCTGGTAAGTAAATATTTTTTTAAAATAGCGTAGAATCCTGTGATATTTCGGGTTTGAAGGCACGGCAGACAAACATGTATTGAATTACTTATACGGGAGTCAAAGTTTGCGCTAGTCTTGTTGCTGAATCTCTCTCCTTATCTAAATATGTAATAGTGTATAACATTTGTTTTTTTTAATTGGTATAAAACTGAAGTTTTCATTTGGCGCGTTAGGGAATAATGATGAGAGTAAATTTTTACGATGCGCCCGCACACCGTCTTAAAAACCCGATACCCTGAAGTAAGCTATAGTCAAAATTGTAGTGTTTTTGTGATATTTAAATAAACTTTATATAAGAATTTATTATATTATTTAGAAAATTTAATGAAAAATAATATGAAAAAAAAATTTTTTTTTAAAAAGATTTTTATCTTGTTACGCCAAAGAAGTATGACTTTTAACGTGTGTATATATATACATTTCTTAAATATTAACATAAATACAGCCAAACTATAATTAAATTTTGTTGCAACCTCAAATCCCGAGACAGTTCTTTTTCCGTATAGACATTATCACAAAGAACTATGCATTTAATGTGTGTCTCCGGTTCTAGAACGGAATTCTACTACCAGCCTTTTAAATCTATTGATCCAATCCACGATTTTCTTAAACAATATTTTATTTCCAGCATCAAACGATTCAGATAGTCGCTTAGTACTGGAGGTGATATCAGCCATTTGTGGTCGTGCTAGACGCGTGTCGGCCAGTGTACTTTTGGCTTTCAGCAAACGTTTGGGAACGCTTGCAATACAACAACAACATCACGCGGCATTGGCTGCTCTCACTTTGCTTCATCAACTTGTACAGGTACAACTAATTTATGTATTTTAGTTAGTCTAGTAGTTTGATTTAAAACATTTTAATTAAAGTAAAAAATAGGGAAACGCAGTTTAATTCCTTCTAGTAAGCAAATGCAATATCGTAGGATTTTGAAACCTTAAGAATTCTTTAAAAAATATATCCTGATATTTCTGACTCTTTTCATCCTATCGTAAACACAATTTGATACAAACAGACGAAATAGTACTTAACTTGAAAACTGTAATGTATACGTATTATTATTTTATTTAATGCGTCATTGCATCATTAGTCCTCAATGTAACATTGAAATACTGAATTTCTTAAATTTAAATAACTATTATTGCTATTTTAACGGGTTTGCTATTCCGTTGAATTTTATAATTTAATTTATTAATTATATTGTTAATTTTTTTCAGCAAAGCAAATCTGTCTCGTCCCTCCTAGACACAGAAGAAATAGTTGGATCTGGTCGTTTTGATCCTTTTGCGAAGTCGCCGGAACATTGCGCTGCGCATGCGGCGACTCTTTATGAACTAAGCGCTCTATCTCGGCATTATCATCCTACTACAGTCAAAGTCGCTAACGCTTTACTTGCTGGAGGACCGTTGCCCAATGAGCTTTTGAAAATGTGAGGATTATTTATCTCTTATTCAAGCATAGCACCATGTCTTATTTTAAGTCTTAAGATAATAACAGTATTTCAGTACAGAAATTGTTTAGGGAGCATTCAAGTATACGTAACGTATTATTTATCCCCCCCTCTATGTAAGCCGTCGTAACGTCATTTTACTGTTACCTCTCCACCCCTCTAGCAAAACATTAGTGACGATTTTTAGTATGTTAATATTATTAAAAACAAAATAGTTCCAAGCCCCACCCCCCCATGTCGCCTATGTCACGCCTCACGCCCCCCTCCACAGATACGTTACGTAACTAATACTGTAATACTAAAACATTCTCTTAATATATATAATCGTTATAAATTGCATTCATCATTAATCAATTACTGTATGTAACTTTTGTATTACCAGGAGTCCTCTTCAAATATTTGACAACTACAATGGCTCGCAAATGGCTTTTAAACCTGCAATACCACCTCCGGCAGCAGAAATAAATAGAAAGAGTGGTTCAAACCGTCCACACGTCTGGGCGCAACAAGAGTTTAAAGCACACTGCCTTAATGTCGAAGAAAATGTAGAAATCACGCTTGACAATGTTACATAAATAAAAGGCATTTTATTACATTTTTGTTTATTTTAATTTGACTGTTTAAGTAAAAACCATGGAAAATTCATTTTTTATTATTACAATTGATACACATTATAATCAACAGATCTTAATCTTAATACATACAACACTTGTCATCATACACATTTAAAATCTTATTTTTACTGAACATGTATGTTAAAATATCAAGGCATGATAAGTCCCGTATTAAATGTTCACTGTTGTCTTCTTATGTTGCGACAGAAATATTTAGTGACGTCGTATGTTATAATAAACCAAGGGCATTCACAGGAAATCCTTACGAATCCTTTCCCTGACCTTGTCTATCGTATCTCGCAGCAATCGTTCGTGTCGTAATCGTGATCTTTCAAATACTTTATCTGCGTGCTTACGCGCAGCATCCGCTACAGACTTTAAATATGCTACTCTCTCCTTTAAGCTGTGAAAAAATATATACCGCTTAGACGATTTAGACTTAGCTATACCATTAGCTTTTTTACATATATATATAGTATTCCCATTTTATGCAATAAATGATATTGATTAGTGTTGGTACGTAAGTACCAATTGCAATATTCAGCCATTGTTTGGGTCTCTTGCTTTTGAATAATTCAATGTCTTTTTTTATCTTTTCTATAAGCAGCCCCCACTGTTTGTGCATTGTGGCCCAGGGAATCTAAGTCTGATACGTTGCCATTGAATCTTACCTAGGCATCAAGCAGTAGGAAAGCTATATTCGCGGCGGTTTTCGAATTATTTGGTAAATATTTCTTTTTGTGATACATCCATCAACAAAATTCGTAATTACCACAAGATTCACGGCTTTTCTTTAGCAATCATTTGTCTATTTACTTTCAATTGCCATTGGATATACCATAGAACATATAAAGGAGGTTAGAAGGGCCTTGTGGGCGGGGCACGCGCGCCGCGCGTACCCCGCCGTAAGAAATGTTGTTTTAATGTTTTACCGATAGATGGCGGTTTACGAAACAAGAATCAAATATTTAATTTTAGATTTCATATAAAGTTGTTGCAGTTGGTAGCTCCCGATGCGTACATACAAAAATATAACAATATTATTTTCACTGGCAATCAAACAGACTCAGGAATTTTTATCTGTCGTATACAAAAGTATTTAACTTTCAAAATAGATAATGTAAAGTCATATTTAATACAAAAAATTATGTCTAGCGTGCCAAGAAACTTAAAGAAGTAGAACGTGAACTTCTAGAAACAGAAGCTAAAGAGAATGAAACTGCTCGACTAAAGCAGCTCACGGAAGTCACCCGACTCGCCTTCCATATTTACTTCCGGTTGCTCAAAACCGCTCCGAGGTCAAAACTACTGAACGCTGTTTTACAGGGATTAGCTAAGTAAGTAACTTATTTTTAACCGATTCAATAACTGACGTAAAAAATAAAGTAGTTTAACTGTGTATTTCAATTCATAAATTCAGACTTTTATTTAAATTATGGAATCGACGAGTTTAAAAAAAATCGGTTTTATAATTTTTAAGATATGCAAGTCAAGCATTTCTTATTTATTTAAACTAGTTACTACTAAGCATATTCCTTACAAAGTATAATGTGAGATACATAAAAGATACCGATTTTTTCTTGTAAGGTATCTAAAGTAAATAATGTATTTTTATGATTCTAAATACCTTTTTTGTTATCATATCAACCAACTAACCATCGCTTAAATGTTACTGTTGTAATAATAATGTAATGTGTTGTGTTTTTTAATCTTGAGATTAAATTTTAAATATAAGAAAACGTCACGCCTACCGCTGAATAAGATTGTTGATATCATTTCAGATTTTGTAAAATTTATATACAAGTTATGATTTTAAATTAGGCATAGTATATATTTAATGACATCAAAGGTCATTTAGTCCACTAGCTTATTTGTCATTGGTTGGATAATAACTAATAAACGCTATCCGTTGTTTTTCTTTTTAAGTTATTTTTACTATAGAATAAAAATACGATGTGTTATTTAGCTCTTGAATTTCCACAGATTCACACATGTCATAAATTTGGAGTACTATAGTGATTTGGTTGCGATTCTGACGCAGCTCGTTCGTGACGAATTAGTCGATGCTCGTTCTAGACTTTTGTGCGTTCGCACAGTACTTGCGATGTTATCGGGTGCGGGGGATGCGCTTAACATTGACCCCCATCACTTTCACGACCATTTGTACGCAAGTGCACTCACCGTTCACGCTGGTAAGTAAATATTTTTTTAAAATAGCGTAGAATCCTGTGATATTTCGGGTTTGAAGGCACGGCAGACAAACATGTATTGAATTACTTATACGGGAGTCAAAGTTTGCGCTAGTCTTGTTGCTGAATCTCTCTCCTTATCTAAATATGTAATAGTGTATAACATTTGTTTTTTTTAATTGGTATAAATCTGAAGTTTTCATTTGGCGCGTTAGGGAATAATGATGAGAGTAAATTTTTACGATGCGCCCGCACACCGTCTTAAAAACCCGATACCCTGAAGTAAGCTATAGTCAAAATTGTAGTGTTTTTGTGATATTTAAATAAACTTTATATAAGAATTTATTATATTATTTAGAAAATTTAATGAAAAATAATATGAAAAAAAAATTTTTTTTTAAAAAGATTTTTATCTTGTTACGCCAAAGAAGTATGACTTTTAACGTGTGTATATATATATACATTTCTTAAATATTAACATAAATACAGCCAAACTATAATTAAATTTTGTTGCAACCTCAAATCCCGAGACAGTTCTTTTTCCGTATAGACATTATCACAAAGAACTATGCATTTAATGTGTGTCTCCGGTTCTAGAACGGAATTCTACTACCAGCCTTTTAAATCTATTGATCCAATCCACGATTTTCTTAAACAATATTTTATTTCCAGCATCAAACGATTCAGATAGTCGCTTAGTACTGGAGGCGATATCAGCCATTTGTGGTCGTGCTAGACGCGTGTCGGCCAGTGTACTTTTGGCTTTCAGCAAACGTTTGGGAACGCTTGCAATACAACAACAACATCACGCGGCATTGGCTGCTCTCACTTTGCTTCACCAACTTGTACAGGTACAACTAATTTATGTATTTTAGTTAGTCTAGTAGTTTGATTTAAAACATTTTAATTAAAGTAAAAAATAGGGAAACGCAGTTTAATTCCTTCTAGTAAGCAAATGCAATATCGTAGGATTTTGAAACCTTAAGAATTCTTTAAAAAATATATCCTGATATTTCTGACTCTTTTCATCCTATGGTAAACACAATTTGATACAAACAGACGAAATAGTACTTAACTTGAAAACTGTAATGTATACGTATTATTATTTTATTTAATGCGTCATTGCATCATTAGTCCTCAATGTAACATTGAAATACTGAATTTCTTAAATTTAAATAACTATTATTGCTATTTTAACGGGTTTGCTATTCCGTTGAATTTTATAATTTAATTTATTAATTATATTGTTAATTTTTTTCAGCAAAGCAAATCTGTCTCGTCCCTCCTAGACACAGAAGAAATAGTTGGATCTGGTCGTTTTGATCCTTTTGCGAAGTCGCCGGAACATTGCGCTGCGCATGCGGCGACTCTTTATGAACTAAGCGCTCTATCTCGGCATTATCATCCTACTACAGTCAAAGTCGCTAACGCTTTACTTGCTGGAGGACCGTTGCCCAATGAGCTTTTGAAAATGTGAGGATTATTTATCTCTTATTCAAGCATAGCACCATGTCTTATTTTAAGTCTTAAGATAATAACAGTATTTCAGTACAGAAATTGTTTAGGGAGCATTCAAGTATACGTAACGTATTATTTATCCCCCCCTCTATGTAAGCCGTCGTAACGTCATTTTACTGTTACCTCTCCACCCCTCTAGCAAAACATTAGTGACGATTTTTAGTATGTTAATATTATTAAAAACAAAATAGTTCCAAGCCCCACCCCCCCATGTCGCCTATGTCACGCCTCACGCCCCCCTCCACAGATACGTTACGTAACTAATACTGTAATACTAAAACATTCTCTTAATATATATAATCGTTATAAATTGCATTCATTATTAATCAATTACTGTATGTAACTTTTGTATTACCAGGAGTCCTCTTCAAATATTTGACAACTACAATGGCTCGCAAATGGCTTTTAAACCTGCAATACCACCTCCGGCAGCAGAAATAAATAGAAAGAGTGGTTCAAACCGTCCACACGTCTGGGCGCAACAAGAGTTTAAAGCACACTGCCTTAATGTCGAAGAAAATGTAGAAATCACGCTTGACAATGTTACATAAATAAAAGGCATTTTATTACATTTTTGTTTATTTTAATTTGACTGTTTAAGTAAAAACCATGGAAAATTCATTTTTTATTATTACAATTGATACACATTAAAATCAACAGATCTTAATCTTAATACATACAACACTTGTCATCATACACATTTAAAATCTTATTTTTACTGAACATGTATGTTAAAATATCAAGGCATGATAAGTCCCGTATTAAATGTTCACTGTTGTCTTCTTATGTTGCGACAGAAATATTTAGTGACGTCGTATGTTATAATAAACCAAGGGCATTCACAGGAAATCCTTACGAATCCTTTCCCTGACCTTGTCTATCGTATCTCGCAGCAATCGTTCGTGTCGTAATCGTGATCTTTCAAATACTTTGTCTGCGTGCGTACGCGCAGCATCCGCTACAGACTTTAAATATGCTACTCTCTCCTTTAAGCTGTGAAAAAATATATACCGCTTAGACGATTTAGACTTAGCTATACCATTAGCTTTTTTACATATATATATAGTATTCCCATTTTATGCAATAAATGATATTGATTAGTGTTGGTACGTAAGTACCAATTGCAATATTCAGCCATTGTTTGGGTCTCTTGCTTTTGAATAATTCAATGTCTTTTTTTATCTTTTCTATAAGCAGCCCCCACTGTTTGTGCATTGTGGCCCAGGGAATCTAAGTCTGATACGTTGCCATTGAATCTTACCTAGGCATCAAGCAGTAGGAAAGCTATATTCGCGGCGGTTTTCGAATTATTTGGTAAATATTTCTTATTGTGATACATCCATCAACAAAATTCGTAATTACCACAAGATTCACGGCTTTTCTTTAGCAATCATTTGTCTATTTACTTTCAATTGCCATTGGATATACCATAGAACATATAAAGGAGGTTAGAAGGGCCTTGTGGGCGGGGCACGCGCGCCGCGCGTACCCCGCCGTAAGAAATGTTGTTTTAATGTTTTACCGATAGATGGCGGTTTACGAAACAAGAATCAAATATTTAATTTTAGATTTCATATAAAGTTGTTGCAGTTGGTAGCTCCCGATGCGTACATACAAAAATATAACAATATTATTTTCACTGGCAATCAAACAGACTCAGGAATTTTTATCTGTCGTATACAAAAGTATTTAACTTTCAAAATAGATAATGTAAAGTCATATTTAATACAAAAAATTATGTCTAGCGTGCCAAGAAACTTAAAGAAGTAGAACGTGAACTTCTAGAAACAGAAGCTAAAGAGAATGAAACTGCTCGACTAAAGCAGCTCACGGAAGTCACCCGACTCGCCTTCCATATTTACTTCCCGATTCAATAACTGACGTAAAATATAAAGTAGTTTAACTGTGTATTTCAATTCATAAATTCAGACTTTTATTTAAATTATGGAATCGACGAGTTTAAAAAAAATCGGTTTTATAATTTTTAAGATATGCAAGTCAAGCATTTCTTATTTATTTAAACTAGTTACTACTAAGCATATTCCTTACAAAGTATAATGTGAGATACATAAAAGATACCGATTTTTTCTTGTAAGGTATCTAAAGTAAATAATGTATTTTTATGATTCTAAATACCTTTTTTGTTATCATATCAACCAACTAACCATCGCTTAAATGTTACTGTTGTAATAATAATGTAATGTGTTGTGTTTTTTAATCTTGAGATTAAATTTTAAATATAAGAAAACGTCACGCCTACCGCTGAATAAGATTGTTGATATCATTTCAGATTTTGTAAAATTTATATACAAGTTATGATTTTAAATTAGGCATAGTATATATTTAATGACATCAAAGGTCATTTAGTCCACTAGCTTATTTGTCATTGGTTGGATAATAACTAATAAACGCTATCCGTTGTTTTTCTTTTTAAGTTATTTTTACTATAGAATAAAAATACGATGTGTTATTTAGCTCTTGAATTTCCACAGATTCACACATGTCATAAATTTGGAGTACTATAGTGATTTGGTTGCGATTCTGACGCAGCTCGTTCGTGACGAATTAGTCGATGCTCGTTCTAGACTTTTGTGCGTTCGCACAGTACTTGCGCTGTTATCGGGTGCGGGGGATGCGCTTAACATTGACTCCCATCACTTTCACGACCATTTGTACGCAAGTGCACTCACCGTTCACGCTGGTAAGTAAATATTTTTTTAAAATAGCGTAGAATCCTGTGATATTTCGGGTTTGAAGGCACGGCAGACAAACATGTATTGAATTACTTATACGGGAGTCAAAGTTTGCGCTAGTCTTGTTGCTGAATCTCTCTCCTTATCTAAATATGTAATAGTGTATAACATTTGTTTTTTTTAATTGGTATAAAACTGAAGTTTTCATTTGGCGCGTTAGGGAATAATGATGAGAGTAAATTTTTACGATGCGCCCGCACACCGTCTTAAAAACCCGATACCCTGAAGTAAGCTATAGTCAAAATTGTAGTGTTTTTGTGATATTTAAATAAACTTTATATAAGAATTTATTATATTATTTAGAAAATTTAATGAAAAATAATATGAAAAAAAAATTTTTTTTTAAAAAGATTTTTATCTTGTTACGCCAAAGAAGTATGACTTTTAACGTGTGTATATATATACATTTCTTAAATATTAACATAAATACAGCCAAACTATAATTAAATTTTGTTGCAACCTCAAATCCCGAGACAGTTCTTTTTCCGTATAGACATTATCACAAAGAACTATGCATTTAATGTGTGTCTCCGGTTCTAGAACGGAATTCTACTACCAGCCTTTTAAATCTATTGATCCAATCCACGATTTTCTTAAACAATATTTTATTTCCAGCATCAAACGATTCAGATAGTCGCTTAGTACTGGAGGTGATATCAGCCATTTGTGGTCGTGCTAGACGCGTGTCGGCCAGTGTACTTTTGGCTTTCAGCAAACGTTTGGGAACGCTTGCAATACAACAACAACATCACGCGGCATTGGCTGCTCTCACTTTGCTTCACCAACTTGTACAGGTACAACTAATTTATGTATTTTAGTTAGTCTAGTAGTTTGATTTAAAACATTTTAATTAAAGTAAAAAATAGGGAAACGCAGTTTAATTCCTTCTAGTAAGCAAATGCAATATCGTAGGATTTTGAAACCTTAAGAATTCTTTAAAAAATATATCCTGATATTTCTGACTCTTTTCATCCTATCGTAAACACAATTTGATACAAACAGACGAAATAGTACTTAACTTGAAAACTGTAATGTATACGTATTATTATTTTATTTAATGCGTCATTGCATCATTAGTCCTCAATGTAACATTGAAATACTGAATTTCTTAAATTTAAATAACTATTATTGCTATTTTAACGGGTTTGCTATTCCGTTGAATTTTATAATTTAATTTATTAATTATATTGTTAATTTTTTTCAGCAAAGCAAATCTGTCTCGTCCCTCCTAGACACAGAAGAAATAGTTGGATCTGGTCGTTTTGATCCTTTTGCGAAGTCGCCGGAACATTGCGCTGCGCATGCGGCGACTCTTTATGAACTAAGCGCTCTATCTCGGCATTATCATCCTACTACAGTCAAAGTCGCTAACGCTTTACTTGCTGGAGGACCGTTGCCCAATGAGCTTTTGAAAATGTGAGGATTATTTATCTCTTATTCAAGCATAGCACCATGTCTTATTTTAAGTCTTAAGATAATAACAGTATTTCAGTACAGAAATTGTTTAGGGAGCATTCAAGTATACGTAACGTATTATTTATCCCCCCCTCTATGTAAGCCGTCGTAACGTCATTTTACTGTTACCTCTCCACCCCTCTAGCAAAACATTAGTGACGATTTTTAGTATGTTAATATTATTAAAAACAAAATAGTTCCAAGCCCCACCCCCCCATGTCGCCTATGTCACGCCTCACGCCCCCCTCCACAGATACGTTACGTAACTAATACTGTAATACTAAAACATTCTCTTAATATATATAATCGTTATGAATTGCATTCATCATTAATCAATTACTGTATGTAACTTTTGTATTACCAGGAGTCCTCTTCAAATATTTGACAACTACAATGGCTCGCAAATGGCTTTTAAACCTGCAATACCACCTCCGGCAGCAGAAATAAATAGAAAGAGTGGTTCAAACCGTCCACACGTCTGGGCGCAACAAGAGTTTAAAGCACACTGCCTTAATGTCGAAGAAAATGTAGAAATCACGCTTGACAATGTTACATAAATAAAAGGCATTTTATTACATTTTTGTTTATTTTAATTTGACTGTTTAAGTAAAAACCATGGAAAATTCATTTTTTATTATTACAATTGATACACATTATAATCAACAGATCTTAATCTTAATACATACAACACTTGTCATCATACACATTTAAAATCTTATTTTTACTGAACATGTATGTTAAAATATCAAGGCATGATAAGTCCCGTATTAAATGTTCACTGTTGTCTTCTTATGTTGCGACAGAAATATTTAGTGACGTCGTATGTTATAATAAACCAAGGGCATTCACAGGAAATCCTTACGAATCCTTTCCCTGACCTTGTCTATCGTATCTCGCAGCAATCGTTCGTGTCGTAATCGTGATCTTTCAAATACTTTGTCTGCGTGCGTACGCGCAGCATCCGCTACAGACTTTAAATATGCTACTCTCTCCTTTAAGCTGTGAAAAAATATATACCGCTTAGACGATTTAGACTTAGCTATACCATTAGCTTTTTTACATATATATATAGTATTCCCATTTTATGCAATAAATGATATTGATTAGTGTTGGTACGTAAGTACCAATTGCAATATTCAGCCATTGTTTGGGTCTCTTGCTTTTGAATAATTCAATGTCTTTTTTTATCTTTTCTATAAGCAGCCCCCACTGTTTGTGCATTGTGGCCCAGGGAATCTAAGTCTGATACGTTGCCATTGAATCTTACCTAGGCATCAAGCAGTAGGAAAGCTATATTCGCGGCGGTTTTCGAATTATTTGGTAAATATTTCTTTTTGTGATACATCCATCAACAAAATTCGTAATTACCACAAGATTCACGGCTTTTCTTTAGCAATCATTTGTCTATTTACTTTCAATTGCCATTGGATATACCATAGAACATATAAAGGAGGTTAGAAGGGCCTTGTGGGCGGGGCACGCGCGCCGCGCGTACCCCGCCGTAAGAAATGTTGTTTTAATGTTTTACCGATAGATGGCGGTTTACGAAACAAGAATCAAATATTTAATTTTAGATTTCATATAAAGTTGTTGCAGTTGGTAGCTCCCGATGCGTACATACAAAAATATAACAATATTATTTTCACTGGCAATCAAACAGACTCAGGAATTTTTATCTGTCGTATACAAAAGTATTTAACTTTCAAAATAGATAATGTAAAGTCATATTTAATACAAAAAATTATGTCTAGCGTGCCAAGAAACTTAAAGAAGTAGAACGTGAACTTCTAGAAACAGAAGCTAAAGAGAATGAAACTGCTCGACTAAAGCAGCTCACGGAAGTCACCCGACTCGCCTTCCATATTTACTTCCGGTTGCTCAAAACCGCTCCGAGGTCAAAACTACTGAACGCTGTTTTACAGGGATTAGCTAAGTAAGTAACTTATTTTTAACCGATTCAATAACTGACGTAAAAAATAAAGTAGTTTAACTGTGTATTTCAATTCATAAATTCAGACTTTTATTTAAATTATGGAATCGACGAGTTTAAAAAAAATCGGTTTTATAATTTTTAAGATATGCAAGTCAAGCATTTCTTATTTATTTAAACTAGTTACTACTAAGCATATTCCTTACAAAGTATAATGTGAGATACATAAAAGATACCGATTTTTTCTTGTAAGGTATCTAAAGTAAATAATGTATTTTTATGATTCTAAATACCTTTTTTGTTATCATATCAACCAACTAACCATCGCTTAAATGTTACTGTTGTAATAATAATGTAATGTGTTGTGTTTTTTAATCTTGAGATTAAATTTTAAATATAAGAAAACGTCACGCCTACCGCTGAATAAGATTGTTGATATCATTTCAGATTTTGTAAAATTTATATACAAGTTATGATTTTAAATTAGGCATAGTATATATTTAATGACATCAAAGGTCATTTAGTCCACTAGCTTATTTGTCATTGGTTGGATAATAACTAATAAACGCTATCCGTTGTTTTTCTTTTTAAGTTATTTTTACTATAGAATAAAAATACGATGTGTTATTTAGCTCTTGAATTTCCACAGATTCACACATGTCATAAATTTGGAGTACTATAGTGATTTGGTTGCGATTCTGACGCAGCTCGTTCGTGACGAATTAGTCGATGCTCGTTCTAGACTTTTGTGCGTTCGCACAGTACTTGCGCTGTTATCGGGTGCGGGGGATGCGCTTAACATTGACTCCCATCACTTTCACGACCATTTGTACGCAAGTGCACTCACCGTTCACGCTGGTAAGTAAATATTTTTTTAAAATAGCGTAGAATCCTGTGATATTTCGGGTTTGAAGGCACGGCAGACAAACATGTATTGAATTACTTATACGGGAGTCAAAGTTTGCGCTAGTCTTGTTGCTGAATCTCTCTCCTTATCTAAATATGTAATAGTGTATAACATTTGTTTTTTTTAATTGGTATAAAACTGAAGTTTTCATTTGGCGCGTTAGGGAATAATGATGAGAGTAAATTTTTACGATGCGCCCGCACACCGTCTTAAAAACCCGATACCCTGAAGTAAGCTATAGTCAAAATTGTAGTGTTTTTGTGATATTTAAATAAACTTTATATAAGAATTTATTATATTATTTAGAAAATTTAATGAAAAATAATATGAAAAAAAAATTTTTTTTTAAAAAGATTTTTATCTTGTTACGCCAAAGAAGTATGACTTTTAACGTGTGTATATATATACATTTCTTAAATATTAACATAAATACAGCCAAACTATAATTAAATTTTGTTGCAACCTCAAATCCCGAGACAGTTCTTTTTCCGTATAGACATTATCACAAAGAACTATGCATTTAATGTGTGTCTCCGGTTCTAGAACGGAATTCTACTACCAGCCTTTTAAATCTATTGATCCAATCCACGATTTTCTTAAACAATATTTTATTTCCAGCATCAAACGATTCAGATAGTCGCTTAGTACTGGAGGTGATATCAGCCATTTGTGGTCGTGCTAGACGCGTGTCGGCCAGTGTACTTTTGGCTTTCAGCAAACGTTTGGGAACGCTTGCAATACAACAACAACATCACGCGGCATTGGCTGCTCTCACTTTGCTTCACCAACTTGTACAGGTACAACTAATTTATGTATTTTAGTTAGTCTAGTAGTTTGATTTAAAACATTTTAATTAAAGTAAAAAATAGGGAAACGCAGTTTAATTCCTTCTAGTAAGCAAATGCAATATCGTAGGATTTTGAAACCTTAAGAATTCTTTAAAAAATATATCCTGATATTTCTGACTCTTTTCATCCTATCGTAAACACAATTTGATACAAACAGACGAAATAGTACTTAACTTGAAAACTGTAATGTATACGTATTATTATTTTATTTAATGCGTCATTGCATCATTAGTCCTCAATGTAACATTGAAATACTGAATTTCTTAAATTTAAATAACTATTATTGCTATTTTAACGGGTTTGCTATTCCGTTGAATTTTATAATTTAATTTATTAATTATATTGTTAATTTTTTTCAGCAAAGCAAATCTGTCTCGTCCCTCCTAGACACAGAAGAAATAGTTGGATCTGGTCGTTTTGATCCTTTTGCGAAGTCGCCGGAACATTGCGCTGCGCATGCGGCGACTCTTTATGAACTAAGCGCTCTATCTCGGCATTATCATCCTACTACAGTCAAAGTCGCTAACGCTTTACTTGCTGGAGGACCGTTGCCCAATGAGCTTTTGAAAATGTGAGGATTATTTATCTCTTATTCAAGCATAGCACCATGTCTTATTTTAAGTCTTAAGATAATAACAGTATTTCAGTACAGAAATTGTTTAGGGAGCATTCAAGTATACGTAACGTATTATTTATCCCCCCCTCTATGTAAGCCGTCGTAACGTCATTTTACTGTTACCTCTCCACCCCTCTAGCAAAACATTAGTGACGATTTTTAGTATGTTAATATTATTAAAAACAAAATAGTTCCAAGCCCCACCCCCCCATGTCGCCTATGTCACGCCTCACGCCCCCCTCCACAGATACGTTACGTAACTAATACTGTAATACTAAAACATTCTCTTAATATATATAATCGTTATGAATTGCATTCATCATTAATCAATTACTGTATGTAACTTTTGTATTACCAGGAGTCCTCTTCAAATATTTGACAACTACAATGGCTCGCAAATGGCTTTTAAACCTGCAATACCACCTCCGGCAGCAGAAATAAATAGAAAGAGTGGTTCAAACCGTCCACACGTCTGGGCGCAACAAGAGTTTAAAGCACACTGCCTTAATGTCGAAGAAAATGTAGAAATCACGCTTGACAATGTTACATAAATAAAAGGCATTTTATTACATTTTTGTTTATTTTAATTTGACTGTTTAAGTAAAAACCATGGAAAATTCATTTTTTATTATTACAATTGATACACATTATAATCAACAGATCTTAATCTTAATACATACAACACTTGTCATCATACACATTTAAAATCTTATTTTTACTGAACATGTATGTTAAAATATCAAGGCATGATAAGTCCCGTATTAAATGTTCACTGTTGTCTTCTTATGTTGCGACAGAAATATTTAGTGACGTCGTATGTTATAATAAACCAAGGGCATTCACAGGAAATCCTTACGAATCCTTTCCCTGACCTTGTCTATCGTATCTCGCAGCAATCGTTCGTGTCGTAATCGTGATCTTTCAAATACTTTGTCTGCGTGCGTACGCGCAGCATCCGCTACAGACTTTAAATATGCTACTCTCTCCTTTAAGCTGTGAAAAAATATATACCGCTTAGACGATTTAGACTTAGCTATACCATTAGCTTTTTTACATATATATATAGTATTCCCATTTTATGCAATAAATGATATTGATTAGTGTTGGTACGTAAGTACCAATTGCAATATTCAGCCATTGTTTGGGTCTCTTGCTTTTGAATAATTCAATGTCTTTTTTTATCTTTTCTATAAGCAGCCCCCACTGTTTGTGCATTGTGGCCCAGGGAATCTAAGTCTGATACGTTGCCATTGAATCTTACCTAGGCATCAAGCAGTAGGAAAGCTATATTCGCGGCGGTTTTCGAATTATTTGGTAAATATTTCTTTTTGTGATACATCCATCAACAAAATTCGTAATTACCACAAGATTCACGGCTTTTCTTTAGCAATCATTTGTCTATTTACTTTCAATTGCCATTGGATATACCATAGAACATATAAAGGAGGTTAGAAGGGCCTTGTGGGCGGGGCACGCGCGCCGCGCGTACCCCGCCGTAAGAAATGTTGTTTTAATGTTTTACCGATAGATGGCGGTTTACGAAACAAGAATCAAATATTTAATTTTAGATTTCATATAAAGTTGTTGCAGTTGGTAGCTCCCGATGCGTACATACAAAAATATAACAATATTATTTTCACTGGCAATCAAACAGACTCAGGAATTTTTATCTGTCGTATACAAAAGTATTTAACTTTCAAAATAGATAATGTAAAGTCATATTTAATACAAAAAATTATGTCTAGCGTGCCAAGAAACTTAAAGAAGTAGAACGTGAACTTCTAGAAACAGAAGCTAAAGAGAATGAAACTGCTCGACTAAAGCAGCTCACGGAAGTCACCCGACTCGCCTTCCATATTTACTTCCGGTTGCTCAAAACCGCTCCGAGGTCAAAACTACTGAACGCTGTTTTACAGGGATTAGCTAAGTAAGTAACTTATTTTTAACCGATTCAATAACTGACGTAAAAAATAAAGTAGTTTAACTGTGTATTTCAATTCATAAATTCAGACTTTTATTTAAATTATGGAATCGACGAGTTTAAAAAAAATCGGTTTTATAATTTTTAAGATATGCAAGTCAAGCATTTCTTATTTATTTAAACTAGTTACTACTAAGCATATTCCTTACAAAGTATAATGTGAGATACATAAAAGATACCGATTTTTTCTTGTAAGGTATCTAAAGTAAATAATGTATTTTTATGATTCTAAATACCTTTTTTGTTATCATATCAACCAACTAACCATCGCTTAAATGTTACTGTTGTAATAATAATGTAATGTGTTGTGTTTTTTAATCTTGAGATTAAATTTTAAATATAAGAAAACGTCACGCCTACCGCTGAATAAGATTGTTGATATCATTTCAGATTTTGTAAAATTTATATACAAGTTATGATTTTAAATTAGGCATAGTATATATTTAATGACATCAAAGGTCATTTAGTCCACTAGCTTATTTGTCATTGGTTGGATAATAACTAATAAACGCTATCCGTTGTTTTTCTTTTTAAGTTATTTTTACTATAGAATAAAAATACGATGTGTTATTTAGCTCTTGAATTTCCACAGATTCACACATGTCATAAATTTGGAGTACTATAGTGATTTGGTTGCGATTCTGACGCAGCTCGTTCGTGACGAATTAGTCGATGCTCGTTCTAGACTTTTGTGCGTTCGCACAGTACTTGCGATGTTATCGGGTGCGGGGGATGCGCTTAACATTGACCCCCATCACTTTCACGACCATTTGTACGCAAGTGCACTCACCGTTCACGCTGGTAAGTAAATATTTTTTTAAAATAGCGTAGAATCCTGTGATATTTCGGGTTTGAAGGCACGGCAGACAAACATGTATTGAATTACTTATACGGGAGTCAAAGTTTGCGCTAGTCTTGTTGCTGAATCTCTCTCCTTATCTAAATATGTAATAGTGTATAACATTTGTTTTTTTTAATTGGTATAAAACTGAAGTTTTCATTTGGCGCGTTAGGGAATAATGATGAGAGTAAATTTTTACGATGCGCCCGCACACCGTCTTAAAAACCCGATACCCTGAAGTAAGCTATAGTCAAAATTGTAGTGTTTTTGTGATATTTAAATAAACTTTATATAAGAATTTATTATATTATTTAGAAAATTTAATGAAAAATAATATGAAAAAAAAATTTTTTTTTAAAAAGATTTTTATCTTGTTACGCCAAAGAAGTATGACTTTTAACGTGTGTATATATATACATTTCTTAAATATTAACATAAATACAGCCAAACTATAATTAAATTTTGTTGCAACCTCAAATCCCGAGACAGTTCTTTTTCCGTATAGACATTATCACAAAGAACTATGCATTTAATGTGTGTCTCCGGTTCTAGAACGGAATTCTACTACCAGCCTTTTAAATCTATTGATCCAATCCACGATTTTCTTAAACAATATTTTATTTCCAGCATCAAACGATTCAGATAGTCGCTTAGTACTGGAGGCGATATCAGCCATTTGTGGTCGTGCTAGACGCGTGTCGGCCAGTGTACTTTTGGCTTTCAGCAAACGTTTGGGAACGCTTGCAATACAACAACAACATCACGCGGCATTGGCTGCTCTCACTTTGCTTCACCAACTTGTACAGGTACAACTAATTTATGTATTTTAGTTAGTCTAGTAGTTTGATTTAAAACATTTTAATTAAAGTAAAAAATAGGGAAACGCAGTTTAATTCCTTCTAGTAAGCAAATGCAATATCGTAGGATTTTGAAACCTTAAGAATTCTTTAAAAAATATATCCTGATATTTCTGACTCTTTTCATCCTATCGTAAACACAATTTGATACAAACAGACGAAATAGTACTTAACTTGAAAACTGTAATGTATACGTATTATTATTTTATTTAATGCGTCATTGCATCATTAGTCCTCAATGTAACATTGAAATACTGAATTTCTTAAATTTAAATAACTATTATTGCTATTTTAACGGGTTTGCTATTCCGTTGAATTTTATAATTTAATTTATTAATTATATTGTTAATTTTTTTCAGCAAAGCAAATCTGTCTCGTCCCTCCTAGACACAGAAGAAATAGTTGGATCTGGTCGTTTTGATCCTTTTGCGAAGTCGCCGGAACATTGCGCTGCGCATGCGGCGACTCTTTATGAACTAAGCGCTCTATCTCGGCATTATCATCCTACTACAGTCAAAGTCGCTAACGCTTTACTTGCTGGAGGACCGTTGCCCAATGAGCTTTTGAAAATGTGAGGATTATTTATCTCTTATTCAAGCATAGCACCATGTCTTATTTTAAGTCTTAAGATAATAACAGTATTTCAGTACAGAAATTGTTTAGGGAGCATTCAAGTATACGTAACGTATTATTTATCCCCCCCTCTATGTAAGCCGTCGTAACGTCATTTTACTGTTACCTCTCCACCCCTCTAGCAAAACATTAGTGACGATTTTTAGTATGTTAATATTATTAAAAACAAAATAGTTCCAAGCCCCACCCCCCCATGTCGCCTATGTCACGCCTCACGCCCCCCTCCACAGATACGTTACGTAACTAATACTGTAATACTAAAACATTCTCTTAATATATATAATCGTTATAAATTGCATTCATCATTAATCAATTACTGTATGTAACTTTTGTATTACCAGGAGTCCTCTTCAAATATTTGACAACTACAATGGCTCGCAAATGGCTTTTAAACCTGCAATACCACCTCCGGCAGCAGAAATAAATAGAAAGAGTGGTTCAAACCGTCCACACGTCTGGGCGCAACAAGAGTTTAAAGCACACTGCCTTAATGTCGAAGAAAATGTAGAAATCACGCTTGACAATGTTACATAAATAAAAGGCATTTTATTACATTTTTGTTTATTTTAATTTGACTGTTTAAGTAAAAACCATGGAAAATTCATTTTTTATTATTACAATTGATACACATTATAATCAACAGATCTTAATCTTAATACATACAACACTTGTCATCATACACATTTAAAATCTTATTTTTACTGAACATGTATGTTAAAATATCAAGGCATGATAAGTCCCGTATTAAATGTTCACTGTTGTCTTCTTATGTTGCGACAGAAATATTTAGTGACGTCGTATGTTATAATAAACCAAGGGCATTCACAGGAAATCCTTACGAATCCTTTCCCTGACCTTGTCTATCGTATCTCGCAGCAATCGTTCGTGTCGTAATCGTGATCTTTCAAATACTTTATCTGCGTGCGTACGCGCAGCATCCGCTACAGACTTTAAATATGCTACTCTCTCCTTTAAGCTGTGAAAAAATATATACCGCTTAGACGATTTAGACTTAGCTATACCATTAGCTTTTTTACATATATATATAGTATTCCCATTTTATGCAATAAATGATATTGATTAGTGTTGGTACGTAAGTACCAATTGCAATATTCAGCCATTGTTTGGGTCTCTTGCTTTTGAATAATTCAATGTCTTTTTTTATCTTTTCTATAAGCAGCCCCCACTGTTTGTGCATTGTGGCCCAGGGAATCTAAGTCTGATACGTTGCCATTGAATCTTACCTAGGCATCAAGCAGTAGGAAAGCTATATTCGCGGCGGTTTTCGAATTATTTGGTAAATATTTCTTATTGTGATACATCCATCAACAAAATTCGTAATTACCACAAGATTCACGGCTTTTCTTTAGCAATCATTTGTCTATTTACTTTCAATTGCCATTGGATATACCATAGAACATATAAAGGAGGTTAGAAGGGCCTTGTGGGCGGGGCACGCGCGCCGCGCGTACCCCGCCGTAAGAAATGTTGTTTTAATGTTTTACCGATAGATGGCGGTTTACGAAACAAGAATCAAATATTTAATTTTAGATTTCATATAAAGTTGTTGCAGTTGGTAGCTCCCGATGCGTACATACAAAAATATAACAATATTATTTTCACTGGCAATCAAACAGACTCAGGAATTTTTATCTGTCGTATACAAAAGTATTTAACTTTCAAAATAGATAATGTAAAGTCATATTTAATACAAAAAATTATGTCTAGCGTGCCAAGAAACTTAAAGAAGTAGAACGTGAACTTCTAGAAACAGAAGCTAAAGAGAATGAAACTGCTCGACTAAAGCAGCTCACGGAAGTCACCCGACTCGCCTTCCATATTTACTTCCGGTTGCTCAAAACCGCTCCGAGGTCAAAACTACTGAACGCTGTTTTACAGGGATTAGCTAAGTAAGTAACTTATTTTTAACCGATTCAATAACTGACGTAAAAAATAAAGTAGTTTAACTGTGTATTTCAATTCATAAATTCAGACTTTTATTTAAATTATGGAATCGACGAGTTTAAAAAAAATCGGTTTTATAATTTTTAAGATATGCAAGTCAAGCATTTCTTATTTATTTAAACTAGTTACTACTAAGCATATTCCTTACAAAGTATAATGTGAGATACATAAAAGATACTGATTTTTTCTTGTAAGGTATCTAAAGTAAATAATGTATTTTTATGATTCTAAATACCTTTTTTGTTATCATATCAACCAACTAACCATCGCTTAAATGTTACTGTTGTAATAATAATGTAATGTGTTGTGTTTTTTAATCTTGAGATTAAATTTTAAATATAAGAAAACGTCACGCCTACCGCTGAATAAGATTGTTGATATTATTTCAGATTTTGTAAAATTTATATACAAGTTATGATTTTAAATTAGGCATAGTATATATTTAATGACATCAAAGGTCATTTAGTCCACTAGCTTATTTGTCATTGGTTGGATAATAACTAATAAACGCTATCCGTTGTTTTTCTTTTTAAGTTATTTTTACTATAGAATAAAAATACGATGTGTTATTTAGCTCTTGAATTTCCACAGATTCACACATGTCATAAATTTGGAGTACTATAGTGATTTGGTTGCGATTCTGACGCAGCTCGTTCGTGACGAATTAGTCGATGCTCGTTCTAGACTTTTGTGCGTTCGCACAGTACTTGCGATGTTATCGGGTGCGGGGGATGCGCTTAACATTGACCCCCATCACTTTCACGACCATTTGTACGCAAGTGCACTCACCGTTCACGCTGGTAAGTAAATATTTTTTTAAAATAGCGTAGAATCCTGTGATATTTCGGGTTTGAAGGCACGGCAGACAAACATGTATTGAATTACTTATACGGGAGTCAAAGTTTGCGCTAGTCTTGTTGCTGAATCTCTCTCCTTATCTAAATATGTAATAGTGTATAACATTTGTTTTTTTTAATTGGTATAAAACTGAAGTTTTCATTTGGCGCGTTAGGGAATAATGATGAGAGTAAATTTTTACGATGCGCCCGCACACCGTCTTAAAAACCCGATACCCTGAAGTAAGCTATAGTCAAAATTGTAGTGTTTTTGTGATATTTAAATAAACTTTATATAAGAATTTATTATATTATTTAGAAAATTTAATGAAAAATAATATGAAAAAAAAATTTTTTTTTAAAAAGATTTTTATCTTGTTACGCCAAAGAAGTATGACTTTTAACGTGTGTATATATATACATTTCTTAAATATTAACATAAATACAGCCAAACTATAATTAAATTTTGTTGCAACCTCAAATCCCGAGACAGTTCTTTTTCCGTATAGACATTATCACAAAGAACTATGCATTTAATGTGTGTCTCCGGTTCTAGAACGGAATTCTACTACCAGCCTTTTAAATCTATTGATCCAATCCACGATTTTCTTAAACAATATTTTATTTCCAGCATCAAACGATTCAGATAGTCGCTTAGTACTGGAGGCGATATCAGCCATTTGTGGTCGTGCTAGACGCGTGTCGGCCAGTGTACTTTTGGCTTTCAGCAAACGTTTGGGAACGCTTGCAATACAACAACAACATCACGCGGCATTGGCTGCTCTCACTTTGCTTCACCAACTTGTACAGGTACAACTAATTTATGTATTTTAGTTAGTCTAGTAGTTTGATTTAAAACATTTTAATTAAAGTAAAAAATAGGGAAACGCAGTTTAATTCCTTCTAGTAAGCAAATGCAATATCGTAGGATTTTGAAACCTTAAGAATTCTTTAAAAAATATATCCTGATATTTCTGACTCTTTTCATCCTATCGTAAACACAATTTGATACAAACAGACGAAATAGTACTTAACTTGAAAACTGTAATGTATACGTATTATTATTTTATTTAATGCGTCATTGCATCATTAGTCCTCAATGTAACATTGAAATACTGAATTTCTTAAATTTAAATAACTATTATTGCTATTTTAACGGGTTTGCTATTCCGTTGAATTTTATAATTTAATTTATTAATTATATTGTTAATTTTTTTCAGCAAAGCAAATCTGTCTCGTCCCTCCTAGACACAGAAGAAAAAGTTGGATCTGGTCGTTTTGATCCTTTTGCGAAGTCGCCGGAACATTGCGCTGCGCATGCGGCGACTCTTTATGAACTAAGCGCTCTATCTCGGCATTATCATCCTACTACAGTCAAAGTCGCTAACGCTTTACTTGCTGGAGGACCGTTGCCCAATGAGCTTTTGAAAATGTGAGGATTATTTATCTCTTATTCAAGCATAGCACCATGTCTTATTTTAAGTCTTAAGATAATAACAGTATTTCAGTACAGAAATTGTTTAGGGAGCATTCAAGTATACGTAACGTATTATTTATCCCCCCCTCTATGTAAGCCGTCGTAACGTCATTTTACTGTTACCTCTCCACCCCTCTAGCAAAACATTAGTGACGATTTTTAGTATGTTAATATTATTAAAAACAAAATAGTTCCAAGCCCCACCCCCCCATGTCGCCTATGTCACGCCTCACGCCCCCCTCCACAGATACGTTACGTAACTAATACTGTAATACTAAAACATTCTCTTAATATATATAATCGTTATAAATTGCATTCATCATTAATCAATTACTGTATGTAACTTTTGTATTACCAGGAGTCCTCTTCAAATATTTGACAACTACAATGGCTCGCAAATGGCTTTTAAACCTGCAATACCACCTCCGGCAGCAGAAATAAATAGAAAGAGTGGTTCAAACCGTCCACACGTCTGGGCGCAACAAGAGTTTAAAGCACACTGCCTTAATGTCGAAGAAAATGTAGAAATCACGCTTGACAATGTTACATAAATAAAAGGCATTTTATTACATTTTTGTTTATTTTAATTTGACTGTTTAAGTAAAAACCATGGAAAATTCATTTTTTATTATTACAATTGATACACATTATAATCAACAGATCTTAATCTTAATACATACAACACTTGTCATCATACACATTTAAAATCTTATTTTTACTGAACATGTATGTTAAAATATCAAGGCATGATAAGTCCCGTATTAAATGTTCACTGTTGTCTTCTTATGTTGCGACAGAAATATTTAGTGACGTCGTATGTTATAATAAACCAAGGGCATTCACAGGAAATCCTTACGAATCCTTTCCCTGACCTTGTCTATCGTATCTCGCAGCAATCGTTCGTGTCGTAATCGTGATCTTTCAAATACTTTATCTGCGTGCGTACGCGCAGCATCCGCTACAGACTTTAAATATGCTACTCTCTCCTTTAAGCTGTGAAAAAATATATACCGCTTAGACGATTTAGACTTAGCTATACCATTAGCTTTTTTACATATATATATAGTATTCCCATTTTATGCAATAAATGATATTGATTAGTGTTGGTACGTAAGTACCAATTGCAATATTCAGCCATTGTTTGGGTCTCTTGCTTTTGAATAATTCAATGTCCTTTTTTATCTTTTCTATAAGCAGCCCCCACTGTTTGTGCATTGTGGCCCAGGAAATCTAAGTCTGATACGTTGCCATTGAATCTTACCTAGGCATCAAGCAGTAGGAAAGCTATATTCGCGGCGGTTTTCGAATTATTTGGTAAATATTTCTTATTGTGATACATCCATCAACAAAATTCGTAATTACCACAAGATTCACGGCTTTTCTTTAGCAATCATTTGTCTATTTACTTTCAATTGCCATTGGATATACCATAGAACATATAAAGGAGGTTAGAAGGGCCTTGTGGGCGGGGCACGCGCGCCGCGCGTACCCCGCCGTAAGAAATGTTGTTTTAATGTTTTACCGATAGATGGCGGTTTACGAAACAAGAATCAAATATTTAATTTTAGATTTCATATAAAGTTGTTGCAGTTGGTAGCTCCCGATGCGTACATACAAAAATATAACAATATTATTTTCACTGGCAATCAAACAGACTCAGGAATTTTTATCTGTCGTATACAAAAGTATTTAACTTTCAAAATAGATAATGTAAAGTCATATTTAATACAAAAAATTATGTCTAGCGTGCCAAGAAACTTAAAGAAGTAGAACGTGAACTTCTAGAAACAGAAGCTAAAGAGAATGAAACTGCTCGACTAAAGCAGCTCACGGAAGTCACCCGACTCGCCTTCCATATTTACTTCCCGATTCAATAACTGACGTAAAAAATAAAGTAGTTTAACTGTGTATTTCAATTCATAAATTCAGACTTTTATTTAAATTATGGAATCGACGAGTTTAAAAAAAATCGGTTTTATAATTTTTAAGATATGCAAGTCAAGCATTTCTTATTTATTTAAACTAGTTACTACTAAGCATATTCCTTACAAAGTATAATGTGAGATACATAAAAGATACCGATTTTTTCTTGTAAGGTATCTAAAGTAAATAATGTATTTTTATGATTCTAAATACCTTTTTTGTTATCATATCAACCAACTAACCATCGCTTAAATGTTACTGTTGTAATAATAATGTAATGTGTTGTGTTTTTTAATCTTGAGATTAAATTTTAAATATAAGAAAACGTCACGCCTACCGCTGAATAAGATTGTTGATATCATTTCAGATTTTGTAAAATTTATATACAAGTTATGATTTTAAATTAGGCATAGTATATATTTAATGACATCAAAGGTAGCTTATTTGTCATTGGTTGGATAATAACTAATAAACGCTATCCGTTGTTTTTCTTTTTAAGTTATTTTTACTATAGAATAAAAATACGATGTGTTATTTAGCTCTTGAATTTCCACAGATTCACACATGTCATAAATTTGGAGTACTATAGTGATTTGGTTGCGATTCTGACGCAGCTCGTTCGTGACGAATTAGTCGATGCTCGTTCTAGACTTTTGTGCGTTCGCACAGTACTTGCGCTGTTATCGGGTGCGGGGGATGCGCTTAACATTGACCCCCATCACTTTCACGACCATTTGTACGCAAGTGCACTCACCGTTCACGCTGGTAAGTAAATATTTTTTTAAAATAGCGTAGAATCGTGATATTTCGGGTTTGAAGGCACGGCAGACAAACATGTATTGAATTACTTATACGGGAGTCAAAGTTTGCGCTAGTCTTGTTGCTGAATCTCTCTCCTTATCTAAATATGTAATAGTGTATAACATTTGTTTTTTTTAATTGGTATAAAACTGAAGTTTTCATTTGGCGCGTTAGGGAATAATGATGAGAGTAAATTTTTACGATGCGCCCGCACACCGTCTTAAAAACCCGATACCCTGAAGTAAGCTATAGTCAAAATTGTAGTGTTTTTGTGATATTTAAATAAACTTTATATAAGAATTTATTATATTATTTAGAAAATTTAATGAAAAATAATATGAAAAAAAAATTTTTTTTTTAAAAGATTTTTATCTTGTTACGCCAAAGAAGTATGACTTTTAACGTGTGTATATATATACATTTCTTAAATATTAACATAAATACAGCCAAACTATAATTAAATTTTGTTGCAACCTCAAATCCCGAGACAGTTCTTTTTCCGTATAGACATTATCACAAAGAACTATGCATTTAATGTGTGTCTCCGGTTCTAGAACGGAATTCTACTACCAGCCTTTTAAATCTATTGATCCAATCCACGATTTTCTTAAACAATATTTTATTTCCAGCATCAAACGATTCAGATAGTCGCTTAGTACTGGAGGCGATATCAGCCATTTGTGGTCGTGCTAGACGCGTGTCGGCCAGTGTACTTTTGGCTTTCAGCAAACGTTTGGGAACGCTTGCAATACAACAACAACATCACGCGGCATTGGCTGCTCTCACTTTGCTTCACCAACTTGTACAGGTACAACTAATTTATGTATTTTAGTTAGTCTAGTAGTTTGATTTAAAACATTTTAATTAAAGTAATAAATAGGGAAACGCAGTTTAATTCCTTCTAGTAAGCAAATGCAATATCGTAGGATTTTGAAACCTTAAGAATTCTTTAAAAAATATATCCTGATATTTCTGACTCTTTTCATCCTATCGTAAACACAATTTGATACAAACAGACGAAATAGTACTTAACTTGAAAACTGTAATGTATACGTATTATTATTTTATTTAATGCGTCATTGCATCATTAGTCCTCAATGTAACATTGAAATACTGAATTTCTTAAATTTAAATAACTATTATTGCTATTTTAACGGGTTTGCTATTCCGTTGAATTTTATAATTTAATTTATTAATTATATTGTTAATTTTTTTCAGCAAAGCAAATCTGTCTCGTCCCTCCTAGACACAGAAGAAATAGTTGGATCTGGTCGTTTTGATCCTTTTGCGAAGTCGCCGGAACATTGCGCTGCGCATGCGGCGACTCTTTATGAACTAAGCGCTCTATCTCGGCATTATCATCCTACTACAGTCAAAGTCGCTAACGCTTTACTTGCTGGAGGACCGTTGCCCAATGAGCTTTTGAAAATGTGAGGATTATTTATCTCTTATTCAAGCATAGCACCATGTCTTATTTTAAGTCTTAAGATAATAACAGTATTTCAGTACAGAAATTGTTTAGGGAGCATTCAAGTATACGTAACGTATTATTTATCCCCCCCTCTATGTAAGCCGTCGTAACGTCATTTTACTGTTACCTCTCCACCCCTCTAGCAAAACATTAGTGACGATTTTTAGTATGTTAATATTATTAAAAACAAAATAGTTCCAAGCCCCACCCCCCCATGTCGCCTATGTCACGCCTCACGCCCCCCTCCACAGATACGTTACGTAACTAATACTGTAATACTAAAACATTCTCTTAATATATATAATCGTTATAAATTGCATTCATCATTAATCAATTACTGTATGTAACTTTTGTATTACCAGGAGTCCTCTTCAAATATTTGACAACTACAATGGCTCGCAAATGGCTTTTAAACCTGCAATACCACCTCCGGCAGCAGAAATAAATAGAAAGAGTGGTTCAAACCGTCCACACGTCTGGGCGCAACAAGAGTTTAAAGCACACTGCCTTAATGTCGAAGAAAATGTAGAAATCACGCTTGACAATGTTACATAAATAAAAGGCATTTTATTACATTTTTGTTTATTTTAATTTGACTGTTTAAGTAAAAACCATGGAAAATTCATTTTTTATTATTACAATTGATACACATTATAATCAACAGATCTTAATCTTAATACATACAACACTTGTCATCATACACATTTAAAATCTTATTTTTACTGAACATGTATGTTAAAATATCAAGGCATGATAAGTCCCGTATTAAATGTTCACTGTTGTCTTCTTATGTTGCGACAGAAATATTTAGTGACGTCGTATGTTATAATAAACCAAGGGCATTCACAGGAAATCCTTACGAATCCTTTCCCTGACCTTGTCTATCGTATCTCGCAGCAATCGTTCGTGTCGTAATCGTGATCTTTCAAATACTTTATCTGCGTGCTTACGCGCAGCATCCGCTACAGACTTTAAATATGCTACTCTCTCCTTTAAGCTGTGAAAAAATATATACCGCTTAGACGATTTAGACTTAGCTATACCATTAGCTTTTTTACATATATATATAGTATTCCCATTTTATGCAATAAATGATATTGATTAGTGTTGGTACGTAAGTACCAATTGCAATATTCAGCCATTGTTTGGGTCTCTTGCTTTTGAATAATTCAATGTCTTTTTTTATCTTTTCTATAAGCAGCCCCCACTGTTTGTGCATTGTGGCCCAGGGAATCTAAGTCTGATACGTTGCCATTGAATCTTACCTAGGCATCAAGCAGTAGGAAAGCTATATTCGCGGCGGTTTTCGAATTATTTGGTAAATATTTCTTATTGTGATACATCCATCAACAAAATTCGTAATTACCACAAGATTCACGGCTTTTCTTTAGCAATCATTTGTCTATTTACTTTCAATTGCCATTGGATATACCATAGAACATATAAAGGAGGTTAGAAGGGCCTTGTGGGCGGGGCACGCGCGCCGCGCGTACCCCGCCGTAAGAAATGTTGTTTTAATGTTTTACCGATAGATGGCGGTTTACGAAACAAGAATCAAATATTTAATTTTAGATTTCATATAAAGTTGTTGCAGTTGGTAGCTCCCGATGCGTACATACAAAAATATAACAATATTATTTTCACTGGCAATCAAACAGACTCAGGAATTTTTATCTGTCGTATACAAAAGTATTTAACTTTCAAAATAGATAATGTAAAGTCATATTTAATACAAAAAATTATGTCTAGCGTGCCAAGAAACTTAAAGAAGTAGAACGTGAACTTCTAGAAACAGAAGCTAAAGAGAATGAAACTGCTCGACTAAAGCAGCTCACGGAAGTCACCCGACTCGCCTTCCATATTTACTTCCCGATTCAATAACTGACGTAAAAAATAAAGTAGTTTAACTGTGTATTTCAATTCATAAATTCAGACTTTTATTTAAATTATGGAATCGACGAGTTTAAAAAAAATCGGTTTTATAATTTTTAAGATATGCAAGTCAAGCATTTCTTATTTATTTAAACTAGTTACTACTAAGCATATTCCTTACAAAGTATAATGTGAGATACATAAAAGATACCGATTTTTTCTTGTAAGGTATCTAAAGTAAATAATGTATTTTTATGATTCTAAATACCTTTTTTGTTATCATATCAACCAACTAACCATCGCTTAAATGTTACTGTTGTAATAATAATGTAATGTGTTGTGTTTTTTAATCTTGAGATTAAATTTTAAATATAAGAAAACGTCACGCCTACCGCTGAATAAGATTGTTGATATCATTTCAGATTTTGTAAAATTTATATACAAGTTATGATTTTAAATTAGGCATAGTATATATTTAATGACATCAAAGGTAGCTTATTTGTCATTGGTTGGATAATAACTAATAAACGCTATCCGTTGTTTTTCTTTTTAAGTTATTTTTACTATAGAATAAAAATACGATGTGTTATTTAGCTCTTGAATTTCCACAGATTCACACATGTCATAAATTTGGAGTACTATAGTGATTTGGTTGCGATTCTGACGCAGCTCGTTCGTGACGAATTAGTCGATGCTCGTTCTAGACTTTTGTGCGTTCGCACAGTACTTGCGCTGTTATCGGGTGCGGGGGATGCGCTTAACATTGACCCCCATCACTTTCACGACCATTTGTACGCAAGTGCACTCACCGTTCACGCTGGTAAGTAAATATTTTTTTAAAATAGCGTAGAATCGTGATATTTCGGGTTTGAAGGCACGGCAGACAAACATGTATTGAATTACTTATACGGGAGTCAAAGTTTGCGCTAGTCTTGTTGCTGAATCTCTCTCCTTATCTAAATATGTAATAGTGTATAACATTTGTTTTTTTTAATTGGTATAAAACTGAAGTTTTCATTTGGCGCGTTAGGGAATAATGATGAGAGTAAATTTTTACGATGCGCCCGCACACCGTCTTAAAAACCCGATACCCTGAAGTAAGCTATAGTCAAAATTGTAGTGTTTTTGTGATATTTAAATAAACTTTATATAAGAATTTATTATATTATTTAGAAAATTTAATGAAAAATAATATGAAAAAAAAATTTTTTTTTTAAAAGATTTTTATCTTGTTACGCCAAAGAAGTATGACTTTTAACGTGTGTATATATATACATTTCTTAAATATTAACATAAATACAGCCAAACTATAATTAAATTTTGTTGCAACCTCAAATCCCGAGACAGTTCTTTTTCCGTATAGACATTATCACAAAGAACTATGCATTTAATGTGTGTCTCCGGTTCTAGAACGGAATTCTACTACCAGCCTTTTAAATCTATTGATCCAATCCACGATTTTCTTAAACAATATTTTATTTCCAGCATCAAACGATTCAGATAGTCGCTTAGTACTGGAGGCGATATCAGCCATTTGTGGTCGTGCTAGACGCGTGTCGGCCAGTGTACTTTTGGCTTTCAGCAAACGTTTGGGAACGCTTGCAATACAACAACAACATCACGCGGCATTGGCTGCTCTCACTTTGCTTCACCAACTTGTACAGGTACAACTAATTTATGTATTTTAGTTAGTCTAGTAGTTTGATTTAAAACATTTTAATTAAAGTAAAAAATAGGGAAACGCAGTTTAATTCCTTCTAGTAAGCAAATGCAATATCGTAGGATTTTGAAACCTTAAGAATTCTTTAAAAAATATATCCTGATATTTCTGACTCTTTTCATCCTATCGTAAACACAATTTGATACAAACAGACGAAATAGTACTTAACTTGAAAACTGTAATGTATACGTATTATTATTTTATTTAATGCGTCATTGCATCATTAGTCCTCAATGTAACATTGAAATACTGAATTTCTTAAATTTAAATAACTATTATTGCTATTTTAACGGGTTTGCTATTCCGTTGAATTTTATAATTTAATTTATTAATTATATTGTTAATTTTTTTCAGCAAAGCAAATCTGTCTCGTCCCTCCTAGACACAGAAGAAATAGTTGGATCTGGTCGTTTTGATCCTTTTGCGAAGTCGCCGGAACATTGCGCTGCGCATGCGGCGACTCTTTATGAACTAAGCGCTCTATCTCGGCATTATCATCCTACTACAGTCAAAGTCGCTAACGCTTTACTTGCTGGAGGACCGTTGCCCAATGAGCTTTTGAAAATGTGAGGATTATTTATCTCTTATTCAAGCATAGCACCATGTCTTATTTTAAGTCTTAAGATAATAACAGTATTTCAGTACAGAAATTGTTTAGGGAGCATTCAAGTATACGTAACGTATTATTTATCCCCCCCTCTATGTAAGCCGTCGTAACGTCATTTTACTGTTACCTCTCCACCCCTCTAGCAAAACATTAGTGACGATTTTTAGTATGTTAATATTATTAAAAACAAAATAGTTCCAAGCCCCACCCCCCCATGTCGCCTATGTCACGCCTCACGCCCCCCTCCACAGATACGTTACGTAACTAATACTGTAATACTAAAACATTCTCTTAATATATATAATCGTTATAAATTGCATTCATCATTAATCAATTACTGTATGTAACTTTTGTATTACCAGGAGTCCTCTTCAAATATTTGACAACTACAATGGCTCGCAAATGGCTTTTAAACCTGCAATACCACCTCCGGCAGCAGAAATAAATAGAAAGAGTGGTTCAAACCGTCCACACGTCTGGGCGCAACAAGAGTTTAAAGCACACTGCCTTAATGTCGAAGAAAATGTAGAAATCACGCTTGACAATGTTACATAAATAAAAGGCATTTTATTACATTTTTGTTTATTTTAATTTGACTGTTTAAGTAAAAACCATGGAAAATTCATTTTTTATTATTACAATTGATACACATTATAATCAACAGATCTTAATCTTAATACATACAACACTTGTCATCATACACATTTAAAATCTTATTTTTACTGAACATGTATGTTAAAATATCAAGGCATGATAAGTCCCGTATTAAATGTTCACTGTTGTCTTCTTATGTTGCGACAGAAATATTTAGTGACGTCGTATGTTATAATAAACCAAGGGCATTCACAGGAAATCCTTACGAATCCTTTCCCTGACCTTGTCTATCGTATCTCGCAGCAATCGTTCGTGTCGTAATCGTGATCTTTCAAATACTTTATCTGCGTGCTTACGCGCAGCATCCGCTACAGACTTTAAATATGCTACTCTCTCCTTTAAGCTGTGAAAAAATATATACCGCTTAGACGATTTAGACTTAGCTATACCATTAGCTTTTTTACATATATATATAGTATTCCCATTTTATGCAATAAATGATATTGATTAGTGTTGGTACGTAAGTACCAATTGCAATATTCAGCCATTGTTTGGGTCTCTTGCTTTTGAATAATTCAATGTCTTTTTTTATCTTTTCTATAAGCAGCCCCCACTGTTTGTGCATTGTGGCCCAGGGAATCTAAGTCTGATACGTTGCCATTGAATCTTACCTAGGCATCAAGCAGTAGGAAAGCTATATTCGCGGCGGTTTTCGAATTATTTGGTAAATATTTCTTATTGTGATACATCCATCAACAAAATTCGTAATTACCACAAGATTCACGGCTTTTCTTTAGCAATCATTTGTCTATTTACTTTCAATTGCCATTGGATATACCATAGAACATATAAAGGAGGTTAGAAGGGCCTTGTGGGCGGGGCACGCGCGCCGCGCGTACCCCGCCGTAAGAAATGTTGTTTTAATGTTTTACCGATAGATGGCGGTTTACGAAACAAGAATCAAATATTTAATTTTAGATTTCATATAAAGTTGTTGCAGTTGGTAGCTCCCGATGCGTACATACAAAAATATAACAATATTATTTTCACTGGCAATCAAACAGACTCAGGAATTTTTATCTGTCGTATACAAAAGTATTTAACTTTCAAAATAGATAATGTAAAGTCATATTTAATACAAAAAATTATGTCTAGCGTGCCAAGAAACTTAAAGAAGTAGAACGTGAACTTCTAGAAACAGAAGCTAAAGAGAATGAAACTGCTCGACTAAAGCAGCTCACGGAAGTCACCCGACTCGCCTTCCATATTTACTTCCCGATTCAATAACTGACGTAAAAAATAAAGTAGTTTAACTGTGTATTTCAATTCATAAATTCAGACTTTTATTTAAATTATGGAATCGACGAGTTTAAAAAAAATCGGTTTTATAATTTTTAAGATATGCAAGTCAAGCATTTCTTATTTATTTAAACTAGTTACTACTAAGCATATTCCTTACAAAGTATAATGTGAGATACATAAAAGATACCGATTTTTTCTTGTAAGGTATCTAAAGTAAATAATGTATTTTTATGATTCTAAATACCTTTTTTGTTATCATATCAACCAACTAACCATCGCTTAAATGTTACTGTTGTAATAATAATGTAATGTGTTGTGTTTTTTAATCTTGAGATTAAATTTTAAATATAAGAAAACGTCACGCCTACCGCTGAATAAGATTGTTGATATCATTTCAGATTTTGTAAAATTTATATACAAGTTATGATTTTAAATTAGGCATAGTATATATTTAATGACATCAAAGGTAGCTTATTTGTCATTGGTTGGATAATAACTAATAAACGCTATCCGTTGTTTTTCTTTTTAAGTTATTTTTACTATAGAATAAAAATACGATGTGTTATTTAGCTCTTGAATTTCCACAGATTCACACATGTCATAAATTTGGAGTACTATAGTGATTTGGTTGCGATTCTGACGCAGCTCGTTCGTGACGAATTAGTCGATGCTCGTTCTAGACTTTTGTGCGTTCGCACAGTACTTGCGCTGTTATCGGGTGCGGGGGATGCGCTTAACATTGACCCCCATCACTTTCACGACCATTTGTACGCAAGTGCACTCACCGTTCACGCTGGTAAGTAAATATTTTTTTAAAATAGCGTAGAATCGTGATATTTCGGGTTTGAAGGCACGGCAGACAAACATGTATTGAATTACTTATACGGGAGTCAAAGTTTGCGCTAGTCTTGTTGCTGAATCTCTCTCCTTATCTAAATATGTAATAGTGTATAACATTTGTTTTTTTTAATTGGTATAAAACTGAAGTTTTCATTTGGCGCGTTAGGGAATAATGATGAGAGTAAATTTTTACGATGCGCCCGCACACCGTCTTAAAAACCCGATACCCTGAAGTAAGCTATAGTCAAAATTGTAGTGTTTTTGTGATATTTAAATAAACTTTATATAAGAATTTATTATATTATTTAGAAAATTTAATGAAAAATAATATGAAAAAAAAATTTTTTTTTAAAAAGATTTTTATCTTGTTACGCCAAAGAAGTATGACTTTTAACGTGTGTATATATATACATTTCTTAAATATTAACATAAATACAGCCAAACTATAATTAAATTTTGTTGCAACCTCAAATCCCGAGACAGTTCTTTTTCCGTATAGACATTATCACAAAGAACTATGCATTTAATGTGTGTCTCCGGTTCTAGAACGGAATTCTACTACCAGCCTTTTAAATCTATTGATCCAATCCACGATTTTCTTAAACAATATTTTATTTCCAGCATCAAACGATTCAGATAGTCGCTTAGTACTGGAGGCGATATCAGCCATTTGTGGTCGTGCTAGACGCGTGTCGGCCAGTGTACTTTTGGCTTTCAGCAAACGTTTGGGAACGCTTGCAATACAACAACAACATCACGCGGCATTGGCTGCTCTCACTTTGCTTCACCAACTTGTACAGGTACAACTAATTTATGTATTTTAGTTAGTCTAGTAGTTTGATTTAAAACATTTTAATTAAAGTAAAAAATAGGGAAACGCAGTTTAATTCCTTCTAGTAAGCAAATGCAATATCGTAGGATTTTGAAACCTTAAGAATTCTTTAAAAAATATATCCTGATATTTCTGACTCTTTTCATCCTATCGTAAACACAATTTGATACAAACAGACGAAATAGTACTTAACTTGAAAACTGTAATGTATACGTATTATTATTTTATTTAATGCGTCATTGCATCATTAGTCCTCAATGTAACATTGAAATACTGAATTTCTTAAATTTAAATAACTATTATTGCTATTTTAACGGGTTTGCTATTCCGTTGAATTTTATAATTTAATTTATTAATTATATTGTTAATTTTTTTCAGCAAAGCAAATCTGTCTCGTCCCTCCTAGACACAGAAGAAATAGTTGGATCTGGTCGTTTTGATCCTTTTGCGAAGTCGCCGGAACATTGCGCTGCGCATGCGGCGACTCTTTATGAACTAAGCGCTCTATCTCGGCATTATCATCCTACTACAGTCAAAGTCGCTAACGCTTTACTTGCTGGAGGACCGTTGCCCAATGAGCTTTTGAAAATGTGAGGATTATTTATCTCTTATTCAAGCATAGCACCATGTCTTATTTTAAGTCTTAAGATAATAACAGTATTTCAGTACAGAAATTGTTTAGGGAGCATTCAAGTATACGTAACGTATTATTTATCCCCCCCTCTATGTAAGCCGTCGTAACGTCATTTTACTGTTACCTCTCCACCCCTCTAGCAAAACATTAGTGACGATTTTTAGTATGTTAATATTATTAAAAACAAAATAGTTCCAAGCCCCACCCCCCCATGTCGCCTATGTCACGCCTCACGCCCCCCTCCACAGATACGTTACGTAACTAATACTGTAATACTAAAACATTCTCTTAATATATATAATCGTTATAAATTGCATTCATCATTAATCAATTACTGTATGTAACTTTTGTATTACCAGGAGTCCTCTTCAAATATTTGACAACTACAATGGCTCGCAAATGGCTTTTAAACCTGCAATACCACCTCCGGCAGCAGAAATAAATAGAAAGAGTGGTTCAAACCGTCCACACGTCTGGGCGCAACAAGAGTTTAAAGCACACTGCCTTAATGTCGAAGAAAATGTAGAAATCACGCTTGACAATGTTACATAAATAAAAGGCATTTTATTACATTTTTGTTTATTTTAATTTGACTGTTTAAGTAAAAACCATGGAAAATTCATTTTTTATTATTACAATTGATACACATTATAATCAACAGATCTTAATCTTAATACATACAACACTTGTCATCATACACATTTAAAATCTTATTTTTACTGAACATGTATGTTAAAATATCAAGGCATGATAAGTCCCGTATTAAATGTTCACTGTTGTCTTCTTATGTTGCGACAGAAATATTTAGTGACGTCGTATGTTATAATAAACCAAGGGCATTCACAGGAAATCCTTACGAATCCTTTCCCTGACCTTGTCTATCGTATCTCGCAGCAATCGTTCGTGTCGTAATCGTGATCTTTCAAATACTTTATCTGCGTGCTTACGCGCAGCATCCGCTACAGACTTTAAATATGCTACTCTCTCCTTTAAGCTGTGAAAAAATATATACCGCTTAGACGATTTAGACTTAGCTATACCATTAGCTTTTTTACATATATATATAGTATTCCCATTTTATGCAATAAATGATATTGATTAGTGTTGGTACGTAAGTACCAATTGCAATATTCAGCCATTGTTTGGGTCTCTTGCTTTTGAATAATTCAATGTCTTTTTTTATCTTTTCTATAAGCAGCCCCCACTGTTTGTGCATTGTGGCCCAGGGAATCTAAGTCTGATACGTTGCCATTGAATCTTACCTAGGCATCAAGCAGTAGGAAAGCTATATTCGCGGCGGTTTTCGAATTATTTGGTAAATATTTCTTATTGTGATACATCCATCAACAAAATTCGTAATTACCACAAGATTCACGGCTTTTCTTTAGCAATCATTTGTCTATTTACTTTCAATTGCCATTGGATATACCATAGAACATATAAAGGAGGTTAGAAGGGCCTTGTGGGCGGGGCACGCGCGCCGCGCGTACCCCGCCGTAAGAAATGTTGTTTTAATGTTTTACCGATAGATGGCGGTTTACGAAACAAGAATCAAATATTTAATTTTAGATTTCATATAAAGTTGTTGCAGTTGGTAGCTCCCGATGCGTACATACAAAAATATAACAATATTATTTTCACTGGCAATCAAACAGACTCAGGAATTTTTATCTGTCGTATACAAAAGTATTTAACTTTCAAAATAGATAATGTAAAGTCATATTTAATACAAAAAATTATGTCTAGCGTGCCAAGAAACTTAAAGAAGTAGAACGTGAACTTCTAGAAACAGAAGCTAAAGAGAATGAAACTGCTCGACTAAAGCAGCTCACGGAAGTCACCCGACTCGCCTTCCATATTTACTTCCCGATTCAATAACTGACGTAAAAAATAAAGTAGTTTAACTGTGTATTTCAATTCATAAATTCAGACTTTTATTTAAATTATGGAATCGACGAGTTTAAAAAAAATCGGTTTTATAATTTTTAAGATATGCAAGTCAAGCATTTCTTATTTATTTAAACTAGTTACTACTAAGCATATTCCTTACAAAGTATAATGTGAGATACATAAAAGATACCGATTTTTTCTTGTAAGGTATCTAAAGTAAATAATGTATTTTTATGATTCTAAATACCTTTTTTGTTATCATATCAACCAACTAACCATCGCTTAAATGTTACTGTTGTAATAATAATGTAATGTGTTGTGTTTTTTAATCTTGAGATTAAATTTTAAATATAAGAAAACGTCACGCCTACCGCTGAATAAGATTGTTGATATCATTTCAGATTTTGTAAAATTTATATACAAGTTATGATTTTAAATTAGGCATAGTATATATTTAATGACATCAAAGGTAGCTTATTTGTCATTGGTTGGATAATAACTAATAAACGCTATCCGTTGTTTTTCTTTTTAAGTTATTTTTACTATAGAATAAAAATACGATGTGTTATTTAGCTCTTGAATTTCCACAGATTCACACATGTCATAAATTTGGAGTACTATAGTGATTTGGTTGCGATTCTGACGCAGCTCGTTCGTGACGAATTAGTCGATGCTCGTTCTAGACTTTTGTGCGTTCGCACAGTACTTGCGCTGTTATCGGGTGCGGGGGATGCGCTTAACATTGACCCCCATCACTTTCACGACCATTTGTACGCAAGTGCACTCACCGTTCACGCTGGTAAGTAAATATTTTTTTAAAATAGCGTAGAATCGTGATATTTCGGGTTTGAAGGCACGGCAGACAAACATGTATTGAATTACTTATACGGGAGTCAAAGTTTGCGCTAGTCTTGTTGCTGAATCTCTCTCCTTATCTAAATATGTAATAGTGTATAACATTTGTTTTTTTTAATTGGTATAAATCTGAAGTTTTCATTTGGCGCGTTAGGGAATAATGATGAGAGTAAATTTTTACGATGCGCCCGCACACCGTCTTAAAAACCCGATACCCTGAAGTAAGCTATAGTCAAAATTGTAGTGTTTTTGTGATATTTAAATAAACTTTATATAAGAATTTATTATATTATTTAGAAAATTTAATGAAAAATAATATGAAAAAAAAATTTTTTTTTTAAAAGATTTTTATCTTGTTACGCCAAAGAAGTATGACTTTTAACGTGTGTATATATATACATTTCTTAAATATTAACATAAATACAGCCAAACTATAATTAAATTTTGTTGCAACCTCAAATCCCGAGACAGTTCTTTTTCCGTATAGACATTATCACAAAGAACTATGCATTTAATGTGTGTCTCCGGTTCTAGAACGGAATTCTACTACCAGCCTTTTAAATCTATTGATCCAATCCACGATTTTCTTAAACAATATTTTATTTCCAGCATCAAACGATTCAGATAGTCGCTTAGTACTGGAGGCGATATCAGCCATTTGTGGTCGTGCTAGACGCGTGTCGGCCAGTGTACTTTTGGCTTTCAGCAAACGTTTGGGAACGCTTGCAATACAACAACAACATCACGCGGCATTGGCTGCTCTCACTTTGCTTCACCAACTTGTACAGGTACAACTAATTTATGTATTTTAGTTAGTCTAGTAGTTTGATTTAAAACATTTTAATTAAAGTAAAAAATAGGGAAACGCAGTTTAATTCCTTCTAGTAAGCAAATGCAATATCGTAGGATTTTGAAACCTTAAGAATTCTTTAAAAAATATATCCTGATATTTCTGACTCTTTTCATCCTATCGTAAACACAATTTGATACAAACAGACGAAATAGTACTTAACTTGAAAACTGTAATGTATACGTATTATTATTTTATTTAATGCGTCATTGCATCATTAGTCCTCAATGTAACATTGAAATACTGAATTTCTTAAATTTAAATAACTATTATTGCTATTTTAACGGGTTTGCTATTCCGTTGAATTTTATAATTTAATTTATTAATTATATTGTTAATTTTTTTCAGCAAAGCAAATCTGTCTCGTCCCTCCTAGACACAGAAGAAATAGTTGGATCTGGTCGTTTTGATCCTTTTGCGAAGTCGCCGGAACATTGCGCTGCGCATGCGGCGACTCTTTATGAACTAAGCGCTCTATCTCGGCATTATCATCCTACTACAGTCAAAGTCGCTAACGCTTTACTTGCTGGAGGACCGTTGCCCAATGAGCTTTTGAAAATGTGAGGATTATTTATCTCTTATTCAAGCATAGCACCATGTCTTATTTTAAGTCTTAAGATAATAACAGTATTTCAGTACAGAAATTGTTTAGGGAGCATTCAAGTATACGTAACGTATTATTTATCCCCCCTCTATGTAAGGCGTTGTAATGTCATTTTACTGTTACCTCTCCACCCCTCTAGCAAAACATTAGTGACGATTTTTAGTATGTTAATATTATTAAAAACAATATAGTTCAAAGCCCCCCCCCCCATGTCGCCTATGTCACGCCTCACGCCCCCCTCCACAGATACGTTACGTAACTAATACTGTAATACTAAAACATTCTCTTATATATATAATCGTTATGAATTGCATTCATTATTAATCAATTACTGTATGTAACTTTTGTATTACCAGGAGTCCTCTTCAAATATTTGACAACTACAATGGCTCGCAAATGGCCTTTAAACCTGCAATACCACCTCCGGCAGCAGAAATAAATAGAAAGAGTGGTTCAAACCGTCCACACGTCTGGGTGCAACAAGAGTTTAAAGCACACTGCCTTAATGTCGAAGAAAATGTAGAAATCACGCTTGACAATGTTACATAAATAAAAGGCATTTTAAATTTTTGTTTACTTTAATTTGACTGTTTAAGTAAAAACCATGGAAAATTCATTTTTTATTATTACAATTGATACACATTATAATCAACAGATCTTAATCTTAATACATACAACACTTGTCATCATACACAATGTGTGTTCACATGTTCAAATGTTCACTGTCTTCTTATGTTGCGACAGAAATATTTAGTGACGTCGTATGTTATAATAAACCAAGGGCATTCACAGGAAATCCTTACGAATCCTTTCCCTGACCTTGTCTATCGTATCTCGCAGCAATCGTTCGTGTCGTAATCGTGATCTTTCAAATACTTTGTCTGCGTGCGTACGCGCAGCATCCGCTACAGACTTTAAATATGCTACTCTCTCCTTTAAGCTGTGAAAAAATATATACCGCTTAGACGATTTAGACTTAGCTATACCATTAGCTTTTATACATATATATAGTCCCATTTTATGCAATAAATGTAATATTGATTAGTGTTAGTATGTAAGTACCAATTGCAATATTCAGCCATTGTTTGGGTCTCTTTTGCTTTTGAATAATTCAATGTCTTTTTTTATCTTTTCTATATGGAGCCCACACTGTTTGTGCATTGTGGCCCAGGGAATCTAAGTCTGATACGTTTGAGACGTTGCCATTGAATCTTACCTAGGCATCAAGCAGTAGGAAAGCTATATTCGCGGCGGTTTTCGAATTATTTGGTAAATATTTCTTATTGTGATACATCCATCAATAAAATTCGTAATTACCACCAGATTTACGGCTTTTCTTTAGCAATCATTTGTCTATTTACTTTAAATTATCATTGGATGGATTGATGGATTTGATACATTGAAAAACAATTTAATTTTGTAATCTAATAGTAAAAACTATTATATTAACATTTAAATTATGTATTTAATACAAAGTTTACATTTCGATTTTAATAAAAATCACACTGTAAATAAAAAAAAATAGAAATAAATACTCACAGATGATGCTGTTCCTGCATCTGTTTGAGCTGGTCCTCTATCTCCTGGTACCTCATGAGCTCTGCCTTCATCTCCTCAGTTCTTTGTTGCAACTCGGCCTCTTCCCGGCTCCAGGCAGCTGCTGACGCTGCATCAGATGTCATCTCTTCCTCCAAAGCTTGCTGTTCACGGTCAATTGACGTTTTCACTTCAGATATTTTTGAACGGGTTTCCTCCTAAAAATAATAGTTGAAATCTAATAATTCACCAAATAAGAAAATCAAAGAACTATAGTAGCTTCCGTAATACTGGAACGGCCCCTTAGTAAAATTCTTATGCCCAAACCTATGTCATATACATAATATTTAATAAAAAAAAGAATTGCCCATTTATGATACTTATGAAAAGAATACTTGGAAATTGTTAACGAAACAAAATGACAACATGGAATTCAAATTAAATTTAGAAAAAGAAAAAAAAAATCATAAAGTTTTGTATAGCCCCCTCCTGTGAGGCGTGGGCTCCTCGTTAAGAAACACTGTGTTAGACAGAATAATTTTAGTTCTAATACTTTTTTTCCATTTTGTCCAACATACCTAGGGTATTACTAGTTAGGACAGACGTCTTCGGTTACTAAACCACTTATCATCCAAATTTAGGGTACTTTGAAATTTTGTTTATACTTTTTAAAAATATATTTACCATTTAATATTAGTAAGAATCTTTATATTTTAGGAACTTTACTAAGACATATTTTCTTTACAAGGAGTAACTCCCTTGAAATTTTTTGTTGCAAACCCTTCAAATTTGATAAGTTAACCTAAAAAAAAAAGTGGCGGAGAGTTTATTGCCAGTTCTTCTCTTCCGTTCTTCGCCCTTGATTTGAGAACTGGCAGTAAATGTAAAATTAGAATCATTAAATGTATATTTCTTTTCTTTTTATGACGTTGATAAGTGTACATTATGTTACCTATATGAATAAATGATTTTTGTTTGTTTGTTTGTTAAATCTTATACATAGAGTCTAGATCCTTGTCTTATTTTGTTCTTTGCACCAGTTTAACTCTTTCCTATTCCTCTTACCATATTCTTTAACTAGAAAAATCCAATAAGAGACTAAGTTATGCTAACCGCCAACAGAGCATTCCGCCTATGCAACTGCGTCTTGGACCTAGCTCGTTGGGAACGGCGATCAGCCAGCGCCGTCTGCTCACGCTGCAGCTCTTCAACTGCTCGAGCCATCCTTTGTATGCATTGCTCACTCATCACATCACTGTAAATAATAATAAAAGCCCTTTATTCGCTGACCATTTCGCTTAAATGCTATTCTTATCAAACTATATAAATATTACTATATTCCTAAATCTATTTACGTAGCAAAAACAATAATTTATTCTTAACACTGGACTGAACTCTAGTCAGGTTGTCCGTCGACATAGGCCTCCCCCAATTGTTTCCATGTCTCTCTATCCTTGGCAGACCTTCTTGGCAGAACAGATTATTAAGCTGCCCAAAGTGCCAAAGAGTGGAAAAGACAGTAATGGAGAGATTTGGAGGAGTTTGCTAAAATAGGGCACACTTTGTGTGTGAAATGAAGATGAAAATAAATTGATGATAGATAATAGAAATAGAAATGTTTTATGTTAAGTATTTGAAGTAAAACGCTTTTATTTTATTTATTTATAGCCTTATATCCGAATCAATATACACATTATAGCTATTGTTTTTTGTTGTCTATGGTAACAGATTCTGTGTGCCCACTGGCAAAGGCCTCCCCCATTTTTACATTTAAGGTTGTACATTTGGGGGGTGTACATCACTGTAAATACATTTTAAAGTTGTTTATATGAAATATTTGATAGCATTTATTATAAAATAGGTTAACAGTTGAGATGTATCTGATGTTATTAGAATTGATTTTATCGCGGGCTTTGAGCAAGACGACCAAATCAAGAAATTCCGTAACGAAAATAACACCTAACAAACGATGACGTAAAATTGGTGCGGCCAATACGCGTTAGAGCGGGACAGAACGCATACTGCGTATTCACATCTCTGAAGATATCGGTGACGGAGCCGGCCGGTGCAGCCGGTACGCGATAAAGTGAGACAGACTATATAGGCGTGATAGTCTGGCAGAGTGGTAGAATGAATTAATATCAATGAAATAAAATACTGCATAAATAGTCAATTTTAATTGCAAAAGTTGATAAAAAATTCTATGCAATAGCTTTACTGCGGCAGTCCCCGAGTGCCATATGTTTTTTTTATATTTAAATATGTTCATCTATATAAATCCCGTAAGTGTATGCTGTTATTGAGTTCACTTAAAGTCATATCTGACTAATTTAAAAATCTAATTCAAAAAGCGAGTGGGTTAGTCAAAAGGATTTTTGTCCAGCTGATATAAACAGTACTCACGATTCATCTACAGCGAGTGAAGCCAGGTGTGGACAAACCGGGGTGAGATGTATGAGTCCTTGCTTGTACTGAGCACAGCTCTCAAGAGCACGCTTTTGCCATAGAGCCAATTCATTCTCTTTGTTTATCAGCTTCTGAAAAATTTTATTCAACATGAAAGTTACCTAAATAAAAATTTTTGGACATATGGAATACAGCTCTGGGGATCTGCTAGTGCATCAAATATATAATAATAATGCAAAGAGCTCAAAATTACATACTCAGGCAAATATCAAACACCCCATGGTTTATCAAAACAACAGAAGTCCACGAATTTCTTAATATGCACATGGTGAAGGAAGAAATAATCACACATGGGTATAAGTACAAACTAAGACTTCAAAAGTACCCCAATCAGCTAGCAGGACAACTAACTATACCAGAAACTACTCGACGACTTAAAAAGCGGCGAGACATTTTTGACCAGGACAACCCAACAGACTGAGTTTAGATAAGAGTAGGCAGGCTCCGCTGGGAGTAGCGCCTAACAAGCCAAAATCACTCAACGAATCTACTTATAGTCGCATAGACTGATCGTATGATTTAATAATAATTAAAAATAAAAATAAAAAAATTTGCTAAATATAATTATTTAACATCATTTCTTTAGCAAATTCTTAATACTAAACATACACAAACATATAAGCTAAATTTTAAATGTTATTCTTTTCATGCAATAAATATGAATAAAGGCCATTTAAATATATCATTGGTAATATCATAAGAAACCTACATTCTTAAGTAAAAAATGATTCAATTAACTATATTTAAAACATGATTTCAGTTTACTTTAAGCAGAAATATATATTTTAAAATAAGAGAAACAAAAAATTACACTTTTGAAAATACTTGAAATTGAATCGAGCGAATCTGAATTGCTGCAAATATAGATTCTAAGTAACAAGCACATGTTCACCTCACCTATAGCTATCAAACTGTTTTGATAGAGGCTGATTTTTCAACTTAACTTTAAAAATGAAACCACTTTCCTTACTTTAGAAATATCTTCAGCTAGTTCCCGTTTTGTATCAATAACTCTTCGGTTAAAATCAAGCTTATCGAGCAATCCATCCCGTTGCTGTACTGACATGGTTTGAGCAGCCAACTCGCTTTGGAGCTGTTCTTGTTGGGGCCTGTAATTATTTTTTTCCTCAATATACAATAGCAAAGACAAACTGAAAAGTTTTTGGAAGACAAATATAAAGCTAACACTAAACAATATACTTTTCTGATTTAAAATGAAATTTCAAAATGTTGAGTTTCATTCAAAAAATAATGCATATATCTTTGCTAAACAACAGAAAATGTGGACAACCTAATGAATAAGCATGCTGTAGCATAAGCACGGTTACAATTTTTATTGTATATTTCTACCTTAAGACTCACGTGTCATTATAAAAATAATGTATGATAAGCTGAGTCTCAGTTGTAAACCGTTTATTTTCCAAGACTTACTTGAGCCTCTCAATCTCAGCAGCAAGTTGTTTCTTGCTGTCTGACAAATCATTCGTACGCGTACGTTCAGATGTCATTGTGTGTGCCAAATTACGTCTGTCGTTCCTGACTGCTTTCATCTCAGATCTGATGTGAGCAAGGCGAGACGATAGTGCCTCCTCTTTCTCACGTTGTGCTGAGACCTCTGCTTCGCTCTCCTCTAGGTGGGTTTTATATTCTATCGAACGGTATAATTCATATTTAGAATGATTTGAAACCAAAGTATTCCTATTTTATCTGGAACATATTACTTTAAAAGTAGATTTTGTCCAGATAACTCTGGGCTAGTTTACGTTTATTGTTAACATCTTCCAGAAATAAAAAAGGCGTTTTTTACTGTCTGATTTTCATTAAAGAAATAGTGAGAGACAGTAGAAGATATATATAGTATAAAACTTAAGCACAGAAGTAAATGACATAGCAGCGTTGGCCTGGGGCTTTCATTTCGCGACTCTCTATCTATCGAAGGTCGTCTGTTTGATCCCCGAGTCAGGACCAATGGATTTTCTGTCTACGTTCGTATTTAACATTCGATTGTTTGATGACGTGAAATGTCGTAAGAAAACTAAACCGGCATGCCCTAAACCAAGAAAGTCGCGGGCGTGTGTCAGAAACAGAAGGCTGATGACTTGCTTTTTAAGAAACAAAAACATATAACGAAACCGATATTTACATGAAGCAGAAAGAAAAATGAAAATATTGTCTCACAAAACATTAGTGCATTGCGTTCTGTAGTGAAAAATAATTGAATTGCATTGAATTGAAAAACAATTCTACTGCATAATATTGAATTAATATGTTTATAATGAGGGGAACGCAATGTATGAAACTCGCTATAATATCCCTAATTAATTTTAAAAACATACATTAATGTCAATATAACTGTTAATAGTGACTTTTTCTTTTTTTTCTTTTTCAACAATTAATAGTGCTACATGTCCAGTGTACATTAATTTCCTGGAATGTAAACTTATAACTATACACGTTTTAGAGCCGTATTTTTAAAAACTTATAAAAACTAAAGTTATAATTTTTCTAAAGGTTTAACAAGAACGAACTAAATTTAACAATGAAGTAAAGTACCTGGGAACTATGTGATCTTTAGAAGAGATTTGCATTTTTGACATGGCTAGATTTAATAACTAAAAATAAATTGGGTAGCACCGAGAACAGAGTGGAGCAAGCAATCACAATAGGTTAATAGTGACTTATAAATATGTATTGACTTACTTTTATTGATCTCCTGTAACTCCAGCACTTTTTGCTCATCAAATCCAACAAGCTCTTTGAATTGATCGACATATGACTTTACACGATCAGTCGATTCTCCTTGGATGTCCGAGTTAAACCTTTACACATATTATTTATCAAATATAATTCTATTCTATCCAAGCGTGGGATGGACAAATCTACATCTATTTATGTACAACTATAATGGCAAGGCGATCGTAAATTCCTTTAAACTTAATTGACGTTGCACTTTCGCGAATTTTGTAAACGTTTTTGACATTCATAAGCATGCCCTAAGACGCATCTGAATTGAATAAATTAATTTTGATTTGATTTGTTAATGCTATGAAACATAGTAGTTTCATTTACGAAAACAGGGAAAATCTACTATATAAAAATAAATACTATATGTCAGACATACCAACTGCCTTTTTTTATATATGTCAGGGCCAAAATTGGGCAGGATGCTGATCTGATGGAAACTTAATCAGAAATACTAATTTATGTCTACACAAAATCTCCCAAGCATGTAAGTATCACTTACATTCGCCATCCCTCTTTGAAAAACTCTCTCCGAAGGCAGGATACCTCATCATTATGTTTATATAACCATTCATCATAGACGGGCCGCCTCTAAAAGTAATTATTTTATGTGATATTCTTAAGAACTATGTACAGTTTTAAAGTTAATTTCATACAGTGACCATTATTAATATAGCTTTATTAGTCTATATAAGTTTCACTTATGGTATTTTAGGCTTTCTACTTATAGAAATGTTGGCTTATTTATTACCATATTATAAAATGAAGATATAAGTGTTTATAAAATAGTGACACTCGCCCCAATTTTTATGCTTCTTGGCCTTAGAGATTAGTCTCCTTGACAATCTTAATAGGCTCACAATTTTTCTCTAAGCAAGTGTTGATTGCATGATAAACCTATTGCCTCAGCCAACTTAACAGTGAGATAGCTTAGCTGCTTAATGCAAATTAAATTAATTTTATCTATATATTACTTACAAGATCACACAAGATGTCAGTGAGGTACGATATAAGTGCTAATGCATGAGGAAACGCGTGTAGAGTATTGACGGTACGCAGCCAGGACTTTGATACAATACCTGGGTATAAAAGGCGTTTCACCAGATGTGGCATCTGAAAAGCAAACGATCCATAAATGTAATGTATGCAATTATTTATTGTAAATATTATTCAGTTATATATATTAAGTGAAGCATTGATTAAAATATTATAAATTTAATAATTTAACTATAATTACTGAAAATTATAGATTTAAGAGTTAGGTAGTCTTTTAAATGCGATACATAATTTATTTAGAAAAAAAATTATGGAATATATATACATCAAATGGGGATATTCTAAAATAAAATGGGTACCTAAAATGATAACAACTTCTAGCAAACTAAACTTATCCAGAACTTGTCAGATATAAGTTTACACATATAACAAAGACCTTAAACTATTTACCTTAGTAACATATGTATCATTATTCAGTTTAGGATCTTTTAGAAGGTGCGTAATTAGCCCATTTACAATTTCAACAAAGCGGGCAATGGTCAATGGTCGGTTGAGTCCTCCTAATTCTTGAGATGTTAGTACTTCATTAATTCGGGAACACTCTGAACGTTGCCATGCTATATTGTTTATTTGCCTGAAATTTATATAAAATGAGTAAATTCAGTTTAATTATATTTTTATATTTAATAAAGTAATCCTTCTTTATCTTAATAATTGACACATTCTCAATATTATTTTTATCTGTTATGCAAAAGGATTTATAAATTAAATGTATTTGAATAATATAATTCTATGATAATAAAATATTAAATAATTACAAACCTTTGATCCTTAACAGTATAAAATGCCAGCACTCTGTCCAAGGCAGCTTGTAGGTCAATTTTACCTCGCTCCTTGGATGGTGTCCTCTATCAATTTTAAAATTATATTAAAAACTATACATACCATTGTTCCCTTAAAAAACCATAATATTTTTTTTACCATAACAGTTTTCTCAGAAATCTGACAAACTTCTTTAAAAGGGAGCATAAGATTTGCTCCACAAACATTACAGTGTAATTATGTATTACAATTTTACTTAAAATAAAATCTTCTTGGTAAAAAAAAAATAGGATACAATACATACATTTGGTGTATTAAAATTCCTGCTGTATTGGCTTGAACGTAGAGGAGTTGTTTTTTCATATTTTACTTCACCTCCACTAGTTTGAGAACGGGACCTCTAAATTACAATATCATATAATATGATTCTAAAATCTAAATATCTTATTTCTAAAGAGAACACTTTTTTACCAGATTGAAGCTATGTATTATTACTATTAATAGTAATTTGTAATCTTATAATTATTTAACATAATTTTAAATTTTGACAACAAACATTTACTATCTTATTTCTGCTGTAATAGTAGTAACTATTATTAATGTTGACAGCAGCATCATAGGACCTAGACTAGAAAACATTAAAAATAACATATTCATGTATAGAGAAAGTCAGTATCTAGTCAATTTCACAGCAGAAATTAATCTAACTCTTGACCAAGATATTGAATTAATTTTTATAATAGAAAAGAATAAACGGGAAACAAAAAAAATCTTACCCCATTAAGAGGTATTTTAGTGGCAGAAGCCTCTCGACTTAACCGTCCTCCGAGAGTAGGTCTAGGGGGTTCTGCACTGCTAGACCGATAATTAACTGCCGATGGCCTTTTAGCATCCATAGATGGTCTGTCAACCGAACCTGGACGCCGTGGCTTAGGCAATAAAGACATCTTGCCATCCATCCTGATCAATACATACATAAAACATGTTAATTTGTATATTAATGTAGCTGTTATTCATCAGTATGTTGTTACAATAACGGAACCTCGGAATTTATTGCGTATTAAATACTCATTAAAATTTTACAAAATCTTTTACCTAGATTTTCTAACCGCTGACGGTGGTCCCGCCATTGATCCATATCTACTAGCCATATTGATACTTAGTACGCTTTTGATACAGTTATTTTAAATAAGTAACTATTAAGTTTTCAATCAATTTTAAATAAAGCTACAATCATCACCGAAACAATCATTTAAATACCAGTACAAAATTGAAAATTCAAATTCCAAACAGCTATCAACTAACGACTGGCGATTGCCCTATACATATCTCACAGACTAAACATACTGTTATATACCCTGTAGTGTTTAAATATTGCAATCATACAGAAATCAAACTACTACATTCCACTGTGTTAATTATTGTTTAACAGTTAGAATTTAGTATGTATTTAAAGCCGGCTCCAGAAAGCTCCTAAAGCACACAATTACGAGGTGCCTCGTTGGGCCTTCGACTCGAAAGTTGTTGTTTGAATTAATTAACGATAGAAAAAATTTAAATAAACATATGACTGTATGTTTTATAAAACTTTATTTTATTGTATATGCTCGTGCTTAAGAATATTTTGTGTTTCATGAATAATCAGAGGAAAAGCTGGATCAAGAAGGCAAAGTTTCACAAAATTCTTATAAGCTCCTGGCAATGGTAATTTAAATGTTTCTGAAAAAGAAAAGATTTTGTATTAAATATTTTTAATTTTAAAAATGTTAACTAAAAATACTATAAAACGTAGAAATACCATTGCTATTTTTTATGTTATTTAAAGCAGTTTGAAAGTGCTCATTAATATTGCGAAACTTCATATTTTTATTAATACATCTCGTAGATTGATATTTTGAAACTGGGAAGTGTTGACCTAACTGTCGTATAACACTAGAAGTATTCGTTTTTATTTGAAATTTTAGTTTTCGTACCTAAAACAAATTGATACCCATTTATTCTTAAATTTTAAATAATTTCATGCTTTCTATGAATCAATGATATAATACTTTATTTGTTAAATAGTACGATAAATTACGATTATAAAAAGAGTTGTTTAGTGATTAATGATACCATGGAAAAGTGTTAAAAATATTTAAATATTATTTTGTTTTTCAATGTATGTAAATAGTCAAATTAGACAGAAACGTCATACCTTTTGAGAATTTTCAGAAACCATTAAAACTAATACGTCGTTTTTATATATCCCTTTAACTTTGCTATTCATATTGAATGTTTCAAAAATTTTATTATCTATATCTGACGTAATAAGAAGTTGATCTATGTATAAATTCAAAAACATATCATTTGTTTTGGAATAGTAGGATGTCCAATTTTCTCCGCGCCATAGCCGTAAATTGCAAATTGGGAATCCTTAAATAATTGTACATTAATTTTTGAATTCATCTTGTTTAAATAATAAAAAATCAATGGTGTACTTACTCTTACTCATTTTAAATAGATTAATTAACTTTATTATTACTTTATTATTGGTTTAATTAATAAAAATTCAAAATCAAGTTGTGAATGTAAAAACTAAAGAACGGAAAATTCATAATGTACTAAGTAAGTAGACAAGTTAATATTGGCGCCTTTTTTATAATTTTTACTTAAATGGTTTCTGTCAGTTCTCAAGTCTGTCAGCCGTCAAATATTAATACATTTGATAATTTATGTAAATGTCAGAAGTCAGAACTAGTAAATTAGTAATTTAGATATCAAGAAACAATTTTCGTTTCACAAAAATGTTTGTGTTACCGAAATAAGCTGTATTTTTATTTTTGTTTATAAATTATACAAAACATTCTTATTTTCATCTTAGAATTGTTCAAAAATATAATTAACAGGATAATTATAATGGCTGGAACTTATTATTTTGTAATTGTTGGCCATTCTGATAACCCTATTTTTGAAATGGATTTTATACCAGTTTCCAAAGAAGTAAAGGTAGGTAAGATATATTTTTGATTTCTCACGATGTCTAATTTTACCTAAGGCTTTTACTGAGATTACGTAGCTGGGATGTTTTCTGTTTTTTCATACTACATGTCCTTATCTAAACAATTTTATATATATATATATATAATATTATTATTATTTTACAGACAAAACTTATGAAATTATAGTTTATATTTTTTAATAATAAATATATAGATAAGGACATATTAATCTTCCTCTTTCAACTTTTTTCGTTCTAGGATAATGAATAATTCTCAAAACCATGTCATCTCCATTATAATTTTCAGAAAGAAGATAACAGACATCTGAACCAATTTATAGCCCATGCCGCCTTAGATTTGGTTGATGAACATATGTGGAAGGGTACAAGTACTTATCTCAAGTCTGTAGATAAGTTCAATCAGTGGTTTGTCTCGGCGTTTGTTACAGCTAGCCAGGTGTGAAAATTTTAGTAATAAAAATATTATATTGAATGGAATATGTATATGTAGATAAGAAATTTATTTCAGTATATAATTCAGAGAAGTCAAGATTTAAATTTTTCAGATGCGTTTTATAATGGTTCACGATGCTAGAAATGAAGATGGTATAAAAAATTTCTTCACAGATGTATATGAAGCATATATAAAACTTATGTTAAACCCATTTTACAAAGAAGACACAGTTATTACCTTCTCAGCATTTGAGAAGAGAGTTCAATTACTTGGGAAGAAATACTTGACATAGCCCAAGTTTGACTTGAAGGGTTTTTTGTTGAAAGACTGAATTACGTGACACAAATATTAGGTGAATGGACAATGGTGACTCATACTTCCAACAAGTGCCCATAAAACAGATTTTGTAATCATAACATCATTATTTTTAATCTATGTTGTTATTATTTGATTATATCATTATTTACCTGATAAGTTGTCTGTACTGAATTAAAAGTTTTCTACTGGACTTGTAAGTTGATGTATGATATATAGTCCATTGAAATGTTACTATTTGAGGGTCATTTGATAGAGGACGCAATTTTATGGAACATGAAATTGCGGGGTTGGTGCCCTTGTCCCCCGGCTGCCATGTTGGAAAAAGGGATGAAAGGGGATTTTGGCTATATCTCCTTAACTATCTATTGTACATAAAATTTGTATTTATGTTTGTGACTTTTTATATAATCTAAATCCAAAAAGTTATAAGTAAAAAAGTGAAAAAAATCCCTATTTTGCTTAATAACTTTTTTTCTTTAGATTATATAAAAAAACCTATATCAGAACAATTTTGTTGAGGATCTCTTTCCGAAGATGTTCCTAAATAATATTTTTTAATTTTGTTAATTGGAAATGCTGTAACAGTGCACCAAAGTTGACCGGGTTTGTCAATGCTCATAAGCCAGACAAAACAAAATATTTACCTTACTTTTATGATCTCTTGTTTATTTTTATTTTATATGTATGATTTAAAAAAGATAAATTGCAAGCTTATTTTATTGAATAAATAAATTTTTATTAATGTAATTATATTTACATAAAATAACCCTTAATTAACCATAAAAGTAAGGTAAAGTTGCTTTGTCCAGCTTATGAGCATTAATGAGCTAGGTCAACTTTGGAGCGCTGTTACAGCTTTTCAAATAAACAAAATTTTAAAAAATTATATAGGAACATCTTCAGAAACCTAACCATTAATATCTCGATAACCATGGGGTTCCGCATGTTGGAGATGGTACAAGAGGGTAGCAGTAGACCCTCTCCCCTGCCCCCAAAACCCCATAAATCCTGCAGCTGGATACTAAATTTTCCCCAATATCTTTAACAGTGATATCACCATAACAACTAATACATTGTGGATAGCGTAGTGCAATTCAAAAAATATAAATTTTATTCATTCATTTATTAATAATAAGTCACAACTGTTAGTAGTACAATAAATTAAATGATTTAATTTCTAATGCAAAAGTTTTTAATTCAGAACATTTTGATGTCATAAACATTAAGCTTTCTTTAGATACATACATACATAACATAGATGTTGTAGAGTTTGATATTCTTGAATATAAGCAAAATCTCAAATTATTATGATTTAAGAAAGATGTATTTTTTCTAAATTATAAAAAAATTAAAATATCTCAGGTAAGTTCAATTCTAGGTCTGGTAAGCTGTCAATGGAGAAATCATCTGTAACAATAGATATATGGAACAAATCTTAAATAAACATCATTAACAATACCTATGATTATTTCTAGACACTAAACTAAGACAATTCCAAAACGAGATAAACAATTCAACACTTAGTCAAGCTCAGCTTTAACCAAGTAATTTAATCCTCTTACCTGTATAGAAATCATCTTGATAGGAGCAGTTGAAATCCATTGTTGGTTTAGACATAGCGGGGGGTGGAGTATTTGGAGGAGTAACTATTGTTGGAATTTTTAACTCAGGAAGAGGTAAATAGTCTAACATATCAGTGTGAAAGTTATCTGAAAAAATATTTTTATAGGTATTATTGTAAACATCTTTATATTTTATAAATTTTTACTTACATATATTTATATTTACTTATAAAATATTTATATTTATGTGTACTGTGATGTGCTTTGGTGAATCACACCATTTCATCTAGTGTCTGTTGTTTCCAGTGTAAATTTTAGATTGTCAATGTAGAATGCATATAATAATGAAAAATAAATTACCATATTTATTAGAAAATGCAGTAAACTGTATATCCATGAAGGAAGATAATTCCTCTACATCGGCATCGTCATTGTAAATCAAAGTTTCTACTTTAACCCCAGGTGTAGACATCTGTCGAATTGGTGTACTCTGTAAGGCTTTTCCCTTGTTTGACATGAAAGACCTTTTGATGTTTGTTTCACCCTTCTTCATAGGTAAATTAGATTCCACAGGCTTAAGAGGTCCATTGGACATGGTTTTACCCCTATTCTCTAAAAGAACATAAAACGTTTAAACTACCCACATTAGAATGAAATACAAATTGATAAATGATTGATGCTTAAAGATATTATTTGAGAGTATAAAGGAGGTGAATGAGTAAAGTTTACCCACTTACGCTAGCCAGTTAGCTTGCTTACCAATTGACGATATCGGCTGACGAGCAATACTTTTAATGGTCGATTTAGACACATCACCAAAAATATCGAATAAGGAGTCCCCCATTATTAATTAATAAATAACAAATAGTTTAAAGTGAATTTATTTGAAAAGCGTAATCTCAACTGCAAGACTTTAAACGTCACTGACGATTTTATATTTATGAATTGAAAAATAACGATTAAAGACGACTTATTATCATTGACCAATAAACGTAGCTACCGGTGATCGGAAGTTCACCAAACACCACAGGTAACGAAAAGATCTTTGGCCTATGGTGAGTACATTTTGGGATTTTCTTTAGATTTTTGCAATAGCTATGGTTGTTACATCTTAGTTAAAGACAGCCTATACCTAATTCTATTGGATTTTATAAAGATAAATACATTTATTTATATGTATTAACTAACTATATCTGATAATATCATAACATTGTATAATATATTATTTGTATATGAAAATTGAAATACAACTGACAACACCGCTGACATTACAATTACGGCTTATAAAAAAAAAAAAACATTACCATTGATAATTGACAGTTATCACAGGCCTAAAGAAATTATGAAATTTGATTACACTGAGTACTGACTACTGACTAGTGACTACTGAGTTACTAACTGAAGTCTAAGTACTAAATAGTAGTTGACAGTGGTAAATAGATTTCATTCCCATGTTAAAAGTTTTAATAATAAAAAATATATATATGAATTAAAACAATCACATATATAATTACTTAGACAGATGTGGAAACAGTTTTTTGTTTTTAAATAGGTTGTTGTTCTGTTTACCACAACTTATTATATTTCAAATCCTTAACTCCGCCAACATACTTCTAAATAACTTTTAACCATAATAATTGTTTATAGAAATGTCTAATTTAGAGGATAAGACTAACGGAGTTGGTTCGAATCCTCTCCAAAGATTGGCTTCCTTGAAGGCGCCTCGTGATCTTCTTCTTGGTGGGGTTAAACCAAATAAAAAGGTTTTTACCCCAAACCTCAATGTTACAAGAAATAAAAACAAAAGGTAAATATATGATTACTTCACATTTTAACTTTCATTAAATTGTGTTGTATATGTTTTTACTCTATTACAGACCATCTATAGCAAATACTCGGGAACATAGGAAAGATGAAAGAAATAAAAGAGATAAGAAGAATGATAGAAATAAAAATTTCAAAAATGGATCTAACATTATTAAGTCCTCTGGTGTTTTCTCAGAAGGTATAATTTAAATGTTTTCACATGCACAGTTTTTGTAGTTCAATAATAAATAATCTACATACATATTTGTAGATTTTTATTTTACAATAATAAATAGTATTATATGTACATATTATGTGTATGTATTAGATATAAACTTGCACTATATCATAAATTATTATAAAGAGCATCTATCTATAGGTATGGGTAGTGCTGAGCGGCATTCTAACCGCTTGTCATATGGAAGAGATGTTAATGCAGCACCAACTTTACAAAAACCAACAATAAGAGTGAAGGATGTCATAAAGGTTATTATTTTAAGACTATATTTATAACACCAAAAATACATACAATATATATAGTGTAATTATTTAAACTTTAAATTTTACACTGTGGTCTACTATACCAAACTAATATGTTTTATTGATAAAATTTGTAAATACATACTATATTATATATATTACTATTTAGATTGATAAAGAGTTAGAAGATAAAAAAATAAAGGCAATTCTTTGTGAAGATGGAAAGGAAATTGAAGAAGCAGAAGATTTCAAGCAAGTTCTAGAAATAGATGCTCCTGTCAAACTACCTATGGACGATGGAGGTATGTAGGATGTGCAAATATGTTTATTAAAGTAAATTCAATTTTATTGGTGGCGTTCCAAATGTATATAAATAATGTCTTTAATTTATATACCAATGAAAATGGTAGAATGTTGAGAACTCTTTATTTTGGAGAAGGCAACCCCTTTAATATTCAGTTTTTTGGACATTAAATAAATATAATTTATGTTTGACTAACTAACCAATCATTTTATTTTTGTTTTGATATGGAGGCAACTCCATATATCTGAATATTAGCCCTAGTTTAGTTTTACAAAATCTACATTATAAATATAGTATATAATTACCACCTATTTGTGTTTCACCAAATCAATTTTACACATACATCGCCAACTCGCAGCCATGGAGAAAAAGATGGCACTCCTATTGGAAAAAATAATGGAAATTGACGAGAAGCTGAATAAAATCAAAAATGATACTAGGGATGAACTTCGTGACCAAACAACTGCCCTCACCAAAAGCTTTACTCAAAGCATGGCCTCGACGATAGAAGAAAAACTGAAACCGTTGGTAGAAGAGAACCAAAAACTTAAAAACGAAGTGGCAACTATGAAGAACAAGGTGCAAAATTTGGAGAGAGACGTTAGAAAAATAATTTAATACTCCACGGAGTAGAGGAAAACGAAAGCAATAATGTGGAACTCCTACACCTGGTTCTGAAGGTACTTAATGAGGTGGGCAAAGATTGCACGCTGGACAAAATTGATAAATGGGAAATAAGTGAAACTACGAGTTTCACTTATACTTGGCTCTAAAGTCGACCAGAAACGTAGGCCTATTCTCATAAAGTTTACTCTAGTATGGAGGAAAATAGAATTCTTAAAGACCAACAAAAGATTCCCTGCAAATATATACGTGTCCGAAGACTACCCCAAAGAGGTACTGCAGAAAAGAAAAGAATTAAAATCCTTATAACAAGAGGAAAGAAAGAAAGGAAATCTGGCCCTCATCCGATATGATCGACTCATAATAAGGGAAACAAACTCAACCAAAGTAAATGAGAAAAGAAAGCGCTCTCCTTCCAAAACACCTACGCAATCTGCCTGCTATGAAGGTACAAGGCAGACGGCACCAAAGAAAATGATTGTAACCAATGCATTTGAAAAAATTACACGGTCAAGACCAAAATCTTTTTCTGAAACATTAAACCAATAACAACTAGTACACAGCGGTCCCCGAAATCAAAACAAAAATAAAACCAAAGAACAAATACAAACAATTAACAAAAAATACCTTTCCCCAAGCCGGACAGCGGTCTCCGTGGGGAAACACGACCGCAACCCTCCAACTAACCTCCGAGAGAAATCTGAAAAACTCATATTCAAACAATCGAACCAGCTAACAAAACTGAAATTTGCACCAAAAATACCTACCCGGACTAATACTAACACAAATAAGACTAGAACTTCAGGAAAACTTTACATTTTGACATACAATATCAAAACACTCTCAACATATCGTATGTTGAGAGTGTTTTGATTAATTGAATTACACGATTCCCTATTAAACATCAAATATGACATAATAGGACTGTCTGAAATTAGGCGTATGGGAGACAGAATAGAAGAGTATGACAATTTTATATTATGCTACACGGGACAAACGCCTGGCCTGTATGGTGTAGGTTTTTTAATAAAGAAATGCTACAAAAGCAACATAGAGAGCTACATGGGCCTATCAGAAAGAGTCGCTATTTTAAACATGGTATTTGAGGATACACGGCTGTCAATTATACAAGTTTATGCCCCTACTGAAAAATCTAGCAAGGACGAGATTTCTTCTATACAATTACAATGCGATTGGAATTTGGAATGCGAAAATTGGTAAACCAAAAAAGGAGGAATATCTAGTCACGAAACCGGATATGGAGAGAGGAATGAGAGGGGACAACGACTGATAGAATTTGCTATGGAAAACAAACTGTAATTATTAAACACATTTTATAAGAAAAAATCAAAAAATAGATGGACATGGCTCTCTCCTGATAAAAAGTACAAAAATGAAATCGATCTTGTTTTATCAAAACGTCCTCAGTTATTTCAAAATATTGAAGTACAGAATATAAACTTCCCTTCAGACCACAGGCCCGTCAGAGCAACGATATCACAAGAACACTCAAAGAAAAGCCGAACAAAGTACAATAACCAACAAAAGAAAACTATAACGAACGAAGACGATACCTCTCAATTCAACAAGTGCATAAATAAGACACTGAAACCACCGTTAAATAAAACAGTCCAAAGCTATTACGATAATATTGTAAAAGACATCACCAGAAGCCTGCAAATAATTCAAAACAAAACCTAAATCACATAAAATTCTGTCAGAGCGCACGCTACAGCTTATGGAGGGAACTTCAGAAGACAAAACCCAAATCAAGAGCAATTAAAAATGAGATCTCTGCTCTTTACAAGCTCATAAGTAAGTATATTAGAAAGGATTACTGAAACCACAGATATAATACTATCGAAAAACACATCATTCAAACTGGAGGCACAAAGAAATGTTACAAAGAGCTGCGAACACATATAACATGGATTGAAGGTTTGAAACAGGGCAAAAAACACACAACAACCGTAAAGATATCATCACTGTAGCAACACAATTACACAAAAATATACAGCACCAAAAACACAACAAGCACGGATAGAAGAGATCAATACCAAGGTCCTAACAATAGAAATCCACCAATACCTCCGATTGAAATAAGCGAATTAATAACAGCAACAAAAACTCTTAAACCAGGGAAAAGCCCAGGATCTGATGGCATCACAAATGAGATTTTTTTTTTTACTAGAAGCGCATCAACCTGTCGAGCAAGCCGGATTTAGAAAGGGATACTCAACGATCGATCACATACACACATTGGAACTTCTGATTGAGAAATATCGCGAAAAAGAAAGACCACTTTACATTGCGTACATTGATTACAGTAAAGCATTTGATTGCATATCACATACAAAGATATGGGAAAGCCTAACAAAGCAAGGGGTAGAAAAAGAATACATTTCTGTAATCAAGAGTATATACAACAACAGCAAGAGTAGAATCAAACTGGAGACAACTGGGCCTTGGTTTCCGATTAATTGAGGAGTAAGACAGGGTGACCCTCTTTCACCGTTGCTGTTCCTAGCAACACTGGAATCAATCATTAGTCAACTCAATTGGAAATGTCGGGGTATTAAAATTAAAGATGCCTACCTAAGCCACCTAAGGTTTGCTGATGACTTGGTTCTCCTATCTGAAACAGGACAAGAAATCCAATATATGTTAGAATCACTTAATGATGCCAGTAAACTCGTAGGTTTAGTAATTAACTTGTCTAAAACAATGTTGATGACTAGCAGTGAAAAGAAAATAGTATACGTAGGTAGCGAACCTCTCAAATATACAGACAGCTACATATACCTGGGCAAACAAATTAGCTTACACCACAATAATAACGATCAAGAAATAGAAAGCAGGACACAACTTACCTGGAACAAATACTGGGCAATGAAGGACATTCAAAAGCAGCATGCCGATCAAAGTTAAAACTAAAGTACTAAACTCGTGTCTAATACCGTTCCTTACGTATGCTTGCCAAACATGGAAATTTAACAAAAAACAAAAGATAAAATAATTGCATGTCAGCGGGGTATAGAACGTAGTATGCTAAATATTAGAACGATACAAAAAATAAGGCACACTAAAATTAGAAATATAACCAAGGCAAGAGATGGATTAGAACACGCTCAGTCACTTAAATGGAGGAGGGCCGGACATGTGGCGCGGCTACGTGACAAGAGATGGACGAAAACGGTAACCACTTGGGCGGGTCCACAGGGAAAAAGAAAGAGAGGTAGACCTGTGGCTAGCTGGGAAGACGAAATAAAAAAACAGCTGGTCTCAACTGGATCCAAGTAGCCCAATCGAGAGAGGACTGGCTTGTTGTTTGAATGTTTGGAGGAGGCCTTCACCCATAGAGGAGTTCTTACAGAAAAATAATAGTTTTAAAATAGGAAAAACTAACACAACTAAATTTAGGATACAAATTTAATTACTAACAAAACTAACACTAGTATGTAAGTAAACTTAATTAATGTAACTTGTTCTGCTGTAAGAATTAAAAGGCTTTTTTATTTTTTTATTTTTATTTTTATTATGAAGGCAACTCCATATATCTAAATATTAGACCTAGTTTAGTTTAAAAAAATCTACATTATAAATATAGTATATAATTACCACCTATTTGTGTTTCACCAGTTATTTTGAATATATTTATTTAAAAAAATGTTTATTTTTCTATTCTATTCTATTTCTTAGGTTCAAGTTTAGAATTTCTTTTCTGTAAATTTGGGGAATTGCTCAATAGTAAGATAACTTTACAAATAAACATAAAAACCAAATGTTCATCTTAACAATTTTATTGTTGTATGTAATAGAAAACTTATATTATGTTCACCAATTAATATATTGCTTAATTAAAAATTAACTAGAGTCATATCAGCTACTCTTAGAACCCCACTTTAATATCATTTTTTATCTTTTAGGATGGTCAAGCAATTCAATGAAAATCAAAAAGGAAGTAGTAATTAAACAGGAGCCAACTGATGATGAAGATATGCGTAAGCTATTCTTCTGTATAAAATTATTTTAAAGAATAGTTATAAATTTGTATCTTGACATAAAATACTGAAGTTAATTGGCATTTATACAATGTTCGCTTTATATATTTATTACTTATACTCGCGTAAACCAAAAACTTATATATTGCCCAGTATTAATGATCTTAAGTCTACACCTGGTCAGCTGAAACAATACGGGAGCAGCCACTCGGGCTTACAATAAATCTTAATTCTTAAAGCATAGTAAGTTTAAATGAGGATACAATAACCAAATTTTGGTCTGTGATATTGAAAGTTACTTTGGAAGTGATTTGAATACAGTTGATTTTACTTAATTATCGAAGCTGTAATATTACTTTTCTTAATAAATTTTTATTTTATTTTTTTTTTCAAACTTTACCACAAAGTAACAATGCGATTATGAGAATTCGAAACAATAATATACCAACATTGTTTATCAAGGATATGAACACGGGTCATATCCATGATTCAAAAAAATCGAGAGTTACAGTCGTGGTATGGAGTCTCAAGCGTTTTAAATTTCACACATTTTTTTCATACAAACATTTCTATAGAGACAGAACCAGAAGAGAAGCCAATTCCAGATGTTAAGGAAATATTTGAAGACATCAGTGTGGCCAACCTAATGAAGAGTGACAAGCCAACATTGATATTATTACAGGTGATTATTTTGACGTATCATATGAAAAGTAAATCACGCAACGCCTCGTAGAGCAAATACATTTTTGTGATTGTTTCATTGAGTTTTTCTTGCTTGGAACCTATGCCTGATTGCACATCCTCAAGCTTAGGGTGACACGTCGGTTGCCTCATGTGTTAATCATAAGGCTATCCCTGCTCATTAATGAATATCCTTAACTATTTATTTTTTAATCACTTAGTATTTCGGAAATATTTGTAAACAATGACATTTTTTATACTAATGTTTAAATAGAGTTCATCCGTCCATGGGAACCAGTAGCGATTGCAGGTGGCCATTAGTGGGTTGATGCCTTTAAAGGACCCTCTTTATTGAGGCCCTAAACTCGTTTCATCTCAAAAATACCGGATCTGTAAAAATTGGTGTAAACGCGCTTTAAGAAACAATAAAGGGGATTTTGTCTTCCATTATAGTTATCGGATACGTTGCCGGGTCGTGGAGGCAGTGGTGATGATGATAGGAAGAAACCAACCAATCAACCTTCTAGTTCCAGCGAGGAGACTGAACCAAAACCGGTAAGCTTTAGTAATTAGGCCTTAGATAGCGCTTGATACAGTTAGCCAGCATATATTTGTATTATAGCAGAGTCAGAATTTTTGTGCAATTTACCAAATTTCTCATGAGACTCCAAATTAAAATTGATCTTTCCTTGGTAATTAAGAGTGGATTACTTTCCTAATTTTTATCAAGAAGCCAACGGTTATCTTTTTGAAGAGAGCAGGGCTGCTGCGGTCTTATTAAGCAACTGCAAAGCTTGAGGTATTAGGTTTGAATCCTGGTCATTTGGCAAGTTTAATGTCATTTAAATTTGTTCCCGCCTTGGGTAGTTCTGAATGGCTCTGTCCGGAATGTTAAAACTGTACATCTTAAGCAAGCGGTTAAGAGATATAGAAAGAAGAGTGTGGTTGGAGATCTAGATATGTATCAATACATCCAAGGCCAGAGGTGGAAATTGCAAAAAGCGTGTCCTATTAATATTAAGTATTCATAAACAATACAAAATTGTTTATATAAACAGCTGATGTAGCCTACATAAGGTTTTTAATTGAAATAAGTTTGCAACAAAATTAATTTCCTATGCTAATGTACTTTATTATATTTTGACTTTAATACCTTATTAGAAATTTAATTTATGATTTACAGCCAGTGGACACAAAATGCCGTCTCTCCGATTTAGAAGAAGGACGCATAGGAAAACTAAGAGTGCACCGCTCTGGTCGAGTAACACTTGCTCTTGGGAATACTATTTTTGAGGTATTTATTCAAATAGGCATGAACCAAGTGCAAAATTGTTACTACCACCTCGAGTGTGACATAAACTATTATATAATAACAATAAAATGCTCCAGTTCTAGTTTTATAGGTGATATACTTATTACCTATAAGAACTTTTAAAAGCAGATATTGCAATGACAAAGTAATCAGGCCGGAGCATGTACTGTATGGATTTTGTCACAACAATTTTTTATCTTTCTGTCAGTCTATATCGGACATACTTTCCTCAGGGCTAAACATTGAAGGCTAAAAATTAGACACCCATAACTTTTTTGATATTTTATGTGTATGGCCTATAGTAAAAAGCCGTAGTGGCTTAGTATGCAACTCTCAACTTTAAGCAGTTTGAGTTTTGATTTTATGTCAATAGGTTAAATGTTCTGTGGGAAATAAAGACTTGCTACATCTAAACAGCTGTCTTCTACACAGAACGCTTTTCATTTCACCTAAAACAATATAGATGTAGAAATGTGTCGCCAGTATTAATGGGGCTATGTGAATTCATATTCGTACTATTGACAGCTATATAGGTAGGAGGAGGGTAATGTTTAACTGATATTGCTCCATTGAATATACAAGTGAAGATATTTTTACAATTACTATTAATTTGGTATGTGTATTATAATGTTGCAAATGAAACAAAATACAAAATTTAAATTTGGGCTATGCATAAAGTGACCATTTATTGTTTAAGTCAAAATGGGATATTAGTTTTATATAGGTAATATAATATAATAATAATTAGTGAATTAAAAAAAAAACACTTTTTAATTGATTAATTTAGAAAAAGTTAGTTGGTTTAAAAGTAATGAATAAAATATAGGTAGGTACCAAAAATGTTTACATTTATGAGAAGAAAAAATTTGTTGTAATATAGGTGACAGTTTCAAATAAAAATAAAACTATTTTTTATATTCTGCTGCTCACACGTTTGCGCGGTTTTTGAAAACGGATGAGTTTTAAGTCCCAATGAACTCATTTCGGAAACACCGGGACTCATAATTGGAAAAAGGGACAGTCCCATTCAAAAAGGGACGTCTAGTCACGTTAGCTATGCACCACATTGTTACTTGATATTTTATGCGAGCAAGGTTTTAATCTAGTTATTTTATAATTTTAGGTGAGTTCTGGAACTAAAGCTTCCTTTTGCCAAGAAGTTGTATCTGTGAGTGTTGATGATAGAAGCCGTTCTGCTAGTATGATATCTTTGGGATCTTTACAACACAAGCTGAATGTCACACCAGATTGGCAGGCAATGTTTGATGAGATGGCTATTAAGTTGTAATTATTGTTTAGAGATAAGTTACAGTATTTTAAGGATTTGTAAATATAATGTTGACTACTGACAATTTTTATTATTAAAACCCATTGAATAAAGTTGTTTTGTACTTCAGGTATTAATTATTAAGCCATATAAAAATATTGCCTGGTCTAACAGTTTTAATTGCCTTTACCTGCCCTTTCACAATTAAGTTTCTGTATCAAGTAATAATTGGTTCAGTCTTGTGCTTAAGTTAATAATAAAGAAAAAAACAGATGCCTATAAATATTAATCTAATAGTATATATATCAAATAGATTAGTTTGCAGCATCAGCCCTTTTCTTGTCTTCATATTCTGTTTCTCTTCCTTCACAGATATTTCCTTTTAAGTCTATAGCAAAGTTGTAATCAATAGGGTTTGCTAAAACATTTTCAATTGTTTCTTCTAAATTTTCACGTGTGACAAAAGTTGTACTCAATTCCTGAAATAAAATATACATAATTATATAATATTAAAGTTAAGTAAACAAACTCATCTTAACAATTTATATTTAAAAGATGATATACAATTAAACCAAATTCAAATGCCTATGTCTTATTATGCAATGCATCTAGTCTATTTGTGAAATGTAAATTATAAACTATACCTTTTCTTTTTTAATTTTTTCTGAAGCTCTTACAATTCTCTCCTTTAATGCCTTGTCTTTAGTTTCCATTCTCAAAAGAGCGAATTCTTCCATAGCTTCGAGTTCCTTCTTTCGTCTCTCTTCTCGGTCAGAAGCTATTTGTTTATTCCACTTATCATTGAGTTCTTCACATTTCAACCATTCGTCGGCTTCTAAACGTTGGGACATCTCCGATGTCGCACTTTCTAGAGAGGATTTTTCTCGTACCCAGTCTTCCACATAAAACCTCCTAATGGCACGCATTTGTGTGTTATAAGCATTGTTTATTCGTCTCAATTCTAATCGTTCATCCTCGGATATTTCAGGACGTTTTGGAATTCGATATATTTTACTTTTAGCAACAGGCAGCCACCGAGGTTTGCGGTGCGCCTCAGCGTGTTGAATATACGTAGGAAGTCCACGTTTTAATAAATACCGTTGAGATAGCATTTTTAATTTTATACTATAAAGAATAAACTGGAAAGTTACTCTTTAAAAGGTATTATTTTTCTTCAACTGTTGTAAAACAACCTAAAATTTTAATTTGCTTAATCTTGTCATTTGTCATTGCCTAATGCCCTTGTTGAATGATATGAGTTACACACTGTGGTTTAAATTAACATCACAGATTACTGATGACATCATCAGACATGAGGACAATGTTATGGACATCTTGGGGTCTAGTCAAGACAGCTTAACAGTAGTGTATGTAGAAAGTCGAAAAATAAATTTGTATGAAAATGATAAAATGAAGCTAGTGTCGACAGTTGGTGATGTAAACTTCTTTCTATCAACCATAAAATGATGACATTGTCAATATGTTTTGCTAGTGACTTTGTCAATGTATCTAATGTAGCCAAAGCAATTTTTACTGTTAATTTTAGCTTATTAAAACCTTATATTCATAAAAGGTTTTGTCTTATTTCAATTTAATAAGCTAATATTTAAAAAAAACAACATGGATAAATATCTTCGCCCTGAAAGATTTGATATTGACCCGTCAGACAGGTCTAGCACGAGGGCTTGGATACACTGACGTAACACTTTCGAAAACTTCATTTCCGTGCAGAAACCGACCGCTCCAGAAACAGATGCACAGTCGGAAAAATGGGACATCATAAAATTTCAACTTTTGATAAATCATATATCGCCAAATATCTACACATATATAAGCGAAGCCACAAACTACGAAGATGCAATAACAATACTCCAAAAACTGTACGTAAAACCTAAAAATCTGATTTTTTCTAGACATATATTAGCAACAAGAAAGCAAAGACCTGAAGAAAATATTGACACATACTTACAAGCTTTAAAACTTCTTTCTAAAGATTGTGGTTTTGCGGCTGTTGATGCGGAAACGAACAAAAATGATAGCGTGCGTGATGCTTTCATATCCGGTATATCATCGCACAAAATCAGACAAAGGAAATTAGAAAACCTAACTCTAACTCTGGATCAAGCGTACAATCAAGCTCTCTCTAGAAACTGCAGAGATCAACTCTCAAAGCTTCAATACTGTGTCGTTAAATGCTGTTGCCCCAAAAGAGCCAACTTTAGTCTTTCCGAACCCACAAATTGTGAACGACGAGATTTGCTCATCTGTAAATAACTCTCGACGACGAAAATGTTTCTTTTGTGGCGGACAAATACATCCACGTAAGAACTGCCCCGCAATTGAAAGCACTTGCCAGCTCTGCAACAAGAAGGGTCACTTTGCCACCGTTTGCAGAAGCTCTTCCAAACCTACAAACTCTGTGGTAGTAGGTAGTGCAAATGTATCCGCTTGTATCACAGCAGCGTCACCTTTTTCATTACGTAAAGCTACTGTACCCGCTTATATTCGAAGAATAAGAGCAGAAGCACTTCTCGACACAGGCAGCTCCATAAGTTTTATTAATGACAGCTTTGCGAGACTATGCGATTTAAAAAGAAAACCCTGCAGTCAGACTATATCTATGGCCTCTCTAAATTTTACTTCAGAAGTAGAAGGGCAAACTTTACAAACCCTGAATATCGGAAATCATAAATATGATGTAAATTTTCTTATCGTGAAAAATCTTTGTGCTGACATAATTATCGGTCATGATGTCCTCGAAGAACATTCATCGCTAGAGTTTTTTTTTCGGTGGGCCAAAACGTCCACTACAAGTTTGTAACGTAGCTGAAGCATCAGTACCAGCTGTACCGCTTTTTGCAAATGTATCGCCTAACTGCAAACCTATTGCTATTAAGTCTCGAAGGCCATAGCAAAGAGGATAATGAATTCATTAAAGAGGAGATCAGAAAACTTATAGCAGAGGGCGTGATTGAAGAAAGTAAATCACCGTGGAGGGCCCAAGTACTAATAACAAAAAGCGAAACTCATAAAAGACGCCTTGTGATTGATTACTCTCAGACAATTAATCGTTACACAGAACTCGACGCGTATCCTTTACCAAACATTGAGGATTTAGTTTCAAAAGTGGCAAAGAATACATTTTTCAGCCTAATAGACCTGAAAAGCGCGTACCATCAAGTACCTATACTACCCGAAGAAAGGAAATTTACCGCTTTTGAAGCGCTGGGAAATTTGTACCAATTTAGGCGTATTCCTTTTGGAGTAACAAATGGTGTTTCGAGCTTCCAACGAACAATCGATTGGATTATAAGAAAAGAAAAGCTTCAAAACACTTATGCGTATCTTGATGATATAACCATTTCTGGCCGTACTCAAAGAACACGATCTTAACTTAAAAAGTTTTATGAATGCCGCAAAGAAATACGGCTTAACAATGAATATACAAAAATGCAAATTTTCTCAAGAGTCAATTAACATTCTAGGCTATACTATTCATAATCACATTATTAAACCTGACAGTGAACGACTCAAGCCACTGATGAATTTACCTCCACCGAACGATTTACCGACCTTAAGAAGGACACTCGGCATGTTCGCACATTATTCTAAGTGGATTCCAAACTTTTCTGAACGGATCCACTCACTTGCTAATACGTCAACTTTTCCGCTCACAAGCGAGCAAATTACATGTTTTGAAGGTCTGAAAAATGATATCGCAAAGTCCTCTATACATGCAATTGATGAAAATATACCTTTTACAGTTGAAACCGACGCTTCCGATCATTCCATTGCAGCAGTACTTACGCAAAATTCCAGACCAGTTGCGTTTTTCTCAAGAACTTTAAATTCAAGCGAACAAAACCATTCCGCCATTGAAAAAGAAGCGTACGCAATAGTGGAATCATTAAAGAAATGGAGACATTTCCTTATTGGTAGACACTTTAAGTTAGTAACTGACCAACGTTCGGTTTCTTTTATGTTTAATATGAAGCATTCAAGTAAAATAAAGAATGAAAAGATTCAAAGATGGCGACTGGAACTTGCTGTTTTTAAATACGATATTATATACAGACCGGGGAAAGAGAACTATACTGCTGATGCACTATCTCGAGTTTGTGCCATGGTAGAAACACATACTGCAAAACTTTTCTCGCTGCATGAGGCTCTTTGTCATCCAGGGGTAACGAGAATGTTTCACTGGGTTCGCTCTAAAAATCTTCCCTATTCCATTGAAGAAATCAGAGCAATGACAAAATCTTGTCGAACCTGCTCCGAAGTAAAACCTAGATTCTTCCGAAATACCTCTGATGACCAGAAGAAACTTGTTAAAGCAACGGCTGCTTTTGAACGCCTTAGCATAGATTTTAAAGGACCAGTTCCAACAAACAATAATAACAAATTCATACTTACTATGATCGACGAATTTTCTCGTTTCCCGTTTGCTTTCCCATGCTCAGATGTAAGCTCGAAAACAGTGATTAAACACCTTAACAACTTGTTTATGATATTCGGCATGCCTTCTTACGTTCACTCAGATCGCGGAACAGCATTTCTTTCTGCCGAAGTACAGGAATTTTTACATGTCCGAGGTATTGCCACGAGTAGAACTACAGCTTATCCTCAAGGTAACCCTCAAGGTAACGGTCAAGTAGAAAAATTGAATTCTACTCTTTGGAGAACGATTCTTTTAGCACTGAAAACGAAGAATCTTTCGGTAGAAAATTGGGAACAAGTATTACCACAAGCCTTACATTCAATTCGATCATTACTTTGTACATCCATAAATTGCACTCCACATGAAAGAATGTTTAGACACCCATGAAGATCTACTAACGGCATTTCTGTTCCATCGTGGCTTACAAATTCTGGACAAGTCTTGATGAAGAAATTTAATCGTACAAATAAATATCAGCCATTAGTAGAAGAGGTTGAATTGATACATAGCAATCCTGATTTTTCATACATGCGGTTCCCAGATGGCCGAGAAACAACGGTGTCGAACCGTCATCTAGCACCACTGGGTTCAGAAGGGGTAGATCTGCGAATAGATAATGAACACACTACTGATTATCATAACGTCGCAGAACCACTTCCCGAAACAGAAGATCAAAACTTGCGAATTGATAATGAACACACTACTGATTATCATAACGTCGCAGAACCACTTCCCGAAACAGAAGATCAAAACTTGGAGACGGAACCTCTTCCAGAAACAGAAGAACAAAACATGGAGATTCCTTCATCGCCACCGCTGGAGCCAACACTTCGTAGATCTGGCCGCGTCCGTAAAACACCAGAATTTCTAAAAGATTATATTCTAAAATAGATTTTGAGTACCACGACGAGAACGCTACTACGGCAGTTATAATTAAATAGTGCGGGAGAATGATGTAAACTTCTTGCTTGAAACTATCAACCATAAAATGATGACATTGTCAATATGTTTTGCTAGTGACTTTGTCAATGTATCTAATGTAGCCAAAGCAATTTTTTAAACCTTATATTCATAAAAGGTTTTGTCTTATTTCAGTTGGTACTGTCATTTTCATACAAATTTAGTTTTCGACTTTCTACATACATTACTGTTAAGCCGTCTTGACTAGACCCCCTTATAGCTTTTAGCTTGTAGCGTATCGTAATTCGTAAGCTATTTGAATATTTGTGATTGAAATTAGAAAGCCCACACTAAAACGTGCTAATTTACTTGGTTTGAAAAATGAGTTTACGATAACCAAGAAAAAAGAACATGAGAGTGAATTAAGCTTAGATTTACTCATACACATAACTTCAGTATATACATATAATCATAAGTATATAACGTAGAATACCGTTTGACTTTGATGTATTTCTTGTCTAGGATGTGTTACTAATAACAAAGTACTATAGACTTTAGTTAGTCTAACAATTTACACAAATGAAATATGTTAATATGAATCAAAAAGTAAATTTTACTATAATATATAATATCGCGTTTGACTACGTACGTTTATGTATGGATTAAATTTGACTTGTGTTTAACAGTTTACTTTTTTAATTCTTAGTCTATACTCTGAGAGGAATACCTCTCTTTGCTGTAGTCTGTGGCCGAGTGTTTACTATTGTTTGGTGATTTGTTTAAAATTTTCTTATTACGGACTGTTTTGATTTTACTTCTGGATGCTTGCGGGATTATAGCTGTTTTTACTTTAATATTTAAACCAAATAAAAATCGTGAATGAATGTAATAATAATCCATTAATATGATAAAAATAACCGCTTTAAATGACGAATCAGAAGAGGATAGCGGTTCCGAAGAAGAAGTCTCGCGAGAAGCTTTAGAGCAAATAGCATTACAACAATACACGAAAGCTTTAGATTTACAGAGAAAGGGGAGTCTAAATGATGCAACACAACTGCTTAAAGATTTATTGGAAACTGAATTGTTGTATGATGTTAAAAAACCAGTGCAAGGCGAGAAAATAAGTGGACCACTATTCAATTTAAAGTATTTGTGTTATAAAAACCTTGCCTCTATGCTAAGTATGGCTGGGCAGGTGGATGCAGCTATAGAAGCTTATACTTATGCTACAGATCTAGATGATACAGATTTGACACTCTGGTATCGTTTTGGTTTAGTATGTTTCAAAGCCCAACGCTTTGAATGTGCACTATATGCTTTTGAACGTGGTAAAGATATTAATCCCCGCCATTGGCCCTGTATTGATAAAATAGTTACACTTTTACTTGGTATGGACATGAAAGAACAGTGTATAGCTGTTATACATGATGCCCTTAAATTAGATGCATGTTACCTTCGAGGGATTGCATATCGAAGACATATTTATACTGTTTATCGCCATATGAAGGAATATATGGAGTACTTAAACCCTATTTATAAGTGGGATGAAAATGAAGATGAACCTATTAATGAAGAAATTGCAAAAAAGCTGATTAAAGAAGCAGAAGAAATATATGATTCATTTATAGAACAACAGAGAGCGCAAAAAGAAATCCATAAAATGCCAAATTTAGTTTTACAAAAACCAATAAATAGATTTACTTGGGAATCAGTTGGTGAGTCCTTAGTGCATATGCATAAGTACATATCTGAGAATGGACTTAGCCATGCAGCATTTGTAGAATTAGTTTTTAACAAAGAAGTCCAGCAGAAAAAGATAGAAATTTGTGAAGATCCTCATGAGAGTGATAGCGACAAGGTGGAGTCTAAACCAGAGGAAGTTGATGAAAAACCAGTTGAAATAGTCTCCTCAGAAAATGAAATGAATGATATGTCGGATAAAGAAAAACCAGTTACTGATAATGAAAAAGTAGAAAGTGACATTGAAATGGTAAATACGGAACAATTAGAAGCAGCACCTGAACATAAAGAACCAAAAAAAACTCGTGGGCGCCGACGGGGAAGTGCACTTAGTTTTTTGGAGCAATGGGAGTGGTGTACAAAACGTAGATCTAGTCGAAAAAAAAACTCTAATAAACAAGATAACATTTATGAAATACTTCGACGGATGGTTCCATTGAATTTAGAGATTGAGAATATTAAAAACAATGAAAATCCAAGTGACGAACCATCTGTAGTTAACTTGGAAAACTTGTTTGAGGGAAACAAAGAATCTGAAATAGTACATTATTTTAATTCAGAGGAGGAAGAGAAAGATGTAGAAGAATTTATTAAGAAATATATGGAACAAAAGAGAGATATAATAGACATGCTGAAGGATTACCTAAAAATACTTTCACAAAAATGGAAAATGAAGTGGCCAAGAGATTTGTCCAAATTTTTTGTACAAGCAAATCAATGTTACAATAATCATATTGAAATACCTGCTTGTACTGATGACAATATTGAAGATTTATTGCACTATACAGCTGCCAATCTTCTGGTTGAAGAGTTTGTTGTAAATGATAAATTAACAACTACTGATGAAAAAGTATCACATAGCTTAAGTGTAATAGATAACATAGAATTTATACTTTCATTTAAACCTGAAATTTATGGAAGCACTGAATGTTTAGAAGTTATATTAAGACAACTGTGGCTCAAAATGCACATTTACATTATAAACAAAGAAGAAAGTTTTGCCTTGGATTGTTTATATCAACTATCAGAAGAGTTTGAAGCTATGGGTGAACATAAAAACTCATACTATTTACACATTATTAACTTCAGTTTTAAACCAATAATAAATAAATATGAAGTTTTGGAGTACATAAAGTTTTTGGAAAGAAACAAAAAGCTATCCACTGTAAATGATCTATTTAAACGAAATTGCCATGAAGAAGTTTTAGATATAATTATAGATTCATTTGAACACTGCAGAACCTTAGCAAAAGAACAAGAAAGTGAAATGTCTCTTGATTTTGCTGTCCAGCTATCATTTATATTAGACTCTTATTGGGCTTTGGAAAAAGTTGGTGATTGTTTGAGATGGTCTTTTATATGTTTACATGAAGCGTTAAAGCATTATTTCCGATTTCCTTCTGGCTCTCCTGACTATGAGAAATGGACTTTAGCCGTGGTTAAAATATTAAGTTGTATGGAACATCTTTTATCATCAGAGGGCTTTGCATGCTTAGATGCCATTTCATCAAGTGAGATGAGTCAAGGGCTTGAAGATCTCATAAGAATTATTGGTCATCAAATGGAAACAAAAACATCTGATATGCCATTAAATACAGTTTCTCCTTGGATAATAATGCATTATATACTGCAAAGAGAAGAAGATCAAGGAAGAGGTAGACCAGTAGACGAATCTGACAAGACCTTAGATGAGGAAATTTCGAACCCTCTTATGGTATTATTTATTGCTCACGAAAAACTAGGTAGTAAAGGTTGGTGCGATAATTCAAATGGAAAGCTTTTATATTTTATCTTAGATGCAGTGGTTCCCTTATTGCGTTCTCCGGCATTGTCTAAATCTTTAGAAATAATATGTCAATATATGGAACAGTGTGTTTATTGTCTTTATGGACATCCGGCAAATCGAAAAAACAAAGTTAAATATGTGGAAATACATAATAATATTTCACCTCATACATTAGATTGGTTCAGAGCTCAACAACTGTACGAAATCTTTCGCCCACCTATCCTCCCTGCTTTAGAAGGAAAATTAACTGGTATAACTGCGGATATAGAAACATTGTTCCACCGTATTTTAGGATTGTTGCCTAACGAATGTGACCCGCAAAAATATGTTCCTGATTTGGAAAAATATATTAAAGGTATTGATCCTAAATTGCCTCTGTTTCCTCCACTTTTGCCTTTTAAAATTAAGGATATCTATTTTTTGCTTGGAGACTATTATTTCAAGAAAGAAGAGGGTAAACTTGCTGTAAAATACAACATGTTAGATGTTATAATCAATAAAAATAGATTGGAATCGTGGGCAGAAATATCTCTTGCAAAAGCAGTTAACCTAGAAAGGGTGTTAAATTCATGTAAGAATCTAAATAACGAGAAAGAGTTCTTAAACCCTGCAAAAAGTACGATACGTTGTTTTAAGAGATCTTTAGAGATTGATCCTTATCACTGTAATTTATGGATAGAATATGGAAATTTTGTTTATTCTGTTCATTCTTTCGTCTCTAGGTTGCTAAAGCAAGCTAGTGAATCGTTAAGCATGGAAGATTTTGAAGCTCTAGAAAGACAAAAAGAAAATTTACTTGATACCACTCAGAAATGTTTTACAAATGCACTTGATCTTAATAATAGTGTTGAAAATGAAAAGGCAAATGAAGACTCTTGGCTATTATATTACATGTTAGGAAAAGTAGCAGAAAAGCAAAACAAACCTCCATCGATATACTTAAACTTTTATATGAAAGGCGTTAAGAGTCTACGAGAGGTGGATGCTACATATCCTTTAAAAATTAACTATAGTTCACCAACACAATTGTGCATAGAAGTATTGGAGTTACATTATAGAATTCACGCGTCAATCCTTAAATATATAGAGCAACATGAGAATAAACCTATACCCACATCAGTAGGTAAAGTATTTTTAAATTGTATTGAGGAATGGCAACAAGGCCCTTTTACTGGTAAAGCAAAGAAAGAAAATGCTGAAACAAAGTCTGAAGAAACTTCTGTTCAAGCCGCGAACATTCTAAAACGGTCTATTAGTGATGCAGGAGAAGAAGATAATCAAGAAGCTAAGAAACTCAAGTTAGAATCTGCTGCAGCAAAAGTTAGAAGGTCAGCTTCCTACGATACGGAGCGTATTAAAGATGTTCAACAAACTAACTTTAATTGCTCTGAAAGAAAAATAATTGATATAGAAACAAAAAGCAACGTTGAAGCTATAAAAGAAATTAAAAAAAAAGACGAAAAAGATATTACTGAGCAAGGCAATGATACTCAAGAAAACGTTAAAAAAGACAACGATTTGGAAAAAAAAGAAGTTAGCTCCAGCTCATCGTCTTCATCTTCCGACTCAAGCAGCAGTGAATCTTCATCAGACAGTTCTGATTCAGCAAGAGTCAGTGAGTCTTCTAGTAAGTCCTCAAATGAAACCAAACCATTAACCGAGGAAGAAATTATGAAAATAGTGTCAGGATGTCTAGATGCTTTAGAAGACTGTGCGAGTCGGTTTCCTCCACATTATAAAGCCATTTACAGACTTGCTCATTACCACTTTTATTACAAAAAGGGTAAAGATATAGAAAGATGCCGCGATTTAATGTTATCTTCTTTCACATCACGATCGGGCCAAAAGTTGGGTGGTTTATTCAGTGAAAAAAAGACAAATAACTTTTTTAATAATATATGGAAAATCCCTATAAACGAAGTTGATAGAGGTGGTAGTTTTGCTTTCCATATGAATCGGTCGGTACTTCTTACCATGGAAATTCTTAAAGAAATTGACGATCACAAAACATTACTAGATTTAAGTATTCATTTGCAACGAATACCTGAGCCAGATAAAAAGTATTTACGGGATTCAGATAGAGAGGATCTGGCGCAACAAGCCTTTTCGTTATGCGTTCAGGCTCTTAAAGGGCAATTGGTTAAATTTGGTCAACAACCAGATATTAAAAGTAATGAAGTTGAACGTCAAGCATTAAAAAGTTTGATGTTAGATATTTATCGTTCATATCAAAAAGTGCAAAAACAACCTCTTTCAAAACAATTCGTGAACTTATTAATTGATGCGTACAAACTTATAACGACTACTCCAATAAATGAAAGTATGAATTTGGTGGACTTAAGTATGAAATACTGTCAGTCTATGAATTTGGCCCTAAAGCAGCAGGCACTTGCTCAGGCAAATTTGGACAAAACGCAGGCACAGAAAAAACATTCTGCAAAATCTACTGAAAATAGCAAAATTACGCCCAACAACATCCCAACGTCTCAATCCAAGTCTGAACAGAAACCTCAGCCACTCACTACTACGTCAACTTCTGCGGTACCCAAGCTCCCTTCCCTTGACATTACGGCATCATTCCAAGACTATATGCCAATGTTAGCTGAAACTATGCTTTCTCAACAAAGAGCTGCTCTATCTTATCTCAGTAACATGAGCGCCCTCGCAAACTTCACTTCACTGCCGAACCCATTGCAATTTTCCGCTCAAAACTCATTTCAAGCCGAGTTTTATAGACAATTTCTTAGTCAAGGTCTGTCTTCATTTAATCCACCTCCGACAAAAAAGCAAAAGCGCGCCCAAAAACCCACATCCAGCCGTTTAACATCACAAACGAAGCCCAAGTTTACATCTACTGTGACTAAGGCAACGTCGACGCCGGCTATAGCGAGTATGACGAAATCAGCCACAACGTCTTTAACGCCCAGTATGGGGACAGTTTTACAAACTTTGCCTGCTTCTATGACCGCAAATTTACCTAGCTACGCTGCATCTAAAACAAATAGTTTGCCAACATCCCAATTATCGTCTGCCTCATTAAACACAACTGTACATCCAAAGCCGGTATCCAATCAGGTCAGCCCAGGAAAAACTTTGCAGGAGAAATTAGCAGAACGTCAAAAAAATATTCCGGTGTCTAAAGCTTCAATCGATATAAGTGCATCTATAAGTAGGTTACCATCTTCGCTTACAATAACTAAAACCTCCAAATCTGGACCTAAAAAACCAGAGGTCAAGAAAAGTATTTTGTTCCAAGAGCCGATACCGAAGTTAGATGATGAAATTATAGTATTAGATGATGATGATTAATTGTGTAAGTTGTTAATATTTATACTTTAATAAAAACAAAGACTTAAGTACTTTTACTTATTGCTTTTTATTTAAGTAATGTATTTACAAAAAGACAAATATTGTACATTGAAAAACGTTCGATATTTCGCGTAGTTAACATAACGAATATTTAATATAGTTTACATAATTTTAATAATTGTTTCATAAACTTATTTAAAATCTTGTTATTCCAATGTAACTTAGAAAATATATGCATTAATATAAATGAAAACGTGTTTGATTGCAAAATTATTTAACCATTGTTATGAATGCTTCGCAGGAGTTGTGCCCTGCAAGCCATTGGCTAAGAATATACCTACATTAATGTATTAATTTTTATTTAAACCCATACATGAGTTTTATTTAAATATGAAGAACTGAAGCAGCATTAAAGATATCAAAATGAGATATCTTCTAAAGCAATTTAAAAAATATGTATTTGCTACATATTTTTTAAATTGTTTATAATATATTAATAATGTTGTAAATGAAACACTTATACTAACAATTTACAACCATGAATAAATAGTATTGCCTTGGTCACTTGAGTTCATTAAATTATTCATAAGGGTATATTCACGTAACAATACCTAATTAACTTTAATATCCATTGTATGTACTTGCAGAATTACAAAAGTGGGATAGGATTATTTTAGAATGTTCGTCGCAAATCATTAATAAAGCAATGAAACACATAAACAAATGGATTCTATTATCCCCTACCTGCCTTTTACAATAAATAATGAATAATCAAGTCTACTATTTCTTTAGTGCAAATGATAACCAATTCAAAGATAATTAGTTTCTTAGACTAAATAGTTTAATATTTTTCATACTAAGTTTTTAAGGCAGATATTACATGTAATAACACTTTGCACAATATATATCCATGGAGATATATATTTATTAAAGTACTCTGTAATGGTAAAAATTCATCAGCATATGACTCAGATTCCAATCTGCTATTAGTGATGCTAAATAGAGCAGCACAAGTAAAGGTAGGGGCAGGAGAAATATTCGAGTATTCTTCATCATTGGTAGATCTGAAAGAAATATAATTGAGGTTAAGATCTAAATGTAAGAAATATGAATAGGAATTAATGGAGCATGGATACTGTCAAAGTATTCAGTTACATGGTAATGATATTAGTAAAATTTAAGATTCTATACTTGCCACTTTTTTAGTAATAGGCCAATTAAAAATACTCACTGCTGTATCCCAGAAATGTGATGTACAAATAATATATGAAGGAAGCCAACCAAAATGTGTTTGAAACAAAGCATGAGAGTAAACCGCCATGGCTCAGAAGGCCTGAAATTGTATAGAAAAATTAGGCTCACCTCTATATACTTAAGTCTATACACCTCAGAGTACTTAATTATACTTTAACATGCTTAACTGCAGAAATTGAGTTCACATTATCAAAAAAAAATTAACTTGCAAATCATAATAATATTGAATATGGTTTAATACATACCATTGAAAAGTAATATCTGAAAGCAATGCAATAACGATAAGGGTGGAAAGAATGCATTAATATGGACATCAAATGCATAACCCCACTCTACATCAGGGGCTGAAGAGTCCATTCGTAGGTACTTGTTGCTTACAACCCTAAAAAAACAAGTAAAGATAATTTTAACTAGTTTCAACAATTATCATAGCCTCTAACAATATATTTATTATATTTAATAAAAGTCAATCTATAATATTAATGAGTTTGTGAGCAATTTCTACTGTATACTGAAATTAACCCACAGGCTATCCACTACATTATTAAATAATGAAAAGTGGTATACCTACATTTTTAGTTACAAATACAAACATATCAGTAATTACTGTAAGTAACAATCTGTTTGTAAGTAGTGGTAAACTATGAAATTCCTTTTACATTTAGAGTGGCATTATTATGTGTGTAATAGAATATTATTTCTTACCATAATACTGTTGACATAAATATCCCAGCTCCTATAAAGTCTACAAACACAACATATAGTACAAATAATGCTGTTTGTATTGTTGTAAGTCCCATAGCCAGTGCAAAACATATTGAAGATACTGAAATTTATTTATTGAAGTATTAAAAGATTGAAGATATAATGATTAATATATTTAAGTGTTACAATTTTTTTTTTAATTTTAAAATTGATATATTTTAATGGTTTCAATGTAATTCACTACAATTAATGTGTAAAAAAGTGTTGAGTACCCAGGATAGACAGAGAGTTCTCAATATAACAAAAAATACTTACAGAAAAGCCACACACTCAGTAAAACTAGAAATGCTGGATCATCTCTGGCAAATTGTGATTTAGTATCTGAAAAATAAAATAAACTATAATTAAGATAAGATCTACAAAATCAGCATCATCAAATTGGTGTATCTGATTTCTAAGTCCAACCATAAGATTGTATATTATTTTAATAATATAAAATAATTTACTTGTGTAATATTGTATTTATAGTAATACAAATATTTGGTAGCAAACCCCTAACATAATATTTATTAACTTTACATAAAAGTGATTATTTTTGAGGTTTTCATAATAAGGTGTCTTGTAAATAGACCTTAACATAATAGAAAGTTCTACTTACGTTTTCTATAATTGGAATTCCTAAATACCTTCTGTGGCGAGACAAACAAATATACCATTTGCCAGGCGGCAAAATCAAAGTCCATTTGATTGAATTTGAACAATCTTCTCAAATATATGTAGCGTTTTGCCGCCGCACTTGGTGTAGATGGTTGGTAATTAGCTGGTGCAGGCAACGGAGAAGTACTTCTAGGATAATTAGATGGCACAGGAGAAGTTGTGAATTTTACCATTTTTATAATTAGTCTAATTACACTTTGAAAACACACACAGCAAAGTCAAAAAAATATTTATTAGTTTTGTTGTTTATACAAAAAAAACGATTAGAGAAATAACGGGCATCCTTAAGTAAATAAAATCTTATTTTTAAATTCATATCAAGTTGAAAAATATTGTAGTAATAATCATTCTTGCTTGCGTCTGCGTCATTTTATTGATACAAGTTGATAAGTCACTAAAGTAAGTCAATACTCACTGTCTAAATAAAACGGCACAGCTAATCTCATTGATTTATAGTCTATATATGCATGGGTAGTAACAGAAATCATATAGAAAGTAGACCAACTAAAACAAGGACAAATATATAGGAATAGACATAAGAAGACATCCCGAAATAAAAATAAGAAAATGAAAACTAATAGAATTTCAAAAGGTACTGCTGCTGGGTTTGGTTTCTGACTGCTGTACATGTGGGACAGTTAGAAATGATTCGTTTGATGCCAGCTTTTCACTATGTACCCAGTAAAGTTTATTTATTTTATTTATTTCCAGTAAATTTTCCTATCATAACAGTTACAACTAATGCGATAGAATTCCTATATATTTCCCACACCAACTAACCTACATACAAACATAAAAAAATTAAACTTAAATTCCTAAATCTTATAACTAACAATATAGCAAGCAACTCTTGTGAACTCAGCCAGCGTACAAACAAATAGGTCCACCTCAATGGAAATTTTGTTAATGATCTGTATTGCTCGCATGAGTGGCGCTTTGCTAACCAAGTTGGAATGTGCGCGCGGTACATCCAAAACATTAGACGTAAGCCTCAGGTTTCTACTTGGTACCCGTAGACCCAGTCTCTCCATTATATCCGGATTATGCACCCGACCCGTAAGTATTTTAAATATATACACTGACACAGCTAACTCTCTTCTGAGGCGTAGCTGGTCGATACCCACCATACCCAGAACAAACAGGGTCGGGTACATAAGCGGATACAAGGGATACACTCCATACAGTCTCTTGTAGAGGTAGGGAGTGAATTTATTTTGTAGTCGCTCTAACATGAGACTGTATTTAGCCTCATATGGGGCCCACACCATTGCGTTGCACTCCAAGTGACTTCTCACTAGCGCGTTGTATAAGATTTTGATCGCACTGATGTTCTCGAAGCCACAAGCTGTTCTTAATACGAACCCTAGATTTCTGTAGGCCTTTTTGCATATCATCTCTACATGGTGCGAAAAACCAAGATTCGTATCAAAATAAACTCCCAGATCCTTGACCTCTGAGACTTTAGCCAATGTTAGCCCACTAATGGTATAATTGTACCGAGTGATTAACCGTGCCCTTGAGAAAGATACACTTTGCATTTCGCCAAATTAAACTCCAATCTATTTCTCCTACTCCAATTAACCACTCGATCAATGTCTTCCTGCAGCCAAATGCAATCATCTATACTCTCTATAGGCATGTACAGCTTGAGATCATCAACGAAGAGCAAGTACTTTGCATTCTTGATAACTTTCGGTAGGTCATTCAGCATTATCAGAAATTCCAAAGGTCCCAAATTGCTGCCTTGTGTCACGCCTGATCTCGTAAAGTAAGCCTCTGACCTACACCCAGCGTATTCCACGTATTGCGTTCGATCTTCCATAAAACTGGCCATAATGTTCAATAAGTGTGGAGTGAATCCTATATGTGCAAACTTCTGCAAAAGCACGTCATTATCGACTAGATCAAACGCTTCTTTAATGTCGAAATAGGCAGCGTCGACCTGTTTTCCACTGTCCACTACTGGGCTAATATTTGCCATATAATTTAAGAGGTTGCTAGTGGTACTCCTCATAGGCCGAAATCCGTGTTGCGCTTCTGATAGCTGGGGACTCACTTGATTAAATATGCATTTTTGAAGTGCCGCTTCCTATACTTTCGCCGGACATGACAATATAGCTATCGGCCTACGCTGTTCCACTTTATCATGGCATCCTACTTTAGGAATTGGGATCACCCGACTGCTTTTCCAACATGTGGGAAATGTTGCTGCTTTGAGACACAGGTTATAAATGTGGAGCAGTGGTTCAGCAAGTACCACGGCACAATCTCGTAAGAAATAAGGCGGTATACTATCCGGGCCAGCTGCCTTATTTGGTTAAAGTAGCTTAAGAGCCTCCTGTACATCGCTCAACTGTATGCTCCCAACACGAACTCGTGCAGCCCCGTTTGAACAACCCGCTGCGGCAACAGCTGCGCTGACTTCAAGCTTTGGCTTTTGTGTAACATAAACAGACCTAAAATACTTGGCAAATGCTCTAACACTCTCATCAGGGGGGTAACATCTCTCCGTTCTCAATAATACCCGATGGTTCTCTGTTGACTCTGTTACCATTAATAAACCTCCAGAATGACTTGGGATCTTCAATGACATTTGATTCAACAGACTTAGTATAATTTTCAAGAGCCAATGCAATTAATTTCATAACTTCAGCTCTGCACCGGCTAAACTTTTCGTAATCTCCTGGGGATTTAGTGACCTTGTATCTCTTATGCAGCGTGGCTTTATATTTAATTATTTTAATGACTTCCCTTGTATACCATTTAGGATATAAATACCTTGAGTATCCTAGGTTCCTGGATTTTTTTGGCACGCATTCTTCAAGTACAGAGTTTAACTTATAATAGAAGCAATTGAGACTCTGATTTAAATCAGACGAGTACACATCAGACCAATACACTTCTCTAACCTTAGAATAAAACGAACTAAAATCGGCTTTCTTAAAATTCCATTGAAACAAGCGCTCGTGCGTTTTTGCCGGGTCATTCTTTGGAGGAACTGACGCACCGCGTGGGCGCACACACAAGAAGCGGTGGATGCTGGGCGTCTACAGATACCAGAGGTTCATCCGCCTCACACACCCCAACACTTTGCATTCCCTTACCTTTGCTTAATACCAAGTCTAATACACGACCATTAACATTCCCTATATTATTACACTGACTGAATTCACAATAGTTACTAAAGTAATTCCAAAAATAAGTATTTACATTATTTGAGCAAGAATATAAATTAAAGTCACCAATTACTAATACATTATCATACTTGCAACAAAATTCTTCAATTGTTTTGAGGAATAAAAAGTATTCTTCATCATTTGTATTTGGAGGTATAAGGTGTTACGTAGCCCTATACCATGGAATCTGCATTTCGAAATATTATAAAGTATTACACGTCCCTGAAGTTACACGGTGTCAGCGGAATCCATACGTCGCAACTTATAAGAATTACACGTGCCTCACGTTATGCGGTGTCAGCAATATAACCTCTTCGAGTCTCTTTATTTTATATAATTGTTAGCATTCAATTTCCATACATCGGGTTGATTGGCTGTAATTTTAATTGTAATTTTTATTTTAAATAAATTAGTTTTAAACATTTGGTTTTTTTTGAAACCTTCGGCTGTGGCCTTCGTAATTGGCGCAGTCGGTAGGATTTGTTCGTAAAGTCAGTGAATCGATCACGGACCGGGCAAATTCGGAAACCTACAAGAGCCTGCAGCCAGAGGGAAATCAAGACATCGATTTATCAAAGAGTACCTAGTTGTGAGTACCATGTGGTGAGTACCTAGTTTTTATCTAGACTTGCCAATTTATCCTTTAAGTTTTTTTTTATAAACCTATACCAAGATTTTCCATCCTAGAGAATCACGGACCCCTAGGTTAGGTATTATACGTAGAAATTTAGAATTTGATATAGGTAGAAATTTAACAGGAAATATGTCGGAGCTTTTAGTTGACAACATATTCAAGGCTTTACGTTTAGTTCCTGAGTTTGATGGTAACCCTAATGTTCTTACAAGGTTCATTAATTTATGTGATCAATTAGTGGCAAAATTTATAACAGCGGAACCGGGTTATGAATTAAGTAATTTAGCACTTATTAATGGCATTCTCAATAAGGTTACTGGACCTGCTGCGCGGACTCTAAATTCAAATGGAATTTCCGAAAATTGGATCAGTATACGTAATTCTTTAATAAATAATTTTGCAGACCACCGTGATGAGACCTCTTTATATAACGATCTGTCTCTTATAAGTCAAGATTCGGGGACGCCTCAAGAGTTTTATGAGCGTTGCCAGAATCTTTTCAGCATAATAATGACCTATGTTAGCTTGCACGATTCTGTTCAAAGTACCGTTGAAGCAAAGAGAGAGTTATATAAAAAACTGACTCTTCAAGCCTATTTGGGTGGCCTTCGTGATCCACTTGGATCTCGAATTAGATGCATGCGGCCGGAGTCAATAGAGAAAGCTCTCGAGTTTGTACATGAGGAACAAAATACGTTATACATTCAACAGCGCAACCAGAGTTGTACAGATAGAAAATTATATAATAATGATAGTAATCCACCAAATATCCATAATTCACAGCGTAACTTTAATTTTATACCTAATTTTAAGCCAGGCCCCTCTAGATTTTTGAACCCGCAACCTAATAGGCCTATGCCTATGCCAGTTATGAAACCACAGTTGCCTCGTGGTCCTACTAGAACTCAGCAGATGTTTGGTGCTCCTCCACCTAATTACCGTCCTCAGAGTAATAAATTTAGATTGCCTCAACAGAGACCAATTAATAATGGTCCACAACCGATGAGTGGTGTAAGTCATTTTGTTACTAAGACCTCTCAACCTAAACCCGTTTTTACCGGGCATGATTGGTCTAAACATGGGAACCCACCACCCTCTAATTATTTTAAATTTAAAGATGTTAATTTTAACGAAGTATATAACCAAAACGACTATGACTTCTATGAACATGACTATTACTATGACCCATATTATCAGGAATATTATTATTCAGAGCCTGTTTATAACATGACATATGAACAGTATCAAGACGCTAATGACTATTCACCTCCTACTGTTGAAGAGCCACAAGAGAGTTCAACTTCAGATCAGGATTTTCAAAAATCGGTCAAGTTAGAAAAGCCAAAATAGAAATTAATTTGCATATTCAACGACAATTACCGTATATTCAAATTTACAATCCACCACTTAAGTTATTAATTGATACCGGTGCTAATCAATCTTTTATTAGCCCCGAAGCAGTAAGTAATTATTTTTCAGACATACCTTTGACATTTGATCCATTCGAGGTGACTAATGTCCATGCAACTACCAGGAATAACTATTCTATTACCTTACCTTGTTTTTGGAATTAAATAATAATGAAGATATTAAATTATTTTTATATAAATTTCATGATTATTTCGATGGTTTGATTGGCCTCGATTTACTCACTGAATGGGAGTCTAAAATTGATCTTAAGGATAAGAAATTAGTAACTAAATTTGGTTCGAATCCGATTCATATGTATAACTCTAGAAATGGTAATTTGTATGAAGATATAATACCTGCTAATAGTACTAAATTAATAAGAGTTCCTATCGATACGCTAGATGGTGATGTTTTAGTTCAAGAACAAGTTATCTGTAATTGTATCATTCATGAATGCATTACATCTGTAAAAAAAAATCGTGGTTATTTAGAAGTAGAAAATCCAACGGATAATGATATAATACTTTTCTTTGATCATGCCGCTCATGCTGAAATATTTAATGTTGAAAGCTATGATTGTCTTAAGCCTAATCGTGTTGACGATGTTATCTCTCGTCTTCGTACAGACCATCTTAATCCTGAAGAAAAAGTAAATTTAGTATCACTTTGTTCTCGTTATGCAGACGTATTTTATATTGAAGGTGAACCACTTACCTTCACGAATAAAATTAAACATCGTATTAAAACTACTGACGAGGTACCAGTTTATACGAAGAGTTATCGTTATCCATATGTACACAGACAAGAGGTTAGAGATCAAATCCGCAAGATGTTAGAGCAAGGTATAATTCGACCTTCAGACTCAGCCTGGAGCTCACCTATTTGGATTGTACCCAAAAAGGCTGATGCTTCTGGGAAACAAAAGTGGAGACTAGTAATAGATTTTAGAAAAGTAAATGAAAAAACTATAGATGATAAGTCTCCCATACCGAATATTAATGACGTTTTAGATAAGTTAGGTAACTGCCATTATTTCACTACGTTAGATTTGGCAAGTGGCTTTTACCAGGTCGAAATGGACCCTCAAGATATTCATAAGACAGCTTTTAACGTAGAACATGGGCACTTTGAATTTTTAAGAATGCCCATGGGTTTAAAGAATAGCCCTTCAACTTTTCAGGGTTATGGATAATGTTCTTAGAGACCTTCAGAATGTAATATGTCTAGTTTACCTCGACGATATAATAGTTTTTAGTGTTTCATTACAGGAACATATGGTTAATTTAGAAAAAGTTTTTAAAAGATTAAGGGAATCAAATTTTAAGATTCAAATGGATAAATCCTAATTTTTAAAGCTTGAAACTTCATATTTAGGGCATATAATTAGTAAAGATGGTATTAAGCCGAATCCTGACAGGATAGAAGCAATAAAAAAATTTCCTTTGCCTAAAACCGCCACTGAAATAAAGCGTTTCCTTGGTTTAGTCGGTTATTATAGAAAATTTATTCCTGATTTTGCTCGCATAACAAAACCTATGACGCAGTGTCTAAAAAAGGGATCTAAAATAACGTTTAACGATTCAAATTACATTAATTGCTTTGAAAAATGTAAGTTATTATTGATTAATGATCCTATCTTGCAGTATCCTGATTTTAATAAAGATTTTATTCTTACGACTGATGCATCTAATTTCGCTATTGGCGCGGTACTTTCTCAAGGAACTATAGGTAGTGACAAGCCTATAGCATATGCATCAAGGACACTTAATTCGAGTGAAATTAATTATAGTACAATAGAAAAAGAACTTTTAGCAATAGTGTGGGCTACTAAATATTTTAGACCGTATTTATTTGGCAGAAAATTTAAGATTGTCACAGATCATAGGCCACTTCAATGGGTTATGAATCTTAAAGAACCAGGTTCTAGGTTAACGCGTTGGAGACTTAAATTAAGTGAATATAATTTTACCACAGAATACAAGCAGGGCAAAATGAATACCAATGCCGATGCTTTATCTCGCGTCGAAATTCACAATGAGGACGTGAGTTCCATCATAGTAAATACATCTGAAAGACCTCCATCACAGTCTGATTCTGCCACTGAAACAGTTCATACCAGTGACGAAAACCCAATTCTTGAAGTTCCTATATCTGACGAACCGTTAAATAAATTTACGAGACAGATATGTTTTGTCCTCGTAGGTGACATTAAAAAGCGACCAACTGTGACGAAACCTTTTGAGACACATACAAAAACGACTATACAGATTACTGAGACTAATATTGACAATGACGTTATTAATGCAGTTAAGGAATATGTAAACCCCAAGATCAAGACAGGAATCTTAATCCAACCCCCATTAGCTATGTATAAAATAATCCCCATAATACTAGAAAATGTTAATATTAGAAAATGTTAAGGACTATTTACGTCAACAGGAAATTATACAAAAATACCATGAAGGAAAAACAAATCACCGTGGTATTACAGAATGTTACTTAGCATTATCTTCCAGGTATTATTGGCCTAAAATGAAGGATAGCATTTCAAAATATATTAATGAATGTAATATTTGTGGTCAAGCCAAATATGATAGGTGCCCAATTAAACAGAGGTTCTGTATAGTTCCACCCCCTTCTAAACCTTTTCAGACAGTTCATCTCGATCTTTTCACAGTTCAGTCAGAGAAATATCTTACAATAGTCGATGCGTTTTCCAAATATGCACAAGCTTATCACTTGAGAGATGGCACAGCTTTAAGCGTAGTTCAAGCTCTTCTTATATTTTGCACCCATCATGGTATGATGTTAACTGTAGTTACGGATCAAGGTACTGAATTTACTAATCAAATATTTTTAGAATTTGTTCGTCTTCACAAAATTCAGCATCATAAGGTTCTAGCTCATTCTCCGAATGACAATGGAATCGTTGAAAGATTCCACTCAACCATCCTTGAACATTTAAGAATATTAAAATTAGAGAAACCAAACGAACCGGCAATCAATCTTATGCCCTATGCCATTTTAGCCTATAATAGTTCTATTCACAGTTTCACGAAGTGTAGGCCATTAGACCTCATTACAGGACATTTTGACCCACGTGACCCTATAGACATTGACTTAACCGAACATTTATTACAACAGTATTCTCAAGACCATAGAAAACGAATGACTCAAGTATATGAAATTATCAACGAAACCTCCTTACATGACAGGACCCAATTGACTGAAAACCAAAACAAAGATAGAGAACCTGAAAATGACTATACCCCAGACCAACAAGTTTTCATACGTAATCCCATGGCACCCCGACAGAAATTAGCACCACGCTATACGCAAGACACAGTGCTCGCGGATCTTCCCATTCATATATATACAAAAAAGAAGCGTGGTCCCGTTGCAAAATCACGCCTTAAGCGAAGTTCTAAACATCTTACATTGTTACAGGATACTACTATGGTTGACGCTTTCCCTATTTGATCCTCATTTGAGACATCTTAATAATAAAATATAGTATGTTTGAGTCAGCACGTCGCAAAAAGGGTCTCATTGACGGTCTAGGTTCCGTTATCAAAAGCATTTCTGGTAACCTAGATTATACGGACGCATTAAAGTATGAACACGCGATAAATATTTTGCGCAATAATTAACATAAGTTAGAAACAGAACTTAACAGCCGTGTTAGTTTAAATAAAGAGTACGTTGCACAAAGTTCTATAATTATAAACGACATAGTCAGTAATCAAGTTAAAATCAATAATACGTTAAATTTAATATTGCAAAGTGACACTAACCGGGAAACAGACTTGATTAAGTATGCCCACATGGCACAACATCTCCTTATTTTAGGAGATAATATTGAAGACTTGTACGAAGAAATGCAGAGGTTAGAGAATACCTTATCTTTTATTCGTGCATCAGGCACTTCATATACTATTTTTAGTTTAAATAATGTTAAAGAAATGATAGGTAAACTTAGGATTTTATACTCTAGTAATGAAGTCCTTGACGTAGAATTTAGACAGTTTTATGAAATAATTAAGTTAGGATATTTTTACTCAGAGAGGCAAGTTGTTATAGTAATAAAAGTCCCAATTGTTGTATCCTATACCTATGACCTTTATAAATTATCTGTTGTCCCGAATAAAAACCATAAAGTCCTTATTCCCATCTCTCCATTTTTGGCAATTTCTGGAAAAGACTCTAGGTACATAGAGACAGAATGTCCGAAGTTGAATTCGTGGTTTCTTTGCACCTCAAAGCCAGATTATAGGAAAGATAAACATGATTGTATCTAGCAGTTGATCACCCATCAGGAACTCAATCAGTCCTGCCCCTTAACTTCAGTTGTCCTGCAAAATGAAGCTTTAGAACAACTCCATGACAAGCATTATACAATGAGTTTTCCAACCTTAACGAAAGTTAAATTATTCTGTGGACAAGAACAATATAGGACACTACAAGGCAGTTATGTAGCAACCATCCCACTTAACTGTTACCTCAAGGCACCAGGATTTACCATTACTAACGTGAATAATGGTATAAAAGGTCATATTGTGAAGATATTGGAAATACCACAACATATTGAATCCAAGTATAGTGAACAACCAATATTAAATTTGGCATCTGTAGACCTGAACACTTTCCATAGTCTTAACACGAAGATGTCTATGCAGCCTCCGGTACATTTAAACCAATATGAGGATATAAGTTTATATCATACTACAATACCTCTATATATAGTATTGGTGGTTATGATTATATTAGTTGGTATTATAACATACAGACGAATGGGAATTAAACCTGAAACAAAAGGACATCCTGGAAGAGAACAAGTTCCTGAAGACCCCAGTCTAATTAAAGTGAATCCCGGACACATTTCATCAGCTACTCTCTCAAACAAAGTTCTCGAATAGTCGCTGATTTTAAGAGGGAGGTGTTACGTAGCCCTATACCATGGAATCTGCATTTCGAAATATTATAAAGTATTACACGTCCCTGAAGTTACACGGTGTCAGCGGAATCCATATGTCGCAACTTATAAGAATTACACGTGCCTCACGTTATGCGGTGTCAGCAATATAGCCTCTTCGAGTCTCTTTATTTTATATAATTGTTAGCATTCAATTTCCATACATCGGGTTGATTAGCTGTAATTTTAATTGTAATTTTTATTTTAAATAAATTAGTTTTAAACATTTGGTTTTTTTTGAAACCTTCGGCTGTGGCCTTCATAATTAAGGTATAAACAATACATAACAGAAACATAAATCTATTTTTCAAATAGACAGTTGCACAAACTATTTCAAAGGGACGAGATTCAATTTGCAAATCAGAGGGTAAAATTATGCGACATACGCCACCATGCTTGCGCCCGTCCGCGCGATCACATCGTAATAACGTATATCTAGGAGGGACTAACTCAGCGTCAGCTATAGATTCGTTACATCCCGTTTCTGTAACTGCAAACAAATCTACAGAGATAGATGAGACACTCATATAAAATTCCTTTAACTTGGTTCTAAGACCCCTTACATTTTGATAACATATCTTAATATGTCTACTTCCATCCTTTGGGATTGTTAGATGATCTCCGAAACCACACCCAGTACCCATATTCAACATTTATCGGCCAATTATCCGGTTTTCATAATAACTCATATTCATATTCTGGTACCCCAATAATGAATGATGCGTACCTAATCCTTTTCTTTTTTATGATTAATTTTTTCGACTCTTATAGACACCTCCTTGGTATATATTACGTTCTTGACATAATTCTCCAGACACTCCAAACTTGTATCTTTGTTTAAACGCCACACATGCAGAAACCTCTTCCGCTCAGCTCCACAAATCTCCACTACATCACTTCTACCTCCTTTTTTTACTTCACAGCTGGGACCTTTTTCCCAGTTTAAAATTTCCCAACTCTTTCATTTATCTTATCACCACTGTTCTCCTTTTCAACATGGTTTTCCAATTCTTGTTCTTTATTTATTTCTGCTACATCTTCAGGTGCCCTATTTGTTTTCCAAGTGAAAGCACTATGCTTCAACTTATTGTTTTTTATTTGGCTCGGGTTCTGTTTTGCAGCATTCGCAAGTACTTATCTCACATAGTGTTCCGACAATCGGGCTCTTGTCCAAAGAACAGTTTTTAAGGGAATTTACATTTCGTTTCAATTCGCGGACCTGTAGTGTATCCACTTCTAAGGTCTTCTCCTCAATGATATTTTTACGCAATTTTTTTTTCAGACTTGTTAAATCTTTCCTGAAGTTCCTTAAATTGCTTTCCTTGCTCTTCAAAACGATTATTCATTTCCTGACGGAATTCCTGCACCTCTTTTATCAAAATACTATGGTACTTTTGGATTAGAGCTTCAATTTTTCGTTGACTTGCCTTATTTGGTGACATAGGATCCTGAATCGCCTCACTTATATACCGATCGCCTTTTGCGACCTTGCACAAACAGTCTGGACATTTCCAAACATCTTTCTCATGCTGATTGATTCATTAGAACCAATTTTTCTTTGCTAACTTTGATGCATTCAATATGAAAGCTTTTATTACATTGTACTCTGCAACACTTTAAATATAAAGAATTTACTATCTTCTTGTGGCATTTGTTGCAATCCATTATTCAAATTTTTGTTTTATTTATCAGGAAAAAAATATATATATATATTTTACCCGTCAACTGGAATTGAACTCAGATCATTAAAGACGAATCTCTTCAGTATGCATAACACTGGCGCTGCCACAACGCCCAATGTTTAAAGACTTGAATTACTTGTATATTATTCTTTTAACGTATGACGTTTGAAAATAATGATTAATGCAATGTAAACATTAACTTGCTGCAGGTTACGTACGCACTTTTTTTCACGAGTCCACATAAAAGTTCCAAGTGTCTTACATAGAATTTCTTACTTAAATGTCACTTGCACTTACACTTTTATAGTTCACTCACTTTAAGTTCTTTTGTCAAATACGAAGAATGAATTTAAAAATCAAATATTTTCATCGATATTAACATCGATGTCATAATCGAAAGCCCAACATCGATGTTTTATATTCATCGAATTTTCGAACATTCGAACACTGAACATTGATGATTTTTGCATAAATAATTGACAATGAAATAAAATACAGTAAATTGGTTCGAAATTTATTGAGAAACAGAACAAATTATTACCTATTCCGATATATAAAAAATATCGGAATATGTAATAAGTTGAACTGATCTGGGGGTCAAGTCAAGACGGCTTAACAGTAGTGTATGTAGAAAGTCGAAAACTAAACTTGTATGAAAATGATTATTAATTTTATTTCTTTGTTGATAAAGAGTAATGAGGAAGTGGGAGAGAGAAAGAGCGAGCGAGACTACGACTACGAGTAGTTACTGCTACTACTACCTGGGCGCAAATAATGAATACGTGTTCAAAATTTTAATAAACCTGTTGTCATGTTGTTGTCACAGAAGACATATTTTGTTTCCAAAGTTGCATTGGTCGGGCATCTCGTGAGTTAACATTGATGTTCGATTCAGTTTACATCGCTATTACGATATTGTTGGTACAGCAACATCGATTTTTGCTTTCAACATAATGATCATCGGACATCGGTTATTATCGAGCATCCCTACTATGAACCTTAATTTAATTTTTTACCATGGCAGCATTGTATTTTATTATTTTAAAATTTTGAAGTATTTCATTAAATACTGGAATACGACGGCAAAGGATTTCTGACCAAGTTAATTATTAAAACTTTCGTTCAATATAAAATTGTCCTAATTTTTTAAGGTATCCAATTACATATATGGTGTCGTATGTTATTATTTAACTTGCAAAATAGTAAAAATTGGTGCGATAATTTCATGTTCAAAATCAGAAGTATTCGTTTCTACTATGACTGACGATGCTATTTCTTGCTCTACTGGTTTTAAGGGGAACTATCTGTCTGAACAAGTAGTCGGATTTTATGAGAAAATGTTGGAACCAATTTGGAGAAGTGAGCGAATAAGCGTAATGCTCGGCAAAGTGATGCGGGGTACATAGGAACGGGCGCAAGCTTTATAAAATAAAGGACATAGGTGTTTATCGGGTATACACCACAAATAGTTACTCGAGTGTATTTATTAACTTTTTGACAGCGAGAGAGAATTCGTTTCATGTAATTTTCATTAGTTATTATGAGCAATTGGGCGTTCCAAGGTGAAAACTGGATTCAATTATTTTCTTAGCCGATTGATTTTTATTCTCTAAATTAATAAAATATGCATCATTTTCAGAATTTTGTTAAGTTGAGAATTAGGATTAGAGTAAGCATTAGAATTAGTATTACTATTAAGATAAGCGTTAGGGTCAGGACAAAAGAGGACAAGACCTGGAGCAAATGATCAGGTGAGTCAGGGTAGTACAGAATAAAATGTTAATCGACGCTAATGCTAAACACCTTACACTTTTTGACAGACAACAGGCGTGACCTACTTAGCCTAACTGAAATTGTAGAGGTATAACATTAGCCCATGCTTTGTGATTTGACCGTTTTATACAAAAAAAAATGTGACTGTCTCTTCAGGTGTCGAGGTAATACGGATGAAATTAGATTGTAATCAAACTGCGTCCCGACGTCTTATGATGAAATTAGCTTCAGTAAGAAAAAAACTCTCATGTAATATCACATTATTTATTATTTCTTTTTAGTACAAAAACACGGAATCCTGTAATTAGGTATGAGTTATAAACGTAATATATTTATCATATTATCAATGAAGTGAACATTATTTATTTATCAGCCATACTTAAATTATAAATAAGCATTTTACAGCAGTATCCTTAATATAAAAATACGTGAAATAAATAATTTAATAATATTAATGGAAATGTTGTATACGGCACTACTTTATATATCTATTAAACTCATATTCACATTTAGCTTCCGTTACAATACACAATTTATACCTATAGTACAATAAGTTATTAATGGTTAAAACTATATAAGTTATGTTATATTTTGCTGTAGCCAAGTGAGATAATGCGTAACACGTGTGTAGACACCCGGGTAACCGGGCTCTCCACACTTGTTTCCAAATGAAACCACACCAATTTGTGTCCACCGACCATTAGCTTGCAACATTAATGGCCCGCCAGAGTCACCCTGAAAATTTAAAATTGATAAAAATAATGTTTAGTTTAATACAATTTATAGAATAGCGTAGTGTTTAATAAAAATGGAAAAATTTAAGGGTTAAATACTGCTTCCCGGTTTTGACTTAGGAGAATGGGAACTTAACTTTTTTTTTTAATTAAATGATGCTATAATATTATTACATAAATGTTTTTTTACCTGGCACGCGTCAACACCACCTCTGGCATAACCAGCGCAAAGAAACGTGTCGGTTATCGGTTGAAAATATGCCCTATCACACTCCTCATTCCTCCAAACAGGTAATTTGGCTTCCAGCTGCTTGGAACTCTCTCCACCACCATATCGAGTGGTTCCCCACCCCACCACCGTGGCAACAGCACCATCAAACTGCTGTCTTGATAGTTCTCCATGAGGAAGACATATTGGGATAACGTATTTTGACTTTTGAACGTTTTCTGAAAGTGATCATTATATCATGTTAGGTAAAAGTTAAATCGTTGTTAAGGCAATAAGGTTGCTTTTTGACTATATTGGCTTTTGTGTACTATTTTAGTGCAATGAAACGTCTGCTTCGCGTTGAATCTACTTTATTACTAAATATTAAAAATTTCAAACATAATATGAGTGAACATATCCGCCCACCAAAGGACCTTTAATGTCCTTTCCAAAAATTACATGCAAACCCTTTTATATTTGAACTATTCTGGCATTTAACTTTCATTAATTGGGAGATTACACAAATTGGATATAGATCGCTTTACAATATTACTTCCGTTCTTAACACTATATACACGCGTTACACCATCTGACCCTGGATGTTTTTCAGTTATTCGTCCAAGGATCCATTTCCCAGGTGATAAATTTTGTTGTTTTATCAGTACGACATCACCAATTTTAAATTCTTCGACTTTTTTTAACCATTTTGGTCGTTGTTGTAGATCGGTCAAGTATTCATTTTGCCAACGACACCAAAAATCGTTTAATAGCTTTTGTGTGTATTGCCAACGGGCTAAATTTGAAATTTTGACGTCGTTTAACTTTGGATGCGGTGCAACTATTGGGGCTTCACCAATCAGAAAATGTCCAGGTGTTAGTGGATCAAGATCATCTGTTTGGCTTATATGACAGAGTGGCCGTGAGTTAAGACAGGCTTCGATTTCACATAATACAGTGGACATCTCTTCGAAGGTAAGGTTGTTATTAAGAATTCGTTTTAAATGATATTTCATTGACTTAACTCCAGCCTCCCAGAGTCCTCCGAAGTTTGGTGAGTATGCAGGAATGAAGTGCCACTGAGTGCCATCATTTGCTAAGCTGTCTACGATTTCTTGGTCAAATTGCAATTTTGCTTCTTCCCATGCTTTACGTAACTCTTTGTTTGCTCCTACAAAGGTTTTTCCTTGATCACTCCAAAGATGTGCGCACTTGCCTCTTCTTGATGTAAATCGTCTGTATGCAGCTATGAATGAATTTGTCGTCATGTCACCGACTAGTTCTAAGTGAATTGCTTTTGTAGACATACATACAAAAATCGCAGCGTAGGCCTTGTTTGTTTTATTACCTCTTCCTTTGTTCATCAAAATCTGAAATGGACCAGCGAAATCTACACCTGCATTGATAAATGGTCGAGAAGGTGTAGTACGAACGGAAGGTAAGTCACCCATTAATTGAGTTTTTACCTTTGCACTTTCCCTGGCGCAAATCAGACATCGATGGATATGCTTCTTTGTCATATCTTTTGCACGCAATACCCAATATTTGGAGCGTAAATAACAAAGCATTAGCTGAATTCCGCCATGTAATGTTGTTTTATGAGCGTCGGCGATAATAAGTGAGACAAGAGTGTTGTTGTTACCAATGATTATAGGATGCTTAGTATTTTCTTCTAAACTTGATTTTGCTAGTCTTCCGCCCACCCTGATCACTCCCTTATTATCTATAAATGGATTAAGCGTCTTCAATTTACTGCTCTTTTTAATATAGTTATTTTTCTTTAACGAATCTATTTCAGTTTCGAATTCTTCATTTTGTACTATTTTTATACATATTAGTAATGCTTCTTCTATGTCTTCTGTTGTGATCATTATATTTTTATTATCCTTTTTAAAGTTGATAAACTTTTTACAATAAGCTATGGTTCTTAATAATTCATTTAAGGTAGTAAATCTTTCAAATTTTTCCGAAAATCTTTTTTCTTCTTTAATATTTGTCAATATAAGAGCTTTAATTCTTTCCTTTTTATGTTCTAGATCTGTTGTAAATATGTTCATGTCTGTTAATATGATTTCTCCTTTTTGTAACCATGTAGGTCCTTTCCACCAAAGATTCCAGTGTTTTAAATCGGAGATGAACATACCTCTAGATGCAATGTCTGCTGGATTTTCTTGTGACTGGACATGATGCCATTGGTTTTTTCTATGATTTGTTAAAATTTCTACTACACGATTGGCCACAAATGGCTTCCAGTTTGTGGGTTCGCCAGACAACCAAGCTAAGACTATAGATGAATCTGTCCATGCGAAAACTCTTTCCATTGGTATTCTCATGGCTTGTGCTACTTGGGTCAATAGTCGGGATAAGAGTAAAGCTCCAGAAAGTTCTAATTTTGGCAACGAAATTGTCTTGAGGGGGCTACTCTAGTTCTAGCTGCAATCAACGCTGTTCTATATGAACCGTCCGTTTTCTTGACTAGGCAATAAACCACGGCGGCGTAAGCTAAAATAGAAGCATCACAATAACCATGAATTTGAATTGTATCCAAGTTGGAGCAAGAAGTACTTAACCATCGATCGATAGAAATGTTATTCACATTCATAAGATCTCGGCGAATCTTCAACCATTCTTCCTTCAGAAAAATGTTAAGATCCTCATCCCAATCAACGTTTTCCAGCCATAGCTTTTGAATTAATATTTTAGCTTGAACAATACTAGGCGCGATCCAACCTAAAGGGTCGAACAACTTTTGTATATCTGAGAGGATGTTCCGCTTCGTAATAATGTTTTCTTCATCGACTTCAGGTAGATTTAAACTGTATTCAAATCGATCATTCCCTAAATTCCATTGAACCCCTAGTGCTTTAATTATTCCATCTAACTTTAAGTCCAAATGAGCTTTAGTAGTTCTTTCATCTAGATTTAAACTTTGCATAAATTCAGCATTATTAGAAGACCATTTCTTCAACTTGAATCCTCCTCTACGTAATAATTATTTTAAATCTTTGCTTATCTGAATTGCTTTTTGAACGTCATCACTTCCAGACATGCAATCATCCACGTAAAAATCTTCATTTATTATTCTAGCTGCTTCAGGAAACTTATCCCCTTCATCAATTGCTAGTTGCTTCAGGGTTTTTACTGCAAGATACGGTGCTGAAGCTGTCCCGAACGTTACAGTAAGAAGGCGGTAGTCACGTATCTCATCGAATGGATTTTCTCTCCATACTATACGCTGGTAATCAATGTCATCTCTATGAATTTTTATCATTCTATACATCATTTGAATATCTGCAACGAAACAAACTGCATGAACACGCCATCTCATGATTAAATTTCTCAAATCTTCTTGCAAAACTGGACCCGACAGAAGCTCCTCGTTAAGTGAAATATTGTTGGAGCCTTTACAGGAAGCATCGAAAACAACTCGTGTCTTCGTAGTTTCTTTGTCCTGGCGGACAACAGCATGGTGAGGTAAGTAAACTGATTTTTTAAGTAATTCTTCTTCCGGTACTTCTTCAATATGATTTAACGTTTCATACTCATTTATTACTTTCAAATATTCGTCTTTTAGTTCTGGATTTCTTCTAAATCGTCTTTCAAGCTGCATTAATCTCTTAATTGCTATTTCTTTTGTATTCCCTTCAGACGACACTGGTGCTTCGGTTTTAAAGGGTAATCTAACTATATATCTTCCTTCATTATTCCTAGCATGAGTTTCTTCATAAAATTTTTCACATCTCAGTTCTTCTTTAGTTAAATTACGTTTTGTGTCTGTATCTATCTCCCAAATAGTTTTAATTAAATCATTAAAACTTGCATCAGTTGTGATATTCATTGCCATTATGGCTTTATGCTTTGGTTTCATGTTGATGTTTATTCCACCCATCACAATCCATCCCAGGCTGGTTTTCTGTGCGCATATTGTGCCTGATGGTCCCTTGATTAATCCTTGTTTAAGAATTGCTGTATACTCTTGCACCCCTAATAGCAAATCCAATGCTCCGGAATCCATAAAATTTGGATCTGCTAGATTCAATTTCTCAAAGTGACGCAGTTCCTGTTGCAAATATTCTAATGACGGTATGTTAAACTTTAAAGGCTGCGACATCACGTAGGCGTGTATTGGCAGCTTAAAGTTAGGTTCCCAGCGTGATAATAAATCAAAATTAACTTCTTGTTTGATGTTTACCTTCATATTATCCATACCCGTGACGACCAAATGTACAGGCTTGCGTTGCAATTTGAGTGCTTGAGCTGCCTTTTGAGTGATAAAGCATGACTGCGACCCCGAATCTATTAGCGCCCTCAGAACAGTTGTGTGCCCATAGTTTCCTTTAATAACCACAATTGCGGTTGCCAATAGATTGATACGTTCTGTAACATTATGTAAAACTGTCATTGTGGCAAGAGTCTTCTCCTCTTCCGGAGGTAATGTCATCGGTTGCTTGAGTTCTAAAGATGCCGACGCATTTGCTTTACTAGACTGATGAAGAAGAGAATGATGACGAGCCTTGCATATTCGACATAAAAGAGGTACCTTACATCTTAATGCCGAATGCCCTGGAGCCAAGCAGTTGAAGCAGAGTCTGATTTGTTGTGCATAGTGACTTCTTTCTGAAGGTGACATTTTTGAGAATGCCTTGCAGTGACATAAGCTATGATTTTCCTTACACATCATACATGTCTTCTCTATAGACATGTGAAAAACACGTTCTTTTAACGGCTTAAGACACGGTTTAATAGGTGGATTTAACAATTCTAATGTCCTGAATTTTCCTTCTAAAAACTTCTGTAAATCAATCCAGGTAAACAATTCTTCTTGATTAATGTCATATGAAAATTGTTCCCATTCTTTGTAAGTATCTGAATCCAACCTTTGAACGACTAAAAATACAATTATAGGGTCCCATGTCGATGTGGATACCTTAAGATTTTGTAAGCTATTTAAAACTTCATTTGTTGTATCTAATATTCCTTTTAATTGTGAAGCCGCTTGTGACATAATTTTCTTTTGTGAAAATAATCGTTTAAGTAATGAATTAATTATCATACGTTTATTTCCATATCTTAGTTTTAGAGTCTCCCAAGCAGATAAATAATTCGACTCCGTGATTTGGATGTGTTTTAATAAGGATGCTGCTTCACCTGTTATGCTGCATTTCAAATAATGTAGTTTTTGAACATTACATAGTGACGTGTTGTCATGTACCAGTGCAACGAAAATATCTTTGTAAGACGGCCAATCCTCATAATTACCCGATAAAGTAGGTAATTCAATGCGTGGGAGTCGAACCTGGGATTGTACGTTGTATTCGACTGCAGTGGAACCGTCCCCCTGAATACAGGATTGTTGTCCTCTTTGAATTTCAAGACCTTCTAACATATCCTTGATGTCAGACACCATACATAAATATAAATCCTCAATCAAATAATAATCCTCATTGACAAAATATGGTAAAATTGACTTTTGTTCACGCGTAATTTTTATTAAATCTAAATGTGCCATTTTATAAGTGTTCCAGTAACTTTCTATACAATCCATCCGTGTTTGTAAATAACCTTTTGTAAGTCTAGCCTTTGCACATTTTTTAATGTTTATTTGAGTCTTTTTTAATAGTTCGGTATTATTTTCAAGTACATTTAACAATTGTTCCACATTTGCCATTATTTAATCACTTTAAAGTCACTTGCACGTTCTATTTCACTGTTATTCAAAAGTTATTTGTCTTAAAATTGCACAGAATAGTTGCTAAACGAGTTCCTTATCGCATTGGAATGCGTAGTCTATTGTTCCTTCGATTGAGCTCAGTCGACACAAGATCCGGCTCGAAGGACCATATGTTAAGGCAATAAGGTTGCTTTTTGACTATATTGGCTTTTGTGTACTATTTTAGTGCAATGAAACGTCTGCTTCGCGTTGAATCTACTTTATTACTAAATATTAAAAATTTCAAACATAATATGAGTGAACAATCGTAAAAGTGAATTTTACGATTTAACTTTTACCTTTTTAATAAGTTGTTGTTTTCATGTTGCAAAGCTTAAATTGTTTGAGATAAAGGACTCGAAAATAAGAGATTTGAAGAGGTTAGTTTTACCTGCTAGCACCAATATAGCGATATCATTATAAAATCCAACTCTAGAGAATTGTTCATGGGCGCGAACAGCGGTAACGCGCAACGTGACAGGGCGGGATGGCTCGTCCTCACGTGACAAATCCACGTCTCCGAGGCGCACTGTGAATTGCCGAGGTGGAAAACTGCAATCAATAACATCAGCCATTATTTGAAGAATGACTGGCTATTTAGTGCATAATTACGTTTTCTAATTAGGTACAGAGAACAAGGTGGAGGTTATAGGGGTAAAATACGGGGATACGGAAGTTATCAGGAATCGAAGGAATAACAAGTCTTGTTAGGCGTCGCGGTCTTAGTTTAATTCCTCCAGAATTAAAATTCATTTTATGAAATATTACTCACGGTCTTTGCTTAGAGTCTCTAGTACAATGTGCAGCTGTAAGGACATGCCGTTTTCCAACCAAGGTACCTCCACACCAGAACTCTCTTCTCTTGTTTCCATGCAAGTATATTGCCGCCATCCAAGGCCAGGCACCGGGTTTTGATTCTGTACCTCCTACAATGCGACCTCCTTCATCTTCTCGCTGGCCGCATTCTAAAATATTTCATCAAAAGTATAGATTCCTGTGTTCATTACGAAAGCGAACAAGTTTATTTAATAATATATTCAATTAAGAAATCAGAGATTCCCTCTTATTGCTGCAGAATAACTAATTCCAACGATTTGCAAAAAATATTTATGTAAAGGCAGGTTTAAAAATAAATGCGAGTTAATTACAGCTACAAAATATATGTTTTTTTCGGAACACGCTATAGAGAAACATACCGTTGGCATCCACAATATTAGAATAATTTGCGATTATGGGTGGTGTAACTGTGTAAAAAGACGTAGTCGATGGAGGGCGTGATGACGTCACCGTTGGTTTTGTCACTGGCTTTGACGTTGTTATCGGTTTCGGCCGTTTTGTAGTTAGGACTAACACAGCTGATGGTTTGCTTGTTGTAACTTTCTTGGTCGTTGTCGTTACAGGACGTTGAGTTGTGGATTTGTGTGTTGTAGTGGTTCTCTGAGTTGTCACTGGTACTAAGTAAGTTGGCTTGCTGGTTGTTGCCACAACTGGTTTTTCCACTGCTGAAGTCGACGGCACTACTGCATCCCTGGGACAGCATACTCCAGGAACGAACAGCTCTTTAAAACACAAGGATTCTCTAAGATTTATAAGATTTAGTAATAGTTGTGGACAGTTGCTCAAATCCTCACATACGCCATCTTCCCCTTCAGGTGTGGTACAGGACTTAGAATCATTTTCATTGAAGTTAGCAGTAGCTATTTTAGTAATGGGTGCGTCTGGGAGTACTTTGGGAAGTGCTTTCTTTACAATAGGCGCTATTTTATCAGTAACATTTCTGCCCAATACATTTTTACTAATTGTGTACAAAGCTTGAGGTAGTTGTTGCAGATTTGGGTCTCCATCTCTCCTATCATTGTCGTTTACCATGTCTACTAGATAATGACCAACTGTATTGATTGCTCCGAGAGTTTCAGAGATTTTTGTAAAAGCTGTATCGGATAGAAGTCTTCCATCGTTTGGGTTCTGTATAGAACCTGCTGGAACCAAATCTATTGGTGATCTGCTGTCGTAGTATTGAGGTTGTTGTGGGGATATAAATTGTCTATTGTAATATGCTTGACTATATGGATTGTTCTGGAAGAAATTACTTCCTTCTGGTGATCTCTTGCGAGGCATGGAATATTGGTTCCAATGCGGATATGGGTGCTGTAGGCTCGTTTCATCCATAGTCCGTCTGAAGGAGACTGAAAATAAAATTTCAATTATGTACAAAAATATATAAAGACATCATTAATGTGCGTTTGAAAAGTATATTATATAAAATATGTTTTCGAAGATATACGAATGATGCGTACCTACCCGGGTGGAGAACAGTTTGTTGGCATTTTGTTCTCAGCGCCAGGAAGGGTATGGCTGTAAAATGGAAAAATAAATTAATATAATATTAGGTTTTTTCGAATTTACACATTATACATATGGAACTACAAGTTAGATAGATAGAAAACTGTGAAAATAACATAACAATGTAATTGTTAAAAGACCGAATATTATGAACTAAATTCTAAATGAGATTGGTGAACGTGACAGAATATAAAAACAAGTCATTAGGTAAATAGGCATTTTCCCAGACGTGAGAGGTGTGGTTTTGTCATGCACATGCTTTCACATTATTTAATTTCACAACTTAGATCCTTGATAAGATGATTGCATTGTCTTAAAGAGAATAAATCATATTTATGCGTAAATTTCATATAGCTTCAATTTCAATATGAACAAATATGACTACAGGAGCTGTACCACTATCAAACTGTAAATGTAATATAATACAGTAGTAGATTTTTTGTCTGTAAATTACAAATTCAGTTAACCAAGTCCAAGTAAGCAAGTCCAATCTTAATTACAAAATGTAAAAGGTAGCTGGTAGCTACCTTGGACAAAGGATTACTCTAGCTACTCACAGGGGGAACGCTGCCAGTATCATCGGAACCTTGCCTAAAGGGACTCCTTTTAATAGTAAATTTTAGTTTTTATATTTTAAAGTTAGTTTATGTTAAAGTAGCAATAATAATATACTCATTATTGTGTTAAAAAAACGGTATAAAAATTGTATGTCACATTTTTAAGAGTTTATTGTTATTCAAACACCTACTATTAGCTTAAAACCTATTTACATGGCTAAGTCGCAAATGGGACCTTGTCAATCAAATACAAAATTTTATTCTTTCTACTTGTGGGGTTAGTATATTATTTAAATATAAAGGAATGATTATACATTCCGTTTAACGGTTGAGAGGACGAGAAAGTGTCTATTATTTACCTATTCTTGCGTAACTTGTCTAAGTTTTTCTTGACTATTTATTTACTTATACTAGTTCTCAAAAAAACATCTTAAATCATCAAACATATTTAGGTTACTTTTCGTGAACGAAAGTATTGTTAGGTGTGCAGCAATTAAAAAAATAGCGCAATGTATGTCACCTAATGTAAGAGAACAATAATATTGAAGTGTTATATATGTTATCTCTACAGACTGTATTCATTTTACAAATGTCAAAGCAATGAGAAATAAAGTGAATAATTTAGAAAATATAAAAATGTCAACTTCGGGTACAACCAATTTTGATGTCAATAATTAGTTAATAATTGGCATTTGCACTTTCTTAAACCCTTCTTCATTCGTATATGTATAAGGATGTGAAAATGTAAATAATAATATTGTCCCTTCAATATCCTTACGGATACCGCAAACATGGGAATGGGTAAAATATGTAGATTTTTATTACGTCTGCATTCATATGCAATAAATACCGACACTAGTCAAAAGCCCTCAGTATTAGTGTACTATTACATCAATATACCTTGGGGAAATACGTCTAACAAGAAATATTTGTATGCAAACTGCGTTTCACCTACTTAAAACGTAACACATTACAGTGTAGTTGTAAGACTGTAATATAATTACTGTGAATATAATTACGTAACTTCATTCAAAAGAATTAACCTAAACATTTTATTCTATAGAAATGTTTTTTTTTTTCAAAATGAGGTTTCTCTAGATTTAGAGTTTTAGAAAATTAAGATTCGACATAATGCTTCTAAACGCCTACTAGTAAGATTATTTATCTTAAATGTAGGTATATTTTTAATTGTTAAAAATTGTGAATAGAATGCGAATATTATGCAAATAGAAGATACTAGCCCGCATGGGTTGGATTAATTAAATGGAATATGCCCTAGAATTTAAAATTAAAAAATTATACGTCAAGTTTTCGACGAATTTTTCGTTTTAACACGATATTTCCATCTTTATCATGAAAAAAAAAATGAGAGTCAGTCAGTAATATTAGTTTAGAGAGTAAAGCTCCTAATTTAATGACATTATATATATTGTTATTAAATTGCTGTCTTCAGCCCAAAATCTATAAGAATAATTTTTAATAAAAAAAATTTACAATGCTCACTAGAGTATCTTAGAGCAAATATTTTAAAATTAGTCAATCAGCCCACCATTAATATATTTATTTATTATACCACATAATTATTCTATCTTTACAGTTACTACTAATATATTAATTTTAAACTAATTAATTTATACATAGTTTTATACATATTAATTTCGTTTCACGATAAATATTTAAATAGACATGAAATTTAAACGCGTGTAAAACGCTCTTTTCTTAACGGCCTTAACCCGTTGACTCATTGACCGGCATCTAGTGAAAGTGTGTGATGTCACTCAACTAATCTACTATCTGGCTAAGTGTTATTAGATAAGCGAAATTTACAGCATTTCATTTTATATTATTACATTACGAGTAATAGTTATAAATTTCAAAAGATTCAGTAGCGGCACGTAGTGCGCGCGTTAACAATAGTCAAAATCAAAGCATTTTTGAGGTACGAGTCTCACTTATCCTTATTCCCTATAATACAAAAATGACATGTGAATTAAATTAATAAAGAATTATAAATAAATAATTTTCTTAATATTGGTATTAAATACACAATGATCAGCCATGCTTAGGAGGTGAACAAATAAAAATAAATGTAATAGTGCTTCAAAAATCAAAATCAAATAAAAGCAATAGCAATAGCAAGAGATATAATACTAAATTTCGATTTTTAGCTTCAACAAGAATCTTTAAAAAAATCCAATTTCATATATTATATTTATTTAAATTAACAATATTTTTTTAACAAATATTAACACATATATGACGTTCTCACTATTTTTCTGAGGAAGATCGCTTATATGCCCATTATGTTCTAAATTTGTTAAGTTAGTATATAATTATGTATTTATATGTATACATTAATTTATTTTAATATAACTGCTACGTGCCTGCACGATCACGTAGCGTCAAGACCACCGGCCATCTGACATATTTATATTTCTTTACTATACTATCTTGTTTTTTTTTGCAATTGATATTGTAGAGGAGACGTTCATATCCAATAAACCGTATTTAACTAGCCATAATATTACATTAAGCTTGCCAAGTAATAATTCAATTGTAATATTACGTGAAATTATGTAACAGCAGACAATGCACGCGGATGTTTCGACATTCGAGAGGCTGGATCCGGTTCAGCGGCTGCAAGATGTAAGAACTGTAACGTTAAACTATGTAAAGAAAATTTTTTCGTTTAAAGCCATGTTTTTATTTGTAAAATCGTGGTATAAAGGAAGCTTAATATAAAAACAAACTAAGGGTAGACTTTTTAGAGTTCTAGCGACCCGTTCCAGCCTTGTCACCATTATTACTTACATTATGATATACATAAAATATTATTATTTTATATCGTAATAACCAATATAAGTTAGTTTTACTGCTTGGCTGGTTTCAGCAGGCACTGATGTAGAGCAAATTTAAAAAAAAAAATTTTTCAATTATCTTAAAGCTGAATCGTCTCATTTAGTAAGTCGTTAATTAACGGTGACGAGGAGTAAAAGCCCGTGATTATTGGTATTAAACATATACCGTTTGGTGTCATTATAAATTGAAATCCCAAAAAATACCAGTACTCGTAAAACCGGCTCGAAGGTTCAACAATTCCTTTGTTAAGGGTCATCGTACTCGGCCCAAATATCTCGATCACACATGTTCAGTTTTAAGAATTTATTAATGAGCACAAATACTCATGCAATGAGGGCTGATTAATTACTAAGTATTGTGTAATTTTTTGATAATAATAATGTATATGCAAGAAAATGGTCCAACGATACTATGGTATCGAAACTTCGCATATTCTGCCACACATAATTAATAAACGTTAAGTAAGAATTTTTCAAAGTACCTAGTATATTAGATGACATTTTCAAATCATAGTCAATTCTTAAAAAAAAAATTTAAAGTACGTATCTATACTTAAAAGCGACCCTTTTGGCAATCAGGTGCGCCTACTGCCCGTTTTTTATCACTAAATCATCACATTATTAAAACATATAACCCTAATATTAAAAAAAAATGCAGTATATTAATTCGGTTTTTTTACTCTAGTAGGCGGATTCTTGAATGTCTTTGGTAAATTATTATTTATTTATTTATTCAATTACAGACATGGCTAAACTCACAATAAAAATAGACTATAATATATACAATACAATATTAATTAAAATAACATTAAACAGTATATTCTAACCCCTAATACCCTCCAAGTATACCCTCAAATCAGAGTACACTACCGCCATACGCTCACCAAATAGGTCGCTCTCCGGTGAAGAGTGGAGATTATAAACCCTGATTACCACACAAGAATTGTTTTTCATATATATATATATATTTATATTTAATAAAATTAACGTACTTCTCGTAGGGAGAAAAGAAAACGGTTGTAGATTATATTAAACACTTCATTAATCAATAAAGCAAGAAGCTATTCAAGTGATTAATTAGTACCTCTTAAAATACATTCACTTTTACGTAATAATTAGCAAATATTGAATAATTCATTCGAATGCATCTCAGTAAATTACTGACACAGAACAATTTTTATCAGTGGCTACGAGATTTATTTTGTTTTATAAAGGTCTAACGAAACACATATCTATATAGAAAAAATGCAATGTGTCAATGACAATGTGTGATAACAAATGGATATCAATGTTTGTGATGAAAATACATAAAGAAAGACGTTACTGTAACCTATTACGATATTAAAAAAATATACAAGGATTAGTGTCCAAAATATTCTTCCTCATCACGATTTTCTACTCATTTCAAAACGTTGCAGTGAAAGAAAAATATTTTATTGAAATGATCTAAGAGAAACTAAAGTGTATAATTATATTGCCATTTACGTACGAAGATTTGTACGTAAATACTTAATGATAGAAGTATGGAAAAGTGAGAAGTGTAGATTTTATTTTAATATAAAATAATTAAAAGTGACCAACTGATTGTATTAATCTGTTGCCAATCAATAAAACTATGAAGTAATAAACAAAACATTATTAATCCGGTCAGTGACTCATGCGCATGTCGTGATGCGTCCAAATGTGACATAATAGTTTATTGATGCAATTATATTTAACATGTAATATACTGACTCGTACCCTACCCTAATCCCCATTAACCGAACTTTTTACTATGGTTTGCAAAAGATGTACATAGGAAATGCGTAGTTTGCCATGAATGTAGGTAAATACGATTATTTTTAATCAAAGATAGATCTTATTTAAACCGCATTAGAAATTTAAACCGCCTAAAAACCGTAATTTATCAGTTTCATTAGCAAAAAACAAAGGCTTTCTCTAGAACTAGCGTTTTGTTTTTATTTGGCTTTAGTTTGTGTCACTTTCACTGTTTAATTACAGAAATGGTCAAATGCGTAAACCGATTTCGTAACAGAGGAAAGTTTTACATACAATTAATGGGTTAACAGCCGTTGTTCAGTATTTAGCGTAACATGAGGATCTGTATTTGAGTTACTAGAAAGTTTCCTTGGTCTTTAAGGCGCATACTAATCTTTCATCGATCAGTCTTTTTGAGACATTTTTATTTGAAAAAAAAAAAAATTCCCTTATCATATCGTAAATTACAAATTCTTCTTTTTTTTTTTAGGCTTTTATTTTTGCAATGTAAAATATTGCCATTGCAATAAATAATCATTACATACTTGACAGTGTAAAATGAAATGAATGAAAATGAATAAACTTTTCTAGTGAATTTTCGTAATATTTAATTAGTGCAATTTACTGTTCCAACAATTTCAGAATAGAACCCCTGCTGTTTGAAATTGCCATATAGGTATGGATATTAGAAAAAACATTATATAGGTAACGGTCTTTCTTGTCTTTTTGTAACGTAATGAAGATTTTTAATGATTGTTATCTTATTTTATGAGGGTCCATTACACTATACATATGCGAATATTATACTTTTCTGTTAGATTTACGTTTCATTATTTTTAGTAAGTTTTGTAAATTAAAATTTGAAGTGGTAGGACTGAAAAGAATTAGGTGGGTTGAATAGATAAAATGCGTTAGTCAGATTACATACTACACCTTTAAGAATGAGCTGGGTTGTAAATTATTATCATATTTAATTCATAGTTACTTACCAAATACAACTAGAAAAACTATGTCTGCGGTACCGCACTTCCCTATACGCATAAAGTCCGCCATAACGTCTGATCTAATGTTTACGTCACAACACTTTCACTATAACAACATCGTATAATCACTTATGAAACCGGGGGCTCTGCACTCGTTGAAGTTCAACGCACCAAAGAAAAAAAAAAAGAAAAAAGGAACGTCAAAATGAAGTGGGATGAGCGGGAAGTCAAAACGTCAGATGGAACGTTTTTTTGAATTTGAAAAAAACGTGTTTCGCGCTTACTTTCATGGCGCGTTATGCGGCGCGCGCGGCTTGCGTTGTGCTTTTACTTTCAAAGAGAAGACAGAGGGGATTACTTTGATCTTGCCAAATATACTAACAAAGGGTCGGTGATGCGTCAATGTTGCTTGAGTATCGGCATTGACCTCTTGACTGGCCTAAATATACCAGGATCATTCTAAGAATTTTAATATTCACTCAAAATATAATGGAACTTATAGACAGAAAATAATACATCATTAATGTAATGGTTCAATCATATTGTTAATGTCCCAATTCGACCGGCAAATGGATTTATTTCTCTGTCAACATATTTAATAACCTAAGTAAACGGACGCAGTACTTGATAAAGCCAGGCATATTCGGCAGCAGTATGTTGTTCCTGACTCTGAGTGTCCTAATGTCTTATCTCGAAACTGGCAGCTGACTTTCATCATCGAAATTTATTCAATAACCGACCTAATAACGTTGTGTAAAAAATATAGGTCTTTGTTGGCAACCTGCATCTAAGATACAATTTATTTATAACCACAATAATTTTGTACTAATTGAACGTTTAGTATAGCTATCTTAAAAGGTATCTTTAATTTTCACTTTAGTAATTATTCAGTCATAAATAAATTTTGTAATTTATATATCTTGTTTTGTATGGACATAGGTGGTAAAAATTCAAAATTTCTTTTGAACCTTCAAAATCTATAACTTTCTTAAAGATGTCGCAATAACACCTTGGAAGCCAAAGGAAAAGTCATATTATTAATCATAAATGGAGTTATTATTGTCCGTAAAACCCGACTTCGCAACGTATACGCTCCATTTGTGGAATTGTTACAAAACTCTTTTATAAGGTCCGGCCGATGACGGCATACATTTCTAATTTCTTATTTATTATACCTAAAGAAGCTAGCTAACTGATTTACGAAATATGCAGCTTTGAAACACGGAAAAACCAATCCTTATATCTTAAACGGAGAGTTAAGTAACTTTATTTAAATATTTCATATGTAATCGTAGTTGTACGAACTTTGTAACTAATAAAAAGTTTGTGTGACACAAAACAAACGAGCAGGCGACACTTAAAGTTAAGTTTACCGGCGCCCATAGACTTCAACACCACGAGGTTTGCAACTGCGTTGCCGTATTATCTTTGTTTTAACGAATGGCTCTAATTTATCCTATGCACAGTTATCAATATTAAATAGATGTGCTTGAATATAGTACAGAAATAATCATTAATTTAAAAGTATTGTTAGTGGCACAAACCCTCGCTGTCTGCATGACTGCTGTTCACCTCCATCCCCTGGACGTCGAGGTATATGTAACGACTACGACTTAGGGATCTTCAAGAGCAAATTTATTTTTAAAACATTTTAAAGAAATAGTTCTCACAAGTCTTCAGTGTGCGTACCCATGGGCACTGCTAAAAATGTATTCGAAGCGTCCAGATGAATCATGCACAACTCCCGATTAAATCCGCTAAAGAATAACTAAACTTAAATTATAATAGCTAAAATAAATTATTAAACGGAGTCCCATATAACAGGATAGTCCCATAGACAGGGTTTCGAAGATACTGGCAGCGTTGCCCCTTTAAATAGCTAGACTAAATTATTTGTCCGAGGTAGCTGCCACTTCTTCCGTCTCCTGCGATGTCGACTAATCTTTTCTTCACAAGATAATGTCTTCCATTTAGTGTATATGTATAGATGAAGTTTTTCGGTCTCTGACTAAATAATTTATGTCAAACCTAGGTTAACTAAACTTGGTCCGGTAAACTTCAAAACTTAATTCAACGAAATCGAAGTTGTACCAAAAATTTAAGTATTGGAATGTTATAGATTGTTTTAGGTGTAATATTTTTTAATTTTAATGTTTAAAAAAAATATACTTTATATCATAGTAAGGCATTACGACTTTTGAAATTGTACAATGTGTTACATTCACATAATTTTGAATAGAATTCTTTTTTGCAATGATATTTCAAAAGCAAGCAAGATTTCCAAATATTTATATTCAGGTGGCGACTGACATTGAATATTCGCTCGATGTGAGCACGTTACAAGTGGAATATTCGGCATGTCAGAACATCGAGCCGAGCAGATACGATATGCTTGATATACTACCACCTCTACGTCCGCCATTTTGACTGCAACTGTGGATGGGATGGAGCACATTAGAATCGCGAGTATTAAGGTGTAGTGAGCATTGTTGCGAGCATACTCACACCGAACCAATATTCATGCGAATATTCACATCGAGCTAAAATTCGATGTCAGTCGCCACCTTTAGAAATAGCTCGTTGTATAAACACGTCACAAGTAATAGTCGACATTTAACCAAATCTATAATTCGCTTCTAGGACCCACTAGTCGAAGCCCTGATAGATTATTTTACTTAAGACATTTAACGACAATTGAATAGTTAGAAACCAGGTTTGAGCAAAAAATTTTGCACGAAACCTTTGGTCAAACCTAGGACAAACCAATCATGCGAGAAGGCTATAACATATACATTTCGCATGTTTGGTAGGGTATATATTATGATATATATGACCCAATTGGCAACAATGGGCCATATAATAAAAATGCCGGCAGTACTTCAATACAGATTCTCACAAAGGAGAGGACGAAAGGCTCACGAACGAATCTTATAACTTCCTGTATAGAGCCTTATATCATGTGGAATTTGGGTCAGTTGCAGAATATTGAAAATATTTTGTGCAGGAATTTTTATTCAAATCTCACGACTTGGAGGTGAAAATATCAAGAATTATAAAATACTGATGCTACTGTGATGTCATGCAATTTATTGGGCCTGTAGCTTAAGGCATAAGTCTCAGTCACAGTCTGGTATATCACACCTAAACGACTGGATCCTTAAGTATGAAATTTTGCATAGATACTCAGACTCAGAAAAGAACTCGTACTTATATTAATTTTTTCTCATTAAAACTCAAATAAATGTGTTAGATAATTACTTACATAATAAATCTCTTATTAATGACTAACATAACAGGGTAGGTACTATGTAATATGAGTCGGGTTGTAGTGCGTGATCCCAAAGTGATCAGCACTTCGGATGTCAAAAGAACTATAAATATATATACAAGGAGCATTGATTTTAGTGTCTGTCTGCATTGGAAGTTACAGAGTACCGACGCAGAACAAGACAACAGACAAAAATTTTGTAGTTATAGTACCACCCCCGAAATCATGTCGTTTAGTTTTATTTGACTTTCAATCTAAAACATAGTTAGTAAAAAACACTATGCTTATATTTAAAAAAAATATTTCGTAAAATATAAAGTAAAAAGCACTAGTTAAATAAGTCAATTACGCCGTAGTGCAGAGTACATCAAAGCAGCACTCACTGTAAGAGGGATTATAATTAAGTTACCCTCCGTATGAAATGAGAGGGCATACAAGCTTTATAGGCCTACATTTCAGGGACAAAGTTGCAATAAGATAAATAAAATCTCTTACTTTCAATTACAATTATGTCTGTGTTTGAAATAGGAATGCGATTTAAATTTTGTAATTAAAATTAAGTTGAACTCTTTTTTTCATAGAAAGTATTATGCTTTGTTTATTATTATTTTTGTTTGATTCATCAGTTAATTTATTTTTACTTAAGTGTTATAATATTATTGTAATGAATATCGAGGCTTTGTTAGACGGAGAAATTGTGACCAATTCTTGTTCAACACATACTTTTTTTTAAACAAGTATATAAAAATAATGTATTTGATTTAATTGCAATCTTTTCATTAAAGTGCACTCGGAAAAAGCCTCTGACTCTTTGTGAGTAGAATAAAGTCAACAATCACATTTTAAGTAACTTTTGCTCTATAAATTATACAGGAGAAATTTTCTTAGGCGCATATAGATTCTTAATAAATAACTTTTCAATGACTATGGTTTATTACTGTATTGTGTCGATAGCTCATCATAAATGCTTTTTTAATTAGTAAGAAGTGAAGTAAGTAAGTAGGGTAAGATTGCACTTAAAAATAACTTACAAGGAAGTGCATTACATTTCTATCAAGTTACATTAAAACCGCGATGTCTCTAACGATTGAAACTGGGGCGCTTATGGCTTCTGATAGTGGTTTAAAATTAGAACTTTTCGCGATTTTTATCTAAGACGCAATATTTTTTTAATAATCTGTGCGTCTATTATCTCTTGAATGTCATAGATACAGCAGTTTCCTTTTGGTAATCACGTTATAGACGTCACTATTGAAAGCGTCAAAGAAGAAATAAAAATAAATTTAATCAACAGAGCCTTCTTTACCACTTGGCCGCGCAGTATTTTGACACCATGGAAAGCGCCTCAAAAAGACTAAGCTTTTGGGGCTAATATGTTAGCCCCAAAAGCTTAATGCTACAACGATGTAGCAACTATGTTCGTTGGGTAACACTTGAAAATGTTTAGAACTGGCCAGTTAGAATCATCGCTTATGAAAACTTTATATGAATTTCAATTTTAGAACTCTTTGGTAACCTAATGTAGTATATTGCATTCATTTGTCATTTGTTTTGTGAATTAGTGGCAAATCTAAAACTCTTTTTACACGTTAAAATGAACCTAATGTGAGATTTTTTTTTAAATTAAAGAAAACACTGCTATATCGTGAAAGTTAGTAGCTTGTGGCAAGAAAAGGCAATTTCAGAAAGCTTCGACTTGTGTCAAACTTGTCACAAGCGCGTGCCTTCGTTTGTAGCGTACCCATGCGGTACTGTAACCATAATTTTAAACTAGTCGTGCTTTAATCCGTGGTCTTCACCTTAGTTATCGCGGAAATAGAAAATTTATTTGCACAGCTAAGGGTTGATGGAGGGATTAAGGACGTCAGGGTTGATGCCGCATAGGCTATGCTAGTACTGTTAACAAACTAACGCAGAATTTTTATATAGTTTGCATTATAAATATTTTTTGCATTATTGTACATACATTAGCTAAATGTCAACAATAATTAAATCTATGTGATTGGAGGAACTAGAATTCTTATATTTTGCAGTCATGTGTTTTTTATAGCATTTATTTTTATTTTTTAATAGCATTTATTTTTATTTATTTTATTAGAAAAAAAAAAAGGTTTGTTTGTTTTTTACTGTTCCACTCCTAAATCTTAAAACTGATTTTGGGTTTGGATAGCTGTCGCTATCGCAAAATTACATGTCACATGTTGATTTCCGTTAAAAAAATTAAGACGTGTAAAGTGTCGAGCTGTTAACTTAAGTTTTACATATTAAATATTAAGTATTTACCATTAAATTAAAACGTTAATGATAACCGATAATACTGTATATCAGATAAATTAGATTGAAAGTATAAAGAGCATTTAATAGAAGATTAAATTATTCCACACATATACACATACTCCGCTAGCTGGACTACCTAAAAAGTGTCTTGGCCTCCGGATCGAGAAACACCTACCGCTCCATTTACGAATTTGTGTGCAAATAACATGGGCTGACGCTTTGACATTTGACTATTTTCATACAAATTCGCGCGAACGATTCGGCAAAATCAGGCGTAATACACGCCTGTCGAAAAGTGAATTTGCCTCAAACCACTGGACCACTACCCGCCGAATATATTTTTTTTCTATTATAATATTTTAAATGGTATAATATATTTTAAAAATTAATATTTTGACAAGCTTTATAATTAAATATTTTAAATGATATTTATCTTAGAAATATTTAAAAAGCTTGCTAATTAATGGCTCCAGTTGATTTCGGGTATTTATACATTAAAGGTTAGATGGATTTATTTTGAATATGTAATCAGTCAGATACTACTATACATAGTTATTAGTGATTAAAGTCTATTATTTTAATAGGCAATGTCTAGTAAATATTTTATTAACAAGCAATCAAGCATAAAACACACGCCTTAAAAAACAAATCATGTCTTATAATAAACAATACGTATTAAAATCTTGATTCTAATCAAACCGTTTCTAATAAAATTACCGTAAATTTATTACCAAATAAAATATTTTAATAATAAATTTAAATATGGAATGCAATATTTGAACGAGTAAAGCCTTTAATAAGTGACACAAAGTGAGTTTGTAGAGTGCTTGAAGATATCACTTGCGAAGTGCCAGCCTATTGGTTGGTTATTTAAATGTATTTTTTCTCTATCTTATATCTAATACCGAAAAGAAAACCGACGAAGAGGTCCTGGGTATGGTCGGAGAAAAACGTCATCTGCTGAGTACCATTGAAAAGCGGAGAGGGAAGATGATTGGACACCTGGTGCGACACGACAACTTCTTTAGGACCATCTTGGAGGGGAAGATAGAAGACGGGAGAGGACAAGGAAGACCAAGATTGGCTTACATAGATCAGATTAAGGAAAAACCTGAGGACGTGTCGTACCAGGAGTTCAAGACACTGACGCAGAACCGCACTAGGTGGCGATAAATCGTCAGATAAGAGCCCGGATCTTAAATATGATGATAATGATGATATATGTATCTAATACAATCAAATATAGAGTGCCGGTGGTCTTATGTGTAATAAAAACGCATGTCACAAATGGCATAGTTAATATTATAATTAACAAGTCGTTGTGAAATTTGACTAATTTTAGAACAAAAATAATTTTAACTTTTCCTATTAGAACTTGTGGTTTTCTACTTTACTTAATTCTTTTTATAAACCGTAAAAGTTCATCGTTTTCAGTAGCATAAATTAAAAGAAAACTGTTAGAAAATAAATAATTTACAGAATAATTTTAATTAAGCTGTTTAAGTAATAAACGATTTGTTTAACGATGTAATAAACATTTAAAGATGTATAATACACAGGCGAACCACAAAATGTTATTTTTTAAATCGTGATCCTCGTTAATGGAGATCTTTCTAAACAGTTATTTAACGAATTAATACTTCAGACACACAGCTTATATTGTAATATAATATAAAAAAATATTAATAGATCAATCTACAGATATGTTTATGGTAAAGCACTCAAAATAACAAATAATCGAATTCATTGTTTTGACAGAGCCGTCTAGACTAAACATTTAATATTTAAAGTTCTTTGTCCCTTCGTATTGCCAGGGCAGTTATTTCTAGGCAAATAGAGTTGAAGACCTTGTCGCGGTTTCTTACTTATTTAATAGTCATTATGTTAACTAGCGCTGGAGGCAGAGCCTATAGTTTTTAAATAAATTATTTTAAAAGTTCCAGACGACCAGTCACTTTGCGTGCAGTTTGGTCATTTGGCGATGGGTAGAGATGTGGGGTCTCCCTGCATATTCTACCGCATTTACCATGGAGAGTGTTAAGAGAAACGGTTTAGAATACCTCCAGCTGAGTATCATCATCGGACGTAAAGGCAGAATACACCTTGGCCACCGTCGTTTCACAACTGAGCGTTATTTGAGGCAGTTTTTTTATGTAGAACTCACTCTCGTTCACTCAAGTTTTTCTAAACCAATTCGGCTTAGAGTCCTTAAATAAAGGACGTAAGTAAGCAACGCATTGGTGAGTTCTCTGGTATTGAGAGTGCCCATGCGCAGCGTTATCACTAACGAGTATCAAGTGAGGTCACATTCTAAAAAGAAGAAAAGACAATCAAGCAACTCAAATAGTATTGCTTATAACAGTTAGTCTGTAATTTTTCCGACATGGCAGCCTTATTTTACTGTCGCACGTTGTATAATTGGTGAAAACGTTAGTATACTTCATAATAAAGAATAGGACAAATGACTCGTCTCATTTGAGGCTACAAAAATATTCATAACATTCTAGGCCACGTTAGCTAAGAATGACTTGAGCAAGGTTTTGCGAAGGCTATGTCAATTCATGTACGAGGTCACGGGGCACAACTAGTGTAGAGAGCTTGCTAAAATAGATTAATAGGGATGTTTTATGAAAAATATACATAAATAATTGCTATTAGTGTGCACTTATTTTTATAAATCCAGATTACTTTTTCAGTGCATTTGGTTTATATAATTTCGAAGTACTTAAGAAGAATGGTTCTAGCTTTAAATTTAGAGAATAAACTCTTTATTAAGTATATTTAAAATCATATGTTGTACATATATATATGCGTATGCCATATTGCTACGGTTTTCTCGTAGCGTAGCACGCACTACCAAAATTAAAATGGAATTTAATTCGTACGGAATTCTGTTTTTGACTCAATAGAAGTTTCATGGAGAACCATACTAAAAACAAGGACAGTAAAGCTTAAATCAGAATTGAGTCTTAGCGCTAAAATCGGCATCCCGTACCTCAAAAACGTATTATTTTCACATAGGATGGTAAGAAGTTTCATGATTAAAAATTGAGACAACGCTGTATGATAAATATCTCAGATAGGTACTAATTTTACATTCAAAGTGATAGGAGTTATTATATCTGTGAATTTATTGTAAATACCATTATTCACATCTTGTTTACTGATAATAATGAATCATATATGTAATGAGTTTTTTTAATGTTCAGTATTGTTAGATGATATTGCAGATACGAATGCACAATTGGTAATTCTCTACCATTTTGAAAGTTATAGTTGACCTTTCGAAAACAGGAATCGAACTTAATGTTTCAAACTACATGACCTTTGTAAACATCAAAATCACGACTCAGGTGGGTAGTTTTCATTAACGAAACAAACATGGCGGAAGCTGTATTTATTAAATAGACGTCGATCAATATGAGGGGGTGCGACAGACGGGAGCAAATTTAATCTGAAACCCGCCGTGGGGCAAGGGGAGATGTGGTCAGTTAAGGCTTAGTCACACTAGATTCGTGATATAATTCGAATTACACTAGAACATTGGATTTTTGGTGCCCACATTAAACTCATGTGTCTTTTCTTTTACGACCAAAACCAAAACATCTACCGAATTGAATCTGTATGGCTTTTAAATTTCGTAGCAACGAAATTTCCAAGAACCATAAATGCAAAGAACTAAAACATTTTTAATTATACTATTTCGGTTTAGACAATTATGATTGTTATTATAATGGCGAAATTATAGGGCCAACATAAAAATATTAGCATAATTTTTAATACTGGGTTGGGTTGTGCTTTCCATTATGACTTTTGTTTTACACTATGGGTGTGTTCGGCAAAGGTAACATAACATCTATGTATGCATATGTATTCCGTCTGGCTGTTGCTATACGAATTAAGTTATTAGTTTATGAATATGGGTGTAATACGAAAATTGAGCAGTGACTAAGAGTTTGCCGTAAACTATTGGAGAAATCTAAGCCTACCTATGAAGCTTATTTTATTAATAACGTCAAATAAATTCGTTAGGCAGTTGTAATAGCCAGATGTAAAGGCTTATTTGAATATTAAATTAATGTTGTACGACTTATACAGATGCAGTACTCTAGTACTAAATTTGGGATGAGTTTGATGGCCATGAAGCTTTCAAATCTTAAGATGGATCAAAAGAAACCGGTGTTTTTAAATAACCCTATTAGAGATCTAGAAATTCGGAGGCCTTCAAAAATACGTTTATCATAATTGTTATAATTTAAATGTTTTGTTTACTGACCATGCGGTAACAACAGGAACAAGCAGGTAATATGATAATATTTCGAGCAGGTACCTATTTGACAGATGACATTTATAAAATCATTACTTAAAATCATAGTAGAAGTAGTATAACGACGATTTCTAAATTTAAAGAAGGCGCTTAAGCTCTTTATTATTGGAACGAGGCACCTACGTCATAACTCAGAGGTGCTAACGACTACATTGTGTGACACATTCTTCGTTTTTAATACATTGATTCGCATCGAATATTATTTTGATTTTGTAATTGGTGTTCATATACTAAAAACTTTATTACTTTATTAAATTATATCAACTTAACGAACTAAATAATATCTTTTCGACTATAAATATATTTGCTATCCTTTTCCATTATCATTTTTGTACTACATTTCTTCTGCATCATTTGCGTGAGGCAATGTAAGTCAAGCAAACCTTTTTCATCTTGAAATTCATGCGATCTCGCCAGACAGGAGTCTGCGCGTTTGCTCAATCGATACAGCCTCCGATCCAGTCTACCCGCGGCCGTAGAAGCCTTCACGCGCCATTTTTTACACTTTATTATATGGAACTGTTTTTTTAACAACTTTATTAGAGGTTTTTACGTAATAAATACTCCGGAAATATATCTGGAGATGGCACACTGCTGAGGGTATGTTCTATGTTATATTCTTTTATATATCAATTTTCTGTCTTAATTTTAAGTTAGTTAAGCCTCTAATGGTTAAGAAAGGAAAGAATATACATTCCTTTATGTAAGAAGCAAGATTAACGTAAAATTATTATTTTTGTTTTTTTTTTTAAATAAGTGTATTACTTTAATTGTATATATATAACGTTCTATGTTATAAAAATCACAAACAAAAGTAGTGATTTTATACAAAAAGTTTATATACGTTCGTTGATTATTGCGGCATTTATAATTAGTCTAAAAATAACGTGTTTTCATGGATGGATTATTTTAAGCGCCATCTAGTGAGATAAATGTTAGGTTGGCCTCGCCCATTGAAAGTGCAATGTACGCAAGTGCAAGGAGATGCAGTTTTTTGTGAAAAATTATGAAAGAGGATATCAATTGGAAATAAGTTTTAACACTTTTAATAAAAGGATAACATAGTTTCATTTACTCGAGTATTTAAAACAAGTCTTAAAATGTAAAAATTTCTAGGTGTACTTTTCTATTATATGTGCATGATTTAAATATTTTAGTACTAAAAAACTAAAATTGAAACATCAAATTCTTCTCTTTGTAGTTAACAAATGATTTTCAAGGCGTCGCAGTGGCCCGATCAGTGAGGATTATCAGAAATAACAATGAATTTAGTAGCATCTAAGCTATATAAGTACTAATCTGACACATTAGTAATTCAAACACCAAACAGTGCATTATAGATTTAAAATTTCTTCATCGCTTAATTAGTTTATAGAATAAGCTTAACCTACGATTTTCGATGGGTGACAAAGTCACGAAAATTAGTGAAAATACTTACGTGGCTGCATTTGGAATAAATTTTATAAGCTGGGCGTTAAAAACTTTTAATTACAAGTTTTCTAAGCACTCTCATAACAACAGAGACAGAAGTTAGTCTAGGAAAGCTTTCTGACAAAGAATTTTAATCTTTTTCCTTCCCTTTTATATTTATTGTACCTTATAAACTTAGGGAGCTTTAACATAAGATTTAATTTAATTCCGAGCGGGGTGTAGTGCGCAGGTTTTCTGTAATTCCCCGGAATAGACTCCAGATTTATTTTATAATCTGGTGTCTTTGTGCATCCTCTGACCGAAAGCCCCTCCCTTTTACGGGGCGTGTCCTGTAAATTACCCCCTCTTTTGACACGCCCAGTTAGCCATTCTTGCACTCCACAGGTAGTATTGATTATCAATAAAATCCCAGACTATACTAGACCCAGGCTACGGTAAATTCTTATCACGTTTTCACTATTTACAACTTTAGAAGCATTATTCGAATGTTTCATGGATTTGAATTGATAATAAATTGTCAAGAGACTACAGACATGTTACTTTGAACATAATATATTCAGTATACTTGTCAATAGTTACAAAGCGGCACAAAAACCTTTATGACATTGGTGTGACATATATTATGTTTTGCTTATTGTCAATTACCAAAAAAAAAAAAATTGAATACCAGTTATTATAATATAATTTTAATTAACAAACTGTCATTTACATTTCATTCATGAACAAATACAGAATTTCAGCCCAATTATACTTGTTAAACATTATTTTTAGCGGCAGTTCGTTACGGGCGTAAACAAGGCTTTGTACAGCATGCATTGTGCTACTACTTGACCGGAATACAGCTTTTGTTCTAAAGTTTAGTCTATGCCGGTATTTGGATTATAGATTGATATTCAAGTGTTACAATGATTACATTTCACTTTTTTTTATAAAATTTATGTAGTTCACATTTTATGTTTCAGATATTTCTAAAGATTTTATCGAATTGTTTAATGGATTTTACTCTTCCTTTAGGTTTTTATAGTTTAATTTTCTATGTCGTTTTTTTTTGTTTGCTTGTGACATTAAATTTTGCTTTTTATTTTTCTTGTATCAGTGTGCTGAGTGTTGGCATCTTTTTATAAATAAATGAATAAAGATTATATAAGAAAATCTTTTTATTTTATTTTTATAGTGCGTTGCTTTTGTTTTCGAAGGGGTATGAGTATCGAAAGGGCGGACTATAACGTTCCGCTTATGCGTCCGCCTCTTGACCGGGATGGAGTTATTGTTCTGACGAGAACTGAAATATTCCAGTGGGAAATTAGCTTGCTCTGCAGTTATTGAAGTATCTAGCAAAGCAAAATATCTATTTGGTGCTTTTCCTACGTTGAAATAATAGACAATTCGACTACTACGACATTTGAGTTAACACACATAATCTTACTCAGATTAAAAATAGATTACTGATAAAGATATTTTTTTCACTTCGATACTAAATATAATATTTACCTATTACATATTTACATTAAGAGCGACGTTAGTGTAGTGTTTAAGAGAGCGTTTTTAACCCTGTGGTTGTGGGTTCGATATTCATCTTTGTAACAATTTTTAATTCTTGTTTGTCCGCAATTAACACATACAGTGAAACTTCGAAAGGAAATCCACGAGGAATCCACTTTCATACCCCGATGAAACAGACTCATAATTGAAATAATCATAATTCTCTAAACTCTTTTTTAATTATAACATATTTAAAAATATATTTCCTGAGATAGGTAAAAACGTTTAAGGTATTGATATCACATGATAAATTTTACATATTATAACACTTAACAGAATATATTACTGATCTTAGCATGAAAAATGTAAATGTGTTATTTATCACCAAAGCAATGAATATCTAGTACGTGTGACATTAATTCCATTAGAATTTCTAGAACCATTTTAAAAGCATTTCCCGCGTAAAAGGTTCTGTCAAAGTGACATTTCGTTCCGATAAAAGGTCATCGCGCAAGCGACGGAATGCGCATATGCAGTTTTATGTGTTGGCTGTGGCTCTCAGTACTCAGAAGTCGAGGTACTTACTTCTCAGTTCTATTTCGGCTGTCGGCAGTAGCAGACTGCTGTCTGAAATAAATAATAATTACGATATAATAAATTACCAGTGCCTGGTTGAATTAAAGCATTTATTTTGGTTGACATTCAGTACTGTGGGCGAATTTTGTGTTCTCATTATATTACATAAATTGTGCAGCGTTAGTGAAATTGTTTTCTAAGTTTTGACAGGAATTTAAAAGGTTTGGATTTCTAAACTTTTATGTTTATACATAAAATACAATACTTTGAAGTTCAGATTTCTGTTGTCGGAAATTGATATATGAAGATAATATTTTTGCGACTAGGCTGGATTTTAAAAAGAAGATTTAGTTAACAACAATATTGGCGTATATCCAAATGACAAACAGTCACACGAGAAGAGTTAATTTTATAGAAGGCTCGCTTTACCGGTTTACACCTGTCCAATGTTAAGTTCCATTATAACTTCGTTTCTGCATTATCATTCACTTTTTGATTTGTCAATGGTATTTGGTATTTTTAATTATTTTTATTTACTTTTTAAATTACACTTAAAATATTTTTTTTAAATAAAATTCAATAAAATTTTACGAACAAGAATCATAGTATGCATATATGGTATAATTAACTTTTACGTAGCCTGATCGTAGCAAGTTTCTCGCAGCCTCTACGAACTTCGCTCAAGATCTCTCTGGCTGTCTGACAGTTTATTACATTACATCTTATAATAAATGTTTTACGAACAACACCAAATTGGAAATGATTGATTTAAGTGAAAGATATGTATTAAGTGACATGTACTTTACTCCAAGACCTAATTAATAAAACACGTATAATATACTTGTCAAAGCGTGCTTGGTATAAAGTGCTCACGTAGAACACAGGCTAGCAATTAGCCACTCAAGAGCCAATTTAACTTCTTTGCATAATTGCTTGTTAAGTACGTTGTTAACTTAATTGACAGGATTACTTTTAACATTTTAACTAAAACAAAAGAGGGTTTAATGTAGTTGTCATGTCTGTGTTACGCGTATAACTGTTTGGGTTTAAATATTATCGTGCTGGCTAATTATTTTATGGATATAAGGCGCAATGTATTTATTTTTAATTAAAAACTTCCCGGTTCTATTTATGAATACAAATTTAGGATGCACATACTTATCCACAGGCAATGTGACGCTACAATTATGGCTATATATAATGTAATATAACGATAAGAAAATTGTTTCATCGCTGTGGTTTGATGTTATGCTCTGTGAGAAAATATCTGAGAAAGAGCAATGGAGTCACCTAGACAAGTCACATATTTTCTGAATTAGCGCTGCACCACTATTAACTGAGACTTTGCTCTATTAGGTTTAGATTTCTATGTTAGACAGTTTCTTTAATTAATGCTATAAATTATTTGATCATACAATTTTATGAAATAAATATGTACAATTAAATGTTGTTTCAGGGAGAGGATGGACTACTCTCGGCCAATATGTGCCCTCCTTGCTCTAGTAGTTTTCTACTTATCACACCTCGCACAGTAAGTAACATTTTCAGAAGTCGCATTTCCTAAATTAATTGCGCAAAATCCAACTTCTCCTTAAAAAGTTAGATTAACTATCACCATACAAAATGTTATTTAGCATATTTTCACCATATAATTTAATGTAAATTTCTTCGTAAATGGACAAAATGTATTGTTTTTATTTTCCCCACTCATTATGTTACTATAAACTCATTTTTGCAAATATGCATACAATAAATTAAATTAATTCAACACATGGTTATTATTTCACTGCATTTAAATTGACTACTGAAAATACGCTTACAGACATAGAATTGTGTTCACCGCGAGATATTTAGGCTTCAGGTCATGAGTTATTAAGAATAATTATCGGACTAAACATGTCTATTGATCAGAGATAATCATAGCAGTAGATAGTAAAAGTTAAATAATAATAAACAATATAAAAATTCAGCTTATTTAGCACAAAATAGTATCCTAAATTAATTACAGAAATAATGGATATTTTAATAAAATTCCAAAGTATCCATTATATTATTTACGTTTAATGTAAATGCTATTAAATTAATGTCTAATAATTTATAATCATCCGTATTTTATTTAGTAGACAGGAATGTCACAACATTTGCCAAATAATTAATTTGTGTGCGCATCATTATGAAAGTAATATTAGTGATAGTATTTGTGATCACAGACTTAATATTAAAGGAATTTATTATCAATAAAACACAATACTTAAACTGTGACATAGCACAGATAATGATAATCCCGATAAAAACCTTATTTTTAATATGAAATTTAGTATCAATTTAAGATTTAAAATAAATAAAGATTGAATATATCGACGAATTCAAAATCAATGATTTATGATAATCAACTTTTATTTAATTGAAATCACTTTAAATATAATTTATTTTTAAAATTTATAAAATATGTAATGATAGGGAAATGCGACTAACCCAGTTAGTTAACGTAAAGAAAACCTCAAAGAATCGATATTGCTTCAGACTAGCTTTTATCATACAAATAGAAAATCTATGAATAGCAAAGAATGTCGAAATTGAGTACACAACTGCCAACACCGTACAATATCTTAACACTTACACATGTCAGAGTCACATGTAACATGTTATTTTACATTTTTTCAAGTATTTTTATATAGCAGATAGAAGTCATTGTTATACAGTCTTAATTAATTAATGACACTTCACTCTAAGACTCGATATACAAATTTCGTAAATTTTAAGGCTCAATGGTTTTGTGTAATTAAATACTTAATGCCAGATGCACGAATGCGAAGATAAACTTCAGGGAGAAAGAGAAACAAATTCTGGACCAGATTCTAGGTCCAGGGAGATACGACGCTCGAATCAGGCCTTCCGGTATCAATGGCACTGGTTAGTAATATACTTCTTTTTATTTATTTCCATTTATAGAACAGTCTTGTCTGCGAAATTATTTTATTCGACAAAATGTTTCAATACAGAACTATGCGAAATTCAAAGCACGAATCTACGTTGGAAAATGTGTTCTTAATTCTTTCAAGGACAAAGTATAATAATGTATAATTACTCATTGTTGGAAAATTTTTGATTATGACAGGGGTAATCTATCATACATTCACGCTCTAAGATGGGTAGAAGAAGGGTAATGGAATAAAATTTGGAAATAAATTTTCAAATATAATTAATGTATCGTTCGAAGCTTTAATAATCCTCAGGCTTTATTGTTATACGAGCTGAACCTGTGAGGTTATTCACATTTCATGGCCTAATGATGTTATAATCGTTTATAAAGGAGAAATCGCCCTTGTAATCATGATATACTAAATTGTTTATTAACCGACTGATTTCTACAAATCTGTAAAATAAATATCTATGGTTTCCTACGATTTTCACAGAATATGTTGTTCTAAATATTTATGACAATAGTCTCTGACTACCCCGACAGATGGACCCGCCGTAGTAAATATAAACCTGTTCGTCAGAAGTATAACAACTATAAGCGACATTAAGATGGTTAGTAACAACAAAGGTGACGAAGATCTTTGTTAAATAGTTATAAATCTCATTTTGTTGTCGCTCCTTAGGACAATGAAGTGAGATCAAGTGTTAGTGTATCTCTTACCATGGGGACGTTATTAATACTAGTGAGAGAAATGAATGAGAGAACGAGAGAAAACAAAACACTATTGTATGCGCAAACATCTGTTACTGATATTTTTAACACTATGGTAAGGGAAAATTAATTCCGTACGCCATTTTGAATCCCTTTGCTTAAATTAATACTTTTTCGACTTCCAAGACATAAGTATTATAGTTATGTCTAGAAAGTCGTTGAATGACAGCTCATATTACGGCCCGGTGGTTTTTTTTTTTTTCTTTTCTTTGGGTGCGGGCGTGGGTATGATTTACTAAATGATTTTTTTCAGCTTTTTTTATAATTAAAATAAGAAAGGGATCGTTAATGTTACTTGCAACTATTATTTGTTAACCATTTAAAAAATCAATACCATGTCACGCTATTTTTCATGTGATTTGCTATAAAAAATATATGGCAACAAGATACTGATCTAGTTGTATTTAGATGACGATAAGGGTAATTATTATAATTGTAGTAATTTTAAACGAATTAACGTGAAACTATAAATGTTAATGTTTTCCTAGGGTTTATTGTGAAAGATAGGCAATGCTTATTATTATTTTTATATAGATTCTAAATCTGTAATGATGTTTAGCGCTATTAAATCGATAAGAAAAATGTACACAAATTCGTATTAACAAGTTGAGAGGTGAAGATTTATGATCATAATTTTAGTCGTCCGTAATTATGCCTGAGGAGTTAGGTTTTTCAGGTTTCAAGGTGAGTACGACACGTCATCGCCGCGAGATATATAAAATACTTAATCCCTTAGGGTTTAGTTTCTTTTGTATATATTATCAACCGTATATTTTGCTTGGTACTTAGATGGGCCAGCCGTTGTGAGCGTCAATATATTTGTCCGAAGTATATCAAAAATCGATGACGTCACGATGGTAAGTCGACTGGACTAGATTAAGCACTATGAGATAACTATTTTCCTTAAAGCGGTTGTTCGATTCTTCCTAACAAGTCAAATGAATGGGCAATTCACTCCGCAACGAAGGAGAGTATTACCCGGTCGTGTTTTCTTTAATTTTTTTTTCATGTTCCTCTTTGGTGTTGACGACCAAAATCGTTTTTCGCGCGCGGTGATCGGTCGTTGCTTTAAAGCTGGTGTCATCATAGTCATGAAAGGTGAAGCTATATGTACGAACATTCCATATAGTCTGGCTCATTTCTGGAACTAGATAAATTATCATATAGAATCATACATTAGAATTTTATCATCTCGACATCAAGAATCATGACTGTGTCATCGATTCGCTGGAAAAGGCTAATTATTTAAATGATTTTTTTTCTGTCGTTAAGGCGATGCGCCAACGTTTGTACACGTCAACATGTTTCTACGATCCATCAGCAAAATAGATGATTACAAGATGGTGAGTGAGGCTGTACTAAGGCGCAAGCCGAGACTTTTTCACGACACTCTTATTAAGCAAAGTTTCGTTATTACGTGTGAAGCTTTGTTTATAGAATTGGCTGTTCTCAAATAACTGTCAAATTGCACACTGCTACGTTAACGCTAACAATTGGATGTCTGTTTTGTATTCTTTTGTTTGATTTCTGTTTTACCCTTTTGTTGCCACCTCAACTCTTCCTTCTGTCTTTGTTTAAATGATTGCGGCGCCGCGGTCCCCTTTCGACTTAACATTTTTATTTACTTCCTGTACATACACAATTAAACCGTTACAATAGTAGCACAACGTATAGCACTAGGTACAGTACATACAATTGGCACACACGGCTTAGGTCAGGGGGGTATCCGCGGCCCGCACCTTTTCTTCACCTCATATTATAATTTCATCATGCTTTAGTTGTCATGCATTAACGATTATGATCGTAAAAACTATTTTGGTCGTGTACGTTGATTGTGATTTTTTGATATTGTCTTGTTCATGTGAATTTGTGTTGTAAAGAATTTGGGTTTAACGCGCCCGCACTCGCATTTGGTGCTTACGGTGGTTGACCACCCGACCGCAATATGTGACCCCCGCCATAAGGCTAGATGTACTATACTGTAGCTCTAGTTGTACCGGCCATGCCTGCTAAGCATTCCTTCATCGAATGCTGTGGTGAGTTCTAACTTATTGCTTCCCTAGTTGACACCGAGCATGCAGTGCTTGATATCGATATGAATGAATATAGATTTATATTTTTCTCTTAATCTATTTATATCGATATCTCACTTAAATAAGCTTTTGGAATTCTGAGTATCTACTTCATACTATGTAGATACTTATTAAGGTATATATGTGCAATATACTTTTCCCTTTAAGATAATTTTGTTGCTTTTTTAATTTTATTATATTATATGTATTTATAAGAAATAATAATCTGTTATATGCAATTAGGCAATGATTTTTTATCCAGAACATAAAATATCTAAAACTATGTAGACTCGTCACCATGGCTATTCTAGAAGTTAGATATTTTGGAGATGCGTCGTAAAGAAAAGATTTTTAAACCAGATCGTGGTAAAATATTATTCTCTTTAGGTATTACGACGTTGAATCGATAATTTTTACTAAGTATGTAATCAAACTTTTGTGCCTAACACATATTAGCGAATACAGTGTATTTTATTGAACAACCAGATTTCGAACTCACGGCTTCACTTTCCACACATTTAACCATAAGTCTTACATAGCCCTTTGTTATTTTTATTAACTTAATCAATTTACACGTAGGTACAACGAAAAAAAATTTTTTCACACAAACTATAAAACATAGATCTAGCCAATCAAGTGGTTGTTTGAATGAATTCATAGATAAAAATGAATAGAACTGTTTATAAGGGAAATATTTACATTGAGTATCCGCCCACACGAAGCGTGGGTGGTAATATGTCTTGATAGTAAGCATTTGGCAAACAGCCAATATAGTAATCATTCATAATAATGCCGCATCAATCAATGTCCACCTAATATTTGTTAACTTTCTAGTTAATTTTTTGGGCTTCCGGTCCTGATTTTAGGAGTTGTTTGCTGAAACTGATATTAAACTACGAAGATTAAAGGAGTTTGTTTCAGTGTTGCCACAACAAATTATTATTGTAAACATTAACAAAATGGATATAAGCAGTTGGGGGCATCTATTAATATTATATTAAATGGTGGAGTATTGCACAAAATTTAAAAAGATCCTAAATAGAAATCAGTTAGTAAAGGCTGTAAGGTTTTTTAATACGTAATGTATCTTAAGGCCAAGATTTATTTATGTACGTCAATATCAACACAATCCTTAATTTTACCACCATTCATAAATACCTAAAACGAATTACATATTTAAAATCCAAAAGCTAATTTATAAACTATGCAGCTTATTACAGGCCTTATTAAATTATCATAACATAGCCACTTAGCAAGACTATAAATATCGTATAGTCTTTTTATATTATATGAATTCCAGAATTATCTAACGCCGCTTTTAATAATTATAAGCCACGCTATGCTACAAAGCTTATAAAATAATATCTTTGTACTTATTGCTAATAATTGCTTAATTGCTTTTAATAAAATTCCGATATATATTTGTTTAAATCTATTGTCTTCTTATTATTTATGGCATGCGCAGTTGGGTGCATTCACATCGATCAACAACTGAGATTTTTATCAACACAGTGAACATTTAATTTCGTCCAAAAGATTATTAGTTGCCTAGTTGTCACAAAGATCTTGTAAAAAACATGACAGTGACCGGCTATTCGAAATTTAAACAAATTCGTGTATCCGTTGCATAGGAAACAACAGAATTGTAGAATATGAAAACTAATTCAATACTATCTGGTTTGAATGCACCAATTAATAGCGTAACATCTGCGACAGAAACGACTTAAATTGGAAACGCGAACGCTTGAGGAAGATATTGTATTTTCCAACATAATTAACTAATGATAAACTGTCAATATATTGAAGTAATTGAAGATTTAATCATAAGATTTAATCAATAGGAAACACTTATCCTTATATATGGAATACGCTTTTTCTTCAAGTTTTTTTGCTTCTGTTTTCTTTTTTATTACTGACAGCCGTTCGATACACCTTTAAATTTATGTCTTATTTGAGTCGTTTCGGTGCAGACGTTTTGATGTAAGCTTTTTCGTTAAAAATTCATTTGACTTGCTGTTTTGATGTCGAAGGCAGTAATTTGATGTTTAATGTAATATATACCTTCGACATCATTGTATGTGTGTTACTGTGTTTGCTCTACACGAATAATACGTTATCACTTAAGAACACGTAAAATTAGTACATTTAGTTTAGGGTTGCCAATTATATAAACTATTAAAAATTCAAACTTTTTCATAACACTAATTCGTGAATTAGATCATTATTTATTTTAGATCATCAAAGATGTTTTGTACTGTACTGTACTTTATTTTAGATTATCTAAAATAAATTACAGTCTACACTATCACTTCTATATGACTCGTTAAACTCTTGTCATCTTATGTGCTCCCAATGGGAGTCGAGTAAAGAAGTTATTTTTAAGATTTTTTCCTTTTTAAAGTAGATGCGCGTACTACACACTATAATATATAAATTACTTTGGCTCTGTAAATAGCTTAAGTCAAACATATGCAAGAATAAATTTGGCAACCCTACTTAAGTCTCATAAAGGCACATTAAACTCTAGATTGCTGAACCAAAGCTTCATAGAACTTGTAACTTTGATTAAAATAAAAAAATATAATATAAAAATTAAAATTTCCTTTTCTTGAATAACTGACTTGAATGTGTTTACCTTATATTAAACGCAGTATGTGTGTACCAATATTTAATGCAGTATTTTTGTGATATTACTTAAAATTTACTTCGGGCCTTCCTACTTCGAATGCTCTAATAAAATATTACTCGTAAAACGTCAAATTTGGCCATTTATCCATCAGTTATGTCTTTATAACTCTCGTTAAATATGACATAATTATGTAAATACAGTGTAATATGGCGAGTATCGGTAAATTGTCATTGGTCAACTGCATCTCTCGTCCACCAGGCGTACAACATACATAATGATAATTATGTTTATACATCCGTGTCTCTATCCATAATCGTATGGTTTTTTCTGTCGTCTTTTGTTTTATATAGCCGCCACGGAAAGTGTATTTTATAAATGTTATTTGAACAGCGTAATATATACAAAATGCTGCTAAAGGACACATAAAATCGTCAAATTCAAGTCGGTTTAAAAACAGACAAAATAATAACGATCATTTTAAAGCAATTTTACGTTTTTAGGAATACTCTGTTCAACTGACGTTCAGAGAACAATGGCTGGATGAGAGATTGAAGTTCAATAATTTGGGAGGTAAGTGACTTATTTCTATACAGCGCACGTACATTGTATTTCATAGTATTGAAGATAATTGAGTAATAATCGCCATTTATTATTTTAGTCTATGAATAAATATACAAATCTGAAAATAACCGACCCTAACTTTAATATGCCAGTCGGTTACTCACGCAATGCGTTCGTAAAAAGCTTTTAAAGTTTGAAATAAACTTTACCCTTTAACGGTGTCTCGGAGGGAGTTAATGTTTTGTTTACTAGCTATACACGTTATGATACAGTTAGAAAAAAGATAATTTTAACGTTTAGGTATTTGCTACCGCGCCTAATGAGTTGACTACATTCTGTCATTAGATAAATAATCCTGATCCTATCCCTAATCCTATGTAATTTTCGTTCGATGTAAAATTCTTTTTCTTTATTGTTGTGTTCCCTTACCTTTGTCAGTGGCTATACGCTCAGCGTAAAGCTAAAAAAAAAAAGAATTTGTTAACAAGACTGCATGTACACGAGTACAAACCACAGCAGTTTTTATGCGTATTATACCATGATTTAGATTGTATAATTCTGTAATTTAAATAAATATTTAAAAAAAATGGTGTGATAATTTATTGTTGTCTAGCTACATTTATTTAAATTAATTTAGTTTAGAAGTTTATACATTTTCATTTTCAGGTCGTCTAAAATACCTTACACTAACCGAAGCGAACAGAGTATGGATGCCTGACCTCTTCTTCTCCAACGAGAAGGAGGGTCACTTCCACAACATCATCATGCCAAACGTGTACATCAGAATATTCCCCAACGGCAATGTACTGTACAGCATCCGTATCTCTCTGACGCTGTCGTGTCCGATGAACCTGAAGTTATACCCACTGGATAAGCAGACTTGCTCGCTCAGGATGGCTAGCTGTAAGTTTTAGTATTATAGAAAGAAGAACTAGAAGAACTGGCTGATCATGGCTTAACACAATATTATAATTAAACTTTTCATTTCAAAATCCGTTCAAAACATATAGAGGAGACGTAATAATTAATAAAATTGTTTTACCTTTTCTTATTTTTATTTATTTAAAAACAATATTTAAAATAGTATTTAAAACAATATTTACCTATATAGGAGTAATAATAATATTTAAAATATAAATAGATTAATAGCCAAACCTTGAATCTTACTGTTCCCTTGTTTTCCGGCTGAGCTAAGCTCGCCAAAACACCCCGTGCTGAGCTGTAAAGGCCCTTAAGGCCAACAGCGAGATTCCATTAAAAAAAAAACTTGTATTGCGATACTTTTTTGTTATTTTATAATGCTTTTTCTATTCTTTTATATTAAGTGATGTAATACCCACTGTCATAAATTTTAAGATCTAAATTCAATTGAACACTATTTGTGATAAAGCGCAGAATTCAATATTAATAAAATAACATTGATAACTTTAGGGGCGATTATCAAAAACGAACTGATATTCTAAATAACACAAATTTAGAAATTATTTCAATTTGGCAAAAATAAACAAATCATTAATCGAATAACTAAATCAGAACATAGTAATAAAAATAGCACACAGATAAACATTGTCTTTTACCAATTGCTATATTTTTGATAGTTATCACACATTACATTAGCGAAAGATAAAATAACGGTATCGCTACCCAGCATTTGGTTAATGTAAACAGAGGCCGGTTATTTTCGTAAAGGTATACGTTTTTACCGTCTTGACATATTTACTGAAATTTTCCTCACGAAAATGTGATTTAAAAATGGTATAGCTAATGGATGTATTAATAAAAAAAATACTGTACAAATGATAACAATCATAGTTTATATAAACCCTGTATGATAGGTATACAGGGTTTGATACAAATCACATAAATTAGTATATTTTCAGTTAAATAAAGTTTAGTATAAGATTTCTAACGATATTTTCCCTCCAGGTGTGCTAAGCTTTTGTGCCTACTACTGAAACGTTTGTAACAAACAAAGTTTTCTAACTTCTGATTACAGTTTACAACTGTTTACTAACAAAAATATATAATATTCTTTATATTATATATTATCAAAATATACAAATTTCCTTATAAGTCATGGTGATTAACCCTAGAAAATTAATACAATTTATATATTATTATATTGCATAAAACGTAACGCATAGAGCGGCTGGTAAAATGCTGGCAACGCGTAATCGCGAGACCTCTGGCATTGAGAGTGTCCAAGGGCGGTATCACTTAACATCAGGTGAGCCGTTTGCCAGTTTGCAACCTGTTCTATAAAAAAATTATTATTACATTCAACTGTCTGACAGTATTGAAAGAAAACTATATATTACGGTATCGTTATATATAAAATTGATGCACCATGTCCCGCCTTCGCCGGTGGTTATAACGGATGTGACGTATTAGGAATCGTACAGACGGCTGATTTTACAGATTACAAATGGTACAAGCACAGAAATGTGTGTCTCACCTCAAACCAACCAGAACATTTATATATATATATATATTGATTTACAGACGGCTGGACGACAGATGATCTCGTGTTCCTGTGGAAGGAAGGTGACCCAGTCCAGGTTGTGAAAAACCTTCATCTGCCTCGCTTTACCCTCGAGAAATTTTTAACTGATTATTGTAACAGTAAAACTAATACAGGTGATTATTTTTTTTATGATAAGTCGTTTTAGATAATAGATTCCTATAATTTCTATTAGGTTGGATAAATTATTTTTCAATTTTATCTTAACAATTTAATCCAAAATGTTTTTTGAGGAAATTAAATATTAAAGATCTATTAAAAAATCCTTTTCTTAACAAATGAGGATCCAAATTACTATACAATAAAATTCCCATTTAATATGAAGCGAAATTACTGGTATACGTTTGGATAACTACGAGTACCATTAATTAATTGGGTAAAAAACTTTCTTTGATATTGAAATTCATAAACCATAAACTAATAAAAAAACACAGTAGAAGAAACAGATAAATAAATAAAAAAAAATATTTATATCAGAATATACATATTGTACCCTATACATATATTGGTAAAAATGTTAAGTAAAATAATTAATATATACTTTCAGGCGAATACAGTTGCTTAAAGGTGGATCTTCTTTTTAAGAGAGAGTTCAGTTACTACCTCATTCAGATCTATATACCATGCTGCATGTTAGTAATCGTCTCCTGGGTGTCTTTCTGGCTCGACCAAGGAGCTGTCCCGGCGAGAGTCTCACTGGGTAAGACAAATTTTCTTGCACAAACCCCTAACATACATTGCTACGACAAAAAAATACTAGCAGCCCTTCCTCGCAAGATGATAGCCATGTTTTTCTATTGATTACCTAATACTTTTTTAACAGGAGTAACGACTCTTCTAACAATGGCGACTCAGTCGTCTGGAATCAACGCGTCGCTCCCTCCGGTCTCTTACACAAAGGCCATCGATGTCTGGACGGGAGTATGCCTTACGTTCGTATTTGGAGCCTTGCTTGAGTTTGCTCTAGTAAACTATGCATCTCGCTCTGACATGCACCGGGAGAATATGAAGAAAACGAGACGGGAGATGGAGGCAGCTGCAAGTATGGATGCGGCCTCCGATCTCCTCGACACAGATAGTAACACAACGTTTGCAATGGTGAGCTCGCATTTATTTTAACCATCTGGGATCAAAGCAGGTTTAGACTCGAAAGCATGTCCTGTTTTATTTCTATTTGGACAATTTATTTTGCATGTCTTAAAGTACGCAGTTAACAGTTTTATACTCTTTGATCCCATGAAATAGATGCTTCTTATTTTGGTATTTTGAAGGATACTCGGTTTGGGTTAGTGTAGTTAGAGTCAATTTTATTTCTTAGGTTTGAAAATTGGTGTATGACTGTAATTAATTTTATTTTGTAGAATGTTATCAATAGTTTGACCTTATCAGGATTTCTGGAATTATATTAAATTAGTAAGTATTTTATTTGACAAAATACACTATCGACTACATAAAACATACCAAACATAATTTCATGACATCGAAAATCTCACTTTACAAATAAATATTTTCTAAATTTAAAAAAACCAAATCTGGCCTTTAAATACCAAAGGAAGTAGCATTCGTATCGTAGAGAGTGTGATGTTACCGTCGTGCCTGACTCTCTGCAACTGACAGAAACCGCTGATGCGCGGCACCAACGACAAGATGCGACAATGTGAGATCCACATGACTCCGCCAAAGAAGAACTGCTGCAGAATTTGGATGTCCAAGTTCCCGACTCGCTCTAAGAGGATAGACGTGATCTCGCGCATAACTTTCCCGCTAGTGTTCGCGCTCTTCAACTTAGCTTACTGGTAAGAATTTTAAGTACTAAGTAATCTGTTATTTACTTGATCTGATATAGGGTTCTCAGGAAAACAAAAGTATACGTTTTCGACGATACCTTGGTTGAAAAAGACCAATGTTTGGACCACATACAACATTGCGAATTATTATTGGTTTATTATTTCATTAAGATGAATGATTAAAAACGTTTATGTCAAAGAAAAGCTCAGCCACTCATGTTGTTCAAAAAATAATATCTTAATCGAAAAACATTTTTTACATCAATCGTAATTCTTTTACGTAAAGAATAGAAATGACTGCGCTGCTTCCATGACGCCTTAGAAGAGATATATATACCAACGGACTATGTGATTTGGTCATAGATGTTTCATAGCAAATTCTTGTGACACTACCATACCTTCCAGGTCGACCTACCTATTCCGCGACGAGGAGGAACAAAAGTGATTCTCGCGTTCAAGTGGCGAAGTAGTGCAGGCGATGCAGCTGACCGCCGCCGTGCTTGCGCCCTACGTCTTATTCGTGCTCGCCTACCTGTGCTGTCTGCGACGGCCCACCGCGTCTGCTCGCGTGCGCATGCGCAGGCATCGCATATAGTCAATGAAACGTTTCCGTTTCTTAAATAAGTCTCGCGTCAATCACTAACGAACAGCTCTAAACCTCTGGTGCACGTTATTTTTTTTAGAACTTAAAAAACAATGTTCAATTGTGTAATACTATCTCAAATACTCGGTCTATAAAAATATCAGTTCGAACCTTAAATAATTTACCCGCTTGATTTCTAAATTACTTGAACTGTAAAAGATACGCAAACGTTTCATTCACTAGACGCTCTCGTTCATTTCCCAGAAGCGCTTAAAAGTATCAGAGTGTAAAAAAATCATAAGAAATATATAATTTCTCTAAATTACTCACGTTTAATTTGTATAGATAAAAATGTTCTACTCAAGTGATACTTAAAGCCTTCTTGATTTGAACACAACAGAAAGCATTGAAACGACTCAAAATTTTGTTTCATTGGTCATAATCATAACACATAACGGAAAACTAAATTTAGACTATGATAAATTGAGACAGTCATTGCGACTCTACAAATCGCCCGAATTATCCAATTGAAAAGTACATAAATCATTTTTTTACTTAAGCCACTTAAGGTGACACAATCCGAAAGATCGGAATTGCTATCTTACATAATGGAATGTCAAATTGATTTATATATTCTAGTCCGCAAACATGGACATAACATAAAACTTAAATCAAAATATCTTAACGTTGTAACAAGCACTAGATTTTACCAATTATATTATACACCCATGTAAATTAAAGTTAACTAAAGATATTCTTCAATCGTTAACTTCATATCTTCGTAGAGTAGTATTTTTACAAATTTCTATCAGTGCTTTGAATCATCCTTGATCTTGTAATATTTTGGGCATTTTTATCTTTCAATTTCGTAATTTTTCACCCGACATTTCGTGCGTTCTATTTTGGCTGTGACTATTATGTATCCGAAACAATGCTTTCATTTATATCTCTTTTATAATCCAGGTAGACACATTAAGACAAATCCAAGAGCACTGCGGCTGTAAGCTTAAGGAAAGTCGTATGTTTTATTAAGATTTTTGATATTTTTTACTAAAATACCCTTCGCGTAGTGTATGTGCGGTGAGATGTAAAGTAAGGTAAGTGTATTATAGTAACTCATCACATACCATGGAAAAATCCTTTTCACATTACCATGAACTAACAAAATCTAAAAGTTATTCATATAACTGTTTAAAGGATTTTTTCAAATCTATCAAACAGTGAAATCACTAGTAAAATTATTAATGTACCTTTACAAAGTAATTGTCAGCAATGTTTTAGATATAGATAATAGTTTTTGAATTTGAATCAGTATGCCTGTGGTAATTGATGTTTGTACTACCACACCATCGTAACTGATTTCAATTGGCAGCATCACTTATTCGTAGATTAAACAGGAGTTAAATACCTGTCATTAAGACTATTAATCTTAGATGATTCTAAGAAGGCAAACTTAGAAGATAACATAAAGGAATTTATAAAATAAACGTTAATAGTAGCTTAGATGTAGTGGGGTTAAAAACATTATCTTTTTAAAGTTCATTTTAAGCTTGAAGATAAAACCTAACAAAACCAAAAATCTTGTATCTCTGCATTCTGCATCACGGTTCAGTGATATATAAAATAATATGGTAATAAAAATAAAACTTGTTTTTTATAGTCGACAACGTACACATTTTTTGTGCTTCGAGAATCGTTCATAATGTGAAACGACTCAATAAATGTTGGTTTAAAAAGATAATGTGTTTACAATAAAGTAGGTATTTATGTATATAACTGGCCTACTCTACACCTGTGTCGCTCAGTGTATATAAATAATATTAATTAATCTAAGCTTCTATCTGTTACTTTATCACTCGTTTCACTGAATGTAAATAAAAGTGTCTTTATATCGAATATTATAATCATCGCATATACATTCTGTCATAAAGTATCGGGAAGAAATGATTTGTTTACGCTTTCAAATTCCATTTTTTTTTTATTTAAGCGACACTGTTTTTTAAAGCTGGATCATATCCATTGCCAATTTAATAATAGACAAAAACATCGAAGAAAGAGCTTTTCTCAAATTTTGCATCTTGCATAATTTTTTTTATTTTGGCTTTCCATAAATTTTCAATTTGCCAATTCGTCCGAAAAATTTCGTGTCCATCCCTGGTAATGTTATAGAGTGCTTACCGTGATTGACGATATTAAAAAACACGCACTTATGAGTGGTACAACGCAGCCGTGCAGTGATGCATCTGCATCGCTCTGGTAGACCATCGACCTCAGAAGTGAACGTCGCGAAAGTGAAGGAAAATTTTCTTTTAAGACTGAGATATCTTTAAGCCGTGTGTATAACTTTGTGTGTTACGAGTATCGACTCGAACGCCCATACGTTACGATACGTTGCATTTCAATAATCACTTGGGTATAAAACATATTGCCTGTCGACTAAGAGTTTGCCCTGAATAATAAGGGCCACATTATGTACATACTACAAATACCATCCAACCTTATTTACGGGATAGCTCCAACCAATATCTTTCTTTTACCAAAACTCTAAGGCCAGGTTCCCACTACACCGGTAAATCTGCCGGAAGGGCTAGTGGCTGTACAATTTATATGAAGCTATTCACATTATCCCGGGTCCGGCATTTACCGAGCGTTTTGTCACTACGAATTGCCGGTAGAACGACCGGGCCCTGAGTAATGTGAACGAGTTTGTGCCGGTATCTGTCCCCCGCTCGCCCCGCTCGTGCTCCCCTCGCCTCGTATATCGTCAAAAGTGGTTGCTGTCATTCGAAAATAATTGAAGAACTTTGATTTGTCTCTTCTAAGTTCACCAATTTTCTAAGTAAATCTTATGTTTCAAATGTTCCAAGTAAATCTTTCCCGTAAAATAGAGTGTACCCAATGTTTTCTTTTATTTTGCCTTCTATTAAGATACCACCACAACACAACAATTTCATCGTCCATTGTGTGCGCAGGTCCAAATTCAACTGACGTAAGTACTTGACTGTCTGAATTTCTTCCGGGATCCGATGTAATGTGAACACTCTGTCCGGTGTCCGGTTTTCGGCAGATCTGCCGGTCCGGCGTAGTGGGAACCTGGCCTAACTACCAATATGGCACTGACTAGAACTGACGGCGTGTCGTTTATCGTTTAAGAGTTTAGTTTGAAGGCAAAGACATTTGTGTATTTATATTCATTGTTTCCCGGTACTTTCTATATATAGACAGTCATAAGGTTTCGAAAACGAATGAATATTTAAAATTCACGCGAAATTAAAAATTATGATAAATTTTTTAGTTCACAAACATTATTGTGAAATGTTGTCTATTTAAATATTATGTTAATATGAATTATATAAAGGAAACAGTTTCAAATATAGAATTGTCAAGAGGCTAAGTAAATATAGTTAAATCAAAGTGTGAAATTCACATTTCTAATATTAGGAATAAAACATTGAAATAAATATAGGTTTGCTTAATGTCTTAAACGCATTATTTGTACTTGCAACGTCTAAATAATGGTATACTCGTGCAACTACCATATCTATATATTTCTACAACATAAAAATTACGTCATAGAATGATGTAGTCCTATATCTCCGTATTGGGGCGGAGCAGAATACATTCCCCAATACCACGTCGGAAGAGATGGGTGTCGTAAGAGGCGACTAAATCCGACCGGTGGGAGGGTAAGGGTACCCGCCTGGCTAGCTACCACCCCCTGATGCTACATCAGGAGCGCCAGACGGCCATTTTTAAGGCCTCAACAAAGTAGTCGATTGGGTGATTGATCTGATCAATCATCAAATCGTTGGCTCGAAATGTTGAGGCCTTGTGACCGGCCCAGGTGTGAACGACCACGCGGGCAGCATTTGATCCAATGCACTAATCTTTTGATTTGATTTTAATTCGTTGTTTATTTAACGTTTTCGAAGTGCCTTTACCTTCTTTTAGACAATGTTAATATTTTTTTAGAAATAGACATTGGATGCGGAAGAGAAGTCTATTGTTGGTTAGGTTTCAGTACAAAATGTAGATAGGTACAACATTTTAGTTTAAGATCTCCAGTCGAAAATGGACGTTACCTCTTACAATACGACTTGTAATGTCGTCCCCTTGCTTCTATATTGTTAATAGTTAGAGTGTGCCTTTGTTTCGTTTCATTTAGATATTTCACGCATCTAAAAAACTTATAATGGCTTTGAGATACGTGAAAAATCTTCTGTGGGTGACCTAACTTTGAGTTGCATTGTGAGAGCATCTTGAGTTAGTTTATTTAATTGATTAATGATTTGGTTGAAAGTAATTTTGTTTTGTTGTGTAAATAACTTAATTTTCCAATTTCGACTGGCCGTCGGCCATCATCTGTAGGATACACCATTCACAACATCTATAGACACATAACTTCAAATTATCATTATGTAGACACAAAATATATGTAAGTCTAGTTGTAATAAAATAATGTTTAAATCCCAAATACTACAAATGTATAGAACTCTTCCGCCCAGAATTGTGTAATATAATATTTATATTATACATTTCTCAGAATTCTATACATTTAATAGTAATTTTAATTTATTTTAGTGTTCTGATTGATTTTTTTAGTTTTTCCGTTTATTGTTTTTATACCCGTTATTTTTGTATTCAGGTATATATCAACATTATATTTAAAACCATAATTTTAAAATTTATTGATTAGTTACTTAATTCATTTGTTTTATTTTACTTGTTAATTCCAGAGAGTAAGGGCTATCTCTATATTGGTTTTATTTCATTTTTAGTTAATAAATCGAAGTAAAGGAAATCAATCGCGGTTTCCTTTACTTTGATTACTAATAATAATAGAGTTAATAGAGTATAGGTATTATTAAGTATAGAAAGTAAGTTAGAAATAATTGTATATACATATAACGTTCGAGTTTAGAGAATCTACTGTGAAAAGTCTGAAAAATCCAACAACATATAATTAAAATAATGCATAAATATATGCATTATTGGCAATTATAATGAAACAATGTGGTTATGATTTAAGTCTAACATACCTACGTATTAACCGTAATGATAAACATTTATAAAATAATTTTTAGTAGACTTAAATCACAATGTTCTTTTATTCGAAAAAAGTAATATATACAAGTTGCATTGGTGAGTAGCATTATTTAGAAGATATGCAAGTATAATTAATTAAATGATTATTTCTTGAAGTACTTATTCGCGTATTGTGCAAACAAATTTAATTAAAAGGGAAACGTAGATGACTATATGGCATTACATCTTTGTTTATATATTGACGTTACTTTAATTAATTATTATAAACTGTTTTAGTGGGGTTTACGTCTAACCGCCTTCATTTACCCTTTCTGTACATTTCTGAACATAACGCTAAGTTTATGTCACTGACTAAAAATATATTTCACAAAAATGGGTTAAAAATAAAAGATGATGATGCTGCGATGATTATAATATTATAAATAGTTCGGTGATGATAAGTTACACATTTCCGCCATTTTATTTTGAAACTTGCTCATTTTTCCGTCCTTTGATTTCTTTACATTTGTTAATTGTTGACTCTAGTTGTTTATGGTTTTTAAATAATATTATAAAGCAAACACTTAATCGGAAAATAATGCCATATTGCACTATTTACACCATAAAATCTTTTCACTGTTATAAAATATATTTGTAAGCTAGATGACATATAAATAAACCACGATGTATACAGTAATACAATATCATAGATTTTTGTAGACACATAATGGATTCATTCTTTTAGGTACTATTCCCTATTATAGATTCTTTGGCTGTGATGAAGGTAGATAAAAAACATCACTAATACGTCTTATACCTAAATATCGGCAACAAAAACTGGTAGCGTTGTTCCTTTGTCCTTAAATGGTCGTCACTCGTCAGATCGCCTAAAACGTAAATGTCAATTAGAAACCCCTTGACAACACAAAGCGCGGGAAAAACTCTACCACTACCACGATGTTGCTACTTCACTATGTTTCTGCTATTAAAATAAGACATTTTAAGCACTTAGATGTACTCTATGATCAGTAAATGTTTAGCTATGTTACATGGACTGTTGGAATAAGAAAAGAATGGAAGGGGTTTTAATAAAATTATACCAAACAAACTGAATTTAATTTTATAATGACCTAGCACCAGATGAATTAACGATTTTTCTTTACTATATTATTACTATTACTATATTATTATAACTCTGGTTAGGCCACAAACACCTTTGACTATAATACTGGCAAAAAAACTCCGATAAAAATTATTATGAAATACAAGTGTTTCAGGAAGATTTTCTTCTTCTTTTAAATTTTAAATTTATCTACAATGTGGTTTTGGTTTAAAAACAGAAACAGCATGCTGCCTTACTTATAATTTAGAAGTATATCAGCTTTATTGCGCTAAAATGCAGACAGAACAGTGTCACAGTGTGTCAGAACTATATATTAGGTACATAAAATATAAAGGTATTAATTTTATTAAAACAGTGACTTACCGAAGCTATTGGAGCTGGTCATCCAAGTTTATTGTGATTTCGTCATCATTACCAGACCGCTTTCCCCAACCACTGGAAAACGTGAGTTGCCCATTCGAAGCAGCAAAAAGATTTGCAGCAGCAAACAAAAGAATGACAGCCACTCGTTTGAAAAGACGTAGAGATGCCATTGTGAATTATCCAATGAATGATTTTTCGCCTACGTTTCCGTTTTTATACAACCGTAAGAAACCTATGAAATTAATGTAATTATCTCGTTTATAAGAAAAATTTCCATCCGTGGGAATGTAAAAGTTTTGTTTTGGAACGAAATAAAAGATAGATAAATTGAAATAATAGTGTGCGATAAACGACAGAGCTCTAGTAAATGTAATAAGACACTCATTTTCTATATTTCTTAATGAAAAATGTTTCATAACGTGACTACACTTTTACAACTTTTGTGACGATATAATAAAAATCTGAATTTCGAATTTTGTGACAGTTCTATGGACAACTATAGTTGGCAAAATGATGTAGTGTTTAAGTTTGAGAACCGCCGAAACCAACAAAGCGTCTTATTATTTTCTAACTTTCCCCTACTAATTTGCCATTGCTTGGAGAAAATTAAAAAACCTATGGCTTCTTGGTGTATAAATGCCCGTATTTAGTAAAAGCGCCATCATATCATCTCATCTTGTTAACCATTACAACACAAAATGTACAAGCTTTTTTTCTTCCTATTCATCGCCACGTGCTTGTGTTTGACACAAGCACAGCTAACATTTACATCAAGTTGGGGTGGAAAACGATCTCTAGGCATATCCTGCAGAAGCGACGAGGCTGTTGCCAAAATCTACCGAATGATTCAGGTAAGGTTTATTTCTATTCATATTTAGAATTTATCATATATAAAATTTGTTTCTGGCGTAACATATGCACCGTCTCATTATTTTTTTTAGTACGTTTTGCTTTATGTATCAGTCACAATCACAAAAACTGCCAGTAGAAACTAGTATTTTTTTTTATTAAAGTCAAGAAACCTAATTGTACATTTTTTTACAGCACGAAGCAGAGCGACTGCTTATGTGTCAAAAACCCTGAAGGCCGAATCTCTCGTTAAATTTTTCAAGACGATAAAGCATTTGTATGAAGGAAATTACATCTTTAGTTTATCATGTTTTCACTATTTATAAGTGTAACTTTGTTATTAATTAATAAAAATTTGATATAATCATTTGGATTTAAGTAAATAATACCTACTTTATATTTACAATATTCTGTGACATGATAAAATAATACTTGTCACATAGCGCATAACCCGGAGTTTTTCCGTTTTTAGTTAGTTTCTGAGCGAAAAAGGATTTTTGGTAGGCACGGAAGACTGGTCCTCTATTATTTTGTTAATTTCCGATATGATGTTTTTCACCACATCACCTTTATATATAAATTAATTGCTGTTCGTTTGTCTCGTTAAAACTCGAAATGGGTCCGGCCCAATCCAGCCAATTTGGCTATTTATGATTTTGAAATATTTGTGGAATTACAGGACGATTTCAACCGTGGGAAACATAAATAATAATTACAGAAAAATGTTAAAACGACGATTGAATTTTCTATGGTAACTTTTCCTAGGTAACACTATTTGATGTCTTGTCTTTTTCGAAATCATTAATTTTTATTTGGTTGTCATGTCTTTATGCTTTGCAAAACTGTGTATTTCATAGCTGTAGTATTAGGTCCGATCTCTCTGATCTATTTAAAAATTTTATCACAAATATGCGTATGTGATACGAAGTTCACCGGATCCATATAGTATTGCTCTTTAAGTGCATTTTTTTCCAAAGACAATAATAAATTCCATACACAAAATAATACTCGTACATGCAACATAAAGTAGATCGACTCATTTGTATTCCATAATAAATTTTGAATATTGCACAAAATTCTTTGATGTCGCCCACAGCTCTAGCTCAAGTCGCGCTTCGTGCTTTTCACAAAACAAACAGGAATGTATCTTTTGTGTAAAGATCATAAAATCATATGATGCTAATTATGGTTTTTACATGAAGTTTCATAATGTGTTTTACTCAGTTTAATCAAACTGAAACCTAACCTTTGGTTTGGTATTTAGACCGGTAAAGAAATTGCGCGTTAATTATGTAAGTATGTGTTTAATATGTAGGTACATACAATTTTAGGAACGCCTTCTCGCTGAAGACATGTCTGTGATTCTATTACCTAAAGGAACTTTACGATGAAATATGACGATATGCATACGACACTTCTAAACAGTAAAGAATCGTATCAGTAATCTGATTTTTTTTTTATTTCGACACAAGGGATAAGATCCCTTGTGTACGTAATACGTACGTACATATTATCGTTTACGTACGTACATACGTACGTAGTACGTACGTAAACGATAATATTTATTATTTAAGTCGCGGTCGTATTCTTTATCCTACCGAAACTAGCCGCCAATGCGTGTTAAATTTATCGACCAATTTGTATTTATGAGAAAATATATTATTTTTAGTTAGTTATATTTTTCTTGTACTGTTACGGAGAATACGCATGTTACACCTATACGCACGTTACACCATTTTGCATAATGCAAGTGCCATAAAGTTTTTCTTCGTTGTATGATACTTTTCCTACGGTGTAAGATACATTCTATTGTTCTAAAATATATGAGTGTGCACTTACAATTTAAAAAACATATTAAGTATACTTTATATGTTTAACCCTTACAGTGAATAAGGTCAATTATTATTTTAAAGAAGAAGACTGATGCTTTAGTCTTTTACGACTTCTAATGCCATTTACAAATAGAAAAAAAGTAAGGATTCTATGTTAACTTAAACATACTTTTTATGGACTACCAAACCCAAGATACAAACAAATCGAAAATGCTTTAATATATCGATAAGCACCTACTTACGGGCAAACGAATTTAGTATAGTACTTTTAGATAAATAGTACGGATATAAAATAAATCAAACCTCTGCTTAGTATACCATTCAGAAAATTCGGAGCTTGTAAATCACGTACTAATATTTTTAAAGACTTGAGATTCTTTAAAAATGTGAACATCAAATCCAAATGCGTGGGTTACCGGGAAAATATATGAAATAAACCTGCTGTTTGGCCCTAATGTTATTTAAAATATCTACAGGATAAAGCCTTATCATGCAAGCCAGCACCAGATCTCAAGATGATTTACCCATTTTATAAAAGTTCTCTACATACAACTTAACACCGCTCCTATCCTGCAGCTCATCGATCAGTAGGTGATTTCTTAACAAAATTGTACACCAAGCACATTTTTTGCTCGCACAAAGCGCTGCAAAGTGGGGGTGGAGAACCAAACCTTACCCTTCCATATATATAAATAGACTAGCGGAACCAACAGACGTTGTCCTGTCTACACGTCTTTAATTTGAAAATTTCAAACTTTTTTTAATAAGCTAAATTAACATTCTGGACCATTTTGATGAAAATTATTATTCAAATGTTATGACAATATCTAACGATCCAGCACATGGTCTACAATAACACAATGATAACAAAACTTTTTTTTTAATTTGATCGCAGCGCTAACTGTCGGGATAGACTAAAATTAAAATTCGAATATTATTTAAAATTTGACACTGCGATGGTAGCGCCGTCTGTCGCATCTAATGTAAAACATTCCAAAATCAACAACTACTAATAAAATTAAAAAATAATTAAAAAAACATTGTCCAGCGGACAAAATTGTGAATCTAAACCATTCCCAGATCCCCTTGAACACACACAAAAAATTTCGTCAAAATTGGTCCAGTCGTTTGAGAGGAGTTCAGTCACATACACACGCACAGAAGAAATATATATATTAAGATACTAGCGGAACCGACAGACGTTGTCCTGTCTACACGTCTTTAATTTGAAAATTTCAAACTTTTTTTAATAAGCTAAATTAACATTCTGGACCATTTTGATGAAAATTATTATTCAAATGTTATGACAATATCTAACGATCCAGCACATGGTCTACAATAACACAAAGATAACAAAACTTTTTTTTTAATTTGATCGCAGCGCTAACTGTCGGGATAGACTAAAATTAAAATTCGAATATTATTTAAAATTTGACACTGCGATGGTAGCGCCGTCTGTCGCATCTAATGTAAAACATTCCAAAATCAACAACTACTAATAAAATTAAAAAATAATTAAAAAAACATTGTCCAGCGGACAAAATTGTGAATCTAAACCATTCCCAGATCCCCTTGAACACACACAAAAAATTTCGTCAAAATTGGTCCAGTCGTTTGAGAGGAGTTCAGTCACATACACACGCACAGAAGAAATATATATATTAAGATACTAGCGGAACCGACAGACGTTGTCCTGTCTACACGTCTTTAATTTGAAAATTTCAAACTTTTTTTAATAAGCTAAATTAACATTCTGGACCATTTTGATGAAAATTATTATTCAAATGTTATGACAATATCTAACGATCCAGCACATGGTCTACAATAACACAATGATAACAAAACTTTTTTTTTAATTTGATCGCAGCGCTAACTGTCGGGATAGACTAAAATTAAAATTCGAATATTATTTAAAATTTGACACTGCGATGGTAGCGCCGTCTGTCGCATCTAATGTAAAACATTCCAAAATCAACAACTACTAATAAAATTAAAAAATAATTAAAAAAACATTGTCCAGCGGACAAAATTGTGAATCTAAACCATTCCCAGATCCCCTTGAACACACACAAAAAATTTCGTCAAAATTGGTCCAGTCGTTTGAGAGGAGTTCAGTCACATACACACGCACAGAAGAAATATATATATTAAGATAAAGAATACGTTATTTATGAATAAATATTTCTTGTTCTAAATACATTCTTCTTATTCACAAATACTTGGTTACAAGTGAGGTGGTGATTTCAATAATTTTCAAGTCGAGGGCATTGTTTATATAAAAATCAATTATTCGGAGGACGACTGAACGTAGGTATATTGCACATATATAGCCTACTTTTTAAATCGACGAAGCCAAGAACTTGCAAGTAGGTTACGCATCTACGACAGAACAAATTAATAAAATAATCATATACAATACTTTGTAATTAATTCTACTGTTACATACATTAAGGGTTTTTTAACAGAGTTAAAACACATTGAGATTATTAATTGTGAACAAGAATTAAATGTAACAGCATGCAAAATAGGTGCAGCTGACCAGGGAGACAGGATACTAATTATTAATTACTAGTGACCCGCCCCAGCTTCGCACGGGTGCAATGCTGATGAAAAGCAGGTTTTTATTATGTATTGTTATTTCCGTCGCTGGAAAGCTCCGATAATATACGCGTTCGATCGCTGCTAAATAAGCTATAATGGGCTGTATAGTTCTATATTAAAATTAACAATGTATTCAAGGTATTTAATTGGTTAAGGATTAATGCTGTATTTGTTAAAATCGCTTCGAAAATTAGCCATTATTTGTCGTAAAAAGACAAAAAAAAGTTATTAGTTAGACATATACCATCAAGGACTTTTCCGTTGACCTTTTCAATGTGTATAATACTTAGTACATTATTTTGATAAAACTGATAAAAGGGTTCAGCCTGCGTTTGCAATGTAAGTGGAAAAAAATGTAATTATTTACATCACATTAGAAACCTCAAAAATAACAGTACTTCTCCACTGTTTAATGGATGTTATTATACATATAAACCTTTCTCTTGAATAACTCTATCTATTTAAAAAAAATCAAAATCCGTTGCGTAGTTTCAAAGATTTAAGCATACAAAGAGACATAGGGACACAGAAAGCGACTTTGTTTTATATATGTAGTGATAAGTAATTATTTTTTAAATTTAGATATTCTGTATATAAAGGATTACTTTGTCTTTAATAAACCAAATATTAAAATACAAGATTAAAAAACCTTTGTTACAACAAAACACAATTCAAGTCTCAAATTTTATTGGTCAGGCTTTAAAAAATTACCAAATTTAGATAAAAGTAGTCATATATACAATAGGTTTAGGTTAGTCGATTTCTAATTTAGAATATATTTTTAAATGACAATAATAAAATTGTATCTTCAACCATGTAATTGTTTGAATGTGCTTGGTACAATCTTGAATTTATAAAAAAAAACAATTTTTTTAATCTATATTAAGTTCAGTCATTTACACCACCAACAACCAAGTCAGTGGAAATAATAAATTAGAACTAGTTTTCCAAGCATTTAGTGGTCACATTAAAAATTTCTATAAATTTAAGATGCTGATGGAGACAATACTTGTGTTACTCCACTTGTATCTAATGACATTCTACTAGTACCAGTGTACTGCACATCATCCTCATCTAAAGCTTCTCGGATTCTCCGTTTATATATCTCACTATCAGGATTGTTCTCCTGATTTCGACATCTATCCAATTTCTTTTCTATGGCCCTTACTCGTTCACGAGCAGGACTCTCAACCATTTTAACCATTGATCTTATTTTTCTAACAGCTTCTATTAAAACTGCTAACTTATCAGGACCCGCATCTCTAAACAACATGTCAGTCACATAACTATCCAGGTTCTCTTGTTCTTTACTGGCTGCATGTAATACAGCTGCTAATGCAATTTGAGAAGGAGCATACAAAAGACAAGCATCAGTGAGAAAAACTTTTTCTAGAAACTCATCAATTCCTGAACGTAACCGCTCCGGGTTTGCCAGAGAGCATCTTGTCTTAATGTCAATAAGGAAACCCTCAACAGGACGGAAAGGGTTGTGAATAGTCAAGTGATAATTTAACTGCTGCATAAGAAGTAATTCATTGTTTAAAATAATATCAGAAGCTTTTTCTCTGTCACCTTTAATATTAGCAACAAATTGTCCAATGGATACATTAAATTCTTCTACTTTGCATGCTAAATACACACATGTAGCGAGAATTTCTTTGGGATGATAGTCCATAGAAGAATTGTACAGATAGAAACGTTTGAAGTAATGAAATGCTGTACCAATAACTCCTTTAGGCATAGGAGGCTGGAATCTTTTACAGAATTCTTTTAAATGCAGCTCATACTGCTTTAATAACAGTCTTTCCTCTTCTGGCGATAAAAAATAATTGTAACGTTGTTGTTCATCGAAGTTCTGACCATGTCTTGAAATAAACTCTAAGTTGTGTTTTTCTCGATGACATGCCAATTCATTTTCGTCACTAAATGTCCAAAACTTTCTTTGCGAGCTAGTTGAAAACATGATTCCTATATGAGAAACCTCAATAACTTAAGCACAATAATACATTCATTTATTTTTAAACATAAAGAACAGTTAAAACTGTTCTAGTCTCTAAACTGACTGATCACTGATCACTAATCTGACACAGACTATAAGACTAGACGACAACGACTTACGACAATGGTGCAAGAATGTGCAACGACTATTTCCCAGCACTGACACCTAATATATGATCCTAAGGTCCGCAGATGCTGGTAAGAAGGAAAGAAAGAGATAAAGACTAACAACAAATGATAATTTTGATATAAAAATTCGCGGAAGTGCTAGTCACTGCCTGAGGTATGTGAGGGCTGCGTGACGGAGGTCAGCGAGCGCGATTAACAAGACGCACACAAGATATTTGACACATAAATCTCCGGGTAACGATATTCAAATCTGTCTTAATTATTGTAATGGGTAATTTACTATATTGTATTTTTAAAATACTCGGCATGAGCAAAAACAGACATATTTGTTAAATTTTATTATATGTGTAAAATAGTTTGCTTTATTATTTCTCCTACAATCGAAAGAAGAATTTCGTCAGCGAGCAATAAAATAATTGATTTCGAACAACCTAAAAGGCAATTTTATAAATTGCATCATAGTATTTAATCTATATACGATTTTTCCACATATTGACAGATTACTTAGTCTGTGCTAAATTTTATATCTATGATTAAAAAACTGAAAGGAATTGAGAACTGAGAAGTGAGTTAGAACTTAGAACAGTTTGTGTCGGATTACATAGAATTTTTACAAAACGAATTTATATTAAATTAGATAAAATAATGTCGCGACCAGGTGATCGACCAAATCAAGCCCAAACCTATAAATTGGTAGTTGTCGGCGGTGGAGGTGTAGGAAAAAGTGCTATTACAATACAATTTATACAGGTATTTTATACACCACCTACGATAAGAATTCTTATTTCCTAATTCCTAGTATTCACATCAATTCTGGTTATTGTCTAAAAAGATAGCAATAAATTGTCAGTAACTTGATGCGTTAAGATATTTATGGGTTCGTGTAGAACATTTATTCATCAATATAAATAGCATAATGGGTGCCTGTGTTTTTGTCAAGGTAAAGAAGTAAAGACGCCGCCCACTAGTGTAAATTCATGACTAGATTTCTACATAATTTTCATTATCAATGCACATGTAAGGATTCTTCGAATATTCTTACATCTTTTAAGGAAAACGTGGGTTGGTTACATATTAATGTGTGTACGTAATTAAAATCTTTAATTGTACTAGATTAGTTTTTCTTATTCTCATGTCAAATTACACCTGGAGAAAATTATTTTAAAATATAAATCTATTCTATCACTGTGTTTTTTCTGATTTCAGAGCTATTTTGTAACTGACTATGATCCTACTATTGAGGACAGCTACACAAAGCAATGTGTTATTGATGATATTCCTGCAAAACTAGATAGTAAGTACATAACTTACTAGTGTTAACCAGCAGGTTATTTATGTTCTATTCTTTACATGTGAAAACAAAAATAATTTTACCAAATTTTATTGCATATGTTCTGTCTTAATATGCATAAAATATTTATACATACTCTTAAAATTTAAAAAAACATGGTATAAAGTAGATCTTGTTTTTAAAATTCCTTTATTTACTTTATAGTCCTTGACACTGCTGGGCAAGAAGAATTTAGTGCAATGCGAGAACAATATATGAGGTCAGGTGAAGGCTTCCTACTGGTTTTCTCAGTGGCTGACCATGCCAGTTTTGATGAACTTTTTAAGTTCCATAAGCAAATTTTACGTGTAAAAGATCGGGATGAATTTCCAATGCTGATGGTTGGAAACAAGGCTGATTTGGAAAGCCAGAGAGTGGTAAGATATAGTTATTTATTTCACATATATACTTAAATAAGTCTGTTTTTCTGTACTTTGTAATAATCATGTCTATCTATTGCATGTCATCTTATGATCCCAGTTATAGCCATTTTATTTTATAAATTATATTGCTATAACCTCATATGCTTTTCTTAAACATTTCCCCTAGTAAAATTAATAATTTATTATAATATCATTAGTAATAAAATTATTACAGGTTACATTAGATGAAGCACAATCTCTATCCCGTCAACTCAAGATACCATACATTGAGTGCAGTGCCAAGGCTCGTATGAATGTAGATCAGGCCTTCCATGAGCTTGTGAGACTTGTTCGGAGATTCCAGGAAGCAGAGAGAATTCACATTAAGTCAGAGCATAGAAACAAGAAGAAGAAATGCACTATCTTGTAATAAAATCAAAATTGGGTGGGAATTGCAGCTATGAAACAGTAAATATCAAAGTTAAATGTCTGCAAAGATTTTGTTTTACACATTTGTTGCTTTGCTTGATTTTTGCTATTTTTATTTTATTAAAAACTTAAAATTTGTTGCTGTTCAATTGACTTTGAAACTTGATTTATTACTAAAAACTAGGCTATCTTCTAATTTATTAATTTATGTAAAGATCCAACTAGAAAACAATTAGTTCTAATTCTGTGATTTACAAATCACAGAATTTTCATGTTATTTCTTTGATACAAACATATTTTTTTGTTATTTGTTGTCATTAAGTATAAGTTATATACCTCTTCACTTGCAAGTCTCTGTTATTAGTTTTATCTAAGTTAATTCATAAAGGTATTTAAATAATAATTTCTGATGCTGTATTGAAAAACCAATGCCAATTTCATAAGTTGACCTATTAATTACTTAATCGTTGGTCTGACATTTCCTAACAAAAGACTAATGACTTTAAAAGTATGTGGTTTATGTTCCACTTAATATTGAAATTGGGATCGGTTTTACTATGGAAGTTTCATAGTATGTGTGCTGGGATAATACCCTATCTTAATTATTGAAAAATGTTAAGTCAAGCAAAAAAATTTACACACTAGATGATTACGAAGGCACATTTTTTCTGGTTAAGTCAAAACGCACAAATACCTGTAGAATTCAATATCATGCTGAGTCACATTTGATTATTAAAATTTAACTTTTAGGCAACATGTCTTACACCGAAATCTATGTTCTCAATTTCTTTATTTAATATCAGTGCTAAATGTAAAATGTCGATCACATTGATATTGTACATATTTTAATGTAAATTTCATGGTTTTTATTACTGTCTCGAAACCAAAAACTAATTTTTATACATCAAATAGGTTGGCTCTCAATAGACATCTAATTAATTAATTTTATTATATGTAATATTAAAAAAAAAATTGGGGGCGACATTTTTAGAACAACATATTCCTTTAGATGTCTATTCTGGGCTTTAGTTGTTTTCACATTCTCGTAAAACGAGCGGTTTCTGCATTTGAAATTTTTTACAATTTCATTGTTATGATAGTTTTTACACCAAAGTTATACATTTTGTACAATGTTAACACGAGAATGTAAATACGACGTTAGTATAAGTTTTGTATTTATTAACTGTTGTATGTTAAATAATTATGTTTTCAATGTTTTATGTGCCAAATACACAGAAAAAAATGAAGGTTTATATTCAGCATTAAAACATTGGAAATAAAGTATACTAAACATAATTAACAATATTAACATCTAGTGTATTAGTGTTTTATATAGGAAATCGTATATTTTTTATATTATTATTTGTTTTTAGGTTTTTTTGCTAAGCGTCAATTTACGTACATAGATTTTGATAAACGTTTACAATATTTAGTATAAACGCTATATTTGGCGATGTTAACGTTACAAATGTACGCACATTATTTGCTAGCTTTGATCTTAGGATTCTTTTTGGTTCCAGTAACTGTTTATCTTGTAAAAGATCTAGGTCGTTAGATCTTAAAGCTGGTGTAATTAGTTCAATAATATTCTACATTTCCAGGTATCAAACGCAGCTACCGAATTCTTATTACGATAGAATGAACTATTTCATGTTTTTATTGATGATAAACAAAATGAACAGAAAAGTATTTTGTTTTCTCACTAATTCAAAATTTACATATTTTATATATTGTAACTAATTACATTTGTTTTCATATGCTGTTCTTTTATATAATGTTGTAAAATATCATTCGTCATTCTAGGGCATTTGATTACTTCATACCATAGACAAAGAAAAACAGTGAACATGTTTTGAACAGCAAAAAAATTATTACAACATGCCTCATTTTTTTTTACTTAAAGGCTGCTATATTGTCTTGCTGACATTGTCTATATTATACCATATTCCATTAGTGTAAAAATGACAATTTGCAGTGGATTTCATGAAAATGGTGTGATAATTTAATATCAACAGTCATTTTTTATAAAAAAATTAAAAGAGCTTTAATTAAGGCGAGAAAGTCTTACTGTTGTTAAGGGCATATTATATTATGTAATTGTAGTAATAAAGTAACATAAAAATATAACGCTTTTATTTACAATTTATTATGTATATATGTATTAGTAACTTTAGTTATAGTAACGCTTGTTTTAAGTTTTTTTGTTTCTTTTGTTAATTGTTTTTTTTTTGTACTCTACCCTCTGATGGTGTTTCTTTAACGTTGTTTCTCATTAGGGTTGCCTGGAAGAAATCGCTTGTAAGCGATAAGGCCGCCCTTTGCCTTATATCTTTTGTAACTGTTTTTTTATTTTTGTTACGTGTGTCTTTGTATAAGGCAATAAAGGATAAATAAATAAATAACTAGTAGATTGCTGAAAGTAGCATAATTTTGGAGGGTGTAGAAAACTAACAAAAAGGAAACTATCATGATACAGCATTTATTAACATAATTTATACATAATTCTAGGTGTTGTAGAATGTACATGAATTCTAAAGGCAGAATAATTTAAAATTTTGTGAAATCTAAAATGTTCACTTGTGAGCCATAGCTGCTAGATCTGCAATACAGCGGTCCAAGGTCTGTTTCTCTTGATCAGGAGTAATAGCCTTATTGACATTGGTGATAACCCAGTCAACAAGATGCTTCTGTTCAAAGCGGCGTTCAAGTGCTGCCTTCTCGAGTTGGAAGTCCAGTCGTTTCTTGACCTGATTGTATAATTAAATATTTCATTTATATATATATTGATAATGAATTGATTACACTGCTTGTTGAATATTTTCTGTAATTTGGTGTTTCAAATAAGAAACCAAATAATAAGAAAATTTTAAAACATGGGTGTCATTCCCAATTTTATAGAAAGATTTCCTGCAGCCCTGATAAGATTTAGCTTACAAGGGATCATTAAAGTTTCTGAAAAATATATTGAAAAAGTAAATTTCTTATTACCTCCTGGTAGGTATTCATAAGGCGTTCACGGTAAGCAGCTTCTAGCTGTAGAAGTACATTTTCTTTCTTAGCCTGAATCAGCAGTTCCTGGCCTTGAGCGCGCCATTGAGCATCCTTTTCTGTTGCAATACCCTCTTCCAGAGATTTTATGGTTTCTACTCTTCCTTGGTTAAGGTCAGTTTCTATTTGCTAAAAACATAATTTATTACAGATTGAAAAATAATATAATTTAGTAAGGTAATATTATTGTATAATACATTAAAAAAGTAGTTTTTCAGTTACAAATTTTGTAATTTTCTATCTTCAACCATATTCTTTTAAATGATTTGTTATAGAAACTATAGTTGGAAAAATAGAATTATTAACACTTACATCAACTTCCTTGTCTAGCCAAGATGCAACTTTAGGGCCAAACTTAGTGGTAGCATAATAGACCATAACAAAAATAGAAAGACCAGTATAGTATTCATGTTCCATTACATAGATTTCTTTGCTGAGCAGGTATGTTACCAGACCAGCGCCAAATGTGTACGGTCCTGTCACTCCCGTTTTTGAATGAAAGAATTGAAACCTGAAATATTAATGTTAATACAGTTTGGTTTCCTTATATTTTCAATTCTGCTTATATTAGAGCAACTTTTGAAAGGTTAAGGAAAATTGTTACACATTCTTAATATAAAAACTGAATAGAATGCATACCATTCTTCTGGGATAAAACCAAGCCTAACTTTGCCAGGTTCACCTCTTACAGGCCTAGGAAAGTTCTTTTCATCTCGTACTCCACAAGCATCAGTGGTGGAAGTGCGAGCTACAAGGGCTGTGGGGGCAGACTGCCGGGCCACTACTGAAATGAAAAGATAAGGGTTAACAAAAAACAACTTTATACTTGTTTTACTTGAACGAGTGTCTAAGGCAGATAAGAAAAAATCTTACAGGGAGTATAGTCTCATTATGAGATGATAAAGGTTAATATCATGAATCGAATAATAAAAGAAATATTAATCGATTCATGCACATAATCGTACTAATTTAAAAATTACAAATAAAGTTTTCTTTATATCAGGTTTGTTTTCTAGAAGTTTAATAGAATTTTCAAAAAAAGAATAATCTAAAACACTAGGTAGGGTCTTGTCAAACGATTACATAAACCTGCGCAACAAGGTTAATATTATTTTTCTGTCGATGTGTTATGTTTTTGTAATTAATAGTTTAATATAAATCATACCTGAACGCAAAGCCACGCGAGATAACATATTTGTAAGCCTAATTTTCAAATAATTAGAATTTTTCCGACAGTCTCCTCAATTAACTATAAAGTACTTTGCGTTAGAGAATAGAGATGTTCCAATTTTTTTTTTATTTATCACTAATGAAGAGATGTTCCAAATTCCAAGCGATAACTGGTAACCGTAAACGGATCACAGATTAAAAGAAAAAATATTTTAATATGGTTTCAAATCCAGCCCCTATAGTATGGGTCATGCTATAATTATGACATATAAACAATTTTAATATCAAAAGTATTTACTATTTTATTTAATATATAAGTTATTTTGATTTTAATTTATTTTTTATAGCTAGCAATAGTCTTGTCCAGACTAAAATATCGATCATTTGAGTTTTGCCACCATTTTACGGATGATTTTGCAACAAAACCTAAACGACAAGTAAATTCTAGCGTATAATTTTATTTCTTGTCACAGTTTAAATCGTGCAAATTGATACAGAATGGCAAATATGAACAATATTATGAAGATGATGGTTAGTTAATAAAGTGGATTACTTCTAATGATTACAATGTATATATTTTTTATTTTACACATACTTTAGGTAATTTAATAAATATTTTGTAAGTTATGTGCTATCCTACGATGTATGAAATTGCCTAAGGTTTGCACTTTGCAGGGGAAATTATACAAACGTATAATATTTGTTTTTTTTTAATTAGTGCCACTTTGTTTAATAACACGTCGTTATGTCAATACGGCTACTCTGTTGACATCTTGACGTTTATTAATTTATTTGGTTGTCAGATGAGTTTTCGGTACAAATAAAAAATTAAATGAACGATGCTGTACGAATATTTGCAGTATAGAATTCTAAAAAGTGGAAAATTTATATTGTTTTTCTCAATATGGGGCTAATTACATCCTGTTGCAAACCCTCAGCATCAGATGTATTGACTCCAGATACAGTAAGTGTATTCCAAACTCACTCAAAATAAAATTTAAGTATGTTAATAATTATTCCTTCTAAACTTTTCGAAACATAAAAAACTAGTTTCATATGTAATCCATAATTAATTTACGAGAACAAGTTAACCAATCTTGGAATGCCAAACTATTTAATGGTTGTCTTTTATAATTTTTTTTTATCATAATGCTATGTTACGACACTTGATCAAAAATTTTCTATATACCTTATTATTTTAATGCACTATTTGATAAAGTATGAAGAAGCATGTTTGGCTATTAGAGAAAATAACTATTTACCACCATTTTTTTCAATGTTTTCTTTTTATTTACTGTATTTTAAGACAATAAACAAGAGCTGTAGCTTCTGAAATTATTGGTTGCAAATAAGTTGTAGGTACAGAGTAATTAGATGTCCAGAGGTTGTTTTTAGTTTAGTTACAATTTAATCCAATATATTCTTGAAGCCTTGTTGTATGTACAAAAAAACTTAAACAATTTCAAAACAAATGGTGACTTTCACCAGTATAATATGCGTAATAGAACTAATTTGAGTGTGCAACCAACCAGGCTCCAGAAGATAAACCACTCTTTATATGGAAATCGTATTCGTTTTTACAACAAACTCCAAGCGAAATTAGAGAACTGTCACTAAATAAATTCAAAGCCCTTGTTAAAAGTAAATTAATTAATAAAGCCTTTTATAAATGTGAAGAATACTTAAATGACCCTTATCCTTGGGATTGATTTGCTCCAGTTCAAACAATTTGTATTAAAAACTTGCCGATTGAAAAGAGTGGCGGAAAGTTTCTTGCCAGTTCTTCTTACCCGCTCTATGCCCTTGACTTGCGAACTGGTTGTAAATGTAAATTTACAGTTAATTTAATTTGTTTTTCTTGACGTTCATAAGTGTACATGTTTACCTAAATGAATAAAGATATTTTGATTTGATTTGATTTGAATCATATTTAATCCCAAAAACCCAGTCCCTGCATTTGGACAGCCCCTGTACTTATTTCAAATTAAATCTTATTTTTATACAACATAATGTGTTTGCATTTATATAAATATACTGATAGGAAACACGACGTCGTCAACAAGTAGAAGCAGCTGAACGTCGTCGTGTTCAAGAAGAGGCCAGGGGTGTCAAAGATCCAAATAGAGTGAAGCGAATGCAACAACGATCTGAAGAGATGGAACAAAGAGAACAAGAGTTACAAAAGCAGGGTGGAGCTTCTTTAAAGGTAAATCTACAAGAGGAATTCAATATATTTATAAAAATATTTTGTAGGCATGAATAGCATAGATTTAGTATATCCTGTGATTTTATTGATACTTCTCATTACAGGTAAAGTACGGAGTCACTACTTTGTTATAAGTATTTTGATTATTGGATTACTAAGTCATAGAGAATGATTCCAATGGTTGAAAATGTAGGATTTGTAAATATCATATGAATGACATGAAATCTTACTACCCCTTTGTTCAAACCAACACAATTATTTCATCTATAATGCCTTATACATATATTCATAAAAAAAAATTGCTGCTAGGGTTTCACAATAAAATAATTTTTATTTTGAAACCCAAGCAGAATTATTAAGATGGTGGACCATCAAGTATTTTCTCTCCTTTCATTCATGGTACAACTTCAAACATACCTATGCATAATATGTCATATATTTCTTTTTTTTTTCAGTGGTCAGCTGACTGAGATCAGGCCCAAAGTGGGCCCAGCAGTGTGAACCCAAATGAAAAATATAAATACAAAAATTAAGCTAGGTATCATTAATGTGGTATCTGTATCAATATATTTTCTATATATCTATACAATAGTCTATGCCTATGCCATGACCAATTTTTGGATGCTATCTTATACACCCTACAACATTTATACCTAGCTTTTGTGTATATTACGTTGAATAATTTATTGAAATATATTCTGTAATACATAATTTATATTTCTAGTTATAAAATATAAATGTCTATGAGATAAGAATAATGTAATATATGCTATGAGATGTGTTATGTATGTCACACCTTTGATTTTATTAAAGTGTTGTTCAATAAAATATTAAAATAAGAGATTTTTTTTATTTCTTGTTAAACTGAGTAGTGTTGGCCTAGTGGCGACCAGCTTGCGACCCTCATACCGGAGGTCGTAGCTTCGATCCCCGGTTGAGCACCTATTGACTTTCTATGTGTGCATTTAACATTCGCTTAAACCATGAAGGAAGACATCGTGATTAAACAGACTTACCATAGACTCAAAAAGTCGACGGCGCGTGTTGACTTCAAACAGATTTAGACATTTTAAGCCCACATCTAAAAAGGTTGTAGCGCTATTGATTTACATAATTTTAACAGCAAATTTATTAACTAAGATAAATACATTTTCCTTTAATTTGTAATCCATTTCTAGAGTAAAAAATAAAAAACAAATCAAAATCGACAGAATTGAAAAAAAAAACAGGTTAGCGCAATACCTCTCTTACTGCAATGCACTGAGATTGAGAAATTCTCGCAAAAACCGGCATAGGAATTTATTTATTATTTATTTTATCCTTTATCGCCTTATACAAAAACACACATAACAAAAATAAAAAAACAGTTACAAAAGTTATAAGGCAAAGGGCGGCCTTATCGCTTACAAGCGATTTCTTCCAGGCAACCCTAATGAGAGACAACGATAAAGAAACACCAATAGAGAATTTGGATGAAATAAAGTTTATTTTAAAATTTCAAAAATTTATTTAACTTTGGTGCAAGAAACAACTCAATCTACTTATAAATTACCTTGAACAAATTATAGGTTGGGGAAAAAGTTTCTTCGCATTTTTTAAGAAAATTCACAACATTTTTTAAAGTAGTTTATTTACATTCAACTAAAGTATGTAGATCCCATCTTGTTTGATAACTTTTGCCATCTTATAGGTTCCCTACTCATCATTATCCCATTGCTATAGAAATTTTGGGGCTTCTGATCAAAATACCGCAATAATTGGCCTTGGCAGTCCTCTTGTAATCATGGCCTGAAACTGCCTAAAGAATTCTGAAAAGACCGAAACAGGTGGAAATCTGAAGGTGCAAGATCAGGACGATACGCCGGATGCATTAACACCTCCCAGCCAAACTCTCTTAATATTTGCTGAGTGGCTTAAGATGTGTGAAGGGTTATGGTTTTTCATCATGATAACGCTAGGTTAACCTACAGGCTACAACCCTTCTGTTGATTAATTCCGGCCGCTTTCTAACAACTTCTTGCTTTAATCTCATCAGTTGTTCAGCATCGATGGTCCTGCCTGGTAATAGCAGTATGAATAATGCCCTTCCAATCTCACCACACAAACAGCATCAGCGTGTTTGTTAACCCGGGTTTCGCCAGAGTCTGTGAAGCCTGACCGGCCTTGGACCACGACCTTTTTCGCACATTCTTGTCGTACGTAATTGACTTTTCATCACCAGTTATCAGATTCTTCAAAAATGGTTCGGTTTCATTATGTCGTAATAAATAATCAGAAATGAGTACACAGTTCATAGGTTTCTTTCAGTGAGCACCAGCTACCTCACCAGAGGTACCCAAATATCGAGCTTCAAATACGCCAAAACTGTTTTGTAACCAATATTTAGTTCTTCAGTTACGTCGTCACTACTCAAATGCCGATCTTGCAACACATTTCCAAAAATAGCATCCATTTTATCTGTAATAGGATGACCACAGCGACGTGCATCTTCGACATCAAAATTCCCGGATCGAAAACGCTTCATACAAATTTCTGCTACTGTCACAGACACTGCACTTGGCAATAATAAACATTGCAATTTTTATTCGCAATTCAATATAATTGTCCACAAAATCAGATAAACTTAAGTTATTGGAATAAAAATTACTAGGCTCCGAATATAATTTTGTCCCACTCAGTGTCGAGACCCTTGGTCCGCGGGGTTCTAGCGCTATAAGGCTTTTTAGGGAGATATCAAAAAGGTTAGTCGACATCACAGAAGACCGAAGAGCTGGCAGCTAACTCCGGCAAAGAATTAGTCTAGCTATTCAAAAAGGGAACACTGCCAGTATCTTCGGAAGCTTGACTAAAGGGTCTCAAGGGACGGAGGTTCACGACAATGCTAGACCACACACTGCACAACAGACTGCTACCTGGAAAACGATTCGTAGGTAAAAACTCTCATGGGGTAGTCGAAACCGCCTCCAAAGATTTTATTGGTCCGAATATTTTTTTTAGTAAAGGGATCAATGAACAGCATTTAAGATGACAAGAGTGTATAGATAGCAATATTCGCTTTGAGTATTTAAATATATTATAGATATTTCAAAAGGAACTATTTTTGTTCCTTCCATACAAAACGCCAATTTCATATGTAGGGGCCTAATGTAAGTACCTAGGAAGAAGTATAATATTTTTAAGGGATATGAGTGGTCGTGAGTGTCGTAGTAAAAATAAAGCTGTACTTTTAAGATTAACAACAATGTTTGATTTGTATAAAAAGATTATCATTAATTTAAGGCCGGCAACGCACTCGCGAGCCCTCTAGCATCGAGAGTGTCCATGGGCGGCGGTATCACTTAACATCAGGTGAGCCTCCTGCCCGTTTGCCCCCTATTATATAAAAAAAAAAAAAACAGTGGATAGAGGCAATTGACGTGACGCTTTCTTTAAAACTTTTAAAATATTAATATCTTTCACACTCACACTCTGCTTTCATTTGCCTACCTCGATAAATGGACTATCCAACAACTAACAAAAATAATGGAATGCAAACCCATACTTTCTGAGGTGCGGTCAAACAAACGAAACTCTAGCTCGAAACATGTAGGACACGTGTGACTATTACAATGCAGATAGAGGTATTGTTACCTAATTATCTTCGTTGTTAATCGAAGTTTATTATCTTAGAAGAAAGTAACATATAATTGAAAACAGCCACCTTGAAAAAACATTTGGTTAGTTCGCCTTGTTATGAACGCATGTATATTTTTAATACGTTCTAATCGCATAATAGTACATACTGTTCCGCACAAATAGTTGAAGAAACAATTTTGTGACAGGATTGCAGTCACTAATAACTTTGTGGACCAAAAATTTTTCTGGTAAGTTTTATATTAAGCGCTCAGGCCATATATAAACCGTGTTTACGTATTTGGCCATTTATAGGGCGCAAATAGTTTAAGACAGAAATAATTAAAAATTATTAAACTAATTACCATGAACACAGACTAGAATTATAAATGTTATCGACTTAAATATAAAAACAAATAGCTATAGAAAATTCGAAGGTCAACTTTTAATTAGTTTTGAACGATTTTCCATATTATATTTATTTTAATATTAAAAGAAACATACTTTTCTTACGAGTTGTGAATAAAAATTAAACTAAACGACCGCTCTGACATTTTTTAATTTTAATCTTTTAACGATTTAATTAGTAAATTCTTAGCCTAGGAGAAATGTAACCCTACACTGACCAAGAACTTACTAGAGCTTGGCATTAGTCTAGGCAAAGTGAAAATTTAAACATCAGCACTAAGAAAAGAGTGTACCGAATCGTAAAACTTACTTCAAAACTCCTTAGAACAATTGCTACTACATACAAAAACTTAACATAGTTTTTGTATTTGCGACATCAGCGCTACGTTGAACTATACCAAAATCTCATACAAAAACGTCGGCACCGTTGTTGGTAATTAATTTGCCTTTATCATCTTTATTTAGATGAAAACTTCTCTCATCGGATGTTGGCTCTATACGTTTTGTACTAGGTGTACGACTAAGTTTGTCTTCATTAATCTCTGAAATGTACGAATAATATAACAAAGCTACATATAACATAGTAGTAGGCAATACCGAATAGCATACCTTTTCATTGTATTCCAATTCAATTCAATTGTAATAAATAAATAGGGTCGCTCATTGTTTTGATGCTGTGTTTATGCTTAGATTGTATTATATTATATACCTCCAACTATCATGAAGATACTAATCAAAGCTATTAGTTCAAGTAATATACGGAATGGAGACAGTTAAATTTCAATCCTATATAGGTTCTACCAATATCTGTGGGATATATTTTCATGTAAAAGCTTACTGAGAACTGTTTTTAAAGGCCAAAACAAATTCCCTTTTTTGGAAAACTACTATTTTATAGTAGTTTCTTATATAGTTTTACTATAAAATAGTAGTTTTTCTAAGTTAACATTAGCTATAGAAGAAATATGAACATGTTCTAAAATGATACATAGAAATGCTTCTGAAGTAAGTATATTTAAGTAGTTACCTAATAACCAAAACGAAAAATGACTCATAAAACCATGCTCGGTGACTAAGATACACTTCAGTCTGAGTGAGTACATATTCTGATAAAGCTGACAATATTCATTTATTACAGCTTCTGTAATCTAACTATATCAAAGGATGTGAAATACATATTATTTAAGTAGTTTTAACTTTGAAACTAATAAATACAAAATAAAAATACAACAATAGATATGACATGAAATATAATATGATTATGATATATCAAATCTATGTAATATCTAGATAATATAATCTATAATGTTACAGATAAAAGTTAAAATAAAATTAAACAATTTCAATAAAGTCAATTTTTTCCTATAATAAACATCTTTCGTAAATTAAATATTAAAATGTGTTTAATGATTCGATTCAGTGGTTGATGGTTTTTTCTTTTAATTAATATTTGAAGTGAAAATGTAATGTGTATTTTCCAATTTAATCCTGATAGCTTTCCGTTATCTTATAGTTCCATTCTCTTATCAAAAAAATTCTAGGTTTATTTATGCGTCATCTTCTATAAACTTGCATGATAAAGTGAAGCGATTGTATAGTTTCCTTCAGACAATTTTTTATATTTTCATTATATTAATATATAACAATGACAGTATTTTTTTGCTGAAAATACTTATACCAGTAATAAATGTGAAGTACTAATAATAATTAACATACAAATAAACAATTGCTACTAAATACAAAAATTGGACATAGTTTTTGTATTTTCGACATCAGCGCTACGTTTAACTATACCAAAATCTCATACAAAAACGTCGGCACCGGTGTTGGTAATTACTTTAATTAAATCGGCAAGCTGGTTAATTTCTGTTTTACAGCTTGTCCTTGAACGTAGGCCTCCTTTAAAAGCTTCCACTATTCTCGATGTCTAGCTTTACGTTGATACTTCTTTTTCTAAATCAGAATTTTCCTTTGGTTTTTTAGTCCCCATCTTTACATGCCCCTATTTTACCGATGAAATTACCCATGACAATAACATTTTTGTGAGCTTGTGCTTCTGAAAATCATTTGGAGCAAAAATGTTTTTCTGCTTCCTAGATACAGTTTTATTCATGAGCAAGTCTTCTTTTGTTGAGATATGTTTAGAACTGCGATCCTCTATGAGATGTATATGAATTCCTCTATTTTTCTAAGAAATTTTTTTTAACTATAAATCCGACACCGTGACATGTTATAACATGACATGTTATACCAAGTCCAGCTATGTTCTGTTACAAATGAAAATGCATTTTTATATGAAGTAATGTAATATTATTAAAGTTCATACCTGCTTATATATTATTCTAGATCTATAACAATTAAAACAATATTTTTCTTTACCTATGGATTTAATATATTCCTTTATTATGTTTGGCACAATTGATTTACGCACTGTTTCCAATTTCGAATGTCTTCTAAAACTAACCATAATTTGAAGACTAAGGGGTTGTGGTCTGAGCTACATGAGGGCCAGCCTTTAGCTCTTATAAAGTCCGTAACATTGGTTTCAAGCCAGTCTAGGTGCAGAATCCTAAGATGGTGTATTTTTAAAAAGTGTATTGCTGAGAGGTTTCTCAACATGATCCAAAACTGTATCTTGATAATTGTATTGAGATACAGTTTTGTACAGCCAAATTGTTGGCTGAAGTTTTCACTCATCATTTTGCTCATTGTATTGTATATTTTGATCATCAGATGTTTATTCATATATTGCGTTCTTCAATCGTGAAAATTTTGTCATCGGTAAAGAGGATATTTCTGTGCTTTTCACCTGCGTATCGCGATAGAAGGCGTTTTGATCTTTCCATCCATAAGCACCGACCTTGTCAGGTTTTAATAAATACACGATAGGGTGCTAGCGGGAATCTTCATCTCCCCGATAAGCTTTTTTGCTTCCTTTGTAATTCTAACACGTGGCTCCCGATTTCTTCTGCTCTTCGACAGACGAAGTGTTCTTGTATCTGTTGATAGTATGATATACGAACATTTTATTTATTAATTTCCTTATTTCCTATTTCTACCGTAACTTAATACTAATACAATAGAAAACATAAAAAGTAAAAACTTAAAACCTAAACAATTTTATAAATAATGCAATTCTTGTGAATTTAGCCAGTGTGCCACTAAATACATCTCACACGCAATAATATTAAGGGTGCGCAAGACACGCGTTAATGGTGCTTCTCTGAGTAAGTTCGTACGCACCCGAGGCACCGCCACCAATTGAGATCGCATACCACGCCGAGTGTGGTAAGCGATCTAGAGAGCGGCACACGCAGCCCCAGTCTGTCCAACATTTTCGCATTAAATTATTTAATGTTTAATTTAAATACTTTTACCTCTTAAATTTTTTTAAGGACCTTATAAAATATAATGAGATAGTAAGATCCCTCCTTACCTCTAACTTGTTATATCATACCATACCCAAGACAAACAAACTTGGATACATTATTGGATAAAATGGGTACACTCCATACAACCTCATGTAAATCGTATTCAAAATAAATTTACGTGTGTATCTCGTAAATTTATTTTGAATACGCTCCACCGTTAGAGATTTTTTTCTTGTGGGGCCCAAATCATAGCGTTACATTCCAAGTGGCTCCTAACAAGTGCATTATGCAATGCCATTGGCGCTTTTATATTTGAAATTGAAACCCTAAATTCCTGTAAGCTTTTCTACAAATACTTTTTGTGTCCCCGAAAGTTTCATTCTACGTTTAAATGGAACCCTAGATCTTTTATTTCCGCTACTCTTGGATTAGGCTGCTTTCCAATGTAATAATTAAAAGAATCGGTGTCCGTGCGTTGGAAAAAAAAATAACAGCAAATTTTGCAGAATTGAGCTGCAATCGATTTTTACTGCACCAATTTACTATCCGATCAATATCCTGTTGTAATCGTAGACAATCTTCCGCGCTATTAACCAGCCGTGAAAATTTAAGATCATCCGCGAACAGCATACATTTTGCCTCTTCTTTTACTCCTGTTAGATCATTTACTATTAACAAAAATTCTAAACTACATCATTATCAACCATGTCGAATGCTTTTCTCATATCGAAGTAGGCTGCATCAACTTGTCCTCCACTATTCACAAGGGATACTTTACAAGTCAAGAAGCTTAATAAGTTGCTTGTGGTACTTGCCTCTCGAAATCCATGTTGGGAGTCAGGGAGTTGAGAGCCTACCTGATCGAAAATGCACTTTTGAAGTGCTGACTCCATTACCTTCGCAGGTGTTGACAGAATCGCCACCGGTCTAAAATAGTCCAATTTGTCACTCTGTCTACCTTTAGGTAACCTAATGTTCGATCTGGGAATGTTGATGCTTTAAGGCAAAGATTGAATATATGGAGAAGGGGTTCCGCCAATACTGCTCTACGGTCTCTAAAGATATACGGAGGTATACCATCAGAGCCGGTAAGCTATGTGCAAGGTGCATCACTGCAATCCTATTTATTTATACCATATTGTAACTAGATGATTAACACGAAAAATATGTGAAATGGCGTAAAATCGAAAGAAGTTTAAAAAAATCATATATTGTGTTCCAAATTCAAAATAATTAAACAGTTGAAAAAAATGCATTTTCATTTGTAACAGAACTTATAGCCAGACTAGTATTCTTGATGTTGTTCGATTATTTCATCCTTCTTATTTCACATATTCCCAATATATTCTATTTAATGTCAACAAACGCGAATTCATGTTATTTATCGTCTTGAATGAGGGTGCTTTCTATTTATATATCCGAATAATTTATTTCACAAAACCAATTTAAAAGAGACTTTAAATTATTATGGTATCTGTCCTTGCTAGACTTCAGAAAATAATTACAGCCATGTAAATGTTACTTAAGGTCACGGACGTTAAAACTCTTCAAATTGATGATTTTTAACATTACCAAACTAAATTTCCATTAGTATTTTTTGAAAATTGCGATATTTATTTCGGATTATGACTTTTATTTTTACTCCTTACAAGAGATACACGTGACCATTTTTTCATTAGTTGTTGTATGAGAATCGCAAAATTATCACAGCTTCTGTAATCTCGATATATCTAGTCTATATAACTACGTATTCTGGAGATATGATGAATATATACATATACCTACTGTGATACGTAAATTGTGAGCATTGGTTTATCAGTGGTCTAAGAGTTTTGTAGTATTTTATGGTAAGTGTATGGCTTTCACGTATTTAATTCACACATTTCAAAACATTAAATCACATTCTATTAAAAAATCGTTGCTTATTCCTTGATGTTTTACGAGATCGATTTGCCAAAGTGCATTTTTGATATTGTTATTTGTTTATAATGTAATGTAAAAATTAAATTTTAACTCAAATTTAAAAATATATATATATATAGGTACGAATGAGCACATAAATTTGACTTAATCGCTATTAAGTTGTTAAAGTTTTTTTATGTATTCCTTTAAAATATTTCGATCGTTTCAGTGGTTTACTATACACTATAATTGCGATTTTATTATATAGATTTAGATAAAGTTTAAATGTTTTGCTTTAATGCTATCAAAAGTAATATTATTTATAATGCGTTACAACAAAGAATTTCAATTGTTATAAGTTAAAGGAGTGTGTTAAAACAAGTGAGAAATGATAAGACTCTCCAATATGTATTTGAACCATTTGCAAATTCAATTAAGAATTATGAGGGTAATATAAAAATTAAAATTGGAATTTCAATATAAGATACAAGTACATTGATTTAAAAACATTCAGTGTATCTTACTTGTTAATCTCACTTGGAAAAGTTCGCTAAATACATAATTAAAAATAAAATAACAAGTACCATTATATGTATTGAGGTAGTATCTAATCGGTAATCACATAACCTTGCCCTAAAACCTCAGTTATCATAACTCATTATAGGGAGCGTTCAGGTATTACGTCACGCAAGTTTTGGAGATTGTTGACCGTCCCCCCCCATGTAACGCGTCGTAACGTTTTTCTGTACTCAAAAGTAAAACTGAAACTGAAAAAATAGTGACTCTTTATATCTAGAAGTTACCATTATGTGGATTGTGGTGTAAAGAACCCTAAAGTCGATTTGTTTATATTTACTATTATAACGCGTAATTCAATCCCCGTCCGGCATCGTAACGTATAACAAAAAAAAACCTTACATAATAATTCAACGCTTCCGTAACGAAAGTATTTTTTGAAGTGAAACTTCTTTAGAATCGATGTGATTTAAAACCGCATGCAACGGAAAAAGCGACAGTAAAAAGAGACAGAAACATATATTCATAAGATTCAACGTGGGAGATAAAATGAGATAGGAGGCATTACACAGCCTCTTTTTACTGCCGCTTTTTCATTTAATCGAATTTCAAACTTTCGTTGTTTTAGTTTTGGTTAAATTAAAGATTTATATTAAACCTATAAGTTAAAATTTATTATTAAAATATACTGTTTTTAATGAAAAGTTTAATACATTTATCAAATACATTTACAGTGAAAATTGTTTAATTTAAATATGATAAAAAATTTGTTGATTTCACTTCTATCACGTGTGAATTGCACATATGATTTTTTGCATTATTTTTTTTTAAGTCATTCATTTTTATTCTCTTCACAAAACTACATACATAAATGAAATACGTTGTACTTGCTATTTAAGGGTTTTCTAATTGTATCGCTTTTGTATGTGAGCATGTCACTGAACACCTATTAAACGGCTGAAATTTTCTTGTATGTGTTGCACCTAGATGGTTTAGATTCACAAATCGGTCCGCGAGATGCCGCTGCAGTCGGTATCTAGTTTATTGATCTATATAGCAAATAAACAGCTGGTATATATGTCGCAGTAAAGTAGTCAAATCAGAGAGTTAATTGAATCTCTAGACAGTTAACTAACGATCGATATTATATAAATCTTCTTTACATGTGTTCGTAATTAAGCACTTATATGCTAGAAAGATTTTGATAAAAATAAATTTTGTGTGGAGTTGAGAATGCTTTACATTACACTAGATTGTTTTTGTATGTAAGACGACATATATAAAATATAACAAAATCGACGAAAATGTTAAGCATTCGGATTTGTTCGTACAATTTTGTTTAAAGTAAAATCTTGTCCTATATTAAAACCGTAATACATTTTTCACACGCGGAAGTAATTCTAAACGCAACATACTTCTCTGTACGGGTGTTATGTAGTCCCCACTATATTATAAATATTTCTATTTAACTAATTTCTATTTCTTTTAAACATATGTTTACGATATAAGTTAAGATTAATTAGTTTGTTCGACTTAATGTATCCCTATTCTTAAACGACAAGTTACTATTTCTTTTCAACATCTGTTTACGATAAGTTAAGATTTATTAGTTGTTCCATTTAATGTGTCCCTATTCTAAAACGACAATACCCAAACCTTTAAGTATCAAGTTACAATTTCTTTTAACCATCTGTTTACGATAAGTTAAGATTAATTACGTGTTCCACTTAATGTATCCCTACTCTTAAACGACAAGACCAAAACCTTTAAGTATCAAGCCCCGATCCTTTGAAAGAGACTTCCATTCCATATTCTCACGCTAACTCTAGTTTTGTAAGCATAATTTTAAATAAAGTTTTTGTTAGTTTAAAAACAAGTTTTGTCACTGCCTCATAACAAATTTGGCGCATTCGGTAGGATCTACTTGTGTAGCAAGACGAAAAAAAAAACGTACAAAGGATAAGCATCGCCTAGTACGGTAGCCTTAGGCTTTTAATAGTTTCGCCGATACTATGCTCTTGTGGTTCGTGTTACTGTGGTAAGTGGCATTTTACTTGTGGCTCATTCTTTTTCCTACTTTTCTATATTTTGTGTTTTATATATTCTATTCTAGATTACTATATTTTATATATAATTTAATTACATTATTCATATCTAACTACACACGCATTCTACATTTTTAATCATTATCATTTCATTAAAGACCAAAAACATAATGAAGGCATCACCAGTAAATATTACAACACTTAATAATCTAATTCCTTCATTCGACACAAACAATCATGACGAAATATACGGTTACATTCGGTCCTGTGATACTGTGTTTAAACTGTCATCTCCGTCCGAAAGGGAGACTTTGTTAACTTGTGCTCTAAATAACATTAAAGGCATCGCGGCCTCAGAAGTTCGGTGTAAAACGTACGAAACGTGGGATGAACTAAAGAGATTTCTTATCGAAAGATTCGCGAATACTAAGACAATTCAACATTTGAATTTAGAACTTCAATCAATTTTTCAGAGACCCGATGAGTCCTTAACGCAATTTTATCATAGAGTAGATCTTTGTCGTTGCAAAATCTTAGAGAAACTACATTCAGAAATTAGTGATTCGACATTAGACGGACGTGTAGCGACTACCGAGGAAACCGCCTTAAGCATATTTCTCAACAGTCTCTCTACAGACATGGGTATAATGCTTAGAACAAAGGGTTTTAATACTTTAAGAGAAGCAGGTCGTTTCGCAATGCAGGAAGATCAAATTAGGGCTATGAACAAAGCTAGGCAATCTTTATTTAGGCCAGTTCCAACCCCTAGGCCAGCAATAAGTAGTAGTGCATATCAAAATAATTACCTAGGTATTCGAAACCCAAATATTCCATTTAAGCCTCCTAACCCTAGATTTTCTCCAAAAACATGTGCGTATTGCAAAAATATTGGCCACTCAATAAACGAATGTCGCAAGAGGGCATATAACGAAAAAAATAAACAGCGCGCTCTCCCTGCACCAATCCGCCATTTAAACTTAGAAGCGACCAACGAAATGAGCGACTCGTTGGAAATCGCTTCCAGCTCTTACTCAACGAACCCAGCTTATTAGACTATTCTATGCCGCCACAAATTCCAAATTCAAGTCGAGTGTTACAAAGCACTGTGCCTACATCCTTGCATAATAAACCAGCCTATCGGAGGCAATGCAAAGAAGCTGGCACACAGACTGATTTTGAAGCTAGCTTTATACAGACCTACAAACAGGGTAGCCAGTCCCAAACCTTAGGTTGTAATACAAACTCTACCATTTCTTATGAGCACACTGTATCTTTGAATCCCACTGAATCTACTATATCTAATAAGAACGATGTATCTGCAAAACCCTCTGAATCTAAGCATCTCATCACATCTTCTAACCCCACTGTATCTCAAAATATCGCTGAATCTTATAAATCCACTGGTTCTCAAAAAATCGCTGAACCTTGTAAACCCGCTGTATCTCAAACTACTAAATCGCATTCAAAATACCATTATAAGAAAAATAAACGTAAGTCGAAATCGAACAATAAGAATATTCGATCGTTTTCTATTTCCGCTTTAAACGATGTACCTCCTGAAAATCTGCTACATGCTATATTCCACATAAATAATAAACATGTGACTCTTTTAAATAATACCAATGCCGACGCACTCTCTAGGCCCCCAGAAACTTCAGATTATAGTTTCGATACTTCAAATCTACATATATCACAAGATAAGCTGTTAGACGAACGACATAAAGACATATTTATTCCTATTTCTTGTGACATTTCCAATAAAAACAACCTTAAATTAATTAATTAAATTAATAATTAAAATGATACTATTTTAAAATTTTCATACGATAAACATATAATGAACGAAAATTAATTCCTATATTAATTCCACGAATACTTTACTCTTTAATTTTAGTGTATCTATTACAGATCTCAACTGTTTTAATAACAATAATTTTAGAAATCGTCACGTCTCTAGAAAAACAAATCGATAATATTGTTGAAAGCATTTTATTCAGCAGTTCATCCTTCGGTCTTATCTTTAGTAAGTCTTTACAAAGAATCATTAGCATCAAGTCAGCTAGAACATCAGGTAACCTAGTAGTAACCGTGACTTTTCAAAACATCAATAAAATTCTAAAGTCTGCTACAATTACATCATACATTTACATGAACGAAATTATAAATATATATTATATTAAATTTTCCTTAAGTCAAAAATGACATATTTACCTTATACCATTTAATTTCAATTCCTACAATACATACTCCTTATATTCCACAATCCTACCTGAGCACATGTATCTTGCCATGAGCAAAAACAGTCAACGCTACCTGACGACGAACTCCGTGGACAAGTGTAAAGAACACTCTTCAAACCTTCATGTATGCAGTAAGGTCACAGTCTACAACTCTAACGCACGACCTATCTGTGAAGTCTCCATCTTGCTGACGAATTCTAAAGACATACCTCAAAAATTGCGCGGTATCCACATTCTCCGCGTACTTCAACACATTTCATTAATTGAAAAATAACAAATGGATTTTCATACTTTCGAAGAAAATTACTTATGCTATAGAATGCAACAGAAAAACCACACATGGCGAAATATTTGGACATAGAATAATTCTGCTACAACCTGAATGCAAATTTTATACACCAATGGTTACACTCATCGCTGAAGACTCGACATCGAAGAACATAAGTCATCCCATTGTTACTGTCGACGTGGAAAATACCTCATCGAAGGGACTCCAGATTGGTATAATCCAGAACTCATACCTATTCAAATCAACGATGTTTCTTTAGACTCGCTCAATACTATTAAAGACGAGATCAAACATCACTATAAAATACTAAATTAAGAAAAAAAAATATCATTCAAGAACATCCATATAATTTCACTCAAATGAGTTTATCACCTGGCTCAATCCTTCTTATGTATACTCTTTACAAGTTTTACTCAAGAAGAAACTCTCACAAACAAGGATGCATTCAAATATTTAATAATTGTTTCGACCAATCCCGAAGACGACAACAAATTGAAATCCCGATGCCTGCATTCAATACGACGACGACGACGACGGCTTCCATCAGCTCGAACGACGAAGAAGAAAACACCCTACAAAATTCCTCAAAAAGTTCACGCCAACAGGCGCAACCTTTATTTTAAGGGGGGAGGTGTTATGTAGTCCCCACTATATTATAAATATTTCTATTTAACTAATTACTATTTCTTTTAAACATATTGTTACGAGCTAGGGGATCGGATAGAAAATGCCGTCGTTATTCAAGGGTTTATTTCAATAAAATCTATGAGGAATTCGTTTACACTAATATCTGGAAATTACGCACAGAAAAGCACTATTAACACACACACAATGAAACACTGTCACTAATCACTTAAATTACTCAGTACTTTATCACTGGTATCACTTATTCGCACTTTTTCTCTTCGCTGTTTATCGCTTGGAATCGCATTCGATACTGAACTGATTGGTCGCGTTTTGGCTCGCTTATATATCCCTGGGAATAGTCTCGAACGATATTTCTACGAGAACTTTCTAGGCGGGAGCGCTACTGAGTAGCGATCGCACAATTCTAGAACGCGCGTACTCGCTATCTCTTTCGCACACTGCTATGTGCCTGTCATACGGCGTTCTAGAGTTCTCGGTCTAGCTTCGAGAAGGTTCTTATCTTTCCTCTCTTTCGCGTATCAAACAGTGCTTGTCCCCACACCTAGAAAATTCGTTCTAGAATATTCCTTCATCAAAGGGGTATAACCAGGCCTGAAAACGCCTGAAAACGGGTCTGCTGAAAAGTGTACCATTCGTCTATACGTGTTCTGAAACCGACTGAAAAAATGTTTCACCCTCCTGAAAACTACGGCAACATTATGTAAATTTCGATTTTCTAATATGTGATTGACCCTCTCCTGAAACGGTCATAAATCATATTTCAGCCTGCTGAAAAGTTCTCTAAGTAGTGGAAAAAATCTAAAAACATTGCAGTTGACCCGTCTTCGTAACACTACCCTCTCCTTAGACATGCTCGTCCCGAGCATCATTACTTCCTTTATAGGGCGCCAATCGATTTATGTGAACGACTTTCGATTTTCTCCTTAAACCACTCATTTTCTTTATCCGGTAAGTAACGTCATTAATCTTCGTGACTATCGTGTATGGACCGTCCCAGTCGGCTTGAAGCTTTGGTGATTTTCCTTTGCGTTTTGTTGGGTTATGGAGCCATACTTGCGAGCCTTCTTTAAATTCTATGTGATTCGTCTTCCTGTCATACCTAATCTTCGTAGTCTCACTTATTTTGCTTTGTGATGCTCGTACGTGTTCATGGATTTCATACAGTCTATTACGCAGATCTGCCGCATATTCTGTAACACTCTCCGGGGTGTCAGGTGATCGTCCCGTTACAATATCCGCTGGTAATCTAAGTTGCCTCCCAAACATGGCTAAAGCAGGTGTAACGTTCGTTGTTTCATGAACCGCAGACCGGTATGACATTAAAAATAACGGAATATACATGTCCCAGTCTTTTTGTTGGATTTTGTCCACCAATTTTGCCAAATGCCTTTCCAAGGTTTGATTAAAACGTTCCACCATTCCATCTGACTGTGGGTGATATGGAGTAGTCCGCGTCTTATGAATTCCCATTAACCGGCATACTTCTTGAAACAGTTGAGACTCAAAATTTCTACCCTGATCACTGTGCATCTCCAAGGGTACTCCAAATCTAGAGAATACCTCATTTACAAGTATCTCAGCTACTGTAGCTGCCTCTTCATTAGGAATAGCGAACACTTCGGGCCACTTTGTAAAATAATCCATAACAACCATGATGTACTTATTTCCTTTTTCTGTTAACGGAAATGGTCCGGCTATGTCAACTGCTATCCTCTCCCACGGTGCTCCGACATTGTATTGCTTCATACTCGCTCTAATTCTCGTCTGTGGGCCTTTAACAGCTGCACAAGCTTTACATTTCCGAATCCAGTCCTCTACATCTTCGCGGCAATGTATCCAATAAAATCTCTCTTTAATTTTCAGAAGAGTCCTTTTCACTCCTAAGTGCCCGCCTGATGAGCCATCATGATACATTTCCAATATGTTGCGAACCTTGGATCTTGGCACAACTAACTGTAGATGAGATGCATCCCCTCGAGTGTTTTCCCATTTGCGACATAATACTCCATTGTGAAGAACTAAGCTATCCCATTGAGCCCAGTAACTCTTGGTCGTGGTGCTAGTAGATGCAACGTCATTCCATCGCGGCTTGATAGCTGAAGATTGCATCCAGTCCAGAATTGGTTTGATGTCAGAATCTTGTTGTTGCTCTTCCTGAATTAATTTCCCACACCAATCTGGACAGCCACCAATCTGCTGCAGCGTCTTCACAACAGCCAGTAGTTCCCTCCGAGTGACACAGTAGTTCCGTTCTGGTTTCGACAACGACTTGCTGAAGTAGGCTATTACTTGCTCGTGCTCACCTTTTACTTGTGATAGTACACCTCCAATGCCAATTCCACTGGCATCTGTATCTACCACAAATTCGCCATCTGGATCCGGGTAGCCTAGTATCGGAGTCTCACATAGTCGGTTCTTGAGCTCATTGAACGCATCTTCGCACTCTTTGTCCCATGTGAATCGCCTCTTTTCTTCGGTGAGTCTGTGAAGTGGTTTTGCAATATCCGCGAAATTTTTCACGAATCGTCGGTAGTAAGAACATAAGCCTAAGAAAGCGCGGACTTCAGTTTTATCTTTAGGTACTGGCCACTCCTTTACCGCAACTATCTTATTGGGGTCTGTTCGAACACCGTCCTGTGATATAATGTGACCCAAGTAGCTCACTTCTCTTTTGAAAAATAAACATTTCTTAGCACTAAGTTTCAGGTTGGCTCCCTGCAGTCTGGTGAGCACCCGTTGAAGATTCCGTATGTGATCATCGAAGTCTTTCCCAACGATGACTACATCATCCAAGTACACTAAGCAGGCTTCTCCTATCAGCCCTGACAGTACTTTCTCCATTAGTCTTTCGAAAGTGGCAGGTGCATTGCAAAGCCCAAACGGCATAACTTTAAATTGCCATAGTCCTTTTCCAGTTGAGAACGCTGTCTTCTCTTTATGACTTGGGTCTATCTCTACTTGCCAGTAGCCACTTTTCAAGTCTAAAGTTGTAAACCATTTGGCCCCACTTAAAGTATCCAAGGTGTCATCTATTCTAGGTAAGGGATAACTGTCCTTCTTCGTGATATCATTAAGACGGCGGTAGTCGACGCAGAACCTTAAACTGTTATCCTTTTTCTTGACTAAAACTACTGGAGAACACCAAGGGCTAGAAGATGATTCAATGACATTATGGTTTGACATTTCCGCAATCATCTTGTCTATATTCTTTTCATATGCGACAGGTACTCGTCGCGGTCGCAAACGTATTGGTGATTCGCTTCCAGTCTCAATTTGATGTTTGACTACTCCTGTTCTTCCTAAGTCTCCATCGTGTGTAGCAAACATGTTTGAAAATGTATTCAATAGTTTCTTTGCTTTCGCAATTTCTTCTCTCGTCAAAGTTTTCTTACAGTCCTCCAATACTGCTTGAACTATCTCGCGTTGTTTACTGACTGTACCATCTGCAGTGATAGCTCTATAGACGTCGTACCCACTTTTCAACGTGTTGCCCTTTAGAGAAACTACCTCATCTCTACACTTGAATGTGCCGTTCTTCAGATCAATCTTACAGTTGTAATGCTTCATGAAGTCTAAACCGATAATACAGTCATCCACAATGTCAGCAATTACCACCTTGTGTCTGTATGATCTTCCACCAATCTTGAAGGTAGCAATACCTTCTCCTCGAACGGTTATGTGCTGACCAGTAGCTGTAAGGAGCTGTACATTTTCACCAGAAAGACTTTTGTAAAATGATTTCAGAAGTTGGTATCTGATAACTGTCCGGGAAGCTCCAGTATCAAGGGTTAACTCACACCTAGTTCCGTTAACTTCTCCGTCGATGACAATGGTATTCCCATCCTGAGTTTGAGAGATCATAACTTTTGGGGCCTTCCTTACAGAACCGGCCAGCACCCGCCCCGTGGTCCTGGCTTCTATTCGTTTCCCTGCCGCTGTTCAGCGGCAGTCACATCCACGTCTTCGGGCTCCTCACGTCTTGTCTTCATTTCACTTTTGAGATTTCTCTTAGGGCATGAAAACCTCATATGCCCTACTTCTCCGCAGAGGTAACAAGTGGGTCCACGTTGGGAACTATGTTTTTCCGTGACAACCCTAATGCGGTTAGGTCGAGAATCCTTGCAAAATGTTTCCACTTCCAACGCATGGGCAAGAGCATTCTTGAGGTCCTTATGGTGTCCTAGATTCACAGCCATTCGAATTTCACGGTCACGAATACCGTCGACGAAAGCTTGAACCAGCATCTTGTCTGCAACGTCTGGTGAGGACGCGTAGGCTTTCCTAACCAGCTTCTCTATTTCTAGTCCCCATTTTTGCAAGCTTTCATTTGATTGCTGTATCCTATCCTTTAATTGAGCCCTATAGACGTGCTCTAAATGTGCATCTCCGTACCGTGATTCCAGGGCATCCAGCAGTTGCTTCAACGTCACTTTACCTGTCTTGGTATCTAGTATGGTGAGGGCTTCATCTCGCAGTCCCATAATAAGGGCGGTGACAGCTTGATCGTCATTCCACCCGTTTGACTCTGCTACAGTCTCAAACTGTATTTTGTACGCGCCCCAAGAAGATGTACCATCAAAGGGAGGCACTTTCAGATTTCCTGATGGTGCTACAGACGTTACGACACCCGTGGTCTTAAGGCACTGCATTTCATGTTCCAATCCGAGAATCCGTCCTGTTTCGATAACTTGCAATCCACGTCAGATTCCAAATTTTCAATTTTTTTATCAACTTCTTGTTTCAGATCTCCTAATTTTTCTCCTATACGACGAGCCTGTTCCTCTATCATACGACGTGTCTGAGCCTGTTCTTCAACCATTTGGCGTGCCTGTTCCTCTTGACGGCGAGCTTGTTCCTCTTGACGGCGAGCCTGTTCCTCTTGACGGCGAGCCTGTTCCTCCATCAATCGCCGAACTTGTTCTTCCTGACGTCGTGTCTGTTCCTCTTGACGTCGTGCCTGTTCTTCCATCATTTGTCGTGCCTGTTCTTCTTGACGTCGTGTCTGTTCTTCCATCATTTGTCGTGCCTGTTCTTCTTGACGTCGTGTCTGTTCCTCTTGACGTCATGCCTGTTCTTCCATCATTTGCCGCAGAACAAGGAGGATATTGGCATCGTTGGTTTCACCCAACACGCGATTAGCATCGAAACTTTGACGTCGGGCAGCGTCGCGTGCTGCTTGTGCCCTTGTCTGCACTCCCTCCGCAGCTGGAGACTCCGCTACAAACTCCTCTTGACTCTCCCTTGGAGTAATTGGCATTTTTCTATCCCACTTCTGACACCAAAATGTTACGAGCTAGGGGATCGGATAGAAAATGCCGTCGTTATTCAAGGGTTTATTTCAATAAAATCTATGAGGAATTCGTTTACACTAATATCTGGAAATTACGCACAGAAAAGCACTATTAACACACACAAAATGAAACACTGTCACTAATCACTTAAATTACTCAGTACTTTATCACTGGTATCACTTATTCGCACTTTTTCTCTTCGCTGTTTATCGCTTGGAATCGCATTCGATACTGAACTGATTGGTCGCGTTTTGGCTCGCTTATATATCCCTGGGAATAGTCTCGAACGATATTTCTACGAGAACTTTCTAGGCGGGAGCGCTACTGAGTAGCGATCGCACAATTCTAGAACGCGCGTACTCGCTATCTCTTTCGCACACTGCTATGTGCCTGTCATACGGCGTTCTAGAGTTCTCGGTCTAGCTTCGAGAAGATTCTTATCTTTCCTCTCTTTCGCGTATCAAACAGTGCTTGTCCCCACACCTAGAAAATTCGTTCTAGAATATTCCTTCATCAAAGGGGTATAACCAGGCCTGAAAACGCCTGAAAACGGGTCTGCTGAAAAGTGTACCATTCGTCTATACGTGTTCTGAAACCGACTGAAAAAATTCTTCGTTTCAGCCTCCTGAAAACTACGGCAACATTATGTAAATTTCGATTTTCTAATATGTGATTGACCCTCTCCTGAAACGGTCATAAATCATATTTCAGCCTGCTGAAAAGTTCTCTAAGTAGTGGAAAAAATCTAAAAACATTGCAGTTGACCCGTCTTCGTAACAATATGTTTACGATATAAGTTAAGATTAATTAGTTTGTTCGACTTAATGTATCCCTATTCTTAAACGACAAGTTACTATTTCTTTTCAACATCTGTTTACGATAAGTTAAGATTTATTAGTTGTTCCATTTAATGTGTCCCTATTCTAAAACGACAATACCCAAACCTTTAAGTATCAAGTTACAATTTCTTTTAACCATCTGTTTACGATACGTTAAGATTAATTACGTGTTCCACTTAATGTATCCCTACTCTTAAACGACAAGACCAAAACCTTTAAGTATCAAGCCCCGATCCTTTGAAAGAGACTTCCATTCCATATTCTCACTCTAACTCTAGTTTTGTAAGCATAATTTTAAATAAAGTTTTTGTTAGTTTAAAAACAAGTTTTGTCACTGCCTCATAACACGGGGTTTTTTAGAAGCTTCGATTAGATATTTAAATATCTGAAACCTAATATTATCCCGGGTTAAGATTACTCTATGAGCGATGAGTAATTTACAGTTATCTAGACACATGTTAAAATAAATGTTTTTTATACTTCAAACGATACATTTGCGATATGAGTTATCAGTCAAAAGATAATCAAGTGATCTAATTTTTTTAGTTCATACTGATTTGGATCGACGGAATATGGGCTGTTTTAATACTGTGTGGAGTAAAGGTACTAGTACTTTTTCTGTATAAATAATGACTGTATTTAAAATCAATCACCTTTATTTTATTTTACACAAAATCGTTACGATTTAAGTTTTCTTTGCTTTCAACAAACTCTGGCTTTCTAGGTTTGTTTGTCAGTCAAAAGTTACTAAAAGAAAGAGTTGGACGGAAATTAATTATTGAAATACATAGTAATAATAATATTGAAATTGATAAGAGTCCGATGCAGATAGATAACAAATGCCGTAAAAAGGTCAAATCGTGTCAGCCATAATATGATCTTACATTTTACGCTTCCAGCAAAATCAAAGGTCCAGTCATGGCACAAGACAGAGTTTGTCCCAAGCAAAGTTCGGGACCCTATATTTGGGAACATAATAACTATCTCCATAGCGGAAACTGCAGCTTACAGGATTATCATCCAAGATGTGAGAGTGGGTCTATTACCTTCATATGCACCTTGTAAGTATTAATAAGGGATACATATGGTATATTCTCCACAGTGTATTAGGGAAATATTATTATTAGAAAGAGTTAATAAGCCTCTAGATATATTTCATTTATATAGAACAGGGAGCAAAGAGGCAGTAGGCTCACCTGATGTTAAGTGATACCGCCTCCCATGGACACTCGATGCTGAGTCAATAATTAAAATGTCCATGAAAAGCAAAGGGTCAACAATTTATACTGTGTTAGAGCTTATAGCTATAATTAAATTGAGGTTGGTCACGCTGAATTATAAAATTTATTTAAAATTCTTATTTATTCATTAATATAAGAGGACCTATTGCACCAAAACTAATACTAAAACTATATTAATTTAAAATTATTTTTTAATTATTGTTCTGTCGTTCAGATATTCACTCGAAAATTTTATCTTTTGTCCTATTAATTAATACTATCAAAATTAACATAACTTAGGTACGTAAATAACACGTTGTTTTTGCCTATTTAATTATTGAAACAGCAGTTTCTTAGGGTGCGTCCAAATCGCTGCGCATTCGCCAGATGTGGACGCACCCTTAGGTGTGGTATGTAGTCGAACTAGACTGAACTAAAAACATTTTTTAAATTATTCGTCTTATTAGATTAACTTTTTTCTTATATGCCCTATTGGCGTAATGGTGCGACTTTCAATCCAGAGAATGTGCGTGAACCATGGCGCTTATATGACACTTTCCATTTAAATTAACACTCTTTTTGCACATGCCTAAGGCTTAACAACAGACGGTATGTGTCAGGCACAGAAAGTTGATTGTCTATTGCTTTGAAGAAAAATATATAAGAAACGATATATGGCCAAAAGCGCCACTGGTTTAACACCGTTTATGATCTGCCATGACTTTTATTTTAGAACTTGGCTAGTCATAGAAGATCGGAGGAGTTGTAGTTGTATGTAGTTGTTTGATGTTTTACATCTCTTATAATATTTTTTATCGAAAGTAAAAATGACAGATTGATCTTTAGATTTGCTGATATCATTCGTCACAATGTTCGAGGCAATACTGGGCCCTTTCGTCGCGTGGTGTGGATATAAGACACGGAAGAGAATGATGCTTGGCTGGTCATTTGGTTTCATTTTAGCTTCTTTTTGCTGGTTTGCAATCCCATCACCAGTGAAACTAACGGAGTCAGGTAATGAACTCAATTAATATAACACGACATTACCTCTATTTAGAATTAATAGTTTACTCCGTACATATTGTGAGTACATTAAATAAAATTGCGTATATTGGGGCAAAGCATGGATTTAAGCTGGTGTTTTCCTCGCTCAACAAATAAGTATCGCAATACCTACTGTCAGCGTTAAAGTTACATTGCCACAGGGATCAAATTTTTAAATTTTCTATTAATAAATATTAAATTATTTATTAACATTTCGTTACGTTATACAAAAACATACATATAAAAAAGCAAGTTATGTAGATTTAAAAAACTGTTCAAATAAAGTGCGTATATAAAAACTTTAGACCTCGTGCTATGTGGTCCCCACTGTATTATTAATATTTCTATTTACCTAATTGCTATTTCTTCACCTTGTATAAGTTAACTATCTGTAAATATATTCCACCTTGAACGCTAGTTTTTGTAAACCTTATTTTAAATAAAGTTTTTGTTAGTTTTGGGTTTTGTGGTTTAAGAGTAGGGATACATTAAGTGGAACAAACTAATTAATCTTAACTTATAACTACGTAAACAGATGGTTAACTTATACAAGGTAAAGAAATAGCAATTAGGTAAATAGAAATATTAATAATACAGTGGGGACCACATAACACTCGGTAATTAGTAACTTCCAATATCGTTTACAAAATCAATTAACCATGCAACGGGACAAAACTTTTTAAATTTAATTTAATTTTATAATAAATTAATTATGTATTCACTTTCGCTCGGGCGGTGAAGAAAAAAAATCATGAGGAAGCCGACACAAAAAAGTCGACAGCCTAGTTGCCTATTAAATTTAAAAATGATCATGAAACAGATTCAGAAATCGGAGGCCCAGACCTAACGAGGTTGTAGCGCCATTGTCCATTGATTTCTTTTTAAATTTTAAATTATTATTACTATATAGGTTAAGAAAATTGTAAAACTGTATATTTCTGTGTTGGATTCACAACTCACATGTGAATATTAAATTATACATATTATTTTAACAACAAAAATATTTATATAATAATGTTATAAAAATAGAGTGTCCATGGGCGGCGGTATCATTTAACATCAGATGAGCCTCCTGCCCGTTTGCCCCCTGTTCTATAAAAAAAAATTGGTATTGGTTTGCTTAGTTGGTATATGTACTTAGTCCACTATCTGATAAGCGATGCTCACAATGTTTACTAAGCAGTATTAAAATAAATATTCTACAGATTTTTCTTTACAATTACTATCTTACGCTATTATCAATATCAATTTATCTTACAGAATTTTGCGAAAATCCAACTGTCAACACAAATATACTATTCTCTGGTCTATCCGCTCGGACAGCAGTACGGATGTTCGTGACTGTATTTGTAGCAATATGCTTCTCTCTAGCGAGAGTGGCCACATGGAGCCATTATATAGCTTACGCAGACGACCAAGATCCTAAGAGAACTACTGTTGACTTCGGTATGAAATTATTGAGTAAATAACAGTAAACTAGTTCAAAGTTTCAGCACCGGTTAGATTCATATGTATTGCTGATGATACCGAAACGCTATAGTAACGCGTCGGCGGCCGTCGGGTACGGGCACCCCGCATAGCCCCGTCCTACTCTGCTTCACCCCCTCAAATACCTAATATGTAAATGGACTTCTAAATAACAGCTTCTCAACCACGAAAGTGCAAATATATATTTACGTGTATTATTATGTTACGCGTATGATTTTTTTAGACACAGAAACATTTATGTATTATATGAATAGCTGATCTGGCGAACTTCGTTCGCCTATTAGTCTAATAATAACGATACCATGTAACGATAATAATAATGTTACCTTTATTTAACCTTATTTAGGATTTTATTAAGGTTCAATTCAATTTATACATTTATACTACTTTGTTTGCAAATACAGAAATGTTTTATTTCGATTGAGAAAGTAAAATGGCAGTTTTACACATAAGGTCTCTCTCTCTCGTGGCAGTAATGCTATACTGCATCTTAAAGCACTTTCTGATAGACATACAAATTTTTTTCGAAGTCTGCGATCAAGATCAAAGCTGGGTTATGCATGTCCTTATTCACCTCAAGATCGTTATTTCTTGAACTGTCTATCTATTCGATGTAAAATGATGCGTAGGTTTGTCAACAGATGGCACAAATGCTGCTTGCAATCGTAAAATTGTTTAATTTGTTTATTGTTTTAACTAATCCGATATTTTATTACTTATTCTGATATTCCCAGCGGAAAAGAATCCACTAAAAAAGAGATGACTAACATCGGTCCAGCCGATCTTGAGTTATAAGTGGTGTAACTTTGTTTTATATATTATTTGATTAATTTTTTGCACATACTATTAAAAGTACAACACAAAAATCAATTAAACGCATACAACACAACAACAATGGACAATAAATTAATAAATTAATTCTAAATACTTTAGCTAGAATAATGGAAAAAATGTTATGCTGGCGATTCAAACTATTGTTTATTTTCCAGGACTCCTTGTTATAGCTCGAGTGATACCCCTTATTTTTGGTTATAAGATGCTGAGTATGATTGTGGAGGTGTCCGTCCTTCTAAAGATTCTCATTATAACACTAGCAACGCTCCTAAACATAGCAAAACTTTATTTCGTTGTACCAACATCTGAGCATCAAATCGAATCGAAAGCAACTCCAATGGAAGACAGAGGTATTATATATAGTTTTAAAAATAATTATTCGTTCGTTTTACAATAAAATCTGTCTACCATACATACCAGTGGCTACCTTGGGTGTCAGAGAAGGAGTCAGTAGAACGAGAGAGGGAGTGCTTTAAGACGAATTCTAGGGGTAGAAGACGGGGAGTAAATAGGAGAAGATATGTATGCCCATCTCCTACCTTCTATGTAAACTGCACCGAAGGGTTTTAAGTGTAACATGCCGTTGAGGTCCCGGTAGATTGCGACAGCGACCCCGGAGCCTCTGTAACGCGGCTTTGTAGGGACTTGTCGAGGTGTTTTTAGTGGGTATTGTTCACCCAGTCTCTGAATAGCAGAGATTTTGGTGTGGGTCGAGTCCCACATACCCCTGAAACTTTTTTTGGGCAGGGGATGCGCCATTTGCGCCAGTTCTACCTCGAATAAAAAAAGAAATGGATGGCATCAGGAAGTTGTCGGTGTCAACCCATCGAAAGTATAAAAGCAATAAATTTTATATGATAAATGACATGGATCATTTATTAAAAAATCGCGAGTATGGAACGGGGAATTCCCCACGACAGCGTCAGGCTCTATTGCGGGAATCCCAGAATTCTACATAGAGCTGAGCTAGTGCTAGTGTATGAATCCCTGAAAAATAAATTTTTATGCTAGCGATTAATTTTTTTGTTCTTAAAGTTGAGAGTTGGTGGGTGTCACCCCAAAAAAGGTGACACCCGGTGCGCACCGCCCCCCCCTAGCTACGCCACTGAATCACACACATTCAATGAATAAATGAATTTCATATTAATAGGTTTCTTCAGGAGTTTGTTTCGAGTGCTGTGTAATGTTCTCGCGATGTCGCAAATGCTGTCCGTAGCGCTTATCGCTGCTGCCTTCTGGGGATTTGGGTACAACGAAAAAGAGATAGTCAAGGTTCGTAAACAGCTTTAATAGGAGCAGTAATAATACAGCCGGAATAATTGTATGTAAAAATTTTAATTTTGCGATAAATCTGCACATTTTTTTTTGTTATATTGTTGATAATTTTAGAATAATATCACTAAGTTATTTTTTTCGGCATATATTTTTTATTAATTTCTATTGACTTTGAAATAATTATTTTGAATTACGTTATTAACTCAACTAGCATTCAGTTACGGCTTCGCACGGCTGGCTTATTTTTTTTATTTTTTTTATTGATAAAGATTGCCAACGCTCGGCACACTGATTCATTGGTAAAAACAAACACTAAATACAATTTTGAATGTGATAAGCAATAAGAGGCAAACATGACATTTATTTAGATTTCTTATGCTTATGTAATAGTAAGATATGGGGTCGGGACTATTTGTAAGCATTATAAACTTCTACGACATTTCTCTAGAACTCAATCATTGTAAGGCAGCGTTTATAACCTTTGTCTTGTTCGTTTTTCTGGATTTCTTTGTAAATCTGACTATCATGAAATTACGCCGAAATGTTTTAATCATAAATATGATAAAAAAATGTAGGCCTCAGAATACGCCGAATTTTTTTTATCATATTAATGATTAAAACATTTCGGCGTAATTTCATGGTAGTCAGATTATGAACAGTAAGTTAAGTATTTTCTTGTAAGAGAACTGCTAAGATTGTTATTTATTTGTCACTGTATGCTGCTATACCGGAAATAATGTTTTTTTTCAATATTATATGTATGTATCGTACAGTAGCGTTCATACGATACTAAAATTAATCCCTACATCGCGGATTTACAAGCACATTAGTGCATTCTCCAGTGCGTAATTTATCGAATCTTGAAAACTTAACTTATCTATCGCGAGCATAATAATTGAAATATTATTTACAATTTCAGACCAACTTCGACATTAACACCTCGAATGCAACCATAATCGATCACCATGTGGAATTTTTTCGATATTTATGTGCGATTCTTGGTGTGGTGGTGAGTAGTTTTCTTAGATATGGTAAACCTAACTTTTGGCATTTTAGTTCTTATTAATCTAGGGAAGGTTTATTTGTGGCCAATGCCAGATTTAGAGGTCTGGAGGCTTCGGGCAACAAAAAAGTGAAGGTATCAAATTATTTTAGAGTCGAGTTTTCCATTGTTTTTATTGTTCTTTTATTTTTTTTGCCTCCATTGTGGGGGTACCACTTTTGTGGACGCCCCGGTTGCCCTCCCTATGTTTGTTGCCAAGTAAATTCATCACAGAAATAATTTATGTCGCAAAACTTTAAATAAAAAAGAATAGATAAATTATAAAATTAAACAAATGTATTCAAATTCGTGTAAAATTGATTAATTGCATTCAAAAAATTTTCAGTACATTGGCGTCAAATATTCGACACCAATACGGACTGACTTCGAAATACCCCGGGCCCTCAAGCACATCTCTAAAATGACACTTATCGCTGCAATCATGTATATACTTATTGTTGTCGTGCCGCCATGTAAAAAGGGTCACGTGGCTGGCTTAGAAAACAGCATTGTATACACGCATCCCCAATGCAGTTTGTCGTGTGGGTAAGAAACTGAAAAATCACCAGTGGCGGCGCCTCTTTAAAAACTGACCACAGATTTCTGAATCTGTTTCATGATCATTTTTAAATCTAATAGGCAAGTAGGTGATCAGCCTCCAGTGCCTGACACAAGTCGACTTTTTGGGCCCAAGACATGTCGGTTTCCTCACGATGTTTTCCTTCGACGTTTGAGCAAATGTTAAATGCGCACATAGAAAGGAAGTCCATTAGTGCACAGCCCGGGATCGAACCTACGACCTCAGGTATGAGAGTCGCACGCTGAATCGACTAGGCCAACACTGCTCTATAAATGATGTATGGATGTAAAAATGAATGATCAATCTATGAAAAATCACCTTCTGTAGTAAACAGTAGATATAAATAAAATATTATCCAGCAATATGTAACTATATGTCCAGGTTATATGATCGGTCATCGGCCTCGTGATCTTTATGTTGCAATCTTTACGATTACATTGTTATTTTGCTTTGTGAGCATTAAATTCTACCTATTATATATTAAAAGTGCGACTGTTAGTTTTAATATAGGCACACGGCATCATTATAAAGCGTAAATTCATATCAGGCTTATTAACAAGACTTAGCACTAAGGCAGATTTCCGTACGTTTCTAGATCTTAACCTCTATATGGAGAAAATATTGTAACCATGGTGATGGTACAAAATGAATACACGATATGACTAAGCCACGTCCAAAAAAGCCTTTATAACACAGAAAAAACATATATACAAACATAGAGACTGTGAATTATTAATCTTTATTGTTTTTACTTTTTTTAAGGGCCATTTTTTTAATAAATGTTTAAAGATTTTGCTTTATTATAGATGCGTGCCAAAATGGAATGAATACAATCCTGTATGTGTAGTAGACACCATGTCGACCTACCTATCACCATGTGAGGCTGGCTGCACAGGTTCCTATACAATTGAGAATTTACTGTAAGTGTTTTATATTAAAAAATAGGTTTATTTTATTTATTTATTTTTATTTTTACTCACAGTATATAATATTATTAATAGCATATGTTTGTTTCTGGTAAAGTCAAGAGCATACAATTAAAGCGAGCTAAGAACATAGTAAGAGTCGTTCACTAAAATAATAAGTCATGTTAAAGTAAGTATATAGTAGAATTTCAGATAAGACGTTCAAACGTTATACGCTTTCTTTAGTCATTAGCTAATGTAATGTAACGACTGAAGTCGAAAGAACAATATTTAGTAACAGAGTAGGTATCAATCTATCATTAATAATAAAAATAATAATAATATATTTCATATTTGTTTCACAGAAAAAACTTATATCTAATTGCGCTAGTTATATTTACAAAATTAGTCAGGTTTATCTGACGCTGAACTAGGTGTGAACCTGTATTTCAGCATACAGCGCCTATCATTAAACAAAGAATTTAATAGTAAACGCATTCATTAATAGTATTTATCCATTTAATAGGTCACATTTGACATCCGTCAGTCTTAGCTTCATATGACATTCACTCACACAATATTGTAACGACTCAATTTACGCTTTAACTTAACAATTAATCTAGAAGATTAATTGTTTATTGTTTATCAGTAAAAGTAAATCTTAAAATAACCTATTGTCATTAATGCAATAAATATTTAATCGTAATTGAGAAATAGTGCAGTTCTAAATACTGATAAAAAAATGATATACCCTATTTTCGTCGTAACAAGGTAACCTACTTGAATTTTGATGAGGTGTCTAAATCTAACCTATTAAATTAGCCCTATTACAGCTACTCTTCTACACTTTTATTACCAGCTCTATAAGCTAAGTTGACCAATGTTTTACAGGGTATACTCCAACTGCAGCTGCGCAGGTCCTTCAGGGCGAGTGGCACCGGGAGCTTGCAGTAATTTCAACTGTCAGACTGGATATAATTTTCATATGACAGCCTATGCAGCAATTGTGATTTTGTCAGGTTAGTTTTTAAGTCGCATATAAAAACCTAGCCATACAATTTTGGCGATTTACAAATTAGATATAAATTTGAATACTAGATGTCGCTACACCTCTAAATATGTACCATAAATTGGTCATTACGAAAATGTGTTGTATCTGTGGGGAGTGTTTAATGGTTTTCATAAAGTGCAAACTCCCCCTGGTTCTATAGATGGATAATTTTCTAATATATGCTCAAGTGAACGAAAGTTCGTTTTTTTTTTCATTAAGTGAACTATTAAAAGGGGTAGGTATAATAACTAACGTCCACCCTGAAACCATCTGCCTATTGCTTTATATTACTTACTATACTAATATAATATAAAGTTTATGTTTGTGAGGTTTTAATTTTTGTGTCTATTTATTTTTAAATATGATAATCTTTATATTACGCCGAACAATTAAAATACATGTGACAGTCAGATTTACAAAGTCGGAGAAAAAACGACCGTCGAAGAAGTTTCTCTTTGCCTAAACGATGTAACTTAACTTATTACCATACTTATTTTAAGACTATCGGTTTCAGTGCTGGCGTTCCAATCACAAGGCATGGTGATCCTCAAATCAGTGGACCCGCGTGATAAGTCCATCGCCATGGGAATGATGTGGTCTGTCATTGCAGCTGTTTCTTATATCTGTGCTAGTAATATCTTCTTTTCTATTGCATGTAAGTATAACTTTTCTACAATATAATCCTTCTGGATTGAGGCGGCAAAAGGCAGTGTTATAACAATTGCATTAGGAGAATTTTCTAATTTTTCTTAGAAAATATTCATATTTTCAATTCAAATATCTCCAAAAACCAGTTTTTTGTTAGGCTTAATTAATTACTTAATATTTGATAGTTATAATTTAAACACCTTATTAAACATTTATTATTGCATTATAAAAGAATAAGAGCTATACAATATTATTTGTTCCAGGGAAAACATGCAGTTGGTACACAGGTGACAAATGCCAACTTTACGAACAGAGATTCTCATATATTATCGGATTTACCTGTGCGGGGCTCGTGTTTATAGCGTTAATTATAAACTTCGTAGCCATAGGATACCTGCGATTAAAAAACAGACGAACAGAGGATAGGAACGAAGATAACGGAGAAAGAACTGATATAGAATAGAATTATTCGTAATACTTAAATTAATCTCGTTGATGATTGAACAACTTTAACATAATTATTAAATGACGAACACATTTTTTTGCAATTATAAACTTATTCGTTAAGTATAAAGTTCATTTCTGACTGGCGTAAAATTAACCCTTTTTCCGCTGAAGACTGCGCTCCGCTGAATATTTAAAAAACAAAAATTAAATTAATCATTATTTAGTTATACAGTTATATAATTATACGACTAGTCTTGATATACGGCTGTGAAGAACAGAAGCTAGTGGAAGCGGAAGTCAAGATATTGCGTTAATCCTACGCCCTAGAAGGAGATAGGACGAGTCATATGGAGTCCAAAAGTATCCCAAATAATTTTGGCTATTAACTCTTTTATAAGATTGAATGTCAAAATAGCCATACCCAACATATAGGCTTCGTTGGCTGGGGCACCTTGAGCGCATGGTCCTAGAACGGGCGGTTTAGGAAGCTTAGTGCTCGAAAACCGGTCGGCTTAGGTACTGCTGGATCGATAGTGTGGAGGAGCACCTGCTGTAAATGAAATTGGCCAAAAGACAACTGGAAGCGTCTCACTTTGAAGGCGAAGGTTTTTAAGCTCCTTTGGCGCAGAGCCAGTAGAATAAGCGTGATGATTTATTTATCATCTAAATAATATTGACTACTTAGGAGTGAAGTATTCATAATTTCAGTTTTATATAATTATTATATAAGTTAAGTATTGTATAAACAAATTGGAATAATATCTGGGAACTATATTCGAAAGATTAGTCCGACATAAAAATATTTTGGAAAATTTTAACTCATAGTTCCCATTACGATTTATTATTTATAACGGGTTAATACCCGTAATATTCTAATGAATTCTCATCTTTTAATTGTCGATTTCATAAAGAAATTGTTTGACAGCTTGAGAAAAAGTCAGCTTTTGACAATTGACAATCGTGACCCAGTGACACCAAACGAATTTGTACGTGACAAAGCGTGAGCTGACGTCATTTCCTTTTGTCTCCCTTAAAACTCGATGAAAGTTTGTCTCTCTAGCTAAGGTTTAATTTTTAATAATAATTCAATTAATATTTGGCATTGACCTTATATTTTAATTGAATAAACTAACCTAACTAAAACTTTAACTAACTTTTTTTAAAGGGGACTAAAAATTTAATGTACGTGTTATTACATCATTACAGCCAAATTTGCAGAATTTAAATTGTACTTGAAAATTTATGCATGTACCTACTATATTCTAAAGTAATCGCTGAACTTTTTCTGAGTAGAAAGTTTTTGACGATTGATTGTTGTTAAAACGTTTAGAACTTAATTTGTTAACTATATAGTTTTATAAATATATTATATTTATAAAACAGCAAGTCAACGTAAGTTAAGCTTAACAGTAAGTCTTTCTTGCTCAGTAAATGTTGGTGACAATTATGTTTTACCAAAGACGTAGCTAATATTTTTTGTGTATTTCTTTTTTGAAATTTAAATCGTAGTAATGATTAATTTACGATATAGCTAAGTTATTGAATAATACAGAGTAACCTCTAACATCAATGATTTGTTTCTAAAATAGAAGTTTTTATAGGAACATTAATGTGTAATTTATTTTACTTTCAATGTAAATCATAATTAATAACTACTACAGGTTATATTTATGGTTATATAAAAAATTATGATCTAAAACTTATTTCATTCTTCCTTGGTCTACCTCTATGTGTAACGCCTCTTAAAATTGTAAGAAACTTTTTCTATTTTTACAAACGGCACGTCGGATGCACGTCGACGAAGCTTGTGTTGTATGTATTATTTGTGGAGGAAACGAAAGACAGCTAAAATTATAATAGGTGCACCTAATTCTGAGGGAAAGTGTTCTTTGGAAATATTTCAGAAAGAACCATACCCCTTCCGGGGATTACTACAAATTTGAGTCGGTAATGGAAGATGTACTTAAAAGACTGACTAGTAAACGAAAATCGGTCATTATTTGCGGAGACTTTAACATAAACATACTTGAAAGTACTTCAGTAAGCACTAGATTTATTTCAATTTTTAAATGTTTCAATTTAGTAAACCAATTCTCTGAACCAACTAGAATCACCTCCCATTCAGCGACTTGTTTAGATAACATATTTTCGAGTGACAAACCTGTTTCTAAATCAGTAATAACAAACCTTACATCTGACCATTGTGGTCTGATTGTTGGCTTCTCTGATAAAATATTTGATGAAGCCAAGCACGTTAAATATCGCCCCTTCACAAAAAGTCGCATGGAAAGTTTTAGGCATAACGTTAATTCCAAGGTTTGTTCAATAGATTACTCTATTCTAAATAATTCGGAGAGTCAATGCGAAAGATTTTTTAATGTTATTCAAAATGAGTTTGATTTAATTTACCCAATAAAGACTGTAAAGTGCAACAAAAAAATCAAGTTTGATGACTGGGCCACGAGTGGTATTTATAAGAGTAGGAATAGGCTTTATGAATTATATGCATTAAAAAAATATAATCACAACGCAGCGTTTATAGAATATGTCAGAAATTATTCCAAAACTTTTAGAAAAGTTTGTAAATATACAAAGGCCTTGCATATACGTGAGAAAATAAGGAATTCAAGTAATAAAATCAAAACTACTTGGAATGTCATAAATAGAGAAACAGGAAACCTTAAATCCCGTAATAATTCATTCCTTTTAAAGGTAGATGATAAGATTATTGTTGAAAGCTCAGAGGTTGCTGATATTTTTGAAGATTTTTTTACAAACATACCTATAATTTCTACATCTTCTCTTAATTCCTCTCCTAAAGAGGCTATTAGTTTTCTTAAAACTTACGTACCAGAATGCAAATTAAATTTTCAGTTTAAGCACGTTAGCGCTGGTGATGTAGTTAAAACTTTTAAATCCTTAAAATTAAAACATTCTGGAGACTTGTGGGATGTTTCTGTACATGTTATTAGGGACATTATTGATATTATTGCCCAAGATCTTGCGTATATTTTTAACAATTGTATTGATGAAGGAAATTTTCCAGATTTAATGAAGCATAGTAAAATAATACCTTTATTTAAATCTGGATGCAGGACAGATCCCTCGAATTTTAGACCCATCTCAATACTGCCAACTCTAAGTAAAATTTTTGAAAAAATTATACTAGAACAACTAATTAATTTCTTTGATAAAAACAATCTTCTACACAACGCACAATACGGTTTTACTAAAGGTCGCTCCACTACCGATGCTGGAATAGCTCTGTTACGACATATATTTGATGCATGGGAGAAAACTCAAGATGTACTGGGAGTTTTCTGTGATTTGTCCAAGGCGTTTGATTGTGTTCATCATGAGACTCTGCTTTGCAAACTTGACCACTACGGTTTAAAAAATGTAGCTCTTAACTTAATAACCTCTTACCTAAGTTGTCGAACAACTAAAGTTGATATAAATGGAACTAAATCTTCGGGATCACATATTAAAATGGGAGTCCCGCAAGGATCAATATTGGGACCATTTTTATTCATTATATATATTAACGATTTGCCTACTTATGCAAAGCTATTATGTGATATTGTATTATTTGCTGATGACACGTCATTGATTTTTAAAGTAAATAGATATAAGACAAATTGTGACGATGTGAACAACGCACTTTCTAAAATATTGTCCTGGTTTTCTGCAAATAATTTACAATTAAATGCCACAAAAACAAAATGCATAAGATTTACTTTACCTAATGTTAAAACTACAACCATGGAGCTTAAACTAAACAATGAAAAACTAAATTTAGTTGATTCTACGGTATTTCTAGGCAATACAATAGACCAAAAACTTCAATGGCGTCAGCATATCACTAAACTTTCAGACAAGCTTAGTTCTGCGACATACGCTATTAGAAAAATCAGGCAACTCACAGACGAGGAAACTGCCAGAATAGTATATTTTAGTTACTTTCACAGCGTTATGTCGTATGGAATTCTTTTATGGGGCAAAGCAGCAGATATTCAATCTATTTTTATCTTGCAAAAACGTGCTATTAGGTCAATCTATTGTTTGAAACCAGGCACTTCACTTAGAAACTTATTCAAGGAAATCAGTATTTTGACGGTACCGTCACAATATATCTACAACTGTATCGTTTTTGTGCGTAGTAATATTAGTTCTCTTTTAAAGAACAGTGACATTCACAATAGGAATACAAGAAATAAGGGAAAACTTTTCCAGCCGTCTTACAGGTTGCAGAAAATAAACACTTCATTTATAGGCCTAAGTGTACGCTGCTATAACATGATTCCTAGTGAAATATTGGAACTGCCTCTCAACAGATTCAAAACACATATTAAAAAAACCTTAATGTGTAAAGGTTACTACACAGTTAATGACTACCTAGAAGATAAAAACGCTTGGCAATAGGTATAATTATAGTGTTATAATTTGCTTTGTTCTCTTGGAAGTGTTGTGAATGTAATGTAATGTAACGGAATGTAATGGAATGTAATGGAATGTAATGGAATGTAATGTAATGGTGAATGTGGTAAATCACAGAACAGATTTTATTTTATTTTTACTTATGTAACTTAAATGACGTTGTGGTTTATGACATTTTCTTTTGAATTATTGTATATAAAGGGAGGATAAAACTTGCTGAGTTTCTTGCCCGTTCTTCTCAGAACAAGACCTCCTGGTAGTCTTGCGAACGGATGGCGTAGTTTTGCTCTTTCGCGAATTTTGTAAACGTTTTTGACATTCATAAGCATGCGTTAAGTCGCATCTAAACTGAATAAATAAATTTTGATTTGATTTTTTGATTTTATTTGAACAGGTCTTTCCTCAAACCTTATATTATATATAACCTTTAGAATGTATATTTAGTACAGTCATTATAACGGAAATGAGCGAGGGCATCACAGAAGGTGCGGCGCGGGTGGCGCAGCCCGCCACGACAAATGTGAACAGCGCCAATTGCGATCATATGCGAGCGTTAATCCGACAAGTTTTGTTTTTCGAACGGGTAGGCTGACAAAACAAAACAAACGTACTTTGTGATTTTAAAGTAGGGATAATATTTTTTGTGACAGATATAAGATATGAAATAATACGACAATGTTATAATAAAATAACAAAATGAAATTAAAAAAAAACTGTACATATTTAAATCGTTAAATTTGGAAGAGTTACAAACTACGAAAGTTAAATACACCGAAATCAATGAGACGCTTGAGCTTGAATTTGGGAAAGTAATTAGTTGTTATTTGGATTATTTTAATTAAAAAAACAATTTAAAAAATACACAAAATTTAACGAAGATAAACGGAAATACACGAAGATAAATGAAAATAAACGATGATAAGCGAAAATACTCGAAGATAAACGAAAACACACGAAAATACACGAAGACAAACGAAAATAATTGCACACCCTCATACCTTATAGATTTCTTCAAATAATTTTTACGCGGCTTCGGCAAGATAAGCAAACTCGCTCGACGAGTATTGTGTGTCGTTGTGTATTTGATGCTTTAAATGATAAGCAACTATGGAGAGAGTTATTTAATTTTTTTTTAAAAAAGATACAGGTGCTATAAACATATAGTTGTTTAATCGTCTTAAATTTTTTTTCTTGGTAGATTAGTCTGTGATAAAAAATTGTATCTAAATTATGCTTTTATTAACTTATAAATAATAATAAATTGTAATTATTTATTTGTATATAATAATAAAAATCCAGCAGCTGTATATTAAACATATTTTTTGATTTTTACGAAAACATTCCATAATTCGAACATCTTGCCACAATTGGCTCAAATAAAAAAATAAAATACGTTTATTTTGGAACATAAGATCATCATGGTACCTATCACTTATTCCACGTCATTAAATTCGAACCTGTTGGTATCCCTACTCATCGGCAAAGAAGACAGAGGGTGTTGGCCGAGAAAAAAAGGCGGCGTAAAAAACTCTCGGTACTCTTTTTAAAAAAAAGCAAATCATCAAACAATTCTACAATATTTAAAACAAATAGCAAATTAATTAGAAGTAGCCTGCCCAGCAGGCCCTTTTAACAACTAGATAATCACTAACTTTATAGTAAGCCTTTTTACACAGCTTTTCTTTATTTTTTTATAATTTTTAATACATTTCTTAAATTTAATAAAAGGCAGAGATAAAAGAGCCTCTGGGATTTTATTAAAGAAGAACTTTAGTAAAGAAGATCATTAACTTTAGACAGTCTAGTACGGGGAAATTGCAGCCTGCGTTTGTTCCGAGTATTGACATTGTGCGTATGTTCTATTCTAGTATACTTATCACTATTTTTGTATACATGCATAATATTTTCATAAATATATTGCGAGGGAAAGGTAAATATATTTATTTCTTTACATTTATCTCTCAGAGATTCCCTACATTTTAAATTATAGATTGCACGAATAGCTCTCTTCTGCAGTATGAAAATAGATTCGACATCAGCAGCATCACCCCATAATAATAAGCCATACGTTATTATGCTGTGAAAGTAACTAAAAATTAAGAATTACGGAGATTGCACTGTAATTATAATACTGATTGCTTTGGAACTTTCAAAAGGAAACTATTGAGGATAACTCGTGTAATTTTGCATGATTGAATATAAAAATATGTACTAATAACTAAAGTCATGATCGGCGCAATTTATCTATCTTTGCTAACTACGAGTACAAAACTAAAATTTAATAAAAAATAATGTACTTACTTTTCTCCAGCACTCTCAAACAAAATAACACTGACTCAGTATAATTTGTGTGATATACTATCTGTTTATATTTTTTTAAATATTTTATTAGCAATTTCGTTTTTAAGATTCAGGAAACGAATAAATGTATTTGTCACACATTCGTATTTATAGAGTGACGAATTGAACAAGTCACTGCAAGGTAGCGAAGCTTTGAGACTGCGACTCTCAGGTTTTTACAAGTTCAAAATGTATTGCGACCACAAAGCGAATACCAACATCCTACAACTTACACAATTTTATAAACATATATAATAAATTTTTAACTTCATAGGAACTTTTATAAATAATGTATGTTTTGATATTATAAGATAGTATGATGTAAGTAAATAGGTATTATCAGTGTATGTGTTGAAATCCACTATTGTGGACCCCCATTTTCATTTCACTGACCCCCAATTTTTTTTTCGCTGACGTAGACCCCTTGCAGTTTGTCATAGACCTAGGGGTCGATAAAGACCACTTTGGAAATCACTGGTCTTGAAGAACTAATTTTTTCAAAATCAATTTTCTTTCCAGGACACAAAAGACCGCAAACTCCTATCATATACTCCTTGATAAATTTTCCTAGGGCAAATGGTTTTAATGCTTTTGACAATTTTGAGCTAAGTATAAAACTAGCTTTCAAAACATTATCAAGTTGTGTTCTTTGCTTTCGAAACATTTGTTGCTGTTCCAAATTTGCGGTAAGCTTCTGAATTTCGTCTGTTCTTACATGTCCTGTCAGCGAGTGAAAGCGTACCTATTATTCTTAGTTGAGTAATACTTCCTTTAATTTAATTCTTTGATTACTGAAATGGATTCCTTACACCGCAAACAAATAGCTTATTACAATAGCTTACCATTATGTAAGATAAAAAATAATTATTCAGTCCATTTTTCTTGTGTGCATCCCTAACACAGGTTATAGAACTTAAAAGGGATGTACTAAAATGTATATTTAAGACCATTAACTTAATAAAGGAAATTTTTGTTTTGTTTTTTTGTTTGTTGTTCTTGAAACTGGCGACCCTCTGAATCTACTTTTCGTTTCTTTCCACCAGGCAAAAATTTTGTTACTTTTCTTCAATAAACATAATAACAACTATAATTAGTCAAGATGCACATAATGTCACAAAGCAAGTTGACGGCTCGAGCAATTCGCTACTATATCTGTAAAGTTATAAGAAGTCGAGAGAGATCAATTTTAAAGGTTTTATTTATATTAAAGAAATACAATGCTTTTCTGATATTTTTTAATCAACCGAATATTTTACTTATTGTTGTGGTACAGTTTATAACCAAGGCCACTTCTTGTATGCCAGTATATACAATATACATACTTCACAATGTCGCAGAAGCAATAAATCGTTTGATGTGTCGCCCGTGAATATAAGTACCCATGTAATATTTTTTGAAAATTGGTGTTTTTTAAATTATCTCGCAGGCAGGATCATATCATACAGCGGGCCAGTGGTGGCATATGGGCAATATATGTTTTAAAAGATCGACTTATATTAAAGGTATAGATACCTGAACTGTCACTTTCATACAAAATTAGTTTGCGACTTTCTTCTACATACACTTCTGTTAAGGCATCTTGACTAAGCACCCAGCTGTAACGATATTACTAAGGTACTGTCTGCTGTCAAGTTTCAAGTGCCAATGTCAAATTTCTAAAACATCTGATTGTCAAAAGTATACATTTTGTGTTGCATTCGGCTTTTTTCGCGTAGATTATTATCATAACAAAGTAGAATTACGGCTTGATAACAAAAACATGGGCGATAGATGTGAAGCTAAGGTAGGTTGCATTATTCTGTTATGCAATACATAAGTCATAGAAATAAATACTATCTTGTTTGTGATGCCCTCCATGTGACCTTGCTTATGATTATAACAAGCAATTAATAAAAGCATATGATGTCCTAATCTAAGTGGATGGAGCAATACAAAAACTGGATAAAGTATTTGATTATATTTAATATAATTTTCCCTCTTCTTCTGATAACAGCTAAATGAGGTTGCATAGAGATTTTTTGGTAAAACGTCTACAGGTCACCTGAAGATTGGGTGATGTGTGCTTATCATATAACCCACATATTGTTTATGTGGCCCTAATGTAATAAATATTAGTATGAATAGATTAAATGTAAAAATTAAATTCAAAATTACAGGCAGATGACCACAGGCTGAAACCAGCGGTAAGGTCTATCTAGATAAAATATTTTGTCACTAATTTGGTTTTGGATTTATAAGTTTATTACATACTATAAAGACATGTATTTATGAAGAAACTTTTTAGTCTATTATTTTTTAACTTTATAGTTTATAAGTGCATGAAAGTAATTTATGTTATTATTCTTTAAGATTTATAATTTGTATTTGTTAGATATATAGATACCTATAGTATAAAGAAAATTTTTTTTACTTAAAACTTGTAATGCAATACTAGCACATCACCTGTATCAATATTCAGCAATGCCCTAAAAGATAGTGTAGTTTATTCAGTTGAGTATAATAAAACAAAATGAATGACCTAGAAAACTTGAATGTAGCAAACTATGTAATTAAGAACAACTAGTAAATTATGTTTAAGGATAGTATTCTAAACATACTTTTTAATGTTTAAAAATTAAACTAATCACCTGATTAGATACCACCACACATTTACATACATACATACTTTTGCAGTTAAAACAAGCGAATATTGTATGTGATTGTTTATAATATTATTTAAAAAAATATCATTTTTATATATTATTTCAAAAACATTGAGAGCAATAATTAATATATATTTTATAAAAAAAAAAAAATTATTTACATACCTAGATGTTTTCTTGTCAGCAATCATGGTGTAGTTTTTCATTTATCCATTATATATATAATTTTTAAACCATGTTATTTTTTAGTTATCAAACAGCATGTTTTGTTTGTAATAGTTTACATAATATGTATATGGAAACAAAATTTAGACATTAAGAAAACATCAATAATTAATGGAATTTGTGAATGTCAATTTATCTAATTGCTGTAATTTAATTAACAACTAGTAATTAAAAAGTCATTTGCAATATATTTATTATCAAATTACTAATAATAAGCTGAATTGGATAAAGCTTATTATTTTTTTGGAATATAGCAGTATTTTTTTTAATTGCATTGAATATTTGAAAACTGCCTATTGGAGCAAGTTTACTTCAGCGATGATTGTCAGTCATAGCCATATAAACAATTTTTCTCTGTACTTAAATGTTTAACTTAGTTATATTTACATTACTAATAATTGTCAATGACTGATATAACAAGTACTTATGGACTCATTTGCCCTAATCATGTTGTAGATAAACAGTACTCTTGTACTGTGTACTATATATTTAGTTAGGAGATAAATAGCTTACTGAAAACAAGTGTAGTTGTAGTAGTGTTAAAACCCTTGAGTATAAAAAAAATGGATTGGCTTATAAACGTAAGTATTTATTGTAATCACAGTGAGTTTAAACTTGAATTAAATTTAATACATGGACAATACTGATGGTTTACAATATTTGATAAGTTTCAATAAAATGTGTCGAAATTTAGGTGTTTATTTTTTCAACTTTGTTTAAGTTGTTTAAGTGGTGAATATTTTATGATGTGCCTGCACGATGGCTTTCAAATATCTTTAAAAAACACAACAATATAGGACTTTCGTCCTCCCATAGGTTATAAAGCTTTATTCACTCAGGATACGATAAAGCCTATTTATAAAGCAATTATCGATTACCTTATGTACACACACATTTTGGAATGTCTCCAGAAACTATAAAGTTACTACTCTATGCATAGAGGCTACCTGTAACCTAAATTATGTTAGAGGGAATGATTTTTAATCATTATTGCTTTTTAATAAAATAAATACGTAATAAATAAATTTACGCGGAATATTTTTCTTATATAATTCTTCAACATTTGCCCACATTAAAAACAAATAATTAGTTATATGTAGGTATATATAAAAAGATAATTAATTGTAGTTAAATGGTCGCTGTAACTTGACGTTGGTTTAGTGTTTCTCTCATCGCGGTATTGATAATACAAATGGATTTACTTTCGAAGGTAATATTTTATTTTTTTTGTTAAGACCATTTTTATTTTAAAATATGTATTAAAATGGAAACTATTGCTTAGTTACCGATAATAATTTACACATTATCTAAACTAAAAAAAAATTAAATTAAATTTGTTATCGTGGTTATTAAACAAAGTAATTGTTGTCGCGATAGTTATTAGAAAATGAATTGTTATTTATATAATTTGAAATACATATATTTATTCGTAACGTTTAGTTAAACAGTCAAAAATATCTAATAAATTAACGGATTATTCATACCAATTTAATATCCATCGAAACACCCGGCCTGGTTTTTGATATTTAGAAATCACAATTGTCTTTTTGAAATCCCATTATCAAGGTACCAATACAATATCTTCCTTTTGGCATATGTAAAGTTATTTTTCAAGCGTAGGCTCCTGTCTGATAATTCTTTATATATAAAAAAAAACATTTTAATTTCTTTTAAAAATCAAATTCATATTGAACAAAACCTAGCTCTTTTATAAAAATTCAATTGTAGTAAATAATAATTAAAGTCCGTTTCGTATCTTTACAGATAAATAATAAGGTTTATCTGGTCATAGGTTACGATAACTAAAATAATCAAGTTATCAAAATATTAATGGCGCTAATTACCACAACATATCAATAATAGAAAACAAATAGATATGTTTTAAGTATAGGCTATCTGTCCACATAAGAACTCGCAAACCTTTACAGAAACCAGCTGTCTATATCTGGATTTATACGTTCTTAGTAATTATTATCTGTGCAGTTGACATATAATCACTTCTGGAGAACATTTAAAAACGATGAAGTTCTGTATGTAAATTATAGGCTTCTCTGTGTAAATTGTCGTTATATACTTGCAAGGTTAAATAGGTAATTTTATATGTATAGTTCTATACTGTTGGGACGCGTTCGTGCATATCTGTTTCCTTGTTATACCATCTCTAGATTATAGATACCTACTGTTCATGGTAGAGGACATGTTGGATTGATCGATGATTTTATATACCCCTCGCTTTATCTTCCAGTATTTAATATCCGTTCACAAATCCAGAACTTTTGTATCATACTCGCCTAAACAGAACATCTTGAGTAATCAGCCAGTTAAATCTTAAGACAATTAATGTTTGCCTCAAACTTTATTAAAGACTTTCAGGTGTTACAATGTTCATTAGTTAGTATTTGGTGTATGAACCGACGAAATACTATTTTGGATTTCAGTTTGTTTTGCACATGGGCAAAACAAACTGAACGTCGTTACTTCATTTAATTCACGTAATAGCCAAATATATATCTGTGCGTACCAACTGAAAGAATTATTACTTCGCCTGACTTTCACTAAGCACTAAGTCAAATGATTGATAATATATCAAAATGCATATCATGATAACTATTTATATTAAAAGTGTTTTCAATAGTTATGTATAGGTACTATTGCAATAAGTTTTTCAAAGTGATCATGACTATAAAGTAATATTTATTTCGCCTACTTTCATTCCACTAAGTCAAATGATTGATAATATACCAAATTGCCTATCACGATCATAATTTATGATATAACTGTTTACAATAAATATGTATATAACGTTTAGGTACTATTGGAATAGGTTTTTCAAATTATCATGACTATAAAATAATATTTATTTCGCCTACTTTCATTCCACTAAGTCAAATGATTGATAATATACCAAATTGCCTATCACGATCATAATTTATGATAAAACTGTTTACAATAAATATGTATATAACATTTAGGTACTATTGGAATAAGTTTTTCAAAGTGATAATGACTATAAAATAATATTTATTTCGCCTGACTTTCGTTCCACTGAGTCAAATAGTTGATAATATATTAAGATGCATATCACGATTACTATTTATAATAAAAGTGTTTACAAGAATTATGTACATAACGTTTAGGTACTATTGCAATAAGTTTTTCAAAGTAATCATGATTATGAAAGAATAATTTTTCCGCCTGACTTTCGTTCCAAAACAAATTATTGATAATATACCAAAATGCCTATCACGATTATTATTTATAATAAAAGTGGTTATAAGAATTATGTACATACCGTTTTTGTACTATTGGAATAGGTATTTCAAAGTAATCATGATTATGAAAGAATAATTTTTCCGCCTGACTTTCGTTCCAAAACAAATTATTGATAATATACCAAAATGCCTATCACGATTATTATTTATAATAAAAGTGGTTATAAGAATTATGTACATACCGTTTTTGTACTATTGGAATAGGTATTTCAAAGTAATCATGATTATGAAAGAATAATTTTTCCGCCTGACTTTCGTTCCAAAACAAATTATTGATAATATACCAAAATGCCTATCACGATTATTATTTATAATAAAAGTGGTTATAAGAATTATGTACATACCGTTTTTGTACTATTGGAATAGGTATTTCAAAGTAATCATGATTATGAAAGAATAATTTTTCCGCCTGACTTTCGTTCCAAAACAAATTATTGATAATATACCAAAATGCCTATCACGATTATTATTTATAATAAAAGTGGTTATAAGAATTATGTACATACCGTTTTTGTACTATTGGAATAGGTATTTCAAAGTAATCATGATTATGAAAGAATAATTTTTCCGCCTGACTTTCGTTCCAAAACAAATTATTGATAATATACCAAAATGCCTATCACGATTATTATTTATAATAAAAGTGGTTATAAGAATTATGTACATACCGTTTTTGTACTATTGGAATAGGTATTTCAAAGTAATCATGATTATGAAAGAATAATTTTTCCGCCTGACTTTCGTTCCAAAACAAATTATTGATAATATACCAAAATGCCTATCACGATTATTATTTATAATAAAAGTGGTTATAAGAATTATGTACATACCGTTTTTGTACTATTGGAATAGGTATTTCAAAGTAATCATGATTATGAAAGAATAATTTTTCCGCCTGACTTTCGTTCCAAAACAAATTATTGATAATATACCAAAATGCCTATCACGATTATTATTTATAATAAAAGTGGTTATAAGAATTATGTACATACCGTTTTTGTACTATTGGAATAGGTATTTCAAAGTAATCATGATTATGAAAGAATAATTTTTCCGCCTGACTTTCGTTCCAAAACAAATTATTGATAATATACCAAAATGCCTATCACGATTATTATTTATAATAAAAGTGGTTATAAGAATTATGTACATACCGTTTTTGTACTATTGGAATAGGTATTTCAAAGTAATCATGATTATGAAAGAATAATTTTTCCGCCTGACTTTCGTTCCAAAACAAATTATTGATAATATACCAAAATGCCTATCACGATTATTATTTATAATAAAAGTGGTTATAAGAATTATGTACATACCGTTTTTGTACTATTGGAATAGGTATTTCAAAGTAATCATGATTATGAAAGAATAATTTTTCCGCCTGACTTTCGTTCCAAAACAAATTATTGATAATATACCAAAATGCCTATCACGATTATTATTTATAATAAAAGTGGTTATAAGAATTATGTACATACCGTTTTTGTACTATTGGAATAGGTATTTCAAAGTAATCATGATTATGAAAGAATAATTTTTCCGCCTGACTTTCGTTCCAAAACAAATTATTGATAATATACCAAAATGCCTATCACGATTATTATTTATAATAAAAGTGGTTATAAGAATTATGTACATACCGTTTTTGTACTATTGGAATAGGTATTTCAAAGTAATCATGATTATGAAAGAATAATTTTTCCGCCTGACTTTCGTTCCAAAACAAATTATTGATAATATACCAAAATGCCTATCACGATTATTATTTATAATAAAAGTGGTTATAAGAATTATGTACATACCGTTTTTGTACTATTGGAATAGGTATTTCAAAGTAATCATGATTATGAAAGAATAATTTTTCCGCCTGACTTTCGTTCCAAAACAAATTATTGATAATATACCAAAATGCCTATCACGATTATTATTTATAATAAAAGTGGTTATAAGAATTATGTACATACCGTTTTTGTACTATTGGAATAGGTATTTCAAAGTAATCATGATTATGAAAGAATAATTTTTCCGCCTGACTTTCGTTCCAAAACAAATTATTGATAATATACCAAAATGCCTATCACGATTATTATTTATAATAAAAGTGGTTATAAGAATTATGTACATACCGTTTTTGTACTATTGGAATAGGTATTTCAAAGTAATCATGATTATGAAAGAATAATTTTTCCGCCTGACTTTCGTTCCAAAACAAATTATTGATAATATACCAAAATGCCTATCACGATTATTATTTATAATAAAAGTGGTTATAAGAATTATGTACATACCGTTTTTGTACTATTGGAATAGGTATTTCAAAGTAATCATGATTATGAAAGAATAATTTTTCCGCCTGACTTTCGTTCCAAAACAAATTATTGATAATATACCAAAATGCCTATCACGATTATTATTTATAATAAAAGTGGTTATAAGAATTATGTACATACCGTTTTTGTACTATTGGAATAGGTATTTCAAAGTAATCATGATTATGAAAGAATAATTTTTCCGCCTGACTTTCGTTCCAAAACAAATTATTGATAATATACCAAAATGCCTATCACGATTATTATTTATAATAAAAGTGGTTATAAGAATTATGTACATACCGTTTTTGTACTATTGGAATAGGTATTTCAAAGTAATCATGATTATGAAAGAATAATTTTTCCGCCTGACTTTCGTTCCAAAACAAATTATTGATAATATACCAAAATGCCTATCACGATTATTATTTATAATAAAAGTGGTTATAAGAATTATGTACATACCGTTTTTGTACTATTGGAATAGGTATTTCAAAGTAATCATGATTATGAAAGAATAATTTTTCCGCCTGACTTTCGTTCCAAAACAAATTATTGATAATATACCAAAATGCCTATCACGATTATTATTTATAATAAAAGTGGTTATAAGAATTATGTACATACCGTTTTTGTACTATTGGAATAGGTATTTCAAAGTAATCATGATTATGAAAGAATAATTTTTCCGCCTGACTTTCGTTCCAAAACAAATTATTGATAATATACCAAAATGCCTATCACGATTATTATTTATAATAAAAGTGGTTATAAGAATTATGTACATACCGTTTTTGTACTATTGGAATAGGTATTTCAAAGTAATCATGATTATGAAAGAATAATTTTTCCGCCTGACTTTCGTTCCAAATAAAATTATTGATAATACACCAAAATGCCTATCACGATTACTATTTATGATAAAAGTAAGTCACAATCATTATGTATATAACATAAAGGTACTAATGTAATAAGTTTCTCAAATTATCATGACCACTAAATAATATTTATTTCGCCAAATGATCGAAATGATTGTTTCACTGAGCTAAAAATTTCAGTCAGTTTTCAGCGTAGAGGGGTATTATTATATGTTGAGTTAAAAATATATTAAGGATTCTCATGGTTGTGTACACAGACAAATAACTTGAACAATTATTAACTGGAATGTGGAAACAAAACAATCGGTAAACGGAGTAGGAACACACTACACATTTATTTAAAGCTTTAAAATCGATATCTTTTATATATACAATATCAATAGGCTTCAATCGTCTTAAACAACGCAAGATTGGTTCACATTTAATAATGATGAATTTTCCTCTTGGTTGTCGTGTTCATCAGGTGTGTTATTATTATTAATTCTTTATTTCCAACCACTTTAAGTCACTAATAAAATATACAACGCACACAAAATATATATAAATTTGAATTTAGAATTTATTATATAATGTTTAGTGTAGGGTTGGAACCCCTTCTTGGGTATGGGTATAGCTTATGTGATAAGCTAAAAGAGGCTAATGTTTCCAACGGGGAATTCTTGATAAAAAGGTAGACATTGTCAGGCAAAGTAAACAGTTACCGATTAAGTAGTGGGTATAAATATTTTTTAGTAGTTAGATTTTTACATTATTTATATATCTTATTATTTAAGCTTCTCTGATTTTAATATCTATTGTTAATATAATATTGAAATGATATTTTAAAGTCGTTAAAAAGTTGTTATAACGTGTCTGTTTGCCTGTGTGTCTGTGGCATCCCAGCTCCTACACGTAAAAGGTTTTTTTTAACAATCAAGCATGTCCGATATGATTATTAGCTACAATTTATGGTGTTCAGGTATTTAAACAACGTTATTAGTCTATTCCAACCTGTCAAAATTATGCAGTGAAACGTGCACATATAGGGATATATTTTTCCAAACATAAATTTGATTTCAAATTTGGAATGTACCGTTGAACTACTCTAATTTTAATGCTTTAAGGTTGTATTTAAAAAAATGTATTTTCTTGAATGCAGGTGATTTTATTATTTTGATTCGTCTCGTGCATCGATGATTCTCGACGTCTATTGCGCTCCAGTAATAGGCTCAATTGAAGCTAATAAATTAAAGACAAACCGGTCTGGAAAATTCTTATCACTTCAGGCTAAATTAATTCAGGATTGATAAATTAAATGAATTAGAAAAAACATAGTTATAAATATTTATTTGCCAGTATTTATAGACTGTTTCAAAATCTGGCTATCCAAATAAGTTTCTATAAATATAAACATTTCAAAGTACATACATATAATTTTTTACTCATCGGTATTAATTTTATATAGTGTACCTTTTATAAAGTCACGTGCTACTTTTTACATGCATACTATTATTTTCTAACCGCAATTAATTATTATTGAAACATAGTGAATATTTTATTTTAAGTTCGTATAATTTTCTACCTACTTATTAAAACTACAAGATAAATATGGATTTTTGTGGCGAATTTAAATAAAATATAGCCATTGTTGATGTGCAATTCTAAGTAAATTTAAATACGCTGTTATTTTATAGCTAATTGAATTTAATTAGGCGCGCAATATTTTTATCTGCAGTATCAGATTTTTACGATTAGTTATCTAGTGTGTGTGCGCGCAACGAAGGTAACTCACGCGTGTTCTTTACTTCTATCTTATCCATAGACAAGATATATCTAGTATTAGCCAAATTATAAGACACACAATTCGTTTTAATTGGCTTAGTTTGGAGGCAGGCATTTTTTGGTATTGTTATATTAATCAGTGATGGCAAGTGAGACAGAATTTATACGTTCGTGGGTATGTATTCCTAGATATGAATGATAAAATGACGTTTAAAAGTATTTTTTACATTCTTAATTATAGGCCATTAAATTATGTCATGCAAAATGAATATAATTAATTGATTTTGAATTTTTCTATGAAATATAGTTGGAATTTTAATTTACATAAATTAATACACGTCTAAGCAAATACTATGAAAATCGTAAACAGAGGTCGTATTATCGCATATAATAATATTTATTATTGTAATAACTTGAATAGTTCCTTTAGTATTTATTATGTATGATAAAAAATTATTTATATTTATAATAATGATCGTACAACCTGGTGCCACGTTAAATCGAATTAAACATAGTGTTATAAATTTTCACTAACTTGATATGAAAACCATGAAAGAAAATTATAACTTTTTTATTGCATCACAATTGATTACGAAATATGTATTGATGATTTCATCCTATATAAACGATATTATTTATGATTAATACAATATGATGTATAATGCATAGTCACCACGACTAGCGAAAAATTTAAATCAAAACGTATTTTATCATATTGGTGAGAAAGATTTAAATTAACATAAATGTTACCTGTATCATGCTGTTCCTACTAAAGTAGGAGTTCCTAAATCAAGGGCGTAGAGTGGGCGAGAAGAACTGTCAAGACTCCACTACTCTCTATGGCCAAGTTTTGGTCTACAAGACATTTGGAATTAAATACAACCATTACGCCATTCTTTACTTGACAACATTAAATATCGGCTTGGTGACAGAATTCGTTAATTACTTACTTTCCAGTTAATTCATTACATAAACTCTAAATCTTCTCTTTTCTATGTGTTGGCAACATTGGCTGAAAAGCGATCGAAAAGTCAAGTTACATAAATAATATAATAAATTCCTATTTTTATAAATAAAGAGGTTTTATTTATTTATATCTGGAACACTCGCATAATTTCTATTTCTCAAGGTGACATAAGAACAATTATATAAGTCATTTTATTATGCGTATAAAGTATCATTCATGATATATCATACCAAGGTTATGTTTGTATCATTTAAATTGATTAATGCGTGTCAATAATGCTCAAAGATTTAACATTTTCGATTATAAAGCAAGAACGCGCTCCAAAAAAAATTATTACCAAATTACTTTTTTTTAAATAATTGATTTATTAATTCAAAAAAATGGTTTTTTGATACCTATACTTTATTTTTGTAAATTATCTATTATAATGCAAACGAAATTTATGTATTCACTTAAGGGCGTAATTTCGGAATCTGTTATTAACAGTAGCAGTCGAGGACAGTGCAATCTGACCATTTATCGTATTTGATAACAGAGGTCAAGTCAAAGGTCATTGCTTTTTGTTCTCGCACTGAGGCACTTAATTCTATCAATTATTTGTACAGTTCATTATAAATGGTATATCATACCTATAAACATGTATAAAATATAAATAGCCTTTAATTTTAATAATAATAACTAATAAATTAAAATTATAATAATAGTTAATAATTATTGTTTATCTATAGAAAAATATTACATTTTTATATTTATTATATCTTATTACATTATTTTATATTAAATATCTTTCTAAATATATTTTTCCTTGAAAAAGCCATTTTTACCTTCCACAAGCCTAATAAAGGTCGTCCAGCGTCCTCCTATCGCATTTGGGGCCGTCCTTTACCTTATGGTCCATTCCATTAGGTGACGAGTTTTATTAAGTTTAGTACTTTAATTTTAGTACTGTTTAGTACTTTAGTAGTAGTTTCAGTACTGTTCCATTTTAAAGTTTACCCACGTGTCCCGTCTACTTCCATTTTGTCATGATTGTCTGAGGCTTTTGTCAACATTTTGACAACTATTTGACCTATTTTTGGGAATCATATGACGCCTAAAATACAGCCCTCAAGGCTCCTCTGACAAACTGCTACTTTTTTTTACTAACTCAAACAAATATATTCCGCAAATTGTATGAAAAAAAAGGAAAAGAATTTCGTTTTTTTTACTAATATTTCGAATATTAAATACAAATTAAAATAATTGCGATGTTGCCGACCGCAAGTCATTATGTTACAAGTAATATTAACGTCATGCATATTATTATGTTATTAGTGTATTTTTCTCGGTATTTTGCTCAATTTGTATTTGATAATGTGAAGTCCCATTATAGTAACTTATCAGTGGATACTGCGGAATTTAAACGGAAGTAGTTAGATTAAATGACAGTAATCGAACTCAGAACCTTCAAATATTAGCGTTTAATGTATCAGCATTTAAGAAACCAAGCACATTTTTTTTATTATGATTTTATTTTACTATACTTATGTACATAAGTAACATGAATACTTCCCATCTTTTAGATCCGGAGTCACCAAAGAACACCCTCAGGATCAAGAGATTTTAAAGAAGCAACCAAAAGGGATGCCCTAGCTCGCCTGGAGGTGGAATTAGAGAGGTTACTCTCGAGCCTTCCAGAACCCAAGAGACCAGCAGTCGAGAAGGAGTTCAAGGGCTTTAAGAACTTATTTAGCAGGTTCTTGGCTGAACGTGAGTGATATGTTATACCTGATGTGTACTAAAAAGAGATCTTTACTACAATAATTGATTTCCTAGGGAATAAATCAAACAACAAAAACCTTTTTGTTTTTAACAAAATACTTGGACGAGAAATTATGTTTGTTATACGTTGTATAAACATAAGGGCCCATTTTATTCTTATTTCAAGTTACAATCTGGAGCGTTGTTAAATATGTCAAATGTCACAGGAAAAATGGTTTGACAGTTCTTGAAACTTGTTTTAAGTTTTGATCGAGAAAACATTCTTGTCTCATTTAGGCGGGCCTTAATTGATCTTAAGATTTCCAATTAATTGGTATTAGTCATGCCATACTAGAGTAATTGCACTATTTAATATATTTATATGTTGGAATTACAGAAGGGCCATCTGTAACATGGGAGAAAATCCAGAAGTTGCCCGAGGGCGCTGTCATCGACTACTCCACTCTGAGCACGCCGACCACAGATAACATCCACCATATGCTGGATAAGCTGGTTGTAGTAAAGTTAAATGGTGGTCTTGGCACGTCCATGGGTTGCAAAGGACCTAAGTCCGTGATTCAGGTTCGGAATGAGCTTACATTCCTGGATTTAACTGTACAACAAATCGAGGTGAGAAAGTCTACAACAAAAAAATCTGCGTAAAACAAAAAGTCATAAGAATAATCTGTAAAAAAGATGCATAATGTGTGTGAAATGTTTTCAAAAACGTTATAATCTATATTGTAAAGTAAATGTATAAATAAAAATATTATGTACATGTTAAATAGTAACAGGAAGCCAATTCAAATAATGTAACGGATCTGTTTGGGGAGTATTTTCATTGCACTATTTTGACGTGTTTCAAAGTATTTAACGCCTTTTTGTAAAGGGAGAAATGCTGTAGCGTGCCTACATTAATGTAATTTGATATATGTCTGTATGTTAGTGCGTTTAGTTTTTTATTGCCAGTCGTATCCGAACTGCGTTGAGGAATAAATGTATTAAGTTATGAAGCATTTTGAGTGATACTACCCTTAACTTAAAATATATTTATGCCTTTTTCAGCACCTTAATAAAACCTACAAATGTAATGTACCACTGGTTCTGATGAACTCGTTCAACACGGACGATGATACTCAGAAAGTGATCCGCAAGTACAAGGGCTTGAAATTGGATATTCATACATTTAACCAATCGTGTCACCCGAGAATTAACAGGGAATCATTGCTGCCCGTACCAAAGAATATAGATGTACATAATGATATTGAAGCGTAAGTACTGATATTATTTTTTGAAGTTGTATTGTAGTCTGTGTCGAATGACATTTCTGGACCAATCATAGACACGACACTAAATAAATTGAATTTGAATTTCGATTCTTTTTAGCTTTGCAGAGAATTTGTATAGTTTTTTATACGCATAATTTACAGAGATATTTAAGTGTTTATACAACTTTCGTTCGCTCGTTAAGTTAAAAGTTGAGATTTTTCATTGTTTATAATTCAACATATATACAATTGTGAATCAAACTTGTATAATTTTAAGCCAACGGGAAATTTTCTCTTTCCATTTTCGTTTTTTTTTTTTCATTTTTTTTTCCATTTTCAGGTGGTATCCCCCAGGTCACGGTGACTTCTACGAATCCTTCTATAATTCAGGTCTCCTCCAGAAATTCATCAAAGAAGGCCGAACTTACTGCTTCATCAGCAACATCGACAACCTTGGAGCAACCGTCGATCTGAACATCTTAAGTCTTCTCCTGAATCCTGACCAGAAAAGCGCTGAATTCGTTATGGAAGTAACCGACAAGACCCGAGCCGATGTCAAAGGAGGCACTCTCATTCAGTACGAAGACAAATTGAGGCTGCTAGAAATTGCTCAAGTGCCGAAAGAACACGTCGATGACTTCAAGTCAGTCAGCCAGTTCAAGTTCTTCAACACAAACAACTTATGGGCGAAATTGGACGCCATTCAAAGGGTGGTCGAGCAGGGTTCCCTTAACATGGAGATAATCGTCAATAACAAGAGTTTGTCTGACGGTCTCAACGTGATTCAGCTGGAAACGGCAGTCGGTGCAGCGATGAAGTGTTTCGAGGGTGGAATTGGAGTGAATGTGCCAAGGAGCCGGTTCTTACCGGTGAAGAAGACATCAGATTTGCTGCTAGTGATGTCCAATTTGTATAGTCTGTCGCACGGATCGCTAGTGATGTCCCCACAGCGCATGTTTCCGTCGACGCCTCTAGTGAAGTTGGGTGACAATCATTTTGCGAAGGTTAAGGAATTTTTGAATAGATTCGCGACTATTCCGGACCTGATCGAGTTGGACCATTTGACGGTGTCCGGTGATGTTACATTTGGGAGAGGTGTTTCTTTGAAGGTGCGTTCAAACTGTTTATATTACAGATACATTATTAAACTTTTCGAGGAAAAAAATATTTATTGATAATTTATTGAAAATACGAGATAAATATGGCATTTCAAATTAAGTAAATACATTAATGTACTTTTATTTATAATATAGAGTTTTCTATATTGTCGATAACTATAACGTTTTTATAGATTTAAACTGCTTATTAACAGTAATCACTGTACGACTGAAGTATATCTTATTCATTAGAATCCTTTAAATTATTTTTCAAAATCATTTGATTTTAAAAACATGTGTAAACAATGTGTTTGTTTGTTATTATTATTATATTAATAGTCATTATTATCTATAGTGTAATAAAAAAAATGTTCTTTTTCATTTTAATTATTAATAATTATTTATAATTTTCAGGGTACAGTAATAATAATAGCTAATCACGGAGATCGAATCGACATCCCATCAGGAGCTCTGCTAGAAAACAAAATAGTGTCAGGAAACCTGCGTATATTAGATCACTAATAAAAAAAATCTATTTATATTTTATTATTTATCCTTTATTAAATATTTCGTCAATGTCAAAATTTAACTTTCAAAAACAAATTTCTTGATTCTTATTGTTATTTATACTAGAATAATTCCATAGTTGTAGGTATAGTCAATTTTATTTTTTATATAGATGCAAGATATCGTCGTCTCTATAATATATTAGAGGAGAGAGCAAGACAGTGCAGTGTTATTATGTATTTGATGTTTCAACTAGTAAATTTTACGATTTTAGTTCAATGGATAAGCACAAGATTAGGACATAAGCGTAATTTATCTTTTTCTAATGTTTGTATATTAATATCTTCATGTTAGATTGAGTGCCATTGGGGAATAAAATGTTTTACGTATTTTGTCTTTGATTTTTACTTAATACCTTTGTAATTAAGGAGTATGGTATAGTAATCTAACAATAGGATGTTGTACTGGCTTAAAAACATAAGAGATGTATGGGGTTATGGCAAGCATAATAGTTTAATTTAAGTAACATTATTCAATATACGTGAAGAAAATCCTAATTCAATATTTACATAAGTTTTTACTTTAATGGGGCCCTTCAAGTATTTAAAAAAAAGTGTTTATTCATTTTACGTAAGCACTATTAGAGGGGGGGGGTCTTTGATTTTCTTATTTAATGATTACGTCAATAGAAATAATTTAAGGTTAGAATAACTTTATTTCTCATATGAATTATGTACAAAAAAATAGCTTACTGAGAAAACATTATCAACTAAGATTAATAATTATTATTAGAACGCACAGATGTAGGTACTTATATAAAATTTACAAAACAAAAACAGCAACAAAAATGTAGGTAGACATAATTAACTCGACGGTCACTTTTTTTTACTTTACACATTGTCTATGGTTGAAAATGCAATCCATTTTCGAGGATTCCTATAAAAAATTAACACGTTTCGTTACTATTCTTTTTGTTAGCTTTGCTTACTTTTGCTGACAAGAGGAGAGGGGGATTTGAATTGCAGTGAATCTGCTTACGTAATACTTGACCGACCCCTAATGAATAAAATGTTAAGTCAAAGTAAAGTGTGGTAATCTTGCATAATATTTTATTTTTGTTGAAAATATTGGGGTCAATGAAATTAAGAGGGATATAATCAAACATCTACAGATATTCCATAATTTATTATCAGCTTACGCCGTTAAGAGTGACGACCTTGTTGACACTGGCCCGGCTGGCTGCGAAACTGAACCCGGCTGATATGAGACAGAAAACTACACTCACGACTGGCATAACCCATACAATGTCCCCATGGAATATACATACGCCATTCACTTTGTAGGCACAGGTTAATTCTGAAATTTAAAAAAAACCTTTGAAATCGATTCCCTTCAACTTTTTTTTTTTTTTATGTAATAGGGGGCAAACGGGCAGGAGGCTCACCTGATGTTAAGTGATACGCCCATGGACACTCTCGATGCTAGAGGGCTCGCGAGTGCGTTGCCGGCCTTTTAAGAATTTGTACGCTGTTTTCTTGAAGGACCCTAAGTCGAATTGGTTCGGAAATACTTCAGTGAAAAACTACAAACCAATATGCATCTTTGCATTATTGTTAACTAGCGGACCTGACAGATGTTGTCCTGCGTGATATTTCAAGCGATTAGGATATTAAACATCACTTTGGCATTGGCACCAACGCTAACAAAAAAATAATTAAAATCGGTACAGCCGTTTAAGAGCAGTTCAGTTATATACAAACGTACACGTATATATATCTTATTTTTATTTTTTTAATTGAACAGGGGGCAAACGGGCAGGAGGCTCACCTGATGTTAAGTGATACCGCCGCCCATGGACACTCTCAATTCCAGAGGAGTGCGTTGCCGGCCTTTTAAGAATTGGTACGCTCTTTTCTTGAAGCATATATGTAAGCTTCCTAATCCTATCTTTTAAGTTAGATCACACTGTGTGTAAATTTGATTGAAATCGGTAAGTAGTTTAGGAGTCCATAGTGAACAAACAACGTGACTCGAAATTTATGTATTAAGATGTAAGATTTGACTTCTGGATAATGAATACGCTATAAACAACACCGCAGTGAAGTCATCCAATTTTCCATAATACTATAAATATGAGTTTTTATATATCCAAAAGTAGACCGATTATGTTAATAATATGTACCAATTAAAAAATGTAAGCCCTCCAGCCGCGTATGAACGATAAACTCAAAAATACCGAACAGTTATTCTATTGGTGATTTTTGAGAAAGGTTAAGTATTTAAGTTATTATAAATTTATGTACGATCACAAAAACTGTTGCCAATACACACGAAATTCATTACTTTTTAATATTGTTTGGTTACTTTATAACTACAGTAAACTATTACCCAACTTACCACTAATTAACATATATAGGAGATGGCCTAAAGCGTGTGATACTAGACCAACTATCGCAAAAGCCACTCCCACAGCCAGCGGCTTATCAAGCCGACGCGTACAGCGTAGGATAACCATGCCTTGCATCAACAAGGCTGCAGCTGAAATAAATCAAAATAGGTATTCAGTTAGATAAATACTATACATTGTTAATTACAGGAATAAGGCACATATACGGTACTGACGGGCGTAATGTTACATGTATTCTGTGTGTATATATATGCTTTATTTTAACCAATCGGGACATATACAAGGCGGTTATGCCTATAGTATGTACATGACATTTTATAATATAGTATACAGTTTTTAAATGTGTGTGAATATAACAAGCCAAAGTTGAGGCAATGCTAATAAGGTATTTTTAATTAATATTGTTAGAGATGAAATGCCAAGAGATGCCTAGTCTACGGATTGATTTATGCGAGTGAAACCGGTGCATTTGGAGTTTTCTTTAGTTTAACCTAGAAAAGCGGGTATAATAACACTGTACCTCCAGCAGCTAACATAACGGTGAAGAAGACCAAGTATATATTATAGATAAGAGCACACGATGGCAGCAATGAACAACCCCCACGCACCGCGCGTTGCGTCTGCGTACCACAAGTGCAGTTTTGTAATATCCTGAAAATGTATGACTGTTAATTCTGTAATAAGTTAACCAAGGTGACTGGTCATACTTGAATTCGTGTATGCGGTGATATTAGTTGTTTATACTACGTATTTGCGTGTTGTTCTCACGAGTATGTAAGTGCGTGCTCCTATTTCACCATGCCTCCTGCTGATAGAGGTAAAAAAAACTTGGCGATTAAAAAGAGTGGCGGAGAGTTTTTTGCCAGTTCTTCTCTTCCGTTCTACGCCCTTGATTTGAGAACTGGCAGTAAATTTAGAATTAGATTCATTTATTGTATATTTCTCTTTTTTTCGTTCATAAGTGTACATTATGTTACCTAAATGAATAAATTATTTTTGACTTTGACTTTAGGGTAGTGAATATAATATATATAATATATATAGCGACATAAATATATAAAATATGTCATAAATATGGACTCATAAGTTTCGCTTTATCATCAAGGTCCTGTTCCATGTCTGTACTGTTCCTCCAACCTTAATAGCATCTACGACCAGTCGAGCCACTAACTGCCAGGCCCCATTATGGATACATCATTGTACTGTTTGCCGCACCAGATTCTACAAGCACAACATATACTTACAAGAATCCATTGAGATCTTCATATTGGTAACAACCAGCGTGGCACGGAGAAAAATAAGTGGTTTGACTATCCACTTCACATACAGGACTGAACCCGTACGACTCCGAAGTACAGCTAGGAATTAAATCCAATGTTAGATCATGTAAAAAAATAATTGAGCTCAAGCATTGTAGTTCAAAACGCACAAAGTTCATTAATAAGATATTTTTACATTTTAGTTGTAATGCCTAAGAAATCCGCCTACGTTCTATTCAGGGCATAAAATTTTACAAGCATAAGATCAGCGTCAGTACTTTTAAATTACAAAAGCGGCAGCAATACTTATTGGTATAGAGATCGTTGCCGGTGTCGCTATTGGATGTTATTGATTAAAGGTCTGAGTTATAGATAGATAAAGAAATACCAAGATAACACTGAAAATGTTTAGAAAATAAAAAACCTCTTCAGGTTTATCGCGTTAGGTTCATTTTCACGTGTAACAAGAGCTTTAGATTTGCGCTAATTCACAAAAACAAATGACTAATGAATGCAATATACCACACTAAAATTAAAATTAATACTAAACACCAAAGAGTTCTAAAATTAAAATTAAAAAGGTTTTCGTTAGCAATGTTGCTGCAATGATGCAATAATGCTGGCCACTTCTAAACATTTTCAGTTTTACCCACGTAGTTTCAATGTACTTAATAAAAATACATACTCGCACTGCATACTGCACTCGGGCTGTCGGTATTCACCATTTAATCCTGCCATGTCTCCTGTGTTACAGCTAAGACCGGCAAGCACACAGAATAATACTCCAACAAAAGCCGCCACAGCTCCACCCACTTTCGATGCTGTGGTAGCTTTCACACCGTCGTTACGCCGACCCGAGAAACGCATGCGGAATATCTAAAGACATTAAAAAATACTTTAAATAAACTAAGGAATATAAATCATTTCAAATTATTTTTCAATGTGGTACTTACAGAGACGAAGAAGATAATGACTAGAGATCTAAAGATATCAATAATAACCCGAGATGTGCGTGGATCCTGACGTATCGTTTCCACATAGAATTTTGTCTGAAACGAATCAATATTAAAATATTATCCCGTCCCTTCGCTCTTCTATGTAACTTATATATTGCTTTGGTATTGTATATTTTTAACGCACACTTACGCATTACACATACGCCAATAAATGATTAGTAAGTTGTCTTGGTTAGTTCATAATGCTTTAGCAGTAATTCTTCGTATATATAGTATGATCCGTTTTGATTGTTTTTAAATTTAATAAAATAAAAATGTAATCTTTAAAAACTGAGGATTGTCAATAAACTGTTAAATAAATAAAATGAATCAAATGAATCGAATTCACCAAGAGAGAAAATTAGTATATAAAAGTTAAAAGTTTATATGTATTTCAGTCTGTGATTGCTTAATATACTTATAAAGTTAAACCTGTAACAATGAAGTCTCGTAATTATTGAAGCCAAAAATTGCAATCGTCAAGAAGGACATGCCTAACGACTGCAGGATCAGGGCCCTGTTCTTCAAAACACGACGAAGCGGCTGAAGTAGACCTTCAAGAAAGAAGATTTTATAAGAATAAGTGTCTGTTTCTCAATGAAAAAGTACCAACTAGCTATGTAACACATAAATTATTCGGAAGATAAAAGTTCCGAATAAGACACATTGCGTTTCATGACGAATAGCGCTATCTGACAGTCGTGAAACGCAACAATAGTGTATATCCTACCAAAAAGTAATAGCTTATTTGGAATTTATGTAGAACTTATCCGTACATTGTGAAACATACCCTAAGTTATGTTTATAATTTATTATATTGTGTACTGAAAATTTACATTGTTGCTTCTATATTTTATGAGCATTTTGCAGGAGTATACTCTATAAGTAGTAATACTCAAGTAATGGAATACTACCATTAATACTATAGACATTACGCGTTCCGCTGAAATCTAATCTGGCCGCTGGTGATTGTTTATTAATTTAAGTGCTGAAAATATATTGTATTAATGAAATATAAGCAAAAATTACAATCAAATAAATACTTACATGTTCTCTCAAGCGGGTCAATCTCCTTATAAGAAGGCATCTGTCTCGGAAAGAGAGTGTATAGTATACTGAACATCAGAGTTAGCATTGAGAGGGACACGTGTGCCTCATACCAGTCCTCTCTAACTGACCCTGGTCGAAGCCAGTTAGTGCCACTCAGACCAAGGGATAGACGGATTGAGATAAGAATACCTGAGGATGAAGAATGTTAACATTTCCGAGTCCTTCCTAGGCTTGATGGAAAACATAAATGTTTCCGATGTGTGGCCTAGCTGGTTCAATAACACACACAACCTACCGTAAAAGTAAGGTCCACTTTGTGGTTCATGATCATCTAGATACGTGATACCATGTGCCCATATGCTAATCTTTGTAAGACCACACAACACTGCTGTGATCACCAGAAACACACCACGAATTACTTGATAAGGATCGATGACCTCTGAGTATTCTGTTATAGTACCACCAGCGCATAGTTCTAGAGGGAAAAAGTATTTAATTAATCTTATTTCTATATTAATTTAATTAGTATTCTTGAAGGTTTAAGCAATAACATTATATTACATACATTGATAACAAATATGTCGGTCAAAAGTCTTCAACAAGCAATAAATTGGAATCTTCAAGGGTTCAATTCCCAACTCTGCATCAATATACTTTCTGTATATGTGAGAATTTATTACTTGGTCATACGGTGAAGGATAACATAGTGAAGGAACGACCTTGACCTTGGACAAAAAGTCAGGCACAGGCTGTCTACTTATCAGAAAAAAACGGTTGTCTGTAAAATCGGTTTGACGATAGTTGAACGTGTCAACGTCTTAAGAAGACACTGATGATGATGATATGAATGGTTGCATTTTTCAAAAGAAAATTTTAATTTGATTTCTTTGATAGATATTTTGTATGGATATATATAAAGATGGAATAAATTGAAGTCACAATTGAATTGATCAAGTTACATTCATTTGTATTCATAAATACAATTATGACACTTTTAACGAACGAACGCTGCCGATTGTGCCTCCTTGTCGCTCGATCCGCGTTCTCGCTCGCACTTCAAGCCTTAAATTGAACAGAAGGTAACGCCGCATGCGTCATGTTTTTTCGTGCGCGCAGCCGGCTCCATCGAATTATAAGACGTTGTCACGTCAAAAACAAATGATGACGAAACAAATAGATACAGAAATCAAAGGTACAACCCTAATAGGTTGTAGTTAGTAAAGATATTAAACTAAAATCTTCCGTCCACGCATATTTAAGTTATGCTTGTTGGCGTTCATTCTAATAGGCAATTATAATTATAACGACACATTTTTCATTGACGTCATTTATCATTATTATTTAATACGACCCAATTAATATTTTTTACATAAATGTAGATAATAATTCTACTGTAATCTGTGATAAACAAAGATGATTAATGAAATATTTCATGCTGTTATTTCTTAAATTGGTAACTTATCGGAAACAAGGATGATAATAATAATGTTATAAACATAACATAATCGACTGGAGGTCTAATGATTTTATTTGCATTACGCGTTCGTTTAGCACATTTATTGCTTAAACAATGTAGGTATACAAAGTAATAGCCCGAAGCCGAAACTTTTTATGGCGAATTTTTATTAAGTAAATGTGAATGTTTGAAAATATGTATGAATGTATATTATTATTTATAATAAAAAAAAACATTTTCGGATCCGAGTGGTCGGCATACAGCACATTGGGTGCCAAATACTCGAATCCGAGAGCAAGTGATGGCAAAGGTTTCAAAAAATTAACGGGACGCTCGCACGGATCGGAGTGATCGGTAACGCCACTATGACCCCGCTCCACTCGGATCCCAGAAAAGAGTACTTAATGTCTTAGAAGATATATTTAAACAAACTCCAGTTAAATTAAAGCGACGGAATTAGTTTATTTGTCACACCCACAAACTGTAACAGTTACAAAAGACACATAAATCTCACACACACCATTTTAGTACATGAGCAAAATATTCTTGAAAATAATCCTTTGATTAAATGTGTCGGTACTTCCTTCTGTCTAAAACATCGCGAAGAATCTGTGTCAGATGACGTGTGTCAGTCGATGCAACATATCTGTCCCATGCCCCATTGTGGGTTTAGAGCATTTCCTACTTTATTTTGACGTATTCTTCCTATCAATGGAGGATTGTGCGCCAAACATTTTTTTTTAGGATAGATTCAATATTATGTACTGTTGTGTTCAATAAAAGACTGAGATACGACAGTATGATTTTTGAATTATTTAATTAGTAATAAAGTTTGATTATAGTTTAAGGATTCTGAGATATCAAACTATCGAGATATTAATACAAATTGACATCACAGGAGAACGAAGAGCTGGCAGCTATCTCGCACAAAGAATTAGTCTAGCTATTCAAAGGGGGAACGCTGCCAGTATCGTCGGAACCTTGCCTAAAGGGACTTCTTTTAATAATATTTTTAAATTATTAAATTTTATTTTATGTTATTTGTTTTGAATAAAGTAATATTGTAATACAAAGCTATAATCAAACATACAAAATTCGCAGACCAATTCAGAATGTTTTATTAAAAGAGGTAGGCCACAACCATATTTCTGTCATGAATAATGTTATGATTAAATAAACAATTCAGTTTTCAAATATTTGTTTAAAACCTTACCTACTTCCGGTACATTGATATTAGGAAATGGAAAGGCTAGTATAATAAGACCAGAAATAGCTGTAATTCCCAGCCAAAAGGAGAGCGTAAAATTACGCCAGCCTTTCCCTTGCCATGCCACTACGACACCCAGAAGAAATTCCACAACGCCTATACCAACTTTTACCCAATCTAAAAAAAAAATATTATAATATTTTATAACAAACGTATTTAAATTTATATCACTTTAGCATAACACGTGTTAAATTTAATCGAGTAAAAATAAAAATATATATTGGTTTGTAACTCTAAAAAGAATCTTTTTCATTTGATTCGATCCGAATACAATTTTAGAAAACTTCAAGGAAAAGCATTTTTTTTTTCAACAAGCCCAAATACATAATATGTATTGATCTAGTTATTTTGGATTGTGTCAAACTGTTACTGTTGTAGCTCAAACGGCTATTTGGCCAAAGATTACAAACCTTGGTTAATAGTGTGTATAAATCCTGTTTTGTCATTTCTTCGCAGCAGTAAAAAGATATTGCTCTCAAGGAAAATGACGATGAGGAGAGCTCCTTGCAGGAACAGATCAAAGCGAGGTATGGTCAATATGTACTTCCTTAGTAGTTCCCATCCTTTTAGGACTACTAAAAATTTTATGATATTATATACAGGGTGTCCCAAAAGTCGACGTCAAGTCGAAATTTTCTCATAGGTAATGCCACACCAGTTATCAGAAAAAAAAAGTCATGTATTTTTGAAGTTATGGATATATACGCAGTAACGGAACTATTGTGTATTTTAAGCCCGAAGGTACATAGAGCTGATTTTGCCTCCTTATAAAGAACCTATTCCATAAATATGCTGTTAGTCTATAAATTTTAAATTTCCTTTAGCCTTCAGCAATTATAGAATATGCACATCACTTGTTGTCTATGATATATCTACTATCTATGATTTGCTCTGTGTAATGTGTACATGTGTACTACTTATTTCCTTTTTCGCCCTTGTTTAGTTAACAATAAAATATATGATTAACACAGTGAAATACTCGTTTCATTTAACATATGCACCTGTGCTTTCACAATACCCAAAGATAGTTACGGGACTTCAGACACTACTGTAGACGCACCTTTACGAATTTCGTTAATTACATTTAACAACTTTAATAACTGAACTTAAACTTTATGAGACATTTGAAAAGTTACCAGAGCCATAATTTTAACATTCTTAAAAATCAATTTTGAACTCAATTTAAATTTTTATAAGATATTTAGAAAGCAACCACTGCGCTAAATTTATTTTATGTTATCATTAAAATTATAAAATATTTAATTTCGATTACTAAAATCATAATTAGTATACTCACTTGATATCATTTTTTATTCTTCAAAGTAATCACTCAAACTTACAAACTACACAACAATAAAATCAAAATTTATTAAAAACTATTTATTAACTGATCATTTTGCTACGAAATACAAAAATTAGTTATTATAGTTACTGTAGTGAATACAGTTGTGATTGCCAAAAAGGACTGATTAGTGATGGGATATCGTAGAAAATTATACACTATCTACATTATCAGGTTATATCTCTTCCTGATATTTGCTATTTTATGCTTTATCTTCTAATTACATGAACGAATAGTTATAGATAGAGACGTTTTTACTTAAAAAACGTTTATTAGGTCATAGCACAATTATCTAAAAAATCGGTTGTCTGTAAAGTGGGTTTCCTGACGATAGTAGAACGTGACAACGTCATAAGAAAATACTGATAGAATGGTTGCATTAAAAAAAAAAAAATTTCTTTTGATATATATTTTGTATGGATATAGAGGTAAGAAGGAGGGAAGGAGAGAATAATAAGGAGAGAAGGAGGTAAATGGAAATCACAATTAAAGCTTTAAATGGAACGCATCAGAGGTATGGACGCGCCGCGAGGTAACGCTGCATGAGTGATATTTTTTCGTGCGTGTAGCGGGCTCCATCGAGTTATAAGACGTTATCACGTCAATAATACGAATGACCAGTATCGTCAAATAATTTTTATTTATATTACGGAACTATTTACGAGATTAACTAATACCTAAGGAAGGGTTTGGATAATTACAACAAATACATACAAAATCTTTTATTGCCACAAATTCATAACAACTAGTTATCAATGATGTATAAAATATCTGAGTATGAATAGTTATATTATTAGAATAATATTATTGAATTATTAGAATTTCAATAAAATTAGTTTTATTTTTATACAGCTAATTCGGAGTCATCCATTATCCTGAATTTAAATTATAAACAAAGCAATATGGGGATTTATTCAAATTATATCCCCAAGCAAGGCATTTGCTTGAAACCCGCTAGGAAAGCGGATGCGTAGCCATACCAAGCAAAAGCGTCGTACAGTTACAGGTGAGGGAAAGAGCCGGAAAGATTAGGAGGTGAACATGAGGCTCAAGGCACCACGCGATAAAGACTTACCTACGGAAGACGCCCTCTGCCCCATTTAGGGGCTATAGGACATTAAGTCATTAAAATGTAATAAAAACCATGTATATTTAAGAATACTTGGATGTTGCAGTTGCAACAGTCAGTTTGACCGTTACGATTGGATTTTTGTGAACTTTCAGATATTTGATAATGTTTAATTGAAAATTCAGAACGAATGAATGAGTAAGTAACAAAAATTTAAACTAATATCACATAGTATTTATAATAATTTAATACACAACCTTATAAACTAATGTTGTTTTTGAGTGCTTACTGCTAACATATTTTTAGTATTAGCACGCGAACGGCGAACTGTCATACGTCAAAATAATGTTTGCTTTAATATTGAAACAATAAAAAATGTCAATACAAAAATTGGGCCACGTAAGTGCCAATATACCAATGAGTTGTTATTATTAAGATTTCTAACGGTCATTGAAGTCCCTTGAATCTATTTTAATATCTAAAAGTATTTCTGTTTGTATTTTTTGTCATTCCACATTCATATACTATATGCAATATTGTGTTCTAAAATAAATACAATAATGTCTCAAACGTCACAGTAATATATAGACGAACGCCATTTGAACGATAGACTTACTAAAATACATTCGGGAAATTTTTCTATTCGAAACTTATTAGCTAATCACAAAAATTTATAAAACAATAATACTATGATGTGATTACGGCATATATAAATAGGCGTAGTACAGTAATCCATAGATATTGTAGAGATATGGTAATAAAATGGAATACTGTTTCAAGTTCCAAACCAAAAGCGTTTTCCATCCCTATTCATTCCATGGATGTAAAAAATAAAAATATGCTCTATAATTGCAGAAATTGCGGTCTTTTTGTTGCTATAATTGGATGGATATAAATTAAGATCCGATTATCCTCTTTTCTAGCCATGGAACAAAGTGTGTCACTCGTGTGTATACGCCGGGGAATCCGGGCTCAGCGCATTTATTTCCAAAGGAAACTATGCCGATTTGGTAGAAGAATGTCTGGTAGGTTTCCGAGTTCCACTAAAAGTAAAAAATCGGTAATTAATATAATATTTTCACAAAAGCGGGTGATCCTACCCATACCTATATATACTTTCGAATAATAATATAATTTTTAAATGGATCCAATTTTAAGTTTTCTTTTAGTATCTACTTCATGCCAAATGAGACTTATTTCTATTCGAAGGTGTTAAACGTATTAACAAAGATAGAAAAAACAAAATCTTCTATATGTTGCTTTTTTGAAAGATAATATATGACCAATACTCACAATGGGCTGCATTAGGGGTCCTCCACTGTCACCCTGACAGGCATCCTGTCTTCCATCCTTCCAACCGGCACATAACACTCTTTCATCTATCACCTGCTTTTTGTATGGTTTGTATGTTTCTTTGCACGCTGCGTTACTTACTACAGGTACCTGGGCTACTTGAAGATGGGTTGCCGAGGGTCCGCCTGAAATCAATAGTAGAAGAGAATTTACTTTGTTCTTTTTTTACTTGGGGAATAAGTAAGGAAGATAACGATTTTATGTATTCGTAACCATACGATTTTTTTGTTTGAGCAGTGTTGGCCTAGTAGCTTTAGCTTCATTCCTAAATTCGTAGGTTCGATCCCCGGTTGTGCACAAATGGACTTTCTTCCTATGTGTGCATTTAACATTTGCTCGAACGGTGAAGGAAAACATCGTGAGGAAACCGGCATACCTTAGACCCAAAAAGGCGTAAGAGGCTGGTCACCTTCTTACCTATTATATTAACAATAAACATATCAACATGAAATCATGAAACATATACTGAGGCACAGACCTAAAAAGTTATAGCGCCACTGATGTATTTAATTTTTACGATTTTATGAATATTATATTAAGTACGATTAAGTAAACATTTAAAAAAGGGATCTTTTTCTAATATTTGTTTATTAAAAATCTAAGATAGATTTATTTTGTCTACAGTCTAAACGGTTATAATATTACTACAAAAATTATGAATATGCAACTTAAAAACAAAAAAAGTCTTAAACATATAACTTACGATACGCAACATCCCCCCATCCTGCTATAAGAGGGTTGTACTTCTCAAAGGTTAGAGATCGTAATTTCTGATTTTGGGGAATGCAGATTGGTTTTATTAGTTCTGAAAAAAACACGACTAATTAGTTTCAACTTGTCTAGATTTAGAACGTAACAAAATATTTTTGTAGAAGATGTTAAATTCGATGTTACATAAACATATTTATGAATTTAGCACCGCAATAATAGCATTGATTTGATGTACAGAAATAATTAAGCGATTCTTTGCAGTACGTGAAACTACAAACAAATAAGTCATGTTTGCTATGTAAATAAGTAACACTATGTAGAAACGCAATACTTAAAGAAATGTGTCTCTATTTGCCTAATAGCGTTCCCGGTTTTATAGTACTCGGTGGTTACCATGTGTCATTACAAGTGCTTTACAACGCCTTGGAAAACCCTACTACATGTGTAAATCATAAACCGATAAAACAGCACTCGAATAACCTGAGACGTTATGCAATAGTGTGGTAATAAAATAAACTTACTGGTAAACTGTACGTCCTTGTCTAAAATGAGTAAACCGACGTCATTTGTATAGGCTACTGAGTCGTAATTCTCGTGTTTGATCTTTGACTTGATTAGCACATCTATTGGTGCTGCTCCATCGTTTTCACTTGCTAGATCCAACTCTCCTAGACGCACTACATACCTGAAAAGATTATGTATTTTATTGGTACTTTTATACTAGTTTTAAATGCTTTTGCTCACTTAAGGAAGGTATGGATTCGCTCCTAGACAGTAACATTATGAAGTTTCTGAATAATGGAATATTTTTTGGAAACAGCTTACAAACCAATAAGGTTTTATAAAACTATGACTCTCTCCATTATGAATCTTGGACCTAAAGCGTGATCAGAATAGCCACAAGGACTTTTAAATATATTGTAACATTGTAAATCATGCGTAGTTAGTGAATGGTGATAATCTCTGGATTTGTTTACTCGGTGAGAGTAAACATCATAAGGAAACCTGCCGTGATGTCAGCATCCTAAAACTACACGATGAGTTGGTAAAAATTAACGAGCGAAGAAACAGATATAATTTGAACCAAGATTCATATTGCGTTGTAGCGCCAGTGTTTACAATGACTATTTATAATGGCGGTATACTATTGCATTAAAGAGTTAGGTTGTTGAGTGCAGAAGGTTGGCATTGTAATAAATAGTAATATGTATCATCATCGTACCATACCACAATTATTATTTATTGCCACATATTGTAATTATTTAAATTGCGACGCTTAAAATGCGGATGTGCGCGTTTGGCAATACCAACCATATCAGACTGGCAATTTTAAGGCATATAAAATACTTTTTTAATATAGTTGCTCAAAAAGTGGCGTATTGCAGGGACGTATCGCGTTCGGGATGTGGGCACTCATGACAACACACTTTTCTTTCGGAAAAAGTATAGGACATTACACATATATATACATATATGTATATATAGAACATTGCTTTTTCTATACCTTTTCCGCACTCGTGCCTTCTCTTTCCCAACTGTCAAAACAATGTCAATTAAAAAGAAAAAATCAACCACGAAGTTTTTACTAAAAAAACATAGAAACATTTTATTTTTCATGCAAATATTTCTAAAAAGGAGGGATTTCATGAGATAGGTTAGGTTTCTTTACATTTCATTACATTACATTACATTTCATTTCATATAATTAAAAAAATCTACTGAAGAAATGGCTGTATGGGCATAGTTTCCTTTTCCCATCCAGAATGAGCGAAGAAAAAAAAAATCTCTGCTTATTTTCTTTTACGGTTGACGCCATTTTACAAAAATGTTCTTGCGAGTTGAGTTGTTAGTTGCACAAATTTCGACGATATTTTATTTGAAATGAACACCACCCGAACTCAGTGTAATTGCACATAATGATTCGGAGAACATTTTACCGGAAAAGTAAAAAAGTCGCTACATATCTACGAATCGACGAATTTATGCGTGGAGAGAAGATAAAAAAAGCACATAGTTTTATTCAATTGCTTAATAAAACTATGTGCTTTTTTTTAATAGTTAGAACAATCGAATTTAAACTATTTTTTTAGGTGCATAATTCTTATTTCCACCGATCACTCTCCTTCGTGCCTTTTCCATCTACACGACACTGGCGAAGTACCTTGTCCCCGGTTGGCACAAATAAAAGCCATATTAAAAAATATATATATTATTTATGACATAAAAATATATTAACCGAGGAGAATTATACCATTTCTTAGAACACGTGTAAATTTCTATATGGAAAAGAAAGCAAAAAAATGTATTCCTAAAGTGTTGTTGGGTTTGAACAAAAAATATCAATTGCTAATGTTTGAATATTTTTGACTTGACTAAAAGACTTACAAAAGAAAGCTTATACAGGTTAAAGACACTTGGACGTTAACAAATTTTATTAACTTATCAGATTACGAAGTTTCTGCATCACCTTTAAAATAAAAATTCAAAGCCTGTACAATACAAGGATATGATTCAGTTCTAATATTAAATATTCAAGATTTTCAGTCACAATGATTCGTCAGTGAGATAAAAGTACGCATTATGAATTATTAATACGGTTTTGAATTCATTCAAGTTATACACGCATGTTGTCTATAATTGTGCTACAAATAATATACCTGTCCCTACTCGGAGTCGTTCACTACGTGTTAACGATCAATTAAGGTATTTAGTCCAAGTTTAAGTTTAAGCGAAACAATGATTAACATTTTCAATTATAATTTATATAAAACATACGATGAAATGGTATGATTTGTTAAACTACCAAGGTTCTTGACTAAGGTTTCCTACTGTATTATTATAAAATATATATATTTCCTATTGGAATCACGATAAATATGTGAAATCAGAGTCACACAATTAATTATTAAAGCATGTTGCAATATGCTTTATTCAATATGTAGTTTGTTGTCTTTTAAGTAAAGAAGTACTTTCAAAGCATGACTTTAAATAAATAATATCGTAATAAGGCACGACAAGTCTTTTAAAATATTATAATTTAACGTTTTCCAGCCCGTCTATCTGTTTCTATCAATGCAATTTACTCAAAAATACCGAATAGATTTTTACCGTACAAAACGGTATATGTTATAGAAAGAAAAAGTAATATCAGAATTTAAGAAGGCGCTAACTAGATCCGCGCAACTTACTTATAATCGAGTTGTCTGCAATATCTCGATATCTCTTCTTTTTGTTTCGAAGAAATCGCATGTGTCCGCGAAGCATTCACGAATATACACAGTAAATACGTAAATCACTATATATAGCAGCAATATAATAAGGCAAAAGAAAAAATAATAATAGTAAGATGATAAAAAACCTTAACCTTGGCAAAATACACGCAGCAATCCACGAAAGAAATCCACGCAGTTGGTTCGGTGTGACTATTTAATCATGATAGTATTGGTCAAATGGGTAACTTACAGCAGATCTTCATGGCCATGTATGCAATGGGCAGCTGTGAAAACGTGGTGTTGCGTCACCAAAGAACCTCCACATTTCCACCTGGTTTCCGGCCCTCCACGGCTGTCATGGTATCCCAGAAGTGCCATCCAGGGAAAGTCACCTGAAAGAACATTCCTAATACAGCATTGCCTTAGCGAAATAAGTACAGTTATGGTTATATTCAATAGCTGATAAAGATGCAGAAGTCCGCCAAAAAATTGGTTTACAGTTGAAATATCCCACCCCTTGTGGAACCATAATCACTTGTTTTGCAACACACCGCCGATATTTTGCTTTTAAAGCATACGGTTTCCTAACCATGAAACTTACGAAATCAGGGTTTGAGAGTTGAGTTTAGTTGAGTTGAGTTGAGTTAAGAGTTGTATTTTGATATTATTTTAATATTTTGCGAAGCCGTCATGCGTCAAAAAGAAGAGGCGGAGAGGGCCAGGGAAGTCGATCCCACAGCCCATCCACGACGCCGTAGGAGACCACAGCTTCAGCGCTTCAGTCGCTTCAGCGGGGGAACAGCGGCTCATGCGTGTAAAAGAAGGGATGCTGACGTATCCCTGCAAGCATTGTACCCGGCCTCCCCCAGCTTCATTAAACAGGGCGAATTGGCCGATTTGAATGGCCCTTGCTGAGCCAAGGTCCATTCGACTTCATCCATGGCCGCAGAGGACCGTGAGTTGTAACGGCTGATCGCGTGGCTGGATACGGATAAGGCTGAGCTGTTACCGTGTCCTGCCTCGGGTGATTGTTGGTGGCTCCGTGTGGTTTTAGTGGGTATGCACAGTGGCGAGTCCCACATAACCCTTCACAGGCAACCGTGCCGCGGGAGGGTATGCGTAAGGCATTTCCCCACGAAAAAAAAATAAGAGTTGTATATGTATCTATATATTTATAACCGCTTTACCATAGTTTATAAATATCTATTTTAAAGTAACGATCTGTTTTAAATAACTATACATCATTACATTTATTATGTATTGTCAACTTTATGTTTCCGAAGTAACTGATATATAGCAATCTGGAATCTTCGCAACCTGCTAATAGTAAAACGTAAAACAATATACTAAGGTTAAGTGGTAAATTGCACATAGTTTAATACACAAGTTAAACACAGTAATTACACTTGTATTGACACAAATGACCAGCAATTATGTAAGATAGTCATTTATTAACGCGAATTTGTCTGCGTTAGATAAATAAATCTATATAATAAGCTGTTAAAGAAGATTTAATGTTTTTTCTACTAAACATGAAGTACGTTATAATCGTGGTTTTCGCTTCATATTATTTCTTGGGGTAAATTTTGAATGAGACAGACTAAGGGCAAGATCTATAGAGCGTACCTACTTACACTTTGCTCAGACTTTCGAGTTAAGTCACAGTCGGTATTTATAAAGCAAACTGCGAATCTCTCTGAGTCCTAGCTAAGCTTAATCTCAGCGTTAAAATGCCTTTAAATCCTAAATCATAGCTTATGCTTAGTGTACGCTCAGCAAAGATTGAGCTACGTCTAAGTGCGCTCTATACCTAGATCTTGCCCTTAAAATCGTGTAAGCAGAGAGTAAAGAAATAGTACAATATAATACAGTATTTATTTAAATAAATTAACCGACGGAGTGGGCGATGTTGATTAATGTTTTATTAAATCTTACTACTCGTGTACTCAATACACGTTAAACATAGAGCTGTTTTAACCTGGCTGACAGAATATCATAAACCCGATTTTTAAATTTATTTATCATTTTCTTTCTGCCTCATAATTAGCTCCGCTTATATATATTAATTAATCTAGGTTAACCTTTTTATTGCCTTTTAAATTTTTGTTTATAATGATTTTTATTTATTATTATTGTTTTTTTTATTATATATTAGTTATAGTAACGATTTTTTTGAGTTCTGTTTTTTTTTGTTAATTATTTTGCATTTTTTGTACTCTACCCTCTGTTGTTGTTTCTTTTTCGTAATAAAGGATAAATAAATAACCTTACCAAGTTTAGCAGGGACGCCATTAACAACTCGACTAAACGATGCTTCGCTAACACCGCAAACTGGCGGTTCCGGCAGCGCTGTCACTGGTGTCACGCCATCTGTGTCCACGGACTTTCCTTGAGGCGTGGGAGCAACTGTCGTGGTCTGTGGAGCTGGTGGCTCGTCTGGTATACCGGGTAAGGGACAGCATACCTATAAAGAAACTCTACATTCGTAATCTTTATTTGCTGCGTTCCTCTTAATTAAGCGCGTTGAACTAAACCTCTTCTAAATAGTACAAAACGTTAGATACTTTTGAATGGATTTATAAATAGCGCAGGGAATAGCAAAAAGTAGACAAAGCATTACCTTAGGATTTTGCCCTTCAAAACCGCATTGCGATTTTCTTAAAATGTTTACAACCGTCTTATCCCGAGAATCCTTCAGCAGCTTATAGTAGATGTCACACTCTTGTATCTTTATGCAATTTCCGACTCCACCATCCACCGTCTCACATGTGTTCTCTAAAAAGATTAACTTAACTCTCAGATAAAACGTCATGTCTGGATCTTGTAAATAATATAAAAATAAATGTATGTATCCTTCCTTCACTTTATTGTTTTAATTTCAATACCAGTTTTGTACTAAAACCCTGCGTGAGTCTAAACAATCGTCCCGAAAATAACATTTGTATACGGGAAATATACTCAATAATTTAACCAATTTTTTTAATAAAAATAAAATTAACAACAGTTAGTATTTTAATACACGTGGTTATAATATGAAACTAAACTTTACGACAATTAAATTAGAAAATCCACCAAGCATGCTACATAATAATTGTTATTCACACTAATTAGATTTAAAAAGTTATGAATGGTATTGTTTGGATTTTAGCGATTATGGATTTAATACGACGTTATTTCCATAATTATTATTTGGGCACAATCTTAAAACTCATTAGAAGTATATAAAAGTTATTTTAAATATCTCACACTGTCTCTATTAGTACGAGATCCCGCTGCAGGATTGGTGCGTTCATCGAGTTTTTGTTTAAAACCAAATTTTTATGTTTATTTATAATTAGGAGAATATATATTTACTAGGTTGCCTATCAAAATTTAAATTTAGATTTAAAGGGTCGCAACCGCTATCCTTGTCTGACAAATGACGTTACGCGCTAACTCTCTTTCAATCTACCTCAAATATTTATCATCTTTAACCGCCAGCAACCCTTATTTGCGGCCAGATTTAATTAGGCAACCTTATATGAAAATTAATAGAAAAAAATTAGCTTCAATTTGACATATAATTAATAGATAACCGTTATAAACGTATAAATATATCGAAATCATACCTGTTTACACTTGGCTGCAATGAGGTGCGGCCATGTGCGCAACGGCAACCGTGATTTTTTAGAATCTTCATATTAATTACCGTGATGTAGACGTTATTTTATTTAAAAATTAAAATAACGTAATTTTGTACCAAAAATCAATTCAAAATAATTTAATTAAAAATAATGGCGTCCAAATTTTGATAGGCAACCTAGTAAATATATATTCTCCTAATTATAAATAAACATAAAAATTTGGTTTTAAACAAAAACTCGATGAACGCACCAATCCTGCAGCGGGATCTTAGACCATATGCATACATAGTGAAATGTTCCATATGTTGGTATTTAGCTACGAAAAATCAGTAAAAAATCATATTGAGGCAAAAAAAAGTTTGCGGTGGTAGCTACTATATTATAAATTGTGTAGGTATAATTATTGATTACACATGTTTATTCTTGAAAAGTTGAAAAGCCACAAATACAGAATTGTTTAAACCTTAAAAAAATGTTTTGTTAAAAGTTATTGTATTAACAACATACAATCGTAAAAATGTGTGATTTCGAGATGAGATTCAATCTACGTTGCTGGAATATGGATAATGTTTACCTATTATTTATTTGTTTCCTAGAAAACCTTCATAATAGCAGTTGCAGCAGTTAAGAACTATGTAAAATCCCTTGAATACAGATTATATATATATATTAGTTAAAAAGACTGGGAAGCACATCGCGTACTAACGATACAAGAATACGTTTCGTTGTGATAGAGCGAATTAAGTACATATTTGACCCACTCGATGACCACCGAATGGCCTTCGAACGTGTTATTCAACGTCGAGGAAAAATCTTGATTTTTGTGACTTTGGCCGTGTTGATAGCATTATTACAAGTTATATCAGAGTCGTTTTTGAACTTGTGCTATTAATATGACGTTAATTTACAAGGTAACGTTATTAATAATGTTTACCATTATTTACCACAATTTAACTACGCAAAAAACCTAAATTACCAGTTCTTGCAAGTGAATTTTAAAATATCTAAAGTATTTGAAAAAATAGTCGCAAACCCGAAGTTTATCCTAGTTAATATTGATATTTCTGATCTGTCTACTAATTGTTTTACACCGTATATGCACAACAGGTTTATATAATTATGTCATGGTAACAGTGCTAATACAATTTAATATATATTTTTAACTCGAAATAAAATCTAGAACATTTTTCCATTTTACAAATAGACGTAAAATTGATTGAAAATATCTTAAACCTTTTATCTAAAAAGGTGAATACACAAAAACCTGTACCGTCAAAGTCATCAACCTTTCGTTCGTCACCTCTCAATCATGTTTAAAGGCTTTGTTAGCGTTCCGTTTTTAGTTCATACCACTGAGGTAATTTAATTTAAAAAAAGCATGATTTATTACTATAATAATACGCTTCATAAAAAAGCAAAACAAAGATTATTGATAAAACCTTATCTTTATATATATCTCTCTACTTAATTAACTTGAATTATGTAAAAGCGACGGTATGAATGATACCACATGCACCAACACCAATATAAACGCTATTGCTTTGTTCCAAGCACCATAAAGAACATGCACGATATAATATTTACTAAATATTCCAGCTGGTCCGAAATTCATGTTTTGTCTTGCATCTGACGGCGGCACAGGTGTTAATGTTGGAAGGGTTGTCAATTCTTCACCGTTTCTATCTTCAAAAGATGGCTTAGAACTGGTATCAAACTTTGGAGGACCTGAATCTGGTGTTATAAAACTTCCAAACACTGGATTATTTGGTACACTGCCCATTATAAGACCACTGCTGTGATTCGAAAAGCCTGGCTTGTAAACTTCATCGTAATTAATTTTTTGCGTGGTTTTATCGAAAACAGGTCTATTGGTGATAGGTTCGTATGGGTCATTTTCATACGGCTTCTCTGGATTTTCTGGTTCATTGGTATTCTCACCCATTGGTGAAGGCTTTATGAAGTCTTGAAATGTCAGACCATTTGGTTGTTTTGGAACTTCTTTATAATCTGGTCCAAAAGTATTGTCACCAGGATATGCCGGTCTAACATTGCCGTCCAGGGTTGGAAATCGAACGTTACTAGATTGATAATAATTGTTATCATAGTTCTTATATGGGTTATTAGTTATAGGTCGGTTATTGAACGGATAGATGAAAGCTGCGTTGCTGTTATCTGTTTCAGGTTGGAAACTAAGTAAAGAACTTAGTTTCTGCTGAATTCTTCTTGGATTTAGTACATTTTCACTGAATCCATATTGGTATGGTTGTCGATAGCGACGGTCATTCGGGTAGAAACCTATATGAAATAGAGAAAAATGAAACAGCTTTTTTATGTTTAAAAGCTATAAAAAACTTATGTAATTATTTATACCTTCGTAATATACAACATTTACCTAAGACATTTTTTGTAATAGGAAAGTAGCTATTAGAAACCCTGTCGACATTTTCTAAGGCAGACTAATTCAAAGGCATGTTGGTTTCCTCACAATGTTTTCCTTCACTGGTCGAACGAAAATTATATTGGTACACAGATTCATAAGTATAATACAATTTTCCTTTTCACTATCGTACTGATAATTGTTATTAAGAAATGACCTTGAACTCTATATTATAAAATATATTTATAAATATTAGTTAAAACGTGCACATATTAAGCAGAAAATCCAAATACAAGACTATTTGGATTTTGGATTTAATGTGAAAAATATACATATATCTAATATTGACATCTGAAATATAAGTTATGAGTATTAGTTCTTTATTGCAAAGCGTTCGTATTCAAGGTCAACTAAGCTAAAGCTAAAAAAGCAAAACCACAAAAAGTCAATTTTAAACGGTGATATTAATGAAACACATCAAGGATTCAACAAATAGTCAATAAAACTTTAAGCAATAAAAAAATGATTGAAATTTTTCATAACATGTTTTATTAAAATGTCATTTAAATATCTCAGTTTTCGATTAGGTGCTTTGTCACCGACCTGATGCAACTTCATTACCTTATTATCTATGTTTTAAAGTATTAAAAAATTGCATTAAAACTTTGTTCCAAATAGTAACCTTCTATTAGGATTCGAATAAGTTATGTTTTGTGATTCATAAATAATTTTATGTAATAACCTTATTAGCGACGATGTCATTATTATAAGTTTGATAATTATTAAAATATAAAAATTAAATCGTGGCCAAGTTCATGAAATGTTTGGCCATTCTATGCTATATTTCTATAGCAGATATTCAAAAATTTCAAGAATTAAATATATATTACATACAATTGTCTGTAATTCTTAACAGGCATTTAACTGAACACTAAAACCAAAATTACTTTATCCGTGTTTGATGATCCAATTGTTAGATTAGAGCGAATTAAACCGCTTTTTATATGTGATTTCCGTTATTTAATGTAAAGACAAGTTTTCTTTTAAATACCAGCTAGTAATAAAAGTCAATTTTTGATAGATAAATAAAGTATTGTTATTTTGTGGTACTCGTATTGGCGCTTCGTATAGAAACTTTATTTATATATTATTTCTCTAAAACATATTTTATTATATCATGGGTATCCTACTTCATAGATCCGCAAATGGTAGGTATCAAAGTCATGAAATTTTTTTGTTTGTTTTATCTTCCTTCCTATATTTAATATATGAAACCTATACATTATATATATATAATGTATAGGTATATATATATATTTATTTATTTATATTTATATATATAATTTAGATATATATTTTATTAAAATACACACTTGGCTACTGGTTTTCTGAACAATAATAAAAAAGGATTTTGCTTAAAAAGATATAAGTAGTTGCTAGCGTTATCTTAGTCTGTACTTCTGGTTTTCATGTTCAAAGGTTTAATTGCTTAAACAATTCACTGCTTGCATATTCATCAGTTTTTTAGTGATCAAAATTTATGAATTAATTTATAAACAAAAGTACAAGGGGCAAAAACTTCTGCGTTAACTCACCAAACTGTCCAAAAACAATCGGAACACACAAGCAAATACACAAAAGTACACTCAACATAATTAACACAATTAAGTTTAATTTTTAATTAAATTGCAGCACAGAATTTTCAAAGCGTGCGTCTTTTGCCGCCAGTTTTATAAACTGAGATCGCAGATCTTGACCAAGTTAGTTGATATTTAAAGAAGGTCACTTGACGTCAGACTGACCGGAACTTGAAATGGAATCGAAATTTCCCCAACTATATGTCGCCTATATCTGAATCAAAGGGATACGTGATTCACTAAATTAATAACTTGATTATAACCGCTTTAGATTCCCAGTACAAAATCAAGGTTTCAGAACAATATATATATAGTTTCCATCAAGTAGAAATAACACAAACAGATCAAATAAAATTATTAAAAAGAAGTCGTATAAAATACGTATTCAATCTAAATATTGTTTAATATGTTTACTATTAAAGTATGTCGATTAGATAAATTTACATATTATGTAAAGAGGGAGGTGCTATGCAACGATTTTATGCACGCTTCGACAACACTTTATATTGAACTAGCAGACTCGGCCAACCGTTGCTGTGGCTAAGGTTTTTGTCATATTACATAGTAGTAAACTATTCAAGGGAAATGAAAGCTTATGTGAAACATTGGTTCTTTTAACACAGCGCCATCTGTTAGAATTGTATCAAATAATTTGCAATAAAATAAAATGGCGACTATAATTAAAGATCTAAGCTATCCTATCTCTTAAGTTGGACCAGACTGCTTACGGTGTGCCAATTTAATTTAAAATCGGTTTAGTAGTTTAGGAGTCCATCGCGGACAAACATCGTGACAGGACATTTATATATATTAAGATAGTGGAGCCAAAAAACTTACCTCTATGCTATTATAATAAAATGAACACTTGAATTTGAGTACCACTAATATACAGTAGAAAGAACATGTACGATCTAACATTTATTTAGCGAGTAACTCATGTAGGCAATTCGTAATTTTTATAGAATTTAACAAACCTTTAAGTTTCTGCGATCTCTTCTGTCCCTTGCTTTTCACGACAATTTTAACTCTCCGTTTTACATTATGTTTCTGACTGGGTGCGTAATTACTTTTATAAGCATATTTCGTCATATTATTTATGAATCCATTCCTGGTGAACGCCTGGTTTCCCTCCGAAAGCACTGGATAGATACTCGAATCACTATGCCCATAAAGAGCGTGGCCATGAGTGGGATAACTGTGGCCATAAGTGGGATAACTGTGACCATAAGTCGGATATTCGCTGCCGTAATTTGGAATGTCATGGGCGTATGTGGCGTGTCCGTATATCGGGGTTTCATGTTCTGGGTAATGGCATGGCTTACTCTCGTGTGATTTCTTATTGTAAAAGCAGTCATGACCGAAAAGATTCTGGATCAAAGCATCATATGCTTCATAGTACTCTGGGGCGTGCGTCGGAGTTGGAGGTTTGTATATAAAAGGAGTTTTTAGACATTTTTCGTGTTTTTGAGCTAGTATTAGCAAAACTGGAAACGACTGTATTAGTTTGCAAATAGTTTTACCGTTAATTGTCATTATAAACAAAACCTATTGACCGAATACGAAGAATTCAAGAGGTAAACTGAATTGAATTTCCACAAAAAATATGTAATAATGTATTATTATCCGCGGTTTGAATGATAATATAGATTTTATCTTCTAAACTTTCTAAAATTATTAAATCCATGTACAAATTTCATCAATTGTGATAAAATGGGTGAAGGTGAGTTGAATATTCAAATCCTACCTATCAAATTACCTACGTCGGAATTTAAATATCTCAGATAAATATATTATAAGATGTATAACGAGCTAGAACTTATAAGAAAAGAAAACTAATAAACTATATGCAAATATATATTTACTCTAAACAAGACATTCAAATTGTAGACGTAAGTGTCGTAATTCCATTATTCTGGCAACTATACGTAACGTTTTTTTTTTACGTAACGTATTGATTATAAAATCTTTTACGTAAAGCTATGCGATAGCGATAGTGGACGGGTTTGATATCAGCGGATATTGAAAGAACTATATTGAAGTTACAGGGCCACCGTGCAGCTCATTATATTAGTGAGGCCATCTTTTTATTCAAGGTATGTAAGGTTGCGTATTGAGAGGATCCCGATCAGTCTATAGGTTCAGTGTATCAAAATATTTTGAAATTTAACCTTAAACTTGCATTGATCAATGGCCTCGTTTTTTTAAAATCCTAGAAATAATTTTAAAATGTCAATTTTAACTTAACAAAAAAAACACTAAAATTAAAACTTCCTTCCGCTGGGGTGAAACCCACATAATACACATATTCATACGAATAGAATTCAATGTCATTCAATTATTAATCAGTAGATATTTCGTTTTATTTCCCGGTAATTTCTGCGAAGTGACAACATGACCATGGTTGCGTAAACTGGAATGCATTTTAATGATATTACGCATGTGATCATTGACATATTCTGGAACTTTGATGAAATTTAACGAGAATTAAAAACTTATTTAATGTTACGTCATATTAAAATCGTCAAAGCTCTATAAAAATAAGAAACGCATCATATATTTTGTATATTTTAAACATTTTAAACGCTAACATATTTATGAGCTGCCATATTTTAATGTAATGAAGTTTTGTTTTACGATTTTTAATTAAATCTTATGTCATTTAGAAGTTGTAAACTTTGAGTTATGTTCAAAATTTTCCGTTTAAATTTTATTATATTTACGCTCTTTTGAATAGTTGCTTTTTTTGATCAATTAGACATATATAAGACCTAAATATAGTCAATAATCAATATTTATTTAGTATCTTTCCTATATTTATTATCTGTATTCTACAAACAATTAACCCATTAAACTGTAACTAATTGTGAAAACATTATTAGTTAGAGGTGCAAAATATTACTACGGTAATTGCACTACAGTTTCAAAGCATTCGAATATCAACCGTCAATCCTACACATTCACCAAATTTCTGAGTGCATATTAAAGAACTGTATAGGAACGACTAATACTATTTCATATCCAAATGTTGTCGACGCTATTTGTCTATGATAACAATTTTGTCTTCTCCTTATGTTTTTCCTCACTGTACGTAGCAAAATAAAATCGTGCTAAGCTAACATCATGCACTCTGTACCCCTAGGCTAACATAGCTATTGATTCCTTTATCCGCAAATACAATACATTGATTCTTAGGCCGGAAGGCAAACTGCAAAGGACAAAGCCGAAAACGCTATATATGAATTATTACACCTATATCCTACTAAATAAATTATTAATGACACATTACCCGGAGACAGTTTTGATGTCAACTCAAGGTGTTAGAACCTAGTATTACTAATTCATATTGAGTCATAAATTACTCTGATCTATAAGGTCGGAGTGACAAGCTGAGAAAGCCGTATGACATGGCTTGTCGGGAAACATATTATTACTTTTATTTCGCTTATATGTATGTTATATTCATTTAAAAATTTAACGTAGTCACTACTCCATAAAAATGCTTCCATTCAGTATTTGTTTCAAACAACAAATACATTATATTTACTGGCTATGGTAGGATACCTACGACGAGCTTTGACGATTTAAATAAGCATTGTCTCCTAACCGTTTTTGTGACATACCCTTTTAGCCTTTCTAAAACTCATATGTAACATACATATTTTAATTTAAAAAAAGGATTGATTAAATATTCATATTGTTATATTCATATACAAACAGATATATTAACGCCCGAACCCAATAATTAATCCACAATCTCAGATTGTTTTCAATCAAAAAAATCAGACTGTTACAGTCGATCGATCTCCAATCTGCACCCCAATAACCGAACACTACGAAGACGATAGAATACATTTTTGGCGACGGATAGAATGCAATCTCTTCGCTCTTTACACTCATATTTGATGATCAATATAAACCAAATAAAATAAATAAAGCCGTAAAAATAATATTAAAATATAACATATCAAATAGCTTTTAAATTATTTTAAAAACTGGTGTAAGTTAAAATCGTAAGAAAGAATATTGGCACAGTTGAACTGTAATTTTCATTCAAAGGTCTATCCACATACACCGATCTACCATGCATATGTTGTAACGAGAGATGGCCTTTACAATCCCGCGATTGGTTATTGACAGTCTTATATCAATATTTGGATTAGACGTCTATCTCAGATGGTCAAGAATGGATTGAAAAAATGAATGGAGCTAAATTCACAAGGATCGCGTTATTCATAATTAGTTATAAAAAGATAAAGGTTTCATATTTTTTCTTTGTTTATAGAAGTAATATTAGATTAGTATACATTTTGTATTAATATGTTTTCTATTGTATTAGTATTAAGTTATTGTTAGAAAAGAAAATAAGGAAATAAATAAATGTTTTAAGGTATCGGTAAGGTAGGACTCATTGAAACCAATAATTCAAATTATATACAAGTTTTTATTTCTAAAATGTATATACATATATAACTTAATTTATGACTAAAAGGCATACTATGGCTTTCTTAAAATTAAATATTTACAGAATATTTTACAATCACCTTATAAATAAAATAGTAATTTAGTTTAGTATCTAGTTCTACAGCGCTTCGTCTAATTAAGTTTCTAACACTTAACCAAATAATTTGCATAAACGGATGCGCCCGGCTTTTTTGATCATCAAGCTGTCATCATACAAATTGTATTTTGCTTGTTTAAATTAGTATTTCGAATAGAATTCACGGTCTCAAGTAAAGGACGTGAGAAAATTATTTTAGGCAAGCATTGGGAGCGTCTTTCGTTTCATACAATGAGTATTTAAAACGAAAGACGCTACGACAGTTCGTTTGATTCCGTTTGGTAATGAAACCTCTTGTCAAACCAAAGACAGTAGCTTTCGCGGTTTATTTGACGCGTCTTAAACTTGTTTTTTTTTAAGAACTGACGAAGGAGGTTTCAATAAAATTAAAATATTAACGTTTGTAACATGGCATCTCTACCATAAGTTTGACAAAGTATTAAACGCTGGTTGCCAAGTTTTATGAAAAATGGTAAAGTGCCACTTAACATTAAAAACATTTCATTTCAACATTTCCACGCATATTTGCTCGTTTTTATATAAACTTTAAAACTTCGTCAAACTGATGCCACTAATTGTACGATATCCATTTATATGTTATAAAATTTCATCTCCTAAAATCCATGTATATTTTAGTTGAACACACGAAAATAATGTTTTATACTAATCTATGAGTCATCATACTAAGAAAGTTCAAACGAATAACAAGTCCTTTTAAAAGTTATTTTATTGAAATAGATAATCATGCTAATTCTGGTAATTTGATTTACGCAAAATGTTTGGAAGCGTAGGTATGACTTAGATAATTAAAATTTTGTATCGCCTATTTATTTTAAGTGAAGGTTATAAGCATAAAACATTAAATCGTAGTACGTGTCTCAATACGATACTTGTTAAGTTCATAAATTTGTCATTTGTCCTTCTTTTCCGAAGAACGCGTTTTGGTCAAAGCTCATCTATATCCAGATTGAGCTGTCTGATAAACGAGCTAAATCTTTATATCCATAGTTGATCCCGTCTCACTTTAAAATCGAGATTCGTTCAGTTTTTGTAATTTAAATTGTATGGATTTGTATTATCACCTGATTGCCATGATGGCCTTTAAATGCTATTCAAATTAAAAATTGTATATACTTCTTTTACCAATGTCATCAGTATGCTGAATATTGGCTTAGTTTTATCAATAAAAAGAACTTTCTTTTTTACCAAACCAGATTTATAAAATAACATGACATAAGCGTGCTTTGACTGTCATGCCCTGCCGTGTTTCTCATCGCCATAATAATATGGTCATAGCGAATATATTTTTCTTTTCGCCTTAAGTATATAGTCTTTTGTACCTTTCAGTGACTTATTTTAACTTTTTATTATCCTAACAATGACGAGCTCATAAGTTATGATTCAATTTGGTGCCGTCGTCCGGTAGTTCGCTTCATAAATTTTGTCAATTAATTTCTTGTTCTATAGGTTATTAAAAATGCAAATAGAAGAAAGCGCATTTTTCACATGAGTTTCAATTTTCTATTATTTACTTTTCTAGTGCTCAAAATCGTAAGAGAAAACTAAAGTAAAAACGTAACGCTGGATCAAATTTTTTTTGTTTCTTTCTAACAAAAATACATCGAATTGTAATTTGCCGTCTTTCCATTGAAGTATTACATAATTGTGAAATATAAATAACGTAATGAGTGCGGTCTTTGAGAAGTTTTCTGCTAGAAGCCTGAAAGTCAGTTTGAATGATTTCTCGCTGGATGTGGTGGTGGAAGTGGTTGTAAAGCTGGATTAGCTACTGCTATGATGCTGTCACCACGAGCTGCTACTACTTGAGGACGGGATTCTTCTGTTTCCTGCAAAAAGAAGAATAACAAATTGCCTATTCTTAATTGTTCACTCGGTTTCATTATTTCAAATTAATAAATATGAAAAAAATTTTTTTTTTTCAACAGTGGTTGCTCGAATTCGATAAGACCGCCAGTTTCCTTTTCATTTAAATTAATTAAGTTTATTATGTTATTGCAACGAAGTATTAAGAAATAAAGAGCGGAACTCGGAAGTTTGTGAAAAAATTTTAAGTAACAGAGTACTGGGTCCATATTCGTTGACGTCTAATCTGCAATATAATAGCAATTCCTACAGCGAACCCGATTCCAAGAATGAGCATTTGTTCAGCGCGATCAGCTTGCGACATCAGCACTGTCAATATTAAGAGAACTACATAATTCGAATTTGCATAAAAAGTATCGATATCTGTATCGATGTTGCTATTGGAATTTAAAAATTCTCAGATAAAAATTTAGAATATTTATTCCTTTTAGAACATATCCAATTTCACGTTTGCAAATACAGAACACATTCGACATTTCGTATGATTGGCTTTTCAATCTGATAAATGCGTGTACATTTTATTTCTGAAATCGATTTATATGCCACGCTCCCATTGTTTTTTTCTTTTATAATATAATAAAAAAAAGAGTACTTATGTACACGCTTAAGAAGTTATAAAAAAAACTAAAATGCAGTAGTGATTAAGGATAAATAATAAAATTAATCAAAAAGATTTTATTAGTAAATACTATCACCGTCGTATATGAAATTGATTTAGCAACACCAAAATAATATTTATTTATTCACACTGTTTAATTGTACTGTTACGAAACACGAGTTCTAAATTTTCATGCCACCTACACCTAACTTCATTCTGTTAATTTTGTGTCACGGTGCGCGCGCATCGTAAAATTTCACTCTCATCCATTTTTCGTAATGCGCCTAAAGAAGTATAACTTCAAAAATTTTCAAAAACACTTACTGGTGGTGGAGTACTGGTACTGGAATATGAACACCTAGAGTCGGCGTCGTCACTCTCGGTCTTCATGCCCCACCAGCTGCAATTTTTTAAGTCAATAAATAATAGATTATGGAATAACTGGATATGAAAAGTAGTAACTAATATACTAACGTATGGTTGGAATTTCTTGCGTCTGGGCTGGCTCGGACACCATCTTCGCCTTCCTGTATTCAAAAATCTATTAGTTTGGTAAGATCAAATACGAACGTGATACCGCCCCCCATCGATACTACTAGAAGACTCGAAAGTGCGTTGCTGGCATTTCAAGAATTAATACTCTCTTTTCTTAACGTTTTACTGGAAAACATAATTAAAAAAATATATAAACAGAGTTATAGTTCAGAATAGCCCCCTATAGAATATGAGGCAGCCAGAGCGACTACCGCCAGGTGCCCAGCATGCTTGTGAAGGACGCCCAGGACTTGCCAGGAAGTCGTTCTTTGCACTTATTCTGAAGCTAACACATAGAATTTTGTGGCCGTGGTACTGAACAATGTACCTATTTTGCCAACGCTTTAGACGGCATCGGCATATAGAAATGGGATTACGGCACAGCTTGATACGTGATGATTGCGATGCGCTCGATCTGTTGGTCACGTGACCGTGTAGCTGGCGATTACTAGAATTAGACTTGATTATTCTAAAAATCTAACTTCAACCGGTCCTGGGCCAAAAGAAAAAATACTTTGACTGACCTGACCAAGCGCATCGCAATGACTACGTATCAAAGCTTGGGGTAATGAGAATTGGTAAAGTAATATATCGCATGGGCCCAGATGAGTAACTTAATAGCAGCAATTTAAGTGTATTTGTGAAATAAATTAGATTACTAATGATTAGATATAATTTTAATTTAGTTTATATACATATAAAGCCTTAGCACGAACACTACGACATATACATAGTTTAATTACAATTTGTATTAAAAACTTGGCGATTGTTTTGAGTGGCGGAAAATTTCTTGCCAGTTCTTTTTGCCCGCTTTACGCCCTTGACTTGCGAACTGGTAGTAAATGTAAATTAACAATTAATTTAATTTTTTTGACGTTCATAAGTGAACTTGTTTACCTAAATGAATAAAGATTTTATAATCAATCAATCAATCAAAATATCTTTACTATGATGATACGAAAACTATAGTCACTGTCGTGAAGTTCGTTCTAAGGCAAGAATTGATTAAAAGTTCTGTTTTCTAAGTACTATAAGCAAAAGAAGAAGAAAAATATAAAGGTTAGGTTAAAACTAAACAAGATTCAGTTTTTATCTTTAGCCAGATCATCGTGTCTAAATTTAGATCAGAAGAAGATTTATTATGTAAAGCATGCGAAAATTATTGTTAAAAGCAAATAAGTTTTCTACTTACCAGCTTAGCTAATACCGGGTTAGTTGCAAAATTAAAAGTGAACGTGACGTGAATCGACTAGGCGTTAACGATACAACTCATGTTTACGAACGGTTCAAGCATTACACAAAAAATAATTAAAAATGAAATGGATAGATGAAAAAACGTTTTTTCTGTTTTATATTGTTTGTTCTAAGGAATCTTTTAAATTGACTCAAATAAAGTATTTAATTATCAAACATTATATGAACGCTTCAATTGCAGGGCGATGCATAGTAAAAAATAAGGAATAGGTGCAGAAAACGTATACTTAGAACCGAGATCTTAATCGTTATTTAAATAAGAACGTATGGTCCATAGAAAATATTATTTTGAACATTAAAAATTCAAATTCGATTTATGTCAAATGCAAAAATATATGCTAAAAAGGCGCCAAGTCGATTCTTCGCTATGGGTATTTATTCTTTTTGTCTATGGTAACGAAATTTATGAACATCTTTTTAAAAATAGAACGTAGAAGGACGAGACAGACATTTCCGCATTTCTCAGGAAAATTAAGCTAAAATAAAGTAATAATTATATCGGCACTATTCTATAAAAATCTAAGAAAGTAAAATAGAGATTGCCAAGCTGTATTAGTTGGAGTTTTAAAATGTTAGACTAGAGCTACAAAGCCGTGTTAGTCGTGCGCAGTGAGGTCGACGTGAGAGACCTGTCGCGGCCGTTTGCTTGGAGTCTCATCTTCATCTCTTTCTCTCTCCTCTGCTGGAGTGGGAGGAAGGCTGAAAGATAATATTAAATTTAATTCACTTACATTGACTTTTATAAAACTACTAAGTTTAAGTTTTGAACTGTTTAAGCATGAATACGTCAATTATTTTGTCTCGTCTTATTGAGATGTGACATGAGAGTGATAAAGACAAAAAATGATTCTTGATGATTGCGTTTAATAGACATAGGTTCAATTTCGCAGATTCATTACGTAATAATCGAATAACATTCATTAATTTTAGTAACATTTTAGATTAGTAAAATTTTTACAATTAGTAATTTTGATCACAATTTTTAAAGAAAAATGATTTAATATTGGAAATAAATATTTGACATTTGAACTATCGTATGAAAAATAATACGGGCCCAAATAAAATGTACTATTAAAAAAAATACCCATGCTTTGAATAGTGCAATCCAGCTCTTCTGACAAGCTGTCTTGCTAGTGGGAACAGCTCATCTCTGCGCGTGAGCAAGGCGGGAACACATCGGCACATTTGAGCAGCTGCTTCGTTTACCATTACCTAGGAGTTACGATTAGTATCAATAGAGGCTTAAATTAAAAAATATATATTTAATATCAAACTCAAAATATAATGCTAAAATTAATCTATAACTGAGGATGATTATTATCTGAATTTAAAAAAAATATTTTGGAAGTATCACCTTTTGATCTCCTAACCCGAAATAATAATTCATAGGAACAAAAATCATAACTATTTGGTTGTCTTAGCAACAAACTGAGACACGATAATGTATTAGCTGTATCAAATGTCATAATAAATATATAAATGTCATGTCAAATGTCATAAAACTTTAAGTAGCATGAATTATTTAATTGACAATTACCTCGTGCAATGTCAACGGTTTTTCCGGCTTCCTCTTACAATCGAATCGGCCATATATCGCCGCATACTTTCGTATCTCCTCCATCCTCCTTGGATCTGACTCTGGCATCATCATAACAAGCTCCAGATCTTTACACATTTTCTTTTTAGTATTCTGCGGCTTTGGTTCCAATTGTGGCAAATGCTTGCTCAGTTTGTCTGCGGCGGTTGCCAATTTATGTACATGAACATCTAGAAGAACTGGTGTTAAAAGGGGCGAAGTTCCAGATCCTGGGCTGGAGCTGGAAGCTGGAGGATTGCTTTGGGGAGAGAAGGATCTCGTGTTAGGAGCTACTGGAGAAGAAGGAAGGACGATTTTGGTAAATGTATTGGTTTGGCTGTGAACCGGACTTGCGTTTGGGGCTGATGTGGTGGAACCACAGCTGTTTTCGGGGGCACCAGGGGACGGACTATACATTGGCCTGTTGTTATCTGGCGAGGCCACAGTGCGAGGTAGATTTGGCATAGATGGTATATTTAGTAGTCTTTGGTTGCATTGGATAAAAGGATTTTCGGTGGGACAAATATTTGGAACGATTGGTATCTGGAAGAGGGCAGGGTTGTTCACCCATTCTTGGAGGGCTTTTTGGAGGCGTCTAACGTGAAGCGGTTTTGAGGCCATTCCAACCAGCGCCATGATTTCGAGGAATTCTTCCTCACCAGCGTCGCAGAGTTGCTGTACGTCATCCCCACCTGGAATATGACACGTTTTTGTAAGCGAAATAAAAATTTAATTATATTGGGACTTACAGTCGTGGATTTATTTGCGTACTCATATTTCATACAAATGCTCTCGAACGGCTCCAAAGCAAATGCGTCAAGTGATTCAAATAATGTACATACAATCGTAACCGTTCAATCTGCATTAAAACTAGTCTAAATAAAAAATTATTTAGTTTGATTGATATTAAAATACTGTTGCAATGTGTAATCCAAATACTAATAACTGTCTTGGGATCGTCTTTTAATTTTTCTTATGAAGGCTATGAAGCTACAAAAAATTAACATATGTGAGAACTAGCACAATAAAAATTACATTCAATTCAAGAGATAAAAAGGTCATCCCCAATCTTAGGTTTTTCTAATCTCCTTAACAACATTAATATGCAAAATATGTAACGCTGCAAGTTCGTTTCGTCGGCATTGTAAAAACACTATTTTAATTTGGATAAATATGCTAATTCTTACGTGACCATTTTTCGAATAAAAAAAACAAAAGACGCAGGATCGCCGGCCGAACCCTTCCTTAAATCAGTAATTGCCAGCATTATAGAAAGGAAAAAATAAATTTGCATGAGTTGCCTGCGCAGTTTTTTGTATGGAATTATATTTTTTGATTTCTTTCTTCGAAGATGATGAGAAGCAATTTTTTTCGATGTTCCTACGCTTATGTTTTATTTTCGTGTGATTCACACATAACTTTAATTTAGTCTAAACGTATGTAGCAAAGTTAACTTTATGAACACCTGAAGGGAATTGCGATATTTTTCTTAATTAATTTTATATATTATACCTACTAGTTTATATATATGTATAGGTAATATAATGAACGTGAAATGGAAAGAAAATAACTTAGAACAACTAAGTGTAATAAGTTTAGTTTCTTCAGAAATGTGATTATTGACATATGATATTAACAATTACCTACACTATCAATATTTTATATGTTCGCAGAGTGCGTTCACATTAGCGATATTATGTATTTAATATTATATTATATTTTGTTTTATTTCGCCAGCATCGTATTGGTTTAGTACTGAAAGGAGTATATTTTTGTAAATAAAATTTAACATAAAAAAGTTTGCGTTGGCTCCAGCGTGTTTAGTTGAGCTGTACCATAAATATATTTCATAGATACTAACCCATTTCCAATAAAGTGTCATAGTATGCAAGGAGACTTGCTCGTTGCATCACCCGATACAACTGCAACTCTGCTTCGTTAGATGGCGCTGATGTGACAACCACTGGAAAAGAGAAACATATCTTGTCAATGAGTTTTAATATACAATAATTTTATTAATTAAAAATAGTTAATATAAAATACATCGCTAAAATATAAATGTAAAAGAGTATAAAAATGAATGAAATGTATAAATACTAGTCAGTTTTTAATTATATAAATTAATTGCCATTATGTAGGTACAAGAAAAGATTGACAAAATAAAATTGTGTTTAATTTTGGAATTAGATTGGGTTTGGAGATATACAACTGCCGACTAAACAAGATACTTAATATTATTTCTATGACTTCTGAAATGTACTAAACTATTTTTGAACACATTTAGTGCGAGGTTTGTAAATTATTACTAATCTATGTATCTAGTTATCTATGCATTAAATGCTGGTATTAAAAGGTAAGCGCAGAATTATTACATCTTAATTCACACAAACATCTTTTAAATTGACAGCTATATTAAAATCGATAAGCAGACTACAGCCCAGACGTATGCGTGCAAATAATAATTTTCGTTCTGGCTCAAATCGCGTGCAACAAAAAACAACCCTTTGTACCAACCCTCGTAATAACCGAAAAGAATCGCTCCAACCGTTAAACGAAAAAATAGATGAATAAGAATATATAAGATCCCTTTTGTTGAAACGGGTTTGCTTCCCGCCAATGCGATGAAAAAATATTGATCATAGACAAGCGACAAAAAATGTTGCCACCCCATATGAATAACCCTCGAACACTATTGGTTTTTGTCGTATGAAAAAATGTGGGGTGTGTCGAGGCAGGTAAAAAAATTATACAAAAAATATATACTTGGTATAAATATGTAATTTCGATTTAGTGGTCGAGTTTTTATACGTTTGTGTTTACTATATTATGTGTTCTAATTAGAAGGTATATAATGTGGGTTACATAGGTAATTCGAATACGTATTAATTAGACACGTTAAAGATTCCGAAAATGAATGCATGAATTTTGTCACAACCTATTTGTCATGAATAAAGTTTTTATTATTTAATATTAATATAGGTATATTTTTTTAAATAAAGAGTTTTAATAAATAATATTGACTAATTAGTATAACAACTACAATTATATAAGAACAACCTTAATTCTAAAACATAACATTAAGACAGAAGTAATAAATGTAAACCAAAACGTAACCATGTATGTGAACCTAAAAAAAATATCTCACAAGCAAAAAATGCTTTAAAAAATCTTGACTTTTTTTCTACACTAAAAGAAAGTGTTCACAGACACAAAAAAGAGTTCTCACTACGCTGCAATGTCCAAAAAACACATTTGCATAATCTTTTTGCATAAAAAATCGCCACTAGCGTCTACTATGCAAATTATATTTTAACTAGATGAAGGGGTGTGAAGCGACCACATGGCAACTTCATTGTCTTTTTTTTATTTTAACTTATAAAATTGTTCACGTAGTCCTTCAGAGTTTGGTTTTGTATTAATTTAAAATAAAAAAAGTTAATTTTATGCACGTCTCACGGTGTCTTATATTTTTTGTTGGCAAAAACATTTGATTATCTTCAAGATGTTTCTTGTATGGAAATAAAGTTTTTTCTATGTTTTAAAACTAATATTATTTTTAGTACTCTGGTTATAAATTAAAGCAGCTGATGGCACTACGATGACTTGGAAGATAACAATTGTATGTAGGTAATGAAAAACAAAACTTAATACAGATTAAATGAATAAATTTAGCATTTAATGTAAACAATTTTTACTACTAGTCAAAATAAAAATATTTTAATGTATATTGAAGTGACATTTATGGTTTACTATCTAAATATAAACTTTCATAGGTAGGTTTCTCAGCTGAAAAAAAAATACGATAATCATTCTAAGTATTCAAATACTTGGTGTGAAAAAAATGTTCATGTTTCGAAAAAATATCAAGTTCAATTTAGTTCGACACAAAAGATAATATTCAACAGTTTCCTACGTTTATTTATAATTTAATATTAAATTGTTTAAAAATAAATGGTATATTTAGGTTAATAAAAAGCTTCATCACATTGTGAACGCAGTATTAAAACATACAGAAAATAATATTTTTATGTATTTACACTTTGTTGCAAAGAAACACAAATAACACAATACATAAAAATTACAAGGGATGCAACATCTCTTCCAGGCAACCCTATTAAGAAAAGAAAACAATAAATAAAAATGATGAGTGCAAGAAGTGCATAACCAGAAGTTATATAAAAACAATACTTATGTTAATCTATAGAACCTTAACCTAGAGAAAATAAAAATAAAAATCAGAATATTAATAACTAACTAAAACTAAAAAGCTAATCTTAACGATTCAAGAATAGCTAATAGCGATGTAATACAAAAGAACAGGAGATACAGGGAGAAGATAGTTAGAAGGACCTAAGAATTTGAAATTATTTTTGAGATAAGAAGGGGTTTTGGGATTGAAAAGAATTGAATATAGAAGTTGAAGTTGAGCATCACGTCTCAGTCGAATAGGTAGCCACCCCAGCTGCCTGCGGAATTTAGACACATGGTCATATTTTCTAAGAGCAAATATGAAACGTATGCAGAAGTTCTGCAGGCGTTCGATCTTGTTGAGTAGCTCTTCATTCATATCGGAGGTGCACGAGTCCGCATAATCGAGAATAGGAAGCAAAAGAGATTGCGCTAGCATAGTTTTAGTGCGGATAGGAAGGAAATAAGAAAGACGTCTCAGAGAATAAGACGCGGCGTATAGTTTACGGCTGATTTCCTTTACGTGATGACCCCAGGATAGCGTTTGATCGAAGAAGACCCCAAGGTTTTTAATATTTTTATCAAGAGCCAAAGCCGCACCGTCAAGGTAAACGCCAGGGATCTGAGCCCATTTGACTCTTGACATAAAGAAAGGGCTTCCTATGATAATTACTTGACTCTTGGTAGGATTAATTTTTTGATGAGCATCATTTATTGTTTGAACGGAAATGACATTTTATTCCCCAATATTATTTTATTAACTAGGCAATAAATTAACGATTACATAGTCGAAAACATCCTTCAATTTGAGTAAGTGGTTCTCGCATCAATTGTATTTCATACAATTAGTTCTTTCATGTGATACATATATATATTTAATTATATTTATGTAATGCATAAAATACAAAAGCTCCTAATTTAGGTAGGTGAAAATGATTAAATAAAACTCTTTAATGAATGCGAATTAACATTATTTACGAAACTTGACCTTTCGATTACCATTTAACAAGAGGTGATCAATATGACGTGTAATTTTTGGATATGCATGATTGTCACTCACTATTTAAAACTTGCCTTCGTAACCATTCGAAGAACAAGGACAATCCTAACGTAATATAACTTGTCCAAATATTAGCCTCATTGGTCATAACACCTTTAATCTATATAAAATAAAATGAATCGCAAAATATGTTGCTAAGCAGAAAGCTCGAAGACGGCTGGACCAATTCAAATAATTTAGGCACGTAAGGGAAAGATTATGAGAGTATATTTTTACATTGCGCGCGCACACTGTCACAAGACACTGACCCTGAAATTAGCTATAGCTAAAATATTTGTTTTTTTGTGACATTTTAATAAACTTTAATTTACAAGACTTGTCACTATCGTAGAATACAATTTTTGAAAAGATTTTTAGCTTGTTCTACAAAGAAGTATAACTTCTAAGTTCTAACGCGTGCACATAAGTACACACACTTTATTTTTTTTTATATATGAGGTATATTTATATGGAGTGAAAAATAATAAAAACTGAGGACTTACATTTTAGTTCCGAAAAAGCTTAGCAAAATGTTCCAGATGTTGGTATATAGCTGCCGATCATATTACAGTGCAATTATGTTCGCGGGGGTTGTTATTATATAATTAGAAACTAATTAACACTTTATACATTTCATTATTTTACAAATACAAGACTCAACACAATAAATGTTTGTGCGATTTGGAATCGGTAACATTATTTGTTAAAAAAGGATTTAATTTATGTATACTGTGTATGCTTGCTTTTGTTTTCTACTTCCGTTTGAAATACCTACTCACAAGAAATAGGTACTTCGTATTGACTGACTGCATGAATCAACTTGTAAGCATACTAATTGATCTAGTTAAATTAGTATTTAGATTTGTTTTCACTTGTCCAAAGACAAATTACAATTTTAAAAAAGATTTTATTCTTATTGTGTCATCATTTTCGTCATCTCATTACCGCATCTTATTACATCTGCATCTACATCGTGTGAAATACAGCTAATTCAAATACGAAAGTAATTAGGCCCCGTCTTCCTGCTTACCCAACGCCCCTTGTCTATGCTTCTATAAAACCTCATTCATAATATCTCAGATAAACAAAAAAACGTTATTGAAAGAGAAAAAAAACCGCTAATGACACTGACAGTGAACGGGTGACGTTTAGAATAAGATAGCGGATGTGTGCATGCATGTGATTAGGTGATTAACACTTGCGGTGATTGATATGCGTAATATGGTTTATGAATATTAATAGTTACAGGTTTAACGAGTGAGAAGAAGGGTTCACTGTCGTGCGAAGACTTTGTGTTCGCGGATTTAAAATAATAGGGTTTGAATAAGAATTTATAAAAGATTGGGTCTCCTGTATTTATAGGTTATAAACAAAAGCGATGTTAACAGAACGTTAACATCGCTTGTTGTCCTGTAGAATATAGGACAGAGCTTTTTTCTGACTGAAATAGTGTCAAATGAGGACAGTATTAGACGTATGTTTGAATCCAAGCAAATAGCAATAGGCGCAATCAACACTTTCAACGGTTCAGAAAAACATCGTGTGGAAACTATCATGTCTTAGACCCTAAGATCAATGAATCTTAAATTAAATTGAAACCCAAGACCATAAAGGTCCTAGGTTCGATCCCCAGCTGTGCACCAATAGACTTTCTTTTTATATGCTCACTAAGCATTTGCTCGTACGATGAAGAAAAAAATCGTGAGTAAACTGGCTTGCCTAACACCAAAAAATATCGAACGCCGTCTATCAGGCACAGGAGGCAGATACTATTATTACATTAACTAGTGATCATAAAATAGAGAGGCCCAGAACTAAAGATTGTAGCGCCCATGATTCATTTTTTAATTATCTGAATAATAAAGTACTCTCATGTTAGAAAGGGCTAGTGATATACTCATCTGCTATCATTAATAAAAAATCCTTTGTTTCTTATAAAACGGAAATCACAGAATGACTAGCCGATTTACATACCAAATTGACCCACAAAAAGCACCGGCTCCTATATTTTTTCCTAGCGATCGAAAGTGATATTCGGCAGGTGGCAACACTTTTTCTAATAATTAATCAGTGTTGCATCTGTTTTGTAATTACAGAGCGAAGGGTTAATCAAATATAATAAAGAAATTAGGTTGACGGACATGTGTTTTTGAATTTTAATATTGTAGTTGTAATTACAGACCTAATTAAATGCAAGAAATAACTTATATGGCTGTAGTATGCTTTATTTTTGGTACAACTTTTAAAAAAGATCCACAGATACAATTAATACCTTAGACATTGCTTCTAAAGGACAATTGTATGGTGTCCAAACATACTAAGATTTTTTACTAGCAAAGTTACAAAAGTACATGGTGACTCTAAAAGGGGTCAGCAAAAAGTCACTCAATCTACTCCTTTACTCGCTCCCCTGACACACAAAAACGTAGGGTTGCCAAGGTATTTTATTTAACGTCAACCAGTGGTTTTATTTTACTTGGACAAGTCTCATAACGAATACGTCGCTTCGACTACTTTTTAATTATTACATCAATAATATGATATACGCTACAATTATCACAAATAATTTCATACATGCAATAATGGAGTATTTTAAGTTTGCTTATCTTAAAACTACACTAAAAGCCATAAACATAGCCCGAAGCGCCACTTAGACCCTTTACACATGTTTCCATTAAATGAAAAATTGTCTAATTGCTATCCTTCGAGAGCTTCGGGCACCGTCGTTAGCACCTCACGTTTTTTAATTGAAAAAATGCGGGGAGAGGTAATTTTGACCACCCCCAGGAGGCGAACGAATAGGGTTGTCACTTTCAATTTCTATAAAATATATTTACGTATTAACAAAAAGTAGTACTCTTAAGTCCAATACCTGTAAATATTGCAAATTGAAGCATCAATTATCATCCAATGTTTTAAACTTATAATCTAAATGGAAAATCAATGCCTTAAAAGCCTATAAGGCACTTGGGATTGGTTATCCCCCTATTCTATAAAAAAATATAACCGATTTTGTAACCATGCTTAATTTCTCATTGTCATACTATTTTCATTCTCGTCTTCAGCCCTGTTCGTTTTATTATATTATTAGTAGTAAGTAGTAAATGTTAGTAAAAAGTGTTGCTGCACAATTCTATTTTAAAATAGCTTAATCTATTACGATCTCAACCCTAGACCATACGCGGCATCTGTCAGTCAAAGGGTTGCACCCTTCGGACACTTGGCTCCCAATATGTTTACTTACCGACACTTAGTTCAGTTACATTCCACATAATACAATTTACAGTCCATGTCTAGAAAATAAAAAGAAAAAAGTGTACTAACCCCCCCACACACACTAGGTTTCACTGTGGCGTACAGTCTCTTTCATTTGACATATTAACGGTAATTGACATAATAATTTATACATTTACATTACAATTTTTATGAGGTATATTTTTATGTATTATGTTATTTGTTTTGAATAAAGTTATTCATATTTAAAATTTTATACTTAAACTATTGTTTTACTTTATGTTTCAGCTTGACTATGGATTGGCTTTGGCTAGGATTTGGCTGCCTTCTCATATGGTGCAGTTTTAGAAATCTCTTTAATACAATAAATAATACATTAGTGAAAAATTCTGACAAAATTGAAGCTTTTAAATTTTAATTATATCAATTATTTTAATAAGTTTATCAAAATGTTACTCATTACTCAACCTGTTTAAATTCCATTTGTGTTTTTTGTATAATTATTGTTTTCTTTCAACTTACAGAGAATGCCACAAGAAGCATATCAACAGATGCATGGTCCAGTAATTTTTTATCTGTCCACATCCTCTCATTAAGAACGTTTTACCATCTTCCCGGAAGTTAAATATGGGGTCATTTATTCCCACACAGAGCACCTTACGGTTAAAACAAACTAATAATTTTGATACTGGCAACCCTTCCGTATTTTTTCTTTGCGTCCATTCAATCTGTATTCAACCTCTTCCGTGAGAACATCAAACATGACCAAAGAGTCTATAGACAAAAAGAGGACTCTATGGAGGTCTAATAAAAAACATAAAATTGGGGTCGCGAGTGGACAGTTGTCTTCATAAAAAGAGTTATTGCTTGGGAATGAATAATAAAAGACCTGATCCTCGATAAAACGGAATTATCTGATATATTATATTATAATAATTAGACAAAGTAAAGGTGGTTCAATTTATGATCGAACATCACAACGAATTCTCAAATTAAAATATTAACAAACGATTATTTTCTTTGCCTTAAAAATAATATTTTGCTTGTCTGAATTGACTATGCTTAGAATGTTTTCTATGATTAAATTTTTTTGACCGACTGTTTATTTATACTATAAACTATTTGTTCTTATCGATCATAATTACCGCAGATGTAAAGAAAGCTAGTAGTTGCTATTGTTAATTAAGTTTTTTCCCTCCTGCCTCCCTTGGCTACAGGTGTTGGATAAAAACAGACAAATAATACCAACGCTTGCGTTCTCACGAGGTTTTTTAGTACTCACGACTGGTGCCGCAATATGTATGTACTTGATCACTTTACTGCTATGGACATGTATCAAGACAAAATATGAGTATTTCAAATGAATGAGTTGCTGTGATAAGTCGCGTTAAATATTTCATTGTATTATTAAATAAATTATATGGAAAAGATATTTTCAAAATTTTTCAATCAACATAACACCGTAAAGATTCAGTGAACACTTAAAAAAAATTGTGCTTCTTTAAGCACAATTTTATTTAAACTTTTTTAAATAAATTCAACGCCCACGTTAAAAGTAAATTAATCAATAAAGCTTTTTATAAATGTGACGAATACTTATTTGATCCTAATATTTGGGATTGATTTGCTCCAGTTCAAACAATTTGTATTAAAAAGAGTGGCGGTAAGGTTTCTTGCCAGTTCTTCTTGCCCGCTCTATGCCCTTGACTTGCGAACTGGTAGTACGTTTATTTGGAACATAAGATCATCATGGTATCACTTAAATAAGTAAATGTAAATTACAATTAATTTAATATTTTTGACGTTCATAACTGTACTTGTTAACCTATATGAATAAAGATATATTTGATTTGATTTTAAAGTTTAAGGTAGGTTGTGCTTTCTAAACCTGGCTGTGACCCATTAAATAAAGACCACAACCCTGAAAATTTATCAATCGTTTCAGACATAAAAAGCTGCTCAATATTTAAAATTGTTATTTTTTAGATTAATAAAAACAGGACAAAAATTTACTTAAGTTTGTTTTTTTTTCAAAAAGCTACTAATTTTTCAGATATTAAGTATATTTTTTACTGCAACCAAAATCAATCAAAATCAAATTATGTAGAAGCTCAATGAAATTATTTTAATGACAAATGAATTCGAATGACACATGTTATTTCCGATTCGGTAAATTTTTAAGCTCAAAAAAATACATCCTCACCCACAACTCAAATTGACAATTAAAAAGAAATAAAACAAATCTCTATGGTCCTTGATGTCAAAAAGAGCGGGAAAACAGACAACTGACGCTTTTTTACGGCAACAGGTGGCAACGGGTTAACTTGACTAATGTATGCGTATTCTTAGAGAAAGCGTGAAAAATATAGTCAAAACATGTGGTTAGATCGTTTATTAATTAGTAAAGAAATTGAAAGTTAACCCCTTCAATAAATTATTAGAACCATTAAAAAAGTTTCAATTATCTTTTTAAAATTAGGATTTAAGTACAGCATTAATGTTCAGGGTTTTCTTTCATCTTTGTACGTAAAGATGTACTTGAATGTGGGACAAGTAAGGTAATTTGAAAGAATTGTATCATGAAGACTAATCAATAAGTCAAAAATCAATTGTCAACACCTGTCAAAAAAGTAAACATCAATAGGAATATCTGTATCAAAGGTCTTTGACCTTACCATTGATAATGTCAAAAGAGTCTTAACTGATCTAAATAAGGCCCACGTTTGTAAAGCTTTTCACCCACAAAGAATTGTTAACATAATTGAGAGTATATTAAAATAAACGCGTTTTATACTTGTAATAGGGTATAATTTTGTGTGGTTATAAAATGTGGGACTGTCAGTATGATTGTCCGTCAAAATTGTGAAACATCTGCCAAGCAGCTGCTGAGATTAGATCGGACTTGTCCGTTCCTTCAAATCACCGTGGTCGCGGAAGGGTTAAGTTTTTTATTCACATTTAGTAATAAGATTTATTCAATTGTCTCATTGCTAAGGTGTGGGTCAATTTGGGAATTTGTTAACCGCGATAGAAGCTGAAAGTAAATACATAATTTTTGTAGCATTTTCGATTGACACTTAAAATCCCTGTAACCTAAAGGTAAGGCTTATAAAACTTCGTCATAGACAGCGATGTATCAGAGAAATAGATCAATGGAAAAAGATAAAATGAATCGAATCGGAAATCGCTTCAATAATAAAATCAATGAAAATTAAATATTGCTTATAAAACTTTGTTCGGTCGACAACACCCTAAGGTATAAGAAATTAACAGATTAGTTTTTGCCGTCGAGTTGCAACCAGCCTTTCGTTCGCTTCTTTTGATAACGAAATGTAAGCTTTTTCTCGACTTGAATTTTCATGAGCACAATATTTATAGAGTCGTAATTATGTGGTGCCTCGCGCCCTTTCCATACACAATATTGTGGCAAAAACTATTCGACGAAAAAGGCGTTTCGAAGTCTTAAAGGCCGGTGACACACCTGCGGATTTTCGGCCATTTTCGTGACACACTAATTAGCCATATTTAACCTAAATTATAAACGAATACCAATGGCAGTAACGAGTACCGAGACGTGGATTAACGACAAATAAAAACGATTATTACTAGAATTACCGAATTTTAAAATAATAGCTTAGTTTAATTAGGTTTTGTGAAAAGTAATAACTTTAATAAAAAAATATAGGTTCTATCGGGCCACTTTTTGTTATTAATTCTTCATAATATAATGGTAGCAGTAAAATGACAAAGCAGCAGTAAGAAATAGAAGAATTTCAGCAATGCAGGCGCTGTCTTTTATGTATCAGGGGTCCGCGGTATGATTTTTTGAAAAGCATTTTGTTTTAACCAGTTCTGTTTTGGTAATATAATACTTACTTGTAAAAATTTTAACTCTAAACTTCTTAATTACATATTTATGTCCACGAAGTGCAAGTTTCGCACTTTTTCTACTTTCCTATAGTATATTTATTATTACTTTCTTACTAGATTTACGTTAGGTAATCTGTTGCCTACACTACTTATCTGTTTATAATTTTGAGGACCCTGATAGCAATATCCCGTATTCTTTAATTAAATATCTTTTATATCGTTACTTTACACAGCCACAAAATGGTTGTATAATCTAATTGTAAGCCAGATATGAAACAATGTTACTTGCAAATTATTGACAAGTAAGCGCGGTATACGATTTCAAAGAGTAAAGACTATGACAGCCCGATTATCAAAAGTATCTTTGACAGTTATTCTATAAGGAACTCAAATGTACGCATCCTTTCACAAACTTGACCATCGTTTTTATAGAGACCGGCGGTTTTGGGTGTTTTTGCAAATCCGATGAAAACCATAATGGCATTTTATCGTGCATAAGAGATGGTATCATTAATTATTTATAATAGGCTCTGCAGTTCGCTAAAGAAACTTGCATCTGTAATTTTTCGCTGCAATTTTTTTACCAGTGCGGAATTTTTTACGTTGCAAGATTGTTAATAGGGTGGAACTGGGTCGTGTCAATCATTAAAGCAGGAAAAAAATTTAATAGCCTGTGTTAAGTTATAGCAGTACTCCATACATGGTTAACGTTATTCTAACTAAATAAAAAATATTCTTATTATTTCACAATTATCTCGCTTGTCCGGCCTTAATAAGAATTTTTAAGTTCTTTCCATTCTGATATTGGTGTGACGAAATTATTATTATTTACAACAATATTTTGGTAAGACCTAATCAGAACGAATGTAAGAAAGATTATTTTTGGCTTTATTTATTTACTCATATTAAGATTTTAAAAATTGTGATAAATGATTTGATTGGAGTTTTGATGTTTTCATTAGATAAATATTTGTTTGACGTAGCTGGAAAATATTCAGAATAATATATCAAATACTAATTAAAGTTTCTGTATGCATAGTTCTTTTAAAGCATGAAAGTTAGATTTATCCCAGGTAAATATCTAAAATGTACGTTTAACTATGTAAGAATTCCCAAAGTATGCGCAATAATGATAAAAAAACAGCGATTGATCGCTGATAAGGCGCCGGTGCCTGCCCTAAATGATCGTGGGCACGCGCATTTTACACTAACTATCGCCTTATACAGGTTATTATATAAGGCATCAAGTCATTGGTAGACTATAAGAAAATGAAATATATCTCTTCCGTATTCCATTTGCTTAGAGACTTAATAACATATTAATCAATAAGATTATTGAGAACGTGTTTGTTTCCGAATTAATAATTACATCTGATCCATGAACCGCCATTAAAAAAAATATTATAGTAAGTCACTTGTTTCTTTTAAATCATAAGTTTTAGGAAGGTTTTACGTAATACTATTTTAATGATTTACTTTAAAAATTGACTATGTATCCTTACTTTTGACTAAGTTTCTCCTCAGACCTGGTAAAAGCTTTCTAACAACAAAAAGTTATGAGTGAGAGAAAATGAAAGGTGTATGAGGATCGGGCAAGTAAAAACCTAAGCAGCAACTAGTTTTGCTCGTTCTTATGAAGAAATTGAGAAAATATTTTCTACAAAGAATATCTTTTTTAATATAATCGTTTTTACAATTTTTGGGTCAATAAAATCTTAATATAAATAATGAAAACTTCTTCTCATCCTAGTAACGAGTAGGCAGCACTATCTCTAAATAGTAGTAACATTTGCTAGATTAAGTTAAAAAGTATGTAATGTATTTGTATGTTCCTACAATATTGACATAGCAAAGCAATTTTATCCCTTTACATTTTTAAAAAATTACAGCCGGCCCAGGTATACCACGGGATCGAGTTAGTTATTGCAGCAAGTGGCACAGAACAGGGAGCGATAGAAGTTTCTCGGTTTGCAGCCCAAGACACATTTTGAGTGAGCAGTGAGTAAGTCATGCAATACTCACGTAGTAAAAAAACCTATGATTTAACTAATCCTACAATTGCTCATGTTTCTAGTTTATCAAAGTTTATACAATTTCTTTGTGTTTCTTATTGTGCCTTTTAAATCAATTTGAAATCTTTTCTTCGTTCTTTTTAAATAAAACCCTGAAAACTGACTGTGCACCCATAATGAACTTGTGCAGAAACCGGCATGTCTTTGACCCAAAATGTCGACGGCGTGTGTCAGTCAAAGAAGGTGCCATAAAACAATTGATCACGAAACAGATACAGACAAGAAATCGAAAAGATCGAGACCAAACTTTTTACGGCCACTGTTTTTATTTAGACATCTACTATACGTGTGTAGCAAATAAAAAAATATATTAAATGAAATGGCTTATTAAAATATTAGCTATTAAACTCTCGTTTGATTTTATTGATTTAGTATTAAAAAAAAAATAAGTCCTCGTGCATTGAGCGCCATCCACTCGTAAGATGGGATATGACAGATGCCTCAGGCCTACCATAGATTACCAACCACGAGGCTATTTGCATAAGTGTATTCAAGGAGCAAGCAAATACAATAGTTTGAATTGTATTGAGTGTTTTGTTCGTACACAAATATGTTTTACAATACGGCAAATATTTTAAAGATAGACTGTTTTGTCGTGATTTTTTTATTGCGTTTTAATAAAAGCATTTTGCCGGATCGTTATAAATCATATTTATATATACTTATTTGAATATAATTAGATCTAGAAACAGAACCAACGATTCGCAAACAAGTAAATAACAATACAAATATTAGTATTGTCATACTAAACATGAAATTATAACAAGTGATTCGTGATTCGTAATTTTATCTGTGTATTATGATATATGTAAGTAAATGAGTGCGTAAGCAAAACACAATATTACCCATAAGTTACATTAATTTGTGTCTTGGAATGGAATTCTCTAATATCGTTAAATTATACATTAAGTTACAATAATAGAGTTATAACTGCGCTAAAGAAGTTGTATTTCACGTGTTTAATAGATAAATGTTTTCTGTGAAAGCTATAGCAATAGAACAAAATTTATTTTCTCGAGAAAATATAAAGAAGAAAAAACGCATGTTTTCTTTTAATTTTCCTTACACACAGCGGGCTTTATATCTTCGGCCGGCTCCAGCCCGTCTACAGCGCTTAAAAAACTTGCAAAGAACGAGTGTACAGCCTTAATAGGGATCCATATTGGGAAAACAGCTTTTTCATACATACCATAAATCATTTTCATTATTCTACTTTTCATATGGAAAAAGTCTTTTGAAATACTTAAATAATAATTATTGGATGAAGCTTCGTTTGGGACATGATATGAAAAAATTACGTTCTTTTACACGACGATACTATGCAATTATTTTTTTTAAATATGGAAGCCTCAATTAATTGAAGAATCTTTCATCACTTAATGACAGTGACGGAAATTTGAGTTTTTAGTACGAAGTATTGTACTAAAATATTATTCGATTCATACATGTGTATAACTGCTAAATTTGAGATTAAGGGCCTGTTTCACAATGTATGGTTAAAGTGCCAAATAGCTATGCAACACATATATTATTCGAAAGATAAAAGTTCCGAATAAGATACTTGGCATGTCATGTCAAATAGCACAATCTGACAGTCGTGAAACGCAAAAATACTGTTTATCCTACAAATAAGTAATAAATAGCTTATTTGGAACTTATCCGAACATTGTGAAACAGACCCTAAATATGAATAATTGATAATGACTTATATTAAAGATAATTATTTAAAAGAGTTTTCTTTATTATTATTTGTAATAACAAATTACATCAAATCGATGGATTCAATTCCATTGAATGTCACGTTTTGAAAATTGTAATTAGTTATAACAAAGAAGTGGAAAATGTTCTTAGATTCAAGACTAAGGATCTTAAATATTTTAAAAGAAAGAAACATGGAAAAACAAATAATTTTATCACATATAAGAACGCATTTGAATAGGTCAAATGAAGTACATATTATGCTGAACCACGCTGCCGATTTACATTTCGCGCGCTTTTTTCGCCCGCCATTTTATTTCATTTCGTTTTTCAGACGGCGCAAAGCACAGGGTTATTATCAACTGCATGTTCAAGATATGTTTTTGCTTTTGAATTTCATTCAAATGTTTGCATAAAAGTTGGTTTTTATTCTGGGTCAGCATGTTTGCATTCAAATTTGTTTGCTGCTTGGAAAGAAACGCATTTGAATAGTTTTCTATGTTTAAAGAAATTCGTTGAATTTATATTAAGAACGTTTTAATACAAGTGCATTTAAAGACATTTAAGCGTCTAAGAGCAAAAATTTAATTTAATCTATACAAAAAAAAACATTAAATTAGTAGTAATTACACAAACCTTATTAAGTTGAAATTATCACTAAAAAGCTTATATTTAAAAAGACAGTTTGAATGCTATTTTTTTTAATAGAACAGGGGGCAAATGGGCAGCAGGCTCACCTGATGTTAAGTGATACCGCCGCCCATGGACACTCTCAATGCCAGAGGGTTTGTTATAAAAATATTTATAACAAACCATAAATATTTTTTCGGGACTTAAAACATGGGTCAAACACATTATGTAAAAGAAGGACTCTTTCTGCTATGTTATACATATCGATTTTTGAGTAGTCATAACAGTTTGCTGAGATGGTTTTTCCACAGTACGTGTGTTTGATGAATCTATTGAAGCACAGCCGCTTCTCAACTCCATTGAGTAGCTTTGACATAAGAGTTGCTTTTACTCACTAGGCATTTGTTAGCATTCTGTTCCAGGTTTTATCTACTGGTCCCATATATGGACCGTTATGAAGTGTTACAGTTTACCCCATCATCACACTCACGAACTGAGCTGTTCCTAGATGTAAATACTCAGAAACTGATATGCCGTGTTCACTAGGCACCAACTAAGCTTAATATATGGTATGTTTTACAAAATCTTGTCATACACAATTCTAGGCACTACAGAAATTGTGTATTGTATTTAAAAACACAATGAATGCAGTGCACAATGGTTAGTTTTTGCGAAACCGCATGTGAGAATCGTTTTTCCTTCATTTCCACGGTTTTTCCTTCATTACCTACATACTGTGTTGTTTTTATTGTATTTAATGTTTAAAGAAAAGTTTTAATACTTTAAAATATTTGTTTGTTTATCACCTATTATAAAAATAAAATAAATGAAGCAATCCTACGTGATTTAAAATGCATAAAGCGGAAATTCCACATCTCGTATTTTTTACAAAAGACAATTAAAAACAATGCAACAATAAAACACTAGTTCACATGGATTTTATTCCGGTTTGTATGAAGTATCAAGACATTTCAGTCGCATACAACATTAAGTATCAAACAAAAAGCCCGTTGAAGACAAAGAGCCAAGACCCGGTGGTGTAAAAACGCAAATTACACCGGTAACGGCTTCCCATCCCGCGTTTCTTTGAATCGATGCGTTTTTCATCGCGATTACTTCAAGCAAAAAGATTGTAGGATTGTGATGAGTTCACTATGTAATCAGTTTTCTTGTTACTTTCCCGCGGTGATTGTACGGTGAGGTTACTACGCGCTGTAAAGCTATGCTGTATACGAAGGAGGTGACCCTATGATAATATTTCTTCAATCAGTGATACTACAGAATGTAGAGATAATGCAGTCATATAAAAAGTAAACTCAAACTCAAAAATATCTTTATTCATATAGGTAAACATGTACACTTATGAACATCAAAAAAGACAAATTAAATTAATTGTAAATTTACATTTACAACCAGTTCGCAAGTCAAGGGCGTAGAGCGGGTAAGAAGAACTGGCAAGAAACTTTCCGCCACTCTTTCCAAAAAGCAATGTATCGTGTCCGCATGTTGTAGGGACGGCACCGCTTTTCAAATTCTTATAGTTATGTACTTCGTTTTTGCTTATTAATGATTTATTCTTATACTTTGTTTATTTAAGTTTACGATAATCTTTTCACTTCTATATAGATTGTATAACAAAAATATAGATTATATACAACATTATTAATGTTCATTAAACAATACTAAAAATCGATTAATAGAAAACATAAATTTTAGTCCCTGCAGTATTTAATAGCAGCATTTCCTTATACTGTGTCATCCATTTTATTTAAAATGATAGCTTCATTAATAAAAAATATATGAAGTATATTTCAAATATGTATCTTATTTTTTTAAGTGCGAGCTTCACATATATTAATACTGGTGAGCGCAAAATCTTGGCTACGAAACAACCATGAGTGGTCAAATATCATGTTGCAATTCCTAAGAACTGGCAAGTTTAGAGTGGAGAGAGATTATTATAAGATTTTAGTGTATTAGCTTTTTTATAACAGAACAAGGGGCAAACGATAATCTCGCGTATTGCTACGTGAACATATTATAATATGCTCAATGCTACAAAGTACGTTACCGGCCGAAATCTATACTATTATGACCAGGCATATAGGCACCATGCATAAATATATAATTTAAGTTAAGATTCAGCGTAAATTGTAGTAGTAAACATGAAAATTGCTCTTCCATTTGTGTAAATAGAGTATTGACAAATGCTTACATATAATATGACAGGTTATTATATGTGTCAAAAATTCGTAATTGAAAATAATAATAAAAAAATACAAACACTGGTAAAATAATGTATTTTGTTTACCACCTTATGAACATCAATCTTTAAAAAATGAAGGTGTAAATTATATAAATTTACTACCGTAGTGCGTAGAGCGGACAAGAAGAACTGTCAATAGTTCTTAGTAATATTTATATTGCCAGGATAATGTAATCAAAAAAAGCTAAATGTCTCACAAAGTAAGACATTAACAAACACTCCTGTTTGTCATAACGTTATTTAGGATGTGCTGACGACCATACATACATATTCATTAAATGCCTTCATAAAAGGATAACAGCTTGCTCTAAAAAACTTCATACTCGCCATTTTGTCAAAATGTCATTATGTTTTTGTTTAACAGGAAAAAGCTCACATAACATACCGATCATAGTATTCACCTATTGTTAACATCTTGTAATCATTATTATTTAATGTAATCCACGCATCCATTTGTTCTAATTTTGGGAATAAAATAGTGTCAGACCACACAAACATTTTAATTTCAAAGTTATATTTAAATTATGAAACTAGAAATCAATTGATTTAATAGAAAAATACTTACTAGGTACTCATAGAATATGACGAACCAAAAATACTAAGTAGATGTTTGATTAGACTCGAGTTCGTTAAGCCTTAAAATTAATACAATTTTACAGTTCGACGTAAAATTGTAATCTCACTTTTTTTGTTTCATAATTTAACTCGCTCACAAGGAAACATAAAATAATAAAAATCCTGAAGTAAGTTAAAATCTCTGCATTCAACAATGAAACGAAATTTTAGGAAATCTTGCTCGTAATTTTTTTATAATAATTAAAGTATTGTAAAATAATATTATTGTGACTTACTTGTTCCATTCACGTTTCTTCCTATAATCTTATTGGAGCCGTTGGGCTGCGGTGCGGGGTGCGAAGCACGTCCCGTTTCCTCGCCCGGACTCTCCATATCCCCCTTCTCACTCGCACACATTAACCCGCCAAACTTCACAACTTTTTTTTCTTTAATATGTCATGACAATTGACTAACACACAAAATAATTTAAAAATAAAAAAATATATAGACTAAATAATAAATATACTAAAATAGTGCCTCGTTTGAAATTCAAATTGAATTTACCGCGCGCTTCGCGTATGGATAGTCGCAGTGACGTTTGCTTGTTGAAGCCAACCACTCGACTGAAGTCATAGGGCCGCTAGCGGAGCCCTACGCTGCAGCTGCAACGCCCCGCCCAGCACCCCACAGCCCCTCCAAGCGACCCACACTTTCACATAAAAAAGAATATAACCGAAATTGTGTGCGTATAGTTACGTCTTTACACAAGGCGCTGGTAGGGACGGAAAGGGTTCGCGAGGGTCACCTTATACATTTTTTTAATGGCATTTATCGATTGAGTCATATTCTGTGGAACATATTTTTATGAAATGAATACGGAAATATTTTGTAATGACTATGTGAGTTTATAAAAGCTTTGTGAAATGAACTTTGAATGATAGTTTTCGCTCATTCTTCGAATAAAGTCCATTACAGGCTAAACATAAAAATATATTGTATAGCTGTACATATTTCGTTTATTGTAGCCTATTTCTCGAATATAAGAATACAATAGTACTAAGTACGTACCTATTGACGTTTTTATCAATAGACACGATCTCTATTAAATGAGTTATTGCTATCATTATTTATGTATAATGTTTTTAATTTCAGTACATAATATGTATTTAAATGTTTATTCACTTTTAAATGAATATAGATTCAGAGGAGGTTTTGGCATTGATTTAGTTGGTTGTAACTTGTACTTATATCGAGTTCTGAATAATTATAAAAAAATACACAAATACTACATATCTAGTCTTAATTACGACTCTTTATATTTTAATATACTGAGACAATTGACGTCAGAATAAACCAGCTTTAAAATGTGCAATTTCAAAAACGTGGTGAAAGAAAGCGGGCGCATAACCTATATTTATAAAACATTGTTTTTTGCAAATCAGTTCGTACCGTTGCCGCGCCGCCATTTTATAAGTTTTTTTATCATTTCCGCGAACCACTTTGGCCCAATCGAGAATTAAGCTTTGGCAACTGATTATCATTTTTTAATTTGATTCCGCCACGAACGGGTTAACCTGACCTATTTTTTGTTGATATAGTAAATAATACGCAGAAATAGGCGAGCCTGGGAAATTTTTATAGGCTAGAGCGGTTATTTTAAAAATTAATTATTTGTTGATCGAAATATTTATATTTTATATTACTTTATTTTATATTTGAATTAAGAATTAAAATTTAAAATGTAGGTACCTAATGTGTAACTTCAAAGGACCTGGTAAATCCATACTACGTGGGTGAATTAACAACTCCTATTTGGAAACCCGTTAAGGGTATAAATATTTTTCCACCAAAGTTTATTACTAGTAAGTTAAACGGGAATCGCTCACAATTCCTCGAATAGATACTTACTAGTATCTGTATTAATATCAGAGTTATAGTCAATAAATTTCCAACAGTTAACATAGAAAAAGAAAAGCGCGCGCAAATAAATTTTCTAAAACGGTTCTCATACGTTTTTCCGTTGTTTTCACAAAAAGGTTTCCCACAGTACTGGTTGGCAAGTAGTAGGTTTATCATATCGACATATTTCCAACCAGCCAGCGTCACTACAACCTTTCACCGGCCGAGGAAAAACCTACACTGCCTTAATGGTCCCTTAGACATTATTTACAGAAAAACCAACGCCACTAAACCGGCGATTCCGCTTTGAAGATAAAAAAAAGAATAATTTAAAAAACTGATATTCCGCTTTAAAATACTTTAACGATTTATATTAAGACAATCATACATACTTCGACCAGTAGTTTTTGTATAATATCATTTATTAGGATAAGGATTTTTTTTATTAAATATAAGGAAATAAGTCGCGCAAATTAAAAGTTGGTACGAGTGGCAGATAGTAGCATAAAGTTTATAGACACGAAGTTATTCAAAGTTAGCTAAGTGACTTTGTTATATAGTACTAGCAAGCAAGTACCATATAACAAAGTCACTTAGCTTTATTTATAATTAATATTCAAATTAGAGAAAATAATATGTAGTCGTTATATTATGTTCATCTGTTATTTGGATGAGTCTGTTCTTCTGTCTCCAGTTGCGCCCTTTTCGTGGCCACAGATGCGGTAGCGGACTCTCCAATGGGTATTTTCTCACGCTGCCTCGCCTTGCAATAAGCCTTTCTTCACTAATCTTATAACAACTTGTTCAGGGCGTGACCAGCCTATAGGAAGAAGAACTAATAGGCAAATCCCAATTTTATATGATTACTAAACAATATTTTTTGAAAATTTATTTTATCATTTATATATTTAATCAGTGTATCTGACATTTGCACCTAAAAGGAATCTGTAATTACTTAAACTAGGTAACTCGATGAATTGAATCGTGCGTGACAAAAAAATTAGGATAAACTTGCATATATCTACTATATTTTCAAATGTAAAAATTAAATATGACACAATATAGTCCTTAGATATAACCAGAAAAACTTACCCACAGTCTACTTAGCATTCTTAGAAGAATTTTCTTGTTCGAAAATATTTTTAAATTAACCAACGACAAGAAATAAGTTAGTCAAAAACATAATGTATGTCATTTAAATTAAATTAATTCCATTAAGATTTACACATAAATGTGCATTAATAAAACAAGAATTTCGTCGAATACTTTTTACACGACTGTATTCAGAACGTAACGTCATTTTGGATGCGCGGGAAAAACTATAAAATGGCGGCGGGCGATGCAAATGGCACTGAAAAAGCGCCAGCGCGGTAAAAAGTTAAAGGAACTCATAGTATTTCATCGTTATCGACCAACGTAAGGCTTTACATACACTAAGTTCCCGCAAGGGTAGGACTTTCCTATAAAAGTAATAAGCCAATAAAAGTATTTAACACGCTAAAGAGAAATACGTCACGCAAGTTGTTGCAGAAATTATATTATTTACCACGTTAGTCTATTATTCTTTGATTTTCTATTTAATAATATATATGTAAAGTTACGTCATATCCAACGTTAAACCTCTAGTAGTCTACGTAGTTATCTGAATTATAAAATATATTGAAATGTGATAGAGAATTGACATTTACCTAGTGGTCATTTATGAAATATAAGATCTAAATATTTTTTAGGTATTCGTGTCATAAACTTGTCAATTAAAAGTACACTAAATATTAATAATTATTTGATATAAGTGAATCTTGAACTATATATATATGTATTAAGCTGATACTAAACCTTATGGTTTTTGCTCTAAATTCCCTTAGCGGCACGTCTAGTTTTTGCCGGGAGATGTAGTCTGGGAAGCGCGACGCTACGGCAACAAAAACTTTCCGCCATATCGCCGGCTAACAGATGCAAAAACGTCCCTCAGATAAAATTAATGCGGCGACTCTTTAATTTTTAAGAAAGTGCGGGAAATGGCGTAATGAGTGCTGCCAGCAAGAAGAAGACTAACTGTATGTAAACAGTTTTGTTTTTATTAATAAAATATCAATAATCAAACCCATCTATTTTGCTCATTAGCGTACTGATTTACATTTTTATTTGTAGCTTATTAGGTCCAAGACACAAATTTCGAGTCATTTCTTTAAAAAATCGTCCGTAATTCAGTCAGTGTAAGATCTTTTTATAATAATGTCTAATAATGTACCTACGATGTACCAAGGGTAGTGGTACATAAAGAGCACTATAATATATCCTCATTAGAGAGATTAGCAGAAGATCCAAGAAAACGATCCTCCTAGAAAACGTTAACGAGATTAATGAAACTATATAATATTTTATCTATGAAAAAAACATGTCAAAGTGAATCTTTTTGAAGAAAGTTAAAAAAATAACCTAATTCAATGTATTGTTATTTTCTTTTAGAATAGTTAGTTTACATTCCTTGGACTTTGAATATGTAAAACAATATTTTGAAAAAGATGCAATAAAATCAGATCGAATTAACTTCATTGCGTTTGGTTATACTGATAATTATTATCAGGTCAGAAAAAAATGTTAGGAATTAGTGACCAATTTTTAAAAAATGCAGAGTTGTGTACACCGCCATCTTCATTGGCACCTCCATCGTAATTACAAATATTAAAAACCAATTACCAAATCCTTTTTTACTCACCTGTCATTATTCAACTAGATGTCGCTAAATAATTAATAGTACTGTACTGTAAAATCTTTAATTTACGTGATTTCATGTAGAAACTTTTGATCAATTAATAGTATTTAAATTACACTTTATTTTTAGTAGTAACACGTAGTTTTAATATATTAATCTAAAATTATATAAGAAGTATTTTTAATGGCAACAAACAGACTCTGAGACGCATTTGAACGACAGTTGTCAAATTTGAATTGTAACGAAAACTTTTGTAACGACTCCCAGTGAGTGATCTTTTACAAATGTATGATATTGTATATTAATTTGTGTTTTAAACAATTGTTTCGTGGTGTATAAGACAAATAATATACGGATTATTATAAAGTATATTAAGTTTAATGAAACAATGGCGGAAAAGGGAAGCAGGAAAGATAAAAATCAAAATATTCAAGTGTTCGTCAGATTAAGGTATTTCCTGAAGTCGATGCATCTTCAATATCATGTTATTTATTAAAAATATAATTTTAACAGAAGTCACTCTATGAAAACATGATTAAAGCTTATGTAAACATATAGTATTCATGTAAAGTAATGGGATTTAAAGCATCGTTTAGCTCTGTTCTCTGGCTCATGTCCTGCTCGATTTAATAAAAACCTATCCGTAAAGTGTCTAAACTCAATGTCGATGAATAACAAATTTAAAAATGATAAGCTACTAATAAAATGAAACTAAATTATATTTAAGTTAGCATATATAAACAGTTTTAGAACCTGGCTAACTCTATTGAAGTTAAGTTTTTTATTGATAGTAACTATGTATTAAATGAAAAAAAATTTTAGACCTCTTAATCAGCGAGAAAAGGACATCAGATCAATAGGTGTCGTGGAAGTTGTGCATGGTCGTGAGGTGGTTGTTCGACAGTCTAATCAAAATTCTCACACAAAGAAGTTCACTTTTGATCGTGCATTTCCACCACAGACTAAACAGGTATAATATTATGCTTTCTTATTTAAAAACTCTTGTATATTTGAAAATGACTACAAAAAAAAATCATTATTACTCTATTAACGCTGTGCTTTGGACATTAAGATTAATTATCCATAGTTGTTTGGTTGTTGTTCTTTTACTTGGTCTCATATTTTAAATATCTAAATTTTTAATACTTTGTGCATTTAATTACTTTAAAATTATAAACTATAGTTGGAGATTTACCAAGAGGTTGTAAGCCCTTTGATTGAAGAGGTTTTAGCTGGATATAATTGCACAGTGTTTGCATATGGACAGACTGGAACAGGCAAGACCCACACTATGGTGGGGGAAGCTGCATCTTGTGAAACTTCTTGGCAAACTGTAAGTATCAAATTGTATGGAATACAATCTGATCTCTCAACTCTGAACTCAAAAAGATAATTCATAAATTGTTAATGTTTGATCATAAATCAAACTAAACCAAATAACAAAATTTGTTATTTCAACATTGGTACTACAGTGGACCCCTGGTAAACCGGCCCCTGTCTATTCCGGCACCTACTGTAATACAACATGGTCTATTATTTATTTTCGCTAGGCCAGATATCGCCAATCCTACCAACAATCCACAAATCAGTGTACCTTCGGAAGTAATAGAGCAAAGCTTTATTCTCACGTTTCAACAATGTGAAACAAAAAAAATTTGATTAATATTTGCATGCTTCTTAAATTACATACATATGTAGTTGATTTATAGTTTTTGATTATTTTATTAGTATGTATGTACATTTGTTTGTACAAAATTATTTCCTAACGTAAAGTTATTGCATATTTCTTGTAAGTTTTATAGCATTAATGACGTTAATTTTATAATAAAACGTAAGCTCTCTATTGTGTTGTTTAATTTACTAAATTTGACATATGTACATAATGAAGTATGATTTGTACTTCAGAGTACATTATACAATGTATTTATTATAAAGAATCATCATTGGATCTATAATTTGTTGGATTACAAGGTACTCTTTTGTAAAAAAAATCGGACTATAAGGGGTCTTAGGCAGTACTCTACAATCCGACAAATTCGATAGTTCGACACTGCCTTGCAAAATGATTGTCGGACTACCGGGGGTCCACTGTACTCATATTTGGTTAAAAAACCTATAGTTGTAACAGCTGATGACTTTGTTATAAGATCCTAATACAATAGATTTCAACCTGGACCTTTCAATATAATCAGTATGTTCTTTTAAACATGTTTGACTGTAATTAGTTACATTATGGTAGTTATGATTTTTTTGACATATAATGCTTTGAATTGAATTATGAATACTGATTACGCAATACCAACCATAGTGGTTACATGAGAAAATACTGTGCTGAAAATACCCAGACATGACAGTGTACTTGATGTCTTGTAAAAATTAGAATTAAGAAAATGGGAATGAATATTCATGTGTTGCATCTGTTCAAGGACCCAGAGGCCGGCATTATCCCCCGAGCCCTTAGCCAGTTATTTGATGAACTCCGCCTTACTAACACCGAGTATACTGTAAGAGTATCGTATTTAGAGCTTTATAATGAAGAACTCTTTGATCTACTTTCAACCTCAGAAGACAATTCCAAGCTGAGGATCTATGAGGATGTTACTCGAAAGGGATCCAATATTGTAAATGGGTTAGAGGAGATTACTGTAAGTTCTTCATACGAAATATATACGCTGACCATTAGTCACTATGCAATGGAAGGAGTATTTACAATGATTATAAAATAAAAAACCCTAAATTAGTACAACAATAATATAATTCTATTATATCAATATCGTCTAAATATTCCATAATATATCTCCATTTGTTAATTGTTAACACACAGTACAACCTAGTGAAATGCTCATATCTATTTTGCCTAAAATATACTTACAAAACAATCTACTTTCTAAGACTGCCATTAAGAATTACAGGTTTAAATATATAAATAAATACATTTTAGGTCTATAATAAAAATGAAGTATATAAAATTATGGCTCAAGGACAGGAAAGAAAGAGAGTTGCTTCCACTTTGATGAATGCTCAATCTAGGTAAGATATTTTTTTATTACAAATAAAATTAAAATATTGTTACAATATTTCATCGGAAATTTAATATTGCAGCAACCAATGTAAAGTGAATACAAACACTTTGTGAGTACATAATTTACCTGATAAAATGTAATGTAGGATCAGGTTACTGCAATATTTATTTTATTAAAAACAAATTGTATGTATTCTTGCAAAATAGAATATTAGTTTAGATTATGTACATTATTAATATATTTAATCACCATCTTAGATGTTTGATAATTGTTGTTGGCTGTAGGGTTTAGATAAATTCAATTCTATATACATACATGTTTTTATTTAAATACATTGCTGAAAAATAGGAATTTTATTGAATCACATCAATAATTAATACATTTTAGAACTACCATTATTTATTGTTTTTCTAAAACTGTTGTTTTTTCTGACACAGTATATTTTGAAAAGAATTAACATGCAGTAGAATTTAAAATAATTTTTATTCACAGCCGCTCCCACACGGTTTTTACAATTGTGGTGCACATGAAAGAAAATAGTCCGGAAGGCGAAGAATTAGTGAAAATCGGGAAACTTAATCTTGTTGACTTAGCTGGTTCGGAGAATATTAGTAAGGCTGGCTCAGACAATCCGGCTAAGCGCGAGCGGGCTCGAGAATGTGTTAATATAAACCAGTCTTTATTGACCCTAGGCCGTGTGATCACTGCCTTGGTAGAACGACATCCACATATACCATACAGGTAATATACTTAGCAATGCTTGTTCATGTGCCAATAAATATTACGTCATTAACAAGGATAAACTTTTATTTAATTGAAAAAAATACAAAAAGAAGCTAAGGTCAATCAGTAAGCTTTATTAAATTATAAAAAAAAATTAAAACCTATTTCTGATAGATTTTCTAATGCAGTAAAATTATCTTACAGAGAATCAAAACTGACGCGTATTCTCCAAGAATCCCTTGGCGGTCGGACTAAAACATCAATCATAGCTACTATATCGCCCGGACATAAGGACCTAGAGGAAACTATGAGTACGTTAGAGTATGCCAACCGCGCTAAAAACATACAAAACAAGCCAGAAATAAACCAGAAGATGACTAAAAAGGCAATACTTAAAGAGTATTCAGAGGAGATAGATAGATTGAAACGGGACTTACAGGCTGCAAGGGATAAGAATGGTAACATTTTTTCGCTTTTCCATATATTTTTCTCTATGACACACTAGTAGGCTTTTCAGTTGCTTTCAATAACAAACAATATGCTGAGGTTTAATTTAAAGCAAAACTCCCAATCTACTTTTAAAAAAAATTTGTTTTGACAAATACATAACTATTTAAAGTTCATTATAAAATAATAGATTTGAAAAAGATTAAATACATGAATTTTTATAATGTGAATTGACCAAAGAGCTCCATGTTGGTGCTTCAAGAAACCACCCCACATTACATATTCAATTATATACTTTAAAGATTTAAAAATATATAAATTTAATACAATAAATACACAAACTAAAAATATACATTTTGAACAAATGGAGAAAAATCCAAATAATAATCGTAATTTTTTTTAGGTGTGTACCTTGCAAATGAGACATATGCGGAATTGACATTCAAACAAGAAGAACAACGGAAGGAAATCCAGGAACTGATCCTAAAGAAAAGAGCAATTGAAGAAGAGAGAGAAAGAGCTGAAAAGATGTTTAATGATCTAAATGGACAACTCTTTGCAGAGAGACAACAAAAAGAAGCAACTTACAATCAACTCTGTGAGACGCAAAATAAGCTTGATAATACAAATAATGTAAGGTTTATAACTTAAACTTGAGTAGTTAATTTTATTATTAGTAGGTGCAGTTAAACTAAAATGTAAAAATTAAAAGAACAGCAGTAGGGAATGTATGGTTGAATTTCAAGAGGAGAAAGGAAAGAGGTCCTTACATAATAAAAACTTATGGCGTTGAGATAAAAATCTGCTAAGTTGTATTTCTTTTTTTTTTTTTAAATTCATTAATCATACAATCAGTCTTTGCGACTATAAGTAGAAAGGTTGAGTGCTTCTTGACGTGTTAGGCGCTACTCCCAGTCTGTTGGGTTCTGGTCAAAAATCTCTCGCCGCTTTTTAAGTCTTCGAGTAGTTTTTGGTATAGTTAGCAGTCCTGCTAGCTGATTGGCGTGCCTTTGAAGTCTTAGTTTGTACTTATACCCATGCGTGACTATTTCCTCTTTTATCATGGGCATATTAAGAAATTCATGGACTTCTGTTGTTTTGCTAAACCATGGGGTGTTTGATATTGGCTTGAGTATGTAATTTTGAGCTCTTTGTATTATTATTATATTTGACGCACTAGCAGATCCCCGGAGCTGTATTCCATATGTCCATATTAGTTATATTATATTTATTTTTTAAATTAATTTTACTGTTTTTTATTAATTCTCTCTGGACCCAATTTCAGATGCTCGAGAAAACACGACAGCATTTCGAAGAGCAGCGACACCTTGTGGAGAAGCAACAAGACACGGAGCGTAATTTAAGTGCGCAAGCGCAGGAACTGTTGCAAGTTGCTGACGTTGCTACCAATGATGCTAATTGCCTTCATGATAGTGTTGATAAACGGAGGTTAGTACCAATGAAGCGAATTTATGTTGAGAGCCGTTTGATAAATCTCAAAATTTAACCTATTGAAAGACAATATGCTTTTGTCAACTGATGATGATGATTAGATATAATAACAGCTAGATTAAGGCCAGCAACGCACTCGCGAGCCCTCTAGCATTGAGAGTGTCCATGGGTGGCGGTATCACTTTACATCAGGTGAGCCTCCAGCCCGTTTTCCCCCTGTTCTATAAAAAAAACCCTTCAATAATTACTTGATTCACTATTATTCACTTCTCTGACTTCACTGGAAAGTCAGACGAGAATGCCCGTGCGCATGCGCTTGTGCTACAGCTTGTCATATATCTATTTCGACTCGACCATCCCACTTCGAGCAGATGTTCGATGTATATTCGAAAACAATAGAATGTGTCTTTTTCAAAGAATCTTAGAATATGTAATATGCTAAAGCATTCTACACATTCTATTTCTTTCTCTATTTAAAAATAGAGAAATAAATGTCGTCACGTTTAAGACACACGTGTAATATAAATATTAAATGCATAACAATGTTTTACGATTTGATATATATATAACATATGATTTAATATATATATACATATACATAATCGTAGAATAGGTTAACCAACGCTGTAGCGGTGTTGAAATGATAAGCCGAAGAAAGCTCGGTTGAGTATCTAAACTGAAAATTGAGCCCTGCGCCGAAATAAAAATATCTTATTTATATATTGAGAACATGAAACTTTTTTTTTTTCAAATTGTAACGTTATCATATAAGTGTTCTCATGTAATTGACTAATCTAGTAATCAAATGATGAAATATGAATTTAATTATCGAATAAAGTTAATTATATTCATATTTAAGTTTTTTTGACTGACATCTTTAAACGAGCAATTCTTTTATATATATATATAACTGGAATCTCGGAATCGGCTCCAACGATTTTCATGTAATTTAGTATAAGGGGGTTTCGGGGGCCATAAATCGATCTAGCTAGGAATCATTTCTAGAAAATGTAATTTTATTCGTGTTTTATTAACTTGATATAGAATTGCTCGTTTTAAGATGTCAGTCAAATAAAAACTTAAATATGAATATAATTATCTTTATTCGATAATTAATTCATATTTCATCATTTGATTACTATGTAATTCGTACTGAAATATAATTTCCAAAAAACACAATGTATAAAAATAAATAAATACCGAGCAAAGCTCGGGCATCCAGGTACTATCCATTATGAGAATAAATGTCTTTAAACCTAACATTTAAGTTTGAAAAGTATGGTTCTGCAAAGTGTCTTGTTTCTTCCTTAGATATGTGGAGACAACCAATCTAGAGGTTACCCGAACCTACCGCGAGATGTCAGCACAACATTTGAGCAATATTGCTTGTCGCACGCAGCAACATCAGTCGGATATCAACTCGGCACTTTTAGAAATACACAATATTGCAAGTAAGTATAAGTGTTTTATTAAATTGTCATATTTACAACTAATATTATAAAAAGGAATCTTTTGTATGTTAAAAACGATCAATTTAAAAAATGTTTTAATTTTTAAAATTGTACATTATCCCTAAATAACAGGCTATATTTATTTCCAAGATATTAAAATGTAATTTTTTTTTAATTTTCAAAATTATATTTATCCTAAAAATAACATAACTAACTACGAATTTAATAACTATAAATTTATATATGTACTTTTAACGCAAATTGACTCCGCAATTGGCTGCTAGGGAAATCATATGTACAATTAATTACAGTAGATATGAGAAATATATTTTATATTTAACAATTTACTACTTAGCCATTTGCTAGAATGTCTTAAAAGTAGTATTTATAGTGGCTGTATGCTAAACTATAATATCATGTACTTTGCTTTAATTTTTTTAATGAATCATATATGTGTAATGGAATTACTAATTAGATAATAATACTGTTCCAAAACAGCAAAAGAAAAACTTAGACCCAAAAATACATTGATACATCTCATTAGCCTATAAAATAAAATGAGGAGACTTTTCAATTTCATGCCACATTGGAGATTCATCTTATTTATTTTTCTTACAGGCACATATACCAATAACAATTGTCAAATATTGATGGAAAATCAAAACCAAATTGAGCAATTAATCAAGTCTGAAAATGATTCTACTGACAAGGTATTGCGACTTTACTCCTAAATTTGCTTAAGAAAAGTATTTTTAAAACTCTTTCATATAGTGTAAGCGAGCAGTGTTGGCCTAGTGACTCCAGCGTGCGACTCTCATACCTGATGTCGTAGGTTCGATCCCCGGCTGTGCACCAATGGACTTTCTTTCTATATGCATAACATTTGCTCGAACGGTGAAGGAAAACATCGTGAGGAAACCGACATGTCTTAGACCTAAAAAGTCGATGTCGTGTGTCAGGCCTTGGAGGAATTGATCATGAAACAGATTCGGAAATCTGAGGCCAAGACCTAAAGAGGTTGTAGTGCCACTGATTTTTTTTTATTATTCATATAGTGTAAAATTATTGATTATGTATATAACTTTAATTGAAAAAAAAATATTGATAATAATTTTCTTTGCAGCTTAATTCCCTCGCCAGCGAGCTCTTCGCCAATTTAACCGATAAGACGACTTCAGGCAAAGAACGCATGACGTCATCGCTAGCGTCACAGTCCGAGGGCGTACATACAACGTTTTCAGAATTCTCTCGCTGTATGTCTGTATGTCTTCAACGGGCTACAGATATGGATATGTGCGCAGATCTCAAAACGTTTCTGCAGTATTGGGTGATTATTTTTTATATTAAGATTGGGCAGTGTGTTTTATAAGTTTTACTGTAATATTCAGATCAGGTCATATCTGTATAAATATAATATAAACATCTATTAAATACATATCATGCCTAGAGACATTATAATCAAAATAACAATACAGCCGAATTTGTATGTTTATATATCTCACAAATTTTACTAGCTTGAGTATGAGAACCGTATATACGGAATGTAGTAAAAATATAGATATAGGCAGATAAAAAATAATGTAAAATACCTTTTTAAAGTGATTAAAATGTGGCAGTTTCACACTGACCACAGTTGCTAAAACGTATAGAAACATCGTGTTAGTACATAATATAATATACGTTTATATGCGTTAAAGCAGTTTCGGGGAAATTTGTGTTGGAAACTGGAAACCAAATGCAATGTTATAAAAAGCTTATAAACAAAAATTGTAAAATAAAATATTTTTCAGCACGGCGATACGACCAACCGTATGTCATCTCTAAACGCAAGCGCAGGTCGCTGGGCACAGAATTGCCGTGACGCGACGGAACGACACGCCACTGTCGCGCGACAAATGGCAGACATTTTGCGACACAGACATAACGCGCTCGCTCAGAGAGTGCACGACAAACTTGCTGTAAGTGTATTTATTTAACGCCTTTAGTTCAGACTTTAAAAATAAATATTTCTTATAAATTATATAAGTGGACTGCTTAAGGGGTTTCCAAGTATTACGTAAGCACTATAAAAGAAGAAAAAAGAAAATCTTTGTTTTTCGTATTTGATGGATACGTCAACAGTTATTTACTTTTTTACACATTACCCACACATTGTCGATGTTTGAAAGCAAAATGCATTTTTGAGGATTTAATATTAATTAAGGAGGAGGGGATAAATTGCAGAAATCTGCTTGTATACACGTAATACTTGAACGACTCTCAATTAATTTTTTGTTAAGGTTGTAACCAAAGAGGTCCGGTCCATCTCTCAAATTTATAAATGAATGAAAATAATTTTTTGCTAATGGTTAAATGACTTTTCTAAGGGCCAAATGAACATCTATGTATATAAGATACAGTAATTGGGGTATATCTACACCGGTTTTTTTTGTGTGTTTAATTAAAAATTGTATATATATTTTACTAAACAAATGTAAAAAAAAAACTGTAACAACACTCGGTTTCAAAATTTACATAATACTTATCAAGGCGTAACGATCAATTATATTTTTCTCGTCCAACTATGCCCTGGTCTTATGAATATTAAAATATTTTAGCAAATAAAAGAAGATAAAGATGAAACAGAAAGACGGATAGCGAAACAGCTGTCAAACATTGAAAAGGAAAAGAGTGATCTTGAAGCTCAACTTGCTGCTTGGGCGGAGAAGGAAAGAAGAGAGTTAGAACAACGTATAGAGAACTATGTGACGATACAGAGGAAGGTTCTCGAACAGAGACACGCGGAGAGGATGACGGAAATTGATGAGGAACAGAAGTGGTAAGCAATTACCAACATATCACATATATCGGTCTAATAATAAAAAATTTAAATCTGAGTAAATTAAAATTATAAAGTCTTAAAATAAGAACTAAAAAAAACTAAATTTTTTGATTATACAGGGTGTCCCAAAGGTCGACGTCAAGTCGAAATTTTCTCATAGGTAATGCCACACCAGTTATCAAAAAAATTAAAAAAAAAAAATTAAGTCATGTATTTTTGAAGTTATGGAAATTTTCCTTTTATTCCAGAAAATGTACACCATGTGACAGTTTTTTCATTCCTGTTGTTACAAATATTTACTTTTTGCCAATTTTTTTTCACTTACGTCATCCCGAATAGTGCTTTATGTAACCTATGATCCTAAACGCTGTGCCGATCACTTAAACTTGTAGGAAAATGTCATTTTATACCGAACCAAGTTTTCAAAATTAATTTTTCGCACTAGTTCAACTGATCGTCCTTAAAAAAATGTACCACTCCAGTTTGGCAAGCAGCTTTAAAAGTTTGCGCATTTAATAAGGATTCTAGCGTGGTATAACACTTACTTCATTATTTCTTAGATCGGCCATAAAAAAATTTTTTGTTAAACAAAGTCTGTTTTTAAAAATTTCTCTGGAATTACAAAAAACGATTCTAGTGTACCCAAAGCGTTCCTAATAACCACAGCGTGGTTTATATCGTGTATATATAGATTTAATATATAGTAAATAGTGTGTTTAGATTTAATAGTAATTATTAAATATATTAATATAAAATGTAATAAAATAAAATCATTATGTTTGTAACGAGATAATATATTTGGAAAAATTTAAGCAAGATATAAATTCAAAAATAGTAATAAATGTTTCATTTTAAATGTCTATTATTATTTTTATATTGTTTATAGGTTTGCAAGTAAAGTCGACAGCTATGTAAAATGGCTAAACGATACTAAGGCTGAAAATGAGAAAGAGATGGAGCTGATTCTTAACTCAATACAGGAAAGTGAGAAGGAGATGGAGAATCACCGAGATAACGTGGAGCGAATGTATACTGAATGTGGGACAGGTATAATGATTTTTAATACAGTCTCAAAATATGAAGAAAATTGATATTCGAAACACCTACAAAGATCTGTAACTTACCTATCCATGTCTATAATCTAATTTTTATTTTAAGTATTAGTATCTTAAGTCACACTTGTATTAAACTCTGTGAAAGATGTCAAAAATTACACCTTGAATCGATATTATCCTTCGGTTTCCCCTGAAACGAACATGAAACTAGATTTTCAATCCAATTCGACTTTTCCTTCAAGAAAAGAGCGTACCAATTCTTAAAAGGCCGGCTCCGCTCCCGCGAGCCTTCTGGCATTGAGTGTCCATGGGCGGCTGTATCACTTAACATCAGGTGAGCCTCCTGCCCGTTTGCCCCTATATTATGTTTGTTCTATAAAAAAAATAAGTTTGCTTGCTATGGACCTAACGTGCCAGTTTTTTTTATTTGATTTGATAGTGATTTTTATGACATACAATTCTTGGTATTTGTACTTTTTTTTATATAGTGTTAATATTTATAGGTAATGAGTCTGTGGTGACGGCTTGCCGTGATTTGAACGTGACTGCGCTGAAACTGGTGCAACAACTTAAGGACAACTTTGTCAGCTCTATGGAAGGCACGCAGGTTTATGTCAATGTAAGATCAGAATCTTTTTTATTGTACTAGTTGATCAACATACAAATCATACAAGTAAAAACAAGGAATTTGGCTGACTATATATCTAATCTAACTGAATTGCTTTTTTTGTATTTGTAATAAACAAGAGATTAATAAGTTAATGATTAAAATGTCTATCATGGATAACCATTTCAAACTTTTTCACCGTTTCGAGTACAAGGATAATATAATTTGAACAAAATACTATACGCCCTCTATACCGTTTCGTAGCCGTCACCGTCGCCGGTGTTATGCACAGAGAGTTGAAAATTGGCATCAAAAATATTTTTCCTATACTGTCTTCAAAAATATCCTTGCTTAGAGAACCATATCTTTGTATGACACTTGGGTTAAACGTGTATGATTTGTATGGTGTTGAAACAATCAAGTGCTCCAGGTTGTTCTTTTGCCTGACACAATCATGGTATGGTTATTGCATGAGCCAAGTGTGCAGACACTTAAACTCCTGTATGACGGTGAAGTGGAAATTAATTAAAGTCTCATAATTACTTTATAATTTATTATGAAAACAATAAATGTATTATATTTCAGGAGGAAACGACAAAGGCATTACGTATTTGCGACGAGAAAACGACGGAAGCGACGTTAGATTTAACAAATGTATTAGATGCGCATACGCAGTGTTGTCAACAGTCTGTCAACGCACTTACACAAGAGATGCAAGTAAGTTGGTCAAAACTTAATATAATCTATTTCATTTAACAATATCATTTCTTAAATGTTAAATTACTGTTTCCGTAATAATATATATGTATTACATTAATAATTATTTTTTTATAGTTATATAAAAATCATTAAAAACGTTTGATATTTGAAATTTATCTAGTGTCTTCATGGCTTCGTGGTCATGGTACATGGGATCATACCCGGAGTCACAGACTACTAATAATCTACTTGCGTTAACTTGTCATATTTAATAGAAAAGTTATGTATTTTACAGAGCTTGACGACGAACACTACCAAAACACTATCAACACTAGCAGCCAACAATAACAACATGTTGTCAACAACACAACAACAACAGAACCAGCAAGACGAAGCGCTTATGACGATACAACAGACAACACAACATTATACAGAATGTGTCACTCAACACGTATCGGGACTTCAACAACTCGAGAATAGATGTCTGCAGGAACAGTATGCTGTTTATTCACCAACTGGTTAGTTAATGTAATCAGCATTATTAATTTGAGCTTAAAAACAGTCGAATGTTGCCAGCTTTTGTTACTTTGTTATTCTGACATTTTGTGTCAATCTAATGAAGCATGGTGTCAATGGGACCTTAGGAACCGAGATCTTGGCCATTGGAGAGGGTGGTTAAGAATTTGTTGCCAGTTCTTCTCTCCTAATCTACGCCCTATATTTGGGCACTGGTAGTAAATTGAAATTGTGTATCTTATTTAAATATCGATTTATTATTGATAATGGTCATAAGTGTAAAAAAAAATATTATATTAACCTGTAGCGCAGTTTTTTTTTATAGAATAGGGGGCAAACGGGCTCACCTGATTTTAAGTGATACTGCCGCCCATGGACTCAATGCCAGAGGGCTCGTGAGTGCGTTGCCGGCAATTTTGATTAAAGTGAATTGAGCGCTATGCTTTATTATAAATTTCAGTTTGTCTAAAGGCTTCATTTCTAATGCACAATGTTCGGTGCTCATTTGTTTGGAAATTCCGAAACGAGGAAATTTACAAACGTTCGCTCTAAAAATTAAAAAAAAAATGGACAACGAAGGGTCAACCTTGATGTAAGATTAGCATATCTAGCTGTGATAATTGATTTGTGAAAATGCATATATATTTTTTTAATTTAATTATTCGGTTTCATGGTGAAACCATAGCATAATTTAGCAAATTCAAAATTAGCATTTTTGTATTTTCTATATTTTAATACTATAAATGTTTTAGGCAACACCCCGGCCCGTAAAGAGTACAGGTACCCACGTGACTTAGCAGTGACATCGCCCCACGAGAGAATCATTGCGAGGTACCGCGCTGCAAGACTTGAGGTCTCAGATGACACAGATATCGTCACGCTGGTATGTTATATTTTAATATGGACATGAATTATATTTCCAATTATAATATATACTATATAACTTTTTTTTATTTTATGTTGTTTTGGATTATTTTAAGTTGGACTTCAAAACGTCTTTTGTTGTCTTTAAAAAGATGAATCAGTTAATAGGTCAAGTTAAATTTTTTTAATTAATTGACGCATTTTCCACTTTTAAATTATCATATTAATTATATATCATATAAACTAATTATAGTTTTTCATCGATCATCATCATAATGTTGAATGCCATTTGATTGAAATATCCGAAAGAAAATTGAAACACTGAAAGGTTCTCATGTATTAATTTTTATGATTAAACCTTGCTTATAATAACAGACGTTAGTTAGACTTAACTAAAAATCCAATACATTTTTGGCATATAGTCACACCATATCATTCGGGTAAATAAAGGATAATCCTTACAGCAGTATTAATGAAACAAATAGACATTTTATGTTGAGATTTATAAAAAATAAAAAGTAATTAATCTTAATGTCAATTCCAGTTTTGTGTTTTTGTATTAACCTATGAATTAAGTATTTTAATTAATTTGGTATTCAGAGTGATTCGGAGTCAACGCAATCCGAAGACTCGGCTGTGGCGATACAAGCGCCATCTCCACCCTTTGTGCAGCCGCCTCCTATTGTTAAGTCCACTTCTGAGATTGACATTTTTGCTAGTCGGGTAAGATTTTTGTTCTAATTTTTTTTTATAGAAACCTAATCTGTTTATCAATCTCTTTTTCGTCTCTTTCTACCCTAATTGTGTTAACGCTGCGGTGAATGGACAATGAATGCTTTAGCTTAATGCTTTAGCTTAATGCTTTAGCTTAAAGCCAGTTCTTCTTACCCGCTCTACGCCCTTGACTTGCGAACTGGTTGTAAATGTAAATTTACAGTTAATTTAATTTGTTTTTCTTGACGTAAGTGTACATGTTTACCTATATGAATAAAGATATTTTGATTTGAAAAAAAAAATTCATATAAAATAATTTATTTTATTTTTATATTTCTTATAACTTTACAAGCATGATAACTAATTGAAAATAACTTTAAAATGTAAGTTGTAAAAATTATTTTAACGGAAACTTTACTTAAAATTTATTATCTATAACATAATCTAGCTTTAATTTATACTTAGGGGCCGTTGAAGTATTACGTAAGCACTGTAGGGGTGAAGAGGGAGGGGGGTTCTTTTATTATCTTAATTACCCACACATTGAAAACAAACAACGTTTAAAGATATTTTTTTCTTCCAGAAAACAACACAAGGAAAGGAAAACATGAATCGGTCTATGTCGTTTAAGAAACCATCAAAACTACCCTCACTCTCCGTAAAGAAAACAACACCACTCATTGATAAGAACTAATTGTCAATTATATTTAAAATCGGTGTTATTATTATTCAAAATTAGCATTCTTGTATTTCCTATATCTTAATGCTATAAATATTTTAGGCAACACCACGGCTGAATAGATTTCAGTAAAACTTTATAGTAGACAAATGGTTAGGCAGTAGATTATAATTAATATTATTTAGACATGTTAATACTTTTCAGAATTTTTCCTGTATGAAATCGTTCACTCCTTGTATACATACAAATTGTATGGAAAATGATCCGTTGTCAAATTTCAGTACCGTATTGACGCTTTAGAATACTTGAGAAAACTTTTGTAATATTCGTGCTATGGATAAGGTGTTTTAAAATATATTTATCAATTTATATCTGTATATCGTTTGAACTATTTTAATATTTAATGTATCAATGACGAACCATTATATGATTAAACTTACCCAAACTACGTGCCTTTATTTAAAAATTTCTTTCCTTAACTATTCAAAGTGAAAAAAATTATGAAATTAACCATTTTTTTTTATTGTACAACTATTATTACGATGTGAACTATTTGGTCGCAACAATTTTTTCGTGCAAATAAACACGAGTTGACTGTCATTCGATTTTAATAACTTCACTAAAACACAATTCATAAAAAATTATCGATTTTAAAAATGGTATTTAGTTATATATTACTATATTTAATACCTAGACTCGTATTTCTATTAAACCTATATGTCGCTTACGTCCTTTTGTGGTTCGTGTCCTGCATATTGTAGGAAATTTCGACGGTATATTGTTTGATAATTATATGATAAAATAATGACTTTTTTGATCCACCGAGGGTTAATTGCTTTAGATAACTTTATGTAGACTTAATTTAGGCAAAATGTTATTATTAAATAACGATATTTATCTTACATACCAATAAAATATGAACACTTTAGTTGGAGTTTTATTTATAAGAATCCATGTGATTTATTTAAGCGGCACTCCTAAAATTTTTCATGAAATAGACGCGAGTGATGTGTTTGCCCCATGGCCCAATGAATGCAGAACGTGTGACTCGTGTTTTTTTTAACATAACTCGATTAGATTGACAGGAGTATTTAATATATGTTTATATTAATCAATTCCCATCTCAAATTCGGAATATTGGAGTGTTTGACAAATTCAAAAAGGCAGTAAAGATACATGTTAGAATGAACATAGTTAACTAAAATTGTGACGTCTAATGGCAGCGTGTAATGTGTATCTCGCTCGTATATGTATATACATACATATTCATATTAAGTTTCTCGTGTAAATAAAATATTTCTGTTTTGTAATGAGAAATAAAGTTCTTTTAACATTAATATAGTAAAAGCGAGATTGTAATTGTGACTTATATATTTATGTCTCGCAAGGATGCTCAAACAAAACCCAAAAAATGCGCTACTGGAGGCTTAATAGAACAGGTGAGTCGTCTGTTATTCTAATGTAATGGCAAGCTTTTTGTATTAATATATAGAGTATATATTTGTGTATCAGTTCATTCTCTACTCGCATTTTAAGTTACTTGATTGTATATTAAGATGGGTAATAATTATGATTTGAGCTGTTCCAATATATTTTAAGGACTTTCGTTAAAAGTTCTGGACATACATATTTTTGTTTGGTCATGGCTGGAAACAAAGTATATGTGCCTCACTCTTCAATTTCAACGCTAATGGTGTATGCCTTTTAATACCTCTGAGAACAGCTTTTTGTCTGACTTCCTTCCGGTGGTATCGGGGTATTACTAATAATAATTAAGTCAGAATATAAATTAGTATTAAATTGTTATCATATAAATTAGTATATAAAGTTTTATGACTCACGAAGTGTAACAAATACTACGAAAGATTAAAAATTTTAATGGAAAGTTTAGAGTTATTAGAAAGTATTCAAAAGCTAGTTTTCAAGATATTTAAATGAATTTAATTGTTTACATAATCTGTAGACATTATATTGAATTTATACTATTTATATAATCTAAATACTATTAAAGAAACTGTTGGGCGCTGCGTAGATACTTCATAGTATGAAAACCTTATAAACAACAAAACGGTAAGAAATTTGTTATTTTACCATTAACTTGATTTTCCAATGCATTGTTCAACTGCAAATTTGAAACAAACGTCGTTAGTTCGATTAAAATTATATTAATTGTTATATTCCTATTTACAGATATGTTTAAACATATATCACAATAAAATGTGTTTTTAATATACAATATTATTTATGTATATATAATATATAGCCCTCGCAAGACCTACATATATGCAATATAAGAAAAAAGTTTGACCTAGAATTATAGTTTACGACAATATCATCGACACTTGTACATCGTACATAAAAACCATGGGAAGGCTTGATCGTAATCTAGATAGTAATCAATGGCTATATTCATTCATTACAAATTCGTAAGTAATATAGTGAGCGGCGAGATGCCCATAAACGCTAACTAACATAGAAGCGAATAAAACAGATATTGCAATCACATTTTGGTTGAGAAATTTCTAATGAAGTGTAAAATAAGTAAAAGGAATGAGTAATCGATTAATATTTTTTGAAAAGTCTAAGGATCATAATATATAAAATAAGGAATGTGTCGATATACTTCTTATGTCATATTCTGTGAGTTAGATGAATCTGTCTCTTTTAGATATTTTCGATATTCTCTTACATTTTAAGAGTAGATTTAAAAAATCAGTGCTTGCTGTCTTTAAAATGTTTTTTTATACAATAACCTTAAGATTATATATCTCTAGAGAGTTAATTTTAAACAAATTCTGGTATTTAAGCTACAAAATGTCTTAGCAGTTCTGTGCGCGCATATCTTAATCTTTGTCATGCGCAGACGCTGGCACCTTTCTTTCTTTCACTAGTGCTATCGGACGCGACGCGGCGGCTGCACGCCATGCCAATATCCTGACGCGAGTGACCATGACAGGGATCACTGTGTTTTTCCTGTTGGCGCTGCCTTTCACCACCGCCCAGGATGACTCCTTTGCTAGCTCCTTTTTATCAGGTACGTCCTTACAACAAAAAACTTCTCACCTATTGCTGGTCAACATAAACTTGGTGGGCAGTTAAATATTGTTACCCGATACAAGTTAAAATTGTTTGAATGGGTTAAATAAGTAGGTCAAGTAATTGACCCAGTAAAACAAGGTCAGATGCGTACGGAATGAATAAATTCCGAACTAATTTGGCGAGTGTGTACCGTTAGCACCTGTGGCTAGTAACGGGGTAACTCTCTAGAAGCGCTCCACGTATTGGCGGTATTGTTTCTCTCAATAATTTCGACTTACGAGTAACGGATGGTCACGGTGGTAATTGTAGAATAAATAAATGAACTCAAAATACGCCGATTTTATATATAAAATATGATATTTTTGACAGAATCATAAATTACAATTACAACTTTGTGATTGACTTAATTTCTTTATAAAAACTTAATATTAATAACTACATGAATGCTTTGGTCTTGATATAAAAAACCTTACAAAACAATATTTTGTTCCGATAATTCTATAAGTTTAAAGATATAAACTTTTGATTATGTACAGTTCAGAAATATATGTATCTGTAATAAGTATAATGTGCTTCTGAAATGTACAACTATTAAAAATACATACTATTTAGGGTCTAATCAAAACTAAAACGTTGTTATAATTCATCTAAATGTTGTTAATTAATATAAGATTAGCTAGCTAGATATTCCAACCTGGGAACAAAATGTAAAATTTTACTATGAAAGGAAATAAAAACTTATTTTTCAAATATATTTTCATATATTCGGATTAGACAGTATCTGACAGACACGGGTCGCTGTAACGGTGCGCGGGCGCCGTTAAACTTGATTTGCTATTTATGTGATAATTTATTCCACTTGCTATCATTGTGTGATGATGACGGGAAATTACTGTATTTTCATTTAGTATCTATTAGCAGCATACAGGTTTTTCTAGATTGAAAGATTTATGATGACGTTAACGAGTTATTTACTCAATTTTTTAATGTATTTACGATTATTTAAAATCATAATTTAGTACTGAATTATGTGGGAATTAGAGTTTGCAGGAGTTCTAAGCCTGCAAAGACATCAACGCGCGTGGCTCTTCTTTATGAGAAACTAAATATATTCTTGTCTTCCAAACTTATTTTCTTATTCTTACAGTAACTTAGTGCAATATAATACTAAATCTATGTATTTAAATGAAAAATATAAAAGAAATACAATGTGATTTAACTAAACATTCGGGATTTTATTTTCGGTGATTTTAATTAAGAAACGTTATGAATTTAGCGTTTATTAAATACAAATTTATTTCACTATTATTTTAATGTTATAATTTTCCATAATACACGCTATTGATTTACAAATAAGTTTTACAAGTAGTCAAAGTAACCACTCAATTAGATTACCGGTAATTATAGCAAACACGCGATATACAAGCAAAATGATATTCAGAATTGGGAATTAAAAGGACCATGTGGCTTTTGTCTATTGCTTGAAGACTTGTCAAAGCAACAGAATTTAGATACGGGAGTCTTTTGTTTCATTTCACTAAACGTAATTTTTATTTAAAATATGCAACAGTCATACTACAAATTTAGAAATCTATTAAAACGAGGCTGGGCCATTGATAATGCCGCCTTTTAACGTTAAGAAAAACGGTTTTACTTATGTTTTTTAGTATTTTGATGCTACATTTACGAAAAAAAGAAATTCGTGTAAAATATTTGTGTAAGACTAATACTAAAAATCGCAGATATATAATGTTTCCATATATCTCCAATACAGCTCCGAATCATTAATGCGCATGTAAATAATTACTATACAAACTGTAACTCTTTTTAAAATATTTAAAGTGAAGCCGGTATAATTGGTATGATACATGTCAAGTGGCAAGGACTCGAGGGAAAGGGGTATGGAGAAAGTGCAGTGACGTCATCCCCTCAGCGCTCGCTAGCCGGTTGGGGTGACGCAACTTTTCGAAGGCCTCAAAAATATCTTATAATTACTGCTGCGATGGCTTTTATTTCATTGAGGCAGCGATCATAATTATCCAACCTGCGCGATTAAGCATTTAAATTCTACACTTAATTAAATCATTTTGCTTAAGGATGACCAGCGCAATAAACTGCTAATTAGACAGGAAGGCTTCTTGCTAAGACGATTTATTGAAATTATGAAATTTAATAACAACTATATTTGAATGTCTTTTAGGTGAATTGTATATGTACTATATTTTATGTACTTATTCGCAAAGTACATATCGAATTCTCAATCCTATATTTTTCGTACATATGTTTAATTATTGTATTAGTTTGTCTTCTACGAATGGTCGTACTAGTTACACAAGACGTTTGAAGTTAATTATGATTATAAAGTTAAAAATGTATTGTTTATTCATTGATTTATTATGTACAGCTTAGTATATAAGTCTAATGTTATTAATTATGTTTTAATTAAGTATCACAATACAATATTGCTCGCAATGATTTGAACGCTGCGCTGTAGTCAATGCTTTCTCGCGAGGTGAATGTACTCAATACTAATTGCTAGGAGTCTCACTTCATATTGCATGATACTTGTATCTAAACTGATATTATATAATTTATCTCATATTTTGATCCTTTCATAACAAATATTATTTAAGTAATTGCATTTTATAAAGGTACGCGTCCTAAGCTCGCTTAACTCGGAACTAGAGGCATTTAATTTAATTTGTAGATTATGAAACTCTAATCTCACAGTTTCTATATATTTTTTTGTTACTTTTTACATCTATAAATCAAAGAAATGTAGGGTTTAGTAATTAGCACATAGTACTAAACTGGTCCGGTAGAAAGTGCCCGACGCATAGTGTTCTAGACACAAGTCGTCTAATCACGTTCTTATGAAAGTTATATTATTACAGTGGGCCAACCCGACTGTGCTCGGGTATTGACGCATTTTAACTAATTCGTGGGGCACGTAGAGAACACCTAGAGACTTAAGCTTTTCGTTTTTATATATTTAATTTTTTATACCATTACTATCGAGTCCCGTTACAATCAGCAACACACATTCTTGCGTATCTCTTTTCTCTAACATTGAATCGTATAACTTTGATAACATTATCAATATATAGCGACAGACTTAAAATTTCATTAAAAGTTAATGAAGTTTTTAAACTTTCATACCAAACTACAAAGTTAAAGTTATTCAAACTTTAATAGCGGCAATTGTCTTTGACTGTAAGAAATAAAAATAACCACAGTACATACTACCGCACATAAGACACGCTTGGTGTAATGCTGACTATTTTAGAGACGTAGGTAATGTCCAAGACGTCAATTGTCACTTTGGTACTTTCATTTTCGGCACACGATTTCTCCCTGAGCACGTTAGGTCATTGAGTAACGACTAACGGCACGTTTGTTTACCCACGAGCTAGTCACGCTTCAACGTAGGATTATTCTTTATGACTCACTGTAATTATCCCACTTTAACATAATATTAACGCTCTCACGTTGGTGACTTCCTTTTTTCAGTTTTTCATAACAGATTTTTTACATTGTTCATAATTTCGATATCATGTCAGCAAACTGATTGATTTCGTTATCATATTATTAAGCATGAAAGCGTTTCAGGTCTAAATCTGTAAAATTTGCGTTTAAAACACTAAATTTTCTGACACAATATTTTTTTACGTCAATCCGAACTTTCAAATGTCACGAACCAAATGTTGTGCACGGTAAAGGCTTATAAATTTAAATGTGAAAATAGAGTCAGACTTCCGTTGTCTACGCAAAAACGATTGTAATAATTCGTCTAGGAGATGTAACAAAAAAAAGTACTCAAATAAACAGATATATTCTAATATTAAAAATCCTGAAAAATCAGAAAGCGTAACTGACTCACGTTCGCATTTACGCTATGTTTAAAATGTATCAAAGGTCCTTCCTAAACTTGAAACATAAATTAAAATTATGACAGAGGCCGAATTCCTTTGAACTGATGGTGATATAACGGTAATGGGAATGCGGTGTGTCCAGTTTTGGGTTAGGATTACAGTTAAGGTCGTTCCAATACCATATTACTATCATCATTCTGAAATTGACCACGTTAACTCGAGTCCATTATACAGTAATTAATGCGGCTTCGTTAAATGGAGTTAATTAAAATCATCAAATTACAGTAGAAAGCATACAATTATAAAAGATTTCATTTCATTTGAACTATTTGATTTACATACCACATTAAAAGCTTTTTGTAATTTTATTAGTTTTATTGTTTTTGGAACCTGATTCACCAATTCTTCAATTCAATTCTTTACGTTAATTTTTATTTTACATCTTAGTTTGATAATTATTTACGATTTCATTGTTACTTGTAACTCCTTTTTGATACTCTTAGTATTTATGTAAATATGTTGTCGCCCGTTGCATAAATAATACTACCTTACCTGAATCTGTATATACTCTTAATGTAACAAACTGATAATAATAAAATGTGTTCATAAAGGCTTTTGAATCAAGCGAAGTAATTTACTTAGAATGATATTAATAACTTTTCTTTGTTTCTTATCTTTTAAAGACACGTTCTTTTTGATTCATTTTATTAGCAATTTTTAGTCTCCATCGAAGAAGAGTTCGAGTGTAAATCCGTTTTTTGTATTCACAGCGTAATTCTCAAAATAACTTTCTTAAACAAATTGTAACCAATACCATAATAAGTAATGTTGTAATAGTGAATGAGAAAGCTATCAAACTTGAATAATGTTTGATTACCTGAGTGGCTGAAAAGTGGCGGACGCCGGCCGGTACGTGTGTAGCATAAGTGATTTGTAACCGGTTTAAACCAGTATAAAAACCGTGTACGCGTTTCAAATACAGCTATATATTTAGTTAATGTAATTACTGGGTTATACATGTATATAAGTAATAATATACCTTAAAATGTGATTATTAAAATCGGATTTTTTACGATACACTTCCCAGCCATTAACGACATCTTTATCACTCACTGTATATGGCAAATTGGTCTCTCTTAGGTCGTAGGTACGTTTCTCAGAGAAGGAAATTGTTATTTAAACATTATTAATGAAAGTCCACACGTTGTTTAATCAAGTTTCATGCAATTTATCCTGAAACCTTATGCGCTGCAATCCCAATAAAAGAATATAAAGGATTTCTTTAAAATCTTTATATTATTTAATAATTTCTGAAATTCAATTAATTAATTAAGCGATTCAGAGAGAAATCTTTTCCATATCTTGTATATTTATTTCCAGGTCTTTTGGATACGTTAGACACTCAAGTGGATGCCAAGAATTGTCCGGGTGTATGTATGCACGCGCTCACCTCACTAATCTGCTCTAACGTTCTTGATGAAGTCGAATGCCCCAAGCCATCTATGAAATGCTGTGTTGATGAACCACTCGGTAAGTGTATAAGATCGAAAAATTCTACCCTATATTCTCTCTCTTCTCTCGTCAAACTTAATTATTATAATAAAGATTTCCCAACGGACGTAAAAAAAGTTTGTATGTAAGTGATTAATACATCATGTTTTATACTAAAATAATTGTTATAAACTATAAATATTATGTGATTAAAAAAGGGACAGTTATAAATGATAAGTTCAAAAAGCGAACACATTTTTTAACTAGATGGTAACATCGGCGCGTATAATTAAGGTAACTTTAAATCTACACTGACTAAACTTTAGTAAGACACGATTTTGTCTTGTTAGCACGGTGTAAAATAAATAAATTGTCTACAACCCAAAGCCAAGCGAGATTGATGGTATATAATAAGTATATTTCAAATTTCTTTGAAACTCAATTGAACATTAATGATTAACCTTTGCGTTTAAATACAAAAATACCGCGTAAGAATGGTTGTAACCTAACTCTTCAGAAACGGGTCAACGGACTATTTGTTTGATTCCCTAAGAGGTACTCGTTTACACGCTTTAATTATTTCATTTTGGACAACGTTTGTTTTTTTTATATTAAAACATACTTAATTACCAACATTTTATCATCAAGTCATCAGAATCTTCAACGCTCAGAGGACGAAAGCTTATCCTGACACACTTAGAAGTTATATGTTATTTAAATAGAATATATAATATAATGTACATATGATTTATTATTTAAAATGAAGAAAAATACTTCTTTTTTTACACATTTACAAATTTTCAGGTAACGAAACAATGGCTACAACGCGTCGTCCATTCACAACACGTTACACGACAACTGAAAGCTATGATGACGAAGACACAACGACTCGGCCGACAGACAAATACAAAGACAGTGGTAATTATTAGGTACACCCTATTTAGTATTAGGATAAAGTACAAGATTAGAGTGCAAATTGTAAATAAAATTTGGATGAATAAGAAATAACTCCTATACTTCTGTAGCCAAACCCAAATCTACGATTACCATTAATCTAACGATGCTATCAACCCCTAAATTGTACCTACAAAGTTATTTCCGAGATAGATAGACTACACTAGCCGAGAATCTAAAATCGAATCGAAAAAGAGCTTAGATTGGAGGAATCGCACAACATCCTTGGTCATTATATAATAAATACTTCGATTCTTTTAAAACTTTTGCCAAGTCCAAAACTTTAAAAATCTTAAAAGAGTCTGAAAATCTCGATATTCTTACTTTTTTTGCAAAGGGTGCAAAATCGTAAAAAGGAAATAGATATAAGGAAAAATACATTAATTTCGAAACATATAGGAACATACAAGCAAGAATAGTTTTACTAGTCTTCCGGTTTCAGTCTTTTCTCGACCGCTGGCGTATATCTTAATCAGGTTAGGTAGCCTTTTTAAATCTTGTATTTTTTCAGGCAACATCGCTTGTCCCGGTGTTTGTGTAGAGTCACGTTTGACACAATATTGTGAGGCATATCTCACTTCAAGTGAACTTTGTGTGACTGGGCGCCTTTGCTGTGTCTCTAAAGATGGATATGGCGACAGACGTCCTCCAGACCTAGTTGTGCCTAACGAAAAGAAGCATTCTACGAAACGGCCTACAACTGCGGTGAGATTTGTTCAATTTTAATATTTTCTAAAGTATAAAGTATCTGGTGGTGCATCTGCTTTTATTCAAAATAGCCTATTGTAATTGCAAATAGAACTTTATAGTACGTTAGAGGTGCTGAAAGCCTCATTAATAATTATGATTCCAGCTTACAACCACACCACCGCCAAGGAAACCTGGTCACAAATGTCGAGGTGATTGCATAAGTGGGCTTTTTGCGTTACTCTGTGACCATGTGGATGAAGATGCCGTTTGTCCCTCGGAAGGTACATGCTGCATCACGGACAGCAGTGATGCCTCTACCAGACGCCCATATTCCACTACCACGCCTAGGCCAACTACTCCGGTAAGCATTTGTATTTATTTTTTCTAAAATTTTAATGGGTGGATCTATTTTATTTTAGTCTCTTATTTGTGTAACGTAAGTTAGTAGCAGTTCGACAATTTTATTTAAAACATATTATATCTCTCTGATAATTTTGTATGTATATTGTAAAAATGTTAGTTTTATAAAAAAGAACAAGTTTTTGAATTTACAGATTCCTTTTAATTAACTGTAACAATCAAAGTTTATCTAATGATCACTCCTTTACAATTTATAGGCGCCGTTACCCCGTTGTCCAGGCTACTGTCTGCTAAACATCATGGCAGCTTTCTGTGAGCGACCAGCTGTCTTACTCTCTCATACTAGCTGCAAGCTTAGCGGATCCATCTGTTGTGATAACACTAGGTATTTAACACAAAAATATATACATAAGTACTTTACATTTTTTCGCATCAAGTTAGATAGAGATTTATTATAAGATTGACAAATGGAGTCGATTGAAAGTAATTATATTCAATCCACTCAAATATGGTTCCAGATTGCCTCCCCGGACTACTCCTCGTCCAACCACGACTACAACAACTACAACTCCAGCGCCAGTGGACCCGCGACCAGATTGTCCAGGGTCTTGCATCGTGTCACTGCTTTCTTTTACATGCTTCCGTAAGTATTTCAAAATAGTCGTTTTAACACATAAATTACTTGCACCAATAAAACAAACATTATGTCTGTTAAATTAAATTTTTACATATGTGATGTCTAAATTGTTTCTTTTACATATATTGTGATGTTAGTGTTTTTTTAATGTAAGCAAACGTATTAATATTCGTTAAATATAGATTGTTTAAACCTCCAATTTATGAATTAAAAATTTACGAATTCATGATTTTTCTATCTGTAGGAAACGCAGAAATGACAGATGTGTTCAAATGCAAAAAGGCGGGAACGCAATGTTGCGCGCCCAAATCTAAAGTGTTAGAGGCAATGGGAGTTAGTCGTAACGACACGTATCCATTAGCTGTCACTCATCCACCGCATACGTACGTTACTCCGTATACGTACACGCCTGCACAAACGTATACGCCTCAGCATACTACGCCTATGCGTAAGTATATTAATATATTTTTTCAATATGTATTTAAACTTTACCAATATTTTAGTATTCAAGTACATATCAGAAATACTTTATAAAATCGTATGAAAATGTTAAATCGACTCAATTAGGGGTAGGTACGAAAATAGATATAATAATATATGTTAGTAGCTACTAATTGTGAATCCCATACTTTGTCATAAAATAAATAATATAAAGAGATATGAGCGATGGTCTTATCAAAGATTCATACAAATGTGAAACAAACATTATTTTATTTTCAGCATACGAGCCAAATTACCCAACATCGTTGAGGACTCCTGAGAAATATAACAAATATGTCTGCGGTGTGAAGGGTAAGTTGCACGGAAGCAATTATGTGTACTTCAAAAGAAAATCTTTCACCACTTTTTTATAGGGTATAGAGAAACACGGACATACAGAAATTATGTTATTATATTTATTTTATATAAAAAACATGTTTTTATATTTAGGAACATCGTCACGGGCGGGACGTGTGATGGGAGGTGAGGATGGGGAGAGAGGAGAATGGTGTTGGCAAACAGCACTCATTAATTCTCTTAATCAATATATCTGTGGAGCAGCGTTGGTCGGCACCCAGTGGGTGCTCACTGCTGCACATTGTGTAACCAAGTTAGTATATAAAAAATCAAATATATTTGAGGGATACTTTGGAATATATTTTCCACTGTTAATAGACATAAACGACTGTCTTCCTTTTAATTTTCATATAATCACCATATTTGAAAGATTTGAGATTGTTTAACCTAAATATCTCCCGTCAAAGTTTTGCAGAACTATGTTACAGTAGTAGTTTTTTTTAATAATTTCACTAAGGTGGTTTATTTATCTGTATCTTTGTTTCAAAATTATTTTATTTTATTTTTATATTTTAGTATCGTTCGTTCCGGTGACGCAATGTACGTGCGGGTGGGAGATCATGACCTCACGAGAAAATACGGGTCCCCAGGTGCTCAGACCCTAAGAGTGGCTACAACTTACATCCACCATAATCACAATAGCCAGACCCTTGATAACGATATCGCATTGTTAAAGCTCCATGGAAAAGCAGAGCTCAAAGAAGGTTAGTTATGTTTAAGATAAAAATATTCTTTATAAGATATTTTACTATAATATATCGATGAGTCAAAAGACCTAAAATCTTAATTATATAATATTATTTTGAAAGACTTCCATGAGAAAAAGAAGAGATAAAAAGAACTTAAAGCAAAAGTCTAGAATTTTAACGATCAAATAATAATCATGTGCTTTTCAGGAGTATGTCTGGTGTGTCTGCCAGCCCGAGGAGTGAGTCATGCTGCAGGAAAACGATGTACGGTCACTGGATACGGATATATGGGTGAAAGTGAGTATTGTTGTATTAATAATTAATAATTGAATTTGCTTTTAGAAGAGACTTTACCCCTTGAAATATATTGTCCTAATTGGACCAAAATTAAATTTAAACATTTGGATGAAAATACGAATTTGTTACACATTCGAGTTTGTTGGATTTCATTAAGCGTAGTATATTATCTGATCTAGTAAACTGGGATTGAACCGTAATATGGTGTACGCTATCCAAATTCAAACACTACACATATTAGCAATCTTCCACAGAACAAGCACTGAAAGCACAAGTTTTATATATACATTTTATTATTATTATTAAATACCGCCTTCGTATTCCTCTAGAAAATTCCATAAATTCGTGGGATAAAAAAGACAACTGCCTTGGCTGGCCATTTTTATATAGCAGTTTTAATAACATAAATGGCGCCAAAGCCCCGCGTGTAATTTTTTTTAAATTTATTTATTAGTCGGATACAAAGTCTATTGGCACCGCGCGTGTATAGAAGCGGGTGCTGCCATGTATAATGTAATGAAAACAATTTTAAAAAATTAACACGCCATGGAGAGTGTGCCTTGTATTATGTATTCCACTAACAGAAAATCATACCTCACCTTGCATATCAATAACTTCCTCGTTCTCTAATTAGTCATCAAGAATACTTTAATTGTAGTTGAATTTGATTGATTTTCTTCCAGGTGGTCCAATACCATTACGTGTGCGTGAGGCAGAGTTGCCCATAGTAAGTGATGCAGAGTGTATCCGAAAAGTTAACGCGGTCACTGAAAAGATCTTCATACTACCTGCTAGTTCATTCTGCGCAGGCGGCGAAGAGGGCAACGACGCTTGTCAGGTGAGATTTATAATTTTAATGCATAAAACCCATGTCTAAATAATTTCACTATTGATTTATGAGTTTTATACTGTAGAATTTTTCTAGTGGAAATATGTTCTTCAGAATCCAAACGATTTCGTTTTACTTCACAGGGCGATGGCGGTGGCCCTCTAGTATGTCAAGATGATGGATTCTACGAGTTGGTGGGACTTGTCTCGTGGGGATTCGGATGTGGTCGTAAAGACGTACCAGGAGTTTACGTTAAGGTCTCCTCGTTTATCGGCTGGATCAATCAGATTATCTCTGTCAATAACCTTTAGTAGAACTATATTCCCCATTGATCGCTCGGAGGTTCAATAATGAACCAAATACGGAAGTAGTTTCAAGATTTGTCGAACTTCTTGTTATCAAAAAAATACTGTTTGTCACTTGTTTTAGTGACACAGACACACGGCGATTCGAAATTCGAACACATGACGCCAGTTTTTGGTATTCTTTTTTCGAAATCTAATTCCAATACCAGTTGACTTCTTTTACGTCTCTGGCATCTTGAAATGTTAAACTTAGATTATATTGGGGAATTCTTAAGATCTACCATGCCGTTACAGGCTGTCTCATTACCAAACATAAATCAAACAAATAAATCTAAAGAAATATTATCAACATCGAATACGGTGCTATATTTATTGAGAGCAAAAATCTTAAAATTTACAATTGTTTAAGTATTTTGTAAGTATCTCAACGCATTTATTATTCCTCTATTTAAGAGTGTAAATACTATTCCTAATTATAGAATTATTTATTTATTTTAGAATAATTTTCTCTGGGGTACTCTTTTAAGGCTGCAAGAAATATCTATTAGGTACCCGTCATTAGATCTAAGTAATTAGTTCTCCCACCATAAGTATTTATTATTTAGACCTCAATTTTATTTATATTTAATACAAAATGTAATAACGCACAATTGAAATAGCCATTTTGTAGTAACACCATATCTCTTTATTTATTTGTCTTGGATGGCTTTTCAATTTGAAATACATTTTTGTATAGTTTAACTAACTCAAGCAAAGCGAACCGCATTATAAATCATAGATAATAAACCACAAATTAAAATTGATCATACCAAACTTTTTTTTAAATTCATGAATGAAAGGTCATCCAAGTTTTTTTAGGATGTGTAAATAGATTATTGTTATTCAGGCTTAGTGTGAACCTAAGTGGATATAGTCTATATCACATTGTAAAATGTATTTTAGTCTGTTTTCTTAATAAAACAATAATAATGACGTGCATTTTAATTATTTAAGTACTTTTTGTAAATATACAGATAATATACCATTTTTTATTCTTGTATGAGTAAATAAAACGTAAAGTCATAAAAAAGAAATTTATTTGAACAACAAACTTATCAGGTAATTATTTACACATTAAAACGAAAATTAATCATAGTTATTGCTGGCTGGTTTAACCTTTAAAAATATGATATTCGATCACATATAAATCAGTTTAGGATATGTAAAATGTTCAGAATTGTGCCGGATGAACTCATACCTCAAAAACTATGGATGAAACTTAGATTTAATTAATCCGGTTAAAATTAGACAGGACTGTTACGTGTATACTGTATGTATTTGTAGTGAGTTATACCATCGTTACAAATGTACGATTGTAGGTTTAATAATTAAACAAACAAAAACCTTGCTTATATTTTAAAAAAAACATTGGAACTTATAACAACTATTAGCCTTAGCAGCTGTTCAATAGTGTAGTTTTTTAACGGTTGAGTATTGACTGTAAGTGAGGTATTAAGATTTAAGATCCTATGCAAAATGTAAGGTATTAGGTATTCAATTTAAGATTAAGGACTGTTAGAACAACTTTTTTTTCTTGCGCAAGAAACTTTTTTACGTCTTCTAGTTCACAAACATTTAGCTGCTTTTAGCGCTGTATCTTGCAATAATTATTCATTTTGGTTAAAATAGCTTAGCAATAATGTTTAAAGTGATTTTTGACTGTTTATATCACTTTCTTAAAGGCATTTTGTACTATTATAATAAGAGATGGACGTATATTATGGGGAAAATATTGACATAAATCAATACATTCTACTTTCAGCCTTATATACATTTTTAATGATCCAAAGACTATTAAGGCACGAAAAATGGAAATGGTGCTAATTCTAATAAAAAAAAGTCTAGACAAGTCACCATTAGAATAATAACTGATTCTTAGTTAAAAGAAGGATCTAACTGAAATGTATTTACTAATTGGCATACACCAAGATTTTTATTTTTAGTTAGTTTGTTTAGATATAAATAATTTTGCAGGTAATCCGACATGGATTATACTAATATACTCAGCATTTATGTTTGTGTGTGTTAAGAGTCAAAAACATAATAAAATATAAACAATACTTTTCATACATTGTTGGCCATGGTTTGGCCCCTGAATGACAAGAATGAATCTATTGGGAAATGAATTCTTTGCTTTAATTAATTTACAAAACCTACCTGATCTTTTAAAAATATATAATTTATAAATCCCCGTAAAGTAAGTTGTGGAAAATGCCTTCATTGTTTTAAAAAAAATTAAAAATATTATAGTGGTTATGTCACTCCTCATTCATTGCGTCTTTCATATAATCATCTAATTGTTTGTCTAGTGCCCATTGGGAATTTGCCATGTAATGCTCAAGTTGTGTGTCCAATTCTTCTTTAGTTGGTACTTTCTTGGCAGTTGTGGCTCCTGAAGAATACATTTTAATTAAGGAATTTGAATGGTATTATGTAAGCATAATATGATCATGCATTCATAATGTATATAATATTTATTAACACTTCATTACATTACAAAAATTGAACATAGTTAAAAAGGAGAGCAACTGGCTGCCTTATCGCTTTCAAGCGTTCTCTTCCAACCGCTCCACTCAAATATATTAGTTTAATTTATTTAAAAATTATTTCCACACTGTAATTTTTTTTATTGGATGCTACACAATAAAATAAAATTTATTAAGTTACCTCAAAAGTTGATATTTAATTTGACTGTATTTATGTAATAATGTTTGAATTGGAAAAAAGTATATCTATCTATCTTTCTATTAGTTTTCTCAACATATGTTATTTTTTAAATTGAATAAGATTTTATTTGGTATTGTTTTTTTAATTAAAAATTGCTTTTTGTAGTATTTCTTACCTCTTCCTCTACCCCTTCCTCTCCCCCGTGTTTGCCCTCTTGCCCTACCACCTCTAGCCCCTCGCGCCCTTGTTTGTTGAGGTGATGCACTCACTCTAAGTCGACCCACTTGTTGAGGACCACCTCTACCCCTGTATTTAAAATTGTATGAGTATTATCAATGTATTCAAATCAACCATTAACTAAGTAGTGGGTACTTTGATTTGATTGGGTTGGCAGAGCATAACTGCTTACTAATTTTGTTCCATAATTTGTGGGTGTTATAGGGAAGGTCTAAGGAATTATTTTCAATGATTTTAGTGACAAAGTTGTATACATAAAGATACAGTTATCTTACACAAATCATGAATTTATTTATATTTCTCAATGAGTCAATATAAATAAAATAAAATGTATATACCTCCCACCTCCACGAACAAGTCTCATATGTGCATTTCGTAATCTAATTCCACTACCACGCCACATACCAAAAGAATTGTTGAATGGTGATGCCCATCTGAAATTAAATCTCTTTAAGAATAAAATTTAATCTTTTATATCAAATTTGTTAATAAGAATAAGAAGAATTTTATTAAATTATCTTATCTTTGACAAGTAAAACTAGGGAATTCTTCAAATCTTAGTTCAAATATACATAATAATAACTATGTTCTACACCATGTTATTTTGGAAATTTGCAGTACCTTCATGTTTTACAGTTAACACAATAAAATGTATTAGCCAAAGCCTATATATATTTTATTTTTATTATATTTTTAATGTGATATCGTTATTCTAGACAAAGTTAACCAAAACAATATTCAGTTACAATGGATCATAAAAATTTTAAAAGCTAAAGCAGTTTTGAAATATACCTTAGATTATTATGAGCATAGGTCCATGCAAGCCTTGTTTTTACTCCTTGATTTATATTGCCTGTGCTATTTACTCTCCGGAGACCTGGTAAGCTACTTGCACCTCTATATCTACGAAGACCTAGCCGCTGCTTCACCCTTTGCTGTGAAGTATGAACCAATAAGGTAAACAATAAAACAGTAATTTTCAAAAAATTCTATAATCGCCTTAATAACTAGTACATATTTCCTAAATTACCCGACTACTTTGCTGCAAGTGATAAGCTATTTGTTGGGGTAACTTCTGGCTTCTCAGGTTATAGCTAATATTAGGCACCTGGTGTGAAACCAGGCGTTTTCTGGGCTTCATGACACGTGTAGGTATAGTCTCTGCCAGTAATGTAAACCGGGTATTGAGGGTTACGCTCGTAGCGTTTATACCAAACACTTTTTCAATCATCTTCGATAACAAAACGTGACTATTTTACTAGTTCTGAATTACTATATATATTAAAGTACAATATTCGGCATGGAGTAACGATCCAAACTAATTATTTTTTTTATAATATGGAAATTAAAGAAAAATAAACCAATAAAGCTTTTAAACAAATCGCAAAATTTAATCGCCGCCACCGCACTGTCATTGTAAATACTAGAGCATTTTTAAGTTGACAATTGACAGTAAATACTTCTAATTTCCGTGACAGAATCTTAAATTCCTTGACAATTAGCCAATTGGCAGAAAATAATGTAGACTCGAAAATTAAGCAGTTAAGATTACTAGGAATACACACACCAAGTTAATACTTTTTATTCAAGACCCTGAAAACCCTAGCAATTTTACTCATTTAAAGATTGATACTGGTGAGTCGTTACAAGCCATAAATTTAAATCTCAAATTTGAAATGCAAATCTCCAATTCATAAAATTATTATGAAACTGCTAGTGTGTAGTCGCGTCAACCAATTATTTATTATACGAATGCTACCATTTATGCAGTTATATATATTTTATTGTCAAGGAATCGGAATCTCTTTAATTATTTATCTATGGTGTAACGTAATAACGTTGTCAATGCCAAAGGTCTAAACATTAGTTTGGCACAAATTAACTTCAGACTATGTTTTATTGTCAAAACTGAATTTTTAAATTATGACTTATTTTACAAATATATTAAAATGTCATTTGCCGGGATAATGCTATTATTTAAATTATAATATTAGCTAATAATATAAATTCGCGACTGTATAATGTGTTTTTTGGAATTTTGGTGTAAGTTTCGACGAAGGTTATGCAGCGATTCACATTGTTACAAAGTTAGAAACTAGTTGAGGTTAGTGAAACACGCAAGATGTTGACCTGCCTTATAAACAGCAGTGGTTGCGATGAACGCTTCATTTCGATCCAACCGACGATGTCGGAGGTTGCTAACGGATCTCCAATAGAACTAGACCAACTTGACGAGATGGACGCATGTTACGAAACATTCGACAAAGATGGGTTCGACTTTTCGTTTTCATGACTAAAAACTTTTGCTAAATGAATTGAAACTAGTTTTATTAATTGATTTTTACGTACACGCTATATTCTTTGAAATATCTGTTTTTAAGTTTTGTAAATATTGTAGGGAAACATTAAACTTCTTTGCATAATCTTAACTTGAAATTTCTGTCTTATATTTAGCTGAGCTGTGTGTAGAATAGACCTAACTTTTAAGAATAAGTGTTACATAGTAACACTTATTCTTTACATAGTAACACTTATAGTTTAATAAAATAATTAAAAAAACTTCTTTACTGTCAATTTTGTAATTAATCTGAATTTTGATAGGGATGGGAAGTTGAATCTTGATGAGTTCCGCCTGATATGTAAGGCTCTCTTCCGTAATGACAAAGGCCACATCTATCCATTAAGTGAAGAGAGAGCTAGGCATATTTTCCAAGTATTTGATAAGAATGGAGATGGATACATTGATAAGGAGGAGTTTACATTCTGCTGGAACCATTGGATTAAAGTAGTAAGATTGTAGTTTCAATATATGTGCAACTACTGGTAGTTATAACATCAATAAAAACATGGATTTTTCTTTTCCATCTTTAAATACAATATAGAGTTCTTAAATATACAACTTAACTTCATAATTTTCATGGTCACATTTTTATCTTTTCTAGTTTCTTAATAGTTTCTATTTATTCATTTTGCTACTCAGTCTGACGAAGGATTGTTCTACAGATAGTACGACCAGTGAGTGCATTCCTCATTGTAGATGTCCAGAATGATTTCATCTCTGGGACTCTCAACATCAGCAAATGCAATGCCCAGCAAGAAGGAAGCGAGGTGAGTTTATTTTCATCATGTATACAGAATTTAGTAATTTAGTTTATTTAAAAGTTTTTTTACTTTTTTCTGTTACTAAAATACATATTTTTGTATTTTGTAACCCTTCATTTAGGTAGACACATTTCAAATCTGCCTAACAGAAGACATGTTTCATCCATTTCACTAAGTTGTTTCTATAATGTTTCTATATGTTAAAACAATTGTTGTATGCCTCGAAATAAAACCTATTGGGAGGGCCCTAATTGTGAATTGCATATGTATTATGATCTAAATGGAATCTAAAAAATTTAAACATTTATTATAGAAATCGCTATAAATACAAAATCAATTCAAATTGTAAGTTTAGGTTCAAGCATTAGATTATATAATTAGCATATTTTACTTTTGTCAATATGTTAATATTTTTGTTACAATGAATATTTGGTCAATATTTGTCCAAGATTTTTTGTTGGTTACTTCTGGTATTATTACTAAAACTTAATCTTTTTGTGGTTAAAGTTATAGTTAAAGTTTATAATGTCAATGTCTGGTTATTATAAAACATGGTTGTTTTCATATATTACGTAACAATTTCGTTTAAAACTATTAAATTAAAAAAAAGTTGATAGTCGATAATCTACGGTTCTTTCCCATAAGTCGTAAATAACAACAACTGACATAGAAATGAAATAGAATGATTTCTCCTGCAAAATGACTCAATGTTGTGAACATAGAAATTATCAATCATTAGTCAAGTTCATACAACTCATATTCTTAAATAGTGTTTACGCTCTTAAATTAAACGGAGTTTTTGCTACTTTGTGGTAATCCTGATTTATTCATGAGAGTTTTATAGACTGATATAGTTGTTTTGTCAGGTTTACTTTCCATAAAAGTAACATTACACTGATAAAGACAAAAGATTAACAGCTGGAGGATATAAAATAATTTGTGGTACGTCTACATATACAAAACTATATTTTCTGTCGAGTCATGTCAAAGTCCATACACGTCGGTATTAAAAAAAGTACAATGTTGCGTCTATAATATCGATTATCTGCTAACTTTTACCGCAGTTTTGCAGGTAATAAATAATATAGGCAACAGGGAAGAAAAATAATATTACTCTAGAGTTGTCGTGTCGGAAGTCAATTTGTCCGATATTTGCATAAGGAATAACCCACCGCACTACCTCAGTACCTAAATTTAGCTGCGTTGTTTGAATCAATGATGTTACCCTTATATAAATGCAATTTGAACCAATTTCCTGACTTTATTGTAGATGAATTATCGCTTAAAAAATGTGCAGCTGAATGTGCAAAGTCCGCAGTTATATAAATATTATATATTTAACATTACTTAAGTGTAATAAGTGAGAACATAACATTTTTTACGACTAATAAAGCCATTCGTGGCACGTATATAATTTAAAATACAATTGTTACAGTTTGGTACCAATTAGCATAGCTGTATAAAGCTGGTCGAGTACTCTCAATATCGTCTATGTTCTACCTAACAAAATACAGACACCCTGTAAAAAATCACAACAAGCCTACTGAACAACGTTATGTTTCATATCCTCATATCTTCCTAAATCCTATTTATCTACGAAATTATTTTATGAGATGTAAATACAAAAGCCCTCAGAAATAAGAGTTGTATTGTCAGCGAACTATTCATTTTGTCTACGTCTTACGAATAAGTAGGATATTCAATTCCTATATGCAATACGATCTTTGCATTGTGTAACTAAATATTCACTTCGACCTAGATGCTACAATTTGTATGTTAATGCAATCGTCATAATGGAGAATTTGTATTGTTGTCTAAAAGAAGCCAAGAGCATAGAGGTTGCTTTAGATATGGTACCTGAATGAATCTTACGATACAAGCGAAAAACCGTATTGAAACGGAACTTAATTTTATGGATAGTTCAAAATTGGAATGAATTAATATCGACGCAGTTTACCATACAATATTCTTCATAAGTCAATATAAATTTGGATTCAACCCAAAAAATAATTTCTTTCAATCGGTACCTAGAGTTACCGCCCATAGAATGCAGGTAAACGTCATCATGCAACCTAACTTTGAACCAATTTTCGTTTGAAATTGCGGCTTTTTTTTAGAAATTGGCTAAGTGCGAGTTATTTTAAAAACTTCTTTAACTATCGTGTTACTTGTTAAAAAAAATTCATGTATATTTTTTTATTATTGTTCGTTTCCTCTGTTAACATGTTTTAATTGGTTTGCTTTGTGTTGTTCGTTTTGTCTAAATAACTATAAGTCTTAGGTAGTTTTGGACTTGCGATCTAGTTTTTTCTCTCACAGTGGTTGCCTGGAAGAGTTTGCTCGAAAGAGACGCCGCCGCCAGTTGCTTCTTTTTATTTAATTTACTTCTGTATACTTTTATAGAACAGTGGGCAAACAAGCAGGGCAAATGGGCGGCGGTACCGTGATACCGCCGCCCATGGACACTCAATGCCATAGGGCTGCCAAATGCGTTGCCGGCCTTTTAAGTATTGGTACGCTCTTTTCTTGCAGGACCCTAAGTCCCTACTTGCAACGAAGTGTTACTTAACAATATAAATACCCAAAATAAGTATTAAACGTGGCTACTTAAACTAAGTAATTTTAAAAGTTGATTTCCTTGAAAAGTGATGTAAAAGTCCGAATCTTTTCCGACAAATCTGCAATTTAAAGGGTAAATTGTAAATCTAAACAATATGTCAAGCTCTAATATCCGAAAACTACGAGTAGGTAGTATCAACCACAAGTATGTGATAACGATAGCTAAGCATCAATCGACCAAACAAATGCGTCCTTTGATAAATCCCCACGTAGGGCATACGTATCGACTCGTTTATGGCATATATTAGATATACAGACCTACATATGTACCTACGTTACTGTAATGTAGCTTTCACTTACAGATGAAGTATGTACATTGAGATAATTTTATAGATTCAAATGTAAAAATACAGAATCTAAGTGTTACAATGGAAATAATAAATTAAAGTTACATTAATTTAACTACCTATCGAAAAATGAGATACCTATGGCCAGTTCTTTTTCTAAGAGATTCTTTTTTTATTCTATTTTTTAAAACTTTTTAAGTTGTTAAAATAAATATTTTGCGTATTATATTCTGGCAACACAGTATATAATACACATATATACAGTTTGTATATATATATGTATATACATATATACATTCATTACATTAGTTAATCAATACGATATAAATACAATGTAGATGTTTTCGGTTAGAACAAGTAAGCATAGTTACAAAGGGACAATGTAATCGCGTGATTAATCATTGTTATTTCAACATTGAAAAAATTAATTTCCCAAATTAAACTGTTGAAAGTTGCCGAAAATGATGACAGCGTAGGTGTGAAGTGTTCACGTACCACCCTCAATTAACGTACCAGGTACGACTTAGTGCGGACCGATTCCAATCGGTCTACTTATAAAGGTCTATTTTTGGATCGCGTCCAGGGTACCACAATTGTGCATGAGGAAAGGTCAGAGCATATTTCCATTTTTAAAAACTCTAAATTAATTTCATTGAAAACATTTCATAATACATAATGCAATAAAAAAATCAGTGGAACTACAACCGTTTTAGGTTTAGGCATCAGATCGATGTATGTTTCCTAATCATATTTTGTAATCTAAAAGGTAATTAGTGATTAGCTTCCTGTACCTGACACACGTCGGTTTGTTGGATCTAAGGAAGCCGGTTTTCTTACGATTTTTCCTGTACCGTTGGAGGAAATGTTAAATGCGCAGTTCGAAAAAATTATTGGTTCAAATCTACGATCTCAGGGATAAGATTCGCACGCTGAAGGCACTAGGCAAACAGAAATACGTAATACGTCCTTGATAACGAATTGGGATTCTAACTAGCCAATTGTAAAATTCGACATTGTGTTTACGCTACAGTGAATGGTGATTGTGTATTGTTACCATTGATTAATTGAAAATAGATGCTACTACATATATAATATACTACTGTACAGGTTTTTAGTTAAATTATCATGACTTGCGATTTTATTCGTTCCGGTAAAATGTATATGTAGCTACCTACTAGTTTAATCAGCCATTTAACTCGCGGCCTGAAAGATATTCAGCCAGTTAATCAAACAGCTAGACAGAACACAATCGATGACGTTACATTACTGACCTATCCTGTTCATTTCTATTTAGTTCCACTAAATAGAAATGAACATTTTCAAAGGTAGGGAATATCTCTAATAATGTCATTAAATCCAGACCAGTTCAATTTATTCGTTAGTTGACTTTACGCTATAACGGAAAGAGAAAGAATGATTTTTCAATTTAATTATAATTCAGCTGCCATAGTGTTAGTAAAATTGACTAAATACCTATTCAGAATGAATTTATTTAATACCCGTAAATTCTTTAACGAAACGGATAGTTCTGTAAAGGGGATATAATCGCTTGGCTCATTTAAATAAAACAAAGAAAACGCGGTTTTCTGTATGGATATGTTCATTGTTCATATAAAACACTTTGTTTGAAGCTGGGTAACACCTGGCTTTATTGGTTTAAAATATGAGCTTATAACTAACATAATATTAGTGGGGTTGCAACTCTAACAAAAACTAACTTGGCTTATCTAAGGATTCATACTAAGCGATAATTCAATACAAATATAGTGGACCTTTTTAGACATTATCGAAAACGAGAATGTTAAACAACAATTTCTGAGTGTAGAAAAAACTAAAGGGCTCATATTGGTTTCAAGTGTGTGATGATTTACTAAAATGTACATATAACTTAACTAATGTTAGCTTACATAGCTCGCGTATCAATTAATATTTTTTTCTTATTTTAATTCCTTGCAATAGCGTACTTAGGTTTGGAACAACACGGTCCCAGTACTGCGATAATCAAAAGAACTATCGAAATTGGGTACAAAAACTAGGTCGATGTTACGTAGTTTCGGCGGGGTTATACATAAATCAATCCCATGTGTAACACTTTTATAGTGTGTATTAAACCTGCTATATATTTTTTGGTTTCAGGTGGTAGAACCGATAAATGCGTTACTAGAGGCTGTGCCTTTCGACTGCGTTTTTTATTCTCTGGACTGGCATCCGCCGGATCACGTCTCCTTTATTGACAATGTACATATGCGGGAGTTGGATCCTTCGAGTCCTGTGAGTACATCTTTTCAAAGTATATGAAAAAAAAATTGTGGAATAGTTCATACATCAAGAAACTATTAATAATACTTTTTTATGCTGTGAAAAGGTTACATTGAGATTATGATGATTCTAAGCATTCAGTATCGAATATCAACTATAAACAGTTAATTGTGTAAAGGATAACTACAAGGTTAATATTCATAGGTTGTGTAATTTAGCTAAATTTAATTTAATAAATTTCCTCATGAAATTTACCGGAGTTAAAAATTCCATTGATTATAATTGTAATGCAACGGGCATATCTTTTTTAGAAAAAGTAAATAAATCAGTGGCGCTACAACCTCTTTAGGTCTGTTTCATGATCATTTTTTTAAATCTAATACGCAAGTAGGTGATCAGCCTCCAGTGCCTGACACACGTCGTCAACTTTTCGGGTCTTTGACACCTCGGTTTCCTCACGATGTTTTCCTTCACCGAGTAAATGTTAAATGCGCACATAGAAAGAAAGTCCATTGGTGCACAGCCGAGGATCGAACCTACGACCTCTGCTATAAGAGTCGTACGCTGAAGCCACTAGGCCAACACTGCTCTTTCTACATCTTTTTAGATAAATTAGTTTATATTTATAGATGCAGACATTTACAAAATTCGTAAACTATAAACATTTTAAAAATATATTTGTCTAACAGGACAACTTAATTTCGGTAATTGTTATAAAAATATGTAATATAAATGCAGTAGCTGACCCGGCGAACGTTGTTTTGCCATGTATGTTATTTCTAGGAAACATATTTTTAATTCTACTACAATTAAAATATTTGATTGCCATCTTGGAACCTTATTGCGGATCTGTGGAAAGATTAAAAAAAATAAAAATCGGGATGTAAAAATAGGGGTTGATCGTATAAGAGTGAAAATTGAGAGAGTAATGATTTTTTTTTATTGTTATCACAAAATAAAAATAAAACATTTTTGCCAAAAAATTAAAGTTTATTATTAACAAAAAAAAAATAGGGGTTGGTCGTAGAGGAGTGAAAAATTCAGGGTCATATGATTTTTTTTTTCTTAGTCATGACAAAATAAAAAAAAATTCTTGCAAAAAAATTAAAATTTTTAATTAACAAATAAAAAATAAGGGTTGGTCGTAGAGGGGTGAAAATTTGGGATTGCATGTATTTTTGTATGGTGTATCGTAAAAAAATGAAAACAAAAAATTTTGTCTAAAAAATAAATAAAAACATTTAGGGGGATGAAAAATTAATGTTGTACGATTCTCAGACCTACTCAATATGCACACAAAATTTCATGAGAATCGGGAAAGCCGTTTCGGAGGAGTTTAACCACAAACACCGTGACACGAGAATTTTATATATAAGATAATAGTTTTGATAAGCGTTACATACAACGTTTGACGTTATTTATTATTTTGATTAAAATACTTTATAGATATAAAAATTACACTTTCTTTAATTTTGAAATTTACAACTGCAAAATGTACATCATAAGAATCCAATAAGAAATTTAATCGCAATAAAATTACTTTATATATATATATATATATTATATATAAAATTTAGATACTTCTAAAAAAATTCAATACACCGTATAGTAGATTTAGTATGAGAGTCCTTCTTGCACTCTCAGTTAGAGTCTTATCTGGCTGGCGTTAGCGGTTGCGTTCATTACGTACGCATCCTACCTGTCCAGGTAATAATCCTGGATTTTAAAAACATTTAAAAAAGCGTAATTTTTAATTTTATTGCTTTTTAAACAAGTCTACCTGACAAAAATTTTTTGCCAGACATTTTTGACAATGCTAACTATGTGCCATACGCATTTTTATATAAAAATATCAAAGTATTTTTAATTAATTCTAATACCATGTTATATAAAGATAAGAAAAACTAAAAATTAATTTGCCAGACCAGATTTCGATTGTTAAGTCTTGAATTAAAATGTTTTTTGTTTTTGTTAACAGTTTTTACTGCATCATAAGCCTAGAACATATCTGTGCTTATAACATCTATTTTGCCAATATATTTTTTTATTATAATGTATCCAGCTCAATGCCGAGGTATACGACTACCTCGACGCAGCGATCAAGAAGATCGTGGTGAAATTTCTACAAACTTGTATGCGTTTTCAAGGAATCATTTATGTAGTCTTATAAGAAAAAAGCATTGGTTGATAACGGTTTGTTGTAGGTTTCAGCTGATAAGGCACAAGCCTACGATACAGTCGTCTTTGCGGGCCCTCCTCCAATGAGACAGCGTCTATGGCCACGGCACTGCGTACAGGACTCCTGGGGCGCAGAACTTCATAAGGATCTAAAGGTTAGCAAACATGATTAAGGAGTTTAGATACAGAAATACTTGATAGTGGATTGATGTGTTGATGTGTCAATAGATTATATTACGAAAGGTCATTAAAGATCAGATAACCTTAAATTTGATTAAAGAAAATCTGTTCTAAAATTATCAAAGCAAACAGGAACTCGAATAGTCGTATGAACACTTCAATAGATATATTCAATAGATATAGAATTAGTGGAGTTTCCTAAAATTTAGACGTTTTAATATAGTTTTGATTGGAACTAGTAATGTTTTGAATCCGATAATTTTGAATCTTTTTGATATCCGTTGCCAACTGCGTAAATACTTTAGACTTAGGGGCCTAGAACTAGTACTGCTACTAATCCTTAATAGACCGTCAACGCACTTGTGAACCCCCTAGCGTGATTTGTGTAATGTATATGTAAAAATCAATTTATTTTATCGACTTGAATTCTTTTATTGTATTTGTTAAGTTAATTGAATTTTTTGACAGTTGTAAGTAAATCAATAATTCGTCTCCTATTAGTTTCTTTTATACAATTTATAAAAATATTAACGTTAATATTTGTTTTCGCTCAGGTAGTAGATAGCGCGATAAAAGTGTACAAGGGTACAAATCCGGATGTGGACTCGTATTCAGTGTTCTGGGATAACAAGAAGCTCACCGAAACAAGTCTCAGCACTCAGCTGCGCATGCGCGCGGTCACCGATATTTACATCTGTGGCATCGCGTACGATGTTTGTGTCGGTATGTTTAACAATCTTAGTGAAATATAATTTAATTTTTTTTTTTTTCAGTATATAGCCAGCCAGTTCTAGGGAAATAAATTTCAAGTTCTCTAAAATTGGTCGTTGAGTCAACTGATAGTTTTGTGGAGGAAGGAGTGTGGTCTTTTCCTCGAACTTTGATTGGCCGCGTTTCAGGGTAGATCGCAGGCAGTTATATTTCCTATATTTATATGCCGGTTTAATCTATGTGGAAAGAGAAGAAATATTAAAATGAATGCGGCCAAATACAGTACGGACTCGATTCAGTCTAGCTGTCGGCAGTTCTATTTTTATTACGATGCAAAAGCGACAGAAATGAGTTTGTGTTTACATTTTTGGCTCTATTTTGACATTCGAGATTCACACTTAGCGCCAAGTGTATGAGTCTGTCGAGGAGTCCTCCAGTGTTTAATTAAAGAATCTATTTTATAGGATTGAAATTTAAGGCGCGTAAAAGCACATGATTATTCACCAGTTAAGAGATATCGAGTCGATGGTGAAGGCGGCACCACTCAGCGCTGTGTGTCGTGTCTTTATTCGTGTTTTAGGGTCCAGTCTTTTATATTCCATACTTTTGCGGAACTGTCGCCAGATGTCGTTACTAACATATTATATGAAGATAATTTAATTATTTAAATATGAAAATACATACTATCTTACATACCTTATAAATTAAATTAAGAGAGTAACAGTTCTGAATGTGTTTACTGATCCTTAAAAGACAAGTAGGTGAGCCTTCTGTGCCAGTATACCATTATCTCTGCATAGTGCACACACTAGTAATGTATTTATTTAAATATTGTTGGTATTTAATTAATTAAATTCTAAACTTTTTTTATGAACCATATTCTTAAGAATCTTGTTTCAAGTGCGCATGTGCAATATTAACATTAACACATTCGACTCGATTGTTTACGAATTGACTTGAACAACTGCCCGAAGTGGGACGGTCAGATCGGAGTAGGGAAAAATTATAAAAGAGGTTGTACACATGCGCACGGGCAATTCCTTTGTTCAAGTTTGAAGTATAGAGATTACGTAGAATCAGTGAAGTGAATTATAGTGAATCAACTCATCATTGGAGTGTTTAATTTCCTACCCCAAATCGAGATAGTAAATATATTTAATTTTCAGGCGCAACAATAGCAGACGCACTCGCCATAGGCTACCGTTCAGTGTTGATAGAAGACGCCTGCCGCGGCGTGGATTTGGCTGACATGCAACGGACTAAGAGTACCATAATTAATAATAATGGACTGATTATTAACTCGGAAGATGTATGTATGAAATTTGCAAGTAAACATTGATAGACTAGTTCATAAGAGCAGAGGCCTAGTGGCTTAAGCGTAAGTCCCTCATCTGGTTGTAAGTTCGGCTCCCCGGCTATGCATCAAAGGACTTAGATCCAAAAAGTCGACGGTGTGTGTCAGGCACAGGATGCCCACCACCTACTTGCCTATAAGATTGACAAATGATCATGCAACAGATACAGAAATCTAAGGGCTAGACCTAAAAAGGTAGCGCCACTGATTTATTTCTTATTTTATATTAGTTCTAATGAGCTAAAATTTAGCTCACATTCAAATGTTTCAGTCACTATTAAAATTTCTGTCTGGTTAATATGATTTTTTTTACTTTTTTTTAAGGGGACATAGTAGGACAGAAAAGTTAAACTGACATTGATTGTATAATTATATAAAAATAAATATCTGTATTGGTCTCTTTTATTACTTTATGTCGAAGTTCTGTCTCCACCGGCGTATGAAAAAGTATCAATTAAGTTTTTATCTAAATATGACTAAACGCCGATACTTTATTATTTTATTACATGTAATCATGGTATAAAAATTAAAAGTTTACAAAGTAATGATGATAATGCTATATTAATGTGGTGGCGAATAAAACTGTCTACTAATGTGATGACTTTCTAACGTATAAATATAGGTCATTTGATTTTTTCGTGTGGTCTTTATTAGGAAAAACCCTAAATCTACCTACTTTGCACGCATGCTTTATTTATAAAACACGTTTCGCCGCAATCCAGATTTCTATATATTTTGTGATAATTTTCTTATTGGTCAATTTTCATACGCCGTCGATAGGAAGGCCTTAGACTTAAGGCCTTCCTATCAATGTCTTCTTTCAGCGTATAAACGGTCAAGGCCGAAACTCAACTAATCGCCACTTAATATTTTTTATTGGTATTTTTAAAGGTGCTAGCAATGGTGGAAGGCCGTGATCGAAGGCCTGAATTGGGATATAAACTCGCCATGGAACTGAAGAATGCTATGGACGAAGAATAATGCACTTAATCTTAAATATTATACGTTTATAGTCACCAGTTTTGCTGCTTTTAGCCAATTTGGTATGGTACAATACACAATGCCTACAAATGCCTTTTTTAATTTTATTTAATATTAGTCTAGGTTCTGGTGAAATATTGACTAGCTTTTGCGGCTTTAGTTGTAAGTTGATGCTTTATTTATATTTATATGTAAGATACACTTACCACTTTAGGTTTAAACAAAAATAAGTTTGCGTACATAAAATGTAACAAACCAATTTGTCTCATCTCGAATCCGCGTCACGTGAATAATAATTAAAAAATAAGTTTAAATCAATATTAAGGCGCCAAAATTTTTTTTGTGATAAACAGTTAATAATCACTGAGTTTAGTGCAACACAAAAAAACTATGGAGAACCGTTGACAATTGATACCTAACAAGTTGTAAACAAAGAAAGCGTTGAACTGTCGATGTGTCACATCTCCATGCTGCAACAAATTACTGAATAGTATTGGTTATTCAGACTTGATTGAAATAGGAGAAATTCTATTTATATTTTGCTTGCAATATATATATATACCAATAAATGTGAAATTATAAAAGGCCCTCTCTTGTGAGCAATTGTTACATTAATATTCTTAAACTAAATAACAATTAGTTAAAAGTTCATTTCATGTAACTATTTATTATCAGTGCCTCGAAAGTATTAGACATTGAGAAGGAGGCTAGTTTTTAATCCCATTACAAAATGGTACTTAAAGGATGCGTCATGCAACTCAACTTCAATTCTTTCATGTTACATGTATTTTTATACATTTGGGTAGTGAGAATGTACAACAAAGTACATGTCATCATCAAACAGGGATTGAACACTATTAAAACCATGACAATGATAATTTAAGTGTTAATCAGTGTAATCAAATAATTGGTTATAGAATTAATGTTTAATAACTGCTTAGTTTTGTCTGATAATCAAACAATTAATAGACACAATCTAAAAATATGAAGAACAATTGACAATCAAAATATATTAGTAGCAGTCACAAGTAGTGCTTTACTAGAATAATTAGTTAAAATGTGTGTTATTTATTTTTAAAAAGGGGTAATTTTTTTTCTTATTTGTCAATGATATTATTTTTTTGTTTTATTAGGTGTAAGTAATTTATTTAACATTATTTAATCCTTTACCATAGTACAAAATGTTAAGTATTGTCATGCACTTAGTGTCTTCTGATTAGTATATACAGTATGTGGGCTTAGTGTAGAAAATATGACCTTCATTCCAAGTAAATATAGAAATCTTAGTTTTCATTGTCTAGTAATATATACTATTCAATGTCTATTTGTAGTGCTAATCTACTTAATTCTGTACTTATATTACACTACTACTAATGTCTTATTTTAAAATTGAGTGTTTCTCAATGAGTATCTCTGGAAGTGAAAAACTGATTGGCTTTAATATGTTAGAAATTAGTCATTCCTTTTAGCTGTAATGTAACAGTTAGTGAGAACAGATTCCTATGTACACCTATAAAATATTTTATTTTTGTGTAGTTAAAACTTGTTAGATAATACATAATAATATACAAAACATACTATTTATTTGTTTTATTTCATAAAAACACTGTCAAAAAAAATCAAAAATAATATCATTACACTGCCCTTTAATTAATATTACAGTAATATTACATTGGCTTCATAATTTAAAAATGATAAGTTTAATCATACAAAGAGTTTATGTATTTGGGTCCTGGTCATGAAAGTAAATAGAATAGAAAAATTACATCTAAATTTATTTTATTGAATCCAATCCTATTAAAAAAACAAATTTATCTACTTAATAAATTAAATCACAAGATAATAATTTCACAATAAAAAAATGTATTTACCATACATTTTGTTTTATGAAAATTATTAAATAAAAATTGAATAGTGCTACACCTATTTTCTTTTATATACAAATTAGACTTCATCAGACTCTTCTATCATTTTATTTTTAGAGGCAACTTTGTGTGCAGTTCTCTCAGCTCTCTGAGCCAGACAAGTCTTTTAAAGTTTTAAGTCAAAACATATTGTTAACACATAAAATTTGGCTTAAAAGTAATTTATACAATAGGTCCATATTGGTCTACAAATATCATAAGTCACTATGATCTCATTTAAAATTGCAAAAATATAACTTTTATAATAAATAACTAATTAATTCATAGAAACACAACCCATAATTGAATCTTTAGAATAAAGCACATGGTATAGCAACCTTACAACCTCAAATCAAGATACCGTTATGCTAGATATTACTTCCTTTCCCAGTTTGTGAGCAATAAAGTCTAAAAGAGTAAAAACAAGTTCTCTCCGACTTGATGTACAGGCCATTAGTATTGCAATACCTCGTTCATAGTCAACAGGATCTAATCTCCGCAAGTAGTTGAATACAATATATACAAGCTCTTTCAGCTGTTCTTTAACTCTTGACCAAATTTCATGCAAGTGCACAACAGCTGAAACGAAAACAGTCATGTTTAAAGAATTATAAAAAAATATATATTATTATTATAGCAGGTATTGTATTGTGACCAAAAGCAGCAAATGCATAATTATTGCATACTTTGCAGTAAGTGCTTCTCCATGAAACACATAAAAACAATTCTCACAATAACTACCATTTCGGGACATAATAAAAGTATTTATTTACTTGAGGCTCCAACACCTGCTGCACCCCCTATACCAACTCCCAGAGCTGCTCCCATCTTGCCTCCTGCATAACCACCAATCACACCACCTGCCAAGGCCATTACTCCAGCTAAGAGGGCTGTCTCACCACCCCATACTATTCTGATATCAAATGCATCAGCTGTTGAACAAAAACATTATTTTTAATTTAGTTTGTTAATTAATCTAGTTATATAAATAAAAAAAAAGTGAAAAACAAATTACGAATAATATACTTACCAAGGTCTAATATAACTCTTTCGATTACAGTTTGATTAAAACTAACTTCGGTTCTTACGGGATCCATTTTCCTATTCAATTTAGACTGAAAATCCTTTTATTTAATATCGATTGTAAGGTGTAGTTTAAATAACCGCTAAGGTTGTCTATAAATAATAATCTAAATATTTCGTTTTGGTCAAATTATTTGACTCGAATAACATTTTATATTGTATAAAAATAAATTATTGCGTATTATCCACACTCCACAGAGGATATCAGTGTATAGATAATATAATTATACATAAGAATTATTATGGTAGGAATCAAACGCTTCAACTATGACATCGCTGTATGCAAAATGTAAATTAAAAAATTCAAAATCTATTACATTTTTGACGTTGGGAGTTAAACTGCACTTGTGCTGCCAGATCAGACGATTCCCCCTAGGGATTTTTCAACCCAGTTAGGGACAGAACAGAGAAAAAAAGAATATTTGGGGTTTTTTTAGAGAAAATTTCAAAAACACACCAAATACAGTTTTTACTATTGTATATCACGTTTATGATTTTAGAACTAAATTGAATTACGAACACACCGTAATAATATAATACGTGTGGCTAACTTTATTATGTGTATATTCGTTTAAGCTAAACAAGAATAATGTTTTTTAAGAATCACGCCATGCCACCGTCCGCTTGGAAAGAGCATCCTAGAGGATTTCTGGGGGATATCAAATTAGTCTAGGGGTACGTCGTAGAGACCATCTCGTAACATTGGACTGCGCGCTATCTCGTTTGCTAATCAAGTTTATGAATCCGTTAGCGCCAAGTGTGACTCGAAATACATACTGAAAGCCAATACATTTATGGGATAAAATGTCGCAAAAATGTTATAAGAATGTCTAGACGTATGTTTGAAAATAAAAATTAATGTCCGAGGTCGGAGATTAATTTTCGACGTTATATATTACGTTTTCAAGCACAGACTAAATACACTACGTCTTAAAAGGCGTTTATAAGTAATATTAATTGATATTTTATTTTATTTGTGTGAGAATTTATTTGACTTATATTCCTATATCCTCTAGGTAAGGAAGAGGGCCACAATGCCTCACTATCACATACCTTCTAAAGCCGCGCACTTTAGGAGGCCAATTGTGCGTAGTTGGTTCTACTTAGTCTATCCGAGAGCATAATCCTCAACAGATCCACCTCATGAACAACTCTTCCGAGGTATGTATTTTCTAGGTTTTCCACACATTTATTTTGAGTCTCAGCTTTGCTGCTTCAGTCTATAGGCGTTAGAAGGTATTGCAGACGCCACCAGAGGCTAATCCACTTGACTCTATCAAAACGCTTTTCAAAGTCAACAAATGCAAGAGAAAACTCTCGTTTTCATTGTGATGCTTAATAAAGAATTATTTGGACTGTGTTGAGTTGGTTTATGTACTGTGATACCACTTGCCTGTTCTCTACGGTGTTCCGGTTCAACTGTTCTAGTAATTCTGTTGAGCAGAAGAAGAACAAAAGATTTTAATGTAAAGTGGCTAATCTAAATGGCCAAATGTACTACGGCAAACATTAAAAGATGATCACTGTCAACAACGGCATCGTTTCTTTTGTGAACTACGAGGAGCGATAAGTAGCGGCGAAGTATCAGAGCGCTACTGTTAACTTAACTTTATTTCGCTTAGTATATTAAACTTCACATTGACATGGCGGAGTACAGAATTGCGTGAAGATTACCTACATGTATTTGAAGATTTTGCCGAACCCGAAATAATATTTTTCAGGTATTTTGGGGAAAGTTTGTCTTGCCAACGCGTTTAACCTTATTTTAGGTGAATTTACTAACGATGCGAGCTGCAAACCAGCGAAGCGCACCTATCACCTCGATATGATATTGCCGCATATAAAACACATTAATTTCGGTGTTCTAACACATTTCAAATTGCAAAAGTGTTCCACAAAATTTCAGGGGTTTGCTTGGCTGGCACCTCTAAAAGCACTAGTAAACTTATATGCAGTGGCGGACTTACCAGCAGGCTGACTTGGGTGGAGCCTAGGGCGACGGATTTGAGGTGGCGGCATTTCTCTTACAGAAATTAAATAAATTAATAAATGTCACATAGATTTTTCCCTACTTAACTGAATCTGTCAAATTGGGGAATTTTTGTCAACAAAAGTCACCTCGGATAATTGCATATTTAAATTATGATCATAAATAAAATGCTTTAATAATTATCAAGCTTCAGCAAAAATTATTACCAAACTTTATTTACTGGAAACTCAAATTATAAACCGCCTTAGTAAATTTACAAACTATTCATCTTTTTTGTCAAGCATTTATCAAAAATTAGTACAAGTACTTACATAGTTTAATTATTGTTAAGAGTGTACCAATTGTTTAGAAACTCTTTTAGAATAAATGTTATTAGTTTAGAAAATAACTGTACAGGTTTAGAATATGTACTGTAATCAGTTCTTAATTTTTCATAAGTTATGATTTTTTTTTAACAAAGAATCACTTTTTATTAGTCTTTTAATTTCAAAATATTTTCATCCACCGTTTTTTGTCCTTGTAGACTGTAGGGTATCAAAATGCAGATGTCAGAAGGGGCAGCAAAATTTGAATAGCCTACTGATGGCAAATGTGTTAATCCGCCATTGCTTATATTATGTATTTATAACAGCTAGAACCACTTTATTTTTAGAGAAATATCCGTTCGATCTATCCTACTAATGAAAATCATAACCATCCAAACCCAATAACCTATCTCAATCTATTTTTAACCATCTGAGATAGACATCTTGATCAAATATTGATAAAAGTGTAACAAGATAATTTTAAATATAGATGTTCTAACATTTAAAGTTGAAACCTAATAACAATTTATCAATAAATGCTCTCCTGTTAAAAGTGGTGCGATATGATTTTACTATAGGTAAATATAATGCGACCGTTGTTTGAGGACTGATGTAATAATAGAGCTACATATTTAAATATCAGGAATTTGAAATTTGGTATGAACCTGCGTCGATGGCTAAAACGTTATACTTAATACTTTTTACAAAATATTATTAATATTTTTAATAATACAAGAAAAACCGTTAGAAAATGAGGGTAAGCTGTTTTATTATGAATATGTTTTCGAGAAATGTCGGTAGTAATAAATTTCTAGAACTAATTTAACCTTTTAGTGCTTCATTCGACGACTTGACTTCAGCAAGGCACGTTACTAGTTACCTCTCCTTGATCCACTACTTTTAAAATAAGAATAATGTCTGACTTTGAGTCTTCAGATTCGGAGTATGAAACTGACCTAGATGTTTATTCGAGTGGTCCAGGATTACCGTTTAATCCGAGTATGATCGAAGACCTTATTCTGTCGATCACAGATAAGTTTAATTTTCGCGTGGTGATGAGCGATAGAAGAGTGAAGAACGCCGTGCTGGTGACCACTGGTTTATCAGTCGCTGGAGCGTTAATTGGAAAATATTATGGTGGGAAGACAGGAGCTGTTGTTGGGGGAGCCGTCGGTGGTGTGTGCGGTCTTGGAGTTGTTGGTATGTGGTAAAATTAAAATCTTTAAAGTTTTACTTTTATAAATTTATACGAAATTATTTTAAATGTACTTATCATTATGAAAATGGTACATACAAAACCGATCCGATGCGCGTACCGTTAAAGACAATACAATTTTCATTTTATGAAACAAACTTACTGTGCCACCCGTTATTTCTGTGAACAGTCGTTAGTCGTTCCCTGTCATGAGCGCTTTTAACCAAACCCTTCTGCATATAATACTCACAAATTAAGACTAAACATTGACTTTCTAGAAAGTTCAGTTAACACTCTTATTTAAAATGCCTTTGTTTTACAGCAGTCACCATGAGAGAAATCTGGCACGAGATAAAGGGGAAACTCCCTGAACTTTATGAAATAGTCTACGACTACCTAGCTGGTTTAGGTTTTGATGATTACCATAGAGCAATAAAGTTTGTTTTTCAGCATAGTGGTGCCACTACTCAATTAGGTATGCTCATATTGCAGATCACTTCTGATACTTTGGGTAAAAAGATTCTTTCTAGTTTGACAGCTGCTTAGTTTTACATGTTTCCTTTGATAATTGACATTCATGAATTTTGAGTTAATGTTAGTTGATATATTGAGTTAATGTTAGTTAATACATATATTAAGGTTGTTAATGCTACTATAATATAAAAAAAGAAGTGAATTGTTTGCTGAATACATGTACTTATTATATTAAGACAAGTGTATCTGACATAGGTAATTTTTTTACATGTGTGACCTGACATAAAAAAAAATAGAATAGGTATTTTTATGCAATTAAATATTTTCAATTTATTTATTGACTTTAATGTTTTTCTGTTGAATATTTCTAGATATCTGTCTTATCTTCTTTCTATAATTTACTGCTAAATTTTTATTTTGTGTGATAATTATTTCTATATTCACTATTAATTGTATCAGATTTTATAATAATTAAAATAGAGACATTTAAATTAAATTGTAATAGAGTTAAGATTATTAAATATACATTAAATATGATGTTAAAATAAAATGTGTTTTAATATTATTATTTTCGTTTTATTTCTTCATTCTAATTTAACATTATATACCACCTATATTGCAAAGATATCTTTAGGCTTATATACATGTTGATGCACACTGTTTATACTTTTTCCTGCTTTAGCACTTTATTATGAATATTTCTTAATTCATGGTTAAAAATCATTCATCCCAGTATTGTTTCATCAGCTTTGTCTGGTTCAGTATTTATTATTGTATTCATATTTTCTATCAAAAAATCAAGGTCTTCCTCTTCTTTCATATCCTCCTCTTCAGACATTGGCCCTAGGCCTAGGCCAAAAGGACATATAAGCATGTTATTAGAATATCTAACCTTATAATTTATAGACTATAAACTATAAAACTTTAATTTGAACAAAATTAGTTTTAGAATATTACTAGGGTTGGCTGAATAAAACCTGAAATTGATGCTTCTGACGGCCCACATAGATCCCTAACATAATATATCATGTTTAATTATTATTAGTCTGACTAAGGAAAGAGCTAATTAGCAAGTCTTACCAAATATTGAATTTGAACATGTTAAATTAAGTTCTACTTCATTACAAGTAGTTGTCATGTCTTCCTCAAATACAATCATAATATCATCACTGTTTGATTTTTTATAATTTTTCATTATGTCAATTAATGATGCGGAAGGCTCTTGTGTTGTGGATTTGTTAAGCTTCCTTGCGTTCGCTGCATTTTTATACTTTCTAAACTCAATCTTTCAATTAAACATGAAAGTAAGTTTTTACATTTTTATTACGTTTTTAATAAAGTACCTGGAGGGAGTTTCTTTCCCTTTTAACTTTATTTCGTTTAGTATTTTAAAATTAACATAGGGGATAATGTTACAATTTTGACATGGCTGAGTACAGACTTGCGTGAAGATTACCTATATGTATTTGAAGATTTTGCCGAACGTGAATTTCGCGAAATAATATTTTTCAGGTACTTTGGCGAAAGTTGCTCTTGCCAACGCGTTTAACCTTTTTTAGGTGAATTTACTAACGACGCGAGCAGCAAAGCAGCGAAGCGCACTTATCACCTTGACATGATATTTCCGCATATAAAACACATTAATTTCGGTATTGTAACACATTTAAAATTGCAAAAGTATTGCACAAAATTTTAGGGGTTTGCTTGACAGGCACCTCGAAAAGCACTAGTAAACTTATATGTATTTATAACCAGAACCACTTTATTATTAAGGAAATTTCGGTTCTATCTATTATACTAATGAATATTATTAATGTCCAAACCCAATAACCTATCTCAATCCATTTTTGACCACCAGAGATAGATATCTTAATTATAGATTTTCTAACATTGAGATTATATATTTTCTACGAAAAGGGTATTTAAATACAATTTATAAATAAATGCTCTTCTGTTAAAAGTGGCACGATATGATTTTACTATAGGAAAGTATAATGCGACCGTTGTTTGAGGACTCATGTAATAATAGACCTATTTAAATATCAGGAATTGGAAATTTGGTATAAACATCATCCAGTAATTACAGGCGTCGCGGTCAAAACCTTATAACACTTTTTACAAAATATTATTACAGAATGGTAGCAAAACCGTTACAAAATGAGGGTAAGATGTTTTATTATGAATATGTTTTCGAGAAATGACGGTAGTAATAAATTTCTGGAACTAATTTAACCTTTTAGTGCATTCGGTGACTTGACTTCAGCAAGGCACGTTACTAGTTACCTCTCCTTAGTCCACTACTTTTTAAAAGAGAACAATGTCTGACTTTAAGTCTTCAACTTCGAGTGGTCCAGGATTACGGTTTAATCCGAGTAAGATCGAAGACCTTATTTTGTCGATCACAGATAAGTTTAATTTTCGCGTGGTGATGAGCGATAGAAGAGTGAAGAACGCCGTGCTGGTGACCACTGGTTCATCAATCGCATATTATGGTGGGATGACAGGAGCTTTTGTTGGGGGTGCCGTCGGTGGTGTGTGCGGTGTTGGAGTTGTTGGTATGTTTTAAAATTAATTTAATTAGTTTTTACTTTTATAGATTAATACACAATTATTTTAAAAGTATTTATCTTTATGAATAAGGTTCATACCAAACCGTTCCGATTCGCGTACTGTTTAAAGACTATCCAATTTTTATTTTTTTAGAACAAACTTGCTGTGCCACGCATTATTCCTGTCTGTCTGTTGAGTCCAACTGTCGTTGGTCTTTCCATGGCATGAGCGATATAAGAGTGAAGAACGCCGTGCTGGTGACCACTGGTTCATCAGCCGCATATTATGCTGGGACGACAGGAGCTGTTGTTGGGGGTGCCGTCGGTGGTGTGTGCGGTGTTGGACTTGTTGGTATGTTTTAAAATTAAATTCTTTAGTTTTTACTTTTATAGATTAATACACAAGTATTTTAAAAGTATTTATCTTTATGAATAAGGTTCATACAAAACCGTTCCGATTCGCGTACCGTTTAAGACTATACAATTTTCATTTTTATAGAACAAACTTGCTGTGCCACGCATTATTTCTGTCTGTCTGTTGAGTTCAACTGTCGTTGGTCTTTCCTTGGCATGAGCGCTTTCAACCAAACCCTTCAGCTTAAAATACCCAAAAATTTAGACTAAAAATTTCACCTTCTAGAAGGTTCAATGTTATTTAAAATGCTTTTGTTTTACAGCAGTCACCATGAGAGAAATCTGGCACGAGATAAAGGGGAAACTCCCGGAACTCTATGAAAAAGTCTATAACTACCTAGCTGGTCTAGGTTTTGATAATTACCGTAGAACAATAAAGTTTGTTTTTAAACATAGTGCTGCTACTACTCAATTAGGTATGCTCATATTGCAGATCATTTCTCATACTTTAGGAATACAGATTCTTTCTAGTTTGACAGCTGCTTAGTTTCACATGTTTCCTTTGATAATATTTGCTTATGAAATGTTCCTATTATATTAAGATAAGTGTACCTATCTAATATGTAATTTTTTTACTTGAGTGACCCTGACATAAAATAAATTAGAATAGGTATTTTTATGGATTAAATATTTTCAATTTATTGATTGACTTTAATGTTTTTCTGTTGAATATTTATAGATATCTGTCTTATCTTCTTTCTATAATTTACTGCTAAATTTTTATTTTGTGTGATAATTATTTCTATATTCATTATTCATTGTATCAGATTTTATATTAATTAAAATAGAGACATTTAAATTAAATTGTAATAGAGTTAAGATTATTAAATATACATTAAATATTATGTTAAAATAAAATGTGTTTTAATATTATTATTTTCGTTTTATTTCTTCATTCTAATTTAACATTATATACCACCTATATTGGAAACATATCTTTAGGCTTATATACATGTTGATGCACACTGTTTATACTTCTTCCTGCTTTAGCACTCTATTATGAATATTTCTTAATTCCTGGTTAAAATTCATTCATCCCAGTATTGTTTCATCAGCTTTGTCTGGTTCAGTATTTATTATTGTATTCATATTTTCTATCAAGAAATCAAGGTCTTCCTCTTCTTCCATATCCTCCTCTTCAGACATTGGCCCTAAAAGGACATATAAGCATGTTATGAGAATATCAAACCTTATAATTTATAGACTATGAACTATAAAAGTTTAATTTGAACAAAATTAGGTTTAAAATACTACTAGGGTTGCCTGAATTAAACCTGAAATGGATGCTTATGACGGCCCACATAGATCCCTAACATAATATATCATTTTTAATTATTATTGGTCTAATAATTAAAAATGATAGTAGTATTTTAAACCTAATTTTGACTAAGGAAAGAGCTAATAAGCAAGTCTTACCAAATATTGAATTTGAACATGTTAAATTAAGTTCTTCTTCATTACAAGTAGTTGTCATGTGTTCCTCCAATACATTCATATCCTCACTGTTTGATTTTTTATAATTTTTCATTATGTCAATTAATGATGCGGAAGGCTCATGTGTCGTGGATTTATTAAGCTTTTGTGATCCTTGAGTTCGCTGCATTTTTATACTTTCTAAACTCAATCTTTCAATCTGGAATGTAAATAGGCAGTAACTGTGTAAATTAAACATGAAAGTAAGTTCATATATTTTTATTACGCATTTAATAAAGTACCTGGAGGGAGTTTCTTTCCCTTTTAACTAATTGTAGCGCTTTTATAATCCATCTCTCTTCTGCTAAAAGTTGAGTTTCTTGGGCAATTTGCCACTGTAATTTGGACATTATTAATTAATTGTTAACTTCAAAAAGTATGCGTATGTTTTCCAATTTTAAACGATTGGTATCATATTAAACAATAGAAACAGTCATGTTTGATGTTTGTTTTTGTTCGAAACTTTGAACGTTGAAGCTTCTAGAATCTAGTGTTTTAAAAATTTGTCAAACCATTTTTTCTGAAATGAAGTTTGACATTTTTGACAGCGATCAACTTTCAAGACGAGATTGCGACTAGAGAAATTAGAACATAAGTATGTTGTTTACTTCTACTTGAGACTTCATATTGTGTGTAATGTGTTATATCGACCAAAGTCCAGCCATAGGTTATATTAAAAACTCACAGTCCATATTATGTCGACTTTCTACATTACAACTGGTACTAAAGCATATTGACTCAGCCCCCTGTAACCTTATCATTATTATATTCCTTACATATGAAATTGGCGTTTTTCGTACTGGCCACTTTAATCACGGTTTTCTCCCTTTGGTAAGGAATTCCAAATTCAAATTTGTAAGTACAGCTGTTTACTCATGCATTTGTGCTTCGATGACCGTCATTCATTTGTTTTTTTCTGTTTGCGTCACTCATTTTACAAAAAGGAAAAGTAATCGCATTATTTACGAGTACGAGTTCCGCCGTGGCACTAGTGCTGCGGAAACGACTCGAAGGGTGAAAGATGTATATGGCCGTCATGTTGCAAAAGAAAACACAGTTCGTTTTGGCTCCAACGTTTTCGTTCTGAAAATTTCGACCTGCAGAACAAGCCCCATGGACGGCCTGAGATTCAAGTTGATAATGCAGTATTGGCTATTGTGGAAGCGGATCCATCACAAACCACGTCCGAGTTAGCTGCGGCTGCGGTGTTAGTTATAAAACTGTTTTAATTCACTTGAAGCAAATTGGGAAGATTAAAAAGCTTGAAAGATGAGTACCTCACGAATTGACTGAAGCAAACCAGCAAACGCGCGTACATTACTGAATCGGCACAATAATGAAGGTATTTTAAACCAAATCATTACCTATGATGAAAAATGGATTCTTTACGATAATCGGAAGCACTCAGTCGCAATGGTTAGATCCTGGCCAGCCAGCCAAATCCTGCCCCAAGCGAAAATTAACCCCAAAAAAGTTACTTGCAAGCGTTTGGTGGACTAGTGCCGGTATTGTTCATTGCAGTTTTCTCAAATCTGGCCAGACTATTATGGCTGATGTCTATTGTCAGCAATTGCAAACCATGATGGAAAAGCTAGCGGCTAAACAACCTAGGCTAGTCAATCGCTCCACGCCACTGCTACTTCACGACAACGCTAGACCACACACTGCACAACACACGGCTACCAAATTAGAAGATCGTCAATTGGAATGTCTAAGAAATCCTCCGTACTCCCCGGACCTTGCTCCAACAGATTACCATTTTTTTTCGACATTAGGACAACTTCTTGCAAGGGAAAAAATTTAACTCTGATGGGGCAGTCCAAATCGCCTTCACAGATTTTATTGATTCCCGTCCGACTGGTTTTTTTAGTAAAGGGATCAATGAACTACCTATGAGATGGCAAAAGTGCATAGAAAACGATGGTTCATACTTTGATTAATTAAATATATTATATTTAAAAATATTCGACTTTTTGTTCCTCCCATAAAAAACGCCAATTTCATATGTTATATATTGTTTAGAATTGTTCAAGTATCATACTTTTATGCTTTCTTGAAGATGTGAATTTAGAATAAATTTTGCATAATGCTGATTAATCAATATTAATACTAACACATCACCATCCAAAACCAAAAGGCTAAGTCTTAATAAAAAACGATAACATATTAACAAAGAATTTAATAAATTCTGTCTTAAGTATACACTTTATTTATTTAGTAATGTTTATATACAACTGGGATTAGTCAAAAACAATACATCCCCTCACTACACTACTGCTAGGACACAAATCGGCGAGATAATAAAAAACAAAACTTGCATGAAAGAAATATTACAATATTTTCTTTTCTTGAACATTAATATCACAATTTTTTGCTAAATCGTGTCGTAGCCAACTGGTATATAATATATATATTGTGTAACTTGTAATCTTTGCCCGAAAGCAGCGTCCATTACTTTAAGTTATATCCTAACAAAGTCATACATTGTATCACATAGTACAGATAAACGACAAACTTTATTCACTATATCCGTTAATCCATTTAGTGCAATTCATGTAGTTTGCTGGGAGAGTCCAACGGTGAATGTTACTCTGTTACGTTTTTTATTTCTGTAAACGTGTTGAAAATATCTGATATTTTTCGTTATATCCTATACGGAATTTGGAGCTTATATTAATAATTTTTATATTTCATTCACCACTAGACTCATGCGAGATGAATCTGAGTTTTGATATAGATCCTTTTTTTAGAGAACATGTATAGCCATAATAAAAAAGTATTATTCTAAGGAAGCTTTTAAAGACAAATAAAACACTTTCTTATGACATAGTTTACCATTCAGTCTTTCTAAAACCATTCAAATATCCAAAATAAATATTTTTACATCTTTAGTGAGATTAAGCATTTTACAGCGATATTTACAAATCAAGTTTAGAGCAAAATTGTCTAAGATTTTAGGTGACATTTCTGCATCTGTTTTGATGTCCTTACTTGAAAAATTAAATTTATAAATAGTTTACAAACAAATTAATTCCCTTTTATTTCAATAAGAAAATCAATATTTTAAACCATTTTGCCCAAACCATTCATTTCCGTAAGCGAATATATAAGACATACAATTCGAATGTATTTCATAATTTTGAAAATAATTTGGCTAGTAGGAAGACGCCTTTTAAATGGTAGGGAAAATAAAGCTTGAACACAACAAAAATTGTACTTTCCTCTTCGTCAATCTCTTTTAACTTCTTCGGAGCCAAAAGTCCAAGAAATCCGTGGAAGATGACAGGACGGGACATGTAGGCCTTCCATGGAATGATAGCGCTGAATAAAAGCTAGAATTATCTTGCTAATTTGTACAAGGAATTAGAAGCAATTTAAATAAATGTACCTCGTCGATCAGCGGTCACGTGACTAACAAAACAAGGTGAAATTTATTTCAGAATGTATGACGTCATTAATGCCCACCTTCAGACAACGTAACCGGTGTAATTGTGAGTTGATCATATCACGAACAATATAATAATAGAACGAGGCATTAATGTATGGAAAACATCATGTCATTATCATGGGAATACTAGATGAACCTGAGTTTGCTGAGGTATTTCGGTAGATTTGTTATCATAACAATCCAGGACTGACTAGGCCATCTGACACGGTTTTAAATAAAAAAATATATTTACCGTTTGTACTTTTAAGGGTTATAATTAATACGTTAATTTAAGAACCAGTTGCCAAGGTATTATTTTCGTGATTAAACGAAGAAAAATTAAATATTTGTGATAAATTTCCAACGACGTAAGATTGTTTTTAACTTTATTATTTTTATTCCGTTTATTGTTTTTCTTTGTCAACGCACAAAAATTATATATTTCATTTACAAGCGTGTTTTTGCTCCTCTTCGACTCCTATGCAGTTCTCAAAGAAATCTATTAAATATGATTTTTTAATAACAAGACGAGATTAATTCTGTATTCGCGGCAGACCGGGAGGATATACATAAGTCAGTTATAAAATGTCAAAAATGTGACGTTAGATCTCAAGCGCTATACATGAAATATTAAAAGGCGGGAAACGCATCTTTTCTCCTATCGACATTGCAGGTCATTTAGCGTTTAAACCCAAGTTACGACGACAGTCGAAGCAAGATTGATATTTTTTTTATAAAACAAGGACGCTATTTCACGTTCAAAGTAATAATGAAACAATCTTCCTAATACTGGTGTTGCCATTTTTGTTGAGTTAAAAAATATCTAAATTTTTTAAACGTAATAAAACATAACAGACTAAATATTTTTACTACACATGCGAATGCATAAGTACACATATGTTAGGGCGATTACACATATAAATCATTAATACACATCACTATCGTTCGCAAGACGTATAGAAGAGAATGTAGGCGGCGCTAGACTTGACTTCACTTGGCGAAATCTCAGTCACCAGGTGATCGTCGTATTTGTACCATCTGAAAAAAACATCGCACTTTAGCAAGTCGCAGACTATAATCCTGTTATGTCTATATGAGGATGAGATTCAGAAACAAGGCATGTTGCATTTTTTAATTCGTATCTCATGTAACAATCTCTTGAGCGTTGTCAAATATGGCAAAACCAACGCAAAGGTTTGATTCCTGGTTTAGATTTAGGTAGATTCTAGCGAGGATTGCTACTTAGAAGAAGCAGGAAACGATCCATTATCAAGCAATTTCTGGGAGAGAGCGACTCTTGCGTCTTCGAACAAAGCCAGCAGTAGTGTTTCTTCGTCAGAATCCATTTTTCTGAGTGTTGAAAACGCGGAAGGTACGCCGTGAGCTCGTGTTCGTCGCGGCGTGCATGCTACGCAATCGCGCCGCTTTCAAATCGCCGTTAGGTGTGATTCGATCGTTAGACTACTCCCGCGCGTCAAAATCAAATACATTGTAACGTCCAGAAAATCAAACTTTGATTAAACAAGTAGTCTATTATATTTTCACTTCAATATTTTGATGATGTTGCACTGCATGTATAATATACACAATTTGCAAGTGAACAATTATTTAAATAAAAAAGTGCGTGCGGACAAAGTACACATATCAGAAGTAGAACTTCTTACTTAAAACTTCTCAGAAGTAAAATAATGTTTATATATCTATATTTACACTGTTTACACACTGTATATGTGCTAATGATAAAATAAATAAATAATATAAAATAAAAAAATCTGCGTTTACTGCACAAAATGTTATGCGCAGAATCGCCATCTAGAGTCCTAATATGTAACTACTTAAGGAATACATCAACCAATAGAGAGTATTTTTTCTCGATCTCCCTTTCTCACTCTCTCTCAATCGGTCTCAATTGCTCTCTCCCTTTTCTTCAACAAAAACATTGCACATCTTCTTGACCTTTCGTAAAAATTTTAATCTCATGCGCCTGTAGAAGTTTCACTTTAAAAACAATTACGTATACGAATTATGTGAATCAAAAATGATCATTTTCTTTTGATTCATAGGCTGAAAGTACTGAAATCGCAGAAATTATTAGATAAATTGTAAACTTACTTTCCATAAACACTGCTCTTGCAATACGCGGTATAGTGTCCACCTTCCATAGAGCCATAATGATTCGACACAGCGTACAAATTATAAACGGGGTTGCCAGGGCAATTCAAAGAAAATTGCCGCATATCCAAGTTTTCTAGTGGGAAATCTATGTATGTCTGCCTCTTCCTAAACGCGTTGCAATACTCCTTGGGGTCAAGGTAGAACCTCTTGAAATGTATCACTAAGACTGGAGGCAACCGCGATATATCTAGTTTTTTTACGGCGTCCCGTTTTTCCTTACAATTAGGACAATTCCAACCGGGTATCGTTTCGCCGTTTAAGTAGAGTTTTAGACAATCCTGGAATAAATATAAAGAAATAATTTACGATATACACCTATATTTATAAGAAAATATTTAATCATTCCTTTCTAGATAATCTTAATCGTGGGCTTATGATACATCTATATTCAATATTGAAAACTTTCTTATCCGTATTTTTTTTGTAACGGCAAACGGGCCGGAAGCCCGCCATATTTTAAGTGATACCGCAGAGGGCTCGCAAGTGCGTTGCCGGCCTTTTTAATGTGTAATGTATTTACCAAGACGCAATTTTTCAATTTCAACGGATTTCCATGAAAAATGATGTGGTTTTAGAAGTAAAAAAATCTCAAACTTACACTAAGCGTACACCGTGAAGCATGCGGCGGTAATTCCAGTGATAGATTGGAGAATGAATCATACGTAGCACTATGCGTTGCGCATACGCAACAGCGCACTGTTGATTTAATCTGGCCATAGAATAGTCGCAGCACAAGACTTTCCTTGGATTTCGTGTATTCGTGCCAGGCGCGTTCTGATGCGCCTAAGTTTTCCTAAGAATTGGAAATTTATTTTAATATTGAAGAATGTGTTTCTAAAATATTACTGACAGAATGTCTCTATATACAATCAATTTAAAATATTTCGGTTGATTAGTGCGTATGAATGCGGTTTAATAATAGAAAAAATATCTACAGGCTGTCCCAAAAAAGTGTAAATTATATACTCAAAATTACCGAAAAAGCGAAAATTCACCAATAGCAGTAAAATAAACAATTATACCTGCTAAATTAGAAAAAAATTAAGAACTCAACTCAAGCATATTAAAACAATCATTTTTCGGCACAAATTGAATAAGCCTTTGAAAATATGTTAGTACGCTCCAAGATACGGAACATCGGTGCACCAAACTTACCTTCAGTGGTGGTTTAATTGAGAACTGGAGGTCTAAGTGTAACCAGTCCATGAGGATGGTGAGAAACTCGTGCGAGTCCTGCTGTTCGTTGCCACGGAATGTACGCTGGTGTTTCCCCACCTCATTCTAAAAAATATATACAAGACTAATAATCTTGACACATTTAAATTAATGATTTTTTAAAACGAATATAAATGCGAATTACGTTAGACTTGAGTGCCTTTAATCATAATGTCAGGGAGAAACCGCCATCCAGTTTTTTTTAAGTAAGTAAACTTTTCTTAAAAAAAGAAAAAAAACCAGCTAGGGCTGTTTAGGGAGCTCTGCCGGAAATGAGGTTTTAGCTCGACTAACTGTGATAGACACAAGAGAGTCTTCTGCTAGACTCGGACCGTCATGGTGGTCAATCGCCTGAAGGGCGAACAAAAGTCAAAAATCATTTATTCAATTATACACAAATAAACATCAAAAAACCAATTTAAATGCATTTTCCATAAATGCTTCTAATTTTACATTTACTGCCAGTTCTCAAAGCAAGGGCGTAGAACGGAAGAGAAGAACTGGCAATAAACTCTCCGCCAACCTTTTTATTCGGTAAGTGTTTAATTTTTTTATATTTTACAAAACGTTCGTAAGGCGCTGCAACCATTACACATCGGGCATCTTAAGTAATAAATAATAATAACATATGTATATTAAAACCAAAGATTTGTCTCAGATTGTCAAAGATCCTCTATTGGCAAGAGGCATGGTGAAATAAGATTACATACATTCTCGTGGGAACAACACAAATACATAGTCGAAATAACTATCATCGGAACGGAACCTCTTCTGCGCCAGTGAATGCGGTTTTTTTACCCAAGTCTGAATAGCGTAATGTGTGATTAGCTAAGGGATCATTCGGCGTAGTATTCTACTTGTCTTTGAGGTGACAAATGATCATGAACTCTGAGGCCCAGACTTAAAAACTCAGATCAGACACGGATTTATTTTATTTTGCAAGTATATTTAAAATGCGGCAATAGGCGAGTTCAATTTGCAAGTTCTATAAAGAATTTTTTTCTTACCCTCAGGTCTTTAGTAGCGATAAACCTATACTGTCCGGACCATAACCCTCGCACGACCGCAGCCAACTCCTCCGCTATCGCGCCGCGAGTGCTGTGTGATCTGAAATAAATATAATTTTAATTATATTACAACGAGTAAACTATCTAATTGTAATCCCACAATTAGATAGTTTACAACATAAACTCGCCGAGGAATTGAAGGTAGGTTTCAATCGACCTACCGCGAACTATGTTGCCTTATGTATGCTAGACTTAACCACAATTCTAATATCACATCACATTGAACTATCACTAACCCAGAGTGAACGAATTGTAGGTATATTTGAACAATCAAAATTTTAAATATACAATATTTTTTGTGCTCAGTGCTGCTGCACTAAGCAGTGTTGACCTAATGACTTCAGCGCGCGACTTTCAACCTCGAGGTGGTAGGTTCGATCCCCGGCTGTGCACCAATGGACTTTCTTTCTATGTGCGCATTGAACATTCGCTCGAACGCTGAAGTAAAAAAACATCGTGAGAAAAACTTGCCTTACACACAAAAAGACGACGGCGTGTGTGAGGCATGACATGAGGCTGATCACCTGCTTGCCTATTTGATTGACAAAATAATATTACATTTTTCAATAGAGTATGTTTTGGATTAGTTATGCCCATACTAAAGGCAGTCAATACATTATTCCAAATCATTCAATTACTGCCCTTTAATGGAAAACCACGTTTTTTATATCACATTATGTTTACGTTGGGGTAAAAGAATCATTAAAACGGTGCAATTATATTTATATTGTGTTCTTAAATAAAATTATTTAAAAAAATGTCTCACCTATTAACGTGTTCCAGGTACTGTCCATTGCAGAAGTAGGTGACCAAAATGGCGGTATTGTTGAGGCATTGAATAATGGAATTCATATAACAGGTATTACCCAGGTTTTTCAGGCCAGTCAGACCTCGACCCTATGAAATGAAATACATTGGTTTTATATCATAAATACATAGTAATATATAAAAGTTACAAGCCAAATACTATAATTTAATGACAATCCTGTACTCGTCGAAACATATTTTTTTTGATATCGTGTATCAAAAAAATAGTTTTACTTGTCATTATTAATTTTAGTTCCAATTAACATTTATTCACGCCAGATCAGTTAATATGACCAAAACTTGCGCTTTTTTTCTTTTTCTTGTAATACTTGAGTTTCTGGACCTACATGCCAGCTTCCATGGACTTACTTATGTTAATAAATAAATAAATCTTTGTCGTGACAATTAAAACTAAATTACCTTTATTCAAATGTAATTTTGCGCACATTTGATGGTTAAAATTGTTAAACTTTGAAACCTTTCGAATATTTCGGAAATCCTTCCGATAGCTTACTGAATATTGGCCTATTATCTATATGTATCTAATATTCCGATACGTATATAATACACTATTTAGGGTCTGTCAAACTTCATAACAAAAAATAACAGTGGTAACGAAATAAAAATTTGAAAATAGAATTTAACTCAAATATAATCTGGGCACCTGTCAAACCATGTTCACAATATGACGGATTTGACAGTAGTCAAGAGGAGTGTCACTTGCGATAACTTTACCGGAAATCAAAGTGTTTTATTGTCTTTTCGTAGTTATTTTAAACAAAATTTGGTTTGACAAATTTTACTACATTATCATTACCAGCGAAAGAAAGCTTAAAACGCACAAAAAGTGACATGTTATGTGGATGGAATGGATGTAAATCAAAATATTGTGTTTATAGCGAGCACATAGGAAAGGCCTTATGTGAGATTACACGTCGTTCTGCTCGACCTTAACCTTTTGTAAACTGATTTACGTCTAGTTTCGTTATAGCTTCTAACTATATACTGCGAGGGTTTAGCATAATGCTTATGTAAGTATATTACATAGAATATATTCTTTTTGTATCCAAAAGCCTGATTTGACAAGACAAATAGAAATTTTAATGGGACAAGTATTAATAGTCAGATATCCAGACCTAGCTAGTTTATCAGAATGTTTAATCTGGATATAAACGATATCTATAGATAATAAAGGGAGTGACGGGATGCCTTGAGTATATAAGAGGGTATACGAAATTTAAATTTAGTTAGAATCTTAATGTACTTTTGTCTATAGTATGACGAAACAATTTTGGAAAAGAGTTCCTTGTTTACAATACACAAATAAAACAACTAATCGTACCCTTCATTTCTGTATATATAGTCTATAAGTAAGGTCAGCATAAAAATTATAAACATAAGTATTGCCTATTTTACTTACACGTTTGAAAAGCCATATGATGCCATGTGTGACCTTGAGTCTGACCTTCACTTTGAACACCATGCTAACTGTCTCCAGCCGCATTCATAGCTGCTTTGATAATTTCATTGTTACAATACAGAAATAGTAACTTTGCGGACTGTACTTAGTAAATTCTTTTCATGAAAAATTTATTAAAAAATCATTGATGAATAAACATTTAGTACTTACATGTTGCCATTGAAATTTCAAAAAACTGTTCTATATTTTGACAAAGGAAATATTAGCACGAGAAGGACTATTAAATACAACATGAATATTGTCGCAACTACACTTACAAACATTTATTTAAAAAAAAAAACTATGATTTTTAACTTTTTTAATTTCAAAGAGCCAGTAATATTTTTTCAAATGTTTCACATACAAACTATAATTTAATTCACATTTACAATTTGTAAAATTTGCGTAATTATTTTTACTATTGCACAGATAACGTATATAGCACAGATTAAAAAAGTGTGTATCTTTCAGAGAATTTTCAGTGGCCAAAAATTAAGTTTTCTCCGTACGCGTTGGTTATTGATATTTTTTTGCGTTAGACGTTCTGTCGTTAGCATAGTTGTGACTGGACTGGGGATGATTTGCTTCTAGGGGTGGACAAGGGGGAGTGGGGTTACCATGATTTAGGTGAAAACAAAATATTGTCTTTGATTTACGCGAGTACCTACGAGTACGTCAGTCTTACCCTGCTATGCGCTGCTAAAAACTATTGCAAAAAGCTCCATGTGTCATTTACGTATTTTTTTAATTTATAAATAATAATAATAATAGCCTTTTATTCAGATCAATTAGGTACATGGATTTGTTAAGTTAACATTAAATTCTAAAGATTTATATTATGCTTAAATTTAGTGTAATATTTGTTGTTTTGTTTATCTTTCCTAGATCTGTTTGCCAGTCGGCAAAGACCTCCTCCAACCTTTTCCATTCCTTTCTTTCTTGAGCCACTCTGTTCCATGTGACTCCTGCCACTTGTCTAACATTATCGTCCCACCTTTTCTGTGGTCGGCCTCTTTTCCGTTCGCCTTCCCTTTGGTACCACCATGTCACCCTTTTGCTCCATTTGTCGTGTCCTTACCAGGTGACCAGCCCATCGCTATTTGAGTCTCTTGATTTTGCTTATTACATCGGTAGTTTTTGTTTTGTTTCTAATGACGATTAGGACCTTCTGCATAGAATCTTTTTGAGTTATGAGCTGCCCTAGATATACGTATTCGTCTGTATAGTTTCGTCTGTATTTTTTTTTAATTTAATGGAGTTTAAAAGTGATAATGAAGTAATTGTATTAAAAAAAATAACACGCAAACCAGGACATACATAGCGCTCCATTACGAATAGCACCATAAATACTAAAAAATCATTAAAAAAAATTAAGCAGATTTACTGCCCCCATCCCCTTCCTCTTGTCAGCAATAATAATAGTACCTAAAAGTACGATTTTTTTTTAATTCTCGAAAATGCATGTCCCGGCCTTATTCCTAAATATTCCTTTATTTTATTCCTAAATAACACCCAAAAATGGTCACCCCACGCATAAGACTAGAAATACAGTATTCGCCTTTGTGTTTACATACTCATAGACGCACCCGTACAGTAAACAACAGCTTTTATTTACTCGTGTACTTTTGTTAGACAACGCTAACAGTACGAATAATTAAAGCCATATTAAAAATTCTTAGTACCATAAAAGGAACCTTTTTACACTGACATTCTAAATTCAAAAATTTGAAGACAAGACCATAAATGCTCAATTAACCAATTAGGTTTTACTAACAATATTTTTACAATGACAACTTTTGTAGTCTATCCGGCCAGACATTTTTTTGACCACACATGGTTAGATTGAACCCTTTCGAAAAGATAAATAGAAATATCAAGAGTCGTAAAGTCAAATAATTCGTGTCAGTGGTCAGTTTGCTGATAGCGTTTGCATCAATTCGCACGTTTCCTTCAAAAGAAAACGATGTAATAAAAAAAACCGCACTTAATACCAGCTTGCACGCAACTGTAGTGTACGCATTTTGTAGTTTTAATACAAGACGATATTCTGGAGAGAGATGTAATAGAAAAGGTTAGATAAAACTAACTTTATTTTTAAAATCATGCAATGCATTTGCTCTATCTAGTAGTCCGTATGATTAGTTACAACGAAAAGATTTTTTTTTTAATTTATTTATATTTATAAATAAATTTGTGTTTTTCTGTGATTCTTTTTTCAAAAAAGATACTAGACAAAACCTGCATAAATATAAATGTGCTTCAAGCTGTATAACAGGTATCTTTACGTGATTCACCTTTTCGCTTTCCGGCCCAACAATTATTCCGACAATCGAAATCGCTTTTACCATTAAGGTATAAGTTTTCTTTACTGTGTGTTTGTAAACTGTGTCGGTAGTATCCGGTGTAAACCTATTAATAGTCCTATTAAAGCCATCATGGATCGCAAAAGGTCAAGGTGCAAAATTTCTTATCTAAATCTAGGTATAAATGCTGCCTAGGCGATCCATCACAACGCCCTCAGACATTTAAATCAGCCTTTATTTTATATTACTTCCCTTAAATCGCAAAAGGTATTACAGCATTATTCTTGCTAAAATAGCTTTGTCTCTTTCTGTCAAATCGTGTATACGCTGTGATGTGCTGCAAAGGCAGATGTCTGTTATTCCTGCTTTACTTGGCAAGCACGTTACGTCCATGGTAAGTATTTACTAACAAGGCTATTGGACTGTCCGGTCAATAATGTTATTAAAATTAATGAACACTAAAAAAAGTTAAAGAAATATGCATATGTCATACTGACAAGACTGCATTTGATAATTACCACAAACTTAGTGATTTTCAAATGTAATATATGAATTTGGATTATTCTATAAAAACAGTTACGTAAAATTTGAATATTATGTAAATATCTCTATAAACATTGTAAGGCTTTTGTCGTGGGCAGTACAAAGACACGCACCGACTCGACAGCGTATACGTGATCAAGTGGTCATATTGTTTCAACTTTCAGACTTGCTGATCAGCGCCATTGGCGTATAGATACGCCTTTGCACATGTACCTACGATATCGATCAGGAGTAATAATGTATTCATTTATCTGATAAAACATTCCTTTAGAGAGCTCCGGGCATAACCTTTTCATAATTCAATCATATTAAATAACATTTAATTAAGAGGTTAAGATCAAAAAGGTTAGTCGACATCACTGGAGACCGAAGAACTGGCACCTACCTCGGACAAAGAATTAGTCTAGTTATTCAAAGGGGGAACGCTGCCAGTATCTTCGGAACCTTGCATAATGGGACTCCTTTTAATACTATATTTTAATTATTACATTTTAAGGTTAGTTATTAGGTATATTAGAATTAACTACAATTGTATTTTTTATTGGTTTAATGTATTGAAATAGAATATTAGTAAAAAAATGTATACGTATAAAAATATTAAGAGGTACCGAAAACTTTTCCATAATCTACAAACAGCACAGGATATTTGTGAGACTTTTCACATGGGGCAAAAGGATAGGGGGCATATCTAATGTGAAACCGCCCATGGACGTTCAATAGGGCTAGCGAGGGCGTATGCCTGTAGACTAAAGCGTTTAATATATTATGAAATCGTCCGGTGGCCCAATTAGAAGATAGGGGATGGCCCAAAGAGAATTGTTCATATGTGTACTTAGATATTGTTTCATGTTTTTAGATAGCAGATGGTCCTTTTGTAAACATATACGAGTGAAAGCTTAACCGTGTGCTTGAAAACCAAATTAATTTGAGAATAGATCCTAATAAATGGCGGAAATTGCCGAAACTCATTTAATCCAATAAATGTTTGTTGATCTATTAATTGCATTAGTGTCACGTGTTTTACGACCTGTTTTCTGCGAGTCGCACCGTGTGTAAATTTAACTGAGATTGAAGCAATAATTCGCTTAAGAATTTGAAAAGGTCCGTCCCAAATATATTAGTAATAAATATTAAAAGATTGCCTTCGAAATCGGCCATTTTGTAGATACAAATGATTATGAATCGAATCGTGGGTACTATTGTCTTATTTTTCGTTATCTGAACTCAAAATGCCTTGATTTATATAGGTAACCAAGTACACTTATGAACCGAAACTCAACAGAAAAGATGTTAAATTGATTTTATATTTACAACCAGAAACTCTCCACCACTTTTCTTAATCGGCAAGATTTTAGTCGTACAACTTGTTTGTGGTGCAGAGATATTTGAACTGGAGCAAATCAAACCCAAGGATTAGGATCATTTAAATAATATATAATTCATAAAAATTTAATCAAAATTTAATGAAATGTCGACGAGATATCAGCGTTCTTCTGTCTCTATGGTTTTAACCTAAATCGATTTTCATAAAAAACAAACAATAAACTGTTATATAAAATTTGAAATACGCTATTCAAGCTGTTTATTTGCACTTTGTGGCAAGATGTACAATTTTAAGAAGTAATAACCAAATCAATCAATAATACTAATAAATATTTCACACATTTTGGCAGCTCAAGATTGTGACCATGTGTCAGAGCACGAAAGAGAAAACTTTTATTACAGAAAATGTTTACGTAAATTCGAATAGTTGATGTGATAAGCTAAAGCGTGGGCAAGCATACAATGTGCTATATCAAATAAGCATGTGCCCTTTAAACGTGATACATAATCCAATAACTTGTACTAGAATTACTTTAATGTTGTTTTTCTATAAATCTATGTTCTCAAACATTGCTTACAATTTAACATTAACTATATTGATGCGAAAGAAATATTTAGCATGAAAAAAGCCTTAGCGATTTTATTAACGATGTCTACGTCTACTCAGGTTCAAATATTAATGTTACTTAGGGACCCAAAGGATAGATCGTACCAATTCCTAAAGGGCCGGCGACCCACTCGCCAACAAAAATCTACAAACTACAATGTACTATTTTATGATTTTTAAATAATGTAAAAATATTATAAATAAGAAATAATAAATTTAAAAAAAGTTTTTAACACACCATGTTTCTGTATATTTTCTTAAATATTGTGTGTAAATTAAATATAAAAACAAATACAAACTTTGATATTTTCTATTTGTAAAAATTACTTCTTTTATTAGTTTTATTTATTATACTTGACGACTGTAATTAAATATTCGTAATGAAGGCGGGAATTGTGGAGTAAGCCGCTTTGCAAAACACGTGAACATTAATAAGATTACATTTGCGAAATATTCGACAGGTTTGACAGTTGACATACACGTGACACGTATAATTCATTTTGGCGGTAAATCCTTGTTACAAGCAAAACCATCATATAATAACACATCAATTCGATCTTTAAAAATACGTGCGCAAAATTAAATTATCATTTTCAATATTAAAATCTACGAAAAACAATATCATAGAATTTTTAAGTCCAAATATCGTTGGAAAGAAATAAAATATTTCATACTATCTCAGATGTGCCAACATTGTTTAAAGTTGGTCAAGTAAAATTAATCCATACTAAAAAAATTGTACTTTGTGGTCAAAGAAATGGTATGTTGTGACATTTCGTTCAGACATGGGTTATATGTTTAATCTGTAATTTAATTAGGATTATAGCTAATTTAAATAAATACCCTGATATAGGTACTTACCCATAAAGTTATAAAAATTATGTTTTTTTTTTAATAATAGTTATCAACTAATCTAATATAATACATAATAATAATAATTTATTTATTGCAAGAATATGGTACAAAATAACTGAAATTATAAAGATATTGTTTTTCGTAGTTTGTGGTACATATTTTAATAAAGGTCACGTAATTTTATTTACGTGACCTATTAAATTTATATATTTAACTATTAAATTTGTATATTTTACGAAATTAGCAAATACTCACGACATCTCCCCAAACAGGTTGAAAGTCCCTTTGTCGTAGTTCACTAGATGGCGCCACTTTGGCTGGTTTTGTACTGCGATCGAAGCTTGGCACCACTGGTTCCTCTTCATCAGATGACACCTATATAATTAGAGTATATCAAAATAATTTTACCGTTTACATAATATTTAACATTACGTTTTATTAGATGCAAAGAAAAAAAAAAAATAAAAGCATTATTTTTAACCTCTAATTTATAAACATACAATACAGGTTATTCTTATAAACTCGGCAAAATAAAACGAATTAAGGCTTGAAGGACATATTTAAATAAGTAAAATTATAAGAAAAATTAAATCTCACTTTTGCGATGTTCGGCGAAGATTGCGATCGATTCAGGGCGGCACTTGCACTCTCAGTACTGGAGCCGTACGATTCTGTATCTTCTTCCTATATTTAGATATTAATAAATTGCTAATATTAACATTATTATGAATACTGAAATATTTCAAGGAACATCTTTAGCCTCTATTTTTAAATTTTTTATAAATTTGAATTTCGAAATGTATAATCGCGAATATTTGTAACGTATAACACGATATATTTGAATTTGGAAGGAAACGTTATTATTGATATAAAAAAATCGAAATTAAAAATTTTATAGTTGTTAATAATTTACCTTATAATTCGGTTTCTGTTTCTCCCTAGCCTCGGCCAGTTTCCGCTTCCGCTCAGTTTCAAGCGCCTCCCTTTGCCTGTCAAGTGACACCCTCTGTGCGGTGACAGCCGCGATACGAGCACGCTTCGCTTCCACTTCGCGAGCCGCAGCTTCCCGCTCACGGGCTGTTGCTACAGCTAACAATTTTTTTTAATTATCGCGAATATTTGTTATTTATACACGATAAAATTGAATTTCAAACGTTAATATAAAAATTCGAAATTCAACAGGTCATAGTTTTTACTACTTTTATTAAAAGATCCGTCCAATTTAACTTTATTTTACTAACAAAAGGCTAACGGCACACACATATATATATATATAAATATGTTGCAGCCAACCTGCTTAATTAGCCGTTTTATATTCAGTCGAAAAAAGTAGTTTAATTATCGATGCTCGCGCTAACCTAGCGGGTGACTGTTTCTATTATGATTGCTTGCCGTCCACTCTTTTGTTCTCGGTGCTACCCTATTTTTATTGTTAGTTATAATTAATTATTTAGTTAAATGAAGATATGTCAAAAATTGCAAATCTAATTTAAAGATTGCATAGTCCCAGTTTACCTCATTCTTAATGCTAAACTTCGAAATATTATAACTTTAGTTTTTATCTGTTTTGTCTTATAAGTTTTAAAAAAAAAGCAATACGGCTTTTAAAAAAACGTGTTTAGTTATAAGTTTGTTACATTCCAGAAATTAATGTACACTGGACATGTAGCACTTTTAATTGTTATTGAACATTGAATAAAGAATTTTTGAAATTGATTAAGAATCAGTTTAGTCTTTAAACTAAACGGCGCCGTTTAACTAGCGGCCTGAAAGATGTTTAGTCAGTTGATCAAACAGCTAGGCAAGAATTTACTTTTTTCTTTCGTTTTTTCTTAAACGTAGAATAGGGCGAAAGATATTTGAAAACTTTTAACTTGTTACACCAAAGAGGTATAATTTTTAAGGCGAGTACATAAGTAAACACTAATTAAGCTGCCATGGATCTGTGGCCTGATCTGAAACGAAATATTCACCTTCATTATCAGCAGATGGTGCTAGCTGTGACCGGGCGATGCTCTCAGCGAGTTTGGCTGCCTCTTCTCTTTCCCTTCTCTGATAATCTTCCAGCTTCTCACGCAAAGACTGATTTTCTTGTTCCTGAGATCAAAACTGAAGTTACAATAACAAATGGTTTTTGATCCTGTAAACGCTTACGTTTAAAATTTTAATACATTTTCTTTTACTCAGTTCAGTTGCCCTTCCTCAACGGTTGTTCGAACTCCAGTTGTACACAAATTAAGTTATTTACCTTACTGCTGCTGTGAAGGGAAAATCGTGAACAGCACAAAAAGCTGATCACTTAATGGTCAAGAAAAAATATATAGATTCTTAGTAAAACTGAAAATTTAAAACGTTATGATTTAGTTCGCTATTGCTAAGGATAGATGGCGTAATTCAAAGTTTTTAGGAAGTTTACCAAATAGTAATTAAATACCCATCATCATGGAAAATCAAGACTGTACAATTAGACCGTTTAATTTGAAGCTAATCATCTGTCTCTTTTCACTATAGCTTAAACATAATTTGATAGAAAGTGAAGCATTACGTTAAAAGTGTGTAAACAAAAATATATACCATATCAAACTGCTTGTTCTCGAGCTGCATAAGCTGTGAGATAATTTCTTGTTCCCGAAGCTGGTACATGGCTCGCAACTCATCTCGGTGTTCTGATTCCCCTTGTTGGCGTATTTTTTCCCAGTCCTGAAAAAAATATGTGCTTTAGAAGCGGATTTTTTACTGGAAATTATTATTTAGGAGAAAATGTTAAGTTAATGCGAACAACTCGCAATTTTTTTTCAAATTGCATATTTCACTTGGCATAATATTGTATCATATTTTCTATAGATTACCCGCCAAACATTATTTTGCCATGTATATTATTTCTAGGTTTTTTTTTAGTTCAATAAAAGAACTATCTACAATAATAAAAAAAATAGGGTTTAATTGTGGAGAGGTGAAAATTAGGGGTTGTATGTATTTTGGTATGTTGTATCATAAAAAAAATGTGTCTAAAAAATAAAAAAAGATTTTTTTTACGATAGAAACTTCTTAACACTTGAGGATTTGAAAGATAGATAGTAACCTGTTCTCAGATTTACTGAATATGCATAAAAATTTATAAGAATCGGTTGAGCCGTTTCGGAGGATTATAGAAACGAACATGAGAATTTTATATATATATTGTGTATCATTTTGTATGGTCAGTAGCGGCTAAAACATTTACACAGTATAAATATTAATTGTTATGGGTAAAAAAATATATCATGTAGGTGATTTCTTGGTAAGTATTTAAAAAAAATTCCATCGACAACCTTCATTAATGTTAATAATGTTCAACAAATACCTGTTCAGCCTCAATCCTTTGCATCTCAAGAGTAAGCGAAGTATCAGCGATGAGTTCCTGCTGCTCCAATATATGTTGCATGTTACGAGAGCGTTCTGCATATAGTTCTACAGCAGCTGACTGAAAATGTAAATTTTCTATTAAAAAGAGTTTTTCGCTATGGCAGCGAACATAATTATATATATGCAATCATTAAATATTTACTTCGCTTAGGAAACTAATGAATACAAATTGATATCAGCTGTATGTTATTAATCATTGTTATAAAAGTATGTTTTTTTTAAGCATTCATCGCCCCTTACAAAATACACCTTATAAAAAGATTATAAGGACGACTTTTCAAATTACTCCAATTCGATTCATGTTACGGTTGACAAATGAAAAGAGGTTATGAATGTTTTTAATTTTAATTGCAAACATTGAAAACCCTCATTGATTGTTGGTATTGTTTAATACGCCAGGGATTTCTGAACCCATACTTTGCAATAAAATTGTACGGATTCCTCAGTGGATGTATAACTAAATGTAACGAGCTATTAATGCTATCATAAATATCATAATTTAATTCGAAATTCAAGCCCTTAGAGGCATAGCTGTAACTTTTTGGCAGCACAGATTACATACACTACAGAAATTGACAGCTATCGACCAAATAAACAACAGAACATAATCAGTGAATAAAAAACCATGACAATTAACATCCATCGATAAATCTTGTGTGTTTAAGGAAATTATTAACTTTAGTTGCTTATTTTATGAAATACGCCATATGACCATGTCATGGAACAGCAACAAATTAAAAAAAATTATAAAGTTTACAATTCTTTTAGACGTAGGTATATAAAATATAAATACTCCTGTATTTTGAAAAGATATTAGTTCAATTGCACCGTTTTAACCGAAATAATTTGTCTCTTTTCATCATAACGTCCATAGCAATTGATGCAATAGGATTGTATATTCGTATCGGTCACAGTATATTCGTTGAAATAAAAATGACATTTATTTACATAGATGTGTAATCTACATTGTACTATAAGTTCTCAGCTCGGGCCTTGAATAAGAAGCCAATAAACTCTCTTTCCAATATGAGTGTACTTAAAATATACACACTTTGGAAGTTATACTTCTTTATATACATAACCAGATAAAAACCTTTAAATTTTTTTATCTTTCACCTTATTTAGAAAAAACAATACTAACAAAAAAGTAAAATGTTGACTTTATCTAACTTCAGGTTGTCAGTTTTTTGAGACGATAGTACTTTCTACGTCAATATCTGATTGTGATCGAACAAAGCTATGTCCTATTAAAGTTCAGATTCAATACTTAACTTAAAAAACTATTTATGAATTTATAATGATTACCTTGCTAGCTCGATCTATGACTGGTTCAGATGATATGGGTCGGCTAACAGCAGGGGTCGGGTTTAAATCGGACCAATTTGGATAGTCTATTTCACCTAAAATCACACATTTAAATACTTCACACTATCTAACAACCCAGGGCAAAAGTCACAGAGGGCCCACTTTAGCTAACATGAAAATATCAGTCTTATGAGTTATAAAATAAGGTTCAAATTCCTTATACTTTAGATATTTCGGAAATAATACTCAAATAACTGGAGGATGAGACACAAATATTTCAAAAATTGATTTGTAATTCAGATAGGGGTATTAGAATAAACAGTTTCTTACCATATAAAAAATGTTACATATCACAATGCATAAACTAAAACTGATTCAGACGTTCACAGAATTTCTGCTATAGCTTTTTATATTTTGTTTAAATTAAATAATTATTAGGGCTCAAATTAAAAGTCAAATGTTAAATATAGGGATCTCACCAAGCATATCATCCAACATGATATCCTGTGATGGTGGTATAGCCTGTGGATTTGTGGTGAAGGCCGGATACTTCAGTAGCCAGTCTTCATAACCACCCCAAAGTGCAACTGGTTGACGGGAGTATTGCACTTTGATGTCCCACTGGAATAATATTGAATTTGTTATTTTTCATTGTATACATTTCATATTTGGTAATTACTATAGGTCAACTAACTTTATACACCTCAGAACAAGCAATCACAACACACATTTTGTTACAAATTTAAATTAATTTTAAATTTGTTTATTGCATGATTTTTATTTATTACATGCAAATCAAATCAAATTTTATTTATTCAATTTAGATGTGACTTAAGGCATGCTTATGAATGTCAAAAACGTTTACAAAATTCACGAAAGAGCAAAACTACGCCATCCATTCACAAAACTACCAGGAGGTCTTGTTCTGAGAAGAATGGGCAAGAAACTCAGCAAGTTTTATCCTCCCTCTACATACAATAATTCAAAGGAAAATGTCATAAACCACAACGTCATTAAAGTTACATAAGTAAAAAATAAAATAAAAATCTGTTCTGTGATTTACCACATTCACCATTACATTACATTACATTCACAATACTTCTAAGATAACAAAGCAAATTATAACAATATAATTAGAACTATTGCCAAGCGTTTTTATCTTCTAGGTAGTCATTAACTGTGTACCTTGTAACCTTTACACATGTATCAAATGCTTATTGAGTATGAATGTAACATCGTAAAATCCTGTATCTGATTCTAAATAAAACTGTAAACAAGTAATATAAAGACAGAGTAGCGCTAGAGACTGATTGTGTATTTACAAAATATAGCTCAAATTTAATCAAACGCAGTAATTTACCTTGAGTAATATTGTCTTGAGTAGGTGCAGCGGTTTCCCTGGAATGACTGTAGTGCTACTCCAGTCCAGCATCACTATCAGCTCAGAGCTGGCCCGCTCTGCCCAAACAGGACGGGATTCAGATGGTAGATTCTGTTCTAAAACATTTGCTGATTGCCTGAAAAATTTATTACATTTATGTTAAGAAAAACATACTTATTTTATTTAATAAAACTAATGAAAATATATTCCTTTAACTAATGGGGCATAATAATCAAAAAGAGAAATCTAAGATACAAAATATGTTTATATTGTATCATTGGAACAAAATATATATTAATAAACCTAAGTTTAAGGAAAAAAATATACTTACCCAGGTGATATACATTCTTCTGGCACACTTATACAAGCAGGATGGTTAATGTGTGAGTTAATATAATCTTTCCCAGGTCTAGCATCTAATATCATTACTTTGAGTTTGCCATTTTTTAATATAGTATACAGTTGATCACTTTTGATTGTAACTTCATCAGGACCTAAGGTAACAATTAATGTTGATTAAAAAAAGTTTAAGTCTAAATCATGTTTATGTTATTTTATTTCTCTTGGTGCATGTCATGACAATGGTGGCAATCATATTTATTTCTAAACCCCTGGTTATTCCAAAAAGTCAAAATTTAATTTAAATGCATGTAACATGACTAATAATAATATCTGTTAACCTAATAATGAAATTAAACCTTACACCTTCTTAATCAGAAATCAGACTTTCCTTGGCTGAACCAAATACTTTTATTCTAGTTATTAAATTAAAATATATGTATAGTATTAAATACTCATATACAGACCTGGTAGACCAGTTGGAGGTGGTGATTCAGCAGCAATAGTGTCCATAGCTTTTTTACGGTTTTCATCTATTTTCTGTTTGATTAACTCATTTTCTTGTATATCCATAAGTCGTTTAGCTTTTTGCTCTTTAGCATATCTAAAATAATATCATATTGCTACAATATTGACAGAAAAATAAAGCAATATTTTTTAGTTAATTCAAATAAAGTGAAATCCTATTCATAAATAGATATTGTACCAAATTTGAGAGGTTAATAAAAAGTTAAACTAATTCTGATTATAAAAAAAATCTCATAATATCCTTTAATCATAATAGTTTTAAATTTTCAGACAACACTTTTAACATTAAGACAGAATTTCGTATTTATGTCACTTATAGAATCAGTAATAGTAGATAGAATAGTTAAAGGTACCTTTCAATCAGACTTATTTTCAATTTCTCAGCTGCATCAATAGCTTTGTTTGGATTCTTAGGCCCAAGCATATTATTAAAGTAATTTTTATCTTTCAGATACTCTTTGTCTTTACTGATAAATGCAATTACCCGAAGGTATTTCATATAGTACACATAGGAGTACTCCTCATCACCTTTTGCACGAGCTTCTTCAGCACTTTCAAAGAGTTTTTGAGCTGTTTTGCATAACCTAGAGAAGGGAGAATACATGGTCTAGTAATGTCGCCACACAAATATAAAATCAAGCATTCAAGATACATTAAGATACTCACAAGGTTGCTCTCTTCGATTTTAGGTCGGGTACATTATACAATTTATCCAAATCTTCTATACATTTGCCCAAATGGAGCTGTATACGACGCGTCTCGGTCATTATTCAGTTTTTACAAAAACGAGCACAATATCAATAAATAAGTAAATAAAAAGGCCCTAGTATCTTTTAGTTTTACATTGGCGATAAGTACTAGAATATACATAAAATAATGCCTTTTTATCTAGGAATAGTGGAATAGGAAAACAAAATCTACGATTAAGAAATATTTATCAGAAAAACACAAAGTGACAAATGACAGTGTCTAATTGTCAGAAGTTGGACGTAGGGAAGATTATAATCTGAAATTGTATAGCTGTACTCTTTAGTATAATTAAACTAAAACTGTCAAATGTCAACTGTGTATAACAATCAATATATTCTGTATTCTGTAATTTACCCACAGATATTTTCTGCTTAAAAATTTGCAAACAAAATAAGCTGAAGGTGCGCAAGTTTTCCTGCGCAATGAAAACTTCCTCATTTTAAGCTGGTCGATTACGGTGTTCCATTTAGTTTTTCAGCTGATCACGCTTTCATTGGGCGCTCCGCAGACGACGCGTGTGTCATGAGCGAATCTCTTGCAGCGTAGTAAAATCGAGTGCTTGTGTCGTGTAGCTAGCTAGTGGCAGTGAAAATGTTTTCAGGACTTACAAATCAGGTCAGTTCGTGGATGGGAGCAGCTAAGGGCGACCCTCAAGATGAAGAGGTTCCCACCCCAACGAAAGAAGCGACAGGAGAGGCAGCAGCAGAGGTGGACAAACAAAGGTATACGTTCTTTTGTTTATAATTTTATTATAAGGTTCCTGATTTCTCAATTTTTATAATATTGTTTTGAAAGTTACGATTAATACAATATTCAGGGGTAAATGCAGCACAGAAAAAACGCTTCAGGTGGCGATCTGCGCAGTACAATAAAAATACGGAAATGCCTCTTATACTAGAAAATCCCGTGTATGATATTCCCATTGTTGCATAATACGTCCAATATTGATCCATGTAATGGGGTCAATGTATTTGGAAACATCTAATAGTCTTGGGGTTCTTTAAGTACCTTTGTAATAGCCTTGTTGGGATAATAATTAACAATTATAATTTCTTATGGGAACCTGCAAGGATAAATAAGTACATTGTTTAATATAAAATAGGAAGATATTATAACATTATTTTAAACTTCATTTGTCACGCAACATTATCACGTGGATTGAATTTTTAAAAAGTAATAAGTTATGTTATTCAACAGAATACTTTTTTTACAGAACATTTAATTTTTTTTTTCTTATAGCCCTACAAAGGGTGGAAGCAAACTGGACCTCATCACAAATGTAAAGTCACAGATGACAGGGTGGCTTGGCTCTGGAATCCCTGGAATTCCTGGTTTAAAAAAGAATGAAGCACCCTCTGCTGATGCTCCAGAGGTCGCTCCAGTAGAACCTGCTGAAGTGGTAGAAGCCAAGCCTGAGGGGAAAGAGGATGATGACAATTCTAGGTACATTAGGTATGAGGGGTTGCAGATAGAATGAGTTTCGCTGTCAATGAAGCTTATTGGTGTTACTTTTCAAAAACCCAATTGTTTCAATGATTTTAGTTCGAGCATTAAAATTGATTCATTCCAAGTTATAAACTGATGGGATGCTCGAAATAAAAGTTATTAATGATGGAAAGTCTTATCATAATTTGAATGCATGTCTAAATCTCAAGTGTAAGTCATTCACTAAGCTTATGTAAGCACCCATATAGACTATAGACACTATAGGCTTTTGCACTTTAAAAAATTGAATATCACATCACTTTAAATGCATGAATACAACTAACATAAATTGGGCTCAGAAGTTGTTCAATATTTGATATTACTTTTTCTGTAAAATTATAGAAATACAATTAAGATAAACTCAATAATTTATAATCTATGCTTCTCGTAAACTCATTTATTCTGCCTAAACCCCATTTATGACTTCATTTTTTACTTGATTTTAGACTGTGAACATAGTAGATTTTTTAAACATTGTAGAGTGAGTATAGAAATCTATGAAAATGTAGATTTGTTCAAAGAATATCATCTTATATATTCATATAATTTTAACAGTATGTCTGAAATCTAAGGATACAGTAAAGAGATTATGTAAGAGGATCTGAAAATCTGAAAGAAATTGTTAGTATTGTGTTATCTATGGTAAGCAAGAAAGACTAAATTCCGTAACTAAAAAAGTCTAAGGGCGACTCTTCGTCGTCTTGTGCTTAAAGTATTTGTAAAAAGTCGGAAAAAGTCGCATATTATATCATTTTCATAAGATATGTCACTGACCTACGGAATGAGAAAAGGGAATAACCTATTGAGTGTATGAATGCTCAACCTGGATATGATACTTTTGGCATACCCATTTGTGGATGCAGATGCCAAGTAGACAATATGACGCATTCTTCTGTGACGTAATGATCCGTAACCACAATTGTTATACCTTCAATTTCGTAATATATTGTATTTTTTACGTTATTGTCATTAAATATAAATACGTTTTAAATTAAGTTAATTACGTGATAAAATTATTGGGCTATCCTGTAAGAAATATTTATTTTTCATTAATCTGAGATTGAAATAATACAGATATTCACATTTTGGTATGAAGTTTTAGGATTTCGTAGAATTTATCCCCTCTTAAGGTCACTGAGAATTTTTGAAAATTGTACTCATCTAAGGGTTGAGACCCTTTATATAATGCGGTAAATATAAGGATACCTTCTAGTTTAAAAAATATATTTACGTATACACAAACATAGTACGAGACTTTATATATAGTTTAAATAGCAGAATCTAATCAAAGCTGTGCTTCCATTATCTCCTACTGTTAATTATGTGTACGCTAACTTTACCAGCGGGATATCATCAGCCACAGTATGACCGTGTTCATGTTGAGCTTGTAATAATTGCTTGTTACAAGCTCAGTGAACGAGGGCTAGATGTCTAGAAGACAAAGAAGAAACATTTAACAGACATGTTATAGTAAAGAGTGTCTATGACACTCGGGGGATCAGGTTTTTAGTTTGTATGAATGAATAAGTACGTACGTCTGCCTACGCATATAACTTTGAATTAACTGTATTTTTATTATACAGTGCTACCGGTGGTGCGGATAGTAGACCAGGGTCTACTGGTGGGACACCCACTGAAGAACAACCAGCGGGTGTCGGGAATGGTAAGCCAAAAGCGCGTAGTACAAGTTAGCTTCCGACAATTTTACGTAATAGATAGCTTAATTTTTCGTAGTGTATCCCTGTACCCCTTTTCTGTATCTGTTTTCAGCTGTCTAAATTATTTTTCTTCAGTTAAATAACTGACATTGGTCTTGGTCAATCACAATAACTGGTGAACTATTTTCAGTTTTTAAAAAAGTAAATTGCCTGCTTAGTATGTGTGTCCAATTTGTAAATGTTTCTGCTGGCCTAGTGGCTTGAGCGTGCGACTCTCATCTCAAAGGTCGTAGGTTCGAATCCGGGCTGTGAACTAATGGACTTTTTGTCTATGTGCGCATTTAAAACTCGGTCGTAAGGAGAACATGGTGAGGAAACTTAGTTAATAGAGAAGGAGTCGACGGCGTGCGTCAGGCTCAGAAGGCTAATCACCTACTTGCGTCTTACAAAAAAGCAAATGATAAAACAGATACAGAAATCTAAGGGTCTATAAGGTTCTCGCTGCTAGTTTTATTTTCCTTGAAGTCTATACCAAGTCCTGTATTAGGGATTTTCGTACTTTAATTAGTGCCATGTTTTAATTACTTTTTATACATTTTTTATTTTCTTTTTTAGTCGCTTTTTGTAGTATTGTTTGTTTGTGCACAGTTTCAGGTCCGCACAGTAGAAAGCTCACAGTTGACGCGATCGAAGTACCAAATATGCAGGAATGTTAGTATTATCATTTCATCACGCTTTATACAACTAAGAAGATATTTTACCCCACTGATTTGTTGGCCTTACCTAAATGTAAAAATCATGGTCTGTTACGATTTTTAGTGATTCACAGTCGGATCTGCTCTTTCTGATCTGATTTGAATACCGTCGTAGTTAAAGTAATTTATTTGCCTTTAAGAATAAGTAGTGTTTTTGAAAATCAAGATTTTTATATTTATATGTTAAATTCACGTGTGTCGAAACTTTTAGTTCAATAATTTTCAACGTAAAATCCATTGAAACCCAAATTCATTATCAAAATAATGATTGTTTTAGCAATGGAAACATTCGGAGCTCATTAATACTTTGTGTTGCGAATACAGCTTTATAAAGTACCACTCCGCGATTAAATAAGCATTTATTAAATCGTGCATAATTAAAGTTGCCAGTATTAATATGGAAATAATAAAGTTTCGAAATGAAATAAGCAGCCGAGCGAAAATAAATACATTTCAATTTTACTTTACTATTATTCGCATGTATTTATTCGTCGTTAAATCTATTAGAGAAACTTTACCCTCCGTAGCTGTGCTGAAAGTTACGTTGTTATTTTTACAAATCTTGCATCGATTTCCAATGATATCGTATTTGCCGTAGTAAATTTTTGTGACCATAATTAAAAAAAAATAATACGCAACTTAGATTAAGTGTACTTAGTTACAAAAGGAGTAAGATGAGGCGTAAAGCTAAGATGTTTCAAGCAAGCATAAACAAACTTACATACTTGGTTCTTTAATTATATTACCAACGATAATAAAAATATCTTTAACGGGCATTCATAGGCAAATTCATATTTAGGTTTATATGACGCTTTTTACAATACAGGTAATGTTAGATGAAACAGACCTTAGACATGTAGACTCGTCGCTCTTGTGTCATTTATTGATTTTATACAGTTAGCTTTGTCATAGCCAAGTATTTGGCAAATAACGTAGTTTGTAATCAGTCTAACGAGTTTGCCAAGATTTCTATTGTATCAAAATGTTAGCGAACAGGGGTTCATTAGTCTGCCAATGTTGGCCTATAAGTCGAGCCTATAAGTTTGCCAAGTAATGATGCATGTTGTAATTTGTTTGCTGAGTAATTCATTTTCTATGGTTGTTCTTTTATATTCAGTTTTAATCTCGTAGTTTCATCTAATATATATAAATCTCCTGTCACGATGTTTGTCCGCGATGGACTTCTAAACTACCGAACCGATATCAATCAAATTTGCACACCGTGTGCAGTCTGGTCCAACTTAAGAGATAGGTTAGCTTAGATCTTTAATTATAGTCGCAATTTTATTTTATTGATATGATTATTTTATACAATTCTAACAGATGGCGCTGTGTTAAAAGTACCAACGTTTCAACATAAGCTATCTACCTTTCACATCAGTTCTCCTACCGTTTATTAATATAACAAAAAGCTTAGCCACAGCATCGCTTGGCCGAGTCTGCTAGTTTTTATATATATTTAGTCTTTAAGAGATTCGAAAAGCTATAATAAATAACTCTAGGGCGTCGCCGATTGCCAGAAGGGGGGCACCTGTCTTTACTCCCACTCCGGGGACGTCCTAGCAATAATTTCTTGTTTATTCCATATAAGTTCAGATACAGTAGTGGTGTAGGTAGGAAACAATACAACTTGTCGTATATATAATATATATACAACAACATTTGTATATATAATATAATTATATGTATAATAAATGAGATGAGAATATAGAACTAGCTAAAACTTACTTGTCACGGAATTTAATCTAATGTGTGTTTGTAGTTAAACTCCTCCGAAACGGCTTGACCGATTTTCATGAAATTTTGTGTGCATATTGGGCATGTCTGAGAATCGGACAATATCTTTTTTTTCATCCCCCTAAATGTTAAGGGTAGTCCAGCCCTAATTTTTTTTAAGTTTTAGATATATTTTTTATGATACAGCAACCATACAACCCCTAATTTTCACCCCTCTACGATCAACACCTACTTTTCTAAATGACATACATGGCAAAACGACGTTTGCCAGGTCAGCTAGTTAATATTATATACATCATACGAAACTCGCCTTATAAATTCATACTTTTTCTCTTCGCTTTCAAAAAACTTGGCTAAAAGCCCATACCTTCTTTGAATAACTTTAAGAGTACTTATAACTTTGATATACCTGCTTGATATTAAGTAATATTAAGTTAAAGAAAAATACTTTACAAGTATTTCTTTCTCAAGTCTAAGTATCTCGGGTTTGTTAATGGAAAAGTCTCTTTAACGGTCTAGTGACCATAGAAATATGTCAGCGGTAGACAATAAAATGTTGAAGTTTACATAATATGCTTCAGAACATAAATCTTATATATAAAATTCTCTTCGTTCTAATCGAACAACATCTATTTTTCATCCCCCTAAATGTTAAGGGTAGTCCACCCCTAAATATATTTTTTTTAATAAATTTTTATTTTTGTTATGATACAGCATTAAAAAATACATACAACCCTAAATTTTCAACCCTCTACGATCTACCTTAATTTTTATTTGTTAATTAAAAACTTATGACTTGAACTCTGAGGTTTATATAGAGAAAAAATCACAGGAAAACCGAACAATCTCTGCATAGCAAAATGTTCCATGTTGGTATGTTCTTAAAAAGTAGGCTGTTTAAATCACATCAAGGAGAAACGAAGTTCGCGGGGGCAGCTAGTCATAACATAATATTCTACAATAGCAATAAATTTACATAAACCCCGGAATCAGCCAGTGTAAGACAAGTAGATACTAAACAGAGATACTTCTTCATACTTACAGTAACTACGAAGGCGGTTGCCGGAGCGAAGTCCCTTGGGAATTTCCTCTATTCAGCCGTGAACAAGGCAGGCGCTAAAGTCAGCGAGGCGAGTGCCAAAATAAAGAAGACTGTTGAAGAAAACGTAAGTACAAATAATTAACAGGTGTCATCTGTCAAAAGTGAAGATTTTTTGTGTATCTTAATTTGCGGTATCTTAGAAATATGTATATTGTATATAAGTCCACCTTCATTTAAACAGTTTCAATTTAAATTATCGTATCGCTTGTCTATACTGAATTTAACTTTAAAAAAATAATTATGTAGTTATGTTTGGACACGCTGCTAGGTAAGGTTATCCAGAAAATCTTATTTTTCTATAGTAATTTGCCTTATCACTGACGCCAACTTTATGGTATTAATAATTAAAACATAAATGTACAATCCTACTATGTGGTGATGCCGTAAAATTTTTTTTAGTTTTTATTTTGTTATGATAAAGCATAAGTACATAATTACAACGCTTAATTTTTACCGCTCTACGATCAACTCCTATTTTTTATTTGGTAATTAAAAACTTGTCTTGAACTGAGAGGTTTATATAGAGAAAAAAGAAAAAAATGTTTTCATTACTATTTATATTATACATATTGGTATGTATTAAAAAGTAAAATCACATGAAGAAGCGAAGTTCGCGGTGGCAGCTGGATCATCTTTATACGTATCTCTAATGTAACGTTTTCACTAAAACCGTATAGATGCAAAACCTAGGACATTAACCGAATGATAAGAGGATCGAAATTCAATCAGAAAAACGGTTTACCCAGCGCACCCGGGTATAAATAACAATTTGACCCGCAATAGGTAATGGTTTCAACGAAATTAGTTTTATGCTTTTGGGACCAGAGCTTTTAAATTAATCTGTTTTAAAGTTTACCATTGAAAAGTTATTTTCGACTCTATGTTTATAGGGTTTGATTTGAGTTTTGCGTGGTATGACCAAAGCTTCTTCTAGAAATATTGACTTTACAAAATTTAGATATTATAATTATTTAGATAAATAAATTTAAAATAAAATATCAGATCTTATTTCAAATAACCCGTTTAATATTTCTCATCATATATATGAGTAGTAACTCCAATTCCATTGGCATTGTGTAGGAGGGAAATTTAGGATGGTAATGATGTCATTTAATGTACCACACGACCCGCGGCTTACGGAGAGGAGAGGGATCGATCGTCTTCCGTAACCGACCCCGGGGTTATGCGACATTTTTTATGTACAGGTTTTAGGATTTACGTTATTTTACTTTAATTGTCATTTAGTAAACATTAGTCATGTTTATATTCCTAATATGGCTGTTATTATGGAGGGTTACAAAAGAGACGAAAATCTCATGATTTGATTAAAACTAAATTCTATAAAAAATTAGAGAATCAAAATACACTCAATTCGATTTATCAGTTATAGAGATAATAGATAAGAGTAGTGTTGGCTTAGTGGATTCAGCGTTCGACTCAATCCTCAGGTCGTAGGTTCGATGTTGAAGGAAAAAATCGTGCGGAAACCGGCCTGCTTTAGACCCAAAAAGTCAACGGTGGCGTGAGTTCGTGAGCTCACAGGCTGATCACGTACGTTTACCTATATGACAAATTATCTCGAAACAGATACAAGAAAAATTGAGGCCCAGAACTACAAAGGCGCCACTGAATTATTTTTTATAATGATGATTGTTAACTGGTACTTATTATATACCTGTGTTAGTGTGAGTAAAGTAATGACTTTGTGAACTGTAAGAGTAAACGTGCCAATTAGACGGGAAGCCGATAACTTTGATAAAGTATAATGGACGATAAACTTGGAACAACTTCGGATCGTCAACGAGTTTGGGCAAGTTGGCCAAAGGATCTAATATTTTGTTCACAAACTCCCGATAACTTGATAGAAGTCGGGGATGTCTTTATTTTGTCAAACACTGATGGCGGAATCCATCATTTAAATAGATGGTGAGAATGTGAAGTGAAAAATGAAATAGACGTTAGTCCAATCAGATCCGTCTTATTTTATTAATTACAGTCAATAATTGTAACCGTAACATTAGGCAATATGGACAGTGTTAATTTAGCATACAAATGCTGAAATATTTTTTTTAAATAGGTCCATACTTTTGAGCCAATGTGTTAGAAATATTTCTACATATGTATCCTCTTTACAATGTTAGTATAGATTGCCGAAATGTCGATTTATTTATTGGCAAAACATTGTTCGATTTGTGACAGTATTCGTTTGTATTTGAGTATAGTTACGATGATGCCTATTTTATAACGTTTATTTATTTATTTCGTAATCCTACAGGTAAAATAAATTATAATGTAATTATGATCTTGAATTGGATTATCATGATTCATGTGAACTTTTTACTTTTTGTTTTTTTTTATATATCCTATATCAGTTTAGTTTATTTTTATTTCTTTTTGTTTCTGTTAAGTATGTTTTTTCCTTCTTATTGTATTTGTAATCTGTATTTTTGCACTTCTTGCCTACCTTATGTAATTTACTCACAGTGGTTGTCTGGAAGAAATCGCTCTAAAGCGATAAGGCCGCCAGTTGCTATTCATTCAAATTATGTTTAATATATTTTTATTTTCCTTTTATGTAATGCAACGAAGTGTTAATAAATAAATAAATATATATAATTACAAATAAATACACTGAAAATATAGCATATCACTAGCATTGAAAATATATATCATACATTTAACTACAAAAAGATTTACAAAAGGGAACAAACCAACAAAAAGTATACAATACATTTAAATAAGTGTGATTCAATTTATTTAACTAAGCCTAATTTGGTTGCTGTGTTGTGTGATGGTGTAAAAGTGTGGGTATGTACGTGATGGTATGTATGTGGGGTGTGCTCATGATGCAGGTGATTTTGCGCTATGGATATTCTTAATACACTTTTTAACCACATTCCTCGATAGCCTAAACAAGTCAAGGCTTAAATAGTGGTCATTGTATGTTCGGGCTGCGCGATACAAAATTGAGTTTTTCATAGCGTTGATGTGAGGAACATGAAACAATTTATTTATTTTCATTGACGGTTCTAATACGACATCAGACTGTTGCTAGACAGTTTGGTATTCTATACTTGGGCATGAAGGCAGATAAGCTTTAGTATTATGTATGTATTTCTTATGCTAAATGAGTAGAATTAACTATATTTTATAACAAAAATGTGCTATATCAACAGGCTTCGGGAAACCTAATTATTTTTTATAATTTATTTTTAAGCTTACAACAACTATGGTCTATGGTTTACAATAGAAGATGTTGGAAATAAAAAATACCGGTGGAGGAACATTGAACCTTTTACGTTTGGGCCTCAATTTTCTGAATTTGTTTTGTGATCATTTGTGTTCTTGACACAAGACAGTCCCTTTGGATCTAAGACATGTAGGTTTCCCCACGATGCTTTAATTAAAAATATATTTGTTTTATTCTTATTTTCCAATTCGTTATATCAATTATCAATAAATTATTATTTTATGAAGTATTCCCTACTCGGAAATATTTGTAATTTAGTGCTCATGTTGCTGTACGCGATTAATAAATTTTGCAATTTCTCAAGATTTTCTTCAAGGATGGGAAAGCGCTGAAGGCAGGTTTTCGCCATTTTATACTCGTCTGGCGAGTTGCCAGCTCTGAAAATGAAGGTGGTTTTAACGCTTATAGAAAAATAAGAGCAAATGCTTTTAACCGCGTGGAAAACTCATCAAAACTATCGCTACCCAGATATTAATTACTTTTATCCGATATGATGGTTCAACTTTCTCGTTCATTCGCATTGATTGGTATTTTTCTAAACAATTTTGGTTGTGATAAACATTCGCTTTTACAAATATATGTGTTAATTCGACTTTTTTACTCGTGTACTTCGAAAATAATTTACTTTACATGTAGTAAGCCTTGGTTAAAGACAGTTGGGTGATGGATCGTCTATAAATACGAACGTTGAGGCTCTGTCATTGACAAATTTAACCTATACTCAAACTCAAAATAACTTTATTCATATAAATAACCAAGGTTGCTTATGTATGTCAACAGAAAATATGGTAAATTGATTCCAAATTTACAGTTCGCAAGTCAAGGGCGTAGAGCGGGCGAGTAAATGGCAAGAAACTTTTCGACTGTTATTTTTAATCACCATGGTTTGAATCATACAAATTGTGTAGGAGCAATCATAAATATTTGGAGCAAATTAATCCTATGTATTAGGATCATTAAAATAATCGTGAAATTTATAAAGAGCTTTATCGATTAATTTACCGTTTAACGAGAGTTTTGAATTTATTCAGTGATTATTCTTAGCTTTGTTGTAAAAATGAATACAATTATATACTACATACCTCATACCTCAGCGCTCTATTACCGAGGTTTAAAAATTCTATACAGATTTTGACTTTCGAGTAGCGGACGGAAGTAAATACCTATCGGAAACTCGATTGGAGTACAATCAAAGTAATCTGGTGCTTTGGCTGATTGGATCTTTGGAAGAGACCCTTAAGTGCGGCTGTTGTACAGCAGATGTTCATCCTTTCTTCAAGAAATTCTGAGAGAATTCACGTTGAATAGTGTGCAAGTAGATTGTCGATTATGTACATTGATCTTTAAAATCATTCGTATATATTCAGGAAATTTTAATCCGTTCTATCGATCATCTCATAAATATTTAATCGTCTACATGTCTTTATGCTGATGTGTATTTTGGTTTGTTTGAAACTTTTTTAGGATACATTTAAACTTGACTATTTGACCTTCTTTGTGTCAACTATAGTAATGTATCTGTTATTTCTTCATAATATAATAATATAATAGTAATAGCAATAAAGCCTGTTTAATTTCCAATAATGTCAAAAAGATACGGCTTCTATTGTTTACATTGTATACATTATTTTATATATCCTATTTCCTAGCTAAATTTAGTACCGTCGATCGGAACCCCTTCGCAGGTAAAGGCCTCTTCCAGCTTTTTATAACTGACACTGTCCTGGGCTTTCTTTCTCCATTCGCTTTCTTTTACCGCTTCTATTTCTTCTTCCCCTTGGTCCAGTCCATACAGTTGTCTTTATAAGTTCACCTTTTATGTATCTATTGCTATATGCCCCGCCCATTGCCACTTTTCGCTTTTGATTTTTTGTATTTTTCTTATATTTAGTACACTTCTTTCGATTGATCTCTGGCATGCAACTAGTTTGGTTTTAATTTTTTTTGTTGTTAGTCCAGTCCACATTTGGCCGTATGTGACAGTAAGATACAAATCATTTAATATACAATATGGAAAATTCAGAATTTCCTTATATTTTTAATAAGGCGAAGAACATCTTCGCAACTCGTCATGAGTTGTATGTTAGTTGTAGTATATTAATAATAAATGTTCCGAAACAATCACGAAATTTCTAGAAGGATGGTTATGAAATTCAAAAAATACCATTTCAATTTCAGCGGTGCTCCTCGTATATTGGAATCGCATTGACCCAATTCCTAACTGACGCCGGCGTTTTAATGTAAAATGTTTCATTGTTGCCTTATATGGCTTATTATTGACATAATACTATTAGTACATAGCATAGAAATTTGGGAATTATTTATTCACAAATTTTGAATTTATTTGTATACTCTTGCAAAGCAATTATTCTGCTCTCCAGACGATCTCGGCTATCTGATTAGCTCTATGATAACGTAATAGTACGCTGAAAATATAATGCTCAAGTGTGTGTGCAGAGACAATTTTACTAGTTACTTTGAAATTTGAAATATCAAAAGCAGGTTCATACTAAAATCGAAAACGACAGGCAGGGCTGAATCCTATATATATAAGAGCTAGACATTTTTTCTATATGTATAACAACTATACAAACAGAACTGTTATATCTTTGACAATTTCTTATATTGCGTTGCCCACTTTATTAAGTATGATAGAAAAATAACACTTGATTATTAAAACTAATGTTCTTTATGAAAACAAAAAGAATATCTTAGTTATTACTCTTCCTACAATACGCGATCTTATTTAGATCCCGACATACTGGCTCTTTCGATGTACATTCGGTTTATCGCTATGAGCTAAGCTAGTAGCACTTTGACATTTGCTATTCAACTGTGATATAACGTTTCATAGTATTGAGATGATTTTGCAGGTCATTAGAATATTGAGTTTTAACTAAGTAATAGGTTCTTGCTGCTCGGTGCCATGTTCATTGTTGGTTTTCAAAAGACTTTTAAAATATTATTTTATAGAATAATACGTAGCCGGGTGATGTTAATGACTCACATTGACTAAACAATATACGCCTTATGGAAAGCTTCATCTCGCGAGTGCGTTGCCGACCTTTTAAGAATTCGTACGCTCTTTTTTGAAGGACCCTAAGTAGAATTGGTTCGGTAATACTTCAGTGGGCAGCTGGTTCCACAAAATGGTATTGTGCGGCAAAAACTGCCTTGAATAACGCTCAGTTGTGGAACGGCGGACGTCGAGGTAATACGGGTGGATTTTCGTATTCTGCCTCGACGTCCGATAATGAAACTCAGCTGCAGGTATTAATCCGAACAACTTCTCTGAACACTCTCCATGGTAAATGCAGTAGAAGATGCGTATAAATCTAGCAAAATTTTCATTGCCTACCTACCCGCAGCGCTTCGGAGCCCTGGAGCTACCATGGGCGGCTTTCTCCTTCCATTAGGGAAAAGTCCGTATTTACCTGTAATTCATATGTTTACATTTGTATACATTTAGAGACCTTAGAAGATTCTTAAATCCTAATTACCAGAATTTACCTTTATCGGCATTGTGTTATGCCTTACATTATTCGTAATACAAATAAAATTTACCTAACGAAATTGTCTATCTCTATCGCGCAGTAAAATGTGCTACAAATAATTATAAATTAATTAAAAACACTGGCATTTTTGTCAATCCATTTTAGAAAATACAACCGCAAACGAAAATACATACAATCTTATTCATGTCAAAAATGGAGTTGGAAGATAATATCCAAAATATTCTTAGTTTAAGTGGCGAGAAGAGTTACTATAAAAATATAATGAACGCGTTAGAAGAACCGAAAAATCTTAACCCCGTTTGTGGTATGAGTCGAGCTCATTTAAGATGAGGTCAATTATTACGATAGGTAGCAACTCTTTTTTTTTGTGACGCCCAAAGTAACTATTCCACTTTCAATTTTATATATAAACTGTGTTTTATTTAGTTAAAAACGTAAATGTTGTTTCTAGTAGGGGAGCGGGGGGCACGTTGTTACATTTTTTTGATAATTGTCTCTATGACAACATTTATGAAATAAGTTACACATTTGATTGCTTTTATAGTTTGTATGTATATTCAGCTATTAAAATATGATTGAAAAATTATTAAAATTTATGTAATTTTTTCTCAATGGACAATTTCACCAAGAAAGGCGATTGTAACAAAATACCCCCTTGGTGCTAGTTGTTACAACGTTGGGGCACGATGTTACGGTAGATAAATAAACAAAACTGTCAATGATAGATTAATGTTTTTTGTTTCAAAACGTTATAAACTAACGAGATCACCTTACATCGATGTTTTTTTCTAGAAAATACATAACAACTTTGGCATGAACTTTTCTAAATTTAAATTTTTTTTTAATTTAAAAACACAATCTTCGTCTGCAAATAACAACTTGTAGTAAACTAAAATACTTTAAATTCTTACATTCTTCATGGCACTTATACTATAGCAAAATATATAGTTATTTATATAGAATCAGGTAAAAATATCACATTCTAGTATAAAATTCCTACTCTTATTCTAGATAACGAGACTTAGAGCAGAACTCCTGGCACTGAGACCGTAAATGGAGATATATTAAATTACTTTAGTACGTAGCGAGATTTTCCCGAAGCGCCTTTCTCGGGAAATCGATTACCACACTGTAATACATTCTGATTTTAATTCTGTTTAGAATGAGCTACGGGATTTTCGTATGCAGCTTCGCTTACATAGCTTAATATACAATTTTCATTCCCAGTTCTAGTTGAACTTATGCCTCCATTCAAATTACTCATTTGATTACTTTTTCATAAATCATAAGTATAACTGCTGTTTATAATGCATTAATGACGTTATGGTTTATGACATTTTCCTTTGAATTATTGTAATGTAGAGGGAGGGTAAAACTTTCTGAGTTTCTTGCCCGTTCTTCTCAGAACAAGGCCTTCTGGCAGTTTTGCGAACGGATGGCGTAGTTTTGCTCTTCCGCGAACTTCGTAAACGATTTTGACATTCATAAGCATGCCCTAAGACGCATCAAATCTGAATAAACGAGTTTTGATTTGATTTGATTTAATTTGAATAACATTGAAGGGGCTTTTTAAGTCACTCCAACAAAGAGCTCTCATAACTGCTCTATTTTCGGTCAGGTCCTGTTGTATAATCAGCTTAGCAAAGCTTTAGGTCGCTCATCGCCGTTAATAGCGGCCTTTAGCAGCGCTTCAACCAAATTGCTTCATCTGTTATTCATGAGAGGACCAAGTAAATATTGTTTCAAATCCGCTTCCAAGATAACGGATTCGGCAAATAATGGATATTAAGTTAAGACGTTAGAGGACATGCTCAAAGGCTTAACCCCGTATGAGGATTTCAAAATTAGCCTCTATACGGTAGATAATATATTAAATAGTTCTAGGGCGTTCGCATATTGTGGCCTTTTTTATAACCTCTTGAAAAGTCGACAATGCTCTTTTGTCTAGTGTTATAAAAGTGCTGAATAATTTATTGCGTTATACGCCATCCTATTTGCAATGTTTTCCAATAATTTAGTTCGACCTCAGCAGCGGATGTTGTCCTTTAACATCGACTTCCGCTCTGGAAGTTATTTAATTTTATATGAGGTGGCTTTGATTCAATTCAACGTATCAGAAGAGAAGTTATAATTTCTATTTGTATTGTATTATAAACACATACAAAGCATCAGTCATAATAATAATACATTAGGGCCAGGTAATTTAAACAAGAAACTTATTATTTTCATATAAACCATTAATTTTCCCTGATTAAACACCGCGACTGTGAGGAAACTAATCAGTGTTAATGCGAGTGTTTAACGAATTGGAAAGCCGTAATCAATTAGTTAGAAAAGTCATCACAGACACTGACTTATGAATAAATACACCAAACCACAGAAAATTCTGACGAATCAGCGGCGCGCGCTACTAACGGTTATCAAATTAAAATTAAACCGACGCCCGTGATTGGTCGATACGGAGAATGCGCGCGGTGTCGCCCGCCCGATCAATACCATCGGGTTACGTAAGTAGACGGCGCCTTGGAGCCCCGCACGCACGAATGTATCGTAAATGGGTGTAAACGACCAAAAACAACTTGCACGAATTATAGCACTTTGTTTATAATCTATGGTTTACCAGATTTGGGGCTTTAGATGTCATGAGTCGTGTTTTTTGGAACTTTGTTTAATTATGGCGGCTGAAACCTAGTTTTTCAATTGATTTTTTTTATTTTGGATTCTTATCTGGTTTATATGGCTGTCCAAATGTAATCTATATAAGGATATCTATATATCTTTGAATTCTTCAAGGTCTTACAATTTTCGTATATAAACTGGTCCCTAAGTAGTAATATAAAACTTGATCAAAAAAGATTGTTGGCAACTTTATTTTTGGAATAGGTCTTCAATTTATGAGTATGATAAGGGGAACGTGTGATATATTTGATGCTTTCCGCCATATTTACAATTTAACACGAGAACAGACATTTGTGCGAATAAGAAAGGTTCTTTCTCGGAGTTTTTCTGGAAAATATTACACGGGTAGCAGCGTTATCCGAAATAACGTCGTTTATCTTTTTATTTACCCTTGCGAAGTTTTTGCGACCACATTCAATAGATTACTCCTTTGTTAGGCGTTTGGTGTCCTGAATTATTTATAAAAAAATATTAATAAATCTTCTGTCATGGATAAATCTTTTATTATGTGGATAATAAACGTAGAATTTAGTTGGAAAGGTAAAATAAGAAAACTGTAGACGGCTTGGCGACGTACAAGAGGAATAGGCAAACTGCCAAATGAATTTACTGAACGTCGTTGTTAGACTCATTCCAATATGACGGTCCAACAGCCTTTTGCCCATAGTATATTGCATTTTTATCTGAGACTAGTTGGTCATAAATAATGTCCTTCCCTGACTTATTGTCGCTTTTACTATTTCACACCCATTCATCATACAATACAAGGCAAACCCAACTATTCCAAATTCCTTGGTCTAATACAAACTATTTAACTTACTCAGTCAGACGGTATACCTACCTTTAGATTACAACACAAATTACCAAAAAATAATAAAAGATATATTTAATGTGATTAAAAAGCTTTAAAAATATTTAAAAACTCTTGAATCTTTTGTTAGTAATGGCTTTGTTATTCATCCTTCATAATAAATATTTACTATAATGATCAATGAATTTTAGAATTAGAACTTATAATTTGGAATTTAGTATGAATTTGTACTTTGTTATATTTTTTGTATAGGTAAAACTGTGTATACTTGTGTATTCTGGTTTTGGTTTTTGTGTATAATGTAATTATTTGAATATTGTTTACTGAGTAGCTGTAGGAATACTTTGACAAAATAATAATATAATAATTGTTGTCAATTTAACAACATCTTGGAATACTAATAAATTCCATCGTGTTTGCACAAAACGAAGTCATGTTCGTCCTCCATGAAGGACGTCCATTCTCCGACGCTAACGATTTCTTTTGTTGCGTCCAGGGTCTTTTACGTGAACTGGAGTGTGGGCGGCTTTGTTAAATTTAACGTAAACCTCGTCGTAATTGAGGAAATTTAAAATATTGTCGCTTTGCAATGTAACGAACTTTTTAAACCGACAAGTTGTGAAGTCAGCGGGATTGACATTATAAAAGAGAACGACATAAAGGAAGATAAATGTGCGTTATGACATCGGGTCTGTGAGGACAATAAAACATTAATGGACACTGAAACGTGGAGCTGCGGGAGTGCTCGTAAACAAAGAGCTCTCGACACGTAACAAGCCACTGTGGTCACTGGATATCGACTGGAAATGTTCTGATTTACTTTGAAAAATCTGTTATATTTTAGATCTAACTTGTTTTATTGTTGATGTTATTATAAAAACTGAAATAAATCAATAGCGCTTTTTTTTATTCTGGGCCTCAGATTTCTGTATTAGTGTCATGATCGCTTGTTAATCTAATAGATAAGTAGGTGTCAGCCTTCTTTGTTTTTAATAGAACAGTGGGAACGGGCAGGAGGCTCACCTGCCGTTAAGTGATACCGCCGCCCATGGACACTCTCAATGCTAAAGGGCTTGTGAGAGCGTTGCCGGCCTTTTAAGAATTGGTACGCTCTTTTCTTGAAAGACCCTTATTAGAATTGGTTCGGAAATACTTCAGGGGGCACTTGGTTCTTCAAAGTAGTGGTGCGCCGCAAAAGCTGTCTTAAAAAACGCTGCCTCGACGTCCGATGATAAAACTCAGCTGCAGGTATTAATCCGAACAACTCTCTGAACACTCTTCTGTCTGACGCACGCCCTCGACTTTTTAGTTATAAATCATGCCGGTTTTCTCACGATGTTTCCCTTCATCGATTGAATGTTAAATGCGCACATACAAAGAAAGTTAATTAGTGCACAGCCGGGGATCGAACCTACGACCTCAGAAATGAGATTCGCACGTCGCACTAGACCGACATTGCTCTGATATTACTATGAGATGCATTTATTTATATATTTGCATTTAAATTTTAATTTCGCTTGAGTCTGAGAGACTCACCGCTATCTGCACCGGACTATAAGAATTTCCTTAAATGATCCTTGACGTAATTTAGGCAATTTTAAGGAAATATTGCTTTGCTTGCTGCTTGGTTAGTTTCTTCTTAAGTCGCTAACGACTATTCTATATTTATTAGCCAATATGCCAAGTCTTGTTTAGAAATTAATTAACGCTCATTCTCGAACGAGAATTCCTTCACTTGAATGTCTATGTAACATTTGGAGCAATTCAGAGTCGAAATTTGCGAATTCCAAATGTGCAAAAGGTTCGTGCCTTGTGCATGTGATCCATGAGAAGATTAAACTTAACAAAAAAAATGAACGCCGATAATAACATATAAAAACAACGGAGAGACGTAGCGAGAAAACTAAAACAACATGGAAAGTATTTAGATGTCATTAATTCGATTCTAACATAATCTTGTTAATACGTCGGATTATCTTCTGCGGGAGACAGTGGCATTGTTTCCAAAGTCGCATTCTTTTTTATAACTAAAAGGCTGATAGAGCTGCTGAGCAGTGTTGGCCTAGTGGCTTCAGCGTGCGACTGTCTTCCCTGAGGTCGTAGGTTCGATCCCCGGCTGTACACCAATGGAATTTCTTTCTATGTGCGCATTTAACATTTGCTCGAACGGTGAAGGAAAACATCGTGAAGAATCCGACATCTCTTAGACCCAAAAAGTCGACGACGTGTGCCAGGCACTGGAGGCTGATCATCTACTTGCCTATTAGATTTAAAAATGATCATGAAACAGATTCAGAGTTTGTAGCGCCACTGATTTATTTTAAAAGGCTGATTGGCAAATAGAAGAAAGCGTAAATGAGAATTATACAAACTAAAGTGCTGAAATAAAAAGCGAGGTAAGTGGAAAAAATAAACGGAATGAAAGCTGAATACGATGTGAAAAGGACGATAGTAGCTTCAGCATCAGGAAGTAGTACAATAGACGGGAAATTTAATTCACAGTAACGTTGGAAACTAATGTGTTTCGCTTGGCACGTTAAGAGATTCTTTGTAGAGAAATTTATTCTAGAATGTTTTTATAAGGGTTTTTGTTGTTGAGAGGTAAGTGTTATGAGGCAGTGACAACAACTTGTTTTTAAACTAACAAAACTTTATTTAAAATTATGCTTACAAAACTAGAGTTTTAGTGAGAATATGGAATGGAAGTTTCCTTCAAAGGATCGGGGCTTGATATTTAAAGGTTTGGGTATTGTCGTTTAAGAGTAGGGATACATTTAGTGGAACAAACTAATTAATCTTAATTTATCGTAAACAGATGGTTAAAAGAAATTGTAACTTGATACTTAAAGGTTTGGGTATTGTCGTTTTAGAATAGGGACACATTAAATGGAACAACTAATAAATCTTAACTTATCGTAAACAGATGTTTAAAAGAAATAGTAACTTGTCGTTTAAGAATAGGGATACATTAAGTCGAACAAACTAATTAATCTTAACTTATATCGTAAACATATGTTTAAAAGAAATAGTAATTAGTTAAATAGAAATATTTATAATATAGTGGGGACTACATAACACCTCCCCCCTTAAAATAAAGGTTGCGCCTGTTGGCGTGAACTTTTTGAGGAATTTTGTAGGGTGTTTTCTTCTTCGTCGTTCGAGCTGATGGAAGCCGTCGTCGTCGTCGTCGTATTGAATGCAGGCATCGGGATTTCAATTTGTTGTCGTCTTCGGGATTGGTCGAAACAATTATTAAATATTTGAATGCATCCTTGTTTGTGAGAGTTTCTTCTTGGGTAAAAGTATTTGAAGAGGTTGCAAACATTGCAAAACTTGTAAAGAGTATAAATAAGAAGGATTGAGCCAGGTGATAAACTCATTTGAGTGAAATTATATGGATGTTCTTGAATGATATTTTTTTTCTTGATTTAATATTTTAGAGTGATGTTTGATCTCGTCTTTAATAGTATTGAGAGAGTCTAATTAAACATCGTTGATTTGAATAGGTATGAGTTCTGGATTATACCAATCTGGAGTCCCTTCGATGAGGTATTTTCCTCGTCGACAGTAACAATGGGATGACTTATGTTCTTCGATTTCGAGTCTTCAGCGATGAGTGTAACCATTGGTGTATAAAATTTGCATTTAGGTTGTAGCAGAATTATTCCGTGTCCAAATATTTCGCCATGTGTGGTTTTTCTGTTGCATTCTATAGCATATGTAATTTTCTTTGAAAGTATGAAAATCCATTTGTTATTTTTCAATTAATGAAATGTGTTGAAGTACGCGGAGAATGTGGATACCGCGCAATTTTGAGGTATGTCTTTAGAATTCGTCAGCAAGATGGAGACTTCACAGATAGGTCGTGCGTTAGAGTTGTAGACTGTGACCTTACTGCATACATGAAGGTTTGAAGAGTGTTCTTTACACTTGTCCACGGAGTTCGTCGTCAGGTAGCGTTGACTGTTTTTGCTCATGGCAAGATACATGTGCTCAGGTAGGATTGTGGAATATAAGGAGTATGTATTGTAGGAATTAAAATTAAATGGTATAAGGTAAATATGACATTTTTGATTAAAGGAAAGTTTAATATATATATATATTTATAATTTCGTTCATGTAAATGTATGATGTAATTGTAGCAGAGTTTAGAATTTTATTGATGTTTTGAAAAGTCACGGTTACTACTAGGTTACCTGATGTTCTAGCTGACTTGATGCTAATGATTCTTTGTAAAGACTTACTAAAGATAAGACCGAAGGATGAACTGCTGAATAAAATGCTTTCATATCTGTAATAGATACACTAAGAGTAACGTATTCGTTGAATTAATATAGGAATTAATTTTCGTTCATTATGTTTATCGTATGAAAATTTTAAAATAGTATTGTTTTAATTATAAATTTAATTAAATAATTTAAGGTTGTTTTTATTGGAAATGTCACAAGAAATAGGAATAAATATGTCTTTATGTCGTTCGTCTAACAGCTTATCTTGTGATATATGTAGATTTGAAGTATCGAAACTATAATCTGAAGTTTCTGGGGGCCTAGAGAGTGCGTCGGCATTGGTATTATTTAAAAGAGTCACATGTTTATTATTTATGTGGAATGTAGCATGTAACAGATTTTCAGAAGGTACATCATTTAAAGCGGAAATAGAAAATGATTCAATATTCTTATTGTTCGATTTCGACTTACGTTTATTTTTCTTATAGTGGTATTTTAAATGCGATTTAGTAGTTTGAGATACAGCGGGCTTATAAGATTCAGTGATATTTTGAGATACAGTGGATTTATAAGATTCAACGATATTTTGAGATACAGTGGGGTTAGAAGATGTGATGAGATGCTTAGATTCAGAGGGTTTTGCAGATACATCGTTCTTATTAGATATAGTAGATTCAGTGGGATTCAAAGATACAGTGGGCTCATAAGAAATGGTAGAGTTTGTATTACAACCTAAGGTTTGGGACTGGCTACCCTGTTTGTAGGTCTGTATAAAGCTAGCTTCAAAGTCAGTCTGTATGCCAGCTTCTTTGCATTGCCTCCGATAGGCTGGTTTATTATGCAAGGATGTAGGCACAGTGCTTTGTAACACTCGACTTGAATTTGGAATTTGTGGCGGCATTGAATAGTCTAATAAGCTGGGTTCGTTGAGTAAGAGCTGGAAGCGATTTCCAACGAGTCGCTCATTTCGTTGGTCGCTTCTAAGTTTAAATGGCGGATTGGTGCAGGGAGAGCGCGCTGTTTATTTTTTTCGTTATATGCCCTCTTGCGACATTCGTTTATTGAGTGCCCAATATTTTTGCAATACGCACATGTTTTTGGAGAAAATCTAGGGTTAGGAGGCTTAAATGGAATATTTGGGTTTCGAATACCTAGGTAATTATTTTGATATGCACTACTACTTATTGCTGGCCTAGGGGTTGGAACTGGCCTAAATAAAGATTGCCTAGCTTTGTTCATAGCCCTAATTTGATCTTCCTGCATTGCGAAACGACCTGCTTCTCTTAAAGTATTAAAACCCTTTGTTCTAAGCATTATACCCATGTCTGTAGAGAGACCGTTGAGAAATATGCTTAAGGCGGTTTCCTCGGTAGTCGCAACACGTCCGTCTAATGTCGAATCACTAATTTCTGAATGTAGTTTCTCTAAGATTTTGCAACGACAAAGATCTACTCTATGATAAAATTGCGTTAAGGACTCATCGGGTCTCTGAAAAATTGATTGAAGTTTTAAATTCAAATGTTGAATTGTCTTAGTATTCGCGAATCTTTCAATAAGAAACCTCTTTAGTTCATCCCACGTTTCGTACGTTTTACACCGAACTTCTGAGGCCGCGATGCCTTTAATGTTATTTAGAGCACAAGTTAACAAAGTCTCCCTTTCGGATGGAGATGACAATTTAAACACAGTATCACAGGACCGAATGTAACCGTATATTTCGTCATGATTGTTTGTGTCGAATAAAGGAATTAGATTGATAAGTGTTTTAATATTTACTGGTGATGCCTTCATTATGTTTTCGGTCTTTAATGAAATGTTAATGATTAAAAATGTAGAATGCGTGTGTAGTTAGATATAAATAATGTAATTAAATTATATATAAAATATAGTAATATAGGATTGAATATATAAAACACAAAATATAGAAAAATAGGAAAAAGAATGAGCCACAAGTAAAATGCCACTTACCACAGTAACACGAACCACAAGAGCATAGTATCGGCGAAAACTATTAAAAGCCTAAGGCTACCGTACTAGGCGATGCTTGTCCTTTGTACGTTTTTTTTTCGTCTTGCTACACAAGTAGATCCTACCGACTGCGCCAAATTTGTTATGAGGCAGTGACAACAACTTGTTTTTAAACTAACAAAACTTTATTTAAAATTATGCTTACAAAACTAGAGTTTTAGTGAGAATATGGAATGGAAGTTTCCTTCAAAGGATCGGGGCTTGATATTTAAAGGTTTGGGTATTGTCGTTTAAGAGTAGGGATACATTTAGTGGAACAAACTAATTAATCTTAATTTATCGTAAACAGATGGTTAAAAGAAATTGTAACTTGATACTTAAAGGTTTGGGTATTGTCGTTTTAGAATAGGGACACATTAAATGGAACAACTAATAAATCTTAACTTATCGTAAACAGATGTTTAAAAGAAATAGTAACTTGTCGTTTAAGAATAGGGATACATTAAGTCGAACAAACTAATTAATCTTAACTTATATCGTAAACATATGTTTAAAAGAAATAGTAATTAGTTAAATAGAAATATTTATAATATAGTGGGGACTACATAACATAAGCTTTTCTATGTATACTAATATTATAAAGAGGAAACAAAAATATTAATTGTATTTGTTTTAAAGATATTTTGTATGGATATAGAGGAGATGGTAAATGGAAATCACAATTGAATTGATCAAGTTCCACATATTTGTACGCATAAATACAATTACGTCAAATTTTAAACGAACGAACGCTGCCGAACGTGGAGTCCGATTGTGCCTCTTTGTCACTCGATCCGCGCTCTCGCTTGCACTTCAAGTCTTAAATGGAACGCCTCAGAGCGAGGTAACGAGCGTCATGTTTTTTCGTGCGTGCCACCGGTTCCATGGAATTATAAGACGTTGTCACGTCAAAATATCCAGATTTGGTGTTAACGAGAGTGCATTTAAATAACAGCTAAAATTATTTTAACGTAATTTGTATGATATAAAAAAATAGTGAGAATAATCCTTATTTAATTGCCTATCTAAAATTAGCTTAGGTACGTGTGACGGATTAGGTGACGTGTTTGTAACCTTTGGCCTTAGGGTCCGTGTCAGCATCTATCACCGGATTATGGCGATATCGATAAAGGTTAAGCGGCTTTCTCTTATTTATAGGGCAGGCATTTATAAGGAGTATATTGGTGCTATAAATGTGTTACGGATGCTACAATTTAAGCTAAATAATGCTAAGCTTATAGACTGTATACTTTGTATACGTGTTAACACAAAAGTTCCTTATAATAGTAGTTAGTACAAAGGTACGGTGTAATTATTTCGGCTTACAAATGATAAAAAATAAAAATCCAGCGACAACCCTGTACGGGTCTTGGCCACAGATTGCATCCGTTTCTTTAATATTTTTATTCATAGACAAGTAGGTGATCAGTCTTCTGTCTGACATACCATCGATTTTGATGTGAGACATGCCGAAGACATGCATTACTTCACAAAGCGTAATGTGCAACATGCGAGTGAATATTAGAACTGTATAGACAGAAAGTCTATTGCGACAGCCAGGGATCGAACTTCCACGATGGGAGTCAAATGCTAAAGCCACTAGGCCAACACTGCTTCGGCGTCTTTTTGACTTATAATAAAATTTAGTAATCATGAAAACGTGGATATTCGTTTACAGGATTGCACGTAAGATATTTACGAGCATAATGTGTTTAAGTCTATAATTTGTAATACAATGTTCAAACAACAGTGTTGCCCTAGTGGCTTCAGCGTGCGACTCTCATATCTGAGGTCGTTGGTTCAATCCCCGGCTGTGCACCAATGGAATTTATTTCTATGTACGTATTTAACATAAGGATGAGAGAGACATTGGAAAAAAAGCAGCCAGTGGAGCAAGCATGCTTCAAAAGGGGCTTTTCAACAGTCGACCACATCCATACACTTGAGTTGATAATGGAAAAGTATCAGGAAAAACAAAGAACACTCTATATATATACTACCATTATAGACTACCAAAAAGCCTTTGATACAAAAGACAATATCAGCATCTGGGAAAGCCTAAAAGAACAGGGGGAAGAGGAAATATATATAAAAATAATCAAATCCATATACAGAAACAATAAAGGTAAAATTAAGCTCGAAACATTAGACCCTAGCTTTCCAATAGAACGAGGAGTGATACAAGGGGACCCGCTGTCTCCAACAGTATTCATAGCTGTTCTCGAGTCGATCATCAGCAAGCTAGATTGGAGTAAACAAGGTCTATACGTAAACGGTACTTACTTGTGCCACCTGAGATTCTCGGATAACCTAGCACTGTTATCTGAGTCATCTTCCCAACTACAGAGCATGGTAGAAACCCTGAACCAAAAAGTGGGCCTAGAGATGAATATTACAAAAACTAAGACAATGACAAACAGCTCTAAAAGACCAATAACAATCAATAACAAACCATTGGAATACGTTGAAGATTATGTCTATCTGGGAAAAACCATAAGTTTTCATAGGAAAAACAAAAAAAAAATAACATGGAACAAATTTTGGGGTCTCAAGGAAATATTTAAAGGTGATCTACCGCAAGACATTAAAACCAAATCATGAATTCAAGGCTCTTACCATGTTTGACATATGGTTGCCAAACGTGGAAATTCACTGCTGAAACAAGAAAAAAGATAATCGTCTGTCAGAGAGGACTCGAAAGAAGTATGCTAAAGATCAGAAAATCAGATAAAATACGTCATACTAAAATAAGGAAAATAACCAAAGCAACAGACGTTTTAAGCTACGCAAAAAAATTGAAATGGAAGTGGGCAGGACATGTTGCCCGGCTCATAGATGGACTAAAAAAGTAACTTTCTGGAAAGGCCCACTAGGCAAAAGAACAAACACCTACAAACACCTACGAACAAACGACATTAAAGCGATAGCTGGTCAAAATTGGAGTAAAGTAGCTGAAGACAGAGATAAACGGGCGTCACTGGAGGAGGCCTACACCCAACTAGGGGTTCCAGTAAAAAATATATAGAAATTTAGGTACACATATAATAAGTAAAGGAAAGTAAAATTATACTAACATAGATTAAACTACATGAACTAACACTAAAATAAATTGTAAGAAGTGTAAATTTTAAATACTGGAAATAAAAGGCTTTTTTATTTTATTTTATTTATTTAACATTTGCTCGAACGGTGAAAGAAAACGTGAGGAAACCGACATGTCTTAGACCCAAAAAGTTGACGACGTGTGTCAGGCACTGGAGGCTGATCACCTACTTGCCTATTTAATTTTAAAAATGATCATGAAACAGATTCAGAAATCTGAGGCCAAGACCTAAAGAGGTTGTAGCGCCACTGATTTTTTTTTTGCATCATATGTACAAGTATATTGGTTTTTTGCAAAATTTCACATTTCTAATTTCCATGATACTTTTTCTATTAAATGTATTGTATGAAATTATTGCGGAGTCGCCGTATAAAAATACTTTTTTGTTTATAAATGCCTTAGAAATTATTTTAATGAGAATTTAAGTCACGACAACATTTTGCACAGTCTTCTATTTTCTCGTTCAAAGATTTAGCACATTTATCATACGAAAGATAAAAATAATATAAAATTTCCGATTCTCTTTGAAAATCTTGTTTAGTGTTTCACAAACGTTTTCCCGTACAGAGCAATTTGCTGTCTCTTGAATTGCACGGTTGACCTAACATATAAACCGCTGGGGATATCAAGTGAAAAATTCGATGAATATTTGTATCATTTTCTTATTTGTCCTCTAAGCATATCGGCTATTTAGTTGTATCTTGTCCCTCTATTTAATATTCCGCTTGCGGAAAGCCAAATTTTCTTCTATAATGGTTGCATTAAGTGGGAGCGGGTGGTGTTACCATCACCAAAACGGAAAGCTCTTCTGCTCCTAAGTTTGTGGGAAATACTTCTATAATGTCAGGCACCTGTGTCTCTCGCGTTTTAAAGAGCCTGAATAACGTGGTACAATTGCCCTGGACTCTGGAGTATCATTAACAAAATAGCAGTTTCGGCTAACATAGCAATCATAGACACCCGCCATCTACCGGGCTGATTTGTGAATTTTAACATCGTGACATACACACGCACAGTAGATTTATAATTATAAAGATATTATGTATAATATTTTTATAAAATTATAAAAGACAGTGTAAATTTGCTATTGTAACAAAAGTCAGGTCATTAGTTACTTAATATGTTAAGTATTCTTAAATTAGCTAATTTCCCGCGCAAATTTCTTAATTTTTATCTTTCATAAGAACTTTCTCACAATAACAAACACAACAAGAAATAATTAGCGAAATTGGTCCAGCCGTTCCGCTGGTCACGCGTGATGACCAAGGAAAATGGGATTAATAATTTATATAAAATATATATGTATAGATATTTATAGATATATTGTATAACCTTTATACCCTATACCTTTATAACCTATATATTGTATAAACCCTTAACCCTTATAAACCTTAAAAATATTGTAATTAAATAATAACCATATAGATTTATGATTTTCAGCTTAAATAAATATAATTATTATATTGTAGTTTTATCTGTTGGATTAAATTTGTAGTATTTGTTACGCTTCGATTGCGACAAAGTCGGTAAGCCATCTAATGATTAATCTTCCGGCGTAAATAAGATTAGGATATCAATGCTTCCTCTGGGTCCCTCCAATCTAATTGATGTGATAAGTACCTTTGATTACACTCTGAATTCTCTGTTTGATAATGTTAACTTTACCAGTGAAATATATTTTTTCTCATTTTACATTTAGAAATTATTATAATTAAAATATTCGCATCATTTCATGTTTAATAATAAATAAGGACGAATTTAATAAATAACTAGCTGACCCCGCGAACTTCGTTTCTCCTTCGTTTCACAAAATTAACTTAATTTATGCTTTAGCCTCAATATCACGCGGTAATCATCATATTGAATTGTAGCTTATATGACACGTTTGTCGGTTTACCATAGCAGTACCATCTATTGATTACTTACTCAATCCAGTCGAAAAGTATCGACATCTGTTAGAATCTTTTGGAGTTTACTGATAATTATTGTGACGTCAATTAATTATAGATAAATAATTTGCAATAAAATAAAATTGCGACTATAATTAAATATCTAAGCTATCCTATGTCTTAACTTAGACCAGACTGCTCACGGTGTGCCAATTTAATTTAAAATTGGTTAAGTAGTTTAGGAGTCCATCGCGGACAAACATCGTGACCGGAGATTTATGAAAATGTAATATGATAAAAAAATGTAGGGGTACCTTAACATTTAGGGGGATGAAAAATAGATGTTGATCAATTCTCCCCCCTGGTTAGTATCCTCGATAAGGATCACGAAAATTGGTCGAGCCGTTTCGGAGGAGTTCGGTTACTAACACCGTGACACAAGAATTTTATATATAAGAAGATTGAGCATGTAGCTACGTTGTTTATGTGTACATACTAGTCTGATATCAGTACCAAATGTAAAACGAAAACTATTTAATTAGAATCCCTATACGATTCCCCAATCAGTCTTGAGACACATTTATCTGTATCTGAATAAAGGTGGAATTGTGGCTTAAGCGACAAGGAGTATTTATCTAGTCATTCTAGTTTGCCACTAATAATTAATTTTATCGCAAAATGAGAGCCATAGACGCCGCAATATCTTTTCATTAGCACAGCTATGAAATATTAAGACATTAATAAGAATTATAGCGTTTTATTCATTAGCGAGCGCTGTAATGGCGCTGAGGGCCATCCCGGAAATAATTGTTAATATAATTTATGTTACCATAGGATAAAGAATTTGCTTTAATTAAAGTATGCGCCAGTCATTTAATGTTTGTAGATGCTACTTACGTTAGTTTCAGGGAAATGAAATGTTCGAATTTATTTAGAAGCAGAGAAAGTTTCCAATGCGTCACTGGGATTATTTTTAGTACTACGCCTGCTATTTTAACTCTCTATTTATAGAACAAAGGTTGTTGAAAGTATTTAATAAACAAGTGTGACGTATTCTCTCTTAAATTAGAATTAGCAGGGGTTATTTTGTATGCGCAACTGAGGGGTTATTATTTATTCAGAAAGCGTAACGTTCTTAAAGCGACAAAGTATATTGACCGACGCCTACGAATAAACTTTAATATGGTGTCGCTACTGTGGGTTTTTTTAATGGTCCTTGGTTTTAAATGTATGAACAGCTTTTAAACTTCTTTCATTAGGGTTGACTTCCCCCTCCAGGGTATTTTGGTTCGGTAGCCAGGTGACCTGGAGGGCGATGGATTCCTTCTGTTTCGCCCGAGTTCTGGAAATTACGGTTACGATGGCCGGTGGCTTAGGGTTTGGGTTCCTGTACCTCAGAAATTTTTCAACTACAGTTTGTTTCATCATATTTTTCGACATTGACATGTGGAAAAATATGCGTGGGCGCAAGCGCGTTATTGAAAATAAACAAAAAAAAAGTCGCCGCTTGCTAGTTTGAACTTCGCGTTAGATTTTAGTTATCAGCTATGCGTAACACGCTAAAATTTTTGGAGCACAGCCGTAATTTAAACCCACGACGTAAGTTCCTACTTGACCATCACTGTTCCTGTAAACTTCGACCTTAATCATAAAAACTAAGCTTTATCACAATAGTAATGACTTCAATGTTTTGAAGAATTGTATGAGAAACCTTTGCATTTCCTCAAATTGCAGATGTCCCGTAGTAGTAAAACAAAATGTCTATTTCGCCGATATTATTATCATTAATTTAACACATTATTAATTTACCTCAAGAAGAAAGTTGCGTCATTAAAGTCGTCTGTACCATTTAACGAAGCAAGTGTCTGGTGCAAAACGCGATAATTACTTTGCGTAACTTTGGTATGATTAATTATATCATTGATATACGGTATCTTAAAAAATTTATTATACAGGACAGAAAATGTATCTTTGGGAAGGTAAATTCTAAAAAAAATAACATAATTGTTATTGGTCAAATGGAATTACGGATTGCGGTTGTGGTACCTATCCACTTTTCCAAACAAGAGTCCACTACCGTAGAAATCTGTGCACACTGGCAATGATAGTTGGGCCACGCGTGCGTAAATCCCCTAATGGTAGATGGTATTCTGTTGCTCATACATCAAAAACAATTTTCAGAGCATTCTTGGCGAGTTTAACCGCGAGCAGGACGCGTTTATCAAAGGCCAAGAGAAGGGTGGAGGTGCTGCTACTGCGCCCTGGATCGGCGCTCCCAATGAGGCTTCACTGAAAGAAGAGTGTGTTTCTCTTTCAACTGTAAGTTTTACTCTAAATAAGCAACACATTTCTAAATTTGTTTGTGAACTAACGCTATTATGGATAGATATACCATAGGTCGCTTTGTTCTCTGTTTATGCAACATAACATAAAATTGCAAGCAGAAAAGGACGCTGAACATAAGCCTACTATGCTTATCTGCTTTCCTCTCTTGTCGATGAATTTTTATTTGAACTTTACTTTAAATAAGAATGATGCAATTCCATTTCAAACGTGTTCTGAACTCCAGATAGTGTCCGTTTTACTTTACTGTTTTGTTCGAAAAACGTGCTAAATGAAGTTGTCAATTATAGAAAAATAACTTATGGCCGTATGGTCAAAGTAATATACTTTACAAAAAATTCCGGAAACAAGGTACAATACTTGATCCATCAAATCGTTACGTTACGGATTTGTGGAGTAGTTTTTGTATTTACGAATAATTAATTTACAGGATCGACGGAACTTCGTGCGAGCCCCACCGGCTGGTGTGGAGTTCGACTTTGACTACGACAAAATGTACCCAGTGGCCGTTGCTATCATGGCGGAGGATCCCAACCTTGAGAAAATGCGTTTCGACCTTGTACCTAAAGTGTAAGTATTGAACAAATCTGAAAATTTCTTTAAAAAAATATTATGATTTACGTGAAATTATTAAAATGATAGAAATCAAATGGTGAATATGAATAAACTTAGTTAAAAATATTTTGACTTATGCCCGAACCCAATAATTAATCCACAATTTCAACTCAATCAAATCAGAATCTAAGATTGTGGATTGTCAGACGGTGACAGACGATCGATCTCCTATCTGCATCGCAATAACCAAACCCTACGAAGACAATCCATTTTTGGCGACGGATAGAATGCAATCTCTTCGCTCTTTACACTCATATTTGTTAAAGAATATAAACCAAATAAATTAAATAAAACCGTACAATTAATAATAAAATATACATGTCTAAAAAACGTATCAAACAGCTTTTTAATTATTTTAAAAACTGGTGTAAGTTAAAATCCAGCTTCTTTTAGTAAAACGTAAACCGGCCACTGACAATCTTACAAAATTTTTATGTTAAACATCTTTCGGAGGTTGGTGTTCCATTGTTCGCATTTTTTTTCTAAGTAATTGTATTTTGCACTTTTCCTTGGTCTAAAGGTCGTGTCCACATGTTTTAGGGACGACACCGCTCTTGATATTTTCGTATGTATGTTAATTTTGACTTGTTTGACCTAATTTTGTGGTCAACCAAAAAAAAAAAGTATACCTTTACAAAGGACGAGACAAAGGCGTTGATTGCCTTTATTGAAAACAGCAAGATAATTAATAAGAGACGCCATGATTGAGAAACCAACGCTACCAAAAAGCTGAAAAATGATGAGTGGAATAGTACAACTGAAATATTTATCACCACTGTACAACACGGCGTACCCCTATTGCACATTGTTTCACCCGTCAAACACTGAAAAAATTTTAAGATAGGATATTGACATAGTTTTTTTTTTAAATATAATATGGGGCAAACGAGCAGGAGGCTCACCTGATGTTAAGTGATACCGCCGCCCATGGATACTCTCGATGCTAGAGGGCTCGCGAGTGCGTTGCCGGCCTTTTAAGAATTTGTACGCTCTTTTCTTGAAGGACCCTAAGTCGAATTGGTTCGGCAATACTTCAGTGGGCAGCTGGATCCACAAAGTGGTGGTGCGCGGCAAAAACTGCCCTAAAAACGCTCAGTTGTAGAACTGTCATTCTCATACATAGGTCTATCCACAGACACCGATCCATCCTACCATGGATAGCTTGTATCGACAGATGGCTATTTCAATCCTTCGATTGGTTATTTTTTTACAACATCTAGATTAATTTGTCTATCTCAGATGGGCAAAATGGATTTAGGTTACTGGGTTTGGACGTTGGAGTACGTAGAGTCGCGTCAAGAGTCTTATGAAATGTTCAACATATGTTAAAAAGATGACTTCTAAAGAAGTACATAACATTCCAGTATAACAGAGGAGAACTTCTGGCGAAACTATTTCTACCGCGTGTCCCTAATCTGTCAGGCCAACGAGGCCGACGCAGTCGCCCGCCAGTCTAGCGCTGACGACTCGCAGGGTAAGTATCCAATGTTATTATCTTTTTTTTTAATATATATAATAGGGGGGCAAATGAGCCTGCGGGATGCCCAAAAGGGGCAGTTATCGCAACCTATAGACACCCATTTTTACTGGGTGCGTTGCCGGCCTTTAAGGGAGAAAAACGCTCGAATTATAAATATTTGGAAGTCGTATATCTCGGGGAAGACCCCCACTGGTAGTCGATTCCACAGTTCGCTAGTTCGCAAAAGAGAATGCCTTGTGAAACGTACTGTGGATGATTTCCAGCCATCAAGGACTGGTATCTAATTTCACAATGTACCAATCGTTATTGCTACGAGTCGTTGATTGAAAAATACGTATGGAACGTATAGCATTACTATTTTTTTAATGTCTATTAAAAATATTAAATAAATCTTAAAATGTGATTTTGAAGAATTCGGAACAATGACGTTTGGTAATTTAGTAATTCCCAGATTCGTAATAGATCCATAATAGAGGCAGTACATTTCTGTCTGTTTCTCTGATCTTTTTAAATGTCTACTGTATAATAAATTATATTTTATTTTATAGGTTAATTCCTAATGAATTGTTTTGGTTGAAAATATATTTTCCTTACAAAGAATTTAATACAAAATATTTTATTATTTATTATTATTAGATCTTTATTTACATCGCTTAGATTTGTAGTATTTAGAACATTTTTTGTTTCACCATTTGCTAGATTTTTTTATTTTCCTTTTTTATTTCACCATTAGACAGTAAATCGGCAAGTGAGGATCTAATTGAGAAAGAGAGTCAATCGATTGATGACGTCAAGAAAAGAATTAAGTCTTTGAAAGTCGATAGAGATGACGGTAAGATTTTGAATGGCTAACCGGTTTTTATATACAATATAGTATTAACGAGTCGTTGATTTTGTATGGATAATTTTTATTCTAATTTGGTCCTTAAAAAATCTCTAAGGCCTAGTATACAAAAATTCACTAAAATCTGTCCAGCAGTTTGAGAGTTGTATGCACTTTTGCACACTAATACACTTGTTAGTAAATTGTAAAATTTTATTTCACATTTATCCTTATTTTATTTTAGTAATTTTCGCTATGAGTTATTTTGTCTTCATTTTTTAATAGTTTAAAAATTCATTGACTACAACCAACTTTGAGAATAAATGGCATTGATTTTAATGTGTTTTTTCGTTTTCGGAATGCAGCTTAAGCGACGGACATCGGATTGTTAAAATACCATGGTAGCCCTACTTTCCCATGGCCCATACCCCGGCCGATACAATACTTTATTCATAAGAGTTCATGTAGTTATGTTTGTAGCATCGCGGTGTATGGAGTATACTTCCCTTCCGTGTTTTCATATTAATGTGATAATGCCGAATCTGTGTAACATATTATACATATAAATTTAAAAAAAAACATTACTAAAATTTAAAAATTCATAGATAATTTTTTTTTTTAATATTTGATAGACAAAATCTAACAGCTTGTGTATCACGGAACCGCTGTCTAGTCACCCTGGGGACAGTAGTGTTTGGCCATTCTGCCACTACCATATTTTCCTTTAACTATATATATATATGTTAGGTTAGACGAAGCTAGTTTGAAGATATCTGCTCAATGCGCTAATATTTTTGGCTTTATCACATTAACAAAACAAAGGTGTTAGATCTCATTGTTTTAACGTTATTTGTATTAAAATTATATCGCTGTTCTATAATTTAACGAATTCAAAGTATATCATGTCTCATATTTGTTGACGTATCGTGTGTTGATGTTAATATATGACAATATAGCTTTTCTCCTTATATGAATGTATATATGTATTCATATAAAATCACTGTTTCAAATTTTAGCTTTCATCACCGGCTTGAGACATACTGAAGTTGAATCTTAATAGTTAACTTAGTAGTCTGTCTCTATTGAGGTATTTAGAGGCAGTATGATGGAACTTGTAAACTTAATGTTATATATGTGTATAAGTATAGTGACGTCACTCATGTATTCCGGTTTTAACATTGCTACCGTCGCTCGGCGCTTTGTCCCGCATTCATTTACACGCTTCGAGTCTCAAAGTTGGTTCGTAGCAATGTTGAAACTGAATGTTGTCAGATTTATATTCTATTAAGGGTTTTCAAACTTGTCAAATCATTAAACTTGGAGCTAGTGGTTCATATATAGCCGCGACATATCACTTATGTGTGACAGTCAATTAAATTCACACCAACTGCCGTTTTTAGGACTTTGAGCTGGCAACATTGAACCTCTGTTAGCGAGACCCCGTACTTAATGTTTCGTAGAGTAGTCGATGTGACAGGTGATAACGTCAGGCCTAGATTCTTTTCTGTCGCTACTAATTTTTCTATATGTTTTAATTGACAAGTCATACTTTAGCTAATATTTCGTCCTTTATCAGTATTATTAAACTATGTTATAAGTTCATTCTGTTGTCTATAGCGACAGTATAGATGTTACTATTTCTTGTCAATACTTGAAAAATGTTTAGTGAAATATAATATTATAGTTAACGGCATTTATAGTTAGTTATTATGAATTGAAATAATTATATTATTCTAAAATAATTGGTCGTATTATTTCTTGACGTTTTTGGGAGACGAAGACAAAGTAACTCTTTAAAGGTAGTAAAATCAGTATTATGTTTTTTTTTATGTGTTTTTCGTAAATACATTTTTTGTGACATTTCAGAGCAGTGGGAAAAGGAATTGGAGGCTGAATTAAAGGAGTATGAGGTTGTTGCTGGAAAGTCTGGCGATGATAAGTGGGAGAAAGAGTGCGAAGATCTTCTCGGGGAAGAGATGGATCTTAAGTAGGAGAGATTATTTGACTTAAATCTTTGAAAAGTCAATTGGAATTTAATATCGGATGATTTATTGAAAACTTAAATACGTGATTTGAGTTACTTTTCAATTTAATATTCAAATAATTGATGAAGGGGTTCCTGGAACAGGGGAGTGCTTGAATTTTGCCAAGAAATTTAGAATATAAATGCTGATAGAGTAAGACTAGCTTTCGGACAGCCAATAATTTCAACTGCAGGATAGACACAACTATACTTAGTGTCGCCATTTTGGCTTCCACCATTTTATTGCCCTCACCTGCCTCACACTTCATGTGGCATGGCTCGCACTTCATGTGGCATGCCTAACACTTTATGTGGCATGGCTCGCACTTCATGTGGCATGCCTAACACTTTATGTGGCATGCCTCACACTTCATGTGGCATGCCTAACACTTTATGTGGCATGCCTCACACTTCATGTGGCATGCCTAACACTTTATGTGGCATGCCTCACATTTCATGAGGCATGCCTAACACTTTATGTGGCATGCCTCACACTTCATGTGGCATGCCTCACACTTGCAGCACGCTTGCTGTGCTTACATTCCATTTTTTGAGACATATTTTCGATATATGAATAAAGCTTTTGTGAGTTAATAAGATATTTACTAAATCTACGTTTTCTAGTATGAAAATGGATAAGTGAAAAAAATAAATGTTTTTATAATACTTAAAATAGCATAATTTATCGCTTGATGCAATACAACATTAAAATAAATATTATAATAATTACAATTAAGTACTTAATAAGTTTGTTTTTCTTAAGTCTGTACAAAAATATTTATGTTATTATTTTACGTAATTAATGTTTTGCCTAATGAGAGCCTGCTTATTTCATTGTTAAAAATATGGTTTTTCATTTTGTATATGCTGTAATAAAAATATGCCATCTGTGTAAACTTCTTTACTACAAATCATTATTTATTAATTAATATCAACTATAAGAGTGAGTAATATATTTAATAGTTTATTATTATAGGGTTTTTTGAATCTACTTCCTTCTATTTAAAGTAATATTAAATTGTTGTATATGATATGCGTATTACATTCCAATAAAGTGTTTGTTTCACATGTCTTTAATTTTTATATAATATTTGGTTTCCTTAATTGCCTTGGCTATACCCTCCCATAGGGAAAATATGTGTATACATAAAATATGTTTGTGCCTCAAATTTTAAGATTCTTTAGTCTAAAGGAAAAAACCTTCGCTAATGATCATGTGATTTATTTTTACCAGCGCCATCTGTCGGTAAGTGTAATACATTTGTATGCATCCTCGTTTTTATTATTTTCAACGGTGCATATATGGATCTTATAAAAATAAAGAAAGGCAGTAAGAATATAGTCACGTTTATAGTTTAATCTTAATAATAATATCACAATTCACAAATCTATAAAACATTAAAATATGTTAAAATTATTAACATATTGGCTTTTAATCGTATCTGTTTCTAATCAAGTTGAGAGTCTTTCATGATTAAGGCTTTTTGATCACCTTGGGTACATTATCTCAATCGATACTATACTTACAGACACAGCAGAAATTCCGTTTAATGCACATTATTAGCATTATATCCGACTATTTGCTAACATCTTCTAAACTATCCGGTAACGTAGTACCTTTCGTCTCTGGTAAGAACAAGCACATAACGCTAGCAGCTATAGCCGCGAAGCCAAACACCACAGTCGGTAACCATGGAACTGTTAACGACAAATTAGAAATAAAGGGGGCAATCATGGACCCTATTCTCATGCACATAGAGCATGCTCCCATTGACATATTTCGTACGACTGTGGGGAACAATTCTGACGTGTAGATATAGATAGAGGTGGCTACGATGGCCGTGCAGCTGACTCCTAAAGTGCCAAGGGTGAGTGTGATCGCGTAGGTTTTAGGAACTACGCCCAAGATTAAAACACATATGCCGCCGAGGATAAATGCTACGGCGATGGTTAGTTTCCTCCCGAAGCGCTTGATCAGCCATATAGATATTATGTTGGATGGAATCTGAAAACATGAAAAATAATTATTATATGATAGTATATTATAGGAAATATTTTGTAGACTAACGAACTGAAACCACGAAACTTCGTCAATTGTCAAATCCGTAGATGTTGTCATAACGCATACGTTTTTCTCATTTTAATATACGAATACTATTCAAAAGGAAACCCTAGGAGTTTTTGAGCTCGCATTTTTCTAAAGGTTTGACAAGATGTATAAGCATGGCGATAGGTGTAGGATTCGGGATCAAAACATAGCTAATGTTTCTGACATACTTAGCGTTAAGTCTCGAATGTGAATCTTACCCTAAAAGATAACGTATCCAATAAGTTTCAATATAATTATCACGATTATTCATAATTCATGTTATATGTGAGATGTATAAGTTGATATTTAATTATTCTGTTTGTAAATAAATTAGGGTAATTTTTTTGTAGTGAAACTTCTTTAGAATCGTTGTGATTTCAGACCGGATGCAACGGAAAAAGCGACAGTAAAAAGAGATAGAAATAATAATTCCAAAGATTTAACGTGGGAGAAAATGAGTTAAATAGAGAAACTTCTTTAGAATCGTTGTGATTTCAGACCGGATGCAACGGAAAAAGCGACAATAAAAAGAGATAGAAATAATAATTCATAAGATTTAACGTGGGAGAAAATGAGTTAAATAGAGAAACTTCTTTAGAATCGTTGTGATTTTAAACCTTATGCAACAGTAAAAAGAGACAGAAATATAAATTAATAAGATTTAACGGGAGAAAATGAGATAGAAGGCATTATTCAGCCTCTTTTTACTGCCGCTTTTTCATTTTATTGAATTTTAAATTTTCGTTGTTTTAGTTTTTGTCAAAATAAAGATTTATATTAAAGTAATAAATTAAAATGTTTCATTAAAATATACTGTTTTTAAATAAAAATACATTTAGATAGTGAAAAATGATTAATTTACATATGATTAATAATAAAACTTTGTTTGTGAAGGTTTTACTTCTACCACATGTGAATTGCACAAATGTTTTTTTTTAAAGAAGATTCGAAGATCGTCTCTATTTGTTTTCTTATGATGAAAAGAGACATAAATAATATAGTTACAATCGTGCTATTAGACTAATTATTGTTTTATTGGAAGCGGAAGTATATACGTACTATTTTACGTATATATAAAGAATTTTTTGGTTTTTAAATTATATATAATATGTACTTGATTACAATGTAATCAGATTAATGAATACTATTTCTGAACAAGACTGACTGACAAGACTGAACGACCCTGGACCAAAATGTTTCATTTCAATTAAATTTATAAATAATAACAAATATAGTTTACATAACAAACACGTTATTCAGGCTTCTTATGTAGTGAGATTTTATAGATAGTTTCATCGTACCTGTATGGCCCCCGCCGCTGCCACAGTCACAAAAGGATCCGGGCTGGTCTGACTAATGTACTGGTTGAATCCATAAAAGGTTAAACCCACGATAGTCCACATTACGCAGCAGCAGATGGTCTTCACGAGGAGGGCTGGTCTCAAAAGATCGATATAGTTTGCACGGCCTTCCTGTGATTTAGAAAGGATGTCTTCTGATAGTTGCTTTAGAGTTTCATAAATTTTAGTTGTGGCTAGACCGTTTCTGAAATAGTTTGATGAAATGATTGAATATTGTTGTTTTTTTTTTGTGTTATTGTTTGAACGAAAACTTGCATGCCATCATATTGCATCGATGCTAAGACATCGCGACAAAATAGTCAATAAATAGAACATTTACAAAATGGATTAAATTTTCTTTTCAATCAATAAAAAGTAATTTTCTTTAAAATCTAAAATATTTTTTTTTTTAAATTGTGTTTGGTATTTAATAAGGAAATAATGCACGCGTATTTGATTATTCTTGCCTACTTACAATTCAGCTGCTTTCTTCACAATTTTGGCTGCTTCATCTACTCTTCCCACGCTGAGTAGCCACCTCGGAGATTCAGTCAAAGAGAAGAAATACATCAAATAGATCAGTGGTGGTACAGCCATAGCCAAACTATAAGAATCCCAGCTTCTAAAGTAATACGCGAATAGCGGTACAGTCATATGACCAATGATAAACGGAATTTGGAACAGGCATCCGAGCATCTCCCTGTACTTCGATCCAATAGTCTCCATTACGATGACGAAAGAGACCACCATAGTTCCAGATGTTGCGACTCCCCAGAAGAAACGAATTACAGTGAAGGTGGCATAATTTGGTGCGAAAGGGATAGCAAATCCCAGCAGGACTAGAAACGTGATGGATATAAGGAAAGTAATCTTTCTGCCATACCTGGAGAGGAAATTTATTTAAGGTTATGTTTGATGAGAATGTTAAATAGGTGAATTTTATTGGAATATTGAAATAGGCGACCATTTTTAATATACATTTATGTAGATATATAATTAATTACACTTATCTGTTGTAATCAAGAAATAAAGTAATATTTGAACTCAATTACTTCTTATGATCCCTGTTTAGATTTTGAGGTAATTTTTACATTGTGAGACTAATTTAAATGCTATATGGAACCTCGATTCAGTTTCATTCCTAGAAAGTATGTTAATTATTGGCCAAATTAAGCGTAGCTTAGACTAGATTGCAATGAACTCAATCCTATGTAGTATGTAATATATACATATATATATATATATATAAATCGCAAAGGACTTCTTGCGTCTTTACAAACTACCACCCTGCGGCGTCCAATGAATCTATTGAGATTTTTAATGTTTTCAATGCGTATGTAAGATGTTTTAATCAGTATCATATAAGTAGACGACGTCAAATTTCATTTAAACGTTAAATGGTGATATTCAAATTAAATATTTCTAGCAGAATTTGTGCGTCCGTTCACTCTTAAATCTTTCTTGCACACTGAATACCTGCGTATACCTACTAAACACTGCATGCACATTCCAGCTTCCATCCGACTGTATGTTTAAATCAATTCCGTATAATGCTCTGCGTATATCATAATGATTATAATAACTAAATTACATCCATCTACTACTGAATTCAGATTGGTTCCGAATAACTGAATTAGAGCGTCCGTTCACTCTAAAATCTTTCTTGCACACTGAATACCTGCGTATACCTACTAAACACTGCATGCACATTCCAGCTTCCATCCGACTGTATGTTTAAATCAATTCCGTATAATGCTCTGCGTATATCATAATGATTATAATAACTAAATTACATCCATCTACTACTGAATTCAGATTGGTTCCGAATAACTGAATTAGTGCGTCCGTTCACTCTAAAATCTTTCTTGCACACTGAATATCTCCGTATACGTTCAAAACACTGCATGCACATTCCCGCCTCCATCCGAATGTATGTTTAAATCAGTTCCATATAATGCTGTGCATATATCATAATGATTATAATAACTAAATGACATCCATCTACTATTGAAATCAGATTGGTTCCGAAAACTGTTTTTGAATGATTGTATCCAGCTTATCAGCCAAGAGGCTTCCACCTATATATAAGGGCTTATAATGACACCAGGCACAGATAATAAATAATTCATAGTTAGCATACAAAATACCTATCTTGTCTTGTGGTCTTCAAAATCCTCCAAAGCAATATAATCATTTTTGACGCGTGACAGGCAAGTTGGCACAGGCTGGTGTGAACAGTTAAGTTTGGAGTTGGACAGGTAATTATAAACAGGTAAGCTCAGCGGCACAGGATGGTGTGAACAGGTGAGTGCGGAGTTGGACAGGTAAGTATGTATAAATAGGTAAGCTTAGATGCATAGGCTGGTGTAAGCATGTAGGTTTAAAGGTAGAAAGAGGAAGTTTCATGATACGAATAATATAATAGTACCTAGTCATGTGTATGCAGGTGAATATACGGAAGAAAAGGAATATCGTAATATAAAACATTTAATGTTTTATTTTACAAAAATGTGTATCTAAACATAAAAACGAAAAAAATCAATGTAACATTGACATAATAAAAAAACATAAATTTGCTCTGCCTTGCCTGGTAATGAAATAAACTGAATTATGAACATCAATCAGTCTTCATTACAATGGAACATGTATTTCTATATTATAATTAAAATAAATCAGTATGGTTTTTATCAATCCAATCATTCTTGTAAAAATAAAAATCATCATAAACATAAAAATCAAAACATATAAACAATTTTAGTGATACTAAATAATGAAACATAAATTGGCTCTGCCTTTGCCTAATAACAAAATAAACTTAAATATGAACATCAATCAGTCTTCATTACAATGGAACATGTATTTTTATATTATAATTAAAATAAATCAGTGGCTACAACTAAAAGTCTCATGCCCGTGTCTGAGGTGCTGTTAGACATCTCTATATTAAAATTATTAATTCGATAAACAGACAACCTTTTTAATTCTTTATTAAGTCCTTTGTTTAAAAATGCTTTATAGGCATTTGCTAATGTAATTGCAGTTATGCCAGTAAAATCGATTTTAAACAGAGTTTAATGACAGCTAAACATCGGATAAAGTTAAAGAATAAATAAACAACTGATACGGACCTTAAAAACCGTGTAATAATAATAATCAATTCAAACATTAAATATCTTAACCATTGGTATGCATTAACAAAGTAAAAATATTTGAAACGAAACATACTATTTCAAAACATAAATTTTCTTCTCTCATTTCTTAGCCTTAGAGTAAATATTTTGGACGAATACCTTTATTTTTAGCCAGTCTTTATTCTTAAGTAAATCTACACGTTGTTCTTTTAGTTTCTCACATTCATTTCTTTTAGGCGGTTGGTGATTTTTTATGTGAAATTTAAAGTATTTTGTAACTACGTCCTTTTGTTCCTTTGTCCAAGGTACCAACGTCCTTTTTTTTCCTTTTCGTATTTTATTTTCGTTACGTAATTGAAACACGGTTTCATTAAGAAGTTGTTGAGAAACATTTTGCATACCAGATGGTCCAGCCTGAGATAAGTCAGAATTAGCATCTAAAGTAGGTTCAGGTTCAGGATCATAGTCTATAATTTCGTTGTTGTCCACGGGCTCTTCAATTAACTCCTCATTCAAATCTAAATCAATCTCTTCGAGAGATTTTCCTTTGTACGCGTCTGCTTTTCCATCTTCCATAAGAATAAGAAGCTTTGATATCTTAGCAGTTTGGTATACGTCATCTGGCAACCTGTATGACTTTTTATGTACTTCATTAGTATGGCCCATGAATGTAGCCAGCTGCTCCATATCATTTTCAGACATGCTAAAAATTTGTGATAAGGTGGCTAAATGTTTTCTTAGCCTTGTAGAGGATGTTGCTTTAGGCTGTTTCGCCCCTGATAATTTGGCATGCTTTTCCAAAACTTTGTAGCCATAAATTGTATTGTTATAACAGGGATTACCAAACAAAAATTGATTTGGTGTCGAATCAAAAAAAATGTGCCTAATGGATAATAATAATTTAATATCATCTTGAACTTCTTTATTAAACAGAACTGGTACTCCGCGGCCGCGTTTGCCTCTAATGACAACACGTTTAAATTTCTTTACCAGAATCCTTTCTGAGGCAGTAAGCGCACGATCAAACTCTTCATACTTATTACTATCATTATTGACGCTTTCTAAATAATCGTGCACTGTAATTCTTTGAAGTTCTCCAGGCCTCCGCCTATTTAATAATAAAACCCTACAATACACAGTTTCTAAAAGTTGTGTATATGTTTCAGTAGTTTTTAAGCCTTCTTTAATTTTTATAGCAGCATCCAAGGATTTTTTATTTAGGTATTCTTTAAGAATTTTTAAATCATTTGCTTAAGGTACAATAGTTATCTTATTCCACTTTTTCTTGTTTAAATCTGTAGCAGCTTGTGTAGACATATCATATTTCCAATTTGATTCAATAAGTTGAACAAAGTTTTTAAGTCGGCTTCTATTTTGCCAGTATCTACTTCCGTGTAAGGCCCTTGCTTTTTTAAGGCACACATTATTGCAATATTGCAGCATTGTTTCAAGGTCGTGGACAGATTCGTTGCTAACGTAGGTGTCTCATACCTATCTTTTTCTATGTCATAATTTCCCAATATTTTGGTGGCTTGCACAATGATATCATAATGAATTGGTCTTAAGGCAGAAAAGAAGTCAATAATGGATGGATCAAGCTTTTTTAATTCTAGTAATAATTTTGCAAGCTCTCTCATTTTTCTAGACACTACGTTAACGAAATTTTTTTCTCGGTGAGTTTTTAAATATTGAGATCCGAAAGCACATATAAGGTTATCTTTTTTTGCAATAAGTGATATTTTGTCTGCCCGCATTCGGGGAAATACAGTTTCCTTAAGTTTTTCGTCGATTTTAAGATGACGTATTAGTAGATTTTGAGCCTCAGATTGAATGTTTTTACTTCCTGATTTACCACTACATTTCTTCTTATGTTTCCACAATAGTTTTTTAGAATAGAATCCCAGACACTCTGTACACGGCAAATAATCAGTAGATTTGTATTTTCGCATCGGTTTAGTGACCTCTTTTGAATTTACAAGGTAGTTTCCTTTTTTACGTAGTGCTGCAATTAATTGTTTTCTATCAAGACTTTTTTTAGGTTTTGACATAATTTTTTGGACTTCAGTTTCATAAATATGGTGTCGGAGTAAATGACGAGCAAAATTTAATACAAATGACTCACAGTAAAAGCAATAATCTTTATCTCGAACCGTTGAACTTTTGGGTTTTTGCCTTTGAGTAATTATTGTACTATCATTAGAATTATCTTCTAATTGAGATTCACTATTAATATCGTAAATAATATCTTCATTTGGTTCTGATTCATTGTAAGGCTGTGGAAATTGCCTACTTACAATTACATTGCAAGGAGAATTGCTTTTACAACTAAATTCACTTAAACTTATGTTATTAGGTAGCTTGAAAGATACATTAGATGAGGAATTATTAACGTCGAGAGGTATTCCTTGATTTGGTACGAGTTCATCGGCTTTATACCGTTGAAGAAGTTTCCTTTCTACAAATACACTACATGGAGAACCGCTTATGTGACTAATTTCGCTATAATTAAGATTAATAGGCTCTTTGACCGATGAATCGAAGTTCGAAACAAATTCATTGCGAAAAGAATCATCAGAACGGGTCTGCAACAAAAAAAAGCTTATTATATTTTATTGCACTTTACTATTGTGGCTTCGTTAATATTTATTTATTTATTAATTCCAATACATAATAAATAATATGAAGGTAACAACTTGATTAGTGATATAAGTGTTGTCTATCCCATGCTGAACATCATGCTGAAATTACCTAACCCCGATCTCAATCCTGAATTGGCGCTCGCAGATATTTTTACGCCACCTACAAGGTCTCTGACATGGCCTAAGGACTGCTTCGGCTTAGAGTGCTACTACTTTTAACAGCCGTTAGCATATATTATTAATGCAGTATTTTACTTAAACTTACTTCGTGTCTCGGTGGAGTGTAATTAGAACATGTCGCAGAAATGTCAGATATTGAACCAGATTTTGAATCAGATGATCGTACCTCGTGTAAGTCTTCTGGATGGTTTTCTTTTTCTTCCTGTCTCTCTGAAAACAAAGCAGATATATTATAAAACAATAAAAAATTAAATACCCTCGACCCAAAAGCAAACAAAAAGAAAACTTATAAAAAGTAAGACACACACTCAGGTACGCACGTACGCACGTACGCACACACTCACGCATAACTCAAACACGTCAAACTTGTAACACCTTTTTTTGCGTCAAGGGTTAAAAAGATTTTATATACCTAACTGTAATGACGTTGTCTGATGTAAGTGAACTACATACCAAATTTCATCCAAATCCATTGAGCCATTTTTGCGTGAAAGAGTAACAAGCATCCATCCATCCATCCATACCCACAAACACCATACCTAAACTTCTGAGGCGCAGTGGCTAACGCACTCGCCCTGAGAACTGTGTGAAGTCGCAAAAAAACCTCTGGCTACCCCTTCTGGGATAACAGCCGTGAGTGCATACAAGTAGGATGATATTACGTTATAAGAATGAAATAGTTAGGCAAGTAATATTGAAGCATGTACCTTTTGATTATTTCTGGTTATTACAAAAACATTCGTCTTCTGGAAAATGATCATAAATGGCATATTCGCAAAATTTACACCACATGAAAGAAGAGTTATAAAGCCTTTTAAAGTCATCGAAATTCATGGGTAGTACAAAGTGTTCAACTACTGAATTAGTAATATTAATACTTGTATCACAATATATGCACCAATTTTGCAAAATAAAATGCGTTGATTCCCAAGGCCATTGAAGTTTAGCTTTATAAAAATGTATAAAATCATTTCTTTTAAAAAAATTATCCACATCAATCACAACAACCATTTTTGCAGGCTACACGCGTTCACTCACAGACAATTTGACGCAAAGTAAGCTCATCATAATATTATAAACAGACAAAATATTTAAATGTAATTAGGTACTTACTAGCTAGATGTTCTAGGTATTATAATAAGATAAATCGTGTTATAATTTTCATTTAAGTAGTAAAACGGAAGTACTTACGGTTTGCTAATTTAAGAATCCTTGCACTTCTTTTCATTGTGATTCATATATTATTATAATCACTTACTATAATAATAGACCAAATAAATAACCACTTTTAACACACTTGCAAATAATCCACTTTGGTGACAATCTTACGTCACGGCCGTTACATATCCGTTTGTTTATAAAATTCGGCACGCGAGCGCCTTGAAGCCCGCCGCCCCGCGGCGCGTCATGCGTCCCTCGTGCACCCCGAATAGGCCCCTCAGACACCGTACCTAGTGCCCGTTTAAGGATATTTAAGGGACGCAAGATTGTTGTCACGAAAACATGATAAAAACTTTACAAATTAAGTACGATATTCAATGGCCTCGATTAGATCGGTGAACTGAACTCAAAGTATACGTGGTAAATTATACGCTGAACACTAGCGGCCTCCAAATTTCAATCGGACGATGGCGGAACTATATTATACTCTAAAAGGCATTGTAGTGATGGAATAACGTCCATGGCAATTTTTCGCCCATGTATTCTAATAATCATAAGGGACCTTTGGGCTAAAAATGAGGGTCGGTTAATCTTGCGTCCGTATTCCGGACGCACAAAGTCAGTAGGACGCAGCATTATCGGTAAATAACGCCATGTAGGACGCAACATGTCCTTCAAGATGTATATATATATATATATATATATATATATATATATATGTATTAGGATAGTGTTATACTAAGTCCCTTGTATATTTTTATAAAACTTACAAAGGATTAAAAAATTCGTTGTTGGTCGAGCACGAGGTTAATAATATGTATCGAAATATTCCAATGAATATAGACAGTTTTACAGTCTTAAAGAGAAGAGATTATAATTACTTCAACATATATGTATATACAGTACAAAAACTTATAATTATACTTACCGGTCAGAAAGAAATCCAAAGACAATACTTCCAAGAAGGATTCCCAGTTGCAACACCATTTGCGTGAAACTAGCCAACCAGCTTCTCTCACAAACCAGATCCCATTCCGACACAATTGTATTATCAAAAGGAGACGCATCATAATCGTACTTCAAGCAATCGGCGTAGCAAGTGGAGTTCTCCGCGACAGGAGCTGAATATGCTGTACTATTCTTGAATTCCACACACCAAAATGTTAGCTTCGGGGTAAGAAAGAGTATTGCCATTTGAACCCATCCCGAGGATAGTTTCACAAGGGAGATAGTTGCGAACACTAAGAATTGCCATCTCCCGAATTGTCCGATTAAATTTGCTATACTATCTTCTTTGTCCGGTGCTGTGACCTGCGTTGCTATACGTTGCACCATTTTTATCTGGATCCTGTAAAGAAAAAGTTATTCAAGGCCATAAAAGAAACCTTCAGTATGAAATAGCTTCATCACTACATAGTATAAAACGAAGTTGCTTTCTCTGTCCCTATGTCCCTTTGTATGCTTAAATCTTTGAAACTACGCAACGGATTTTGATGCGGTTTTTTTAAACAGATAGAGTGATTCAAGAAAGGTTTATATGTATAATAACATCCATTAAATAGTGGAGAAGTACTGTTATTTTTGAGGTTTCTAATGTAATGTCGTAAATAATTACATTTTTTCCGCTTACATTGCAAACGCAGGCTGAACCCTACGAGTTTTATCAAAACAATGTACTAAGTATTGTACACATTGAAAAAGTCTACAGAAAAGTCCGTGATGGTATATGTCTATCTCTTATGGATAACCCACAATAACTTTTTTTGTCATTTACTTTTTACGACAAACAATGGCTAATTTTCGAAGCGATTTTAACCAATATAGCATTAATCCTTAACCAATTAAATACCTTGAATACATTGTTCATTTAATATAGATCTATACTGCCCATTACAGCCTATTTAGCAGCGATCGAACGCGTATATTATCGGAGCTTTCCAGCGACGGAAATAACAATACATAATAAAAACTTGCTTTTCATCAGCATTGCACACGTGCGAAGCTTGGGCGGGTCACTAGTAATAAATAAACGATAATGAAGTCATGAGTAATTTCTATTGACGATTCGTTTATACAAAAAGTACATAATCCCCGTACAATTTAGGCCACAAAATATCACTGCTAAATTATTCCTCTTTCGGCTTGTCTTACGTAACATAATATGCAAACTTTTTGCCAGTTATGTATCTGGTACAATGACCACGGTGCATAATTTTGATTGGCCACAACCGTTACTTAATTTGCTAACATTCACCAAATAAGTGAATTTTTGTTTTAGTAAGGAAACGAGGCATTATTTCTGTAAGCATTACAGTATAGTTAATATTACAACATAAATTGCTTAAAAAAATAAACGACAAATTATTAAATAACGATACTTTCTATTGATTGGTCTTGTCATAATAAGTATTTAATGAAAATTGTTAACTTATACATAGAGTTTAAAGATCTTGTTATAATAGTCTTAAATTAATATGTCATTAAGTTCAAGATGCGATGACGTAATAATGCTATTCATATAATATTTGTTACATTTTTAAAACTTTTTATCAGATAATTCCCTTAATCGCTAGATCTATTAAAATGATGCTTACTTTATTTAACCTGCATTCATCTTGAATCCAAAACCGTTACATTAATAGGTTAATTGACTTATAAGCGACTAATCACGAGGCGACGGCGCACAGAACAAATAAAAAATACACGTCGTCTTCTTTGGTTAGTTTCAATCGGTTAAAATGTTTAGTGATGTCAGGTTTTGTATCATAAAGTTTACGTAATGACAATTCAACTTATTCTTAATGATTTCATAAATTATATTTCAAATTAGGATGCAAAGCGAAACTTATGTAAATTAAGTTGCAGAAATTATATACAAACCGGTTTTAAGACTGCTAATTTAAGTAACCAGTACATGTAGGCCCTAGGCCTGGAATCATGAACAAAGTAACCGTTTAATTAACTTCAAAGGGGATTCGAAACTACTAAGTCTGATGAAACCTTACAATTGGATTTTAATAAATTTAAATTAATACGTCATCAACTATTTTAAAAGATAGTTTTGAGATATTAGGATCGAAAGAAACAAATTCCCATAGCTGATATTACTGAAACCAAGTAATTTTTTGATCGGCATTTACAAAACAAATCAATCGAAGGTTCAAGTAACCCCAGCTTCGAAATAGAAAGCGCGCAGATTTCCTCTAAGAATACCTATAAGAACAGGAATAGTTGCACTTTATAATTTACGAGACAACTATTTGACTCCCAAAGTTAAATATCTTAAAGTTAATCGTCTCAATGCGACATAATGATAGTTATTAACGACGTTAATAATTATTGCATTCTTAAGAACCATGTTAATGTTCCAAGGCTCATATAAAGATAATTCCTATTGTTATATTATTATCTCATGTGATTTTCATTAAACAAATTAAAGGTTATTAAGTATTTACTAAGGAAAGTATTGCGCACTTAACAATTTTCGATATCAGGAAAATTATACTCGTATTCTCTCTCTCGGCATTGAAGGCCTACCATATAACTTTAATGCTAATATATTCAGTTATCGTAAAAGTACCTATCAAGTAGCGTCAACAACACACTGGCACTGTTATTTTTAATGATTAATACATGTTTGTAAATAATTATAATGTAATAAAATTGGATAGTTTTATATAGAATTAGTTTAAAACATCAGTGCTCACAGCTTTAAAGGACTATATCGGTATAACGTTATTAGAACTATTTGTTATAGAGTTACGACCTCGACCTTTATCGTTTTTTAAAAGTTCATAGGCTAACACAGTAAAAATCTATCGCCTTCGAGAGCGACATACAGCGATCATACAATTATTCGATACCGTTTATATAGTACGATGTCTTGAGGATGTCTTTAGCCTCAAAATAGGATTCAGTTTCGGCCATGTCCAGCAAGCATTCTCGTAGGGCCTGAGAACGGAAAATAGTTGCTGGGGGCCAAATCTGGAGAATATATCTATACATGGAACTCCGAGTCGGTGCCGTTTTTTCGGAACATTTATCTATTTACAAACACTTACAAAAAACTTAACTAAAATAAAAAATAATTTAAAAATCAAAACGCCAAAATGTTTACAATCTTAACAAGAATATGTACAGAGATAATGCGTGTAGGGTGTGTGTGTGTGAACTTAAGCGGATGCGTTAAAATTGGGCTTGATTTTTTTGTTACCGGAGGCAGATGGGCCAGCGGCTCACCTGATGTTAAATGATACCGCAGCTAATGGACACTCGCACCGTCGTAGGCTCACAAGCCGGCCTTTTAAGAAGTGGTCCGCTCTTTTCTTAAAAGACCCTAAGTCGAATTGGTTCAGAAATGTTTGTTCCCTATTTAACTATAATTTATTCAGATTTCACGATGTCATTTCTATTGTTTTAATAATTTCACTTAAATCATTTCCACCCAAAACGACGATAATAGTGAAGATTATATTATTAAAATAATAGACACGCGTGTGTTGTGCGCGGAAAAAATTCAGTGGCCTTTCAAATTGCCTTAAGAATCGTTTAGTTGTGGAACGACGGACGTCAAGGTAATACGAATTGTATATTGTATTCTGCCTTGAAGTCCGATGATGAACCGCTCCGAGATTCGAAAAAAGAGTATTTAATGTGTTAAAAATAACTTTACTTATTATATATATCTCTCGTCACCTGAAATGCATTATTATTTTGTTATTGCGAAAAACAAACACGAAAAATTTAAAAACGAGGGCATCACTTAAGCCCTTTATAAATTGTATGGACTTTACTCTTGATACTTTATCTTCCACAGATAATATTTTCTTGTATGCTAAAATAGATAAAATGCAAAACTTACGTTCACAAAATATAAGAAAATTTTTGTTTGATGCAAACTTTTGTTGCAAAATTGCTGTATTAAGCGAGATTTGTGTCCCGTTCCATGGAAAAACTATTTTTTTACTTATTGTGTTATAACACAAAACAGAAACATTTATACAATATTTATTTGTTTGCACCGAGTACTTACAGTTAGCTAATACAACACAAAAATGAAATTAAAATTATATTTTTAGAGAAATATAAAAATAAAGCCAATACATTTTAATAAACTTTTTACCGTTTTTGAACCGCCATTAATATAGGTATGTGCATAACGAAATACCTATTACTTCACATATAAATGTATAAAATTGTGCAATTGATAATAATTACTGTAGGCAATCAAATTAGAGTAATAATGATTTAAAAATAGCTGTGAACCGCAGTTTTGTGCTTGTTTTTCTATTCTATATGTAAATATTCCAAAACAAAAATACATTTCTAATTAATGGCCTAATAATTGTGGATATATTGGTTGCAAATACCGGAAGAAAATAAATGTTTCCAAAGACACAATAGTGAAGCGCTTAGTATGTATAAGAATTAGATGTCAACATCCAAGGTTAAAACCATTTTATAAACCGCCTGAATGGCTATGTTAATGCACATATTGGGTTCAATTCCCTGAGAAACAACTATTACGGGATCTGATGGTAAATTTAGCAGACTTCAACAATTTAAAAAAATAAATCAAAAACACAGAAACCACTTCGAAAACCCCAAGGATATAATAATTTGGAGCCTGAGAGTCAAGTGAACTTCTTTAATAAATTACTGACTTTACAAAATCGTAGCGTAACCATTATAATCAGACGCTTTTTTTATCTCAATTCTGAAACTGGTTTTGCGACGGGAACTCCGAGAGCAGCGAAAAATAGCTAATCAAATCCTTTCACCCGTACGTTTTATAATATTACATTTTAGCCACTTAGCAAAGGTCTGATTATTATCATTATTATACTCTTTAGCAACTAACTATTGTTTTCACGGAAATCAAATTCAGAATAAATTTAACAGATTGAACAATAAGTGGTGCTGTGTAGTGCCTCAGTAGCCTAAAGAAAATTCCAAGCCAAAATTGTTTTATTATATTCCACGCAATAAAATAACAGTAAATAAATGTGTAATAATAACGACTCACGTGTAATAAGTTCACTATCACTTCGCAACAATATAACACAATATAAATATGAGATAATTCAAGATGTGTGTGTCTGTAGACGGTAAAGTAAATACTGACTGCTCACTTGAGAGGAAATTGTAACGAAATTCAATTCCTGCCCTGTTATCGTTCATATACAGATTTCGATTTTTGTCGATTAGATTGTTCAATTGTTTCTTAAGTATTACTATGAAATACTGTACTTAAATTGCCGATACGAAGTGTAATGGTTTACGGAATTGACATGTAATCCGGATTTCCTAGATTTGATTCCTGGAGTATATTAATTTTTTTAGATTTGGGCACCCTAAGTTTAAGATAACTGTGTCAAGGTTTCCGCCACTTACATCAATAAGTACAGTATTCTATTTTTAAATTATTTTTTTAATACCAATACAACAGGCAAATGAATATTTACATTGAACACATTGCATGTTGAGTTATTGTATAACTATTATGTTCTAAAAATATATCGTATACATCCACCTTTACATATCAGGAGTACATAATTGAAATATTACATTTCCTAAAGGAATTATTTGGTGCTTCACATATACTAATGCATACATTAGTACATGTGAATCATTGATACATCAAAAGAGTAAATATAGGTTATAAAAACAAACAGTCCCGAAAACAGGTTTTTGTTTAATTGTTGTCTGCTAATGACAATGAGGTGATTAAAAGAGTGGCGAAGAGTTCCAGTTCTTCTCATTCCTAGTGCCCTGAAACTTTAACTCTCAATGGCTCTCTCTCTCTTTCTCAATTTAGATGATAATATTTTTAAAGAACAGTTAACATGTCGGATGGTTCACCACATGTGATACAGCCCCTCAAGGACAATCTCAGTGCACTCGCTCTAGGCGTTGCCAGCCTTTCAGTAATTGGTACTCAAAAAGTTTATTGATGGAAATCAATAATAAACTTAATATTCGGCAGAATTCAATATAGACTGGGGTTTTTTACAATAAATGTAAGCAAATGACGCCGGCGTTTGTCAAGTTTGGCACAATTTGCATAAGAAATTAATATGTATTATAATAATATTCATAAATTCTTTAATGTTAGTTACTAACAAATGAACCAAATGTATTCCCAGACCGAACGCTTATCAACGCTTGGCAGTCGAATCAAAATTAAAGTTTTAACGTCAAGTCTGTGCTGCTTTATGGGTGTGAAACGTGGAAGGTCACCAAAGACATCTCGCACCGACTCCAAGTCTTCGTCAACCGCTGTCTTCGCCATATTCTGGGTATCTACTGGCCTGAAAAAATCTCTAACGAGCAACTTTGGGAGCGCTGCCGAGAAACCCCGATCAGTCAGCAGATTAAGAGGCGCAAGTGGAATTGGAAAGGCCATACACTGCGAAGGGATCCCAATCATATTCCCAAGCAGGTGCTTGATTGGAACCCGCAAGGAAAAAGAAAGCGTGGCCGTCCCAAGCAAACCTGGCGCCGTACAGTAGCGGACGAGGCAAAGACAGCTGGTAAGATTTGGAGCGAGGTGAAATACGAGGCCCAAGACCGAACGCGATGGAAACTCGCTGTGGACGCCCTCTGCCCCACCTAGGGGTTATAGGACATGACAATTGGCAGTAAATTTATATCAAGAGACTTTTTTACGTTCATTTATCTACTCATAAATGATTTTATAAAAACTAAACCAGTCGCATTAGTACTATATTTAACTAGCGTAAATAGCATACCGACGTAGAATACGTTATGACTGACACTTTAATTAAAGCTATAAATCGAATTTTGTATGAATTAATACCTGACTAATTTAGGTACTACATTATCGCTGAATTCATTACGCACAAAATATATTCCTAAGCATACGTAGACAATCATTAAAATTCATCAATGTGTTTATATTGAATGAACAAGATATGTAATTGATTAATATGATATATGGCCCTAAAAGCGGTTAATAGGTGTCATAAGGTTGTTAAGGGCATATGAACTATGAGTATTTAGATCACCTAGAATATAATTTTAAGTTCTCTCGGGTGTAGATTAACGTTCGGAAATTAAAATTCACCTTTTCATGATAAGATAATGCATCTTGATTGTCCCAATACTAGGCTAGTCTTTCGACTCATATCGAGAACATATGCATTACAATGTGAAAGATTTGGGAACCCTTATAAAGCCTCTTATAAAATAGAGTTATTATGTTATCTATATATTTTTTTTAATATTACAACTTCGTTTGTTTTTATACTGTTTACAAGAAATTCTATTAATTTTTCTTAAAATTGTTATAATTAAAGCACTTCATTTTTATAAACAACGTTAGTGTTAAAACCCCGATTTCCCCGACATACCTTATCTCAAAACATCGATATGTCAGATGCTCGGACCTACATACTTGAGTAAAATTAAAAAAAAAACAAACAGAAATATCCGCCCATTTAGCTAACAGAACGATTTTTATTATAAATAATACGTTTGGTTATCGAATTTCTGTTCCCATTTGTTCAATTGCTAACTACGTAAATTTTTAAAACCTTAAGCGTAGTACACGTAGATTTACTCCTTCTTGTAGTGCCTCTCCACTACTGGAGGAAGATGTTCTAAAAAAGTAAATATAGGTATATGTTACTACTTTAATAAATTGTTACGATTTTAATAAATTGCTATTGTCTAAATCTTTTATATCCATTTACTGATTTATTCTAATAATATATAAGATCGTCACAAAGAGAAACGAGAAGTATGTAACGAGAGAAACGTATCTCAGAAGAAAATATTTATATCATAACAGCTGTCCAAGGATGATCTATAAATAAGTATAAAGAAGTTTTGTGATATCATTTTTATAAATTATGATTTGTTTGACCCTAAGTTGTGCAGTAAATCAGATTGTACTTATTGCTGTCATATTGGTAGTTTTATTAAATGGAAATGTTATTGTAATTTATTATAATTTAATTCTTATTTTAATATATATATGATAATGTTTATGTTGTTCGTAAGTTTCATGGATATCATAGAATAACGCATGAACAAAAGAAACAAATGGATCCTTATCATTTATTAGAAAAGAAAAGACAAAATAGAAAATATGAGCAGTCTCCGTCTTGACTTAGCGTAGCTAACTAGCCGGTTGTTAAACCCTGTAATTAATTCAAAATGACCTAAATGTTAAATTTTTAAAATAAATGAAAGTATATAAAGTATGTTAAGTGAATATAAACAAACTAAGAAAATAAATATACAATTTAAATAAAGAAAACTACTACACTAAACTAGGAAATGTAAAATGTTAAAAAAAAAATTGTAAAAAAAAATGAATGAACAAATAAATACAGCAAAACAAGGTCCCTGATAAGCAAAAGTCAGGGGTGGGTTCGCAGCTCGATTAAAAAAAAAAAAACTACAGTTGTTTAATTTTAACCTTTTTTCCGGACCTAAAGTGGTGGTCCTGGTCCTAAAGTGATCAGCTAATTTCCTGAAATGAATTTTTGAAATTGCAAGCTCTTGGAATGTCAACCGAGCTAACACAGAATATAAAAAATATGATGATAATAAATGTACTTTTTGATGAATAATGACTGCAGTTGCAATTACTATTTAATTTGATTTATAAATAACTTAGATAGGTTACTATATTTTTCCTCGAAATTATGTACTGCGTCTTGCATCAATAGCTGCACAAATTTTAAACATGCGTAAATAAATAACTAAGAATTGATTAATAGAAATTATTGCATTTAATTTAAAAATATTTTCTTACTAAACCCCAAATTCAAAATTGTCTCATCCAGAAAATTAGCCCAAACTACTCATCGTCTGAGGCTCGTATTGCTTTCGGTATCTCAAGTCACCATCACGACGTGAGCATTTAATTTCTTCAATAGAAAGAAATCTTTGACAGCTCTTTAGTTGTAAGCATGTGACGTTCAAGAATACGGCCAGTCTGACAACGGGTGCAGCATCGAATTGAAATTATGCATGAGTATTTGTAGAGTAAATAAACCAGTTAGTATGTAAATTTCATGAGGAAACTACAATACGACAAGTTATTTTGACAATGACATCAATAGGGTTGTCATCGTTTTGATAAAAGACTTTGAATTAAGAACTAAATTATTGTAAGTCAAAATAATTCGGTTCTTTAGGGATTTTATCAAGATAACAAGTGTCTGTTCATCGTAATGACTCGTATTTTAGTGATAGATACTATGGTTGGCTACTTTCATAACTATTCTTTATTTACTGCTATGTGGTGGAGACTCATGAGAAACTCTCCACATTACATAATCCATAAAACCTAACGGAATCGCCACCAAACGCCTGAGGCAGGATACGGTAACAGGGCCTGGCCTTGTCTGTACCCCGCGATAAACTGCTTTCAATAGGCCCTACTCAATGGTGGGATATAGATCTTGGCACAGCCAGACTCACACTGGCCCATTATGTGTTAGAGCATAGACCTATTTTGTAGAGCTTGGTGGTGTATTTGACACCACCAACGCCAATGCTTTTAAGGATCCGTCAACAACTCTTGTTTTGAGAGCATGGCCACCTGTTCTTCCGAATTTTCTCTTAGATTAAATTATTGACAGCCCTAAATAACCTTTCTTATAAAGATTGCCCAATGCATCGGTAATCATGGAGATAAACGTGTACATGACGAAACTTTGCTGGTTTGCAAGGTCAATCAAACTTATTTCACCGCTATTATGGATTAAGGAGAAAAACTGTATATATTGCAGTAAATATGTAAAAAATGTATTCTATTGCGTCTGCTAAAATTAAAGGCTGTTAATGAATTTTCGCAAATTTATAGGATTATAAGGTTTTGGACGAGACTGGGACGGGTAAAAGGATATATTTTGAGTTTCACATATCATATAAATTAAATAGCCTTTGTTTTGTACATGTTCCTTTTCTTATACAATAAATTTCTACTAGCTCCGTCGCCTACAAATCCCTCTAGACACTTCCATTATGCTCTTCTCCGCTCCACTTCATAGAAAAAACCAATACAACTTTAAGCAGTCAAAGATTTTAAAAAGTATTAAAGAACGGACAATATCTTAGTTCTTCTCTGAATTTTAACAGAAAGAAAACTGTGCATAGTATCGAAGCCAGTAATATAAACTACGTATCTTTAAAAGATTTCAATTATTTAATAATTAGTTAACAATTGGTTGGCGTTGGGGCTTTCTATAAATACATATCTAAACTTATCAAGAACCTTAGCCAATTATAAATTATTTATTTATTTATTTCCTATTTTTACAGTAAGTTAATACTAATACATTAGAAACCTATGTATTATATTATAAATTTTGATGTAGTTTTCTCAATATGTTCTGATGTCGCTGGCTTATAATTGACTGATGCAATCCTAATATTTAGAGTGGGGGTAATAATTTTAGATAAAACCTACTGTCAAAGTTACGCGAAACTTACAGTGCCGTAAAGCTTTTGCTAACACAAAAAGTTTAGTGTTCTAGTTATCGTCCTTTATCAGGATATGACATAATATTATTTGAGTAGGAAACACATTATGCAAACGCTTTCACCATCTCCTGGTGCGGCAAGCTGCCATATAGAGAAGAAAGATGATATCATGTTTACGCCAAGATCTTTATTTGTGTGTTTGAGCTTTGTGTGAATAGACCACTTCGGTAAGCTATCCTAAAAAGTTAAATTTCACAAGTACATACTGTTATATACATACATGTTTTATTATTAATTTACCAAAGTAATAAGGGATCTCAGGGTTACAAGTGTGTAACCATATTGTAGTAGAATACAAAGGTGTGTAACCCCTTTTTTATTATAAAATGAATGCAATTTTTAATTGTTTTTTATAAATTAAATCGCTATTAAATAGTCCTACTGAAATTACTTGCCTAAGCATGTATATAGCCGAGTAAATATTTCTCATATTGTATAGACATATTTAATCTGTAATAAAATGACACAATAGAAATCACCTTAAAATAAAAATCTTTCTTAGGTAGACATTTTATTTACTCGAGCAGGTTGTTATTTCGGTATGTAAAAGTCTATTTCATAATTTTTACACTACCTTTGCCTTACCTTACCTTAGCTCTTCAAAACAATATTGCAGCCACTTGAATATTTCCAACATAATGTTTAGAGTGATAATAAAAACTTAAAGACCTGTAAAATTCAGAGACCATGAGAAAATCATATCGAAATCGTGCATTTGTAGTTAATATAACTACAAAATTATGAAGTTTTTACATCTAGTAATGTGAACATATGCAAGGAAAATAAGGAAAAAAAGCCATACGGTTTTCTATTAATATGTAGTTACTTTTTTTTTCTAATTTTTACAGAAACTTATAAGCAATGCTGGTCATACTGCCGTGCTTGGCACTAGTTGTAACTGTGTTTTGCCAGGAATTGAATGAGAGACAAAGCTATGATCCATCTCAACTTTTATCGTAAGTACTTTTTTTATTACTGAATCATCCGATAAATTATATAGTACATTGTGTATTGTTCGCCTTACGGGTTTTAATTATTTTTCAGGAACTAACTAATAAAATTGGGATAATTTGAATTGTAATTAGATTACTTGGAGGAATAACTGTTAGATTAACAATCTTGGTTTAATTTTGAGCCATTGTCTTTTTATCCTTTTACAAATATTATTGCGCTAATGCAATCCTGGACCTGCGGGTCCTACGCTAAGTTAATCATTACTAGTTGTAGTAAAATACGAGGGTAAAAAAAACCTTTTTTTAAATCTATAATATTTGTATATTCTATTTACACTTGCTAATAAAACGTCCTACTTAAATTACTACGTCCTACTTTAAGTGTAAAGAAAAAATTGTGATTATTTCAGACAAATATTTAATCTGGAACAAAATGACACAATCGCAAGGAATATGCCGTATTTTGATCAAAACAATTTCAAACCCCACGAAGGTTCTAAAGCTCTCTCAATTCACAAATTTAAAAGACAAAAACCTCGAAGAATAACCCCAAACGGATTATACGGAAATCCTTATCAAAATAATATTCAAAACTATAATACAGGACATTTTTATGGTAAGTTTTATTTGATTACAAACATGATTTTATAAATAAATTAAAAATTAAAAAAAATGATAAACAAGAACCTTTTAAATATTTAAAATTATTAAAACTTCTATAATTAAGAATCAGTCATAATTAAAACAGAAAATTAAAGTATTTTTCTAAAGAAAACCAGTAGTGGAGTTACAAATTTTTAGGGGCAGTAAAATTAGTCTACAATGCATCAATTTAGTTGATATTGCACGTAATATTAATTTTGGGTTTGATTTTACATAGTACAAAATTATACACAAACTGTTCGCAGCCTCCAACCAGTAATAGGACTGTCATATTTGGTCTGATCCCTATCCTTCCCTCCTCTGAGTGAGAGAAGAAAGAAATACACTTTCTGCAATTGTGCCACTTTTCACATATACAAACTATGAGCAGAGGGCACAGATGTCAATTACTGATTTAAAATTTTTTTTTTCGGCAAGTTTTGTTAGATATAGTTCTATCTGTAAAACGTAAAATGATCTTATAATAATGCAGAAATCTTTTTGATTTCTACGAAGTAGGAAAAACATTCGGTTCCCAAATACCGCACCAAACATCGGCCGTTAAATTTGTGCTGGTAAATCCGCCACTGAAGAAAACGATACTAAATTGCGTAATAATTTTATATAGACATTAAAATAGGCAAAGTTGACTGTTGAAGTCATTACTATAATAATTCTAAAGGCGCTTTTAATTTTATAACAGCACCGCAACCTTTATGTGTTGTTTTTAAATATAAAATCAAATCAAATCAAAATATCTTTATTCATATAGGTAAACATGTACACTTATGAACGTCAAGAAAAACAAATTAAATTAACTGTAAATTTACATTTACAACCAGTTCGCAAGTCAAGGGCGTAGAGCGGGTAAGAAAGTAAGATTTTTAATAACAAAATTATCAATATTAGACCAGGGTCGATAATTTTTGAAACCAAAAAATGTATAGAAAATAGTAAGATGAAAACCCCATGTTTCCGCACGTTGTAGATACTAAAAATATCAAAAACTTTTGTATTTAAATTTTTTCACATAATAACTTTACAATTTGTGTGAAAATTTCAAAAGAATAAGATTTTGGTTTTTTAATAAAAACAGGTCTATATAGTCAAATAAATAAATGCTAGTTAAATATAGTACAACATCTTTACATTAATTGACAAAACTATCAGTGTATTAAATGCCTATTTGTTGTAATTTCAGAACGACCATCATTTGCCACAGAAGCAGTTTCACGAGTGACCGAAGCGCTAACATCGATAGCGCTGTACGACGACTTCCAATGTGTGCCGCGGCTTTTATGTGAAGCAGCTGCTGGCGGTTTAGGAAGTTCCAATGTTCTGCAATCCGTGACTGGATTACAGCCACTTATAACGTTAGTTATCACTGTAGTCATACAGCTTAGAACGAAAAGATTTTTATACGGAATTATTATCGCTTCAGAAATGTATAAAAATATGATGGCCGTAACGTATAATTAAATTAAATTGAACTATTATATTCTTTTCTTACTAGGGTTGCCTGGAAGAGATCGCTTGTTAGCGATAAGGCCGCCCGTTGCATCCCTTGTAATTTTATGTATTGTGTTTATTTGCAACGAAGTGTAAATAAATAAATTGATATAACTATTTTAATACAAACGCTTACAAATAAATATAATACAATGAAATGAATGTCTGAATAAAGACTGGTCTGATATTTTTTGTTTGATTTTCAGATTACTTTCTGCCTATGGTGGTATTAGCTCAAACCCACTGTTCGTTTTCGGTAGAGCAGTTCTCTTAGGAATGTCTTCAAAGGAAAATCCTGCGCCCTGTCGGTCTGGGTATCCTCTTTGCCCCACGGATCCAGAACAATTGGTCCACTATCTGAACAACCATAATGGGGGTTTCTTTCGATTCTTCAATGCACCACAAAAGGGGCAAAACATCCAACAATTCTACAATCACTTGCAGGGGAATCCTCATAATAATTATGGGTTATATCAACCAAATCGTCCAGAAACTGGATTTAATCCACATCAGCAGAATATTGGTTTCGTTCCTCAAAGTCATGGTTATGGTTTTCAAAGACCACACGAACAGTACCAGCAAAACTATGGATTAGCGTTCCCTTACGGAGAGAATTTCAAAATACAGAAACGTATACAGAATAATCCAAATGTTAATAATGCTTATAATACTGATATCTACTCCAAATGGATATTTCCAGACAATGTTGATGATATTGATAATGAAAATGTGGAAAATGATAATAGAAGAGGAAAGGAATTAAAGTTTCCTGAAAATTCTAATTATGTTTCGACGGAAAATCATGAAACAGCATTTACATTCCCAAATACAAACGGAGGAGTTGAGTATATTAATTATAATAAATTATACAATAAGTTTAATGATTATAAAGTTGAGAATAATGATAAACATAATGATTTTGTAACTGTCTACGTTGTCAGGGGTAATGGAGATCCGAACAAACCAGAAATTGTTAAATTGAGACCGGGGCAGTCTTTATAGTTTTAAAAGTTGTTAATATTATAAATTCATCCAGTCGCCCTATAAGCCTTTAAAATTATATAAGGAATAGATGGTTTATATTGAAGGAAATTTATAATACATATTTACCAGACTGCTAATAACTAGCAAATATTTACTGTTAATATGGTAAAAATTTAATCGTTATTTCACCTAGAACTGTAGGTATGTAGAGACGTTCATTAACAGATAATGCTTACTTAATTCCGAATCTAAAGAAGGTCCTTTACTAGCTGTAGTCCCTTAATCAGTAGTTAATTAATTAGTCAGTAGTTAATCAGTAGTTAAGTAAACATGGTTTGGCGTTCTGAGGATAACTACCAAATAATTATTCAAATGTTTAAAAATCTTACTTTCTTTATTTATTGTATTAGAGTTTATTTTATTAACGTAGGGTGTATTATATTATATCTAAATAAAATGAGAAATAAACCTTTAATTTCCAACTAACATACCTAAATCGTTATTTAATTATTTTATGTAATTTCTGAAGACCAGCTCTCACCTCTGTGCTGGAGCTGCCTAGTCTGGTACTAGGCAGCTCCAGCACAGCACTCCTTCTACTTGACCGTATTCACAGATCACTGAAGAGCGATTTGAATCGTCGAAGACCAGTCACTTTCCGAGCGGCTTGAACCTTTGGCGTTGCATAGATATGTAGAGTTTGTGCATCTTCTGCAAATTACGCCATGAAGGGTGTCCAGTGGAGTTATACGTCCGTACTGCCGGTTAGTTTCGTCATCGGACGTCAAGGCAGAATACGAATCACCTCGCCGTCTCTTATTTACATAGAGTTTGTCCTATACACAAACCACCTGGAGCCAGTATCGGTCAGCTTAATATGACCCATTTAGCCTATCGTGAAGTGTGGATGATGATGTGGCCCGCCCACTTTCATTTTAATTATATATTTTTGGTTAACTTGACGGATTCATTTAATCGATATCATAAAAACGTTTTCAATTAAGAAAGACAATCAATGCCAGAGGGCTAGAGAGAACTTTGCCGATGTTTTAAGAATTGGTACACTTTTTCCTTGAACTTAGGGCCCCTAAGTTGATCAGTTTCGGAAATACTTCAGTGGGCAGGTGGTTTATATAGTGGTGGTGCGTGGCAGAAACTGCCTTAAAAATGCAACCTAGTTTAGGTAGCTTTTCTGCTGTGAAAACATTGACAGCTATACCTAAATAGAACTTAGACGTCGTATATAGACAACAAAACTCAAAGTCGATGTAGTTCTTTGAATAAATCTTATATGTAATACTAATTAAGACTGTAATCACTATTGGAAGTTGCATGGTCACATTACAAATGACAGAGCCAGTCCATGGTTATTTCCATGGATGAGCTACGTATAAGTACACCTGCAGTCCTTATTCGTGCCAATCACCAAGATAACATTTTCTTAGATCGGCGGATAAAAGGCATGCAAATCAGACATCCTTGTTAAGGCAACATAGGCGCATCTTCGTAAACATGTTGCGTAACCATACGTGAGAGGCATTTGGTTAAAACTTACGTAGCGTACTCGTGTGATTTAATGTTTTTACTTATAACAGTATTTTGAGAAGTATCGTAAGTATAAGTGGAAGGGATTTCCTATTATGTGATAATACATTTAGTGCTCTTTTCTCGGTTCCGAGTGGAGCGGGGTCATAATAGCGGTGCCGGCCACTCGGATCCGTGCGTGCGTATCGTTCTTTTTTTTCAAACATTGCCATCCCAAGCTTTCCAGTATACCCAATTTGCTGTATGCCGACCCAAATATGTTTTATTTTATACAATGTACATTTAGACATATTTTCAAATATTCATATTTACTTAAACAAAATTCGCAAAATTAAAAGTTTTAGTTTCCGACTACTACTTTGTATCCATTGTTTAAGCATTCAATGTGTTCAAATTAATTTGCAATTTTTTTTCATCAGTTTTTTCAGTCGAAACGATTGATTCAATAATTCAGAGCGTATCAGCTGTGTCCCTACGATACAAATTTAGCGGAGATTTCCTGGGAATCAATGGATTTTGCTACTTTCCGGGTTTTGAACAAGATTTCCTTTTCATGTTTTTATGTAATTTTTTGATGGTATTAGGATGAAATAAAAAAAAATACCACCCGTTATATAATGCGTGAAACCACCACATTCCCCCGATTCTTATACCATATACGGTGATAACAGATTAGTTTCATCATTAACACCACACGCGTAAATGTCTCATAAGATTCGTAAAATTAATAGTAGCAAATTCATAGTTGATTCGAAATTTGAAAGAATACATTGTTTGGTTCACACTTCAAACTGACTTTTGCACATACCTAAAGAACTGCTTACAGCGCTAAATACAGCGTGTTGATATCAAGCCAGCATACCACAGTGTGAACTTCTGCAGTAACAATAAACGTGTCGAAATTGGTTAGTTAAATTATGTCATGCCCATAATGTCAATGCTATAAAGGGCGTCGTCAACAGCAGGTAAGCGAAGCAACATAGAATAGAAAAACATTTTATTATTAATTTTTCCATATTAGTTGTCAAAACCACGTCACAACACACAACTTATACTATTCCCATAGTGTACCTATTTTCCTCGCCCTCTTGCGATATAATTCATTATTTTTGCAGCATTATATTAAATAAGAGTCATTGGTGAGTCTCTTTGGGAAGTACAATACATAAAATCATCACATATGAAATATTTAGGCAAGATAATAATCCCGTTATCATCGCATTTCCTTATATTCGTGTAGGTACCTTCTTAAATTTAATGTCAACGTAGAGAAGAAGAAATAAATTGTGTGAATGATTTCTGATATTAAACAAGCAAGTCATCCTTTGTCTACTTTTATTTTAATTTCTGCTACTTTTTTATGTAAATTCTTATTAATACAAAATATTAAACGCACACACACTTAAACACCCTAATACATTACTTATTACTACATACTTGAGCCAATAAGTTATTTGTGAATTGTCTTGGCTAGTAAATAATGTTTTTTTGTATGTTTACATATACCATGTATGGTGTAATACGTTTATTTTTGTATTTTTTTAATTTAAAAACTGTAAAACTATTGAAAATATCTGTGAATAAACTAAACTAAATTGTTGTACTGTGGATTAAGCGCTTGTGAAAGTAAAGCAGAAGCTAGAAGGACATTCGCACGCTGTAGCCGCTGCTGTATTCCGAGTTAAGCTGAAATCGCCGTACGCGCCGCTAGTGTGCTAGCGACTCTCCGCATGAGAGGATGTATTGACAACTTCGCGTCGCGTCGCGCCAGTGAAAATTCGTAAATGTGCATCCGAATGAAAACAAGCTCTGATTTAAGTATGTCACGTTTTGTTTGTATATTACATAATTTAACACGCCATAATTAACGGAAGTTGGAGATTCTTAAATAACCGTCGCGAATTCGTTGTTTTTTTCACGCGTGTGAATAAATTATACGGTTTTTATTATGATCCTTGACTAAATACTCTTTGGACTCTACAAAAAATTCTAACTTCGGGTTGTTTACCTGAAACTTAAATTTTCATTGTTCTCATAACATTCGTAGTTAATTATATACTTGCGGTACTTATTCTTAAACCTACTTAGCACGATTTTTATCTACGTAGAATGGATAAAATAAACTTAACTCAAAAAGCGTGTTTAATTATCATAATTTAACAATTTAGGTTTAAACTTCTGCTGTTTACAGGGTCACAGATTTGATTTTACATAATTTTTCTTGTTTAGTTCTGTTTTAAGCAGTCGTGTTTGGTAGAACTGGAATAAAATATGGATTCCCACCTTATTGGCGTACGTGAGAAAGTTAATCAATAATTTTAGGTATTTCAATAAATATTATCTATAAGATAATTGTACATTCGTTGTTGTTCGCGTGGTAGTACGAGTTTGGGTAAGTCTATTTATGAATAATAAATAAAATTTTAAATAGTTATTAAAATATTTATAATATGTATATTCATTATTTACAACTTATCAGAAATCAAAGTTGAAAGATGGCAAATTTTTTGCCTTGAGGTAAAAGTTTTTAACCGAAAATTTCGTAATGAGGTTAGACAATTCGACTTAGGGTCCTTCAAGAAAAGAGCGTACAAATTCTTAAAAGGCCGGCAACGTACTCTCGAGCCCTCTGGCATCGAGAGTGTCCATGGGCGGCGGTATCACTTAACATTAGGTGAGCCTGCTGCCCCTGTTCAATAAAAAAAAACAACTATAAGATCCTTTATTTGAAATTTATATCTTAACGTTTACTTTAACTCGTTTGACATACGAGTAATATAATAATTATATAATATGTATGTGTTTAAAGTAGTGTACGTTTGAAATTTATATACGATGAAAAGTACTAAAATTGTACATAAATATATAAAAAATAATTACTTAAGCTATTACAGTTAAGACTTCTTATTAATGATAAGCTCCAGATAAGTGGGAAGATGAAGTTAACTACGAGTTTGACATTCACAGTTTCTTATGACATTTCTAGATATCGTAAAATTATATATCTGTATATTTATATAGTCTATTTCACTATCAAATATATTTCTTTGATTTCTGATATTTATATACATTAGTGGTATCATTAATTATATTTAGGTCATGTTTTGGTACGCGGTAATCTAGGCAATAGTTTTATCAGGTTGATTCAGGTGTATTTGATTTTAGATCAGATAACACTGTTCTTAGTTGTGGCTCAAAGCTAAAATCTAGATTTATGAGCTCTCAAACTATTTGAATAAGCTTGACAACGAGATGACGAGAAGAGAATTATATTCAGAATATAATCTCATTTTTGATTTTCTTACTTTGTAAGTAAAAAATCCTGTCAAGAAGTATCTACCTTTTCAGTTGAATTATGTCTAAATATACATATTCCCAATCGAAAATGTTTAATTCACATGTAATCGAATGAAAGCGCTTAACAAACTGAGAAACATTGGTGAACTTAATCAAATCAATTAATCTTTAAATCGATTGATTAAATAATTGCGTATAGTTAAATTGAATGGACGAAAAGTTAAAGAAATATGTCTCTGAGGTTGCATTATCTAACTCACCTCAACTCATGTATAAGGCTAGAAGGACCTTTAGGCGAATTTTGTATTAGATCCGGTGTCGCCGTTTCAGACCTTTAATGAGTATTAATCAATATATACCTGATTTCACTCTTTAAATTAGATTTTAACCAATAGGTACCAAAGGGTTATATGTAGGTCCGTTCTAATGTTCTGTCTTAACTACTATAATACTTTACCGATTTGATATTTGGTGACTCCTTGATTTTTGGTATAAAAATAAAAAAGTGATAAAAGTCCACCATGTGTTCAGTCCAATTCAGTTTCTTTATTGTTTATTGCGAAGCCTTTTAATGAACAATTTTGCTTTAGTTTTGAATTAAGTATTGATTTTATGTAATAAAATCAAGGATAGACATTACGAAAAGTAATAAAGGAAAAAAATATTTTGACATTTATTTTTATGAATATGAAAATTACCATTTTTATTTCCAATCGTAATATAAATTACGGTTACAATTAAGGTTGCTGAGTTTGGATAAGTAGTATTCGAGTTTATTTTTATAAAGTATCAGTCCGGATGCTGATTATTTGATGATTAAACTGCATAATTTATTAATATCGCAGGTTTGACAGTTCTCGGAGCTGCCGACGCTTGACGTTTTTATTAAGTTTTTGTCCCTTCTCTATTTGTTATGGTTGATGGCCTAAAGTTTCAGCTACTCTTCTATGAGATATTGAAAACGGTGAGTGCAGAAGTCATGAGGCATGACGTGGACGTAAAGGGCTAGGACTGGACGACCCTCATCTAACCCTGTCAGTAGGTGACGTAATTACTTGGATTTCGATAGGTGGGTTAAAAGTAAAACAGACCTTATTTTAAACTAAAGCCGATTTTCTCCACATTCTGCAAATTTGCTTTACACTTGTTTGAAAATAGATTAGTAGTATTTGAATGTAGATGTTCTATTATTATTTTTTCATTTTCTCTATTAATAATTTCATTTTCTTCATATCCTACTTCTAAATATTGCAAGCAAGAGTCTTGTGTATTAACACGATTAGTAATATTTCAAAAAATCTACTGAATTAAGATGTTTTTGAATACATTTATAGTTTCTCTCGAGTCTCGATGTTGTTTATGACGCATAGAAACAGGTCAAATGACATTTTTCTAAATATTTTCATCTATTACCGTTTCATACCGTGATGTTTTTGGTGTGTAATGTGTATGTGCGATGTAAATGTAAATAGTAAGCGTAATATGTAGTGGTAACTTATTTTGTTAAATAAATTTTATTAGCTATAAACCTTTCCAAGCTTTATTTAAACGTAATACATATTTTTGTTTCATTGAACATTGCAAACTAATATGTTCTTTCTTTTATATGATTCACCTTAAATAAGCATTGGTTATATGAACACGTTATAATCAATTTTTCAAGGAAATCAGCAAATTAAGTTAAAATTAAAGGTTGGTACGTAGGTTGTAATGACTAGCTATAGTACACAGTCAATGCCGGCTACTTTGTACTTTAACTAAACCACCCACAGATAACGTAATTAATTTGTTACTTTTTGTGTACGTGACAGACATTGTTGGTTTAAATGAATCAATTTATGAATAGTCTGTGGAATCTTAACTGAATCTATTCAGAATTTTAATTTTGTATTTAATTTAAAGTTATATTGTTAATACATATTAAATTATTTAAAAAGATATTCCACGCTACGAATGCTTATCAGCGGTTGAATTTTTTCTTCAAAAGTATAGAAATTACAAATAACTAATTCTACTAACTTGAGTCTGCAGCAAGATTGTTTGCGACCTCTTTCAATAATCATGATACTTCAAACAATTTACATAACACCACAAGTGTAACATATAATATAACACATCACATTTATAATACACAGGAATCACATATATAGGTGAAAACAGTACAAACTGTTCGTTAATTTTTCACGTACATACATACAGACGTGGCCAGGTGACGTCATTTAATAATATCTATGAATCTTAGTTTTGCAGTAAAAAGCAAGGATTAGGAATTAAATAGGGAATCACATAAATCGTGCGTCTTTTGTTTTTATTATAAATCTTCTGGGAAACCTTATACCATAAATTTTATCCAGACCTTCGCGTTGATGTAATATTTATATAATCTTGTTTATAATAATAAAACTATTTATTTTTGTGTTATTGAGTGTTTGAGTTCAGGTCTCGAAAAGTGTGCCTTCGAGTTTAAAGAAGAAAGTCATTTGAAAACAGCAATAATCTGTCAAACAAGAATAGTTTAAGGTCAATAATGATTTATGGAACATGTGGTCGTTTGAGCAGGTCATAAAGCCCTTGGAAACAAACTTGTTCTCAGTTCTGTCCTATCGCTTTGATCATGGTTTAGGCTTTTAGAATGCTTATTAATGTTTATTAACGATTTTTTATGCTTAAACAATTTGATAAATATTTGTGTAAAAAACTGAAATTAATATTTTCAATAACAGTCGCCTTATACATAAATAATACAGTTTAAGCATCGTTTCGACTAAAATTGTCTTTCGTCTCTTTTCGTGATAGCATAAACACAATTTATCAGAAACAGACACAAGAGTACTTAAGTTGAAAAAGTGCAAAAAATTACAATAAAAATGAAGTTCGAATTTTATTATAACTAATATATATAAATATAAATATTCCAGTACTTAAATACTGAAAAAATCCTTAATAATCATTGTTAATAGTTAATGAAATTTAAAAAAATACATATTTACTGCTTTAAAATTCATGAATTTTGCCATTTAATTTTCGTTCATCGCCCGTAACCACTAAATTCAGTCTCTATAAAAAAACTAACTATGTGGAGTGTGCTAATAGTACTAAAGTTACTAATTTGGAAGGAATATCCTTTATATTCGAATTTCGGGATACTTACCTATGTATGTATTTGTTTTTCGATCGTGTATAGAAAACCTTAAATCGAATGAGATGCAATGTCCCTTATGAATTCATGAATAATTCATTGAATAGGTTTTGTTTCTATAAATCGCTCCAATGTGTGTCAGTGGGTCTTTAATGGTGATTTGGGTTTCATTTCCAGTTTTAACATTTTCTATGTTTAAATATTAAAACCTTCGGTAATACAAGAACATAAAAATAGTGTTAACTCTCAATTTTACGTCACACAAAGGAAATAAAATTAATAAAATTAAAATTCGTAAAATTATAGGTTTTGCAGTTACCCCGACATTGCTTTCTTTTGTAGGTCTAAAAAAAAGGTAGTCTAGTCCCGTATTTTTTATAAAATACTAGCGGAACCGACAGACGTTGTCCTGTCTACACGTCTTTAATTTGAAAATTTCAAACTTGTTTTAATAAGCTAAAACATTCTGGACCATTTTGATGAAAATTATTATTCAAATGTTATGACAATATCTAACGATCCAGCACATGGTCTACAATAACACAATGATAACAAAACTTTTTTTTAATTTGATCGCAGCGCTAACTGTCGGGATAGACTAAAATTAAAATTCGAATATTATTTAAAATTTGACACTGCGATGGTAGCGCCGTCTGTCGGATCCAATGTAAAACATTCCAAAATCAACAATTACCAATAAATTAAAAATTAATTAAAAAAACATTGTCAAGCGGACAAAATTGTAAATCTAAACCATTCCCAGATCCCCTTGAACACACACAAAAAATTTCATCAAAATTGGTCCAGTCGTTTAGGAGGAGTTCAGTCACATACACACGCACACAAGAAATATATATATTAAGATTTCTTATGAAAATACTTGATCTTAATTATATTCAAGTATTTTTTACGTCACAGTGAAAATATCAATTATTAAAATTCTTACGTAGTGTCAGTTTGAGAAAGATTTTTGTAACATTGTGCAACAAAAGATTGTGGAGCTGTGATTAATAGTAGCCGAGATATTTATACAAATTTGTTAAAATTCCTCAGGAATCGCGGGAAATGTGTCGAAATGACGGAAGTCACTGTCGAACTGTTTCGCGACCGAATTTAAAATAGTTGACATTTGAAACTGTAACATCTTCACTATTTTAACCTCTTATTAAATAATGCTGCTTAATTTAAAAGCACTTTAGTATTGACTTTTATTAACATAGCTTTTACACATTTAAAGAAAACACTTAATATATGATAGGTACTAAACTTTTCAATACATACCAAAGTGACGCGATATATTCACATGACATATTATAATTTGTCTCCGTCAAATATTCTGCAGCAGTATTTTTTCTAGCTTTGTTCATCGATATATATAATCGTATATATGTGTTAGTGTTATTTGTTTAGAAAAAATATTGCAATATATATTTGCGTCTACGCAATTCTAACGCCTCAGTAAAATATAAAAAAAAATCTGTGGCGCTACAGCCTTTTTAAGATTAGGTCTCAAATTTCTGTATCTGCATCATGATCATTTGTCAATCTAATAGGCAAGTAAATGACCAGCCGCATTCTGTGCATGAAACACGCCGTCGATTTTCCCGTTTCCTGACGATGTTTTCCTTCACCGTTCGAGCGAATGTGAAATGCTTACTTAGAAATAAAGTCATTGGTGCACAGCCGGGAATTAAACCTACGACCTCGGGATTAGAGTCGCGCCCTAAAGCCAATTGGCCAAAACTGCTCGGTATACATGCGTGGAATTCCAGGTTGAAAAAATAGTGACAGTACCAAAGATATAAGATTTCGCACAAGTATTTTACGCACTTAGCATTTACTCCTTTTTGGAAGTCTTGGCTTTCCCAAGCTGGTATTTTTAAAGATTAAGGGCTGTGTGCATGGGCACAAAGATCTATAACTTCCTAGTCAGAAATAGATCAAACACATGACGAGCGCACGAATATCAATTTTTACCATGATCGCTCTTAATATTGTTTGTTTTGAGGTTATCTAGATGTTTGTATACAATTTTATTGCTCCCAATGGTAAATTTTATTATGGCTATTAAAGTTTCATTTGGTGCGAGAAGAAATTAGGGCGACAAGAAAGTATTTTCAATGATTTATTACATTATTTTTAACCATCTTAATTTTAACTAATATGTATTAAGAATGATGTTTGATAAAAAAATCTAAAAATGCAGTACAATTAAAATATATAATTGAATTTTTTTATAAGTTATAGCCGGCCGGCAGTGCCTTCAATTACCGGCAAAACAATGTATGTTTTGGTTTGACTTATTTAAGACCTAGGTTTTCGAGACCTAGGCCGATGTCCAATCACGAGGATCTAAAAACTACTGTAAATACTTGGTATCATAATTATTTGGGTGTATCTTTTGAAATAAAAGGCTGTATTATTATTATTAAAGGCAGGATCTACTACTAGAACATATATTTATTGTTCCCACGTGACAAACATACAAGAAAAATTTATATATTTTTTTAAACTAGTTTTTAAAACAGGTTAATAAGACAGACTTTTCTCTAACTGCATCGGTACGACAAATTTATAATTTATAATGAATTAGATTTATGCAATTATCTATCTTATGTGTTTAGTAATAAAATTAATTTTTAGATGATTTGATCGCGTGTTACAAGAACGGATGTTCCTGATCGTCGATACAAGATATATAAATCATAAAAGTACATTTTGAGTGAATTATAGTAATGCAGTACGGAAATGCGCGTATTTTTATAAATTCAATTGGAATTCAACTTTAGTTTGAGATATCAGACAACAGAAGGATTAGTATTGCCGTGCAATTCGTTTTGTTACTTTTACATGTATGTTGGTGATGTAGTAACCGCAAGCGTGCCGCAAGTATAAAGCGTGTCGTGCGACATACTCAATGGTACGAGTATATGTGAGAAAGCAACATAGATATATTCTTTTTTTAAACAATTGAACAAAAGTGGACATGTTTTCGTTTGTTTTTTTCAGTGTTCAAGTTGTTTGTAACTTTACATATGTTTTGGACGTGCCTCGTGCTAACCAGAGATTGACGTTTTGAAACATTCAATTGTTATCTTGTAACTAGACATCTACTGGGCCGACGGTTTACTAATAACTTTTGTATTATTACTTAATACTTTTGTATAGACCGTTATTGGTCTAGACTTCCGTGGAAAATTTTATTTTGGTTTGGCCCTCAGAATTTTGTATCATTTGTCAATCTAATAGGTCGGCCGCCTGCGCCTGATAGACGCCGTCGAGTTTTTGGTTAGGTTGGTTGGTTAGTTTTCTTTCACCGTTCCCTCGAATTTTGAATGTGCACAGGCACAGCAGGCTAACGAACCTACGGATGAGGGTCATACCCTGAAGCCTGTTTAGACTTTCGTGGAACAAATTATTATTTCGTTAGCCTTTCTAATCGACGGTGATGTTGTCCTATAAACTCCAAATATAATCCTCATTTCCTGATAATCTGGTAATGCTAAAGCAGGCGTAGAGTAAGGTCGGAGCCTCGCAATTAGTCACACTTCGCATTTTGACTCACGGCCACACTCCATGTATGATACGTAACCTTTGCCTGCGGCTCAAAATATTACTGTGGCTCATAGCTTTATTTGCAGACTCCCTGATGATTGGAGTTACCGTGAGAGCGTTTTAAGGTTTATCTATTATTAAATCCATGCTTAATTGTGAAAGCGTAAAAACTAAATACATAATACTTTAGAAAGTTTATACAAAGCTTTTTTGCTGGATACTTTTCAATAATGGCAAACAATTTTTGGAGACTTTAAAAGTGAATCACCATTTACTAGTTCCTATTAGCAACCTTTTAGAATTATATTCCTAAAGAAAATCCTGCAACGCACTCGCAAGCCCTCTATTATAAGTGTCCTTGAACGATGTGACTGTTTGCACTCTGATCCATAAAAAAAGAATAATGGTTTTTAAAACTTTTTCAAATAAGGTTTTCTTTAATATGAGATTTGTGTTGTTAATTTCATAGTTTGTCACATTAAACCTAGCAAAAGGTTTATCTAATTATTTTTTTTTAAACTTAAACTATACTAAACAGTATCTTTATAGTATCAATGCGATATTTCTATATCTTTAGATAATAAAAGCGATGTTTTTCTAAACAATATATCGGACACTGAACTGTGTATATATATTAGTAAGTACCTTCGAATAATATTCTGGTGCGACATAGCTTACTTATAGATGCTTTAATATCTTTATTATTAAGTCAAATAACAGAGTCCTATACAGTGTTTGAGAGAGCCCTTTCTAAAACTTTTAAGGACCTATAAACAATTAGAAGCATTTCACCTACTTTCTTCAAAATTTTTTGAAAATTATAATAATTTACCTTACATTGAAACTTCTGTAGAGTATTTTGTCCATGCAAGGTGTATGTAATATGAATGTGTTTCACGTAAATATAGTATATTCGATTGCCGCCATTTTACATAATTATTGATTGTGACAAAATTTGTAGCCTAGAACAGTGTTTAATTCTCAGTTAAAGCAATAATTTACATCGCTACTAAGCATAAACGCCAACAGTCCTTTCCTTACAAGCTATCAGCCTCGTAAAAAACCACAAAACCACTCGTCGTTAACTTTGAATAGTAAAATTTTAGTAAGTTTTGCTTCTTTACATATGTGTCTTGGAATCGGATAAAATGTAGTCTTCGTAAAAATATGTTTAATTAAGTTACTAAATTAAATTGAATGTATTACGCAACGTCCACAAATTACTAGGGACAAAAGACATTCGGATCCTTCGTAATCCAAGTTTGATCAAAGTTCACTTTTTTAGATATGTAAGTATTCCTCCATTACACATTGCTAATATAGATAACTAGATAAGTAAAGTTGATATGTTTATTTTATGTAACTTTCATTTGTAAAGTTTTGTGTAATGATTAACGAGAAGTATTTTGAGAAAACATTCGATATGAAATGATATGTTAGAAAGTGTGCGTGGGAATCTCCAGAATTATGGGGAAAATAAAACAGATTGTACAATCTAGAAGTAACATAATTTTCTTTTTTCTTCGGAGCCAGAAGCATTTTATAAAACTCTCACGTCGTTATATAATTATATGAATTTAATTTAAACTGAATTACAAAATCCGAGTGATATATTGGCCGACGTTATCAATGTAATCTCTGTTCCAATTAGTATGTTTTGTAATGTCAATGGCCGCATCAAGGGTCAATAAAAATCTTTAAAAATTCTTTGCTATAATCAATTATTTGAATTTTATAGAATTAATTATTGTTTGTAATCTTATAGGGCAGGCTGTCTTTTATGCGTACTCACGTATTACTTCACCGGTAATCGAACTCAGGACAGTGTTACACACATTAATATTATGCCTTAAATAAGCTTATGTTTGATCAGGTTTTAATATTAAACAAATCCTTTCCATATTCAACAGCTCTCTAGCGTACAGCAAGTATCTATGAGCGAACAAATAATATTATTGGTGAAAAAATGTATATGTATTACAATAATCTTCCAACTTACCGTAACCATGTTTATCGTGCTAAGAGCATGATACACGAGATTAAAGTTTCCATTTAGTTTTAGTTATTATTGTTTTTGCTTTTAGAAATTAAATTTGTGGTTGTTTGTTAATTTGTTCATATAGCTTGTTTATGTTCTAATATAATTGATGTGTATGTTTTAGAACTTATCAAAAATTAATTAAAATAAATTATAAGTAGATGTAGTAGATGCATGCCACGCTCTGTGGTGGGCTATAAACTTGCTTTGCCTTGTGTTGTACTAAAATGCTCGGCAGTGACGAGGTATGGAATGCAGTGGTATCCTTCTGTGAGCATGTAATGCTACAGAAAGAGTCTCTGTAACGCGGCTTTGTAGGAATTTGTCGAGGTGTTTTTAGTGGGTATTGTTCACCCAGTCTTGGAATAGCAGAGATTTTGGTGTGGGTCGAGTGCCACATACCCCTGCAACTTTCCGCAAATGCATTTCCACCTCGAATATATAAAAAATAGAAAATAAAAAATAGAAAAAAAGATGTATGCAACGCTTATTAAAATAATATTTCTTTAAAATATATCACAATACGTAAGATACTCTCTTACTTACTAATCGGACAACTATCTCGTCTCTTTCTGTCTCAAACTGTGTTTAGGCCGTGTTGAATTGAGAGATGTAAACAGCAAAGCGGTGAATTCAGAGATACCTTCCTTATGTTTTATCTATTTAATAATATACAAAAAAACAATTTCCATTTACAACTTAACTGAAAAAAAAATTGTGAGAGGCTGTACTTTTTATATGAAAAACATGTGTTGCTCTTAGTCGTTAAAAAATTTCTCTCAAAGTCAAAAAACTGTTGGAAATCTCGTATATACCAAGTTAAATTTTAATCAGTATTAGAATCGCGTCGGCGTTGTCAAGGCAACGTGGAGGCGCTGGCGCACCTTGCGAGACAGTATTTATGTGAACTAGTGTGACCAGTTTATAGAATATTAATTGAATTCGGGGAAATTTGAATATTGTAATGAAATGAATTGACTGAGAAATAGGCCGTGATAGGTTTCTTCTTAATATCGTTGCAAGGTTTTGGATCGAAATATTTTGTATCGAATTCAAAAATCTTGAATATTTGTTTGATTTAGATTTGAATAATATAGTTATTATCATTTGTTAATTAATTAAAAATTCAGAGTTTAAATAATAATTTCATACAATAAATAAAATAAATTGTTGCTTTCTGGGATTTTATAATAAATTTATTTTCTTTCAAGTTTGGTTTTAATTATTTATTGTTTACAACCTAATCCTAACTACACATATTATAAAGTTTGAAATAAATACAATGTTTAAAGAAAAACACTTTTTTAACGGATTGAAGTTATGTATTACTGTAAACTTATAATTATTTAAACATAATTTTAAATTTAACCGACGTTTCGCGTGCTTTACAGCGTGCGTGGTCACGGTGACTGAAGACAAAGGGTGTTAAATGTCAAAAAAAGTATCACAGTTGTAGAAAATGTTGTATTATCTGTATTTATTTCCCCGGAGTTGGTATCGACACGATGTGTAAAAGTTATGTTAATAAAAGACAATACTATAAATACAATGTATTAAATTAATCCTCATAATTTATTCTCGTTCAAAGAGAAACGCATTCCAATTAAAATACTCTACCCTAGTATCGATCTCACGACCTTTCATTTCAACTGCCATAAAGTACAAACTATAAATACCGCGGTAGAACAAAGGGAGCACTTGATCACGGCTAATGATAGTATATATTTTATTATTTAGATTTGAAAACTATTTACTTTCTGATATAATAAATAATCCTCATTTATTCTTTATAACTTTCATCCATCTTAACAAAAGACACACGTTTTACACAGATTTTTTAAGAGTATAGGCCCAGTTTTCTCTCAATCTTTCGCACCGACATCCTTAACCTCATCGGTACTTTGCAAGAGGGCGACCTCTCTTTCTTTTCCCTGGTCGTCATTTCCAACTATAAGGGAACTATTTTACAAAATTAACATAGCTAAACAAATAAAATAGCAGTGCTGGTCTAGTGGTTTGAGGAACCCACAGGTGTGTGAGTGTGAATCAAGGCTCGCGTATACGTAAAGGGAAAAGATCGCGAGGAAACTCAGATGCCTTGCCATCGAAGACCCAGAAGGCTTACTTACTTACCTATTAGTAAATACCTTCTAACTCCCTATTAACTTTATTATTGACCCACAAAATCTTTCATTTAAAATTGATTTTTTGATTTTTTTTTTGACAGGCCCACCGATTTTTAATTATGGTCGTTGAAGTATACAGTTTTTAATTCATGTCGTTTCTATGTGTAAATATTTTTGAGGACATATACTGAAATCGCTTATGCAGCACGCGGCTTTTTTTCAGTTTCAGACAGTTTAAGATTAATAATATAATTCGATATATTACCTACAATAAATTTAACTTAACGTTTTCTTGTTTCAGGTTTCTAAGTGTAATTAACTTAAAGACAGTGAAGTGTGTGATGAAAATCGACGAATAGTGTTAGTGATAGTGACAATGAAGGATTTTACAGGACTTTTGCGAACTTAAGTAAGTCAAGTATATAATATTTTTCAATTATTGTTCAGTTGTTAAAGAAGCTAAAATGTAAAAAACTAATACTATTTTGTTTGGAGTAGCGACTGTGGTATTCATGTTCATGTTAATTAAAGGTTTATGTTGGCAATTGGTAGATAGTAACCAGAGCTGTTTTTTCCTAGAAAGAATAAGTATCGTAATACTGCAAGGAAATCATGCCAGCATGAATAGCTAAGGGACCAAACTATTTAAATTTGTTTTAAGTATCTATTTATCAATTTAATATTTTTCTTTTTATGCATTTTAATTATTATTAAAAATAAAATATATTTAAAACTTTGTATATATATAACTATGTAATATTTTAAATATCCCTCGGAATATTCTCGCTGTATTACTATACTAATTCGTTCGTTACATATGTTTACTAAAAAGGCTATCATTTTGGTATATCTAACTAGCATAGACTAAAACAAAGCTAGAGTTTCAATTGAGATCGCGAAACGTCAGGCAATAACTCAATTTGTATGTGACAGCTTGTTTCATCAGTGATTATTTATGTGTGGGATATGTGAAGAGCGATCAGCGAGATACTTTAGCCTAAAAAATCATTCATGAATGTTTCATAACCCTGGAGAATAGTAAAGTATTTTAAAGCATCATTAAACTTCTTTATACTTTTACAATAACAAATATTTATTTATGCATTTAAAATCAATGATAAAAAAATAATTAGTATATATACTCGAACTTAGATGAAGAGATTTTTAATTTCTAATTAACTGTCACAAATATATCATTAAAACAACTCATGTTGAATTATGTATTCACTCAAAAACTGTGACATTTTAGGATTTTTTTGTGTCTGTACTCTAATTTGCAGTGCATGCGTTTTCGTGCATATTATTGTATTTCTTTCTATTTTAGTTGTGTTACTCAACTTTTATAAAACAAAAATAAAATCTTATCCATGAAAAATTTGAAGAAAACCTCTATAATAATAACTTGCCTATATCTTATACTTACGTAATGTATCTGTCATAATAAATAAATAGATTCAGTTTCAAGAAACATTTTATATCTGTAATTTTCCATTTGAAAAGGCTATCCTAAAGATGTCATTAGTGACCGGTATGTCTTGTCATTAGGTAGATTTTGATATATATACACATATTTAAACAATAAATATGATTTGTCGAGGAGATTGTTATGATTTCACAGGTTTGTTAAACCAAATGTATCAAACATTTTCTCAAAAAACTTAATAAAGTTGAGTTTATAAAATTTGAACAAAGCATTCGCTAATTACTTACACCACACGTAAAATTGGTCAACAAGTGCTAAGTGATGGCAATTGTGTAATTTCTATCAATCGTGCGCGGGTTCGATTCGCGGGAGTAACTATTTAGTATTCTAAACAAACTGTATGTGCTAATGATGATAGGTCAATGTCAGATGCAATGTTTGTAGATTTCTTTGAGATAACGTACGATAATTACACATTTTAAAGACACTTGCAGTTTCATCAACTGTAGAATGATTTTTATGGGGAAATATTTAAATCATCTATGGGATTACAGTATAAAAAAAATTGTTTAAATTAAAATAATAATTTTTCGATCGAATCGATATTCTGACAGTCATCCACGGCCTACTTTAGATATTTTCGTATACCGAACTGTGGAAACGACTGTTCGCCCGGTGGGGGTTTTTTCCACAACTCCTACATCAAGTGCCGGCAACGCACTCACTTTGTGGGTGACTGTCCTTTAGGCTAGATTGCCCCCCCCTACGCTAAAAAATTGTATTTGCAATTTTGTCACAACGTTTTTAGATTAACTATACATATAATGGTTTCTAGTGTTTCTTAAGGTATAAATATAAGAATAGTTTACTGAAGCTAAAGCTGTAACAAATCGGGAATCATAGTATAAAGTTATTTGATATAATTTTTGAAGGCTTCAGCCTGTATGGTATGACGAGTGCGAGTGACGCGCAAAATCACCGCTCCCTATAATTTAAATTCTTAATTTTAATATACTTTTGGTGCTATTTTTTAATAGTTATAATTTTATATTTAAATAATCTTTTTTAAGTAAATTGTATTTGATAGTATTAAATACTATTGTAAATATATTTGTGTTAGTAAAGATTTTATTGTTTTGTATAAATCATTATCTGCTTTGTTCCTGTAAATATATTGATGTTTTAGGGGAGTCGAAATACACACATACACATTTACATACATACATATAGAAGAGCGGATCGATTGTACCCTAAGTCATTTAGCCAGCGGTCTGCTACCCTCCGCGTAGCGTAACAGATTCCGCGAATATTAATAAACAGTGATCTCACTTCCTCTCTAGGTAAATGCCAATTTTACCCAAAAATATCTTGATAAGTGTCGGTTAATGAGTGTATGATAAATATCCGCGTACGTAAGGTCGGGCGGCTAGCAATGACCTGTTTCACCATATCGGGCGGTTGCGAAACTGCACCTTAACATTCCCGCGAACATCTGTTTGCAAGGTTATGCCTTAGAACTTCGTATTAATGCTTCAAAAAGTCCACTCAAAACAAAGCTTTTTTACCCTAAATCTTCAGCGTCATAGAATTATCACTGCTTTAATAGTTCACTGCCCCACACCTTTACTAATTAAAAGTCAATCACTCTGATTAACTAACGTGTATACTGTCTCTCTTATTTGTAAGGTGTTTATGCTGAAATAAAAAGAGAAAGTGATTTAAAACGGTGATTTTTATACATGTATCTTTACTAAGACATCATGGAAAATAACGATCTAGTCTTACTTAAGACTAATAGCCTAACGTAATTTACAAATATGGATTTTTAATATAAGCAAGTGTCCAATATCACTACTTACAATCTCTACCAAAGGTAAGACACTCTGTTATTGTGTTCCATTTTAGCATTAAAAACAGTTTACTAAGTTCATTTATTTATATATTATTTGGATAGGACTGAGGATTCGGTCACAAGTTATAAATGTGTGACTATCTAACCAATCTATAACATTAAATGGATAAAAACAGATAATTAAATGGTTTCGTCCATAGATAAAGTACTGAAAATCACTTTATAGCTGTTGATTGACTTTGGCGCCTGGTAAATAGTACCCAGAGCTATCCACGCTTACGGAATATACTTAGTTATAAAGTGAGGACATGTTGCCAGCATTAAAGGTACACTACCGCAGGAACCGATTTTTGTAGCTTATTTAATCTCTTTTAGCCAGAAAGGAAATATTTCAAATATTTCCTTCAGAGTTCACATAGAATATCCATATCCATCTTTATATATCTACAGCTGCCCACTGAAGTAATACCGAACTAATTCAAATTAGGGTCCTTTAAGAAAAGAGCGTACCAATTCTTAAAAGGCCGGCAGCGCGCTTGCGAGCCTTCTGGCAGTGCGAGTGTATGCCACTTAACATCAGGTATGCCTCCTGCCCGCCTGCCTCGTGTAACAGAAAAAAAATCTTACCAAAAAAAGTACTTAAAACGGTGTACCCGTTTATTAAACTAGTAATAAATATATTATAATACAAGTGTTACTCGATAGAATTAGACTTAATTTGTTTTAACGATATACATCTGTGAGAAGATCACGACATCCTTCTAATAAGTACGTGTAAGCGGAAACTGTAGCGGTCAGTAAGTGCAAACATCCGGAGCCTAAACCAATATTTATGTTTGCGGGTCTCACTGCCCGATATTTAACTGGGTCATTAGGTATGAGTGTGGGGTTTTTAGAGAAAAGCAATATTATTAATCACAAGCAGAACCAAATGCGTGTATATTGGGAAATTAAACTAAGAAGTAATCTTAAAGTAAGTAAGAAGTAAGAAGTAAATTTTAAAGAAATCCAGAATATTGTGTGTAAAAAGATTTAGAAGTTCATTTTTGGGAGAAGATATTCATCTACCGTTGATATTTCGTATTTGGAGTAGTATTTTTTGCATGATTTCATTGTGGTTACAGTAGTTGTAACAATTTTACACATCAATGCCTGCGGTGGGCGTCAGATTACATCTAACAAGATAAGTTATGTTAATCACGCAGTAATTAACACTTCAATTATTTTAAGCATAAATTAAGAGAAGATCTTGGTGACCACCTCGGAAGTTTCCTTAATACATACGGATTACATATTAACAGACACTTTCTTGTATTTTTTTTTAATGAGGTGAAAATGCGCTCACGCATCCCCGCGACATGTTAAGCTTGATGTTTAACACTCATATCCCTCTGCTATTCAGCGGAGTAATAAGACCTCTAAAAACACCTTAGCCCTTCACACCCCTTTAAGATGGACCCTCAGGGATCGCCCAGGAGACTCTGCGATATGTTATTACAACATATATAATGTTTTACATCACGTCCAATTGGGTAAGGCATATTTCTACGTAAAAAAACATTGGAGGAAGAAGTCTTAACTAGGTTCAAGATCTTTTTAATTCCACAGATTAAGAATTTTTTCTACGATTTTCGAATAAAACTCTTTATTATTGTTACTATTTTAACACCAAATTCTTCGAAAGCTTTATTTGAAGAATTTGCAATGTGTAATGATTTAATAAGAACGGGGTCAAGTTCATGTTGAAGGAAAACAATGAATTATCAGTGAGTTAATGTGAAATTAAATGACATTGACCTCTTGCGAACTGGTTTATAATAGGTTCAAGAGAATTGTTTATTTTTGCGGGTACTTGAGTCATCCCGTTAACTTGGTTAACCGAAAGATCTGGATCCTTCTATATGTATTTTTCATGTTTCAAATCCGTTTTAGCGGATTAGTTTTTTCGCCTTCGACCCCATTCTTCTGCCAATTTTATACCGCCGTGTAAACAAAATATTTATCTCTGTAACATATATACAAGTATTAACATACAACTGCATGATAATTATCAAGTGCAAAGTCGACATTAAAATCCACTAAACCGTATGTCTCAGTATGTTTTAGAAATTAATACATTCGTATGTTTTTCACATGTATTTCAGTAGTAATATGGTGTGTCAAAAATAATATATACACTTTCCTTTGCGAAATTTTGAGTTTGGAACCTTCACCAAACGCGCTTGAAGCATTGTAAACATTCCGCTGAAGTTCAATGACATACCCAAAAATACACAATAAAATTGCATGTTGCCTATCTCTTTTCAATCAGATATCGATTGTATACCTCTCTCTTTCGCAGCCATAAAAGTATGGATAATCCGGTAAGTCTGTTTTATTGAGAACAGAAGTTGGGATAGGTCGGGATTTATAAATAAGTTGATCACTTAATCTCCGTTGTACGTAGATCGTAAAAGATCTATCAAAATATCACGCTTTACTATTCAATAGTGATGTATAAATACACAGTTTCCTCATTGATACAGGGCAGATTTATTTGTAATTGGCAACTAGAATAAACCAAAATAATCATTAAGGGTTATACATAATGTGACCATATATTCTTTGACTTAAAACGGGACATTGGTTTAATTAAGATAAAAGCCAATAAAAAAATTACTTTAATATTGTCTTTTTTTCACATAACTTATTAACAATCCGCTAAAATAGAGGACACCGTGTGTAATTTCTGCCAAAACCCTCCATCTTTTAGTCGATATCAACTCCGGGGAAATAAATGCAGATAATACAACTTTTTCTGTTGTTTTTCTTAAGCTGTCATTGTGACCACGCACGCTGTAATGCACGCGAAACGTCGGTAGAAATGGAAATAATTGTAAATTTATAATAACACAACACTTCAATCCGGTAAAAAGTGTTTTCTTTAAAAATACTTTACTTAAGTGATTTAGAAAAAGTTAGTTGGCTTATAAAGAACGAATTACAACATATAGGTACCAAAACTGTTTAGTAATATTTATATGTATCAGAAAACACATTTCTTTTAATATAGATGACGATTTCAATTAATAATAAAACTCTTGGTACGGTTTTTTATAATCACATTTTCGCGCGGTTTCTGGAACAATTTTGCGTCCCACACTTTATTTCGGGGACACCGAGACTTGTAATTGTAAAAAAGGACAGACCCATTCAAAACGAGACGTCTGGTCACGTTAGTTATACACTAAGCTTTAACAACTAAAAGAACTAACAAGATGTTGAAGTAAGGAACTCTCTTTACTTGCGTTCTTCATAACTAAAGATCGTGATGCAAGGCTTACCGACTCTTTAATACTTAGGCTGATGAGATAGTATAAAGAAAATAGGAGTTTTGCTTTGTAAAAATCAAATAAAGAGAAACGAGGTGGCCAACTTTTCAATGCAAATAAAAAAAACTATAATAGCTATTAATAACTATTTAAACGTTAAAGATTTTAATAGTATACTTAGTCAATTGTGCCCCACATGCTTCTGAGAACAACTGTGTTATGAATTCCATTGATATGAGCTGTAGAATTTGTTTGACTCAAAGCAAAATGTATGTAATTTACAAATAAAATTACTATATCTATATTATATCTACAAGTTTAAGGATATATAAAAAGAACTTTATTGATTTGTGTCATTACATAATATTACTAATGTTTTCCCTGTCTACTTTACCAGTTACAATATATTGACAAAATACTTAACAATATAAGGACGATATCAAATCTTCATAAAAAAATTTTAGCGTCCATTAACTATGTACAAGCAACCAAATCCTTGATACAGGCTAATACATAATGGTTTTACCATTTAAATATGCATTATAAGTGAGTAATACTTACAATTGTCTAGTATTAATCGAATATCTGAGGTGCTTAGTGTGAATAATATTGTTTGATATGATTGGTTATAAATAAAACATTAGTGCACATAAATTAGCGAGGGTTTTAGTAAAACAGATGCAGGAGTCAATATGTCGCGGACCGGTCGTCCTTGATTCGATATCTCAAGCGAACAATAGTTTAAATATTTACCTAACAATGTGCGATTTGAATGTCATATACAGCTTAGAGGTATGGAAGAAAATGCCTGTTGTTTTTAAAGTCACTTGTGTAAGCAATAGTAATAATGATAATAATTATATTGTAATGAATGAATGATGATTAACGGCACATGTTTTTGTTTCACGGATAAGGCTTAAGTTAACTCTTAATTTATTTTCATAAAAACTGCGGAAAAAATATTATATTTCAAGTATATTATATTTATTACTTTGTGTGGTACGAGATGAAAATGTTTCTACATTCACTCCAAAATGTATATATGAACGTAATATATACATGTTCGACTTGAATGCAAATATAGAGCCGGTAGTCTGACCAAGACATAACAATGAGTACAAGACACGCGGACGGAATAATGTATTTTGTTTGATACATTATGTTACATTATCGTTGGGTTTTCAAACTGTGGTTTCTAACATAGATTAAAAATTTGATATGTCGGGTCCATTTCAACTAATTCAAGTGACGGTATTGTTTAACTGTTCAACTATAGACGAAGAAATAGCGTGCATCAAGGAATGTGATGCACTTTTTCAGCCAAATATTAATTGGTGTTAACGGGAAGAACTTACTGACCTAACTCATGTTTCTCTTGGCTGAGAAGCTAGTGATTCTATTTGTGGCGCGATTTCATAAAATATAATTTAGTACTGTTTAATATTATTACAAATTTGTCGTTTTATCCAGTTTATAAGTAATTTTTATTAAAAAAATAATGATATTCCTCTGGTTCGACTTTAAGGTTTATGGGTTTATACATAAAATTTAAATATATTCAAATGATATTTTTACGAGGGGTCATCAACACTTAACGGTTTGGCGACTCGATCTACTGTGAAACATTATACTTTTATAACGATTTTATGCTTTAAAGTAGTTTGAATTTTGTAATAATTTGTAACTTAATTCCATAGGTTAAGTAGTTATTTTAAATATGGCTTTATTATGCGTACACGTTTTAGATTATACCATGTATTTATGTATTTTCAGTTTGCTTTGAATCAGTAAATATACGTAGTATAAGTCACGGCGTTAATTAGTTTAGAAATTGGTAGTACAGAACAAACCCTCAGAAACAGTTAAATGCGTAAAGCATTTAAGTTATTTGTAAATTATTAACAAATCAACTCGTGTGGTCTATGTCACAGATAATTAAAACATTTGTCTATCTACATTCTTGCCGCAACAATTTGATGTGGCAAGTGTCAACGCTGAATGGGTGGTAATGTTATATCTGTCCAAAATAAGAAGATCGGAAATAGCTCGCATGCCGCGCGATGCCACGATGGCGCACCTGTCAAATGTCGCGCCATTTTTGTTGTCACATTTTTTTTGCCGGGACTGTTTTTCTTAAAATTTGACACGTATAATCAGTAGTGGCTACGTGTGTGATTAATTGTTGTATTTTTTAAAATACTACAATATCGGTTACTTAGTACTTCGGATGAAATGTATTATCTTTAATTCTATAATTAGAGTTTTATCAAGGTTTTTGTGATATACACGAAGTATTGTTTATCTATTTAATTACATGAGGGATTGGTGATACCTTGATGATCTTATGTTCCAAATTAACGTATTACACGATGCTTAATTTTAAATAGGAATGTTGACTTTTAACCCTGTCAAATAACATCGTGTCATCTTTTGAACTTCAATGTACAAAAAAGACAAAGTCAAATATTTGGTATTTTTAGTTGTAATTTATTGGTAACATTGCATAACTAATGGGGCATACGTCCGCTGTTAAAACCTGTATTTATATCGAAATTCATGTTCAGCACTTATCGACTTATTTTTTTTATACAAACCGATTTTAAGGCTTTAAGAAACCAACAGAAAAAATATCTAAATATGGTTATTTTCCGTCTATAACAAGGGTAGGTATTCAATATTTAAGTGATTAACAACCGTGGATAAACGATGTACTATTTAATTTAAATTCCTGTGCTGATCATAGAATTTTATTGCTAATAAATCGTCACTAATGCTGCCAAATTTTTATCTAATTCTTTAGATAGTATTTGGAATAAATGTGGTTAATGCCTCATAGTGTACTTTACGACTATTTTGACCGAAAATTTTCAATACTTTTTGAAAATAAAGGAGGAGGCTATATCTACTTAACCGTCCAATGAGACGTTTATGATAGTAATATATAAAAGTACATATAAAGTCTGTTAATAACAAACAAAAACTATAATTTACCCGTTGATATTTAATTTAGAGAAATCTTGAAAGACTCATAGTAAATAATGTTTTCGTGTATATTATTAACACACTAGTTCAATACTTATTCGCGATACCGTCTGGTACCACAATAATGCTCAAATCGATAGAAATATCTGACAGCATAACTAGAGAATGTCTAGACGAAAAAGAGGAAAATAAATCGCACGGCGAACTAAAAATAACTAACCAACATTTCTTCTTATATCTACCGTTTATGTTACAAGCTGTCTTTTAAAAATATAATTTTGATCAGCCACAATTAATTTTAGAAAATAAAGCTCTATTATTGTTTATTAGAGCCTTAACATACTCGTGTAAAACCGGTTATTTTTTATCACTTCTTAATTTACCAAAGTGTAAAATTAACATTTTGTTAATTTATTTACGGCGTGGTGTCAAATTCGATTAGAGTGCATTATGTCGTAAAATAACTTCTTTATATATCGAGAAAAGAGCCAATCATAATTCTTAAAGGCCGATAACGAATTTGCATATCTGCCATTGTGAGCAGGCACCTAGGCACTGTCGTTAAAAAGACAGAAGAAGAAAGAAGATAATGAAAATGACCGGTTTTTATTAAACTTCCACTAATGAGATTATTATTTGCTAGAAATCAAGATGGCTGCGACGGAGTTTAGTGCAGGTAGTCATCAATTTGCAATGTCTGGGGGCACGGCCGTGCGCTAGCCAAGTCGAGCAAATAAACAGCACGACCGTACCCTTTTCTCGAAGCAGCTCAGGCAATTTTCGAACCCCTATAAGTTCGTCGTGGATATTAAAAGCTTTGTAATATTGATATGATCATAAGATGTATGTTTAGTAGCCAGGGCTTTACGCAAAACGGACCAATTTCGAGTCTAGTTGCGGAAACTGAGCCCACCTACCTACCTACCTACCTAAGATGTATGTTTTCTCATTGCGTAATAACTTACCACGGAAGGAATTTAATCTTTTTTTCATGTTGTGTCTTTTTTGGTATTAGACTTTGACCCTTATACTTATACCTCTGTTCTATAGTTGTAGCCAACAGCAACTATGTAGCATCAACGTCATTGTTAAAACGCGGAACCTTTTGATTTAGATATTGGTATATCTAAGGTTCCGCGTTTTAACAACCCCCAAGTTCAGTAACCATATTAAACTTGGATCTCTAAACAGAAGTAGTAGTTAGTTAAGTAGACACTTCTACTTAATTAACGCGATCATGACCCAAAAATCTTATATTTGTTGAATAAAATTACTATTGATCCTGACGTTTAAATTTATAGCATCCTTTAAACAAGTTAATGATAAAAAGTATATATACTTAAAAGGAAACAGATACTTTATAAATATATACAGAAAGATTAAGATAAAGTTTGATACATCCTAGAATAGTTACACAGATAAATATGTTAACTGATTTTCTAGAGAATATTCGATTTATAAATGAATTATTGGTACAAAGCTATATTATTGCAAAACACTGTAATAGTTTACGATGTCCGGCGGCCTATTATCCAATTGTACAAACACTCGTCTGTCAAATAAATCTCAATGATCGTTGATGCGAGTACTTTCTCATCTTAATTAATTGACTAGAGTCAATAGGAATCAATACAAAATACACGATACGTTGAAAACGCCCAGTTATATAATTCGACAAAACTGAGCAAATCTAAATCGACTTACAATATTTATTACTTTTTTCCAACATGGGTTACTTGAAATATTCCTGGCAACAATATCGTTGACAGCTTTGTCTAAAGATGGCAGCACTGTCCGAATATAAGATAAAAAGGCATGGCTAAATATCCCATGAAACATTTAAGCGACATCTGCTGTAAATGAGGCATTGGTATCGAAAACAAAATTAGATTGACACAGGCTCTAGTATTCCCTATCTTACTGTATAGAGTTGAAACGTAGACAATATTGGCTCGAGAAAGGATTCATGCCTTTCAGATAAGGTGCTGGCGAATTTTTCAATATCGTGGTCGATGAAGCGCACTAATATAGCATACCAACTCACCTGTTTACCATATGCCGACAATGAATTATGTCATATAATGCGCAGAGGCAATGATTACTTGAAAAAGCAGATCGTGGTAGACACAGAAGGTAAAACATGACGTGGCCGTTCAGATAGACCTATCCAGTGACAGTCATCGTTCTCAAAACTGTATACTTACTGTAATATGGAGCTGTGGAAACATTGTCCGCTCCAGATTTTTCGTTAATGACCACAACGCTCAGACATGAGCTGAACTGAAGAGAGATGTGCATGTTTAATCAAACGTACAAATAGACAATCTTTGCCTCGTAAAATACATTTTTTTCTTTGTTTTATACTTTTGTACTAAGACTTCATGAAACATACATCTAACCTATCTTAAGACTAAGTAAGTAATTTAAGTCTAACCTTATTAGATACAACTTTTAGTTGATCAGAATTAATAGTTTTTTGTATGATTTTTTAATTAATTTATATATATTCGGAAAAAAACCTTACTGCTATAGATAAACAGCTGCTCAATGCGAGTTTAGTGTCGCAGTAACGTATACTATACATATTTTATGTATTAAAAGTAAAAATGCATTAAATAACGATACGACAATAAAGGTTTCATCATTTCTTCAGAAAACTAGAAGCATATAAAGGCCGGCGACGCACTCGTGAGGCATTGAGAGTGTCCATAGGTGGTGGTATCACTTAACATCGGGAAGCCCGCCCCTTGTTCTATAAAAAAAATCTTGTCGATAGCGTTAGCAAATATGAATATACATTTATAGAAAGGAATTTTAAAATATTTAGCAAAAGCTGATTTAATTTAAACAGATACAGTATTAAGGAAGTGGTTTGCGTCCATGGTGAATTGTTCCGAAGTGCACGCAATTAAGGTCGACTCGCCACTAATCGATTCGACCGAGTGTATTTAAATCACTTATTGTATTACACACGCGGACATAGAATATGTTGTTTATAGATGCAGTATTTTAAAAAGAGTGTGGGTACAAAGTACACATGTCAGAAGTAAAACTTCTTTGTAAATTACTAAGGTAAAAGGGGCTTTTGCATAGATAATATGTATTTTATGATATTGCAATAGATGAAATGTGCCAGTATATGATCACTCCATGTGTTTGTATATCTATATTCACAATGTTTACACACTGTATACGTGCTAATGATAATATAAATAAATAAAAATCTGCGTTATCTGCACAAGACAAATAGCATCAGAATTGCAATCTAAAGTTCTAATATGTAACTAATAATAAAAGTAAAATCATGTAAAGCGTGTGATTTAAAAACGACTTGCCTTTGCCACACCTGCATTCACGGTAATCTATGTCTAAATATAAATTTAATGTATGTCTGTTACTAATAATACTATGACGAATTGTATTCAGACTGATAATCCTTCGGTTATTTAAGTGAGCACGCCCGCACTGACTTGCATAAGGTCTTTATCCGTCACCGAAATTCAGATAGGACAAAAATAATTTTCGATACAAAACGGATATAGATTGTCGAAGAAATGTGTATGTTCCTGCATTTCAGCAAATTTATTTAGGATAAAATTTAGACATGACAGATATCCAAAATCAATACAGCAGCAGCTGCCGCGCACCACCACTATATGGAACCAACTGCCCACTGAAGTATTTCCGAACCAATTCGACATAGGGTCCTTGAAGAAAAGAGTTCGAATTCTTAAAAGGCCGGCAGCGCGCTTTGAGCCTTATGGCAGTGCGAGTATCCATGGGCAGCGGTATCACTTAATATCAAAAGTGAGCTTCCTGCCCGTGTGCGTTCTGTAACATAAAATAAACACCCAATGGGCCTGACATATTTTTGCATCTTGTTTACTCTACTTTGATATCCACTATCCGTAAGTATATGGTGGTCATAATGCAGAAAACCCAATTTCACGTGAAACAATATTCTTGACATGACCTAGTAGCATTGAACCGTAAAACTTGGGAACCAGTTGAGCGAAAAATTAGCGCACTTGTGTTATCTATACGTTGTAGTGTAACATAAAAACTCATTGATTACTAAATGTCTCGTTAATGAAGGCTTATAAGAAATTGGAGAGTTTATTGCCAGTTCTTCTTTTCCGTTCTACGCCTTACGAGAACCGGCAGTAAATGTAAAATTAGAATCATTTAATGTATATTTCTTTTTTATTTGACGTTTATAAGTGTACATTATGTTACCTATATGAATAAATGATTTTTGATTTTGATTAAATTACATTTACGGTTTTTTAGAATTTCCTTATAGGTAATACTTGTATTGCTACGATAAGCTTTTTACATTTTTACCAATAAATTACGAATCATATATTTACAATACTTTGTTATCGTAATAAAATTGGTTTCGGGCTACGGGGTTAGCGATCGAAAAAGGTCTTTAGTGACTACCACTAGGGCTTATTATTAACAAAATTCGATTTAATTAATCTTAATAAATCTATTTGAAATTTGTAAAGTTTTTAATTAAAAGGTTATATAATAATTTCTATAACAATTGAAAAACTTACGGAACTTAATTGTTTACAAGTAAACGGGAGAGTTAACGTTTCACCACATTTACTGAAGTGGCTGTAACATCGGCTAGAACCTGACCTGAATGCAAGCACTAAAATAAATTGAACCAATATTACAGGTTCAATGACCAGCGATTATGTGGTCGCGTAACAATGTGAGTTCAATAGGTGTGTTCAAGTTAATTCTTATAACGTTTGAGAATAAATTTAGTACGATTGGTACTGAGTGGTTTGGACGGCATCTTTGGATTTTAGTCAAACTCTTTTTCATCAAAAAAAGAATTTGACTCTGCCGCTGCACCAGCTGCACTTATGAGCCTTCTGGCAATGTGAATGTCCATGGGCAGCAGTATCACTTAACATCAGCCTCCTGATTGTTTGCTTCCTGTAACATAAAATAAAATTTAGCTAGTTACGTCATCAAATTTATGTTTTATAAAATTTGAAAAAAGGTTTAAAATTGTATTACTGTTAATAAGTTTTGTTGACTATAATTCGCACACTTAATGTGTTTTTTACTTGTAATCTCAACAAATCTGAATGGTAAGACTTAATTCATATAATTAATGCACTAATGTACTACTGTGATAACGGTTATCAGTTATCAATATTGATAACAAACGACCTTACACATTCCTCCTTCACCTGATAATGTTTTATTATTTTTATTCAGGTAAATAACAAATTGCGAATATGACAAAATAATTGTGAAAAATTGTTCCAAACAAGGCCAAAGTAAGATTTCGGCGGGCCAATTATGTCCAAACATATTCCTTTTTTGCCACCTTAGATCGTTGTCTATTGGCCAAGGTTGTGGCCTGGTCAAGTAAAATGATTTTTATTACCTATACCTAATATAGTGTTGACTGCAATGGTATCCCAGCAACTCACCGGACAACTTCCGGGCGTAAAACGTTCGATATTTGAAAATGGCAATCGTGCTGCAAGAAACTGGCGTGATTTTGATACCTACCTTGATACTTGCAAATGGCGTACAGCCGTTTGCGAGCTTGGAAGGGTCTCATTATGATAAATGTGGCGGTTATTTTTATTAAGGGCATTAGGTTAATAGAGAAATCATTGATGACCGTTTATTTATTTTATAATTCTTAATTCAATATTAAACTTTAACATAGAGTAAAAATTATAGTTTATTTACTACAATAAAGTCTTGTAAATGTGGTACAGAAGTGATTGCGATGAGGCTAGGACAGGTTGTCCACTTCAGTTCCAATAAAACACAAATTTATTAATTTTCAAAATTTAAAACAATTGCAAGATAAATTGCGCAGTTAGCAAGCAATATATTACACATTATTGAGATGGTATGTCATTATAATGAAAATTGTGTGTATTATTATTGTAACATTAAATAAAGACAAAATTTCCATAATTCTGTTCCCTTTACAGTCCAGTTTATGTTGAACTCTGTATATTCAGTAATTTATTGAAATTTCTTTCTACATTACGATCAACTTATCCTGGTTATGTAAATATGTAACTCAGAATGTAACACTTTTGTTCTATATCTAAGTACATATATATTTGTACGCATTTCTAATTAAAACAAACAAAAAACCAAAACCCAGAAACATTAAGTGATATATGTAAAATATAAATATGTATATTTATTTATTTAATACATTTTTTACATCACGTGACTAAGCCTTGAGTTCGATTCCTGACACAAGTGAAAACTCACCTACGATTCAGAGAATTCGTAAATAATTTAAGTTACTCATAAAGTGTATATACACTATATTTATATATACGCTTTCTACGTTCCTGACAACGCTCAGGAGAGACCAGAGAGGGCGCTTCATGCACTTCATAACATGCATGCTCGTCGATTTTGGGAATTATGTCTCTAGAACGTCCTGGATTTGTTTCAGGTATATACAATAAGGCTTACCCGACTCAACCATCCACGGTTGAATATCCTACTCTTTCTTTCTTGCCTAAGCTTCTCCTTCCTTTCTGATTAAAAAATAAAGTTTAACTGAAATATATATAAAAATGAATGACATATCGTTTCCTGTTTTACCTTTAGTTAACAATAGTTAGCTTTTTAAAATAAGAATTTGTATTTAAATATTATCACAATGAAAGTTAAACAATCGTCGATGAGTAACATACAATCTTAAGTTATCGATTATAAATCGCTTGCGATTAATCACATACAGAAATGACGTAAATTAATGACGTCATATCTTTTGATTACAGCCTCGATTAAGAGAAAATGCAATATATGTTAATATTGTCTTTTTGGACCAGTATTTACAAGATCAGTGTTAGTGGCCTCAGCGTGCGACTCTCATCCATGAGGTCGCAGGTTGGATCCCAGCTGTGAACCAATGTGTGAGTGTCTGTGTACCAATAGACTATCTGTCTATGTGTGCAATTAACTTTCGCTCGAAAGGTGAAGGAAAACATCGTGAGGAAACCGACTTTTCTTAGACCCAAAAAGTCGATGGCGTGTGTAGGCATAGAAACCACCTATTTTTAGATTGACTAAATTAATCATGAAACAGATACAGAAATCTGAAGTCCAGTCCTAACAAGGAAGCCCCACAGATTTATCATAAATTTCATTTAAAATTATAATACTATCCGCATGTGTTGTCATTGAATTGAGTACGTATTTAATTCAGCGTTATATATATAACTCGTCAAATACGTGTCAAATAACTCCTCAACGATATCCGGTATACGGCAGAGGTACGCAGAGAATTCGGCGTTCTTGGTTTGTTAATTCTGTTTATATAAAATTACTAACATTGAAAATATTGATATATTCACAATCGTCATCCAGCTTATCGTAACTTTGTTTATCATGCTCTTAATTGCGTTTTATTTTTTAATTTAGTTCTAGTTTTTATTACTTTTATATATAATATTTTTATTTAATGGTTGCTCGTTTAATTTTTTACTTTACTAGTTAGCTTACGTTCTAAATAATTCATATGTATGTTTGTAACATTTGCGACGTCTTGATGGTTTTCTTGTATAATTTACGTACACATTGTTTAAGAACTTATAAATAAATAAATAAAACAAGAATAGGCCTCATGATAACCATTTTAATTACATAAAATTAAAAAAATATTTTTAACAATATAAATATACTAATATAAATTACGTGTTTACAATATACATTTAAAGTAATACTTGCTTTAATCTCGAGGTGCGTACTATCTCCTAGAGACAAAACAGAATAAGAGTGTGAGCATAAAGCTTAATTGAAATCGAATCGTGCGCATGAACAAGTCAACTAATTGTAATACAACCTTGGAATACCATCAAATGTCCTCACTTTCAAACGTTTTGTAACAGTGGCTGACTGGCACGATAACTGGACAGGATCTAAGGCTTAATCCAAGGAGTAGCCAAGGTTGAGAGTTGTTTTATTAGAGGGTTGATGTTTTATCACCTGAAGATACAATTTTGGAACCGTATTAATATTGACATTTTATCGTGGTCATGATATGGACATCAAACCTAAGGTGTAACAGGTTTTAGGGCATATAGAAAGTATAACAAGCCAAGGATGATTTTTAATATCCATCCTATTATTTCCTAATATTTGAACATTAAAGTTTTAAAATAATAACCTCAAACCACTTTCACGCACCAGAAACAGTTATTTAAAAAATATATATATATCTGTCTCGCTCACACTTTACGCCATCTTATTTAAACCACGCTGTGGTCATTAGGAACGTTTTGGGTGCGCTAGAATCGTTTTTTATAATTCCAGAGAAATTTTTAAAAACAGACTTTGTTTAACAAATTTTTTTTTATGGCCGATCTAAGAAATAATTAAGTAAGTGTTATACCACGTTAGAATCCTTATTAAATGCGCAAACTTTTAAAGCTGCTTGGAGTGGTAGATTTTTTTTTCAGGACGATCAGTTGAACTAGTGCGAAAAATTACTTTTGAAAACTTGGTACGGTATAAAATGACATTTTCCTACAAGTTCGAGTGATCGGCACAGGGTTTAGGATCATAGGTCATCATAAAGCACTATTCGGGATGACGTAAGAGAAAAAAAATTGGCAAAAAGTAAATATTTGTAACAACAGGAATGAAAAAACTGTCACATGGTGTACATTTTCTGGAATAAAAGGAAAATTTCCATAACTTCAAAAATACATGACTTAATTTTTTTTTTTAATTTTTCTGATAACTGGTGTGGCATTACCTATGAGAAAATTTCGACTTGACGTCGACTTTTGGGACACCCTGTATATTAATATACTAACCTAACCTAACCGAAGTAGATAATAATTGGTTTTTTTGACAACTCCGGCGCTACGGGAAATGCAGCCGCCACCCTTGCGTATCAAAGCACAGGCATTATGCAAGCCGTAATGGCTTAGGCTGGTCGTGGGGGTAAAAACACGAAGCTGTGGGTGACGGCTGTCATTTCTGCGGGCCTCCGATTTTTATAAACACTCTAGGGGTAGGGCAGACAAGACCACGTGGATAGTGGGTGCTTTGATTCGGTTTTGGGTACTTTTTGGCTATTAAATAAGTTAAAAACAATCGATGGTCCATATTGGAAAGTTTATCCCATTTGAGTCACAGCCGTTAAACTAATCTAGCATTTTTAAATCATCTCGCGTTAGATTCATTATCACGTGTAACAATAGTTTTAGATTTGTCACCAATTTACAAAAACAAATGACAAATGAATGCAATATATTACATTAGTTTACCACAGAGTTCTAAAATTGAAATTAAAAAAGTTTTCATTAGCAATGTTTATAACTGGCCAGTTCTAAAGATTTTAGTGTTACCCACGTATTAGTGTAGACTACGCAAGTAAAAGAATATTTTTTTACCCTTAATTTAATTAACATTTAACGGGGGCAATAACATAATGTGGCGTCAATGAGTTATATAATATTATTAGACTATTAATTCTATTTAAATACTAGTCAAAGACTTGGTCGTGTTTACCTTTTAATTATAATTGCTATTGGAAAGTAGGATTTTCACCACGTTCCCTGTTAAATAGTCGTATAAAAATTTCAAAACGCTTTATTGGTATAAAAGACTTGTCAATTATATTGTAAATATTGACGAAATTTTACATTTCCCACGGTTTCGCGAGTAGGCGTTCTTTTATTGTAATTATTGATTTAGGGTATTTATTCACAAGTGACTACGCTACAACAGACTGGATTTAGAATTGTGAAGTATCTTAGAAAATGGTTCTAAAATTAATGTTAGGCTAGCCCAAAACACCATATTTATGATAATAAAAATGACTCTTCTCTGACAGATAAAATTTAATTTAATAAATTTTGTAAATGCAAATGTAGAGTATTGAAATAACTTAAAAAAAACTTTTACTGATCAAGAACATAATCTTCATTGAATATTATAAATCTCGAATCCCAAATGAAGGAATTCTTGATTTTTCATTATTTATATGATTAATATTTATTAATGGATAACCACAGTATGCCAGCCATGTAAAAAAATAACAAAAAATTTCTTTATAATGTCACTATGTACGGTAATAAAGGACTATTATTTAAAAAAAATATATAATAACTACCACTGTACAAAGAATGTATGCTTTGTAGTCCGTATGTAAAGGCCTTAAAGGTGGATTTTAAATCATGTATGTTTTTTGAAATATTTTGAAAGCGAAAGTATGGAAATACGTCTGTTTCACAAATGCTAATATCTTTTGTTCGAAGACTACGGCGCTTCGCAATCTTGTATTCTGTTTTGAACATATATTTTCATATGTTGTCATTACAATAACTAATGAGGGTACACCGCCACATGAACAAAAGTTTTGAAAATAGAAAATAATATTATTACTAATTTAGGTTTGTATCTCGGTAATAAAATATAATTAAAATTAAACAAAAGGATTCATATGGCTCAGTGACGCACATGGCGCTGAGAGTTCGTTTCCTGAAGAAAACATTAGTTATGGTAGGCAGTAGGCACCGAAGGTAGCGTGAAAACGGTTTTTGGCGATATAAGTTTATAACCACTTAATATCAATTTCGAAATATTATTTTAGGTTTGTTTCATTAAAACTGGTTGAAGAAGAAACCGATTATTCCAGATTAATTTTTTTACTGAAAACTCAACACTTTGCCAAGAAAGACCTAAGTAATTTTATGTCACTTTAAATTTTGCCAGTATTTTTATAAAAATAATTAATTTGATTTCAACTCTTGTCCGTCTTTTTTAAAACTTCGTTCCAATAACAACTTTATTTCGCTTCAAAAATCAAATACGGCAAGCTTCCAATCATAACCTACAATATGAAAGTCTAGCAGAAATAGTTCGCAGGTCATTGAGGTCGAACTTTCACGCAAATCGGGCCCTTGACATTAACACACACATATTACAATGCCACTTCAGTATCACTTCCGATTTGAGTATTTCAAGAGCTCATAGAAACGCCAGATTTCATTTACGTAGGTGTCTGACTGATGTAAGAATTTATATATAATAAAAGTGAAATTAAACGATTGTGCTGCCTAACTCTAACCTTTATAGAATTGTAATATTATTGACGCTACTGATCAACGAGACACCAGTTTTTATTTGCTACGAGGACTTTGGAGGATCACCGATTCAAATTAGGACTAGGAAGATGTATATAAAATTTTTAAAAGTATGGTCCCTGTGTCAGTGAACCTTAAACGCTGGCGGCATTTCCTTACTGTTTTGCGATACTTATTCGTTGAGTGAGGGAAGCACCAGCTCTGGGTTCACCGGTCCTGTCTACCAGGCGTCAACTTCAATCTTTGATTAGCGCCTGTGCACTTGAACCCCACGGCCCAAGTGTCTCTACTCCAAAGGCAATATATTATTATACAATAAAATCGTTATATTAACGTAGGGAATAGAAGGTTTCTAACAAGAGATGTGACTATTAAGTATACATATATATAAATGTTATGTATGCCACATATCGCATACAAAAACTATGAATGGGTTACTTTAATAAGTCGTCGACCTGGTATAGGATTACGATTGGGATGGTCACTTTACACATGTTAAGTGGAGCGCTACGATCCTGTTATTGTACTTAATACTTTATAGCTGATAAATTACAAAAAAAAAAAATTAAATATAAAAGGTGTCTCAAAAGAAAGTTTATATTTAGTTGATCGATTATAAAATGTAAGTCGTGTATCAAAAAAATGTTTATTCATTATTAAAGTACACATTTTGGGAATTTATTTCGGCACTCATTTAATCTAACCATAAAATTACTTATGACGGCTTTCGTGATGAATATTTACTTTACATGTAAGATAACTAGAGAAGATAACCCCATAAGAAAAACTCCATAGACTTTAAATCTTATATTTTACGAACTCATGGCAGAAACGTATTGGCGTGTCTAACCTTGCTCCGTCCTGCTGGAACTATGTTCTTTGGTTAGCCATTATCACATAACGTAAGCTAAATATATGTAAACTTTCTTTTGAGACCTATTACTAAAATTGCTAGTATAAATCAATCCAAAAGACACAATCAGATTGTCAACCTTAATGGTAACTTTTAAAATCAATTGTAAAATAAATCGCCATATTCTAAAATAATGATAAAGAATCATACATAATTTAGAACTTCATTTGTGTCCCCAGTTTCGCCATTTAAACATCAATTGAATAGAAAGCTGGGAGTGGTATCAATTAAACAAAACACGTCGCCGTTCAGTGAGTCGTTCACTAATGGAGTGTAACTCATCATTCAATGTGATATCCTTACATATTAATGGTTCTATACCCCAGTAACAGATAACATAGTTGTTCTTTACTAACTGTTTACTTGTTTACGTTGAGGCATACTTTTTCAGCTTTATTCTCGGAAAACAGTTTTAGAAATCAACCAGAATACAGGTATATATTCAATATACCTGAAGTATTATTACTACAATGTTTTGGTTTAAAAAAAAAATATGCTTCATTGGAGTTTGGAAAATGAAGGTAAAGTTAAGTTGCTGATTTAGGCATAATATTAGGATTATGCTAAAAACATGATACTCTTTGCTTTATTTTTATGACCATAAACAAAATAAAAGTGATTCACATTTAAGGGCCTTCTAAACACGTCGCAGAATATAATAGACCTGCAAGAGACTGTTTATAGATTGTACTTAGAAAACGCTTATGCATCTTTTGACCTTTTCTTTCCTATACAGAGTCACCTGAGAAGCTTACATCACAAGGTCGGTGTCATTGCAAAGACTGGAGATAGTTAAATCTACTATTAAACCCCTTAGCACAGAACCACCACCAATTTTAATTCTGTTTTAGCTGTGTTTACTCATTGACCCACGACGCTGGGTCTGCGACTTGAAATGTGTCTTTCCTTCCAAAACGACAAACTTTGTAACGTATATTCCAAACAATCTAATCTGAAGCAACATCTCGAGAGTGCAGAATTAATTACGTTGAGTGCCTTCAATTAAATGTCAAAGTCAAATAGATGAAACTATTACTACACACTGAATCCTAGTGCACTTTATAATTTTACTGTTCATGCTTTTATATTATGTGTTATAAAGTTTTCTTTCAATCCTTCACATTATAAAAATATTAGTCAACATAACATTGAATCATTGCGAATCCGTATGAGAAAGCCTTTATTGTTTTGCCAAAATTGTACCAAAACAAACGTAAATAAAACTTAGTTATTCTTTATTGTCTCGGCTAATTTGTATGTTTGTCTCTTTTGTCATTGTGTGCAAATTTGTTATGACGTAGGTCATGTTCGTAAATTGAGTATGAGCTTTTGCTTAGTCAGAGTTCCTTTATTATTTGAGATGATTTACTTAAAACTATTCTCAAAATATTATTTGGTACGCAAAGCAATGAAGTATTTAGATATTTTTTATAACAATATAATAATAATAATAATCTTTATTTATTTTCTCACATAACTTCATATATGATAAGTTACAACTATTTATTAATGAATGTAAATATTTGTCATTTTTCTTTTGAGGATATCATAGTAATATAACTTTAAAACACCAAAGGGCTTTAAAAGGTCGGCAACGCACTCGCGAGCCATTTGGAATTGTCATTGGGCAGTATCAGGTGAGCCCGTTTGTACCCTGTTCTTTAAAAAAAAGGAGGGTATGGTTATACATTTCCTTAGTGTACGTATCAACTTCCTTCTTATCAATATTTTGTTTCACTGAAACAAGAACTCGGTACATATTAATTAGCCCCCGGTCATGACCCCAGAATCAGGCTGGATCCGCCCTTGTTCATACACTTGAATCAATTAAGACGTGTTCCATAGACGGCTTGCTTGTAAAGGCTTGTGAGGACAAAACGCTTAATTAAATCTCCTTCCGGCCGATCGACGTATCTTGAATATTTATGGCCCTTTGTTGGCGTTTAGAAACTAATTATTTAAATTTGTATAATTACAATTATACTAAGAAAACACCTTCAAGATCACGAGAATAATTAGATAGTCTTCATATAGTGATTTATTGAAAATGAAAGCTCAACATCAAGCTTTCTAGGGTTTGGGTCCAGCAGAAACAAGCCAATTCAAATTCAAAAATCATTTATTCATGTAACATATTGTACACTTATGAACGTCAAAAAAATAATTATACATTAAATGCTTCTAATTTTACATGTAGTGCCAGTTCTCAAATCAAGGGCGTAGAAGGGAAGATAAGAACTGGCAATAAACTCAACGCCACTCTTTTCGCCAAGTTTTTTTTTCTTTTACGCAACGTTTGTAAGGTCTTCTATTCCACTTAATTTATAATAATTAATACTAACTAATGACTATATAGTGGAACATATTATTTATGAATTTAACATATGATTAGAGAATTTTTCTAAATACATAATGTTCTAATATCAATGAAATCTTATATTAGGAGATAGAAATAGTGACGGAAGTCACTTTTGTTTGCCAAAGAGAAATTTAAAAAGGTCCATTCGAATAACATGCAAGGTGAGAGTGCGTGGGCGCATACTAAATATTGATTTTAAACGTGATAATTATCCGCTGATATTGAGTGACATTTGTGAACTAGTGATCTTTCGACAACCGGTCTAGAGGCCGATCGCTCACGATATTTCATGAGGTATTTTGCCATAATTTGCCGACATTCAATTAGGAATTTATACTATAAAATACGGGGTAATAACTTTAACCTAACACTGGAATTTTAATATAGATAATAGAACCTCCGCCTATATTACTTACATAATTATATATTTTAACATGATATGATAAACGATTAGATTTTATGGCCTTCATCTTTTTTATACTTGGGTAAATGCATTGCGCATATTTACATCGGGTCTAGTACTTGCAAGGAATGATCACCATCCCTTCAAAATCGGGGTTCGTACAGGATGACTTCTGTCTGGATTAACCCTGGTATAACTAAACCTGTAACGTTAAGGCTTTTAGCGTCTACTGTGCATCATCATTAGTTACAGTTTTACTTACTTAGTCGATGGGCTGCCGCGAGGTATTTTGTTTTGCCAAAGGTCTCCCTCCAAAGAACCGGCGACTGCACCAATGGAATTTTTCTTAATATGTGTGTAATTAACTCATACAATTATACAAAAGTAAATATACTTAGGACATGCCGGCTATGTCTTAGAAAGAAGGCTGCTCCTTCCTTATGAAAAATTTCCACTTAAATAGATGCAGAATTCTGTCTAATTATTATCTTTAGCCTTTAAACATTGTATTTTTATGGTCCATTATATTTTTATACGGCGTATATCTTCCACAATATTGCATAAGAGTTCGTTGTCCGAGATACAGTATCTATGAACACTGATATCTCGTTGATAAGAGCTACTTTAATTATTTCCTACTGCGTTTTAGGGTTTTATGTTTTTATTCAAATTTATTACAGGTATCTTTTTTTATTTTAAGTAAAGTATCAATTTTGAAAATATTAGTATTGGCTTTTGGTCAAAAAAATAAATGCTAGTTCAAACCAATTTTTTTGTCGCGACCCACGAAAAAGCCAATTGTTAAGTAAAACAACCCCACCCCGTCACTGTGTTATTATAATTTAGCAATATGTGTAATTTGTGTTTATTATTTTTCTACAAATGGCGACTACCTATTTAAAAAAATCAACAACTTGTTAAACGATGTAATAAGCTAAGGTTAGCATTTCTGTATTAATATTTTCATTAACATAAGTATTTTCTGTAGCAAATAGATAAATTAAAAGTATGTAAAATAACAGGAACTAAATACGTCTTTTTGTTTGGTTTACGAAGAAAGTGGTTCCACTACGGAAAATTAAAGTGAAGGTTGTGGAAATGACCTTGCGTGTTCGCCAATTAAGATAATCTACACAAAGAAAACGTTCTAGGTCTTCGTGACAAGGCGATACTGAATTTTTTATAATACGCACTAAATTACTATTGTACACGCAACACAAGGGTTGTTTAGGCCACATTGTAGCTAATTGTGCTTTTTGTACGTACTCTGATATAAACCTTTAAAAATATAATATTGTTTAAGAATCTGAGTAAGTCCAAAATATATTTTTTAAGATACAAAATTATGATTTATTTTACAATATAGCTGAGGTGCTGCAATTGTTTTTAATAGATTTAGGGCATGTTGCACAATGTCCGGATATATTCCAAATAAGCTATTTATTACTAATTGGTAGGATAAACACTAATGTTGCGACTTGCGTGTCACAACTGTCAGTTAGCGCAAAATTTCTTCGGAACGTTTATCTTCCGAATAATTTATGTGTTGCATAGCTATTTGGTACTTTATTCATACACTGAGAAACAGACCCTTAGCTTTTCAAACTTACAATTAAATGATTTTTGAACGTATATTTTAACTGAAAGTTGAAATTGAAAAATAAATGTTTTATTAAAATTTTATTCTGTGCTATGTAGTGATGAAATATTGGATAGTTGTTTCAACGAAACGTCATTTACGTGATCGTTTGTGATTGTTACTTGAAATAACCACGGTGATAGGAATGTTCAAGAACGGGCGCGGGTTACAAGCTAAGAAATTACAATGATATTATGTCCTGAATATCGCGTTTACACACTCGTCCTGCCGACTTCACCTTCTGCCCTGCTCACAACGGCTGAATGTAAATGCGGTATAAGAAGGAAAGCATCCTTTTAACTTTTTTTGTATCAATTTTTCTTATCATTACATTTGTATGTTTATCTAGATATGATGGAAAATAATCCTTTAAATAAATCGCAGGACTGTGGCCGTGAGACGCTGTTTTTGACCCACTTTACCACATCTGTTTGCTTACGAACGCGTCAATAGGCTTGCTCTCCAGCTTAAGCAGAAATTAATGTTATATTACTTAACTATGTAATTTAATTCTTTTTTTTTCCTCCACTCACAGTGGTTGCCTGGAAGAGATCGCTCGAAAGCGATAAGTCCGCCAGTTGATCTCCTTTTGTATTTAATTTTTATATTGTAATGTCACGAAGTGTTAATAAATAAAAAACAACTATGTTAAGTACTTTCTTTCATTCATTTGGAATTTGGAAGAAATTACCTCGCTGTACTGTGCTCATTATTTTATGAGAATAATCCTGATATTTTATGGTATGGTATAGACAGTCATTGCTATTGTATTAGTCTGGTGGCTTTAGTTTCGAACCCCGTCCCCCTCGGAATTAGCGTTCTATCGAGTGGGAGTATTGAATACATTCCCTCGTACGGCGATTGAAAATAACGCGAGGAAACCAGCATGCCTTGCAATATGGACGGCGGTGTCAAAAGGCTGATCAACTTTTTATTAATTATGAGCCTATTTAATAATCTAAAAATAATAATCACGAAACAGATATAGAAATCTAAGCCGCTTTACAACCTTATAGGGCTGAGCCTCAGATTTCTGTATCTTTATGGTCGTTATGAATCCTATGTGACGTCATAAAAAATTATAATTCAAGTCTTACGAAATCAGATAATAAGTATATACTTTCATTGACATTTGACAGTTTGTGAAAGCTGTTAATCGTCAAATTACACGACTGTTTCTTTGACGTGTCAATTAATCTTTCTATAGCATATTAGCTAGTATACACGGACTTTACCTTGTTTACACATTTGGTTTAACACTTAGCCACTAGTTATTGATTGCAAACTATTAAAGGACATAATGTCTGTTTGTACATTCTGACACTGTGTTACATTATTGTTCAGCAAACTGAAGCTGATTTGTCAAGAATGTCTTTGTAACTTTTGTACTAAATTTTTTAAATACATGACACTAAGTAGATATAGCTTTGATTATAATGACCAAATACATAGTTTAATTGGATATTAACATGACGAAACAGGAAGGTGGATGAATTGTTTTAAAATATATGATATATTGTGTAAATATATATTTTCTTCATTTTAATTATAGTTTATTTTTTATGTACTTCTTGAAGTTTGTCCTTTGTAGGTGTTTTTTTTATTGTTCCATAGGGTTGGAAGCCCTGGAAGAAATCGCTGATTAGCCTATTAACTTATTTTGATTTTTTAAATAGAATTTAATATATGTATAAGGTAAATAAATAAATAAGGTAAATTTGGCGACTTTAGGTACGTACAGTACAGTACAGTATTAAGAAATGATTTAGGTAGGCTTTTAATATTAAGTTTTATTATATCTTAAATTTATAATTAAGTAACTGAATGATTACATAACATTTTAGTAAAAGGCCAACAAGAAAATGTCTTCTGATACAAATAGTATTGAAGATATGCAAAATAACGACCTCCAGTGATGAGGTCAAACTGTACAAACATATTTCCGTATTGTACCACTGTACGAATATTTGTTAGTTATCGCTATTCAACTTTCATTACATTTTTACAGATTTTTAGTGTGTTTTTGTAGGTTTTCTTCAACAGATATTTTTTTTCTCTTCCGATTTGATTATATATTCATATTTTTTGATTATTTCACTTATATAACAATCATAGACGTCGTAATAATATTGTATTCGTTAAGTAATTATTCAAACTATGAAACAATTGAATAATAACATAGCAAAAAATTATGATTCTTATGATAAGATGGAATCTGAAAGATTAACCTAAGCAAAAATAAAAATGAAACGTTAATTTACTCGATCATAACATTTCCTGATAATCCGGGCATTTCTTGACTATATAATATGATTAAATACGTATATATATCACACATTAAAAAAATCGTCCGCCTTTATTTTTGGTAAGGAAAAGAAATGACTGTTGTTTTGGGTTCCATTCCCGCTAAGACCTATGACTAAAATGACTTTAGGTATTCAGAAACGTATGTAGATAGTATTAGTTTAAAAGAAGTAGATATAACTGAATCAAGTGAATTAATTAATGTTTCGTGTGAGTACTAAGATTTCTCTAGCTAAAGTTTCAAAATGGCGCCACAAAAACTTTCGAAACAAATGCTCCAAAAAGGTTGAAACGGTGTATAATTCTAGTCCAAATAGATAATAGAGTTACAGATAAGGCAATAAGTGAAAGGTATTGTTATCACCAAGTTTGGGACTGCTAACCTTTTGTAAGTGATACTCGTTAAAGTAATTTTATCCTTCGGCGCTTCACCTCTTTCCTTCCTAACAGTACGCACATAAAAATAGATTACATTTTTATTATTGCAACGAAATTTTCGTTTGAATCACATTGAAAAACAAAACCAAACATTGTATTTTTACATGCCATTATTATGACAAATTTATTATTCCCTATATAGTAATAATTATTATTTATGTATAATGAATAATAAATGAATATTAATTCGTTTCTTATTTTGTTTTTCATTTTGTCCAAAATCAAACACATATATTTACAAACTTAAAATCTTTTTATTTGACATGAATATTCGCAACGTTATTTACCGAGGATTATTTCGATTTATGCTTGAAGTGGAAATACCATGAGATAAAATTAACCATATGAAGATAATAAGTACTTCAACATAAGATGCGTTATTATATGTTTTATACACGATTTATATCACATATACACTAGTAATAACCAACAAAATAATATATCTTATATATTTAAACGAGCAATTCTTGTATATATATATAATTGGAATCTCGGAATCGGCTACAACGATTTTCATGAAATTTAGTATACGGGGGGACGATCTAGCTAGGAATTATATCTAGAAAATGTCATTTTATTCGTGTTTTATCAACTTAAACACAGAATTGCTCGTTTAAAGATGTCAGTCATATAAAACTTAAATATGAATATAATTATCTTTATTCGATAATTATATTCATATTTTATCATTTTATTAGTATGTAAATCGTACTTAAATATAATTTCCAAAAAACACAACTTATAAAAAAAAATCCCGAGCAAGGCTCGGTCATCCAGGTATTATATATATGAACGTGTTTATTAGATAATTTTATAGATAGTAATTAAAACCAATTCAACATAACACTTAAGACCAGCACGAAATATAGTGTATTATGGAACTAGCTGTCTTCCGGAAGGTTCTTTTAGCATAGGTACCACAACTGTCATTGTTCGTCCGACATTGTGTATACACCTTAATACAAGCATGAAATACACGGAAATGAGAATGTAATCGTAAAACAATACGGTTCAGGCTCCAGAGAAAAATGGGGAAATTCAAAGTGTTTAAAGAGGTTGGATTTTCACATATTTAGGCTAAGTCTCCCGAACACACGATACATTACTTACAAGAAGAAGTTGGCCCAAGCCATACGATGCGTAGATGTTGTTTAGCTCTTGAGTAGAACAAATATATACTAAAAGGGGACAAACCCTGTTTTTAATTTATTTTATTATTATTAATTACTCAAGATGTAATGTGGAACATGGTGTAATGGTTGCGGCGCCTTACAAACGTGTAAATCCAAAATCTTAGCGACTAAAAGGTAAGTGTAGAGTTGATTGCCAGTTCTTCTCTTCTTCAGTCTACAGTTTAGTTCAGTTCTTCTTCCCTTGTTTTGAGAACTGGCAGTAAATGTAAAATTAAAAGCATTTCATATCTATGTATTTCTATTTTGACGTTCATAAGTATACAATGTGTTACCTATATGAATAAATGATTTGGAATTGAATTGAACCATAAAAACCAAGCTATTTAAAGTTGTTCTTCAATAATATTTTAAAAGACGTAATGAATTCAAATACTCCAGATTTTTAGCTATCTACGTTTTATTTATTTCGTTATCCTACAGCTAACATAAATTATATATTACATACTCTGAAAATATAGAGAGAGATGGGATGCATAATACATTAAACTACAAAATGGTTCTAAAATTTACAAAAGGAAACAGACAATTATTCAATACATTTAACTAATTGGTACCTAATTTGGCTTGTTGTGTGATGATGTAAAAGTGATGGTGTGATACTCATGATGCAGGTGACGTTTCGCAGATGATTTAATGTAATTTCTCAAAAATTTGATCCTGACGCAAAAATAGTATATATCAAAATAAATAAAAATTTAAGTCATATTACTATTATATATTATTTTAATTACAGTTATGGCAAAATTAAACTCGTTACGCTCTGATTACGTCCATTATTTTAAATATTATTTTCTTTGTTTCAGACGCCGCATCCTGTAAAGGCTATAAATGTAAGTTGATCCTACCATTTTTGTTATAAAGTAAAAAATAATATCTTGACATAAACGGCAATTTGCGCATAACTCCGGTATAAGGAAGCCATCTCCTTAAATGGTCACCCTTCCTACATAGATTGTAGACGCTGATTTTAATTACAAAGTTCATACTAAATTACTTACAGAGAATAAAGCGTCAAAAACATTGGTATTTGGTAAAGAGGGACTAGCTATTCTGCGGCATAAATTTGGTCGTAGCACGTAATCGACGTAAATTGACTGTTAGACATTTTTTTTTATAGAACAAACCCGCAAACGGGTAGGACGCTCACCTGATGTTAAGTGATACCGCCACCCATGGACACTCTCAATGTCAGAGGGCTCGCGAGTGCGTCGCCGGCCTTTTAAGAATTGGTACGCTCTTTTCTTGAAGGACCATGAGTCGAATTGGTTCGGAAATACTTCAGTCGGCAGCTGGTTCCACAAAGTGGTGGTGCGCGGCAAAAACTGCCTAGAACGCGCAGTTGTGGAACGGCGGACGTCGAGGTGATACGGGTGGAATTTCGTATTCTGCCTCGACGATGATGAAACTCAGCTGCAGGTATTAATCCGAACAACTCCTCTGAACACTCTCCATGGTAAATGCGTTAGAAGATGCAGAGAGACCCCACATCTCTACGCAACGCCAAAGGAACAAGCCGCTCGGAGAGAGTTTGGTCTTGAACGATTCTAACCTACCATAGGTTCGAATCGTTCAAGACGATTGCGGATGTTTTTGTAGACACCATCGTCTATGAATCTGTTGTATCACTTTGCTCTATTGTCAATAGTTTCCGCAGGGTACGCCGTTTATAAATTAATTATTATTCGTCTTTTCAATCTTATTAAAGTATCGATTTTCATGCTGTATCCTTACTTTTTTAAATTATTCTATAGCTTTTGTTCACTTAGGTGATGACGTAAACGTAAAACAATTTTTCAAATTAATTTTGTGCTTTCTGAATCTTTCCCTTCTTATAAATATAATATTAGTGTTTAAACTTTAAAGGGTTCTACGGGAACAAAGTTTGATTTCCAGATTAAATTTTTTGAATTTTCAATTGTTTCCCAATGTTTGTAGTAATTTACGGCAGTTTAAGGCAGTGAAATACTGTGAAAGTGCATTTTTACCTCAATGTTTTATGCCCGTAATTAATGATAATGTAATCTTATAATAAGCTCACCAAATGGATCTTAATGAGCAAAATAACGAACGAAATTATTTTAAGCTTTATAATCAAATAAGGCAAGACGCCTGGGAGATTAAAAAAAGAGATAACATGTCTTCCAACAGTTAAAACCTTTACTTGGGCTAATATAACGAGAGATAGAAACACGACTAATAAACAATAAAATGTACGTAATCAAATTCACATCTATTGAAAAAACATATGTTTGCATATATTTAGAACCACAATTAAAACTCATTAAAGGGGATTAGGGCATCGAATTAAGTCGCTCGATTAATTAGTCATAGGTACTTCATAGGAAATGTTTAAAATGGAAAGGTCTATTTGGTATTCTTTCTAGTTCAGAATCCATTCAAAGGCTGATTGTAGTAACTATAGCGTATATGCTTCAACATTTACTTATCTTAAGCTTTTAAAATAGTTTGTATTGTTTTAACTTATTGAGATTGGCATATCGCAGACAAACATACATTACGCAAGTACAAAAACACTTGACCATGAAGTATCGTTATAATTAAGTGGCGCCGGCGCATGATTCAGTGAACAGCCGTTAAGCAGATTTATTGTGCGATATGAATCAATAATTAATATTGATTATTCAAAAAATCCAAATACCGGCGGTGAAACACAGGCATTTAGAATACTTTGATAACAATAATTGTTAAGCTCGATTGAACCTATAATGGAAAAAGATATAATTCAAGTAGAAAGTTGAAATGTCCTTACAAATAAGTTCTGAATCACGAAGCCCATCGCTGTGGGGGTCAAGTAGTGAAAACTGTCCTACTACCTATATCAGTGTTTTCCAACGTGGGGCACACGCCCCACAGGGGGATAATTCGAAAGCAGACTTTGGCTTATATAACAATTATCTAGTGATTAGTTACCTATTTTAGTTTCTTTAGTGAACATTTTAAATATTAAACTAAAACAAATTATATATAAATGTTATGTAATGGCGCTAAAAGTATTTTAGAAATGCTAAAGATGGCACAAATGCTTGAGACACCGCTCTAGACAATCTAAAAAAAAGTGCGTGCGTACAAATATACATGTCAGAAGTGAAACTTCTTTGAAAATTGATTATTCCTAAGGTAAAAGCTCCAATAGATGATCATGTGTCAGTATATGATCACTCCTTGTATTTGTATATCTATATTCGTATACGTGCTACTGATAATATAAATAAATGAAAAACTGCGTTTACTGCAGAAGACACGACAGAATTGCCATTTAAAGTTTAATTATGTAACTACTAAACGAAAACAGCAACCAATAGCGTGTATATTTCCTCGATCTCCCTTTCTCGCTCTCTCTTAATCGGTCTCAATCACTCTCGCCCTTTTCTTCGACAAAAACGCTGCACATCTTCGTGACGTTTCATCAGTAAACATTTTACCCTCATGCGCCTAAATAAGTATCACTTCAAAAACCTTTTCAGTTGCTGACAATTAGCCAATGTAATTAGTTAATGTTTAAATTAGATAACATTTTTGAGTCATCTTCGGTAATTTGTCTTACAAATTGCCTTTTGTTACAGTTTTCGCTTCAACAAGGCATTTCCTTAGTGTAATGCCCGATATATTAATGTTATCCGATATGTCTGTCTGTGCATTAAGTATTGTGGGCTGGTAATGTTTATATAATCACTGAAAATCGTACTTACTAACACCATGCTTCGATATATGGTAGAAAAATACGCTACAGTTACTCAGATTCAATCCGAAAAAAGTCAAGAGTTAGCGGGAAGTCTGCCGTAAAAAAAAATAATTATACATCTCTTACACAATATATTTAGCGTAACGTCTTGACTGAGGTATGAGGCAGCTTAGCACACGATTATCGTAGGTGCTAGAATGAATAGTTCTCTTCGTATTAGAAGTCTCTGCTTCGTTTATTAATATAAAATAAATAAAAAATATATGTAATTGCGGATTGACCGTGCCTTATTAGATAGATGTGCGGCAATTATTTGTATGAAATCATAGTTTATGTCATTTGAAGCAAAACAAATGTGGAACCCAAGAAGCTATACCCTGTTTTGTTCTTGTCCCAATTATGCTTTGACGATCTTAAAAAGTGCTTAGGAGAATAGTTAAAGCTTCTATACAACATACTAGGTTCGTAACGACTACTTTAATCAGGACCATAATGACATCGCCAGTACAATTGCAAAGAACGTGGAACTTCGTACGTGGATCTCACCATCGAAGGCTCCACCATCAGATGAATAATTTCAGTGCGAAGTAAATTTTAGTGCGAATATTGAAGTGGAAAGATCATTTGAATTAGTGTTCATGTACTTAAGTAAACAGTAGTAAAAAATAGCACAAAATCTCTTAGACGGTAGACACTATTTACATACGAAGTTAAATAAGATTAAATAACTTACCAGTCTTATGTCCATTATTGATATTTTCATAAAATTATCTCCACAATTAGGAACATCAAGCTTGGCGCAGGTAATTTATAGGGTGTAATGCTTTTCATTAAAGAATACCCTTTTTTACCGGATTGAAGTTATGTATTATTGTAAACTTATAATTACTTAACTTAAGAACTTGTGATACTTTTTTTTACATTCAACACCTTTGTCTTCAGTCACCGTGACCACGCACGCTGTAAAGCACGCGAAACGTCGGATAAATTTAAAATTATGTTTAAATAATTTTAAGTTTACTATTAAGTAATAATACATAGCTTCAATTCTGTAAAAAAGTGTTTTCTTCAAATGTGTAAAGCTATGTTAATAAAAGACAATACTAAATGCTTTTCATTATAAAAGGCCTACCTAGAACGAATATAAGCGTCTAACATTCTACAAAACAGCTGCTAAACAAACCAGTTAATATTCCAGCCAGGTCTACTAATGGGATGCAGGAATGCTGATTCTCAGTATTAGCTTAGGCCATATATGGTTTTTATCGAATTGATTTAATGATCTGGTTTTGTTTTCCTTGTCATTTGCGTTTGTCAAGATAAAATAAAAATATTAGATAAATTAAGACATAAATGCGTTTTAAATTTATGCAACGTAATTGGAACTCATTGGAATATATTACTGTTATTATTATAGCGTCATAACTTTATTTTATACGCCAATGGTACGATGTGTTTTGATTGTTTCCGATTTTCATGACTTTTTGTAAGAAAAAATAATTGGGCTCGATATTTTAACTGAAGTGAAAATAATCATTTAAAGACAAGAGAAACAAGAGTCTTCACTGCAAAATAAATTAAAAAGATCGGAGTAGATAGAACCGGGTTACCCAGAGATGGCACAGTGTATCACAATGAGTGTAAAAAATGCTACCAAATGGTATTTACCCACCACTCTCTGCCACAATAATGTTACATAAAAAATATCCAATATTTGAATACTATAATAATATACATATACATAAGTTTATGTTATTATTGTATTTATTCCAAATTCTTGTATTTGTCTCTCATCTTTGCTACTATTTTTCAATCTTTTTCCGCTATCTCTTTTATTTATTGTTCCAATAATTTCCGGTGGGCGTCTCTCTTTTTTGTTCTACTCCATTCCAAATAAGAGTCTTGTTGACCCAACTTTTATGAATATTATACATAGTAATTTTTCAAAAAAATAACAGAGTCATGTTTCTTTAATCGTAATAGAATGTTTTCTTTAATTACAAATGCCTAACTATGTACTCTAGGAAAACTTTGATTCTTCTAAAAGTGTTTCTCCTAGTATCGGTTTTATACGAAATTCAGCTTTATATACATGTACATATGCGGATCCGTACTATTCAATTCATTTTAAAACATAACAATAGGTACTCAAAACTGACCCTAATGTCTTCAAGTTTCCGATCAATCAAGTGTTCAAAGACCAAGGTTGTGAGTGGGAGGTCCCGTGAAGCCTGAGGACTTATTCACGCAGTACCAACAAAATTGTGATACCTCATATAACCAAATGAAACTATTATGATTACTCGAGTACTACATTTCTACTTCTTAATATAAACACGTATTTATTATTTTATTATTATTTTTTATGTACTAGAAGGTAAACAGGCTGGAGACTCGCGCGTTGCTGGGGCTTCACAAATTTAGGTTTACTACTAGGTACTTAGGTTTTTATTCCGGACAAGCGAAAAAAACAAGTAAACTAAACAAGGAAGCAAACAATTTGTATCCATGGGGTAGCATAGCAAATTGTTCCATATATCGGAGAGTACTCGTAGCTACTTAAAAGGTAGGCTAATTAAAAAGACGGCCGCGGCGGGGGCAGCTAGTAAAATATATAAATTTTGGGTTAAATTAATCATTGAGATAGATTTCATAACAATGAAATCACAAATTATTTTTTTTATTAATTATTATTATTATAAAACAAAAGACACAAAAAAGTTGTTATTTTTCTCTTCTATCTTACATGAATAATACTGCGTGGTAATAAAATGGTCTATCAAAGGCCACAATGGTAGCCATAAAGATCACGAGTCTAATGTATATGCTATATTCACATTGTCATACTGAGTCAATTAATTTTTTTGTTCAGTATTGTCATGCCATGTCATGAGTATGTAAAATGTAGGCACTAATTTTTTTAACGGTCATTTGATTTTATGGAAGACCGCCGCCCATGGACACATACCCGCTTTAAAGTGCGTAGTTTGCACTTTATGAAGGTAGTACCTGGATGCCCGAGCTTTGCTCGGTATTTATTTCTTTTCATAAATTGTGTTTTTTGGAAATTAAATTTCAGTACGAATTACATAGAAATAAAATGATGAAATATGAATATAATTATCGAATAAAGATAATTATATTCATATTTAAGTTTATATTTGACTGACATCTTAAAACGAGCAATTCTATGTCTAAGTTAAAAAAAACACAAATAAAATTACATTTTCTAGAAATGATACCTAGATGATAGATCGATTTATGGCCCCCGAAACCCCCCTTATACTAAATTTCATGAAAATCGTTGGCGATTCCGAGATTCCAATTATATATATATACAAGAATTGCTCGTTTAAATATATAAGATATACAGGGTATAACAAAAATAATTAGAAGAGGGGTTTTGGTGAATACTATTTAAATTATTTTATATGTCAAAGTGTAAGTCAAAGAGAAACAAGTATACAGGACTGTAGAGCGATTTGGAAAGAAATATAAGAAGATGGATCTGGGCGGTGGCAAAAAGAACAATTAGTCCTATTGTGAAAGAAATTTTATTAAAAAATTCAGCCCTAGTCATATGACAGTTATGCAATTTAACGACACCCCGTTCAATTGTTTCAATGTACGTATGTGTTAAGGAAATAATAATTTTATTTGGCACTTCTATATTCCAAAGTATAATAGCCATAACATATTTAATCTTTGCTAAAACTATATGGCTTCGAACGATTAAAACAAATCAACATTATTTAAATGTTAACGATAAATTCACGCACTGGTAATACCCTAATCTTCATCATTTTCAATAGTATAATATTGTCAGATATATTTATTGTCAGCTTAAGTTTTTTATCACACAGTATCTTAAGCGATGTAGTAATTACATAAGAAAAAGCAAGCGTTAAAAATCTCACCTTCCGCCAATACATATTTTTGCCCGGCGGCCTCAGAGCAAGGTTTGCCCGTTTTGGTCAGGTCACCGGGACAAGTTCTGCCCTTTTACGAGCACTTTGAATTCTATCGGCAAGGTGAGGAAACGGGTAGGAAGTCGGCTTTCCTGGTTGTGTTTGTCGGCACAAGTATTTACATTCTTTATAATTATATAGTTATGAGATGAGATATCTCTCCGCGCTTAACTGGTGCTGGTGCAATTTCTTTGAACGTATCAAAGCTTTCTTATTTTAAAAATAAACGAGTAATATTATTTTTGCTAAATAAAAGTCTTTTAAAAGACTATTAATGCCAAATAAAAGACCATTTAAATCTATGATGGATAATGATTTAACACAATTTGCATTATACTTGCAACAAGCTTGCCTTGCCTATTTATCTATAATACGATTTTTTTATGCAATGGGACATAGCATAACATTAGGAACTCACCTAATGTTATGCTAATGTGAGTTTGTGAGGCGGCGCTTCCACATGATACCGTCAACTCGCATTGCCGGAAGGCTTACAAGTGCGTTTTTTAAGACTTGGTACGCTCTTGTATTAAGATTTTAATAATTAAAATATTATGACTGTATTACTTCAAATTGTTTACGTATATTATGTATATCGGAGCGTTCTATTTTTGCCAAATAAGTCTTAGTTTAAAAAGTAAATTTTAACATATTTTTTTAACTTCTGTTTCAAAATTAGAAATCTTGTTCATGTAGCCTCTTTATATACCATGATCATGGTACCTACAGAGTACCATGACTAATGTTATGATTCTTACCCATCTATAAAACGTCAGCGTGTGGTTGTACTTACCCAAAGGGTCACATCCGGCCAATAGGAACGCATCGCGCGTCTTACTTACAAGTACGAACTTCCGGTCTTATGTAGGGTTCGCGATCTGATAGATAAAAAGTATTATATAGGTTAAGTATGATTAATTTTCAAAAAGGCAAAATGGAATACAAACATATTGTTTAGGTATATTTCTGCGGTCGCTTCGATAATTATTTTTAGGCTTTCGGTACCTACTAATTAAACTAAATGACAAATTTGTCTTGAAAACAAATTTGTCACTGATAATCGATCTAAGGACTATGAAGAATTGAAAATCTGTGAAGTACATATTCAACACGGTTTGCTTTGTACCTGCGACACGCTTGCCTCGCCTATTTATTTATTAAGATTTATGTTCATACTATTCTGTATGTCGTACCTTTTATCGATAGACAACCCTAGCTTTCAGTACGTGTGTTGAACAATGCGTCTCTGTCCCAGGACCGTTACACCCCGGCCCAATTGACTACATACTTTATAATCAGCTTCGTAATGAATCATTCGATACCCATTCCTAAGCCATATTTCTAACAATGAATTTTACCACCATCTAAGGACGATAAAGGGGTAATCAATTAAACGCTTTTTATAGGTATTTAAAATAATTTTTAACTTAAACATATATTGAATTAACTTTTAGCTTACCTGCACTGAAATAACGCCTCAAAATTAATAAATTTTTGGTAGTACCACGGAACTACATAAACATCTCTATAACAAAAAAAAATTTTTTACCCACGCAAATATTTTTAAATGTTTGTTACCAATGAGATTGCATTAATTAACAATATGGGCGTCATCTCTATGACAAACAATTTTCTGCTGACAGCTTTAGCGCATGCGCATTTTCCCGATTTTTGGCGGCATTTACGTTGTTGCAATGAATTTCGTGTGACCTTTAAAAAAACTATCTTATGAGAAATATATTTCATGGTATTTAATATGTAATGGTAGGTCTTAAATATAATATACGAGGAATTTACGGTAAAAAAGACAAAAAGCGCATTACATATTAACTAGTATTGCAATTTAAACTCATGAAGGTTACATATAATATTAGTTAGTAATAAAACTGCATATAAATAAAATTAATAGGCGCTCTGGCCTAGACTGGTATTTGACAAAAGTTTTCCTTCGTATATTCTTTACAAGTGCCGAACATTCAAAGCGCAAATATCACATTAGTAAAATAAATCAAATACAGTTCGATCACGTCAGAACCGGTCAGTTGCATAACCAAGGTCTGTGTCAGCTGTGAGCCAGTTTTTTATCAACATGTGAGCATTAGCTTACAAGGACAACCTTCAAAGAATATTGTCATATCGATATGTGCATCTATGTATTGTTAATCGCAATCTTTGTTTACAACGATTTTCTTTGTTAGACTTTCGAGTGTGTTTTAAAGACTGTCATTTTGTTGAACTTTTAAAACTGCCAGCCTACATCTAGGTAATTCTGCTAAGCACTAACTAATATTAAAATATTTTAAAATTAGTTAGTGCTTGTAATTGGGATTGACAAATATAAACCGGTGACGACTGCGTAAAACATTTGTATGAATAATCTAACAGCGCCCCTGTTTTATACAAATAGGTTTGCAGTTATATTTATTGATGGATTCTCTTTATTAATATATATTTAGTGTTGAATTTAGTTACATTAAATCCAAAAGAAAATAAATTTACAGCAAACAACTTGCGAATCTGCAACTCGTATAATTTTATCGTTCTTACCCGCGGGCAGAAATTCTAAAATTGAAATTCAAAAAGTTTTCATTAGCAATGTTTCTAACTGGCCAGTTCTAAATTTTTCAGTTTTACCTACGTATTGTTGACTTGTAAATTGTCATTGTCTATGAAAAAAACTTACAATTTCATTTGAGACATTACCACATACATTACCTTATAAAATTTATATGAACAGTCGATGCAGCTGGCGGAGTGTCGCTAGTTTGCAAATTGCATCCAAATGATTCCAAGAATCACCGATCAGCATCCACCGTTCCACTGAGCGGTTGACAATTGATACTCACTTAACATTAAGATATTTATAATCAGACAATTCACAGAAGTGTGTCTCGGTACTTGACTCATGTTACGATTTGGTAACGAGAAATTTGTATGGCATTTGAACGATTTGTTTTGTTACGTGATAGCAATCTATCAGATTTATAATTATTATTATAAGTAGTTCTTACATATTGTTGAATATTCAAATTATTATGTATTTAGACAAAACGTATGTTCAATAAAAATATACGCAACTTTTAAAATTTATATTTATTACATAAAAGGCGCCAAACAATAGTTATTATAAACTTACAAACCTTAAATTACTAACAAATTTAATTACTAATTAAAAATACAAAACATTTTACATTCTGCCTTCCAAACTTGCCTCAAATATATTTAATTCTGGTGCAGAATTGAAGAAACCACTAAGTAGAAAAATTAGATGCGGAATTTTTGACTGCTGATGGAGGTTTGTTCGTAAAATCAACTCAGAGTACGCCTGTGGAATCTGAAATATTTTTCAGGCGCATACTATCTAAGCTACGCTGAAAAATGGCCTATGAAGTCTGTTATACTTCACAGAACATTTAGTGCAACGTAGTTGGCTGATTTCATATGTTAATCGATGTAAGAAAAAAAACATTGAATAATATCACTTCTACACAGAATTTTTCGGCAATTTTTAAAATTATATGTTTGCGGCACAAGGTTGTTTACAATTTAATACGAAAACAATAAAATTGTTTTACTATAAATGTATCTATAATTTTATTTATTATTTTAAATCTTATACATAATATTAAATCCCATTGTTAATATTTATATAAGTAATGATCAGTCCGTTTTTGTTCAAATTCATGAACAATAATAGCAATCATTGTGGTGAAGTAATCGTGTAAGAAAGTGTCGAGATGTGGTATTAAATAATGACTGGGTTTAACTTATATTACTTTATTATAAACACATAGCTTAAAAAGGATTGGGGTTTGGTTCCCGCAGAAACACTACTTCTTTCAAGATTGAGCCATGTAAACTTCATGTTTACATCCTGTATGTTCATATAAAATAGAGGCTGGTCCCTGGCCCGAATAAAAAAAATTAAATATGTATCAGTCATTAATTTTTAATTTATATTGGTACCTCCATACACTTATGAAAGTAATTTAAAAAAAAAATCAAATTTCAAGTTAAAACCTTGCGGGTGAGAACTGGCAGAAAATTGTCCGTCATTCTTTGCAATCGCCAAGTTTATTAATCACAAGAAAATTTTAAAGTACTGCAACAATTACTGCATGCTTGAATACATATTGAACCAAAATGTTATAACAAACGCTTAGCAGGCAAACAAATAAAAGTGTTTTGTCCTTGTCATCTTTAAGATTAATAAACAAGACAACAATCTATAAATATAACGCTCGTTTTAGTCTAACAATAATGATATGTTACAGAGTCACAATGGAGAGTCGCGTAGGCCTGGATTATATCGTGGAGCACGCTGAGTACGCCAGCAAACTTGCTGCAGCGCTTACGTCTCCAACTTCCGCAGTTAAGAAACAAGTAGGTTCTATGGATTCTATCTAGTCATTAATATTCCATTGCGGTACACAAAATAGCCATATAAGACGTTGCGGGTTCGAGTAACGGTGCAATAATTGTTCTTAGATTCGAGCCACTAAAAATATAAAGCAAACATGATCAACTAAATAATTTCGCACCAAGTCAAAGGTTAAACTACCATAGGAAGATTTTTTCAATATTAATTTAAGTTTTTGATACTGTTTTATCTATCTAAAAACTGAAACACCAGTGGTGGAAGTCAATTTCATTTGTTTTAAGGATAGATCGATCGATATTTTTAAAATCGAATGTTCTTATAAAAATAAGGGTTCTTATATTATATATAATTGAGTATTTTTGTATAGCACAACGATATTTTCTAACCATAAATAAAAATCGATGTATTTGATTAGGTAACTAATTAAACAATGAATCCTAACATGAACGAATACCGATAAAATATGTAGGTATGTATTCACCGTTCTATTACATTGCAGGTGTTTGAGCTACTATCAGCTCTTTGCGTGTACAATGCTGATGGGTACGCCAGAGCTGTTGACACGTTGGATCGATATAAGGTACTGTATTCATACAAACTACATAGTGTCATATTTTCAATAAATTTACTTTACTGTTTTGTGTAAATAAAACACTTCTGCAACCATCAAATTGTCCTTACTAAACCTCTGATTAAACACCTGAATAAAAATTTGTATACAAAACTTCGCCAAAGGTCGTCATAAGTATTTCAATACAGCAAGGTACTGTGAAGGTAGCACTATATTATTGCGTGTTTATTGTATATTAAAAATCTTATGTAAGCCTTTTTAATGAACGATTATAGATTGCAACAAGCTACTTAACAAGTTTACGTTAAAACACTTTTAGATAATTGTCTTATATATTCTAAATAATTTTCCAGGTTTTAAAAGGCGACAGATATCGACTGAGCATAGTCGTAGATGAACTTCGAAATGCTGCCACCATAGACTACAAAACAGCATTGCTTGCGTTCATCAACTGTCTCATCATTTCCGCACCAAGGCTGCCTGATAGGATTCGAGTCAGAAACGAATTTATAGGTACGAAATCGGATTATACAATTAGATTATTAAATTATCTGTTTTATGTCCAAACTGACAGTTATTGGTTCTGTGCTGCGTCACAGTGAACATTCACAACAGATTTTTTAAAGGCAGTTTTTGCCGCGCACTACCTCTCTGTGGAACCCAGAACCTGCCCACTGAAGTATTTTCAAACCAATTTGACTTGAAAACGTCAATAACTTTTTCAGTTTAGAAAGATCAAGAGGTATTATTATTAGCCGCTGCACCCTTAATGTTCGATTAGGCATGAACGCGCTCACGAAGTTCATGCCTAATTGTACGGGTAATGTTTAAAGCCAAAAGGTCATACCCAAGAAAAGGGTTTCATTATAATTATTAATGAAACAGAAATGCCTGTGAAACTCATAATCCGTACTTTACTCATTTGTTTCTGAGTTCGGATAATTAGAATTTGTACATGTATAACTTTTTAATGACGTAAAAATTAAACTGATTTACACAAATTGTCATTGCAAAATTAAAAAAATTATTCAGTTACAATGCGCAATGTATAAAATACTTTAAAGATATGAATTCTGCTGTACAGGGTTGGCAAGCGGCCTTTGAGTTGATCCTCATAATTTCATTACTAGCTCGCTGTTTAAGGTCAATATTCATATATTTTTATAATCTGTAATATGCCTTAATACTGAATGTTTTAAAAGTAAGAAATATTCTTTAAATTATTATTCATTATTAATTTATTTTCTGTTTATTAATTTAATTATTTTCATTAATGCTAAAAAGGAAATTTAATTGTTGTATAAAGATAAAATGTACTGTCGCATTGTAATATTTTAAAATATGTCAATATGTCTAATAGTCAATTGTGTTTATTCATTAGCATGGATTTCATTACGTACTACCACATCATCAAATTTTCTTTGATTTTCTTTTGTTTTTCCAAAACTGATTATAGTCTGTCCTAATCACGGCTTAATGGTAATGAAAGTCTAAAACTCTAAACAGAGCCACAAGGGCCCAAACTTTTTATATCTATTTTATTTTTCGATTTATTAATATTTAATTAATATTATTATTATGTAGGTTAAGCCAATTGTAAATACTGTATATTTATGTGTTGGAATTTAAAACAATTAATTTAATAATTTTATTATACTATCCTATACAGGTCTGGGCTTACTACCAACATTGAGTAACGTAAGGTAAGCAAAAAGTAGCCTATTACAATAATTGGTAGTCGGAACCACTATTTACGAGTCCGCCCACAATCTTAAAACTCCAGTTGTTATTTCCATTAATGTGGTCAAACAACTTGTCAACAGTATTCACATTTTAATTAAAACACTACAAATCGCTTAAAAACCTAATTTGTAACTAACCAGTTTGTCACCAACCGTTTTGTAATCAAAAAGGTTATATGGTTTTTTAATCAGATGTTTTAAATTAGGAATAAGTTTCTGTGGATTTTGAATCTATGGTTGTCGCGATTTCAGTGATGGTACAAATATACTTCTAGATAACATATAAAGGAATTGCTGTTCGTTTGTCTAAATATAACTTGAGGATGGCCGCAGCGATTTGGCTTATGAAATTTAAATTTGTGGAAGTTAATGTGGATTAAACATAATTACGGAACGCACTTTAGGTTTATATCAAGAGATTTGAGAGATATATTTTTTACGTATGTTAATTAATTTACCGTTTCATTACGCTAGGGCATTACCACACAATACATATATGTATATTATATTAGATAGAGACAATTTATTATGAAAGATACACTAGAAAGTATAGGTATTAGGGCGGGGCAAATAAAATCACTAGATTATTATATCATAGATAAACATTCGAGTAACGAACGTCTCCATATTAGTATTATAATAATATCGTTATTTCACATAAAAAAGAACAAAGACTAGAATTATTCATGGCACGTCAGTGAGTTAGAAAACGACCAAAAAGGCAATGCGTAGGCGCCTGCGCACCGAGAATGGACAGACTCGATTATGATTAATACGTAAACAACGTCCGTTTTCATTTTATACTAATCGTTATTCTGCGGTCATAAACCCGGGACAGTTTAGTTATAACTAAATATAATCGTTGTGTTTCGATATTTTATAAGTAGACTTATCTACATACTACATATACCAGATTTCAATTTTAAAAAATAACCGGATTTTTAGGTTAATAAAATAAAATCTATAGATTACAAAACTGAACAAAATGTTTGATCGATCTACTTAATTGAAAGTTCCATCAGTGTGGGCCATAGTTTGTATATTATAAAAAGTTATCCTGCATAAATTTATTTATTAGAATAAAATTTTTATATATCGTTTTGATTACATCATTATAAACCTTTGCATGCACCTTTATAAACCTTTCGGTAAAGACCCAAACTAGTTTTTATAAAAATATTTGAATCACTTAACGTGAAATACATATTCTTACAGACATGACGCAGCAAGTAACCCGGAACTGGGAGTTCAGTTGGACGTGTTTGAGGAGCAACGGGAGAGTGATGAGGCTCAGGGCCCTGGAGGCATCAACCTCAACTCCCATCTCGATGTCTTCTATGCTATACTCAAACAAGTAAGGCCCTTAGATATCACGACAAAGCTTGAATAAAAGTTTTGTTGTTGTAAGATGTATGTTGAGTCTCTTCTTAACTCTTTCTCTTCTCTATTTCTTATTCTTTTTTCTTTCTCTCTTTTCTCTTTCTTTTATCACTAGGACGAGGTTCTAAAAACTAGAGTAAATTTGTACTTCAATTATTTATGTAGTAACATTTTTAGAAATAGGATGATTTATTATTTATGATATATTTTAAAGAAAAGATGTGAGGGTCTGAAGCTCTTCCTTGGCAATTCACAATATCGCCTGTTAGGACCTGCTATGGCCGTCAAACAAGAACGATTGAACATAACTTCGTACTTTTTGCTTACACCAGTATAGGAATAAGAGTAATTATTAATTTCAGGTTTCCGATACGCCACAAGAGATTCCGTTCCTTAGCATACTTCAACATCTTCTTCGGATAGATCCCAAAGAGCCCGTGAGTGACATTGTATGGGACACGGCAGAGACTTTGGTGCATCGAGCTACGCTGTTGGAGAGCAGGGAAGATGCCGCTAAGTTGCTGAGAGCTCCAAGTGTCCAGGTAAGGATTACCTAGAAATTTTGTTGAAATGGTACTAGAATGATAATTGTGTTGAGCACTGGAAGTTTTGTATAGAAAATTATTTGCGAAGGATTTGAAGTGAACTGCGAACTTTCTCAATACTTTTTTGGCCACTATTTCATAAAATAGAGTGCAAACGGGTTATCTCATGTTAAGTGATACCGCTGCCCATGGACAATCCATGTCAGAGGAGCTGCGAGTGCGTTGCCGGCCTTTAAAAAAAATGGTGTGCTATACTTAAAACCTTAAGGAAATTGGAGCCGCACACTACCACTTTGTCGAACAAGCTGCTCACTATAGTATTTCAAAACCAATTCGATCTTTTCTTGGACGCAGGAAAAGATCGTATATATCGCCGTCTGGCTTAGAGAGAGAGAGATAAAAGAATAGAGAAGGTATCACTTAACATCAGGTGAGCGTCCTGCCCATTTGCTTCTTTTCTACAAAAAAAATTATTATAACTGTATGTAGAAGTTAGAACTATACAAAGGCACCTAAAATCGACCCTAGAGTACTTATACTGAAATATAATATAAGAATAATTTTCAGGCTAAAGTAGGATGTATGTGCCAGCATCGTGATGCAGGGTCAGCTCGCAAGCACAGTCTGCAAAGGGCCTTGTCTCCGCCACCACCTCCTCCACCAGCTCCAGTTCCTCCACCTGGTAAGGAAGTGTAAATTAAATTCCTTAAAAATCGTCTACATGAGTTTTTCTAAGATTTTCGATGTAGCTTTTATATATGTTTTATATATTTTAATTACTATTGAGATATATGCCTAGTGTAAATTTGATTTGTTCGTAACTTCATATGCTATTGACTTTTATTAAAATTATTTAACTCAATCGATCAGCAAACGTAATCTTTAATAATGTAACGGTTAATAGTCTTCTATTGACACTGAAAATGATAAATATACTATTTAAGTGTTAGTTCTAACTAAACGTATTCTTTCTGTAATCATTCATGACAACACAATAATTCAAAATGGTTCCTATCGTGTTATCTATACATTATACAATATTTCAGCGGCCCCCTTACCACCAGCTCCTCCAGCGCCACCGCCTGCGCCCCCACGTGGGCCACTACCCCCGCCGCCACCTCCGCTGTCAGGCCCCGCGCCCCCACCATTGGGTCCGCCTCCTCCACCACCCGTTAACATTAAACTGCCGCAGCAGGAAACGCCCCTGCCGAAGACCAAGATGAAGACTATCAATTGGAACAAGATACCCAATAATAAAGTAAGTGCTTGTCTTATACTATTTTAAATCTAAGATTGAACGAGCTAATCGGAGCAGAGCATCAATAAGAAAAAAACCAAAGAACGGGAATGTTTACCAAGGCCAAGTCCGTAGGTTTATCTTTTCAGGTTGAATTTACATTATTATGAAATTATTTTTATTAACGCTATATTAAGACTTATCCAAATTAATACCTTATTCATGACAATAATTTGAAGTATCCCCTAGACATCATTTGAATTGAATTATCTTAGGATATATAATAATTATGAAAAAACAGTGGAGCTACAACATTTTAAAGTCCGGGCTTTACATTTCTGTATCGGTTTCATGTTCATTTGTCAATCTGATAGGCAAGTAGGTGATCAGGATCCTGTGCCTGACATACGCCGTCAATTTTTTGGTCTAAGGCAAGCCGGTTTCCCCACGCTTTTTTCCTTCACCGGTGCGTATGAAAGGTGCATAAAATAAAAAAAAATAAAATACGTTTATTATGGAACATAGGATCATAAGAGTATCACTTATTCCACGTCATTAAATTCGAGCCTGTTGGCATCCCTACTCATCGGCAAAGAAGACAGAAGGTGTTGGCCGAGAGAAAAAGCCGGCGTAAAAAACTCTCGGTACTCTTTTAAAAAAAAGCAAATCATCAAACAATTCTACAATATTTAAAACAAATATAGCATATTAATTAGAAGTAGCCTGCCCAGCACTAGTCCCAGGCCCTTTTATCAACTAGATAATCACTAACTTTATAGTAAGCCTTTTTCACTGCTTTTCTTTAACACATTTCTTAAATTTAATAAGAAATGTGTTAAAGATATCATATCATAGGGATTTACGACTTACGACCTACTTATGACCTTAGGGATGAGAGTCGCACGCTGAAGCCACTAGGACAACACTGATTATATTAATATTAAAGCAGATTAAAAATAACCCTGAACAAAGTAATGGTCCAACACACGAGCGTACCAGACCCATGGGTCTTATACGCGGGTAACATCCCGGGCGACAGCTAGTTTTATATAATTTAATGAAGTTTTAAGCTTGATATATTATAAAGAATCTGTCGTTAGGTAATTGGCCAAAACAATATCTGGTCTCTGGTCGCATCGAGTCATCAACATTCACCTAAAGCGGAGCTCGACTGGAGTGAAATTGAGGGTCTCTTTTGCCAACAAGTAAGTTAAAATTTCCTATATTCTGAATCCCCAATTTTAGTTTCAATTTTACCATATAATTCTGCTGCCTTGACAAGTTTTATATTATCATCTCAACCAAAAACAATTCCGTTATGGAAATGAAACCGCGTTCTACGTTGTACACTCCACCACCATACCTGGGCCTTCTTTTTCGAAGGGTTTTTTTTTGTTTTAATTCATAACAAATTGTTCAAAACGGTCGACCGATTTTTATAATTTTTAATTGTTTGATAAGAGATCGTAAAGTATATATCATGAAACACTTATCGTGGGGAAATCTGTGAGGCGCAGTGGTAATTATTTTAATTACTAGAAAATCCTATATTTTAGATACAGCCACCAGGTTCAGCAGGCTCGTCACCACGGTTGGGAAGAAGCCCGATTTGCGACAGTTCTGGTGAGAGAAAACAGAGGAAAGAGCCCTCTGAGATCACACTCCTCGATGGGAAAAGGAGTTTGAACGTCAATATCTTCCTAAAGCAATTCCGAAGGTAAAAAAATAATAATGCAGACATTTCTTATTCTTCATCATATTAAGTTACATTTTTTTTATTGATAAAAACTAGATCAATCGAATTGATCCCTCGTAAATTTTGTTTATAATTATATTATAGATTTAAAATGTTGCAATTAGAATTAAACGCGACTAATATTCTCTGGCTTCAACGTCCCTTACTTAAGCATTAAACGCTTCTCATATACAATTTTATCATAATAATTCACCAACACAAATGTTTAAGACAGTAAATAATAATACGGAACTTACCACTAATACTCTGAATTCGAAGCTTTCTTTACTAAACAGGCAAAAAACAGTAGCCTTTAAGATTTGGGTCTCAGATTACTGTAACTGTTTCGTGATCATTTGTCAATCGAGGTGTAGCAAGTAGGTGATCAGACTACTCTGCTTGACACACTCCATCGTCATTTTGTGTCTAAGGGATTTCTGTTACCCCTCGATTCCCCTCTCGTTTCCCTTTACTACAGCAACTACACTACTTCACACCTATACATGTGGGATTCGACCTTAGAAGCAATTACGACTGGTATTCAAGATACCAGAAACCCTTCTTTATTTCATACATTTATTTTCAGTTCGAACGAAGATATAATCCAACTAATACGAGAAGGTGCCCACGATGATATCGGTACTGAGAAGTTACGTGGTCTGCTAAAGATCCTGCCTGAAATAGACGAATGTGAAATGCTGAAGGCTTACACGGGTGATTCTACCAAGCTTGGCAATGCTGAGAAATTCCTGTTACAGCTCATACAGTTGCCCAAGTTAGTATTTACATCGAAGTTATTATAGGAAATCTCAATAATAACAGATATGGAAAATCATAGACTATATAGAGAAAATTACCCGCCGTGTGTCTGTCATTTTTCTGTTTTTTTTTTTGCGCAATCCAGTAAATACAGACCCCCAACGATTACGATCTTCAAATGTATATAATGAATGAAACTCAAAAAAAAATGTATTTTAAGAAACAAGATTTGAGTTTGTTATTTCACTTGAAAATCACTATCTTATTTCTTACGGACAATGAAAAATGCAGTAACGAAAAAAAAGACTAACAAACAAAATTAACGTTAACACAAAATAATGAAGGATCTAAAGAATCTAAGAAAAATCTAATTTAAGAAATATAATTATTCCTTTACATATATTTAATATTGTCTTATTTCAGTTATAAACTCCGTATTGAGTGTATGCTGCTGAAAGAAGAATGGGCCTCCACTGCTGGCTACTTGGAGAGTGCTATTAATGCAATCCTAGTAGCTGGAGATGATCTTATGTCTTCTAGAGCTATTCAGGTAAAGATTTTAAACAAATTCTACTAAAAAAATTTACTCGCCGTAAAATAAATAAAAAAAAGCATACCTACGTAATTAAAATACAATGAAATGAGATTTAAATATTACGTTTCCGTTCTATTTGCGACATCAGTTACTGAAAGAACTAAATCGAAATGTCATAAGAGCTATCGCCAGCCAGTACTAGTAAATAGGTTTCAACAAATTATGGTGTTAATCAAAGAATGGTTTTAAATATGTAGTAGGTTTGAATGACACTTACAATGACAATACAATTTTTCATATTATTATTATTATTTTAGGAAGTGCTATACATCGCCCTAATAGCTGGTAACTTCTTAAACGCGGGTGGTTACGCTGGCGGTGCAGCGGGTGTGAAGTTATCTTCGCTTCAAAAGCTGTCTGATATTCGCGCGAATAAGCCAGGAATGAATCTCATGCACTATGTTGCTATGGTAAGCTGTCTTTTTTATATTATCTGCGTATGCGCGTTGAAAAGTTTCTGGTACTAGTACAAGTAAAGGTACATTGATGTGGTTAATTTCTCTAACTGTATAAACAACTTATTCAAGAAAAAATACGGAATATATTGACAAATAAGTAAATAGTCTATTAACTTAGTATGGCTATGTGACATCTTGTTAAAGCTTAAAAATTCTTAAATCATTAATATATGTATCAACAATATTTGCGATATATGACATACATTTACGGCCAAACCCAATAACCTATCTCAATCCATTCTTGACCATATGAGATAGAAATCTTAATCCAAATATTGATAATAGTGTGCCGATAACCAATCGATGGATTGTAATAGCCATCTGTCGATACAAGCTATCCATGGTAGATCGGATCGGTATATGTGGATATACCTTTGTGAAAATGACAGTTGAACTGTGCCAATATCCTATCTTAAAATTTTTACTTACATCAGTTTTTAAAATAATTAAAAAGCTATCTGCTAAAAAGTTATGTTTTAAAAAAATATTTTAATATTATCTGTACGGTTTTATTTACTTTATTTGGTTTACATTGATTATCAAAGTGAGTGTACAGAGCGAAGAGACTGTATTCTATCCGTCGCCAAAAATGGATTGTCTGCGTAGGTTTGGTTATTGGGATGCAGATAGGAAATCGATCGACGGTCACGGTCTGATCTCATATTGTGGATTAGTTATTGGGTTCGGGCGTTAGTTGCATATTTTGCTATTCATGTATCAGAATAAAACTTGTTTAATTCCAGCAAGCTGAACGGAAGAACAAAGAGCTAATACACTTTGCTGATGACATAAGGGTTCTTGAAGAAGCCGCCAAAGCGAGTGTGGAACAACTTCACAATGAGATCAATACATTGTCCAGCCGAGTCACTGCATTAAAGAGAGATATAAATACCACAGCCCAACAAGACATTAGAGAACAGATGGGTGACTTTTTACAGGTATTTTATGGTGTAAAGTATATAGTCTTACAGATACACATATATATACTACACTTTGTAAAAAAAATCATGTCGTCTATGTATTTAAAGAAAATACATTTTTGGTCCTACGAGCCGAATAAAATTGATTTTCCTTTCGTAACATTAGTTTCATATAGCATTGCAATTAGTTTGAATGTTTTATATGTGCTTCATGTTGTAGGTAGCAGAAAGAGAAATATCAGCCCTGAACAAAGATATGGAGGAAGTAGAGAGCTTGAGAAAACAACTGGCAGAGTTCTTCTGTGAGGATTCGGTCTCCTTCAAACTGGAGGAATGCTTCAAGGTAGTATTTGCTTAATTTCTAAGAGAGAGAGAGCTAAAGCCAATCGTTTTTATTATTCGGCTACTCCGTCGTGTCGCAAAGAATCTGAAAATACTTAACCGTCTATTTTTTATATTTAATTTTTCTTATGTATTCAAAACAAAGACCTGACAATAAAATTTATGAATTACGATGTTCCAATTTCCCATATTAGTCTAAGTAAATAGAATTGATTTGAATTAAAAAAATTGTACAATGTAAGTTTAACCTTAACGCCAAGTACTAAAAGCGTTATATATAAACAAAAAATATTGTGTGGTTAATGGTTTTATGAAACCACGGTAAAAGTGAAACCTTTTTTTACATTATAGACATTTAACTAAAAAATTTAGTAATAATATTCCATCAAGGGTATAAAATCGTTTTATCAATCTTAATTTTATACTTGGAAATGATAATTGGACAAATAAAAGTAGACTAAGTCTCCAACTAATATTTTTATTGAATTCTGTGTCTTAGAGAGTACGACATACATAATACTTAACAATTATTCAGAATATATACACATATTAAAATAGCGTGGAGCACTGGCACAAATGAATAATAGTCTATATACTACACGGTCTGCTGCTGCGAACTATGTGCGCCGACATATTGGCCTTGGCTGCTATGACGAGCGTCTTTCACTTTATCCCTACTCCACGGCCGACCGTCACGCGATATGCGCCATACAGACCAAAAAGTTTGAGACGATGTCATAAAAATTTCACTTTAATATTAATATTTTCGTTTGTTTCAGACATTCTCGTCGTTTTGCAGCAAGTTTCGTTCGGCGGTGCAAGAAAACGAGCGTCGTCGCGCTAATGAAGAACAAGCTGCGCAACGCCGAAAAGCAAGAGACGCAGCCACTGCCGCTCGAAATAAAACTGGTATTTAACAATTTTAATTTTTAAGCATAATAATCCAGCGGCGTTAGAACCTTGGTGTTCGAACACAGTTCAATTTTAAAAGACGAACGCTTAGACTACTAAAGCAGCTCGTTTTTAAATATACGCTGCCATAGAGAAGTGAACCTTACAGCTTTTAAAATAATATTAGAAGTGCCTTGCACAATTGGAACACTTTTTACCAGGGTTTATTTATTTATACATTGACAAAAAAACTAAATTGTCTCACAGGTGGTAGCATGTGCAGTACACCTGTATCAGAATGCGAGTCGTTGATGGAGTCACTCCTGTTGGATATCAGGAACGGTCTGGGGCGAAGGTCACTCAGGAAGCAGTCCAGGGATCCTTCGCCTTCACCAGGTTTTATACGTTTTTATATCTTACAAAATAATTAACAGACAGTTTAGTCATTCACCAAGTCTCTGCTTTTTTGAAAGTTATTAAGATTTTACTTGATATTAATGCCATCATAATTCTGTTCCAGATGTGACACCGACAGGCAGTCTGCGCAGACGCAGCCGCGCAAGTCCTGGCGAGGATGAAGAAGGTTTGCTAGAATTCTTGCGACACGCTTCGCCCGCTGCGCCTGATCTACGCGAACGCAGTGCTTGGGGTAGTCTTGGTAAGTTTTTGACAGACTTTATTACACTAATATAATTATTTTAATTTTATTACTAATTTATAATTTATTTACATCATTTATTCATACACGTAACCTAATATATTGTATGATTATGAACGTCAATAGAAAAAAATAATCTTCTAAATTAAAAAAAAACCATTTAGATATCAGGTATCTCGTATCAATTAAAGTTAGAATTCTTCACAAATATTGTATAAATTAAATAATTTTGTATTTATTTATCGTTTCCTATATACAAATCTTTTATCAGAATATGAATTTGTTGTTTAAAAAGTTGCAAAAGTTTTAGGATTTTTTATTATTATTAGATCGTTCATGGTCCCGACGCGGTCCGGTTCGCGCGAAACTAGAAATTCCCGAGAGAGAAAGAGAGAGAGAGCGTCCCGCTTCCCCGCGCGCTCCCGCATCTCCAGCTTCACCCGCCCCACAGGATAATACCACTACTAAACCACGGTAAGGAAATTCATTTAAATAATGTTTAGCGGGGAATAATAATTCATATAAATTAAAGATTAACAGGTTAAAAAAAACAGTAATGACAATGACTTTTTGTATACGTATATATTTGTTGCACAAGATAAATAATTAAACGTGGACTATTAATTAAATTTATTTAGTTTTTAAAGGGAGTTGTACTTATAAAACTTAAATTTTGATATTTTTCAAATAATTGCCACCATGATTATGCAAATCATATGAGGTGATGAATAATTTAAATTGTGTCTGTTGCAGGGAATGGCGTCAAAAGATCGAATCGTGGCTGCGCGCAAATAGTCAGGAGGAAAAGCGCGATGCTGAACTGCGTGATCGCACCAGACGTCTGCTCAATAGACGCTCCTTGGAAAACGAGTCCGGTAAATGGCCTTCTAATTCTAGATTTCGCTAGTTCGCAATTTTTTTTTGCGAACCAGCGAAATCTAGAATCTCCCAATAGGAATCTTACCTGGGAGATACGACCTTCAATTGTTTAAGAAAAGAACTTATCTCTCCTTCAAAGGCCGGCAACGCACCCACTAAAATTGGTGTCCGTTCGCCATCCCAGCTTATAAAAAAGACTTCATTTAAGTTATAGAAAATTCCTGGTTCCTTTTACTATACACTTTATATAGGCTTTCTTTATATTATAATATGTATACGTTACTCAATATAATTTACCATCAAAGAAGTAGCTTTAATAATTAAAAGTAATGTTTTAATTCTCAGAGAGCGAGCGCAGTACAGCCCTAGATACCTTACCCGAAAGTCGCGGAGATTGGAGACCTGCAGTGCTTCGAGATACCGATGTTGTGCGAACCATTGAAGCTGTTGAAGGTAATCATAAAATATTTATGAATAACATGAATTCATTATTATGGTGTTTCTAATGATTGCTGCTCATCTATATGCAATTTGCAAGTTAGCATCAAATATATATTTTTATACTCATTAAATTTATTTCCATCTTTAACATTATTCAAGCGTACTTAACGTGCAGCAAATTGAATGTAAAACTTTCAAGATTGATTCCTCTTTGTGAATATGCTAATATTACTAGTTTACTTGGAGTACAATAAACGTCCTTTTTCAGATGTCCAACCTCCAGTAAAGGACAGAGTTCCTTGGAGGAAAACCGAGGAAAATGAAGAGATGAGACGGCTAAGAAGACAAAGATCGAGACAGCAAATCGAGTCATCTCAATCTCTGGTTGCAATCAGTGAAGAGGAGAAACGTAAGTTACCAGACATAACTGTTACTGATGCTAAGGTCGAGAAAAACGATAGAGTCACTATCGACTCGGATAATATCGAAACGCCTCCCGTACAAAGAAAACTCTTTAATCCACCCCCCGAAAAAGAGCCTTGTAGACGGCTTCAGCCATCCCTCCACTCATCTACCACCGAAAAAGCTTCAACGGAAATGAAAGATCTATGCCAGGAAATATTGGGAGATGGTCAATTTGACCGATTTTCAGCAGCAAGAAGAACGAGGAGATACAAGAAAAGCACAGAAACGACGTCACCTGAAGAAGAAAAGAAAGAAGTAACCGAGCTAGTTGCAGAAACACAAGTGTTACGGCCATCGAAACTAGATGTCCAAGTTTCATACCCTATCGAGGTTCCAAAAGAAACAGTGAAACCTGTTGAGACCGTTAAAGATGAAAAAGAAAGCAGACTAAAAAGATGGCAGGACAGATTGAAAAACCAAAGTACAGAAAAAACTCCGACCAAAGAAAAATTGCCCTATTCGAGAATGCGACGGCAGACTTCTATCAACCAAGAGGACGTCCAGAAAGCGATACGAGAATTGAAATCACCCACAGAGAACCCAACTGGTGTTTGGTCTAGGAGTGCCTACAGACGATCGATGAGTGCTAAGGTTGACACTAAAAAAGAATCAGAAAGAACGACATCTCCACGAATACCGAAAGTGAAAAGCGAACATGAATTAAACGATGAAGGTTTTGAAGAGACGCAAAGTTTGAATTCTGAAAGCGCATCACAAGGTGCATCATCCGGTTGCAACATTGAATGTGATTCACCCGTCCCCAAGAAATCGCCAGATATTCCAAAGAAAACTCCCGCCAAAGATCTTAAAATTCCACCGAGAACTCCTTTGAATCGAACTTTCTCGAATAGAGCGAGTTCGTTGCGTGTCGAACGGTCTGCGTCTAGAGCATCATTGAGAAGTTCGAGGAGCTCCTTAAACAGTTCAGCCTCAGTGGCAACCGTAAAGAGGGCGGCTGTAACACCCAAACCAGTTCCAAAACCAATCCCAAAGCCAATTTCAAGGATGCCAGCATCAAGATCGTCATCCAGCGGTAGTTCCATAGCTTCCAAACCGCCGGTGAAAACCCCAAATCGGACATCGAACTTCATGAGACCAACGCAGGCGTCCAAAGGGCGAGGATCCCTTCAGCCGACCGTCGTGAAAAATGTCAAATAACGCGATCCATAACTGATGTTACACAGATATTTTTTGAAGTTCATAAAGAACAGATAAAAAATATGTTAAGTCGGACATCGTATGTAATCTGCGGCCATAAAAGGCATTATTAGTAATTATTAAATGTTAACCATTATTATTGGAAGCTTCAGATGTATTTAATGGTGCTTGAATCTCAACAAATCTGAAGGTTTCAATGACTGATATTTTAAGTTAAGTTAACGTTAGATCTGTTTAAAATTATGTTTAATTTATTATCGGGCCCGTACGTATTATTTACATTTATATGTTTTATAAGTAAAAATCCAAAAAGAACAATGTTTATTGATTTATTGTGCCACGATATAAGTACGGGTATTTTAAGCATAGACCAGTTAACGAACCAGTGACTTGGTACTCCAAAATATAATTTTGGGTCAGACAGAGCATATTGTTAGCCTGAAAGTATTAAAAAATACGTAGATATTGAAATAAATATAGTGCCTTCACTGTTAGATTTTTCAATTATCCGTCCAAGTTACAATTTTGTGTAATAATGAACAAACAACAGACAATATTATGATCTGCTTAATTGTATTTTTAGTACATTTTTAACGTCACAACAAAATTTTTAAATTTGGAAATAAGTCAATAAATTTCCCGCCGGAATTTAAAAAAGTATTAATCTCGAAGCGTACGACAAAGAAGGTTCTAATATCTATAAATGAAAGCTACTTTAAGATTAACACGATATTTTATTGTATGCGTTTATATTTACTAAACTATACAATAAAGTTATATACCACGATTTTTGTTTTATTAAACCTCCTTTACTAGGTATTTAAAATAATATCTAATGACGGCTATACATTCGCGCCGGGACACCAGAATATCGGCCAAGCGCGAGTATACATGGCTCTTGTTTCGTTTCTTTATTGATCTTGGGCGCCTATCTTTACTTAGGATCCCATTTATAGTGTTTGCATTTAAGCTGATACAACGATGCCTGGCGTATTCTCCCCAAGAGGTTAGTACTGAGCGAAAGGCTTTTGAGTATGTACAGCCAGCAATGGTATAAATATTTCATAACAATCCCTGATCAACTAATTCTATGACTAAGTCTGTCATTTTCTTTCGGCATACTTCGTTGGAGGTATGAACGGGCTTAACGCTTTCTTGAGGTTGAGTTTCACTGTCCTAAAAAATTACACGTCATCAATAAAAAAGTTATTAAAAATAACAAAATTTTAAGAAAAATTTTACCTTTGCTTGATACACATTAGGTGCTTCATTACTATCACACGTCATGATTGGGTACATGTCTAAAGCTGTCCCAAGACCGAAGCGACTACTAAGGCGAAACTCTTCTTGAATCCTACAAAAAGCATTATGTCACGGAAAGTTGCTGATTAATATAATAATCATAAAACAAAAGGAAGAAATTATCTATGAATTGGTGCTTGCAGTTGTAGTTGACAATTAAATAATTATGTTATATTACGTATCTACCAAAAAAGAGTAGTATTATAAAATTTTACTGAGAACTGTAATAAATTTGTCCAAATACTAGTTTCTTTAAATAATACTATCAAACTATCTATCTATGAAGAATAATAATTCAGTAGCACTACAACCCTAAATGATTCTTGGATGAGGAATGTGTTTCTTTCATTTTATTGCATAGCCAAATAGTTAAAGCATTTTGTCTGACACATGTTAATTTTTGGATTTTCCTCCACACGATGTTTTCCTTCACGAGCATGTGTTTGATGCGCACATAGACATAGATGTCCATTGGTACACAGTCAGGTATCACGTTTTTTTGCCGGATATCATAACCGGATAAAAAATATCTACAGGAATAAGAGACGTTCGCTGAAGCCACTAGATCACCACTGCTCGCTACGATAATGCTAAGGACCAATCATTCAATCACTAATAAAGCTTGCTAGGTTGATACGTAAGTATGAAGAATGTATCTTACATGGCTGATAGGGTATCTCTGTCAAATGCAGTAGCGCCACTCATTGACACCACTCGTTCATACAGTTCATCTGTGTAGTACTCTAGTAACGACGTCAGATGATCAGCTCGTTGTTGGCGATCGAGGCATAGATAAATCAAATAACACAAGTCTAAGGCTGGCGATGCATAGCGGGCCAGTTGAAAGTCCACTATGTACATCTGTAAAGGATTAATTTCAGTCAGTGTAAGGAAAAACAATGGGCTATTTGAGAGGATTTAAATAATTTTAAATAATTTTAGATAATTAGTGACTATAAAATCTACACAAATAGTTATTTTGAATTCTGTTAAGATTACATACAAGTAAAAAACATAATTTAAAGAACCCGCCATAACGATTTATGCAAGATGAAATACCATACTTGTAAGTTGTAATAAATCTTTAAGTATACAAATACGAATATTATATATATTTCGATCATAAGCAGTCTCTGACGAACTAAAACTCCCAGATAGTATTATAATAAATCAAACTTATCCTAAGATTAGCCATATTATATCATATTATTTTCACACTGTCATCGTCAATTGAAATAATCTGTAGCCATATTGTGTAATCTGACGTAAAAAATCAATATTTTTAATATTTTTATGATTTTTTTTTCAGATATTAAGGTTTGGTGACGAGACATTCAAGCCATTTGACCACATAACGTTTTATAACGTAATACTGTGCAAATTTTACACTGCACTATATTTCACCCTGTCTATATGACAAATGTCATAAAATATTAGCCCATTCTGACATACACGATTTAAAAAAAAAACTAACGCAATCCTGGAACGTGTCAAATGGCGTCAAACGACGTATAATAATAGTAATGTCACGAAGTGTTAATAAATAAATAATTTTAAATATTGTACCTACGCTGGCTTAATAATTGTTAATTATCCAATTTCTGAAATACTACTATTAGTGAGTTTTGAGGGTCATCAGAAATAGCCTTAATAACACTACGGTTTTAATCAATTAGTAAGACGTTATAGGTTTAGTTAGTTTTAGACGCTTACTTCAGCAATTTGCTCATCTTTGTAACGAAACAGCAAGTTATTAGTCCAGCAGTCACCATGGCTTATTACAGCTAAAGGTTCCTTCGGAGATACCATATCAACCATCGTTTGAAAGAAGGTATCCTCATTGCAAAAGTCCTTGAGCTTTGTCAAGTATTTATCTCTATCAGAAGAGTCTCTTAACTCCTGCTCTACCATAAAAATTGCATTTTTCGTAGCTTCAGTGTAATAACTTCTGTAATATTCTTCATTTTCCGCAATAAAAAACACTAGAAAAAGTTTGAGTTATTATAATGCTAAACCTGCAATAAAGAATTTCAAATTTTGCAAATACCTTCAGTTATTCCGTCCTGAATATTTAGCAAATCGTAAAATCCTTCTGGATTGTAACACTTCATAGCCAGTGAAAGAGAGTGAAATTGGGCTAAGTTTTTCAACACATAATAACACTGATCCACCGTCAAACCTTGCTTCCTATCGGGCATCACGAAATCCATCTCTTTCAAATCTTTCAGAATAACTAAATCATTTTGCGCAAGGTAACATTTAGGGATACTTTTGAAAGGTTGGGGCAAGTTCCACTGGTCTTGAAAAGAAGACAGAGCTGGCCAGATTTTTGTATAAAATGCAACTTCATTACAAAATAGTTCGTCGCTTTTAAATGAGTTTCGGCGCAACATACTTTCAGGAAGGCATTTGTAAATTATAGAGCCAGACCATGGCTCGGTTTCATTTAAGAATTTTTTGTAACCTTTAAGGGTTATACGGTACACCATAGATGTATAGTTATCTCCACGTTTCGATCCTGGGGCGCCCTGTTGAAATTATAATTATAATTCATATATTATACTTAAAATCTCACTTACATCATTCGCCTTTTTGATCAAGCAATAACTAGCCTCAAATTCTTCAATAGTAACATCTGGATAATCGTGTTTCAATAAATCCTGTAAAAATTGTAAAGTTATGGCTGTCATTTTTAGACTATATCAAACGAATTTGAACACCAAACTAATCCCGAGGGAATCAAAACAAGACTACGATAACTTTATTGAAGCAATCATCGGCTCGTTGTGCAATGGCATTAATAGGGAGACCAGTTTCATATTGTTCAAGTTTTACTGTTTTTAAAAGAAGAGTAGGAATTATCGCTTTAGAAATTAGCCCTGACGTATTTTATTCCCTGACTTAAAAAAATACTATTAGTATTAACTTGAATAGACTGCATGATGCTTGCAAGCGTATTTTAGTTTTTAAATAGGTATAAATAAACAGATTGCGCATTGGCGTTAATAACCACCTTGATACAGAAATCAAAATTTGGCAGCTTTTGGATCTAGATTTAGCTAGGTTAGCGTTTTAGTCTTTTAGGCTTTAAGAATAAATTTATTTTAATTAAAGTATCTTGAGGTACTAAGAAAACCAAAAGTTATATTCTTTTTTTTTTATATATTTTCTACACATTTCCCCGACTAAATAGTCGTCGGAGGCATTAAGTATCTATATTGTATTGTATTGTATTGTAAGTATATTGATTATTGGTAACTCCGATATCCCCTATAAGTTATATTCTTATAACTTTTAACTGTTATATTCGTTTTTATTAATGAATGTGGACACTCTACTGTTGGGGGAAGTGATATTGAATTGCAACACGGATTACAGGCAGTAGGGTCGGTATATTGAATAATAAGTTTGACGTTCTCGGATCTGTTTAAACCAAACTATACAATATTATATTGTATTAATAGCCAAATATTATTAACATAAATTAAAAAAACGAGAATTACCCCTAGGTCCGAGTCTCATACGTCGAAAATGAATTGGATTTTGACATACAAGATAAAGTTCGCGCTAGTAAGTATATCAAAAACGTAGCGTCTTCAATATATTCGTCTAAACTCTAAAGTTGACCTACTTTATGATACCTATAACAATATATAGGTTATAAATTGTAGTTAACCATTCAATGTAAAATAAAAGATTGAAAAAGAAATTGCTTAAATCACTAATTATCACAGCTGAACACAATCAATAACATACATAATATATAAAAAATGTTATTGATAAGTTAAGCACCTCTTTGTTCTGACAAAACCACTATTTTTTTTAAAGTAGTATCTCTTGTGTGGAACCGACATTCTACCAAATATACTTTGGCTAAAATAGTTTTCAATATTATTCTAAGTAGAACAATTATTCCGAGTGGAACAGGAACTGCTGCAGCTGATAGGGGCTGAGTGGCGTGAGGTAGCTCAGGAAAGCCCCCTATGATGTTTGCACATTGTGTATGTAGAGAGTCGAAAACTAAATTTGTATGAACATTAGTCGACACGAACTGCCATACAAATTTATTTTCTCATACAAATTTAGTTTTCGACTTACTACATTTACTACTGTTACGGCAGCTTGACTAAGCACCCAGGATAGCGAGCGCAGGAAGATTCTCATTTCCGAGGCTAAGACATTTTTGGATCGCAGAGCCAGCGGCGTAAGTGAGTGAATAATTAAAATTAATTATATTTGGACAGTACATTTTTTCATAAACGAACAAATAAAATATCGATCCATGCTATGGTTCCATGTAAGCGAATAAGATAATTCAAAATTTATTATTTAAAAACCTAAATCAATCTTTAATTAGACAAATCCAAGAAGTTATTGACAATGGACACACCAGCATAACCATAGGCTATTCCGTCGTTGTGCGTGTATCTGCAGTAATCTGTCAAGTGTATACTGTCAATTGTGTCAGTATCATAAATTGCCAGGCCAGCCCGTTTCATTCAACTAACAGCTGTTACTTTATTACTTGTTTTCCTCCTTTACGCACATCACCGAAATAATTTTACTTAATCGCCTAATTTAATTACATACGCAAAACTTGAGGGTAAAGCAATATTAGACTAATTTTGTCTATTTACGAATTGATTAAAGATGCCTGCGGATCAAATACAATATTCAGAAAGGTATAGCGATGACGTCTATGAATATAGGTAAGCATGCATAACATTTATCTTAGAATTTAAATAGAAAAAAAATCGATTTTACAGCTTTACTTCCTTATGACCCCTTAATTTTATCACCATTATATTCAGCACCTCAGGGCAATATAATAGTTGTATAATAATGGTGCATGTAAAGTGCCAGCAATATGGTCATTGAAGAAAATGTTATATGCCTATATGGAGTAATTATTTATTCCGTACTGCTACAGCTTATCTTAATTATATAAATAACCCAAAAATATAGCCAACATTATTATACGTAACAAATATTTTCAGACATGTCATCTTACCACAAGATATTGCTCGTCTAGTTCCTAAATCTCATTTGATGACAGAGACTGAATGGAGAAACCTAGGTGTACAGCAAAGTCCTGGTTGGCTTCACTTCATGGTACACAGTCCAGAACCCCATGTTTTGTTGTTTAGAAGACCAAGAACTGATGTTCCTACTCCAGTGAACAATTTAGAATCTAGTTCAAATTCAACTGTTAAGGTGTGATAAGATATCACTGTTAATTATTATGCAAATGCTAATAAAAAATCTTGTATGACTATTTGCAGGGATATCATTATGATTTATGGTTATATTAGTCAAGCTTAATACACATACAGGTAAGGGCATTGTTTATATAACTCAAAGTGCAAACAATATTAATAGTAATTATTATACTAAAAAATAAAATAAGCAGAGATTTATTTTAAAATATGGCTTTAATTTTCTTTTAAATTAAATTTGTATTTGTTGTAATATAATATAAACATCATCAAAAATGTCATAGTAAAAAAAGCTATAGCCAAATAAAGATGTATTTCGTAATGTCAGGAAAATTTTTTCTAATAGCTGTTATATATTACTTAATATGAACAAAAAATAGCTAACAAAAGCAATAGAAAATATATTTGTATATCTCATGTTGCTTGTTTGATAATGTTATAAGATATGTAACAAGAATTTGTAAAGTTATTATAACCTGTTTCAAAAAAAGTTCCTGGGGGCTTTTGAGTGAATTGCGTAGCAATAATTATCACCATCATAAATGTAACATTAATTTGTTTGGTCATTCATGCTCATTTTGAGCACATGACTGATAAAGTGCTGTAAAACATAGTTCTAATAAAATTATTTATAAATATAATATGTGTCTGCAATGGAATAGAAATCTGTTACCTCTCTTCCTACAAAAAATCCTTATTTAAATCTGAATATGTTAATGTTTCAGGTATTCAGAATATGTACTTATATGGTTCATTGGTTACTAGTATAGTGAAGTACAGTCCAATAATAATTACCAAAGTTCACGGTACAGCCTAGTTAGGTTCTCTTATAAATGTATTGTCTAATGAAGCAGTGTATTATGCAGAGTAAACAGCAATATTGTGTCTGTAACAATATTTTCTTTTGGACATTGTTGATGAATAGCTATTTTTTTTGCATGAAGACAAAGAAACAAACAAGGTGGAATGTACACTTTTAGGTCTGAAATTAAAACAAATATCACTATGCAGAATGTTTATTTGGATTTAACATCTAAAACATTATAAACACAGTAAAATATACAAATAAATGCCAAAGTTACTTCATAATATAGTTGCCAAAGAGATAAACATAATTTATAACGCAAGAGGAAACTAATTGTCCTATGTTAAACAAATATAATAAAATTATTAACAATATATTAATAGTTAAAATATTTTTCGTTTGTTAAGTAATAATAATAATTGTGCTTTTCGTTTTCTTAAAATCTACATTAGCCAAAAATTATTAAACTTTCCTAAAATGGAACGGAAATTTCATAGTTGATGTTTTAAATAATAAACTGCCATACAGGCATCATCTTTAATGACATTAAAGAAGCTCAAGTGTTAATGAATACCTGACGGTAACATGTTAATAATTAGAAAATAATAGATATTTTTTCTCTTTATTTAAATGAAGAGACAAATTATTTAATATTCATGTTCATTAAGTTCTTGAGGTTGAGCTCAAATTAATGTGTGCATTAATGCCATTAAAATAATAGAACAAATATTAATAAAATCAAAATGATATGGTTAAATCGGAAGTCCTTATTGTAAATTAGTTTTAACAGTCACTTAACATTCGTATAAAAGTCATCTCTCCAATATAATCTTATCTAAAAAGGTAGGCGTCATCTTAAATATAGACACACGTTATAAAATGTCAGTGGCCACATTCAGTAACACTAGGAAGTACGAAGGAAGATCGTGCCTTTGTTATAGTGAAGTATTTGATTACACGGTTCCTTTGTCTCTACGAAGAGTTCTACTGTCTGACCGCGAAAGGCGAAAGAATAACACTAATTTATAGAAGCTGGATTATTAATATTTCATCATCTAACGATACATATTTTTTCGATAACTCGATATATGATAACATACAATATGCGCATAAACAACATGCTCCATATTTATTTGGCTACCTCTAAAACTACTGCAAAAACTTGTAACGAATTCATTAACTACAGCCACGCATTCGTTGGCATAATATTGTACGTTGAAACTGTTGTTTACTAACTTTAACAATACACTTTCCACTAAAACGTAGGCCCTCTCGACTGGCAAAGTTACCTTCACCGATGCGGTTAAAATGTCTCAAAATTGGTTAAAGCTAAAATTGTGATTATATTAAAGCTCAGCTCTCATGTAAACGACGTCAAACTTCGCGCCATAGACGATGTCAAGTGTCAACAACGTGACATGCCGTTTTACGCGATATTTTATAAACGCGCTAAATACAGCAAAAATGATATGGCAATTTACAAGAAGTGATATGATTATACAATGGATATTGTACTAATAGATATGTACTTAAACGATAAATTTATTTTTTACCAAGTGAAAAATTTGGTACAATTTTAAAAGTATAAATGCTCATTACAAATGTCTTTTTAGATAATAGCAATCGCTCTGGCAGCGCTACCGATAACAGCATAGTACTTGGGGGAAACTGAAGGGTAAAATGGAAAGTAATATGACTCAATCACGATACGTACTGCAACAAAGGAATGCCCTTATTTATACAATAAGCGTTGCATACAACTATCGTCTGCGAACCCTAGCTACCAGTAAATAATCAGTATATCTGATTACTTCGTGACTATCCAGTTAAGGCTGTACCCACGACCATAACCTACAGGCTCGTCTGATAGCTCTATACAGTGTGTCTCTTTCCATTGAATAATAAAACAGAAAAAGCATTGTACAGAATCACCAGTAAAGCTGTGTTAAAGCTCGGTTCGATAAGTGAAAATGATAAAGCTTTTGTATAATAAGGTGTAAAGGTTTAGCTTGTGCAGGTTAGTGATGAGTCGAAAATTAGTAGGAATAAAGTAAGTCAAATTTAGTTCTAGTGTCTTTGGTCCAAGATTCGGTTGAGATGCCAGAGCGACTACTAAGCACCTTGGCGCGTTTTGATGAAATTATTCTTTTTCCTCTGGTTTTCCGTTGGTGTATCGGGGAGGCGCGTGTGAGTTCTGATTTTGTTGATCCTCCGCCATCACCGATACTAATTCTTCGACTGCTTTGCCAAGGTCATCTGAAAATAAAGAAAATTTATTGATTTAAGTTTACTTATTAAATACGGTCTAGCTCTATAAGGCCAGACCTGTAAGTGATCTCGAAAAACGAATAGGAACAGTCGATAGATGAGAAATAACCAATGCGTCTAAAGTCTAATCACAAGTCAATCAAGATTTTGTTATTATACATATATATCGTTTGGTCAAAATTCACTGGTATCATATTAGATCTATCTACTGCAATAGTTTCTTAATGCTTGCATTATCCTTTTTAGAAAGAATAATTGTAACTAAAAAAAAAAAAAAAATATTTTGCACATTAAATAAGTACACACTTTAGTATTACCTCAAGGTATGCGTCCTGTTTAGCAGCAGAAACAAAATTCTGTATTATAAATATTCTCAAACACAGGTAAAACGTGTTATTCATGCAATCAAAATACTAGTGAAATTAAAATAATAATTCCGCCAAATAAACGACGTTGTGACCAAAATAAAGCAATGCTATCTATAAAAGCGAAAAAAAACCTCTATTAATTCACAACAACTCATCACAAATAATTTGCTCGGCATGTCGCGTAATAGTTATAAACATGATTATTAACAATTTGTTCTCCACATAAATTCTTGTTTCTTTATGCTTCTGAAGACTTAATAAAAATAGCTGGTCACATTATAGTAAGAAAACACGATGAAGAAAGAAAAGATGGTATTTTCAAAATTTTAAGTGTCAAAAGTTATTGAAAGATAAATAATGGAAGTGGATTACAAACTTGAGTCTCAAACTGACAATGTTAGTCACGTTTTTCATTTCATTTGACAATCACGTATGATAAAGACAAAACATGGCTATTTTTATTATATGAATATTCAATCGGTTATATGCCGAGCAAATTATGTAGTCCCGAACCTGCGCAATGCATGAGCGAGTGAAGGGCGTGAGGTGGCGGAGGGGGGCGATCACCGGACTCACGCTCGCCCGCAGAAACGCCGTCTTTCAACACAATTATATTGTTACTTTATGTAATATAACAAATGAATATCAATAATTAACGTCTCCATAAAAGTTCCTTCAGATGAGCAGTGTGCCTACAGCACGCTCCGTATTATCATTGAAATGGAGGGTAGTCGCAAAAACCTGTAGAAACAAGTGACAAGTATGTATTGATAATTAATGGAGCTAATCTGGTACTCTGTAAATTCTTATAGAAATATCGATGTAGATCTCTCCATATCCATGGATCGCTGATATCGCCAAGGGATAGCGCGGAACAAAAACTCAACAGTCAAGTTGAGATCGACTAAATATAGTTATAGTGTACAGTGTTGTCTGTACTCGATATTTTGATATTAAGAATAAACTTCAATGAGTTACTTACTGGTGTGTGCGTCGTGGTAGAGTCCGTTGTGCATTTTTGCTGGTGAGTCCGTAGCGAGCTGTGAAGCGGTCACGGAGCGGGTCTGCAAAGTACCTGTACGACCCGCTGGCGAGCCCGAAGATGGCTGAAATATAAATAAAAATAGAATTATACAAAATGCATTTAAAATTGTAGGTGTCACCTTAACCTAAAAAATAAATGAAATCTAAAAAAATCAAGTCTGTCGACTCTTTCGAAGGTAACTCAGAACAGATTAAAAGGTAACAAAACAAATGTTGATGAAGTTGGCTTGCTTAGAGTATCAAAAAAAAAAACATAATATTTAGTTGCAATATGCACATTTTATACAAAGGCCGGAAATTTATGCAATATAAATTGAAAATTTTTGCATGCATGTTGTCAAATAAAGTTCGCCATAATTTTTAGTAAAAGCTTTGCTTGCGTACCTACACCTCAATTCTTATCTCGGCAACTTATAAAAATTCACTTAAAATATTCACAATGATAACAAGATCTTCGATTAGCTAGAACCTGTGCGCTATATACCGTGGTGGATAATAATAATAATAGAGCCTGTTTAATTTTCTAACATATCCAAAAGATAATATACAGCTTATATTGTTTACATTTTAAACATTATTTCATTTATCCTGTTGTATATCCTATATCTTAGCTAAATTGTGACAGTGGTGGATATATATACCTTTGAATATTAGCAATAGGTGAAATATATACGAGAAAATAATATTATCAATCTATGAAGTATACCTCGTCCAGCAGTCTCCTAAGTCTTTGCAGTTGAGCTTCCAGCTGTCGGTTGTGTTCCTCGAGGATTTGCATGCGAGCCTCCAGCCGTCCCTTATGTTGGCGAAGCAAGCGAGCCTCTGCCATCATGTCCTGTAAATGGAAAATCATTTTGAAATACAGAAGTATTGGAGAGGATTAAAATATATGTATTTATGTAATAACTTACATTGTTACCATATATTTGGTAGAATATGGCTTTATTAACATGTAATTTAATTATTCATTTTAAAATATTGTTCTACAAAAGAGAACATAATACATTATACATATATTAAAGATTAAATGTATTATTATAAGTATGAATTTAATAAGTCTTTAAACATTGCAAATATTTGTATCTTAAAGTTGTTACCTGGTCAACAGGTGCGTTCCTGTTCTCATTCAAAGCGAGTTGGTCTTCGGGCGTAGAGCCAGGTGTCTGCTTGGCTTTCAATCGTTCGTATTCAGCCTGTAGGCTGGCGTTCTCTTCTTCCAGCTCCCTGAAAATTAAAATATTATTGGTTACTAATTTATATATTTATATTTTCTTAATAATGATAATAACGTTAAACAACTATTGTCTAATTTTGCAAATAATCGCGTTGAATACAGATTCAAATTATTGTCACTACTATCTACCGACTTTAAAAAAATATATACTATAAACATGGGCAGGGCGCACGTCCGATGCAGGCGCCTATCCGTGAGCAACTGATTCTAAGAACTACTAACTAATTGAATTTGACACATTGACATCTTACAACCTGTAGGATGTCTATTATCGTGTTCTTCTTATATAACACATAAGAAAGATTAATTATATCGAGAGTAAAATAATAGTTACCTGATCATAGCTTCCAGCTCGTGTCTTTGTTCCCGGTGTATTACGGAGACGACATGGACTGGTGAACGTGGCGCTTCTTCACCCTCTGCTCCTCCATTAAGTGACGCACAGTACTGCGCTATCAGCTGATGTTCCTCATCACTAAGTAGACAATTTAGTATTAGTTATTGTTCAGAAGCATTAACCTTCATTTATACGCCCTTCAGGAATAAAGTAGTTATTATTTGGTCAAAAGTAGTTGAATATCGATATGAAAAATTGTTTTACCTGTCTGGCGTATCTGCTGCGCGTGCGCCGAGCTCAACCTGTGCTAGCCGTGAGGCATATAGTTCCAGACGAGAATGCATGTCGTCACCTCCCGTTGCGCCACCAGCTCCGTGCTGCGGAGACGGCGCTGGGGACTCCAACGCGTCACCTGCACACCATTTATTTTTAGTAAATATTGCGTTCAAATTTTATTTATATTAGACAAAAATAGATTTTAAAATTTGCGCATTATTACTTTGTATCAATGTTACCATGTAGTAATATGGATGTAACATATATATTTCGTACAATAAGAAAATAATAAACAGACATTATTTAATTATTTAACCCTATCTCTATATAAAGTCTATTTTTATACAAAATTACCTTCCAATACAGTTTGTACGGGCAGATAACCAACTCGGGGATGCTTTTTAAAGTACCGTGCCGACTTGAATTTGTTTCGCAATGCTCGGGTGAAATCACGCACGTCCTCGCCAGATGTCGTCTGTAAATCAAGTATTATTGATACCATTATAAAATTATTTCTGGATGACATCATTGATTCTTATCAAGTTTACTAAAAAATACTATATTATGGAAAGAACCAAGAAGATATGGGCGCTCTAAAAAAAGATATAGCGTCAGCAGAAAACGAATGAAGAAAGAAAGCTATGAATACATATTTGGAGAAGAGAAAGCTGGAGGAAGATTTACTAGTGAAGGGGTTCCGATCAATGGTGTAGAACGAAGTTAGAATATCGAGTAAAGAACCTAAAAAGTATTTATATTCAGCATTTGTAAATATTGAAACGGTTTTTAATATTATATATATAAGTAGGTACAATATATTTTTTTATTAGCCTTTATTGCTGACGGCCAGTATAATGTACTAACACTTATTTAAGTTACTTAAAAAAGGTACAATAATAGGCAGCTTTTAATAACCCTTTATAAAACAAATAAATGTACAATACATACAGCAGTGCAGTACTCTTGCATAGGATGCGTGAGTTTGTGGTTTTTCGCCTTCTTGCCGCTGAAGAAGCACTTTTGACACATGTCAAAGTTGAAGCACTTGAGGCAACGGTATCTGGAATGTAACATGTACTATTTTAATATTTGAAAATGGAATGAATGAACGAATCTATTTTATTTTTTTCGTTCTAGATATTACGATGTTAATTTATTTTAATATTTTAAGACGCAAAAGGATTATTATATTTACAGGTTTTATTGAATAATTTGTAACGTGTCCATCTCAAATAAATAACTCTCTTCTTCTTCTCATTTTAATAAAATGGCTGATTGTGAACAGCAATTATGTATGTTTATTATATTAGCGAAATAATTCTTATCGACCTTCCAAAACAATACCTGAAGATACCTTTAAAGTACGAACCTAAAGCCCACAATGGGATAGTCCTTGCATATATTACACTTGGCCTGGTGCTTTGCACCTTCAGCCGCAGCCAGGCGGTGCAGCACTGGCAGCCACACCATGGACTGTGGTTCCCTTTGCAACCATTGCAGGAAGTGAACTGCCTCGATATACGCCACTTGACCTTCTGCGTCTCGCTCCACGATCTTCTCCTTATCTTCCTTTTCTTTCTCTTTTTCATTCACTAAAAAAGAAGACAGTAAGACATTATTGTTAATAATCGTTATATTGTTTTTACTGTATTTGTTATGTGTGCTCCCCATTTAATAAATATTAAAGGAAGAATGTAATATTATAGAAACAATTGTATACTTTTTTGAGATTAAAAAATACAGAAATTTTTATTGTGGATAGTAATATTCGTGAAGTTTTTGAATTTAATTTTATAAAGGTATAGTTTTAATTATAAAATGGAAAATAAATATCAATAATTATGGTATTATTTACAAAAAACTACAATTAATATAGATATATATCCCATTAGGTATTACAGATATTTTTTTATGTATATTTTACCAGACTTCCTGTCAAGAGTGCTTCCCTTGCCACCCTCTTTAGCAGCAGTCGAGGCCTGTTCAAAGCAGCTCCTGACAGATGGCTCTATATTGGAACCACCAAATGCTGCTACCTCGCCCAACTGACGAGGCACCTAAACAGATTTTAGACTTTATTATTGGTTCATATAGCCGGTGAATCATGATTTGAGTCTTCAAATTGAGGTCTTCAAAAAATGAAAAGTGCAGACGTTAATTTTTGTTCTAATTTCTATGTCTATGGTTTAGTGATGTCCTGTGGTGTACCAAATTAATTTAGAAATATGGTTACACCAAAATTTATTCACTATTATTGAGGTCTAGATGGCGTTTGTTAAAGAATTGCCTCGCATAGAAGCAATTCTTGAGCGTTGTCTGTTGTAATTAATATATTTTCGAAACGTTCAATTCTGGTACTAGCATATTTGAAATACGAAAAAGAATCAGGTATAGCACTATCAAAACATTAGTAAAAATCCTGCTGAGCTAGATTTTTTTTATTTTTTATCCAGAAGCAAAAGGGTCTAGAAGGCGCACCTAATGGCTCGCAAGTGCGTTACCGGCGGTAGATATATTTTATAACAATTTTAATAGATTGATTCAAAACTGAACTAATTATTATTGTACCTGTATACAATCGTGTAATAGGAGTCCTAGTTTCCTTTGGTCCGCGCGGCACGACGGGTCTGCTATTAACCGGAACAAATACCTGTAATATACATAATTTTTATTAATATTTATTTCAAGCTCTCTCTTATTTCAGCTTTACTTGGTTTACTACACATGAATGCATGGTCTCTTTATGTAAAAAAAAAATTGCACCTTGTGGCAATCTACTTAAGGCAAGAATTCTGTTTGGTTGAAAACTCACCTATATTTCTCCTCCAAATGCCCCTTGCACAGTAATACCAGCCCCACTTTAAAGCTGAGCACGCGGATCTGCCCGGTCCGCTGGCTATCATATACGTTGAGCAACCAGTTGATCGACAAATCCAGACAAAGCGGCACATTCACAGCACTTGGGTTTTCGCCAGCAATCGTCTAAACAAATTTCAATAGTTAAATACTTAATGTTGTATTCCTATAGTTCTCGTATTACTGTGATGATAAATATTAATATAAAAATCAGAGGTTTTGTTAAGAATATAATTATTTAAAAACCTATAATATAATTTAAAAACCTGTAAAGGTAAGTGAATCTTGTTTTAAGTGACATATTTAAGAAACAGTGTACGACTCAAGACGATAATAAAGAAATAACTGCGTTCTATTTATTTTTTTAAATTTTACTAAATTAAATTATGTATTTTATTATTATTATTGTTAAATTATGAATGTGGTAAATTGAAAACTAAACTTTCTTAATTCGGAAGTACTTGTCAACTAAATTCAAGATTTTTAAATAATTAATTAATAATCGAGAACTAAGATTAATGTAAAACTATAGGCGACATCGTGCAATTAATTCTGTTTGAACATGTGGAATGTGGATGTAATGTCATGACACTTCACATTTGACGTCAATTGTCATATCACGACGTATGTATGTCATGCATGACAATACTGTTGACCAATCACAGTTAATTATAGTAGAAAAAATTGTTGTTTCTTGCTGCTCTGGCTGTTCTAACGACAACAACTATGTAGGTTGTTGGAAGTAAATACCTCATAGAGTGATGTAAGTACGGTGATCATATCAGGTATATCAATCAGGCGGTCGTTCTGCGCCCGTAGTCCGTGTGAGTCGAAGGCTTCTAGCGCTGCTGGCAACTGTAGCATGTGCACTGAAAATATAATGACATTTTTAAATTTAATACCTTGACATACTTAAAGGTTCTCGTAAGTTCGTTTTAAATTCTAGCTCATTGATACAGTCAAATAGATAAAGATATTTTTACGTATGTATGCACAGGACCAGTATTAAGTATAGTTTTGGAAATAGTTATGTTAATAAATACACATAAGAGCTATTTCTAATTGAAAGAACTTCCAGTCTTTTACTGAAAATATATTACAAATAATATTTATATACCCACAAACTTATCTTAGATCTTTATTTATTGCGTAAATCTACAGCTACCATTATTATACAATAATAAAAATACACTCTAGCTAATCACTGAATACGTAACATAAAATATACACATACAAAAAGGTTCAAACATTTACGAACGGAAAAAAGCAATATTTATTAAATTCATTTAACTAAGTAATACCTAATGTGGCTGTGCGGGTGTGAAAGTGTGATTGTGAGTGTGATGTTGGGAAAGTGAGGGTGTGTACGAGTACGTAGGTGTGTGGGGGTGTGGGAGTACTCATGATACATAATACTTCTTTTAAGCATATTCCACTATCGGGTTTTAAATTACTTAAATGTAGGAAATGTTTGATGTTTGCATTATATATATGAAGCCATATTACTTACTACATAAAGCCTTCTGCACGGTCCTCAGCTTAAGCGCAGTGCGATACGCCGAGAATCTTACTTCGTTGAGGTCGGCCAACGAGTTCATTAGTTCTATCATCTTGGGATGGTCCCAGTGGGTCGTCTCTAGTTCGTGACTGGAAATATAACACAATACATCTCAATCTGATCGCGTATAACGATATATGTCGTGGTAATAAATAAAACAAGATACAATATTTATCTACTATTGTTATTTAATTATAATATAGGTAAAAGCAGCATATAGTCGTGGGCTAGTACCCATAATGATTAATGATTTTGATTATTTTTAATTCATTTATCATTTAAAATTTATATGCATTGACCTTATTAATTATGATTTGAATTTAAATTGAAGGATTATTAATAGGAATATTTAATTTTTTAATGCATGCACATATTATGCAATAAGTAATTTAAAGAGGCTATAACAATAGGTAAATTATGTTTTTCTGTTGTGTGCTACATTAATTTTACGTTTTTCTTTCAACTTACTTTATATAATATGGTACATTGGCGGGCGTGACAGCTCTCTCCCAAGGCGGGCGAACAGAGCCCGCTAGGAAACCTTGAGCTGCGCCCGCTCCACCATCCCGTGCTACTCCTGCTAGCTGCCGGGCCCGCTCTTCGCCACCCGAGCTTAGAGCTGATACCCTGGAAACATTAGATGATGATTATTATATACTAATTAATACAACAAGCCTTTGCTTTTATATTCCTTTGACTACTATTTACCTTGAGTTTAAGTCTTCCAGCCTAGCAACAAGATGCTCAGGTAATTGCACATTGTCCCTGCCCATCTGCTGTGCCTGTGCACGAAGCTCGTCCACCTGCCTTCGTAGTGGTGGAATCTGCGCGCGCGCCCTGGTCACAGCATCCAGTTGTGTCCGGGCGTCTCGGGCATCGCCAGGTGCCCGCCATGTTGCACGAGCAGCCTCCGCAGCTTGAACCCGGGATGCGAGCTCGTCTAGTGATGTCGTGAACTGTCGTACACGCTGAAAAGGAGATTCAATAGATTTAAATAAGCAAGTAAGTTTAATGCTATTTGCTAGGAATTAAATTAATAAAAATCCTCTGTACTAAACTTTCATTGGCGAAACCGCGGGAATATCAGTAGATTTGGATATTTTTTTAAGAAAAGACTATCTAATTACTAATAGAATAGAATAATATCTCTAGACTAAATGTATATCTTTAAAAAGATTTGCATAGAAGATATATTTATATATATAAATAAATTTGAAAATGGAATCGAATTTAAATAGTATATCCCACAGACTATAGAATATTCTAAATAATCACATAAGATAGTAGATATAGAGATGTAACTTAGCAAAGATAGTAGACCTTGTATGTCAAGGCAGATGACGCTGGCCTTGGCGTCTAGTATTTCCTAGGTCATCTACATTGTAAAGACATGTTACAATTACTAGCTTAATCCGTTAATGCATATCGCTCTGAACTTTCAAATGTCAGTATTATTCAGGGTCATAATTTTAATTTCAAATATTTAGTAGTAAACAAAAAATATTAAATCTGTGGCGCTACAACCATATTAGGTCGATGCCTCAGATTTTCTGTATCTGTTGTCATACTAATTTGGCAATATCTTGACGGCCTCCTGTGCCTGAACCTCCTGTCCAATTATCATAAGGGAAGCCCGTTTCCTCATCAAGTTTTCATACTGTTTGAGCTAATGTTAAACTGCACATTGAAAGAAAGTCCATCGGGGCCCAGCCGATACAGCGAATGAACCCACGACCTCAGAGATAAGAGTCGCACACTGAAGCCACTTGGACAACACTAATCTTATTTAATCATAAACACTTTTAAATTGTTTTAAAATTTACCTAGAAATTTCCAGATTTAGAATCATATGTGACCATATTTTAACAATACGCTATTTTATATGATTTCCTCGTAACTATTAAAGCGGTAATCGACACAGTAGATGCATGACTGGAATATCCGAGCTTCTTTAGTATTCCGAAGACGTTCATATGCGTGGGCGCCTCTTGTTTAGAACTTAGTTCTCAGTGACGTGACCTGTGATCGAAGCTGAAGCCAATCGGTAGAAGCTTATTTATATATTAGTCGATATTATTGAATGAAAATGGAAAATTCACTTAAAGACAGCCTTCTGATAGAGCTCACAATGAAGCCTTTTTTTTTTTAATCTGTTCATTTCACTTGAAATTAGTTAGGTGATTAACTGATTACAGGTGAAGTACTTTTAATAAAAATTCGACTCGAAGTTTCAAAAGTGAGAGTCAACATGTTTAGCTTCAGTATACGACTGTAGGTTTGAACCTCGTCTGTGTACCAATAGCATAAAACATTCGCTAGTATGGTGAAGGAAATAGCCTGAGGAAACCGGCATGCCTTAGACCCTAAAAGTTGAAGGCGTGTGTCAGGCAGGGTGATCACAGCTGAGAAATCCGTGGCCGATGCCAAAGGTGTGACGCTCCTGGTTTTTTTTGGAGTGATGTTAATTTTCAAACATAATAAATTGACAGATACATCAATATTTTATTTTTTTGACATATTAAATTATTATGTGTCACTTTATATAACATCATGTTAACAATAAAATGTACTTTAACAATAGCCTATTTTGCAATGAGTGTATTTAAATTAAATTGTAGAAATTCTAATACAATAGATTCCAACTACAAATGTCTTTTTTTGCAGCAAAAAAATGTCACCAAAAGCAAACCACACCACACCACTAACGCTATTAACACGATTTAAATTACAAAGTTATTTGTATTTGCAAACGTGTTTAACTGAACAAACAAATCCAAAATAATTCTCTAGCATAGTTGTATAAATCGACACAGAATTCCCGCTTCTAACAGACTTTCTCTCATTAAATGGCACCCTTTAATGAAGGCTTTTAGAGTTAAGAGAAAGTTCTCTCAATTAAATAATGCCTCTCGGTTTACCTTTGAAACTCCAACCTGCCATTTATATATAAAAGGAAAGTACAATTGCGACAACGCATTTTCTTTGCATTATTTCGGAAATGCTTATAGATTTAATCAAGAAATATTTAAACAAAATAAACTGTCACATTTCTCTTTGGTAATTTGAGAAATTATCCTGATTTTAAAAAGCACGATTTTCCGTCTCACATTTCCTGCTAAGAGCTGAATTTAACCATGATTTACGTATCTAGCATACACTTATTAACATTATTAGAAAAACATTAAATTTAAAATAAATTCCATGTAATTTTGCTTAATAGAACGCGTACGACGTGGAATGAAACCTCGCAAACGTAATACAGTGATTTTGGGTAATTATACATTATACATTAAATAGTATACATTTAATTTAGTAGGCTTTTAACGTAGTTATGGACAGCCCTATTGTCTTTACAGCCTCTAATTGATGCACGACACAGATACATAGACCACACGGCGTCAGTCACGACTACTGCCAACCAAGTGGAGACATAGCATAGGGAAATAGGATTTATTCGTAAATCTAATTTATATTCGATGTTTTCTCTATATAACCTAAAAATCCTTGGGCTTGAGTACCTAACAGTGTTGCCCTATTTCTATAAGTCCTACAAATCTTTTAAATAATTAAATTACGCTTATTGCTAAGTTAATGTTAAAAGTACAAATCATTCGATTTTTATTTAAGGTTAATTTTGAATGATTATTAAAATTATATTGAAATTGTCGAATTTATTTTAAATATCGAATACTCACAGATTATCCAGCATTATACACTATTGATTTTATCTAGAACTATGTATTCTCTAAAATTAAACCTTTGCCAGTTCCGGGACCCGTCAATTGTCATACCGCAAAATAAGCTTATATTTTGCTTTGACATAAAATAAAGGTATAGTTAGAAGGAAATGGGATAACTTTTCCAATACTATATCTACAGTAAGTAGTTGTTTTTTGGTTATATTTTACCATTAAAATATATATTAATTTATCACACACCGACCATTTATGAGATATTTATTTTAAGAATATAAGCATGATGTAAAATGTTAAAGTTTTAGAAGGGTATTTGAATCAGTCCATTTATCAGCGAATGCTATTTTGGTACATATGAAGATGAAGAATAAAGATTTTTCGCCCCTGTCTTTAGGGACGTGTTATTTTATTTTCTGATTACATTATGTCTTTTTATCTGCCATTGTTCAATCTTTAGAATACCCATGTGTATTTCAAACTCTATTACGAAATGTATGTATAACAAATGGAATTTGTTACATTTTCTTCTGTATGAAGTTTGACATATTTGACAGTACACAGCGGTATTGTGACAATATGAATTAGAATACCTAAAAAAAAATTTATTAAAAGAACCGTCAGCAAAATTAAGAATATTTTAAAATTATCAACACTTACCGACACACTCATCGGTACAAGTAATTAAAACATAATAATACTAGTTTTAATGTGACAGGTAGAAGCAAACATAATCATTGAAGCATATAAAAACATACGGTTTAGCAAAATATGATAAAAATCATTGAAACAAAAGGAAAATTCATTACGCAATTACTACCTAAATATATATACAGTCGAAACCGATAATAACGACATCGTTAACAACGACCGATCGGTTATTACAGCCAGATTGCAAGATCCCGGCCGAATCTCTAGTAAACTATGAAGCAAACATACCGCCTATAACAACACCGGATACAGCGAAATATCGCTTACAACGGCGAAACTTATTTTTATTTTATTACTATAACGACCAACCGCTTCTTGTCCCAGCAAAACAAAACAATACGGACGATTTTAAATCTTATTGATAAGCATTGAAGGAATAACTACGCACTTCCTCCCACCTCATCCGAACCTCTTCCCGGCCATTTGACAAATTCTTGCTAAAGCTGAAAGTAACAATCATAATACTAACGTCGAAAGCGAAGACCAGCAAGACCCTGAAGAACAGTTTCAGCCAACAACAATTTCCGAGGCTCTTAACTCATTAAAGGTTTCCAAAAATTTGTTGCCTTTAATGACTTTAATGATACTGATGATACTCTTACTTTGAGGAGTATGAAACGCAAAATGCGAAAAATATTTGAGACTGGGCAAAAAAAACAGACTAAAATGACTGATTTCTTTAAAAACTAGTGTAGTTTTACAGCTCGTACTGTAAGCAGCTAAGTACATTATATACTCTAATTACGTATTTTTTATAAATATTGTTATTTCTTTTCTAACATTTCATTTGACAACAAGTTCACATACATAACCTATACCTAGACTAGATAGATATTTACCTATAATAATATAACTACACAACTAAGGTAACTTCATATGTATGTGTATTGCTTATAACAACTATCGGATATAACGTCGGCAAATGTACGGTCCCTTCAATGTCGCTATATCAGGTTTTGACTGTATATATATATACAAGCGCAGTATTAGATATGAATTTTAGTCACAATAAAAATACTTAATGTTTTAATACTTGCGTGTTTTAAGTATAAATATTTGAAATATTAATCAGAGCGCGATAACTGGTAGCTTTATAGGTAATATTGCATAATAGCATTGTGTTCAGGGCTATCAGCAGTTTTTTACATTATTTTTCAAGAAAACAGTCTACTACAAGTAAAACGTCTAAAAGCAATAATATATAATAATGTTACTAATTATGAAACGTGTTGCAGGACACACGACAAGAGAACACGTTGCTATGGTAACGGTGTTTCTTATCATAAAAAATGGTTACTGTGGTAACAAATACGGATTTCGGACCGTGAAATATTTTCAATTTATTTTTAAATTATTTAGTTTAAATTTTACTTTATTTAACATAATATGTAAACCTTTAAGTTTTGTGACAGCCCTGAGTTTGACACAACAGGGGGTATTATGTTTATTCTGCATCGGTTCAGCACGTGTCCATACTGAAATGATTGCTGCATTGAGTCATACGGGTGTTTCCAGACTAACAAATACCTACTACGACATCAAACCTATTTAGGTCATAGACACCTCCACTTATAAAAAAACTATATTTCAATTTGTCAAGATCACATTTAGTTATTTAATCTGAATCAACTACGAATAAATATTTTATAAATGGAACTAAAACTTCTTTCTAATTAAAACGAAAAAACAATAACATTAAAAAAAACATCGGTCTGTGCCTAAAATTCACATTTCCAAAATTTATCACACATCACTCGTGATGTTTGAATTTTGAAAATTTGGACTCTTCCAAATTGACAAATTTTTAAAATTCGAAATAATACTGCACGTACAAAATTAGCAGTATTCATCTTATTTATATAAAATAGAAAAAGAACACATTAAAATACAACCTCGTTTTTGGAAATATTAATGAATTGTAAACATGTTATGCTCATTACAATGGTTATTACTACGGTCAGTGACCTGTAGGTGTTATCGATATCTGTGAAATGCCCTAATTTGATGGTTATGCTTATAGCAAGTGATTGCGTAAGGCCATCGTGTCAATATAACACAATCAGTCTGACTATGTATTATTTCAGAATATTGAAATAACAATTGGAAAAGCAATGATTTATCTTCTGTAAAGATTCTAAAGATTAGTCCTAAAAAAATGTTTAAGAACTCTTGAAAAGGTACCGTTTACAGTGATAGCTAATATTTAAATGGGTATTTCTATTTTTACAGAAATATATTGGCTTTCCATTTAAAATAAGGAACGTTTTAATACTCGAAGTATAAGATATATATACTTCGGTAATTTTTAGTTATGATTGATAGCTCTTTAAATATCAGCTGTCAAGTATTTGTAGCTTTTTTAGGTAGAGATTCTTTGGATAAATCGTTACTTCAATTTTACCGGGAGTAAAAAGGGATAAAGCCAGGTGACATCACGAGTGTAGTATATCGGCACTTGTGTTCAAGCAATGTGCGTGGCTGATTGCCATAATTACTTCCTGATAGCTTATCATTGCCTTATTGCCTCGGTTAAGGCTGATATATTTGTTTACATTTGCTGTTTAGTTATTTATTATGGATTATCTTAGAGCTGTATTCGGAATCATCAATTATACTATTAATAAGGTTCTATATATCTGAAAATAGTGCAACGATTTAAGACAGCATGATACGTGACCTTTTTAGCTTCCAATTTTGATTGTATCTATGGTGACATTATTTTATCTGGCAGGAATATATTGTATGGACATTATGAATTTCACCAACATGTAAAGTGTTTTGAAGTCTATGGTACCTTTATGCACATACGTTCGGAAATTACGCATGAATAAACTAGAAGAAAATTATTTAGTTTTATTTTGTTACTTTGAATGTTGGTACATAAACGTATAAGAATAAGGTGTATAGTAACGTAATTAATTGTTTATTTTGCCTCTATATTATAATTTAATTAATTCAAATTTCGAATTTTTCAATCGTAAAAACACGAAAACTTGGATTTTATGCAATGTTGTTAATAAAGTAGAAAACGCTTTGTTAAACGTTTTAATTATAGATTATAGTCGGTCTGCCAATTCAAACTTATTCCAAATTTGAAAAATAATCTTCCCAACAAATTTGCAATTGTTGTAGTACTGATTTTTAATACATGAGCATAAAAATGTCATGATATTCTAGTTTTAGCTCATGAGATTCCTGTAAACAAGTTGGCGATCATTACCATATAAGTAGGTACTTCGAGTATGCAGTAACGGTTGGCAAACTGGTGATCCCTAATGGGGACCAGGTGTACCCTTATTGGAACGACCTTGCGTTTATTAGTCTTCGAACAAGATGAGGTTAACAAACTGTATACGCGATTACCAATCATAACAAATCACGATCTTCATACAATTGTTAGTTTCTCAAAATAAAATTTCAATCTCAATCTGGCATGTTATAATTTAATGAGCTGGCGGGACCTCATAAGTTGAATATGAACATTGCAACCAATAAGCCTGCTAGGTTTGAGTATAAAATATTTTACGGAACTGATGAAAAATGTCATATAGGTAAAGTGGTAAAATGCACTTTATTTCGTCGACGGAAGGTTGTTTTAGTTTTGAATTAGGTACCTTGTGAATCTAATTCGCAAATTATTACTAGATACTGGAATGGAACACCACGTCCGATGATTCAGAAAGGAATGCAAGGGTGGGCGGTTAAGTATAAGCCGATACTATATTTACGAGTCCACCGAGAAAGCGATGGGAATCTAGAGAAACTTAGGTAAACATTTTAGTATGATAAATGTACCAAGACCAAGGGAAAGCAGGAGAAGGGGCACAGCAAATATATAGCAATAGCAGTAGGAGCGAATGGAAAGAAACCTATGGACAGAGATACTTGGAAAAGCCGAAAAGGGGTTTCTTCTTTACAGCGGTACTGAAGGAAGGATATTAAGATAACAGGAAAAACTGTATAAATTGTATATAAAAATCCAAGTTGTATATTCTACTGTTGTAGTGATTGGATATTAAACGAGAGACTTTTATTATTATTATTAAATTTTCATATGACAAAGCTCAGGTTTTGATGGAAGAAGAAGGTAAAATATAAGATACTGTTTAGTTTATAAGAAGTACAAATGCATAGCAATGTGTACTTTTATTCGTGCAAATAATTACCAATGCAAGCGATGCTGCGGGCTACTTGTAGAAAAAAAAATAAAGAAAATAGTTTCTTTCAAGCACAAAGGGGTGTAAATTAATTAAAACTTGTGTTTCTTTTGTTAAGAACGCTTTGTAATAATAGGTTGATTGCACGCGGGAGCACGAGAAGTGCAAAATATATTAGGGATTGTAAGTTTTCAATCTTAATATATATATTTCTTCTGTGCGTGTGTATGTGACTGAACTCCTCTCAAACGACTGGACCAATTTTGACGAAATTTTTTGTGTGTGTTCAAGGGGATCTGGGAATGGTTTAGATTCACAATTTTGTCCGCTGGACAATGTTTTTTTAATTATTTTTTAATTTTATTAGTAGTTGTTGATTTTGGAATGTTTTACATTGGATGCGACACACGGCGCTACCATCGCAGTGTCAAATTTTAAATAATATTCGAATTTTAATTTTAGTCTATCCCGACAGTTAGCGCTGCGATCAAATTAAAAAAAAAGTTTTGTTATCATTGTGTTATTGTAGACCATGTGCTGGATCGTAAGATATTGTCATAACATTTGAATAATAATTTTCATCAAAATGGTCCAGAATGTTAATTTAGCTTATTAAAAAAAGTTTGAAATTTTCAAATTAAAGACGTGTAGACAGGACAACGTCTGTCGGTTCCGCTAGTGTATATATATTTTTTGACGTTCATAAGTGTACTTTATGTTACCTTCATGAATAAATTATTTTTGATTTGATTTGATTAGATTACTATCTATCTGAATATTATGAGGTATATATAAGAATTACATTATGCAACGGGCGATTGCTATTCAGTTTAGGTTCCTAAATTGAATCGCATTTTTTGCGTATCACAACTATAAACTATAAACGTATGCAATTCAGTTTTTGGTTCTCGATAGGCTTACAATATGAGCTCAGCATCATCCTCTTTTCATAGTTTATGCGTTATCTATAATACACAGGCCAAGACAGAAAAAAGCGCCGCTGGATTAATAATTGCAGTTCTTCTCGTCCGTTTTACGTAAAATTAGAAACATTTAATTTGTATTTCTTCATTAATGTTCATAAGTGCAAATTGTGTTACCTAAATGAATAAATCATTTTGAATTTAAATTTATTATTTAAATGTATTTCTCTTATTTAGATAATCATGTTTCCTTATATACTATTATATATATGAACTTCATGCTTGGATTTGTCTGTAGGTTTATGGATAATTTTAAACATTGAAGTTTAGATTTCTCGGGAACAGTAACCCCTTTTATTGTTCTCCGATTTATCAGTTTTTAAACTTTATGACTCGAAGATAAGGCATGTTTTTGTTTGCTTAACTATGATGCCATATGTGGAGGGTGACTCAGATCGCTTGTAGTTTTTTATGGAGCGATGCGAGATTTTTTGCACCTAAATAAATTGTTTTAGTTCCTACATTTACTACCACTCAACATTTCGTATAAGATTTAGTAAATTTTTTGATTGATCTGTGAAGGATCGAAATAAAATGACATGCATAAGTAGTAACATTATGTCCGACGTTTAATTCTTAAATATCAGGAAACTCGGTGACCACTTCAGAAGTAAACTCTGCTAAGTAAGAATTTGATCTACATAATAAAATAGTAGAAAATATAATTATCCATGGTGGTCTTTCTTTAAGTTTTATAAGTACTCATTTATCAAATTATATACATATATACTTATTGATTTGTGTCTGCAACCGCATTCTATATGCATTCTTCATGTGATTAGCACTACATACCTTAATTCGTATTAATGCATATTTTGAATGAAAAATGCAATTATACGCAATACTTTGCTAATACACCATTGTGCGTAGCAATTTAATATCACGAAGTAAAATATTCAAAATTTAATCACGCCCAACACTGAGTATTCGTTGACATTTTAAAAATGTCAAAATCGTCACGCACACATGAATTTAATCTGTGCACATTCAGTGTTGCAAGCAATTGTATGTAAAACTGTGGAACGTGTTTTTTAAAGGTTAAAATTTTAATATCCTTGCTGGATAGTAAAATAAAGGGTTATTATAGCCCCATCGTTATCGATTATAATGAATCAATCTTGCAATTTTTGGGCATGGTGTAAGTCTACTGACCACGTCGCTGGTGGCACATTTTTATCCAAATAAGTCCTGTTTCTTATCAATTATTTAAAAAAATACCATGTTACGGACGCTGTTGTCAATGTAAATGGATGGTAACAATGTTAATTTATTAAGTTTAGGATATAATCCAACAAGCTTGTTCAAGCTATCCTATCTAAATAACACATTGCACAGTGATGGGGCGCAGTGTAAGCGTTAGCGAGTAAATAAATTGTTTTACGTTTAGTTTACAAATATAAAATATTCTGACAAGGATTCCAATCTCGGCAGTACAATATTTTCAAAGTGATGGCGTCCATGCTTCGGGTTTTCTCTCTACCTACTATATGGTGAGGGGGGCCGATGGTTGACAATGCGTCGTACTCGTGAACTGGTGCCACTTGTGTGTCGGCCGGTGAATAGGTGTATATATATTTATTGTTTTCTGCCTTCATTCACCTTGATTCTACGTTTCATATAGATATAACATTAACTACTTACAAAACGCACATAGTAACACATAATAATAAAAAAAAGAAGTTTTTTTTAACGTAATAAGACTGGGCCTGACTCAGCATTATGCTGTGGAGCAGATGTATTCCACAGAGCTGGTAATTCTGCCGGATACCACAACAGTTTGTACGTCAGAAGCAAAAAACACGATATAATAATAATAATAGTTTGCGTGTTGTTTCCACAGTAATTATCCCTAATGTTAAATGCGCACATAGAAATAAAGTTCTTTGGCGCACAGTCGAGGATCAAACCTACGACGCCAGGGATGCGATTCGCACGCTGAAGCCACTAGGCCAATACTGCTCAAACATTATTAATAAACTAAAAGTACACAAAACACCAAAACACCACTAAAGGGTTTGGTGCCTTAAGGGCAACACCACGCTACAAATTTCTTTAAATTCCTTATAATTAATAGGTCTTCCGCTCTGAGATTAATCCTTAAACCGCAGTGTAAATCGATTGAAATGTAATTTATTGATAAAGTTGCGTACAATGTACAGTTATCTAACTCCATACCTTGGAGTTACACGCCATTATGATAATGTTATTTACTATAACTGCGACGCTATCTTGCAAGACCAGGCAATCAGCTTAATACAATTAATAGTTACAAGTTCTTATTTTTTGTTTAATATAACTTTTACTTAAGACAATATAACTACAGTTCTTAAAAATATTGTCACCTTGAATTAATACATTAAATATAATACCTCGTTATATGTAGTCTTACTGTATCTTAGCTATCACAGCTTCTTAAAGTGTAAAATTTATCCGAATATTTATTATTTGTCTGATTACTCTTGTACTTAATGAAAAAATGTATAAAAATATTATTTATTTATAGATATTAAGCGTTTTTATAAGTCCTATGCTTTCTTAAAAAGGGACAATTTTTATCATAAACGCAGAGCACATATACATGTGTAAATAGCACATATACTTGGATCCTTATTTGAGAAAGGAATCCACTGACTGTCCCTTTTTGTTTTAATTGACTTTAAAACCGAAAGAGAAGATTTCATTCCAATGTATTTCTGTATAGGCAAGTATTAACGTTATCTTTACACATAAAATTTTAAATGTATATTTTTCCATACTTTACCAAACTCCTTTTACATACATAATTGATATGTTATTACCTGTAACAACAAATTAGTTTCATTAGAAGTCGTAAAATTAATTAAGTACATCTTAAAAGCTAATCTAACAAGTAGACTTAAATATAAAATATGAATAAGGAATCAAGTTACAAATAGAAAAAAAAGGTGAAACCGACTTTTTATAAGACCTTATTGATTTTTAAATAATGTTAATTACTATATAATTATAATAAATTCAATAGTTCCGTTAACGATGAAATAATTTCATCGCTGGTAATAGCTTGGCTTCGCAAAGCCGAGGACTATTCTAAATAAAACGTGATTTTTGAATTCAAAACAGGTCTGTCATTTTGATTGAATATACCAAAACTCTGCGCATCGTTCTTATCTGTGCCGGACTATATATAACATATGTTTGATGCTAAACTGTTTAAACAAGGTGTGAGGAAGTAAAGTAACGGTTGTGTTAGATTAAAATAAGTTCATTAAACAATGACCCGTTATTGAATATTATTGAATCCACAGCGTAGGTACTTGTGCTACAGTGATTAAAAAATTAAAACTAGCAAAACATTCTGAGTCACTATGGCTCAGCAAAATGTATGCTACACATCTATACCCCTAGTATAGAATGTGTAGCATACATTTTCTACAAGATAAATAAAACTTAAATCTAGTTTCATGAGATTTTTTTCCTACATGAAGTTTGACATATGATAGGGTTCAAGACAAAATTTTGATATTATAGATATTCTATAATATAGTATATCAGAAAATGGACTTTTGTTAGTAAAATTACATATTTTTTTATTTTTCATAAACGCTGAGCCCAAGATTAAATTCTTACACAGGAATGTCAGTCACTCCCTGCCTCCATGGGGGAGTTATAGAGTTCGGTCAGTCAATTTCGTTGAAGCAAACTATCACTTTATTAACTAGCAGCCAGTCATTCCTACGCGAGGACTATTTTATATATTTCTATAAATACTGTAGCCTTTTATAAAAGTTTATGGTGAGATAATTTTTTGTCAAGAGATCGAGTATTCGTTATTACATTAGAATGGATAATATATTAAATATACCTTAAAATACTGTACCAAATTACTTTTCAAATTTCGCAACTGTATTGGGTTAGTATACTGTGTCGAACTGAATAAATTAAAATCGGCTTAACATTCTTAACCGTCGACATAATTCGTCACCTGTCAGATATAAAAAAAACGGTTTGGAACAACAAACTCTGAGGTCAATGAATATTAATATCATCTTTACTATACGCTCATACTGCGACTTCGTCTACTTGCAAAAATCAGTTTTATATCAGTCTACTCTTTAATGCATCCTTTCATACGCGGATTTAGCAGATCCAATATTTATAAATTCCTTAACCGGTCAATATCGCCAATAATTTACTGTTCAATTATTAGCAGGTATTTTTTGGTCAACTTAGGATGTGATTGGCTCCATAAATCTATATATATATATATGTACATATGTATGCTACAAAAACATATATTTTCTATTTGTTTAATCTCAAACTTTAGTTTTTTGTATTAATTATATTTTTTAACTATTGAGTTAGTGGTGACCGTTCAGACGCCAAGGTTTACATAGTTTATAATGTTTGAGAATTTATAAATAAAAAAAATAACAATAAAATTGTTGTAATCAAACTTCTCTAAGCACTGTGTATTTTTAATTATGTCAACAATAGTAAAATACACTGAAATTTCATTGTGTTATTGATCTCTCCTTAAATCGAGCAAACAAAAAAGGTATTTTAATAGAAATAAAATATCTTCTTTGTTTGCGATGAGCTGACAGCGACGGATAAACCATGTCAGATTTTCGCTATAATATACATATTCAAAATTACAATATATAAAGGTAGTGTGTAGTCCCTAGTGTAGAACTTATAATAATTATTCTTCCTTTAGTAATTGTCTATTGATGAGTGACTGTTATGTGGAGATGGCGCTCTGTGGCGTCAGGACGATAACGTTTAAAAATGCGCGTCACGTCTAGTGATGTGTCACTCGACCTGTCAGAGCACTTCATTTGTCACCGAACATTCTTATTCTTTCTTTAACCTTTCATTTCACATCATTTCATATTCATAAAAACTTTTTGCAAAGTGGCTATTTTGCGAACTAAAAGTTAAGTTTTATTTACGCTGTGATAAGAAGAGACTGATTAATACTATAAAAAATTGGTAGACTGATTTCTTTTCAATCAGTGAAGGGTTCGATACAATAGTTTTGATTTGGAAGGAAAGTAGAATATTTATTTAAAAAAAATATTTATTAAAAGTACATACATAATTTATAAAACAGTTTCATTTTGATTTACTTATGTGCATATTTTTTATTGTGCTACCGGTATACTAAAACTGAATTGCTATCACTGCGCTAAAATAATCAAACAAAAGTAAATATTAATTTTAAAAATATAAGACACATCGTTATATTTCCAGAAAGATCTAAATAGATTTTCTTTCACGTTGTATACAAGTAGGTAATGGAAATCTTGTACGTGCGAACTCAACTAAAATAGTTCTAAGACACTCGGCAACTCGAAGGAACTATCATGATAGAGGCCCTAGAAAACTACATAGTATTTGTAATCATATCAATTTAATCAAACAAATTTATGATTACTTTAAAGCTAAACTACTATTAATATTTATGACAATATTGTTAGTTATAGAATATGGATGTTTTATTTTTGTGATGTCTGTGTACTTTTGCTCACGCAGGCTGTCTTAGTTTAATAAGCGTGGCTATTGTTAATGAATACATTATTATTATTATTGTAGAATTTATATTTATACTCTTGTATTCATGGACATTTAAGAAACGTTGCATATCTATGACACAGATTAGTTAATCGATAAATGAAGTAAAAAGTGTTTAAGAGCTCAGACACGTTTAAAGTATCTCATAAAGTATTTTCTGCGCCTGAGTAATAATACAACAGGGCCCTAAAAGACAAGAGTAAGTATGTGCCTGTACTGAAACATGAAAGCATGTAGCACCTTGTTGCACTCACCGCAACGCTGCAACGATTCAGAAAATTGCTTCAAATTGCTTTTACAGGACTACGTCAGCTGCGGTCTGAGTGACAAGCTTACTTCGTTGTAGAATGTTGGAGGTGAAATTTTAAAGTACATATATTTCTTATACTTATATAAAATTCTCGTGTCGCGGTGTTTGTGGTTAAACTCCTCCGAAAATACTTTCCCGATTCTCATGAAATTTTGTGTGCATATTGGGTAGGACTGAGAATCGGACGACATCTATTTTTCATCCCCCTAAATGTTAAGGGTAATCCACCCTTAAATTTTTTTTTTTCAATTTTAGATTTAAAAAAAAAATTATGATACAGCATTAGTAAATACAAAACCCTGAATTTTCAACTTGCGTTGCCGGCCTTTTAAAGAGTGATACGCTTTTTTCTTTTTTTACACTTAGTTCAAGTAAAAAGCATTTATTCATGTAGGTAAGTTAATGTACACTTATGAACATCAAAAAAAGTTATATGCTTATAATTTTACAAATTCTCAAATCAAGGGCTTAAAACGGAAGAGAAGAACTGGCAATCAACTCTCCGCCACTCTTTTTAATCGCAATCACAATCGCATTAGCAATATACATCTCTTTGTTCACATCTTAGTTTTTACTTAGGCCAAAGAAATTCGCCCCCGTTTGTAATTTGCGCAGAAAAGCTTTCTTTCATACAAAACAAATAAAATAAAACGCAATTACAACTCAAACATAGTCTGTGGAGCATTAAATGGTGCAATAAACACATTTTTCGAGATAACGAGAGAAATTCAAAAGTAAAAGATACAAAGATGCACCTTGCAATTATATTGCAGTAACTCTTCTGATAAAAAAATCGTTATTATCATAAACAATTATTTAAAATACATTAACAGTGATATTAGGTTGAATCTGTGACAAGACAAGGTTAAAGGTTTCTTAAGGTATTAACAAAAATCACTCATCGTAACTTTGATTTTATGTGCTATGAGAGGCTGCCCACCAGAAACCTGATGAGAGACAAGTGGAAGTATTTGGTGGATCAGTGTATAAAATATTATGAAACGGACTTAGTTTAGTGTACTAACTGTGTGTGTGTGTACTTGAATAAAGAATATTTTTTTTACTCTTATTAATAACACAATACAATATAAATCGATAAAAAATCACATTTAATTTAGCTAACTTTGAGCGCGATAAGAAAAATCACTAAAGACTGTGGTCCCAGTTTTATATGACCAATTCAAATTACTCACATTAGCAAATTCTGAAAGTCAGTTTAAGTGGCATGCAACAACCCAACACCAACACAGTTTCTACAAAAACAGCTACTATATTACACTCCAGAATTGTAAAACGCTTATATTGTTCTAAGTTCTATATTAGTAGCATTATGTTGGTTTCAACCAAGTCCATAAAATTTTCTAAGTTATTACGTCACTTAAACGTACGTGGCTGTGCAGTTCGTAGGCCTAGAGCTCTTCATTCGTATTCTGTGTATAGTTGGTACATAAGGATACTAGGTTAGATTACTACTCTTATCGAAGTTCGAAGTTTGGACAACAAATCAAATAAGGAACATTCTAAAAAACAAGTGCCGATCAAAAGATTTGTCAACCCACTGTCGTACCGATACCAAAAATATTCAAAACCTGTTAGTAAGGGGAGCACGATCGAGTTTTGAACTTATTTCGCGATAAAAAAGACAAAAACCAAACCAGTTCATTATCCTGCGTTGGGAAGTGGTTTGTGAATAAATTAACTGTAGTTTTAGTTTTTTTTGCTGATCGGTTCTCAGTTCTCACTCTGAGATAATTAGTTCGAATTGCGCGAAAACCAGAGCGAAACATGTGCCTGAGGGGATATTTAAAATTCGAATACTTCTTATGCATGTAATGTTATGGACATAATGGAAGTAGACGCTGGTGTGTGTATTATGGTATAAAGAGTTGTTTTGATTAGTTTTCGAAGAAATTCAATTCGAACGACTATTTCTAAGATTCTAAACCAGAAAATAACTCTGTTGGTGAAAACGAATTCAAGAAAAGAATCCTAATAGCAAGGATTCGTGTTGTTGACAGTAATATTTGTGAGTGTGGAGAAGATATTGGTGACCTCGACCATATTTTCTTTTCTTGTTCCCAGTATGACCGCACCTCCTTTCTGAATTCCTTACAATTACTACATGTTCCGTTTCCGACTAAAATCTCCTGCCTTTTCCTTTATCCTTTATTGTATTATAATGCATTATCTTCTTTTTTAATCAATAATAATATTAATATTTAAATAATTATTGTAATATATATTTAAATAAGTAAATATTATCCTTTTAACTAGCTTATCCCTTTGGTTTTTTGATGTGTTTCTTTATTTTTTCTCGCGTTTAGTTTCCCTAGCTTTTACTTGAAACTGGCATAAAGTTATAACTATTGCCATAAAAAAAAAGAATCCTAAGCTTTACCATAGGTAGGTTTATTATATTTGGAATAAATAACTTTTATTAAAAATACACTACTGTTACTCTGAGTTGTTAATTCAAACATTTCAGTCACTAAACACTTAGCTCAGTGAAGATTAAATAAATTAATTTAATTAAACACTCTGAGAGTGGCTTATTCACGTATGATCTCTAAGGTTGCGGAGATAGATTTTACTATTAAAAACCTGGCATAAATATTTAGCAAATTCCGTATATATTTAAAGCTCAGCATTGGGTTGCTTTGTATGTCTGCATCGTGTTTCGTTTCAGACAGCTTACGGAAATGAAATAAATGAACTGTTATGCTAAATTAGGTTAATAGAAATTAAAAATAGATTTCTACTTAGAAGTATTACATCATTTATAAAGTTACGAGTTGAAAATTTATTTAAAACAATTTCTATTCTGTGAAGATTTTGTTTTTTTTTTTAACTAGGTGCACATGAGGATAAAAATCATGTCGTTACTGACATGGTAATGTAAGTGGTAATAAATATATTTGTTTTATTTTTAGTTTGTGGTAAGCAGCCCTTCGAAGTGTGCTACGTGTATTTAAAAAAATTTACATAAACTTTATTATAGTGTTTAGTTCTTAAAGGAAGCAATCAATGTGTGTCGATATATGAGAGCACTCTTGTCTCTGCCACAACGCCGTGGGAACCATTTAAGTAATTCGACACGAACCACGAACAAGAACCATTTTTAAAGATAATGGCTTTATTTTCACGCCTTCGTACAATAGAAACACTATTATATTATGTTAAGGAACTTGTTTAGAATATATAGGTATATGTTTTGCCTGTAGCCATTTTTAGCCCAAAGAATATTATAAAACGTCGATAACTTGCGTAACTAAAATAAATATAGTAACATGTCTGGTACGGTACAAGCAGAAGTTAACTAGACATCTCGCCAAGTGTGATTATCGTCAAATAAGGGGCCAAGTTGATTTGTGCGTGTTGTACTGAAGTCCACATAAGGGCAATATAATATGTAGTTTAAATATATATATTTATTTATTTATAGAACAAATAAAATAAGTAAACAGCAAACGGGCAGGAGGCCACCCATGGACACTCTCAATGCCAGAGGACTCGCGAGTGCGTTGCCGGCCTTTTAATATTAATTTAAAATAAATTAATATCTTTGCGCGTTATTTTAATTAAATCCTCGCTATGCCAAAGATAAATATTACAGATAGACAGTATAAAAACTACTAGACATCTATTCAGGCAGTGCGTGATAAACTAGAAAAGTGAATTTTATATAAATTAGAAGCAAATCGCAAACGTCAAATCATGCAACGCCGTATCCGCGACCCATTTCTGTATTAGCAAACGAACGAAGGCAAAATAATTTAAAGATGTCTGCATACTCAGACGACATGTCACAGTTTTGTTTACTCCGGCACTCTTGGATTTAGCAAAACCCTTATTTAGAATAATATTAGCTTAGCACTTAGGCGTTTTGTTTGTCCGATATATTAAAGTAATACAATCTCTATCTAAAACAGCATGAATCTAGCATTATAATATTTAAATGTGTATTTGTTAATATAACTTACATAATAATATAAAACATAATGAATCGAAAAAAGTTAATATATTGATTGCTAAAATAAAATGAGTCAATAAAGAATGTTGCTACAAACTTCATACTCAAATTCCTCTTTGAGACACTTCAAATCTTCTAATTACATCTAATCACTGATTTTAGGTGTAAGAAGACAAAGGGTTCACTCGAGTACGTAAAGTTGCGTTCGACAGCAATTGATTAAAAGGACGAGCTGTTGACCAATCACAATCAAACCCGATCGTTTTGTCTTTGATTTAACATTTGATGACGGTTACCTACCGTTTCTTCCTCTTCCAAGGCCTTGATCAGCTCATAGTAGAGCATCTCAGCCTCCGCCGATATCTGTATCTTCTCGCCATCGCAACTTTTACGGCGGATGTCACACGACAAGTCTGTTTGGAGGTGCATCGTCAACACTTACACTTTACACTTGCTCATTGTTTTACACTTTACATTTGCACTATACGTAGTTTTGGGCTGTTAGAGATTGTAAGGACGTGTTTGATGTGTCATAATATTTGTTGAATGTTAAATTTATCTGTATGGCAAGACTGTTTTCTATGGGAACTGTTTTTATACAACTAAAAATTAAGTGCGACCTTTGCGCCAAAGCCAGCAATCTTGCAAGTTCGTCGCCGGCGTCTTTATTTGTTAAATTTAAGTGAATTTGTGAATCTAAAATTGAATGCCGTTGAGTGTATGCGTGTCTGTTGATACTACCGAGGTAGCAGACCAGCACGTATTGAAAATCCATTGTAATATAGGTTATTATCAACACACGTAAATAAATGTCATAACCGAACATATGAATAAAGATTGAAAATTTATATTTTTACGCAACACAATTTTTAACCATTAGTGTTGCCACGCTTGTGAAATTCTTGTGTAATTCAATAATTAAATTACCGTATAAGGGGAGGTGATATTTTAACTTGAAATATGTATTGTCTTTATCGATACTTATTTCGTGATATTTTGTTCAATTAATGTGCAAATAACATATTATTACCACCCATTTATGAATAATTTATTACGAAAAAGTTTACTCTTACATTAGTATTAAAAAATACGACGTATATATTAAGGAATAAGCGTTTAATGAAAGGTATTATAACTATTATATTTTTAAAGGCCGGCAACGCACTCGGCAATATCTAGTGTCCATGGCCGGCGGTATCATCAGGTGAGCCTACTTCTCGTCTTCTGTTACGTTAAAAAAATATTTTCAAAATTATTTCAAGACAAGAATTTTAAAAAAGATCACAGATACAACATGGCCGCCTGTTGTTTGTACGCGATCAATTGTGAACTCCAGGGAATACATTTAAAAAACAAAGAAACATTAAAAAAATGCTTTTTCATGAGAAAATGACTACCTAAGAAGAATAAGAATCCTACTTCTCTTTGTATTCAGTCACATAATAAAACAATGACTCGTTTATTTGTTTCTTCATTAAATAAATGATAATTAATGTTAAAAATAACACAAAAGCGTTAATGTGTTAACTGTCAAGCTATTTTCGCGTTGGCCGCAAACATTGAAATTAAACCACTTCCGCTACGTGAATTATTTCTTACTTAGTAAATAACCTAAGGATACTCTGTGGTTAACATTACTCGATGTACACAGATTTGTAAATTGAAAACTATTTCATAATATTAAAAAGTTTTCTTTATTGAGGTAGCAGTTTTTTTTCTGTAGGGCCTACCATGGGCTTTGTTTATACGACCCAGTTGAGATGATAAGTCTAGGTTCCTAAATTGTTCCAAGACCTAGACAGTTATGACATGTTACTAAATGTTATAAAATAATTGTATTATTTGGTTTTCAATCGTGCGCTTTTGACAAATATTAAATATTGCATAATTTAAAATATATAAATTGAGTGGTAAGGTGTGTCGCTTGTATTAGCTTTACATTTAGTATTAGCTTTTTACTATGTGTTTTATTTGAGTGAATCATATAAATAATATGATAAGGCGGTCTAAGGACTAGTACGGAATGCGAATAAAAAGGTACAGAATATGTTTTTACATAGAGCACAAATCATTTGACTCTAACCTAGTTCGAGCGAGAGTATTGTTTTTAACTTTAGTTTCTTTATATATACGTATATAATCATATTTGCATATACCTTATTCTCTCATTGAAAGTATTAAGTTTTAAATTTGTAGAATAATCGTTGCATTTAAATCTAGGAGTTAGGAAATTCTGCAAATAGCCAAAAGGATTGCTTCATTAGCGGGACGGCGCAAATCTGATTTATGTATGCGCCCGCTACAACAGATAAATTAAGCTCTTTGAAATATTTATATCCGCATTTTTAAGGGTTATTCAACCCCGTTTCGCTATAATTTTAATTGCTTTAGTACTCTATTGTCGGTTACAGGTAACTCAATTGTATTTTGAGTAATCTATTAAGTAATGTATAAAAATAGTGATCTGGCCATATTTGAAAATGGAACATAGAAAAACTAAATTTTTTCTTTGGCGGAATTGTGATTGACACAGAAGTTGCCATTAAAAATAAAGAATATAATATAATAGAAAAACAAAATTCATGATGACAGATATTTATTAACATGGGGCATGTTTGGTGCTAATTAAACACAAACCATTTATATAATCTCCAAAACGTAAATTCATTCATTCTTGCTATAATATTCAAATTCATAATGAAATATTAAAACAAATGCGGCAAGTGCTTATAAATGCAAAACACATTCAAAAGTCCAAAACTGACGCATTAAGCGAATCCAGCGCTCGAGTTAACCACTGCAGCTGCGACCAAGTTTCAGCGCTTAAAGTGCAAACAAACCAAATGTCACTTCATTTGTTTCAGACTATTCGCGCTCCGAGCCAATTTGTCGGTATTGTTTTGAGTTATTAGTGACAAAATATCGCACTGTTGCGGTTTGTTCATTTGTTTAAAGGTTAGTATGCATGTATTTATTGCGTGTAATATTTCCGCCTCTCTTTAATGCTTTTTATATAAAATGATATAATTTAAGGAACAGAAATATATAGGAAACTCAGAATTACAGCGAAGTGTCGCTATTAAATGAGAGTGAGCTGAAGCTAAATTTAATTTTTTAAACGTCAAAAAAGATTAGTATTCGGTCCTACCCATCACCTAGATTTATGATTATTGCATTATTATTATAAAATGTTGTTGGAAAATACATGAGAAAAGTATGAAATCTATTTGTTATCATGAATTATATTTGTTTGTAAGCTAGTTATAAGGTATGGAACCTATACAAAAAGAAAAAAATTCTTAACTAACTGTACACGTTCCATTTGCACATTTTTTTTTAATGTAACAGGAGACAAACAGGCAGGAGGCTCATCTGAGGTTAAACAATAACAATAACGAATCACGAAATGATTCATTCACCTTACCCAAACTCATGGAAACTTGCTAATTAGGACAGATCTAAATTCCACACAGTCGGACTTCATATTTGATTTATATGCAACTAATAACAATGTAAATTTATGCGTCTGCATCTCTAAGGTAGTCCTCGACTGTGGCTTTGCTCTAGACTCATAATTCAATAGATTTTAGACGTAGCTTTTGTTTTTAGGTTCAAAGCATAGTATATCAAGAAGATACTGAGAAAGTGTAGTGTTTTGTTTTCTAAATTTGAAATCCCTAGGAAAAAATAGTAACGTTATTGGTGACATACCAACAATAAACAGAAGATCAGTTTGTATATTAAATATAAAAACACCGTGGACTAAGCCTGGTAACCATGGCAACGATGTATGTAATATATGATAATTATAACAAACCCGTTTAGTCCACGTCCAGTCCAAAAATTATTCTTATAAACCTCTAATGTCGAAGTGACCTTAATTCTATATTTAAAAAGCTGTCAAATAACGATAATCGAATTGTCAAATGAGATCCATAGATAATGATAAAAGTACATCATCTATTGGCGCGTAACCAACAGTTTAGTGCCCCTGGTTATCCATTACATTAAGGTCAATGTTCGCAATAAAAAGCATTAGCTATCACCATTCACCACAGAGGGTGGCCCTAGTATAAGATACAAATATGTGTTTTATCTGTGTAAAAAAATGCGTAGCATTTTAGAAACTTAACTTCGATTCTCAAGCTTACCATTCAATTACCCGATGTTTTTGATAGTGAAAGTCCTAAAATAAATGAATAATAATGTGTTTCTTCATTGAAAACAATTCAATATTTTGTATATGCAAGATTTGGGAATCCTCTAATTAAAAAATACCCGGCAGCGTTCCCAGCTCTTCCATAACAAACATAGTAAATTCCATATTTTCAAATATTTTTTTTAAAGCATCTCAGGAGCCAGTACTTTAAACTATATCGAAGTTGGGTTTGGTTAATACCGTCATCTAACAATGAAACTGCAGTATATAAAATTTATATACATATATAATATAATGCACAAACATAATATATCTTCTGTGCCTGTATGTATACCTCCTAAACCTCTGCACTAATTTTTATTATTGTGTATGTATAACAATTGTTTCGCATGAAAACATAAGTTTTTCATATTTAAGACGTATGGTTCAATGTCTGTCACTTAATAATATTCATAAAATAAAAGGGTATCAGATATCAGCTACAACAATTATGATGAACCCAAGTTTATATTTTTTTACATTCTTTAAACTACTCAATAAATGCACAATAATATAAATTACTAAGAAATTTTATAACGATTTATTTACTACGTATAAAAGCTCCTGAGCTAAGTTATTCTGGGATCGGCACGCCGCCGCAGAAAGCATTTCACTATTTATTTGTATGCGAATCTCTGTCTATAAATTCTGCTTTATGGCTCCAATCTCTCATAGTGAGTTTAAGCTTAATATAATATTTGCGTTTAATCCCGCTAAAAATTAATTCTTAATGATTAAATATACAGGTTTTTACGAAAAGGCATAAAAATGCATACTATTTATTTTAGTTCATAATTGAATTATATACCTACGTAAAACCTATAATACCTTTTCAATTGGGACTGTCAGGCTAATAACAGTCAAATAAAAATAAAAATACAATATGATTAAAGTCGACATTTTTCTTTAAGTAATATGAACTTTTCTTAGATCATTTATCTTATGTTCTGTGTAAATATATATTTCCTTCTCGTTAAGCCGGAGAACATTTTTTTTAAATAAAATCATTTTGAGTTTTTTTTATTTTTAAAGTTGTTTTTTGAGTATAAATATATATCTATCTAAATAGAACCAAAGTTGAAAAAAAAATCATGGAAAGTATTTTAATATTCCAAACATGTTAAATTCTGACGACTGATAAATGAAAGTATGGCGTACCAAATCAACAGTTTGACTTAATATAAATTGACTTGTCTGATATAGAAAACTAAGTGACATGACTAAAATAAGTGACAATTTTATAAGAAATTCACAATTAATAACTTGCAGAACAGTCATTAATATAAATTATAATGAAATAGCAACACTGTGGTGTCACTATAAGGAAGATCCATGTGATATTAACAACTTTATTAATGCCACTGCATCGTTATGCAAATTAAAGCAAAATATATAACACGATCGGGAGTGATTTTATTCGTTTATTGTATTCTGTGAAAGCTTTCGAAATCGAATGATATATTCTGTATGTTTTAAATTCAACAACAAACATTTACCGAGAATTAGTTTTTGACGGAGCCCAACTGGTATACCATTGGTTGTTTTAATAGATTTGCAACTAAGTATATACTGGGTTTCACTTTCGAGGCTATGGTCTTGAAAAAAAGGTCTGTGGGATATGGATAATTGTCACGTGACCAAGGGTGAGCTAATCTCATTGCAATACAAATTCATTAGTGAGTCACGCTCAGCGTAATTTGGCAGAATTTTTATTACCTTTGTAAGATTACAAGAAATCCTGGCCTGCAAATGGCCTATTTACATTATAAGTAATATAATCACAGTCCCGAAAATGTTAGTACATATTGCATTGGTTAGTTACGGAACTCATGTCGATGTCAGGAATTCAACATATTGTTGAATTCGACATGCTACTCACGTAATTTTAATACTCATTAAAAGTATGATAATAAATATTCGTCCAGATATTTAATCTTATTAACAACATAACTTTTGTATGCGAACCCTCAACACTTCAAAAGCATGGCCCCACCAAATGACACATGACAGATAAAACGCGGATGAGCTGTCATTTTTCCCGCGCGAGTGCCCAGTGCTGCCACCCGCCGCATACAAATAGGGCCAATCTTTATTCCAAGCAGGCTCTAATGTTACTCGATTTATTTTCACCGGTTTTCCAAGTGAATTTCACTTTCATCTCGTTTATTTCTAAAACAATCTGTTTTCTTGGACGAAAACGAAAATACGAGTCATTTAAATGTATATAAAACGTCGTTTTTACGAATTGAAATATGCAATATACAATTATTTTATTCAAATTAGTTAAAAAAACGATCTCGAAAACATATTAATACGGTTTCTACGTATACATTTCCTATTTTTGGAATAAAATATATTTCGTATCATACACTCATTATGTTCATATAAAATTTATCCCTAACATATAATATATTTTAAATAAAAATGTTACAGCCATAAGATGTAAGCATATCTGCACAGGACCTGTAAGTGCCCACGCGCACATTATGTAACTGACTCAGAGCCAGGGAAAGTATCTGGTGGCTTTCAACCTGCCTTGCTATTGCCACAGCTGTTCTTTATATTTAATTGGTTTAATTCTCGAAACCTTGGTTGCAATAAGTATCTTCATCTAATGTATCAATGACAGGTGTGTGTAAAGTTTTTTTTTAAATCCAAAAACTTATGTTCAGTCTAAAATTAGGAATTTTGAGAGGAAATCATTCTCACATATAAAAGCTTTTTAAATACGAATGAAAACAGAAAAAATAAAAGTGGTATTTGAAATACAAACTAATAGCAAAATATGTTGTTTAGCGCAAAACTCAAATACGGCAAGATCATGGCGAGTAATTTTTATTTACTTCTGGGTAAGTTTTTATGGAGAGAAAAATTGCTAATCGGTAAAATGTCATATTAAGGCGAAACAAAGTTTGCGTGGGCACGTAAATATGTATATATAACATAATCCAAAATCGTTTAACTACAATTATACAATTTCTTGCTTGCCCTTCATTTGGGAACTGGTAGTAAATGATTTTTTTTTTGAATATTGACGTTCGGAAGTGTCCATAATATGTATTTGTTTGCATTTTTTTTACAGAAATGACGCTTGGCTTGAACGAACAGACGTTTGGCCACAAACCCACCTAATGTTAAGTCAGATATGGCCTTTTAGAAGGCATTCTTGTCCAGGAGATGCCTGTTTAACCTACACTTTAAACCCATATACCGTCTAGGGAAGGGCGTATTTTACATATCTTTATTTTTTCTCTTACTAGGACAAGTCCACAATTGAAGTTGTAAAAACCTTGTTTATTCTGCCTGATGCTATAGTAATAATTACCTACTATACAGCAATGGTTAAATAAATATTCGTTAGGAGATAATGTCGGGATAAGCCTGTATATACTCCGGAAGTAGTTGCTCACTGAGTCAGAGGCCTATTGTATTGGGTTCAACGCATTTTGATGTGTTAATATGAGCTGTTAAATTTAAATATTTATAAGAGGTAGATTTTTTCCATGATATTCACACATATTAAAATACAAAAAGTATTTTAATTGGTACGAAGGTTATCAAATTTGTTATTTTTTACCTGATTTTTTGGATTATGTAAGTAAAACATATGAATAAAACGATTAAAATTTTTTCGTAGCATAAATTGACTCAGTGAAACCGCAGTATGTAACTATATATAAAAGCTATATGTTATACATAACAAGAGAATGTGATATCCATATCTAACCATGAACTTAAAACCACATCAAACATGTCCATTGCAAGTGCAGAATTGTAACGTGAAACCGCGATTTAGAAATTGCAAACATAGCCTTTTACAAACACATCACAGATCACAGCACTATAGTCTATACTTTATTTAGTAAAAAATGAATCGTCAATGTTCGATTTTTAAACGCGATATTTAATTTATTCTAAATTCAAATTTGCGTGAATGCCGCGCGCGTGCGCTCTACGCCGGTCGGCCATTACACTGGCCGTAAAATGCAAAAGCTAGCGCTGCGCCGGCGCTGTATTTACATAATCATTATTGTGCTTGGTCCTGTCGTCCTGCGCATTAGTGACGCGCTTTTGTCGATAACTTTGTGGATGGGATTTGGCATTAATGTGTAATAAAATATCGAAGCTAGCTCACATCTCAAAATTAAAATGTTGTGATAATATTTATTGTAGTTGCAGTTATTAGGTATAATGGAACATGTGTATATTGAAATAACTACGGTGTAATTGTTGATTTGCAATTTTATTCAATTTGCTAATTGATGAAATTTAATATAACGTTGCAAATAAAGATACGTAGTATCAAATTTCTATGTTATAAAGATATCTCTAATATTATTTAACGTATAAAATTAATATTGCTTCGTTACATAAACTTAAGTAATGCAAAACTTATTTAATAACTTGCAAAATATGATTGTGAAACGTAATTTAGAGAAAGACAGATGGCAAAATAACTAGTCTTCGGCGACATCACGTTGATATAGGAATGCGATTGGAAATGTCTGCACTACTAAAGGAAGTACCATCAAACTATGACACAAATGTATATATATACCTATTATTATAGCTATTAATAATAATAGCATGGATGTATCTCCATATTCTGGATGTTATAGTAAGGATGGATCGTTGGAGCAATATTACAGGCGTTTAGTAGAGCATGCAAAAATGATTTGTATCTATTTAGCTGAAGGCGTATTCCCAACGACATACAACGTATAAAATTAATAATCCTTTATATACTTTAGTAATAAGATTTAATAACTTGCAAAATGTGATTATGAAAAGATATTTTGTGAAAATTGTCTTTTAACACAGAAACGGGCACCAAAGAAAATGTTACGTTCTAAGTCGACTTCAGTTAATTAAATAAAATTATCTGACTTAATACTACTTAAAAAATATAGATCCTAAGAAATCAGTAATAAAGTATCTACAAATAAGAAAAATAGGAAAGTATCGGCTTTGCTCCATCTCTAAAATCATCGACAACAAGTCACATCACTTTTGAATACCCGTTAAAGACAGAAGCAGTGATTCTGCGAGTGAGACACAAATAAACCAAATGTTGTTTTTTAACGAACTTAGTATTACTGTGATATTTCTATATTCCTTTTTGCTTTTTTTGCTTGCGAATTCTTACCTATTTTGTTATGCCCAATGCCCATCGGTTCTTCCGTTATTCGATCGTATCTAGGCTCGGTAATATTCACAAACGTAAAGACTGAACTTCAAGAAAAGAGCGTACCAACTCATAAAAGGTCGGCAACGCACTCGAGAGCAGTCATTGATTGTCATTGAGAGTGCCCATGGGTGGCAGGACTTATCCTTTTGCCCGTTTGACCAATGTCATATATATATAAAAAAGTAGTAGTTTCTTGAAAAAAATTAATTTATGTTCAGAAAAATCTCAAAAATTGTTTTATTCAAATATTGCTTTGAAAGTAAATTAATAGAAATCCTTCAATCAGCGATTCTTCTCTGTGTCATAAAATTACAAGTGCCATTGTGGCAACTACAATACAATAAAGAGGGTTATAAAACTTCGCAATGGGGGGCCATTATTCTTTATGGGGGAGCGGTTTAATAAACGGATGATAGAACAAAAAATATACTAACAAACAAAGTAATATACAGATTATTAGATCGATTATTGCCGCGTTATGGTGGCGAAAAGTAAGCTTAGAATTTTTTTTGAAGGCAATATTTTCAAAACAATTTGTGTGCCCTATTGCGCCCGATACTACACTAAATGTGTGCAATTTTTACATAATATCTTAACTAAAAAAAAAAAGATTAATGCGTAAAATCCTCTATTTATCCTATATTTTCTTTATTTATTTTTAGGAGATTTTTAATTAAGAATAATTAATTATTAAGGGACCTCATATCAATGAATTCGTTAGTAAACATTTTCCGTGACGAAAAACTTTTTAAGAAATTAAAACATTTCTACTCCAAAGTTTGCTGTAACGACGTTCTCAATGATTATTATGTTCTAACTGCACTTTAATGAAATTTTAACTTAGAGTGGTGAAGTTTAAAACTTACTTGAGACGCTAAAAAAACTTAAAAGTTTGTCATTCATAGCATTTATTTTAAAGTTGAATTAACCTGTCCTTAAAGATTAAGAACTCGACTCAAGTCGCACTCCTAGAAAACGGGTATGGAACAAAACAGTTATTGTTTTACGAAATCGAACCGCCTTACATACACCTAACTACGGAGACGAAGAGATTCCAGAAGCAATTAAAAAAAAAGTAAAACTGTTAAGCATGAATGTGCGATGAGAACTTGGAGAAACTTGGTCGTGGTTGAAACAGAAGGCAAAAGATTACGTGGCTGTTCTAGTCCAACTAGATTATAAAATTAATACTAAAAAAGTCTACAACTTAGCTCTGTAGTCGGGAAATGTATCTATAGTTCTTTAGGTATTTTCGAATAACGCCTAAGCCTTTCTGAGTGAGATGGGAAAAATTAAATAAAGTCGTCTATAACGAACCAGAGCTAGTTCGCTATTTAATTATGGATTTATGAGCATCGTGGAAAATTCAAACTCAGCTTTTGATTGTCCACAACCATGGGAGGATGATGTAGCGATTATAAGTTCTCTTATTGACTCAGGTCGATCACATCTACATTATGGCTTTTTAGAGTTTTTTCCATGTCATCGTAGGATAAAGCTCTGAAAAAGTAATGATTCATTATACATATGACCCTGGCGACCTAAGCGTTAAACAGAAAGGTACTATTAATTCGCGTCGATAGTGGATGTCAGGGTTTTTTTGAGTTTTTACTATTAATACTAGGATGAAGCTCTAAAAATAATAAAACATTATTATTCATATACAGCCATCATAGCGATAAAGATAAATGTAGTAAATTTGTAAGTTAGTGTGATTTTAAGTTAAAGTTTCTAAACCAAAGACTGACATTAACAAAGAAAACATTTAATGGCTCTCTCTCTGTCCTTTAGTTACTTTTTTTTTATAGAACAGGGGGCAAACGGGCAGGAGGCTCATCTGATGTTAAGTGATACTTCTTCTTTACTGTAACTTATCATACAATATGATGTACATATGATAGATATATCCTAAACGCTAATCGCTTCGCTCATGAACGTACCATTGGTTTTGTGTACGAGCCCTCTCAGCGTAGTTTCTGGTTAATTAAGACAGTGTTTCAAGTGCCACTTACAGCGAGCTAAATAAATAATGGACCTACTCCGACACCGTATTTGGACATATTTAATGTTATATTTCATCATAATCCCGTTATGGACTCAGGAGGCTTTGTTTCTGGAATAAACGTTGTGAATGGAAATAATTAGTTGGATTAGTAAATATTTTGAATTAACCTTAATTAATGGTCTGTATTTAAATTGGCCACGTAGCGCGTTATACAGATGACAGATGGTCAAAAGCAGTAACCGAATGTACTGGTCTAAAAGGAACAAGGAACAAAGAAACACCAATAGAGCGATGGGATGACGGGATCGAGACGGTAGCTGGAAGAAATTGGATGACGATGGCACAAAATAAATTAGAGTGGAAAAAGTTGGAGGAGGCCTTCTCCCCGACAGGGACCGCATCTTAGTTAAAATTTTATTTTCTAGTTAATTTAATTTATGTAAAAAGGATATGGAAGATTAAAGGCTTATTATTATTTAAATTGGCAAAATGCGTGTACAGAAAAAAAGTAATATGTTTATAATTTTAAAAGTTTCGTCTTATCAAATTTAGTATCGGTTAAGGCTTTTTAAGGCAGTCCACGTCTAGGTTTTTCTTCAGTTACTAAGATTATAAAGAAAATTGAATTATTAGTAAATAATAAAATACCTTCAATTTGATTCATGTCAGTTATTTACAGTAAGAATTATTTAAAATCCATAAATCTTCCAATAGGGATTGCGATATCTTTCTTCAGTTTCATAAGGATATTTTCTGAAGGTTCACCTGTGTGCCTTACCAAGCCTTACACAACGTTAAATACTCAAACACATAATATATGTTATTACATATATGTTAATTCCAATAGAAGTATTGTAATTTGATCTATGCTATTGTATTACAGCGGCAATATTAGAGACAATTTATTAAGCCATAAACTCACCGGAAAGACACGCTTCATCGAACATAGCTTTAATTGACATACTTGCGTAATCCAGGATGTGCTTTATTTTGTTTTGTAACATAAACTATGTTACAATATATTTTGTATGAATAATTTAGAAAGAAGCTCATTGCAATATTTTTTTTAACTGTTGTATGTTCGTCCGTTTTTATACAAAAATAAAAATAAAATACGTTTATTATGGAACATAAGATTAAGATTACAGCTTTTCTTTAATACATTTCTTAAATTTATGAAAAATTAAGGGATAAAAGAGCCTCTGGAATTTTATTAAAGAAGAATTACCTTACCCTTTTCACAAAAAAGAATTACTTACTTTAGATAGTCTAGTACGGGGAAATTGCAATAAATGCATGTTAGAGGTCCTAGTAAAGATCATTAAAGATTATTAAATAAATTGTTACCCGTCGTTCCACAACTGAACGTTTCTTTAGGAAATTTTGCCGCGCACCACACTATGTGGAACCAGCTGCCCACTGAGGTACATATTTCCGAACCAATTCGACTTAGGGTCCTCCAAGAAAAGAGCATACCAAATCTTAAAAGGCCGGCAACGCACTTGCGAGCCTTCTGGCAATGTGAGTGTCCATGGGCGGCGGTATCACTTAACATCAGGTGAGCCTCCTGTACATACAAAAAACTATTCCAATTAGGAAACAAATCCATAATAACTACTTAAAACAAACTCCACCGCGACAATTTGATCGCGAATGGCTCGAAAAAGCACGGATTTTCATACGGTTTTCATTAATAAGTAAAGTGTTTCGAACGAGTTTAGGTAAATAATTGGTTAAGGTTTCGTGTAAATTAGTTGGTACATAACGATTTTTGTACATAAAAATTCTCTCTACATGAAACTATTTAAATATCTAAGAAAACATTTGGACTTTTAACCTCATATCAAATAAAATATTAAATTCAGAGAGCAGAGGTTAAATTTTTATCGCGACGATTCAGCTCCCTCATTCAATTAGCAGTAACCGCTAGACGACTGTGCACGGTTTGCGAACTGATATCCTAATGCCTTTATATAAATAAAATAGTTTTTATGCAAAAGAAAATAAGGAATACTTATATATTTATTTACACTTTGTTACCTTATACAAAAATATACATATAAAAAAGCTGGTTACAGAACACGCGGTCTATTGCTAGCAAGCGATGTCATTCATGCAACCCTAATTTGGAACAATAAAAAAAAACACGTACAGAGGGTAAAGTACGGGAAGTGCATAAATGCTTATAAAAATCCCAAAATAAAGTATCATGTAAAACCTAAAGAAAAATGATATGTATTTAAAAATGTAAAAACTAATCCTAATTAATTGAGTCACAATTGATATACATAAATCAAAATGTTTTGTGAGCCTACAGAGAATTTGTATTTCCAAAAAAATTAAGCATTCTCGATTTTGGATCTTTGAAAATATACTTATTTTGGCGCGTTAGGGAAAAGTGATGAGAGTTAATTTTTACTATGTGCTCGCATACCGTCACAAAAAACCGACACACTGAGTGATATAGTAAAAAAAAAACAACATTTTTGACTTTATTTAAGGTATATAATGCTAAGGTATAAAAAACTTTTAACGTATTAAATACCTTTTTTCTATAGTTAGTGTCGTTTAATATACTTATCTTGTTATGCCAAAGAAATAAAATTTCTAACGCATGTCCATAAGTAGACGCACGTTTTTTTTACTTACCTGACGTTTAAAACGCCGACCGAAATATGAAACTTCGATTTGTTCTTACCTGTAACAAAAACATAAAATACATTTACATGCCCAGTAGTTTATAAAGAAAACACAATATACTATTGTGCACACAATGCGTTGCGCTTGCGCCGGTTACATCTTTCAATTAAAGCGAGCGGTTTATATTTAGCGCGATGCATTGTACCAAGGATTGACAAAAAAGCACAAATTGGATCGGCGCCTGTCTGATGTGTATGCTTAGTTTTTTTTTATTTGCCGAATTATTTTTGGAAAATTTCGGGAAATAAAAAGAAACTTCAGAAACCATCACTCAGTGGGACGTGGAAATATGGCAATCGAAACTATCTCCAGACTTTTCCGTACACAGTAACCATACGTAGATAAATTTTGTTTATTACGTAAATAAAATAGCATACAAATATATAACTGTAACCGGTGCTGTTACAACCTTTTTAAGTCTGGGCCTCAGAGTTCTGTTTCTGTTTCGTGATCATTTGTCAATCTAATTGGCAAGTAAATGTTCAGCCTTCTGTGCCTGACACACGCCGTCGACTTTTTGGTCTAAAGCAAGCCGTTCGGGTGAATGTTAAATGCAGACATAGAAAGAAAGTATTGGTGCTCAGCAGGAAATCAAATATACGACGTCAGGAGTGAGATACAAGTATTAAGTAATTGTATTATTAACGACTGGTGGACTTTTTTTAAAGATAACGTATGTAAATAATGTCCCTCTCTCAAACTAAAGAGAAATTTCGTTGGTGATCTTGAAAGAATGGGAGCAGATCGGAGTGTTAGAGCGTACATCGACCGGCCGCCGACAATATTTAAAACGCCGGCAACACACTCGCGAGTCCTCTGGCATTAAGAGTCCATAAGCTGCGGTATTACATCAGGTGAGCCTCATTACAATACATATGCATACGCAAAAAATAGATTTCACTGGAAAGACGCTATACAGGACCTACATGAGCTCCAAAAGCTCTCTTTTTTCGGAGATTAAAGCTCACTTTTGGTCACCGAGCCTGTGGATAAATGGTCATAAAACGTGTGTTAATCTACAAAAGCAATGGGAATAATATTGCTAATGTTAGTGCAGGCATAAAGTGCCATTTAATGAAATTTTATTAAAGCATCACCGACAAGCCTTTATACACTAAATAGACGTATTCATTGCAATTTTTTATTTATTTATTTATTTAATAATAAGTAATCAACAGCTGCTTAACACATATTATTATACAAAACACAAATACAATACACAAAGCCAAAACAGATTACACAGATTAAATAAAAACAGTAAACAAGCATTAAAAGACAAAGTGTCATTTAAAAGAAAAACAAAAGAATAAAATTAAAAACTGCAAAATTAAAAAAAAAGCAACAAATTAAACTAAGAATTTATTAATATCTACTTCTTAAAAAAAAAAACAGCTACTTAAAAAAAAAAAAAAATCGGAGTCTTCCCGCTTCTCCAGGCACTTCTTCATATCTCTCTTATTGGGGTAGAAGATATCAATGTCTTGGAAATGGTTGTCATAATTCGACAAAACCCTAAACATTGGAGAATTACGCAGGTAATTCGACTTCGTACGAGGCACACTGAACAATTTTGAGTATCTTGTCGCATACACAGGAGGAATTTTAAATGTAATTAATGATAGCAAATAGGGGCTGTCTATCCGCCCGTTAAGAATAGCATGTAAAAAGAACAAGTCTTGCTGACTCCGTCGATATTCTAGCGAGTCTAAATTAAAATATGAGCAAGAATCAGTATAACCATCAAAACCCCTATAACCCTTGTAACAAAGAAATTTGACAAACTTTCTTTGCACACCTTCCACAGCTTTTTTGTATTTTACATAATATGGAGACCAAATAATACTTGCGTACTCCAGCACGCTTCTGACATATGCAAAATAAAGGGTTTTTATGCAATTTATATTTTGAAATGTCTTGCATGACCGCTTGACAAACCCTAACTGCTTATACGCTTTGCCTGTTATGTTATCGATATGTTCTGATAGACCCATTTTTTCATCTAATAATATTCCAAGGTCTGTAACTAATTTTACTTGTTTAATGGGGATGTTATTGATTTTGTAAACATATTGTATTTTTTTGTTTTTACGTGAAAAAGTTATCTTATTACATTTGTTTATATTTATTGTAAGTTTATTTTGTTTGTAATATATTTCTAGTCTATTAAGATCTTGTTGAATTTGATTGCAGTTATCTATAGATTGTATTCTTAAGAAAATTTTTTTGTCATCCGCGAACATAAGATGTTTGGAAAAGTGAAAACAGTATTTTATATCGTATAAATAAGCATTAAATAATAACGGCCCAAGTATTGACCCTTGGGGTACTCCTGATGTAATGTTAGTGAACATGCTTTTGTACCCGCATATTACTGTTGCTTGTCGTCTGTTAGTTATGTATGACTTTATCCATCGGTAAAGATCGCCACGTATTCCAAGGGAGAAAAGCTTATGTAAAAGGATAATGTGATCAACACGATCAAAAGCTTTTTCTATATCCGTGTAGATAGCATCAATTTGTTCGCCCTCATCCATGCCTCGCAGTATATAGTCAGTAAAAATAGTTAAGTTAGAAATAGTTGAACGATTTTTAGTAAAGCCGTGTTGTTGTTCCGGTAGTTGTTTAGAGATTAATGGACTTATAACATTATGGACTAGTTTTTCGAATAGTTTGCTAAAAGAATTAAGAATTGAGATTGGTCTATAGTGGTCAATTTTATTTTTGGAGCCTTTTTTATGAATTGGAACGACATGTGCTTCTTTCCATTTTAAAGGAAATGCACAGAATGTGTTAAGGGACAAATTATAGATATATGATAGTGGTGTTGCAAGTTCCTTACTACATCTTTGTAGGAGAACTGCAGGTATTCCATCACTACCTGGACCCTTATCTATATTTAATTTTGTTATAGCTTTAAAGACATCATGTTCCGTTATGTAAATGTTGTTATATATAACATCTGACTCGGGTAGGTCAGGTAGATCATAAGTATCGCTGGGAGAGTGAAAGACGCTGTTGAAGAATTTGTTAAAACCATCACAAATCTCAGGCTGCGATTTGTATGAAACATCGCCAAGAACTAGCATGCTTGGGTACTCAGATTTACCTTGCCTCTTATTTCTTAAATATGACCACAACGCCTTAGGATTTTTAGCCATGCTATCTTGTATATGCTGTTCATAAGATAGCATGCACTTTTTGGATAAACGCTTTTGCCTACTACGTAACAATGAAAATTCATCATAGTCCCGCGGGTTCTTATACATTTTCCAACGTCTGTGAGCTTTTAGTTTATCCTTGATAACATGTATCAGAGGTTTGGAGTACCACACGGGGTACTTATTATTACAAGTATTACGACTCATTGGGACATAATTTTCAATAATTTTATTCAGAATATCGTAAAACTTTGCAGTTACTTCGTCAATAGTATCTCCATTTAGAAGCTGCGTCCAGTTGACCTTGCTTAGTTCCTGATTGATAGCATTATAGTTAGCGCGGTAGAAATTATACTTCAGATCTACTTTTGGAGACATTTTGCGTAGAAGTAAGTCAGTTGCATCTATACTCAAACAGGGATGATGCATATCGGGCTTAACCAATGCTATATCAGCTCTGGTACTATCTAGAGAGACGTTACTCAATATTAAATCCAATACGTTGTTACAAGTATTGGAAATAAAATTATGCTGTGTCAGGCCAGAAGAATGTAACTTATTTATAAAATCTTCGGAGATTTCTTGTAAATGGGTCGTTCCTTGTTTTAAAATAATAGGTCCCGAGGGAGACCAACTAATGTTAGGAAGATTAAAGTCACCAACAATTATGAAGTTGTCACTTGCGTTTGATTCAATTATATGACTGAACGAGGAAATAAACGTCATAAGTCGTTGTGGCTGCTTAGAATCGGGAGGTATATAGACCAATCCGATGTGAAGATTACGCCGATCATTAGCTCCAAGCAAATTTTCGGGTATAGTTATCCACAAAGTTTCGACATTAGTGCAGTTCCATTCAGGTCTTTCGTATGCCTGCAATTTACGAGATATATAAATTAATAATCCTCCCCCATATTTTTTATGTGATGTTTCTTTTGTTCTGTCGCGCCGAAACATAGTATAGTTACCCCCGCAGAGTTCGCTATCGTAAAACTTATCATTTAACCAAGATTCCGTTATTAGAACTATATCAAAAGTAGACAAGAGTAGATTACGACAAAATTCACTCGTTTTAGTCCGCAAGCCTCGCACGTTTTGATAAAATATGGTTAGGGTTTTATCAGACATTTAAAGAAAAATGTGAATGTACCAACGTTTACGCAAATATTCTTACTACGGCGGGAAGACCTCGACCTTTGTATTATTATTGCTGTTAAATTGTAAATCAAAAAACATAGCGTTGCTAAAACTACTGGAGAATACACGAACAATGCCGTAAAAAAATTGATAATATAAAAATACAGATGGGAAGTGGAATAGGAAATTTTTAAGAAATTTTTGATAAGTCTCGCTCCGAATTTATTGTAATGGCTGGGGACTCTTCGTTTCTGCGTAAAAAAATGCAACAGTTTCTGACCCAAACGAATTTGTATCCTTTGGCCGTAGCCAGTGTTTTAACGTTTTTTAACAGATATTTGTTTTCAGGGGTCAGGTGCTCGTTTACAAAGAATTTCTTTGAATTTCCAACCAATCCGATGTCAGATGTTTGAATTCCTCGCCGTTTTCTTAAACCAGACAAAATTTTATCCTTAATGTCGCGAGATCTGAGACGCACCACAATTGTTTTTGGCTTTCCTGGCATAGATTGTTTCGGCTGTATACGATTGGCGAATTCAATATCGCCCGGCTGCAAATCCACATCAGCATGTTTTGCGATTTTTTGCATTAGTGACCGTGTCGACTCGTTGCTAGTTTGAGGTAAACCTACAATCTCTAAATTGTTCATCCGGTTCCACTGTTGCTGCTTCCCAATTTGAGATTTCAGTTCACCTACCATGGCATTGCAATTCAAGAGATCATTCTTAAGTACAGTCAATTCTTCCTTTAGAGATTTTGTTTCTTCGACGAATGGAACAATGAAAGACTTGATCTCTTCTCGCAACTCCATAATAAGAGAAGCTTTTAGAGTTTCGATCAACTTATTCTGTATATAACCTAGTTTAGTGTCTATTGCCTGATTAATTCCTTCTGTAATTACCTTCTGTAAGTCATCCCTTGACAAGTGCTTGTCGCTTTGTCCTAGATCCTTTTTATGACGCCGCGAGGAGGCTTGCTGCTTTTCAGGCGATGCATCAGGGCAGCGCAGTCCTCTTCGCGTGCAAGGTGGACATATCCAAGTATCACTTGATTCTTCCATTGTAATTCCTGTACACTTACTGTGACAACCTCTAAAGCACTGCGTACATTGAATCTGCGTGCTTATGTCTAGGTCTTTAGAGCATGCAATGCATTTAAGCATTTTATCTATTAGCTGATTCTTTCCCTTTTTTCCTTATTATATATAGAAGAAAAAAGTAAAAAAATGCAAGTTAAAAATTACGTGTGCTCGCTCAGAATCGAACTGGCTTCAGTTGATCAATGCGTTAAGAACTTTATGCACAGAGCTACGGCGTCTGTGACGGCACTTCTGAATATATCTTATAGTATTTAAAATTTAATTTACGTGAGGGTCAATGACCAAGTTAATTATTATTTAATAACAATCGTATTTCTAGTCACGCACTCACTTTAAGACTACTGACCTTGCACTAAGTCACTTCATTCTTCTCAGAGCTACGGCGTCCGTGACGGCATATCCGAGTATATCTTATAGTATTTAAAACATAATTTACGTGAAGGTCAATGACTAATTTAATTATTATTTAATAACAATCGTATTTCTAGTCACGCACTCACATTAACACTAATGACCTTGCACTAATCACTTTATGTATCCACAATATATCTGATTGTAGGTAAATTTATTGGACTTTATTCTTCCTAAAAAAGCTAATATGGACTTTTTCTGCTTTTTAGCGGCTGATAATATTTCACAAGATAGTTCCTTAATAACACAAATCGATAATCACATTTATTTCCGTTTATATTAATTTTAAGTATTAAATTTATAGAAACGATACGTGTTGACGCGGAGGCTACCCGCAATGAATGATTTTAGTGCCATTTAATTGTAAGAGGATTGATAGTTTGTAATTAGAGAGCAATAAATAATAATTACAAGCCGCCAATACTATTCAATATGTGCTAGTGATTAATGTATGTGTTTGCGATCACTGCACAAGTACTATAGCTATTTATCTCTTTCCGTCAAATTGTATTTACGCTCTGTTGATAAGAGACAGACAATGTGAATTGGATTTTCAGATATTTCATGCGATAATACAATAAGATAATTTTAGGTACATTTTATTGATTAATAATAAAAGGTTACAAAATTCGTGATGAAATTCGTTTATATTTATTATTATTAGTTTAGTCTTAAAAATAAAAGGAGTATTAAGAATATCTATAGCGCTAACCTACATAAAGAGCCCACCCCACATACACACCCACACTTTCACACTGTCAAATAATACACCCGAATTAGGTATTACGTAGTTATACGTATTTATATATTTATCCTATACTTATATAATTTTTCCTTTCGTAAATGTGTGATCCTTTTTGTATATGATATTAGCTGCCCCCGCGAACTTCGTTTCTCCTTAATGCCTAGCCTACCTTTTTAGTATAGTTATACCAACATGGAACCTTTTGCTATACTGACTTTTTGCTATATGCTAGACTGTTCGGTTTTTCGGAATTAAAACTTGTTATCTTTGGCTATATCTTTACTGTAATTGTTATATACTATTTATATTTAGGATCAAAAATAAATAGGGTTCTTATTAAAATTAACCACATGATTTCGAGAAAGTTTACTTTAAAAGGCGGAACCTAGGTGAAATGTCGCCATGCATATGCCTATATAGTCGTTTAAAATATCGTCATGCATATGTCTATAAAGTCGCGGTTGTATTCCCCGCCATTTTTGTTACGTTTATTAGCTAGCACGGATACAGCTAACCGCAAGTGCAAATTAAACCGGGAATATATTGAAATATGATATTATTACTTGATTTACTTGTTATAGTGAAATCCTATATTAAGAAAGGGTTCGGTATTAATTTCAGTCCCTGCATACCATCTGTATGCAGGAACACTGTCACAGGTATCTTTTACATAAAAGCGGACTCTTAAATCTTAAAAATTATAAAATCTATGAGGTTCTCATAAGGAATATTTTTTTTTTTGAAAATGATGAGAGTACATTTTTCCTAAAGAGGCTATTAGTTTTCTTAAAACTTACGTACCAGAATGCAAATTAAATTTTCAGTTTAAGCACGTTAGCGCTGGTGATGTAGTTAAAACTTTTAAATCCTTAAAATTAAAACATTCTGGAGACTTGTGGGATGTTTCTGTACATGTTATTAATGACATTATTGATATTATTGCCCAAGATCTTGCGTATATTTTTAACAATTGTATTGATGAAGGAAATTTTCCAGATTTAATGAAGCATAGTAAAATAATACCTTTATTTAAATCTGGATGCAGGACAGATCCCTCGAATTTTAGACCCATCTCAATACTGCCAACTCTAAGTAAGATTTTTGAAAAAATTATACTAGAACAACTAATTTATTTCTTTAATACAAACAATCTTCTACACAACGCACAATACGGTTTTACTAAAGGTCGCTCCACTACCGATGCTGGAATAGCTCTGTTACGACATATATTTGATGCATGGGAGAAAACTCAAGATGTACTGGGAGTTTTCTGTGATTTGTCCAAGGCGTTTGATTGTGTTCATCATGAGACTCTGCTTTGCAAACTTGACCACTACGGTATAAAAAATGTAGCTCTAACTTAATAACCTCTTACCTAAGTTGTCGAACAACTAAAGTTGATATAAATGGAACTAAATCTTCGGGATCACATATTAAAATGGGAGTCTCGCAAGGATCAATATTGGGACCATTTTTATTCATTATATATATTAACGATTTGCCTACTTATGCAAAGCTATTATGTGATATTGTATTATTTGCCGATGACACGTCATTGATTTTTAAAGTAAATAGATATAAGACAAATTGTGACGATGTGAACAACGCACTTTCTGAAATATTGTCCTGGTTTTCTGCAAATAATTTACAATTAAATGCCACAAAAACAAAATGCATAAGATTTACTTTACCTAATGTTAAAACTACAACCATGGAGCTTAAACTAAACAATGAAAAACTAAATTTAGTTGATTCTACGGTATTTCTAGGCATTACAATAGACCAAAAACTTCAATGGCGTCAGCATATCACTAAACTTTCAGACAAGCTTAGTTCTGCGACATACGCTATTAGAAAAATTAGGCAACTCACAGACGAGGAAACTGCCCGAATAGTATATTTTAGTTACTTTCACAGCGTTATGTCATATGGAATTCTTTTATGGGGCAAGGCAGCAGATATTCAATCTATTTTTATCTTGCAAAAACGTGCTATTAGGTCAATCTATTGCTTGAAACCAGGCACTTCACTTAGAAACTTATTCAAGGAAATCAGTATTTTGACGGTAAGGTCACAATATATCTACAACTGTATAGTTTTTGTGCGTAGTAATATTAGTTCTCTTTTAAAGAACAGTGACATTCACAATAGGAATACAAGAAATAAGGGAAAACTTTTCCAGCCGTCTTACAGGTTGCAGAAAATAAACACTTCATTTATAGGCCTAAGTGTACGCTGCTATAACATGATTCCTAGTGAAATATTGGAACTGCCTCTCAACAGATTCAAAACACATATTAAAAAAACCTTAATGTGTAAAGGTTACTACACAGTTAATGCTTACCTAGAAGATAAAAACGCTTGGCAATAGGTATAATTATATTGTTATAATTTGCTTTGTTCTCTTGGAAGTGTTGTGAATGTAATGTAATGTAATGGAATGTAATGTAATGTAATGGAATGGAATGTAATGTAATGTAATGGAATGTAATGTAATGGTGAATGTGGTAAATCACAGAACAGATTTTATTTTATTTTTACTTATGTAACTTAAATGACGTTGTGGTTTATGATATTTTCTTTTGAATTATTGTATGTAAAGGGAGGATAAAACTTGCTGAGTTTCTTGCCCGTTCTTCTCAGAACAAGACCTCCTGGTAGTCTTGCGAACGGATGGCGTAGTTTTGCTCTTTCGCGAATTTTGTAAACGTTTTTGACATTCATAAGCATGCGTTAAGTCGCATCTAAACTGAATAAATAAATTTTGATTTGATTTGATTTGATACGATGCGACACCCGCACACCGTCACAAAAAACCGACCCTGAAGTATACATAAATAATGCGGTATAAAACTTTAAATACCTTTTTTCTATTGCTAGTGTCGTTTTTTCTACAGGGCGAAAGATATTTTTTTTAAAGATTATTATCTTTTTACGCCCGAAAAGTAGTTATGCCCTTGAATTGAGAACTGCCAGATATATGAATTTAAAAATAAAATAAATCCGTGGCCCTACAACCTTTTGTGGGACTTACATTTCTGTATCAATTTCCTGATAATTTGTGATAATAGGCAAGTAGGTGATCAGCCGTGCGTGACACACGCCGTCGACTTGGATCTAAGGCATGCCGGTTTCGTCACGATGTTTTCCTTCACCGTTCGGGCGAATGCTAAATGCGCACATAGGTGTAAGTCCATTGGTGCACAGTCGGGGATCGAACCTACGACTGAAGCCACTAGACCAACACTGTTATTGCAATATAAATTTAGAAGCATTTATCCAGACCTGAACGTCTGATACTGATCTGATACTTTGATTTCAGGTATACAAATAATTTAAGTAAACAAATAATTTGAGCTTAAAATACTCGAATTGAGTAGAGTAGATTTAATGTAAAAAGATACCTTTATAAAAAACCCCCGTACATTATGAGAGTAAACAGTGGGGCGTGCGCATGAATATATTAAACGATGATGGCTCGACAGTATTGCGAGAACAACGACCTCTGGTACACTTGATAACTGGTGATTGGCACAATGTATACACTACGCCCTAGTGACATTGTACCAATCACTCTTCTACTAGGGTTAACTTCAGTTGAAAATTATGGCTAAGCATTACCGCTACTACCACCTCCTTCAATTGGTCATAAATATTTGGTAAAATCTACGGTAAACGGCTTATGTGTGTTACGCGTCTGCCGAAAAGATGTTGTATCTGGCACAGGACAAGACACGCATCATAGGACGGCTAATCTTTTGTCTCTTTCTATCAAAGGGTGATCACACTGTGATAAAAAGAGACAGATACATTAGAGGCGTTAAAATGATTAGTTCTTATGTATTATTTTTTATAATTTTTATAAAAACCTTTAACTATCTGCTCAGAGCAGTGTTGGCCTAGTGGATTCGGCGCGCGATCTCATACCTGAGGTCGTAGGTTCGATCCCCAGCTGTGCACCAATGGGCTTTTTTTTGATGTGCGCATTCAACATTTTCCCGAACGGTGAAGGAAAATATCGTGAGGAAACCGACATGTCTTAGACCCAAAAAGTGGACGCCCTGTGTCGGGCACTGGAGGCAGATCACCTACTTGCCTATTAGATTTAAAAATGATCATGTAACAGCTTGAGAAATCTGAGGCCAAGACCTAAAGAGGTTGTAGCGCCACTAATTTTTTTTAACTATCTACATTTATCATTAATACTTTACAGAATGATCGCCGTTTTCTTGCAAAATCCCACATTAAAATGTCCACACCCAATATTTTAAAATAGACAAAAAATTACTATATAACTAAATTAAATAATATTTTTTTGTCTATTTTATTTATTTACATACACAATGCTTACAGTTCCTAAGCCAATATAATGATGTCAAAAAAAACATGTAAAAAGTATATAAAAATTAAAACATTATTTACACAACATCACTACTATGCTGCGAACATGTAAAGATCTCGATAGCATTCAGTTAGCGCAACATCTTTGTAAACGGGGATCTGTGATATAGACTGGTTCTGGCCCATGGCAAACAACCTTGGCCTTCTCCGTCACACATATCCCCTAGGTACAAGTACACCGAGTTCTTGGATGCTTGAGTTGCTCATTACCCCCCGAAAGACTTTAATAGGATTACTGAAAGTCCAGTCCACAATCTCTAGGATAAAGTTGGCATTAAGGGAAGGAATAGATGCCATACATCTATCCCCTCCCTTAACGTATATAAAGAAATCGCGTAACTTTTATTCAACTCATTTAAAGAAAACACTTTTTTAACGGATTGAAGTTATGTATTACTGTAAACTTATAATTATTTAAACATAATTTTAAATTTAACCGACGTTTCGCGTGCTTTACAGCGTGCTTTACAGAAGACAAAAGGTGTTAAATGTCAAAAAGGTATAGAAACAGCTGTAGAAAATATTGAAATTATCTGTATTTATTTTCCCGGAGTTGTTATGGACTAAAAGATGTAGGGTTTCTGCAGAAATTGCTCACGGTGTCCTCAATGACAATACTTTATTCAACTCTCCAACATAAAAGAGTATTTTGTTTCATGCGGAGCCCAAACAGACAAGTGTAGACACTCTATCATATTTTTACGTTCGGTGAGACAGAATTTCACAGTGATATGGTCAAATTTGATGAAGTTTCGAAGAGAGTCTTAAAAGGATCTGATTCAATCGTTTCAGAGATGCTAACGAGCTCCAGCACGATGAAAACCGCCATTCATGTAACTAATGATGTGACTTGGATTTGTCGATATATTTACGGTATATCATTGATTATAAATTTAATTACTTTAATCGGTAGCAGCAAAAATCCTTTTAGTTTTAGTTAAGACTTAAATTACTAGTGTTAAGTTAGGTTAGATCTTAATGTTCCATTATGTTTTAGTGAAGACATGTATAAAAAAAATCGTAGTAGCAAACACACCACACAAAACATATAACGCTGGGTATTTTCTAAAATGGGTGTCCATGGGCTGCGATTCCTACCCATTTTGGCCGTCCCGTAGGCCCATGAAAAAAATGTTTTTGTTTTGATTTTAAAAGTAACTGTTATAAAAGGGTCTATTTGACAAAACAAACTCGATTACAGGCAAAACAAAATCCTATGTAAAATATCTACCCGGTACAATAGTACTACAATGTTACAATGGAATCAATTACATTCGGAAATACAGCCAATTAGTTGTACATCGATAAATCGACATCACTAGTGCTCGTCGCAAGTGGTCGCATAACGACTTCGATAACGAACTCGCGGCATTGTTATCGACAAACGAATCGATTCGCAACTCATTTGCGATTATTTTATATTTTAAAGAACACTACAAGTTTCTCATTATTTCTTGTACGATTTTGAATAGTTCAAATTTGACTGACTGTGTACGTAACGTAACACACCTACTACGTAACGGTTTTAATGATTTTTATAATCTTGCAATGCAGTCTTTTTTTAACGAGCAGTTGGAAAACTGGCAAAAACCTGATGTTAGTAATACCGGCGCCCATGGACACTCTCAATGCCAGATTGCATGCAAGTGCCACTTTGTTTTTACCTAAGAATTTGTACGCTCTTTTCTTGAACCCTAAGTCTAAGAGTAAGGTATTTGTATATTTAATTATAAGTGGGCATATTTTTAGTAAATAAAGATTTTTATGAATTGGCATTAACACATATAAATTTTATATTATTCCTTCAAAGTATTATTTGCTGAATGAGCTCGTATATATATATAAATGTGTGCGTGGGACTTATACACTTATTAACGTATAAGAATATTAAAAATCTTGTAAAGAACTCTTCAGTAATGATAACACGCAGTATTACAGTTTTCGCAAATATCTATCAAGAAAGGAAATCTGTCTAATAAAATTGGAATATAAAGAAATCTGCTCAAGAACTCTTAAGCAACGTTTCATACAACAAGCACATTATTTGTGGAAAATCTACAAGAACGGAAATCTATCTAATAAAATTTTAATATTAAGAATTCTCGGAAAGAACTCTTGAGCAACACAAACACAATATTATTTGTGAAAACTCTGCTAAAAAGGAGGATAGTCTAAATTAATTATTTTGCCTTAAAAACTACGTTTACTTGTGATCTGAACTCCCAATATTTGTACCAATGTTCCAATCATAACTATTAAAATTACAAACAATATGCCTGCAACGGTGCGGTCAAGGCGGTAGTCGGAAATCAAACTATGTTCATTTCAAAGTTCATGCGGTCACATGTTCGTTTGCGCATGTTTGACCAACGAACTAACTACGGAAGGTATCTTATTCAGAAACCAACCCTTCCATAGAAATCAATTCTGTTATATTGTTCATTCTAAGTACTGTTTGTTTTAAGCATCAAATTGCTACCGTAATGGACAACCAAATATGATTCGTCTAGAAAACTTTTCAACAAAATAAAAGCACGAAAAATATTTTAAATATCATATTTTTAATAGAACATATGTCGTGTATGATGCAATATTGTATGCATAATCGAGCTATCAGTGCGTTTAATTCCATATTAAAATTTGGATACAATTGTTTACAAAGTCCAATAATCCTATGCCAAAGTCCAATTTCCTGTTTAGTCACTGGTCAAGTAAGGATAAAGGGTAATTAATTGAAATTTCTCAAATATCCAAATATCTGTTGGATTTATTAAGAATAATACCTGTTTGTTTGAGAAGAAGTTTCTTGCACGGTGGGAGGACAAGCTAAACACATCACTGGAGATTGGGAGAAAAATGCTCAAGATAGAAAGAGATGGAGTCAGGTGAAGGAGGCTATACTCTATAAGAGGTCCTTGAAAAAAAAACTTTATGAAATTTTAAGTGATATTTTTTGTATAGATAGATCACTGTTTCAAGGAATAAATGATATTTAATTAGTATTATTATGACTAACATGTATGAAAACCTACATTTATATTTTTATGACAGCAATTTAAGGAACAAGAATAAACAAGATTGTATAATCGAATCGGAACTCGGGAGCGTCATACCCCTTGCAATGTTCTCGTTGCATATCGAACAATAGTCAAGCAATTAATCTTGTTTGATATTCAACAATTAACTCAGATATAAATTATATAGAAGGAACCAATACTATTTATCACTTTTATATAACAATTTAACAATTCAAAAACGAAGTAATTTTTATATGTATTTTACAAATACAGCGGCAATATCTCGTTAGAAACCTCGTACATCATAAGCCCTATATGGTATCACAGAATGCAAATCACCTATTTGCCTGAAATATCAATATAACGAATGTAAGTTTTGTACCCAATTGTTTAATATATTCTGTTAAGACGATGTATTATGACAGCTCTGAGAGTAAATGTCCTCTGTATGGTACGTAAAGTCTGACTTACGGGGTTATGTATTTTGAGTTTTGACATACGGGGTACAGTTCGTGTTAAGTTTCGTTTTTGAGTCTTAGCATTGAATACAAAACTCAATATCAAAAAAATATCAGTGCTACAACATTAGGTCTAGATCTCAGATTTTTGGATCTGTTTCGTAATCATTGGTATAGACAAGTAGATGATCAACGTGCCTGATACACGCCTTTGAGGTTGTGGGGCTAAGGCATGCCAGTTTCCTCATGTTTTTTTCTTACCGCGTGAGGGTTCGTTGTAGAAAAATTGATCAATAATAATTTACTAGATATTTATAGAGATATTACTCTTTTAACAAATTATGTCTAAAATTATTATTAATTAAGCACTTCCAGTTAGCATAAAGGATATATATATACATATATAGATCAGGCTTATTGAGCACGAGATATTCAGGTCGGGTCGGGCGTGATCACAACTCGGCTATAGATATTAATCGTCCATTCTTCATGTCATAGAATAAGTCACCTATGGGAAATTAGTTTATGCCTTGTGCCTCATGGAGGCGCCGCCTCCAAACTATTAGTAGTCACATTTCTAATATGTTTGAGATTTTGGGGCTGATTGTTTTGGGTAAGACGACGAAGACTGGTAAATAAAAGTTATAGATGGCATGGATCTGTGAGTTAATTTCATATAAAGGCACGGGCATCAAAAAATAACAATACAAGTAGACGATATGAAAATCATGATAATCTTAGTGAGCAATGGACACTCACATTGCCAGAAGGCTCTCAAGTGCGTTGCGGGCGTTATAAGAATTGGTACGCTCATTTTTCTTAAAGGACCCTAAGTCAAATAACCCCGGAATTACTAGTTAACTATATTAATTGCAGATTTTTTAAAATTAATCTGTATAAAATTATGTCATAAGGTAAGCTCACTAAAATTTATTAGTACCTAACTTTTAGTAAATTCATACAGTTATATGTGATATAGGTGTAAGTAGGTATTATGTTACCTATATGAATAAATGATTTTTTGAGTATTTGAGTATAGGTGTTAGTATCGTAAATAATATTTTATTAACAGTGATTGAAGAAAAGACAAATAGTGTTATCATCTGTGTACTTAATCTTTGAAACTAAAACTTTGTGCATGTCCATGCATATCCACGAAGATTTTAGATGAATAATTTCAATCAATAGAGGACATCCGGTCCTAAGATCTTAATAAGTATTTCAAAAGAGTTTTTTATAATACAATAAATGAGGCTTTATTTTTTTTTAATCAACCAGTAAAGCGTTAAAGATTTACCACTGTATTTTCTGTACAGTTGTAAAAAATTAATCAATTTACAAAAATCAATGCTAGTAGTGGACTGACATCTATGATACTCTGAACCAGCCTAAAGTAACGATAATATCGACGTTTTTAATGATTACAAACAACACCGGTAGATGGCGCTGAAATGATTATTAAAAATAATTAATTTTGTTCTATATGTACCTTAATCCTTAATTTTTTTCCTTGGCGACGTTGACACACATCATAAGACACAGATACAACTATATTTTAATAAATGGTCGGATCGCAATTTTTATACAAAAAATCTCCACATTACCTGTACAGCATCATCAAGACGGTGGCCCCAGGCGTCACTTCGATCAACAAGCGAGTTCCACTTGTCAGCTAACTTGGCGACCTCACGCCGGATGGACCTGGCCAGCTCTCGAGCCTGTTCTTCTGCAGTTCGGTATCCGCGAGAATCACCTTCACTCTCACGGCTCGCTGAGAAGAGGAAAATAAATATAACTCATCTTATGAGATTAAAAGGGAGAAAAATTTTATCGAGAGTTTTTTACGCCGAGTTTTTCTGTCGACCCTCTGTCTTCTTTGCCGATGAGTAGGAATGATTATAGGTTCAAATTTATTGAAGTGTAATAAGTGATACCTGTCTATCTTATGTTCTATAATAAACGTATTTTATTAGAAAATAACAGAATATTATACTAACAAATTAATTGTATCATAGTATTATGTTACAGAATAAAATCAATGTCATCAAGTGTCGCATATTTTATTATATTACTCGGTTATTGATCCTCCAAACGGTCATATTCGAAATTTAAAAAAATATTTTTATCCAAAGTTCATTAACCTATAGTATCTTAGCTTTTCAATGACCACCGCACACAAGGATTTCATTCAACGTGATTCTGAAGAATTTTGAAATCCCGCTGAAAAGGCCTACTTCATTAGACAGATGAACCCTTAAATGTAGGTTGAGGTAAAATTCATTACGAGATATTTTTTTATGGGATTTTACCATCATTATGTCTACCGAATTTTTAGCTGCGTTACCTACAGGCGAATATTTTTACATAACATTTATTACTAAAAAAACACACACAGAAACCGCAACAGTTAGTTGGCCCCTCAGACGCAAAAAAGAAAAAGAATAATAATAGTAGAAAAAATAATAATATTACAAATTAACAGTGTGGGCAAAGATGTCTTGGAAGCTTTGTGTGTAAAAGTACTAAATAATTAAAACAATAAAAAGCAAATAAGAGAATGAGAAGTATCAATATTAAATATAACATAAAAATCTAAAGCCTGCAAATACAGGGATCTAGAAACTGAATATGATTTTGTCCCATTCGGTGTCGAGACCCTTGGTCCGTGGAATTCTAGCGCTATAGGGCTTTTGAGGGAAATATCAAAAAGGTTAGTCGACATCACTGGGGACCGAAGAGCTGGCGGCCCCCTTTGGATAAAGAATTAATCAGCTACTCAAAGGGGGAACGCTGCCAGTATCTTTGGAACCTTGCCTGGAGGCCCTTTAATAATATATTTCAATTCTTAAATTTTAAGGTTAGTTATTAGGTATATTAGAATTAACTACAATTATATTTTTATCTTTTAATTGAATCTGACATAGTATATATACATGTAGATATTGAGAATAAATTATTAAATAAGTTCAAATAGAACGAACCAAACAAATGATAGTACCTATGTAAAACGTAAAACAAATTTGAACAAAATACAGCCATTAACAAGTAGTTGAGCGGTGATTGTGAATTCCGTGTGACGGAGAACCAATCACGGTCCCTGATTGAATCGTATAAGCTTTCGTGTCCACGCATGTTGGTAAATACGACCTGACCCACTGAATTAATTTTGTAACGACAAAAGTAGATAAAACAAAATACGATAACATGGAGCTCCATTCGATTGTTATTTCTGGAATGACGGATCGTGTCGTGTGTTTCTTCAAGTGCGTTGTCTGAATTTAAAGAATTGGTACGGTATTTGCACTTGTGAGCATTTTTGCCTGTGTCACTCCAGTCCGTTAAGCCTCTGTTCTATTCCTGAAGAAACACGCGACACGATCCGTCATTCCAGAAATAACAATCGAATGGAGCTCCATGTATATATATTTGTTTAATACTTGCTTAAATAAGCGAGTGTTTTAAGTCTGAAATTGAAAGATAGAGTAAAACCAGTTGAAATAAAAAAAATGTCAAAGTTTAGAAATACTTATACTTCTACTAAAAGACTGAAATGGGAATGGACAGGACACATTATGAGAGAAGACCGAGATACATGGACGAAAAAAGCGACGGAATGACTTCCTCGATATGACAAAAGAAAACTAGATCTTTGAAAAGATGGAATGACGGTATAAGAAGAGCAGCTGGCCATAGGTTAAGGCTAAACACCTAGAGCAGGTCTGAGAGGTGTAAGGTCTGAGAGGAGGCCTATGTCCAAAGACAATCTGTAAAATAGAAATTAGCCGACTTGCCGATTAGTTATAAGTTTTTATTCCTTAACATTTTTATGTAGTACATTTACAAAAATAAAGCAAATGAAAAAAGAGTCTGCGTGTGAAAAGCATTTTCAAAGGCTCACCTTCCGTATCACTTGTGTCTGATAATGGTGGTTCGTTGGCCACGTACTGCCTTCCGCTGAGGAGGTTGCTTTCCACGACTGGTCGTTTGTCTTCTAACTGTCGCCTGAATGCACGGTGGTCGTCCTGAAATGAGATTTAATTATAACAATGAGGCCTGGTCGCCAGTGCTGGATGCATTTAACACACTTGCACAATTCAGATGTAAAATAGACACAAAAATGAGTCAGTCAGGACATAAGTGTCTTCATTACTCAAAATTTTCAATTATTGGATAGCTTCTTTTTAGCATGGTATAACTTAGATAAGCTAAATAATTGCTTAACAGCTAGTGGAATATTAATAAGTAATCGATAATTTCCTCATAGTTTGCAGCTAGTGATGCAACTATCTCAAAAATGTCGATAAAGTACTCGATATTAGTTGGCTGAATGGCGCGAGCGCTATAAATTGTGGCAATGATTATAAATCATAATCTATATCGACACTAACTGCTCAGTCTGTGATATTTTAGTACATTAAATGCAAGAAATAAATTATTTGTGATATTGAAAACTTGATTCAGAATAAATACAAGAGTTAGCTGTTGAATCAAATGGACTTTATAATGAGATCATTTCACACATTTTCATAATTTATAAATACGAATAGAATTTCGTGAATGTATGAATAATTACAATAAATCTAAATGCACAATTCCGTGGGACAATTAAGCTGACACGGCCATTTTGTGGTGAACTCTTGACCAAAATGGTGGCTATTTGGTCAGCTGATTTAACGCGATTATACGCCACACCGTCAAATTATATCATTTTCTATAAATTTTTTTAATTAATGATACTCTTATTGCATACATTATACACAATCGTTAGACATAATATTATTAAATTATCATTATTAAAAAGAGTGGCGGAGAGTTTATTGCCCGTTCTTCACTTCCGTTCTACGCCCTTGATTTGAGAACTGGCAGTAAATGTAAAAGTATAATCATTTAATGTATATTCATTTTTTTCTGACGTTCATAATAGTACATTATGTTACCTATATGAATAAATGATTTTTGATTTTGAATAGGTCATTGTAATTTCACTAATGAATCAGTAATCTGTGTTTGGCTTTTACCTTAAAACATTATATTTATTATTAGTGTTATAATTATTAAAAATAAATCAAGTACAACATATTTAAATTCATAAATATATATTCAGTGGTTAGGAGAGCAATAGCCCTATCAAACCACCACAATTATTATTTAATTTAGAAATATATTGATACAGAAAACTCACTTGTTGTTTTATAAGTGCTGTAAGATCACCCCTCGGTGGAGCAAGAGCGTTAAGTTCCGTCTCCTTCCTAATCACCCATTCTGTCAACTCCCGCAGCGATAATAGAAGTGCGGACCAGTGTTCTGCGTTGCTCTCGAGGCGGTTTCTGGAGACAATTGAACCTTTGTTATCACAAAAGCTTAACATACATCTGAAATACAGTATTATCAATGAAAGCTAGACCAATCTAGCTTAAGGTAAAGAGTAAAATTGGATCTTATTAATAAGTGAAGTGTAAAGTTAAATATGTGTGTAGGTATAATATTACAAAAATAAAGCAGAAGAACTGTTGAGACATTCTCCAAAACTTTTTTTAATCTTTAAATTTTTTTGGACACCATTACGCCATGCTTCACTTAACATATAGTATGTATGTATGTGGGACTCCGTTTCCGCACTTAGAATAAGTGTCAGCTAACCTGGTTGTTTTATGAAGAAATATCGCAATTAGTTTCAATATTTTTTTACTCATAACTTGCATATTAAATCCCAAAGATACATTCCATTACTACGACGCGGCATCCCGACCAACTATAATTCAGAAAGTTGGCTACAATATAAAGCCAAGATGACTACAATTGTGGAAATTTGGCCAACGTTCGCCTACTTTGTATGGTAAGCCTGAGACTTAAGATAAAGTTAGTGTTGGCCGTGTATCGATATTATTTCAGACGTTTCCATACTTATTTTATATTTATTTATAAGATAGTCAAAGTAGTATTAAACTGTAGTCTGTAATTCTATAATATATTTTTTTTTGTCTAAAACTTATACAGCCATTATTTTCTAATTTTAATTCAATCTCGTATTTAGGAAAATGATTTGACAGCTCTTAAAACTAAATGAGTACGTTCTAACCCCGAAGTATATGGCTTAATAATAATTGATCGGTTATCAATTGTTATTAAATAAAAAGCTAATAAATAAATTTATAATTTAAGTAAGAATGTCGTTTTGTGTACTGTCAAATATGTCAAACTTCATATTATAGGAAACTGTTTGACGTTCTAACGCCTTAATATGTGACTCTAATTGATAATAGATAAAACTAAATTGTTTGATAATTTGACGACACGAACTAATTTTCATACAAAATAAGTTGTCGACTTTCTGCATCCATTACTGTTAAGTCATCTTGACTAAAACCCCCATTTATTATAAAATAAAAAGCTATGTAAGCACATTTTTTTACATATTTGTACGACAAAACCATCGACACCATCACCACACTAGACAATTAATCTCAACATTTGCTAAGAATTTTATTCTTACACTTTAAACTTTGAAGACGTAAAGTGGAATGTATCTTATTACAATGGATTTCACTTCTTAATTATGGAATTAAGTGCAGCTCGCGACGGGGAAATTAAGGAAATTAAGAGCCCGCCGGGAAAACCTAGGAACGGATTGAAATAAAACGTTATTGGAGCGTAATTATAAACAAGTTTCTCTGTTGTCAGTTCATAGTAGCTATAAAAAACCTTTGTCATATAAAATGCAATAAAATATTTCAATTATTTTATTTAAATGGCAACAATTTTTAAGCTGTCATTATTCATTGTCTACAGTCAAATTCTTGGATATTGTAGATAATTTTAAATTGAAAAGCCTCATCAATAAAAAATCGTTGCCATATTGAAAACTATTTAAATTAATTTTTGTTAATGGCAACAATCTTTAAGCTGTCATTGTTTCATTTATCTATTGTATGTGGTTAATTAATCGGATTTTAATGGCGAAAATTTTTGAAAGCCAGTTAAGAATAGTTATAATAATTATAATGAAGTATTAGTCAGGAAGAAAGTTTGAGGGAAAAGGCTTTAATTCTCTAAGTAACAACATTTACGAATAAAAAAAATGCATGGGTGCTTAGTTTTGTTATAATCATATTTATATAGAGCCCCCAAAGCAGGGCCTTGACTGCAATTTCCAATAGTGACTGCGATACCGTTCCGGCCCTAGAATAAGTTAGATGTCTCTTAATCTATTTGATATATTATATATATAATAATAATTAGCAGATCCAACAGATGTTGTCCCGTACACGCGTCTTACACAGAAAAACTAATAATGTAAATCATTCTCGACTCCACTTGAACACACAAAAAATTTCATTAAAATCTGTTTACCTGTTTGAAGTTTATTTACGAGCACATGCATAGAAGATTTCTATATAAATATATACTGGCTATTTATTTGCTGTATAGATATAAAACCTAGATACCGACTGTAGCGACATCTACCGGGCTGATTTGTGAATCCCGTGTGCCACCCAAACGCATACAAAAAAACCATTCCATCCTAGTTGTTAAGGAGGAGTTCAGTGACATACACACAAGGATTACGGAATCAATAATTCCCCATGTATAACTTAATGTATGCGGTGAACCACAAATTTACCTCATAGCCCATATTGTTCGTATCGCTGCGAAATTTTGCTGGTACAGAGGAAAAATTTAAAAGTGAAAATTCCGCTTAAGTTATTTCACTCCACGAACGGGAATCCATCAAAGGTCCACCGCTGAATACCGTCAACTGGGGTGACGATAGGGTTATCACAAACTATTTATTATTCATAATATTTATACTACAATGCCTGAAGTAACATTTTAAGTCTACAATTTAAATTAGTTAGGTTTATTTAAAGTTAAAATGTACTCCCTCAACATATTCATGGGCTGTTGTGACTACCCTTTTAGGCGTCCTGTAGGCTCGTTTGACCTATTATTATTTTTGAAAAACGATTTAACTAGAATTTTTACAAGTTACCTCAATAACGTGTCTAATATATGCACAACTGTGATGAAGTCCTGGGATCGATTTCTGTTATATATTTAAATACAGTTAAATATTTTAATTAATAAAATAACAAAAAAAACTTATTAATTTTGGTAGCGCGTAATGATTGTGTTCTCTAGTTTTGGTCCCTTCATGAGTGTAATGTTAATGTGGCAACCCTAGAAGCAAAGAGGCCTTAGTCGACCGCAGCAAACACGCGCCGACAATATTCGTGCTACACCAGATTATCAACCATGTATATATATATGTAAATTAAAACATGTTTAATTTACATATATTTGCTAATTTTAACGTTGCTGTATATGCTGTGACTTTTTTTAATATTATTTCCGCAGGAGACCAACAGGTCAGCGAAAAGTGTATCTCTGTATATAACAAATTATCTAAAGATCTCACATATAATAATAGCCTTTTTATCGGACATGACATCGTATTCATTATTTTTATTTTCCGTAAATTGTTCCCTTATTCCATTTTTGCTTGTCCGTTTGCCAGGTGGCAAAGGCCTCCTCCAATCTACTCCATTCTGGCCTTTCTAAGGCCACTCTACCCCATGTCGTTCCCGCGACTTGTCTAATGTCGTCGTCCCATCTTTTTTGTGGTCTACCTCTCTTTCTCTTTCCATCTCTTGGGTACCATTGTGTGACTATTTTGCTCCATTTATCCTTTCCCCTGATCATGTGACCTGCCCATTTCCATTTTTGTCTTCTTATTTTCAGAGCCACGTCCTGTACCCCAGTCCTTCTTCTGATGTCGCTACTCCTTACTTTGTCTTTTTTTTGATCCCAGTCATGCTCCTTTCCATGGCATGTTGACATATGGATAGTTTATTTGTTACGTTTTTTGTTAAAGCCCATGTTTCGCTCCCGTATGTCATCACTGGCAGTATGCATGTGTTAAATAATTTGCTTTTCGTTGAATTATGTAGGGTCTTGTCTTTCATTATTTCTTTCAGGCCCCAATATTTTTTCCAGCTATTCGCAGCTCTTCTTTCGACTTCTTTGTTTTCGTCATCGTCTGGAGACATCAGTTGACCGAGGTATATGTATTCTTCAACGTAGGAGATTTGGTTCTGTTCCACTATTACAGGGTCTTTGTTGCCATTGGTCATGATTTTTGTTTTTTCCGGGTTTAGCTGCAATCCGGCCTTTGCACTTTCCGATGCTAGATCATTTATCATCTTGCTTAGATCGGCTGGTGTTTTTGCAAATAATACGATATCATCAGCGAAAGATCTCACATAAGTATTTGTAAATTATATGACTTATGTACAAGTAAACTCCAGTTGCGTTCAAATTAAAAAAAAACAATCGAATCAAAAAAATATTGGCTTCGTTAAAAAAAAATATTGTATAAAAATAAAAAAAATCCAAAAATTTAATAATTAAAATATTTTTTCATTAATTTATACACAAATACAATTTCTTTAATCAGATATGAGCCCAACGCAGAGAGTAAGTTGATGTCCAGAAACAATGTTTTTCAATGGGATACTCCAAGGATGTACAACTCCATATATACGAAAAAAGAAAACTAATGTATCAACAATCAAAATAACACCACTATTAGGGGTAAATATTGCAGAGATCTAAAAGTAGTGTTTTCAAGTAATATTCTTCTATATAAACATGTTCTCGCGCCTATAAAAGTGACAATAAAGTGATAATGGCACTTTTATTCCACTATCAAATCAGTAAATATTTTACGACGAAGTTTGCATACATCAGATAATGTATGGTCGCAGTGATAGCAACTTTTAAAATTTGAATTATTTTTTGCCCTGTCAGTTTAAACTTGTAAAAAACCAACTCTCGCAACGCAGTTTTTATAGGTTGTGATGAAAAGTTGTTCCGTAAAAAATTGTGAGATCCATGTAATAAGTCGGTTAATTAATTAAATTTCTATTAAAGGGACCTTCTGTCTTAGTTTTTACGTAATAACCTATCCTAACAACATCTTATAGTGACAAAAATCAGATTTCTAGCTTTATCCATAACGAAGTTATAGGGGTTGAATATGGCTTCCAGAAAGGATGACCGTGCGCAGAGACGTGCCCGCATATAGTATAAGGCGGGGTTTACCTAATTTATTTAACCCTAAGCAATCTCGAGTGTTTGAAAAATATTTTTCAGCATTTCCCCGTGTATTATATATATTTTTGTGAAACCTTTTTTAAAATATGATGTAAGGAATTTCGGTGTGGTAGTGGTTTTGATGGAACGTAAATAGTAGAAAGATAACATACTTTCGGAGATGAAAAAGAATTCGTTGTGGGCAATTCGTTCACACATTCCGAATGATTCATAAAAATATCGTTCGTAAAAGAACGAGTCGTAGCAAATCGCCTTTAGTAGGACCACGCAACACAATTTTATATGCAATATAAAACGAATAAAACACGTATACTCGCGATAATAGATACATATATCACTGCGAAATGTGTCTGCCACAGATAAGTGGCTGTAAAAGTGTTTATGATGATGTTATATCAAGTTAAATGACAAATACTTCATCTGGCATCTATTTCCAGTGGAAATTCGAACAAAAGTTACCAACGTACAAAACTATACTAGAATACTTTGAGATATTAAGAAGGAATGCTGACGCATAGCAAGCAAGCATGGCAGTAGTCATTCCGCAGGTCTACAAACTGAGGGAATGGGGCGATGTGAATGGCCCAGGTCCATTCTCAAGATTTTGTTTAAAAAAAGGTTTTACCCTAGTCGTTCTTACGCAATATTTGTCTTTATTGGAACAGAAATGTACATGAATTAATGATAATAAATACGATAGAAAAGGTGCGGCGAGCGATTTGTAAAGTTTTTTAATTAAGACTCAAATTGGACGATTTATTCCCGGCGACTAGCGTCATTTGTAATTTTTATGTAACTACCAGCTGACCCGGCAAACGTTGTTTTGCCATCTATGTTATTTCTAGGAAACATATTTTTAATTCAACTACAATAATTATAATATTTTATTGCCATCTTGCAACCTTATTGCGGATCTGTGGATAGATTAAAAAAAATAAAAATCGGGATGTAAAAATAGGGGTTGATCGTATAAGAGTGAAAATTGAGAGAGATATAAATTTTTTTATTTTTAGTCATGTTTGTCATAAAAAAGAAATTTGCCGAAAAATAAAGTTTATAATTAACAAATAAAATAGGTGTTGGTCGTAGAGGGGTTAAAATTTAGGGTTGCATGTATTTTTGTATGGTGTATCGTGAAAAAATGAAAACGAAGAATTTTGTCTAAAAAATAGATCTTGTCCGATTCTCAGACCTACCCAATATGCACACAAAATTTCATGAGAATCGGGAAAACCGTTTCGGAGGAGTTTAACCACAAACACCGCGACACGAGAATTTTATATATAAGATAGGTGTATTTTATACATTGATAGGTAATCGTTTATATATAATAGTTGATTAATATACATATAATGTTTCTAAAGCGACTCTCTGACGTCGTAGCACAGTAGACTTTCTGTACTGTGGATATAACTCTCGCTCGTATGGTGAAGGAAATCAGTGAGAAAACAAACAAATAACGAGAAGACCTGAAGTCTGGTCAGCTATTGCCAATTAGAATCACGAAACAGTTTTATTGTATTTTATATGAAGAATTACGAGTTGAGTGCAATACACATTACATTACGTATTATTTTTTGGTACGTACGAACCATATATTTTTTACGTTAATTGTATTATTTAGTTGTAAGGCTCCGGTGCAGTTAACTTTATGATACAGATGTTATAAGCCAAGTTGTCTCCATAAAGATTTAACACACATTTAAACCACAGACACAGTGTGGCCACTACACTATATACACTAGTTTTGCTGTCCGTTGGAGAAGGTGCACTCTGTTTTTTCTTCATCATCACGATTATAATCGTCAGTTTACATAACACTAGACATTTTTTGTTTCCATCTTTCAAAGATTGACTGTACAAACTTATTAAACCTATATACAAAACATTTATAAACGCGAAGTGCCTTTGAAAAAGGTGTAGAACAATGGGTATCCTTTAAGCGGCAACAACTAGGTCGCCCATTTTCTTAACCTTTTCAGATTTACGGAAGTAACAACCTTAAGTGGCTTTCTTTAGCTATTTTAATTTCGGAAACATTATTATAATCATTGTTATATTGATGTTTATTGGTGTAATGATTTGGTAAATACCAGTAAAGTCCTAGGCGCGACAGAGAGCAACACGTGCAGAGGCTGTTGTACAGAGGAAGTGGGTGAATGACCCACGTAGTCCTGGAATGCGAGGCTGTGGCTAAACAACGTACAGAAATCCTCGGAATAGTGACATCGTTCCGTGAAGCCTGTGTGTGCCAGGAAGGATCTGTGCTTTTGGAGTAAGGCTGGCTTATTTAGCCGGGACTTTACGTACAACGGACCTATTGAGCCTCTAAGTGCGGAAACAGAGTCTACATACATACATACCAGGAGTGCTTGGCAACAATACTTGCAAAGCCTTCAGTTACCTGCTAACGAGGCACACATTTGAATCACTTGATGAGAGTTCATAAATTAAACAAGTATAATTAAAAAAAAAAATACAAAGTAATTATTCGAATCTAAAGTGAACATATGAGTTTCATTATCGGACGTTAAGGTAAAATACGATATTACAAAAACACCTCGGCGTCCATCGTTCCACAATGGAGCGTTTCTTGATACAGCTTTGCCATCATTATTTGAAACCAGTACGCCAACTGAAGTATTTCTGAACTGATACGACTTAGTATCCTTAAAGAAAAGTACCAATTCTTAAAAAGCCGGCAATGCACTCACGAACCCTCTGGCATTTAAAGTGCCATGGGCTGCGGTATCACTTAATATCAGATGTGACTCCTGCCTGCCTACCTGTTATTTAAAAAAAAACAATTTCACATGTCACCTATTTTAATTACCATAACTTATAAAAGAAACAGGAGCAGGAGAAACTAACTTAAAGATACATCCATTCACGAAAATGTGTTAATTTACTTAAAATAATTCCTAAAATCTCCTTACAGACAAGGTGAGGCAGTAATTGAATATATTATGTGCCGACTGTGTACACTGCCTAATCTTAATGAATTGCAACAGATCCGTCAATCAATCTTCATTTGCATAACACTACTGTTCAAATTTATCATAATATTATGCACCAATGCATAGAACATTGACGAGTTATATAATACGATTTGTGTTGGATATGTATTTACTTATATATGCCCTGTATGAGACAAGAAGTACAATCCTTACGCCCGAACCCAATAATTCATGCACAATCATCTCAGATCAGACCGTGATAGTCGATCAATCTCCTATCTGCATCCCAAAACAATCCAGTTTTGGCGATGGATAGAATACAATCTCTTCGCTCTTTACACTTATATTTGATAATCAATATAAACCAAATAAAACCGTACAAATAATATTAAACTATACATGTATATATTAAGAACATATTAAATAGCATTTTAATTATTTTAAACCTGGTGAAAAATCTTAAAATAGGATATTGGCACAGTTGAACTGTCATTTTCATACGAAGGTCTATCATACCTACCAGGGGTAGTTTGTATCGACAGATGGCTATTGCATTCCGATGATTGGTTATTGGCACACTGTTATCAATATTTGGATTAAGATTTTTATCTCAGTAGGTAAAAAATGGACTGAGATATGTTATTGGGTTTGGGCGTTAGTCTTTGATTTGTGTATCTGTTTCATTGATTAAGATTTTGACAAACGCTGTCGATTTTTTGGTATTGGAGTTTGTGTTTGACCAGTTTTCATATGACCATATACATGGAATATTTCATTGGTTCAACGAGTTTCTAACGCCAGGATTTTAGGGCTAAGAGTCATGTGTTTCTAGGTTAACTTGTCACTGTAAAAAAAAGTGATACTTTTTTTATTTCTATTTACTTATTTCGTAACCCTAAATATAACAAAAATTATTATATAATACATTCAACTAAATTATACCTGATTTGGCTGTGTTGTGATGATGGTGTAAAAGTGAGGGTAAGTACTTGAAGGTGTGTATGTGGGGTATGCTGATGATCCAGGTGATTTAACTTACAAGGATTTTACGATAGTCTTTCCAGATGTAACTCATGCGAGTTATAAGTTTCATAAATATAATATTTAAATTTGTATCTAACAAAAAACAACACTTGGAAATTACAAATCTACTGTAGTACTTGGCACAAAATACTTTCTAGTTAGAATATTAATAGAAAGATGGCGAAGTTATGAGTGTAATGCAATCAGCTCGCTGTAGGGTACTCCGCAACTAACCGAGTTAGGTATAATTGACAGCTACTGCGCGGACGAAGCCAGGATTAGTCGCTATCGACTATACAGGTGATTTAATTCCTAGTACCGGCACTAGCATTTAGGACAGAATATTCTCAAATAAATGCCTCAAGTACGGTGAACAAACATGATTTTAGCCTAAGTTTAGTTAAGTTCAATATCAATATTTTAATTAATAATCAGAAGTGTAAACCAAATGTAAACAATCATCGTAAACTTGACGCCAATATTTAGCCCTTTAGATTTTACCACATTTATAAATTATGTTTAAAAATTCTCGCCTCCGATAATGTCCTATCATAAGTATTGTTTAGATTGATTAACTTTTACATAAGCTAAGTTTATTTTATGTTAGCAATGCTACCCCTAACTTGTTAGTATCGTATATTTTAAACCATTAAAGTCAGTTGTTACCGAACTTCAAACAATAATTTTATTTAAACATCTCCATTTAAACGCCACAGAACTTAATTCCTGTATCTATTAACAAAAACATCGAGCTTAAGAGGAATATTATCTTATAATATATGTATGTTGTTGTGATATATCTTGCTCTTTACTCTTTGGAGTTTCTAATGATGTATGTGCAATTTAAAAACAAATCATTACTGACCTGATAGCCATACTCTTCGCTTTTAAGTGATGCCACCTCTGGTTCATCTCATCCAGCCTTCGCTGCAGCATGACAGCGTCCTCCTGGGAAGATAAGGATCCCAGGAGTCGTCTTCCGGTTCCGGTGAGCGATGCGTATACATCGCGATGAGTTTCGATTTCTGATTGTAGATCCTTTAACAAGAAATGAATAGTTAGAATATATATACGTAATATATTAAAGGTATGAGATTGGATAAGCTAAACAGTGGCAGGGCAAGTTCTTCTCGCCCACTCGCTCTTAATTTGGGAACTAGTAGTAAATTTAAAACTTACAATTTTTTTTAATATCCTTGACATGTGTATAAAGTTATGTACACGAATAAACGAATTACTATTTGATTTCGGTATTAAAAGTATTGAACTGGCTTCATTCATGTGTAATTTATGTTTTATTTATGTCTACCACAAGTTTTTTTTTAATTGTCTCCGCACATTGACTCAATCTAACTTAATACCTAACTTGATAAGTTATTAAAAACAACCTAATTAACTAAAAATGATATTTAACAAAGTTAACGTTAATTATTTTAAAAGTTAACAAAGTTAAATATCATTTTAAAGAGAAAACTATACACATACAATTTATATAAATTGCATAGAACTCAAGAACAGTTCAACTCAAGAGAGAGTTATAGTTTGTACATAAGGGCTTCTAAAGTGAAAAATTAAAATAGAGTGAACTTAATAATACGATTGTCGATGGCAACTCTACGCCAAAGCAGAGTATCGCAGATGCATTATGAAGTTAGAGCGAAGTGAGTAAGACCATTAGAGCGGTTGTAAAGTGCGGTGTTGGTAAGCTGCGGTACCAAGTTATTAAGTAAACGATACCGGTCTGATTCACCGCACCTGGGACCTGACATAGATTAGACCATAGACTGTATATAAATATTGGCTGTGATTTTGTTTAAGTGTACTAAAGATAGTTCTAAATTTAAAAAAATGCGTCATAATTCTGAAGACTGAATTTTTGAATTTAGAATGTCCATATGAGTAACAGTGAATCGAGAATAGTTTTTTTTCAAAACCAGCCATTACTTATATATCTTTTAATAAGAGCTGTGTGATATCCATAATTAACCAAGTAAATTACAATGAAATACTTTTTAAATAGTTATTATATTACATTTTTAATGATGTACAAAGGAAGCAGTTTTTTTACATACTAAGTTTTGATTTAATTATTCAAATTTGTAGAAACATTTAACAAAGTTTTAGCAGATCATAATTAATTTTTTATTTGTCCACTTTGCCACATCTGTATCAACTTAGTCTTGTATTAAAAGGATAAAAGTGTACAGGTAGCTCATAAATCTTTGTAAGGCAGCCCTCGGACTGAGACGAATGGGGTGTCGGTTCTGCGTTGTATTATACTTTGTCTTACGCACAGATTTATGAAAACAATGAGGGATAACATAATTAAACCACCCCATTATCGTCGATCCGTCTTGTGCCTTTATTTTCTTTTCAGCAATTCTCTTATTATGGTTCCTTTACATCTATATTTTTTTAATATTGTTCACTTATAGAAAACCCTTTTTTACCGGATTGAAGATATGTATTGTAAACTTATAATTATTTATAATAATTTTAAATTTATCCGACGTTTCGCGTGCTTTACAGACTTGTGACTGAAGACAAAAGATTTTGAATGTCAAAAAATGTATCTAATAAAAGACAATAGTATATTGTTCACTGTTTACATATGTTTTAATTGCTTTGTTTAGTTCCCTTCGTTGTGTCTACATATATGCCTTATTTATTTTTGCACTTCTTAAGCTTTTTATCTACATTGATCGGTTACTTTCAAGCAGGAAGAGATCCCTCAAAAGCGAAGTTAATTATGTCAACTGTTATATATTTATGTGTGCAATGAAGTGTTAATAATAACCAATACTTTTTTAATGCCCTCGCCTTTAGGTGTTTTGGCATTGTATGAAGTATTTGCTTACCCTTAATACCTTGAATACATTGTTCGTTTAATATAGATCATTACAGCTTATTTAGCAGCGATCGAATGCGTATATTATCGGAGCTTTCCAGCGACGAAAATAACAATACATAATAAAAACCTGCTTTTCATCAGCATTGCACCCGTGCGAAGCTGGGGCGGGTCACTAGTTACACTATAAAAAAAGTCAGGGGCTTGAACCTGCGACTTCAGAGATGAGTCGCACGCTGAGGCCAATGCTGCTTAGACTATCTAAGAGTAAGAGTAACTTTTGATTTCCTATTAATATATAATTTATAAAACTGATATTTGGAAAGCTCTATTTACATTTTGAATTAGTCCCAAATTTTCCTTAGCACTTAATTTTAATAATACCGAAAACAAACTGTTATAAGCATTACAAGGGTTTTCCTAAGTCCAGCTGTAAATCTAATAACACGGGTAAGCATGGCCTTACGGCATATTTTACGATTTTGGCAAATCTCAACGAATCTGCCCTCAAACGTTTTTATTTATATTAATGTTTGCATTACATTACAAAAATCTAAGTAGTATAAAATGTCATTTCATTTTATAGGAAAATTTAATAATAATGATTTAATAAAGTTTCAGTCGACATTACAGAAAAAAATATTTTACCTTTATATGTGATTTTATATTTTTTTATTTTAATCATTTAAAAACACCCACAGATAAGACCAGTGTACATTCCAAATAAAAACTGGATGGTCGTAGTCTTGCTCTTTCGCGAATTTTGTTAACAATCTTAACATTCATAAGCATGTCCTAAGACGCATCTAAACTGCGAAATTAGCCTTAGTATGATAGAGGTGATTTCTTGTGATACTTAAAAAACTATTTTTCAGAAATAGATATTGTAGTCTTTGATTGGTGCGTAATTCATTAGATTTTTGTTTATCTGACTGAAATAAAACGATTATTAAAGAAGAAATCGTCAAAAAACACGAAATCACGCAGGTAAAAAATAATTAAAATTCTCTGTCTCGGTATTTAAAAATGAAATAGCAATTAAAAAACATTTTTATAAGAGTAATTCCAAAAATCGATAATCTTCATCCGTAAATACATAATTCCATTTGGAACATAATTCATCAGCCGGTCGCGCAACAACACAATCGGTCGCAAAAACGAAAACAGTGGAAATTAATTAAAAATACAATTTGTACGCGATCACAGTTCGGCTGCTCTGTTTGCCCGCTGATTACTGCGGCTAGTTTTAACGTAGATTTTAAATTTCATATTCTGTAACATTGTGCAAATATTACAAATCCCTTCGTATATTTTTTAAGTTTTAAAGTTTTACAATTTTGAATAATTTGGCGGTGGGATTTAAATACATCTTAGTTAAAGTATTAGTCAGTGTTTTCGCTCCCGGGATAAAATAGGCGTAAAGGATACAATTTATAACATTTAATTAAAAACTTGTCTCCGCTCCAGAAGTAATCCCATAGGCTCTAAACTTTGCGTAAAATCTTAAATGGTTCACTGTACACTTTGTAATTTGTTTTGTTGCGGCTGTACGAGAAAAACCCGGTTTAATGAAATATAAATTTAATAACATTTTGAAATATCTCACCCTCATAAATTAGATAGATTATCCGAAAGCATAATTCTAATATGGCAGATAAAATAATCATTGTTACGACTCCCATTTTCATCCGACTCACGTCCAACCATATTAAAGAAATGACAATTCGACGGCCATCTTGCTCGGTCCGGTCGAAACCGACGCTAATCCAGTTGAATCTGGTTTAATCCGCTCAGAACCGGTTCATTAGGCATTCCCTCCGCGTGGCATACTTCACATTTGACAAATGTACGGTTAATTTTCAACTCCTTAAATTCGTCCGTCATAGGATTCGGATTTACATAATTTCACCGCGTGTATTTAACTTCATTTTGAAATGTAGATCATAGTATATTCCTGAAATATTACGACATATAATGTCACTTGCTAATTTGTATACGAATATACAAAAGCAAAATGGTTAAGGAAGTATGAAAAAGTGTGGATTTGTAGTCGATAAAATTACCACAAATCAAAGCTAAACAAGTCTTAAAAAACGAATAAATCTACCAGAACTGGATGGGGGCAGTAATCCCCAGTCTGGTTACCGGTTGTAACTGGATTTACCCGGATACAACCGGCCGGCCACCTGCGATAACGACCTGCCCCGTAGCGTGTTCGTCTTGTTTCGATAAGCTGGCTTAGTGGTAACTTGGCCAAAATTTATGCGTAAGTTTTGGTCTATACAAGGCGATAATATCATAGAGGTAGACAAGAGTATTAATATCGTTTGATTGCAAACATAAAAGAGATGTAGTACTATATAAATCATTCTGGATTATTAGTTGTCTAAATCTGCCTTAGGACTAAACCTAGGACTAAAATTATATTGAGTAATGGAAATCTAAATGATTTGTCAATTCTAGTATCTGATAATACTTGAATTCCGACAAAATCAATCTTCACTTGTTCGAATAAAAAGCTGATATTTGTGAATTTGTCGCTTTCCACTCGAGTGGATAGTTCTGCCTCATCCATCTAAGTCTAGACGTTCTACGTTACGTCAACTTGACTGATGGGTGATTATCTCTCGCCTTACAATATCTTTGAATTTTCTTATTAACGCCTTAGTTTTAAACATTGATGTAAACCCGAACTGAAAATGGTTTGTCAGCACAGCGATCAGAACATACAGATAGAAAGTTTAATGTTTCAGCAGTATTGCTATTTATATTCTCCTGCTCCATAAGTTAGAGTAAGAAAGCTAATAACTTTTAGACAAAATTTACATGCAGTCCCCAGAGGGTGAGTTGGCGACGTCCTACTAATGAAATTATTACAGCCAAATCTACCTCTTCAGACGATAATTCATGTTTAAAATGAGAAAAGCTGCATTAAAAAGCTGTCGAACTTCATTTCGATATGCAGCATGAAGTATCGAAAGCGATTAAGGTCAAGCCTGCTTTGACAAAGTCACAGAAGTTAATTAAACGATTTCAGTTAACGAAATATGTTTCCGTTTGAGTCGCAAACTATGTTTTCGCTCACTTTGCTATTGAAACTATACATAACAGTTACCTTAACTTTAATATAAATGGTAAAAGAGAAAACATCAGTTGAATAAAGATCTGATTGCATAAAAATTCAAAACGACTTACCCTCTCAAAATGTCTCAACTCGGCAAGAAGCACAAAATTAATGTGAATATATCTGGCGTCCTCACAAGACCTGGCTTTCAGCCTGTATCCTGGTTTGGTGAAGTAATATCTATAACCCGTATACTCCGAACTATCTACATGAACCTTCAATCCTCCTTGGAACTGGTAGTCACCACCACAGCCGTAACAAAGTCCTTTGGTGATGAACTTTTCCCAGTTTCGCTTGGCCGCCCCCGAAGATCGGGGGCGGCCTGGCCATGTTCCTAAGTTCTTTCCGGATCTTAACCCTCGTGGGGTCCTATGCAGCTTCCACTCTTCGCTGTTTCTATCAGCTGTTGGTTTCCATTTCCATTTTGAGATCACTGATTCTGATTCTTGAAATTTGACTAAATATTTAATACATAATTAACTGCGTATATATTTATTTTATTTCCTTTTGGCATTTCACGAATTGTCCTTTAGAAGATGTGTCAATGAATTGTGTGCATAATAAACTAATTTGATAATATTTTTATAAAGGCTTTATTTTTAAAACTAATACTCTAAACGCTTTCCGCTAGCTAAAAAGTCCGCTCAAATCAAAAGCTTTTCTAAATATATTAATATTTATATTAAAGCTCAGCAGGTAAAGTTGCTTTCTGTTAAAGCGAAATAAAATGTTAACAAATTATTTCCTTTAAAGAACTGACCCGTTAAAATAAAGGCATGGAAAAGTTTTTAAAATTTAAAACCTTAAATATTCAAGCTTAAAGTAAAGATCAAAGTTGCCAGCTAATTTACCCGAGCGAAGTAAAAACGAGGGCTTAACTGCAGATAACGGGGAACAGTTGCTCTATTAAAAAAATCAGTATTACCAACTGTACCGAAATCATCAATAAATGTAAGTTTTTCATATAACACCGCGTGCAAAAAGATAAACTTTGTTACTAGATTTATCTTATATATGGAAAAACTGGAATTATGAAAGCTGATAGGTATAAATGTTTTCCTATCATTTGCATTTCTACTACTAGATGTCCTGTGACCAATAGTTGTAAGCGGTAAATCTTCGATCGGTTCATTGAGACGTTAACCTCGGTCACGATAACTCAGCGCAATCAATTGCTCCCTGTAAGCCACGGTTCGATACGTTTAGACTTTAGAAAAGCATTCTATTTAGTTGACAAATTCTGCTTTAAAGTGGTAATTTTCTGCAAACGTATTTTAAGTAAATACATTTATATAAAAAGTGTTAGTCGATTAGTCATTGAAAATGGGTGAGACGCATTTTGTAAGTATTTTCGGACCCAATTAACCCAATTCTTAAATGTCGCCAACGCTCTTTCGAGCCTTCTGGTAATGTTAAAACCATGGTCATCACTTAACATCAGGTAAGCCTCCTGCCCGTTTGCCCCCTGGTACATAAAAAAACAGACCACTGTATTTATATACAATTAAATTGAACACAGAATGAACTTTAAGTACTTTTTCTTAAAAAAAGAGCTTAAATTTATCCTATAATATTTACAAATAGAATTAGAATAGAATATTTAGAAAAATCTAGGAAGCATACTGTAAATGAATCTTCATCGAGCCCGTAATCAATAGCATTAGTGTTACCGAGAACAGATAAAAATGTGGTCAGTTAATCTTGAAGCGGTTGAGTGCGCTAACCTAACCAGTGGCGTAGTTACGGTAACTAATCAATCGCTTAACTAAATGGGAAAACGGTTTCGACTTCTAGAACTTTCTGAAAGTTTTAATTTGGGTGGGAATAATCTAAGGTTAGATAAGAACAATTCAAAAGTTTCAGGTTAATATCAAATATAAAATTACTCACTAGAAAATGTCATTGAGTTACAGGCGTTTAGATCAAATACAGAATTTTTATTAATTTTGAGACATTGTCAGGATAATTATAGAAAACATACAAAAAGAAACGACAAATCGTGGTTTCTTAATGTATTAGATAATAAATTCAGCGAGCATCTTTCGAAATTGATTTTTCGTTCTTAAATTTCAAGACATCTAAATAGGATCTAGTCCAAAACCTCTAGCACTAATAGAGTATACATTCAACAAGCGGACGGAAATTAAGAAGTCCGGAGCGGACTCATCCTAATGGAATCTCAACAGAGATGAAAAATGTCGACGTTTTGAAGTAAATCTCGCGGCAAATAAGCCGAGAATCGGTCTAGATTGCAAACCAGATTGAGATCTCAAGTGTTATGACGAAATCTTGAAATGATACTTGATTATTTTTAAAGCGAAATTTAATGAAAATGTAAATATATCTCAACATAAGGATAAATTAACTAAGATAAAATTGATTTGAAAGTGAAGCGCCAATGAAACAAAAATGAAAACGTCACAGTTGTCGGCAAAAATAATAAAAACCGAAATTCGATTTGCTAAATTGATTGACCAAACAAGTGATGAAACGTGCGTAAATTCTAGGGAAAATGTTGTATTTTCCGAGGACTCTAGAAGAAAATAGACAGCTATAATTCAAATAATATCTCCCCGGGCGAAAATTCATCAAGTCTTTCATTATAAAATAACAATAGACTTTAGCAAATTCAGAACCGAATTATATACAATCGGCATATACGAGGTAAATAATAATAAAATTTACTAACAAGGGTAATATCTAATATACAATTTATAAAACATAATCTCATCATAAGCGAATTGATTCCCAGTGAGACTATTTCGGGTTTGGAGGTTCAGACGGTTACTTAGTGATTGCCTCAGATATTATTAAATATAAAAAAGGAGCACTTTAATTTTTTGCATCTGGGCATCAGATTTCTGTATTTGTTTCGTGATCATTTTCTAATATGTATGCAGGTAGGCGATCAGCCTTCAGTGCCTGATATACGCCGTCGACTTTTTGAGTCGAAGGCGCCGGTTTCCTCAATATTTTCCTTCCTTACGAGCAATTCAAAATAAAATAAAAATAAAATACGTTTATTTTGGAACATAGGATCATAACAGTATCACTTATTCCACGTCATTAAATTCGAGTCTGTTGGCATCCCTACTCATCGGCAAAGAAGACAGAAGGTGTTGGCCGAGAGAAAAAGCCGGCGAGCCGAGCCGAGAAAAAAAAAGGATATCCTATAGAACCTCAAGTAGGCCAAAACTGATCTATTTAATATACCGTATAAATAAATAACCATGATAGCCATAATGATAAGGAAGATACATCAGAAGTGAAATAATAATTAGGGAAGCAGCAAAAACTAGGAGTAACAAAATAAAAGAGAATAGTGCTGCAAGTGAAACAATGAGGAATGAAACAAAAACGTATTCAGTGATACTTAATTAAGAGTTGCACTTGAGCATACAGATCGAGGAGCGACGGGGCCACTAATTTTGCGATGAAATTGTTAAAGATTACTTTGTAACTTGACTATGTCATTGCAAAAGTCTATTTATATTTCATATATATTTTTAGTTCTCAGATCTGTTACCTCAGAGTGATTAGTTGCTTATAAAGAAAACCGTAGTTTAAATACCGTATGTAAGTTTTAGTAAGCTGCTAAATTTAATGCTAATACAGCTTAATTTATTATTTTTAATGCACAGTGGTGGATTTAGCAGCAGGCTGAGTAGATTACCTAGGGAGGCAGATTTGGGAACCGTTTTTTGCTACCATAGAAATAAAAAAATATTATTTACGGTTTTCTGATATTTTTCAGGTAGTCTGTTACAACTTTTGTCTGTGAAATTTTTACCGCCCTTGCCTCTGCAATTTTTAAATCCAAGATTATTTTTAGAATCGAATTCAAAAATAATTAATTCATGTAGGTTACATAATGTACACTTATGAACGTAAAAAACAAAAAAATATACCTTAAATGCTTTTAATTTTACATTTACTGCCAGTTCTCAAACAAGGGCGTAGAACGAAAGAGAAGAACTGGCAATAAAAATGAACAAATACATTACGATAAGCAAGAACGCAAGTAGGAATTTTATTGGTGGTTTTAAATTCCCGCTGTTTCTCTAGCCACACTTCCTTCAAGCTTTCCAGTTTGACAGTGGAAGCCTAATTGTCGTTCGCTGGCCCCGCGCCATATACTTAGCATTCGGAACCTCGTCCCGTGGCAAAGATTTAATTTTATTTTTGTTCAACCAGAGCTACTTGAATTTTATAGTGTCGTCTTGTCTCGTTAGCATTATTAGACTAGAGCAAACAGTTTCTGGGCTTCAATTCAATTATTTAAGCTGATAAGCAAAAATGTTTTATCGTCTTCCTAGCTTGGTATTCGTTAGTAGGTGGGTTTAATTCTAGAGAAAACTAAAGCAAAGCATACATAAATCAAAAAGACCACAGAATACTCTTATCACATATTTAATTGACAGCCCCGTCATTTTGAGTGGCCAAATATTAAAAATCATTTAGTACACAATTACACATTATTAACGAAAATAAATATATATTAAACGCTCTTCATTTTACATTTACTGCCAGTTCTCAAATCAATGACATATAATGGACAAGAAGAACTGGCAATAAATTCTCCGCCACTCTTTTTAATCGCCAAGTTCTTTGTTTTACAAAATGGGCGTAGAGATATGGGATCACTCTGCATCTTCTACCGCATTTACCATGGAGAGTGTTCAGAGGATCTATTCGGATTCTTGCAGCTGAGTTTCATCATCGGACGTCGAGGCAGAAAATGAAATTCCACCCGCATCACGTCCGCCGTTACACAACTGAGCGAACCAGCTGCCCGCTGAAGTATTTCCGAACCAATTCAAGGGTTCATTAGGGTCCTTTAAGATGAGCATACCAATTCTTTAAAGGTCGGCAATGCACTCTTGAGCCCTCTGGCATTGAGACTGTCCATGGGCGGTATCACTTAACATGAGTGCCTCCTGCCCGTTTGCCCAGTGTTCAATAAAAAAAATGTTTGTAAGGAGCTGCAACCATTAAGCCATGCTCCAATTGACATCTTAAGTAATTACTGGTGATTGAAGCCAACGTAAGCGTAAAACATTTGAAAGAATACATATTAGTAATTACGACGTGTCTTATCCAAATATTTAACACAGCAATTAAAAATTAAATTATTAAGTATTGTCTTTCATTAACATAAATTATTTTACATAATTTTAAATTTACAATAATACATAGCTTCAATCCGGTAAAAAATGTTTTCTTTAAATTAAAGTTTGTCAAAAGTTTGTCATTCTCTCGTTGACTGTAAATAAGTGCAATCTGACCTATACTTTTCTCCACTTTTGGAAATTTATAATATTTAAGTAGAATTCTCTCTTTTGACTTTTAAGTGTATGTATGTTGATAGAAAAACTTTAGCAAAGCTTTAAGTCATATCGATATGATAATTAATTGTCATTACGGCTACATATGAAACATAACAGCGGAATTGTAATCGAAATCAAATTAGTTATTTTTCATTTATTGCCTACGCATTGTCGGCTCATGGACTATGCAAAGAATTTATATTGTTAATATTCATTGAATTTCATAATAGTATTTGAAGAATTTTAATACATTTCTAAACCTTAAGCCAACAAAATAACCTCTCAAGTACCAATGAACAATAGAAATAAGTTCAATCATTATAAATTTCGTCTTAAGGAATTAATCTACAGAATTCATTTGCTCTGACCGCTCTTCCCCGCTCCTCGTCAACGAAGCGTAAAAGCCTTCTCGTTTGGATGCGCTAATGTTTAATATTACGCTCATATTCGCTATTTTTTCGTAATTCAGTTTTATTTAATATTTTGAATCTGTGTTCATATCCATACGGGTTTAATTAAAATGGAAAATGAAATGGTTTTTCCACTTTGATCAGCTTTAGGGGTAATACAAACATATTCAGGACCTTTGACTTGCATGTGTTGAACATGCAACTATGGCTGCTCATCATTTGTGAAGATATTAAATTTATGTACGAAGTCAAATTTATTAATTTTTATTTAAGATTGGGGCAAAACAGCTCCCTCACATTAATAGGTATCGCAAGTGCGTCGCTGGCCTTTTAAGAATTGTTTAGCCGTTTTCGTGAAGGACCCTAAGTCGTATTAGTTGGGAAATACATTGGAGGTTCCATATATGTTGTATGCTCCGTTGTGGAGTGATGGATGTCGAGGCGATATTCCTAAGACATTGGAAAATACGCGATAAAATAAATCAGAAGAGTCGCTATGATAACGCACAAGAGATCTAAACGATAATAATCTTGCTGGTAGTGTCTTTGAGCTTGTAAATTTACTCAATGTAAATCATGGAAAAAACTTCAATAAAAGTTGGAGTGATCTCAAAACATCTCTAGTCTGACCCCGGCTGTTACGAGCCCACTTAAGACAAGCTACAACTTAACAAGGGAAAACTTGATTCTTACTTGAAACGTGATTACTGATATGAGGTCGTATAAAACGCATTTATATATTGATTACATATAGAAAAGAAGTTTTGAAGTTTGAAAAAAGTTTTTTAGAATTTTATTTTATAATCACGGAGTTTTCGTTTTCTGGTATGCTTTTGTATGTTCAGAGCTCGTACATAAAGACAACAAAATCTTGAAAATAAATTTAGTTTTAAGCGCAATATTTTTTATAAAATATTAAACCTAGGTCCACACAAATATTACCTAAACATCGCTACATCAAAGAAAATGTTCCCGAGTGACGACTAATTACTGATTCTAATTAATCACTAGAGTATTTGATTAATAGGTCTCCGATGGCGTTGCCAAGAAAGAACCCCCACGATGATACAGTGATTTCGAACTCCAATTTTGCTTTTGTTTAATTACAATCTTTGAACCGTTTTATAATTAATTAATACTGATTTCAACGGAGATAAACAATGGTGTGGTTGGAAGCGGATATTAATTTTTTTTTTAACGAATAAAAAATTTAGAGTTCGTTCAAGAACTGGCAATAATTAGCGTAAACTCCAGGACCTATTCAGTTTATTTTTAATTTATAGATAGCTGAAATATTAACCACCAAACACCATGCCATGAATTACTGTATAATTACGTAGCGGAAATATAAAATATTTCGACTTGATTTAGTAAAATAGAATGCGTGTTGGTAGTACGGTTCCTAGTGTCCGCACTTCATGCTTGTCTATTCTCGGTTTTTTCGTTAACATCTAGAAAATACCACGACTAATCATTATTTATGGATAATATAAGTCATGTACCGAAATAGACATGGGCAAGTTCGATTCAACTTATATCTTAAAGTTTCGAAAGATACAGAGAGTTCTAAGTTGAATTACTTTGGAGGGATCTCAGAGTAATAAGAGTAATACTTCCTCAAACTAATATCTTGTAATTTCAATGTTTATCAATGCTGAGAATAAAATTCAACAAACTTTGGTTCAAGTGACGCGGTGAACTTTCCAGTTTACGATTCGAGCCTCAAATTTGTATCATCAAATATACAGGCATATTTTTATTATACAGTTTAATTGTACTATTAGCTTAATAAAAGCTAAAAATGTGTAAAATAGGGCTGTGTTGAAAAACTGTATAATACGATACATATTTAAGGTTTTTTCTACTCTAAATCAGCATGCTTAAACTGTCATCTGATAAATGTGTCTAAATAATTTCATTATTTAATGTGATAAAATAAAATATTGACTTCTCGTATACAACAGTAAAAATCTCAGGTAGTTAAAACAAAAAAAAAATGCTTTAAAACACTGGTATCGAAAACCATAAAATATAAATAAACTTAAATATAGAAATCGTATCTCAAATTGTAAGATTTAATTTAGATAAATAAAACCGATTGACGCAAAACAAAAGTTTTGGACAGTTGGAGTGCGGTACGGAAAGGATGGACAGATACAAAGGAAACTTGATAAAGCTTAATAACTGGACTCTATTCTCTCAATGATTGCTATTGCTATATTTAGCCTCTAAATATGCTATTAAGTCGTTTGGTATAATAATAAATGATGTAATCCCTGGGTTAGTAATCTTACTACAAGCTACGATATTTAATAACAGTTATGTGTCTCCTTTTTACTTATGAACCAACGGTAGACCACAATTATAATAACTGATATTGAAGATATAAGAAGATATAAATATATTTGTATTTCTGTAATGCAATCAACATTATACATATAACAACATACTACGTTATCCCTGAATAAAATACTTTTATTATTTAAAGAATATGTCAATCTGTGCCAAGAATTATATATGACGTGAAGAAAACATTTATTAGATTAAATTCTTAAGATCATTGATTATTTATTGTGTTAATTAACGTTTTATTTAATTTGTTTGTCAGTCTGTAGAAAAGGCGCTAAGTTTGTCTTGTTATTTGAATTTTTATTCGAAGGTTTTTTCGATAAATGAAACTATAATGAAATATGTGTTGCTGAAATATGTATTTACAGAAACATTATTTAGTTATATTTGTTGTTATTTAACTTAAAAACGTTAATGTAATGTAACACAATATTTTCTAACAAAACAATCTTCGAATAAAAATTCATATCAGGTCGAAAATAAGCGTCTTTTCCGGTCTTACAAACTAATGAAATAAATCGTCATACACATAATATACGCAAATTAACCACAGAAGTAATTTACTTTCATAATCAGGAGGCCTGATTTAAATTTACCGCGATTTTCCTGTTACCGCATTTAAGAATACGTACGATTCGTGTTCATACAAAAAGCGTGCTTCCTGAATGTGTAATGTACCTGTAACAAATAAATTAGTTTATTAGATATTTATTTTTTTGCGATATTTTATTAAATAATCAACGACTTTTTTTGGGAGTACACAAGCGTTGAGAAATTGAAAGCATTTCATTTCCCGGTATGAAATATAATTCGTAAGAATTGGTGTTAAGTACAAAAAACATGATATTCTGAAATTCACTGTCGATTTGAGGGTCTGAGGCAGTAGTAGCAGTTTCTCAACGGGGCGGGGAATCCACGGCCATAGGGTCGCAATGGAATTAGAATTTATATTTTTCATTATTATGTTTTACTTTTAACGTTAACAAATCAAATCAAATCGAATCAAAATTCATTTATTCAATTTAGATGTGTTTTAGGGCATGCTTACGAATGTCAAAAACGTTTACAAAATTCGCGAAATAGCAAAACTACGCCATCCGTTCGCAAAACTACCAGGAGGCCTTGTTCTGAGAAGAACGGGCAAGAAACTCAGCAAGTTTTACCCTCCCTCTACATAATAATAATTCAAAGGAAAATGTCATAAACCACAACGTCATTTAAGTTACAAAAGTAAAAAATAAAATAAAAATCTGTTCTGTGATTTACCACATTCACCATTACATACATACCTAATCACAACACTTCCAAGATAACAAAACAAATTATAAGGGGGCGTCCATAAATTACGTGAGGCGTTTTTTTAAATTTTCTGATGACGTTTTGACGTATTACGTATTAGATATTAAATTTTATTTCTCGATATCATTATTGCCTGGAAGAGATGACTCGAAAGCGATAAGGCCGCCAATTGACCTCCTTTTTCATTTAATTATGCCAACTGTATTATATTTCTGTATGCAACGAAATTTTAGTAATTAAATAAATAAAAATTATAAAGAAATTTTTTGCGGTATGATAATTAAGCAAAGTTTATTTTTAATTCAACTTAGGTATAATACATTTAGACGAAACAGTACACGTTGCATTGATAAATTCCTATTTCGTGTCTTTTGATGTCGGTTAATAAGGTCGCTCCCTACAAATGAATTTAGTGCTCAAGTCAAGGTCAAGCTGAGGGTTTATAGTGGCTTAACACACTTCTAAGACAATAAATTGTGTTTAAAGTCTGTATCATAACAATCAAATTACAGTATTTACAATTTTCTCAACCTGAAAAAATAATCATGAGCAGTGATGGCCTAGTGGCTTCAGCGTGCGACTCTCACACAAGAGGTCGTAGGTTCGATCTCCGGCTGTGCACCAATGGAGTTCATTCTATGTACGCATTTAACATTTGCTCGAACGGTGAAGGAAAACATCGTGAGGAAATCGACATGTCTTAGACCCAAAAAGTCGATGGCGTGTGTCAGGCACTGGTGGCTGATCACCAACTTGCCTATTAGATTTAAAAATGATCATGAAACAGATTCAGAAATCTGAGGCCAAGACCTAAAGAGGTTGTAGCGCCACTGTTTTTTTTATATAGCAATAATAAAAATTATTAAATTTAAAAAGTTTGATCCCTGTGCGATACTTTTTCGTTAGGCATGGATAGCACCAGCTTTGCGGTCCTGGTACTATCTACCAGATGCCAACTTAAATCTATAATTATAGTTATCTTTAATCAATTATATTTAAGACTACATAAGAATATATTACGGTCAAATCATTATAATTGACAATATGTAATACTAAATTCTTAATACAATATATTATCCTACTTTTACGCTCATCAAATCTAGTATAGACAAAAGCTATCGTATAAAAGCGTTCGTAATTAGCAATATCTTTAAGGGTTCAAGCGGCCTCATTGTCCGTTATGCTGGTAATTACTGTAATAGGAGAACAGACATATATTAAGACGATATATGACGTGAATCACGCAAATATGTATATTTCGCTGTATCATGGATTTTTTTTTTCTGCGGTAATTTGCAATCAGCCCTAAGGCTATGAGCGAATTGTTCTGTGGTTCTGACATGTGGAGTGACTTCTCATTGGAAGCATCTACTCATCTTCTGCCTAGAGCTACTGCCGGTTTTCTAACTCTAGAATATGGTGACGTTTTAGTCGTCTCACATACTGTCTAATGGTGAGTTGGCGAGGAAGATCTTTAGAGCAGCTTAACCGGTCTTTGTATTTAGCTGCCAGTCTTTCCTCTGTGCCTAACACATGCTATCGACTTGAGAGGTCTAAGGCGCACATGTATACTTCATTGGTACAGATACCGGCAAACATCTTGAGCAAATTTCCTTGTCTGCGCTGAAGCGATTTTAAGGTATCACTGGAGGGAGTGACGTGTCGATCGCGTGATTGGTAAATCAGTTGACATTTGTGTCCCGCGCTGCGATACGATGTGCGAACTTTCCCCCAGTCCCTTGTTTAATGCTCAAGAAGTCGGTATCTGTACACAGAGATGACAGTCACACGTTCAAGGCACTGCCAAAACACTTTTAAAAGGACTAACTAACGGAAATCTTTTATATTCTGCCGTTTGCTATTCAAAATGGCGACTCTAATAGATAAAGCATTCGATTCAAACGTAAACCCAACATATAAACACGCTGAACAATAATAACAGTGGTACAACTATGCAATTCCAGTTGCAAACACACCCCTTCAACGCTAAATCTCCAAGATCTTAATATTAAACGCCCTGAACTGAACTAATACGGCTTCCACACGGATTATACTCGGTGTAGTTGGGAAATTTTGTGATACTTATTATAAAATGTAAATTCATACACATGTTATTACTATAAATGTAAATTGTAACTCAAAGGAAATACAGATACTTAGGTATATATCAAATACAATAAAGGGTTTCATTTGCCTTCCAGTTAGTGATGAGGCTGTTTATAAACATGGACATCACACATATTTAGATATTTTATAATAATTAATCATTAGACATCTCTCTCTTAAAATTTCAACCATTACTTAGTATAGGGAGCGTATTAGAGATGTATATATGGAGATTGAAAGGCATTTTTACTAAGGCAATTTTCGTTTATTAAAAGCTTTACAAGCTTCTAAAAGAAGGTATATTTTTGAACCTTTGTTTATCGTTATCTAACCTAACCGTAGTTATACACATATCTTCAAAGAAATTAGCAAATATTATTAATAGTTAATTAATAAATAAATATTTAATATTTTTAAATAAAAATCGACTATTCATTGTCAATGTGTTTGTTAACCTCTAAATATCCATAAATTAAAAAAAAATCCTGTTCCGAGGTATTAAAAATATTTTAACATCACTTATATCTATAATACCGTACAATCTACAACATCGGTTACAATGACTATTATAGGTTACGGTTATTTTAGTCCAGTGTCACAGCCCTACTACCACTAATTGCATGTATAAGCTCTTGTTAACCATTAAAGACAGTTGAAAACGAGCTTCGAAACAAGTGTCTCATTGATTTGAACATCCCTATAACAACTGCCACCGAAATTAACTCTCATCTTGAATGACGTGACAGATTACAGCGAAATTGTTAGACACTTTTTTTATCTTATGAATCATTTTCGTTAAAAATATAAGTAATATAAGTACATACATATTTATAAATGTTGTAGACAATTATAATTATTTATTTATTCTTTCATTTCAATAACTATATTCAGTGAAGATATAATCCGAAGCTATGAAAATTGAAATATGGCTATCATTATATTCCAAATAATACCGGATAAGCGATTCTAATCCGCAAACATTCAAAATCGATTTCCTTAATGGTATAACTCGGAAAATTCCGAAACACTTTCAACCAATTCCGAAGGCTTTCCGCTCGGAATGCTCCTCTGTTTATATACTGAACGTATCCTAAATGTGAATAAAACAAATCTGTCTTCGTAGCGTTTAGCTCTTATTTCCATCTACTTCCCTGCTATTTCCTGTTTATCGACCGGTTCAATATACAGGCGGCAGCGAATTAATCATTTAATTACTAAGTAATTCTTTATTTCGGATTTGTGAAAAGTAATTTCCAAAGTCTTTTTTGTATGCACGCAAATGTCAAGTCTGTATATATTGCAAATTCATACAAAACTTATTTTTTGCAATTTTAGACCTGAACTGTCAATTAACTATTTTACCTGCAAGGAGAAGAAAGAAATTTCGATTTACTCCGATAAATCAGTTCATGAAACAAGAACGCAATCATTTACTTTATTATTTTTTATTATGTTATAGGTAAGTCTAAATGCGAGTTCAGAGACTTTTAGGTCCCAAGACAACAAACGTAGATACTTTGGAGTTAAAAACTTTTTTGTTCTCAACAAAAAAAAAAGAAACATCACGACAACGAATTTTCACACCAAATACCATACTTGACGACGAGAACGATGTGTGTTCTGTGTCATTAAAAAAGATAAGCGTAAACGCTTTGCTTAAACGCGAGAGCCTGTAACATGCACAGCCGCAGCGCCATTACATCGGCGCTATTTCGACTCGACAACATCGCCAACTATTCGCTTCTCACATTCTTTCAACTAGCTTTTACATCCGGTTCTGTCCTGCTCATCTTAGAATGTTGCAGAAGGTTTATCTGTTTCACGTTATGTGTTTCTTCACCAAATGAACACGTTATACTCTATGAAGCTGTCTAGCAAATTTCAAACGTATACCAATCAGACCAAATCTTTGGATAAATATATCCTAATATTTTTTCTTTCTTTTCGAAATATTTTAACAAAAAAAAAACATAAAATTCACAGAAAAAATCTCTTATAGGCTATAAGATATAATCACTGATCTACCTTTAATGTTCTGTGGCAGGCTAATTTGGTTTTGGCCCGGTAAAATTACGTCTAATTGATGGATTGTACAAAACACATGCTAAGACTTTACTATAAATTTACTATTACTATTAATACTAAAAATTTACTATGTAAATAATTTTCTATATATCTTTACTAATATTATAAGAATGTAACGTTTGTGAGGTTGTAAGTAATCTCTGGATCCACTGAAAATTCTTTTAACAACAGAGAGTCATGGTATTTGTGAGTGTTATATTTACATTTTTACATACAAACAATGCCTTAACGATGAGAAATACATAATTATGCTCAAGAAGCAGTAGAGCTTGATAACGCCTACCATAAAGTCGATAATAATTTGTCTTAAGATAGCAACTATAAACTCAAACAGTACATGGAATTTTTCTGCGATTTTTACCAATGTCTAGAATGATTCACGAGGAGGGTAGGTATGTATTATATTTTTAAAGGTTTACGGATTACGGTTGCCCGTGCGAAGCCGGCTTTGTTATATCTATAGAGGCTTTATATAAATCGATATAATAGGTGAAGTAAAGGGCGGATATATTTTTTAAATCGATACACAATTCCCAGAGCAATGCAATACGCGTCAGTTTCATTCCACGATAATTAATACATATTCGCAAATTAAGCTAATTCTGATATTTATCAAATTTTGAATTATTGAATTTAATACGCATAACTCATTATAATAATGATGCAATATTGAATTAGATTGTTTGAATCAGCTTTGTTTTGCCATGATATGTAGAAAATTCAATGTGTTATGCTTGAATTTATGATTATTTAGGTTACAATAGTCTGTGTGATATCCGAAATTTTTATGAAGAATTACGGAGATAGCAAAACAATTAAAATTGTGGAACGCCTCGGAGGAGGCTTTTACTGATGGAGAGTCAACTTTTTATTTTCATATCAATGACTATCAATATCTTATGTTGTATGTTTTTGTTTGTGGAATAAATTAAGCTGCATTGATACGAATTTTGATCATTTTCAACTACAGTCAGAACCGTTTACGACGACATCGTTTAATAACTATATCGACTAATAACAAAAGTCCCGGCTGATTCGGTTTTAACGACCAAATGTCCCTTTGATGTCGTTATAACAGATTTTGGCTGTAGTATGTATTTTTTAAACACTAAACGGTTATCAAGTAGGATATACCAGGCAGACGTGAATTGTAAAATCAGATCAGGTAGGTCTTGTCGTACATATCTTAACCAAATCCAGGAAGTACTAGAGAAGGGCAAGTCACAATCACCAATGAAAGTGGGTGAAGTGAAAGAGGTATGTCAGGACCGTAGTATACGAAGATCGTAGCATATTCGGTCTCTATCTATCACGTAAAAGGTGTAAATAAAGTAATAATACACTAAGATGATCAGCTTTCTAGGCCTGACACACAACAGATTTTCGGGGCAAATACATATAGACACGCCGTGGCTTTTCTGAAAATGACATTTTAGATTAGGTCATACGTCATACAACTTATATATAATCCCTGGAGAATTTTTCACATCGATGAATCACGAAAGAAAATTGTCTAATATATATATTGTAATGGAAAATGAGTGAGAAGAAAAATAAGCAGACAATTTAATACCATATTTTTGGGTAAGATAATATTTTAATTTATTAAGGTAGTAAAACGAATGTGCCCCATTAAACAGCAATACCCGAGACCCTTTAGACCCAAAAAACTTTTTCTAACGACACCTAATAACGTGCAGGACATTTCAGAATGTTTTCGCTCAATTTGTAAACCAATCTAGAACAAGGCTTCTTGACGTGCAACCCTCATCCCTTTGTCTGACATTTACGTCGGGATCATTATCAACAGTTCTCGGTTTTCCTTATTTCTTAGTTTTTCCTACAATATCGATCAGTACAAAATTTTAGAGAATGAAAAGTGTAGATTTTACAAGTATACTGAAGAAAACACTTATTTAACGGAGTGCAGTTATGTATTATTATAATTATTTTAACATAATTTTAAGTATGTAAAGTCACCGTGACCACGCACGCTGTAAAGCACGCGAAACGTCGGTTAAATTAAATATTATGTTTAAATAATTATAATATTACATAACTTCAATCCGTTAAAAAAGTGTTTTTCTTTAAATGTGTAAAAGTTATGTTAATAAAAGACAATACTAAGTATAGTGAAGCTAATTTGTTACAAACAATTACATTTTACAATTACAATAATATTTTTAAAGTTCATATAATAATACTATTTAAAATAAAGATTATTAATAATTAAGAAAGTTTGGTTCCGTTCATCATGATTTGGCATACTATCTTTTTTATAACTATTTTGGTTAAGGACTATTTTTTCTAAGCTTAAATTTTTTTACTGTCACTATATTAATTATTATGGCCTATAAACTTGAATCCTTTAAGACTTTTATTAACTATTTTTAAAGATGTTAAATAAATTCTTAATTTAAGTATAGTTTTAGGAAGACGGGGTTTTGTGGATGTCGTACTGATTAAAACACAATTGCTCGATTAATTCTACCAGGCGTTATGTGTTACTAAGCCTTTTACCGCGCATCGTCGCTGCAATGAGCGATGGTTCTCATAAATCAAAAGAGTAAATATTTACCAGATCCAAGATAAAACTTTAAATTATATACCATCGATATACATATTAAAATATATTTTATATGATTTTATTATATACTCGTAGGAATAGAGGACAAAACAGAGATCTTAGATTACTTCAGTAGAAAAAAAGTCGTTCGTTTTAATGTCAGAAGTGTTATCGTCACTGTAATCTAAACGGGATCAAAGATTGTCTACGAGCATCCATCCATTACCCCATTTCTATACTTTAATCTCTTTATATACTTTATTATTTATTAGATAAATTGTATTACATACACGTCAGACGGTCATTTGAATTACGTGATATTAAAGGAATAAAGAATTAGAATTGAGAATTTTATACAAAATCTTAACAAGAAACATACAAGCCATCAGAACAATATAACATTTGTAACATCGGATATCAGTTATCTAGAAATGCTCCATATAATCCCATATCCGTATTCACTCCAATAACTTTACGACTATCCGTGTAAGCCCCCGTTTATCTGCATTCATAAAAACTGTTTTTTCCTTATCATGTTCGTGGAGTTGCGGATATTCAAAATTTGTATAAATCGTATTGCCACAAAGATTTGTTAAATTGTAAAAGGAGCCTTAAGTAATGCACTATAATATATATATCGTTATATTTTGGTTAAAAGCCTTTCTTCAGTAATTAGGGTTACTAAGTTTTGATGAATTACTTAAAACTAAGTTTAGAATTTCATAAAAGCGATTTAAGAAAAATTTCTGCAAATTTAAGAATGATTTAAAATGTCTATCGTAATTACGGCCGCGATCACGAAGGAGAACCGCCCAACCTAATTTCGTCCCGAGATTATAGCGAAAAATAATTGCGATTTCATTAAATTCCCGTTTCAATAATGGCTAAAATGTCACCATGAATAAATTTCCAGCCCTCTAGGTATTTGGGGGTTTTATTCCTTATAAAAGTGAGTGGAAACGTCGGGATAGCTAATCCCAGTAATGCCGCAACTGTTCGCAGCTAATCCCGTATCTTTTGAGATTTTTTACATGGTACGTGTGCTTCTCTGCGGCAGAAAGATTATCAATCGATAGTATAATCCCAGAATCAATTTATTTGGGGACCGATTCAAAGAAACGTACAGAGATTTATTTATCATTGAGATATTTTAAGTGTTTACAAACGAACGTAATAGAATAAATATTTGAGATAAAGACTGGATTCGTCTTCCAGTTCCAGTTCTTCCAGTTCTTCTCTTCCGTTCTACGCCCTTTTTTTGAGAACTGACAGTAAATGTAAAATTAGATTCATTTAATGTATATTTCTTTCTTTTTTGACGTTCATAAGTGTACATTATGTTACCTATAAATAAATGATTTTTGACTTTGACTTTGGATATTTTATATGAAAACTTAAACGAGGTATTTCGAACTTCGAACGAGGTTTGTGTAGTAACCTATTGTAATTGGGAAATCGAACCATTTGAACTGAGATAATCCAATTGCCTTATACGAGTACTACCGTAAAATCAATGCTAAGGAGTCTGAAAAATTGGGAAATATTTCGAATATTTCGTAAGTATTATATAACTTCTTGGGTTGGTGATCATCATGGCTGGTTTAATTTTCGATGCCGCGCTTCTAAACAATGACGTGGTGCTTTGTCCAAACCATTGTTTTAAGTTTTTCAACCAGGACGTGCGTCTGCGGCCAGGTCTTATACCTGCCACTTTGCCTTGCATTAATTGGATGAGCTCGTATTTTTGGAGTTACTTAAACGTGTCCAAAATAGTATACAATAATTATATTTAGTTCATTTTAGGACTGATGAAAGTGTTTTTGTATTAAGCAACGTAGAACGTAATATCGCCAAAAGTTGCCGACAAGGAAGCGAGACAAAGCAAGCTATTACGTCTAAATCCAAGCGGCAAAGTCAGCCATGCGAGCGATATGCATTCCCCGCACATCGCCGCTTCGCACAACGCTTATCGACTAATTGATCGCAACTACCAGCTGTGCACCTCACTAGTGACGACCCACAACGATAGATCTGCACCTGAAAATTACAATTTATTTGGTCCAAAAAAAAACTGTGTCTAGTTTGTGTCTCCACCGTTTTTTTTACTTGGGGAAGTGCGTTGCGCATACCCTACCGCGGCGCGACTGCTTGGTTCAGGAGGGTTATGTGTGACTCGCTATTGTGCATACCCACTAAAACCCCAAGCCGCCACCAACAATCGCCTTATGCGGGATGCGATAACAGCAGAGCCCTATCCGCTTCCTCATGTATCCAACACACCAACTTCTTATCTATTTTAGAATATATACAATAACTAAATAATAATCTTATACAAGAAACATATCTAAATATTTCAAAAGACGCCTAATTATATACATTTTTTTGCTTCATAGATGCACTGTTTTTTTTCAAACATTTAAGTATTCAGAATAGGGATTAGAGGATTAAAATGTTTATAATATTTGTTAGTAGTATCTCATTATTGACTATTCTTGTCGGGAATATGCATTTTTAAAGAAAAATATCGATATTGTAACACCACTAGGGTGGCATTAAGATGTTAGCCACGCAGCACTTAGTGGCGGTGGAATGTGTTCAACGATTTTACGGATACAGTTTCTGATATTTCTCGTCCGAAATTTATGGAAACGCTTTCAAAATACCATTTGCAATTAAAATAAAAGTCTGGGTAGACGCTGCTGACTACTCCGTAAGCATGAATTTTAATATAAACTTACTCTTTAAAATAACATTTTCTTACACTTTTTATCAAATAATAGATAATTATGAACGAGACTTTGACCGTCTATAAGGACTCTTTGATCCAAACATGGACATTTTAATTTCAATTATTTCATTTTTGTACCAAAGCAGGCCATATTTTTACTTTTTAATCTTAAGCTTGTTGTTTATGAAGTCCTGAGGCCGTCCGTTCTTATACTATGCACAATTGTATTGAATCATGTGCCATCAAAAAATCGCGAAGAATAGATATCAATGAATCGGCATATTTGTCTGCTCCATACAGATGAGATTGGCTCCGTAATGTTTAATGTGTAATGAAAGGTTTGCCCTGTTCCCTAAAGTTATCATTTAAAGCCTTACATCGACACTGCAAAAAATACAAACCAGTAAAATATCAGTCGAACACAAATACAGTGAGTGAGTGCAAACTGAATTTGCACCATTTCGTATTTCGACGAGATTATAACGAAATTTACGGGCAATTTGTTCGGACGCGCGTCCATTGGTGATTTAGTACGGGTAAAATTGGCACATACGTTAGCGGCGGCCAGTGGACGATGACCGTTTGACACAGCCTCTAGTCGACAACGCAACCTATTGTAGGGTTTGTATTAAATTAGTTGCAGGCTTCAAACGGCATAGCGCAATGGGCGGACTCGCTTATTATTGGTCTAAAGATTATACCTAAATTAGTCCAACCTGAAACTAACAGTTACAGTTAAGAGCAGTTAAAGTAATGTCTTTCCGCTTTGTAGTTTAATTTATCAATAAAATAAAAATAAATCAGTGGCGCTACAACCTCTTTAGGTATTGGCCTAAGATTTCTGAATCTGTTTCATGATCATTTTTAAATCTAATAGGCAAGTAGGTGATCAGCCTTTAGTGCCTGACACACGCCGTCGACTTTTTGGGTGTAAGACATGTCGGTTTCCTCACGATGTTTTTCCTTCACCGTTCGAGCAAATGTAAAATGTGCACATACAAAGAACCTACGACCTCAGGTATGAGAGTCGCACGCTGTAGCCACTAGGCCAACACTGCTCAAATTAATTTATCTATGCGAGGTGGACATGTGTTTACGCATCTTCCTTTCTGATGGTAACTATTTTGTTTGAATCACCAGACCACCCAACCCGTGTATTGGGGCAGGTATAACAGGCAATGTTGGCGTAGTGGCTACAGCGTGCGACTCTAATCCCACAGGTTGTAGGTTCGATTCTCGCCTGTGCACAAATAAACTTATTATCTAAGCGTGTATTTAATACTCATTCGTACGGCGATGGAAAACATAGTGAGGAAACTGACACAAAAAGTCGAAGGCACAGGAGGCTGATCACCTAGCTTGACAAATGACAGACAGAAATCAGAGCGCATATAATAAATATATAATATATAGCGCCACTGGTTTTATTTGATTTATTAAAAATGTTACATTTAACACGTAAATCAAAGGCACTATTATTAATTAATTAATTTTTATGAGTAATACGGGTGCTATATATATTATATATTTATATGAGATGCTACGGTCTTCCCCTCTATACATATCTTTCAATTAGAATATTCACAATAAACACTGGTAATAGAGACTCTTGACCTACCCTTCAGGCAATAGGCTAGATATACAAAGAAAATTAAAACCATTTATCTACTAAAGTACACACGCTTAAGTACGCTTAAGGAATATAACGAAACGGTTATCCCGACAATATAAATCAAAGGGGACGATGAAAAGCGAGCGGTCATCTATTAGGTGCGCGGGTTCGATTCCCGAATAACACGGGGCAAACACGGCACAATCAATCACGTCTCCCCCCACACTGACGTGACGATTTGTCAATTCCATTCTAATACGTTTGATGGGATTTATTTACTGTGCCATTGATTCGGAATTTATGTGATTCTGACCCATGTAAACTGTGTTACGAATGTATTTTGTCATGACCAGCGAGCGAAGATCGTCAAGTCAATGAAATGTATTTGATTGTAAGAAATTGCTTACATAAGCTTAACTCTAACGCTCGATAAAATTTCTGAAAATAAATATGTATTTTTAGTTCTTTTGAGTGAAATCAATTAAGACGGCCTTTTACGGCCCAGGGATAAACTTCGCCCGCAGCTACGTGGAAAGGAAGGGTAAGAAAACCTGACCAATTGATTATTACTTTCATAAACACTAGTACGGTGATGAAAGCATTGTAAGGTAAACCAATTATGACCCAAAATTTGACAAAATTATAAGTACTGGTTACCTCATCTATTTAAATATATTAAATACATATATATAGACACAGAAATTTCGTATCTACAATCTCACATTTAAGGGCCTCAAACAGGTTAATCAGTTAAAACTAATTTCATAAAAATATTTTTTTTTCTAACATTTTTTTTAATTTAATTTGACGAACAAAAATATTATTCACTGGTATTTCTATTAATTAATTTTAAGCAGTGTTATTGATCGTATTCATAATTACTGAGCCTGAGTACAACACATCTACGACGACGATTATCTACAAACAATTGTTTTCGATTGTAATACTCGTTAAAGACCTAAAGTGCGATTATATCGCAGAAAGAGAAATTAATCATTTAAAATCCGCTGACACGCACTCATCATCAGAATCTCATCAATCACGCTGTACAAACAGATCACTCAATAAAAACTCGACAAATTACCATTCATGAATAAATACCATTTACCTTAATCTATGTATTGCTTATTCAATTCTATGAATGCAAGAAAGTAGCAATTAGCATAATTTTTATAAATATTTACTAAAACAGAACAAAAAATACATATTTTCTGGTTCACCACACACATAATATGAGCCTCTATAAACGACTACTAAAACTCCTTATTCATAAAATAAATAGCTTTCTTTCAAAAACTCAAATCTTATATCTTTAAACGAGCAATTCTTGTATATATATATATAATTGGAATCTAGGAATCGGCTCCAACGATTTTCATGAAATTTAGTATAAGGGGGGTTGCGGTTGCCATAAATCGATCTAGCTAGGAATCATTTCTAGAAAATGTAATTTTATTCGTGTTTTATTAACTTAGACATAGAATTGCTCGTTTTAAGATGTCAGTCTTTATTCGATAATTATATTCATTTTTCATCATTTTATTACTATGTAATTCGTACTGAAATATAATTTTCAAAAAACACAATTTATAAAAATAAATAAATACCGACCTCTAATGCATGATACATAATTTGACTCTGTCTAACTTAGCTACGAAATTTATCGCCCGTTGCTTCCGTCCGCGAAATGTCCACATTTGAATTTGACATTGACAATTGAATTTAAATTGTAGATATGATATACTCATGCGAATAAAAAAATACCGCAACTGCAAACAAAATTACTAGATTCAATGTGTACCACAATTAGCGGTTCGGTAGTCATTTTTACACATTTTTATCATAAAATAATACGCCCTGAGTACATACTTCGTCTCGATATACATATCTTGAGAAAAACACACAATTGTCAGTCGTACGGATAAATGTGTATATGAGGCATTCATACTCAATGTATGATATATTACTGAAACACATTTATATATTACAGATACACGAGAGGTTATACTGAATATAATAACTAATACTTTGTCTTTGAAGTTCACAATATGCACGCAAAACTAAAAAAAATGACTTAGAGTTAATAAATAAAAAAGACCAAGTAATCGAATCAAGGGTGGCGATCACCCGAGTATGCAATATTATGGATAATCAAATATTAAATAAAAAATGTATTTCTAACACAATTGTATCAATATGTTTAATGTTATTTTTCCGTTAAGTCTCGCGATTGTTTAATATAAAGTAACATTTTACCTTTCATTTACCGTCGTTAAAATGCGGTTAACGGCAGATCGGGCTGTGTGAACTCAACGCGTGGCCTATCTCCGCGGGCCGCTGCGATTAGTCGGGCATTTTAAATTAACGCCGCCTCGACACCTCATCACCTCGCTCCAATTAAACTATACTGAATTAAGATTAGTTTAATCTTTGTAGATGATTTTATTTGTACTTTAAATCAAGGTGAAAATAGGAATTGTGTGTGAGTTTCTTCTTCTTCTGTATTAACAATTTCAATTAATATATCCCATATTAATTCAAAGGTATATAATTATATACATAGATTTCATTTTGGTAGACTTTTAGTTTTGAATAAACATTTTAATCTGACAAGGAAATAAGACAGCCTTTCACGCCAACATTGTGAAAAAAAATACGTTTATTTTGGAACATAAGATCATCAAGGTATCACTTATTTCATTATTAAATTGAATGGCATCCCTACTCATCAGGAAAGAAGACATACGGTGTAGGCCGAGAGAAAAATCCGGCGGAAAAAACTTTCGGTACTCTTTTAAAATAGCAAATCATCAAACAATATTACAATATTTAAAACAAATATAGCAAATTATTTTTACAGTTACAATACGGATTCAAACGCACAAACAAATTCAGTTAATACAAATACAGTTTATGATAAACTCATTACCGATAATTCCTAACGAGTTTTGTAAATATCTTTCTTAGTTTGAAAGTTTTTACAATAATTATCATAGATAAGATAGTAATAAGAAAACTTTTCACACATATAGTTCTATCAGAAGTAAAATTAGGTTCATTCAAGAAAAGAGCGTACAAATTCTTAAAAAGCCGGCAACGCACTCGCGAGCTCTCTAGCATCGAGAGGGTCCATGGGCGGCGGTATCACTTAACATCAGGTGAGCCTCCTGCCCGTTGGCCCCCTGTTTTATTAAAAAAAAAACTTTTTATAAAAATCAATACGAATACATCCTGGTCTGACAGTTCAGAGTTGGTTAAAAATTTGAAATTTCTCTTAACTCCTCAAAAAACACTATTTAAAAAGTAGACAATAGGTGAGGAATTTTTATTTAAATGTGTTATTTTTTTTTTATAGAACAGGGGGCAAACGGGCAGGAGGCTCACCTGATGTTAAGTGATACCGTAGTTAAGTGTTAATAGGTTAAGGAATGCGTATAGCAATGAATTTGATAACTAGACTGAGCTGGTGACATTCCAATATTACACGGTTAGTGCAGTTAACGCACGGCCAGACACCGATCTGGTAATTGAATATCCAATCAGCCACAATCACATTAGAGATCGTGATCGACCGAACTGTTGAGTGCTTTTTGCATCACTTGCTGGCTTTGACTATACAGGAATTTCAACATTATACTATTATCTATAATACAGTACTAAAACAGTAATAATACAGTACTAAATTAAATGCTAGACGAATGCTTATATTTCATCCAACAGTTCACCTAACTATTGCTACTTCCAACTCTTTGAATTTGTAAGATATTATTTCTATTAATTAACGTAGTTTTCAAAATTTGTATAGGGTAGTGTTTTTAGAGGGTAAATGTAATAAATTATTATCAACACATTCTACTTATGTCCTACATAATATATATGTATTATGTAGTAAGATGTGAGAACATACTAAGTAAATAAGTAATTGGGCAAAAGTCACTGTTAAATGTAACATGCAAAATGTATGGAAGATTGGTATTGTAGCTAAATATATAGTATTTAATTTGATTTTCATACATAACCATTGTCTAAATTTAGAATGTTGTTTTATAGTTTTTCCATAAGACAAAATATAGATTCGACTGCTTTTAAACTCGTGTCTGAATCGCGACATAATCCAAACTATTTGCACTTGTCACGTACTATTTACAACTTTACATATTTGTAAGACTTATATACCAATTTTGTATGTATGCAAACATATTAAATATGGATTGTATATGTAATAAGCAAAGAAAACACGTACCACTCGATTTATTTGAAAAATATTGTATTGCATTTATGTTGAGTTAATGCGATTCCGAGGGAATAAATCCGTTTAATATACAAGACACGAAATGAGCATCTGCAGCTGACGCTATATCATACTGTAATTGTATTGTAATTTTGTACGTTTAGGTAAAATATAGTCACAAGCAGATTGAGCTTAGTACTAGAAAGATTAGATATTCAAATTCAATTCTAATTCGAAATCAATTATTCATTTGAATTTGAATGTACACTCCCTTATGAACATCAGGAAAGAAATACATTTACATCTAATTTTACATTTGCTACCAGTTCTCAAATCAAAAGCGTAGAAGGGCCGAGAAGAACTGTCAATAAAGTCTCCGCCACTCTTTTTAATCTCCACGTGTTATGTTTTACAAAATGTTTGTAAAGAGCTGCAACCAATACACCATGTTCCGCATGACATCTTTAAGTAGTTAATACTTAATTTATAATTTAAAAAAAAAGATTCGTCCTCTATCAGCAGCATGGTGAAATAGGAGCACGCACTTACAGTCTCGTGGGAACAACACGCAACACGCACTCAACAATATAATATTAGTGGAATAGGAATTGTAATTTAAGTGAATTTATTATCATAATTTTATTTATAATAATTGTTTAATAAGCTATTAGTACATATACGAGTTGTTAGATACAAAACGTCCCCTCAGGAGTTGTGTGCTGCAAATGCGCGCTACTCGGTTGTGAGGAAGTTTCATGGATTTGCATGTATTTTCACACGTGTATTGTGTTTCTATAACATATTTTCATAAGTCCTCATTTCTGTCCTCAATATAATATGTATAGTATTCGAGTGCAAAAACAAAATAAAAAGATAACAAATAAATAATTTTCTATCTAGATATTATATAGTCTATATCTATTCGCGATTAAAAATTATTACGGCATCCACAACTTGGTTACTCAAATGGTTACCTACAAGTTCAAGCAAAATCAATAATTATTAGTCTGGTAGGCAACTGCTTACCTAAAAAAGCAGACCTTGAGAGTTACGGGACTGCACACATTTTTGAAATGAAACTTCTTCATGCGATGTTTTGAGGGTAAAAATTTTACGGAACGTCACGAAGATGTGCAGTGTTTTTGTCGAAAAAAGGTAGAGACCGATTAAGAGAGACAGTGAGACAGGGAGATCGAGAAATTTTTTTCTAGTAAATTTATAAGTGAGCTTCACACTCGCATTACTATGCTGGAAGCACTTTGCGCAGGGAGTTGTAGTGCAAGTCATAACTTACATTATTACATTGCAAGTCGCAAGATTGCGGCTTTTTAATAATGTCTTCGGATACAAAAACTGTTTTTAACAAGATCTACTGGCGACGGCAAACTATTTCTCAACTTTTTCTTGTAATCCTCTTTGCTCTAAATTGCTTTCATAGCTCGAAGAACAGTTTTTGTTTGCATCGAATTAAGAGAACGTTACTAACGTGAAATCGGTTTCCGCACTGGAAGTATGTAGCTGAATCATTTTTTTTTTAATTTATGAAGGAGGAGGGACAATTATAATCTAGTGGTTTAACGGTGCGACTTTCAACCCTAATGTCAGGCATTTGAATCAATCTCCTATGGAGGAGAAGGAAGAGCTAAAAGCAAGAGAGAGAAGGCAAAAAGGAGATGACGAATATTATGAATACGACCTTCGTGATTTAAATCTGAACAGCTACTTCTAATAAAAGTAAATAATAGAATTCTTCTGATGAAAATAAAGAAGAGGATACACTATTGGATTATTATTAAGGTAATGAGAAAGGACTTAATGTCTCTTTTAATAGATTCTTATGTTTTAGAATTTTACAGGCATTATTAGACTTATAAAAACTTCCTAGTCCACAGATAAATAAATACACGCCAGAACAGCTGAAAATATATACGAAATAGATATAATTAAAACGACCATCATACCCTTAGGCTTATAATTTAATGGCAACATGAGTGGAACAGTAAAAAAGGCCACAAAATACGATAAAATAAGCCAAACACAAGCGGGCAAGTTTGCACAACATCGGGCGGATTAACCTGTCCACAGGCGGGATTATTTCGCTTTGACGTCGGCTACCCGGATACCCGGATGCCCGGATTGCCCCTACTAGTGTATCGTTAACGGTTTAATGTAAACGATTTAAGTGGACGAACGTCCTTTGTAATTCTGAGACCTTTCTAAGCAGATTACCTCTGTGTCCAATTGATTTTCTACGAATTGGCGTCTAATTTAATAACCATTGTATCTATTGTAGATTAAAATATATTTATTATTTGCGTATTTGTTCGATCAGTAATTTTTATTAACATAATCCATTAAAATTGAATGGCAATGGTGAAAATATAGTCGCAGATTCAATTCCATTTAAAAGGCTAATATTATATACATCAAATCAATAAAATAAATCTAATCAATACGATTGTGACAAATTTTAAGATGTTCTTCCATACTGAAAGGCAGACTATGAAATAAAAAAATATTTAGTATTTTGCGTAATTTCTTCCGATCTCCGAGATTAAAGCAAGCAAGAAGTGCTGATTGTGCTATCGGCGATCGCGCCATTCATTACCGTCCTGTAACAAGAGTAATTTGATGACGGTTAAGCTCCTATTACCGCGCCACCAGATCGATTGCAGCCATTTTAATCGTACCTATTTCATAGATTCTTAGCGTTGTTAAATATAAACGAAAGTTTTGTTCTTCCATTTACTTAGTCAATGTGATTAATAACTGTCAATATCAAACGTCATATTGACAACTTGGCTTAAGTTACGTTTAGTTTATTACCTGTTAAAGTCTCTTTATTTACAGATATGTAACTAATTAAAGATATTTTTAGGCATTCCTTTTTGAGTCGAATCCGTTGGCTGTTGGTCCCTTACATAAGAAGGTTAATGATAACCCACCGTTTTCATCGTTGCGTTCACAGGAATAACTAAATAGCTCACAAACGTGGTTTTGTATAATTATTATTTATTAAAGTTTATGATACATAGGACTAAATCAACTAACTAAATTGTTACAAACAGTTTTATCTAAAGGTATGACAATTAAGTTGAACATAAATCATACAAAAAAATAGAATTAAAATATATACTAGTTCAAATAAAAATAAAAGAAAATAAATAATTACTAGCTAAATATTGGAATGGGTTCGAGAAGAGGATACCACCTCAAGTTGGGTAAGATTCAAAGGTGTGTTGTGTGTGAGTTCATTTGTATTAAAAGAAAGCTAGTTACAGTTAGCGAAGTATTATCGTCACAGAACATACGATGCTGACTGGCAGTCAACTTCTGGTAATAAGAAGAATAATAAGAAGAGACCAAGACTATCCCCATTCCCATATATGACCAGAGATCAAATAATTCTCCGAGCCGAATAAAGTATTTCTCATTTTAAGAAAACCATTTTCCTTCAATTATTTACCAAGTAGAAGTCGAACACTACTTAAAATAGCAATAAACCTGAAAATTTAATATATTAAATGTATTATGATTAAAATTGTAATGTATTAAAATTTTAAATCATAAAAGGTAAAAAAAACGTACGTGGACATAAAAAATACAAATTGCGTTGAAAATGTATCATATTAACACGTGTTCTTTCATTATTTAAGAGTGATAAAATTAATGACTGCGGTCATTTTGCGAAGTTATATATAATATTAATCATATTGGATGCTGTAATATGGAAAGTGCAATTTTAAAAAATGTGTATATTTTTAGATACGCCAATATAGCTTTATGATTAATTCACATCTTATGACAAACCATAAATGCGTTTTGAATCTTCTGAATTATCTGGATACGTGTAACCACACCTTACACGTGAAAAAAAAAACTTTATTTCTCATTACAAAAAAAAAATATTTACATGAGAAACTTAATATACGAGCGAGATACACGTCGCCATTAGCCGTCTCAATTTTAGTCAACTGTGTTCACACTAACATGTATCTTTACTGCCTTTTTGAATTTGTCGACCACCCAAAATTGCGAATTTTAGATGGTAATTGATTAAGTAATTGCACACCCCCATACCTAATAGATTTCTTCAAATAATTTGTACGCGGCTTCGGCAAGATAAGCAAACTCGCTCGACGAGTATTGCGTGTAATTGTGTACTTGATTTTTTTTAATAATAAGCTACTATGGAGAGAGTTATTTAAATTTTTTTAAATTAAGATACAGGGGCTATAAATAAATATTCATCCTTCCTAATAAACATCATTCCTAATAAACAGGGTTTTACACTTGCACTTGGATTGCAGTAAAACTGAAAATTCGCTTTATTTTGTTAAAGTAATATTGGGTTTATCTGAAGCCGCCACTGAATTGTAAACCATTTTGCGGGGACGCGATGTTTGTGCGAATCAATGGAAAGCCGTTTAATTGTTGCTTTGTAATTAATTTTAAACAGTGGTTTAAACGTCGATTAATTCTATTGTTAACGTATTTGTTGGACATTGTTTCGCTGTCATTCATATTGTTCTCTCGCGCGCGTCATTTGTCAAAAATGTTGACTTAAAAACGGTATTGTAAAAGTTTTTTATTGAATCAAAGATCGGCGTTATAACGGGGGATTTGTGTTATTTTTAACCATTTTTGCAAGTTAACAAGATCTTTATAGTTAGCAACTTTTGACTATGGCTGTAATAAAAGGTAAAGGTAAGGAAACGTGAAACGTTCACGGTTAAGAAATGGCCCATTGCAATAAGCGAAGGATTATTTCGCCAGAAACCTTCATCTGTGGTATAAGTTTAGAGAGATTTGATATAAGATGATATACTTCCAATAAGATTTCTCTGAAAGATAAATTCAAGGAAATTAATATATGTACTTACCTTTCCCTTGGAATATATTTATGAAAGTATTATATATGTCTACAAAAATAGTTATAAGTACTAGAATAGAATATACGCACAATGTTAATACTCGGAACAAACGCACGCTGCAATTTCCCCGTACAAAAGTTAGTACTTCTAACTAGTGCTAGGTAGGCTACTTCTAATTAATTTAAGATATTTGTTTTAAAATAAGTGATAATTTGCCGTTTTTTACGCTTTCCGTCTTCTTTGCTGATGAGTAAGGATGTCTACCGATTAAAATTTAATGCCGTGGAATAAGTGATACCTGTGTCTAATATTCCAAAATAAACATATTTTATTTTATTCTAAGTGAATCGTTCAAAAAGTCGAACCAATATTTTTCCCATGATTGTATTGTGTTGAGTCATTGATGAATGAATGGAAAGTGGTGAATTTAACTGATCTAACTCATATATTATCTAGACACGAATGCGACAAAATTTATCTCAGAATAGTACTTTTGAAATTTATTTGACACTAAAACTTCGTGAATCATATTTGGAACACAGTTTCAGCTAAGATATCGTCTGTATTGGGAGTCATATGCGTCCATATAAGCAACATATAAAACGCATGAGAAATGAAAATAATTAAACATCTCATTATAACTTGGACCACGCATGACCGTAACTAACCGTTGTAAACACAACCGTAGAGTAATTTAATCAAATCGGCTTAGCACTTAAGATTCATTAGCGCTCACTTAAGTAGTTCAGGAATGCGGAACGCGCCGAACGAAAAACAATATATAATAATAGTGAAATTCAATTGCACTCATGTTTGTTGTGTTAACTGATTAATTGGAGTAGCCTACACGGACTTGGGGCAGACAATTGTTTTTTTCCTTGGGTTGAATGCCGGGACAAACCTGAGGTTAGTGAGTGCTCTCGCTACCCTAAAGGAACAGCAGAGGGCGTTGAGCGCACAATCCCAGTCTCATCAAGCTCGACATCAATGGTGCGAGCCTTCGTAAGCGCATATTCAAATCATTAAAATAAAGTCAATAATGAAATCCAGTGGGGCCGTTCAAGTGTTACGTAAGAACTAATGGGAGGGGGAGGGGTGAGGGGGCGATTTTCTTATTTGGTGATTACGTAAACGGTAAGTACTTTTTACTTTTTACTACTTCACGAATAGACAAATGTGTGAGTAATATATATAATATTAACTAACATTTAACATATTCGAGGACTCCTACAAAAAAATAAAAGGTTTATGATTTTTGGAAGCTTTGTTTAATTTTGCTGATAAGATGAAGGGGGGGGGGGGGGAGAATACTTGAATGGTCCTGGTGTTACAACAAACAATATTAAAGGAGTAGATAATCATCTTTGACTTTATTACAAGATGAAAAGGTTCTATTTCTGTATCTTATGGTATAGAACGGAAATTACTACATTCCCATTAAGTCTGTTTTGAACAACTAATACAATGCAATAAACAGTAAAACCAAAATATACTATGAGTGGTTTAGATATTGTCTATACTGGCAGGCTGTAATTCGATGAAGATTAAAAAAATAAAAATATTAAGAAATAAAAAATGATTACTCGTACTATAAATTAAGTCAAAATTTGTTGGAGAAAGCTCAGGTGCGGTCAGGTCAGTTCACGTGGGCTTCACGATGTCATTTCCATGTTCAAGAAAGTGAAACGCCATGTTTCCGGTCATTCATGGAAAACCGTCGCCTTTATAGTACAATTGTGGGTATATAAATGATTAGTCTAAATTCTGAATTTACGTATGCTTCATTTGGTTCATTATTTTTATAGACTAAACGAGGAGGATATCAGCAAGTATACTGGAATCGAGACTGTCCATGGGCGGCGTTCTCACTTAAAATCAGGTGAGCCTCCTGCCCGTTTGCCTCTGTTCTATAAAAAATAGTAACTCCTAGTAAGTAACGTACCTACTCTCGAAGTAGCATCGGTTTTAAGTCCTTTTTATTTTATAAAGCTTGATTATTAATTAAGTTACCTTTTTTAGTATCTAAGTAATTTATTTTATTTACTTAAAAATGATTTTACGGGCATTACAAAGCTCACAACTGGAGAGACACAACAATAAAAACTGTTTGTACAATCTTTAACAGGCATATTTAATATATATATTTTTAAATAGTTTCAAAACGATGCAAATTACTAACCTTTTAAATTTCTCATTAAGTGAATGTAATTCCTTGAGAAATAATCTTTGAACCGAACTATAAATATGTGATTTAAAAGCGTGTGCTATAAATGATAAGTTATTACAAAATTTTACGTGGAAGGAATTTTGATTATAATAAATTTTTGAGAATGCTCATTTGTTGGTAATACTGTTAAGATATAAAGAAAAATACATATACAATATATGTATAACGTAGTTCAAAACTGTTTCAATTAATATGAGTTATTAACACTGGAGGGTGTTTAATAAAATCGAGCTCAGCCTGGCTTTTAATATTACATCGTTGAGGCAATTTATTGTTTACAATCTCTTCATTTTGAGCTCCAGCTGTTACGATATTAAGTCAATCTTGTTTTTTGTTTACTTTCAAAGAAAAAAGTTATGTTTCATTATTCAATTGGAATTTGAAATAACAACAGTAAACAACAGTATCTAACGTTACGTAATTACAGCTCTGATTTATGTATACATTAAAAAACGAATTAATAAATGTAAAAATGTATGTGAGATTGATGATACTTAAAAAGATTTTTTTTAAATTGTGTGTGCACAAATGTGAAACGAATACCTTGTGTCAGGCGTGCCTTTCCTTGAATCCCCAGAATCCGCATTAGGTCTTGACTATTTAAATATATTTATTTATTTACAATTAGTTGCAGTGATACAGAAATACAGGGCAGTTAAAATAAATAAAAAGGACTGGCAGCCTTATCTTCAAAGAGAGATAAAGTCTTTACCTACCACTCTATATTTGATTTTTTTATGGTAACACTACACTTTAATACATTACATTCACATCAAGCAGTTCTTCGTTAACAATCTTTGGGCCTACGAAATAAATCTTACCTCGCGTTTTCTGAAAAAGCATTTTGAGTGATGTGCATAAAAATCCAAAATTTTATGTGTAACATTCGCGTACGTTCATCATAATATCAAATTTCCCCCGGGACGTGGAAGCCCGCTAAAGATTGTCCCTAATCTCGCCTAAACTAATATAGGTAGCAATTACAAAAATTAACAGGAAGGACCCGAGCTTCGCAATCCCGCAAATGATCTGCGGTCCGGTTATTGGATCCCCTGAGGTCTGCCATTGTTAATCTCGTCGGGATTACGAGGATATACGGGATAATCTTTACCGACATATTTATTTGTTGTTTGACGGTTTGCGGGTATGACGAGTTGACAGGCGGTGTTATGAGGTTAAAGCTTAATGGCATTTGATTATTGGCAGGCGAAGGGAGCGCACGCATTGGTAATGTTAACGATAAGAAGGATGATAATGTCGTCGCTGAATTGACGCGTTGCTTATGGTAGCTCTAGACATACAATACAAATCCGTCTAACAAATACAGAAATCCGTCTATATATTGGACATTCATAGTCTACGACGTCAATAAAACCTCGCTTCATCCTTTCTGTTTATATTAGTACCTTGTATTTTGTTAGGTTAGAAACCAAAAAAATTTTGGAGACAATACAAACAAAAGTTTTAAAACAAAAAAGAGTTGGATGGATGAACAATGGATAATACTATAGATACTTTTTGATTTCGACCTAAAGACAAAAATGTATAGAAGGTTCAATTTAACTTAACACGTTCTCATTTGGTGTCGATATCATTTCCATCATTCGAAGTCAAAGGTACGAAACACAATTACTTCAAAAGCATGAAAAATCTTTATCGTCGATACCGAAATATCAGCTCTATTTTTAATGTAGCACAGTTTATTTTTAATCAAAGAATCAATACCATATTCATTAGAGATGCAAGGGTGGGTTATAGGAATATATGTCATATAAGCGAGTACTAAAGTTCAATATGGCTCGGTGACATAATTCAATATCCAATATCAGAATTTATTGTGGTCCTGATGGGGTCGAGTGATTTGTGTGTGTCCTGATAGGGACGTGATAGAATTTCGTTAAATATTCATAATATACAAAGGTTGAGCTAACATAAACGGTAAAAGCTACTTAATACTTCGCAAAATATAAGGGTTTGTTAATATATATTCTAAATTCGAATCAGAAAACTTAGAGAAGAAATAGTGAAACAGCAGTGAAAAAAAGGGTAGGAAAATTTAAGATTATTTACGTTCTTTGTTACAAGAGGCGACCAATTACAATCTTTTAAAAAGTATATAGGTTTTAACGTTGCCGCACCACCTTCAACCCGTTATGCGTTAAAATCTCTTGTACACGACTTTTTATCTATGCGTGTCGTGTCATAGGTAAGGAACGAGGAAAAAAAACGCCACTATCAGGGCTATTACTCTGTAACTTCCAACCGGCTATACCGATCTCAATTATGAGATATCGCGATTTCAAGGCATCGATATCAGCGCTATAGATAATGCAGGTTTGTTCGTTTTCTGCCAAGTGGTCCATTTGTCGTCTCCTCAATTTGAATGCGCTCTCCTTCGTACGTCACACAGCCTCAGTATGCTTGGGGTTGGCATTTCGAAATATCAGTAGTGTAGTAGTCACCTGGAAGAAAAAGCCAAACTGGCTTCCAAAAAGCTTTGTTGTGTGGATGTTTTGGTGGTCTACAAGGCTCAAGAACGACTACATCTGGAATACTACTCACATCTCTGGGCTGATGCTCCCAAATATTAGCTTCTTCCTTTTGACCAAATTCAGCGTAGGGCTTTTCGAATTGTCAATGTCCAATGTCTTACTGATCGGCTTGATTCTCTCTCTCGACGCTGAGACATTGCGTCTCTTTTCGTTGTCTATAAAGCTATGTCTTACTGCGGTGAGTGTTTTGAAGAATTGTTTGGGGTGATACCTCCTGCCTCGTTTCAGCATCGTACGAGGCGTATGAATTCCAAAGGCTTTCTTTCTGAAAGAACTCTATAAACTGCTGGCGCTTCTAAGACTTATGGAGCCTTTTCATATTTTACATATAGAGATAAATTATTACGAATCAGATATATATAGCAAGATTGATAATTCTATTTATTTAAAAAATCCGATATCTCTTTACTTAAAACAACCATAGTTAACAAAGATTATTATATGACATAATATAGATAATATTGATACGCCTTATTACCTCTAAGTATTCTGAGTCCCATCTCATAACGTCCCATTTTGCTAACATTCAGTCTATTAACCATTCCCTCTAAATTTCATAAGCTAATAACGCGAGCCTGTCACACATCATTCACTCCCCGACAATGATAAATCGCTTCTTATCATTCAAGACGCTGTGGACTTTAACACAAGGGATTAGAGTATTAATTATAATGGCAAATATAACCAAAATGTTGAGATGACAGTTCAGTTGTATTTTGATATCCGTTTACAATTATTTACATGTTAATGATGTAAAATATGTAACGGAATATGTTACTATGTCTTTAGATAGACAACAAAACTTGTTGCTTAAAAACAGTGCGAATTACTCATCTGTATCTTCTTTACATTTACTGCATTTATTTTACATATGTAATTTTTTGGATCTACGACCTACTGTTCTAACTTTTTTTTCTCCATCGCTTGATAAGGCCTAAAAATTTATGTAGGTAATCTGTTTTTTTATATATAGGTAATGTGTAAATAAAAAAAAGCTTATTTAGATAGACAATGTTATGTCATTTACGTAACCATATTATACATAGAAGTTTGGAAGAAAACTGCTTCATTAAATAATCAATTAAAAAATTACATTATCCTTACACTGCAAATTACTTAACTAAACCTAAAATCATACACATACGAGTAATACACGATATTGTAGACAAAACACTTAAAATACAAATTCCAAATGAAGCAATTTCCTTACAATCTCTACAGATTTCTCGTAGTATTTACTAGGCGTATGTAATAAAATATATCAACTGGACGCTGGCGACAAAAATATGAAGGTATTTCGACGGAGCGGCGTAACAAACGGTACGTCACTCTAGTTATGGCCCTAGCATTATTCACAGTTATTTTTATTCATTCCCTTTGCCTTATTTGTCGTGCGATAATATTTCATCCGTGTCATATAACTTATCCGTATTGGGAGCGTCGTTGTTATCTTTAGGAAATTGAACTCTATATGTGATAAAGATTTTCATTTATAACAACGTGCTCTATCTAAATGGTACCCTAAAAGTCTTTCGTAAATACAGAATATATGACATTTATTTATCCATAGACAAAGTTAAAAAGCAGCATATATCAACATGTGAAGTTGCTATAGGCGTATCAAGGGGAGAAGAGATATGGACCTGAATTCTCAGGTTATTTAGTGGAAAAAGTAATGACTCCTTCTCTCCAATGAAAGTTGCTATCTTTAGCCCTTTCATTTACTTTGAGATTGAGAGAAATGTAAGAGTTAATAGTAACCATGATACGTTGTTATTAAAGTTGTTAAAGATAAATTACTATTACTAATACCGATGGGTAAATCCTCTACAACCTGTGATAATAGGAACTCATCTACGAGTATGTTTGAAAACCAATGTTAATCAAGCAAATCTCTCGATACTAGATTATGAAACCTTAAATTTATATTCATAATCATTCAACATTTAAATTAAGAACATCAATAGTTAAATGAGGTCAAATAACAGGACATTTAAACACTACGCAATATATGACGTAGGCATGCCGGCAGCGGTCGGCGCGGTATGCGGGTTCGATTCCCTCCGTAACCAGAGCTGCAGCGTGCGCTGACCTGGCTATTTGCGGAATGTAACCAATAATACATAACGCCTTTTGCGTTTAATTGTATTCACATTTGAAAATAGTGCAATATTTTAGTATCCACGAGTCTAATATAAATAAGCACTGTTTGTACAAAATAAACAAGAGTTTTGTCTGGTGATACACGATACCGCCGAAATGCAGAAAGCAGAATGAAGGAAGTGGCGAATGCGTTGCGGGCTTTTTAAATATTCCTGGACCCTAACCGTTTATTTCTATACTGCCTTAATATTTTCTTTCACAATAAACAAAACATATTTTTTACAGAACAAAAAATTGTGATATTTTCTTGTATATTTTAAAAAAACATGATTTACGTAAAAGCAGTGTAGGACGTTCAAAAATAAGGTAATTAATTTCTTTAGAAGAAATTTTGTTATATAGAATTTTTACATTGAGTTAAGTAGATGTCTAATAAACAAAAACGATTACTTTGTATAAGCTTAATAATCAGGAAGGACTGACAACTCACTTCCGTCTGTCAAAAGCGTATTGAATTTGACATACCGAAGTCTGAGTTTTAACTAGTCTTACTTCATCGAAGAGGTGTTGATGGAACGTACCTGTAACAGATAAAAAAATATTAAAATCATAGGAATTTGCCAAAGATTCTCTTATTAATAATTTTCTTATATTATTTATGTAAACAGAGAGTAGCATTGGCCTAGTAGTAGTGCCTTCAGCGACTCTCATACCTGACCCCGGTTCGAATCCCAGCTATGCAGGACTTTGTAAGCACAGGAACATGTACTTGCCAACAACAACGTCATAAGAAAATACTGATGGAATGGTTGCATTTTTCAAAAGAAAATTTATTTTTATTTGTTAGATAGATACTTTGTATGGATATATAAATATATAGATGGAATAAATGGAATAATAAGCGACGCAACGCCGCATGCGTCATGTTTTTTCGTGCGTGCAGCCGGCTCCATTGAATATATTATATAAGACGTTGTCACGTCAAAAACAACAGACCACGACAGATAGAAATCTCAGGCCCAGACCTAGAAGGTAGCGCTACTGGTTAATTTTATACTACATAAGAGAGACTACAAGAAATTATAATAATGTAATTGTATATGTTTTACAACAGTTATCGTAGACAGTGCAATAGTGGGCGTACTAAGACAGTTTCCATTGAATATTATCAGAACACAACAGACTGTACAATGCCATTAGTGGTTGAATTGACGGTATTTGGGGAGCTTTTGAAATAGTCCCAGAGCCGCTTTTCATAGTTGGCACTTTCATTTCTATTTTTAAAGTGTGGTTTGTTTATTTTGATGACTTCATTGTTTCCAGTCGAAAAAACTAAACCAAAGATATTTTGCGATAATTCCGGAACAAATGAAATTTTACAAGTTAAGAATTACGATAAAACAAGTTAAAGAAGACTCCTTATAATATACATGATCCTCAACGCTAAATAATCAAGAGTAATGGATTTGGAATTACTTTTAAAATAGATACATTTCGAGCAAACAAGATCTTGTGTGAACATTGTCTTTCTGTTAATAGAATAAGTTCTTATGTTAATTATTCATATTAGTACATTATTAGAATGTCTTATTCAAGGAAAAAATAAGGTCATATAAACTGACATACAAGTAGGTACATTACTTCAAGGCTCTGCCATCTTAACGTGAAACTAATACAATCACGAATATCATAAGTTCCCAACTATCGTCACCTCAGCGTTAACACGGTGTTAAACTTTGCTATGACGTAACAGTCTATGGCCACTACACTAGAGGGTTTAAAACAACAGATCATTCTCATTTTAAACTAGAAGATTCGTTTACAACTGAATCTGGTGTAGTTTCAAATAATTTATTATGCGTAAAAATATTTGGAATCAATTACTACTTTCAATACATATAGCATTATACAATTTATATCAGCATGTATCATTTAAAAAAACGTAAGAAACAATTTACACAAATTACAATCACTGTCTGGGGTGCATGATAGTTGCAGATGGCGTACACAATTATACGCTTAAAATATAATAATGGTATTACAAAATATAGGAAAAGCACCTATGATAGTAACAGAATGCCCTTGTGTTTGAATGGGCAATCCGATAGTCAAGATTATTTGGACCTTGCAGCCGACATCACATTCCATCTATTCTGTTTAGTGGAGCGTAGAACTCTAAAATACGCTGATTTTTTGCGGTCTCAAACCTCTGGGATTGGAAATGCTCAATTTAAACAAGAGATGAGTTGACTCCAGGAACAGTGTTGGCCTAGTGGCTTTAGCGTGCGACTCTCATATCTGAGGTCATAGATTCGATTCCGGGCTGTGCACCATTCGACTTTCTTTCTATTTGCGCATTTAACATTTGAAGAACGGTGATGGAAAACATTGTGAGGAAACCAACATATCATAGACCCAAAAAGTCGACGACGTGTGTCAGGCACTGGAGACTGATCACCTACTTGCCTATTAGATTTTAAAGTGATCATGAAACAGATTCAGAAATCTGAGGCCAATTTCTTTTCTGAGTTGACTCCAATATATTGTTTCTTAGTTTACAAAGAAACATAGCATCCAGCAGATCTCCACTAAAATGAGGTAGTTCTTAATAATTTAGATAAATTTTAATGAAATCGTAAACTATGGTAAACAAACATCCTTTGCTCATTTCTTGGCCTTTATCGATCTTATCAAGATTCAGCGGTACACCACCTCGATGCTAAGGTACTTAATTTGTTCATAGATTAATTGTTTAACTTATCTAAGCAACCTAACCCTAAACCATCTTGATTGAATTATATTCTAAATATAAATTTACTAAGCTCTCTATAACAGGCAGGATAACTTCTCAATGATAGTCAATAAAACATTCAGAATACTGTCACTATTAATAAATTTTAAGGCGCGGAGATAGTTTTTCTTTGTCACAATGCAAAAGCAGAAATGGTATCGCTATCGAAGGCAGGAACAATACTGTGGAGACGGCAAAAACAAAAATATAGGACGACCTAAATTGTATGGTTGCGATTTCACTGTATGAGGATAAAACTTCATGAAATTAAGTGTACAGCATAGTGGACTGCGAAATGTAATTAAATAACATAAAGATGTAAAATGATATCAAATATATATGTAATAAATCGAGAGTGTATCAAATCAAATCAAATCAAAATATCTTTATTCATATAGGTAAACATGAACACTCATGAACGTCAAGAAAAACAAATTAAATTAACTGTAAATTTACATTTACAACTAAGTAAATGTAAATTTACAGTTAATTTAATTTGTTTGTAGTATATGTATTGGCAAGCTGCACTAGATAACTAAATATGAGAGAGTGACCTAAGAATCTAACAACACTATGGATCCCTAAGATTTACAGATAACTCATAAATAGTGATTATAAGTACAGCATGTATGCATCAAGAGAACTAAGGTAACAGATGGGTTCAAGGCATTATCTCAGCGGGTTTCCACGATAATTAAAAGCTTGACGGAGTCTTCGCCACTTTCAGCGGAATCGAGACAACATCCTTAATGTTTACACCTATTCACACATATATAAAAATATTTTAAATTATATTTACAGCTATTCAAATTTGGAACAACCACAACAGTTCAAATGAAACCTTAAATATATTTTATGATCAAGAGACAAAATAATCATTCACTAACTTTCAAACATTGCTCGATTTACAAACGCACCTGTTTCATGAAGTTTAATATACACTTTAAAACAGACCAGAGACTAGAAGGTATGTCTGAATTGTATGAACGTACAGCGCGCTGAGCACGCTCGACAAAGCTTTGCATCAGTTCAACAAAGACCGCCTGAACTTTGACTCAACACCATTTGAGTTAAATCGATTTAGTTTAGTTTCAGACTGATGTACGTCATACATTCTATACATACTTGCAGTTTAGTAATTACAATATGAACAAATAACTGCAACAAATATTTGTGGTAAGTAAACATTTTAATTGAAACGTTGGAATAAAAATATCATGGAACGGTTTGGTATTATCATTATGGTTATAGTGAATATTATCAACCCAGTTCTCCGACTAGTAGAGATTCCGGTGCGACAAGCCCCACATGCCTCTCCTACTTTTAGGAGCATGTACGATTCAACACGAATATAAAAAAGAAGAAACATTCATAACGAATTAGGTGTAATAATTTTTCGCCTCCACGTCTTACTTCAAGCAAATATCTCAGAATTAATACGGGAAGTATGAAAATTTTTAAATTATTCCAAAAAAACGTAAGGTATGTGTGTTTGTTACTCCTGTGGGTGTGTAGTGTGTTAACTAGGTCTACTGCAAATTAAACCACAAGTCAGTTACCTAATTGCATTCTGATGATTGCTCTCTGGTTCACTTAAGAATGCGAGTCTTTATTACATCAATATTTTAATAACGACTCTTACTTTATACTTACGCCTAGAAAAATAGTTAACATTCAATATTCTTTGTGAACCATTAAAGGGCTCTGTTTTTTATTTTTTTATTATAATACAGCTAACGAAAATGTATACATATAATAACAGGAAACAATTACAGGAAAAATACAGCCATAGATGATATACATAATTATACATTCAAAGAGGTCCAGAAATTCTCAGACTACTAATTAATTTCTAATTCGAAAACCAACATTTGGAGTAAAACTCATAACAGAATTTCATGTTCGAATTTTGAAAAACTACACACTTATCAATTTTTTTCTTGTTCACTCCTAAATCGGAAAGTACATAGATAAACGATTATAAACGGTATATATTTAAAATCTGTTATTACTACGTCATTAAGATCAACACCGTACTCTGTTATAACTATAATCATCAATTATTTGCAATCATTGTCATTTACAAAAATTTCCTCGTACGTATAATAGCTTGTTTTTACTAAAACTGTGAAACGTGCTGTGTATACGCTTTAGATCTTCTCATGCCAGCCTACGACACCACTATTAATTAAATAGCTTCCGCTACCTCATTCAATTCAAAGACGGAACTAATAAATACCATCTTATCAAAGTAAATTACTTTTTAAAAAGCAATTTAACAATTCGTTTTTATCTAAACGTCACCTCCACGCCTCGCTGCTCTGTGTTATCATTCCCGTTGTGACGTGCTTGGATATTGTGAACCATTTGTAATAGGTACAATAAAATAAAGCCCTACATTTGGAGTTTTAATTGGAGGGTATATAAGAATAGATTTTATATATCCATCTACCCTAAATGTACATATGGAACAATACACATCTCAAAACATCCACCAAATTTGAATCCCCTAGGAAAAAGGAAACGAGCCCGTCTAAACAATCCTAGTGACGCTCAGACGGGTTGACATGGTCGAAAATTGCATAGCTCAAGAAAAAAGCAATGGTGTAGCATTGTAGTCAGTAATCAGTATGATAGTCTGGTAATCACACCGAACTGGTAATAAAATAACAAAATAGTAACTAGCGAGTTACAAATTTGTAAGTAACTTATATGACTAACAAACAAGTTTGAGCATTTCGAGTCATTAAATATTTAACATTTTATGGTTTTTAAATGACATGCACAGGTTGATATACAAAGTGCCGAAAACGATTCATAAGTCGTAAAAATCTGTCCCAGTGAAACTTACGACATATTCGTAGGCTTAGGTATTTTTATGGGATTTCTACTTCCCTTTACTTAACTTTATTCTTTGATATTAACGCCACTTAAAACTCTTTGAAGGCTAAGGACAGATTTCACTATAACACAATTTTTTTATAGATAGTTAATAATTACTTAACAAATAAACCGTATAAATAGTTACACATCATAGAAGTTTTTTTTTAAATTAAAACATCTAGATTCAGCCTGATAAACTCGTCATTATTTAATGATTTATTAGTAATCTTATAGCTAACATACTTATTATAAAAAATATATATACAAAGCCAAAACAGATTATATAAACAATATAGGTATATGGTACAGAAAACATAGTAATATCAATACACAAATACATGAAAGAAAACTGAAATTTAACAGTAAAAATACTTAAAATTTCATAGAAGTAACTACATTGTTACTTCTAAACAAAGTGCTGATATTTTTATTGCAGGGGCGATTTCGAAGTAGGCCAGTGGAATTTCTTATAGTCAGCCTTGTGTGACAAAACATTCTTTTACTATTGATTCCACAGAAACTAAATAAAACTAGTGCCGTTTATAACATTAATTTCACAGCTGTTTAAGTTGCGATTAAGGAATATATTTAAATGGATTTTCTGACGTTCCCTATGAAAATAACTTGATTCTAAAATTTTCACTTATTTCAGCCATTTGTCACTTTTATGAAATCCGTCAAAACGCACTTAGAAAGTAGAATATTCAGATCACGTTTGTCAGCAAATTAATTAAAGGTGCCCTTATTCCATGAGGTTGAATATTGCGCAAGCGTCCCTTTCTAATCCTGAGGGGGCATATCTTCTTTCTCACTCGCGGCTCATTAAAATTAAGCGTGCTTATTAGATTATGGTGTTATGAGGTGTACTCACATCGGCCGTAATCTGCTATTAACCCCAATCTCATTTGAGCGAAAATAATTTCTAACCAAATATTATTACAAAATTTTACGACTTCGTAATATATTTGTAAAGTACCCGCAATTTATACTAATGTTTATGAAATTTCGTTTGGGACGAGTGTCCTTATAAAGTATTATTAGACCACCTTTTTAATATACGATCTTATGAATACGTAAATCACTAAGAACAGACGTTTTTGTTCACGACGCCAGAACGTTTGGCCAAGGCTTTCCATTTATGCGTTTCATTATCCTACCTTTAAAATAAAAACTCCTATTTTGAGAGAATCAATCTATTATTATATAAACTCACGAAACGCATAGAAGTACCCGAATTGAATTTTGAATCTGTAGAGGCTTACTACATATTTTGGCATGACTTTCAGGTTCCATAATAAGCCACACTCTTAAGTACAGACTATATTATACCCACACAGACCAAATCACATACTCATACACATTCTTACACGATTTTTGTTTGATTATATGTTACTTTTAAATCTTAATGTGGTTTAAGTTTTAATTTTGTTTGTTTATTACTGTTATTTTTATCTTTTTAGTTTTAGTTATTATTTATATTATTAGTTATTATTAATAATTAGATTTGTTTATTTTGTGGTCGTTTCTTTAGTTCCTTCGATATGTTGCTTAAATTCTAATGTAATTGTTGTGAATGTGTGTGTCTGTTAAATTTACAATGTCATATTTTCTTGTATTTTTAAGCATAGACACTGTTTTACAATGTATATATAAATAAATAAATAAACACTTTTCTTTAAAAAATGTTACTATCTGGATCAATTTAGTAACAACCATATTTCTGCCATGATTAAGTTTTATTACTATTAAATAAGTGTCGTCCTATTTGAAAAGAGACAGTGATCACTATTAGGGTATTAATTTGTATGAATGGGGTATAATTAATGTATTTTAAGGACAACTAGCTATAAATTATTTGTCTACAAAAAATTTTTACCCAACCTTATGTAGTCAAACATACCCATTTTATAGGAACTTTATAATTATTACTTATTTTAATATAAACAGAACAGTGTTGACTAGTCGCTTCGGCAATGACCCCGGCTGTGCACCAACGGATTTTCTTTATCAGTGCACATTTAACATTCGCTTGAACGGTGAAGGAAAACATCGTGAGGAATCCGGCTGGTCTTAGATCCAAAAAGTCGAGGGCGTGCGTCAGGCACAGAAGACTAGTCACCTAGTTGCCTATTAGATTTGTTAATCGCGACTAGTCATGTCATCATGAAATAGATACAGAAATCTGAGGCCCAGAACTAAAAAGGTTGTTTTTTTTATAGAACAGGGGGCAAACGGGCAGGAGGCTCACCTGATGTTATGTGATACCGCGCCCATGGACACTCTCAATGCCAGAGGGCTCGGGAGTGCGTTGCCGGCCTTTCATTGTATCGCCATTGATTAATATATTTTATTGTTTTAAGCACATTTAACGTTGAAATCGTAAACATTTAATGCTTAAATACATCCCAAAAGTATCAAAATAGTAAACCTTAATTAAAAATATTATTAAGTAGGCGATCACTACTTGCGTATTAGATTCACGAAAGATCTGCGGCCTACATTTATAATGGTTGTAGCGCCAATGACATTTAAAAATAAATTTAAACAAATCTAAACATTTTCCAAATTCAAATATAACTTATTTGAATTTGGAATTCGCATATGAAAAGTAAATGAAAGGTTAATAACAGCGGTGCGCTTCAAACTCGGGACAACGACCGTGATCTATGAATATTCAATTTCATCATCACGAGAGCTGGTACGGGCTCTGGCTAGATAAGGGAGAATATATCACATCCACCCGTAGTAAAGTCTCACTACTTTAATTGACGGAATCCGCCTTATTAATGTTCACTTTTGGTTATACCTGAACCATCGTTGCTACTGCCATGGCATTTGGAGATTACGTCAACATAGGCTTCCGGTGTTCTTACTGATGCGAACAGACCACCTTTTGACTTTAAAATATCAATGATACGTGGCCCTAATTGGGGAATTAATTATAAAACATTGGTATTTTTATTTTGCATTTTATGCTTGGGACAATTGTGTTCATTCTGGTAGAATGCAGTACAATGACCGTATACTTTAATACACACACACAAATACACAAAATACTTTATTTATTATATTTATTTATAGAAACACTCCTGCCTTAACCGGTGACCCTAAATTGACAAGAGTGACCAATAAGTAATATACTTAACAGACGAAATAAAAGAAAACAAACATGATATTACATAATTAAAAAAGAAATTTACTAACTACTATAGGCACTAACAAATAATATAACTTTTGCCAGCTCATGTATTTGGCTAAGTAAATTAATACATCGCATATGTGTCCTTTACTGAAGGTTAGTCCTAGCTGTGGCCACATGAAGTACCTGCGAAGGATGTGGCTTTCTGTCGTAGCTGGTATTAATGATGGAAAAAGCTTGTAATTCTAAATTAATTAATTTCGTGATCATTATTTTTTTATAGAACAGGAAGCAAACGGACAGGAGGCTCATCTGGTGTTAAGTGATACCGCTACTCTCAGACACTCGCGAGTGCGTTGCTGTCCCTTTATGAATTTGTAAAGTATCACTTATACAATTAAAATAACAATGTTAATTTCCGCATTTGTAACAAATTTAGCCGTGAACCGGATGCGAGTTCTATAGAGTTCAAGAAGTGATTTAATTCCGGAAATTAAAGTATTCTGAGTCATGCTTATTACCAATTATGAGTCAGAATGAATGAGTGAGATGTGTCTATATTTATATTGAAATTCGATACCTATTTTATCAGTTCATATGTACTGATTTATGCTTACTGTCGTCAGACTATAATGTTCAGGCGCATACCTAATTTATTTATGTAATACTCACGTTAGCAATATGTGCGGCAGTCACATACCGCAATAAGAGGCCTTTGGGATTGTTTTGATATTCTATTGGGATATATGTCAAGGAGCTGGTTTAGCTTCAGCTATAAGATATGTGTAAAATTAAATAACGAGGTTGTTTCTTTGGTTAAACGGGTTTTTGCCTACTGGTTCGATATATTTCATAGTTTATTTATTTTAAAAAAAGGTGGATAGAAGAAATAGATAGCGGAATCAGGACGCGAAGAAAGCGATAGATAGAGGCAGATGGAAAAGCTGGAGAAGGCTTTACCGGTGAAGGGGTTCCGATCGACGGGACTGAAGCTAGCTAAGATATAGGATAACAAGATAGATAAAATAATATATAAAAACAAACCTTAAAATTTAATAATTAAAATGTATTATTAAAAAGAGTGCCTTTAGGCAAGGTTCAGATATTAGTTCAGATAGATTAGCAAGATACTGGCAGCATTCTCCCTTTGAATAGCTAGAGTGAAGTGATTCTCAAGCTTTTTGTTGTTACGGCACAGATTAAACGATTTAAAATTTGGCGGCACTCAAAGAAAAAGATAAAAGCTATTTACTTACTACAAAACACTCCATAAATAGTTTATGACAAAAGTTTTAAATATATAGAATAAACTAATAATATTTGCTTAATTACAAGCTAATCATTAAAATATTTTTTTTAATTGATATAATTGAATAATATTATACATACATGTTAGCAAAATTTGGCGGCACACAAAAGTGCCGCGGAACATACGTTGAGAACCACTGAGCTAGACTAACAAAATGTTTGTTTTTTTGTCATGATTGGAAATTTAACGGGCTTTATTATTATTAATAATTTCAAGTTAGATAGTATTAAGCCCCGACTAAATTCACAACAGGACATGCTAGTAAAATATATTATATTTAAAACCTGTCCCGGCTTTAAATGACTAAACATCTTTTAATGTTTTGAAATTAAGTAAATCTTTTCAAACAGAGATAATGTTAAATTTGAATAGTGAATTTGTTATTGAAATCGGATTTGTAGGTTCTGTACAAACACCGTAAAAGGTTTTTTTGTGCAGACAAAAATCGCATTTGCCTTTTGGCAGTGTGAGTTTCCAATGTCGGCTGTATTACTTAACATCATATGAGACTCCTACGCGTTTACCTCCTATTACATAAAAAAACACACATATTTCCTCATTACAGAGGACTTTAATTGATAGGTAAAAATTAATCTTCTTGAAAATTAATTCAGTTGTTATGGCGTGAATATCAGTTAACGTAACGTTTCCCGTCTTAAAACAAATAATTGTTAACGGCATGGTCACGCATTAATTAAACACGAGATAATTAAACGCGTTTACCCGATAATTTTCTTTCATGTATTCTTATAATACGAAGTCGTATTACCTGCATAATTCTCCAATGTTTCGGGTTTTATCGAACTATGACATCCATTATCAGGATATTGATCTTTTCCACCGCAAAAAAAAGATGTCAAAAAGTACTTGAAGAGAGAAGCGGGAAGACTCTGATTTTGTTTAAGTAGTTTTAAATTCTAAGTATTATTTGTTGTTTCAAATGTTAAATTTCAGTTAACTTTAGTTTTTTTTAATGTATCTTTGTTCATTAATGTAGTTCCTTTTTTTTTCTATTTTATATAGGTACATATATTGTCTTTCTATGAAATCTGTTTTTGTTTTCTGTATTGTCTTGTAATATGTATAAGTGTTTATGCTTAAACATATTATATACATACTTATAAACTTATAAGCTTTTCAAAAAAAACACTTTTTTGACGGATTAAAGAATGTGTTATTGTAAACTTATGTATAATTATTTAAACATAATTTTAAATTTATCCGACGTTTCGCGTGCTTTATAGCGTGCGTGGTCAAGGTCACATACATAACTTCAATCCGTTAAAAAAGTGTTTTTCTTTAAATGTGTAAAAGTTATGTTAATAAAAGACTATACTATAAGTATAAGCTGTTAGATTACTTATATAATTAAATAATAATATTTGAATACAAATATTATAAGAAATAAAATGATTTACAATTTTATATAAATTTTTCATACATAAACCAATTGAGCTAAAGAATGACGTAATGAGCAATGAATAATTTAAACCTTCGAAAAGTGTAAATAAGTATTAGCGTGTATATGAAAATGACGTCTGCGAAGGTTGTTCAATTTGTACTATGTCTTACGACATACAATAAACAAATAATTATCATTTATAGAACTCACAATATCTATGAAACAAAGGTTTCAATTTTAAAATCACTAGATACCTGCCATACTGTTCCTGTCAGTTAAAGCCAAAAATAAACCTGCCCTGATTGTTTACCTAAATCTGTCCGGGCCAATTTTAAAACGGTGACTTCACTACCAAAATCATATCAATCACGAAAATCCGATACAGTGCAATTCGATAGGGAATACTGCAATTACAATTGATGGCAGGTTTGCAAGCAAGATTGCAAGTCGGCAGGTAAAGATTGTACAAAATTAAAACCTGACAAGTTTCTACTACCGCCCAAACACAATACCCTATCTCAATCCAATTTTCACCATCTGAGATAGAAATCTTAATGCAAATATTGTAAAAAGTGTGCCAATAACCAATCCACGGATTGTAATAGCCATCTGTCGATACAAGCTATCCATGGTAGGTTGGATCGGGGTATGTGGATAGACCTTTGTATGAAAATGACAGTTCAACTGTGCCAATATCCTATCTTAAGATTTTAACTGACACGAGTTTTTAAAATAATAAAAAAACTATTTGCTATGTTTTAAACATAGACATGTATATTTTAATATTATTTGTACGGTCGACTGTGACGGTTTGATGGCAGATTGTTTTCAATCTGAGATTCCGGATTAATTATTGGGTTCCGGCGTACGTTGACTTGTCCACAACTTGTGAGCTCTATGGTGGAACTCTGGTCAGCAGATTCACATTCAGATCATTCGTTAGAAATTATTTTTTCTTTGAAACAGAAAATCAATTGGTGTGTAATAGTCGTGTCAACACAGCGACATAGATCTTTTCCGTGTGATTTATCTATTATATCCAATAAAACTATGAGTGAACTAATATCAACATCCTGTATCTAAACCGATTTGGCCTCAGAACATCCTGTAAAAGATTGATAGCCAAATTGGTGAGGCAGAGTGTGAACGGAAGATCTGATTGAATTGTTGATATAGCCTATGTTACTAGGCTCTTGTATATTATACCAGTAGAGGTGATTTCATAACTAAGTTACATGCGGGAACTTGTAAGGAGGAAGTAACATCTTCGATCTATATAGACCATAAGGGGGCGTCCATAAATTACGTAAGGTGTTTTTTTTTAATTTTCTGTCTCTCCCTCCCTCCCTGGTGAGATGTCGTAAGATTTTATTCAACCCCAATTCAACCATTTTTTTTTTTTAATTTAATCAGTTGCCGTCTAAAATTTGCAATATTAGCGCACTTAGCAAACTTATAATGGCGACGTGTATCTCGCTCGTAACACATATGTAGTTTCTCATGTAAAAAAAAAATACATTTTTGTAATAAGAAATAAAGTTATTTAAACATTATAATTATCTTTTTAATATAATAAATTATCAAGAGTAAAAAGTGGAACTGTCATTTTGAAAGTGCTAATAAAAAATATACAAACTAAGAGAGTAAGAGTAGAGTTGAGAATAATTTTGTGTTTGTTAAGTGTACATATGTACTAATGTACTTAATTTATTATAAATTCATAAATAATGTAAAAGTTGTTATACTTACAAATCAATCTATAAGTTTCACATTCCTTATTAAAAGGAATTTTACAAGTATTCAATTGGAATTATCACAAGTTTATGGAATCGTGTAATTCAGAACAATATGTTGTTTCACTCGTAAATTATCTGTTTTTTACTGCGCACATACTGGCATACGTTAATATTATTTTTAATTATAAAACTACTTAACATATTTTACTATCGCTAAAATCGAAAACAAACTATTGATTAACATCGAAAAACTTATATAGTTTTTTTCTTAACTATCGCTATTTTGGAAATAAACATATCATTCCTTAACTAAGATATTTGGATATAAATTACACAAAAATAAACTGTACAGACTAAAGTCTGAACTGAGTATAATCTCCGACACTCTTATATGATCATTACAGCTCGCGGCAGGAATGGGCTACTTAAAAGAAATAAATAAAATACTAAAAGTATAAAACAAAACCTCAGTAGCCACAGTTGCATTCACCATATTTGTAACGTCGTATTTCAACTCATTTCGTTGAATCATATGAGCCCGGTAGCCGGATATTTCCGGATGAAAGCCATAAAAAAATCTCGGTTCAAAAGAGCGAGTCAAAACTAATGATCACAGACACGAAAGTTCACAAAATCTCACATACAGTCATGTACCGTAGCCTGTTTTAAATAAGGTTGTAAATCCTATGAGAACTTCGCTGTGAGAGACCTGCCTTTGACAGTTACTGTACTATACACTAGATCTGTAATATGTAGGATTTTGATCTTTGTTCCAATGAAATAAGGGACACTGTTGTTTGCCGATTCACAAATGATAATAGAATCTAGGAGAATCTGACATGAGATATTTGGATGGCCTGTCAGTTTATCGCTACGACCACTTCAGTGGAGGATATAACTGCAAGTAGAAGTCGAATTTCCAGTTACTTATTAAAAGCCGTATATTATTACAATTTTATTCCACTATAAAAGGAATCTGAAGATCGCGCGCCTAAAGCTCTATAAGACGATATATGATATTTTATAATTTCTGACATGTCTTATTAAAATAATGTTCCAAAGTGCATTGCTGAAATATTTCGTTGTTTCACATTTAACTTTAGAATCTAACGGAAATTGTCTACCGGTAACAAAAATATCTACTGAATTACTAAAAAACTTCAATCAGTAGAGAAAACCGATTAAATTAAAACTAGTTAAAATAGAAATGTTTCTAGTTTGAAAAACGAGGATTTCACTGAATTGCTAAAAAAGTAACGAGATATTCGTTAACGGTACTATAAAAGCATCAAAATCTCGTTTTAATCACTTAAGATTAGATAGCGGTAATCTTCTTAATTAAGATTTACTTATTTTGATACTTTTTGAAACGTATTTAAGCTTTATATGTTTACGATTTCATCATTAAATGTGCTTAATACTATTAAATAAATTATCAATGGCATTGAGAGTCTATGGGCGGCGGTTTTACTTAACATTAGGTGAGCCTCCTGCCCTGCCCTATTCTATAAAAAAAAACAACCTTTTTCGGTCTAGGCCTCAGATTTCTATATCTGTTTCATGATGACATAACTAGACCCGATTACCAAATCTAATAGGCATGTAGGTGACTAGTCTTCTTTGCCTGATTCACCCCCTCGACTTTTTGGGTCTAAGGCAAGCCGGATTCCTCACGATGTTTTCCTTCACCGTTCAAGCGAATATTACGAGTATATAACATATAAAGAAAGTCCATTGGTGCACAGCCGGGAATCAAACCTACGAAAAAAGGAAGGCACTAAGCCAACACTGCTGTGCTACTTACTACTTACCTGCTGCTGCTTAAAACTATTAGTATTTAAGAATAAATAAATTTCATGTAAGCCGTCTCATTAATAAAGATATTAAAACATCAAAACAAAGTCTTAGCATATATTCTAAGGATTTATTTAAATGTTTAACGTGTTCACAGGTTCTTTCTACGGCAGCAACTCCTACACAAAACATGGCGCCAAGAATGACAAGTTATGTTAAAAATGCATTTAATTTGAAAATCTCATCCTCACCTGTAATCTTAATTCTTATTACCAAATCTCACTCTAAGAAGCTGACCGTTTGTGGAAGGCAAAAAATTATGAACCACAACACAAACTTGACAATAGTTTCATCAAATATTTTATTGATAATTTCATCTTTTAAAATTGTGATCGTATCGACATACAAGTATTCTATTTGAAAGATGTATGATTGATTCACAAATAGTAAGAAAACTTCTATTACATACAAAATTCGAAGTTGCAAATAGTTACCACTGGTAGAATACTAATTATCAGATGATAGTGTACTATTCAGAAACCCTTCAGCTGTTTGTCTTTGGCTGCGGCGTGCTTTTGCAAATAATTAGCCATTCGCAGCTGTTAATTAATTAAATTAATAGTTTTGCGTTCATCGTATTTACGGTTGATCAGTGTTCATTAGCTTGAATTGATGACAATAGTATTGATCTTATATATATAATTCTCGTGTCGCGGTGTTTGTGGTTAAACTCATCCGAAACGGCTTTCCCGATTCTCATGAAATTATGTGTGCATATTGGGTAGTTCTGAGAATCGGACAACATCTATTTTTCATCCCCCTAAATGTTAAGGGTAACCCCTAATTTTTTTTTCAATTTTAGATAAACAAAATAATTTAATTTTTATTATAATACAGCATTAGTAAAAACAAGCCTGAATTTTCAACCCTTTATAATCGACCCCTATTTTTTATTTCATTAGAGAAAAATTCACAGAACAACCTAAAAAGATTTCATTCTGGAAAACCGAACAGTCTCTGGGATAGCATAGCAAAATGTTCCATGTTCGTATGTACTAAATAGGTAGCCTCAGTAATCTCTCATTAAGGAGAAACGAAGTTCGCGGGAGCAGTTAGTGTAATTATATAATTGCATACTATGTAAAGAGCAAACTGGTAACTGTTTGCAAATCAGATAATTGTGAAATCTAAAAACATATATTTCTGATTACTGAAACATATATACGTATTATTTTTTCGTTGTTGTCGTAATATTTTTGGATGGGCCAACATAACAATGTACCTGTACGGCAGCAACCTCGTAACCATTTTCTTACGTAAAGTGCCTAGAAGGCATAAGCACTTCGAACCGACAGAAACATCAAAAAAATAAAGAAATCAAATCAAAATATCCTTTATTTCATATAGTCCAAAATATAATAAGGTTTAAAGACATACATGAAGTTTACTACGGCTTATAATTTAATGTTTTATATTTGAATATAATTTAAGGAACTGTTAAACAAAGTTTTGCTAAATAATATTAAATATATAATTGTGATTGTCGTCAGTTGTCGCGTGCAACGACCTCGATTGTTTAGTTTTTGCCCGCACACCGCCGCATCGCAATCAATAGGGTTACTCGTATTTAACTTGTTAACAAATTAAATTGTCAATTAATTAGTATAGATCTTTTTAAAATAAAACTAATTTTGCTCTGCAAATTAGGTTAGTTCACCATTAAAAATAGTATAATCATCTAGGTTCATACAAGACAGAAAATATTAACGATCTTATCATAGAACGAGTATGTTAGCATGGAAATAAACACTATATCTGCAGTCCAGGTGTTATTATTATAACTATTTTTCGGACTTTCGTGTGGAAACAGAAGTAAAAGATATGTGTGATAACGGGAAGAAATTTCTTGTTCTTCAATGTTTAAATATTTTTTATAAATACACAACACAACAAATCATTTAAGATGTTAGTGATAGCCCTATCAAAGCATTACCGCGTTCCTGTCTCGCTGTTCTTGAACTTGATTGTAATTACCGATCAAGTCTTACGCACTCTACTTGTTGTTAATCAACTTTGAGATGAATAAGACTTAACATTTAATTATTATTTATATCAAAGAAGTGACAGGTAGGGGGCGTTCAATTATTACGTAAGCAGATTTACTGTAATTAATCCCCCCCATTCCTCTAGTAAGCAAAAGTAAGCAAAAAACGCTTTTCGTTTTGAAGCATGGTCAATGAGTGGGTAATTTGGGTAAAAAAGTAATTACTGTTGACGTAATCCCAAAATAAGAAAATTAAAGAACCCCCCCCATCCCCCTATAGTGCTTACGTAATATTTGAACGGCTCCATGATAATGTAACTACACATATACATTTATAAATAGTGATATGAAATATACTAGTGATTTAAGTGACGTATTATGTGAATTTTTAAGTGATTTTTTTTAAATTATGGTTTATATATATTTAAATCGAGAAACTTTATAATTGCGAGAACGGCTTTACAAAACGTAAATACGCTAGTAACGCTTTCAAAAGTCAAATCAGTATTCATCATTGATCATGGAATGAATTCAGAAGAGCGTAATAACTCTTGCGCTCGCACGTCCAATTATTTTTTACGTCTGATTGACTAAGACCCATCGTATAAATGAGCCGTTTAATTATATTTCTTCGTAGTCGATTGAATTGTTCACTACCCATCAGAAGTCATGGATTACTTAATAATTATTAATTTGGAAGAAGGTTAGCTGCACTTCGAATCTAAAGGTAAAATCCTGGACTAGTCTCACCACGATTTGGCCGGCTTCAGCGCCCCGGTTTGTGAATATATATACAAATACGTACAGTCAAAATCTGTTATAACGACATCGCAGGGAATGCTCATACTTGGTCCTAAACACGGATAGTCGTAACAGTCGATGACGTTGTTATTAAGTACCTTATACACACATATGATCGATTGTATAATTAATATATTTTAAGTTTCAAGACATTACCTACATACAATTCTTATAATTTATCTACATTAACAAAACCTATTTTTTTTATAAGCGGTCTAATAGAATTCAGGGGGAACCTTTGATTTGGTCAATACAACCGGTATGTTGTTCCAAACGATGTAGCCGTTAACGGTTTTGACGCATATATATTCTCAGCGGTTGGATATACTTTGAATAGTATATCCAATATACTTTGATAACGCAATTCTGGATAGGAAGACATAACACTGATTGTAACCGTATAGGTATATATGTATAACGGAAAATAGCGATTTAAGTTTTACAACTAAGCGCACACGTGTTAGTCTTTCTCTGAAAAAATATTGTCCAAGTATAAGAGAGTGTATCTAAATGTTAAAACCACGTTTGTACGCCATACGATTGCTTAAAGATTAAACGCCTTTATTCCACTCTTTGTAGCGTTTTTACTAGGAGCCTTAACTTTGTATCGAATTTGTTGCAATACGGATTTATAGAACATCATAACATATAATTAGACGTGAGTGAATGCCCCTTGTAATAAGTGTTTAGCGAATATTGGTTAGTGGGGCATAAATACAGTTGTTTCCTTGTCGTTTTGAAATAGATTTTATGTATTTTCAGTTTAAATGTTTAGTATTGCAGTAAATTGTGTGTAGGCTAATGGCTCAAATCAATAAAACATTTTAATCGTTCGTTACTGTATTACCATAATATTGCTGGAACTTAAAAACAGATTGAATGCAAAATATTTTGCTTGACGAAACTGGAAGAATTCTGTCCAATGCTCATGAAAATTCAAATGACAGATAGTTAACGATAAGCGGGTCTTAAAATTACACACTAAGAACACATAATTTTTTACAGAAAAAAACCTAGAGTCTAAATTATTTTCAAGTGCTGTGGTTTGGTGCAAAACTAATTATTTATTAGCAACACTGTTTTGGAGGGTAAGGCAGAAAGTAAACGGTACACAACAAATCATGGTGAGGGTAGGAAGATAAACGATTTATTATTACCGTGACAATGCACCTTCCTGTATTGCTAAAGCGGAATACAGTAAAATATAATTGAAGTTGTAATTACAAATAATACATGATAATTTATGGAAATTTGGTGAAATCGTACTAACGCACATTTCGTGGAAAATAATTTATTGTCCTAACATGATCGTATTGCGTAAACGTATCCGTAACACGTTGGATACGTAAAAAATACTTTTAATAAAACGTTATTTCAAACAATTTTACCACAGTTTTTTGAGGGTAAAATGAGTGATGAAACGTCACGAAGACGTGCAGCGTTTTTGTCGAAGAAAAGACATGGAGTGATACTATACTGGTACATTATCATCTATTGGGCCTTTTACCTTAGTAATATTTAATTTTAAAAGAACAGATACACTTTTGACATGTGTACTTTGTACGCAAGTGCTTTTTGTAATGCAAATATTTTAAAGACCTAGAACATATATTCTGCGAATCACTGAGCCATTAGCTCTCATCTGTATATTACCGTATTTCACTAGGGCCCATCACTGTATTTTTCATTAATACCACCCAGGCTCTAAGCCTAACATCGATTGATTATGTCAATGAGATCGTTTTCCTCAAAATGTTTTATCAACATGCATGCACACACAGATATAATACATAGGTACACAGATATAATACACAGGTGTACAGCCGGGTTTCGAACATACGAACTAAGGGTAAAATTATATGTTTAACAAGCAGACTAACACAGCTACATTTTCAAATTACGATCACGCACTTAAATATATTGTTAAATCGTTTAAAATCACACGCAACGTCAGTTAATAATTTCCATAATAGAGTAATTTAACATCAAAATTATATTATTTTAACGGAATGTTAATCGCAGCGAATTAATTGCTACTGAATTTGTGACAGCCCATTTAATTAACTACACAATAATTGTTTATATTCCATAAATACGCAAATATTAGTTGTGTGATACGATACCATCAGTTGTCTAATTTTGTTAATCCGTTTTACCTTAAGAATAATTAAGGCAATACTCAAACTCAAAATAACTTTATTCATACAGCTAACTAAGTACACTAATGAACGTCAACAGAAAAAATGTTAAATTGATTCGCAAGTCAAGGGCGAACTCGCAAGAAACTCTTCGCCACTCTTTTTGATAGCCAAGTTTTGAGTCATGATGTGTTATAATATAACCACTGTTTCACACAAAATAATATTTATTTGAATATGATACGAGAGAATTTGTTCATTACATTTAAATATATATTTTTTAATTATGCACGTTTAATTCTACAAAGACAACTTTAGAGCGTAAACAAAACCACTATTATCTGTTGTATCGATGATGTAAACAAGAAAATCCTTGAAACTTACCTAACACGAGTTTATGAATGAACATGCGCTTACGCACAATCCATTGACACATCGCATTCACAACTTAAATAATAACACTGCACTGATAACTCAAATTCACAAAGCAGTTAGTATGTCGACGTTCGATTTTTAAATTCGCGTTTTTTTACGCGGACACCGTACCGACCGTGATAACTAACGAGTAACGAATAACGGCTCGCTCAAGTTTACCGTCCGTCCCGCTCTTTCGTTGCGTAATGTTAACGGGGCATAGAGTATCGTGTGAAAAGACAATACCGCACGAGATATTGAGAGAATATTATCTAAATTGATCGGTTGCACGTTGGCAGGGTTTTTGAAAAGACAATTTTGACGCACAGAAGGCTTTGATGAGAGAAGAGATGCCGCCCGAAATTCTTACAATTTATTGTAATTGAGTGCATTTTTCTACTACTGCAACGGCATAATGGTGCACATTTGTGTGTCGGTTCCATCTATCACTTCTACTACTTCTTTAAAATAATTAATCAAATAACATTCCGGTCCCATAGGTGTTTTTACTATTATAAAATTTGTTTAAATTTCTGGTGTAAGCCAAAAAGGGCAAACATGTCTACACCTTCCTACAAGTACAAAGTATAGTGAATAAGAATTCACTAAAATGCTTAGAAAATAAATAATTGTTTCTATCATTTAGTGTGCATATACGAATACTACTGATTTTCAGTATAATATCCAACCTAATATGTGACAATAATTGGTCTATTATACGAGAACACTGTCATTAGATAATTATTTATGTAATGGCCGTGATACAATAAGCTGCTTACTGGTAGTTTAATACCAGTACATTTCACGACCGAATTTCGAACATTTCTTTACTATTTCACAAAAAATACAAATATCTGAGTTAAAGGACTAAACCTGTAAATCGAAATTCTGAGTTATGTGAAAATGACATTTACATGCGTTATACAAATTTTGTGTTACTGACTTGGTAATATTTTTGCTCATAAGCAAGTTTTCTTTAAACTTCTAAATTATTAGGAATATAGGATGCGATAAAGCAATCCTTCCCGTTTCACATAAAAAATATCATAAAATAAATAATTTATGTTTTACTAATGTTAGCCAGCATTTAATCAATAAATTTAAACAAACATAAGGTTATATCGAACGTTACTTTTGAAATACTTCGAAAATGTGTAATACATTTATATAAGTCGTTTCAAAATAATTGATAACCATTCAATAAATTATTCGTTCTAGTTCCGTTCTGTATTAGTTTTAAAACGTTCCTTTGTTTGCTGCGGTCCACCGCCCACATGCGCCCACCACATTGCTTGTCACACGCTACTATTTAGCTAACTTATTGCCGCACTACTTAACTGTATATTGTCCATTTTGTGCGCGATTGTACATGTCTATTCACAGATTTAAATTTAAAAATGGGAAAAAAATATTTTTTGGTTAATTGAATAATAAAAACCTACTGCTTTTAAGATACAAGTTTAGTTTTAAATACAAATCTGCATATAATTAACGGTTGCCTTTGCTATATTTAGCGTAAGTGACTTAAAAAGGTAGAGTAGTCTTAGCCTTTGTGGAATTATTCAAGAAATAGTGGATGAATTGATTGTGTTTGGCTTTAAAAAATAGACACAAATTGCGTCTTCTTCGTGTCCCATTAGAATACCGGATATTTTACTAAAAAAACTTAATTTAAAGTGTGCATATAAAGGCTTAAGCGACAATGTCCGCAGTCCTCAGCTGGCGGTGCCAAAAAGTATATCATTAAAATAGTTAATTATTTGTAACGAGCCTTAACGGCGCGCGTTGCCGATAAAACAGGACGTATTTAGTATTTACATATTAGTGCAATATATGCATCGTGGTAATTCAGTTCCTAATTCGAAAATGTAAATTGTTTTTTGTTGTTCACCTGAAACTTTTACTGCAGCACAATGTGGTATTTAATTTCCAGAAGATTCTTCATAAGATGAGCAAATGAGTTAGCAATAAAATGCAGTCACCGCAAGAGAAGAGTTAAGCCACCAATTTATATTGGTGGGTTGATTTACAATTTTGCGGAATGAAGATTGCTCATAGTTTTCGGTCTCAATCACACGATATAATAAAATGCTTTTAGGATGCTGTCTTTCGTTTAATTATATATGTATCATCGTCTGAGGGACTATATATTTAATAGGAAGCCTATATATTCAATGACTTAAGGAATTCATCTGCATAAAACTTTTAAAAGAACAAATATTATTTAATTAGCAACAATTTAGTTCTTATTATGTTTTAAAAAGTTTTAAATAACACGTTATTTTCATTATTATTTATATTCAATAGATTCAGATATAAATTTACATCCGATACCTAATACAATTTGACACAATACAGACTCAGAACAAGGCCTCCTGGTAGTTTTGCGAACGGATGGCGTAGTTTTGCTCTTTCGCGAATTTTGTAAACGTTTTTGACATTCATAAACATGCCCTAAGACGCATCTAAATTGAAATGAATTTTGATTTGATTTACTTTGAACTATATACTTTTATGGAAGCGTAAAATAACTTATACAATCACATATATATAACTTGACCTCGTTCAGTTCAGATATTTTTTAATATAAAATGTATACTTGATATATTAAAAGTATGTTTAATGAATATTTTATTTATTGATATATTATGTGACGGTATTTTTAAAATTTGTGTATTGTCAACTAACTGCTTATGTATGTTTTTCTACTAAAGAATTTAATAAACTAATTAATATGAATATTTTTTTACAAAATTCTAAGGCCACAGGATATTTTAAGACCACCCTGTATGTACAAAGGCCACGAATGTAAGGTCACGGCTTTCGGCGATCGCTCGATTAGTACCGACCTCGGAAACACAACGTGATCTTGGATTAGATGCGCAATGACAGATTAATAGCTCACAATGCGTATCTATTGTTCCAACGTAACGAATATTTGAAATATGATGTCGGTTTAATTCTCATACATTCTTCATTAGCATTAAGAAAGTAAAGTGAAAAATCAATCAATATCCTGAGAACTTATAACAAAATCATTTCTATGCGACTAATTCGTTGCAAACCCAAATCGTGTGGACCAAGACAAAAGGTGTTAAATGTCAAAAAAGTATCACAGCTGTAGACGAGTTGTATTATCTGTATTTATTTCCCCGGCGTTGATATCGACTAAAAGATGAAGGGTTTCTGCAGAAATTGCTCACGTTGTCCTCCATTTTCAACATTCAACACCTTTTGACTTTAGTCACTGGGACCATGCACGCTGTAAAGCACGCGAAGCGTCGGATAAATTTAAAATTATATTAAATAATTATAAGTTTACAATAATATATTTATTATTGTAAGCTATTGCTTGAATCTGGTAAAAAACTGTTTCACTTTAAATGTCTTCTGTATTTCTTTAAATGTGTAAAAGCTATGTTAATAAAAGACAATACTAAAAATACACGTTGAGTAGTAAACCTCCTCATTCATTATTTTTAATGTTGGTTAAAAATACCATTCATTAGATTATAATCATACTTGTATGGAAAATGACCCGTTCTGTTAAGTTCTGTTAAGGGGCACTTAGATTGAATAGCCTTAACAGTTAAAGCAATTATTATAAAGTATTGTTAATGTGTCAGTAAGGGGCCAATTAAAATAGCTCAGCTAAAAACAATGAAATTCCTTCACCATAATAGTCGAACCACACCACCATTGCTTTCACACGATCGCACTTTATCGGTAAAGATTGTATCATACATAACGTAAAGCTTTGTTTATAAATAGCTTATTGATGTCAATCATAGAAATTAAACTTTTGATATATTAAAACAGGGCTATAAATTTTCGAAAATCAAAGTATATAACAAAAGCTCAGGTTTAAATTATAATTTAAATAGAAAACACACCACAGGGTTGAAGTGCGTTTAATTATTATTATTTTACAATAGATTGTTGGAAATGTATAATTATAAAAATGTCCTAAGTTCGCGAGTTCGTATAAACATGATGACAAGTTAATTGATTTTAATGATAATGACATCACCTAACAATGTATTTAGGATTTTTTTATGACAATATATTTCCAGGGATAATATTGAGAATTTCATCGTCGATCTTGAATAAAATATGCTTTTGTTTTGGTGTAACTTTAAATTCTCATTCATATCAAATCAAATCAAAATATCTTTATTCATTTAGGTAAACATGTACACTTATGAACGTCAAGAAAAACAAATTAAATTAATTGTCAATTTACATTTACAACCAGTTCGCAAGTTAAGGGCGTAGAGCGGGGAAGAACTGGCAAGAAACCTTCCGCCACTCTTTTCAATCGCCAAGTTTTTAATACAAATTGTTTGAACTGGAGCAAATCAATCCCAAGGATTAGGGTCATTTAAGTATTCGTCACATTTATAAAAGGCTTTATTAATTAATTTACTTTTAACAAGGGCTTTATTTAGTGATAGTTCCATTCCTTGGCGTACAACAAAAATCATGATCATGGTCATGGTAATACCCCGAGTGCCTATAATAAAGTGGTTGCCTGGAAGAGATCGCTCGAAAGCGATAAGGCCTACAGTTACTCTCCTTTTCATTTAAATATGATTAATTTTTAAAGTGTTAATAAATAAATAAATTTCGTCAGTAAAGGTTTCATTAGCTTAGTATGTTTTAGCTCTCACTGTGCTTGTACATTTACGTGTGGGTGCAGATTGATAACCACTCAAACTCGAACGATAGTTGACAGGTTCGTGCTTGGCCGAATTCCGTGGGGCCACTTGCACAGGTTGCACATGTGTGTTAAATCCATCATATACAACGTGTGTAATTTTATATCATTATTAGACATGTGGCAATATTTTCTTAACATAAACCGTGGCTGATTTCAACAAGGTAATAATTTTTTACTTACAAAATGTCGTCCTAACTTAATTTAAGCTAGGACAGAGACAAGTTAAAAAAGAGTCATTTTGTGGTGATAGGATTTTGAAGGAGTAAATTTTGCGATGGATGCGTATACATTGAAGTGGACCTCATAGAGGACCACATCTCCCATCAGGAAGACCTCAGAGATGCTCTACTAACTGATGCATTACGAACACTTAATCATTTGGTAAATATTGACATAATCAGTTTAAAAATGATAAAATTCACTAGTTGCAGTTATTTGTTAAGATTTTTTTTCTTTTCTATCAAGTTACTATGATAGAAGAAAATAAGTTTAAAATAAATAAAAATATTTTATTAAGTTACAACATAGTTGAAATGGGAATTTATTTCTAATTTATACTACGTAGTCAGTAGTGTTTTGTGCTTAAACAGTAGTAAAAATCTAAGTATTTGAGTATATAATAATTAGGTATATTAAATAATTAACATTCTGTATATTCTTTAAATTTTCAACCTGATCTAGTGTAATTGTAAATATATGTCCAAGAATTCATTATGAATAGTAACGGTAAAATGCATATAGCGCCCACGTACGATCGTTTTTTGAATGAAGATGCATACCTGTTACTACTTAAATTCGAATGGAACTCGAAATGAATTCGCTTTACATATTTTTATAATGATTAATCGACAAATCAAAGGTAGCTTTTTGTTAACTTTAGGAATAGACAAATTTAATAAGGTATTTTTTTTATTTGCCTTATTAAATGTATTCAATACAGTAGCACAAAATACAGTAGAATTAAAATAATTAAATAATAAGGAAGAAACTTGCGGCCTCATCGCGAGCGAACTAAAAACGTTTCACAATAACCTAGTCTTGAAGTATTAAAACAATGAAATTAAAACAAATGTAGTCACAGAAAAAGGACATTTTACTCCCTCAGCAATCACGATAATTTCAGTTAGTACGAAAGATAGGGATGCGATGTATATAAATGATAAATGAAACGACTATGCATACTATGAATATTTTATGGACAAGCAACTAAGCTTATATGAACAGGAAACGAAGTCTTACTTTGAGGACCCTAATGGGTAATATATAAGGAACCTGACGCTTCGATGAGTATATTAATGTCAGTATTAAAATCTACTATCGAAATTATTAGTGACAAAAAAGTGCGAAAGCCAAATATTTATAACAAATAGTAGGGTATTGACGATTATCCAAAGAAAGTCAGTCATTGAGAATTTCGTAAAGCAATATTAACTCAGCAAACACGTGGGTGGCGATACAATCTGTGTAATTATTACATGATGAATTATTGTAATTATAGTTCTGGTTCATTAAACCATTTCTTAACCTGTAAGCCGTTAACATTAAAGACTACATTAGAGGAGACACTGATTTCATCCATAGACGAAAGATTCTATTCTTAGAATTATTAAAAATAGTTCAAAATTTGAATTTGGAAAAATACTTGGTTTTGATGTTACTTCCGTTGACTACGAAGAAGAGAGTAGTAGTATTTTAGTAGTGATTTAAATAAGATTATTCCTTTAAAATGTTAAGTAAACTTTAAAACGTTCTTAAAATTGTGGTTTACTTTTTTATGAAACGTTCTTAATTAATTTAGTAGTTACTTTCTATATTGCTTTGCACTACTTGCCATACTAGACGAACTATTTGCATCGGGGCTCGTATAATATAAACTTTATATATATATTTGTAAAGCTAGGTAATCTTGTATAAAATATAATATTTTTTATACTTTTGTTTTTTATAAACTTATATTATTATTACATCTAACAACAAGTGTGACCAAATGCTTGAAAACATTGTGTATTCGTAATATTATCTAGAATTTATATTCAGTATAATATTTAAGTAATATTGGATACATGTCAGTAAGTATTATCGTATTTGATTTATTACCGTTAACGACCATTAATGATAACTTATACTTAAACAGGTTTATTTTAGTTATATAATAAATGAAATGTAAAAAATCTTTGAATAGATAGTACGCTGGAAGAGTCAACGTAAGGCATTCCTCACAATAAATGTTTGATGAAAGAACTTGTTTATTAAAAAATTCACTCGTTAAGCGTACAAGCTCTGCTCTGCAAACATTTTTAGCGGCCATTATGAGACGGTCTGCATAATGGAGAGCAGAAACAAAGGGCAGTTTAATTGTGGACAGGCTGCGGACTGGCACACTTTCTTAGGAGCTGCTCATTTGTGGATGTGGGACAAATCTACAAAGCGTTTTCAACTATGTAAAACTACTTGTCTTAACTGGACAGTCTGACTATGATTACGGAGGTAACATTGTACTCAGAAACAAGACTAAAACTGACTCCAGTTATTCAGAGCATCTTAGCGCGCATTAAATCTAAGTCTAAAACACTTAGAAGTTTAAACATACTTTCGTTAATTTTTGTAATCCACTAAGAATTTTGTACATGAAAAGGAATGCATGCATAAGGTCAAATTTTGAAAGGAATATAGAATTTTAATCTGAATTTTTTAAATTATAAAACGGGCAGGCTCATGTGATGTTAAGCGCCCATTGATACTTACACTGTTAAAGGGGTCGCAGGTATAATCGGGCTTTTTAAGAATAGGTGCGCTCTTTTTTTATTTGACTTGAAGTCGAACTGGTGCGGTATATAATATGTGGAACCAGCTACCCACTTAAATAATTTAGAGGGTAGCTGGTTCCACATAGTGTTTATTATCATGGCAAGAAGTGCCCCAAACTATGATTGATATTAACTGTAAGTTGTTGATATTGTATCTATGGGCAAATAGTTCTAAATGTTTTTGTAATAATAAGTACAAAAATTACGCAAAATAAATATTAATTTAAATCATAGTACTGTGCTCGACTCTTTAGAATAGGCTTATGTAAAATGCATCCGTAGTTACACTATAAATATTTATTATTTATTTATTAACACTTCGTTGCATTACATAAAAGGTAAGAAAAAAAAATATTAAACATAATTTAATGAAAAGCAACTGGCGGCCTTATCGCTTTAGAGCGATTTCTTCCAGACAACCACTGTGAGTATATTACATAAGGTAGGCAAGAAGTGCAAAAATACATATTACAAATAACAAAAATAGGAAAAAAAAACAAAAAGTAAACAGTGCACATGAATCATGATAATCTAATTCAAGATTTATTTATTGAACTGTTGTAACATGGCTTCTAGATACCTAATATAAGCGGTAATATTCTGAAATGATAATGATGTAGAGTGCTACTTGAAAAAATAAACAAAGAGTAATACAAAGCCGATGTGGGCCGCTCACCCCAATGAACCCGCCAATCAAATTACATCAACAAAAGGTATGTGATGAGTGAAAAATAACAATACATGTTAGAAGACGCTTGCGTGAAATTCAAAGGTAAAGATATTAAATGCCTGCTATGCCTGCTATGCCTGCTGCTGATAGAGGACAAATCTTTGTTTTTAATTTACTTTATTATTCTTTATTACTCAATATGTGATATGGATCATGGTGTAGTGGTTGCAGCTCCTTACAAACATTGTGTAAAAAAAACTTAGCGATTAAAAAGAGTGGCGGAGAGTTTATTCTTCTCTTCCGTTCTACGCCCTTGATTTGAGAACTGGCAGTAAATATAAATTAAATTTATTTATTGTATATTTCTCTTTTTTTTGACGTTCATTATGTTACCTATATGAATAAATGAATTTTAACTTTGACTTTGACTTAACTACTTAAATCATGAACACAGAAACCAATCAGAAATCAATGGTTCATCAAAAGGTCGCTCATTATTCTGTCCGAGTCCAAAGAAATATAGCACACATCTCAATTCATTAACAATTTTTCTATTCATACTTCTGTCCTATTATATACCACATAAAATATCACCCTATATAAGCTCTCTTTCAAAACTAAGGCGTGATATGTAACGCTAATAAATAATGTACTTAGTTATTATCTCGGTTGAATTTTACAGTTTTCCGTTGCTGCAAGTTTGAATACCTCAATTTGGGATATCGGCGGACATAAAACATGACCCACTCAGCTGATTGCCTGCCCTAGATATAGCACTGTAATATATCACTCGCAACAAACATTGGATTAGTTTTAACTTGAGGCCGGATGCCAAAATCCAACGTATTCTAATACACTTGTAAAAAGAAACAAATCGATTTAATATTCAGATTGTGTAATGGTTTCATGATGTGCGTGTGACGCGGGCAATTGAATTGCAATCGTAATATGTAATAATATAAGAAAATTTAAGACTAAATGTTTACAGATGGTATGGCGATAGCACTGAGCACCGAATAAATCTCTTTCCGAAGCATTTTGCCTGTTTATCCACTGTTATTTATAAACAAGGTATATATTTCTATCTAATTTATAAATATACAGTCAAAACCTTTTACGACGACATCGTTTAGAACAACGGGTTATATCGACTAAAATCAAGTCCCGACTGTCTTGAAATCTTTTTTTAGATCGCCTTTTAAAAAAATGTATAAAAATGATAAATATATGTAAGTGGTATTTTTATCATAATTTTCATGTGAAATAAAGAAAATATAGTTTTATTTTATACATGAGTATATATATCACACATATATCATATATATGTGTGATATATATAACAAGTACATATTAGGTAGTACTTAATAACAATGATGTTACGACTATCGGTTTATATGAGTAGCCCTTCGATGTCGTTATAATCGATTTTGATTGTATATGCAACAAATACATTTCATACAACTTAATATTATGGAATTAAAGACAGTGAAAATAAAATTTTACGTAAGTTTGAAGATGCGATTTAAATTATCTAAAATAAGCTATCTAAACGACTCGGCACATGTTAAATCTAACATTCGCGCACCTGTGTCCCAACCACAGGGCGGAAAGCCCGCCCGCCCTTGCGTAAATATCTTTAGCAGGGGTTACGAATCGTCTCTAAAATATGGTCGTCAATTTAATGTTATAATAAATTTTCCAAATATAAAACTTATTTAAAAAATTAAGTACATTACTTATATATCTCTCGCTAAATGCAAAAAGTTTGAATTTTAAAATAAATCGAATTTTGATTTGCTTCTGTTTCACTTAATCAGATTTTTATAAAAAACAATAATACAAAAGATCATCATTACGCATGGGACTGTGACCATTTTGTACTTAACGATGAAAATCTTTAAATCTATGGAACTATCAAATCTTATTTATTTTCAGATTACTCAAACTTACAAAGTATATAAGTTGTATGTTTATTTTTAGAAATGATACCATCACCCACTGTTTACTTTTTTCTACTCGTATTCAACACATTTTATATATTATTATTATATATTTTTCTGCTTCCATACTAATTTAGGAAATATAGTTTTATTATAGTATCATTTATTCATGTAACCAAATATAACAATCAAATATTCAGTATGTACAATGCTCTTAACCTACAATATATATATATATATATATATAATGTAAGAAAAATAAAATTAAAACAAATTTTAAAAGTCTGGTCCCCGTGGCGATATACCACGAACGCAGCTTTACAGTACGAGTATACGAGTGGTATATGTCAACTAACTTAAGTATAATGTTGCCTGTATTAATATTTTTGTTAACAACAAAAAAATCTAAGTTTGCACCTCACGTGACTCTGTACCAGTTTATCAATTATGAAGCCACGTGTAAAGGTCAAAGGAAAAGTTTAAGAGCGCGTTTATGAAAGTTTAAAAATATGAGTTAATATTTCAGTTGCAAAGCACTTTACACTAGCATAAATATAACTTTTGGACTAAATTGTGAGAAGGCTGCTCAGTTTTCACTGAGCGCTATAAAATAGATACTAAAAAGCTTCGTAAAGGTCACCGTACACAGTGTATTTAGTGGACAATAATAATAAAATATAGGGGGTTTTCTTATTTAGATTAATAGGTATATCTTTTTTATATATGATAAGGTGGATTATTAAATTTGTTTTTAGTTTATTGACGAATAAAGAAGAGCACCCAAATCGTGATGTGAATAATGTAATATATATATTTCAGGTTATATTACTAAATAAATATTATATATTTTTATTTTTATGCAATAAAATCTATAGTTTATTAAGTAAGATGATCGCTCATTATTTTTAATAAATGCATAGAAATTATTTTGCTTCAATTACCTATTAAAAACTTTTTTAAAATATTTTTTGCACAAAACAGTGAGCATGATTTTTAGCTAAAGCTTAATTGTGCGTGCAAATAGATTGATTTACAGAATTACAAGTACCGAGTATGCGGTGATCCTAATAGTGTCTTGGAACACTCAACAGCAGTCTCACAGGAATTCTACTCTAGATGGAGTTAACTTATATTTAGCGTTTCAAAGTGTCGTGTTTCTGATACGAAAAAGGTTACTTGGCTGATATGAATCCGCAAACTAACTGGCATTAAAGTTTAACTGACCTATTTGACGATAGTGTTACAACTCAAAAGCATACTGGATTTGTCATAAAGAGATTGTACACAGTTTCGATTCTGAATTGTTACGAATATGAGACTTTCATAACACTTTTATTTGAAAGAAAAAAGGTTTTGCTGTGATTATCAAGAATCATTTTCCACCTTCAATATCAGCCTTATAGAAAAGGTGTCAACGTGGACATAATGTTCCTATACGACTTAGTTAATAGATTCGATTGTCCTCAATTACTTTAATACTCTTGCTCCACCGTACTGCTTCCAGTTCCTCTTTTATTTCATGACTACACTAAACATTCCTTATTTCAAGAAAGATATCCTTAAAATACTATCAGACATTTATTGTCAATAAATAAACCGATATTAACACACAGGCTTCAGTCTCACACACAAATACACATCCAAACCCTACACGCATTCTCTCTGTCATTACTGTTAAGTCCAATGCTTCCAAACATGGGGCTCACGCTCTACAGGGGGGAAAATTTAATTTTTAGGGGCTATTTGAAATTTTATTTAAATTATTTGAATTCCTTTTTTTATTATATGTTTTGAAAATTTACTTACTATTTCATTTGTCTTTTCTAATTTCTAATCCTAAAACCTATCTATGTAAGTTTCTTAAATTACAATTAATTATTTTAATTAAAACAAAAGTTATGCTTGTTACACGTAAGAATTTTAAAAAGACTAAAGCAACATAGCATAGCTTAGGCACAGCAAAATATAAATATTTTATGAAAATTTCGTAATAAATTAGTATTTCATCTGATTTTCTTTGTCGATATATATAATATACACATAAGATTAGCGTTTAATCCTACATAGTAAACTCTTGCCAGATCTTAATATCTAGTATTTAAAGTTTCCTAATTAACACATCTAGACACAGACTGTTTAGTGCACTAAGTTCTGAGAGCTCTCTTGAGAGGTACAGGTGCAGTTGATTGCAGAAGTTCAATTACGAATGGTTAGTTATCCGTTCAGAATTTTGGGACTATTATGACATAAGTGATAAATTAAGTATAACACCTACTTATAATTTGTGAAATTCGGGGGTTAAAAACTTAAACGAAAAATGCAAGGTGAAATGCAATTGGACAAGCGAATGATATGATGACGTATCATGTCAAATATCAACATGTTTTGGACTTGAACGTTTTGGAATATAATGCTTTGGCCCAATCACGATCTAATGACACATTGTGCCACGCCGAGTTTTACATTCTGATACCGCTAGTATTATGTTCAAACTTGCGTTCATTACAAAAATACATGTCCAATAAACCTACATACACCTTCTAATATAGATAAAAGAGCAAATGTTAAATGAATTTTAATAATTTCAAACTCTTAAGTAAGCTTTATTTTGAACAGCGGGAGAACGATCAGGAGCCTCATCTGATGATAAATGATACCGCCGCATATGGACACTATACCAGAGGGCTCAAAAGTGCGTTGTCGGCCTATCAATAATTGGGACGCTCTTTTCCTAAAGGACTCTAAGTTACTTTAGCGTATAGTTAGTTCCACATAGTGCTGATGCGTGGAAAAAACTGCCTTAAATAACGCTATGGAAAGCCGGACGTCGAGGCGATACGGGTACAATTTCGTATTCTGCCACGACGTCCGATGATGATGCTTATTATAATTTACCATTTTCCAAATTATGCTGCTATAAATCTTTCGCATGGTAAGACCAATTTTTGTTATTTATAAAACCGCTTGTCATTTTGCTATATGATAACAGCTATATTAGACTGTGGTGTAGTTATGAAATTTGCTCCCAGGAGAGGACACGAAGCCAGTTCCAGCAACAACATTAACAATTTTCGGATTTTCCATTAAATAAGTACTAAAATGGTTTCTCATACCTATCATAATGCTAATATTGTAAAATTATTGCTTTACAATATATATACTAATATACATATATCTATACATGTATGTGATATAAACTTAAACTTTATCTTAACCTTGTGTGTAAACTTATCGTTGGTTTGGAATTTAATTATATCTAGTAAACAAACCTATGAACCAATGAGATCCAAAGTTATTACCTGTAACAAACAAAATATTATTAGCAATATCATCTTTAATGCGACTTCTGTATATGAAACATATCAACTTTGGAGAACGTTTATGGTAAAATATATTCTCAAGATAAATCATTTTGAAAGAAATACTGCAAAAGCAAAGGTCCGCTGTACATTGCACACATAGAAAGAAAAATCCATCGCTGCACAGCACACAGGATTAAACACACGATCTGTGTTGAGACTCGCATGCTCAATACACTCTAAGTTCTAACCCAGGTAGTGTTAGGCGAGTGGTTTGTTTATAATCAAAATAAATAAATCAGTGGCACTACTGTGACATAAGTGATAAATTAAGTATAACACTTTAGGTCTTTAGGTTTTGGCCTCAGATTTATGAATCTGTTTCATGATCATTTTTAAATCTAATAGGTGATCAGCCTCCAGTGCCTGACATAGGTCATCGATTTCTTGGGTCTAAGACATGTTGGTTTCTTAACGATGTTTTCCTTCACCGTTCGAGCAAATGTTAAATATGCACATAGAAAGAAACTCCATTGGTACACAGCCGGGGATCGAACCTACGACCTCAGGTATGAGAGTCGCACGCTGAAGCCACTATGCCAACACTGCTCTGGTTTGTTTATATTATAAGTAAAAAATCTATTAAGAAGTTTAGAAGAATCTGATAAATACAGATTTAAAAGGGTTCAGCAATAAATATTGCACATTCATACATTTACGATGTGAGGATGTGAAGCGTTTATTTCAGCAAACTCTGCTCCAGGCCGCGCCCGCGCCGGCGGTGATTTATCAACGAATACATTTCCTATTTCAAACTGCTTTTTGTCGCTTCTATTGAGCGAACTATCGCGGTTTTAGTGCAAATATATTTGTAACGTTCTATATTAAACACTGCATCTGGATTCAACGCAAAAATGGGGCAACGCATTTTAACCCGCAAAACACTGCAATGTTATCAAATTGTTACTAAAGTTTTAAAACGTCTGATAAGGATTTTCATTACATATTTTAAAAGTGCAAACGAATTCTCATATTTAAGATACTAGATTTTGACAGATGGCAGAGCTAGGCAGAAACAGTTTATATGTACATCGCATATAGTTTTTACTACATTATGCCTGTCTAAATCGATAACCATGGTGAAGGACTCACAGACATCTGTTATTTCTGGTTGGTATTAACGAACAAACAATAAAACAGATGTAGCATATGATAACAAAAGATTTGGTGTTACAGTCAAAATCTGTTATAACGACATCGAACATATTTGGTCGTTAAAAGCGATAGTCGTAATAGCAGTATTAAGTCTAAATACACAAAACAAAGTCGTGTTAGTTATACTGCTTATAACTCGAGATAGGCTCATTTTGCACGAAATCGATCGTGTCAGTTCAAGAAATTCCGATCTTCTGGTAAATGAGAAGATGCATAACCTGTCTTTGATCTTGATCGAAGACATGTGTTACATGATAAAAAATGCAATGCATGCAGTATTGCAATACTGGCGCTAGAGAGAAAGGCCTAATGTGTAAAATTTCCATTCCTGTTTCGTAATGGCAAGCAATAAAATATTAATGTACTGCAAAATATGAAATCCTATGAAAACCTAAATTAAGTTTAACTAAAGTTAATACGATATTATTAAAATGTTAGGCGGAACGAAGTTTGCCGGGTCAGCTAGTATGCAATACAATAAAATTCAGCCGGGACCTTTGATTTTCGTCAATATAACCGGTATGTTTTAAACGATGTCGTCATACAAGGTTTTGATTGAATATAAAAAATATAGTTTTGTATTAAAAAGATTTGTTGGTAAAGCAATCAAATTAGGCATAATTTGATATAGTTACCATAATATCTTTATTTGTTTTGCAAGGAAGGAATTTGTTATAATAAAATCACGAGTCGAGCCTGTCGGAATCTCTGGCCGCCATTTTGATTCCGGGCTGACAATCAATCATGGCTTGACATCTCATTCGTTCGGGAGCTTTTGTTTTGTCGAGATTTTTCTCCTGTAATTAAGATGATTCAAACGCAACGAGACGGTTTTAGTGATGCTGTTTTTGTATTTCCTCGTGCCGAGAATCAATTACAAGGTTCAATAAATGCTTGCTATTGTAATCGCGAACAGTGAAAATAACATACTTTTACTTAGCACAATAATATTTTGTAGAAACTGTAGTTTTTCGTGTTAAAAAGCAACAACAAAGGGTCAACTCGTAAAAACGTGATAGTAGAAATGATAACAATTGTTAATAATTCATACAGAAACTTTATAGAAATTTCAACTTCATATGCTTGATGATATCATTTTAAAAATTACATCCTAGCATGCTCCGGTACTCTCTACACATTAATTTATTCATTTCATAACAATAAAACATTCTTACATAAACATTTACTATTCTTAAATTTCGTGGAGGAATTCAAACTTTTCGAAGTGTGGCACGTGCGTTACTGGGTCGCACTTCCGGTCGCGGGTAGAGCCTGCTTCCGGTAGCGACGAGACGCCATTGTTTGCCCTTTGTTTGCTCTTTTACTAAGAATTTACGTCTTTTAAATATTTGAAACTCAAAGGGTAAATTCATTCTTTTAGCTTAGTGTGTAATGACAAACTTATTTACCAAAATCATTATAATTGTAATATTGGGTAGGTTATACCTATTTTATTTACACAAACTGTTATGTGGTAGCGCACCACTACATCGATCATCTAACCCAAGTCGGCAATCGGACTCGCCTGTCTACCATATTCCCACAACGAATTATACTACAACGAATTTCAGCCATACTATTCGCAGAGGCCATGAGAACTTGGAGAAACTGATCGTGGTTCGTAACAGAGAAGGCAAGTGAAAGACCGATACAGTAAAAGACTAATCCGCATTAAAACTATACTAAGAAGCGATGGGCAAAACCAGTGGAAACAGACTGTCCGTTCCGGATGTTTCCTTTCTGGCCACGACGCTCGACCAAATGAAGAGTTGTACTATTAAGTAAAAATAATATTCTTACGGCGCAGCAAGAGCATGCGTTTCAGCAGCATTTTGTCTTTAACTATAGTAGTTTTTCGGATTCAAAACATGCCGGTTTTCCTTCGATGTTTCTTTTCGTCGCACAACTGCTAATTGCGCAAATGATGAAAAATCTATAAATCGTTAAACCGCCCGAAGTTAGGGTCGTTTAACTTCCCTTTTGAGTATAGGTCGGCCTGTCTCTTGAGAATGTTACGATTTACCAATTTCTACAGCTATTACTTAAATTTGAGTAGAATTTATCACTTTTGTTTGTTCCACAACTGAGTTTGAATGACTTTTTTCTAGGCAGTTTCGGCCGCGCACCACCACTTTGTGGAACCAGCTGCCCACTGAAGTATTTCCCAAGCAAATCGACTTAGGGTCCTTCAGAGCGTACCAATTCTAAAAAGTCCGGCAACGTACTCGCGAGCCCTCTGGCATTGAGAATGTTCATGGGCGGCGGTATCACTTAACATCAGGTGAACTTCCTGCCCGTTTTCCCCCTGTTCTATAAAAAAATGTTTTATTTATTTTACATACAAGAACAATAATCACTTATAAGGAACGTAGAACTTTCCGTTACTATGGTGTCACACTTTACCAACACCTGTCCTCACATATACCAACGACGAATTACAAAAACATCCACACAATACTAGCATCAATACAGTACTCCTGAAATAATTTAATCGGTTGGCTCGATTTGCATATAAAACAAAAAGTTATAAATCAATGAGAAATTTAATTCGCGCACCATATAAGAATTTATTCCGTCACGGCTTATTTAATATTGAAAAATAATATTAATAAGCAAATTGATTATGTCTACCTATCAACGCGTAAAGAGATTGGGTTTAAATAGAGACGTTTGAAACAGGTTGGTATCTTCTGTGGGTGGTCCCAGCACCGCTCACTTAGACCTGAGCTCGAGTAAGCGCCATGTGGACAGTCAGGACTTTTGTCGTGCTGTGCTTAGTTGCTTCGGTCCTCAGTGGTAATTTTTTAACTTTTTACATTTTAAAAGCTTTTTGAAATTCCAATCGCTTTACGATATTATGTACCAGCGGCCTTTCCCGGCTTCACATTTTTTAAAATATTTTGGACATAAATGTATTCTATGTCACTCAGATAATAACATTCTAATGATAGAATGATTTTTGAAGTAATTTTTGAATTTATTCATTGTAAAAATACAAATCTTGCCTTTTATAATACGCATTAATATAGTTAAAATACGATGTTTATAATTATTAATGATATAAATAATTTAAGCTTCGCACTCTGAGTGAAACCAATTAAATAACCTGATATAAATAATGTTGATTGCATCAAAAGCCTTATTAGATACAGTTTATAATATTAAAGACGGCAGTTGTTATCTAGATTTCTAGCTAATGTGTTGCCCAGTACAATCGCAATAAAATTGTATGAAATAAAATACTTATTGAAATCGAGAGCTTATTTTAAAAATTAATTAGTTATCCATCTAAAAATTATTATTATTTACTAATCGTTTAGATATTTTTAAAGCGCGTTTTAATACTAGTAAATCGTTATGTGTATATTTGTGTGACAGACGACCGAAGCGCCTACGCTAGCGCACAGGCTTCGGCGCTCGCGCAGGCCAACGCTGGTGGTATCTTCGGCGGCGTGGACAAAATATGTAAGTCTTAATTGTATGAAACTCGCAAATTATTTAAATGACAATTACCAGGAATATTTTCTCAAACACGCCAAAAGCGTACTTGTAGATTTTGTATAAAAAATCACTGGCGTTACAACCTCTTTAGGTCTTGATCATTTTTAAATCTAATAGGCAAGTAGGTGATCAGCCTCCATTGCCTGACACACGTCGTCGACTTTTGAGTCTAAGACATGTCGGTTTCCTCACGATGTTTTTCCTTCACCGTTCGAGAAAATGTTAAATGCGCACATAGAAAGCGTCCATTGGTGCACAGCCGGGGATCGAAACTACGACCTCAGGTAAGAGAGTCGCACGCTGAAGCCAGTAGACCAACACTGCTCTCTGCTGTAGTTTTTGTATACTGATAAAGAATTTACAAATTTTTAAAGTTGGTTCAGTTGTTTCTTACGAATATTATTTGTCAGGGACAAAATGCCTTTACGAGGGCCAGATGTACTACGACTACAATCTGGGTGGTGGCTGTTTGGTGTGCGCCTGTTTCCTTACTAACGGATACCTCTCACCCAAGTGTCGCTCGTGTAATGGATGTGGTATGTATCATTGAAAAATTTACATATGCAATTTGACGATTTATTTAACCTATCTTATTACAAAAACTTATGGAACGGTGCATGAATATTATATTACAATACTTTTAAGGTATACAGAAAATAATATTTACTTTAATATAAAACTTATCTGGTCCTTAAATAAAGTCGATATATATACTTAATCGATAATATATTATACTTGATTTTATAATTTTATTTTGCAGGACACGAACCCCAACCCGGTGAGTGGATAAACCATATATATCATTCTAATAGGAAAAACTTGTAAGTTGCTGTTAATTTAATCTTAAAGTTCATCGTAGTAGAGAGGCTGTACACTAAAATTATAATAAAACTACAAACGAAACAAATGAAATCACACAAAAACCATATAATTTAATTCTTTCACAGATTTCAGGTAAAATAGATATTTTCATTAATTTGAATAATACAGATGTATTATTCAAATTAATGAATCGTAACTTAATATTGTATATTATTAAAAAAATATTAATCCTGAAATAGTAACGTAAGATATATTCCCTTACTATTTCAGGATTTTATTTAATTATAAGTATTCTTACAGTTTATACTTATATATATTATAAGACAAAACACTAAGACAATACAGAAAGCCAAAACAGATAACATAGATGAACAATATATGTATATGAAACAAAACACAAACAAATTCATAGACAACAATATCAACATTCCAAAAAAAAAAGAAAACAGAGATTTAACATTTGAAACAACAAATAATACTTTTAGAATTTAAAATTACTACTTAAACAAAATCAGAGTCCTCCCGCATCTTCAAGTACTTCTTGACACCTTTTATTGAGGTGGAAAAGATCAATACCCTGATAATGGATGTCATAGTTCGCAGCCCCTAAGGTTGAGGACGCAAAGATAGACCACATCCCGTCCCTATGCTGGCCTATAGTGCCAAATACGGCATATCACGATTTCAGCAGTCGGAACCCTTAATCGTTTGGATGTGCTCAATATGTCGATCAGTTTCGTAATTTCCGCTATGGGAGCTTTACAGGTATGCGTAGAATCGCGGATGGTGATCACAGTCTACGAAACCAGAGATTAGATAAGTCCGTTCCTACAGTCATTTGTCACACAAACTCTCACCAGCGGCGAACATATTAATGTTTCGATTCGTACCCCCGGGTAGGAGAGGTAGGACGTATCAGTGGCGATGGCGACCGTGGACAGGCGTGTCTATTTTGGTATGCTCCGTTTGCCCTGTGATCGATTAATATTTGACCAATGTTGGTCATACAGCGCAGAATTGAACCCACCCTCCCCAGAATGTAGAGGACTCCCAGAGGGGGAATCTCCACCGCAAGAAATATATGATACAATATACAACACAAGAGCAATATTTTTAATTTGTACAATTAGTAGCATCGTTTAGAAAGTTATATGTCTCCTATTTTTTTTAATAGTCTACCCCCAGACTGAGGAAAGAAAGAGATAAGAATAAGAGGAGATTTTTTTATTCATAATGTCTTTTATTACAGAGCCGAGCCCAGTTCCGGATGTCCCACCAATTCCACCATTCAACCCATGTAAGTGTTTACAAAGTTAAGGTGACTTTTATTTTTTTTTGCCATCAGAATTATGCGAGAGTGTAAGTATTAAAATATAGAACAAATACAAAATATATTACACGTGTGATTTCCTTTCAGGCCCACCACCAATTGTCATTCCGGGACCACCAAGGCCATACCCTGTGCCTGTACCAATTCCCGGAAAACCAATCCTCATTCGCGTGCCAGTACCGGTACCATCCCCGCCAATCTACTTGCCGGGACCACCCAGACCTTACCCTGTACCAAAACCCGTGCCCGTCCCATACCCAGTTAACCGACCCTACCCAGTTCCTTCCCCACCCAGAATCATCACTGTACCTGTACCCATTCCTCGTCCTTATCCAGTACCAGGACCAGAAAGGGACGTTCCTATACCAGTGCCTGTACCTTCTCCACCTGTGCGTATTCCGGTCCCAGTTCCAGGACCTCCTAGGCCCGTACCTATCCCAGTACCATCTCCTCCAGTACATATACCAGTCCCTGTGGAGGTTGAAAGACTCATTCCAGTGCCAGGCAAAGACCGATTAGTTCCTGTTCCCTTACCTATAACTCGTAAGTTCTTTATGATTTTTAATATTTCAAAAGTATATTGTTTGAGATAGTAGATAATTTGTATTTTTTTTCAGATAACAAATACTACCCAGTTCCCATTGTCGTCTATGTTGGTATGTTTCAAAGGCATTTACAGTCATTTACAGTCAAAATCTGTAATAACGACATCGAAGGGACTACTCATATTTGGTTATAAAAACCGATAGTCGTAATAGCCGATGACGTTGTCATTAACTTATTACCTTATTTAACTTTTTCTTGATTGACTTGATTTTGGTCAATTTAACTGGTATGTGGTTCTAAACGATGTCGCCATAAAACGGTTTTGACTGTATTAAGTTTGCTCAATTATAAATTAGGATAAAATATAATAATTCGACCAAAAAAATTCTTAATGAGATACTTGATTTTTAAAGCTCCCCTGTGCCGAGGACACGCTCCATTTGTACCATTCCGAGTTCCTGGAAATGTCTGCCAAATTCATACTTGCAAGATTAAATACAACTATGTATACCTAGATACTCAGAAAGATCCGGACTGTGGTAAGTATTCACACAATTACCATCCACTTCAGATACATTTTCATTATATCTTCTCTCAAAAAGCTGCTACGATGAATTTTTTTTTAAATAGTTGTCATTTGTCAAAATATAGGCTATTTATAAAAATGAAAATTATTTGTCCTTTTACTGTATTGCTGACTCACTTAATATCTATTTCAGATATTACCCCATATCAACCATTCGGACGTAAGTTTTATACTTTTGTGTAGTTTTAATTATTTTAATGACAACTTATTAATATTCATTGTTCTTTAGCGATATACGGAGGTTCTTCCGCATCAGCCATCGCTAATGCTAAAGCTAACTCTTGGGGTGGCTCGAGCGCTCAAGCAGATGCAGAAGCTAACGCCAATGCTTTATCCGGAGATTTTGGTCCCTTAGGTGGACTCGGTGGTTTTGCGAACGCTGATGCCAGTGCCGAAGCCAATGCAAATGCTTATGGACTAGCACCCTTTGGTGGTTTAAACGGATTAGACGGTCTCGGTTTCTCGAGTGCACAAGCAAATGCGCAAGCTAAAGCTAACGCAGGTGGTTTGTTAGGTAATTTAGGAGGGCTCGGAGGTTTAGGAGGCTTAGGAGGGTTAGGAGGTTTAGGAGGACTAGATTTTGATTCGATACGTGGTGGTTGGTCAAACGCTCAAGCTAATGCCCAAGCTAGCGCCCAAGCTAATGCTCTAAGTGGAGGTTGGGGAGGACTAGGAGGTGGATATTCTAGTGCCGAAGCCAACGCTGAAGCCAATGCTAATGCTAATGCATTTGCTGGAGGATTAAGTGGGCTAGGAGGTTTAGGTGGGCTGGGAGGTTTAGGTGGGCTGGGAGGTTTAGGTGGGCTGGGAGGTTTAGGTGGACTAGGAGGTTTGGGTAGTAGTTATGCCAATGCTCAAGCTAACGCCGACGCTAATGCTAATGCATTCAGCGGAGGTTTGGGAGGACTAGGAGGTGGATATTCTAGTGCCCAAGCTAACGCAGAAGCTAACGCTAATGCTAATGCATTTGGTGGAGGATTCAGTGGGCTTGGAGGGTTAGGCGGACTAGGAGGTTTGGGTAGTAGTTTTGCCAATGCTCAAGCTAACGCTCAAGCTAATGCCGAAGCCAATGCATTCAGTGGAGGCTTTGGAGGACTTAGCGGAAGTTGGGCAAATGCCGAAGCTAATGCGAATGCTAACGCTAACGCTAACGCAGGCGGTTTGTTAGGTAGTTTAGGAGGTTTAGGAGGGTTAGGAGGCTGGGGTGGTGCCAATGCTTATGCCAATGCTGAAGCCTTAGCAAACGCTAACGCTGGTGGATTCGGCGGTGGCTGGTCTGATGCCTCCGCAGCAGCTTTGGCGCATGCCAATGCCAAAACATGGGGAAAAACTGCACCAACAGAAGAATGAGGAGTTTTCAAAAAATAAGGTAAAATATTAATATTATGAATACATTAATAATCTCGTAATATTAAGTTGTTCTTTTTGATATTATACCGTAAGTGTGTTAAGAAAATAATTTGTGACAAAGCACACAATTTGTGTTATATTGTAATATTTTTTTTTAATAATATTCATCAAACATTCATTTTTTACAAGTTTAATAGTGAATGAAAATAATATTATACATTTATACTTTAATTTTGTTGTTTTAGATACAAAAGCTAGTGATCTCCACATAATGACCCTGCACGAACATGGATAATGATATAGTTTTAGTTTATTGAGCATAATATAAAAGGACAAATTGTACGCTCCATACTCAAAAATAATAAAGTGGGATGAAATTTAATTTGTGTTTAATTCTTCCGTAAAACCTTTTAATTAAATTGAATACTGTTTTTGCGCCATAAACTGAAATACTTTATGAATGTCGATTTGATAAGTAATAGCCGACTAGAACAAATTATTTTGATGGAACAAATTAGCAACACATCCATTCCTAATGTACACTTCAATTTCATATGTATTACCTATAAATCAATATGACTGACGATTTTCACGGAGAGTTATGATGTATTTATAATGAGTTACCTGATTGTAATAAGCGCAGTCGAACCAACTATTTGAAATATAAGCAACGGCATTGAGGGGCGGCGAGGAACAGTTTTGGTTTAAGAATGCGGGGAGGCGTTATTGGAAGTATAAGCTTCCTTGCCTTCCTGTTGTTCCATTACACGAATGGTGAAAATATTTTATTAAACTCGCAAGCTCATGGTGAGTGAAATCATGTGTTCAAAATCATAATTAAAAATATTTGTATACTATATTTTTTTAATTGTTATTCGTATGTAGATTTTAAAGAAGATTTAAGTGAAGCCAAGGCATCAAATGAAGGTGTTACATTGAAAAGTACAGAAAGTGATTTTCCAAATAATATTTCTGGTAGTAATGATAACGACAAAAGTACAAAATCACAAGATGTTTTAAAGCCCGAGAGTCGAATTTTACCTGAAACTGACCAACCATTGATTTCTTCTAAACAAGTGACTGAAAACAAAGAAGAGGAAAGTTTAAACAATAAAGAACTAAAATCTGCAGAAGATGAAGAAAATTATATAAACCCAGAGGAAAAATCTAGTTACAGTTCAGCGATTGCAACCACAAGCAATTCATTTAGCAACAGCTTCGCTAAAGCAACTGCTATATCATCAGGCGGATACGGTTCCTTTTCACCATATGGAACTCATTTGCCGAACTCAGCTTCTAGCTTGGCTCAAGCACATAGTAATAGTAATGCTCAAGCTGCAGCGTCATCCCAAAGCAACTCCTACTATAGATCAACACTTGGTTTTGCTCCGCCAAGTCCGTCCTTGGGACTAGGATCTTTATCCTTGGCGGATGCTAATGCGCAGTCTACGGGTTATGGAAGATGGAATCCGTTTGTGTCCAGGTATATTAGGTGCCAAAATAGATCATTCCTTAACTTTACATTCATAACGTAGTTCTTTTGTGCTGTTATAGTCCAGACGTAACTTATCCATCAGGAATAGCACAAGAGCAATCAGATTACGGGAACTCCTACGGATACGGATTAGAGTAAGTTTTATGCTAACATTAATTTGTAATCGTTATTATTGACATTTAATAATATACTACGTATAATGTTTAGATTTTATAAACCAGATTTTAGTTATGATCCGGCGGATTCAAGTGGATGGGTTCCGTATGGTCCAGAGTGAGTAAATTCTAATTTTGGTATGCTAAGGGATTACTTTATACATTGCTCTTAGAAATTACTGTTACCAATAAAAATTAATCACTATAACTTTTGCATATTACTAGGAGTTATCCCGACCAAAGCTACACGGCAGAAGGGCAGGGATCCATGTCGGTAGCGTTTTATGAACCAGGTAGGCAGTGGTTATCATATTTAAACAATTAACGATACATAATAAAATATAAAAATTAAATATTATTTATTTATTTATAAAAACAGGACGAGCAAGGCAAATTTTACATCAGGAATACATAATTCCTCAATCAACTTCCGGTAAGTATTTTTTATATCATTTTTTATTATTTACACTTAAATATTGCAACGATCTTATTATTGTTTTATAATAACTGTTCAAGTATATTTTACTTCTAGGATATGATGAAATTGTATGCAGGCGAGCTGGTGATTTATACAGTATACTAACACTGGACAATAGATGCCTGATATGTACGTGTAGTGCAATCCTAGGGCAATTGAGGCCTGTATGTACCAGCTGTGACTCCTGTTTCGCACTACCATTACCGGAACCGGAACCGGAACCGTTACCGGTGCCAATACCGGTGCCGCCGCCTGAGCCACAATGTTAGTAAATTCATAATATTTTCAGATGTTTTGCTTGCATTTTTAAAACTTACAAGAAATATTTTTGTACAAAATCTATGACTTGTAATATTCCTAACAACAATGGAATATCAAATATTAAACATCTTCTACAAAATATTATGTTTGTATGATATTCTATTGACGTACGTAAAAGTAATACAATATTCTCTTTCGATGTCAATATGATAAAATTCAACTACACATCTGTTCTTTATTTCAGTGTCATGCTCACCCCTACCAGAGGACACGCCTTTCCAGAATCCATTGAATCCGTGCCAAATATGTATTTGTGCTCATGTATACAATGCGATCGGACAGCCCGACATACAGATAGACTGTCAGGAGAATCCAGAATGCCGTAAGACTGTTTTGATTTCATTTAGAGAGGTCATTCACAGGAAACACCACTTAAACTAAACTTAAATGCACACAATGAACAACAAATCATTACAAAAGATACTTTGTTTTGATTAATTACTATAAAACACAGAGATGTTAAGTGTTTTTAATATTATTTTTAATCCTAAAACTCCTAGCAAAATTTTATGTTTCTCTCTGGCGGTAGGTTTGACTTGTGTTCCTTAGACAACCTAATTCTTGAAACTCCTATTCATAAAACTGAATTCTATCACTCCTCCTTTACTGTGCAAAGTATCCGGAACGGAATTCCCTACCAATTGATATTAGACGAGCTCAGTCTTTAAATTTATTCAAAAAGCTTCTTTTGGATCATTTCCTTTCTGCCTCTTAATTGGCTCTGCTTATATATATTAAATATTCCCAGTTAACCTTTTGATTGACTTTTAAATTTTTGTTTATACATATTTTTATTTATTGTTTTTTTTTTACTTTAGAATTTACTTTATTTTATATTTGTCATAGTAACGTGTTATTTTGAGTTTTTTTTGTTTTGTTAATTATTTTGCATTTATTGTACTCTACCCCAGAGGGTAAGGTGTTGGTGCTTCTTTTTCTTCGTTTCACATTAGGGTTGCCTGGAAGAAATCGCTTGTAAGCGATAAGGCCGCACGTTGCTTTATAACTTTTGTAACCTGTTTTTTTTTATTTTTGTTATGTGTATGTTTTTGTATAAGGTAATAGAGTATAAATAAATAAATAACATGGGTAAATGATAAATCATTAATGTTCTCATGTATAATATTTACACAGACACGAAAATTGATGAATTTCATCAGCTCAGATAAAACCTCTCTGTTACAGGATTGCCTGCTGATATCATTCCGATACGTAAGTGATTACGCAGATTTATTCAAATATGCCGGAATAAAATCAATGTTACTTCTTATTCATCAATTCTTTTACAGCACCCATGCCTGAACCGCCGGTACCGGTTCCTAGTGAGTTTTTATTATTTAGTAACTTATTATTAGTCAAGTTTCTGTTAATTTTCAATTCATATTTATAAAGTCTATGATATTTCTCAGAAAAACTCTAAATTGTATTTTCGATTATAACGAAACTTCTTTACAGTAAAAATATCATCCGTACTTTTTTCCCACTTCACTACGATTGATTTCGTACGCGGAAAGATATTATGAAACCTTGAACTTTTCTTTTAGATAGGAAGAAAGTTTTTATTAAAAACGTAAAAAATAAACGCAGTGTTACTAAAAACGCATATCTAAGTAGCTATTCTCAATAGGGAAATTGCTGCAACATATTTAAATTTTAGATCAAAGACTTATAAGAATTTTAATAAAATTTTCAGTGCCCCTTTGCGAGAAGTTCCCATCCGAAATACTTTTCCCACATCCAACAGAAAGTTGCAAAATTTGCAAGTGTGTCGTCGAGATATTGTCATTTGGTATACCGGAGCAACGAATTCTATGTATCCCAATCCCTGAATGCGGTGAGAATGTGATATTTAATTCATCCTGAGAAATGAGTATATAATATTAAACTACTCTTTCATTTTCGTAATATCATAATTTAAATATTTTTTTTTTATTTATTTTAGAACAATCCTGGCTAGAACCAGAACCTTGGCCAATACAAGAGCTCTGGCCTCCAGGTCCTGAACCGTACCCCATTATTGAGCCAGTACCTGAGCCAGAACCATGGCCAATTCCAGATATACAGCCGCCTGCACCTGAACCTTGGCCTATCATTGAACCTTTACCACCAGCGCCAGAACCATGGCCAGTTCCAGAACCCTTACCTTCTCCCCCGGAACCATGGCCTATAGTTGAACCAGAACCATGGCCAATTCCAGATATACTGCCGCCTGCTCCTGAACCCTGGCCTATTATTGAGGAACCATGGCCAACTCCAGATATACAGCCACCTGAATCCTGGGAAATCATCGAACCTTTACCACCAATGCCAGAACAAGTTCCAGAACCTTGGTATCCAGCTGAACCAGTTGAACCATGGCCCGTTATTGAGCCTTTACCAGAACCATGGCCTGCTCCCGAATACCCGCCTTGGCCAATACCACAACCCTCAGAACCTGAACCCTGGCCGATTCCAGAACAATATCCGCCAGCTCCAGAACCCTGGCCGATTCCAGAACAATATCCGCCAGCTCCAGAACCCTGGCCGATTCCAGAACAATATCCGCCAGCTCCAGAACCTTGGCCAATTCCAGAACAATATCCGCCAGCTCCAGAACCTTGGCCGATTCCAGAACAATATCCACCAGCTCCGGAACCTTGGCCGATACCAGAACAATATCCGCCAGCTCCAGAACCTTGGCCAATTCCAGAAATACCAATGCCAGAACCTATGCCACTTCCAGAACCACAACCATGTAAGCTCTAATCAACTTTAAAATGTGTTTTACTTATATTTTTCACAATGCCCCATGCATTGTGAAAAATATATCAAAATATTTTAATTTTTAGTACCTTGGCCACCTGTGTTACCTGATGCTCCACTTAGTCCTCTACCTGGACCACCACCTCGTAAGTTTTTTATTCTAATTACAAGTTTGCCATCTATCACTACAAATCACCGAGCCAAAACTATATTTCAGTTGATAAATTTATCCCTTTTACGTATTTCAGATCAATCATGTCAACCTTATCCACCGAACATGCCATTCCAACATCCATGGGATGAATGCAGAGTTTGTGTGTGCAATGAGTTCCATGCGATCGGTATCACCAACATTGAAGTTAACTGTTACACGAAACCATCGTGCTGTAAGTACTATTACGATAACATACCACTGAGTACGTTTATTCATAATTAGAAGTCCACACATACATAAAATAATGTCATTAAAATCCGTTCTCTTTCCAGGCGTTGAACTACCATTCCCAGGTTTGTGTGAAATTTGAATATTTTTAACAAAATTTTACAGAATTTAGTATAACTTAATTTGACTTGAGTATTCTTACAGCTAAATTGGTCAGAATACTGAACACTGCATACAAAAATAATTTCATAAACATATATAATGAACACAGAACACTACTGTAATGTACTGGTTTAATTTTTTTTATTTGCTTAGAAAATATTAGACTATCATCTATCATAAATCTGACTGTCTTACGTTAATTTATTTTAGGCTATTTATAAGTAATTGTTTATTTTGTGACATGTTTTGTTGCAGAACCATATCCCGAACCATTACCCCTCCCCCCACCAATTCAACAAACAAGTATGTAATTAATTTAGATTACTTCATTTCCATACTGTATGTCTAAATTGTATTCTTTTTTCAGTTCCTCCACCTATTCAGTATATAGGTGAGGTTGAGAATGAAATTGATAACTTTATACCAAATGTGTACAAATTTTCAAGTAGTTTTTTTTTCAGAGCCACAGTTTCCGGCTTTACAACTAACTTCAGGTATCCAATAATTATTTATACGAATTATGCCTTCCAGTTCATATTATATTTTTGCTATACAACCCATTTAATATTTAAGTAATAGCTTTAAAATTCCTGTTGCTTATGACTATATCTATCTTTTGTGATTTAACAATATCACAAATCCCAATATAAAATTGCAAAATACTTAAAGCATCTGTGATTATTTATCATTCAGATCAGATCTGTCAATATCAAGATATCGGATCCGAATTCATAAGCCCCGAAGACGTCTGTAAAGTGTGCTCCTGTCAACTATTCGGAAAGTATGTTGCTCCAGTCTGTAGACGCTCTAGGAGGCCTGAATGTAAGTAAAACTGTATGAAAACATATTAACGTATGTATATAATAAACACCTCGTATTTATAAAAGTCTTACATAAGAGAAGTAGTAAATTCTAGTCGTTTCGATACTTGAATTGCTATTAGACGAATGTGCTACGCGTATCACATAAATTAAATAATTTCCATTGTAATTTGAACGGCAGCGAGACGTATCTATGAAACAAAGCGACTCCGTATTTTCTGCGAGTTTTCTAATTTCGTGTCTCGCTTGCTAAATTGCTTTTCTTGTCACCATTCGTCTTTTACTCTATCGCTAACCATTTGTTTTAACAAATTTAGATTTTGAGAAACTAATGTTCGACTAACGACTACCATGATTTATAATGATAACGTTCATAATTTGTCATAATATATTATTTGTATTCAAAAATATTTATACCAAAACTGACGAATGATGTGAAAACAACAAAAGGTATAAAATAAAAATTTACGACGCATCAGGCGACACGCCCGTCGAAATTGACAAACGGTCGCAAAAAGCCGGCGTAACGGACCCGCCACAGGTGCTGTTAAAGGCGAAAACATGGCGGCGAATATTTGGCAGGGACCCGTCAATAACCGGCTACAGACGCCTTTAGGTAATCATCTGACAAAAGGAGATAAATTACTCGGCCCTTACATTCGAAGTTAATCGAAAGAATTTTACGATGATTGTGCTTTACTATCATAACTTTTGCTGGCTAGATTATACAGACCCTTAATTCGACCCAATCGTCCAGGGAAATCAAAAACCGATAACCGTAACAAATAAAATGCTAACAATCATTGACCGCGCTAAGTATATTGCGAATTCGACAACAGTCCTAAACCTCAACTCAATCACGATTTCATCTATATACTTTTGTTTTCAGGTGCGGTATCAACGGGTAAGCTTTCGTTAATTCACAAATTCGATATTTTATTGATACATGTAGCTGATGCTCTTATTTATTGTAGATCTGCCGTCGTTTAACAACGTGGTGTTTATTGGTGAGTAGGAATTTTATAGCAAATTTTTATTGTTATCGAATTACAACATTGTAGTACACCTGGTGTCAACTCCATGGTCGTGAATATAAAAGGAAAAGGCCCTTTTATTGTTTAAGTTTATCGAAAGTACTTTAATAATACTTATATCTTTAGTAGTGTAATACGGTGTTAAAGAATCAATATTTACTAAAACATTTCAATGAGGCTTCAATCTAGGTATATAGTGACATTGAACAAATAAAGTGAAAAGTAACATTATTTTTCAGAGCCAATGTGTCGTTATCGACTCCCGAATCAGCCATACGTTGTGGATTGCAACGTGTGTTCCTGTCACCCTGTTTTTAATTACGTCATCGCTCGATGCACCCCACAACCTAACTGCGGTATTTTTTCATTTTTAATCAACTACCGACCTACTTTCCCAAGCTATCCTAAATTATTTCAGTCGTGAGGATTTGCATTACTTATTGAAGCGAAGTCAATTTAAAAGACCAAAGTCTATAATTTTAATTGAACTTTTAAAAAGAGAGATATGAAAGCGGAATAAATAAAATTCAGTCACATGGGTTCATTTTGAATTCAATATAGTGAGCGAAGTCGTGAATAACATTGAATATAGTATGAACAGTAATATCGCAATAAATTATTGTATTCCGTTGTGCCCGGAGTTTAAGATAACTTCGGACGTTCTGATTTTTTTGCGAGCGCCTCGAGAATCCTATAATTTACAAAATTTCGGTAGAGAGTTTACAATATTTTATATTACATAAAAATTTAACATGCAGGCTGACTGAACACGATTTTTGCTTATATATTATAACACAAGATATAAAAATTAATTTTCAGATGTTTTATCACCATTAGCACCGGGTGGATCATACAGCAATGCATTGAATTCATACGGATTAGGTGATTCCTCTTTGGCTCAAGCATCATCTAATTCTCTGTATACCCAGTCAGCAGAAGCTATCGCTCATGCTCAGTCAAACGTGAACACAAATATGGGAGGCAGCTCTGCCTACGCTGAAAGCTTGTCCAATTCAGGCAACAAATATCCCTACGGCATAAATTTACCCGGATCATATGACATTTCAGCATCTGCCCAAGCTAATGCCGTAGCTAACATGCCAAATGGCAATGCGTATCCATACTATGATGAAAATTACTATGGTACAGCTCATAGTCAAGCCGCCGAACAAGCGGCGTACTCTCAAGCAATGGCCAGTGCAACGCAGAATTCCTTCAATCAGTTTGGCAGTCAAACTTATGGCTCAGCAGCTAATAGTCAATATGGTCTGTATGGAGGGTATCCCTACTATAACGGAATGCCTGACGTCAATCAAATGCAACCGGGATCTCTGGCGTCATCTGAACTTTATCAAGGTCTATACCAAAAGCCTGTGACCCAAACGACAGGAATGTATCAAGCGGGTATGTCTGGATGGGACAATTCAGTTAGCGAACAAGGCATAAGTAAGTTATATAGATCTAAATATTTAATACCCATTTTACTGTTATATAAGCCATTTATTCAATTTGAAGAAATATTGAACGAAACCTCCTTTTAACAATCGAATTAATGTCAACCATTATTAGTATGCACAGAAATTAATCGGTATAATAACCGCATGTTACGAATTCAGCTGTAATTTTTGGATTATAATCGGCTTATAATTAGTAAACGTTCCACTTCGCTATATTAAATAATTCAAGCATTAAAATATGTATCCCATTTAATCTTTGCGTATTTGTCGTGTGAAAGTGACTTATACGCGAGTAAACGCCGAAATTCCATTAGCTGAATTTGACACGTCCCTGTGTAAATTACGAAATGAAACAAAATATTTGCGACGTTGTATTAATTTCAATAATTTATCCCCTTCGAAGACAAATTGTGAAAGATAACTGATTTTGTTTTTATCTGGGATAGAAATATTTATTAACAAGGAAATATTATATAGGTAAACAATTATAGACTCAACTTGAATCTATAGAAAGTTAACAAAGACATAAATGGTTAGGTATTTGACTAAAAAATACAAATAATTATTGTGTTTTTATAAATATAATTATGATAGAGATAATGACAAAATTTTGACAAATTCAAAAAGGCATTTAAGATGTCAGAGTGAAAATAGTAAACTTAAATTGGGACGGCTAATGGAGACGTGTATCTCTCTCGTATATTCATATTAAGCTTCTCATGTAAATTAAATCTTGCTTTTTGTATCATAATAAATGAATTCTTAAAGTATTTTTATTGTTTAGGCTTGCAGAGTTTGCAGCAAATATCAGCGATTTCCGGTCGGCCGTTAATACGTTCCGGTAGGTCCTAAGAGTTATTTCTTGTTATTCATAACTTTGTAAGTATTATTGATCCTTTGCCCCGTATTAAGAGGACTCTGCCTAAGGGATTACAACTTTCGGGATATTTAAAATATATTAGAATCAGACGATGTCGTCAAATTTCATTTAATCTAACTTTGAATCCCCGCTTTTTTGGCTACAACTTTTAATAGCGAGATTTAACTCAGAAATACCATTAATAATGTTTGTGGACGTATTAATATATAGTAGTAGTTGTATGTATAATACAAACTTCCTGTTTCGCAACGTTTCGTGTGCAAGTACGGAACGGTTAGGGCAGTGGTCGATTTCAATAAAATTTATTTTCGAACAAGATTTCGAAAAAAATCTGAAAATTTTCTTAAAATATTAGAGAAAATATTGAAGTAAGAAAGAAATTGGTAACGCGTATTTAAAAACAATACCTTAATATAAAATGTACCGTTATTTTTTAATCAATGTTTACGGCTTCAGAATAAAGTTGATTAAATTTTCAATACAAGGGTCAACGAGTTTATTGTATGACGCTTTCAATCTAAAATAATTTCATGGTCTACGATTATTCGATATCACAACACTGAGAATTATATTTACTAAAAACCTGATAGTAATTAGTTCATAGTTAAGTTAATAGTTAGATATTCTAGTTCATAATGTGTTAGTTTTTAGGTCAATGTCCTTTCGGGCCAGTAAGTGAAATGGGTTAATATATATTTCTTCCTGATTTAGGCCCAGGCTTGTGTAACTACGCGGGAGACAAGTATCACCACAACTGCCAGGCATGCTTCTGTTTCCAGGATAGACATGGAAACCTGTTTACACTCTGCTTAGGCAATCCTTGCTCCAAGTAAGAGTTCGGTCAGTGTAATTCATAATCTTAATATATATAAATCTCCTGTCACGATGTTTGTCCGCGATGGACTCCTCAACTACTTAACCGATTTTAAATTAAATTGGCACACCGTGAGGAGTCAGGTCCAACTTAAGAGATAGGATAGCTTAGCTCTTTAATTATAGTCGCAATTTTATTTTATTGCAAATTATTTGTTTATTATTTGATACAATTCTAACAGATGGCGCTGTGTTAAAAGCACCAACGTTTCACATAAGTTCTCCCACCGTTTCCCTTGAATAGTTAACTACTATGTAATATAACAAAAACCTTAGCCACAGCAACGCCTGGCCGAGTTTGCTAGTATATTATATATGTGTAATAATATAGCTAATATAGTTTGCCATACACCAATAAATGCTAAGGCTAATATATCGGTATTAAGTTTTAAATTGGAAAACAATTGTATTTATATTATTTAAACAATTTTTATCCGAATGTGTGCATATAAAGAAAGGAATATAGTTTTGGCGTTACGTTTTTCAATATGTATGTGCATTTACTTTCTGTATACACTTTTGGCAATGTACAAGATATTTTTTTTAATATTGTTCTAATCACATACATATGGTTTAATTGCTTTGTTCTGTTCCATGTTGGTTTAATAACTATATGTCTTATGTATTTTACTCACTTCTTGCGCTTACCTCATCAATTTTTTTTCTCACTCTGGTTGCCTGGAAGAGATCGCTCGAAAGCGATACGGCCGCCAGTTACCCATCTTTTAATTTTATGTCAATTGTATTATATTTATGTACATGCAAGTGTTAGTAATTAAATAAAGTAATCTTAATATTTTTTTCAGATGATTCATTGACCTTAACGGACTACGATAGTATGATTTAGGTTAAATAATTTTAAGAAGGCATGTAGAGACAAAAGCTCATTCCTATTTTAATAAATACCTACTAAGCGTAAATATTTTATTTGCATACTCTTCTCCACTTCTCAAGTTTAAATATATTTCGTGAAAAATTTTCACTTCATGATAATTTTTTTAACTCAGTAATCAGGCATCTGTGTGTGACATGTTTTCGAGCTAATGTTTTGAGATTTAACGCTGTAATTAATTAACAATGTGCAGATAAAAAATGCTGGGTTGAATGCCTAATTAAGCTTTTCATATATTAAAAACTAGCTGACTCGGCGAACTTCATACCGACAAAGGTACTGCTTAACAGTCAATGGATTTATGTGTTACCGATTAGTTGCACTTAAGGTAGGAAGTAGCAGTCTTACTATTTTATGAGTTATGGCTCGTATCTAGGCACACATATTATGTCCTGCATAAATGATAGTTTTAATTGTTCGCAGTTTATGTTTGAAAGTGATACAATGAATTCAAAATAAATATTAAGTACACTACGACCTTTGCACTACTCAACTTTACAATGTGATATATTTGATACACGAACTTGACATATTACGCTAGTTTATACTAACTTTTTCACAATCATTATTCTACACTTACTTACTTACTTGTCGTTTAGAAAAGTCAAGTACGCAACGACACGCAATACTCGTCGAGCGAGTTTGCTTATGTTGCCGAAGCCGCGTACAAATTATTTGAAGAAATCTATTAGGTATGAGGGTGTGCAATTATTTAATCAATTACCATCTCAAATTCGCAATATTGGAGTGTTTGACAAATTCAAAAAGGCATTAAAGATACATGTTAGAATGAACATAGCTGACTAAAATTGTTACGGCTAATGGCGACGTGTATCTCGCTCGTATATAATATATACATATTAATATTAAGTTTCTCATGTAAATAAAATATTTCTGTTTTTTGTAATGAGAAATAAAGTTCTTTAAACATTACACTTGTAATAAAATACGCAATATTCCGAATATTGTGAATATATCTTATCGAATGAAACTTTACAATCAGGATGAACATTAAATGGTTGACAGTTACGAAACCTATGTAAATTTTGTAAAAAACACCTTTGTTTTATATAATGTAGTGATAGTAAACGAAAATATTTCCTATTTACAAACTTTATTTATTTTACGCAATCAATATTGCAATACTCGCATGAGTTTTATATTAAATTCCGCGTTGCTATTAAAATAATGTTTACTTTTTTTGTGTTCGCCGAGCAATGCGCAAGCTTATGGAGTATAATTTTTATAATAGATGGTAAAGTATACTTTAATATAAACCATTATATTTTCATAGAACATATACTTTACTTTAAGTAAGATTCTTAATAAAGCCCGAGAAGTAATAAACAACTTACATAATTTTCCTTCTAAGCGGAGAAGCAAAAATAATATTACAACTACAACAACGCGAATACAACATTAATATTCTATTGTTTATTTTAATTTACACTTAACTTAATAATGACTCGATTTCCTTCAAATCAAACAGAAAATACGTTTGAATAACAAAGCTTTCGAGATTTTAAAATTAACACCTTCTGTGCCTGAACAATTAAAGTTCACACACTATTTAAAAATCGAACACTGTTCATCTTTAAGTTGTCTTCTTTACAAGTTATGAAACCACATGAATCTCGTCTAATAAAAATATGGTGCAATTAAAAGTGATTTCCCCAGGGGCGAGCGCCATTAGTCTATTACCAGAGATACAATGCACGCAGAAATTTTCTAGTCCAGTTATTGAACAAACCTCATATTCTGTTGGGAAATATTGTGATACTGTCAAACTGTTCGATAACTATATCTGTTTGTTTCTAAATATGTCAGCTAACCGTAGGTCGTATGTAATGAATAATGAACGAGAACGACAGAGTTTGTTTGGACGCAGCAACGATTTTTTTAATAGCATTTGTAAAACTAGCGCCCTATTAACGGGTGATAGATGAAGTCAGGTTTTATTAGATGATTAACTTCACTATGTAAAGTAACTGTGACTAAAGATGAAACAGTTAAATATTGTGTATTAAATATTCATATAAATAATGTATAGCAATATCTGAGCGTCTTAACAAAGTTCTCGCTTCATCTTAAATTACACTTGACACTGATTGGATGGAAAATAAAACCACGCTTTTACATCACTGTCATGATGTTACGCATATCCTAAAATGCTGTCCATGCAGTATGCCCCACTAAAGCAGTTTTGTTTTTTTTCTAACCAATAACATATTTTTTGTTATGTAATAAGAGGCAAACGGGCAGGAGGCTCACCTGATTTTAAGTGATACCTCCGCTCATGGACACTTACAGTGCCAGAAGGCTCGCAAGTACGTTGCCGGCCTTTCAAGAATTGGTGCGCTCTTTTCTTGATGGACTTTAGGTTGACTTGGTTCGGAAATACTTCATTGGGCAGCTGGTTCCACAAGAGGTGGTGCGAGGCAAAAACTGCCCTAGAAAACGCTCAGTTGTAGAACGACGAATTATTACTAACACTAACTATAGCTACTAACGTACCAGTTTGTATTAGTATACAATCTAAAATAGTTATCTTTAATCACAAATATGTATGGTATAAAGGTTCTTTAACTGAATCCCTAACACAAGATGCGCCGTTGAACCAAAATGAATGTTAAGGATTACTTTCAGTTACAATTTGCCAACTAACCCTTACCCCTTTTGGGCTTGAACATCATGATATAATAGAACTGGCAGAATTTGGTGACGCTCAACACAGGGGTGGTAGGTGGTACGCGTATGAAGGAAATACATCCGGTGAGAGCGGAAGCGATCTTAAGACTAGCAATTCCGCTCATAGAAGCAGGTATATTATTAGCAGCTACTATTACTAGTTCATATGTCTATTGGCTAGGATTTTGGACTAAGTATCATCGGAGTCATCTCTTCGTTTAAATCCTAGATCTAACGATGAAGAAAAAAAAGACAGAAAGTACTGCGAAGTTAGGATATATTTCTATAGTAGCAAGTAGCAGTGCTATTATCGGATGAGTTATGAAAAGCACTTCTGTATGTTCACACATACTATGTTCTGCATAAATGATAGTTTTAATAGTTCGTAGTAATATCTTCGTCGTTTAAAATTTAAATTTAAAATTACGTCTTATTAACCCAAGTTTAATTGAAAAATACATTAGCTTGATTACAAACAGCATTCTGATGTAAGCTGAACATTTCTGAATCATACAACCATAAAATAATGTAAATTTGTTGTTACTAGTTTATAATGTAAGAACGAAACAAAAAAATCATAAGAGTATTATTTTATACAACAAGGCGCAATTTCAAAATCTAATGTTACGTGGAACGCCGCCCATGAACAGTCACACATCCAGAAAGATCGCAAGTGCGTTGTAGGCCTGTTAGGAAACAGTCCCGTTTATACAGTAAACACTCTTACTAGTTAATACATAATATGCAGAATACCACATGGATAACATCAAACAAAAGAAATCCAATGACAATCTCGGAAATAAAATATGTTAAAGTAATAAGCATCTTTCAAACTTCTATCCTATTTATATTTATACTTCCAAACAATGTCATATACTTAACAGTCTTGCCACAATCTGCCATTTAGTTTTTGAACTTCGCTAACAATCTTAGAGTTAATATTTTCTCCAGAAAATTCTTTAAAGTTTCTGATATTTTATCATTTAAGCTCCGTATCGTCTGGCTCCGAGAGCGTCTCTTCAAGTTTGTCTTCGGAGGCGTCGTCTATTGAAACCAAAGAGGCCAGACGAGCGTAAGTTTATAATGTTCATCGCAAATAGTACGTTTCTTAATTATCTACTCGTTTATTATTGTAAAGCTACTCTAGCTATAATTAATTTCACAAATACATTTCTGTTTCTGGTATGTTAAATAATTGGTCTGAAATAAATGATTTTATTTATTTATTTAAATTGATTATGGTTTGCATCACATAAACAGCCATCGTATAATGATAAGAATTAATTAAGCGTATTTTTTTTTTCAAAAAAATATATGCTGATAATAAAGTTAATAAAATGACTGTATTAAATAATTTATTTTAATATTTATACCAGGCGTAAAAATATAAAGTTAATAAATATAAAATAAATTGTTCATCTTTAAATTTTCAGAACAAAAACATGGCGTCAATGCACGCCATGTCCTCACGATATGTTAAAGAAATATATTAATTTTGGTATTAAATGGATCTGTGCAGCGTATCAACGGGCGCGTCGATCCTTCAAGAGCGAGTGTATGATGCGTTATAGAAACTGTCAGGATGGAACAAGTAATGAAAATTAAAGTTACTTGCTTTGAAAAAATATAAATTTTTTTTTTTAAAGGTTTTATTGCAAAAAAAGTAAAATATACTTTTTAAAAATAATGTACCATATTTTCATAAATCTTTTTTTTAGTGTTTGTGAAGATATCTGACAAGCGATGCAAAAACAGCTCGTATCATGGCCGCCATTGGTTTTACGTTTATAGGGTTTAATGTGATAATAAAATGAATTTCATATTGTATTTTGAATTGCGTCATTCCCTTCCAGTATTCAGTGACAATCGCCATTTAGTTTTAGGAATACAGAATCTTGCCTAGCGACATCTATAAAACAGAAACAGAACTTGACCCATAAATATAAACAAAAACGCAAAAAAAATTATACCGTCTTTTGAATCATCCTACATACGAGAATAGAGGTAATTTATAGTCTTAAAGATCGGTAAATGAATTTTCATGAAACTCGATATAAACTCTAAACAAAGCAATTTCAATTATATTACGAAATGCCGCCATTATCCCCACATGTTGCCTAATAATATAAATTATTCGCCTGGCGCTTGATCGTTAATCACATCGCCAATTTGTTGACCCCGTGTTTTATACATTGCTATTAACATAATTAGATGAAATTTATCAGAGACGCAATAAACATTAGACCCTAATAAAGGACCTATTTACCGAATTTGAGCAGTAAGTAGGCTGGATATGGCTATTAAGCCCGTGGTCGTGTCTACCAACTACGACTGTGTATCGATATAATAAGCTATCGATATAATATGAAGATCTCGTAGACTAAATTTACATTTAAAAAAACGATTATCAACATAGAAACAAAAAATCTTTGATATATTTACCTATACAAACTTATATATTTTTATATTGACTACTTTAGTGTAGTTTAAAGATTGGATGGTTTGGTATTTTATTTTTATATGTAGGTAGGTATGTTCAGAGTTGTCTGAAAGAAACTGCTTTTATCAGTAAGATCGTTTACATCCTTGTCTTCATTTATTTAATCTTAATTTTCTACTGTTTTGTGATATTATGATGAAAATAAACGTGTTTTAAACATTATTTGTTAAAAAATACTAGCCCACATAACATAACATCAACAAAGTCTATATACAATAAATACAAAAACGAATATTTGCTTTAAATCTTTGTAAAAAGCAATTCTCAAACAATAAAAGGCATAAACTGTGTACATGTTCTGAATTCAAATATAATAAAATATAAAACTATCGCGAGCATAAAATATTTTATATAAATATAGTGATAAGCGTTCGTGGTCAGAATTTATGATTTTTCATACATTTTACAGGCGCTAAAGTGAATTGGTTTGATAAAATAGTATGCGGCTGTTGCCTGTCGAGATATCGCTATTAATAATCATCGGTAAGGCGAGTATTCAATTATTTATGACTATTTCAGCATTGTAAATACCTACCGATACCGTGTCGATTAAATCGGACAACGTAATATACTACCAGGTAAAAAGAGTCTATTTTACAAATTAATTATCAATAATAGACCTAGACCCTTTCTAGCTAATAAAGTTGACAAATATTTTATTTTTCATAATCGCCAAAAATTTGTCTATCCTTGTTTAAGAACGTATAAGGTTAAATACAAATTTCCATGACACTAAAACTTCTTTTCGAAGAACTAAATTTGTGTAAAACTGATGCAAAGTATATCCAAGAACAAGCAAAGTTAACTTTATCAGCGGTAAAAGCTTCGACATCAAAAGTTCCAAAGCTGTCTTGAAGAGCGGCCGCAAACTATTTCTGTTGGATTCCCAAACTTTCCCTGTTAAAAAACCTTTATATTTCATAAAATTGACGTTGATTACTTTGTTGTGAAAGGCGTCTATGCTTTTATTTATTTATAACTCTAACTACGCACGTGAATCAGGAACTACAATGTTTTTACTGGCGGGCTTTCTCCAGTTCTTCTTATTCGGTACACTCTTAACAGAGTGGTCGTGATCACTATGTAGTAGTGGTAATAGAAGGGGCAGATGTGATGCGCTTCACGACGTTTCTTCTTTATCCAGTAAACGTTTCTAAATATACTTATTAATTAAATATTTAACGTAAATTTTTGTTAAGATTATGTAAGGTAGTTCTAGTTTCTAATTTAGCTTAACAACGAACTGTATTTATTTATGTGTGTACACATCCAAAAACACCAATATGGACCATCTATATCATCAAGTAAAGAACTGTCATTTAAAATATCTTAATATATATAAATCTCGTGTCACAATGTTTGTCCTCAATGGACTCCTAAACCACTTAACCGATTATAATAAAATTCGCACACCATGTGCAGTTCGATCCAACTTGAGAGATAGGATAGTTTAGATCTTTGATTATAGTCGCAATTTTATTTTATTGCAAATTATTTGTTTATTATTTGTAACAATTCTAACAGATGGCGCTAAGTTAAAGGTAGTTTAGTTTAGGTCCGTGTCGTGGTACCAACGTTTCACATAAGTTCTCCTACGGTTTCCCTTGATTAATTTACTGCTATGTAATATAACAAAACCCTTAGCCACAGCAAGGCTTGGCCGAGTCTGCTAGTATTTTATAGATGTTTATATGTGTGCTTGTTTACTTTTAAATTAATTCCCAAAAGCATCTCAAATAATATTTAAACAACACTGTACCTTGGTTCAAGTTCAAAATGGGGAGTCAATAGTATATTTATTTGTGAAATTCCTTCAAAAATAATGTGTGTCCTCTTGCAGTTCATTTATCAGCGGCTCTGATCGAGAATGTTACAGTTAATGAAAATATAAGTAATGATATAAAAGAAATAGAAACACGTAGAAAAAGGGGCAAACATAGGGAGCTATCTACATCATCGTCGGAGGGTTTTCGTAAAAGTGGTAAAATATACAATTAAAATATTGCAATGGATTTGTTAATGAAGTCGTGAACAAAATATTTAATACTGTAAAAGTTTACTTACTTTTCATAACACTAACTAACAGAACCTATTCTGATTGTCATAATTTTATTAGTGTTACTTGCACTACTATTTTATAAAGTAGATAATTATCGAAGCAAGTTATCTATTTATATTTGTATCTTTTAGATAGTTCAAGTAAAGATGGACAACATGAATCCTTAGACATATCACCTTCATCCACATCATCCTCTGAGAAAAAGAACCATCCCAAATCGTCCAAAGAACGGCGAGGATGGTAAAACTTCTTTTTTAATTTTTTACAGAAATTCAGAGTTAAGTGACTGTAAATCATAGTATCGTTATGTTTTGTTTACTTAATTTTTAGTAGGTATTCAATATATATAATGAAATATTTTAAACATAAGTATATAATATTCAGTTAATTTAATAAGTTAATGAAAGGACGTAGATTCGAAAGACAATTATTACAAGCTGTACCTATTTTGAGGATTAATTGGTAATTCGAACAAATGAATCGATGTTATTTCTTGCTCCGGATTAGATAATAAAACGGTTTCAATTTAATATTGGCTCGAAATTCATAAACCAATTATCTTTATATTAAATTGTTATACAGTCATTACGTTTTGTTACTTTATTTTAAAGTATAAGTGTTAAATAAGCGAGTCTCTCTCTGTAAATATTCCACGGCTTGTAGAAATTATGACTTGTAATATGTAATGTATACTTAGATATAAAAAGAAGACATTAGTCGTTTAGAATTTGGTTACAACATTACATTCTAATCATAAAGATTTTAGAATGATGTCAATAGGGAAATTATTTGATACATTTTACAACTGTGTACTTGTTTAAAAAAAACTAAACCAAACTAAAAACTTGTCATTTCCATTTATTTTACAGGACTTCATCAGGAGTCGGGATCATTTAAATTTCACACAAATAAACGTAGTTTTATTTTCACCCTAATTTTTCTAGGAGAAAATGGCATCGCAAATGTACCCCATGCCCCGAAGACATGGTGAAGAAATGGAAAAATCCGAGTATACAGTGGATATGTGGAGCTTATCAACGTGCTCGAAGGACCTTCAAAAGCCTATGTATGATGTACTATAGGAATTGTCAGGATGGTACCAGTACGTACTCTAATCCAAGTTCTCTATACTGATATTTTAAGCTAAGGAAACCTTCACCTAAACAACCTAACTACTTTATTTTTAATCGGTTTTCAATTTAATGGGTTTGGTTTGAATTTGAAATGAAAGATTCTTATGTTGGATAGTCATTTCTTAGGTAAGGCTAGCATGGGTTTATACGGGCAAAATTGTCAGGAACGGTTAGTCCAATAGAAATGAATTCGTATATAAAAGTACAGTTGTATACGCTACACTGTTTTCATATATATGAAATATCGATGTCGGGTTTGTAACCGATAGTAGCTAAAGTAAAGAAAAAAATATAATCAGAACGATTGAAATTAATTTTGCTGATATGAACCACTTCCAAGTTCAATAAATACATTTACCCTCAGTGCAAAAACCTCAAATTATTTTGCGGTCTGGTAAATCTTTAAAATCAAATACTTTTATATTTAGTTCAGAATTTTAAATCTGTGATCTCCAGGTCACGCTAATTAGCTTTTAAGAAGCAGAATGTTATTCACATATAATTTATTGCTCTTGCGTTATTAAATTATTATTTTTGTAGTGTTTGTGAAGATTCACGACAATCGCTGCGCAAATGACACGGGACGGGATCAGCCCTATAATATTCACTTCTTCTACGATTACAATGTCAAATCCCGCTCTAGCAAAACCTCGGACTCGACTGTCGAAAGTTCTATCTCTGTATAGACATATTATAAATAATAAACGTCGAAATAAGTATCGGAAATCTGATAAGTATTTTTACTTCAATTGGCATAAAAAAAAGAAATCCCTTTATTGAAAATTCTATCAATAATTCATTTTATTTTGTATTTTGATCCAGCCAGTTCTTAAAAGAATTAGAATCAAAATAATTAATTTACTAAATTGTATCTAATTTATTTAAAAAATCTTGTACTTATTCCGTGTAAAGAATATGGCTGTGAGGAAGCCAGCATGTTTAAGTGCCAACGCCGTGTCCTGATCACCTGAAAGTTCACCTGGTTCAAGCATTTTTTACTATATTATATATTTAGATTAACATATCTATGGAAAATGATGTATTATGTATGCCTAATGACTGTATTGTAATGAGATCAACATTGCAAATCATCGAATTTAAAATGTTTCTGTGTAAAATTTTAAATAATATACAGACTTATAGTGCGTAAAGGAGACTATTAAAGGCTTTTTAACGTCAAAACTAGAAAGCCATTACACAGAGTGTTTTAAACGAGATCTCGTTACAATCTCCATCCGTCATCTCTTTGCACCTGCGGTTATTAATGCGAAAGAACTTACTCAGCAAGCAATGCATTTAGCGAGCCGATTGGTGCCCGGCTCAGGCGAGAAGCGGAAATACGTATCAAGGCAAAAAAATAATCAAACAAAATGAATAAAAAATTTAACTTATAAGTAACGTCTAAAGCATGGTAGGTAAAGCTTTGTTAAGTTTATTTAATTATCACGGTTATGCCCTGATAATCAAATAAACTTAACATGACAAATAGGAACAGAAAAAGACAAGTAAAATATAATATTTTTTATATTTTACTTAAAAAAATTTTAGAAAAAAGTCCACTTTATTAACACGCACATTTAACGTTCACTCGAATGGTGAAGGAAAACATCGTGAGGAAACCGGCTTGCTTTGACAAGCTGTCAGCGTGTGTCTGGCACAGGAGGCTGATCACCTATTTGTCTATTAGATCATTAAGCCCGAACTTAAAAAAGGTTGTATCGCCACAGATTTTTTTAAACGAGAAAATAAAGTAGACAATGCAATATTTATAAATTAATTAAAAGGCAGGTAGAATTTTTGTTCATTGTACTGATTAAAATGTAAAACGAACCAGCCTAAACTTGCGAGCCCTTTTCATATTACTAACCAGAGTTCTTTTAATTCAACTTTAGACTATTTTAGCGTTATCAGTAGTTAAACTGCATTTGCTATTCAAAATTATATCACTCCGCTAACGCCCTTCAATTACTGTAGATCTTAAGTCACTTAAAAAAGTATTCATACCTGAAAACGTTAGACGAAAGCAAGCTCTAGTCGCAAACAGGTAGAGAGGATAATCCTAGATTCAGGAAAATAAAACTAGAAAACTCGTACACTACAAAATGATAAGGTTGTCATGTGTTGTAAACGCTTAGCACTTATTATGTCTGTCTGTTTGATAAATTGCTCGTCTGAGTGGGATTAATGGACGTAGAAGGGATTTGGTGTAGATACTAACTATGACGTTTCTCAATACACTAAGTTATCGCGTCTCAAAGTAATGAATATTCTTGTAAACGGCGTGGTATTGCCGCAAAAACTAATTAATATATGGGCAAAGGTAATTGATTGCGTACACTTTCTGCATATTAATTGCATACTGGCTTGATATGTGTGTAAAAATATAATTAATAAATCTTGTATATTTTAAAAATATAACCAGTTCAATTAATACGTTGTAGTATCCCTAGGTATTTACCATACCCAGTGAAACAGTATAAAATTAGGAAAAAACCTAATCCCTAAAAAGGGTACAATAGCTACAACTTTGTGCAATTTGAAAAAAGAACCACGCGTAAGTATGTAACAACAAAAATATAAAAGAGGGTATTTCAGAGCAATACATTGTCCTGTCGTTAAAGAGCAATCTTACTTTGATGTTGGGATTCGACACACCCTAAAAATTATTATTCCATATTGTAAAAGACTTGGTTGATTCTTTTTGTGTCAAAAACACTTGCTAATGGACCTGCCATTAGCAATATTTGCTGGTCCAAATATGGCAGGTCCAGTAGTATACATATATTTTAGTATAAATTAGATCCAGTAGTAAATGTGGTGTGGTTTCTGGGTCTATTTCATTGGTTGGTTCTTCTTTATGGTGCGTGGTGATGTATCAATGAGAACTTGGAGAAACTGATCGTGGTTGGTAACACAGAAGGCAAAATATCACATGGCCGTTCACCAACCAGATGGACTGATCAAAGTGAAAGATTCATCGTCTTCAAAGCTATACAGTGTGATAAGGGAAGCGCTGGACAGAAACCGATGGAGGCAGGTGGTCCGCTCTAGATGCTTCGTTGCTGACCACGATCAGACATGAGCCGACTTAAGAGAGAGAGAGAGAGGGATGTATCAACAGTGTTGAGCGTTGGTCTATCAGCAGAGGTGCTGCACCAATTCATTTTCTTTGTAAGTGCGCATTTAAAACTCGTATATACTAAAGGAAGGTATGGTGAAGCATCCGGCATGCCTTTGATATAACGTTGAAGCACCTCATAGGTGGTTTTTTACGTGTTGGTTATGTGTTCATTTCTTAGTAAGCGTTTGAATCCAGTAAATGCACGTGGACTGGTCGACTCGGTGGAAGTTTCTCGTTTCGTAGAAGAAGATATGTTTTGGTACAAAGAGCTAGAGTGAGTTGTATCCATGCGATTTTTTGTAAAGTATATGGCAGTACCTTTTTTTTTTAGGCAGTACCTGGATGACCGAGCTTAGATCTATATATATTTTTTTAATTGTGATTTTTGGAAATTATATTTAAGTACGAATTACATACTAATAAAATGATGAAATATGAATATTATTACCGAATAAACATAATTATATTATGTATAGCTAGATCGATTTATCGGCCCAAAACCCCCGTATACTAAATTTCATGAATAGTCGGAGCCGATTCCCAAATTCCAATTATACAGATATATATATATATATTTTTATAATTACTTTATTATTTGAAATTTATGTTTTGAACTAAAAAATAAACTTTTAACCCATTCAATGAATGAAAAATGTCAGAATAAAATAAAATACGTTTATTTTGGAACATAGGATCATAAGAGTATCACTTATTCCACGTCATTAAATTCGAGCCTGTTGGCATCCCTACTCATCGGCAAAGAAGACAGAAGGTGTTGGCCGAGAGAAAAAGCCGGCTTAAAAAACTCTCGGTACTCTTTTAAAAAAAAGCAAATCATCAAACAATACTACAATATTTAAAACAAATATAGCATATTAATTAGAAGTAGCCTGCCCAGCACTAGTCCCAGGCCCTTTTATCAACTAGATAATCACTAACTTTATAGTAAGCCTTTTTACACAGCTTTTCTTTAACACATTTCTTAAATTTAATAAAAGGCAGAGATAAAAGAACCTCTGGGATTTTATTAAAGAAGACTATCCCTTTTCCCAAAAAAGAATTACTAACTTTACACAGTCTAGTACGGGGAAATTGCAGCCTGCGTTTGTTCCGAGTATTTACATTGTGCGTATGTTCTATTCTAGTATACTTATCACTATTTTTGTATATATACATAATATTTTCATAAATATATTGCGAGGGAAAGGTAAGTATATTAATTTCCTTAAATTTATCTCTCAGAGATTCCCTACATTTTAAATTATAGATTGCGAACTTACACTCTAAATACACTATCCCCTCTCAACTGACTGACAATTCTTCATCACGACCGTTATCCTCCATCTACGCCTCATTTAACAGATCGAAGTTATTTATTATACCTTTTTTTAAGCAACTGTACTCGGAGTAATGGCACATGATGGTGTAGGTCTATTTATATATATTTAAAGCTGTTTTACCCAAACTCCTGTTGTAATAAAAATCTAGAATTTACACTATTATATTATTCAATGTAAAAAAAATTCAAGGTTATCGTGACACCACAGGTCAATTATAAATTTCGTTATGTTGCTAAAATTCTAAAATTAGTTTTTTTTAAAGTGACTTCAAGGCAATCGAAGAGGGTTATCAATTGGAGGGTTATTGTCTACAAGTGATTGTTCCACGGACTAAATTTAATACAAGGCCTAGCAGTATCTTTACATTTGATTCAGTTAGTTATACAAGACCAACCAATACAGGTAGAAAAGATTGTTATTTAATACTTTTAAGAGCATTTTAAAGCCGTTAATTTTTTTAGGAATTTATCAAATTGTACTTGACGTTTTATTATATATTTGTGTAGTAATAAACTTATGTTGTTCGTATGTTTCACTCTGCCTTGCATATGTTTACGATTTCATTGAAAACTCAACACTTTCTTTGCTATTACTACCGAATTCCATTATTTTATATTATTTTTAATAATACCTATTTGTTGGCCAAGTAAACCTTTCAATAACGCGCGAAAAATATCATAAGCCGAGGCGACAGTGCGCTACGTTTAGAAGGAAATCATTCGGAAAATTGGATTCTTTCCGGGCGAAAAGCCACCCTGTCAGATCTAGCGGGGCTGCCTGTCACCTGGGTTTTACTTGGATTTCCTAGAGGAAAAACTAAAGTTTTATCTAATGTCGGTTCACATTTAAAATTATTTTTATTCTTTGCACTAAGTGAATAAATCTAACGTATGTTCCTGATAACTGTTACTTAGAATACATTTTATTAAAGCTTAGTTAAACGTTTCGTAAGTAAAGATAAAATAGGTACGAAAGCTTTCATTGAGAGCTTACAAAAGTCTAAATAGTATAGCTTCTGCTAATTAATCCGGGATTAAATGCTAACTTGCAGTTCTCTAGATAATTGCAATCTCATCTATAAATAATAATGAACAACTCTGAGTACTTTTAGCCGTCTCTTAGATATAAGATAAATATGAAAGAAGAAACGACGCTTCCTATCTTTGTTTGTCTATAATTGTTATTGTTTGTTCATGCCGAGAAAGCTGGACGTATTATACATAAAGATTAATTTTAGAAGTCGATGTTCTGTATTCAAACACAGGTGGTTAAAGGCTCTATCGCTGTATCCAATGTCCAATAACCCTTCAATAAACACGGCTTGTCAAACCCTCACTATAGCTATCGAAAAGTTGCTTCCAAAGCATCACTTTCCAATTTCAACTCTATTACAAAAAGCTACGTGCCAATTTCTCTTGCAGTATAGTGAAGTAATTGTTTAACCAAAAGCATAATTGAATATTTTTCGTGTAGAGTACTATTCATGTTTATAGTATGAAAAGTTTAATTATTTACGACTAGTTATAAAATTCAAAATAATTGTTTGTTAGAATTACACAAAATATTGTTAATAATTGCAATAGAATTGTAGTTTTAGTGATCGTACAACTTCACTATTATATTTAATTGCACTAAACGGGGAATGGATAAAAGACTGATAAAATAGATATTAAGACGCTCACAATTTGGAATTGAGCACTAAAGCCGAGAATTCGCGTTTGTGTACTAAATAAAATTGTTGCATGGCAAGTACGGTAATTCGACAGTATTCATTAGCTTCAATGTACCTCATGGGTACGTCAGAGAGCGACATCGTCCGCCGTTACTTCAGGTGGCCTCAGATAGGACTAACCTTCTGAACAGGCACATATGATTCGTTGTATTAATTTAGTTAACCTTTTTATTGTCCGTTGAGTGAACGTCCTATTATTTGTTAGTGCCTATAGTGAATAGTTAATTTCTTGTATATTTATTAATTAATTTTGTTTTTTAATATTAATTTCGCACGTTTGCTTTTTTTGTTTCGTCTGTTTTTTTTGTGCACTCTTGTCAATTTGGGGTAACCTGTTAGGGCAGGAATGTTTTTATAAACAAATAAATCATATTATAAAAAAATAGATATAGAAAAAAAATAGTTTTGAATTCGAATATTCAAATTCTGAATATTTTTATCTATTTCCATGTAACAAAGTCGTGGTCCCCGTAGTATAGTGTGGTTTCAATTTCCACACTTAGAGGCTCATTTGGTCCGTTGTGCGTTAAGTTTTAACTAATTAAACCAGGTTAGCTCCTTCCACAAAAAGGTGTGCATCTAACTATTACTTACTATAAATCGTATGTTGTTCATGTGGTTGACAATTACCTGAAACCAAACAAGGAAAATATATTATATTAACAGGAATGTATGTCGTATTTTCTATACATACAATAAATTAATTAAAATAAAAACAGTAGAAAGGAATAACATTCCTATATGGCACGCTATTCTTTTTTAAGTATAAGAACCATTAATATTTGTTTACTGAGGTTCATAAGTGTATACCTGCCTGAATAAATGATATATTTTTTTTATTTACCGAACTACGTTTTACGTCATTTGTTCTTAGGGAGTGAAAAAAAAATGAAGGAAAATTATGGAGTCACTATTTCGCATATTCTATGAAATCGTCATTGGTTTCATAGAACATGTATATATTTATTTTTGCTTAACGTACACGATGGAATCGATCCCGTGAATTCGACGGCAACCTAAAAGGTATTTTTTTTTCGTGAATGTAACTTACTCAACAACACAGTATTTCCCCCATTATACACGCCAAAGCGTAGTGAAACAGAAAACATTCCACAACTTTTTCTATTACATAAAGGGCACTTCAAAATGTAACAATAAAAAAAATTAAAAACCGCGGCTCCCGTCGCCTGAACAAATATAATATATTCGCTTTGACCTGAATCAACAATGCTCTCAATATCAAGTGAGCCTCCACAACAACCCAGAAAACATTATCTACCTTACTCGCTATGTATAAAACCACATTTTTGCTGGGAACTATATAATATATAATATTATAACTATATATATATTTTTAAATAATAATTATCTTTATTATTTCTCTCACATATACATTCAAGGTTACAATGATTGAAGGTAAGATGATAACATTTGAAAGTGTATGTGAGAGACTGGTCTCTGTAACAGGAGACCTGAGTGCTATATATTACAATATTTCTTAATTTCCCGCGATTTTTATTTTTTTTTGTTATTACAGTTTAAGGCTAGTTATTATATTAGAATTATTTTTCTATGTAATGGTAATTTTAATATATTTTAGTTATATCTCAGTGAATAGAAAACAGTTAATAATTGTTTATAAAAATCAATGGTGCTACAACCTTTTCATGATCATATGTGAATCAAATAGGCAAGTAGGTGATGAGCCTCTTGTGCCTGACAAACGCTGTCGACTTTTAGGGTCTAAGGCAAGTCGGTTTCCTCATGATGTATTCCTTCGCCGTTCGAGCGAATGTTACATAGAACGAAAGCCCATCGATGCACATCCGGGAATTGAACCTATTACCTCTGGGATGAGAGTCGTACGCCTAGGTCACTAGGCCAACACTGCTCTTAAAGACGAACGGACGGTAAGATTGAACTGAATATGAAATGCAACGTATTTTATTATTAAGCCCTAGTCATTAAGTAAACATATACTTAAACTATGTATGTTGTGCATATAAATTTGTTTTAAAGGGACTTATTTATTTATAAACTGACCTATAACAAGAAATTCATCAAGCACAAACAAAATCTATTATCTTGACAAATTCGCAGATGATAAGAAGAAGAAGTTCCAAAAAATATTGTTTGAAGAATTCTCATAAATTACAAGTTGTTATCTTAACGTAGATAATTGCGTTATTTGTTCAAACGGAAGAAAACAAATGATTAGTGAAGTTTTAATCTGAAACGACCAAAACTGGTTCAAACTTCACAATTTTTGTAAAGACTCTGCTTCCGTACCTGAAACATCATTTTTGTGTAACGAGCACCATACGTGCGAATATTAAATGCTCTTCTAGAACGAAAATTCCATGAATGTTTAGCCTTGACGATCTCATAGAAAAGCGCACGCCTGCTTCCTAATTATTAAGTAGTTGACGTTTGACGTTCATAAGTGTACTTGTTTAACTAGATGAATAAAGATATTTTGTTTGTTTGTTTTTTTTTTATACTCTGTTTCAATTTTTTTATATTCTGTGATAAAACTAAATTAATAAATAGAATGTTCACCGAAAGATAGGCACCCGATACGATTCCGTTTAATTATTTGCCTTTAGTTAAATTACCAACAAACAAAAAATATTAGTAATATCTTTGCTGTTCTAATTCTAATACCAAATCTATTAAACTATAAACAAAATATGAAATTCAATTTCAATTTGAAACAACACAAAAGTCTGCAAACTCTCAGAAACAAATAGCGGATCTTAAGTCTCATAAATATTTGAGGTATTCGAGACCCACATCCGGAGTTAAATGATAGTTGGCATGTGAGACCGACATTACATACTGTACTTTAGTTTCGTTTTGTTCCCGAGATGTTACTGAATGATATAGGAAAGATTTCTTTGTCTTTGCGCTTTGTTGGTTGAAATTACCTCCTTCATTATAATGGGTAAAATCCAGGGTAAACGGCGTGTTGGTCGAAGGAAGAAGTCATGGCTTCGCAACGTTAGGGAGTGGACTGCTATTGCAAATGCGGAAGAGTTGCTACATCTGGCGCAGGACGAGACGCGTTTCAGGAAACTGACGGCCAACCTCCAGTAATGGAGAGGCACTTGAAGAAGAAGAAGGTTGGAATTGATGCATTTTACAATGTCTGTATAATCTTCGTTACCTTACTGTCCACAAACTTCTGTGGCACAAACTACATTCTAGAGTTTTTGTTACGTTTGCTTCTATAATGCTGTTAATAAGTACATACTGAACTATTTAAAGAAAACTTATTTTTTACCGGATTGAAGCTATGGATTATTGTAAACTTATAATTATTTAACACCGTAAGAGACCGTGAGCAATTTCTGCAGAAATCCTTCATCTTTTAGTCGATACCAACTCCAGGGAAATAAATACAGAGAATCCAACTCTTTCTACAGATCTGATACTTTTTTGACATTCAACACCTTTTGTAGCATAGCTTCAATCCAATAAAAGGTTTTCTTTAAATGGGTAAAAGCTATGTTAATAAAAGACAATTCTACCTTCTGAACTAGGTCCGTCTTTACCTTTTTATCGTGAAATATAACAACATTGGCTAAAAAAACATAATCACTTTACATGATAATTTTGAATTAATTCATTAATACTCCCGTATTGCTTATTTGTAAAATTAACTCAATTCACTAAAATTACACATAACTTTCAAAATTTGTATTTTGTATAAAAGATATTACCAAGCTCTTAAAATATGTATATTATTTTGAAATTTATATTATTTATACTTAGCTATTTGATTGGCTTTCGATGAACTAAACTAAAAACCATATTGTTTATCAATAAACCACAAAGGGGATACCTTGGTACATTAAGAGTCTCAAGATAATATAGCTTAGTAGTGCGTCACGACGTCGTCATACATTCATCTATAATCTATAGACTAGTTTAATTTAGCTCATAAAACTTTTGGTTCCTGACAACTAAATAACACGGTCAACGCTTAATTATTCCTTTATACCAAAAAACTGTACGCTTCAGATTAAAATGGACTAATGCAAATGTTTTAACAATAAACTAAACGGGAGAAGGGGCGGGTGGAAGGAACAAAGTGGGCCAAACTGTAATAACAGCTGAATTTCCAGCTCATCCTCAGACAATAGCGCGTTTTTGCTCAAATTAAGTAAAATTTTTACGGCATCCATTGTATTCCTTTAAATAAATGCGTGACGATTCTGTGAAAGCGTTATGTAGGGAATAATTACAATGACGAGAAATTGTTTTATTTAATTTTATTTAACAACCAAATAATAAACTAATTTATTATCAACTTAGACGTTTTTATCGTTTAAATATCGATCATGAGTTTTGCAACAATAACTACAACATTGTTTACAGCACTGAATAAATAAATTTATTTGCACATTTTATAAATTACGCCTTCATAAATTGGGCTTAAAATTTATTTCCCGTGGTTTGAAGCCACGTTCCTTCATTCGCCTTATCATAAGCTAACACTTCACTAACTATACCTATAACTATCTATACCAAAAATTCTATCTATATTTCATCCTATTTCATCTGCCATCGCAGGCGGCACATTGCAAATTAAATGAAATGTGCCAATAGAGGGTAAAAGGGAATTCTTTCTAGATAGCAATTTACGGTGCCGGTGTGCAGTTTCAATAAAATTACGTGTAGAATATCTTACACACCCTTTACAGCGGGATTTATGGGCCGCTAACAACGACACGCGAGTATCGATAGCGGTGAATTTTTACGCAAGCCTATATAAACTACTATGTGTATAATATTCGTTAAGTTTACATGTTTTTTGTCTAATTGGCTAAATTAGCTGTTGACGTTTTGATAAAACAGGGGGCAAACGGGCAGGAGGCTCACTTGATCAATACTTCAATACTAGAGGGGTCTCAAGTTCGTTGCCGGCCTTTGAATAAAATGGGAGAATTGATACGCCCTTTTTTTAATGGACCATAAGTAGAAAAGGTTCAAAAATTCTTCAGTGGGTTGCTCGTTATACAAAGTGGTGATGTACGGCAAAAACATCCTTAAAAAACTCTCAGGTGTGGACGTCGAAGTTCGCGCTCGACCGCGCGTAAGGTATCAATCCGTGCAGCTCCTGTGAACACTAGGTATTGATGCTTAATGCACGAGCCCAGAAAGCCAATACGCGCGTATTTGGCTTTGCCCCGTTCGACTGTTTTTTATCTATAGAAGAGGCTAAATTGGATCTTTAATGTCTTTTTAACCCAACACCAACTTTCAATATCCTAAACAAAATGTGGGAACATACATACATTTTATTTTAATGCGCCAAAAATATTATGTTAAAAAGCAATCACTTTTACCTAAAGGTGAATCAAAGTAACTATTTTCCGTTAAAATAATGGAGAATCTCGTGAATTTTCACTGAAACACCTTACTTTATTGGATATAAATTGGCTGGGTTATGACGGAACGCGGTTGGCGCTGCGATTTGCGGTTTTCACATGAAACTATTGAAATATATTTTTAAATTAACAGCGTATAAGAATTTTTACAAAGTTGAAACTTTATTCTATATACACTGAAAGTGTATATAGGTGTAACGACAGATTCAAAAAAATGCATGACAGGTTTGATGGATGCATTTTGTACGAATTAGTGATATAAACATTTAGAAAAAAAGAAAAAAAAACAACAAGTAGATATGTATTTTTTTTAAATCACGTCATTCGCACAGTTAAAAATAGTATTAGATAGCCTAACGCTAACCAACATAAACTCTAAATTAAAAACCGCTTTTACATGCATTTGTCACGCTCCTAAACAAGACTGCTATCATAAATACAAACCACAGCGGTTTTCTAATGTAACATACTGTATTATATTATTTTGTAAACAAAGACAAAAAAAATATAATTAGCGTTTTGAAATGGTATGATTTTTTGGTGCTGTTTATTATTACCAAAAAAAAAACAATATCAGAAGCACGGAATGTCCTCGAGCAGGTTTTTAGTATTTCCGACGTTATCACATCTGGGATCTAAATTAAATTGTTTTTAGTAAAAACGCGCGAGAGAAAAATCTGACAAGACTAATTTTACTGTTATATCGTGTTTGTTCTTCCCCTAGCTCACAGAACTGAAATAATCTAAAATACAACATTTATTTACTTTATTCAAAATGTTTTAAAACCTACTATAAGATAAAACGAAGGCTCTTTTTATCTTAATATAAACTTATACTTACATATTTAATTTGTAAAACTTAATGAAACAATGGGGTATATGTAAGGTTTAAGTTGGAAATAACAAAGAAATCTGTGGAGCAAATAGCTCGGTATCTTAATTTTATGACAGATATTTCTGAGATGACCAACAAATTACAAAAACATCACTTGAAAAAAAGTCAAAACGTATATACTAAGCTGTTTTTGATAAACAAAGGTGAACCTATCAAAAAATAATCAATAACGATACAATAAATCAGAAATTCACTTGAGCGTGTAAGTCACTCAATTCGTAATGTATTTCTTTCAACTCGTCACAAGTGTCGATCACTGAGAAACGTCCCCCACGGGACAATCCATTTGCGGATACAGAACTTGCTTTTACACGCCATATATAGATTTCGTTCTTTAGTAAATTGAGATTTTATACTCGCATTTTATAATTAATGTGATTTAAATCATGCTCGCTTCTATGCAAGCATTATTCGTCGCTTATCTAGCTAGGACTCAGAACCTATGGATTCATCGCCACGTGCCAATGGGTAACGAAAGCGGTAATAAATAAAATAAAAAGTCAAGGAAAATCATAAAAATCTGCTCGTTGAAAGAGCACAATTTGTTAACTTAGTGTGAGTCTGAATTATGACAAATATAATTCTTTCCATTAAAGAGTGTGTATTTTTTAATAAAATAAAAATAAGACGATATTTTAAAATTAGTAAGGCTTAATATACATTCAAATTAGAGAGAGAGATTCGAGATGAAGAGACAGTAAAAATACACAAAGTTAAACGCCTAATTATTTACATTCAAAAATTTTACGACGTGCATTTTTTACGAAATCAACTCAAATAGCGTCACCACAAATTATACCCTAAATACGACAAGCTATGTAATAATGTGTCGCCTGGGAAATGAATGCGTCAAATATGTTGCATATCGATGTAGCCACCATATAAACGCCCCAGTCATAATCCATTTCCTTTACCCCTCCCCCTCCCACGAGAGAGCTCGTCTAACCTTTTTGTATTAATATCCGTCGTCTCGTGTTTATTTTGCAAAAACCTCACACAATATATCTTAATTTTTTCCCTTTATTTCCCATGGCACTGACGAACTGAAATAACTAAGCAATAATGTGACATAATATAGAGTAAAGACGAGTGAGGAAATAAAGTATAGTTTCCTTTTATATTCTTCAATAATTGGTTAATATGTTGTCCATAATAAGCATCGGAATTGTGATTTAGCGTATTTAGTAGATGTAGGACGCGTATTACTTTACGAAATATGTATATAATACAGTGCTAGGAATAAAGGCTCAATACTAACATAAAATGTGGTTGCCTGGAAGAATTCGCTCGAAAGCGATAAGGCCGTCAGTTGCCCTCCTTTTCATTTAATTATGTTCAATTTTTATATTGTCATGTAACGAAGTGTTAATAAATAAATAAAATAATATTTTTAGCAACCATCTCAGTCCGTTACATTTATAATAATTCCACAGTTCATCATTCAGTATTTGAATAAAAAAAGTAAGCCAAGTATAACAATACTCGGCTACATTACACATTTTATCTTGCATTAAGCTTTCAAAGCTGTATTCCTTAATAAAAAGCTTTGTGTAAGCGCGAATTTATTAAAAAATATCAGGGAAAGCGTCCTGAACTCGTGGAGAATTTCAAAAATTAAATGATAAAAGTCGCTGAATACTTCACAGGCGTTCTCGTGACTGCGACACATTTTTCAATGAAGACTCTTTTATCGGGAGAATTCCTTTGAAACGGATGTCTTTAATGGCGCAAATATCGCTTCTGTTTATATGAAACAATGCATAATACTTTATCATAGTGGTCTGCATTACAGCAGAACTAAGGAAATAATATAACAAATGTCTCTTGTTTAAATTTGTGTTATTATATTTAAACGGACGTAATACATCAAGTTTAAAAGGTGGGCCGACGAAATTGTGGAAATGGCTGGAAAGACCTGGACGAGATTGATATACAATAAGGAGAAATGGAGGAAAATGGGGGAGGCATTTGCCCGTGGGCACACAGAATCAGTTATCGTAGATTAATAAAAACAATAGCTGTATTTATCTTGTATTCTGATATAAGGCTATAAATAAATAAATAAATAAAAAATACATCAATTATAAATTTATAAATTAAATTCTATAAAAAGCTTATAAAAGTTTCCCGCCTAATTGTTTTGCAGAGCAACATTTATCTAACCACATTGAGATAACTTATTTCATCAGGCGTCAAGTTTTTGTTTGCCAGTTCTTTTTTCTTGTTTTGTTGACCCCGAACAGTTTAAAGCCCCTCATAAATCCAAAACGCTTATTAAAAATCAACAACCACTACTTGAAGCTTTTTAATGGTGAGTGAAATAAATCATTTGACGTATATTAAAAAAAATTATGAATGTACAAGAAGTAGCCACAGAACTAAGTCCGGGGAACAAAGTTTGCGCCGGTTCGTTACTGGCCTTTGTGTTGCGTAGCTTTCACTTCTGCTTTATATACTTTGATAAAGTAGGATAAAGTGCTACGTCGATGTTACCTTACATAATATACAGTCTCGAGTAAGATTTTTTTTTATAGAACAGGGGGCAAACGGGCAGGAGGCTCACCTGATGATAAGTGATACCGCCTCCCATGGACTCTCGATGCTAGAGGGCTCGCGAATGCGTTGCCAGCCGGTTATATTAAAACGCAAATAATTAAAATATCAAAATTACATATTATAATAACTCGTTAATAACAACTATATTACATTAATTGTAATTGTGTCCAATCAGACTTAGAGGCCCTGGTCTGGTCGTTTTTATAACTTTTCAACGCGACCAATTCGAGAGAAATTTATTCAATTCGGAAAAACAACTTGGGAAATTGTAATTAAATATTCATTTACCGTAAAACGAGTTTCTACTTTTAATAATTTAAACTGCGAAGGGGCTTGCGGTTCCACTGCGTGTGGAAACGACACGTGCTGTTGAAAATTAGTTGTAAGTTGTTTTGTGATTATAATTTGTAGTGGATAGTTTTCAGATTCTGTTTTTACTCATAGATAGAAAGACAGATTGATTCGTATGTCTATGATTAGAAGGTATACGCTATATATCAAACGATACAGCCATTTCGCTACAATTTCCATTCTTACCCTACTAATACCACTTTTAGCATATATCATAAACATTTGCGTATATTTCAATTACCATATTTCGCTTTCAGTGTCTTTGGACCAGAAGCTAAAGCTTTATCTGGAAAATAACGAAACCTTAAAAGGCCGGCAACGCACTCGCGAGCCCTCTGGCATTGAGAGAGTCCATGGGCGGCGGTATCACTTAACATCAGGTGAGTCTCCTGCCCGTTTGCCCCCTGTTCTATAAAAAAAAACCTACGTCTATCTCCGAATAAACATGATAGCGATATCGATAAAGTAACGAAGATAATTGGAAATATTAAGTATCGATGTAAAAAATAAGAAAACGATATTTCTATATTAGTTTAAAATTATTATAAGTATATCTTTGTATGAATTTAAGTAAATAATACTTATTACATGCTTCGTTTGTTAAACAAATAAGATTTCTATCGCTAAAATAGAGATATGTTTTACACAAAACACAGCTAAACAGTTAAAGAAGCAAAAAACACCTTCATTCAAAATTTCTGTTGAAACCCGACGCTTGTAAGCATGTAATAAGTTCCAAGTCTCATCGGAATTCTGAAGACATACCAAAATATTTGTCAAAGGTGATTCATAATACTGTTTTTCTTCTTTTTGATGTGAAACATCTATAGCCGCACGTAAAACCGATTTCTGGCGTGGCGACGCATGCCGTGGCGACGCATCGCCACGCTAATATCGTTGGTATATACATACAATCTATGTGCAGTAGTAAATTTTTGTATTTAATGAAAATAAATGTTTATTCAATAAATAGTCATCGTTATCTGGAAAACAAAATCGTAATATTTTATTTTATCATTATGACATATTTAGTTCCTATCACAATCTGTTCTTTTCTGCATATTACTTGACAAAATAATTTCGATGTTTCACATCTGCCAGGCGTCCCGTGACGGATCATATTTTTTTTTTATTTACGTTTATAAACATACAAACGTCTTGCTCGCCTGCTATGATTTGCATCCAAATATACCACAATCATAAAATAGTCATCAAAAAGTAATGCTATCTTTTAATGTATCTGAAATTGGAAATGTGATATTTATTGTATTTTTATCATAATTTTTCTTACATTTTTTTTACCGTAACTGTCATGCATTTTATAAAATACTAGCTGACCCGGCAAACGTTGTTTTGCCATGTTTGTTATTTCTAGGAAACATATTTTTAATTCTACTACAATTATAATATTTGGTTGCCATCTTGCAAGCTTATTGCGGATCTGTGGATAGATTAAAAAAAATCGGGAATTAAAAATAGGGGTTGATCGTATAAGAGTGAAAATTGAGAGAGATATGATTTTTTTATTGTCATCACAAAAAAAATAAAAAAAGTATGTGAGTGTACCAGAGTACACAGGTAAGAAGTGAAATTTCTTTACGACATATCATTGTTCTACTATTTGCAACTTCACGAAAATGGGGTAGATAAGGCTTAAGCCAAAACATTTTTTTCAGTCATATTTATTAATACTTGCTAATTTTAACAGATTTATATACATTCACTGATACTTACAATCAAAAAGTGAGTTTAACCTCAAATAAATATTAAAATCATGCTCATACGTGTTGAATTTATAAAACGAAATGTATAATCACTCTCACTTTTCTTGTAAATTCACTTAAATTTGAGCAAGTCTTTTTATTTTTTCACTTTCAAATTAATATATTGTTGTTATTATTATCATATATTACATTATATTCTTACGTCACTATACTAAACTTCGATAAAAAAGCAACATGGCGCGTAACCGAAAAACGTGACGTTTTCTTACAAAATTTCTTCCATACGTCGATAAAGAAGTTTCACTTAAAATTTTTTTGCCAAAAAATTAAAGTTTATCATTAACAAATAAAAATAGGGGTTGGACGTAGAGGAGTGAAAAATTCAGGGTCATATGAATTTTTTTATTCTTAGTCATGACAAAATAAAAAAAATTAAAATGTTTAATTAACAAATAAAAAATAAGGGTATCGTATAGGGGTGAAAATTTAGAGTTGCATCTATTTTTGTATGGTGTATCGTGAAAAAATGAAAACGAAAATTTTTGTCTAAAAATAAATAAATTTTTTTAGGAGTGGACCCTTAACATTTAGGGGGATGAAAAATAGATGTTGTCTGATTCTCATACCTACCCAATATGCATACAAAATTTCATGATAATCGGGAAAGCCGTTTCGGAGGAGTTTAACCACAAACACAGCGACACAAGAATTTTATATATAAGATAACTTGTGACATAGCATTGACGTCGTGAACTTTAATAAATAAATCTGTAAATTCAAGATATTATGAATATTTGTAGCAGTCAAACCTTTTAACATAATATGTCCCTACGCTGTCTAATATATCACGCGCATTATAAAAGAATACACGTTTCATATATGTATTCCTTAAATGTTGTGTCTGCGGATAGTAATAGAACATTAAATTCTATATTGCCTAAGCCCTTTCTGAATAATAAGCGATATTATATATCAGGACGTGGTTCTGCTTACATGAAATATTTGCCTACATATTCTATTAAATTTGGCGAATAATGATATTTGAATTTTTATTTAATATTAAATAATAAAAAAGTAAAAGTAAAAGTTACACTTTATATCTAAGCTTAGTGAGTCAGGTGTCATATAACTTAAACATATTTTCTCGTTTCGGTCAATAAAATAAAAAAAATATGTAATATTCTCAGTTTGTATTTATTTTCTGTATTTTCGTTGCTTCAATAGTTACATGTCTAATGCGTTCTCAATTTAAAAAATGCATTATGCGTTTTTTTTATAGAACAGGCGGTAAACGGGCAGGAGGCTCACCTGATGTTAAGTGATACCGCCGCCCATGGACACTCGCGATACTAGAGGGCTCGCGAGTGCGTTGCTGGCCTTTTAAGAATTTGTACGCTCTTTTCTTGAAGGACGCTAAGTGGAATTGGTTCGTAATTAAATGGAAATACTTCAGTGGGCAGCTGGTTCCAAAAATTTCGTCCTTGATAACGCCACGCAACAACCGTACAAAAACAATTTAATTGTTTACAATAAGCCTACAAATTTTTAATTAAAATTCATTAAGCTTTATTGCATTTGAAAATCACAAAGGCGCCACAAAACGCGGCACAAAGAATCTAGGGTTGTATGGGGTCATGTGTACGGTGTACCTTCATTAAAATTCCCCGCAGGGCTGAAACGCCTTGCATTCCACGTCAAATCACTGTAATTCACGTAAATTAATACCATTTTGACATCCAACATCGCTAAGAAATGTCTAACGTCGCTTAATACAATGTAAATTCCTATGGGGTTCGAAAACAATGAAAGATATGTCATATGCGGATATGAAACAGATTCAATGAATATATTAAGGACGTTATAGAACGAAGATGCGAAGATAATTTACAAATATTTTTTGCTTTTGAGGTCTTGAGTACATACTTTAACTTCAGAATCCACGGACTATATATTATATGTAGATACGCTACGGTGATAGACAACATTAATCGAAGTTGGAAATTTAGTCCAAAAAATTGGTGACATAGGCTTAGAAGCCATGGAGTGTGTTCAAAGAAGTTTTTCGGATTAAAGCCTGTAGCTGGGTTTCATAATCGGACGTAAAAGCAAATACAGAATACCACCCGTATCACCTCGTGTTCCGTATTTCCACAACTAAGCGTTTCTTAAGGCAATTTTCACGCTCACAATTAAACCACCGCTATTAAAAAGCGTGGCGGAGAGCTTATTGCGAGTTCTTCCCTTCCGTTCTACGCCCTTGATTTGAGAACTGGCAGTAAATGTAAATTTAGAATCATCTAATGAATTTTTTTTTGACGTTCACAAGTGTATTCATTATGTTACCTATATGAATAAATGATTTTTCTTTGTTTGTTTGTTTATTATGTGGAAATAGCTGCCCATTGAAGTATGTCCGAACCAATTCGACATAGGGTCCTTCCTTCAAGCATGGAGCGTAGCAATTCTTTAAAAGTCGGCAACGTACTTGCGGGCCTTTTCGTAATGTGAATTTCCATGGGCGAACCGCCCTTAACATCAGATGAGCCTTCTCCTGTTACATAGAAAGAAATGGAGTCAAAATAACAATGCAGAAATGTACCGCATGATCAATTCAACGACGTGATAATGATGACCCAATCAATGCGATGTGACAACGAACTTTGTAATTGTCCTAATCTAATTTTGTCAGCCCTATCTGAACACGTGTAGATTCATCCCGGGACAAAATAATCCGGGCACTAAACATTAATGAGGCCATTTCAATAAGCGGGACGCAATTAGCGACTCCTTTCAAACCTACTCTTGTTTGAGCCTTGTATCTAATTTTTACTTGTTTAGAGAATACTTAGAACAATTACTAACATTTTCGTAGAGAAAACATGACATGTGGTTAAATTTCGAAAAGCAAGGACAATTTTGCTTTAAGAAAAGCGTGATAGCACTGATATCAGCAATGCCCCGATTTACCGTTGCTAATGAGGCATAAGACAAAACATGACATAAAGTACATCTTTATGTTAAGTTGGCTAATCAATATATAATATACTAGCTGCCCTCGCGAACTTCGTTTCTCCTTAATGAGATTTTACTGAGCCTACCTGTTTAGTACATACCAACATGGAACATTTTGCTATGCTATCATAGAGACTGTTCGGTTTTCCGAAATGAACTCTTTTTAGGGTGTTCTGTGAATTTTTCTCGTTTCTCATTTTTGAAATTTGAAAAAAAAATTTAGAGGTGGATTACCCTTAAGATTTAGGGGGATGAAAAATAGCTGTTGTCCGATTCTCAGACCTACCCAATATGCACACAAAATTTCATGAGAATCGAGAAAGCCATTTCGGAGGAGTTTAACCACAAATACCGCAACACGAGAATTTTATATATAAGATTGATAAGATAAGTATAGGAACAAGCGTGAAGCATACAACATAATCATAATCTTCAGCTTTCCATAGAAGGGCAACTCCGACTAGTAAACTGCTTTTCTTTTGATATATGTAAACCAAAAATTAAAAGAATCTACTTAGTTTAATAATGAATTATTGATTGGAAAACTCCACTGAAAAAAAGCATTGATCATTTTATTTGAAATATAATTTGGGGCTTCTTTGCTGCCCCAAGGCTTCCAGACCTCTAAGGGCCCTGAAGGTTAGGTTTCTGAAGTATCTTGATGGTGAAAACCAGTTCGTGCCCACGAAAATATTTCTTACTAAAATAAACACAGTTTATACAGCGCATTATAAACTCGTTTATAAACATTATGAATATAAATTAAATGAGTGTTAGCTAAGACACACAAAATTACACAATAAACGTTACAAAATCGTTTCACCTCTTTGAAGTGTCGGGTAAACATAGAAATAACATAAACAGACCGGCTCTAGACAGTGAAATTCAGTTTAAAAACAAACTTCGTGAGATAATAACACCGGGGTTGATCGAATACGCGCCCGTGTGTACACACAAACTTCCTCGCCCTCGAAAACATACGTGTGTAAACATTACCCCGCTCTAGTCAGCACTTTAGAGGATCGAGATGTACTTCCAATGAATTTTCGACTTTAAACTTTTAGGATAAGCATCAAATTCGCGTGAAAGTCGAAAATAGCTGAAAACCTAACAACTTGTCGACCTAATACTCTTCTCGGTGAAATGGCTAAACTTGTTCGCACTACCGATTAAAATGTAAAATGTTATTTTCAAACTTATTTTAAAGTGCCTTGCCTTACATTGAATTTAATAGTTTTACTTCGGCTAAGTTTTAGGCTAAGTTGGCTAATATGCAATATTCCTTTTAAAAACCAAATGTTTCTTTGTCTCTTTTCATCATACATAAACACAATTTAACAGAAAAAGACAGCTAGCGTTCAAAGGTCAGTCTCTAAAAGAATTATAAAAATATCCTCCAATCAAAAGTATTCCAGATATTCACCCAAATTAATATTAAATGTCCTTACAGACATACCCTCATAATACTTTTGACAAGTTAATCCGACTCTGAAGTATTCAATATCTCATTCTAAGAAACTAAGTAATTTTTTCGGTCCAATTCCCCAAATTTCAATTTTGCCCGAAATAATAGGCACCATCCCGTTATATTGTCAAATCTTTCAAATTAATTGTTCGAAAATTTTACTTTTATTTTTCAACTCCAAAGATTTTTCTTTATACGTAGTACATTTTGCCAGAGTAATCGGAAGCATCCAGTCATCTCCTGATGCGGTGAGATCTTTATTTCCTCCTGGGAGCCTACGACTTCCCAGCTACATTGTGTAGCAATATAGAGAAATAATTAATATTGATAAATTAATTTCTAACGTTAAATAATATATTAGATATTTTAATTTTGTTCTTTTAATATACCATATAATTTAGTAGATTTTTTATATTGTTATAGATAAATATATATAAACACTAGTTTTAAATTTTTGAATACAGGGATTAGATCGATAAAGTTCTCTTTTAAATTATCGTAATACGAGGTGTTACATGTGATCATCTATTTATTTGAAGTAAAATTAAACACAAAGCTTTGTTAATAGGTAGTAAATAAATATAAACCATAGCTTTTAAAAAATTTCAATCAAGAGATTGAATCGATAAAGTTGTCTTTTAAATTATGGTAATACTAATAAGGCGTTACATGTGATCATCTATTTATTTGAAGTATAAACACAGAGCTTTGTTAATAGGTAGTAAATACTTAATCTAAAAAGAAGTCTCATGAATTGGTAAACATCAAGGGAGTCTTGAAAAGGAAATTTTCAAGACTCCCTTTCTTAAGTAAAAGACCATTTAAGACCCAAAGCACTCAATAACAGAGTGACTTGCAAAAAAAAGTAAATCCCCTCTCACCACCGCTGACGTAAACGTGCTGACTTCGCAATTTCACTCGTTACTTTACTTTAAACAATTAAATTTTATAGTAATTGTTGTATTCAATGTAAACAATAAAAATGTTCATAATAACTTAATAATTTCTATAATATTTAAATATTCTATTCGTCTCTCTTCCAGAGAATTTCGCGTTTATGACGTGACGGAGAAAAAAAACAGATAATAATTTAAATAAAAATTTCACGATCAAAGAGAGAATAATCCTACCTATGAAACGGCTGCTAACGTCTTAAGACACACAATAACTATATTATATAAATATGTGTTTCGTAAGTGATATAGTAGCGTCCCGATTTTTAACGCTTTGCCAAGAACAAGTTAAAAAAAGTAAAGAAAAAAACGTCAAAAATGATCTTACATCTTTTCGTTGCTTCGTTTCATAGAAACACGTAATTTAACCCTTTAATATTGTCAGGAATATCAACAAGAATGTTATTACGAAGAGTGAGAACATATACAAGTCCCGTATTTAGTAATCTACATAAAAGGGTATTTAATTCATATAAATATTAGGTTAAATGTGCTCCATTTTGTTCTTGGTATACTTGACTGTAGTCCAAGTGACTAATGGGACGCCCTATATCTGTTCTCCCCTCTACTACTATTATGCATCAACAACTTCTAAATTACTTAAAGAGAGTCTTCAAAACGAAATAACATAATTTAAAAAATTCCTTTCGTCTTGTCGGCAAAATCGTAACTAATGTCTGAGTCGTACAGTATTTTTCAAAATGAAATTCCGACTTGGACGATAATTGGAAACGAGCAGAATTCTTTCAACCATCAGCAGCTTTAATTGTTTTTAATTAACGCATTTTCCAGCGCTTAAAAAGAGATGTTATATAACCTTATAAGGACACAGATTCCTAAAAAATATAAGCGGCATAAAAAGCCACAAAAATATAATTATATTTCGGTTTGAGTATTGATTGGCCTGATATTATTAGAAAGAGAATTTAATAAATGTTTAATTTTGTTTATTTAGAAAGGAGAGGAAGATCCTATAAAGAAAATTTTTGAAAGTCAGTGTCAGAAATAAAAAGTATCGAACTATTAAAACATTCAACAAATTCTTTTTTATTGCAGGTTCATAGCAAGTAATTTCATACACACATAATTTTCTGTAATAACTATCAATATATGTGTAGATACACATAAATATATGTTTTATATATAGAATAAACAATTTACTTTTAGATCTATCTAAAGAATTAAGAATAATTAGCTTCGGTACTGCACCCTATTTAAGTTCACTTTGTAAATGACACTTTACCACAATAATTTCACATATATTTCTGCATCTATTAAACAATTAATTACCTACGTAACGTAAAATGGTAAATGAAATAGAAACCGGTTAAAATATCCGGTTAATAAACGTTCCGGAGTTAATCCGTACAGCTGTGCGTGCGGTTAGACGGCCTGTCCCGCCGTTTCGAAATTACATTTTTCGCTGCCAAAACAATGTTGTTTATTAGCTTAAGATTTATTAAATATTTTCACCCAACAACATTAATAATTTCATTTCACTAATCATGATTTGTTGATCTTAAAAAATAAATTACAAAGTAGGTATAATCTGTCTAATCGAATCTGTGTTTATTATTAACCAAGCAAACATATTAAAAAACGCACAATTAAATCATATTAAATACTTGATAAAGCTTGATATTAATGCTGTTAGCGTGGACTTAAAATAGACAGTATATATTCAAACGCCTGTTATAAAATTAAAGCAAAATTTCACGTAAACTTACATATAACAATATAAGCAGGTAAAGTTTTCTACAGAACCTGTTTCCTGTTTACTAGGGCACCAACACCGATTTGCATATAAGAAGAAATACCTCTTTCTAATGTTAGACATATTACAAAGTGCAAGGTGCGTAAAAACTATAATAAAATATTTAATTGAATTCCTGTGAACCCAGTATACGCTACTATAATGCTACTACGATGAGTATGATATTGTACTAACTCACCGGAAACATGACCAAAAATCGTTCGAAAATAATTCGTGCGTATAAAATATTTTTACAGCAAAAATAGCTACGAACCGATATTAATGGAAGTACGTTCATTATGGTCCAATGTCCACAGAAGGGCCTTGGTAATTATGAGTGGAGTGTCCCTCGGGAGGGTCGAAACTACAGTGTATGAGTATCGCATTATTATTTCAAGATAATCTTAATTTGTTTGTATATACGTTATATTTAAAACTTCAGTTTTATTAATTCAAACTCAAACTCAAAATATCTTTATTCAGTTTAGCGTTATCGGTGTTTATGGTCTTCTAATGGTAATTTATGAAGAGAAAATGTTGCAAATAACAGTTTTAGTTTAGTGTACGATATAGCTGAAAATAGCCTTATATTGAATTTGGATAAGGTGACAAATGTGATCTAATATATTGTCTCTACTGGATATATATATACATATATATGTGTGTGTGTGTGTGTGTGTTTGTAACAAGTACATCGTCTTTAATTCATAAAAAGCCCGATTTTGGTGAAGCACGTCCAAACATTATTTTAAATCTAAATTTAAAATGAAATCGTTATTTTGAGGACTTGAGACTTGAGTTGGCACTTGTATCCAGGTAAACATATTGTTCTAAATGAATAATGTGATATCTTACGTTTCAATTATTAATAAAGTTTAGATTTTTTTTCGAACGTCGGTGAACAATGCACAATTTTCCAGTGCGACAGATCACATAATAAAATTGTCGAGATTTCACCCAATGACCTCGATCCTAACAAAAGTAATGAATAATTAGTAGTAATTATCCACCCGCCCGCCCTTCCGCTCTCGACTTCTCTCGTTGAGAAAAATGAAACCGTTCTTGCGTTTATGATTTACTAGCTTCAAACCCCGCTTTAGTCGAACTTAATGCCCGTATTAAATAATTACAATATTAATATTTGAATTTTCTTTATGTAGAATAAATAGAATTATGTCAAGTCTACATAAAATGTACTCATTTCTTTGTGCCTCACGTATGAACAAAACGTAATTTATATATATGCATTTGTGATCGTCATGCATACCATGCTTACATGCAAGTTCAAGGACATAATTTAACAGTTAAATTGTGTTAGTTCAAATCGTGAATAACCGATGGGCACATTTTCGAATATCATAAAACTTCATTTTAGTTTTATTTACATACCGAAATTAATATATTTCAGGCCCTTTTATATATATATAAGCAATAGGGAGCAGTAGTAACTTCAGTGTGCGACTCAATTCTCTGTGGTCGTAAGTTCAATTTCCGGCTGTGCACCAATGAACTTTCTTTCTATGTGCGCATTTAACATTTGCTCGAACGGTGAAGGAAAACATCGTGAGGAAACCGACATGTCTTAGACCCAAAAATCAGCGTGTATCAGGCACAGAAGGCTGAGTACCTACTTGCCTATTAGATTGAAAAAAATCATGAAACAGCTTCAAAAACCTGAGGCCCAGACCTAAGAGGTTCCAGCACAACTGATTTATTTATTTTCTGCTGTATAATAAACTACCCACACATATACAAAATATTATTTCTCTCAATGCATTCAAATCGAGGCTGGGTGAATATGTCAAACAAAATTACTTCTAATTTCATTTTCTTATAATTGGGTTTTATTCGTGTGTCTTTTGGGCTTGTTGCATGTACGATTTGTGATTATTTGAGAACGACTACAATGTTATGTTTACCTGAAGTATTGTCCTCATGTAAGTGGCATTTTTGTCTTTTTTGAGAAAATAAAGTCTTTAAACCTAGGCATATTATCAAACTCAAGCAATAAAATCTGAGACACCTTTTAAAACAAGATTTTCAAAACTCTTTCTACTCGCACTATAGAAATTTATTTTAAATACTTTTCCTCCAGTTAGCAAACATTAAAAACGCAAACAACTTTCATTGAAAACTTGTGAAAACTTAAAAACAATGGTTCGACAGTCGAACGCCAAACAATCCCAACTTTAAAATCGCAAACTGAGAAAGTCGCCCGTTTACCCGCTCCCCATTGGTTTGTCGCCAAAATAGTTGTAACACAACTTTTAACTATCGGAATTTTCAATTTTAATATTGATTCTTATAGAAAAATGAACCCTTTCGTTCACAGATAGAGTCTCATTTGCTACGACACAGATACTTGCTGATATATTCAAATATTTATGGTTCAATAGGCGGAATTTCTTACAATGGTCATTTCTACAGTTCAAAAGATATTATTTTCAGTCTTGTTGACGATAAAGCATTTTACTGTCGGCATTTTAAACATATCTGAATTGGAGCTTCTAAGCTCGAATTATTTCTCTTAAAACGATTAATGCTCTGTATATCGTGTATCATTTAAATTATACATATAGGAAACTCTTCTACAAATTTTATTTTGATCACCCCAACTTTTACAGAATAAATTATTTACATTGTTAAAAAATATATACATATAATAATCTTATAGCGTTGCAACCCTAGGTATAGTGCGAATTTAAACTTTTTGAAATGTCGCTTCTTAATCTTACATTGGAACGTATATAGTGAAGGTAAACTCTCAATGTCTGTAGCAAGCAAAATATGTTTTCAAAATATCCCTATTAACTGTTTGCTGTATTTCCTCCTTGCTAGCTTGCAATTTCTATAATCTACCTAATAATATAATAACTATATAATCTACCAAACAGATCTCAAAGTAAGGAAAGCTATAAATACCACATGAGTTAACCTTTGCGGTCTAAATAGCGTTTCATTAAAAAGGGATATTATCCTCATAAAGGGGAATATTTTTCTTGTAAATCGGACAAAGGGCGTATTGGGCATCACATCAGTCTCGCTGACACATCAATGGGAGCCCGGCAATTATTTATATAGGTGTAGAGAAATGGACGTACAACGTATTGGGGTGCCCTTGCTGAGTTGGTTTTCCTCCAAACACAAATCGCTATTGCAATCCCTTTATTAATATTTACACGAGGCACGTTACAATTTATTATTCCTACTAGGTACATTATTTATTCGCTTTGGCTTTACATTGCAAAAAGGAGAATGTACTTAACATTATTAATACACCCTTATTAATAATATTAATAAATAAAAAGCATAAACATTTGCCTCACTCATTACAATAATTTAAACTAAAAAAACACAAATACAGAAAGTGTTCCGCAAGCGGTAATACAAGTAAAATATCGTATACGCGTGTACCTAGAATAAAACATCATATGAAAAAATTGGAATACAATTGCCTTCTAAACTTGAGGTAACGAAACCGCTATTTGAATCATGAATGATGTCTGAATCCAATCTAATTTCTTAATCATAATAAAAGTCACTTTTAATAAACACGTTACTTTCATAAAAAAGTTTTAAAAACAGGACAAAAAGCTTCCTTCGCGAAACTGTCTCGGTATAAAAATCGGCAATTTATCTTCCGTTAACTGTAGCGCAGGTGACTTTAAACAACTCAGGTACTTTTACATAATGCGGTGTCAGTATGTATTATAATAAAGAGCTTTCCGCAGGAAGCGTCTTTGGTAACAAAGTGAATATCCGACGCGTCGGGATATGTAAAGATAACAACTCGATTTTTTAGTACGTAGTATTAGTTAGTCTAAATCGGCTTACTGTTCACCACTTTGTGGAACCAGCTGCCCACTGAAGTATTTCCGAACCAATTCGACTGAGGGTCCTTCAAGAAAAGAGCGTACCAATTCTTAAAAGGCCGGCAACGCACTCGCAAGCCCTCTGGCATTGAAAGTGTAAATAGGCGGCGGTATCACGTAACATCAGGTGAGCCTCCTGCCCGTTTGATCCCTGTTCTATAAAATAAAAAAAAACTAACGTTGACGCTGCACCGCGTATAGGTAACATTGACAGAAGCTTGAATCAAAAACTGCTATATAAATTTATTATTTTTGGTGCTTGTATGATTATGGCTGTACCATACATAAATCTTTAAGATGCCTTAAATATTTTAGTGTCGTCTTTGATGTCACAACAGGTAAACGCCGGGAATAATTAGAAACACATTTTCTACACAGTTTGAAAAATTGTACCTAATGATGCGTAGAGCAATTTTGTTAACTCACTCCCTCATACCAAATCTCTCGTTAATAAGCTTATAAGTACATGTTTTTAGTATATTTACACGTAGTTGTCAAGCTCATTTTTCAGGTAATTATTAATAAACATATCAAAACAAATGCACTATGTACAATAGCTACATACAAAATACTCGTTTATAACTCAAAAGTCATGGTTTTTAAATACCTTCTATATACAATAATAAGATTCCAATATGTGTTGAATTGGATTTAAACTTTTATAGTCTATTGGTTAAATATATTTTAAGGCAAAGGCAAATATATTATATTGTAAGTTGAAGGCAAACCTCATCACTCAACGAATGATTTTTAACAAACAGAAAATAAAAATTTAAATGGTAAACTCTCAATTGAAATCGATGCGGAATCATATAAAATGATATTGAAAAGCCAATACGCTTGGATTAGAGTTTGAATCGCTAAGTTATTTTAAAACTACGAATCGCAACTTGACATTAACTTTTCAATCGAAGGATTAACTTTTGATTTAAAATTCGCTGTAGTTCTCGAACGTTAAGTATTGGCAGGTTGAGCTCTCAGGGTAAATTTGAAACTTTTTTTTACTTTAAATATTACTTCTAGCTAGGTTTTATTAACATTGAGTTTGACCCTGTTAATTGATGTATTAATTAATTATGCCAGATATTTAAATAAATATTCAAATTAATAATATTATATAAATCAACTAGCAGACTCGGCCAAGCGTTACTGTGGCTAAGGTTTTTGTTATATTACATAGTAGTAAATTAATCAAGGGAAACCGTAGGAGAACTTATGTGAAACGTTGGTACCACGACACGGACCTAAACTAAACTACCTTTAACTTAGCGCCATCTGTTAGAATTGTATCAAATAATAAACAAATAATTTGCAATAAAATAAAATTGCGACTATAATTAAAGATCTTACCTATCCTATCTCTCAAGTTGGATCGAACTGCACATGGTGTGCGAATTTTATTATAATCGGTTAAGTGGTTTAGGAGTCCATTGAGGACAAACATTGTGACACTAGATTTATTAAGATAATTAGATAATTGTAAGTGTTCTTTGTTATTTTGTATAATATGACAGTGTTATAAAAACTTTCAAAGGCTTTATTTATTACATAAAGGTCAAGAGAGCAACTTAAAGTAAATTTAATAATTAAGATTAGTAGAGAAACTATATTGAAAAAATAATTGTGAATATTAATTTAACTAATCAAATTAAAAATCATAAAAGCCTATCTAATTATTGTAAATTCGCTTCCGAGTACGCTGTAGCAATTAGTATATTTATTAAATTTGCCAGAGTCGACCCCTGGCGAGGTTAAGTGAACACTTGAGGGAATGTTAAGAGACCTTTCACCTTTACTCAGAGAGTAAAGCGTCTAAGTAATTCTTATCTTCAATACATTTCTAATAAAGATAATGCATTTTTTGTCAGCGTCTATGACAATCCTTCCATGATAATCCTAATAATTAGTATAAATTCTTTTATGTCCCATATGGTCACATTAAATGAATTCTGTCGTATTTTGTATTCGAGGAATGTGTGTGTAAAAATATACTCGATTGCTTCAAGATTACATCTAATCCAATAAATATTGATGTGTTCTTTAATAGGAGAATATCAAGTAATATAAATACCAAAGTGTTTTTGTTTCGTATTAATGTCATATATTAAATAGATTTTGATGAATTTGGCAGACAACTTTCATATTTGAAATAAATAAGTTATAAAGTCTGGGATTAGGGTTTATATATATTTTTTGACACTTTAATAGGATATATTTCGACGGCTTCAGGTTGATAAATCTCATCAAACTTAAAAACGTTGATGTTATTAGGTCTATTAGCAAAGACGTGTGTTAAATATAATTCTGACGTGTATTTAATATGTGTATAAATAAATAAATAAAATACTTGTAAGCTTTATCAGAACTGTTTAATACTTCAAGAAAAGAGCGTACAAATTCTTAAAAGGCCGGCAACGTACTCGCGAGCCCTCTAGCATCGAGAGTGTCCATGGGCGGCGGTATCACTTAACATCAGGTGAGCCTCCTGCCTGTTTGCCCCCTATTATATAAAAATAAAAAAAAAACTATATAATAAAAATCGTTTGATAAGCATTCAGAAAAATTAAAGTAGGCTTCATGTGTTAGAATAAGATTATTTATAAAATATGTTTTCTTTACGAACTTTTAAACAAATATTTAAACCTTATTGTTGGGCGTTTGATGGTGTTACTTTGCCATAAAGCAGATAATATATTATTAGGTATTAACTGCAACATACCCACACACTAACTGCACTCAGACGTATTGAAAAAGTTGAAAAAAAAAAACAAAAAATAATTAAAAGAAAACGTGAGTAAACTATATCATTTTATGGAATTTACTATTAAGTTTGTTTTGTGAACTGGAAAGTCTGACACAAGTATTTTTTACTTAAGAGGTTTCCGAATCTTACACATTTGTTTTGCTTGTGTGTTTTCTATACCATTGATTTCTCTATACTAATAGAAAAACCAGATAGAAAGTTAGACTTATTGAACTAAAACAAGACATAACTAATAAGTAAATATTTGATTTAATTACTAACACTATTATATTGTTATTAAAATATACGGAGCAGGCTTTATGACGAATTTATAATAAAACGCAGAAAAATTCTTCGGCATAATTTAATAAAATAGAATACATCTACATCTGAGTTTAATAATACAAATGTATGACACAATAGCAATTTTGAAATTAGAAAGGAACAATGTATCTACTTCGCAATATATTTAATAAAAATGATCCTGAAAATGGCAGAAACTTGACTGACTGAGTAGAGTAAAAAATGGAAAATATATTTTGTTCAATATTAAAAACACGGGAAGTCCTATTTTCGCAGCCGCGACGCAATCGACCTAATTATGAAGACCTCTTTAAAATGCTGCGTATTCCGCCATGTTGGATTTTATTAAGACGTTTAATTATTAAATCTAATATTTTATGGCTACGTGGCTTAAGCCCGCACCCACAATAAGGCTTTGCGGGACATTTCTGCAGGTATTACATAGAATTTTCTAAAAAGCCCGTATCAATTTTTTTTTATTTCTATTAATTAAAACAATACAGTTTCGCTTTAAAACCAACCCACACCGCGTGTTTATACGCCAGTGTTTAATTAGACTTCTTCAAGAAAATAGTATTATCAAGTATAAAATGCCGTTTCCAACCTTGTGACTCCATATTAAAACGATTAAAAATTCACATCTGATTCTCATACCCACTTTTGCCTTGTCTTATAAAAAAACTTTATTAGTTAAGGGAATATAGAAACTACAGTAGTACACACATACATATATATACACATACATATATTCACAAGAGATCTAGAGCTTGTAGGAATTGATATTAAATAAACATTTTAATAGTTTCATGTTGACTGACATCAAAATATTTTCTACGAGAAAACATTTAGTAACGAGTTGAAAGTAGTCATGAAGCGTGTCTGCATGCAATAGGAAGTAACGGCTCAATCAAGCAGGCCCAGAGGAACAAGGTGGAAAAATCTAAATTTAATGAAAGCCCGAACGCGCCATGAATAAGCGATGCGACAACCCTCCACTCGCCGCTACTCTACGACAACGCATATTTCCCGACAGGATCTAGATTTTTCATCGTCAACTTTGGGAAAACGTAAATAAATTTCAATATAAATTAATGGAATTTATATTTACTTACAAAACATCAAAAGGACCTACCATTTATTTATATCTGTGAACGAGCGTCTAAGCAATTATTAGTATTCATTAGTCACATGATGCATGTTGTAACATTTTTTGTAAATATTATTGTACATATTGTTAAAAACTAATATTTTTATTTTATATAGCTTATTTTCATATAAATTCATGAACATAACGAACTTACTCTAAATTTTATCGCAAAGTGAATGTAATTCTTTGATAAATAAAGTATCTTTGGACCGATAAATTGTTGGAAGCGATTTAAAAGGTGCGGTGTCGCGGCCTCTGAGATGAATACATGTTGGAACTGTCCGAGGTGGATTTGGTGCCTAAATTGGGATTAATCTAGGCACTAAAACCACCACACCACCACAAAGTTATCAAGGCACTGGTAGCGTATGCTAGCTTCTTCTGGGACCTGCTGTCTACTTTTAAAGGGAAATAGCGATTGATGAAGAAATAATATCTAATACGACTAAAGAAATAGATACGTATATTAAAAACTATATATTTCACAAAAAAATATACAAGGACACTGGAATGGTCCCTAAATCAACACATACGCCATCTAGTGTCGTTATCTCTGACCCAATCTCTCCTGACCCTCCCACGGACTGCCACAGCAAATTAAACCCTAAAGCAGGTAGGTTTAGGTCGCGTATCAAATAACAATACTTTATCTTGAAATATGATCGGTAAATCAATGAAGTGAACTTATGTCTCATCTCATAACCTTTGCTTTCATCTTTATGTAAAAAATAATATTATTATATATTTAAAGTTAAGTTTCTATTTTGTTCAAATTCATCTATCGCTAGTCCTCAAACTAGGGAGTCCCTTGTAGTGTGTACCTAGGTAACAATTATTCTGTGGTAAATGGTGGAAAAAGTAGTTTTTTTTATAGAACAGGGGGTAAACGGACAGGAGGCTCACCTGATGTTAAGTGATACCGCCCATGGCCACTCTCAATTCCAGAGGATTCGCGAGTGCGTTGCCGGCCTTTTAATAATTGATACGCTCTTTTCTATAAGGACCCTAAGTTGAATTGGCTCGGAAATACTTCAGTGAGCAGCTGGTTCTACAAAGTGGTGGTAAGCGGCAAAAGCTGCCTTGAAAAACGCGCAGTTGTGGAACGGCGGACGTCGAGATGATACGGGTGGAATTTCATGTTCTGTTCTGCCTCGGCGACCGGTGATGAAACTCCGCTTATTAATCGGTATTAATCCGAACAAGTGTAACTTTAATGTTAAAACTAATCAAACAAGTGTTACAAGACATCAAGTATGTGTAAATGTGTAAATAAATACTGGTTTTGTATGTTTTTGAGAGTATATCTGAGAGTTGTTGTAAGCATCCTGTGACAGTGTTAATTTTTGGATCTTAAGGGTCAAGCCAAGATACGTAGATCTTGGTTTGAGCTAAGATCAAAGGCCTCTGTAGATTTGAAATTAAAAGATGTAATCCTATCCCAACTTTAACTTGTGAAATACAAAAAAACAATGTGTAATAATGCCCGAATCCAATAATTAATCCACAATCAGACCGTGACAGTCGATCGATCTCCTATCTGCATCCCAATAACCAAACCCTTCAAAGACAATGCATTTTTGGCGACGGATAGAATGCAATCTCTTCGCTCTTTACACTCATATTTGTTAATGAATAAAAACCAAATAAAGTAAATAAAACCGTACATATAATACTTAAATATATGTTTATGTTTAAAATATATCAAATAGTGTTATAATTATTTTAAAAACTGGAGTAAGTTAAAATCTTAAGATAGGATATTGACACAATTAACTGTCATTTTCATACACAGGTCTGTCCTCATACACCGATCCGTCCTACCATGAACAGCTTCAGATGGACAGATGAACTTAAAAAGCTAAAGTCTGCAAATACAGGGGTCTAGGCTCTGAATATGATTTTGTCCCATTCGGTGTCGAGACCCTTGGTCCGTGGGGTCCTAGCGCGTTAAGGCTTTTTAGGGAATTATCAAAAAGGTTAGTCGACATCACAGGAGAACGAAGAGCTGGCACCTACCTCGCACAAAGAATGAGTCTAGCTATTCAAAGGGGGAACGCTGCCAGTATCTTCGGAACCTTGCCTAAAGGGACTCCTTTTAATAATATTTTTTAATAATTAAATTTTAAGGTTAGTTATTAGATATATTTTTATGTATTATGTTATTTGTTTTGAATTGTATGTAAATAAATATTTGGTTTAAGATGTCTATCTCAGATGGTCAGAAATAGATTGACATAGGTTATAGGGTTTGGGCGTAAGTAATATATCAAATCGGATTCAGTTACTTTTTGAGATTAACAATCGTAATCAGCAAACCTTAAGTTAAAAGCATGATGATCATAAGTGTACTTGTTTACTGATGTGAATAAAGAGTTCTAATTGTTCTAAGAGCTTTAAAGCACAAGCGATGCTTTAAAGCTATTTCTCAAAACATAAAACTTCATACCACTACACAAAACTATTTATTCCAGTCCAGTTGGCATCTTATTTAATTTATCTAACCGTACGAGTCAGAGCAAGTCGCAGCTTCCAAATGGTATATCATACATTCACTTCCACGATTCTCAGTAAAAATTGCATCAAAATTAATATAAAAGAGCGCACGCGGGCCATCTAACTCAACGTTTTCCTTGAATCCTCGGAATTTTCTTGATATTTTCCTTCCGTAGTCCACTCGCGCCGCACATACATTCTCGGTGTTATTGAACGGTAGACTACTGCCGACAAATTGTTTGAAGCACGTTTACGTTCGCTATATTTTCAATATTTTTTTTTTTTTCTATATACATGTGTCTTCACTAAGACATCATGGAACATTACGATATAGCCTAACTTAAGACTAATAAGTAATTTAAGTCTAACCTAACTATTTAGTAAATAGGATTATTATATTAGTAAGTGTCCAATAACACTTACAGTCTCTATTAAAGGGAAGAAGACACTCTGTTCTTGGGTTCTATTTTGCAGACACTCTTTAGCACTTGATATTTACGTACATTATCACTAAATCACTAGTTCAAATGGTTTTGTCCTTTTCAGTCTTCTCACTAAGCCCGTGGTGTCAAGGAGTTGGATAGCCTCGACATTCACGTGATGGTGGAGCCTATGTTCGTGTGCTTCAGCAGTCTTTTTTATTACTGTAGCGACATTAAGGTCCCGGTGAATATTATTTTAGAGTATAATTTTGTGACGCGTATTGTTAGAAATTAACCATGACGAAATCACACACAAAAAAATAAATTTAACTTATAATCTTATTTCACGACATCATATTTACATATTATACCCATAATTTTTTTTAATACTTAATATGTGAGTCTGACTTTAGATATCTACAACACAACTTTAATAGCTTTCTTTTGAAAATGCTACAAAAATAGCAATGTAATACAAACTATGAATTCTTTTATATAAAATTGTATGAACAAAATTGAATGAAAGCTTATTACGTCAAAATGAAGTCTTTTCTTCAATTATACTGGATGATGTATCGGTCTAACGTGCCCATCTCTACTACTACATCAACCGAATCCCACAGTTTACATTTATTAAGAAAACAAAATACTACAACAGTAACATATGTAATTTTTAATAAAAAAAAACGCTTAATTTCAGTATATAAAATTTGGACGTATTTTAGAAGCTAGTCTAAATTTATGAAGGTTTTTGGGATTATATTCAAGATTCCCTTAGATTGTTAAAATGTTCTACGTACTGTGAGATAACTCGATTAACGGCCCGCTGGCTGTTATAATATTATAAAATTTAATTTAAGGACTACAAAGAAATCTGTTTTAAAACTAATAATTTTAAGCAGTACCGTTATAAATATATTTTTGACGTCTATTAATATGGTATAGTAAGCTACGTAGCATCGTAGAACATGTCTGATGTGTTTGCTTTACAATGTAGCACTGCTACGCGCTACACCTCTACACAATATCGCTTTGTATTTTATACTACCGGCTTTAGGCAAGGCTTTTAATAACCTTGGTACGTTATTTTGACTTATAGAATATACTTATAATAGAATTAATATTACTATTAAAGTAATCATCATCTGTAAAAAATAGATTTACAATTAAAAAGCGTCTATACATATAGTTCCCAATTGACTGTTATTATTAAATAAAATTGCGTTTATGTTGTTAATTTAGTAGCACACCTATAAAGATTTTAATATTGTGACATTGTTCATAGTCAACAAAATCATCATTAAAATTTGACTGTATAAAGTTTTGAATAATGTCTATAGAGAAAGGCATTAAATCCATGGCACAGTTTTAAGTATCTACGAGCGGTACATTCACTTATTTTAATGTCAAAATATGTTGGTACCGTTAAGTTTACGCCCTCGTTGCTACTCTATTATGTTTTAAGATAATTAATATATTTTAAAATAATTAAACAACGCAAAATCGTAACACAGGACTTCGTTACAATTGCGCGGTTACTGAGTGTATTATAATCTCGCCTGAGCGCGTCGAGTAGCCACACAATATTCTTTATCGATGACATTAAGTGGTACGTAACTCCGGAAAACATGATACGGACAAAAAAGGTTACAATGAATTTAAATTAACGTTGTTAGGATTCGGATAAAACTGCTCGCACCGTAATTACGAAGTTGCATTTACATAGGATGACAGTTTAACTAATTTTTTTGTATAGTTTGTTGTATCGCAAGGTATATTTTTTTACGTAATGATATAGTATTTTTTTCTGTATTAGTTATAAAAATTAAATGCACGGTTAAGATTTATTAGTGCACGTATATGATAGAATGATTAGTGACTTTATTATGCCTGCAATAGATTTGTTTAAATTTCCTTTCACATATATAGTTTATGTACACGTATAATAGATGGGCAGTCCTTAATTTTAAAAGTTACTTTACTTTGTTTACAGATTTGATTGTACAGTAGACAACATAAATAGACTCGACAGCTTTTAAATTAGGTGGTATGTATATACTGTATAAATTTAAATCTTTCGTAACTTTTAAGCACTTAAATAAATTTAAGTTTTATTTGCTCTAAAACGCAAATTAGTACTCTTAGCATTTAGAGGTTTTCTTTTAACTACCTTACTCTTATCTACAAAAGGAAAACCCGTGTTTTCATGTAATGAGCTTCCATTCCGTTCACCCATGTAATCAAGAAACAGGTATAAATGGAATTTAGTCGCGTTTTATTATTTTAAACATATAGAATAAAAACCTCAGATGCTTGACTGCGGCAGATATGTAATCTTTTATTATTTGCACTTAATATTATAGAACTTGTCAAAGTCAAAGTCAAAAATCATTTATTCATATAGGTAACCTTCTATTCATAAAGGTATTGTGCCGTAAAAAAAAAGAAATATACATAAAATGAATCTAATTTAACATTTACTGCCAGTTCTCAAATCAAGGACGTTGAACGGAAGAGAAGAACTGGCAATAAACTCTCCGCCACTCTTTTTAATCGCCAAGTTTTTTTAACGCAATGTTTGTAAGGAGCTGCAACCATTACACCATGTTCCATATGACATATTGAGTAATAAAGAATAATAAATTAAATTAAAAACAAAGATTTGTCCTCTATCAGCAGGAGGCTTGGTGAAATAGGAGCACGCACTTACATACTCGTGAGAACAACACGCAAATACCTACGTAAATTCTTGAACTTAGCACGTTATTAATACGATATCTGATACCGTGGTTGCGGCTTATTTTGGTAATATTATTGTAATGCTAGCTCAAACATGTATGTACGAACTTAAATTTATATTTTATAATAAGTCAAATGTTTAAAGAAAAACACTTTTGTACGGATTATAGTTATGTATTATTGTATTTAAACTTATAATTATTTAGACATAATTTTAAATTTAAACCGACGTTTAAACGACGAAAGAAAAAAGATTCTTCCCAAGATTGGTACGCGAAGCCATTGAAATCAAAAAACACGCCAATTTCAATAGAGAGGACGGCCTAAAATTATCAAACACCTGGGATCCAATAATATCCAAATTAAAATCTCAAAATAAACAATCCGCGAAAATGGAGGACACCGTGAGCAATTTCTGCAAAAACCCTACATCTTTTAGTCGATACCAACTCCGGGGAAATAAATACAGATAACACAACATTTTCTACAGCTGTAATACTTTTTGACATTTAACACCTTTGTCTTCAGTCACCGTGACCACGCACGCTGTAAAGCACGCGAAACGTCGGTTTAAATTTAAAATTATGTCTAAATAATTATAAGTTTAAATACAATAATACATAACTATAATCCGTAAAAAAGTGTTTTTCTTTAAATGTGTATAAGTTATGTTAATAAAAGACAATACTAAGTCAAATGTTTTTTTAATCTATATAATCTTCTTATTATACGACTGTGCTAAATAATTTGAAAAAGGTTAGCCGATTGAGCCTCAGGCCCAGCTCAGTCCAAATGTGGAAGTCGTTGCGTCAAATCGTCAAGTATACGTCACAAAAGAAACGCCAATGATCATGATGCGTAAATAAATCCACTTCATACTTATATATATGTAACTTAAAAGGTCTCTCTCTCTCTCTTAGGTAACAAATAATTCATAGAAGCCCATAAAGCGAGGCGGTCGTTTTTGCGAATCATTTAATAGAAAGTGAAGTATTCAAATCTCAGGTTTCGCGTGATCCGTGATATTTCATATTGAAACAAAGGGGGGATTCTTCAGGAAAGAGGTCAATAGGTCTCAGGGACCGCGCGGCCGTGCGGTCGAAACGACCCCGCGCTAAGTGCTCTGTGAAAATCATTTTTTTAATGCTAGTTTCATTTCTGAATTTCATTTTTAACATTTTTACTTTTGTTAAACGATGCAACTCTTTTCATTGTATCAAAAAATTTAAATTTGGAACAGGTAAGTGAGTAGCTTCCTTATCTAGTCTTACAACGTCCAGTCTTCAATTATTATTAGCAAGAATAAGTTGTAGGCTTTAGGTATACGCGTCTAAAGATTTTATCTGACCGCTGCATAAAAATATTTCCTTATATTTTATAGAGTAACCGTGTAAGGTAATTCTAAATACATGCTCAGTCTTACATTTGGCGTATTTTAAAATCAGAATATATCAATGGTTTGAGAAACAATAAATGAAAACTTTGACACCTACGCAGTTTCGAATATTCTACATAAAAAGCGTAAGTCATTATTTCTCTTGAAAAGTTCGTCGGTTCTTCATAAAAAAATAGGAAGTTTTTTTTTATTCGTTATTATTTTTACCTACATCTGGTGCGCTAAATATATTTCAAATACAATAAAAAGGTAATGATATATAGTCTAAAAACTTATGGAGTGGCGCAATGCAAATGGCTAGGAGTTTGACGCCAGGTGATTTCAAAAGTTATCAGTCCACAGACCTCACGGATTGTATAATTAAATTTAATTCAATTATTCAACATTCAGTGAACTCGGGACACCGGCCAGGTTTCAACTAATCATTTCTAAATTTACACCGAGATAAAGCGAACTTACTGATTGTTAATTGTTCACAGTCTAATTTCAAAGCGATGCGATAATCCTAATTTTCCATTTCTATTGGCTTGAAAATGACATCATTTCGTATTTATATTGAAGTCTATAGCGTCTGTATATGTCCCTCTACTTGCATTACTTTAACTCGATAAGGGGTACCATTTATGGCACAATTTTGTATATATACAGATAATTCTTTGAGCATTTACTTGTTTATACATATATTTGTATAATTACCAATATTAACAGGCTAACGTGTAAAAAATAGCATTAATGAGTTTTTGCTTAACATATGTATGCTGAAATAAAAATATCTTATTAAATTTATTAACTTAACAGTATCGGGCCGTAATGTTAAAGAAAACATGTAATATCTATTACAGTACTCACAATTGTTAATTAATACCGTATGTAAATCAATGTTTTAATTTACATACGGTATAAATATAAATTAACAAAATACACATATTAAAATAGTTTCAACAAAAACTCGCATTGTTGATCCAAAATCTAATAGTTACACTGAAAATAAAGCATTTTACGAGTAAAAATTTGAATTGGAATGTATTTCAGTGAGTTCGCTCGCTACACGCACAGTTTTATTAACCACTGCATATTCCAGTTTAGTTTACCTCACTGTGATTCGCGAATTCGTTTGATTTATAAACTCATATAAACACCGTTACTGCGATATATATCTATAAGGTATGGATTATCTATTCAGAATAAAAAGCTAATAATTTTAAACCTGATGCCCAAAACTTGACAGAAAAAATATTAAAATAATTTGAGTTGAGCTAGGAAATTAAATATTTAATATTGTATAAAATTATTGATATAATCTGCTAAAACAATGGTCAAAACACAATAGAAACTTGTTAATATTGCATATATAAAATATTAAAGTGTGATTCAAAATAAAGAAAATAGTTTCAAATAATTATTTATAACATTTAAGTAATACATATAGTGGCAAGTTACGAAAATATTAACTCACAGCTATTTAAAGGATCATTATCTAAAGTAAAATAATATTTGTGAAAAGACATTCACAAGTACCTGAAACAAGTGTTTGACTTCACATAACAACGTAAAACGACCTCCAGCTAACACAACGCTACACTCGGCTTATGAAAATATGCTTTGTTTCTCGCGTTTACTTTAATCTAGCTCAAATTAATTAAAACGCACGCGGTGTGCACTATTTAATTATTATTTAAAAACACATCGTTACGGCGGCTTTATATTGTGGCTGAATTTGTTATTTCAAACATAAACAAAGCTATTCATGTCAAGATAAAATTTACATATAATTAGCAAGTTAGTAAAGTATTACGTACTATTTAGCGTACTAGGAGTTGTGTTGACATTATTAAATTAGAACACTCATAAGTGGAGTTAAGAATCACCTGTGAAAATCTCTCCTGTGCATCCAAAATGTCAATGAACAAGGAAAGTTTATGATCCATGATGGGAAAACCATTTCTAGGTTGCTGAAGTAGATGTCGCACCGCTTCCCTTACAGCTGCCGGTGTACTCGGCGTCATTGGCGTACCCATGGGTGTACCCATACCCATGGGCGGGTGTACGCTCATGAGCGCGGACAACCCATGGAACGTAGCAGACATCTTTGGCGGGTTCTGTCCACCGCCGGGTAAAGATAGCCTACGCGAAGTAGACGGAGGCACTGCACCATAACCGTTCGTCATAATCGCGGGTCTTTGCAACTGATAGTCACTGCGAGAGGACGGTAAGAAAGGCGCGCGAACCGGAACAGTGGGCACGGGCCGTCGCGGGACGGGTTGCAGCAGCGGAACGGGCCAGTCATCGTCAATGGACCCCAGAGAGTGGGGCCGCCGCACCACCTCGGGGATTTGCCGCGGAGACACCACGCTCTGGGGCCGCCTCGGCCGACGCTCAGGTTGGATTGGGTTAGGTGGTGTGTAAGGTGAGAAGCCACCAAAATCATCAGTTATAGGATGCGGAGGCTTTGTGTCCGGCGCGGGCGGGGGAGGATCATCCCATCGTGGCCATGCGAGGGTCAAAGAGTCCGGCTTCCGGGGCGGCGCGGGCCTGGGCCTGCCCGCCCCCTCGGTCATGGCTGCCGCAGGCAGGGTCACATGGCGCGAAGCGTGCGTCGCGCACGGCGTCCGCCGGCCGACTGACGGGATGCTTGCATCGCGCGGCGCCCCGCTGCAGCGCGTGTTTTGGTTTCAGGCGTTGACTACAGAGTCCGCGTATACAGAGAGCTTTCGTAGATCATCTACGAATCGTAGCAAATCACAATATTTCGTTGCACTTTTGCGTTATACCTCAACAACTTTATAAGTACACATGAAATGTATACACAATTTATCTATATATATAAGTTATGTTTTTATGTAAATGCTAGTAGAATTATTAAACAGAGTTTCACGATCAAAAGACAAAACAACATACAAAAATAGGTTTTTTAAAATCAACTTTAAAGCCTTTCAATTTATAACGTGAAAAGAGTGTTTGTATTTTAATGAAAAGTGCGAAATATAAATGCAGTAGGTGCTCTATGCGTCAACAGTTCTGTGGGTCGAGTTTACTTTCAAAGGTAAATGGGGCAGGCATGGTGGGGCGAACTCGCCCCTAAACCTATTAGAGCTAGTCGTGACACCGTTACGTCAAACTTTATTAACAACATCTCTGACACTATCAGTTTCAACTACCGATACGTGATATAGAAAACACATCTAATAAAAGTAAATAAATAAATCCTTATTAACAATAATAAATAAATAGAACAAATATATCCTAAAGCTGTTTTAATACTTAATTTACGTGATCACTTATTTCACACACCCTCACACTGGTTCGTACACGACCAACCACTCATGCTATAGTTTAATTTCGTTTATTACGTTAGTTTAGTCTTAGCATGTAGTCACTATTTTGTATATTTTCTGCTCCCGACGAAGGAAACCCCATAAAGTTTAAAGAAAAACACTTTTTTACGGATTATAGTTAAATAAATATGAAATAATTATAAGTTTAAATACAATACATAATTATAATCCGTAAAAAAGTGTTTTTCTTTAAATGTGTAAAAGTTATGATACTAAAAGACAGTAAACTAAACCCATAAAATGCAATATTGTGTAGTCACATATTTTTTTTTTTCATTATTATCCTTCTTATCCTATTTTGCTTTTACAAAATATATAATACGCAGTACCGTTAAAAAATTCTATAATTTAGAGTGTATTTTGAAAGAAAATTTAACGAGTTTATAGAGAGAGACATAGTTATGAGGCTGTTATAAAGTGTAATGCGCTATAAACTCTCTTGTATGTTCTATATCGAACTCTCGTAAATCAACATTTTATGATTTTTCTCTTTATATGGCGCTCTTTCAATACCTTAGCTTATTAAACACACGTTGGTGAGATTTAAACAATAATTTTGGTATTAACTACTCAGTAATGTAGTATCACTACATAGTATAAAACAAAGTCGCTTTCTCTGTCCCTATGTCCCTTTGTATGCTTAAATCTTTGAAACTACGCAACGGATTTTGATGCGTTTTTTTAATAGATAGAGTGATTCAAGAGGAAGGTTTATATGTATAATAACATCCATTAAATAGTGGAGAAGTACTGTTATTTTTGAGGTTTCTAATGTGATGTCGTAAATAATTTCATTTTTTCCGCTTACATTGCAAACGCAGGCTGAACCCTACGAGTTTTATCAAAATAATGTACTAAGTATTGTACACATTGAAAAGGTCTACAGAAAAGTCCGTGATGGTGTATGTCTATCTCTTATGGATAACCCACAATAACTTTTTTTTGTCATTTACTTTTTACGAGAAAAAATGGCAAATTTTCTAAGCGATTTTAACCAATACAGCATTAATCCTTAACCAATTAAATACATTGAATACATTGTTCATTGAATATAGATCTATACAGCCCATTACAGCTTATTTAGCAGCGATCGAACGCGTATATTATCGGAGATTTCCAGCGACGGAAATAACAATACATAATAAAAACCTGATTTTCATCAGCATTGCACCCGTGCGTAGCTGGGGCGGGTCACTAGTTATAAAATAAGTGCGTATCAAATTATTATGATTAACTTAAGATAGACATCAAAGTATTTGAAACACTTTTAACGTTATTTTCAATTTCCAAATTTTTTGATATCATCGGTGGAATAAAGAAACCAACCTTTTTCCTTGGTGATTTAATATACTTAGTTTATCTCTGTTATTATCAAAAGTTAATTTAACAACAGTGTAAAACCAGAAGGTACAGGACTCAATTCCCGGCGGAGCAATATTTATAATATTTTCTCAGGTGGGAATTATATGTGCTCCTTGTCTAATTAGGAGTCTACATAAATCCAAACACTTATTAGTCGTTATTTTATGTGAATATAAAAAACAAATTGTCATTTATTCCTCAATTAGTATTATGTTTCTTCTATGCTTGTTTCTCGGTGTCTTTAAGTGTAACGACATATGGTATTCAAAATCAAATCAAAAATCATTTATTCACGTAGGTATATAATGTACACTTATGAACATAAAAAAAAAAGAATATACATTAAATGCCTCTAATTTTACATTTACTGCCAGTTCTCAAATCAAGGGCGTAGAACGGAAGAGAAGAACTGGCAATAAACTCCCCGCGATTCTTTTTAATCACCAAATTTTTACTTTTACACAACATTTGTAAGGAGCTGCAACCACTACACCATGTTCCATATGACATATTGAGTAATAAAGAATAAAAAAATAAATTAAAAACAAAGATTTGTCCTCTATCAGCAGGAGGCATGGTGAAATAGGAGCACGCACTTACATACTCGTGAGAACAACACGCAAATACGTTGTAGAAACAACTAATTAACTATTATTATTAAACATATATATATTCTATTCAATAATAATTGGGTACACAGTTGATTATTATATACGTACATTAATTAATAAAAATGCCTTTAAAATAATTTTGCGTTGCATTCAAAGCGATGAGTCAGAAATAGTAAGACGTTATATAGTCTGAAGACTTACTTCGTGAAGTACATCTATTTATAAAGAGAGTATTGCTCTTGAGTATTAAACTGAATCCTTTAGCGGTTATCTTGTATTGGAATATTTATTTATGGAGTTCAATATTAACCCGTCCATTATGGCTCGTACAACGTGCTACAGCCGCCCTGAACTTATCGAAGCGTATCATTCTTATAAGCGGAGCGATTAGCGATATTATCAAATAGTATTGCGGAGTTACTAATAGTTTCAATTTATTTCATACTTAAGAAATATATATATTAAAACTAGCAGACTCGGCCAAGCGTTGCTGTGGCTAAGGTTTTTGTTATATTACATAGTATTAAACTATTTAAGGGAAACGGTAGGAGAACTTATGTGAAAGGTAGATAGCTTATGTGATACGTTGGTACTTTTAACACAGCGCCATCTGCTAGAATTGTATCAAATAATAAATATATATTTGCAATAAATTAATATTGCGGGTATAAATTGACATGTAAGCTAAGCTAAGTTAGATGAAACTGCACACGGTGTTCAAATTTCATTCATATCGGTTCGGTAGTTTAGGATTCCATAGCCGACAATAATAATTAATATATATTAAAATTATAATTTATTTATATATATTAAAATTGTCGTGCATGTATGACACAAAATAACCACTTAGAGGACATTCAGGAATGTAATATTAAATAAATAAATCAGTTGCGCTTCACCCTTTTTGATCTGGGCCTTAGATTTCTGTATGTTTCATGAATATTTGTCGATCGAATAGGCTAGTAGTGATACGTCTCCTGCGCCTTACACACGCCGTCGACTTTTTGGATCTAAGGCAAGCCGGTAAATGAGTTAGGAAATCTCGATGTTTTCTTTCACAGTTTGATAAAATGTTAAATGTGTACATAGAAGGACAGTTCATTGTTGCACAGCCAGGGATCAAACTCAAGACTTCAGGAACGAGAGTTGCACGCTGAAACCACTAGGCCAACACTTCTCACGAACGTAATATTAAGACTTATGACATACATTATTATTTAACACACACATAGAAAAGAACTATTTGACTTAAACAAAATTTCGTACGGCTTAATTGTGTTATGTAATGTTTATTGGCATCAAGTCCTAAACAGATGTAATATAAGTTTTTATTATTGGGTCATATCGCTCCGCTTTTGCCTGTGCTCTATACACATACTGGGCTTTCAATGCATTTAAGTTTGGATATTTCGGTCCAGAATGGATCGAACAGGCGCCAGGCGTCATCATAGTAGCTACATAGTTCTACTATTACAGGAGATTCAAAACATTAATTACAAGAGCCGTTTTGGACAATATAGTACCTCATAAGAGAACCTTGTTGACGCGACGGAGAATTTTAATTCAATATAAAAAAATCACATGCTTTTGATGGAGATAGCTTAATTTTAGTTATAATATTACATAGTTTAATTATTAAAAGCTTGATTTAATCTGAATAATTTTACGTAATTAATAAGTATAGTAAATTGTAATACACAAATCTAAACGAATATAAAATAACAAAGATCATTAAATCATTATTTTTAGACACCATTCGCTAATTAAAGACATTTAAACTGCCGTAATATTCTAAGATTATTTTGAATATTTTAATAGATTCTTTACGTATTTCAAAATATCTAACGCCATTCCGTAACAGACGGAAAAACATATAAAGCTATTTCTCAAGAAGCCACCCGCGCGGAATTTCTTTTAATCCCGATCATAACAAAATAGGAGGAGGAAAAGAAAAGGATCAAAGGAGGTAGGCAGCTTCACTTTAATAGGATGTGAACACGCCTGTGAAAATATTGAGAGAGAAACCGATATTTAAATCGTAAAGGAATATAAGTTTGACATATGTGTTTTTTTCAAAAAATCAATCACAGTATGTTATATAATGAAAGCCATAGAAATGTGTAATTTACTATTATAGAAATGTCGAGGAAAATCTGCCAAATCATTAAATGAAAATCTATAGAAATAGTTGACTATTCAGACAACCAATATAGTCTACTGATTTATTACCTTGCCAGAAAAATATGAAAAGAATAACACGTTCTCATCAGAGTCGAGTTTCCATAAAATATGATGATGTCACAGGGGTCCGTAACTAGCGTCGTTACTCGTTATAGATCAGCCGTCGAACGCCGCATCGTTCGCCGGAAATAGTGTAATATTGGAAGGAAACACGGACTTCTCGATAAAAGCATTCGAGTTTCGAATAATAACGGACGCCACAAAATAAGCTTTCATGCCTCATTTTAAATTGCAGTTTAATTTTCTTCCTTAATATTATTTTTCTGTTCACGAAAGGGACTAGTTTATATTCAAGAAACATTTATATAGCCGTTTAAATTGTTTTAATAACCTAGCATATACTGAATTCGAATGGTAAAACCTCGAAAAAATAGTCATTTATTTTTAGAAATACATTTTTACCAACCTTACATTTACCAACTCATGTCGGTAAATCCTCAGACTTATACTTAAATCTTAAGATTAACCGTAGTTTTTACAGTAGCATATATTTACCGTAATATATAATTTAAATAACATTTAAATGATATTCCTTTAGACGGAAACAAATAACACGAAAGCCATGTTAATATTGTTTTTGTATCCTAAAATAGGTTGCCATATGCGCATATATATGAGCTTTTAGTTTGGTCTTAAAAAGACATCGAATTTCATGTCAATATCAATACAAACAAAGCTTGTTCTCTTCATTTTACACTAATAACAAATAAAAAAAATTCTTCTACTGGACTGGAGCAGGTAAAAGGGACTGACAGATCAAAATTTCTTTGACAATTAAAACTTAAAGAGGACTACGTAGCTGTTCGACACAGCATTTTTCAGACTCAACTACGAGTATGTGGATCCTTACATACCGATTCTCTAAAGTTTGTTCTGTGCTAAAGTAAAACTTACCTATGTGATGATGTGAAAACGTTAAGGCCCGGAAGAGCATAACTTACCTGTAACAATAATTATCACAAATAAATTCTTATTACATAACATTTTACAGTTTCATATATTATTTCAAGCGTTCTTAAACAAACTCTTCATTCGGGAGGTATTAAAATTAATCCGATATTTTTCATCGTTAGTAGTACTACTATATATATAAACATATATTAATTTTATTTACGTAGTACACAGAATTAAAACTTTCTAATAAATATTATATATTGTAACCGACTAAGTCATGTAAGCAGTCAGCTGAATTATTGCGATATCCAACATTAATATTGGATGTTATGAATGATTACATAAATATTTCTAACAAATACGTACATAGTTTAAAACATTAATGGACGTGAAATAAACCTTCACTTTACATATAAAACTAACTACCTAAATCGTAACGTTACTATAATAAAAAGTCCTGATGTCTAATTTTCATACAAAAAAATTATATTTAAAATAAACCCCTGTTCAGTAAGCGGGCAAGATAACCTAATAAAATACTTGTATAAAGAGTTTCATATTAAAAGCGCAAAACAAATAATTTCTTAAGTGCAAATAATTACAGCATTTCAGTGGAACTCTGCGCAAAACAATTCCTAACTTTGCCCGGATAATTTAAAACTACGCCCAAGTTTTGATTGTGCTATACATTAGCTGCCTTCTGCGTTAATGTTGGTATTAAAATAGTTTCTGGACTAACATTTATATTTACTTTTAAAATAATCATTGTCATTTATGAACCGTCGACTGCTTCAGAATATAAATGCGAGGATTCAATTGTATACTAAAAATATGAAATAACCGTATGTAAGAACCGATACAATATACAGTACTATCTACCAATAAATTTACATATAACATCTATGAATAACTGTTTTATCAAGCAACGTGTTATATGTATACTATTTCCATTACTTATATATTCAGTAGAATTTTAAGTACTTTTTTTTAAATGTCGACATATTATTGAAATATCTAAACGAAACTGTCTTCATGTCAACCTCAAATTGAGTAGTTCAAAACTACCCCCTTTTCGTTTACTTTATTTTAGTGAAAATATATTTCAGCGCCCTCTATACGAAAGGGATGGGAAAATTATTAAGCCTGATTGTAATTGTGAGATTTTGTACACAGAAAAGACAGCAATGTGATAAAAGTGCAAATGAGAACTTGTAGAAAGCGGCATCTATCGGTCATGCCAGAAATCATTATAATCTGAACTAAGGAATCGACTTATGTAATATAAAGATGGCGCTCAAGTTTTAGTGATAACGAAACGATATAGATGTCGCTGACTACTACTGAGATTTAATGAACATCTTTTATATATTAATTAAAATAAAATAAAATCCGTTTATTTTAGGACATAAGATCATCAAGGTATCACTTATTCCACCTCATTCACACATACACCTCATCGGTAAAGAAGACAGAGGGTGTAGGCGAGAAGAAAGGCCGGCGTAAAAAACTCTCGGTACTCTTTAAAAAAAAGCAATACATCATACAATTCTAATTTTAAAACAAATATAGCAAATTAATTAGAAGTAGCCTGCCCAGCACTAGTCCCAGGCCCTTTTACCAACTAGATAATCGCTTTATAGTATGCCTTTTTACACAGTTTTTCTTTAATACATTTCTTAAGTTAAGGCAGAGATAAAAGAGCCTCTGGGATTTTATTAAAGAAGAGTATCCTCTTTTCCAAAAAAGAATTACGAGTATTAACATTATGCGTATGTTCTATTCTTTATCACTTTTGTATACATACAATATTTTCATAAATATATTGCGAGGGAAATGTGTATATTAACTTAAATTTATCCCTCACAGATTCCCTACATTTCAAGAAATACAGTTGTATCATCCAGATTCAATTCCTCATTTTTTATAATTGGTTTGGTATCCATAACCCTTGCATTTTATTGCACAAAATTTAATGCATTTCGTTTTTTGCATTAAGCAGAAGGTTATTCATACTAAACCAATGGACAATCGAAGAGACAGCGTTGTTCACATCGTCAAAATTTGTTTTGCTATTCGTCGTTTGATTTGACCATGAAAGGTTACCAATAGGTGACCGTTTATATAAACAGGAAAGAGGAAAGGGCTAAGAATTGAGCCCTGTGGTATCCCTATATCTACTGCTGATCCAGAGGACCTCTTACCATTCACTTCAACCTTCTGAGTTCTACCGTGAAGGTAGGAAGTCAGAAAAATACCTTAGGCGTCATGCGACTCCTCTCAAGCGTTATCTATATATCTACATAACTCAACACCGGCATCGGCTGTCGACCCTTGGTAAAACCGAACTGATTATTATGTAATTATTTGTTTACGTTAAAATGACTTACAAGTTGATTTAATATAGTTTTTTCAAAGATTTGATACTACAAGTAGGTAGTACGGAAATTGGTCTAAAGTTACCGTGTTTGTACGTATTTTAGGTTGTAGAAATTCTCTGATTCTTCAAGAAATATGTATAAACATTTTATACGATAAAATACCTTGAGCAGATGAGGATCCCTTTCCGCTGCATCCAGCAATGATTCCGCTTCGCTTAGCCAAGCTACAAATTTCTCAAGTGACCGATCAAAGTTTTGCAGGGACGATACTGCTGAGTGGAGTGCTTTTCCACGCGCGATAATACTAAAAGAGAATTACCACAATTAAGATTTGTCAACATAAAATAACGCTAATATTGAAAATAAAACCTTATATCGATTATTTGAGCATATTAGCGTTATTTGAAACAAGGCTGTACATTTTGCTCACTCAGGCGAGGCGATATGCGTATTCAATAAAGTAACATTGATAAATGACAAAATATATTAGAAGGCATGCTAAAACATTAATTACATAGTATAAAAAAAATATTTTATACAGAGACAAATGGAGAAAAGGTTCCTTAAGTATGAACTTTAGTAACTTCCTAAGCATGAATATCAACGCCATCTGTGTTTAAATGAGAAATTGTGTACAGCGACCTCTATTGATTAAACTGTGAACATTGAAGGTTCTTCTTGAAGAATTCTTAAAGTTATATTGCAATAAATTTTAAAGATGTTATCCTCATTAATTAAAAAAAAATTATATTTTAACATTTCTGTATGCATGTAATAACATTGCTTACCTATTGTTAAGCTCGTTGTACCGATGATTGATCGCTTCTGTTGCACGTTTGATCCTTGTAGTGTCATCGTTTCGGTACACAGCTATCAGCCTCTGCGTGAGCTGACCGAACAACTCAATCTGATGTTTGTACTGGTGTACTTCCGCATGGAACGACTGAAAATAACAGATAGCATAAACGTTTCAGTTGTAATAAATATAAATAAATTTTCAGTAACAATATAATGCGCATTATGTATAAAAACTATTCACTAGTACTAGCAGGGACTGTTATCATACTATAAGTATGATTTATACAGAATAATGAGGTCAGTGTTTGTAGTGGTATCCCAAAATACTAAATAAAAAGTCTAACAAAGGCTCCATTGTGATAAACAGTATGTATCCTAACTCTCCAGTATATATTTAGTTCAGATAATATATGCTTTGAAGATAAAGTTGTCAAATCTAATAATATTGGTTCATGCAAGCGTAATGAGTTCTTTATTACTTTGCTCATAAACATATATTTCGTAAAGATTATTGTTTTATAATATATAAGGTTAATTTGCTTAAACAAACACAGTGTAACGTAGAGTAGGAATGATAAGAAAATAAGAAAGAAAATAAGAAAATATACAGCTGTAGCTACTAATGACGTACGTGATTAAAAGCGGAACATAAGTTTAATGTAATTAAAGAAACTTTTGATTGAATTACTTGTAAGTTCCGAGCTTTCCAGACATGCTGACTTTCAGGGCTTTCAATGTTTAAAATATTTAATCCTGCAGTTTGATTTAAAACACATAAAGTCTTTGTTAAAAGCAGACTGGTACTTTGCTTTTTCCGTCCCAATTTGTTTTTATAAATCTATAATTTGTATTTTACTTCGATAATTATTTGTATAACAAAACCACAGGTATTTTTAAAAACTCTCACAGCTTTTTGCCTATCTTTATATTATTATTGTTTCAAACAAACAAACAAATTATCTTTATTCATCTGGGTAAAAAAGTACACGTATGAACGTCAAAAATACTAAATTAATTGTAAATTTACATTTACTACCAGTTCGCAAGACAAGGGCGTAGAGCGAGCAAGAAGAACTGGCAACAAACTTTCCGCCACTCTTTTAAATCGCCAAATTTTAAATACAAATTATTTAACCTGGAACATTCTGTTCAACGTTGTGTTAAAAAACACAAGTTACAATAATTAGTAATTTATATGACTCTATTCAGAACGGTTCAACTAGTGACTCAAGCTGTATTTTATTACGAATATATAAAGAAATAATATTACGAATTTTCTTTTATATTATATAATTCTGCGTTCGACAACCCTGTGTAGTTGCTAATCACCGCTCGATAGGGGAAGGGGTTTGCATGTTATTATAACTAGCCAGCCGTTAGGGTTGCTTGTACAATTTATTTATGTATATTTTTTCAATCTTCTTATACATCTCTAATAACTTTAGTGAGAAGTTGATATAGATTCAAAGCGATTTGCGTTAGAATTTGGCTGACGCTTGGAAGCCGCCTTGCGGCACGACTCAGTGAGATTAGGTTATGTGATAGCCCGGTTATAGATTCCTTGTCTTCATGATATGGCCAACCTTTCATGAAATAGATAAATTAAAATTGATATGCGTTGATAGTATGTATTTTATTTAGGTGGTGGTGTGATTTACAAAAAAAGTTGTTTAGGATCTCAGGGCAAATTAAATAGAGATGGTGCGAATCATCGGACTAATTCTCGTTTATTTTTTTGTAGAAGAGTATCTTTAAAAATAGGAATGCGACAAACGGTATGTTTAGCGCAAAACGCGCGAACCAGTGTCTTCTTGGGGTTAAATTGGACTAGATTTGGTCGACCCCATCTGGAAATCTACTCGCATAATTTCCCGGAGAGCTGGAAGCTTCGAGAGTAGCGCCTTAATACACACACGATCGAAGGCTGGTAATAATAGTTTCCATTATTTTGGAGATTAGGAGGTGTCGATCGAATGTATAGAAGCTGTCTTTCAGCACTTCAGGACAATGCCGAACAAGTGTTTGTACCGGAACCAACTAAGGAGCAACACATTTGGGGGGATGAAATTAGGGCCCGCTCGACCTAAGAAATTCTAAGGAAGATTTGCTTTGCGGACAGCAAGTGACCAGCATATGACTTCCGCCATCAAATAAATTGTCGGTCGTCACCTCCTTTGAGTTCAAGTCAGTGGAGTTGGCGCGGAGAAACACACACAGACACACAGGCTCAAGGTTCGTCACAATTACAAAATTAACTTATCTATCAATCAATACCTTTTGTTCTCTAAGCTGCATCTCGAGTACGTCAGCTGTGTGCCCAGGCGCAGTCATGGCGGCCAGCCGGGTCTCCATACGCGAGAGCCACGCGTCTGCGTCGCGCCTGCGCGCTTCGTATCGCTGCGAATCACCCAACATGGCGTCGAGTTGAGCCTTTCGCTGGAGTACGCGTGCATTGGCTTCATCCCAATGCTCTCTTAGAGCGGTCACTGAAAAACAAGTACATAACAAATAACTAAATGAATATTAAAAACAAATAGTCCACCGCGGAGTAAGATATACAATATTATTGGGCTGTTGAGCCAAGGAATTCTTTAGTATCTGTAGAGCAGGATATAATCAGCATTATGAATATTTCTAATTATTGTATTAACTACTTTTATTAAAATAAGACAATTAATACTAAAATTATTTATTTACACAATAATAAATTAAGTATGTTTTAAAAATCTCACAGCATACTGTTTAGCTGTGCTAGTTTAACAAATGGTTTAATCTAAAGATATTATTTTTAATATTTATTTTATCAAGTAAAATAATAAATATGCATAATTGCAGGGCGCTCTCTCAATATATAATTCGTATCGTATAGCTATAGTCTTTTTTTTATATAGAACAGGGGGCAAACGCGAAGGAGGCTCACCTGATGTTAAGTCTATCGAACTAACGGTTGAAGCATATAATATTAAGAACAGATTGATTTGGAACTACAATAAGATACTATAAAATTTCTATTCAAAGTGAACAATTGCAAAGACTTAATAAGCTTAAGACTTCGTCTCGAGACGAGGTAGCACATTTTCATAGAGATGTTGACTTTTAAAAAATTCACAATTCAGTTCGAGCCGAGTTTCTAACATAATATTGTTACAGGATAGGTTTGTTCTCCTCTGTCCAAAGCAAGGTATAGATACTATGATAAGTTTTATAACATTAATTAGAAATACATCTAATGTTTAAATGTATTTCTAATTAATAACAAATTATTTTACCTAAATAAATAACTAATACTATAGCGACATTATTTGAAGGATCTCAGATTTATGTATATGTTTCGTGATCAATTGTTTTTCTAATAGCTAAGTAGATGTTCAGCTTTCTCTTCCTGACACAAGCTGTCAGGGTTATAGATCTAAGGAATGCCAGTATCCTTACGTTATTTTCCTTAAATTCGTTCGAATCTATTTTCAGGGACCGCACGATCTGTTCTCGAAACAATCAATACACACAAGCGAAAACGGAGAAACACAAACAATAATTAATATCACTTTTGCCCTATATCAAAATGTATATAATTTATGTTGCTTAGTAGCATAAAATCTCAAAAGCGACGGGTACTAGAAGGTATGTGTGTCTTTATATAATAGGGAGGCAAACGAGCCTACGAGACGCCTATAAAAGGCAGTCAACGCAGCCCATGGACATCTAATTTTATAGTTTGCGTTGTCTTTGACGGAAGAATGCACTCTAACTTTTAATAGTTCAAGATCGTATCTCTCAGGGAAGACCCCCATCGGAAGTCGATTCCACAGTTCGCTAGTTCGCAAAAGAAAATGCCTTGTGAAACGGATAGTGGAAGATTCCCAGTCATCAAGGTGAAGTTGATGATATTGCATTGATTCGGATCCTTTGGTGTTGATACGAGCAGGGATCATGACCTACACAATTCTTCACACACACTTTGTAGCGTTGAGGTCCCTTAATTTTTATATTTTAAAACAGCTAAAAGTAAATCCTTTGTTGGGCCGAGAGGTTTAAAACAACACTTCGCTATGTAATATTTTGAATCCCCGAGGCTTTAAAGCAACAAGAACACTGAACAAAATGAAATAATATTGTTACATTTGATTGCTTGATGATACTACACATATGTTAAAAGTTTTATTCAGGCGCGCAAACGTTACATTAATTAATCATTAGGTTTTAAACTTTTAAAAGATAATTAATAATTGTGATGAATGTAAAGCGGAAGATGATACGGTAATACGTTGCGTTTCAGAAAACTCTATTAAAATTAGACTATTTTATAATTTATTCATACTTTCAACTCTTAATGGCACAACAAAGTAATATTTGTTAATCGGTTATAACTTTGCGAAACATTATTCTAACCTTTGAGCAAAGATCTTAAGTGTAATAGATGTGCACTAGTTTTTGACACTGGAAAGCCGGTTATTTCAGCTGTAATCAACAGATTAAAGATTTAAACATAATAAGTAATATACAAAAATATATCGTTTTATATTGCTTTGTAAGGAATATTGTATTTTGCTTAAAACTTTAGTTCAACCACGTAAATTCACGATTGGGGGAATGTTTAATTTATCATTAATTTTAGATAATGGGAGTCTTAGAGTCTTTGTGGCTACTAATCCATGATTACACAACATTATTTCGCTGGATAATCTAAGGTATGCAATGTCACTACAGATGTGGTTTTTATTATATATATACATAAAGAAAAAAGTCACGTAGTCACGCAGCAGAGTTGTAAGAAAAAGTTAAACCACAACATAAAATCGATAAACCACACTTCACCCTTCTAATTTCTTATTCCACTCTCTACCAAATAGTCCATATCGACATGATCTGAGCAAAAAAACTACGCTAAGTTAATCTTTAGTTATGTTTTATTAATTTTTCATCGTACCTGAATATACGTATATATGCTATGGATTCGGTATAACCTTCTTATTTTGAACGTTGGGTTTAAAATAAACCTCCTTACTTGATTAGCTACAAAATTTTATGTTTTTATATTAAATAAGTTGGGACAATTTATAGTATGAAATGTAAATTATTATAGCTGGCTTTTATAATAAAAAAAATAGTTAAAAAAACTTTTTAAGTTAAACGGTTTTATGTTAAACATACATTGCAATGTTTAAGATAAATGTACTAAAAACCAAAAAATAGTCGATAATTTGTAGACAATTGACGTGCCCCACGGTTTTATTTTAGTCTAGTCTATGCATATGTTTATAATTCCCACGACTGTATCTATTTTATTATTTTTTGGTTTTTAGTACATTTATCTTAAACATTGCAATGTATGTTTAACATTAAACCGTTTAACTTAAAAAGTTTTTTTACCTATTTTTATTTTCTAGTTTTTAGTTTTTATTTCGCATTCTTTTTATTTTATTTAGTGCTTCATTATTGCAAGGTTTCTTGCCCATTATTTATAGTATATTGTATTCTGCTTGTTGAGCCCTTTCATTTGATACCCATATTGATGGGATTGATAAAACCTACGTTATCCGCCATTTTGTAGCGGCTGCCATCTTGGATTTCAATTTTTTTTTATAGTATATTGCATTCTGCTTGTTGAGCCCTTTCATTTGATACCCATATTGATGGGATTAATAAAACATAAATTATCCGCCATTTTGTAGCGGCGGCCATCTTGAATTTATAATGATAATGAATAAACATAATTGTATTGTCACCAAAATCCAAAGTGTATACAAAATTTCAGATTAATCGGTTGACAGGAAGAGGGTGAAATTTGAATTACTAAATTTGACCCAAGAAAAAAGAATAAAACAAACGGGGTGAGCTAAATAAAACCGTTTAAAAATACTGGCTTATGATCATGCCTTATGCAGTGTTAGAACTGCTTTTGAGACCCACGATGTAAATACACTTTACTCATTCATTCACTCACTCACTCACTCACTCATTCACTTTCTCATACATTAACACCTTTTGTACTGTTTGCCTACGCTTCAAATAGTCCGTAATCGAAAATTTAATGAAATGTTCCTAATTTTACATTTACTGCCAGTTCTCAAATCAAGAGCGTAGAACGGAAGAGAAGAACTGGCAATAAACTCTCCGCCACTCTTTTAATCGCCAAGTTTTGTTTTACACAGCGTTTGTGAGGAGCTGCAACCATAACATCATGTTCCACATGACATCTTGAGTAATTAATTATTATAAAACAAACATTTCTCCTCTATCAGCAGGAGGCATGGTGAAATAGGAGCACACCGGAACACACATAGGTAACAACCAGTAGTCGTAATAACTAATATCACCGCATACACAAATTAAAGTACGACACCACACGTAGCATCCATTCACGATGATGACGCAAGGCCAGCCATCGGCCCCCTAGCCATATTTCAGGGAGAGAGACAACTCGACGCATGGACGCCGCCACAAGCAATGACATTTAAGCAAGCATGACGATCCTTGAAATGTGAACTTGGCTACATAAAGTAATAAAATAGGATGAAAGAGCCTGACTATAAAATTTATACACGTTGTTTTATGTATTTAATTAGGACGAAATCTGCTGTGGAAAGTCAAAATATCCTATTTGTCGCTAATTACTTTTAAGTTCAAAGAGTTGTAGCTTTTTGTCTTCGTTTGCGCTTGTTTTCCTCTTTTATAAACTCGGACTAATTACTTTTGCTTTTATTATTTCTATAAATGTAATATAAAATGATGTACATCTGTTAAAACTTCGAAGCCAAAGTTTAAACGCAATAATATATATCTAAAAGAAAATTATATTTCGGATTAAGTTTACATAACAGAATAAAACAAACAGTACAAACAGATTTTCAGTACCTCTAAATCACACGTGTGATAAATCAATATTTTGATATATAATTCCCAGAGCAATCGTAAAATGTAAACCGGTTAAACACGAGCATGACGTTGACCCGGGCATAATCGTCCGGGTGCCAGGAGCCGGGCAATTAGAAAGCTCAAAGCTGTAATGAGTTGACAAGTGCCAGGTATACGGTAAAATGCTGTGGCAAATTTCCTGATTATTTTCATAAATTCATATTAAATTGTTTACATGTAAATCAAGAAATATAATTCCTTGCTTCATAAATATTACGTTCGTTAGTCATACATATTAAGATCAGGTGGATACTATGCAATATTAGTTAAAATTAATAGAAATATATTTTAGTAGATAATTAAAACGTAAATAAAATGTTAGCAATCATTGCACACTTTAAGCCAAAATAAATAGGCCTTTTGTTTTTTTCCACACTCATAAATTGTAATACTACATTCACATTTCAGATAATGTCTAATAAGTTCAGAGACTTATATTAAAGTGTCACTTAGATCTAGGAACCCTTAAATGAGTCAGTTTATATTTAGTTGTAACACACTACCCCAAATTTTATGTTGGTTATAAGCTCGTGTATTTGAACCATTTAATCCAGGTGATGCCCAGCTTTAAACAAAGAGTTAAATTTACATATATTTGAACGTATCTGTAATATCCACCACCGAACTTAAGTCTAGATATTTTTATTATTACCAAATTCTGGTACTAACGTATGTTAAGTTCTAAGAATCTTTGCTTTGAAGGTCCTGTTTATTATAATACACTATTGAACATTTAAAAAGGCTAGTCGTTTCATAGCAAGTTAATTCCTCCCTGTGATGCTTGATGTCATAAAAAGCTTCCATCTAACGTTTTCAAGTATAAGAACTAATTAACTTGATGTATAAAGCTAAGTGAAACCTGACAATTTAATTAAGTTGATCGCGAGCTAAGGGCTTCTCAGAGTTTTTGTCTTAAGTTATTTCGTTGCTGTAAATCACCGTTTCTTGAGTTACGACTTGAGGCTACATTATAATTTTGACCGAGATTTTTTACAAAGTAACAATCCACTAGAGAGTGGAGCTGCTTCAAGTAGGAATTTAGAAATTTGTGAGCTGAATTATTTCAAGTAACCGAAAGAAAACTTTTGATTAAGATTCAATACCACATTTCATTTTACACACAAGTCCGTATGCGTATAGAGTTATGGTCTATTTAACGGTGGGATTTTAATAAAAGCTAGATCGAAATAATCTAAAGATATTGTAACAAATTGTTCAGGGAAATAATATTGCCCTGGTATATTCGCTCTGTGCAAATCCAATTAAAAAGATGTTGGAAATCAAGAACGAATGCTCCACCATCCTGTAAATGTCAAGGCTATTTAAATTCTTAACACCACCGGGCCTAGTAAGTAAATTGAAATGAGAAAATCTTACAAAAAAAAAACATTAGAGTATATGACACAAATAAAACACAAATACAGAGTGTCTTGCTCAAGAGACTTAACTAGTGTGTTTATTAGACGTATTAGTCTTAAATTAGGTTAAATTATATTGTTCAAGGATGTATCGCTGACAATACATATAAAAATATAGTAAAAGTAGAATAGATATAGCACCTAAAATAAAAATAATAAATTATTAATTTTTAAAATTTTATATTTTTTCCACTCCTAGAACTTTATTTGTGCAATATAATAATACTATAAAAATATATATAATATAAAAATATACGAATTACGTTAGAAACTGACCACAGATTAAATACAAATAAAAAAAAACAATGCACATTCCCAAAAAACAGAATGTAATGATTTCACACGTAACTGCTTTAGCTAACTATAGGTTTTTTTATTGGAGTTTACAACATCAACAAACATATAGACACGTTGTGTTAAGACCTTTAATTAATAAAGTCAATGTCTGTAATTAAAAAATTAATGTGGTTATCAGAATTTTACATTGAATTCGGTAAGGTGATTAAAGGAAATTATGTGAACGTCTCTTACTTGAAATAAGAATTAATTATTTATTTAACACACGTTGCTAAAAATAGTACCAATTATAATTAATAAGATAGAAAAAAAATACACCCGATGTTTGCTTATAAATATTCAGTTAACGTATATTTGTGTTTTAAAGTAAAAATTATTATTAGTATTCATTCAATAATATTAATTTGAAAAATGCTTTTCATATATTGTGACGAAAAGACAACCACAGTAATATCAGTCACGTTTGTGCTATTTGATTTTAAAACCGCTCATTTATGAATCATTATGAATGTTAGTGAGTGCGTAGTATCTTCAGTAGATATTATTTGTATAGATTGTTAAAAAATAAGTCCAAAGAAAGGAAAAACTGAATATTCGCCGAGCTGCATTCGATGCATACAAGGGCTATCAGAAACCTACAACAAACGAAGAAATGACAACCTCGCATATTGTTCTTTGTTTTGTTAATTGTTTACCTTAAAATCTTATAATAGCACCCGAAAATTGCAAGGTAAATGTATTTTTAGCCAACCTGGGATGTCATTGCTTGGCTTCATAAGAAATGATTAATAATTATATATAGAAATGTGTTTTTCTTTGTTTGTTGTTTTGTTTTTGGACTGTTTTTTTAACTATTTGTTTTATAAAGAATTATTTATACTGTGGTGAAGCCTTTCAGGTACCAAGGATAAACCTCTCAGTGAATTTTCGGTGTTTTCTGTGAAAAGTATATATAAAAAAGAAACAGTCTCATTGGCATTTATCTTCTTATAAGCAACGTACATCGTACGATTTCTATTAATAACAGCGGCATCAAATATATGGCGTGGATTGTGGTGATTTATAGCCCTTCTCAATAAACGGCATTATTCGCATCATAAATGTCAGTTGTTCTTGCAAGATGGCGCCACGCGAAATATTAATAAACCGGGGACAGTGATAGCTTTGACGAAATGAATCGAGTTCCAGGAATAATATTCTTTGTGATCGGGATTTCTTGTTGATAAAAATGTTTATTTGAAAATTATTGTAGGTAAGCCGTTCATGGGGTTCGCTGAGAAAATCTTTTGAATACATTATTAAATTGTTGTGGGGCTTCTTTTACTTAAATTAAAATTAAATGAATTTATGTATAGTTCAATAAGTATCATTAAGTATTGGAGAATGAAAATGTATTTATTTGGGAACAGGCTTCACCGATTATAATTATTTATAGTAAATAATACATAATATTATAACAAGTAAATCAGTAAATTTCCAAATTAGAAAGAATATATACACAAACACACATCTACTTTATGGCAATAATATTATAATAAGTTAATAAGTAAATTTCCCAATTAGAAAGAAACAGTACATACACAAACTCAGATGTACTTTATGACTCTTATCTTGAATATAACTGTGCTAAATCTCTTTGAACTTCTGGATTGACGAATCAGTCAAAAAGCACGTTTTTTATAAACATTTAATAAGTATAAAAAAAGCATACATAAGCACGGAATGCTCTAGTCAACCGACACACACTTGACCGGATATTGATCGGCCGTGTAACCTGGAGCGGAATTTTCAAGAGTCCTTGTGATTTTTCCGCTTTTTTATACAAATGTATTTCTTTCATACATATTTTATGAATGATACATAGTTTATTGAATAAATATTAATATCGAATAGCTGAATGATTTGTAAGGGATATGTTTTTTAAAAACACGTTTTCAACGACCAAGGCATCTTATAAGACTGGTCATAAAAGTTCCCGTGTATACAGGAGATTGTAAGCTTATTCTACGGCCATCTGTCGGACACGAGTGGATTATCACACGAACATATTACTACAAATTGCATATCAATACTCTCTTAATTTGCGATTTAACGATTCTGAAAATCAGACCAAGAAAGTACAGACATGATATACTTTGCACTTAATTACTTAGATCCCATTTCTTTAACGTGTTGTCTCCAATTAATCCTGATTTTATGAAAAAAGGTCGGGACGAAAGAAATTCAATCCCGCGAAACCTTAATTAACGGCTCGGAGGCTTTCCCGGACGTCTTAATTAGATACTATACAACTATATCCGCATTCGTCTCACGTTACCCATATAGAATTCTGAATTCAATATAGGTAAGTTTACGCATACGTCATACGTAAAAAAAATACATTTACTGCAAGTTATCAATAAATGGCCATATAACGGACAAGAAACACTTATTACTCTTTTTAATTAAACATAGATAATGAATCTAAAGAGCTGTATTTTAGAAACAAAGTTTTTCTAGCCGGTAACATGATCTTGATGACTGAAATACTTACTATACTACATAAAAACTAATATTTATCATATTAGCAAAAGCTCTAGTCGAAACAAATCAGTAATTTTGAGGGTAACATTCGATATGGTCAAACAAATGTAAAATATTTTTAAAGCGAACACAAGCATATATACTATATATTTTTGTCTTTTACATCTTGAATAATATCAAAAGATTTGCTATGATATACAAATAAATAACTTTCGGAACAATGAGTACGAATGTAAACATACACGTTTTTATCGATTTATTATTCCATTATGGTTCGGGCAAAGTTTATATAAATCAGTAACAGAAAATTTATATACAAATTCTTTCATCCTATGCTTCAGTATTTATGGTCTTGTCTAGACTAGAATAAACGAATTATTACCAAACATATTTTTTATAATTTCCGTTTAACGCAGGCTTTTCTCTGCACTTAATAAAAATTTAAGATTTTATATGTAACCCATTGAACTCTATTGACAAGCGATATTGTGAAGGAGTTTAATTGTATGATAAAACAGCCTTTGGCGGCAAGTCGGATGTGACGTCACAAAGGTTACCTTTGTAAAGCTTATTATGAGCCGGAAGGAATCAGTGAAAGCTTCCTATCTTGATAACAAAAGAAATTACATTGTTATTCATTCTACTTCATTATTTTCCTGTCATAGCGATAATGCTGTCTCGAACGTTTTTTAAAATTTACCCATTTTACAATAACTTATTTGTGTATATTTCGTAGGTGAGAATGTGCGTTACACACGCAGCACACACCATTTTTTGTATTATTTCGTAATCTAAATTTTTTTTATATAATAAATAATAATTACACTAAATAATATAGCCAGAGATGGAATACATAATATTTACCAGCAAAAAGGTTCAAAAAAGGAAACAATAAAAAATAGTCAATATATTTGTTGTTACACTGATAACTTTCATTTTCACCACCATCCCGGTTTTAAATGTATGATATTATAAGTATCAGGCATTAGTAGGTACTACAATATTAAAAAGACTCAACAATATTTGCCGCAAACTAGAACTCATAGATACCGTAGCAAAAAAATACATTACACATAGACATACATATTCTTAGGTGGTGATTTCTACGTCAGTAAAACGTCACGGATTCCTGTAGTTAGAGAAAGCAAATTCGACTTTACCTCAGCATTTGTTACATAGATAATATAAGGGAACTAATTAAAAATGAAAACCCGTGTCCATCGGCAGACCGAATAATTTCCTTGCGATAAATTTTCTTTACAAATTCATGAATAATGGATGTTTCATCTAAGGGTGACGATCATTTCAAACTTTGCGAATAATTAATTTTGATCCTGTTATTACGTTACTTGAAAATCTTTTATAATTTAATTAAGGTATTAATTAAAGGTTGTTAAAGATTAGATTAAAGTTATCATATTAAACAATTTCGTAATATCAACATAAAATTACCATAAATTAATGAATATTTAAATAAGCAACATCAAGGCAATCCATTAATAATATGTATTTACAAGTGTTTATTAAATAAATAAGAAAAACTTTATTATTGCAAATGTTGTCAAAATTCATATATCTCTAGGAAGTAAGAGGAGAACTATATATTTATTTTTTTTAATTTTAGACAATTTTTCCGAGGTATATGGTACTTGTTTAAATAAGTTTTTCAAAAAAGGTCTAGTATTACAACTGTGAAGACTTTAAGTATGAGTAAATGTGTGAGTGTGTGATTAGGTGAGTTTGCGCATGAATTTGCTATACACTAGCGATCTGAGTAAATAAACCACGGTAGTTATTGGTCTACGTTGTACTGATTTTTCTTAGGGACTTAGATTCTACGTAACGCCTCCACTTGCCGCCTACTGGGGCGGGTAATTAAAAAATAGGCCGGAAATATCGCATTTAGTTCACAATTGTTATACATTAGTAGCCTATATGTACATTACTGGAAGTAAATTGTTGAGGCGCGTATACATTTATATACCAATGAAAAGCCACTCGATAAAGAGTACGCTATCAGAAAATGTTGTTACTCGTGATTTTCCCAACGATGTTTACTCGAAACACATTTAAGGTTTATTTATATAGAAAGATTTTGTTCGATATCACGATTCAAGTTTATTTCTTTATCTGTGTAAAATTCACTAGCTTAGTCTCGAAGTATGTACGTATGTACATATGTACGTAGTATACTTTCAAGCATTCCAACGGGGCCAAAATATGTTTTTTATATATTGTACTAACTCGCCTACAATAAGCGGGTCCACACAGAGCGAGCAGCCTCGCGAGGCATTTGCCGCGCGCGGTTAGACCAAGCCTCCAGAGTACGCGTGGCAAACAAATGAGGCGCCTTTGAGCCAAAGCTGACATTCACTCACTCGCCGATGGCTCAGGCGCTCAGTCGCTCGCCCGCGGCAGCTCACGTGCTTGCCTCGGCCGAGGCACGTGCACAACAACTGCTGCTTCGTTCTAAGTGGACGCGCTGTTACATTTTTGGTATTAAGAACCCATGTCTGTGTTTGAATAAATTTAAGTGCGTAACTACATACGTATGTACATAATTAACATTGGTCGTGGGTGAACGAAAACTTTGATTCTGAGTAATATGCTTTTTTTTAATTAGCCGTTAGTCGCATCACAGGATATTCCCTTCTGCCTAGGCTATACATTGCTAGCATTCTCGCAACTTGAAATGAATTTCAAGAGCCTGTTAACCAAGACGTGAGAACTTGAAGAAACTAAAAAAAGCAGCAAATAAATGCCTATTCATATTTCAACGTTTAAGCGTGTTTTTACCGTGTTGACGCATGAGTAGAAGAAGAAGAGAAGTAGAAGACATTTTAGTATGCAATTTCAATATTTGTAGCGCTGATGTTACATTATGAGCGGGCCATACAAAAACCCTGCGTTGAATTCGATGTGAAGTGGTTTATGAAGGGGTCCGCGGATAGGTGTGGCTTATAAGAGTCAGAGTCTGCACCTATTTTATTGGCATACATAGTTTTCTTATCAATAACTTAATTTTCCAATACGTGGTAGAGCTTTGACCTAAATGTCTATTAAGAATATTAAGTAAAGTCATCTTTTGGTCAAGCTAGACATCAAGTCTTGAATTTTAATTTTTATCATAATCCGAGAGCGAATTTTCATACTAAGTATTCTCTTAGAAAATATTTTTCCTTTTTCGCATTGATAAGAAGTTACAGCTGCGAGCAAGTTACGAACAAGATCTGAATACTGATTTAACATGTTGATTTACAACCGACCTTTGGCTCCATATTTATATTAGTTACAAATATTTACTACTTAAGTATTTATATATTACAAGGTACAACGCACGTTAAAAGGACAACGCACTTGCCTTCTGGTAGTGTGTCCCCATGGGCCCTATTTTTTACTATATCTCTATCACATACTAAACACTTTAACTGAACGTCCTATATTATAAAAAAAATGGAAGCAAAAGCATATTATGACATATTTTATTTTATTTCATTTCATCCTCAATTTCAGGACGTAAAACATATTTTGTTCATCTGTATCGAATTAATTGACCTGGTTAACTAAAGGTATTTAAATACAACTTCTAAAGAAAAATTTATGTTTAAAATTAAGTGATTTTTTAACTGTACCTAGAAAATACAGTAAATTTTTCCAAAATTATTTATAGCAAAAACATCACAATGTCAGGCATAGTGATCACGCTACGGGATGTTATATTTCTTTATCGTGTTATAATTACACATTTTATAACTGAAAACCTCTATTATACCTAATAACTATTGGTAACAATACATATTTAACTATAGCACTGTTTAATACAAAACAAAATGGCCGCCATAATGTATTTCGCGTAAGAATCACCTGCGCACTACGTGACTACATTCGGAAGCAGCTAGTTTTTGAGTTACAGCTCTATTTTCAGTACAAATCACATACAATTATCCGTGTGATTCCTTCAATTTTTCACAAGCACTATTTTACTGCAACGTTACGTATGATCGCTAAAACGCCAAAAACTTGTGACGTTCCTACGACTAGATTAGCCAAGAACAATAACTATCTTTAGTTTGAAAATATTTTTTATGTTCATTTATATTCGTAATCTTAAAAACCAACGGACCAATATGTATTCATTTTACAATTAGAATACTTATTATTACTAAGTAGCAAAAGGTTTTTTGAGCCTAATATATATATATAAATCGTTGGAGCCGATTCCGAGATTCCAATTATATAAACAAGAATTGCTCGTTTAAATATATAAGATAATAAATAGAAATAATATATAAATATATGCAATTTAGAAGTATATATATATATATATATATTATTTCTATTTATTATCTTATATATTTAAACGAGCAATTCTTGTTTATATAATTGGAATCTCGGAATCGGCTCCAACGATTTTCATAAAATTTAGTATGGGTTTCGGGGGCAATAAATCGATCTAGCTAGGAATCATTTCTAGAACATGTCATTTTATTCGTGTTTTATCAACTTAAACATAGAATTGCTCGTTTAAAGATGTCAGTCATATAAAAACTTAAATATGAATATAATTATCTTTATTCGATAATAATATTCATATTTTATTAGTATGTAATTCGTACTTAAATATAATTTCCAAAAAACACAACTTATAAAAAAAATCGCGTATAAATAATAAGAATAAGTAGCAAAAAATCGTAAACATTGCACACCAACCTTTTCGATTTATGTTCTAACAGGTTTAAGTGTACTATGGTTTATATAATATATTGTACTATTATGGTAAACTTATGTAATCTTTATTTTCTCATGCATAGAGCCTAATAAACCTGTTTTAAAGAACTCATTTGTCTCTTTTTATCACAGCGTAAGCTAAATTTTACACTAAAGGACGAAAGAATACTTAAATCTAGAATTCTTTCGTTATTATAAATAATGGGATTAGACTTTATACTTTACCCGACATCAATCAGTCGTTAGACTTACCTGTAACAAAAAAATACATTTAATACTAATACAATCAAAATTGGAAGTGGCAAGTTATATTGTTGGAACCCCCTGCTAGAAAATTTTCCCCTTCGCGCGAACTACCACACCTAGGGCCGCTACATTCTAGTTTTATTTAAAAAATATTTTTCATACAAAGCTTCACGGCATAAAAATCAATTTGAATTTAAATTTCCGCCTTTTTTGCAAAAATAATTAGAACATAATATTGTCTTTTATTAACATAACTTTTAACTTTAAAAGTTCAAAAAATATTACTGTGATACTTTTTGACATTCAACACCCTTTGTCTTCAATCACCGTGACCACGCACGCTGTAAAGCACGCGAAACGTCGGAAAAATTTAAAATTATGTTAAATAATTATAAGCTCATAATAATACATAGCTTCATCCGTTAAAAAGGGTGTTCTTTAAATAATTAGAACAGTTAATAAAAAAATTAGAGTAGAATAGTATTATACTTCAAAATCAATATAATTCATTAGCTTATTTATTTAGTTGCGTCACGTACGATTATTCAACTTGTCAAATCCTTCACACAGAGCAGCCCTACCGAATTTAAAGCTTCCCTAACAAAAGATCGAGGGGAACGCAGACACACAGACGAAATAAATGAGAGTATGTCTACCCGAGAATGTATTGTTTGTGTAAAACGTCTTCGCGATTTTAAATGGAGTATGTTCACGTATGGAATTGTGCTTGCATCGGACTAGATATTAGAACAAGAAAAACTTGGGATTATAAACGGCTTTGTGTTGTAGGTATACCTATATTCATTATTATACATTTATAATCAAAACGTACTTAAACCATTAGCTGTCAAATAAGGCAATTGAATTTTTGCACAGGTAATAATCAATTGATAAACCATCAAGCTATAACTTACTTTTTAATTCTTATACAATTAAATACCTACTTAATGAATTTAATAATAACCTTCATTTTCTCACAAAACTTCATACATGATAAATTACAACTATTTATTAATGTATATATGTAAAAAATGATCAGTCTTCTTTTGAGGAAAAAATATTGTTTATGTGAGACTGATGCCTGCTAACGGTTAGAGCGCCTGTGTTACAGGTCATGAGGCCCTTTAATAACCCAGTACAAGTATAATAATAGATATTAGTATTGTCTTTTATTAACATAACTTTTATACATTTAAAGAAAAACACTTTTTTAACGGATTAAAGTTATGTATTATTGTAAACTTATAATTATTTAAACATAATTTTAAATTTAACGTGCGAGGTCACGGTGACTGAAGATAAAATTATGTTTAAATAATTATAAGCTTACAATAATACATAACTTTAATCCGTTAAAAAAGTGTTTTTCTTTAAATAATAGATATCTATTATTATATATATGCTTTGTATTAAAAAGAATATAAGCTTTGAGAACACAATCTTACATATAAGTTGAGCTAGCAAACAGTTTTTATACTGGTTATTTTGTTTTAGTCCTCGTAGTCCATATACAGGGTGTCCCAAAAGTCGACGTCAAGTCGAAATTTTCTCATAGGTAATGCCACACCAGTTATCAGAAAAATTAAAAAAAAAATTAAGTCATGTATTTTTGAAGTTATGGAAATTTTCACTTTTCACAAAAAGCGTCACTATCAGTCTCGCTCACATTTTATGGAATGTCTCTCTCCATCTTATTTAAACCACGCTGTGGTCATTAGAAACGTTTTGGGTGCGCTAGAATCGTTTTTTGTAATTCCAGAGAAATTTTTAAAACTCCTTTTACTACTGACTTTGTTAAACAAAAAATTTTTTTATGGCCGATCTAAGAAATAATGAAGTAAGTGTTACACCACGCTAGAATCCTTATTAAATGCGCGAACTTTTAAAGCTGCTTGCCAAACTGGAGTGTTACATTTTTTTTTCAGAACGATCAGTTGAACTAGTGCGAAAAATTAATTTTGAAAACTTGGTACGGTATAAAATGACATTTTCCTGCAAGTTGGAGTGATCGGCACAGGGTTTAGGATCATAGGTTACATAAAGCACTATTCGGGATGACGTAAGAGAAAAAAAATTGCCAAAAAGTAAATATTTGTAACAACAGGAATGAAAAAACTGTCACATGGTGTACATTTTCTGGAATAAAAGGAAAATTTCCATAACTTCAAAAATACATGACTTAATTTTTTTTTTAATTTTTCTGATAACTGGTGTGGCATTACCTATGAGAAAATTTCGACTTGACGTCGACTTTTGGGACACCCTGTATGCATATATCACGAATATGTGATTGTTAGTAGTACGTTACAGTTTCTTATCGCTATAATGTATAATGGTGTGATCATTCAGTTTATACATTCCAAAAGTAGGTCAAAGGGAGACACTAAAAACCTAAGCAGTAATATTCTACATAAGTCTAATTGCTTCCTGGCTTCATGGCGTCGCATTTATAACATTATTTTAACTTTTTGTAGTTTTTAAAATTGATTGCATCATACCTGATGCCGATTATATATAACTCTTTTTATATAATAGGAGGACAAACGAGCCTGCGAGACGCCCAAAAATGGCAGTCATCGCAGGCAGTCAAACACACTCATTTTTAATGGGTGCGTTGCCGGCCTTTGAGGAAGGAGTACGTTAAAATTTTGAATATTTGGAGGTACAATCTCTCAGGGAATACATCCACCGGGAGTCGATTCCACAGTTCGCTAGTTTGCAAAAGAAAATGCCTTGTGAATCGAAATGTGTAAGATTTCCAGCCATCAAGGTGATGTTGGTGAAATTTAGAATGATTACAATTTTTAATTGAGAACACTCACCGTAGTACACTATATTGACAACGCGGAGAGACGCTATGTCTCTGCGTAGAGAGAGAGAATCAAGCCGATCAGTAAGACATTGGTCATTGACAATTCCTTCATCAAAAAAATTCGTTAAAAAATTGGTAGTCCAAACTATTTAGTTTTTTACTTTTAGATGGATTTATAAATTTATTATTATTATTATTATTTTTTTTTTTTACTATGTCGTCATAGTATGCGATTATTAAGATTGGCAGTAACGGCCAGTGTCTAATTGGAAATATTTAGTTCGCGTTAATTAAGTTTTCATATTGTTTTAAATAATTACTGTGTAACGTTATTTACAATCTGTGGAAATTAATAATCTGAACTAATTGTTCAGAGTCAACTGTCAAATTATACCACAGATGTAACTTTTCAGTTACAGTGAGATGTCAGCTGTCGCCTAGTCTAGGGTCAAGGTTAAGTATGTAATTGTCATTTAAAAATAATAAGTTTGTAAATCCTTGATTTTTAGATAAAACAATATTTTTTATTCCAAATTAAGTATTTGAGTCAGCTAATAGACATACGTCCTTTGCAGGCATCGTTAAATAAACGATTAAAACTACTAAATAAACCTAGACAAATATACAGTGAAAGTGCACAAAAATACTACATCAAACACTTTTTTTTCGTCACATTTTCATTCAATTTCATAGGCCTGATATTCAATTTATTAATTATATTCTTCCATCACATCTCATAATTAGCAGAAAAGAAATTTCTATAATTTCTAATTTCTGTAACCCTTTTTATAGTAAACCTCACGATGCTAAATGGGGATTTACTCGAGCGTCATAGAGACCTATTGAGTTGTGAAGCGAGTAAACTATTAATAACTATTTGCATTTAATATTTTAAACAAAAAAAAAACTGAGTTTGCACACTAACAGAACAAACAGGTGGTTTAATGTGAACGAAAATTCGAGAAAATTATTTCGCGTTCTTTAATTCACCCTTTCGCCTTATTGACGTACTTGCAACAGAGATACATATATACCTAATATATATATACCTGATTTATAGACTTTTATTAATAAAATAGTTTGGCCTGAACAAATGAACTGGTGTAGATGATATATACAGGTATATACAGATGAGATACCCAAAGGAAAGGACGACCAGACAAGAGGCGGAAGTGGAGATTTAAGACCGCTGGGAAGATAATCTGAAAAGATCAGCTGGCATAAATTGGCACTCCCTAGCGCAATACCGACAGAAATGGCATCTTTGGAGGAGGTCTTTACCTAAATCGGGGTTGTTCCTGTTAATTCATTAATAAGTTATATATATTATTAACATTATCTATTTTAATCATTATCTAAACTATTAACAAAAATTCAAATTTTTGGTTACTTGTAATATAACAAAGCGGGTGGGACACATCGCAAGAGGTACAGAAAAGTGGAGCAAAAAACTGCTTAACTGGTGCCCAAGGTACAGCAAACGCAAAAGAGGGAAACGACTGAGAAGGTGGATTGACCACATTAAAGAAACGGCAGGTGGTACATGGCAGAGGGCAGTGCAAAGAGGAATGGCGGGATTTGGAGGAGGCCTTTGCCAAAAAAGGGCACACAGATGCACCAGAATTGGATTAAAATGGAAGTTTGTTTAAATGTAAATAAAATATATAATGTAAAATGTATCAGAATAAAGGCTATTATTATTTTTATTAAATAACAAATACCAACTATTGTAAAACAGGAAATAAAAAGGCTTATTAAAAACACACAGCCCAGTTTTAATTTTAGTTTTAATTTAAAATGGCAATACAGCAATAATAATTAATCAGTAGTATCTGCAATAATCTGTGCGGCTGCAAACGCCTGACACAGCACAAATCAGCCCATTCGGCTCGATCAGCTTTGGCTTCGCTTATTCAGTCTGATATAGATTGGATTATACGGTATATCGACTAGCTCGGGTTGATAACTACTTAGCTGAATATCAGCCGAAGGCAGAAACTAACACGAAAAATAAACTACTGCTCAAGTTTCTCGTTTAGATATATTTATCAGAAACTACTTTGCTGCTTGCAGTCAAGTGTTTATGTATTTTGGCTTAGATTTTAACACAATGTAGATTTAACACAGATGGTTCGATATCCTGCAACACAATAATTAATATACAGAAGGCTGACAAATCTTAAAAATCATCATACCACTCAAAAACACCTGTCACAAGTACTGGGATACATTAAAATATACAAGATCGTGGCTGTAAATAACAGTAGTTCAACGTTATTTGCTTAACATTACGAGAGAGAACTTTCTCGCACAGAAGTTTTGATTGGTTGCACGGGTGATTTTAATTCTATACCTCCACACTTAACGAGGCTACTTTACCCAACTAACTACATTAGTAACTTTAATTGGTGGAAGCAATAGGGATGGAAGGATTTTGTATGTTTTAGAAAACACAAATCGATGTATGCATAGAAGTAATTGAGGGACCTTCTTTTCCATTCATCGAATTCAGTTCACAATGTGACAAGAGTTCGTTAAAGAAGTTAAGTTAAGCGCACTACCACTTTATGGAACCAGCTGCTAGAAGTATTTCAGAAGCAATTCGACCTCTGGCATTGAGTGTCCATGGGCGGCGGTATCACTTAACATCCGGTGAGCCGTTTGCCCCTGTTCTACATAAAACAATAAAAAAAAATCTTTTGTAAACTCAGATATCTTTAGATTCTTTTGACATTCACTGCCAATTCTCAAATTAAGGTAGACCGAACGAGAATAGACAATAAACTCTTCAATCACCAAGGAGTTTTTAAAGTATCTTCTGATATTTGCACCAAATTTTAAAAATGAATTTTGATTCTATGAAATAAACTAAATAGACAAGCAAAAGTGCCTCTACCAGCAGAGGGCAAGGCAAAAAGGATCATTACATAGTGATACTATATAAAATATACATTTTCAATTTGTTTTAAAGGATAATGTAAGTTTTGACTGATGTATTCCGTAAACGCCGCTCACCTAAAAAATAATCCCGATAATGATACTTTCGCCTGATATGTAAATACAATTCAAATCTATTGTTGAAGCCACAGTTTAAATACTGTAGTAATATAACATATGCATTATTCGTTCTATGTGCTACGACGAGCTCAGAGTATGCATTTTTCTTTCTTTAGGTTTTTCCTAATTAATTTCTTGTATTTTCATATGTGAATTTTTATTGGGTATATATTTATGTAAATAAATAAATTGAAAAAAAAAATTACTTTCGTCAATATCTGATAAACGATATAATATTGCTACGAAGGATCATCTAAGTAAATTTTAGAGGTTGTTAGTGTTTGAATTGTTTTACGACTTTAATGTTGTATTTTTTTTTTATTGTGTGTTGCATTTAAAAGATTTCATAAGTTCTATCACCCACAAAACAAGATTGTTTCTGAGCTAAGAAATATCGAATATAATACAAATTGAATATTATAATACAAATTGAACGATATCGCACCAATTATAATTTTAGCGTCACTATCGGTAGCGTGAGCAGTGTTGGCCAAGTGTGCGACTCTCATCCCTGAGGTCGTAGGTTCGACCCCCGGCTGTGCACCAATTTTGCTTCCTATGTACGTACTTTACATTCGCTCGCACGGTGAATACATGTGTCAGGCTGATCAACTACTTTCCTCTTACATTGATAAACGATCATGAGACAATCAGAAATCTGAGGCCCAGATCAAAAAAGGTTGTCGCACCACTGATTTATTTTATTTTATCGGTAGCGTAGACTGTAGTTGCGTGTAGGATATCGCCTGACGGGGGCTGTTAGTTCGTATCGGTGTGATACGCCGTAATTAATGGCTCTATGGGCCCCTAACCACCCTCCCAACCACATCAGTACCTTACCAGGTGGCAGGTATCTTAATGGACTTCATAAGCAAAACATATCTAACAAATAATCTAGGGACGATTGTGAATTTATCAAGAAATAAAATCTGTCTAAAGAAGAGTATTTCGTTCGTTATATCTTCAAAGATACGAGTAAGGCAAAGCTCAGATCCAGCTTCAGGAGGACGCATTTCTAAATATGTTTCATGTCTTTGCCGCGCACCACCACTTTGTGGAACCAGCTGCCCACTGAAGTATTTCCGAACTAATTCGACTTAGGGTCGTTCAAGAAAAGAGCGTACCAATTCTTAAAAGGCCGGCAACGCACTCGCAAGCCCTTTTCCATTGAGAGTGTCCATTGGCGGCGGTATTACTTAACATCAGGTGAGCCTTCTGCCTGTTTGCCCCCTATTCTATAAAAAAAATGTTATTTACAAGATAGATGTGGTTAGATAGAGTGTAACTATTTCCCCGATTATGTATCTAACTTTGTTTGTCTTTGGGTATGTCAGGATACAAGGTGTTATAAGTAATAAGAATAGAAAAAAAAATTAACCCGTTATGAACCGAGATCACCAGGAAAACTAGATGCTTAGCGAACACAAAATTGCAGCTGAGTTAAACGTATTACGCTTTTCAGAAATTGTGCTATTATAAAAACTCTTTTCACAACTGTAAGAAGCCTGGTTAATATCACGTTATTTGTTTACTTATGAAACGCAGAAACATTCTAGTGATAGATTTAAAACGTTAGATATTTGTAAAGCTCTAAAATTCGCACCCACTTGTTGAATTCACTTTGGACTCGATAATATTATTTTAGTGTATAAAAATGTCAGTTGAGTTTACAGAATGGAAAAATTATTGTCTTTGATTTATTAAAAATTTATTATATTATTAGCTGAGCCGGTGAACTTCGTACTGCCTAACGGGTAATTATTAATGTATAACAAATGAAACTTAAATAAAGATTTTAGAAAGTAGTGCATTGAATACAAAATAAATGTTAAACAATTACTTTATTAAGAGAAAAGCACACGCATAAGTATTTGACAGCCAATACATGTCATTATTTTTTAATTGCTATCATTACTCTACATTTTTAATATCAATAATTCGCTATATTTATAATAAGGTGGATATATCTCCTCAATTCGAAATCATTATTTAAATACAATCTTTAATGTAGGTACAGTTTATTGTTTTTTTGAACATTAGACTTTTGTATTAAAGTGTTTTACATTTCTATTTTCTAATGATTTAATGGTTTTATTAAAACATTAGAAAAGAGTATTCGGGACGGACACAATACAACAAAAAGCATGAAATTCAATCTAGCCGTTCTCGAGCTATAAGCGTTCGAACAAAACTAACTTTGATTTATACATTAGACATTCGAGTTCTTTTCTGAAACCGTTGTCAGCTAGAGACTCAAGATGACAGATAAGTAAAAAAAGATACAGTAATTGTTGCGATATACAAAATACAGAATATATACTGCTCTATAATTATCTCTCTATCTATTGGAGGCACACTATGGCATACCACGAACAATATTTTCCGTCTTATAGAGTATGAAAAGTGGGTAGGTACACAGAATACTTTCAATAGAGTGCAGAGTATAATAAAAAAATTGTAACAATTGGGATGAATAAAACTTGGGATAATCCATAAGGGCCGTCGAGTCTCCTAATCCTGTTTAATGGGAGTCTCCGGGACGCGGATTACCTGTTGATTTGCTAATGGATTTCATCGATTTAATTCAGGTTGAAATATGATTATAGTTTACACGTCGAGATTTTGTAAACATTACTGTATAGTATGAGGAATAAACTACAAAATCAGTGACGCAAGTCTCAGATTTTCTTATACGCAAGTATGTGATAAGCCTCCTGTGCCTGACACGCCAACTGTATGTATCTAAGGCATGCTTTTTCCTTCACCGTAAGAGCGAGGTAATACAGATATGATAGAACCTACGACCTCAGGAATGAGAAGCACGCTGAAGTCACTAGGCCTACACTCCTCTGCAAAAACTGTTACATACACATACAAACATAGAAGTTCTTTTGTATGGCTCATAAATTTGTCAAGGGCTGATAAAGTAATATGCCGATAAAAATTAAAAAAAACCACAAGTCAAATATTTGGAATATGAAGATCCTGACACATGTTTCGTTTTTTTTCGGCACTTTCGAGAATTTATTCAGTCCTTTAACTTTTAACAAGCTCACTCACAGTACGACTTTGTACGGAGAACACGCGAGCGCGAGAACGAGAAGGCGAGATACTACTTACATTCACGCTTCTCGGGTGTTCTCGGGGCTTCTCGGCGTGAGTCTGGATGTGCCATAATGTAATGTACAAAGTTGAGTGTGAATATTGTTAACAAATATAAAACAGTCCGGAACGAAACGGAACGAAGTATTTATTCAAACATTCTTAAAGCCTCAAGTGGTTGGGACATGAACACGGAATGGCAGTCGACAGAACTGCGGTTCTATTGAACAACCTGGTGGCAAGAGAAATTGGATTGGAGGGATTGTCAAGGACTTCGGAATAATAGGAGTTTGAAGTTGGACATAACGAGCGCTATAAAGATTGCGATGGCTATTTACTTAAGGAGGCTAAGTCTCACAAGGCTGTTTAGCCATTGATGATGATGATGATTTATCTTAGTATCTATAAATTACGTTTCACTTTTTTGTCCGCTATGGACTCCTAAATTACCAAACTGATATCAATCAAATTTACACAACGTGTGAAGTTTAATACATATCAATTTGTACCCATATATATCAAATTTATCATACATATCAAAATTATTTTATTGCAAAATATATTTGTTAATTATTTGATACAATTCTAACAGATGGCGTTGTGTTAAAAGTACCAACGTTTCATATAAGATATCTGCCTTTCACATAAGTTCTCCTACCGTTTCCCTTGATTAGATTTAGAATTTACTACTATGTAATATAACAAAAACCTTAGCCACAGCAACGCTTGGCCGAGTCTGCTGGTACTAATATATTAATAATTGAACGCATAGCTAGAACTTCAAAGAATTTTAGCTTATCTAAAGCTTTGTACTTTATTAGTCTTTTATTACCATAACTTTTACACATTTAAAGAAAACACTTTATCAACGGATTGAAGCTATATATTATTTAACATAATTTTAAATTTTTTATAATTATTTTAAATCATTTTAAATTTTTTACGTCGTTTCACGTGCTTTACAGCGTGCGTGATCACGGTGACCACTGTGATAATAAATCATAGCATCAATCCGTTAAAGTGTTTTTATTATCTAAAGCTTTATACCCTAAGCTTTTCATTCAAACACCGGCTGTTTCACTGAACTTCATTAACACTTATATGCTACGTACAGCAAAGGTTACTATTCGTTTTTAGTAGAGATTCAGTAGACTTGAATAAGCTTTATAAAATGGTTCCAAACTTTATAAAATGGGCATACTCCTATCTTAATGCTCGACAACTCTAACATCAGTGTCCATGGGCTGCGGCATCTGCTTTTTATGGATGTTTCTAAGGCTCATTTGGATGAAAAATTGCAAAAAATGGGGCTATGTAATATCGGGCGTATATAAATTCATATTCATTAAAGTTTCATTTAAAACTTTAGTACATTTTGAAATCGATCTGATTTCTTTTAAAAGTAATTTCGCTTTTACACTTAAAGTAACATAATGTTATATACATTATTTTATTAGTTTTAAGAATAAATATATTAATGTCTTTGTAAATAACTTTTTTTTGTATTTATTAAAATAATTATGTAACAAAAAATGTAGTATCTGTAAATATAATTACGTCCTCTAATTAGAAAGGGCCAATAATGAAACCCGATACCTACCTATCAGATGTTCCATTAGCGGGGTCGAGCATTTATTAGCGAAAAATAAAATGTTGCCAGCTATATAGCCTGTGTTGCCATTTGTCACCGTTATCTCTCGGCAGCCATACATATCTATTGGGCCCGTTCATCTTAATGTAATTAGGGAACAGGGAAAGTAATAGGCCATTTTGTTTTGGAGATATTTGACGGTTTTTTTACATTACACGACTTATACGACGCAATAGTGGTTACGCTAATAAAAATTCTGGAAAACACACTTTTTAAAAGTTATGTGGTTTGCTTCTATAAGATTTGATTATAATTGTTAAATTCAATCTAGTTTCATTTTCATCATAAATAAATAAATACATTTATTTGTTTTTTAATTTACTTATAATTTAAAAATTAACAAAGCATAGCTTCTTTCAAGTCAGTTTAAAAAAAGATAAAAAAATTATATAATAAATAATTCGTTAATACACTAATGCTACTCGTAAACTCTTAAACTTCAACGCTTACAGAAATGTATTACGAAGTACTGCCAAAAAATGTATTTATGCCCGAATATATACAAACAAAAACGGGTGAATTTCATACAATCTCTCCGTGAAATAAAGCTCGCAGATAGCGAACAATAAAAAACTATAATAAAAACACAAACGTTTTGATAAAACTGAGATAAAAGGACAAAACTGGCTTTGTACTTTAAGCTGAGTTGTCGACAATTATTTTTGTTGGGAATATTGCCATCAATTATTTACCTCACGGGCCTGACTCCACCTCTAATCCTCACAGACAACACAAAATGGCGGCTCCCATTTTGGCATCAAGATGTTCCTCTAGGCTGAAGAAAATGCTTTAATTGTTTTTCTACAAATGTAATTCAACAATTTCTTATATCTGGGACTTTCTCTGTCAAATGGCGTTGTAAATACTCAGTAAGTTCTTTTTGTACCTCCTAGTGATAAAAATGTGTCAGGCACAGGAGGCTGATCAACTACTTGCCAATATACAAATGATCATGAAGCATACTGAGGCCCAGTCCTAAAAAGGTTGAAGCGCCAAAGACTTATTTTTATTTAAGTGATAAGATTGTATTGTGTTCGGAGTATTTCTTATGATTTGGCATTAATAATACATATATAACCCTCAACATACACACATCTTGCACATATTTACAACCGGTATAAATACTAGCGATATTAGTTCTATAAAAATGAATAACTAGTCAATTAGCAACACTAGTACAAGTATTTGAAATAGCAAATGAATATTCTTTTATTCGTATGTTTGTAAACATAGGAAAATGTCATAAAACTGCTATATAACGCTTTACGATTGCTTTTGACACAATAGAAACAGCCATATCGTGCGTACAGTAGTCAACAAAATAGCCCTTTCCATACTTATCCTTATAAAAGTTTCCATAAGTTGTTTATAAAGGCAAGACGTAGTTTAAATTAGAATTTTTATTTATGGAAAATTTTACTGAATACGTACATATATATATTATTAAAATGTATAATGAACGCCCAAAAGCTGACTTCCAAATCAAATTCAGTTAAATATCCAGTTTTCGGCATTCCAAGTTTGCTACGGTTATAGTACAGTATCGAACTTTGAATATGTTAATAGATGTTTGGGAGTAACAATGCCAGCCAATAGCTAATTATTGTGAATCAGTCTGGTTTCGGGACGATCAGGGCCGCTCATTGAAAAGTGTATTTACTTCATAGCATACGCTAAAGTGTATTAAAGGTATTAAATTGCTAAATGATAACTTTATTTTTATACCAAACGATGAATAGTAATAATTGTATGACTGAAACGATTTCATGTCGGTAACTTTTCTCGCTCTCGCGATAAAAGAAAATTAGATTTCCATAAAATGAAATTGCTGTTCCAGACTTTGGTTGTAACGACGTATTAAACTGAAGGTTGTTCAATCATCTATTTGCGATAAAAAAAAGCATTTCTGAAAAAGCTAGGGAAATTGTGAAAGCTTTACTTAGCCCTGTTTCATGTACTTATCTTTATAAATCTTTTGTAGTATGTGAAATAAACGAATTTAAAACGGATGAAATTTGTGTGTTCAAGAGGATTCAAGGTATAGATTAGCAATTAGATTTTATCTATATACCTTGTATAAGATAATAATGTTTTTCTAAAGCCCCAAACTGAAAGAGCTTTTAAATAATCCGCAGCTACAAAAAGCTGAAATTTTGACAGCAAAAAATCTATTCCCTCGCCAGAAATGTTTCGATCATAAAAAACACTTATCCTCCCGAGTGTAGCTTTATTAATATTTAATGGCATGTCAACACGACTGTACATTATTGATTTGGGACCATTCCAAAACATAGCTATAATGTTTCCATTCAAATGATTCGTTCTTTGATGTTTGATGCATTTCTTGACCGAGTTATCGAAAGGCTGTTTTTGTTTGTTGCGTAAGACGAGAAATCAGCACAATTTGCCTACTTCATAAATCGCTTAGCTGTTTAGCCGCGGGACCATCTTCAACGCACAAATGTACTGTGTAACAGAAAATTATATTTTCAGTACGCAATATGAAAGAATCAATTACTCTTAAAATATGTGTTGATAAAGAAAATAGGTAAACACATAATAATATATTTCATGTTAACTCAGTCTCTTCACCAAGTTGGTATTAACGAGTATCTTGAATAGTTCAGAAGGATGGGAAGTCATGAACAGTTTACTTGGTAAAAACAGTAGGCAGAAATGGCTACGCCTTTAGAAAACAGACATAAGCTATACAAATAACCAAAATATAAATGTCTTAATTATGTTAGTATGATCATCTATAGAAGGTTGTATACGTAGAAAACCGTAAATAAAGCAACAGCTGCGCCGGTCTAGGTACAAGATATGTAATCAACATATTACTAACATATGCAAGCGTTAACCTGGTTGTATTATGTTCTACTAATTAAAAATAAAACAAGTGCGCTACAATCAACTCAGATTTCTGAATCCGGTTCATAATCATTTTTCAATCTAATAGGGAAGTCGGTGATCAGCCACCTGTGCCGGACACACGCCGTTGTAACAAGCCAGGTTCGTCACGATGTTTTCTCCACAGTTGTAGCGAATGTTTAATGCGCATATAGAAAGTCAATTCGTTCCGGGGATCGACTTACGTTCACAGGGATGAAAGTCGCACGCTGAAACACTAGGCCCACACACACACTACATATGTATAGAGTTTAATTATGCATAGGAGCTGTATTTAAGGTAGAATTTAGAGACGATAATTACCATTTAGTATTATTAAAATAAATGTCAAAAACCTATTGAATTCAGTCAAATCGTCACCCAGAATTAGTACTTCCTCTTACAATCCGATTATTTTTCTATACGAGAGCCATACTCGAGTCTGATTCTCAGTTCACTCAGTACTTGTAGGAGATTACGCTTTAAGCTGGTATAATAATTAAACATGTTCATATATTAAACCGGAAGCTTAATTAAGTATTTAATTATTGTAGCTGAATTGTACTATTAAAATGAGTTTTTTTTTTTAATTTTCTCAAATTCAATCACGTGACGCTTCAGAAGACTGAAAAGTAGAAAAAAATTAACTAATGAACGTTAGTATTAAGTACTAAACACACAGAGTAATTCCCTTTAAGGGACTGTAAGCATTATTGAACACTTTCTTATGTTAAAAATTACGTTAGACTTAAATTCCTCATGAGTATCAGGTTAGGCTAGATGATAATGTTCCATGATTATTTTAATTATAAAATATTTACTAAAGACATACTTGTATAAAGAAATAAAAAAACAATTTAATTGTTAATTTATATAACGGGTAATATGGAAAAGTAAAACTGAATGAAATAAATAAATACTATTCAAGATTTAGTTCTATCTAAGACTTGACGTCTGAAACATATAAAGAAAAACACTTTTTTACGGATTATAGTTATGTATTATTGTATTTAAACTTATAATTATTTAGACATAATTTTAAATTTAATTATGTCTGAATAATTATAAGTTTAAATACAATAATACATAACTATAATCCGTAAAAAAGTGTTTTTCTTTAAATGTGTAAAAGTTATGTTAATAAAAGACAATACTATCTGAAACATACTTTAGAATTGTGTATTATGATAGTCTGATTTCTGTAGTTTCATTTTTGTTGTTCCTTCCTTTCACAATAGTAATTATTGGCGAGATACATCCGATAAATGACAAGTAACCGAAATGAACCACTATTATTCAATGGCGCCGAGTGAATTGTCATAGACAACTCGGGAAATGCGGCTATGCTTTCAATGAAAATTAGAATGAATAGGTTGTCTATGAGGTGAGAAAAGAAGTACATACATGCCTTGACAAATAGAAAAGCTCATTTTTGACGTGTAATTATTAAAGTTACTTATGAACATGCCTTCTTTCTCCGATATAGTCCTGACATAATTAAACAGATTGCACAAGGTCGATTTTTAAATTTGTTTGGTAATTTTTTATTAGCAGTTTTATAAATATTATTATTAGATACATATATATATAATTAACTTAAATATAATGATACTAATGAAACAACTTAAAATGATTAAGATTATGCAACAAAAATGATTGAAACCCCTTATAATCAATTACCATCACAAATTCGCAATATTGGAGTGTTTGACAAATTCAAAAAGGCAATAAAGATGCATGTTACAATGAACACAGTTGACTAAAATTAAGACGGCTAATGGCGACGTGTATCTCGCTCGTATATTTACATATTAATATTAAGTTTCTCATGTAAATAATGCATTTTTTTTTTGTAATGAGAAATAAAGTTCTTTAAACATAATATCGCTTATTAAAACCTATACATTACAATTCCATATACAGTATTTGCAATTTTCCTAACCCACATAGTAATTAATAATAGTTTTATATTAAATATACGTGTAAAATTACGTATACCTAATACGACAAGCTTTCCAAACGCTTGGTCACCTCACAGTCTGTGGTAAGACTATTTTTAGTCTTAAATCAATTCTGAATCGTTCCCGGCGCGTGCAATTTCATAACCCTGTCTATAAAGTATAAAGGCGGAAAATTGTATTTCAATCACTATTCTATTGTCTGCTCTCATACCTTTTTGTACATTACGAGTAATACGGAAGTTGTTTCGATAATACACAAACGTTAAACTACTACAACAAAAAACTACGGTAGTATTTATTGTAATGAAAAAAATAATACTTTCTTTTTCTGGACGTTCGTAAATGTACATTATGTTACCTTTATAAAAAAATGAGAGTTGAGATATAAGATAAAGATTTCAGTATCGTTTTATATAACAATTTTAAGGCAAGCAGGTGATCTATCTATTTTTACCATCATACAAGAAACATTAATTAGTTCACAGACTTGAGTTAACACTAAGTTAACAATAAGTTATCCCAAACCTAATATAATTAAAACCTCCTTTACAATCATGAATTAAAAACGTAGCTCTATAATTTATTGTTCAAAATTACCTGAAATTTGTCGAGATGGCAGGGAAGTTTACTTAATACAAGAAGGATTAAGCATCTAATCTAAGCTTTCGAATTTTATTACGCGCTATCCGGTTTAACTACATCTTATCATCTTGGATTAATATCAAAAGCAAAGTGATTCGGACTAACCCTAGCTATAAAGCCAAGTTAGAGGTCGCGGACTCATTTGAGAAGGGTGTATATCGTAGTAGCGAGTAAGCGAGTAGCGGCCGCGATACTCTGTGAATGGATCGATCGAGGTCATCGACCCCACAGCTGACGCACAGGTAAACACTTCCGACAAATCCAAACTAAACTTAAACTACCAAAACTATTGGCATGGCGAAGAAGCTAAATAGTTATTCAAACTTTTTTTATACAACTCACTTCAAAGTAAAATGCAGGAGCTACGAGTGTAATTATTAAACATAAAAATTGTTACATTTATAATTATCATGGTTGCTCATAAATATTAAAGTATTTTTAGTTTAGCCAGAAATTTAATATATATTTACTATAAAAAAGACAATTAACAACATAACTAATTTATATAAAAAAACATAATTCATGTTTCATATAATTTGATAAAGGATTTTATAAAACAGTTTTTGAGAATTATGGAATCCATAGTTATTGTAACAAAGCTACGAACAAGGAATTTAATTAAATTCAGGATGACAATAGTTAATTTAAATACCCTCTTAGTGTTTATATAACGTTGAATATTCTGAGTACACCAACAAAATTGTGTTGTAGTTCGTTAGAATTTTACTAAGGGAATAATAAATATAAAATTAAGCGTCTGCCAGCTAAAGGATCAAGTTTAGCCATAACAAGGTAATAGTCGACAAAAAAGACTCGCACACATGCTACATAACTATGTAAAATTCATGATTTTTTTTTTATAGAACAGGGTGCAAACGGGCAGGAGGCTCACCTGATGTTAAGTGATACCGCCGCCGATGGACAGTCTCAATGCCAGAGGGCTCGCGAGTGCGTTGCCGGCCTTTTAATATGTATAATTCTATTTCTATCTATTTGAATAACTTTTAGTCCATTTTTACCCATTATTGTCGGCAAAAGAATGAGACCCGTTCTAGTATTATAAACTCAAAGCATTTTTCTATTTAGAGACAGCGAGAAAATGTTTTCTATTTTCCTTGTAAATCAACAACATGTGAACACTGTCTCTGTTATTTTGCAAAATGTAAGAAAAATATGGCAATAAAAATCAGAAGAGTAAATCGAATTTCCTGCCGAGAGAAGCGGCGGCGCGGAGCCAAGAATGGCAAGAGAGATACTTGAGAGGCGCGCCCTTTCATTGATAATAATTGTTGTTCGCTACGCAATCCGCATTGTATTTTATGGATTTTTAAAAGAAATTCTTACCATTTTTCTACTACAGTCAAGTAACATTAGAAATGTATTAAAATAATAGTAAATAAATCGTGTGAATTGTTTCATACCTGATTCGGGACTATGCTCGATTGAATGCAGATCCTGTTGGGATCTGCGGCGTTGCCTGTAATCAACACGATAATCTGGCCAGCGACCATACTGTGCCGGCGCATTCAAATACTCCTGCGAGGAAAACCGGGAAGTTCTCGCTGGAAAGCCAACTTGCCCGTAATAATCCTGCCTGTATACCACATCCGGGTGAATTCCGCCAGGCACTATCTGGCTTCCAAAGTGGCTTCGATGACCTAAATACTCTGGCTTCATTGGTGCATCAGTCAACTCATGGCCTTGAATAGACGATGACCTTTGCGGAACGTAATCTCTTAATCGGTTCGAGAACTCCAAGCCCATTCGATGAGGCGAATAGTCTAATCCACGAGGACCCATCTCGAAGTGGCTAGATGTTCTTCCTCTGTAAATGTTGGGAGAAAAAGGATTCTTGCTCTCTCGAGGCACCTCCTGTTTGTCTGCCTTGTCTTTGTCATTCTGGGCCTCTCGATCTGGTTTCTTCTCGTCCTGGGAAGTACGCCGGTTTAACTCCTGCGCTTTCTCAGCCACGAAACCCTGTTGCGGTGCTTGCGACATGTCTACTTGTAAATTGTATACATTTAAAAACACTACGAGCTTATCAAAATTGTAAACAGTAACACATTCAAAATGCTTGATACACAGGAAATAAAATCACAACCGTATATGTAACTAGAAAATATAAACAATTTTTATTCAATGTGTTCGAAAACGTTTTTGTTAGGTCTGCCTTGGAATTATACTTTTAAAACTTACGAAGTAATAAAGGAATTGTTTGCACACGTTTTATGAATGCTTATACTATGTATATGTAAATAAAATAGTTTCTTAATAAGGATCAGGAAAGGTTCTTTTTTGGTACAGTATACCGTTTTTGACAAAATATCTTATATATAAAATTCTCGTGTCGCGGTGTTTGTGGTTAAACTCCTCCGAAACGGCTTTCCCGATTCTCATGAAATTTTGTGTGCATATTGGGTAGGTCTGAGAATCGGACAACATCTATTTTTCATCCCCCTAAATGTTAAGGGTGGACCACCCCTATTTTTTTTTTAGATATTTTTCGTTTTCATTTTTTTACGATACACGATACAAAAATACATGCAACCCTAAATTTTCACCTCTCTACAATCAACCCTAATTTTTTATTTGTTAATTACATTTTATTTTTTATTTTGTCATGACTAAAATAAAAAAATTCAAATGACACTGAATTTTTCACACCTCCAACCCCTATTTTTATTTGTTAATTGTAAACTTTAAGTTTTTAGCAAAAAAAAATTATTTTTATTTTGTGATGATAATAAAAAAAAAACATGTCTCTCTCAATTTTCACTCTTATACGATCAACCCCTATTTTTACATCCCGATTTTTATTTTTTTTAATCTATCCGCAATAAGGTTGCATGGCAATCAAATATTATAATTGTAGTAGAATTAAAAATATGTTTCCTAGAAATATCATACATAGCAAAACAATGTTTGCCGGGTCAGCTAGTATTTTTATAACATTGTTCATTCCAACTATATATTCTAACACCAATTTTAAAATCTCGTATCAGTTGGAAGGTTTACAATAAAATCATTTGGACCGGCATCAACAGGAAAGCTAACTACAGTCTTCATTCATCCATTGAAAAATATAGTAGCCGCAAACCATATTTTGTTCCCCGCTAGTGTCAAGCGGTGATAGGTCAGACCGCCAGCCAGACACTGGACGGACGCCAACAACTCTTATCTAACGTCGATAGCTACAAAATTAACGGTTGATGCGTATCAATCTAATTTTTGTTGTAATAGAGTAGGGGACAATGTAGCAGAAGTCCCTCCGGATGTTAAGTGCTACCGTCATTTCAATGCCAGCGGCCTCGCGAATGCGCTGCCAGCCTTTTAAGAATTGGTACTGTCTTTCTTGAAGCTAAGTCGAATTGGTTCGAAAATAGTTCAGTGGGCAGCATAATGGTGGTGCGCGGAAGAAACTGCATTAAAAACCACTTATTTATAGGACGGTAGACGTCCCATATTGAAACAATTACTAATGTTTTTTAACAAAACTATATAATAAAACAAAAAAGGCCTAATAAAAGCCATGTTTGCTATCAAAACGATCGTAACAAATGTCAGAAGAGAATTTCAGAAAAATCGCAAGGTTATTAAACTCAATTCGAAAAACTTTTCATATAATAATATATCAACTTAAGTTATATGAACGAAATCCTTTATAGAAGAGAAATGTCTTGTATAAAGTTGGCTACATAGCAGTGAGTTATGGAGGCTTTTAAGGAGATACCTGCGTTACGCTTAACGTAGGAGGAAATTAAGAAATACCTTAAGCGGACTAAACTGAATACAAAATTAAGTAGATTCTAATTTTAAATATTGTACTAAAATTAGAATCTTCTACTTAAAGTAACATAGTGAAAATTAAAAATAAAGTAAGTAAATAGATAAGTCGATTTCGTAATGTGTCATCTGTGATGGTATATAGTATTAGAGTAAACTAAAGAGAATATTAATTTATATTGTTAAACAAATGTGTAAAACATTGCGACTGACAGAGATGAGCGCCGTTACTACAGTGTAATCGGTTCGATTAAGTTTTTAATAATTATTTTTTTAAGTAAAATCACACAATGAGTTGATGTAGCTGTGAGCCAGTAATTGGCTAGAAGTGGCACAGGACAGGTATTGCAGGAAGTAGCTCATTTCGGAGGCCAAGATGGTTTTTGAGTTGCAAAGCCAGCGGAGTAAGTAAATAGTAAAATAATATGATTTCGATATTTGTTTTGACATAATAAACTAAATACACGGCATGACTCAACAGTGATTTTATCGGTTACACATGATCACTATAAATTTTAAATTAAACGACGGGAAATGACATATATTCCGTTCATAAACAATCTTGTAATCGAACATGTTTATTATTGCACGCGACCAAAATAAACTTCATTTTTTATTACCTCAATACATCTAGTTTGAAAATAACAAGCCCTCCAAAAATGTATATTTGGAATTATTTGGACGATGCCGCCATAGACTACAAAACAATCGGCGTCTGGCGTTAAGTAATCACTGCGCTAGATACGATTTACATACTTGTAATATATTATGTGGAAAATATTCTATTTTCTATCTGGAAAATTCGGGCATCTGATAAAAATATAAACTGTGTTGAAGGCGGTAACAGACGTGCCCACACAAAGACGTTTACTTGTAAAAAATCGTCTAACGACTCCGCGTTACCAATGCAATGCATTTTGAGTTTTTTTTGGACATGTAACACACAGATATCACAGATTAAACAGAACGTAACACGCGTGACGCGCTGCAGCAGCAGCAGCTCCCATACTCGCTGGACCGATTAAGTAAAGGCCCTTATAGGTCTTAACATCACCTAGAAGCAGAGCCTTGCCGAAGACGGGAAAATGGTGGAAAGTACGCCGTGCGTAACACGTGAAGTATGTGACTAATACAATTATTATTTCTCTGGATATCAAACTCAAGATTGCCTGATTACGGCACAATGTAATAGGCGTCAGACTGCATTTTGTTAGATATCTTAATCATGCGTGAATCAACTTCAAAAATTAAAATGAGACTCTCTGTCGTAAAACAGCGTCAATTGTTAAATGTTTACGTGACAGTTTCAGTTATTGACAGTCATTTCAATTGCATAGATTATCCATCAATGCCCTCATTGACGTCTTTTGTTTTCATGTGATGCCCATTCAAGGTGGTGTAACCACAAATTGATGGAACTCGTATGACTATCTAACTGAAATTTAAGTTACGTATTTCAGATCTTCATACAAACATAGCATATATGTAAGACCCATCAAAGCTTGGTTTAATAAATCGCTGGCGGACGTAATTGTGTGTCCGTAACGTAAGTATCCTTCATCAAACACTAACTGAAGTACTCATACATATTTATTGCGCCGACTCTACTCGCTTGGATCACTTCCAAATTTAGTGATGTACTGATTACAAGTCGATAGATTTTTCAACTGATTTTCACTTTCTATACATTTAACATATTTTTTTATCAATAATACAATCGCTTGCTTGACCTTTAAGAGTTTATAAATAAATAGTATTTAAGGCTCATTAAGTTCTAGCAGTGATTAAAGCCGATTTATTTAACTATTTTATAGCAGCGTTCAATTCTCAAGCGTGATTTTTTTCCGATTTAAACCTTACCTACAAAATTATATACTGACAGTCACCCTCATTTTAATAGTAAGTCTCGTACAGTATAGTAAAAACTAAAAAAAAATAGGACTTTTATTTCAAAAATATAATGCATTTGCAGGAAATGCTCCAATTATCAGTAAATGTTCTGATCCTGTCAATTGACCGTTGATTTTTATTGTTGCTTTGGTTAATAATTGAAATACCTTCTATTTTAAGAATCATTACTTAATTTAATTCGATTTGTTTCGTTATATTTGATTGTTTCATAATTTAGAATCATTACTTAACGAATAAAAGTAAGAATATTATTTCAACCTTTCAGAGCAGAGTAAATACTTCAAGTGGGGCCAACTTGACTTTGGCAGTGAATTTAGGGAACGCAAGGTATTTCTGATTGAGTATTCAGTGGAGCTTTGTGGTGATGAGACGATGGATCACTGAGCCGATAATCGACGACGTCCATATCGATGGAGTGACGATATCTCACCAACATACATACATATATATATATATATATATATATATATATATATCTTATACATTACTTGAATACATTGAAGCCAAATGGTCAATGATAGATAGAGATACTAACCTAACATGAGATTGCATTATTAGCGACGTTATTCAGAAAATCAATTCCCTTCGCAAATAATGCCATTAATTATAACTGAATTGTTGAAGCCACGTCGCAAGTAATTAACGTGCAGTCGATACCGGCAATAATTACTGATATTATTTCATGTCGATACAAACACAAACGACAAAACTCCACTCAACCTCTCGATGATTGATAATTACACTAATTAAGCATGAAATAACGCTGGTTATGTATATTAAACAGTGTTAGTCACAATGAAATCGAAGGGAAAACCATCTCTGGTGTCGCTTGATCTTGTCAAGATTTATTTTTAATATGGCTTTTATTTGTGCCATCTGGGTACTTCGCCAGTGTCGTGTTGATAAAGAAGACACGAAGGAAATTGATTGATTGAAGATTTAAGAAATCCAAAATCCTTTAAAGAGCAATAAAACTGACAAGTATTTTTTATTGTTGGTAGTGGTTTTCCTTAAACATATAAGTCTCCTGTATATTTATAACAAATATTCCCGTTGTATAAACGACTTTTACGTGCTTTTACCGCGCTGTTTACAACAACACCTTTAGGAAAAACTCAAAGAATGTTTCTATAACTTCTAAAAGTAATAAAAAATGATTGATGAGAGAGCTTATATGAAAATGAAGTTTAAAGCAACGACAGCGCTGTTGTAAAGTCTTAACAAACTCTCCAAGGTGAGAAGATAAGTCCCGCTCTGGTACGAGGCGAGTCGTTAGGTCTGAGTCGGAGGTTAACAGGAAAACTGACTATGAACACGACTTACTGTAGCAACTAGTGAGCTTAGCGGTGAACATCTGTTTACTACCATTTAATTACATTTGTAATCATAGTAATTCAGTGGCGCTACCACCCTATATGGGTGCGATTACCTTTGTTTCTTTGATTACTTATTTTTTATAGATAAGTAAATAGCCCTATAAGCTCTCCTTGCTTTCTAAGAAAAATAAAAAAGTTTTTTTTTTCTCTAGATTAAGGTTCTATAGATTAATATAAATATATATTTTTTTTATATAAATTCTGGTTATGCACTTCTTGCACTCATCATTTTTATTTATTGTTTTCTTTTAATTCTAGGGTTGCCTGGAAGAGATCGCTTGTTAGCGATAAGACCGCCCGTTGCATCCCTTGTAATTTTTATGTATTGTGTTATTTGTGTTTATTTTAACAACGAAGTGTGAATAAATAAATAAATAAATTCAGGGTAACATACTAAGCCACTATGCCAACACTGCTCAACATTTTAATAGAGATATAAAAATATTCTTGTTAATATGTTTTATTTATATTGTTTATAAGAAAAATATAGACAAGAGATTCGATAAATTATTGATCCCAACCCTAGTATACCGTATAAGAATACACTTATCGCCCGAGGCACAATGTTACGATGCAGCGAAAAATATGTTTCCAAAATTGAACCACTCGACTCAAGATCATAGTTTATGATATTACTCAATACAGCTTATTTCGTTTCATAGACTGAGATTTCTGCATGAATTTGAGTTACATCTGTTATTTTTATAATAAATCTTTTCATTATAAAAAAAAACTATTTTCACTGAGAGTTTACCTATATTTTAATTAAGATTTTTTTTTATAGAACAGGGGGCAAACGGGCAGGAGGCTCACCTGATGTTAAGTGATACCGCCGCCCATGGACACTCTCAACGCCAGAAGGCTCGCGAGTGCGTTGCCGGCCTTTTAAGAATTGGTACGCTCTTTTCTTGAAGGACCCTAAGTCGAATTGGTTCGGAAATACTTCAGTCAGTAGATTATAATGATTCGTATAGTTTATGATGTATTTAAACTATTATCCAATTAAATTTCAGACATTTTTGTATTGATTTATCAACACTAACACAGTAAAATCCCAATGTACTCGAATACTGGAATCGATCACAGCCAATGAATAAAATCGGCTTTTAATTTTGTCTTATGAATAAAACATCTTTACGGTTTCACATTAAACGTTACAATTTGTATATAAAAGTAATTATATACATTTGGACTGTTTTAATGGGGTTGGTGGGTGTAGACGCTCCCTTGTGGGACCAGTGTCGACAAAATGATAATTTTCCCATTTCCTGTCATTAAATAAGGCTTTGTGTCCAAAAACTGTGAGTGTACATCTGGTCGCATAAAGAATTGTGTAAGGTGTATTGTTAAGAAAACTATGACGAGCATTAAAAAGGAATACAGTCATTAGTCACACTGCCTTTGAAGCCTATAAAGAACTTATTCTCTTCATAAAAGTTCTGAATAACATCATTGATTCATTTGAATACGGTAAATAGGCATCGTACGTAATACACATCATAACAAAAATGGGGTAATTTTACCCGTCCATTGCGATCCTTTCATGAAAATATTATGGGACAGATTTGACCCTTCGTGGATAACGGTTGACCTGACCGTTTTATGGTTCGTTTAAAAAATAATTTTAATTGTAAGCAATAATTAGTAGGTTGTTGATGGGATGTCAATCATAAAGCATATGTTGTCTTCTTAGCAAATGTACAATAGAGAGCATTTGTTTAAAAATTCTTACTTATAATTTTTTTTAAAAACAGGAAACGTATGATATATAAAAATTAACGATATTATTAAAAAATTAAAGACTAGAATGGGTTTTGTATGACATCGTCTTAGATGATGCTATATTTTATAGGTTCTACTACATAAATTAATGTATTTTTTTTTAATGTATTAACGTTTACTATAAACCTTACTATGGCATAATTACGATCTATCAGAATAACTTAGACTCCGTTTTGGAATGGTGCAAACATTTCCTTACAGTTAGACAATCCACAAGGCATGATGTATGTATAATTCCGAAGCAAATTTGCACTGATTCCCACTAACATTACACTAAAACACTAAATAGCTGATATGTATGTTGAGGCCGCGAGACGTTGTGTCAGACGCGCGCGCGGCGACCGACTACCGCCCGCCCGGCGCTGCCGCCTAGCGCCGCCGCCCGCCCTAGCCGCACTATATAGGTTAACGATTACGCGATAACCAACGTCTCTGCTTCTTAATAATCTTTAGGTAATTATCCCGTTAAGATACATATTTTACTTCAATAGATCATATAGATATCAAGTTAGTAATTAGAATGACTTTAGAATTACTTCTAATTGTAGTAGAAACTACAGCATATAGAGGAATACAGATACTATACTACGTACTACTAAGTACCGGTAAATCATATACATATGAATGATTATTCGTAATGCTAACGATTGTAATACTATATTAAGCATAAATTTCAAATAGAACATAAACCTTATATAGTTATTTCTGATATAATAGAAACATCTTAATGCGGACGTAAGTTACACGATGTTAAGTGCTGTTACTATCATTCAACAATCCAAGAAATCAACATATTTGTGACAAATTGAGACGTAAAAGGTGCGTTTGTGTGTGTCTATAATACGGTGATACGTGCTTTATAAATTCTAGAAGAGAAATGGGGCTAAAATACGTCCGGGACATTTTGATTGATTTCGTTTCCACGAAGGAATACGTTTGTAACATTAATAGAGAAAAAGATCATATTAAGCATCAAATAAATTTATAGATAAATATACTTATATTTTGTATACTAAAGTATATTATCCTAAGTATTATCGTATTTTAAATTTATATGATGTTACGGGACTGCGAAAAAGCCGAGAAGGCGACAAGAGGTGGTGTGAATAAGTGATTATTTGTACCCCGAAGTCAGCCTTTTCACAGTTGAAAGGATTATCTTATACAAGATTTTTATTCCTACTCCATTTTTTTTTATAGAACAGGCAGCAAACGGGCAGGAGGCTCACCTGATGTTAAGTGATACCGTCGCCCGCGGACACTCATGGACACAATGCCAGAGGGCTTGCGAGTGCGTTGCCGACCTTTTAACCATTATATCATTATATTCATTTAAGCTGAAGGACTTTAAACTAAGTATCATACAACAGTATTAAAATTAAAACATAACTATTCAAGAGTTTATATTAGTACATGAACATTTGTTTACCGGTATTTTACCCTAAATGTTATGACCACTTTGATCTGTATGTCTTAAACCATACAGTTTAAATCAGAATGATGTCTATAACTGACGAGTTGCAAGGCTAATCTGAAATAGGCCTTATTATTCAAACAGTACCGTTTATAATCGTTCGCTACGCCATTTTGTTTTCATTTACAGACAGTTGCACAAACAGTGGTTAATAGGAGGACGGTCGCGGGTACTGCTCTTATTGACAAGTTAGAGTTGTGTTTCTTTATACACATATCGATATAAAATACGTACATAATTATAAACTATGTTTAAAGATTTTTTACTTTGTTTTTAGAAATAAAAGCGCAATTTTTGTGTTTCGAAATGGAATTTTACATAAACAAAAATAATATTTTTTTATATTATTTGTATCAGTCATCCCAAAAACACGTCATTAACAATTAAAACAAAATACATTGTAGCATTTTATCGATACAAATCTATACGTCACTAGTGCGCGTAGCCATCTACGTGTTATCTCTACGACCCCTCTGCGTAGACCCTTCTACAAGCCCCGCTTTCAAAGCATGATATTTCGAATTCGTAGCGCCATTGAGGAAAATATTTCGTGTCTAATTTAGTTTCTCTGTAATTAATTCATTAATTTAAACCCATTTTGACAATATTGCATTCTGAAACATACCACACTGGATTGTTCTAAAGGGCATAATACTCTATGCCTAGTGTAGATATCTGCGTGTGCTGTTCACTCATTAATAGTCAACTAGATCATATAATTTTAAGTTTTTCATTTATTTTAAGTTTAATTTAAGTTTCATCTTATATTGTAACTACTTATTCAATATATTATTTAATTAGTAGGCGATTTTTAAACCCTTTAGGTCGTAACATCAAACCCAATTAATATATTTTCCTTTCTGTATTAGTATTAGTAAACCGATATATGTATCCTAAAGATACCGTGTCTAAGGCTTAGAAGGATGTCTATCTACTTTCTATATACTGTTTTTTAATGTTTTTTTTTTGCCATAAGCAAACAATCTTAAAAACAAGTAACAAATTCACTAAATGGTATTGAATATTAAAAAATATTATAATGGTTTCGTATTACCAGATAATTAAATGTATTACACGATAATTAGTGTGTTAATATATTTCTATGAAGATTCTATTAGTCAAATTTGGAATTTACAATTAAAAATCTATTTGCTGCTAAATTGAATTATTTAATCCAGATCGGTATATTCGAATGAACAGAGGAGCTGTGCTTGACAAACATTGAACGCAAACTAAGCAGATATATGACACCGAAACGGGTAATACTATAGTATTACTATTTAATATTTTTTTAAGGTCCCTAGAGTAATTTTATAATGCATAAATCTTGGAGAGACTAGGGCTGCGTGCAAAAAACCACACTCGGCGTGGTAAGTGATCTCAATTGCTCGCAATGCCTCGGGCGCGTACAAAACTACTCAAAAAAGCACTATTTACACGTGTCTTGCGCACCCTAAATGCGTGTGAGACAGACGTATTTAGTTGCACACTGGCTGTACTCACAAGAATTGCATTATTTGTAATTAGTTATAAAATAGTTTAGAGTTTAAGTTTTTACTTGTTATGTTTGTATTATGATTTAACTTAGTTTTCTATTGTATTAGTATTAAGTTCCTGTAAAAATAGAAAATAAGGAAACAAATTGTAATACGCAAATTGACAGCCATCCCGATGATTGCATCTGCAGACATCATTACTTAAAATTTTACAGGATTGATTTTCATGAAACTGACTCCGGCCATAGCCGTTTTTACCCTTCGTACAAACTCTAAGAATAACAATAAACACTTTATTTAATCACATAATTGAAATCTTAATATATATAAATCTCCTGTCAGGATGTTTGTCCGCGATCGACTCCTATACTACTTAACCGATTTTAAATTAAATTGGCACACCGTGAGCAGTCTGGTTCAACTTAAGAGATAGGATAGCTTAGATCTTTATTTATAGCCGCAATTTTATTTTATTGCAAATTATTTGTTTATTATTTGATACAATTCTAACAGATGGCGCTGTGTTAAAAAAATCAACATTTGACATAAGTTCTCCTACCCTTGAATAGTTTACTACTATGTAATATAACAAAAACATTTGCCACAGCAACGATTGGCCGAGTCTGCTAGTAACTTAATAAAAATGAGGCACAATATGTAGGACTGTTAAGAGAATTTGTTCTCGACGTTATAAGATTTAAGTTATATTAACTGCATTCGTAAAAACCCAATTTTATTGATAGTAAAGATTTAAGTTGACGTTTTATAGATAGTACTCGAGACCCCAGTTCTTGTCTCATTCAACGATAATCATCGCAATACAGCGAGGAAATGCTGAGCGTTACAGATACACTGCCACAGCGACCGAACTTTTTAAATATGTTTAATTTTTATTCTATATTACTAATAAACTTATCAAACATGCAATATTGATTTATATTTTGTTTCTTTACGTAACTCATATGAATATTATTAAATTAAAATTCATAACATAATTTTTTTGTTGTTTAAGGATAAAGAATACTTGTCTTACGTTTAAGTACAATTTGACGGAAATCAAAAGCATGAATATATGTCAGGCGAGTTAACAGTTAAAGAACATTTAAGAAAATATTTTACATGTCAAGGTCCTTAACATCCGACGTAAATACAAAACATGTACGCAAAGGAATGTTTCTCTAAACGCTCTCGTTACGCGTCAAGTTAATGCTGACAACTGAATTACGACACGATTTATTACTTTCTTGAGCTACAAACCGAGCGATACTGTCAAAAATGAAGAAACTCAATACATTGTGGATACTTAAAACCTATTTTCGTTATACTAAATACAGTCAAACCTGGGTAAGTGCGAAAACTCTATAAGTGAGAGTAATAGCCAGGACCCGTCATTTTAAGCTCCCAAAACCTCTATTAGCGAGAATCAGAAAACTGTGTAAGAGAGAGTCGTTTTTCCCGCAAGTGAGTCTGCTACTTATCTATACCTCTATAAGCGACAGTCGAGCTTCATTTATTAATGTATATTATTTAGGAGGAACAAATGACAAATTTAACATCTCCTATTTTATGACTCATTCTTAACGTTCGTGGAACTTCTTACCATTGTTAAGATCATTCCAATGAAGCTAGCATTGGAGACGGTCCATCAGTACTTTGAATACGCGGCGGTTGTTGATTAAGCAATATTCGACAAAATTTATGAGTTAGAGAAAAACATTCAAAATACAAAAACAGAAACCCAAACGAAATTGACGGATTTTTTTAAGTGTAAATAACTTCTAAATAAAATAAAATTACATGGTGCATGAATATATGTCTTGTTATTGCTGCGTACCTCTATAAGAGAGAAACGCTACACATGTACCCGCATTAGCGAGAAACTCGGGTTCGTGAGAAACCTCTATAAGCGAGAATGAGATTGTGCTCCCTTAAACTCTCGCTTATCCAGGTTTGACTGTAGTCCGTAAATGAATAAAAGAATTTGTAAATGGTACAATGGATTTACCGATCCAGTTGTCACAACCTAACAACTTCGGCGAATAAATTACAAATATAATTTGCTCCGAACGGGATTCAAACGTGGCTGTTTCAGTCCACTGTCCCCACCATGACGATTTGTTGAAATGCTAAAACTAAAGAAACACAAACAAATAGTATAAAACATGCTTATTTCAAAGCTTCACTCGACAACAGGTGTAAACCCGTCACTGCTCGTAAATGTGAACAGTAAAAATGTTCATAAACACACACACATAGATCCACCTATAAAGCATGTGTGATACACACGCATACACACGCCAGTGGTTTTGATGTAATTATTATGTTTCGTCTTTATTACCGTTCTACTGTCTCATAAACTCTTTATTGGGAAAGCATTGAAAATATAAATTTAAATATCGTATTTGTAAATGACATAAGTATTTTTATTTACCTATGTCTAAATATAATGAGGTAATTTCATTGATCTATATATATATATATATATATATATGTATATATATATATTAAGAAAATACATTATTAATGAGTTTTACATAGTTATGAAAATTACTAATAAACATGTTACTTTTTTAAAAGGCAAATTCAGATCCAATATGTTACAATGTTCTAAAATCATCTCGTCTACCCCAGTTTTTCAGAAAATAATTTTATAAAATATATGAACGCTTCCAACTCGAATGAATCAATCAATTAGTTGGTAATCTGTCGAGTGCCAGCATTTGAAGATACTTTCATATTTTGTTTTGTGACGAACTAATTACCAGAATTTCGTTAAATGAAAGCTTTATTACATGTTTTCTGATAGAAAGAGTGCTATTGTAAAATAGATAAACCATTTCAGTAATCATTTTAAACAAGAGCTGCCTATAATTTGATTGTAAGCAGTCCAAGTAAAAGTTGATTTGGATAGCGTTGATAAGATTAACAAAGGCGCTATCTTCCGGCAAAATGTATCAGCAATAAATATCTCAACTGTTCAGACGCTTATCAACACAGGCCTTAAACTTGGTTCGTTATGGTGAATTATTTATGTACGCGTGGAGCATGACCAGTGAAATTACGTAAGGGTTTAAAATATAGGATAAGCAACTAAGTGTTACTAAATAAATTGGGCCTCTCTTTGTTATTAATAGCATTATTAAAGGAATATTATAACAAAACTAGTGTACTAATCAACGAATAGCATCTTACTGATCCAGCAGTTAGTGAGTTAGATAAAAATCAGGACTATTAAAAAAAATTAAAGTTTCTAACTCCATATTCCAATTCTAATTTTATTTATTTATTTGTAGCCTTATATCAGAATACAATTTTTTTGTATTCTAATTCTAATAATATACACCAAATAACGAGCCTGATTTTAAGGTAGTTAGGTGAAATGACTTCCTTTTACCGTCGCAACTGTTAACATCAAGGACGCAATTTGTCAAACGAAAGCAATTATATAATCATCAATCTTTCTACCTCCTCTGGGATTCATACAAGGTGTATATAACTATGTGCTAACGTACCTACGTAAATCTAGCATGTGTGTTATAACTATCGTACATCACAAAGTCCAAGAGACAAGAGCTTTTGGTTTGAAGTAAAATTTTATCAAACCTAAATAAAATCTAAAAAACAAAAATCCTGTATACAGGTTCTTTAAGACGAAATCGTAGATCATTTCTCCATAATGACTTATTCCGACATTTCCTGTCGAGAATATAAAATAATGATCATATTTTCGACATTTTTAAATTAATAAACAAAAAAATATATGATTATTTATATAATCCTAAAGGATTTTTAATAATATATTTTAATGATAGTTATTGTTTATTGTTATATTAATTTACGTTATATATACCAAGTATCATTTCATTATTGGTCATTTGGTTTGAAAGTTCAGTCTTCATTAATTAACTGCCTTGGGTGTGGTAGAATACATGAAGTTGGTGAGAAGTTGGACAATTGCTATATATATTATATATGTATATTTTTAAACACCCTTACAGGTATATAGTACACAAATGTTGGAGAAACTTGGGCTGCCGCCCACTATTAATCACATTCGGCAAAACAATAATCACATTCGGCGTGGTAAGCGATCGCAATTGCTAGCAGTGCCGCAAGAGCATACAAATGTACTTAGGGAAGCACGCATGTACACGCGTCTTGCGCACCCTCAATACGTATGTGAGACGAATATATTTAGCATCAGCTGAATTCACAAGAATAACATTATTTATAACTTGTTATAAAAAGGTTAAGGTTTTATGTATTCTGTTTTTTTTTTTAGTTTTTTTTTATTGTATTAGTATTAAGTTACAATAAGAAAAAAAAATAAGGGTATAAATAAACTTACCTTTTCCATGTAGCTGCTGTCTGTTTTCTGTACCCTTGAGACTCTCAGCCGTATGCAGCAGCTCATCCAGTTGAGGTTTCTTCTGTTCCAACTCACGCAACACACCCTAAAAAATAACAAAGTTCAGGTAATACAATTGGATAAAAATAGAAATAGAAACCAATTAAAAAAGTAATGTAAAAGGAACCGGGATAATTAAATAAATTTCATTTCTGATAAATTCAGATTTTCCCGTAACATGTTCCCTATTTTTCTGGTCTCATTCTCGTCTTAATCTAATTTTAAGTTTTTCACATGACAACTATCTCCATCTCCGTGTTAGACATTTGCAAAATAAAAAAACACTAAAACTCGTTACTGTCTATAATACTTGTAACTAAAACAAGTCCGTAGATTTGTTCACTTCAAAGTAAATTTTCTCAGCATTTTTACGTTGGCCTCGTTCATCGGAATAAGTTTCTTTCAATCCTAAAATCATAAATATATAACGAAGGAACTGCGAAGTTTTTGTTAAAGCAACGCTCATTATTCTGAATATTTATAAGCCCGAGTAAATATTATTAGGAGATTGAAGGAAAACTCGTTTTTTGTGCGTAATTTGGTTGGATCAATACAACCTATGTACCCTATAACAATCGCCCAAAGGTACGACCGTGCTTCGTTTAAGTCAACATCGCACTGGAGTTGTTTAGATTATTATTTGTTAATTTTTTTTGTTCTTCCGTACTATAATCATTATTTATCTTAATATATGTAAACTAGCTGTCCCCGCGAACTTCGTTTCTCCTTAATGAGATTTTACTGAGCCTACCTGTTTAGTACATACCGATGTGGAACATTTTGCTATGCTGTCCTTTTTAGGTTGTTCTGTGAATTTTTCTCTGTATAATAACTCAGAGTTCACAACATAAGTTTTTAATTGGATTACCCTTAACATTTAGGGGGATGAAAAATAGATGTTGTCCGATTTTCAGACCTACCCAATATGCACACAAAATTTCATGAGAATCGGGAAAGCAGTTTCGGAGGAGTTTAACCACAAACACCGCGACACGAGAATTTTATATATAAGATCTCCTGTCACGATGTTTGTCCGCGATGGACTCCTAATCTACGATTTTAAATTAAATTGGCACACCGTGAGCAGTCTGGTCCATCTTAAGAGATAGGATAGCTTAGATCTTTAATTATAGTCGCAATTTTATTTTATTGCAAATATTCGATACAATTCTAAAAGATGGCGCTGTGTTAAAAGCACCAACGTTTCACATAAACTATCTACCTTTCACATAAGTTCTCTTACCGTTTCCCATAAATAGTTTACTACTATGTATAACAAAAACCTTAGCCACAGGAACGCTTGGCCGAGTCTGCTCGTTTTTAATATACCTATCGTAGAATAATATCTAAAAATAGTAAGCAAGTACGTATAGTGTCAGCAGGCTAGTTTTTAAGTAATAAAAAAAAACATATGTGCCATTCACACGTGGCAGAAGTGAAACCTTCAAAAACAAAGTTTTTATAATTAATCATATATAAATTAAACTTTTTCCACTTTCTAAATGTACTAAACTTTATATATTTTAATGATAAATTTTAATTTATAGGTTTAATATAAATCTTTAATTTGACAAAAACTAAAACAGCGAAAGTTTGAAATTCGATTAAATGAAAAAGCGGCAGTAAAAAGAGGCTGTGTAATGCCTCTATCACATTTTCTCCTACGTTAAATTTTATGAATTTATGTTTCTGTCTCTTTTTACTGTCGCTTTTTCCATGGCATCCGGTTTGAAATTACGATTCTAAAGAAGTATCTCTATCCATCTCATTTTCTCCCACGTTAAATCTTATGAATATGTGTTTCTGTCTCTTTTTACTGTCGCTTTTTCCGTTGCATCCGGTTTGAAATCACATCTATTCTAAAGAAGTTTCACTTCAAAAAAAGAGAGGCAAGAAATTATTTTAATATCAAATAAAATTATTTCGTAGTGCGAGTATGAACTACGGTAGAGCTTTTTTGGGCGGTTTTGTATAGCTTAATTTGTTTACCTAAATGTATTTTTGTGTTTATTACGTCAATCTACATTAAATCACGTTTATAATACACATATAATGTTATTTTGTATGAAAAAAATCATATTATACGATTATGTTATATATTAAGTTGTTCTAAAGTTTTCCTTTAAAAAAAAAAATCTTAAATGTTTAGTATATTAATATTGTTATTTTGTTACTCCGGATCACAGTGACTGCTGAACGCCCGTCTTTGTAATCATATTAATTGTATGTTTACCCAATACGACAGTAAATGGGTTAGTATTAGAGGTATTTGACTTTCTAGGGAGGCCTCATTCTGAATCCTATTGTACATATTGCTAATCAAATAAATAATTTTGATTTCATTTGATTTTTGAGTAGTAAGTTTTACGGCAAAAGGTGGTAGATATACTATCTATCTATATATCTATATATCACTATTAATGATATAACAACGTAGGAAGGTATTTTTTTTTATAAATTGCGTTTTTTAGAAATTATATTTAAGTACGAATTACATACTAATAAAATGATGAATTATGAATAATATTTTTAGATCTTACCGACAGAATAATATTACATTTTCTAGAAGTTATTCCTAGCTAGATCGATTTATCTCCCCCGAAACTATGGGGGGTATACTATAAATAACAATACGGAGGATATACTTGATTTCATGAACATCGTTGGAGCCTATTCCGAGATTCCAATTATATATAATTGCAAGAATTGCTCGTTTAAAGATGTAAGATATAGAAATATATATTTATTTTTTTAATGAAATCTCTATAAAAATAAATGTAATTGTGAGGAATTCAATTAATTATCGAACAAAGCCGGCCTTAATGAGGTTAGCATTATGAAACCGAGCACTTTTGTTACAAACTTACAAAATACGATAATTCTACTCTTAATTAAAACTTTTATTGCAAGCTTTGTTGAAGCTCTAGAACGATATCGAATTGCAAAAAGTCTATTGTTAATAAGCCAGCAACGCACTTGCGAGCCCTCTGGTATTGAGTGTCGGCAGGCGGCTGGTTCACTTAACATCAGGTAAGCACAATTATTGCCCCTGTTCCATAAAAAAACACATGTTGCCTTTTACAAACCTTAATATTTTAATATTAAGCAATTTTTTGTGATTACATTTTTGTACACAACTATGAAAGAGATGTTTATGCTTTAAATTTATATCAAAAGTAATAGTTTCTTCTTTATTTTTGAAATAATCGGTCTTATATTGGTCCCAGTCGAAAAAAATCAAGGCGAAACAAGTGGAAATCGAAAATAATAGCATTCCACTCATACACAGATAAAATTCACATACCATAAACAGGTCTAATAAATTACATTAGTTATTACAACAAATTTATTTTATCTCTCAACAAAATGGTCAGGTAATTAGTTAATTTGACTTACTATTAGAAGTTATAGAAACTTGTGTACAGTCTAAAAGTAGCGTACCAATACTGAAATCGAAGAATATGCAAGTACTATATGCGTACCATGACACAAACTCTTATATAGGTAATTTATTCTCCCATCGAGCTACTAATATTTAAGTTATAAGTTAAAAGGTAAAACGTTTCGTATGGAATGCATGGATTTAAATCTAAAATGTTAAAAATTTAGACAAGATGATTTGTTTTTTTTTTAATTTTCCAATGTATTCGGTACAGAGGCAAATGAAACAAAAACCATGAAAATCGGTCCAGCTGTATTCATCTTAAAAGCTTTCGAACAAACCCGACATTGTATTTGAATATCCTACCCGGTCTAGAGAACCAATGTTTGGATGTTTACACAATACCGCAACGTTCTACAAGAGGGCGTTGCAACCTATAAAGTATACAATAAATCATCTAAATAAACGACAAGTTCAAATGTATAAAAACCCAACTTAAATGCATGGCTTACACTCAGAGTCAATCAGTTAAAGGCTAATTAACAATAAGCATTTAAATTATTCATATACTCAAACGGAAGACAAACAAATTACTAACTTATGCTTAGAATCGTTAAGAATTCGTTAGCTACATTTTGTAGTTGAAGTTCACCGATGTTGAATCAAAAATAGTTCCTCTTAGCCTCAGATTTATGTATCTATTTCATGGCCATTTTGGTTTTCTAATAGGCAAGTAGGTAATCCACCTTCTGTGCTTGATACAGCCCGACTTCTTCGAGCTAATGCTGATTTCGTCACGATATTTTTCTTGTTACGAGCAAGCGTTTAATGCGTACATAAAAAGCCCTACACTGGGATCAAACCTACGGCATCGATGAAAGTCAGTCACACTGACGCCACTAGGCAACACTTCTCTCTTGTAACCTAAAATGTAAATTAAATAAAGGTATATGACTGTAAATTAGAAAAACTAGATTCTAACTATCATATCTGTTTATGTTTTAAGAATATTGGTTCCATATATTATTAAATATTATGTTATGCCTGTTTGGAAGAACATTCGCGAATATTTGAAATTGTACACGATTTTAATGAGCATTGCTTTAGTACATATGAATTTTACTATATTTTTTTATATTAATGGTTCTACAGTTAATAAGTAGTAAAAATACTTTGTCGTTTTTTATTAGTAAATTGTATTTTTTTATGAAAAGCTCTCTTTAGTACATAAAATGACAATAACACACACATTATAAACAGAAAATAAAATATAAATCTAGTGGCTTTACAACATCCTGGCCACTGAATGCATTTATTTCTTGTATCTGTGCTTGAGACATGTCTATGCCTCACGATGGTTACGTTCACCGTATGAAAATTGATAAATATGTCCATTGAATGATAAATATGCAATGGCACAGCCGGGATTCGAATGGCTCAAGGGTAACGAACTCAGGGTTGAAGCAAACTTAGCTAGATGAACAAAACATTATTTAATTTTGACTGTATGTTTAGTTTACACATATAAACGAAAGTGACTTTAGCCTTTTTAGCTAATTCTTGCGTTAATAATCAATAATACTAGTTAATATTTATTTTATAGCTTTCACAATAATCTTTCTCTCCAATGTATTTTTTTTTATGTAAAAGGATGCAAACAGGTAAGAGGTTCCTTTGATATTTAGTGACACCGATGCCCATGGACAGTCACATTGCCAGAATATGGTAATTTAACAATTGGTATGCTCTTTTTGAAGAACCTTAAGTGGAATAGGTTTGGAAATACTTCAGTAGGCGGCTGGTTCCCGAAGTGGTGGTATGTTACAAAGATATGTTTTTTCAGCTTAAAGCGTGTGGAATAAAATTATTTAATTTCATTGTGCTTGGAGAGCTAGAATGGAATATTAAACAATAAGATAATCTAGGTCTTTATAATTCGTAGCATTGAATGAATTGAAAAGTGAAAAATTTACTACAATCAGTTACGGAATCAAGATTCTGCGAGCACGCTACGCTACGCGCTACGTTTTATGTTATCCGTTGCTAAGCAACCCGGCTTGCTGCCATTTCTTGTGCGCATGCGTTTTCTATAGAGGGGGAATAGTGATGATCAGAGTCGATAAACGTATTCGAGATTTTTTGGAACTTAGTGGGAAGTTAATTTATTATCGTGTACTCCGTAAACCAATGGATTTGGTTCTGCGAAAAAAATATTGAAAATCTGAAGGACACACACAAAAACCCATGAATATTGTAATACCGATGTAGCCGGAGTGTTTCTCGCGAGACGCATAAAACGAATGAGTATGATTTCAATTTCCGCATATTTTAGAAAACACATAAGAGATGGAAACAAGGACAGGGGAGTTGATCAAGACAGAAAAATATTAAAAAAAAACAATGGATTTCACTGATACAAACAAAGCAACGAAGATACATATAACGAATGTCTGCTGAGCATGAAAAAATAATAGGTTATATGAACTTTATTTAAGTATATTTAAATTAAAACTTGGGCTTATTTAAAATTTAAAATACATTCATGTGTGTTTTATATAAAATACGATAGTAAGATTTCTCACACATTTTTAAATTATAACATTTTTTTTTTTGAAATATTATTCATTTATATTTTACGGAAATAATTTTTTGCAATCGTGTTCAAACATCTCATATTACAGTTTATTTCTTAATATAGTATAAAATTAAATTGCACAAAAAATCACATAGTTGGTAAAATTAGACCATTTTATAATGAAAAATCATTACTTTATGGTACTAGAAAATGTTTTAATTTTCAGTACTAAAAACAATATCGATAACACAGCCCATCACTGTGGACTGCACATGCGCAGTGAAACAATCTCAAAACTTTTGCTCAGTCATCAATCGAATACGGATGAAGTTAACTGTGTTGGCCCCTACAAATATTTAACCAACATCATTGTTGAAACAAATAAGAGAACATGGTTTTGCGTTAAATTATATTCTATAGACAATAAAATACGTATTAGGATAATAAGCCGGTGACAGACTGTCACACATTTTAATAATTTCTTAATTTAATTGTGTCCATAATATTTTATATAAAGAATTAGATTTGATTTTTAAAGCATTTTTTGCATGTTATTATCATGAGACCATGAAGGCACATGTTTAGGTAAAATTTAAAAATAAAATTTTTACTAAGACGCGTGGTAGCAAAATTGATTCTTAAAGCCGCGTATCTCGCGAGACGCATAACACACCATTCGTGTACTTTATTTTATTTAATAAATTGGTAATTTTGAAGTAAAAATTTGAGAAATAGAAAAAATCCCTGGACACAATGGCAGGGAGTAGAGTTTTATTTTTAAATTAAATAAAAATATATTAAGTTTTCAAACCGTATGTATTTTTTAACTAGTATGTACGCAATAAACACTTGTACGGTGCAAAACATCGTCTGAAAGCGACGTGGTCATTTCGCCAAGTACTGATCAAGGATTATATAAATAAAACAGACACAGACTTCGTCATGAAAATGCAAAGACTTCATGTACATACTAATTCATAAATTATATAATTGAGAAAAACAAAAACAGATATATCTTTCTAAATATTACTTATTTTATTTATAGATAGAAAATTAAAAGAAATTTAAAAAGTTTCGTCTCTGCCTGTAACGCTGGCAATTACATATATGTTTATAAATATATTTAGTAAGTAATATTTTTCTTTATTAAATATTTCTCATACTGAACTTTTTACATTTATCTTCAGTTAGTTCGGCTTTCGAGTAAAAGTTTGTAAAATAAAGGCTTATAAAGTTAACCACGAACAACTCGCAGTCCAAGTTAACAACGGGTCCCTCCGAATTTGTCAATTTAATAAACTTTTTGTTTGTTACGGGCTTTCAAATAATACACCCTCACATTAATGCCCTTTGGCTATTCATACGAGCGGCGTCCTGCTTTGGGACGTCACAATAAAACAATTCTTAGTAAAACTTTTATAATCCACGGTCTGTGTGCTTTGAAATGCTCTTTTTATAGTTTAAAAGCCATAACAATTTTGAAAATCAGTGTTCATTTGGATCACAAAATGTACTCATACACATATATTTTAACTAATCAAATATAAGCAAAACTCAGCGACGCATTCTGAATGCATATTTGTTATTCAAGCAAAAACTACAAAGATTTGGCGCAACTTTCACTATTTTAGCTTCGCAACTAATACTACAGTTTTTATTTATAAAAGATACAATCCTGTTCTAACAGGTATCATCAAAAATGGATAATGAATTAAATTTTTTTACAAATTAAGTAACTTCTATAGGCACTCACACATACTATAATTTTCGTCACTTTATTCCCGTTGATTTATTAAAAAAATAGCCATAAAAAACGGCCGACATGACAACTAAAGTAATAAAGCGAATTAAACGTGCCCCATTTGTTTTTACTTTTATCCTTATTATATGCATCATACACATCGCTCATTGATTAAATGTTTAAAGAACTTTGTAAAAATAACCTTGAAATCGCAGTAAGTCATTGCGTTAGCAAATAATTTTTAAGCGAATATGAAAAGAATTTAGAAATAAACCCGCTGCGTAACCTTCTCCGTGTGAAATGCCTTTAGCCGCTATGGCTCAGTAGCTGAGCAAGTACTCACATTATGTATTCGTATCGCGTGGCTAGGGATCGATGAAGACGGAGTAATGAGATTTCTTTATCTAGTATAACTGACGTTGTATGAGAGACGCCAAACCGTGTTCTGTACTAGACACAGGTAACCAACCGCGGTAGCATTAAAAACAAAAAAAAAAATACAAAAATTTAATATAGATGTCACTAGTTGTAAATAATACCATTGTACATGTCATCCACGGCCGTAATCGAGGCTTCTATCAAACTTTTTAAATTATTATTCATGGTGTTACTCTGTTAGAGCTCCAAAATTATAAGCCCATTTATTTTAATATACATGGCCTGTATTACAATAGACAGACAACAGACATAACATTTATTACAATCAAAACACACACAACCACACAAAATAACAATAATAAAAGATTTAAAGAAAAGTGATATCAAAAACAATAAAAAGAAAAAACTAATAATAATAATAAAATTTATTTTCTCATTCGGCTTGTTTCAAATGAGCTGCTGCAAATAATGCTGTGGCTGTAATTAGCCTGGCTCAACATTATGCTGAGGAGCAGAATGTCACAGCGCTGGTCATTCTGCCAGAGACCATAGAAGCTAGATAAAAGTTATTTTCTTAAAAATATTGTAGTGTGGTCGATTATATAAATGTTTTTAATGTAAATATATTCGGTAGTGGGATGATCTATTAAAAAAAGTTCACCAATTAGTGACCGCATTAGGCAAATGAGTATCTGTCAATTTATAATTTGTATTAGCATTTTTTCTTTCCTTTGGATTAGTATTATTATTTTTTACAAGCAAATCTTCTCTTTTAAATTTTTATGGTTATCTTAATTATTTTTATGATTTATTAAATATAAATTTAATTATTTATTTTCTACTAGCTGCCTCCGCGAACTTCATTTCGCCATAATATGATTTTTCACATATCTTATCCTACCTTTCCAGTATGTGAAACATTTTACGCTATCCCATGGAGACTGTTCGCTCTTCCGAGATTAAAACCTTCGTACTAAATAAAAACATTTTTTTTATTTAGAGTCCAACTGAATTCTAGGCGCTTGCAATTTTCCTTCCCATAAAAACCATGAGTCAAGAATAAAATAGAAACAAAAAGTTTACCCTCAGCAAAATATTATTCGCTTACAATTTTATGCAAAATATATTTGCATGAATATATATGTGTAGTATTGGCCTAGTGGCTTGAGCGTGCCACTTATCCTTGTGGTCGTAGGTTCGATCCCCGGCTGTGAACCAATGGACTTTCTTTCTTTGTGCGCATTTAACATTTGGTCGAACGGTGAAGGAAAACATCGTGAGGAAACCGATATGTCTTAGCCGCAAAAAGTCGACGGCGTGTCACAGGCACTGGAGGCTGATCACCTATTTGCCTCTTACATTGAAAAATGATCATGAAACAGATTCAGAAATCTGAGGCCAAGATCTAAAAAGAGGTAGTAGCGCCACTGATTTTTTTTAATATACATGTAGTAATAATCATATTTTTCACATATATAGTGAAAGTAGTAATTATAAATGGAGAAATAAGAAATCGAGATTATTTTGTGTTAGTGGTCTGTGGGTCCAAAGCTATAAGGCTTTTTTAAGGAAAAATCAAAAAGGTTAGCCGAATCACAGGAGACCGAAGAACTGGCAGCTACCTCGGACTAAGAATTAGTCTGACTTTTCAAAAGGAGAACGCTGCCAGTATCTTCGGAACCTTGCATAAAGGGACTCATTTTATTAATATATTTTAGTTATTTTATATTAAGGTTAGTTATTATTTTTATACCTGTATATTATTTCATAATAATAACAATATATTTTTTCTGTGGAATGTCACAAATTAAGTTTATCGAAATAAACCAATTAGGTCATTGAAATAATAAAGATTAACTTATAATAATAATAATGAGTGCCTAACTTATTAAATAAGGATAAAATATTGATTATAAAATCGAATAGGGTTCACTTCAAATCACTTTATTCTTTCTTGAATGAAATTTTAATTTTCATTAAACTGTCCAGACTTTAAACTGAAGGGCTTATGTATGACAGCTCTATTAAAGAAAGCTTTTAATTATTGACTAAGAATTCTCATATTTTAATAAGCTTAAAGTTAATTATAATATTTAATTAGAAAGTTTCCTCCGACACGTAAATATGCTTATTAATATAACAAGTGTTTTGAAAAATATTTAATCCAAGCTGTCAACATCTTTGTAACGGGGTCAAACGATAAAAACATTTCAATAGCGCAAACGAGTGCGCTGCCGGCCTTTTAAAAACCGATATACTCTTTTCTTGAAGAAGTTGATTTAGAAATACGTCGGTGGGAATCTAGTTTCACGTAGTAGTAGTGCGTGAATTAATCCGATCAACCCCTCTGTCACTCTCCGTCATTCATATCAAGAAATCCTTATTAACAATTCACGCAGTACAATACGTGTTATTAAATAAATATCTCTTCATTACCACGGCCACTGATAGTATTCAATTGTATATTATTACTCTTCTGTTACATTGCTTTTACATAGTATATTTTAGGTACAATATCTTAATTCCAATCAGTTGCTTTATTGAAGGAGATATAAGAGTATGCTAAGTTACCTTTTGCTTGTCAAGCTGCGACAGTATCTCGTCGACGTCGCCGACCACCACAGCTTGTGCCCTCAACATCTCAACCTCGGCTGACACCCAGTCTCGTATCTGTCAAATAAAAAACAAAACTGATGATATCTCTGAAATATTATAAACTGTTTTTGTTTATATAATGGTGATAAGACTAGGTGCTAATGGATACGGCCCATAGACACTCACAAAAAGGCTCGCCATTGTCGACTATATAAAAATTGTTACTAATTCCTAGAACCCAAGTCGAATTGGTACGGAAATGGTGGTGGTGGAAAAACGCTCAGTTGTGGAACGACGGACGTTCAGGTGATAAGGGCGGAATTTCGTATTCTGCCTCATCTTCCGCACAACACCTCTGAACACTCTTAATGGTAAGCGGTATAATATGCATAAAGATGTCGAATACATGTCTACGCAACGACAAGGGATCAAGCCACTCGGTTGACTGGACGTCGACCATTGGTCTATAAATGATTTGTCTCAAACAAATATGCAATAAAACTATAAATTAGCTCTCAGATCAATGTTATAACTGAAACTTGTTTAGTATCTATTTTTAAAAACCAGTAAATTTACTTATAAGGTTGATTAATGTTACTAACCGCATTATGAGTTGGATTTTGGATAGCTTAAACTTGTTTCGGACACATAAATATCAGAAAACATTTTACGAAATAGTAAACCCGGTTTCCCTAATGAAAATCCTCAAAAAAATATGGAATAATACCGAAAGGATAAGCTTCTCTTTATAGGGATAAGGGAAATGGATGCTATACAGTAAAACAAAACAATAACGACCGGCACATTCGGCGATATCGGATCGATCCGCCGCAGACAACGGTAGGGACTGATTTAAACGAGTTAGCTTTGTACCGCCGACAACTCTGTGGGAATCCGCTTAGTTAACACGCAATAGATAGCTTCGAACTTTGTACCAGAAACAGAGTCGTCGGTTAGAGACCGTTTTAAACATACAAAATATATAAAGTACTAGCAGACTCGGCCAAGCGTCACTGTGGCTAAGGTTTTTGTTATATTACATAGTAGTAAACTATTCAAGGGAAACGGTAGGAGAACTTATGTGAAAGGTAGATATCTTATGTGAAACCTTGGTACTTTTAACACAGCCCCATCTGTTAGAATTGTATCAAATAATAAACGAATAATTTTCAAAAAAATAAAATTGCGACTATAATTAAATATCTAAGCTATCCTGTCTCTTAAGTTGGGCCAGACTGCTCACGGTGGCCCAATTTAATTTAAAATCGGTTAAGTAGTTTCGGAGTCCATCGCGGACAAACATCGTGACAGGAGATTTATATATATTAAGATAATTGTTTACCCACATACCATGGTTAAATTGCCCTTTGCACCTATTTCGTGATACAAAAAAAAACTATTGAGGGGAAATATATGAATGATTGTAGAAAAACAAATGTACAAAAAATAACATTTGAATATTTGTATGGTATTAAAGTTTAGAAACTAAATAATAATCAATTACATCATTGCTATAGTGGTAACTTCTCTATCGAAGACTTCATTTATATAAATATTTATGCATTTTATTAATTAAGAAGTAATATATTTTACTTAAAAATTAATTGAATTAGAACGTATACCAGTAAAACCAAAACAATACTGTTTGACTGGTAAGTAAGAATAGAAAATCTAATTTCCAATATATACGTAAGGTCCAAGATGATCAATAAGGAATTGAATTGCGTCAACGATCCTATACCCTTTTCGAAGAAATATGCGTTAGAGTAGTTTTCTCCTTTCTATCAACATAAAGCGTTTCAGCTCTGGCCGAAAAACTTCCTATAACAATGTCAACCCGATACAATCCTATGTAATATTGACCCGTCTTCCTGAACGTCGCGACATTCATGCAGATGGACAAAAGATGCTTTGTACAGTGGGGTAAATGGATAAAAAAGCGGCGTTTTATTAACTACTTAAAGGGTTTGATTTCTAGTATATATTCTAATATATATTTTGTATCTACAATTAATAATCTTTGAAGCAACTGTATACAATGACAAATAAAATATAACCTACACAAATCAAAATTTATCCATTAATTAGTATGACCAATAAAAACAGTATAAAAATAGAAAAATAAACTTCAATAAAATTAAAATTAAATCATATATTATATTAAATAATGATATAAAATAAAAACAATCAGATATTAAAATATCATTTGGTATTGCCGATTTTAGAAATGAATATTATTATTGTACAAATAAGTAAAAAACGTATGTTATATATAGGTGACGATATTTTTCGTAAATCATTTCCGTACGTTTTCTCGTACAGGAGAGGCGGTATCGTCTGTGGGCGACCGTCTCAAGGGTGAAGGTTACGCTATTTGGAAGGTTTCATGTATTGTAGTCGAAAGCACGTTCTCTTTATTATCGTTTTGATTGAATCTATTTTAAATCACATGTTTTGTTTTGTTTTGTAGTGATAGCTTCTAGATTGATGAGCAGTGAAAGTTGAAAGAAAGTAGTCTTAGGGTCTGTTTCACAATGTCCGGATATGTTTCAAATAAGCTAATTATTACTTATTGGTAATTATATAATAATTTATGTGTTGCATAGCTATTTAGTACTTTATCCATACATTGTGAAACAGTCTCTTAGAGTAGAGTACCACATGCTGAGTACCAAAGTTACATTTATTTTGATGTTATTTCTTCGAAAAATGTTTGTAAGTTTTTTTTTATAGCACAGGGGGCAAACGGGCAGGAGGCTCACCTGATGCTAAGTGATACCGCCGCCCATCGACACTCTCAATGCCAGAGGGCTCGCGAGTGCGTTGCCGGCCTATTAAGAATTGTAAGTAATTAAATTTAAAACTATGTATGAGAAATGAAATGTTTCGTGATGAATTTTCTGGAGTTCTGTTTCAATCTGTTTTCAAAGGTTTGTTTCGTTGTTCAGCGCCTCTCTAACAGTACAGTTTTGAGGACTATGAGTGTTTCCCTTGATCGGCCCATCTGCTTGGTGAACGATCTTGTGATCCTTTGCCTTCAATATTACTAACCACGATCGGTTTCTCCAAGATCTCATCGCCTCTGTCTAACAATTGGCGTGTAATTGCCTAAATCTGATTTTCATTTTGATTATGACTCAAAACAAAAATCAGATTGATACGAGGAGGAGAAATTGTCCTCCACATGTTGCTTAACCGTTAAAATATTTGTTGTTGTGTATATTATTGTACAGCTCAGTGTTTAATTTTAATTCCATGTTCACCTTTAGAAACTATCTACTTCACCTACGAGTGGAATTTTTGTTACATTGTATACCCTGTGATTGTAGGCTGTTATACCTTCATATAAATTTGAACTATCTATTATATACTAGTACGTACTCTCACAGAGTATTAGCGTCATTAGAATGATCTTACTCTCCGAGGCTGTAGTACGAGAGCTAGCAACGTCAGGAAAACAAGCATTTCAGGAAGGCCAGTTTTTAGATATCCTATCTCTTTCACTCTCCCGCACGTCATATGGACTATCTGGCTGGTGGTAGTGGTTTACTTGTGCAGGTAGGATGCGCACTGATGAACGCCTTTCGCCTACCTAACGCCTAGAAGGATTGGCCTACCTGAAAATCTCTCTCAAAAACGTTGCTAGCTCTTAGACGACTGTGTCAGCATAGTTAACCATATATTAATCACATATTATTATTAACTAACAAAACATATAAAAAAATTCTATTTTATATGCTTAAAACCTTCGTTTATTTTTTAAAAGAATGTTCAAATTTTTTTTTATTACTATAAAACCTCAATTGAATAATTGTATGACTATATTTATACGATCTAGTTTTTTTAATAATAATCTAATGTGTACTTCAGGCATAAAGTGCATTTTAGCTTTGAGTTTCGCCTATCAATTTACGTAAAAACCGAAATGAATTTTTGAATACTTCTGCTGACTGGGAATTCCTAAGTGTATTTCCAAAAAGCAATAAAGTTCGCTGAAGCACTCTGCCAGTGCTGTAGCTAATGTTTTAGGAACATAGAATTTAAATTCGGTTTAAACTGCCAGCTCCGGCGCATTCACCAAAAATAAATCCTTCTGAAAGGAACGGAATCCAATGTAAGCAGGCCCCTTCATTGAATTAATTTCACTTAGGCTTGTTTTACACCAGCAGTTAAACGGTTTAAAAGTGGTTAAGCTTTTCATTCTGAGTGTTTTTTCATGTCACGTTTTATTTTTTATTAATTTATTCTCCCTGTTCTATTTGTTTTATAAATAAAACAATATATTTTCTCAAAAAAACTTTTTATGCCGTTTTTGTTTGTTTTACTAATCTATTATATGAACTTCTATTATTTTTGGTAAATGGCAAAATAAGAATAAGAATATTCAATAGCTATTTGTAGTCAGTTTTTAATATTTAGATCGAAACAGACAACTAACAGAAAACTTTTTTGTACAAAAAAAATTAATAAATTAAAAAAGTTTATTATTGTCCAAACCATGACTGTGTATTTTTAAATCAACTAAGGGTTAGTTAAAGCTTTAATATGACATTCAATATTTCGAGATTTTATTTTGTAAAAAAGTACAAATTGTTACTAGCAAATTCGAAAATATTTTAAGAATATTGTTGATAAGTAGCGCGACCTCTCACTTACCCGGAACATCTTCAAATATTCGTATTTATAAAATTCTCGTGTAGCGGTGTTTGTGGATAAACTCCTCCGAAACGGCTTTCCCGATTCTCATGAAAATTTGTGTGCATATTGGGTAGGTCTGAGAATCGGACAACATCTATTTTTCATCCCCATGTTAAGTAAGGTAATCCACCCCTAAATATTTTTTTTCAATTTTAGATAAAAAATATTTTTTTTTTTATGATACAGCATTAGTAAATACATATAACCCTGAATTTTCAATCCTTTATAATCAACCCCTAATTTTTATTTCATTATTAAAAACTTATGTTGTGAACTCTGAGGTTTATACAGAGAAAAATTCACAGAACAACCTAAAAAGATTTCATACCGAATAGTCTCTAGGATAGCATAGCAAAATGTTCCATGTTGGTATGTACTACACAGGTAGGCTCAGTAAAATCTCATTAAGGAGAAACGAAGTCCGCGGGGGCAGCTAGTACTTTATATAGATGCTCGAAGACGCGCCCCACCAATTTTTGTTTGACTCGCGGGGTGCAGGGAGTTTGCTCCGAGCGTCAGTTGGGAAACGTCAGCGGTTCATCGCAGTGTGCGTGTGTTCTGATAACACTCAAACATTACAACAACAAACAAATATTAAACTATAAACGGTTAGAAGGAATAGTGGGGCGCGTCTTCGTGGATTGCACTATCTATAATATTCCTGCCTTGTGCTAGTGGATTTCATCATTTCAAAACTATAATAAATAAAATAGCTATAATTTTTAGGTTAGTAAAGCATAGAGTTTACTAAACGCTGAGTTTGTTTCCCGCTTGCAACTCGGCTGATTAAGTGCTCAATTGAATCGTTACATTTGTAGTGTTCTATGTCATGGTCCGACAACCCGCCTTTGTTCTCGACTTACCAAATTTCACATTTTAAGCAATACCTTTTGTGAGTTAGCTAAGGCTGGGTAACTATCGATAATCTGTTTTGTTTTGGAGCAAATTCGTTTATGTGAGCGAAAAAACCCCTTTTTAGTGAGAAATGTGAATCAAACTGATTTAACAAACGTCCCTCGACTTCTACAATTCAAATACTCGTGAGTTCTGTGCTACTGGATTGCGAGGAAGTTGCATATATAAAAATATCGTTATCTATTTAATAATTTTCTGTAAACACTTGTTTTTTTATATGACATATTAAAATGTCGTCATATAACAGGAGCTGTGATTGCTGGTCTCTTGATATCGCGGTACATTAATTTTTCCACTCAGCTTCACACAACTGCGAGCTCCCGGCATTGTATGAATGTTTCCTGGGAAATGTTCCTTTTCCTACTTTCATAAGCGGCTTATAACTTATAGCTTTGCATTTATTATCCTTAAACGCTTGACCTAGTTACACCTCTCAATGTGATTTTTTAAGCTCCTTTTTCTAGCTTTTCTCATGTTTTATACTATGTAAGTTCTGCTCGCGACTTATCATTTCTTCAAATTTAAACTAACTGTTCTACGTACTAAAAACTTAAATAGTGGAGTACGTTTCCTTACTCACATAAAATACATTCAATAAATACCTTTTCTACCAATTAAAGTTATTAAGTAAGTAAAAAAAGTTAAATATTGTTATTCCTGTGATTACTTTCAACACAAAACAAAACCTCTTGCATCATAAAAATAATAATAATTGAACTCATATTTTTTTGTTAAATTTCTTTCGTTTGTGTGTAAAATATTGCTTTATGTTTTTAACGTGCCTCAGCATAAATCGAGATTGTTCCTAAATAACTTTATGACTCAATTTCAGATTCTAAGCTACACTAAAAGAATATTCCGTGCAAAACTACTTAAATTAAAAAAACCACACAGTTTCGCCAGCGAACTGTGTTTTATTTAGAATGTTCATAGCGCATGGCAATGAAATATCAGCGTCCGCAGGCTTTGCTCACAGCACATTCACGCTCCAACATCCATGCCTACAATTTGCCACTATTTTACTCATTCAGAACTTAAAATACTGCAGTTCGGCGCTTCTTTGTAACCGCCACTAGTAAAACTAATTGTATTACGAACCCTGAAGATTTAAATTCAAATTTTAAGAACTTTTTGCTGCGAACAACTGACTTCGCTATAGCTTTATTCGTTCGTCCTTAATATTTATAAAAGTATTACTATTAACTCCACTTAGCTTGCCCAGGTACTTTAAATCTGCGTTTACAAGCACACGACTTTATCATCACAATCATATAGTAAATTTCTCGACTTTGTTTTCATAAATACATGTAACATGTAACCCAATACCCTGCTCTTGAATAACTCTGACATTTACACATTGAAACCCGTCGCTTAGTTATGTGTTCTAAGTGCAGAATAGAACTATTATTAAGAATTACTAGCAGAGACAAATATAGGCATACCTGTTGTACACTAGTGTCGAAGGTAGCAAGAAGAGCGGCTGATGCGGGCGCCGTCTGCGACGAAAGCCGCCGGGACCCGCCACGTGAGCCCCACTCTGAAATTATATCAATATATATAATTAGTGGTATTTGACAATACATCCACCAGCTATAGTTCTTTACTGTAGGTCTTTTGCGAACAAGCAAGCTGCGGATTCATCTGCTAGACGTCTATCCTGGGAGATACCGCCTTCAACTATTTAAACCAGGAGCAAACTTCTCCTAACTAGTAGGGTGTCTATGGGCTGCCTTATGGCTGTATATGCCTCCATATCATATCAAAAGGCTACTTTCTGCCGACTTTCTACGCATTGATAGTACCACATCAGAAACGACGTGAAAAATTCGACCTAAAATCGTGTGTGAAGCATAGAAGATTTTGTAATTAATTTATGGACTAGATATTTTAATAAGCTACGTTATTTTATTGTTCTAGCTGCAGCCTACATATAATTAACAAAAATGTATATCTATTGCAGATACAGACTATTTAGCTGAAGCCACCCATTTGTTAGAACAGTTCAGAAATAGTTTGAGCGGGTAGAGTATGCTAATTATTTGGACCTTTTGTTTTATACAACGCTGAAGACGAAAACTATTTTTGTTTCCCTCCGATATCTTTAATGAGGTTTGTTGGAAAACTTCCTTAAGTTACCCCTTATTAACTAAACAATATGTCTATTTACAGCGTCGTATAAAGCGTCGGTTGCATTTGGATTTCATTATATTATTATAATTTAATTAAAATATCAAATCATTTAATGTGAATCGATATAATAAAACCTCTATGCATTTGAGGAAAGATAACTTATATGCAGCTATTGTCAATGTTCAATTTGACATACGAATCTGTCCCGTATAAAACACGTCGTGAACGGTCATATATTTAATGTTATTCCATATATTAATGATATTTCATTTATAACCTCTGCAAACATAAAAGCTCTGTAACAAACCCGACTTTGTGTCTATAGCGATATTAAGACTAATGCCAAAATTGTCGTGCCACAATGTTCGTTCTCTGAAACGACTCGACCAGTTCTTATAATTTTGTGCATATTCAGTAAGTTTGAGACATGTTGTTTCGGCTACTATATATATCTTTAAAACCCCTCAGTGATAATGGTTGTCCACCCGAATTTTTTTTTAATTTTGTAGACAAAAATTTTTTATTTCAAAAATACATACAAACTTTAATTTTCATCTACCCCCTACGATCAACCCCTATTTTTTCTTTGTTAGTTAAGAAATTATAACTGGAACTCTGAGGTTTAAATAGAGAAAAATCACGGAAAAACATAACAAGTTTTTTTTCCGTAAAACCGAACAGTCTCTGGGGAAGCATAGCAAAATGTTCCATGTCGGTATGTACAAAAAGGTAGGCTAGTCATTAAGGAGAAACTAAGTTCACGGGGGAATCTAGTAATTTTATATTGTTTCGCTATGGAAGTGGCGTGGTGAGCGGGGACATAACAATCGCATTAGAGGTTGAAGGGTTAATCTCATTATCCATGGGAATGAACTTTAATGCGCCAGAACACCTACAATAGACGCTGGTCTAATGAGACTACACCTAATCTCTAAATATTACAGTAAACGATAATCAATAGCTACCGCAAACCACAGTGTACCAAAAACCAAAGTGAGCTTATGACTATCACCCTGGAGGTGGGATGTTCGAGTTCCGGTCATGGACAAATGGATTTTTTGAACAGGGGACAAACGGGCAGCAGGCTCATCTGATGGTGAGTGATACCGTCGCCGATGTAGTGTACATCTCATCTCAATGCCAGAAGGTTCGCAAGTGCGTTGCCGGCCTTTTAAGATTTGGTACGCTCTTTCTATGAAGGACACTAAGTCGTAATTATTTATAAATTTACACTTCGTTACTGTTATAGAAAAACATAAAATATAATACATCAAAATTATAAAGATGCAACGGGCGGCCTTATCGCTAACAAGCGATTTCTAAAAGATATATGAAGGGTATATTACCAGAAATGCATAACCAAATCATATAAAACAAATTATAGAAACACAAGCCATTATATGTGTAGTAAATACGTGTATACACACATAATTTCGGACTTTGTTTGCAATCATTAATAACAAAATATATAAGGCATTGTTGCATAGTCGTCATTTTTATAGTAAGGTATAGATGTAAGCTATCTGAGGGTGTATAGAGACGGCCTCTTACCACTGAGTGGTAGGGGCAACGCACGTTTAATTACATCTCGACTGAAGTGCGTATTGTGAAAAAGTTTATAAAATAAAATCACATCAAACAATCATGTTATCAGCTATAATCACGTAAGCGTGCTTTCTGATATTATATAAACTCTGCAAAAGATAATTTATTTCAATTAATTAAAATTAAATGAGCATATCACCTAAGTTATATAATTATTCATGACGATTGTGCTAACATAGAGATTAGACAGTTGTTGAGATTGGTGGAGGCTTCTGACTCATCTAAGGAAATATTTTTTATAGTGACGAAACTGATTTTTCTTCCGTTCTGTGTTACAAATGAAGAGGGAAAAATAAGAAGACTGTGGTATTGTTATATGCCACGCGAACTTCGTTTCTCCGTAATGTCATTTTACTGAGCCTACCTTTTTATTACATATCAAAATGAAACATTTGGATATGCAACCCCAGAAACTGTTCAGTTTTCCGGAATGAAAACTTTTAAGGGTTTTCTGTGATTTTTTCTCTATATAAACCTGAGAGTTCAAGTCATAAGTTTTTATAATACAAGAAAATCTGAGTTGATCGTAGAGGGGTGAAAATTAAGAGCTGTCTGTATTTTAGTTGCTATATCATTAAAAAAAATACAAAAGTCTAAAAAAAATTAGGTTAGGGTACATTCAGGGGAAAAAAATAGATATTGTCCGATTCGCAGACCTAACTGTTCCTATCAAAATATTCAACAAAATTACTATTGAAGTAGACCTATTTGTTTGTACACTGGTAGAGTTACAAGAGTTGCTTGCTATATTGTTAGTTATAATATTTAGGCATATAAGTTTAATTTTTTAATGTTTTTATGTAGGATAATTCTATCGAATTAGTAACTGTTAAGATATAATAATGTAGTGGATTAAATAAATAAATATCGGATGCACATTTTCACGAAAATTGGTCGAGCCACTTCAGAGGAGTTTAATTACAAACACCGTGATACGAGAATTTAGTATATAATATATATAAGAGCTACAACCGAGGTTTGTTCGCTCTTAGCTTTCCGAACCGGTGGTCAGATGCGCTAGAACATTTATAGGCCTCAGGCCTTGTATCTGTATCTTTTTCGTCATCATTATTTTCATAGGCTATCAGCCTTCTAAGCCACACAACCGACTTTTTGGATCTTAATGTATGCCGGTACCTTCACCTTACGAGGGAGTTTTAAATACGTAGATAGAAAGTCCATTCCAGTCGAGACGTAAAACAATATAAAAGTGCTTTGTAAAGCTTAAAAAGGTTCTATTATTATAATACTTACCTCAGGTAAGTTAATAATGTTCATGTGTGTATATGGTCGTTAATTTTACGTCTGAATCTTATGTCATTCATAAAACTCGTAAATGCTACGATATAAAATTACTTTTTCATTACCCAAATAACACTACAGGTAGAGTAGCATTGGCGATATTTGTGTAACTTTTCGGAATTAGTATTTTCAAATATAATTCCACTCCCCGACGCCTGGTGTTCCACAAAAGAGCGCTTTTGAGGATACTTTCTGGCGCGCACGATATGATTGTGGAACCGCCTGCCTTTCGAGGTATTTCCTTACCAATACCGCTGAGAGGTCTTCAAAATAGAAAAGAAATGTAAGCTTACTAAAGGTAAGAACTTTATTGAAAGTATCTGCCCGTTTGCTAGGACGGAAACGAAAACTAAATTTATTATTTTTAATGTCAACAGAGCTTGTTTTGATTAATATTCTTAAAAGGCCAGCAACGCATTCGCGACCCCTCTGGCATTGAGAATGTCCATGGGCGGCGGTATCACTTAACATCAGGTGAGCCACCTGCCTGTTTGCCACCAATTCTATAAAAAAACGAGTTAATCTTAGAAACTAATTGGTGTCATCGAAAAACTATTGAATATGATTATTTATCAAGGAAGCATTTTAACGTCACGCTATGACCGAATCAAAACACGCGATATACACGCTGAGAGCTTAAAGGCGCCGCCACTGAATTTGAATCGCTTTGCAATACAACTATAAACCTAATAAATATACGCCTTTATCAATTAATACCATTAAATATAGATATGTTGCTATTTATGAAACAATTAATAAGATAAGGACAAAATATAACAATTTACAAAAATAAATGTTTTATTTTTTATATTGACATAATAATGTATTTCAGTAAATAATTCGCATTAACACAGAAGCTATGGATAAGAAGAGAAGCTAATATCACACGAGGTAAGCACTTTAATCCGCCCTAATCTCAGCCTTACATATTCGCCCGCCCTACACCGCAATCGCTTGAACGCTTTGACACAATAATGACACTTACTAACATGAAATATTGTTTTTATGTTCACAATATTTTAGAGAAATTCCTAAATAGTCCCACATATTGATAGTAAAACAGTCAGAAGGCAGAAATGCCATGAAAGTGCACGTTACACCAGATACACAATATTATTAATAAAAATGGATTATTTCACACAAACTTGAAAGTAATTTCATGTCAAAATGCAAGTCGTGTCCGTAGAGTCACGTAACTCATCAGCACGAGCAGACGAGACTAATGTGTCCGCCCGGCGTGACACGGGATACATTTTAAAATAAAATATCTAAATTGAATTTCAGTGCATTTTACTCTCAAATTATTAAGGTTTGTCTATGGGACATGTCGCCTCCACTGGCGGTACCAATGTTCATAATTAAATTTATAATTTTTCGTAGTCGTTAATTTTCTAAGATAAATTTTGTTAGCACACAATATTTACGGATAATTTCAATACATATTGTCAATGTATGTGACGTACATACATTGACAAAATAATATATACAAAAAAATAAATAATTAATAAAATAGCAGCTTAGTATATGACTGATACGTATATAAGATACGATTGAGATTTTATAAATCTCTTTTCTATAATATAAAAGTCTGGCCTTAGCACTTCTTAATATTAGTAACGTATTTAAGGCCTTAAATAATGGCTAAAACGTAATTTTGCAACGATATTAATCTCGTCGCACACATAACTTTACTACCTCGGAACCCGAAGCAACTCGCTGGAATGTCTCGGGGTATGTAGGAATGTCCCGGAATGTTCCCGTTTTAGGAAAAAATTTAATAACAGTGAAAGTATTTGAAATATACATATTAAAAGGGGTTTAGAATCCTTACTCGAATTACATCACAGTTTTTTTATTAAAATCGAACGGATGTACAAAAGCCATACATATCAACATAAAGTTGTAATTTTAGAGTACTAGGTATTGACATGTTCGAACCAAATATATTTCCAGGTGATCTGTGAGGGAGTGCTAGAGGCTTCAAATGTAGTCAAGTATTCATAGACGTCAATTCTATGTCGAATTTCTACTGGCCGAACGCATTAATATTTCATCAAATTTGTTTAGTTGCTATTCGAACGATGTATTTCCCTACGCAAAACCTGATCAATGCTGCAAGATTTCCATACAAATAATGATTTATACCTGTTTTACGTAAGATAGTCGTATGAAATGTAATTGACAATAATTCAAGCACGCAGAGGTAAATTAGACAAACATAGATGCTTTTGGCGTTAAAAGTACAGCCGCGGAAATAATAATATATTTCGTATATCAAAATAACTGAGCGGTTTTAGCCTAGACTATAGCGTTCGTCTATAAACTCGTGGTAGTACGTTCGAATTACGACTGGTTACCAATAGATTTTTCTTTCCAAGGGCACAATTAACAACAAATAAAACTACGACAGTTTTCAGAAACAAGAGTGATCACTTTCTAGTCTATTGATAAAAAACATGTAAGAAACATATATTTTTTAAAATATCATTGTGTCCTGGAATCCGAGCACTTTAAATGAAGCCCGGCATTATCACAATGCAATATAAACACATTGTACCAACAACGCTACACATCCCGCGACTTACATGTGATTTGATTTCAACAAAAGCTTACACTCTTTTGTTTATTGTCAGGCATTTACTACGTCTTTCTATTTTTGATTTTTATTTGAATTTCAGTACAGGACTTCAATTGTTTTAAAAATAAAGTTATATTCCTAAGAAGCACGACGTGAAGATACGTTTTGATGTTTGTCGTAAAATTCCTTATTTGAAAACCTAAGTAGACACCAGGAGCTTTTCACAGAAAGCATATTAATGTTAAATTCTTTTTGTTTTACCGATTTTTCTTTTAATTTAGAAAGTTCTATATGCATACGTACTTATTATATACAGTTAATTTGAATGTCCAGTGAATAATGTTTGGCACATAGATGACAAGCATGTGTGCAATGAGCCGTATGTGGTAAATAGGGCGTGAGTCAGCACATATTGAGGCTATTTATACGATGGCAGCCGTCACCGACCAAACGATGTCATTATGTTCTTTGAAGGTGCTTTTCTCCTATAATCTGTGTCCGATTAACGAAAAAGGAGAATTTAATTCTAAGTGTCAGCGTTAAAAACTAAAATCAATTGCTTTTGGATGAACTTCATTTTTTTAATTATTCAAATTATTATACATAAATTTATTACTAAAAGTAGTGTTCTTAAACAACATCTTCGCGTATATGGAAAATTTATTTTAACTTCTCATAAAGTAAATTCAACGAACAATGATTTCAACCGGCAATGCACTTGCGAGCCTTTTGGCAATGTGAGTGTCCATGGGCGGCGGTATCACTTATTATTCGATGAGCCTCCTGCCCGTTTGCCTTCTGTTCTTTAAAAAAAAAATGGTTAAATGGGAGTTTTCACCATAGAATGCATTTTATATCCAACCGTAAACTTTTTAGACATTGGACATCTTGAATTGGACATATTTTTTAGTACAACATATCTCTATGGAACATATGATGCCACAGAAAAGCAGCCTGAAAGTGTGCCACAAAGCCTTAACCTTTATATCCGTTGTTGCCCTAAATAGCTGTGCATTTACAAAGGCTGTTTTGACATTTCATTAGAGCGACCTTTTAGCGCCATTACGCGAGCGTTGTGACGTCATGTCACTAATGGCGGGAAAACTTTCATAGATTTCACGTCAGCTTTACGCGATGCCACCGGTACGTAAACGTTGTTGACACATTAAAGCAAGATTTAGGTTAAAAGTTTGAAAGACAAACAGTCTACACTTAATATGTTCTTAATGCATTACGCCCCTACGATGTGATCTTACAGATATTTATAAATATAGCGTGCATTAGTAGTGGTTTCATCGTCCGACTTTCACAACTGAAGTCGTAGGTTGTAGGCTGTGTACGAATGGACTTTCTATGGGGGAACATAACACAGGGAGTGGGTGCGGTGTATTAAAACATCGAGCTGAAACGGCATGTCTTAGACTCAAACAGTCGATGGCGAGTGTTGGCCATAGAAGGCCGACTCGCAGGCAGAACAGAAAAAAAAAATCTGAAGCCAACTTTTGAAAGGTGCCACTTTTTTTAACAGAGTATTAACACTATTTTAACTCTTATATAGATCTGATTAATTTCAATACAGAGGAAAAAACATTTATAGATAGCAAAGATAGTTACGGTGACATTAGTTATTTATACTACGTATTTGCGTGTTGTTCTCACGAGTATGTAAGTGCGTGCTCCTATCACCATGCCTCCTGCTGATAGAGGATCTTGTTTTTAATTTATTTTATTATTCTTTATTACTCAAGATGTCACATGGAACATGGCGTAATGGTTGCAGCTCCTTACAAACATTGTGTAAAAAAAACTTGGTGATTAAAAAGAGTGACGGAGAGTTTATTGCCAGTTCTTCTCTACGGCCTTGATTTGAGAACTGGCAGTAAATGTAAAATTAGATTTTTGAAAATTGTATATTTCTCTTTTTTTTGACGTTCATAAGTGTACATTAGGTTACCTATATGAATAAATTATTTTTGACTTTGACTGACTAGTTTTGTACATTACATCGAAATGGCTTACAAAATATGATTTACCAGCCTATCCTACAAAGTAGTGGAGGTAGTATGTAGGTAAACAATATACATTTGTCTATGGTTTAAGTTAGTTTTTATGAGATATGAAGTGACAAGAAATTGGACATTCATTTAAATAATATTATTATATTTGGTAATAATAGCATTCTAATGAGGAATGAATTTTAAATTGATTCAATAGTGTTATCAACATAATAAAATCTGAATATTTCCTCTTTATATTACGATTTAATGAATTATCACATGAAAACTATTATTCAATAATAGATCATAGTAAATACAAGGAGAGTACAACTCTTATAGAACTAAATGGCACCCCATATCACGGATTTTGAGGCGCTAATGTTGTCGGATGTAACTGAGCGGGACTCCACTAATCCCAAGATTATCCCCGATATCACCTCTCTAATATACTGCTTCCATATAATGACTTGCCTCTAGATCAACTTTGAATAGGAAAATGATATTCTATGACGCGTACTTCAATAATTAAACCATATTTTCAAGCAAGGAAATAGCCTCTAATAATGAGATAGTTAATATATACTTAACAATTGATGTTACATATATTTGTATGAAAATGTAATTAAATCCGCGACGTCGTGCGGTGCGAGTTACTACGTTAATTATTCACATATATATTGAGTACAGAGTGTATTGGCATTTGGGTAAAAAGTTCCCGAAATAACATGGAAAGAACACTACGTATATAAAACTTTAAAATATTTTTCCATTTCTAACTTAAACATTTTCTTATTTAATTCCTTATTCGCAATGGACAGTCTGAACAGTACTCGTAGAAATGAGCCATCATTAAATGCTTATCCATTTTATTTTTTCTATAAAAGTAATCACTAGAAGTTAGCTGAAGCTGGCCATCTCAACTGCAGTGAAAAGTTATATACCGGGCTCCAACAGGCAAATTTACATAATTAGACCGAAATTGCATACAAAAATGCAAGGATCGTGTCGCTATTGAAAGTAACAGAGTCCCGCCCGTCCCGCCCGGATTCGATTACCAGTTACAAGCCACTATGAGCCCTCAGGAATTAATCCATTATCTAAGATGTTCAGTTCTGTACTCGTTATACCCTTCATATTGCAATAGCGGCTTAATTAATTTTATAATACAGATAAATCGTAATTCTTATGTAATATCAACATGCGAAGCGATAGAAACATAATTCAAAGTTCAACCAAATCATGGGGAAATTACCCCCTTAGCACGCAGCTTAGCCCGCAGCTTAGCCGTTTGATTTAGTTTTTAACAAAACATCCTGAGGAAAATCGACGGTATGTGACAGGCATAGAAGGCTCCTGCTACCTGCGTATTGTTTGTTTCTTATTCTGCCAGGAGATGGCGCTGCCAGCCTAATCACGCGCGATATCTGTTTGTTGGTAGTATTAAGGCTAATGACTTAACAAATATGTATTCTATAACTTATAGTCAAAAGATAAAACAGCTGATCACAGAGTCAGAATTTTTTATTCTGATTTAGGTATTTTGGTATAAATTTCACCCATTCTGGATTTAATAATATCAAAAATAAAACAAGTCAATTTAATAATAATTCTTACAAAATCTCCAATGTATTTGTTTAAATTAAGTGAGGATTCAATTAAGGAATCAGTAGGTCAAGTACGTTGTGATATACAATGATAATGAATATATGATATAAATTAGTTTAAGTGTTGTTTTTACCTTGATTATATCGCGTTACTTTACGTTTCTATACATCTTAAAGGACCTAAAATAAGAATTTTTAAAGCGTAAGATATGAAAGCAATCTCAGACGCGGCATGTGTGAGGCATAAGTAGGGAAGGACCCTCCCCCCCCTCCACTCCCGAGCCGACACTAACGTGTTTGTGTTTTTATGAGCGAGCAATTTAGTCTTACATTCGTCTTACGCTTTTCACATTTACCTATGCTCATATAACCACGACGACGCATATAGCTTCACTCTTTTAGTGTTTCTTAGTAATCTACAGCATTAACGCCAAATTATAATGAATTTAAAATTTTTTTGCTCGTTTTTTTATTCATTTCCTACATTTATTTTAATAATTATTCCATTCTTTGTCTCTTAGTTATTGAATATCTTATGTAGTTTTAATTTTCTTGCTACGAAGAGTAAATATATGTATGAATGACATATTTGTTTTCGTTTATATTATAATTTTTTTAAAGGTATCTTTATAGCACCATTTCAATCAGGATACCCGTACGAGGGACAGTAATGGTTCTGTCCATGTTTTAAAAAATGAAAGAACGATGGTCTTTCTCTTTCGTTTCAGAAACTACTCTATTGATTTATATTGATAACTGTTTTAGTAACTAAACGCCTACGAATTATGATATTTTACTTACTACAACAAATTTGCGTTTTAAACAGTTTCATTTCAATGTAAAAATGCATTAATTATAATAAGTAACACCATATTCCTCCACCATATAACTCCAACTTTCGTCAGTACTTAAGATACTTAATACTAGATAGATAATATATACATATATGTCTATGTTTGTAGTCATAGTCACAGACTTTGTCGTCTCCCATTTCCGTGTTCTATTCAGTCGTAAAATCCTCTCATTGATACAGATATCAAAGAATTTTCATTTGAAAATAACCCTGTCACACGCGAGAATATCCGATTTTAATAAACAAAAACGAACCGCCGACTCTTATTTTTATATATGAATTTGTAGCAGCCTGTAGGTAGTTTTAGTAATTCTAAGCATGTCATGTCAAGTGTATGGTAATGTGAGTGATTAATGCAGGTCACGAGCGGTGATATGAGAACTAGTGAGTGGTGAGTGATGAGTGATGAGCGGTATTGAGACGCCGCAATGCGGTCGCTGTCATCCCACTACTGCGGATCACGTTGCTAATACAGCTGTTTATTTACTTTTATGTTAGGCCTCATAAAATATACTGCATACGAGTAAGGTATATTACGCTCACCCGTTAAGAATTTTAAGATTCAAAGTGGAATCATAAAAGTTACTCGGATTTCTAGGCCGTGTTTTGATGACAAACTTATCGTATTGTATAAATGCCATTTTTGGTAAAACTGTATAACAACGCCAATTTGTTTATCTTAATAGACCGGAATCGAAGCTACAACCGCGATTTAATTGTGATTTATGCGGAGATATCGTGGTTCGTGGCGTTCAGCTCGCGTTGCGTGCTGCTTTTGTTTTTACAATTTCTATTTGCCTACGTCAATCACTGACAACCTTAAAATGGTAAATGAAACTAATAACATTTAAAGTATTTTTCTATTTCAATAAAGTCGGCATTCGCGTACTGCATGAGTTAAATAAATTACTTTTTATACCGGATGGAATTTAAAAGAAGGCACTTCCGTTTGCCTTTAAAGTGGAAAAGGAAATACCTCCAATACTGAGACGAGAGAAAATCTTAATAGTTTAATTTTTGCCTCGAAACATCTGCTTTTAGTAACAACGCATTTTAGACAGTGTTTAAAATAATTATTTATTTATAAATACAAGTAATAAACTTTTATTTGTTATTTTTGTTTTGATTCATTTTAAAAATAAAAGTTCGTGTAAATATAATGTGCTAGTTTCTACGCAGTTCAAACATTCCAAACTATGTAACGCACACATTCGCCGTGTGGTTTTTATTTCTTTCGTTCGGTAATTTTATGGCTCACGGTTCGATTCCCGTTGAACGTTATTTTTCAGTTTGTTCGTGACTTTATTTTTTATTGTATTTTCATTGATTTATTAAATGCGAGTTTGGCTGTAAAGCAGCTTTGTAAAGAAGTCTACACCAAGTTTATGCAGTTATTAGGAATGTCGTAGGTCACATTCTTCTGTAGAAAATTAAAATAATTTATTTCTATGAAACTAAGCCAGGATCCAAATACCTTATTTTAAAAACTATTGATAACGATCTATCAGTTTTAAATCATTACAATTATTTTACACCGTCATTTAGTTACAATTTTTCCACGTTGAATTGGTATAACTTGAGATATTAAACCCTAAGAGGCTTTTCATTTTCCATTGAAAATATTTTAAGAGTAAATCAAGTATTTTAAAACACCCCACGGCCATAAATAATCGGATATTAAAAGTGAAGGGTTTCCTCTACGGAGCGCCATCGACGCCATCTTTAACGCACAATCACCTATACAATGTAATATTATAATATTATACGAACAACTCCTATTGTTGGGTAAGAAATTGAATTCCGAAAACAAAATGTTGAGCACTTTTTTTCATTACCGGTTTTACACATTTCTGTACTTATAAAGTATTTATACTAAAGGAATATTTTTTGTACAGGCTGTATTCGCTGTCATTAGATTTTGCTCAACCCAATATTACTTGAAGCATAATATTTATAAAAACGAATACACTGTTTAGAACTTTAGCAATTAAATATAATATGTAAGATGAAATAATTACTGTTAAATATTTCATCTTTATATATTTATTCTTACATATATTTAATTTAATAATAGTATTAGTAATATATTATGTTAAGTTTCGTCTACAATAATTTATATTTATTACAGTAACAAACGGTATCTACTGATTTTCGTTAAAAATGTTTTCTAGATAAGTCCTCGACTATTTAGTCGTTGGAGATATGAAATTGCTTACGTAAATGGTATTGGTAACCCGGATGATAAAACACTTCTACCTATTTCTTTTAACTACTTTTTGTATGAACTTTCCAGAAAATCTCAAAAAGATGCCTCTAGTTTAGAACTTATCATTTTTTTTTTTATTAAAATTATTCATATAGGTAACATAATGTACACTTATGAACGTCAAAAAAAGGAAAAAGTTAAACATATGTAAGATGAAATAATAGAAGAGCAATTGTTTCAAGTATTGTCTAAAATAATTAATATTTATTAAAATAACAAACTAAACTATCTTTAACAGCGCTATAATTTTTTAAATAAATGTGCCAATTTACCGCGCGAGTGTCAGTCTATAAGTACCCTCAGTGTCGGGTTCACGACACCAACTAACCAACACTTTAGTTAATCGCTGCTATTACCGTTAACCAACGTTTAGCATTTGTTCTCAACTACCGAGTCCTGACCGACAGGTCTTCATAATTATGCAACTATAACCCTTATTTCGTTAGAGATTTATTGTGAACGTTTTTTCTGTATCAAAACTATAATTATACTTCAATAAGTATCTTAATTAAAATTTAAAAAAAAATATTTTTTAAGACTAAACTAAATATCAATAAAAAAGAAAAATTAACAATATTAAAACAAAATGTTTAGTAAAAGCAGAGACTATGTAAAGTTTTTCTTATTTCAAAAACGAGTGTAAATCGTTACAAGTTTTAAATTTCGAATTATCTATGTAAACTCACTCACTTGATTAAGTTATATATTATTATGCTGTAAACATTTTAAAAAGTTCTCAGACTAATATTTTAACTTATAATGTACTTTCAAGTCGAGATATACAGGTTATTCTATCATTTCTACTATTATTTCAATATTATTAAACTTGGCTGAACACAATTGGCATTCCTTAAATTTATCGCGGGGTTTCCAAATATTTTCCCGTCCATTTCCCGTAAATCAAAGTTATTACGCACGCAGAGGCTATTAGGCAAAAGCTTCAAGCATATCTGCGCCTGATTATAAAACACTATACCTTATAAATCGCTTTTGATTCTTCTTGGTAAGCAAAAACACACGACTCGCCACTGAAACTCCGATGAACACGTTAATATAAACAGCTGCCGTTCGGCGCGCGCGGGCCGCAGTCGGGGCCTGACTGACGTTCCAACGAGAGGGAAACTTCCCCCGGGGCCTCCGTCCCTGTTCGACGTGGATTCGAACATATTTCCGTTTCGCGCCGACTTCCCCGGTCCTATTCAATGTGTTCATTGACGCTGCTACAGGATGTTTTCTTTCAGACTCGTCGCACCGTAATATGTTTCCGATAAGGGGCGCGAGTTTTATGGTTAGGTGGTCTGGTGTCATAGTATGCAATCGATCTAACTGTATTTTATAAATCACTGGTTTGCTTTTGTAAAATACTTCGCAATCCATTTAAGTAATTTTCACGTGGTTCAAAAGGATTATCATACTAATAATTCCTACATGAAAATATATTTTATATGCGTAGCATATATCCATTTTCATCAATAGGAAGGTGCAGGTCGGCGACGCACATTGCGTACGAAACGGAATGTCATAGCGAGGGTTGGCACCTCGCTTCAGTAGAGTTTCAAGAGCCCTTCACTTGTCACTGACAGCCCTGAACAACACCCTTTTCAGACCCTCAGCCATAGCCTATCGGACGCACTGTTTTCATAATTTTAAAATCTGCAGATTCAATGACTGCTTTATCAACAAGTTTTAGAAGTGACAAGGGCTTTTTAAAACACACTAATGATCAAGAAATACAGACAGGACTCCAAAATTATTCAAGTTATTATGCAATATTTCTTTTCATTAAAATACAGCGTTTATAGTTTTGTCAAAACTAAGTTTGAAGCGATAACATTAATTAAAAATCTCTATTTTTTTCAGAAATAATCTGTCCCAATAATTATTGGACCGAGATTTTGTTGATTAACTATTTGAAACTAAGTAATACGTATCAATGTACATTTTGTACTATAGTACGCGTAGCTACATCGTAGAGGCTCTACAAGCTCGTAGCGCCGCAATACGTTTGACGTTACAACCGTTGACGGCAATTCACGGCTTCTCGCTTTAATTAAACGGCTTAAATGTGTAATCGCTACTTGATTTGTGTTATTACGAAATTAATTGAGACTTAAAGTACATTCATATCTAAAAACCCAACGTAATCGGTCTCTTTGTATACATATATCTAAATGTACGACTACAAGATTTTCCTGGAAAAGTTATGCTTTAATTTATGACTTTGTAAGTGGAAAGGTATAAATCGGTTACAATTTAAAAATAAGGTTATAAAATATTAATAAAAAAACGCTATAGTAAGCTCAAGGCCTACAGGGCACAGAATAAACTAAAAATCAGTGCTTCTATAGATTCGACAAAAATATGTATGAGAAAATAGCGATGTTAGTAAAAGCCACCAATATTTAATTGACTTTAGTCTTTATATGTTTAAAGTTAAAATAATATATATGAAAGAAGTTATACAAAATGTCTGGTTCTTGTCAGACGTTGGAATTTTGGATGCTGCCTATTATTATTCCTTATAATTTTTGAGTGACGATACCAAATCAACATACATTTTTTTATAAAAGGTTATTTCTGTATTCCAAGCGTAAATAGTAATATTCTATGACTGTGCCATCGGCATCAAACTCAGCGGAGAACGGATCTCTACCTAATTCCAACAAATTGAAATTGATCCACAAAACGATCGCAAGCGTTTCGCTATAACTTCAAATTATTTGAACATTTACTGCACAAATATTTACCAGTCTAATTGCGATACATATCAAAGGCAACTGAACGATTTTAAACATATTTTTTTACTGTGGGGATGGACGTAATATCCTGTGGCCCGTTTGTGTATAACTGTCCTTAGAATGGACAAAACCAATAAGAGAATTTAAATCTGTCTGTTTAAAAATGTCAAAAACTGATGTAGCAATCGGGGCATATGAATGCTTCCGCAAAGGTAATCGTTATATAAGTAATGTACTTTAGACATATTTACTTTTTGTAAGTTCAATATTTTGGTTTAAGTTAAAATGTATTTATTGAAATATTCTGAATACAACAAACACTTCAATAAGAAGTTCCTCAAATTCCGGAAATGCATTCGCAAGCCATCTATAATTGTATGTATGAGTTGCTGTATCACTTGACATTACGTTAGTCAAAATATATATTCTTAATCAGATTTGGAAACTTCATACATCAGCGATACATTTAAAAAAGTAATTATGAAAAGTTCAAAGGACTCGTGTTTAAATAAAATCCATGAATAAGAATGAATCTCACTTTACTGTGTTAATTTTACCCTTTATTAAATGCATATGCAATTAAGTAAGCAACTCCAGTTCATTACGCTTGTACGGAGTTAAAAAGAAAGAAAATCCTGCAACAATGTTATCGTTCTGCATTGTTAAACATCAGTATTATAAAGAGTACTTTATTAAGTCGATTTAAAAAAATTGAGCTTTCATACAAAATGGGTATATGCTTGAGGCGGATAAGGCTTCAAAAGATCAGGCTTCACATAATTTTAAACCGATTTACATCACAAGAATGCTGCTTGTTATGCCAAGGGTCATGGAGACTAGATCGCGCACAAAGAAACGTCAGCTCTCACATAAATTGCATCGTAAAAATCTGAAATCGCATTTAAAATAACTTTACAATACGTACTATCTTTGAGATAGCAAGGTCTGGGAAAACAATCGGTTTTTCCGTAATCTAACTGAGTTTCGGAGCTTGATAAACGACACGCAGGTAACTAATGCTCCTCATTTATTTTCTTTTCGACGTGTTTCTCCGTTTCACTAATCCACTGTTATTTATGTGAAATACGGTAGATTTATGTCTTCATGTCTAGTCACGCATAGGATTCCGTCACAGTTATATTATACCCAGCAAGTACTACGCGGGTGTTACGCCTTAAATTAGACAACGATGCTCGCTACGTACGTGCTACGCAAGTTTTGTACATTCAATACAATCACATTAATATCGTGTTCCACAAAGATTTTTGTGATTCATTAATAGGTACTAATAGTTAGTACTTACAATTTACTAATAAATAAATAAAATATTTATCACAAAAGGATTATAATGGAAGCCCTGTGTTCTGGGTAACTAGAAGTCAATTATTCCGTGGTACATGGTCATGTTTCAAACAGTTTAAATAAAGTAAAATAAATATAATAATAATTTTAATGTCAAAAATTAATAATGAGTGAACAAGTGAGTGTGTGAATGGGTGTGCATGCGCGTATATTTGAGAGTATACTATATTTTTTTTGTTGGTTTATTCAGAATGTGTCTTTAAATCATAAGTATTGGATTGACAATTTATATCCGTCAGATAAAATCTAACAAAAAGTAGTGGCAACAAAACAACTCTAATGAAGCCTAGACAGTGTTACAAAAGATATATTGTTTAGGAGAATAGCTAATTGTTATAGCAGGTAGCAGACAAGGCGAGCGCAAGTAGAGCAACCGCAAACAAAGCGGCTAACTAGTTGTCGGCAGTCGCAAGCGGCGGGCTGCGCTTTTCTTTCTGGCCTAGTTATACGTGCTAGGGGCGCTCCGTCTCACTAAATATACTAGCAATACCGCAGAATCGTCCACGTTGTTTGAACAACGTTAAGGTGTAAGATTGGCATAAAATAAATTTTTAGTTGATTTAAAAGTCTATAAAGTATTTGATATGGCGAGACATTTACGCAAACACAGCCGCAATGCGCCCATCACTATTAACCAGCTCATCGCCTCGTCCCAGAAAGCAGCTTTGTGATTCGTCTTTACAATACTTTTCCATTGTCATTTGCAGTTTTTCTGTAAATAGGTCGCTCGTTTAGAACTCACGCGTCCCACTGACACTGCTCTTGCAGACGAATTCGATGTATTTATAGAAAATAAAAACGATTTTATTGAATTTCTACGCGTTGAGCGGTTTCTGGCTTAATATCGTCGACTAGCTGGAAGTCCTATACAATACGTAATATGAATAGGATTATTCATTACACTTACATATCTTAGTTCTGTATTTCATGCGTCATAATTTGGCAAATATCTAATATATTTAATTTATAATATAAAAAAAAACATTGCAATATTTACGCTACAATTCACCATTCCAAGTTTTTCTTAGTTAATTCTTAAATATAATTAAGACACAACAAAGAGATATTTCATTCATGAATTTAAAAAAAAATATGTTATTATTTTTATTTATAGTGATAAGTCATATAACAAGACACACGATAGTATCGTTAGATATAAAATATAGTTAACGTAATTCATCTCTTAGTTCTGTATATAAAACATTTTAGAATTTTAAACACGGCCGCAAAGCATTGTGCTAGTATATAACTTGGAAGGCAAATATTTCTTGCGTTTATTATTTATTATTATTATAATCTTAATATATATAAATAACGTGTCACGTTGTTTGTCCGCTATGGACTCCTAAACTACCGAATTGATATCATTAAAATATGCACACCGTGTGCAGTTTGATCTAACTTAAAAGATAGGATAGCTTATAACTCAATTTATACCCGCAATATTATTTTATTGCAAATATTGATTTATTATTTAATACAATTCTAACAGATGGCGCTTTGTTAAAATTACCAACGTTTCACATAAGTTCTCCTACCGTTTCCCTTAATTAGTTTACTACTATGTAATATAACATAAACCTTAGCCACAGCAACGCTTGGCCGAGTCTGCTAGTATTAAATAAAAACGCGCGTTAGAAGTTATACTTCTTTGGCGTAACAAGATAAAAATCACTTCATAAATTAACACTAACAATATAAAAAAGGTATTTAATTATACGTATTTTTTATTTTCTAGTTAAATAAAGTTTATTTAAATAACACAAAATAAAATTTTGACTATAGTTAACTTCAGGGTTTTTTTATGACGGTGTTCGCGGGCGTCGTAAAAAGTTTCGCCTCATCAATAATGCAATATTTATTAATTATTTACACTACAATGGACCATTATATTAACCACATACCGCATAATGAAAATGAGAACAACTTTTCAAAGTATGTGCAAAGGGAGCCGACTCCGGGTAGCGATAATGAAAAAACTTGTCGGTTAATTTACCGATTTACCGAAACTCGTTTGGACTCAGTCAACCTTCCTCATCCTTTTCTGCGCACTAATTACATCACCTACTTAGTTAAATAAGCTTAGTGCAGCAATATAATGATCGTAAGCCATTATCACGTTTTATAAGTTAATTTTATTAAATACCTGCTACGTTAAGAAACAAATTAAAACTATTGTTATTAATGTCCCCGTATTTATTTGTTTTCTCTTTTATTAACTGTTTTAATTAACGTAGTTGCGACTGTATGTATTGTAAAGGATGACCCATTTTGTTTTCAGTTTTGAAAGATTGTTAGGATATTTCTTTGCCTATAATTTTGGTTATATTCAGGATGGTTGTTTCCTAATAACACATACATAAATATAACTTTATAAAAATATATATATCCTGTATTTATTATTACAATACATACAACATTTCGCGAACAAAAATGTTATGTTTGTATTTCATATAACAATATCAATGAAATAAAATTGTTGTTTTTACCTGAAATTGTGAATCGCAAGAATAAAAAATATCAAGGAATAAATCAGTGCGGCTATAGCTGTTTCATGATTATTAGTCGACTGCGTGTAAGGCAAGCCGGTTTCCTCACGCTATTTTGCTTCACCGTTTGAGAAAGAAACACAGCCGGGGTTCGAACCTCAACCACACGGATGAAAGTCTCATGCTGAAATCACTAAGCCAACACAGCTTTCAAAGATGATGAAGATATGTTTAGATACTAAATATATGGCATTAATATTTCAGAGACCTATGCATTATTAGCGTTATTGCCTCCACGTATAATCGGCACGTTTGGTATTTAGGTATCTGAAGTAGGTCGGAGCCCAGATACGGCGAGGTCTCTGAAGACCACAATTTGGTCACAATCAGGCCATGGCAACTCTCTTCAAAACGTTCAAAGATCGTCTGACTAAATAATGCGAGCAAATATTTCTTTACGCTCGTATTTTCTCTTTTAAGTTCTAGTTTAGATTTTTATGAATTATGACGCATTGCAGCTTATGCCCAATACAAGAGTGGGGTAACCCATACCTTAGCAACTTCCAAAATTATTTTGTTAATATTTTTTAATTATCTCCCAATACTCTCTTTAATAACTCAAATTTCCGGCAAACACAATTCATGTTATTTTCAACTTAAACACTTTTTTCTATAAATAAATTTTTCCTACGCAACTGTCGTCCTACATAATATGTCTAACATATAATTAAGACAATACAGATAATTAATTTCTGGATAATAATAATTTATTATTATGTTTCGCAATTTAATTTGAATATCTTGCTTTTAAATTATTATTTAATTAGCATAAGTACATATATAGTTAGATCGCTGCCTGCGCGCGACGCTTTTCTTTATACATCAGTGTGTCATCAACCATCACCGCGATCACTCATTAAATCAGTTTTTAAGTGCAAAGCAAATTTTTTTTACTACAATTAAAGTGTTTTGGCAGCAGCCCGAATATTTTTGGTCCTTCGAGCCGGATGATGAACCAGCGACCTATGGATGACATTATTCCACAGTCCACATCATGGTATCATATAACACGACAAACGATAGTAATTTGGACATAACATATTTCCAATATGTATACATGAATAGCGAACAGGTTAGCGAATAAAACAAGCTGTTAGTAGCGTTTCATACATTTATTAGACATTATACCCAATATTTACATTTTAATATAATTGAGTCGGTATGAGTTTTCAAATTTTATCAGCACGATTAGTGAAAATAACTGTATTTTTCATAAATTAATCTAGTATAATGTATGTCGGAGCAATGACGCTGGCATCAGCTGTCATTATCATTTAATAACATCACAGTCAAATTAGTTCAAATGTATGGTTTATATAATCTGGCAATGTTGATCTACAAATTAACAGATCAAATAAACTATATAACTATTTTGACGTATTTGATGTTATTAAATTAAAATAACAATAGCAGCTGATTCTAGCGCCATTGCTTCGACATGTATATTTAAACATGAAAATTTACAGTTCTAAATACTAATTGTAAAAAACTTTAATTCGTGTCTCAATCCAGAATATTTCCATACATAACGACTCATTAAATTAGATACAAAAATTTTGACCAACTTCAAAATGCATATTACAGTCAAAATCTGTTATGACGACATCGAAAGGGACACATGAATGCGATTATTGCATCTATATCTTTCGGCAACATTAAAATAATGTTGTAATAAAAAAAGGCGTAGTAAAGTAATTGACAACATTTTTAAATCCAATTTGAAGTTGGTTCTTTTCCATATGAGCGCTTCATGCGAAGCTTTCGTCTGTGTGAACCACAACCAAGCGTTTTTATGAAAACCGTTAGTAGTCCGCAAGAATACCGCACCCACATGCAACTCACCCGCCATTGGACTGCTGGCTCTGTCTGCCGGTGTACTGCTTCTGTCGCCAGGAGTGCTGCTCCTCTCCGACTGGAAGCTGTTTCTTTCGCCGGGTGTGCTACTCCTTTCCATCTGAGCACTGATCCGTTCCGCTTGGGAGGTCCTCTCAACCTGGATGATATTTCCTGGTGCAGCAAGGGCTCGCAAGTGGTCCCAATGACCCCTTAGTTCAGCGACCAATGGGCGTAAATCTGGCGCCAACGTATGGCCAGCCGCTCCGCACTCGCGTTCAAGGTTATTGCAATTTTCCAACACTTCACGCATCTCCGCCTCTTGTTCGGATATCGATAACTGAAAAATAGAGGTTCACGCTTGAAAATTATTTTTTTAGTGGGAGATCATGTTGATATTAACTATAAAAGGATTTAGATCGTATATATACTATATTTCAATGTACGAACATTCCTCGTATTCTGCTCCCGGGATTTACATTTAAAATCAAAAATCCGGATTAAGAGCCGCAGAAATCGAAGCCCATTCTATCATTTATTTGAGCATCGAATATTCATATGGAGTAACACTATAATATATATTTTTGTACTTAACTTAAAGGTAGCTACAGAATATAACATTTAAATTCCACAAAAAGAATAAACAACACAGTTTAATTTTAAGTTTTTTTTAAATTTTAAAAACATATATAGATAGTTCAACGATAATAAGACGCCTGCTATATGAAATTACTATTAATATTACCGTAAGATCTGTCGTGTGTGGTCTCGCCCTTGCAGCTCGTGCCCAAGCGAGGGCGGCGTGAAGGCGCGCGTCAAGTTTGTCTAGCGCCGCTAGCCGCCCGCGCACGTACTCGCCGTGTGATGACAGCTTACTTTGTGCCTTAGTATAGATATATTTAAAGCATTAACTTCCACATACTCTAACCACAACTTTACATTCTTGAAAAAAATATTTTTGTTTTTCTTAGTACAAAACTTGTTCCATCGAATTTATGTTCTGAAGAATTTATATCCCAGTTTATGAGCCACATCGGTGCTGATATATCAGGCACTTTATTGCGTGAATATTATAATTTAAATATGTCTGGAAAGTTAAAGTGGTTCGTAGCTCGTAAACGCAGAGCGCGCGGCCTGACCGATGCGATAAGAGCAACACTTCGCGCAATCAAACTTTCAATACCTTCATACTTAAATAAAATTTCTTTACCAGACAAACGCGTCGTGGCAAAGCAGTCGATAGCCGTTTTATACGTACGAATATTTTATGTATTAATCGCATACATTGAACCCCATAGAACCTTAATATTTATTAATTAAACTTGCACAATTACAGTCAAAACCGTTTACGACGTCATCGTTTAGCACAACATTCCGGTTATATTGACCAAATTCAAAGGTTGAATTCTATTGTTTTAGGTACTTACTACAAACGTCATCGGCTGTTACGACATCGGTTTTTACGACCAAATATGAGTAGATCCTTCGATGTCGTTATATCCTAATAATTTGTCAATTTCAATGTGTTTGCCCTCTAATCGCGGTTAAAATTATCTGATTTAAAATTTTATTTTAAAATGTTAGATAGCTTTAAATCAACGACATATATAATGAAAATACAATTTTTCTTTCCGATGTATCATAGAACCATAATAAACCAACTGCCAAAATAGCCCAAAGCGACTTTCGTCTCTAAGGTCGTAGCTTCGATACTCAGCTATGCATGGTACATTGTGTTAGATGCACAGTAGGAAAGAAGCAGAAGGAAAACATGTCTCAAATTAAAAATCTACATATGTAGTTTTAAAATTACGGAAAGTTTTGTTTTAAAACAATAGTCAAACATTCAAAAATAGAACGCAATATATTATTTTTAAAATCATGTTCGTAATTTAAAAATAATGTGCCAATGATAGAACTTTAGGACCGACTACGTATGTCAGACATAAGTCTTTTCATACCCAAGATCTATTCAGGGTTGTAGCTCCACATATTTATTATTATTATGGCCTGTTTCACAATGTATGGATAAAGTGCCAAATAGCTATGCAACACATAAATTATTCGAAAGATAAAAATTCCAAATAAGATACATCGCGTTTCATGTCGAATAGCGCTATCTGACAGTCGTGAAACGCAAAAATACTGTTTATCCTACAAATAAGTAATAAATAGCTTATTTGGAACTTATCCGGATATTGTGAAACAGACCCTTAGTCAACTAGCAAGTTAATGAACTTTTCGTCGCGCGCAGTGGTTTAATGGGTCACAATTCAACCTAACTAATGCTAATGCCGATTATGCGGGATTCTGCTCATAATGGCAAGCTTTCAAAGAGAATGCAGCAAATATTTGGTGAGTCTTACAGAGTAGCATCTAACTTTTAAATAGCAAGGAACCAAATAAACATATTCATAAAGCTTTCATAATTTACCTACCTCACAGTTTAGACAGATGTATATCATAATTGTGTTTATAATGTAATATAATAACTGTTTTTCCTAATTATTATTATTTTAAAAATATCACTTACGTAATATATTTTAGTTGTATAACTTAAACTGTTTGTATTGTTCCTAAGCTCAGTTAATTTCAAATCATAATGGAAAATATACGTAACAGTTATTTGTTTTGACTTACAACGATTTTTTTTGATAAACACGTAAACATTATTTGTACGAAAGTAAAGTATACATACATATCAAAAGCACTCTGACGTGGTTCGATTTTCAAAATATCTTTTAAATAAGTTCTTAATCACGCAAACGAGTGACCAGTAATTATGTTATCTTTTATCATAAACGTCCCTTATAAAGCCACAATAAGGCAAGTATTAATTACATACTATTATCGAGTTGTGTGCGTCCCGTGACTCGCATACAGGCCCGACGAGGGGGAGTTACATAATCTAGGCTATACCAGAGACCGTCTGCACGCAGTTTACCACACGTCAGTGAAAAAATATCTTTTATTATCGTTATAATAACAATATGTTTTATAATATAATATAATATAATATAATATCATATAATATCATATAATATAATATCATATAATATAATATTTATTATATTATATACCCACGTTTATGACAAGACTACTCTCCTCTTAAGCGTCCTGTCCGGTTCTGAAGATTTTGATGATGGGTTCGAGAACGGTTTACATTTACAATTCAATTATTGTTTTTATTCATGGCGTATGTTGACACGTATTTGTAATCGATTTAATTTGATAAATTAAATTTCGTATTGTTGTAACACATCTATTTAAAAAAAGAATGTTTTCATAAATTCAAATTTCCTGGTCTGTACTAATTTAAATCTTGTCTTATATCTTCGGTACACTGTGGGCACTCGTCTCTATGGCGGAAGGATCGTGACTTTACACGGCCTTTACACAACGTTAGCTCAAGCCCGCGTAAGGACGAGATTCTTTTTTACATTTCCAGCCTCATTTCAATTTATTTAAACTCTTATTCGAATATAGAAATCCGATTACAACACGAACAACTCGTAAAATAAACTGTAGACTATATATTCAAAAGAATATTTTTTTGACTATAATGATTTTAACTTTAAAGCGTACCTACCCATATTCATTTCCAGCTTCCGGCTTCGCACGGCTGCTTATTTTATTAAATATGTACTATTAGATATATGGTATAAGGGACTTTTTTGACGATATTGATGTCATCTATAAAAGTGATTTAATCACTTTGCTCTATTGCCAATGGTTCCGCAGCGTACGCGGTTTAAAGAATTTAACGGTATTTTTTCACACCTTGCGTAAAACATTGTTGTTTTCATACGGATCCGTAACTTTTTTGAAAATATTCTATAGCCCATGGCTATCATCTACATTATTCATGAAGGGTTATCACAAAATCTTAAATCAGTCCAGTAGTTTTGGAGCCGTGTTTTAATCATTCCTCTGTCTAATATTACCGTTCGATAGCTTTCGTATACTATTCAAAAACAATAATTACACGCCAAATTGATAATCCTTCGTGTTAAGCCGTTCAAAATATAGAAAATAATAATTTCGAAACACACTTTTAGTTCTTAAAAAAACTATAACATTAAAAACTGCACTATTTAGAACGCTTTAAAAATTGCGATTACCATTCGCTTAGGTATGCAAATAAATACGCATCAATACAAATGATTCAAGTTTCCACAATCTCTTGGTTCATATTGACTTTTTTATAATTTTGTCCAGGGTTGATACTAACGCAATTACGAAACTCTTATCTTAATATATATAAATCTCCTGTCACGATGTTTGTCCGCGATGGACTCCTAAACTATCGAACCGATGGTTTGTTTTTTTTTTTTTATTAAATATAAAATTTAAATTAAATTGGCACACCGTGAGCAGTTTGATCCAACTTAAGAGATAGGATAGCTTAAATCTTTAATTGTAGTCGCAATTTTATTTAATTGCAAATATTTGTTGACTATTTGATAAAATTCTAACAGATGGCGCTGTGTTACTTTTAACTTTTTCCAATGTTTCACATAAGCTATTCCTTCCAAATAAGTTCTCCTACCGTTTCCCTTAAATATTCATTACTACTATGTAATATAACCAAAACCTTAGCCACAGCAACGCTTGGCCGAGTCTGCTAGTAGTATTTATAAATTACTAATGTTAATTTCTCATATGACATCTTGGCGTTACCTGATTCAAATCGTAAGCGAGATCGCGTAGTTCCGTAGCGTGTCGCGACGTGTCTTCTCCAGAAGATGATACCAGCTCTTCGACTTCCCGCGCACTCGCACCGACTTCTTCCTCACGAGCCTGAAGAACATTAATCCATTGTAATGCTAGTTTTTCTATTCAAATAAATTACACAGAAATGTGTTTTCATTGCGGTTTAATTTGAACATGATGGCGGGGACTACAATGTCTGGTGATGTTTTATAAATGGAAAATATACGTTCGATTTATGGATTTTCCCGGAAGAAACAGGAGGATCTAATTGCAAATAATAACACAGACATATGTACTATTCCGAGTTAAATTTAGCATTTAAAACTGTTGCATACAAATTATCAATGCAACATAATTAAGCGTAACAGGCAGGTAATAATCTGGCAGGCAATAGTCTGCCGGAAACAAAAGAAAAACGTTATAAAATTGTACACTTAAAAACGTTACACACTCACCACTAGACTCAGTACCAAAATTACAATTAACGAAATATTGCTACGAAAAGCGATGCACGCGGCAAGACAGTCTAACACTATTCACAATTCAAAATATTTCACCAAATTTAATAACGAAAACGAATCAAACCAATTTGAGTTCAGTTTCTGTGAAAATAAGATCATATTCGCTTAGTTTGATTGTGGAGGTGTGATGTTCAGTGAGCAGCTATCAATGCTTTAAAAATATCAAGATGAGAGTGAACTTTTATCCGTAATTAGTTGAAATAAGGCACAATTTGGCGTAAAGCGGCAAGGCGGATACGCCAATTTGAAACGAGACAGATTGCTGCGACGGGGACTCGTATGGGACCAGAAATAACTTCAGTGAGTTTACTACGCGCGGGAGTTACAAACTGTATTTGTTTACTTAGATATTAACGGAATATCAATAGCTGAGACGATCTTACTTCATGTGTTTAAACACCAAACTTTTCCTAGTATACCTAAACCATTGAATTAAAAAAAAATAATCATATAAATGACAATTTTAAAGTGATTAAAAAAAAATATTTCCAATATTTTTTTACATATAATTGCTGTTTATTCCAGCATTTTTATATAAAAGCAATGTCCATAGCAACTCGTGTATTTTAAAACCGTCAGAATGTTTTCCTAAGGGAAATATGGCAATTACAGTATCCACGAGCCAGACACTATAACACTTAACGAAACCGACCTTACATTACCTTAGAGATAGCAACTAAACAATTCATGAATGTATAATATATTAAAATATATAATTCATGATTATGTATCGCGTTATTACTAAAACTTTTTTGTATAACAATTTGTTAATCTAGTCGTTTTCAAATCCACATATTTAACGTATCCAGAAAATAATTTTTCTATTATTATTTCTTTTAAGTAAATCTTAAGTCTGTATTTATAAAGTTTATTGCTTTCATTGTGCTTTGCAATAAACGAAAATCGTGAAATAATAATTAATATTCATTAAACATATTTTTTGAAACATAATTTTTGATTTGAAATAATATGGTAATTTAAATTATTTTTTTTTTAAATATAATGATTTTATATTTCAAAAAAAAATATTGTTTAGCTACGTTTATGTAGATTTGAATCAACTCTATTATATAGAATCGACTACATTAACAAATTGTCATAGAAACAAAATATTACAAAAAAAATGTTTTAATAAGAACTCAATACATAATCATGAATTATATACTTTAATACATTCATGAATTGGTTAGTAATACAACTTCTATCTTCAATAAGCTCACCGATACCAAGATTAAGCATTCTGATAAACGAGCTAGGTCTGGATATCCATACTTGCTCACCTCACACATTAAAATCGATTTTTGTTTAGTTTCTGGTAAATTTGTGTTTTGTTTAATATTTGTATGTTCACTATACGATGATTCGCTATAAGTTCATGTCACATTAAAATTAGTATTTTGTGGTTATTTTACCGATGTCATGCTACGCGTTGGCAAGCTTTTATCAATAAAAAAATAATAACTTCGTATGCCAATTATTTCCTTGTATATTCCGTGTGCAAACAATAAAGCGTTGACCAACGGAGCACAACTGTTATTATTATTAAAAATTCTCATTTTTATGATAATACAACCAAACTGTCAGTCAAAGCACATTAGTAATTTACCGTCCCGCCCCGTCTGGCGGGGGCAGGTCTCTCTTCCGGCGGCGACGACCATTTACATAGCAATTACTATTTCGCAGCTTTGCACCTCTACGTGCAACCCACGGGGTAATTACAAAGCTGGTAAATACGTTTCAGTATTTGTTGCAAAAATTAAAGATTGCACTTCTTTGTGATTATAATATGTCTGATAGAAAAGTGGAGCAAAAATCTACTAAACTGGTGCCCAAGGTACAGCAAAAAAGAGGGAGACAACTTAGAAGGTGGACAGACCACATTAAAGAAACAGCAGGTGGTACATGGCAGAGAGTGGCACAGTGCAGAGAGGAATGGCGGGATTTGGAGGAGGCCTTTGCCAAAAAAAAGGGCACACAGATACACTAGAAGAGGATTAAAATGGAAATTTGTTTAAATGTAAATATAAAATGTGTTTGAATAAAAGCTATTATTATTTTAGGCAACGCACTCGCGAGTCCTCAACAATCGAGAGTGTCCATGGGCGGCGGTATCACTTAACATCAGGTGAGCCTCTTCCCCGTTTGCGCCCTGTTCTATAAAAAAAAATATTATTATACGCCTGATATAATGACAATACATCCTAGCGCATCAAATGAGACTACTTAGAAAGCATACCCTCATTTTCATACCATCATATGTCACAGCCAAATTAGGTATGTATTACGTTGGTAAATATATTGAATACATTTATTGTTTTTCCCCATTTTTTAATGGTTGTACCTTTTTGTAAATATTATGTATCCCATCTTATTGTAATTTTTTATATTTATTTTTTGTTAGCTGTAGGTTTACGGAATAAATAATGTAGTGCGTATAATAAGCCTAAATTATTTATTAATGTTTAAGTGTGGGCCTTAAATTTATATTCGATGATACATTTTCCTAATAATAATAATTTATTGCAAAAATGTGTAAGGTGGTACATTCGTTCGCATATTGTGCCACACACAATGGGGCGCAAATTTGTCTTGAAAGGAATTTTACATTATTAGTCATATAAATTGGACAATTCTAATATTATTTGTATGTTACATATCATACGTTATTAAACTTATATCAACTACAGTGTCTAACTAAAATAATCATTATTGAGTAAAACATTTTTTCCAATAATAATATACCAAGTCCATTTTTCAAAACTCTAGTCGTAAGATGTTTTAATTCTTCTGTTATAGTCAAGTAGCCTGCTGCGACCGACACGACGTAATTTTTTTGCTCTAAGGCATGCCAGTTTCTCTGCGATATTTTTCTTCACTGTCCAAGCGAATCCTAATTGTCTTAATCATTATTATAGTTGGTTAAAGCTTCATTCATTTCATATAATTGACAATATATTTGCCTAGCGATAACAATCTGAAGAATAAATCTTCGATGTAAAACAAAGGTCGTTTTGGAATGCGGCTGTCACAGGTTGCACTATCGTTAGGGCGTCTCAACGACCCTCCCTATACCGCCCGAGTCTGTCTCATAATATAACGACACTCAGACATTTTATTTATTAGGGTAAGTATTTTTTATAGAGCGTAAGAAATGATTTTATATACAACTTATATATATATTAAATTATATATAATTACAAACAAATACACTGAAAATATAGCCAAATATGGTATACATGATACATTTACAACAAAAAAATTTACAAAAGGGAACAAACAAACAAAAAGTATTAATACATATAACTAATTGTGATTTAATTTAATAATTAATTTAATTTAATTAATTTAAGAATAATTGCTAAAATCGACGGTCGCTTTCCGTTCCTAATTCTCTGTGAGTTGTTAATATTTTGTCCTAATCACTCTCGTGACACATGACTAATAAAAAAACGTGACAAAAGATCACTTAACCCTTCAGGCGTTCGCGTATAAGACCGAAAAGTTTATTTACCGGACGGCCAATTGCTTCCCGAAGCAAAATAAAAGTGACATTGACACGAACGACTCCGGCCAAACAAATGTCACCCTTAGTAGGTGATATTAACATTCAATTTGCAACTCTTCTTAGTTAAAGGGGAAATTTTGCTTATTTCCCCAACACAGGATTCATAGTCTGGCAAAACGCCAAAGTTCATGCATATCAACATGTTCAGTTCTCTAACTTGAACCACGTCAGTTTTCTGTTTCTTCAGTGACTGCGTATATTCATAGAAACAAATTTTCCGTCATCAAGAAAAAAGTATTTTTCTGATAATTGTCCAGGTGATTCGTGACCTCCTTCATGTAAATTGAACATACCATAAACTAATAGACACGAGTTTAGTACCTCTTAATGAACATAAAACAATTTAAAAAATTCAGAAACATTTTTTTTTTAATTCATTGTCGGCAAATTTAGGGATCACTTTCAATATTAAGCAAAGTAAATCATCAACTTAAATAAGTAAAGACTTATTTAAGTATTGAAAGTTTTACTATATTCAACAAAGTTTGTAAAATGCCAACTTATTTTTACGAGTAAACGTGGCGAAATAGAGTTTTAGATTTTTAAGTGGAAATGAGGCAAGATATAATATGCTGCTATGTAAATTAATATTTTTTATTACGGTTACGAGTATTATATTCGGGTATATTGGAGCGCGGGGCCCACAAATTCGTAACATTTGCTAATGTTGCTACGTGGCTAAACCGGCACTGCATATAACCTACAATATGACATATGACCTACAGAAATAAATAAATATGTTCTTATAATGAATAAATTTAAAAAAATAACCCTATGATTTTTTATTTATTTATAATATAATAAACTGATTGACCCGAATTTTAGGTTTTTTTAATTTAACATTTTATAATTAAACATAGCATTTTATTAATATACATACGACATATGAGAATAGTTAATTATTTATTTATTTATTAACACTTCGTTGCATTACATAAAAGGAAAAAAAAATATTTACATAATTTAATGAAAAGCAACTGGCGGCCTTATCGCTTTAGCGCGATTTCTTCCAGACAACCACTGTGAGTAAAGGAAAAACCCCTGTGAGTAAATTACATAAGGTAGGCAAGAAGTGCAAAAATACATATTACAAATACAATAAGAAGGAAAAAACATACTTAACAGAAACAAAAAGAAATAAAAATAAACTAAACTGATATAGAATACATAAAAAAAAAAGTAAAAACATGAATCATGATAATCTAATTCAAGATAATTATAATTATATAAATACAATAATTGAAATAAATAAAAAAAACCTCTACACTATGATTAATTGGACTGATTAAATTAATTAGGATTTTTTTTCTTTGTTAAATTTAATTGCCAGAAGATATCTTTTTATATCAATATAACTTACCTTGACTAGCGTGAGGCGCACCGCAAGACTAGTACGGTCTGCTGGATTAGCGGCAGTTGTAAGCAGCAAGTCTCTAGAGGCGAGCAGCGCTCGGCGTGCAGCCGGAAGTCGGCGGGCAGCAGCAGCACGAGTGGCAGTAGACGCTGCGCGATCACGTAGCGTCTCCAATTGCTCAAGCACGTCACGGGCAAGCGCACCGCTGCAGGAGCGAACGACGCTTCGTCCCGCCTCTGCTGTTTCCGCGGCTGATTGCACTACTTGTTCCGCCTAAAATTTTTTATTTCCTTATAATAGAAGACAAGCCACTTAAGATCTATCTGGACGCCAAACTCAAAAAAATATTTCCATGTTTTGTCATCGTTTCTTAAAGTAGGGTGAATGGAAAAAATATATGGTGGTTGAGTAGTTTATGTATCCATTTTGGAAGATCGATTCAAATAACTTTGCTCGATAGAAAAAAATCCTAACATAGCCAATATATGACACTTTGTATTCATTTTATGACGAAAATTTATATAGAACATGATATTGAATTTTACACCATATATTTTATCGCAAGGCATCCATTTCAGAGTAAACATTAGTTTTTGGCCTTTGCCAGTGGACACACAAAATCAGTTATCATAGACAACAAAAAATAATAGCTATAATGTATGTATTGATTCGGATATAAGGCTATAAACAAATAAAATAAAAGCGTTTTACTTCAAATACTTAACATAAAACATATATATTTCTATTATATATCATCAATTTATTTTCATGGTTTGTGTGTGCCCTATTTTGGCAAGCTCCTCCAAATCTCTCCATTACTGTTTTTTCCACTCTTTGGCACTTTGAGCAGCTTAATAATTTGTTCTGCCAAGAAGGTCTGCCAAGGATAGAGAGACATGGAAACAATTGGGGGAGGCCTATGTCGACGGACAACCTGACCAGGGCGGTTAAGAATAAATTATTGTTTTTGCTACGTAAATAGATTTAGGAATATAGTAATATTTATATAGTTTGATAAGAATAGCATTTAAGCGAAATGGTCAGCGAATAAAGGGCTATTATTATTATTATTATAAATATTAGTTTAATGTTTTACATAAGTAATTGTTATTACGGTCCGGCGCGACTCAGTACTCTAGCTCTCCACTGCGCACAGCAATTCGTGCTGGGATAGGGCCTTAACATACATTTCGTCTTAAATTTATATCTTCAGTGTACAAACTCTGTGTGCATCTTGCTCCTCACAGTATTAACATGCAGGTATCTTGTTTTTGTAAGTCATGTGTTTTCTATAAGTGTTTGTATGTCTTTCGTTAGTGTGCCTTTTAAGATAAATAAATATATAATTAAAGGGAACAAACAGCAGTAAATCAGTATTTTTACCTGGTCTTCTAAGCGGCGCAACGCATCCGAGTCCTGCGGCATCTCATCCAACTCCCGCTCTATAGCATCGAGTCGGTCGCCGGCGGCTTCCAACGCCCCGTATAGTTGCGCCCACCGGGCCTGACATCGCGTCCATACTTCGCGACGCCGATCGTTCGCCTCTCTTAGCGCAACCCACTCGCTTTTCAGCTTATCCGCCACACGCCGCACCCTCTCTCCGCCACCTCGTCGTGCCGCTCCTTCTGCTTCCTGCACGGCTGTGCCAGCCTCCGCCACTAACGACTTTACTCTTTCGAGAGCGTCCTCCTGCAGCGGGAACTCGTCAAAGTCCCGCCCGCCAAGCGGAGATGCACGCAGGGCCGCCCGCGCCGTTGCCACGAGCCCTCGAGCGCGATTTAAACGAGTAACTGCCTCGGCCCAGTCGCCGTGATCGCCCTTTTTGTCCTTACGACGGGCGGCGTCAAGATCGTCTCTCGCGGTACAAAACGAGGCAACGAGATCAGCAGCGATGCGCTCCGGGAAGGCGACGCGTTGAGCCCGCAGATCGCGCACGAGATCCTGTACGCGTTCATAATCATTTTCGGCGTCGGGTAGGTCGTCGAGGCGCGGACGGCGAAGCCATGCGCGTAAACGATCGAGAGTGGTGGCTAACTCCCGGCAGTCGTCTTCAGCACGCAAAGCAGCGGCGCGCTTTAGCTCGATCTCGGCGCTGACGAGAGCCCAGCGATCTCGCAGACGGTCGAGTACGTGCGCCCGGACGTGCTCAGCGAGCGCGGGACGTTCACGAGCTTGCTCATATACAAGGCTGTCACCGCGCGATATGAGCGCCACAGCGTCTGGTGCAATTGCACCCATTTGATTTTTCAAAATCTACAAACAAGACATGAATCATAAACGCGTGGTATAAACAGCCAATATAGCAAAGAAACGAGGACCAAAAAGGTCACGTTCAACTTTAAATCACGAGGTGTCTGTACACAAAAGGTAGTGGCACACACTGACCTCGAGCCGCTTAGCTGGATCTCGCTCACTGGAAACAGCACCTAGCGTCAGCAGTAAAACGCTTAGTCGCCGGGCCATGCGCTGCGCCGCCACTTCAAACTGTTGCACGTCATCTCCTTCCCCATTTTCTTCATTCTCCACACTATTTCTGACTACGCTGCTCTGAAGAGATGTTTCGCTCTTTTCTGACAACTAAAAATGTTTTGCTATTAAAAAACAGGTTGTAGATACGGTTATATTTATAGGCTATCAGGTGTATGACTAGACGGTGCCCTCTAATAAATGAGTTGGCAAGTGGAGACAGAATACCTGCGAGTAGTGTGTGGGGTCTTTCGGGGAGACGGCGACAACGCAGGCGGGTGGTCGTTCCTCTTTCAGAGGGGTGGATGTCGCAGTAGGCCGCTGCTCCTCTAGGTCCTCGCCGTTAAAACGCACCTGAAATAGTGTCCCGCTCCTTGTCATCATAACCATAACCTATTTCTACGTTTTCTATACATTTCAAAATACCAATGCAACACGTAAGTTTAATTTCAAGTATATTTAACCACTTCCACTTCATAAAATATGGAAAGTCCGTGGACGGTGGGTATTACCTGTTGCGTGTCCTCTACTTCGGAGTAGATGACATCGTCAGCAGGTCCCTCCGTCGAAAGGCTTGCGGTAGCGGACGGCTCCGGTAAGGCTGCCTGCTCCTTCGGCACTTCGTCCAGGATTAGATATTCATTCACTTCATCTCTCATCAAATTCTTTACCGCCTCCTTTTGCCGCAAAACAAGGTCATATAGCAAAGGACATTCTCGCGCTTCCGACTCGTCCATCGGTGTGGGAGGAGGAGTTTCCATGGAAACATCGTTGTCGTTGTCGGGAATCAAATCCGGAACTTCGTTGACAGTAACAGTCTTTTTCTTCTCTTCACTTCCGCTTCTGTGTTTCAAGATGCCTAGTGTAGGCTTCATACGCTCATTTAACTTTGTGACTTCAATGACAAATGTTTTGGGTTCCGACCCTAAGTCGAGCTGGGGTGACCTGGCGTCCTCGTCATCGTCGTCGTCGTCTCCCTCAGTATCGTCAACAATCTCGACAGTGTCGACTGTCTGCGGAATGAATTCAACCACAGTTTCAACAGTGTCCGAAATGTACGCCTCCATTGGCTCAATGGGACTAACGGAAGATTTTACAATTTCGTGTTCTTTTACTTCGACAACTCGGCAGGAGTCTTTTGAGTTTTTCGTTTCGATAGCTGGTTTTGCTTCGATTTTATTTTTTGAAATTTGAGAAAATAGATCGCTGTCTTTGAGTAGATTAAACGTACTGCTATCTGGTTTGGGGGTGCTAGGAGTAGACGGCAGGGAACTCACTGCATAACTTTCTTCGATAGAGTCAGCTGACATGCCGCTAGTGATGCTCGTAGACATAGGGCTATCGTCTTTCTTAGTCTTCCTCTCCATAGAAGATCCACGACTTCTATTTCCGGCTTCTTGAACCTCTTTTTTGATCGGAACTGGACTTTTTAACGCGAGCGGTATTTTAGATCGTTTATATTCGGGGCGTTCGGTGTCGGGCGAATTGACCGGACTCTCTAAGCGTCTCTTAATAGTGTCTGTTATATTTTCGTACTCAACGAGAGCGTCCTCGTTAGATTGTTCAGCCTGCAACAAACTGGCCACTTAGTGCTTCGAGTTAATGTTAGGCCTGGTTATTTACATGTTAGTCGGTCCCGTCGGGTGAGGTAATGGTATTAGCGTGATCCCAAAGCGTCAATCTGTTCGATGAGTTTGAAGGAAGCATGATCCCGATTGAAGTCGATGTGAATGATTTTTATGCCGTGATACAAAAAGCTTTTTTTACCACACACCACCAACACCAATTCCATTATTTACAAACATCTATAAACACATCACTCGCAGTCTCATCACAGGGTGATTTAACAGGTTTCACGTATTGATAATTAATAATTTAGTATGTTACACGGTTAAGGTCACACACTGGATGAAAAATCACACAATATCATAAATACGCGAATCATAGCAGTGCTGTTGTGTATACACAGTGAATGGAACAATCAAAGCGGGTGCGTCAACCGCTAACCAGTCGTCGTCAGATTAAACACTACAACCGAAATGAAAAAAAAACAAATCAAACATATTTACACGTGGAGTGAAATGAAACGAAATCCCTTAAGAAATTTTCCGCATCTGTAAAGAAAAGATGATTATGACCCCAAATTACAAATGGTAACTTACGGTTATTTTCTCCATAACTTTCGCCCATTGTTCGCGGAGCGTCTCGTCACCTATCGACTCTACCTCTGCAACCCTCGGCCGCAAGTCGGCTACGATCATGGCCAAGCGCGATGCGGGGACCCCACTGGCAAGGTCACGCTCGACGTCTGCCAGGCGGCGACGCAACTCTTCGGCGTTGCATGATGCACCACGAGGCTTGCGCAACTGCAACCAACGCTCGTTGACGTCGTCTATCTGAGCCCGCAACGATACTAGGCGCGCAGGCTCACAAAGCGCGGCGAAATTGCGGAAATTGTCATTGAGCTTATTCCGCACGGCCTCCATGCGCGACATTTCCAGCTCTAGGGTCTGGGGCCCAACGGCAGGGGCGAGACCGCGCAGCCATGAACCTAAAGCCTGCAGGTCGTTCTGCATCTCTCTCGCCGTTAGCAACGCACCCTCGAGCCGCGTCTTTGCCTCTGTCACGTGCGCACCCAACTTGTTATATAGGTCCTTGAGGCCGTCGATTTTCTTCGAGAAGTCTTGAGGTTCAGCCACGGCCTTCTCCTCGACCATTTTTCGACCCGTCTTAATTACGGTTTCAACTTCAGATTTGATCTCACTGAGAGTCCTATAAAATCTCTGAAATAAAAATGAAAAATCAGCAAACCTGTCTTCTTGAAATGTATTAAGCTCAGTATATGTATGTAAAACTCAACTCACTAGCCACTTGGAAAAAACTAGAAAGACAACTATGATCGAATAGAAAGTATCAGCGATCATGGCGGCGACAGTACACAAGCCGACTGAATCTGACCCCGCATCACTGGGCTATGATCCACATAAACGACAATCGTCATGTGGGCATCTTATAGGGTATGTAAAAACGTAAATTCTATATACTATTTGTATATAACATCGCACATTTTTAAGATTACATTTAACTTATATGTTAATTTAACTAATGTTTAGGATATATTTTTAATATCATCATTTTAAATATAATCTAATAACTTAATTTTTTATATTATTCGAATATAAATTCGACACAACGCGACGCGACTTCTATTTCTCATAAAGTTTCAAAAATTAAAAAATAAATCTTAAAAGTATCACAACATATAATGTCTATGTTAACGGCCACTCGAGAAGAAGCGACAGATGCAGAGCGTGCAGTGCTCTGTCAGCCGCAACGGATTCAACTTAACAATTGCTATTGAACTTTAAATCGATTGTGCCATGTATCGTTGGACGTGTTCGACGGCCATTAATCAACTGACGTCAGCCGGCATACTAACCACTGGCGTGTGCGTAAGCCGCTTACGGAACTAAATCCCACCTCGATACTACTTTATTCAATTAATAAGAAATGTATAATACTACAGGAGTAACCTTTTAATATAACCTATATCTTATTTCAATGTAATCACAGTTTTTCATTGAAGTTCCAAAACCAAATAAATGAAGAACATATGTTTCTACTATAATCTATTTAAGAGAAATAAGCGTGCATATCTCCATACATCTCCATCGGGACTAAAAACGTAGAAACTAAAATGGGTAACGGTAACCTAAGCCCGTATAGGAATTTTATCGCCTCCTCCAGAACTTGTCTACTAGGGCAACTGTCAAAAGTATCAGAACCCCTTAATTCTTATTACATTACCCATTAATGAAAAATGTGTGTTATGCAGAATAAACTTTAATAAATGACGCAATCCGGCTCGAAGGACTAAAAAAGGTGCGGTTCCTAAAATATGTTTTAAATTATATATTTTAAAGAGTACAACGGGTTAGTGGTTAAAATTGCAGTTGTACAATTAAATTAAACAGCAAAATAAAAAAGGCCTTAGTACGAACCAGGCAGGTCCTAAGCTGGGCTCGCACGGCATCAGGGTCTGCGCCAGCCAACGCTAGCTGTGTGACATCTCTTTGCACGTCACGCAATCGGGCTACGGCTGCCTCTAGCCGAGACTCTATCTCCCCATCGCCACTAATCATGTCTGAACCAGAACTCTTCAGCTCTTCTTCCACTTCATCCAACTTACTCTGTTTAAAATTAATTTATCATTTTTAGCCTTAAGTGCTGCCTCCGTGTTAGAAGTAAATATAAAATACGTACAAATATTGGATAGGACTTACAATTATAAACAAATATTCATAAGAAATTTTTGTGAAAGTTTCACTATTTATTTAAAACTATCGTTAACCATTTTATAAATACAATGTACACGTTTTAATCGGGTAAAAACGTTCTAAATTAAAAAAAAGGGAAAACTACGGAATTATAATTGTATAATTACTACATAAATGTACCTGAGCAAGCTGCAGCTGGTCACGAAGGCGGTCTGCTGCCTCAATATTACCAACAGCCCGGTAGGCTCGCTCATGATCCCTAACAGCCGCTAACGCAGCACGCTGGGCGGGTAGATCTGCAGCACTTCGTCCAGGGTCACGTAACCATTGCTGCAGGGCATCCAACGCTAGTTGACTGCGCGCTGCCTCCCCTGCTGCCGCTTCCAACTCTTTAGTTCGCTCTTCTGCTGCGCGCTGCAATGTGGTCCATCGTGCTGTAATAGTGTCCAACTCGTGCTGGATCCAGCCCGGCATGATGTGCGCCTCAATCAATTGTCTCCCGATAGCTTCTATGCGCTCCACGCGTTCTGTACTTCGGTTCGCCATGTAATTCTCCAATTCCTATAGAAACGGCGGGTTAGGTGTGAGTTAAATAGGTACTACGAAAAGTTTTTTTATAGAAAAGGTTGAAGTACATGAAAATATTGGAAAGGTGCTTACATAGAGCTCATCAGAGATTTCCTCTGCATCAGCGCGAGCTGGGGAAGTGCGTAACCTACGTTGTAAACCGTCGAGCCAGGCTGTCTGCTGCGCCAGCCAGGCACGGAGCTCACCAGACTCATGCCAAGCTTCCGCTAATACTCTGACAAAATCAAGTTAAAATTAAAATAATAATGACTTACATTAAATATACAAATTATGAAAAGGTCAGAACCAGGTCTAATTGTTGTTAACACTAAGGTCAAGTATTTGTTTCTTTATTTACATAAGCCGACCAACTATGTACAAATACTACCTACATTAAATATAAACAATACATAAGACAGCTAACAAGGATCTGAACCGTCAAATAAAACAGCCCACACTAAGTATAACAAAATATGAACTAACTTGTATCGTTCGTAGATTGCGTGCGTGCCGCGCGTCCATAGCGCGTTTAGGTGCGTAAGGCGACGAGCGAGTGCGCTCCCTCCACCTGCTAACAGTAGGTCATTTCCGGCCTCGTTCAGGTCACGGAATTCGTCGGTGCGATCATCACATTTATCCTTAAGCGCCTGGAAACGCGCCTTCATCTGGTACAGCTCCCCAGAGTCACGGATGGTGCACTCATCTTCAGCGGGAATCTCCTCTTCCAGCTTCTGAATCCATCGTTCCATGTCATCAATTCTTCGAAAGGCGTTCTCGGTCCTTTCTAGGCCGCGACGCAAGGCCTCGTTGTATTGGAAGGACTTTGAAGTCACTTCATTGAATCGGGTCACCAACAGCTTCACGTCGGCCGTGATTGATTTCGCAAACGCGTCGTCACAGTCTTCTAGTATCGTGTTCTTCGCGGTCTCGATGCGGTCCAATTTCGTCTTATATTTCGATTTTTCTTCGTCGAGATTCTGAAAAATTATTTATTATAGCTAGCTGATAAATTGTTGGTTCAATACCATTTTTGTGTCATGATGGGCTATGTGTGTGTATGTGTGTGTTTAAGAATCAAATTACATTGCTCTTGATGAGCAGGGCTTCGAGAGCGGCAGTGTCGCCTAGAGGTGGCGTCGGGGCTTCATCCACAAACGTCTGGACACGCTGAACCCACGCTGACACATCACTCAAATCCGCTTGTAGACCGGCCACCAGTTCTATACCTGAAAGCAACCCACATGACAATTAAGAATCTTAAAAAGCAGTTAATAAGATATTTCAGCTAAATATGGTTTACCTTTTTCTAATTTTTGAATTTTTTGAGCCAAAATTGTCTTGGAGTCGGTGAACCTTGTGACCAAATTCTCGAGGCTGCTTCTTAGGTTCAGCTCCTCCACGCTACCCCGCTCGTAGAGTTTTTTCTCTTTGACCACTTTGTCGTAGGAAGACTGGATGTCCTCGAATTCCCTTTCCAGCCGTCGCAAACCCCCTAATTTCTTCTCCATCTCCTCTTTAGTTGAAATGATGGCGTGTTCGCCTATAATTTGGCTCTCCATATCTCGTATCTTTGTTTGAACCGTTTTATGCTCGTCTTCTTCGTTGTCGAGAGTCCGCTTGTTGAGCGCCAGCTTCACCTCGACCTCTCGCCGGCCGAGGAAGGTCAACATTTCGTGGAACTCGTCGTTTATTCGTTTCGTGTCGGCTTCGATGTCGTCTTTGTGGTCCTGCGGGATGGGCTTCGTCAGGAGGATGATGGAGTGCGCGTTGAGCTCCTCAAGTCTGGGCTGCAGCTGACGCAAGAGCCTCGCGCGATTGCGCGTGTGAACGAGTAGCGTGCCGCACGGCGCTTCGGATGCGGCGCGATCGCGCCAAGCTCGCACTTCGGAAATCGACGTCCGAATGCCGCGAGCCGCTTCCCGCCACGCCTCTTCGTCCTCACGCAAATTCACCGCGTTGCGCACCTCCGTCAGAGAGCGCCGAATACTCTCCCATCGCCTGCGTAGAGACTCGATGCTCTCCGCGTGCTTCTGCGCCTCCTCTGCAGAAAAATTCAACATTAGAATAGAAGGGTGTACGTCTGTTGTAATAATTATCCTTTCAAAGCAGTCCTGGTTACTAAAAATAAATCTTTTATACGTACCTAGACGTACCTACGGCCTGGTTATGTTATTTTTGTTGGTCCATTCAATAGGCTATCTTTCCATACAATTAAATTACTAATTTTAATGAAAATATTTATATATTATACAACAGCCTTCATACTCGCCGTACGTACGTTTAAGTTTCTGTCTAGTTTTAGATTTTTACCGTTTGCTTGTCTATTAATTCGTCTTATGTTTCAACTATTATGTAATATACGTGCACGCGTGTAAAAAGTGACGTCATTGACGTCACTTTTACGCATACATGTTAGTTTAGGTTTTATAAAAAAAATGTGAAGGCAGTTGAATACGGTTACCTTTAAACGAAGCATCGGCGGCGAGACGCGCGTGTATCTCTTCAACGCTGGCGAGGTCGTTGCGGCGCTCTTCGCTTTCGTGTTGGACTCGCTGCAACTCGTTTCGTGTTTCGCTACGCCATTCGTCCGCGGATGCGGTCCACACACGTTCCAAGCACTCTCGCAGCGCCCGTTCGGCTTCCTCAGCCCACGTCTCAAAGGCGCGGTATCCGACCTGGAAGTCCCCAGCCCGCTCGAGTCGTGGCTTCTTCTGGGTGCCACCGAACTCGCTCGGGTCTTTTGGAGACTCTTCCGCACTCGCATCGAGTTCGAAACCCAGCTCCTTTATGCGGTCGATCTGCACTTGAAGAATCATGTCGAGTGCGTCGAGTCGATCGTACAGCTCTTCGGCATCTTCCAATACGTCACTGGCTAGCGCCGCGCGTGTGTCGGTCAATGAACGCCTACAGCGCTGTAATTCAGCAACGCGAGCGAGTACTTCGCCCACTTCGCTGACGGGATTGGCTTCCATGCGCTTCAGGTCTCGCTCGAGACCTTCGGCGGCCGTACGTAAGTCGGCCGCTCGTTGGTCGGCAGCGTGCTGGTCTTGTGCACGGCGAAGTCGGTCTAACGTCCACTGGCAGGCGTGGGACCAGCGTTCACCGAGCGCGCGCAGCTGGTCCTCGATTTCCGTTACATCTGTGTACAAAATATACTATGATTAAAGCAAGCGATAATATAGTAATTACAAACGAAATACGTCTGATTATAAAGTGATTTTGAATTTGTCTTATCCATGGATGGAATGGTTGATAAAACTTTCTTGTTTGGTATAAAGAAGAGGTAAGAAATGGAGAAAGCTGTACAAAACATCAGATAGTTTTTGGCAACTTACACAATAGCTTTTAAATGATTTCTGGTGCAATGGAAGAAATAAATACATGAAGAATCTTAAACCAAAGATGATTGATAATGCGCTTACGCAGGCCCGCGTCTTGTATGTCCAGTTTGACGCGGGGACTCCTCTCAACGCCCTCTGCTATTCAGAGGGGTAGCCAGACCCGACCCACTAAAAAAACCACAGCCCTTCACACGCCCTTAACTTGGGCTCAACAAAAAACGTCTACATTTAACGGGATTCTGTACCAAGGTGGTATCAGTTTTTTTAGTAAACAAATAGTATGACTGACCGTCGTGATCGTGCTCGTCGTCGACAACGACGACGCAGTCGGCGAGTGCATCGACGAGCGGTTGCTGCGTGCGCAGGTCCGCGTGAAGTGCTCGCGCTTCTGCCAGTCCCGCGCCTTCTGCCTCCATTCGGGACATGCGGTCTTCGGTGGCGGTGAGCCAGCGTCGAAAAGCGTCGAGGTGGCGCTGCTGGGCAGCCATGAGGTCGGCGTGGACCGAGCTTTGGCGGCGCATAGCCGCCACTCGCAATTGCTCCCAGCGCTCGTTTAAAAGTCTCATCTGCAGCCGTACTTCACCGGCCTCTTCGCGGCTTAGCGCACCGTCGCGAAGCAGACGCGCGCCTTCCTCCAGCACCGCACCTACGCGACACTGCTGGCCGGACAACTCGAGCAGGAACTTCTGCACACGGGTCAACATTGACTACTTAATTAAATACTTCGGTAATATATTTTATTTTATATTTATTTATTTATACTTCATTGCCATACAAAGATATACATATAAAAAAAGCAAAAAAGTAGATAATATTAGTGATAAGGCAACGGGCGGCCTTATCTCTAACAAGCGATGTCTTCCAGGCAACCCTAATATATGTAAATGAAATAATCCAATCATGATACCAATTAGACGTGCAGCCTCTTTTTCATATACCCTTTTTTGAGCTTTACTTTCATTTTTTATTTAGGCCACAAAATTAGGACAAAGAAAAATTGACGTACATACAAAAATATATTATTATATATTATATACTATTATTATATATTATATACTATTATTTTTACATTTTTGATTGTTTTTTGTTTTGGGGCCGTTCATAAAATACGTTCGCATACAAGGGGGGGTCTGGCTGAGTGTGACAAGATGTGACAAGGGGGGAGGGGGGGTATAGGGCAGCGTGACGTTCGCCGTTTATTATTTTTTGACATGAGCGCTAGCTCTGTGGCGCGACTTTTTTCTTTGTTTTTCCAATACTTAAGAGAGTAACGTTTCCACGTACCCTGCGCTCTCGATTCAGTAACAAATGAAAATACTATTTCTCATGTATTTATTGTTATTTTCAGAATTTGTCTACTATCATTTAGAATTTATCATACTCAGCAGGGGGGGGGGGGTCTTAGTTTTTGTGACGAAATATTTCTAGGGGGTCAAAAAATGTGACACAGCGTGACAATGGGGGGGGAGACACACTTTGCCTTTTTTTTTTTTGTATTTACCTAATTTCGCTTGTCGTGTCCTAATTTTGTGGTCCAATAAAAAAAAATATGAATATTGGTGCCGTCCCTACAACAAGAGGACACGACCGGAATCAAATTGCAACAAAAAAACATTTATATCAACATTATCTATATTGAATTTCACATACCTTTCATTGAATCTACTCAGCTATTCCTTGTGAAAGCAAGAACAATTAAGAAAGATAAGAACACGGCATACATATAAAGAATAACAATTGTCACCTCATGTGTATGAAAGCGTTCCTTGAGGAGGGCGAGATGCTCGCCCGGGGCGGCGGGCGGCGATGGAGCGGGTTGAGAATGCGCCGCTAACCGCTCTTCACCCGCCAACAACGCCGCTAGCGCTTCTTCTAACGCTGCTCCATACGCTCCGAGTTCCACAGAACACGTCGTGGCACTCGACACGGGACGGGACGCGCTCGCCTCGCACACCTCTGTCTCCTCAGACTCACCGTGAGGTAGCGATTGGAAGAGGCACATCACGTACATCATTATTGACTTCTTGTCCGGATTGGGCGTGTTTACGTCTGGAAATGTTTAGTACCATTGTTTTATGATTAAATATAAGGAGCTGTATATCGATTAAATAAAACATATGAACGGTAGTATTAAAAACAATTGAAGATTATAATTTACATAATACTACTTCTCAAATCAAGGGCGGGCGAGAACTGGCAAGGGAACCTTCACCTCTCTTTTTTATCTTAAGACGTAACGGTCGCTAACTGTTGAGGGAAGTTTCGGAGGAGTTTTAGCCACTGTTCATGAAGTGAAACATCTTTAGGCGCATGAGGGTAAAATATTTATGGATGAAACGTCACGATGATGTGCAGCGTTTTAGTCAAAGAAAAGGGAGAGAGCGGTGAGGCAGATTGAGAGAGAGTGAGAAAGGGATATCGAGAAATACTCGCTATTTGTTGAAGTATTTGTTTAGTGGTTACATATTAGAACTTGAGATCGCAATTCTGTCACACACGTCGTGTGCAGTAAACGCAGATTTTTTATTGCAGTGTGAATATAGATTTACAAATACATGGAGTGACCATATACTGGTACATGATCATCTATTGGGGAATTTACCTTTGTAGTAATTTATTTATAAATGAGTTTCACTTCTGACATATGTACTTTTTTTATATTGATGTATAACAAAATATACCTTCGGGGTCTAGCAATCGATCGATTCCGAGATGGTCGTGCGCTAAAGTAAAGGCGTGTTCGAGTCGTTCACGGGGCGCGCGATCTCGCAACGCTGCATAATCGAAGAGATGAGGCCGGAATCGGTGCAGCAGCGCATTAAATGCGAGCCCATCTGCCCAACTGCTCGTAAAGTCGGTAACGTCGACTCCATCATAGCCTGCTGTGTGTGCTCGGCACCAGGCCAGTAGAGTCCGTTCGAGGGTCGAATGTGGCGCGTCCGAGGTTAACGGCCGGCCTTGCCAGTGCAGTATAATGCTCCACACGAGCCCTAGAACTAATTTGGGGTTGCCATCGACGATATCCCCGCTGCTAATGTTGACGAGTCGAACACCAGCCGTCGCCAATGCCCGCAGTGCACAGTTTACATTGTTCAGTCTGTGCACGCGCATATGCCCTCGTTCTCGCTTCTGCAATGAATATATGAGGATACTGTAAAATGCAAGGCAAGGCATATAGACAGATCGACAAAATACCAAACACAAATATAAATTAATAATAAATAATGATATGTACTATAATTTTTGAGAACTTTACAAAAATTTAAGCTTTACTTTTTGCTTTTTTTTGGAGAGCTTTGCTTACAAGAGGGGGGGGGATAAATTGCAGTAAATCTGCTTACGTTATACTTGGAGGGCCCTAAATACAATTAAAATATATAATTTATACATGGAAAAGGACTTACAAATTGTTGTCCTGTCAGTATCTCGAGCAAGGAGAGGAGTGCTTCGCCGTCTCGGAGGTCCTCGCACAAGTCGTGAATCGGCGGCTTGCCGTGCTGAAAACCATGCATAAACGAATCAAATGGTAAGCTTATTTTTATATCATTTATATGACAGAATAACATTGGTTTAGATAGTATATGCATTGTGAAGTAAAAAATAAAATTTTAAAAATAATATCGTGATGACTGCAATGCTACCCCAGAATCTCACTTCCAAGAACCAATTTCAAATAATTCAAATAATTATTATATTCATTTAAAAATTATGACAGATTTCTGAATTAAATGTAAAACAGTTTAATCTTAGATACTTTATGCAAAAAATATATAATTATTTTATTTTTTATTTATTATTATCACCGACAAGCCACGTGTCACGGGTATAAGATGAAATCACCAGCAATAATTCGAATTTAGAACGTTATTTAAACATCCTCTCATGCAATTATACACTCAGGCAATCCTAGGCAATAATGAACACTTGTGAGTGGTGGGATATTTCATTCATCAACCGGAGGTCATCGGCCTGTCACACACCAATGTTCATACATCAACATCGACCTTAGCGCGGCTTTGCGGCTTCGTACAAGTGATCTGTCAACTACTAATCAATCAGCGGGAATGAGTATCGTATAACCCTTTATTATTCTTTATTTATAATTCAGGCCTCAACCCTCCACGAATCCCCAAGCGAAACAATTTCACTTAGCTAATTAACTTGTAGGAAACGTTCACATTATTTTCACACTTTATCTTGACGTGATTTGCTTTCTATTATTGAAAATAAAGACTGAGTTAAATACGAAGACACAGTGTAATACGAAGCCTAACAAAAGTAACCTAAGCCAAACAGAGGTATAACACACTCCAAAAATGAAAATGGGCCAGTCATACTGTCTGCCTTTGTGATGGCAGATGGGTCAAGAAGGTCTTTATTATATATGGCCTAGAAGGCAAAAAGAGCAGCAGAAACCTAAGAAAATGAAGGGAAAGCTTGGAAAATAGTAGCGAAGGACTAGAGGCATTTGGAGAAGGCTTTCCATATTTCAATAAAATAAAGATATATTATTTAATATGTTAATAATAAATCTATACAGCTCAAAAAAGCTGCTTTTAGTTGGTTTCGTATTATTAAAAAATCATGCAAAGACGTATTAATTATGTGCATTCGCAATTACCTTCGCAAGTTGTGAGTTGATCCATTTCGCGAATGTTTTCTTTTGCACATCTTCTCTTTCATCTGAAACAAATACAATGAATACATAATTTGCTGTGGGTGGAATGAGACCAAATTTTGAAGTACTTTATATTATGTAATCAGAAATACTGATTGACTGTCTACTTGACTGCGGCTGCGAACTGCCGCACTGACTGAAAATCTACATTATAGGTAACCCCACATCACATACACGCATCGTTGACAACTGCAGCGGACACGACCGCCTCACACGCCTTCAAGAGGGTCAGCATATCAATATCGCACACATTTAATTTTTTATTTATTTAAATATCGCACCCGCATTCTACACTATGCGCACTGTATGGAGGCTATGTGACAACAGTTTCTGTTAACACCGCTATGATAATATAATGTGCATTAGGCACAAACTAGGCTACACAATTATATTGTGTTTTGTTCTTGGCGCTAGTAATATTACTGAGTATCTGATTTGTACTAAGTTTTTAGTTCGGAAGACGATAGTTCGCGCTCCAACGAGTTTGACGAAACCGCGCCTGCAGCCTTGATACAGGCCTTGCATGATCCCAAAATCAGCCATACGCGGTGAAATATACGTTTGTAACATACTACGTACGTAAGTTATAAAATATGGTTTGCCTTTACCTACTACGCAGCTCTGGAAGGTTCTTTTTCCGAGGAAATTAAATTTGAGAGGAAAATTCACTGTCTTGCAGAAATGCCACTACTGTTTACACCGCGTACCTAGTTTTTTACCACAATAGTAAGACAAACATGATATACAAACAAATAGCGCACATTTAAAAAATAAAACGGAGCTATATATATAATATGTGCATTTAACCAGTGAAGTTAAGTCATATTAGAAAAAATACTACCTAGCTTGTAAAGCTTGCCTGCTTGCTAAAATTATGAAAAGAACTAAAACAACGGTCATATTACTGTTTTTTGTTCTTTATCAATATTATATAGTTATTAAAATTAAACAATTCAAATGAAAATTTAATTCGATTTTATAATCGATGTCAACAATAATGGTTCCATCACTAGGCCATCGACTCCGAGCACAGTTGTAATGTGTGTCGGATACTGCAACGCTATAAAAACCTCATAACTTATGCGTGCCGCGAGCGCATACCCGCTCATATGTGCTGACACACGTTGACAAGGGACTTCCGAGATAATTACCTAACGTGCACCATTTGCATTATCTAGGACTAGTTGCGTTACCGGGATCCTACGGATAATGTATCAACAAGCTGTCATTCACAACGTATTAATTATGACTACAGCGAAAATGTATTAAAACAACATCGAAGAGACTATTCATATTTGGATGACGTTATTTTTACGTAACTAACACAAAAAATATCAAAATCAGAATTCGATTATTCAGTTTAGATGCGTCTTAAGGCATGCTTATGAATGTCACAAACGTTTACAAAATTCGCTAAAGAGCTCAGCCACTTTTACCCTCCCTCTACATTATAATTATTCAAAGGAAAATGTCATAAACCACTACGTCATTAAAGTTATATACTTATGTAAAAAATAAAATAAAAATCTGTTCTGTGATTTACCACATTCACCATTAAACCTATATTCACAACACTGATTAATACATACTTATTATTGAATGTATATATGTATAAAATAAAACATATAACATTTTATTTATCTCACGTGAAAATTATAATAGACTTTACGTACATATAATTACAATTTTTTTACATTAACAAAATCTTTTTTTTATAAGGAAGTCTAATAGCATTCACCTTTGAATTTCGTCAAAATAACCGGTAGATTGTTCTAAACGATGTCGCCGTAAACGTGACTGAATTAAGGTGTCTTTTATCAAACAGTTCTATAATATTGAACGCGTCTATTATTTCCAAAGAGAGGCCAATTAGAACAAATCATTCCAAAGCTATTTACAAAATAAAATCCCACTAACTACAGTATTAATTGAGGTCTCACATGAATAATTGTTCGATCTTTTATTCATTGCCTATTACAATAAACAATTGTAACACACACGCGGCAATTAAAATGTCGACGTTTTAATAACTTACTGGGTGTCTAACCTACATACAAAATATTTAGACGACTCTAATTTCTTGCATTGAATACGTAAGCTTCCCAGAAATATATTAAAGCTTTATTGCCTATTGCTGACAATGTTAGATGCGCTAAGGAATGCATAAGATGACTAATGCGTAGAATTTTTCTACAGTTTTTAAGAGCTGTTCGTAAAATTACTTGCATATTTCGAATCCATATAAAATATTTGTAAACTTACAAATACACTGAACGTATTCAGTAACTACTTTCTCGCGTGGTCCAAGTTTTTTTCCCTGATCGTCGTTACGCTGTATGAAAGTTGCGGTTCCCTTATTGAAGTTAATTGCTCTGTGACCCACTATCAGCGATTTTAGTTTCTTCTTTCATTATGATTTCATCATCCGAAATGTATATTTACATCTAGGAATATATAAATCATTACTTTATAGCGAATTTAAATTTGAAAGCCAAAAGAGTTTGCCACACTTTTCGATTTTCCCTACACTCTTGGATTTTTATAAATAAATACTAACATATGGTACATTTTCTAAATATTCTAAAAATGTTATCAACACAACATGCATACAGCACCTGTGTTTATAGCCCTTTGGAAGCATAGGATCAACGGTCTCGGTCAGTGAGCTTCCTTTAAGGATTATAATACGTTCCGTACGCCACAATATAACGGCTCAAGACATGTACGTTCGTTGCATAATTATCTTTACACTTAACCAAAACTATAAAATCATCTATTGAAGTAAAATAATCAAATTAAGTAACATATATAAGATAAATATTAAACACGATTTTTTAATAAAATTGGAAAGTTTTGCATTCTTGTGTATTTTAGTGAGTCATGCCAAAACTGCTAAATTTATTTCGTTAGCAAACTCCGAACACAATCGCTATACTGTAAAAACGAGCACTCAATACCGAGACACCAATGAATTAACTAACGTCATAAGTGTGTATATAGCAAACGCATCTATGGGGCTATCTTTCATGGATTATAATCTACGACTTAGAAATAACTTGTGCCCTTTAGAATGTTAATTTCTACTTCATGAGCGTAAACAAATATTATTTTGTTTAAATTTTGTTCCGCGTTAGTTAGCGCGCGGAGAAAACCGCATCATGCATGAATGAATTGAAACTGCTTCATGCTGGCCACCTTTTATTTCTTATTATTTATCTGTCTGATGAGATTTTTAATTCTGTTACTATAACGAATAAATTTCATACGAAAGTACAGTTTAGTTCAAATAAAACTCAAGGTGTCACGATCTAATTAATTTCGTTACGTATTTAAATAAAACCGCGAAGCAACAAGATATCTGAATGTCAACCCTGAATTGAGTCTACATACTATTTAATTCAATACATTATTACAACAATATTTTTTTTGTTTTACTATTTTTATTCTATCATCTACTTTTGCTTATGCTCAATAGTAAAACATAAAGAAAGTAAACTTATTTTAGAAAAGCCTTTAATTTTTTGTTCACGACAAATATCGCCCACTTGTCCTACTATTTCCTATTAGTAGTGTGCATATCTGTGTCATGCCATATTGTGAGATTCATCAACCCACATTGACTTCTTGCTGACCTTTTAGCTGTTTTAAATAAGACAATATGGTGCAAACTGAAGTTATTTGAAATGTTAACACACTTTAAACCACATTTTAGTGTTGATTCTTTACTTCCTTTGCACTGAAGTTTTAAATGCAGCAACAAAGTCATACATATGGTATTATTCAATTTTCATAATACAGAAGCCAGAACATTGGAATGTATAATGAACCCCTCTACATTCTATGGCAATACAGTTTTTCTTATGCTAATATTGCACAATTTCATACTTGCTGCAATATAAAAAAACATTATACAGAATTCTGCACAGTTTCAGACTATGTAGTTAGATAGACTAAGTGTAAATATTATTTTTAGCAAATATATAATAGTGAAAACCATTTACAATGCCATCGTTTAGAACAACATACTAGTTATATTGTCTAAAATCAAAAGTCCTGACTGAAATCTACTGTATTAGGTACTTCATAACAATGCCATAAGCTATTACGACTATCAGTCTTTGAACTAATGAAAACTTTAATTTATATGCTTATTAACAAAAATACTATAAATTGAATTTAAGTATTTTTTTTAAATAAGATGTTAAAAACATAATGTTGTTCCAACATCAAAAATAAACAAATCAATTGTCATCATTCATCTAAATTAGTTACATTAATTTATACTCATATACTAAAGATTTGTGACATCATACAATGTGTAATCATTACAAAATCACATTTGACGATATTAAAAGATATATTTATAATAGTTCTAAACCTATTCCAAAAGCTAAAGCAACAAATATTAAATCTTTACATAGACAAGATAATAGAAAACTTTTATAAAAATTAAAAACAAATTACCATAATTTTCTAATAATTATTAAGTTTAAAATATTGACTGTATTTGTCATATATTATAAGTTTTTTCTACAAAAACTGTTACACTAATTAAACTTGTTTTATTATAACTCTGAAATAAATTAACACTTTTCAAGTCTAGTCATTCCAAGCTACGAGACCTAAATTTATATTATATATAATTTGGGACATTCCGAAATATAAGCGTTACAGACGGATAATCCTGGGTGTGAGAGGAAAGTCGCTAACACTATATCATAGTGTACATAACGAAAGATAAGATAAGTGTGTCAGATTTTAACTAGAAATGACATAAAATTATGAAGACGCTGCCGTACGTTACCCAATTACATCACAAGTTTTACTTAATCTTACGATAACTTCAAGGTCTTCTTAAAGTAATACAAGCAAGGAGCGAGGTCGCCAGGGCAACGTAGAGCGCCGCCTTGTACTTTCTTAAAGAGTAATAAGATATACCATACACTTACCTACGCCACTAGACGTCTCCATTTTTTATACGCTTCTAATGAAGTTTATTTTATAATTCGAAGTTTCACCGACATGACCACAAACACTTCGCCACTCCCAACTTTTAAACTTTGGAAAACTTTGCGACGTACACTAAATTCTTCACAAAATATTTCTTACATACACTTAGGTTCCTTAATAAGTTTCACTGGTATGTTTAAGGATAATATAATCCTTTCTTACTTTAAGAAATGTAAAAATTTAGAACTACACCACAAATACCTCCAAGCTTCGAAACAATTTCCCAGTTAACCACAGTCCACAGAAAATAGAAAACAACAAAACTTCATGTAAACTTCCTTCTGTCAAGTACAGACTACAGAGCATGATAATTTTTGAGCAGACAAACTAGAATCAATGTTGCTACACGATTCCTTATTCACCGAAAATGTGTTAAATTCATAAACTGATATTTATTTAACTTATTATTGTCTTATATATTATAGGCAATAAGAATTATTTGCAAGAATTTTATTAATTAAATATTTTTAGGGAACAATTCGTACTGAAGAATCCGAAAAAGCGCTATATAACCGATTTAGGTGGTTATTTTTTTATAGAACAGGGGGCAAATGGGCAGGAGGCTCACCTGATGTTAAGAGATACCGCCGCCCATGGACACTCTCAATGCAAGAGGGCTCGCGAGTGCGTTGCTGGCCTTTTGAGAATTGGTACGCCCTTTTCTTGAAGGACCCTAAATGGTATTGGTTCGGAAATACTTCAGTGGGCAGCTGTACCACTTTGTAGTACACAAAGTGGTGGTGATGAAACTCAGCTGCCGGTATTAAACCGAACAACTTTTCTGAATACTCTCCATGATAATGGAGGTAAAAGATGCAGAGTGACCCCACATCTCTACGCAACGCCAAAGGACCAAGCCGCTCGGAGAGGGATTGGTCATCGACGATTCGAACCGCTCTTCGTTGAATACAGTCAAGTGGAAAGAGCTGGTACTGGGCGGGGCCCAGAAGTGAGAACAGTACTCCATATGGGGCCGAATTCGCGCTTTATATAGTAGCAAGCGATGGCCCGAAGTGACGTACCGTCTCCCCTTGCACGCCGAGCGGCCTTTTTAGCCTTTTCCTCCAAGTGACCGCGAAACTGAACGTCGTTCGATATCTCAACGCCAAGTATTCCAATGCTGGCTGTAGCAGAAGAGAAGAGTGTTTTCGAAAAGAGGAGTTGCGACAAAGGGTGTTTTTTTAGCGGAAAACGCGTAAACTTTTGTCTTCTTGGGGTTAAATTGGAATAACATTAACACTAAGGCTAAAGTTAGGTTAGTGTCAGGTGCCTGTCCACGTATCATCAATATATATTTTTTTATTATTTTTCGTTACATTAAATTTTTTGTACCATATTTTGGTACCCACAAGAGAGATTTTTTAAGGAATTTTAACATATTGGATAGATAGAAAATGAACAGAGGAGAATGCGAACCAGTATTGCAGATGCAGTCGTAATTTTTAACAATTAAATTGTGTTAAAGTGTTTTGATTATACAATCAACTAAAATCTAAATTATAAATAAGATTTTCTTGGTTAAATTTTCTATTAAATTGCTAATAGCACTGACACTTAATTTAAACTTGACTAAAATTAGGTAACGTTACTAGCAACCCCATGTTTGCATCTCCATAGTCTGTGCCAATGGACTTTATATCCGACTAATAAATAAATTAAAAAAAAAAAAACTCCATAGTCTACGTCGATGTTTCTATTAACTCTGGCATAAAACTATTTAATAACTTCGCGCCATATTTACTCTAATTCGAATTAGAAACAATCGAATTATTTATATAATATAATTATTCATAATGTTTATTTACTGTAACTAAATTACTTACTTTTACTATAGTTAAGATGTACTTCGTATGGTCCATTTCTGTGCGGTGGAACTTCATCAAATTCAATGATCCAAGTTAATTTTCGGCGTTGCATCGGTGAAGGTAGTGCCATCTTGTGCTCAGCATATGTACTGTTTCATTTTGTAGAACAAACTTCTTATAGGTTCCTACTTTTGGACGTAATTTTTTAGTTTATATCATAGAGTACATTACATATAGGATATCGTTTAGTCATGGCAACTACAAATGGAAGTCGAATTAATTCTTAGTATACAATTTGACTATCTAAATAATGTTTAAGGGCGAATAGAATACAATTTATTATAAACTATATAATGGAACGATAATCACATTTTTAATGACTTTTGGATTTCACTTTGAACTTCAATCTTTTTCTTGAGGCGGGCGGACGATCACTTACAAACGTTTTGCAATAAAAATACAATCCTTATATTAGTCTTCGTATCAAGCATTAAGAATCGAAAATATTACGATGAAACCAAACGAGATCGTATTTTAAATTAAGGCTACCTAGAATAAAATTCACTTCACTTTCACTGATCGCACACCTCTTTGATACCGGACCGCATGCTTTTTCTATGTTTTTTATTCGCTGAATATGCGGTTATTTTTAAGCCTCGGGTCCGCTTTAGCCTTGAATGAGAATCGCCCAGTGCCCCATAGTAAATATTACTTAGAACTTTTAAGTGTGGATGATAAAAAAGATTTTAAATACATATACATTTTCATTAACCACGACTGCTGAAAAGTTTTCAAAACAAATTCTAAGTTATGTATGTATACGTTTATATTATATTTAACTACGTAAAGTATGCTTTAAAAAGGGCGATAAACCGATTAATATGACAAACTAAAACATACATAGTATATTTTCAAAATATACAATAGATTCTATTATTGGCTTTATGTAAATATATACTTATCAGGTTTAATAATAAATCTACATTGCAAATTTAAATGAGACTACATACAATGTATTATTAGATGTATCGTGAGTGGGATTATAAAGATAGAGGCGACCCCAGTCCAGCAGGTTCAGCTCAATATACTACTCGCTACCGCCATGTTAGTCTTTTTATCATACCACAGACTCGCGACGACTGCGCGCCCTAGTCCCTACTGCTTATTTAAACTTAACTAAAATCTCATTGTAACTGATGCCAATACAACTATACACGGGCATTATCATATGTATATTTAAATTAATTTATTAGAAGCGCTTTACTGGAGAGAGTTATGTATTTGAGTCATAGAGCCACTAAAGATCAAGTTTTGTTAAAGCTATGACCTTTGCATGCCTTGGAATGATAGGCACTTCAATTTATATGAAGTGATTTCAGAATAAATTACCAATGCGGGTCGTTTAACATATTATTTATGAGTAATAGCCAGTGCGAAGAATCTAGGTTCAAATGTACAATATATGCAGTGCTATGGCATCGTATGGGCTGTTTTAAGGCCAAATATGAACTGAAATTCCTCTTGAGGTTATTAAGAGATAGAAATTACTTAGGTGCAAATAGAGTCTTATGACATAAGTCTTTGAGCTAACAGTGTAATGTCAACGCCACGTGAGAATGTTAATCCGTCGAATCTTACAATTGAAAACTTAAATTTGCGACCGGGAATCGAACCCTACTCTCCACGCCACGGTCTCTTTAAACTATTTATAAAACTATCCTATGTTTATGTTTCTTTTATAAAATTTCAAAGATACGTGTTGCAATCATTTTTATTCGGTACAATAAACAGAGTGAAATAAAAAAGTTTTTATCAGATTATCTTTTGTTTTTTTAATTTAAAGATAATTCGATCATGACAATTTAAGACTGTGATAGTGAAGTTATTTATCATCTAGGTACTCACTTCATATGAAGTCAACCGCTATGTACGTAACTCACTTTTAAATTATTACCACTTTAACACTCAGGCATCATACCTAATTCGCATAATTTCACGTGTTGTAATAGAATGCTTCCCTTCAAAAAAAATAAAGTAAATGACTCAATATTTAAACGCAATTTAAATCTCTCTAAATAGGTAACGATTTACTGTGTTATGAAGCTATTTGTTACATAAAATGTAGATATTAAAATTCTAAATTGTTAAATCGTTTTGGTTTATTGTTCGACTATTAATACACGAAGAATGTAAGCCGATTAGTAAAATATTGACTGATTATATTCTGTTAACCACATACAGTAAACGAGTCAGTCACTAACAGGCCAAATGCTACAAAATAACTTCATCAGAATATTGTGAAGGTCATCGCCTGACTTTCGTGTATTCGCGTCGCGAAAAACCTCGCTTCCTTGTATGTAAACAACAAACAAATGCTGAGTTCATCCACATAGGAATTAATTAATTTTTAGGTTATTTGATTCAAGGGCTAAGTTTGAAATGCAAAATATAACATATAACTGGTACGAATAAAAAATACACATTACAGCACATAATAAAAATTAATACATGCTTATAAAAGTTTTATAAGTATTTTAATGTAACATTTTATCTGTAATTAAATATATAGGGCTAATTTTACATGCTAATTACGAGGTATTCATTAAATTTATACGTACTATTACAATTATTTAATCGTTAACGTTATTATTATTATCTAATCGTGTCCGCCTGGACTCAAAATGTAAAGCATATACAACTAATAAATAAGTAGTTATCACTGACACAGTGCACTTTATCATAGACCATCATGATACACGACACTTACATCGATTAATTCAACTATTTCGACGCAAAGTAAACAAAACGTGCTCACCACACGCCGCCTGTGGGCATACTATCACATAGTATTAAGTATTTTGTATATACTTATACTATACTATAATACTTCAAAAAGGGCGGGAAATACCGGTTCAAACAACGAAAAATCGCATATTTAAAACGTTATAAGGGACAATAATGCGAATTTATTATTCCATTATCCACATAACTTGACGAGTGCTTCCAGGACAGCGTGGGACCGTTAAATTTTTAATAATTGTTATTACTGTATATTCAAAATCAGAATAAACGAGACTGATAATAATAATTAAGGAGTTGCAGAAAATGTCATGTTATTTGGCAAACGTTTTAGGTGTGTTATCTCACTGAAGTGATACGTACTACACTTTTGCTTATACTAATCTATTACATATATACTTGATTCCGACAATATTTCGATTACTATAATTGTCAAACAAAACAACTGCTATGCGGGTTGCTGTAAAGGTGAATGGCAGGTGTTTTGACACAGCAGTGAGCACTCAGTAATATATACGCCCTAAGTTATTTCATATATAAAATGTATGGTTCGTTGGTTCCTATTTTATAAATATTCAATGTACTTTGCGTTAGTGATTAAAGAAACCCACAGGGCGGTCATCGACCCAGCGGTCTATTGGCCCTATGATTGATCAATGATCGCAATCAATATTTGTCATAATTACGAATGAAGCAGTAGCGACGGAATGCTGATGGGAATTGCCTTTATGGAACACGACGCAAACGAGCAGGTTTAAATAGATGCTAACCGATGTCAATGGACACCTTTGAAGCTAAGGGCTTGCGTGCTTTGTCAGCCTCAAACGATTTGGTCGTATAGGTTCGAAAGTATCTGTACTGGCAGCTGGTTCCACAAAGAGAGTCATTAAATTTTTTTAATTGTATACTACTTACATGCAATAATGTATTAAAAATAAAAGTTCAAATTACTCCTATCCATCCTATGCCTATACAATACGATGAGTATACATTCCACATCTAAAATAATTTAAAAACACATTCGAAATGACATCTACAGTAGAAACCGAATATTATTAAGTTGACGCCAAAAAAAAAAAATTGCCATTCGAAAATCATGAAAGTTTAGATCAAGTTCAAAAATAAAATCAAAGATGGCGCGATTAACAATTATAACATTTGACTTATTTTCATTAAGTTATTACATATTCATTATTTCTTAATACATATTTATTTTTAAAATATATACATTTTCACAGTGTATAAGCCATATTTATTATTATAAAACTAATTTTGATGTATATAATATATGATCCATCTAAAAACCGTGATAAAAATGTTTTTTTTTACATCCCATATTGCTCTAAGACTCAAATTTATATTGAATAAGTGACCTGAAGACAATGAATGTCGGAATGAGGAGGATAACAAGGCGGCGCCATCGCCCCCAGCACCAGCCTTGCTCCCTGGGGCAGGGCGGTATTCGCGATTGCGAAAAGTAATACCTAATCTATTATTTAAACCTCTGCACACAAACCCTTAAAAAATATTGTTCTTATCTTTATTTATCTAACTGATTCATTGCCCAAAGAGGTAAGAAGAAACCTGATCCAGGAACAGTTTTATTAGTTCCAACCTCACCATCCGTAATCAAGGTTTTTATAATAACCTTGGATTTACATATTAAATTGTTATCCTGAGATTGTGTACAATAAACAAACACAAAGTTCGTCTCTGTAGGGCGTTTGGTGGTGCCACTCTGTACTGGCACCGCCCGGATCCGCCCGCCTTTCGTCAGTGTTACGCTTCCGCCCAGCCTCTGCTCTTCAAACAACTTACAATTCTTTAAAATATTATCGTTGTTTCGTAAAAGTAGATCGACGTGCGTGTATTTCGAAATACAAGTATAAAATGAAATTTTTGTTATGAGAATGGTGGATTTACACACATAATTCAACAATGAATGGAAGATCAGATGCGTCAACATCGACAGATGACGTGCTAAAGGTAATCAGGCGGATTTATAATTTGGTAATTTGTAATTGTTGTTCTTACCTAACAGTTGTACTGAGTACTGAACTTTACAATTAAGTTGTTTGAATAGCGCTTTGTTTATATACTTCAAAGTATCTAAGGATATTTAAATAACAATAAACATATTGTCATACAAAGAATTGACTCTGCTGATTTTTAAATCTACAAATCGTATAGTATAATAATATAATATATAGGAGTAGTGTAGACTATGTGTAGGAGGCTGATCACATTATATATTTAAAAAAAAATCAATTCTACTATAGATGTATGGAATGGAATACATACATAATAAATAAACATTTTTAAAAGAAAAAATGTTAAGTGATACCGCCGCCCATCGCAAGGTCGTGCAAACCTTTAAGCAATTGGTAAGATCTTTTCTTGAAGGACCCCAAGTCAAATTGGTGGTTTGCTGCGAGGAAACGTGCAGTAGATATTTGATGCAACCTATCGTGAATAAATTGGATAGGTCCGGAACACATTGCCATAATTGAAATACATACTTTAATGGTCTAAAATATTGTGCTACCACCTCGTTTTCCTGTCTTAGTGTAATAAAAACGTATGTGTTTCAGGGTCAACCACTGTGTCTGTTTTACTTCACGCACCCATTCGGCGTGGTGTCTCCAGAGCCACCGCTGGTAACAGCGCCGCCGCCGCACTTGGCGCGCTGCTTCGCCAGCACGCCTTTTAGCACCTCAACGCCCGACTACTGCTCCGATTCTACGCCACTTGACGAGCTGCTGCGCCGGGACTCCTTCTCCTCGCTGCTCTCCAGCTCGTTATGGCTGAGCTCGGGGAGCGGCGAGCGGCGAGTGCTACCATGCCATAGACTTCCTCCATTGCGATTGCCCTCCCCTCCGCCTGTTCCAACGCCGCCCAAAGCCCTCGCTCCCGCACCGCCCGACAGAGTTTTCTTGCCCCCTATACAACTTTCTCTTGGAGCTCCCGAGGCAAATCGAGAATGGTTTAGGGATGTGACTAAACGGCCAAAGCTCAGCGGCGTTCGCAGGATGCTAACGGGATTGGTTCGCAGAAATATTGAAGGTTAGTTAACTTAGTTATTATTTACTCAAACAGAGTAATAAAGTACTTAACATTCTTGACTAGGCTAACATTTCCATTTAACACTGTGTGCAGTGTTGGCCTAGTGATTTCAGCGTGAGACTCTTTCCCTGATGTCGTAGGTTCAATTTGTGCGTGATTTGTTTACACTTCAAAAAGCGATAAGGCCAGATCTGGGGCCACTTTGCATCTTCTCTCACCGCGTAGATAGTTCAAAGGATTGGTTGACATTTATTTCTGCGAATAATAAAGAACAGTCATCATGTTCGATATCATACAAATAAAAGCTCATAAAACAGCTACATAAATCTGAGGCTCTGATCTAGAAAGGTTATGGTGCCAGTGATTTTTTTTTATTTAACACATTTCTTGGACGTTAAATTTTATAAATAAAAGACCAGAGAAAATAGTATAAAGTATAATTGAATCCATCTTACATTTACGGTAGAGTCATCCTATAATTAGCTACGATAAGAATGAGAAAACAGACTGTTACAAGAAGTATAAGAGTGGCGGCAAGCGCAGCGAACGCAGAGGCTTCGAATGAGGCAAGTGCTGCTTGAACACTCACAACCGCTGCCAGAACAAATGACACCGCGCTCCATACAACCATGAACCAAATGTACACCTCGCACAATGCATCGCTTTCGTGAACAGCGGCAGCTAGTAAAAGTGCGTGTACAGCTGCCAACAGAACACCGGACGCTCCGCAGAAATAGCGCACGGGCCTTAGCAGCGATGTTCCCACTACACCGCTTGTTGCTAGCCGGCGCGCACCTTCCGTGCTACCAACCCACAAAAATCCTCCGGCGCCTATCAGTCCGGCAACGCCACTCACTACTACTCCCGCTCGTAATGGAACACAACAGCAGCAAGAATGCATCACGGGGCACTCGTCCAGAATGTACCCCATATTTAAGCGTTAAGGTTTTAAAAGCTTACGTAAGTATTCAGGACTTTCATGTTATTGTTTTAACTCAGTTATACTAAGTTTTGTATAAACCGAAAATATATGACATATCAGCACGACAAATGTTGTCACTTCACACTTTGAGATTAAATAAAACTAAGAGTATACTAATTACTTGACAGTTCAGTCTGTGTTCATCACTCTGTAATCCGTAGCAGCACAATTCAAATCTGTGTGGTTACAGAACCAAGATTAGGTACTCAAATCTTCGTCGTCGTCGGTGTCTGAGTAACTGGGTTCGCCCTGCCCTTCAGGAAGCAGCTCCAATTTGACCCCTCCACCGCCCTCTGTTATCCCTTCCTCAATGAACACATCTGCGCTTCTGAACTCTATGCCCGCGCTTGAACTCCGTACCTGAAATTAGTATATGTTGGTATGTTCACAAATATGAGATTGACATATTCATTTGAATTTAGACATCTTAAACTAGATTTTAAGCCCAGACAGAAGAAGAATATGCATAAATTGGGCGCTAACCTGTTGAATGACTTTAAGTATTTCCACCTTCGCTGTAAGCTTCTCATTGTCTGACATCTTTCTAAAAGAGGGAATCAGCGACATTAGAAAATGTCTGTCTTCATCTATCTTCTCTGTCGTCGGTAGATTGCATGGCTGTAACTAAAATATTTTTTCAACGTATAAAATTACATAACAGATACTGTTTTAATATTAAAGACTGTAGTATCTTCTAGTCTTACTTTCTTGCCTCTGTTTTGAACTAACAAAACACAATCATACAAGATTTAAATAATCCAGATTTATTATATCTATAATATGTAATAAGTTAGTCTCGCTAAAACTCGAGAACGGCTCGACCGATTTGGCTAATTTCGGTGTTCAATTATTTGTGGAAGTCCGGAGAATGTTTAAACGGGAAACATAAAAAATAAATAAAGAAAAATACTAAAACCGACAGTTGAATTTACCAATAAAACTGTTTCTAGCTGCGAAATATTAAATGTCTTTTATCTCGAGAGCTAAATTTGTGATTTATTGCTGTAGTATGAGGTCCGTTCTCTTTGGTCTGTTTTAAAAATACATGACTTGTCCAGGTCGTCTTGTCTCATATTAATAAAAAACAAACCTTGCGTTTGCGTTTCTTAAGGCGTGTAGGCTCTGCGGGCCGCGGCGTGTATTGCGTTTCGGACGTGAGGACATCTGTGATGTCTCCTGTATCAGACGGCGAAGCGACGTGCGGCAGAAGAAATGACATGTGTTTGAAGTAGACGTACGGCCGCCGCGGAGAATCCGTTCCGCCGCCAATGCGCTGCGCCCGCCGTTCAGCTTCCACATGTCTTCGGAACGTATCGCGAAGGTTCCGCCACTTCTTGCTTAAATCCGAAACTGCGAAGACGAAATAATTATTTTAAGAGGATTTCTAAATATGAAACATGAATGATGAAATCACATTATTGTGACGTAGGCATCTCCTGGACAGACGTGCTCTCTAATAAGCCACATCTAACTTTAAGATCCCGTGGGATTGTGGCCAAACGTCTGTCCAGTTCTGTATAAAAAAGTAGTGCTAATTTCTTATACGTATAACACCTTTAACTTCCTTTTGAATTTCACTTAATTCTTCCCAGTCAGGGATTAAGGTTTTTGCGACTTCCTTCCATACTTTGGTCTTAAAATGAAAGTTTGTCCTCTCCAGGTTATCTTTTTCGTACAAAACTGGCCATTTTTGCACTTCTTTTATTATATTTAATGGATGTATTTCTTCTAAAATCTTCTTGTTCTTTGGCATCGTCATAATTTCGATGAATTAATCACGCATGAGACAATTTACATCTTTCAAAATTACGTAATTAAAGTCCTCGGTGAATAGTGGTTATTATGCACTACAAAGGATTCCTTTTAAACGACAAATTATTGTTCTTGTTGCCCAACTTATTTCTCTTGCTGTAACTGTTATAATTACACACTTCAAATTATATTATTACGAAGTAATAATCGCGATTTATAAAGTTCTACCAGTTCAAAATTTAATACAGCAATACGTGCGTTCGTCTCGTGTCTACTGCACGAGGTCATGCGAAGCGAAACGACGCGGTGCGGGACGCGGTGGGGCGCGGCGAGATCGTGTCGTGGTCCCCCGCCCCTGCCAACCCGCTCCCCGCACAGGAGCCAGTTAAATAGGACGAGTTTATTTAATTATTATCTTCAATATTTTATTAAACTTTAAGGTACGATTATTCTTATAAATTATTTCGAGACTTCCAGTCGCAATTAATTAGAATAAAAAAAAACGTAACAATTAACATACCAGATGATATTCACCCGGCTCATATTATATGGGATCCATGCCACACCAAGCTTACTTCATTTCTTTGATTGAGTCTTAAAACTTTTGCATAACTAGTACCTAGTCATTATTATGACCTTAAAATATAAATAAAATAAATTTTAAATTGTCCATAGAACACCATAAATAAGATTATTATTCTTGCAAAAAAAATATTGACAACTCTACGCACGTAAATTTCAAAGTCTTTCAAAAGCGACTGAAACTCAGTTTTAAGCAATCAGTAAATATAAAAGGATTGCAATGTTTAGTTGAACTTTTAAACGTTATTTTTCAGTGATAGGTAAGACAATTACAGTTGGCTAGCTTAATTAGAAGTGTGTCTTAAAGTCTAGTGTATTTAATACTTTCTGAGCTCTAGTAGACACTAGCCTGTGGTCTGTATTTAAGCCTATAAAGCGTATAGTAGTGTAAACGTGCTCGTGGCGAGCGTACGTGTTTCGCGCGTCCGTTAGAGCTCGCGAGAAGCGGCTGAACGCGACCGAGCGGACCTCTCAGTACCTACCACCACAATAGTACTACTACCACAACAAATTCTACCACCACTACTTATCCTCGGTTAGTAAAATATCCAGCAATTTCTTATGGTTTAATAATGTGCTTAAAGTAAATTATATTCGTTAAAATTACACTTGTTTTTTTGAAATATCTGTATATTTTCAAAAATGTTGCATTTATTTTTACAACAAAAATAACAGGTTTAGTGCGATGAAGGAAAACATGGTTTAACTTTACCCTTGAATATTTTGCTGATTACAAATAAAGCCACCGTAATGTACCTAGTTTTAATACACTCGCATACTTACACTATTATGACGAATCGATTGTACTTTTGATAAAATTTATAATCATAAGCGTTATCGAAATTTATTTAACCATAAATCTTTAGTAATCGTAATATTTATCGCAAAAAATAAAGAGATATAGTTCTTTATGGGTCTTGTCTTCAGATTTGTCACTGACCATCTTCTCTTAGTTCAAATAGTAGGCTTGACAAGATGTCGATTTTCCGGCCGGTGATTACGATGTTTTCTTTTGCCGCATAATCGAGTGTTAATACGTTGAAAAAACCACATGCACAGCCAAAGTCAAATCATTTATTCCAATAAGACCACCTAAAATGGCACTTTTAAACCTTAAACTAAATGATTCTCTGATGAGAATCTTCACGCATTAAAATAGAATTAACAATATTTGCCGAGATGTGAAATCACGGCCATAAGGCCGAGTCGAGTTGAGAGTCGCTTAAAATCCTCGGCACTCCTAACATTACTCACTAGATTTAAAAAAAAATATTTAAAAGAACTCAGTTTTGTATCGTGCCCGGACATACAACAGTTGACCACAATTTAAGCCTTGACTGGTTTATATCGCGTAATATGCTAGTATTAAGAATATCATAAGCCACTCCATATGCAGACCATCACACTGCACAGCCGAATTAGATATTACGTATTTAATCATTTTTATTGATTTTTCCTTTCGTTAATGTGAACATGTGTTCCATTTTTGGCTGTATTTTAAGTGTTTTTTGTTTTATATAATATAAATTATGTTAGCTGTTACGGAATAAATAAAGCAGAAGTACTTCATATGGGAAGCCAACATAATAGTATAGTGCACGTTTGTGACTCAGCAGCGAATGGCTTGCTGTAGTTATTTCTATATTTGCATTCAAAAGTTAATCTCATTGTTAGGGTTGTCCAGAAGAAGAGTTTACGTGATTAGTTGGCATAGTTGCTATAACTTTACTCCGTCAAGACTATTATTGTGCACTGTTTACTTATGTTTTGATTGTTTTGCCAATCCATAAGGCATGTCCATGTAACAATAAGTCTAACTAGACCGCGTGGCAGGTCACCTGAGCGTTGGACTGATCAAATCAAGTGTCCCGTAGAAGGTTCACTCAATCAGAGCAGCAGGATGACCTCTAACAGGCAACGATGGTGGAACGTCGTGAAGCGCATCACATCTGCCCCTTCTATTACCACTACTACATAGCGATCACGACCGCTCTGTCAAAAGTGTACCGGATAAGAAGAACAACTATATGTGTTATGTAGTTTTGCACTTCTGGCTTTATCTTATTTTTTTTCACATAATGGTTGTCTGGAAGAGATCGTTTTTTCAATATTTTATTATTTTAATTGTACTGTATGTGTGTACTGCAGAATATATTTAAACCCTGGACCATTGTAAGCTTCTTTCTATATGATAAGGGAAAACATCGTGCCAGCATTATAATCCAATATTCGACGTGGGTCAAGTAGAAAACGAATCACAGACTTGCCAATAAAAAGGACAGATGTAGTCTACGGCATAAATTAATTAATTTTTAATATTAATATAAAAAAGCTATGATAAATAAAATAATTATTAATTTTTATAAAAAGCTATTACGGACATCCGATTTTTCCTAAAAAGTCGTTCCTTCTCGTTCCTAGTCGTACTAGACCAAACTATGCAAAAGCACTACGAGTGTAAATAAATTGTAAGCACTTTTTCACTTCATTTCACTTTATTTTTAATGGCGACTTCTGTGTAAATCACAATTCCGCCAATGTCGTTCTAAGTCTTAACACGGTGAGGATAGATTTGATGGATTAAATTTAATCTAAGCAGAGTTACCCAAAACAAAAATGACTTCACAAAAAAAGACAACACACCCAGATATATAATAATATATACAAGAGGTAAGCACTTTTTAACATTAAAGGAAAGTTACAAATCTGTCAACGTCTGATTAATAATGAATATTGACTAGTAGTTTTTGTTGAGGCCTGTCTAGTTTACATGAGTTACAAGAAAGTGAAAGCCCTGAGATGAGATGTGTGGGCGGATATGAGGCGACCACAGTGACTCATGGCCTGTATCATTGAGGACTTAGTTGTCCTACTGAAAAATGGTCCGTTTTCGTAAAAGGATCGCAAAGGAATCTGATTTAAAGTGATTACCGCAGTAATAGATAAGAGAATCCTGACTGGTCACGTGACTTTTGGATACTATTTACACAAATTCAAACCGAAGATTTGATAGACGGGGCTTCCGTTTGTGACTGTGACGAAAGAAGCGACTAAACGCGTTGGTTAATTTACTTATTGAATGTCCGACTTTCGAAAGACCCAGGTGCTGATCTGGAGTTGGAGGCTGGTCAGAGGGTATTCCGGGACGGGCTATCCGAGTGCTGTTGCTCAAGTACAGATTGCATCTGGCAAAATACTGGCAAACAACTGTCAACTATGTCAGTAAGATTAATAGCACAAGAGTCCATTTTTTTAAAGCTGCTGCCTAGCTCCAAGGCCACAGACATGCCTGATGGCGTGCCCAATTGGCTATTAGAGGTCCTACGTATTAAAATTATGATAAACATTGAACGGTGTGGACGTTGCCCCGACTCAATGTTCGTACAGTTTGTTTCTGTAATCAATTTCTTTGTTGTAAAGTCTTGTGTTAAAATTAATGAGTTGCTCGTTAAGTGAGGTTATTTTATTTGAGCGTTCGATACTGTCGAAGGTCAAAAGCTTTGCCCTCTCCGGAAGGTCGAGGCTAGCCACCAATGGCGACTTCCACTTTCGGCTATGAGGTATAATTTTTGACATAAAATATACGTTGAAATTCAATTAACAGTAGTTGTGGTTAACATAGTAGCGAATATTTAGATATTTCTATGTCATCATCTCGAAGTAAATTGCTCTTTTTCTGTTAATCTTGTTACTAAAAATATAGATTTACTTGTTTGAACAGAACTGGTAGAAATATAATATTTAATTATAATTTATATATTTATTTTATTAAAGTATTCCTACAGCTACTCATTAAACAATATTCAAATAATTATTTTATACACGAAAGCCAAAACGGAATTCATATTCAAAAATTAAACATAAAGCACAGTTTTACAAAGCACAAATTCTAAATTATAAGTTCTAAGATTGATTGAATGATAGATAATAATATATATTTAATATAAAGGAAAAAAAACAAAGCGATTATTAGTAAAAGATCCCAGTTTTTTTATACTTTTTAAAGAGTTTTTTTGTCACATTTAAATATATCGATTTGCTGGTAATTTATGTTGTAATCTGTAGGTATAGGATACATAATTAAAATGTAAGCTCAGATATCAAAAATTTACAGTGACTTAGCGCATTCGTCAATCTCACTTAGAGAATAACAAAACATAATCAGGATTCACACAGGACAGAATTCAGGATTATTCCTTATAATAAATATATATTCCAAGATAATTAATATACATTTGGGTATATTTTGCGTAAGAATTCGTAGGCAAGTAGATTGTAAAGCAACTGTAATCTATTATCGCAAAAAATACGGAAGTGATATAATGTAAACTTATCTTTAAATAATTTTACATAATTATTGATTTTGTTATAATTGTCAGCGATTGGTGATTTTTTCAATAGAGTTTTACGAGCTCTCTGTTATAAATAGCCATCAATAGAGAAGGAATTCTCTCTTCAACTATTTATATTTACATACATATTTTAGTTACAGATAATTAGGTCGTTCTCGCTATGACACTAATTACGATATGGACATCGATGATGCGTGGCGGCTTCTCGATCTCCGGGAGTCGCGCTCTGAATCCGACGAATACTCGCTCCATCTCCCTCTCTTGCATCCTCACATCTACGGCATATTATGTTTGTTCACGCGATCCGATGTCTGCGACATTTCGCCGCACATTGCAAGGCCGCTCGCTTCTCAAGTGTCGGTTTTCCTTTGTTCTATCTTAAGAAATAGATACTGACCACTGCAGCGGTTTACAGTTTAATATTAAACCAGCAATATAAGTAATGTATAACCTACATTGTTGGGACTCTCCCAGTCGTTGTATTTTTGATGTAAATTAATGCTGTTTCAACATTTAATAGCTAAACGTGAATGTTGTAGCATCGTTGCCATGGCAACAAACACTACAAAGAGTCTAGTATCGAGTACAGTGGCGTGAGCCGTGTGGGCTCGGGTGCAGTATGTGTGTCAAGAGAGGTGCAATTATACCGATTTTGACCCACTTGCAGGGCGCCGGTAGGTCAACGACCTCCGCGGACCTATCTTTATTGATATATCATTTCTTTTTACACAACCATCAATAACCTTATATACTTTAGAATTCTGAACGTAATCAATATGTGACGACTACTATTACCTAGGTATTCGTATACAGCATAATAATAATTAATATATTGGATGAATTGAAAATAAAATCACGTACCTAAAAGACGTAAATACATATTTTTTTATGTATCGTTAGTAGTCTAAGCGCGAGATGAACTTTAAATCAAATTGGTCTCCATCTTTTTGTATTGATTTTTTTTTGTTTAATTTAGTCCTGATTATGTATGAGGTATCACGTCCTATTTCTATTTTTATTTATCCTATTTTTGTTTCTCCCATAAAAAACGCTTATGTCATATGTATGGTATTTGGTTTAATAAGAATATTGTAAATACTGTAAATATGTTTTAGTAAATGAATTCGTTTTAAAACCACTGCATGAAGAAACATTTGAATTTGAAATGTATGTACGGATGTTTTAAAGCAGGTGGGACGAGACGGCGTCGTCGACGAGCATCTCCTGGTGTGGGACGAGCGTCTCCATCTTTACGGCGAGCATCGCCGGCGTTGAGGGAGGCTTTGCGGGTACTGAGGGACGCCTGGCCATCGCCCGCGCCACTGCGACTCCGGTAACTTACTATTTTCGAATTACTGCGTATATAAGGAACCCCTTTGCAGATAACAAATTCAATATTAATTCTAGTTATAGAAGCATTTTATTAAAAATAATTTTATATATATTTAATATAATCCCGCCTTTTTGTACTTGGGGAAGTAGCTAGAGGAAAAATATTGAACTAAAAAATAATGAGGTTATTCGGCGCAAAATGCTTGCGACGTCAGCGCTACAGATTGGTATTGCAAGTTAAGCGGTCTGGCACGCCCAAAATTTTTTTTTTTTGTCTTTTTATTCACTACGACCTGTCACATACTGGGGGACATTAAGTAGTTGGTAGGTCGGGACTTGTCATGACATGCTCGGAATGCGACAAGGGTCACATCCTACTTTACTTTACTTTATTGTTTAAGTATGTCTTGGGGCATTTTCCGTTTAAGTCGACGAGATGCGCGAGTTTCATCCATCAAGACTTTCGCTAAGCGATTTGGGTGGTTTATGATCCTTTCTTTGTAGGTTTTCGTGTGACGCAGAATTTCTTGTTTGACAGTATATACTTGAAGGTCGTGATGCAGCTGTTCGTTTGTCACGTACCATGGAGCGTCGGTTACCATTCCGCCCTAAATTAAGATTTTGTATTCGAATTTCGAACCACAGGGAATACTATCCAAAGATACTAGAAAGTATAGCAAGATAGGTTTTACTTCACTTGTGTACCAAATTGTTATAAATCGTCTCTTTGGGTACAATCTTGATACGCTTCTAAAGACTGGTGTGACATTTATATTTCTAAGACAGTTAAGACTTAATTGATTATTTTTTTAACATATCTCTGCTCAAGTTTCTGTAGCAAATATTAATTTTCTGCGTCACTTGCTAACGCCGGCTCCTTGTAAGTAATTTGCATACGGAGATACAGCCCAATAATGAACACACACACACAATGAAACGCTTGTGAAAGTCTAATTAATCCTGCTGTTCATACATATTGTAACATATGCTGTCCTGAAAAATATTCAAGAGAAACATATTGAACTGAGAAATGTAAAGGCTGGTAATTCTTCTTCTGTTATATATATTATTATAGGAATATTCTGGAGTTTTACCTAGATATATATATAGTAATAATAATTAAAACTTGGGTCCTTGTGGCAGTCAACCTTAAATGCTTCCAGAATTTCCTCTCTGTATTGCGATAGAAAGTGGAAAGGGCCAGGAAAAAGAATGAGAGGTCGACGAGTTCTAGTTGGTGGAGAAGATTAGGAGAAAAATGCTCAAGAGATGGAGCTAATTGGAGGAGGCATATACTCTATAAGAGGCCCTTAAAAATATCATGTATTTATTTTAGGAGTGTGTATATTTAGTGAATGTTTCAAGGAATAAATGAGGCTTGATTATAATAATAGTAATTTTTTTACGTGAAATACGTTTATTTGGAACATAAGATCGTCATGGTATCACTTATTCCACGTCATTAAATTGGAATCTGTTGGCATCCCTACTCATCGGCAAAGAAGACAGAGGGTGTTGGCCGAGAGAAAAAGCCGGTGTAAAAAAACTCGGAACTCTTTTAAAAAAAAGCAAATCATCAAACAATTCTACAATATTTAAAACAAATATATATATGCAAATTAATTAGAAGTAGCCTGCACTAGTCCCAGGCCCTCTTATCAACTAGATAATCACTAACTTTATAGTAAGCCTTTTGACACAGCTTTTCTTTAATACATTTCTTAAATTTAATAAAAGGCCTATTTTTTACTACAATTAAACAATATTTACAATTTTCTTAACCTACAAACTAATAATTAAAATTATTAAAAAGAAAATCGATACAACTTCAAAAAGTTTTCCTAGGGTTTGTTTATTGGGATGCAGATAGGGGACCGATCGACTGTCACGGTCTGATCTCAGATTGTTTTCAATCGGAGAGTGTGGATTAATTATTGGATTTGGGCGTTTAATTGCTCGGAAAAAACTTAGAACAACTTGATTCAGTTTAGAGCCACACTGTAAAATGTAATTTAGTTCAGAAACCATATTCTATTTATTTTAAGTCAGTGTTCATGGCAGCTTATTACGCTGGTATGTGCTACAATTCTTATCCAATGGTCAATATAATGATGCGTACAAGTATTCTAAGTACCCTTAAATAGATAAAATGTTGTGGTCTTAGAATGCGAGAGACGAGCGCTTCTATTTCCGGCGCGAGCATCTGATCGCAAATAGTCACTGAACGAATACTCTGCGGATTTCGCTTCGTCAGTACATTCGTTACGTTGTCGAGTACCTTTTATTGAGAACCTAGTTTGGCTAGTCGCCTACTTGTCTGATATCATGTGAAGATAATACCGTTTTAAACTGTATGATGACGTTGTAATTCGCTGATCAATTACGATAAGTGCCTGTCGCAGTCAGCCACTCAACCACTAATGGAGGTTTAAGTGTGCAGGGAGGGGAGGGGATACACTTAACTTTGCATATTATTTGATAGGTACTATCTATGTGACATGCACCCTACCAATTCTCACATACGGCTGCCAAACATGGGCACTTACCTAAGCAGAATGAAAGATTAAGTGTAACCCAGAAATGAAAAGAAGTATTTTAAAGAAAAGAAGAATTTACAAAATTAATAACAAGAATTTAAGAGATAAAACAGGATTTGCTGACGTTACATATAAAAAACGAAATAAATGGAAATGGGCTGGACATACATTAAGAAGAGCAGATAAATGGAACGAAATTGTAACACTATGGCAGCCGAGAGGCCATAAAAGAAACAGAGGTAGGCAATTATAAAGATGGGCCGATAAAATCATGGAAATGGCTGGAAAGACCTGGACAAGTTTGGTGTACAATAAAGAAAAACGGAGGGCAATGGGGGAGGTCGTGGCCTAATAGAATCGGTTATCGTAGATTAAGAAAAACAATACTTACGTTTATATTTTGTGTTTCTGATATAAGGCTATAAATAAATAAATAAAGATCTATGTGACAGCTACATAATACTTAATCATTTGTCATATTACAATCGATTGTTGTGAAAAACTAACGTTTCTGAATTTTAATCTCTGCCACTTTAAATAATTTGCCACGACATATATTAAATAATTAAAATTATTTATACAAAAAGTTTCAGAGGTTCCGGTGACGAACTCAGCACCGGTGCAAGCGGAGAAGATAGTCTGTATCAAACAGTTGAAAACACTGGAAGAGACTCATCTGCAGAGAATCAAAACCAGGCGCAGGCTATGTGGTGGGGTGGCGCATCCCCCGGCCTGCTCCGGCGCCGCTACTCAGTTCCCGAGACTATCATGAGGAAGTGAGTTTCCTAATGATGTATCAAAATAATGAATATAAGTAGGCGTCTAGCATAAATTAAATTTATTTCAGATATCGGTTGGCTCAACAGCGCACTGAGTGGGAAGAGGAAAGTGCGCGGGAGTCGGCGCCGGCATGTGGGCGGTGTACGGGTGAATGCGGAGGCGTTGCGGGGGGTGACATGCGAAAGTCTGCCTTATTACGAGTGTGGGGTCGCGCTGAGCCGACTCGCTGCCGTTGCGGCGCCACGCGCTCTCTCGATGGATCACGATGCGAGCTAAGACAGTCGTCACGCTGCGTTACTCCTAAACGGCCCCGTCTCGATGCTTTATCACGCTCTCCCGATCCAACCCTAAGACTTACATCTAGTGCATATTCAAATAAATCAACTAAAAGTTCAGAAACAGCGCTATTCTCAACTGACACCAGTTCTAATTTCCGACAGAAAATTCTGCCAATTCCTACTGATGCATTTTCCGAAGAATACTCGTTTACAGAGCCGTCTGAGCCCACTTCAATGCCAACCGCTAAAGAGATCGCTATTCGTACCACCGAGCTACGTGAAGTGTCATCGAGTGGCAGCCACATTGATGGTCGTGTCAGCGAGGACACGCTCAATGCGGAAAATGAAGATTGCAATGTTCTCCCTTACAACCAGCCTCTGTCCATCGATACACAACAATATGAAATTCTTGAAATAGTGGTTTCGGAAACCTTAAACGTTCAACAGAGCCGGGATTTAAATTATGAAGGCGTGTCGAGTCCAGTCAGAAATACGACTATCAAAAGTAAGAAAGTTCCTAATATCAATATCGACGAGTATGTATCTAATATATTAGTTGAAAGTTTGAATTCACTTACTGACCAATTAGAATCAATAAACGCTTCCATGGGATATGACAAAAGGCTAAACATTGTGGAGAAAGAAATCAAAGTAAAGTTACAAAATACGGGGGTAAACACAATTGTCCACCTTAGTCCTACTTCTAATAATCAAATCATATTTGGTAATGAAGAACTTTGTAATAACGATGGGAGACTAGGAATTGAAAATGACGCAAGAAATGAGAGCAGTGTTCATATAAGAGACAGTGCATTGAGCGTTGAAACTAATAATAACCTTACTTCCGCAGAGAGTCTTAGGGATAACAACGGCAACGGTGGCCGGCAGGAACCAGACGGCTTGTTGACCGTTACGAATAATGAGTCCGTTAACAAAGCCATCTTACAGCAGATACAGAAACTTTTTAAAGATGAATTTAAAAATAGTGGGGATGATGAAAGAATTTCTCATATACAAACATCAAACAATGACAATGATTTGAATAAGAATCATGGCACGCATACAAATTCTGGGTCCAATAATTCAGCAACTTCGATAACGCAAATGCCTAGTAATTCGAAGTCTTTGGAGTATTTGGGCGGAGTGGGTGCCAGAAATTATTACGAAGAAGTTGAGGAAAACACCTTAATTCCTAGATTATCAGCTTTACCTCACAGTGACTCCATGGAAGTGAATACTTCATCTTCAGATGACACTGATATGCTGGGGTCGGAGTGCGCCAGTCTTGTCGACAGCCTAGATGACCCCAATTCACCACGCTGTGCCCTTCTGCGCCGGAGCCGCGCCTCGATCCACAGAGCCGATCTTGTACGGTCAGCTATTGATGTATTGGACCTTCTACCGGAGAATGCTCAAAATGGTGATCATTCTCCCAAAGAAAAGGGTGAATCTTTTTTCGTAAGAATAAAAGATGGCGATTGTGACTGTGAAAAAGAAAATATAATTGTAGCAGATCATATGCCGGAAACCATTAAGCAGAGATTATTCAGAAGACACAGGAAACGAGAACAACGAATGGAGTGTGTAAAACGGACCAAAGTAAAACAATTGAGAAGAGATGTAAGAAACAAACAAAACGAAGATTATAAATTTAGAAAAGAAATTGAGAAAGAGTGTTTTGCCATCGTTAATGCGCTCATAGATGATGTTATAGCAAAGATTGTACAAAATGAATACAAGAATTTAAGAATCAAACAGCAATCAAATAATGTTTTAGCTGCAAAATCCGAAGAGAATTTAAGCAGAAAGTCCAATAAAAAAGATAAACAATCATTGCAATCAAATAAAAGTAGAATGATTCATTCTCAATCGTGCTCAGAATACATTGACAATAAATTACAAAACTCGAAACAACAGCAGCATGTCAGATGTAGCGTTGAGTTACCACCGACGGTCGTCGAACCGAAACCTAAAAGAATTTATCAAAAATCAGAAATATATGACGGCAATAAGTGTATCGAAATTCTTGAAATATTAGAGTACGCAAATACTTCTCAAAATTCTTCAGACACTACAAACTCTGACGAAAATCATAATAACCTTATAATAAAAAGCAAGAAGTCTAGAATACCTATTCCTGTTTATGAAAGAATTCAACGTTTACCAAAAAGCACCACCCAAAAAAAATATAAAAATGGTTGCTCACGAAGTCAGTCACCTCAGACGAGAGAGAGAAATCAGAAAACGAAGCACTTATTAGCGAGTATGCTGTTTGATGCATTTGCGGGAGATTCGATCGCGGTTCCGGACACGTCGCAGCGTCGTCCACCTGTACCTTGTGAGCCCCGCGCGAGGTCCAATTCATTACGATTTCATAATCCTTTCGATATTATACCTGAAGAGAAAAGCAGTCTGAGCATGGACTCCACAGGGGAAGAGTCCGCTGGACGCCGAGCTTCTGCACCCAGCCTTGCGGACGACTTGTCTATTAATCTCAACGAAAAGCCTAAAGTACAAGAAAGACTGCAAACTCCTAAATTGCCCACCAAATACCTCAAGAATGCCGGAACGTCTCCTATGCCGGAGCTGAAGCAGCCGCAAAAACACGTAGGCACAGCAACATCGCCAAGCCGCAAGTCAGCCGCTACCAGCCCTCGACGTCCACCACCCGCAGCAGGTACCCCAATCTAACCGCTGCCGCACGCGTCTAGCACTTGCCACGCTCGAGCTTACAGCGTTCGGTTCAAACATAAATTGTTTGCTTAAGTTAAAAATATCACAATAGTTATCGGCACCCAACCACTCCAACGCGTATAACTTTTGCATTTATAATAAGTTGACTATCGTTTTAAATAAATTATATTATGTGACATCCAGTATTGTTTTATTTTCTTAAAGGTTTCGAAAAACGGAAGTCGGTAACGACACAGTGTGATGAGACGGTAAAAAATATAAAAAGTGATACGGAATCAAATAACGTACGAAAAATTAAAACTCACAACTGTCTCAATAATCACACAAAAGCATCCCAGAAGCAAACCCAAGCGAGACCCAAATGCGAGCGGGAGAAGTATAAAAGTTCAGCGCAAAGTGTAGGTTGCGATGCGGCGTCAGAGGAAAGCAGCAGCTCGGGTGAATCAGACGCCGCGCTGGTTCCACCAGGATGGCTTGCAACGCGTCGCCGACGCCGTGCACCCCCTGCCACCCGCCTTGGTAAATCATCGTCTCACGTTAATTTACAACTCTGCCGGCTCCAAAACCTATGTTGTATGTGCAGGCGAGTGGGCCGTGACGGTAGCAGGCTCTTGTGCGGCCGCCCTCCCGAATGACGTCGAGATGCGGCTACGTTTTCCTGATCCGCGGCCTTCCCATCACAACCCGCAACCTGAATCGCCTCCGCGACCGGCTCATCGTCGCCTCTCAGAATCCTGTACGGTAAGCAATTGGACTATTGTTATGGATTCTGTCCAGGTCAGTAAGGTAGGTAAAATTAATGATGTTTTCAGATGGGTAGCGAGCGGGCAAGGCGAGGCAGCGAGCGGCTCACTCTCACAGTCAAGAAGGAAGCCTCAGGTTATTTTTACTACATTCAACCAGACTATACACACGGCATCTAATATAGCGTTAAGCAACGGTGAAAAAATTTTCAAAGTACATACAGCCTTCTGCAAATTGGTAATGTATATTTAGTTTTACGAATCTTGCACACATTTTAGTGAGTTAATCCATATTTTTGGAATGACTTTAGATTCTTCAGTTGTTGCATCAAAGAGCGTGAAGAAATCTCGAGATCTCCTACCAGAGCTGCAGGAGACATTTCGCGCTTCCCGCACTGACACACGGAGCTCCCTCAAGGTACACACATACTGACCATACTTTGTTACCTCATAATATCTCCACCACTTCTGTATTTGTATAATCCATATGATATGTAATGTTATGTGTATACATATTATTTACATCGAGAAGGCGGTTGTTTCAGACTCGGCGGGGATGCTCCCTACATTGCTGGCTTCCGGAAGAAGACTCCGCAAGCATCAGGTCAATAATTACCTTAATTCGTAAAGAGGAAACCACGTAATTTACAGAGATAAACGTGTTAAATACACAACGAAATGAATTTTTATACATACTACTCTTTAATTGTGTGCATGTATTGCAGGGCGCGTGGCGATAGTAACGGATCTCTGTGTGTGTCGGGTCGCGGCATCGTGCCGGAACGCAAGCCGCCGCGTGCCCCTTCCATTCGGACTCGACGCTACCCTTCCGATATGAGATATTAAAATCTCCCTACACTGCCCCCTATTTACTTGGATTTTATTTGTTACAACAAGCACTCATATAAACTATGACATTCAACCTTGTTTTATTTTGAACTTCCTATAACGTTAAATTAAAACGCAGGTTATTATTTTATAAGATAATTCGAGTTCGAATTGAAATAAAACGCTTCTTAGCTTTGTTACTACGTATTAAAAAAACTTGAGAGGTGTCAAGGGACACCCGGATGGAACGAAGTTCAATTCGATTAATTAGTGATGGAATTGTAATAATTCTTTTTTTTTTATCATAATATATTTTTTTATAATTAACAGATATAATGTAATATAAACTTAATCAATAGGTTTAATTTTAGTAATTAAAGTACCTAAAGTTATCATCTTGTATTTATTTATTTTGTTTAATTTTGACAACAAATCTGAAGATAGTGACATCTATTGATACCTATGTAAATTTTTTTAAGAAAAAGTCACTCCGTCTTCATAGAGATGTCGCTGGCTTCGTCGTTCCAACTTTTATCTTTTTCCGGCTAGCCCTCTTTCGCAATGCGCGATAAGGAACTTCGTTCCTAAACCGCTCCACTAGCAAACCGAAAATGATATATTTAGTTATTAATCACATCAATAATTAATCCACCATCTCACATCAGACAGTGACAGTCGATCGATCTGCTATCTGCATCCCAATAACCAAATCCTACGAAGACAATCCATTTTTGGTGACGGATAGAATGCAATCTCTTCGCTCTTTACACTCATATTTGATAATCAATATAAACTAAATGAAACCGTACAAATAATATTAAAATATACGTCTATGTTTAAACCATATCAAATAGCTTTTTAATTATTTTAAAAACTAGTGTAAGTTAAAATCTTAAGATATTGGCACAGTTGAACTGTCATTTTCACACAAAGGTGTATCCACATACTCGGTGTACCGACCCACCACGATATAGCTTATAGCGGATAGCTTGTATCGACAGGTGGCTAATATAATCCTTTGATTGGTTATTGGCACACTTTTATCACTATTTGGATTAAGATGTCTATGTTATTGTGTTTGGGCATAAGTGTACAATATATATATATATATATATATATGTACTTTATTATGTACTTATTTAATCTCAAAAATTCAATATTTTATAAAATATTCAATTTATTAATATGAATTATTAAACAATCGCAACAAATTTAAGACGACATATTGGTGGCTGAAATGTTTGATTCGGAATTGCGCTGCACTATTATTAACTGACAAAACCTGTTGCCATATCAAGTAGTGATTTGTAATTTGTATTTGTATTTTGATCTAGAATCCTTTTAAATAATATTTTATGTAAGGCGTAACAAATTTGTGAAACTGAATCACGTGACAAGCGAGTTAATTGTCATTTCGCGATACTCTGGATCACGTAATACGTATGCCACTAAAAATTTATGTCTTGACTCTTGACCCTACTTCTATCTTTTTCTATGTTTTTTGTAAAACGTGTTGTAATTTGTTGTCTTAACAGTACCTAATTGTGAAAATTTGCTTTTTTTATAAACGACGTCTTGATTAGAAACCTATGTAATTGCTCTCGAAAGCAAAATGTAATACTATTTAGAACGTAGCGTGCTATTTAGTTAGGTACCTTAAGTTTTACGTATAGAACGTACCAAAAAAGTTTTTACAGTTTTAGGCAATACCAATCTATAAATTTAGCTAGACACAGCTTTCTAGCTTATATAATAAAAGCCATTATACCTTTAACTATTTACTTATAACAAATCTACAAACTCGATTAAATAAGGAGTTAGAAATTAGAAGTGGAACCTATTAAAAAGTTAATGCCATAGATAATATACCAATTATACCTCATAGTTCATAGTTCATACCCTTTTTATTAATAAAATACTTTATTCCAGGTCTACATAGGTAGCTTCTATGTTGTATGCAATAGGTAAATTAGAATAAACTATATACTATTGTATATAAAACCAAAATGGGTATTTACCTTATCAAAGTAATTTAAATACCTATATAAAATATTTCTTAGTGACATTTGATAAAATCGGTAGGTACAATAATAAATGTTATCAATATTGCATTTGATATACATACTAGAGGTAGAAATGTCATAACTCACAATACCTGTGAATGGTGACCTAAATTTTACCTCGGCAATAATTCTAAATATGTTATATTTAAACGAGGAATAATTAAAATAAAAGTCTAAGTAAATAAACAACCTTTATAATTATAATAATAGTAGTGCCTTCCGCTATCACAAAGTATCTTTCATGATTTTTTACGAATGTCGGTCTAATGTGACGTCAATGGATAAATGTCGGCAAGATAATTCGGCTATAGTGTGACAGAAAGTTTGTTGCCTTAACACATTGTCAAGCTTGTTGTTCATTGGCCGAAATGCTCAACTTCCCTATATCTGATTGGCCACTTAATAGTAAAATGAAGTAGAAAACGTAGCGTGTCGGTCACTTGGTAGTTCGCATTTTTAACGCGTCGGCATATTTTATATTTATCGTGTGAGTGGCTCGGTTAACATTGTTGTTCCGTTTTGCCTACTTTTCAAAATTAAAATTATAAAAAAAATATACTGTTGACATTTTATGGTGAGTGCTAATAATGATACAATCAAATTTATCACACAAAGATATTTATAATAAGTTCGTGCATCAAATATCATGTAAGCGGTGCTCTCATCGTTTTATCAATGAAAGCTATTCAAGAGAAATGAAGGAGTTGAAGCGTCTATTCCGGCATAATTGTTTTAAATTCTTATGCTGTCTGCTTTATTAGGAATGAAAGTAATTAATTGTGAATTCTTTGACTTCATTTAATCAAAACCATTGTAATATTAGTATAATGTAATATATAATAATATAGACATGAATTTTTTAGTATCAGTTGGCGGGAATTTGCATTTTTTGTATCTTAGGTTATGGATTTCATTAGTTGCTATTCTTTCAGATAGTACATGACTGACAGTATGGCTGCGATGGAAGTAGATGAGGCACCGACTGAGGAAGTGCCAGAAGGAAATCCTGAAGAGTTAACGAGAAATCCAACAGCATTAAAAGGTTACTATCATTTTAGGATATGAACTTATGTTTGAATGTGATAAGTTGCCTACCTCCTACTTGTTACATTAATTTAGGTACACTCTCACTGTATACTATTTGATTCACTAGTAATAAATATTATTGTTTATTATATTTTTGCAGAAGCCCATGAGGAAATGGCTACTTTGGATGTACTTGTTTGTGGACAGTGTCACGAAGCTTATCATTTCTTGGAAGAATTTAAAGACCACAAGGAGAAAAAGAATTGCACAGGCAAATCACCAGTGAGAGATAGTGTAAGTTTAAAGGAAATTTACATCTGTATGTTAATGTGACAATATGTTAAAAAAACATATTTGTTTCATGTAAAATCATATCTGTTTTTCTCTCAAAAGTTTACAGGCAAGTCTATAATTGCACCTTTCACTACATGCTTCTTTTTTTATATGTTTCCATGTTTAAAGTTCTCTCATTGACTAGGGACTACTATAAGGGTAAATTAGGAATGAGTGTTAATAAATTATTTAAATTCTAAGACACATCCTGTACTCTAAGAAGATGCAGATCATTATGATTTTGACTAGCATTGTATTCAGTACTTAAAAGTTTGACGGTAAATGTTTTGTGTGTCTAATTTGTGATTTATACATATATATGATCTCTTTGTCTATAAACTTTTTTGATACACTTATGTTTATTTATGGTAATGTCTTATAGTTCAATAACCTCTATGATAGGTTATGTAGTATATTAGTTTTTGTTGCAGAATGAAAGCAAAGCTCAAGTATGGGCATTCCTTTTATGGAAGTGTGCATCTGCTCGAGATGGGTCGACATCTGTAGATAACAGTTGGAAGCTTTACCAGCAATGGTGTCGTATGCCAGAAGCACAACGCACTACTTGGATTACTGCTGGATCTAATGTGCAGTCCTTGTCTAAGTTTGCTCATGCTAAAGTGGTATGTTAACTTCGTTAAATGATTAAAAAATTATAATTTTGAAATTTCTTATTGTTCTACTTATACGATGCTTATATCTGTGGCAATTCTTGTGAAAGTTACTAAAATCCATGCATACAATAATAATCATAGTCAAATTTCAGAATTTAAACTAAAAATTAAAATAAAACCTAAGTCTTATCAAACAACTGAAATTATTGTTTTTATAATGATATATATTTTGCAAATTGTAGATGGAAGTGAAATCTGATGATCAACTTGTTCCTGTTCAGACGACAGCCGGTGATGTGAAAAGAAGGGGCAGGCCAAAGAAAAAACAGGTCAGTTTGTAATTACATTATAATCTAATATATTTTAAGCAAGTAAAGATATTCTTAACCGCTCAGTCCTTTGGCTAAGTTCTGTTGGATCATGCTTGATTCTTTGGGAATTAAATGTTTTAATTACTAATATATAATGCATTATTGACTTAGAACATTCATGAAAGCAATGAATGCTCTAAGCAGCATGAGCATTCAGAATTGCCAGTTCCTCTCTTCTGTTCTACGCTCTTGATTTGAGAAATTGCATTAATAGTAAAATTAGAAGCAGTTAATGTTTGTTTATTTATTTTATTGAAATTAAGTGTACATTATGTTACCTACATAAATAAATAATTTTTGAGTTTGAATTTGAACAGCTTTACAAATATACTTCTAATTTTCTTTAAATAGTCTATCCATTAAACAAGATCTCTGGAATTGAATATTTCTTACTGAACACCAACCTATAAAATGCTTTAAAATATTTGACTGACCCATAAATAATCAATTCATATAAATAATGAATTTTATTTTTTTTCTGTAGGAAGAGACTGAACCTCAGCCATCTGGAGAGGAGAGTGATGATAAGTCAAACAAAGCTGTTTCCAAACCAATTATTTCATCAGCTAAAGTGAAGGTTGTTAAAAGTATAGATTATTATTATAAAATTAAATTAAATGTATATAGTGTTCTTTGTTATATAAAGAGTGAGTACATTTGTTCATATCATTAGTACACGTCGGCTTTCTCTACTCAGGCGATTGATAGTTGTTTAACCCATAATCGAATCCAGGACAGAGTTATACATCTGTAATGAATTTTAATTATTAAATAAGTGTCTTTAATTTACTTATTTGGTGATTATATCAATAGTAATTATTTACCTCTGTGACACATATTACCCACACATTGTCTATGCTTGAAAACGAAATGCATTTTAGAGGATTCCTACAAAAAATTTAAATCTTTATGTACTTTTATTTTTGAGAGCTTTGCTTACAAGGGGGATAAATTGCAGTAAATCTGCTTACGTAATATGTACTTGAATGGCCCCAATCAGAGGTAGCCGGTTGATAGCCTACTGGACAGTACAAAATTTTCCTATTACCGTCAAACATTTGTCTAGCAGGAGGATAACGAAAGCATCCGCGGTGCGCAAGAGCGTGTTCCAGCGGCGGAGCGTATTGCGCGGCGGACGGAGCGGGATGCGGCGCCTGGAGAGGTCTCGCAGCAGTTTGTGGTTGAGAAGATTTTGGCCAAGAGGTTCAACCCACGGCGGAAGCATTATGAATATCTGCTCAAGTGGGAGGGTTATCCGCAGTAAGTCTTAGTTGCACACTATTTTCTATACTTCACTTATTATATGAATCATCCATTATGGTTTTCAATAAAAATTTTTTTATTAAATTATATTAGATTGACACATAATTTTAGATAACAGTATTATAAATATAATAAGACAATATAATGTTTGGTGTAAAGTGTGTATTGGACATTTTATTTCTCTATCCCAGGAAACTTTATTTCACTTCCTTTTTTTAAATATTGTGACTAACTTTTTTCTATAATTGCCATTTTACCAAAGTTTATATTAGTGATGAATCTAGAAGTTTGTAATATTATGTGATGTGGCTGGATAAATGTTTTTCTTTCTCAATCTGTATAATATATCCCAAAACGTTTATATTTAAGTGTTAAAATGTGTGTGTGTGTTTAGATAAAAAAATTTACACATCATCTTCAATGGATTCCCATAAAGTTATGAGCTTACATATGAAAGAAAAAAAAAGTGAATTGTACTGAGAAGTAATAACAATTGAATCTCAGGTCAATGGGAGTGCTTTAGTTAAAAAAATTATTAAATAATGTTAAGTAAATTAGGTTGTATAGTGTATTGGTTATTATTTCTTTAAAAAAGTATATTGTTTTATAGTGAGCAGAACACATGGGAGCCAGTAGAAAATATGGATACATGCAAACACTTGCTAGAGGCGTTCGAGAAACAACTTGCCAGGCAGAAGGAGCTTAAGGCGCTAAGGGCACAACAACAAGCTCAAAATACAGTTCAGGTATTACTGGTTTAAATAAAGTATTAGACTTTTTAAACGTGTGTAAATAAATGGTTCTGCCGGTAATTTCTATGCGGTAGTCGAACCTGACACACGCTGTTTCCATTTCATGTAGACTGTGTTTCCATTGTCTCATATATATATATATATATTGCAAAATGAAAAAAAAATAAAACTGGGAGGGAAACGTAAAAGGACGAGAAATAACGAGTTCCGTTTGATTGCGATCGGTAAACAGTATCTTTAGGCCAACACAAGTTGATTTATAATTTATTCTTTATTTATTATTTCCTTACTAAATAGACCAAAAATCAATATATTGCGTTATAAAGCGTTTAGATGAGTTTATTTTACGAGGATACGACATGATATTAGGTTGAACCGAATGCTTAGTGAAGCATGTATTATGTTATATAATTGAGCAACTTAATGTGATCCTTACGAAATATATATTTTATGAGCAACTTAATGTTTTCAGGTAAAGCAAACCAGTACTCCATTACCGCAAGTAGTCAAACAGATGGTGAAGAAAAATGAATCTCCAACATTAACTCCTACCGGGTAAGTAAAATCAATACACCGGTATTTTAGTTAGAATAGTGTTTTTAACTGATTTAGTGCTTATATAGATAAAATCAACTAAATCAGTGTTGGTCTAGAGTCTTGACCTTAGTGTCTTAAGCGTGCGAGTTGTTTGTAATACCGCATTTGACACTTGGAATAGTATAGAAAACAAAATAATAAATTCTAGAAGTTGCTAATTTCGAGTGACGTCAGACATAGTTCTAATTTCAAGAGCTGTCATTTTTTTTTTCTATTTGAAGTTTGACGTAATTGAAAGTGCTAAAGCGAAGAGTATGATTTGAGATACTTTTAGGATTATGGTCTTTGTTAGGCACAGAAATTATTACATAAAGTGTATAAAACATAATTACCATACAAAGAGGTGTAATCTAAAGCCAATAAGGTTGTTACTTAAGTCCCATAGTTAAAATTTTATATAGTAATCAAGTTATATTCTGACTGACTATACTTATATCTTTGCTTGTCTTTAAATATCCATATATACTATCCCTGAATACTATGTATTGATGAAGGATTGGAATTGGTCCATTTGTTTTTATGTTAGTGTGTAGTGTAAAGATTAAATAAATAAAAATTTATAGTTTATAATTTTTAATTTAAAATTACAGTCGCCTGCAACGTAGCAGTAAGGCCCGTGCCCTAGACCAGGTGAAAGCTTGGTGTGGCAACGCAGACGATGAACCTCCCAGCAAACGGGTCAGACATTCTTCTGACAATGACTACTCCGAACCTGATGAACCCAAAGGTATATTTTTATATATTCTTTATTTGGACCATCCATCCATGTTAGGTCAATGAATATTTACTTTCACTAACTTTTGACATAGAGTTAATTTAATAATTATACAATTAATATAATGCTCCTAAAGATAATTTAACAGACATTTAATTTTATTTATTTATTAACACTTCATTGCATTACATAAAAGGAAAAAAAACATAATTTAATGTAAAGCAACTGGTCGCTTTAGAGCAATTTCTACCAGACAACCACTGTGAGTAAAGGAAAAAACCATTGTGAGTAAATTACATAAGGTAGGTAAGAAGTGCAGTTTTAATTTAATGAAGAAAGCAAACTAATCATTAATAAAAAATTTACAAGAACTATATATTTTTTCAAATAAAAATATTACGAATTTGTTGCGTCCGCTTCGTATAATATTTCTTATGGTGATTAATTATATTGTTTTTTAAGATTGATGCCAAAGTAAACATGAAATTTTACTCACCAACATTTTTGTAATTATCGTACGTGCATATAAATCATTCTGATAATTTGATTTCGTGTAAAATCGGTAAAATAATAAACATCATTATAACCATTTATTTTCCTTTGCTTTCTAGTGGAAGTAAGAAGTGTCGTGAATGGTCAGCCCTCTCCGAAGTCATCAGTGGACCCAGAATTGGTAAAGTCGCTAGGACTAAGTGGCAAAGGGATGCCTAACATTAAGGGTGTCATCAAAGTTGACCCTAAACACATGCCTAGCTTGAGTACAGGTCAGTTATAATATTGTCTTTTAATATAAGATGTATTTGCCTTATAAAATTGTTAGATTGTATACCCTAAAACATTTGTCTTTTCTTACTATTGTGTCCTTAAAATAACATTTTTTTTAATAATTATAGTTCCACAAAGTAAATAAAATGTATTTATATGTTTCAGGTGTTTACATAATGTCAAAAAGCTCTGGTATTATGAAGATCAACTCACCTGGAAAAATTGGACCCGGTCTAAATATAGACCAAGAAGTTATCAAGAAGCAGATTATGGCTGCTAAACAGGTAATATTACCTCATTGTATAGGGTATGGGGCATACTAATATGAGTTAAACATTCTTTTCTTATAATATTTGGAATAGAAAAAATATAAAACATTGATTAATTCTTATTTGATTGGTTAGGATGTTATTAAATTAAAAAATTCAATATTCAACAGCATAAATAATAATATAATATATCTTTATTTATGTCGTATCACATGATACATAAATTTTTTCAAGCGTTTTGTTTTACATTTTAAATCTAATTTCGTTTATATATAACCAGTTGCAGTACCTTTTAGGTCTGAAAATCAGATTCCTGTATCTGTTTCATGGTCATTTATCTCTTGTGAGAGGCAAGTAGGCGCCGGACACGCCGTCGACTTAAGTCTAAAGCGTGTTCATGCGATGGTTTCCTTCTTGAAAATCCGTTGGTGCACAGCCTGTTATTGACCCCATGACCTCAGGCTTGTGAGCCACTAGGTCAACACTTTTAAAATTCGTTTAAATAATTACCAGAATGATTTTATTTCCAGAAAAAAATGGAAGAAAACAGAAAACAGTCGATGTCGTCACCAACTACACAGGTATAATTTTAATTTTTCTTAAACCAGTATTCTTCGTGTTTATTTTTCGTTAAAATGTAATTTCATTTTCATTTAAATTTAAGTTCTTAAGTAAACATTGTAAGTAATAAAAATTTAATTTCACTTGACTGTGTGAGCATGACTTAACGCAAAGTCTGACTCTCTTACATAAAATATGTATTGGATTTTAACATACGGAACTCCATGTCATTGTTTCTCACATTTGTATGTATCATATAGAAAATTGTATATCTAGTATAAATACTAAGTAAATAACTAGGGCAAGACATATCGTCCATTAGTGTTAAAATGTAATTTGATTGTGTGTTGTACCCGTAGTTGTATATTTATTGATTTTGTACCTTTATTGATACAAAATCAACAAATAATGAAAAACTAATTTGAGAACAAGAAAATTCAGCACATTTCCGTTCCAGGTGAAGAAAACATATGGACCAGCAGGGCAACAGGTGACCGAGAAGACGATAATCACTCCGTCTGGACAGAAGATTATACAGAGAACGATACAAAGGCCTGTTCAATCTTCAGGGTCTGATGGGAAGTCACCCGTAACGATATTGAACAAGAAGTTGGCACAGGTGAGATAAAATAAAAAAAACACGCTGAAATAATAACCTCTATTTTCGGCCGAATTTTTAGTATTTTTAAATATGTGTATAATAATTTATTTAATAATATTGATACGTAGTTTAAACTGATTTGTATAAATACATGAAATCAGTTAAAACTGTAATTGCTTGATTGGATTTAATAGCTTGGCTTGGACACTTTATTGGATACACGTTGACTCGTTATTCTTAAGAATGGTTCAGTGTAATTAAACTAACGGAAGTACTGTTTTTCTCTTTCCACCTAATTGTATTTTCGCAGGGATGAAAAGAGACAAATGCTTACACAAATCTAATGAGTTTCTTTATAGACTATTTTTCCGAACGAAGAAACATTTTAAGTATCAAAATACGCCTGTTAAAATGCATAATATCGGCAAAGATCGTTTTAACTCAATAAAATTAAATGCTTTTGACGAAATTTTATGTAAACTAAAATAATAAAAACCATATTAGGATTGTGAGGCTAACAAGATTTTTTTATCAGTCCCAAAGCGCGGGTGACAGCCTGTTACGTCGAGGTGGGACCATGAGGGGTCGCGGCCGAGGTTCATTCTCACTCTCGCCCGCCGTACGGCTTAAGGAGAAGTCTGTCTCGTTCGATTTTGATAAGGTTTCTATTACATGATTATTTAAGGTGTTTCGAATTATCAAAATTCACAGAATATTGCCTGCTTACTTGTTTATAAAAATAATGATCTATCATTACCACATTCGGAATTACGGGGTCGTCCCTTGTTTACCTAATTGAGTTTTCTATAATAAATTATAATATTAGCAATGATTTTAAATAAAAATATGTTTTGTTGGTATGGCCTAACCTAGAAGCTTATGACATTAATAAGATAATAATAATAGTTTAAAATAAATAGTTCTCCCAGACTGCATCTATAAAATAACTGATTTTTTCTTCAAGTTAATTATTTAACCTATGAAATCGTTGCTGTAGTGGAGCACATCGTCAGAATCGTCTGACGGCGTGGAAGACCCCTTCCCTAAGGAGCTGGGTCCGATTCCGCCGACCAGCCCAGATCGGCCGCTGACCCTCTGCCCTCTGACGGGCAAACGTCTGGCCAGGGCGGAGAACGAGCCGACGCCACCGCCCACGCCTTCGCCGCCACCCACGCCTCCGCCCGACACGCAAACGCAGGGCACTATGCTTATGAAGGTAAGCAAATAAATACCATTATACTGACAGTATAGCTCGACATTAGTCTAGTGCGAAATATACTTACATGCTTTATTTTCCATTCAGATTATTTTCTAATCAAAATATCCACAATTCACTTCTATATCTACTTATTTTTTTATTTCACACGATATTGAAAAAAAGGTATACATACATATTTTAAATGTTATATAAAGGTTTTTACAAAATCTATCGTTAATAACATTTTGACTGAATTAAATTACATAAATGTTATCCAGCGAGTGAACTTTTAAATGCCAAAACCATGTCTCAAATAATAATAAAATCGTTTCATTTCAGGTGGAAATGTCACCTGGTGGTACAACGGGAATAGTTGTGCAAGGAGACGGTGCTCAGCCCTCACTGCCAATGCTGACAGACGAAGATGGCGTAAGTAGATTTATTTTAACTATTTAGATTATTAAAATCAGCCAAAATTTACTCGCCTAAAACTGTATAATTGTTTTTGTATTATAAAACTAATTTAAACAATCAGTAGGTTAAGTTATTTAACTTAACTTCTTTTTATTAATAATAATAATAAAGCCTGATTTATTTCTTGTAACTTTGAACATGAAACATACAAATAAATAAATTACGTATATTTGAAGGACCTCTTATAGACGAGTATATGTACTTAAAACTCATCTTCCAATTGCAGACGGAGGTAAAAGTAGAGTCAAGTGCAGTGAAGCAATTATTAGAAGAGGGAGTAGGCGAGGATGAGACTGAAGAAGTGGGACTGCAGTTACATACGGGACATCCGCTCATGATACGAGGGGAAGATGGGGTACTCTACCAGGTATATCCCTTTTTGATGTTATTCTTAAATTATCCTTAAGTAAGCCACATCAAGCATCATTCTAGAACATACAACTTTAAATTATTTATATTTATAGCTATCGCATGCGTTATGACTTTTATATATCTAGTAATTATAGTTTTACCGGAATTAAATTAATGGTCCTTCGAATCGGAATTTTAAACAATTAACCATGCATTAAAAGGATATGAAATAATTACTAGGTCGCGGGTGAAAACGAAGCTGGTCAGACTTTACTAGTGGCAGCGGAAGGCGTAGAGGGGGCAGAGGAGGGAGCGGGGGAAGGAGACGGGGAAGGCGTTATGTACGTCACGAGGGAGGATGGACAGGTAATACTTATTTTTCGTGTTTTTAAAAAACGTTTTAAAATGTATTTGTCGATTAACTCTTGCGAATTAATGAAATGAAAATGGTTGTAATAACAAATACATTTCCCAACAGACGTTATTAGTATCGACGCAAGGCGTACAAGGTACCGTCGAGGGAGTAGAAGGTGGAGCTGAAGGGGAGGGGGAGGGAGTTACATATGTCACCAGAGGAGAAGATGGACAGGTGAGGTTCTACTGTTTATTAAGAAGGCGAACAACACGAATGCGAAACGTTGTTAACGTTCCGCATTCGTGTTGCCTACAAAAAACTTTTCAGAATTTTTAACGAATAAAGAATGATTTAATTTTTTGTTAAATTATAATTTATATCTATTTAAAATGTAAAATGAATTGTTGATTTGCTCTTGTTTTTTATACATACATATTGTCATATTTGTCTCACAACTGGTGGATTCTACGTATTAAGTAGTCAAGGCTTCAACTGTTGAATTCATACTTAATACTTATATATAATAATCAATACTTAAATGATTCCAGGACGTGCTAACTATAGACCCAGGGCAACTGGCAGCTCTGCTCCCGGGCGGGGAGGCGGGAGGTCTGCAGCAGGTGGCCGTGCAAGTGGAGGGCGAGGGGGGAGAGGACGCCACTCAAGTCATTGCGCAGCTCGTGCAGGCCGATCTACCTTCGCCAGGTATTTCTTACAATATTAAAAATGAAACAAATTGGGCGTCTTTTATTGGGCATATTTTAATAAAAAACCAGTGGCGCTACAACCCTTAGAGGTTGATCTTATTTCTATATCTGTTAACTAGTTTTTTTAGTTGTTTCATTCTTTAAGGTGTAAGCAAGGATTATTTCCGTACATAAGGTTACATACATATGTATATATATATGCGTGTGTGTGTAACCTTGTATGTAAAAATAACATGTACGGAAATAATCCTTACTCATATGGTGAAGGATATATAATATTATATATACGTATTCCGTATAATATTAATTATTGCTTGATAAGTAGAGTAGTCTGCAAGTATTTTCATAAAACATTACAATGTTAGTAATTAACGGTTATTGAATTAAAAAGATGTTTCTCATGGTCCGTATATTAAAATTTCAGGTGGAACGCGGCGTGTAGTTCTGCTATTACCCGATGGAAGCTTTACAATGACCGAATTGGACAAGGAGCAATACGAATCGATCACTGAGGCTGGCAAGACCCAGGAGTAATGACTGATTTAACATAAGTTCGTAATTAATGTTGTGGATTTTTTAAGTCGGATAAAAGAACTATTGCTTCTGTTTTGAGATGTCAGTTCTTAAATTGTGTATAGCTCTGAAAGTGCTATGTATATTGACATGCTAATATAATATAAGTTATTGTTAATAGAGAAAAGTTAAGTGTCCTATTAAATGGATATGAAAAAACATAGTTTAAATTAATCCGTACTAAGTAAAGTGTTTTTATGTGTGAACTATTAGATGTGCCACGTGAGTGAAACACATAAATTGTTAATTTTAAAAGCTATCTCAATTTCACAAAAATATTCAATACAAAATAAATAAATTCAACATATTTACTGTATTAAAATAAAAATAAATTATCATATTTGTAATTTATTATATACAAGATAAATATCTTGTTCTAAGGAAAAAATTGCAGTGAGATTCTCGAGTATACATTTTCGTTTTAAAAATTAAGAAAAATCTTCAAACTTAATATACGTCGATTAGAGTTAATACGGTGTTAATTATCATGGTAAGGTAAGAATAAGTTTCTGAAACGTAACGTACGTGACGTAAGAGTTGACTCTTATAGGATATCAGAAACGCTAAGTCTGAACTTAACGACATTATTTCCATACAAACAATGGTCCATGGTAACAAGTACCTTACTAATTTCTACATTTTATTTTTATTTTATAATTAAAAAATATTTTTTTTTATTTTTAAAATAAATTAAAAATCTAGTTCTATCAAGTTAAAGGAACTTTGGTTGTCACCAACCCGAATGTCAGGTTTTATTTAGACCGTTATGTTATACTGACCTCACTTGAATATAAACCTGTATTTTAAATTAATTTTAATACTTTATATTTGAATAATCTTAACGGTACTAACATGGGCAGTGTTGGCCTGAGAATTGTTAAAAACTAAGTGAGGAAATCCATGGCATGGCTTTAACATATAAATCGACCACCAATGGCTGTCTATGGGCTGCGACGACTGCCTTTTTGGGCGTCCCGCCGGCCCTTTGCCCCCCAAATATATATTTTAAAAAAAACTTGCCTATTATGAAAACAATACCAAGAAACAGATATCTGAGGCCAAGACTTTTAGTTTTACAAATACTGCTTCTTTTGTATTTTACTCAATTAAAATATTAAAATTCATACAATTTCTAAGTGTCTATATTATATATAATAAAAAATAGACTTATATTTTAAAAAAATAGTCCTAATTTATGGCCTCATAAATGACCTCGGTTCATACTAAACTGCATAGAAAGTGGCATTGGTACATCCAGTTAACTAACTGCCTAAATATAAGAAATAATAAATTCTATCTATCAGCCATCTTCACTTACGTCTTCTAGAAAGTGTTTCTCCATTTTTGAAATACAGAGATGACATATTATATTTAAGCCTCATAAAATTCACTTACATGACTATTTTCTATATGAATCCGTGCTACGCTCATTAATTTAATATGTAAGAATTCAAGACTCAATCAATTAAGACAATTTAGCTTAAAGTAGACACGTGTTTATCAGAAATACAACAATGACTTCATATTTTACATATTGTATATAATTATACATTGTAAATAAACATCTAATTAACTGAAACTATGACGAGTGAAAAAATTGCAATATATATATCAAAAATGCGTGATAATACATAAAATTCGGTGACCAATGTTAATATATAGAAGTGACTTATAGTAGCTGTTATAATTAAATAGTAGATAATCATTTTCTGAACTGTCAAAATAAATATATAGATATGACAGTGGTAATTTTTTTGTGCTGAGAGTTTTCCCGAAAAAAATATTTTGGGCTGGTCTCATCACTTGCCTATAAATATAATAATATAAATGGCATATAACAATAAGTAATACAGATTATAAAAATGGATGTCATGCAATGTGGACTTCATTGGTTTCTATAGTAATTGAGTTGCCAATATATTAGTGGTGTATTGGTCATAGTTATAGGCGATAAAAATGTCTTCTGACCATTTGTAATATAAATTTTTAAATCAATTTTATTTAAAGAAATTATAGTTTTATTTATTCCCGTTATTAGAGTTTTACTGTAAGTAAAATGAACAACTATCTATTACATACTCTCAATAGCAGAGAGCCTGTTTTATTGTCAGTTGGCCTCTTATATCATTAAAGTACCGAAGACTTAAATGGTTCGGATTGAAAGGAAGTTTAGATTACGATGCAAAAGATATTTGTTAAACAAATGGAGAAAGCTAAACACGAAAAGTTCAACGGCGAAAGTCACGTAAGGGTTGGACCACATCTGGCAGCACGGAATCGCATTTGTTCCGCCTGTGCTACCACGTGCCGCGCTGTCGCATTCCGCAGACAAAAAAGGCATCGCACGCGCCAGCATGCTGCAGCATGGGTGGCACATTGTACGGCATGAATGAACAGGCTGCACTGAGCTGACGAGCGGCCGCGTGCGCCATTGTACAGCATGCTATCGCGCGCTTCAGAGTTCCGGAGTCTCCCTGCCGACCATTGCAGGCATTGCATTGCGACCGATCGCCTCGCGGATTCCGTCGCGTGCTATCGCATTATGCTTTCTGTCTCGGTCTAGCAAATGGCAGTTCTAAGCGACAGAAAGAGAAAGGGCGACGGAAAAAGGCGATTCCGTGCTGCCAGATGTGGTCCAACCCTAAAACCCTCAAAACCAGTCTTCGATGTCATGGTATGAAATAGCGGTGTCAATTAGCTCGCAAGAAGATTCGAGATGAATGTGACTATTACGTTAGGATTCACAATACATATGTGGAATATCTAGATAATAATTAAAACACATATTAACATAGTATTCGATTTATTTCACGTACACTATTAAAAAAATAATTATAACTGTCCTATATCTTTATACAAATTCTTTATCCTTAGGATTATGAATCTGACTATTGTTAAATAAATCACAGATAATCTCACATTTATATTCTCAGTAAACAATAGATAATGAAAACAATAAGAAAATCAAAGATTTTGGAAAGGTCATACCTATCATATATGTACCTACTTGGGCTAATCCCTCATAATTTTAAAACTTAGCATAATTTTGGTCACCAATAAAATTGGGTACGAAAGCTGTGTTACACTGTATACGTTCTATAAAATCGTAATAATATTCACGAAGGTTGAATTAAAACCCATACATACAAAACGTATATATGTAGTATGGTTCATGGTTTGTATTATTTCATCTTAATCACCTAGAGAGGACTATAATTCATGTAAATATTAAAAGTTTCAAAATGGAGATATAATTACATAAACATGAATTCGAAATAAAAATGCATCTCAAAATACAATCATAAAAGCTAAGAACACAAGTTTTGATACATACAGTTGACTGTTTGTTTCTTCTCTCTCATTAGCAAGTTATCTTTCCTACTGTGCTTTCACGATTACATCGGAATTTCTTTAGAAATGTAAAACGTCAAATACGCAAGAGCCGCGTTTGAAAAATGCTTGATATACTACACCCGTCTAGGTTAACCTTGAGTTTAAGTACTTAATATATTAATAATACATTAGACGCTCTGCCTGTTGTCCGTTTTATTTCTAGTAACCCATAGAATGTTTGGTTTTTGGTAATACTGTTCTATTTGTATTAAGGATTTTCCTTTTGTCTCTGGAAGAAGTAGGAAGAGTACAATCGTGGCTAGTCCGGATGACGCTCCGAACAAGCCGAAGACTCCAGCCATGCCGATTTCGTTTTTCATAACCGGGTAAAATTTTGTAAAACCGAAGAGGAATGCATTGAAAAGACAGAATATATAACCTCCGCAGAGTCCACGGACCTTTGTCGGTAAGAGTTCCCCGATCATAAGACCTGGTAAGGGGAAGAAGCCTAGGGTGTTAAATGCCACGTATCCGAGAATTAGTGCTGGAGGGACCACGCCGCTGCCCGGTCCTTGAGATAAAAGGAAGGCTAGACTCAGAGTACACGCTGTTGCTCCAACCCCTGACACCAGAACCAGTGCTCTTCTTGTTACTTTAAGTAGCATCACACACGCTATCACAGTCACTGCGAGCCTGACTAGGGCACTTGCTTGGGCAGCGTCCTGCGAAATAAAATATATTTTATTAGAGGGTTTATAATTGCTCATTTTAAATTTAATTTTAATTTCATTAAAAGTTTTATTGCAAGGGCCGACCATTACACATTACTGATTAATAATAACAAGATAATATTGTTTTATCTTGTCTTACCATCTCATCGCTATTAATAATTTTATTATATTCAAATAAAATTACTGCTTTTTCCTTATGTGCTTTATGTACATAAATTACATTTGTGAATTAGGAAACTCAAAGGCCATGTCGCTAAATAAATATTTAATTTTTCACATCTATTATTGCCAAAAACCAGGGTATTGATCTTGTATTGAGCAACTCTAATCACAAGGTTACCTAAAATGATTCTGAATACAATTTTATTTTACAAAATGATTTCCTTGATATTATTTTATTAAGTAAAAAATATTTTTAGTATAATATTTATTTTTTATTTATTTCATTTGTCGTTATGTTTGCATTCGACATACACAATAGCTTCAAAAAAAAATCATGGTCGAATTATATTATTAATATATACTAAAGCTTCGTTTAAATGATTTTCTTGTGTATAATTTAAATATGATAAATAACATGTATACATACAGATGGACTCAGCGATCCTCCAGAGTTCTGAACGATGTCAACCGCGTAGAATATCACCACGTAACTGCCAGAGAGAATTTGCATCAAGTTGAATGCATTGATAAGCAATAGCGGCTTTAACACTGGAAGACGTAGTACAGTATCAAAGAAACGTATTGTCTCCTCGCCTCGAGCCTTTTCCTTTTCCCGAGCTGATATTAATTCATGAAGTTCTCTTTGTGCCTAGAATAATAAAATAAATTATACTTTTTAAGTTACGCCTTATCGCAGTGATTCCCAAAGTGGTCTATCGACCCCTAGGGGTCTATGAAAACCTGCAAGGGGTCTGCGTCAGCGAAAAAAAAAATTGGGGGTCCATGAAGGAAATAGGGGTGCACGATAGTGGATCTCAACACATACATTGATAGTACCTTTTTACTTACATCATACTATCTTATCTCACCAATTTGTCACAGACAAGCTGACAGGAAGACGACGTTTCAACTTACGTTCAAGATTTAAATGCCCTCTATTCAGATTTTGAATCTAGGTTTGAGGATATTTTGACTATGGTAATACCACCGTGGATAATTAATCCATATGGTGACATAGAAGAAACGAATGTCATAATACAAGAGGAACTGACTGAACTAAGTACAAACGAAGAAATTAAGGTTCAGTTTAAAAACGGATATCTGCAATTCTGGCTACTAAACAACATACTCGTTACTTATCCCGTATTATGGAATATAGCGAGGAAATTTTTAATTTCCATTCCATCGTTATACCTAGTGGAAATCGGGTTTAGCTCTGTAACCAATATCCTAACGAAAGACTAAGACTGGACGTCATTAGCCGAGGAGATTTAAGATTAAACTTACAAAATTGACGCCAAATGTTGATAATTTATTATTAAAGCATCAGCTTCATCCTTCTCACTAAAATATTGTCTTATTGCTTTTGTTATTTAATTTTATGTTTATTTAATGTTACGTATATTTTACATAACAGATACAAAATTTTTTTTGAGGAGTTTTAATTTAAATTCAATTAATAAATGTATAAATTAACATGTGTTTTAACTTTAAGTTTTTAACACTAAACTTCACTACAGTTAGAAATTTACAGGAAATCAATATCAAGTACGTAGGGGGTCTACCCAACACGGAAAAACATGGCAATGAGTCTACGACACAAAAAAGTTTGGGGAACTCTGCCTTAGCGTATTGTGATAAAAATATATAAGAATCTGTTTGGAATTCTTAGATGTAATGCGTCTTAATCATAGATTTTTTTTTTACTAGAAAATGTCTGCTCTTCGTAATAATTCTATTATATAGCCTTTCCTCTTTTTCGATGATTACAAGCTGATCCGGCAAACGCTGTTTTGCCATGAATATTTTTTCTACAAAACATTTTTTTAGTTCAATGAAACTAACTATATAGTGTAATAAAAAATAGGGGTTGATCGTACAGGGGTGAAAATAAGGTGTTGTATGTATTTTGTATGCTGTATCATAATAAAATAAAAATTCTTGAAAAATTACAAAAAAACATCTATATTACTGTCCGATTCGCAGACCTTACCGATATGCACACAACATTTCGCGAAAATCGATCGAGCCATTTCGGAGGGTTTAATTACAAACACCGTGACATGAGAATTTTATATATTAGTATAAACATTCCAAGACCATTACTAAATAATCATAGTACTATTGTTAGAATATTCTCATATGTCCATTGTTTTTGTACATGAATTCTCTGTTCTGTAATTGAGCTCGCCATAGCCTATGAAGATTGATGTTTATTTGTGAAAAATAATGAGAGCGTCACGTTCGTAAAACTACTCTTGTACACACAATATGTTTTAATTACAGAGTTGTAACATTCGAGAAACACTTCAATTGGTACCTTCTTGTTGAGCTTATTAGAGACGATTGCTTGAATTGTGTGGACTCATAAAAACAAACCAATTAAAATCTATCTTGTACGAATATCATATTTCATTACATTAGGAAACAGGAAGTTAGATAATAAAAATTATTGCGTTATGTAATTCGAGACATTTTTAATGCAAATTCTCAGTATTAAAACTCTAGAATTAACGATAGATGTTATAAAAATAATTATCAAGTTAGTAACGCCCAAATGTAAGTCCATTTTTATGTCGGCTCATAATTACTTAAATAAGGAACAAGTTTATGGAATGTTAACGTCTATAGGTCATATGTTTTGATCGGCTCTAAACGTTATACATAAAAAAATGTAACATTTGAACTAACTCTTATCACAGTATTATCACAGTCTGTTGAAAAAAACTTAAATAAGATCAGACAGACAGTAGTTGGCCTCTTTATTATAAATGAATATTCATATTATGATATAAATATATATCGTTATATATACCCATTTTGGGCTAAAACGCCTGTTCTCGAAGTAGATGATACTACAAATTTAATATTAATTTGTTATTCATACGACTGGTAATCGACAGGTTCCAAGATGTATCTTTGTTTTGGATAAACATTTTGTTGACTGGAACATATAGTTTCGTATAGTTTCATACATTGTTGCACTTACCGTATCTGGGTCTCCTCTTAGCCTTGACATGGCTGCCATTGCCTCGTGGAAGCGCCCACGTCGGGCCAACCAAGTTGGACTTTCTGGTGAGAAGCATAATGCCACGAAGGCTAAAGCAGGTAGTAGTATTGACAGATAAGCTACTTGTCTCCATGAAAGGACATTGCCGAGGGTATAAACATATAGCACTCCTAAGGAATACGCTACAAATGGAGTACCTATTAGCAAGCCTCTCAGTCTTGGCTCTGATATCTCTCCTAGGTATACCTGCGAAATTTTATTTCAGTAAAACTAATGGAAATATAAAATCAGAATCCTATGGTAGTTCTATGGTAGTAGAAAGTATGGAAGCACAGCAAAAACCGGTAAAAGTATGAATGAAACAGACAAAAACAAGCAATTAATTTATTATTATATTGGATTTCTTGAATATTTAAATAACTGTTCAGTTTAGTTTATTATCTTCGAAAACGAATTTATAATATTATGGAGTATAGTAGCAGTAACCTTCATTTTTCACAGAATACAGTTTCTATTTGCTATATATATCTGCTTGATAATTTACTTACTTGTGAAGGTGCTGCCATAATACCAACAGCAAATCCACAGACGGCCCGTCCCAACAGCAATAGTGCGTGATGAGATGCTGTCCCTATGAGAATCCATCCAATAACTAGTGGTAAAGTGGTTGTTTGCAACGTCCGTCGTCTACCAATGGCCTCCATTATTGGCCCCGACAACATTGAGCCTAGCGGTGTTGCTGCAGAATGAATACTGGCTGCAAAGAAAAAATACTATAACTATGCAAATCTATGTATGCTAGTTCTTACATATATTTACAAAGAAAAAGTTACACATTATTTACAAACTTATAATATATATATATATATATGTGTGTTCTTTTCTTCTTTTTTTTGTCATTCAATTTAATATGTGTATGTTGTTTGGTTGATATTTAGTGTAAAATGCTGTGTACAGATATAATTGGATATCAGATTTTCAAATGTTGTTTAGTGTATAATAACTGTATGTATGTAATCAATCTGTTTTCTGTTTTTGTACCTAAATGTAAAAATAAAAATAAAAAATAAATAATATTTATTAATTATCATATTATTTAAATAAAACCTAAGAAATAACATAATACATCAAAATATACCTAATAACTAACCTTAAAATTTAATTATTAAAAAATATTATTAAAAGTAGTCCCTTTAGGCAAGGTTCCGAAGATACTGGCAGCGTTCCCCCTTTGAATAGCCAGACTAATTCTTTGTCCAAGGTAGCTGCCAGCTCTATTTACAAACAATCAACATTTTTAATTTATGAAATTGGCGTATTGAAATAAACACTAGGCGTTACAAATTCAATTTCTAGATACATATTTCTACGAAATTCTAAAACCATGGGTAATTCATAATAATTTGAAAACGTCAATATATCTCGCATACGATAAAAATTGTGTATACGGCTGGTAATCCATTGAAATGTTAAATGTGCTAAACATTTGTTAGATGACGAAATTTTATTTATGTATGGAGGTGGTCAATACAAGCTTAAATGTAAGTTGATCTTGATAATATAATTATCAAGATCGAAGATTACCTCATCAGCAAGTTGTCCTACTACGGATACCGATAAGTAAAATTGTAGGTTTTTTTTTATTTATTTCGAACCGAGTTGTCATCAGCCTTGATAACACCCGGTCAAACTTAAAAGACTTTTTTTCTTGCATACATTTTTTTTATTACAACCAAAGAAAAGTTATTAAGCAAATAGGATTTTTTTAACTTTTCTACTTATAACTTTTAGAATTTTGGATTAATGATATTTGTTTTGGATTAGATGTCTTTAAATTTTTTTTGTATGATGGATTGTTTAGAAGGTATAGCCAAAAACGTATTACACCCCTTTTTCGAAGATGGCAGGGGATTAGGACGTCAACCCCACAAACTTGAGTTTAAGCTTGTATCTACCCCCCTACATGTCCCATTAATAAAATTCTGTCCTTTAACCAATGTTCATATCAAATTGATCGTCAAATTGTAACATTTCATTGGACTATGTCCATGACTATCCAGTTTTTCAAAAAAATATTTTGAATAAAACTGACGTCAATAGAATGTTATTGACATAACTTTTTACATATCTGATCGTCACGTGAACTCGATGCTTGGTTACTATATCTTATATCTTTAAACGAGCAATTCTTGTATATGTATATATAATTGGAATCTCGGAATCGGCTCCAACGATTTTCATGAAATTTAATATAAGGGGTATAAGGGGTTTCAATCGATCTAGCTAGGAATCATTTTTAGAAAATGTAATTTTATTCGTGTTTTATTAACTAAGACATAGAATTGCTCGTTTTAAGATGTCAGTCAAATAAAAATTACTATGTAATTCGTACTGAAATATAATTTCCAAAAAACACAATTTATAAAAGTAAATAAATACCGAACAAAGCTCGAGGATCCCGGTATACGCGAATTTATTTCATTATTTACAAAACTTGACAGCTTTTCAGCAATTGCTGTAAACGAGAGTCTGTTAAAACCATCTTAAAGAATTTTTTTTTGTTAAATTAAATATTTATATTATAGGAACTCAATTGTTTTGACTTAATCAAACCCGTGATAGTTGTTTAACTTGTAGAGGCTTCTAATAAGTTATACATATTAAAAAACATTAACATCCAATATATAAAATAACGAACGGAATTGTTAAGATCCTTCTCCATAATATTTTTTTTCACACACCACATCATTACATTACCTCAAAAGAACTGCTTGTTCTTGCTCCGTGGTGTAAAATGTATGCCCAAATAATTAATCAGAGCAATGGAGGACTTTTTTACCTATCTATAGCGAACTTACTTCGCACTATTCCTCGCCACTAAATAACCATAACCGTACGAACGAGTTCTAAAGATTATTCAAACTAAGGCAAGGAAAAAATAAAATAAAATCTAGTATCATACCTATCAATGTATCATTAATATGCGTATATAACGTGATAACATGCAAAATTTAGACTAACTGTAATCAAATAAATATGAGTGATCGTACATGTGACCTTTATATAATTGAAAAATTCCTTTGCAAATGTCTTTGAATCACGTAATCTATTAGTTGTGGGCACATAGGAGTAAGCAATTATTGAAGCCCTCTCTATTAATTAACATATTTCGAGCAAAATTACAATGAATGTTTTTCTGTGACTGTAATCATTGGCCACCGAAATCGGTCTAGTATCACTTTGAGTCTTCTTTGACACACGGCCTTTTCTGAATAAGACATGGCGATTTCTTCTAGTTTTCCTTCACCGTACGAGCAGTGTCAATTGAGCAAGCTATTAACCAACCTTTCCAATCGCATTATCACTATAAATCGAAGTGATTGAAGTATTATGTATAATAAGGATAATTACTATCTGTATAATATAATTGGCGCTGTAAAAACCCGTAGTCACGATACGTCAAACGAATAATTTTATTAATAATAATTTTGTGTCAAATTATAACTATAGCTGTTTTAAGGAAACATATTTGATCGTAATTTCGTTAAATCATGAAGTCGTAGTAGGTATACTAACATTTCTCTAATCAGCTTGTAGTTTGTACTTAATAATAACCCACTTAATGTGGGGGTTTGGGTGTGAAAAGCATTTTTTTGTATGTTTTCACTAGTTAGGATTACTATAACGTTCATTTCCGGGTATTTTGTTTCCATTTTGGTCAAAAAATACGCCTGAACTCGGTCGACTAAAACACTATCGTTGTTTATTTAGAATAAACTATGTAAAAGTACTTTTTAAGTGTGTGTAAGTGTACGTGTATTGCATTTGTTAATGTATTCCTAAAATACAATAAAATTAGACTTGAGTTTTTGAAAGTAATCAATCTACTGTTTACTTTCAAAAAGTTTCTAATTTTTGAAGCAGCAGCGAGTTATGTAACCCAACATTAGATACATGTGCGTATATAATGTTGCGCTTCTAATTATTAACTAAAATATTCATATGTAGAATGAATATTTTAGAAGCGTAAACCAAATGCATACAATCATCGTACTTGAAATATTGAGCCCTTTAGTTTTTACCAATAAATTGTATTTTAACATTCTCGTTTCAGATCATGTCAATAAGGGGGCGTTCCGCTAAGCACTCACAACGATCACGCTCACGACCACGGTTTTTATTAACTCAAGTGGAATGGACTTTCGGAGCGTTTTGAGCGTTCATTTAAATAATACACATGGCGCGTCTAAAAAACAAAACAAAAAGTTGATGAGGTTATGTAACAATTTGTAAGTGGTATCAATAATAAATGTCAGTCATTCAAATTATTCAGTTATTCTTTTTTTGAACATAAGATCATCAAGATATCACTTATTCAAGTCATAGTTCTTAGATTTATAAATCTTTAGAGAAGTCGAGTTTCTTTTTGATAGCGTCGAAACCCTTCTCTCCCTTATTTTGTGTTAGCTCATGTTTTAAAGAATTTTTTCATTACCCAGCTGCAAACAAAATTTTTATTTAAACATCTCCATACAACAACCGCCACTGAACTTAATTCGCGTAAAAACATTTTTGGCTTGGGCCACATACTGTTTCGTAATTACATATATGTTTTTTGCAATACACAAGGTGATCAGCCTATGAGCCTAACATACGCCGTGGATATTTTTGTTCTAAGAGTTGCCAGTTTTCTTTCCATACTATTAAATGCGAGTATTAAATGCGCACATCGACAACAAGTCGGTTAGTACTTAGTCGAGAGTATGACCTCATGGATGATAGTCGATCCCTGAAACCACTACGTCAACACTGGTCTAAAACAAAATCTATCAAAGTCATAATTGTTTTGTATTTACGCAACGGAATTAAATATAAAAAGTAATTAACTGCATATAAACTATAATTAATTGCATTCTCGTACTTCCGCATATTAACATTATCTCAGTTTTGCAATCGTCTTGCTTTGATGTTTGAACGTGATCGCCTTGACTTTTTAAGCCCTAAGTTGTAATTTGCATGGATAGGTCGTGTCCGTTGTTGCTAAGAGCTTACAGTATTGAGTAACACATTAGTCGTGTTCATATTTGAACCACACATATATAACCAGGGCCGGATTTAGGGGACTGTAACCGGGGCTACAGCTTCGAGGCCCCCACAATAGACACTTCGTTTTTTTATAATATAACTACTTACTACTAGTGTTTACACAATACACACTAGTAAACAACTTATGCTATGCAACACAAGAGGATTATAATTGAAATGAGTTTAAATGTAAATAAAGGCTATTATTATATGTTCGTTAAATACTTAAAGAATCAGAATGGTTTCACAATTAATTATTGATTGAATTTGGAATTACACTTTAAGGAAAATAATTAGGGGGCTAGGCCTCCATTCCTTTGTTTCCCCGAGGCCCTCAAACCGGTCCTGCAGATATTATAATAACAAATGTGCGATATTAAATGTGTTGTTATTTATCTACATATTTAGTATACTCAGTCATCGTATGTATTTATCCAATTATATTGGTATCACTGAAAATCAGTGCTGTCAAGTTAGCCCGAGCATAATGTGTGAGGCCAAATTAACTTTACTTTTCCTTTTCCATGTGTTAATTTGTGTGCGTATTGTTACAAAGACGGGTCGACTGCAATGTGTCTAGATCCCCTAGCTCGTAACAATATTAATGTTTCTTTCTTGATCAACGTGATGGTTGGGTAGGCCTTGGATTGGCCTAATCTCCAGTTCGAATACTTTTTTCTTTACCAGCGTTTACATGATTTCAAAAATGAAATTGAAGTTCGTGAAGTGGATATAATTATTTATAGGAATTGCTTAATACATGTTTTCATGCCTATTTCATTACTATTTTATTCATTATGTGTATGCAAGTTATTGAGAATAATGTTTTTTTATAAATAACTCGCGTTAAATGAAATAAAATTATTATTGAAATTTAAAATTATTTGACAATGTAATGAACCACAGTTGAAATGATTTATATAGTTTTAGTGAAGTTATGAATTCACATTTATGCATTATACAATTTAATGGCCCGCGTAAAATATAAAGTATGTTCTTTTATGTGATGTAGAAATGGCCAGTTAGAATAATTGCAAATGAAAACTTTTTTGAATTTCAATTTTAGAACTCTTTGGTAACCTATATATTGCATTCCTTTGTCATTTATTTTTGTGAATTGGCGGCAAATCTAAAACTCTCGTTACACGTGAAAATGTCTTTTCGGTCTATGATTTAGTATGACTTTCATTGTGGGATTACTCAACAACACAGCTATAATAGGCGATTAGAGTTTCTTTATCTCGTGCCACTATTTACAATTGGTTTTACGAGTTTATGCATGGACGTAGCAATCTTAATGATGATCCGCGTAAGGGAGGTCCTTTAACAGCGATTACTGAAGATACCATCAGTGCGGTACGATGCATGATAGAGGAAAATAAGAAAGTGATCTATCAGCAGATACGGGCAAGCCTGAGAATTAGTATGAGTGAAGTTCAAAAAATATAACACGAACATTTAGGCGTCACGAAGCTTTGTACCAGATGGATTCCCCATACTTTTACCGACGACCAGAAACACATTCGCAAGGATTAGTGTCGTCAAATGTTAGATTAGTTCAACGGCGGTGACTCAAATGCTGTATTTGACATATTCACAGGTGATGTAAGCTATGTGTAGAGGGGAACGGAAATTACTTCGAAAAACAATAAAAGTATTGGCAACTTTCCACATTAAGCCGTTTTTCATTTTCTAAACTTTTTCAGTAGTATCCAAAAGTTATATTTATAAAATATAAGTACAAACTAGTTTTATTTTACGTGGTCGGCTGAAACAGCCCTGGCAAGCGACCATGATATCAAAGGAATAGGGCTTAGAAGGGCTTTGGAGCGAAATGAAAAGATTGGCATCCAGTCTTTGAATACTCTATGACATGTTTAAATAATAATGTTTGTTTTATTTGCCTAACGCATTCACTGTAATTAAATACAAGGTTTAGTATGTGGTAAATGTTATGAGGAAAACTAATCCTCTTAATAGGTTTGCCAGTTAACTTGGAATACCTATTTTAAAGTTAGATAACTGATAAATTAATTTCACATAGGGTAAAAGCCGGATAGTTGCCTCGGACGGATACATGCCCCGGTGTTTAATAAACTATATTACGATTATAAGTTGTGTTAGCGCTTTACTACAATAAGTTGTGACCGCCCCGCAGGCCTCGATGCCGCATAAGCCATCGGAATAGACGCACGTGTTTTGTCCGTGTGAGCAAAAATCTTCCGCGGCGAAACTTTGACGGGCGTTATAATTATATTGGGAAGTAATTTCTATTGAATATTTTTATTACTGATCGTGGTTTCAGTCAACTTTTTGTTATTTTGCATGAATTAGAGTTTAAATTACATTGTTTATTATGTTTTATTCCTGAATAATTTTTATTTATTTCGCAAATAAAAAGGGCAAGTATCCGCATCAAAAAGGATAGTCGCCCTACTTACTGTCGCGGATAGTTGCCCCTTACGAAAACTAAAATTACCACAAAGACCAAAAAAAACAAACCAGCTGGGGACAAGAAAAGCATTGAGAAGAAAAAAGGGCTACCGCAAAAAAAGAAAAAGACTAAAAAATATATTGATATGACTAGCAGTGAGACTGAATCTGATAACATAGATATTATGAAACAGGACAAAGTAAAAACATCAAGGAAGAGAAAATTACCAATTTACAGTTCTGACAGTTCTAACAGCAGTGGAAGTGAAGAAAATGTCTTAAATCTAAAAGACGAGAAATCGACGAGAGACACTCGAAAGATATTAAAAGTCAAAAATGCTAATTCAATAGTAAATATGACTAAAAAAGTTTCAATTGATGATTATTGCGTACAATGTTTTGATAACTACAATTTAACTAAATCAAAATCAGATTGGATTCAATGTAAGATGTGTCGGATGTGGTTGCATGAAACATGTACAACATTCAAACACTGTTGTATGAGATGTGGAAAGTTAGAAACCTTAGCTTCTGGTAAAAATTAATTTTAATACCAAAGTTGATTACCAAATTTTTGTATTTTTAAGATAAATGCTAATATTTTATAATAACTTACATAACTTTAAGTTTAAATAATATTTTAATAATTTAAATAATTTTTATAATTAAAACTGAAAACTATTTAATAATGTTAATTTAAATATTGTTCTTAATGAAAGATCTCAGTAAATTATAAAAACTGTTAAATGAATAATAAAGATTACTCTAATTGATATAAATTTCTTTCTATCCAAAATAAAAATCATACTGAGGTTACTATCCCCGCACGAAGCAAGTATCCCCCGAAGCATTTTCTACGCTAGGCTACTATCCGCCATAGTAGGCAACTATCCCTCTTCTGAGAGATAAAATAAAACAGTATTTATTCAAAACCATTGTTAATTATGTATACAAAAATAGGCTTTTATAGAAGATAAAAGACCTATGTTGTGAGATACATACTGAATAATTTTCAGCAAGTTCATATTTTTTTAAAAATAAAGCTTTTTCGAAAAGTGGGGCAACTATCCGGCTTTTACCCTATGGCCTAGTGACTTTAGCGTTTCACTCTCATTTCTGTCGTAGATTCCATTCTTGGTTGTGCACCAAGACTTTCTACGTTCGCATTTAACATTCGCTCGAACGGTGAAGGAAAACATCGTGAGGAAACCGGCGTCCCAGAGACCCATAAATAGACGTTTGCCTGTTTCTGTCACAGGAGGCCAATCTCCTATTTGCTCGTTAGATTGACCCACAATCTTTGAATCGATACAGAAATCTAAGGCCCAGAACTAAAAAGGTTGTACTGCTATTCATTTATTTAATTTAATTTAAAATTAACTAAGGTTAGTAATTTGAAAACAAACTATTGAATAATAAGCTTGTTATTTGTGATGTTCTTCAACGACAAAATTAAGTATTTGGTTAGATAAAGATCATTAATTATACAATTGTATTTGGTGTTGGATAATAGACGAATGAATTTACAAGAACAGGAAGATATTCCATTTTCCGTATGTGGCTTGAAGAAATACAGTTATGTATATAAATGCGATTTATAATATCTAAAGTATCCTGTAGAGTTGTGTAGATATATAATTATTATGAACATTCCTAAACGGTAATAACGAAATAGTTGTCATAATTTTTATCACATTTAATTAACAAGCATCCTTCAATACTGCTCCGGTAATTTTACTCAAAGTTTTAAATGCAGCACGTATGGATTAAAAATTATGTATCATTCCAAACCACAGATACTTTATATAGTTATTTCAGTGACTTATTCCTTCAACTTTAAAAAGGATATTTTGTAATAGATATCCGCATAGGAAGTCTTTTGACACATCTAATGACTTCCTGCATTTGTTTAATTTCATAAGAACTTGATTGAAATTCGTCTTTTATCACATACGTTTTTAATTACCTGACTGGTATGTTATTTTTGTAGTATTTAGTAATGTATTTATCCTTCAAAACAGCTGTTTTTTATTTAATGACCTAAATAATTTTTAACTGTAAATTTGTTTACCAGGTAAAGATAATCATTAAAATTTATTAGAGTTGATCATTCTTATGCAAATAATGTGTAAATTTGGCATTGATTTCATGTGACGAACTAATATATTAATAAACTCTTATATTATGTTACTTTTACTTTATATAGTTCTATTGAGTACCATGGTCGGAAGACTTTAAAACAATCTTTTGGCAAGTATTTAAACAAAAAAGTCAGTCGTTTCCCATGGAGAGATTTATAAAGACTATAAAAATACTAGAATATACACATTGAATATAGTCATCGATTTCCATGCCACCTAGACTAATAGCTAACTTTTTACTATGTCGAATTTAGGTGTTGGTGTGCGCGCGCATCGTAAAAATTCTCTCTCATCATTTTTATCCATCGCGCCTAAAGAAGTATAACTTCAAAAAATCTAATTGAATAAGTATCCACCGTGGATACACATTTGTTAGAGTAATTCTAATATTTTAAATGTTATTTAAAAACTAAATCAGTCATCGTTCTATTTCGTTTCCGTATTTTTTGTTCTGTCCCGTCAAAGCTAACGATTATACCAGATTATTTTTTGATATAGTATGTAAAAAATACAATAGGTCGTAATATAAAATCACAGATATTAAAACTAAATCTCCCTTATCTCAATTAAAAATAATTTATATTTACTTTAATAAATTTTATTCATAGTAATAATTAGATTCACAAAACTAGAAACGTATAATAAACGCACTTTATTTCTTGTCATGTTTCAATACGTAGAGCATTTTAATTTTGATAAAGCTTATTCAATTATTAAATACCCTGAAAATTGTATTTTCTATGGTGTCCTGGTAGCATTGAGGATCTCGCGGGATTGGTTTTTACCATACTAGATTATTACCACATACAGCAGCGATGCCCCACGTTTTCCTCCTTGGAAAATCAGAAGCCAAATTTTGAATTCCACTAATTGATTTCCACTTCTCTCATTTTCCTGTATTTTTAAGTATGGCATTTGAACAAAACTTACCAATCCACGATCCCATGTCTTCATCTGTCGGGAGTGTAGAAGTCTCATTTTGTAGCTGAGGTAAGGCAATAGCGGAGAAGCCAATGGGGTGCCCCGCACCCGCGGCCAATATTAGTACTGCACATGTTATAAGGCACTGAAACAATGCAAGATATACTATTTATTCAAATCAAATCAAAATATCTTTATTCATTTAGGTAAGCATGTACACTCATGAACGTCAAGAAAAACAAATTAAATTAACTGTAAATTTACATTTACAACCAGTTCGCAAGTCAAGGGCGTAGAGCGGGTAAGAAGAACTGGCAAGAAACTTTTCAATCGCCAAGTTTTTAATACAAATTGTTTGACTGGAGCAAATCAATCCCAAGGATTAGGGTCATTTAAGTATTCGTCACATTTATAAAAGGCTTTATTAATTAATTTACTTTTAACAAGGGCTTTGAATTTATTGAGTGACAGTTCTCTTATTTCGCTTGGGAGTTTGTTGTAAAAACGAATATAATTTACATATAAGGAGTGGTTTATCTTCTGGAGCCTGGTTGGTCGCACACTCAAATTAGTTCTATTACGCGTTTTATACTGGTGAAAGTCACCATTTGTTTTGAAATCGTTTAAGTTTTTTTGTACATACAACAAGGCTTCAAGAATATATTGACCGGATAATGTCATAATATTTAGTTCCTTAAATCTATTCCGTACCGACTCCCTCGGGGAAACACAACAAATACCCCGAATTGTTGCCTTAACTTTTAAACTTAAGACTTAAAAATAACAATCACAATAAAAAACGAAACGACAAGATTACAACAAAGAGATACAATATAATAGAATGCTTCACAAAAAATAATATAAAATCTTTAAAAATCTACAACTCCATGCGTGATATTCTTTGTATTCCTACGCACGCCAGTCTTTCTTGTTTAAATATATGCCCTTATGTTCCTAATATATATAGTATTAACAAGTATTATATACTTGTCAACCATGGGAAAATGTTTGTTATCTATCAGCGGGCATGACAAAGGCTTCCGGGTTCCACTCGTGACAGCATTTGTTGAGTAAATATACATCGGCTATATTTTTAGTCACCCATCGTTATGCCCTTTACTTCCTTAGCGGTCTTTGGGAAGATTTTAAATTATACATAATTAACTAAAATATCCAAATGCAGTTATAGACACAAAGTTGTCATGTCGCGCCTTTAACAACGATTGTTTCTTGTTGTTAATCTGAACTAAAATCAATGATCGCTCGTTAACAATTTAACTTATCCTTCATTCTTCTTCGCAAACTTCATTGCTGAAAGTACGTGCTGGTCTTGGAAAGCCCTAGGCACTCTCACTCTATTCTCAGGTTATCTCACTGAATTAAGGATGTTGAGACCCATTATTGTCTTTGGTCTGAGCAACGCGTAGGCGGTTGATTCCGACCATTATTGTCCCTACCATTACCAACTTGTCGAGGCTATTTCGTCCTATCTGCTGTTCGTTAGTCTCGCTAAAACACGAGATCGACTAGACCGATTTGGCTAATTTTGGTCTTAAATTATTTGTGGAAGTCCAGAAGGTTTAAACGATAGAAAATTTTGATTAAATAACAGGTAAAGAAAAATACTAAAAACAATGATTGAATTTTCTAATAAAATGTCACTTGGTCGTCATATTTTTGTCATATGTTAACATATTAAGGCTTATGGCGTATGGATGTTGTTTGTGGTTGTTTTGTTATGCTTTAAAAACTTTGTACTACGGTTCAACAGAAGTATGTGTAGGTGATACGAAGTTCTTGATTTCATCTAGTCCTTGATACAAATTTAATATACTACCTTATCTGCAGTCAATCCTGAAAACCCACAAAAAACCGGTGTTAATTAAAGATTATCGTTTTACGTTCGAATCACTTGATATTACGCTTTGTACGATTATTATTGATAATTCCTCAATTTTATCATAAGCCAATTTCGAACAAATTTAATAATTGCAATTCATTATCAAAAAATGTACTATTATATAAATATTTAATTTCCGCTAATATTATTTTCGAAAGAACCTAAAATTTTTAACTTAACTTTAATTATTGAACTGATAATCCGACTACGATGTTCGGGAAACACTATCAAATCAAATCAAAAATCATTTATTCATATAGGTAACATAATGTACACTTATGAACGTCGAAATATACTTTAAATGATTCTAATTTTACATTTACTGCCACTTCTCAAATCAAGGGCGTAGAACGGAAGAGAAGAACTGGCAATAAACTTTCCGCCAATCTTTTTAATCGCCAACTTTTTTTACACAATGTTTGTAACGAGCTGCAACCATTACACCATGTGCCATGTGACATATTGAGTAATAAAGAATAATAAAATAAATTTAAAACAAAGATTTGTCCTCTATCAGCAGGAGGCAAAAGGTGAAATAGGAGCACGCACTTACATATTCGTGAGAACAACACGCAAATACGTAGTAAAAACAACTATTATCGCATACACGAATAGGTATTTTGTTGAAAAAACGTATGCAATTTCCTTGGAAAGAATTACTCGTTTTATGCAGCCTTGTGGTTGGTGCGCTAATTTTGTCTTTATTACGAGTACTATAATTATGGAAGCTACTATTCTTTTTAAATTATATCTATCATATCTATAATAATCTATATTTTTCGGCACATACAAAATATTCTCATAAATGTATTGAGTTGCCAAAGTCAAAATATGTAATTCCTTAAACTTCCTTCGGACTGACTCCCGTGGGGACAATGAAAATTGGTGAAATAAACGAGCTTTGCTGTATTCTCATCCGTAAGATCGCGTATCTTTTTCACTGCGAACGCTGCAGAACTTAGCCTATTCGAAAGACCTTCTATGTGTTGGCCCCACTGGAGTTTACTATCTAAAGTAATTCCCAAGAACACCGCATTTTCAACAAAGTCTATTTCCTCGTCTTTAATTATTATTTGAGACTGACTACTTTTTACATTTGTAGTTTCAAATTTAACACATTTTGTTTTCTTTTCGTTTAACTTAAGATTATTTGTACTAAACCAGTGAACCACACTGGAGATGGCACTGTTTACATTCTCAAGTGATGGATTTCGTCGTTTCACTTTAAATAAAAGCGAAGTGTCATCAGCAAACAGTACTCTCTCGTGAAGCTCCTTTACAAGAAATGCGTTCCACAGAGAGGCTCACTATGTCCTTCCTTTATTTAAATTTTAATTTTTTAACAAGCAATATTAATGAGCCACCGCGTATTGCATTTCCTCTGCAGAACGAACTACCAATCTGATGATTACAAAAATTGAACATAAGTTCACATGTCTTTAACCAGTGTTCTGTAATACACAATATGTCAATATTTTCACTGCTCAAAAACAACTCAATTTCTAGTAATTTACTTTTCATGCCTTGTATATTTTGGTGAACCAGATTGATAGTATGGTCCTTAAATTTACTTAGCTTACTTACTAATTCTTGGCCAGAGAGACTCTCTGTTGTCTTAGTATCTAATTTAAATTATAAATACTATGTCTTGGAATATCTTCCAAGGTCTTACTAACTAAAACCTGCTCAATAGAAGCAGGTTGCCTAGCCAAATTCTTGGCTGTTATAAACAATAAATATGTTAGCGAATCAGCTATCTGTCTTTTCAAATATATCTCATAATTTTTTTTATTCCCTTCGTAAGAATTGTCAGACTGCGGCAAGTTTCGCCCTTTTCAGCCGAATTTCTAAATATTGAGCATTAATTTTGTTTCGTGAATCTAAACGTACTTAGTTAAACTTAGCTTTATGTATTTTGGTATTGTTCAAAATGTACTTTCACACAAGAACTTATGGAACACAAAATGTAGTATGTAGTTAACCCAAATTATGGTGCTCATTGTAATAGATTCTAATTGCCTCATTATCACCACTCTCTCCATAAAATCGATTTCTGAACTTAATGAAGAAATTTTTTATGTAAAATAAAATCATCCAAAATTGTGAAAAAATAATTACATACAAAAGGGTTTCTCGATCTTCAGGTACTTAAAGTCTTAATTAGTTACTTTACAATTAAAAATGATATTAATCATATTATTACTATTTAGTAATGACCGTGAAATGGTTAGTCCCTATTTAGTACTTACAGGTAATCGTGGATTATCGTAAAAAAGAGTGTGTGTACTTATGTACACGCGTTAGAAGTTATACTTCTTTGGCGTATCGAACATAAAACTAAAATGCAGTAGCGATTAACAATTAATATTAAAATTAATAAAATATATTTTATTTAAATAAATTAATTATTAGGATTTTAAACACCAAAATAATATTTATTTATTGACACTGTTTAATAGTACTGTGACGAAACACGTGTTCTATATAAAAATACTAGAATATACAACTTGAACATAGTTATCGATTTCCATTCCAAACCTAAATTAACGATGTCGAATTAAGGTGTCGCGTCAAAATAAGTATAACTTCAAAAAGAATTAAAATTAGAATTAAAAAAAACAGTTGCACGTTTATTAACAAAAATATACTAGTTGACATCACCCCTTAAGATGCGACAGATGGAGCTAGCAACCATATAAACTCTCTATCTACATAATTTCCTTTAAAATGACGTAAAAATGCTATCAGCAAATTAATTATACGAAAGGAAATTGCGGCACTTTTTTATTGGCAACCTATCGCTAATCAATTGCATACAGGTAGGAATTTTCTTTAATCATCAGTCTCACACATAAATAACTCCTTCAATAGAAGAAAATTATTTATAATAATAAATAACTGTTGCTTTACTTTGTTGCTGTATTTATAAAGTTTTTGTGAGATAATAAATATTAATTTCATCAAAAAACTGATAGCGGATACTATTAGGAGTACACGTCATAGTAAAAAAAACAGACAGCTAAATATGTTAAAGCAAGCAAGCCATACCTATAAAGTAATATCCCATATTAATCAAGGTAATGGGTCATTATAGGTTCACGTGTAACAAATATTTGTTTTAGTTTATCAATGGCGGCTTTCTTCGCTCTACGTAATACATTTCCAAGAATGAACCTGCCTTGTTAGCTTAATGTCTTCGTTTTACACAAAGGACCTTGTTGTGAGAATTACTTGTATCAACTTTACTTTAATTACTTGAATCAACAGAATCTTTCAGTTCCGCGTTCCGTCTTTAATTTAAGTTCCTCTTGAACTAATTACTTGGTTATTACGAGTATGTTATAGTTATATGAAACCAACCACTCCGTTCAAGAATAATATTCAATATAAGAAAATGGAAAAATTATTGTATTTTTACAGGCTTTTTTTAAAGATAATATTTACACAATTTAATGTTGTTATATATATATATATATATATTACTACTAAAACGTTATGTACTAACCAAGACTTTACTTGACTAAGAATTTACTTAAAAAAATATTGGTAGAGATTTGTGTGGGAATGTGTGAAGGTGTGTAAATGTCACACATGTAAGTTTTTACTTAGGACTAAAAATAATGCTAAAATAAAAGTCGCTTACGATGTGTTTATTATTTATCAAATTTCAGACCTAATTTCAATAGTGATTTTGACATTGAATTACATATACATACATAATAATGTGGAATTGTGTTGTTTCAGTATGAATTTCTGCCAATTCATTCAATAATTGAAAATCACTATCGTCATACAGAGTAGCCCTGTTAGCTTAATACATATATCCCTATACAAGAAAAATGATTTTTAAAACAAATCTTAAGTTAACACTGAAAACATAATAGCATTATATTACCTGGTTAAAAACTCCTCGTACAGAGGAGTACGTCTCGCCCTTTATATAGGGCGGGAGTGTAGCTGTCGAGCTGATGCTGCGAAGAAAACTTTGCAGCGCTTCATATTCTTCAGAACTCTTAGTTTCTTTACTTTTGACGGCCTTTGCCGTCGGGCTCTGAGACAGCATAGCCTCGTGGGCTCCATCACTGCAAATTGATTAAATATAATTGATATAATATATATCTAATGATGATTGTGAATAAATTAAGTTAAAAATAGATTATTAATAAGCCGCTCATTTGCCTTTAAAAATATTTAATGTTTTATGCTATCACGTGGACAAAGGTCAGAATGACGCTACATGGCGGAAGACCTATTGAAAAAAAGTTATTATCATAATCACGAAAATTATATCACCACGAAAGAACAAATTTATCGCCTTTGAAGAACTTAATTTTAGTTTTATTTATTGAGATAAGAATTCTGATTGTACAACCTATATAATCGTTAGAATTCAGATACTTGAAGAAACCCGTCAGTTAAAAAAATACTAATTAGACGGTTATAATTAGCTCTATCTAAAATATTTTGGCTGACTGCCATTCGCCATTCTCATCAGTGGCAAACGAAATTGATTTAATGTTTGTGAAACGCGTGACTATACCGCTTGTTTCATAGTGAATCCTTATCTAAACGTATAATATAGATTACGATTTCAATTATATTTTTATCAACCAATCTGTTGATTATTAGAAGGACGCGTATATGCGTAACATATCTTTAGCAGAAATCGAGAGATTGCAACAAATCTATATTAACATAGTTATTATTTATTCATCTGCGAAACATGGAATGTTTTTTCTGTATTAACTAGTACAGATACAAATATAGGTTAAAAGAACAGCAGTGTATTTGCATGAAAAACTACTCTTCTCCATTTCAACTTCTCTTGTTACCCCGTTTTTCGTCATATTGTACAATATAGTGAGCAGCGTGGTTGAAATTATAACGGAGTATTTTTTTGTATTTGCAAAATTTAATCGTCTTTCTAGAACTGCTCAACCTTATTATGATATAATTGTATTTGTATATAATATCTCTAAGATTGTCGTCGTAGTATTGATAGCCCTTATCTATTAATAGACGCCATTAATAGGGAAGTGATTGTTTGGTAAATGGAAATTCAGTTATCACTAAAATCCGTCCACGATTGTACGTAGGTAATACTTGGAATGTTGGCAAATGTTTTATGTGTCCTTAGAACTGCTAATCCTTGATTAAGTGTCAAAATGTATACGTATATAGAGAATAATTCTAATGTATATATATATATATATATATATATACAGGGTGTCCCAAAAGTCGACGTCAAGTCGAAATTTTCTCATAGGTAATGCCACACCAGTTATCAGAAAAATTAAAAAAAAAATTAAGTCATGTATTTTTGAAGTTATGGAAATTTTCCTTTTATTCCAGAAAATGTACACCATGTGACAGTTTTTTCATTCCTGTTGTTACAAATATTTACTTTTTGCCAAATTTTTTTCTCTTACGTCATCCCGAATAGTGCTTTATGTAACCTATGATCCTAAACCCTGTGCCGATCACTCCAACTTGTAGGAAAATGTCATTTTATACCGTACCAAGTTTTCAAAAGTAATTTTTCGCACTAGTTCAACTGATCGTCCTGAAAAAAAAATGTACCACTCCAGTTTGGTAGCAAGCAGCTTTAAAAGTTTGCGCATTTAATAAGGATTCTAGCGTGGTATAACACTTACTTCATTATTTCTTAGATCGGCCATAAAAATTTTAAATATATATATTGTGACGTGAATTGCACATTATGGAATTTAAAAAGTTCAGTCTATAAAGTTTTGCAATTGCAATCGTCATAGAAATATTGTCGATAGATAATGATAGTGTTATATCTTTTATGACGTAACCGCAATTCAATAGATATTATATCTCTTCAAAATCTGGGTCGATTTCTTGAACTTGTAAGCTTATCGAAAAGCGTCATATATTATTTATTATATGTTGTCCGGTATAAATATGTTAATACTATGAATGTGATTAATTAAATGCAAAAGTTATTAATTTCTTAGATTTTTATTTATCAACGTATTATCAGACTATTTAAGTATACTTTAAAATGTGTGTTGTCAAAAAGACAAAAAAAATATGTTTATAAATAGCTATTCCCTAGCCCGTACTCTGTACCTTCCAATTTAGGAATTAGCGATCGCTATTGGAAAGTTCAGAGTAAGAATTGTTTAAATGAATGGTTTAGTTGATAAATGATATCAAAAATTATATGTAAGGTTTTAATTAACACATTACTTGTAAAACTTGCGCGTGTTGAACATGTGTTTAAGATTTGACATTTAGAAAATTATTTCTAATCTAAATTCCAATCAAATTAGATTACTAATTCGAAAGAGATTGGAACGATTAAAAAAATCAAGTTTGCGTTTTGCGTTTTATCATTTGTCTGCGATAAGCTACGTCAGTTTTTGGCACAAATCTCTCAATTACTCAAAAATCGCATCCCATTCAAAACCAGACTTCTATTATACAACGCGCTTTGCGAGTCCGTCATCAATTACGGTCTAAGTAGCCACGGTAGAACTTACCCGACTTATCTCAACCAAATATACAAACTCCAAATGCGAATCCTCAAACACGTCGTATCGAGAAACGTGCTCGATTTATATAAAAATGAAGAAAGAGGTCTTTTTAAACACTGTAAAATATTGCCAATAACAGAAAAAGTAAAAAAATGTCTTCTCGTCGAGCAGTTTTTTTGAGATGATATAAAAAAACGTGTGGAGCATGACGTACAGACTCGAGCGGTAACGCAAGTTCGGCTCTGTACATCAAGAGCGTACAACGTATATGGCGAGAGAACGTTGCGGTATTTGCTACCGCGGCAAATAAATAGTCTACCCAAACACTTAACAGATAGCTTAACACTATCCAATATAAATTCTAAACTAAAAAACTACTTTTACATGCAGTTGTCGCGCTCCTAAACAAGACTGCTATGGTTACATTAATAAAAACCAAAGCGGTTTTCTAATGTAACATATTGTAATATATATTTTTTTGTAAAATAATTAAAAAAAAATAAAATTTGATAATATTATTTATCTCTGTGATATAAAAGGATTCCTGTATGAAGCAAGCGCTCACGTAATCGATAAGATAATCTATAAAACACGATTGAATTGAAGAAATCTGTGAATTTACGATGTTACACTGTTAATGCTTAAAATCTAATACAAGTTATGTTTTGAATCAGTCAATACAGAATGAAAAAATTTAAATAATGAAATCAATTATAATTGCAAATATTTCATATCGTCTACCACGGATTTACAATAATTAGAACCGGTATAAGACGACACGAATAGGGACGTAGCCAGTTTAAGATTGGTGTTGACGTGATTACTGCTACTGACTCTAACTAATTTTAGGAGCGTAAAGTTATGGCTGGCACTCTCTAATAATTTTACTATCTCAGTTCTATATTAGATCAGTTGGCTTTATCGTGCGACTCCCATTCTTGAGGTCGAGGTTTCTGTGCTCATTCAACATTCACTCGAACGGTAAAGTAAAACATGTCTTAGACCCAAAAAGTCGACGTGTGCACACAGAATCCTGACCTACTTGCCTATTGGATTTAATAATGATTATGAAACAGATTCACAAATCTGAGGCCCAGGCCTAAAGAGATTATGGCGCCACTAATGTTAAATCTCTCTGGCTTTATACATACACAATATGTATAGAGCTTACATAAGTAAACAAATCGGCTGATATATGTATTAAAAAATGAAAATATGTTGTTTAATATTATTTCAATGATATAATTAATAAAAGGTATCGCAGCATATATAGTCGGATAATAAAAAGGCTTACTATAAAGTTAGCGATTATCTAGTTGATAAAAGGGCCTGGGACCAGTGCTGGGCAGGCTACTTCTAATTAATTTGCTATATTTGTTTTAAATATTGTAGTATTGTTTGATGATTTGCTTTTTTAAAAGAGTACCGAGAGTTTTTTACCTCAGATTTTTCTCTCGGCCTACACCCTCTGTCTTCTTTGCCGATGAGTAGGGATGCCTACAGGTTCAAATTAAATGACGTGGAATAAGTAATATGATGTGGATGTGGACATATGACCTTATGTTCCAAAATGAACGTATTTTATTTATTTTTATTTTTTTAATGTACGTGTTCTTAAGAAAACACTAAAATAGGCCATCAAAGAAAAACTGTTTACTTCTAGAAGGTATTCAGAGGTAGATAGTATCCGGACTGGTGTAGTACTGTGGCTGTGGCTCCTGCTACCATATAATTACAAGTGACTTAAATTTACAATAACACTTAAATTTATGGCTATTCTGTAACGTCGGCAGGCTTGCGGGTGTGTGTTTGGGGTAATGTTACTCCATGGACCATGAAGGTCGTGTCGGAAAAAGCTCTATTGGCAGCTGTTTTCACGTAGAGATAATGCGCCCCATAAAGTGCCTTATAAAGCGCTGTGTTATGGAACGCAGAACGCAGGCGCCGCAGTGATAAGTGATTCACATACGTTATAAGTCTTTATTTAAGTTTTGGGCCTTCACAGTACTGTAGGCTTGTATGTACAAACCTTTCTTTTCTAACGACACGAAACTTCGGTTGAAAGTAGATCACATAACCGAATACTGAGAACACCATTATTTACAACTAGAAACAATACACTTCCTTGGACACTTGCTCTCAACTGATTTAATTGACGTGATAAAGTTATCAAATGAACATTAACCCGTCCCTATATATAAGTTTTATATAAGCGAGCAGCATCCTTACACGTAAAAGTTACTTTCGGAAACTGATCTACCTGTATAGATGTTTATTTAAGAAAAAAATATTGAAACCATTTTTGGTTCATCGCCACTAAAACACGTAGACTTATTGAAGCTGACAGTAGTAGATAGCCTTTTTTGTAATGTGACAGATACACTACTAGGGAAATACTAGTATTAATTTGGTAAATCAAGACATATTTTATTTAACTCCATAGTAGAGCGTGTTCAAAAGCCTGCCGACAAAATTATTTCGCTAGGAATCGAACGCAACACCTACGACCTTTAAGCCATGGTGGCGGTAATTAAGGAAACTAGATTTAAAAAAAACGTGAATGTAACTGCTCGTGTAAGTGGACCCTTAGACGTATACAATATATTTTCATAACATTGTAATAACAATATTTCTCCCTCACTCATTGCGTTATAATACGAGAAGGGTATATATACAAGTTTATTTTTAGATAGTCGTTGTTAATGACAACGATTACCAAATGAGATATCATTTAAAAAATAAAAAGAACCGGCGTTCAAAGTTCAGTAGCAACCTTTATTAATTAAAAGAAACAACTCTAATAAAAACGTTTAAATTTTATGATTAAATTAAAACGTTAATCTAAAATGACTTGCAAATTCTCTAAAACTCATATGATTTAAGTGATTTTAAAACTAGTTGGGGGGGATGTTCAAATTAGAGATCGAACTGATTACTGATTCATTAATATAATATTAGCTTTATATTGTGAGCTTTCGATATTTTTTTTGCAATATTTTTTTTTTGTTTATACATTAAAACATAATGATTGATTCCAGGTAAGTATTCAAAAATATTTTTAAGGGCAATCATCACAATGCTTGAGATGTAAAGAATTGACTGATTACTTAATTATGAAAAGGCTAAAAAGGTTATTTGGCCCATGCCCCATAGGCACATCTTAACTGCTGTTATTCAATTACAGCATATATACCAAACAATGATTATAATATAAACCAATTATACATAACTAATCAAACTTCCAATTCTATTTCTATTTAAGACATTAAAATCTAAAATAAAACATTATTTATATACAGTAAAGAATATAATGGTGAAATAACAATAATGCTACTAAGATGATTGGAAAATATGTCAGAATCGCGAAAACGACCATCATGTGAATTCTCGTTATCACATCAACCATATTTTTATTTTATTTTTATATAGAACAGGGGGCAAACGGGCAGGAAGCTCACCTGATGTTAACTGATATTGTTGGCAATAGATTATTATGTTCATTCATTGACATAAATTTCGCAAAATGACCTCAAAACATACGAGAGAGTCTTATCACAATTTAGGTCTATGTTTAGGCCATTCTCAGTTAATGACCGTGAGTAAATCTTGCCATTGTCAAAGTGCCACCGAAATATTTAATCAAATTCGTCAAGGTCCAAAGAACACAGGTTGGAACAAATTACTTGCAGTTTTATACGATAATTTGTTTAATTAATGAAGATTTATCCGCGTAGCTTCTAAAAAACTTCCCTACGGAAAAAACAGAAAGCGATTAACGCTTACGTATGTAAACACGTCACAATTCAAAACGATTAACAAATGACAAATGACAGTTGTCACATTTGAATTATACTATTTAATTAGATTATTTAATATAAGAAATTTAGACTTGATTTAAACACCCTACTGAATTATGAAATATATATTGATTATAACGTAATTTACGAAAGATATAGCAAATCAATTTTACTTCACTTCGACTCAAGTTAAACGTGGTTATTTTTTTTTCTTTTTTAATAATTTTATGGCCTATGGCCGTGGTTTATACTATAAATTATAAAGTCTTAATTAATAATAATCTATCATTTTGGGAACTTAATTATAGTTAATCTTTTCACATTTTATAAAGCTTTCGGATTTACTAAACTGTAAGGAACGAGATAAATAAATATATAAAAAAACTACGTATTCAAATAAATTCTGCATGATTGATTTCATTGGCAGCTAGCCTATTTATATACCTAATATAAGAGATTGCAATATGCCTTATGCAATCGGCAATTCCTTCCAATTTATGAGCCTTGATATCTGATTGAAATACTTGCGTCTCGCTTCAGTTTAATTAACATAGTGTTTGGAAGCTTATTTAGCTAAAATTAATTTTTATTCATCTTATAAAAAAGTGAAAGTCTGCCATGACTATAATTTTCGACAGATAGTTTTCTTTATGCCCTTTATGCGTTGTAACCTCAAGATTCTGATAACATGGAAACAATAATTATTGCTTTGGAAAAAAAATTTTACCGTCTTAACTATAAACCATAAGGAAGGAAGGACTCTTGAGTTCAGCTGTCTGTTACCTATGAAAAACCCATAAAAGTGGTCTGTCAATCCATTAAATAATTAAAAATCATGACGTGAGTGAATCTGACTATTATATCATATTTGTTTGGTATTTTTATCTCTTAGAGGTCGCAAGCGTGAACTAGATGTTTTCTGTAGTAATGTTCTCTGTCATATTTTTTATCTATGTATGTCTCTGCCATTATCATGACTAACCTAAGCTCAGATTCAGAACCATGAAGATGTCAAGACAATTCACGTGATTACGACGGAATAATAAAACAGTTTTTTGAGAATTAGTCATTATGAAATCCATATGTTACGAGATGGTAATACGTCGCATAAATAGAATCTCCGTGCATTAGCTGTCTCGCTTTGGTACAATTGTATGCTTTGTTGCTATGAATACCTCACAAATTCAGGAAAAACGTTTCGAGGGCGAGTATATTATCATTTTTTTGTATATAGTTAAAATGGTTCAGTTATATTGGGTAGTAAGGCGCGATTTTTCACCAATACTATTAATATAGAGTAATTTGTTACATCAAACCTTTGTTTTATTACAACATTGATTCGTGTTAATAAAATATTTTATTTGTACTACTCATTAGCTGTTTTTTTAATTCAAATTGTGGTAAAAATAAATGTGTTGTTCAGTATAATTGCACTGATATCACTATATCACGTCATACTAGTGTTAAATGTCCGCTTCACATGAAAGTCCATTTGTGCACAGTCCGGGGACCGAACCGGGATCCTCAGGGATAAAAGTGAGAGCAGGCGAATACTGTTCCATTCTTCTTCTTCTTCATCTTACTAATTGACGTAGTCTGTCTCAAAACTTTGATCTGTCACTTATCTTAAGGCCTGTATTCACTTTGATTAGTATTAGTACAGGTAATTAGTGATAAGGAGAAAACAAGAGTGGACGGCGACTGATTAGTGCAGGTGATTACCTGTTTGCGTAGTGAAGTGATTAGAAGCGTGTTCTATTTTTTGCGAGTGAACTGCGAATAGTGACGACGCGTGCGCCCTCCCTCCCCCCTCACTCGCAACGTGCCTGCCAAACTATATGACAACTGCATTTACTTTACAGGCCACTAAACAATAATTAGACACTACTTGTACTAATCAATGTCAATTACTAATCACTTGCACTCGCACTAATCAAAGTGAATACAGGCCTCTAAGTACGAAACTCACTCGATCGCAAAAACTTATCAGGTTTTACTGGGTTTATCGACTTGGAACAAAATTTTCTCGCTTTTTGGTGTCACCTTACCGGGCATTGAACTTATCTTTTTATAATTATGTTATCTTAATAAAAATTTTGGTCGCATCGTTGGATTAAAGTGAACGAGTTGTTCAAGAAATGAGGGTAACAATTCTTATTTATACCGACAACGCCCTTGCCAGCCCTCTGGAATTAGGAGTGTCCATGGGCGGCGGTATTACTTTATATTAGATGATTCTCCTGCCCGTTTGCTATATAAAAAAACTACATTTTAAGAAAAGTCATTCATAATATAATAATGGAAAGAACTAATTTGCAAATAATAATATACATATATGTATGATAGGCAACTCTTGGTTGATTTAAAATTGAATACATTTGGTATCTTTAAGTTATTCCAGTTAGTTACTAGATAGTGGTTTTCTAACCGCGCAATTATGCAGTTGTTATACGACTTTTATTTACAGCTAGATTAAACGTACATTATTAAAACATCAATAATAAACTGGGGGGCACTAATTAAACGTGGGAAATCATGAAGTAATTAAGATTGCTAACAATAACCATTGGAAACCCTGTATACGGGCAAGAAGCTCATCTGTGAAGTAATGGCGGCGATATCACACTAACGAATATAACATGTAATAAATAATACTTGCCAGAGAGCTTGCAAGCGCTGCTGGCTTTGTAATAATTGTTAATCATTGAAGGACCCTCGAGTCAGATCGCACATACTTCAATGGGCAGCTAGTTCCACATATTGATGGCGCGCGGCAGTTTTGACTTTAACAATGCTAAAGTGTGGAATTCGGATTTTGTATTCCTTGACGTCCGATGACGAAACTCAGCTGCAGGTATCCGAACAACTCCTGTTGACATGGTTAATGCGGTAGAAAATTGTGACCTACGCAACGCCAAGATTTCAAAACGAGTTAATACAGACGTCATTACATTACAGGGACATAGTACAAGCCTATTCTAACATCTACGCTTTAATAACTATTCAGTAAGTATTTACTAACCAATTGAAAATACAAAAAATATAGTATAAATGAACTATATACTAATAACATACTATTAATCAATATATTTTCTGTCCAAGCCATGATTATAATCTTAAGTATACCTAGCCCAGCCATAAGTTCTTTCACAGATCAAGTAATTTAATATTAATAAAGTTTTTACATATATTAAAGTATGTAGCAGCAAATATAAAGAAAATATTCTATTCGAAATGGCCACTTTTGGCTTTTATACAAGCCGTTAATCTATTTGGCCACGATCTATGGATTATCGCATTGTTTCCAAAGGAAAATTCGTCACCGCTCCTACGATTTTAAAGAGACTCAATACCACCGTGTTGTTTAGAGCAGGCCATGTCCTCTAGAACAGACCACAAAGTCTAAAGGGTTGAGGTCTGATCTAGATGAGGGCCAGTCTTCAGCTCTTATAAAGTCCGGAACGTTGGTTATACAACATGATCCGAGGTTATATTGATACACTTTGGCTGAAGTTTTCACTCCTCTTTCACTAAAATATAGTTTTGTGACTCCTTAATAAGACACGTCCCACCAAACTATCACTGACAAACATCCGGCTGAAACCAAGCGTATGTCTAAAATATGATCCAAGGCTTTAGATGCCAATGCCCATGTCTTTGTGCAAGAGGATATTACTATTTTCTTTAACACCCCATTCCAATAAATTTGATAATGAACACGAAAAAATATGTGAAATGGCGCAAAATCAAAGACTGAAAAAAAAAGTTTATATGTAACAGTATTTATATCCAGACTATACAGATATGTATAAATTCTATCGTCATCACATTGTTTACTACTAGCAATGCCCCGCGGTTTCACTCGCAAAGACAAAGATCTCGTACTCTACTAAGTCGGACAATAGATACCTAAATTTTTGTTATCATAGATGTTTTATTTCACTTAGTAGTTAAATTACTTCCTTTCAGATTTTTATATATGAGAATAGATTAGTTTGTAAAACCTTAGTTTCAGTTTCAGAACTTCCCTATACACAACATTTCACGTAGTTTTGTTTTGTGGCAGCAAAATATTTTCATGTGTTGGAGTTCCAACCCGAGATAGGCCACAACATACGGCCCTATGGGTAAACATTATTTTTGTAGATATTATATTATATACGCTCTATAATATGTACTGTACATTTTTTAATGTTTTATCATCAATAGTTTTCACAGCGCATGCGATGACAGATTTTTTGTGGATAATTTTTTCACAGCTTGGGTAATATGGCTTTCGAATGGTAAAATAATTTTTGAAATCGGTCCAATTTTGTGTGAAAACCTTACAAACCCTTGTATGTAACAAAGACACTGCTTCCTCTTTATAATATTAGTATAGATTTAATATACCATCACTAAAATGAAGTTCGTATCTTTATTCTCTTGTACACAATGTATCGTGTGTACAATGATTGTGAAATTACCATGAAATGACTGCTTATAACATCAATTTGTTATAAGTGGACACGAACGTTATGTGAAACTTAGTATTTTAAATACAATTTAACTTCGCGACAAATCGTTTAACTATTTATATCTTGTTGTATAGAATAAATAAAACACAAAATGACTTTGCAAATGAATTTCGTATTTATTGTGATTGTAAATGTAGGATTGCCTTTGTAATATTCTTATGCCCCATAAGTTTGAGCTTAATTGATTACTTATAAAATTTAAAACGATAGATTTTTGGAAATAAAATAAGTCAATTTTCAAACCAATTCGGGTTAGGGTCCTTCAAGAATAGACCAATTCTAAAAAGGCCGGCAACGCACACGCGAGCCCTCTGGCCATTTGGCCATTAAGTGTCCATGGGAGGCGGTATTACTTAATATCAGAGCCTCCTGCCCGTTCGCCTTATGTTCTATTAAAAAAAATCCAAATCGTTTTCAAATTGAAACACAATAAAACAATAAACAATTTGTAATTTATTGTTTGTATTTGTAAGGTTGTTAAAACTGTTCTTCACTGCGTTCTTTTAGCTTCTTGACATAGGCATAGGTGTCACAGCTTAAATAAAATGTTCGCACTAGACAAACGTTTTAAACAGTTTTCTTGAATCATTAATTAACTAATTTGGTATCTTAAACTTTTTGTATATAAGTAAAAATACATTAAAATCAAAGTAACGATCATTTCAATGGTTCCAAGACTAGTCCACTGCACAAATTACTAGAAGTATGTTACATTAAGTCAATTGTTTCAGAAATGAGTTTATAGGTTTTCAGTTCAGGTAGGTTACATCCGCTAAACGATTGTTTAAAAAATGCTAAATACCTCGAAGCAAGCGTAATGTGCTGATGAAGTTTTTTTATTTGCCGATTTGATGAAAATTGAGCATTTAAAATTGAATTTTAAATTGATTAGATTCGCTATGGTTTTAATGGTAAAGTTGTCTAGTTAATAAAGCAAACGCTGTTAATATTATTATATTAGCTGTTAATATTTCGATTAATTCACCAATAGATTTAAAAAAAAACTTAACTACTTACTACTACTATACGTTAAACTTTTTTATGTTCTTATAGTTAGTTTAAAGAGGAGACTGGAGTCTATTACGGCTTGGTACGTCTTAAGTGACTGGTAATTATTTTAGATTTAGATTTAGAAATTATACATATGTATATTTATTTACTTTTTTACAGCGAAGTAAAAGTTTAAATGAAATTTCAAATTGGTTATTAATAACACAAATCGATTCATTTTTTTTAAATACATATTTTTATTTCAGATTTACAGTCGCTTAAATGTACTAATATTATTCGTGCACAGTTTAAGCAAAGACATTTGTGTATTATTATTATTACTTATTGAGTTACATATATTAAATATATATAAAATTGAGAAAGGGTACCAAAAAATGAATATATAAAAGCAAACCGCTAAACCAAATTAAAAAAACTTACCGACTAATTTTATCCTTCATAATGGAATTTAGTTAGAGAGATTTAAAAAACCAGTTCTTAAGCACGATACACTTAATTACATGTAACTGTACTAAATAAAAATAGAGTTTTCACTGTGATATTTTGGACTTAAAAAGCATTATGGCGATCGATTGCCGATGTTTCGTGTCACGCCGAGACGACGCGTCGGCTCGCTAACGGTGCGTTGACTGTCGGCTTCGTAAAAATTAATCTAAAAAGCTGAATGCTTAAACCGAGCAACGTCACAATGACCACAGCAAACATGAATAAAACATGTATTTCTTATCAATTCACCATTGATTTGACTTTAAATTCGTATATTTGTTTAACCTTGAGTTCACAATATAGTCTTATAACGTTGAGCTGGGCTAACTGATCTAACTGATCGACTAATAAACAATTTATTGCTATAAAATATGGAATGATAACAGTTTATTTACAAACAAAATTTTCACTAACATTTCACACTCACTAACATGCACATTACATACATTCACTAAAAATCTCAAACATTGTCAACATGTCCTATGCAGATACAAAAAATATTCTTATACAAAAATAGTTAAATCATAAATATGTGTTATGTAGTCATCATAAAGTACACTTAACATGTCAAAAAGAAGAGTCGGGCATAATAAATATCGTGTTATTGTGCATAATAGTTTTTACTTTTCTTTATTTCCTAAATAAATGGGCGGATACTAAAGTTGACCCAGACGTTAAAAATATAGAAAACGGAACTTAAAACACAATATAAAATTTCATATACAGGGTTACAAACAACAGGTAAGAATAATAAAGGTTATCGGCATAATATTGCTTACTATAATGCATCTTTAGTCTGTTAGTACACGCTATGGTTATAGTAAATAAATAAATTAATTTATCAATATCAGTATTGATTTGCAGGCAATAGATCTAAAAGGGCTCAAGCGGACATCTTCGGACAATAAACCATCAAAGCAGAAATGTGATTAACGTTGTCATAGTTATTATAATGTGACGTTTCATCTTTGATTACGATTGTAATCAAAAATTTTAATAAAAAAATTGTCGATCACAATGTACTAATACCGACAGCATGCATACATCAATCTGTAAAACGGATTTTTTTGCCTTATTTTTACGTACCTGGTTTTTTATAATGATCCATTCCTGCGTAAACGTGTGTCACTTTCACCTTGTCAATCTTATCTTTTAGCGATGTTACTCGTTAAATGTTAACAAGGTTAAATCAATATTATTGGGGTTAAATGTTATAAACCATTGTACATTTGGAATTACTTTAACTATGTATTATGATCAAAATATAAATTTATATTAATAAATGTTTTTTCATTCGGTTATATGTTTCTTAATCTTTAATTTCCATTTGTGTTTATTATAGTAGTATGTACCTCGTAAGAATGATTTATATATATGTACGTCCAAAATACAGTGTAAGTAGGAATATTTAACTATTTATAAAAAAAGTATTAAAGCAGTAGAGTAGCTTAGAATTTAAGCATTCGACTTATTGTGTACCGTAAGTACATCTAAGATTAGGTAAGATTAAGAAATTTAAGTAACTTTGTTTTATGACATACGAGAGTATTAGTTTGCGCTAAGTCTCGACTTTTAATCTTAATCATAAATTACCCTTAGACCTGTCAACCACTAACCTGATGATAACAAAAAATATAAGGCTGACAGTTGACCATACTTGCATGCAATAATGATTAATAAACAGACACATTTTACTTCAGGACTTCAAACTTTATTGATTAGATAGTTATATACTTTGTTGTATAGCACATACATTACACAAACTAATTTATTATATTGCAAAATTTTGTTGACATTTTGTTATTCTAATTAATTCACGAGAATATATTTTCGCAATTGACGTTAATACAAACATAACATTGCGCAATAAAGCGACTACAATTTACGAGAAAATAATTAAAAGTTAACAAATAGAAAATACCTTCAACGCCAACAGCATTTCCACGCTCTATTGCTATACTTTAGCGTTGAGGAAAGCACCAGCTCCTAATGATATTACCGAAATCACCGGTACTACTAGGCGCCATAAATCAAAGGGAATGAAGTTGGAGGAAGAGCGATGCCTGTTGGCTTCAAAATGGCTGGAACATTGACGGCAAGCGGCGTATGATGTCGTCCAGCCCGGCGTGGCGAGAAAAACGATTAGCACTCTTTTGGCAATGGAAGCCATGCTGTTCAATACTATTTTAAAGCCATAGGGAAACTTATTCGGAGTACTAGTGGGCAGATGGCAATGCGAAGTGATTCAGTGTCTAAAAGGGTGCCAGTGTTTGGTGAAATATAAGCATTATATGACGGGCCTCCCTAGACCCGACTGGCACCAACCTTGCGTAGTCATTGAAGTGTGACCTAATAAGTGAAAGATTCCACAGCGAACGGACATAAGTTGAGTTGAGTATAAGAAGACAGAATGTTAAAATGAACAGCGCTTAGCAGTCTGTAGTTAACAGACTTTCTTTCAGTTTTTGTCCAGAAGCATCGTCTTAAGATTTTTAAAATTTGATATTGTCGAGTATTATTCAAATGCTTCTTCGAAAGTCGATGCCCCAAAAAGGTACAGAGATTTTAGATTATTTATTTTAATTGTCGGTGTCCAAATTCTCACTATATATTTCACATTTATCAAAATTTAAAGTTAGACTTATTGAATTAAATTCTGATACAACCTTAGATAGATCTTAAACTACAAGAAAAAACTACAAAAATAAATACATAACATAAAGAAAAACACTTTTTTAACGGATTGAAATTATGTATTATTGTAAACTTATAATTATTTAAACATAATTTTAAATGTATCCGACGTTTCGCGTGCTTTACAGCGTGCGTGGTCACGGTGACTGATCACTGAAGACAAAATGTGTTGAATTTCAAAAAAGTATCACAGTTAAAATTATGTTTAAATAATTATAAGTTTACAATAATACATAACTTCAATCCGTTAAAAAGGTGTTTTTCTTTAAATTTGTAAAAGTTATGTTAATAAAAGACAATACTACATAACATAAATATATTCATAGTATGCTTATGTCGAGAGAAAGTAAACAGGCTCAGAGAATCCCAAACGTTTCTCATAAAAGCCACTATCTTCATCATACGAAGAATTTATTCATTAAGGTAATCCGAGTTGAGACTTACGCGAATTACGTCTCCCGTATGCAAAAATACTATATGTTTACGCACTTTTAACCAAACAATATCACATCATGAAAATTGTTATACATAGCATCGCAGAATTTCCATAAATTCGAAAAAAAATTCAACAGGACGTCGCGCGTCGATGCAATTAAGTGACTAAGAAATGCAAATATTTCTTTACTACATTTGTATAATGTTATTATTGACTTATAAATTTAATATTGTTTTGATAACATATTTTCTATGTATATGTTATGAGTAGGTACATCATAAACATTGAAATGTTGTTGTAAATAATAACATAACCTTGTTGTTGTTTACATTTGCTAATATTTAATTTTAATTAAAATTATTAAAAAAAAACAAATTCAGTTCTATTTAGTTAGTTCTATTTGTGCCATAAGCGTCATGATTACGAAATAAACACACGTTCTTAATTAACTGTAAAATGAATAACACATTTTTAGGATTTACGTATTGTTTCGCAAAATGTATATAATAATATCGTGGTATCTATTTAGTATATATAGTATACGACCAAAATGTGAGGTCACAATTATAGATTGTTTTAGTATTTATATCGAAATAGCAACGCGTAAAAATCTGATTTCTGATTGAATTTGTCTGATTGAACTAACAGCAACACATGCTCAGCACATGTTATGTGTATCTATAACTTTTTTGGTTATTATATATAAATCAATAAAAAGAGCACGAATGTAAAATAAATGTAATAAGAAACTTTTAAAATAATTACGAATTACTTAATGTTGTGCAATATTCATCGATATGAAGAGATAATATAGGTTGAGTTACATGATAACCATGCAAATTTTAAAATATTAATGTTTTTGGTAATAATACTAAATTGCTCTAAAAAACTTGAAATTGAGCAGTAAGGTACATATTTCACGTTACACACATTGAATTCTTATTAATCATATAAAAAATAAGCTTCAACAAAATCGGGCAGACAAATGCTAATATACCCGATCACATATACAACACTATATATACCCGATCTTCTTTTGTATGAAGATTTTATATTAAATCTTCATTTTTAAACTAAGCCTTACATTGCCCATAACGCCTTGTAAAATCAAACATATAGCGGTAAATAGAATTTGCTTGTTTTTTAAATACGGATGAAAGATCTTATATAAAAATAATGGTTACGTTAATTTATCTTTGAATTCAAAGCCAATTTTCGGTCGTTATGATTTATCGTACTGTTACATCTTATTATATATATCATTATATTATTATTCTTAGACATGACTTAATTCTTTACTTTCGTCACATATACATTTTGCGTCTAATATTAACGGTAAAACGCTTGAGCTCCAGAAGTTGATTCCTATTCCTAATCCACATGGTTGCTCCCAATTCTCTTTTTTTTTTTTTAAATAAATATTAGTTATAACAGTACCATCTATGTACAACTCTCCAAATGAGAATATTCCAAATGGCGATGCGAATCTGTTTTAATTTAGATTGCAAGAATTGTAAAACTGTTATTTCAAGGTAGACACATTTGCCACACCATCAATAGTAACTTTAGATACGTTTTAGGAGTACTGCAGCTTGAGAATTACTTTTCTACTGGCGTGACCAACTAACGCCAAGTGAATTGGTATGTAAAATGGTCATGTGACAAATTGTGAGCTATCTATATATATATCACACCCCAGTTTGTCCGCAAATATTTTTCTCTTGGATTTTCGAGTGTTGTTTTGAGATAACTTCCGATTCCGTAGATACTATTCGTACCACTTTTCTAAGGGTATGCAGTTGTTTCAAGTCGAAAATCATTTTTTTTATAGATTACTCGAATTCGTTCACTTATATATTTTTCTATTATTCTATTAATTACCGTAACGATACTTAGAAAACCTGTGCACTTGAACACCCAAGATCTCTTCTCCAAAAGGAACAAACGCGAAGTTGGAGGAAAGACTTGAATATTTTAGACTTGTTTATTATTTTCACACTGCTATGTGGCCGCTCCAGTTTTATTTCTTATTGAACTTAAAATATATTTATGTAGTTGTAAGAACATCGTGTACCTATATAAGATAAGCCAACTGATTTCTGAGAGTACTGTACCTACTAATGCGTATAATTAGGACATATTATATTTTTATACATATATATATTTTTATGGCTCTCAAACAAAATTTATGAATTTATTCCTGTTAACGAGGTGCAATGTAACATTAACAACATTAGAATAGCCCACAGCATAAATAAAAAAATAAAGAAATCAGCGGACCTGTTAAGGACTTTTTATGTCTGGTCTTTTTACTTGAATATTAAATACGCACATAAAAAGGAAGTCAATTGGTGCACAGCGTGGGATTGAACCAATGACCTCAGGAATGTGATTACGTGAACAGTTGTTTTCTTTTTTTTTACACATTACCCACTTATTGTCTATGCTTGAAAACAAAATGCATTTTCGAGGATTCCTACAGTAAATTAATACGTTTTTGTACTATTATTTTTGAGATAACAAGTGGAAAGGGGGGGGGGGATATATTGCAGTAAATCTACTTATGTAGTATTTGAACAGCCCCTCAGTAATATTAATAGATAATATTGACGCAATGATTTATCATGTCAAACAACATGAGTATGAGCATTATTTCTAGCAAATATAGCGATTAATGATTTGTTTGTATTCAGAATTTATCTCCTCAGTTGAGTCACTGAAGTTACGCGATATACATTCGTCATTCAGGCATGGCTAATATCTTTAGGGAAGAATGTGACAGAAAACTTATATGGGGTTCACATTTAGAATTCTTCTTATTTCTTCATCTGTGTATCTGCATTCATTAGCTGTTAAAATGTGGCGGTAGTATAGTATTCCTATGATTTCTTGGGTATAAAAAAATCTCCTAAATCAAACCGTATTGTAGTTGTACGTACCACTCTTCCAGTGTTCGTAAAAGGCTCGTTAGGATTTAGTGGTAGAGCTCAGTGACAAAGTAACTTCTAGAAACCCAACGGCAGAAAATCAATCATATACCATTAGTAATAGAAAAAAGAATCAGAAAAAATTTGAATGCACGAACCAAGTTGTGAAATTTCTATGCATGAAAGTTTTCTGGTAAAAGCGTTGTCTGAGCGACATAGAAGTCATGGCACACCCTATAGTCATTGTATACCATAACTACACCTCATGACGCTATAACTAGCAGCAGATTTACAACCGTTATCGAATGCAAACATGTGTGTCACCGGAATGAACATCAGCCTGTAAAATAAGATGCAGTTAGCAAAACAATATAGAAATACCAACTTATTTTCACGTGTAAGAGCGCGAAGTCAAAACGTGCATTCACCAATCTCGCAAAGCCAAAAGCGCATTCCCTCCGATGACCGAAAACCAAACCGACACGGTGGCTGCTATACCCAGTTCTTTAACGTCTAAACCTGCCTGATGCATTTGATGACGAAAAAGCCGAGTGCTTACCCGTCAATCAAGTGGAGCAGTGCACGCTCTATCTAGACCACACCGCTGTGGTGTGATGCCGATACCCGGCGCACGTTGAACAGGTGAACCGCGAAATCAAGCGCGTTGTCGCAATCTCTCCCGAGCCACTCAGAGATCAAAACTATAATCAAGAGTTCACTGCCAATAAAATCACCAGATCTCGCTGCATCACGAGCAAGGTCCTCCGATGCCTCTCGCCCCATCTGATATCCTATCAGCTTCCTTAACACGGTGAGCAAGATGTACGAGAAGGTAGTCAAAAAGCGCCTCCTAGGCTTTGTCCTAGAAAATGGGCTCATTTCCGAAGAGCAGTTTGGCTTTATTGTGCGTTCATCAAGTCCAGTGCCTATTTATTTATTTTTGGAAACAAAACAGACACATATTTACAATAAAAACTAATTTAAAAATAAAACATAAAAAATAAACACATTGGATGTATCCACAAAAGCTCTCACTAATAAAGATATGATACAGAGCAAAGCAAAACAAAACAAAACATGACAACACAAAATTTATAAATCCGGACAACGACAAATATACATGTAAGGGTTAGGACATTCACAGTTGTTTTAAATTATTTTTAAATAAAGCAGTAGAGGAGTGCGAAAAAGGGTCGATGTTTTTGTCAGAATCTAAAGCAGAACACATGCTGTGAAGAGGCTCGCAGAACTCAATGTTGGTTCTGGGAGTCGGAAAGTTAAATGTTCTGTGTGAGCGTAGAGACTGGGCAGAAACATTAAATGTTATGAGTTCAAGAAGATCTGAACAACTTATTTCATATACGCAAATTTTTCTTACAGTGACACAATCTATCAAATTAAGCCTAGTACTCAAAGAAGGTAATTTATAAACCACACCACAGTACACCACAGTTTAGTTTATAAGGAATCTACACAGTAGTGTAGATTCAACAATTCGACAAATATCTAAAATTATGCCGGCTCAAGCTAATTATAATAATTTATTCATTTTTAATGAAGGTATGGATAAAAATATGGCAAGGTAACATAATTAGTCCCTTAATACGAACATACACTTACAGTACAGTACTCCTTACAGTACTAAACTGATACGATAATGTCAAAAAAATAAAGTTTGGCGTATAAACGCCGTACAACTGATTACACAATTAATATATAAAACCCCCTTAAGTCGCAAATATGAGTATGTCGTTGTCACGTTATTTAATAAATGACACGATAGTTATCGGGACAAAATATTTAAATTTTACTTAACATATTGATGCTTTTCAAAGTCCTATTCGGCCATGTCATGGTTACGAAATAAACATACGTTCTTATATATCGTAACAATGAATAACATTTTTTATAATTTATGTATTATTTCACAACATGTATATAATAATCTCATGGAATACAACCAAAATATGAGGTCAAAATTATAGATTGCTGCATTTATGGCGACATGACACTGCGAAAAAATCAGATTTTACTTTATAAATGAATTTGCAGTTGACGTCAGCATCCAAAAGCCGGCAGGTGTCAGCAAAATTGCAACTGTAATTTTATATTATAACCTTTTTTTGGATACATTTTTTTTAAAGAACAAGAATGAAAATAATAATATATATATTATATATATAACTAGTCTGGCCATAAAATGGCTGTTACATAACAAGTTTTTTTCCAACATTATTTGTAACTACTACTTCTACTACGGCTGATAAGCCGTATGTTCGTGTATCGTTATATTAACAGATACATCAACACTTCATCTATTGAAGACCAGAAAAAATCGGCGCGGCCGAGTAGGTACTGTTAGAACTTCAAAGGCTGTTAAAGCCAGAATTCGATGGAAACCCATTAGTATCGTTTCGAGAGAAATGAGGATTTCCGCTAGGACTTTGTCGCAGATTATAAAACACTGAAGCTCGGTGCTTATCGTCCATATACAGGACAATGCCTGACCAATCTTTACATTTAAAAAGAGTGGATCGATCACGTTCTGTCGCGCACAGAAATATCCTCTTTACCGATGAAAACATTTTCAAGATTGAAAAAACTACATTAATCAAAATCATGTGTACTATTTTGACGTAGAGTTACAGTTCTAAAGAAGCTGATGAAGTCATCATCCTGCGTCAGTGATGGTTTGGTAAGGCGTATCTTATGAAGGAGTCACAAAACCACATTTTTGTGAAAAAGAAGTGAAAAGTTCAGCCAAAGTGCAACAAGTCTTGGATCATGTTGTGAAGCTAACGTTCCGGATTTTATAAGTGCTGAAGACTGGCCCTCATCTAGCTCAGACCTCAACCCTTTAGCCTTCAAATTGTGGTCAGTTTAGAGGACATGGCCTGCTTTTAACGAGAACGAACGGAGACATTGAGTCTCTAAAAAATACATTACATACATTTTCCCTTGGCAGCAGTGCGTAAATCCATAGATTCGTGGCCAAACAGATTAAATGGTTGTACGTTTATAAAAGCCTAAGCTGGCCCTTTCGAATAGAATTTTTTTTTTTTGCTGAGACTTTAAGGTAATTTTAGGTAATTTTTTAAATATTATATTACTTCATTTAAGAAAGGCATTTTCATTTAAGAATAAGTATATAAATAACATCTTATAAAATAATTCCGAATTGCTTAATGTTGTGCAACATTACTTACATGATGACCATGCAAATTTAAAAATATAAATGTATTTGGTAATACTAGAGCAAGGGACCTGAATGTGAAAAAAATCTCCCCACACATTTCACGTTACATACATTGAATTTTCTTTTGCATACTTTGAATATAAACAAAAATTTGCTCGTTTATTTTAAGAAGAACGGGAGATCTGATATAATACAGTTCATTTGTTAGGTTTATTAATCGTTGAATTCAAAGCGCATATTCCAAAAAGCGATGTGAATTTATATCAATATTAATATATATCAGTAATAAAAGAAAAAATAAATAATTTTGAATGCATAAACCAAGTTCTGTGCATGAAGGTTTTCTGGTGAAAGCGGTGTCTGAGACACAAAGAAACACCCCATAGTCTTTGTATACCATAACATACACTATAAATATCTTATGACGCTATAACAATAACTGGAAGCGGAATTACAACCGTTAGGTACATTTTCGAATGCAAACATGTGTGTCATCTGGACGAATATCAGCCTATAAAATAAGATGCAGCATCCTACGATGGTTAAACCGGGTCAAACGCTTAAGCCTACCATTTTTCGAATGGAATAATGGCTTCGTTAAAAGTAATTTTCAGTTTGTTCTTCTTGTTGTTTGCAGTTTTTGTTCAATCAGAACCAATAGATTCCGAGTTAATGGAAACAGCTGAATCGCAAAATCCGTTTTTGCCGCGGTTTGCAATGAAAAAGCTAAAGGAGAGACGGGAGAGAGTTCAGGCTCAAAGAAGGAATTATCAGAATCAGAGGAGCTTTCAGCCTTATTACAACCCCCGGTGGTCTCAAGCATATCCATATTATTATGTGAGTTAAATTATTACTACTACTGTTACTATGTTTTTTTTATAGAACAGGGGGCAAACGGGCAGGAGGATCACCTGATGTTAAGTGATACCGCCGCCCATGGACAGTCTCAATGTCAGAGAGCTCGTGAGTGCGTTGCCGGCCTTTTAAGAATTGGAACGCTCTTTTCTAGAAGGACCCTAAGTCGAATTGGTTCGAAAATACTTCATTGGGCAGCTGTATTAGTATATAATATTATGTACACATAATCGCGGTTATTAGGTTGATTTTTTTTATATATTCCCGTTATTGTTTTGTCATAATTTTTTTCTTGTTGAAAGGAATCTTGCTGTTGGCCTTAAGGGCCTTTAAAGCTTAGCACCGGCTGTTTTAGCGAGCTTAGCTTGGCCTGAAAGGGCGGGTTTCCTGCGACTCGCGCAAGGGCGTCTCCTGTGAGACTCATCAGTCATACTGATATTTGTTAAATCATTCAGGTTCATCAAACTTACTGTCCGAGAGTTCGTGTTTTGCGGTTGTAAAACATGTTCACTCAATTTCCTTGGGATAAAACGTATATGTAATAATGATTACGATTTTATAATTAAAAATTAATACGTTACGTAACTTTTACGTATTTGCGTAAAACAATATAGTAATTAATAACTTATTAATAATTTGTTAATTAGATGGAATATGTTATTCTAACACTTGTATAATTTTTTTTTAATTGTTAACTAAGTAATCTTTACAAGCAAAATATTAAGGGCGACCTAATGCCCCACTTAAATAGCCCCGAAGATGATACTACAAATGAGATCACTCATAAGGTTCTAATTATTAACATAAATAGAACCAACTTACACCTTTCTTCGACCCAGATTATTAAATATAAATATCGTCATGTGCAGCACCTTAGTCAGTCGCTAATACTTAACCAAGTTCACTTCTTTCCAGTAAAAATGAAGACGCACATAATTATAATCCTAGTTTTTGGACTCTCTGCATACGCAAAAACCATAACGGAGGTGATCGCAGAAACGCAAAATGGAGCACAGACTACAGACAGTTTTAATGAACCACAGACAACAGAGACTAGTTTTGTGACACCGGAACCAGACATTGATTTAAATTTAAATAACGTTGACGCTAGTATGGAAATCGTAATTGAAGAGAACGTAAAAACGCCGTATGAAGCTGTAACTGACATTGATTCGGACGAGGTATCACCCAATGAAGGTGACTTCTACTACAATGACGTCATCCACAGAGACCCCAATGAAATAATGGATACTGCTGCCGGATTCGCACCATTACCTTTTCTGAAAAAGAGGAGAAAGACACAAAGGCCGTATGCAACAAGAAGATTCGTCCAAAAACCTTTCGCTTATAGAAGATTCCAGTACTATTACCCCTATTATTATGGGTTCTACCGCCCCAGCTCTCTAAGATATTATAATTATTATTAGTAAGTTAGTGTATTTATTAAATATATCTGTAATAAAAGACATTAATATTTCATCACGTTTATTTCAAAACACCTTTAAATAAGACAATAAATGCTACATATACCAATCCCATCAATTTTTATCAACTACAGATAATTTTTCTTTTTTCATCATACCTCATAAACTTAGTTTCTAGTAGAAATTAAATAGGTATTTCATGGTTTCTTTTGTATTTTTCCAAATTAAATTAACATTAAAAAGAGCCAAGTAATAAATACTATTTCATTAAATTATAAAATTTTCGATGGAATTGGTTGTACAATGTTTAACTTAAAGATCGTTTGTATAGATATTTGAAATAACAAATAATATGTAATTAGGTGGGTTTACATAATTTAAATAAATAATTATATTTTATTACCCACTAAGCAAAATTCGGGATATAGAGACAAGAATTCAGTAAATTTTGTTTAGTAGTATGACCCCAAAATCGATTTCTTAGTGTGTACATAATTTATTACCAATTTGCTCCATTACATTTTCACTTAAATACCTTAAAATAGAATACCCTAGTCAGTATAAAATAATTACTTTTGTATAATATTGGTGCCCCTTTAAAAAGTAAATTATGAAAAATAAGTTCATATAAACTCATGACAAAATAAGATATTGAGTAATAATATTTTACATTTGATTTGTAACAATAGACAAATAATATATTGTTCATTTTAATACAATTTACATATATTTTATTCACAACAAACATTTTCTTACACATTGTTGACCCAACTTATTTCCCGGGGCCAACTAAGGCCTCATCCATCAGTTCATCGTCGGATATACAAGGGGAGTTTGAATGAGGGGAAGCGGCAACTAATGGTGACGGAGCTGGACTCTTTGAAAGCTGCAAGAGAGCAGGAGATGGCGGATAAACAGGTCTAACCGCAACCATTCCAGAAACCTTACTGGCAGAGGACGATGAGAAGTCCAAGAGCATTTCAGCCGCTTCCTGTGGAGTGGTTGCTCCACTCCGTGGGACAGACCCACTTGTTGGCGGTTTCATACAAGAATCTGCACCCTTTCTATCTTCAGAACTTCCCTTTGGCGCTGGAAACCCCTTTGCCATATCAGTCTTAAAATCCAATGGCATTAAGGGATACGATCCCGAATATGGCTCTTTGCTTTCATCTTTTGATCTTTGTGTACTTTCACCTTTAGCTAAGCTTTCTGACACTTTAGAAAAATCCGTCGGTTCAGCTTTCGTAGCCAATGTTTTTGGACTTACTCCGCCCATATTTAGTAAAGGTTTTGGAACATTCAATGGATAACTAGATTTCATTTGATCACTGCCTCTGTTTGGAGTGTCAAAGTGGGGAAATGGATATTTATTTTGATCCATGGATCTAGAGAAATCGTTGACCATAGAACGACTATCGTATTGAGACACTGGATTGTTTTTGTCGGTAGGGTTCTGATTTTTCAGTTTTGGTATTTGAAATTTGCTTGTATCCAATGGTTTAATTAAACCTTCAACCAGGAAACTTGCGTCTTTGGAACCCTTAAATCTATCACCGTCGACATCATCTCGAGATCCACTTGGACTAGAATGCCGTTCAGATTTCGATGAAAATATAGATTTTTCAGAATTACTCATAAGCTTATTCCTTGACTTTTCGCGTTCCCTGTCACGCATAATTTTGGCAATATCAGAACTACTGCTTTTTGGGGACCCCGAACTCGATTTAGAGCTAGACTTCGATAAATTGATACCAGCATTACTGCTACCGGATGATTTCGAGTAAGGCACTTTTGGTGAAGCACTTGCGCTAATGCTGGAGGACTCAGATGGACTCATATTCGCTTTTGGCGGCGTGGAGCCAGGAGTCAGGTTACCAGATTTAGAAGACTGCATTACTTGAGTCTTCTTGGACGCAGGTCCACTTATTACACCAGGTTTTAAGCCCGTGTGAGTTTTCGGCGATCCTTGGCTGGGCGGAGTCAACTGTGGGGAAGATTGTTTATTGGAGCCAGAATAACTTAATTTGGAGCTGCCGCTTGAAGATTCCTTCGTTCTTGTTTTATTGATAGTAATCTTCATTCCATCTAAACTGGGTTTCACCATATATTCCTGATTTTTGCTTTCACTAATTTTTAAATTACTGCTTCCTGAACTGTTTTTTGAATCATTGAATTTACTACTACTGCTAGAGGAACTAGATTTGGAGGTTGTTATTTCTGAGTCAGTTCCACAATGTTGAGCAGACTTTAGCTTATCTATGACGGCACTAAGAGAACCTTTTCTGTTGCGGGCTTGACTCGGGGCATTCGACTTGTTGACCTCAACATTCGGTGGTGAAATCAAAGGCTCAGTGACAGGACTGTCGCACGTAACCGGAGTTATTTCAAGTTGTTTTAATTTTAGTGGATTTTTCAATTTTGGACTACTTCTACCCGAACTAGAAAAAGATAATCCGGAGTGTTTCTTCTCTTTGTCTCTCGAAGACATTGATGACGATCCGTACGAGTCTTTAGATATCTTTTTTGTGAGGTCATATCCTGTGGTGCCAGATTTTCCTGAAGGCGAACCACTAGTCGCAGATTTCAATGTAGACATACTAGGTTTACCCGAACCGGATGAGCTATGTTTGGGGGAAGAGATTGTGTGGTTTTTTGGACTGGAATATCCGGCCAAATGTTTGGGACTACTTTGTACTGGAGAATGTCTGGGGCTATTATGGTGGCTTGATGTTCCAGAGGGTTTACCCATTTTGACGGTATTTGGACTTGGGGACTTTGTTATAGATACGGACCTGCCGTGTGTGGGACTGGGACTAAATTTTCTTAAAATAGAGTTTGGGGATGTCGACTGCAATGGTGAACCATCGGTTGGCTTAATACTGACTGACACAGGTTTTGTAAGTGGGTCTTGTTTCGGCGGGACTTTTTCAGGGGGTCCCATAGAGTCATCCCTTCGGCGCTTCTTTTTCTTTTCCTTGCTACGCTCTTCGCCAGACTTGCTGGATTTCTTCTCGGATCGTATACGGTCATCCATAGACTTCATTTGTGAACTAGTAATAGGAGTTATTGTTATAGAACTGGGCAAAGCCGCGGGGGGAGCGGCAGTAATGGGAATAATCTCTATTCCGTGCCTTCTATCCAGACATAGCATAGAAGACAAACTAGACGCTGAGCTGGAACCGGATTGGTTTGAGGAATTTGAAGTAATTGGTGTAATACTCACAGAAGACGGCATATACGATTTGCCGTCCGTGAGATCTAGGAGCAACGAAGACGTACTTCTGTTGCGAGATTCTACTTCTTTATTTTTCACTTTTTGCCTTTTGTGCTCGGACTTATGAAAAGAATTCCTGAAACGAGATTATTACATTAATTTAACTAAATAATTTACTTAAAATGTCAACTTTATTTGTTTCATTTTATTTTATGCCATGAAGTATATGGCACATTAGACAGTATAGTTACACACCCTAAAGGTACGATTCCACTAGTGTGCGGCACAGTGTAGCACAGCGTACGGCATGTTTATTTTGGTCGATTTACTCAAGCGAACAATATACAAATTGCGCGCGAATATTACTGTAAATTTCGCGCACAACTGTGCCCTTGTTTACGTGCACTCTTGCCTCTGCTACCAAAGCGAACACATTTAATTGTGCGCGCACTATGCCAAGTAATATTTTGAATCATCTAGAATAAAGCACAATGTTTTCCTGCCAATTATTATTAACTGTTGGCAATATTCTCAGTGTTCAAGTTTGCATCAGTGCGCTCACAAAAGATACACTCAGCATTTCCGGTGGAGATAAAGGCTAAACACCATATCTGCTTAGTACGTGTTCTGCTATAGTTTAGCACAAAATATTTGTAAATAAATGTGCTGCACGCTATCGGTGGAATCGTACCTTTACACTAGTCAATTAAATTAGAGATTTTTATTAAAGTTTTTATTGGGTATTTATTTCGTTTAATACTTAAAATGCAGTGCAAGGAAATTATTATGGTTTATACACTTCGTATGTAAAATTTAAAATGTATCAAATATAGACAGCAAGACTACGTTTTATGAGTGTTCATTATATATGCAACATAAAAATCTATTTTGAAATAAAAAATTTGTACGTAAATGTTTTTTCAAGACAAAAGAAATATTAAATTGTTCCAATATGTACCTGATTATATCTTCAACATCACCATCGTTTGAGTTGTCAATGTCAGACGAGGTCCGATTATCAGCTCCTCCCAAGGCATCCGCGTCCATTCCTGACAGTTCCAGATCTGACGTAAAATCATTCTGCGAAATTGACGACTCCTGTCCCTCAATATCGTCATTGGTAGAATTACTGTTCATTGTATTGTCATCTTCGTTGTAACCGTCAGAATTGTCACTTTCACTATCCGAACCGCCTAAATCTCCCAGACCGGGTTTGCCTTTCTTTGTGGATGGCCACAGGTCAGATTTACGTTTTTTGACCTTTGGATCCAATTGGGATTTTGAGTCATTCGAGTCTTGACACATCATTGACATGTGGTGTTGCTGATCAGAGAGGTATGCGCCTAAAACAATAATAGATATATTTTTAGTTTAAAGATGAAAAACCTGAGAAAATAAGTCACATATAATACTCACCTCCCTGATGCGGATGCGAGACCGATGATGGGTAGAGGGCTCGATTGTGGGGCGACGGGGAAGGCGAAGGAGAGGGCTTGTGGTCGCCCCCGGGGTCGATGCCCCCCAGGCCACAGCTAAAATTCGACTCGAGACCGGAGTAGCCGCCGTTCATTTGCTTCGCTGCCGCCTCCCGCTCCCAGATATTCACCAATGATCTGAATAAAAGTTATTTTATTGTAAAAAATATAAATAAGAATACAATTTTTTTATTCTTACTTGTAATTTTATTTTTGTTATTTAAAAAAAAACTGTTTTTTTTAAGGACTTTTACCTTAATGTGATTGGTATAGAATGGCTCTTCTGAAGGACCTTGCTGATATAGTCGTCAACGTGGTCCCTGGCAGGCGAGTTTAGTGTATACACTGTGGCGCGCGGCGTTGCCGGTTCGCCCAATTCCAGTTCAACCGTTGCCATAGTCTCGTCTAGCGGGTGTTCGAGGGATATCGAAATGTGTTGCCATGACAACGCGCTCACTTCGAACATCAGTACGCTTTCTAGGTCCACAACTGAAAAAAATTATATTACTTATAGTTAATTAATTTGTAAAGTTTAATCAAATTCAACCCCTTTATTTAAAACAACAGATTTTTTTACAAAATCGTTGTTGTAATTCGTTGGAGATCTGTGGCACTGTTCCTACCAGTATGCTCCTTTCCATACTACACTTAATAACTAAATATATTGTATTTACAAATTTGTACTATTTACACATCTTAAAACAATATAAAAACAATAGTATTTAGAATACAATATTAATTAGGAAGCTCGTCTCCTCACCATGTTTAGTCTGTGCGCGAACGCATGATGCAATGAGGGCGTTGAACAACGCTTGCTGACGTAATGCGGCGAGTAATTGCGGTACGTGCGAGGGATGAGTGAAGGGAATGCTTTGTACTACACAGCCTTCGAGTCCACGACGCTCACAGAGGAAATAGCACTGCCATTGGTCTGGGAGCTTCTGTAATTTCACGATATAATCATTGTATTTTTATTTAAATTAAAAAGATGTTATAAACATTTAAAAAAAAAATCCAAATTTAATTCAAAAAAGCAGAAACAAAAATTGTTGTGGCATTTACTATTACGTTTGTTATGAAAGGGCTCTGACACAGGTTATTTTTATTTAAAAGCACATTTTTCATTTTATTAAGATCTATATATACTATCAATACTCTGTCAATATCCGTCACATACATAGTAATAATAATAATTATTATACATTAATAAATAGAAAACTAGAACATTTAAAGGTTTCGTCGCTGTATTGCAATAATCATTCGTATTAGATTTTTGTACCGATAAAGAAAGACAAGAAATTTATTTTAAATAATATAGGGAAAACAATTGTAACTCGTAAAGTAGCAAGCGACGTCAATAAGGCGCAGAATTTAAATTTATATTTTTAAATAAAGTATAATTTTTAAATTAAATGCTTAAATGTAACAGACTAAAACATTAATCCTAAGACTACTTACGTATTAAATTTGCTTAGTATAGGATTCAAATCCGAAATTTTAATCGTGTTTCGTTTATCGCATTGATTTTGTCACATTATTAATTAAACAATTTACTTTTTTTAACCAAAGTTAGTGTACTGGATGAAAGTACGTTCGAATCACGTGCACGTGCACACTTTTGATGTTCACATTTATCTTAGCACGATAAAGTTAAAAAGAATCATCGTGAGGACTCCGGCATGTCATAAACCTAAAAATCGATTTATAGCACTTAAGGATCACCTCCTTGCCTATTTGCCTGAAAAAATTATCAAGAAATAAATAAAGGGTTTTTGTCGAGCGCTAAAAATATCTTACCACAAACAGTCCTTTACTAAGATTCAACTCGATGATCTTCCCTGGAACTAGAGTATTGTACGCCTGTTGAGCGATCAGTCCCAACATTGGCTTGCTGTTCGCCCAATCACCTCCAACTTCCACCTGTCAAATGTCATGTCAACCATTCTCAATTTGAAAACACGATGACATCATACCTAAATCTCGCTACCAAAGTTATTCCGACTAACACAACATATCGACCTTAGCTACTGGGGCGTTCTAATGTTAGTTATTTTGACTATGTATTTGCGTGATTTTCCCACCAGATTATAAGTGCGTGCTCCTATTTCACCATGCCTACTGCTGATAGAGGACAAATCTTTGTTTTTAATTAATTTTATTATTCTTTATTACTCAAGATGTCATATGGAACATGGTGTAATGGTTGCAGCTCTTTACAAACAAAAAAACTTTGCGATTAAAAAGAGCGGCGGAGAGATTATTGCCAGATCTTATCGTCCGTTCTACACCCTTAATTTGAGAACTGGCAGTAAATGTACAAATAGAAGCATTAAGCATTTTATATGTATTTCTTTATTGACGGTCATAAGTGTACATTGTGTTACCGAACTGAATAAATGATTTTGAAGTTGTTCGAGCGAATCACTGATTAGACTACTCGAAGATTTTCTGTTTACGTCGCAGGAAGTATATATATATATATATATATATACACAATAAGCGATTATTTTCTGACAGACATCCTATGACAAAAAAATACACTTTTATGACCGAAATACTGTCCGATAAAATTATAATACATTCAAAATTTTGTTATTGAAATAAGATGATACTGACTAAACAAAATTGTGGCACAAGGATGTTACTGCTCTTATATATATATATATATTTAAGTGTTTGTAATATACTAAGGTAATAAAATCACTAGGTAGGGTAATAGATTTTACCTCAGTGGTTGCATGAATGAGCTTCGCCAGTCCAGCGCACAGCGGCGTTGGCTGTGACAGCTTGAGCGTGAAGCAGGCTGGCAACATTGCACTGTTCTGTGGCACCAGTTGTGCGTACACCGGACCGTTGCTGTGGATTTTTGAATTTAGAACTAATATGATTTCTCACGAATGGTAATCGTCTTTAGTAATTGGTATTAAGGTGTATTTTACATTTTCACTTAGTCATTTTGGGCACAGGGGACATCAGCCTTTTCTAGTAACTTACACAGATTATTTCTGTCAGTTTCTTGAAAGATACAAAAGTTTAGCTAAAAAACCTTTTATTCAACAAATTGGTTTAACTGTTGGAAGTTTAATAATGTCTGAAACAAATTAATGTAAGCAAGAAATATCCTATGTAATAACGTATTGTAGGTATGTATTAACAATGATAGTACAATTTACCACAATTTATTTAATCCACTAACTACTAATAAATATATAATTAGGAAATTTACCCTTTCCCAACTCGTTGTCCACTAGAAATAATAGGAGCGAGTTGCAATTTATTAGCCGCCGAACCCTCCAATAGTACTAGGGCTGAATGACCTATAAGCGTGCGACTGGGAGTGACGAGTGATGTGAGGCCGTTAGAGGGAGATGGACGACCGTCTGTCAGTAACTCCGCAGTAAGAGGCTGAAGTCCTTTGTCCTTGTCTAACAGTTCGTAGGGCGATACAAAGTATGTTAAACGCATTGCGTGTCCTGAAATGAGAGAGGGTATTATATTAGTGCTGTTTGCAATTATAATGTTCAAATTACTTAAGAACTTTTCATTTGGATATGTTTTAAGTTAAAAATAGTTATTTTCCTATATTTATAATGAGAATGTGATTTGCTCTGTAGCCCCATTAAAGAGTTGCTAGAGATCCTTGCAATCCCACACAGTCTCTCAATAAGACACATCTGGGTTTGTTATTTGATGATTTTTTAGGGCAAATAGATTATCATATTCCTAAAAGTATTAGAACGCTGAAATTCCTCTGCCATACGACACTTAGCTACAGACAGCTTGAAAAAAACAAATATTAGTGAAAATAACTTGGTTTACCTCCTCTTCTCCGTTGTAGGAACCCAATAGGACTTTTATGTACTTGCGTCCAAGGATCTTTTATAAAGCTTTGCAGCTGCCTCATTGTGCATAAGTCTTCTTCTAAACTTTGCAAAGCACTGAATGCTTTACATTTTACCTGAAATTAAATTAGTTTTTATTGAAGATTACATCTGAAGTTTAAAATAATTTTGGTTGAAAATATATTCTGTTCCACATGCAATGACTCTATCATTAGTAGTTTGTGATAACTAATTGATTATTTTGTGTTAACTGCTTGCTTAATTTACAGAGCAAACCTGTATGTCAGCCATAATTCTCAGTGTTTCATTATTATAACACACACTGAAATTAAAAATACCTTCTTTTCTGCATTTAGCTGGTAAACAGATGTAAGCCCTTCAAGTTGTGCAGTGAAGTCAGCAAAATCACCTCTTGCAATACATTGTACTAGCTCTTCACAGCTTTGTTGTTCAATCTGTATTTCCAAAGAAATCATCAGTATAGTAAAAATTATATTTAAAAAATCTTTTTATTATTCAAAAATATCATCAGCATAGTATTCCTCAAAAGGGTGGCATTTTGTGACACTAATTAATTTTTAAGATGCTATACTTATATTATATTTTACCTTGCCCTCATGATGTATTTTGACATCTTTCACATTCCCAGATGATTCAACCAATATTTCTAAATAGAACATGTCAGAAGATATAAAAAGATTTACTCCAGAAGTCCCAACAACAAATTTTAACCTGAAATGCATTATAAATGTCAGAATATTATAATTTCCCTATATCTGAGGATGACAATATTGTGATATTCATATCCTTTAATATGCTGAAAAAATGTATGCAAATCATATAATTTATGATTTGCACACATTGCACACACACACATCAACAAGACTTAAAAATAAAAAAAATACTTTAGGTCCTTTATATCAATTTAGCAATCTAATAGTATATTGTAGGCCTAGATATATTCTAGAAGCAATATCACATACCCTAGTTGTCTTGATAAGCATTCAAGCCGCTCAATAAGGCTCTGAAGTGAACTAACTTTGATACAATGCTGTAAACTATCTAAGCATTTTTGTAGAATTGTTCTGTCGGCACTATCTATAGCCCATCTTTTATCCTGCAATAAGACATATATGTTATAATCTTAATAATGAGTAACTAATGATTGGTTCTTTAGGTTTAAGCATTTATAGGAAAAAAGCAGTATACATATTCTTTTACTTCATCCAAATTAAATTATTATTCATGCATATTTTATGAACGGCAACATTCTAACTTATAATAATGGAATTTTATAACATACCAGTAGAGCCATGCGAACTGCTTTAGATGTTTCAGATAAGTTCTTATATTGTGATGTTTTAGACCTGAGCTTTTCCATCAGAATTTCTTTTTGTAACTCTTTAGATTTATCATTTAAGCCATTAGTAGGAGGCATAGCAATAGCTTTTGTATCCGTCATCTTGGCGTTAATTATTTGGTGAAGAAAATAACTAATAGTTTTCACAACACTTGTATTGATATTGTGTACACAGATGTTATTTTTTTTCCTAATGTTATGGACTTTTACAAGTAAAGTTCCAAGGTCTATTCTATTTTATGTTATAAGTAAAATTAATTGTTTATGTAATATACTAAATTATTCATTATTTACGTGTTGAAAGCATCTTTTAACTAGCACTTAATTTTGTCAGCTTTGCCACAATCTAGCCGATATAATATAAAAATTTTATGAATGTTTGACGTTTACTGTTTGACTTCTGACTTTGATAATCTACAATGTCTTACTGTTACCCGACACCCGTTTGTCATTACCACAGTGATTTTTTATTTGCACATAGGGCAGAGACTCACGGCCCGGCACGGCCGTCAATTGTCAGCATTACACTGCTTTTTTATAAAGTATTAGTTGTAACTGGCGGTTAAAATAAAAAGTTTCTGTATCTATTGCCATAAAAATAAAAATAAAAGTATTAGAGCCTTGTCTACACTACTGACAGATTGAAAAATTTGACTTCTTTTTACTTATTAGGGTAAGAATGCCAATGACACGTTTTGTTCTTCATTAAATAAAATAAATAAAATAAAATAGCCTTTATTGCTGAACTTATTTTTACAGTAATTTTTCTTACAAATACGTTTATAACTTTTAACAGTTTCTTTTCTTTTCATAAATCAGGTATCGGTAAACGGTCGTTTCTACATTTCAGCTTGTCTTTCGACATAGGCCTCCTCTAAAGATTTCCACTCTGTTCTATTTTTCGCTATGCGCGTCCATATTGGGCCCGCCACTTTTTTGATGTCGTCCTCCCATCTTCTAGTCTGTCTGCCTCTGTTTCTTTTACTATCTCGTGGTTGCCATTCAGTTATTATTCTCGTCCATTTCTCCTTCTTCTCTCTTATCATATGCCCAGCCCACCTCCACTTTAAGCACCTGTATGTTGTGTATGCATTCTTAAATTTTGTTTTGTTTTTGATACATTTTAGTTTAACTCGGTCTTTTCTTTTAATTCCTATTGTGCTTCTCTCCATTCCATTCTGACAAACTTTTATTTTCCTTGCTTGTTCTTCTGTCAATGCCCATGTTTGGCACCCATATAGTAAGCATGGTAAGATACACATATTGTATATTCTCCTCTTGTTCCTCATAGACATATCCTGGTTCTTCATGACTTCACTGAGTGACCAATATCTCTTCCAAGTATTAGTTATTCTTCTTTCTATTTCTTTTTGCATACATTCCTCAGTAGATATTAACTGTCCCAAATACACATACTCCTTTACATACTCTATTTCTTCATCATTTACTGTTATGGACTCTGTTTGTGAGGAGTTAGACATTACTTTTGTTTTCGTTAAGTTCATTGACAGGCCTGCCTTCTCACTTTCTTCCGCTAACTGTTGCAACATTTCCTTTAGGGTTTTCGGGTTTTCCGAAAATAAGATTAGGTCGTCTGCAAAGCGTAGGTGACTCAGATTTTCGCCATTTATATTTAGTCCTTTATTCGTCCAATCCAGATTTCTGAATATCATTTCCAGAACTGCTGCAAATATTTTTGGTGAAATTGGGTCTCCCTGGCGTACACCTCTCTCAACCGGAAATTCTTCGCCTATAGATTCTAATTTTACTTGTGTGGTGCTTTTTGTGTATACGTTTTTCAGTATCCGTATGTATTTTGCATGTACGCCTTGATCTTTTAGTGCGTCCCAGATAAATCTATGTTCAAGTGTGTCGAATGCTTTGTTGAAATCCACGAACCCTATGTAGTAAATTTTGTTATATTCTTTAAATTTCTGGAGTATTTGTCTAAGGGCGTGTATGTGGTCTATTGTTGAAAAATGTCTACGGAATCCAGCTTGTTCTTTGGGTTGATTTTCTTCAAGTGTGTTTGTGATTCTAGATAATATTATTTTTGAAAACACTTTGTAAATATTGGACATTAAACTGATTGGTCTGTAATTTGCTATATCTCCTTTGTCACCTTTTTTATGTAGTAGTATAATTGTAGATTTTGTCCAATCCTCTGGAATGTTTTCCGTATTGATAATTTCATTAAATATATCTGTAAGTCTTGGAGCGATTACTGGTAACGTTGCTTTTAGAAGTTCGTTTGTAACAAGATCAGATCCAGGGGCTTTATCGAGTTTTTGTGTATTTATTGCTTTTATGGTTTCTTCCTTCATTATTTCCGGTATATATTCTTCATTAGTTATTTCGTCGTTTTCTTTTATAGTGTCTTTCTCTTTTTGACTTCGGTATAAGTTTCGGTAGAATTCTGTAGCGATTTTTAATATTTCGAGTCTTTTACCTGTACTATTACCATCTTTCTTTCTCATACTTGGTATCCAGTCCTTTTTGTAGTTTAACTCCTTCAATGCCTTTTTTATTCCTCCTGTCTTTTCTATGTAACTTTTCATTGTATTAGATCTTTTAGTTTTTCTTTCTTTCCTAAGTTGTTCACTGATCTTTTTGCTTACTTCTGTTACTCTTTGGCGGTTTCCTTTAATTTCCTTTTGTCGTAAAAGTTCTTTTCGTTCTTGTAATAATTGTTTGATTGTAAGTGAGACTTCTTTCTTGATACTTTTGTTTGTTTTTCTGGTTACTGTTTTTAGTTGATTTAGTAATAGGTTGTACTTTTCTTGTATCGATGGATATTCTTTCTTCTCTAATTCCGCGGCATCTAGAGATGTTTGAAGATTATTAAGTAATAGTTTAGGGTCACCTGAGTATTGTACCGCTAATTGTTTATTTTGAAATCGTCTTGTTTTCTTGAACATTCCTGACATCGCAACTCGAACCATCCTATGGTCTGTGTGGAAGTTTAAATTGTTTATGATCGAAATGTTCTTGAAGGCTTTTCTATTATTAGACATAATAAAATCGATTTCATTCTTATATTGTCCATTGGGTGAGATCCATGTCCATTTTTTTGATGGTTTCCTTTTATAAAAACTGTTTAGAATACTTAATCTGTTTTCCAGTGCAAAGTTTACTAGTCTTGTTCCGTTTTTGCTTCTATTTCCATACCCATAGTTTCCTATGGTATTTTCTTCCCCACTATTTTGAATCCCAATTTGTCCATTAAAGTCTCCCATCACGATGACGTTTTTGTGTGCGTTATCAATAGCGTTTTGGAGATTTTCATAGAATTCCTCAATTGTTTTTACGTCCTCTTTTTTATCAGATTCAGTTGGTGAATATGCCTGTATAATAGACCATCTCTCTTCTTTATCTCCGTTCACGGGCAGTTTTATATTAAGGATTGCAATACGTTCCGAGAATCCACTAAGTTCTTCTATGTTGTTGACTAGATTTACTTTCACCATGAATCCAACTCCATACAGCCCGGGCGTCTCCCCTTTATAATGTAGTACGTATTTGCCATGGTTTTCTATACCTTCTCCAAATCTGCGCATTTCGCTAATACCTATAATATCCCACTTTAACTCTTCTATTGCCAGCTCTAGTTCTTGGAGTTTTTCAGGTGTTCTAAGAGATCGACAGTTAATAGTTGCTATGTGGATGTCATTTACTTTGTTTTTCATGTTAGTGTTATTTTTTTCCTTTAGAGGGTCGTGGTCATTTTTCCCCACGATGACCAGTCGGCTTGGGGAAGTATTTTGTTTTGTTATTTTATGTTGGTTCATGTTGAGCTGTTTATTTTTCCGTTTACCGACAGTTAATTGTTATTCTTTGTTAGTTGTTGTCTTAGCGGGAAGAGACGAAAGAGAATTAGCTCTAATCCTCATTACGTCGAAAGCATTTGGTCTATTGTTAATCGGCGGCATTAGAGTTTGTTGTTTCCTTGGTTGAGCATTGTTTTGTGGGGATGATGATGTTTCTCTTTTGCGCTTTTCCTTATTTATGTTAGTATTTTTTCCTTTTACTACTAGTTTGTCAAATTTCAGGTACGCGATATTTCCCTTTTCTCTCTCCTCTTTTAGCTGCGCCTGCCACGTTTTCCTTTTCTCTATTACTTCCTTTGTGTAGTCTTCTGTAACATATACATTTTTGAAGTTTTTCTTCTTTCCCATAACTTCATTCTTCTTCCATTCGCTCGTAAAGGAAATCAGAATTGGTCTTGGTTTTCCAGAAGACTTTCCCTTTCCTAGACGATATATTTTGTTTATCTCATGTTCTTGTAATTGTATGTCAAGGTCAGTTTTGAAAATATGTATTGTATTTTGTATTAATTCTTGTGTAGACCTTTCGCCTTCATTTACTCCAAACATTATCAAATTGTTTTGCTTCTTTCCTCTTTTTAAACTTTCTACTTCCTTTTCGAGATTTTCTACTTTTATTTTTAAGTTTCTATTTTCTGTTATAATAGGTTGAAGTTTTTCGTCTAATCTCTCCATTATATTATTTGTTATCGAATCTTTCAATTCTATTGTTTGGTTCAAGATTTCATTCTTCATTTTATCAAACAATAGTTGAAACTGATCCTCCATTCTTGTAAACTAAATCTGCGTGTTATGGAACGTAATTAGTGGTAGTTTTTATTTACTTGCTCTGGCAACACTAGTTAGCTGTTACTGTGACAAGTGTCAATGTCATTGATCTTTTGTCTATGCTCAATATGATTGGTGGATTTCTAACCTCTAATTATCACTTTTTGGAGATACTTTTGTTGAAATTCAAGAACTTACGTGATATTGTGTGAAATCGGTAGTTCCACTACACGGACGACACTTCAATTTGTGTTTTGTGACGTCGCAGTCTCAAGAACAGTGTACGAAATTATTTTTTAGCACTCAATAATACGGAGCTACACAATTACGATGCTTACAGTCTGTTCTTCATTATCACCCTCCAAATAAAGTACCTCGATATTGTAAGTGTTATAGAAGAAGCTGAATCTATTTTTAAGACAACAGTTGTCAGTATGTTACTGTTTGTCGAAACCACGTCGAGCTATGTAAACGATGTAATGAATTTGCTTAAGATGAATAAAAAATAAATTTAACCTACCGTTTTTGGATGAGTCAATTTGAGCTTGCGAGGGAAAACGAAATGGCGAAAAATAAATGAACAATAATACAAATACGTCCAATTCAGTGTTGTTTTAGGGGTTTTTAACGATTCAATTTACACAAAATTGTCCAATATTCCTGCAATAAAGCATAAAAAGTTAACTTGAACTCCATTTATCGTAAAATACTTATTGTTCATGAAGATCTTACTTAGAACATTTTAGATAGATGAAAAACAAGTAAGCATAATTACTGACATGTATTAACGAAAATGTTTTAATTGTTATAAATAATGAAAAGCATCAGTATCGGTTATCGGTTAGGCTACAATTGTGTCGATGTGCGCAATTTAATTCGCATACCCTGAAAAAACATAAGTATATAACATGATACAAAACTCGATGGCTTCTTTGTGTTATGATCAATTGATAACTTGAACTTTTAAATAAAATTTAGAATACTGCACTACCTACTGGTTTTTTTTACAGCGTACTAATTGTGAATGTTACTAATATCAATGGACTGAAAACACTGCAAAAAAATTACACTTAAAAATTAAAAAAAATATCCCTAGAGACCAAGGACAATTGAAAATAGTTATATTCCCGTATTTTATTCACGTATGTTCACAAGTAAAGGGATCAGAAAGGGGTTAAGTGAGAGGTACGGCTAACGAATCTAATTAAAGGCACTCTTTGAGTCTCTTTGAAATACGATAGATACCTTTTACTGCTCTTGATGCAGGACAACGAGTTTAAGTGTCTGGTCTGTCCAAATCTTATTATCTCCAAAAGGTGTTCATTTGAAATATCTGAAGGAGGAACAAATTTTATGAGTATAAGGGCTTATAAATAGCCAGCAGCATTATTTCGACACCTATGTTTTTGTACCGCGCGCTTACAAGGTTGCAAGGAGATAACCTTAATAACAGAACTACATTTATCGGAGTTACATACACGTCGGGATTGCTATTGGAAGTGAAAAAGCACCGCTGCTTACACCATGCAAAATCGTATGGAAATAGTAACATTACTTGTAATGTTGCATTAATATTAAAACCTCCCTTATTATTGCTTTAATACAAGTTTAATATATTTTATTTAACTTAATTTCTAAATAAAATAAAAATGGTTTTATTAATTACACTGGTCAACAATGTTTTTGTTACATGAACTTTGTTATGATTTTTCTTTATATTGGTGTACCCTCATTAAAAATATATAACAGTGTTATACTAATAATGACATGCATTACAATGTGTCAGATAACCCTTTTTAGTATAAATGGGTGTGGCCTTCCATAACACACTTAATACTTTATTCCATAACAATATTTTTAATTACCATTCTAAAATTTTAATTTATTGTCTTTTATTAACAAGCAGTATTATGCGACGCGTAACAAGCGTGAGTGCATGAGTGAGCGTGTGGGTGCATGTGAAAGAATGAGTGAGTGTAATGTGTATAAATGTGTAGTAAAATGTATAAACGTCTGCAGCAGCAGACATAGCAGCATAATAATAATAGCAATTAACAGGTTAGGATAAAAAACCGCCATCACTGGGGAATACGAGGACCTGTACTACGTACTTCACTCGCTCCAGTGAACTTCCGTACTGCTCTTCCGATGGGGATCTGTATTTCCTTTAAGCCCTTTGTTATTGCTCTAATCCTAAAAAATGTGTTAAGTTGTCATGGATGGTTAGGTTAACCTAACGGAAAACGAAAAAAAGAAGAAAAAAAAAACGAAAAAAAGAATAAAAATAAAATAAAATAAACAGCCTTCTATTCCTTGCGTTCCATAGTTACAGTTTCATTAAACAGTGTGCATGTAAAATAAATAAGAAAGAAATTAAAATTAATGTGATTATGATTGAGGAATTAATTATACTCAATTAATATTAGGGCTCTCCAACAATGTACACCGCATATTTACTCTTATTGAGTTGCGATTATCTTCTTATTTCCTAATGATTTTTAAACACGAAGAGGACTGTGTCAGCGTTTCGTTACGTAACAGGACTGAGCAAGTGATATGAAAATTCTTGTTTGTTTAATGTCGTTGTTTAGTTTATAAGAGATGAACAACGATAATTATAAAAACGAGTAAATGCGATACACACCAAAAACCTACTGTTATAACGGTACTGATTAAGCATACGTTTTTTTTGTTAATTTTTAAAGTTTAAGAGGAGAGGAAAGCCGGCAGTAAACAAATAAGAAAAGGTTATTTGTGATAACAAATAATCTCGGCCTACTAAAAACTCTTCGTTGGATTTCTGTTTTTTTCTGTCAGCGATAGCGAAGCAGTGTAATTTAAGATACGTGGGTATGCGGGTTTACCTTTCTGATAGGGATATCTTTTGTTTTAAATCTAAATAATCATCATTATTAAATATTTTTAGATCAATTATTGATAAAAAAAAACTTTAAACTACATATGTCGACTATGCACCTCATAGTAACGTTATGCTTAGAAAAACAAAGAAATATTACCGTGTCCTAATGTAACAGACTTAATAGATTTTTGATTGATTTAGATTTTTTTGTATAGTTTAATAAATCTATCGAAGTGTTTAACTTTCTCAACTTGCCCCGCTGGCTGTGCGATCCGAAATTTGTGCCATTTTAATTTCTAAAAAGGATACAAATTTGGCCTCTTAGTTTCTTCATTTTAATTTCAGAGAAAACGCATCCTTCACACCAGCTCGAATTACAAAAAATATTGATTTTTTTTGTGAAGACTTAAAGGTTATGTAAACGATGAAAAATGCAAGACTTAAATACATATTTTCATATTAAATCTTTAAAAAACAAAATTGTGCATTGTGAATTAGGTACGATACATATTTAATTACAATTAAAAAATTAAGTATTCACTTTAGTACAGTCAATGTCTTTATTAAAACAATTGTATGTTTATTTATTTATGTATTACAACATTGTATTAGAACTGAGTTAAAAGTAAAAGCTTTAAATATTCATTGAACATTCCTACAATGTCTCTGTAAAGGCTGTGCGAATTAATTTAATTTCATCAATTCTTAGCATTTCGATACGCCAAGAGAACCGAGGGCTTTTTACCAATAACACTTTTGATGTAATGTAATCAGTCATCAATATTCCGCTAATACTGTATATTAATACAATTGGTTCTACGTGTATCGCGAAAGTGCTTATACTGCAGGCATACGCTTATAATATCAATGCTACATACTCTTAGCTGCAGTTTTAAATCGATTGCTATTTGAGATACAACATTATATTAAATCAACCTGTGTTTGATGCCATTTTTTGAGAATAAGACCTGCCTAATTGCGCTCATTTCATATTTATGGCAACTCAAACAAGTGAATATCGCTGTTGATGGCTCATGGTTGAAGAATAAAATTATGTAACGATGGAATAAATTGGTCACAATTTTTCCGTCCACCAAAGATTTAACAACTATTAGAATAATATTGTAAGGTGATTATCGTAGATACACTATGGTAGCTGTCTCTTATTACTTTGAACCTTACCCCAAACCCATGGTGCCATACTTAGACCAACTAGTTAAAATCAAAGGCAGATTTAAACGCAACTTAATTTTTGGAGGAGATGCAAATGCAAAAAGCGTCTGGTGGGGCACCTCAGTAATTGATGAAAGGGGAGAAGATATGGCTGCAACACTGGAGCAATTAGATATGCAAATTTTAAATCAGGGAGACATCCCCACATATGATACCATACGAGCCAATAGACCATATACGAGTTTTATAGACGTAACGGCTTGCTCATTAGATATGTTACAAAAAGTTGAAAATTGGCAAGTAAATCAAGACTTAATCAGCTCTGACCACAATGCTATTACCTTTACAATAAATCAGAAAAGAACAAAGAATAACATAGCATTAAAAACAACAAGGATCTATTATACTAAAAAAGCTAACTGGACTAATTTTCTTGAGAAAATCGGTCATTTACTTTTGGAAAATAGAATAAATAAGCAAAACATAGATAAAATAACTGATAAAACTGAGTTAGAAGACATTATAGCAACATATATAAATATTATAACTGAAACGAGTAATGCCTGCATACCGAAAATAAAAAATAAATCACTCCCTACCACGCCGTGGTGGACCAAAGAACTGGCAAACCTTAAACGGATAATGGTTACTAAAAAGCGTAGGATTCGATGCGCTGCCGCGGTTCGAAGACAGAAAGTGATAAAAGAATATCTAGAGGCTAAGGAGATATATGAGAAGGAAGCAAAAGAAGCACAGATAAATAGTTGGAAAGAGTATTGTGAAAAACAGGACAAAGAAGGAGTCTGGAAGGGGATATATAAAATTATAAATAAAACCACTGAGAGACATGAAGACTTACCGCTTAAAAAATCAAGGCAAAATTCTAAGTTCAAGGGAGTCGGCTGCGTTACTTGCTGAGGTTTTTTATCCACATGATCAAGAAGAAGACGATGATCAGGAACATAAAAAAACAAGACAGCTCGCCGAAACAGTAAATGAACAGGACCATGATGAAAACCATGATCCTCCATTTACAATTACTGAACTCAACACAGTTATTGGTAGCTTTGACTGCAAAAAAGCACCTGGATCAGATGGCCTCACTCTCGATATTTGTTCACGAGCTATCCTGCGGGAGCCGGAAGTGTTCCTGTCAATGGCAAACAAATGTCTAGAACTTGGATGCTTCCCGAAACTATGGAAAACCGCAACAGTAGTGGTTCTCAGGAAACCTGGTAAGGATGACTACACGAGCCCAAAGTCCTATAGACCCATAGGTCTTCTGCCCGTGATGGGAAAAATCCTAGAGAAATTACTTGTGTATAGATTAAAATGGCATGTGATACCCAAACTAAGCCACCACCAATACGGTTTCATGCCACAAAAGAGTACAGAAGACGCCCTCTACGACCTTATTGGCTATGTACGAGACAAAATTAATAAGAAAAAACTGATAACGATAGTTTCCTTGGACATAGAGGGCGCCTTTGACAGTGCCTGGTGGCCAATGATACGGGTTCAGCTGGCTAAACTAAGGGTTCCAATTAACTTGAGAAAGCTAATAGATAGCTACCTAAAAGAACGAAAGGTTCAATTAAGATATGCTGGAGAAGAGGTAAATAGACATACATCGAAAGGATGCGTTCAGGGATCCATAGGTGGCCCTATACTATGGAACCTACTTTTGGATCCATTACTGCAAAAAATGGAAGAAAAGGGGTTCTATTGCCAAGCCTTTGCAGACGACGTGATTATGGTGTTTGTCGGAGAATCAGGATTTGAAATAGAACGACACGCAAATGCCGCTCTTGCCTATGTAATAGATTGGGGTACCAAAAATAGACTCAGATTTGCTCCACAAAAAACCCAAGCTATGATTATAACTAAAAAAACAAAATTTCACAAACCACATTTAAATATGGGCGGAGTATCTGTGAACTTATCAGACGAAATAAAAATACTAGGTTTGACACTCGATGCAAAATTGACTTTTAACAAACATATCTCCAATACATGCAAAAAAGCAACAAACATTTATAAGCAGTTAGCGAGGGCAGCGAGAATTGGCTGGGGCTTACATAGAGATGTCATTAAAGTTATTTACACAGCAGTCATCGAGCCCATAATTCTATATGCGGCGGCAGTCTGGGCTCCAGCCACTAAAAAGCGAGGAATAAGGAACCAGTTAAATTCAGTACAACGAGGCTTCGCGCTGAAGCTCTGCAGAGGCTACCGAACTGTGTCACTGAATGCCAGCCTTATCCTCGCCGGACTATTGCCCCTAGACCTTAGAATCCAAGAGGCCGCTGTGCTATACCAAGCAAAGAGAGGTTTGTTCCAGTCCGAATTGGAAGGTGACCTGGAGCAAACAGTACCGTGGATGCGCATTCCTCATCCCTCCAAAGAACATGATATCAAATTTATGGCCTATGGAGAACAAGACGGTCCTGGAATAGATGCACCAGCAGTAAATATATATACGGATGGAAGTAAAGTAGACGAGTTGGTCGGTGCTAGTGTTTCCTTATGGAAAAATGGTGCCGAATTTGAGACTTTCAAATTGAAACTATCTTCATGCTGTTCCGTGTACCAAGCTGAACTGGTGGCTATTCTTAAAGCAACTCAAAGGATCCTTTGTCACCCAGAAGCAACCTACGGCGTTTATAGTGACTCCCGATGTGCACTCGAATGTGTTGCGGGTGGTCGCTCTTTCAATCCCCTTGTAGTTCAAATCCGTGAGAACATAAATAAAGCGCGTGTCAACAACAAAAAAATTAATCTTTTTTGGGTCAAAGCGCATGCGGGCGTGGAGGGGAATGAAAGAGCAGACCAACTGGCAAAAGAAGCTGCGCACCTAGAAGAGGCACCCGTGTACAATAGATTCCCCATATCGCATTTGAAAGACTGTTTACGCGGAAATACGATAGAAAAATGGAATCACAGATATCGGAACGGTGAAACAGCGGCAATAACAAAGTTATTCTTTCCAAATGTTGTTTCGGCTTTTTTGATAGTGAAACAAATGAAACCAACGGGATTGATTACCCAGATGTTGACAGGTCACGGTGGATTCCTGTCGTACCTTTACAGATTCAGGATTAAACAAAGTGCTGCCTGTCCTTGTGGCGATGCAGACGAGGAGACGGTGTTACATGTTCTGACCGAATGTCCAATGTATGGATACGACAGGTTTAACACTGAGCAAGCTATGGGCATAAAAGTAGCGGAGACAAATTTAAGGGAAATAATGTTCAACGTCAAATTGAGGGGCATATTTTTGAGATTCGCTGTAGTGGTTATACAAAGGGTGGTTAAAAGGAATAGGCAGTAGGGTATTAACATCGGAGTTACCAATATACTTACTTACAAATTACAATACAATACAATATAGATACCAATATACTTACTTACAATACAATACAATATAGATTGACACTCAATGCCTCCGACGACTACATAGTCGGGGAATTGTGTAGAAAATATTATTATTATTATATTATTATATCGTAGATACACAGTGCGACAGTACGAATCTGTTGTTGACGCTCATGCCAAAGCCGTACAAATCTTAAAATCGACTTTATGTTTGTATAAGTGGGTAAATATTAAATAAAAGAAGAAACAGACAAAGAAAAAAATATCACACTTTTATATAGTTTAATCAATGTAGTAGTTTGATATATATGATAATTGTCCAATATCATAGAGATTCACGCATAACTAGGCTTTGTTTGAAAGGCTTTTCAATCAATTCTCCAATATGAACCTATTGCTTGAATGCGCTCAGTTAAATGGACACAACACTATATGATTGAACTAACTGATAGTATTCTATGATAATTCTTAGCAACTATAGCTAAACGTAAAATATTTTAAAAGTACAGGCCTCAAACATGGACAATCTAGATAAAAAACACCGTAATTATAAAAAGTTGTACATGTATTTTTTGTGGTAACAGTCCGCAAATATTTATTCAACTAGATGACACCGCAACGATTTTTTACGTATACCTTTGCTGCGTTTAACTAGTCTCCAAGCAAGAATATATGTAGTAGGTAATATATAGGTACCTCAAACATACACAAATTGCGCGTTTGTGTAAGTGTGTAAGCAGCGAAACACGTTCTTTAAAATGTCCTAAGTGAACCTAATGCGTGAACATCTAACGCAATAGTATCGCTTTTTACTAGACAATTTAGCCTTCTTACACAGAAAATTGAAGCCAGTTCATAATGCTATTAAATTCTTACCGAAAAATTCTTGTAAATTTATCAAACATCCAATAATTGGCAATGGATTTTCAAAATACTCAAATGAATTCTCGGAATGTTTTTGTAATGATTACATTGTAAATCGAGAATCAAATTCCTCCTGTATTTTTTTAGTTAACGATCCTCTTATAAAATTTAAACTTAAATGTTTTCCTGTAACAATTAAACAAACAACCATAGATGAAAAACTATTTCAATGATAACTTAAGCGTGAAAAGGTTTTTTGAATATTGTCTATGTTATAGAGGCGAAAGTAAAAGTGGAATAAAATGAACGTATTCTTTATTTAAATTAAATTTAGTAATAAGTTAAAATCACCCAAATTAAAGTTGGGCATTGAAATGCGGTAAAAATACCGCTTTGAGCTTTTAATTAACATTTTACCGGCGAAACAAAATATCCTAAGGATATAATATTAATTAAATAAATAATTGGTTTGTTGAACTTTTTATTTTTATGTATATAATAAACAAACGTGCCTGCGGGACGCCCAAAAAGGCAGTCATCGCAGCCCCATGACCCATTTTGGTGGGTGCGTTGCCGGCCTTTAAGGGAGGAGTACGCTCGAATTTTGAATTGTTGGAGGTCGTATCTCTCAGGGAAGTCCCCCGCCGGTAGTCGATTCCACAGTTCGCTAGTTCGTAAAAGAAAATGCCTTGTGAAACGGACTGAGGAAGACTTCCAGCCATCAAGGTGATACTGGTGAAATTTAGTATTCACAGACTTTTACAGTTAATTCATATTTTTACAATAACGATTATTATAATAGTATAAGTAGAATGATGTTGTGTTTTAATCACAACAGCTTTTACCTAGACTTGAGAGAAATTGGCGTGTACACAAAATATTTACTTAGGTCATACAATAATAAGTGTCAAAGTTAAGGGCAGGCGGTCAAGTCCGTGTATGCACATATATATTTTTTTAATTTCAAAGATGCAAAATTATATAAACAAACGAATATTTAATCTTAAAACATGTGTCTGCCTCATTGTCTTTATATATCGGATACAGGACATAAAAATCGTCATGTCTATGGGCAAATACCAATGTTTTAAACTTAATATCGAGTGTGACTAACACAAAGCAGCTATTTGCCGAGATAATTGCACTATCGGCACGAACTTTAATTAGCTGAAAGCGCTTCTCATCACTACGCTGCACATACCGACGTGACACACTACATATATAATCCTTACAGTATGTCCAATCACAAATCTATGTAAGCCTATTTATATTATAGACAACAACTTAGCAAGTAAAGCTTTGCTTTAGGCTTTTCCATTGCGGGACGAACTACCTATATAATCTATAGAATAAAATTAAAATAGATATAATATATTATATTTGAAAACTGTAATGAGGATTACATTAAATTTGATTAATGAAGATAAGATATTTGATTACATAAAATGTAATTAATAAAATGGTTTCCTTCAAATTCTTGAATTTGTCTCTCATCTTAGCTACTATTTTCCAAACATTCTCCGTTATTTTTTATTTCAATTCTCCTGGTTTCTTGTGGGTGTCCTCTGTTTTTCTTTCCACTCGGTCATTTCAAGTAAACGTATTTTAAACCAATCTGGCATCATATTCGCGGGCACTGTTGTCGGCCAATGTTTAAAAATTTCCACTTTAACTTTATTGTTTGTTATTTTTCGCTCAAATATAGTTTTTTATAGAACACAGAGTACCTGATGTTGACTGATAACGCTCATGGATACTATTGTATTTGACTTACTGGAATTTATACGGTTAGTAAGTTTTATAGTGATCACCACCGTTCATGAAAAGCTGTTCATGAAACCTTACTGTGTGGAGTAACTTTAGTAAAATGTTTCGCCATCTACAACTCATTGAAATGAACTCAACTCACGCGAGGAAATTTCACTACGCAACTATAAAACAGAAGTTATTACAACCCATGATAAATCAAAGCTATATTATGTAATGAGTTCCGTTTGTACCAATAAGTATATAATAGTAAATAAATATTCGGGTCGGAAAATTGGTAATTGTATTGTTAGAGTTTACCTTTGGGGCAAGTGGGCGCTTCAATGAACAGTTTTCATTTCCGTTTTTCCAATAAAGCCGAAAACTGGTCATGGCCATAGCTAAATATCGTATTATTATACGAGACATAATAATAAAATGAACATATTCATTTGCTCATTGATATTTTAAAACTGCAATTAAATTTTCGTTATTTTGAGATTTTGTCTGTTGCCTTTAATCAAACAACAAAATAATATTTAAGTTTATTAATTAAACATCTTTGTTATATAAAGCTAATGCCTTAACATTTATATATATATATAGACCGTTAAGAACCTATTTGGATAAAAATTAATTAAATTGTAAAATGCTTACGCCGCTTATTTTGGTTTTAAATATATTTTGATAAAGCTATTTTGATTAAGTTTATACAGATTGTAGAACATTTTAGAAAGCATTTTAAGTAAAACGTTGTAATTTCTTGTGCATAGTGCATATAAGCGACCTTATTTTATAAATAATTTGCAGTGGTTAATAATGATTTTAAATATTTATCTAATCATTATATAATTCAGGATGAGAATGCCTGGGAAGCATGGGCAATATTTCGACATGAACGATGCCTTTGACAAAAACTAGATTTGATACACACTTACAGACATAGTTTATGTTATTTCGAAATTTGTTTCTAAGTTTTAGTACTACTTATAGATCAATAAAGTATGTACTGCTATTTTTGCTATGAACGTGATTTCAATAAAAGTCATTATATACTTAAATAAACGTTTATTTAATGAAATAACATCATTCACATATTTTTGGATTTTGAAGTTAATTTGTAAAATATATTTACACTAGTTAGGTATAATTATGATTTCCGCACTATAGTAGTGTCTCTCCCCTTATTTTAGAATAAATAAATATACTTATGCAATATGTATAACAACATTTAACTAACATACAATTTCTTACAGAGAAATTTTTTTTTATATTAAAAAGCGTTTAATTTTTTTCTAATAAAATGATAGATTAAATATACATCTATTACATAATACACAACTTCATTTATAAATACGAGTATAAAGATATAACTTATAAACTATGTTGTTTATGAAGTTTATAGTAAATATAAAAAGAAGGAAATTTTATATCGTGTCAAAGTTTTCGAAGAAAGCGAGACAAATTTCTTAATACATTGTGATTGAGCCTTTTAAGATGTTTACTGCATACTTATTATCGTAGAGAGTGGGTATTTTCGGATCTTTTAGAACCAATAGGGAACTGTGAGAAGTCAATTTCGTCCATAGGGTAATCGGGTCTATAACGCTTCTTGTCTAGGCTTGAGCTGAAAATATTATATAAATTAAATCTTTGTTGCGTCATTGTCTATGTAACAGATACAAGCTAAATTCGTCGACACGAACTGTCATTTTCATACAAATTTAGTTTGATTCGATTTGTTACATACACTAATCAATGAATTTTATCTGTTTACACGAATAATTAAAAATAAATGATATTCATTCCAAATAGAGTGCTATGAAGTATTCTTATGGGAGCGCAATGTCAATTGCCAATTTTGATTTGGCGCCAAAAAGATAATCAAAAGTGTTATAACGAATAGTGTAAACTTAGACAAAGTGTTAAGCGCTATCTGTGTATATTTCTATAATCACCACTGTTACCAGCCTGTCACGACACGGTAAATAAAACTGTAAAATTGGACATTTTTGCCGTTATGTTTACTGAAAAAGGAGTATGACTAAGACAAAATTGCTAAATTATACAAATATTTAAATCAAGACGGAAATAAAAAAGATTTTAATACGCTCACGTCATTGTTTGAAAAGGATAATCCGATTACCGAAAGTGGGTGTGATGGCTTAACTCCAATTTTCACTAATAAATGTGGCTTTAAACATTGTGATACCAATATCAAAAGATCTATAAGAGTTTTGCGCTTAAAAGTTTCACAAGTTGAGATCTAAGTTTTCATATTTTATAATTAGATTTCACTACGAACATTTCTAATTAAATATTAACAATGGAGTTGAAATAACTTTAGAGTTGAGAAAAATGGAATAGATTTGATGATTGAATCTAATTTTATATTTTTAATTTTGTATAAAAAATATATCAGAAATTTATCACAGCATAATTTTACAATTATTTCAATTAATGTTTGCTTTTGACACTTCTTCATCTGTAGATCAACGTGCTAAACTAATATGGTTAATTTAATAATGGTAGTAATTTTATAAGAGTAATTTAATTCTTACACTGGGATGTCCAAGTAGTTAGGCGCCATGAACGGGTAGAATCTCTTGAATGGGAAGGGCATGGACGACTGGTCTATTTCGTCGAAGTTTCGCTTCTTGACAAATGTGTTCAAGTTTGATCTGAATAAGTTGAAAATTATTAGTATTAGACAAATCACGTTGGTTGAGAGAGTTTAGAGCTCGAAGGTCCAGGGTTCGATCCTGGCGATCGATAAAAGGCTGTTTTTAATTAATAGATTACCAAAGGCACCGACATCTAGCTCCATGCGGCACTAGTGGTTTCACAAATATGGTTTATAAATATATACCTATTACTTATCACGCGAGTCTTTGTTCTCAAAGCAATAAAACGTAGTAGTAGTAGTAATTAGTCAGAGTTGTTTGTACAACTGACGTTCCATAAACTTCTTCAATACAAAATAGAATAGAATTTCGTTATATTATTTCTTTTAAATATGAAAAAACGAATATTATCCGCTACCCTTTACAGAACAAACTTTCTGCGCCCATACTTTAAAATATATGCCAAAAGAAGATTCTTCAAAAGTTTGCTTAAAGTTTTATTTCATAAATTCTTTTAACAAAATAGGCCTCCTTGAAATAAATTTAAGCGTTTATTTAATTGTAAAAAATATTTACCCCTAGTTACCACTTATAATGATATTAAGAAAGAATATCATTAAAAGATAACAGCGAGGAAATGGTGCCAACATTAAAGGTCACACGCTACAATGTTTCTAAAATATTGTACAAATTTTATTTATTTATTTTTATATTTAAATTCAATCGAACGTTATGAACTATAGTATGATAGTGTTAATATAAATAAATACTAAAACAATAAGTTATTACGTAAAATTATTAACATTTAATCAAAAATACAAGCGGTTAACTGTTTTAAACTACAACAACTTTTGTTTAAGTTGAAATCGTGTGACGGAGTAAACAAACGGATTTCCCCTGTGTGCAATGTCTTGCAAATTTACTAAGATCGTTTCAAATTCATAACCACGACCATTATTTTGTCTTACCCAATAGTATTGACCAAAGTTTAAGCTCGTTAGAAGTTAGTAAAGCTTTTTCAAGGGACAGATAAGACGGTAAACGGAAAATAAAGAGGTTAAAATGCCTTTACGATTAGGGCTTCGAGTAGTGGTCGTTTTAGGGGAGCCCGTAACGATTAATTTTCTTTCTTTAAGTGAAAGTTAATAATTCAATATATTGGATTTTACCCACTGCCATCATTTCATAAATCTGATAAAAGCCCAGAGGCTGATTGCACATGGTTTAAATGAAAAAAAAAGACAAAAAAATTAACGACAAAACAAAATAATTGAAAAAAGAAATTTGGAGCTGATTTGAACATATGAATAATGGAATTTCAATCAAGGTTCTGCAAATATTAATAATTTTTTTTTACATGTCTGTACTAACTAGAATCACCACCAAGTACTATGAATTTCTAACATGAAGAAGAAGGGTTATGAGGAATAGAAATATTGGTACTTTATATTTTCTTAATGACGATTTAATAAATATATAAAACTTCTGATAGGTAAGGTAGGTGGGCTCAGTTTCCGCAACTAGACTCGAAATTGGTCCGTTTTGCGTAAGACGTAAGTCTAAAACTTCTGATATAAAAACGATGCAATTATATATAGTACTCACCGGTCGATTTCATCAAAGTTTCGTTTTGGTAGATAGCCATCACCGTAATAGCCATATGCGTATTCGAATGGCGCAACCAGATTTCTACCCAGTGGACTAAGAAATAATTTATTTTTTAATTAATAGTTGTTAATAAAGTCATGTAGTTTATAAATAACATACATTAATAAAAATTCTAAGAGTTACGGTTCATATGTTTTTCATATGGGGGCCCCCACAAGGGGGGGGTTTAAGTATTACATAATCAAATTTACTGCAATTTATCCCCACCCCTAATGTTGTCAGCAAAAGTAAGCTAAGCTCTTAACATATAATATGTACATAAACGTATTAATTTATGTTGGAATTTTCGAATTGTATTGTAGTTATTACCTTATATATTCATAGCGTCTTCCCAAATGTGACACGCGATGAGCCTCGCGGACTTGCCTCACCAAATTGTGTCCTATAGATTCGAGGTTTTGTGGTTTGTTACCTATATTAATAAATGGAGTATAGAATACAATTTTCAAGCCATAGATAAATATGATTCCATCTTATACTAACCTGTTTTAAAACTCAATATACCCTTATGTTAAAACGCTTTATGCGAGAAAGGCTTAAAGGATATGTAACTAAAAGGTTTTACATAATGTTCTTGGAAAGGGAAATTAGTTCTAGGAGGGTCAAAAAAAGAATGTATTATGCATATTTATTTATGTTTTAATCAGAATCACATACATTAAAATAAATTGATAATTACAGCTTGCAGATAGTATCACTAATAAAATGATAAATGTTTATTTACACTAAGTTACCACCTCCTATGGAATCAACTTCACGGACAAAGTTTCCCCCACCAATAGAATCTAAGTTGCGTACGAAGTTACCTCCGCCGAGAGAGTCAATGTGCCGTTTAACTAGATTGGGTCCACCTATGGCATCTAAGTTCTTCTTTACCAGGTTACCCCCACCGATAGAATCCAGATTTCGTACCAAATTTCCTCCTCCAATGGAGTCTAGGTTACGAACGAAATTCCCCCCACCAAGAGAGTCAACAAATCGTGCGTAATGTTCATTGTTAATGCTTCTACCAAGTAGAGTTGAACCACCTAAGTTGTCCAAATTTTTGCCACCCGTAAGGCCTCTTCCCAACAGGCTACTGCCACCAAGTCCATCAGTAATTCTTCCACTTCCAAGATTTCGGCCTAATAAAGCGCCTCCAATCCCATCCAGATTCCGTTCATATCCGTTCCTCATTTGCGATTGTAATATAAAATGCAGAAATCTTTCCAATTCCTGTCTTTCTCTCATCTCTGTAAGAAATAATAGCTATTGAATTATTCGCTTTATTTTTGTAAAGCAAAGCAATATACATGTACTTACCAATAATGTGCCCAAAAAGCTTGTGCGTTAAGAACTGTGCGAATCCATCACCAAGTCGTGAATTGTGAAAATGTGCAAAAAGTCAATTATTGTGAAGACTTCAAGATACGGTGCACGGGGCTAAAGGAGGACACTGAGTGGCTTTATAAGGTTAAGTGAATGAATTACCAAATTGCTGTGAAAAGTACCACAAGGTGCTCGGGTAACAGTGCCGTATTTTTAGTTAACTAGAATCTTACCATTGTCGTAACGATCAGCTGCGTTGTGCTCTTCTTGCTCCTGTTAAATATTAAATATGTTACAAAAATTACGTATGAAAAATATATGTATCTAAGTACATAGAATATTGTTTGTTAAAATATATTCTATGTATTCATAAAATATGTAGCATCACCTATGAAACCTTTTGTAATAACATATTTTATTTGCTTTCTAAGAGTCAATACGAGTTCGGTCCGTAAATACATGAATATGAGAAAATCGTGATGCGCACACAAGTAGCTGTATGCTTGGCATACTTCAAAAGGATTGTTCTAATATATTTTCACAATCGGAACTAGAAGAATACGTACAATTTAAAAACAAAATATTTTCTCTACCATAATGTCTTTTCTTATAGATCCAGAGATCTGTAAATAATTATGAATTTGATTGGAAATTTACTTCGCTATTATAATATTTCAAAGAGAGCTAGGAATTATAAGTGAAGACTTAATTATTCACCCAATTAACATTTTCCAATTTAGAAATGTAATTTTCGTAAGCTCGGGTCTCGATAAAATTTTCAAAATTATAACTAACGGAAAACGTGAGTTTTTTTGCAAATATCCATCGCTAACATTACTCATTATATCATTTTTCAATTATTATAAAATAAAGACTGCTAATTATATCTACAATTTACACACAAGGTCCGCTCAGAATTACGCGTACCTAATATCAATCAGACACTGGAATGTTGAAACCCATGTAATCCATAATATGGCAATTACTTTGTTTCTGTTAAACGATTATTTTGTTCCTACCTGACGAGGGTCGGCATTGCAGCAGACAACCAACGTGACCAGGGCAAACGCCACAACTCTGCTGACACGTAGCATTGTTCCTGAAAATAAATAAAAATAAATAGACAGCTCTAACATTGGGTCTTATTGTAAGATACAATTTAACAAACCTATGAATATGGCAGTGAATTTCATCAAGTGGCATAAAAATGTGATATAACAATAACGAAATAATTTAATTTGCAACCACATATAATTAAACACTAGATAATTAAACATATGAGACGGTGATTATATCACCTAAAAAACATAGAAACTTCTGAAATATCCCAAAGTATTTGTATTACAAGTCCACGGAACAATAATCTTGTTTGTTTTAGTTTGTGAACCATATTGGCCGAATACACGGCCTCTACGATTTCGTAGCATATTGCTACGGTAAAATTGCTATAAGCTACGATGCCTGCTTCTTGCAAGATTGCGTAATGTGTGCTTGGTATTTAAGGCTCTTCCATAAAGCTTTTGAATACACTGAAATATATTATATATAAAATTCTCGAGTCGCGTGTGGTTAAACTCCTCCGAAACGGCTTTCCCGATTCTCATGAAATTTTGTGTGCATATTGAGTATGTCTGAGACTCGGACATCTATTTTCATCCCCCTAAATGTTAAGAGTAATGCACCCCTAATTTTTTTTTTCAATTTTAGATTTAAAAAAAAATTATGATACAGCATTAGTAAATACACATAACCCTGAATTTTCAACCCTTTGCAATCAACCCCTATTTTTTATTTCATTATTTAAAACTTATGTTGCCTCAGAGTTCAGACTTATACAAAAAAAGATTTAATTCCGAACAGTCTCTGGGATAGCACAGCAAAATGTTCCATGTTGGTATATACTAATCAGGCAGGCTCAGTAAAATCTCATTAAGGAGAAACGAAGTTCACGGCGGCAGCTGGTATAATATATAATACATCATGCCTATAGATTATTGAAAATCACAACTTAAATAATTGCTGATCTATCAATTTGTTTATTGAAGCAAAAGCAAAAAATAAGCATCAGAAAACAACGTACGCCTATCTCTAGCGGCATAATTTCGTTGAATTACGGTGCTAATGTGAATCTTACCATATTTATATTTAAAAAATGTGTCGATTCTTATCTTTTAAGATCTATGTAAAGACTTTTTTCTAGAAAGAAATTTTATCATAGAATGCCTATTTTTAAATTTATTTACTAATATATGTATATAAATTTTATACCTTGCAATTAAATTCAACATATAGTTTTATAATACAGCTTCATATTCTTTAGAATCATCATCATATTTAGAAAAAAAAGAATATGAATAAATATATCTAATTCCTATGACTCATGAAACTTCCAAGAGCGGTAGCGTACAGATGTACCTACACGATACTAAGGTTATGCCATCAGAGGTTCGATATTAGAAAGTTTATATGAGAAAACAAACACGTCGGGATCAGTATCGCACCCTTATTAAAAATTACACAGCTCTAGTACTGAGCACAATTTTGTAATTGTGTCAACTTGTCAAGGTACTTTATAGTTTCGTCTGTTTGTATTCGAGGTACTCGGAATTTGAGGTTTTTATAGTTACACAACTACAAGTTATTTGACAATATCCTACATTAAAGGAGTCTTATGGTTTTGAAAGAAATACAAAGAAATCCCACTGATTTAGTTTTGTCCAGTATATTTAAAAAAAATTCACGTTTAATATCCTAAAAAAAAATTTCAAGCCTTTTTTTGAACAACCTACAAAAATGTACATTTCAATAATTATAATGTCTTAATACGTTTTTATTTGAGGAATTAACGTAATTGCATTGTCCATATTGGAAATTATGTTCTTCGAGAATTGTTTAATTAAACTGTTGCTTACAGCCTTGGAATGCTCTTAGTCATAATAAAAGTATATTTCAATTTGAAAGGCGACAGGACTAAAAGGCTTTTTCATTAGTGATAGTGAATATTTAAGTGTGGGTCAATCAAATTAATAAATTTGTCTTTGGTTTTTAAAACGAAATGTAAAATAATATTATTTTTACAGTATATTTAAACTTCGCAGTGGTTTCAATAAAAATATATAACTCATTCTGAAAGTCAACTACCAGGGTAAAGCCGGCGTTTTAAAAGACTTAGGGCCTGTTTCTCAATGTCCGGATAAGTTTCAAATAAGCTATTTATTACTTATTGGTAGGATAAATAGTATTTTTACGTTTCACGACTGTTAGATAGCGCTATCCGTCATGAAATGCCAAGTATCTTATTTGGAACTTTTATCTTTCGAATAATTTATGTGTTGCATAGCTATTTGGCACTTTATCCATACTTTATCCATATTTAAGCTATTTATTACTAATTGGTAGGAAAAAATACTATTGTTGCGTTTCACGACTGCAAGATAGCGTTTTTCATCATGAAACCCGAAGTTACTAATTCGGAATTTTTAGCTTCCGAATAATTTATGTGTTACATAGCTATTTGGTACTTTATTCGTACATTGTGAAACAGCCTACCACATAAAACTAACACGAAGATTCCCCTGCGTTTAACCTCTGTCAAAATGTCTTAATCAGTATTTTAGTTAAAACAGTGTGATTAAACTGACTAGCTTTTTCGAAATGTGTGCTGCATATCATATCGGCCAAAGCAGACCCTGTAATTTATTAATATTTCTAACTAAGCTAAATCGTTACATACTTAATACAGACAATAAAAATAATCAAAAGGATTCCATAACGAAATTTACCCAAAACTTTAATTATATACGTTTCATTAAGATGTGTAAAGCTTTTGTTCATCAGCGAGGTAAATCTCAAAAATTCCTTCGGGTTTAATATGCGTGCCAAGTTTTAATAAACAATGTTTGTTTACTTGAGATGAAATATACATTGAACCTGCGTGGTACAAACATCGTTTTTAATAAAAGTGAACGGATATAAATGAAGTTTTTTAATTATTTAAAGGTGTGGCAATTAATTTTCTTCTTCGCTATTATTTTAAATGAACGAGCAGGTATGATATTTTGAAACATCGATGCTCAATTAGAGGTTAATATCAGAGTTAAACATTTTCAATAATTATACCATTTTTATAGCATGTGCAGGTGACTCAATCATGTCTAAAAATATAAAGTGGTTTATATATACCTATGCTGTTGGAATGACAATTATTTTGGTTCATCGTAGATACTAAGGGTAGAAAAATATCTATGAATTTTTAAGATGTCCAGCTCATTGTTAGTATATAAGTGGCCTTGTTACTTGTCACTGTAAGTACAATTGTAGGGTACCCTAAGGTATAGAGAATTTGTAATCTCTTTATGATGTTCTTTGTATACAAAATGTGATCTTTCATTTAAATAGGATTACATAAAGGTCTTTGAAAGCATACTAGACGTACCCTGTTAATAATAAATGAATAAGGTGAACGCAAAGTGAAACAGAACAGGATTTTAAGGATTTTCATCCATATTTTTACATTTACAATTATGTCATACAAATAAGGAATGGAGACACGCATTTTTTGATTGAAATTTGGTTAACAATGAGATTTAAAAAAAACAATTTTAGTCGGATTTCCCGGGTAACTAGCAATTTATGTGTTTCTGATTACGTTTGCATGACAATACTATTTAATTTGTTAGTTAACTCAAACTCGTGGGTAATTTTTTCATTATTACATCATAGATAATACAACTAATACAAATAAAATGACTAACGTAGAAATATATGACAATAAATATAATTAATACGCCTAAAGCCTTATTTAAGATACCATGTTTTTTCACTCTACGATACGAGCTATACGTATTACTCTACTGTATCTACTAGAATAATGTATTTATAAAATATCAGGAAAAGTAATATTCATGATGGATGCAAAACAAAATCTCGAATTTATTAAGATTTGAGAAAGTTTAATATCTGGAGAGGAGAGGAAATCGACCGTGTATTGAATTTGACAAGGGATTTAACTAGAAGTTACCGAGATCAATCAACATTCTTTATATCGTTGAAATAAATTCTAGTGTACTTTATTTATACGTACCAAAAAGTAAAATACGTTAATTCTGATGAATTATATTGTTATTTCTACGAGCTCACAACCAATTTAAATATTTATTAGACAGGGATTAAGTTTAATAAATCGATTTCGCAGCAATATTTATGTTTATAAATTTATTTTATGAGTTTTATTTTTACATATATTACAAAGAGATATATTTATTGATACATAAAAATATACCTAATAACTAACCTTAAAATTTAATTATTAAAAGGAGTCCCTTTAGGCAAGGTTCCGAAAATACTGGCAGCGTTCCTCCTTTGAATAGCTAGACTAATTCTTTGTGCGAGGTAGCTGCCAGCTCTTCGTTCTCCTGTGATGTCGACTAACCTTTTTGATAATTCCCTAAAAAGCCTTAACGCGCTAGGACCCCACGGACCAAGGGTCTTGACACCGAATGGGACAAAATTATATTCAGAGCCTAGACCCCTGTATTTGCAGGCTTTAGCTTTTTAGCTGTTTATAAATTATATAATCAATCCTATTCCATATATATCCTCTTCCTCTGCATTCAATTCATAAAAATTGGTATCCAATTGGTTCCAAATTAATCTGTTGATCTACTTCTCTAAATTTACCTTGAAGATATTACACGTGCGACTAATATGAATGATTGCTTAGTATTTTTCAATAGAATATTTTTAGATATTGGTGGCCAAATTCAAAATAGTAAATAAATTATATCAATGATATTTATAGGCATTTATAAATATTAATACGCGTGTATTATAATAATTAAAATAAAATAGTAATTTAATGCCATAATTTCAATTCTTGGTTAAATTTTAAAATATTTAATAACTATATTAGGACCAGCTAAATGCGAATAAAATAATGCTATCTTTTATATTCAACTAAATGTTATTTTGTAATTTACTCTAAAATTTGATTATTTTATTAAATTGTAATTCTCGTAAAAAATTAAAGTTTTATAAATGTTTATTAGTTTTTTATTATTAAACCTGTCCACGAATTTTATGCGAACAGAAGATAAATTTAAACTAACTATGTAGTAAAATATACACGTTAAATATTTAGATAAAACATATTTCACTAACCTTACACAATAATGCTGCTTAGGGATTGTTGTTAAGTCGGTGATGTGGTGCGTTATGCCGTGGAAGACTTCAGTGCGGCTTTTATATGGTTGGGAGGTTTGGGCGGGCGGTCCGCCCTACGCCTCGTTAATGCAACAAGCTGCCTCACGTATACTCTATTACCAATTACCTATTGTCATCCCTATTTTATTATGATACTGTTTCTTTAAAAGATCAAATAAATATATTACTGTATTCTATTTGCCCTTTCCTAATTATTATTATTACTAAGTAGGTTAAGAATAATATTATCTCGTTACTGTTAAAATTACTCAAAGATTTTTTTAAATCGTAAACAAGATACCTGGAAGAGATCGCTTGTTAGCGATAAGGCCGCTCGTTGTATCCCTTGTAATTTTTATGTATTGTGTTATTGTTTCTTTCTAGCAGCGAAGTGTGAATAAATAAATAAGATTTTTTGTTTTTGGACATGACATGTGTGTTAAATTAATTTAATTATACGAAATAATTTATTTTTTTATAAGTTTTTGAAGTTAATCTTTTGTCAAATTCTTTAATTAAATGTTTATATTACTTACTTATACTACTTACTTATACCGCAACGGTCTCAGATTTCTTTTTCGCGATGATTATTTCTTTCTAATACGCGATAGGCAATTTTCTGTGCCTGAGGCACTCTGTCGACTTTTATGGGTTTAAATCAAGCCAATTTCCTCACGATGTTTTCCTTGGTGGAACTAACGAGTATTAAATACATAGTTATAGCGAAAGTCCATTGGTGCATAGCCGGGAATCGAATCAACGATATTAGAGTCGCTTGCTGATAATGTTTTTTAATAATACGATATCTTATATAAGTAAGGCCTATCATATAGGCCTTACAATATCTATAATCTAAATGCATCTAATAACAATCTTCGTGAAGTAGAAATCCATCCCAGAATTAAAATTTCAATTCATTTCAATTGGTTCTCAGAATCCAATGTTGATTCAGGCTAACTACAGCAGTATATAATATAGGAATATTGCAGCATATTATTGAACTATTCATCACTATCAGCTTTCTATGGGACATGTAGTTTTAAGATTTGAGCCAAGACAGTTTCCTTATTATGTTTTCCTTCACCGTAATTGGGAGTATAAGATTCGCAAATAATATACAGTTACATAAGTTAATTTTTAAGTGAATGTCGTTTATTATTCAATATGTTTTTTATGTCATAAGAGGCAAACAGGCAGGAAGGTCACCTGATTTACGATGAAACCATGACACGTAGCTGCATGTTTGACAGAACAACTCTCCTCTGAACACTCTACATGGTTAATGTGCTTTCATCTCCACGCAACGCCAAGGGATCAAACTGCACGCAAAGTGATTGGTCCTAAGCGTCCGTTATTGTAAAAGAAAAAAATTATTGACGTCATCGATCATCTGATAATTTCACTGAACGTTTAGAATAACATAAAGTAACTACGTTTGACACGACAAACTTAACTTTGGAAGTCCAAGGGACTGAAAGATTTATGATGCAAGGTTTCAGTAGACTGAAAATGTTTATAACAGACCAATGACCTACCAGCCTACGGGTTCGGTACATATTTATTTAACGTTGAAAAATTTAGTTTATATAGATGAATTCTATATTCGTCTAAGACGGAAAATCTGTACATATAAAAATTCAGAAGCTAATATTATAAGTATTTTCAATTTCAACAGTAATTTCACATACTTCAGTATAATACTTAAGTTATTCGTCTTCTTGGCGTTACAGAATTTATTGCATTTTTGAATGCAATAAAAGTTTAATGGTATGAAGACGACATCGTTAATTTTAAATAGCTTAGATTATGGTGTCTATAATTTATATATCATTATTTAAATATGTACGACGTCCTGGTGGACAGAAAAACTGTGTCTAGTTTGTGTTTCCACCACAGTAACTTCTTTCTATTTTTTTAATTTTATCATAACACGGACAAACTGTGTTTGTTGGCTATCATAGCGCTCTGTTATTCAACAATCGTATGAGCTTTACAATTAATTACGTTATGTATACAAAATTCTAATTTCATAATTTAAGACTATGTATACAAAAAATAAAAAAATAAAAATAATGCCACAGGTTTTTATAATCAACAGTGTATAATTCATACTTAACGAAAGTTTTTAGAAGGGAAGATATATAAGTATTTTTTATGCAAATAATTTCAATAAAAATTATTATTGCACAATAATGAGTATATATAATATGAGAGAAAACAATTTCAATTTATTGCCCTAACTAACTTTTGTAAAAAGTTGCACCTTTTTATGAACCACAGGAGAACTAAAAATATCTTGGCTTTGTCAAACATGCCGTGAGTTAGTTACCGCTTTTGCTAAAGTGAAACTGGGGATTTCTGAAAAATTAACGTAAAATTGCGTTCTGGATTCAAAACCAATTTCTCGACGGATTTAATTTGCAACTTATGTTTAAGAATTCTACTGAAGAAAATACGGCCTATATTACAATGAAAACAGTTAGTTTGAATTAAAGAATTATTTTGAAATTATGCATTTATATCAAAGTTTGAAAAATGAAACAAATAAAACTGTATCAAGATTAATGTACCATTCTGTATGCAAGACACGTCCTATTATATTTTGTCATTAGTAAGATGACGTACTTTGTAATTATTGGAGTCTTGACGAGTCCAAATTATCACGGGGATAATGTTTAATACCAAGAGGAGAGTGATCATTTTCTATATATATATTTGAGTCACATTTTCTACCATCATAAATTACTACACAACATATTGTATATACAGAAACTATAAATTTTAAAGCAACTAGAATAGGAAAGTTTTTGATGTATATTTTTCGCTACTTATATCGTGTGTAGGCTTGATATTTTTAATGAGTTTCATTATGACTGTTATTCGTTCGCATTTATTTAGTTTAAATTTATTAATTGTACGTCATTTACGTATCATCTTAAAATTTGAGTTGAACGTCAGCGAGGTTAGAAAACACTGCTGTACACCACACCGCCTTGTATTATAAACATTTTTTTGTCTAGAAAATACTATATTACATGTGCAACTTTTTTTACAGAATTGAAATTCAAGGGACATGTAATAATGGCATGGTTTTGTTTTAGAAACGTACTTTTCATTAAGTATCTATGGTGAGTACCATATTAATAATCACTTCCTGTATTAACAAAGCCACAAAATCCCAGTAATAAAAATGTGTAATCATCCCAAGATTTATTAGTCTGTATAAAATATAGCCGTCATTAGAATTTGCTCGTATGTCCTGTTAATTACAGCTTTCAATAAAAAAATAATAATTGAACGTTGGGTTTTGTGTCATGATCCGGTTTTTATTACATATGTGTGGGGGTATTTGTTATTTAAATTTCCATGGTATTGTTGTGAAATATTTGGTCCTTACATATGAAATTGACGTTTTGTCGTACTGGCCAGTTTGTCATCAATTTAGTTATGAATTCCAAATTCAATTTTTTACAGCTATTTATCGTGCATTTGTTTTTCGAAAACCATGTTTCATTTCATTGTGGTGTCGCTAAAAAAACGTAGCGCGTTTTTGGTTCCAACGTTTTCGTTCTAGAAATTTCGATCTGCAAAACAAGCCCCGTGGACGCCCGGAGACTAAATTTGATAACGAAGAATTGTAAGAAAAAAAACGTATTTCTGCTTGAACTTTATATAGCATTACAAAAGTAAATCAGTGGGGTAGTTTAGAATGAAAGGAGATTTATATGATCAGTGTTGGTTTCAGTGTGCCACTTTCATTCCTGAGGTCGAAGGTTCGGACCTCGGCTGTGCACCAATGGACTTGCACTCTATGCGCACGTTTAAAATTCGCTCGAACGGCGAAGAAAAACATCGTGAGGAAACCAGCTTTACTTAGAAACCCAAAAAGTCGACGGGTTATGTCAGGCACAGAAGCCTGATTACCTACTTGCCTATTAGATCATGAAATAGAAACAAAAACATCCCAGATCTAAAAGAGGTTGATGCACCACTGATTTACTTTTTTAAGTAGTTTTGAGCTCATAATCATTGTCACAAGTTACACGACGATTCCATTCCTATAGAATAAAAATAACTTAAAGAAAACACTTTTTTTACCGGATTGAAGCTAAGTATAATTAATCCTATAATTATTTAACATAAATTTTAAATTCTTCCAACGTTTCGCGTACCTGGTCACGGTGACTGAAGACAAAAAGTGTTGAATGTCAAACAGTATCACAGCTGTAGAAATATAATAGTAACATCTTCCTTAACCAATAAATAATAATAATATAATTTATGTCAAGTTTGTTTCACAGGAAAAAACATATCTAATTGCGTTAGTTATATAAACAAAATTAGTCAGGTTTATCTGACGCTGAACTAGGTGTGAACCTGTATTTCAGCATACAGCGCCTAACCCCTTAAATATATTAGACAAAAACTCTAGCATCAAGTACATTAATAAAATATAACTGTCTGCCTCATTTATTGACTGGATTTCATATTAATAATTTTAAGTGTGTTTCGTATTTTACATTTACTCAACAGGTGAATTGGTGTTTCCTGTTTAAGCCAATTCCATTATCTAGAGTGCTCTTAACAGCAATCACTACCACTCGAAATCACTTTTTCATTTCGACTATGATACGAATCATGTGATTGCGTCAATTGATAACATTGCATTGCTACTGTTGGGTTATATTGATTACTGGGGATTTATATTTGATATACGAATGTAAAATACTTAGACAGTATCAGTGGACGTCTGAAGTTCACTAATGAAATAGTTCCAATTCCGGTTGTCCACGAATGGATTTTATAGCAAAAAATATAAAGGCATTTTCTTTTGCGAACTGTGAAATCGACTCACCGTGGGGGTTTTCCCTGACATATACGACCAACTATTCAAAATAAAAGCGTACTCCGCCCTCAAAGGCAGGCAACGGACCTACTAAAAATGGGTGCCTATGCCCTTTTTAGGCGTCCCGCTGGCTCGTTTTCCCCCCTATTTTATAAAAATGATATGTGCTAGGCAGATAAATTTGACATTATGCCTGGGATTTCTAATAATTAAGTATGTGTAGAGCTTTATAATATTAAATTTGTTTATTAAGGAGAGTTTTTCTGTATTTTCCGTATTTCATTTACTATAATTTCTTGGTTCAAAGAACTTCATGAACTTAATCAGAGAACTTGAATAACTAACAATCAGACGTGTGAATATTTTATTTTGATAAATCTTAAAGTTTTTCATTAACCTTGCCAATGAAAAACTTAAAATAAAGCTATTACTAATAAGGGAAAAAAATATTAACAGCTTACTTTTTTAAAGTATACCACATAAATTATACTCTCGCTGTACCTATAATTTGGAATAAAAATTACGCTCAAAAATACGATTTTGTATACAAATCGGCGGTCGTAGCACTAATGTTAAAGCTTCTAAATCATGATATATTTATGCTTATTTTTTTTCTTCTTGATAGACATAGGTCAGATATCTTTTACCCCTAAACATACTATATAAAACAGATTCACTTTATATATTATTTTATTAATTTTTTTTCATCGGGGCAAAACTGTATGTAAATTCAAACACAACTTGTTCTATGTACCTATAAATCTTTCCTTATGGACGTCTTTATTTATATTTTTGCCAAGGATTGACAAATACTTTATTTTGTAAAATACTTATGAATGGACTATCCCAAGAGACTTTTAGTATAACGAATTGAAATTTCAATTCATAATTATACTACAAATTCGAATAGTTGGAAAGAAAAACATTTATACGAGAAACATTACAGATTCAGTTCAGTTTGATATAACAATGAACTGTGCATGTTAACGACTTCGCAATTCAAATTGCAATCTTGTTGATGTAACAATTATTTAATAATGTACCTGTAATTTCCAATTTCTGTCTAGTGTTCTGAGAACTGAATTATTCATATATGTTAGTAGAGTCTAGTAGAGTTTGGTGGTACGCTATAACCAAGATTCGCAATAAATAAATAAATTAACAACGTGAAATCATTTTTTGATGTTGGTATAAAAGTTATCACGAGATAAGAAATTTGATTGTGTGCGACTTGAAATAAATATTTTTTTCTTTCTTGTATTTCTCGGAGAAGACTCTTTAGATCTCAATTGCGACACACAGGCGTATCCAGTAGTAAGAAATCCAAGAGATTTGCAAAATATCAATCTCGGTAGACAGTTTCTCTAGCTCAATTCCTTAGAGGCGTCGAGTTTGTTTTAAAAGGGGTATGTTGAAAAATAATAAATTCAAACATAAATGTATAAAATATACTTTATTTAAAGCCGTGCGGCTTTGGTTTTTTCGTGGGTTGCGGCATAAAAATGGTTGAGAAACGATGCCCTATACATCTATATGTTCTATGAAAATATATCAGGTGTTAAATATAATTTGAGATTATATTGACCTTTCGGCTTCCTCCATATAACGCAGAACAAAAGTGACATGTTTGCTGCAAGTTTTTTTAACACTATTCATAATCCTTGAAAAAATATTTATAATTTAAAAAAAAGCCAAAAAAGATAAACGAGTACATGAGTCATACACCATAAACAGGACTGTACTTACAAAGACAATGCACTAATAATTTGATTCTAGTGCGTGAATGGTGATCTTAAAAATCCATACTTTCATATTTTCTTCGAAGCGTTTGGGAATAATATGAAATAAATCGAGGCTCGCGTACTCCTTATTACATAAATTATATTACGTATAATTTTATTATGTGTATAATTTGTACCAAAATATAATTCAAACGTACTATTCTTGTATCTCTTAGAATTATAACGTAGATTTTTTAATTACGGAATAGCGCTAGATATTTGGTTAGATTGAAATTGGAAAAGTTTACTAATGAATGTCGAATGTAGCTGTCACAACGTGAATTGATTGTTGGGATACAGACAGGAGATGTGCTTCAAAAAGTTTTTACTGTCCATATTCTATTTAAAAATGTTTTCACGTTTTTAAATTCTAAATGAACGTCAGTATAGATTTTATATTCGATCGTTCGACTTTTTATATAAATTTAGCTTTTCAGAGCCAGAGATTTTTTTTTGATAATTCCTGTGATTTTTTCCGATTTTTCAATAAGTTTGCTTATTTTCATGTACTATCACAGATATCTCTGTTCAAGTGCTTCGTTACTGAAGTTAGAAATTAGAGTACAAATAATTAGAATACTTATAAAGGAATACAACAAAACAGCGCCTATTCTGTAGTATATATAGGCTCAGAAATTTCCTTCAATCTGATAAATAAAATACACAATACAATTTAAGAAATAATACAAAAACGATTATATTATATTATATTTAAAAATTATCATACATTACCTCACAGTCTCCATTCGGTCTATTACATTATAATACTCATAAAATAATATCAGACATACATACAATTATTTATATATCGTTTTGGCGCTGTAAACTTTAGACACATTCTGAACTAATTGTAACTAATCAAAATCGTATATTACATAAACGTCAAATGTGAACATGAGAAGTGGATTACACCATGAAACATGTCGTGATCTTAACGATGAAGACAGACGATCTTTGTATTGACTTCAGTAGTTTCATTGATATTTAAAAATTCACAGTATAACGTTTCAGGCACACACACACTGGACGAAAAACGCTTATTGGATTAGGGCTGTTAGGATAACTTCGACTCCCAATAAAATAAAATATTTTAATATTACACTGAATTATATGAACAAATTTATTTAAACTTTGTTGTCTGCCATTTAAGCTATTATAGCTATGGAACATTTTGCTATGCTTCCCAATAGATACTGTTAGTTTTAACGGAATAAAAACCTAAGTATTATATTTAAAACGTAACTATTATATGTACCTAGGTTTCTATAAAAAATTGATATATGTATTAAAAAACCTAATTTTTCTCAGAGTACAAGGAATAAATAAAAAAATACTCTAATTGATTTAGCAACATATTTTGCGATTCAATTTTACTTATAAACATTTTTATTATAACTTTACTATAAATTAAAAATTATCATTAAATACATAATTTACTTAATCTGCGGCTCCTTCGGAAGTGAAATCTTGAACTGCAGAAGCACGATCAAGTATATGGCAATCATGCTGATAGCCTGAAAATATTTTTTTTACCACGGATTACAGTAATCGACTAGCGGGATCGTTTGCACCTTGTAATAAAAAGTAACAAACTCCAACCTCTTCTCCAAACTTAAAAATCATAAACCTTAAACTCTCAGCTTGCAGTTAGCAACCTTAAAGAATAATTGTTACGCCGTAAATCGAACCCAGAATATGGTCGTACGTCGGTATGTTATCCACTAAGTCTATGCGATGAGGTTTTTATTTTGTTATAACGTGTACAAGGACAAAGTTATATTAAATGTAATTTTCTTTCCCATATATTGTAGATCGGGCTCAATGCCTTCTACCAAACGAATAAAGTATAGTATAAACACTAATAAGTCTGCTACAGCTTGTCCTTGGACATAGGCCTACTCTGAGAGATTCCACTCTTCTCGGGGTCTAGCTTTTCGTAGCCACATAGTGCCAGCTGTTTTACTTATATCAACCAATAATAAAACAAATCAAATAATTAATAATACCGAAGTGAGTAGCTCCCGGTTGACGTGAGCGTATCCCTTTAAACTGACCACGGCCGGATTCATCTCAATAGCTTGAATGAAGTGATCGATCTGGGGATTATAACGTAAACTGCATTTGAGAAAATAATTTTGAGGGTTGCATCCAAAATATAAAAGGAAACTAATCTAAAAAGAATTAAGATTGTGGCCAACGAATTGGGATATAAACGGGTGCCAAGTTTGTGTTCCATGCGGTACCAGCAGCCTACTAAAGTATTTCCGAATCAATTCAACTTAGGGTTCTTAAAGCGCACTAATTTTGAAAAGGCCGGCAACGCACTTGCGAGCACTGAGAGAGTGTCTAAGGACGGCAGTATCACTTAACATCAGACGAGGCTCCTATCCGATGATCCCCTGTTATACAAAATTAAAAGTTTAACACTAACTATCGAAATATTTAACAATATATATTTCTTTATAGCACTATTTATATGTATGTGTATTTAACAAATTGCGGGATGAAGGTGTCAAGAAGAAGAAGAAGAATGAAGAAGAAGAAGAATGTCAAGAAGTCCTTGAAACAATAGGGGTTCGCAATTGACGCGGGAAGCACTAGATAGATCGCGATGGCGAAGTGTAATTGAGGAGGCTAAGGCCCATAAGGGTCTGTATAACCATTGATGATGATGATGATATTTAAAACAAATTAGTTCATATTCAAACTGTAAACACAATATTTAAAGATGTAGTTTGTTCCTTCATATAAAATATATCTAATTCATAACAATGTAATACGATTAATATGAATATACTAAGTATATAAAATGTTCCTTTTATACAACTCGAATAACTTACCTTTTTGTTATACATGTAGGTAGTATTGATGTTATTATAAGTTATTTTTCTACTTAAAATGCAATTTCAATTGAATCGTCTACGAGAAAAAGAAACATTATCTCTATTGACCCGTTTCTGTCCGTTTCAGTGATGTAATATGTCCATTACAGTATTTTCTTTCTATTATTATAAAAATACATTTCTTTATAGAATTATTATTAATATCGCAAATTTTAGCAATGAGTTGTTTATCCCCTTATTAATATAAACTAAACTCGCTAAAAAGTTGTTCGTATTAAGTACTCTACCGTCTTTTACAAACTGTGTTTACTTTTCATCAGTTTTTTTATTTTATGGCAATAGTTGTAACTTTATGCCAGTTTCAAGTTAAAAAATCAAGAAACATATAAAAAAAAACAAAGGGATAAGCTACTTACAAACATAATATTTACATAAAATGAAATCTTAATATTATTATTAATTATGAAAGAAGATAATACATTATAATACTTCTTTCATCACTATTTTATTTTATGGCAATAGTTGTAACTTTATGCCAGTTTCAAGTTAAAAAATCAAGAAACATATAAAAAAAACAAAGGGATAAGCTACTTACAAACATAATATTTACATGAAATGAAATCTTAATATTATTATTAATTATGAAAGAAGATAATACATTATAATACTTCTTTCATCACTATTTTATTTTATGGCAATAGTTGTAACTTTATGCCAGTTTCAAGTAAAAGATAGAAAAACTACACGAGATAAGAAATTAAGAAACATATCTAAGGAAACAAAGGGATAAGCTACTTACAAACATAATATGAAATCTTAATATTATTATTAATTATGAAAGAAGATAATACATTATAATACTACTTTAGTTTAAAATAAAGTAAAAACTTTAGATTAAACTGAAAGTTAAACGTTTTACGCATTAAATATTAAGTTTTTTTAATTCCAATTTTAAATATAATACCTCCTTTTGTGTAGGTCTGTCCACAGACAAGACATCAATTGACAAAAGAGTGTCTTGGACGCCAGCTGCGACCTAAAAATAAAAGAAGAGCTGAGGCTGAACTTTGCAATAAAATAAGTTTACGCGATATTAAAATACTTGAAATTAATGTTATAATTTAATGTGAGGTACCTTTAGCGTAGATTTATGTGAGCAATCCGCGAATATGAAGAGCAGCGTAGAGCAATAAGCCGCATCAACGAATAATCCCATTTCCTTAAATGTAAAACCAAATCCATGGTCTACAATCTCTGACAGTGCACCGTATATCGCTATTGTTATGTTGAAAAACCTGTAAAGTTTGATGTATTTTGTATTCATGGTCCCTCGCACTGCCAAAAGACTTGCAAGCGCGCTGCCGGCCTTATAAGAATTGGTACCCTCTTTTCGTGTTGAACCTAAGTTGTATTTGTTCCAGTGCAGCAATGTATTCATTAGTACTAAAATCCCTGGTGTGACAAGGTCATAGACAATTAATTTTTGTCTTTGGTACGATTTTTTTTATGTAACCTCTGTATGTAAAAATATATGTGTAATGTTTTAATAATCATACTTAGTGTTCTCTCGACTCTAAACCAGAAAACCCAAACAAAATGTTTAAGTTTTAGTATTAAATAAGCTACATTTACTTTCGTCTGCAGTGAACGCAAATCGATACTTTTATGTGTACGGTGACAGCTTGTACGAATTCGATCTCAGCACAAATATTTTAATCGATTTCAATACTTTGTGTTGCTGTTCCAATAAAATATTTAGCTTACATGAAAAGGCAGTACGTTGAATATGTCCGGGCGTAAGCGTTGCCAAGGGATTGTAGAAGTTCTGACAAATTCAGCCACAAGAAACGATAGCTTGATATTAGGTGCGCCGTACATTCTATATTGACGTCCTAGAAAATATATACTTGGCGATTAAAAAGAGTGGCGGAGAGTTTATTGCCAGTTCTTCTCTTCCGTTTTACGCCCTTGATTTGAGAACTGGCAGTAAATGTAAAATTATAATCATTTAAAGTATATTTTGACGTTCATAAGTGTACATTATGTTACCTATATGAATAAATGTTTTTTTATTTATTTATTTATATAATTAGGTGTTAAAATAACTAACCAACCTTTTTTCATGTTTTGTGAAGAAAAAAAAAAGTGTAGCTACATACTAAGTACTATTATCTACTACGTGTAGGATAACCTTCCCTTAAATCAAAAGTCAAACTTCAATTGTTCTATTTTGATAATTCATAATCTAATTTTTTATATATATTATGATTCAGGAAATTACAGACGACTAGCCTCATATCCCTGCATTGTGCTCTTATACACGTGAAAATAAATATCACTAAAAAACAATCTCTTCCCGGCTTTGACCTCACAACTTCAGATAATATACAATTTTATAATACATTGAGTTAGTTATTTTACTTGCTTAGGAACAGACAATAGCCACTCATAAAATGAATTGATAAAGTATAACTTTAATATTATAACAACAATGTACCGTTGACTAATGAAGTAGAAATTATGTGTCGCTCAAAGAGAATCGTTTGAAAGTTTAGACAAACGGATCAATCTAATCGCATACGAATCCATTTGCATGTTTTCAACGGTTTGTTTTTGTTGCACGGACAAAGGCTGATATTTTTCTAGCAACGAACTATTTTCATTTGTTCTATTTAATTCCAACTCAAACAACGCAGTTTTCAACGAGCCGTAGAGGGATTCGCGGCAGTTTTGCGTACACTATCAATGTGGTCTGTTTTTTTATTAATTATAAATGTCGGTTTATGGCGCTACCGTGTTTGCGTAATTTACGGGTTGTAGACTCTGGTAATACAACCATATTTATTATTGTAATCTTAGCCGGTGGGGAATAATTTCTTTGTTACTTTCTGTGTGTACAGGATTTAATAACTTCGGAATAGTATATTACATAAAAGATTAAAGAGGCTACAGTCGATGGGGGCACAGACGTAAGTTGTCGATTTTTAATGGTCACTGTAGATCTCACTTTTACATGATAGTGATATTTAAATAACGATAATTTTAACTTACATCGTACTAAAAAATAAACAATAAAGTACTGGGCAAATAAAATATGTAAGCAAACATTGTACAATTAAAAGCGAAACAAAAAATATTTACCCGACGAAAACACTCCGACAGACTCTGTGAAGCGGTTTTAATTCCCCTACAATTAATATACCAAAGCGCGCAATTCATATTTATCATCGTTATAATGTGGAAATAAGCCGCCGTGTGTCGCAATAGAAATCCTTCCAACAATGCACACAGACTCAGCAGGAAACAAACCGCTAATAAGAGACATCCAATACTTATTATTACAATAGTCGTCTTCAAATTCGGGAATTGAAGGTTCTCTCCCGTAACGCGGTAATATCTTACCTGGAATATACAAAATAATATACCATCAAGAAATTCCATAGTTATGTTACAGTACCTCAATGCCTCAAGCGTAAACGCGACATTTAATTATGTTGAATTACTCGTTTCTCGAAGTTTCCCGAATAATCCGATGTCGACATTTCAAATACGAGGTTTCCAATCTAATAGATATCCTATAAATCTAATAGTGCTTGCCTATAACGAATTAGTTTCTACTGGTTTTCATACTTCGAGAATCATAACTAAATTTACTAATAAAATTATAAAGCGAGCGGACAAACGTATTTATACAGAATTTCTGTTTCTACATACATCGTGATATATCTTATAATTATATATGTATATACTCTGTGTCCATTTTATTGATTGCCATTTATGGGTAAGTAACTCGTATCGCAATGACAAAAGAAAACGAGGAAGACAAATGAAAAGATGGGAAGATTTGCGAAGAGTAGGTGGCCCGGCCCTCATTGGATGCGTAAAGCACGAAACAGAGAAGAGTGGAAGTCATTAGAGGACGCCTATGTCTAATACAAGCTGTATAATAAAATCAACCGGCTTGCCGATTAATTATTAGTATTTATTTTTTTAATTTTTAGTGATTACTTTTTTTTGTATTTCACACTTTTATGTACCTAATATGTAAATACAGCAATAAAGGCTTTATTATTATTATTATAATTAGTCTATGGCCCGAACAAAACATATTTCATTTAGAATCTAAGACTTCTTGATACAACTCGCTGTGATACTACACAAATAAATAAATTTACTTCGTAGAGTTATTTACAGTATCATTTAACCTACTAATAAAAGGTATAAATAATTAGTTGCGTTACTTAAGCAATGTGAGTGCATTATTTCATAGCCCAATCGTAAGTATAATTCTTAGCTATATTTTTTTTTAATTTTTTAAAAATAATATAACCAAAGTATTCAAATGTACTATCGGACTGCGTTTAAGTAATTTATAAGCGACATAAAGTTTTCTTTACTTGGAATTTCCCCCAGCTGGTCTTATAAATAGCAACTTGATTCGCCACCCCCCAACCGACGAACGGTATCCAAAAATGCGGTACCAGAAATGCTACAAATATCACAGCGTAAATATAATCGTCGAACTTTCTAATGGACCTCAATATCATCACCCTTTCGTATCCAACAAACAGGACAACCACTGTAGCTATAATATAAAAGCAAATCGCGTAGGCCGTAGCTCTGGACCTCCAGCTAAACGTCATAGTTCCTGTAAATAAAGTATACGTTAGTTAAATTCGAAAGGTCGAGAAAAAATAGAACAATAATATATACAATATTGTTCTGCTTTTAATGAGATTGTGCGCACAGATAATTAAGGTATATTTTTATTTAGGTATTATTTGGAAAGTATTTACAATTAATTTAAACATTTCGTAATCTAAAAATATAAGTATATAATATGTAATAAACTAACCAATGTCTCGGTATTTATAATAAAAATGTTTAAAGTAACTGATAAGGTGCGAATTAGTTTTTTTGGTAAGGAGATCCTTCTTTCTACAAAGAACAAATCTAAATTTATTATTGTATATAGGTAAATAAACTATATCTAATCGCAAATTTCGCTTACTCTGTAAACACAACTGCGACTGAGAATAACGGAAACAGCATAATAATCATAGATTATACAAACAAATACAACATTTCTTAAAATAATAATTAAATTAGGTTACCTGGTCGAGAGCGCGTTATTGGCATAACAGCTAGGGCTCTGAACAGCACCAGCAGTAGCTTATGATCGCGGTAGAACTGATCATGAATCTCACAGGTATCCGAATCCTGGGACGACAGCATATTACGTTGTTCACGTTCCTAAAAGGACAAAATCTTTTGGTTACCTAGTCAATAGTATGGAACCTTGATTTATAGATTTAAGAGCTTGGATCGAACAATTCATGGTTCATTGATATTTTTAAAACCTTTTTGGTCTTTCAAACTCGTAAATATTTACGCAAGTTCTCCGATCAGGATCGCCATGCTGCTTAGCAGAGGTAAGGCTAAGGCGCAGAGGTAACAAACTACTATAATTTAAATAAAACGTAAAATACGGCCTTTCAAATACTTAAAACTCAATTATACAATAAATAACTTACATAATCCCTTTGAGACTTTTCATAAACATCGCGATGTCTCTTAACGCATTCCATATCCTTTTGTAATAAGGAATTATTAATTCCTTCATCGAACAAGTGGTCCGGAATCATATTACATACCACCTTTTCAATGGTTTTCCTCCAAATGATGTTTGTAAGTTAGATTACAGCGTATAATTAATGGAAGTCGTTAGAATATTTGAAAGAAGGTAAACAGAAAGTGGAAATTTAGGCACGGGGTTCATTAAAATTTGAGGCAAATGATCGTTGTCGTGCATTTAAAATAGATCGTGACCTTGTAAATGTTGACTGTAGAAACTTCAAACAAATTATTTTATATAATAGATGTTGATTGCTATTTAATAACAGCCTTATAATATAAATGTGCAATATCAAATGTCATGCTTGACGATGAAATAATTAGAATATAGATGATACATTATGAGTGGCGAAAGGATTAAAATGTTTAATCCTAAAATACGTCGTCAAAAATGAATAAAGATCCAAATAAATATCAAATTTCATAAACTAAAGGTATTTTTTTTACTATGAACGGCTAGTTTTTGGCACATTGTAGTAATACAAAGGTATTACCCAAAAATCATCATATAGGTATGTACGTAATTAAACTGATGCCTTAGTTCGTCACCGTTTTGACTAAAACCAGTGGCTTTTGACACGATTAAATTTGACAAAATCTACCAAAATAAAAATCCCGCCACCGTCCACCGCTTGCACCTCATAATACGCAAACTCGGCCTCATATGGAGTACTGTCCTTATCTCACAGCAATGCATTTGCCTTCTGCAAATGTGTGTCCAAGGGCGGCGGTAACACTTATTAACAGGTGAGGTTCCTGCCTGTTCACAAGGGCATAACACGTCCAAATAACTAACAATGGCGATTTGGATGACGAACTTCTCGACCTGAGCCAACCTGAATCGTTTCTCAACCATTTTTATGTCACGACCCAAGAAAAGCCAAAAACAGTCTTGCGACGCCGTCTGTTCTTTCTGACATTATAATTTAGCTTCCTAATAATCCCTTTAATAAACGAATCTTTCGTACGTATATGTAGTTTGTATTTATTATTTTTTAACAGACTGCGATCCACTTTTAAAATAAACTCGAACCCATGGGTCGCAACCGCTTGAGAAACGGTGGGTTAGTGGAAGCACATAACATCCTTCCTACACAGAAGTTACAATTTCTGAAAATTATCTCCGTAAAATATTTCTATATTTTTTGTTGGACGGATCAGAGTGATCGCCTTTTTTAGGGATCGGATGTATTGTAACGGTCTTCCAACACTTTGGGACAGTGCCGAGCGAGTACAGGTACCGGAAAAGGCGCTTTAAGACCGGAGCCAACTCAGGAGCACAAGTACGCAGCACAATTGGAGGAATACCATCCTTCGCGCTCGTCTTATGAATTTCCAAGGAAAATAGTGCTTTACTTTTTAGTGCATGTTGCCGGAATGTGATTGCTGGCATCGAAGAATCACACCGCGAATGGCGGTGGTGATCTGCCTCGGTCATCCAAAGTCGAGTTGGACGCGAAGAGACAGCCCAAAAGGTCGGCCTTCTCCTTCGCACTGTGGACCAGCGAATTATCCTCCCTGTGCAGTGGTGGAATGGCGGGCTGACAAAAATTCCTTTGGACAGCTTTGGCGAGAGACCAGAAGGCTCGAGTCCCCGAAGGGAGTTGGGCCAATCTGACGCCAATTCTAGAATGTGCTCTCACTTTACCTTAGTGATTTCCCGTTTGAAGGACCTGGACCCGTATAAAAAACTTACCGCGTAACATTGGTCATACAAATATGTTAAGCAGATGAATCTCGACAATTTCATGGTGGAAGCTCTACCGTAAGCGAGTTTCAACCATGACTTGTGAAATATCAGTGTTAATGGGAAGCTAGGGTTGGAAGTAATAACACAATAGTTGTTTAAAAAATTTAATGATTATACAAATTATAACAATATATCACCATAAAGAAGCTAAACTATAAATACTTCCCATCAACCCACATGGGGTAGATTTATTAATATTTTAATCATAAAATAAACCAGCACGGCCATTAGCCTATATTAAAAAAGGTAATAAACCAGATTTTACCAGATACCATATTCTGGGTTTTATGGACAAATGTCTCTCTGGTAGACTTAGCACAAACTATATGTTCAAACAAAATCTGTTCATACAATTACAAGACTTATTTTTTTAACGATGCATTTCGTATTTAGTAACCAATAAGTTAATAAATCGCTTTAATTTTTTCCATATAAAAATTGAATTTACGTACTGGTTCCTGACACATATTTAAAATGACTCGCCATAAGACATAACATATTTTGAAATTGGTGAAATAACTAAATAAAAGTTCGTCAATTTTTTTTCTGTCGGCTGGACGATACAAAATTGGACGGATGATTTTTAAGAATCGTCGCCTTTTGTGTTTTTCGTCTTAGATTAAAATCTTAATCATTCACATTTATAAAGTCAAAGTCAAAATTCATTTATTCATATAGGTAACATAATGTACACTTATGAACGTCAAAAAGAAATATTAAATGAATCTAATTTTACATTTACTGCCAGTTCTCAAATCAAGCGCGTAGAACTGAAGAGAAGAACTGGCAATAAACTCTCCGCCACTCTTTTTAATCGCCAAATTTTTTTTACACAATGTTTGCAAGGAGCTGCAACCATTACACCATGTTCCATATGACATCTTGAGTAATAAAGAATAATAAAATAAATTAAAAACAAAGATTTGTCCTCTATCAGCAGGAGGCATGGTGAAATAGGAGCACGCACTTACATACTCGTGAGAACAACACGCAAATACGTAATAGATATATAAAGTTTAAAATGATATCAGATTTATAAATAAATTTGTAATTAGAATAAATAAATTTGGTAAAATACATTAACTTGACTTCAATTTCGCGAGCTGCGCCATAATTTCCTTGTCCGCATCTGTAGTTGATTCGCCAACTTTATTTCTAGATACAGATGGTGCATTCGCCATCTAAAAAAAATTGTAAGGATTTTTTTTATAATTAAGAAGATATCAGATAAAAACTATTTTAACTTTTGTCGTGAATGTGCTGGAAAATTGTAAAAATCATTCTTAAATGTACAGTTTTGTACAAAACTTAAGACATACACTCTCTTGTACTTCAATTAATTATAATAGAAAATTATAGAAATTATTAATTTATTATTTTTTATAAAATAATTTTATGAAAAATATTGTATTTGTAATACTGCACTTCCCTTATGCGCAACAAAATTGCTTCAATCTTTAGTTTATTTAACAAATTATATGGTCATAGTTTTCTTATTTTCAAATAAGTGTAAATAAAAAATACATATCAAAACATTTAACACAATTCATACATACCTTGCCACTGACTTCAATACCAATCTCATCAAGAACTTGGTTGATGATTCCTTCGGTTTCTTCCTCATCGTCCGATTCATTCATTATATCATCCAATGTTTCTGATACTAAAAAAACAAAACATTTTTTTTTACTTTAATAAAAAAATCTATATACTAAAATCCCTGTTACACTGAACTATATATTTTATTGACGAGTAACAACGTAATATGACTTACTCATCTCATCTGTCATTTCCATTTTAGCATTGGCATGCTTGAAAGCTTCCATATTTTTGGCAATTTGTTGTGGATTCATTATCTTATTCATACTTCCCATAGTTTTAGCTGTTGTTCCCATAGCACCAGCAATTGCAACATTTGCACTCATAGCTTTATTGTGAATTTGTACACTGGATATCTGAAAATAAAAAATATATTAAGAATAAGTAAAAGAAATACTTAAGATAGTATTCAGCTTATTGTTAAAAATCCTCTGTGTATAAGTATTATGCCATAGCTTTTCTATGCACAAGATGGAAATGCATTTATGCTATGTCACAAAACAGAGGGTGTAATTGGGACTCAACACATGTGAGAGAACTGGGTGAGCAATACTCACTGAAATCTACCTCAGTCGCTTCCAACAATGAACAAAGAGGTATTGCAGAGGCTCTAGGCTCACGAGAGAATAGTATAACTGAGAGCCACACAACCCTGATAAAAATAATTCAATAGGATACAGGCTAATAAGGCTATGATAATAATAATTTATAGATTATGGGAGTAAAGAAAGTTACAAGTGTTTCCCAAAATTTATATTATGTAAAGAAACCTAATCTTGTAAATTCAATGCAAACCAGTTAAAAATAATAACAAATAACTATATAATTTGCTTCAATTTTATTATTTTATATAAATACATACCTTGCTGTTAGCTGAATATATCCTAGTCTTTTGATTTCTCAATTGTACTAGTTGTTTTGCTAAAATTTTACAACCAGCATTATTACCTTCCTTAGCCATTTTCTTTATTTCCATTTCCTGAAAAAATCGTAATAAAGTCGGTGTTTAAAATGGATTGAAATGGAATAATAGTTAACGTTTATAAATGGATGTACTGAATGAATTTAAATCGCTAAGACATATTAGTGTTATTATTTGATTCATTATAGGTGCTGAAACTAGAAGTAACCAACATTCTTGTTGACTTGATAAAATTGACATATGATGAGTCATAGTATTGTTTAAGAATGTAGTATTCTCACCAATTTTTTCTCTTCCCTTTCAAGAGCAGCTTTATCTCTTTCCAGATCTCTGCTTGCCTTCCTAAGTTCACGATCATTTTCTCTCTGTTGTTCTGAAAATGTTTTGTGTTCATTGTAATGCTATGGTTCGGTAAACTGACAAATTAGGTTGCTATTTATGAATGATTTACCTTTTATTGTTGGTGGTTTCTTAAAGAAATTCATGTTTTAAATACTTAAGTAATTTGTTTTACAACTGAATGAAACTTCAGATTTTTCTTGCTGACATTCGATATATATATATTTTAAAACCATAGGCAGTCTCTTGATAAAAATAAATTTGAAACAAAATGTATGCTTAAGTTTTACTAATTATGTATTTGAATGATTCATTTCGGTAATCACAAATTAATCACTTGACACTTTCCACTCATCAAAAATCAAAATATTTAATATACCAAGTAACCACAACCAGATCAAGGCTTAACAAGTACTGACAACTGACAATCGCACCAAACCAATTAACTAATCTGATGAAAACTGACACCTTACGAATAGCCTATTGTCTTACGCCCAAACCCAATAATCTCAATGCATGTTTGACGATCTGAGATAGATATCTTATTCCAAAATATGTTGTAAAAACGGTGCCAATAAACAATCGACGGATATTAATGGCCATCTGTCACTACAAGCTATCCATGGTAGGTCGGGTTGGTATCTGTGGATAGACCTTTGTATGAAAATGACAGTTAAACTGTGCCAATATCCTATCATATTTTTTTTAGTTTGTTTGACGTGTGAAACAATGTGCATTAGTGATGTCGATGTTAGAAAAACATCGATATTGACATCGATGCCATAATCGAAAGGCGAAAATCGATGTTGTATAACATTGATTTGACATTCGAAAGTCACATTTAGAATTGAGAATTTGAGGACAAAAGTCTTAAAGGGCATTGAGAAAATTATTACAATTTGAACCAAATCATTAACCCCATCCCATAATAATTTGATATTACTTATTTTAGTAGCATTTTTTATATTTAAAGAAGTATGACACGGGGATATTCTTTTGATTTTGGTTCGTGTGCAATGCTTTTACTATATCTAAGTTTGCCTAGATGGATATGGTAATTGTAAATATGTATTATTTTATAGTGATAAATAAAAAACAAAAATCTATATACAGTAAAACATTTACTCCGAAAAAGTCGAAATATAAATTCAGTCACTTCATTTTTATTAGGATTTGGTGTCAACAATTTTAATTTTCTAAAACAAACATAAAAGGACAGACACAGATAAGACAAACTACAATCGTATAATTAAAAATTAACTAATTAATGTAGATGCGATGGAAATAAATTAAGTCTAATAAATGAAAAATGTCAATAGCTAAACAGGATTTAAACGGCTTTATTACGGGACTTGGACGGATATTTATTAAATAATTGACTGTACTCAAAGTCAGAGAGATTAAAATTGATCAAAAGTTATTAATAATTCATTAAAATTTGACTAATATAAATATACTAACGCGTTGAATAATTTATTTATAAATAAATCAAATGCTTTAAATTCAAGCTCTGTAATGGACGACTCTGAGTACTGATTAAATCACCAGGACCAATTAGGAGTGAATGTTCCGAAATTCCATACATCGGGTAAACCTTCGTGGGGATCATTTTCAAAATCGCTTTGGGACCATTGGAAAGGTTTTATAACATCTTTATTGAGAATTTTGAGGTTTTCCTCTTCCTCCTCTTGACGCCTTTGCTTAACCAAGTTCCTTATTTCAATGCCGTTAAGGACTGACACGTCATCAAACTTGTCAGTGTATATGGAGGCGATATTTCCCTTGTTGACGGGTAATAGAGTGCTATTTGGTTCGGTGAAAGGTGGACCGGATATGGCGATGAATTCTAATGTACCGTTTTTAGTGTTACCTGCAATAAAATTATTAATTAATTTCACACAACAATTTTTTTCAATTTTAGTGGAACTTGGTGTTATAAAATCAAATAACAATCTGACCCGTAAAGGTTAACTTCCAATATGGATTCAATATTACATTCGCTAGTATTCAAAGAATCTCTCTCTGATGGTGTTTCTTTAACGTTGTTTCTCATTAGGGTTGCCTGGAAGAAATCGCTTGTAAGCGATAAGGCCGCCCTTTGCCTTATATCTTTTGTAACTGTTTTTTTATTTTTTATTTTTATTTTGTTTTGCGTGTTTTTGTATAAGGCAATAAAGGATAAATAAATAAATAAAAGTATGAAAATTGGCTTAAAAATCTGACTACCGAAATCGGTATATCACCAATCGCTATCAGAAGTTACAGAGTACCAACGCTGATATTATCAAAACTCAAAAGGAGGTATCTGCTGTGAAAAAATAAATATCTTCATAGGCATTAATTAATTACAATTAGACGATAAAACAAAAAGTTTTCATAAATCCTAGAATTTACGATAAAATTTTCTGAACCTAATTTTTTTGGAAACCTTTATAGAAAAAAACTTTACCAGTAACAACTTTCGTATCAATGATTCCATACGATTGCTTGAAAAAGTCCCCTCGGACTCCGGGCACAGAATATCCAAACTCGTAAAGACATTTCTCGTCACAATTGTCACTTTGAGATGTAATATTGTTCAATCGCATCAATTTCAGAATACTTTCTAAAGATGTAGCGTTTTTGAACCCTTGTTGGAAGATAAGCGCTCTGTGTGACTCTGATTCTGAGAACATATTCCCGTAGAGTTCTTCCATCTTTGATAGTTGTGTTGTTTCTGCGATGTCCTGAAGACATACATATAATTTATTAAAATATTAAAAAATTGTCTATACGAACGTTATATGCTTTCTCTAGTCTTTTTATTTTTTATTATATTTATACAACGTTTTAAGTGCTTTTTAGCAAACGTGGTTAAACTGTTTTATCACTACAGGTAACTTTTTGATATTATGATTAGAATTTAATGAAGGTGCGCCATTTATAACAGATAATAAATTCGGATTAAACCAATAACTAAAAATTAATTAAAAATACATAACTTACTTTAAAATGCGGCAACCCATACGTAGCCAAGTACGTCCTCTCTAACAGCGCGTCAGAGAGATCAGCGGAATGCGTGCGTCCCGGAACTTGTTCGATCAACCAGACGAGTCCCTTCGTGTGTCCTTTACCTGGCCGGTGTAGGACTATGTGCCTTGTGTCACTAAAATTCATTTCAAATCCATGTTTACTTTATTACACAGAGTAAAATTAAAAAAAATAATAATAAGTCGTTTTATTTTTAGTAGCATTTATGTTCACCATAATTGTCATATACTTCAGAAAAGATTTTAACATATACCCGTTATATAAGATTATATATATGTGGTTCATATAAATAACCAAGAGTTTATTGAACTACAACTGTGATTCCTACCTTTATTAAATAATTTACAAGGATTACAAGGGATACGAAAAACTTATTAATATTTTTTTCAAAGTCGGTGTACATCCGAATAATTTCTATCGATCATTCAGATCTATCCACAGTAGAATTATGCTTAAACATACAAAAAAATGGTTGTCTGTTGATACTTTATCGTGACAGAGTCCTAACAAAACATTGATAAAAAAAATGATTGCATACTTAAATCTTTGAGTGGAAGAGAGATGGTTACGACGACGGTTCTCTTTGCGCACGTACTACGTACTATGTAATGAACGAAAACCTTTACCAATTTCATTAAAAAAAAATATTTCGAGTCAAGAACCAATAAAAAGTTTAAAATAAAATAATTATTACTTGCTAACAATCTCTGTGACGACCTCCGTTTGATCTTGGTGCTCTATGGGTTCTTGTCTATGCAAATTGTCAAATCTATCATGGTCAACGACGAGCCACTGTTTGCAGCCAGTGCCTGAGTTGCTGGAAGCCAGCATATGACACCAGGAACTGACATTTCTTGCTAGGTGATTTGCTGTGGATACCCGAGGGCCAAGAGGCAACTGCAATTAGATTAAATTAATTATTTTTATTACGTAACTGTTTTGAATAAAATAAGTAATAGAGTTGTTTTACGTTAACATAGATAATATTATTAGCGCATATATTTTGATTACGCTAAATATTTTACAATAAGGACACTTATTATAATTAGGTTCTTACATATTATGAAATTGGCGTTTTGTATGGGAGGAACAAAAAGTCGAATATTTTTAAATATAATATAATATATGCAACAATTTCTCATCCCAACCAATAGACTTTCTGTCTATGTGTGCATTTAACACTCGCTTGCTAGGTACATGAAAACATCTTGAGGTAAAAAACAAATGAACAAATAATGACGAAACAGATACAGAAATCTCTTAACAGTCTTTAAAATGGCTTTTAATTACCCGACAAACTATGCAATATCACGCAACAGGAAACAATACAACAACTCACTTGTTCTGTAATGTTAACATCCTTCCACAGCTTGTTATTGTAATTCTTGATCGTCGTACCAGCGATTGATAATCTGTGGTTCGTCCCCTTAATGACGTAGAACTCATCCTGGCTGGTGATAGATCCTGGGTAGCTTGAGAAGTCTATGGTCAACCCGGCTTTGTTGTCTTTGGTCATGCTTTGATAGTTTAACTTGTACCTCTTCATTATTCGTGTCATTGATGAATAACTGCAACAATTAAATTTTAGTATTATTATTTTGTTTATTTATAAGTTGTTGAAAAATTTGAATTTTTATGTTGAATATTTATGTGGTAAACTTCAATAAATAAATAGTTTAATGATACAAGAAAATATGACGTTACATATTTTACAAACATACACATTAATTATATTAGAATATACAAATTTGAAACTAGCCTTTTCAAAAATTAGTTACAGACATACAAGGTCGCAATGAAAATGACTTGTGTGCATTTTAATAAAAATTATTTACGATTTTTTTATTTATTATTTCGACTAACTATGCAATTTATAGACTTTAGGGTTATTTTATCGTTACACGATAATATCAATAATTAATTTTACTTTTTCGTCGATGTCGTTTTTGTTTGCATTTTATTTCGGGATTATATCTCTCTTTTTTAGACCAGGGTACAAACGAGTTTGAGGCTGATAATGCTAAGCAATACCACCGCATATGGACTCTCTCAATGTCAGAGGGCTCCCGAGTGCATGCCTTTTAAGAATTGGTTCGCTCTTTTCATGAAGGACCTTAAGACGAACTGGTTCGGAAATACTTAAAAGATTCTCATAATTCTCAAGATAAAGGGTTTTACCTTCCAGCCGCATTTTGTGCTATAAAAAGTTTCTTGACGCTTTCATCTTCAGTATCATTGGCTATTCTTATAAAAGCACTGGATAAGCCAGGCAGCTTACTGATGTTTGGTTCTTCTAGTGTTATATTGAGTTTTTGTTGAATTTCTGCAACTTCTGACACCGAGTTCAACCAGTAAAGATCCGATATATCTGTTTCATATTCATTTTGATTCCTCTCGACGCCGTGCTTCCAGCCAGTGAAGACGCCCCTAATTTGGGTGTAATATAATGATACCTGGGGAACAGTTTCATAATGAAAAGCTATTTATAAATATATTTTATCTTTTTAGATAATAATTTCCAGGCCAATATTGCAGCGATGTCTCATCCCTTGAGACTGGCAATAAATATTTGATTCAACGGCGAATCCACATGAGAGAAGGTAAGGTAACCACATACGCTTGTGAACGTCAACAGATAAGATGTTAAATAATTCTAAATTTACATTTGCTACCAGTTCGTAAGTTAAGGATGTAGAGCGGGCAAGCAGAACTGGCAAGAAGAACTGGCAAAAAACCCTCCACCACTCTTTTTTATCGCCAAGTTTTGAGTTATACTTGTTCGAACTGGAGCAAATCAATCCTAAGTATTAGGATCATTTAAATAATCGTCAAATATAAATAATCGTGAATAGTTCTTATGTAACGCAAGTTCGGCTCTGTACATCGAGAACAAAAAACGTATATGGCGAACAATTTCAGGCTCGGGGATTGGGGATCGACAATGTGGTATCGTAATGAAGATCATTAACTAAAGTTCTATAAATTCTTACATGATGCCAATATGGATCTGTAGCAGCTCGATCTGCAGCATAACTTTTCCAGATGTTAGCAGACTTGTCCAAGGCATCTCTTAGCTTATCACACTGCTTCTCTATTGGTCGGTCCTCACATTTTGCACGAATGGTGTTCTCCAGGTGAACATGGATAGAGTACCAGGTCAACGCACCTTCTACAATGCCTGCTGCATATGCTTGGATCTCGTCAGGGTACGAACCGTTGGTTTCCACTTCGAGTAGGGACCAACTGTAAGTGAGTAGAAACACAATGTTGTATACGTAACATTCGGTTGAATACTTATTTGAGAATAAGATAAATTCAGACAGCTGCAGACAGCACTAACGAAATTTTTTTTACAATAAAAGCATAAGTCATCTTTGAGCTTAAGAGGCAACAAGGTTATTCACAAAAGTTGTTTTCTAAGTAACAGGAGGCAATCAGGCACCTGATGAGTCGGTGTAAAGTGATACCGTCTATGGACACTCACATTGCCAGAAGGCTCGCTAGGCTGATACCTTAAGAATTGGTACTCTGACACACATGTGTACATGTGGTCTGAAGCTAAAGTATGGGTAACTGTAAATGTTAAATAGTTTTGGATCCATGTATGATTCATATATACGAAAAAGAAGAGGACGTCCACCTGAGAAGATGATTTTAAAGAGAGCGGGGAAAGATTGGACAAAGAAGCGAACATGAGGATTTGGAGGCCTTCACACCGTCTGGATACTTATACTAAATATAATAACATAATCTTAACGTAATCCTTATTATAGTGACTTATATCCATATATATATTTTGAACCTATCAAATTTGACTTTTGACTTTCTCCATCGCAAGGGTAAGTTATTACACAAAGGACATAATCCGTGGGCCCACCGCCGTATATACACACTAGTCTAGAACCGCGTTTTTACCATTGTTATTATTATTAGTTTAAGATATTTTATTCATCAAAAAAAAAAAAAACAATGACAACTTCTCATATTGTTTTATGCAAGGCGATTTTGTTTAAATTCATAAACACTTACCCAGTACTATCGATTTCGGGCCTAAAATATGCTCGGGCCACTCCTCTAGGTATATTATTTAAATCATTACTTTGCCCCCAAAATTCAATGCTGTATCCGGTTTTCTCTGAATAAAATACAGTAGCTGTGTAGTTGCCATCTTCTTGTATTCTGTAAAAAGATTTATATTGTATTTGAACAGTATATTCATTAGTTAACATAGAAATCTCAATATTAAATTGCGGTGACCAAATCCTTACAGCGTCCATAATAACCACGAGCGCGGGACGATACGGTATAAGATGCAAATATTACGCATCAGGATTATTCTTTTTATACATATTTTTTTTTAAAGAACATTTTGTTTATTTATTTGCCTCAAAAATATAAAACTGTATTACGAGGAACAATTAAAAACATCTCTAAACATAAATTATTATTATTATTCCCAGCTTTTTTCCTAATTTCGACTGAAAATTATGTAAAAAAGACTTTTAGGTAATTACTTATTAATCTTTGAACCTTTTTGTAGTAAAATGGATGATGTATTCCATCTTTGGCTATATTTTCAGTGTATTTGTTTTTAATTATATATAATTAATTTATGTTAGCTGTAGGATTACGAAATAAATAAATAAATTATTAGACAATAATTCATGGCAAAGATTACATAGACTCTTGTGACTCTGTGTATATTACCTACTTAAGTAATTTAGTACATATAAACACGATAAAGTTTTGGGTAAACATATACACAGTACATAGTCAACATCCGTTTTTATAATATTCCTATTGAATTGAAATTTCTAACTTATTTACCGGAAATGTACGTAAAAATTACCATCATCTATAGAATCATCTATGACTCGTTATTATTCTTACCTCTCAATTTGTCCAGCAAAGAGCGCCAATATCGCGAGGATTCCAAGAAATCCAAGAATATAAGAACTAATTTTGGTTTGCAGCCAGGAGGCGCCAACCACTTTCAGTATCGCCATTATATAAATATTATAAAATAAAGAAGATATTAAGAAATTTAATAATAATGAAGTGACAGTTGGTGTAAATGACTTTCTCCAGTGGGAGAGCGACCATTAAAGATGTTATAGCGCGTTTTCAGATTTCGTCTCTCCACAAACTGTATGCGGTACCCGCATTTGATGTGGTTGCGATGTATTTTGTGTTTTTAGACACTAATCTACTTTTCCTTTAAACCCTGAAACAAACGAAAATCCATATTATTCCTGAGCATTCGTTATTGTCTTTTATGGGAGAAAGTAGTTCTTCTTAGTTCTTCCAAGTAGATTTGATGAAATGAAATTTAGCTTTTTTGTATATTGTTTATTCCTACAATTCATGCATATCAAACTATAATGTGTATGTCGCAGCCAACTAGCTTAATTAACAGTTTAATTAACAGCCTAGTCTTTTAACTAAACGGCGCCATTTAACTAACGGCTTGAAAGATATTCAGCCGTAGCATTTGTTACGACATTTAATAGGCTGGCTGGCTAATGCTTAGGCCATTCGTATGATTGTTTCATTATTTTGCAGAAATAAAAAAGATGATAGATATGACATAAGTAATATTCATTAAATTGCTTGAGTCAAATTCACAGAACTATTGTCACTTTCCATTGAACATGTTGTTTTTCATGAAATGTTGGAAAAGGTCATTGAAGTTGGGGTTTGCCGACGCCATATTGACAGTTTGAAGAGTTTCGTTGTGAGTTTTGGGCTGGCAGAAAGTGGAATTAAATTTAAATTAAGAGTCAACAGTCTAGGCAAGTAATGAAACGTCATCGATACAAGTCAAAGCGTAGCTGTTTGATCAACTGACTGAACATCTTTCAGGCCGCTAGCTAAACGGCTAGGCTGTTAATAAAACGGCTAATTAATCTAGTTGGCTGCGACGTATACATTTAAATCATTAAATTAAAGTCAGACAAATCTGAAACCTACAAAGAAACGTAAATTACGTACGGAAGTCCAAAACAGTAAATAAATAACAATCACACACAATCTTCAATGCACTGATCACTTATAAAGCCACTATCATATTTAATTAACTAAATAATATAATATAATTATAGTAGTTTTATTAGAAAATAATAAAGCGATGTTTTGTTCGCAATTTCTTGCAAGACTAAATAAGTCCCGGTAGGATGACATCTTATCATAGAATCAATAAAAGATACTCTAATGTTTAAGATTTGTGTTCTGTTTTATCTTTACCCATGTCACAATACATGATGCTTCAACGCGATTAAATATTGTAAATATTGAAGGTATATTGAACTTGAATCATTAGCGGAAGAACAATTTCATTGTAATGTCTTCTGTTGATACTGTTCGGGCCGGTCGGGTATATGGCAATGCATTTATTAGGATTAATTATTAACGATTCTAACATTCATCATTATTAAATTTTCATGTGGATTTCAGAAGACGCAGCTAGCGGGAGGCGGTTTCTCTAACGAAACGATTTGTAAATTTCAAAAAATTGTTGAAATAACTTAATATTTTTTAGCAACATTTATTGCGATTTAAATATTATAAAAAAATACATACCTACTTTACAATCTTTTGAACAACTACATTTTATGATTTGCGCACTGATGATATGTAACACGGCCAGCCTAGACCAGGCGTTACAATATATGAACTATTTGCAAAGACAAAAGCCCATAACTGATATCAAATTATACACGTGGAGTGGATCGACGATCCCAAGTTTAAAGGGATCTTTATAATCAACGCAACAATTTAACGTTTATTTTACGAAATATTGTATTTCTTTTAAATACTTTGTCGTGGTGGTATTCATTTAAATTTGTTTTATTGAAAAAATATATTTAATTTTACATAAATATTTATGAGTTTAATTTTGTTTCATAGGCCATTATATATATATTATTTTGACAGTGGGTTTGACTTTCGGCGGCGGAGCAATCAATACTTTGGAATTGTAAACAAACAAACAAAAATCATTTATTCATATAGGTAACATAATGTACACTTATGAACATCAAAAAAAGAAAAGAAATATACATTAAATGATTCTAATTTTACATTTACTGCCAGTTTTCAAATCAAGGGCGTAGAACGGAAGAGAAGAACTGGCAATAAACTCTCCGCCACTCTTTTTAATCGCCAAGTTTTTTTTACACAATGTTTGTAAGGAGCTGCAACCATTACACCATGTTCCATGTAGATGTAATTTAAATTGGAATGCCTATAAAATTGTATATGAAACATACCCAGTGCGTCTGACCCATTCGATAGTAACGGGATAAGTAACTTCTAATTAAAACCAAGTAAAACCGCATGAAATATATTAATGCAAGATTCTTATCTAGATTTTCAGGAAGTTTCAGTTTCACAAGATGTGCTAACTGATAGTCGATTTACAGCTTCCGTGTTTAATTGTGCTACTGTGAAGGACATAATTCTATGAAAGATCGTTGCTAGCCTCTTTGATCTTGGGAGATTATTTTAGTAAAATTATGAATACGAAATAAATAAATACACCTGCCCCTTTTATAGGTACAACATTTGTCTGTCTCAAATTGGAACATCATTATAATAATTTATTTTTCAGTTTAATTATAGTTTATTTTAAGTAATTTCTTTAAACAATTTGAGGAACTTCATACTTTTTTTTATCCCAAAAGAACTATTTTAACGTACAACGTACATTCAGCCGTATTAAATCTATGGGTCTGTCTTTACACAGAGTTCGAAAGAGTTTAGAAAATATTAAAAATACTAATATTTTTTCATTATAGACTATTATTTCTTATGCTTGCAATGAATATTGTTACTAAAAAATAGGAATGTGCTATCTTAATCGTCTTTCCTTGCATTACAATTTAGGAAGATACAAAAATATGAAGTAATACGCTACGAATGGTATTATTTCGATAAACACCATAATTTAATATTCCTGGTATGATTCTATAATTCTTGGTACTTCGCCAAGTGATGCATTATTGGTATAAAATTTTAAAAGCTACTTACATTTGATTCACGCGTTTACGCATTTATTTTAAGATGTGTTCTCCATCGTGAGTAATAATATTATTTTGAACCTACATAAAAATGATATTAAACCATCGTTAAAATATACCTAATCTAATATTTAATCTGCCATTAAGTACTAAGATAATGGCTGATATATATAAAATAAAGCAATGTTTATCTCGATTGATATGTCATTTGTATTGAAACGGGAAGTAATAACATTTTCGTTCTTCTATAAATAGTTGCACGAGTTTATAAATATTCCTATTAAATCGTGTTCTATCGTTTTCTCTAATGATAACGAATACGTAACAAAGGAAACACACATTGTAATCTTCAAGGTTTTATGTTCTACCCCTACTTGCACCTCATATTATGACTTATTACCAATAACATATTATTTTCACGGTAAATTCTTAAAATTCGTATTATTTTTATTGTATAATATTAGGTTCCTTTAATCTAATAGCTTAGTTCCTTAATTACACCAATATTAATTCCTACGACGAAATAAACCTTCATTTTACACCCAAGAGGTGTGGCATACAACCCAAATCAAAAGGTGTATTAAATAAGAAAATTCCATTAAACGCAGAACTTCCCGACATGAAGCCCACGACAAATTAAAAGCCGCCCGCGTGGTAAATAATATCCAAAATCAGATTAGGATAAAAACCGCTTTCACCGAGGAAGTAGGTACTGTCCTTCAGGCAGTTGACAACCCCGCGGTGGTCCAAACCGTATTCCGAGTCTCGCAAGAGATGCCCTAGCGCTAGTCGCAGGAAAACACTCATTCTACGCTACACTAAACTGGGTTTCTTAGTACCTATGGATATGTGCGACGGCGAAGGCCTAGGTTATTTGCGATACCAAGGGCAAAAACCAGTCTGTTGCACAGATCCCGGATATCCAGGACGTTGCGCTGAAACTACTGAAAGCTGTCTCCGACACTGTCGACATATTTGTATGTTCGCAGAGTGAATTCACAGTACCGATATTGTATACCTATATTAGGTGTTTAATTTTATATATGTACTTTATTATCTTGAAGCTTGGCCGAGTCTGCTAGTATTTTATATGCTTCTCGACATTATCGTATTGGCTATAAGGAAATGTGTGTATTTCTGTAATAAATACATAAATAGTAAATTAATTTGAAAAGTGTTGGGTAATTAAAAAGCAAGTGTCAATTGTATTATCACACGTGTATATCAACATCCCTAGATATAGTAATTGGAGGCCTTTAGTATTAGCGCCATGGTAACTAGGTCATAGATCATATTTCAGACGCCGTTAACTTGATATGTCATGAGATATCATAATCTTCACTTTTTAATCCAATTCAACAATAAACATAATTGCCATAACTTTCTCAAATTAATATCATTCTTGGATGTACTGAAGATATTATTTTAACATATTTTCAAAAAGTTTTGATAGAGTGACGTTTTTTTATAGTTAAAGATTTTTTTTAATTTTCGTCTATATAATTAAATTAATAAAGTTTTTCCGCATGATCTTTTGATGAAACTTTCAAGAAAGTCAGGTACTAGGTTACATTCACCATCATGCGAGTGAAAATATCGTAAAAGTTTCGAAGAAAAGAATCTGTAATTGAAATGAAGAAGAAAAACAATAGATAACAAAAGATAACACTTGACAGTTTCGTCGACATTTTATAAACGTTATAGACAAGAATCACTTAGTAGGCATTACAAATTTTTAATTTTTGGGGTCAATATTTGTTAGTAAAAATGTGCAAATTCATCAAATTTGATGAATACTTGTGTTTGTTATAATTTGAACAGACATAAGAAAACAATGAACATATTATTGATTGAATAAGGGGCCGTTCATAAAATACGTTCGCATACAAGGGGGGGGAGGGGTCTGGCTGAGTGTGACAAGATGTGACAAGGGGGGGGGGGTATGGGGCTGCGTGACGTTCGCCGTTTATTATTTTTTGACATGAGCGCTAGCTCTGTGGCGCGACTCTAGCGGCGTTGCGATCCGTCACAACGGGTTTCTTTGTTTTTCCAATACTTGAGAGAGTAACGTTTCCACGTACCCTGCGCTCACGTTTCAGTACCAAATGAAAATACTATTTCTCATGTATTTATTGTTATTTTATTCCTTCATTCGTCATTTAGCAGTGAACTAAATAATAAATGTTTTTAATTTTCAGAATTTGTCTACTATCATTTAGAATTTATCATACTCAGCAGGGGGGGGTCTTAGTTTTTGTGACGAAATATTTCTAGGGGGGGGTCACAAAAAGTGTGACACAGCGTGACAATGGGGGGGAGGGGGTCAAAAAAAGCTGATTTCAGTGTGACGTATTTTATGAACGGCCCCTAATAGAAAATAAAAAAAATCAAACGGAATGAATGAATAAGGCGTAAGACAATCTTTAATAAATTTATAAAATAGTGGATAACCATACGCTACGAGAAAAATTTTGTAGAATTGGCGAATTAATGTGGATTTATATAATGAAGTATTTGCGATAGACATATGTGACTTGTATGGAACTATAAATAACTTTAAGAAACGAATAACTTTTTGAAGTTATACTTCTTTTGACGCGTTAGGAAAAAAAATTAAAGCAAATTTTTATGATGCGCGCGCACACCGTTACAAAAAACCGACACCGGAAGATAATATTTTTGAAAAGATTTTTATCTTGTTACGCCAAAGAAGTATAACTTCTAACACGTGTACATAAGTACACACACGTTCTTTAGTCTATGATATAACTACTAAATAAATGACAGTAAATGTCTTACCCAGGTGAAAGCACAAAAAATACCCTAAACACGATCTATAACTGATTACAAATTACAAAAGAATTTGTTAATAAAATATTGTCTTTTTCGAAAAAAATACACTGTATGAAATTTACACTTATTTCTCGAGGCGAAACACAGGATTATATGTATAACGATGGAAAGGTAACCGCAAGCGTGCCGCAAGCATAAAGCGGTTATTTAAGAATTATGTGAAAAATTAATTGACACGTTGGTATAAAATAGCAACACTGAGCACGAATTTGATGGACCGTATTCCGTATTCTCCGTAGAAGGTATCCAAGACGTCCGCAAAGCATGTAATCGTTACTGAAATAAATCAAATTCTAACAGATATTACTTTTACGAATTTTATGATGATGCTCACATACAAATATTTTAACGAGCGTATCTGATATTGATTTTCTCACTCAAATATAAATAAAATAATTTTCATAAACAACTATTTCCGTTTGTAGAATTCCAGAAATCTGTTTTATTCAATCATAAATCAAAATACGCAATCTGTACGGATACGGTACAAGATAGGGTAATGTGAGTTTGTATGTACCAAGAATAGAACCTCTGAAATGATTTTCAAGTTTTTTTTAGTGTAGTCATAATGCTTAAGCTACAGAGATATACGAGTATTTGATTGGAACAAAAAAGCTGTGTATTGAGATCCAAGTATAGAGTCAAGTAATTTAATTTGTAAGATTTTTTTCCTCATTATAATTTTATCATATTACATAATAACCAACGTCTGTATACATATACAGGCAAAATCTATTATAATGACATAACTACTATGTCGTAAAGTACTACGACGTAAAGTCGTAACAACCATCGACGTTGTTTATTAAGTACCTAATATGTACCTACTTATTATTGAATGTGAGATTAATATACTCATGTATTAAATAAAACGAAATTTTATTTATTTCACATGAAAATTATAATAAAATGACATATCGAACATATAATTATCATTTTTCTACATTATCAAAATCTGTTATTTTTTTATAAGGCGGTCTAATAGAATTTTGCCGGGACCTTTGATTTTGGTATGTGTGACCGTTATGTTTTTCTAAACGATGTCGTCGTTAACGGTTTTGACTGTGGATGCAAACCGGCAGGAGGCTCGCCCGATGTTAAGTGATACCGCCGCCCATGGACATTGGTAGAAGGCTCGCAAATGCGTTGCCGGGATTTAATAATTGGTACACTTATTTCTTGAAGTAAATAAAACGATAATATTAATAATATTTAAACACAAACATAAAACAGTTAACAATTATTATAAAAAAGATAAAATTTCAAAGAAAAATAATATTAAATAATTGTGCCATTTTTTGAATAATTACAGGTTTCCTGCTCAAACTATTTATTTTTGTATTGTTAGGGGCAACCAAAATACACGTTGAAATGATAAAGGAGGTATTTAATTGTTCATAAGTTCATTAGTAAATTTGTGTCATAATATAAAAATATAACAAACTTATTTTTTTACACTTATTTTAAAGCCAAAGATTAAAAAATTAAAGAGTTAAAGTTAAACTAATATATATATATTTAGCTATGAAGTAGCAGTCAATAGCTAAGATTTGCTACATCGACGCAAAATATTATTACTGATTATATTAATTTAGACTACGTTAAATACATAGTAAATACTGCGAAATCCACATAACACATCACCAAATAGAATTCATAGCAACAGTGATAAAAATCAAAATTACATATTAACAGATTACATAATGGCTTATGTTTTAAATAATATGCATAAAAGTATTTAGATAATAACGTCACAATATGCAAATATTTGAAAAATAATTGCAATCGCAACAATAATTTTACCTACTTTGAGAAAATAAAAATTGCAATTTCGTGAATTTCACTAATCAAAATGAATCATTGAACGCGTGTTTTTTATTAGAAATTAGTTATAATATTTATAAGAAAACAAAAACAATTCTTGTATAAAGATTAACCCAATTACGAGCACAATTTAGTTTTTTCTTTGGTAAAGGTTTAAATAAACGATTGGTAATAATTCAATATATAAAAAATAGTTAATTTGTTATAGTTTTTCATTTTTTTATTTCATGCTAATATGAAAACTGAGTCTGTAGTTTTTTGTAACACACATATTTCATTTTATAACTCGTATTTAACATTATATTTAATTTCGAATAGTTACACTATGGACATAACAGACAATAATAACGTAAAAGAATTTTTCATATTAATCGATAGCATAAAAGCATTGCGGTTAGAAATTTAAAATATTAAAAAAAAACATCATAAAAGCGGAAGAACATTAACATCGGCATCGAGGCAAAATTATAAGATTCTTTCTTCTTTCATTTTTTTGCTGTGCTGTAGCAACTTTACGGCTGTGGTGTTCAGTTCACAGGCGCTAATTAAATATATTGGCGCCTGGTAAATGTAGTGATGTCCCAGAAGCTGATGCTCGGAAGAAATGCTGCCTCAGGGACCAAACTTTTTATGTTTATTTTAGTTTTCTATTTATAAATGTTTATCTAATATTTCATATGAAATACGTTACTAAATTATTACGCATATATATAAGACGATAAAATTATATGAACATACACAGTGCGAGGTTTTGACATATTCCTTTTAAAAAAATTGTTTAAAATGTTCGTCTCTTATATTTTGCCGGATATTTTGTCTACTAAGGTTTGAATAAAGAACGCCACTCGGTATTCACCTATTACGTCAATAGAATACATCATCTGGAATGAATGTGGTATTTTGAGTAAGCTGATAAGCACAAGGATAGTTGGTTACGGTAAATGCACTCTCTGACGTCCAGGCGTACGTAAAATTCCAGTTTGTTTACCAGCTTCAAATTATAATTTTACGTAGGAATTCTGTTATGGGTCATATAAGATAAGTCTAAAAAAGTTTCGTATATTTCGATGGTGATAACGGCAAATTGTTTGCTGCAATTACAATTTCACCTAAATAAAGACTAAACCCTAATTTACATCGATACATATTATATTGATTTTATTGGTATTTAATTAATTTTGTTAATTAATCATACCAATTTAAATATGTCGTCTCTAAATATCATTAAACTAAAATGTAGTTCAATTGCTATTTTCATATTAGATTAATTATTATTATTAGATTGAGTACGGGGTTTTATAATAGCAAACCTCAGCCAGCTAGCTAACTGCGGTCGTCATTTGTTTATAAATTCTCACGCAGAGGTGAAAGGTTTAATGTAGCAATGAGTGAAAGTTGTAACGAATAATCCAAATAGCACAAACATCAGATCACACTCACAGCTACACATACACCACAACATACACTCCGGTAAAGGAAAAAATTAAGCCAAAAGAAAGGAATATTATGTATTCCGATGAAATAGGTAAGGACATGGCTAATATTTTACAATTAAAAAATGGGCAAACATTTGTAAACAACTGTTATCCCAATGCCAGTTTCAAAAATATTGTTAAAAATAATATAATAAAAAACAATTCTAATTGTAATAATTTAATAGTTTTTATAGGGAACAGGGGAAGTGTAAATAAAAGTGATCTTTTAGTATTATATGAAAAACTTTGTTGTTTAGACTCTAAAAGGATCATTATGTTTACATTTCCCTATAGCCAAAGCTTTCCTAAGGAGGAGAATGACACAAGGTATATTCTTAATCAAACATTGCATACACTGGCAATGTATAATGATAAATTTTGTGTCATAGATACCAACAGGTATATAAAAAAGTTTTTTATAACAAAGGATAGATATTATTATCTACCTGCTTTCTTAAAAAGACAGATAGCTATCTCGCTATCATATTTTATAGAGATGACAGCCAAGAATTTGGCTAGACCCCTTGCTTCTATTGAGCAAGTATTAGATTCTAAGACTTTGGAAGGAATTCCAAATAATATTTATTTAAATTAGATAATAAGACAACAGAGCACCGCTCTTGCAATAAGAAAGTGAGTATTTGTGGTAAAAGCCAGTCCCAAAAAATGATTGTATTGCATCAAAATATACAGGGCATTAAAAATAAAGAGTTAGAAATAGAACTATTCTTGAATAGCCAAAAAATAGACTTTTTGTGCATAACAGAGCACTGGCTAAAAAAATATGAAGTTTTGTTTAATTTTTGTAACCACAGGGTTGGTAGTGTGTTCTGCAGAGAAAATACAATTCATGGTGGCTCTTTAATCCTAATTAATAAAAAACTTAAATACAAAGAAAGAAAGGATATTATCAGCCTCTCTGTAGAACTAACTATTGAAATTTCCTGTGTGGAACTGGAGCAATTCATTGTTGTATGTCTATATTGTCCTCCATCAGCTGTCTATATTAATGTTGAAAATGTATTAGAGGAGATATTGTGTAAATTAGTAAAGTGTAATAAAGGGCTAATTGTGTGCGGGGACTTCAATGTCAATTTACTTTGTCATTCTAATGCAAGTATACGCATACTTAGTCTTTTTCGGTCTTACAATTTAATAAATCAATTTCATTCACCGACAAGAATTACAGCCAGCACTGCAACTTGCATAGATAATATATATAGTGACATAGCCCCTTTGAATGTTTGTATTTTCAATAGGTTTAAATCTGATCACACTGGTCAATGGTTTGAATTCCAATTAAGGCAACAAAAACCATGTAACAAGAAAATTTTGATAACTCCTATTACAAATGACCGTTTGGGCAGATTTAGGGAAGCATTGGTGTATAGAATGCCATTTCTGTGTGACAACTCATCCCCTAATAATTTATACAGTACTTTTTTTGGATCATTTATTGATGAATTCAAGAAAGTATTCACTCAAAAGACTTTATTGGTCTCTGAGAAAACAAGATTTTGTGACTGGGCAAATGAGGAGTTACATAGGAATAGGTTAAAATTATATGAATTGTATGATGAAAAGAAATATAACACCAGTGAGGAATTTAGGGAATATGTTAGGTTGTTTTCTAATAATTTCAAAAAAGATTGCAAAATTGCAAAATCACAATATTTAAGTTCAAAAATAAAAAATAGCATGGATAAAGTAAAAGCTACCTGGAAAGTAATAAATGAGGAATCCGGTAAAGCGTCTGACAAACGAACCGAATATAAATTAAAAGTAAAAGGGAAATTAATAAAATCGGACTCAGAGGTGGCTTCTACTTTTGAAGAGTTTTTTACAAATGTACCACTCAGTACGACCAAGTCCCTGGATTCTTCACCTGCTGCTGCGATGTCATTACTGGAAAAGTGTGTACCTAAATGTAATATTAAATTTCATTTTAAACATATAACTTGTAATGATATCGTTAAAACCTTTAAGCTTATAAATTTAAAAAAAAGTAAAGATATATGGGGTATGTCAACAGTCATTTTAAATTCCGTTATTGATGTAATAAGCTCTGAATTGTCTATTATTTTTAACAGATGTATCGATTGTGGAGTCTTTCCGGACGAAATGAAATTAAGTAAGATTACTCCATTGTTCAAGGCAGGTAGTGAGTCTGATCCGTCAAACTTCAGACCTGTTTCAGTGCTCCCCGCGTTGAGCAAAGTTTTTGAAAAGATAATGCTAGACCAACTTTCTTTACACTTTAATAAAAATAAACTCCTACATAATAAACAGTATGGTTTTACTAAGGGTCGCTCCACAATCGATGCCGGTGTGAGGTTGATTTCGGACATATTTAACGCCTGGGAAGAATCATATGATGGAGTCGGCGTCTTTTGTGACCTGTCGAAGGCTTTTGACTGTGTTCATCCGGATATACTAGTTGGAAAGCTTCAACACTATGGCGTTGATGGGAAAGCTTCCAGCCTGATGAATTCATATTTAAAGGGAAGGATCCAAAAAGTGCATATCAATGGAGTCACCTCTCCGGGTTCGCAGGTGTCAATCGGCGTCCCCCAAGGCTCGATTCTCGGGCCTTTCTTATTTCTGATCTACATAAACGACCTCCCATTCTTTGTCAACGAAGTTCATGAGATGGTATTGTTTGCTGATGACACTTCACTTTTATTTAAAGTGAATAGGAAAAATATATTATTGAACGATGTAAACAATTCCATCTCTCGTATAGTTAACTGGTTTAATGTGAATAACTTACTGCTTAATGAGAATAAAACAAAATGTATTAGATTTACAACTAATAACGTAAAGCGAGAAATTGGTAACCTGAAAGTCAAGGACAGTGAACTAAACTTTGTTGACAAAACTGTTTTCCTAGGCATAACAATAGATAGTAAACTCCAGTGGGGCCCACACATAGAGACTCTTTCGAATAGGCTGAGCTCTGCAGCATATGCAGTAAAGAAAATCCGACAGCTTACTGATAAGGATACGGCTAAAATTGTGTACCATAGCTACTTTCACAGCGTAATGTCGTACGGTATTCTACTGTGGGGTGCTGCTGCAGAGGTTCAATCCATATTTGTGTTGCAGAAGCGGGCTGTTCGGGGTATTTGTTGTGTTTCCCCGAGGGAGTCGGTACGGAATAGATTTAAGGAACTAAATATTATGACATTATCCGGTCAATATATTCTTGAAGCCTTGTTGTATGTACAAAAAAACTTAAACGATTTCAAAACAAATGGTGACTTTCACCAGTATAATACGCGCAATAGAACTAATTTGAGTGTGCGACCAACCAGGCTCCAGAAGATAAACCACTCCTTATATGGAAATTGTATTCGTTTTTACAACAAACTCCCAAGCGAAATTAGAGAACTGTCACTAATTAAATTCAAAGCCCTTGTTAAAAGTAAATTAATTAATAAAGCCTTTTATAAATGTGACGAATACTTAAATGACCCTAATCCTTGGGATTGATTTGCTCCAGTTCAAACAATTTGTATTAAAAACTTGGCGATTGAAAAGAGTGGCGGAAAGTTTCTTGCCAGTTCTTCTTACCCGCTCTACGCCCTTGACTTGCGAACTGGTTGTAAATGTAAATTTACAGTTAATTTAATTTGTTTTTCTTGACGTTCATAAGTGTAAATTATTACCAATATGAATAAAGATATTTTGATTTGATTGATTGATTTGATTGATTTGAATAAATTATTTGATCTTTACAGAGGAAATGTTGATTTTGTTTATAAGAGCTAAGCTAGCTAGGATTCTTGCTTGTTATGAGCGTTATAAATATTATTTTATGCATTTTATAGTATTACTAGCAGACTCGGCCAAGCGTTGCTGTGGCTAAGGTTTTTGTTTTATTACATAGTAGTAAACTATTCAAGGGAAACGGTAGGAGAACTTATGTGAAAGATTGGTACTTTTAACACAGCGCCATCTGTTAGAATTGTATCAAATAATTTGCAATAAAATAAAATTGCGACTATAATTAAAGATCTAAGCTATCCTATCTCTTAATTTGGACCAGACTGCACACGGTGTGCAAATTTGATTGATATTGGTTCGGTAGTTTAGGAGTCCATCGCGGACAAACATCGTGACAGGAGATTTATATATATCAAGATTGATTTAATAATTTATTTTAAATCTTTTAATATATTGTAATATTTTCATACTATTTTATGGTAGTATTGATACTCGTACGATCGAGAAAACTGGCATGCATGAGACCCAGAAAGTAAACGCGTGTGTCAGGCCTAGAGGGGTGACGACCGAAAGAGATACAGAAATCCAAGGTTGCCTAACCTAGAAGGTTGTATCGCCACGATGTAGCATTTGAGCATAAAGATTTTATAACAATTATTTTAATTTGATACTGTCATAAAGCTAGAAACAAATAATATTAAAGGCTTAGCTAGAGTAAATTTTTATCCGATATAGCATGCAATTGATACAAATGAATATAAATGTAAAATTACTACTCTTAAATAATAATAAAACTAAAATCTAGTTTTTCAAGTGCATTGAATGTCGCTGGCCTCTTGGATACAGGTAGACGGATTCCGACATTCCTTGGATGCCTTTGCCCAGACGTCTTCAATACGCCATATTGTCAAAAATCTTTAAAGTTAAGTGATTAATTACACTTTTAATCGTGATTTTTTATTTAATTAAACTAATTTTTATACTTATTACAACTAAATTATCTTAATTTGATGTCTTTTTGAATGTCTTAAGTAGGATTACATATACTCCTTACATTGCTTGGAATTTATAACAAATTTTTGTAAATATACATTTTCGCGACATATTTTAATTAATAAAGGCATTGAAGGTGCTAAGATACCGGTTACGGTAAGTCACGCGACTAAAATATACCCATTGGCTCTCTCTTTTCTCTCAGTGAAATAGTGGAAATCAGACTCAGAGAGAGAGTTGCATGCCTTAAGCAAAAAGGCACGACGAAGATTTTATTAAAAAATTACTATTTCATATTTAGCAAAATCTTTTTTTGAAGGGGAAGGGGACATTAGTATTATATTATTGAAAGGAGCCGATCCAGTTATAAAAACTGCATTCGGATAGTGCATTGATCGCACTAATGGGGTACGCAGGTAAATGACCCGCAGTTGATAAAGACTTTTTCAATGGTTATTCATTTGTACCTTTGTTTAAAATTTGTACGCTATATATCCTATTTTAGTGATTTTATTTTTTAATGAAACTAGTAAAAATTCTAATGTAGTAAATGTATTTAGATAAAATATTTAAATAAAAAGTAAAACACTTAAAAACGAATCCCTTACAACGATAACGATGATGTAAAGATAACAATCAGCTCAATTGTACCAACCTTTTAACAAATTTTAATTTCATGTTTGTCCCATCCCCTCCCCTCCATTTGTCCCTCCTTTCCGGAGAACACGTTTTGGTCAAATCTCATAGGTCCCAGATTGGGTATTCTGATAAACGAGCTGGGTCTGGATATCCATAGTTGCTTTCCTCCAATTTAAAATTTATTTTTGAAGTTATACTTATTTTGGCGCGATGGAAAAAAATGATGAGTGTGAATTTTTACGATGCGCATACCAACACCTAAATTCGACATCGTAAAGTTAGGTCTAGGTGGCATGGAAATCCTAAACTATGTTCAAGTTGTATATTCTAGTATTTTTATATTTAGAACACGTGTTTCGTAACAGTACAATTAAACAGTGTGAATAAATAAATATTATTTTGGTGTTTTTAAATCAATTTCATATACGACGGTGATAGTATGTACTAATAATTTACTACACTACTGCTATTTAGTTATTTTTTTCCCATACGCCAAAGAAGTATAACTTCTACCGCGTGTACATAAGTACACACTCTCTTTTTCATCTCTTCATGTATGGTATATTTGCCTTTAAGTGCTTGTCACATTAAAAAAACAACTATTTTATTGTTCTTGTACCAAAGTAAATGTTATAAATAAATAACAAGAATCACATTTTGAAGAAGCACTAGAACTTTTTAATGTCTCAGACCTTAAAAGACCTCAGATTTGTGTATTTGGTGAAAAGCGCCTGACACATGTCTCATGCATGCCGGTTTCCGTACAAACTTCACAATACCAGAAGCTGTAAAATAAGTTTATAGACAGTGCATTGGTGCACATCCGGGTATCGAACCTACGAATTCAGGGAAAGTCGCACGCTGATAGCGCTAGGCCGACATTTTGTAAATCTTTGAACGTTTGTGAGAGTTTTTTCTCTTCCTTGGATTAAACGTGCTCAGCGCGTGCACATAGCAAGTTTTACCACGTCAATGTTTACAAAGCTTACTTGTTAGCATACGTTATCTTCACCGTTTTATTGACGTGACAGATGCATGATGACCATGCAGTACGAGAAAGGTCAACGTCCGTGCTTGATAGATTCATTTTATTTTCATCATCTGGTAAATAATTCCCTTTGACTTATAATTACGGAATTCGGCAGGGTTATTCAGTAAAACTATTACATGATTCTCATTAAGTTGTTTAGTTACTAAAGAATATCGAATTCATCAACAACGTATATTATCATTAATATAAGAAATAGAAAACAATTATTATTATTAGCTTATTAAGGACAAATTAGGATTGATTTAGGATAAGTTGTTACGCCACCTAAGGGCCCTCAAGAAAACAATGCACCAATTCTCAATAAGCCGGCAACGCCCAAATTTGAGTGTAAATAGATGGCATTACTTAACATCTGGTGAACCTTCGGACGGTTCTTTATTTTTACTCCATCCATAGAGCTCAAATTCAAGAAAAAACTATATTATATTCATGTACTCACAGCGTCGGTGGTGTGACCACAAACACAGAATGTCGGCGTACTCAACCCATCGGGATAAGACTGCTGCTAGCTGGTGGCGACGGTCGATCACAGATTTAGACCGTAACTGATCTGAAAAAATACAAACAGCATTTAGATCCGTTATTCTAAGACAGCAGACTTATTAGTTTCAATAGGTTCTGTATGAAGTTTGACATATGGTTGCCCACCCTGAAAATGGAAGCATGTGGGACGAATATATTTAGTTAATAAAAAGTTTTAGGTTTTGTTTATATTTTAAATTTTTATATTTATATGTTTTCTATAAGTATTAAGTTACTGTAACAATAGACAATATGGACATACATAAATAATTATTTTACAGCTCTTTTGACGAGATCCTGTCTTGAGAGCGTTATAAAATAAACGACGACACTAAAACATATAATATGTATACTATGCAAATGTTAATACAACGATTATCTGTATTTGTGGCCTAAATTTCCTTTCAATTCTCGTTTAATATCGAATTTTGATATAAATTTGATGATTCACATAAAAAATTCAGGTCAAAACAAGTGCACAGTGCACACAAATAATATTACGTAATCAATGGAAATTCAATAAAATTATATTATTTCTTATAAGCTTTTAATAGAGCATAGTCAGGCATATTTTTGTTTCTGTTTCGTTTATCACTTTCCTATTAAGTTGACAATTTTTCTATCCTGCTACGTAAGCCTGACGCGTCCTCAATTTTAGAATCTAAAATCTGTCTTCCCGATGTCACTTTTTACATTATAAACAAATTTAATTTACATAGATAGATATACTAGGTTTTTAAAAACCTGTAATTTCTATTTAAGTTAAAAACTTCGAATAATTTTAATTAACAACTTGTTAAAATGTGTATGTGTCCTAATTTATCAGCATATTTAAAGTTTGCGGTCAGTGATAATAGGTTATACAATAATGATACAATAAGACGATCAAATGACCTCCGATCCGATCTCATGATACCTGACACCTTTGGTAAAAGCCTGTGTTCACCTTATAAAACTTCAAAGCGTTTTATTTTAATTTTCAATATGTTGAAATAACAAGGAAAGTTATGTTTGATAAACAATGAATGCATATGCTTAATTAAATAAGAGGCTAGTAAAAAAGAGCAGTGTTGGCCTAATGGCTGCAGCGTGTGACTCTCATACCTGAGGTCGTAGGTTCGATTCCCAGCTCTGCATCAATAGACTTTCTTTCTATGTGCGTATTTAACATTTGCTCGATCGGTGAAGGAAAACATCCTTCCAACAACCAACTTAGACCCAAAAAGTCGACGACGTGTGTCAGGCACTGGAGGCTGATCACCTACTTCCCTATCAGATTTAAAAATTGATCATGAAACAGATTCAGAAATCTGATGCCAAGACCTAAAGAGGTTGGAGTGCAACTGATTTATTTTTGGTAAAAACGAGAAAGGAAAGCAAAAAGGTAAAATAAAAAATAACAATATGTTCAATAACTTCACTAACGTGTGACCTGACATACGAGTTTACTTAATCTAGTAGACTGCCCCCGGGTGGAAATACAATGTATTTCTTAAATATTTTAAAAATAAATATAACCCATAGCAGTCATAATGTAGCATTGATCTTTCAAGCAATTTTTACGTATGAATTACTTGATTAATTGGTTGGTTCATACCAAAAGGAAGCATTTTTAATTACTGCTTTTGTTATTCATATCCGTCACAGCACTTAATGAATTGAATAAAGACATTTATGCTTATTCAGACATTAATAGCAAAGAATAAAGTTTACCGAATTGGATACAACAACAGAACTTAGAATGGCGCTAAAAATCAACACCTGACATGACCGCACAGTCACATACAAAACCACAGATACAATTAATAAGTAATCTTATGCCATACAGATTATGAGATTCATACCATTGTCGTGATTTAAAAAATGCCGGACTGAGTATAGAGTATAGCCTGGCGATCATAATAATCAAAGACATCTACCATATAGAGGATAATAAAAAAATATATTTCATTTAAATGTTTAAATTGTTTATCCTAACATAAAATTTATAATAAGAACATGAAATCAATTTTCTGTATACTATAAACGTATGATGGTTATTTACCACTATGCGACTCAACAATGTAAAACCAACTTCAGGAAATGAATCTAGAATGGAAAATACAGCCTTGCCAGCTGCTAATATCCGTATTTAAATTAAATTTACAATAATTATTAGAAGTATTACTTAGCGTATAATTTTTTTTCATTGTCAATTTCCTATTATATTGTAATTTAATTTAATATGCAAACTTAAATTAAAACAATAATTAAAGCGTGTCAGTAGAATTGTAATTACTCATAGTATAATAGTAACTGACTAATTTTTATCTATATGTTTACCTTAAAATATGTAGTCTGTGTAAAATTTGTAATAATAATAACTTATACATATATTTTAAATTTAGAAGACAAACTTTTAAATTATCGGAATCACTTTATTCTGATTAGCCTACAGCGTCTAAACCAGTTAGAAACAGACGATTAGTTCTCATTTTTCAACTGTACATTAATAATGTTCATAGTCTAGACAGCTTAATTGTCTGAGCACACCTTAGCAAGAACAATTAACCTGCAGATAATACAAGCAAACAATAAAGATGTAACTGAGAGGATTTATAGCTCTCGGCTACGGGTGGTCTGTAAATTATGTTAGCTCGTTATAAAGCTGGTGCAATGCATGTCCACGGCCATACTACCGCCTTGGTGGCATAATAGTTAACGCCATGATTCGAATTCCATTTTAAAGTTAAAAAATTAACTCGTAACTTGAATAGTGATGGATGAAGATTCTGAATTCGATACCAAGCGTTTGTTTAATATTTAAAGAACTATATCGAAACAATTTTAATGCCGTCATAATTTTTTGGGTTATGGACTTTATGTAAAACAGCTATTGTTTGAGTCCATAATTAAAAATCAGGTTTGCAGTGTGGTTTGCTACAGGAGTTTTGTCAAATAAATTTACAGATACTTTACATATAAACGACGACGAAAATGGACGCGATAATAAACCACGTATGTTCTTGACAATCTTTTCTTATTAATAGAAAATACTAAACTATAACAGTCTGTGTTCATAGTGATTTCCTATTTCTATTTCTTTGATAAGATAAATGTACAACGTTGTGCTTGCGCAACTAAAGATAAAAAGCTATAAAAAAACGAAAAATAAATATGGTTTTTTCCAGAGTCAAGGAAACCTCATTTCTATAAACTGTTTTACAACCCTCACCACACTAGTTGTAAAAGGTTTTTAACATCAACTTCTTCAGAGTATATTAAAGATGAAAAACATTGATAAAACTGTAATAAACAGTGTTACTTATAAAAAGATAAGCAAGTTTTTTTCCTAAAGAATTATGTAATATTTACTAACACTTGCGCTCCGATCTACTCAGTATTTTTCCTGCAAATCAATCAAAAACCCTGGCACGTACACACACTAACATAACAAACATCATTTTAATAAAACTATTTATTCACTGACTGTTAGAGGCACTGTGATCAGCCTGTAGAGCGTTTAAAACCGTTTCCTTCTCGTCAAACACATTTGTCAGTTGTCTTATATATTATTACTGGCCTAATACATAAAAATCTTATTCATCTAATTCAGGACTTAGAACCATCGCTATAATTTACAAAGCTTAATCAAATTTGTAGTTAAAAATAAACATATAACTGGCATAACAATGTTTAAAATAATCTTTTTTAAAGAAAGTTTAATATTACATTTTTCTGACGATGACAAGAAAAGTAAACAAGAGTCGTTGGATGCGCTTTTATCAAGGTAACGAAAATGTTAGAACTCTTCCTGTCCCGGATAATCACAAATGCGGGGAACTATTTATTTTGTATCATAAATATTAATATAAATAAACTTAGCGTGATGCGAGTATGTAGACAGAGTAAAGCATACAAAGCAATAAAATCACATTAAAAAAATACAGTCTTCTTAAATGAGTATAAAATATACCTGAAGATCCTATTAATAATTGTAATTGGAACAAATGACCACTGATGAGCGCAAATATTAAAACAAAAGAATAGTTACTAAATTACCCGTTATAATACTAATTTTCTATACATTTTATCTACAATCTAAGCATTCACGTGGACGCATAAAATCTTATTATTATTACAAACCCAATTAATTATAAATAATAAAGAAATAAAAGTTTAATTAGGGATATAATTGTATTGGAATTAATTGGCATAGCGATTTATAGATCCATTTACATAACCAACTAATAACCATATAACCATAGTTATCTTATGAATATTTAAATCAAATCGGTTGCAATGTACATCAAAAATACACGCAGTTAATATTATTATTTAAAAATTGCGATTGTCAGATCACAAATTAATTAACCTCAATAAATGCTGAGTCCACTTTAATTAAACTAGGCCACTGCATCACCGTTAGCAAGTATTATTTATTATTTGAAAGATTATTATTATCAAGCTTATACATGTATTATTAAAATCCACAACACACTACATCTCGTGTTCTTACCCTAAGAGTTCTGCATCTGTTTCGTGTTTTTTTTAAATAACTAAATAGGTCAGGTTTTTTTGACACACGCCGTCAACTTTTTTTTTTGTCTATGGCATGCCGGGTTCTGTTTTGTTTTCTTTCACCGTATGAGCTGGTGTTATGCGTAATTATAAAAAAAGTCCGTACATAGCATTTAATTGAACCAACGACCTCAGGGATGAGTCACACTTACGCCACTAGGCCAACACCATATAAATGATTGGTGTAGTGTTTAACTGCTGTAAATTAAAAAACTCGCGGAATGGACACTTCCGCAACTGTTATGGGCAGATATTTTTAGCTCATAGTGCTTCTCAGCCATCGTGATTGTCGGACATTATAAAAAAATAAATATACTACATTTCCGTCTCCATACTTCAAATACGTTTAAACGTGTAGTACTCGCGTAGAGGCTAATAAAATATGTGTGCAAATATATAATATGTAGCATTAGAGACTGTCACTGGTTTGCTGCAAAACAACGTTAACATGGTTTTCTTGGCTGTCATGGATATTAGTATTGCCAGTGAAAAAAAATTTACCACTATAAGGGGAATTATATGAATTCATGCAGACTAACTTAATCGTTTATTCAAATGTCTCAATAAAACAATCAATACTAGCATCTAATACCATTCTAGCCTAAAAATGTGACACAACTAGGAACAACTGATATGATGGGTTTTGTTACCTAAACTATTAATATAATATCTTTAAAGACACCTAGCAATCAGAACCGTTCTAAAATTAAATTTTTTCTATTGTAATTAATAATGGAACGATTAAAATAAATACATTTTTATTGGACTTGTAATAAAAGTTGGTTGATGGTTAAATTATTTATTATACGCTGTCTCTACACTGACACATCATTGGATATTTAAAATAAGAAAATGTCCTCAAACATAACTTACAGTCTCGATTAAGGGAAGGACAATGTTTTCCTTTGTTTTTTTTTTCTATATCACTCAATAGTTGACAATAACAATGAACTTGAATATCACGGTCAATGTGACGTTCCTATAGAAAATCTTACGTCAATTAAATACGTCGCCTTAGTGACGATTTAGTTAGGAATATTCCAGCGGCGTGTGGGGTAAAATACTGTTTGCTTGGTATTTGTGTTATTTTACTTCAAGAGGTAATAGGTACTACTAAGCCGCACTGAGGAGTATGTGGGGTGTTTAATACGGCATACGTTAAGTCAGAGGTGCTGTCATGATATTAATTAAATTCATTGTTTTTATTACTTTTTCAATCAATGTATTATTTAGATTAACGACAGTAGGGTGTAATTATGGTAATATTTTATTCCTTAACTTTGAGGATTTTAGTGCTTCCTTAAACTCTACCAAAACAGAAGACAAACAAAATGTAATTTTACACATCGAAAAATATATTTTTTCGGAAATGTATACAATTACATCCGATTTAAACATAATCACAACTAACCCACAAATAAGGTTAAGTCATTTAAATATGTTAATTATTTTTTTATTTGTTCTCGATTAGATGTGAACGTTCCGTTTCCGACTGTCATACTGTAAGCATCGTAATTGTGTAGCTCCGTATTATTGAGTGCTAAAAAATAATTTCGTACACTGTTCTTGAGACTGCGACGTCACAAAACACAAATTGAAGTGTCGTCCGTGTAGTGGAACTACCGATTTCACACAATATCACGTAAGTTCTTGAATTTCAACAAAAGTATCTCCAAAAAGTGATAATTAGAGGTTAGAAATCCACCAATCATATTGAGCATAGACAAAAGATCAATGACATTGACACTTGTCACAGTAACAGCTAACTAGTGTTGCCAGAGCAAGTAAATAAAAACTACCACTAATTACGTTCCATAACACGCAGATTTAGTTTACAAGAATGGAGGATCAGTTTCAACTATTGTTTGATAAAATGAAGAATGAAATCTTGAACCAAACAATAGAATTGAAAGATTCGATAACAAATAATATAATGGAGAGATTAGACGAAAAACTCCAACCTATTATAACAGAAAATAGAAACTTAAAAATAAAAGTAGAAAATCTCGAAAAGGAAGTAGAAAGTTTAAAAAGAGGAAAGAAGCAAAACAATTTGATAATGTTTGGAGTAAATGAAGGCGAAAGGTCTACACAAGAATTAATACAAAATACAATACATATTTTCAAAACTGACCTTGACATACAATTACAAGAACATGAGATAAACAAAATATATCGTCTAGGAAAGGGAAAGTCTTCTGGAAAACCAAGACCAATTCTGATTTCCTTTACGAGCGAATGGAAGAAGAATGAAGTTATGGGAAAGAAGAAAAACTTCAAAAATGTATATGTTACAGAAGACTACACAAAGGAAGTAATAGAGAAAAGGAAAACGTTGCAGGCGCAGCTAAAAGAGGAGAGAGAAAAGGGAAATATCGCGTACCTGAAATTTGACAAACTAGTAGTAAAAGGAAAAAATACTAACATAAATAAGGAAAAGCGCAAAAGAGAAACATCATCATCCCCACAAAACAATGCTCAACCAAGGAAACAACAAACTCTAATGCCGCCGATTAACAATAGACCAAATGCTTTCGACGTAATGAGGATTAGAGCTAATTCTCTTTCGTCTCTTCCCGCTAAGACAACAACTAACAAAGAATAACAATTAACTGTCGGTAAACGGAAAAATAAACAGCTCAACATGAACCAACATAAAATAACAAAACAAAATACTTCCCCAAGCCGACTGGTCATCGTGGGGAAAAATGACCACGACCCTCTAAAGGAAAAAAAAAATAACACTAACATGAAAAACAAAGTAAATGACATCCACATAGCAACTATTAACTGTCGATCTCTTAGAACACCTGAAAAACTCCAAGAACTAGAGCTGGCAATAGAAGAGTTAAAGTGGGATATTATAGGTAACCACGAGATAGTAAAAGAAACAGAGGCAGACAGACTAGAAGATGGGAGGACGACATCAAAAAAGTGGCGGGCCCAATATGGACGCGCATAGCGAAAAATAGAACAGAGTGGAAATCTTTAGAGGAGGCCTATGTCGAAAGACAAGCTGAAATGTAGAAACGACCGTTTACCGATACCTGATTTATGAAAAGAAAAGAAACTGTTAAAAGTTATAAACGTATTAGTAAGAAAAATTACTGTAAAAATAAGTTCAGCAATAAAGGCTATTTTATTTTATTTTTATTTATTTATTTATTTATTAGATGTGAAGCCGGAACCGGAAACCAGTAATCGGTAACAGATATAAGAAATGCATACTTTTTCTTTGAATTTTTCTATACTTTAATTATTAAAGTCAACCACAATGACTGAACAGTGTTTGCGTAAATCGACTATCAGCACATTCAAGGTCGATAACTCCACAGTGATGCCAAATTTCCGAGGCTCATTCATTTAACAAGTTATCTATGACAAACAATGGGTTAATGTTAATATTGGAATTCGTCTGGTGCTAAGCGAGACAGTCTAAATATAAACCACGTGGTATTTTGTTGGGGGACACGGTAAATGGGGTCAAGAGCCCTACGTAGGACGACACACTATGATATTTGAACACGATTTTTTATAATAAATACATAATATAAAAATCAGCGATGCCATGTTGAGAGAAAGTTTTGGATCCTTTCACGCAAATATAAGAAATTAAATTCCTATTACACTTACATACTACTTACTGTACGTGGCATGAAAACTTATCAGTATTTTACGGAAAACCCTAATTGGTTTAACTTAATGGTGCAATATCTTAGCAATAGGAAATATAGGAATAAATTAGGACTTACGTGTTCATTTATTTTCTCTCTAAGTACAGGTTTTAGTTAGGCAATACGAGTGGGCTACATTTGAATGGGAACACTTTAGGGCTTTCGTGAGAACTACAATGAGCCCTGTAGATACACGACCGCTCGGAATTACATCGAATTGACGAGTAGTCAGTAGACTGTAGAGTAAGAACTGAACAAACTGTGACGCACAGTCGCAAACGCAGTAAAATCGTCATAAGCGAGCCGTCTAATTTTTTTTAACGTCTAACGTTTTAATTTTAATTATGATTGTGATTATGATTAAGTTCATTTTACTTTCACGTATATTTCTAGCAATTTAGAAGTATATAGTATATAGTAACTTAAAGTTGTAACGTCACATCCATGGCTTACATTAAAATTTTGTGTATAGCGCCATCTCTTGAACTGTACTTGTACTTCTTCGTGTGTTACCTTGTAGACAGCAGTACGATGTAACAATGTAATTTGTAAGATTATTCTATTGAGTTACGATTTCTAAAATAGATGGCGCTTTGACTAAAACATACGTAATTATATTTCCCAAGTCTAATAAATTATAATGCCGACACTCGAGAGACGCAGATAGTAGATATTTATCTAATACCTACCTATTTCAAGACAGTTGTTATTTCAATAAAATATTTTCCGATCATTTAAACGTACTCAATAGGCAAGGTTTGTTTACAAAAATCCGTAAAAGAATAAGTGGGTAATATTTAATAAAGCCGATATTGTAAGGAGGCCTTTTAAAATATTTAAGGAGGCGAATCGATAAAGCCACTCAGAGTACCATCGTAGGCACTTGACAGATTTCAAGTTTGAGCGGTATGGGAATTAAATATTAACAATTACTTAACTTTTAATTGCGAATTGTTCAAGAAAATAAAACTACAAATTCAATTTTGCCTCGCTAACTGTCTAAAGGATTGCTACAGATTTTATAAGAGCAATATTTATCTTTAAAACGATATAAAACTAATACTTAATAATTTCAAAAAAATCCTTGGCCATCAAATGGTAATATACTTTTTAATCGTATCGAAAACGAAACTCTGCAATGAAATACAATAAATGATTGATGAATTGGTATCATTACTGCGAATGAAATCTATTCATTTCCCATTAAGTTTATTTTGAGATCTCTATAAATAGGCGTCACTCACATCAAAGCAACCCTCACTATGGCATAATGATGATTTATTTAATTCTTCTAAAGCATACATACATTGCTAATTTTATTTGTTAAATACACGGATTGGACTCAAATTTTACGAATCCATTCCAAATGTGGGAAAGCATTTTTTCGTGATCCAAAAAACGATAATGTGTGACTCATATAGGATTTATTTCAGAAATATAGAAATAGGCATTTTATTGATCTCTTATTACGTATTTAGTCTTGCTAAAACGCGTAGAATAAACCAGTATGCGTAATGGTTGCCAATGTTATCTATGACCATTTGTCTAAACAAGCACGTAGGTTATGACCACCAATGAGTCAGTCTTATAACGCGATAGCACGACTAACAAAAAAAGAAGAGACAAGAACAGATAGTCTCAATATGCTTATCTTGGGCGGAATATCTGTATGCACTGGTATCTGTCCGCAGCCTCCCTTATTACATAGCAAATTTTTGTGGACGATGACTCCTTTACTTGATCGGTTCATCCAGATGACCAGTTATCTGCCATCTGTGTAATCTAAACGTACGACCAAGGCTCCAGAAGATAAACCACTCATTGCGTGGAAATTGTATTCGTTTTTACAGCAAACTCCCAAGCGAAATTAAAGAATTATAACTGAATAAATTCCAACCTCATAAAGCTTTTAATAAACTTGAAACTTATTTAAATGATCCCAATCCTTGGGATTGATTTGCTCCAGTTCAAATTTTTATTGCCGCTCTGACTTACAAACAATTTGTATGATTCAAAGCTTGGCGATTTGCTTGTCCGCTCGTCGCCTTTGACTTGCGAACTGTTAGTAAATGTAAATTTAGAATCCATTTAACATCTTTTTTGTTGACGTTCATAAGTGTATTTATCTATAATATGAATAAAGTTATTTTGAGTTTGAGTATAAAACACGATCAGTTTCTCCAAGTTCTCATCGCCTCTGCGTATCGTATGGCGGAAATATAAGATGATCTCTTATCGGCATATGGTAGAGAGATACGTATACGTTATGGGTATATGGATGTATAAAAGAGTTTATTTAAAAATGAGATAGTATGACAGGAATGTATGTCGGAAATGTATAAAATGACAACAAAAGCAATTAACTTAAAATATTAGGTTTAACGGGCGTCATAATGACTAAGACTGACTTCCCAAGAACTGAAAAAATTATTATACGAGTTCGTACTCGTATAATATCTCATATATAACTCCACTGTAGGGACAGCTTAAAAAATTAATGAACTTATAAAACTAAAACTATTAAATGATTATTTAAATAAATGTGTCATTATTTAAAGATACTTAATCATATCAATCACGTATATTCTGTATAATCAACACTAAAATATGATAATTAAATTAATATTAAATCAAAATGATGACCCAGTATTCGATAGCTATTTAATTTATTAATTAGATTCTCAAAAACTCGCGTGTTTAAGACCTTGACCTTTCTTATCAAATACATTATTTTAATAACATACATATATACATTTCAAGGAAGTTGAAACCTTTTTAGATTATGAATACGTGACCCAGTGACAAAAAAAAAATCTAAATTTGGCGTATGCCTCTTGTAGGTACAATTTCAAATGTAAAAATGGAAAAGTAAATTATTTACCGGAGGTATTCATATTAATACCTGGAGTTGAGTTTCATCATCGCACGTCGAGGCAGAATACGAAATTTCACCCGTATCACACGTATTCCACAACTGAGCGTTTTTTAAGGCATGTTTTGCCGCGCACCACCACTATATGGATTCAGCAGCACACTTAAGTATCTCCGAACCAATTCGACATAGGATCAAGAAAAGTATGTACCAAATCTTAATAGGCAATGCACTCGCGAGCCCTCTGACATTGCGAGTGTCTATGGGCGGCGGTATCACTTTATCAGGTTTGTGCCTTGTTCTATAAAATAAAAAACCCCTTAAAATTGGAAGTAGTAGCGTCAGCGTTGTGATATTTTTGCTCCAGAAGACGGATATTCGTAATGGTTAAATCCAGAGTTACAAAGAGAACCTAAAGTTGCAAAAAACAAATCCAGGTTTTCGGGGTTTCGGGCCCGAGATCAGATCATCCCCATTGGAGATCCAATCATCAACTATGGGAGCTATCCAATGAAGTGCCAACTGACAGGACTATTTAATGCTGAAAGTAGTAGTAGGTGGGCCATGCACCCAGGAAGGATCCATGTCACATTTCCAAGCAAGACCGAAATTCTGAAGACAAAACGTGGCAGCGAAATCAGACCTGGCAACGAACCATCATTGCAGATGTGAAGGAAGGTGGGATAAGGAGAAGTGAAATTAAGAGAGCCGATCAAGCTGCTTTTCTACTCCGGATACTTGGGACCTTAAGTCATGTAAAAAGAGTGGCGGAGAGTTTATTGCCAGAACTTCTCTTCCGTTCTACGCCCTTGATTTGAGAACTGGCAGTAAATGTAAAATTAGAATCATTTAAAGTATATTTTGACGTTCACATCAGTGTACATTACGTTACCTATATGAATAAATGATTTTTTGATTTGATTAGTCAAAATTCATAATCAAGAATTAGCGCGTTAAATGTGAGCACTATGTCCAAAGCTTAAAGGATGTTTTTGTCTAGTTCAGAATATTAATTCTTAGGCCCGGTCAGTCGGTTTATGTCTGATCTGGTAACGAATCGTAACAAAAAATCAGTGGCGCTACTACCTCTTTAGGTCTTGGCCTCACATTTCTGAATCTGTTTCATGATCATTTTTAAATCAAATAGGCAAGTAGGTGATCAGCCTCCAGTGCCTAAGACACGTCGTTGATTTTTTGGGTCTAAGACATGTCGGTTTCCTCACGATGTTTTCCTTCACCGTTCGAGCAAATGTTAAATGCGCACGACCTCAGGCGACTGACTGTCATAAGTCGCACACTGAAGCCACTAGGCCAACACTGCTCTAACAAATCGTAAACTGAAAATAAAATTCACTGATAAGTAATATTTACTCAACCATTTATTATTTCTAATAAAGAACATATAATAGTAATTATAAATCCGTAGCTAATAGCTATTTATAACTTATTATAACTTTATATGTACTACGTTGATAAAATGTCTCAATCGATAGAAATTGGCAATAATATATGTACATTGTTAAGTATGATGTCTGTCGAGAAAAGGGCATTTGGAACCACTTAACTTGCCACGGCCTATGGCAAGTTTACCACGGTACCACCCAATACTACTCCCATAGTATCGTGCTGATATGCATGTAAGACGTTGTTTCATAGACAATATTTCTAGCTCTATTTGTTTAAATTAAGAAGTTTTAAAGGCTGATTTATAGCGATTATTTTAAATATAATTTTATGATTACAAAATTGCTAAGCGTAAATATATCTTGAATGTAAAAACCTCGAGCTTATGTAGCTCTCATTAGCACAATTATTCTTTATTTCCTTGTTTGAAAATCAATTAGGTGACTTCTACACTTCTACATACAAATTCTATAAGAAACATTTAAATATGGTGTTTTATATCGTTGAAAGTGTAAATTTACGAAATTTTTAAAGAATTTTAGAGAATTTATAGGAAGGACTGTTTTATTTACATAATAGGTCTTAAAATATAATTAATTTAAAACGATTAGACAAAAATAGAATGCAAAGATAATATTTTATGAAAACTGTCAAAATGACATTTGTCGTGGATAGTTGGTGCCAAATTGGTTTTAATGGAAATTATCATTAATTCATAATAGGAACATCCAATTTAATTTAAGACTTTTGCTTGCAGAACAGGTGATAATTTTTCTTCTGCCTCGCAATTTGCTACTATGTACTTAGATATATATATTAATTGTGACTAAATTTACCCTTGGATTAGCTTTTGCAGTTTTGTTTATACATTTTATTCATATTATTATTTGTATATTTAATATTTTACTTCATTTTAGTTATAGGTAGTGTTATTTGATAGTCTTATAGGTTTTTTGTTAATTATTAATGCACTTCTTATACTTTACCTTTTAGTTGTTCCATATTAAGCCTGTCTGGTAGACATCACTTGTTATCGATAAGGCTGATGCTTGAGTGGCCTATATATAATTATGTATATATATTTCAAATCAATAAATTATCTTAGAAAATGTTCATGCGATTTTCTCTCGCTGTCAGATGATGTATTAATTTTAGACATTGCAATATTCACGTTATCCATGCGCATGAGTGCACGATCTTGCCAAGTTTACACTGCAAGTGTTTGAAATAGTAAAGCTGCTTTTACACTTTGTAATAGGTGTTTATTTCGCAAGAATTTTAAGTCTGATTTAAGTATTTGAATCAAAGTCTTTAAAGGCCGTTGATAGGTCCGGTTAACCAACCTCAAAAATTGAGGTTGTCAGTTTGACCTGTATTATATGTTTACTAGCGGACCCGACAGACGTTGTGCTGTCTACACGTCTTTAATTTGAAAATTTCAAACTTTTTTTAATAAGCTAAAACATTCTGGACCATTTTGATGAAAATTATTATTCAAATGTTATGACAATATCTAACGATCCAGCACATGGTCTACAATAACACAATGATAACAAAACTTTTTTTTAATTTGATCGCAGCGCTAACTGTCGGGATAGACTAAAATTAAAATTCGAATATTATTTAAAATTTGACACTGCGATGGTAGCGCCGTCTGTCGCATCCAATGTAAAACATTCCAAAATCAACAACTACTAATAAATTAAAAATTAATTAAAAAAACATTGTCCAGCGGACAAAATTGTGAATCTAAACCATTCCCAGATCCCCTTGAACACACACAAAAAATTTCGTCAAAATCGGTCCAGTCGTTTGAGAGAAGTTCAGTGACATACACACTCACAGAAGAATTATATATATAAAGATATGTGTAGTTTTGTTTGTATGTACGTATAGAATTTCTCGAAAATAGTTATATTTGATCTTACTCTGATCTGAAGAAAACAGTTAAGGTTTCATTTAAATCAGTACAGTAGTTTTTCATATACATACCTACCGACCATGCAAATAATGACCGATTATATGTTGACAAGTTATTTATATCCTATTTGAAGTAGGTTTAAGTATAAGTTACGGATTCGTTTGTTCCCATGATTACGGTTATATGACGCAATGATTTATTATGTCATAAATTATAAATCATTTACACATTTGTTACACTTCTGAAAATCCTTACATTGATACAGTGTGAACGAGTCTTTACGAAAACAGTAATATTGTAACACATAATATACTTAAACATGTTAACTGGATCTTATAATATTATCAATTGTAAATAGTTATGATTATGAACAGGGAATTATAAATATAGGAAATTCAGTTTGGCATTTAAAATCATTCGTATTGAAGTTATAAGACTCCCATTGTCGCGCATTATGGATGACAGCCATTACTAAAACGGCAATAATCATTACTCATTACTGCCGGCACAGCGACCGAAAGTGAGCTTTGGACTACGTATCAAGAGAACGCCACGGTGGTCTATATCGCAGCCGGCGATTAAAAAGAGTGGCGGAGAGTTTATTGCCAGTAATTCTCTTCCGTTCTACGTCCTTGATTTGAGAACTGGCAGTAAATGTAAAATTAGAAGCATTTATTGTATATTTCTTTTTTGTTTGAATTACATAAGTGTACATTAAGTTAGTACCTACATGAATAAATGATTTTAAATTGAATTGAATTGGCTACTTCGAGCACTATAATTGGCTACTAGATCCTGCCGGCACTTATTGAAACTTGAATCTTTCTTTTCATGAAACTGTAGACAAACGGGCAGGAAGCTCATCTGAAATGCAATAACACCGCTGCCAGAAGGCTCGCAAGTGCGTTACGCTCGCGGATTGGTACGCTCTTTTTTGAAGGACCCTAATTCGAAATAATTGTTCTCTCGTTCTCTCAAAAAACTCATGTAATTTTTTTTATTATTAAACAGTATTTTATTGTTGTACTTCGAGGTACAATACTATAATAAAAACTTAGTAAACTCTTTCGCTTCTTTCTCTCAAAATGTGTTTTGCGCTGTACTGAAAATAGGGTACTTTTAAAACGGTCCAATTAGATATCGAGAAATTTTTGTTAATAGTTTTCATTTGTTTTATAACAAAATAAATAAGTAAAAAATGTACGTAAATGTTTAATGCTTTATCAATTGTCAATTTTATGTTTATTTTCTACAGAAATTTAATGACTGACAGCTGTCTGTATATCTAGATATAAATCAGTTTAAATATATAAAAATCAATCTTGTGGAAGAAGGAAGGTTCTATAGTAGGATCAGAATCTGGGCAAAATTACCGGCATGCCGATTAGGTTAGAGCCTATCGCGGCAGATTTTTGTGGCGGCATTTGAGAATCGATTTTTTTAAATGCATGATGGTTTTAGACAGAACTGTTGTCTGCAACAAAATTTGGTGATTACTTTTACCTCTTACTTGTTATTGTACTTTCGGAGTAGCAAATTTCCGTATTATATAGAGTAAAAGAACAAAATTGCACAAAATATATTTCCCTCTTCTCTCTTCCTCCTATCAACCCTTACATGCCAGTCCTTCTACTGGTTGAAGGCTTCAAACTAGCCATAATTTTGTGCCTAATAATCAAATTATGTTACGTGCAATTTCAACGAAATAGTTGGGTTGTAGATGCAAGGGCTAACTTCACAGCCTATACCTTGAAAATTTGTAAATCTGGCACTGGTCGGAATAACTTCATTAGCACGTTTCAGGGTATTACTTCATCGCAGTGATTCGCCACAAATAATAAGTGTCGATATATTCATAAGAAAATCTTGTTTCAATTAACACCTGTATTCAATAGGTAGGGTATTTAAAACAGGTAGGATGTAATTAACATTTCATGTGATACTTACGTGAGCTAGAGTGCGAGATAATTGGCATAGCTCTATTTGATTTGATTTGAGAAAAAATATTAAACAGATACAGGAAGTAGGTGCAGTAGATATAAGATTTCTAACTTACTTTGGTCATCCCGCCCGTCGCTACCAGAAAACCTAGACAAGCTTAAACAAGCAAGGTAGACGTGAATAACGTAGAAGGCAAAAGGTGGCGAAGTAGATCACCACGATGCTGGTGTGACCAAGTTAGTTCTCACAGGTCTTCCCATAACAGCTGCGCTAAGAAAATTTAGACCTAACTAAGTGGAGAGATATCACTAGCAGGGCAGCAGGCAGCTTCCAATGACACGACACCCAGCATACCACTGTGAAGAAGCTAGTACGTAGATAAATTTTTTAACAGATATAGGGTTTGTTATTGGTTACGTATATATAATATTCAATATATTAATATTAAATTTAATAAGCGGACATATGCTACTATTATTTCATACCAGCGCTGCGCCTCATTCGTCAGTTCTAATGGCATTTTCACACATATATCCTATTTTTTAGATATTTCATAATTGTGACTGTCCGCGTTTGGACACGTGTCATATTTGAGACCAGAACAATGATGACTATTAATATTAAAAGTAAGTCAATTATTTATATCAAAGTTTATTATTTTTAAATATATGTAATCAGCCTGTGCCAACACTGTGGTTGATTTTCTGACGATGTTTTACTTGACCGTACAAGCAACTCTTGCGCATATAAAAAATCATTATTGCACAGCTGGAGATCGCACGCTTAGCCTATAAAACACTTGCGAATGTACTAATTTGCATATTTACTATTACTAAAATTAAAAACTTACTCGACTCTTTTCCTATAAGTTAATTTCATAAAAATAAGTTTTATACACATATGACTCAACTTGGCTTCTGAGCCATGGTCGTGGCACGCGTTCTATATATTCAATGCATATGCAATGCATATACTCGTTGCGATTCTTGTTTATTACAAGCCAATATGGATTACGTCAAGTAATGTGATACGCTGTTTGTCAAATAATGTACAATGTTGCATTAATGTACGCTTCGTTTGATGAATATTCAAGATATAAGGTATTAATGTGTTGCTATCAACGTGTAATTTTCATTTAATAGCTGATAATTAATCTGCATTAATTCGCATTCATACGTTAGTTACATTGTACAGGTGTTGTACACGACGCCGTTCGTAATTTACGGGGAAGTATTACGCCCAAACGCAATAACCTATCTCAATCCATTTTTTATTTTTTTGATAAAAATCTTAATCCAAATATTGATAAAAGGTGCTAATAACCAATCGACGGATTGTACTAGCCATCTGTCGATTCAAGCTATACTTTGTATGAAAATGACAGTTCAACAGTGCCAATATCCTATCTTAAGATTTTAACTTACACCAGTTTTTAATATAATTAAAAAGCTATTTGATATGTTTTAAACATGTAAAATTTAATATTATTTTTACGGTTTTATTTGCTTTTTTGTTAAGAGATTGCATTCTATACGTCGCCAAAAATGCATTGTCTTCGTAGGGTTTTGTTATAGGGATGCAGATAGGAGATCGATCGACTGTCATGGTCTGACAACAGATAGAGAACAATCTGAGATTGTGGATTGATTATTGGATCCGGGCGTTAGTTAATAATTAGAACCAAATGTTAGCAATTACCGTACACTTTAAGCCAAAATAGTCATTTAGTTTTCCCATACTCATAAATCTAATATAAGAATTCTCGTGTCACGGTGTTTGTATGGTAAACTCCGCCAAAATTGCTCCTCTGAATTTCATAAAATTTTGTGTGCATATCGGTTAGGTTTGCGAATCGGATAGCATCTATTTTTCATCTCCCTTAATGATGTGTCCCACCCCTAAGTTTTTTAATTTTATTTTTAGCCAAAATATTTATTTTTAAAGCACCAAAAAAATACACACAATTACCCTTACCTTTCACCCCCCTACGATCAAACGCCATTTTCTTTTATTATTTAGTTATTTTTATTGAACTAAAAAAATGTGTCATATAAATAACAAAACCACGTTTGCCGGGTTAGATAGTTGTAGTAAAAAAATCTTGTTGACGATGATTCCAAAAGGTCAAATATTGATTTATCACTTAAATGAATGAATCCTTAGCCAAGTTATATGTAGTATCGCTGAAACCCCATTGCTTCTTATTCGTTAACGCATTTCAGGATATGATGAGATGAGATTAGAAGTATTGTTTTCCCATCTATTTTGTAAGTTTGACAAATACATAAGAAGGAGAAGTATAAACCGCATATGAAAATAACAAGACAATTACTCAAACAAAACGTAATTACCGGGTACAGATTGCAATGACTACTCAGTTGTTTCTATGGTCGTAAAACATATGCGTATTTACTTACGTCGAACCATGTCTACGATCGTAGTACGATATAGTTGGACGTAGGTAGGTAATAAAAACTCAGATTAAAAGCGATAAAAATATAAAACAAATGCATCGTTTATGTTACGTCGTGACTATCGCGTCATGAATACGTTCAAGACGTATCATTTGAAAGATTATCGGTGCTTGTTATAGAACAATCTCAATAAAATAAAGTCACGCTAGTTACACTATATTTTCTTCAAGAACGGCAGAACCGGCTTGGCTAAAAACTCGTGGGGAGGTAGTTTAGCAACAGGACCTCTTATTCTGTTTCCGTGGGACGTAACATAAAACGTGGTATAACAAAACGCAATAAACAGAAAAAATTATCAGCCAAAACTTAAAGTTTTTTATCAGAAATTATTCATTGGTTAAAAATGTAATTACAATACACAACTGACAGCTTACGTCAAAGCTGTCAATTGCGTTTTGTTATCTATGTTTTAGTATGATAAATGTTACAATAGTAGTTTTATAGTTGATCTGCTGATGTGTTTATCTGGACTTTCTATTAGGTTATCGTGCCGATATTATTATTAACATTGCCAAGACGATCGAATCTATCCCGACAAAGCCATATTGCAATATATGGGTGGACCGATTTAGATAAGTGTTTAAGTGGATTCGAGTATAATTCAATCTGAATTTACAATTAGTTAAGTTTGAAATTTGGTATTTAAGATGTATGTACAGGACAATGTCTGTTGGGTGGTAGTGTTATTAGAGTAAATAAACAGTACACTATTTTATCTATTGTAAGTACCAGGCCTACACATAATAGTTGAGGTATTGTTGCATAATCTGTCGTTATTTTATGCAACTTTTAAGTGTACATGGAATTCTCGAGATAAACACAAAATTTATTTTTCTATTCACTTAAATACATACACTTTCGTTACAGCCAATATTATGTTACTGAAAAATAAAAAATACATAGGATACTAAATAACGCTACTGTGAACTCCTGCGAACATTTAAAGATGTCGATAGTGTTGGGGACAACATTCATTAACGGGAATCTGTGCAACAGACTACTTCTGCTACTTGGTATCGCAAACAACCTTTGTTTTCGTCATCAACAAACAAAGTTCTTGAAGAACACTTTTTTCTAGAGTTTAGAAGAAGTTTCGTTGATTCCTAAAGTATACCTGTATTATTATAATATTAAGTTTATATAGTATAAAAACCGATAACATAGTAGGTTTTTATCAAGCAAGTAGAATAGAAACTAAACGTGTGTACTGATAACGCTTCAAACCTATTAAAGTGACCATGCTTTTTACGTAATCAAGTATATTATATACTTTTTGTTACAGAGAGCAGACAAATAATCTATGGATCTGCTTTAGTACTTCTGTTTATTCGTACCAGTAAGTTGAGTTGGTCAGCTCTAATTTTTGGAGTAAAACAAATGTTTATTGATATACATATATACGTCTGTATATGCAGTGTTGACTAAGTTTCGGCAGTTAGACGCTCATAACGGATGAGCGTCTAACCGCTAACGTATGTAAAGTCCTAGTTTCTTCCAGATGCTTAGAAGTTTCTTAACGGAGCGATATCGCTGCTCCAAGTAGTTCTGTTCATAGGAAAGCCAGAGCCACGCATCCCAAGACCACGTGGGTGACTGATTCCTATGCGCCAATATAGCCTCCGCTCTAGGGACTGTCTGTGGGACAAATAGATGTTTATCAAGAAGGAACTGGCCCGCAATTGTCTCGATTAAATTGTGAGTAAGTATGTATTAAGTACGCGATTTAAAGATAAGTTTTAAGCCTTTCCATTGGGAAGTGGTATTTGTGGTTATATTAGATGCGTTGACGAAGTTATCCCTAATCCTATTTAAATATTTTGGCCCTGAATGAAGAATATACACTATACTAACCAAACAATCAATAATTGATTAATCTAAAAACAGTTTATGTCTCATAAGAAAGTCCGATATGTTTAGTTTAAGGAACTTCATCATCATCTGTCAGATGATGTATAAAATGCAATTAATAGACCAGCTATACCTAACCACCACATTCCTCCAAAAACTTTAATTTACCGCGCAAAAGCGAAATTTAATATATTTAATAAGTTTGTAAACACGTGCCCAATAATAAATTGTGTAACAAACATCCCAATTTTCAATTATAATAACTGTTTCAGAATTAGTACAAATGTTGTTGAACATCCATCTTCCCCAGACACGTGTAGCTATCAAAAGGATTTAATGAAAGTTGAAATATCAACCGTGTTTTTATTAAAATATTCGCTGCGAGAAATGTCTAACGAAGTTTATCGTTTATTTTAATATTAACGATCTTAAGCCGGTTTTTTTTTAATATTTGCCAGTACATTTGGTTTTAAGCGGAAAAGTTAAAAATCTTTTGTAAAATTGTTTATTTATTTTATTTATTTATTTATTCACTCTTCGTTGCCAAGAAACACAAATAACACAAAACATAAAAATTACAAGGGATGCAACGGGCGGCCTTATCGCTAACAAGCGATCTCTTCCAGGCAACCCTAGTAAGAAAAGAAAACAATAAATAAAAATGATGAGTGCTGGACGTGCATAACCAGAAGTTATATAAAAAATATATATTTATATTATTGATCTAAAGAACCTTAATGTAGAGAAAAAAAAAACAATATTAATAACTAACTAAAACTAAAAAGCTAATCTTAAGGATTCAAGAATAGCTAAATTTTTTTTATTTTTTATTTTTTATTTTTGTTATGTGTGTTTTTGTATAAGGCAAAAAAGGATAAATAAATAAATAAATAAATAAATAGCGATGTAATACAAAAGAAGGGGAGATACAAGAATTATACAGGTCACGATTGATCAGGATATGATAAGGTTAGGAAATGTTTATGTAGAAGAGTTTTAAAAGACGATAGGGAGGAAGCCAATCGTATAGAGACGGGCAGCTTATTCCACAGCCAAATGGCGGAAATCCTTAATGAATTGCCTATGAAGGATGAGCTTTGGGATGGAATTTCCAATAGACATCTATTGGAAGAGCGTAGAATATAGTTAGAAGGACGTAAGAATTTGAAATGATTTTTGAGATAAGAAGGGGTTTTGGAATTAAAAAGAATAGATTATAGAAGTTGAAGATTATGAGCGTCACGTCGTTTACCTATATGAATAAAGATATTTTGTTTTTGTTGTTGTTATATGCTAGAAAATAATAACATTATATGCTAGAAAAAAAATACAGAATTTACAAAATGTAAGTGTGAGAATATACTTCTTCTTTCTTTAAGTGACTCTCCATTACTAGAGGTTGGTTGTCAGCCTCTTGAAGTGTGTCTTGTCTTCGCACCCCTGTCCCATCAAAGAGGCGCCAGGAACTCGGGGCCATGGTTTTATTAGACTTTTTTATAATTACTGAATACTAGAAAAGCAGTGGTTTCCCGTTGCCTTCTGTTGCCTTCTGCCCCTTCTGTTAGAATATACATTATACTATTATATTAAGAAAGAAAGCTCAACGCTTTTAAAGTACAATTTTCTAGAAGAATAATGTTGTCTATGTAACTGCCATAATTGAATTACTGTTCCAATTAGGGCGTCAAGAAAAGAGCGTAACAATTCCTAAAAATCCGGCAACGCACTGGCGGGACCTCTCTAAAAATGTCCGTCTCTGAGCAACGCCCAAAGATTCCTATACTACGTCGTACGTAGTGAGTAAGTGGTTTCTTAAATAATTTCGAATTTAGAACAATTATATTCGTTCATGTTAATATCCTGGTTGAAATGGACAAGACCTGATGGTTCCGATGTTGTCTTGAATAGAGTCCGCCCAATGAGACCACCAACATCCCAATGCATACAAATGTATGCAAATAGATGCAAATGGTCTCGCCTACTTTGGAGGAGAATGGAGGCTACAAAGATAGACCCAAAAAGTTCAAACATGTCATAGGTGTATGATTTCATAGTTTTACTTCTGAGTAAGGTGAATTAAAAAGTTTGAAAAAAAATTTGACCAGTTGGCATAAAACGAAACCAAATTTCTTGAAGAGAATCTTCTTTAGGCGTAAATTTTTTTACGTAGGCGTTACGGATGTAACGAAGATGTGCAGCTTTTTTGGCGAAGAAAAGGGGGAGAGCGATGGGGACCGATTGAGAGAGAGAGAGTGAGATAGGAAGATCGAGAAAAAATACATGCTCGTAGTTGGTACATATTAGATCTTTAGATGGCAATTCTGCTGCATTACGTTTTGTGCAGTAAACGCAGATTTTTCTTTTATTTATATTATCAATGCCACGTGTGTGTGATAATACAGTGTGGAAACAGCGTGAATATAGATTACAGTAAATACATAGAGTTATCAAATACTGCTACATGATCATCCAAAGGGGCTGTTCCTTAACGAATTTACAAAGAAGTTTCACATCTGACATGAATACTGTGTACTTTGTAAGAGCGCACTTTTTCTTCACGATTCTTTTTTATATTTCTAAGCAAGTCTTACCAAAGAAGCTACTTTATTCTTAGATATACCACTGATATATTATAAGAGCGTACCAATTCTTAAAAGGCCGGCAACGCACTCGGGAGCCTTCTGACATCGAGAGTGTCCATGGGTGGCGGTATCACTTAACATCAGGTGAGCCTCCTGACCGTTTGCCCCTGTTCTATTAAAAAAACGAATATTGCCCTAATCTTTGATTATTAATATTGCTTTTGACAAGAATAAATAAAACATCCTAACGGATATTAACAATTATTATTCTTTAAATTAGAAGCTTTCTTAGCTGCTTACTTTAGTAACTTGATATCACGATACAGGGAATCCTGGTGTAACAAAGTTTCTTTCTTTCTTTCCATTGTATGCTTTAATGTGTATGTCGCAGCCAACTAGCTTAATTAGCCGTTCAATCAATAGACTAGCCTCTTAACTAAACAGCACTGTTTAACTTGCGTCCTGATAGATATTCAACCAGTTAATCTAACTAGCAAACTAGCTAGGCTTGGATCGAAGACGTTTCATATCGTGCCTAGCCTGTTGACCAATTATTTAAATTTAGTTCCACTTTCTGCACCTCTCAACCTCAAAACGAAACTCTTCAAACTGTCAATATGACACAAGTAATTTAATTTTTAAAGAAATATTTTTATTTTTATACGGTCACTCTATCGTTCGATTGGCCTAAGCATTAGTCAGCCAGTTTATTAAATGTTGTAACAAACGCTACGCCTTTCGAGCCACTAGTGAAACGGCGCTATCAAGTGAAATGGCTAGGCTGTTAATTGAACGGATTATTAAGCTATTTGGCTGCGACATAACCTGCGTCTAGGGTAATCTTGACGATTGAGGTGTGAATGAATTCGCTATAAGATGATTTTGACCTTGAATATTCGAATCAATACTTAACATTCCTTAACTTTATAACATTTTCTTATCGAGATTTTTTTACACCAGTTTAAAAACATTAACAAGGAATAATGTTATCAAGCTAAAATTTGAACAGTTTCATAGTACTCAAGTTTCACGATATAAAATGAGACATTCCTAATGGGATCCTTCTAAGAAAGGAGATTTGATGATTAGGAGATTAATATTAGTATCCAAGTGATTTGACTAAGCCTTTAATGATCAACCATTAGTATCCAGTACGGCTACTACGGAATTTCCCTGGATTTTTAATTTAAAAGGAATTAGAGTATTCATATATTTTACACCACATAATTTCAACGGTTATTGAGAGAAACATTTTAAAATTTGGTTGCGTCCTTAAATCGTAATATGGGTATTTACTGAATAATTATCGTAATCGTTTATACAGAGTTCGTTTTACTCGTTTTACAGAGATTGGCATTTTATTCATATTAATAGTTTATCTATCTTTTTTTTTTGATTTAATGACCTGGTAACCTAGACCTATAAATCTTTCATTTTTTGAACACACCCACAGATCATCACAAGGTTCCATCAACAGAGCTTACCAACTTCAGGCCGACAACGAAAGTTACTTTTGTCAGTGAGAATATCTGTGGAAAAAAATATAAAAGGTATTTAGGAACAATTTATCATTCTTATCTTTAAAGCCGGCAACCTACTAACATGGGCTGGTATTTTATGGCTAACTAGGCTGGATTGCCTAAATAAATCGCGACATGTTTCTTTGTTCGTATACATGAAAAAACATTTAACAAATTCAGCCTTCCAGAAATAAAATCCCTAATCATATAATGTACAGTAAATTGAAGAAAGATTAATTCTCGCATAAGGAATAAGTATCGCAATACAGCGAGGAAGTGCTGCCAGTGTTAAAGGTAACCGTTTACATTTGTTTTAATTTGCTTTTTATTAAGTTTTAATAATTTTTTCTTATTATTATACATATATGTTATTAAACTAACCTGGTTAAGAAAATTGTAAATTAGTGTATTTGATTGTTATGTTGAGGTTTTATTAAATAATAAATAATGTTTTCTTTTTAAGTAAATAATATTTTTTGTTCCACATTTTAATAACTTTAATAGAATATACATTGTGGTAACTCCTAATAATATCACTTAACAATTGACATTAACAATTTAGATATGTCATTTGGCATTTTAAAACAGCACTGCGCATATCTTAAACGGACAAAATATACAATGCAACGGTCAATCAGTATTCAATATGATAATGCCGTTGAAACGCGTCCGAACGATACCTTATAACTAACGGGCCCGAAAAACGATGTCCTGTCTTAATCTAAACCATTCCCAAATTCACTTGAAAACACACGAAAAAATATTCAGTTTAGAAGTTTGTAGTCGGTGCGTGTGTTACAAATAGACGATTTATATATATAAAGATTGATGCTAATATATACGCTAGGCATATATATATATATGTGTATATACAAAAAAGTGCCTTGACCTTTGAAATACGTTTCTTACAGCTTTTGCTCCCTACAATTGCTGGCTATCAGTCGCAGCAGGTCCTCCTCCACTCTTCCCAGCAGTACTTCTCCCTAGCCCAATTGCTAACCTAAAGTAGGTACTAAGTATCTATCTCTGTCCAATCCAGCGAAAACACAATGTGAGGCAAAGAGACGAAAGAATTAAAAATTAAAATAACACAACGTGGATACTTATGTCCACGCCTGGAGTTATCAGTGGATGATTTGACAAAATTTCTTCGATCACCTCCAGACTTCCGATTTAGAAACAAACAACAAAATCCAACAAGAATAATAATTTTACTTGGTGCTTCAAAGAAAATCTCTCTTTGAAAAAGGTTGAAAAATATTGTAGAATATTTAAAGTAATCTTAAATAACATTTCATAATTAAGGTCGACGAATACAGAAACTATATTAATTGAAACTTGTAACTTATTTTTTTGTATATTCAAATAATGTATCTGTGGTGTCATTATACTAGTTACGACCTCAGGTATGAGAGTCGCACGCTGAAGCCACTAGGCCAACACAGTCAACAGTTGTTCAAGTTAAAAAAAAAATCTAAATTTGCAAACCTTCTAAAACAGTAATATAAGTTTATTTAGTTACTAATTCGTTATGGATGATTTATAGATTAGGATTACTTACCTACACTCAATAATTATTTATTTATTTTTATTTCTGTAAGACAAAAGAAATGGGTCAAAATTTCCGCCCGCTCAAATCCGCCGCCCTAGACTCAAGACTACTCAGCCTGCTGGTAAATCCGTCACTGGGCTTAAGTTGTAATGCTTAGGTTGTAAATGTAAATTTACAATTAATTTAATTTGTTTTTTTTTGACGTTCATAAGTGTACATGTTTACCTACATGAATTAAGATATTTTTGAGTTTGAGTTTGATTAAGAGTTGAAAAACATATCTTTAAATCAATAACATACACTTACATCATTATATTATATAGCCTATATCCGTAGGAGTAATGGTGAAAGAATCTTTCAAATCGTTTTTACACCCTATTCAATACAAACAATTAAATCTTTACAATTAAATAATTATTTCTTATAATTTAATGGCCTAATAATTACTGTTAATAATTTTACTTAGTGCTTACGTATCGAATAGATCTTATAGTCTTAATTACTTTTATCATATATTACAGATGGCGGCTGCAGCTGTGTAAACATTTAATAATCAGTAATACAAATGAAAATTGTGATTTTAATTTTCATTATTACTTTAACAGACAATTACAATACCATTGTGTTAGTAATAATGTTAATTCAATTTTTTTGGTGTAACATTTGCCAATTAAAATTCGAGTATTCTTTAAACTAACTTCATGAAATTGAAGTCACTTTAAATATATTTAGAAATTCAGTATTTATTAGATCTTATTTAGGTTTTGAAGCGTTTATTTATTTGCTAAGTGTCAGAACGAAGTGAGGAAATTTTTTTATTTTTTTGCGAAATTTCTCGATAATCTCAACTGCGGCGAAGCTAAAAATAGTAAATAATAATAATAATAAAAGCCCCGTATTCGCTGACCCTTTTATCTTACATGCTATTCTTATCAAACAGTAATATTCTTAAATTATATAGCGAAAATTTATTCTCAACCGCTTTGCTCAGGTTGTCTGTCGACATAGGCCTCCCCCAATCTTGTCCATATCTCTCTATCCTTGGTAGACAAAAATAGTAAATACTCATTGTTGAACGGCATTCAGGTCCTATTTTCACTTTTAACACTACTAATACTCAATCATAAATGATACTATTTTCGTCAATGGTGCGTATTTATTGAGTTTTATGAGCTGTATGTTACTACTACAATTTGGAGACGACGAAACATTTCGGCCATACAATACGTAGAGGCCAAGAGAACTTCGAAAAACTAACCGTGGTTGGGGAATACAGATGGCAAAAAGATCACGTGACCGTACAGCAACCAGATGACCGATCATGTGAAAGATCATGCTCAAAACTGTAGTAAAAGCAGCGCTACACAGAAACCGGTGATAAGATAGGAATGATCGTCCTGCTTTGAATAGCTTTGAGTGAAATATAACGGACCATGAAGACTGTCAATGCCAACGGGCTCGCAAGTGCGTTGGCAACGCAAAAAAGGAAACGCCTTTCAAAAATTGTTTCCCTTTTTTTTTAAGGATCCTTAGTGGAACTGGTCGGAATTGCTTTAGTGGGTTGGTTTATAGTGGCACGTATACGCAATGTTATGCCTTAGTTTTCATGTGTCCCTTGAAGCTATTCTCAGAAATCGAACCCTGAGGCTATATTTCCAATGATTAGCTAACTAAATGCACGAAATAACAACGATGTTAAAAATACATATGTACCATAATAATAATAAATTAATATTGCTTAAAGTTAAATACACTTAACAATTAAAACACTGAAGTGTTTTACACTTAAGAGGTCAAAACGCAGAACTAACTCGTATTACATTACTTACTTCTTATTTAAAAATAATAAGTAATACGTGGTAATTTCTAATATTTTTTTCATCATAAGAAAGTTATCGTATGACAACCAACATAATGCAACCTATATTTGGATTAATAGATATATAAGTGGGTGATGAGATACGACGACGTCAATATCGTTCGTTCGTCTATCTTACTTGGACAAAAGGATCGTCTGATTCATAAAATGCTGAAGTGGTTGGAATCGTGCACCGAATGGTGGACATCACAATCTGATGGCAAGGGAAAATCCGTTAGATCAAGACTGCGTTGGTGGAATAGAGTTGTTCAGGACAGCAAAATAATAGGTGTTCCAACGGATTAAGAAGCACGAGTTAGATTGTGATACTTTTCGAAGACCATTGCAATTAATACTATCACCAGGGCGGATAAAATGGTTAATCGTGAGTTCGTGATTCTGGATCCAAGAGATAATAAAGCCTCATTATATTCCTTGAAACATTTATCCAAATATGGATGACAGTTTAAATATCACATTTATAATTTTACAAAAAATAATTTTAATTTCTTCATGGACCCCTATTGATTTCTGATTTTCTCTTCTCTCCTCTTCCCCACAAAATTCCTTAAGGTAGCCAGTCAATCGAGCTAGAAGACGACCGAAAGACAGAATACTTTTCTCTGGTGCCCCTTTCGATTGTACATCTCGTATGTACCATTTCCTAAGTTTTTTGCAATGGGATAATGCATCAATAACTGTTATTTTCTTTCTTATTCTGTACTCCTTACGTTGTCCTTTAGTTTGAGATTTACGAGTAGTACATGATATTTCCCGCTGACAAGTTGATATTTTTTTGTTTGTGCTCGAGTCATATATCCGTGATTGTCTACCATAAGCAAGTGTACCGGGCTCTACAATCTACACGCAGAGATATGAGGATAAATTCCAACGACCGGCTTCACGCGCCAATTAATATCGTATCCTGTAATTGTCACAGGTTGATATGATCCTCTAGACCTAGACCTGTAAACGAAAAAGACCGCACCTATTGAAGCGATGCAATATAGAAATGGAAGTCTTAAGTTATAAAGTAAAAAAAATAAGCAAGCCCGACAAGGCTTCTAATTTTTATAACCTCATTATGTTACTAGTTAAAAGCCTAACACACATATTCGTTTTATGGTTTTAAAATATGAGAATTTCCATGGGACTAAGTCTAATTGATAATAATATTTTAATGTAATAAGATTATTTTGGTAAATTTGGGAATTTGAAAGAAGAACTGTTTCTGTTTCAATAAATATTATTAAATTTTCTTCTGTTTATCCTTGAGGGCGCGAAATTTCCTTGATAGAATAAAATAAGTTAAATTGTTTTCCGTATTATAAACACGACCTTGTAAAAAACTTTTATTATACGCATGACAGTTTTAGAAATACGATATTACGTAAATATAAAGTCATCTTAAAGACCACTCATTGCGGCTTATACGTGCCATTCTTGACTCTGTGGTTGTGCGTTCAAATGCATTTCTTACGCAGTTAACACTTACTTACGCGCGGAAACTGTCATCTGTCAAAAGTCGACGATATGTGTCTGGAACAGAAAGTTGATCACCTACTTGTCTATAAAACAAGCAACGGAAGAAATCTGTCGCCAAGACCAAGGAATGTGGCGCCACTAGATAATTATTTCAAACCAAATTATGTTAATTAATATTTACTTCACTTGATAAAATTTCACAATAAGTTCTGTGTTTATTTAAGTGAAAAATTTTCAGTTGTCATAGCAACCTACGCACACCAAGGTCAGCTGAAACACGTTTATATTACCATGAAAACTCACTAAAAGGAGAGTAATTACATTCTTCGTATATATGATTGACGAAGATTATCAAAGAAACAGTTTAAATTCGTTACACCATTAATATTTTTCAAATTATAGACAAGCATTTCTATATGACAGTTGATCTTAAGGTTTGGCGAAAATTATTCATTATTTTAATATAGACTTTTTATTTATCTTTTCCAATGCCGACTAACATATGTTATATATTGATTTCTTATTTTGTATATTTTCAGTAACTTCAAGTAGGTTTTTTTAAAATTAAATATACTCAGTAGCACAAAACTGACAAATTTTATACGTTACCTTGTAATATCTATTCTAAAACTTTTCACTAAAGCAACGTTTCTACCACTAATTACTATTTAAAATAAAATTAAGATACGCTACTCTAATGGTGAAATTCAGAGCCGGTGCTTAGCAGCTTATTGCAATTGATAAAAGGTGGTCGAGTCGAACTTATCTAAGTTTATCTCTCTTGCTATACGTTTACAAAATATTCCGCTTTTATTTTAACTCCAATTAAAATAATAATATTATTAAAAGAACGAAGGGATGTTCAAGGTCTTAATCGTTAAAATAAGAAGGATAAGTAGTAGTGGATGGAGCGGGATGCCTCGCCCAGGTTGCTTAGCAACCGACAGTCGGATCATACAGCCTCCCGGAGGGTGGATTGACTCCCGTTGCACTGGTTTCACAAAGGGGGTACCTACCTTGCTATCTACTTTATTATAATTTATAAGCGAGCAATAAATGTTTTTCATATGAAAATGCCCTCTTTTCCTATATAGAAAAATACCCAGACAACACCTACACGATTGAAAATCAGTATAAAAACATTTATATTTGTGTGTTAATAGGAAGACGAGATAAATGTGACAAGAAAAGAAGCAATGAACATTTGCGCGTTCTAAAAATAATCTGTAGCGAACGTCTGGGTTAAATCAAATTATGTTGTCTATGGATTGCTGTTAAACTAATATAATGTTTATTAAGTTAAATCAATAATAAAGCTTGTTTATGCCAGCATTCCCACTGTTTTACACAAATATTGGTTACTTTCAAAGCTTTATCTAAATAATGAAGCGCATTAAACTCAAAGACGGACAAATTCCAGATTTTGAAGTGAAAATTTCTTTAGCAGTGCTGTAACCTTTTTGGAATTAGTAAAAATGTTAGACTCGACCAGGACACGTGACCTGATCGAAAATTCGTGTGAATAAATTGCATTGATAATTTTTTTGTTACCTCGCTGCCTGTCGAATCACAAAATAAATAATATTTTCTCATACATTTATAAGAATGATAAATCCATTATCAAGCTATAATCACTAATAACCTAATTTCACGTTAGGATAATTGAAAATCAGGTAATGTGGTAAAGCAGACAGATTTGTTAATACAGACGAGACAGCCCTTTTTAACTATCACGTGACAAAATCGATTTTCCGTTACGCCTCTCTACCTATATTTAGTGCATATAAAAGTGCATTCAATGGGGTAGGGGGAAAGGAATGGGGTAAAGGGATAATGGAAAGGGTTGGAAGGGCGAACCACCTGCCTCACCCTTAGGACTTGAGCCTCGGGGCAGTAATTCTAGAATATGCAAATTTTCCTACAACATTGTTGGTGTTACACGTTTTTGCAAGTTCTAGAAAACATCTGTTATTACTTTTATTAAATTCACTGTAATGAGATATAAAAACATATATCCACTTTAGACTATATCAATTGTAAAATCGCGAGAAATTTATTACAGATAACACTTTTTATAAAAATTTTGTTTTTTTTAAAGAATTTTTTGTCTGAAAATTTTCGATTGTAAAAGTTACCCGACGACTTGGAGATACTGGACTTAAAACGGAGACAAATGTACATATATTATCTGTAGAAGCAACGATTTTAAACAGTAGCCACTTTTGATACAATCGGAAATTAAGTCAAATATATTTCCCGGTATATTTACCAACTTCCTTCGGCCATTTTGTGTAACTTCGCTAGACATTTGACCGGCACGTGATTATCCGGAACCAATCAATTATGATTTTTTATTTAGAAATAATACGATATCCTATTGCCACTTACTATTAAGCTATTGTGTAGTTTAAGTAGGTAGTATATGAGGGGAGAAGAAAATTAAAAAGGAGTTATAAATACTATATAACATGAGCATATGTTTCAATGTCGGACCATATTGTGACTAAGAAGCGTCGAGAGACAAAAAATCTTGAAACTAGATTTGAGATGATCCAAATACCATAAAACTTAGATGGCTCAAAACTAACGTTATTGCTTAAATGATAAAGTCTAAAATCATATAATTTAGTAGATTCTAGCTTGAATCACGTTTTTGCTAGGTCTATATTTTTTGTGTAACCTTTTGTTCCCGCTAGTAAATTATGTTTAGTAATAATTCCATTGTTACTAAACATAATTTACTAGCTACTATGTATAACATAAATAACCTTGACGTAAACTAAAAATTAATTTTATTTATTTAATTATATTATCACACCTTGTAGGCAGAGTGTTGTTGAGTGTTAGTAGGCAGAGTCTACAGGTATCCACTTGTCCTGACAGACATCTTTTAACTTAATATATAGTTTAACTATTTAAAACAATTTAAATATTTTATAAGTAACTGACGCTCATTGGTAAAGTTTAATATGCTATGTATACGTTTTTAAGCGATCATAAAACACACTTATTCAAGGTCCTGGCTGCGATGTGGTCAAGCCGTGAAAAGCCTGGTGTGAAAAAATGTGGCCTATTTTATCTGTGCCCGGATGTAATAACCGGATGTGCATCAATTCATTTGACTAAATATAATTTAAGCACGTTACTCTGGAAAAATCAAACTCAAATCTAGTTTTAGCATCCAACCATTTTTTTTCTATTAAAATATAGAATATAGTTTAACATTTGTATTAAATAAATCAATAAAATTATTATCTATAATTTGTATAGTCTGCTGAATTACATTTTTTAAATGCGCGGAAAACAATTAAAATTGTATAATTATTTAGGTACACAACGTAAGTATTGTTATTGTTGTTAGAAATACCATTCCTTGAATGACTAACAAATTTTCTATTTGACTATTAACAGCGCTTAAAACTAACTATTTATGAGTTTACGTACCAAATTTAAATTCATGATTGAGACTTGCTTTTCACAAGAAATAACGCAAATATCACTAAAAGCCGATTATTCGACCAATATTACCATTATTGAAACGGTTCATAATATTCCAGATTTAGCAATGGATTCCCACACGTCAAAAACGTATATATTGGATTTTGACATACGGTAGTCAAAAAAAATATCTATGTCATTGTGCTTAAAATAATTAACATAATTAATTAGGTCACAATTATTAGGCATGTTCTAGCCACTAAGGTAGATACTTCCTTTGTTTTTCCTCAACAATAATACCTAATTAATAACTGCGCACTTTCTTTACTAGTTTTATATAAAAAAACCAGTGGTGTTACATTTTTCAGGTTTGGGCCATTTTTCAATCAAATAGGCAAGTCGGCGTCAACTTTTTGGGTCTAAGGTAAGCCTCACTGTTTGAGAAAAGGGTTAATGCGCACATAGACAATCCATTAGTGTACAGCCGGGGACCGAACCTACGATCTCCAGGATGAGAGCTGTTGCTAAAACCACTAGGCCAACATTATTCTTTCCTGGTTTTAAAAACCTTTTAAAAATTTATTAAATTTCCTACAATGACAAAATTATAGAGAAAAAATATTTCAAATACCATGAATAATACAATTATCAAAGCAATTACTTGTCAAGAATTATATATTATCATCGCAACTCGCCAAACGTGTTGCATTCTAGATAATCAAGTTGCAGCCTATAGGTATATTATGCTTCACTAGTATATAGAACAAAGCGATAAGAAGCCTGTAGAGAGGGGAGGTAAGGTTAGGGGGAGGGGCGGAATAGTCGTCGATGCAATGTAGAGGTGACATTGCGCGGTCACCGACCTCTAACCACGGCCTTGGTGTCAGTTAATGAGCCGACTGGGCGCCCCTCAAACTCATGGTTACCAGAAAAGTGATCTTTCCTTGAGCATAGGTACATTAAGAAGTTTCAGATAGACGGAAAACTGTAGCCAATTTTGAAGAATTACACAGAATTATTTGTATATTTTAAGTATCCTATTGTTATTTGTTTAAATAATATACTTTGATATGTCAGTAACGTATTTTTGTAGATATCAGGTTACTATGAACAATTTATAATTAATGCTATTTTAAGAATAAAGATCTGGCAACCCTAATGCATCTATCGCATTGAGTGCGACGAGCGGCAATCGTCGGCCATCTTGGCCCGCCATGCTGCATGTGCGTTAGTTAGATACAAAATAGAGTACGTGTTTGTATGGAATATTACCTCGAATCTCGATCAATAAACATGCCACTTCCTTCTAACCTTTAAGGTACTTAGTACATACTTACATACTTTGTTGTTGTAAGCTATGGAATAATACAATATGCTTGTCTCTAATGTTTTGCTTTACTTTGTCATAAATCTCATAGTTATGAATTTAATGTTGGTGAAGTTCTGACGTAGAATGTATAAAATAAATATGTACTGTTATAGAAATCTTAAAGGCAAAGAAATCTGATAGTAATTTCTTAGTTAATTAAATAGCTTATATTTTTAGGTTTCGTTATTGAGAGGAAATCCTTGTTAAGATCACGGCTTAATCCTGCTTAAACCAATGTGAAGCCATTGTCTGTGGTAAATAAAACCTATATTTTAAATCTTATTACATATTAGATTAAACGCAAACAAATATTGCTGCACTTGGACCAATTTGTTTTACTAATAAAAGTACTTAATAAACACAAGGAAGAAACTCTAGCCAAACAATGTTTAATATGCTAATAAATCAAGGGTATATATTTAATATAATTGTATAAATTATTTGAATTATATGAAGATTAATAATAACCAAATTATACAAAGTAATTCTTGCGTGAGAACTTATATTGGCTTAAGGCCAAAACAAACAGTGGGCCAAATATACGTTTAACAAAAAGCAAAACAATGAGTATTACCCGACGATTTTAAATAAATAATTAAATTTATTACGTCTTTATTTTAACTTAACAAAAACGTAAATAATACACAAACAATAGGTAATCATTAATACTAACCCATATAATACACGTTGGCGGATGAGAGATATTATGTTACATTGTAACAAATAAATGCGGATTAGAAATCAACTTGCATACTTACGCCATGCCTACTTCATCTAAAGATGTAGCGCAAAAGACATACCGGTGAAAGAAACTATAACGCATCAGGAAGATTTCAGACTGACGTCGTGTCATAAGTGGCATCAGATGGTAGTATTTTTATGGTCAATCAATATAAACGTCAATGTTGCTGGCAACTTTTCAAATCACGGAAGCTGCGTACTGCATCTGAAGTGTAAGTATAATAATATGACGATGTCAATATGCGAGTTTCTTTTTCAGTATACGATTTAAAGTAAATATTTTGAACTCCGTGGCTTAGATATTATTTTGTATTTGTTAGATGTTAGTGTATATCCGGAGATCTACATCGGAGTTCCGGCAAAAATATCTCCTCGGTGAAAGATAAAGATTGCTGAAGATCAACTATTTAGAAAGAAATTATATAGGCTTCACTTGTCTTTCGAGTTACCCACGAGGATACTAGCACATCTAAACTCTGTGGCGCAAATGATGCAGAGCATACGTTGGAGAATTGTCCAGAGTGGTCTCAGTTACGTCATAATCTTTGTTCTTTGCTTTGCCTTGTGTTGTACATGACATGCTCGGCAGTGAGGTATGGTATCCTTCTGTGAGCATGTAATGCTACAGACGGAGTCAGCAGAACGAGAGAGGGAGCGCTTTAGGACGAACGGTAGAATGCGATAGCGACCCCGGAGCCTCTGTAACACGGCTTTGTAGGAATTTGTCGAGGTGTTTTTAGTGGGTATTGTTCACCCAGTCTCTGAATAGCAGAGATTTTGGTGTGGATCGAGTCCCACATACCCCTGTAACTTTTTAGGGCATGGGATACGCAAATTCATTTCCTCCTCGAATATAAAAAAAGGACATCTAACCTATAAACATATCGAAAAATATAACACAATTAGAAGCCTAGCCTTGAATCCGCTAGTAGAACTAGTATTTAGCTTAAACATAAAGCTTTAATTTTTTAGGAGTACCAAAACGTAATATTGAATTTTTTTATAACGGAGCAATCGGACATGATGCTTATCTGATGTTAAGTGATATCGCCGTGCATGGACACTCACATTGCCAGTAGGATAGCAAGTGCGTTGTCGGCCTTTTAAGAATTGGTCCTCTTCTTGAGTATTATCATACAAATTTTTTTTGTCTATAATCTGTTACTAATAACCTATATATATTTTTTATCTTCATCGTTACTCGTAAGTGTCTGGCACATGAGACATAGTATTTTAAATTTTTGTATATATCAGCGTTGCAAATTATATATATTTCGCATTCATACTTTTGCCACGGATAAGAAGTAAAATTATCTTTAGTAAGAGGTGACTGAACTGTTTTTTCTAATTTTGAAATCATATATGCAACGCCATTTTTTTTTAATTTATGGTAATGTAACAAATACTATAGTCAAAAGCATTTTAAGTACCTACCTACATGATGTTTATATATTCTGCATCGTTTTTTTTTTGATGAAGAGATCACTCGACAGCGATAAGGCCGACAGTTACCCTCCATTTTATTTATTTAATTTTTTTTATTATTATAATTTGGAATGTGAGACATCCCATAAGTCCACTAAACATAACAATGACATTATTATAATAATTATTGTTAAATTCAAATAAACAATTAGAAAATAATTACTGGCTACGATACTGTTCTTAGGTGGTCCATTTCATCAGATGACCTTCTAAGTAAAGAGTTCAAAAGGTGACCTATACTGTTACCTGGTATTGTTAAATCAAGAACAATCTCTGAGAACTGGTTTAGCTAATTGAGCAAGCGGCGCCGCATTTTTACCTTTTTTTTAAATCCTTGTACTTTGGTTGATAAACCAAAAAAGATCCGATTACCAATGTATAAATATGATTTTTGAATAAACGAATCAGCTTCCAAATTTTAAGTAATGCTTTGTACCCGTCATTTGTTTTTTTTTTGTAATACAAGGACAAACATTACATGTCTATTTGCGGCTTAATACTAATATTATCAAGAGAAGCTTTTCGTTTTGTATGTCGCTAAAAGAAATACAATATGTACTATAAGAAAGATGTTTTTTCTAATAATTATATTTAAATGCTCAGTCATTTAAAGCGGGGACGGAGCGCATGAACAGTTAAAACTGCTTTTTTGTATTAATGTACTTCTTATTTATAAGGCAAATGCAGTGACTTTTGTTCAATCAAAATATTATATATCTTTACAATAAAATATTTGAAGCCGAATAGACATCTGTTACTCATTATAAAGTGAAATCGAAAATATGTGACCGATTTTCGTGAAGAATATGTATTTTAAAACCTCGTTTCTTAAATATAAAGTAACCCTTAATGTATTTTAAATTAATTTATCTAAAAAATATTTTCTATTCCGTTGATAATATTCGTTAATATTGGGAACAAAAAATAATAATCGCTGACGTTATGTGATAAAATTAAGATGTGTAAGAATTTAAATAATACTAACCATTCAAAGATAACTCTCAACTACTTCCTTGTATGTCTATTATTACTTTACGCCGTATGGCCGTGACAGCACAATATATATTTTTTACTGTGCCCCTGATAACTAACTATTTCAGTCAAAAGAGTTCAACGACTTTTCAATTTATTACTCGTAACTGAACAAATCTGTAAGCGTCGATAAAACAAACCTGCATACGAAAATTGATAGTATTATTCTAAATCATAATTTAAAAAACCAATTTGTCTATGGATACAAGTTTGTTCTTAGTTGGCAACAACCTTTAAAATGTTTGTCTAACGCCCGAACCCAATAATCAATCCACTCTTCTAAACTCAGATTGAAAACAATCTGAAATTGTGGATTAATAAAGATCGTGACAGTCGATTGATCTCCTATCTGCATCCCAATAACCACACCCTACGAGACAATCCATTTTATCGCGACGGATAGAAGCAATCTCTTCGCTCTTTACACTCATATTTGATAATGAATATAAAGTACATAAAACCGTACAAATAATATTAAAATAAACATATCACATAGCTTTTTAATTATTTTGAAAACTCTTGATCTAAATAAATCTTAAGATAGGATATTGGCTCAGTTGAACCGTCATTTTTAAACAAAGGTCTATCCACATACACAGATCCGTACTATCATGGATAGCTTGTACCGACAGATGGCATTTTCAATCCGTCGATTAGTTATTGGCACACTTTTATTAATATTTGCATTAAGATATCTATCTCAGATGGTCAAAAATGCATTGAGACAGGGTTTGGGTGTAAGTGTATGCCTAAACCACCAGTAGCAAACCAAATCCAAGAAAATAATAAGACATTGACGCAAAATTCACTTCAGAGCGTTTATTTTTCTTAAATGAAGACGGGACTTCCATATGAAAACGACGCATAAATTAGATTTAGCTATATCACTATTACACAACATTAGGGTGCTTATCAATATGTAATAGAAAAACAGGAAAATAAACTTATTTATTACCTTAGTAATTAAATACCAACGCATTAGTAATTATATAAGTCCTTGACAGACTATAATCGCTATTGTTATTTATTTCAAAGGATTAATTTAATACCTACTGTCTGACCACTCTCCGTTTTGTAAGCCAATTATTGTAGTACAGTACATTCTAAGTGAGTTTTTACATAAAGACCGAAGAATTTTAATAAAATCTGATTTTGGACAAGATTGTTGATTTTATTATCGACTACATAGTTTCACAGCAAATATATTATAAATTTTTCCCGGGAATAGTAAGACACGGCATCCTGTGCTGTATTTAATAAAAATCTAATATTGACATTTTTTTTTAATAAATATAAAAATACTTTTATGAAATCCTATGTCTGAGCGTTGTTGTAAAACGCTTCATATTTAAAGTTATTTAAGTATTGGTTAAGTTTATTTCACAAAGAAGCTGACAAAACGAAGCTGACGAACGACGGTTTTGGCGCGCTGTAGAGGGCACCTTCAATCGTAACCATTGACCGAGGTCAGGGACACTCCGGCCCTGACACAACGCAACGCTCACTCAGTTTCATTGTCATGAATCGTGATGTAATGCTACGATTCTCTTCTCCTATACGCCGGCAGTTCGACTTCCTATTGAGGTAGGCAATGGAGAAGGCCTGTTTAGTCAAATAAAACGTTGTTGTGCTTGTAGTTTATAAAGGTAAAATTATAAGTAATTGATTTAGAAGTGAAGTACGGAAGAAAATTACTTTTGTTTACACAAGGCAATGCGCTGCGGGATATCTGCATATAGAATAAAAATAAAGTGGCTTATGTTATTTTCGATTCGTTATGTTATTTTCGTTCTATTTAGTCTTACAAATCAAAGACGTAAATTTATAAGGACAGATTTTGATACGCTTAGACTTATTTTAATAAGGTTTTGTTAGATTTAAAAACCGCATAGAACCTATTATATCCTATATTCGAATTATATTAAAAAAAAGCCTAGAAACAACAAATAACAATTTGTCTAGAGGCCATAACGATTACCTGATAATAATGTTGCCACATTTATCAATTAAATTTTTTCTCTATTATCTTTGTTTTTTTAATAATAGTCAACAGCCATGACTCAAAATTAGCATCAATAGGTAGATATTATTATAAAAGGTTATTTAAAAAATACGACTAAATTATAGGCTGTTAACTTGTAAAGCATTCGTATCGCTAAGACATTTATTATGTGAAGAAAAAGGACAAACTGATTTGTTATAACCGCCAGAATTCAATGTCGAATATAAAACTGGTTACGGCCGTCATTCGACTTTGATTTATAAAAACCTATTTCCTACATCTGATATTATGTTTCTATCTCTTATCCAAATACAATACGTTTCTTTCAATATACTGATCATTTCATAATATTCAGCTATGGGATTTCATGATAAAAATTCGGGCATATTTTTAAACTTTTATTACATCCAGTACAATAATAGTACATCGAATAATATCCATGTAAAATATAATAATTTTGGTCGCAAATTATTGACTAAGTCCTTATGTCTAACATTCTTAATATCTCGTGGGGTGTAGGCATTGACATTTACATACATTAAGAGAATAGTTAAAGTTATACAAAAATATAATGAAAAAAGGAAATGGTTAACCCTTGCATTGAACTGAATATTTATGAATATGTATTAGCGGATTTCATTGTTGTTTAGTCTTATATGTTTAAAAATTGAATTTTTATACAGTATTTGTTAATCTTAAAAACTGGATTTATAAAAAGTTTGTTCAACTGAAAGGCTTTAATGTCGATGAATATGAAATGGTAACTCTTAGTAAATATAAGCTACGATTATGTAAAACATAGTACAAATAGGCCGAAATATCATGGGACAAACCATCACAACCCTAAGCTAATTGCTAAGTTGCTAACACAATGTAACAAGGTTGCCACATCAAAATGAAACTAATGAATTCAATATAACACAGTATAGCAACATAAAGCGTTAATTTGAGCAAACCAATCATTCTAATTATATTATATACCTGGATATATAATAAATATTTAGAATAAGTACCTACTTATTTATATTTCATACATAGATATTTTTAATCTTGTTTTTGTTTACAAATAAGCGTTAAATTCCATCATTGTATGTAAAAGAACAATAAAAATAGTAACCTACCATATGTGACAACCCTCTAAATATAAAAAAAATATATCTTAAAATTTATAATGGCAAAAAAATTTAGTACAAACATTGAACCATGTTAGTTTTGAAAGATTTTTATTCATCATGGCACATAAAATAACTAAAAAAGAACCATAATGGTTTTTAAGCTTTTCTCAAGCTTTTTTTATAGTGCCAAACCCATAAACAATTAAAATACTAAACAATTGAATATTATAATACAAATATATTATAATTCAATTAAATTATACCTACTTACATGTTGTTACAAAGTTGTAACTTTGAACTTTTAGTTTGCCCAATTATAGAGGCACACAGCTGCTTGATATGAAAAATCATATTAAAAATTTTCAAATATTTTCATCTAATGGTTCGATACCATTTTAAAAGTGCTTGCATAAAAATAGGTTTTTTTAAGCCATTGAATTCTTTTATGATGATGAAAACTGTATTTTTACTGTATATTTACATTTATTGCACATCAAATTTAACAAAATAATATAATAATATCCGAAATGTAACAAACCAAACAAAATGCACAGTTAACAGTCACTCCTTTAGGATACAAAGCTAAAAACACTCAAATACATAAAATACCTATTGAGCTAGGTAAAATGTAATAAAAACAATGTAATCCTAATTAAGCAAAACACCAAAATTTTTATATTTTAAAAAACATTCATAATAGTATAATAATTGAATAAACATTCAGTCAAGGTATTCTTATACTTAAATAATTGTATATATTCTAAATTATATTTACAGTACTAAATATCAATAGATAATTGGACACATTCCGATAACAATATTAGTTTACACCTAAACATAATCATAGTCATTAAATAAAATTGCTTCAAAAATTCTGTTAATTATGCATGGGAGTCTATTTTATTTCATTGACAAAATAAGAATGTAATATTGAGCACCTTAACAAGATGAAATTATTTACACATTATCAATATACCACTCAGATCTTTTAAACACATTAAAATAACTACTTATTATAGAACTTAGCTGTCCAATTATGATGCCTGATGGTATGGATATGTATCAGCAAAACACTGGAACTAATAACGTAACAGTTTGGTACTGATTTTTTGTAATTATATTTTTTCAATAAATCTGTAAGATATTTAATATTATTGACTAAGATTTAATATATTAGTTAATTTTCTTTGTGCATCTATCAGCCCACAATCTGGATTATATGCTCATTATAACAATACACAATCAAAAGCCTCTAGTAATAGCAATGCTGTATATTGCTACCAATTAAAAATGCACACTATAAATTAAATTAAAAGGCTTAGAAAAAAGAAAAGTCTAAACATGTTCCATGGCACTTACTTGATATATTTTTTATCATTTCACTTACCTTTACCATTATTTTTTACCCTGATTTTTTCACACAACTTGTTTTGGCAAAAACAAGTATTGTCACTTGTTAACAGGCTTTCCTTAGATAACCCTGCCATTTTAAATTCGCCACTGTTTCTCTTATTTACCAATTAAAAAATGCTTCTTTAAAACCACTACAAAGTGATATCAATAAAAAAAAACAAATCTATTTAAAAAACGGCAAGGTATAGTTCATATAGCCCAATACATTATTTCATTACATAAGTTTTTTATAATATAGATCTAAATATAATATTATATTTGGCACAAAGATAATTCTTTAGTAAAAAAAAGTAATTTATCAGTGCACCTCTTAAATATACTGCGCAGGGAGAAAAAATATTTACTTTTGCATACATACATTTTTGTTTTGAATTATTTCTGAAAATAGTTTACAGGCATACCTTTTTTGGATGGACACAATTGGTAGAATTTCTTATATATAAATACATACTTACATGTATCACATTTATAACAAATATTTAACCTGACTTTAATATCTATGGTCAAAGGAACACAAATTAAATAACATTTTTTTGTTCAATTAGCAAATTTGCCTTTTTAAGTTTTCTATGCTATCTTCACAATCAGAATTTTTTCTTTTCCTTGTATCAAACCTAACACCAGTTTCATGAACAACCCTTTCACTATTTTTAATGGCAGAAATAATATTCTCTTTAGAAGGTGCTACCAATTTTAACTCATCAAAATTATCACTAGCAGCTGGTTCAACCAAATGCATTACAATTTGCTCTAAATGTTTAGGATCCTCTACTGGTGCTTCATCTTGTGTGATTGCCCTGTCACTTTGGTTACTATCAACATCTACCATTACTGAATATTTTCGTTTCATATCTTCCATCATCTTACGACCATATTCTTCTCCTATAACACTATTTACACATACAAAGCTTTGAACTTTTTTAGTAGCTTTGTCTATTTCAAGGAAACCTCTTGTTCGCATATAGATGAAATGACCTGACCTAGACATTAATCTATAGTAAGACTCACCAAATTCTTTGCTTTCATCATACATTTGACGTAACACACAAATAACCCAGCGGACATCTTCTTTATGCATAAATACAAAAGCAGAGGTTCCTGTAACTTCTTCTGTCATATATCCAGCTGCCAGTGAAATGCTTTGATCACATTGGACAATTCTGCCATCAACAAGGTGCCTGGTCCAGTACTCTGAATAAGCCGTTGGTGGTAAAATCTTTACCGGCAATGGATTCGTAATAGGATGAACCATACCAATAAAAACAAAATCATTGCCACTTGATGAGAATGTTCTCTGATGTCGGACTCTTTGTCTTCTTATTTTTTTTTCATCTTCAACTCCATTAGAAGTAGCTTTATCTGACTTACGTAGCATACCGTCAATACGACAGCGTTCATATTTCGGTGGATCAGCTCTTGCACCAGCACGCAGTAGTCTTACACAGAAATTATGGTGTTGCTCAAACATTTTTGAATCACAGCCCGTCTGTAATTCAGTTGGATAAATATGTTTTCGTAAAATTTCTTTATCTTCATTGTGAACATAATTGTAAATATCTTGACCGAGCAGATCAACATGACAATAACCTAATTTTTCTTGAACATTTGGCGACACGTTAAAAATGCGACCTCGACATGTCACTGCGATCATAAATCCTCCAATAATGTCAAAAAACTTCATGATTGCATTTGACCAAGTTTCTAAGTGACAACATTTTATAGTATCACCAAATACATGTTCGTTACGAAGCTTGTTAGCGGCTAATCTAAGAACACTAGTTTTGTCAACCTTTCTCTGGGAGTGCACAATATCAGAAAGAAGAGTCATCATTTGTGCAATTTCTGAATTGAATTGACTTCTACGGTGTTTTTCTGCGATAATACGACATTCTCTATCACTCGCTTTAGCCTTTGGTAAATCCGGCGAGTGTGCATCTGACGAAGAATCTCCGCAACTGGTACTAGCCATATCAAAAGTTGGGGACAAACCAAAATCTGGACTCGGCAGGCTTACTTGGGTTGGTGTAGTAGTATAGATATTTAGTCTTGTATTAGTAGCGCCTGGAGCAGCCATATCGAACAAATTTATTATCAAAACGCGGTCCTCGCTTACTTCAATTCATGCAACGAAAACGTTCCGAGGGCATCGAAATAAAAAGCACCAACACTGAACTTTGATTCTGCATTAATCAACCATGTAAAACTAGATGTTCCATTTTTTAAATATTTACATAGTTTATATTTTTTTCAAAATAATAAGGCTTATAAATTATTCCAAAATCACTTGTTTCACAATTTATTATCACTGGTCACAACAGTACTAACCGTTCGTATGATAACAACACGAGTCACGACTCACGACCAATCGAAAAACGGAAAGCTCAACATGTAACAATACACTAAGAAGCTGCTCCATTCCACTGTCTTGAATTGGCGATTGACATATGTCAGAAATGAGAAATCTTACTTTATACCGATGTCAATGTCACTATACGTTCACTGAATCTGTGGTTTATATTAATAATCTACAACTTTTCAATAATAAAATGTAGATTATATTGAAACGTACATTCATTACATACATTATTTGTCATTCATTACATTCTTACATTCAATTTAGGTGGTTACCGTTTGTGTCGTATAATAAAATAGATTCCCTAAAAATGTTTTAAAACGTGGTTTATGTTAGTTATAGAGTAAAAACTTTTTTTTTAGCTTTACGTTGAGCGTTAAGCCACAGACAAAGGTAAGGGTACAGAACAATAAAGAAAAAGAATTTTACATCGAACGAAAATTACATAGGATAAGGGATAGGATCAGCAGGTTATAAAACTATCTCTAATACAATATACTACATTATGGAAAGTAACAACTAAGAACAGTAATTAAAATATATCATAGAGAAAATTATTTGTAAACATATGTACTTATAATTTTATATTATTTATAAGAAATAAACATATCAGGGGGCTTAGTCAAGATGCCTTAACAGTAGTGTATATGTCACAGCCTACTAGCTAAATTAGCCGTTCAATTAACAGCCTAGCCTTTTAATTAGCAAAAAAGGTTAAAATAAATAATATTATTAAAAATGTATACTGAAAATATTCCGTTGACATAATCGTTGATAAGTCAAGAGAATTTAAATAATGTGGCGAGCTCATCCCGCAGGGGGCAAATAATACTGTAAAAAAAACTGGTAATGAAAAACAATATTTTATAAAAAAGATACTCAACTCATTAAAAACTTAATTTCAATTATAGGTTGGAAGTAATGTTACGAACATAGTTCCTGTTTCTCAATGAATATTACCTACCGACAGAGACGCTGAAATCGTAGAGGCTCATGAAGCTGCGTGATGTAATACCTACCTCACTCACTGCTGGAAGTAGTCCATTTAACACAGTATAACGAACATTTCCATGTGCCAATAGAGTAAGAGGTGATTTATCCGAGAAATAAGTCAATATTTATAAAAAATAGGTACTTGACACGAAACGGTCGCATATTAGTAAAAAAAATAGTCAAATCAAGTCTTCGCCAGTTTCATGTTACGATCTTCATCCTAGTTGTTCATTGGACTGTTTTTGATCAAATTAGTATGTATTTGAAATTTTAGAATTATAATTTACACGAGTTTTGGTGGGTACTTTGAATTACAAATGTATAATTAGAAAGATTAAAGCCAATACTTAAGATAATTACTAAAAACAGTTATAATGTCGCTAATAAATAATCTGAAGTAGTTTCTAAAGCCTTGTCAAACAGTCAATTTTTAAGGCGGTAAAGTAATGTAACACAACTAGCATCTCTGCCCGTAGAGTACACCATAGGGCTTAGTCAAGGTACCAGTAACAGTAGTAGATATTTAAAAAGTCGAAAATTGAATTTGTATGAGAATGAAAGATTTTGTCGATAAATTTTCATACAAATTTAGTTTTCGACTTTCTACATACATTACTGCTTAGGCATCTGACTACGCCCCCTTTAGTATATGAAAAGGCTCTTTTTGTATTTTCCGACAAGCGAAAGCAGCCGCTAAACTTAAATTACGAACTATGGTATCGTTATGTACGTAATCTTTTCAAAAATAAAATAAATCTGATGAATTTTATAGTATATAAGTTGTATTTAACGATCTTTAATAAACGCAATATGTAAGTTATTTACATATTTCAATTCCCCTAATTATCCGAATAGTTTTTTCATTAGGTGCACCGCTCGTTAATCAGAGAAGAGAGTATTTAAATATTATCATAATATGTCTACAAAACACAGAATTGGAATCCACTCTTAATTAGAAGAGGAAGACATAATAATATACTATTATCTACAGCTGAGCGCTAGCAACCGGTTTTAACTGTAATCGAAGATAGGTATTTGAATTGAGGAAAACCCGAAGTATTGTGAGTTACTAAAGTTAACAATCAAAATCAAGTTTTAGTATGCAAACCACCTCTGGCTGACGCTTAGTAAAATGATTAAAATACTAGCATTTTTCGCCGTTTTAAATGTTGCTGTATCTCGCTCTGGTAAGTTATATTTTGATTTATAAGTTATAATTTTTTAATCACATGGGAAGCAAATCTTTTGAGTTCTTTTTTAAAAGCAAGGTGGAGTGGATTAACTATAACATCATAAAAATTCACTAGCCTAACATAATTTTATAATTAAATTAATTTTAAAATCCTTGTCCTTTTTACCAAGACTTAACATTTTATTTGTAAAAAATTATAATAAATAAGTAAATATTAAGTAGTTTTTATTTGTTGGTAATAAATGCCTGTAAAATTAATGCAATACCAAAAATTTTTATACACCGTGTGTTTAGTTAAGTGTTATGTATCTTATGTGGGTCTTTACATCTGTATCCAAATAAAGAAAAATTTCAATTACAGTTGGTGATGAGTGCAAGACATCTGGCAATGATGGAACATGTGTGTTAGTCAATGATTGCCCTGTGGCCCTTAGGTCAGTCTCCTTCGATTATGTTATCACAATAAGCAAAAGAGTCCTTGTTTATATATTACACATATTTGCATAGATAACATTTGTAGTTAAGATAAATAATTCATTACAACAATTTTGTTTTTATAATAAATTGATTTTCCAAAAATCATTATGAGACCACAGTTATAACTATATATTTACATATTGGTCGTTTTCTGTTAAGTTGTCTTAAATGTGTAATAACAAAGAGATGGTGATTCTGTATGTACAGCATTCATAAAGATAATAAGCTCATTAAATTTTTAAGAAATATTGCTGTGCCAGACACCAATTTTACATATTTAGTCTTATTAGACAAACCCTAATTAAATACCTATTGGAAATTCATAATATATTTTGCCAAAGTAATTAAATGTCTATATACAAGTGTTTCCGATTAGCTTCAAAGATGAGAATATTCCATATTTTTAACATATATAATTCATTATTTATATATACACTAGAACATCGTTATGTATTTATGTACATAAATATAAATAAAGTACTAATCTTTTAAATTTTTTTAAGGGCAATAAAAGAAAATTATCGCCATCCATATAAGAGATGTGGATTTAGTGGTCTAATTGAAATTGTATGTTGTCCTAAGACAGACATGCAATACAAACCTATAAGTACCTCCACAATAAGAACAGAAGAGAAATTTGGTAATTTAGTTTCAATAATGAAAAACTGTTTTATTCATTCAGTCTTAAGCCTAATATTCTTAGTTAACTTTATAACAATTCAACTATTTATTCAATAACATTAGAGCTATAATAGAGAACACTATTCTTACCAATACTATAATTGACATAGTATAGAATTATAACATACAGTATGGGTAAAATGAGTGCCTCTTAGTTGGTATAAGTATCTGCGTCTCCCTTTTTAATCAATTCCAAAAATCCTCAAGGAACTGTACAATTTCATTATGTGCTATTTACTTTTTGTGAATATTGTTTCACTCTTAAGGATTATGTCAATCTTAGATACTTTGTTAGATGACCAATTAAAACTTCGAACATTGGATTTTGATAGCATATTATATTTCAGGTGGAAACCGAGTTGCAGATATTCGTATGTATATACTGTTTCATTATTATAACAATTAAATAGCCATTTACTGAATCGGATAAGCGATGAATAAAATCGTATTAAAAATTTACAGAATGCAAGAAAATAGTAGATTCTAGTATACCACCGCTAGGATTACACATTATCGGCGGTGAAACAGCGTCGCTCGGGGAATTTCCGCACATGGTAAATATTTTCCTTATAATTTTTGACTGAATTGTTCTAATGACAAATTCCTTAATTGACTTTCCTTAATTGACTGTGAATGCATTTCAAATTAAGCCATTTATGTGCTTCCATCAAATTAACAAAATTTTGTTGTAAGTAGCAAGTGATGTCGCGTAGTGAAGTACTATCTGGTATTGTTAAGAGCACCAAGAGTCTTAGAGGCTAATTTAGCCGTTCCACTTAAGACTGCGAAATTTAACGTCATTCCATATGCCAATAACCGAGGCTGGAGGCTTTAAAGAGAGTGTCTTGGAAGAACGGAGTAGCGACAAAGATTGTTTTGTCCAATCGCAAACGATTTTACTCTCCGATCAATAGCATGACGAATCAGATTTATTTTTATCACATGATTTAGTACGGAATGTTACAGTTCTTCTGACACTTGGAACTGTCTTTTCAGGTTGCACTCGGATACGAGCGCGGGGACGGTTACGAATTCCAATGCGGCGGTTCACTCGTTTCCGAATTTTATGTTCTTACTGCAGCGCATTGTATCGACACACTGGACCAGTAAGTATGAAAATTTTACCTAGCGCCATTGGTGTCCCGCAAGGAAGTGTGTTGGGTACAATTATTACAACGAAAGACATTAAAGAAGGAAACTCAGTGCAAAATCATGAATTATCGAGATAAGATTATTAACAAAAAGCTACAATTCAATTCATACAAAATATTATTGAAAAAGATTATGGGAATAAAGCATTTTAGCGCCTGGCTGTTAACATGAAGCAGGAATACAAACAACGTATTCAAATAAGTTATATTAAAGATTATTTAAAATCCAGTTCGCTCATCGGTTATTTGCTAAAAACAAATATTTTCTGTATGTTTAAAATAAGGATAATACATACAATCGTGGTCAACTAATTAGGGACAAATATAACACTAAACAATATTAAATATTCATACCTCTGTATTACTCATTAATATTAATACTTCTACCTATTACACTATAGTGATAATAACTATTATGAAACCTTACCAAAATACACAAAATAAACAAAAATAATACGTGACTAAACTAATAAATACTTCAATCAAATCACTTGAATCGATATTTATGGTATTTACGTCCTGGCCACCTAATTAGGGACAGTAAAATTACCGTGTTCTAAATTAAAAAAAATAAAAATAAAAAACTTTTTTTTTCTGCGTAAAATTGATTTTGGCGCCATTCTGAATCGTAACATTAGTTTCGTACGTACAATACAATAACAGTAATTTTTAAAATATGGGTCGAACCAAGAGTTGCGACGCAACAATGAGAAAAGTGATAATTAATTTTTATCAACGTGGATGGCCTTACAGGAAAATAGCTGATCATCTGAACTGTTCCAAAAATATGATATGCAATGCAGTGAGCCATTTTAAAACCCACAATACAACTGAAAGTGTTCCTAGAAAGAAGAGGCCAAAAAAAACTTCCCCAGAAGATGACCGCAGGATGGTCATTCTAGCCAAGAAAGACCCCTTTAAAGGTTCTACAGTTATTAACGCTGAAGTTTTTGGACCTGAACCGAATGTCGACGTATCAGCAAGAACCGTTAGAAGGCGTCTAGTTGAAGCAAAGCTTTTTGGACGAGTTGCACGAAAAGTTCCGTTGCTGAAGAAGGAACACAAACAAGCAAGGCTGGCGTTTGCTCGAAAGTATGGACATTGGACTCCAGCTCAGTGGAAAAATGTATTATTTTCAGATGAAACTAAGATAAATTTAATTTCATCAGATGGCCGACAATACGTGCGACGTCCTATAAAAACAGAAATGAATCCTAAATACACCAAGAAACAAGTAAAACATGGGGGCGGAAATATTCAAGTCTGGGGCTGTTTGGAGTTGACATGGAGTAGGGCCCGTAAAAAAAATTGAAGGCAAACTGGATCAGTATCAGTATAAGCAAATCTTAGAAGAAAATATGATACCATATGCTGAAGAAGTTTTACCGGTGACCTGGACGTTCCAACACGATAATGACCCAAAACATACAGCTCAATCAGTGAAATATTTCCTGGCACAACAGTCTGTGACGGTACTAGATTGGCCTGCAAACAGCCCAGATTTAAACCCAATCGAGCATTTGTGGTACGAAGTTAAAAAAAAAGTTGCGGCTCAACGTACCGGCACTCAAAATCAGCTCTACGAGAGATTTACAGAGGTGTGGAATAATATTTCAATAGAAACATGCAACAATTTAATTACGTCAATGCCTCGCCGTTGTCGAATGGTGATTACCAATAATGGCAACCATACTGGTTATTAAAACTTATGTTTTTTATTTTCTTTGTTATAAAAATTTTGTTTGCATACTTTTTGCATTATTAAAACTTAACATTTTCTCGTTATTTTTAAATTAATAGTCAAATTTCCTCCTGTCCCTAATTAGTTGGCCAGTCATTAATCAGTATGAGAAAGTAGCACTGTAGTTTAGGTAGAAAAACTTGTGGCGGCAAGTAGCTTTTCCTTTTCTTGGCCACTAAATATTTAAAATTAATATCCCTTAACTTGTTTATAATGATAAAACTTCAAAGCTTCGTGATTAGAAACATTTATTGATGTCGAAGGAAGCTCTTGCTCTTTTTGTGTTAGTGTCCCTAATTAGTTGACCACGACTGTATATACCTACCAAATTGCCTATAATAATTTGGCCGCCAGTATTTTTTTTAAAATAGCTCCAATCTGATATATAATCCGATATATACATTCTATTTATAAATATACATCAAAATTTAGGTTTTAGCAAATAATCAATAAGCACTAATCCTGCAGCCGGATCTCGCACTATAAGATTATCGGTGTGCAGATAGAGATCAAACCTAGGACCTCAGTGAAAAAGCACGTTGAAATTGGTAGGCCAACACTGCTCAAAACAATAAACTAAACACACAAAAATTTCGAAAACCAAAATTTTACCGTGCTTAATGTAAATGGTTCAAATGGGTAATACTTAGTAGTAAATAGATATAAATTAAGGAGAGTTTCCATGAAGCCAGATTTCTGATACTTCAATCTTGTTACAGAGTAAAACCAAGCATAGCGCGGATGGGTGTGGTTGAAATAGGTGGCAGTACATTCAATTCTGAATCAGATGTTATGATAGCTGAAATAATGTTGCACCCGCGTTATGCTAGAAAAGAGAAATACCACGATCTCGCTTTGATTAGGTAAGTACCGAAATCGTAATGAAACAAAACAAAAAAAACTCTGTGTAAAAGTTTTTATATAGATATTGTTACGAAGACGGGTCAACTACTTACAATGTTTTTAGATTTTTCCACTAGTTGGTAAATCTCAGCAGGCTGAAATATGATTTATGACCGTTTCAGGAGAGGGTCAATCACATATTAGAAAGTCGTAATATGCATAATAGTACCCTAGTTTTCAGAAGGCAGAAACATGTCTTCAGTAAGTTTCAGAACAAGTGTAGACAAGTAGTACACTTTCAGGAGACCCGTTTTCAGGCCTGGTTATACCCCTTTGATGAAGGAATATTCTAGAACGAAGATTGGTGTGGAACAAGGACGGTATGATATACGAGAGAGAGGGAAGATCGGAACCTTTTCGAAGTTAGACCGAGCACTCTAGAACGCCGTACGACAAGGACGGAGCAGTGTGCGAAAGAGAGAGCGAATACGCACGTTCTAGAATTGTGTGATCGCTACTCAGTAGCGCTCCCGCCTTGAGAGTTCTCGAATATCGTTCAAGACTATTCCAGAACGCGACCAATCAGTTCAGTTTCGAATGCGATATCAAGAGATAACCACAGAAGAGAAAAAGTGCGAATAAGTGAAGACCAGTGATAAAGTATTGTTTGAAGTGCGTGTAATTAAAGTGATTAGTGACAGTGTTTTGTTGTGTGTGTAGTTAGTGCCTTTTTGCGAGTAAATTTCGGGTTAAATTTGCCTGAAATTCCGGAAGTATTTCCGAACCAATTCGACCTCGGTTCCTTTCTATAAAAAAAGAACCTGTACCAACGTATTACTTTTATTTTTCCATAAAACTAATCAAAGTCTATCTATAGGTTACAATCGGCAGCTGAATTGTCATCTAATTTGAATGCGATATGCCTTTACACCCAAGATGATGACCCACAAGTTGCTTTAACTGTCACCGGTTGGGGAAAAACCAGCACCACACGTGAGTATACCAGCACAAATGCACTACGATTATATTTATTATGGCAAAAAACGGGCTTTGTTTACATACATCAATCTCAGCTATGTGTTTGACAACTGACAGGTGTCGACTTTACAATTGACAGTTTTTTTTTGAAGGATTCATTGTTTCCGTGTAGTCCCACAAAATTTACTCGGAGGAGCGCTTTTCGAGTTTTTCACGAACAAAAATGTACGTATATTATGTCAGGTACAGAAGAAGGTGGTATATATTTATTTATTTATTTTGTACTCCTACAGCTAACATAAATTATATATAATAGCAAACAAATACACTGAGAATATAGCCACAGATGGAATACATGATACATTATATTATAACAAAAAGATTTATAAAAGGGAACATATATACGTATACATTGTGTACTGGTAGCAATCTAGCCATGACCTAACAACGCTGAGAGACTTATGTTGCTGGACTTTGAGGAAACGCTCTTGGCAGTCTTGTTCCTTCCTAAATGGTATTAAAGTACTTCTGCTGGCAGTTACATTCACAATGCGGAGCGTGGCATCAAGCGGAACAAAGCGTTTATAGCACTTCTTTTGTTTATTACAGGTGACATAAAAAGTAATATATTATTAAAGGCAAATGTGTCTGTGGTCGATATATCCAAGTGTGGCGAGTCTTATACAAATTGGCGGCGGCTTCCCAACGGTATTGCACAGACACAGATCTGTGCCGGCGATGAGTTGGGACGACATGACACCTGCCAGGTGACTTTACTAATATCGGAATAATTTCGGTATTCATTATAATTTAAAACAACTTAGCAATGAACTCTTAATGTTTTTATGAACATTAAAATATATCAGTTTCAGTTTAAATCATATAATTGATCTTAACAATTCTTATGCAATGTGTTTGATAACAGATTTTTTATCTCTGTATATCCGTGGTACAGCAATCAAAAAATGGGGAGAACTTTCAAAGGAAAATTTATTGTCTTGTCAAAATATATAAGACCCAAAACTATGTTGATTCAATTACTTTTGAATAAGAGCTAGATTCAGACTTCCTCAAACTATGATCGACTCTTGTATGTCAAAATCTAATACACTTTTGACGTACGGAAGTTTTAGTTTCAACCTTTTATAAAAATAAAAGTTTAAACAGACCATCATCTTGTAAACACAATTTGACAGAAAGGGTTATTTTTATTAGGAATAAGGGATATGACGTTTCCTTATATATTCGTCAAGTCAGTTTTACAGCTTGAACGCATAGACCATAGATAATAAATGCCTTTAGAAAGCACCCACCCCTTAAATTTTATTTTATTTAGTTTTCCTTTGGTATGTACAGCAATCGAACGTACCCACTAGAAAGCATTGTTTACCATAGCTACGCTGATTGTTTTGTGAAGCAGTTTAGAGCTGCCATAAAGACCCGTATTTTAATAGGTATCACTTGAGAACTGTTTATTTTATCAAGGTTTAAATATAAGTAATTGACAGGTCTTGGAAGTAAATTTTATTTTAAGTTACATTCTTATGAATACGATGGATGGAAGTAAATTTTATTTTAAGTTACATTCTTATGATACTTAGAATACGGGTCTTTGTTTTGAGAGAGTCGAACCGGCTTTCTCCGGGAGTCTACTGTGTCACTAGTTTAATAAATTTTTTTTATAGGGCGACTCTGGTGGGCCCCTCCAAGCTCTTACGGCCAGTGACGGGAACTATCGATTAATCGGTGTGACGTCATTCGGCCGCGGTTGTGCCTCTACAGTGCCTGGAGTGTACACGCGTGTCTCTGAGTACCTCGACTGGATCGAAAGTGTCGTATGGCCTAATGAATCATAAACCCTGTTTTTTTTAAGGGAATACATAAATATTAGGGTTTTCAAATCTTCTATTAATTTAATTGTTTACTTGCCCCTTATTTTAATGAACTCTGATGTTTAAAATAAGATCTTACACATAATTAAAACCTGTAGTAAATAATGTGTTACCATGGTTAAAATGTCCATAGAAAAATAATGGTCACCTCATACGCTATGTGATAGTGATCGTTAAGCTTCATAAATCTTAAATACCTCACGAGCTTTGCCATAACTTTTGTACCTATCAAAATCTTTACGTATACCTTTATGCATACTGATGCACTTTATGATAAGAGTTGGAACTGTCCAACTCTCATCATAATTATACTACAGTTTGAGACATGGTCACTTTGTGACAGGTGTGACCCACTATGTTCTTGTATGAGATTATGTATTTAGCTCTTCATTTTAGTTTATAAGGTCACGTAACCATTTGTCTCTAGCCCCGTGTTTTGTTCACCTCTCACATCCAATTTTAATATATTCGCTTAATAAGTAATCCGTATATAAATCTTCGCCAGTGGTCGTATTCCCGAACCCAAACTATGAATCGATGGAGCCCTAAACAATGCACTTGCATTTTGCACCTTGTTCGAAATAAATAGGCAGTCAAAATCATGTGTACACGGTCAAAAGCAATTCGGGCGACCACGGTTCACAACATTATTAGTTTGAGAGTACTATATTAGTTTGTAACAACAAAATATTTTATCATGTTCACAAATTCCTACATTTTTATATGTTAATGCAGAATGTTAAAGACTGTAATCAATACCTAGATTATATTTTAAGATCAAAAATATTTAAAAAAAGTAACTACCATAGTGAATGAATGAATAATGTTATTAATATTATGTATAAGTTGAATTTTAAATACTAATGAAATTAGATGACTGAATGCCATATTATCGAAAATTATCACTTTTGTAACTTGTATATTATATTAACTACATAAAAGTAAAAATGTAAAATATTAACTATGTATCATAAACTAAAAAAAAATCTATTTTGGAATAGTAATCCACTTTTTTATTATATTTTTGTACAAGTATAATACGATACTATTATAAAAATAATACTTTTGTTAAGGAAATTATTTAAATAAAGTATTTTATTAATATTATTTCAATAATTTTCTTTAACCACACTATTATTATGATAATCATTCATGTGTTTTGATAAAACATTTAACTAATGTCCTTTCCAAAGAACTACAAGGTAAGATCTATGTTTCCAGCAGTGTTATTTTTATTAAATCACTGGAAGGGTAATCTCAAAAAATGTAACATACATTTTATTTTAAATGATTTTTTTAATTAATTATAACATTGATAACTTATTTTGAAAGAGATACATAGTTTTTTTATGATTTCACAACTACCTTACATTATTCTAATGTATATGGCTAAATTAGCCGTTCAATTAACAGCCTAGCCTTTTAATTAGGAAAAAAGAAAAAAAAAGGTTAAAATAAATAATATTATTAAAAATGTATACTGAAAATATTCCGTTGACATAATCATTGATAAGTCAAGGTAATTTAAATAATGTGGCGAGCTCATCCCGCAGGGGGCAAATAATACTGTAAAAAAAACTGGCAATGAAAAACAATATTTTATAAAAAAGATACTCAACTCATTAAAAACTTGATTTCAATTATAGGTTGGAAGTAATGTTACGAACATAGTTCCTGTTTCTCAACGATTATTACCTACCGACAGAGACGCTGAAATCGTAGAGGCTCATGAAGCTGCGTGATGTAATACCTACCTCACTCACTGCTGAAAGTAGTCAATTTAACACAGTATAACGAACATTTCCATGTGCCAATAGAGTAAGAGGTGATTTATCCGAGAAATAAGTCAATATTTATAAAAAAATCCATAGGTACTTGACACGAAACGGACACATATTAGTAAAAAAAATAGTCAAATCAAGTCTTCGCCAGTTTCATGTTACGATCTTCATCCTAGTTGTTCATTGGACTGTTTTTGATCAAATTAGTATGTATTTGAAATTTTAGAATTATAATTTACACGAGTTTTGGTGGGTACTTTGAATGACAAATGTATAATTAGAAAGATTAAAGCCAATACTTAAGATAATTACTAAAAACAGTTATAATGTCGCTAATAAATAATCTGAAGTCGTTTCTAAAGCCTTGTCAAACAGACAATTTTTAAGGCGGTAAAGTTATTGTAACACAACTAGCATCTCTGCGCGTAGAGTACACCATAGGGCTTAGTCAAGGTACCTGTAACAGTAGTAGTGTATTTAAAAAGTCGAAAATTGAATTTGTATGAGAATGAAAGATTTTGTCGATAAATTTTCATACAAATTTCGTTTTCGACTTTCTACATACATTACTGCTTAGGCATCTGACTACGCCCCCTTAAGTATATGAAAAGGCTCTTTTTGTATTTTCCGACAAGCGAAAGCAGCCGCTTAACTTAAATTACGAACTATGGTATCGTTATGTACGTAATCTTTTCAAAAACAAAATAAATCTGATGAATTTTACAGTTATAAGTTGTATTTAACGATCTTTAATAAACGCAATATGTAAGTTATTTACATATTTCAATTCCCCTAATTATCCGAATAGTTTTTTCATTAGGTGCACCGCTCATTAATCAGAGAAGAGAGTATTTAAATATTATCATAATATTGTTACGAGCTAGGGGATCGGATAGAAAATGCCGTCGATTTATTCAAGGGTTTATTTCAATAAAATCTATGAGGAATTCGTTTACACTAATATCTGGAAGTTACGCACAGAAAAGCACTAATAACACACACAATGAAACACTGTCACTAATCACTTAAATTACTCAGTACTTTATCACTGGTATCACTTATTCGCACTTTTTCTCTTCGCTGTTTATCGCTTGGAATCGCATTCGATACTGAACTGATTGGTCGCGTTTTGGCTCGCTTATATATCCCTGGGAATAGTCTCGAACGATATTTCTACGAGAACTTTCTAGGCGGGAGCGCTACTGAGTAGCGATCGCACAATTCTAGAACGCGCGTACTCGCTATCTCTTTCGCACACTGCTATGTGCCTGTCGTACGGCGTTCTAGAGTTCTCGGTCTAGCTTCGACAAGGTGCTTATCTTTCCTCTCTTTCGCGTATCAAACAGTGCTTGTCCCACACCTAGAAAATTCGTTCTAGAATATTCCTTCATCAAAGGGGTATAATCAGGCCTGAAAACGCCTGAAAACGGGTCTACTGTAAAGTGTACCATTAGTCTATACGTGTTCTGAAACCGACTGAAAAAATGTTTCAGCCTCCTGAAAACTACGGCAACATTATGTAAATTTCGATTTTCTAATATGTGATTGACCCTCTCCTGAAACGGTCATAAATCATATTTCAGCCTGCTGAAAAGTTCTCTAAGTAGTGGGAAAATCTAAAAACATTGCAGTTGACCCGTCTTCGTAACACTATGTCTACAAAACACTGAATTGGAATCCACTCTTAATTAGAAGAGGAAGACATAATAATATACTATTATCTACAGCTGAGCGCTAGCAACCGGTTTTAACTGTAATCGAAGATAGGTATTTGAATTGAGGAAAACCCGAAGTATTGTGAGTTACTAAAGTTAACAATCAAAATCAAGTTTTAGTATGCAAACCACCTCTGGCTGACGCTTAGTAAAATGATTAAAATACTAGCATTTTTCGCCGTTTTAAATGTTGCTGTATCTCGCTCTGGTAAGTTATATTTTGATTTATAAGTTATAATTTTTTCATCACATGGGAAGCAAATCTTTTGAGTTCTTTTTTAAAAGCAAGGTGGAGTGGATTAACTATAACATCATAAAAATTCACTAGCCTAACATAATTTTATAATTAAATTAATTTTAAAATCCTTGTCCTTTTTACCAAGACTTAACATTTTATTTGTAAAAAATTATAATAAATAAGTAAATATTAAGTAGTTTTTATTTGTTGGTAATAAATGCCTGTAAAATTAATGCAATACCAAAAAATTTTATACACCGTGTGTTTAGTTAAGTGTTATGTATCTTATGTGGTTCTTTACATCTGTATCCAAATAAAGAAAAATTTCAATTACAGTTGGTGATGAGTGCAAGACATCTGGCAATGATGGAACATGTGTGTTAGTCAATGATTGCCCTGTGGCCTTTAGGTCAGTCTCTTTCGATTATGTTATCACAATATGCAAAAGAGTCCTTGTTTATGTATTACACATATTTGCATATATAACATTTGTAGTTAAGATAAATAATTCATTACAACAATTTTGTTTTTATAATAAATTGATTTTCCAAAAATCATTATGAGACCACAGTTATAACTATATATTTACATATTGGTCGTTTTCTGTTAAGTTGTGTTAAATGTGTAATAACAAAGAGATGGTGATTCTGTAAGTACAGCATTCATAAAGATAATAAGCTCATTAAATTTTTAAGAAATATTGCTGTACCAGAAACCAATTTTACATATTAGTCTTATTAGACAAACCCTAATTAAATACCTATTGGAAATTTATAATATATTTTGCCAAAGTAATTAAATGCCTATATACCAGTGTTTCCGATTAGGTTCAAAGATAAGAATATTCCATATGTTTAACATATATAATTCATTATTTATATATACACTAGAACATCGTTATGTATTTATGTACATAAATATAAATAAAGTACTAATCTTTTAAATTTTTTTAAGGGCTATAAAAGAAAATTATCGCCATCCATATAAGAGATGTGGATTTAGTGGTCTAATTGAAATTGTATGTTGTCCTAAGACAGACATGCAATACAAACCTATAAGTACCTCCACAATAAGAACAGAAGAGAAATTTGGTAATTTAGTTTCAATAATGAAAAACTGTTTTATTCATTCAGTCTTAAGCCTAATATTCTTAGTTAACTTTATAACAATTCAACTATTTATTCAATAACATTAGAGCTAAAATAGAGAACACTATTCTTACCAATACTATAATTGACATAGTATAGAATTATAACATACAGTATGGGTAAAATGAGTGCCTCTTAGTTGGTATAAGTATCTGCGTCTCCCTTTTTAATCAATTCCAAAAATCCTCAAGGAACTGTACAATTTCATTATGTGCTATTTACTTTTTGTGAATATTGTTTCACTCTTAAGGATTATGTCAATCTTAGATACTTTGTTAGATGACCAATTAAAACTTCGAACATTGGATTTTGATACCATATTATATTTCAGGTGGAAACCGAGTTGCAGATATTCGTATGTATATACTGTTTCATTATTATAACAATTAAATAGCCATTTACTGAATCGGATAAGCGATGAATAAAATCGTATTAAAAATTTACAGAATGCAAGAAAATAGTAGATTCTAGTATACCACCTCTAGGATTACACATTATCGGCGGTGAAACAGCGTCGCTCGGGGAATTTCCGCACATGGTAAATATTTTCCTTATAATTTTTGACTGAATTGTTCTAATGACAAATTCCTTAATTGACTTGTGACTCAATGCATTTCAAATTAAGCCATTTATGTGCTTCTATCAAATTAACAAAATTTTGTTGTAAGTAGCAAGTGATGTCGCGTAGTGAAGTACTATCTGGTATTGTTAAGAGCACCAAGAGTCTTAGAGGCTAATTTAGCCGTTCCACTTAAGACTGCGAAATTTAACGTCATTCCATATGCCAATAACCGAGGCTGGAGGCTTTAAAGAGAGTGTCTTGGAAGAACGGAGTAGCGACAAAGATTGTTTTGTCCAATCGCAAACGATTTTACTCTCCGATCAATAGCATGACGAATCAGATTTATTTTTATCACATGATTTAGTACGGAATGTTACAGTTCTTCTTACACTTGGAACTGTCTTTTCAGGTTGCACTCGGATACGAGCGCGGGGACGGTTACGAATTCCAATGCGGCGGTTCACTCGTTTCCGAATTTTATGTTCTTACTGCAGCGCATTGTATCGACACACTGGACCAGTAAGTATGAAAATTTTACCTAGCGCCATTGGTGTCCCGCAAGGAAGTGTGTTGGGTACAATTATTACAACGAAAGACATTAAAAACGGAAACTCAGTGCAAAATCATGAATTATCGAGATAAGATTATTAACAAAAAGCTACAATTCAATTCATACAAAATATTATTGAAAAAGATTATGGGAATAAAGCATTTTAGCGCCTGGCTGTTAACATGAAGCAGGAATACAAACAACGTATTCAAATAAGTTATATTAAAGATTATTTAAAATCCAGTTCAATCAACGGTTATTTGCTAAAAACAAATATTTTCTGTATGTTTATAATAAGGATAATACATACAGTCGTGGTCAACTAATTAGGGACAAATATAACACTAAACAATATTAAATATTCATACCTCTGTATTACTCATTAATATTATTACTTCTACCTATTACACTATAGTGATAATAACTATTATGAAACCTTACCAAAATACACAAAATAAACAAAAATAATACGTGACTAAACTAATAAATACTTCAATCAAATCACTTGAATCGATTAATTAAACCTAATTAGGGACAGTAAAATTACCGTGTTCTAAATTAAAAAAAATAAAAATAAAAAACTTTTTTTTTTCTGCGTAAAATTGATTTTGGCGCCATTCTGAATCGTAAAATTAGTTTCGTACGTACAATACAATAACAGTAATTTTTAAAATATGGGTCGAACCAAGAGTTGTGACGCAACAATGAGAAAAGTGATAATTAATTTTTATCAACGTGGATGGCCTTACAGGAAAATAGCTGATCATCTGAACTGTTCCAAAAATATGATATGCAATGCAGTGAGCCATTTTAAAACCCACAATACAACTGAAAGTGTTCCTAGAAAGAAGAGGCCAAAAAAAACTACCCCACAAGATGACCGCAGGATGGTCATTCTAGCCAAGAAAGACCCCTTTAAAGGTTCTACAGTTATTAAGGCTGAAGTTTTTGGACCTGAACCGAATGTCGACGTATCAGCAAGAACCGTTAGAAGGCGTCTAGTTGAAGCACAGCTTTTTGGACGAGTTGCACGAAAAGTTCCGTTGCTGAAGAAGGAACACAAACAAGCAAGGCTGGCGGTTGCTCGAAAGTATGGACATTGGACTCCAGCTCAGTGGAAAAATGTATTATTTTCAGATGAAACTAAGATAAATTTAATTTCATCAGATGGCCGACAATACGTGCGACGTCCTATAAAAACAGAAATGAATCCTAAATACACCAAGAAACAAGTAAAACATGGGGGCGGAAATATTCAAGTCTGGGGCTGTTTTTCTGGACATGGAGTAGGGCCCGTAAAAAAAATTGAAGGCAAACTGGATCAGTATCAGTATAAGCAAATCTTAGAAGAAAATATGATACCATATTATGCTGAAGAAGTTTTACCGGTGACCTGGACGTTCCAACACGATAATGACCCAAAACATACAGCTCAATCAGTGAAATATTTCCTGGCACAACAGTCTGTGACGGTACTAGATTGGCCTGCAAACAGCCCAGATTTAAACCCAATCGAGCATTTGTGGTACGAAGTTAAAAAAAAAGTTGCGGCTCAACGTACCGGCACTCAAAATCAGCTCTACGAGAGATTTACAGAGGTGTGGAATAATATTTCAATAGAAACATGCAACAATTTAATTACGTCAATGCCTCGCCGTTGTCAAATGGTGATTACCAATAATGGCAACCATACTGGTTATTAAAACTTATGTTTTTTATTTTCTTTGTTATAAAAATTTTGTTTGCATACTTTTTGCATTATTAAAACTTAACATTTTCTCGTTATTTTTAAATTAATAGTCAAATTTCCTCCTGTCCCTAATTAGTTGGCCAGTCATTAATCAGTATGAGAAAGTAGCAGTGTAGTTTAGGTAGAAAACCTTGTGGCGGCAAGTAGCTTTTCCTTTTCTTGGCCACTAAATATTTAAAATTAATATCCCTTAACTTGTTTATAATGATAAAACTTCAAAGCTTCGTGATTAGAAACATTTATTGATGTCGAAGGAAGCTCTTGCTCTTTTTGTGTTAGTGTCCCTTATTAGTTGACCACGACTGTATATACCTACCAAATTGCCTATAATAATTTGGCCGCCAGTATTTTTTTTAAAATAGCTCCAATCTGATATATAATCCGATATATACATTCTATTTATAAATATACATCAAAATTTAGGTTTTAGCAAATAATCAATAAGCACTAATCCTGCAGCCGGATCTCGCACTATAAGATTATCGGTGTGCAGATAGAGATCAAACCTAGGACCTCAGTGAAAAAGCACGTTGAAATTGGTAGGCCAACACTGCTCAAAACAATAAAATAAACACACAAAAATTTCGAAAACCAAAATTTTACCGTGCTTAATGTAAATGGTTCAAATGGGTAATACTTAGTAGTAAATAGACATAAATTAAGGAGAGTTTCCATGAAGCCAGATTTCTGATACTTCAATCTTGTTACAGAGTAAAACCAAGTATAGCGCGGATGGGTGTGGTTGAAATAGGTGGCAGTACATTCAATTCTGAATCAGATGTTATGATAGCTGAAATAAAGTTGCACCCGCGTTATGCTAGAAAAGAGAAATACCACGATCTCGCTTTGATTAGGTAAGTACCGAAATCGTAATGAAACAAAACAAAAAAACTCTGTGTAAAAGTTGTTATATAGATATTGTTACGAAGACGGGTCAACTACTTACAATGTTTTTAGATTTTTCCACTAGTTAGTAAATCTCAGCAGGCTGAAATATGATTTATGACCTTTCAGGAGAGGGTCAATCACATATTAGAAAGTCGTAATTTGCATAATAGTACCCTAGTTTTCAGAAGGCTGAAACATTTCTTCAGTAAGTTTCAGAACAAGTGTAGACAAGTAGACCCGTTTTCAGGCGTGGTTATACCCCTTTGATGAAGGAATATTCTAGAACGAAGATTCTTGGTGTGGGACAAAGACGGTATGATATACGAGAGAGAGGGAAGATCGGAACCTTTTCGAAGTTAGACCGAGCACTCTAGAACGCCGTACGACAAGGACGGAGCAGTGTGCGAAAGAGAGCGAATACGCACGTTCTAGAATTGTGTGATCGCTACTCAGTAGCGCTCCCGCCTTGAGAGTTCTCGAATATCGTTCAAGACTATTCCAGAACGCGACCAATCAGTTCAGTTTCGAATGCGATATCAAGAGATAACCACAGAAGAGAAAAAGTGCGAATAAGTGAAGACCAGTGATAAAGTATTGTTTGAAGTGCGTGTAATTAAAGTGATTAGTGACAGTGTTTTGTTGTGTGTGTAGTTAGTGCCTTTTTGCGAGTAAATTTCCGGTTAAATTTTCCTGAAATTCCGGAAGTATTTCCGAACCAATTCGACCTCGGTTCCTTTCTATAAAAAAAGAACCTACGTATTACTTTTATTTTTCCATAAAACTAACCAAAGTCTATCTATAGGTTACAATCGGCAGCTGAATTGTCATCTAATTTGAATGCGATATGCCTTTACACCCAAGATGATGACCCACAAGTAGCTTTAACTGTCACCGGTTGGGGAAAAACCAGCACCACACGTGAGTATACCAGCACAAATGCACTACGATTATATTTATTATGGCAAAAAACGGGCTTTGTTTACATACATCAATCTCAGCTACGTGTTTGACAACTGACAGGTGTCGACTTTACAATTGACAGTTTTTTTTTGAAGGATTCATTGTTTCCGTGTAGTCCCACAAAATTTACTCGGAGGAGCGCTTTTCGAGTTTTTCACGAACAAAAATGTACGTATATTATGTCAGGTACAGAAGACTGATCATCATATCATAGTTTATTGTAACTTTCCTTGTTCGCGTGAATTCTTTATTATTATGATGATGGGTGGTATATATTTATTTATTTTTTTTGTACTCCTACAGCTAACGTAAATTATATATAATAGCAAACAAATACACTGAGAATATAGCCACAGATGGAATACATGATACATTATATTATAACAAAAAGATTTATAAAAGGGAACATATATACGTATACATTGTGTACTGGTAGCAATCTAGCCATGACCTAACAACGCCGAGAGACTTATGTTGCTGGACTTTGAGGAAACGCTCTTGGCAGTCTTGTTCCTTCCTAAATGGTATTAAAGTACTTCTGCTGGCCGTTACATTCACAATGCGGAGCGTGGCATCAAGCGGAACAAAGAAAAGCGTACGTTTTACAAGCGTTTATAGCACTTCTTTTGTTTATTACAGGTGACATAAAAAGTAATATATTATTGAAGGCAAATGTGTCTGTGGTCGATATATCCAAGTGTGGCGAGTCTTATACAAATTGGCGGCGGCTTCCCAACGGTATTGCACAGACACAGATCTGTGCCGGCGATGAGTTGGGACGACATGACACCTGCCAGGTGACTTTACTAATATCGGAATAATTTCGGTATTCATTATAATTTAAAACAACTTAGCAATGAACTCTTAATGTTTTTATGAACATTAAAATATATCAGTTTCAGTTTAAATCATATAATTGATCTTAACAATTCTTATGCAATGTGTTTGATAACAGATTTTTTATCTCTGTATATCCGTGGTACAGCAATCAAAAAATGGGGAGAACTTTCAAAGGAAAATTTATTGTCTTGTCAAAATATATAAGACCCAAAACTATGTTGATTCAATTACTTTTGAATAAGAGCTAGATTCAGACTTCCTCAAACTATGATCGACTCTTGTATGTCAAAATCTAATACACTTTTGACGTACGGAAGTTTTAGTTTCAACCTTTTATAAAAATAAAAGTTTAAACAGACCATCATCTTTTTCTTAAACAGACCAACACAATTTGACAGAAAGAGTTATTTTTTTTAGGAATAAGGGATATGACGTTTCCTTATATATTCGTCAAGTCAGTTTTACAGCTTGAACGCATAGACCATAGATAATAAATGCCTTTAGAAAGCACCCACATGGCACCCACCCCTTAAATTTTATTTATTTTTCCTTTGGTATGTACAGCAATCAAACGTACCCACTAGAAAGCATTGTTTAGCGTAGCTACGCTGATTGTTTTGTGAAGCAGTTTAGAGCTGCCATAAAGACCCGTATTTTAATAGGTATAACTTGAGAACTGTTTATTTTATCAAAGTTTAAATATAAGATCTTGAAAGTAAATTTTATTTTAAGTTACATTCTAGAATACGGGTCTTTGTTTTGAGAGAGTCGAACCGGCTTTCTCCGGGAGTCTACTGTGTCAATAGTTTAATAAAAAAAATTTATAGGGCGACTCCGGTGGGCCCCTTCAAGCTCTTACGGCTAGTGACGGGAACTATCGATTAATCGGTGTGACGTCATTCGGCCGCGGTTGTGCCTCTACAGTGCCTGGAGTGTACACGCGTGTCTCTGAGTACCTCGACTGGATCGAAAGTGTCGTGTGGCCTAATGAATCATAAACCCTGTTTTTTTTAAGGGAATACATAAATATTAGGGTTTTCAAATCTTCTATTAATTTAATTGTTTACTTGCCCCTTATTTTAATGAACTCTGATGTTTAAAAAAAGATCTTACACATAATTAAAACCTGTAGTAAATAATGTGTTACCATGGTTAAAATGTCCATAGAAAAATAATGGTCACCTCATACGCTATGTGATAGTGATCGTTAAGCTTCATAAATCTTAAATACCTCACGAGCTTTGCCATAACTTTTGTACCTATCAAAATCTTTACGTATACCTTTATGCATACTGATGCACTTTATGATAAGAGTTGGAACTGTCCAACTCTCATCATAATTATACTACAGTTTGAGACATGGTCACTTTGTGACAGGTGTGACCCACTATGTTCTTGTATGAGATTATGTATTTAGCTCTTCATTTTAGTTTATAAGGTCACGTAACCATTTGTCTCTAGCCCCGTGTTTTGTTCACCTCTCACATCCAATTTTAATATATTCGCTTAATAAGTAATCCGTATATAAATCTTCGCCAGTGGTCGTATTCCCGAACCCAAACTATGAATCGATGGAGCCCTAAACAATGCACTTGCATTTTGCACCTTGTTCGAAATAAATAGGCAGTCAAAATCATGTGTACACGGTCAAAAGCAATTCGGGCGACCACGGTTCACAACATTATTAGTTTGAGAGTACTATATTAGTTTGTAACAACAAAATATTTTATCATGTTCACAAATTCCTACATTTTTATATGTTAATGCAGAATGTTAAAGACTGTAATCAATACCTAGATTATATTTTAAGATCAAAAATATTTAAAAAAAGTAACTACCATAGTGAATGAATGAATAATGTTATTAATATTATGTATAAGTTGAATTTTAAATACTAATGAAATTAGATGACTGAATGCCATATTATCGAAAATTATCACTTTTGTAACTTGTATATTATATTAACTACATAAAAGTAAAAATGTAAAATATTAACTATGTATCATAAACTAAAAAAAAAATCTATTTTGGAATAGTAATCCACTTTTTTATTATATTTTTGTACAAGTATAATACGATACTATTATAAAAATAATACTTTTGTTAAGGAAATTATTTAAATAAAGTATTTTATTAATATTATTTCAATAATTTTCTTTAACCACACTATTATTATGATAATCATTCATGTGTTTTGATAAAACATTTAACTAATGTCCTTTCCAAAGAACTACAAGGTAAGATCTATGTTTCCAGCAGTGTTATTTTTATTAAATCACTGGAAGGGTAATCTCAAAAAATGTAACATACATTTTATTTTAAATGATTTTTTTAATTAATTATAACATTGATAACTTATTTTGAAAGAGATACATAGTTTTTTTATGATTTCACAACTACCTTACATTATTCTAATGTATATGGCTAAATTAGCCGTTCAATTAACAGCCTAGCCTTTTAATTAGGAAAAAAGAAAAAAAAAGGTTAAAATAAATAATATTATTAAAAATGTATACTGAAAATATTCCGTTGACATAATCATTGATAAGTCAAGGTAATTTAAATAATGTGGCGAGCTCATCCCGCAGGGGGCAAATAATACTGTAAAAAAAACTGGCAATGAAAAACAATATTTTATAAAAAAGATACTCAACTCATTAAAAACTTGATTTCAATTATAGGTTGGAAGTAATGTTACGAACATAGTTCCTGTTTCTCAACGATTATTACCTACCGACAGAGACGCTGAAATCGTAGAGGCTCATGAAGCTGCGTGATGTAATACCTACCTCACTCACTGCTGAAAGTAGTCAATTTAACACAGTATAACGAACATTTCCATGTGCCAATAGAGTAAGAGGTGATTTATCCGAGAAATAAGTCAATATTTATAAAAAAATCCATAGGTACTTGACACGAAACGGACACATATTAGTAAAAAAAATAGTCAAATCAAGTCTTCGCCAGTTTCATGTTACGATCTTCATCCTAGTTGTTCATTGGACTGTTTTTGATCAAATTAGTATGTATTTGAAATTTTAGAATTATAATTTACACGAGTTTTGGTGGGTACTTTGAATGACAAATGTATAATTAGAAAGATTAAAGCCAATACTTAAGATAATTACTAAAAACAGTTATAATGTCGCTAATAAATAATCTGAAGTCGTTTCTAAAGCCTTGTCAAACAGACAATTTTTAAGGCGGTAAAGTTATTGTAACACAACTAGCATCTCTGCGCGTAGAGTACACCATAGGGCTTAGTCAAGGTACCTGTAACAGTAGTAGTGTATTTAAAAAGTCGAAAATTGAATTTGTATGAGAATGAAAGATTTTGTCGATAAATTTTCATACAAATTTCGTTTTCGACTTTCTACATACATTACTGCTTAGGCATCTGACTACGCCCCCTTAAGTATATGAAAAGGCTCTTTTTGTATTTTCCGACAAGCGAAAGCAGCCGCTTAACTTAAATTACGAACTATGGTATCGTTATGTACGTAATCTTTTCAAAAACAAAATAAATCTGATGAATTTTACAGTTATAAGTTGTATTTAACGATCTTTAATAAACGCAATATGTAAGTTATTTACATATTTCAATTCCCCTAATTATCCGAATAGTTTTTTCATTAGGTGCACCGCTCATTAATCAGAGAAGAGAGTATTTAAATATTATCATAATATTGTTACGAGCTAGGGGATCGGATAGAAAATGCCGTCGATTTATTCAAGGGTTTATTTCAATAAAATCTATGAGGAATTCGTTTACACTAATATCTGGAAGTTACGCACAGAAAAGCACTAATAACACACACAATGAAACACTGTCACTAATCACTTAAATTACTCAGTACTTTATCACTGGTATCACTTATTCGCACTTTTTCTCTTCGCTGTTTATCGCTTGGAATCGCATTCGATACTGAACTGATTGGTCGCGTTTTGGCTCGCTTATATATCCCTGGGAATAGTCTCGAACGATATTTCTACGAGAACTTTCTAGGCGGGAGCGCTACTGAGTAGCGATCGCACAATTCTAGAACGCGCGTACTCGCTATCTCTTTCGCACACTGCTATGTGCCTGTCGTACGGCGTTCTAGAGTTCTCGGTCTAGCTTCGACAAGGTGCTTATCTTTCCTCTCTTTCGCGTATCAAACAGTGCTTGTCCCACACCTAGAAAATTCGTTCTAGAATATTCCTTCATCAAAGGGGTATAATCAGGCCTGAAAACGCCTGAAAACGGGTCTACTGTAAAGTGTACCATTAGTCTATACGTGTTCTGAAACCGACTGAAAAAATGTTTCAGCCTCCTGAAAACTACGGCAACATTATGTAAATTTCGATTTTCTAATATGTGATTGACCCTCTCCTGAAACGGTCATAAATCATATTTCAGCCTGCTGAAAAGTTCTCTAAGTAGTGGGAAAATCTAAAAACATTGCAGTTGACCCGTCTTCGTAACACTATGTCTACAAAACACTGAATTGGAATCCACTCTTAATTAGAAGAGGAAGACATAATAATATACTATTATCTACAGCTGAGCGCTAGCAACCGGTTTTAACTGTAATCGAAGATAGGTATTTGAATTGAGGAAAACCCGAAGTATTGTGAGTTACTAAAGTTAACAATCAAAATCAAGTTTTAGTATGCAAACCACCTCTGGCTGACGCTTAGTAAAATGATTAAAATACTAGCATTTTTCGCCGTTTTAAATGTTGCTGTATCTCGCTCTGGTAAGTTATATTTTGATTTATAAGTTATAATTTTTTCATCACATGGGAAGCAAATCTTTTGAGTTCTTTTTTAAAAGCAAGGTGGAGTGGATTAACTATAACATCATAAAAATTCACTAGCCTAACATAATTTTATAATTAAATTAATTTTAAAATCCTTGTCCTTTTTACCAAGACTTAACATTTTATTTGTAAAAAATTATAATAAATAAGTAAATATTAAGTAGTTTTTATTTGTTGGTAATAAATGCCTGTAAAATTAATGCAATACCAAAAAATTTTATACACCGTGTGTTTAGTTAAGTGTTATGTATCTTATGTGGTTCTTTACATCTGTATCCAAATAAAGAAAAATTTCAATTACAGTTGGTGATGAGTGCAAGACATCTGGCAATGATGGAACATGTGTGTTAGTCAATGATTGCCCTGTGGCCTTTAGGTCAGTCTCTTTCGATTATGTTATCACAATATGCAAAAGAGTCCTTGTTTATGTATTACACATATTTGCATATATAACATTTGTAGTTAAGATAAATAATTCATTACAACAATTTTGTTTTTATAATAAATTGATTTTCCAAAAATCATTATGAGACCACAGTTATAACTATATATTTACATATTGGTCGTTTTCTGTTAAGTTGTGTTAAATGTGTAATAACAAAGAGATGGTGATTCTGTAAGTACAGCATTCATAAAGATAATAAGCTCATTAAATTTTTAAGAAATATTGCTGTACCAGAAACCAATTTTACATATTAGTCTTATTAGACAAACCCTAATTAAATACCTATTGGAAATTTATAATATATTTTGCCAAAGTAATTAAATGCCTATATACCAGTGTTTCCGATTAGGTTCAAAGATAAGAATATTCCATATGTTTAACATATATAATTCATTATTTATATATACACTAGAACATCGTTATGTATTTATGTACATAAATATAAATAAAGTACTAATCTTTTAAATTTTTTTAAGGGCTATAAAAGAAAATTATCGCCATCCATATAAGAGATGTGGATTTAGTGGTCTAATTGAAATTGTATGTTGTCCTAAGACAGACATGCAATACAAACCTATAAGTACCTCCACAATAAGAACAGAAGAGAAATTTGGTAATTTAGTTTCAATAATGAAAAACTGTTTTATTCATTCAGTCTTAAGCCTAATATTCTTAGTTAACTTTATAACAATTCAACTATTTATTCAATAACATTAGAGCTAAAATAGAGAACACTATTCTTACCAATACTATAATTGACATAGTATAGAATTATAACATACAGTATGGGTAAAATGAGTGCCTCTTAGTTGGTATAAGTATCTGCGTCTCCCTTTTTAATCAATTCCAAAAATCCTCAAGGAACTGTACAATTTCATTATGTGCTATTTACTTTTTGTGAATATTGTTTCACTCTTAAGGATTATGTCAATCTTAGATACTTTGTTAGATGACCAATTAAAACTTCGAACATTGGATTTTGATACCATATTATATTTCAGGTGGAAACCGAGTTGCAGATATTCGTATGTATATACTGTTTCATTATTATAACAATTAAATAGCCATTTACTGAATCGGATAAGCGATGAATAAAATCGTATTAAAAATTTACAGAATGCAAGAAAATAGTAGATTCTAGTATACCACCTCTAGGATTACACATTATCGGCGGTGAAACAGCGTCGCTCGGGGAATTTCCGCACATGGTAAATATTTTCCTTATAATTTTTGACTGAATTGTTCTAATGACAAATTCCTTAATTGACTTGTGACTCAATGCATTTCAAATTAAGCCATTTATGTGCTTCTATCAAATTAACAAAATTTTGTTGTAAGTAGCAAGTGATGTCGCGTAGTGAAGTACTATCTGGTATTGTTAAGAGCACCAAGAGTCTTAGAGGCTAATTTAGCCGTTCCACTTAAGACTGCGAAATTTAACGTCATTCCATATGCCAATAACCGAGGCTGGAGGCTTTAAAGAGAGTGTCTTGGAAGAACGGAGTAGCGACAAAGATTGTTTTGTCCAATCGCAAACGATTTTACTCTCCGATCAATAGCATGACGAATCAGATTTATTTTTATCACATGATTTAGTACGGAATGTTACAGTTCTTCTTACACTTGGAACTGTCTTTTCAGGTTGCACTCGGATACGAGCGCGGGGACGGTTACGAATTCCAATGCGGCGGTTCACTCGTTTCCGAATTTTATGTTCTTACTGCAGCGCATTGTATCGACACACTGGACCAGTAAGTATGAAAATTTTACCTAGCGCCATTGGTGTCCCGCAAGGAAGTGTGTTGGGTACAATTATTACAACGAAAGACATTAAAAACGGAAACTCAGTGCAAAATCATGAATTATCGAGATAAGATTATTAACAAAAAGCTACAATTCAATTCATACAAAATATTATTGAAAAAGATTATGGGAATAAAGCATTTTAGCGCCTGGCTGTTAACATGAAGCAGGAATACAAACAACGTATTCAAATAAGTTATATTAAAGATTATTTAAAATCCAGTTCAATCAACGGTTATTTGCTAAAAACAAATATTTTCTGTATGTTTATAATAAGGATAATACATACAGTCGTGGTCAACTAATTAGGGACAAATATAACACTAAACAATATTAAATATTCATACCTCTGTATTACTCATTAATATTATTACTTCTACCTATTACACTATAGTGATAATAACTATTATGAAACCTTACCAAAATACACAAAATAAACAAAAATAATACGTGACTAAACTAATAAATACTTCAATCAAATCACTTGAATCGATTAATTAAACCTAATTAGGGACAGTAAAATTACCGTGTTCTAAATTAAAAAAAATAAAAATAAAAAACTTTTTTTTTTCTGCGTAAAATTGATTTTGGCGCCATTCTGAATCGTAAAATTAGTTTCGTACGTACAATACAATAACAGTAATTTTTAAAATATGGGTCGAACCAAGAGTTGTGACGCAACAATGAGAAAAGTGATAATTAATTTTTATCAACGTGGATGGCCTTACAGGAAAATAGCTGATCATCTGAACTGTTCCAAAAATATGATATGCAATGCAGTGAGCCATTTTAAAACCCACAATACAACTGAAAGTGTTCCTAGAAAGAAGAGGCCAAAAAAAACTACCCCACAAGATGACCGCAGGATGGTCATTCTAGCCAAGAAAGACCCCTTTAAAGGTTCTACAGTTATTAAGGCTGAAGTTTTTGGACCTGAACCGAATGTCGACGTATCAGCAAGAACCGTTAGAAGGCGTCTAGTTGAAGCACAGCTTTTTGGACGAGTTGCACGAAAAGTTCCGTTGCTGAAGAAGGAACACAAACAAGCAAGGCTGGCGGTTGCTCGAAAGTATGGACATTGGACTCCAGCTCAGTGGAAAAATGTATTATTTTCAGATGAAACTAAGATAAATTTAATTTCATCAGATGGCCGACAATACGTGCGACGTCCTATAAAAACAGAAATGAATCCTAAATACACCAAGAAACAAGTAAAACATGGGGGCGGAAATATTCAAGTCTGGGGCTGTTTTTCTGGACATGGAGTAGGGCCCGTAAAAAAAATTGAAGGCAAACTGGATCAGTATCAGTATAAGCAAATCTTAGAAGAAAATATGATACCATATTATGCTGAAGAAGTTTTACCGGTGACCTGGACGTTCCAACACGATAATGACCCAAAACATACAGCTCAATCAGTGAAATATTTCCTGGCACAACAGTCTGTGACGGTACTAGATTGGCCTGCAAACAGCCCAGATTTAAACCCAATCGAGCATTTGTGGTACGAAGTTAAAAAAAAAGTTGCGGCTCAACGTACCGGCACTCAAAATCAGCTCTACGAGAGATTTACAGAGGTGTGGAATAATATTTCAATAGAAACATGCAACAATTTAATTACGTCAATGCCTCGCCGTTGTCAAATGGTGATTACCAATAATGGCAACCATACTGGTTATTAAAACTTATGTTTTTTATTTTCTTTGTTATAAAAATTTTGTTTGCATACTTTTTGCATTATTAAAACTTAACATTTTCTCGTTATTTTTAAATTAATAGTCAAATTTCCTCCTGTCCCTAATTAGTTGGCCAGTCATTAATCAGTATGAGAAAGTAGCAGTGTAGTTTAGGTAGAAAACCTTGTGGCGGCAAGTAGCTTTTCCTTTTCTTGGCCACTAAATATTTAAAATTAATATCCCTTAACTTGTTTATAATGATAAAACTTCAAAGCTTCGTGATTAGAAACATTTATTGATGTCGAAGGAAGCTCTTGCTCTTTTTGTGTTAGTGTCCCTTATTAGTTGACCACGACTGTATATACCTACCAAATTGCCTATAATAATTTGGCCGCCAGTATTTTTTTTAAAATAGCTCCAATCTGATATATAATCCGATATATACATTCTATTTATAAATATACATCAAAATTTAGGTTTTAGCAAATAATCAATAAGCACTAATCCTGCAGCCGGATCTCGCACTATAAGATTATCGGTGTGCAGATAGAGATCAAACCTAGGACCTCAGTGAAAAAGCACGTTGAAATTGGTAGGCCAACACTGCTCAAAACAATAAAATAAACACACAAAAATTTCGAAAACCAAAATTTTACCGTGCTTAATGTAAATGGTTCAAATGGGTAATACTTAGTAGTAAATAGACATAAATTAAGGAGAGTTTCCATGAAGCCAGATTTCTGATACTTCAATCTTGTTACAGAGTAAAACCAAGTATAGCGCGGATGGGTGTGGTTGAAATAGGTGGCAGTACATTCAATTCTGAATCAGATGTTATGATAGCTGAAATAAAGTTGCACCCGCGTTATGCTAGAAAAGAGAAATACCACGATCTCGCTTTGATTAGGTAAGTACCGAAATCGTAATGAAACAAAACAAAAAAACTCTGTGTAAAAGTTGTTATATAGATATTGTTACGAAGACGGGTCAACTACTTACAATGTTTTTAGATTTTTCCACTAGTTAGTAAATCTCAGCAGGCTGAAATATGATTTATGACCTTTCAGGAGAGGGTCAATCACATATTAGAAAGTCGTAATTTGCATAATAGTACCCTAGTTTTCAGAAGGCTGAAACATTTCTTCAGTAAGTTTCAGAACAAGTGTAGACAAGTAGACCCGTTTTCAGGCGTGGTTATACCCCTTTGATGAAGGAATATTCTAGAACGAAGATTCTTGGTGTGGGACAAAGACGGTATGATATACGAGAGAGAGGGAAGATCGGAACCTTTTCGAAGTTAGACCGAGCACTCTAGAACGCCGTACGACAAGGACGGAGCAGTGTGCGAAAGAGAGCGAATACGCACGTTCTAGAATTGTGTGATCGCTACTCAGTAGCGCTCCCGCCTTGAGAGTTCTCGAATATCGTTCAAGACTATTCCAGAACGCGACCAATCAGTTCAGTTTCGAATGCGATATCAAGAGATAACCACAGAAGAGAAAAAGTGCGAATAAGTGAAGACCAGTGATAAAGTATTGTTTGAAGTGCGTGTAATTAAAGTGATTAGTGACAGTGTTTTGTTGTGTGTGTAGTTAGTGCCTTTTTGCGAGTAAATTTCCGGTTAAATTTTCCTGAAATTCCGGAAGTATTTCCGAACCAATTCGACCTCGGTTCCTTTCTATAAAAAAAGAACCTACGTATTACTTTTATTTTTCCATAAAACTAACCAAAGTCTATCTATAGGTTACAATCGGCAGCTGAATTGTCATCTAATTTGAATGCGATATGCCTTTACACCCAAGATGATGACCCACAAGTAGCTTTAACTGTCACCGGTTGGGGAAAAACCAGCACCACACGTGAGTATACCAGCACAAATGCACTACGATTATATTTATTATGGCAAAAAACGGGCTTTGTTTACATACATCAATCTCAGCTACGTGTTTGACAACTGACAGGTGTCGACTTTACAATTGACAGTTTTTTTTTGAAGGATTCATTGTTTCCGTGTAGTCCCACAAAATTTACTCGGAGGAGCGCTTTTCGAGTTTTTCACGAACAAAAATGTACGTATATTATGTCAGGTACAGAAGACTGATCATCATATCATAGTTTATTGTAACTTTCCTTGTTCGCGTGAATTCTTTATTATTATGATGATGGGTGGTATATATTTATTTATTTTTTTTGTACTCCTACAGCTAACGTAAATTATATATAATAGCAAACAAATACACTGAGAATATAGCCACAGATGGAATACATGATACATTATATTATAACAAAAAGATTTATAAAAGGGAACATATATACGTATACATTGTGTACTGGTAGCAATCTAGCCATGACCTAACAACGCCGAGAGACTTATGTTGCTGGACTTTGAGGAAACGCTCTTGGCAGTCTTGTTCCTTCCTAAATGGTATTAAAGTACTTCTGCTGGCCGTTACATTCACAATGCGGAGCGTGGCATCAAGCGGAACAAAGAAAAGCGTACGTTTTACAAGCGTTTATAGCACTTCTTTTGTTTATTACAGGTGACATAAAAAGTAATATATTATTGAAGGCAAATGTGTCTGTGGTCGATATATCCAAGTGTGGCGAGTCTTATACAAATTGGCGGCGGCTTCCCAACGGTATTGCACAGACACAGATCTGTGCCGGCGATGAGTTGGGACGACATGACACCTGCCAGGTGACTTTACTAATATCGGAATAATTTCGGTATTCATTATAATTTAAAACAACTTAGCAATGAACTCTTAATGTTTTTATGAACATTAAAATATATCAGTTTCAGTTTAAATCATATAATTGATCTTAACAATTCTTATGCAATGTGTTTGATAACAGATTTTTTATCTCTGTATATCCGTGGTACAGCAATCAAAAAATGGGGAGAACTTTCAAAGGAAAATTTATTGTCTTGTCAAAATATATAAGACCCAAAACTATGTTGATTCAATTACTTTTGAATAAGAGCTAGATTCAGACTTCCTCAAACTATGATCGACTCTTGTATGTCAAAATCTAATACACTTTTGACGTACGGAAGTTTTAGTTTCAACCTTTTATAAAAATAAAAGTTTAAACAGACCATCATCTTTTTCTTAAACAGACCAACACAATTTGACAGAAAGAGTTATTTTTTTTAGGAATAAGGGATATGACGTTTCCTTATATATTCGTCAAGTCAGTTTTACAGCTTGAACGCATAGACCATAGATAATAAATGCCTTTAGAAAGCACCCACATGGCACCCACCCCTTAAATTTTATTTATTTTTCCTTTGGTATGTACAGCAATCAAACGTACCCACTAGAAAGCATTGTTTAGCGTAGCTACGCTGATTGTTTTGTGAAGCAGTTTAGAGCTGCCATAAAGACCCGTATTTTAATAGGTATAACTTGAGAACTGTTTATTTTATCAAAGTTTAAATATAAGATCTTGAAAGTAAATTTTATTTTAAGTTACATTCTAGAATACGGGTCTTTGTTTTGAGAGAGTCGAACCGGCTTTCTCCGGGAGTCTACTGTGTCAATAGTTTAATAAAAAAAATTTATAGGGCGACTCCGGTGGGCCCCTTCAAGCTCTTACGGCTAGTGACGGGAACTATCGATTAATCGGTGTGACGTCATTCGGCCGCGGTTGTGCCTCTACAGTGCCTGGAGTGTACACGCGTGTCTCTGAGTACCTCGACTGGATCGAAAGTGTCGTGTGGCCTAATGAATCATAAACCCTGTTTTTTTTAAGGGAATACATAAATATTAGGGTTTTCAAATCTTCTATTAATTTAATTGTTTACTTGCCCCTTATTTTAATGAACTCTGATGTTTAAAAAAAGATCTTACACATAATTAAAACCTGTAGTAAATAATGTGTTACCATGGTTAAAATGTCCATAGAAAAATAATGGTCACCTCATACGCTATGTGATAGTGATCGTTAAGCTTCATAAATCTTAAATACCTCACGAGCTTTGCCATAACTTTTGTACCTATCAAAATCTTTACGTATACCTTTATGCATACTGATGCACTTTATGATAAGAGTTGGAACTGTCCAACTCTCATCATAATTATACTACAGTTTGAGACATGGTCACTTTGTGACAGGTGTGACCCACTATGTTCTTGTATGAGATTATGTATTTAGCTCTTCATTTTAGTTTATAAGGTCACGTAACCATTTGTCTCTAGCCCCGTGTTTTGTTCACCTCTCACATCCAATTTTAATATATTCGCTTAATAAGTAATCCGTATATAAATCTTCGCCAGTGGTCGTATTCCCGAACCCAAACTATGAATCGATGGAGCCCTAAACAATGCACTTGCATTTTGCACCTTGTTCGAAATAAATAGGCAGTCAAAATCATGTGTACACGGTCAAAAGCAATTCGGGCGACCACGGTTCACAACATTATTAGTTTGAGAGTACTATATTAGTTTGTAACAACAAAATATTTTATCATGTTCACAAATTCCTACATTTTTATATGTTAATGCAGAATGTTAAAGACTGTAATCAATACCTAGATTATATTTTAAGATCAAAAATATTTAAAAAATGTAACTACCATAGTGAATGAATGAATAATGTTATTAATATTATGTATAAGTTGAATTTTAAATACTAATGAAATTAGATGACTGAATGCCATATTATCGAAAATTATCACTTTTGTAACTTGTATATTATATTAACTACATAAAAGTAAAAATGTAAAATATTAACTATGTATCATAAACTAAAAAAAAATCTATTTTGGAATAGTAATCCACTTTTTTATTATATTTTTGTACAAGTATAATACGATACTATTATAAAAATAATACTTTTGTTAAGGAAATTATTTAAATAAAGTATTTTATTAATATTATTTCAATAATTTTCTTTAACCACACTATTATTATGATAATCATTCATGTGTTTTGATAAAACATTTAACTAATGTCCTTTCCAAAGAACTACAAGGTAAGATCTATGTTTCCAGCAGTGTTATTTTTATTAAATCACTGGAAGGGTAATCTCAAAAAATGTAACATACATTTTATTTTGAATGAATTTTTTTATTAATTATAACATTGATAACATATTTTGAAAGAGATACATAGTTTTTTTATGATTTCACAAAACTACCTTACATTATTCTAATGTATATGTAATAACAATTGTAATGGAAACTATATATTAAAACAGCATTTACTACTTTTTATCAATTATATTATGTTAGATTATGAACTTTGAAAGTAAAAGTTCATAATAATTTTTATGGCCGAGTGGTTCATGGACAGCAGAAATATACATAATTATTTTAAAAATATGTTAATGAGATTTTAGTCTTTCTTTTGAGTAATATTATTTATCCAGTTTGTTGGCTTCAGAGTGAATTTGTTGTAAAGCTGTTGAAATATTTTTTAAAGAGAATATTTATTCTTATTAATGTATTTACAAAAACATGTTCATAAATTATTTTTATGTGTATAATAAAAACACCAGGTTCAAAATGATTAATTTGTTTATTTATTTTTAGTATATTTTGCAGCTTTTTTCATTTTGGCCTTAAATGCACTAATATTAACAGTAGGTTCAGTTGATGCTTTATTTTCATACTTCTTTTCTTCTGGAGGAATAAAATCTTTCTTTCTTGCTTCTTCTTTGGCCTTCTTTGCTTCTTGTTGTTTTTCCTCTTTTTCATGTTTTCGTTTTGCCTTTTTCTGGTCATCTTTGAGGAAGTATTCACCAGTTGCCAACTCTTTATCAATTTTACTTTCTGGTTGCTGGGGTGGAAATGGAGTATAAGGTTTTTTGTTGATTTTCTTTTTAGGTTGTTTTCTTGGAACATTTTTACTTTTAAAATTAGGTAAAAATCTGTCCCAACTTTCATTTTTTAATCTAGAATCTTTCATCAACTCACGTTTAATCATAAGACTTTTAATATTGTACATAGGATGTATATTTTTCATGGTATCTTCAACAATTCTTCTCACTTGTACTAAACCTTTGTATGGGCCTACAGCAGACACAGTATTACCTTGAACTAAAACATAACATTCAGTCAATAGTTCTATTGATTTTAATGTTACTCCATTAGGACCAATCAATCTTTGTCGCCTTTTAAGGAAGGTCTCCTTTTTGCTAACAAATGAGTTAATTTTAATAATGTCGCAACCTATTTCATCTTCTAAAACTCGGACAGCTTGCTCAAAAGGAACACTTCTAGATAGTAACTTCATGAAATCTCGTGCTTTTATAATAATATAAGGATCCCACGTTTTCCTCGTAGTTTTAACAGTTAGACTGCCTTCAATCAGGTCTAATTCGGCAACAATGTTATGGTTATTCAATACTTTTTGTACTAAAGGCCAACATTCTTTAAGATATTGTTCGCGATACTTAGGAAATAGAGTTGCAAATTTACTTTCCTCCAGGAGCCCATGTGGATTATCTTCAGGTTTAAACTTTGGTATTTTCATTGACCAAGCATTTTCTACCGGACCCTGTTGTGCTTCTTCATCAGAATCGTTACTTTCCATTGTCATTTATTAAATACGAATAAGTGGTTATTATAATATAACTTGGTTACAAGTTAAAGTTACTGAACTATTGGGCATTGGCTACTATATAGTATATATATGTAATTACATAAATACAAAAGACGTTGACAAATATACATGTCGAAATATAATTGACAAGAAATACTAGCCTACAGATGAGAAAAGGTACTTGGTAGTTTCTTAACTCAGTCTGTGCAATTTGTTATTTTAATAAAAAACAATACCATTATAAAGTCAAAGATGAATCAAACAAAATATTATATAAAAGTACTCGAATATCATCTAAGTACTACTTAAATTTGTTAAAATACCATAAGTAATATATTGTAATAATCGTTTAGTAATAAATAATTTACAAAGATGTTTCACTTCTGACATGTGTACGTTGTATGCACGCACTTTTTTATTATTAAGAAGGTATTTAATAAAATGAAGCTTTACAATAAATGAACACGTGCGTCATGTTATAGAAAAAACTATTTCACCTATTTTGTTTTAGTTGGTGTCACTCTTGTAAAAACCAAGTACAACATATTCTTGCATCATTACAAATTATTTATTTCTAGCTTATCATTTAATCTAGATTTCTCATTCTGCACAATAAACCATCCTGCTGAATTAAACATTTTTTATATTTCCAATTTGGATGGAACAAATAAGATACCTAGTCTAATTTTTAAAAGAAGAAAGGATAAAACCAGAAATTTTTAGTTCTTTATTTTTAAAAGTTTCAGCTTAGGAACTGCAACATTTTTTCCAATATATTTCTTACCATTTATAAAAGGCTGCAGAATCTCAGGTATTAGTATTTTACCTTTTGGATGCTGATGTGTTTCAAGTAGAGAAATGAGCATTCTAGGTACAGCACATGCTGTACCATTTAATGTATGGACATGTTTAGTGGTTATACCATCCATATATTTAATATTAAGACGTCTAGATTGATAATCTGTACAGTTACTGCAACTAGATATCTCTCCATAGTTATTTCTCCCTGGCATCCAAGCTTCAATGTCATATTTCCTAAAATATAGTCTTTATTACAAAATACTTTTCATCATCCCACTTAAATAAGTTTCCAGTCATGCCTAGTATTGACGATAAGATTTTTAATTATTCATGTATAAACTAATCAAAATCATAGAAGGTGTCAAAGTAAAACAAATAATACATACCGAAATGCTGGTGCACCTAATTCATGTGGTGGCATGTCCAGAACTCTCATATGTATGCCTAAAGGAGAAAATAATTCCTCTTGTGTCTTTCTTATGTATTCCAAAATATCATCTGAATCTTCTGGTTTTGAGACAACAAACATCTCTACTTTAGTAAATTGGTGTACTCTATAAAAGAATATTTCAAAATAGTTAAGTCTTGAAACAAAAATTAAAGTAGTAAGGAATGTGAAAAATTCACCTATATGTTCCTCTTTCTTCAACTGTATTAGATGTTTCAGCCCTATAGCATCTACTAACCGATACTAATTTTAATGGTAACTTTTTACTGTCATGTTGTGTATTACTTAACATTCCAGCTAGTGACATTTCAGCAGTTCCAGATAAGTGTAAGTCAGGGCCATGAAGAATAGGATCTAGTGAATAGATCTGTAACAGATTATATAAAATAAGTTATAAATACAATGGATATTGTTAATTTAGATAGAATCTTCTATCCTATCTAGGAATTAACATAAAAGTAACATTTATGACTCGTTTCAATAACAGGAACTTAATAACTTGACTTAAAAGTACATGAAATTGTAAATATAAAAGTAGGAAATAAAGCTGATACCTGAGTACGGTCTCCATTGACAGCCATACCGCAACTTTGAATTATATTCCTTGTTAATACATCAGGTACTGACACCAGATTAAAACCCTTATTAAGTAAATATGACACAGTATATTTTAATAATGCCTCTTCATACTCTGCTAATTCACCAAAATAATAGTAACTTTTATTATCGCATGTGTAACCAAGCTTATCTGTTCTCATTAAATTTAATAATTGTGTTATTTCACTGAATTCAATAGGCTTGAAGGATCCAAAATCTTTTTTAAGATTAATAGTGTTAATGGTACGAGGATGTTCCTTGTAATCTCGCACATCAGGGTGGGTTATGTTGGGCAATTTTACTAGTTCTGAGTAAAAATTCTCCTTCATACTTTCATACATACTATCACCCCTTGAAAGAGATTTAAACTTTTCATACAATTCATGAACCTTGTTTATGTCACCGACACCTTTTCTTATTTGAATGTTGTGTTTTATTTCCGATAAATTTTGACTCTGACAATAATATTCGATGTCTATTTCAGGATAACATGTTGATAATAATCTTTTACTAATGTTACAATGTATTATTTTTGTGAAAGATGACAGCATCTCTATTGCTAAGATTTTTAATTTATAAACAACTAAGTATCGACGGGCGTCACTGTATCTATCACTTAAGTGTTACCCAGATAACTTAATATTATTACTTATTTAAAAAAAGTCTTAAGTCGCAATCCGTTCGTAATCACCGACAGGCAACAATGTTGATTTTGAGTTTTTGACAATTGGCTTGTCGCCGTGTTGCCAGATGGTCTTTGCAAAATACTGCTAGACTAATTTGATTGCCCTCAGAAATCCCCTAGCTTGCCCACACCAGTTGAGTAATACTGCGCTCATCATCTTTAGGACACATTTGACCCGAAATCTGGGTCACCATGAGAACAACCTAAAAGCCAATGCGACACATGGTATAGAATAAAAGGTAGAATATTTATAGTAAAAAAGAATGATCAAAATCCATCAAATATAAAAAAATAATTCTTGTGTAGTGTTATTACTGAATTTGTATTTAATAAAAATCACATCGTTAGGAAACACACATAACACCAACACAAGTAAACGCCGCTCCCGGATAAGGGAAGCGGGATACAATAAGCGAGCACGCACACAACACTCCGCAAACCAGTCTGTTGAAGAGCTGGCTAGATCGCTAAAGTGCCCAGGCACCTAAAGCGCCATCTATCCGGCCGCATCTCGCATGGTTCTTCTAATGAGAACCTGTCGGGAGCGGCTAATTACGTCGTGGTGGTCCCATTTGCTTTCCAGCAGCACGTTCAGGTATAAGCCCCGTGCTGCCGGTACTGAGCCCTCCCGCCACGACAAGGCTGGACCCCGCGGAACTACGTGTTCCGCGGTGGGAGGGATCGGCATCCTTTCCAATACTAAGGGTAAACACACGGATCCTATACTTAACATGTGTTCGTACTTCTATTTAGTTCCAAAATCCGGAACGTAATATTTCCCCTAATAATATTATACTTGTATATATGTATGAAACAAGCGTTGTAATCGAGGTAAAAGAAACAAATAATTATTAAATGGGTAACATTTTTTTTTATTTTAATGACAGAAAAAAAAGTCACATAACTCAAATCAGATAATTTACATTTAAAATGCTAAATTAAAATAATTATGAAGTCAACATACTGGTTGGATGAAACAATATATCGTAGATAAAAAAACAATCTTTGCAATTAGGATTTCAATTAAAATTAAATAATGTAATAGAAACATGCAATAATAACGAAAACAACGAAATAGTTGGTTAGCTCAACAGAATAGTGTCTGCTCATTTGAGAACTTAACCGTAACCGATATGATTACGATACTTTTATACGTCTAATTTTTGTTTATTACTGCAAGCAAATAAATGTTTCGATTTAATAATAATAGTAAAAGAAAATAGTTTTTAAAGTCGTAACGAAAACGACCAAATTAAACTTATGCATATTAATAGACACTTTTAAATGTACTAGTCTAGGTGAAAGTTGTCTAAATTATTTTGTTCAGACCAAGCCGGGTATTTAGAGCCGTCCATTTCTTTGGCGTGAGAGTTGCTAGACAATAAGGTATGACTAGTTCCGCCTACAGCCGCTCCACAATCGGGACATTTACCGAGCACCATAGCTCCACCGCATTCACCAATACAATAGAAATGCCCATTCGGACATTTAAACCAATGCCCGGCTTTCAAACCGATCGCTTTGACAATCATTTTCCGTTCTTGTTCAAACATGATCACGACATTAGATTTGATCACATCTTTCAACGACTTTAAGGCGGCTATGCCTTTGTCCTTGTTATATGTTTCAATGCTGAATATTATCTTTTCAGTATCTTCAATAGCTTTTAAAATATCCGGTTGATTTTTTAGCGTATAGACATTCCTTACCAACTGCTCATATTGAATTGTAGCGTGTAAACGATTAATCTCACAATTTATATCTTGCTGTTGCTGATAATTAATTTTTTTTACATTCCTTATTAGGTATCGGTAGATGTCGTTAATTTGACTCGTGAATTCCGCGATAAAATGTTTTGCTACTCCATTATACATTTTTATTTTTTCTAATAGAATCTCCAATATGTTACAGTACATTAAACTCATCTCAATTTGCATTAGCGAAAGTCGCTTGTTTCTTTTAACATACTTCTGTAACTCTATATAGGCTCGTTCATGGTAAACTGTAAAGAAGCAAAAATTATTAATAGACACAGATATCATTATGATCTCTATAAATTATTATTTATTCTATATTATAAATTTTAATTAATTTATAATTTAGTCTGTATGTACTCAAAATGATTTGTATAAAACAATATAAACACACCAGATTCGTAAATATTTGGAGAAATTAATTTGTTTTTTTTATACTCCACATATATATGTTGTAATTTATGATTTAGTTCTTCCATCTTCACGGTAATATCTTGTTTACTTCCGTAAACTTTTTCTTTAACGGGATTTATATCGAATTTAAATATATTGTTTATGATATCCTTATAGCGGTAGCTCTTCAAAATAGGCTTTCGACATTTTGGGCATGACTTTATTCCTATTGTGTTCATTTTACTGGACATCCATGTGTCCATTTCTTCTACTTCAATGATGTGGTGGCAGTCCTCCAACAAGACGAGCCTGAAAACATATAAATTTATTATGCACCCAGAAGATTCATTTTTCTATTTGTTATTACGAGCAATAAAATCGATCATTCAAATTCGGTAATTCGGAGTCTGTAACTTTTTATATGTCACGCTATTCAATGGTCAATGGTCATGGACTTTCCATATTTACACTTTTGCAAATTTCGAACAATTTGTCATTTGCGGCTTTGAATTTACTGTAGGTCATATAAAAACAATTTCGAAAGATTAGTATTATATCTTACTTTGCATCATCTTCGTAATCATCACCCAGAAAATCTTTGGGGAAGTCGTCTGGTTTGCAAATCTTGCAGACGTTTGGACAAGGGTGGCCACACAGACCTCGGCAAGGGTGTTTACATTTTTGCTTTTTGGGACACGGCTCTGAGCAAGCAGCAATAGAACAAGGCTGTCCGCATAGCTTGTTACACTGCCTGTGGGGGCACCGGCGTGTGCATTTTTCCTGCGTTATGATAGAATTATATAGTAGGCATAAAGGTAGTTAATAAATCTGAAACTCAGTATAATAAGACAACCAGTGTCTGTCTTCTAATAATGGCCACGAGTTGACGTCGGATTATTAGATGAGTTTTTTTTTAGGTTCACTTAACATCCCCTTAGAGAATCTGACGCGCTCGATTTATTATTTTTTATGATTATCAACCCATACGTATGACCAACCCCATCATACAAACAATCAGATTAACGTACGTACATCATTAATAATACGTAAGACAGATGCTATCGATATCTGACGCGCTCGAGTTTGTCCATGACACTGATATTTTTTACATTTTAGAAAATCTATAGCCTATCTATAGTGGGGGGAGAGCTCATCGTTGTAATGGTATACATTATACATCATTTTCTTCTTCTTATTATATCAGCTTCGCAATTCAATAGGTCTCTATGACGCTCGAGTAAATGTCCAGTTAGTATAGTGATAGATTAAAAAAAATGTTTTTCAAATCTCAGATGGAGTAGCCGTGTATGTATTTATTAAAAGCTTGAAGCAAGGTTTTAATTTAAAGGATCTCTTCGAGATATAAGCTTTTTGTTTATTTAAATATAATCACACAGTCAAAGCTTAATCAGAAACGGTTTGACAAGTGTTATGATTTTTTTATGGAATCTGAAATCGTTATTAAGTTTATATTCATACGACGTTGAACCCTCCACTGGAGACTCAATATATAAATATTTCATACTAAATAATAATTTATCAACTTTACCTTACACAATACACACGGTCTACCACACTGGTTCTTACACTTCGAATGTGGACAGCTTACTTCGCAAGGCTTGTTGCAAGGCGGACATACCTCGTTGCAGGGTTCAACGCACCTATTGAAAATATAATAATATCAGTCAGTCAGCTCCAACGAGACAGCCATACAGAGGCCGAACATATAGCATGTTGGTATTTTATATATGGTAGATAACTTATAACTAATTCAAAACAAGGCTTTTCGGCTTAACTTTTGACATTAAAAAAAATACGTTTATTTTGGAACATAAGATCATCAAGGTTTCACTCATTAAATTTGAACCTGTAGGCATCCCTACTCATCGGCAAAGAAGACACGAGGGTGTAGCCCGAGAGGAAAACCCGGCGTAAAAAACTCTCGGTACTCATCAAACAATACTTTTTTAAAACAAATATAGCAAATAGTTAGAAGTAGCCTGCCCAGCCCTAGTCCCAGGCCCTTTTTTACAACTAGATAATCGTTAACTTTATAGTAAGCCTTTTTACACAGCTTTTCTTTAACACATTTCTTAAATTTATTAAAAGGCAGAGATAAAAGAGCCTCTGGGATTTTATTAAAGAATAGTAACCCTTTTCCCAAAAAATAATTAAGGAATTATAAACTTTAGTCTAGTACGGGGAAATTGTAGCCTGCGTTTGTTCCGAGTATTAACATTGTGCGTATGTTCTATTCTAGTAAACTTATCAGTATTTTTGTATACATAGATAATATTTTCATAAATATATTGCGAGGGAAAGGTAAATATATTAATTTCCTTGAATTTATCTCTCAGAGATTCCCGACATTTTAAATTACAGCCCCATCACCCAGAAAATGCCAAAATTCATACTTAACCGTATTTCAACACGAATTTTATGAGAATGACATAAGATCACGATTCATCACGTGACTATTTTCATACAAATTAGTTAGGCATTAATGTGTCACGCCCTTTGAAAAGTGATTTTGTCTCATTCCCAAGGCCAGTTTAGTTACCAAAGAGTTTTAAATTAGTAAATTACCGATGTCCACAGATGATATCCTTGTTACATTTGGCGGCGCAGGGCGCGTGCAGACGAAATTGATAACATTCAGAACACGAGCCTTCACAACGATGGTCGCAACTCAATAGAGCTGAACAAGGGAACTTACAATAACGGAGAAGCTTTTTCTTGAATTTAGGATCATTCGGATCATCTGTAATGTAATATTATTGGAAAACGAAATAAATATATAATCTGTAAAAAATAAAAATATTTAAACATATTTGATATAGGTCGCTACAAAGAGTATTACAATATAGCACGAAATTACCACGTCAAGATAACTATTTAATGTTATTAGTCTATTGGAATATTGCCATATTATCGCCATAAATTTGACAGCCTTAAAACGTCAGTTTATGTAAATATAGAATAAATATGTGGGAAAATAAATAAATACATAATATTCGTTAAGGAAGATTAAAGTTAAACTGTGGTATAATTTTTAAAATTATATTTTGCAGACACGATACGACACGTTAGGACCTCAACTATTCTCAACAAATCTCTTTGGTTCAATACATCTCTTGACTGCTTACGACTGTTTACGTTGTTAAATTAACTCGAAGACAAAATGTAACAAATACGTCTCGATATTATGGTTTTATTTATAGAACATGGGGCAAACGGGCAGGAGGCTCACCTGATGGTAAGTGATACCGCCGCCCATGGACACTCAATGACAGAAGGAAGTGCAAGTGCGTTAACGGCCTTTTAAGAATTGGTACGCTCTTTTCTTGAAGGACCCTAAGTCGAATTGGTTCGGAAATACTTCAGCCGGCAGCTGGTTCCACAAAGTGGTGGTGCGCGGCAAAAACTGCCTAGAAAAACGCGCAGTTGTGGAACGGTGGACGTCGAGGTGATACGGGTGGAATTTCGTATTCTGCCGCGACGTCCGATGATGAAACTCAGCTCCTCTGAACACTCTCCATGGTAAATGCGGTAGAAGATGCAGAGTGACCCCACATCTCTACGCAACGCCAAAGGATCAAGCCGCTCGGAGAGAGATTGGTCGTCAACGATTCGAACCGCTCTTCGTTGAATACGGTCAAGTGGAAGGAGCTGGTACTGGGTAGCACCCGGCCAGAGGTGGGAACAGAACTCCATGTGGGACCGAATTTGCGCTTTATATAGTTGCAAGCGGTGGCCCGGAGTGAAGTACCGTCTCGCCTTGCTGAGCACACCGAGCTTTTTGGAGGCTAATTTAGCCTTTCCCTCCAAGTGACCGCGACACTGAACGTCGTTCGATATGTTAACGCCAAGTATTCCAATACTGGCTGAGGCTTTAAGGAGAGTGTTTTCGAAAAGAGGAGTAGCGAAAAAGGGTGGTTTTTTAGCGGAAAACGCGCTAACTTGTGTATTTTTGGGGTTAAATTGGACTAGGTTTAGTCTGCCCCACCAAAATAGGATTATCGAAGCCTTATGGAATTTAATTTAATTTCAAATGCAGACATCGTAGATATGTAAAAAATATATGCAATTTTTTAATGTTATTTTATAGCATGTATTTAACGTATGTAGGTTACTTACTCTTTGCCATTTTACATGGTATGATTATTTTATGGCCACATAAGCCTGTAGTTGATTGATTACTAAATTCCTCACATTCACTTGCATCACATGGCTGATTACATTGCTTGAGGCATTCATGGCCACATTCTAGCAAGCGCTTGCATTTTTGGGTACAGTTATCTTCTGTAGGTACTATCGAACACTTAACTCGTACTACATGATTACAACCTGGTATAACTTTTTCCACCTGAAGGGAAAATAAGAATAAAATAATAAAAACAAAATATCAGCAACCGAGACTGTCTTTTCCGAGTGTTATTCATATTCATATTATGGGCCCTCCATATATTACGTCATTCTAAATTAGGGGGGGGGGGGGGGTTTGGTCTGCGGATGACGGTGAAATGATTGATGGGGGGGGGGGGGGTGTTGTTTCGAAATAAAGAAATCGGCGCTGTTTAAACAAAGTCGGTTCCTTTGTCTTTGCCGCGCGCCGCCACCGCTGCGGACCTGCGGCTTGCGCTCGCTTCAATCTGAGTACGAACGTGAACGATGCAACACGTTTATCCGCGCAGATTTTTCCATCACGCGTTTAACGCAAATTCGTTAAATAACAAAATCAGAAAACTATTTTCACTGCTATTTATTACTTTAATTGATCCGCGATGGTTGTTGACTTATAAAAACTATTTTTCTCTAATCTGCAATGTTTTATTTTGTCAAACTGGTTAAATGACGTCAATTTTGGGAGAAGGGCGGGGGGGGGGGGTCAGTAAGAAATGACGATAGGATGATTATAGGGGGGGGGGTCTAAAATCGGGAAAAAATCGATGACGTAATTTATGTACGGCCCCTTATACATGTTTAATATAATAAGTGATCTAGTTTATTTTCTTATGATGTGGGAAATTGAGTTTACGGAGAGGACATAAAAGGTAGATGCCGAGCCTTGGACACCCATTTTACTCGTTGAATGTATTAATAAAATAATATTTATTTCAAACAAAATTAATTTTAGCCTTTGTTCTATGTGCTAAAACCACACCTTTTTTGGAAAACGAAAACGCACTCACCTCTTGGTCACAGTCCCCGCATTGTTCGTTACACAACTTCTTGCAGAAGTGATTGCATTTTAGTTTGCGTGCGCATTTCTTTTTACATTTGATAGTATTAATGTCGACGTTACATGGAACTTGCGCCATGTGCCTGCATGTGGTCATTCTCTTCTTCACCTTTATAACGAGTGGAAAAATAATTAAACTTACAGGAAATTGTGAACGAAACACAAAATCTATCCTGAATCTGCAATTAATCCCCCCCCCCCCTTCCTTGTCAGCGAAAGTCAAGATTTTTTAATTTTTAATTAATTTTTTGGAAACCTCAAAAATGAATGAATGTTTTCAAGCATAGACAATGTGTGAGTCCTGAATAAAAAAAGAAAATCTAAGGAAATCTCAGGTGCAAACCTAAAAGGCTGTAGCGCCATTGGTATACTGTTTTTAATAAGTCAATTCTAAATTAATCTCACCTCTACTTTGCACTCATCACACTCTTCATAGCACATCTTTTGACATTGATGCGCAATAGAGTCGTTTTCGATCTCTGATGTGAAGGTACATCCTTTTTTCTTATTTGCGCAAGGCTTTTCACACTTGGTCTAAAATAACACAAAATTACAAAATAGAAGATAAAAAAGAAATCAAAAATAAGTGTTTTTTATATAATTTCGTGACCTACTAAGTCTTATTGCGTTCTATATATTGTAACAGATCGCTTTTAGAACATGAAATTAATATCGTAATGAATATATATATATATATATATATATAGGACAATGGTCACTGCTTAGCTTATTAAGGTATTTTCTATAACACGTATTGGTAAAGTGGCCATACAGTTTAAGACACGCGTAGTTATTATATGAAACGTATTAATTTATAAACCAGATAACAAAATGGTTCCGCAATACAATTAATGATTGTTCTCTTTACTGGTATCACTACATCATCACTACATAGTATAAAACAAAGTGGTTTTCTCTGTCCCTATGTCCCTTTGTATGCTTAAATCTTTGAAACTACGCAACGGATTTTGATGCGGTTTTTTTTAATAGATAGAGTGGAATGAATTCAAGAGAAAGGTTTATATGTATAATAACATCCATTAAATAGTGGAGAAGTACTGTTATTTTTGAGGTTTCTAATGTGATGTCGTAAATAATTACATTTTTTCCGCTTACATTGCAAACGCAGGCTGAACCCTACGAGTTTTATCAAAATAATTTACTAAGTATTGTACACATTGAAAAGGTCTACAGAAAAGTCCGTGATGGTATGTCTTATGGATAACCCACAATAACTTTTTTTTGTCATTTACTTTTTACGACAAATAATGGCTAATTTTCGAAGCGATTTTAACCAATACAGCATTAATCCTTAACCAATTAAATACCTGGAATACATTGTTCATTTAATATAGATCTATACAGCTATTACAGCTTATTTAGCAGCGATCGAACGCGTATATTATCGGAGCTTTCCAGCGACGGAAATAACAATACATAATAAAAACCTGCTTTTCATCCGCATTGCCCCCGTGCGAAGCTGGGGCGGGTCACTAGTTATAGATAATTACAAAAAAATTACATAAGAATATTTTACATGTGATTAAAACTGACTTTTGCCTCTATTAAACTATAATGATAAAACTAAGATACCTCAGGATCTCTAATGTCGCATTTATATTCAGCCGTAGTGAGCAGGGAAGTGGGCAGGACGATTGTGTAAACGCGATACTTCGTCGTAAGTATACCACGACTTATATTTCGATTCCACATTTGACAATAGCTACTGTCATTTTAGTGATGTACAAAAAAATTGATAAACAATCGCGATTTATGTTTAAATGTAATCTATTGGTGTGCCAATTAAAGACGAAATTATTGATTTTTCTTTAAATAAATACATAATTACTCATAATAGTTATTTAATTAGTAATCGCTTTCATAAAAAAATAATATTTTTGTTTTTTTTACTACTATAGTTTATAGTTTTTTGTGAACTTTGAGTGAATATATTTTCTTTGGTTTTCCATCAAAATGGATCCTCAGCCAAGTACATCACAAAAAGACGTGGATGTTTTCTAGTCCCCAAGAAAAAAATGTTCACGAAAAGCTTTCACTTTAACTGAAAAAGTAATGACCCTTAAAAAAATTAATCGTCATAACTAAATATCCGTTCAGAATTATTAAATTTCCTGATATACATAGTTTCTAATAAAGTAGTATTTGTTTAGTTTACTATAAACCAGAGGAATCGATTATTTCGCAACGTCACTATTTAGTACTTTTCATAACGTTGCAACACTGAAATTGTCAAATCTGGAATCAAATTAAAAGTATTAGTATAGTGCTCACTACGGTTGGTGAAATCACTAAATCTTCAAGACATTCAAAATTTGAAAATGACGTCACTATCTGCGTTTTAGTTTTTGGCTACCATATAATTTTATTTATGAGGCTGTTCGGCAAACTAACTTCATATAATAATTCTAGCAGACTCGGCCAAGCGTTGCTGTGGCAAAGGTTTTTGTTATATTACATAGTAGTAAACTCATCAAGGGAAACGGTAGGAGAATTTATGTGAAACGTTGGTACCAACACGGACCTAAACTAAACTACCTTTAACTCAGCGCCATCTGTTAGAATTGTATCAAATAATAAACAAATAATTTGAAATAAAATAAAATTGCGACTATAATTAAAGATCTAAACTATCCTATCTCTCAAGTTGGATCGAACTGCACATGGTGTGTGGTTATTAGGAACGCTTTGGGTACACTAGAATCGTTTTTTGTAATTCCAGAGAAATTTTTAAAAACAGACTTTGTTTAACAAAAAAATTTTTTATGGCCGATCTAATAAATAATGAAGTAAGTGTTATACCACGCTAGAATCCTTATTAAATGCGCGAACTTTTAAAGCTGCTTGCCAAACTGGAGTGGTACATTTTTTTTTCAGGACGATCAGTTGAACTAGTGCGAAAAATTAATTTTGAAAACTTGGTACGGTATAAAATGACATTTTCCTACAAGTTGGAGTGATCGGCACAGGGTTTAGGATCATAGGTTACATAAAGCACTATTCGGGATGACGTAAGAGAAAAAAAATGGCAAAAAGTAAATATTTGTAACAACGGGAATGAAAAAACTGTCACATGGTGTACATTTTCTGGAATAAAAGGAAAATTTCCATAACTTCAAAAATACATGACTTAATTTTTTTTTTAATTTTTCTGATAACTGGTGTGGCATTACCTATGAGAAAATTTCGACTTGACGTCGACTTTTGGGACATCCTGTATATTAAGATAATTAAACGTACCTGTTCGTGATCCGGGTCGCTTTTGACGTGGCACCATTTCTCACATACATGTCCGCAATTCAATCGCGCCTTGCACGGGACTGAACATTTTACGCAGGCCAAATCTACATAACATGCTTTTTGTGCCTGAAATAATAATTATTTTCATATATATAATTAAAATAAATTAATTGGATAGGTCAGTTTTTTTACAAGCGTTATGGGTGACTTCCTGCAGAATTTGTGCATAAAAATTAATCGCAAATGTTGCTAAGCGCATAACTCAAAGACGGCTGAACTAAATCGAGTGATTTTTTTTATACTCCCTTGAAATCTGGAAGGTTTTGAAAGAGAACAATGCACGAAAATCCCTCAAAATCAACGGACAGCTAGTTATTAATTTTGGCGTATCATAAACGGTCAATCCATAATAAATCTACATTTTTCATAAGTCTCTATACCAGTTATAGGCCAATATTTGATGATATTTAAGCTTCCGTCTAAGCATTCCTGCTTTTTTATATACTATAATCATTCCACAAAAACTTTAAAATATATTTATTAGGTAACGTATACACTTATGAACTACAAGAAAAAAAACAAATGAAGTGTCTTGACGACACAGTTCGTTGAAATACATTTACAGAATCGCCGTAGACGTATTTCAGAACCACAATTAGTTCTGAAATATGTAACCTGTAGGGCGAGGGCATTTACCCTTCTTACCTCATGACCACAATCGGGTAAGATGACAGAAACTGTAGTAAGACATTTGGCGTCTTTTGGTTCGGTAGAACACCAAATATCCATATTATGAGTACATGGCAGATTCTTGTTAACGATAACCTTGCAAGGTGCGCATTCGTAAGCACAAGGCAGAGGGCAAACGTGTTGATTCTCGCAAATTTTTCTGGAAATTTCAACCGTGTTTATTCGTTTGTCTAAACTATTTTATAATATGACCAAGGCATGTACCTTTTATAAAGAGTCAAATTGTTTGGTCCTACCATTCATGTTTACTTTAAATCACTATTGCCCAAACCCAATAGACTATCTCAATCCATTTCTGACCATCTGATATAGACATCTTAGTCCAAATATTGATAAAAGTTTGCCAATAACCAATCAACGGATTGCAATAGCCATCTGTCAATAAATGCTATGGATAGATCAGATTGGTGTATGTGGATAGACCTTTGTATGAAAATGACCGTTCAACTGTGCCAATATCCTATCTTAAGATTTAACTTAAACCAGCTGTTAAAATAATTAAAAAACTATTTGATATGTTTTAAAGACATGTATATTTTAATATTATTTGTAGGGTTTATTTTCTTTATTTGGTTTATATTGATTTTCAAATATGAGTGTAAAGAGCGAAGCGATTGCATTCTATCCGTCGCCAAAAATGGATTGTCTTCATAGGGTTTGCTTATTGGGATGCAGATAAGATATCCATCGACTGTTACGGTCTGATCTCAAATTCTTTTCAATCTGAGATTGTGGATTAATTATTGGGTTTGGGCGTTAGTGATTAGTTTCAATAGAACAAAAAAATCACTTTTTTTTTTAATTTTGTGTAATGTACATATTATGTAAACAAACCGTACATTTTCTACTTTTCTATTGGTTATATATAATAGACATGACATAAAAATGCATAAAAATGGACATTTATTTATTAATCGTTGTTTTTTACCATGAAAAATCAATTATTAAAATCGTTAACCTATAATGAGTTAACGATGTCTCAGTTAATGATTTGACAAAATATATTTAATCTAAAGAAATGAAAATATTTTTTTTACCTTTCACATTTCTCAATACATTTTATCGTCTCGTGATTCCTATCGTAGCCATGACACACCAGCGGGCACCCGTGTCCGCATGATAAATTTATATCGCATTTTAACATACATCCACCCTCTGGTACCTGATCAAAGTCGCTGTCTGTCGTGATCTATAATAAATAAATAATTATAGAAGCCTGCTTATACGATTTGTAAATATTAAAGGAACGAACATACATTTGTTATGTTTTCCGGGTGGAAGAAACATTGAAGCTGCAAACTTGGACCCACAGAATCCTCTTGCTCCAGAGTTCCAGAAATTTTCATCCATAGTTCAGACTGAGATTTGAGCATATTTATGTTTCCAAATATGTAGAACCCTGGATCACAGAATATATATCAATAATTAATTAGTTTGTGAGCGGTGTTAGACCGTTCCAGAGGGCGACTTTCAAACCTGACATCATTCCTAGCTGTACCCATAGCAGGTCAGTTTGTTAGGAACAGAAGAATACTGACGAAGGGAATATAAAGACGAGATCAAGATAGAGGTTGTATGACTTTTTTCCAAATAGCTGTTAAACAATTTTTTTAAGCTGGTATACCAAGTTATATTATGAAAAGTGTTTCGGTCTACCAACCTTCTTTAGCTCTCGATAAGGCGACACAAACTCTGTTAGGAGTAGCCAAAAAACCAATCTTGTTATCAAGGTTATTTCTCACTAGTGATAATATAATTATCTTCGATTCCTCCCCTTGGTAGTTATCAACAACTGTAACTTTTACGTCATTCAAATGGACGTAGTTCTTCTTCTCCTAGAATGAATAAGTCTTACATTATGGTACTACAGATAAAACATAATAACATTCATCAGATTTAATTAGAATAGAAAACAAGGCGAGCCTTTTCAAGTGCGCTAAACTACGAACTCAGAATTCGCGGTATTTTTTAATGCCTCAAGACCGAATAAATAATATAATAACAAATTTATTTATTTATTTATTATTTTTCCAGTAAATTTTCCTATCTTAACAGTTACAACTAATGCGATAGAATTCCATTATATTACCCACACCAACTAACCTACATACAAACATTAAAAAATTAAACTTAAATTCCTAAATCTTATAACTAACAATATAGCAAGCAACTCTTGTGAACTCAGCCAGCGTACAAACAAATAGGTCCACCTCAATGGAAATTTTGTTAATGATCTTTAAATTAGTTACGTTATGTCAATATGACAATATTGTCATACAACTGGCCGGTTTTATTATTTTATATTTTTATGTTTTGCCACACTATGCAATATTGCAGTAATGTATGTATATGCTATATAGGCAAACATGTTTTGTGAAAAAAAAAACTTGGACCATTAAATCTCTCCGATTGAGCCTTGATCCTTAAACCATAACAATTTCATGATGACGGCAAAAATAAAATAGGACGGAAGCAGTTGGAGGAGGCCTTCTCCGGGAAAGGTATCGCATTTTAGAGAAATAAAATTGTATATTATATTATTTATATAATGTATTTAAATAATATGTGGATATAATTAATTGCTAGCGGCCCGGCCGGGAGTCTTAGCAGGGGTGGAAATTTTTTTTTAAACATTTTTTGTAGATATTGATATGTTCTTTAATATTTTGGAACAATTTCTTTCTATCATCAATAGTTATCTCAGCGCACCGATTAAATACATTTTACAGGTATTTTTTGCATCTTGGGTAACATTATTGTACTTTCAGTACTCTTATGTTTCTTGCAATTAAAATCGCCTATATTAATCAGTGATAATGTAGCGTTGAAATGGTGAATGAATTTTTAAATCGGTCCAGTATTTTTGAGCCATTTCGTTACAAACATACTGACATACAAATCTTTCCTCTTTATAATATTATTATACAAGCATACATTACCCGCTTCATGTAAAACATTTGTGCCGTATAGCAACATAGCAACGTTATGTCTTGCGGTTCGTATCCTTGCAGCATTAAGTAGTTTGCTAGTCTTAGTGCTACATCTGCTTCTTTGCTGTTAAATTTACTTGTGCTGTCTTTTCCTGTCTGAAATGAATATAAAAATCGTTCATATTTATAGTATATACAAACTCAGATGTCTGTATCTGTTCCGTGACCAATATTCTGTGCCTGACACGCAACTTTGACTTTTTTGGGTCTAAATGGCGGATTCCTCATGATGTTTTCCTTCACCTTACGACCGGTGACCGAAGGTTATACTTCCCCTCGGTAACTAAGGGAGCGTTCAAGTAACGTAAGCACCCCCATGTAACGCGCCGTATCGTTTTTCTGTACCCAATAGTAAAACGTTTCGTTACCACCCAGTGAATGATCCCAAAAGCCCCCGTATCGTAACGTTTTATCTCAAACGGGGGGTTTGGGGCCCCCAAAATTCGTTACGTAATACTTGAACGCTCCCTTAGTTCCCGAGGGGAAATACAGACAATTTTCATCAAAATTCATAATAAGTGGTAAACTCATTTATAAACTTGAATTAAATATATTTAAAAAAACAACACATTTCTTCAACTTTTTGAATCTAAGGCTAGGGGGTTTCCTTACGATGTTTTTATTCATGTTGTGAAGCGAATGTTAAATGCGCTCACAGAAAGAAAGTCCATTGGTGCACAACCGGGGATCGAACCTACGACATCAGGGATGAGAGTCACGCGCTCGAGCCACTTGGCCAACACTGCTCAATATTATCTTGGTTACATTGCATAAAAAACATTAAATATTAAAGAAAATACCTCTTCCAGATGGTCATGAGTGTAAAAGAACAGGTTCTTTTTCATTCCTCGGATATTAGGGAAATTTTCAACAGACGGATGATTTTGTAGGTCAGGGTAGATATGAGGCGATATCAGGGCAGAAAATTCTGGCCGCATACGATGTTGCACCGCTAGTCGGCGGCTGTGTATTTTGTTGTTGATCATACGTTCAAACAACGACACTTCAATGTTGTAATGTCTAGCTAACTCCATATGGGCTGCAGAAGGCCTTAACTGCTGTTGATCACCTGAACAACGTAAAATGATATAAAGACAACCAAGCGAATACATACTTTGGCTACTTTTATTGTTAAATCAAATAATTAAGCGGAATGCTCCTATTATGTAGTATATTATCTGCAATTTGACGTGACAACGTCTTAAAATTCGATGGTGCCGCCCTGCACGCACGTAAAAACATGACGCATGCGTCGTTACCTCGCTCTGAGGCGTTCCATTTAAGGCTTGAAGTGCAAGCGAGAGCGCGGAACTAGCAACAAAGAGGCACAATCCTCGGGGTTCGGCAACGATCGTTCGTTAAAAAATTTACATAATTGTATTTATGCGTACAAATAAATGTAACTTGATCAAATGAATAATTGTGATTTCCATTAACCTCCTTCTCTATATCCATACAAAATATCTATTAAACAAATAAAATTAAAATTTTCTATTGAAAAATGCAACCATTCCACCAGTTTTTTCTTATGACGTTGTCACGTTCAACTATCGGCAGTACACAGACTTCAGAGACAACCGATTTTTAACATCACCTTGACTTTGACATACCCGTTCAATGGTACTTGTTACATAGATTTTTTTCTATTGGATATAATTGGCCTGAGCCATTTGGCTTATTTTATATGTTTAATTAAAATATGTCATATGAAATATCCAGTCAATTAGACTCACCAATTAGAATAACATGTTGACAATTCTTATGAAGCGTTGTAATTATGTGTTGTTCCAATACTTCAGCAGCTTCTTCAATAATAACTAAACATGAAAAATATTATATCTTTATAAATAAAAATGAATCGTAAAATATTCATTTATTAAGTTTACGACATCATACATAGTAGTAAATCTACGGATTATTTTACAAAAATTTTCATCTAAAATGTAAACATAAGTTTTACAAAAACGTGTTGCTAACGCGGTGTCCTGCGTAAGCGACGAATACAACGCGACGCGACGCTGCTATCGCGACCAACGCAATCAAATCAACGGCATACCCTACTTATGGCCTATGTAACAGTCTGCGGCGAGACGCGACGTCACGCGGACTTGTTTTGAGGGCGACCAGACGCGACACCACGAACTACGAATTGATTGGTTCTGAAGCATTGATCGCCGCAGTGCGTGAGCAAAGGTTGTTGTGGGACAAAAAACATAAACATTATAGGAATCGTTTATTAGTGAAAATTTGTTGTTTTAATTGAAATTCAGACTTAATATCAGCAATAATGTAATCGAAAGTAGACGGTAACCCTCCACAATATTGTTTAAACATTTTAGAATCGTTCCTTAATTTTGGATATAAATGATGGAACTCGCCAAATGTGTTTCTTTGTAAACGTTCGTTTTTGTATTTCTTTTTTTTCTGTGCTTTTTATGATATTTTTTTAAAAGTCTATATTTTAAGTATGAACTTTCGAGCAAAATTGTACTGTACTTCTCCATGATTCGAGAAGTAATGACCAAATTACGTAGGACATTTGTCGCGTGTAGCATCGCGTCGCATTATGTCGCGTCGTATTCGTCGCTTACGCAGGACACCGCGTAAGCGCGCACTCGGAGACGCCTGAACCAATTCGAGTACATATTCCTTGAATTCTGAGGCGGGTTTGTGTAGATGAAAATTGAAAAAAAAAATGCTCGGAAAAACATATGATTTTCTTTTGCGAACTAGCGAACTGTGGAGTTGACTACGTTGGGGGTCTTCTCTCAGATATACGACCTCCAACTATTCAAAATTCGAGCGTACTCCTCCCGTAAAGGCCGGCAACGGACCTACTAAAAATGGGTGTCTATCTTATATAAAAAAAGAAGAAAACATACATCATATTGAGGCGAAACGAAATTCGCGGGGGCAGCTAGTTGTCAATATAGTTAACGTAGTATTATTAGAATATAAATTAAAAAATTAAAAAGATTTTAAAATCCGATACAGATTTTTGCAATCAAATCCATTTACCTAATTATCAAATTATGGAAAATAGTGCATACCAATTGGTGGTGCCAATTCCTTGATCATTTTTTGTAACCTCGCAGCACCAGTGGTAGTCATACCTACAACCTTCTTCCCTTTGATAGTATCTATGTCCAAAATCATTCTAGCTTCATCATATTCTTCTTTAGCTGCTAATGCGTTATCCTGTTAAAGAAAAATACTGTTAAACGTCGTGATGTGTTTTACAAATAAATGTGTGATAAATCTTGAGACCCTGAAGAACCATTATTGTTACTCTCGCGTTTTCGATATATTTAATTCTACAAGGAACCAACAACAGAGCTGGTGCGGCTTGTCAAACGGTAGAAAAAGCTAGGGCCTGTAAATATAGGGGTTCTACCCTCCGAATTCGAGCCACATTCGGTGTCGAAACCCTTGGTCCGTGGGCTTTGATTCAATCATCAGATTGAAAACAATCTGTGATTGTGGATTGTCAGACTGTGACAGTCGATCGATCTCCTATCTGCAATCCAATAAGGAAACCCTACGAAGACATTCCATTTTTGGCCACGGATAGATTGCAATCTCTTCGCATTATACACTCACATTTATAATCAATATAAACCAAATAAAGTCGTACAAATAATATTAAAATATACATGTCTATGTTTAAAATATATCAAATAGCTTTTTAATTATTTAAAAAACTGGTGTAAGTAAAAATCTTATGATAGGATATTGGCACAGTTGCACTGTCATTTTCATACAGAGGTCTATCCACATACACCGATCCTACCTACCATGAATAGCTTGTATCGACAGATGACTATTACAATCAGTTGATTGGTTAAAAGCACAGTTTTATCAATATTTGGATTATGATGTCTATCTCAGATGGTCAAAAATAAAAATGGATTTAGATAGGTTATTGGGTTTGGGCGTAAGTGCGGAAACTGAGTTTAAGCCATACTAAGGAGACGTTTACGTGCAAGTGATACAAAATGAGATCTAAAGCAATTCATGTATTTTACACTATTTTACCCAGTAATGTATCAACTTTGTTTGTATGGGGTATTTTAGGATACAACAAGTCAGAGGTAAGGGACCTTCCTATCACATTATATTTACTTAGAGGCAAAATAAACAATGTGGAAATTTTGGAGACTGGGGTTTCGTGTGCCGAATTACTACACTTGGTGTGGTAAGCGTACGCAAATGCAGGGTGAGCCTCGGGCGCGTACGAAGTTACTCAGAGAAGCACCATTATTTATTTATTTATTTATTAACACTTCGTTGCTAGAAATAAACACAAATAACACAATACATATAAATTACAAGGGATGCAACGGGCGGCCTTATCGCTAACAAGCGATCTCTTCCAGGCAACCCTAGTAAGAAAGAAAACAATAAATAAAAAAAATGATGAGTGCAAGAAGATTAATGCGTTGCTTGTAATATTTAGTTGCACACTGGCTGAATTCACAAGAAGCGCATTTTTTTATAATTAGTTATAAAATGGCTAAGGTTTTAAGTTTTTAGTATAGTTCTCTATTGTTTAGTAGGTATTAAGTTACTGTAAAAATAGAAAATAAATAAATATTGAGCTGGCATTTTTGTAAAGATTGCTTTACCTGTAAAGTGGAAACATTTTCTACTAATTTAATTTTTAAATCTGCAACCCATTGAAAATATAATTTCCAACGATTATAAGTTGGCATTTTTGTTGGATTACCGCAAGGCACCTCAGTATCCGCATTTTCATCTTCATCCCAACGAGATTTCATTGCCTAAAAATAATAATAATATATTTATTTATTTTCTCACAAAAACATATACAATAATTGTAATTTTTCTTTGGAGCGACTGCTAGTGCTTAAGTGAGACTGATGCCTGTTAAAGGTTGTGCACCTGTGTTACAGGTCATCAGGCCTCCACCACTTCGGATCGACAAAATGATTATATGTAAAGAATAGACAATTATATTAATTATAAGGAAACCACATGGTGTATGTGTGTGTTAGTGTATGTGTGTGTTTGTGTATGTGTGTGTCTGTGTATGTGTGTGTTCTGAATAATTGACGTAAAAATACTGCACAACTACACTCCAAATAATTATTAAATAAAATTTGTGTCAAACTTTATGCTCAACTATTTAGATTTAAAAATATTATCACTATTAATGTAATAAGTCAATATGTAGAAATATTATAACTAAGATCTGAACACAGTCCATATAAGTCGTTTTATACAGTAAGTATAAGTTTATTATAATAATATCGGAAAACTTACTTTAAATACTTCTATCACTGTCAATACTTTACATATTATTCGGTAATCGTCGTTACGAGTTATCATTTGAATGACGCGTTCGTATTCATGTTTTAGAGAAAACACACAAATGTTGCTGACACACGCATCCTCTATCACGAATTCATCCAAATCATCATCGTATGCGGTTCGGCGATCATCACCCGTATTAGAATCGAAGGCATTGACTTCATTTTGCAAGAATTGAATATCGGGTATTGGCATATTGTAATCAATTATTATACTTTCAATTAACCAATCAAGTAGACAGTAGGCTGTATATGTACCTTGCGAGTACCTTTCGCGAATTTTGTCACATACAGCTTTGCTCTCTGCAACCAAACTCAAAGTATTAATAGTGGTGATACCACTATCCAATGATAAAATATTATTTTGCAACTGCTTTAAGTGACGAATTGTCATTTTTAAATTATCCTTTTTTTCGTAATAGAGTGAAGTATAACGTGAGTTGTTATTATTCCGTCGAACGTTATTAAGATTGTGTTGCTTCATTATCTCTAAACGCGATTGACCACCAATTCGCACTAAAGAATCCGTTATATTTAAAATCGCTTCTAAAAATTGATCAAGGGCGTGATTTGTGTAGCATACTATGAGTAAAAGACAGCCGATATGGTCTAAATTCTGCAACAAGTACTCTGCTACTTTTACTCCCATGTAGGTTTTGCCCGTGCCTGGTGGACCTTGGATTACTGCAAATTCGTGAGTTATCGCCAATTTAAACGCTTCGTATTGGCTGTTGTTAAGGCCAGTTTCTTCAGCAGTTGGTAAAATGTTATCAATGTTTTTACTCTCAAAGAATTGCGGAGGCTTTGACGATGCCTGAAAAAAAAATGTCTTTTGTAAGTGATAAAGCACAGGATGAAATGTGTATGCTATCAATACACAACGCAACATTTACGTTTTTGCTCTATTAGATCTAGGTAGCTCATTATCCTCATTAATTCTAGAACCAACTGAATTAAATAACAAGGACGAAACTCCTATGAGTCAAATAATGATAACGACACTTATGCAACAAAATGTTAGTTAAGTTATATTTATCATTCTAGTTAATAATTATAAGTGTTAAATATTAGCACACTTGAAGCCAAAATGAGCCTTTAGTTTTACCCACACCCATATTGTAATATGTATAACATTCTAGTTTCCGATAATGTCCAATAGGTCGACTATAATTATATTCTTCATAGATAACATAAGTTACACTTCACAACACACTCACAAGTCCACTACCCCTAATGTAATTAGTTATAATTTCATTTAAACGATTAAAGTTTATTGACACCCAGTTTTATTTTATTTATTATTATAAACAGGGGGCAAATGGGCAGGAGGCTCACCTAATGTTAAGTGATACTGCCGCCCATGGACACTCAATGCCAGAGGGACATAGTGGGGCGAGTACATAGCCGGCCTTTTAAGAATTGGTACGCTCTTTAAACAACGCGAAAAACGCGCAGTTGTGGAACGGCGGACGTCGAGGTGATACGGGTGGAATTTTGTATTCGCTGCAGGTATTAATCCGAACAACTCCTCTGAACTCTCTCCATGGTAAATGCTTGCATGGGCTCGCGTCTTCCTTCCGCCCACGCCAGTAAACGGAACTGTAAGCGCGAGAACTGAGTAGCGCTAAAGAGGTGAATCAAACAATTGGCGTGACTGCACGCGCCAGATGTCGACGCACTCTAACAATAATTATAATTTTCGGAATTTCATGCAGGTTTTAATAATGTTCCAATAAGGCGCTGCGTCCACTTTGATTATCACTGCGATATCGACGTCGGATGACACAATAAAGAAAAGCCGTACCTCAACATCCACAATGTATTTCTTCATCGGCAAGTGTTCAGGAAATGATTGATCTTGCAAAACTTTTAGTACGTGATAATAAGGCTCAAAGTAAACATCACTTTCAATCATTAAAAAATTGTCATCTTTATTAATATCAAGCCTTTTTCTCTCGGTTATTAAACTTACTGGAATCTGAAATTAATTTATTATCAAACCGTGTTCGGGTTAATATATAATTCTTTTGTTTATGGGATAGGAGATAAACAAAATGGGACTTTATATAAAGTAATAACGCCGCCCATGGACCTGCAACGCCGAGGTGTGGCGGGTGTGCAGCCGACGATTCAGGGAATGGTACGCTGTTTCGGAAATACCAGTACTAAGGGGCCGTTTTAGTATAACTTAAGCAGATTTACTGCAATTTATCCCCCCCCCCCCTCTAGTCAGCAATAGCCAAACATAAACGTATTCTTTTTTGTAAGAATCTTCTGAAAAATTTCAATTTCAAACATAGACCATGTGTGTAATATGCGTAAAAAGTAAATAATGACTGATGACGTAATCACCAAATATGAAAATCAAAGACACTTTTCATTAAAACGGATTGTTTTTTGTTACGGCTTAGTTTTGATGATAAGATCTAATACTATTACTAAAACAGTGACATATTTTAATTAAATTGCGTCAAAAAAATCAATATTATTCATACATCAGAAAGTCAGAAAAAATTACATCATCCCCCGCACATGTTACACAGTTAAGTAGTATTGCAAATAAATACAGAATAAAAAATGTACTTTCATATGTTAACAAATGTTTGAATATTTATAATATATGTACTCACTTTTCCTCTTGAAAGATATTTTGGCTCACGGTCTGCTACGGTACCTACAATGAAGCTCTTGCAATTATCTTTGCTTAGCAGTATCAGCGCACCGAACAGGAATCGTTTATTGTATTCCCATTTAATATTCTTGAATATCCCTTTTGTGTGTCTGTCAACCTCAATAATGTTGCCAAAATTAACGTCAGAGACGTAAGGTTCAGCAAAATGCACGTTTCGAAATATCCTGCAATAAAATAGGTAAGATTAAATTTACGGAAAAGAACCAACCCCCGTACGGATCTGAAAACGCGTATTTGAGGCTAATAACGAATAACGTCTTGTAAGGCGATTTGTATCTTCTGTGATGTAGTTATGAAAACGAACAATAAATAAGGGGAAACTTTTCTAGCCATCTTACAGGTTGCAGAAAATAAATACTTCATTTATAGGCCTCTAAGTATACGCTGCTATAACATGATTCCTAATGAAATATTGGAACTGCGTTTCAACTGATTCAAAACACATATTTAAAAAACCTTAATGTGTAAAGGTTAATGACTACCTAGAAGATAAAAACAAAAAAGTCAAGAGTTAGAAGATAAATAAAAATAAATACGTTTATTTTCCAACATAAGATCATCAAGGTATCACATATTCCACGTCATTAAATTTGAACCTGTAGGCATCCCTACTCATCGGCAAATAAGACACAGGGTGTAGGGCGAGAGAAAAAGCCGGCGTAAAAACACTCGGTACTCAAGTCATCAAACAATGCTTATTTTAAAACAAATGAAATTACCCCTAAGAAGGGTGATACACCAAGTACGGCGCGACAATATTTTGTACTCGCTTACAACGCGGTAAAGCGCATCTGTCCCCACATAGACAAGATTTCAAACCTCTGGGCACAGGCTCCCCAATCTTTACAAGATTCAAGAGATATTTGCAGAACAGACCCTTTGACGGCGTTGTTTGCCATACAAATTAATCAACAATTTCTCAACTCGCCTGGATTAAATTCTTAATGTGTAACTCACTTTAAAGGAGTTTACACGTTTCCACTTTTATTAATTTCCTTCCTTGTATAACATATAATTTAATAATATAAAATTGTTATAAAAATATGGCGAATTTATAGTTTCGATCGTTTTTATGACGCAACAACACCTGGTAAAAAAATGCCTTGGAAATAAAATTGATGTGTTTACCTTATATTGTCGTAGTGCCTCCTATTCGGATCTTTGTGAAATTGCTCTGGAAATATAACAATTAATTAAAAAATGTAAATTCTATGTATAAATAAATACTATATTACTTTAAAAACCTACTTGTAAATAGTATTAAGCGATTACAACCTTTACTCACACAATTTTCGAAATCTGTATTTATTTGATGTAATAATAGACGAATAATTGCGTCCCCAGAGCTCTTTAATACATTGCTCTCATAGAGAATAAATTATTAAAAGCTCATTGACATGACTACAGAAGAAATATTTTTGAAGAATAGAAAGAAAGTTGATATTTTTCACAATAATATTTGTAAATTTAAAAAGATAGTTCATGGTGAATACTTGCAACCTTAATTACTAATTTGAATTAATTAATGTATATATATATATGTGTGTTCTTTTCTTTTTTTTTTGTCATTCAGTTTAATATGTGTATGTTGTTTGGTTGATATTTAGTGTAAAATGCTGTGTACAGATATAATTGGATATCAGATTTTCAAATGTTGTTTAGTGTATAATAACTGTATGTATGTAATCAATCTGTTTTCTCTTTTTGTACCTAAATGTAAAAATAAAAAATAAAAAATAAATCTATATGAATATATATAATATGAATGTAAGTTTGTTAATACTGCATACTAATTCAAATACAATTTATTACCTGCGAGTCAGGCTATATTTAATTTAAACATATTTAAAACTACAGGAGAATGAAAGACGAAAACGCGTTTCGTTTTCCTGGGTTGGTAGACTCATTTTCCGCACTTAAGACTCATTTGGTCCGTTATGCGTTTACTTACGTTTCCCTTTTTCAACTATCGTTTAACATTCTCGTTTTAAATATGTTGTTACTTACGTATGCCTTCTCGTATTGGCCCAAAGCAATCTTCTCTTAGCAATCGAAACTGTACGTCTAAATAGTGATCTACATCACTATAGGCTCCCTTCACTATGTTAGGGCGTAAAAATGGCTGTGTTTCTAATAAATCTTCTTCAGTTGGTAACAAAGAGAGTTGTCTAAATGATGTCGGTGGTTCTCCTTCGCAGTTAGGTATTCTGTAGGGATTTTCTAATACCTAGACAAACAGGTTATTTACATTACAACATTCGGGAAATATTCAATTATAGTGAATATTTGTTCATTTAACATTCCCCTAATTATCACAATGCAACGATGAATCACCGAATTTATTTAAAAATGAGTCGTTATACTAGTATTATTTAAAGCAAGCAGTGTTCTTACCTCTGTTTCTTTCACTTTCTCATGCTGCGTGATTAAATCTTTCACACGCTGTAGTCTCAACATATACTCTTCAGGTAATTCAAAGCCGTGTCTTTCCTTAAGTAAATCAATGCAAGCTTTTGAAGAACTTTCTATAAGAACCCTGCATCTGCTCATCGCCGTAGACGGGGATATAGCAGTAATTGTTTCAAGTAAAACAATTAAATTGTTCCAAAATTTAACTTGGTCATTCCAATACAACATATTATCTTTCTTCGTCGCACAAAAAGGCAAATTTGCTAAATATAATACGAGATGTAACTTGATAAAGTTCGAATTACAAATACCGAGGATAAATTCCAATTTCAATTGAGGAAAGTTACAGTCCGAAACTTTATTAGCTATTTCCAAAATGAGAGGAAAAAAATCTAATTTTTCAATTGGATTTTGCAGGACCTCCATGATGGCAATTTTTTTTTTATTAAATTCCGTTATGATATCTTTGCTGTCACACTGAGAGACTTTAAAGAGAAATTGATATCCAATGAATGCAGGCCGGCTTCTGTTTTTATTTTCACTCGGTTGGCGGGCAAACGTTGTACGAGCCGCATTATCTAAAAAAAATATTTACTCATAAAATGTAATCTCAAGATTACTGTTTAAAGTTCATCATGTACAACAATAAAATTAGCTTGTTAATTAATTAGCAACAATAAAATTTCCGGTATTGCTACAAGTGCCAACTCTGGGGATAAATTTTGCAATCCTGCAGCCCTGTATAGGGGCGAAGAAATGTACCCGAATATTGAAAAACATTTCCGACGCACTACAGAGACGCCTCAGTCAAAAATCCTATCGCTCTCTAACTATGTGCTATATTGAATTACCAAGAAAAAAATATTTGTTTCGTTTACGAACTTTTCATCCCATCTGTTAAGCACATGCAAAACTTCTTGAATAATATCTGCATTTACTGCAGAGAGGTAATAACAGAGTTACCCGCTAAATAGCATTTCCGGTTATGGCTGAGAAAATTAATCCACAAAATAATTTTTTGTATCCAACATCATTTGTCTATATACACATATACATATTATATTGTTTCTAATACTAATAAATAAATGGCAGAAATATAACGTGTTAAAAAAAACTCACACGGCCGCTGAACGTTTGGTGGTTGACGTGTATCGCTGTTTTGATTTCTAGGTATTTGGTGTTTTGAATTGCGAGGATCTGAAATTTTAATAAAAATATAAGTAGTAATATATTTGTATTGTCTAGACTCTAGCCGCACGGGGTCTCTTGGAAGAATTCTTACGCGACCCCAAGTTACCCCAACAGTGACGTGATTGGTGGGAGGGGTTTAGTGGGTAGGGCTTAAGAGCGAGTCCCATACTCTGTGCGGAAATGCATTGCCCTCAATTTAAAAAAAAAATGGTATTATCTAGCCGAAATCACCCGGTGAAAGGGATCTCAAAAGATAAAAATGTGGGAACACCACAAAACCAAAGTGCTGACAGTATTGGTAAGTATAGAAAAAGGCTTTTACCCAAACGACCCCCATATGGAAATCACTATAATTAATCTAGACTATGTGCAATAAGTAAACGAAGACCCATTTGATTTGTAAATTTTAACTATTTATAGTATGGAATTAACTTGGCTTAATTGAGAGTTAGCAAACGGAGATAAATATACTCTTGCCAAAACGATCTGTTGATTGTGTGGTCTTGCATGAACACCCTGCAGTGTGACATATTGTTATAAATTTGATAACGCCTTTGAAAAATTGTACTGTACTTGTCCAATATCCTTTTTATAGCAAAGACAGTTACAAGTGTGTGCTCAATTTAAAATATTCATTTTATTTGTATTCCATATATGTTTACTAATCACCAAGAAATATTTTTGGTTAAATTTATTATATTAAATACTAAACAGGCTATATTATATAGAATATACTTTAGTTACATACTTGGTTTATATTTCGAATTACGACCTCGGTTGTGGTTATTTTGCGACGGGCCTGCAAATAGATATTAGTGTTATAAAATAAAAGGTTTAGATGCGTGTGACTAAACAAATAATGAAGAACTATATGTAAATGTGGAACATAGAAATACAAAGATATATCGTCATACGCAAGGAAAACTTTAATAGCTAATTTCATAAAATATTATATGATAATTGTTACTCGATACAATTACAATACTGAACAAAAACCAAATAAAGCGGACACATACCTGGTCCTTGACCGCTATCCATTTTCGATGCCTGAAACAACAATGCAACAATTTTAATCTTATCAAGTACAGATTTTTTTAGTTGTCCAACTGACAATTTATAGCAATTGACAACGTGGAAACAGAAAATCTATACTTTGACGATAAATATTCAATATTAATCAGTAAACAGAAACGAATACGATCTCCTTCAAGTAATCATACAAGGCAATGGCAGGTAGAAGGAGAACTCGCCGCAGACGCACGTCCTCGTTGAAAAACTTGAGGCAATGGTTTGATCAAAACACCAAGTCATTGTTTAGAAGCGCGGCATCCAAAATTATACTGGCCATTATGATAGCCAACCTTCGCAAAGAGATGGCACTATAAGAAGAAGAAACATAAACTGACATCTTTAATTGGTTAAAAATTATCAAAATACACTGGCCAAGTTAATCATCGGGTAAAAAAGAGAGAGTAGAAATGCCAATGCAGTACAAAGAGTGACTTGAAACGACACAAAATTATTTTGTTATTTGAAATTTTTATTTTTTAAACTAACCTTGACATATACCAACCAACTTTGCCACTATTTGGTTTTAATTTCGTTCAGATTATTCAGTTAAACAATAATATACTACCGAGAAATAGTTACAATATACAATTGACGTCTGTTATCTTTATGTAGGTATTAGACGTCCGGTTGTACTTGATATGCATAATACAATGTATGGGATTTGCCTCTATAGTTACAATTTAATGCCAACAGCAGCACCACTAAGGTATGAGATAACCAAATAAATAACACCGGACGAAAATGAAACAAATGTATTCATTAATCGACCGGTATGCTAATTAAACAATTCTATCATTTTATCTCGTACATTATCACATATATACATATCTCGCGATTTATCGTTACGAGGACGTTAAATATACTTTTTTGTCGTAATAAATAAAATCAAATTCGTTTATTCAGTTTAGATGCGTCTTAGGGCATGCTTATGAATGTCAAAAACGTTTACAAAATTCGCGAAAGAGCAAAACTACGCCATCTCAAATAGACAAGTTATAAGCAAGCGAAATTGAACGACGCAGTGAAGCATTCAAAATTATTGTGCAGAAAGCCGTACTGACGGAATTAAACAAAATGGTCTGGGGCCCGTATCCAAAGACGTCAATCAAATTAAAGATACCCTGAACTACATTTGAAATCAGATTGCTAGTTTGTTCCATAATTAGGCGACAATCCGTTGAAGCTAGTTTAAAGTGAGATTTGATCAATGATCCATAACATTTTGCTTTAGTCCGTCTTAGCATTCCATTGCTTATTTCTGTTTTTAATACAAATAAAAGCTTTGACTGATTTACACACTGTGCGATATTGACATAAAAAAATACTTTTAAATTTAATGACAATATCACATAAAAACATTTAAAAACAAAAACAAAAAAATTAATTTATTAATATAGGTAACAATGTACACTTATGAACGTCAAAAAAAGAAAAGAAATATACATAAAATGATTCTAATTTTACATTTACTGCCAGTTCTCAAATCAAGGGTGTAGAATGGAAGAGAAGAACTGGAAATAAACTCTCCGCCACTCTTTTTAATCGCCAAGTTTTTTTTTATACACATTGTTTGTAAGGAGCTGCAACCATTACACCATGTTCCATATGACATCTTGAGTAATAAAGAATAATAAAATAAATTACAAAACAAAGATTTGTCCTCTATCAGCAGGAGGCATGGTGAAATAGGAGCATGCACTTACATACTCGTGAGAGGCAATTGATTTGCACTAGGTAAGAGTCTCACTATGTCCTTCCTTTCTTTAAATTTTAATTTTTTATGAAGCAATATTAATGAGCCACCGCGTATTGCATTTCCTCTGCAGAACGAACTACCAATCTGATGATTACAAAAATTGAACATAAGTTCACATGTCTTTAACCAGTGTTCTGTAATACACAATATGTCAATATTTTCACTGCTCAAAAACAACTCAATTTCTAGTAATTTACTTTTCATGCCTTGTATATTTTGGTGAACCAGATTGACAGTATGGTCCTTAAATTTACTTAGCTTACTTACTAATTCTTGGCCAGAGAGACTCTCTGTTGTCTTAATATCTAATTTAAATTATAAATACTGTGTCTTGGAATATCTTCCAAGGTCTTACTAGCTAAAACCTGCTCAATAGAAGCAGGTTGTCTAGCCAAATTCTTGGCTGTTGTAAACAATAAATATGATAGCGAATCAGCTATCTGTCTTTTCAAATATGTAGGTAGATTATATCTATCCTTTGTCAAAAAGTAATTATTACAACTAATGTACCTATTGGTATCAATTAGTGTAAAGTTATTATTATACATTGCAAATGTATGCATTGTCTGATTTAAAATGTGTCTTACATTATTTTCTTGCTGAGTAAAGTTTTTACTGTAAGGGAATGTAAACATTATCAGATTTTTTGTATGAAGTGAGCATAATTTTTCATAGCAGTTAATTAGCTCTTTTCTGTTTAAATTCCCTCTATTGCCTATAAATATAATTAGATTATCAGTTTTACTTATAAACTCTCTTACAATATTTTTTACAATTTATCTAAATTATATATATATATATATACACATACATATATCTAATATATAAAATTCACGTGGCGCGGTGTTTGTAGTTAAACTCCTCCGAAACGGTTCAACCGATTCTCATGAAATTTCGTGTGCATATTGGGTATGTGTGAGAATAGGACAACATCTATACTCCTCCCAAGCCTTAACTATATATCTATATAACTCAACACCGGCATCGGCGACCCTTGGTAAAACCGAACTAATTATTATGTAATAATTTGTTTACGTTAAAATTACTTACAAGTCGATTTAATATAGTTTTTTCAAAGACTTTACTACAAGTAGGTAGTACGAAAATTGGTCTAAAGTTACTGGGGTCGGACATATTACATGCGTTAAATAATGGAATTACTTAACTATGTTAGGAGAAACGAAGTTCGAGGGGGCAGCTAGAGTACATATATAATTTTCGAGACATTTTAACACTTTATAAGTATTTAATAACACTTGTATTACGTTGTCATAATGGTTAACAAGGGCACTCACTATCACCAGACACCAACAAGTTGTCATCGTCGATCACCAGAGGCGGCAGTTAAATAGAGTATTATTTAAAAAAAATACAATCTTAACTGAAATCTCATATTAAATTTAGAAATAATGCAAACATTACAACTTAATACTGAGCTGAAACTGGCCTGATCTGGCAAAGATTGATGTACCAGTTTAGTATAACTCTACGCAACAATGCAAAAAAATTACTCACTTCTATTCCTTCCAAATAATTTGAAATCTTATTTTAAGCACAATTTATTTAGTATTACAAATTAAAATATTAAACATCACGCAACCATGAATAGCATTTACGTGAACTAAACAGTAAACACAGCAACTAAGACACCAATTGGAAATGTCAAATGACGACGATGAGTAAGTCGCAAGAGCCAAGAAGAAATTGAAAATTTTTGTTCGGGGAATTTCCAATTCAATGAGTATAGACTAACGGCTAATACAATTAACTGACCGAAGTTTTGATGAACAGGAGCAAGTTCAGTATAGTCTGTGGTGCTACTTACGCTGTGAAGTTTATAGCAAAAATTCTGTCTGTGATTTTGTTTTTGCCTTCTATTTATTATTATAAAAAAAAAATTGAAAGTTGAAGTATTAATTCTAACCAAAGACTTCTATACAATATAGGTTGTAAGTTGTAACTTCTAACTTGTTTCGCGCGTTTTAATCATTAGTCTTATTTTAATAACGTAAATTTTGTATTATTGAATGACGCAGAGTTTGCAAAAAATATATTATTGCTAAAGAGTACTCTACGTAAGTTGTGTAAAATACTTTCTATAATTATAGAGATATAAAATATGTTTTGGTAAACATGTCCATTTCGGACTTCTTTAAAAATTATGCTCGAGTGCTGCAGTTAGATAACTTTAAAATTTAAATTCCAACGTTAACATTTTAAGTATTAACAAGGCTTCCCGGAAGTATATTAGGGTACTACATACTTTGATCCATTTTCTAAGGGTTAGAAGTGTGTATACTTTCTCTAACACATTGTTGATTACTTCTTTATACTTTATTTATCATATGCAGATCAAGTATTGCAATGACTAGTCAGCAACCGAAAATAACTACTATGTTTGTAAAAAAAAGAGCCAGATCTCCTGACTGTGATACTGAAAATGTAAGTATGAAGAACTTCATGTAAGTTTTATTGTGGGCACTAAGTAATTATTATAATGTAAATGACTATGATATTTTCTTTTTTAGAAAAAGTTAAAACAAGATGAATCAACAGATTTTAGTTCATATTTACCAGATAGCCCAAATTCATTGTCAGATGAAAATGAAATATGTGATAATGAAATAAAAAATAAAGCTTTAATAAATGTCAGTGTTACTCACGAAACTGTTGAAAGAACAGATGAAAACCAAAATTTTAGTGTTAATAAAACAGAAAGTGAATATGAAACCCCTAAATCTGACAATGAAAAGAGAAAAGATCCAGATATGGAAAAATGTGATATTTGTGGACAATTCCTTAATAATTCTGACATAATTTACTATCAAGGACATCCACAAAATGCAGTGGAAGAATTTGTTGCATTGACTAATGAAAAATTGCTCCTGATTTCTGGTTAGTATAATTCATAACACCACTTATATTATAGATGGCTTTAAAACTAGCCCTGGCTTTAATTTTTTGCGGTTCATTCTAAGATTACAAAATTTCTAGAACTCAATTTGGTTTAATTTAAGTGATAAGCTTTTGTTTAATTCTTAGTAAATAGTATAATTCCAATTTCTCTTTTAAAAAAAAGCAAATCTCTGCAGAAGCCTTTTATGAATGTTTTACTATTTTTTAAATAACATTATCTGTTTGGTTTGTATAAGTATTAGCTACAAGTTAATTACATACGTATGTATGTTTTTAAAACTAATTATTTTTTCAGGTGAAGAAGGAGATATAATGGAACGTCCACAAACAAATATAACAGGATTTTCAATATTTGATCAACATGGTCACCTAGTACCGATTGATGGGGGTCTTGTTGAAAGTGATGTACGCATTTATATGTCTGGATACTTAAAGTCTATATGTTCAGATTGTCCTGATATTGATGAAGATTGCATTCCAGTTAAAGACGTTGGACCTATCATTGAATGGTGATTAAACACTAACTAATTTGAAAGAGCCTTATTTGTGTCCTGAATAGTAAGAATACTGTAATAGAATGTTTTCAGTATTTTTCACAAACATACTAAAGACCTGAAGTCAGACCTCACCTTATTTAATTATTTTAAGTGACCTGGCTCTAAGGACAAACCATTCATATTTGTATTGAGGCTATATAAATTTATAGAGTATTGATTATGTAATTAATTTATTTTCATATGTGAAAGAGATTTTAAAATTATAGCTCCAGCGTTATAATTTTGATGTGAGACAGTACCAAGAGTGTTTTTGAATGAATGAGTAGGGATTTTGTGACAAATTTAATGACATATATTTGTATTAAAAATGAACATATTTTATTTTCTGATCTTTATAAACTAGACATCATTTAAAACAGTATAATATTTAATTTCAGGTTTATTCATGGTTTTGACGGAGGTAGTAGAAATTGTGTGACTTTGTCAACTGAATTTGGTGAATATAATTTGCTTAGGCCCAGCAACGAATATATGCCTTTAATGAATAACTTATATGAAAAGATCTGGTTGAGTAAGGTGGTAATAGAGTATATAGAAGAAAATGATTACATGCAGCCGGCATATGAGGATTTGTTATCTGTGGTCCGCCAATCCAAAATTCCTGACTTAAACGATTTAATGATGTCGGAAGAAATGTTACACAAACATGCACAATTTGTATGTGATCAAGTGGTTAGCTTAGAGACTGACGAGGACAGTGAACCACTAATTACATTACCTTGTATGAGGGAGTTAGTGAAGTTAATGGGAATTAAATTTGGAAAAAGGAGAATTCGAGCGAAAATAGATTACAAGAAAGTAGATAAAAAGGCTTGGACTAAAGCTACTACTACACCATTAGTTCAAAAGACATTCGAGAGTTTCTTCTCAAACCAATTGGACAAAACAAATTATGAATTAGTATTGAGACGGAAAAGATGTGGCGTTTGTGAAGCCTGTCAGCTTCCAGACTGCGGGGAGTGCAATCATTGCAGAGCCATGCTTAAGTTCGGAGGACACGGGCGGACAAAGCAAGCCTGTATAAGGTATAATGATAACATTAAAAATGCAGTTGTTACATTTAAAAAGTCAAAACATTACTGGTTATATTTAAAGAAATTTAGTAATTTATCACTTCTTGGTAAATTAATGTACACATTAAACAGACCTGTTTATAATAAGTAACTTTATTATTTTATAAAAATATCTAAATAATAATTAGACAATGTTTAAAACTTTTATAATATTCGGCTAGAACCAGGCTAGTTTCTAGTTATAGTATATAACCCTAAATTATACAATTTTAGTTTGACTTTATAATTAATTCTTCCAGATTAAACGCGTTGGCGAAAATCACATTTTTTTTATTTTTACTAAGGGCCGGATACGCAATCGCGAGCCCTCTGGCTCTGCAGACATGGATGGTATCACTTAATATCAGTTGAAACTCCTGCCCGTTTGCCGTTCTATAAAAAAAAACATTGCTTCAAATTAATAAAAAAACGTAAATTACGTTTATTTTTGATTACGAATTTTAATACAGGATTTTGTGGCTCACCCCCTTCGGAACCATTCAAGTATTACGTAAGCAGATTATTTATAAGATATCAGCAAAAATAACAAAGCTCAAAAGGAAAAGTACATGAACTTATTTTTTTTTGTAGGAATCCTGTAAAAAGCATTTGGATTTGAAGTATAGACAATATGTGGTAATCTTTTAATATTTGTAAAAAAAGTTAGTAATTAATGTTGTTGCACCAAATAAATAAATAAAATCAAAGACACTAGTATTTACCTAATACTTGAATGGCCCCTAAGAAATAATGAATCTAAATGCATTGTTTAATCTGTCTCTTTACATCACACCGTACAAACAATTTGAACAAAAAATTATAGACGTCGCTGTCCCAACATGGCCGTTCAACAAGCTGACGATTCAGATCCAGATGAGGATGACGACGGCCCTCAATTAACTGACAAACTAAAAAGCAAGGTTGAAGACGCCGTACCGGTGAAACTAACCGGAGCTTACAGAAATATTACATGGATTGGTGAACCCATAAAGACAGACGCCGCGAAAATTTACTACGAAAAAGTCGAAATTGACGGTGAAGAGTTCACTATAGGAGAGTTCGTTATGGTTGAGACGACCCAAGCAAATGTACCGGCTTTGGTCTCACGAATTGTCTATATGTGGAAGGACACAAACAATCCCAGCGTCGGCTTCTTCCATGCTGAAGTGTTTATTCGAGCGTCTGATACTGTTTTAGGAGAAGTGGGAGGTATTTTTTTTTTTATTTATGTTACGTTATTTGTTGGATTCTTATCTTATAAAACATACTCCAACTAGAGCGGATAGTTGAGAACGAACGCTTAGCCTTATCTTAAAAAATTATCGGTTGAAGTAGTTGAAAAATATCGCCACAATTACTAGATTCATCTCATCTCTTTACAGATCCAAGAGAAGTTTTTCTCGAAAACCGTTGTTGTCACGGTGCTCCGTTGTCTTCAATTCTTAGAAAAGCCATTGTGCATCAGACCACTATTCCCGACGATTGGAGCAATAGAGGCGGGAATGAGGTCGAACAAGATTTCCACGAAGACGACGGGAAAACGTACTTCTACAGCAAATATTACGAAAGGTTCACCGCTCGATTCCAAGACATTCCCCCGGACCCAGCATGCCCGAACGATTTGAGAAAACACAGGTTCTGCCCTTCCTGCGAAAGAAAAACGAAACGTGAAGTGAAGGACATCCCAAAAGTGACAGGAAAGTTGACGGAAAAATCTGACAACGTGAAAGAGGAAACACGCTCCGAATGGACTCTCGTGAAATGGCGAGACTACGAATACAAAAAGGGATGCGGAGTGTTCTTGAAGCCGGGCACATTCAAACTGAGAAACGGTCTCAATCACAGACGTGATGACGTGAAGTTAAAATTGGAAACCGTAGACGAAGATATCTACCCCGAGTACTATCGTAAGAGCGACAATAATTTGCGGGGATCGAACATCGACACGAACGAACCGTTCTGCATCGGGCACGTCGTCGCCGTAACCGCCGCCGGCGAAGGCCCGCTCGTCGCTCCTCAAGACATCTACGTCAAGGTCAACGTCCTGTATAGGCCCGAAAACACAAACAGCAAGTACCCGCAACACGAAGACCTCAACCTCGTCTACTGGAGCGAAGAAATACGGGAAGTGCCTTTCTCCTGTGTCGTCGGTCCCTGTACTTTATCTTACATAGACAACATACCGCAAACGGATTCAATTTACACCTGGCTGGAACAAGATCCCGGCAGGATTTACTTTAGAATGTCGTACGACAAGAAATCTGGGGAGTTCAGAGACGTCCCGCAGTACGCTCGACTCATCGGGCCCAGTAAAGGCAAGGACAAGGGGAAGGGCAAAGGAAAGTCCAGCAAGCCCGAATTGCGTGTTATTAAGCCTGAGGAAGTGAAGGTGCGTCCTCTGAGAACGCTAGACGTGTTCGCAGGTTGCGGCGGCCTATCGGAGGGGCTCCACCGCTCCGGGGTCGCGGTTTGCAATTGGGCCATAGAGAACGTCGAAGCGGCCGCGCACGCCTACTCCCTCAACAATAAAGACTGTACAGTCTTCAATGAGGATTGTAACGTCTTGCTCAAAGACGTGATGTCTGGCGCCACGCACAGCTCCCGTGGTCTGAGACTACCGATGAAGGGTGAAGTGGAATTATTGTGCGGCGGACCACCGTGCCAAGGGTTCTCGGGCATGAATAGATTCAACTCCAGAGAGTACTCAAATTTCAAAAACTCTCTCGTCGCGTCCTATCTCTCGTATTGCGATTATTACCGCCCGAAATACTTCATACTCGAGAATGTGAGAAACTTCGTTGCGTTCAAAAAGGGCATGGTGTTAAAATTGACCCTCAGAGCGTTGTTGGATATGGGTTATCAGTGCACGTTTGGAGTGCTCCAGGCTGGGAATTACGGGGTGCCCCAGACAAGACGAAGGCTTATAATACTAGCGGCGGCGCCTGGCTGCAAGTTGCCTTTATACCCGGAGCCGACGCACGTGTTCAGCCGACGTGCCTGCACCCTCACTACGACGATAGACGGAAAGCGTTTCGCGTCGAACATACAGTGGGACGATTCAGCTCCGAGACGGACCTGCACGATAAAGGACGCCATGAGCGATCTGCCCCAGATATGCAACGGAGCAAATAAAATAGAAATAGATTACGGGTCAATGCCTGAGAGTTATTTCCAACGCTTGGTGAGAAGTAAGGATGAAAATGCGAGGTTACGAGATCACATATGCAAGAACATGGCGCCTTTGATTCAGGCACGGATATCCCGGATCCCCAACACGCCTGGATCGGACTGGCGGGATCTTCCCAACATTTCTGTCACTTTGTCGGACGGAACTAGGTGCAAGGTAAGTTATTTTTCGAAATAAATATTCAAAGAGCAGTGTTGGCCTAGTGGCTACAGCGTGCGACTCTCATGCCTGAGGTCGTAGGTTCGATCCCCGGCTGTGCACCAATGGACTTTCTTTCTATGTGCGCATTTAACATTTGCTCGAACGGTGAAGGAAAACATCGTGAGGAAACCGACATGTCTTAGACCCAAAAAGTCGACGACGTGTGTCAGGCACTGGAGGCTGATCACCTGCTTGCCTTTTAGATTTAAAAATTGATCATGAAACAGATTCAAAAATCTGAGGCCAAGACCTAAAGAGGTTGTAGTGCAACTGATTTATTTTAAATATTCAGAAGTAAATCTATTAATCTCAAATGTTATGCGGTAAAATCAGGCCATCAAATTGAATTGGCGTTTAATATTACCATATTAATGTCTTGGTTATAAGTTAGATTTTAACAAAGTAAGGTCCAATCGTATTTAGTTGATATTAACGTCATTTCAACATTAGCACAGAATTTAAAAGATAGATTTTGTTTATTTCTTACCAAATACGCCTTTTATTCAGTATGATAAGTTTTGAAATTAAATGATCCTAATCCTTGGGATTTATTTGCATTAGTTAAAAAATTGATGGATGTTATGACTTACAAACAATTTGTTTCGCGCAAAAATTGGCGATAAAAATGAGTGGCGGAGAGTTTCTTACCAGTTCTTGCCCGCTCTACCCCTTGACTTGCGCACTGGTAGTAAATGTAGTTTAACATCTTTTTTTGTTGTCTTTAAGTCTACTTGGTTAACTATATGAATAAAGTTAGTTTGAGTTTCAGTTTATTTTATCCCGATATTTTACAAAAAGTGAATCTAGAATAAATTATGCTTTTTATGGGAATCACAACGTTAAAAGACGTAGGATTTTTTTGTTCAAAAATTTCAAATCTTCTTGCTGGAAAAGTATTATTTAAATAAATTCTTTCTTTTGACACATAAAATATCACCAAGAAAAAATATCTAAACAGGATCTCTTAAGAGTTGGAAAAATCTATTATTTGACTAAAAATTCAGTCTTATTACGTCTGCCTGTTGATATTAACTATGTAGCCTAATAAACATGTTTTCTTACCTGTTATTGACCTTTATTTTTTAATACTTCGTTGCAATAAATTAATAAAATTGACAAAATTAAATGAAAAGAAGGAGGGCAACTGGTGGCGTTAGCGCTTTCGAGCGATATTTTCCAGGCATCCACTACATCGATACTTTACATCTTTTTATCGTTACTTGCACATTACTACAAGATAACATGGTTTTGCATGTTGTCGCACGTATGTGAGCGCGCACGCAGGTAACCAGGGAGTGGTACGTAGTCAGTGCCCGTGGTGCCTTGTTATAGGCTGCATATATATCTACTTATTTAATACATTCTTTTTGTAATCGTAACAAAACATTAAACAAATTTAAAATTGTGGTAAATTTATCTACCCCATAAACATTGTTTAGTTCAAACACTAGATTCATTGTAAATAATTATTTTATTTAATCAGGTTCTTCAATACCGGTACGAAGACGCCAAGAACGGTCGTTCGTCGACCGGTGGCCTCCGTGGGGTATGCGCGTGCGCATCGGGCGGGACCTGCAGCGCAGCGGACAAACAGGAGTGCACTCTCATACCTTGGTGTCTTCCTCACACCGCCAATCGGCACAACAACTGGGCTGGGCTTTACGGTATATATTTTTTATTTTCTGCACCTCACTTGGCAAGATTGCAGATGATTTAAACGAACAAGTTACGATAAAATATTGAAGAACGAGACTATTATGTTGACAAAAAATATGTTGGGGCATGGTCGTACGATGGTTTTCAAATTTCTGCATCTTCTACCGCATTTACCATGGAATGTTCGGACTAATACCTGCAGCTAAGTTTCTTTAGCGAACGTCAAGGCAGAATACAAAATACATCCGTACCAAATAATTGTATCAAACGTTTTTCAAGGCATGTTTTGCCGTGAATCGCCTCTATGTGGAACCAGCTGGCCACTGAAGTATTCAATATTATATTCATGTAATATTCAATATCAATTCCACTTCCTTCAAGAAAGAAGCGTACCAATTCTTGAAAGACCGGTAACGCACTTGCTAGTCCTGTGGTATTGACAGTTTGAGGTCTTTAAAAAAACAAATTTATTTTCTACGAAAATTCATTTATTTACTTGAATGATTTAGTTTTTTTCATATTAAGTATCAACTGCCGAACTATTATGTCGTAACAGTGTTTTAAAATCCCTTATGACCTTTGTCATATTAAGTATTGCATAGTACGAACGCATGGCATCTTGTGGCCGCGATACTTCGCTATTTGACAGTATTATCAAGAATGTGTTTTCTATTAATAAATAATAAATTCAGGTCGTATATCATGGGACGGTTACTTCAGTACGACAGTGACAGACCCAGAGCCAATGGGGAAACAAGGGCGGGTCCTACATCCCGAGCAAAACAGAGTTGTCTCGGTCAGAGAGTGTGCTAGGTCACAGGGATTTCCGGACACATATCTCTTCGCAGGGTCAATACAGGATAAACATCGACAGGTATTTGTTTGTGAAATTTAGATCGCAATATATAATTTAGCTCGCAATATTTCAAACTGGCAACATTTGTTATAGGTGGTATCACTTTCTATAAAGTGTACCTTGCTCGCATGTAAATACGTATCAATTCAAATTTACAATTTTATATATTACTCAGAAATCTTTTTACTAAATTTTAATTAGTAGTAATTCATTCTCAATTATATTAATGCTCACGAATAATAAAATACTAGATACTTCTAGCAGATAAATAGTGACCATAATCTTGAAATATGTTGATTTTTGTATGAGTTAATAAAATATAGTAAAATTGGCAATGTTTTTCCAGGTGGGTAACGCTGTACCTCCTCCACTCGGTGCTGCCCTTGGAAGAGAAATCAGAAAAGCATTAATATCATGATGTTGGACTTTGTTTTGGTTTTTATTAAATTTTGTTGATGAAGTACTCTGTTCTTTTATTTAAACCTTTGTAATATGTACTTTCTGTTTAAATTCCGGCAATGCACCACGCAAGTGAACCGATACTACCGCCCTTGGACGGCATTATTTTACCACCATCCGTTTGCATTAAAAAAAATTGATTCGTATAGGAATTCAAACGTGTCTCAATCTAATATAACCTCCCAAGAGCGAATCCTCCAACGTTTCATAAAAAATGAAAAGGGAAAATTTTAAACACTGTAAAAAACTGAAAAAGTAAAACGACAAAAATGTTGACTATAGCTAACTTCAGGGTCGGATTTTGTGACGGTGTGCACGCGCATAATAGCAATTTACTCTCATCATTTTTTCGTAACGCGCCAAAAGAATTATAACTTCAAAAATTTGTCGCGCCCTCCAAGCATTGTTACAAACAAACTACAGTAGTTTTCTGATGTAATATATGTACCATGATTACATGATTTACATTGCATTAATCTTATAAATATAAAACATATGTGCAATTCACACGTGGTGGAAGTGAAACCTTCAAAAACAAAGTTTTTATTATTAATAATATGTTATAAGACTTTTTCACTATCTATATGGAGGATTACACTTTAGTTTAAAAAATATATTTTACTGTTAAATTTTTAATTTATAAGTTTAATATCGATCTTTAATTTGGGAAAAACAAAAAATAATGATAGTTTGAAATTTAATGAAACGAAAAAGCGATAGTAAACGGACACAAATTCATAGGATTTAACGTATGAGAAAATAACATAGAAAAGGTTATACAGTGTATAAACGTAAATTAAGTTAACTTTTAATTAAGTGTAGTAAGCTTTCACTTCATAAAATTTTTATAGTTAATGTGTAAATAACTTACTTGACTTTATTTAATTTTTTGCACATCTATGCATAATTAAAGACTTATGAATTTGTGTCTGTCTCTTTTTCGTTTCAACAACATTCAAATCACAAAGATGCTAAAGTTTTTACTTCAAAATAATATATATTTCTGTCTCATTCTTTGCCGGTTTTATCCTACACATTTTTGTATGTGTCTCTTACCTGTAGTTTTTTCTGTTGCATCCGGTTTGAATTGACGATTCTAAAGAAGTTTCACTTCAAAAAATAAAAAGGTATATTTTGTATATGTATAAGAATTCTTATATTATTGGTTATAAGAATATTTATAATTTCTAATTTATTTTAAAAAAATATTTAAGATGACAAAAAAGGAAATAATTATTAAATATAAATAAATTAGTATTGTAAGGATAGGAAAATATACTTAGCAAAACATCCAAGTTAAGAACAATATTTTATTTAACGATACATATTAAAAAAATAATTTCTATTTATTCTTGAAAACGCCTTTTGTTTTCCTTTTAATATTTTTAACAAGTAAATTCAATTCAACATCTTCCTTAGATCTCTTGGGTTCTGTAGAATCGGGCAAATCAGCTGGTCTTCGCTTTAACTTTTCATGTATGAGTTTTTCCATATTTTTAGTCTTCTTGAAATTAGGATCACTGGGATCAATGTTATAGTGGTGAGACTCATATAGAGCCGCGAATCGTTTATCGTTCAAATCTATATCGAAATCGGAAACTGTTTCTTTCTGTTCTTTCATTTTCTCTTTAAGTTTCTTCTTACGTTTTGATTTTTTGGACGTGGTCTCCGCTTCTTGAATCTTCTTTAGACTGAAATGTCTTTTACCATCGTCTTCGTCCAGCAGTAACTCTAATTCTGCTTTATTACGTTCGTCCGCAGATCCTTCGCTTTCCAAAACTTTCTTATTGTCTTTTTTTGGTTTAGTTTTTTTGAACTCGGGCTTATTAAATTCTTCTGCGAAGTAGGGATCATTCATATCGACGTCAGACGGGATATCATCAGGTTCGTCATCAGATTTTTCTTCATCGCTTACTTTCTTCTGTTTCAATTTGCGTTGTTTCTTTTTTTCTTTACGCTTTTGCAGTAATTTCTCGAATGGTGTCAAATCTTTATTTTCTGAAAATTTCAAAGTTTGTAATGTACCAACAGTATTTAAACTGTAAGATAATGTCAATGTAGACTATTGGCTTTTAAAAGTATGGAGTTAAATAACTTTTAACTATCGCAAAATCTTTAAATAAAATATAGCTACTCAACGTTTGTCACGTGAAACGAAAGTTTGTAATGATAATAAATAATGTATCTTCGTCTGTCAAATTAAATACATCGCAGACTGTATTCGATGGAATAATTTATATAAAATATATGTAAATAATATAATATCGCTGTAATAAAAAAATATTATGAACAGGGAAAATCTGGACGTTTGTGTTTACAAGCATGGTACGTCATGCACTGGAGCTATGTCAATGAAGTGGAAAATCGCGAATTAGGGCAGTTCTTGAAATAATGAATGATTTTATTTGTCTTATAGTCACTTATAAATATAATCAAAAATGGTTTTAAATATCTTCCCAAATAGTATATAAAAAGACGCCATACAAATAGCTACAAAGTAATAACGAACCAATTCTGCTTACAGTTGGTTTACTTATTTTGACTACGGGGATAAAATATATTAAAATACAAAACTGTATTGATAAAACACTTAACTACTGGTTCAGATAAAATGTTTTTGTTTAAATAGTAAATTTATCAAGGTCTATATAATACCAAGCTGCAATCGAAATAATTCAAACTGATGTATAAAGTAATTCAAATGGCTTCACTTTAAAAATATTACCTTCAGACATTTTCTTTTTGACCAGTTCCTCAGCCTTGTCTTTAAGTCCAAGTCCCCACGTGATCTCCATTTCCATATCTTTATTTTGTTTTTTGTCTTCCTTTTTCTCGATATCTTCTAGAAGCGTTTTGTACTTTTGAATAGGATCATCCGTTTCACTGTCTGGCTGCGGTACGGCCTCGTCTTCTGGATTTTCATCTGTTAACAATTAAATTGTTAGGAAGTGAATTCCGAGAAACTATCCGATTTCGAAGAGTTATTTATAGATACATATTTTGAAATTCTAATACGACAATCTTACGTCAATCTAAATATATACTCATGTATATATACACGAGTATATATTTAGTAATAATAAATAAAATAATGTCTAAACAAACATTAAACGCGTAAATTCATCCGATTCAAAAGTGTATAAACAAAAAAAGCTTTAAATTGAAAACGTGAGTGGATGAAGGTGATATGTCGTATTTTGTTATTCGGTGTTTTTTGTGTGGATGATGGTGATATAAATACATAGTATAATAACTTATAATATCAAAAAACACCCAATACCGAAAATACGACATTGATATGAAGGTGATCCTTCATCCACTCACGTCTTCAATTATAATATTATTCTTTGTTTAAACACGATCGACCTCCATAAATGATGAAATATTTTATCAATTTTACCAAACTAATATATTATGCCATATTACAAATGTCGAATTCCTAACCAAAAGCATACCACGAAAAAATATTTTATTTTATTGGGTTAATATATTATGTGATATGAGTGTCATAGACTAACATAGAGAGTAAGATGGTTTCCATTTTCAAAATTAGTTCAGTATATGATGAAAACGTATCTATATTAATTTTATTTTTACATTTAGGTACAAAAACAGAAAACAGACTGATTACATACATACAGTTATTACACACTAAACAACATTTGAAAATCTGATATCCAATTTTATCTGTACACAGCATTTTACACTAAATATCAACCAAACAACATACACATATTAAACTGAATTACAAGAAAAAAAAATATATCCATTAATTAATTCAGATTAGTAATTAAGGTTGCAAGTATTCACCATGAACTATCTTTTTAAATTTACAAATACTATTGTGAAAAATATCAACTTCAGTACACACAGCATTATAATATTTGCACATCCTAACGAGCGGAGAATTCTGGGCACAGAACGCGTCGGTACCTTGATATTACCTTCACTGCTGGAAGCCAGGTACTCCTTCAAATCCAGGTCATCAATCTTCCCATTTAGAGCACATTTGATGGTCTCCGCCCTGTTGGGGTTGGTCGCGTCCCATGTTAGTTCTACTTTGGCTTGCTGCAAGGCTGTCGTGGTGAACAGCCGCGGCTTGTATTTGGTCAGGTCGGGAAGCTTTGTGCAGACTTCGCGAGGCTCCTGTGAAATATGTTATTAAGGTGTACCTTACGATAATACAATTTCTCATATTCCCACTATACTGTACATATACAATCATTTATATGCACATATCAACAAAAAAACATCTAGTTGTAAATCTCAACTTAAACAAAAATTTAATCGAAATTGGTTTGTCCAGTCCAAAACAGTAGTTTGTAAATCTACAGATTATAGCTATTAGGTTAAATATAAATTAAACTTTCTATGTATTGGTGTTGTAACATGGTGGTAAATGAGTTTCATTCAAATGAAGTATCTACATTTAAAGCCAAAGACGATGTTTAGCCGGATTCGTTGCGGCGTTCTAACTTCTACCTATAGAAGTTAAATTTAGTAACTCTCAACTGTTACTGAGCGACTCCTAATGCTGCTGTATTCCAAAAGAATAACCTAAGTTAAAATATTTTAATAGTAATAAAAAAAAATATTCACTTATCCAGCGCAATATTAAAAAAAAATCTAATAAGATCGTCGTTAATATATTTATTTGAAGATAGGTGTCTGTTTAAATCTCGGTGGGGCCGGAAAGATATCTATCATTTTTGACAAAACAATTTTCATAGATTTCCATTGCGGGTGTATGAACTTCCCACTAGTACACCCCTTGGATTACCTGATCAAATGTGACGTCATCGGGAATAAAACGCATATCCAGCTTAGTAGCACTGCTTTCATATTCAATGCCATCACAGTCAGAGTAAATTTTGTCTGCGGTCGTCGGGGAATCAAACTCCGCCACCGCGTAGTAATACTTCAGCCTATTAAGTTGGTATCGTCGCAGCTTTTCCATATGATAGGCGGAACCTTAAAAAAAAAATATGGTGTGTACTACACGCGTTAGAATTTATACTTATTTGGCGTGATAATCTTTTCAAAAAATTTCTATTTCGGCTTATCTTACGCTTGTAGAAAAAACGACACTAACAATAGAAAAAACTAAAATGTTGACTATAGCTAACTTCAGGGTGTCGGTTTTATGACGTCACAAAAAACCGTATAGTAAAAATATACTCTCATAATTTGCCCCTAAAGCGGCCAAAATTATAACATCAAAAAATATACTATGCATATAAATTTATAAATCACTATAACTCTACATAGGTTGCATAGCATGAGCAATTGACAAGTAGATGAATAATCCTCACTTAAAACAATCCTAGTCTTCATTCATTTTCTAATTCGTATCTTGTCACAATCTCAATTGTCAAATATAAGTTTTGACAACTCTTAAATCTAGATTTTTATACAAAAATTGAATATGTTTATTTATTTCTGAGAGCTTTAGGGGAGGGGGAGAATTGCAGTAAATCTATCATTAATTGCACTAGCCCATGTTCTGAATAAATGCATGTGCAGTCTTATATTTGATACTTAATAGTAAAAAGACTTAGCGCGATCTATACCTCCCGTATGTCAGTACATATGTTTTGTTTCTAAAAACTTTGAAAATATTAAATGTTTGAGAGAGATTTCTCAGTTTCTAAGTTTAAAAGTGAATGTACATTGAAAATAATTAAGGAAAATATCAATAAAATATTGCCCCACTTAGCAATCCTACATACTGATGCCTCTTTAATTCAGAAGAAGTACTTCAATAAGTAAAATGGACAATGTTGTAAATAGTGCAATATTAATTAAATTACCCTCTTCATTGCCACCATCCTCATCAAGAACATCATCATTTTTGTTCTCAGTCAACTCAATGGGACCTCGTACCTCTTCCTCTTGAATTCTCTTTAAACCATACTCAGATGGATAGATCTAAAACCAAATGTGTATTTTATATTGATGATGATTTTTTATGCAATAACAGCAATAGTTGGTAATAAATCAAGAATCATAGAATAAATAACCTAAACATTATTGTCAAAACCAGCGTCAGGTGAGTGTCCTATGAACGCTTTTAGCACCAATTATCAGTTATCTTATTTATCATTTGGCAATCTTCTTGTCAATAACATGTCTTGGCCTATGAGATCAACATCTTGTTTCAATTTTCTGTAGAAAATACTTAACACCTTCATATTAGTACTTACTGTAACACTGTGTAATATTCCACCAGCTGGTAAGAATGAACTTAACAGCACCATTAAATCAGATGCTTTTATGTTGTCCCAATCCATATTACAAATTGCTATCCTGTAAATTAAAAATATTGTCAACTATGGTGAAGAACATCAACAGTTGTATAGAGTATGCAGCCTCTGCCTACCTTCGTTAGTTCAGGCAATCTCGGCAACAAAAGTGTATTACAACTATAAAGTCGCAATGTATGTGAATTGTAACTATATCTGCCCTGTGTTTATGGATTTAGTAAAGCAATTGCATAAGTAAGTAAGTTGTGGTGTTAACAAGATTTTAATGTTACCTTTTAGTAGACTCATCAGTTGTGTCTGCATCAGCATCTAATTCACCCCACTCGTGTTCTAACTCACTGTCTACCTCATCCTCACTACTTTCTTCATCACTTGAACTGTCAGTCCAGAGATACCCTATAAAAAGACAACATACAGAATAAGTTTAATTACTACTAATATACTGGAAAGTTGTGTGTGTAAAAAATAAAGCTACTGAAATTTAAGCCATATTGGCTTGTAACCTACCTTCGCCTCGAGCATAATCTATGTCCAAATCCAGTAATCTTTTCTTAGTTTTCTTATCTAAGCTCCCACGAACTAGTTTGTCATTCTTGAATGCCTGAGAGTCGATTTTTTCATTTTCTGCATCACTTGGAAGTCGTTTCACGAATTGACCTGATTGTTCCTCAATTTTACTAGATATACCAGTATCTTTCTGAGTCCCATCTTCTCCATTTTCAGATTCTATGTCACTATCGGTTCCATCTGACTCATCCAAATCATAGTATTTCCTTAAGTTTTCCGTTGAAGTTTCATTTATAGGTCTACCTCGTTTATCTACTGTATATTTTACTTTAAATTTTTCATCACTAAACATCGATTGAAACCTTTTGTCAATTTTAACCTTTCTTTCATGTTTAGGTATTTGTCTGTATTTAGGATCATTAAGGTATTTAGCAAAACGGCTATCTTTTAAAATATCAGACATGGTGATTGAATTTTTAAGATTTAGATATTAAGTACTATTTTTCCTAATACTAATACAGATAAGTTTAGTATTAGTTTGGCTTCGTCTAATAAAAATACGACTATAGTAAAAAATATGTAAACACAACTAGAGCTTCCGTTTAAGTTAAGACTACTGTTTTAGATACAGATCATTAACAAATTTTGTAACTTTCATGCATGTTCATAAGTATTAAGAACAACAACAATCTTATTATACACTCAACTCAAAATATAACCTCAAATGCAAAAAAATCGTGAAAAATACCACAGACTAAAAAATAATCTCCTTATTTTCTAGTAGAATATAAAGAGACGACGTAGACAACGAAAATCGAAATGTCATTAACCTTTAACAAATTTAATAAAGTTTAAAATGTACGATGTAACCTTTAACAAACATGTATTTCATATCTCATAAGAGTCATAAATCATAATTTTTAGTCTGTGACATAACCAAAGAATTTGTGTATAGTGTAATCTAATCTCTGAGTAATTTAAAATTTTTGTAGTAAGTAGTACAATTACATAAAATATTGTTTTTTTGTAGTATAAATTAAAATCTATCAATGCAAAATGAATAGTATAGGTGAAGAGTGTACAGAATTAAAGAAAAAATATGACGACTGTTTCAACTCTTGGTTTTCTGAGCGATTTCTTAAAGGAGATCATGACGACTCAGTATGTGCCGGGATTTTTAAGATTTATCAAGAATGTGTAAAGGTGTGTTTGTTCATAGGTTATACTGTACTGGTTATCTAAGTTACTTTTTTTATATCACTAAAAATATTTTTCTGGAATTTCAGAAAGCTATGAAGCAGCAAAATATTGATTTTAAGGACATTGATAAGGATGTTTTAGGGACTGAAAACGAGTTTAAGGTACCTCCAACTGAGGGCAGTAGTTGACAGAATTGTGACCTAGTGTGTGTGTTTAATCCAGTTACTTGTTGGATTATCTTTTATTTTAATGTTACTAAAGGTGCAATGACAAATTCTGTATAATAGTAAATATACAATTCTATGTGAATTATATTACCTCTTTAAAATCCAGTATACTAGTTAACTCAATAGTAAAACAATTATAACTTATGATATTGGTTCAATTGTGACACAAAACTAAAACAATTGTCTAGTACTATCTTCCTTTTTTTTCAACTATAACTTAAATACAATTTGTGCATTTATCCATTATCTTAAGTAATGAAGTAATATGTTCAAATTCATTTACTATTTGAAGAAATTAAATGTATGGTTTATAATATCATATAATTTAAAAAGCATAATTAAATTAGAGTACATTTTACACTAGTTAAATATATCATGACATTATTTATGTTTAGCCATTTTATGAATGAAATAGTATTGCAGCAAAGTTCCATTAGTAACAACATAGAACTGTGATGTTATAATTTATGTAGTAAATTAATCATTTAAATGTTTATGAAAGTGTTTTATTTAATTTAAATATTACATATATCCTCTCAGTAAAAGGGATAAGAATAAAATTTCTTATTTATTCATATTGATTATTTATTTCAAATTAAAAGTACTTATATAATAAGATCTGTAACATGCATATTTTTAACGTTGACTAGTATCCCTGGGTCTATACACAATGCCACGACTTTTCATCTCTCTTATGACACCAGCAGGAAGACGACCTGATACTGATATGGCATAGACTCCCTTGCAGAAGCGGCCTGTAATGGTTGTTATTATGAACATTAGCTATTTTACAAGATTGTGAAACCATATAAAAAAATCTATTATTTTATTTTAAATGTTGTTAAGTATGTAGTTGCATAGTAAATTTACAATTGCATACATAGATTTAATAAACAACAAAAATCTGTCTTTTTCCTTAACCATCTGCAATTAGCTTCTCACCTTTAATTACATTTCATGACTTTGATTAGATGATTTATGACCATTAGGGAATGCAAATACAATGATTTGTTTTCCCTTCATAATTTGCAAACAATCAAACTGAATAAAAATCTAAAATTGCATTATAAATGAATATTATTATTATTAAAGATGCAATAAAGTTTAATGCTTACTTATTCTTTGCCATTTACACACCCAACTATCTTCTGGACTCATAGCAGCAATCATTCTGAAAAGTTGTATAATAAGAACTTCTAATATTAAAAAAATAGTGGCATTTGTCGAGTTTTGATCCAAATTTAATAATTGAAAGTAAAAATAAAGTTTTTCATAATCAAATTACTAAAAGAAATGAAGACAAACTGATATCCTGTGCATTATATTCATTCAATACATATGTTGCAGTTTGAATGTGTGCAGGTGCAGTGCAGACAACATGTGTCACATGTGAACACAGTTTTTCAAATATCAGAATGTTGTGACATTTGAATGTTTATTCAAATGTTATAACAGATGATTGTTGTATTATAACATACTTCTCATAGAGACACAGACAGTGAAACTGCCTAGGGATATATGAACATAGAATATTGTTAATGTGTTATAGTGTAGTGTTTGTCATATGTATTAAAAATGAAGTCAGTGTTTTAAAACAGCCCCTCGCCCCAGAGGCCAGTTCCCTCCTCAAGTAGAACCGTCTAACAATATAAAGATATCTGTAGCTTATAACATGGTATAGTATGTAATTAAGTTTAAAAGTTACTTACCCGTCAAAATTATTACTTGTACAATCGTAAACATTATCTTTGTTATTTTTCATCCGAAGGAATTCGTCACAGTTATCGCAACCATCATATTCAAATTGGTCAAAAGTCTGCAAGTACACAAAAAGTAAATAAACATTTCAGTAAATTGACTTAATTACAATTGTAACTTGTACTTCTATATTACCTTTACTAATGAACACACTAAACACGCCCGCAAACCTCGTAAGTCCTTGGGTACGGTATCTAATGACATTGTTATTGAATAAAATAATAACAGCCCTACAAATTGTAATTACACTTCAAAACTGAAAACTCGAAATACTAATCACTAATTAACTGACATATGATCTGACAATTGACATTACAATAAAATAGCTCCACAGACGTTGTTACAGCCATCCACGCGAGGGGTTATTTAAAACCCCGATACTGGCGTCACAAATCATAACCATGTCTAATAATATGATTTCGTATTTTTTTAACAAGACACAACCGCATTTATCGATCTCCATCATTACCCATATTTATGAGACAGTTCAATTCTTTAATTCTAGCTCCGGATATAAGATATTATATAAGCGTCAGTAAGCAAGATATTCTGGAGAGAAATATTCGTTTTACGAGAGAGTTGAGGACCAAATTGGAATGGCTGGGATTATATTTTTACAGACACCTCTAAAATCTGTGTTGATGATTGTGTTGGAGTTGGCCTAGTTCATTGGCAACATAAAATAATACAAAAGATTTAACTTCCTCCTGAATCCTCGGTTTTTACTAGAGAGTGTTTTTCTCTTTTAAAAGCTTTAGAACTAATTATTTTATTAAAATCTCAGAACAGGCATAAGTATTCTCAGACTTAAAAAGTGCACTACAAACTATTGAAAAGTTTCAAATGAAAGCTTGTTATCCTATTATACGTGATAAGCTTTAAGATTACCACATAGCGATCACGACCGTTCTGTCAAGAGTGTACCGGATAAGAAGAAGTGATAAGCTTTTCATATGTTCCCTAATAAATTAAGCCATTATCTTTGCAAGTCATTGTGGTATCAAAGAAATGAGAAAGCCGATCAAGGAAGCTATAAAGGACGGGATTTAGTCCCATACATGAATTATTGTCATGATTTAGGTGCTCTTCCCAAAACCCATCTTTGAGAGTCATGGAATAATGTTTTGTTGAAAAGCAGCGAGATCAAAGACAAATATTATGCTGAAATTCAACCCAGGATCCCCGTATCGTATCAGTAAACAATGATTTTTTAAAGTTAAAAGTTCTAAAATTGTAACTTCTATCATTTCCAGATTGCGTTTGGGACATGTACACCTCAACAAGCAAGGATTCGTGTTGTTGACAGTAATATTTGTGAGTGTGGAGAAGATACTGATGACCGCACTTCCTTTCTGAATTCCTTACAATGACTACATGTTCCGTTTATGACTGAAACCTCCTTCCTTTTGCTTCATCCTTTATTGTGTTATAATGTATTATCTTCTTTCATAATCAATAATAATATAAGATTTAATATTTATGCAAATATTATGTTTTTAACTAGCTTATCCCTTTGTTTTTTGATGTGTTTCATTATTTTATTTCGCGTTTAGTTTCCCTACCTTTTACATGAAGCTGGTATCAAGTTTTGCTATTGTGTTTTACTATTGCTATTAAATAAAAATAAAAAACCCCGTACGGAGCGTGTGCCACCTTTAGGTGCTTTGAATGTTCGCATCCTATTAATACAAGTCTGTACAGGATCGTCAAGTCCGCTGGTGGGGGAGCCATGTCGATCTTTTTTTGACTTGGCCTTGGTATCGTGATCGATGGTAGTCGGCAGATTCGCTACCCTCGGGGTAAGCTCCGCCGGATGAAACGGGGGAGACACGCTGGCAGTGGAAATTTCCTCGCTAGATCGTATCGCCAGCATTTGCCGAACGGCATTAAGCGGAAAAGTACTGAGAAAGAGACTTTTCTGATTGAGTCTCAGCATGATGACAATTATTATCTAGATAGAGAATAATATTTTTAAATGTACTTTCATGATGCCAATTTGCTTTATCAAGGATTTTATTTATGGGATATCTTTCTAAAAAAATAGCAAAGCAACAGCGGATCTACAACTACCCGACGATGCTTCGATACTTGATTTAAAAAAGGTTTTCTTAACCTAGCCGCCAATAATTGTGGGCATAGCTGGTCTTACAGGATTTTTTGTTGTAATAAATTAATTTGTGCCTAAAGGAGCCTCGCCTATTATAAGAGAAACTTGTGAGTGTCCTAAACCAAAATAAGGGATTTAGATTCTTATACAGGCAAGATAAAACGTCCAACTTGATACGTTCCTGTGTCTGTTTAGAAACAAAAACAGTATGCAAAGTGATAGATTCACCGTTATCAATAATATGCTGAGGGTCGCAATGCAATAGGAGGCGCTCTACGCCAAGAAGCCAATAAAATGGTTGTGGTGTGCGTTTTGGGATATGAAATAAATTTTGATCATCCAGTTTTAGGCTTTTCAAATAATTTATAACTATCCTCGCATGCCATACTGGCAATTTCTGCGCGAAGTCTAGCTTTAGACATTGTTTTACTAATTTATTCGGTGAAAGTTTAACATCGCTTAGAGTCTCACAAATTGTTGCTATAACAGATTTGTGAACTAAAATAGATCTATATACCAGTTGATCATTTATAAATAGTTTTGCCAAGTATCTACTACATCAGGAGGAGCCGGGAATCAACAGTTTATACTATTTTTTTACTTCAATTTACCCATTTATACCAAATAGGGGAATATGCTTTCCCTGTTGAAGCTCTTCAATACGACGAAAGAAGTTGATTTTCGTCGCTTGTCCAGTTGCCTGTTAAAATTTCCCAGCCAAAATCAGCCACGCTTTCAACTGTAATTTCTGTACATGAGAAGGAGGTTGACCTGTTACAGATTTTGTCAGGTTTTTGTTTACTACTCTTTTAAATTACTGTATTTATTTTTATTACTTACTAAGTGCAAGTCTTGACTAAATACACGAGGCGTGGGATGTATCTGGGTGATGCACTACCGAGAAATTAATATGAAACTATTTGTGATGATGTGCGCATAAATTATAAAAGGTTAGCCTAGCGATATGTTGTGAATTTGCTATGTAATCAGCATAGGCGCGTGGAAAATTATATAACATAAAAGCCGCAATTTTTTCTTAAAAGTTAAATCAACGAAACTAAACAAAGCTTAGTAAAATAAATAGTTAAGTTATGTTGGGGATGACTTAACAACAACCTTCTGTATTCTCGCTTCTAATATTAACTTACTAATAAATGTACTGCCATTCGCCCTAAATCTTAATATATATAAATCACGTGTCACGTTGTTTGTCCACGGTGGACTCCTAAACTGCCGAACCTATATCTAACAAATATGCACACCGTGTGCAGTTTAATCTAACTTAAAAGAAAGGATAGCTTACATCTCAATTTATACCAATATAGAATATTTGTTTATATTTTGATACAATTCTAACAGTTAGCGCTGTGCTTAAAGTACCAACGTTTCACATAAGCTACCTCTACCTTTCACATAAGTTCTCCTACCGTTTCCCTTGGCCGAGTCTACTAGTATTTATTATAAGAATTATGGTTATATACATTGTTTAGTGTTAGGGATGAACATTAATTACCCGAGAAATACCTATGGTGGTTAACCTCTGAAGTTGTTAATCACTAAAAGTTATTATACCAGACTTCTAGTCTAGAAAATTACAATCTGACGCCGAGCAGCGACTTAATTATGTTATTTAGTTATCTTCCAATATTTTGCAAGGTCAAAACTGTATAAAATACGTTGTCATTTAAAAATTAGATATAAAAAAAATCACTCGTGTCGAAACATCGCAAGTTTTAATGAGATGATTAACAACAATAGAAACAAGACGAACCCGCAACTAAAATAATAATAATAATTATAACCTTTATTCAGATACATTCTACATTTTATATTTACATTTAAACAGTTTTCCATTTTAATCCTCTTCTAGTGTATCTGTGTTTTTTTTTTTGGCAAAAGCCGCCTCTAAATCCCGCCATTCCTCTCTGCACTGTGCCACTCTCTGCCATGAATCACCTACTGTTTCTTTAATATGGTCTATCCACCTTCTGAGTTGTCTTCCTCTTTTGCGTTTGCCACCAGTTTATATACCTTGGTCACCAGTTTATATTAAGGTAACATCTATTACCTTAGTTATTTTCTTGAACGCTGTATTCTTTATTTTGTTCTTCTTTTTTTCCCTATCATACATCGTTCCACAGCTCTTTGACACACCTGTAGTTTTGTATACTGCTGTACTTTGGTGGGCGCCCAAGTTTGTGATCCATATGTTAGTACATACAAGTACAAGTAGTATACAAGTATTGAAGACCTTTAACTAAAATAACGAAGTTTAAATAAAAATATTAATTACACCAAACTATGTTTTTATCAGGCGAAGATAAGGGCTTTATTGTTTTTGTAGTGTAGTAATCTGTGAATGAAATAGGTGATAGGTCAGAGCCCTATCCAGATGACATGACGTGAGTAGCTGTTGACAGTACTTACTAGGGTTGTACATTTCTCATTCTTGTTTTGGCGAAATCAAATATATTTGTTACACTTATGAACTTAGAAAAATCAATGTTTCCAAATATACATTTGCTGTGTTCTCAAAAAAGCGCGTAGAACGTACGAGAAGAGTTTGTAACAAACGCTCCGCACTCCTATTAATCTTCAAGTAGGTAACTCAAATTCAATTCATATTCAAAAAACATTTATTCATGTAGATAACATACTGTAGACTTATGAACGTCAAAAAAGAAATTTGTATTGAATGCTTCAAATTTTATATTTACGGCCAGTTCTCAAATCAAGGGAAGAAAACGGAAGAAAAGGACTGACAATAAACTCTCTTCAATCCCCAAGTATTTTTCTTTTACACAACGTTTGTAAGAAGAGACCATTACACCATGTTCCATATGACTTCTTGAGTAATAAAAAATAAATTAAAAACAAAGATTTGTACTCTACAAGCAAATGAATTATATCGTATATTCACAATTTAAAAATAATATTGTAAAACTATAACTGACGGTAGGATTATAAAAATCCTAAATTCAAAAATATTTAAAAAAGACATGAAGGTATTATTAAATAATATAATATGCCCCTTAACAATACTCAACGTTTTTTTCGTTTTAACGGAACTTATTAACAAATTGCATGAATGTTTAGTGTGGGTATTGTAAAAAAAGAATCGATCTACAATATTAAGAAAAAGGGTAGATACAAAGAATGGCACAGGAGATGAGATATGTTTATACAAATAAAAATGAATCACAAAACAAGTGTCTAAGTAAAAAATTCGAAGACTGGCTGGCTGGATCAACTTGAGCATGTTTTTATATATGGAGGGAAAAAATGAATAATATAAAAATAAAATAACAAACAATTTCGTTTTATTACTTATATTTTAATTCCAGAATAGCTGTTCGCTTAGGAAAACGTTCCATATATCGTATGTAGCTAAAAAACGAAAATCACATTACGGCTAAAAGAAAGATCGCAGGGACAGGGGAATATTTATTTTATGTTACAGTTCAAATTGCGTTAAATATTATTATTACTTTTTTAGATATTTAATAGTAATTATAATAATTTATTCTGCTCTTATATAGTACAGAGAGGAATGGTGGGATTTGGAGGAGGCCTTTGCCAAAAAAGGGCACACAGATGCACCAGAATTGGATTAAAATGGAAATTTGCTTAAATGTATATAAAATATATAATGTAAAATGTATCTGAATAAAAGCTATTATTATTATAATTTATTCATTAATTTTCAGACAATCAAGTCCATATGGTTATTATTGTATCAAGCAAGAACTAATAATTAAATAAAATCTTAACGAAACGTCGAATCAATGAAATAATTTTATCAAACTGCGGCAAGTTCCTTCTCAGCCAAAACACGTAGTCCGCCGTTTTCAAGAAGCCTGAAGCTAGCTGGAGGGAGGGGAAGGGAGACTCCTTTCGCTTTGTTCGGTTGATCTTTTAATGTCTTCCTCGACAGTGGTAATACGCACCTATATGAAATATAGAATAAATGAAATAAATATATGTTAAAGAAGTTTAATATTAGAAATTATAATTAAGTACGCCAGCCCTGTAAATTTAATGTCTCAATTAAATTCATAACTGCGTAGTTTCTATAGAAATAAATACTCGATAGGTACTCCTTGTAACTTAATGAAACTAATCAGAATTATTATCGCCAAACAATACAACGCAATATAACCATCATAATTTACAGATCTTATTTATAGTTGAACATCGATAGCACCCAAAATTCGCTGGACGATTTTCGCAAATACGGAATGAAATCGGGCAGTAGAGGAAATTATAGATGCCAAAACTCTTTCCTTTCTCTTTTTAATGATGAAGAAATATTCTACTACTTACATTGTATTGCATTCGTAAAGCACGCCATATTTGCTTTGTTTGTGTATTTTGAACATATATTTGACATCTTCGAGCGAGCACTAGACTTAGATGTTTAGATGTTTTCTACGTATAGTACGTTTGTGGCTTAGCCGTAAAAATTTGAATAAGTTTGAATAAATACTAGTTATTTCGATTACACAGATAACATTCGACTAGAGACATCGAATTGTAAATGTAAGGATCAGTTACTTGTTCAACATAAATCTATTTAATTACAGATTTGATATGAACATTTTCGTCGCGTTTTGATTTTATATCGTTTTTTCTCTCAAACATCATACATAACACATGTTAAAATTAAGACATTCTTACAAATATGTCCATATGGAAAAATGTTATAAAAAGGATATGTGTGAAAATGACATGAGAATTTAAGAAAGCGCAGACCTAATCAAATCCTTGCAAATTCGTCACTATCGCGTAGCCCGTATTACACAATTCACAACTCTTTGTATCGAAGAAGTTGCAATGTTCAGCAAAGTAAATATAACAAAATAATATGAAATAATTTAAACACGGCAAGGTCTCAATGGATTAGCTATAAATATCCACAGAGTCATTTTTCATCACAGTTTTATTGTAAATGACACAATTTTTTTTTTTTAATATATATTTTTTTTCTACACAATTCCCCGACTATATAGTCATCGGAGGCATTGAGTATCTATATTGTATTGTATTGTAAGTAAGTATATTGGTATCTATATTGTATTGTATTGTAAGTAAGTATATTGGTAACTCCGATGTTAATACCCTACTGCCTATTCCTTTTAACCACCCTTTGTATAACCACTACAGCGAATTTCAAAAATATGCCCCTCAACTTGACGTTGAACATTATTTCCCTTAAATTTGTCTCCGCTTCTTTTATGCCCATGGCTTGCTCAGTGTTACACCTGTCGTATCCATACATTGGACATTCGGTCAGAACATATAACACCGTCTCCTCGTCCGCATTGCCACAAGGACAGGCACCACAAATGCACAGCATGACACAAATTAAAAGCATAGACAATTAAATTTTTAATTTTGCGTCGGCAACGAAAGAAAATAAATTCTTGCTGTAATTCACAACAATAATCATACTTTTCAATCTGTCCTTGACAACTCCTTATGAAAGAATTATAGTAAGTCGTAGATTGTAGGAGTAGGATAGCCTCTGAACTATGTGATAAGCACGTGCTTCATTCTACATATCGCAAAACGTATAAACTGATTAATACATTAAACGGATATTTAACTGATTACTATTCAAGTACTTACACACTAATCACAGCCGGCAATGTATTATAAAATAAATCAGTGGCGCCTACCTTTTTAGGTATGAGCCTCAGATTTGTGTCAATGTAATAGGCAAGTAGGTGAACGGCCTCCTGTGCCTGACACACGTTGTAGACATTTTGGGTCTAAGGCAAGCGGGATTTCTCGTGATGTTTTACTTCACCATTCAAGGTAATGTTAAATGCGCGTATAGAAAGCCCATTGGTGCACACGGGGATCGAACTTACGACGGATAATAATAGTAGTAATCCTTTAATTTATAAAATAAATTATCACCTCGACTTATATCGACCAGGTAACATTAACCCACGAGCTGAGTCTTGCCTCAGCATATTAGCACCGTAACTCAGCGAGGTAACCCACGCCAACATTGTACCGACTCCGCTTTCAGGAATCAAACTCTTTGTGTGATATAGTTCTGGATTTATTAATTTATTTATATGAGATTCAAATTTACGCAGGAATAGCATTATTTATGGTAGCTTATCAGGCACGCGATGTCTATGACCGTGCAGCTACGTAGCAGGAGAATTTCAAATCTCTCTGTCTGTACATTCGGGATTTCTCACTAGGCCCGATACTTAGGTCTTTCCAAAGTCGGACAGTCAATTAAATGTACCAATATTGGTATACCGCGTCCAGATCTATAGCCTCTTCTGGAACCATTACTTTAGTTATATATATATATATATATATATGTTTTATAGATACAGTTTTTCGTAACTATACCTATAACACATATCGGTATTTTACAATTTAAATGAGACTTGTAAATATAGTAAATATAACAGAGGAGTTTATGTCCCATAATTTAATCTCGGTTGGCAACTTGAAAGTTATAAAACGGAGAAGGTTTAATATTCAACTTACTCGAAGTTTTTTAATGGCTGGAATTGAAATTTGTAATTGGAAGCAATTCGTTTCATAACTGCAAAAAAGATTTACAACTTGCTGTATTAAAAATAATTTGTTAGCTTGTAACCCTGTTATATTTGGTTCAATTACAGCTCTTTATTCACTATAAAGTGTACGATTTCTGTTTATAAAATTTTTTTGAGCATCAATACAAATTCTTAACATGCCGGCAACACACTCGCGAGTCCTCTTGCATCGAGAGTGTCCATGGGCGGCGGTATCACTTAACATCAGATGAGCCTCCTGCCTGATTTTTATATAGTTTTTGTATTTTTTGGAATACCCATTATTATTATTAGTGACTGAATGAGTGAAAGAAACGAGATGCTGACAAATTAAACACATCAGCTCCAATTATACATTTTCCATAGACACTTTGTTACCAAATCAAATCATTTATTCCAATTACACCACCTAAAACTTTTGAACTAGCACTTTTGAACGTTAAATAAATTATAAAGTTGATTCTAATTGCCAGGGAATTATCAATTATAGGCGATTGTTTTTAAATATGCCGTTACGAAATGTCTCCCTAAACAAACATATTTAATGTGACTCATTAAAATACGCAGACATTCAAAACTGGCCAGACGGCAATCAATAAGATGGACAGTTTTATTCGTGTTCGTCTCGACTCTCACTTTACTTTTAATATTTTTGTTTTCGTGATAATAAGAGGCTCATTTTGGACAGCTGTTATAGAATTATCTGGCATCCATCCAACACCTTACAAACTCTTAGGGCAACGGTGGCGAACGTGAATTTTATTTTATAACATTAAAAAAAATATGGAAGTTACGTACATTTAAAATATGTCACCAATGTTTGGGGTAAACCGATCATCAACAGAGAAACGGTTATAAACTAGGGGACTTAACAGCTTTTTATTAATAGGAAAGAAGCCTATTAATAAAAATCTGTTAAGTTTGGTGCTCCAAGCATAGGCCGTTTTTTGGGTATTTGGCTTACTAAAGCCATTAAGCAAATTTATAGAAAAATCCTTTAGTTCGATCGTAACCACAGCTGTGTATTGGTAAATAGCCGAGGTCCGAAACCGCCATGGGTTAATAACAAGGTATCTTTATTAAATTAATATTATAAACAAATAGAAAATAGAAAGACTTTAGCAACGCGAATTTACAACTAATAAATATTGTACGTCGTTGCTTTTCAGAAGATCTACACATCTGCGAGAAATGCACGCGAGATTGTCAATGAGACACAGTTTTCGTAGCGTATTTATACACCTGACAAGTGAATAGAATGAGTAAAACGACTGTAAGGAATGCTAGATTTAGATTTTAGATTAGTGAACGGCAGCAGCCAGACAACGAGGCACCGCGTGCACGCCCATCGCGTCATGACGTTGTTACATCGTCTACTTTTTTAAATGGTGTTGTATTAGAATATGTAGACACATTTTGGCAAAGGTTTATTAATAGTGGAATTTCGACGTGTAAGGATAATAAAGGGCAATTTGTATTTAAGATACGCTGTCGACCTATTTCCTAAAGCTGTGGTTACAAAAATATCTTGCCCCGAAATAACACGTGTAGACAGGGAAAGATAACGATTTTTTATGTTATCGAATCTATAGAAGTCATGCGAAAACATGAATTACGCAATTATTATATTACTTATTTAACAAATATTTGTGTTATATTATCAGTTATATAGAACTAGTAAATTTCCTATCATTGATAAAAGCATTGAACTGTCGTCGTTCTCCGAACAGTTTAGAATTCAGAGGTTAATTTCAAATCGCCGTTATTTTTAAGAATGAATAAAACTAACGATCGATGCTTGCGCGTCCTCATTTTATAGTAATACAACTAATTCAGGCAATATATGGATCAACTATCATTAAATGGTTAATTTTTTTTTTATAGAACAGGGGACAAACTGGCGGGAGGTAATACCTAATGTTAAGTGATACCGCCGCCCAGGGACACTCTCAATGCCAGAGGGCTCGCGAGTGCGTATCTGGCCTTTTAAGAATTGGTACGCTCTTTTCTTGAAGGAATCTAAGTCGAATGCAAATTAAATTGATTTCCGTAATATTGTGTTTCCTAGAATATATCAATAAGTAAAATAAGTTTCAAAGTCATATATGTTAAGTCAGGAAAAACATTAGAATATACAAAAGGCATTTCACCTTTTTAGCCATAGTTCATCAATTTGTATCGTGAATGAATAAATATATTGTTATAGTTCGGTATGCGTTATTTCTTAATTTTTATTTATTTATTATTAATGGTTATCGTTTCGGAAGATATAACGTATATTTACACATTAATTCCGAATTAAGACCGAATAGTTCAGTTTTATTTTAATACACTATTTATGTTATTACGAATACTAAAAGAAATTCTACTTTATTATATCAAAGTATGCTGGTTACGAAAAATAAGTTTTAATTCAAGTAATAGGTAGTAATGTCCTCGGTCACATCCAGTACATGGCAACTTGTTAATAACTTGGCAGACCCCTGGAGATCCCGCTTTCCTTACACGTGTTATAAGATTCGCGATCTATTACGTGGAAACGCGGTGAGCGTGTCATATATTTTTTTTTATAAACGTTAGAGTTATTTATTAATCTCGATTGTAAATAAGTATTATCACGTCCGTAATTGGTAAGGTTCATAGAGTGGGACTGTTTCGGTTCCGCGAGGTATTATTTTCGTATCGATACATAATTATGACAGTTTCAAACATAATGATATAATTCAATGTTCTCGTCGATATTGTGGTAAAATTTCTTTCAATTGAATGGCGAACGAGTATCCAAATTAGATTTTTATTTAAATAATGTAAAGGATAGACAAAGTCTGTCTTCTGTAAGACGTTCTCAAACGTTTGGCTTGTTGAAATGTATCGTTAAAAAATGCGTATATTTGGTCTACCGTCTCCTTCCTGTTTGTCTCGTATCACTTGCCCAGTTTTGCTAATTGTGTCACCGATTCGAAGCAGAAATAAATGTGACGAAGCAGGTTAGCTCTTCAGTCCCTAAGTATCTACTTGACAATCGTCTTTTGTAATAAAAAAGTTTTATTGTTAACAACATATTATCTTAAAATTGAACGTAAAATTATTTAATTGTATTTTTAATTACTTGTAATATTTAAGTTTTATGTATATTAATATTAGACGATACAATTCATACCCGATTAGTTCACCACTGATTTGTGTAAACAAGGTGAGTCCTTTTCATCCCGATTGCATAGATTATGGACATATTTCAAACCGTTTCCTTATTTATTGTACTATAAAATAAGTAACCTAGATATAAATTAAATAAATGTATTTGGTTTATATAAACGTCTAACTAAACCATTTTTGCAAAATTACCGAATGCTAATTAACGTAAGACGTAAGTATTTATTGGTTCACACATTACATTTGATAAATAATTGAAGTACGAAAAAATATATCACAGTCATCATGAATCTAGAATTCACATTGAAGATAAAAAAATATTTTGTATGAAATTTGGGCGACCTTTTATAACAAATTTAGTACAGATTTTATATAACTTTCATTCGTAACTTTAGAATAAGATATAAAAAGCTGCTAACAATTACCTATGATAATTTATAACGACCTATTTGGTGAGCGTATGGCGGTAGTATATGTACTCAGATTTGAGGGTATACTTGGAGGGTATTAGAGGTTAGCATCTACTGTATTTACTGTGTTATTTTTAATTAATATTGTATACCTATATATTTTAGTATATTTTTAGTATGAGCTTAGCCATGTATGGTCTATAAATGAATAAATAAATAAGGTAGGATTAATTTGTAGAACAAAACGGTTACTCCGCGCACAAAGTAAATTTTAAACTAACTTCACAAATAAGCGGATATTATTCAGTAACTGTCAAATCTTAGTGAGCGACCGAAAACGGCTATATAGTTTAGTTTTTTATTTATTAAGGAATTTTTATTAGTATAAATGTAAAGTCAAATATACATTTACAAAAGTAAACAGCCCAGAATTATTTTATCTATGTAACTAAATATAACATTCAAATATACAGTATCACAAATTTTCTTAAGCTGAACAGTTATAATAAAAATTAATAAAAAACAAATGTATAAAGCTTGGTCCCTGTGGCGGTTTATCTTCAACACCAGCAGAATTTTCTCCATATTCGAGCGAAGAAAGCACTACCACCACTAGGGTCACCGGTGTCTACCAGGTGTACCAGGGCGCGAGTCTCTACTCCAAAGAGAACAAAATTGAAGTTGTAGGAAATACTTTTATATTTGAGCCGTTTATTATTTATTTTCTGCTTGCTATGAGGCCGCTCCAGTTGTTTTGCTTGTCCAAGGAAGGTTAGGCGGGAAACGTGTGCACATAAGTAGTATTCCATACCAAAGCCTATGGGGATCATCGACAGCCTATTGTAAATGTATAAATGTACTTACACTAATATTTTTAAAACAGATACCTTAGGCAATGTATGTTATACTAATACAAACAATAATGTTTATAATAACATAAATTTAAAAAAACAACATTAATTAATGTGTGCCTATGACATAACTACACGTAAATATAATCTTATATTAATAATTAACAAAAGACGACTTTTATAGTAACTTTTATTTATAAAGCATTAAAAATACGATATCTAACATGTATTTCGTATAAATGGAAATAAAAGTTGAAAAAAAATCTGCTAATTATTGTAGTTAAAAATTACTATTTAAACACAATAGAATTTGTATATTGTAACGGTTACGAAAACATTTGAAAGTGACCTCATAATTTTTTTTTGATCTACCTTCATTTGAAAAAACTACATTCTTAATTAAATTAAGAATTTTAAATGATCAAAACAATATATTAGCGGCATAGTTGTAGGGTTCACATTTCAATGTGAACCTATCTATCGGCTCTAGTATGATGCAATTTGTTTACGCTACATCAGTGGGAAAAACGCGCCAGCATTTATTTTTCTTTGAAATTATATGAAGGCTTTATTTCAGAAATGACGTCATCCAGAATTAAAAACGCCAGCCACGACCATAAAAATAAAATAATGTTGTAACATCATAGAAATAGCTAGATTTCTGAATACAGTTGCAAATAGATTTCGGTATTAAAATTCGTCAATACGTCACAGCTTTAAAAGATAACAAGTAAACGAGACAATTAAGTTACAATGAAAATTAAAACGATAAAAATTATCACGTAATTCAAATATTAAACAATGGAATTTATAAGATCATCGATCTTGTAGTATCAGACGCAAACAGCTCATGTTTATTGATCGTGCGGTCACGTCTTCGCGGTTATCACCAATGTGGTGGTCATTCGTAGTGGATCGTAGTACAAAATCATTCATATGATTAATTATATTATCTCGTAGCCCTTAACGCTACTACGATATAGCTAAGGACAATCTGTGACCATTGAGTCACAGAAATTATAAATATCGCAGCACCCGGCACACGCCGTCATTCATCTTCGGACAAGCACCGCGCGCACCGCATTTACCTTGTGTTATTAACATAAATATTAATCTCTAAAACAATGAAATACTTTATTGTTTTCTTATCTATGTGCATGTTATCAGCCGCAGCAAACGTACGCGAGAGGGTGAGTTTACATAATATATCCAAAATAACTTTTAAATTTATTTAATATATTAGTAATAGTGCGACTTCTTTTCGTTAAAATATTCGTGTAACTAACGTTTTTGTCTTATTTAGATTTAGTAATAACATAAGATGTAAACAATTTTTAAAGCATTTTTAAGGGAGTTTCACTTTTCCCGCGTCTTTGTCATTTTCTGTCGTTAATAAAAAAACAGCGTTCATTCTGCGTAATCAAATAATATAAACAATTAATGTTATATAGATATGTTTTGCTTAAATCGAAGTAAACAAGAATGTGCGTATTTATTGATATTTATCGTCCGACGAAATGTGATGACGTGTTAGCAATCTTGTAATTATGATTTTTTTTATTTGTTAAGTTTTCCATAATAATAATAATAAAAACACGTTATTTAAAGGATTGCTTGCGTAAACCGTTAAATTAGATTCAAATTTTCTAAGACTATATATACCAATAAATAATAACTGACCTTGAACTTGTTCAGTCTGGTCTAGAGGTATTTCGATTCCCCTCCTATGCTAAAGTTAGAATTAAGTGCAACATGCTTAAAAAAAACAGTCTTAAAAATTCGGTGTGTTTCTTGATTTTATTGAGTTATCGTTGTGACTCGACGTGCCGATGAACTTTTGTTTTTTGCGCTAAAATTTTTAAATAGTCTTTAATTAATTTTAGATTTTATATATGGTGAAGCGAAGAAATTAAATTTAAATTCGAATAAAAAAATTGTACAGTTATGTAATAAACTTAATAACTGGGATGAACCGGCATCTCCCTTCCTAATGGAAACGTATCTCGGCAACTTTGTATTAATGATATTCTAATGACTGTGAATAAAAAAATGCTAACAATAATTTGGTATTAGTTTAGTTTATATTTTTAATGTAAGGGTGCGGTATTTTAAAATATATATCCTTTTATCTTTCCTTTAAATTAATATTATGAAAGTGCACGAAATATCTCTTCGTAAAATATTTTACGAATGCGGTTAATTTTCTTCTTTGTTTAAATTTTAAGTCAGCGAAGTGGTGTAATAGTGGATAAGTTTCAAAGCAATTCCTTTTTCCTGATGATTCTGTTTATTAATTTCTATTTAATATTTTAATCTTCCATAAAACTTAGTTTTCAATGTAATTTTTATTGGGCCAAATATTCTCGTAAGAAATTGTTGTAGTAGTTAAATATTTTGTCAACGTATGTTATCTATGTTAGACAATTTAAACACACAAAACCGTAACGGATATATGTATTGTATTTGTTAACGCTATATTTAGTTTATATCAGCCGAAGTATTCCGCGGCGGATAAACGTTATACGGATATCGACACTTAGTACCTACTGACGTGACGGAGGCGTTCCTCGTGACGATGATCACGTTTTCCACTTATGGCATATATTTCTTTCGTTTATTCGGGTATTTTTTTTTATAGAACAGGGGGCAAAAATTAAAAGTGCTACATGTCCAGTGTACATTAATTTCTTGGAATGTAACAAACTTATAACAAAAAAAGCCGTATTGCTTTTTAAAAAAAACTTTTAACACATTAAGTGCTCTTTTCTCGGATCCGAGTGGAGCGGGGTCATAGTAGCGGTGACACCCACTCGGATCCGTGCGAGCACCCCGTTCATTTTTTTGAACCATTGCCGTCCCTAGCTCTCGGATCCGATTATTTGGCACTCCGTGTGCTGTATGTCGGCCACTCGAATCCGAAAAATGTTGTTTTTTTCATAATATATAATCATACATAATTTCAAACATTTATATTTACTTAATCAAAATTCGTCATTAAAAGTTTTCATTGTTTAAGCATTCAATCTGTTAACCCAATAAATATTTATTCCGTGTATATATATATTAATTTATTTTATTATTCTTTATTACTCAAGATGTCATATGGAACATGGTGTAATGGTTGCAGCTCCTTACAAACATTATGTAAAAAGAAACTTGGCGATTAAAAAGAGTGGCGGAGAGTTTATTTCCAGTTCTGCTCTTCCGTTCTACGTTGATTTGAGAACTGGCAGTAAATGTAAAATTAGAATCATTTAATGAATATTTCTTGTTTTTTTGACGTTCATAAGTGTACATTATGTTACCTATATGCATAAATGATTTTTGTTGTTGTTATAAGTTCGTATTTTTTATTTTACGTATTTTAACTTTTTTTATATTACGTTAATATTTAATTACAATATTTCTGTATTAATGGGATAGATTGACACATGTACGTTGTGCTCCTTAAAAATTAACTAGGATGTAGTCAATTTCTTAATGCGCATCATAACGTACGCCGAGCCGCAATAAAAATGGCGTAAGACTATTATGCATTGCTCTTGAGGCAGGTCAGTTAACAAGTTCTAAACGAGCCAGTACCTATAGTTATTTTCAGCATGCCTATTAAATATTGTTTTCTTTCTAAAGGAGTCTAAATTACGTTTTTTTTAAATGTCTTAGTAAATCTATATATTCTAATTTTCAACTCTTTCCTTTAACTTCGATTTTATTCTCTTTGGAGTAGAGACTTTTGGGCCGTGGGGTTCAAGTGCACAGGCTCTAATTAAAGATTTAGTTTGGAGTCTGGTACTGTGTTGCCACTAGAACTGGTACTTTCATCGCTCAACGAACAAGTACCGCACAACAGCGAGGACATGCTGCCAGCGATAGATACACTGCCACAAGGACAAAACTTTTGAAATTTGTTTCATTTTCGTTTTAATAAACAATATATTCTAATATGATATAATCGAATAGGAGATTGTATAATCCAAAGTTACGTTACGTGGAAAGTAAAACAATCGGGCAGTGCTGCAATGCCTAGGCCTTAGGGTACAAAATAATAACGTTTAGAAGGCTACGTCAACCGCAGTAACTATTCGTACTCTCAGCCAAAACTAACCTCCCGGTTACCCTACATGACACAATGGGAATAATTAATGAACTGTATATACATATTAATAGATGTTTTTAATTGTACATTCGATGATCTAGCAAAAGGTTTGCTTCATGTCAGTTCTTATACTGTAAAAAATGGTTAGTTTTTTTAAAATAATTTATTACTATTGAATGTAGCGTTGTTTTATTGTTCCGTTTAATTCTATTTGTTGGTGATGTAAATAGTTACCGCATTGGACTAGGTAATCTGTAATGGTAGCTTTTTTATTTTGTTAAAAAAGTAACTTACATTTATTTTTAATAATGGGAAATAAGCTGATGAACATAATCTTGTAAATAAAAACATTATTTACTTAATAATTAAACAAACCAACAAAAAAATCATTTATTCATATTGGTAATATAATGTACACTTATGAACGTCAAAAAAAGAAAAGAAATATACATAAAATGATTCTAATTTTACATTTACTGCCAGTTCTCAAATCAAGGGCGTAGAACGGAAGAGAAGAACTGGCAATAAACTCTCCGCCACTCTTTTTAATCGCCAAGTTTTTTTTACACAATGTTTGTAAGGAGCTGCAACCATTACACCATGTTTCATATGACATCTTGAGTAATAAAGAATAATAAAATAAATTAAAAACAAAGATTTGTCGTCTATCAGCAAGAGGCATGGTGAAATAGGAGCACGCACTTACATACTCGTGAGAACAACACACAAATACGTAGTATAAACAACTAATATCACCGCATACACAAATTCAGGTACAACCAGTCACCACAAGTAGCACCCGTTCACGAGTATGATGCATGGCCAGCCATCGCCCCCCTCGCCATATTTTAGGGTGAGAGACAACCCGACGCATGGACGCCGCCACAAGCAATGACATTTAAGTGAGCATGACGATCCTTGAAATGTGGACTTGGCTACACAAGAAAATAGTAATAATACTAATTATACTGAAACAACAACAAACAAGGTAGCTTTTATTAATAAACACATTTAAAAGAGTCAAAACCAATCCAATATACGAAAAAAAACAAATTGTTCGAAAGTAAGAAATATTAAATGGGATATCACTGTTTTATGAGAAAATATTTTTCGGTTGTGCGATAAATTGAATACGCCAAGGTCAATAAGCCAAAGACCTGCAGCCAAACATTGGGTTCCTGTTGACAATTTTTCAACATGGATAAGATAGGTTCAATGGCGCGATAAATCGCCTCTTCTTTTCATGTTTTGCATGCACGTTCGTTGCTTTTTTATGAGATAGGCTCATATTGAAATAACTGCTTACGACCGTGTATTGCCGGAAACTATAAGTCGGGCATATTAGCCCCAATATCAGGAAAACAAAGACATATCACTAAAGTGATCTTATTAAACCGGGACAACGTTTGAAAAATAGTTGTTATTATTCCTTTTTCAAACCTTTCTTATATCACCTGTATGCAAAACGTTCAGGCCTACATCCTAGAGGAGAAGGAAGGCATAAAGTATAGAATCTTTTCATTTCTATTAGGAAATGCGCTGGTTCGTTTTACAGATAATAAATACCATTTTGCGGATACGTTCAAGGCCATTCCTACGCTCGTACGTTACTCGACTTCGCGGTAGATTACCGCGTGAATAAACAATAGTGATAGTATTCGTATTTATTGAAACAATGCCGGAAATTAAATTTTGATTCATCGGTTCGATTCAGCAAAACAATACGGCATTTTTTCGAGACAATTTCTAGCGAAACGCTTTATTATAGGAAAACTTACGTGTGTGGAGTTTGTGGGGCTTGTGAAATTGCGTTAGATTGTCAGTCTAAGGGCCTGTTTCACAATGTCCGGATAAGTTCCAAATAAGCTATTTATTACTTATTGGTAGGATAAGCAGTATTTTTGCGTTTCACGACTGTTAGATAGCGCTATTTGTCATGAAATGTGAAGTATATTATTCGGAACTTTTATCTTTCGAATAATTTATGTATTACATAGCTATTTGGTACTTTATCCATACATTGTGAAACAGGCCCTAAATGTAATTAATGCGTTAAACATACAGAATTAAATAAAAAAGAACGTGATCAAACTAAATCTCTCTATAAGTCTTACCAAATACATGCATATTTTGTATTAGAATAAATAAACAAAACGATTACAAAACTAAATGAACATAAAATACCCTATCAAATGTCGTAACGAGCTTCTCACTCAGAAGTGAATCTTATTTTTATATATTTGCCGCTAGACTGATCGGATTAAGGCCACCTGAAGGTCTTTCGAATAGGCTAAGTTCTGCAGCGTTCGCAGTGAAAAAGATACGCGATCTTATGGATGAGAATACAGCAAACCTCGTTTATTTCACCTATTTTCATAGTATCATGTCATATGGTGTTATTTTGTGGGGTAATGCCGCTGACATAAATTCGATATTTGTAGTGCAAATGCGGGCTATAAGAGCTATCCGTGGGTGGTCCCACGGGAGTCAGTCCGAAGGAAGTTTGAGGAATTACATATTTTGACTTTGGCAAGTCAATACATTTATGAGAATTTTTGTATGTGCGGAAAAATATAGATATCTTTAAAAAGAATAGGAGCTTCCATGATTATAGTACTCGTTATGAAGACAAAAATAGCGCACCAACCACAAGGCTGCATAAAACGAGTAATTACGAGATACAAATATTGTCAATAAATACATTTTAATCGTACATTAATGTAAAACTGCTTGCTAAAGCCTATTATAATATAAATTAATACTTAAACGATCTTGCTATGAGTTGCTTCAGTATAAATAGGTAACGGGATTTAATCTCTCGGCTGCATTTTCAGACTATGGGGCGATCGTCGACATCCACGACTTTTTTTAATGTAAAGTGGGAACAAACCGTGATTCATGTGGTATCAAATTATTTCAGTATAATTAGTATTATTACTATTTTCTTGTGTAGACAAGTCCATATTTTAAGAATCGTCATGCTCACTTAAATGTCATTGCTTGTGGCGGCGTCCATGCGTCGGGTTGTCTCTCTCCCTAAAACATGGCGAGGGGGCCGATGGCTGGCCATGCGTCATACTCATGAACGGATGCTATTTGTGGTGACTGGTCGTACTTGAATTCGTGTATGCGGTGATATTAGTTGTTTATACTACGTATTTGTGTGTTGTTCTCACGAGTATGTAAGTGCGTGCTCCTATTTCACCATGCCTCTTGCTGATAGACGACAAATCTTTGTTTTTAATTTATTTTATTATTTTTTATTACTCAAGATGTCATATGGAACATAGTGTAATGGTTGCAGCTCCTTACAAACATTGTGTAAAAAAAACTTAATTAAAAAGAGTGGCGGAGAGTTTATTGCCAGTTCTTCTCTACCGTTCTGCACCCTTGGTTGAGAACTGGCAGTAAATGTAAAATTAGATTCATTTAATGTATATTTCTTTTTTTTTGACGTTCATAAGTGTACATAATGTTACTTAAGTATATGAATAAATGATTCTTGACTTTGGAAAAGACATAATTTTGTGTCTGTTTCCTAACTAGTTAATCAGCTTGTACCTTAAACAGCTATTATCTATCTATTGTTATCTTTAAAAAACACCTGTTACATTTCCTAATTTAAAGGAGGTTTTATTGGTATTTTACTATTTTAAATAACAGTTATAATTACATACAAATAACGCAGAATATGTGTAAGCCATGGTATTGATAGTTTTGGTACTAATTAATTGAATTTTTTACAGCGGGATAATTATCCTAATGGCACCGCAATTATTTGTGCTCCACAAACCCCTTGTGGTTGGAAAGTATACAACCCAGTGACTAAGATGATACAGGTCACAGTCATTAACAAATAGTAAGTATTCTTTTAATTTACTAACATCGTAGCAGAATCAAACAACACCAAGGACAGGCAATGGAGCAATTTTTTCGCTGTATAGCCTAAGATTTTTGCATGTTTCATTAATTTTATTTTATAAGCAAAGAACTAGTTAAAATTGTGGAAGTTATTGCTACGAACGGTATTTTCTTAGATCGTTATGAATAAGTCAAATGGAGATGTTCTATAGGTTTTCATTTTGGTTTCGATATAGAAAATAAAACGTTAGAACAAGGTTGGTCAGAATCTTAATCGCGGGGTAAGATGCACATTTTACAACTTCTTTAAAATGTTCTTTTTATTTCTAAAACCCCTAGTTACAGCAAAAATGTATGTTCCTCTCGAGCGGTAGTTTTAATTTGCATTCCCTAGTCCACTTGAAACTCCTACTCATAAAACTGAATTCTACTAGTTTTACTGCGCAAAGTATCCTGCTATGAAATTTAAATTAATTTAAAGACGAGTTCAGTTTTTAAATTTATTTAAAAATCTTCTTTTCGGTAATATTCTTCTGCCTTTTTATCAGCTACTTATATACATATATTAATTGTAACTCAGTTAACCCTTGGATTAGCTTTTACGTTTTTGTTTATAGATATGATTGTTAATTTATTTATTTTACTTAAGATTTTAGTTTATTGTACCTTTATGTAGACTATTATATGTTATTTTGTGTTCTTTGTTGTAATAGTTGTGCTCTTCTGTATTTTACCCTTTGTAAATGTTTTTTTTGTTCCTTTAAGGGTTGCCTGGTCATTTCGCTGGTTAGCGAAAAGGCCGACTTTTGCCTAATTACTTATGTAATCAATTTTTTATGTATTTCTTTTTTTGTAAAAGGTAACAAAGTGTGAATAAATGAATAAATAAATATAATCCTTGCATCGTGTGGAACATATAGAATGAACATTTCTAAAAATATTATTTTTACATCTTTATGTTTTCAGTTGTATATGCCGTGAAGGTTTATCTTGTACCATTGCGGAAGATATCCAAGAGTCTAGTACGTACCAGATGCGATGCCAGGACCCAGTACCTGAAGTTGAGGGGGCGAATGATGAGACTAATGATGAATAGGGTCGTATTATAACACATGCCAAGACAAAAGTCATCGCAAACGTGACTCGCTTTCGTCGGTCAATTTTTATGGGATGTGACGAGTAATTAGTCAATACCATCACTACAGTTTATAGCGACAGCGAGTAACGGGACCAGATTTTAGACTTGGCTATCATTTTATAAATATAATCTGTACTATAAGATATGACATTTAGATATTTGCCGCCTGTGGTCATTAGTATGTAGGTATGACACGATTAAGACGTCAAATTTGGAAACAGAAGTGATGTATTTGCCTTATTAATAAAATATAGTTAAATGCCAGTAAAATAGAATAGTTCTTGTGTTCGATTTTATTTTTAAATTCAATGTAAAAAGTAGTATTTTTTGGAATCTTTATCACTTCTGTTTTTAAATAAGGTTTTGCGGATTTGTAGCGTCGTTTTGAGATGGTCGTCTTCTTACATTCATGATTTCGATTAGCATTTTTTGACAAGAATGAATTATTTTTTGATATTTGACATTTTATTCAAGTACTCAGAGATCATAGATAATAATTTTCATACATTTTACAATATATCTGTTAACAGTTTATCTGACATATCGACATAAATAGTTAGTTTAGTGAATTATCAACTAAGAAGACATACCATGACCTTTAAGTTAGTATTTCATGTAACCTGTACAAGTACTTATTAGTTCTTAATTATAGTCTGTGAGGTCCTTATTCCAGAAAGATTTAATATGGGCCTATACAAAGAACATTACATAGGTATGGCGCACTATCGCCAATTTTATTTGTATGAAATTGTCACGATCAAGTGGTTCACACTGGTTGTGTCTGATTCGTACAAATTTAACTGGCAATTGCGGGCCATGCCTGTGGTAAATTGATGATGTCTTGGGCACCTATTTGAAATACTGTTGTAATCTTTGGTATATGACTTTGATACCTCATGATATAGACATAAAAGATAGGTTGGAATATGTGACAAGTGTAGTACTTATTACCGATTGTGTATGAATCTATTTCATTTTTAAGGCATTTTTATGTTCTTTTTATGTTGAAATACGATGGTAAATCAATTAATTAAATAATAATTACTTACTACACAAGTAAGGACAGTTCAAATTTAAATATTAATAATAAATACAATTATAACTAGTTACAGTTTTTCACTTATTTTATTTTCCTATGTAGTAGTTTAATGGCTGTGGTTCTTTTAATTTAAAAAATATTGTAAATCGGTATTTAGCTAAATGGTACCTTAAAATTTGAGTTGCGCGATTCTTTGTAGGTTTATCCAGCAGATATTCTTTAGCTCATTAGCCCGTGGGTCGTAGCAAGGAAACATCCGGAGCGGACTTTGTTTTCACCGCCTTTCTTCTTAGAGTAGTTTGGAGGATTATGAGTATTACTTTATTGGTGCACCGCTACGTGACTTGCGCCCGTGTTACCAGTGCCGGGTTAGCCACATAGCAAGAGTAGCAAATAGTACGGGCCCCGCGGATTTAGGGGCCCCACGGATTTAGGGGACCCGCGCTCCAGCGTACCCGTAATAAATAAATATTAATTCATATAGCAGCGTACTATATTTATTAATATGTATATCATTATTAAAAACTTAATATTTGGCACGTTAATCGTAAAAATAAGTAGGTATTTTACAAACTTTTTACCGGAATGTTCTAAAGTTTTATTATAATCGATATATTTAGACTAGCATCTATATCACGTCTACCTTTCAATCGGCCAGATTTTTATTTTCGATAAGAATGTCTTAATCATCTCACTTTGTGAAATATAGATCATGATTTGCTTAAATAAGTATAATTTCAAGTAGATATGAAATCCAAAAATATTTATTTGTTTTATTTAATACCCTAAACTTGAGAAGGGCCCCTTGATAGAATTTGATACGGGCCCCGCGCAGTCTTAATCCGGCACTGTGTGTTACCAAACAAGAATTGTCTCTGGCCGAAATAATATTAAATCGTTGTCGGCATACGGTTGACGGGCGAGTTCGTATGCGAAGTGGGGTCAAGATTGATGGAAGTATACTTAATTATAATTATCAATCTACCATTCGAGAAAATTTAACTGACCTCTCTGAGAAATACCTATCGTTACATTACCCTGGCTCTCATCATATATGGTAGGAGAAAACGCTGTTTATACATATTAATCTAGTTAAAATTTTAACTTAGAATTAATCTAAGGTTCAACCTTAAAAATGCCACATGTGCATCAGTTGGAGCCTGGTTCACAAAAAAGGTATACCTATAATGCAGTATACCTACATGTATCATGTACCTGGACTGTAAACCAGTGTCAATGGACTGATTTAGTTTTAATGAATAATATTAACAAGTCCTTAATGTTTTTTATTTCTAAAGGACAGAAGGGACCTCGGCCCTGAACAAAACCGTAGATAATAGTGATATTTGTAACAATGATATACAAGTATACAATACTCCTACTATTAATTCTTCTTCAACTAGATAATCGGCTGCTATGGAAGATATAAAGATCTCCACTCATGCAGCACAATGCCTTGAGTTTGAAAACTCAAGCTAGTCTGTACAGGTGACATCACCAGTATGTAGGGCGAATAATAATATTACAAAGCCAAAATTAAATGTAAGGTACTGTGACCAGATAGGCCATCAAATGAGCCAATTTTTAAATAAGGAACAAAGTCTTATAAACAGGTGTTTGGATAACCAAATGCTACTTTTAGATGCATTGTAAATAATAGTGTAAGAGAGTCTCTTATTTAAACTGATAATCTAATTATATTAATGGGCAATAGAGGAAATTTAAACGAAAAAGAGCTATGAAAAATTGTGCATTGTGCAAAAAGACAGATAGCAGATTGGCTATCATATTTATTGTTTATAACAGCCAAGAATTTGGCTGCCTGCTTTTGTTGAGCAGGTTTTAGTTAGTAAGACCTAGGAAGATATTCCAAGACATAGTATTTCTAATTTAAATTAGATACTAAGACAACAGAGAGTCCCTCTGGCCACTAATTAGTAAGTAAGATAAGTAAATTTAAGGACAATACTATCAATCTGGTTCACCAAAATATACAAGTCTTGAAAAGTACTTTTGTATAGCCGTCCTTAAGCTCAATATGATACTTAGAACAAAATATTAGAGCAGGTTCTGTAGAAATTGCAAAAATTCAAGAAACAGTTGATCGTTAGTGAATACTTTAATGTAAATTTGCTTAACAACTGTAGTTTAAGTAAACGTATGCTTAATCTGTTTAAATCATATAATTTAATTAATAATTTTATAGTACCTACTAGGGTTACAGCCACCACGGCAACATGTATTGACAATATCTATAGTTTAGTATAAACTAATTGTTTGAATTTCAAATACTTAAATGTAAAGGTCAAAAAAAGACAATATGGACAATTCCCAAAACAGATGATCGGTCAGACAAATTTAGGAAAAAATTGATGCCCTAATAATTTATATAACACATTTATTGATGAAATCAAAAACGTGTTCACTCTAAACACTTTTTTGGTCTCGGAGAAACCTACCTTTTTTGACTGGGCAACTCCGGAGCAACACAAGAAAAGGCTAAAATTGTATGATGAAAAACAGTATACTTAATGCCGGTGAAGAATTCAAAACTCATGTTAGGACATTCTCAAAATTTTTTAGGCAAGAGTGTAAAATTGCTAAGGCAAAACACTTAAGTCTTTAAATGAACAACAGCTCCCATAAGATAAAGGCTACTTGGAAAAATTAAATGAGCAAACTGGAAGAACCTCCAAAAAGGATACTGAATATAGGGTGAACATAAACGGCAAAGTAATTATTTCTGACCTCGAAGTAGCCCCTGCATTTGAAGAGTTTTTTACTAACATTCCACAAAATACAACCAGCGTTCTAAATTCTTCACCATCAGTTCAATTATTGCAAAATAATGATCCTGTATGCAATCATGAGTTTTTATTTACCCGCATTAGCTGCAATGATATAATAAAACATTTAAACAGCTAAAAAAAACGAAAGATCGAAAGGTGTATCTGTATTTATTTTTCAATCAGTAAGCGATGCTACCAGTTCAGAGTTGGCTATAATATTTAATGAATGTATAGATTGTGGAGTCTTACTAGACCAGATGAAGCTTAGTAAAATCACAAAGTTATTCAAAACGGGCAGCACTGACACCCACAAATTTTAGACCCAGATCTATGCAGCCTGTATTGAGTAAAATCTTTGAAAACATTATTCTTGATCAATTACTGATACATTTCAATAATAATAAACTTATGCATAGCCAGCAATTTGGTTTTACAAGAGGTTGCTCTATAGCTGATGCTGGCATTAAATTAATTTACAAGATTTTAAATACTTGGGAAAATTCTCATTCCCATTGGAGTTTTTTGCGATTTATCAAAGGCTCTTGACTGGCTTTTGACTGTGTCCATCACGAAATCCTATTAAAAAAACTTCAAGACTACATTGGCGAAAAAGCGCTAAATCTTATGTAATCATACCTAATTCAAAAGGTAAATGAAAATGGAGTTATGTCACAGGCATCATCTGTTACTATAGGCGTATCACAAGGCTCCATACTGTTCCCTTCTTAATCCTCGTCTATATAAATGACCTACCATTTCTTGTAAAGGAGGTTCACGAGATAGTACCTACTGTTGCTGATGACACTTCGCTTTTATTTGAATTGAATGTAAACAGAGCCATCTCCAGTGTTGTTCACAGGTATAGTACAAATAATCTTAAGTTTAACGAAAAGAAGACAAAATGTATTAAATTTGAAGTCTCAACGCATGCCGACGTCCCGCGTGGCATGGCTTTTTTCCTTGGCTAAGTAACGAGGCAAAGTTTAATAAAATCTATTGGATAAGGCCAGATGTTTTGTTAAATGCGATTTATTTTATCCAATGGCCTTATTGTTGCGATAGATATAAGGTTTCATATATATATGCTGTGTATGGAGCCACGATACATTATATTTTTAGTTGGGCAAATAATGACAGGACGGAAGCAATTTTCGTATAAGGGCTTAACCAATCATCAGTATTGCCCAAATCACCTTTACAAATGATTTATTATTCAATGAAATTTGCCCCACTACCGTTTCATATTGAGCATTGTAACGATTTTTTTTTACTTCAAGCTCATACATTTTAAAGATAGTAAATGAAACAATTAATTTCTATTAATGTTTATACGAACAAGTATATAAAATTAGATGCTGTAATAATATACTCTAATGGTCTGATATTAACTTATATAAAATATATTGCGATAAAATATACGCAAAACATACATTATACATAATTACATTAATTATTGTTAATATTATCACACTAATATTCAATGAAATCAGAAAAATAACGACGACGTAATTTATCTTTAAACAGCATTTATTTTTACGGAAAATTTCAATATTTTGGTACTTTATACCATGTTATTTTTACTTATTTAAATATTATATTACATTTTAATATTGTAGGTAGATGCAAATCCAACGACTCAACGTATCTCAAAAAAATGGGCTTTAACGAAATTGAAGGTAGTTTAAAAAATATTCGATGTGTAAGATATTTCGGTACCAGGTAGTGACAGTCGTCGATAGCATGGTTTTACAATATAGATTATGCATATATATATTGTTTTGAATCTATAAAAGCTTTGCACTGTTCGCGAATGTTCTATTCCCTCCGAGTCACGGTAGAGCTTTCATTATAAAGGTTTTGTGCAAATGATGCCAAATTACGTTGAAGAAAGAAGCATTGTTATGGCTGCTGAAATAATTAATACTGTAAGTATTTACAACTGTTTATGATTTGGTAGTGATTGATTTGGACATCGTTTCGGCGTATAAGCGTATTTCTACATTCCTAATTTATGTATTATGAGACGTGTATTTTATTTTTTAAGTTTGTGTTTTACTTGTTTGTATTTTATCATTTATAGTTTATATATATATTTATATAACTAGGTAGTGCGATTAAAATTTTAATGATTATAATTTTTAAATATCGTATTTATTTTAGTTTTCTCAGGGATCTACTGTGCCAACGATGAACCACACTGGGACACAGTTTTCTCCAGATGCAGCTCCTTTCCAGTCTCTAAACAATTCTGGATACATGAACAAATTAGAACCTCAGACAGCTGATCCAGGTACTTTATTTTTTAAACACAGATTGAAAACAAACGACAATCTGACAATGCGATATTTTTTAATGTTAATGATTTATTTATTGTAAAATAATAATTTATTTCAGAAGCAATACCATCAACTTCCGGTGGTCTTATTGGGTTTATTAATGATTTTTCAAAAATAAATTTAAACGAGCAACCAGAAAATCAAATTAAAACCGACTTGGGTGAGTGATTGAACATCAGTCTAAATTATAGAATCTTGGATGGTCTTTACAAATGATGCCTTTATTTTTCTAGATGACAAGAGTCCCGCCGAATCAACCGCGGGTTTGAATGTAATTTCTGACGATTCTGATATATTCTCTTTTCTCAATACAGACAATTTAGATCTGGTTGAACAATGTATGTATAGACAGAGTTATAAGTTTAATTTGAAATAAATTTTCCGTATAACTGGTGTAGGCAGAATAAATTTATTTTAGGTTTGTCAACAGCTAACTACTACGTATCAATGCTGACACGCGATCAGCGAAATGTTCTAAGATCCATTCGTCCTAATATACTGTACGCATTCTTGGTGGAAGTGGCTAAGATAAGAAATGAGAGACAACGCCTACAACGCCAGGTAATCGATGTAAGTGAAGCTCATAATCTAGCTTTAAATTATCATTAACCTAGAAAATTTACAATATATACTAAATGATTTACTTACTTATATCAAAATTTATTATCATTCTTTAGTCGAGATTATTCGAGACTTTAGTCATCAGGATTATTTTCAGGAATGTGCTTTTTGCAAGAACAATGGTGAAAATGAAGAGTTCTACCTGTCTCATGTATTGAAAGACAGCCGTGGTCGTGTGCTGTGCCCAGTCCTCCGCGCTTTTCGCTGCCCACGCTGTGGCGCCACCGGGGATAGGGCGCACACCATCAAATATTGCCATCAAAGATCAACTGATGGTAAATTTATTCTCTTACTTCATAATATCAGACAGTAATTATACAAAAGATCTGGTTCGAAGGCGGGTGTTCTTGTAATTATGTAATAGTCCTGTCTTTTTAAGCCTTTTTTAAACTTTTTCTTGTACTTATACTTTGAAATCTTGCGCCTATGTTTTACTTTAGGCAACATTAATTTTACTTCTTTTAAATATAAAATTAAGTCGCATTTTGTGGCCTTTTTAAGGTTTCGATCGCAATGGATACTTTCCTCGCCGTCATGGAAATTCGCCGCCACCGAGTGTGACGCTGGGCTTCAGAATTGCTGAAGCGCGCAGAATGGTCGGAGTGAACGCTGAAGAGCCTCTCTATACTCCAGAAAACTCCGATTACTGGTTTGCCAACAATGGCATACAGTAAATGATGTACAATGTCTTCAATCATAGAATACTTACTTTGACGTTAAAAGTATTGCTATGAAATATTGACTTAACGAGGGTGTTTTACTTTACATGTAATTGATATATTGATGACTTGAACACTTGGTGTATACAAGATATTTAGGAATAAGTCATGTTTTGCCTTGATAACTGCAAAGGGTTGGTTTTACTACGTACAGTAGAAATTTCAACGATGGCAAACGGCGTAATTCAATCGTTCCAAAGTTGTATGCAGGCCATACTATTTTCGATGACGAGCCTTAGCCGAGTCGAGGCAAACTTGCTTTTCATTGGGTATTTGAAATAATTGTTAATTAAATTTTAAAATGAATTCTATTTCGGCAATTTGTATTAAATTAAATTAAAATCATTATTTAGAAAATCGTAAAATATCAACTGTTATAAATCATTTTATAAATCAATTGTTTATTACCAATGAATTTTTTAGGGTGTTGGGATTTTGGGTTCAATAAAATTTTTTCAAGCATTTTTCTATTTTCATAATTTCCCCTAATGAAATAAAAACAATATTTTATACAAAATTTAATAGCAGTACAACTACACATAATTATTATAACATCAAACATCAATAGAGTATTATTTATAACTAATGGTAGATAATCCTGTATCCTATCACGGAAGATTCGTTATATAAACCTGGATTTTCTAGATTCGATGTTCAATAGTTTATATAATATAGTTTATATAAATTTTATATTTCTATTTAACAGGTAGTACAAGATGAAACAAATTCACAAAAGGTTCATATACCATAATTTAGGGTTGCAACAAATATTAACAGAAGGTTAATCGTTTTATATACTTTAAAACAATCATAGTAGGTGACAGTGGCGTAGCTGCCTGGATGGCACCCAGTGAGGAAGTTGGTGGTGTCACCCCACCGAAAGTAAAAATAAATAAATTTTATGATACAGGACATGGGATCATTTATTAAAAGATCTCTAGGCGGGAATCCCCGAATTGAGCTAGTGCTTGTGGAGGAATCCCTGAAAAAGTATTTTTTATGCTAGCGATTTGTTTTTGAGAGATCGGTTGGGTGTCACCCCAAAAAAGGTGACACCCGGTGCGCCCCGCTCCCGCCCCCCCCCCCTTTGCTACGCCACTGGTAGGTGCTATGATTAAATGGCACGCAACAGTACAAACAGAAAACTAACCGATGCCTAGAATTGAGTTGTTAGTAAAATTTATTTGAAATCGCTTAGAAAATATGGTAAGTATAAATTATAAAAACATTTAATTATCAACAAAATTAATATAAAGCTTTTATGTATGCATCAGCACAATGGGGAATTCTGCTTTGCTTTGTATCCTGGCAATCAGATGATTTTACCATAATCCATACCTTCAACGTTCAAAATTCATGATCTAATTCTAAGCGAAATTGCATTGAAGCCAGCTTTCTATTTTTGCCAAAATATATCTACATAATACCCAAATTTAGTTTGTAATAAAAATAGCTGTATACAATAACATTTTTCGTAAGTATAAATACGAAAATATATAGGTAATTTATTATGCACGCTAGGGAGGCCGTTCAAGTATTATGTAAGCACTAAAGAGGTGAGGGGGGCCCCTCCCCCTCCCTCTCCATGTAAGCACTAAAGAGGTGTCTTTGATTTTGTGATTTGATTACGTCAACAGAATACTCATACTTTGATGTCTATGCTTGAAAACGAAATGCATTTTCGAGGAATCCAACAAAAAAATTAATACATTTATATACTATTATTTTTGCCGGCAAGAGGAAAGGGGGGAAAATTGCAGTAAACCTGCTGGCAAATGACAAATAAAGGGGAATTTGACAACAAACTTTCAATACTTTTGTTTCATTAAGGGCATGTTTCACAATGTATGGATAAAGTACCAAATAGCTATGCAACACATAAATAATTCGAAAGATAAAAGTTCCGAATAAGATACTTCGCGTTTCATGACGAATAGCGCTATCTGACAGTGGTGAAACGCAACTATAGTGTTTATCCTACCAGTAAATAATAAATAGTTTATTTGGATCTTATCCGGACATTGTGAAACAGAACCTTAGTGTCCTTATCAATGTGAATTCGAGTAATAGTGTTTAACGCCAGAATTTTTTTTTAGACAAACAAAATTTGTGTTATACTTTCGAATTCGGACTATAGGCGCCATCTCTATTTGTCACTTGCAAACATTGACATTAAAACGATCGGTTGTAATAATATTTTTGAACATATTCAACAACTTTAGTGAATGGCAATAAATTTCAAAATACGTGACAGTTTTTTTTTTACCAGCACTTTCAACCGATTCCAGGTTGAAGTTGATTAAGGAACCTTTTATTAATCATAGCGCAAACTAGTACATAATATATCATAAGTATTGAAGTGTGATACACACACAAACTTTCATACAATTGACGCAGACATACGCATTTTACTTTGTCCAATATATTGATGACAAAATTAAAAAAAAAACTATTGTAAAATCCTAATAAGTTAATCGTAGAAAACATGTTAGAGCCAAACAGTCCAACATTGGCCGGAGTATAAATAGAACGAAAAAATATCAGACCATAGATAAAAAAGGAAAATCGTCTCGAATTTCATTTGACATTTCCTTATCTGTCAAATACGAAAATATATTCTTTGTAATCTATAAACTGACAAGTCAGATTAAAAGCAAGAGATTCGTTAAATTCGTTGCAAATGCGAATGGAATGATATTTAATTGGGAATGTTTCATTTCGGCATTGTCTCGTTTTCAACAAATTAAGCATTCCGAAATTGTTTACAAATATTAAATACTTAGCACTTATAATCGAATAGTTAACGTGACGTATAGAAAACGCGAGTAGCGCTCCGTGGGCGTATTTGGAACAAATTTAAAAACTAACGATCTTATTTCGATGTTTGTTTGTAATAAAATTAATTTATTATGCAATAGTTATGTCACAGTCTTAATATGCATAAACCTTATTCGTGTAATATATTCCAATAATAAAAATAAATGAAAACATAAATCTTATGCGCAATAACCTTTATAGGGTCTTAGATTTCTGTATCTGTTTTATCATTTGTCAATCTAATATGCAAGTATACTCTGATTTTTAATTCTGTACAATTCTGACAGTTATCATTTTTTGATATGTCAGAGATGACATACCATTTTGGACAGTCACATTTTTCAATTTCAATACGAGTCTGAACATCTGGTTTAATAGGCAGTGATGCCAGCTGAAAAATGAAATCATGTTATTAAACTTAATTCGATATATTGTTCGTGATATTGAAATATTTATTAGTTTTGTTTTAGGTCACTTGAGTATGTAAATGTTAAGATTAACCTGTTTGTAGGTAAATATATAAAATACATAGCATTTTATTTTATTGCCCTCAAATGGGTCAAATTTGTCCCTTTTTCGGTGGAGAACTTTTTACGCTTATGAAATGTCACGATTCTACGGAATTATAAATCACAGTATAGGTGATCAGCCTCCTGTGCCTAACAATTGTCAACTTTTTGGGTTTAAGGCACGATTCCTCACGACATTTTCTTTCACCGTTCGAGCGAATAAATGCACACATAGAAAGAATGCAATAAATTGTAGTAAATCATACGTATACAAAACCATTTGTCGTTTCGCCTTATCAGTTATTAAAATAAATATTTGATTGGAAACATCTTATCATTACAATATATCTATGTCGCAGTAAATTTGTTAAATCAGAGAGTTGATCCATCAGTCGTGACCGCCATCTTGTTTTACTTTATTAATTACATTCTGGCTTTCAGTCAGACAGGTAATTAAACGTTTTCAACGCTGCTTTATTTAAATCAAAACGCTAGGCTAGCGACTTGGTTGAATATCGATTTTAATTAACTGTCTAGAGATTCAATTAACTCTCTTATGTAACTACTTTACTGGGACATGTACACATTCAATCGTTTTTAAATGTTTGCTAAAGCGAATACATTTATCAAGTTATACTATGTCACTACATCTAAATTATAGAAAATAATATATAGAATAAAAACTAACAAATTCGGTGTTATCGTCTTATTTCATCACCTTCCATAGACTTATTTTATTGGCACCATATAAATTTATTATTTTGCATTTACTTTAAAATCAGTTTAACTTTTATCACAGGACATAGAAGCTTTTACAAAACTTAATTGATCACTGATTATTTCTTTGGTGAGACGAATTAAATACAAATTGTCGAATTAAGCCCTTTATAGCAAGGACATTCTCGAGTCGTTGGCTGAGATTCAGAAACTGGACAATATTTAGTCGAAATACTCTTTTATAGAACAGGGGGCAAACGGGCAGGAGGCTCACCTGATGTTAAGTGATACCGCCGCCCATGGACACTCTCAATGCCAGAGGGCTCGCGAGTGCGTTGCTGGCCTTATTCAAATACTCATCGTATTTTGAATCGATCGAAATCAACCTAAGGCTCAGTTTTCACCAAGTGACGGAAATCGGTGGCTCGAAGGCAAATATGCTAATCTGGCGCCACCTAACGGACAATCGCGGAACTTAAATAATATTTGAACAGAAATAAATTTCAAATTGTTTTTTGGTTGAAAAAAATACATTTCCCTACTTTCGAAACTGATTTTTTTTACACCTAATCAAATTGATTTTTTTCTTTCAGTTTTAGATGCTATGTTTTTACAATGGATAAGTTATTTCATATCTATCTGGCTTCAGATTCAAGGCAAGTTCTATTTGCAAGCACTAGTTGTCAATTATTTTAATTGCGTGTTAGTTAAAAGTTTTCTCTGTAATTATGCCTGATATTTATTTGACAAGAGCAATGATTCTGGCTACGATTCCGCCCCTGTTTCGCATCATCACCGAACGTAATAACGACTTTGAGCCCGTTAGCATTATATCAATTTCTAAAGTCACAATCTCGTGTTAAGCGCTGTCAAATTGAAAAATAGTTTCACAGCTCTTTAACGCCCGAAGCCAATAATTAATACAAAGTCTCAGATCGTTTTTAATCTGAGATTTTGGTTTTTAATCAGACCGTGACAGTCGGTCGAACTCCTATCTGCATCCCAATAACCAAACCCTACGAGGACAATCCATTTTTGGCGACGGATAGAATGCAATCTCTTCGCTCTTTACACTCATATTTGATAATCAATATAAACCAAATAAAACCGTTCAAATAATATTAAAATATACATGTCTATGTTTAAAACATATCAAATACCTTTTTAATTATTTTAAAAACAGGTGTAAGTTAAAATCTTAAGATAGGATATTGGCACAGTTGAACTGTCATTTTCATCACCGATCCGACATACCATGGATAGCTTGTATTGACAGATAGCTATTACAATCCGTCAATTGGTTATTAACACACTTTAAATATATTTGGATTAAGATGTCTATCCCCGATGGTCAACAATGGATTGAGATAGGTTATTGGGTTTGGGCGTAAAACTATATAAGGTTAACCAGCAACAATAAATAAAGTCTCGTTTCTGAGTCTAAAAACTTAAACGTAGTACTCAATTCTAAAGTCTGATATAAAAAAATTTACTTGTGTTCTGCCGTCTCGTTCAATCAAATTGTGTTTACGCTATGATGAAAAGAGACATGAGTACTTAGCAACGGTACATTTTACTAGTCATATGAATCAAGGCATTTATCATATCGCAATAGATAAAGTTTTAATTATTAACAAATTAATTAGGAATGTAATAAGCAATATTTTTGACATTTAAAGCATTTGATTTAAAGATCTTTTATAATTAAGCCGATTTGAGTGTGTTTAAGGCAAGTAAGATCAGCCTTGTGAGAATTATTATTTCATCGGGATTCATCTCCGGCGATGTCTCTTAACCACTAAACCACGACGATTTAACTCTTAATATCTAATTAGCACAATTCCTATATTCAACGATTATAAATCCGTACGTTTTACACAAAACAATTACCAATATATGCTATATAATCACTCAAACATGAATTTCATTAATATCGGTCCAGCCGTTAAGACCGACATTAAAAAGTATATATATAATTACATAACTAGAATTCATTATTATGTTAATGTATATGGAAGAATTATTTATTTTAACATTCTATACGGAATCAACAGTACTAATAAACCATGTCTAATACAATAAAGTAAAAATGAGTTCATATTTGTATATATTATACAGTTTTTGAGTAAAGTAAAAACGCGTTTAAATCCGCTAAATACGTAATATGCAATACTCATTCCTCGCACCACCATCGTTGGAAGCGACGAAGCTGTTTCTCTAGACGTCATTCGCTTGATTGTTCACCTGAAAGTGTCAGATTATTCAAAATTAAGTCTTAATATGTACATGTATGTTAGGAAATTACACTTAAATGTGTCGCAAAATATTTATTTTGAGAAAAAACATATAAAGTTTCCTATTGCATTTAAAATGAATTCTTATCAAAGGCCGGCAACGCACCCGCGAGCCCCCTGGCATTGCACTCTCAATGGGCGGCGGTATCACTTAATATCAGGAGAGCCTCCTGCCTGTTCTACAAAAAAAAAATTTTTCACTTTTTATTTTATTTACTCAAAACAAACAATTTATGTTCAAATAAAAAATGACGGACAAATCATAGACCAACAAAACTAGTTTCTTTATCACAGACTAACAAATAAAACTAAATGAACATTAAAAAAACAAAATAGATAAATAAAAATTTAATTTAAGAAATATAATTATTTGTTTACATGTTTAAAAAAGTGCGTGCGTACAAAGTACACATGTCAGAAGTGAAACTTCTTTGTAAAATAATTAACTAAGATAAAATCCCCAGTAGATGATCATGTATCAGTATATGATCACTCCATGTATATGTATATCTATTATCTATCTATATTCACACTGTTAACATACTGTATACGTGCTTTTGATAATATAAATAAAAAAGCTGCGTTTACTGCACAAGACTTTATGCGACAGAATTTCCATCTAAAGTTCTAATGTGTAACAACTTAAATAATACATCAACCAATAGCGTGTATTTTTTCTCACCCTCAATAAATCAAAGTATTTAAAATATAAGGTACTCAAAAGTCGGTAATGAGCTGCTTTTGCTCAGGCAACATCAAAATTTTTATTATATTTTATTTCGAGAATGAAGGTAGGCACAAAAACTACACTTATTCTGTATCTGTCTTAGTGACTAGCCTTCTGTGCTCGACACACCCCGATTTATGGGTCGGTTTTCTCACGAGTGTGATAAATGCGTACATAAAAAGTCCATTGGTGCACAGTTGGGGTTTGATATAGCACTGCTGATATTGTTTAAAATAAATTTAACTCTTTAAAAATAGCATTAATATAAACATATGAAAACTTTTACAATTGGAGTTATCATTTGCTCCCTATTTTAAAAATCACATTTAGTAGTTTCGATGATTTTTATTTTATACCACGAATTTTAATTCAATTCCTGATTTGACATTAGCTACTGTCATTTTGTAAAATAATGATACCACATATAAAACTGTAGTGATGTACAGGCAGTCTTAGGTTCTCGAAATACGCGACGTAAATCGAAACGACGTAAGTCCAGACATATTTTTTCATATTACATGTAGTCAAGGGTTAGGATCCATAGGGACTCGAAATTTAAAGAAAAAACTGCATTTAGAACAAATGATATACATACCTTATTAACAAAATAAAGTTCTTAAAATAATTTTTTTTTGGTATTTGTGTGTTATTAATTTTAATAATTATGTATTATAAAACTTTAATATGTAATCAAAATATGCAATGAGAAATAATAAATTAAACTTTTGGCTTAAAGAAACTATCAATTCAAGCTTTCTAGCTGCTTTGCTTCTTTCTCCTTACTTTCATATAGATCTTGGTAACAATTATTAGAAAACTCTCAAATCCTTAATAAAATTAATCATATCTAAATTATCCGTTCAGAAATATTTAATTTCCGGATCTACGTAGTTTCTATTAAAGTAGTAGTTGTTTAGATATACTACTATAAACAAGAGGAATCGATCCGGAAATATTTCGTTTCCGTCAATAATTTCGCAACGTCACTATTTCTTACTCGTCGTAACGTTGCAACACTGAAATTGTCAAATCAGGAATCGAATTAAAAGTTCTAGTATAGAGGTTTTTGGGTCTGAGACATGTCGTAGCAAGTGCTTACTTAGGAAGAAAATTCCATTGGAGCCTACTATTTCTAACATACCGTCATTATTGTTATGCCTGGGCCGTACGAGCCTCTCGGGGTGGGAGTGGGCCAACTGGGTGTAGTCGCGGAACACCTCGTTGTATGTGTCGTCGTTTGAGGACATCTCGCTTTCCCGCATTTCTTCGTTGAGTTTTGTGAGACGGAGTCTAAAAAAAATTCAAAAACTTATATTGCGTAGAAAACAAAGAAATAATGGAAGTTATAGTCATAGAGGAGTCAGAACATATAATAATAGTCGTCTTTCTTAAAAGGCGTTTTTACTAGGGCTTTTTTCTTAAAATTAAAAATGAAACATATAATGTTAGCATGTTCTAATTATATTTCGTTGCGTTAAAAAGTTGAAAATATAATAAAGGCGTCTTAGCGCCGATTTTGAACTTTAATCAAAATTTCTCCGTAACCGCGTGGCTAGGGAGGGGAGTGACAGCGTAGCGTTCAGTATGTGACGAGTGCGGCTTTTTAATCTTTTTTATGGCTTGGCTATGTTGCAGTCTGGCTCGCACCGCGCTTACGCTGTAGAGACGTACTTTTGCAATGAGTTTTCGTTGAGTGAAGCACAACGCAAGTTTTGTAATCGCTTTGAAATCCACCGTTTAAGTCACGCCCCTAACGTTCAGTAATTAATTCGTGGATAGAATTCAAAGCGACAAGATATTTACTGAATGATTCAATTAGCCCTCAAAACAGATCTGAGTCGATTGGAACCATCGACCGCGTCTCCGCTGCGAGTATCTACGACGAACGGTTAGAACATGCTGGCTCTTTGAGCCTCCACGGTTCAAGTTTTCAACGAATTTTGGCCTTAATCGCAGTCCAAAAAATCAAACCAGAAGACTACAAATATCAAAAATTTACTGTGAATTTAATGAAGAAAATCATTAAAAACAAAAAATCTTTATAAGTACATGAGTTTTTTTGTGACACTGTTTATTTATTTAAAGGGGAAGCACTTACAACGTAACGATATCCGCATTGGCCTGTTCGACTGCTATATCGAGTGGAGTCCGTCCCTGGTTATCCACTATTGCTTGGTCTGCGCGGTAGCGGAGAAGCAGACATACCTAAAACCATTAAAAGGAAAAGTGCAACATCACTCTTTAAAATGGCCTCTATAATCCATTAGTACTATTTCATTAGTTCCTTCAATATGACGTTGGACATAATTAATTAATTTGAATTTGTTTTTAGCAAAACGAATAAAAGACAAAATTGAAAATTTCATTTATCACTTCTGGATTGTTAAAAGTGCCATCTAATGGACAATTTAAAGTGTACATTATTAACATCAATAAAACTTAAATCTTAGAATTGTCAAACCACATTTCTGTATAAAGTTTGACATATTGACAGTTCTAAAGATGAGATTGTGACTTGAAATATGAATTCAATATGTGCTTTAAAATCTTATTGCATTAAAAAATTATATAATTGAAACGAGAATTATAAATTATTTACCTGTCCAGTATGACCAGCTTCGGTAGCGAGGTGTAATGGAGTCATGCCGTCCTCATCTTGGTCATTGATTTTGCTGCCATTGAGCAATAGGAAGGAACAGGCCATGACCGATCCCTGGAATTGTCAAAAAATTAGATATATTGTATCTATATCACGCAGTATATATTTCATACTACAGAAAACGTCGAAAAAAAATAGAATGTTTATTTTCTTTTTGCCTTTTTCATTAGCTTGCGTAAAATAACTATTAATAAGGATACTCACGCTCAACACGGCGCAATGCAGCGGCGTACGTTGCCTGTCGTTCCTGCAAGTCGGGTCTGCGCCTGCGGCCAATGCGGCTCTCATCACGCACACGTTGTGCGCACGCGCAGCGCGGCATAACACTGCGTCACATGACAAGCAGGATATGTCTTCTGCGTCTGTCAATCACCATAGATAGTAATTAAAGACAGACAATTTATATTTATGCTCCGTACTCAACGTCTTACATTCAACAATACAATTTTTTTTATACAGTTTGACAGATTGTATATTGTAAAAAGGCGATAACTTGAGATACGACTCAGGAAATGGGGCTAAGATACTTATAGAACGAATTTGTTGCGTTTTAAAAGTAGTTGGCAAGTGCTGTAAATTTCTTCCACACTAAGACTATGTTCTTTGATTTTGGACCTTGTGGATTTCAAGTGCACAGGCTCTAATTAAAGATTTAGGTTGACGCCTGGTAGATAGTACCGATGATCTTAGAACTACAAAAGTATCGCAATACAGCCATTACTTCCCATTAAACGTACACTTCCAAAGGGACCAAAGGCTTTATTCGTTTTATTTTTCTATTCTATTTTTTTTATAATTATTATTATTACTATGTAGGTGAAGATTTTAAATACTGTATATTGTGTGTGTTGGAAATAAATCTATACAATACGGAAAATATAAAAGGCTTAAACAAAGTTAATTAAAACATATTACAATAGTTAAGATACTAAGCTTCTCACTGCCTATACTTTGACCACATCTGAACTCACCAAGATCATCGTCTTCTCCTTCTGTAGAGTCATGGTCTGAAGGCAAACTGAGGTCGACAGCCCTTTCACTTGACAACTCCTTGCCTATTAGGAGTACTGGGCTATCGTCGGACTTGCTTGAACTCTCTGATACTGTTAAAATACAGAAAAAACTAATTCAAACGTATCATAACGTATCGGATTTTAAGAAAATCATTAAAATATTTTAAATATAAACAAAACAACACACAAAAACACAACAAAAACTGTGTCGTTGGCATTTTTTTCTATTTAAATAACAAGTTATATAAAAATTGTTATATTAGAATAGTCTCCCGTAAGTCAAAACTGTATTGCATTTTAACATACACAACTGCACGGATTTTTTAAAACATTTCTTTGTAGATATTTTCTTTAATATTGTGGAGTTATTGTTTATATATGTATATAATATCTATAATTAATAGTTTTCGCATAACTGGTTTGTAATGGTACGAGATCCCGCTGCAGGATTGGTGCGTTCATCGAGTTTTTGTTTAAATTTGGCCCAATTTTGATAGGCAACCTAGTATAATATTCTCCTAATTATAAATAAACATAAAAATTTGGTTTTAATCAAAAACTCGATGAACGCACCAATTCTGCAGCGGGATCTTAGACCATAAGATATTATACATATATTATATTTTTTCCACCTTGGGTAACATTATTTTAGTTTTAGAAGAGTACCTACCTAATTTAATTATAATGCTACACATACAAATAGTGAAAGAATTTTTAAAATGGGTACAGTACTTTCGAGCCAATTTGTTACAAACCTACTTACATACAAATCTTTTTTCTTTATAATACTATTTAATTAAACTTTAAATAGAAAACTTACTATAGTACAGCTACTTTATTTACTACTGCAAAAAATCAAAAATATATTAGATTTTTGAATGCTATGCTAATAATGCTGAAGTCGCCTGCGTCTAGCTATACTTTCAGGGCCTAACTCAGATTTAGGATTTTGCCATGATTATAAAGCAAAGAAAGGCCAAGGGTGTACGTACATGATTCTCACAAAGGAAAAATATGTACGTACTGCCTTGGCTCGTAAACTAACATACCACTTGTATTGCTGTTGACGTCACTTTTTTCATCCGTAATAGTCTCTGGCACTGTGGTTGACGCACGGACTCTGGAAATTAATTTATTTTAAATCTCTTTACATGACGTAGCAGAGGAACTTCTCAGCTAACACTTTACTCACATAACATAAATAAAGTTTAATTTAATGTTTAATAATAATTTAAAGAATAAAATATAAAAAGGGGTGTGCTTATGACCACACGACTGAAGTGAAACTTCTTTCGCTCCATCTGTATGTATATATATATATTTATTTCATGTTTTCATTGGTAAATTAATATTTTTGCAGAGATCTTTTAATTTTATTCATTATTGGATACATCAGTAATGACTGTTGTTGATTGTAAAATTATTAATTATTGTGCTTAGATACTAGAATGAGAGGAAGAGAGAAAGAAAATGTGCGCGCGCACTGCTGTCTTGCTTATATCCCCCACTCAACTTCCGTTCGCCTTGCCCGATCACACTTTTCCTAACGCTAAAGTCACGCGTTCCCAGCTTACTCCCCAAGTCAAGCGTGCGTAAAGAAGTTTCACTTCAATTATGAAGACTATTCAAAGAAACTTCTACTTTTGGTCTGGTCTACTTCGTATCTTGCTTTTTAGTGGACATCAACAAAAACATTCCAAAGACAAACATAAATGCTCTTAATATGCTGCACTATTCTAACCTTATTCATTTAATAAAAATTGTATTAAACACGACACGCAACATGGGTCTTTAGTTAATTTATTATCTCTTAGATAACTATTGTATTACATTTACAATCTTTCTTTTCTTACTAATCAGTTATTCAGTATTTATTATTACTAATAAATTATTCGAATAATAATAGATCAAATGGATTGATAGTTTAAATTATTTTTTAATTTCCTCCGCGCCGAAATTATTTTCAAAGACAAATCTGTGTGGTGATTGTAATATTAAGAAACGAAATCCACACTCAAAATTATTAAAAAAAAATCATTTTATCTCTGTAAGTAGTGAATTGAAATAAATATTTACCGTCTCCTCGCTCTTCGTACTGACCACCTTCGTCCATTTCTCGCGGGTTCGTGTCGAGGCTCGCTCGCACTCACGATGTTACGTACGAACGATAACGACACGTACTTGGCACGAATCCATGCCTCACGCACCGATCTGTTTGAAATTTAATAAACAATTGAAATAACCGAAAATGCATCGCAAATTTTGTGCCGGATACAAAGTTTATGAGCTCCTAAGGGAGTGGTTGAATTCTCGATACACCGAAGACAGTTATTATTTTTAATAGGAATTCCATTATAACGACTCGTAAATAATAGTATAATATAACAACATTACGAATACGTGATTAGTCATATTGATTTAGATAAGTAGATTACTTGATGGTTCCCATAAAATACGAGGCGTTATTGTTGTAAGATAGAATAGATTGTAAGATTTAATAGGAATTATCTCTTATATAATCACAACTAATTATTAAAACATTATCTTGCAACCTTGCTTATAATCTACAAGCTACGCAAAGCTTATTTTACGAAGGGTCCTTCATGAATAGAATGAATCGATTCTTAAAAGAACGGCAACGAATTCGCGAGCTATTGGCATTGCGTCCATGGGCTGCCGCCCATCTATCTCTTAATATCAGGTGAGCCAACTGACTGTTTGGATTGTTTAAAAAAAAAACATACGTTTCACAGTCCGGAGTTGCTCTAGGTATTGTGGAGCCTTCTGTGTTGGCTTCGTAAATGAGATTCACCACCTTATTTCCCAACTCGGCCATAACCTGCAACAATGGTTAATAACATTTTATTTTATCAAAGGGTAAAAGAGACAGAAGACACAATTTCTTTACAACGCAACGGTTTTGTATAAGTTTCAGAAACGAGACATATATTGAAGTCTGTCGTACGGGTGTCATAGCTAATTAGCATAGATTATTAACACGTCACAATATCAAACATTTTATTTGAACTTTTTTTAAATAAATACGATAGTCATATGAAAGAGACATCGCTTGGAACGCTTTAATAACTAGCTTTTAGTCCCGGCTTCGCACGGCTCGATATTTCTTAAAAAATTATGTATTATAGATTATATCTCGGAGTTTTGTCTGTATGTAACTGTACATCATTTTGCTCCATTCTCAATAATATGCTGCAATATAGGGATATCTATTGACATTACATTCACACCTTGGGTAACAAAAGATTTCACACGGATGCTTAACTTTTCTAAAAATAGGATATTGTAGGTTCGCCATCGAGATTTTTTTCTACTCAGTGCAGTACTTTCTTTTTATATGTGTAGATATAAAATAATGTTTTTGCGGAAATATATTTTCACTTATTATTTATTTGTGGATATCAACAAATGGGGAGTAAGGGGAGAACGGAATTAACATCATGCCCGGCCCAATTGTCAACCTCACCTGCACGCGCGACACCGCGGCGATACCTTGTATCGTGGTGCTCCCTGCTAGATAACGGACGAGGCTCTGGCGACCGAACAGTGGCGGTATAACCACACACCTAATCCGGCAACGGATTAGAAGAGGCTACAGCGACCTTGGGAGGAAATAATCCCTTAAAAGTCTGGGGCAGAAGGCAACGGGAAACCACTGCTCAACATCTTTTCCCTAGTAGTCAGTAATCATGAAGAAGTCTAATAAAACCACGGCCCCGAGTCCCTGGCGTCCCTTTGATGGGACAGGGGTGCGAAGAATCTCCAGGTGTAATAGAACTCTAAGCATAGGAACATGGAATGTAAGAAGTCTGAAGCAAAACGGTAAACTACCAAATTTAATATGAGATTAGTATTTACCGTGGTGTTCGTCAGGGTTGTATATTGTCTCCGTTGCTATTTAATGTATATTCCGAAGCAACTATATCAGAGGCCATTGAGGGGTTAGAGGTTGGTGTGAAAGTTAACGGAAAGATCATCAATAATATTCGCTATGCAGACGACACTGTCTTAATAGCCTCGTCGATGGAGGATTTACAAATGCTCGTTAATAAAGTTCAGGAAACTAGCGAAAGAGACGGTCTGACTATTAATGCAGTGAAGACGAAGGTGATGGTGATTTCTCGAAACGACACTTTGGGTCCTAATTTATCTGTTGCTGGAAGAACGTTGGAACGGGTGCGGCAATACAAGTATTTGGGAACTTGGGTTACAAACGAGTGGAATCCTGATCAGGAAATAAGGTCTCGAATTGAGATTGCCCGAGGATCTTTCAAAAAAATGAAGAAAGTTTTGTGCTGCCGTCACTTGACCATTAAACTCCGAGTCAGAGTTCTCCTTTGTTACATATGGCCAATTGTTCTGTACGGCTGTGAAGCTTGGACAATTAAAGAAGATACCCGCCGGCGCTTAGAAGCATTTGAGATGTGGTGCTATCGTCGCATGCTTCGTATCAGCTGGATCCAGAAGGTCACTAACGAGGAGGTTCTGAGACGAGTTGGAATGGTGAAAGGACTTATGCGGAGCATTAAGCAGCGAAAGGTTGCGTACCTGGGCCACGTATTGCGCCATGACCGCTACCACCTCCTTCAACTAATAATAATGGGTAAAATCCAGGGAAAACGGCGTGTTGGTCGAAGGAAGAAGTCATGGCTTCGCAACGTCAGGGAGTGGACGGGTATTGCAAATGCCGAAGAGTTGCTGCATCTGGCGCAGGACAAGACGCGGTTCAGAAAACTGACGGCCAACCTCCAGTAATGGAGAGGCACTTCAAGAAGAAGAAGAAGGATATCAACAAAGATTATTATTTAGTGAAATATATAATATACCCAGTGGGGTAACGAAGTAAATAGTAGTAGTAGTAGAAACAAGTAGTCTTTAAGCACGTACCTTTATAATATCGGGTTCCCAGTCATCTAAGGTTAGCGAGCGCACTTTGCTCACGTGTACGCCGAGCGAACGGTGAATTCCCGAACATTCTGTCAATTAAGAGTTACATACAGTCCATAATTTTTTTTAAACTGTTAAATCACATGTGTATCAAAATATATGACCATTACGACCATTACATTTGCACTGAAAAAAATACGTTTCCAAGAAAAAGGAAAGTAACAAAATACAATTAAAAGATTATTTTATGATTACACATTTAAAGAATACGTATTATCAAGCTCTAGATAAGTTCCGTTTATTATGTTGTATTCGTGAATCATTAGGGTATTATTAGAATTGTAAATATTTCAAGAAAAATAATTTCATAACGATTACATCGTATCAGATAATTTTTTTTTATAATTTATAATTATACATATATAAAACTGGTACTGTCATAGTAGGAGCTTTGAACACTGACACGCGTTTTTTATCTCTAAATACAGTACGAAAGGTCGTTTAATGCATTTGTTTCAAGAGATTATTGAGTTCAATTTAGTACATTAGCTTTTAGATTTCAATTTAAGTAATTGTATATTTATAGATTTAATTTCGGGAAGGAATTGAATCACACTGTGTTTTATACTAGGTAAACCTTATTTATATTAAATAAGATATTTAAGAGGTGTTATAAGTCTGCTTTAAAAAAATAATAATCATAATTAATTTAACGATTTTAAGTAACGTTACAATAATAAACGTTTTTTATAGCGAGAGAATTTCTAAGCCAAAACTTATTCGGACATCAACGAACACTTTATTTTAACGAAACATACATGCACGCATCTGTAAAGCTGACATAGCCGCAGATGGTTGAAAGCGCAATTACAGTAATAATAGTAAACCCTTAGCAAAAACGCCCAGCCTTGTAAGTGGCGCATCAAAAAAACTGCCCAATAAAATTGCAAGCTAGCATGCAAATGTCAAATGTCAAAAAAATTATCGCAAAATATATTGGTTAGAGCATAACTCGACGGCTGAAACAATCCGAGTTTTTTCTTATTCCTTCTAATATAATCCGCCGAAAGAATGTTATGGAGAGAGAGAGCATAGCAAATGTTCTTTACGTTACCAACGTACACACACAACAGCTACTAAAAAGGTACGCTAATATCCTATTAAGGCGAAAAGACTCGCCGGGGGCAGCTAGTAATAATTACAATCAATTGAATTATTTATTATTCCATTTTCTGTCAGTATTTCAAATTTTGTACCAAAAACAATATATTATCTCCTTTATGGAGCTCTACACTGTAGTGATCTGTTACTTCTAGGAAACCGATTGCAATGGCGCAAAACTTTTTTTAAATACAGCAACACCGCTGTGCTCTACTCCACTTTACTATGGTCTCGTCGGTAGATCTGTGTGTGTATAATAAATCAAAATTATCTTACCAATACATAAAGTGATGCCAAGATTGATACTCGCCCAACGTGGGTTAGCACTGCCACAATCACAGCAATAGTTGTTCCCCGGGATACTTAACAACTGCTCCCATATCCTGAAAAATTATTTCAATTTAATAATCCAGTGGCGTAAAAACACTGGCATCGGATTGTATCCGTTTCGATCATTTTTATATCATACATTTTTGTTTTGATTTCCTCGCGATGTTTGCTGTAGTAATGCTAGCTTCTAGCTGGGGGCTTAGAAAATACGTAAACAGTCGAAGATTGAAGACTCGGCCTCAGAAAAGACACAGACAATATGGCCAAGAATTGAGCAGTTCTATTAATAAAATGAAAACTTTTTTCTAAAGGTTCGGCTCTTTGATAAATAAAATGATGTATACATTAGATTATTACCTAACTTTTTTCATCAGTGGAAAAGCGACGTTATTTCTATCACCATTAGGTCTTGTATCTGGCACCAACACTAGTTGAGAATCCGGGTTATCTCTGCTTTGCCCTTGTTGTATGGCAGAGCGTATCCCGTTTTGCAATGCTTGTATCCAGAGATTTAGCATTTCCTCCGAGTCTGCTTGAAGCATGTGACTTCTGATAAAAAAATAGCCTGTGTACTATCACAATAAACTGTAAGTAAATCTTTCTAATGAATACGAGTACTTATTACACACACAATCACAACTCACACAATTTGTGCATTGCAATTATTGGCTTGTGTATCCGTTATAGATACTAACGGTTCGTTAAGTAATACCACCCATGTCACACTTCCAAGAGGCTCGCGAATGCGTTGCAGGATTTTTAAGAGTCTAGTCGTGACTAGCTGTCACTGATACAATATTATTTTGCTGTATATTAATATTATTTATTTTTGTCACTGTCTCTCACACACTCACAATTTTCTGGCCAATCAAATACTATAAAAAAGATTGAGGATATTTTTAAGAGAATATAGATAACATACAAAAAAGCTTTTGCAGTTTTGTCTATGATAACTTTATCTATAGACAATAAAGAAGCAATCTCATAGAAATGCGTAGTCTACGAATGCCAAAAGTTTACTTTAGAATTTGTTAAGAATTTTACGAAATTAACATAAAGGATGGAACACAAAGGATTTGCATAAAACTTACTTTGAAGGTGAAAGTACTTCGAAACAATAGCGCCTTTCGCCATCGACCACCAGTTTAACGGTACACAATCTTAAATCCTCCTCCATCACTGTCACGTTTAGTTCGCCTGTCCTCTTTCTGTCAAGTAAACAAGTGTCAAATTGATTAAAACATCAGTAATGTTCTAAATGTCATAAAAATAAAAACTAAATGTTCAACGGAATATAGGATTAGCAATTTTTGTTATATTAATTGAGTAAAATACTCCTGAAATACAGTTTTCACTACATAAATGTTTTTATGTGATCAGTATGGCAATAAATTATTATTACAAAATGATTTTAAAACTCGTGCTTGAGCGCGCAACACTTAAGTTTTCGTGCCTTCAAACCACAACTATACACGAACGGATTTCTCTTTCTCTATGTGTACAATTATGACATGATCTTACACTGAACTTACAAAAAAAGGATCTTTGACTTTGTACTGATCATCTAATTGTCTATAAAAAAAAGATACAAGCCAAAGTCCAAATAGGAACCGGATTATTATAAAAACATTTTAAAATCATACACACATTAATTCGGGATGAGCTTTACTATATAACGCAAACTAGGGAGCTGTCAAATGTCAAGTTTGACATTTATACCCACTCACATTGCCAGAAGGCTTGCAAATGCGTTACCGGCCTAGAAATTACTAAGTTGAATAGGTACTGGTGATTCAGTAACTCGTCTAACAGTCGAGGTTTCGTTTAGCTATTTTAGTGCGATAAAAATTCTTTAAAATGAGTTGAATGAATTCGAGTTAATATGGAATTTCGTATTCTGTCTGGACACCGAGGAGTAGCAACAAAGGATGTTTTAATAGCGGAAACGTGTCTCCTTAGGGTTGGACAAGATTAAGTAGAGAGTCAGACAGTAACTCAGATAGTCTATGCGAAAGAGAACACTTAAAAAAAGACAAAACTCGTTTCAGTTTTGTTTCAGAGGAGTAAAAACATAGAAACAGCAAAAAGCAATTAATTAGCGCGCCCTTGACCGCAATGACTTACGACCCACTTAGTTTTAGTTGAAGCGTGACCGATATGTTAATATGATACCTTACAAATGCTTTTTTTATTTGTATTCTCAAAACAGGATTAGATATGTATATAAATATTGCGACCATACGTGTGGTACTTGTTTAATTTCATTGCAAATTTTTTTTGTACAATATATTTGCAATTTATTGTAATTGTAAGTCGTCCCTGGCGTCCCTTATCGCAGGTTCGATAACTGGCTATTCACCAATGGACTTTTCGTCTATATACGCATTTAATACTCGCTCGTACGGTGAAGGAATACGTAGGTACCTACGACATTTAGACCCAAGCAGTCGACGGTGTGTTAAATAAAAAAGGTAGATATTATGCCCTATATCTGCCTATTAGAAATGATGACAGAGCAGGTACATAAATTTGAGGCTCAGACCTAAATTGTTGTAGTGCCGTTATATAAGGACATTCGGGAACAAGAATGGCACAATTTTCCAGTCGTATCGAATTGGTATAACAATTTAATGTATTTGGCGCCAAAACTACTTTACGACTGTCCATATACGTACAGGAAATACTAAATGACAACAGCGTACACATGAATACTTAACACATACACGATTTAGAGCACTAAGCGTTTAAAACAAAAGAAATTAAAATTTACATAGCTGTTACCTATATATTTTTGTACTCTTAAATATAAGTATAAAGAAACAAAAAATTAATTAAAAACATTTTTAAAAGCAAAGCCTGTCTACGATTTTATTTAATAAGGCTATTATTTATACAAAACCTAATTTATTTATTTGAATACACGAAATTACCTATGAATGAAAAACCATAATCTGTGCGAAACTTATCTGTCATTTTTATCACAGAGTAAAAACAATTGGCCAGAGACGAAAGAGTATTTAAAAAAAACCAGTGGCGCTACACTTGCATTCTGGCCATTTATTAACTAATATTTTGTTAAGACTGATCACCTACATGGATATTAAGAAAAATCGCACAGATGCACAGTGCTTAACAGACGTCAATGTTTGGGTCTAAGGAACCCGGTTTCTCACGATGTTTTCCTTCACCGTACGAGCTAGAAAGGGACATCCACGGATGACCTTCAGACAGGGTTAAGAGAATCCAACATTGCACTTGCAGTTATAAAGTGTAATTAGTGAGTTTTGAATAGGTCAGTTATTGCTCACCTATAAACAAGTCGATTGTCATACAAATAGAACCATCTTCGATTCCACGTCTTGAAGGCGTTCGAGGTCCTCTTGAATAGATACCCCTGCATCCGTGGCATATTTTTAAGACACGGTGGATTAAGCATTCCATCCTTTTCCCCCTCTCCCTCGGCAGGCTTACAACTTGGCAGCACCGTATCTTTGCTATTAACAATTGTATGCCGATTCTCCATCTCTTTGTCGAGTGATTTTGTATCGTTACGCATAACTGCGATCTGCAATTTGGTTTACTTTGTACGTATGTAGACCAATTAATTAACATTTTTGTATGATTGACACGCGATTATTGTTAATTACGAAAAGTGGAGTTGATATGTTTATTAATTAAACCTATTTGTTGTATTAGTAGTATTATATTTGTAGTGTAACAGTAACACACACTAGGACATTCCTGTGTTGTGGATAACAAGACTCCTCTTCAAGACCCCGTGGTATTTAAATATATAAAATTTGATTAATTGCGTGATATGTATGTATGTGTGTGCACGTATGTGTACTATTCGGTAAGATTCTCACTAATTAAATTTCCAAATTTAGATATGGAGAGACATCTCTTATATGACTAGCGTCTGCGTTGGTGGAATCGTTACGGGTCTTAGGATATTAAAAAGAAGATATGTTCAGTGTGACAATCGTACGTACACATTGGATTGACATCTGTTATATTTCGCTAATTATGGTTTCTGGGTCTCACCCCATAGACTAAGATCTCTGCATTGAGTCTATTGTTTTTTCTTAAATTAATTTATAGTGTATTCAGTTGTGCCCGTAGTTTTAGACGGCCTATAACTGAACATATATTACACAAGTTTAGTTCACCACCTCATGAGAATCAACGAAACAAATAAAACAGATAATCAGCTTCAGTAAAATAAGTGTAAATATTTGTTTAGTATTTCTTGTATCTTCGATATGACAGAGCAAGCGGACATGAGGCTCACTGGATGTTGAGCGATAAACGCAAGTGTGTTGTCCGCCTTTTAAGAATTCTTACGCTGTTTTAAAAATAAGTAATTAATTTTAAAATACTGAAACCACACATTCAAACGTGTGTTTATTTGTAGGAAATTCCAAAATGTTTGTTTAAATTATTAGTTTTATATAATAACTAGCTGCCCCGCGAACTTCGTTTCTCCTTAATGCCTAGTCTGGCTTTTACACACTAAAATGAAACATTTTGCTACGCTACCCTAGTGACAAACCTCAAAGCCCTTAAGTATCAAATAAAAAATAGGGTTTAATTGAAAAGGGTGGAAATACAGGGTTGTATATATTTTGATATATTGTATTATAAAAAATATTAAAAAAATCATCAATAATATAAAAAAATCTTGAGGTGAACGCCCGATATCGCTTAGGGGTATGCAAAATAGATAGTAGCTGATTCTCAGACCATATATATATACATATCAAATTTGATAAAAATCAGTCAAGCCGTTTCGGAGGAGTATGGTAACTAACATTGTGACACGGGAATTTTATATATAATATATATTTTGATAGCCGTTTTCACATTTCAAATCAGCGATTTCACTCTTTTATAACTAATCTATAGGTCTAACTAAGAATCAAATTTAGAATTAGTAATATGAAATTAGTGTATCAATAATTCTTTAGGCATTTCAATTTTCTATTCATAAACAAACAAAACCCCTCGAAATATTCTTAACTTTACCTCGTCAGCCGTAGATTTCAAGAAGGGTTCCAAGTCTTCTGAGAGATCAGCTCCTTGATGGTTGTAGGTGCAACAGGCTTGAAGATACGACAGGAACTGTAAATAAATATCGTCGCTTACTAGGAAGTATGACATCATTATCTGTGCAGTATTGCGTATTATCTTCATTTAAGGATAACGATAATAGATAAATTATTTGTTTTATAATTTCAAAATATTTATATTTATTAAAAAATTAAAGTTTTTTATACTGATATGGATTCTATAAGATGTTATTAGGTTAGTAAATTATACTAACTTAAGACAGAGGGTCCCCTTAACTAATTACATAATTTAATCGACTTGCAATAGCAATTACATGGATCTCCACTTTTTATGGTAGAAGAACTGAGCTGAGAAATAGTGTTAATTTTGATAGTAATTAAATTTGTATCCTAATTTTAGTTGTGCTATTTTTTCCTACTTACTACTACTACTTTAAACTATTATTATTCTGTAAAAACTCCTCTATAGGTGAAGGCCTCCTCCAGAGCGGAGAAGTAGATTTATATCTAGCTTAAAATCACATAAATATAATATAATTAAAAACCTACATTTTGGAATTTTATTTCAGAATATTTAACCGCCCTACTAACTTAGTGGTTAGCGCTAAACTATTAAAAATCCATAGTTTAATAATATCGAGTCTCTCAGGTATAATTCGCTTTACCTTAAAAATATTTATAAACGTCCCCTATAGATGGGTAATCTAAACACTGCAAAAAAGATACAAAACTTCCTTTTCTCTATGAAATGTCATTATTTCGGTCCCAACACACTTTCACTTTACATAAATGCCATCTTTATAATATATTACATAGTCACGTTCAATAGGAGAATTTGCAAAACGTTCGATGTCCAATCACAATCGTGAATTTAAAAATCGAACACTTGTACACTTTCACCTTACACAGACAAATTTAGCGTCTTTAAACGCTAAGCGAGCAGCCTTGCCACTGCGCCGACGAAAACTAAGTACCTGTCGAACTTAGAATGACTAATCCGATGACGGTTCGCCGATACGTTATCGTAGATTCCGTATCTACTATAACTTATTAAAGCGGTATATTGGGAATCATATTGGATGCATAGTTATTAGATTTTTATACGAGGCGACATAGGCGTTTATTGGGTTATTTCATTAATCAGCATTTAGTAGCCTCCGTCCCAAAACAATTTCATTGAGAATCAAATCCAGACGCTCATATAGGATGTGTATGTACTATACCCCGAAGGCGGTACATCGGCCTTATATCCAATTCAAATATTCTTTATTTGTACCACAAAATTAGGACAAACATATTATATGACATAAACAAACAAATTGACGTCTATACAAAACTATGGAAAGCGGTGTTATCAGTCACTCTGCTACTCGATCGTAACATATAAGAACTGAGTTACTTTGGAATTTATTAATAATCCCATTTATGACATGTGTTATGAAGCTTAGGTCAAAGAATTTTTCACGCTTTGGAATGGAACGTTTTCTTTAGTAAACATTAAAAAAATCGAGTTAACGAACCGCTATAGAGAATAATTTTACTTTACCATATAATGGATGTTGCGATAGTATTATCAAGTATGTAGAAATAGATTTTCCGTACAATTATCCCAATTTTTCTCTCCATAGCCGCCATAGCATAACCGCAAAGTTATGAAATAAATAAGAAATACTCAAATTGCTCCAGCCGTCTTTTTTATCTTATTAACAATTTTTGCGTTTATTTTAATTTTAGAACCTATGTGTAGGTTTTATCTTTAGTGTGCTTACTACAACTAACTTAATCTAGAAGGCTTGCAAGGATGCGTACTGAGGCCAAATCAACGCTGCGAATATCTTTTTTTTATATATTTAGTGTTACATATTATTGTTAATATTGTGTTTATATACTTATTAATAAATGTTTATTTCATTGTATCAATTTAAAGCCAGACAATTTTTAGGTAAAGATAGCCTTGTTCTTTGGCATCAATCGAAATGTTGTGTCATTTGATTATCTCTCAAGAATATAAGCATAAAAAATTGAAGCGTATGTTAGAACCATAAATTTGTGTCTATTGAACAAAAATATTTATATCTTTCGTTCATAAGGTAATCCGTTAAGATATATGGTATATTTAGAATTTGATAAAACAATAAAGATTCGGCTACGACCATTTTAGTAACCAGTTCCCACGGACCAAGCAATGCGCGTATTGTTGTGTCGAATGGCACAGACAATGCATAATCGCAATTAAAATCCATCGTCACCTTGGTGAATTAAATTACACAATTAAAATCGCAATCACTGACACGAACAGAAATCTGAAGATTGACCTCATATCAGACCTTAGAGAAATACAGAAACGAGTGCCTTAGTTAGATACTTCACTCGAAATATATATTTTTTACTATTTGATCATCATTATAGAATACTTACACACACCCTTTCAATCCATAAATAGGATTGTATTTGATCTGTAGTTGTTTCATATTTATTTATAGGAAATTTTTTTCTGTGTTTGTTGTGAACCAAAAAGCCAAAACCAGACACTTTTATTTTTTTTATAGAACAGGCGGCTCATCTGATGTTAAGTTATACCGACGCCCAAGCCCAATAACCTATCTCAATCCATTTTTAACCATCTGCGATATACATCACAATTTAAATGTTGTAAAAAGTATGCCAATAACCAATCGACGGATTGTTATAGCCATCAGACATTACAGGTATCTCCATATCCTTTCTTAAATTTTGTTTGACCTGAAGTCGAATTGGTACGGTCAAAGAGACTGGTTTGAGATTTTTTTTAGGGATTGAAACCAGTATCATATGCCTAACATATAAACTATAATTATAAATGACGTAGAAAAAGATTAACACACACAGCCAATCCATGAAAATTATTTGGTATTACCCAGTCCATTCACTAATTATATACAACTGCGCAAACAAACATACGATCCCAAGGATACAAAAACATAACGGTAATGTAAAATTATGTTAATAACACAAGTATTGACGTAATAAAACAGGTGAACGCGACGTAGCAATTACTACATTACGAATTTAGTGTTGATATGTTTACTTAGTCACGCATTGTGTATTATACTGATTCGATAGCCTGGGTGTTACGCAATCTGAGCCCTAGGAGGTACATTAAGAAATATATGTAATATGTATACATGCCCCTTGTGCGAAAAGATATACACAATTGTTACATGTGCCTCGTACGAATATGATTTATCTGTGTAATCACCAATGTATTGGTTTTAGCTAACTGCAATACAATAATTTATGAAGATATATAATTTAGTTAATTAAGTAGTAGACATTTCCTTTTTGGTCTGTCTTAATTTTTGAAATTCAACTTTATTTAAAATATTAAGTTGGTTTATTTAATGTTGAATTTATTTTTTTGCTCTATTATCTATTGATGCTACTTATTGCACTTGTTTTCTGTTTCGTATATTTTGTTTAACAATATAATCTGTTTTGGCTTTGTATATCATCTGAGTGTTTTATCCTATAATATGAGTAAGATTACTTATAATTAAATAAGACGCAATATTTACAAAACCTAAAAATCAAATGCCGATAACTAACGTACACAGTCACATAGTACAAGCAAGCGTACAACGTAACTTCAGAAAGATTTCAAGGATAAACTGTATTACATTTTCAATACATAATTGGATAGCATTGGTACTTCCGAACAAAGCCAAAACGAAAACTAATTTCGTTTTAATAGCGCTGACATCGCAACTTTAAAGTAGGTTACGCAACATGAGCGTCAAAAAAATAAAGATTCTATAAATGATTTTACGGCCACGTTTCTAATGAAAAGGAATTCCTTGGGTAGGAACACTGATAAGGCTGAAGAAAATCTTTCAAAAGCACATAGTGGTGACATATTTCATTTATACAATTAATTTGACTGCCAAAGACTTTTTCTCATTGTAGTTTCAGTTTTCAGGCTTTCAAATATATTACTTTGATACCGGTTGTCTCATACTTGAATGCTAATTGATAATTTATTACATAATAACCATCTTCCTAATTAGTGCAGAAATTATTGAATTGAAGGTTATGGTTGGGGCAGACAAGCTTGTTAAGCTACACATCTCTATGGCAAGGTCTCCATAAATTTGATTATTTCCTAAATAATATTTTAAATTTACAATCAGATTGAGAATATATACATTCAGCTGATTGGTTAACACACATACTTTAATGTATGATATCCTGTAATCCTCAAGAAGGGCAGACAAAAACATCTGTTCAATATATTTTTGGCTAATAGGTGATCAGGATTTCTGTGCTTGACACATTTGATTATTGGGCATTTCTTCTACACGGATTTTATAATATAATATCTACTTACATCAAAACAGTCTCAATTTATATTTATAATACTAAGCACAGAAATGTGTACTACTTACAGTTGCCAATATTTCATGTCGTTTTCTGGCCTGTAGCATCGTAATCTTCTGAACATGATCAAGTGCAGTGTGACGGAAACAAGATCTTGTAGCCAGTAGGAGATTCACAACTTCCTCTACATCAGTTGCCTTGTGACGTGACACCTATATGAATAAAATATTACAAGATAAACTACCTAATGCATACAAATACCTAAATGATTAAAGGCATTATTTCACATTACGAGAAGCCCTCATTAATTAATTTAAAATACACCAACTTAATGAGTATTTCTAAGCCTTTTTAGTAATTGCAAAATAAATAAACCACAAATACTAGGGAGCCTCCTTATATGTTTTATAATAATGTATTAGCTATTCAATTGTTATTATATATATTAATTACTATTACATTATATAAACCAGTACCTGTGAATTTCTTATTAGAGCAATATCTAGATCATTTGAGATTTTTTCAAAGTGATGTTTGCTCTCCTTCACCCCTTTAATATCACTAAAAAAATTCAAACAATTATTATCAGTAAACAAGATGATTCATTACACTATAACTTGGAACCTGATAGTGAATCAGAATAATACATAAATAATTATCATTTATGTTATGTATGCTTAGTAAAAAGAATATAATTTACAACAAGTAAAATTTAGATATATATTAGGAATCTAATGGTTAATTTAATATTTTATATTTAATTGTTAGACCAAACATTGAAAAAGATAATGTGTGTGAGTGTTTTGTAATCCTATAAAAGAAAACAAAGAGACATTAATAGTACATATTACAAATTATAGATTTATGAGATATCAATGAACTTAATAAGATCATAAAAAAGTAGACTTCACAACTTTTATCATTCCAATTTTTATAATATCAAAGGCATTTATAGCATTTGTATTAAAATATAGCAATAACAGGTTGTGATCATACTTCTTCATCAACAGCTACACTACTTACACTTTGATAAATGCACTGAGATTCTTAAGTATGGTCCTTGATGCTTGATCAAGCAATATAGAGTGGAATTTGGTCATCTCTTGCAAAGCATGTATCATTCTATTAAGCATAGACATAATTGATGGGTCCTCAGAGAAGTTACCACTCAGATCCCATAGTGCATTTGTAAATATGCTGCAACAAATATTGGTATAAAGTAAAACTTGGATATGATTAAACTAAGGAGGAACCTATTTAGCCACATTCTGTCTTTGGTTGTAACCATTGATGTAAAACAATGGATTTTTATGATATAGCTTAAAAAGCCATGAAAACTCACCTTCTCTGGTTCATGTACGTTTTCCCCGTTTCTATCATAAGAGAACATGTCTTAAGGATTTTATCAAGCTTTTGTTCCAACGCGTCAATACTAGATTCTTCTGTTTCCAGCTGCTCCCTAAACATTCGTTGTTGATATAATTAAATCACAAAGCATGGACAAAGATTCACTTTCTATTGCACACTTTCAACTAACAGTTTTGTAACTTACCTAAATTTGGGAGAGTCTCGTAAACATTCATCAAAATCAATTACAGGCTTCATCGTGCACTTTTGTAATATTTTATTAGCAAACAATAAAGCCCATAGCTTAATTTTTTTCTTGAGACTTGTAAATAACAAAACATAAATGCTACACCAAATGAAAATTCATTCAAATATAAAATTGTCATACAAAAACACTATATAGTAAGCAAAACTAACTCAAACAGCCGATTTTACTTTGATGATTGATCATTGATTGAAGTTTGTATTCAATAATCAAGCTTTAAATGTCAGTGATTAATAAATGACAATTGACAATATGCCAAATTCAAGATTCACTAGTCTTATGAAGAATTGTGTCGTCGCCACCTGTGGTCAGGTACTCGACAGTCTGCACCTGCCAAATCACAAATGCCAATTGCCATAGAATTTAGAAATGAACCGTATATGAGTTTTTATTTATAAACATAAAAACTATTTAAATTGAAATGAAATTGTTCACTTATTTGGATACAATTATTATAAACATTCAGCCTTTCTTTGTAATTCTGCTGTTTCTTTTAGCTTAAAAAAAATATGTTTACTTAGAATTTAAAAGTGCATTACATTGATTGATTTTTATTTCTAGCTAAAAACAGGTCCTGAAAACTGTTATTAGTGTCTCTTTTATTTTATTGGTTGTGTCTTAATAGTGATACTTAAAACTTGTAGTAAATTATTATAAAAATGGAAAGCAAGTCAAATTATATGGAGAATAAAAAGGGGATAGAAAATAATCACGTCTTCTCAGTGCTTTCAATTGCTATTGCAATACCGTTGTCAATGTCTTTTTGGATCATAAATATTATATACTCAAAATTATTTCAGAGTGAAGGTTTTGATGGTATGTTATGAAACCTAAAGAAACTATAAATTTTTACAAGTTTTTAAATTTCATTAAATTTTTACAGACTTCCCTGTGATATCTCCTAGCAGATGGCTGGCATCATGTTTAATACCAATACCAATTGCTGTTTATGGCTACAAGAGAAGAACTTTAAATCTTAGTGGGGCCTTACTTGCCCTTGTTGTTGGTTTTATTCTTGTCCTATCCAACTATTGCTTTGTAATTATATTATTGACATTTTTCTTTACATCATCAAAAGCCTCTCATTTCCGTCCACATCTAAAAAGAAAATTTGAAGAGGACTTTAAAGAAGGTATAAAAATATTTGATTATAAATTTACATTCACAAATATGAACTGTATCTATATCTTTGTAATAGGTGGCGAGAGAACTTGGGTTCAAGTACTATGTAACGGAGGAATGGCTACTCAGCTTGCATTTCTCTACTTAATAGATGTTGGGTCTTCTGAGCGACCTATTGACTTTATCAAAGATTATCGAGCATCATGGTTGAGTATGGGAGTACTTGGTAAATCAAATTAAGCTTATAAAAAAATCTTAACACAATATTTAATCAGCTTAAACATAAATGCATACAGTTCTAGTTTTTTTTTACAGGAGTACTTGCTTGCTGTAATGGGGATACATGGGCATCTGAATTAGGCACAGTTTTATCTAAATCCGACCCATATTTGATTACTACTTTTAAGAAAGTACCAAAAGGAACAAATGGAGGAGTTAGTTTAATTGGAACTGTTTTAAGCACTCTTGGGGGACTTGTAATAGGAATTGCACATTATTTATCTATTCTATATTTTGCTGATACAAACATACTTACATATGCACCTCCTCAATGGCCTATTATTCTCTATGGAGCAATTAGTGGTCTCATTGGAAGTGGTATTGATTCACTTATGGGGGCGACTATGCAGTATAGTGGTATGAATTTTTACATGCTTCTTTAGTCTCTTAAATTCCTCTTTATGGTTTTTTTTTTAAATCAATTCAAAGGAAAGCTTAGTTATTACCATTAAAATATCTTAGTATTGAATATATTACATAATTTTTAATTGTTTTTTTCTTTTAGGTGTTGATAAAGCAGGGAAAATAGTATCTCACTCGAGTATTTCCATTAAACATATAAGTGGAAAAAATATTTTGGATAATAATAGTGTTAATTTAATTTCAACAATTATTATGGGCTTGATGATTCCTACTATAAGTAAGCAATTTTGGCCATTAGTTTAAATTGCATTATGGTTATGCATATGACCTAACTGTCCATTTTAAAGACAGCATTTCATTAATGACTTATTAATTAATATTTTTATATGGACTTTTATAACAAATAAATGTATAAAGTTAGTACATATAGTTTGTTTTACGGAAGCATTATCCAATAACATCAAAATTATTTTGCTTGATTAACTTGCATGGCATACACCATATAGCTGGTAAATACATAATATACTTTGTAATTGTATACTAGTATTTGTCATCAGAGGTGCCTCCTGATACCCAAGAAAACCTGTGTTGTGTAGAGCATCGATTTAGAAATTATATGGTATCTCCATTCTTTACAAACCTAGACATCGCCATTCTTAAAGAGAATGATGATGGCTAAAGACAAATTAACTATAATATTACTCATGATAAATATATGAATATGATACATTTAATTCACTGCTGCTGTTGTCATAATTATTTACTTTATAGACGCTAATTTAATAAGACACTAAAGTCATGTACTTAAAGCGTAATATATTAAATGATGCCCTATACATATACTCCATTATATGATTTATTATCTCCTTGGTGCACGATTTCGTTATATAAGTATTTTATTGCGCAAATAAGCACGACAACTTGCTGAAAAAGTAAATATTCTGCTGAAACAAAATTATATTTTCGAAAAAAAAGATAACGTATAATAATGAGATCATAATAAATTTATTATAGTTTGCCTGATCTACTTATAAGCGATAGGAGTCAGCACTCAGCCGTCAAACAAAGTGTTAACTATATATACTTATTAATAAATACATAATTATAAGAAAAATTATTCCGATTGTTTGTTTTTTAATTTTATCTGATAACGTGTCCTTTAACGCCCAAACCCAATATATAACTGTCTCAATCCATTTTTGACCATCAGCGATAGACATCTAAATCCAAATATTGATAAAAGTGTGCTAATAACCATTCGACGGATTATTATCTGTTATCTGTCGATACCAGCTATCCATAGCAGGTCGCATCAGTGTTTGTGGATAGCGTTTGTATGAAAATGAGTAATGACAGTTCAACTTCAACTGTGCCAATATCCTATCTTAAGATTTTAACTTACTCCAGTTTTTAAAATAATTTAAAGCTATCTAATATGTTTTTAACATAGAGTTGTATATTTCAATCTTATTTGTACGGTTTTATTAAGGTACTGTATTTGGTTTATATTGATTATCAAATATGAGTGTAAAGAGCGAAGAGATTGTATTCTATCCGTCGCCAAAAACGGATTGTCTTCGTTGGGTTTGGTTATTGGGATATCGATTGACTGAAACGGACTGAACTCAGATTATTTTCAATCTGTAGATTTTAGAAAATGACAGATTATGAGACATCCAAAGCGACTGTAATCGATCGCATTTGACATTGACACTTAAAAACGATTTCATTGATGTCAGCATTAAGCATAGTATATCAAATCAAATATCAATTGCACTGTAAATTGTTAGACAATATTATACATCACGTAGTTTTTGTGATTGTTTCGCCAAAGTTATTGAAACTGATTCCTTTGTTATTAACCAGTGTTATGAGTCATTTTTATCTTCCGCTGTATTACTTTAGGCAAAGCCACCAATAGTTTTATGGCTTAAACTTCGATTTCTTATCGAGCAGTTTTAATAATTAGGAATGTGTAAGGATTATTAAACTATGTCATTACCAATAGACGAAAGCCCTATATTAAATGAGGACATTGAAAACGATGTTACTAGCAGTCGTAGAACGTTGGTACAACCAGATACAGGTAATTTAGGCTATTTTTCGTTTACCTATATAATATGAAATTAGAGATATTCACGTTTTTTTAGTAGTAGCTTGACCTTCTTTTTCCACAATGTCAAAAACCTATAAATATTATTCTATTATGACAATGAATAATCTTATAAGGTGAAAGTATGTAATAAAATTAATTAATTTGCCATAAAAGTTTGTTTATACCATATTAAAATTATTATCAAGGCCTTCCTCCTTATTTATAAATTTAGTATATAGTCTAACATAATTAAAAATGAAGTTTAACATAATTGTTATTTTAAGTTTTTTAATAAACATAGTTTTAATTTAACAGTTGAAGAAACAACAGGATGGATCAAATGTCGAACTGTGCTTGGAATTATGGGCTTCTTGGGATTTGCCAATGTATATGCGATGAGGGTGAATCTATCAGTAGCTATTGTGGCTATGATAAATTCAACAGTCCCCATACCATCCAATGAAACACTAGATGTATGTCCAGCCACACCAGCTTCCAATGATTCAACACCAACTGTATGTAATTTTTATTTAACTGCTATATTTTATATCATATTAGCTCAAAATGGTAAAAAGATGACACACTATTGCCTCTTGCAGTACAATTATTATTGCAATTGTGAAACTAACATATAAAAATTTCTAAATAAATTAGCAGCATAATTAATTTTGTTCCAGAGACCAGGTGACTTTAACTGGACGGCTGAACAACAAAGTATAATTCTAGGTTCCTTTTTCTATGGATATGTTTTAACACAGGTGAGCAGAGCATCACAATATCATATTTGTACTTTAAACTTTAGATTTGCATGTATATTTATTAAATATAATTGTATTTCCAGGTGCCAGGTGGTAGAATAGCGGAAATATTTGGTGGCAAATTAGTATATGGCATTGGTGTATTATTGACAGCCATATTTACTATTTTAAGTCCAATAGCTGCATTTATAGACTTTAAATTCTTCATAGTTGTTCGAGTACTAGAAGGTCTCGGGGAGGGTGTCACTTATCCAGCCATGCATGCAATGCTGGCGCGGTGGATACCTCCTTTGGAAAGATCAAAATTTGCTGCCTATGTTTATGCTGGTAAGTGTAATCTAAGGATTACCAATTCTTTTGAATTCAAAAGGATTTATATTTTTGGACATCTGAAATAGTAATTATTATTAAAATCCATACACACCCACTCAATAGGATCATATTAATTTTATCTCATTTTAATAACTGTGTGATACTGGGACAGTTAACATTTGTAATCCAAGGTTATTTATTGCATGCAATAAAGTTTATCACCAATTAATTATGAGATTCTTGTAAGAAGAATTTATAAATGTTGACACAATTCTCATCATTGTTTTTATAGTTTTAGTAATTGATTTTCTTGTACAAATCAAAAATATTCAAAAAGTGTCTATTAAGGAAATATTAAATTTTAACATTAGCTCTAAAGAGCAAAAATACCAACATGCAATATACAATAAAATTCAAGGTTATGTAATGTAAGTTCATTAGCTTATTATTTCTATTTTAGATCTATTATATTTATTAACTAGGTGTGCAAAATGACTTAAATATTGTTTTAGTTAAGGTTCTGACATTTTGCACACATTACGTTATTTATTATTACATTATTAACCGTCATTATGACTATTATAATTATTACAATTGAATTAGGTTATAGAGGTAAATTATACTCTATATGAATATTTTTTTTGCATTATTTTCAAGGTTCAAACATAGGCACGGTAATATCACTACCAATATCTGGCTGGCTTTGCACTCTTCAGTTTGGAGGAGGTTGGCCTCTATGCTTCTACCTCTTTGGTGGACTTGGCATTGTATGGTTTATAGCTTGGATGTGTTTGGTCTATGATACACCACAAAGGCATCCTAGGATATGTCCAAAAGAGGTTGAATATATCACATATTCTATTGGACCACAGGTAAAGCTATGTGAAATAATAATTAATATGTTGCTATGTTTTTTTTTATAGAATAGGGGCCATAGGGGTATGAGGCTCATCTAATGTTAAGTGATACCGCCGCCCATGGACACACTCAATGCCAGAAGGCTCGCGAGTGCGTTGCCGACCTTTTGAGAATTGGAATTCTGTATAAAAAAGGGACTCTCTTCTTAGTAACCTTCATAAAGGAAATAATATATAAAATGTGTTAAATTGCAAAACTATGTGAACTTAAATAATACCATTTATGGATATACAGGGTGTCCCAAAAGTCGACGTCAAGTCGAAATTTTCTCATAGGTAATGCCACACCAGTTATCAGAAAAATTAAAAAAAAAAATTAAGTCATGTATTTTTGAAGTTATGGAAATTTTCCTTTTATTCCAGAAAATGTACATTAATGTAATGTTTATAAAAAAAGTAATAAATCTAATCATAAAAAAGAAACTGTCTATTTTACTTAATACTACTATTTTACTTGCTTCATGTAACCTATGATCCTAAACCCTGTGCCGATCACTACAACTTGAAGGAAAAGGTCATTTTATACCGAACCAAGTTTTCAAAATTAATTTTTCGCACTAGTTCAACTGATCGTCCTGAAAAAAAAAAGGAACCACTCCAGTTTGGCAAGCAGCTTTAAAAGTTTGCGCATTTAATAAGGATTCTAGCGTGGTATAACACTTACTTCATTATTTCTTAGATCGGCCATAAAAAAAAATTTTGTTAAACAAAGTCTGTTTTTAAAAATTTCTCTGGAATTACAAAAAACGATTTTAGTGTACCCAAAGCGTTCCTAATAACCACAGCGTGGTTTAAATACATTCCATAAAATGTGAGCGAGACAGATAGTGACGCTTATGACATACGGACGCAAATAAGTAAAATAGACAGTTTCTTTGTTATGATTAGATTTATTACTTTTTTTATAAACATTACATTTTCTGTAATCTTTATTACTTTTTTTATAAACATTACATTAATGTACATTTTCTGGAATAAAAGGAAAATTTCCATAACTTCAAAAATACATGACTTATTTTTTTTTTTTTTTTATAACTGGTGTGGCATTACCTATGAGAACATTTCGACTTGACGTCGACTTTTGGGACACCCTGTATAAGAACATATATATTAATTTATATAAGTGGAAGTACATAAATGAAGATTAGAAGAAAGTTTGAATGCGAGACTTTTGCATTGGATAAAGGCAGTGAATGTTTTGCTATTTTATCTTCATTTTTATGGAGTTAATTTAGGTTAATAGCAGTTTTTCACCATAGAGTGCTCAGCAACATGACATTAATTATATGTAAAAAACTTAATTCATAATCAATCTGTTATCATTCTAAACTTTATGCAGTTGTTATTGACAAGATAATTCTCAATGATAATAAATATTCCACGGCTATGAGTACACATTACATGTTGTATACTCTATATTATAGTGAGAGCATTTTGTGTACACTGTTTTATATTTAATTTCTTTTAAAAAAAATACTACATATTTATTATATACCAGTAGGGGTTTTCTGCGACTAATCATTTTTTATTATGGTCTCGTAATTTTATTAGCTCTACATTTCAAAACTGTGGAATATATTTTGATAATTTTCTGTTAATTGGAATGTATTCTTGCGAACGGATGGCGTAGTTTTGCTCTTTCGCGAATTTTGTAAACGTTTTTGACATTCATAAGCATGCGTTAAGTCGCATCTAAACTGAATAAATAAATTTTGATTTGATTTGATTTGATTTATTTGACCATTACTCTATGCAACAGCGGGCTTTGTCTATAGTGATTAATCATTATCTACATGAAACAGATTTCAATTTAGGACACAGCTGTATCAATTATATATTATACGTATAATTTAGTAAATTTAATTGCTAGTAATGTTGTATGCCAATCGCCTAAGTAGCTTATTTGATACTTGACTTATTTTTTAAATGACCTGGGTCAGAACACTGATTTTAAAGCGAGTCAGATTTCAATATAAGATTTTTTACCAATAATAATAACGTTAGAGCAGTGTTGGCCTACGCCCGAACCCAATAATGTATCCACAATCACAGATTGAAAACAATCTGAGATCAGACTGACAAACGATCAATCTCCTATCTGCATCTCAATAACCAAACCCTACGAAGACAATCCGTTTTTGACGACGGATAGAAAAGAATCTCTCAGCTCTTTACACTCATATTTCATGATCAATATAAACCAAATAAAGTTAATGAAACCGTACAGATAATATTAAAATAAGTGTCTATGTTTTCAAACATATCAAATAGCTTTTTAATTATTTTATAAAACTGGGATAAGTTAAAATCTTAAGATATTGGCACAGTTGAACTGTCACACATACACCGATGCGACGTGCCAAGGATAGCTTGTATCGACAGATGGCTATTACAATCCGTCGAATGGTTATTAGCACACTTTTATCAATATTTAGATGTCTATCGCAGATGATCAAAAATGGATTGAGATGGGTTATTGGGTTTGGACGTCAGTGGCTTCAGCTTGCGACTCTCATCCCTGAGGTCAGGTTCGACTGTAACCTAATGGACTTTTTTCTATAGGCGTGTTGAATAGTCGTTCAAACGATGATAAAAAACATCGTGACGAAACATGCTTGCCTTAGACCCAAAAAGTCGACGGTGTGTGAGTCAGGTGATCACGAACTATTAGATTGACAAATGATCATGAACAGATACAGAAATCTGAGGTCCATACCTAAAAAGGTTGTAGCGCCACTGGTTTTTTTTAATAATATTGAAGAAGGTTTTTTTTTACTAATCTCTTGTAGGATAGTAGGGATATCTATGGTACTTATATGTTGCGTGTCAGTATCTAAATCTTAAAAAAACTTGGCCATGTTCATTGGGTCAGGTTAATATACTCCCGCTCTTGCTACCTGATACCTAATTCACCATAATGTAATATAAAGCTATTTCTTTTGTTTTATAATCTGTATCTCTCTATTTCCAGGAAGAAAAATCATCTATGTCCATACCATGGTTTAAATTCCTCACCTGTCTTCCATTATGGGCAATATTAATAGCCCAGTGTGGGCAGTCATGGCTGTTCTATACTCAGCTAACGGAATTACCTACATATATGAATAATATTCTGCATTTTGATATTGTCTCCGTGAGTATAATAATAATAATTAAGCCTCATTTATTCTTTGAAAAATATTTTAACACATAAAATATTTATTTTATTTAAGTATTCCTACAGCTAATCACTAAACAATATTCAAACAATTACATTACACACAAAAGCCAAAACGGAATTCACATTGAAACAGAAACATAAAGCACAGTTCTAAGATTGATTGATTGATAGATTATAATATGTATTTAATATGATGTAACAAACAAAGTCATTATTAGTTTTTGAAATATTTTTTAAGATTTTTTAGTCACATTAAATATATCGATTTTCTGGTAATTTATTTTGTAATCTGTAGGTATACGATACATAACTGAGTTTCGTAAATTTCGTTGGTCTTAGATCGAAGAATTTGGAATAATTTATATAATTTTATTTCTCAAGGACCTCTTATTGAGTATAGGCCTCCTCCAATTGGCTCCATGTCTCTCTGTGTTGAGCATTTATCTCCCAATCCTCTCCACCAAGTTCCTAAAGCTAGCCCACACTGCAATAGGCCGACCTCGCTTTCTTTTTCCTGGTGGCCCTGTCCACTTTGTTATCCTCTTTGCCTCATTGTTCATTAGAGCCAGAAAAAAATTTAAAAAAAGGTATTGTCAAAGCTTATTTAATCCTTATAAATTTATTGCCAGTTGATTAAAATAATTTTATTTTACGCTCTTGATGGGGGCTCCATAGTGAGCTCAAATATTACGATTAACATTAATGCGTAAAGCAAATTTTATTGCTCTCTGACTTTAATATTTATTAAAAGATAGATGGATTCATACTTATAGTAAGGAAAACTTATATGTATATAGATATTTTTAAAATAGTCTAACCGGTAATACATTTCCAAGGTAATAATGCTGCTAGATTTAATCTAATTAGAAAATTCGCTTCATAAAATAACTGTCAAAGAATTTCAAAAAAGAAACAAATAAAGTTTAATCAATATTTGACCCACGTTCGTAGAGAGGTCTCTATCTACGTATGGAGTACTCGATTGTGTTAAATCAAATCAAAATGATTTATTCATTTAGCTAACACAACATACATTTATGAACGTCAAAAAGAAATACATCAAGCTTCTAATTTTAAATTTACTGCCAGTCCCCAAAGGGAGAACGGAAGAGAAGAACTGGCTAAACTCTCCGCCATGTGTTTTTGTTTTACACAATGTTTGTGCAAACTCTTCCCCCGGACCGCCGATAGGTGTAGACGTGTAGTGGACCCCTTGTAAAAGTTTATTTAAATATTAAATTATAAATTTGGTAACACTAAATTCAAAGAAGAAAATTGGAGCGCATAAAATCACAAGAGGTAACCGGCGTGTGAAGATACCCAACGTGTGAAGACTACGTAGACAGAGAAACGATCCTGCCACCCTGGTACCTGAGATCGGCGACAACAAACCAGCGCCTGCGCAGCGAACAAGAAGTACGGGTAACACACCTAATTATTAACTATTGGTCATACGTGACCTTGAAGGCGACCACTCACCGCTAAGCTCCACCTTTCACAAGCGCCACTGGATAATTACCTAATTGGCGACACCCCTTTCGCTAATTACCTTGTGACTAATTGGCCCGTTGTAAGATACGCATTAGTGGTTACTTTGCTGTGCATTATTCCCTGGTACAATGTCCGCAACACAGTTAAATAAGTCGTTATCTGACAGTAACATAAATGAAGCAGGTATTGAAAGTACACCACCGAATTTTATTTCCATGCGAAATAGTAGGGTCAATAAAAGGTGCAGAGTAGAAAGAGAACAGGAAATGCATACTTCACCCGCTGAACCTTCGGATTTTTCTCAATTTAAATTATACATGAAAGAATTGTTCGCGTCATTTACGAAGACTCAGCAACAAGAACTTAGAGAAATTAATAACAATCTCAAGGAAATGCAATTAACTAACAGTAACATAGAAACATCAATCACGCGTTTGTTTGCTCAACAAGAAGAGTTTCAGAAGAAGATAGAATCACTAGAGGTACAGACTAAGAAAGATAGGGAGTATATTAATATCCTAGAAGATAAAATAGAGGATCTGCAAAGGACAACTCGGAAGACATGTATTGAAATTAAAAATGTGCCAAAGAACGGAAACGAAAATAGAGACGACTTAATTAATATGGTATTGTGTCTCTCAAAATCTGTAAATTTTAATATGAGCCAGCAAGACATAAAAGATATTTACAGAATCCAGAGTAGAAAGTCTGGGGTAAATAACACCCCCATAATTGTCGAACTAGCCTCATCGATTCTTAAAATGGATTTACTTCTGAAAGTCAAGAGCTACAATATTAAAAATAAAACAAAGATACAGGCTAAACATCTCGGATTTACCAAAAATGAAGAAACCCCTGTCTTTATATCGGAACAGTTAACATCAAAAGGAGCCCGACTATTTTTCCTGGCCCGAGACCTTACAAAATCAAAAGAGTACAAATTCTGCTGGACTAAACATGGCCGAGTCTTCGTCAAGAAAGATGAAAATTCTCGGGTTATCCTCATTAACAGCGAAGCCCAGGTACACCTTTTGCTACAGGAAACGTGACTATACTGTGAAACTTCTTTTTATTTCTTACTATTCTTATCGCTTATTTTTTGTGCATGTATTAGTATTAAGAAAATAATTATTAGTCTATTCATACTTAAAGTTTTAGCATTTATAATTAACCTACATTGTTTTGATAAACCAAGTAACAGTAGTTCAAAAAGTTGTAATCTACGGTATCTAAAAGTATTATTCAGTGTAAAATCCCTTTTTTACGGACATACATACACACTTAAACACACATACACAAAATCATACACACTCTTACACAATAAGTTTAACTGTCTCAATAGCACTATATGTACTCTCAAAACATCGTTATCCTGCAACGGTACTTACATGCAACTATTCAATAGAGTAAAGGGCAAGCTACGCCATTCTGCACGCGTAACTGAATATGGATAATCATTTAAACACCTTATGGGAACTAGATAATACAGAAATTAGTAACTCAAAAATAATTGACATCGAAGAATTTAGTAACTACGTTGAGCAAAATAATTTCACTGTCTTGACACAAAATATTAGAAGTATTTACAGTAATTTTGACGACCTTCAGGTAAATTTACAGCAAATGAATCATGATGTGGATGTAATGATCCTTACAGAGTGCAGACTAAATAATAGTAAACGCTTACCACTCCTCCGTAATTACTCTTCATATCATACTACAAATCAGCTCAATCAAAATGATGGCGTTGTAGCATACATAAAAAACAACCATCTCTGTCGGGTAACAGAAGTTTCACTCTCGCACGCCTCGGCTATACAGCTAATTATCGCCGAATACGTTATTATAGGTATATATCGTTCCCCATCACACGCCTGTGCAGATAATTTCATAACTTCCCTAAATAGTTATCTCGATACTATTACTACACCTAAAAATATTATAATAACTGGGGATATAAACATCAACCTAATAGGTAGAGAGTCTGAATCCTTACAACAGCGTCACAATAGATTAAATTATTTAAACATGCTGGCAGGACATGGGCTGCTTCCCGGGCACTGTCTACCTACTAGAGAGTCGAACTGCCTCGACCATGTTTTTCTGAAATTCGATAAACTTAAGAGCTCTGCTTTTGTGGCTGTCTTGACTACAACTATCACGGACCATGCCATGGTAGTATTAAACCTAGCACAAAAAACTGTAACTAGAAACTGCCATAGGTATTCAACTTCTATTGACTTTGAAAACGCGTGTAAAGACTTATTTAACTCAGACATGTCATTTTTCAATATTTACAATGATCCGGAGACCTTGGCTAATAAATTTATCCATGAAATAAAAACCATATTACTTTGTAACACTAAAACTAAGACAATCTCTAATAGCAAGCGAATTCTTAAACCTTGGATATCACTAGGAGCCCTACGCTGTATTAAACTTCGCAATAAAATGCAACTTAAACTAAAGAAAAATCCTTTTAACGTAATCTTAAAAATAACATTTAGACGCTTTCGTAACTTCTGTTCAAACTTAATTAAAAAACTTAAACGACAATTTCATAAAACTCAAATAGCTAACTCAGTTAAAAATCCTAAACAGCTTTGGATAAAAATTAATGAAGTAACTCAATTTAAAACCCCCAAATCCTCAAATACATGTCTACTGAATATTACTCCGAATCCGCTTGACTCACTAAACCGTATCAACCAATTCTTTGTTAAAATAGGGTCAACTTTAGCTGAGGACATTTTACTTAACTTCGGTAACCCAACAACTACAGACATTTGTTCTCGGGTGTCTTCGTTTGTTCTTCTTGAGACTAGTCCTCGTGAGGTGGATGCTATACTCATGGGTCTCGATTCTGGGAGCGCACCTGGTTGGGATGGTATACCCACAAAGTTTTTGAAAATGTCCAGAGACTTTATTGTCCCGCTCATTAGCCAGCTGGCTAATTCCTGCTTCAAAACAGGAATATTTCCAGCCGTATTTAAGAGATCGTTGATTACGCCTGTGCATAAGAGTGGGGACCTGAACGACGTCAATAACTACCGTCCTATATCCGTACTGCCATGTATCTCTAAAATATTAGAAAAGTTACTGAACAATAGACTGGTCAATTACTTAAATAAATTCAAAATTTTATCCAACACACAATACGGATTTAGGAAGGGCCTGTCTACACAAGATGCCGTGACTGCACTTACTAATGACATAATTGATAATGTAGACAGAGGTATTAAATGCGTAACAATATTCTTGGACCTTAAAAAGGCATTTGATACCGTTTCCGTTCCCATTCTTCTGCGCAGGCTGGAAGCCATAGGAATTCGTGATACAGCTCTCTCCCTTTTTAGAAGTTATCTACAAGGTCGAAAACAACAAGTTAAAATTAATAATTTGATAAGTGAAGAAGAAAGCGTGGAATATGGCGTCCCGCAGGGAAGCGTGCTTGGCCCGACATTGTTCCTGATATATATAAATGACCTTTGTAATATTCGGAGCAATGGCGGACGGATCTACTCATACGCGGATGATACCGCGATTGTGTACACGGGAGCGACTTGGATGGCTGTGAAATCCGCAGCTGAACTAGGTCTGGCTGAAGTAGCTGGCTGGCTTAATACCAACTTACTTTCACTTAATGTTAATAAAACAAATTTTATTTGTTTTACTGCGAATCAAAGATCTCAGCCGGGTTACGACTTTGGAGTTAGGATTCATAGGTGTGGTGATCCGATTGCCCAGAATTGTAGCTGTCAGACCATAGAACGTGTCAACTCTACCAAATATCTTGGAGTTACAGTGGACCAAAGGTTATCATGGCACTTACACATCGAAACAATTATGGCCCGGGTTAGAAAACTTATTTGGATATTTAAAAACTTACGCTACGTCATGCCCGCGTCATTGCTTAATAAAGTTTATCTAGCCCTGGCTCAATCTATTATAATATACTGCATTCCCGTATGGGGAGGAGCAACTAAAACTAAGTTTTTAGATTTAGAGAGATCTCAAAGGGCCCTTATTAAAGTAATGAACTACAAACCATATAGATACTCTACCGATGACCTTTACAGAAATAGTGGCTTATTGAGCGTTAGAAAATTATACATTTTGCATATCACCCTACGTATGCACAAAACACTACCATTTAGTCCAGGTAAACTAAAGAAGAGACGTAAAGATATTGTAGCATACGCCCCACGCGTGCACACAGTTTTTGCTCAACGTCAATATACTACACAGGCTGCCTACATCTATAATAAACTGAATCAGAAATTAAATATATATCCGATGTTATTATATAATTGTAAGAATACCGTAACTGGGTGGTTGAAAACTATCACATATGAAGAAACAGAATTAATTTTGACGAGAATCAGATAAACACACACACACACACACAAACACACACACACGCACGCACACACACACACACACACACACACGCACACACAAACACACACACACAAACACACATGCACGCACGCAAAGACCGTGCGTTATTATTTGTTTAATTTAGTTAGTTTTTAATTCAAAAATAAATAAATAGAAAAATAATATATTTTGTAACTAAGTTTGTCAAGTCATATTTCAGTTGTTTTGGTCCAAACATTGTAATCTATAATTTAAGGGAAGTTGCGAGGTTGCTCCATCACAAGTATTATTTAACTTACTGGGGCTACCTCAATTTTACATGTATGTTAATGTTTGTGATTCAATAAAATACTTTTTACTTTTACTTTTACTATGGGCATGTTTATGGCCCTTAAGATTTTTACTTCGCAAGTCAGTATTCAGTTATCTATGCGATATGATTATTTGGGTCTCAACCCTATCGGTTCCTCACACTTATTATTTACTAAGCGAGTGAAAAGCAAAATTTAACAGTTTAAAATAGCACTACAACTACTTTCAAATAAAAAAATAAAATACGTTTATTTTGGAACATAGGATCATAATAGTATCACTTATTCCACGACATTAAATTCGAGCCTGTTGGCATCCCTACTCATCGGCAAAGGCGAATATGATACAATAAAAATAAGTAAGCCTTTATGACAAACAGAATGATTATTTAAAAAAAAATATACATATATCCGAAACTCATAAACTCATCGCTCGTATGTAAACATCGTGAGGAAACCGGCTTGTTCCAAATCCAAAAATCGACATGTGTCATACAATAAGCTGATCTGACCTACTTGTCTATGAAATAAAATGAACGGATGTTATTCGAGACCAAGACCCATTTAAGGTTGTAGCGCCACTGGATTATTATAATTATTATTTATAAACATTTGAAAACCACTGGTGTGTATTAATGTAACAATTGCAGTGTTATACTGGTTGTAAATGTAAATTTACAGTTAATTTAATTTGTTTTTCTTGACGTTCATAAGTGTACATGTTTACCTATATGAATAAAGATATTTTGATTTGATTTGATTTGATTTATAACGAGCGCGAGAAATGCAATAAAAATAATTCTTCCGTTTGTTCTTTACGTTGTATAATTTTGTCACCGTAGACGATATTGGCTCTCGACGTAAACCCGAACTTGCGTTACAACTATACATATATTATATATTTTTTGACTAGACTAGAAGTCATTTGTTTACTTTTTCTGTAACGGGCTTTAACAACGAGTCACCATGTGTCTTGAAGAATATCCAAAAGTTGCTATTTTAATCTGTCCCTCACTTCTGTAAATCATTTTATTCTGGCTATTATTTTTATGTCATCCTCTGAACGCCTCATCTGTCTGTATGCTTCTCTTTCCATCCACAGGATACTCTTTGTACACTTTCTCTTTCTTACCTTACCTCTTTGTCCCGCCTACGGCCAATTCAATCTTTTATGCATATTTAAATGAATATTATTGTTTTATACTGTTAGTACAACACCATAATTATTTCAGAACGCTCGATTATCAGCGCTGCCGTACTTAACCGCGTGGATCGCTGGTATTGGAATCAGTATTTTTGCTGACTGGGTGCTAGCCAAGGGCTGGATGTCGCGACTTAACAGTATGAAGCTGTGGAATACTGTTGGTAAGCTTAATATTTTACTGACTTCAAAAATCACGAGGTACGTGTTTTTGTAGTGAAACTTCTTTAGGCGAATGGGGCTAAAATTTTTATGAAACGTCACGAACATGTGCAGCTTTTTTGTCGAGGAAAAGGGAGAGAGCGATTCAGACCGATTGAGAGAGAGTGCGAAAGAGAGATGTATTCGTTTAGTATTTAGTGTGCATATAAATATACAAATACATGGAGTGATCATATACTATTACATGGAATATGATCATCTATTGGGGGCTTTTACCTTAGTAATAATCGAAAGCATGTGTACGGATGCTCTTTTTTGTTAATTGTGTTTTAATATAAGAGCTAGAGCAGTAACTTTCGTCGAAACACTGAACTATAAACATGTTTTCATTTAAGTGCAAGAAAAAAGAAATTTTATTATTTTTTTATTAATTATCACTTAGTTACATTACAATTTAAAAGTTTACCATAATTAAATGAAAAGGAGGGCAACTGGCGGCCTTATCGCTTTCGAGCGATTTCTTCCTGACAAACATTATGAGAAAAGGAAAAAAAATGTATTAAATTGCATAAGGTTGGCAAGAAGTGCAAAAATACATATTACATAAATAATAATAAGGAAAAAAACTTAACAGAAACAAATATTATTAATATTCAAGATATTAATATTTTTATCTCGTATTTTATTGCAACTTTACCTTTAAATATCGTTTACATTTCATGACATGACATGACATTCTTAGTTTTTGCCCTAAAATAGTATTATGGAGATTTGTGATGTTCGACGAAAATCGTGTTTTAATTTTATCATTTATTGTATTTGTATATTAACGTTCATAAGTGTGCATAGTTACCAATATGATTTTGATGTGTGTGTTATCATTTTAAGCGGCCTTTGTCCCCGCTTTCGGTTTGTTGGGCATCGCATGGGCTGGCTGCGACAGGATTGCTGTCATGTTGCTGCTGAGTATAACATCAGCGTTTGGTGGCGCTGTGTATGCTGGTAATTACACTTTTTGATAATAACACTAGGGTTACAACCCTATTTGGGAACCCCCCTAAGATTGCATTTTTTGATAATTTTTACTAAAGACTAGCGACCCGACCCAGATTTTTCGGCTTCCTAAGGGCAACAAATATTGGAGATGGTTTAGGAGTATAATTCACTATGGTTTTATGGAAATTGACTGAAATACAAAAATCTTGCTAACAGCTCTTGCTGCAGTTTAATTGTATTCAAAAGAAGATTTAACTATACATAGCTAGTAATGCATACGTAAGCTATTTACGCATTGATATAAATTATTGCGGTTTTTAAATGTAACTCTTTGACTGAGATATAAATGTAAAAAAATGGATTAGAATATTGCACCTTTCATGCTTAAGTTAATCAGCGAGCCTTATGATAAAATATTTTTATAGAATCGAACCCAGATCCACCCATTTCTTTGCATTAAATAAAACCTCCCTTTTCGTATAGGTAACCAAATGAACCATATAGACCTATCACCGCAGTTTGCTGGTACTATGTATGGTATTACGAACGCTGCCAGCAATATCTGCGGGTTCATGGCACCATATGTGATTGGACAAATCATCAGCTCTGATCAGGTATTTTTAAGATTATAAAATTTAAATTAAATTTCGCGAATATTACGTCTATTTTCCAGTCCGTGCTGTTGCACATAGTATTGCCTTTTATCAACATAGCTTTTACACATTTAAGAAAACACTTTTTTACCGGATTAAAGCGGATTAAACCGCGTGCATGGTCACCGTGACCACTGTAAAGAACGCGGAACGTCGGATAAATTTAAAATTATGTTAAATAATTATTATAAGTATACAATAATACATAGCTTCAATCCGGTAAAAAAGTGTTCTTTAAATAACGTCTATTTCCAATTCAACTATGCAGATATATAGATGATGATATATAGCAGACTTAAGATCTTGCCTCAGTTCAAACAATTATGTGACATTTTATTCCGGATAACATTTTTTAATATATTGATAACATCTATTATAATATATATTATTTTCAGCAAACACTAGGTCAGTGGCGCGAAGTGTTCTACTTAGCAGCCGCCATCGATCTTGGCGCCAATCTCTTCTATTTGTTCTTTGCCAGTACTGAGAAACAGGTAATATTTTATTTCTAAATCTAAAACATTAGGATAACATTTAAAAACTTTTATTTTTTTAATGAATTAAGAGAAAGCAACATTTTATACTTTTGTTTTTTTTGTTAGTTATGTCTAGATTAAGTAAGGAATTTATTTGTTTCAGGATTGGTCCCGGCCTGATAATGATGACATGACAGCATCAGCTCCAGTCGAAAGCATACTATTCCCCGAATCTTAGGAAATACTTGAATCACACTTGGACACCGCGGTGTGACTGTTGACACTGACAAGTGACATTGACACTGTCAAAAGTGATTTGGCTAAATGAAAAAAAAAATAAACAATTTGGTGCTATTGAACCATGAAAAAGGAATTTTAATAGTTATACAACAAAAATATTACTTATCAAATTTGCCCGAAAAAATTATTAATTATGGCTGTTATGAAATATCTACTTAGTAGAAAGTCTTTCCCATGGTTTTTATGATGTCGATAATTTTGCGCTATTAAAATGTTTTTTTTTTTTGGTAATTTATTATAATGCAATTATGAGTTTTATGAAGTTCTTCGCTTTAAAGATGAAGCTAAAATGTTATATGTATTTTCTTTGTGGATTGTTAGTGGTCCCTTAGAGTAATAACCGACTTCAAAATGAAATAAATTGTTCACATCAACACAGAGCCATTATAAAATATCAGAAATAAAAACGATCTTGTTTAAGTACATTTATAAACAGGTATGTAAAAACTTTTACTTTAAAATTTAAAAAACAATGTTATTTTGTTTTTCGATATTAATTGATAGGCCTTGACGCTGCCCAAATTTACAGCTTAGGGGCCGTTCGCTATTATGTAAGCAGATTTACTGCAATTTATCCCCCCATTCCCTAGCAAAAGTATGGAAAGCTTTCAAAGAAGAATCCACAAAAATGCATTTTGTTTTCAAGCAATTATTTAATTATTAATTCTTAAAAGGCCGGCAACGCACTCGCGAGCCCTCTGGCGTTGAGAGTGTTCATGGGCGGCGGGATCACTTAACATCAGGTGAGCCTCCTGCCTGTTTGCCCCCTGTTCTATAAAAAAAAGCATAGGTAATATGTGTAAAAACGTAAATAATTACTTTTGACGTAATAAGAAAATTACATACCTTCTCCCCTCCCCCTATAACTATATGCTTACGTATATATTCGTGTGCTTACGTAATACTTGACCGGCCCCTTAGGATCAAACTAATGCCAAATTAACATTTAATCAAGTTTGGGAAAACCTATCTTTTAATTATTTAAAATATTTAAGGATTGAGTTTTCATCTGATAATCATCCTTCAAGAGTAAACGCCATTGACACAAAACAATTTTTTGTACTTTTCTTTTTTTAGGGTTTGCGTTAGCGTTTATCTAGGGTTGCCTGGAACAGATTGCTTATTAGCGATAAAACCGCATTTCATTTATGTTACCTGATTATATTTGTACTCTTAAAACGAAACAGTTTTTCATTATTTAAAAAATTGGGTTCTTAAATATTACGATGAATTAGGATTTTTTTGAAGTCAGTTATTATATGTATGTTTAATTATGTGTATTTAAACATTGATTCCTTTGTGTAGCTTTAGCTTTTTATATAATTTTTAAATGAGTATTAATCGAACGACTGTGATTAATGGCGAACGTGTCACAGGTGTCACTTATAAAAAACATGTTATTTTTTTTTTAAGTACTATCAGGGTCAAGGTAGACATAATAATTTAGATTTCTATCCGCTTACGACGCGTTCTAGAATGTTTCTATTTTTGATTGTTTACGTTGAAAGTCGGTAAGAATTAAAATTTTTCTTCTAATTTTGTGGTACCTATATGATAGTCTATGAACAGAAACTGCCGTGAGATTTGAAGAAACAGTACTAAATTCCTTTTTTTATGTCGTCATTAAAGTTCGATAATTGTCTTGATTAATATGAAAAAATTCAAAGTATTTTTTGTGAATAAATGAAATGTCGTATAACTGCCACGCCGGCATTTCCGCACAGACTACTGTTACTATGGAAAAAAACTAAAATGCGATTAAATTGTGTCTTCTTGTCTCTTGCAAAAAAACAGTGAATAACGCAAAAAATAAACTACAAATATTGTCCCTGGTACTATATATGTATATCGAAAAAAAAAATAGCTAATACCTTTTAAAGTTATTACAAAATTTGAATTTATTTCATCATCCGAGGATTTCAATTTTAAGTAATTTAATATTTGTATCTATAATTTTTATGTCAATTTAACAGTTCGACCCGTATTTTGAAAGGTGGAAGAAATTTTTAGTCCAAAGTGTGACAGTGACAATACTAAAAACGTCAAACATGAAATACGGGTCAATAAATAAAATCTTCATGTGAGCTGTCTAATAATGACAGTTCATTCACAGATGATAATTCTAGATATTAGACTTAATCTATACTTGGTACAAATAACAATTGTATTTTAAAACGGCTGTTGATTCTAATTTATTTTAGCTTTTAATCCAAACATGTAACTTATAAACCAAAGGCATTGACATGACACTTAAACTTCAGAATACAAGGATGTGTATATTTAATTTGTGTTATTCTTATCAAAGAAATACCAAATTTACTTGTGACCAAAGTTTAATACTACATGGGCTAATAATTGTTTTTCTGATTAGCAATGAAAAGGGAAGTATATTTTCATAAACTTATGAATATTGACTTAAAACAGCCCCTATATTTCGGTCAAAACATATCAAGAAATAAATACATAAATCAAGTATATTATATCTTATACTGGAGGAAAATATGGTTCATGCATTTTACTTTAGAACAATTCTTTTTACTTCACTAAAGTTTCGTTAGTTATTTAGTTAATTGCGATCCATAGGATCCTTAGCTAATTTTATCCATTCCATTACAATGAGGTTATTTTAGTATACCAATTCTTATTAAGCAAAATATTAAAGTGTTTTTTTTACGATTTAATAAATGAATTAATGCTTTTTAAACGAACTTGACAATCATACATATCGACTTATAATATAATTTTTAAGTCGTATTGTACTTTATTTTGATTGAATTGGATTTCATACTAAATTTTTATACAATGAACAGAAATTAAGTAATTAAATCGATGAAATGTTTATGAAAGGTTTTAGTACTTTTACTATAGTGTTTTAGATAGGAAACTTCTGTTTTTCCAGTTGCGCCTCAATTGGTATGAATACTTGATTAAACAAGGTCTATGCTTGGAAGCCTTTGTACCCATGCCTTTGCTATTTAATTTTGCTGCAAAATCTATTAATTTACGGTGCTCATTATGTTATCTTTGCCTACCTTGGCGTTAGGTATATGTTGCGGAATACATACATTTTCCCTTCGTATTTCTACAATCAATTAGTTCTGACAAACTCTGAAAAATAATTATGTAACAACTTTTAGATTGTATCGTTGGATTTGTATGAATATATTTTACATAAGAACTAATAAGCCTCGCCCTGAGGGATATAATAAACCTACAGAGCCCGTACTTAATGTACTTAACGCGGCTATTACTCTGTAATCCCAATAGTGATCGCGATTCCGAAACGCGAAGTTTTTGTAGACAGTCGAAAAAAATCCATAATTTACAATATTGATACGTCAGCCACGTGATACAAAATTTCCAGGAATCGACGATGGCCTAGCATGTTTGTAAATGGTTCGCTTATTGTATTTTCAAAAAATGTTTAACAATATCAAAATTGATATTTTGTATAGGTTCTACAATAATCAATAATCCGCAATGGTTTTTTTAATCTTGTCAAATAGCCTATGGTAGTACTGTCAACATCTATAGATACATAGTACTTTGGAGTGGCAAGGTACACTAGTTTAACAAAGAAAACCGGAACGCATCACTATTAACAGTTTCAAAGAACCGATGAAATCTGTCCTTTAGCTAATTATCTTTAATACCTTACCATTTTGTACCCTCTCATTTATAGTATAAGTAAATAGGAATAATTGTTAACGGTATTTGTTTTGATTCATAAATTAATTGAATCTCAGCTTTTATTTAAATATTTGATGAATTTGTAATATTTTAACCGTAAGTGTATTAATTCCTTGTGTATATGATTTTATACATGTATTTTTGTAGACGAGTCGCAAATAAATTTTGATAATATGTCATGTTTTATTTTAAAAAAGTACCACAAAAAAGTTACTTACAAGCAATTCTATTATAACCCCGACACAAATGGACGTTTCTTCGAAATTAACATTCGTACAATAAATGAAAACATCAGTTATGATTTAGAAACAATCTTAGCCACAGTTAAAACAATTTCTATAACTCGAAACGTGGCGATTGAAAAGAATAACGGAGAGTTCTTACCAGTTCTTCTTGCCCGCTCTACGCCCTTGACTACCGAACTAGTAGTAAATGTAAATTTAAAATTTATTTAACATCTTTTCTTTTGACGTCCATAAGTGTACTTGTTTACCTATATGAATAAAGTTATTTTGAGTTTGAGCTCTAATTGAGACTTTCGTGTGCCAAAATCAAATAGGTTTTTAACATGCGGACACGGAGTTTTATTTCAGGCTCGGCTTTTCTAATTTTTCCCCTTAGAACAAAAATTAAACGATGTCATGTCAGAGACAAGGTTAGCTATAAACAAATAAATGAATGGTTGTATTGACACTAAATTTCTACGTAATATTCCGTATGAAACTTGACTAAGTATAAAAAAGAATGTGTGTATGTACTCGCGTTAGAAGTTATACTTCTTTGGCGTATGGAAAAATAATAATTAAAATGCAGTAGTGATTAACGATAAATATTAAAATTAATCAAAAAGATTTTATTTAAATAAATAATTTTTTAGTAAATACATGTAATATGAATTGATTTCAAAACACGAAATACGTCTTCTTAATATAAAAATACTAGAATATACAACTTGAACATAGTTGTCGATTTCCAGGCCACCTAGACCTAACTTTACGATGTCGAATTTAGGTGTTGGTGTGCACGTGCATCGTAAAAATTCACTCATAATTTTTCTCCATCGCGCCAAAATAAGTATAACTTCAATAAATAGCGCGAATATTGTTGTCGCTATATTGAGCTCTCGTACTGTCGACGACTCTCATCCCTGAGGTCTATGGACCAATTGACTTTCTATATTATGCGCTTTTTATCCCTAGAACAGTGATGTAAAGAACAAGTAAGAAGATCGGCATCTAAAAGCGTTTGTTAGGCACAGAAGGCCAAATAAAAAAAACAAATGTTTACGATACAAAAGGTAGCGCCACTGGTTTGTTATATTGCTTCCTACTTAAAACGTAACGTAAGTAAAAACCAAACCAGTACAAGTTTATCAATCAAGTTAAGGTTATGAAATAATTTAAATTTAAATATATAAGTTACTACAATTTAAATTGCAGCCATTCGCAGTCTGGGAACGGACAGGCCGTAAGAAACACGTGTGATTTAATTTGGTATCAGGACCAGTGATTTTGATTTAATGTAAAATTATTATATACACTTTTTGCATTGGCGCGAAGAAATTATAACCTAACACGAAGCGAACCGAAAATGTATCACCGACGCGACGCCAAGCGATTATCGTAAAAAACTAATGTTTGTTTTCACCCCGAGTAATTTTTTATTACGCATTTATCACGTTACGAGATTGGAAGGTGTGTAATTACGCCAGGATCGTGATTTTCATGCAGCGATTTGGTGTGTGCAGGTGCAACATTCTTTGAATCGAGATGCGCTGATATAACAAATATTTAAATTGCTAAGGTGTCAAAATTTAACACTTGTTTTTATTATCACTTAATGCATGCAGAATGTTTTACATAATGCGTGTGTTTTTATTTGTTTCTTATCGGCATTTCAATTTTTCTGTAAGCGGGATGTTAAACATATTTTGCTTAGTTTAAATTTATCAAAAGTTTTCATTTAGGATATTCATTTGTTTGGTGTTGACAAAAAAATATTTTATGAATTTTAGTCTATTCTAATTATGTATAATCTTTATTTTATTTCTATTTTAATGAAACGTTATTATAATAAGCTTCTAAGTGAAAGCCTAAAGAAAAAAAATAGCCATTTTATTGCGGTTTTTTTGAGAAGTGTGTAGATTGCACGCCTTTCTCCACCATAAAGTTGCATAAAAGCCGACAAACGAACCCTTGCAATAACTGTTAAGTAATTTCAACTTTTTTGCTAAATATTTTGGCGGGTATTGTCCTATAGTCAACCCGTCGCTTTCATTGTTTAAATACCAAATATTAACGAAGGTCGTTTTACGAGCCGCCAAAGGAACAAAATGGGCATTTATGACTTTAACAATATTTTTGTCCGTTACCTTTTGGATTTGAATGGTTGCATCATAAAAATTAACGGTTGCAAGATGGTTAGGGACTAAATACTCGTTTTGCATGTCCATTTCTGTTCAAACTAGGTATTATTGATGCTGTTGGGGTTTTAGGATTCATAGTCGAGACGATATTCAGAAACGCTAATGTAAAAATAAGGGCTCATTTGAGACGCGACCAATCCAAGTTAATTCCGTATTCAAAACCATTATTCTTGTTAAATGTTGTCTGGTTTCTATTGTTTTCTTTGTGTAGCCAGATAGAAATGTACTTAATAAAGTATTTGTTGGAATAACATATAATTATTATATAACACTGCAAGAAAGATCAAATTGAGTGTATTGAAGTGAAAGAAGAAAATATTTTAAATTTCTAAATATATTATTAAAATAAAGTATTTTTATAAAGTAAACAATAAACAAACATATTTAAAATAACATTTCTATAAAATAAGGCGAAATGTTGAACTTTAAACGTATAAATAATTTTATTTAGCGTGGTAAACGTATTTTATTTCTATAATATTTTTAAGATTACATTATTAATAATTAAAAATCTGAGAACAAATGTGACGGTTAGTAATTGGATTTTGACATAATTCACACTAAGTCTCATTTCTTTCTCTTTCTCTCTTCCTAAAGGTGACATACGAGAGTCACCAAGATCGAATGTAACATAGCAGTAAGATTCAGATTGGACTACAAAAAATATGGTATCCATAGTTCCAATTACTTAGATAACGCTTCATAATTAAGACTAAAGTTTGAACTCAAATACCTATCTAAACAGAAACGCATTTTCAATAATTCATGTGTTCTTATGTGGTCTTCACCCGTGCCTACCTAACGCTTATTGTTTTCTACGTCTTGTATCTTTTTCTCCAGACACCTATTGTGTCGCTGGCTAATGAGTACCGACACCACGTTCAATTATTTCCACAACTCACAATTCGTTTCGGACGGATACACATTACCATTCGCCTCATTGGTTATTTATTTATTCGTCACCAATTATTTACTGACCGCTGCGATGTTTCGAAGAAGTGAACCCTTTTGTTGTGGCACAAGTTTTATTGCTACTACCTTTGTCGAAGGAGAAATTACTAGCTGTAACAAATTGCTGGCGAAAAGTTAACAATTATGCTGACCACCATTAAAATTGGTGATGTATCATTATTTTGTTTTATTTATAATTTAAAAGGTTTTTGAATTTGCAAACATGCATACATAAATAAAAAAAAATACCAGACACGCTTCCATCTCAATTTCAATTCGACATTTAAATTAGTTCCTATTATTAGGATGGTCTCTGGAACATTGTTTAAATAAAAAAACCATTCGGGATGAAAACGGTAAAATCCTAGCAACAAATAAATGACAAATAATTGCAAATAAAACACCAAAGACAACAAAAAAGTTGCTCCAGTTTTGGTCGTAAAACATTTGAAAATAGATCAAGTTCTATTGTTTATATGGCTTTTGAATACGGGCGGCTTTTTACACAGACAAAAAATATCTGGACCGTTAAACTGTAACAGTAACATTATTTTATTATAAAAATTAACGGCACAATGTTTTCTGAGAATATTCTTTTTAAAAATTGTTAGTTTTGTCTGAGATAATTTGAGTGTGCTCAGTATTTGGTTGTGAGGGCAGGAGGCTCACCTGATGTTCAGTGATACCGCCGCCTATGGACACTCTCACGCTTGGGAGTTAGTTGTTACAACGAATACAATTTCCATATATGGACTGGTTTATCTGGAGCATGGTTGGTCGTACACTCAAATTAGTTTTATTTCGCGTATTAAACTGGTTATAGTCACTATTTGTTTTCGTTTACATTTTTTTATATACAACAAGGCTTCAAGAATATATTCATCAGATAGTGTCATAATATTTAATTGCTTAAACTTATTCCTTACACAAACTTATAATAACACACTTATAATAATAGTATTTAGTTAGTAGGTTTAGTGGCCAAAATTGGATTGAATTGTTTTTAATTATTATCTATGAATTCTACATGCAACATGAAAAAAACGTCTGAAATTCTCATCTGAAAGGAATTCCATACATAAACAAACTAGGAATGAATATTTTGGAATTCAAGATGTTCGGACGTCGTTAAACGAGGCGAGTTTAAATGGAGACCTCAGTGAATGGTAATGAGAACCGTGTCTGAGCAACCTTTGCATATGCTTAGATGGTTTAGAAGTGTGCATTTGTGAAATGTATTTGAAAATGGTGGAAGAACTTTCGTCTTTTTCTTTATAGAACAGGGGGCAAACGGGCAGGAGGCTCATCAAATGTTAAGTGATACCGCCGCCCATAGACGCTCTCAATGTCTTTGTAAGAAACGCCTGTAATAAAGCACTTGTTGACGCGCACCACCACTATGTGGCCTGTTAAAGTATTTCCGAACCGATTCGACATTTAAATCTGTCAAAGACCTTCCGACATCCATTCATATATTCTTTGGCTTAGGCTTGTGTACAACAGTCTATCAGGATTGGTTCATTTTATCCTGAAGTTAACAGTTGACAAATAAAATAATAATTTATTTGCAAGAATGTGGTACAAAAATATTAGGGTGGTTAAAAATATAAACTAACGCATTTTCTGCCACTCATAATGGCGTACAAATTTGTCTTACATAATTAAAAGGTGTAATTTTTACTTTGTAGTTACATATAACATTAAATTATCAATCATATCATCAAAGTCAATCCTTATATTATTTTATCACCACATTATTAAAACATATTGTTCATTAACATATTTATATATGTACATTAAATGTTCAAATTCATGGAATATGTTTGGTATTTCATTTCAATATATTGTCACTATCATATTTATAATATCTTCAATATTTAATTAATATAATATAATAACTTTGTATGATGACAAACGTATAAGTTCTTGACTTGACAACGACTATGTGACCCTCCTGGTGCCTAAGCTGGACCCGCCATTGGGTAAGTATAAACCTAGATTGATACAATAAGTGTTTTTTCTATAGTCTATACCAAATGTTTTTTTCGATACTTAATTTATCTCCATGTCTACTTCGATAGTTGTCCATCCTCGTTGATTTAAAAATAATTATGTTTTTTGTGAAAAGGTGTGACTGGTTCTCTTTTCGCACAGACTAATAACCAATGCACGTATTGCGATCATCGTCATGTTATGAAAGTATACAGTATATATTTTTATAGAAACTGTATTGCTATATTTATTTTAAGAATCCTTCCCCGCATGCGACAATATATTCACAATTGTTCCAAATGCCGTATGAATCCGAATTGTCTGCTTAATTCCCCAATGTGTCGGATTTTACTTAACAAAACAAATTATGATTTTTGACCTTACCAAAGAGAGAGTTTTTTCATTAAAATAGTAAGTGTTCGTTTGTTTCATGTTTTATTTCAGTTTTCCATTTTTTTAACTCTTAATGTACTTAATTGAGTGTTTTCTGTTTCGTATATTTTGTTTACCAAAGTAATATGTTTTAGCTTTATATATTGTCTACTCACTAGCTGTAAGATTACTTATAAATGAATAAACACTCAAAGAAATAACTACACGTGGAATGCAGGTTACTTAAGAAAATCGCGGTACATCTCGTAAGACGTCGCATCATTAGGATAGTCGCCGGTCCTTGCATAATAGTATGTAAAGTAGATTCTAAATGCACGCGGTCCGCTTTGATCTGTGCCTTTGGAGCGTGTAGATATGGACTAAATAATCTTTAAATGACGATTTTCATCTAAAACAATTTTAGGATTGTTGCGGTCGGATCTTTGGAGCAAAAATTGACGTAATTCGGGGTGCTATGCGTAGAATTGTAGTAGGAACTAGTGTGTTTCGTTAATACGTACACGGTAAATTTAAAAGAGACAAGCAAGCAAATGTTAAGTTCATTACGTTGAAAACTATGTGATCTATATAAATGGGAAAAAATTATAAACAATATCATTTTTTATAATAGATAAACTACAAAACATACTCTAAAAAAATACCTATAGTTTACTTGATAAAATTGTACGTAACACAAATCTTTGATTATATTTGTATTTGTCCGTCTGAAAACTGTAAAATAACAAACTGGGTCACGGATATTTTGCTCAAATTGTCACGTATCATAATTAAATGCATTTCTTTTAAATATGCGATAATTGCATTATTTAAGTTACTTTCATAGGTTTCAAGAAATAATATGAATGTCTAATTATACTAATTATTCTGAAGACTGATTTTTCATTTATTTCAGGAATTGTGCAGGAGTGATCAAGCGTTTGCGGCCGTTCACGTGCCACGCGAGAGAAGCCTCGCTTGCCTCGTGGCTGCGACGCGTGCCCGCTCGTGGAAGACGGGCGCAGAGCCACGAGATAATGATATGAGAACATAGCTTAGAAAAACAGCTAGTCTAAGTTATGGCTTGTTGTGGGTGGTTAAGATTCAGATGTACTAACATAAATAACCTTAGATTAATTATTGTCTGTTTTAATTTAATACGTATAATTTAAGTTAAAATATAGAATTTAATTTTAAATAAAAAGCTCTAAAACCATTTTTAGTCTTATTTATTTTATTTGCTAAAGTTACAGCGACAACTGTAATCTGTGTGTAATTTTACATAAAAACTTTACCTAATAATTAAAAAGAATGATCAATGTTCGAGTTTGGAACGCTACCCAAGCTGCAATTCGTTGGCTGTGGCATTACGACGCCCGCCGGTCGTGAGCTGCAAAATGCATTTTGCAAAGTAGCTTCAAAATTCAGTCGCGCGCCGAAGCTTGCACGCGACAGACGTGTGTCTAAATTAACCGTAAACTTTACGTGTGATGCAGTGATTAGATAGAATAAAATAAACATTCGTGAATTGGTGACAATTATTGACATTATGGTGACTGGTGTGGCTGGCACGCAGGCTCATCCTGCCAACATGGGCTCAAATGGAGATCAGAAAAAAGGAGACAATAGAAGAGTGAGTAGTTTGAATAGTTTATTAAATTTCTTTTGTTTTTCAACTTTTCTTATTTTTTAATAATACGCACAAACATATAGTAGCATCGTTAAAAAATTACGAGTTACAAAAATATTTACAATGTCTTAAGTTAATTAATTTTTGTTGTATCAGCAATACTCCTAATAATGCAAACAAAGCTTAATTTATTCTTACTAATAGATTATTATTTTTCTCAATCCAGGAGAAGGTTATTTTAACTGATATAGATAAAGTTATTTAAGTGTCGCGCCCGAACCGCTGTTAATTTAATAGGTATATTTTGGCAAAGTGATCACAGACTAAACTTTTTTTATTCAATCGAAGCGGATAAAACCCATAATAAATAAGACTCAAAATTCTAGGAATTTCACTCCAAATTAAACCGTATTTGAATTTAGTAACTTACCAGTATTTAATACAAAAAAACTTCCATAGATGATATAAATATTCATTCGATTTGCGTCAGAGCTTGCAATAGTACATACTGGTTATTGTTGTCTAGTTATTATCTAGTCATTGGGTAATAGGTAGTATGAACATCCGCGTCTTCAGTTCCGTGTTATAATAATTTTGATAAAACAAATGGAGGATATAAACTGTATACAAAAAATATTCAAATGATTTTTTGTAATGCCAATTTTATTGCCTTTGGTAGCCATTTATGGCAGTTCTTGTTTCTACATAAATATATCGCTATCTTAATAATATGTACACAAAAGTAAAAGTTTTTATTCGTACAAATGCATATTTATAGTCGATATAGTTTTGAAGAATTGTAAACATTGATCAAAATAGTATATTGTAATAAATATTTACGGTCTTTCATTAGTTAGGCATTTAATAAAATCACACACTTACATTATTACAAGTTTTAGACAACCCTACGCATAAAGTTTTTAACACAAAGAAACAATTAGTACCTAATCACGAGTAAACGTGAGGTTGACTTGGAAACGCGTGCGTAAATGCTTAGGTACTTATTACATGTCTTTAAAACACGTTGAGATAAATAATAGTTAAGGGAAAAACATTTTAAGAATAAAATTGATTAAGGTGATAAAAAAGAAAGATGAAGAAAGAGAGAAAGAAAGGATTCACAGCTGAGTTCGTAGGCTTACAGAGAAACTATATTTTTTCGATAGAATTAAATTTAATTATTCAATATCGTGAGCTATACAACGATTAAGTATAGCGGTTATCTTTTTGATAGTATTTTATATTTATTTATTTATCTTTAGCCTCAAAAGAGACGTTTCGGTGATTACCTATTCATCAGCGCATATTTTCTGTCGTGTCTAATTACTCACATGTGACAAAGACAAATACATATTCTGGTTAATATATTGACCATTTAACACCTAATTCGTGCAGTTAGCTAACTAAATTCTTCATACGTTGGAGTGGTGTCCCGGTTCGCCTAAAACTTCAATATAGAAACTTTTAACTAAAGTTGTCGTACTGCAGTCAAGGCTGTTTATAGAACATTTCTGAACTAGAACTAGATCGAGATCTTAATAATAATCTTCCTAATATAAAGTTAATTTGAATATTTGTTGAGTTCTAAGTTATTAGATCACTTTTTCCACCACACAAATATACAGTATTTACATAAATATACATACATACGTAATTAAATCAAATTCAACTTTTAATACTGCTTATATTTCCTCGCTGTTTTGCGATTCTTATTCGTTGAGTGAGAAAAGCACCAAGAACGTTTTTAAGTAAAAATTTTCAATAAAATCAGGCTTTGGTTTAACGTTTAATTTTTTTTTTTCATAATCCGGGCGTAAGAAAAGAATTCCAGTGAATCATATCTTTGCCTTTGCTAACTTATATAGTATAATGATTTTTATCTTGAAATAGTTTAATGATTCACTCGATTGAAAAACGCTGTGAAAATGCTAGGACTTGCTTAGTCATGTTTCTTCCTTATTGTAAAGTACTTTGATACTTGAGGTAATGAAGATGACATGTACATCAATTATTTGTTGTTCACAAGAAAGAATATAAACAAATTGCTTAAAAACTAAGTTGCTCAACTTAAAATTTGTTGCGTAACATACGGCTTTATCGCATAATGCGATCGCTTCCAGGCAAACCTCTAAAATAATTTTAATTAAAACCTCTAAACAAAGTAATTTTAATAGTAGTAAAATATAATATGAATATTTCTTGACCATTTCTGTTTTTTCAAGTCGTATTCGTAATATTTCATAACCATAATAATTCAATAAGTGAATTAATAATATTAAAAATTTATAACTAATACAAATATAGGCCGATTTTAACCGTAGTTTAAAAACTTAGTACTAACTCCTTTACTCATTATCGTACTATAATTACTACCTATTAAATGTTTTGTCCTTGTCACTCTTATGTCACTGCGAATGCGACAAATCATTCACGTATAGATGCTTTCTTACTACAGATCCCAAAAAGGTTTACCTTTTTATGTTGAAAAAACTTTTCATAATAGTTTTAGAGTATATAACGATAACTGCCCTTTTTGGGCATCCCGCAGGCTCGTTTGCCTACCTATTATTTAAAAAAAAGTCGTATAAGAATTATATTAGTTATAACCATAACGCCAGATCCCTTTCCTATCATATCTATTTTTCGTAATTCGTCTGAAGAATGTTTTATATTACGAAACTTTGATTCACTAATGAAGACTGATCTTTGAATCGTACCACTAATTAGTGGATTCCAATAAAAGCGGTAAAGAATTAAATGTAATTTGTTAGAGTGCCAGAGCTAATAGACCTCACCTACTTTAATAGTAATAAACGAGTGTGGCAACTGGGAACGTGTTTTGTAATATTATGTAATTTTCTATTATAAAAGATTTTTTTTATTTTAATAGTATATTATACTATTTATCTGGTACCATATACCAAACTGAATACGTCAAAGGATAAGTTTATTGCCTATGAATAGACTAAAGTCATTTTTTATCTGTAGAAGAAAATATGCTGTATTTTTTGACAATAGAAAAACAGTTTGAAGGCAACAGGATAAAATTAATAAGAACCACAGATAACTATTAGCACAGATTCAAATGTAATAATCTCAAGGGCCCATGAAATTGTTGGCCTTGCCAGCCCTGAAGCGCCAGACAATCATGATTCACGCCGCGTGGGTGGACGGAGTGGGCACCCGGTACCCGTAGGCTAATTGACGTGGGAACAGTCGCCCACTATGAACGTTGAATTATGTGTGGCCGATCGGAATGGTAGCCATGTTGTGGAATTAGAAGCGCATAGAATCTTCAAACCTGTTTCTGAGTCGGTAATTTAGGAATACTTTTGAGTATCCTACCAAGTATAGGCTGACAGTAAAAAGAAGAAAGCATAGATTTTCTACTTTGTTTCTTCAGCCACCCGTATTGTTCACTTAGATTTTTTTTATACGTTTTTATACGTTTACAGAGGACTGCTCAAAGTTTAAAAAAAATGTTAAATGAGTTTCCGATTCTACCCATCGTTCGTGTACACTATTTGAATTGGGAACTGTATTCCTTAAAAGCAACGTTATTAACGGATAATAAGAGATTAGCTTAAAAATATTTAAGGTGAGGCGCACTCGTCTAAGAGCGCGGCGCATCAAAGATTACAGAGTCACAGTCGCATGCGCCTACGCACGTTATCGACCGCCCACTTTGATGACGGGTTTCTACTGAGAATGTAATTGAATCGCTACTGAACTTAACAAAATTTTAATTATTCAAAAGTGATCATTGCACGTAATCCTTTATCTAAGCTCTAATATGTGCTGTACGGACCATACATAGATTATGAATATAATTGTTGTTACTCATAGTTATGCATATAGTCATTAGCGGGCGTTGGTGCGAATCGTGAGCGTGCCGGAAACCGCTCCCACGCATTGGCACGCGCGCCCGCATACATCGGGAGGGCATGCTATATTGTGCCAATTTACTGAATACTTGCTTTGAGGGTGACCATTTAATAGCGCCATAGTCTTCATAGCTGTAAGACGTCTCTGTCATTTGCCTCTGTGGTATCTTAAATCTATATACAATATACATGACATCTGTACACAGAGAATCAAAATATTTTTGTTCAAGATTTAAAAATAGAATTTCTTAAATTTATAATATGTAATATAATTGATCCGCAGATTGTAAACAAGACATTACTCTTTTACAATACATTGTGTAATAACAATTTCCTCTTAAGGTTCTTTTTTTAAATTATTCATTTGTTTTTCTAACATGATAGACGTAGTAGATACCAATATTGTCATTCCGTGTCTAATTGAAAGAAGTGGGTATAAATTGTGCAATTGATTATATCTTGGCACTGTTCCTACTGTGAATATTTTGGGATTCAGCTATTTGTTTTAAATTTGTTTGCCTAGGTCAGGGAAGCCTTTTTGGTACGCTCTATTTTTTATTCAAGAAACATGTCTCTCTGTTGCAATCTTATGTTAATTATAGCTATGAAATAATCCTTGTTGTCAATCAGCATTTTTTTTAACACGGCCTATAAGTTACGTCTAACTATTAGCGGATTAGTTATAAGTTAAAATAAATATTTCTTCTCTGTTTGTAGATCTTATAAATACGACTAATAAATTAATGTATATATAAACTATACTATCTTATACTGGGTGTGTGCCAACTTATGGAAAATAACGAGTTGAAAGTGACCCCTTAAATAGCTTACAGATTCTGTGTCTGATTCAGTATCTGTGTTATAATATATCCAAGAAATAATTAATTAAAATTTTAAGAAATTATTGACATAGACATTTCATTTAATACAAACAAAAACACACAATATAACAATAATCAAAGAGAAAAATTCAAATAAAAGATATATAAGTTTTTTTTTCTTTTCCCATTCGGTTCGTCCCAAGTATGTAATGCGTGTGTGTTGTGGCTGTAATTGGCCCTGGCTCACCATTATGCTGAGCAACAGAATGTTCCACAGCGCTGGTCATTCTGCCAGAGACCACAGCGGCTAGTTTGCGCCTCAGTCGCAAAAAATTATGTCAAACATTATTTATAATTCTCAAAATTTTGACATACGGTTACATACTTCAGTCTCGACAATTAATCTTATTCAGCATAGTCCAAGGGTAAAATTCTGCGGATATGAACTAAGACGTAAGCGTACGGGGGGTCTAGTCAAAACGGCTTAACAGTAGTGTAGTAGTCGAAAACTGAATTTGTATGAAAATGACAGCTGTAGTTGGTATCAACTGTCGACACTAGCTGTCATTTTCATACAAATTTAGTTTTCGACTTTCTCCATACACTACTGTTAATCTGTCTTGACTAGACCCCCAGATGTTAGGAAGCGACTATGTTTAGATATTTAAAAAATACAGTTACTATCTCCTATGCAACTGTATTTTAAAAATAAATAACATGAATGCCAGAAAAAATAATTACTAGATTTTCGAGAGATGTAAGATGTGGTCTTAAAACCGATGTTATTAGAAATATCGCAATACAGAGAGGAAATGCTGTTGTCATTGAAAGTACACTGCCATAGGGAGCAAACTTTAAAAAATTTTTTAGTTTTCTATTCGTGCAATTTTAATGATTATAATGTTATAATATGTCACTGGCCTATGTGTATAAGTTAATTATTGAAATATGTTTGACGACCGAACAGAAAAACTGTGTCCAGTTTTTTGTTTCCACCACACAAACTTTTAAAATTAAGATTGAGTATACAATAAAGAAATAAATTGATAAATTTTTAATTATTAATACTTTGTATTGTAAGAATATTATATATACTGTATATTAGTGTGATATTGTTTGACGGTAACATACATGTTCCCTTGTATATGTGTCACCGGGCACCACCGGAGATTGAATAGTGATCGTAGACACGTGTGCCAGACGGCGCCGGTATTTAATTCCGTACGGGCTACCTCGCCAAGAGTTACGTAAAACGTCTGAATATTTATAAATAATAGATATATAAATATATAGCTCTGTTCTGGTATTATAAATCCTTGTTTTATAATTTGCTTCAAATAAGAAGGTATTGAATATTTTGTCTATCATGTTACCCTTTCAAAAGAATAGAAAATTCATGTACGCCAAATTTGATCACAATATCAGAATATAATGAAAATAGTACTTAATTATATATATACTAGCACAAATCAGCGAGTTTAATTCGGGCAATCCGCAGTGTGACTAAAGTGTTTGTTAACTTGCTGCAAGGCACGTGCCATACTCAAAGACGTCACAAGGTCGTTTATGCTATTTAACTCAGCCTACATGACAAATCCATACACGTCACTCTCTAGATAGCTCATTAGTTGAATATACATTGGTAGACTTTGATTCACTCAAATTTTATTGATAATACTCAAGTATACCGTATTTATTATTTTCTTAACCTACATAGTTATAATAAAAATTAGGAGAAAATCAAAAAAGTTTGGTCCATTTGGCAGTGCTTAAAGATGGCAACATTTCGTCGCTGTATTTCGATTTGCGATACATACGACGTTTGATATTGATCTCGATGTGGCGAACAAAGGTTTAAGAGCCAATATGCGAAAACAAATACATAATACTTTATGTCGCAAAGGCTTTCCTTATTGAAATAAACATAAATCATATTGTTATTTTAGAAGCGCCTGCTTAAAACTCATCATAATTATTATTGTATTATCTTGGTGTATTTCATCGTTTGTGACAAGCATCAGTGTGTTTCCGCACTCGCAGCCTGCAGGCATGGCAAAATGAATAATTTTTGTATTTTATAATATCGTGTTCGCTTCATGTTATCTCAATGCCACAAGATGTGAGATTTGCATATAACTTGACAGGACAATGCGATTTTAAATACAATATACAATTTAAGTCTAGCCTTATTTGATGTGTAAATAATGAGCAAGGTTTTCGCATTAATGGACTAAATGTCATCTTAATTAAATCATACATTCACAATTGACAATTTACATCGAATGCGTTAAAATGAATCGTTGTAAGAACTTTCAGAGGAACTACCACGCTTTTAGTTTAAAGTTGTTTTCAATAAATAGCGAATTTCTAACATCCATCGATTAATAGGTAATGAAGTCACGTGTCTCCCGCGTGACTGAATGTCACGTCCAGTGAATCAACCTTCACCTTGACCAGCGCACGCGTCGTGATCGTTGCTAATGTCTTCGGCGTGAGACGTCACGCGTGTCTCGATAATCTTGCAGACTTCACTTTCTAATTAATATGAAACTGCCGAGTGAGATGGAATTTTTTAAAATATTTTTTTTGTGATCTCTTGTCCTGATTCTATTAATGTTCTAACTCACATAGTCGGTATAAATAATGCAGACATACACAAAAGGAGTGACTTAATGTTACTACATTATAAGTGAAGTACATGAGCGTCAATCAAACGCAAATTGAATGACTTGCAACATTAACATTTCCAATACAATTTGCTGCAGTCTTAACGAATTACTTTTGTTACAGAGCAACAAGCCGATAATGGAAAAAAGGCGTCGCGCGCGCATCAATAATTGTCTCAACGAGCTCAAGGCGCTGATCCTCGATGCGATGAAAAAAGACGTAAGTATTTACTTGTCTCATAAAAAGCACTTTGCCTTACTGCTCGTACTGGCTGACGCGTTTGAAATTACCGTGAAATTCTTAACTGATTCTTTATTACAGCCCGCCAGGCATTCGAAGCTTGAGAAGGCGGACATTCTGGAGATGACGGTGAAGCATTTGGAAGGTTTGCGAACGGAAGGCACCGGGTCACCTGACAGGTTCAAGGCTGGATATCGTCATTGTGTAACTGAGGTTGCGAAATTCCCGGGTCTGGAGTCTGGGTTGAAGAAGCGCTTATTGAGACACTTGGAAGGATGTGTTAACACAACAGGAAACAGACCGGCTGCGGCACCCACTCCTCCCTCTGATGTTGAGGATGTTAATCCTCCTCAGCACTCTGCCATTTTCATCTCAGGTATAATTTATTGGGTTTATTTTTATTGCTCCTTACACTTTTTTTTTTGTTGTCTACTTACATGTTTCACACATTGTCTTTTCTCTGGCAGTAGCTATAGCATCAAACAATATATTTATCTGCCTTAGGTTCATTGATTGAATTTACAAAACTAAATTTTGTTAACACCCCTAATTATAATATTCATTACGCTGTTTTTAATATTTCTAATTTTCACAGATCTCTCTTTTTAAAAACAAAACTAATTCTGCATATAGCTGCAATAGCTGCTACTTTTAATAATGTATGAATTATAGATTTTAAATGACATAATAATTTTAGCAGGTGCTGGTTCTGGTGTACGCTTGGTGCCCACGCGTCTACCGAACGGAGACATCGCTCTGGTACTTCCAGCTGGCGTCAATGCGGGTACCCTAAACGCCGTACCTTCACTTGTGCCTTTGTCGCCTCGAGGTGCATCATCAGCCGCGTCAGAGCCGCGCTGCTTCTCCCCTGCTAGCTCTGGCTGGGATACACCCCCACCACCTACAGAGGAATCATCACCTTTAGCGTTAGTTACTCGAAGACCCGCAGAAGAAAAGCCTTGGAGACCGTGGTGACACTCCCTTCATTCCTTAGCCTTATCTGTGATACATAATATTTAAAGTATAGTAGATTAATTTGATCTGACTAGTCGCAAAGTTTCGCTTGTCTTAAATTTGAAATAATTCTATACAATGAGCATATGATCATGATGTTGTGTATGCTCTGTATCAGGCAATATTTTACAACACCATAAGTCAAGTTGTGGCAGGCATGTGACCCTGGTCAGATTATTTCATCGCTATAAGACGTATTATAATAACTTGTATGTGGTTTATGAGTGATCGAAAGTTCCTATTAATTAATTTGTGGTCAGTTGAATTAGTTTCGCCATTTAGATAGGTCTTCCCTTAGGTTAAGTTTGTAAAGATTTGTGTATGACATCTATGGCAGTATTTCACAGAGAGGGACGATTGTGTCCAATATATTAAATTATATGTTGCACTTAGTGCCATATTATATTAGATTGTGAATGTTGAATTAATAGAGCACGCATTCTTTGTATAAGATAACTGTAATTTATTAACTATACGATCCGTAAATTTTTTACAAAATTAATTATGTATAATAAGACTCGTATTGTGGGGCAAAATATCGCGAGGAAACCGGAAATTGAAGCGTCAGCGCCGGTAGTATGTGATTCCCAAAAAGATGGTGAACCCCAATTTTTTTATTTCAAATTCTTTATTCCTTTTTATGGAAAATTTTCGATATTACCACTTATTTTCTTTCTGGTCCCACAACCCCGCATATATATTGAGATTATATTCCAACATCATTAAGATATTCCTTTAACAGATAATGGTCATTTAGATATACTATTAACTAGATATAAAACATTGTATTTAATTATTTAACTAAGAATTCTGCGTGCCTTAAAAATAAACAGCAAAGTCATAGTCTTCCATTATAATTTAAGTTACGAGATAAATATTACTCTCGTATATAACAAATTAGTGTGTAAAGAATTTGTTTAACGATAACTAACATATGTTTTTAGTGTATAGTGTTAAAATAGTTATATTTGTACGTACTTATTGTTACCACGACATCTTTACCTGGCCGAAAATCCAATTAAACCATTAAATCGAATCGTAAGTAAAAATCTGAAGTTTTCCCATTATTATAAATCAAGTTGTGTAAAATTTTAATTGCATTCGCAATTTTATAACCATTTCAATTTAATTGTAAAAATAAACGTTGTTAAATGTCAATTTTGTTATTAAACTTTTTTGTAATATATTAAATTGTGTGCATAAAATACCTACCTACCTGTAATTTTTATTATTACTTTATAAATGTAAGAAGTGATATTATGATAAGGTTACTCATAAGTACGAAAAGACATGTAATAAACATTTAAAATCATTATGATATTTTATTATATCCACCCAGTTTCGTTTTGAAAGACAACTGTATGGCGTGTGATTTAATAATCACTATTAGAGCAATTAGCCTTCATCATCCGTAAAATAATTAGTGCACCGGCAACAGAATGATGGATCTTCAAGACCGTAACTCTTCACGGAGACGGTCATGCATAGTTGGATATCGACATCATCCGAATATGTTTTTTTCGACATTCTATCGAATTAGTAGTAACTGTTAAGGTAAAATAATGCTGTGGAATAAATAAATAAATAAATGATTATTCTTACAGTACGTGCTCATAGAGTGGTAATAATTGGCTCAAAATTCTTGTTGTTTCTTTGTATTTTTTTATCTTGTTTTTGAGGTTAATTTTGGTATATACGTCGCAGCCTCCTAGATTTATTAGCTGTTAACCTTTTCACTCAACAACGCCGTTTAACTAGCGGCCTGAAAGATATTCAACCAGTTGATCAAACAGCTAGGCAGTTGACTTGGATCGATGACGTATCATTACTTGCCTAGCCTGTTGACTGTTAATTAATTCCTAATCCTAAATGTTCTCTATGTTCATGCCCACTACATCTTCACTTCTCAAACTCGAAACGAACTTCTCATACTGTCAATATGGCGTCGACAAACCACAACTTCGAGTGTGTTTTCCAAAGTTTCATGAAAAACAACAAATATCTACAATGGAACAGTGTAGCGACGATAATAATGCGAACTTAGCTGTGACTGACTTAAGCAATTTAATTATTAAAGATATAATTTAATATTAATTTCATGACAGATGTTTCATCTCTTCTCATCATTTCTACCATATTACATAGTCACTCTATCGTACGAATGGCCTAAGCGTTTCTCAAGGCAGTTTTTGCCGCGCACCACAACTTTGTGGAACCAGCTGCGATTGAAGTATTTCCGAACCAATTCGACTTAGGGTCCTTCAAGAAAAGAGCGTACCAATTCTTAAAAGGCCGACAACGCACTCGCGAGCCCTCTGGCATTGAGAGTGTCCATGGGCGGCGGTATCACTTAACAAATGAGCCCCTCCTGCCCGTTTGCCCCCTGACTATTAAAAAGAAAAAGCATAAGCCAGCAAGTTAATTAAATATTGTTACAAATGAATATCTTTCAGGCCGCTAGTTAAACGGCGCTGTTTAAGTAAAAGGCTAGGTTGTTAACTGAACGACTTTTTAAGCAGGCTGCGACATATACTGTGTGAATAAGTTGTAACAGAAATAAAGATTTTATAACCATACTATTTTATTATTGTTCCGTGAATTGGATTTATTTTTTAAAGTTGTAGTTTATAACTCTATTTCTATCATAGTAGTACAACGCGTGCCTATTTTAGTTTATATCGTGCATTCTAATTCATAAGTCAAGATTAGCTGGACTTTCCAATGACGGTGATGCATCAAGGTTAAGACGCAAAAGCCGGAGTTGAGCCATGAAACTATATACACTTTACACTCATGCAACCTGTCTCGCGTAAAACAAGCAAAAACATTTCCATCAAACACGGAGATAACAGGAAATATATAAAAATAGAAGTTCTCGTAAAAATTTCAAATTAATCCCTATCTTTTTTACATTATTGACTAACTTTGTAAAAAAAAAATTGATAACTTCAATAATCTAGATAATAATCTATGTTTCTATTGTTTACCATTAGTTTTAATGGATTAGCTGTTTATCTGTGATACAAAATGTCCGCGAGTTGGCGGTGTATGGACTGGGTTCAGAGGTAACATTATCTATGAATTGGAGTAAAAGTAGATGTAAAGAAAGGAGGTCATATCTGTAAAATATTGAAATGCTGTCAAACGCAATCTGGTCACAGTACGACTTAATTTGATCCTTATTGTCTTTCAATTACTTCTGTACTTTTTTGTTTTACGACTAAAACCTTAAGGTTTTTACTTTAGCAACAGGAATAGGCTCAAATCCGTTCTTGTTCCTCTTCTTTTATTATATATATAAAGCTTTCACGTGTATAAGATTCTCTAGTAAAACAACACGCGGTCTCTTCCCGCTGTTTATCTGCGTAGATCGTGTTTCCATATTAACAATTTGGCATAGGCTGTAATAAATTCAATGAATCATATATTTTGAGAGATTAACTGACTGTAACTTTGTTTAACTTTTGAATAAACATAATACTCAGTTTTTATTTATATCATACATTTTTTTATACTAGAACTGTCACTACAACATTTGGTATTATCCTGGTTTTTGTATCTGTTTCGTGATAATTGTTATAATGAAATACGTTTCAGTCCCTGTTGGTGCATGTTTATATAACCCACTAGTGGGCCAAAACAGCTCCCAACAAACACATGCATTTTAAAAGACTTTTCTACCGCACGCAAACTTTTTTGTTTAAAAGGCCATAAAATAACGAAGAGGTACCAACAACGCAAACCCATTTAGATTATTATCTCCGATATCAGTTCAGCGTGTTTAATTCAAAGCCTACATGAATTGAGCGCGCTCATGCACAATGTATGGATCACGAATAGCCTTATTGTATGTAGGTCGTGATGTGAAGAAAAAACTTGAACATGTACTTGGTTACTGCTTATTTAGCTTAAGGCGCTTTCAAAATTACATAAATCGAACATAAACATAGATTAACTTACATTGAACGACGAGATTTAGTTTATATATTATCTGTAAATTACAGATTAATTGACAAAGGACGTAATTCCTAATAACTAGCTAAACGGTATATCTTATTAGATAATCGCTTGCATGAAATTGCAATTTACCTTACAATCTATTTACTAGTACGTTCCTATGTGTGCTGTCCCTGTGGCCGTGTTCAACAATCAACCTCAGTATATAGACAATATTATGTATAACTTAAGGGATTCATAGATAAATGGACTAAACATAAAGTGATCATTTTTTCTTTGACTAAAAAATTTTGTTCAAATATTAAATAGGAAATGAAAAAAAAACCACTTTTTTAAAGTCATTTATTATATAATAATAATAATATATAATAAATAAATAGGTATCCAAAATGTTAAGTTATACTTATATTGATCAGAAGAACAAAATGTGTTTAAGTATAGCTGACCATTTCAAATAAGAATGAAACTCTTGGCACGTCTTTTTTTTTATTCGGTTGCTTAAGTTTTCGCGTGGTTTCTTAAAACGGGACAATTTTGCGTGCGTTTGTAAAAAGGGACAGTCGTGTTCAAAACGGGACGGGTGGTCACGTTAACTATACACCACAAACGAATCAGAAATACAGAAATCTTCGGGGCAGTGAGGTCGCACCGTGAAGCCTGCGAAGTGTCCAGATGCTTCTGGAAGGAGCTGGGCTAACTTAGTTAGGTAAGACTTTACCCACAACAGACCTAATGAGAGTCTAAGTAACAAAAGTGAATACTCAAACTCAAACTCAAAATATCTTTAGTCTTATAGGTAAACTAGTACACCTATGAACGTCAAAAATCAATTAAAGCAATTGTAAATTTACATTTACTACCAGTTCGCAAATCAAGGGTATAGAGAGGGCAAGAAGAACTGGCAAGAAAATTTCCGCCACTCTGTTTAATCGTTTAAGTTTTTAGTCATACAAATTGTTTGAACAGGAGCAATCAATGCCAAGGATTAGGATCATTTAAGTATTCGTCAAAATTATAAAAAACTTTATTGATTAAATTACTTTTAACAAGTGGTTTTGAATTTAGTGATAATCCTCTAATTTCGCTTAGGTGTTTGTTGTAAAAACGACTACAATAGAATAATAAATAGAATAAAATCTATAAATCCATCAACCAGTATTGAAGGTAAGATGAAAAAACTAAGAAATAATAGCACTTTTGCGCAAGTACTTGCCTAGAAGAGATCGCTTGAAAGCAATAAGGCCGCACGATGCCCTTATTATTTAAGTGTTATCATTACAGGTTTTGTAATGAAATTAAGAGGGAAATAAATCAATATTTTTTAAGCTTACAAGTGATATATCAAGAGGTTGACAAATCTGTTTTAGCATACAATTTTGAATATCTATTGCAATTTTTTGCTAACAAAAGGGTTACGTGCTGCGGATGTTTCAAACGCCGACGGTGGTCGGGCTAATTCGTCAATGAAGGGTCCATAACATCCGTTTGTTTGCACTGTTTCGACACTAATAGCGGGCTATTGAAGGAGTTATTGCGGAGGTAATTTGCCACAATCACTGTTCGCGTCGCATAATTATTTTCATGCAACCAACGCATCGATACCACCCTGGTAGCGCGAAGCGTATATTTAAATATACAATCTATAATTTTCGAGAAGTGAGCCGTCAAAAGTTTTAAATTAAATTATAAGTGCGGGTAATAATTTGTATTTGGCGAATATTAATGGGCTGCAATTAACACGATTAGCGTCGTCCTTATTTATAAACAGTTATTAAAATTCTAACTTTTATGTAAAAATTGAACTAGATTGCTGGTATGAATGTTTAGGAATATAATTAAATTACCTGAGATAGATAGATAGACAGTTCTGTCAGTATCAGTCGCACTCTTAATTTCTGAAGGTAGTTTTAGTGGCGACGCAGAACTTTCTCCACTCTCCCCTGTCTTCGGCAAGCCTCTGCGGGGTGATGGTTAGACCCATAAGCGTCTATATTCGTACTTGATTAGTCTAGTAGGGGATCGGCCCCGAGATCTGGTCCACTGTGCCAGTAACGATGAATATTTCTAGACTTTCGGAATCTCAAAAAAATCCAGAATGCGTTGGTAACAAACTGTCGAAAGACGATTTTCTTCCTGTAACCGTCTTAGTATGGACATGTACAAATTAATTACATTAATAAAGACTCGGAATTGTATATTAATTATAATAGTCGCCGTAAACTGAAGTCGTTTGCAATAAAATAAATAACACTCGCAAAACGGCGAAACTCGTTTGCTAAAATCATAATTATGTCCAGCTGATTAGTATTAATTCACAATTTATATTAAAATTCATGTGATATCAATCGCGTGTAATGTATACAGTATCGCCCTCTAACAGCCGAAGATAATCTCAAAGTGTTTTTTATAAACATCTGTCTACCACCCAAGTGGACGCAAAAATTCCTTATTATTTCCGAAAACTTGTAATTTGCCCTAATAAATGTTCATTTAAACGCTAATTGACCAAAACTTTGAAGCTCAGAAAGGGTTTTGTGTTCATTTTTATAATCGGTAAGCGTTTTAACATTATTACCTATCATTCAAGTTGGGAATGTTGGGCTCAAGTTCCATATAAATTGCGGTTGTCAAACCGTTCGGCGTTCCTGCCGGTGTGAGTGACGGCTCGTTATTGGAAGGTCGTTGCTTCTTGACGTCTTTTTTCTCATTTGTTCGTATCGGTGTGATGGGGGCCAATTAATCAGCGTTATGACTCGTGACACGACGTAATGAGAATGGGAAGGCGTAGTCACAACTCCACTCTATAATTATTGTCTGTGGTGATTCTACTATTAAGTATAATAGCTTAGTCTAAGTTGCTTACTATATAGGTTCAGACTAGTATGGATTATCAAATTGTTTACGCAGTGTCTAATTTTAGAGCGTACATTTGTAACGATTTTCAGGACATTAAAATAACCCTGTTCTTTATTACGTAAGGTACTATTAGTCGTTCTTTGAAAAAAACTTTTTAACCACAAACTTTATATATAGTGCTATTTGTGTTAGTTATATATAACTAAAACAAATAGCACTGTAGACACCGCATACTAAACCGCTGCTAAACAACCCATACTGACTTTGAGTGTTGATATACAAAAAAAAAGTTGGCGTTTAAAGAGGGTGGCGGAGAGTTTATTGCCAGTTCTTCTCTTCCGTTGTACGCCCTTGATTTGAGAACTGGCAGTAAATGTAAAATTAGAAGCATTTAATGTATATTTCTTTTTCAGGCGTTCGTAAGTGTACATTGTGTACACTATATGAATATTTTTTTTCTTTTTTTGATTTATCTACGCAAACTTCCGACGGTCGATAAGCCGATATTACAAACACTCAATATCTTAATTTATACAAGATATTAGCCACTGAAGCAAACAGCTCATAAAGATTCATGTCACCCTGTTTGTAAAGGACTAGCACCGCTAAAGGGTGTTTGCTTGGGTTTATGTCAGGATAAAAACTTCACCACCCATAGAGAAAAGATGCCGCACGTGCGTCATGTACCCCAAATGTAGATAAAAAATTAACGAAATATAACACGTACGCATCTGTGTGAGATGGAATTCGTGAAATGAATAGGCTTAAAATCTGCACCTAAATTGGCAAGTACCTCGTTAATTCCTATAAATATTATATTAAAAATTCAAATTTAATCATATTAATACTTTTTCGGGTTGGTTAATATAGGAGGCAAATGAAGGCTGCAAGATCTAATGTCTCAAATAAATAGTGTCTGATAAAGATTAAAATCAATACAAAACTGTATTAGAGTTCGCAATAACAAATATTAAATTTGTTCTAGTTTTCTTATTATTAATTTTTAATTATTTTATTCTTACTATGTACTTTAAGAAAATTGTACATACGGTATATTTGATTGTTATGTTTAGGCTTTGTTTCAATACTTATTACAATATATATTTAAATAAATCAAAATATAAGACTCAATTTAAACATAAAAAATGTTTATTCATTACAAAAAATATAATTGTGAGAATTATACTTAGAATACAATATATTTATATACATATATTGTACCATGGAATAATATCCATGATCATATTCTAAATAGGAATACTGGGCGAGTTTAAATGACATAAATAAAAACAGAAGCGCGTGGGCAGTTGAACTTCGATTCATTCCAAACATGCCTTCAATATGTTGATACAAAGAAAGAATCGATCGGGAGTGAACATTAATCGTACCAATTACTGAGTTCTCCAGCTATCGAGTCCTTTCAAATTAATTGGATTGATTGACCAATTGTACGTTCGGTTTTTGTTTATGACAGTATCAAGACGTGTTGGGCCTAATTATGTTGTATTAGCATGGTTATGTTATCATTACAGGGTAAACCGCGTGTTGGTAGAAGGAATAAAATCTGGATTCGTAACTTTAGGGAGTGGACGGGTGTTGCGACAGCGGAAGAGATGATGCAACTGGGAAACGATTCATAAGACTAAAGGCCAACCTCCAGTAACAGAGAGGCACCAAAAACATAGAGAAATATAGTTATAGACCATGCACTATTACTATGTGGAACCAGCTATCCTCGGAAGTTTTTCCTAACTAATTTGACTTTGGGTCCCTCAAAAGAGCATACTAGTTCTCTTAAATTCAGGAGGCCCGTTTGACCCTTGTTCTATAAGAAACACAAAATACATCTTCAAATGTTCGCGTTAAAGATAAACTGTACTTTCTTATACCGTTTCATTGTAAGCAAAAAATCATTGTCCAAATGGAATTCATAAAGAAATACATTATCGACATGTTTAATGACTAAAAATAAGATTTTACCGTTTATTTTTCTTCGTCACTTTTATAGCCTGTGAAGCGGCCATTACTTAGGGCGACGCCTCTGGAGTGGCGACATTTCGATGCTTAATTACCTACGTTGTTAATGCGCGCCTCAAAATAAAATTGCCAGACGGAATTTTATCGAGCTTGGAGACAACCTTCAGTCGGGCTCTCGAACTATGCGATTTTAATTAGTTTTTCGGCTATTTCAGAAACTGTTGAGGCATGTTGACCATTTGGTTCACCAGGTATTCTTGAATCGCTCATAAAGTAGGTAATACTTCATTTCATTGAAAATTTTGTTCTGGCCGACTGTTCGCCTTGAGGAGAACATTGTTATTTTGAAGTCGCGTAAGAACGTTTATTTTTTGATGAAATCCTTCAGATGGTAGAAGTTTCGTACGAATAGTAATATATTAAACTAGCATTAGTAGAGGTTTTTAAAAAAAAACTACTTTCAACTACTACAAATAATCGAAATTATAGTTAGTATCGTTTGAAATTTTCTAACTAAAACAAAGGATATTGTCAATGACTAACGAAGGAGTCTTAACTAATTTAATGGAAAAATATTAAATAACTTGCTATGAAGGCAAAATACCGCTCTTAATAAAATATAAAAATGTTTTCGCTTTGGATATAGGTACCTTATTCAATGGCTTGCACTACGCGTGGCTACGGATTTCTGAGGGACGAACCCGTCACGACTTGGTGCTGACTGCAGACAACTGGAATAATAATTGTAGCTTTAATTATGAATGTACTATCATCGCCGTGTTTTTGCGAAGAAATCGTGTGCATTTTTCATTGGTGTATCTTTTTTTCTTTCTCGATCTACTCTCTTGTCCAGGGTCTTTTTTCTATCTCTTCCATTTTTAATAAAAGATACATAAATTAAAATCATACTCATTTGTGTAACCCGAGATACGCCCCGGCTACATTGGTAATATTATTTACTATAATTGGTATATCTGCCAAAAATCAGATTTAGAAGAAAATAAAATTTGATTATATCATCATATGAGTTTCATATATGTAAATATATTAGTTAAAAACACACTATTATTTAATTACTGTCAGAATCATCTTTCTTTTTCTTCTCTCATCTTTCCGACTAAATAACTGTAATTACTTAAGATGACATGTGGAACATGGTGTGATGGTTGCAGCTCTTTACAAACATTGTGTAAAACAAAAAAAAAATCTTAAAAAGAGTGGCGGTGAGTAAATGCGAGTTTTTCTCTTCCGTTCAACGCCCTTCAATTAAGAACTGGCAGAAAATTTAAAATTAGAAACATTCAAAATGTAATTCTTTTTGACATTCATAAATTCATCAATTTATACATTGTGTTACCCAAATTAATAAATGACTTTAATTTGATTTGATTTCATTATTTCCTATAATTGAGACAATCACATAAAGTGTGGAAATAATAGAACACAAAAATGGCGCTAATGATAGCTTTATTATCAAAGGTATATATATGTTCATAAATAATATATATATTTATAATAAAGCCTTATTAGGACCTTAAGGATACGTATCTTATATCTTCTACGCTAAAAATACAACTTAATAAAATCATACCATAAAAGATAGTGCCTTTAAATCTTATCAAGTTTTATGATAGTGGGTCGGTGTCTAATAACGGAAAAAGAAAGAGTGCTAGAACCATTAGCGAGCAGAAGTATGGCGGTCTATTTCAGTGGGCAGTAAAAAGTGCTTCGAGATTGTAGGATATCGTAGGTGCTATTTAGCCCTCAAGGTGCCCGCTTCGTGACTTACCGAGTTGCCAATAAAAAATAAAACGCCCACGCGAACTTGGTCTTAAAAATGTTAAAATAAATAAAATGCACACGCCTTATCTTTTGCTTGCGCGTAGCGAGGACACATTGTAAGGGCGGGTCATAGTGTCCTTACATGATTTCTGTAAGCTTTAAATTTTGCTGAGCGATTGCAATTTACGAAAGTATTGAAATATCAGAAATAGATGGATTATCTCAAAACACTTAGAAAAAAGAGATACAATTTCTAGGTTCGTAGTAATGGGTAAAGAAAAATGATTTTATATTTATGGCTGTGTTGGGCAGAAATTTCCTTCAATTTATTAACAAAGGTTATTGTAGTATGCAAATACGCAAGGTGTCGTCGATTAAAAGTTCTCTGAGATCCATGAGTCCAATCAGTATCAATGATCATTTTGAATAATTGTAATAGAGCAGAACGCGCTAATTTTTGTTGTTTTTTCTTTTGTTCGGAGTTCTCAATCTTCTGCTGGGGTAATTGCACAGATTATATATAGTTTATAAAAACTGTCAGTGTGAACACTGGTTAGTTGGCGTGTGCCTTGGGCAGGTGCGCCGTCTACACATAAAACTAAGCACGAAACAGCATTCTAGTAATGAGCGCCTACTTGTGAACTATTGTTAACAGTTTATTAGAATTGCTATATACCGAGACGTTATAGTTTTTACATAGAAACATTCCTATCATTTGAGATTCCAGTGTAGGATAATATTTAACCACCATTTATTTATAGTAACTTGCAAGAGCCGTTTTTTTATTTACTATTGGCCTCGTGACTAAGGGGTTTCGGAAAGAGGGATCCCGGGGTATCGGGTTCTAATATCCGTCGGGTCGTATGTTTCCTTGATCCTTAGAAAAAATCCTTGTTGTTGAAACTATTAGGTAATACAGAACAAATTCTAAGGGCCCTTGAGAAAAAGGCTTGTGAAGCAACACCTTGTAAAGTTAGGTTAGGTTAGGTAAGTTAATATTTTTTGAGAATTAGTATCGCCTGACATACTTAAGTAAAGGCGATTCAAGAAAATAAATCGATCTCAGTGATTCCCTTTTACAGTTTAATGCGAAAATTATTTCGAGTTATCACGCAAGTGACCACACAAAATGTTTTTATTCCTTATTGATTTCAAATTGAGATTTGCATAATTCGGAATAATAATTCAATTATAAATTTTATCAGTAACAATTGAACTTAAACATACAGATTGCAACAGCAATTTGTTTCAAATATATACACTATTTAGAAATCAAAATGTATTGCTGAAATGCGCGCGCAACACACCTCTTCATAAAATTAACATTTCTATCTCATCAGGTAACTCTTTCTGTTGTGTGTGTTTTTGTCAGGACATTTGGCCAAAAATTATAGAAAAAACAACAGATTTTTCTTTAAATTCCGTACCGTGTGGGAATGACACAAACGTCAGCGAGATATATGTTTATTGACAAAATGCAAATAATTCACTAATTATTGAGATAGGCGTACGGTTATGGAGACGGGTGAAACCGCTGTACTTGTAAAAGTAAATAAGACATAAATAGAAGTGCTCACATACTCGCAACAATCTCCAAGGAAAATCACGCGTGGCATGACATTTCAATCCGTGTGACTTACAAACAAGAAAGAAAAACGATTTAAACAAAAAAAAGCTTCGACTCGACCACGTCATGTGAATTTGTTCACGGTTGAATAGAAGAAGCCGAAAGCCATGACTTGCTTTATTTTTTTACCTGAACCCCTTTGATTGTCGATTTTTAACGGTTCATCGATTGATATACCTACCGCATTTGATATTTGTATATTCATGTATGAATTCACGCAGATTATTTTGTAATACGTAATGCATTGCAATGCGAGCTTTAGGAAAATAAACTTTTGATAAATCTTAAATTATGTATAAATTACGCGTCATGTTGTTTGTCCGCTATGGACTCGTAGTTAGGTATTAGGTTCCGCAACTAGACTCAAATTTGGTCCGTTTTGCGTAAAGCCCTGGCTACTTTAGCCAGCCTAGCTCCTTCCAGAAGCGCAGAAGTCTCCTGGGCACTTCACAGGATTCTCGGAGCGACCTCACTGTTCCGAGGATTTCAGTTCGTGGACTGGACTCCTAAACTTCTATATAATTCTACTGTACGTGTGTCACTGAACTCCTATTAAACGGCTGGACCGATTTGAATATTTTTTTTGAATGCATTTGGTTGGAGCCCTGAATGGTTTAGACAAATCAGACCGGCAGTGCTGCAGTCGGTACTTTAATACTTTAATTAATATCATTATCGCTTGAAATATCATGACAACGACAACAACTAATGTCTGGTAGCTAAGTTAATCAATTTACATTTTTATTCAAATGCAAAATATTCTTTACACCATCACGATAGCTGATATTTATTTTTTAAGAAATTAATATATAGAACCTATTACACATAACATAATCCATTTTGTTGTTTGGCTTTACTCGTTGGCTTTACAATATGCCAATTTGATGACTTCGCATTAAATGCCACCTACAGTTAAAGTTAAAGGGAAAATGATTTACGAAATTCTTTAAGCTGGCGCATGGATTATTATTAGTCATGATAAAGCTCATTATAAAGTAAATATGGTATAAAGTGTGGAATAAGACGCCGACTAAAGACACTTAAATCCGGTTTGGGAAACGTCGACCCCAGATTATTTTTATTCGCAAAACTGTCTTATTTGCGTTAATTAAGTGAAGCATAAGTTCGTGACTAGCCTCGGAGGGCTGCGAAACGTGACGACGGGATTCAGGCTTGTTGATGCTGTCAAAAGAACATACAAACCACAGACTGTAGACAATAATTATATTACTCTGTATTATCTATGAAATTTATGTAATGACTTTTTAAGTAACACACGTCTGCCAGTGTTTCTTTGAAACTGGATACATCGAGAGGTAACGTAATATTTATTTAATAAGGATATTGTAACAAAAAATACATTTGTATTTTTTTACGTATTACACAAACACTGAGATCTGTTTTATGTGTCTTGGAATATTCTACATAATCCCTAAGGAAAGGGTTATCGTGGATAATAGCGATATCTTGAATATGCGTGAATAATATTATTTGCTCGAGTGTTAATTGCGAAATACGTAATAAATGGTTCCTTTATGGCAATTTCAACAAATATTATTATTATTATATACATGGTTTAATAATTATGAAACATATAATTAGGCTGAACGTACTAATATTACAACTAAGCCTACCAAAACATTGCTGCATTAACAGTAGCCGATGCATGAACTTGAATAGGTGGAATAAAGATAAACGATAGAATATATAATTATTTTACTAATATAGAATTTGTTTGGCTGAACGGGTTCATTTCAGGAACAATTCGTTTGAATTAAACAGATCTTTTCGCGCTTAGTCAATTTATAGATATACTGTTTCCGCAGGAGCAGTGTGCAACTGTAAATAATTAATAATCAGAAAGATATAAATTAATACTTCCCTTAGCGTCAATTTCTTTAATGAATCTGTGGTGAATTTTTCATAGTTTAGAATAGCTCTAAAGTAACAATTGTCACATACTTGGCGCGCGTTAGCCGCGACGGCAAAATGATCGAAAAAGACGAAGAAGCGCAAATATGATTTAAATCTCTTCAGAGTGTATGGCCTATTCAGTTCCACTTCCGTCACTTGATCTGCTGACTAATTGTCTATGGTAACACCTAGGTAAAACTAGAATTAAAATTCTTTTGAAATAATTCAAACGAACAGCGAATCGCAAAACATATCTTGATGAAAAAATCCATGTTCCTTATTAAAGTTAACCTTTTCTGAACTAATAATGCTTATTTATGGCAAGATTCAAACACAATAGTGTTCTGATATTAAAGAAATCGAAGGCTCTTAAAGCGTTTTCTGGGTAAGTGCAATGTGACTTATTGGTATCAATACGTTGTTTATTACAGTTATTTTCCGCCCGAGGCTCACTTGAATTATAGAATAAAATCTCCAAGAGATAAATTACGCTTTTTTATTATTCACCTAAGGGTAAACGAACATTCATTGTTCCATCACGACGGCTATTACGCAAATTGCAGTTTAATAATTATATTAATGATAACATAGACGAAATAATAGTTATTTAGCTTAAGGCTGAATAAGTTCAATTAAATTATTAAGTCAGGAGCTTTGTATAATCTGTATTTGTTTTTTTGTGGATGCGTGTTCGACATCACATGACGGCAGTAACTTTTGTGTAGCGCCTAAAGCGAATAACCTATCTCTATCCATCTGTGATAGACATTTTAATCCAAATATTGATAAAAGTGTGCGAACAACCAATCGACGGATTGTAATAGCAATCTGTCGATACAAGCTATCCATGGTAGGTCGGATCGGTGTTTGTGGATAGGACTTTGTAAGAATATGACAGTTCAAAATTGCCAATATGGTATCTTAAAATTTTAACTTACACCAGTTTTTAAAATAATGTAATAGCTATTTGATATGTTTTAAACATAGACATGAATTTTAATACATTTTCTGTACGGTTTTATTTACTTTATTTGGTTTATATTGAATATCAAATAGGTATGAGTGTAAAGAGCGAAGAGATTGCATTCTATTCGTCGCCAAAAATGGATTGTCTTCGTAGGGTTTGGTTATTGGGAGGCAGATAGGAGATCGATCGACTGTCACTGCCTGATTGTTTTCAAGCTGAGATTATGGATTAATAATTGGGTTCGGGCGTAGGTCAAGTGAATATTTGTACCGTTCATGAATTTGTTTCTACTGGCTAGTGTGGCTGCTATTGTTTGCAATGTTGCCGGGCAACTGTATTGCAGCCATCATTGCAGCAAAACATGGCCCGTTTAGAAGCCCCAGTAAAGAAATATTTTAACGAACAAAATATAATTAAGACTTTCTTTATTATATTTTAAGGTTAGTTATAGTTTTTTATTATATCAACACTTTAGAAGCATATACTTACTAAGACGGGATAATTATATCACTGTTAAATGTAATGATTCTATAATATAATATTGTAGCAGGTTATTACAATCTACATTCATTATCGAGATAAAACTATTCAAATTTCTTCTCATACTGTTTAAATGATGAGTTTTTATTGTGTGGTACACAACGGAGATTTTTCTTCTTTAGATAACAAACAAGGCTCATTTGGCTAAGTGATACCGCCGCCCGTGGACACTGGCAAGTGCGTTGCCGGCTTTTTAAAATTGGTACGCTCCTTTCTTGACCTTTAGTTGAATTAGTTCTGAAATACTTCAGTGGGCAACTCCTTCCACATAGTGGTGATGTGCAGTAAAAATTGCCATAAAAAAGCTCGGTTGTGTCACAATTTTAACAGTGGTTTATATAAAACTATAACCTAAATATGCGTTCCTACTCATCACGAGTTGTTTTATTAGAATAAAATATTGTTTTATGATTAAAAATTATCCCTTTGTCGGCAACGCATGAAGGCGGCGAAAGACAAGTGCAAATCAGTACCGTGACCGACGCGGGATGTCTGTCTGTCTCTCCATCGGTTACGCCTTTCCGACCCTGCTCGCCGTTCAACTAAATTAATTCTGCAACCTTGTCTTCCTGCATTTATATTAATAGTATTAAAAAGTTACAATAGATAATAAAATATTTGGCTATAGTAATGCTATTTAGTCTTTGCCTCATTGAGCTTTATATGAGCGGTATGTCATTCGTATTTTTAGGTTAAATCTACTAACAATGCGCATAGATAGCATTTGAAAAGGCGTATACTAGACAGTTCTAGTATACGCCTCTCATTAATCAGTCATCAGTCAGTAATGATTAATGATTTGCGTAGAGTAGCTGGCGTAAAGCTGGAAACAGAAAAGAGTGGAAGCCCTCAGAGGAGGCTTATGTCCAAGGACAAGTATGTAAGTATTGCATGTGTAATGAAATCAACCGGCTTGCCGATTAAATATGTATTAGTATTTTTTTTTTTGTATTTCACACTTTTATGTACCTAATATATAAACACAGCAATAAAGGATTTTATTATTATTATTTTTAAACTAGATAACTGACATACTTTAAATATATAATTCGTTTTGAGATAAAAGTACATGAATAATATGAAATCATAAATTTAAGACAGGGAACGGTGTAAAAATTTTAGAGAAGAGAATGTGAGAGGTGACGAATGTTAACAATAGTGAACCAGACAATGTTGCAGCTTCCTGTAAATCTTGTTTATAGACCAACTCAAACTCAGCGTTATTATGCGTCTATGCCTAATCGAAGAGCGGGGTAAAGTATCTTCGTTCGAGTTCCTCTACAGAATCACCGTGCTGGTGAGAGTGTAAATCAGAAGACGTTTAACTCTCATTGGTCAAACGGCGTCATATAACTGGTCGCGTGTTTACGGGTATTAGAATAGAGCTGCTTTGGAAACTCTCGATGCTAGGGGGCTAGCGAATGCGTTTCCAGCCTTTTGAAGAATTGGTACGCTCTTCTTGAAGGACCCTACTTGCCCCGACTATGAAGGGTTGTGTATCCACCACGGAATGCTGAATTCTCATAAACTTATTAAGATCGGGAAATTTCAAAGGTATTTTTGACGTGACAACGTCTTATAATTCGATGGAGCCCGCTGCACGCACGCAACATGACGCATGTGGCGTTACCTCGCTCTGAGGCGTTCCATTTAAGGCTTGAAGTGCAAGCGAGAGCGCGGAACGACAGACAAAGAGGCATAATCGGCCTCCGCGTTCGGCAGTGTTTGTTCGTTAAAATAATTTTATTTATACAAATAAATTCTATTTTGATCAATTCATGTGTGATTTTCATTTACCTCCTTCTCATATCCATACAAAATATCTATCAAATAAATCAAATTAAAATTTTCTTTTGAAAAATGCAACCATTCCGTCAGTATTTTCTTATGACGTTGTCACGTTCAACTTTCGTCAGAAAACTTTACAGACAACCGATTTTTTTTATAATTATTAAAGTTTTAATATATCAAATATAGTTTCAAAGGAGAGACCATGTTAAAATGCAATTATTTAAAGCAGGACGGTTCGACTGTCAGTTCGGCTCTCATGCAATGCATAATGTTCGGCGTTGCTCATGCTGAGAGCATGTCACGAACCATCTCGTCCTCACACGACCCAATGAATTATTCTGACGTATATAATACATACTGTAATTTGTGGCCATGTAAACGTAAACTTTTGGTCCGATGTTATCGTCGAATCTTTAGTTCTGTTGCGACTTTTTTTATTTATTTAACAAATTCAAAAAGGCATTAAAAATGAGTAGAGAGAGAGATGATTAAATTAAATAAACATAGTAGACTTATAATTGAGACTTAATCGTTCGTGTATCTCTCTCGTATATACATATTAAGTTTCTCATGTGAATAAAATACATTTTGGTAATGAGAAATAAAGTTCATTAAACATATTGTTTTACAGAGAACCATTTATCCTACAATTAATCTCTTTGCACTGACTATTAACAGTAACACGACACAAAAAAGGAGGAAACAACAACAATGAATAATTTATACGTAAAAGTAATTTAACAAGTGTCTTTAAAGAAAAGAGCGTATCAGTTTTCAAAAGCACAGAACTTGCGAGAGACAGCACAGAACGACCCTGGCAAAATGAGTGTCTATGGGCGACGGTTTCATTTAACATAGAATGAGCCTTTTGCCTGTTTAAACATAAAAAATAAATAACATAATATTCAACTTTACTATAAGTTAATTTTAAGTGTTTCAATTTAGTTGTAGGTCAAAGATTAGCTTACTATTACTACATTTAACCGTATCCTGGTTCTGAAAAATTAAATATACTAACTCCAGAATTTATGTTTAAGGAAAAGTTTTTACATAACCAATTCTTCAACTATACAAATTTACATTTATTACGTTTACATAATATGTACATAATATACGGTACGTCAGCTTATGCACAATGTGTATATAAGGTTTAGATCTCTTTTCTTTTACAAAGTTTTTATCAGGTGGTACCATTTGTCAATCTAATAGGTAAGTAGGTAATCAGCCTCCCGTGGCTTACACACGACGTCGTCTTTTCGGATTTAAGGCAAGCCTCACGATGTTTTCTTTCCAGAGAAAGTCCATTGGTGCACAACCTACGACCTCAGAGATGAGAGTTGGACACTGAAGTTCGAGCAACATTGCTGTTATATGTATATAAGCTAAACCTTTAAATATAACTTATGGCCGACATCTAAGCTATATCATACAAAATTACGATATATGCCTTTGTGCCCTGCTTACATTTGCAGTCAACAATGTCGGGTCAAGTATAATAATATAAGATGAAAAAATACTAGAAGTAGGTAGATATTAGAATGATTGTATGAAGAGAACCGGCGCGGGCGGCGCGTGCCTGGGAACCGGCGGCGCGCGCGCGTTCTCACGGCCCGCCTGACCCCACGCCCGTCCCGTGCCCCTCGCCTCTCCCACTCGTGTGCACCCACGCCACAGTCGACAGATAAACAGTAGATATCATTCTGGCTTCCGTTTCCTTTGTCTAGTTTAAATCCTTCCACCTTGGAGATTAGAAGATAAACATGTCATATAAGAACTAGGAAAGCTAAGTACTTACTAAACATTAAGATTTTTTAAGAATCTCGTAGTTGCTAGAAGTGTCTATGTAGTTCATAATATTCAACATGTGTTTGATTTTCAAACGGCAGGAATGCGTATTGACTAGCTATATTATGAAAATATCGTCAGTATTTTTTACAATGATCCCATTTCAATTTATTAATACACAACCTTGTAATTTCTTCGTCAGCTTACTGCGTGACTTTTCTGTACTGTCTGGTGTTTAGCCTACAGATTCGAACTCCGGCGCGCCTTACCTCCTTGTGATTTATAGCACTCTAATAACCTTTATCCAGCGCCTCGCTAAGAAGCAATCTTTGGGAACAATTAACCATGATTTTAACTGGCTTTTGTAAGGTTACCAATGAACTTGTATTTTATGGCGCAGTGGGTGGGTGCAGCGTTCCTTTTTCAAATTTGAATTTATGATTAATGCTGCTTTTAAATTAGGAACATCCAAATAACTGCAAAGATTATATATGGCTACATATGTAACCTTTTGTGTATAATTAGCACTTATCTGTACGCGATGAAGGAAAATTTAAAATCGCGCTTAGATAGGTTTTAATTTAAACAATCTCATATAATTACCGATACCTTTATCGATGATGACACACAAAATTAACGGCGGTGTGATTTTAAAATACTAAAAAGGATACATAAGAAAATAATAATTTCAAAAATAGAAATTATTCCAAATTCGAAAAATATGAACATATTTTTTAATAGAAGTAATTTCTTATAATTGCAAGTAGAAACGTGTATTTGCGTCGTTTACAAAGAACGCTGAGTTTAATGAGTATAATTAGTACGCTGGAACTTTTTCAAATTATTGTTGTTGACGACGTCTTTTTCTCTCCGTTCCGTAAAAATAACTTCATAATAATACATTAAATCAGTCCTTACGTAAATGGACCGCTAAGAATCTACTTGCGGAAAAACATGTCCACCGACCAAAATTAAATTGCCTATAATTTTCGTTTAAATAAATGTTTATATTCGGGTCTTGGTACATTTTGGGAATAATGGCCATATTTAATAGGGATATAGGCAGCTCTAAAAACGAAAGTGCTTTTTTAAAGAGCAACCATATTTATTTACTTTTTAATTTTTCATAATCTTTCAATATACACATTTTCATATTTAAATAATTAAATAGCATATTTTATATTGGTATGCTATTTAAAAGGTATGCTTAAGTAACAAGAATTTGTTTACACGTATGAGAAATAAATGTAGCTACGTCCTTAAAATCGTTTTTTTTTTACATATATTTGTTTGTAATAATAACACATCGGTACTCTTCGGTCTCTTTTCATCGCCGCATAAATGCCATTCGACAGAAAGAGAGGACCCCTGTCCTACAATTAGAGAGTTTCTGAATATTTATTTATAAGAAATATTGGGCAGACAGAGATAAGGTAAAAAAAATTAATGTCAGATAGGGAAATCTCTTTAACTCTTTAATAATAATCTATGGGATCGATATTACTTAAGGACAATTAAATAGTAATTTATTTGTAGACATATTAATAATGGCAAATCCAAAAAACCACAGCTCTTAACAGTTTTAAACTGATTAGAACTTGTCGTTGTTAATTTAGGAGCTATGACTTATAATGACAATGACAGTTGACAGTTGCGCCATTGCTGCGATTATTGAAATATACATTTTAACCAGCTTGTACTACGAACTGTCGCTGGTACTATATTATACATTTATAACGCCACACTTGTATATGCAATATTAGAAGTACTGAGTAACGATGCAATTTTTTTATATATGTTAGGGGGTCAAACGTCGCAGCCGCAGCCCATAGACACCCATTTGTAGTGGGAGTACGCTCGAATTTTGAATTGTTGGAGGTCGTATCTCTCAGGGAAAACCCCGCCGGTAGTCGATTCCTCAGTTCGCTACTTCGCAAAAGAAAATGCCTTTTGAAACGGACTGTGGAAGATTTCCAGCCATCAATGTGATGTTGGTGAAATTAGTAAATAATTATTTTGTTATATTAATTTATGTTAGCAGGAATGTTCTCACGGACTTATCCGTAATAGGTACAATGAACAGAACCATACTTTTTGTGAGATTACATACAATATCCGTGCAATACGTGCCTTCATTATGTACTGCAATTTTTCTTTATTATCTTAAATTTTAAAAAGAATTTGAAATTTCAAGACCACTTTTCGTTGTACCAATATGTTTACTTATTTACTTTTGTTTACATTTACTTTTAAATAAAATTAATGTATATTTAATACATAGCACAATTTTTATTATTCTTTAATTATTAACTAAAAGTACAGAGACCACCAAGTGGTTTAACCTTTAATGCTACAGCCCTTGGATACCTAGTGACGGCCTTTAGGAGACGAGGAAATCTCTTCACTCCACTTGAAGCGGATTCTACAGCTCGCCAGTTAGCAGAAGTAAATGCCTCAAAACCGGACTGTGGACGACCATTGATATGGTGTGGGTGAAACCTGGAATTATTTTGGCTTGTACAGTAATAAAACCAGCGTCAGTCCAAACAGTTCTTCATAACACTCTTTTTATTACAGTTTAAATGCACGTAGTGACGTATTATCAGTGCGTAGAGAGAGAGAGAGATAATAAAGTCATTAAGTAATACGTTGAAGATAGACAATCCGACCAGCTCTTCTTTAACGAATTATTTGGGGCCGTAGTGGCTTCCTTTCCTTCTGGGTAAGCGTAAATAAACAAATGTTTCTTGAACCATCAGCTTACTTAGTACTGTAAAGGCGTATGAACCAATCTAGTAAACCAATCGTATATCTAAATCGTAGGGTATTAAACACACAAGCACTTTATATGGATTTTTTATGTGTCCCTTATATTGAATCTGATACTATTTTATATAGATACTAAACGTCGGTCATCTTATAATTATATTTTCATTTTTGCTAACATAATTCAGAAAAGTTTAGTATTTTCCCTTCTATTTATGTTATTGTATATTTTTGGTACATGATTAGCAAATTAATATACATACCTTTCCCCCGCAATATATTTATGAAAATATTATGTATGTATAGAAAAATAGTGATAAGTTTACTAGAATAGAACATACGCACAATGTGAATACTCGGAACAAACGCAGGCTGCAATTTCCCCGTATGTTATGTTCCGAAATAAATGTACTTTCTTATCTCTACAATAATTGCCTGGAGGAAATTGCTAGAAAGCGAAAGCCGTCCGTGGCCCGCATAGTTATTGAAATGTTGTACAAGTTTTGTAAGGCACCAAAGTATACGTAAATAATAAGTGTGTTTATTCATTACTTAATATAGTAAGACTATTAAAATTATACTCTGTGCTAAATGTAAAAGCTGATTTAATAAATGTCTCGTGCCAATTACTACAGGAGCAAAACATCAACGCGCACGCGGCGATAACTCAGTTGAAGCTGAAATAAAACTAAATCAATAGGCCAGATAATTTGAAGTAATAATGTTACATTACAAGAATCGCTTAGTAAAAGTATAGTAACATATCAACATAAACTAATAACATAAATTAATCTTGTTTTAAAAGCCAGCGACGCACTCGCGAGCATTCTGTCCACTGAGTGTCCATGGGCATGTAACACATAATGTAAGTGAGCTCGTTTGCCTGATTTATTCTATTTAAAAATAATATTTTATTTAAAATAGATTCAAAACAAAACCATGTGTTTTCTATATGTAATATAAATTTTTGATTTCACGCTGTCATTCCATGTTTATAAGTCCGTATAAAATTTGTGTTTTAATTATAATAATTTTTTTGGCATTTTTGTGCCAAGCAAGCACTTCCTTTCTGGTCCTTAAGTTTTGACGTATACGAATTTAGTATGTTATATATGTTTATAGAAGTTTTAGTAGTTTTATTTTAGTCAGATGTAGTCTAGTCTAGCTAGTCAGCCAGTTAACTTAGGTATTCGACTTGTAATGGTGAAATTCTAGTGGTGAAAGAAATTTTAAAATAGCAGTTTCGGAGCCTACAAACAAATTTATGAAATTAGTGTGCATTTGTAGATGTCACGTTAGTAATGCAAGCACCATTAAAAACCAGTAATAAATTCCGCTCCTAGCAATATTTTCTTCCACAAAGGCTTCCGACGTACGCTCATTAGTATAGACAACGAAGACTTTACATGCGCTTTGTTAGTAGGAAAGATTTAAGATATTTTCATACAAGATTCGTATATAAGTAATAATATAAGATATAATTTAATAAGCCATATTAAGTTCCTACGAAGAGACTTATACACCTCGTGACTATTTCTAATAACTCTTTATTTAAATATATGTATTGTAACTAATTGAAATACCAATTTATGTATTAAAATATAATTGATATATATATATATATACTCATAAATATCATATTGAGTTTGAATTTATAATGTTCATCTGTGTGCAATGCCTCTGGCATAACATGTCCCTTAGTATATAGACAATAATTAAACTTTTTTTAAAAGTAATCTCTTTTACTTTTTAAATTATGCTTCGACGTAAGTAATAACTCTTTTACAGTCCTCTGTCCAGAGTTGTGTAAACAAATATAACAAAAAATATTATTAATTAAAAAAATGTGAGTGCGAAAAAAGTGCTGTCTAATGATTAAGCGCTGTATTTATATAATCCATTTTCTTTCAGAGATTATGAGTTCGATTCCGATACACAATTGATAGGAATCATATCAGATAATCGATATTTAATGTGCCAAGTGTACAATTCTTTTAATCACTTTTCTAATGAATTAACAGTAAACTAAGTGCAAGCGTCCATGGGCGGCGGTGTCACTTAACATCAGGTGGGCCTCCTACTCGTCTGCCTCCTGTAACACAAAAAAAGCAATCACACGTAGGTCTTAGGTATGCGTGTTTTCTATATGTAAAAGAATAAAAAAAAATGGTATTAGTGTTTTTTACTAGTGCATTTTGATTTCACTCTGTTATTCGATGTTTATAAGCCTGTATGAAATTTGTGCTTTAATTATAATCTTTTTTTTTGCATGTTGTGCCTAACAGGGACATCCTTTCTGGACTTCAAGTTTTGACATATACAAATTTAGTAATTGTATGATAATTTACCCCAATGTTTTCTTTCACTGGAAGATGGAGTGGTAAATTTTCATACATAAGGAAAGTCCATTAGAGAACAGCTGGGATCTAACCGACCTCAGGTATGAGTTGCAGGTTAGGTCCAGACTAAAATGGACTTGGTAAATGATTAATAAACATAAAAGTCTTTTATATTTATAGATAAAAAATAAATCTTTTTTTTTAAATTGTATTGCACTACACCAATCAATGACTATAAGAATAATTATTCCAGAATGTTATTAAATAAATTGTTAACTCAACAATCGGTAACAGGCATATAAAACCTTCGCACTTTTTGAAGTCAGAATTTATAGTTTGTCTTGGGTGTAAGTTGTCTATGGTTGCATCTTATTCATGCATACCCACGTCCACAGATGTAATCTGTGTGCTTTACGAGCCGCACCGCTTTGTACCTACTCTATTATAAATATCAATGCTCACGTACTTTAACGTTATTGTAATCTTAAGAAGAATCTAGAATAGTTAATTTTTATTGCCTGTTGACTGCTTTGGTTAATTTAATTAATTGCCCATCTAGAGAAAAATTGATACATGTATATTATTGTCAACTCAGCGATGTATTTTAAATTCGTTTTGGTTTGAGCATTGATAATAGAAGTGGTGGCTTAGTGTCTTCATGTTGCAACCCTGAGGATGACCTCCATCTCTATGTGCGCATTTAACATTCGCACGAACTGTGAATGAAAACATTGTGAGGAAACCGGCTTGCCCGCAGACTTGATGACGTACTTGTCTATTAGATTGACGTTTGATCATGAAAACGATACAGAAATCTGAGGCCCAAACGTAAAAAGGTTTAATATAAGTAAAATCTTATTTAAAACGTAGCATTTATTTATGTAAAGAAAAATAAAACAGAAAAATACAGATTTATGATTACTATAAACACAAATTTGGTATTCTATTCACATTGTGTTATGACTTAATAGATTTGCACACGTAAAACTTTGTTTTGACATAGGCATCAGGTCATCAAAGCGAACTCACTCTTACATAAGACATTTCAAAAGCTGAATTAAGTTATTTGATAGCAAAGAGTAATAAAGATTTATCTCCTTGTGCATTGCAGTACCTGCTTTGCATACGTCTGGCACGGGCCAGCACAAAACAACATAAACACAAATTAAACGAAAGAAACTGAACAAAAAACGTGCTACCTGCGCTTGCGACGCCGCAAGTTTTTATCACGACAACACCACTTTGCAAGCACCTAACAGAATTATAATAGAACGAGACAGCTAAAAATGTTATATGAGAAGAAAAGAAACGGAAACGTTTTCAAAATAAGGAATATATCAAAAGTGGTAGCTCAAACAAGTTTATTTAAATTCATCGGTCACCCGAAGGACGCTACGCCCACGCGTCAACTCCAGGGCTTATCCAATCGGCGACATTAATCCTTTTAAGGTATAACGACGAACTTTAACAGCCACTGATTAATTATACTTTTATTATTGATAACAACCGGCTGCGTTATATTTGTACCTTCAAGTCGATTATATTATTGTAATGTGCAATAAATGTGTAATTAAAAGTGTTGATAGAGGCGTATTGTGTAGATCTTATCTTCTACTCTATCATGTTTTCGGGTACAGGAGTATATTTCAATCCAGTGTCACATAGTACAGTAACAACCCATGCATCTTTGGGTACTTTTCCCGAGTTTAACAACTTCACGGCCGCTGCAACGTTTGCACCACTTGTATAACCAACGAACAATCCTTCCTTTGTTCCAATGAGATCCTTATAATACACTGCCTCTTCATCAGTAACACTAATACTATCTTCCATCAGATCCGACTTGAATAAATCGGGAACAATTCCATAGCTCGCGCCTTGGAGCATGTGAAGCGGCTTCGTTATCGGGCATCCTATTAGCGGTTGTGAACCATCTGGTTCAACAACGTAGCATTGAATATCCGGGTTTTGTTCTTTCAAATACGTAGAAACGCCAGTGAACGTTCCAGATGTACCAACAGTAGTGACAAATGCATCAACCCGGTGTCCCGACTGCCGCCATATTTCGGGTCCAGTAGTCTTATAATGTGCGTCAATGTTATCTGGATTCGCGATTTGTTGGATGAAAAATGAACCAGTCTCTTCTGACATTTTCATAGCCCCTTCCAAAGCGGGTTCAACGTCTGCGAATGTGACATTTCCGTAACTTCCTTTGACCAGGGGATACCTGATGCATTTTGCGCCGAGGGCTTCCATGTGAATTGCGCGTTGGATGGAATTTCCTTTAGACATAGTAACGGTTAGTGGATGACCCAAAATCGAGCAAACGACGGCAAGACCGCATCCTTGGTTTCCGGAAGTGACTTCAACGACTTCTCCTCCAGGCTTGAGCTCACCTCGTTCTCGGGCCTTTTCAATCATGTGTAATGATGAGCGGCATTTTATAGAACCACCCGGGTTCATAAATTCACACTTAACTAATATACGACCTGGTCCAGGATGTAGACGGTCTAACGCGACGAGTGGAGTGTTTCCAATTAGCTCCAACGCCGAGGATTTAATCTCATTTTTTACACCGTTTATTTCACTCATTGTTTCTGATTTTACGCACTCCGACACCTTATCGGTATGAATTTAAACTGACGACTAGCGTTCGTAAATTAAATACGGCTGTACGGAATCTCGAAATAGATAAGACGTCATTCAACAAACAACAATTGATATAAATTGTTTTGCCGAATAAAGCATTGCCCAACTACTAAGATGTACGCGAATTGAATATAATGATGTGTGATTGTAATTATTTTGTAGACCCACGAATTTTATTGTACTGTATTGTAACAAGATATTTTTGATTTTTATGTAAAAGGAGGCAAACGGGCTGGGCAAACCTAAGGTTAAGTGATACCGCCGCCCATGAACATTGCTATAAGTCTCGCAAGTGCGTTGCCGGCCTTTCAAGAATTGGTACGGTCCTTTCTTGAAGAAACATAAGACGAATTAGTTCGGAAATACTTCTAAGGGTCCCAAATTATTTATTTATTTATGATTATTTAAAAATATTTTTGTAAATAATTATTTGACTATACGTTGGTTTTACTAAAGTACTATTATTTACCATTTCTAGCCGTAGCAGATATCTTCTTAAATATGAAAATAATAATGAGATTTTTTCAAAGTCATCATCATTTTAGTTGGTTAGTATGTAAATATTCATATCTAAAGGAAAAATCAGTTTGATCCCTCAGGATTTAGTTTTAAAATATTATCATTATTTAAAACTGATAACAAACTTATCTTAGGAATTAAATATCAGCAGTCAGAACTATAATAATTGTCTCAAACAAATATAAATAATTGATAACAAAGATAATAATTTTAATTCAACTCATCGAAGTGCCTTCGTGGCTTAGTGGTAAGCTAGAATAAACCAATAGAATTTTTCGTACTTTTCACTAAAATGTTTATTAACTCAATCTTTTAAATTCTTCTTTGACTTACACATGCTAATTTGACGTTTATTAATGCAGAAATCCAAAAAATATATTCGTATATCGTTTTGGTTCGTTACGTATTCCTCCTTTTTTTTTTCTTTTTTTTTTTAAATTTATTTCATAACCGTGGATACTGAGTCGTACTTCTTCTGTTACGAAAGTGTTAGGTACCATTTTCTTATAACGTATGAATCCGCATCCGAAACATTCGCAATCGATGCAACGTGTGTCAAGTGAACTTAAGACGAAATGTCTTTATGAAGACATTTCGTCTTAAGTTCACTTGACATTGACACTTAGTTATTTGACATAATTGCTCTTGTAACAATATCCTCAAAATTTTACAACAGACTTATCGGTTTAGTTTAAGATAAATGTTATTATAAAAGTAATAGTTCTTTTGGCGCAAGGGAAACCTTATTAGAATAAATTTTTACGATTCGCGCGTATACCGTCACAAAAACCCGACTCCTTGAAAATTCAAAAAATTCAAAATTGCTATGTCAACATTTTAGTGTAGTATGTATACACACGTTTTTTATTTTTAAATGTCGCGTTAAACATAGACAGCTACGTGTTATTATAATACAATTTCACTATTTAAATACAAGCATAGTGAAAATCTTTTATAACTTTAAATTTGTTATCGTATTTCGCATTTCTTATCGGGAATATAACGATGTCATTCAAATCGTAATTTTCCAATTTCATCACTGCTCGCAGATCCGAAACGAAATCCTTCCGCACTATTCAGATCTGATGTTTTTTTATGTAATAGGAGGCAAACGGGCAGGAAATCTGATGTTAAATGATACCGCTGCCCATGGACATGCACAATTCATCTACGTTTTTACGACTACAATTTTTAGATATCCCTATATTATCATATTCTATTTAAAATGTTTAAAACAGTCTTGGAAGATTTTTTTGTTGAAATACGTCATTGTGAAAATGTAATCACCATGACGAATTAAAAATATTAATGCTTAAAGACGATATCTTGGTTAGCAATAAAGTAATCATCGGTCCGACCAATTACGGCGAAGCCGACTCATTCGATTCGAATTTTATTTAATTAATGTTGTACTCGCCCCGCACTTGAGCGAATGCTAATTTAATTTGTATGGCAATATTTTATATACAACAATAGTTAGGCTTAAGGTGGCGACTGACATCGAATTTTCGCTCGATGTGTATATACGCATGAATATTTTTTAAAGAAAAAATATTCATTCATACAACCATGCTTAAACCTGAATATTCGCGATTCGCCTGTGCTCCATCTCAACTCCATCTCAGTCAAAATGGCGGACGTAGAGGTGGTGGCGACTGACTTGTAAAGTAAACTTGTAAACTTACAAGTTGTAATGTAACATTAAAAAGTATTCGCTAAAAACCGACAGCCGATTGGAGCGCGTTCGGGCGCTCGGCGCTCGTATCGAGCTGTTCAGCTCGATGTAATGATATGCCGAATATTCGACTTGTAACGTGCTCACATCGAGCGAATATTAAATGGATGTCGTCACCTTTAGAGTGGTAGATACCAGTGGCCCAACACAGAAATTTGTGTTAGGCACAAATTTATGTGTCTACTTCATGATCATTTGTCAATCCAATAAGGGGTAAGTGATTAGCCTTCTGTGCCTAACACGGCATCAACTTTTTGAGTCTAAGCCACCGTTCAAGCGAATGTTAGATGCGCACATAGACAGTCCGTTGGTGCACAGCCGGCGATTGAGCCCAAAACCTCAGGGATGAGAGTCGCACGCTGAAGCCACTAGGCCAACACTGACACATACAACAGCAACACACACAATAAAATTATAATATAACATTAATTTATTACAGACAAGTATGTTTTTGATAAAAACTCTCCAAATGACACAACATTATATTTGGTAAATTAAATGCAAAATACAGTTATTTTATTTATTTATTTCTATCATAAGCCAAACACAGATTGCGATACGTTTGGAGGAACTGATGGATTGAAGATGATGAACTGAAGAAGTTTTAATTTTAAATAATTATTTGAATTTAACCGACATGTCTTACAGCCAGATAGTCGATAGTCTGTGTCAGGCACCGGCTGATCAGCTACTTGCTTGTTACATCGAAAAATAATCATGAAACAGATTCAGAAAGCCAGACCTAAAGAGGTTGTAGGGCCACTGGTTTAGTCACAAAAGACTTACGCTTTCCTTAAATAAAATTAAGGTTCACCAGTTCACAAGCTTCTTCAGAATTGGGTCCATCTTTTTCAACGTTATGATTGATTCATCCAAAATTATCACCTTCCATCGAAAACGTATGCAAATATGACATTACAAAATTAGATATGCTTGCCTTGTATGTTTTGTATATATTCATAGATACATATGATTTTGGAACAGAAAACTTATCGCAAATCACCGTTCCTAATCCTTTGAAAACGTTTGCGTCAAAAGTGGCATTATATTCGCATCATCATTTTGGAATCGCTAAATTATGGACAATTTACCCTTGACCGTAAAATAAGAGAGGTGAAAAATAAGTTTTCGAAAATCGATTAAGGCGGATATGATTAAGGAGCCATTTTTTGCGATAAAGGCTAAGTGTGTATCGAGATTAGCTGTAATCTTTAAGGTCTTAGTTTTAATAGCTTTATAGTAAAAAATTTTGCAATATTGAAAGTCATTGGACAATTATCAATAGTCAATAATTTATAATATATTAACACTTCGTTGTACGTTCGTTACGTTTACGTTTCGTTATACGTTCCGTTTGATTGTAATTGACGCATTAAGTGCTCTTTTCTCGGATTCGAGTGGGCCTCCCACTCGGATCCGTGCGAGCGTCCCGTTAATTTTTTTAAACCATTGCCATCCTTATCTCTCGGATCCGAGTATTCGGTACCGAATGCTGTATGCCACTCGGATCCGTTTTTTTTTAAATAATAATATCCATACATACTTTCAAACAATCATATTTACTTAATCAAAATTCGCCATAAAAAGTTTTGGTTTCCGCCTATTTGTATTCATTGTTTAAGCATTCAATGTGTTAATGCAGAAATCAAGCAAAGGAAAGTTACCTAGGCCACACGTTACGCCAAGACCGCTACAACTTCAATTAATTATGATGGGTAAAATCCAGAGAAACGGCGTATTGGTAGAACAAAAAAAATCAAGGCATAACGTTCGGGAGTGCGTAAGAGTTCCTGCATCTGGGACAAGTCAAACTTCACGACGCTGACGGCCAATCAAGTAATAGAGAGGCACCAAAAGAAGATAAACAGCAACCGTACACCACTATCGCGAGATGATAGTCCTTGCGTTTGACAAATAACAATCAAACGCACAGCTTAATTTTTCGTTTTTACCACCCGACTACACTTACTCGGACATAAGTGACTAACGGAAGCAATGTACTCAACTACCAAACCCAAATCGTTCCAGTTACATAACTACATATATAATATATATGTAGTTACATAACTTCATATATAATATATATGTAAGTAGTTTTGAAAGGTAAGAAATATATAAATCTTGTGATAACACAATCCAATCCATCGTTCATGAGTCGACTAAACTAATAAAGATATTATTAGATATGCATCAATCCTTATCTGCAGTAAAGTAACAACACCAACCTTGTAAGTCTGGGCATTAGATTTGTGTATTTCTTTCATTATCATTATTTTAGACGTCACAACGTCTTATAATTCGATGGAGCCGGCTGCATGCCCGAAAAAACATGATGCATGCGGCGTTACCTCGCTGTGAGGCGTTCCATTTAAGCGAGTGCGGAACGAGCGACAAAGAGGCACAATCAGCCTCCGCCTACAGCAGCGTTCGTTCGTTAAAAAACTGACATACTTGTGCTAACAAATAAATGTAACTTGATCAAATCAATTGTGATTTCCATTTTCCTTCTCTATATCCATACAAAATATCTATCAAACAAATGAAATAAAAAATTTCTTTTAAAAACTGCAACCATTCATCAGTATTTTCTTATGACGTTGTCCGGTTATCTATTAGTAAACCGACTGTACAGACAACCGATTTTTTTTTCTCATGGGCAAATACGTGGTTACCGTGTGAAACAGTGTCATATAATAAAACCAACGCGTTCCAAAACAAATAAGTTATGATTGAGGTCTGAAAAAGCCAACCAAAAACTGGCCGCGCAACGGGCAATTGCATGCTTAAAATGTTTTGTAACAAGTTGTTATGTAGTCCCCACTATAATATTTCTATTTTAACTAATTACTATTTCTTTTAAACATATGTTTACGATATAAGTTAAGATTAATTAGTTTGTTCGACTTAATGTATCCCTATTCTTAAACGACAAGTTACTATTTCTTTTAAACATCTGTTTACGATAAGTTAAGATTTATTAGTTGTTCCATTTAATGTGTCCCTATTCTAAAACGACAATACCCAAACCTTTAAGTATCAAGCCCTGATCCTTTGAAAGACACTTCCATTCCATATTCTCACTCTAACTCTAGTTTTGTAAGCATAATTTTAAATAAAGTTTTTGTTAGTTTTAAAACAAGTTTTGTCACTGCCTCATAACAAATTTGGCGCAGTCGGTAGGATCTACTTGTGTAGCAAGACGAAACAAACGTACAAAGGACTAGCATCGCCTAGTACGATAGCCTTAGGCTTTTAATAGTTTCGCCGATACTATGCTCTTGTGGTTCGTGTTACTGTGGTAAGTGGCATTTTACTTGTGGCTCATTCTTTTTCCTATTTTTCTATATTTTGTGTTTTATATATTCAATCCTATATTACTATATTTTATATATAATTTAATTACATTATTCATATCTAACTACACACGCATTCTACATTTTTAATCATTAACATTTCATTAAAGACCGAAAACATAATGAAGGCATCACCAGTAAATATTACAACACTTATCAATCTAATTCCTTTATTCGACACAAACAATCATGACGAAATATACGGTTACATTCGGTCCTGTGATACTGTGTTTAAATTGTCATCTCCGTCCGAAAGGGAGACTTTGTTAACTTGTGCTCTAAATAACATTAAAGGCATCGCGGCCTCAGAAGTTCGGTGTAAAACGTACGAAACGTGGGATGAACTAAAGAGGTTTCTTATTGAAAGATTCGCGAATACTAAGACAATTCAACATTTAAATTTAGAACTGCAATCAATTTTTCAGAGACCCGATGAGTCTTTAACGCAATTTTATCATAGAGTAGATCTTTGTCGTTGCAAAATCTTAGAGAAACTACATTCAGAAATTAGTGATTCGACATTAGACGGACGTGTAGCGACTACCGAGGAAACCGCCTTAAGCATATTTCTCAACAGTCTCTCTACAGACATGGGTATAATGCTTAGAACAAAGGGTTTTAATACTTTAAGAGAAGCAGGTCGTTTCGCAATGCAGGAAGATCAAATTAGGGCTATGAACAAAGCTAGGCAATCTTTATTTAGGCCAGCTCCAACCCCTAGGCCAGCAATAAGTAGTAGTGCATATCAAAATAATTACCTATGTATTCGAAACCCAAATATTCCATTTAAACCTCCTAACCCTATATTTTCTCCAAAAACATGTGCTTACTGTAAAAATATTGGGCACTCAATAAACGAATGTCGCAAGAGGGCATACAACGAAAAAATTAAACAGCGCGCTCTCCCTGCACCAATTCGCCATTTAAACTTAGAAGCGACCAACGAAATGAGCGACTCGTTGGAAATCGCTTCCAGCTCTTACTCAATGAACCCAGCTTATTAGACTATTCAATGCCGCCACAAATTCCAAATTCAAGTCGAGTGTTACAAAGCACTGTGCCTACATCCTTGCATAATAAACCAGCCTATCGGAGGCAATGCAAAGAAGCTGGCACACAGACTGACTTTGAAGCTAGCTTTATACAGACCTACAAACAGGGTAGCCAGTCCCAAACCTTAGGTTGTAATACAAACTCTACCATTTCTTATGAGCCCACTGTATCTTTGAATCCCACTGAATCTACTATATCTAATAAGAACGATGTATTTGCAAAACCCTCTGAATCTAAGCATCTCATTACATCTTCTAACCCCACTGTATCTCAAAATATCGCTGAATCTTATAAATCCACTGTATCTCAAAATATCACTGAATCTTATAAGCCCGCTGTATCTCAAACTACTAAATCGCATTCAAAATACCACTATAAGAAAAATAAACGTAAGTCGAAATCGAACAATAAGAATATTGAATCATTTTCTATTTCCGCTTTAAATGATGTACCTCCTGAAAATCTGTTACATGCTACATTCCACATAAATAATAAACATGTGACTCTTTTAAATAATACCAATGCCGACGCACTCTCTAGGCCCCCAGAAACTTCAGATTATAGTTTCGATACTTCAAATCTACATATATCACAAGATAAGCTGTTAGACGAACGACATACATAGACATATTGATTCCTATTTCTTGTGACATTTCCAATAAAAACAACCTTAAATTAATTAATTAAATTTATAATTAAAACAATACTATTTTAAAATTTTCATACGATAAACATAATGAACGAAAATTAATTCCTATATTTATTCAACGAATACGTTACTCTTAGTGTATCTATTACAGATATGAAAGCATTTTATTCAGCAGTTCATCCTTCGGTCTTATCTTTAGTAAGTCTTTACAAAGAATCATTAGCATCAAGTCAGCTAGAACATCAGGTAACCTAGTAGTAACCGTGACTTTTCAAAACATCAATAAAATTCTAAACTCTGCTACAATTACATCATACATTTACATGAACAAAATTATAAATATATATATATTAAATTTTCCTTAAGTCAAAAATGACATATTTACCTTATACCATTTAATTTCAATTCCTACAATACATACTCCTTATATTCCACAATCCTACCTGAGCACATGTATCTTGCCATGAGCAAAAACAGTCAACGCTACCTGACGACGAACTCCGTGGACAAGTGTAAAGAACACTCTTCAAACCTTCATGTATGCAGTAAGGTCACAGTCTACAACTCTAACGCACGACCTATCTGTGAAGTCTCCATCTTGCTGACGAATTCTAAAGACATACCTAAAAATTGCGAGGTATCCACATTCTCCGCGTACTTCAACACATTTCATTAATTGAAAAATAACAAATGGATTTTCATACTTTCGAAGAAAATTACATATGCTATAGAATGCAACAGAAAAACCACACATGGCGAAATATTTGGACATAGAATAATTCTGCTACAACCTGAATGCAAATTTTATACACCAATGGTTACACTCATCGCTGAAGACTCGACATCGAAGAACATAAGTCATCCCATTGTTACTGTCGACGTGGAAAATACCTCATCGAAGGGACTCCAGATTGATATAATCCAGAACTCATACCTATTCAAATCAACGATGTTTCTTTAGACTCGCTCAATACTATTAAAGACGAGATCAAACATCACTCTAAAATATTAAATCAAGAAAAAAATATCATTCAAGAACATCCATATAATTTCACTCAAATGAGTTTATCACCTGGCTCAATCCTTCTTATTTATACTCTTTACAATTTTTGCAATGTTTGCAACCTCTTCAAATACTTTTACCCGAGAAGAAACTCTCACAAACAAGGATGCATTCAAATATTTAATAATTGTTTCGACCAATCCCGAAGACGACAACAAATTAAAATCCCGATGCCTGCATTAAATACGACGACGACGACGACGGCTTCCATCAGCTCGAACGACGAAGAAGAAAACACCCTACAAAATTCCTCAAAAAGTTCACGCCAACAGGCGCAACCTTTATTTTAAGGGGGGAGGTGTTATGTAGTCCCCACTATAATATTTCTATTTTATCTAATTACTATTTCTTTTAAACATATGTTTACGATATAAGTTAAGATTAATTAGTTTGTTCGACTTAATGTATCCCTATTCTTAAACGACAAGTTACTATTTCTTTTAAACATCTGTTTACGATAAGTTAAGATTTATTAGTTGTTCCATTTAATGTGTCCCTATTCTAAAACGACAATACCCAAACCTTTAAGTATCAAGTTACAATTTCTTTTAACCATCTGTTTACGATAAATTAAGATTAATTAGTTGGTTCCACTAAATGTATCCCTACTCTTAAACGACAATACCCAAACCTTTAAGTATCAAGCCCTGATCCTTTGAAAGACACTTCCATTCCATATTCTCACTCTAACTCTAGTTTTGTAAGCATAATTTTAAATAAAGTTTTTGTTAGTTTTAAAACAAGTTTTGTCACTGCCTCATAACAAAGTGTATTAACAATTCTCTGTCCTGAATGTAAACTTAAGCAAAAGGCACAAGTGTTACTCTTTGCTCCACAGACAATTAGCGCAGTATTCAACGCCAGCGTTAAAAGTCCAAACTGATTAAATTGGTTTTAATTTTCTTTTTATCAATTTTAATTAAAGGCCCACAACGCACTCGCGAGCCCTCTAGCATCGAGAGTATCATGAGCGGCGGTATCACTTAACATCAGGTGAGCCGGGAAAATTGTGTTCTATAAAAAAAATATTACTATCAAGGGCATGAAAATTGTATATAACGTCTATTTGATCGTTAACCAATAAAGTATTCTTACTTAACCAAAATCTTTATAATTAATATGTCAAAACAAAGCTCAAAACCTTACCACTGAACCCTATTTTTTAGCATAAAGCCAGCCAAAGAATAATTACATTATGATCGCTGTCATTGTGTTCCCGGTCCTTAATTACCACTATTCATGTGAACTGTCAGACTGTATACAACAGAGATACATATTTTTATGATACTATTGTGTAAATCGCGGTCGTAGCGTAAAATTATTATAATAATCCTTTTTAACGCACCTCGGTTGGGTTGAAAGATTTATAAAGGATAAAGATATATTTATTAAGAAAATTGTATGTCGATTTTACGCTCGTTTTGTTTGTATAAAGTCTCAAGGATTTTGAGAGATTTTAGTAGACGGCAAAGTACTTTATGCTTAATCGTTTTGCTACTAATAATATAAACATTGTGACAATGGTTGAATTTGCTCACATTTTCTTCAGGAGATTAAAAAGAGTTGCGGAGTATGCCAGTTCTTCTCGCCCGCGCTACGCCCTTCATGAGGGAACTGGGCACAGTTTAATACTGATTAAAAGTACATGTTAATAATAATATTCTTCCGCTAATAGTGTCCGCAATTTTGTAATTAATAATTGCAATTAATTACAATTGCTTCTATTAAATTAATTGCCCATACGAAGACTATAAAATTATATTGCGTTTAATGTTTTTCATTACACCATGTTATTAATGAATATTAATTGTAACAAACAAAATGAAATGTTAGCCTACTAACGCGTGCAAGTAACATGAGGTTCGACTCCTGCCGCAATAGTATTTTTTGTTAAATCACAATCACCTAAACTTGGTGACGTATAACGTCGTCAGTGTACCTACAGAGAGTGGACATTGCCTATAAAAATATCAGAAACTACGAAGCTCGCAACAAAACGCAAAGGCGCCACCAGTTTTGTTTTATTTAAACTATAATTTAATCGGCAAAAGTAACAATTATGTCGTACGATACTTTATGAGTAAAAAGACAAGTCTGAAAGCACACAAGTCACACCCACCAATGCGCTTTAATTACGAAATCAATAATCGAATTGCTGAGCTGTAATTGATTGTCGTTCGATAAAAGCTGCAATCGATAAAACATTGAGGTACGATTTATGACTTATTGAAATTACTATTTTTGTTGGAAGCTTAATTTTAATGAAATGGATTTTAAGTAATAGTTTAGTAATAAAATGATTATTTTCAATACGGTTTATGGATCTGTTTTTGCGGTTTTATAAACTAAAACGAATATTGAAAAAACAAGAGTCGCTACAATGTTTCAGGTTTGGATCTGATTTCTGGCGTGGTGAATATTAAAATAAAATATTTAAAAACTTCCAGACGCAATGATTTTAATTCACCGATAATTACTTTCCTACATTGGTGAACAAGACGCTTAGTCAAAAGCCTTCACAGTATTGTTTGTAGGAATACTAAATAGATAGTTCGTGTCGACAAATTTCCATACAAGAAAGGCATCTGTACTAAGCCCCCAGATTATAAGCCAATAAAGAGTATTTAGTCAAATTCTAGTTCAATCTAATCCTTTATCAAGTATCTTCACACAAAATAATCTAATAATCGGCATTCGACAGAATAATTTAAATAATTTTACACTTGCGTTAAATAATATATCCGTTCTACAAAGTGCAATGAATATACTTAATGAGCATGTAATTGGTTCGTAATAGCGCTTATCACATTTTACGCTTTTTGTCAGATAGCGATCTTCATATTATGATTAATTTTCATATGAATTATCTTATCCTATGATTAATTCCCTTAACAATACACTGTCAGGTGAAGGCGATCAATCGTGTGGCTGTAATTAAATTGTACTTTACATGAACTAGATATATGATTCCGTGTTTCAGCTTCCAGCTTTGAAAAATGTTTATCTCTCTAATGTCAATGTAAACAGTTGACATTAGTAAAATGATTGTTTGAACTCGAATGGCGTTGAGTAATCACATACTACATTTTGCAACAGGTTTGATTTGAATAATCTTTTTGGTCTTGAATTGCGGATAAGGCTCTGCTGTTACCGAATCTGATCTTACGCCCAAACCAATTAACCTATCTAAATCCAGTTTTGACCATCTGAGATTTTAATCCAAATTTTCGCAGGTCATTTCGGAACCACCCGAGCTCAATAATTAATCCACAATCTCAGATTGACCGCGACAGTCAGTCGATCTATCTGCATTCCAATAACCATACTCTACGAAGACAATCTATTTTTTGTAGACGGATAGAATGCAATCTCTACGCTCTTTACACTGATATTTGCTAACCAATATAAACCAAATAAAGTAAATAAAACCGTACAAATAATATTAAAATTTACATGTCTATGTTTAAAACATATCAAATAGCTTTTTAATTATTTTAAAAACTGGTGATCTAAAATCTTAAGATAGGATATTGGCACAGTTGAACTGTCGTTTTCATACAAAGGTCTATCTACGTACACTGATCCGACCTACCATGGATAGCTTTTATCGACACATGGCTATTACAATCCGTGGATTGGTTATTGGCACACATTCATCAATATTTGCATTAACATATCAATCTTAGATGGTCAAAAATGGATTGAGATAGATTATTGGGTTTGGACGAAAGTAAAAAACCTACAAATACAAGTACAGTATATTTTCAACATATTATATAAGTGTTGATGTTTAGTCGAAAGTTTTGTTCGATTAGACATGGCTCTCGGAGCAAAGGTGTGAATCGACATTTAATAAAATAATTTATCAGCCACTGATGTGATTTTAATGACCGAGAGGCGGACAACGGTCGCCTTTTTACATCAACTGCAATATGCTCGATACAGTTACCTTCCTTGAATATTACGATTCATAAACGTAATATTCAAGGAAGGAGTAATATTCTGAGAATTACGAGACCAACTTTTTAATTTTATAAAAATATATGCTCACACAATGTACACTAAGGTTTAGTAGTCACATCATTGGATGTGTATCTTCCATTGGGTTAATTTATTGATAGAAGAAAGCCTAGATTTAAACGATGCGTTTCAACGAAAACAATTATATGTTTTAGAATACAGAGGTCAACTGTATCTCCGTACGCATTTGCTGTCCGTGTTATGTGGTCCCCACTGTATTATTAATATTTCTATTCACCTAATTACTATTTCTTTACCTTGTATAAGTTAACCATCTGTTTACGTAGTTATAAGTTAAGATGAATTAGTTTGTTGAGATGAATTATATACGTAAATCTGTAATGTTCTACAGACTGATAAGACCACGCGGCTATGGAAGTATGGTGACGGGCTGTGAAGGTAAGCGGGTGTTATGGGGCAGTGACAAATACTTGTTTTTAAACTAACAAAAACTTTATTTAAAATTATGCTTACAAAAACTAGCGTTCAAGTGGGAATATGGAATGGAACTGTGTTTCAATTTTTTTTTTTTGAGAATGGAATCTCGCTGTTGGCCTTAAGGGCCTTTACAGCTCAGCACGGGCTGTTTTGGCGAGCTTAGCTCAGCCGGAAGGGGTGGGGTTTCCGCGACTCGCGCAAGGGCGTCTCCTGTGAGACTCGAACCTCGGCTTGGGCCGTCGCGGGGTGGTTAATCGCCTGAAGGGCAGGACGGAAGCTCACTGGAGTGAGCGAAATGCGAAGTAAAGGTCCTCGCCTTCCCCGGAGAAGGCGGTTTTTAACCCTAATCTGTTTGCTACTGCTATTATTATTATTATTGGCCGCGCGGGCGGCTTTTAATTTATTGTTAGCTATTGTGATTGGATCATCCGGATCCTTTAGTATGTGTCGGGGCCTCCTGCGAGCCTTTTTAGTCGGGAAGGGATAATAATTGATGCTATTACGCACCAGTGGGTTGGGATGGTGTTTAGCCTTGTCGAAGTGGCGTTTGGACGCCAACTTCATCCATTGGGCTATGGTAGGGAGCTCCAGGTCATAGTGGAGATCGACGTTTCTCACGTAGAAGGGTGCGCCGGTCGCGATTCTCATGAAACGCGACTGTAGCACTTGCAACCGGTGGATATACGAGGGGGTGTGTTTCAAAGGATCGGGACTTGATACTTAAAGGTTTGGGTTTTGTGATTTAAGAGTAGGGATACATTAAGTGGAACAAACTAATTCATCTTAACTTATAACTACGTAAACAGATGGTTAACTTATACAAGGTAAAGAAACAGTAATTAGGTAAATAGAAATATTAATAATACAGTGGGGACCACATAACATAACTTATACAAGGTAAAGATATAGTAATTAGGTAAATAGAAATATTAGTAATACAGTGGGGACCACTATTATATATATATATATATATGTAATCATAAAACACAAACTAAACGCACTAAAGAAGGTTATAATATTTACTGTTTTATTATATGAAGAAAAACATTGTACGGTCATAAACACAGTAGGTACTTTAGGATAAAAATGACTATTTTAGAACCTATACCTACCAAAAATATTATATTTAATCAATTGTTTTATTTTATTTTGAATTCTTACGAATTAGCACTGTGAATGATTCGATAGGGTTTTTACTCGCATTTGTGAAGTGAGTGGGCACTCGACTTCCTGACAAAGACACATTGACACGTCGCTGTAAATCTTCCGAATGACAGAAGTCTCTGAGGTGGTCTGAAGCTTGATTCACAGTTTATAGTCAAGTAACTCGAAACATTTATTTTATTATTTACAGATAATGTAAGGGTATTCAAAAACTACAATTAAAAATCTACGTCGATAAAAATCAAAGTTCTGTTCAAAATTATTGAGGTCACCAGAAAATTCCTTCAGCATAGCCATTTTATAGATGAAGAACTATGAAACACTGGAAATGGAAGTGGGTAAGCCACTTCAGAGGGACCCAAGTAGCATTGTTAATCAAGCAGCTCTCGAATTGAATACCCAAAACAGACCTAAGAAACCTTGTAACGAAGCATCATTGCAGATGTGAAAGAGGCTGGTAGGACGTGGAGTGTGGACATAGGAGCTGCACAAGACCTATCATGCTGGTGGTGGATCTACGCTGGATGCTCTCTGTCCCACATGGGGAACAAAGTACTTTAAGTCAAGTTAGCCATGGCATGATATAGTAGCAGGCTTGCAGAACTACACGCAGACACGGACACATTTTTTTAATAGTTTATTTCTCAGTAGTAGTCGATGTTTACAATATTTCGCTCAATGGTGTATTTGAAATAACTTATCGTTTAAACCAATAGAAGCAAGATAAAATATAGTTTAGTAAACATTTTAAGCAGTGAAAAAATTTCAAAGCGACTATTTAAAATGCTAGACTTTACGTCTTGTGGTTTTTCACGTTCAGCATTGTTGAGTTTATTGCGGTTGAGGCAAATGTAATAACGGGAATAACAAAGAAACAAATAGAATACAATAAATTTGCCTCAACTCAAAACCCATAACGTTCGCAGTCCCTCATAACTCAATGAAAGTTCTTTAGAGCGGTTTTATCACCTCGTTTTATGAGGGACTAATTATGGTTCTACCTGTCTTCGTTTTGAACTCGCTCGCACGACTAATACAGTTCATTTATCTAAGCATTTCGAACAGTTGGTATACTGTTTAAATTAAGTAAATCATCAAAATAACAAAGTCAGTGACGTGACTTAATGACGCCGTGTCACTGTTGATGACAGATGACCGGAGAATGATTATTACATAGTATTGTCTTTTATTAACATAACTTTTACACATTTAAAGAAAAACACTTTTTTAAACGTTTCGCGTGCTTTACAGCGTGCGTGGTTAAATTTAAAATGATGTTTAAATAATTATAAGTTTAAATACAATAATACATAACTATAATCCGTAAAAAAGTATTTTTCTTTAAATGTATATTACAATTAACAAAAGACTAAAGGATTGTACATTCCGTACACTTGTGATTGGTCAACAGCATCTTTTTGTTTACGCATTACCACGCGACACGAAACGTCATCTGATCGCGTTTATTTGTCCAATAACTATCGAACACAATGTTTCGTATTCCGTCTTTTCTTTTACATTCCGACTTCCTAGTTTCATTCGCAAGCATCGTAGGTTATTATAAAGTACAACACGGAAATCGGTAATATTGTCTCATGGTTAAGTTTTTTTGAGTTCAGAATCCTTAGTTATATAACAGTGTGTTATGCGAGCAAATTTTCACAATTGTACACTAGAAATAGAATACACAATATTCCAATAAATAAATGTCAGATACTATATCTGGTTTCTTACCGAAATTAAAATCCAACATATGCTGCAGACAGAGTATTGCCGTGGGATGCATTTAAATTAAATTGTTTACATTATTACAACGTTTAATACAAAACTTCTTAAACAACATAGTAATAGTAATAATTAAAAATTAGTTATAATAATAAAAAAAAATTTAAAAAGGTTTGGTCCCGTGGCATCCTTTCATGCTACCAGCGTTCCCTTTTTTTAGAAATGGAATCGTTGTTGGTCTTAAGGGCCTTTGTCGCTCGGCCTGAATTACCGTTTTTCCCGCGGTTAGCACATCTCCTGTGAGACTCGAACCTCGGCTTGGGCCATTGTGGGGTGGTACTCAGCGGTTCCATATTGTGTTGCGATATATACCATATGGAAGTCAGAAGAGTCACCAGTACTACCTACAACCGTTTTCCACCTGCTATGCGGTCGCGTCAAGTATTAAATAATCGTTATCACTATAACTTCGTGTGGGCTTCTTGATTCGCTAACTTATACCACTTTAAAAAACATTTTCGTCTTTTAAGACTGAATCTGCGCTTCGTTTCGAAATGTTTACATTTAAACGAAGCGCAAATTTAGTGTTCTGCGTATTTCATATGAATTTGTGTTTTGTAACTAATGAGGTATTCTTGTTAACCTTGTTACCTTATAGTATAGTCAATATGTTCAAAAACGTGAAAAATAGAGATAAATCGGAATCACCTCTAGAAAAATGTTTTGAAGGATTTTGATGCAGGTTAAAAATTGCAATTGTTATTAACAAAATAAGATGAAAAAAAAAATTACGTTTTTTATTAATAATTCGAAAAATATTAACATTTAAGCAATTTTGAAAAAAGCTCGTTAAAGAGTTAAATTAATAACTTACATACATTTTTTGAACTAGTTGACTAGACTATTAAATTATCATATGGTGCTCGCTACCCGCTCATCTATAAATTCATAAAACGGTGTTCCTATTTGGATTGTGTGTTCTGGGTTTAAAAATACCGTAGATTAGGATTTAACTGCATTGCCTTAACACAATCTATCAGTGGGATCGATTCAATTAGCAGCAGAACAATGGAGCAACCGGAAGATATCGGACACGCCAAACACCGCTCACCCGTAGCTTCACCCGTAAACAATGGAAATGGAAAAATGAGTAACGGCCTATTATTTATATATTTAAATCTCGTTTGTTATTAAAGTCAATTGCCAACTAATTCAGCTTAATTACATTTCGAGATATTCAAATTCATAAACTACAAATTCAAATAACACAATGTTTGTCATTCAACTCTGTGGACCATTTTACTCTGTAATAATAAACTAATATCTATGGATAGAAAAATTGGTTTAAGATCTACGATGCAGAGAAATCTTATGCACTACATACATCATTTAGAAATTAAATTAAAATCTAAGTAAATAAGTAATAAAAAACTAATCAATATTTAAAATAAATTTCATTTAGAATAGTATTGACATAAATGGGCATTTTTAAAAATGGGTATAGAGCCATTTATAAAGAAAACGGAATATTAACTAACGCGCTTGACGCACCAAAAAATCGTACATAATTATTTAATATATAAAGAATGTAAAAGAACGATTTTACTGCTTAAAACAGTCTTCTTTTCCTTCTCCCTTCGTCGTAGTCACCAAAAACCTGCTTAAGTACGGTTAAAACGATATTTAAGTTTCTTCAGTACATTTAAATTAAACATATATTTCGTTAGGAAATAACATAATTAAATTATATTTTGTAAATTTAGACACTAAAATTTTGATTGAGCGTTGATTATCTTAGACACTGATTAATTATTCATCTTAATAACTTAGTAATTACGTACTCATGATTGGCATTCAGATCTATCATTAATTACAAAACTGACCTATGCCGATGTCTAGTGGTTTTATTTTATTTATGCTCTGTCGGCAATAACTTATTTTTAGTGTAGTCTGTTCTTTCTTTACTCGTTTTTAAGTAGAACTTTTTTTGCTTTCTTGGAGGCAGTTCATAAATGTAACAGCGACAGAAATAATTGAAAATGTCAAATATATTTACACTCGTTAAAGCAACAAATACATAAATGAAACTTGGTGTCATTTTGTAAAACATTTTTCTTAGATATTCTTTTTGCGGGGGCTATATCGCTTGTATATAATGTTTTTCATTTAATAACTATACAATAACAATTTTTAATGAATACTTAATCATTAATTAATTAAATAATGTTTTGAGAAGTTTATTAATTTCTAATGGAAGGTCAAAATAATAAGGTCCGTCAAGAAAAGAGCGTACCAATTCTTCATCAGGTGATCCTCCTGCCCGTTTGCCCCTGTTCTATAAAAAAAAATCAAGCATCTAATAGTACCTAATTAACAACCTAAATTCTAAGTGCTCATATAGTAAAGTACTGTAGCGACTAAATTATTAAAAATACAGCGGTGCTTTAAGTTGTACCAAATTACTTGGCTATCAGGAAAGATAAACTTAATGCAATCGTAAAACGCTCTCTATAAGCTTGACGGAATTTAAGTCGGCATCAAACCCGAAATAAATATAAGGGCGGCTATTATCGAATAAAATGGCGCTTAATCCGACACAAGTCAAGTTATCTCGGCGAAGTTAACATTTCAATTAACAGATTAAGGAATCGAAGCTTAATAAGGGGCGGCTGATTACACAAAAAAGCGACGTATGTACAAACAAAATTTTAAAATACAACATCAATTTTTCTATATTTCGTTAATTCTGTCATCTACACAAAATTTTTCATTATACATTAACAGTTGAAAGCCGAACCTTTTCTTAATAGCTTCCAAATTTACGATTTTAATAATACGACGACGTTTGTTGTAATATTTTATAAGGGATATTATCATATATGTACATTTATACAGCAGATATAACAGATGAGTTGTTTCACAAAATTAATGTAATTAACGCCAATAAACAGCTGAAAACGATAACTTCATATAATGGGTTTAAAAATAATTCCCCGTCCTATTAATGCTAATATATTAAATCTACTGTGCTAAGTGCGGCACTTTACAAAGCCATCGGCTTCTTTTTTTATACAACATTGAAATGAGATAAAGTAATGTAATTGGCTACCGTTGAACATCGAAGGAGTTTCGACGAATGTGCAGTTTGTTCTATTTTTAGAATTAGATCGCAAAAAGGTTTAATAATGGTATAGTAATTAATAGTACCGAACTTATTTTATTTAGATTTAGAATTACTTCATGAGATTACGGATGGAGAAAGATTATTTAATTGCGAAAACATGCGAGAATATAAAACTTACCTTCGAGGCTTAGAGGTTATCTTCTGTGTAACGAATTCGAGGCTTAATTTCCAAAGAACAAAAAATGTTGTGCTCTGGTCGATGTATGTGAATTATTTAGTTTCTTTTGACCAGTTAATGGCTTCTGTGTGACTTTCATCCCCGGGATCGTAGGTTGAATCTACAGATGGTTCAAATGCACTTACTGTCTATGTGCGCGTCAAACACGCGTACTGTGAAGGAAAACATCGTCAGGAAACCGGCATGTCTTAGAGTTTTACAAAAAATAAATCTCAGTTCTAAACCTAAAAGGCTACTTGGTTTTGAAGTGAAACTTCTTTACGCACGCTTGACTTGGGGAGTAAGCTGGCAAACGCGACGTAAACGTTACGAAACGTGTGATCGGGCAAGGCTAACGGAAGTTGAGTGGGGAATATAAGCAAGAGACAGCAGTGCGCGCGCACATTTTCTTTCTCTCTTCCTCTCATAGCTAAATACGTTCTCTCTTTCTCTTATAGCTAGTAAATGTAAAAAACATGAAATAAATTTAAATATTTGTAGAAAATTAATATATGTATATGTACATACATGTATATATTGTTCACACACATATATATACATACAGATGGAGCGAAAGAAGTTTCACTTCAGTCGTGTGGTCATAAGCACACTCGATTTATTTTGTATTTCTTAAATTACACGAACATATCAAAATTTATACGTCTTAAAAAGTCCGTGCCTTAAAAAGGAACACTCGATTCAATCGAATGGAATACCAATTGACACTACGAAATCCCAAACATCCCTCATTAAATTGACATGAACGTATACGGCGGCCTTGTTATTCATTGTTCGACATGCCATTGCAGTAATTGGTCGATGCTAAGAACGCAAAAGTACGATTTACAAAATGTTACCTTAAATAGATGACAGCTCGCTCGCGTCTCACACGAATAATTACGCCCATTACTCATTAAAATGGACCAATGGTAGGCTATAATGGAGGCATTGTTTGACAGCTATGTTAAAAACTACTGTTTCACTAACTCCCAAACCCAATAACCTATCTCAATCCATTTTTGACCATCTGAGATAGACTTAGTCCAAACATTGACAAAAATGTGCCAATAATCAATCGACGGATTGTAATAGCCATCTGTCGATACAAGCTATACATGGTAGGTCGGATCGGTGTATGACAATGACAGTTTAACTGTGCCAATATTTCTTAAGATTTTAACTTACACCAGTTTTTAAATCAATTAAAATGTGATATGCTTTAAATAAAGATATATTTTAATATTATTTGCGCGGTTTTATTTACTTTATTTGGTTTATATTGATTATGAAATATGAGTGTAAACAGCGAAGAGATCTATCCGTCGCGAATAATGGATTGTCGTAGGGTTTGGTTATTGGGATGCAGATAGGAGATCGATCGAATGTCACGTTCTGATTTCTGATTCTGGTTCAGATTGTGGATTCATGTTCAGTGATATTGGGTTCGGGCGCTAACGTATACAGTTTTGACTTACGGAAGTCGTAATGTCTATGACCCTTATATCTTGGATTTTTTTTTAATTTAACTAATCATTTGATTAGTAAGGCTGAGAGATGAAAAGAAATACTGAGTAAGCAGTTTAGTTTATCTAATATTAAATGTTTCTGAGAATTAATTAATAATTACGTATCTACCTACTCATTGCGACATATAACTTGCATGGCCGACTGCTTGTTGTAATGACTTCGTAGATATTTCAAATATTTTAATTATTATAAAATCATTTGTTATTTAGTTGATTTTTCAAATGAAAATTTGCTTAAAAATGAAAAAGAATAGCTAACCTTCAAATAAAATAACTAAAATATATTATTAAAAGGCAAGGTTAGGCAAGGTTCCGAAGAAACTGGCAGCGTTCCCCCTATGAATGAAAGATCCAAAACATGACTTTCCACATTTTAAAAGTGAAATCAAAATGTATCAAAAATATAAGTGTACAAATATTATAAGTGTAATAAATTTTTGATAACGTCTGTTAATTTTAAGAATTTAAACCAGTAACCCGTTAGCGTACTTTTTCACACACTTCACTGCTGTATATAAAATAACGTACCACAGCGTAATAATTAATTGTGAATAATATACAGACAATACTTTCGTTACTGCGACTTCTAGGCAACAACGTAAAGTTACCTACTAAATGATATAGAAGATATATTTTTAAATATACCTACTGCATACTAAAGAGAGGTTTGTATGATAACTTGGATATAATTATGGTGAGAAACTCTGTCCAGTTCAACAGTGAAATTTCAGGTTTTAATTTTTATATTTATTTTAAATAAATCATTGGTCTTCTGTTGGCGCCTTTACTTAAATTGTTCTACCTGTGTATAATAGTATATTATTTCTATTATGATTAGTAATATACAATAAAAATTTGTTCCACTGCAAATATTTACAAAAAGGCATACCATATTATATGCGACGTATTGAAGCTTTACAAAAGAGCATAATGACATGCGAACGTCAGCGCATGCGCGTTTCGCTCATCTGTCACATACAACCTGTAAATTGGACTTAAAACAAGATGGCGTCCCCAGCTGAATAATAACATGCTTAATGAGCCTTTCAGAGGAGCCGCGACGTCCGCCAACTGCTTTTTGCCCGTGCCACAACTCCCTGTTACCAGTTTTACCGTTTTGTTTTGAAAACTGTTTTTGAATATGCTTTGTTAATACAACAGTAAAAATAAATACGCAGTCGTACTGCCTGACATGACATGTAGAATTGGCCTTTTAAATATAAAAATTTAATCTACTTATTATTAGAGCCAGACACCGATGGGCAATGTATATTAAATATAATATAATACCTATAAAACAGGAATTATCCATGGAGTAATATGTTTTGCTTTAAAAGTCCATAAATTCGCGGGAAAATTTCGGAACTAAGATGGCTAAAGTATAACTATAGATGAGCTAAATAAATAGCACGTTAAGCCAGGTCTTCCTACAGGTATGTTATGTCATTAACACATGTCACAATGTCACATGACATATACGAACGATGGAACTTCTTAAGTTTTCTTTTATAAAGAAATCTTTCGTTATTTATTAACTTATCTATTAGAATAGCTACATTTTTTACGTATTGTTCGATTCAGGCCATTTTTTGTATTATCTTATGTAGTGGGAAAAGCACGAAGTATGTCTATAGCCTATGCCTTCCTTAGGTAACATGCGTAAAGTTTTTTGTGACATAAATAAAACCGCGGTTTACTACTAGATAATACAGATCAAGGTATCTTTAGAGATCTTATACACTATAAAGTTTCAATTTTTGTTTTGCCTTTGGCATTTCTACTGCGTTCTTGTCCGTATCTTAACGATGCTATTGGGTTATAAAATTTGTAATTATTATTGGTTATTTGCAAATATTTATGGCAAATTTTACGACAGTTTTGATTTGCACGATAATAACAATTTTGCTTAATAAGTATTTTAAACTTTATTCTTGAAAATATTTTAAAGCTGTATATTTTTAGCGTGTTTCGATATTAAAGTAATAATTTGTAGTGTTCAGGTAATTTTATGATTATTTTAAAATTATTTATGTTTCATTTATTCATCCATACTAGTACTACATATTACCTTGAAGAGATCGCTTGTTAGTGAAAAGGCCGCACGTTGCCTAATATCTTATGTATAACGTTTTTTAATAGGTACTTAAGTTTAACGTAAAGAAGTTTATTCCCGTTGGAGTAGAAACTCTTGAGCCGTGGGATTATAGTGCACAGACGCTAATTAAAGATTGTTAAATCAAAAGTTGGCGTCTCGTAGGTACCTACTGGTGACCTAGCTGGTGCTTTCCTCTCTCAACGAATCAGTATCGTAATACAGTGAGGAAATAATGCCAGCGTTAAAGGTACACAGTCACAGGGGCGAATTTTTTAAATTTGTTTTAATTTCTTTTATGTTTAGGTCTTATTTACTTAAAACCCTTGAAACTTAATAAATAAAGTATTCCAACAACATAATGTAAAGCAGACTGATTGACATAATTCTTACACAAATTGCGTTTTATTGTGTTTTTGCCTGTGGTTTCCTTATAATATATACATTCCTTATATACTATTATAGATACATGTATATATTTCCTTGTTTTGTTAAGGTAACAACCTACTCTAACCATAATTATCTATTCTATATTATTTGTTATCTTTTGTCGATCCGAAGTGGTGGAGGCCTGATCACCTGTAATACAGGTGCTCTAACCTTTAGCAGGCATCAGTCACACATAAACAATAATTTTCCCTAAAAGAAAAATGACAATTATTTACATACATTAATAAATAGTTGTAACTTATCACGAATGAAGTTTTGTGAGAAAATAAAGATTATTATTACTATTATTATTCTTAATTATTTATAATTTCATATTAATACCTGCAGCTGAGTTTCATCATCGGACGTCGCGGCAGAATACGAAATTCCACCCGTATCACCTCGACGTCCGCCGTTCCACAACTGCGCGTTTTTCTAGGCTGTTTTTGCCACGCACCACCGTTTTGTGGAACCAGCTGCCGACTGAAGTATTTCCGAACCAGTTCGACTTAGGGTCCTTCAGGAAAAGAGCGTACCAATTCTTAAAAGGCCGGCAACGCACTCGCGAGCCCTCTGGCATTGAGAGTGTCCATGGGCGGCGGTATCACTTAACACCAGGTGAGCCTCCTGCCCGTTTGCCCCCTATTCTATAAAAAAACGTATTATAGCGTTGTAATTATATCAAAGATTTGATTTTATATCTTACACAGATACTGTACTCTTTAATTGCTAAATGCAAAAAAACTACTGTGGCAAAACCTATAAAATTGGAATTCGCCATCAATCCATAAAAGACACTCTTGGCAAACAGTCACGTCTCTTAACAAAAACGTCGCAAAATTATCGCTGGTATTTCTTTCTGTATCAATGAAAGCTTGAATGGAAGTGTAGGTGCAAAAAGTGGCGTGCCGCGTGTCGTCATTAGTATGTGGGGAAAGACGCCATGTGAGCAATAATTTATTGACAATTGCGTATTGAATAATGCACGTGGTTTTCGACAGCACGCGCTGTTTCCTGCCTCCGGTAGCGATGCATCCGAATGCATAATTATTTATCGTTTTTATTGCCTGTCAGCCTTTTTGCTTAATTTGTAATCCAGAGATAAGATAGAATTTTTAAGATAGAGATTAAATATTTTATAGATCTTACATTTTAATTATTATAATTTAAAGATTGTTTGGACGTATAATTTTATAACCTATTTGTTTTTTTATAAAGAAATTATAAATATTATAATGTGCGGCGTTATTAACTTTGATGGTACGAAAAAAAATAACACAAATACACTTAACGGCAAATTAGAGATATGTACTGACAATAATGTTTTATTTAAGCAGTGTTGGCCTAGTGGCTTAAGCGTGTAACTCTCATCCTAGAGGTCGTATGTTCGATCCCGTCTACAACAATGGAATTTTGTTTCTATGCGCATTAACATTCGCTCGATCTGCAAGGGAAAACATCGTATGGAATCTAGCTTGCCTTAGACCGAAAAAGACGATCACCTACTTGCCTATTAGAGTATCAAAATATGATCATCATACAGATATAGAAATTTGAAGCCAAGACCTAAAAAGGTTGTACAAAACTGATATTTTTGTTTTTTAAAATTTGTATAAATATTTTTATCTTTATTCTAATGACATACAAAGAGTCTTTTGTTAGTAAAAAAAATTGTGGAAATCAAAATAATCCAAAAATTAAAATTGCAATGTATGTGGGTGTGGCATTAATTAAAATACTTTCAGGGCATTCCACAATCTATCAGAGACCTTTTTTTAAACGGACTCGAAAAACCAAACAACACATTTACACATAAATTGAAGATCGCGGAATCAAATTAAGAGTCAATGACAACGATCAACGAGTAAAAAGTTTTGAAGTTGTTACTTCCTGTTTCAGTATTTCTCCAATCTTTCAATCTTGTTTGAAAGACAAAAGCGCGGTAAACGGCCTTATTAATTAATTTAATTATTATTAATTTGGTTTGCAATAAATTGATCGTTTCATTGGCTGTGTGACATGTGGCACCGTCCTGTTGAAACCACATTTCAGTGATATCCATGTTATCAATAATAGGCCAAAATTTAGTGGTTAACATCTCGCGATAATTTCCCGAGCGCATAATTTCGCGAAATTCAGCTGTTAAGTGGCCAGCCAGATCGTGTGATTTAACACCACTGGATTATTTTTTGTGGGGCTATGTTAAAGACAGAGTCTATACGGAGCCAATCGAATCGATTGCAGCCTTAAAACTCAAAATCCGTGATGTCATTAACGAAATAGACCCTCCATTTTGCCAAAAAGTGATTAAAAATTTTGATGAAAGAATCAACATCTGTCAGCGTGGTCGTGGTGGACATTTGCCAGATATCATTTTTCATTCATAATTGCCAAACTTTTCTCTTTGTAATACAATAAAAATTTCATTCATTTTCCTCTAAATTCTTTGTTTTATTTTGTTTTAGAAAACAAAGTTCTTGTTGAAACACCCTTTATATGAGCATATATATCGGCACAGAATATGAAAGTGCTGCTTGATAAAGACAATCATAAATCAATGAAAAGATGGCAAAATTGTACGAATTGGGCCTCGAACTCCGACTTTTTTCTTTTGTCAGACATCAATGAAAGAATGCCCGTTGGTAAGAAAGATGATGAAGTGGTAATCGCCAAAACTGAAGCGTATTTACTGAAGTTATGTACATCGCACTATAAAAATGGTATCGAAAAAATCATTGTACCGCTGTTGGAACTATTTTAAATAATCAAATAAAAATTCAGCCCACCTTTTATACATACACAGTGAGGAGTTTATATATTTTTAATGCTTCTACCTACTTAGTCTTCACATTTAATTTGTATAATGTATGCACATTGAACTCATGCGATTTCTTCGATACAAAGAAGGATAATGCGAGGAAGTTGCATGGATCGAGCTAGCAGCATCTGATTAGTATGATTTCGTCATGTCATTTATATAATTGTTTGCTGTTTTTAACATATGTTTAAATGAATATTGAAAACTGACTTTCAATCGTAATTATGAGAAAAGTTTGTTGGTATTGAATGTTTATATTACCTACATGTCACCTATGTCACCTATATATGTGTTATGACTAACTTTTAGATTATATACCAGACTTTAAAATCCCCTTTTGAACTAATTTAGTTTAATATTAATGTTACTTTTTACCCGCGGACATTACCCAGTAAGCTATAAAAAAGGGGCAAATGTGTGCCTCTCGAAATTGTGTGCGAAATTTAACCCAACTTCAATTATTTTCAGGTTTGCTTGGGACGGCCACGCTTTCGCTTTCAAAGCAAGCAAGCAAACCTGGCGCCGTACAGTAGCGGACGAGGCAAAGAGAGCTGGTAAGACTTGGACCGAGGTGAAATACGAGGCTCGAACGCGATGGAGACTCGCTGTGGACGCCCTCTGCCCCACCTAGGGGTTATAGGACATGTGTGTGAGAGTCAATTATTTTCAAACTCTATTACGAACTATTATTATTTATGATTACGCAATTAGCTATGTTCTCCAATTGTATATTAAATCTTACAGTGTCTTGTCTTTTCTTGTCTCTTCTTGTGGAGAACAAATCTATTTTTGCGCTCCGATCGTACCCGCAACCATCACACTACCACAGGCCCCGAGATCAACGAAGTCGCCCTTTTGTAAAGAAATATATAATAAAATATAATACATTACCCAGTAAGCTATAAAAAGGGGCAAATGTGTGCCTCTCGAAATTGTGCCTAATTTAACCCAACTTCAATTATTTTCAAACTCTATTACGAACTATTATTATTTATGATTACGCACAATTAGCTATGTTCTCCAATTGTATATTCAATCTTACAGTGTCTTGTCTTTTCTTGTGGAGAACAAATCTATTTTTGCACTCCGATCGTACCCGCAACCATCACACTACCACAGGCCCCGAGATCAACGAAGTCGCCCTTTTGTAAAGAAATAAATCTGTGGCACAATTAATTGTATAAATTGACAGCTCAAGCAGATGCAATCGGTCAATAATTTAAGCCGTTACATATCCTTATCAAAGCAAATTAAACAAGCTCCTTAAAGAGCTCATAATTAAAGTGTTTTAAGCCTTGCAGACATCTCAATGCGGCGTATACTGAAAAGTTATCTTGCATTGAATTGTATTAAAAATACACACACAAATGAATTTACATTATAACTATTTATATAAATATAAAAGTAAGTTAAATTAGTTTATATAAATAGTTATATTGGCTTAGTGACTTAAGAGTGCAATCCCAATGGTTCGAACCCTTCTTTTACTCTTAACATTCGCTTGAACGGTGTAGGAAAAAATCGAGAGGAAACCGGTTTACCTAAACCCAAAACATCGATGGCGGTCAGGCACAGGAGGCTGATCACCTACTTGCCAATTAGATTGACAAAAGATTATGAAACACTACAGAAATCTGAGACAGACCTAATGACATATATTTAATTAAATAGGACTTTTTTGACTTCACTTAACATACCCTCAGAATGTCCTTTATTTAATCATTTGATTAATATCTAGAGTTATCAGAAAGACTATACACTGTGTCAAGAATTTCCATGCGTTTTTTACATGTTTGACTCACGTTACTTAAAAAGCTAATCTTCACAACCCAATTGGTTTCTATCACCATGACCTCCGTACTTTATACATATCTCTTATTATTTAAAGGACCTATAGATTATGCAGATTTGCAGAACTCATTGACTATACGACAACATGACGACAATGTTGTGAAAACAACAAATCTGATATGCAGACAGCATACGGTCTTTGGATAATGGGTATTATTTTAATACTATTAATATAATTGAAAAATTTAGAACCATGTATGATACAAAATATTGAAGTCCTTACTGCATTAGCCCTGGTCGGCACGTAATTAAAATGTTTTAATGCGTATGATATTCTGGAAAACATGATTTAATACAATTAAAAATTATTATTGAAATCGTAATATTCGAAGATTCTTAATATAGGCAGAAAACTTGTCCCACAAAATATTTCAATTAAAATATCAATCAACTCGTCGTATGGGCGGCCTTCAGATTTTTTACAAACAAAAGCGAAATCAGATTTTAGATTTTCGTCAAAGATCAGAAATCGTAAAATGTTCCCTAGATCGACTAGTTTTCCTACCTTCCTTTTTTATGTATAAAACTATTTACATAACTTCAAGTGGAATGAAATGAAAAATGCCTGATAATTTATATATGTCACGTCTCAAATATCATGATTTGAAAGGGATATTTAACTGATAAGCACGTTATTCAAAAACAGTTCATATCTGCTAGTTTATTTGCTGTTATAAACGATATATGTTTATCGATTGAGAGGCGATCATTTGTTATTCTTTATATTTCTTGTTTAATAGATTTTTTCGTTGATAATAATTGATCAATGCTTAAATAGGGATAGCATGAACTGGTAACATATAGATATAATGGAAACCATGACTAATAAACCGTGAAGATATAGTTAGATTCTGCAAAAATCAGAGACTGAGATTGACGGGGCACTTGGAGCGTATGCTGGAGACCAGGGTACGAAAAAACTAAGAATTAGTGGTCGCTATACCAGAAGTAACCATGATCCAGATCCAGGAAAAGATGCAAATATTGTAGAGGATTTAAGAGAACTGGGATAGTTTAGGAACTGCCTGAAAGTCGCCACTGATCGAGGCTAGTGAAGGACTATTGTGGAAAAAGCCAAGATCCATAAAGCATTGTAGAACCACCGGATGTGGAAACCAATTAAAAAATAATCTTGTTCCCTATAGTTAGTTAGATTGCCTGACTAAACATACAAGTCCTACCAAGAACGTAAATCGTGTATAATTAAAACAAACAAAGATCCATCAAAGTACGTGTGGAAAAACTGAAATAATTACATAACTATAAGAATTTACTGGGACGCCAAGAAAGTCTGCACCCGGCGCTGAAAAACTTGCGTACGCCTGACGCTGACCAGTTATTTGTCAAAACTGATCCTCATATTATTAAGAGACAGCCTCTGATACAGGCGATAAACCAACAATAAAATATATAAATAATTCATATGATGCAAGTATTGATTCACAAGAGCGTGTCTCAAATGTTTTATTGTTGATATTAATAAATGTGAGCAGATGTTCCGTCGGCTTTCTTATTGCGATTTGATTGCTTGGCAGTTCAATTAATAAAAATCAAATAATTTATGCATTCGAACGTTTTGAATATTAATAACAGTATGATATTTACTACGTGTCAGCGTTATTTAGTTTGAAACTACATTTTAAACGCAAGATATTCGCGAACTTTTGATTCGGAGTAAGTTGGGCCAAATAACAATTATTATATGAGGCGTATTGTACTGTTCCTCGGTCAACGGGATGCATTAAATTACAGAGGATATTATTTTCACTGCCTACCACTCACAAATAACAAAACAATAATGCCAATTAACTAAATACTAAATGAGCTCTCCGACTATTTAGGTAGTAGGTCACTCTTGTAAAACTAAGAAAGTCTAAGTGAGAAAAATGTACCGGCTTGACTAGTACACGTATTATCGTTATTATGCTATTGCATATGTAAATATAACTGTATAATTTAATATAAATATGAGACTATTTTACCTCAGTCACCATTTCGCATTTATTGAAAACAGTGTGGCGTTTTGTTCGGCGACTAATTCCTGAATCATTATTTAAGTCATGTTTTGGTACAGAAAATGCGTTTATGTCCTATGTTTGTTATTTTATTTAAATATGTAGGACCTGCGTATACTCTTAAATCCTGTAAAACATGTAATTAGTGTATCTGTAAAAAGTTGTATTGCAAGCGCAAAAAAACAAAAAAAGATGGCAAGCCAAACCTTCACAACTCCACCAATAAGTATCTTGTTAATACCATTTCAAGGTCAAGAGTAGGCGTGTATATAAAAGTACCAAGCCCATAATACAAGTGAAGTATCGTAAAAAGTATCTTGTCCAGGTTTTGAGGTAATAACATTCTTAATTAGCCTTTCAAGTTCCTCTTTCATAATTTAATTGTTTTTACGATATTTAAAAATAGAAGCTTATAATGGCTTTCGCTTCGATCGAGCGTCGTTAATTATTTTGGTAAAACAGATATAAAAACCCCGCGGGCTCTCATTGCGTTTAACACATCAAGTCAGAATTATTTTTATTTACCTGCTTACAAGCAATTTATTAAGCCCATGTAGCATCCATCAAATAAATGATAATAGGTGGTTGAGATGAAAGGAGCCGCGCTGGCTACGGAATGAAGATTTGCCCTACAAAATGTCAACAAGGCAGTCATGCGCCGACAAAGGCCCTGAGGCCGCACTCACAGCACTGACTTGCTTCAGACCGCTACGCTTAATTCGAAATAATCGTTTAATTACGCACCCTTAACGAGCCTCTGGAAAATTCGTGTTTATGGGATATTTTAAATATCTTAATTTATTACAATACGCTCTCTTAGTCCACTGGTTTCAGAAGGCAATACGGCCCCGGTATTTACATTAAACTTAAAATAATATATATATACTAATATGTCGGGTGCAGTTCCCGGTAAAACATAACTTTTCTTTTCAAGCTAATTACATTTCGGACATTCGGACACTCTTTCTAGAAATAACTAATTTAAATAAGTTATTACTTTAGGAGAAATGTAATTTATATACATTTAAAACTTAATAAATATATTATTCGAAATAATATACATATATAATATAAAATGTAATGTTTTACGGAAACAAAGACATTTAGGTTTGTTTACAAATAAATATAAATCGCTTATGGTTGTATAACGCGATATGCATCTAAAATAAAACCACTGCGAATTATTGAATGAATATTCAATATATGTATTTGGGATTGCATGTTCCATATCAGAAGTAATACGTTTTAATTTGTTGATAAATATTGAAATTCACGTAACCGACCACACACAGTCCTACTATCGGTTCCAAACAAATGAACCATATATTTATGTTTATTGCTAATATGTGCCATTTGATCGATCCGGTTTGATAAGATTTTAATACAAAATTTGTAAAGGTTTTAAAACAGAGAGTTGAGTTAAACGTTTTCATTCGTAAATCCGACTTAAAAGTGGTATAAGATTTTGCTATTAGAGACAAGTTGTAATTAGTTAAAAAAAATTCATAAATTTTAGAAATAGTAAAAAAATATTTGCAAGTAAATAATATCCGAAGGTTTAAACGATAAATATACAACAGCTCGTAGTGGATAAGAATTTAAAAACACAACGCTTAAAAGGAAAAAGAAATCAAAAGCACAAAATAAGTATTTGTTGTGATGTTTAATTATATGTTCAAATAGTAGTAGGTATACCTTTAGGCGGATTTATATCAAATGATTTTTTATTCTTTAGTTAACAGAAGAAAATAGTTCAAGTTATTAGTAATTGAAACTTGGTCTATTTTTTTCTAGTAATAAGCACCAAATTTTATCAACATGAAATTTATTTAGAAATAACAGCAAATAAGACATTTCTTTGAAACACACATACATAGCACATGTTAAAGTTATACGAATAACCTACAGAGCTTTAAGGATTCTCACGAATAAATTAAAAAAAATCTAAATAACGAAACCAATGCAACTGAAATCTTGCGGAGTTTGACACTGACACTCATTGTACACATTCAATGCACCACAGGCTATTGTCATCGCGTGAATGAAATGGACCGATGAATTAGATGACCGTGGGAGGCTACTACGTAAGCCTTTTACGTGGGAATTATGAACAGGATATTCACCTGCTGCCTTGTGACGTCAATACCTCCCTGAACCCTGTAGGGTTTTCTTAAGGTTCAGATTTTTAAGGTGTAAAGTTTTTATTCTCGTGCCACTCTACGTTTAAACGCGAAACTTATTAATTTAAATTTTCGTGAATTTAATTCTAATCACGAAGTCAGAATTATTTAATAGAATTTCTAAAGAACGAAAAAAGAACGTTAAGTTTCCGATAAATCGAGAGTACATTTTTTAAAGTTAATGATCTAAATCATGAATATGCATTAATGCACCTTGCACACAATACATCAATACAATAGACCAAATTCTTTATTTATTCCCCCCCTTATATTAACCCTTTTTATCTTTATATATTGAGAATCCATAAATCAAAAGTATCAATAGCCGAAATATGAATATGCAAACGTAACAATTAGTATTTGCAATGAACTCAAAAATATGCAGCATCATGCCGTCATATTTTTTATCATTGTGATAATGTAGGGTCAACGTTCACCTGGTACCTATACCGAAAACCTTTTTAAAACTATTGATTTGAACTTATAATAAAGAATTATTTTTACAATTTTATTTAAATATGTTTTATGACATATTAAGGTTTGAAAAAAATCAAAGAAATGGTAAAGGAAAAATTATTATATTTTGATGTGAAAATTCCATTATTGATTCGTATAAATATAATATACATATTAAGATCGAAAACATTGACAAAAGTTGAAACAATTAACCTTTTTTAATGTACAAATACAGGAGCTATCTTCGCATGGACATGGCGAATCCCTAATAATTATAGGATTATGTTTTTGTAATTTTGTATCCCTTAGTTATGAACATATAGAACGTATATGGTTAAGCTTTATACGGTTTTGCTCACTGTATTATATTTTAACATAATGTGTACCTAGAAGTAGTCATAGCAATCAAATATACAGTATTTACAATTTTCTTAACCTACATAATTATAATTAAAATACTTAAAAAATAAATGAAAACAACTTTAAAAAGTTTGGTTACTGTGGCAGTTTTCCGCCTGCTCTGCTGCCGTTCCAGCTTTTTTGTTTGCCGAGGGAGGGGGACGTGTCCATACAAGTAGCGTCCCAAAGCAAATAGGTTTTAGCAGGAAATATCAGGAATTAGGTTGAAACATGCTGTTTTAAATAATTATTATGAGTGTTATTTTCTAATATTTATTCAATAACGTTGCTGTAATGCTATGTAGAGTGTATCATTGTATGGAAGACAAGCTAAACCAATCACAGCCAATTAATTTACGCAACGACGCTTTAGGGTATTGTCGTTAAATCGAAGAACGTTATATTGACTAAACTTAAAAAATTCACTGAATATTTTTACGATGTATATATATGCATCAGATGCGATTATGATTAAAAAAGTACCCAGACCACTTTTAGCTTTTACTAAATGCGCGTAATTCACTTGCCAAAAACATCGAGAATATTCTGACGTGCCTTTATAATCTAATCCCTACATCTATAAGCCCTTTCAGTCAAGTCAAATCAAAGTCAAAATTCATTTATTCATATAGGTAACATAATGTACACTTATGAACGTCAAAAAAAAGAAATATTAAATGAATCTAATTTTACATTTACAGCCACTTCTCAAATCAAGGGCGTAGAACGGAATAGAAGAACTGGCAATAAACTCTCCGCCACTCTTTTTAATCGCCAAGTTTTTTTACACAATGTTTGTAAGGAGCTGCAACCTTGTGTCCTTATGCTTAATATTTAACAAAAACAAACAAAACAAAACAAAATTTATTTATTCATGTAGGTAACAATGTACACTTATGAACGTCAAAAAATTTAAAAATTGTGAATTTACATTTACTGCCAGTTCTCAAATCAAGGGCGTAGAACGGAAGAGAAGAACTGGCAATAAACTCTCCGCCACTCTTTTTAAGTAAGTTTTTTTTTACACAATGCTTGTAAGGAGCTGCGACCATTACACCATGTTCCATATGACATATTGAGTAATAAAGAATAAAAAAACAAATTAAAAGCAAAGATTTGTCCTCTATCAGCAGGAGGCATGGTGAAATAGGAGCACGCACTTACACACTCGTGAGAACAACACGCAAATACGTAGTATAAACAACTAATATCACCGCATACACGAATTCAAGTACGACCAGTCACCACAAGTAGCACCCGTTCACGAGTATGGCGCATGGCCAGCCATCGGCCCCCTCGCCATATTTTAGGGAGAGAGACAACCCGACGCATGGACGCCGCCACAAGCAATGACATTTGAGTGAGCATTAACATTATAGCATATAGCATTAACATTAACATTATACTGTTTAAAAATTTATCGAAACGAACTGTCTTTTTCATACAAATTTAGTTTCCTGCTTTCTACATACATGTTAAGGCATCTTGACTAAGCCCCCGGGCCTTCATTAAATGCGAATATTCTCAATTAAAATATATGACTCAAACGCTTAATGTTATTAAGTGTTTAGCTGAAACTAGATATTTACGAAAGCCTACAACAGAATGCTTATAATACTTGATCATGTGTACTGTGTACTCATTTTCAGTACGTACTCTTATTTAGGTTAACATTATATTACAAGTTATGGAGGGGAGAATCTTATGAGTTTAACTTATTAACAGAAATAAATTTCCCTAACATTTTGACGATAGGACTGGATGGGATGGAAAGAAGGGAGCTAAGGCTAATGTACTAATGTAATGTACTAGTAAACTGTTTTACGTTTAAATATCACTTCCAGATTCCACAGTAAATATAAATCTTCTTGGTTGAGTGTCTCACAAATATGCAGGTAAATAACAAGACGCATTTTATTATAAAAATATATAATAATTGCAAAAATATTTATAAATGCAAATTTTCACAAGGTAAATTTTATAGCCTAATAAGTCTTGAAGCGTAGGACGATATAAAAAGCACTATTTCTACAGATTTGAGATCCAATCTTGAAGTGGTTTAATGTCTGTGGGATTATCATCATCCCCAGTGTTGGCTGAACATTCTATAAGTTCAACTGCACAGCTTAAGTGAGAAAACTCAAAATCTTTGCCCAATTTCCCAAGGTATGTGTTGCTTGATTGAGATGAATCTGTCGCTTGCAGTTGACTTGATTTCGTAACGCGTACTAAGTTTCTGGAAAAAATAATTTTATATTTAATCAGACATTATTTTAACAACAGTGTTGCCCAGTGGTTTGAGTGTGCGCTTTTCAATCACAAGTCCATGTCCATCGGTGCATAGCCGTGATTCGGCCCATGTACATATTTAATACTTGGTCACATGGTGAAGGAAAACATTGGCAAAGAAATGCATTGCTTTATCGCCAAAAACCATAAAGAAAAAGTATCATTAATAGATCAAAATAGAAAACTGATACCAGCCTCTGGTTAAATAAATTATTTTTAACCCTTGGCTATGATTTTTGCTTTTGATTCCTTCATTACTGTATGCACGTCAATTTAAGGTCTTAATGTGAGACTATGATTTCTTAACAACTATTTATTAATTATAGAAATGTATTGATGCACACTGCTTTTATTAAAAAGTTGACCATGAACTTACGAGGATTACACAAGATTTTCCTATAAATTGGCTAGATATTTCTAGGTTTTAATTTGTGGACGAAATTTTGTCTTAAAGTTAGCTTGGATATTAGCTTCACTTAATAATAAATTTACATGTTAACAATATTTACATTTCCTTTTCAAGCAGGCTCCGGATAACTTGACTGCCTTTAGCCATTGGCTGATCTTGTTTGTTGCATAAAATTAGTACTGGGGGACAGTTGCTTTGAATTACTGGATCCACTAATATTGTATAAAGATATCTGTATAAAAGAAAATTTTCTTATTAATGATTATATTCCTTTATGTATTCATTGTTGTTTATTAATTTCTCTTGGTTTTATTTTTGTTGTGTATTTTTTTTATATTGATAACAATATAAGTAAGTAAAGATAAACCAAGAAACCTCAAAAAATTATGTTATTTCTTTATTCATACAGTATTCTACTTAGTTTCTAATTGGTCTTAGAACAGTTATAGTCCTCAACAAACCATTATTCTTGATGTCACATTGACTGGCCAACAATTAGTGGCATTCAGCTACCTGATGAGCAAATGTGATTCCATCTGCCTATTGAGGTATTTATAAAAACAACAAACATACAGATTCCAATAAGGCAGCCATCACACTGATAAGCCCTCACCAGTACTTTAGTAAAAAAGAGTGCAACTAGACAGATCTTATAAATAACAGGAACAGTTAAAATTTACATGTTATATTCCTTAATATTATCCAAAATATTACTTACTCTGCAACATCTCTAATGTCCTTTTGAATTGTAACAGAATCAACTACATATACAATAGCCTTTGCACTGTTCTTGAATTGGTCAAAGAATTTATTTCTTAGTCGCTCTTGTCCAGGAAGATCAACTAATCTCAATGTATTCTACGATACAACAGTAAAAAATATTTTATTAATATTCAAAGCCAATAAACCTTCAAAAGTTTTATTCTAAGGGTGTAGAATAACATTATATCTATCTATGGTATTTTTGAAAGTTAGAATACATATATTCTGAATTCATATACTGGCTAACATTATTAACATATGTTTTCTGCTTGCTTATGAAAGATTATGGAATAATGATAATTTTTACTCGAAATTAATCATGAACATAGTAGACTTTATGTTAGATATGTTTGAAGAAGATTTTGTCCAAAAATTATACTTACATTAGATGTGATGTACTCTTCAACATTTGCTTTCATTGAAGTAAATGTTTGTCTGTATTGTGAATAAACAAGTCTTACAAATAAAAGGGTTTTGCCAACATCTGAGAGGCCAGTAAGTAAGACAGAGTTACGCAGCGCCCGACGCCTCGAAAAACACCACCAAAACACTGTAAGTGCCACATGGTCAAATCAAAAGATTAACTTATAGGAGGATGTTCAACAAATTATATTATAAGTATTATAACGTACCATATATATATAAAAATTCTAAATTTTATTTATTCACTGTTTTACTTACAGTAAATAATTATTAATATCTTACCTAAAGTAACAACTAGCAATATCACACTTAATAAGGTTATGTATCGTGGATCGTTTAGAATAGGATCGGTATGAATTTTTTCTTTAATTACTTCCGCTTCGGACTCCATGGTTACTACTACAGTAACTATTTCCACAACAATTAACAAGAGATGTTAACTTTTTTTTGATAGTCTTTAAAAATCAATTCAAAGTCGTCAGTAGTCGGCAGATTTTGATCATGTTTCTTAAATTTCTTGGACGACTTGACAATGGACGAGAAAAATAAAATTTATTATATGTCGCTGTCATTGCACATTGATACGTCAATGGGCTCGCCAAATTAAGAACAAATATTTTATTATATTATTATTTATTATAAATATATATATTTTTTTAAACGTCATCTATATATATATAATGTCTTCTATATATATATAATGAAAATGGTCTTCGTTTGAGGCTCAATCACGCCTAAACCACTGATCGTATCGACATGAAACTACCACCATTCGATGCGAAATTTTTCCTAGATGGTTTATGGCTATGGTTTATTTTGAAGTGAAGTACCTTCTTATTATACTCAGTTATGTTAACGAGTATGTTTTACGTCCCGGCAAACTCAACTTACGAGCGACGAGTCGTCGAATGTGAGATGGAGGAAGATTAATACTCATTTCTCCATGAATCGGACCATTTCTATTGGACAATTTTTCCATTTATTCTTTGTTTTGTTGTTCATCAACATTTATTATTATAAAAATAATAATTTATTATGTCAATAAATTTTATTTTAAGTGAATTTGACTCTTCTTTGAAAAATATTGTAAATTTCAGAAAAAAAAATAAAAATTAACAAAAAAAGCAAAAAAAAATATAAATAAAAAAAAATTAACAAAAAAGCAATAAAAATAAAAATTAACAAAAAAAGCAAAAAAAAAAGAAGATAAATTTAATTTATTTCCTTTGAAAATTCGCCCAGCAAAGCGGGCGGGGTCGGCTAGTATTATCATATATTTGCATTCTACATCTAGATCTACTAGTCTACAGTCTATGAGCCTACACTCTCAGTTTAAACAATAAGGCTCAAGTTGATCATATATATTATTAGTACAATAAATTCTTTTATCTTTATCGTATCGAAAATATTGTGTAATAATTACAAGTTACAACCGAGATGGAGACATGATAGAAACATTGCGCTACAATAAATTATACACTGTTTAGGATTTACTACTGTAAGTAACAATATTAGATTAATTTTTTAACATTAACTACAAATACTTACTATCTTGCTAATTTTTATTACTTCTGTATAATTAATCATAATTTTTATACAATGATACTGGATTTCACATTTACGTAGAATTAGGTATTGTGAGAACTCTTTACATGCATTTTAGAGGTCATTACAGAATCAATTTGTCTTAAAATGCTGCTGTTAATCTTATCTTTTTGTAGATTGTGTACATTGAATGGGTGTCTATAGATCTATCTGTTTTTTGAGCAAAACTAAAAATTTGAGGAAAATGAGTATTGATATTGGAGGTAAATACTAAATTATAATTTAATGTACCTCCCTGAATTTTTTTTTTATAACTTTGGACTTAAAACATAATTGTTTAGGTATGAGAATTAGATACAAGGATAAAGATGAAACATTTTTGGAAAAGCATTTAGTATCTAAGGAGCCATTTGGACAGTTTAAAGCATGGTTTGAAGAAGCCTGTACTAGAAAAGAAATTCTAGAACCAAATGCAATGTGTTTAGCAACTGCTACTAAGTATGTTTTATTGAAAGTGCTATTTATGTGTATTATGCAATATGCTGTTCTCTATTAACAAATTATTTGTATTTTCTTAGAGATAGCTTCCCATCAGCAAGGTTTGTGTTGTGCAAAGGATATGGCAAGGATGGATTTAAGTTTTTTACAAATCATGGAAGTAGAAAAGCTAAAGAAATGGTAAATAAAATACTAATTGAAATACATGAATATAAAATTCCATAATAAAATTGTGTCAATTCCTTCTTAGGACGAAAATCCAAATGTAGCTGCAACATTTTACTGGGAAGTTCTTAATAGATCTGTGAGAATTGAAGGCCATGTTGAAAAGTTGTCTGAAGAGGAATCTACAACATATTTCCATTCACGACCTGTGCCTAGTCAGATTGCAGCCTGTACTAGCTATCAAAGTACTCCCATTGAGTCAAGAGATATTCTTTGTGAGAGAGAAAGTATACTTGAGTCAAAATATATGATTCCTAATAAAGAAGTTCCAAAACCAGAGTTTTGGTGAGTTTGTATTTATATAAATAAAAAGCACAATTCCTTAACAATAACTATTTCATCTATATATTCAAATGGTATTGTGTTAAAAATTTAAATATTATTTATAGAAAGATGCTCCACTAGTGAAAGTATAATATTTTCTATTTGTATTTTTTATAGTTCAATAAAATGTGAAATATTTACTGGTATACATAAGTTATATATAAATCAAAGTATATGTTTTTTATCTATACTTACCTATTGTTTATTATAGGGGTGGTTACATAATACGTCCAAGAGCTGTTGAGTTTTGGCAAGGACAAAGAGATCGTCTTCATGATAGAATTAAATTTAGAAAGCCAAAAAATGATGAAGTGCCTGATAACAAGATTTTGCATGAAGGAGAAGATGGCTGGGTTTATGAAAGACTTTCACCTTAAATATTTATAAATAATATATCATGCTTTTAGATACTTGCACACCTCTTTTACTCAATAGTTACCAATGAGTAAGAGGTTTGTATATGTTTAATAACAGGTTACCATAATATATGTAAGTCTAAAAATAAAATAAAAATATTGTCTTCCATTTTTTATAGAGAACTAATGTTTCAATTAATGTTTTTTGTTAATACAAATCAATTTAAATTTTATATATTTTCATTATTTCTCTTTGTATTCCAGATGTTGTCTTCCATACAATTTCTGATGTTAATGTCCCTGAGTTTTCTATTGCCTTTTCAAATTGTCTTGTTCCACCACCAACACCAAAATAATATGTTTTAGCTGCTACATAAATGACACCATTATTATTTAATCTTTGTTCAAATAGTTTGATAAGCTTATCATAGTTATTTAGATTATATATTGTCTCAGATGTAAGTATTACATCATATTTCTCATTATTGGACAAAAAATCATTAAATGACTTCCAATCACCAGAAAAAAAATTGCATTTTTGGATTTCAGATTGTCTTGCAGTTTCATCCTCAATGTTAAGTAATACATTCGGTATTGTTATATTTTCTAATACTTCTTTGTTCTGAAAAAACATAGATATACTTAATGAACATAGGAATACTATTTACAAATAGAGTAATATATATAAATATTTATCTCGTTCTCTGCTCATTTAGTAACGACTTACATAGTCTTGAAAGGTGACTGTCGCATTTTTGAGGTAGGAATATATGCCCAGAATACCTGTTCCACATCCTAAATCTAATATTTGTTTACTTTCCAGGTTAATATCATTATTCTCTAAATACTCAATAAGGTCATAAGTGCATTCCCAAATTTTAAAACCACCTGAAATTATAACAAAATCTTTTCTTTGCAAATCTTATAAATAATGAATTTAAACATGTGCATTTTCATTGATGCTCCAGAAGTAAATAAAAAAATACACCACCTTCATACTTTCCAGTTATTAAATCACTGTGTTCTTTTTCTACCAACTCCACAGCATTGTTTTTGCTTTGACCAATTTCAATAGACAACTGGTTTGTAAAAACATGACCTATCTCCACATCACCACACATAAACATTCTTGCTTGTTTTGCTATAGTTTCTAAATGGTTAAGTTGGTTGGTGAGCTCAACCTGTTCACATTGCAACCATTTAATTTCCGTATTTTCTGAAATGTTTGGGTTAATGATAAATTTAGGTAAGATAAGACCATTACTTACCTAGATTATTTTTAGATTAGCTTTAGTTAGATTTTACTAAAATATTCAATAATAGAAGTGACTACTGATTATTTAAATAATACATCTGTTATACATTTCTTACCTTTAATGTCGACAGTGTCATCGGTTCCGTTGAAGTTGAATTTAAATGAGGTCATTGTATTATTTCTAATTAACTAACAACAATTTCGCTTTGTTAAAAGTTAGGAATTACACATTCGTAATAATAGTCGTCTGGTATTAAAAAAATAAAGAAGTTAGTTTAAAATAGTAATTTTATAATACTAGATTCAAAATAAGGCAATTTTTTTCTAAAATTATAAATTTAGTAAACAGAAAAAGATAGTTCTTTAGGCTGTTTTAACATGCATGTATGTGCGAATCTTACGTAGATACCTTCTACACCTATGTACTATATAGTCTTAGGTAGATTGTCATTGTAGTGAAGTCAATATTCAGCAATGATGCAAACTCCCACAAAATGTTACCCCTAGAACCAACTTCAAATCTCCCTAAATGTCGATCAAAAACCCTTAAAGTTTTTGTTGTACACTTGGTTTGGAAGGTAATTTCAAATATGAATTTATGTGAGTACATATTTATATATCTTAATCAATGACCGAATAATATTAATGATAATAACAATTCGATGTAACGATTCTTACTCTTTTTACTTAATTTTTCTTCTTCGAATTCAGTTTTCTTAACCTTTCTTGGCAGACAATTTTCTTGTGTTTTCGTCCTTTTTCTTTTGATACATTGTTTTTTAACCTTTTTGTACTTCACTTTTTTATTGTTCTGTTACAGATAAACGAGACAGGATTAAAAAAACAAATTATTTCAATGTCTCCTTTTTTATCTTCTAACAAAATTTTATGAAATGTCATTGCGATAAGTTTCTAATATTTCGTCAAAGGCTTCGGCCTGGATGTCGCGCTGCGTTTTGCTGTTTCTGATATTTTTGAAATCGTACATATCGACGTTAAACGATTTGATCAAACGGTAGGAAGGAAAAAAATTGACACACGAAGCTATTGTTTTTCGATATTTAAGCTGTAGCCAGGATTGGAATTTATATTTGGTTTAGTTTGTTAATTGCGTTCGAAGCTTATATAATAAATTGTAAAGAATCGTGTGTTTGTAGAGAAAAAAAATCTGAATAAAGTAACCCCTAAAAATCCCCCTAAATAAATGTTTCCCCTAGAAAACCCCCTGTACCCCTAAATCTGGGGGGAAACACCCAAGTTGGCATCACGGATATCCAGTAATTCAGTTGAGTGATGAGAACACAGAACATAAACCATACCATAACCAATATAAAACTGGAAAGTGAAATGAACGGGTTCATATTAAATTCGTTCTATTCTTGTATGTAAAAATAGAAAAATATATTTTTTTAATGAAATCTGTCTGTTGGCCTTAACAGCTCAGCTCGGGCTGTTGCAAGCGGAACTTGGTGGAAATTAGTGTTTTCTCGCAACTAGCACAAGGACGTCTCATGCGAGACTCGGCTTGGACAATCGCGGCGTGGTAAATCGTCTGAAGGGCAGGGTGGTAGCTCACTGGAGCGAGAAAAGCAAAGGTCCAACCAGGTTCCCAATCAGATTTTGTATTTTCTTTGCCGCGCGGGCGGTGTTTATTTTTTCGTTAGCAATTGTAATCGTATCCGTCCTCCTATAAGCATATTTTGTCAGAGGTGAAATTTGCTCGTACTTCAGACTGCTTTCGAGAATACAAGTGAAGATATTTATTTCTTGAATTAAACTCAAGCTGAATATTTTATTGTCGAGCTTATTATTCGTTTGATATATATATAATATATAAATTATTTAAAAAAATTAAGCTTGTACTGTGAAACTTAATTTAGTACAAAAGAAGATATTAAAATACAACATCTATTTGACGAGTGGGGAGACTAAAAAAAGAACATGCATATAAATGAGCTGTCGAATTCATTCAACGAAATAGACATTTCTTTCTTTTCTCTCAGTTCTCTTGCTTTTATGTTATTCATATGCTTAAGTTCTTATTCTAAGTTGTACTTTCTTTTGTTATCCGTGGTTACGGTTACGAATCTTACGGTTACGGCTTATAAAATAAAGGAATCTGAATATTATGTTGTCTGTGCTCTCTCTCTGCTGCTCTCTCTCTGGCTGCGCAGTTACTATAATATGTGGTTTTCCTTTTTATCTGTGACGACTAAATATTGTCAATCATGACATTCCAGAAATTTTAAAGTAACAAAAATATTCATCTTAATCCTATCAGTTCATACTCAGGAAATATCCACCGACGTTTTCTAAGACTTTTCTCAATGAGTAAGATGGAATCCAATCATGTTATCAATCAAGTGGTAATAAATTTAATTATTTATTGAGTATTAATGATTCATTTTCAAATAATTTAACCACGACTACTTTGGTTTAGCTTTAGTTGTCACTGTGGTTGTCACTTTTGACTTATCAACATCATCGACGAGTGATATTATGATGGTCATTGGTTGTGATTACTGAACGTACGTATTCCATTCCAAGATCCATTCCGTGTTTTCACTTGAGGTGTTTTTTCTTATTCTGCTGCATTCACATTTTATAGTTCACGGATCATTCATTCAAATTAAGCATCGTTCATACTTCATAGCTTCACGACAAATTTGTTTCATGAATCGTTTTTAATTTGGTACTTAGTTAAAGTTAATTTGCAATTTTGGTGTACTTTAAAAGGGGATAGTGTTATATTCAGTTGAATTTAAATTGTAACACCATGACCGACGTGGCAAAAAAGGTAATCTGTTTATTATATTACAAAATCCTTTTTGTATCTCAATTCGACGATTTTAATGTAATTTTTTCTACTAGATGTATCCCTAACGTCTCTAATAGCTACTTTAATGAAGATAGCGATATAATACATTGATTTTTTGTTCAAACAATTGCATTTCACAAGTTATATGCATTCGTGCAGTTACGACCTAACCTCTAGTGCGGCCATGGGATGATTGCGATTGCATGCCTACGTTATAACAAAGCTTTTAACATTATATTATATTATAAAATATTCATGGCGTTGGGCAGAAAAACTAGAAGTTAAGTCCATGATGTATTAGCTTTGTAAATGCTATAAATTTTTCAGGTTCAGGATTACAAAGATTCACTTAAACAGAAAGCAGAGCACCTTATTATTAAAGGATTTCCTGAAAAGATAGTAAAGCTGAATGAGCTTTTAGAAACACCTAACTTCCAGAATAGAGAATTAGTAGATGTTCATCAGGTAAATTAATTTATTCATAAAACTTATATTTTAAATTTCAGGAGTAGACTTCATAATTTCCTAATTTTGACGATTATGTAAATTTTCCTAAAATAGACAGAGAAAGTAAACCTACACCAAATAACTGACAGGTTTGAACCTTTGTTTATAACTTGCTATTAGACAAGATACGATCCAACCTAAAACAATTTTTGTTTTGTTGGTATATGTCAAAGAAATTTATGAAATATCAATTCACTATTTCAGGATTTAAACATTCCAGTGCCACCACCAATACAAGCAGTTAATGAACCAAATGCCAAAAGAGCTAGACTCGATTCATCCGAGGTGTCAAGCAATACAACGTTAGAAGGCACACGTGTATATGCTCTGCCAAATGGAAGTGTCCCATGTAATAAACCTCTTAGTGACCTTATTCACCTTGTCAAACCTCACATTAGAGAGCTTATTGAGGATTCTAATCTGGTTAGTATAAGTACATGAGTAAAATATACAATACCTACTTTTACCATATAAGGTAATATATGTTACTTTATATAGTTATTGGAAGGATTGTGCAACTCATACTTATCAGTATTCATCATGTTACATACTTAAAATAAAATTGTAGCATTTTTGAGTAATTGAAATAAAAGGCATAATCATTATTCACCTTAGTAATGGGTTGGACATTTTTTATATCATAAATGCAGTTTCCTTTAATGAGGTCAAATAAATAATTAAATAACTAAATCATCTAATAAACATCACTCAATCTTTTTAGCTCTCTGCTTTATGTAGTCAAATAAATACATGAACCTTTTTTTGTGTACATTTAACTGTTCCTTTGATTTTTAGGCATGTATGTATATTGATTTATATTAACTTTCTCTGTGTATCATTCTAAATCATATATTATTCTAGCTGAGAATTAAATCTAGGGCCTTTCTTAATAAACTATGGTTATTTCTTGACTGTGTAGTGTTAAATTGTTTTATTTTCCAGCTAAAAATGTGGATTTCATTCATGATTCCTAAAATTGAGGATGGCAACAATTTTGGTGTGTCAATACAAGAAGATACATTGGCTGAGGTTCAGTCCGTGGAATCAGAAGCTGCAGCATTCTTTGATCAAATCTCAAGATACTTCATTTCAAGAGCGAAAATTGTGTCAAAAGTGGCCAAATATCCACACATTGAGGATTATAGAAGAGCTGTTAAAGTAAGTTTGTATTTTATAGATTAAAAATATATTATGTTTTGACTTAAGGTTATTAGTGCATTATTAGCTATAGCATTTGTGGCTCTCATAAAGAGAATGTTTATCATTTCCTTATGATCTAAATTCAATGATTTACAAGTGCTACTTTGAATCCATATCGTTTATTCTATATTTTCTCGAGAATTGTTTCCAAATGGGGGGTCAATAGTCAGTTGAAAAATAATAAATGCAAACTACATATAGCTGCAAAATATTAAAGTTGATTAAAGGATTTAATAATAATTGTGTAGTGTTATAAAGCTAAATTACAATTTCACAGTGTCAATGTTGCAAGACTGTTTTACTTAATTTTTTGGCTTTTTCGTGAGTCGCGACATAAAAATGGTTATGACGATGCGCTAGAGTATAGAATCTTAAGCAATTCTTGTTTGTTCAAATATTTATTAAAATTTGTATACAATTATAAAACTACGTTTTTTTTCAATTGTATTAATATTTTTGTTATTAACTATCCAACTGATATATGAGTTATCAGACAAATTACAATCTTATAGTTTGTAGCCTAAACTACTGAATTGATTTGTATGAAATCCTAGCAGTGCTTATATAGGCATCACCTAGATATATATATATTCTGATGGAAAATGCAGTTACCAAATTTAATATATTTACAAAATACATAACATTTATAAATAGTATTTAATTTTCTTAAGTGGAAATAAACAGTAATGTGTATATGGTTTTAGTGGCTTCAAAGTTTCAGGCATTCTGTTACTTTATAATTAATTATACCTACATACTAGACGTCCCGGAGAATGCTCCTTAGGAATTTATATATATAATTTAATGTGTTAATATGTTTTCAGGAATTAGATGAAAAAGAATACATCTCATTGTGGCTGGTGATGTGCGAGATTCGCAACCGATACTGTTCGTTACACGACATTGTCATCAAAAATCTGGAAAAAATCAAAAAGCCGCGTTCATCGAATGCCGAAACATTATATTAGTATAATCTCAATACATGGCTACTGTATAAATAATCTATCTTGTTTTTTATTCACTAGATCTTTGAATTAAAATATCCGTTAAACTATATCTTAGATATTTTTATGCACAAAGGGCTTAGCTTATTATTTGATCTGTCAAATGTAAATTAGACGAATATTAGTACTTCCTTCATATATTTCGGAAATTGGAGTAATTATTCGAGATTCGATATGATCCTTTCTCGATAGGATTTGTTTTGCGACAAAAACCCAACAAGTATAATAAGAATGTCTAACAATTTGAGTATGATATATAGTTTGATAAATTAAATTTTAAAAACATAATTAGGAAAAAGCCGCCTTTATTTTAAGGTTAATACTACATAGACACAAATTGAGATTACTTAAACTATCTAATACCAGTATTTAGTCATCAATATTTGCGCCTCTAGTGGATTGAAAATAAGATTTTTGCTAATGATGCAAATCCATAGACATTTTACAAAGTAGTTTCGACGTAATTTGTACAATAAGGTATACTCGATATTTATCATGATATTTAACTCAATAAAGGTATATATCGACGTTTTTATCAACTGGTTACCATGGTCACTTTAAATACGATTCGTAAACGCTACGGGTTGTTGATTCGTATTTATAGACGATGTTACTCCAATAGGAAAATCTACAACTTGCAAGTGAGACTTACGAATTATCAACGTATTACCGATGCCCTACTTTACCGGCAATTGTATATAACAATTTGCTTAGTAATAGTCGATATAATATAAGTATTAATCGTTATAACATGATAAATATTGTAAGAACCCCATTGTTTATGTAATATTAGGATAACTTTAATATTCTAGGACCGTTTACCGAAACGGAAGCTACTTCCAAGAATGTTTGCAATTTTTTGAACATTGACACTCGATTGATACATTTTGGTATACAATTTCAGGTGCCCAATATTAATTATGCGTTCATTCGTGTAAATTATAATAAAAATGTTTTATCAGATCTAAAATGTTTCCTTTGTCCATTGTCTAATAATTCAATTTTTATAAAACATGTTCCATAGTTAAGATTTTAATTGAATAAATGCATTTCACGCTATCTTTACTTTTAATAACTAGATGGCGCCTGTTCATCTGTTGTTTTTGTTTCTATCATAGAGTACATCACACATTGGTTATAGTTTCTATGCTATTATCATAGTTGATGTTCAATTAAAAATATCTTTAATCGAACAATTCTTGTATATATATATATATATGTATATAATTGGAATCTCGAAATCGGCTTCAACGATTTTCATGAAATTTAGTATACGGATGGTTTCGGGGGCGATAAATCGATCTATCTAGGAATCATTTCTATAAAATGTCATTTTATTCGAGTTTTATCAACATAAACAGAACTGGTTGTAAATGTAAATTTACAGTTAATTTAATTTGTTTTTCTTGACGTTCATAAGTGTACATGTTTACCTAAATGAATAAAGATATTTTGATTTGATTTGATTGCTCGTTTAAAGATGTCAGTCAAATGAAAACTTAAATATGAATATAATTAGCTTTATTCGATAATTATATTCATATTTCATTATTTTATTAGTATGTAATTCGTACTTTAATATGATTTCTAAAAAAAACAATTTATAAAAAAGAATACCGAGCAAAGCTCGGTCATCCAGGTACTGTTCAATTAAAACAAGCAAACAACTGAGGATTTTTTGGAATGGACTGGATACTTCTGCACACTTAAAATTGTTTCTGAAACTGCGCTAAATATTGAAGAGGAAACACGTAAAGGCGCTAATAATCACAATATTACAGTGACATATTGTATATTTCAAATCTTGCTACGCGTTTCAATATTGTAAAATATATTTTCTTATAAATATATAAAACCGAAGAAGGACTAAGAAAAATCTCTCCAAAAAAACACCTGGCTGCCAAAGGAATAAAATTTGAAAATAAGTCGTTTGACAAACAGTCAATTATCTTGGCAAGTCGCTATATTTTTGGAAAGTGGAATATTTTACATAGTTATTTTTATCTTATATAATGAATAATGGCGAGTGACATCGAAAAGGGTGATTTTGGCGATAGCGCCAGACATAAGTCCAGCTACGATTTATCTCCGAAAAATTCTAACCATGTCTTCGACGGAGCTGGTGAGAACATTCAGTACCACAGCGATTCAGAGTCTGTGGCATCCAAACGTAGTAAAACGCGTTACATAAATCCGGCTATTTACATCGAGACTGTAGAGGCATCACATTCTGTGACGTCACTGCAAACGGATTCATCCTGCGTTGATGACGTCACACCGCACCCTCATAGCTCATATAGGAGCAACTCTACGCCGTTTTTGACGGGGCGGCTATCAAGTGCGTCCTCTAGCAGTATTAAAAGAAAGTCATGTCGGCTTACACAAGATATTGGGAAAGATATAGAGGAGGAAACGCCAAGATTCGATCGGACATACAGAGATGGGGATGGAGCTGATACTTTCAGGTTGTCAGTTGCGTCCTTATCGACAACTACAACAGCTAAGGAGGAACGGGAACAGAATGAAAAGAAGAAGCAGGAAGCGTTTAGGCAGTGGGTCGAACGAAAAGAGCAGGAGGTAAGAAGGGTTAAGGTTTACAATTCAATACCTCGATTTTGAGGTCGGGGGAGGGAGGGTGGAGGGTATACTTATCACCCCCAACCAATTACTAATACCAGAAACAGTTATTTCAATAAAAAAACCAAAACATATATATAATACCTAACATTAACCGGGCCCATCGTCCTCAAAGTCATCCACTTAAGCCGGTCGTTTACCAAGCAAAATTCACCAAGTTTAAAAAAAATTCAAATAAAAGAAACGGCTTTTTAACGAATAATCCGCGCTGTAACACTAACACACTGTTCTGGCGGATCGTTCACAAATTTCTAATATTGCACAAAAAATCGTTTTTTTTTTTAATTAGTTTAAATTACAACTCAAGCAGCATAAATTACTCCAAATCTCACGGAGGTTTTCGAATCAATGTCTCCCGAGACTCCTACATACTCATAATAATCAAATTCAAGGTATTGAATTATAAACCCAACCCGTAAGAAGATTTCGTAAATTATGGTAATTCTTTTTTTAATATTTATCCGTAATATCCATGAAATATATTTAGCTGTCTGATAACTTTGTAGAGCCTTGGTTAAATAATTTCGGGAGTGTAGAAATCAATTCAAAATCGAAAACATGGGCGTAATTTTATATCTTAATTAAAAGTATCATCTGTAGGCCCATACTTAAACGAAATCAATGTATTCTTTACATTTACGGTCTTGGAAAAACTAAACCATACTATTTACACCTGTTTGAATTAAAATACGTACTTTTTCCGTACCTTATAAAGCCATATTTTATTAATTAATAAGGGACTAAATATACCACCTTGTTATACAGAAACGAGAGAAATTACGTCTCGAGAAATTAAAGAATCAAACAGCACCGACTACAACGCCTGAACAACGCGAGGAGTCTTATAAAAAATGGTTAGAACGAAAGCGGATTCAAGTTGAGCGACAAAAGGCCGAGGCGATAATGCGTAAGTTTCGTGAAAGCGAACGCGTTGAAGAAGAACGCAATCGGCGCCAGCGTGATAAGGAAGAGAAATTCGCTGCATGGGTAAGGAGAAAGGAAGAAGAAATGAAATGTAAGTAGACACGCACGTTCGTGGACAAGGTTTATATCTGGGTGTACTGCTGATTTTATTTAGAATAGACCAGCGTCCACTAAAACAAATTTTTGAAGTGATATAAAAGATTACTGTACCTACAGTCCCTATTTTTTTTATAGAATTGGGGGCAAACGGGCAGGAGGCTCATCTGATGTCAAGTGATACCGCCGCCCATGGACAGTCTCAATGCCAGAGGGCTCGCGAGTGCGTTGCCGGCTGTTTAAGAATTGATACGCTCTCTTCTTGAAGGACCCTAAGTCGAATTGGTTCGGAATTACTTTAGTGGGCAGCTGGTTCCTCTAAGAGGTGGTGTGCGGCAAAAACTGCCTTGAAAAACGCGCTGTTGTGGATGTCGAGGTGATACGGGTGGAATTTCGTATTCTCCCTCGACGTCCGATGATGAAACTCAGCTGCAGGTATTAATCCGAACAAACACTCTCTATGGTGAATGCGGTAGAAGATGCAGAGTGACCCCACATCTCTACGCAACGCCAAAGGATCAAGCCGCTCGGAGAGAGATTGGTCGTCAACGATTCGAACCGCTCTTAGTTTTATTTAATTTTACGTATTAGTACTCATGGTCTCTTTACAATCTAAATTATAAGTAGATGGTACATAAAAAAATATTTACAGTTCTGGTACATCTGTAGACATCTTGGAGACCGAAGGAGTACTCTATTTTGACGTGATGAGCCTTTTTTATTTGACTTTTAGCAATGAAAACTAAAGCAGAGCGTCGAGCCGCTCGGGCGTCCATAGAAGAGCAGCGTCGGCGGGTACAAGGTGAAAGAGCTTACAGAGATTGGCTACGTACCAGCAAGAACAAACCGTTGCCTGTTCCACTTAACCAAGGAGAACTAAGTATGCGATAGCTAATAGTTTCACTTCGTAGGCTTTAGCGTTTCAACTCAATTTGGTTCCAACAGTACCTGTTGGTAGACACAGCTTTAATCGACTACAAACTGTTCTAAAATCATCATCGAGGCGCTACAGGGCTCTGTTCGGTTCTGTTTTTTTGCTTCCCGTTCGTGATTTCGATTTTCCATAGCTGAAAAATGTCTAGTTTCTTCCATTTGACATTGAAAACAGGTCTAGCTAGGTATAGCTAGGTCAGATCAACTAAAATTAGAGCGCGGCCAAATGCTGCGGTAACGGTGCGGTACGGCACCAGAGCGGTGCCGCAACGTCATCTTAGATACAAATTACTGTACCATGTCACACGATGCGTTTCGCCGCGCGGTATCGTACCGCAAGCGCGCCGGACTTGTCTTGCGAGACGAAGCGGGGAGGGGGAAAATATATTGCCACTCCGCATAGCCCGTGTGGCACCCTATTTAGTAGTAGTTAATCACCTACAGCTATAATAATTGCGGTGCTGCGCCGCACCGCACCGCATCGTGTGGCCGCGGTCTTTTTTGAAGTTTGCTAGTATTCGGGAAATAGAGAAACATAAAATTGTACGTCAAATGTACGAAAACTTTTAAAAGTCAATTAAAAACAAAACGAGCGGTTTGTAATTTTTTCTGGTATCTGAGATAAATTGAGATGATCTCGCCATATGAAAAAAAATATTCGATTGACAGTTCTATGTATTTAGAAAATTATCTTTCATGTGTTTGTATTCGGAAGAGCATTTTGTAGCCATTATTATTTTTGCAGGTATGAGAGGATCTGTTTCGCAAATGTACATAAATCCAATTCCTTGGCAGTCACCAACTTAATTTAATAACATTTTAATATTAAATTAGCATAATGTTTTGTATCATGGAGATTTTTTGAGATCGTCATTAAATTTTCAGAATTGTTTGCACAGCTTTATTATGTTTTTTTGCTTTAGATAAATTAAACAATTTATTGTTATCAAAATTGTTTTATTCAATATTCTAAGAAGATTAAGTAGTACAGGGTCCCCAATATATTACTAAATATTGAAAATTCTAGAAATTGTTACTACAATTAACAATTTTTTTGTTCCTGTGAGTCTACATTAAAAGTGCATACGAGATACATTTAATTAGTATGTTGAATAGAATATTTATTACGAAGAATTAAGTAAAGTATTTGTTTAAGAGTTTTTAGTTGTTTGGTCTTTTAACTCGCGTAACGGCGAAGTTTAGTTACTACATTGCAACCAAAAGCAGGCATATTTTCCGTCTATTTTATTGATACATTTTGGACAAGTCTTAGGCACAGTTATAAATGTTAACGAATAATAGTTATCAATATATACCTCAAGTTAAAAAATGCTTTAGTTTCAAAAGGTCAATCATCAGCTAGGTAACCATGAAATTCAACAGCAATTCCGATTGTAACATATCACAGACCTCGTCACATCACTACATCTATAGAACTCATTCGGGTGTGAAATTCTTAAAGTGACGTAAGCTTTCTCTCTTTTTTTAATACATTTCTTCCTCTTCCTTAAGTCTCAGTATGTCAGATTTGTTCATGTAGTAGTAGGTAGGTTGCCGGCCCTTTAGGTCTTTCAGTACGCGTTTTGCCCCGGCTCTTGTTAATATTCGACTGAGTGACTCCATTTTTTGTACACCCATCGCGTAATGTAATGGTGTGCGTTCTAACTATAAAAATACAAATATAAGTTTCAATCAACAAAGTGTTTAGTAGATTAATTACTTCGGCAAATGTTAGTCAACATTAACCATTTAAATATTATAAAATATTTGAATATACAATAGTCTATATACACATCTAATATATCTTTTTGTTAATTAATTAAGCACTTCTTGTACTTTACCCTCGGTACGTGTTTCTTTTTTGTATTGTTATATTATATTAGGGTTGCCAGGAAGAAATCGCTTGTTAGCGATAAGGCCGTCCGTTGCCTAATAACTTATGTAACCTACTTACTTTTTGTTTATTTATATGTATATTATGATAACAAAGTAAAAATAAAAAAATAAATATATTTTATATCCTATGTAAAAGCATTAATTAATAGTTAGAAAGAATTTGTTGTATTTCTTAAATGGCAAATAACTAATCAATTGCCTCTAAATATTTTCGATAATCACAAAGAGCCTCTGGGTAACGCCATGAGTTCCGAGACCACTACATCTGATTGTTGTTGTTAAGATTGTTGTTCTTAACCCTGTAGGGCAGTGTTACCCAAAGTGGGTTCCACACCCCACAGAGGGCCAATTTCAGTGGTAAGAGGGCATTTTCAAAATGGACACCACGTTCTTCATTATATATTTTGAAAATTTTCATTCTTTTTCGTTAAGATGTCCTAGTGATTTCTTCCTAAAACCTATCATTTACTATTTTTAAGGAAGCAATTAAATTTTGAATTTTTATACGTATGCTACATAAAACCCCCCTCTATATAAGAGGATTTTGAACAGCATAAGAAATTTTAGAAAGGCGGGTATGACAGAACATAAATTTGGGAAAGACATATTTTTGAGTATATTGAACCTTTTTTATTACGCCAAGAATCGAATCAAGAGACATTACCATACCTGAAAAACAAAAAATGTCGTTCTGAACCAACTTACATTATCTCCAATTTTCAAAAGCTCTGGGAAATTTTCCGCTAAGTATCCAACAATTTCCTCATTTTGCGCTAACACAGCCGCATGTAACGGTGTCCTGCCGTACGAATTCTGCGCACGCGCAAGTGTCTTTCCACCTTCCGCTGAGAGTATTTCACGTACTTCTGATAAATCCCCGCGTCTTACAGCAACGTGGAGTCGTTCTCGGGACTCCTATTGAATTATTAGTAAATTGAATAAAATGTGTGTTGCTCTTTCTGTAATATTAAAACGTTAACATAATTACTGCATATTTAAATAAAACTTCTTGATACACCAGAAATAATCTCCCTGACAATATTTTTTCTTTTTATTTATGAATTTTTCAGAATATTATAATAAGATATGTATTCATATTTACCTTATTGTAATTTAGATATGTATTAATTAGTAAATAATATGTTTCGTTAGAACCGCTGTGGTTCGTATAAATGTAACCCAGTCTTGTTTAGGAACGCAACAAATGCAGGTTAAAATAATTTTTCACATTTTATATGTTGGATCGCTAGGCTATCTAATAACTGTCTGCGTAGATCATTTATTAGCCGCAGTAGCAAATACCTCTATGTTCTTTCGCTACATACGTTGTTAATGCTCTTGTTGTACGGTGTCTAGCCTTATCGCTCAGGTCTGTACTTGATGCTCAACTGGCTTTTTAAAATATCATCTCGAAAAAAGTGCAATTAAAAACACTCGAAACGTCATTTATCGTAATTAATTAATAACTTTTATACCCTTTAAGACGTATTTTGCTTAATAATCTGCTCCAGATGACTAAAGAGAAGGAGAAGTAGCGCCAACTATATAATCTAATATATTTGAATAACGTAGATTCAATGCGATTATATTAAATATAAAAAAATTGGTGTCACGTTCGACATTTTTACTTAATTTTTACTTTAAACACAGTCAGTGCGCACATCTGGAACAGGCGCCGATCAGAGAGTCACTGTACTCGACAATCGGTTCAACTGTGGTGTAATTATGTCTTTATAGAAATTTCGTAAAATTCTATGTACTTACACTTTCTATTCGGGTTTGCCACGTTATGGGATAAGAAACGATTTAGTATATATTAGAATAATTTGAAATAGACTCTTAATTCAATTGCCTCAGCGGTTTTCATTTTAATATAGTACGGGTTTTTTTTTCGTAGCTTTGTTCGCTTGCTTAAGTAAGTTACCTCAAACGTAGGTATTGAAGCCATTAAACTGGACATTTCAGTGTCACCCCGTTGCGAGATCACCTCATTAATGGGAACTCCTTCCTCGTCCACCACGTCCAATATGTGGTCATATCCTTGGAGGAGCAGCTCCATTATTTTATCAGTGTGTCCTGAGGAACAATTTGAGTTTAGAAATGTAAACTGCTTTAAGACAAGATTTTACTCCTTCATGATATATATCGCAACAAAATATATGTTTTGGGTCTGACAGATACAGATCTATTTACCATTATTAGTTATAAACAAAGTACATATGAGTTTGGTTTTTTTCTTTTATTTGTAACTGTACTGTTATAGAAAACAAATAACAATTTTAATATTGTTTTCTATTTCAAAAACATTATAGTTTCATTACATTTCTACATAACTATTACAAATGTGTGTTCCAGATAATATTTTTATAAAGCAAAATAAAAGAATTAGTAACTTTAAACGAAATACTAGAACTATAGTTTGTAAATTATTTTACCTCTTGCAGCCAAGTGTAGTACGAAGCGATCAATTTCCCCAGTATTTTCCAAAACATTAGCCTGTATAGATATATCTCTTGCCGTTCTGTACAATTCATCGCGGTAGCCAATGCTTACATCAGTCTCTTGTAATAGTTGAAATAAAGCATTGTTTGTATGCGTTCGTGCAGCTGCAAAGTGCAGCATTGATTGGCCGTGTTCATCCTAACAATACACAAATTAATATAACACCTTACATAGTAAGTATATAATACAATAAAGCGGTATTAAGCTTCAACTTTGATGAGGTATCACAGTTCGCTATTCCATTTACTTTTGAGAACTTGTAAGCTGTGGAGCTGATTTCCAATGGAGGTTGTACTGGGAGATACGACGTACAAAATTAAAAAAAAGGGCATCCTTGTATAGGTAGCCTTTTATGACCCGCTTGTCTCCTAGTGAAATGGCTTTTTATTAAATTATATATATTAATTTTTATTAAATTATATATAATAATTATATTATATATAATTTAAGCTTAAGATAGGGTCATTATTAAATAATCCAGTGAAATCTTTCTTGAAATAATACTTCAGGTTATATTGGACGTTAAAAATTATCTGGTAATTTATAACAATTAAAAAAAATCCTTGCTTGTATTAACTTAAAATTAGGAACTTGCCTTCAACAAGCTATACGTTCAATATTATAAGCTTATCCAAAACACATACTCCACTTAAAATCCAAATTAATATCAATAATAATCCAGTGGCGCTACGTTCGCTTAATTAAATTTATTTCCGAACGACTTTCGAATTTATCCGTATTAATTTCACGGAGCGGTATGAAGTAAGTGATACCATGATCATCTTATGTTCCAAAATAAACGTATACTATATATCCTTATAAAGATTATATATAACAATTTCATAATAATAGGTAAAGCAAGTTTCTGGAGCCAGATTTTTATATATATTATCTTAATTTCTTTACTCATTTAAAAGAAAATACACTTAGCAATGTTAAAATGCGTTTTTAACAATTTATGACAATTAATTTTGGATAAACGAACGCACAATCCGATATAAAGTAATGAAACGATTGTACTAGCTGTTAATTTGTTTAACTTGGTGGCATACTATTTAATCTTGTAAAATAGACATTTATTCTTATTTATCTAAAAAAAATAACAGTTTAGACCTTCTTTAATATACAGCCAAATTATTTATTCACTCATTTTATTATTTAAATTAATTTTTAAAATGTTTTAACTTCAATATTAGCATATCCTTTACAAGAAACCTACTCTCTCAGCGCTACTTGGAGCCACTTCCGGTGCATCGGGACTGGCTGCCTGATTAGGATCGACAGTTATAACTTCAATGGGCCCAGTAGGTCGATTTCTTGCGCTTTGTATACGAGTATTACTATACAATTTTTTTAATTCACCTGGTCCTGATTGGTTCTCGTACTCAGGAGGCTCGTTTGTTATCAACGTGTTTGATTCCTAAAACGAAAGCGTAATGAGAAGTTTTAAAGATATCGTTTATATTTATCAAGTCTATAGGTAGGTAGAGATCAGTAGACGCATCAGGATAGCAAACCGCTGCCACTTTGGCCTTCGTAGATATTTCCCATCGCGACTTCTCAGAAAGAATACCATGCTTGTTCTGTACAGAACTCTGTTGCGACCAGTGCTCCCTCATGGTTCTGGAACCTGGCATGTTAGCAAGAAAGACGAGATCTTGTCAAGACGAACAAGTTGTCTAGGACCTCGAAATGAATAGGGATTCGCAATTGGACACGGAAATCACTGGATAGATTGCGATGGCGAAGTGTTCTTGCGGAGGCTAAGGCCCACAAGGGGCTGTATAACCATTGATGATGGTAAAGGAAGGTCAAGATGTACACCAATGTAGCCACGACTTCCTTATACTTGAAAGCTCTTTTGTAAAAAAGTTAACCGAACAAATAGACTAATTTGAACAAGAATCGTCGAATTAAGACTATCAACCATATCAGCATAAGGCATCTTCGTTTATGAAGAGGTAAGGTAGAATATTGAAATGTAACTTGATTTATAATTAACTTAAAAGAAAATTATGTTTCATTTCAGTCAGTTGAGAATGCAATAATAATTAATTTGACACAAATAAATAACTACCTATAGTGGCGAGTACATAATCGTTTCTCAGTTAACACAACAATAAATGCATTTGCTAAACGATTAACTTTTAACTCACCTGAGTACCTAATTGAGGCTTTTCGTGATCGGGGAAATTATGCAAAAAGGTAGCGAGAAACGCTATCGGATCCTTCGGCTTAGCATTAGCCACTTCGGTCAGACCTTTTATCAAAGGATCGCCGAGAGCTGAAAACACAGTTTCCACATCAACTTCCCCTCTATCAAAAGCATGTGAGCTCTCCATAATATTTGTATACTCTTACACTTTGCGAGGTATCTGCCTTCTTCTGTTTGAAAGATGGGAATGTCCAACTGGCCGTTACTCGCGTGATTATCGCCTGTAAATTGATCAATTATTCAAGGTGACCTTCGGCGTAATAATACCGTTGGCAGGTGTTTTTATTCATGAAACGTCACTGAGGAAAATCGAATAGCGGAAGTTGCGAACCCATTAAGTTAATAAAGGCTTTTATGTAGTTCATTAAACCATGTATCGTAATTATTATATAAAACCTTTTTTTATATTTATTCACCTTTGCATTTCTATTCCTTTGTACTCGTAAACTTGTAAACAAACCTCGATTGGAAAGACAAAGGTGTCCTGTGCTATAGTGAGTGCGTTAAGCTTTGTTTAAACTTTATACTACTTCGTGTAAAAGCGTGATCGTTTAGCAAACACGTCGTCCTGAAGTGTTCAGAAACACGCCACTCACAACGGTAAATATTTGATATGTAGTACTGACCTAAGCTATGTAGCCCTCCATGATTAATACTTCAATACACCTGTGCCTTTCCAAAAGTAATAACTATAAACTAACTTTTAATTAATAGGGCCATGCTACTCTAAAATATGATGCTTTTAAAATTAATGTTATTCATCTATATCTGTATCTGCAAGACTACTTCTTTTTCTTCTAAATATATTGCTGAACATCGTCGCAATTTGAGCTGAATTGTGTAATGATAAATCTCTTTCGAGATGAAGAAGATTTGACGTCGCTGTAGCGAAATCATTAAAACAGACTGTTTCAGTAACACCCAAACATTGGTAGTTGCTAATTCTAGCTATTCCAGTGCTCAGAGTCTCCCGGTATTGTAAACCCCTCATTGCGCAAAGATGTTTAATATTATCAGTATCTCTCGATAAACCAGGAAAGTTTATAATAAGACTTAATCGGATTCCCGCACCTAAAAATGTTGGTCGACTAGATAAATGGCCAAGTTTCAAATGCCAAACAAATTCTAGTTCATCGTGAAGATATTTCATGATATAGGAAATTTTGCTAAAAGCTAGACCTATTTCTCCTGGGGTATCCGTAGGAGTGGAAACTACAACTCGGATGTGATCGTGAACATTAATCCACACAGCGACGGTTTTATCGTCACTTAGATACACTCCACGTCCGTAAGGCCAATGTTTACCATGTAACCGATTCAAGTCATCAATTTCTTCGCGTTCGCAAAGAGCAATTAGCAACCCAGATGCAGCTAAAAGAGCACAGATTTCGGATGGTTTCTCCAAGACCTCGTTTAGGGTATAATAACTACCGCCATTTTGACCGGATTCGGGACTTAATTGTTCAATAACTTTTGAAAACTTTGTGTTCATCAATATCGTGGTTATAATTCTTTCAATGCTTTCTAGTTTGCCAATTTTAATATTTAGAGGTAATTCAAATCCCTCGATATTTCTTGAACACTCTATATTTCCAGAAAGGACAAATTCTTCGTGTGCATCGACGTTTAACTCAACTAGCGGTTTAGGTGATGCAGTTAGTAGTACTGATGAATTTTTAATAAAGTCGGATGGTGGATGAAGGGGAAGTTCGTACGAGATATTAATATTATGTAGATCCTTAATTAATGGTGTCAAAAATTCATTGAACACATCATAGACATAATAATCAGGTGCTGTTACACCACCGGGAAAATCTTCCTCAACTGTTTGTATTACATTTCGAGTTTCTGGAATTTTTTTAACAGCTGGCCAAATAACATCGAAAAGATCATGGTCAAGTTTAGTAATGCGATGTTTAATTGATTCAAATATTGATCTCTTTAAGAACCTTCCAAGGACCAGTGGTGGTGTTGCCTTATTGGAGGAAGCTGATAATGGCGTACGTGTTGATTTAGCTGATGTCAGGAGATGGTAACATCGATCTAATGTGTCCAGAACTTCCGGCATGTCCAGATTTCGTCGACTTGATACGTGATCATCTGGCACTACCCACGATATAATAGGAAAGTATTAAAAATATAAGTAAAAAATGAGATAAAAGTTATGACTTCATAATATATTTCCGATGAAAACATACCTTGATCTGAGAACATTTCTTTGATCTTGTCATCACTTATACCAAAATCACTTAAAAGCTGACTAAATGGTAATAAGTTTGGGTTCCTGTAGTAATCATCCGCGGATCTTCCATTCTGTAGTAGATATCGTAAATGACGCAATTTTATTAGAAATAATTATTTGAGTTTGATATAGTATAAAATCTTACATCATCTAAGTCCTTTGAATTTGAACCAAGTTGTTGTAACAGGTTATAATAATGGCCGTTATCTGGTAAAACAGCCGCGTAGTGTAAGGCTGTGCGTCCTTCAAAATCCACTGCCGATAATGTTTCAGGAAATCTTAAAGGCAAACATAATGACGTATTAAATTTGTTTATCGATTCGTAAAACCTAGTTTGCAGCTTAGCTTACCTTCCTCCTAAATATTTAATAATATTTGTTTTTCCGAATACAGTGGCTACATGTAGCGGGGTGGCTCCATTTGCCGAAATTGGATCACGAGCTATGGCAAATTTCCGTCGATCTAATGCCGCTTGAAGTTCTCTTATATTTCCTTCCTTAGCTGCTAAGTGTACTTTATTAATTTTATGCTAGAAAAATTGAATTGTTTTTAGATCCTGATTATTACTATACATAAGTATAATTTTTATAAAAAACTAGCGTTTGACCGCAGTTTCACTCATGTGTAAAAAAAATCTCTCGATGACGATTGAATACATTTAATAATTTTATGCATTCTTACCATATAAGATGGTACATTATCCAAAAATGCTTGCAATTCTAAATTATCTGAATATCTGCCGATAAGTCTTGATCCTTCTCCATTCAGTACTAATGTCGCTAACATTTCCAAATTGACTGTGTTTATTAATTCAGTTACTTCTGGGTCTATTTGATTATCCTGTTAAATAAAATACACTGGAATAACTAAGTCCATAAACGGTATATCACAGACATAAGGCAGTCGCATTCTACGTTTGAAACAGTACATTCTAAAAAGCTCGCAAATTATAGGGTGTTGTGACTACAATTGTGCTACAATGATGCTTTCGTAAACAACACATTATTATTTGGTTGTTACCTGTCAACTGCTCTTATCCCAATAAATAGTAATTATTATACTCACAATAACAAGAAGGTCGCCGTGTACGGAATTTCCCTTTATTATACTTGCATCTTGCGAGTCTTTTTCCGCTTCGCTACTCACAATACCCTCTATGAGACTTTCTTGACTATTACGTCCATTGTTTCCTTAAGTTGTAAAACAAAAATAATAAACAAGTAGGGACCCTTTGTAATTAATTCTAAGAAAGATAGGTTTAGATTTCATGTGAGGTACCAGAAGGAACTCTGTCACTCCTGATAGCACTCCCATTTTTGTGTATTTCCTTTTGCAGATATGTGTCATTGTGTGCTGTTTGTGTGTTATCTTGCACTTGTACATCGTCATCATCTTCAATGGTATCAACTTTTCTATTACCTTCATCATCCGAAACTGTCGTAACCTCTTCATCGGAATTATCGTATTCCATTTTATTTTGGATCTCTGTAGCTCCATTTACTTTTAGAAGTTTAGGTTCTGCTTCCTTTTGGACAGCATTAATGTCCTCAAAACTGTCATTAGGTTGATTACTTTCTATGCCATATTGTGATATATGATCATCATCATGCTTTTCAACATTACCTTCCTGGGAATGAGTACTTTCAGGCATGTTTTCATTATTTTTATTTTCTAATATATCTATTTGTGTACAAGATTCATTTTCAGTGTTATCTTCTTTGTTGATTTTGTCATCAGTATCAGCATTATTTATACTTTTATTTATTGGTGAAACTGGCAGTACTGGTAGAACTGGTAGTGGAACTGACTCTTGATTTAAATCCTCGCTGTTAAATACAGTCTCAGTTTTAGTTATAGCGGTATTTAAATCATTAACTTCTTCAACATTATTTTCTTCCTTCTCTGGTTGATCTAAATTAGTGGGTTCATTTTGGGGATCCAGACCATTTTGACTATTCGGTCGTGAGTCACTCTTATTTGTTTCTTTTAAAGCGTTTTCAATCTTATCATCACCACGAGAAATTCCTTTGTAGTCTTGATTTTCTCCAAAACGTGCTTCCTGCTCAACGTTTTCAGAAACCTACAACGGAAAAATAATCATGCAGATGGTTATGAAGCAACGCAAATGAATTTAATTATGATTATGATACATGCATTGCTTACCTGTTCACTTTCATGTAAAACAATATTTTCAGTTATATTATTTATTTTTTCTTCTTGTATAGTTTCATGTTTATCATTTAATTCTGGTAAACTGTTTATCATTTCATGAGTGCTACTATTTTTCATATGACTTATATTTTCCGTACTTTCTGAAAGAGTATTTTTAGAAGAAATGTTTTCAGATGATGTTTTGAAGTTCTTTCTTCTAGGTTTCTTATTCAGTTCAGCTGTGTAGTCCGTATCTAAAATTTTCCAATCCCAGGACGCTGGGTAAGCACTTGATGGTGTTCTGGGTGCTTCAGGTAAAACCTTTAGATTGTGTTTGTCTATCTCCTGAGGTCTATTCAAGTAATAAGCAGGGGTTTTATTTCTCTAAAACAAAATATTAATTGTTAATATTATTCGTTTCATGTTGATATGGTGCTGTTACGGTTACTCACATTGTCAACAGCGCTTTCATCTGCGCCAAAACCAATAACTGTTTTGAATGTGTGTTTATCATCTTTCACAATAGCAGCGTAGTGTAAAGGAGTGCGACCTTCGTTGTCGATTTCATTTATACCTTGTGGATATCTTTCGACTATGTAATTTAAAATACCACAGTGTCCTAATCCAGCTGCCTGAAATATTTCATTACATGTACCATTACTTTCTCTCTAGGGAATATTGTAAATAAATTTAATAAGGCATTTGACAGCCTCTTTATCTATGGATATCTACGACACATTGAATGTGAACTAGGATGTCTAAAATTCATTCAATGTTTGCCTACAATACATTGGAGTGTTTAACATTTTGTATAGAACTATTAATTACTGATTTAAGTATACATCGTTCATAATAGACATACTTTATGAAATACAGTCATGTTATTTGGGTCCTTGCTAGATAAAATTTGCGGCGGTACAGGGCTACTTGTCAATCTAATAACATTCTCCAAATCGTTTTGAATCACTGCATTGTGTATATCCTTAATTGTATTCTGTAAATAGAAAATATTAGTAACTTTTTAAAGATTTAACTGGGCCTCACTCAATCATATTTTATTTTAAATCTAGTAAAAAACTCAAATTAGTTAACAAACTACGATCTTAAATATTAGTACTTAATATCAATAAGAAGCATTTTTACTATCCTAATCACATCATAAGTAATATTGGAATTTTTGTTGTATAGAGAATTTTGGTGTAAACACTATTCGTAAGCCGACATAGCCCATAGGCGTATTGCCTTAAATAATAAATTTTATTTATTTAGAATTTTCTCTGTTTTAACAGCCTATGTTTACGTGCTTTTCATTTTTGTAGGTTTAAGGTGTTACCATCATATATGGCACGGTTTCCAAGAACTTCTTTACAATTGGCTGGCTTGACACTTCGCTGAGAAGCCTGGAGCCCTGACCCTCCCATATCACGCGCTGGAGGCGCCCCATATCGCATTCGTGACACCATATTCGAATATTATGCCGCTTTATTACCATACCTGTAATCATGAAATAAATTCAAGGATAATGTATTTATAGGTGAAATTAATTAATATTAGATTTTCTAACCAATTATATTTATATTTATTCAAAAAAGATTTTTACGAAGCTTAATTTGGAATAAATTGATTTTAGTCGATTTGTTATAATAAAAATATTTAAAAAAAATTCGTTTCATTTTATTTACTTATAATCAAAATAAATAATACACCTTCTTCGATACTTAAATGTGTTTACATAGCAAGTAATAATACTAAAAAATGAAATAAAATAAAAAAAATAAAAACAAAAATAAAAAAGTAATAATAGTAAAAATCTATGATGAGTCACGTGAAGTTTAACATTAAACATCGTATGACCAATGAATAGTGAATTGTAAAGAATTTTTCTAGAAAATCGAATCGATATAAAAGTTCAAGGCAAATCGGTTGTCGATAGGAGACATGGGAGTTATTGGTTGGTGCGTAAATGGGCTGTGGTTGGGTCTAAAATAGAAATGGTGTAGATTAATGGGACTGATAATGCTTTACTAAGAATGCTTAAAATTTTATTTGAAAGCGCTGATTAAACGCAATCTTTGAACGTTTTACTAAAAACATCACGAAAACAACGTCTTAAATTGTGAAGATAAGGGACGATTGAACTACCAATAACAGTTATTTCCAGGTTTGTTTACGATTTTTAAGGAATAGGCCCAGTGAGGGTCACTGGGCTGGGTCCAGTCACCTTCCAAGTGGGATACAAAAAATCATCCAATGTTGTCCTGTATGTTATAAGACAGTAAAGTTTTATATTTATTACCGTAACATTTATAGGAGTAAGAGATACCCTCATGCGGGTAAGATAAGAAAATACATTCTATATCGCTTACACGAAACACACAGGCGTCTCAATACTCGTAAAAGTTTTCAAAAGAAAAATATTCTCAATGATTTTAATAAAATGTCACTAGTTAAAACAAATTTTTTTTATCAAATAAGTTTTAAATAAAGGACACAACAAAAATGCTTCAATAGTAATATTTTATAAAAGCGATTGAATTTAGAATTTGGGCCACGGGTTCTTTTCAACAGACTAACCATGAAACCGAAGACTGATTTATAATTTATAAAACCCAAATAAGTGGAAACTTCCAAGTTGTAATGAAAGACATTTATTAATGTTTAATGACACACAAACATCGATCCGTGTGTATGTAGGACATGTCAATTATAATGACGCCCTCACTACAATAAAGTTCAGTGACTAATTCCGGCAGTAATGCTTTATCGAAGTATACATCGTTACCTAAAATAATAAATTTAGATTTTTTAAAATTCAATCGATGTAATAAAATAACAAAGTCCACGTAAATATGCATAGGTATAAAGAATTGTAAAAATAATAAAAAATCGTATTCTAAACGATTTGTAATTAATACATATCTACTAGATTTCAAGATTTTTGAATGGGTATCATAGAATGGGTTGATTTAAAGGCGCCTTTCCTTAATTCGTGACGTGTTAGGCGTATTATTTACTTTTACCTTACCCAGTAATGTATAAACCCAATTAAATTGTGCAAACATTCAATTTCAAAGCCTTTATTTCAACTAATACTATATTAATTAAAATTAAAGCTTTGAAATTGTGTCAACATATTGTTATATATTTCGTATAAAATGAATGAATATGTAAATAAAAAAAAAAGCCTTTTATTTACTACAAATGAATATGTAAGTAATATTAAATTGCAAGACAATAATAAACTGAATCAAAAGTTTCTGCAGAAGCAACAAGTTTGCGTGTTTTCAAAATCGTTGAAGATTAACATAAAACTGTAACTCTGAAGTGATTTCATGATAATGTTATCGCATTAAATAAGTAATTAAATAACATGTCTAATATTTAGTGGTTTTAAGTAATTAGGTATGAAAGAATGGCCCAAACAAGGTGGGGCTAGTGTAAAAATGTACATGACCACGCGATTTCACCCCACCTTGGAGCCAAGCCTTTTATTTGTTTAAACGTCGAACGTTTTGGGGTTATGTGCCACAAAATGTGTTAATGTGATTTCTTAAAACATCATATATCAATTTGACGGACGCTTCAATATCGAAAGAAAGTGTATTAAATTGTTAACGAATCACAAATCCTCTAATAGTACACAAAATATTAATTTATATTAACAACAATAAAGAGAACAGATTTGTATGTTTGAAAGGAATTAACTTAAAAACGACTGGAACTATTTCGTAAATTCTCTCACAATTTAGAGTGCTCGTTATTCCTGAGTAACATAATTAATTTTAAAATATTATCTCTAAATAAAATTTTTGAAATTTTTTGCAAAATATTTTATTATCAAAAAAAAAACACGAAGATCTGAAGAAAGTCTGTCTAAAAGACTTTCTTAAACGAGAATTTATTATAAGGAAATGATTTTGTGCACAATATTAGTAATACCCCTATACCTAATTTTACTTTCCGGAAAGAGATCGCAACAAAATAATTCTACTAAATAATCATAAAAGTAAATGCGAAAAGTTTAACCACAAATAAATGTACTATATGTACTGTTGCACCATCGTCATAATATTTCTACAAAATAGTCGTAATTATTACAACGTTCAAGACACTCGTCAAAATGTCAGGTAACTGTGTCGTCCGTAATTGTTAAAACAGTGAAACAATCGTAAACTGATTTTGCTCTTAATTCTAATTACATACATTAGTGTAATGTACATATAGAAATTTTTTAACTATTTACACTAAATACAGAACAACAACGTTTAAATCGTTAAATAGGAAAATTATCTGATAATTATTTTAATTATATAAATATTATTCAATGTATATGTACTATGAAAAATAGTATTACCTTCTTATATTTTTCATGAGAATAAAGATAGATAGATTTTGCCTTTACGATTTTGTTCGCTGGGTCAAGCGATCTATACAATCTACGAGAAGCTATATACATACATATTATACTTAGAAATATGGAATAACAATAGGGCATAAAAAATATAGGCTTTTAATTAGCAGGTTGTAAGAGACGCTTATATAACTGGTCACTTTGTGTCACACGCAACTAACTGGTGATAAAGTTTAAAGTTAAGCGTCATAAATTATTTTTGGATACATTTCCAAATAATTGGTTTTGCTTGGGAATTAAGTTTGACAGAAATATTGATGAATAAATAATATCAAATTGGTGTAACTACTTGAAATTAGGAACTGTTTTTTGGTATATTATTTTGGAATTGTAATGATTATAGGCTCGAATTAATAGTAACGGATTCTTTATAGAACTTGACTAAAAAGGTGATTAGTTTAAGTATTAATTAACTATGCGTCCCGAATATTCATACTTGGTGTAATGATGAAAATGATAAAATTTCTGAAAGATAAGAAGTTTACTATTTTTTTCAGTACTTTAAATGTTATCCAATTAAATTTGTGGAGGCTTTCACATGTTATAGGATTATATGTTTTAAGATAGGATGTACAAAAATATAATACAAAAGTTAGATCGTTGCTGTTTGGATGGATGAAGTTTGATCACCATTTTCAAAAGTTATTCAGGGAAACTAATAAATGTCGTTTACTTTTACCACAACTACATAAAAACTCCAATTTAAAAATTTACTACCAATTAATTTTAAACTTTAATACATAATTAACTTTCATTAAATTAACTTATATGATAAAATCGGTAACCGTGATTAAGTTAAAACCTCAACTAAGTATATATTTTAATGATTTATATCTCATCTTCGTTTTCCATAGCTGTAGCTGCTTATGTACTAACAATCAACCACTTTGATCTACTATTATTAATGTAAAATTTAAAGTTTAGTTCAAAATTCCATTCAAAGTTCAAAAAATAAATCTAGTTATAAACAAAATGTTTTATATTTTGCTTGTTAGGGACTTACCGGGTCGCGACGGCATGTCGACAGCAGCGGGCAGCGTGAGCTTAGTGCGAGCAGTACGATAGTGGGCCAACGTATGCCCGGCTGCGTCCCGCGCGCCCCTCGCCGCCCCCGCGCCCAGGAGTAGTGCGGACAATTGCGCCTCATCACGACACGCTGCCGTGTAATGAAGGGCTATCCGACCTTCCTACATATCTATATTATTGTCTACGTCCCTAGCTAAGGCTTTTATAATGCGTTTACTTTGGTCTTGTGAACGTTGAAACACAAGAGGCTGATACCCTACTTGAAGGTATCATACAGTAGAGGTTTAATTCTTGATTAATTCTTCTAATTCTTTATCTCTCCTATGGATATGGATCAGATTGTAGATCCCTACACAGTACGTATAAAGGTAATCGATAAAAATAATCATCGATTTGTTTTATTTTTATATAACAAGGTGCAAATGGATAGGAGTCATCTGATGTAAAGTGATACTGCTCATATAAACTCACATTACCAGAAGGCTCACAAGTGGGTGGCCAGCCTTTTAAGAATTATACCCAATCTATAATAACCTAAAACAATGAGTAGATGATCAAATTACAACTCGTTGAATCAAATTTACGTGCGGATACAATTGACCGGTTTCTACGACGTAGCCACCTACGCCGTAGCAATGTACGACGTAGCAAATCGCCACTTATAAATTATTAACTCACGGAATCCTTCTGGTGGACCAGATGTGGATAATATTTCACGAGATACTCCACAATATCCGTATAGTTGTAGTACACAGCTTTGTGCAATAGACCGACACCCGCGTCATCACAGCACGATGATAACTTGTTGCGATTGTAGTCAGATTCCAGTAGTTCCTACAAGGAGGTCAAATTTGGTGCTTTATTTGTCATTCCGAAACCGTAACTAGATTTTAAGTTATCGGGACAATGTAGCAGCTCTTTAGAGGATGAAGAGCAACATTTCTGTAACAGTGATAAATATCAAATCCAAAAGTATTTATGCGGGTTTTATTAAGATATTTTTAATAATGTAGATATCATTTCGCTTTGCATGGCTAATAATATTAACTCTAAAATATCAGTTTTTAAATTATTTAACTATATTTAGGCTAGTCGAATGTGTATTGTGTAGTATAAAATTTCCTCCACTCCCAGTATTGATTGCGCCAACCCCCACGACACCTCAGATATACTCAGGCCTGCACGGTATAGTACGTTTAAGCGTGTTCGTTTGATAACACCCGTGCAGTAACCAAAGTAACCTCGGTGCGGCTTTGTATACCGGTGGGGTTTGACTTCGTACACTTTTGTCAAGACGGCTCGACGTAACGCTGGTACCGCCTCGACCCACGCACCCCTGCTAGTGCGTAATTGTAGGTGTTGTCTTGAAATGAAACTGCGCCTTGTTCTTGTTTCTTGCTTCGCCGCTTCTTCGTGGATCACAGCTCGTTGTCACGGGATAGAGGAAAGAGCCCGAGTCTCTACGCGTGTCTGCACCGTGTCAAGTCTAAACCGAGACTGAACCGAGACTCCCGAGACTCCCGAGACTGCCGAGACTGTTGAGACTTAAGTACCACACAAGTATACCGCGACGAGAGCTACGCTTAGATACATTTGCGGCGGTATACCGCGTCGAGAGCTGTGACCCTTTTATTCGGCGAAGCATTCTATTTATTTAATAAATTTGCATTCATAATTTACCAATATTTCTCACTTACATTATGTGTAAATATTTTGTCTAACTTATAAATCGTAACACTCATACTTAATTTCTATTTATAGAGTTACAATTTTCTAACCTATCTTATAATTTATTTATATTTCTATTTATGAGTCGCCAACATTCTCCCCCTCGTGCGTAGCACCGTCGTTCCTGCACGGCGACTTCGCAGGCACCAAGATCACGATCCTCGACGATGGTCTTCGTAACACTCCACCTTTGGTCGCGACGTCCACGACTCTGGTTCTTCCGTCGGGCCCGGGGTACGTAGTTTCGATGATTCCCCTCGGCCAAGTGCATCGTGGTAGCGTGCGATCCACGATAAGAACCACGTCGCCTGGCTGCAGCTGCTCGTCTTCCCGTCGGCCTGTCATTTTTCTGGGCAGTAGCGTGGGCAAGTACTCCCGTAGCCATCTCCTCCAAAAGTGATCAGAGAGTCGTTGGACGGTCTTCCAATCTTCTCTGCCCACCAGCTTTGCATCAGGAAAATGCCCTATGCGCGCAGCTCCACTGGATCGCCCAATAAGAAAGTGATTTGGTGTTAGCGCCTCTTCTTCCGAATTGTCGGCTAAGTTGGTTATTGGCCTGGAATTAACCATGTGTTCTGCTTCCAACAGCAGCGTATGCAGTACCTCCTCTCGTGGAATGCGCTCCTTTAATGTAACGTCTAGTGCCACCTTAATTGAGCGCACCAATCGTTCCCAAGCTCCTCCCATATTCGGTGCGCCAGGCGGAATAAATTTCCACTGTACGCCAACCTTTTCTGCTTCCGTGACGACTTCCTCTTTTTTAAGTTCCGCGATGGCGGTTTGGATTTCTTTATTAGCTTTGACGAAGTTTGTTCCATTGTCGGAATAAATTACTTTTGGCATCCCTCTTCGTGCTGCGAATCTCCTTAACGCCATAATTGTAGAGTCCGTTGTCAGGCTGGGCACTATCTCGATATGTACTGCCCTTGTGGTCAGGCAGGTAAACAAGGCTCCCCATCGCTTTTCTCTTCGTCTTCCAATCGCCACAAGCATTGGACCGAAGTAGTCCACACCTGTACACGTAAAAGCGGGCTCACCATGTCTCAGCCTTTCTTGAGGTAAGTTGCCCGCTGGATGCTCCGATGGTTTACCTTTTCTCAGCTTGCAATGTTGACAGTTTTGCTGTATACTACGCAGCACTGATCTCAAGCCCAACATCCAATATTTTTGGCGGATTTCATTCATTACCGTAGCTTGATTACCATGGTTGTATTTCTCGTGGTAATGTTTAATTATCAGTCTCCCAATGACGCTCCTGCCATCCAGTACAATGGGTGTTAAGTAGTCATTATCGATGCCCGCTACTGTTTTTGCTCTCCCTTGTAGTCTTATAAGTTTATTTTTTATAGTGACGTCTAGCCTTTTCAATTGGCTTTGGTTCTCCGTCTTTCGCCCTTGCATGAGATTTTTAATATCTTGTTTAAAGCTGCTTTGCTGACACTGGGCGATCAGAACCTCCTCCGCTCTTAATAGGTGTATCTCACCGATCGGAAGGAATTGCCTCTTTTTTGCACTTTTATTGCAGCACTCATGCTTCGACAGCTTCCTTTCTTTGCAAAGATTGATGAATTGTAGTACTCTGGCAGTCGATCTCCACAATCTTGTCCATGATGAAAAGTTTTCAGGAACCGGAGTAATTTCACTGTGGCGAAGTATATTCACCTGCTCCGTCGTTTTGTCTTCCTTGCTTTTTTCTTTTTTAAAACTTCGCGGAGCTGGCCACTCTTCTTCGTCTTTTGACAGAAAGTCTGGACCGTTGAACCACCTATGTTCCGCGTTAAATTCTTCCGGTGGACTTCTAGTTGCATCATCGGCAGGATTCTGCGCTGTCGGCACCCATCTCCAGTCCTGCGGTTTTGTAAGATCCTCTATCTCCGCAATTCGATGAGCTACAAAGGTCTTAAATGTTCTGGGATCTGCCATTATCCAAGAAAGTACAACACTCGAATCCGTCCAAAAGGTTTTCCTTGTAACTTGCAGATCGAGTTCTCTGGCCACTGAGTCTGCAAGTCTAGCTCCTAACAACGCTGCCTGCAGTTCAAGTCTCGGCATGGAGATTGGTTTTAGAGGCGTCACTCTCGACTTGGCTGCGACGAGGTTTACCAAGTATTTTCCATTACCTCTGGTTCGCCAGTATACTGCGGCTGCATACGCTGTCTCACTCGCGTCTGTGAAAGTATGCAGCTCCCCCTCAGTGCAGAATGGTGACATGCATCGCGGCAGGCGGATGTCTTTTATTCTACCGATATGTTCTAGGTAGCTCTTCCAAGCTTCGGTGTCGTCTTCAGTGATTTGGTCATCCCATCCGACACCACTGCGCCATATCTTTTGGATGAGCTTCTTTCCTTGAATGAGAATGGGTGAAAGCAGTCCGAGTGGGTCGAAGGTAGACATCACAGCTCCCGTGACTTCTCGTTTTGTTGGAGTCTGCATGCCTCGTGCTATCTCGTCAGGGATTCTTCTAAATTGGCTTCTAAATCCAAGACAATCCTCTGATGTCAGCCATCTCAGTCCCAAGGTCTTTTCTTCGTTTTCACCTAGGTGCACTTCCTGTTCGCTACCGGCTTCTACGATCTCTTTTTTATTCGACGCCCATCCTCGTAGCTCGAAGTGCGCGTTCTTGTGGATCAAGTCAACTTGCTGCATTACTCGTTTGCAATCGTCAACACTGTGGAAGCTTTGCAGATAGTCATCCATATAGTGATTCCGCTCTATTGCTTGCGCAGCTTCTGGATATTTATGTAAGAAGGCCTTTGCGTTCTTGTTTTTTATATAAATCGCGGTGCAAGGCGATGATGCGGCTCCAAAAATCACTGATGACATTCTGTATTCCTTCACTTGCTCTTCCTTGTCTTTTCGCCATAGGAACCTAAGACTGTCTCTATCTTCTTCCGATATTTTCACCTGCAGAAACATTTCTTTTATATCGGCCGCTATCGCTACAGGGCCTTGACGGAATCGCAGTAGCACTCCAAATATTGACTGTAGTAAGTCTGGTCCGGATAGCAAAACATCGTTGAGGCTCACTCCGTTGTATTTTGCTGCAGCGTCGAAGACAATTCTCAGCTTCTTTTTAAGAGGGTGAACCACTGGGAAATGAGGAAGGTACCATTTTTTTTTGGATCTGCAGTCGACTGGTGCTTCTTCAGCGTAGTTGCTTTTCAAAAGGTTTTCTATCTGCGCACTATATTCATTTTTTAACTTAGCGTCCTTACGCAGCTTTTTTTCTATTCCTTGAAATCTGTTGAGAGCTGCTGTGTAATTGTTTGGAAGTTGTAAGTCTTCGCTTTTCCACAACAGACCGACCTCGTACCTGCCATCTTCCAATTGTCGACTAGTTCTTTCCAATATTTCTAGTGCTCGCTGTTCTATATCCGTTGACGGCTTCTTCGGCTGAACTCCTAAAGACTCAATATTAAAGTGTTCCCTCACCAGCTGATCTATTTTATCTTCGACGACGCTTGCGTGTGCACATGTGTTCACATAATTAATCGGAGACACGCCGTTGCTATCGAAGCCATGGATAACCCACCCTAACTTTGTTCTTGATGCCACCGGCTGCCCTGGCTTTCCACGTCGTATCTGTAACGAGACAATATATTCCCAATTGTCTTGGCCAATGAGCAGCTTCGGTGCCTCGGCTTCGTAGCACACGTCCTGTAGTAAACCCCGCAAGTGATGATACTTCTTAAGTCGGGTTTTATCGACGAGTTGTGGGGTTAATTTGAGCTCCTTGATAGTTCTAACCCGCTTCAGTGTGCTCTTCTGATCTTGCTTGATCCCTTTCACTTCGATATCTAAAATCATGGAGTCGTGATTTTTCATTTGCCCTCCGCCGATAGTTTCTATGTTTAAGGTTTCGCGAGGACCCTTTATGCCAATGCTTGAAGCCACACTTTCGTCGAGCAGTGTCACCGTTGAGCCTTCATCTAACAGCGCCAGTACTTGTTTGCTCCCAGCCGGTCCGTATATCTCCACCTTGAGCATCTTAAGTATAGCTTTCGGTGTGCTAATTGTATTGACCGTCGCTGTCTCAGTCGCTGCCTCTTCGTGACATTGTTCGCTCTCCGACGTCACATGTAATAGGCTATGGTGCCATCTTCGACACATCTTGCACGGTGGTCTTCGGCATTTTTCTTTCCGGTGTTTCCCAGTGAGACACTTGAAGCAGACCTTAAGCCTCTTTACTGTTTCCCATCTCTCGTTAACTGCCGTAGTCAGAAATCTTTGGCAGTCTTTTAGTTTATGGTTGCCTTCACAGTCTGGGCACTTGATTTCTTCTAGTCTACTCTTTTCAGTTTCTTTTCATACTAAAAGTAGTTTGCTTCACCGGTCTTCTTATCGTTGCGCTCGGTCGTTCGGTCGTCGACACACTTTTGCTGTCTTCGAGTACCGCGAATGCACCGCATTTATCCGCTTCTAAATTGAGGAAGTTGCTTATTGTTTGAATATCAGAGAACGATTCCTCTTCCCTCGCAGCCGTGTAATCGTACCATCTGAACCTTAGAATTGGAGGCATCTTCTCTATGATAATTTTCACGATTTCAGGTGAGTAGAGGTATTGCGATCTCTTCAATCCTTTTATGGCGGCCACACTGTTGTTTATTTGGCTCGCAAAAACGCATATGTCCCTGGGATTTTCCGTCGTTCTGTGAAGCGCCTTTAATTTCTCCAGTTCGGCTAGCACCAATGCGTCGGGTCTACCAAATCTTCGGCGTAAAGCGTTAATTACTTCTTCCGGCGTCGCTTCTGAGTACAAGAGGCTCTTAATACTCTCTCTCGCCGTGCCTTTAATCGCTTTACGTAGCCGCGCCATATTCTGAATGTCAGAGAACATCGGAGATGTATCTTCGTATACGACCCGGAACGCCGTCCATTCGGAGCTGTCCCCTTCAAATATCGGCAGCTCTTGAATGTATTTCGGTTGCGGCGCTACATGGTTCGTCATGACTTCCTTTATTGCGTCGGCTATTGCTCGAATGTCGCTTTTTGTTTCAATTTCTTCTGGCTTTTGTGCCGATGAGCGCATCCAGTATGCTACCTTTTCTTCATGGTCATCGTTGACGGTTTCTATAACGGAGTCTTCCTCTTCCGTTTCTGCTTCTAATCGTAATCTGGCCAGGCGTGCTGCTGCCTGCGCTTCCCGCAGTTCGCAGCGAGCCAACTTTTCTCTGGCCTCGGCTAGTCTTCTTGAGCTGGCTTTTGATACGGCTCTAGATGCGGTCCGCCGGGTATAACCCGCTGGTGTCAGAGTCAATGCTTGCTCTGAGTGGCTGGCTGCGCTCGTCGACGTGGACTGCTCGATCGTTATCTCTTCGCCTGTAGTCCGGACTTCGGACGTAGTGGCGGAGGTAACAGTCAACGTCGATTCCCCTCGCTGCATCCCGTTCTGTGATCTTGTGACTGGCATTTTCTTCTCGCAATATTCACTTCTTGATTCACTCCACTATTTTTGCAGGATCCGGCTCGAAGGACCACTATTGTTTGCGCCAACCCCCACGACACCTCAGATATACTCAGGCCTGCACGGTATAGTACGTTTAAGCGTGTTCGTTTGATAACACCCGTGCAGTAACCAAAGTAACCTCGGTGCGGCTTTGTATACCGGTGGGGTTTGACTTCGTACACTTTTGTCAAGACGGCTCGACGTAACGCTGGTACCGCCTCGACCCACGCACCCCTGCTAGTGCGTAATTGTAGGTGTTGTCTTGAAATGAAACTGCGCCTTGTTCTTGTTTCTTGCTTCGCCGCTTCTTCGTGGATCACAGCTCGTTGTCACGGGATAGAGGAAAGAGCCCGAGTCTCTACGCGTGTCTGCACCGTGTCAAGTCTAAACCGAGACTGAACCGAGACTCCCGAGACTCCCGAGACTGCCGAGACTGTTGAGACTTAAGTACCACACAAGTATACCGCGACGAGAGCTACGCTTAGATACATTTGCGGCGGTATACCGCGTCGAGAGCTGTGACCCTTTTATTCGGCGAAGCATTCTATTTATTTAATAAATTTGCATTCATAATTTACCAATATTTCTCACTTACATTATGTGTAAATATTTTGTCTAACTTATAAATCGTAACACTCATACTTAATTTCTATTTATAGAGTTACAATTTTCTAACCTATCTTATAATTTATTTATATTTCTATTTATGAGTCGCCAACACCCAGAATATAGAAACAATTCACCTGTAAATCAAGCAGCGATCCTGTCTCAACAGCAGCGTGCAGAGCTTCACATTTATTTATCAAACTAATAAGGTATCTTGACAAAGGCAAGTTTTCCGCTTCTGATAATAGGCGCCGCCCCTGACCATTGAGCACAGCTCGTTCCAGCTTGCCTTCTTGCCCTGCTCGCACCCACTGACGAAGGTCTGATGCTGGTATAGCTCCTAGAGCTGAAAATTGAAAAGGGTTCATATTCAGTAAATTAAACTGCAGATCAAGACTAAAATAACACTTAACATCAGGTGAGCCTCCTGCCCATTTGCCCCCTGTTCTATAAAAAAAAATCTCTACTGACGCTGAAATTCGTTAGCATTGGCACTTACCAAACGCCTATATATTCATAATGTAGTGGTGAAAATTCAATTCAACAATCCAAACGTGTGCTCAGTATAAACTGCACTAAGCAATATCTTTGAAAAAACAGTAATAGAAAAGTCACAGTTGTAACTTAGACACGCCTTGACTCCAATCCGATATGAGCACTGATTTACCGATTACCTACGGAGTGCTTTTTAAGTAAATAATAGTTATTTACGTTGTTTTTTTCTCTCATGACCGTATTGGGTAGTCTCTACTATGTTTACCCTGGTTTGTTAATCTACAGTTTATCAATGAAACCTTATCAGTCATAGACTGAAGTGTCCCCGTTAAACTGTTAGATGTCTGACGCATTTCTCTAAACAAGCCTTATGAACCCTCAATGTGGTATAGAGCAAACATATTTTGGTGTCTATTTGTTTTTTTTTTAAAGCGGATAGGTTATCAGCAACACAAATATTGTTGTGAGAATGGCTACATATTCGATAGCCTAGTATCACGAGACAAAATCTAAATTTCCGTTGTAATCCAGCAAAACATATTTTCTTTGTCGCCCTTTTTACGTTGCTGCCTCAGTGTTTGGTTGAACGTGCTAACTTTCTCTACTAGTTTTCAGTTAAAACATATTTTTGTTTTGGATAAGATTATCGGGGATTCTTACTTCGATTTATTTTCCGCGGCTGAAATTGCGGGGCATTGCATCGGGTACATATTATCTCAAATTAAAACTTTACATTGTGAATAAGATGTATAAAGGTATAAATATACATCATACAACAACAAATGTTTTTGATTGCTGCGAAAAATACGAATGATTCGATTATTTTTAATCATTTATAGTTTAAAATTATTTAGATTACCTTATACAAGTATTAAAATACAGAGAAAAAGAGATGTAGTGCGTGTAAATGAAATAATCTACTTTCATTATCAAGTAATTAATACTTTATTATAATTAACATTATTAAACACCCCATAAGAAAATAGCATGTACTAGCCAGATTACATGAACTTTGATTACACGATTTATTATTTAATGGTTAGTTAAGACTATCGCGACATTGTTTGACCTTTATGGTTATGGTTTCAATTGTAGCGATTAATTTCTCAGAAACACATTGAAAGCCTATTATTTGACAAAGGTATTATTTATTATTACTTATACTTAGAAATAAACTTGGGCGCCTACTAAAGCGCAGCATACAAAGCTACAGGTGTGTCATAGAGCGTTGGAACGATGTATGATAGGGAAAGAGAGAAGAGACAAAATAAAGAATACAGCATTAAGGAAAATAACTAAACAGATGTTACAAAAACAATAAACTAAATTGGAAATGGGCGGGACACATGGCAAGAGGTTTAAAAAGTGAAGCAAAAAACTACTTGACTGGTGCCCAAGGTACAGCAAACGCAAAAGAGGGAGACAACTCAGAAGGTGGATAGACCACACTAAAAAAACAGCAGGTGGTACATGGCAGAGAGTGGCACAGTACACAGAGGAATGGCGGGATTTGGAGGAGGCCTTTGCCAAAAAAGGCCACACAGATACACTAGAAGAGGATTAAAATGGTAATTTGTTTAACTGTAAATATAAAATGTAAAATGTATCTGAATAAAGGCTATTATTATTATTATACTTTAGAATAATTAGCTAATTATTATCCTAAGGTTTTGAGGCTCTCTCTTTTAATAAATTTAAAAATGGCTAACTAAATTACGAAACTGTACTTTATCTCTTTTTAGTCTTTAAATTTTATAAAATGCATTAACTTTATTTCTAACACACAAATGCATAGTATTTACTATATTCTTAACCTACATATAGAAAAAATAATAAAACAAAATTGATAAAAAGAAAATAAAAACAAATGTTTAAAGTTCGGTCCCTGTAGCTTTAATTCGTTTCGGGTCACCCGTACTATCTAACAAGAATGATCTATATAATGCATTCATAATTATTGTACTAAATATGACGTTATTTAATAACTATGACCGCGCCAAAAAGCAGTTACATAACTGCGTAGCATGTTAATAGGTCTGATTTCTGATTTGAGTGAATATTTATGTAAATTCCTCAACCCTACAGGGTTTCTTTGATTCGAATTATCAACGGTGTAATCTACGTGTTTGCAATGTGACAAGCAAATGGTTGACGTTTCTAGAACACATATTATTTTTCGACATATATATGCTAGATCAGTCAAGTTTTGTTTTATTTTTTTTAAACAGAATGTAAAGTGACTGCAATAGTCAATGCAAAACATTTTATTTGGATTTATAATATAAAATGGAAGACGAAAGGGTGCACTCAGTTGAATTTTGCTTGTTGTACAGAATCTACAGTGCAAGACGATATATATATATATATATATATATATATAGGCATATAAGTTTAATTTTTTAATGTTTTTATGTAGATAGTTGGTGTGGGAAATATTTTTTAATTCTGTCGCATTAGTAGTAACTGTTAAGATAGAAAAATTTACTGGAAATAAATAAGTATTATGTCGTATACATTTGTCGGAAATCCAACGTTTGGTTTAACATGCTCTCCATCCAGGATCATGAACTGCCATATACAAACATAAATTCTAAGCCTAATTAACGAAACTTTTCGAGTGTTAGAAATAAATATTGATTGACCCAGAATTCAAAGCCTTCATATTGAGTATGTCCTAGCTATCTACGTTACATTGTAAGAGCTTTTAATAATTCAATGCTTCGTAGGCAATAGGCGTAGTTATAGGTCGCAGGGTGGTAGACAAATATCTATTTTAGCGTTGGTTATTGAACTTTACAATTGTAATATGCCGTAACGTTAAAAGTTATTCAATAAAAGAAGCTATTCAAAAGGAATAAAAACTAAAAACTAAAAGAGTTTACGCCCTGTATTTTATGGAATGCTGACGCTAAAGTTGCACCTAGATTCGTCAAATAAACAAGTATAAACTAAAATTGGCAGTGTAATATCTGTATTATATTTTTATTTTTTGTAACATTTATAATAGAAAATGCTTATATAATGTGGTTAACATAAACAAATAAATGCAAGATTAATAATTAATTATAAAATTCACTACATCTCTCTGATTAATTAGCAGAGTAAATATGTGATTTGTGTTGCTGTCAGATATTTAGAAAAACACATAAAAAACTATTTATATAAAATCACCATTTACATCGGACACAAAATATATTTTAAAATGGGTTACTTTGTTCGTCTGCTTTACAAATCGAATTTGATTATCATGTAGTCACAGCTATATAAATATTTTTTTCAGTTTTAGCTTTACAAATAATACTTATTTTGATTATAAAAGCTAATAACAGTCGTTCAATAGACAGCCCCGGGCCATGACGAATCCCAGCTACATATATTATGTAATCTAACCAGTCATAAATCTAAATATTATAATGCTTGACCGTTCATAATAAATAGTCTAAAAAACTGATTTCCATGTCACGTCATGCTAAGGTCACGACCATAGCGAGGTATGCTTTGATTGCGATTTAATAATTAGCATGTACAACGTTCATTAATTGTTAAAATATTCCTGGACTAATAAGTCTGTCACTTAGTATACAATATGTGTACTCTATATATATATATATTGTTGTGTTTGTTACTCTCAGGAGAAGCTTCTTATGAAATAAAAAATTAAGATAATTGCACGGAAAATTATATAAATTTTAGAATACTTAACCACCACATTAAGTTAATCTGACTTTTGTTCGATAGCAAATATTATTACATTGCATCAAATCTTTTTATATACTTCTACTATACGTCTGTATGTCACCGAACTTCTCTTAAACGGCTGGACCAATTTATATGATTTTTTTGTATGCGTATGCCATGGTGCTATGGATGGTTCAGGTTCACAAATCAGACCGGCAGATGTTGTTGCTCTGGTTGTTTTATATCCTAATTGCTTGAAATATGATCATGTAGGACAACGTCTGACAGGTCAGCTAGTAATAATCATAAAACCCTTTTATTTCATATATTTTACATTTAAATACATTTATATTTCTGTCATCTCTTTCTTTCTAGATATATACGTGCCCTATTTTGGCAATGGCCTCGTCCAAATCTTGCCATTTCCGTCTGCACTGTGTTTGTCTGCCATGTACCACCTACTGTTTCCTTCATCTGGTCTATATCATACTCGTTTGCGTTTATTGTATCTTGGTCACCCGTTAAATACTTTTTTGTTCCACTTGTCTGTTCTTCTTGTCATGTGGTTGAGCTAGTGTACATATATCATCGGACAAAACGTTCTAGCAATAAAATAAAGTCTCTCACTTGCTTCATAACTACCGATTGGATTGGTTTTTTTTGACCTAGACATAGTGCAAATGTCTTCAGGGATAATTTATTAATGTTTTCATAACTTAACCGAAATATAACGATTCGTTGGACGTATAATATCTTTAGATGTCTTCAAAACACCTTTAAGTATTAAACTTGTTTTTTTTTTAATTTTTATTATTTACTCTACTGCCATCGTGTCCAGGGACTTTTTCTGTCTCACAATTTTTAAAAAAAGAAATACATTTCACGGCTTCCAATACAATATTTCACAAATGACGTGTTACGCGTCGGAAAATACGCCCCGGCTACATCGGTAATATTTATATTTACAATATTCATGGGCGAGCCGGGGCGCAATTCCCCGCGAGACCCGCTCTTTCGGTCTTGTTTGCCGCCTTTATACATTTAATAATATTTTCGCAGAACCGTTCCAGACACGTTATGTGCTATATTAACATATCCTGTAGGCCGATACTGTCTACAGACATCTGCATTTGTTGCTCCAGGTCGTGCCTGGACGATGCGAATATAGGGCAGTGTAGAAGCTCATGTTCCGCTGATTAAACATTGTTTAAATGGGGCTAGATTTACTGCGTTGATAATATTTAAATAATTGTTATGTTGGCGGAATGAATCTTGTATCATACAATTTTGAAAAAAGATTTGGATTACCTAATTTGCCTATCCGATCTACCGTCTTGACGGTATCTTTTAAATGGTTATATCTCATTAGCCGTAGGTTCGTTTCCAATTAAAAGAAGGTTATTAGTATTGCCAAGAAACTCTTAAGTTTTTATATTACAAACAATATTTTAAATGTATTTTATGCTTATTGTCTTTTGGCACCATCTTTGTGTTATTACGCCGTACTTTCTACTTATCTAAGTGCGGGTTATTATGACCCGTATCGATCTTATACAGTTATTATTTATGATGGTAACAGTATAACAAACACACGAAATTATTATGAAGAGTAAATGTTCGCTCCATTTACGTACATTCCTACATTCAATAACACACATAAATTCATATTTTTATTTTTATTAAATCAGTAAGATTACTGAATACATATTAGGCACACACTAATATGAAGGAGCGTAACAAATGTTACGGAAACGCAGACGTGAGCCTCTTGGTATGAGTATATGACACTTAAAATCAGGTGAGAATCCTGCCCCATTATATAACAATACCAATACGCTGGGCCACAAAATACAAACAGTGCGGGCCATTAATTAAAAAAAAACAGTACCAATGTTATAGTGTCTTCTGTTATATAGAATAGTCATAGTGTATACATTAAATTCATATAATTTTATGACACATTTCGTCGTTATGTAAATAATAAATGAATTCCCTGTATTATCATGGAATTCGCGTGGGCGTAGCAATATTAAAGGTATGAAGTCCGAAGTTTTACGAGGCCGTTGAATCTATATAATTACAGACACGCAATAAAAGTCCATCCTCAACCTCACCCTTTAAATGTAAATGAATTCTTTCACAGCTTCAGCTCGAACAATACACAAAATCGATTAGGCAACGTAGAAATTTTACGAGGACATTTTGTATCACTGATTCCCAGGTTTATTTCTAATTTCTCATTCTTTCTAGATATATATAAATATTACTAACCTTTGGGAGGGCTATAATGCACGTATAGCCCCTGTTTCTTCTCAGATTTCGCGGACAGAATTTTTTTTACACTTTTCATTGTGTTGTCCTTTTCTTATTCACGCGATAATTGCACATTAGAGCTAGACTTTTAACTGACTAATCAGTCTATTTATATTGGAATGTCTAAGCATTCTTCCAGTTATGAATTACGGCTGCCAAACTTGGACCTCTCCAATGCCCAGAAGGAGCAAGAGAAAAAGAGTGAGGAGCTGAAAAATGGAGTAAAACTTGCTTGCTTGTCTTGTCTAGGTCCCAAACAATTAGACTAATGAAAAAAGTCAAACCGCACTAGAGATGGGAACATAAGTAAGTTCTGTATGTAAAACAGAATTAAAATTGTTTATAAGAAAAAGGAACTTGTCCGAAGTAAATGCTATTTCTTTTTATTTTGTTTTGTTTGATGTCTGATCCCAGTGTTTTTACTTTCGTGAATTCTAGTAACAATTTATTAATTATCCAAAGCATTAAAAAATATTAATTATGAAGTTAGGGAGTATACATTATACATATCATATTATTTAATCGCCGGTAAAATTGTTTACGTTATAACTGGGGATAATAATAATTATAAAAAATGTTTATCATAAAACATACAAAATGGGCTATTTACACGCAAGACATATAGATTTCCTTTTTTGAAAAAATCTCCCTAATATAATAGTAAAATATTAATAAATAGTCAAAAAACGTAATTAAACCTAACATGACCGCTAAAATCAAGATTAATTAAATAAAATTCGCGTCAACTTGCGACAAAATTGCTACATAGTATATTACAAATATATGTTTTGCCCTTTCTTAAAGAAGGCGCGAACAATAAATAAAATCGAATAGTTTAAACATACTTTTAATTGGAGGACATTAAAAACGTGGGCATACGTGTTATATGGAAGCACAATCGTGCATAGTTCGAGCACTATTCGTGAACTATAAATATTATACGGTAAATCAAAGCTGTCAGAGCTGACATCATTACTCGTTGGAAAAGTACTTAGGGTACAATTTGAAATAGGTATTAAGTCATGAAGGCGGTCAAAAGAATTATACTACAAAGTATCTATTTGTATCGATTTTATGCCTCGCTAAGTTAGCGTGAATGTAATGTTCCTGATTAAATATTTACGAAAGCACTTCGATGTCGGCTACCTTTCGGAAAATTATAGATTTTTAATTTAAAATTCTTTGTACTTATTTAAACTTTCCACATCTTTATGTACAGAACTAATACAATTGTTAACTGTTATTACGTTCTAAATATCGAATAAATGTTTCTTACTAACTTTATCACGCTTAAGGGAATTAATTGCTTCTTAACTTTGAGTCTAGATACCAAAGTTTTAATTCGATTTGAAATTTTAATTGGTCTCAATACTTGCAAGTTTTGATTCAAATAGAATACATATAACAAACAACAGATTCATAAAGCGTGGGTAACGCTGAAAATGTTAAGAACTGGATAGTTAGAAACATTGGCATTAAAACTTTTTTTTAATTTCAATTTTAGAACTCTTTGGTTACCGAATGTAGCATACATTTGTCATTTGTTTTTGTGAATTGGCGGCAAATCTAAAACTCTTGTTACACGTGAACCTAACGCGAGAAAATTATCGGTCAATGATTTATTATGACTTTCGTTATAGGCTTACTTAACAACACAGCCTTGATAGGCTGCGATTAGCATTTCTTAATGAATCCCCATCTCGTGCCACTATTTACAATTGGTTTAACGAGTTTAAGCGTGGACGTAACAATCTCAATAATGATCCGCGTAAGGGACGTCATTTAACAACGACTAACTTAAAAAAAAAATATTTTTTAATATTTATATATATATTTAAAGTAGGATTGTTTAATGCCTGCCCTTTTTATATTTGTTCAAAGTACATTTTGTTAATCAAATTTTTAACGCTTTCACGTTTATTCGGTACACTTGATCCAGTCTAGTACACACAAATGCACTGTACCAACTCCATTAACATCAGCGAATGTTAACTTTTATACGGCTTCCATTCAAGAGGAAACATAATACGCACCATTACCATTGAGAGAATAAAGGGTACAGTGTATAACACAAGTCTTCCAAAGGTGATTTGCTGAGATAGAAAGCCATCTAGAATGTAAAAGATAATTCCAGATGCCAGTCTGTACGTACTGCAGTGTAGTCTCTTAAATATATCATATTAACTGTTAAAAAACTTTATTTATCAATAAAAATTGATATTTTTTTACAAGAGAATCTTAATATAACTCTTCTTCTTATTATAGCCATCTTTTTTATAGTCTTCTAGGCTCATTCTGATCTTTGATGCTCTTTTAAATTGATTAAAATCTGATATTTCGAGTTTTCATTACCGATAACATTCTGCAAAATAAAGCAGCATTTATTATAGTCCCAATCTCTTACGAGCGTATCTACCGAATGGTAGAAACGATCCATACCGCATTATCTAATAGGCAAGTAGATGCCTGCAGTGCCCATCTTAGGTTCAAGAGCATGCCGGTTTCCCAACGATGTTTTCCTTCATCGTACGAGCAAGTTTTGAAATAAGCAAGCATTGGTATCGAATCTATGACCTTAGTGATGAGTCGCACGCCAGTAGGGAAAACACTACAAGCTCAAATGAAAATTAAACACAATAAAATGTTCACTAATATTCTCGTAAAGTGGGTGTAAACTTTAACTACCTTGCTACTTCAAACTTTTTATAGCCGCCGTTCATGACGGCGCGTTTTCACACAATCCCTTTTCGGGGAAATTCTGACGTGATTTATGAAATACTATGTAAGGTTTTAACTAATTAATGTTTTACTGTGTAAACTATTTAAACCTTGATTTTGATTTGCAATAAATAACACTAGAATCATAAACATATGAAATTTATATGTAATATGTGTCAGGAGTATCTTAATTGTGTATGTAGTGTTTGTCTTGTTGCATTATATAACTATGTTCAAAAATGAAACATAACTAAAAGACCCTGAAAGAGATAGAAAGATATCGCCTAGCACATGAGTAGTGTAATACATAAATACACAAGTATGGGATGTTTGAACCAAGCGACGTAAGGTAATTGAGCCACACGTGGGATACCAGGTTCAAGGTGGTAGAATTTTTCTCAACACTGTCAGGAAGGCTGACTACGATAATGAAGGGTTTAAAACAGGCTTCGCCACTATGAAAGGTAGTGATATATGAATAAGACAGAGAAATATATAAATCTCATTTAAAAATAAATAAATCAGTGGCACTACAACCTCTTTTAAGTCTTGGCCTCAGCTTTGAATCTGTTTTATGATCAATTTTTTTGGGATCGCATTTGTTTCGAGAAAATGTTTAAGAAAAAGGCCTTGCCGCTTTTTGCTCATTTTTGCGGGACACTACCAATAGATCAATACAACATTATCAACAGCATTTATAAGACACAGCTATAGTCATGCTTTGCCAAAAAAATTAAACAATGATTCATATTTAACTGTTTATTGATGAAGGCAATAATAATTTTACATTAATTAGAGACATCTACTTGTCGTGCAACTTTTCTTCGCTTTCCGATAGTGTTATGTTTATATTGAAGCCAATATTCTTTTTATTAGGATCGGAGTTTAATTCTGGATTTTCAGCGTTATAGTTCAATTCGGGTTCTGTAAAAACAAATATTGTTATAGTTAATAATAATTCCGGGACCGCCAAGAACGACGGTCTACAAAATTGTGACGTCACATAGTATCTGTGAGTGCTTTGGAAACTTATTCTTTATTTTAACAACATCGGGCTACACTATTTAAACCCAATGAGACGTATGGTAAGTAATTGAGGGGATTACACTATGTATAATATATAAAAGACACGACACGTCCTCTTAATCATTGCATTGTGATCACAGACAGATTTATCAGGCAAGTAAAAGAAAAATTATTGAAAAAAGAGGCCCTGAAAAGGTGTCTTCCTCATGCCCCATTGAAAGATTACGGAACTTTATAACAACCTTAATTACTGAAATGAATATATATTTATTTAGAACTTATATTTTTTGTAATGATGAGAAAAAACATACCATTTTTTATTGCAGTTTTGTTCAAAATCTTGTGATACAATTCGTTAAATTTCTTCTGCCTTTTCATATTCGACGGTGTACGGATAACTAGTGTTGGTAATAGTATATAATGTTCAAGATTTGGTTCTTGTGGTTGAAATTTAGAACGCCCAGTACTCTTCTTTATCACAAGCTTAGGCTGTTTTGGTCTACATTTTGAAGTTTGAATTACACTACTCCCGCTAGTTTCTTGGTTCTCTGGGCCTTTATTCTTATTACTAGGGCTAGAAGTTCGATAGCAACATGTGGAATGTTTGTTGCCAGACCGATTTGCATGGCTAGGCCCCGGAGTGCTTTCCTCGTGAGTATAGACACGGCGTCGGCTTTCAGGATATATTAAGTGACTTTTACTTGATTCTTTTCGGCAAGGTTTTTCCTCATGGCGCTCAGTTTTCTCCGTATCACTACCACCATTTTCCGCACCTTCAGGCCTATTCTTATTGCTTGCTACAATAATATCACCTGTTTTGCCAACAGCTCGACAATGTTCATGGCGATTATTCAATTTAACTATTCGGTAGTGCCGGCGCCGCCTACGTTCTACATGAGCAACTCTTTCTCTTAAAAGGCTGTCAATCAGTCTCTGAAGTTCGGACCGGGGGCCATATCTTTCTGGATGTGTTATCCGGCGACCGAGTCGAGTATTTGGCCAGTGTGTTCGGCATACATCCTCCCAAATGATGTCACTTAATACAGCTTCACGTGAAGGCGTTAGTTTTATACCGTCATCACGAGGGGCAAACTCTCCTTGAGCAAGATAGTGAACGGTATCCATCAGTCTATAGTCACGAACAGGATTAAGTTTATGACGAATTTTATGTACTCTTTCTGCGGCTAGTTTAGGGATATCATCACGTTTGCATGGAACTGAAGCACATTGTCGTCTTCCTCGAGCAGTTATACCGTCATAAAGAGTGAAATCACGTCCATATTGTTCTGAATTATGTTCTTTCTGTATTGTAGTAGCTTTACTAGGGGAAAGAGGCGCTGGTGGTTGAGCATAACGTTGAAATGCAGAAGTTTCTGGTATATGACTGTATTCGACATAACTGCAACCCGGGTCGGTTTGAAGAAACGGTTTTTCTTTTTCATTTTCTGTTTCCTCTTCAGTGGAAGATAACTGGATATTAGGATCGAGCGTTCTAAGCACCATCTCTTGTCTTAATATTCTCTGTTCAAGCCAATCTATTCTTTTGTGTACACTTTCTATATTTTTGCCTGATATTGTCTCGTCAGAGGAACTATTTGTGACTACTATGTCGCCAATTTTCGTTTTATATCGGATATGCTTAGAATTTTCTGTTACTGTTTCAAGTTTAGGAACATTAATTGTCATATGGGGATGAGTGTACATGTAGCATTTTTCAGAATTTCTACGCCTTCGTCGATAGACTGTAACATCTCGAGATGAACTAGACGTAGCACATTTTGAGACAGCTGTCGAAGTTCCTTCAATTGTACTGCTTGGTGGAGATTGTTTATCAACCTTGATCTTAATTGCTTTGCATGAATTTGGAATACATGGAATGATTTTTGCTATACTAGAATCTTCTTCACTATAATCTAAAAATAAATAAATTAATACCTGAACATAAATAACTATCGTACTGTTTGATTATTTACACTCACCATATGCAAATGACGAATGATCTCCTATTGCTAATCTAGAACCAGATTTTTCAGAGTGCTAAAATGTGAGTTTCATTTTAAAACGTATTACTCAATTAATAACGATTAATCTTAGCTCAAGTTACCTTTTTGTGATGAAACCTGTTTTTTTCTGCAATATAAATTGTTTTGATGGCTGGCGCTCGAGGTTTTATAGAAACTAGTACTTTTTGAGAAGACTTCCGAAATGTAGAACCCTTTTGTGAAATTTCTATAAATATTATATTAAGTAACTTCACATCTTAAGAATGAAACTATAAAGAAGAATGGAAGTTACCTAAAAGTAGAGGTCTTTTGGGAGATCGATGAGAAACTCCTGCTATTGAATCGTAGTCTAACTCTCTTATAAATTTTTCGTCATGAATCAAAGATTTCTTTTTGGATGGTGACTGTTTATATTCCATCACATCCCATTTTCTTTCTCGCGAGCATAGTTAATAGGTATTCTATTAATGAATTACACTGACTCTGAATTTTGTTCTAAATTAATTTATGCAGTCTAATAAGTTCATATTTGATTGACATGACTTTGATATTTAACTTTCTTCTTTAAAAGAGGTGTCGACGAAAAGAGAATGACTTATTAAGATTCAAATCATATATCATACCATACGATAGGAATTTAATTAAGAAAAATATGCTAAACATTTATTAGTTTAAATAATTTTTTTAATAGTTGTGTTTAAAAAAGACACAAGTCGATCACATGAATATTTGTAGATTGCTACAGTACTTCTTGGAGTTCCATTTCGAAAATAGAAGATATAAAAAATAAGAAATATTGTTGTCAAAATTGCAAAGCGTGACGTTTCAGCCATTTGTACTTTCCAAAAAAATTGTTAATAAAAATAGTGAGTGAAGTGTAGATTAGGACGTATGGATGCTTGAGTTGCTTTAGAAAATGTCTGAACAAGATAAAAAGAGTGGGGGAACGGGTACCATCCCCGTGGTGGTAGAACAAACTACCAACAGCAGACACAAGGCTCCATACCGGCCTAATGATATTCAAGATGAAACTGACCATCATCATAAGCATTCCAAAGCACCAGCTGTACAATGTAAATAATCTATTGTAATCACTTACACTGCGAATTGTAAATAGAGTTATTTAGTGACTCTATAATTTGACATCCTTTGGCAACTGTTAAAGACAATTACCGGCCTGCTTACACATAGCTGCATATTTGTTTAAATAATTTTGAAATAATATAGTCTATATTACAAGGGGATAATGAAAATAATTATGGTGAAAGAATTTCTCAAATCAGTCTATCAGTCTACTTAATTCAGTATCAGTTTATCAGTGGGTACAGGTTTACAAGACTCTTCATTTTGTTAATTCACTACTGTATATAAAAAAAACATTACAGCTGTTGCTGAGGAAATGAAACATAAAACAGCAGAAGATTTGGAGTCCGAAAATGAGGACGATAAGGAACACAAACGGGGTAAATAAAATTGTAAACGTCACAAACACACTAGCAGATAATTTCTAAAATATACCATACTAAAGTGCATGCAGCTAGTACAATGCAACATGCCTATTGAAGCGTGTCCAGAGTTGATAATAAATAGGTTTATCTGTCGGTTAAGTTAATTAAGTGTGACGGCTTCAGCTGTGATTCTCTTTCCTGAGTTTGTAGCTTTGAACTCATTCTGTACCATTGGACTTTCTATTTTCGCATGTTACGTTTGGTCGTACGTAAGGAAACCATCGTGATATCAAAACCTAACACAGTTTTGACAGGGAAAGCAGGCTACGGGTTGGATTTTAAAATCATATACACGAATTTGATCATATAACGTAGATGTATCGGGGATTGTACTTGATTAGTACACCTCCAAGTGATTTTCTTTGACCGAGTTGCGTCTGAGTATTTTTTTTTTAATTTTGTGTTTACCCAGGCTACTTGTCTTTTAGAAAAAAACAATTACGAAACAGATACAGAAATCTGATACCCAGACCTAAAAGGTAGCACTGGTTTTTTGGTTGGTTAAGTATAAATCGTTACGTTTACAGTTAAATCTAGTGAGATCAACAAGCAGAGTGCCGCCAAAAAATTATCCTCAATTTCCAAAAATAAAGGCTCGCCGGCCGATTCCATAGCTTTGGGCCACGAACTTGAAACAAAGGTATGGTATATATACTCTTATATTTTATTGTCATAAATTCATGTATGAATATATATGATAAATATCCAATATTAAATACCATATATCCAGATTGAAAATTTTAGGTATTGATTATTCGGTATAAAGCTTTCTAGAACAAATATATACATATATATATAACATAATGCTTTTCTTTATCAATAAGGAGACTTGACTGACACATCACAAATAAAAGAAAAAATATATAAGGAATAATTATAAAAGTGTCCTTAAATTGGTTCACATATAAGATTTTAAGAAAGTTTGTGTAATACAACCAAAAATAAAAGGCACAAAAATGTATTATTAACATAGATATTCAGTTATTTTTTTATATCAATGATGACATTGTATTGTTAAATTATTACTTTAAAGTATTTAACTTTAATTTTCAGAAGGGTTCTATGTCGCCCACATCGCAGCCAATTCCACAAGATGTCGAAGCTCTTTCGAGAGCAAATTTTGACGAAAAGGAAAATAATCAAACAGGCGATACGGACAGTATTACGGAAGAAATCTCCGAAGGACGGATTGTTAAGCCATCTAAGAAATATTCAAATTGGGTATGTTACATATTTTTAAAACTGCGTGGCAGCCCGCGCTTGCAAGGTTTTGTCCAAAGTAAATTCGTTAACAAGTATGAATATTTTTTTATATAATATAATATTATATTGACTGAAATGTTTCTTATAGTCAGATGAGGAAGAGGCAGGCGGGCTGCCGCGCAGTGAATCGCGGGCATCGCGCGTTTCCCGCGTCGTCCGACAGTTTTTCTGTTGCGGCGTGCCTTACGAAGCACCGTCCGAAGAAAACATCTCATCGGGACGAGCTTTTGGTCAAGGAATATAAAGCTTTACTCAATAATACAACGTCTGCGATGTTTTCGCGTGCTTTAATGTTATTTTGGCTGGCCATTTTCGATTGCCATCACCACATCGAATAATTATTTGCGTTTTGTCATAAGGATGTTAAGAGTAATTGAAAATGGCCAGCTAGAAATACTGGAATTGTGAACTTGCGTTGTACTTAGTTGGTGTGTACATAAAATTAATAATAAAAGTGGCATTTTATTATCCTGCAACTTTGTAAAAAACGTTTATATATCCCTAATAATAAAGATGACATTATGTTCATTATTTTAATTTAATAATATATTTGTTCAGAGATAAAACAGTTGGATGAGAGTATTATTTTTAGTATAGTCTGTATTTAAACTGTTACCAGAGCGTAGGCTGTACATTTTGCTTACTTAGGCTTTTTTTCTTAGTTTTATAAGCGAGGCGATTTAATAAATCGTCGGAGTTACGTCCCGATAATATGTTCAGAGGCAGGCACTCTCTTCAACTGTTACATTTCATTAATTCGTAACGTAGTATTTAACATTTCATTATTTCCCTTTTATTCTATTGTTGTAAGTGACTGGTACAGAGTAAAAATAAAATCCTCTATTAAAGCACCTACTTATAACGTCAACGTTATACCTCTATGTGAGATATCTCTATAAAAGACAATTATATCGCGTATCCCTTAAGTTCTTACCTATCCAGGTGTGACTGTATTTGGTTTACGTGAATACTACACATTTGAATTTTTTAACGGATATAATGACCAATCAATATAGTAACGGCTGCGTAATTAGTATTGTTATAAATTCTTGTTTACCTCCGTTAAAGAAGTTTCATGTAAAATGTATCTTTGACGGACCCATCAATTACAGGAGACATCACATAAGAATAAAGAACTAACTTGGCAAGAAAAGCAAGAAGAAGAAGGAATAATTCCGGTATGTTTTTAATGCATTGATGATAATAAATATATTATGCACGATTATAATTATAAATAATTCAGGAGATAGACGCGAAGAGTCAAGCCTGGATATTGGAACGTAGAGCCTCTATTGGACCCTACTTTAGACCTGGGATGCCGTTTGAAGGGCCTACTGGAATCGCGATTCACATTCCAAGGGTACAGAATATTTTATGCTTTAAATAAAAATTGATTTTAAATCTAAATAAAAATTACTAAATTTCTGTAGTTCAGGAAGAATATATTGACTTATTTTTCACTTATCATGATTATGAGGCATTATTTATTATAAATTTAATATTATTTTCTGTTAAAAAATAAAAAATCTAGTTTGGTTAGTTAATTTTTTTTAAAGAGCGTGATGTTTTTACGAATTACTTTCTACTTTTTCTTAAATCTAAGAAAACTTCATTTAGTCTATAATATTAACGGAATGTTTACGTTACGTTTCAAAATGGTTGAACTTTTAGTTTGTTAAAAATTATCGCACAAATAATTTGTAACGGAAATATATTCTTTCAGAAGTCGATGAGTACCGTGCGATCATCTGGTATCAATATAAACATGTCTCGGGTAAAATAATTTTAAGTACTCTAAAAAAAACTAATTGTACTACAACATTTTAGGTTTCCGGTTGCTTTTTTTTAGTAAGTAGGTGATGAGCCTTCTCTGATACATTCCGCGACTTAAGAGGTCTAAGGCATGTCCAATTTCCTTACTCTGTTTCCTTCACCGTACGAGCAGGTGTTAAATGTGCACAGCAAATCCAAGCATGCACTACCAGGGATCCAACTCAATCCACAAATCGCACCCTTAAAGACACTAGGCCAATGCCACTCGTTAGTATAAAAGGATCACATATAAAACAATATAGTTGGTTAAAATTTATATAATTACTAGCAGATTCGGCCAAGCGTTGCGGTGGCTAAGGTTTTTATTATAGTAGTAAACTATTCAAGGGAAACGGCAGGAGAACTTATGTGAAAGGTATATAGCTTTTGTGAAACGTTGGTACTTTTAATACAGCGCCATCTGTTAGAAGCGTATTAAATAATAAACAAATATTTGAAATAAAATAATATTGCGGGTATAAATTGAGATATAGAGCTCTCCTATCTTTTAAGTTAGATCAAACTGCACACGGTGTGCAAATTTTATTGATATCGGTTCGGTAGCAAACAACGTGACACGTGATTTATGTACATTAAGATATGTTATATTCAATACTCAATTAATTTTCAAGTTATACGATGTTGTTTCGGTCATTGCATTTAAAACAACACCATCTAGTAGAATTATGAGGAATCAATAGAGTTTAAAGGTTTTGTTTGTTCATTTATTGGTAAATGAGACTGCCAGGTATACCCTCTGATTATATTATACGTGTTCAGATTAAAAAAGGTAAGAATGGGCTTGGTATCTGATGAGGACATCATTTGTAACTTCTGGCTTTACTGTTTTCGACTACTGACATTATTTACTAATATTAGAGGAACGATAAGGAATATGGAACATTCCTTATTGGAATAATTGAAAACAATTTAAGCGTGTTCACAAGTATTTATTTAAATATCTAAATATATAAAACAAATTCGTTTTAGTTACACAACTTATAACTCAAGATCGGCTGGACCGATTTTAGTTCTTTTTTGGTGGATTCTTTTCCGCTTAATAAATAATAAAATAATATCAGATAAGTTATCTAATCACATCATCACATTAATTAATTTTAATTATGCAAACAGCATGTGGTGCCACCTGTTAACATACCACGCATAATTTTCATCGAATTCGTGTCAGTTCAAGAAATTCCGATCTTGAGGTGAATGAGATGCACCAGGCATCTGATCGAAGACATATTGTGTTGCCTCTTTAAAATGTTGTGTATCACAGAATACTTTAACATGCAGTATCGTAATATTGGCGCCAGAGAGTAGAGGCCTAAAATGAAAACCTGCCATTCTTCTTTTCCAATTCTTTTCCAGTTGTATTTATGATAATAATTAATACAACCACTATTGTTCTGTAGTTAATAATATATAAGGAAATATTAAATATAGTTTAACTAAAGTTAATCCGATTATATAAGACTGCTATGCTGAACGAAGTAAGACGGGTCGGCTAGTCTATAATCTATAATAACCTAATAAGTAATTGCATCGTTTTAAAATAAGATATGTATTTATAACTTTTTCACGACAGCGTAGACACAATTCACATACTGTTGAGTACATATAGTTATATTTCTTAATTTAATTTTCTAGAAAAACTTAAATAGCCGATCAAAAATAAACATTAAACGTGAAAAATCAAAGGAACTAACAGAACGCGACGAGAAAGATGGGATTCCGCAGAAGGTACGCAGTATTTTAAATATTCTTCTGAAAATCTCATTTGGAATATTTTGGTAGGTAGTTTTCATTCCGATAGCAAGTAAATAAGTTCTTTTGTTGGAAATAATGTATTTTTACTATTCTGATTCGGTTTTATAATAATGTTTTTGACGTGACAACGTCTTATAAATTGGTTTGCCGGGTGACACTTCAAGAAACTGCGTTACGCTCCGCTCACGTTATGCGCTCACAATGAGAGCGAGTGAGAGGCACGCGTCCCTTCCACTCGGGCATGGTTAGCCCGCCTAAGAGCGAGAGAGTCAGACATAAAAAGTGAAAGGCACGCGTCCCTTCCACTCGAGCACAGTTCGAGATTCTTTGTATAAATTATTGTTTTAAATATAATTCTTTGTATAAATAAATGTTTTAAATTGTTACTATTATTTCATCCTTCTTCCTACTATACGAATGAATATTCACATTAAAATTATTTTACCACTCAAAGTCGTTGTCACGTAAAACTTTCGCCCGTATACCGACTTTACAGGCAACCAATTTTTTTTTAACTTCTATTTTTTTTATTTGCAATCATTATTTTAAAGTGGCTTTCTTGTCTCTGAATATATATGAAACATATTTTTGCAGAACGATTGCGAAGTCAATTTTCTATCTACCCTGAAAGAAAAACTTAGCAGCGTACACAACAAAATAAAAAGCGTTTTCAATTGTTAAATTTTAATTGTCAAATAAATTATATCAAATTTTATTGTATATTATTTCATGGTATCGTATACAGTAAAAATACAACATTAAAACACGATTCTTTAGCCAATAATAATTTTGAAAATTTTACAATAAACTATCACCTATACAGAAACAATAAAAAAAACGTTTTAAATATAAGAGAAAGTTCAGCGGAATAAACGCAATTTAAACTTTTTTAATAAAAATTGCTATCAAAATTAAGAATACGGAAAGATTATAACGATAAAACCTCTAATTGAAAGTCCAGCGTCGCTGACAATTATATTAACAAATTAATTATAACCATTGTGAAATAACGTTGAAAGTTTCAACAGTAATTTATTGCAAGCTCTGATATTTAAGAACACGGGTCAGTAGCCCTTTGGCGCAACTGCTGTTCAATTTGGACACTCCTTGGCACAGTACGAGAGGAACAAGCCAGACATTTAAGAGGCATTTGGTGGGTGAAGTTTTTAGCACGAGCCGCATCGTAATCAGCTTGACGTGGACGCCAGCACAGCTCTGTACTACCACACTTGCAGGTCATCTCACGGCAGATCTAAATTATGTATAACATTCCGATAACTTCTTATAAAACAACAGTGGCGCTGAAATCTTTTTAGGTCTGGGCTTCAAATTTATGTAACTGTTTAATGATCCAATCTAATAGGCAAGTATGTGATTAGCTTTCTGTGCTTGACACATGCCGTCGATTGGGTCCTAGGGAAGCCGGTTTCCTCACGATGTTGTCCTTCACCGTACGAGCGGGTATTAAATGCGCACATGGTGAATAGCCAGGGTTGGAAACTACGACCTCAGGGATGTCAAGACAATGCTCCTAATAATGGCGATGTTTTTTTGTTTTAAAAGTTCACCTCAAAGGTTAAAACAAAAAAACATCGGAAAAATTAGTTCTATATAGGAAATTTGTTTATGACTAAAACAGGGTCACTTGGTTTCGCGGTACCATGGGTTTCGGACACTTCGCGGATTTTTGATATAGATGGTTTCCTTACAATACTTACTTCCTGTTTTTAATATAACAAAGGGCAAACAGGTAAAAAAAAGATAAGATATTTTAAGTTCGGAAATACTTCAGTGGGCAACTGATTCCACCATTATAGGAAGAAACACGCGGCAATAACTGCCTTAAAAATCGTGGAATTTCGTATTCTGCCACAACGTCCGATGATGTAATTCAGCTGCAGCTATTAACCCGAACAACTGGTCAGTATACATTTCATGGTTTATTCAGGAGAATATTCAGCGACCCCACATCTCTACGCAACGCTAAAGGATCAAGCCACTCAGAGAGGGATTGGTGGTCGACCATTCGAATTGCTCATTAGCTTTAGCTACTTTGGTTCGCTTAGAAAATGTATAAGAATATGATAACTTTTGGTAAGGGCCAGAGTTGCGTCTATAGTTGCAATAACTCACCGAGGCTAGATATTCATCGCGACAGGCATCAGGACAGTCACAGGTCCAATTGACAGGCGGCGCACAGGGCACGATAGGAGGCGTGTAGCATGTCTGCGGGTGCGCTATGCAGGTGGGACAACAGCACTGCTGGCACATTGTATATACCTAGAATAATCGCAAATATAAAAATAACATTTCTTTAAATTACAATTATAATATGACAATTCAGTAAAATAAAAAAAGAAATGTAAATGGACGATGTTACGGCAAAAGCAGCAAAGCAATAATAATAATATACAGAGAAAATACCACAAGTGACCTATTCTAAAAAAAAAAATTGCATAAGATATCACTTTTTTTGGTATAAATTGTATATATCCTACATTTATGAAGACAAAAAAACAAAATTGAATCTATATGAAATTAAAAAAAGCATTTTTACTAGTTTTTCTAAAGTAAGTGGCCAGTATCATTGTACGCGAATAAAAACTTTTTTGTCTTGACGCAATAAAAAGACCAACGCGAGTTATGTAACCCAACATAAGTTAAGTTACATATTATATAGGTATCATTTTGTTAATAATTTTGAAGCCAATAAGATCACTTTACGTTTTTAACCACCTTTAGTTTTGATCATACGCCATCTTTTAAACAAATACAAGAACAATTTATTAACATAAGCTTTTACCAGACAAATAGCGCGGCAAATCTCATTACGAACATATGGTAGACAATTGCAAAGCAGACAATTCTCGAATTTAGTAAGTTCTGGAACGCCAAGGTTCTTCGCTATTCCCGAAGGTCCTAATACAACCTGTAATTGTATGGCCCAATTTCAAATATGAATCTTACTAAACTATTAAACAGTTAAGTAGTTTTTATAAAATACTAGCAGACTCGGAAAAGCGTTGCTGTGGCTAAGGTTTTTGTTACATAGTAGTATTCAAGGGAAACGGTAGTAGAACTTATGTGAAACCATGGTACTTTTAACACAGCGCCATCTGTTAGAATTGCATCAAATAATAAACAAATAATTTGCAATAATATAAAATTGCGACTATAATTTGAGATTTAAACTATCCTATCTCTCAAGTTGGATCGAACTGCACATGGTGTGCGAATTTTATTATAATCGGTTAAGTGGTTTAGGAGTCCATTGAGGACAAACATTGTGACACGAGATTTATATATATTAAGATATACAGCAAAAAGGTTATGTTTTCTTGAAATAAATATATCCTAGTTCGAAATACGACCCACTTAACTATATCTTGTAACACTGAAAATATAATGTAATTAATAATGTTTTAATAAGATCAACGCCGGTGACTCAAATGCTGTATTTGACATCGTCACAGGTGATGAATTCTAAGAACCCGAAACCAAAAGACAATCAGCTCAGTACGTGTTTCCTTTCGAGAATCGACCATCTAAGGTAAATGAAGAAGTCAAAGAAAAAAGACGATTCATTCTTTGGTCGGAAAGGTCATTTCGCGACAGTTGATACTAGAACATTGAAGGGGAGTTACTGCAGACTGGTATGTCAACCGCTGTTTGCCTGTTGTCTTGTTTTATTTCATTAAGTAGATAAAACATATAAAGTTTTTCTAGAAATATTATAATAACATTCCCAGAATGTAATCAAAAAATCTTAGTAAGGTTTACTATAATAGTACACCAATACGTATACGTAATACCAATACGTACATCACTAGCGAAATACTGGCAATCCGGCGCACAAGTACCAAGGCTGTCCACGTATGCGCATTGAACCACATTTGAGTCCCCTTGCAGACCCTTAACAACATTGATGGTGGTTCTCGCTATAGCAAAGGCACCAGAAAGACATGCAGTAGCTGCTTTGCACCCTTTAGCAGCGCAAACCGCTTCGTTACCGCTCATTATACACGATGTCACGCATTCGATCTATAATTGGATATAGATTTAAAGAAAATATGCTAAAAACTATGTGACGGTGGAACATAAATTGGTCAGAATTTTGCCGTCCACCGAAGTGTCGACATTCATTAACTGCAGTGAAACAATAGAAGATACAAATAAAGAATCTGAATATAATCAAGGTGAATACTTTAATCGGCACTAAAGGCTGTTATTTGACCGGCTTATTAAGCTAGTTAGTTGCGACATATATATTTAAGAATACCCTGAATATAGAATTAAACCAATAACATTGTTAAAATATTTTGCGAGATATCAGTGAAACAAAATAAGAATCTAGTTTTTGTCGGCCACATAAAATCCAAATTATATTAATAATTTTGAGTTGTAAGAGCATTTTAAATATGTCTACATATGTTTCTGTATATACAAGATTAGACATACAATAACTAAACACATCTTTATATTATCAACGTAAACAAAAATAAGACATGTCATAAATAAACCACTATTCAAATAATTCTTTAACAAACGTCCGCTACAGGAGTGTTCTGAAAACTACTCTTTCAGAGCATCCTCAATTATTTAAAACATACCTGTTCCTGACTCATAACACACGGATGAACGGCTGCTGATAAAACCGGTACCATAGTGGTGGGTGTTGCGCCGCCTATAACAGGAACTCGTACGGACTCGGGTGGTACTCGTAGAAAGTCCGCTAGTATCGTATTGGCGCGAACACAGTTCAATTCGACACATCCAAGTAATCGTCGCGGGTCATACTTGCACCTACATCTTTGAATTTCACCCACAAGTGGGACTAAACTCTCTATAGGTTCCGTTGCTACTATTGTGAAAGCCTGAAATAAAGGCGACCTTAATGGGGAAAAGGAAACAATATTTATACGTATTTGGCAATTATTACTCAGTGCTCCGTTTTATGGGCCTCAGATTTCTGTATATGTTTTGATCATAAGTCCATCTCATAGGCATGTGGGTAATCAGCCTCCTATGCTTGATACACGCCGTCGACTTTTTGGCTCTTAGGCGAGCCGGTTTCCCGACGTTTTCTTTCATCTTTCGAGCGAATGTTAAATGCCCGCATATAAAAAAAGTCCATTGGAGATGAAAGTCGGAAGCTGAAGTGACTACTGGTTTACAAATTACGATTCTATGTTATTATTTACATATCTCTAACTCTTTATACTATATTCAATAATTAATCCTATATTCCATACTGAAACAATAGTTGTTTCGCGATAGACTTGTGATAAGAGTCGTTTGATAAACCACTTGGTCTATGCCTAAATTGCTTAGGCATAATTATTTTAGATAACACAAAAATAATTTTACAATTTTTACAAAATATTACATACAAATCCATAAAAACGGAAAAAATATATCAAATTTCTCTCATATAATACATACATCCGGGCACGTGTTGCATATCTGAATCGCGATTTCCGTCAAGATTGGTGAATTAGCCTCAAAAGAATCCACTTCGTTCCTAGCGACAATCACCACGACCCTGGCCCCCTGAAATTTGACTCGTCAATATGAACAAAACCATGAATAGTCTTAATCACTTTTTAAGGAAAGTCTATAGACTTGAAGATGAGATACGTTTCGTTCGGAATACAAACAGGAGACGTTGATTAAAACTACTACAAAGATTTATAATATTTTTTGTGTGTTGTATAATATAAAACAGATAAATAATTACACAGTTTAAAACTGGAATCTATTCCTAATAAAATCAATCGTAAGATTAAAAAACATACACAAATTTTATCCAAATAGGCAATAATTAAATATCAGTTTTACAAGGCATTTTTGCAAACTGTGGAATCGACTGGTCTTCCCTGGGAGATACTCCTCCCTCGAACCCTCGATCGCACGCACCCGCCAAAATGGGTGTCCAGGGGTTTCGATGACTGTCCTTTATCTCATAGACGACGAGCTTATAGGATAGTATGCTATAAAATAAATAAATAAAGGGCACTACCTTTAATGCATCACAAAGCATGTGCGCTCCAGAGTACGACGACACTTTGCATTTAGTATCTACATGACTCAGTTCCATGCCGTAGCCACAGGTGGCGCAGACATCAAACAACGCTATTTCGTCCAGTAATGGACATTGCTTTAACAGTAATGCCAGTGGTTCACCTGGGAAAAGTATGAAATAAGCAAGAAAATTCGTTTACTGATACATCATTCATAAGAGTGGTATAGACTAAACAGATCTCTCACCGACCATAATATCTGAAAACGTCACTGTTAATAGATTCGTGAAGATTTCCTTTGAAGAATTTTCTTACCTGTGCAACCAGCTGCCCCACATACAGTAACTTTCATACCGCTTGGACAAGTGCTATAACGTTTGATTACTTGCCCTTTATATAATGAATTTGTCTTTCCATAATATTTTTGCATACAAACGCCGTGAATACGTCGGCATACTAAAATGCTAGTATTTATTAAACACTTGAAAATCATTTTTTTGTTTTATATTTTTTTACACAATAATTTTGTTTGTTTTTTGATTATATTTTTTAACGTTTTATTTATTTGACAAAGACTGACAGGTAAATGTTTATTCTTTCATGTTAAGTCTGAAGAGTATTACAATGAAGAAAAGATAGCAGAAAGTTTACCTGTCTTATTAGATTACGTTTTTAATACTATCTGAAGAACTATCAATAGTGTTATTAGTTTAATTATTTACACCATATGTACGGGAAAATTTTAACTAAAATTGTAAATTCAAATTCAAAAATCATTTATTCATGTAGGTAACATAATGTACACTTATGAACGTTAAAAAAGAAATATACATTGAATGCTTCTAACTTTTACATTTACTGCCAGTTCTCAACCAAGGGCGCAGAACGGTAGAGAAGAACTGACAATAAACTCTCCACCACTCTTTTTAATCGCCAAGTTTTTTTCTCTTACACAACGTTTGTAAGGAGCTGCAACCATTACACCATGTTCCATATGACATCTTGAGTAATAAAGAATAATAAAAGAAATTAAAAACAAATATTTGACCTCTATTGGCATCGGAGGCATGGTGAAATAGGAGCACGCACTTACATTCTCGTGGGAACAAAACGAAAATACATAGTAGAAACAACTAATATCACCGCATACATGAATTCAAGTATGACCACAAGTAGCACCCGTTCACGAGTATGACCATGCGGGTCAGCCATCGGCCCCCTCGCCATATTTTAGAGAGAGAGACAACCCAACGCATGGACGCCGCCACAAGCAAAACTATTAGACATTATACAATTAAGGGATAAATCTATAAAAAACAGCTTCTTATGCTGTATGCAGCAATAATTTTTTGCTGTTACTTTTTAGTATTTTATTAAGAATATTTACAGCTAACAACTATATTATGTACCTACTAAAAATAACAATTTTTAAAGCAAATAAAAATATCTTCACATATAAATAAGTGTTCACAATAAAAAGATGGTAGATATTTATTTCACAAAAGAATTCTGAGAATGTCAGAGCTTTACCGACACCATACTTGCACCGAACAGGTACATAGCAACAGTTAATTGTTAAACTTATCCGCTGCCGTAAGCTGTTGTCTTTGGGTTTATACAATGGTTTCATTATTTTTATACTCATCTTTTTAAGTACAAGAGAGAGAGAAGTACGTGGAATACATATTATTAAACATTCATTCTTGTTCTGTATAACAATAACATCAAATTGTTAACGAAATCGATTAAAATGTATTTTTCAATGTGCAACGCCGTCTTTTATTTGCAATTAATATCAAACTACTGTAGTTTTTAAATATTAGCTTTTTAAATAATTAAAAAGTATACAAATACATTATTCACGCAGTACTAGGTACTATCATGACTATTAAGCTTGTCCGTACATTCAGCATACTATTAAATATGGTATTTCCACCGTAATAACATACCTATTGCAGTGAATAATTATATAGATCGAAACACAATATACTTACATTACAAATCCTTATTTTATAGTCATTAGGAACTTTTGGTTATCAATTCATAGCCGTTTTTATAGTTTGGATATCAGCCACGACAAGATCATGACAGCCGCCTTAAGATTCTTGCCATTAAGAAATATGGAACAAATTGAGATTCAAGATATTTTAACACCGATTATACTCACGGGGTCGTGTTTTGGATTAATACCGAATAGTGTGAAATTTTCAAAGGCAAAACAAAATTATAAAATTATCCCAAAATCCATATATTTAAATACTTTGTGTGTTGCATTTTTTCTAACCCTCCATATTACGTTTTTAATCTATCAACTCTATCTTGTGTTTTATATAGAAGAAAACACTAATACTTCAAAGAAATTAAATTATGCAATGGAACTAATTAATTTTATTATAGTATCTACAACAACTTATATTTACGCATACGTTAATCGAGCGAAATATTTGAAAATATTTAACATGATAGTGTCTACATGGAGTGGGATTCCACAATCTCCGAACAGCCGAAAAATTTTAAGGAAATTATACGTTGCAACTAACATGATACTTATAGTCATTTTAATTTTAATTGTACTACAGATATATTTTAATACGAAACAAGAAAATATCTTGCAAAAATTTGTAGCGGGAATTACATTAAATATGCCTCAAGTGGTACAGTTTTGTTTTCTTGCATTCTACACTACGCAGGTAAGATGTATCACTGCCATATTGGCAAGAATTACCGAGCACTGCCATAGTTTAAAACTGTCTGATGAAGCAAATATGAGTATAAGGCAAATGGAGATGATTTATATGAAGGTGTTTGAAATAAAAATGGACATAAATAAGGTGTTTGAAGGGCCTATTTTAGTCTCACTTTTCCAGTCTTTTCATGCGTTGGTGAGCGAAGCATATTTGATATATTATGCTGAACTGCATACCAGCAACACTTCGAAGACTTTTGTATATAATAACGGTGTTTGGGTTACATGCCAATTCGTGAAAATATATTTACTATCTTATTCAGGAAATTCTTTAAAGGCCGAGGTATGTTTATTTCATTATTGAGCTGTAAATTATATTGTTTTTTTAGATAGCGCAACCTATCTTCATGCGTTCAATTTCCATCTGAGTTTCAGAGTCCTAAATGCAGCTTCGATCTACTTTTCCTTTCCAGGTTGTGATTCCAGTTCCTTAGGGCTGTTATTTGGTCTGGTACATTTCCCAACCTTACCTGTCGCGTTTTATTAATTGGATTATATTTGCGTCGTCATAGATAAAACATTTAATTGCCGCGAATATACCGCAACCACGAGCGTTAATTTTATGTTTTTTTCTTTATTATTCAAAATTATATAATATATCACAAAATGCTACATTAGAAAACCGTTTTTCGTTCGTTGTGGTTTGTATTAATTTAACCATAGCATTGTTTAGGAGCGCGACAAATGAATATAAAAGTATTTTTTTTATTTAGAGTTTATGTTGATTAGTGTTAGGCTATCTATTATCTGCTTGGGTAGACTATTTATTAACCGCGGTAGCAAATACCTCTACGGACTCTCGCCATATACGTTGTTTGCTCTCGAAGTACAGAGCCGAACTTGTTTATTCTTCATCTGGAGAAAAAAGTTTTATATCCGAAAAAACAACACAGATATCTTGTCAATTTAAATATCGCTTTAAAATTCAAAACTTCAGAACTCCAAAAATAGAATTGTTTCGTATCAATAACTTGACAATCGCCGTATATTGTGTTCAATAAATTATAATTTTATACAACATTAGTTTAGGCTCCCATTTTTATTTAATATGATTGACGACACTGCAGACTATTAAATTATTTGATATATTTTTAAGGCTTTTAAAATTGGTGAGGCTCTGCACTACATGACGACAGAAGGGCAAGGGTTACGATGGATGATGGAGGTAAGAAAATATACTGACACGAATGTTTGCATATAAAATATATTACTTTGAAAATTCTCTTTTGAGCCATCTTACTGCTCGTACAAATTTATTTGCTTTATTAAATAAATAAAAATCCTCAATGTTTCAGGTACAACATTTCTCTACAATGCTTAAATATCAATCTATGGATATTAGTGTGTTTGGATATTTTTCATTAAATGCTTCTCTAATGTTTAATGTAAGTGATACGAATCCCAATGAAACATTCATACATTGCTTTACTACAAATTGCAAATAAACTTATTGAAACCCCCAGTACTTGTAAAGCGTAGCATGCGCCTTATATAAAACTTTGTTCAAAAAAGTAAAGAATATATAAATAATTATTTACAGATGTCTGCATCAGCAATCACTTATCTGATTATTATGGTGCAGTTTGCTTAGACTTCATCGACGTCATTCGCCCTAATACCTACTGTTCGGTTTCAATGGCTTCAAATCCTGGAACATTGCATGCATACATATAGAAACTTATGATTTTTTTTTCGTGTCATTTTGCGATAAATAAACGTGAGACAATATTCTCAGCATATGAAATAGGCCACATTAATGCTATGAAATAAAAAGACCTTTCAGGTCACGTTAGCCCCGTCTCACATAGACAAGAAAAAATGCAAAATTTGTTTTAACTTTCTATTTAAAAAATTTAAGTATGAATAATTATATTTTGATTATAATTATACTCTGTAGGTTAAGAATATTGTAAAAACTACATAATTAAATTTACAAAAACAATTCTTTTTTTATTATTTTCCCTCCGTCCAGGCTAGTCTCTAAACCATAGCGCCTTGTCTTACGTATACATAGATAATGTACAATACGTGTAACAAAAATGTTAAGCAAAATGCGGTTCGGCCCTCCATTTCTCTACTAACAGAAATGGCGCCAAAAAAATGCACACTTGTGGCGCTGCCACAGAGAAGAAGCAACAAATAGACATGGCGTGTCCGTGTATGCAGCCGTTCACTAGCAAACTATAATTAAAACTATAGGTAGCCATAACATTACAAAATAAAGTAAATGTGTAAACGAAGTAACGTAACAATAAAAAAAAATCACACTTCGTTACATTTAACAAAAACGTAAGTAACAAAATACATAAAAATTATAAGTAATGCTACGGGCGGCCTTATCGCTAGCAAGCGATCTATTCCAGGCAAGCCTGGTAAGGGAAACAGTGAAAAAGATATATTATGAGTTAAGTTCAAGAGATGCATAACTTAATGTTATATAAAAAATATAGAAGCTTAATCTAAAGTAATACAAAAATATATTTATAAAACATACAAAAAAAGCTAAAAAGCTAATCTCACGGATTCATGAATGGTAATGCAATACAAAAGAAAAAGAAATACCAGAATTACACATGTCTCGATTGATATGGATAAGTACTTAATGTTTATGCAGAAGAGTTTTAAAAGATGTTATGGAGATAGCCGATCGTATGGAGTCGGGCAGCCTGTTTTGGGATTGAGGGGATTGATAAGCGTCACGTCTGAGTCGAATATGCAGCCACCCGAGCTGCCTGCGGAATTTAGACACATGGTCATATTTTCTCAAATAAAATATGAAATGCATGGAGAACTTCTGCAGCCGTTCGATCTTGTCAAATAGCTCTTCATTCGTCCGCATTATAAAGAATAGAGAGCAGATAAGCATATTTATTTTATTCACAAATATAATTCATATTTTTATTTCTTGTCAAATGTAAAATGCGATGTTCTTAGTGATACATATAGTCCGCAAAATGATTTTCCACTTTACGAATAAAACTGGTAACCTGAAAATCCAAATCCAAAATATTTTTAACTTAAATACAATGGACTATATACAGTCACATTTTGATTATTAGCTTGACTGTTTATGTTGAAAGGAATAGTCATCAATGAAATGAAATAATTATTATTCTTTTAGCCAAATAGAAAACAACTTATACACGTAACATGTGATGTCAAGAACATATATTCATAAACTCACTGTTATTAACAGTCATTAGTGAATATTTGATGAAAAAGCTACGATCTACATACTATCTGAAAATGTTTGAGCGCCACACTCGTCAGAAAATGATGTCTATATTAAGAAATATACTGCCATGTTGTGAATATAAACAAGAGTTTACCAACGACAGAGAAGAAATTGAAGATATTATAAAACCAATTATCACGACTGCAACATTTTTCGGATTCATACCAATCACTATAAAGTTTTCGAAGATTAAACAAATTTATGTACCCATTCCGAAATCAATATATCTAAACAGTTTCCGGAGCGTCACAGTTATTTTACTGAATTTTGTATTCTTGAGTCTTCATTTCTATCTTTTGTTTGCATCGCCCGGGGGTGCTAACTTCGCCAATCTTCCAAAACGTATTAATTACATATTTGAAAACCTTAATTTTCTACTTGTATGCATTACAGCATATGTAAGTGGCTTTTTGAATCGTTATAAATATATACAAATATTAAACAGAATCATTTGCGCCTGGACGGAAATGCCACCAACTGACAACGGCCAAAAAATACTAAAAAAAATTGCAGTGCAATGCCATGTAATACTTCTGGGTATAACGGTATTATGGTTATTCCTGATATATTTCAATAGCAAACAAGAAAGCATACTGTGGGCGGTCGTGATTGGAATGTCTTTGAACATGCCACAAACGATTCAACTGTTTTTCCACGGGTTTTACACAGTGCTAGTAATATTGTTGGCGGCAGTTCTGTGCAAAATAACAGAACAATTTAATTCACCTACTCAGACGGTATCAATTATTGAAGTGAGACCAACACAGAGACATCTGACGCTTGTGGATATGAAATCGCTTTACATAGAAGTCTATGAAATAAAATTGATTATCGAACAGGCATTTAAGGCGGCATTGATTTGTTCCCTTTTGCAATCTTTCCATTCCCTGATTGCCGAGTCGTATTTCATTTTCTATGGAATACTTTATTCCAAAAACATTCCAACATATCTCATATATAACTGTGTGGAGTGGATTTTATGCCAAGGAATCAAAGTGTTCTCAATATCTTATTCCGGAAATTTGTTGAAAAATGCGGTAAGGGAACAATCACGCATTCATTCACTCATCAAACTAAATCATCGTAACATACATCTGAAGCACAGTGCTGTCTGTTGTTGTTAGACTGTTACTGCTATTAGCTTAGATTTTATAAAAAAAGAGAAAGAAATAGATTACAATCAAACTGATATTTGAAATGAAATAATTGACAGAATGTCTTGGTGAGAAGCTGACACCAAATCGGATACCTACTTCATAGGCGTTTTTGTTCCAGGCATCAAGATTTGCCGAAGCTTTATTAGCTCTGCCTTCAGAAGGACAGAATATTCGATGGTTTATGGAGGTACGTTCAATGCGCAGAAGCTTAGAAGCACATGAATATAAGTAACATATAGATACCCTGAAACGCGTTAACTTCCGGCCGCTACGAAAACATTTTGCTAGTAGAGCCGGCCAGGCAGTAGTGAGACTAAGCTAAGAAGCCAGCGGTATATGCAGCCAATGTTATAAGAATTTATAATTTATCTCCTATTCTTAGTCTAGTTACTTCTTCACCATAACAATCACAATTGTCACGAGTGTTGTGTAAAAAGCGAATTGACATACGTTCTTTTTTTAATACAGATAATGGCTGGAGTCCATAATTAAGTTAAGGTAATTAATTCCCTTTTTAATGTTTTATAGTATGACTCCAATTGCAGGTTCAAAACCTTTCTACATTATTGAAATATCACTCTTTAGATATTAATTTGTATGGATTTTTTTCGTTGGATGCTACACTTTTGTTTAACGTAAGTTCTATTTGAATGAATATTATTAATAGAAATAAAACTCTTTATTTACTATAACTGCTCAATGTTCTTTCAGGTATTAGCTTCAGCATTGACGTACTTAATTATTTTGGCACAGTTTGCAGAATAGTTAAATAGATTGGCTAGCACTTCGTGTAATTACACACAGACTTGCTATCCTAAGGATAATTTAGACGGATGATTACATTTAATACTCTCCGACTATAGAGACTCGCGTATCGCCTCCGTTATGTACTTTATGTACCTATCAATATTATAAAGTCTTGCGCGTATATTACAAATTTAAATAAAAAAAATTATATTAGTATCATTTAATTTTACGGTTTTTTTTTAAAAGTCGGCCCTCTAAAAGTCATCATTAATGTTTTTTTATTTAAATTCTATTAAAATAATAAGCAATTAAATGTTAGTAACATTCCATATGATTCGTTTCATATAATGCTATAATAGTGGTACACAAAGCATAACTTAAATCCGTCATGGTAAAAAATCTTACTATGCAGTTAACAAAAATGGTTCGAGTGCGAGTATGGTTGAAAAATTTGGCTTATTCAACATCGTTCACGACGTACCACTCTGTGGGCTTCATTTAAGGGCTTATTACACTACGCGATATTCAGACAGTCTTACTAAGATTTAGCATAATGTAATAAGAGTTAGCAAGTTAGCCCGTCTAATTAGACTGACCGAATGGGTTCGGCGGTGCTTACTTGCTTACTTGCTGAATATCGTGTATTGTAATAGCCCTTTAAATCTTAGTAAGACTGTCTGAATATCGCGTAGTGTAATAAGCCCTTTAGTAAGACTGTCTGAATATCGCGTAGTGTAATAAGCGCTTTAGTCACGCGTACAACTGGCAATGTCATCGATCAGAATGTCACGTTCAACAAATTGTAAGTGACAATTTGCACAAGTCAATGTGTACGAGGATATTTAAATTATTTATAATTTTTCGCTCCAGTCGTTTTGAATTTGGTGTTTTGCTTGAAATCCTCTAAGAATTAATTTATCTTAATAATAAGTATTTCCATCAGCTGCCTCCTTGTTGAGGAATGAAACACTAAAAATATAGTTAAATAACATATTAATTTAAATTTCTAATAAGTAATTAATTTTGTGAGTTTTAATTATCTGCAGTTGTGGAGAGAATACACAGGATGGTAAGTTAGTGTATGTTTATTAAAAATTTAAACAGGATTCGTGGTGAACCCCGTCTCGCCAAAAACTGTATTAAACGCAGATTATTATTTTGATACGAATTTCAACCTAGTACCGGCTGAAACCGAAGCCATCTTGGCAAGTTACCCGGCCGCCATGTCATTTTAGAATCACATGGTGAGAATTAGTGAATATTCATTCGTGTTGAAGTTTCATCCTAGTGATAATAATAATTTATTAAAAAATAATTAAGTGTCGTATCCACAAGAATTGTGATTATGATAAATAGTTATATTCAGGTAGGTCTAGAATAAAAGAAAGTTTTAATAATTAATCAATATTTTCTTGTTAAGAGATAATACGTATAGTAGTTTACCGGCGTACACACAGTGCAGCACTCTTGATAAAACTTAATAGATCGAACTGAATATTACCAAGACTTCGATCACAGTAGCATAAATAAACTTTTTAGTTCTAAATGATTATTTTAACAAGTTTCAACAAAATTTATCTTAAAGCATGAAGAAAAACAAACTCACCTACCTTTTTATATCAGTCATAAATTTAATTTAAAAAAAATACTGATATATTAAGATAATAAGCTAATGTTTCAAATAGTGAAGGTATGCAGCCAATTTATAGCACTCCTGGCTACATAGAATCTGTTGTATACATATATGCAACCAATTCATGCTATTAAGCTTAATCTTATTAAATGACGGAAATGGCTCCTACAAAAATGAGATTTTATCTCACAGATCATTTGCTATTTCCCTTTAAATAGGTTGAGGGTGTTATAGAAAAGAATGTATGACGATATTCTATAATGTTAAATCTATTTCATACACTTGAAGGTTTGCATTTTTTCTAACAAGTTTAATTATCTATTTAGGGTAATCTTGTTATATTTATTCTTGCAAATTATACAATGTAATTTCTGTCTATTATACTACATTTACTAGCATTTATGAATTCAGCTTTGTCTTTCTGAAGACAATTTAATTTATTTTGAGAGAATAATGTACTAAAAACAATTTCAATAGATGGATGGAGGTGTTGTTCACCCTCATCCAGGGGTCTTACATGGCGGTATGCCTGGTGTAGTCCATGGTATGCCAGTCCATGGTGGTGGACCTGATGGTGAGCATGCCCCTCATGGTCCAAGGCGGCGGTACCAAAACAGACCAAAGCCACCAAATAATTTAGAAAGACTACCATTAGATGAAGCTGCTAAAAGGGTATGTATTCTATTTATTAAAATTCATTTTATAGTCTAGTTTCAGTTTGGTAACAAAAACTAAGCCAATTAAAACTTACCTTAGTAATGTATAATGAGAAGAGGTACTGTTCACTTATTTAAGAAGTTAGGTGTTTTAAAATACACAACACTCTTACAATACAAGATTTTCTCTTGTAAGCATTTAAAAATAACAATAATCCCAAACTCATTAAAGAAAAATTGTTGTTACTGTTAGTGAAATTTTGGCTATAACATGGCTTAGAAAATTTACCTACTAATTATTATAGTTATATTGTTCAAATAAACATATTATTCTTATTATATATATTTGAACAAGTGTTACCTTTTTCACAAGACCTGTTTCTTATTTGTTTCTCATTTATTCTGTTGATACCAAGTTAAATATAATTTTTATGAAATTCTATAGGAGATGGAGTCCTTGCCAATGAAGACACCAGTGTCAGTGCTGCAAGAATTGCTTGCCCGTCGAGGAACAGTTCCAAAGTACGAATTAGTGCAGATTGAGGGCATGATTCATGAACCAACCTTCAGATATCGGGTCACTGTTGCTGATTTAGTTGGTAAGTTAAAATATCTGTATTAAGTTTAAAGACATTAATTCTCATAATAGACAATAGTCACTTACATGAGAACACTTATATGCTAAAGATACAATTATCACTTGTTGATGGTGGTAGAACTTGGGAGAACTTTCAAGGTATATATTATATCGTATCGTATAGTATATGTCATATTGCTAGGCTGCCTGCACTTTTTATATTTTGTGGGAGTCTATAATTATCCGCAGCACTCCATATGTATCTGTATTTCATATTTAAATATATTTTTTAAAATTAATAACAATTAATGTAAACTTACTCAAATATGGCAAACAGCGAAATGGCTAATAATTGAATGCAGCAAATGCCTCACTTTACCTGATTAACTTCCTCTTTTATCAGGATTTATGTAGGTTTCAATAACTTCTACATTGAAAAAATTATTATGAATCAAATCCAAGACTTGACAATGAAATAGACCAAGAAAAGACCTAGAATTGACCAAGTAAATTGTTTTCTATTATTCTTCACAGCAATGGGCACAGGCAGATCAAAAAAGGAAGCAAAACACTCTGCAGCAAAGGCTCTTCTTGATAAATTGACAGGTGCAGCACCTGCTGATCAGAACACTAATGGCAATGTACCCGAGACGTGAGTATAAAAAAGATTTCATATGTTTCTATTGCTGAAAATTAATATTTGAAATTCTAACAAAATATTTAAACCTGAAGGCTATGACAAAAAAAACATATTAGTTTTGATTAAAATGAAATGAAAATATTGTACAAAATATGATTTTAGGGGTGCAGTTGTGTCTTCATTTGAAGACAAATTATTGGGTAACCCTGTGGGATGGCTTCAGGAGTTGTGCATGTCTCGCTTCTGGCCTCCGCCATCATACCATGCAGAGAATGATGACAACGTTAATAGACGTATGTTTTGTTAGTAGTCTTCATCTTGACATTTTTACTCTTTATCTTAATTAGTCATTTACTGCGTGTTAGATACACTCAGGCATCACATCTGCATTTTATCACCTACTTAAGTGTAGGCAGGCCTAATATGTATATGTATAGATTCCTGTACCCGCTCAGAGAGATATGTGACAGAATTTATCTACCCTAAACTCATCTTTTGTTTTGATTATGGCTGAGATTCAAACCCAGGACCTCTGGCTGTGTACTGTGAGTAACTTACCTGGCCACGATCAGAATTTCCAGAATGAAATTGATTTATCTAATCATATATATTTGTATAGGACAGAAGATTATTGCCTAAACATGTTGATTTATCTTAAGTTTTAATTTAACATGGTTCAAAAATTATTTCAGGTCTGCCACATGAGCGCCAATTTACGATTATATGCACCTTACTGAAACGTCGTGAAGTTGGTACAGGCAAGTCTAAGAAATTGGCGAAAAGACAAGCTGCTTACAAGATGTGGCAGGCACTCCAAGATAACCCACCTGAGACTTTCCAACCTGAGGAAGAGGTAATTCATACAACTTAACAAAAGTGGAAATACGTCGCGAACAATAAAGTGTTAATAGCAATAGCCTTCAAATAAAAGCTGCTCATATGGATGCTTTATTTAATAATTTAGTCATATAAAACATATAAAGTTGTACCGTGTTTGTTACAATTTTATTTCCATTAAAAAGAATGGTAACCATGGTTTCAAACCTGGTACTAACTCAAAACCATATTTTATAATAAGCCTTATATTTCAATTTTCATAATCAAATATAGTTTGACATTTAGTTGTCGTTAAAAACATTTGATTTGAGACTCATAATTGAAATATATATGCAGTCAAATCCGTTTACGACATCGCTTTAAACAACATAGGTTTTATTGACTAAAATCAAAGGTCCCGGCTGAATTCTATTGTATTTAATAACATCGGCTATTACCTGTCTCTTTGAAGGGAATTCTCATATTTGGTCGTAAAAACTGATAGTCGTAACCCATAGATTTCAGCCGGAACCTTTAATTTTGGTAATAAAACTGGTATGTTGTTATAAGCGATGTCGTCGTAAACGGTTTTGACTGTATATATTTTTTTAGAATAATTTATTTTTAGATGCTAAAAGTATAAAGTTTTTTCTAGGCTTTGCCGTTTAACTTGCTTGCTAGAGAATAAGATAAATTAAAAAAAAAAACATTCAAATGAATACAATTATTAACAAATGTGTTATTTAACAATGGCAATGTTTTGGTAAATTTTGAAATGTCTATTACCACTAATTGGTTGCTTTCACATATTATGCTTTTCATGCACTTATATTTTCAGGCGATATAATAAACATTAGACATTAATGCAAATACTTACAAATTTCGCATTTTCATGATAGAATCATTTAATTTGGATTCAGAACATCTATCAAGTATATTTTAGATCAACTTAAAATATATTTTCGAATGAGGACCTTGACTACTAAAGAAAATTTATTCACTATAAACAAATTCAAAGACACAAGTGGCTCTCTAAGGCACTTGGCCAGGTCTTTTACTATCTTTCATCGGCTCTTGCGACAGGAGGGTACTTTCAAAAATTCAAAATTTTTATAATTGGTGTTGTTTTCTAGGGTGGTGTCGCATCACGTTATGCCGACTTGAAAGATAGTAAAATCTCCACATTAACCACAAGTCACAGCCACAAGGTGTCGCAGTTTCACAAACACCTGAAACAGTCTGTCGGGCCCAACCTGGCCAAGTTGCAGGTATGCATTTCATTACTTTGCATGAGAGCATGATTTCTGTGGTATGTGCTAACAAAAAATGAAATGAAATGAATGAAAACAAAGAAATTGTTATGAATATACATTAATAATAAAGTTGTTGTGTAGTAACTTTTAACCTTTCTTTACTTTTCATGGGTAATCAAAATTGGTTGGATTTCAAAATACCATGTTTATAATAATCAAATAAGTTTGATTTTATTTTTTTTATCAGTTGCTGGGTAAATTTAACAACTACATTTGAATTAGTCATTGATGGGAAATAAAGGGAGGGTAGTGAGGATTGAATTGAATATTTGTATGGTGGTCTTTTATGTTCCCTTAGGATTGCTTTTGTATTTACTGCTTTTTCAAAAGTGATTTGGGTTATTGGGAATTATTCCATTCCAAATGTTTAACTTCATAAAAAATGCTGTGCGAATGTCTTTTATATACACTATTTGTTTAAGACACATAGTCTGTCTATGTAATTGATGTTACACATAGAATTACTCTCACATGATTACCAAACCGATACAGAAATCTGAGGCAAAGTCCATCAGTTTTTTTGGAGAAACACTGCTTATATGTTTTAATGTGCTATCAATGTGTAAATAAATAAATTTGTTATGAGGTAGAATTGTATGGGTGATTGAAAAATTCCAGGTTACCCCGCTGAACAACAAAGACTTCAACTTTGTGAAGTTCCTTCAAGAGATAGCCACGGAGCAGTCCTTTGAGGTGACTTATGTGGACATAGAAGAGAAGTCAATGGCGGGTCGCTGCCAATGCCTCGTCCAGCTCTCGACTCTTCCGGTGGCAGTCTGCTACGGGTCGGGGCTCACGAGTAAAGATGCCCAGTCTTCGGCAGCTCACAACGCCCTCGAGTACCTGAAAATCATGAACAAGAAGTGAATCCGAACCGTTCGCCCCATACAGATTTATTATACGTAAAAATGGCCACTTCACATTTACATATAAAAAATAGGTATCGGACGAGCGAGACGCGGTAAGCCCTTTAACCACTCTTTGGGTTCAGCACTTCGGGCTATGCTGTATAACTGGCACATTTGCAGTGTCCTAAATCATTCAATATCGTAAAACATTTGACATAATAAGGCCTAGTCACAGAACGCCTTAAACGCCTGACGGAATCAATTTCAGAGCGTTGGCGTGACATTTAGTCATTTGTCTTGCTTCGCAGTATTAAATGCGTCGTCTACCGTTTTCTTAAGAATTATACCTTTTTTCTGTAGATTCTTATTTCGTATGCTGAAATGGTAAATTGCATAATAAATTTTGAAGATGTTTAGTGAAAGTGTCTCTATTGAGTTCTTTTGACTATTTGTGCAATTAAATTGAGAGAATCTTTATTATTAATATTATATTTTATCGCAAAATTAGGCCGGTCCGAAACAGGTATAAAGAAACCGAATTATGGTAGATGTAACTATTTATTTCTCTGTCAATTAGATATTTAAGTTGACATGGCTCATTGAAATAAACCAAAAATAATAAAATAAATAATTATTTTTTATAAAATTTAATATTCAATTGGGAATTATACTATACCACTTGTGTAGCGTCCTTCAAGAAAAAAGCATACCATTTCTTAAAAGGCCGGCAACGTACTTGCGAGTCTCTCTTGGCTATGTGAGTGTTGATGGGCGATGGTATCACTTAACATCGGGTGAGCCTCCTGTTACATAAAAAACTTGCTATCATCACAAATAATCTCTTTTATTATTATTTTTTAAATTATTAATATTATTTTTTTTTTTAAATTTAAATGAATTTTTTAGAAAATACAAAAAATTTCACAATTTTCGTATTGAATTGAATGAAGTTTTTCAATATGATATCCAATTTTATGGGCGTCATTGTGACCACTGTTGTAAAATACGTTTAAAATCTCTCTTATGTCTAATTATAACATGAACTGCCAAATAATATATATGTTATTATTAAAACCTACTAAGTATTTGTTTTCCTGCAAAAATTACACAAAGAACTATGACTGCGAATGTGCGAGAGTAAACATCATAGCCCGTAAAGAATAAGGAAACAAAGTATGGAGTGGTCATATTATAATACAAGCTATACTTTGCATAGAATTAGTGTAATTTTCCCAGCGTGGAAATTACTTATAAAATAAAAAAATACAAAAAAATAAATAAAAAAAAAACAAAAAAAAAATACAAAAAAAGTGTGTATTATAACTTTCCAGTTTAATATTCAGCATTATTTAGCATGTTTTTGCATTAATATTAAATTGAATTCATCTACTTATCGAAATCATTAGCTGTAATGTATATTGTAATGAAATTATAGATTTTTCATATTGTTCATTTGAAGCTACTTTGTTTTCGGGTGTGTTAAGATTTTCTAACATGCTGAGCATTAAACGGAAATATATTCTCAGCCGGTACAGTCTGTGGAACTGTCCGAACCTTTGCTTTATTTTTGATCATATATTTATTCACGAAATGTCCCGTGTTAATCGATTTTTATTTATTCCTATGAACTCCCCGATTTTGACGATGTTATCAAATGACTAAATGAATAGTTTTACTCGAAATCATAATCGAGCAAGGGTTGGGTCTTGCGAGATGGGCTGAGCGAAGGCAGGATGTCGACGAATGAAATTATGAATTTACCAATAATCGTGTACTTTTTTACATGATGGTAAACTTTGCATGTGAGCTGAGAACTAAGCGTTTGAGTGATTATCACTGGAATATAACGGATGGGAAGCTAGGAGATACCTTGCCTGTGAAAATGGGCATTATTTTAATGCAAAGTATAGAGGTTGTAACATTTTCTATCAGTACAGAATCGTCGTGATGCACGAAGCGAACGCGATGATTCTGCACGTCGAGTTTCTTTTAAATTGAATGTGCGTCCGACCTGCCCTTAATCGATCGCACTGTTCAACTTAGAAGAGGCTGAAAGGAATGGAGTTCTGTTCAACCAAGACCTACTAAATAAAACTATAATGTCTGACCATCGAGGCAATGTTCGTGTTATATTTTGTGTTTAGTCAGTCTTGGTTTTACTAGTATGTAGATCTATTGTAATTCTAGAATTTAATGTCACTGTAGTTCTTTACATTTCACTTGCCTAGTTAATAACTTGTTGAAATAGTTGTTTTGCTAGTATTAATACAGCTAATAAGTACAATAAAATTGGTGTTGCTTATACTTTTGTTTTTTTTTGTATACCGTCTTCTACCCTTAATACTACTTTATTTAAAATATTTGGAACTTGCAAAAAATACCAGTTTCTAGTGCTGCAATTAAAGTTCCAAACGCCAACAGCATCGTTCATAAAATATGTATAATTACAGAGTAGTCTTATTGTACAAGGCGTAACTGTCTACCAATTAAAGCAATTTATTTGAATGTAAGATTATTTTGCAGTGAATAAAAGTTATCTTGTGAAAATATTTCCATCTTGGTAATATTTTTGAGGAAAAAAAATTATGCTTGTCTTATTTCAGCGTATCCAAAAAGGGGAAAAAGCGAAAACTGAAAACTTTTTGAATTATAATTTTTTCTGTTTATTAGTCCATTAATGTTAAAACAACCCATCTTCCACGTTTTTCACGAACGGATTATAAGGTGAGTTCTGATGTTAGAAATGAAAGCTATCGGCATTTACATAGAAAGGTATACCATACCGTATATTTAGAGACTCGTCTATTAAAAAAGTCCTGAAAATGTTTAGCCAAATTACTTTTGTCTTGTCTAAATGAACGAGAGATGAAGCCACAAACACATAATTATAACGAAATCCCTTTTTGTACAAAACAAAACAAAATTTATTTATTCATGTAGGTAACAATGTACACTTATGAACGTCAAAAAATTTAAAAATTGTGAATTTACATTTACTGCCAGTTCTCAAATCAAGGGCGTAGAACGGAAGAGAAGAACTGGCAATAAACTCTCCGCCACTCTTTTTAATCGCCAAGTTTTTTTTTTACACAATGCTTGTAAGGAGCTGCGACCACTACACCATGTTCCATATGACATATTGAGTAATAAAGAATAAAAAAACAAATTAAAAACAAAGATTTGTCCTCTATCAGCAGGAGGCATGGTGAAATAGGAGCACGCACTTACACACTCGTGAGAACAACACGCAAATACGTAGTATAAACAACTAATATCACCGCATACACGAATTCAAGTACGACCAGTCACCACAAGTAGCACCCGTTCACGAGTATGACGCATGGCCAGCCATCGGCCCCCTCGCCATATTTTAGGGAGAGAGACAACCCGACGCATGGACGCCGCCACAAGCAATGACATTTGAGTGAGCATGACGATCCTTGAAATGTGCACTTGGCTACACAAGAAAATAGTAATAATACTAATTATACTGAAATAATTTGATACCACATGAATCACGGTTTGTTCCCACTTTACATTAAAAAAAAGTCGTAGATGTCGACGATCGCCCCATAGTCTGAAAATGCAGCCGAGAGATTCTGTCGCGTTACCTATTTATACTGAAGCAATTCATATCCAAGCACTATGATCGTTTAAGTATTCATTTATATTATAATAGGCCTTAGCAAGCAGTTTTACTTTAATGTACGATTTAAATTTATTTATTGACAATATTTGTATCTCACTAGGGATTTTGTTGAAAAAACGTATGCAATTGCCTTGGAAAGAATTACTCGTTTTATGCAGCCTCGTGGTTGGTGCGCTAATTTTGTCTTTATTACGAGTACTATAATTATGGAAGCTACTATTCTTTTTAAAGATATCTATATTTTTCCGCACATACAAAATATTCTCATAAATGTATTGACTTGCCAAAGTTAAAATATTTAATTCCTTAAACTTATTTCGGACTGACTCCCGTGGGGACAACCCACAGATCGCTCTTATAGCCCGTTTTTGCACTACAAATATCGAATTAATGTCAGCGGCATTACCCCACAAAATAACACCATATGACATGATACTATGAAAATAGCTGAAATAAACGAGCTTTGCTGTATTCTCATCCGTAAGATCGCGTATCTTTTTCACTGCGAACGCTGCAGAACTTAGCCTATTCGAAAGACCTTCTATGTGTTGGCCTCACTGGAGTTTACTATCTAAAGTAATTCCCAAGAACACCGCACTATCAACAAAGTCTATTTCCTCGTCTTTAATTATTATTTGAGAATGACTACTTTTTACATTTGTAGTTTCAAATTTAATACATTTTGTCTTCTTCTCGTTTAACTTAAGATTATTTGTACTAAACCAGTGAACCACACTGGAGATGGCACTGTTTACATTCTCAAGTGATGGATTTCGTCGTTTCACTTTAAATAAAAGCGAAGTGTCATCAGCAAACAGTACTATCTCGTGAAGCTCCTTTACAAGAAATGGTAGGTCATTTATATAGACGAGGAATAAGAAGGGACCAAGTATGGAGCCCTGCGGTACGCCCATAGTAACAGACGATCCCTGTGATATAGCTCCATTTACATTTATCTTCTGAATTCTACCGCTCAGGTATGATTCCATAAGATTTAGCGCTTTTTCGCCAATGCCATAGTGTTGAAGTTTTTTGATAAGGATTTCGTGATGGACACAGTCAAAAGCCTTTGATAAATCGCAAAAAACTCCAATGGCATCATGAGAATTTTCCCAAGCATTTAAAATCTCGGAAATTAATTTAACGCCAGCATCGGCTGTAGAGCGACCTCTTGTAAAACCATACTGCTGGCTATGCATAAGTTTATTATTATTAAAATGTATCAGTAATTGATCTAGAATTATTTTTTCAAAAATTTTACTCAATGCAGGCAGCACAGATATGGGTCTAAAATTTGTGGGGTCAGAAGTGCTGCCCGTTTTGAATAACGGTGTGATTTTACTAAACTTCATCTGGTCTGGAAAGACTCCACAATCTATACATTCATTAAATATTATAGCCAACTCTGAACTGATAGCATCGATTACCGATTGTACAATGAAAACAGATACACCCCAAAGATCTTTAGTTTTTTTTATTTTTAGCTGTTTAAATGTTTTATAATATCATTGCAGCTAATGCGGCTAAATATAAACTCACGATTGCATACAGGAACATTCTGTTGCAATAATAAAAGGGCGGCTGATGGCGAAGAATTTAGAACGCTGGTTGTATTTAGTGGAATATTAGTAAAAAACTCTTCAAATGCAGAGGCTACTTCGAGGTCGGAACTAATTACTTTACCGTTTATGTTCATCTTATATTCAGAATCCTTTCTGGAGGTTCTTCCAGTCTCCTCGTTTATAATTTTCCAAGTAGCCTTTATCTTATCAGAGCTGTTGTTTATTTTATTACTTAAGTGTTTTGCCTTAGCGATTTTACACTCTTGCCTAAATTTTTTTGAAAATGTCCTAACATGAGTTTTAAATTCTTCACTGTCATTATACTGTTTTTCATCATACAATTCATACAATTTTAGCCTTTTTTTGTGTAGTTCCGGAGGTGCCCATTCACAAAAGGTAGGTTTCTCCGAGACCAAAAAAGTCTTTGGAGTGAACACATTTTTGAATTCATCAATAAATGATTCAAAGAATGTGTTATATTAATTATTAGGGCATTGGTTACTACGCAAAAATGGCGTATTAAATATAATTTTTTTTCTAAATTTGTCTAACCGATCATATGTTACAGGAATTGTGCATATTGTCTTTGTACAGGTTTAAATGTTGTTATATTTTACTTTATTGCTTTTATTAAGGATGTTAAACACTTAAATAAAAATAGCATTTTTATTATTTAATATATTTATTTTGACTGACTATTATGACAATAAACAATCATTTTTTAAACTTGTAATTATCATTTTTTCTAAATTTGAATTTGTTTAACTTAATCATGCGTTGAGTTAAACTTTCTGATAACGACAAATTTTGACTTGTACTTTCATACGGAGTATAACTTATATTGTCTTCTCTTGATAAAGTCCACTCTTCTTGGAGTCCTTCCGAATTTGGTTCATAATCATTTTTTTCTTCAGAAATAGCGTCCTCCGGATCATAGTATTCGTTCGAATTATTAAAATCGTTTTTGTCATATGTTGGAGAATATGTATCCATAAATTCAGGTGGTGGAAGAACTATAACCTCATCATTCACGGCCCGCAATAACGTTTTTGGGTTAAGCATGGTTTGACTTAGGTCATAATCATTTTGTGTAATATCTGTAGAGACAGAAAAATTATCATCTATTGTATAATTAAAAGATTCTTTTGGAGGTGTTAAATCTTTATCATTTTCCTTTTCTTCTTTATCTAATGGTATTGCGTTACTTTCGTTAATTTTATTTGAAGTATTATTAAAATGGTTCACACATGTTTGAGAATTAATTTTGGAATCGGTTATAATTGCTGCTAATGCTTCGGGAAGCGGGATGTTGATTTTATCGAAATCTCTTATTTTGTATTGTCTGTTTGGTTTTTTATCCTTTTCAGGTTCCATCAACATATTTTGGCTTATAGCACGTTCATTAGCCGATTCTTTGACTGACTGCATCGGAGTATATTGGCTAAAAAGGAAACGTCTAAATAAGTAAAACCTAATAGATAAATGTAAAATCTAGCCTTTAAGGCCTAAAATCTGTAATTAACTTACCTGACGTTACATTTTCTTTGGTATTTCTGTAAAATGTCTTTTACATCAACGACTTTGTTTTGTTTACCATTTTCTGTATTTTGATTGTTGGCTGAGACGTCTTTATTTTCTATTTCTGTATTTCTTTCCGTAGATTTATTGCAAATCATTGTATCCTTATTAGTATTACTTCTAGTAGTATTACTAAGTAATCGTGTTGGCAAGGAATGTAGTGTATTAGAACAACCAGTTAAGCCATCTAAGTTAGTTCTTGCAGTTTCATCAGCCTCGATACTTTGATTGAATTCGTCATTTTCTGAATAATCCGTATTACTGTTATTACCCTTAGTTTTTATTTCCATTACATTAAAGTCTACTTTGAGTCGACCGACTATATGTATTTTTCGCTCTGGTAAAACCTTTGTGCACGATTTAATCTTCGTTGCACTGAAGTAATATTGGTTTACGTCAATGTTGTCTTTTGTTTTTGTATATTTGAAATCGTTCTTATTTAATGTGCCTATAGATTTGGGTTCTACTATTTCCAAAATTTGATAACTATTATTGTCATTTTGTGTGGGTATAGAATCATGGTGTAAAGTAATGTCTCGATTTTGTGAAGTTAGTATCGAAGAAGGTTGGGTGGGTACCAAGAAATTATTATAACCAATTGAATTATATATGTTTGACTCAGCGGGTTTCACATGCTTATTTTCCAGATAATTTATTATTTTGGAATTACAATATTCAATGGGTGCAGACGGATTTATTTGTTTCTTAGGTAGATTGATGGCTGGATGAGATGGATTGATTTGGGTGAAAATCCTATTATCATTGTCAATCGGTAAAATTTTATTTAAATTTTCGTTATAATTATTTGTTAAAGAAATAAGAGGTTCTGGGATAGTAAGATCTTTCGTGTTATCATTCTGTATTGTATCCATATTATTATTATTTTTTGTTGGAATTTTTTGCGGAAACAAATGCGAATGGGATGTCGATTGTAATAAATTTGTATTTTGAGGTGAAGTATGTCCCTTGGGTATATTTTTATCAATTGTATTCCTTACATTAGCACTTTCAGCAGGTGCTTGTAAATCATTAGACTCGTCTAATAAAATATGCATTTCAAGTTTGTTCGTGTTTTTATGTTGAACATTGCCAAAAAATTGATTCAAATGATCTCTTATAGCGCTTGAGAATCCCGAATCCGATTCCATAACCTGTGGTCCATTTTGGCTAGATTTCTTTTCTATAGATTCAATGAAGCTTAAATTATTTAATGTCTTCTTTCGTTTATATTTATTAATATTGGAAGAAACATGTCTATCATTTACTGACATAGCTTTGAAATTTGCTATACTGCGATCTTGTTTATCTGTAGTTCCTGTTTTTTCTATTAAAGGGTCAGTGTTTTCCTTGTTTCTTTCTATGTCATTTAAAATATTCATAATTTTATCATCTTCAATGTGTTCCTCCGTGTCGGATGCCTCTATAGTATTACTGAAATTACCTTCATTAATTTCTAATGGAGATCGACTTTGAAGCTTTTCACTAAATTCGTTTGAATTTGCTTCGACTGGCTTATGTAAATTTTCTTTTATATTCTTCGATGATATTCCTAATGATTCTCGTAAGTTTTTAAATTGTTTTATGACGTCGGTGTCTCGTTTCTTTTTTTCGTTTGATTGAGTAATACCCTGTTTGGGACTTTTTCTTTTACGGGTAAATATGTCTGTTATGTTGGTTTGCTTTAAAACACTTTCACGTGGCGTGCAAACTAATTTATGATTAATATCAACACATGGATTTAAATCGTTGAAAACGTATTCAGAATTATCATCTATACCAACTGAAAAATATAAAAAATTAGTAAATATAGTTTTCCTTTTAAAATGCTAGTAGACAAACGCGCATAGCCATGCCTCTATTATTTCGCACAGTAGTCATGATGTTTCATTAAATCGACTACAGAAAAAAGTATTATTGTTACGATTTGTAAGCCTTACACTAAAACTTACTTTGTAAATAAAGATAAATAACAGTGAAATAAACACATTAATATATCTTCCTGCCAGGAGCAGTTTACGGGTCTTCTATATTTAACTACAATATTATGTTAATTGATTTAGTTTAGTAACCCATTTCGATAACCTAAATTTAGATCTAAATAAGGGAGATACAAAAGAAATAATAATATGGAATGAAATTAAGCATAGTCTTAATTAAGTAATTATTTTATTCTAAGCAATGCAAAATAGGTATTATACCAAAAGTTGAGCTGATGCAATGTGCCATAAGTTTGTGCTCATTAGTTTGCTTCCGGGTAACGTCGCACGTAATGCACCCATCGTAAACGCTCAAGAAATCTTTATCTCTGAAATATTTAATTGACTACAATTTATTCATAATTTAACTGATGTATTTGTACTCTTATCTTATTAGTTTACCGGATGAAAAAAATAAGCTCATTTTGATACTCATTTTGATTCGCGTCTTATAATTCTTTAGTTAATTCAACTTATATTGTAAAGTTATACATTTGAATGCTGTTACTACAAAAATATGTGTAATTTTATTATGATATCGAATTATTATTCCTCAGATGCAGATTAATAGTATTTGCTTAGTCTAAAGTCTTCATATCGAACACAGCTTGTAATGATAAATCAAATCCCTAAGGACACTGCCATATACATTTCTCAGCCCGTGGCTGAAACTACCGTCACCTTTTGAAATGTTTCTGTTTATTTTCTGTAATTTCTATTTTTATTGCTTGCATTATTAATTACAAAGTTTTAATTATCGAACAGTTCTGATTGCTAGGCATGAAAATATACCTATATTATAGTAATACAAGTTTGTGTCACGTTTAAGAACTGTATTTTCTAGATACTAGTATACATTGTTTTATTAAGACATTTCAATAAATTATTAAGTTAGCCTGTATGACTTTGAATATTATATATACTTATAACTTAATGGTTAATTTTTATTTACTTGCAATACTTATATTCATAGATTCTGAAAAAAATAGAAAACTACTTACTTAAAAACAGAGTAATATAGTAGATTATTTTCCGAATCGCCAACTATTAAATAAAATTTGTGATTCGTTCCAGCAGTTAAACGTTCCATATTTTCCATTAAATAGACTTGATTTAGCATAACAAGTTCAATTCGGACGGATTTTTGATCTATAGGGACGATTGTTAATCGATATTTTGGAAGCAAAGATATCTGTTTTCTTAGATCATTGCCTGCGGGGGCGCTTTTATTCATAATCTGAAAGAAGTTTTCTCTCACTTAGACGATTATTGGCGAAGACAGAGGCTTGGTTAACCGTACCGTATTAGATAGACAGTCAGGTCAGAAATAAGCTGCATAAGTATACGTGTATGTACATACAGATTCCTGAAAAATAGCGCCACCTGGCTGCGTGTGTCCAATGTAAATGAAAGACACTGATCGGATTTAACTATTACTCATTTATAATAATTTGAATATTTAATATTCATCTTTATTTTCCACAATTTTTAACGTAATCTTTCTTTTAAAAAATGTACTGCATCACGTCTCATTTGCAAGACTTGTTGCAAGTATAAATAAATAAAAGACTTTGGATAAAATTTTCAACTGAGGCTGGGGTGACAATATAAAATGGTAGCCGAAATTAAAGATGGTGATTTGTTAATAGCAGCAGCATAGGTAACGTGCGAATGTCATTTGTTTTACATCCTACAAGCTAAAATCTTTTTTAGTTTGTTGCTCCAGGCTAAGATTCCTATCTGAGCTTGGCTACTCTAGAACTTTCAATAGCGCAAGCTTTTTTATTGGATTTCGATATAGTTTCTTGGATAGTAGGAATTACAGAGTACCAGCGCTGAATGTATAACATGTAATGAGTAATGTCAATACAAAAATGCAACCTTAACCGCGAAATAGCTGTGATGATTGATGATATTTTAACGAACATGCGATTAACCTTTGCAAATATGAGCAAAAATTATTTACATATTAGTAAAGAAGAATTAATGCGAATATTTCAGATTTTAACCACTACATCGGAGGTAATTGTTGAAAAAATACGATTTCATGCATTCTAAAGTATTAAAGATTAGCTATTAATGAAAGGTTTACCTAAGTATTGACTTACCCGTTCCAAATCTCTGGGATGACTCTCTTCAAGCAGCATAAAAGTGGTCTATAAATTTGAAATACGCTTAAATAATAAATCTAATTAAAAACACAAAATTTATGAATGTAAATTAAATTAAAACTTTGTATTTAGAATTGAAAAAACCAATTCTATCAATAGTTTGCTATAAATACTGTTCGACTATGAGCAGTTTCAGTTACTTTCTTCTCTGATGCCGTGGGTTCGATTCCCGGATGTTCACCAATGCGCTAACATTCGTGCGAATGGTGAAAACATCTTGAGTATCTCCTTGCCTTAGACCCAATAGTCAAATTCATGTGTCAACTTCCTGCCTGCTCAGAAATCTGAGGCCGAGACCTAAAATCGTTGTAGCGTTGATTTATTTGATTTTTATGAATACAGTTTAATTATTTGTAAAGGAAGAAAATTGCTTTTATTGACCAAAAGGAAGCCTAGACCACTGTAACAACTGATTTTCATTCTAACAGAATTTTGGAACAGGGGCTAAACGGGCAAGAGGCTCATCCGATGTTAACTGATACCGCCGCCCATGGACACTCAATGCGAGACGGATCGCGAATGCGTTGCCGGCCTTTATTAGTATTATTCTTAACTAACTTCGCTTTAATGGACATGTTCTAAAATGTTAGGATTGGTTGAACGCGCTAATCTCAGCTCTAAATTGAAAATTGATTTATATTTAAATAGTTCATTTATGATCATTTATAAAACTGTGGGTTGGACACTCACTTTCCCCGCAGACGCGAGTAACGAACTAAACATAGGACCAATCCCTTTGAGTTGTTTGCTTAGATATGGCGAGTTCTCCCATAAATGAGCTGATAGGCATTTCGCCAAAATCACGGCGTTCAACACAGAGGAAAAACAATTCCGATTATCTGCTAATACTTTTCCGCTTGTTACGTATGCTATTAGACCTTAAAATATTTAATTATTAATACAAAAAACCGAGAGATGGATACCGCTAGATAAAAGAAAGACTATTACAATAATAAATAACTTTGAATGTTATAGATAAAAATTGAAATATATGTTTGTGAATTATAATAATTTCATTATCTGCGTAAGTATAAAGATCAAAATAGTCTTGGCGAAATACTGGATCGTCGCCGATTTGTATGACGAAAATCAGTATTTTAAACTTTTGAATTAGTTACAACGTTAAATAAAACCTATTAATATTAAATTAATTAAAAAAAAAAGTTAAAACTGATTAATATACTCTAAAACGTATTATATAACTAAAATAATAAAATGCTTTAAGTTTATTTATATACGAAGAACTTGGAATTATGTATATAGATGCATTGTATACACATATACCGACTATTTTTTTACTATTATTATTTGTAATTGAACATACAAAAACCACCTGCTTTTTTTGAAGTGGATAAATAATACGCTAATTACTAATCGCACAATTTGTATCTACAATTTATTTTTTAGCGTCTATAATAAAGTATAAATAAATTTATTATTTCCATACATATGTTACATGAAATAAAAGTCCATACATTTACAAACTCGATCAGCGATCCTCATAATTTTATGGGCTTCTTGGTTTAATGACGGGTCAGGGATGGGAAGGCAGCCAAGGACCGCTTGTATAATACTAAAACAATTTTACAACAAATGTTAAAGTCTCTCTTGTCATTTACTTAATAAAGTAGTTATTAAAATCGTTTTGAGTATTTAGTGTAATTCTTACCATCAGAAACTATACATTTTTTAAATGTTACTTGAGGCAGGAGGCTCACCTGATGTTAAATGATATGCCCATGGACACTCACATTGCCATAAGGCTGTAAACAAACGGAACTATTTCAGTGAGCAGCTGGTTCCACAAAGTAGAACGATGGATTCTGATTCTGCCTTGACGTCCAATGATAAAACACAGCAGCAGGTATTAGTAGAGGGAACTCCTCTGAACACTCTCTATCGCAAATGCGGTAAAAGATGTGGAGAGATCCCACATCTCTACGCAACGCCAAAGGATCAAGCCGCTCTGACGATTCGAATTGCTCCTCGTTGAATACGGTAAAGTGGAAGGAGCTGCAACTCTCGCCCAGAGGTGAAAACAAAAAGTTAGTAGATAACATAACACGTAACAGGCAACGGGCTGCCTTATCTCTAATAAGCGATTTCTTCCAGACAACCCTAATGTGGAACAATAAAAAAAGAAACATCTACAGAGGGTAAAGTACAAGAAATGCATAAATTAATTAACAAAAGGATACTAAAAATAACATGTACTAAAATAAAATATAACTAATATTAAATAAAATAAAATGTAAAGAAAAAATATAGATAATACATGCTATACATACGTATAAACAGACATGTAAAAGCTCTGTCAAAGCTTAATTGGCTCACAATTAATATCTATATATGAGTAGTAGTAGCTAATCACGAGGCGGATGAAAAATAATCAAAATGAGCACGTCTGATATAAATTGGTAAGGAAGTAATACAGTTTATACAAGATTCGATTTTTTGTTTACATCGAATATACTCCGACAACTATTACTACTAGCTTTCAAAGTAGTCCACTACTTTAAAAGCTTCTTTCACTAAATTCATAATTGATAGGCTATAGAATATTATAAATATTCGTTTTACAGTCTGTATGAAATTGCGATAGTTTAAACCCAAGGTCTGAAAAATACCAATAAAAATTCATTTATCGCGTGCGCTGCTGTACCATTAACAATAGAGTCGTATACAGTTTTATAGAAGACATCAATAAATAAATATTATTTAAAAAAAATCTATTGACGTATGCCACGTCAATAGCACGTCAATAACCTAGGCTGCAGATCATTGTGCTACAACCGAATGAAAGCGGGTGGAATATATTAAAAAATATAGTATATTGTAAAAATATAGTAGAGTTGCGGAGAGATTATCGCCAGTTCTTCTCTTCCGTTCTGTTTTGAGAACTGGCAGTAAATGTAAAATTGGAAGCATTTTATATCTGTGGTCACATATTTCAGACAATAATGTAAATTTTTTTTCCTCCAATCCGTGATATCCACACTGTTACATTTTACAAAATATAACGCAAGTAAGAATTTAGCTGCATTGTAACATTTATGCGTTATGATTGATTTTTATAGGTTTATTTTTTATTTGTTATATATATATTTGTTTACTATATTATAAGAAAAATTTAATATACATTAAAACATAGGTCCCAACGAATAATATTTTGTCTAAATAAGTTATAAAATACAACAATATACTTTTAATTTATTGAAAAAATTAAATGTAAATATTTTATATTTCTATTATTGTTTTAAGGTTAGATAATTGCACGATACCGCGTAATTAAATTAGTAATTTCGTTTTTAAAATTATTAAATTATTAATAGTATTTTTTTTAATATAAATGACTTAAATCGCCATTGGGAAGAAACTATCTTCATTGAGTTTTCTGAGGAAGCTAAGATGAGATTTAGGAGTGCGGGATGCGGTAACAGCAGATGATGGACGTTAGAACCAGATCTATCAAGTAAACGCTTACACTATCTCTCTAACATCTTTTGAACGTCTTCTTTATAAACCCAGTTATAAAGAACCATATAATATTTTTGTAATTATAATATTTATTTTTAATATTTCTAAAATCATTGTGATTCATGACTCATGCTATAATTATTATCTGTAATTTTTTTATTTAGAAAAGAGAGAGAGAGATCGCTCGAAAGCGTCATCCGTTGCCGTTTATATGAAATTGAAACAAATCGTTAAGGAATAAATAAACAAATCAATTTTGTTTCTATACGCGAATGTGAGCTCGTTTCGATCCTACTTATGTTAATAAACAAAAAATAATAAATTCTTCACGAACCAGTTAGATATAAATAAATGATTTTTTTGTCTAGAACATGTCTGCGTATAACGGTTTGTAAACTTGTTCAAGATTCTAGATATATTCTTCTAAATAAACGGTAAATACAAACCGTGCTTACTTTACGATACAAGATAATGGTTCGTTTATTTTATACAAAATACATGATTATGATTTTAGAATATTATGTAAAACCACTATAATTTAGTCACCTAACAGCAGTCGGATAATAGTTTATTAAGAGATTTTCTTTATATATAATGATAATATCGCATTCCAATTAATATATAAACAATTTACACTTCGTTACAAACGTTACATTTACAGAAAAATAAATAATACATAAAAATTAAAAGAAATTCAACCCACGGCTAACAAGCGATATCTTCCAGGCAACCCTAGTAAGGGTTAACAAAAAAGGAAATATGATATGAAGATTTGGTTATGTACTTTATCCAAGTGCATAGCAAAAAGCTAATATCATGGATTCATGCGATGTAATACAAAGGAATAAAAAATACAATACTAATCACAATTGAGCAGGATAGGATATGGTTAAGAAATGTTTATTTAAAAGCCAGTATGGTGTCGGGCAACCTATTACTACACGCACAAATCAACTTGGCACCTGATTTGGAGACACTAGACGAAGTGCCTTATGCATGTAGTACAAAACCTAATGGGAGATCCTAATAAGAAGGATGAGCTGTGAGATGGAATTTCCAAAAGGCATATATTAGAGGGTAATATATAGTTATAAGAAAAGGAGAATTTGAATTCATTTTTAACAATAGTGTGTATTAAACAAGGAGTACTTAACATTATGAATTCATTTTTAAGGGAGTTCTTTAGGAGGCAAGAGTGTATCAAAGTTAACTATTATCTTGCTGATAAAAGGGCCTGAGACTAATGCTAGATAGGCTACTTCTAATTAATTTGCGATATTTGTTTTAAAATATGTGTTGTTTGCCATAATCAGTTAGTATAATGATTTGCTATTTTAAAGTATCAATTTTTTTACGACGGCTTTTTCTCTCGGCCTATACGCTCTGTCTTCCTTGGCGATGAGTGATGTCTACCGATTTAAATTCAATCATGTGGAATTGTATTCCATAATAAACATATATTTTTTAATAATATTCGACAGATTATTTCTGGATAGAAAAATATATCGTAGAATGTTATTAAGTGAAAAACTTACCAATTCAATTTCATCTGTCTAGAATTAATCTTGCCTTTCATTGGGAAGCGAATAGTTGCAGCCGCGTTGTTTCTATTGAGTGCATTCAGAGATCTTCGCTCGTCGACTCGTAAATGCATATCTGCCAGCTCATGGCTCTCGCATACAAGCCATAATAATTTTTCTAGCGATTCTGTTCCTTCTATCTATAATGCAAAAATACCAACTTTGGCACGAAATATTATTTATTTATAAATGCCTATCAACGATCGGCACACTGATACACAAGAAATTTAAATTCATTTAGGGCCTGTTTCACAATGTATGGATAAAGTGCCAAATAGCTATGCAACACATAAATTATTCGAAAGATAAAAGTTCCGAATAAGTCACTTCGCATTTCATGACGTATAGCGCTATCTGACAGTCGTGAAACGCAAAAATACTGTTTATCCTACCAATAAGTAATAAATAGCTTATTTGGAACTTATCCGGACATTGTGAAACAGTCCCTTAATGTAAGAAGTAGTTATGGATAAACTAGTTGACCTGGCAAACGTCGTTCTGCCATGTTTATGATTCATAATAAAAAATAAGGGTTGATCGTAAAGGGTTGAAAATTCAGGGTTGTATGTATTTTTTAATGCTGTAACATAAAAAAAAATATCTAAAAATTAAAACATAAATTATTTAGGGGTGGCGACTGGTGGTGACTACCCTTAACATTTTCAGAAATACCCAATATGCACACATAATATCATTGAAATCGGTCGAGCTGTTTTATATATTAGATAATCTTTAAAAATAATTATATAAGAAGTGTTATTACAGTGTTACACAGTATCTGGCCGATAGACTTTAATTTCTTTATAAAAGTTAAGTTTATTAATATTATTATTTATTAATTTTGAGTCTCTCTCATGTCCTATAACCCCTAGGTCGGGCAGAGGGCGTCAACAGCGAGTCTCCATCGCGTTAATAATTTTGAGTACATTCTCCTTTTTACAATGTTAAGCTAAAGCAAATAAATGTATCTTGTAAGAATAGAAATGTCTTAACTATGGTGGACCATGCCCTCCCACAACATTACTGTGCCTAACCCAGGTCCTTATTGTATTAAATTATAACGTGTCACGTGTAAAATATTAACATAAAGAATGCAATCAAGATTTGAGTTTGGTTTAGCAATCATAACATATGTACGAGAAATATAAAAAAAACTAAAGGAAATTCAATACAGACCCAGAGTAAGGCAAACATACAATTATATAAAAATACTTATAAAAAAGGAAAATCATTATAGATATCCAGACCCAGTGTATCAGAATACTCAATCTGGGTATCAGTGAGTTTTGGCCAAAACGCGTTCTTCTGAAAGGGACAAATGGGAGGTCTGGGGTTGGGAGTGGTTGGGGCAATCGGATAAGGCTCTGCTTTTACGGCGTCCCGTATAAGATGATTGTTGGTGGCGCCTTGGGGTTTTAATGGGTATGCACAACAGCGAGTCCCACATAACCCTCCCGCAACAAGCAGTCGCGCTGCGGTAGAGAATGTGCAATGCATTTCCCCAAGTAAAAAACAGTATGTAAAAATAAGTTTTTACAAACTATTTGACATTATTTTGATTTGATTTGACATTTTTTTAACAAATAACCTAAATATGGTGATGTTTTAAATAAAGTTATAAATATAATAATAATTACTTAAAAATAAGGACGGATTTGATTTAATTAAAGTACTAAAAGGTTTCGTGTTACAATGGGAATCAATTAAACGATTATTTTTATTCTATATTAATCTTTACTATTCCTATGAATTATCTTAGAATAATTTTGTAACAGTCCCTAGGAGACGAGACTTTGCGAATTGCTTTTGTTTAAAATTTCATTTTTTTATAAAATACCTTCATAATCGCCTTCATAGTTTCAACATCAATATAGTAAACAGACATAAGCCGCCCCGCATCGGTGGATTGTATACAACTCGCCTCGTCCATAGTTATAAGACCGGATGATGCTAAGCCATTCATGGCTTTGACACACAGTTCTGAAATTGATAACTAGCACTTTACAGATATACGTCGTTGTAAGCCTCCTTCGTTTCTTAAGTCGGTTAAAAAACAGACTTTTGGGCCTCAGATTTTTGTCTGGGATCATAAATTCAATATTATTTGTCTTAGGGATGGTGGGGTACAATAAATTGGAAACCAGACGGGACTTACAGTTGGCCTACTACGTACTGAATCTTGAGGGGTGTAGTGTGCAACCCGAGTGTACTCCAAGAACTGGGATATGTGCGACGGCGAAGGCCCAGGTTATTTGCGATTCGAAGAGCGAAGTCTGTTGCACAGATCCCTGTTATCCAGGACGTTGCACCTACTGAATGCTGTCTCCGATCGACACTTCACTATCGACATATTTGTATGTTCGCAGAGTGAATTCACAGTAGTGATATTGTGTTTAATTTTATTTATGTACTTTATTATATTTTATTAAATGTTTCTCGACGTTATCGTATTGTAATGTGTGTATTTCTCTAATAAATAAATTTTTCATAATATCCAGGTAGATGAGTCTGGCACGCTGAATTTTGGGTCTATGGTGTGACAGTTTATCCCCTCGATGTTTTCCTTCACCGTACGAGTTTCATAGAAAATTCATCGACCCAAAGGTGTGAATTGAACACGCGACCACGCCTGCCGCACGATCAAGACAGTTGATTAACAATAAAGTTACGACAACTTATCATTGATTATTATTATTATTTATATTCACGAAGATGTTTCAATACATTTAATGCAAAAAAAATTTGCCCCATTAGATTTTTCATTGATTAATACTGCAGATGCAAGCAGTGTTGGTCTAGTGGCTCCAGCGTGCGACTCTCATATCGGTCGTAGGTTCAATCCCTGGCTGGGCAATGGACTTTCTTTCTATGTGCGTATTTAACGTTTGCTCAAACGGTGAAGGAAAATATCATGTGGAAACCAATATGATGTCTTAGACCAAAAAAGTCGACGACATGTGTCAGGCACTGGAGGCTGATCACCTACTTGCCTATTAGATTTAAAAATTGATCATGAAGCAGATTCAGAAATCTGAGGCCAAGACCTAAGTTAAGAGGTTGTAGTGCCACTGATTTGTTTATTTTTAGTACTGCAGATGAGTATCAATTGAATGTGATGCATCAATGCCATACATTGATATTTACGATTCTAGCACTCTGGCATTATATGGTTAAGGCTAAATCTTCCGTACTCGTTATACGAGATTTTTTCCGTTAATTTTAATTGTTTGCGGTTAAGGAAAATATATTTCTTAGATTGCTGCTTCGTGCTAAGCTAAATGAATTGCATTGCCTTTTTGGAAACGGGTTCCTAAAAACATTCTATAATATTTATGTCGGTGAAACATTGGGAGGACAAAAAGGTTCTTTGAGCACATTTCTTACGTTGCAATTTTTTTGATAGGATTTTTATCTGTTCTGGTTTTTTGAATTTTCTTTTAAATTATTCATATACCCTTAACATCTTAGGCCAGCGTTCGACTCTCATACCATAAGTCGTAGGTTCGATGCCTTTGTATGTACTATCTTTCTATGTACGCATTTAGCTTGCCCTCGAACGGTGAAGGAAACATCGTGGCGAAGCCGGCTTGTTTAGAAACAAAAAGTCGAAAATGTGTGTTAGGTATAGAAGGCTTATCACTTATTTGCCTACTAGATTAAGAAATGATAATTAAACAGAAAGCGGAGGCCCTGACCTTAATAAGATTTAGTCCTGTCGGCTATTTTTGTTAAAAACCTTTCTTGCTATTTTTCCTTTTACAATCTAGCTATGGCCGGCTCTCACACGTTTAACAAGGAGATACAACCTTCTTATTTTTGTACATAAAATCGATATTAAAATTGTTAAAACATAATTCGACACAGACTATTAGAAATATGAATTGGGCGGTTTATTTAATTATGGTTATAAAAATTTGATTCCGCTAATTAAAGTACTGATTCGAGCCCTACAATTTGTTTTGTATTGATATTGGTTTTATGTGATAAATATTTTATTTTTTATAAGTACGAAGTACGTCCTTAAGTTACATTGTGTAAACCTATACATAGCAGATACCTAAGTAATGTACTAAGTAAGGCTTGCGGAACTAAAGTCGAGGCCATAACGCATCTTCATTCCAATAATAATTCCATCCATTTTGAATCACGAGGAATCATTGGTTTTTATGGTATTATTCAAGACTTTTTTGTTTTTATTTAAGTGAGAGTAATTATATACGTTTCCGTTGAAAAACTCAAACATTATTTTTACATAAATTTTAGTTGATTTCAAATTTAGCTAAGTAATACTATATATAGTAATAATAGTCTTACAGCGATGTGTGATTTTTTTTATATAACGGGGCGGGAGGCACATTACAAAAGGCTCGCAAGTGCGCTGACGGCCTTTTAAGAATTGGTATGCTCTTGTCTTAAAAGACCATATGTGTTTGGACATACTTCAGTAGGCAGCCGGTCCACATGGTGGAAGTGCGTGGCAAAATCTGCCTGCTTTATTATTAACATTTTTATTATTAAAATTAAAGTAATCGTAATACTTTTTGTAATTTTAAAGCAATTTTAAATCAATAGATAATTCAACGTATATTTTATTTACAATATCGTTTTGTCAACATGTTTTCCAAAGACAGCGATAATTTTACATTTTTATTGTCACCGCAATAACTTAGGTAATATAATATAAGAATCCCTACTGCGAAAATTTTGGATTTTATTATAAGGCAGTACAGCCTTTAATAAATTATGTGGTATTTAATTTAGTAGTGACATCCTAAGTTCCTTATTATATTTTTTGTTACTAACCACGGTCGAAGATAGAGGAAATTCGTTAAGTATAAATAATATTTGAATTATTTTTAGGTAAAGGTCACAAAGTGGTACTTATAACTCGGAAGTAATAGATTCCATTACCGTTTACAATTGCTTTGGATGAAAGGAGACACAAACTCTGTAAATTATGTCAAAACGTATCTGGTATGATTGAATAGTTTCCAGGATAGAAAAGGGCTATTTACTATAAACATTAATACCGCTCAGTATAAACACAAGAAACGCCAAATCAAACAATGATTTCTACGTAATGAAACCGTAAAATACAATTTCAAACGAACTTGGTCAGTTAATTGCACACTACACACTGGCATCAGCGTGTGACTCTCATCCGTAGTATGAGGTCGTAGGTTCTATCCCCGGCTGTGCACCAATAGACTTTCTTTCTATGGGCGCTTTGAACATTCGCCCGACTGGTGAAGGAAACCGGCTTGCTTTGATGCAATAAGTCAACATTGTGTGTCAGGCACAGTAGGCTGATAACCGCCTAATAACCGATATTTATCTATTAGATTGACAATGATCATGAAACAGATAAATAAATCTGAGACCCATGCCTTGTTGCGTTTGATTATTTTTTAGGAACTTGTGTATGTTTCTATTTAACAGTGCCAAGATATAAGTTAAAAGATTAAAACTAAGTTGGATTTTCCTAACCTTTAAACAAGTCTAATTAAATAATTTAAGTTTACGACTATTATTTAAAAACTATTGAATTAGATAAAATTTACGCCAATGTCAAATGGTCACCTAATTACCTCATTAAAATTGTTTTGTTTTCATGGTCGCTGTAATCGGATTCAGTCTCAGAATGATACATTTACACATAAATGTAACCGCACTGTTTTGAGGGCGTTCATCATATTTACACAAAATTATTTATTTTTATAGTTTATGCCGGCTCAACATTTTTATCTGTGTGCAGTCAAACTTCTCCCATAGTCTCCTATTTGAGACCGTTTAATAGCACCAACGATCCGATCAAAAAATATCCCCAATTAAAAGACGCATCACATATAAATAAAAACATACCTTCTATTTTCTTAGTGATAAGCTGTTTGGAAGCGTTTTGAGGAAGTCCCAGATAGCGTCTGGGGTCACGAGCCGCTCTGACGCTTAGAAATGTGGAGTTCACCCATTCTACACATTGTGCGACGTCAGTAACTGTTCCAAGAGAGGCCTCGCTGTTTAAGTTCTCAGCTAAGCGCTTGTGTAGATAACTTTGAAGCGGTTCACTTCCACCGACGAGGGATTGATAACGAGCCTGTTCTCATATAAATCTTTTAGTTTTAAAACACGTTTGAAATATTAAATTCACTCTGAAAGGCTTTGAAGATTATATCAATAGACTGCACTTAAATTATTCATTAAAAATTAAAAATAAGTTTCTTTAATCAGCTAGTTGGGTCTTAAATGTTGCACCCAAAGCGCATAGTTCTATAAATGTATTCTATAATTAATTCATTCACCACAGATAAAGTAAAGGACGACTCTGATTAAATATAGTGGTATAAATTCTTTTTGGATCTACGTAACATTTGTCAAAATTAGAGAAAAACGTCATTGTTAGTCATTATTTTATAAACAAAACGTTACATTTGTTTCAAATTGCTTATTTTACATTCTTGTAATTTCTAAGAAGCCATGGGTTTGACAAAGGAAGAGAAGAAGGCTCAGAAAGAAGCCAAAAAACTTGAAAAGCTCAGAGCTGAAGCTGAGGCTCGTAAACAAATTAAGCGTAAAGAACTACAACGCGAGATGGCAGCTCAAGCCCGTAAACGAGGGGAGTTAGATAAAAGCTGGCGTGAAATGATGATTAAAGTAAAAGAACCCGTATTCAGACAAGACATAGAAGTTATGTGGCATGTATTTGAGAGGGTGTATGACAAGAAAGATCATTTAATTCGCTATACCACGAAGCTAATGAACATAGCAGATGACCAATTTCAAAGAACAGTAGCTAGTTTCTGTAACACAATCGATACGACAATTAACAAATTTCTCGAAGAAATGGATAAACTTTCAAAAGAAAATGACATTAAAACAAAAAAACTGCTCAAATTTGGCGAAGATAACGCTAGCCAAATCATGAAAGATCATGACGTTGCAGAAACACATCTACAGCTTCTAATCTATCACGGCCATACAACAGCCGATACTCAAGCGTGGACAACTAGGGGTGAAAACTTAGTTAAAGAAGATGAAGACCGAATGAAATATTCTAATGAACGAGAAAATTTACGTTCCTTTCTAGAAAATGCATACAACACTACATGGGAAGATTATAAAGCAGTTCTTAAAGCTTATGTCACAGAAACAGCAGATAACCAGAAAAAAGTGCGTAAGCTGCGTCAAAAAGAAAATTTAATGGCTGATATAATAGCCTCACAGTCGAAGAAAATAGCAAATAATGACAGCGTATTAAAGCGGCTGCGAACTGAATTGGCAGCCTATGAATCAGGTACAAAACAAGCAGTGTTTCGTGATCGCCGTGACCGCCATAGGGCTGCGTGCTTCCGTTTAAAGAAAGGTTTGATCGACGGATGCGCATTGGATGCCAAACTTTTAGCAGTTTTAGTAAAAGAATCTGATGATACTCTTACATGGTTAAATACATCACAAAATAAAGTAGAAAAGATTTTACGGACAGCAGCACTGTGTAGAAAATTTGAAACTCAACGCGAAAAAGTCCTACCATTTGGAACAGCGTTACCTCACTCTCCTACCGAAACTAAAACAAGTGCAAGACGACATCAATCTGAGGATTCATTAGTGGTCAATGCGATAGCTTCAACGTGTGGACTAACACGTCTCTGGCAGAAAATATCTAAAGCAGAGCTATCTAAACGGGCATTACTCCATGAAAAGATGCTATTAGAACAGGAAAACGCATTGATTGTGAGGAAATTAAAAGAATATCAAGAAACTAAATTCCAAGTGGATGCGTACAAATGCATTTGTACTAAATCTAGAAAATCATTACCTCACCCGGTAGCAGTAGATGGTGTTTTAGAAGTTGCGAAGTATGAGAATTTTGCGCGTCTGTCTAAACAATCCTGAGTAATTTAAAATATACAATAAAACGTGCATTCGTTTAAATTTTTTATTGTTTATTATTTAGGTAATTCTTTACCTTTATAGGTTAGGTGGCATATTGAAATTTCTGTATAACCTAACCTTTTTTTCCAAACAATGTGGTTTTATATAACAAATTATATGTTATGTATGGATACGGCGCTTTTTGATAAATCGTGCCAGGCCGCCTACATGATAATTTACGCCAATTTTTTCCGTGTAAAATACCTGATGATACTATAATGTTTTTTTATATTTAAAATATTATGGTTTAAACATAAAGTATCAACGCTGATCTATATTATTATACTCTTTTTAAATGTTGTTTGATTAACGTAATAAAATACTTGTTTCGTCTTTCGTTAGTAAATAATGATGTATTCTCTCTAACATATAACCTTGATTGAAAATAAATATACGAAATTAATCTCATTTAAATTGCAGACGGTGAAAATAAACTACATTAAATGGTCCTTTTGACTGGAATGATATTAGCATAAATCTTCGGTTTTGAGGCTATAAATACTCAAACCCTTTTTAAGGCTTAGGAATTTGTATTTTATTTGATACTTCTTTTAAGATTGCAGCAAGAGCTATAGGAATGTATTTATAAAACATATAATTAATAAATAACTCACTTTATAAAATTCCGGTAGATAATTATGTATTTAGATAATTAGCAGTAATTATATATTACTGTAATTATTATTATTATTAAATATTAATATAATGTTTAACATTGTATGAAAAATATAGCAATCAATTCGCTTTAATAAAAGACAAAAATTATTCAAAGGCCTTGTTTGCATTGCCATATGTATTTTTAATTATGATTCCTATCAAGAAATCAAAATTTGTGACCGTAATGAGATATGATTTGCAAGTTTTTTCTACACTAAAAGTGTAATATGGAAGAAATTTATGTTTATTTTTATACTCTAATGTAAAAATCAATAAAAAAAAATGCGTGCGCACAAAATACACATGTCAGAAGTGAAACTTCTTTGTGAATTAATTATTATTAAGGTAAAAGCCCCAATCGATGATCATACCAGTATATGATCGTTCCATGAGAGATGCATATAATATATTTACATTCTCTACAACCTGTATTCGTGCTTATGATAATTAAAAAAATATCTATAAAATCTGCGTTTACTGCACAAGACGTTTTGCGAAAGAATTTCCATCTGAATTTCAAATGTACGTATAATGTTAACTAGTAAGCGTTTCTCACTTTATCGCAATCGCTTTCTTCCTTCGATAAAAATAGAGCGCTGCACATCTTTGAAGTCGTTAAAATTTTACCTTCATTCGCCTAAAGAGCTACATTATTAGCGTGTAAAATATACTATATAATATTACGTTTCGTCCGAATGGACGCTGTTGTTTTTGTTCACGGCAAGAAACACCTTATATATGATATAGAGAAGCAGCATTTCCCTTAAACATAGTTCCAGGTTCAGGGAAATTGTATATGTCATACGATCAAACCAATATGCATAGACAGGATAACTGTGTCAGGCACATAATTATCACCTACTTGCCAGAAGTCAAAAGATTCACTGAATTATTATTTAATCATCCACATGTATTTTAAACTGATGATTATCTTGCATATTTACGTAATGACGGGATGAGCGACACAATAAAATTGCTTGTACGATCGATATTCTATAATTGTTATACAATTGTCAACATTGTAACATGATAGTAATAAATCATAAGATTCTCGAGTATTATGAAATCTAGCATGACAGTATAAAAATATCCTTGAGGCTTGGATTCACAGATACGTTTAAAAGGCAGAATATTCTCATTCCGATTGATGAATCGAACTTTTTGATTTCAGAATAAAGTTCAAGTAGGAATTGAAAATCCCAAAGTGATTTTTTATCGTATTTCAGGTTTTATTTGCTAAACAGATCATTTATTGCACAAACAAGTTTAAAGAATCTGGAAAGATAAAACGAAATATCTTTAACGTTTACACGCAGAGTCGAGGTTAGAAGAGTATCAATACAGAGCTAGAATATTCTCGCCTTAAGTACTACTTTTGTGTATATATTTTTATATATATGTTTTATTGTCTATATATTTTTCTCTATAACTGTCATACGATCACTTGATAACGCTGACGAGGCTAAACGTCCGGGTTCTAAATTTATAATAGCGTATGTATTAACTAGACATTATTTAATAGAAGAATAATTGTCACATGCGATCTACGGACCTTAATTACTTGTTCCCATTACCATTGGTACCTTACAGAACCTTCGAAATTCAAAAGTGTTTAATAATTTTTGTAAGAGAACAAATATTACCATATTATTTGAGCTACGACGTTAATACGTAATTAGCAAAGACTTCAATCAACTTAACTAGAACCACTTGGAGACGGAACGTTTGAATCTTCAATGATCATAAAGGCACTTCCTCGTCACGAGAGGTTGACAGATTAAACATTACTTTCACTAGGTCAGGACGAATCTGCTCTGAATGATTTTATTCCGTCAGTATGGACCGGAATTGGAAATGACTGATCACCTTTTGTGGAGATTTATTTATTAAGTTAAAATTGTCTAAGAACCATTGCTCAAAATATTTTAATTGAGAAGATAAACAAGACCTAATAATGTAACTGAAGGCTTGAATAAAGTTGGTGACAGAAAGACAGTGCTTTTTTCGAATGGATTTCCGTCATTGTGTAGTATTGACTGTAAATAGCGTAGATTGGTACGAGGATAGTCATACTAAAGGAATCCAAATGGAAAAGACTTCAATCGTAAATAACATATTTTGTGATAATTACCTTTTTTATTACTAACTTTTTAATGTAAAAATTATTTTGCTTTCTTTGCAAAAATAACTATACAATACGGTTGGTAAACAAACTTTAAGTGGTGTAATAATAACTTCATATATAATGTATAATAAGAATAATATATATAATAAGGACTAAAATGTAACTTTATATAACATATCAATATTATAAACGAAATTATTATTCGAATGCGAGGCTTTCTACCACGACTTCGTCGAATTCCCATAGAACCTATTATCAATTAACGATACACGATCATTAATTATTGTACTTAATAGGCAGACTATAGTACAATGTTATCAACCTAGACTTATATTTAAAACTAGCTTTCTAGTTGGCTTTTTCGGCTTATCTCATCAATTATATATAATAGAGCTTTCGCTTTAGCTTTGTAATCCCTTAGGCAGGTAGGTGATCAGCCATCTGTGCCTGACATATCCTCATGATATTCTCTTTTTTTATAGTTGCAGACAGATTAATCTACTAGTGCGAAAGGATCGCATAATCTTTAGGATTGAAAATCGCTTAGCCACTAGTTTTGATAAAATTTCCTTCTTATCAGCGTCGGTGTTTAAAATAATTTGCTAACACTTTGTAAAGTTATAAAATATATTTTTTATTAAGGGCGTAGTGCAATAAATGCAATTTAAACAAGTCAAAAGGGGTCTTATATAATCGCTATCTTAATAGTGTTATTTTGTAAAAATGATAAAATATAATATAATAGTTAGAGTGGACTTTTAAAAGGTTGACTTTATTATGTACATTTTAGGGAAAATTTTAAGAAATGTGTCATAAGCATAAACTATCCTTCATTATAAAGAGTGTTTTGTCTCGTTTATTTATTTAAAAATTTTGTACAAAAGTATTAATTAGATATTGGAAGCTTATAGAAATGATTATGAAACGCGTCTTTGTTTGTGTTTAAGAAACTTTTTATGTCTGTCAATAGCCAATATAACATTTAAACTAATAAACTATATATTTCAATTGTAACTCTTTACAAAAATTTAAGCTAATGCTAAATTTCATTTCCGACGTAAATATAATGTATTCACTTGTACGAAAGCAAAAACTAAATCAACAAAAATAAGTCTGCCCCAAAAAATTTAAATTTGGAACACACCAAGCTATAGTATTTTTTACGAAATATTTTGAATTAAAAAACGTGGTAATGTACCCATATGTTTATCAGAGATCACGCTTCGTGTTTTGTTTTGGGGCTAAATCACGATAGTTGCAGCATCTTCGCGCACCCGAGGCCTGTTCGGTATATAAGAACATAAGGTCGCGGCGCGGCAAGAGTCAGACGCCGATCACCTTTGTGCTTACTGTGTTAATGGTGAGTTGCGTGTTGTGCAGAGTGTTTTTAATATACCGATATATATTAATTATATCACAATTTTATGATTTTTAACTCCAATATATAATATTAATTAAGTTACAGCATTTTAATATGTGATACTTGAAAAATTTGAGACCAAATTGAGTAAGACGTGTATATAGGAACAGTTTATGTACCAAAATGCTTAATTACTTGTTTTAAATTACAAAATTACGTGACAATTTTCATTTATTATAAATCTTAAAATTGTGATGATAACAAATGCTTATAATATAGAAAAATATATTTTATTGAAAATACATTTGAATATATAGATTATATATTGAGTGCGCTAAGGAATAACATTTATGTACCGGCCAGAAGCGTATCTTTATTTGATGTAAAGTCATTTAATACAAATAATTTAATTTAAATATCTACTCACTTGATAATTTTAAAAACCTTTACATTAAATATAAAAATATTTTTGTTCTAAATATATAATTAAAATACATAAACGAAAACTAGTAGACCTTAAAATTAAAAAAAAATTGAAGAAAAACTATTTCTCCACTATATCCTTTTATACGCATCTTTTGACTGTTACAATAAATAAACAGTATTTGATTTTTTTTAATAAATTACTACACACACACATTTTTTCTACTAATTTGTAACTGGTATATTACAAAATATATAAGCCATAAAAAGTGAAATATAAAGAAAATGTAAGGTAGGTTAAAAAATATAAATACTGTTTATTTATTGTAGCAGTCAAAATTTGCGTAAATAAAATAAAATTAAAAATAAACATTTTTTTTTGTCCTTATATAGGCCATAAAAACAGTCGTTGATTGAGAATTAACTATTATTTAAGACATTGAAAACTTAAATCTAATATAATTGAAACGTAGGATGTTTTTTGTGATTGATAAAAATACAGAACATTGCTTATTTGTTCGGAAGCTTTTGTTTTAGGTTTTAAGTCACGCTCAGTATCTCAAACAAAAAAGCTTTAAAACGACCATTGATAAAGTCACCTAATTTTAGTTTCTGGATGTAATATATTGCACAAAACGGAAAGTCGATTGTTGCCAGGTGCACAGTAAAAATGTGGGAAACCGGGTCATTATTACGAGATTATCTTTTTATCTACGTTTGCCATTGAAATATTAATTAGTGTCTTAGATTTTTAAAATATTTCATTTCAAAATTTGTGTCATGTGAATACCGAAAAATGTAAAATATTTTTGAAGGGCTTTTACAATATATTTTTAAAAATAATTTGGAACTGAAATCTACTATATAATTTTACAAAACGGCTTTTAAATAATATATAGGCCATATAAAACAGTCGTTTATTGAGAATTAACTACTATTTTTGACATTACATGTACATCGACTTACTTTACATCTAAATATCGCAATTTTAGTAACTGATATAAAATATATATTCAAAGATGATTAGTTCCATTATGTGAAAAGAGCGTAGCAATTATTATAAGGCTGGTAACGCACTCCCGAGCTCTCTGGCATTGAGTGTGTCTATAGGCTAAAAATTTGCCAAATTAACTAGAACCCCTTTAATGGGTTCAGTCTGAATAGTCAAGTCTGTTCTTTAAACAATAATCTCTCCGATTGAAGACTTTTTATATTATAAATCTAATTCACTGATAATAGGCTTCCTTTTTATATATTTAACAAAACTAAATTTGGCTGGAATATAAAAATTAATTTTCCGTAGCATAGACCATTTAATAGGGAAAAATCATCGTCATAGGGTATGTACACAAATAAAGTACAATGCTTACAATGTTTTTGGTGAATTTTCAACAATTTGATGAACAAAAAACTTTATAAGTTTCGATGTAAAAACATGAAGGAGATGGGAAACATTACTTTTTCTCAAATTCTCGGTTCCTTGAATATTTTGTAAATAGCATTTACATCCGCACGTTGTATATATATCCGTATAATCGTTTAATTACTTGAATAAAATCTTAATTTCATTAGCGGTGCTTTTGGTAAAGTTCTAACGTTTATTATGAATGAAGAAATTAATTGTTCTTATATTTTTCGTGATTTATCCTTATTTATATGAGTTTAGTTATAAAGTACAATAAACATGAATTGCCTTTATTGGTTTAAAGTCATAATGAAAATAAACGTATCAAGATATTGTGCTAATTGAGATATTTTATTTTAATATTTATAAAATCGTTATTTTTTGTACTAACTTTCACCACGCCTACTACTACCTTGAATACTATAGATAGATCTGAAATTATCTCATGATAAATGAATGGTTTGATTATCATTACTTTTGTTTGCGGTAACATACACGGTAACATTCGTATATGCCAGGAATGTTACCGTTTGGCAAAGCATTTTTTGGTCAAATTTTAATCATAGTAAACCAGCGTATAGCAGCGCCAAGGTTCAAACGTATTCATAATATTCTTTATGCCGATTAGTTCACGGTCCGTAAAACCACAAACTGTTTTCGCAGGCTAAAATTACATTTGAAACAGGTATTTTGCACCTTATTTTTTTAATGCGGGAAGCTATAGAGTTTTGAGTTATTTCAATCACTATTGGAATTAAAGCGTGTATGTAACTTTGTTTAATGTCCTATAAAGAAATATAGGATAGGGGTTTAATAATATATTTAAGTTAGTACATTTTAAGGTTAGTTATTATATTAGAATAATTTATAAAATAAATATGATGTGGTGATATTTAATAAATAAATTATGATGCATAGGGGTTTGCAGGTATATTAATGTAAATTAAATTTATGATATACAACAGTATGTAGTTTTGTTCAACTTGTCCGCTTAATTAATATTAAACGTAACTATATAATGTATAAAAAAAATGATACCTTTTGATAAAATACTAGAAATATAAAGCCATGCTATTTAGTTGGGAAGAGTATAAAAAATAGATAAATAAAAATAAAATTGATTTCAGACTATGCATGGGACAATATTAAGTAAATATATTTTTATGTATTTGGAGGCTCTTCTAATGTTAAGTGATAATGGACTGAGTGTCCATCACATAAACCAGAAGGCTCGCAAATGCGTTGCCGGCCTTTTAATTATTTTATAATTTACCTAACGTAGACAGGAAAATGTGAACTAATATAGTTATTATGTTAGTCATACTTCAATACCTATGTATTTATGAATATGTAACATAAATTATATGTTACTTGTTCCATATTCAATTAAAATTATTAATCACTATATAAATATAACTATACAATTATTAACTTATGTTTACGTATCAAACATTTAAATGACACCCATAAATTATACTTTTAGATTTAGTTTTAGAACTGATCGACGTATTGCGTGCAAGCATGGCCACAAGTTGAACAAGGTCAATCACGGGTGCTGACCATGCTTGCAAGACCATAGACAATAATATAATTCTAAATTTAAAATAATGTTAAAATCATGCTATTAATTTAGACAATCTTTATACACAATTTGTTTCTATCAATGCATAATTGCATTTAATGAAAAAACATGTGTAACGAATTGCATTTTTTTTCTGTTTTACGGAAAACAAAAATCGTTAATGTATTAAAATCAGTTATAGTTTTAGTTAAATATATGTGAACTTTACTGTTTTAATGGTTTAAATGCGAAAACAATAATTAGCCGCATTAGTTATTAGATCGTTTACTTAATATTAGAGCTAAATACCCTGAGATAATACGTTTGAATCCGTGGCATTCATTATTCGTATAAAAATATAGAGAACAACATAATCCTAAATTACCACTTGTAATAACTACGTACGGATTTTTACAAAAAAAAAAAAAAACAAATTTCGGCAGCCCAATACATTTGCTAGCGTCAATAAATAATGTTTATTTTCTTTGCTCGTTTCCTTTCTATTGCAACTTCCACTAATGAAATTGAACAAAAAGTATCAAATCACCACAAGTCAGTTCACACGCGAGATTGCACGACAGTAATTTTTCCCGCAGGAATCGATCACGCAAGGCCCAAGGTATTAATTATGTATTAGCAAAGATTTTTTGTAAATACGAATATCTTATGTGTCAAGTTTGAGGTCAAACGCAATTTTAAGTGCATCGACTGTTACGACTAGATCAAGATAACAATCTATTTCATAGCAAAGAATACAGATTAGGTATTACATTAGATAGACATTAAAGATTTAATAACGAAGACTTAAATATTTCTGCGTCATTATTATACCTTGTTAGGTAATTAAGTTATTAAAATATAAGTTATTTATCATTATTTATTATATTTTAATATGTCACGTTTATAGGAGAAATATTGATTTTTATTACATTTTACTAATATTTTAATATTGGTGAACCTCAACAAAAAATTAAATGCCCTATTACACAGAAGATCCAAAGAAACTTGCGTTTACAAAGTCTTTTCAGCGCTTAGTACGTTTATGGAAAACTTAAATACTGATGATTTAAATGACTCTATAAATTTTCTATAACATTTGCTATTCTAAATTTTTATATAACGTTTATAGTAATTGTCACATCCGCTTATTAAATACTGACGATTAAAAAATATCATCAATGAGGCGTCGTCAACAATATAATTACGTATCGGCGTAATAATTGATCACGAAAGGTAAACAATAATTAATGAATTGAACCTTCAACACTATCTTCTAAAAATATGCACGTCGAATTGTAAAACTCGTCCCTTTATTTCAAAAGGCATAGGTGAATAGAAATAAAAATGTTTATTTATTTTCATCACATAATAATCTTCGCTTTTCTCAGAGCCTATTTCAATTGCCACAGCGATTGCTTGTTTATTTTTTAAGAGTTTTAAGGACATACATATTTACATATGTAGGTCTTTATATTGTATATCAATGGAATCGGTTCTCCACTAATCGTTATGCTACCGTGAATGATCGTCATGTTTATAGCATGCCTGATACAGATTTTTTTATAAATCTAGTGTAGAATAAACCCAACGCAACTAACCAACGCTGTACAACTATTTAATAATGAGAAGTAGAAATTTATTGGTCTTATACCAATAAATTTCTAAATAATTCGGCGTAAAAGTATCAGAAGAAAAATATATGTCAAATTACAGTTGTCAAATCAATTATATTCCTATTTGTTAAGGATTAATTTGGGATGTAAAACTAAAATGTAAATTATTGTTTCCCAGATGACGTCGATAAAATGGTTCATGTGCGTGGTTGCGCTAGTGTGTGTGAGCGTACGATACGCGAACTCCGCACCTACGCCTACGTCTGAAGAGGAATACCCACCACAGCCAGTAAGCATTATTTTTATTTTATTCCAAAAATGAAGACATCAATATAACAGCAGCCGATATTCATATATTTACATGAAATGATTCTGCGATACAAACCTTGTTAGTTCAAAGAAATACTACCTCTATTATATACGTAAGTATATATAGTGAAACGTCTATAACTCGAAACTTAATTCAAATTCAAATAGTTTATTAATGTATGTAACATAATGTCCACTTATGAACGTCAAAAAATAAATTATATATTGTAGAACAGAAGAGAAGAACTGGCAATAAACACTCCACAAGTCTTTTTAATCCCCAAGTTTTTTCTTTTACAAATACGCGGTATCTCGAAATATTTAGACGGTAACTCGAACAAAATGTTATTTCCTTACGATAACCCTTATTTATATTCTATAAATCGTATTTAAAAAGGGGACCTCGTAAATCGTTATAGTACAGTTTACTTCATTTATATATAAAGTTATGTAATAGAAGAGAAGTTGAATTATTATTCAAATTCGACTCAACAAATTGAAAAATGCATGTATGTATCTTTTAATGTCGAAAACTCGTTAACTCGAAATTTTTGCATTTCTCTTGATATTCGAGTTACAGAGATTCCACTATTATAATAAACAAGACGCAAAAATTTTCAAAAAAGTCTGTTGGTAAGAATATTTTTTATTTAATAAATAGTATTGTATTACTTAAATAAACATCTATTGCAAACACGTTTCGATCGTGTCCCATATGTCATTTGACATTTTAATAGTCATACGATATGTCAAAGGTACGATGGTAGAGTTATTGGATAAGCGCATCCTTGCAGGTCAATTGGTTAAGGTAGACAACTTTTCATTCGCTAATAGTTACCTTTAAAGTAAATAAAATCGTTGTAAATATGTTGGTAATTTGGGTTTCAGGTTGTAATAATGTGCATTATCTTAGTTATAATATAAATAAATAAATACGTTTTTTATGGAACATAAGATATACAGGTATCACTTATTCCACGTCATTAAATTTGAACCTGTAGGCATACCTACTCATCGGCAAAGAAGACAGAGTTGTGGGCCGAGATAAAAGCCGGCAAAAAACACATATACCGAATTAATTAGAAGTAGCCTGCCCAGTAGAAGTAGCCCCAGTCCCTTTTATCAACTAGATAATCGCTTACTTTATAGTAAGCCTTTTTAAAAAGCTCTTATTTAATGCATTTCTTAAATTTATTAAAAGGCAGAGATAAAAGAGCCTCTGGGAAGAGTATCCCCTTTCCCAAAAAAGAAATAGTCTAGTACGAGGAAATTGCAGCCTGCTTTTGTTCCGAGTATAAACATTGTACGTATGTTCTATTCTAGTAAACTTATAACTATTTTTGTATACATACATAATATTTTCATAAATTTATTGCGAGAGAAAGGTAAAGTATATTAATTTCCTTGAATTTATCAGATACTGCACATATTTGACTAATAACTTCTTAAAGAGGAATATTATTTTTGTATATCATTTAAATAAGGAACACATTTATGTGGGAGTATTACGCAATATTTTATGAATCACAGAATAAATAAAATACGCTTTATTTGTATGAAATGTCGATTTTTATCCAACTTTAAGACAACTAGAACAAGTGTAGAATATTGAACTTGTCCTAAAAGCCTAATGTTATCTTAGAACAATTAATTATTGAATATTGAAAAGGCTATTGCTTATACAAATTGGTAAATAGTTGCGTGTCATTACAAACAATTAAAATATAATCTTCATAACATTGACCCTTTTGTAGGAACTCGTGACATTTAGTATAAACTTTAAATATAGTGTCATGCAAAATTATTTCAAAACAACTTTATTTTTATGTCATTAGTTTTCATTTTAGAAACCTTCAATAAAATTGTACTTTAAAATCAAAACATGTAAATTACAAAGGTGTCGATAACACTGTATTCGCGTGTTCCAAATTTAAATTTAAGTTCATAGATAATGATTCAAAATTCAAAAATCAAAACTTCATATTCCATAAGACTAGATGTTACTTTGTAAATAACTATAAGGTAGTTCTTACAAAGTGTTGATATGCAAGATGTTATCAGAGCAGCCAATTAAATCGCTTAACCTTATACACAATTACAAGAACATCGCATATTTCACAGCTGAAACGTATTTCCCATAATTATCAGGTGTGGTGCGTTTGTCCGCTTACATATACTATCACAACCATCTAAGCAATGCACCCATTATACTAACGATGTGAACACTAACATTAATTAAAAGGAATTGCGACCTCTTTTGTGCGATGATAAAATCACGCAAAAATCTAATTCAATTATTTTATATATATATTTTTAATTAGACAATGTTTTGCGACAGTTTTGTTGTGAAATGTCAAGGTTTAAGATGTATTGTGAAATTGGTAGATTCATTTCGTGATTATGTTTGTAAATATCTTTTATATAAAATTCTCGTGTCGCGGTGTTTGTGGTTAAACTCCTCCGAAATGGCTCTTCCGATTCTCATCAAATTTTGTGAGCATATTGGGTAGGTCTGAGAATCGGACAACATCTATTTTTCATCCCCCTAAATGTTAACGGTAATCCACCCCAAAATTGTTTTTTTCAATTTCGAAAATAAATTCGCGGGGGCAGCTAGTAAAATATTCAGTTTAAATCACGTCATTTACAATCAGTTTATTTTTGTTAAAAATTAAACAATATATACGTCTGATAATATTTTATTTATAAAAAATATGGGAAACATTATAACACCGTAATTTTTATCTTATCATAAATCGAACCCAAACTAATATCTTACAACCTTCGATTCTAAATGCCTGGTTAGTAAAGCATATTCGTTTATTACTATACGTAATAATAGTCAAATTATATTGCCATAATATTGTTTTTATATTACCTTGACCGGCATAATCCAAAAAAGTAAGGAAGTATAAATAATAGACTGTTTTAGCATAAAATATATATTATTTTACGGTTAGATGATTTGACAAGATTTTTGTACTCATCTTTATTTTGATAGCAAAAAAGATACATTGGATTCTAGCTAACACCTGTTGTCTTAATCACGTACTTAATTATTTTTAACGAAACGTAGTGTGTAAACAGTTCTGGTTATTTAAGTAATACGATTGTTTTTACTGACTTCAAATTATGCATTAATTTTTGGTCTATTGCATTATACATATATTTATTAAGTAAATTCCATCCTGATTAAAGTTATTGCCATTTCATTCTAATGACTGACTTTGGTTTGCCAGTCACACTTCCATAGAAAATACATTTATATTAACAACTCTTAAGAGATTCTCCATTTGTATCATTTAATCATTTACAAGTTATTTAACAAGTTTAAGCGGTAATATTCTATATTATCTACCTATAAACAAGTGTTAGCTGATGAACGTATGAATTACGAGCTTTATCACGAAACTACTGTTTTTGAAAATACTATAATCGTTACGACTTGTAGATTTAAACCAATACATAAATAGGCTATGATATAAATTTCTGTTGCGGCCTATCTTCTGAATTATAAAGTGCTAGATAACATACATACACATTCAAAAATATCTTATAAAACTGAACTTAGACCTTCGGTATTCAGGGCTTAGATGTCCCTGTTTATTACTACTCATTGAAACTTACATCCATCTGTTCTAATTATCAATATATATATTTATTATTTATTTATTTATTGTATACATAATCTTACGTAGAAAGGAGTTGGTGTGGTGGAAACACAAACTGGACACAGTTTTTTCTGTCCAGTTTGTGTTTCCACCACACTTGTCGGACTTAACTTATGTACATACTAAGGCCAGTGACAGATATACAATATAGCATTTTTACCATTAAACCATCAAAAATTCCACGAATAATAAACAAATCAAATCAAAAATATCTTTATTCATTTAGGTAAACATGTACACTTATGAACGTCAAGAAAAACAAATTAAATTAACTGTAAATTTACATTTACAACCAGTTCGCAAGTCAAGGGCGTAGAGCGGGTAAGAAGAACTGGCAAGAAACTTTCCAACCAATTGAAACATTGTCTCTCCATACATAGCCGATGCAAGAAACCTGTTCTTGAGAATTCTAATAATGAAATAATATCAAAATTCCTCCTTTTTTTTCAGTATGAATATAAATACGGCGTAGAGGACCCCGAAAAGGAGTTATATTTCGGCGCGAACGAGACAGGAGACGCACAAGGCAAAGTGGTTGGCGGTTATCGAGTTCTGTTACCAGACGGTCGACTGATGGTAGTAGAATACACGGTTGAAGGAGACAGCGGATTCGTACCCAAAATCAGTTTTCAAGAAAACGCCAGTCCTTTTAATAAAGCAAAGTAGATCGCTTATAGACTCAGTAACACAATGACAGTATCGGCTTTTAATTTTTTTTACGAGAAGAGTAAATAACTTATTGAAACTAATCAATAGTTTTTTTTTTTTTTTTTTTAAATTAATTTTTCCTCTACTCCCCTGCCATAGTGTCCAGGGACTTTATATTTCACTGCTACTATTTATTTAACGCGTCGGGAATTACGCCCCGACTACATCGGTAATATTTTTATTAACAATAACTAATCAATAGTTACTTTTATTAAGTTATTTAAAATTTTTGTCGCGATTTCAGTGTATCAAAACCCTAATAAAATAGTCTTAACATAAAATAAATAAAAGTATTCAATAATTTCTCAGGGGATGACTAAGTAATATTATTAAGTTTTTCATGTATAATGATTATCTTAATTCAATGTTACCGGATCTGTGACTGATAGTTTGGTCTGTCCAGAATGAAAATTGTGATAGTACATTAGTTTTATTTTTATGTGTACGTTAAGAAATAAATTTTTGTACCATATTAAAGTTTGTTGTTTTATTTTACAAAACCTATTAAAATATTATATAGCTCGATTAAACACCATCACCAGTATGCGAATCATAGCCCAAAACGGGTAAACAAATTTATATATATTATTGCAATAACTATGCATATTATTAAGCTATAATTATATTAAAGGAACTAAGCAGTATTGGCTTAATGGCTCCAGCGTGCGACTCTCATCCCTGAGGTCGTAGGTTCGATCCCGGCTGTGCACCGATGTACTTTATTATATATGCACATTTAACATGTTAGAAAAACCTTGTGAGAAAACCGGCTTGCTTTGACCTAAAATGTCGACAGGGTGTGTCAGGCACAGGAGGCTGATCACGTACTTGCCTATTAAATTGACAAATGATTATACAACAGGTTCAGAAATCTCTGAATGTTTTGAATCTGATGTAAAACCTGAAATGGTTGTAGCCCTACTGATATATTTGTTTTTATTTATAAGAGCAATATTATACATTTTATGGTGGTGAAAGAATCAAGAAGTAAATAAAGGTTAATTAAGAAGATTAATAAAGCTTACAAATTACGCAATACCGTACTAAATTTGATTTTAACCTATCATTTTGTACGGAGAGCCAAGGGCCGTAGGATCCATAAATTCCGTAGGATAAAGGCCGTAGGATAAATTCTAAGAAGGATTCGGGAACCATTTGGAATCTCTGCGTATGAAGCTTTTTAAACGAGCATATATCATATGAAATGCGATGAAGCTTACATATTTTGATATTATACAATAATACAAATAAAATATTTGAAAAATTCGACTCGGTACAGATCCAGAATCAGAAGTAACTAGACTTGGTATGACAACTCGTATCTATTAAGGAGATTACAACATTTGTACTCAGTAGTATTTTTGCACTTTTCAAATGACCTATTCTCAGGTCTACCTTTTGCCTACAACGACCCTTTTTCGGACTCCTCTACAGCTTTATTTAAAAAAAATTTAAAACAACTGTTAAAGTCCTAATCCTTGTATCTCTCTTCTCTATTATAGCTTGCGTGTAGCATTTGTCGTTATCCGGATTTATAAAACTTTGTGTTGCCATGTTTTTTTTTTGTTTGCTTTGCTCTGTATCATATTTTAATAGTGTAACTTTTTGTATATACATCCAATGTGTTTATTTACTAATGTGTTAACTTTTTTTATTGTATCGGTGTATCTGTTTTGTTTCCAAATAAATAAACGAATTATCTCATGGAGATGGAGAACTTGGAGAAACTGATGGTGCTTGGCAACACAGGAGGAAAAGACTTCACCGTTCACCCACCAGATGAACCAATCAAGTAAAAGACTCATCATCCTCAAAACAATAGACTGTAGGAAGAAAGGTGCTGGACAAAAACCACCACCTGATGTTTCCTTGACATGAGCTACCGACCGAAGAGAGAGATGGAAGTAATCATTTAATAGCAATAAGCCCACAGTTTGCATCGTAATTTTTGTGTATTACATAGATTAATAATATTATAATATATAATAATTAATATAATTAAACAAATTTATATTAATTTATTATTAAATATATGTTGAAATATCTTACTTTATCTGCCATCCTCGTCATGATAACAGCAGTGGCCTCTGTATCATACTGCGGTCTTCCAGCTCGACCGACCATTTGGAGAATAGTGCTTATACTGTACTCCTATAAGAATTTGTGACGATTCTATTGTAAAATTGTGATGATTGAAGGAGTTTGTACAGGTGTCTGATAAAGCATGTCAGTGATTAGAAGATAGGGCAGGTAGTGAAAATTAATAAAAACAAATTTGTCAGGTATTTTAAAATTAATGTCATTCAAAAAATATATGACTTTTACACACCCTTTGATATTGGAACTATTATTATATTGACTTCTTACGATCTGACCGCGGTAATAAAAAATTTCTTTTCACCCGAATTTGGCTTGAAGTTGTTTTATTGAACAGCATATACATTAAAAGTGTATGTTTTAATTTTTATAAAAACATAATCAAACTTTGGTTAATTTAAATAAAAACTGAAACTTAAAAATCAAGGCATCTAAATAATTATGATCGATTTATGTATGAATAATATCAAATTTATTTATTTTTATGTCCATCAATACTTTTTTTTTGTTAATAATAAAGTAATCGAAATTTTCTAATTTGGTACGTAAATTTATATTAGAATATCGCAATTGTGTGTCAGCTACCAGCGAACATTTATAAATAGTTTATGAACATTATATTATTTATGAAGTTTTATATTAGTATTTATTTTTAAATAAAATATGTAGGAATCTTGTAGTTTATCTGGTAAATAATATTTTTTCTTATATTGTATAACCATAGAAAGGTCGTTAATGTCATGAAAGGTGACCCTTATATAACTAAAATAAAAGCTTAAAAAGCCTACCTGATATGCTCCATTCATGTATTGTTGTGTATTTTTGATGATCACCAAGTGAGCTGGTAGATTGACTCCCATTGCTGAAAACATTTATTCCACCATCAGCAAAAAATATAACAATTAAGAGTAGGTAATGATGATGTTTCAAAGAATTTATTACACAATAGAAATTATAAAAAAATCTTATAATAAAGAAGATTGATAGGATATAGCACAATACTTATCAGTATCACTAAGTCTTAACTCTAGTATAATCTTTAACATTATTTTAAAAAGCTTAAACTACAATTTAGGATACAAATTTAATTACTAACAAAACTAACACTAGTATGTAAGTAAACTTAATTAATGAATCTTGTTCTGATGTAAGAATTAAAAGGCTTTTTTATTTTTATTTTATAAACTACAATTTACACGCACCCACCGAATCCGCAAAAGAAGAAGAAATAGAGGAATTTTATAAAACTATCGACAAAGCTATGGAAATAACGCATAAGAACATTATACTAATGGGCGACTTTAATGCGAAGGTAGGGGCTCCTAAAGAAGGTGAATACTTAATAGTGCATCAACATGGGGACGGTGAAAGAAACGATAGAGGACAGAGACTTGTCGACTACGCACTTGAACACAATCTAACTATCATCAATACATGCTTCAAGAAAAACCGTAGCCGGAGATGGACGTGGCGATCCCCAAATGGACAACACAAAAATGAGATCGACTATATATACTATCCAACCAACCAAAACTATTCAATAACTTTGAAGTCCTGAAACTATCCGTCAGACCACCGATTAATTAGATCAACATTAAAAATAGCCAAACAAAAACAAAGTAGAGTAAAATTTACAAGCAAAAATAACTTTCAACTGAAGACCAAAGACGAAGTAGTAAGATATAACAATAACTTAACCTCAATGCTACCCTATCCTTCTTACAACTTGAAACATACATCAATACAAACTTATCACGACAAAATAGTAAATGCTATTAGCCAAAGCTTGCAAAAAGCTCGAGAAAAGGGAAGAGAGCCACATAGTACCACAAAATACTATCAGATCGCACCGCTCTATTACTGAAAAGAAGAAAAGAACTACAAGAAAGAAATAATAAATCGAGATCAATGAGAAATGAGCTTTCCGCCCTCTACAAAGTGACAAATAAATACATAAAAAGAGATTACGCTAAATACAGAGAAAATACTATAGAAAGACATCTACAACACACAGGAAGCACAAAGAAGGCCTTTAAGGAACTTAGAACGAGCAAAACCTGGATAGGAGGATTAAGTAAAGACAACAGAACTTTGTGCAAGCGCACTGCCATTATCAATGCGGCGACAGATTTCTATAGAAAGTTATACAGTGATAACATCCAAAATAATAACATCTCAAGCACCAACGAAAATAACGACGAAATAAGTATAAAACCAGTGGACGAAATGGAAGTCCAAGAAGCAATAAATAGCTTAAAACTGAGAAAAAGCCCTGGATCGGACAACATAACAAATGAAGTATTAAGACTAGCACACAAAACATTAGCTGGACCACTAGCGGAACTATTTAACTTAATACTGCAAAAGACTAAAACGCCCATACAATGGTCTGAATCGGACATCATACTCATCTATAAAAAGGGTGATCCGAAAGATATTGGCAACTACAGACCAATAAGCTTACTCCCGAGCCTCTACAAACTCTTCTCAGCCATTATAAATAAAAGAATCAGCAGCACATTGGAATTAAAACAACCAATAGAGCAAGCAGGCTTCAGGAAAGGTTTCTCAACTGTGGACCATATACACACACTTGAACAAATCATTGAAAAGTACCAAGAACAACAAAGACCGCTATACATAGCGTTTATTGACTATCTAAAAGCATTCGATACAGTAACACATGTAAGTATATGGGAAAGCCTAAAACAGCAGGGAGTTGAAGACGTATACATACAAGTCATAAAGAGCGTATACAAAAACAACACGGGCAAAATTAAGCTAGAAACTCTAGGACCAAGTTTTACTATAGAAAGAGGCGTACGGCAAGGCGACCCCTTATCTCCAATAATATTCATAGCAATTCTGGAGGCTATCTTCAGGAAGATAGATTGATAGTAGATAGTCACTTAAGATCCGCAGATGACCTAGTGCTGTTATCAGAATCCAGCACCCAGTTACAACAAATGATGGAAACTTTACATTCGGCTAGTATCAAGGTGGGTCTGAAAATGAATCTCGCTAAGACTATGGCAATGACAAATCGGCGGAGAAGAATATTAACAATAGATAATGTGCCACTCGAATATACAGATTCATACATCTATCTAGGTAAGCAAATTAGTTTTGATCCGAAAAATAACGAACTAGAAGTGAAAAGAAGAATACAACAAACTTGGAATAAATATTGGAGTTTAAAGGAAATCTTTAAAAGTGGCCTGCCTATTACCATAAAAACAAAAATTATGAATTCCAACCTTCTTCCAAGTTTGACTTATGGTTGCCAGACCTGGAAATTCACTTCAAAAGTAAAAAATCTTATCACCACCTGTCAAAGAGGACTGGAACGCAGCATGCTTAAACTAAAGAAATCAGACAAAATACGACACACAATAATAAGATCAAAAACCAAAGCAACAGATGCACTGAAATACGCACAAAAACTTAAATGGAGATGGGCTGGCCATGTCGCGAGGCTTAAAGACCGAAGATGGACCACAGAAGTAACCTTTTGGAATGGACCTCAAGGTAAAAGAAATCGAGGAAGACCACATACTCGTTGGGATGACGAGATCAAAAAAGTAGCCAGCCCAAACTGGAAACAGACTGCACAGGACAGAGACAAATGGGCATCTTTGGAGGAGGCCTTCACCCAATAATGGGGTTCCTACAAATTTATTATATTATTTAAGTATCTAAAATCTAACCAAGCTAGCTAATAATACAATAAGATAATGTAATAGTAAATATTATCTAGTAGTAAATATGATGTATATAGTAGCAAATATTATATAAGTAGTATATTAATAACAGTAAATAAAATAGTTATAGGTAAATAATATAGAAAATAAATAACAATAAGAAGGTATTAATTTTAATTAGTTAAGTAAGCGTTTGGAGATGGGTCAATGTAAAAAGTTATATTTGTAGGAAATAAAAGGCTTTTTTATTTTATTTTATTTTATTTTTAAACTACAATTTAAAAATCGTCCCCAGTAATCAACAGCTTCCGCGGTTAAGTTGCTATAGATTTTTGTGTTTCTTGGAATTCTTATATATAGTTAAGAAGAGAGCTTTCTGTATCTAGCACAGTTAGTTGATTTTAGGTCTAAGGCGGGTTTCCTCGCGATGCGGGCACTAAAACCGCACAGGTAAAGTTCATTGGTGGCCATTTTAATCATCATCAATCATAAAAAGACTGAGCAAGATTTACTTGTCTAAGAAATTGATCAACATGCAGAATTGTTATTGAAAGAATTTTAAACAAGAATCAATATATATATACTAGCTGACCTGGCAAACGTCGTTTTGCCATGTATATCATTCATAATAAAAAATAAGGATTAATCGTAGAGGGGTGAAAATTAGGGGTTTCATGTATTTCTTTATACTGAAATAGAAAAAAAATTTAGGGGTGGATTACCCTTAACATTTAGGGGGATGAAAAATAGATGTTGTCCGATTCTCAGACCTACCCGATATGGTAGGATGATAAGGCGTTTCGGAGGAGTTTAACCACAAACACCTCGACACGAGAATTGTATATATGTATATGTCTTGTGAGAAATTCTCGATAATCCTGGTCAAATCCTTTCCAAAAACTTTCAACAGGATATCCTGTTATAGAAGATTAAGGTGAAAGGTATCACGTGGAGGAATTTCGAAATACGGAACAGCGACTAGGAATCATATAATCTAAGTACGAACGTTTTCAGATTCAAGAGCGATATGGTTTGGATATAAGGCTTGTAGGTCTATCTGATAAAGTTTCTTTATTAGCTTTTAGCTTTGCCTACATTTCGTGTACCTCTTTATAAACGTTATATTTCTGTAATAATACCTCCATCAGGAATCTATTCATGCTAAATGCATGCAGATAGGTGCGGCTAGGGATATTTTAAAATATGTAAGGATATAAAGGATTTGGCGTAATGATGATGTTAAGTGATAACGCCGCCTATAGACACTCTTAATGCCAGACGGCTCGCGAGTTCGTTGCCGACCCTTTAAGAATTGGTACGCCCTTTTTTTGTAACAGGAGACAGACGGGCAGTTGGCTCATCTCATGCTAAGTAACACCGCCGCCCATGGACACTCGCACTACGAGAAGGCTCGCAAGCGCGCTGACGGCCTTTTAAGAATTGGTAAGCTCTTATTTTATGTTACAGGAGGCAGATGAGTAGGAGGCCCATCTGATGTTAAGTGATACGGCCGCCCATGGACACTCGCAAGTGCGTTGCCGTTTTAAGAATGGGTACGCTCTTTTATTAAGTCGAATTTGTTGGTAAATACTTCTGTGGGCAGCTGGTTCCACAAAGAATGTTGTGTTGGTTACGAAAATCTTTTCCTAATATGATAATTAATAAATCTTATTATAGTGTATAGATTTTATTTTTATTGTATGGATAATATTGTATTGAGATAGTAATAAAATGCTTAACACTAAACAAAAAAATCTACTATCACTTTGCGCATTCAGATGACTGCATAAGGTTATTGTTTACAGTAAATTCTCTAAAATTTTAATTAATTTGTATGAAAAACTTGTAAGTGATTTTGTTTGAGAAAACGTGACAGCTTATATAACAAAACATACTAGGGCCAATCTTAAAAGTTATTTCAACAGTAGAATACTACATCGCTAAGTGTCTTTGTATTTCCAAAATATTAAAAAAATCCAGTCCTATAAAGCCAGCCTTAATAATAAGGTTCCCTTACCTAAAGTAGTCGTCGTAATGAGAATTGGCAAATCCTTATTTCTAAACGCATTTTCTATGTTGACCCTCTCCTCATATAGAAGCCCCGCGTGATGACAGCCAACTCCGCATAAAATAAGTGACTGCGGAAATTCGTTAGCAAATTTAACTTAAATTTTAAACGCCTTTATTGAAGTTATACTTCATTTGGCGCGTTATGGAAAATTATGATTTGTTGTGTAAAGTTTTACGATGCGCGCTCACACCGTTACAAAAGCAGACACCCTGAAGCTATAGTAAAATTTTTGGAGTTATACTTTTTTTGGGGAGTTAGGGAAAAATTATAAGGGTAATTTTTACGATGCGCGCGCACACCGTCACACAAAACCGACACCCTGAAGTTAACGAAAGTAAGTATAGTCAACTTTTTTTTTATACAAACGTAGAATAAGAAAGATACAATTTTTGAAAATATTTTTATCTTGCTACGCCAAAGAAGTATAATTACTAACGCGTGTACATAAGTACACACACGTTTTTTACACCTAAGTTATTGGTACGTACACTTAGAAGATATTTTCAGGAAGTATATTAAACGGATACCGTCTTTCACTTTTTATATTTCATCTTTTTTTGTTTTTTCTATGTAACAGAAAGCGAATGGGTAGGAGGCTGACCTGACGTTAAGTTATACCATCGCCCTTGGACACTCTTATAGCCAAAAGGCTAATAAGAGTTTGCTACCTCTGCCTTTAAGAATTAATGGTCTCCAAGAATATCTTTCACCACAAGAAATGCGAGTACAATAACTTAAGGTTTGCCTTATTGTACTCGATTGCTTCACTTCTGCCTGCCCATGTGGCTGAAGTTTGAAGGCAACAGCATGGGAGTTGGGACTCCCACGTTTAATAACTCAACACTAATACAACGTAAAAATCTAAATACTACTAAAACAGTATAAAATTCTGAATGCACTGAATATGAGTATCTCAGGCAAGAACCTTTTGACGTATAACCAAGAATTGCCAGCAAAATCACTGGATACTCACATACAAGATTAAAATATTAAAACAAAAGATCCATCAAAGTCTACAAAGCACTTGCCTCTCAAATAGTTTAGACAAAAATGTATTCTAATGTCTTATTTATAAACAGATATAAATACTTGTATTTTTTTAGTCTTTATCGTGGAGGCTAGAGCCGCAAGCCTTGCCCTCTGTTCGTTAGTGAATCCGACCGTGATCTCACGGGATAATGTTTCAGCGGTCAGCGCAACGCTCTTGCGGGTGTTGCAGAATATCTGTTACCGGTTTTTATACAATGTATTTTAAGTTTATTCCTAAAATTTTTTTTTGTTTTTTTTTTCTGGACATAGTTATAACTTTTTGCCAGTTTCAAGTTTCCGAAGTTTTAAATAGAATTTCTAGTTTCGGTTAAAACGACAAAACTGGAAGGCAAAAGATGAAAAAAAAAACCAGCGGTGCGAGGTCTGGGCCTCATTATTCTGTATTTATTTGTTTTCTAATAGACAAATAGGTGATCAACCTTCTGTGCCTGATACACGCTGTCGATTTTTTGTCTAACACCGATTTCCTCACGATGTGTCCTTCTTAAAGGAAAACGTTTGGAGGTATTTCCTAACGTAGTATGCGAAAATGTATTAAATTAAGACACGGTATAAACCAAATGTATGATATTGGATTTGAACCTAACGCAAATTGTTATTGTTTTTAATTAAATACTACTATTTCAATTAATGTGTAAAATATTTGCAAAAAAGGCTTTACTGAGGAGGTATGAAGCTTTGCATACCTTATATGCTGATTCCAAAATTGTTACATAAGCTAAACTTATGATATAGACCAATATATAATTTGTACATTATTTAAAGAAAAAAACCGAACAAACTAACGCTAAACTCCCATGATCTCAAATTTCTGATTCATTGACTACATTGATTTTTCTGAAAAAAAAAAATACTATTTAACGAAAAAGGACATACCAAAGTGGGTTTTCCATTATGATATTTTTGTATGATTGGCCATAGTTTATAATTAAGAATAATGTCGAATTTGAATATGCTTGAGCCTTCAGCACAAGGGTATCCTTCGACCACCAGGTTCAACTTCACTGGACGACATTCGTCCCCAAATCTAAAATATTGAATTGGTAAGCTTGGCGGGATTTTAAACTGCATTATCTTTTTCACTACTAATTAAGTCACGAGTTAACTTAGGATGGGAAACATAAACAATATTTATGAATTATAATGCACAAACTATGAGTCCCGTAAGTGAACATCTACACTTTGACGTTCGGCAGTCAGCATTAGCGTCAAGTGCAGAAATAGAAGGCAAGCGGATAGGATGTTTAGTGGCTCATCTGATGTTAAATGATACCGCCGCCATGGACTCGCACTGCCAGAAGGATCGCAAGCGCGCTGCCGGCCTTTAAGAATTGGACTTAAAAGAAACATTCTTTTTTTAAGAATATTAAGTGGAATTTGTTCGGAGTTTTTATTTATTATTATAATAAAATTTCTGAATCTTATCATCAGGCTAAGATTAGTCTTTTGTAGGTTATAGGTTTTTAAAAAATGAAACAATTTCGAGGCATGTTAAGCCTAAATGCGAGTTAAGTATGAAAAAAAAATATATGTATATAGCTTGCGAAGTGCCCAGAAAGCATCTGAGATTCTGGTCTAAAGGTTTAATTACCTAAATGTGTAAGAACGGAAACTGAGTCTTCCACACTACTAACACCATAAAATAAATGAATATTTGAACGGTTATATCTAAAGGACACATGTCTCTTTCCATCACAGCGTAAAGATAATTTGATTAAAGGGGAAAGAATTAACTAACATAAACTATTTATTTTTAAGAATAAGTATCCATATTTTCAAACTTTATTTACGCCTGGCAGTATTGATTAGATAAAATACAATTTTAGTTTATGTCTGTAAAAGACAAGTCATATACAATACGATTAAAATTGAGGTTCATTTACGTACTTGTAAAATACAGCCGGTTGTTCCGGGGTACCGAGCCATGTAGCGACATCTTCAGGATTACTGACAGTAGCTGATACAGCTATAAAACGTATTTTAGGAGCTGGTGAATCTACAGTATCTACTATATTTTGGTACTGCCTTTGCAGTTTCCGTATACGATGAGCTGCTTTTGCTGAAGACTGAAAGACATATTCACAGTAGGTAAGCGCAGATGAAAGTTGGGCTCCAGTGGTGGACTATGTCATTAGTTATATATTAGTTATTTCGTAGACATGCAAATTTGTTAAAGATAAATCAATAGAATAAAGTTAATTGTTTCATATTTAAAAACTTATGATAAACAATATTGACTTAGGATGGTATGGATATTATTAGACTATTTTTCTGATCGTTAGCCCAGGTCTACCTCACTCGGACAACTACAAAAGCTGGCGCGCAGGTGGAATGGAAAATAAAAGGGTCAATTATAAGAGAGTTCTACATTTTTTTAAAGTTGGTTAAAATTGTAATTAATTTATTTTGCACTTATTTTGTTGATTTTAGGTTAAATAAAATAAATATACATTTAAGATAAATCTTACTTCGATAGTTTTCATACGACTTACGACGGCTTCGAGAACGGGTCCGCGTACTTCATCATTAAGTATATGAACTTCGTCAATAAGAAATAGTTTTATAACTTCAACTAAATTTGTATGGTCCTTCCAGCGACGCGTTAGCATATCCCATTTTTCCGGGGTGGTTATTATTATTCTACAACGTTCAAACTCAAAGTATAGATACTTATGAACGTCAACAGAAAAGATGTTAAATTAATTCCAAATTTACATTTGGTACCAGTTCGCAAGTCAAGGCCGTAGAGCGAGCAAGAAGAACTGGCAACTGGAAAAATTTTCATAATACGAACTAAGGTTCAAACCTGATTGGAAAATAATCTAAAGGGACAGTGGGAACTTAAAGGTGAAATATTGTGTGCCTCAATGACATAACATAAAGACGGGTCTCTTTGACGTTAGGAACACACTTACATTGCTTATACAACAATGAGTGCATGTAATTTAATATAAACTTTATTTAGTAGCAATACAGGTCATATTGACGCTACACTTTAGTAGAAAACGTCTATATGGGAAAATGAAAATGATTTTAGGGTTCTCCCGGAAATTAATCGAATTTTTCCCATACCAACCATGGACTTCAACGAACATTTCAAGGAATTGGTAAATTTGGTCCAGGCGTTGTTGAGTTATTACCAACAAATTTTGCGATTTATTTTATATTATAGATACGCTTCCGTCCTGCCCTTCAGGCGATTGACCCCCCCCCCCCCCCGCCCCGCGACGGCCCAAGCCGAGGTTCGAGTCTCAACGGAGACGCCCTTCCGCGAGTCGCGGGAACCCCACCCTTTCCGGCTGAGCTAAGCTCGCCAAACAGCCCGTGCTGAGCTGTAAAGGCCCTTCGGGCCAACAGCGAGATTCCATTAAAAAATATATATAGATACGATTTTTACTTCATTGGATACGATTCTTGCAAATAAATTATTTCAGTAATTTAAATACCTATATGGCTTTAATTGTGGAAAGTCAACATCTGTATCCCCAGTAACTTCTATACACAATAATCCAAGCTTCGTAAACTTTGGATACCATTCCGTTAATCGTTCAGTACACAGGGACTTTACCGGAGCCACTAAAATTTTAATTACGATTGCACTCTACGGCGACTAACTTCCACCGATGGCGCACACCAAGTTAGTGATTATCTAGTTGATAAAAGGGCCTGGGACTTTGGAATTTGCTATTTTTAGTTTTAAATATTGTAGAATTGTTTGATGATTTGCTTTTTTTAAAAGAGTACCGAGAGTTTTTTGCGCCGGCTTTTTCTCTCGGCGAACACCCTCTGTCTTCTTTGCCGATGAGTAGGGATGCCAACAGGTTCGAATTTAATGACGTGGAATAAGTGATACCATGATGATCTTATGTTCTAAATAAACGTATTTCACGTTCACCCTTTTAAGGAATGTAGGTGATCAACGGGGGTTTCAATTCAATCACTTGGTGCTCTGCATCCAAAATTAAACTAGCAATGACAATCACCATGCTATCTCCTTTTTTTGTCTAAGGCATGCCGATTTCCCACGATGAGCGAGTAATAAATGTGCACATAGAAAATCCATTGGTGCACAGCCGGTGATCGAACCTATGACCCTTATGACACTAATTGGGGGCCGATTTGTGTAACTTCGTAGATCAACACTGCTCTATCACTATTAAGAAACCGTTGGAAATATCTATCTGTCTACTCGTCTGAGGCACGAGATAAATCTAACTACTTATTAGAAAACTGCATTTATTTAGTTTTGGTCTCACACGGGAATTGAATCCAAACCTTTTTGCATTGGAACAGGTACAAATAATAAAAAATAATGTGTAAACTGAGAACTTATCGATTTTAACTACGTAAATCGAATTTAACGACTTACTATAAATTATTTTAAAATCTTGATCAATTTTCTTCTCCTCAATTTCCATTAGCAATTGAACTATGGCCATTTCAAACAAAAGAGTTTTACCTGATCCAGTAGGTGCGCAAATCACCAATGACTTATCTAAAAGAAAAATAATATAAAATTACCTCTTTAGGTCCTGGCCTCAGATTTCTGAATTTGTTTCATGATCCTTTTTTAAACCTAATAGACAAGTAGGTGATCAGCCTCCAGCGCATGGACACATGTCGTCGACTTTTTGGGTCTAAGACATGTCGGTTTCCTCACGATGTTTTCCTTCACCGTTCGAGCAAATGTTAAATGCGCACATAGAAAGAAAGTCCATTGGTGCACAGCCCGGGATTGAACCGACGACCTTAGGTATGAGAGTGGCACGCTGAAGCCACTAGGCCAACACTGCTCTGTATTCGGCAGTATACCGAATACAGAATATTCGGCGAGGCTGAATACATACTCATCGCCCGCGCGCCCGCTGTTGCTCTGCCCGGTATAGTGCTAACGCACTGCATGACTACTTAATAAATTTTGCCACAATAATTCAAATACATAAAATGCTCCATTTTACCCATTCTGAAGATGATTATGTACCTGTGTTATGTACCAATGACTACTTAAACGATTATAACAGAAATGAAAATATGAAAGTATACGTATTCAATATATCATTATATTAAATACGTATATATTCATATAATCGATTTTAAATTTTACTGATTATTTGTCTATGACAAAATATATTATTTTAGGATTCGGTATTTGGCCGAATAATATGTAGATATTATTCGGTATTGGGCCGAATATAATAAAAGCAGTCGAATACGAAGAACGAAAAAGAACCGAATATTCGTTGCAAGACTAATTAAGGGCAATAACATAAAATTCTATAAAATAAACTTACCTGAATATAAAGCATCGTCAATGATCCTGGACTGCACAAAATTAAAATAAGGATACTTAAACACTTCTCGATATTTTTCATCTGAAATTTTTTAAAGATTTATTTAAACTTAAAAGTCACTCAAATTGGCCAATAAAAAAGAATATATGTTGATATACCAATCTCCTCAATACTTCGGAGGTGTCCTTTTTGCCCCGTACCTCGCTTGGGTTTTTTAGAGTTATTTAAGTTAATAGCTATTCCGTCCTGTAAGTCTATACTTGTAACTTCTACATTGTTTGATGACGGAAGTGAAAGAGGTTGCGAGTCAATTAAGTCGTCGTCGTCTATAACGTTGGTAAAGTTGGACCTGCAAGACAATAGGAATTACAATATAAACAAATTTTATAGCTCGTCTTTATGATTTTTAGTCCGTATATCAGCCCGCGGCATAACCCAACTTAATTTATGTAAGGCATGATTTTAGACTTAAAAAAATAGAGTGCAACCACACACGCTGACATGGTATTTTTTCAAAGTAAAGATTTAGTTTTTACTTACAATAATTGGTTTCTTTTCATGTTTGTTTTATGTTTAGGCGCCAAAAGTTCCAATACATTTTTCTGTGTTATATTACATTATATAGATAAGAAATAAATACGAAGCCATAGATATTTAAATTTATAGTCTATAATATTCCGGTGCATAAGTGTGTTAAATACTTTAGGACGATTCCTATATTTAATTTTGTAATAATTGTTGATTGAAATGTATGACAAAGACCTCAGGTTTTTTTATATGTATATAAAAAAGTTAATTAGTTAATTTGCAATACCATAGTTCCGTCAGGCGTCAGTTGTCATTCGAATTTTGTTATATTAATTGTTCTGACACAATAATATGATATTTTTCCTTAACGTTTGAAATTATGAAAAAGTATTGTACCACTAACTAAACTCACTATACTTTATAGGTGGTTACAAAATTGTTATTTTTTGTTTTCCAAAATAGAAATTCATTATTTATTCATACTTCATGCTCAAGATGTAAGTATTTTTACAATTAAATAACATTTAAATGAAACTTGGTATTTACGTGATGATTAATTTGCTTTTAGGAACTCAATTAAAGACCAGGATAATGCCGACACAATTAGTATCGACACATTGGCTCTCGAAGACATTCTTAAAGACGAAAGGGCTCAGGAAATATCAGAATTGAATAGTTTAAGTGATAAAGTGTGCTATCTTCACACAAACCTGTTGTACTACAGGAACCCTAAGTCTAAGATGGGTTCAACATGTTATGAAGCATGGAGGACACTTGTGAAAAAAGTGGGTGGTTCACCTAATACATGGAAAGATTTGGGATATGCTTTAGGCATCAATCAAGGTGACTTAGATGTAAGTATTTATATTTATAACCATTATAACAGGTTTGATTTTTATCAAATTAACTATTTTTAACAACAAGATTTCAACAGTATCTTAGGTATTACTTATTTACACTCTTTAAATTAATTATCCCACAGTTGTATGCTTACCAAAGTTTGTCAAAGATAAATTTGCATAATTCATACATTTTCATAATAACAAACAGGTTCTAGTTAATTATAGGCTGAGTAATCTTCACAAAATCTTCAGAAAAGTATAAAAGACACATTTAGTTGACATAAATTAATTAATATTAATTTTGTATTTGACTTATGTTATTTTTCAGTACATATCACATTCTGTTAAAGAGGATCCAGCTGACATTATTCTCAAAGTCTACATGCAAAGTGAATCTGCAACACTAGATAAAGTGTTAGATGCATTAATAAAAATGAAGAGATATGATATACTAAAAGCAGTTGAAGATCCATTGTGTAATTTGGCACAGTGTTTTGTAAAAGATGATAGTGGATATCAAAGTAATAGTGATACTGGGAAAAGGGAAATTATTAGCTTAACAAAAAATGTTCCTAACAATTTGCCACCAGCTTTAAGCAAAAAATATGTTAAAAATGCTGATGAGCCAAAACAACCATCCCTCAAGCCTTCAACTAAGACTGATGTTAATAAAAGAAGTACTGTTGAGGCAACATTATTCCTAACATACACTGAAGATGGTTTAGATACAGCCATTAATATTCAACATTATGTAAATAACTGGGAAGAGTTTTCTGGAATTACAGTATTAACATTAAATGGTAAACGAGAAGAGGTTGTTCAAAATCCAGAAAAGTTTATAAGAGAGTATTTTGAAAAGGTATATTGTCAATGGCTTTTCAGTTACTACTTAAGAACTGTTATTGTAAGATTCAGAAACAAAACTCAGCACTAAATCTGACTAGTCAGTCAGATAATACAGCAAATACATTTAAAACAAACTTGATCCCCATTTATTTTTTTTGCAGGCCCACTTTATAGTTCCGATAATAACAACAGGGTATTTAAGTAGAATTAAATCATACACTCCTTTGGAACCAACTGCTGATGATAATTTAGATTTTAAATATGTGAATTTTATATACAATTTAATAGTCAACTACTATATACACGCCTCTGGGTGTATCAATGAAAAAGTAAGGAGTGTTCTGCCACAAAATGTTAATGTTGATGTATTGAGAGACATATCTATGTATCCTGACTTAATGCCTTGGACTTATGAAACAAATTTTGATGAACACTTTAAGGCATTCTTAAAAAACCTCTTTGTGAGATGAGAATTTGTATACTCATTTATTCAAGGTTCCCGTCTTCCTGTGATAGAAAATTGTAAGTGACATCTTTGGCAGTTATAATGTATTTTAGATATTAAAAACATTTATTTTATTTTGTCTTTATTTGTATAATTGGTATCTTAAAAAACAAGTCAATTCCTAAAACACAAAATTCCTTATTACAACAGCATTAGACCATTGAGATCTTAATGCATATTAAATTAGGAGTACACCAAGTTATTGAAAAATGTGGTAGTAATAAATAGCATTTTGACAACTTTAAAAAAATCAACTTTGGTTGTAACTTAAAGCAATCTATTGTGAAGAAAAATCTGTATTACATAGAGAAAATATGAAAACCAGGTACAAAAGAAACTAAATATATTAACTATTTTGTGATAGATTCAGGGAAGATTATTCAGTCTTTGTTTCTTCAGTGCTCTCCTGTGTCTCATCTGCTGCTTCGTCGGCTGTACTGATATCATTTACATCAATGCCAGTGTCATTGTTGCTGCAATTAGCAAGCTCTTCCTGCAATTAAATATTTTGAAAGTGACAAAATTCATAGTAGTTTGCACTAGGGTAGATAAGCAATAAACATTTTTTATGTCTCAAATATTGCAAAAGATTACACAAATAGAAATGCAGAGGTAAAAAACCAGTACCTTTATAACTTCAACAAAGCTATTGGCTTCTTCCAACATCTTTACATATTGAGAGTTTTCTTCTTTCAAGTCCTCAATAATTTTTCTTAACTTCTCGTTTTCATCGAGCGCTTCATGTAATGCTTGTCTACCAAAAATGTAAATTATAAATTTAATTGCAATTATTCACAATGAACATTGTTTAAATATAAAGGATTGCCTAGCTGTAGAAATGTACATAAGGTTAGGATCCAAAATCCGAATTAGTGACAAGTAAGTGTGCATATAAATAGTAATTGGTATTAAATTTATTTTAATGGTTTGTGGAGTCAGTGTCCGCACTTAGACTCTTAATGGGTCCAAGTATTATAATTTATTTATTAATAATTTAATAATTAACTTACTGCCGCTTTTCTGCCAAAATTTCCCAATATTTTTCGGATGCCCCATCAGGATTAGTAAGATCATCAACAGATACTTTGTCTTTAATATCTACTTGCACCTCCTTAGTAGCTATATTCTTTCTTTTTACTTCTACATCTCTGAAAATAAATAATTTTTATATTTATTACTGACTTGCTTAAAGAGAACAAAATCTTTTGAGCCTGCAATGAACCTTGTGTAGTGCATATAAGTGCAAATGTGGTATCTCAGACACATAAGCAGTGTTAATAAAGATTAGCTTAGTTTAAGCTATTAACTAGTATTGTAGAAAATTAAATATTACTTATTAGCCGTAATTACTGTATAGGCTAGATGGTATTTTATGTAAAGCCACTTTCATTTGTTAACTTTATGAATGAAAAAAAAAATTACTGACTTCTCATGGTAATGAGGAGGTTATATTGTTTGTTTTAAGTGCACACATGTGACAGAAATCAGAGTTAAGTTATGAAGGTATACAAATATATTTCTCACATGAGGGTCTCTTGAGATAGTTGGTGTTTTAAATTTTTAGAAGGTCTCCCAACTAAATTTTCCGTGTCTGTAGCGGCATGCTGCAAAGTTTTAAAAGATCTTCTTGTTGTTCGCGGCATGTTCTGTAACAGTTTACCAAATTGTTAAAAATTATTCTACCCTAAAATGTAGGTATCACTGCAAAATCGCCATTGAAATCTTAATTGTTACAAAAAAATGGTGCATTATAAACCCTCACAATAAATCTTGAGTCCTTACGATAAACCTTAGCTATTGTTCACTGTTTTGGTAATCGCAGTTTGTTAACAAATTTAAATCAAGCTTACTCAGCATAAAATTCAAAACAAACTTTAGAGGAACACTGCGAACTAAAACTAGAAATTTTTAAATGACAATTTACTCATTCGTCGCCAAATTGACAGTACAGCCTAGTTTTCCCGCCAAAAAGTAACGGTGCCATGCGTTTTCATGACTGTTTTTACGCGTGTGACGGGTTATTTTTATATTGATATCCTTTATCTAACTTTATATGATATTATATTTACTGACAACGTAACGTAAACAAAAAACCAATTATGTTAATTCAAAATAAAATTCAGTATGGTCTTGGTAATTTTTGGTCTTATAGTTTTGAAATTAAGTAAAGTAAAAATCCTATGTCGAATAAATTGAGTAATTCTGAAAAAATTTACAATATTTTATACGGGATCATATTAATTACTTCGTAAGGCATACTAAAAAGAAGAAACCATACAACACACAAACATACAAACTATATAACAACAGCATTTTACAACCTGAACTAAAGTTTGCACTTTAGTCTTCGTTATTAGGTTTCGATTGTTTGCCTAATAGTTTAGCAATTGTTCTATTAATGTGTCAAGAATTGCCATATGTACATTAAGTATTAGATTATATTTAACCTTCAACCAAAAGAAAATACAGTCAAAGGAAAATCAGTTCAAACCTAACTAGATTTCATATAACTCGAGAAACCAAAACAAAAGTAAATCGAAATTTTCTTTCAGGAAATTATACCAGGATATTGTAATGATAATTGATACAGTCACCTAATATTTACTAAACCTTCTAAAACTTTCAGTAGTGCACAACACTGTGGGTCTAGTCAAGACAGCGTAACAGTAGTGTATGTAGAAAGTCGAAAACTAAATTTGTATGAATATTACAGCTAGTGTCGACAGTTGGTACCAACTACTAGCTGTCATTTTCATACAAATTTAGTTAAGCCGTCTTGACTAGACCCCCTGTATACGTTATATAATCTCAATTCTAATTCAAAATTTCCAATCAAATTCGTTTTGCGTTGGGGGTTCAGGCCTGGCGCGAAGTGAATTTGTCCGAGCCAAACAGCAAACTTAGTGCAGAGTGCAGACAGCACCCGTCATTGAACATGCTCTGTGGGGAACAGTCTGAAAGGTGTAAAATGTAAATTGTAATCGTCAATCGAGGTGGTTGTATCTTTATGCCTATATCTCTATATCAGGACGTATGTTATCTTATCAATTGATCCTTGATCGTAAGGTAATTTGTTAAATGTTAGAAGTGGTTTGTGTAAAATTGAAAAATGAATACGCTGAAGTGAGTCCAATTTTATTTAGCATTATTAGTGATCTAAATTTTTCATATAATACTTTGGTAGGATTACCTACATTAGAAAAAATATTATTTTTTTCTACTGTTTACATATCTTGCAGGTTTTATTTTGTGACCTGGAATGTTGCTACTAAGTCTCCAAGTCAAGACCTTAATGCACTATTGGATTTTCCATCGCAGTTTAATAAACACAAACCATTGCCAGATTTTTATGTTATTGGGTAAGTGACACAGTTTCTTAGTTTGAAAACCGTTTAATGATAATGGCCTAATAATAAATGTTTAAATTATGCTGACTGTTTTTCTTAAAACGTTCCATGTGTTAAAATAAGATTTAAATTCAGATGTGTAGGCGATGTTTTATAGATAGTTATTTTGGCCTCTGTCATGTTAAAATTCTGTAAGGTGTCTTGAATTAATGTAGTTATTCATAGTGAATATATACACATACTGAGCATTTGTTTTGGTCTTCTCAATTCTCTTATTTATTTTTCCAAGTTCATATATTTATTTTAAAATGATACCAGTTTTACTTCCTTTTATTAAAATCCTGTATAAAAATAAGCCAACATTGTGTTGTTGTTGTGTTGTGACATTCATTTGCTTCAAATTTAAATCTCCCATAGCTTATTCAGATATAGACCTTATTGTTCTTAGTTTTAAAATGGGTGTATACATTTCCTTAATCAATTGCTGGACTGAGTAAATCCTCCAGCAACTAATTTATCTCTTCAAGTTATTTGATTATGACAACCTACTTTGAACTTAAAAAGCATTTTATTATCAACTTGATCTAGTTAGTACATTGTTCTACTTTCCATCTACCATTTTTAACATGTCTTTTATTCCAGCTTTCATATCATCCTGCCAATATTCAAGGTCTTATTGTCATCAGATTAATTAGCAACATCCAAATTTTTTTTATCTTTATCTCTGTTAGCCAGTCATTAGTCTAAGCTGATGCAGGTCTTTCTCATTGTGTCCTCCTAATCTTATTCTCCCATTTACAGGTGTCAGAGACACCATGAATTTCTTTATTTGTTCCTTGGCCTGATTCGCCTGTGTGACAAAAGTGTCTGAAGGACATGATAGTTTATATTTGATGAAATTGTTAGTAAGTTGTTTTCTTTTGTATTTCAGATACTGACTAGTTTCTCATAAGTATCATATTGATTTTCAAAATACATTGTGTTAGTAACTCTTGCATCTCTGCTTATCACAACTTCATTGTATTCTGGTATATCTAAAATGATTTGTCTGGTTAAAGAGTATCCTAGAAACACACCTTCTTTTGCCTTTAATCTTCTTGTTTTTAAAACAAATGTTTTTTGGCCAAAAAACATTGAGGTGTTTCCCAGCTGGTGTTTCTCCCATCTACTTTTGAATGGTATGTAATACTTTTGGTGAACGACAATTACCTTAATACATAATTTGCAGTTACAATAATTTTAGTGGGCATTTAAAAGGCATGTACCATTGTCCAAGATTCTGTTATTTCTCTGAAGCCGTTATGTTGTCATATTAAAGTAGCAGTCAGTCTTCTCTTCATTCCATTTACATATAAGAAATAATTATATCTTCATCTCTTCATCTCTTTTAAAGGGTTATTGTATCATTGTTCCTTTAATGCAAGTATCACAATTGTCTAATATTTTGTACTACAATTTGTTTTTTGCCATTAATTTTAAATATTTCACATTAATATGACCCACTTTACGGTGTCTTTCCCAAAGGTTATCTTTCAGTTTTATTGTAATTCTCAATTTCATTTACCTCTATGTAGCAGAGTCCATCTTTTTTATGTCAGTAAAATACGCTTTATCATTTTTTGAAGGTAACTTTGTAACCATTATTTGTTATGATTCAATGTGAATGTTGATTTGTCTGTGTGTCTGGAACTTATAAGTTGTTTTAAAAATCGGCTTTTGTGTTTTTATTGATGTATAAAGCCTGAACCACGATCGTATCCTCGAAATGAAAATCAATGTGTTTATTGGTTGAACGTTCATAAGTCTACTCGGTTACCTATATGAATATTTTTAGGTCGAGTTTGTAGTAGTTACTAGTTGTATCTCTCTAGTCGGCAGCTCATGTCTGAGCGTCGTGGTCAGCAACGAAGAATCTAGAGCGGATTATCTGCTTCCATCGGTTTTATTTTAGACCTTTCATGTTGACTCTCGTGGGAAATTAGGAGTGGTGGGTTCCCGTTGCCTTCCACTCCCGGACATTTTTGAAGTTATTTATACTTCAAGGCCGCTGTTACCTTTTCGGTTGCATGGATATACCGCCATTGCTCGGTCGCCAGAGCCTCGTCCGTCAGTAACCACTAACGCGTGCAGGTGAGGTTGACTGTTGGGCCGGTAAAGATGTTATTTCCGTTCTCCCCTTATTACTAGTAGTTGTATGAACTCCCCTAGTAGTTGTATGAATCTACCAAAATATACAATGAATAACATAAACTTAGGCCTAAAACTACAAGCTGGTAAAGGGACTCGAAAGGCATCATATTCAATAATTCAGCCGGTACAACCATATCCATGTCTGCTATCTTTGTCCACAAAATCCATGTATTCAACAGCTCTATGGTTGAGAACTATTGTAAATTATATTTCTAAAGCGTTATTCCATCTATTCTGTCATTGAAATAATTTAGATTTGTCTGAACTTACAAAACATTATTTTAAACTTCCTTTACCAAAACTGGAAGTGACCTATCTATTTCACTTGGTCATTTACGTTTTTGGAGCATTATCATATTTTTTGTTTCTATTAGTTTAACAGCGAGACAAAAAAATTCCAAAAGCATGCAACTCATGCATTTTTCCTTCTTTTCATCCATAAACATTAGGTATTCAACTAATGTCGAATGGTATTTTACTTGCTATAGGTAGTATAATATACGGGTTTATAACGTAAAATGTAATACGCCATATTTAGTCTTTTTTAAACAATGCATTGTTTTAAAATGTTTGCTATTCTTTCTGATCCTGAACTTTGAGATGTTCCTTTCAACTTATTCCAAACGTCTTTTAATGTTTGTAAATTTTTATCCGATGGCGATATTAAAAGGTTAAACTCGGCCTTAGGATTCTCTGTATAAAATTCCCAATTGGTTGGCACATCTTTTGGTAGTACTTTATCCAAATACGATGTCTCACAAGATAAGATTTTATAAGATTAGCTTGACGTTATTTCGGATTGCGGAAGTTATACTTTCTCAAACGCTCTGCTACCTACAAACTTATTAGAATTAATTTATTACATGTTCAGATAAAAGTAATTGACTCGACACACACTATATAAAATCATAGCTAAAAATATCAAAAACCCTGTACCAGCAATTAAATAAATGAAAATTTATTTTTGTGTAAACTATAAGAATTTGAAAATATCCGCTCACAACTACCCATAAACTGATTGTTAAACTGAATACTAGGATTTTTGATAGTAAATCCTTTTAATGACAATAGAAGGATTTTATCCTGAGATAAATTATATCGGCAATTTATTTTAGGTTACAAGAAGTAAAGTCACAACCGCAAAACATGGTCATGGACAGCATATTCACAGACCAGTGGACATCAACTTTTAATAAAATTCTGTGCAGACAAGGATTTGTTATCGCTAAAAGTATGCGCTTGCAAGGCATCGTGATACTTGTTTATACACAAATGAAACATGTCACACGTCTAAGGGATATACAGGCTCAGTATACTAAGACTGGTTTTGGTGGATTATGGGTGAGTTGTTGTTAAATATTATCTCACTTGCTGCTTAGCTGTTGAAACATGTATGTATCGCTGAATTGATGAACACAATAATATAGATATAAATACATTATTATTTTATTAAATTTTCGTTAATTCATCCATATTGTTATCGTTTAATTTATTAATGAAAGTCGTAGTTGTGTTAGTATAAGTTCTAAATAAGGTAATTGTTAGTTTTTTAATATTCGTATGGCCCCTTTAGAGCCTTCACCTTTTCTTTAGAAACATTCGTCCAGTTTTTCCCCGGCTAGTTCTATTACGACATCTGTCCGTTATTTCTTTTGTCGCCCTATGGATGGTCTAGCCGATTGGATCGCACAGACTCGGTTCATGTGTCATGTGTCTATTTCGAGTATTATCTAACTTATGTATTCGTTATAATATCGAACGCTTTTGAAGAATGCTATGTAGTTTGTTGAATTCCTTGTATTTTTCTATAATTTGTTCTAATGTGGATGTGATAATATACTGAATCGACTTGTAAATGGTTGGCTGTTGTCAATTTTTGATGCTATTCTGCTCAGTATTATTAATTAAAGCAATTGATGCATTACGGATAGCAAGCTGATTGGCCCGATACTTCCTCCCTGTACTTTTTTTTAGGACCATACTTGAACTACTGTCATTGGAAATTTTTAGTTTGTGAGAGAGCCACTTTTTCTGAAATGCCCGTAAACTCAACAATATTATTAGAGAATATTTTTTTTTATTAAGAATCCTACCCTATGAAGTCCTACTGTTTCAAAAACATAGCAGAGGCTAGGGAGGAGGGTAATCCTCATATGATTGCTACAACCCATTTTTATATTACGGCTAAAACAACATCTCAATTCATTTGTCTTTGTTCGACACACGACTTGTCTCAGTCAAGGAGCGCCTTATTTATTGTCCTGTTCTTATTGAACGAATGATGGTAGTTGCAATCTCCTAGGGAACACGCCAGATTGAGGTGTATTTTGTTAACGAGTTAATTGTTGCTATTGTGGATTCTTTGTTTCTCCAGAATATATATTAAGTAAACTTTATTTATTATTAGATAAGTCCATTTTTATATTTATAATCTTTATATATAATTAATTCGGTGGAAATTACAATAAAATCTTTGGATGCATTTTATATCTGGATGCAATATCAATAGAAAGGAAACATATATTTTGTGGTTAAAATTAATATTTTGTAATATTGCCAGCTATCTAGACACTTAGACGTACAATAATAAATATTGATTAAGCTTTAAGCTAACTTTTACTATTATTTCTTATATAATAAACTTACAAAGGCAAGGTCAACATTTATATTATTTAAATAAAGATATCTCAAACTTTTCCTTAACATTGTTACATTACAAAATTCTAAATAATTTCATTATTATTTCATTCAGATATTTAATGGACTTTATCCTAAAGTTTACCTGTTTTTTTAGATCTTTAAAATACCTTAAAGTGATGACTTTTACCACAAACAAGTCTCAAAGTAGAGGAATTATTTAACTATAAAGTGTATTAGAAGATAATCTAATACAATTAAAGACTCCTCAAAGACTACCAATTAGATTGTTTTATTACAGATAGTTCGAATTCTATATGGAAAGTTTAGGTGTATAATTAATTACAGTTTTATATTTTATGAATTACTACTAAAGAGGATTTAATAAATATATAAAGTAATCGAAGTTTTAGTGTGAATCGAGGAGACAATTTTTTTATAGTTTTTAATTCTTCATTAAAATATTTTTTTATTGCAGGGTAACAAAGGCGCTGTTAGTGTAAGATTTAATTTATATGGATGCTCGTTTTGCCTCGTAAATTGTCATTTAGCAGCCCACGAACATGCACTGTCCGATAGAATCACCTCTTGCAATATTATTTTACAAGAACACACCTACGAGCTACAGGAGACATCAAATATTTTATATCACGAGTGAGTATTATATATTCATGTTAATGTAATATGCAGGAATATGGCTCCTATTTCCATCTCGTCAAGAACAGGTTGTTTCAATTGGTTTATTACATTTTTCGTGAAATTTTCATGGTTGAATAGTAAAAATTTTATAGTGTATATATCACTGGCATATGTATATAAGTTAATTATTTAAATATGTTCGACGTCCTGGTGGACAGAAAAACTGTATCCATTTTGTGTTTCCACCACACAAACTTCATTCCATTTAAAATTATATATACAATAAATATATTGTTTAATCGATCTCATTAGGACAACCCTCTTTTGTTTATGGTCAAAATGAAAGAGTGTCTTATTCTGCTTAAGGCAATTCTTTTGTATAACTAAAAAATTATATTATTATTTTTAATCAACATTCACTGCAAAATTGATTATTCATTATTCAAAGAAAAAGATAAGCTCTAGTGTTTATCGTTTTAAATTTGTTACTACATACTTAGAATTTAGATAAATTTATCACCTGTTTTTTTACGATTTACTTCTTCTTTATCTATTTAACCTTACACTAAACAGAATCAATAACAGCAATCATTTACAATGACGTGCAATCTAACATTCATGGATGTAACTCAGTGTACGCTTATGAACGTCAGTGGAATTAATTATTCTAAAGAGCGTAGAACAGATGGGAACTGGCAAAAATGATTTGAAGCACCTGCAACACTTTTCACATAACATACATCTTATTAGGGAAAATCTAGACTAAGTCTAGGCTATATATATCTAGACAGATATTAAAGTCATAATTTTTTTTACCCTTAAATTTTGAAAACACGAATGTTACAAAAAAATAAAAAGTTATAAACATTATAGTTCTAATTTCAGATCTTACTAGTATTGTTTCCTTAAGCAAAACAGCGAATTATCTATCACTCGGGCTTGTTGTCTTCAAAAAAAAAACTCGAACATAATTAAATTAAATTAATAATAGTTCCATTTTTCAGCTGTGTATTTTGGCTAGGTGATCTTTATTTCCCCCTGGAATACCCACTAGTCTATATATATCTAGACAGATATTTAAGTCTTAAAAAAATATTTTATCCTTAAATTTAATTTACAATTGTTACTTGAATATGGTGTTATAAAGATAAGGGATAAATATATTATCACTTCTTATTAACTATCATGATTGCGTACAGTTATCTGTATGTACGTAAAGGTGTGCTGATAAAGTTACCAGGAAGCACTGTAGATAACGATTTTAACAAAAATACCACGATATGAAAATATAATCACGCCTTTCCTTAAGAGACCATGGTCCTGACATTCATTCTCGATTCATCTACTTTAATGACAATTAACACTTGGAAAATGATAATTTGGCAATCAACATGAATAAAAATAGAATAAAAGGAAGAGATGTGGTAGTCAAATGAACACATTATTAGTGCGACTATAAATTTCGCTTTGTTAATTTTTACGACAGTAGTTAAAAAGTATTTTAATTTTGAATACAAGTTTTCTTTGAGCTTCGTAAAACATTTATTAAATTTCGGAAGAAAAAATCAGTGGCGCTACAACCTTTTTAGGTCCTAGCCTCAGATTTATGAATCGGTTTCATGATCATTTTTAAATCTAGTAGGCAAGTAGGTGATCAGCCTCCAGTGCTTGACACACGTCATTGACTTTTTTGTGTCTAAGATATGCCGGTTTCCTCACGATGTTTTCCTTCACCGTTCGAGCAAATATTAAATACGCGCATAGAAAGAAAGTCCATTGGTTCCCAGCCCGGGATCGAACCTACGACCTCGGGTATGAGAGTCGCACGCTGAAGCCACTAGGCCAACACTGCTTTTTCGGAAATAAACTTATTTATTTGAGATTACATTCAGAGTTTTAGTTAAAGTTAGAAACGATTATCTTAGTAAATAAAATATAGTTTGTGCATTTAATATTAAACCTATTTACGAAACTTTTCACTTTAACAAGATTTTAAATTTGTTTATTTAGATTTTCTCATATTCGCAATTTTTGTAAATATATTATCTTTTTTGTTCCTAACACTAATAGTAGATAGTAATAATAATAATAATAATGTTTTTATATTTCCAAAACCAGATTACATAACAAACACTTATCTATATTGTATTTCAGGAGACTTCGCAATTATTACAATAATACATTATTTATGTATTACCATTAACACATAAATTACCATTAAAACACCAGCACCATTTTTTTTTATGAGGTGGAAATGCACTAATGCAGGTCCGCATCAAGAAAGTCGAACTTGACGCGGGGACTGTGGGGCTGGATCTACACTGAAATCCCTCTGCTATTCAGAGGGGTAGCGAGACCTCACCCACTAAAAACACCTCAGCCCATCACAAGCCCTTTAGATTGGCCCTCGGGGTTCGCAAGGCATTCTACCCAAGGGACCCGGGCTTATATCCGACATAGAGAGCTTATCATCAACCTGTGGTTTCGGGCCACTCGAGATCGAGCCCCCAACCTTGAGGTCACCAGCACCAGCATTACATATGATATGTTATGCTATTTCCACAGTATATAGCAGAAATTAGTCTTTGCTACTTATACGTAAAGCATTACTTTGTATAGGTCATTTATACGTTTTATGAAACATAGAGTAATGAAATTGTAATGGTTTTTACTCGCTATCTTTTCTCAAGATATGACAGCTATTGTAAACACAAATGTTGCAAAAAATAATAAACAACACACTTCTAATTTCCGATCGCAGACATTTGTTTTTGCTACTCATACGTAAAACAGTGCTTTGTAGACGTCATTACACGTACATACATCGCGTAATGAAATTTTAATGTTTTTTACAAGCTATCTATATTTCTAAATTATATGACAGCTATTGTAAACACAAATGTTACTCAAAATCAAAAGTTATAAACATTACGTATTATTATTATTTGAGATTTTACTAGCAATTTTTTGCTTAAGCAAAACAAAGGATTAGCTATCAGTTAGGCACTTCTACACCGTCTATAAAAAATACTCGAAAATAATGAAATTAAATTAATGATAGTCATTTGTTTCATTTTATTTTACAGCTATGTATTTTGGCTAGGTGATCTGAATTTCCGCCTGGAATACCCTCCTGAGATTAATCTCACACCGGAGGAAATAGTTGAACAATTGCAGAAAATAGAAAAAGATAAATACGCATCGCTTTTAAAATACGATCAGTTGTTTGCGGTGAAGGAGAGTGGTGAAGCGTTGTCGGAGTTCAGTGAGGGTGAGATTCGATTCCCGCCGACATATAAATATGTTACTAACACCTATGATTATGATCTTAAGTAAGTATTACGCAATTGTTTCATGTAATTATTAAATATATCCTATATATGATTATTTAGTGAACACTAGCCGCAAAATGTTTGTGTTTAATAAACCGCCTAATTTATTTTTTTAAGTATATTTTCGCACACTACGCAGAATATCTCTCTCCATATCACCGATCGATCGTTTTCCACCACTTTTACGTTTATAAACAACGCGTTTGACGAAAAATAAGTACACGTTATATCTTACTATACCCCCCCCCTCCTGCTTGTGATATTTCCCGAGTTTTGCCGAACCTCTTTCCCCCCTATCGAACCACGTGATTAATGCTTCTTAATAATAAGGCCGCCCGTTGCCTCTTGGTACATATCACATTGAGGCATGTGAGTCATAATTTATTTTACAGATTTTGAATTCTATTTTTTTTAGGAGAAAGCCGTCATGGACGGATCGAGTGTTATATAAGGTGAATGCGAATAATTACGAAAATGTAACTTTGAGAGCGGATCTTATATCTTATAATCACGTACCACATTACATGGTCAGTGACCATAAGCCGGTGGTAGCACAATTTAATGTAAAGGTGAGTGAATGTTTTGTTGTCTCTTTCATTTATTATAAGTGTGGCATGAGAGTGACAAGGACGTAGAATTAAATTTCTTGTAAGAGTTTTGTTCTTAATTTGCTTGTTTAATACAGGCTTTATGCATTTTTTTGTATGCGTGCATGGATTTTGCGAATAACAACTAACAAGTTACAAAACCAATTCTATTTGACTCTTTTGTTTGGCAGTCAGAAACGTTTACATAATTCTGACATAAAAAAATGTGCGAATAACATGTTAGTATAATTTATTTATATAATTTAACAATACGACCTAATTAATTTACAAATACAGGAATTAATTAATGAACGAAAAAACGAATTAATACATACATATTTATTTATTTGTCACTGTTATAAAAAAAATGTTTGAATAACTATCCATATTAAATCTATTTGAATGTTAGTATACAGTATTTGTGAAGAATACTAGAAATGCGCAGAAATGTTATTTCATCATAGGATTTTCTATAAATACTTACACCGGTATGGTTTTACTTAGCGAATAAAATTTAAGATACGTCACACAAATCAGATTAGTCCTAGCCCTTCTATAAATACCACAAATATTTATCAATATACAGTGTAAACACTTTATAACGGAACTCGAGGGACAGAGTATTTTTTGTCGTTATAGAGATTATTGTTATGTGGAGTATACAACAAAACAACCAAATTAACTAGAATTCTATCACTTCCGAGTAAACAATGCGTCATACTGCACGTGTTCAAGGCAATTAAGGATAACCAAAGCTAGACCGACCTCGGATGTTTCGGAGCTTCAAAGTCTTTTGTAATAACATAATAAAACTTTTGTAATAACATAATAAAACAATAATATCGATAATAAATATTTACTGTCTACAAATATGAACACATTTCTTCGTTATAGAGATTTGCGTATCGCTGTAAAGAGTGTTTCAATATGTGGCCTTTAACGCATACCAACAAAGGCTTGGGCTCAGTTCAACGTTATACGGAATGTATTGTTATATAGAATGTAATTATCATTTCCGCTCTAGAAATTATTGGAATACAAAATTACTTATGCGATTTCAGTTCTTCATCTGTTATTAAACACGTTTGCTTAACGGGAATATATGATATGGATATATATGGATAAGGGAAAAATGATTATACAAATCATATCATTACACATTGTCCGCTCTACACCCTTGACTTGCGAACTAGTAGTAAATGTAAATTTACAATTAATTTAATTTTTTGACGTTCATAACTGCATTTATTTACCTATATGAATAAATATATTTTTGTTTTTTTATTTGTTTATTAGAAAGAAAATTCTGAACAAATATACCGGTTCGATCTCGGCTGTGCACCAATGGACTTTCTATGTGCGAATTTAACAGCGGCTTGTTTTAGTTTAATAAATTGTGACTTAAGTGAAAACAAGACCTACATAACTGAACTGAAAACATATTTTTTTTGTATTTGGTTTAAAAACATATACGAAAACTAACAAATAACCCTTTTTAGTCAAAAAAAGTTTATAAAGGTTTAATTTTTACCATAAAATATTTATTTTCACACATTATCGTTGACACGCACGTAAAAACTCCATTAACACCTTGAAATTTGTCATTGCTACTCATACGTATAACAGTTCTGTGTAGACGTCATATTTTTATGAAATGCGCAAGAAATTTAAATTTTCGCATATAATTATTATAGCGGTATAGAATGAAAACTCGAAACTTGCATGAAGACTCGTAACAATAATTTGTTATATTTTTTTTAATTATTTATTTTACAAAATAATATAATATATCGCAGTCGGCAGTATTTACATTAGAAAGTATGTAGTTACATTAGATCACCGCTGTGGTTTGTATTAATGTAACCATAGCAGTCTTGTTTAGGAGCGCGACAAATGCATGTAAAAGTAGTTTTTTAATTTAGACTTTATGTTGGTTAGTGTTAGGCTCTCTGTTATGTGATTGGGTAGACTATTTATTAGTCGCGATAGCAAATACCGCAACGTTCTCTCGCCATATACGTTGTTTGCTCTCGATGTACAGAGTCGAACTTGAATAAGAACACTACAATCAATGTGATGACGTCATACCCTAAAACGCGCTAACGAAGTTCCGACTAAAGATATACATTTATGACCTTAGCCTAAGGTCTTCCGAGTCTCGCAGGAGAGGCCCTTGCACTAATCGAGAGAAAACGCGCATTACAGCCTGAGCTGAGCTGTAAAGGCTTAGGGCCTACAGCGAGATTCTAAACTCAAACTCAAAATATCTTTATTCTAAAGCCCCCCATACACTACGATGAAACACGATGGTTGGTTTTCATCGTTGCGATAAAATCGGAAGTGTGTGGACGAAATCCGACGATGAAACCCGACGGTTTTTATTTCTGTCGAGTCTTGATTTTAAACACGAGAGGTTTGTCGTTTATCGTAATTTGTGGACTTTCCGACATAAACCGACGTGTTTATTTACTGCGTGCACATATTACTAAAGTATGATTTTGCCACACGAAGTATGTACAACTGACGATGCAGCACGATGAAAACTGAGGTGTTATCGTAATGTATGAGCAAAATCAATCAACGATGAAAACCGACGTGTTTTTCTGTGACGATGAAAACCATCGTGTTTCATCGTAGTGTATGGGGGGGGGGGGTGTTATAGGTTAACAAGTACGTACACTTATGAATGTAAAAAAAAAATTAATTGTAAATTTACATTTCCTATAAGTCAAGGGCGTAGAGCGGGCAAGTAGAATTGGCAATAAACTTACCGCCACTCTTTTTAATCGATGAGTTTTGAAACGTTACGATGCTGGGCTGGGATTGAATTATGCGTTATTGTTAATATTATTTTCTACTTTACACGACATAAATGGCAACTTTTTGGTTTAATGAGTCACTGGGTGGTAACGAGAAACGTGGCGTGTCGTAATACTTGAAGGCTTCCTTAAGTAACACACGTTTTTTGTGCAATAAAGGTTTTTCTTTTTTTGTCATTTCTAAAAGCGTTTATTTGCCCAGCAGACAAAACAAACAGCAGATACACAAACCTGAGAATATATTTTTATAAAACTTTCTATACATATAAACATTTTCATCAAACTTTGTAGTATGTACTAACATATTTTTAGTTCCTTATTGCTTGATTACTAATTTTAATTTGTATTCTCCATGCTTATGCCCTAACCCTTGCACGGTAGGTACGTCAGACATTCCCTCGCACGGTGCTTGCCGAAGAACCTGTGACCAAAGTGTCAAGGTCGTCTATACGCATGCGTTCAGCTTTAGTAATGCCCATGAATGATGAAGCTGGTGATTTAGAAACTCCTATCGAAGAAGAAGAAGAAGAATTGGATGGAGACATTGAGCCCAGCAGTACAGCGGATGTAGTCGATTCTGCGGATGAGGTGATGCACGCTTTTATTTTGCTTTTAGCTTTAGTTAATGACGCATGTCTTTTACGACCTTGTCTTTTTGTTAAGTTTATTCGATTACGTCAGAAATTTTTTCATCGAATCGAACTTAGATTTGGTTGATATTATTTGTTAAAATGATATATTTTTTTAAATTGTCTAAGAATTAAAGCGCGACTAATGAAATAAAAAATCTTTGGTGTGTTATATTTACTATGATTATGGCAACACTAAGTGTAGTCACATACATTAGCAAATTTTTATGACGATTGACACATTCATAGAGTGCGTTCTTTCAGATTTAATTTTCGAGAGACATTTCGTTATATTGTACTCACAATATCCATGTACTATTGAATCGACACGCGTCTGCACTACACATAGCCAGCTGACACTGACTGAACTGAATTCTTGCCATTTCAAGAAATTAGTTCCAATAGTTTTCTCGCTATGGTGAATTTTGTAGACTTCATAGTCTAATATAGCATAACAATAATGTTAAATCCTTTGGCCCCGAGCAGCGTGCACTCCACGGAGGTCGTAGGTTCGAACCCCGTCTGTGCACCAATAGACCCTCTGTCTATGTGGGCGAGCAAGCAAGTGAAATCGCTCTACAATGAACAAAAATATCATAAGAAAATGGTTAAACAGATATAGGTATCTGAAGTTCATAAAGGTTTTTAACGCAATAAATTTGAAAACCGCAGGGATTCTATAATTTAAACTTTGTGTGATCAAAAACGCCGAACATTGGATATATACAAATTTTATATATAAATTGGTATTCTAATGTATTGTTATCATTTTCAGAGTTTCGCGGATTACACGGAGAAAATTGTGGAGTTTGCTCCAATTTCTCGTATATGGTACATCGGTGATGCGGACTTTAGGACGGAGTGTACTTTATCTCATGACGTCGAGATCAACCAGGGTGATTGGATTGGTATTTTTGATGTAAGTAATATAAGAAATTTAATGACGTTTCAACTTTTCCATGCTTTCTTATAGATGGCGTGGTTCACAATGTTGTACTTAAAAGTCTACTTAATAGTGGTATAAAAAGCGGTAAATATTGCTTTATTTACGATAAATGTATTCTGTTAAGTTCAAATTAACTGTAGAATATACAAATAAATAAATGGTAAACAACACAAATTAGGCTTGTGTTATTATGAAACGTGGGATAAAGTTGGTAAGGTTTAGTTACCATGGTTACCATTAGTATTGTCTTTTATTAACATAACTTTTACACATTTAAAGAAAAACACTTTTTCTACAGCTGTCATACTTTTTGACATTTAACACCTTTGTCTACAGTCACCGTGACCACGCACGCTGTAAAGCACGCGAAACGTCGGTTAAATTTAAAATTATGTCTAAATAATTATAAGTTTAACTACAATAATACATAACTATAATCCGTAAAAAAGTGTTTTTCTTTAAATGGTTACCATTATTTATATTAAAATAAAGTTTCGTTACAAACTCTTTAATTAATATTAAATAACAAGGCCAAAAGACTCCCGCATAGCTCAATTTTTTTAATGTTAGCTAGATTATTTTATTATATCGTCTCCGGCGCAAAAATTTTCCTTTCGTAACTTATAATAATATTATATGTATCCTAAGTAATTCTCGAGCATGAATATAGTTTTATTTGATTTCTTTATTGTATAGTAGTATTTTTGTATAACGCTTATGGCTCTAATCTAAGACAGCCGGGGTTCTAGCGGTCACTTCTAACTAACCTTTTTGTTTTAGGCAAATTTCCATAGTCTAGACGACTATATAACATATGACTATGTAAGCAAAGTGGGTATTCAAGAAACCCCTCACGTCGCTGGAGAGTCCCGGACTATAACGTTGAGTTTTCCCGTTGGCAGTGGGGTTAGAACTCCCGGATTCTACAGATTCATATACTTCAGCCAACCGAGTAATGACGTCAAGAGTGTTTTGGGTAAGTCAAGCTAAAAACAGTTTCTTCGTCTTTTTAACTACTCAGACACACACATATGTAAAGGTAAAATTTGGCTTATAACAGAGTTTAGGATCATAGGTTACATAAAACACTATTCGGGATGACGTAAGAGAAAAAAAATTGGCAAAAAGTAAATATTTGTAACAACAGGAATGAAAAAACTGTCACATTGTGTGCATTTTCTGGAATAACAAAAAAATATCCATAACTTCAAAAATACATGACTTATTTTTTTTTTAATTTTTCTGATAACTGGTGTGGCGTTACCTATGAGAAAGTTTCGTCTTGACGTCGACTTTTGGGACAGCCTTGGAGATTTTTTTTATTTGTTTTGTCTTATGAAATTATATCTGTTTCTATGCTTAGTCACGTTTATACTCCATTTTTCCTTCGCAAAACGTCATGATCTCCTGGAACTTTTACATATATATATTTTTTATACAAATTACCTTCTAATAACTAATCTATAGGCAAATTCAATAATTTTTAACCACTAATGGGAAATTGAAAAATTCATTACTGAAAAAAAAAATTAATCAATAAGTCTAGGTTTACATAGGTCATAAAACAAAACCCTTTCCTACCAAACGGAAAAACCAAAATGACAAACGTAAAGGTTCGATTCTATCAAAGCGTGTAACACATTTTGTGCTAAACTAGCAGAACACGCGCTAAACAAGTATTGTGTTTGGCTTCTGTCAAAGAACAGTGTTTCACACTTGTTTACGAACTTCTGCACTTTTCTGCTGACAGTTGCTATATGTGAGTCGAGCTGCTCAGTTCAGCTCACTGGTGGAATCATTCCTTAACATTCCATTATTCAACACAATTAAGCTATTACATAGATTTTATCGCGGGCTGTGAGCGCGGCGACCGAATCAAGAAATTCCGTAACGAAAATAAACCTAACATACGATGACGTAATATAGCTGCGGTCGATACTCGTTTGAGCGGGACAGAACGCATACTACGTCTTACATCGGTCTGGCGTGATCGGTGACTTAGCGGAAGTGCGTTAGAGTGGGACAGAACGCATACTGCGTATTTACATCTCTCTGACGAGGTCGGTGACATAGCGTAATCGCGGTCGGTACGCGTTAGAGTGACATAGACTTTATAGGCGTGTTAGTCTCATTCTGGTAGTTGCATAATTTGATAAAAAATGCTATGCAATAGCTTCACTGCGGCAGTCCCCGAGTGCCACACGTTTTTCTGTTTAAACAATTCTTATTAATTTTTTCTAATAAAAACTCCCTAAGCCCGGCCAAATAGTCATAGATCTCATTAGAATCTCTAATTCCACAGGTATCATATAAATATAGACTATACTAAACTCTCTAAATTTGGTAAAACTTTTTCCAGGCATCTCCGATCCCTTCGAAGTGAGCAGTAAGGAAGACCAACTGGTTTCCATGGACCCGTGTTCAGAGGCGTCCGGAAGTACATCTAAGCCGATGTCGGCAAACACGGACGTATTCACAGATTTCACAGGGCTTGACGTGGCGAAGCTTTCCCGCCATTTCTCAAACGACCTGAGCATTGACTGACTAAAAACATATCTGTCACCGACAATGAGACGCAAGAACGGGGATGGGTAAAATTATATGTATTTTCTATTTTCAGTTTAAATTGTTATTGTAAAAGCGATGTATTGCCAATTAATTTGCCATATTAGCTGGATATTTTAAACTGTTGTATGTAGTTTCAAGAGCTCTAGGTTTGACAGCTGTCAAATGATTGGGCTTTTAAAATATTTATGTTAATTTTAAACGTGAGTTTAGAGATTTTATTAATGCGTTATCTAAATGTTATTTAATTATACTACCTTTTACTTGCTTGACAAAATACCCTCTTATTTATTAAAACTCAACAGCATATTGTTTACTGTCTTTCGTCTCTTTCTGTCAAATTTTGCACATAGTGATGAAGAGAGACAGAAGAGTACTTTAGTTAAAATTGTACAATAGTCTGATTTATTTTATGTCGATTTTTTTATTTATTTTACGACGTATTACGTCATATATCAGAGTCTTAGTCCTTTTAAAGTTTGCGTCTACTATCACAGTAATACATGCATTAACAGTTAACTTGAAGGATCTATGGAAATTAAAATAATATTATTATAATTAATATCATAATATTATGATGTTCATGAAATTATGCGATAGCAATCTATCACGTAATTTCGCAAAATTTTGGAAGCAATGATAAAGCTTGGTGGAAACGTACGCGTACGAGTATTCACGTTTTTACGCGTATGGTTAAGCGTATATATTTTTAATGGAAATATAAACTATTCGATTTTGGGTACAATATAGGTAAAAGTAGTAATTATTCACGATTTTTAGGAATTGTCTTTTAGCTTAATCGTTGCTTAGCCTTGTCTCTTTTTAAAAGTGTGCAAAAGATAGAGATGTAAATATTTTGTGCTGTACGAGCACAATATAGACAATAATAGACGTACTTACTTTGCGTACTTATAAGTTCGAGTACCTGATATATTTTTTCGGATTTAATCATGTATAAATAGATTACATTTCAACTCGTCAGCTTTGTTACGTTAATTTAAATCCGACGGAATTTTGACATGTACAATAACTACAATAATATTATTTATGTCGATTTATATGTTTTATGGTATGCATAGTAGAAATAAATCGTGTAACTTATATGGGAAAACATAGCAAAAATAGCACTTCGAATATCGTTTTAATATTGAATTCATTGTCTTCCTTTAATTCTGAAATCTTAAACTACAAACTACACAAAAAAAAACTTATGTTATATTATTATACTATGTTTTAATGTATGTTATGCTATAGAAGTGCAATATATAAAAAAACTGTTGTACAAAATGGGCTTAGCTCTCTAGTTAATTCGCTTTTGAAATCCCACCTTTATGTCACAAAAATATATATTAATACATATTTACTCAAAACAGGTTCTCTTATTCATAAACGTAAATACATGTTTTGTCTCTATCGCACTCATAAATATAAGATACAAAATTATCTTTGAGTTGTAGGTTGATGAATAAGGGGACTTAAGTGGAAAAGAGAAAAGGTACTAAATATGTTTTGTCTCTTTCAAATCCGTATCACTTTGTAAATAAATAAAAGAGACGAAACCATCTTTGATGAGTACGTTTATAAACAAGGTTGTTGTGAGATTGTCTAAACTAAAAATTTGACGTTTGAACATTTATTGGAACAGTTCATTAATATAATCTTTTTAATAAAATTGTTGATACTTGACTTAAAGTCCAATCTCCCAAGTGGGGTAAGGGCTATCCAGGGAGCTGATCGATCTTTTACAGCTCTTTTGACTCTTCTGACTTTCACTCTAAGTCATTCCAGCTTCTTTCACCTGGAATGATGATTTATTGCCAGGATGTTTTTTTGGGCGGCCATTTTTTTGGGAATCCCAGTCGAAACCTTTAGCAACGTGACTTGGATCGCTCCGGTTCATGTGACAACTTCCATTTAATAGTTGATTGGGGAGGCTTTCTAAGTTTTCGTTAGAAAGTGCTATTGTCATTTATTGTGAGAAGAAATGAGGCTGAATTTGTACGTAAACGCAGTGGCGCCACTAGAAGCGTGGTTTATATATTTCATGCATTTTGTCTTAAAGTGCCAGTACTAGTGCAATTCTTGTACATGGAGTACTGTTAACACCACTGAGCGGGAGCCCCCCAGTACCACTTTCCACTTTCCCGTACTCAATGAAGAACTTTGAGTCGTCGTCGACCAATCCCTTTCCTTAGGTCTCATCGGACATCGAGGCAGAATACGAAATTCTACCCGTATCACCTAGACGTCCATCGTTCCACAACTAGGCGGCAATATATCCGAACCAATTTGACTTAGGGATCTGTAACAAAAAAGCACTCCAATTCTAAGCATGCTGGCAACGGACTTAGGTATTGAGTTTCCATGTCAAAGTCAAAAATCATTGATTCATGTAGGAATACAATGTACACTTATAAACATCAAAAAAGAAACAAACATTGAATATATCTAATTTTACATTAACTGCCAGTTCTCAACTGAAGGTCGTAGAGCGGAAGAGAAGAACTGGCAATAAACTCTCCGTCATTCTTTTTAATCGCATGGGCGGCGGAGATCGGATGAGCCTAGTGCTCGTTTTCATAGCACTTTCAATTTTAACCATTCCATGATAAAACCTTTTAGCTTTAAAAATAAATAGTTCTTTTGTCTCTATCGCTCTCGTGATACGGTAACATATGAATGAGACAAAAACTTTTATAGCTTAAGAATATTTTTTTTGTTTAAACAATCTCTAAGCTTTAAGAAAACTTTATGTTGGGCAGATTTTAGTACAAGATTTTAAATGTTATATTAGGGTAATACGGTGTTGTGTTTGATATGGGTATTAGATTTTGTTCCTAGTTTAGATGCGTTAATCATGGCTGTTTTTACACAGATGACCAATTAGCAAAAAAAACTTGCAACATTCTTATCATTATTAATATAAAAGCGGTATTTTAAATTGTATATCATTCTAGAGAAGTATGGAAACCTTAAGTATTTTTAGTAATAATTTGATGACTGTTCATTCATAGGAATTGTCACAGTATTTATGGATTTATATTACAGTTACAGAATGAGTAATAAAAATCAATTGATCTCGCTTAAATAAAATAATTTATATACATAACCGAAATCTAATGTTTATTTCAAACGGTGTCTACGCGTCATACGAATGAAATTAAACTTACGTCAGTTTGAAATGCGTTGGATAAAAAAAAACAATATGGCAATATGCCGCCATTTTTTATGTCAAGTTTTTTTTTTAATTGTTTTAAAGTTATATAAAAGCCATGATTAGTGCAATCCGACAGATTTGCCTTCGAGATTATGTTATCACAAATATTTGTACAAGTTTTGGGCTGTTATGATTTTGTTTTTGAAGTTATACTTCATTTGGCGCGATGGCGAAAAATGACGAGACCTGAATTCCACATCGTAAAGCTGGGTCTAGGTGGCATGAAAATCGATAACTAGTAATTTTATATTTAGAACTCGTGTTTCGTAACAGTACAATTAAACAGTGTGAATAAATAAATATTGTTTTGGTGTTTTTAAAGTAATTTCATATACGACGGTGGTAGTATTAATTAATAATTTATTTATCCGTTGTTCCGTTTCCGACTGTCATACTGTAAGCATCGTAATTGTGTAGCTCCGTATTATTGAGTGCTAAAAAATAATTTCGTACACTGTTCTTGAGACTGCGACGTCACAAAACACAAATTGAAGTGTCGTCCGTGTAGTGGAACTACCGATTTCACACAATATCACGTAAGTTCTTGAATTTCAACAAAAGTATCTCCAAAAAGTGATAATTAGAGGTTAGAAATCCACCAATCATATTGAGCATAGACAAAAGATCAATGACATTGACACTTGTCACAGTAACAGCTAACTAGTGTTGCCAGAGCAAGTAAATAAAAACTACCACTAATTACGTTCCATAACACGCAGATTTAGTTTACAAGAATGGAGGATCAGTTTCAACTATTGTTTGATAAAATGAAGAATGAAATCTTGAACCAAACAATAGAATTGAAAGATTCGATAACAAATAATATAATGGAGAGATTAGACGAAAAACTCCAACCTATTATAACAGAAAATAGAAACTTAAAAATAAAAGTAGAAAATCTCGAAAAGGAAGTAGAAAGTTTAAAAAGAGGAAAGAAGCAAAACAATTTGATAATGTTTGGAGTAAATGAAGGCGAAAGGTCTACACAAGAATTAATACAAAATACAATACATATTTTCAAAACTGACCTTGACATACAATTACAAGAACATGAGATAAACAAAATATATCGTCTAGGAAAGGGAAAGTCTTCTGGAAAACCAAGACCAATTCTGATTTCCTTTACGAGCGAATGGAAGAAGAATGAAGTTATGGGAAAGAAGAAAAACTTCAAAAATGTATATGTTACAGAAGACTACACAAAGGAAGTAATAGAGAAAAGGAAAACGTTGCAGGCGCAGCTAAAAGAGGAGAGAGAAAAGGGAAATATCGCGTACCTGAAATTTGACAAACTAGTAGTAAAAGGAAAAAATACTAACATAAATAAGGAAAAGCGCAAAAGAGAAACATCATCATCCCCACAAAACAATGCTCAACCAAGGAAACAACAAACTCTAATGCCGCCGATTAACAATAGACCAAATGCTTTCGACGTAATGAGGATTAGAGCTAATTCTCTTTCGTCTCTTCCCGCTAAGACAACAACTAACAAAGAATAACAATTAACTGTCGGTAAACGGAAAAATAAACAGCTCAACATGAACCAACATAAAATAACAAAACAAAATACTTCCCCAAGCCGACTGGTCATCGTGGGGAAAAATGACCACGACCCTCTAAAGGAAAAAAAATAACACTAACATGAAAAACAAAGTAAATGACATCCACATAGCAACTATTAACTGTCGATCTCTTAGAACACCTGAAAAACTCCAAGAACTAGAGCTGGCAATAGAAGAGTTAAAGTGGGATATTATAGGTAACCACGAGATAGTAAAAGAAACAGAGGCAGACAGACTAGAAGATGGGAGGACGACATCAAAAAAGTGGCGGGCCCAATATGGACGCGCATAGCGAAAAATAGAACAGAGTGGAAATCTTTAGAGGAGGCCTATGTCGAAAGACAAGCTGAAATGTAGAAACGACCGTTTACCGATACCTGATTTATGAAAAGAAAAGAAACTGTTAAAAGTTATAAACGTATTAGTAAGAAAAATTACTGTAAAAATAAGTTCAGCAATAAAGGCTATTTTATTTATTTATTTATTATTATTTAAATAAAATCTTTCAGATTAATGTTATTATTTATCCTTAAAAACTATTGCATTTGAGTTATTTTGTTCGATACGCCAAAGAAGTATAACTTCTAACGCGTGTACATAAGTACACACACTCTTTTTATTACAAGCAACCTTATTGTGAAAACAAACAACTATAGATAATAGATATTGTAAGTGATAAAAATAAACGCGGCAAGTCACAATCTTTAAACACCATTTTTCGTTTTATGTTGTTTTATATTGCGATTATATGCTTTACCATTAGCAAAATAAGGTTGCCTTAACGTTGCTATCAATAAATGTATTCCATATTTGTAATAGGGCCAATTTAACAGATTACATTTGATATTTGTCAGATGACATGTTAAAAACACAGGTTAAAATGTCAAGAAAAAACTGATTAAAAATCGATACAGACTTCAAATATTCGGATACGGTTATGTCAGATTTCAGTATGAGTCTTGTGGCTCCAGTCCACGATACTCATCCCACAGGTTGTATCGTACCAATGTACTTTCTATGTGTGCGTCTAACAGTCACAGTGAAGAAAAATATAGTTTGACATTAAGCTAAAATTTTTATTGTATAGGCTATGATAAGTATGATAATAAATGAATTAGTGAAGGTAAATCGTAAAGCTAGGGTTTTTATTATAACAATAAGTATATCATTGGAATGAAGTAACGTTTAGAAATTGTGCACATACATAATTATTGACCTTTCATGTGTCAAACGTGATTTATTAAATTGGTCCGTCTATTGCTATTTATTTTTATGTAAGTAAAGTTATTTTCATTTTCATAAAGGCTTATAGATAACTCTTTAAAAATGTATCTAAATGTTTTTATTGTGAAATAGGGTCATTAGCCATTTGAAAGTATTTTATTGGTGTACGTTATATTAGCGAATTTTAACAATGAGATATGGTTACAAATGATATAACGATGTCTTAAGAAATGTTGATATACGACAGCTGTAATTAGGCCATTGACAGTCGTACTCAGAGTCATCCATTAACACTCCATCCAATAAATTCAAATCTAATTGGATGCTTAAAGACAAATTTAATAAAATCAATTGTGAACATTTCATAGTGAGATTATGGACGAATCTGAGTGCGTCTGCTACGAACCGTATGATCATACAAAGATTTCACAATTACCTAGTGTACAATATGTAGTTCTATAGAATGACCAAACCTGTCTAATCAATAATAGTTAATGTAATGCCATAGTGACAATTAGATTTAGGTGTTAAATAAATTATATTTTTAATTTGTTGTTTTATTATACCACAGACTATTAAATGCTTTGTTTTATTATACTGTACTGTGCCTGACCACAGACTACGTTATTTAAAATGTTTCTATGTGTTGTCGGAGATAACAACACCAGTACTGTTACAACCTTTTTGTATCTACGTGATCATTTGTTTCTACTGATAGGTGATCGGTCTTCTATGCCAATACACTCCGTCGAGTTTCTAGGTGTAAGGAAACCGTATTTCCTTACGACGACGTATCGTGCGTGTGTTGAATTAGCACATTTAAAATTACATTGGTGCACAGACGGGGTTTGAACCTACGGTCTTCGGGATGGAAGTCGCCCGCTGAAGTCACTAGGCCAACACTGCTTTAAATACAATTAATAAAATAAATAGAATAGGTTTCAATAAAAGCTTAAAAACTAAGAATCTAAGCGAGAAAAACAGTCTTGGCTGCAATCTAATTTAAATTCTGGAAATCGTACTACATAAAATTGTAAGATCTGAAATGATGTTTTAGCTTGATAAAAACGTCTATCATACTGTACTATATCATGTTAAAACCCCTAAATCAACACAGACGCATATTCAGATACGAATTTAATACTGAAATCACTAATTCCTAACCGCTGTATCGTTCTGGCTGCTTCGGTTATAGCGACACGTTTTTTTTTTATTGCAATATAGAGCTGTGTGTGCCTTTAGGTTGATATCAAGAGGAAGCTAGCATGGAGCCACACCCTGTTTTTGAGCCATCATTTATACGTAGCTTATTTAGGGTTGATTGATCATGATCCTCTTTTCTCATTTGCACATGACATTTCCTCATGAAAATGTTTTGATTAGTGATCCTGTCACATGACGCGGCTATGAGCGGTTTTTACTGGTTAGAAAAGCTGTGAATATGACGTGGATTTTTCCCCACAGACGTTAATAAAGTACAGAAAAGTTAAGTAGAGCAAGTAAGCATTAGTCTGATGGTAGATAGTATCACCCCCTGATGTTGCATTGCAGGGCTCTAAATCTCAAAGGTAAGCGGAAGACGTGGCGGAGCCTCCTAGTTTCGTTTCGTATCTTACGGAGACTTGGCCGCCAAACCAAGGTTCAATAAGTTAGCATTGGCCAAAACTAAGACTTAATGTTATTTAAGGCGATAAACCACATTAAATTAACGCCTGGCATCTTTTTGCATTGATAGAAGGCGATCGTTGCTTTATTTAGTTTTTATTCAAGATGTTTTGTCCAGAGTCATTTACTTTCTACAATCACACCTATGAATTAAATTTTTATCCTTGAGATTCAGTTCTGAGTTTAATAGTTTTAGGAAGTCTGTAAGATCCAGAAATTCTTCTTTGAGACTAATCGTGATCAGTACATCATAATGTATTCTAATATACATCAAAATAAGGTGCTTGCAAAGTTCCCCATACTACCTATGTCACAGAATAGATCCGTGTAGAGACAGCTAGAATTAAGTTCTGTTATGAGATTGTACATTACTTGATTCCATAGTATCAGTGATAGGACATAGTCTTGTGGACAACCTCTGCTGCGATATCTCTCGTAGTAGTATTTACGGTGAACTATACCTGTAGGTAAATGTCATATCATGATGTTGATCTATTTTATAAGAGTAATTGCTACATTGACAAAAGAAAACGAGGAAGACAAATGAAAAGTTGGGAAGATGATTTGCGAAGAGTAGCTGGCCCTCATTGGATGTGTAAAGCCGGAAACAGAGAAGAGTGGAAGTCCTTAGAGGATGCCTATGTCTTAGGTCAAGATGTATAATGAAATCTGCTCGGCTTGCCGATTAATAGTTTTTATTTTTAGTGTTAACTTTTTTAGTATTTCACACTTTTGTACTTAATAATATGTAAATACAGCAATAAAGGCTTTTATTATTATTATTGCTACACTACTACATGTTCTTACTGCTCTCGTTTCTCTCGTGAACTAAGGTTTTGTCTCCAAGAGTCATTGCTGTTCCTATTGCTTTAATAAACGAGGTTTTTGAAAAGTTACCAATGCGAGACACAACTTAGTGTCGAGATGATCCTGTTAATTTTCCTGAGCTTAGTATTTAATAATTTGATTGATTAGGATGTAATAATTTAGATAGGATATCTGCTTTTGTATCTGCAGTTCCCGCATCTTTACAAATAATGAGGTGAGGCACTATCAGTCCATTAAAAGTATTTTCCTTGCGTGAAGTCCTTTCTACCTGGTTTTCGAATGATTATAACGAATGATGGATGAAAATTTGAAGGGAGCATTTCAGAGGTAAGTAGATACCATACAGCCTATCCTACTCCATCTTAGTAGACCTGGGAACATCTTAGCTGCTTTTAATGGTAGAAAGGTACTTATCGATCTTGGTCGCCAAAATTATTTTCATCAATTTCAGTTTTTTTATATAATAGGGGCGCAAAAGAACCTACGGAACGCCCAGAAAGGGCAGTCATCGCAGCCCATAGACTCCCATTTTTAGTGCCGGCCTTTTTCAGTATTCAATTACCAACAGAAAAAGGTTTGCTACTGATAGTAATTTTATAATTCAGATAAGGTATTATAAAGATTCAGTGTCACGTTACGATGCATAGATTTGTGTACAACGTGTTAGTTTTAAAAGTCTACTCGCAAGTCTCGCAATGCAGTTCTTCTACCGTAAATAGCTGAGATCCATGCATTATAAAGTCGGTTAATCTATTCAGTTCCGACATAAGGGACCTTCTGTTTAAACTTATTACGTAATTAGCTAACCAACATATTATACTGACTGATATATTACGATTCTTTCATATTTTAAATAAATAAATTGACGAATTTTAAGTACAACGAAGTTATTGAAGGTCGAATATGGCTTGAACTGCTCATAAAACAGTTTATAAACATTTGTAAACGTCTTGTTACATTTTAATATACCTGACAAAATAAACTCTAAACAAGTAAATTTATGGACCAACTTTGAAGATAATTCTGAAGCCTATCCATCAAAGTTCAAACAACCTAGTTAAACTAACTAGGTAAATAGATACACTAGGTATTAGATAATATGCTAATAACTAAACTTTGTTGTTGTTTATAGAAGATAGTTTCGCGTTTGTGCAAACAAAACAATTTTATGACCCATATCTTCGTTAGGTAATCAATGTTGAACAACAAACAACGATCTTGCCAACGCTCGATTTTAACTGAAAATAAACATTTCTGAAACAAAACAAGTTTCTTACTTAGTTTATGTAATTCAAATGAAATATTTACATAATTAGTACAGATTTAGACTTTATATAGGTGTTTTGTCTGTCTTTCTGGAAAGGCCCACTAGGCAAAAGAACAAAAGGTAGACCTATTACACGATGGGAAGACGACATTAAAGCGATAGCTGGTCAAAATTGGAGTAAAGTAGCTGAAGACAGAGATAAATGGGCGTCACTGGAGGAAGCCTACACCCAACTTGGGGTTCCAGTAGAAAATATATAGAAATTCAGGTACACATACAATGATATGAAAGAGAAATTATACTAATATAGATTAAACTACATGAACAAAAATAAATTGAAAGTGTAAACTTTAAATACTGGAAATAAAAGGCTTTTTATTTTTATTTATTTTATTTATAGGTGTTTTGTAAACTTCTTTGCATAAAAATTCAACAAGTTTTAGTTTCCAGGAAACTAACATATTTATATATTAATGATAATATAAGTCTTTATTCAGACAAGATTCAATTTTACTTAAGCTGGAATAAACATGTTTATTATTGCAAAAAAATATTAAATATTATTGAATATTTACATTCTCTCGTCAACCTTGTCTGTCTTTTGTTGGCAAAAGCCTCTTCCAATTGCCATCATAAATTTCTGACTTAGGCAATAAGGGTCCATGTGCCAATTATTACATACCTGACATTATATTTTTGTTATACGTATAATATATGGGGGAAAACGAGCCTAGGGGATCCCCAAAAACGGTAAGAATCGCAGACAAGTTATTAGGTGCGTTGTCGACCTTTGAGTGAGTTAACTCTTTCTGTAAACAATTGGAGGTCGTACACACACAGTTCGCCAGTTCCCAAAAAGAATTTGTATTGTGAAGCGGGCCGTGGAAGACTTCCAAGTTAGTAAATACCAAGTTGCAGTCCAAGCAGTGAGTATATTGGGAAATTATTTTTTGAAATGATATGATATGCTATTCATTCTTAAGTGATAGGTGATCCTCTCGGGACCGTCTCGTGGCCTGGATATTCATACACATCATTTTATCACTAAGGGGTTCTCATAATTATATTGTGGTATTGCTATACCAATCGCTCGCAATACAAAAGGAAAATAAAGTAAAATTTTATTATTAAATATTTCAACTCTGACGAGGATGTGCCTGATTTGCGTCATTAATACATTTTATTACATATATTTTAATTAAATATAACATACAACAATATACATATATTATATCTTTATAATATATATTAATTAATAAGTAGATTTAAGGTTGCGTTCAATGTTTTATTTATAGTTGCTGCCAGAAGTTAAAATAAAATATTTTTCCAACTTAAATTTGGAAAGAAACAAATCAGTTTATTTTTAAATTACCCATACATTACATATACATTTCATACATCCCAAGATTGGGTTACTTAAAAATGATCACGATTTTCCCTATACATGTAATTACATAATAATCAAGCGTCATAATGCGTTGATAGGTCTTATCAAGGAAATCAGATAATTCGTTTATCTTTGTTTGAGGTGGTGTGCGTTGATGTCGAATACTTCGGCCTTGTTATCGGAAAAGCGCGGGAAAAGCGGCTATCACCCGCCACTGGCTACAGGCTACGCTCAGTAGTCTTCCGGTCGCCGTCAGCGATGGACGTCTCCGCGCGCGTGCTCGTATTTTTATTCGTAATCGCGTTCGTAACTGTCCACGCTCACATGTCGCTTCCCTCTCACGATAACATCCTTAGAATACAACTTTGGGATGCTGAGGGGTTAGTCAGAGAACCGATAGCCACAGATACTCCGAAAATCGTAAGGCACAAAACAAAAGTTGACTTATCATCCTTATATGATGCGATGATGGGTGATGAGTATGAACATGGTGTAGGGCGGTATGCAAGGCATAAAGTTAGGCATAAGAGGCGCAGGCCGCGTCAAAGCGGCACCGATCTTCCCTGGAGGTTCCATTCTGGGACAAAGTTGATGAACGTTGCGGTCTACGATGATGATGTGCCATGGAATGTGATAGAGGGGGCTGGTAGCGACAACTCAAGTGCAGTGAGTGATTCAAGTGCAAGTTACCAAGTGTATCATCGTGATGTGTCGCCGCCGATGCCGTTTCGACGAGACGAGGTAAAAAAAGCACAATTTTAGCTTCTTAATGAACTAAAGATAATAAACTTATATGAAACATGTTGCAAATATTTAAGGAATAGTGAATCACTAATATCAAAATTACGATATACGTGAATGTTATCAATGATTACAGTTGTTATTCGATTGCGTGAAGATAAAGATTTTTAGGAAGAGATATTATCTTTATATTTTTACTAACATTCTTTATTTAGAAACCTAATATAGTACATCAAAAACTAATTCATGTTTTCAGGTTTTTTTATAATCTTACGCTTCTAATGTTTCCGCTTAGTGTATTATGGGTGAGGTACATATTGTGTTGACTCATTACTTTTTACACATAGGTTGTCATTGTTTAAGGAAATTCCCAATTGTATAGGGTTACTTAAAAACGTTTGCCTGTAGCAAACAGGATTTACTGGAATGACTAGGGGACTTTTTATAGGTATCCTGCGTCTGCAGGTGCGCTATATGAACCTTACTTTTAATTGAAATACGCGTACTTGAGTTTTTAAATTCAGTATACATTCATAATTTATTCACGGGATTCATCAAATTAATAAAAGCCGTGATCCACTTTAATCTATCCTAGAATTTCAAAACAAGGATTGCGAGCAGCTACTCAAAGTTTTTTAAATATTCTATCTGAGTTAGAATTCCAAAGCTTATTATGTGCCCTCGCTGGGTACATTTTTAAGAATAAGATTAACATTTATTATGTTCAGGTGAAGCACTCTTGACGTGTAACAACCCTTAGTCAATCAACTCGCACAAAGAAATAAAATACCATGATTAAATTTTAAAATAATGTATGCAAATATTTTCGGCAAATGAGAAGCGTTTTAAGTAATTATCACTAAGATAAAATATTTGAATTAAATAATGTGTGTAATTAAAATAATAAATCGTTTCATGATCATTTGTTAATCTAATATCTTTGATTAAGAAGTATATCTGCGGATTAATAACATATCTATGTGAACTTCGTAAATGCATAAAAGTAATTGTTTGCAATTTCCGAGTTACGAACGCAAATTAGTTTTGTTAACTATATTGTCTATAGTCTTTGCTTAGGATCTTTTTGTGTTATAACATAACAAACATTAAAAATAGTATTAACGTGACGATCCTCCCACCGTACTGGTTTAATTTAATATGTAATAGCGGAAATTTGTCGCAAATACAATAGTGTTGTTGTTTTTAGATTCATTTGAATGTTTGCCAATTTCAATTGCAAGTAATTTTATAATTTTACGCTCATTTGAGTACTGCATACATATTAATATGTATAATGTATATTTCGCTTATGTTTTGTAATTTTTATGTACCGTTATCAAACAACCTTTTTTTAATATGAAAGAAAGAAAGAACTTTATTAGACACAATATACAGGAATAGTTATGTCGAAAGTCTTACTATTTATGGTGTGTTAATTATTAACTTCTTCTGTTTACGTTATTGAAATGACTTATTAATTACTTACTTACTTTACGTTACCTATTATTTAGGAATATAATGAAATTACAAAATTCATATTTCTTAATGTATCTAAAGATTTTAGATCGTTTGAGGTTGAGGCCCATCTTATTCAGAAAAATCAAAATCAGTCCAATTGCACCGTTATTACCAAGTAGTTTTACTAACTACTCTACTTTAGTTACTAGTGCAGTCAAACAATCCAATATGTATACATAATTTCTATAATACAATATTAACAAGCTTGTAACGGTTCGAAATTTAAAATTTCGCAAGTGCTAATATGGTCGCTTGATGCATGTAACATAGTTATGGAAGGGATATTGAACTACGATTGAGTTATGACCCTCCCGTAGGTATCGATATGTAGAGAAATATTGGGCCGTAATAGGTTTTATCCTCACCACTCGGAGGCTGCCCTTTAGGGATTCATTTAACTGAAGTTTTAAACATTCCCGCATGTTTAAAATTTCTGTTAGTAACTCCTCAAGTTTTTTACTTTTAGTGGAAGAAATCTTATGTGTAGTGATTTGTCTAAGACCTTGATGAAATCGGATGAAATGAAATTCAAAACCTCTATGCCATATAGGTTTTCATATATGTTTTTGTTCCTATATAACTCACTGACATTTTTAGGAGAGCTATCGTAGTTTGCTATGGATGACCGATTTTCGTGATATTTGTAAGCATATTGGTTAGGTCTGTGAATCGGACAACATATATTACTCATCCCCCTAAATTTTAAGTTTGTTTTTTTTTTATGATATTGTTATACCCTTAATTTTCACCCCTCTACGATCAACCCCTTATTATAGTAGATAGTTATTTTTATTGTAATAGAAATAAATGTTTCTTAAACAATATACCTGACAAAACAACGTTTGCCGTATCAGCTAGTATAAAATTCATAACAACGTTCGTAAAATGAAATTGCACTGTCAAAATTAAAAGAAAGCTTTCAAAGGCTCGAAATAAAAACATCGATATATCGAATGTAATAACTTTCGTGACCGCGTGCACGCCTCTCGCCCGCAGGCCGTCGATCGCCAATCAGCCGGATATTAGACACAAATCAATAATTTCCCTAGCACCGTCCACGCGAGACTAATGGAGTCTGATTGACTCGTCGACAGTACGAGTATATTTAGTGTAACGCGTTGAGAAGGAAAAATGGAACAATTTATGAATCTTTTAAAGTAATTAAGAAATTAATTGGTAAATGGCTCGCAACAACGATAAAGTTATTTCTCCATTAATATTTTATCATGTATTTACAGTGGCGTAGCTAGGGGGGGGGGGGGGTCCGCATCGGTTAGCATAAAAATTTCTTTTTCAGGGATTCCTCCGCTAGTACTAGAGCCTGTCGCTACCGTGGGGGATTCCCCGCCCCATACTCGCGATCTTTTAACAAATGAACCATGTCCATTATCATATACAATATATTGCTTTTTATTCTCGATGGGGTGAATTCACCACCACCACATCGCCACTAAGCGCATAATCGCAGACCCATGTGACTTAGTATATTATGTGATGCGATATCGCGGCCTACGTAATAGGCTAACGTTAATTACGCACATCTAAATCTTTATTTTTAAATGCAAACTTATACAAATATTTACCAGACAGATCACGAAATTTGCTTAAAAATTAGAATTATGGAAATCAACTTTTTTAATCTATAAAATAAAAATATTGCGAGAAGATTTTTAACTATAGGTAGATTACATTACAAGTGTAAGCAATACGCGTTTTGGCTCACCGCACATATTTCTACGAGCGGACAAGGTTTTCAACATATTCATTCCATCCATTTTTAAATTAACAAAAAGGTATATTTCAACTTCACCTTTTAAGTTTATGAAATCATTCCATTGATTGCAATTCAATTGGAGAGTAGGTTAGTTGGTTTTTTGTGTTGCGTGTGCTTTATTGCGTATTTTATTACCTTTAAGTATAGATACAACTCGTATTTACCCTTTAAACAAAGTAATTTTACACAATACAATTTTATATATTTACTGTGATGTGCGCGTATTTGTCTGCACGCTGTATTGGCTGAATACAAGAAACGATAGCAAAACAATTTGACTTTAGACGCGTAAGGTTTTTTGTAATTAATTTGAAAACAAAAATATCCGTAAGTGTCTTAAAAAACGTATACAAATGTAGATTTCCCTACAACAATTAACGTTTTAACTATATTTTCTTTAAACAATATCTTTATGAATTATCCTAGAAAATGGATGGCTCGGCGTATAAAGACTAGTTCACAAAGGAATTGTAAGAACTTTGTGACTATTTCAAAGCTAAACAAGCTTATTCCTTAGCTTCTTTAAAGCCTTAGGGCCTTTATTTATTTCTAAAATAAACGGTAGATATTATAAAGGAATTTATAAAGTTGTTATATTCTTCGAGTCTTTAGTTTGTATACCAGGGATATAACGAGATAAATTACAATTTTTTTTGAAGAAGTATAAACGTATTTGTACGCGCAATATTGATCATCTTGTTTCTTGAGTACGTGAAACACCGAAACAGTGATTTAATACTTTCGATAAACATCCTTTCTCAGTTAAAGTATAGTTCCCACAACGATCGAAGGATCAATTCACGGGAAAAGAAGTATTTCTAGAATCACACAATCTTGTTTCTTGATCACATGAAATAGCAAAACAGTGTTTCAATAATTTTGATAAACGGCATTTCAGTTGAATTGTAGTTTCCATTACACTCGAAAGATGAATTCACGGGAAAAGAAATATTTTTAAAATTAAACAATCTTGTTTCTTGAGAGGTTTTTTTTAATAATATTCATAAAGATAATTTTTAGTTAAAGTGTAAGAACTACAAGAAGCAATTTCCAGTAATATTTCTACTTGGAATCAACACAAACGTACAACGGTGACACAAATGTCAATCAAATAAGACTGATTCATGTATGTTAAGTGAAAAAACAAGTATTTTAAATGGTCTCTATATATAGAGTTCTCGTCAGCGTGCAAACATAAATATTTGATATGTTTGGACTGTTTATCTAGTTATCATCACGTAGTGGTGTCGCAACAAATTATACAACTAATTCACACCTTGTGTGTGCTCATTTGTCACGTAATGTGATTTCCGCTACTCGCTTCTATTGTAACATTATAAACTGGTAAGACCCCGGAACTATAGCTGGACTACTATCAGGATTACACTGAACTCCAGCATCCATCAAAATCTTTTGAGACTCTAGATTCTTTCTAGCCTTAACTCGAAACGCAGTGTTCGCTGGTTTGATTACGAATAAAAACGGTGTTGTCAACAACGAAATTGTTTTCGTGTTGCGCTTATCTCGATAAAGATCTTCGCGAACAAATTAAGGCGAAGACGAAAGACGCTAATCAAATACAGAATAAAAAATGTAGATCACCCGAAATGCGTGGTATACAGAATTTCAAAATAATTCAACTTTAAACCGTTAGTAGTTATGCATCTGCAGTGCCTAAAATACGCCGTCAACTTTTGAGTCTAAAAACTCACAGCCTTCGTCCAGCATGTCTTAAATGAATGGAAAGAAAAAACAATTCAGTCCAAGAAGCTTTAGGTTGTTCTAGAATGACAGAATGCCTAGGCATACTAGGTCCACACTGTCTCAAATTAAGATACAGATATATTATATATACATTAAAGCGGTCAGCTTAATTTTGGATTCTATTTATACCGAAATCAATCGAACTAAATTATGTATACAAACGACTGATAGTGATGTTTGATTTGTTGGAATTTGGCTGCGTATTTCTAATATCAGTTTAATAAATAATTAATTATGCGTGAACGATAGTCATAATTGTGTGTAATAACAGTATAAATACCACACGTCGTCGCTGTGTTCTGAAGATAAACATTGATTTTAACAAAATTTGTTCATAAGAACTTCAACCAAAATATACAATTCGATCGAATGTACGGTTCATGAAAATCATGAGAAAAAAAAACAAAAACAAGTTTTCGACATCGTTTCGTTTCTCACGTGCATGTCCCTCTAGATTTTTTCTTTTTTGGAATCGTTCGAAAACTTGTTCCCTGTATTGTATATCTCAGAAGAAAATTATATTTTAAGAAGTCTTAAAATAGACGATTCTGTGCTGCTGTCAGAACTAATCCCAGATATATTTCTAGTATTTGAAATTATTATCGCGAATGTAACAATTTATTTTCTCTCAAAGAAGAGGCCAGTCAACTGAGTGCTGTGAATCGATATAAAGTAGTGGCTACTTAGCCGAGAAAGGTGAGATAAGTCTTCCGGTTCACAAAGTGTTAGATATCCGACAGATATTACGGGGTCGAGAATGCCTTTATAAAGGCTTTCATCATGGAAGTACTTTGTAATAAAGTTATAAAAGTTACTCGATCATGAACAATAGAGTCGATATGCCGTCTATTTTTTTTTAATCTGTTTTACGATTTATTAAGCGAAGCATTTTTTTTTTTTTTTAAATGAGGTGGAAATGCACTAATGCAGGCCCGCATCAAAAATGTCGAACTTGACGCGGGGACTGTGGGGCTGGATCTACACTCAAATCCCTCTGCTATTCAGAGGGGTAGCGAGACCTCACCCACTAAAAACACCTCAGCCCATCACACGCCCTTAAGATGGGCCCTCGGGGTTCGCTAGGCATTCTACCCAAGGAAGCGAAGCATAGTCAACTGGCATTATATCACCATAGATAAAATCAGTGTTATGGATCTGTGTCTCAAATTGTTCAAATAGTTAAAAAATTAGTTTCAAATTGAGTTTTACTTTTTCTTTTTAACTGTTTAATGCACCTTAAAATTGCACTTTTAACTATTGTCTACATACTTAATCTGTATATATTTTTATATATTTTAATGGTTAATAAATAGTAGTTATATTTATTTAGTATAGACTGTCAAGGGCGGCGTTTACCGGCGGCTTGAGCTTGCAGAGTTCACCGTTAAGTTTCTTAGTGTTCTATGATATTTTGACACTATGTTCACACTATGTTCATGTGTCTTAGATACCGCACTTGCACTTATATTCACTACTTCAGGTTTATCAACTCAAAGGTTTAATAAATTTTTTTAAGTGTTTTAGTTAAAAATTTGTTCAACAATTATTTTATTATACATTTCTTATAAATAATTAAATAACTGGCACACTGTTGCACATTGACCTTAGTCAAGTGATCAGTCTTTTGATGGGTTATTCAATATAAACACAGACAGAAATACAGATTAATAATTATTTTTTGATGATATGGCTTTTAGGACGTCTAACAATCTGATTGTTTCATCCGTCATGATTAATTTCGGTGTTGGGCAACCTTGTGGCTTCAGCGTGCGACTCTCATACCTGAGGTCGTAGGTTCGACCCCCCGGCTGTACACCAATGGACTTTCTTTCTATGTGCGTATTTAACATTCGCTCGATCGGTGAAAGAAAACATCGTGAGGAATCCGGCTTGCCTTAGTCGATTTGCCAAAAAGTCGACTTGCCTATTAGATAAATAAATGATCATGAAACACATACAGAAATCTGAAGCCAAGACCTAAAAGGTTGTAGCGCAATTGTTTTTTATTTTTTTTTATTAAAAAACTGTCAAGGGTATAACAATATTCTAATTACAAATACACCAAACCAACTGTAAAATGAAATCGTAACCAAATGCGATCACTCCTTTTTGTGAGAAATGTATCTCATTAATTAATTAAATTCCCCATGCTCCCTGTCCAATTAAAATATAATTCACAACGAGGGTAGCATTCATAGGGGCTACAGCTAACTTAGATAGAAGATATTCTTATATTGTATTTTATTTAGTAGATATGTGAAACTTTACTAATTAGATCCAGATCAATACCGATATAGACAAACATACAAACATACGTGACTCGCCACGCATACCATTGAATTTGTTGATTAAATATTTTTATTGATAATAAATTTCATTCATTTCATTTTCTTTGTATTCTTTAGTATTAAACAATAAAGGTTATAATGGAAAACCTGAAACCAATAAAGGCTTCAAATCTGTCAAAACTTTCTTTATCATTTAAAGAAAACACTTTTTACCGGATTGAAGATATGTATTATTATAAACTTATAATTATTTAACATATATTTTTTACGACGTTTCGTTTGCTTTACAGCGTGCATGGTCTCGGTGACTGAAGACAAAAGGTGTTGAATGTCAAAAAGTATCACAGCTGTAGAAAAAGTTACATTATCTGTATTTATTTCCCCGGAGTTGATATCGACTTAAAGATAAAAGGTTTTTGCAGAAATTGCTCACGGTGTCCTGTATTTTCTCTATCATACTTTTGAAGATATTGCTAAATTTGTGTATCGATTTTGTATACATAAATGCATATTTTATATAAATAAATAATGCGTTATAATGAAGTGCAATGTTTAAGAATTAAAAAAATAATAATTTGTAAACAATACACTTATACACGTAGCTTAAGAATCATGAAATATAATATGACAGTTGTACTGAGATACAGCCATTGTCTAAGGATTATGATTTGTATCTTAATCGACAGGTATTAAACTTAATGCCCAAACAATTGATAAAGGAAGCATGGACGGTAAAATAATTGTTGCATCTCACTATACAATCTTGTATTATCAAATCGTACTTTCTCAAGTAAAATTTACTAGTAATGATTCTCATTACGGGCTAAAGTTTTATTGATACAGTCTTTTGTGAAGACTATAAAGCTAAATTAAAAAAAGCCCATGCAAAATTATACATAGTTTAAGTTTCAAGTTCAAAAATTGAGCGATCGCGTGACGAGAAAATATCAGCTAACTTGTAGAAGCATGGAACTAAAATTATGCCTCATTAAACAACTTCCATGCAATGTTATTCCTTTTTTCAATGTTCACTTATATTATAAAAATGGAATTTATTAGAAAATCGGTGTATCAAGGGATTTTGACTGGGGCACCGGCGGCTGATAACAAATAACATTCAATGAAGATTGAATTACTCGGGCGATAATTATAATATACTAGCAGACTCGGCCAAGCGTTGCTGTGGCTAAGGTTTTTGTTATGTTACATACTATTCAAGGGACACGTTAGGAGAACTTATGTGAAAGATAGATAGCTTATGTGAAACGTTGGTACTTTTAACACAGCGCCATCTGTTAGAATCAAATAATATACAAATATTTGCAATAAAATAATACTGCGGGTATAAATTGAGATGTAAGCTATCCTGAAGTGCCCCACCAATTTCTAAAAGACCGGCAACGCACAAGCGAACCCACTAAAACTGAGAAAAACGACTAAATGCGTCGTTATAAAAAGGCCTATTTTGCTTATATTTAAATATATATAATTGATATTCTTTAGCATGTGTAAAATTAAATAGAGAAACAATAAACTAATGTAAAATTAAATTCAAATCGTAAGTTTAATTTATTTATTTCTATTATATACTAGCGTTCCCGTTATTAACATTTCATACATATTTGCCAACGTTCAATTTTACATTAATGTAAGTACAAGGTCTAATTGGCCATTTCTGCCTCAATGACAAGGCTAAGGTTGTATATAAAAAGGAATAAAGACGGATATTTGACACGGTCGTCACCTATTTACCTTGATACTGGCTTATGGGCGTTTTATCACTTGATTGATTGTTTGGAAATTTATCAAGGATCTTATCTAAATCTCCTCGTTTACTATCTATTAGACATTTCAACTCATAGAGAACATTTCTTTATGTTTGTTATGAAACAAAAATACACACAACAGGAATTGCAAATTACCGAGTTTATACGCCGCAGGTGTATTTTGGTATAACTATATTTCCAAAGAGAGGTTAAAAAAAATCAGTAAAGCTAAAATCTTTTTAAGTTTGAACCTCAGATTTCTGCATCGGGTTCTAAGGCAGGCCCGTTTCCTCGCCATGTTTTCCTCCACCGCATTAAATAGAAATGAAGTCTATTGGTGCACAGCCAGGTGTCTAACCTACGACTTCAGTGATGAGACTCGCACGCTAAAGCCACTGGGATAATACTGCTTCTGAAGGAGAGTAAAATCTGCTTATTTTTAAGAATCTTTCGGCATTGACTAAACACCATGTTGCAGACTCCTTTTTTTTGCATTTTATCGGTAAATGTGCGGTTTTGTATACCTTAATCATTTAGAATGGATATTATTTCCGTAAATAACAATATATATATATATATATATATAGATATTGTTATTTACGGAAATATATATATATAATAATAATCAAAACAAATTCGGGAAAGAATTGACCTTACGAAGCCATTTAAAGAAAACTTTATTGAATTGAATATTAGTATTTCGACAACAATGTTTTTTGCAATCCTGTAACTTGATAATTCCTTTGCAATAACGGTAAGTGAAATTCCAATAATTTTTAACAGCTTACAGCAGCTACGAGGAATCCTTACATACGTATTCAATGAATTATCATCAAAAGATCCGATGTAATGATATGGCACACTGATCGTATGGGATAATATTCACGAAAGTTTTATTAAATCTTTGTTTTTCCTTCCAGCCAGTGTCCCCGCATAGTGTTCTACCATTTCCTTTTATTAAAAAAAAGAAAACTTAATTAGTGGTGCTACCTTTTTAGCTCAGGGTCTCAGATTTTTGTACTTCTTTCATGATCATTTGTATATGTGATACGCAAGTAGGTGATCAGTCTACCGGGGACACACGCGGTCGACTTTTCAACGGCAAGTCGGTTTCCTCACGATGTCTTCCTTCGCCGGTCCGCCGAATGTCAATTGCGCACATGTAAAGAAAATACATAAATTGAACCGGGGATCAAACCTACGACTAAGGGTTGAGAGTGGCACGCTGAAGCCACTATGCCAACACTGCACTTATAAAAAATCATTTTTTCTTAAAATTGCTGTTTGTTTGCGTTGCCTACCCTCATTTATTCTTCATTAAATTAATCGTTAATTATACGATAAATCACGTATTTAAGTCACCTAATTATTATTTTAAAACTTAAGAAGTGAATAAGTTAAACCTGTATTATAATACAACGCGGACAGTTTTATATTTCATTTATAGAGCTTTTTCGTATGGTAGGCAATAGTATGCTCTTTTTTTAAATAGTTCCTTTTCTTATGTTCTTTCTCCCAGGGAAGAATGGCAGTCGAGTCCATAACTCACTATTTCAAAACAGAAGCATAGAGAAGCGGACTAAACATTTCCAGCCTTCTAGATAGTGTGGATGGTATCTCGAATAAAATCCTATAATTTTCTTATTAGCGTATCTTATTTACATAGGAGATAACAGTTATCGTATACATAAGATGTATGATAAAAGCTTATATCGTTCCATCTCACGGAACATGTTGGGGATTATTTGCATACAAATTACGGAAAGCTTCTTTGATAAGATAATTTCTAACTTCTGTTTATTTCGCTTCTTCTGCTTTTTAATAGTACAATTTGTATGCGTTGTTTTGTTTATTACTAAAAAACTGAATTTACTTAGAAAATCTTTTCGACTTTGCCTTAAGTATACTAATTGCATCTTTAATTTACCAGTAATGTTAACGGAAGACTAGAAAACAAACACCTATTTGTATTAATCTGAGAAAAAATCCAAGCGAATCGAACACCAAAGTGCATTACCACAGATTAAGCTTGTGATATGAACAGTCAATGAACCTCTGACGAATACACGAAAAAACTTCCGAGCCATCGATTATTTTATAAGAACGCGAAATTCAAGTAACATCAGCTTTATATTTCCAAAAAATATAAAAAATAGTAATAATAAAATAAAGTATCAAAATTATGTAAATAATAAATAATGTAATTTGTAAGTTAATCTAAAACAAATCTAAATATAAATTTAAAATTAATTTAAACAAACAATAAAGAAAACTTTTACATACTAACAATTATAGCTGTTTATTAAACCGCGATAACATATATCTTAATGATATAACAGATAAAATACGTCTACAGTAACATTAATGTGCGACAGATTAGATTAAATATCTCCTTTCTGTTTATAATCTATGTCTTAACGCTTAGCTTTTAGATATCTGTACTTTATCTGTGGACCGACATAGACTTTTGACTTAATTGCTTTAATTAAAAATTAAGATAGTGGTTTATATCAACTTTAGGATTATCGACGCAATTAACAAGTTTAGATAGTATAGTAAAGTGCAGGCAGGTTGACCTGTCTCTCTACACTACATCGTAAATCTAATTTGACAGAAAGAGACAGATAAGGGCGAGTAAAAATCATTCCTCACCTTTACATATATAATAACATTACTAAAAGTTCTATTAATTATTGTTATCTTTCTTATTAAAACAATTTTCATTACCGGATATAAAAGGTAATTTATGTATTAGCTTTCACCGGCAGCTTCATCAATTTTGTATATTGGTACAAAGGGTGCTATGTAATTAAAATATATTATAAAGTTATTAAATTAATTTTAATTATTGCGTAGAATAGTACATGTATTCCATAAGTAGTACTTTAACTCAATTTTTAGAAAACTCTTGTAGGAAGATCTTTTAATTTTTAGAAAATTCTTTCAAACTTTATGTGCTATACAAAAGGTGTTTTTCTTATACACCTCCAGATATTTTTTTTATTCTATGTCTACTTCGACAGATATTTCCGTTGACTTAAAATTTAGGAATTGAAATGACTCTGAGTGAGTGAGGCCATAGTAATATACTCAAAACTTATTCTAGAATAAGACTATATATTGGTGAATATACTATTGGTATTGGTACTAACCTAATCGTGGTTAAAGAGTGATTGTCTATTTTGTTTGTATTTTTAAATATTTAAATTTCGTGCCATTTACTCAATTGACATTAGTTGTCTTTTATGTCAATTCTGTTTCTCGTTTGTCTTTGCTCTTCTCTCTACTCTGTGAACATTACTAGCCGATGTATTCTTTTAAAGCTAAATAAAGTCTATTTAACACATAAAACAACTTGTTTCCATTAAATCTTAACATATTTAATAAGTTTTACTTAAATAAAGGTGAAGGATGTGTCCGACGCCTTAATAAAAAACAATGATAAATAATGAATCTGTTTTGTCTGTTAAGTGTCTTAAATAACTTTTGTATGGGTTTTAACCCTAATAATTAAATTCCTAACAATGTCAAATATTTAGTAATCTCCTGACAATGTCTGTGTCATAAATAACAGTTAATTAGAATATCACAATCGTTTGAATTAAGCCAAATAAAACTAATTTAGAACAAAACTGTGGCTAGCAATTTTATCAACTTATACATAATACCTCCGGAAAATTATTCAAAGTTGCGTGCGACTGTAATTTATTAGTTAAGAATTTAATAGCCGACAGCTTATTACTATATCAGTTGTACTCGTCAGTACAATAGTGTCTAACAATATATGCCCCGCTGTGCTGAGAAGCACCCAATTAAGTCCTCCAGTTCGGACAATACGTAGGAGGAACTAAACGCTGAGCGCTGTTCATAAATTATACGTTGAACAAGCCAATACCAAAGCTAAACTTTAGACATAGAATCGACATTCATTTGAATACTTTTGTTCCGCATTTTTCCATAATTGATAATGCTAATGAAAGCCGAGTAAGACATACGAGCTAGGCTCTATAAAATATGGGATACGATCTTGCTTTTAAATCATAGTGATCAATGTATTTTTCTAATTAAAAGTTCTTTTTGAAATTTTATGTATGGAGTTAACTTAGGAGATATATTTTGTATTTTTAAGTCCTATATAATAAATACAAAAGAAGAGGTGATTGGCCTACTAAGCAACCATGGCGGTTACGCTATAATAATTAAAAGGTGAATAATGCTTGAAAAGTAAAGGTAGACAGCATCGTAGATGGGAAGATGATATTAAAAAGGTGGCAGGAGCCACATGGATGAATAAAGCAAGAGATAGATCTTTGTGGAGAACACTTGGGGAGGCCTATGCTGAAAAGCAAGACAATCAAGAAACCGGTGTCTAATGGGAAATAATATGATAATATTTACATTTACCTTAATTTAATTTCGTTAATAAGCATAAGTAGTGTATAGAGTAGGATAAAATGTAACTTAAAGGATTGTTAATAAAGGCTATATTTATTTATTTAATGCTTGAATCCGTAAAGAAGAATTATATAGATACCATCAATTTATTATGTTGAATGTGCTCATAAATTAACAGTGTTGGCCTAGTGGGTTCAGCGTGCGACCCTCATCCCTGAGGTCGTAGGTTCGATCACCGGCTGAGCACCAGTGGACTTTCTTTCTGTGTGCGCATTTAACATTCGCTCGATTGGTGAGGAAACCTGCCCAAACCCAAATAATCGACAGCGTGTGTCAGACACAGAAAGATGCCTTACTTGCCTATTAGGTAGATTAATAAATGATCATGAAACAGATACAGAGATCTGAGGCCCAAACCTAAAAAGGTTGTAGCTCCACTGTTTTATTTTTATTTAAATATTAATAAGATATATTTTTTTTACTCTATGTGGAAAATTTAAACAAAAGAAAATCGTGGAAGCTCGTGGAACCGCGTGGACCTCCTACGAATTCCACAGACCGACATCAAATCCTCATAAAATTGAGGCAACTCCACTATACTGTTCCCAAACAATGCATCCACGGTATAATTTGTCACATAGACCTGTCACAATACCATTCTTATGCATAGTATTACACTTTAGGCAGTGTTCACAATCATGTCCAAACGTCGAGTTAAAAAAAGATTTAAACATAATGGGCTTGATTCGATTTAAATAATTTAGAATTTTTTATAAGACTCGTTTGTAGTACAATCAGTTAGAAAGTACTTAAATCATTTTAATGGCTTGTTGTATGAGGTCTCATACCGTATTTTGGTTCGTATATAACGTTTTTCACAACATTCAACCGTCGAGAAACCAACATCACCTTGATGGTTGGACATCGACTCCCGGTGGGGGTCTTCCCTGAGAGATACGACCTCCAACTATTCAAAATTCGCAACTATTCGATTTTTAGTGGCAACGCACCCACTAAAAATCGGTGTCTATGGGTTGCGATGTCTGCTCTTTTTATCGATTTATATATAATAACTGAAATGTTATCAAACAATTTACAGCGTGTGTGAATAAAAAGAAAAATAGTTCGTAAAAATGTAATCAATCAATAAAAATGCAATCAGAACCAAGCAATTGATGTATCTTTGAAAGAAAACTTGACATTAATCTAAATCTAAAACTGAAACACAAAAATTTCTATAATGCATTCTGTAATGTCTCACTGTAGTAAACAAAAAAAAACTGATAAAAGAAACAATACTTACGAATATAACTAGCTTCTATGAAATCGTTAACAGATGGGCATTTGATAGAAGCCTGGGTCCAGTATTGTTTCATAATGGTGATTTATTGCTACACGATCATCGCTGTCAATACTGTGATTTATTAACGTAAGCTAAACAGTAAAAATTTCTAATGCGTGGGTGACTTGTAAATGTAATTCGGGACTATTTAAACCTCTAGTTAAGGTCTAAATAGCATTTATTTTACTGTTCTTATTAAAGTTAACCGTTCTTTACATAAGGGTTATACTTATTAATTAAGGCAATCGGTGTTATCGCTTTGAAGCGAACTCTAGCAAGTATCATATTGGGGAAAAATAAAATACCATGGCAGAATGTGAGAAATTCGAAATCATATACTATTATAATATAAACTTGTATAGTTTATCATTATATACAATTACATACTAATGTATAATCATGTATTTATTTATTTTATTAAAGTATTCCTACAGCTACTCATTAAACAATATTCAAATAATTATATTACATATACACAAAAGCCAAAAACGGAATTCAAACATAAACATAAATCACAGTTCTACCTATTTATACAAAAAATATAACAAAGAATGTATTTAATACCATAATTATTGAAGTGACTATTTCAGGGATTTCCCAGATAATTCGTTAAAAGTTACCTGGTATGTGTAGAAAATAATGCGAAAAATGGATTGTCCAATTATAATTTCATTTAATCTAAAACCATTTAACCATGATTATAATAACACTTTATTCATGACAGAAATATGGTTATTATAAATTTGATATGACGGAAGTTTCCACAGAAGGGAGCTCCTTTGTTGTGGGTGACTTGATTACAATTATGCGGTGGTACACGGTGCACGTTCGAAACAATTTGCTAAAGAAACAGTAGTCTTAGTTTTATTTCTAATCAAACAAAAGTCGTATAAAAACGTCGTTAAGTATTTGTGAGGGTGTGTATATTACATTTTGTATTTAAGAGTGTAGCTGAAAGAAGCTATAAGCGTGCGAAGTACCTTAGAAGGATGTTTATAATAATAGTAAGATTTCTGCAGAATTGAAATCCAATTCTTTAGCATAATACGTTTTGTGAGTCTGATAATCTATAGATTGGGTGATTTCATTATTAAGTCATCCAATAAAGCGTTGGCCAAACACAGTTCTTTGTTTTGGCGTCGGGAATAAAGCACGATTCTTCTATAAACATGAAGTTTATCTTATCTAAAAATAATTCTGTGGAGTTTGACTATAAAACATATATTTCCATATCAGATGTCTATTTATAAATCATGTTCAATTGTGAGTTAGCCTTATATTTATCGAAGTCAATAAATATAAAAAAGTGCGTGCATACAATGTATATACACATGTCAGAGGTGAAACTTCTTTGTAAATTAATTATTACTCCATGTGTGTATATCTATATTAACACTGTCTATTCACCGTATACGTGATATTTATAATATTTATAATATTTATTTATTTATAAAAAAACACTCCTGCCTTAACAGGTGACCCGAATTTGACACGAGTAAACAATAATAATACACAAAAAAACCGAACATATGAAATTACAGAATAAAAATACAAGAAATTTACTAACTAACTGTAGGAACTTACAAATAATATAACTTTTGCCAGCTCACTCAACGGACGATGAAAAAGGTCCAGTAATTTATGTATTTTGTTAAGTAAATTAACACACTGAACATGATTTTTGCAGAAGGTTAGTCCAAGCTGTAGGCACATGAAGTGCCATCAGGCATATTGAAGCTAAGGTATTGAAGTACTGCCGAATTACTGGCCTTGCCATGTAACAACTTTATTGAGTACATGACAAGCGCGAATTCTCGGCGTACTCTTAGTTCGTTATAGCCTACGGAACCAAGAATAAATACATTATTTTTGTTGGATACATGAGTGGATAAAGTATATATATATATAACATCTTATAATACATGCAATATAAATAAATAACATAAAACTATATTTTTAAGATATTTGACATGGTTTGAATGTAAAATCACAGTTTATATTGTTATGTTTGTGGCTTAGTTATGACGGAAGCGTTTTAGCCAACTTAAAAAACTATTAAACATATGTCAGTAGGTCTACAATTATGTCAATTATTGGAATCACTGTGACACAATTCCAATTCTAATAGTCATGATGCTATTTAAATAATAAAATTTTGTTGATCCCGTTTCATTTCATATTATAAATAATTGACTGGCTTTGGAACTTACAGTCATGATGTGATGTTAAAAAATAAAATAAATCAGGGGCGCTAACTCCTTTTCGGGTCTAGGCCTCAAATTTTTGTATCTGGTTCATAATTATTTGTTAATCTAATAGCCTTCTGTGCCGGGCACACGCCGGCGACATGTTCAAACGGCCTTTGAAAGGATATTAAATGCGGACATAGAAAGACAGTCAACTGGTGCACAACCGTGGTGGAACCACTTAGCCAACACTGTTCTCTGATTGTTAGTAAAACATGACAATCGAATAGTGCGACACAATATGATCTGTCGTTACTAAGCTAACAAAATATGCATGGGCCTAAATGGCTGCCGTCAGCTTCTGTTTGCGAAGCTTTCTATGAAATTTTATTCGTTAATGGCTTATATCCCCAAAGATTGGGTCTTTGTGTTTCTTCCTAAACTGGAATACTATAATGTGTCTTTTAATATATTTCGTTTCTGTTCGGAAATTATGATTTGAGGTCGCTTTTTGTTATTACTTACTGCTACTTACTGTTGTAACACTGTTAAATCATTATGGTTACACAGAAAACCTTTTTGAATTAAATTGTGTTTAAAAATTCAACTACACGCAAATAATTAATTAGTTAACATAACTGCCAAGCTGGTACACTTTTGTAAGGAAATTTTCGACCAATAAATCATAGAAAAGCTATCACAAATAAAACCAGCGTATAGTTACGCAAAACGGACCAAATTTGAGTCTAGTTCCCAAAATTGAGAATGCTTAAAAAATACCGTGTCATAACCGATGTAACGTTTTCGGAAGAAGTTATAACAGTAAAAATATCGCTATTTAAAAACGTACGTTACGTATACGTTGGTAGCACGGTGAAAAATTAATATTTATAAGAATCATTTAAGAATAGGAATCGTATTTTTATATTATATCTTATATAATTTATATCTTTTTATTTAGAAAGTGAAACACCAGTTAATATATATCTGTTTAAGTAAGAAACATGCCAAATATAAAGTTAAATCATGTACATAAACAATATGAAAGCCATAAACATGCTTCATGGTCGTCTGGCAGCTGACCTTTAACTGTGGTGTCTTCGTAAATCGGAACCTCGTAAATTCCCGCAAAAGGTATGAAGTTTTAAATATGTAAGTAATCAAAACAGCGTGTTGAGTAGTTTTTTTATAGAAAAGGTGTAGGAGGCTCAGCTGTTGTTAAGTGATTCAGCTCAGCTCTTATTTGCAGAAGGTTCGCAAGTCCGTAGCCAGCCTTTTAAGAATCAGAAATTAAAGATTTTTTATAACTTTATTTTATTAGTTCTTTACGGCTCGATAATAATTACTCCGTAATTCCAACTCACAAAGTTGCGATTTTAAATGTTGAGCTTTGTAGCCCACGATCCCTAGAAATACAACATTTATAATAAATTACAAAAAAGAAAAAAATTGCATACAAAAAAGATAGAATGTTGTTATAATCGCTATTGGAAGTTACAGTTCTCTGCATAATGTATTTTGTACGGTGAGCGATAACATACTTTTTTTATAAATCGGACTCATCTTATATTTAGTGATACCGCCCATGGACCACCAAAATGCTAGATGGCTCGCGAGTACGTTGCAAGGCGTTAAGAATTGTTACGTACTTTTCTTAAAGGAAGTAAGGACTTCTTCCCATAAGAATTTATCAACAAACATTTATTTGATAAGAATACACAAAGAATAAACAATTTACTACCTAGTTGGAAAGTCAAGGGCGTAGAGCAGACAAAAAGAACTGGCAAGAAACTCTGCGCCACTCGCCATCGCCTAAGTCATACAAAGCAGCCAGAAATATATGAACTCTAGCAAATCAATCCCAAAGATTAGGATCATTTAAATAATCGTCAAATTTATTAAATAAAAAAAAACTAATTAGGTTCAATTGCAATTTGTGAAATGTGATAAAGTAGGAAACAATAGATCATGTATGTCAAAGTTACATGTGTATATTATATTCTAGATTAATTTTGTACAATGTAAAACCTCTTTCGGAGTATTGTACTGGTTATAAAGGACATTAAACTTAATACACAATCGAATAGTCCGGACGCTTTTGGTTCGATTCGCCGCGGAACAATTGTTCCGTAAAGCACAGAAGGCGGATCCTACTTTCAATGATCAATTGTAAATGAATTCGTCCCGTATCTTATTGGGACGTATTTAAATTATGTGTTCTTGAGAAACATGAATTAATTATGTGAAATTGTAAATGTTTAGCAGAAAGAATCATTTCCGTTGTCCTTAATTAGGGTAAATCAATAAGTTTTATCTTCGTCCATTGACATCGTATCTGTTACTGATAGTGATTGGAACCTAAACTTTCGAGAACGTATAAAGCTAACATATAAATAATTTTTGTATAATTTAGTAATAGCTGTTCGTAAATGAAATTACTTGCAATGAAAATGCTTATTATTTATGTGAATTTAAAGCGAAAAAAAGGTGATTACTACTAAGATATTATAAGTTTTGAGGTATGAGTAAGTAATTAAGATGGCTGGTCTACTTTGAGATTTTCACCTATTATCTAATAATTCTAATATAACCTAACTTTTTTTATACTTTGTTAAGAAAAACCGCTGTGGTTTATAGAGTAAATATAATATTCAGTCAATTTTCACCGTTTTAGTCAAAGTACACATTCGTGCCTTTTCGTCACAGCGTAGCCAAAACTAGACGGAAAGAGACGAAAGATTATTTTAGTTAATCAGCGCAATTAGAACGATTTAGTTTTTATCAATATGACTCAGGACATTACAGTCGTAAGCACTGTCAACCAGGTCTAAATTACATTTATTAGGTTAATACTCTTAATGAATCCTCTACTCTTAATCAATAATAACTAATTGCTAAATGTATAAAACGCTTCGATTAATCAATTGTTCCAAAACAAAAGAAGACCCAGCTGCCGTCAGATCAGAAAACAAATGAAAGTATAAAATGTGAACAAGCAATTTGTTTCCAGTTCACTTGGCGAAGAATTGGATAACTAAAAGAAACGCGGCCAAATTGAGGAAATTAACTTTTTATAATGACGTCCATTGTAATTAAGCACTAAAAATATTTTGTTATATCAGCTCTAAAAGTTTATGGTTGCAAATTATTGTTTGCAGAAGAAATAAAGGTTTTAATTGCTTGTAAATGGATGTAATAAAATGTTGAGGGCTCGAGACGTATGCGTGCATTTTCAAATGACTCGTTTTCTCTGTATCTTATAACAACGCAACGGTTTTTTTGTATGGTTTTAAATGAGGAATTATTATTGTATATATAATCTTCATTATTTTATGGAATCGAAATCAAATTTAGTATATCATTTAAATATTCAATTTAAAAAATGGATTCTCTGTAAAGTCGGTTTACTGACGATAGTTGAATGTGACAAGGTCATAAGAAAATACTGATTGAATAGTTGCATTTTTCAAAAGAAATTTTTAATTTTATTTGTTTGTTAGATATTTTGTATGGATATTAAATGGAACGCATCCGAGGTAACGACGCGCCGCGAGGTAACGCCGCGCCGAGAGGTAAAGCGGCATAAGTCATTTTTTTTTGTGTGCAGCCGGCTCCATCGAATTATAAGACGTCACGTCAATAAAGTTTATTGTGAGTTCTTGTCGTATTAAGAAATTTTTTATGTAATAGGAGGCAAATGGGCAGGCAACATCATATGGATGTTCAGTAATACCGTCGTCCATTGACACCCACATTGCCAGAAGGCTTGGTAAATGGTACGTTTTTGAAAGACCCGAAGCCAAATTGTTTCGGCATAGTGGTTCCACATAGTGATGCCGTGTAGCAAAAAAAAGTAAAAAATTAATAATAGTGAAAACACGACTAAAACATCATCATCAGATGGCATCTTGTAATCACAACAACACAACACAAGCAAATGAAAAAACGATGTTTGTTTTCAGTTCAAAATGAACGTGTGCGTACACAAGGGACGTCAGTTTTAACTGACACTTTTTACTGAACAGTTTCAACTGTCAGTTAAAACTGATCGTGTGTAGCCACCATAATATGCAGAAAAGAACAGATTGTGATAGGAACTAAATATGTCATAATGATAAAATAAATTATTACGATTTTGTTTTCCAGATAACGATGACTATTTATTGAACAAACATTTTTTTTTTCAATAAATACAAAAATTTACTACTGGATTGTATGTATATACAATTCAGAAATCGGTTATACGTGCGGCTATAGATGTTTCACATCAAAAACTGCCTTCAGGAACGCTCAGTTGTGGAACGACTTAAACGGCACATAATAAATAATAAAATTACATCTCCTTACACAATACGACAATTTATGATAGTTTATATCGAACTTAGGAAGGTTTGCTTACATATAAATATAAATATAAATATGATGTTTTTTTTTATATAGAACAGGGGGCAAACGGGCAGGAGGCTCACCTGATGTTAAGTGATACCCCCGCCTATGGACACTATCAATGCCAGAGGGCTCGCGAGTGCGTTGCCGGCCTTTTAAGAATTGGTACGCTCTTTTCTTGAAGGACCCTAAGTCGAATTGGTTCGATAATATTTCTTAAGAAAAGATAAGACATCAAATAAACTTAAAATTTCCAAGGATGACATTTCGTGGCGTGACTAAATATATATTTACATCGTACACAGTTAGTTCTTAATTAACAAGGAAATGCTTGTCTCGCCTTGACACAGAAATAAATTAACACTTTCAGTGGCTGTGTTCAAACTAAATAATTAATAGCCATGTACTACAATTTGTTAATATATTACGCAGTAGGGAGAAAGTTAACAGTACTGCATTCCTCGTTGTATAGGTTTTCACATATAATAAAATCTTTCTTTTATTAGAGGAAATAAAGACAGGTTTACAAATACAAAATATTTATATACTGAAATTAAATATATAAATAAAAACACCCGTATCACCTTGACTCACAAAAAGCGTTCTTTACGGCACTTTTTGCCGCGCACCACCATCACCAACAATCTAATTTTACTTAGGGTCCTTGAAGGCAAGAGCGTACCTATTCTTAACACTCGCGAGCCCTCTGGCATTGAGAGTGCTTTGGGCAGCGGTAGCAGTTTTATGACAACCTCCTTTAGATAAACTCGTTGGCCAAAACTCACCGACATCCAGGTTGATTCATGTTCTTCATTCATGTTCATTGCATTACGTCAATTATTCAGAACACACACATACACAGACACACACATACACAAAAACACACATACACAAACACACACACATACACAAACACACAAATACACAAACACACACACATACACATACACCATGTGGTTTCCTTATAATTAATATAATTGTCTATTCTTTACATATAATCATTTTGTCGATCCGAAGTGGTGGAGGCCTGATGACCTGTAACACAGGTGCACAACCTTTAACAGGCATCAGTCTCACTTAAGCACTAGCAGTTGCTCCAAAGAAGAATGACAATTATTGTATATGTTTTTGTGAGAAATAAAATAAATATATTATTATATTAATAAATATATATTATATTATTCATTCATTCATTCATTCATTTTGAGGCATTCTGATTAACGAGATTAATAATAATATCATTGTATCAGATGTTTAATGAAATCATAGAATTCCGGAGAGACTCTTGTCAGTTTTTCTTCGTCCGTCTTATACCCTTGGTCTGAGAACTGGCCCTAAATATAATTTTGTTACATAATTTTTGATTAAATATGTTTAAACCAGAAGGTTTTTTATTGATGAAATTCGAGTTTATTAATTTTATTATCAAAATCTTCCTAGTCATGTATGGGTTTGAAATTGATTCGCAAACAATTGTAATTTAATTTTGGAGAACATCCAATTAAATAAGCAAAGCGGTTAATAGATAGGATTTATTGTATCCGTAGCATAATCTTTTTTTTTATAGAGCAGGGGGCAAACGGGCAAACCTGGTGTTAAGTGATACCGCGGCCCATTGACACTCTCAATGCCAGAGGGCTCGCGAGTGCGTAGCCGGCCTTATAGAAACTTCAGTTGGAAAGTTAACAAATGATGGTTAATGCAAAAATCTCTGTAATTTAGTAAAAGTTCCTGAATCCCAATTTCTAATTGAGGTATAAACCCAGTTTCAATCCATCCATTCCATCTAAAACCTCAAAATTGATCTCACAAAATTTCAAGACCAGACAGTACAGATGTAGACATGTTGTACTAAGTACATATTCTATATATTATCGGTCTTATCATTTGATCGAATCTGCTCCTAATGCATAAATCCAGGAAACAGATGGACCCAACAAACTTAAACTCAAACTATATAATTGAAAATTAAGGTACTTCATTGATTTCAATCCCGGCTATTTACAAAACATAACCAAATCAGCGATAAAATATAATGAAATTAATTTTGCGCATATTCATCGAATGCAAATTAAAATCAAACGGATGAATATATATAATTAATATGAATGCTCATATTTAGATTGTGTACAAAAACTATTAACATATATGAATTCGCATGACCTGGTAATAAATATTAATCAATCGAACAACTATGGATATTTTGCTTTAAAAGTTAGGTACTGGTCATTTAGCGTGAGACTCTCATTCGTGAGATTGTTGGTTTGGCTGAGCACCAATGGACTTTTTTTCTATGTGCGCATTAAACAATGAACATTTAGACACAAGTCGATGTGTCAGGCACAGGAGGCTGATAATCTACTTGCCTAATAGATTGACAAATCATCATGAAATAGATACAGAAATCTGAGGCCCAACATACAAAGGTTGTAGTGCTACAGATTAATTTACTTAATTTTACTACGCGAAATCAAATAATAAAATATCGAGTTCACGTATTATGGTTGTACCTCGTCTTTCAAGTTGTGGTAAAAAGCATTGGCCGCAATAATATATTATTAAAGAAGAAATTAACTTAAATATTGGTGACATATGTCAGGAACAAATTTGCTGAATGGACATAGGAACATCTAAACCTTTTGTTTAGATATAGTTTAGAAATAAATATGTCTATACATATATACTTTCTTTAATTTGAGAGGAGACTTTGCCGTACGGGATGAATGAAACCCATGAATATTTTGCGCCGTTTAGCAGCACATGAAACAAGATTTTACATTTTACTTACAGCTAATACGTCTTCAAGAAAATTTAATACATACAACTTACTTATTTTCACTAAGACTAAATTTATTGGATGTGTTCGTCGTAGTATTGGGCTAGGTTTAAAAGTATAGGTTCCTGTTACAATAGCGGATTTACGTTTGGGTTATAAAAGTTATCTATAGTCCAGTCATTACGTACATTCAAAAAAGAAAATGAATTTGCGCTTCTAATTTTTTAATATGTTGTAGGGGATACCTAGAAAAGCTTAACTTGAGATTGTCGACCAAGCTTTCCTAGGAGCTTTCGCCGCCATCTTGGAAAACGCTTAAAATTTGTTTTTCGGCAATAACTCGGCTATCCTATGAGATTCGAAAAATTTTGTAGGACACTTTTTGTAGCTTTCTTTGTGCTCTACAATAACGCTTAAACCATTTTTAGCGTATCATGCATCGTTATCGAGATATCGATCGATAAAGTCAAAAATTTAGGACACAATTTTTGTTTTTTTTTCTTTGGGTCTTAATAAATATGAAAAATTGTGGAATTCAAACTTGTAGAGCATATTCAGACCTACAATTTCCTTCTTGGATTTTTTTATGTTGGACAAAAATTACGATCTCCAGCGCGCCGCAAAGTCGGTGAATCCACACTCAGCGTCGAGCGAGCTGCTCGCTCGGTTGTGTCTGGATGTCGAATCGAATGGGAAATTGTTCAGGAAATTGATGGGATAAAAAATAAGTACATAGAGCAACAAATTAAGGATCACACAATAGTAATTTATTAAACAAATAATTTGTTTGTGCAGTAAAAAAAAATATTTTTTTACAATACAAAATAAACGGAAAGAAAAATATTTTTTTCTGCACTCGAGACACGAACGATGGACTTTTTTCATGTCTTTTTTCTCTTTTTTTTCTCGATAATTAGAATGTCCTCGCCATATTTCGCTTCTAAATGGGTTTTAACCGTTTTGATGTGCGGAACAAAATTTCCATTTACGTGACTCATTAATTCAGTCATCGAAACCTGGCATTCGTCGGAATTTTCTTTTAGAAATGAGTAAATCCCCTCCATTGCCTCGTCGACTTTGTTACCTGTCGGTCGTCCTCTTTTCGCACCCTCCTCAGGTAGCGGGTTGTACACACGATGCATGCATTCGCGATGGTAGCGAGCTTCTACGGCGATGAGATCAGGTACCGAGCAGACACGCTTGACGATAGAAGCGGCAAATTCATCGTTACGTCCGAGCAGATATTTTAGGACGTTATCTTTCATAGACTTTTTTCGAACCGTTCGAATTGCGTGTCGTCGATGCATTGGTGTTTTTGTTTGATCGGAAAACGGTACTCCACAAAACAAACATTTATTTTTAAAATCGAAACGGTCTTCGAGCTGCTGTTGTTGTTCGGGTTCCGGTTCAGGTTCCTGTTCTTCCGAGACTGATTTTGTTCGACGAGCGACAAACGACGCGAGTCTTTCGTTCGCATAATTCTTATAACACGCCCTATGCACACTCACAGATTCGACACTTTCTAGCATGCGTTGATGGTCCACATGTCCTCTTTTCTCACTCACCGTCAAGAGAGTTCGAACAGCTCTTTTTTTAGCAACATAAATGTCGTCGCTTAACGCTTTTTTACAAATAAAACAGTCTCCCATGGTCTCAAAATTGTTCAAACACGTGTGCTCACTTCGAAAGGCTCGAGGCAACTAACCGAGATGCTACGAAAAGAAGAACACGTTTCAACACGTAGACGCTAACAAAAGGGTCCCTTTATACCTGACCCCTCCAACTCCAACGGACGCTCTATGCGGGCACTCCGTTATAACGAGTTTACAGCCAACTAGATATCGAAATTTTTGCCCAGAATATCGGAACCCTCGATTTACACTACGCACAGCAAAAACTCAACACGATACGATATACTTACTTGAGCGCGCTCGACGCTGAGCGTGGATTCACCGACTTTGCGGCGCGCTGAAGATCGTAATTTTTGTCCAACATAAAAAAATCCAGGAAGGAAATTGTAGGTCTGAATATGCTCTACAAGTTTGAATTCCACAATTTTTCATATTTATTAAGACCCAAAGAAAAAAAAAGCAAAACACAAAAATTGTGTCCTAAATTTTTGACTTTATCGATCGATATCTCGATAACGATGTATGATACGCTAAAAATGGTTCGGGCGTTATTGTATAGCACAAAGAAAGCTACAAAAAGTGTCCTACAAAAATTTTCGAATCTCATCGGATAGCCGAGTTATTGCCGAAAAACAAATTTTAAGCGTTTTCCAAGATGGCGGCGAAAGCTCCTAGGAAAGCTTGGTCGACAATCTCAAGTTAAGCTTTTCTAGGTATCCCCTACAACATATTAAAAAATTAGAAGCGCAAATTCATTTTCTTTTATTTGCCTTTTTTTCGGACGAAATGACTGGACTACTAGTACAACAAACAGTTTTTTATTATGTCACAGAGCAGAGAGAGATGTTACAACAGTCATAGAAAAATTTAAACGGCGCGAAATTTACCATAGAATATACAGGATAAATTATAGACAACTTATATTTTTAACAATTCCTTTACAGTGTCTCCTAGAATGGAAATTTAACGGACACTACAAACACTTATTGTAGCGTGGTGGGATAAAACGAAAACAGCTCAATTTGTGTCGAGTACATAATTTGTTTAGGTAGATTGGATGTTATTCATTGATGATTGATTATTGTGCCACGCACTTGTTTCTGCAAGCTAATATTCTAATCGGTTTTGACAGCAAGATTAAAAACACTCGTTTTAAGTATTGGTACCGTATTAGAAAACTCTTCATTTTCCGATTGTCCTTAGTTGTACTACAACTGAGTGTGATTTTAAGTTTTTAAGTTTAAACAAAAAGATTAGGTAATACAAAGTATGAACATTGCATAGTTTTAAATCGAACGATGCGAATACAATAAAAGGTTTGTAGTTGCCAGTACGTTTCAATTTCGTAGTATAAAGGAATTATTCGATCGGACAATAAGTCATAACTACCAGGCAGGCATCTCATAAATTATGGAGGTGACATTAAGCGTGGAGTAAGGGTATTAAGCTGGCCCCGGGGGTAGACCATAATGTTGGAGAATTAAAACATTTTCAATTGTTTCTTGTTAATAGGTTTCAACATGCAATGTTTTTGAATTTAAAATACAAGTTAAGTTATGAAAAATAAATTTGTCGCGAGTAAACCACTACTACACTATATTTTGATAAATTCGGATGAAAATAAAGACTATGAAAATAATGTTGTATGCATGTGTGTGGTCTCCTGTGCCTAATAATACAAAGTATTGTATACACACATAAAAGGAACAAAACAGCATACTTCACATTTCCCAATAGTATGGCGTTTCATGTTTTAATCAAATTCTTGCGAAGCAGGAAGTAATTTTGCTGACAATGAAATTGCCGTGGAAATCCCCATACCCCGTAACTGTACTAATCAACGATAAGAAAAGCAAATATTATGATAGAGGAAAGTGTTACTAATCAGTGATAAACCAAATATATAGAAATAAGTAATGTGTGATAAGTATCACTGAAATGTGTTTGCAAAGGGTGCGGTTCTAGGAACGATGTTAGGAGTGCCTTAAAAATTTAATGTTAATTAAAATTAGGTCAATAATTATATTATTGAGTAATATAAGACTATATATTATTTACTGTAAAATAAGTACAGTAAAAAATACTAAATATAAAAGGCTTAAATATTCCTCCTTTGATTTACCTTTGGAGTAGACACTCTTGGGCCGTGAGCTTCAAGAGCACAGGCGCTTATTAAAGATTTAAATTGGCATCTGTCATATAGTATCGCTGACCCCAGAGCTGGTCCTATCCTCGCTTAACGAATAAGTATCGAAATACAGCGAGGAAATGCTGCCATCGTTAAAGGTACACAGCAAGAGGATCCAAACTATTTAAATTTGTTTTAATTTTCTTTTTATTAGTTATTTGTAGGTAAAGAAAATTGTAAATAGTGTTATGATTACTATTATAAACGTGTAAATTAAAAACGTGTAGAAATACATTATAGGGAATTCGATCCAGCTGTATGCGTCAATATGAGATTCAGATTTGAGCAATTTTCATAAATAAATTATTGGTTAAGCTGGCAAATAGATGTAGGGTAATATTCAGATACAGGACTATGTCTGTGTAAGTATTGGATTTTGAAGTACTGGAGTGTGATTGAGCTTGTGAGTTAGTGACTTTGTTGACTACATCAATCATTACAATTAAATTAATGGCATCACAGTTTCATCCCCTCTCGATATTTTCCTGCAAGTGTTCCTTACGAAGATACGTATTTACGGGGATGGCAATCATAGTAAAAACAAAAAAGTTCAAACAAAAAATTACTAAAGGAAAAACATAATAAAAACACACATATATAACAAATTATGTTATAATCAGATTAAAATCTGTTCAAAAAAGTTTTATTATTACTAGGTTAGGTACTCATGTTAAGCAAAAGTATTCGAAAAATATTTATTATAAAGTCTCAGTTCAAAGAAAGCTTTCCAATTATCGTTAGAAAATAAAAGCTTTGTTTGAAATCCATTAAATAGCGACACTTAATTTTTCCTTTGTACGAGCACTAAATACAATTGGATTTCCTGACGCAGTCTTCGTGAGCTCTTCACAGCTGAGAAAGGATGTCAGATCCGCAAAAATAGGCCATGTCAAGACTAACTTAAGAGTCCCAATGCCCTGCGGCGGCGACGATTATGTAACCAAAGCCTACTTCACTCAGGGCTGGCGAAATTTTCGAATAATTTCCGCGATCTCGTTAGCTGACCCATTCGTCATTTTTGGTCGCGTTTTATCCTGGAATAAATTGGGATTTTTAATTGTGCTCTTTTTTATTTCAACTTTTGTTTTAGTTAAATAATATTTACATTAAGTCACGGTAAAGTAATTAAAGTGATAAATGCCGAATTGAAACGAGTTTTGGAAATAAGAACTCCTATTATTAGATATGTGGAGGACGGATATTGAACAGTTTATCCCACCTAATGACTGGCTCGAAGACACCAGTGGTTAAGGTGAAGTCAGATATATCTTGAGACGGAATACGTCAGCGCGTCTCAGGGTCTGATGTCTAAATGTCGCTAAAGGTATATCTAAAAGTAGGTTTCCTCCTTTCTACAGATAATGCGGTGACATCATTAGACTGAGTGATTCAAGAGGAAAGTCAATATAATCTTTACATAGTTTAAACCAAACTTACAAGATTTTATAAAACGCTATATGCTTTTGGCCGGCAACGCCAACGCCCTCTGGCATTGAGAGTGTCCATGGGCGGCGGTATCACTTAACATCAGGTGAGCCTCCTGCCCGTTTGGCCCCTGTTCTATAAAAAAAAAGCTAATATTATAAAGGAATTTTGTCAATAGCTGGAGTCTCGACAAAGGAATGTATTAGTCTGAGGTCAGTTCGATACTCACTATAATGCAGTTCGTTTAATAAAGTAGTTGATAATAAAATTGTGCAACTCAAAGGAAAACATTTTGACTAGATTTTGTACTGACAAATGGATTTTTAACTGTATATGCCATACCTATTATCTATGTCAATGTGTTTATCTTTGCATAATTAGAGAAAGTAGCTCCCTCACAGTGTGGGCGTTACAGGAAATTACTTAGTTAATTTGTATTGGTTTCGACAGCTCAGTTAAACGTAGTGTTCGATTGCAGTTTGTGGTGTCAATTTAATGTTCTGTAATAATTTATATGGTGTAAATAGTTTATATACGGTACTGATTTAATTATCTATGCACAGTATTGGAAAATCATGACTAACGTTACCACCACATTGACATGCAAATATATTTAGCATTGAAGGGATGACTAAAAAATCTGTCAATGTTTCTGCCTTTGTCAATTGGTTGTTTTTCCGCATAACCTATAGGATTTACCAATAGGAACTAAACTATGTAGATACTTTAGGCTGCCATTAAAATAGGCAGTGACCATAGACTATACAAATATATACAGTATACTTTCTTGTTACGTTTTTTTGGTCTGTAGGAGAAGCTTTTTTAAAACTATTCACGGATGTTAAATTAAACAGCTTTTATGAGAAAAGGAAAACAAGCAAGTGGGTAATGGACATGCAACACGAGGTTTGAAAATGCGTTGCCAGCCTTATTTTTTTATTTATCATAAATTCTTACATTATACTACCAAATGTACGGCATATATTACAAACTCTTTTATCTGAATTGTATGACAGTAAACATAAGTTTCACAAAAAATAATAATAATCAAAATACCTACAAGATAAAATAAGTATACAAAAGGAATACTAGTTTTTCTTAAACAGAGAAAGTTATCAGAAAAAACAGCGAATTAGGTTCCAGATAGGCTTAACAATGCTTTTTCTAAAACCGATCAGCCTAGTATCAAATATATCCATTGTCTATAATTCGAAAGAAAGTAGCCTGAACTGCTAGAAGACTGCTTTTTCCAGAAGGAATTTGGAAAATTCAATGCCTTTAAGGTATGGCCGCTTTTCTATAACAAGACCCCAATCTGTTTGGAAAACCTAATGGCAGCTGGTTCCACAAAAGCAGGGTTCTGTCCACATTACATCATAAAGTGTTTTAAAGCGTTCTGTTAAAGAACACCAGACGTCAAGGTGTATCGAGGCAAACTTAAGAAGCTTCAAGTTATCAGCAAGTCGATTATCAAGTTTCACATTTTAATTTTTTTTTGAACACGGGGCAAACGGGCAGGAGGCTCACCTGATGTTAAGTTATACCGCCGCCCATGGACAGTCTCAATGCCAGAGGGCTCGCGTGTGCGTTGTCGGCCTTTTAATAATTGGCACGCTCTTTTCTTGAAGGATCCTAAGTAGAATTTATTCGGAAATAGCTCAGTGGGTAGCTGGTTCCACAAAGTGGTGGTGCGTGGCAAAAACTGCCTTGAAAAACGCGCAGTTGTTAGGAACGGCGGACGTCGAGGTAAAAGCGTCTGGAATTTCGTAAATATTTCGTTTAAATATAAATATCAGTGCCAACCCTACAATACGGCGTCAGCGTATGAAATGAACGTGAAGTAAAGGACCCTTATCATGTGAAAAGTGCGATGCGCCCCACATTTATACGGTTGACTGAAACCAATCGGACAAGATAAACTTAGCATATATTGAAACTATTGACCCTTTACGAACTTATATTCGATATATACAGCGATGTTATGGTGCGTTAGAGGGTCGTAATTGTAATGTTGAATACATGATGATGATAACGTATTCTTAAGCAGGGCTGAAACGTGCCTTTAAACAATCTAAAGATTGCTTATAGAGGGTAATTCAGTAACAGAGGATTTAAATGATTTGAATATTGGCGCTAAACAATGAAAGTATTTTTATCTTAATATGTGCTTCATTTTATACAGATTGAATCAATTTATGATTCTAATTAATTTTAGGCAAGTAAAGATACTTCATAATTATTGTTATATTCGACTTATAATCACCATGAAAATTGTACTACAACGGCTTTTCATCATCAGTATCATCACCATCATCATATACATCATGTGGGCCTTAGCATCCTTAAGTTTATTTCGGTATCGCCATCTATTTAGCGCTTCTGGCGTCTTACTTCGAACAATTATTATTACTGCTAATATATATGTGTATGTAATGTATATGTGTTGGCTTAGTGGCTTCAGCGTGCGTCTGTCATCCTTGAGGTCGATTCCCGTTTTAACATCAATGACTTTCTTTCTGTGTTCGCATGTAAGAATCGCTGTGAAGGAAAACATCGTGAGGAAACCGGTTTGCCTTGCGGTAGAGCCAACGAAGTCGATGGCGTGTGACAGGCACAGGAGGCTACCGACTTGTCAATTAGATTGACAAATGATCATTTAACAGATTCAGAAATCTGAGGCCTAGACCTAAAAAGGTTGTAGCGCCACTGATTTTTATTTAGATAAAGAAAAATGAATAAAATATGTTGCAAATTGTGAAACTCGAAGCGGCAGCTATTCGAGTACTTTATTTATCGGTGAACTCCGAGAAAGGTTTTTCTAGTTAAGGTGAGAAATAAGAAAAATATACAAAAAAAGAAAAGTTTAGTTTTACTTAGTACTTAGGTTCTTATTAAAGAAAAGCATACAAAGTGTATGCTATGTATAGAATATAGAGTAGCATAGTAAATTGTTTCATATATATATTGTATATCTATAGGTACTAAAAAGTTAGGCTAAGTATAAAAAACATATTAAAGTGTAACAAAGTTCGCTGGATCGCTATCGCTAAATAGTTCTAGTATTTACTTACCATGCTACACGAATAAAGACATACACTTAACGAATGATCTATGGTCTAATGAAATACAAATTAATTACGTATATTTTGTCAAGATATTTGCGGTTCCTTCAACAATAATGGTAATTTACACAAAATTTCAGTCATTTTACACAACACCACTATGAATAAAACACCTTAACCAGAGTCGTGGAATAAACCACAATTTGAAACTGCGGGTCTGAATTCAAGAACCCAATTAATAATATATATTTTTTTTCTTTAATTTTTTGGTACACTTTTTTCTTGAAGGGCCTTAAGGCGAATCGGTTCGGATACTTCAAGGGGCAGCTGGTTCCACATAGTGGGATTCAACCCTCAATTATGGAACGACGGACGTCAAGGTGATACGGATGATATGTTGTATTCTTCCTTAACCTCCGATTATGAAACTCAAATTAACCAATCTATGAAAAGATGTATTGGGGAAACCGGATCAAAATCCTTTCGCTAGTTTTTGAGTTCATCGCGATCAGACAGACGCGGGAAAAGTTTGATCAGTTTTTAGATACGATATATGTAATTATATAAATCTTAATGTTATATTGGAATACAAAACTAAATGCGATTAGTTGGCAGCGAAGCCCTACTGTAGATTACATTCACATGCTCCAGTTACGGACCAAAGAACTCGCAAAATTGGTATAACCTGTTCATTAAGGACTAACGAAAAGCGAAGAATTATTAGCATGAATTTACCTTCATTTAGTTTCTGATGTAGCGTTTTATTCGTTTTGCTTAATTAGCGCCAAGCGAAGTTAGAAAATAAATACTACTATAATGGACGTTCCATATTCGAATTGTTCTTATAAGATATATCCTTATAGTATTGTCTTTTATTAACATAACTTTTACACATTTAAAGAAAACACTTTTTAACGGATTAAAGTTATGTATTATTGTAAACTTATAATTATTTAAATTTAACCTACGTGACGCACCACGCACGCTATAAAGCACGCGAAACGTCGGTTAAATTTAAATTATGTTTAAATAATTATAAGTTTACAATAATACATAACTTTAATCCGTTAAAAAAGTGTTTTCCTTAAAATATATCCTTAATATATATCGATAATTGTTAATTCTACGTATATATTACGGCTAGGGCATTGGAAATTTTAACTTGACATGGCCTATTTTTGCAGATGTCCCATCCTTTCTCAGCTGTGAAGAGCATATTTATATACAAGGCATGTTGATTCTTTAATATAACAAGTATTCGTCGACTTCTTTCGTGTATTTTTAATAGGACTTTTTCTCAGCAGAGACAAATTCTTTGGTATTTCAATCAAGGTCGATCCAGAACGAGGAGATGATATATAGTAATATTTTTTTTTCGATTTTAATATTTTCTAATTCGGAATAAATATGGAATGATCATACCGGGTGATAGATACATATATGTAAACAATTTTATGCTAGCCAAAAATCAGTCGTTATAGGGAATAGAACCCTGGACCCCTTATTGCGCAGCCATGTCATGTTATGTCGTACGGGAGCCAAATACTTACACATACAAGTGTATGTTTAAAGTTATAATGATTCTTCTGACCCTTGTCAAGTTGTCCTATATCGGGGATACCACTACGTATCTTTTTATGACGTTTCAAAAGCGCTCCTTACGTCGCCTTTCAAAATATTTCACCGCTGATGTGAACTTACGTATGTGGAATAGAAATGGGACAGCCATGAATGGCTAGTAACGCATGTTCAAGACACTTCGCACAGAGATTAAAACTTTTTGTAAGTGAATTGCTATTAAAACAGTACAATTTAATATAGGGTTTAAATTATTTGGCTCAATCTCTTTATTATACACGTGCCATATACGTCGTATTGATAGTCTCCTACGGGATTTACATCAATAACGGAAATTAATTTCAAACCAAAGCAACGTAACTATATACTGATATAATTGAAATAATCGTCGATTTTAAGTTACTAGCCGGTTCCGAATTAAGATAAAACGAAAACTGGCAAGAAACTCTTCGCCACTCGTTTTAAGGTCTATATACATATATCACAGTAACAAAACAACAATAAACGGTAATAATTACAGTACCCGACGGTAATATTGCACATCAATTATCGGATTTATAGTTTATCATAAATACAGAACTTTATTGATGTTTTGTTACACAAGTGATGAGTGAAATATTTAATAGTTATGTAAATTCGATAACATCTCAGCACAGATGGATTTAAAAGGCCACTATATGGAAAGGGCTTGGTCGGAAAGCAGAAGAGGGTACCCTTGAAAAAGGTGCATAGATATAGTAGCGTTGGCAGGAAGCGAATGTACAAAGAAATTTGGAAAAAGTTGAAAAAGGCTTTTACTCGTGAAAGAAATTAGGAAAGAAAAAGAAAAAAATGTAATTAACAAATTAAACGTAAAGATTAGAAATAAACGGGCTTCATTATTATTAACAATACCACAATATAAGGACTTAAGAAAAACGAAACATGTCAAAGTTAAATCATTTATTTCAATTCTAGGGTAATAGGCATAAGTAGGCACTTTCGAAAGTCAAAATTACAAGTTAAAGATTACTGTAGTTGCTCCTTGACAAATGTAGTTTTGTATGGAGAAGTATGGGCAAGAAACTCCATACCTTAAATTAAAATAATAATAATAAGCTACTTTTACTGTCAACGTAGTACAAACTGGCTCTTAAAATCAAAGGCGACATTAACGCACTACAAAAAGCCTTTGAAACACCCCACTTTGTATGGCCGTCCTTTCACCGAAACATGTGAAGTAAGCCTACATACCTTATATGTATTGTTTTTACTGCCCCACATACCTAATTGCGTTAATTACCTTCGTACAGTTTCTACTAATTACATTTCGCTAAGCTTTTTATGTCCACGAACCAATACGAGTAATATTGCCGTTGAATATCTAATTATAATTGTACAACTGATATGTCGACATCTATAGGGGAATTTTAACACTAAAAACATTTTTACTGGCGCGATAAGGCTATTTATCGAAATATCAAAAAGGTTAGTCGACCGAAGAGAAACCTCGGACAAAGAATTAGTCTAGCTATTCAAAGGGGGAACGCTGCCAGTATCTTCGGAACCTTGCCTAAAGGGACTCCTTTTAATAATATATTTTAATTATTAAATTTTAAGGTTAGTTTTAGGTATATTAGAATTACTATATGTACAATTTGTTTAAAATAATAAAATCATATATAATACAGGATATTAACACATCCTTCTAGAGTTGCCTTACAGTTGGTTGTCTGAAAGAGATCGCTTGAAAGCGATAAAAGGAACGTTGTCCTCATTATTTAAGTGCTCTCATTAGTTTTATAATGCAACGGAACGTAAACATAAAGATAATATAACAGCCATCAACCACTGGGTACTGCCAACTAAACGCAACTAACTTTTTTCTTTTTTTTTCTTTTTTTTGACGTTCATAAGTGTACATTATGGTACCTATATGAATAAATGATTTTTGATTTGATTTGAAACGTGGTGTCTTTCTTCTACCGAAAAAATATGCTTTGTACGTAAAGAGTTATTGAATATGTCGGAATGGGCTGCCCACCGAGGTATTTTCTAACCAATTTCACTTCAAGAAAAGCGTGCACCAATTTTTTAAAAGCCGGTAACTCACTTGCGAGTACTCGCGCTCTCCCAATGTGAGTGTCTATAGGCTGCATCGTCAATAAACATACAAACAAACAAAAATAATTTATTCATATAGGTACACTTATGAACGTCAAAAAAAATCATTAAATGATTGTAATTTTACATTTACTGCCAGTTCTCAAATCTAGCGCGTAGAACGGAAGAGAAACGTAGGAAGAGAAGAACTGGCAATAAACATCAGGTGAAACCCTCCCTTATTTAAAAAAACAAAAATGAAGAATTCAATAAAATCGGATATATATTAAGTTCTTTTGAATTTGACTTGAGTCTTATTTTCTAACTTACGCTTTTCATGCATATTATTCCTGTAATTAAAATGCTAATGAGTTTTACTTGATTCATAGCTTGTTTGATTATTTACGATGACATTAAAGTGGTCGGTGAACTGAACCGGTAACTATTCAATTATGCTAATGTACAACATATTATTTTATTGCTTAATAAATTGCGGATTAATACTAAGCACTTGATTTGTCTCTGTTAGGAGATGAGTGTAAACTAATTAATACTAACCGTAATATTATAAAGCTTTAGCTTTATTAAATTTCTTTTTTCTTTTCTTTTGGACACACGAAAATAGTGTCAATAGATTACAGAACACTAAGGCTGTTAAAGTTAGGTAGTTAAGTTTAAGCTATTTATTAGGATTGCACAAAATTATGTTAACATAATATTACTTATTAGCCATTTATTATATATATTATTATATACAAGACAAAGGATTTCTGGATGATTGTTCCTGTAAGATAAATATTGCCAATCACAGTCAACACGCATTATCTTGTCATATTTATGATATTCTCCTTTCCCATTAGCTATCAAATCTAAAAAAATACGGAACAAATATATATTTCCGTCGTGTATTCAAAAGCCTAAAATTTAAAATTCAGCAACAAATGCTTTACAACAAAATTTTCGTCTCAGAAATATTATCTCCATTTAGAATGTTCATCATCGGGCGTCGAGGCAGAATACGAAATTCCACTCGACGTGTGTCATTCCACAACTGGGCGTTTTCAAGGCAGTTTTTCGTGCAACAGAGCAGTGTTGGCCTAATGGCTTCAGCGTGCGACTCTCATACCTGAGGTCGTCGGTTCGATCCCGGCTGTGCATCAAATGGAGTTTCTTTCTATGTGCGCATTTAACATTTGCTCGAACAGTTAAGGAAAACATCGTGAGGAAACCGACATCTCTTAGACTCAAAAAGTCGACGACGTGTGTCAGGTACTGGAGGCTGATCACCTACTTGCCTATTAGATTTAAAAATGATCATGAAACAGATTCAAAAGTCTGAGGCCAAGACCTGAAGAGGTTGTAGCGCAACTGATTATTATTATTTCCGTGCACCATCATTATGTGGAACCGGCTGCACACCGGTGAATTTCCGAACCAATTCGGCTTAGGTTCCTTAAGATAAGAGCAAATTCTTGAAAGGCCGAAAAAAGGGCTACCTGGCTTGTGGTGGGATTTATTAGAGATAATTTTACGCAGACTATAAAGACTAATAATATCGTAAAGATTACAGGATACATTAAGTACAGTTACATAGATTAAAGCGTTATGAAGAGCTTAAGATCAAAAAGACAGATATTATACTTAATACCAGCTTCAAAAGCAATAAAGTTTAACCACCTGGTACACGTAGATGTTAATTTTACTTGTTTAATGTCCGCTTGTGCGTCATACTGAGTTAATATTAACTATTTGCGCTGGAAAGAAAATACACTAAAAGGATGTATGACATGAGAAGTTACTACTTACACATGCATTTGCGCTCCTAAACAAGACTGATATGGTTACATTAATACAAACCACGGCGGTTTTCTAATGTAACATTTTGTGATATACTATATTATTTTGTAAAAGAGAAAAAAAAACTAAACTAGCCCCTACACTAGGATTTATTGTTTCGAGCACCTAATCTCTTCCATTTGACATAATAATTATTTACTTGACGTTATAAATTCTACATAACACTTAAAACTTTATGCGAGTGTGTAAAGGCGATACGACGAAGTATCGCGTTTACACACTCGTACTGCCCACTTCCCTGCTCACTACGGCTGAATGTAAATGCGGCATTATAAATAACAATTCGGTTTACGGAAGAATAATGTCTGTTTGAGCATAGCACAGGTGTTGAAAATGTTTCTTAAGATTTTAAGTGAATGTATAGTGATTTTGAATAAATAGTGAAAATCACAATTTACTATTAAATTTAAAGGGTTTACTTTACAAACGGAGTCAGTTTGTAAAGCGCAAGATATACATAAAATATTTTAAAATTGTGAAGTATATATGAGCTGCAAAGAATGCGTGAGATTAACGTAGGTATAAGTAAATTCTAACACTTGATGGTAAAGGAAATTGCTAGAAAGATTCGGAATCTAATCATAGTACTTGTATGATTCTCTTAGCCATTCATGTCCCTAGCCTTGTCCTTTTGTTTTGTTTGCTTTGAATCTTATTTTTGTCAGTGAAACTTTATGTGGATATATCTAATGTGTTTATTTGATGTTTTATTTTTTAACTTTTCATTGTATAGAGATGTATAATAAATACATTGTTGTCATTAGATTAAGTTGCACATTACCACAAAATCATAAGTATTGTTTTAAAATAAGTGTTGTTTGATAATTTGCCTTTTTAAAAGAGTACCGAGAGTTTTTTACGTCGGCATTTTCTCTCGGCCTCTGTCTTCTTTGCCGATGAGTAGGGATGCATACAGGTTAAAATTAAATAACGTGGATTAAGTTATACCTGTCTATCTTATGTTCCATAATAAACGTATTTTTTTATAATTAAAAATAGTCCAAGATATTCCAAAGATACTTTATTCTCTAAAATACTAAGTCTTTTATAACCTTCACTCATGCCACGGAAAGAGTATGAAGAGCGACATCCTTCACACTCGTATCCTCACTCTTTCTAAAAGTCTGAGAGACTTGGAGATAAGCTGGGTATCATTATTAAAATTCCTACATCCAAATTAACACGCCTACGACTCAAATAAATCAACAGAAACATCACTCCACAACGTTGTCTCGCATTGCCAACTCTCTGAAATTAAACCTGTCAACCATTAGAGTATTCATTGGCACTGAGGACGCTTATGACAAAGCAAATTTCACGTAACCAGATCACTAGAAACAAGTCAAGTCAACTCATACAGAATGGATCAACCGTAAATACAACCACACATTCAGTATACGATTGCTATATAGATAGATAGATCATTTGTTATAATTACTATTAATCCTAATTATATGATAAAAGGGATTTAATCTTTAACACGTTTTGAGCAGCATCGTAGAGAAATGCCATCTAACTAATTCTATATTGAACTAACAACTCCAAGATAGCGCCAGTCGCTTTATAAATCCAATTGTCACTGAATTTATCCAGCTCAATAAATAATGTGCTATCAATAAAGCGGTCGAGAATAGAAATAATAAATAATAATCAGTTATGATGAATGGCCCGGCCGTGTTTAAAATGTATTTTAACTCAGAAGACGCCACTTGGATATCCTTTGAATTGCAAAAAGTTATCAAAGAGATTGGAATGTCGCGCCATAAAATGATGTAGTTTTTATAATATTATGCGAGGTATTTATTTATCATTTGTTTAAGTGATCAATAGTAAAATGTTATCTTATCATAATTGAGTATTACGTATGCACTTATTATATATGTATTATACAATTAGAGCAAGGTTAATAATCTCCCAAGTTTGTCTTAAGAGTATTTTTTTTTTTCGTTTTCGATGGTACAATGCTAGTGTTCCGGTAGAATGCGAGATCGACCCCGGAGCGAGCCCGGCTCGTTGGGAGACTTATTTTTACAAGGTATGTTTTGATCTGTCTCCTTCGCATTTTGGAACATAAAAACATATGAATAAATAAAAGAATGTTTACAAATTCTCTGCAACTTCCAGTAAGATATTTATTTATTTTATTTATTCACACTTCGTTGCTAGAAAGAAACACAAATAACACAATACATATAAATTACAAGGGATGCAACGGGCGGCCTTATCGCTAACAAGCGATCTCTTCCAGGCAATCCTAGTAAGAAAAGAAAACAATAAATAAAAAATGATGAGTGCAAGAAGTGCAAGTATATAAAAAACAAAATATATTTATATTAATCTATAAAACCTTAATCTAGAGAAAATAAAAAAACAATTATATTAATAACTAAATAAAACTAAAAAGCTAATCTGACAGATTCAAGAATAGCAAATAGTGAATTAAATATACAAAAAGAAGAGGAGATACAAGAATTACATAGGTCACGATTGATCAGGATATGATAAGGTTAGGAAATATTTATATAGAAGAGTTTTAAAAGACGATAGGGAGGAAGCCAATCGTATAGACTCTTATATAGATAGAGATATTATATTTGTTATTTTAAAAAAAAGTTTTATTTTAGCCCATCTGACCGTTTCATATTTATACATATGTGTTAAACATATTTAAATATGGGCTAGTGCGTATGGCTATTTGTCTCTATTTAATATCATTAAATAGTATATTATTATATATTGTATGTAGCATAAGAAAGGTTGTAACTTTCTTATTTTAAATTTATAATAATTTTTCTTGGCCACAATGAATGCATCATGTTTATCAATTCGTGCATTGTCTATAATTAATTCCCGTCACAGACAAGATAAAATGCCAGTCTTCGGTCATCATAACTTCATTGACGTAAAAAACGAGGATGTGCCGATAGTGGTGTTGACGTAAGGCCGAGAACTGCTGTAAACCAGAATTCTGTGGGAAATTAACTTTTTAAATCGAGTCGTGACAAGACAAAAGGTATTGAAAAATTGTACTTTAAGTATTTTTAGCGTTAAGTACGAAAAATTATACATAATAAACAAGTAAATTTTTGGATTCTTAAGAATTTGTTATAGGTCGGACAAATATCTGTCGTTATTTTTCGTAAACATTTTTTCAAATATTTTTGGATAAAACATACCATTTAATGTTTATATGGGTGGGGGGCCATACCGCTCGAATGAACAATGGCAGATGGACAAAGAGGGTAACAAAGTGGAAAGGGCCACCAGGGAAACGAAAGCGAGGTCGTCCTCTTGCACGGTGGTCTGACGAGCTTAAGGAAGTCGGTGGAGAGGAGTGGGAGAAAAATGCTCAAAACAGAGAGAGATGGAGCCAATTGGAGGAGTCTTATACTCAATAAGAAGAAGAGAGTCCTTGAAAAAAAATAGATATGTGTGTATATTTTGTAATTTATTTTAAAGGAATAAATGAGGCTTAGTTATCATTATTATTATTAATGTTTTTATGCAAGATTTTCTTAAAAACGATGAGGAAAGCGAACAATAATATAAAATATTTCTTTGTCTGTCGGTTATCTTGCCTGTCTATTTATTGCCAAAACTCCATTATTCCATTACATTTTATAGATTTTAATTATCATACTGACTCTCTTACAAACCCTTTACTTTAGAAGACAGATGTCAGATAAAGAAAAGAGTACACGAGAAATTCCATTATGGGAACAACACGATGATATCGTTTCCTCGTTCACGAGACTTGTAATTTTTGCTTTGTCGCTTCCTTATTACATTTCTTTGATGAACAAAATTGCTTCATTAAGATTAACGAAAATATAATATTATTATGTTAAAGGAAATGTAAGTAATTCACGCAGCTGATATGTTGTATGATTTTTAAAAATATATAAACCTTTCGCTATTTATAAATCTGGGTATACAAATTTCAGATTTGGTATATTTTTTTTGATGACGCACTTGAATGCTATATTTATTTTCAAATAATAAAATGACCACCCGTAAGAAGTCGTATTAGGCGCATTGTTTGTTAATACGTGATCATTATAGTACAGTTACAGATATATATATATACCATAACTCAATTTAAAAAATACTGCTCAAAATTATTTTACATCAAAGTTATCAAATTGGTTACTGAAAGAAATCAAGTTTTTATCATAAATTAATATTACACTTATTTCTGTCCCTTATCAAAGATTAATTAATTATAGCAGATAAAAGTATACGAAATAAGGTAATTTCCGTGATCTATTAATAGGATGTCAAGAACGCTCGTCTGTCATACTTAATCTTAACTTAATTAACGCGCGAACTAATAAGTAATTAATTTTGAACCTGAGGTTGGCATAAACTGAGTTCCTGTAAAATGGTCTTGTTAATGCCAAATATACCTATAAATAAAACTGTACCAACCGCCCTTGTTCTTAGATCTTTGCTTTTTCTAGAGTTTTTCTCAATAGACGAGTAGGCTATCAGCCTTCTGTACCTGGCACTTAGATTTTTAGGTCTAAGTAGCAAAGAAAGAGCTAATGCGCAAAGAAAGAAAACAATAATGCTTGATTTAGGATTAATTGAATTTACGATAGAATGTACTTCGATCTGATTACAGGATTCTGACTGTAGTTTCGCTCACACTTAATTTATATTATGTTCAAGGTCAACTCCTCCTTCGATCGACCCTTATAATAAATAAGATAGAGAAGAAGAATTATAAAATCAAGTATAGATGCGCGACGATTATAAAAAAGTGTTTTTATAAATTCTTAATTCTCTTCTTTTAAAATTTCTTATTAAAATAAGATCATTTACGCTAATAAAAATATTTTAAGCTTTTAAGATAAGGTTTTTTTGCTTATAAGCCACAAAGGTAGCTCACCTTTAAACAGTCATCTCAGAACGACGCAGAAATCAAAAACCAGAATATGTTTTCTTAATATATAGACTTCGAAATAAGCGAAGAATATAAATCTTGTTGAATAAATAATTTTGTAATGACCAAATTAAATGGAAATTTGTGTTGCAATTTCCCTTTACATTTGTGTTTCAAAGGGAACCTAGCAAGGTATTAAGCGAACAGTCGTCTGACAAATCGGACTATTTGCCGGTCAGATGGCGTTGGCTTTGATAAAGTTCAACTAGCTAGAGAATGAGGTGCGATACGATTTCATTTTTAATGCATTGACGATATCCAAGCTCTTCCGAATTATCACAAAATTGCAGCTGTTGTTATCTTTTTTAAATGATACTTCTTTTGGCGCATTATGGAAAAATGATGAGAGTAAATTTTTACAATACGCGGGCACATCGTCACAAAAAACGGACACCCTCAAGTCAGAATAGTCAACATTTTACAAAAGTAAATGTAATGGACATTTAATTAAGTAGAATTTCTTTGTGATATTAAAATACTATTTAACTAGATAATGCGTCATTGAAATTAAATGTATTAAATACCTTTTTTCTATCGTTAGTGTCGTTTTTTTCTACAAACGAAGACGAAAGATAAAAAAATTAAATAGATTTTTGTTTTGTTACGCTAAAGAAGTGTAACTTCTAACGCGTAATAAGTACACACACATTTTTTAATCTGTATGTATTTCAAATACAGTTTTTAAGTAACTGACTTTTTAGATTTTCGGGGCACAGAGTGTTGGCTCACTTGCCCTTACATGTAGTACGTAAAAGTTAATTTTAGTTTTGATATGATTTTTACCTCATTGAATGCTGAAACAATGGATACAAAGTAATAGCCGGAAACCGATTTGTTATCGCTTTTACTTTTTAGGACCCCTTCATCACCCAATACCAGGCAAATCCAATTATTCGAAATTCCTCGTTCTAACACCAACTATTTACGAAACTCGGTTATGTATCGCATACCTACAGATTACAACATAAATTACCAGCTACTAGAATAAGTATAACTAATCTTTGACAAACTGACGGCTGTCACCCTTTTGGGGACAGACCCTTAGACTAAGCTAAAACATTTAAGTATTGTTATAGTTATAGAAAGTGAAATTGAGTATTGTCTAGTTTAACTTATTGACTGTCTAACACCACCCTTTTGGGAATAGACATTAGACTTTAAGACCTACTTTATATATATACATATTTGACATATTTGTACACATCGATTATCCTTTTGATTGACTTTATAAACCCGTCTTATTGGACAGTGCTGTAAATTATTACTATTGTTATTTATTATATATAGTATAGGACTACTAGGATGTTTGGGTTGCGCACACCCACCAAACCAAACCCCTCGAAATTCGTGGAGGTTAATAAACAAGATAGGCTTAGTGCACACACATCCGTAGTGGCCGCTGGTGTCAGGAAGAGCATTGATCAGTGGGAGGGGGTAACAATTGAGGAAAAGAAGGCGAGAACCCACATAAACTCAAAAACATATAAAAGCAAAGCTGCTGAGGCAACAGCCGTTCAACAAAGTGCCCTCGTCCAACTAGACGCTGCTCGTACTTTAAAGGGCGAAATTAAAATAGCTGTGACCATTGCTATAAAACGACTATGTGAGCTAGTCAAAGAAGCAGAGGCCCAGTCAATGGAGGGAAACGAGAAGAAGAAAGACAAAGAATACGAGGAAGAAACAATAAAAGACAATGATAAAATTGATAGTACACGACAGGCGAAATCAAACGAGATGGATGACCAGCTGATAAGACTAGAGAAGGAGACTAAAAAATTAGAGGAAATTACTAAGCTACTTCAAGAAAATATTAGTGAACAAAATAGAAGGGAAAAGAGACTAGAAGAAAAAATAGAAGAACAGACAACAGTGGTGAGACAAGTGTTGGAGGAGAGACGATCCTATGCCAAGGTGGTAACGAGCGGAAAAGAAAGAAGAGAGAGGCCAACCAACGCAAAACACGCTGTTAACATGGAGAACAAACGTGTGGAGCTGCACTCCATGATAATAGCACCACGAAATGAAAAGGAAACGGGAGACCAAGTAATAAATAGAATCAGGGAAGCCGCAAATGTTAAAAGGGGAGGCATTAGAGTGGATATGATAAGAAAGATCAAAAATGGAAAAGTAATAATAGGATGTAGAGATCTAGAGGAAAAGGAGAGACTCAAGCAAAACTTAGAGAGTGAAAATGAACACCTGGAAGTAAAAGAAGTCGAAAACAAAGACCCACTAATCATCCTTAAGAATTTGCTGAATTACAATACAGAAGAGGACATAAAGCAGGCAATAAGAACACAAAATAGGAAAATAGTAGAACACATAAGAGAAGAAGACTGGAGGATGACCGAAAAATACCGTCGCAGAGCGAGGAACCCACATGAGGGTCATGTCATTCTTCAAGTCTCACCAAAATTATGGCAAGCTTTGACTAGTGCAGGAAAAGTGCATGTGGACCTTCAAAGGGTGTGGGTTGGGGATCAGTCCCCCCTGGTGCAGTGTATGAAATGTCTGGGATATGGCCATGGGCGTAAGCACTGCACGGAAGAAGACGATTTGATCTGTGCCTGTGCCTACTGTGGAGGAACCCACATGCAGGAGAAATGTCCTAAATATAAAGCAGATGAAAAACCCACCTGTATAAACTGCAAAAGGGTTGGTCTCGAGAGACAAGACCACGGAGCCTTCGACGTGCATTGTCCAGTAAGGAAGAGGTGGGAAAGTTTGGCCAGAAGCAGAATAGCTTATTGCTAAGGTCCAGCAAAAGGTTAAACCGATAAAAATAGTGCAGGTTAACCTGCAAAGGAAAAGCCTTGCAATGAGCGAACTTATTTACGAGGCACAATCTAGAAAAATAACAGTCGCTCTAGTACAGGAGCCATACATTGGAGCCCTGGGCAGGGTGAAAGACTACAGGGGAGTGAGAGTGGTGCAGTGCCAGAATCCTCCGGCAGGTAAAGTTATAAAGGCAGCAGTGTTGATTTTTGACGAGGATATTGGTATTACCCAATACCCCGCACTAACAACAACCAATATAGTGCCTATTAAACTGAAGACCACGGCACAGTCTGGCATTGCACTGATCTCATACTACATGGAACCAGACCCAGCGGATATAGAACCCTATCTAAAGCACCTGGAAACAACGGTGAATGAGCTCAAGAGAAGAATAGTCCTAGGAGGTGATGCAAATGCCAAAAGTCCGTGGTGGGGAAGCCCGAAAATAGACAATAGAGGACAAGCCTTTGGAAGTCTGGTAACTGAGCTTGGTCTGCACATACTGAATGATGGGCAGCAACCAACATTTGAGGTAATAAGGAGAGGAACCAGAATAGTCAGCCACTTAGACATAACAGTGTGCACGAGTGACCTACTGGGAAAGATCGAAGATTGGAGAGTGGACATCGGAATGGTTTCCTCGGATCATAATGCCATACTATTCAAAATTAATGCAAAAATACATCAAGGAATTCATAGAAGGAGTAAAAAAAAAAATTTACAATAGTAAAAAAGCTAACTGGGTAAAGTTCGAGGAAGAAATGTTGTTTAATATAGAAAATTTTCAGTTAACAGAAGAAGTCGTAAGAAAGTTAAATAAAATTGAAGACTTGGAACAAATAGTAGAAAAGTTCACAGAAGTAGTAATCAAATCAAGTGATGCAGCAATTCCAAAAATTAAAACCGGGAAGAAAACTAAAATGGCTTGGTGGACCGAAGAACTACAGGTGCTCAAGAAACAGGTTGAGACTAGAAAGAGGAGGATAAGATGTGCCGCAGCACGCAGAAGGTCAGAGGTCGTAGGTGAATACCTTACATTAAAACAAGAGTATGAAAACCGGATCAAACAAGCCCAAACTGAGAGCTGGAAGAAGTTCTGCGAGAAACAGGAAAAAGAGACAATGTGGGAAGGTATATATAGAGTGATAAGAGGGACAGAGACCAGAGTCCAGGATATACCACTTTGCAGGGACGGTAGATATGTTAGTGAAAGGGAGTCAGCGGAGACCCTGGCAAGAACTTTCTTCCCGGAAGATACTAGTGAGGATGAAACTGAAGACCACGAATTGGTAAGAAGAAGAGCAAACACAGTAAACAAAGAGGAACATAACTTAGTCTATGATACCCCTTTCACAATGACTGAACTCGAAACTGCCGCTCTCAGTTTCAACCCCAGAAAGGCCCCCGGAGAAGATGGCATAACGGCGGACATAAGTTGGCACGCGATAAATGCGGCGCCTAACTTATTCCTCACCGTTCTAAACAAATGCCTGGAGCTAGGGTACTTCCCCAAATTGTGGAAAATTGCTACAATAATTGTATTGCGCAAACCGGGTAAGGTCGATTATTCAAACCCGAAGTCTTATCGACCCATAGGCTTACTACCTCTTCTAGGTAAAGTATACGAAAAGATGCTAATCGTTCGGTTAAAGTGGCATCTAGTCCCGAAAACCTCGAAAATCCAATACGGATTCATGCCCCAGCGGAGCACTGAGGACGCCCTATATGAGGCAGTCACACATATACGCGCAAAGCTGAAACAAAAGAAGATACTAACCATCGTATCACAACGCAAATTAGAGTCCGCCTGGCAGAAGAACAATGCCCATTAAAACTAAGGAAAGTTATGGATAGTTACTTACATGAAAGACAAATTAAATTAACCTACGCTGGACACACGGTTGAAAAAGTTACTAACAAAGGCTGCGTTCAGGGTTCAATAGGGGGACCAACAATGTGGAATCTAATATTGGACCCGCTCCTCCAGGACTTGCAAAATAGTGGTGAGTACGTCCAGGCTTTTGCGGATGACATCGTTTTGATAGCGGAAGGAGAAACCGGTAGCGAGATCCAGCAGAAACTCAACCTAACATTGAACCGGATACATAGATGGGGTATCCTAAACAAACTGAAATTTGCGCCACACAAGACCAAAGCCATGGTGGTGACTCGCAAACTAAAATATGACACCCCACGGCTAAATATGAATAATGTACCGATACAGATGGATAACCACATCCGAATCCTCGGAGTTGATCTGGATTCTAGACTCACATTCAACAGACATGTGGAGAGAGTATGCCGGAAAGCCATTCAGATATATAAACAGCTGGCTAAAGCCGCGAAGATCGAATGGGGACTAAACCAGGAGGTTATCGCGACCACGTACACTGCCGTTATTGAACCAATCGTAATGTACGCGGCCGCGGTGTGGGCTCCCGCGACAAATAAAATCTGTGTACGGAAAAAACTAAACCATCTGCAAAGGGGCTTTGCCCAAAAAATTGCCAAAACTTATAGGACGACATCGTTACACGCGGCAACCCTACTGGCCGGGATACTTCCTCTAGACCTACGTATTCAAGAAGCCGCTGCCTTATACGAGATAAAAAGGGGAGTCAGCACGGAAATACTGAAGGAGGGCGAGGAATTAGAGAAGAGAGTGCAATATGTGGATCTCCCACACCCGGCGAAACAAACAAAACTGGACTATAAGATGCTCACAAATCCGGAAGAAATCGCAAGACACGGCGGCACACAAATCTATACGGACGGCAGCAAAACAAGTACAGGAGTGGGCGCCGCTTGGACAGAATGGAATTGAAATAAACAGCAAGAAAATGAAGATGGCGCCCCACTGCACAGTCTTTCAAGCCGAACTGATGGCACTACGGAACGCGACTAGCCACGTAGATAAAAACAAGCGCGACGTTAAAATATACAGTGACTCAAAGTCAGCACTGGATGCTATTGTGAGTGGACGATCTCTCGATCCCCAGGTAGCCGAGATCCGCCGGAGCCTGGAAGAGTGCCGGAGAACAGGAACTCATATAAGCCTCTTCTGGATAAAGGCGCACGTTGGTACGCCGGGGAACGAGAGAGCGGACACATTAGCAAAAGCAGCGTCGGAAAAACTAAGGTCAGGACCTGAATACGCTGCATACCCCCTGTCATATATTAAACATCAGATAAGGCAAAGGACTCTGGAAGTATGGAATGAGCGCTACCTGAGGGGTGAAACAGCTGGAATTACAAAATTATTTATAGGAAATGTTAAAACTGCGTATAAATTGGTAAAAGAGAAGCGTTTCACACCCCAGATGGCGCAAATTCTAACAGGGCACGGAGCCTTTGCATATTACCTGCACAGATTTAAAATTAGGACAAGCCCAACATGTGCCTGCAGTAATGAAGAGCAAACAGTGGAACATGTGCTTCTACACTGCCCTATATTCGCATCGTCCAGGCACGACCTGGAGCAACAAATACAGATGACTGTAGACCGTAACGGCCTACAGGACATGTTAATAAAGCACAGACCGTGCCTGGAACGGTTCTGTGAAAAAATAGTTGTATATATAAAGGCGGCAAACAAAACAGAAAGAGCGGGTCTCGCGGGGAATTGCGCCCCGGCTCGCCCATGAATATTTTTAATAAAAATATTACCGATGTAGTCGGGGCGTAATTCCCGACGCGTTAAATAAATAGTAGCAGTGAAATATAAAGTCCCTGGACACTATGGCAGGGGAGTAGAGGAAAAATTAATTAAAAAAAAAAAAAAAAAAAAAACATAAATTACCAGCAAATCGATATATTTAACGTGACTAAAAAATTCTTAAAAAAAGATTTTTAAAACTCAGGTATCTTTTACTAATAATGGCTTTGTTTGTTCCTTCATATTGAATATATATTTTAATCTACCAATCAATCAATCTTACAACTGTGCTTTGTAAAACTGTGCTTTATGTTTCTGTTTATGTGTATTCCGTTTTGGCTTTTGTGTGTAATGTAATTATTTGGATATTGTTTAGTGATTAGCTGTAGGAATACTTAAATAAATAAAATTAAAAAAAAAAAATAAAAAAAAAAATAAAAAAAAAATAATCAAAAAAATAAATAAAATAAAAATAAAATAAAATAAAATAAACCGAAACTTTTTATGACAAATTTTCGGTAAAGTAATTCATATTTACTTTATGTTTGAAATATTGTATTACTATTTTTATAAAATAAAAAACATTTTTTCGGATCCGAGTGGTCGGCATTCTCCACATTGGGTTCCGAATACTCGGATCCCAATGTGGATCGGAGCTAGGGATGGCAATGGTTTAAAAATGAACGCGACACTCGCACGGATCCAAGTGGGCTGCACCGCTACTATGACCCCGCTCCACTTGGATCCAAGAAAAGAGTACACATTAAGTGTTAAATAGTCAATAATTGATTGGAATGGCATGAGCAGCTCATTGTTATGCAATGTGCATTAATTATACAATATTTAATGCATGTGCACTATCGAAATGAAGACGACCTTGTTTATTGACGCAATCAGAATGTTTCAGCTCGTGTGTAAGTTTAATATTTTATCATGGCGTTTAAGTAAAATGGGTAAGTAGAAGTACATAAAAATCCCCAAAAAGGCAGATAAATCTACAATCCAGTAAATTTTTTAAAATACAATAACAGGAATGTTAATCATTTTGCGAAAATTCCAAATTCCAAAGTTCCTTTATACGTCTTGGCTTCAGCGCGCGACTGTTATCCCCAGGGTCGTAGGTTCGATTCCGGCTGTGCACCAATTAACTCCTGACTTGATCTACTTGGGCCTCTAACACTTATTCGTATTGTTTGATGATTTGCTTTTTTTAAAAGAGTACCGAGAGTTTTTTACGCCGGCTTTTTCTCTCAGCCCACACCCTCTGTCTTCTTTGCCGATGAGTAGGGATGCCAACAGGTTCGAATTTAATGACGTGGAATAAGTGATACCATGATGATCTAATGTTCCAAAGTAAACGTATTTTATTTTTTATTTTCAAGGATATCATTCGAGTTTTTCAAAAGTGATTAAATTTTGTTCGAATAACTCATGTTTTGAAATCTATTTGAAATTACAATTTAATGTTACCTTCCACCATTATCTTTGTGGGTTTATAATTGACGTAAATGCATCGAGGCATATCTCCTGACGCATTTTTCTGAGTAAAACACGTCCATGTCGATAATAGTTCATTAAAATATTCTCTATTTAAACGGTAGTTGATTGATTGATATGAGTCACCGATATTTCGCGCGATTGAAATGAATATTAATCTTTCTTAGCACAAGATTTGATTCAGGATATCCTGGAGTTACTTAGAATATTCACGAATATCGTTAAAAGAATTGGAAATCTTGCAGGAAATCGTTCTAATAGTCTATGATCAGACACTATACTTAGTGTCAAGTAGTTCTTAAGTTCATCAATACTTTTTCAACTTTAATTTTTTTTGGGAGTCTTAGTATACTTGATCGAAATCGTACTAATAGCGAATAATTAAGACGCAATACTTAGTGTCAAGTAGTTCTTAAGTACATCAATACTTTTTCGACTTTTTTTTTGGGAGACTTAGTATACTTGCACGAAATCGTACTACGAGTATTAGCGTATGATTCAAACACTATACTTAGTGTCAAGTAGTTCTTAAGGTCATGTAAACTCTTTCAACTTTTTTTTGGGAGTCAACTAATACTAGGCTGTGTCCAGTATTAGTTGACTTCCTAACACAGGGAAGTGAGCCCTATAAGTTTCTCATTTCGGAGGCCAAGACGTTTTGGGTCCCAGAGATAGCGGACTAAATGAGTAACACTTCGAGTAAAATATAAAACGATACAATTTCTACCCCTAATGCTTTTCTCTACTATTACAGCATACTCAATATGGGTTACAAATACTATTAGACCGGTGTTGGCTTATTATTTATTACGTATTTGTTTCGATTAAATAATATTAGAAATTAATAAACTCGAAACCAGTTAGAAGTCATTTATGATAGATAAACGGTTTCCACGCTTACTATCTATTTTATAAATCGTAAACTGCGACTTCTGCTGTTACATGGAAGATCTAATGTTATTCTATCTAGCTCTTATTTATATTCACAGTATAATATGAAAATGAATTATGTCTATGAAAACCGGGAATTTCTGATTGATTAACAATTGTTCACGTTAGTAAATAAATAAATAATTTTAAATAGATATAAAAATACTAGCCAATATAACACTTACATGAAGTATGATAACAAACATTTATACGATGCTCTGCGCTCGATGTTCTATACTTTGATATAATTTGTATATTTAAAAGCCAGTAGATACCGTTATTTATTAAACATAATAGCTCAATTTATTTCTTATTTTACAAAAAGGCGTCGTGGATTTATGATGATGTCATTATAAAGCGTCTATCATACTTACAGTAATGACATGCGATTACGTATTCATATTTTTCTACTCTAAAGGAATTTATATTAGATTTTGATTACGATATTAAAGTGTAATTTTTTATTGTTTATTCTGAACTAATTCATGCATGTCTTTGTATGTTAAATTGATATTTTTTAAGACTTAATGAGCAGTTAAGCACAGCAGATTATGCGGAATTGATTTTGGGTCTAAGTCTTCTTCCGCCTTTACCATGGAGAGTGTTCAGATAAGCTGAGTTTCATCATCGGACGTCAAGGCAAAATACAAAATACCTTGATGACCCCAGTTCTACAACTAAGCGATTCTTAAGGCAATTTCTGCCGCGCACCATCACTATGTGGAACCAGCTGCCTACTGAAGTATTTCCGGACTTAGTGTCCTTCAAGAAAAAAGCGTACCAATTCTTAAAAGGCCGACAGCGCGCTTGCCAGCCTACTGGCAGGGCGAGTGTCCAGATAATCAGTCACTTAGCATCAGGCGAGCCTCCAGCCCGTTTGCCAAATAACATAAAAAAAGTCAGTCCGCTTTCTTTACGATGTTTTGTCGTCATACGAGTAAGTGGTTTGGGTTTGTAGACACGAATGGAGTGAGAATCGTTGATTAGCCTATTGGTTAACTAAATAGTTATTCGATTATTAAATAGAAAATATATACTTATAAAAGCGAATAAATTGCGTTCTAGTTCCTCTAGTTCTAGTGTAGATATGTCTAACTATGAATCGTTTTTTCCCTCTTTATTCGGTACGAATATACTCTAATGAAAACCTTTCCTTAATATAATATAGACACGCCTTTACTGGCAAAGACTCGGAAGTTGTAGGATAGATTCTTAAGTAAGAATAAAATCTAGATTTAAGGACCTTAATTCCTATTAGCTACGTATCACTCGTTTATTATATCATTCATTAATATTACGCAAACATAATTTGAGCCACAAATGATATCACTTATAAAACAACTTTGTAACGCCACAATTATCTTTTGAATATTGTCATTGTTAGATGATTGTGTCATCATATTAGTCACACGAATGTTTTTGTAAAAATATAATGAAGGAACTGTAATTGTTCAAGAGTATACCGTTGCTTCTTTAAAGATTTATGAAACAAAGATGTCGATTTAAATGACTCGTTTACAGCGATTTAATACGTATAAACGTCGCCATACGTTGTAAATGGCGTCACGTCAGGTAATTTGTAAAAGTGGTTGCGACGAGGTAATTAATATATGAAAGGCACATTGTTTAGAAGTAGACAGATTATCTTGAAAATCACAATTTGTGTCTGTTTCACCTCTCTTTAATCAGCAGCTTATGTCTAAGTGTCGTGGCCAACAAGGAAGCATCTGGAGCGTATCGGTTTCCACCGGTTTCTGTCCAGCACCTCTCTTAGTGTACAGTTTTGAGGACGTTGATTCTTTCACTTGATCGGTCCTCTGGTTGGTGAACGGCCACGTGATTGCCTTCTGTGTTACCAACCACGATCAGTCTCCAAAATCTCATCGCCTCTGCGCATTGCATAGCCGAAATAAGATACAATTCGCTGGGCATATGGTATACAGGTGAGTTGGGTCCAGATCGATGTATTGGTGCGCTTCTCAGTTTTCAGTATTCTGAGTATCCAGCACCACATCTCAAAGGCATCGATCCTTTCCTTTCTCGTGGCTGTATAGATGTTATTAGATAGTTTGTTGGTAAGTTCATTTTTTAGTTCACCTGTCTTTTCCAACAGGTCATGATGCAGGTGAAGATATTATTTTAAATGATAATAAAAGAACAACGTAATGAGCATAATTTTGAAAAGAGAACAAAATTTGAATACTGAATGTAGGCACAGTGTCATAAAAAAGTAAATATCATAAAGGTGACACGCCTTGCGTACAGTAATTTTTGCATTCAAAGGAACAAGGATTAGAATTTATTAATTCAATATAATTCAGGTTAAACAGAATAATAAATAACATGTGAGACGGTTAAAGGCTACATTGAAGTTTTGTTATTTTTATCCCTCACGTGTAGAGCTCACGTCTCGACCTTTAATTAACCTGAGTTAATGATTCTATGTGACCTAGTTTGTTTTTAATCATTGCGCTATTTTTTCACCGAAAGGTTGGCTTTGATCTTGAGTTGTATAAACGAACGTATAAACTATTTTTTCGTTAAATTGGAGTTCCATCAAGCAACTAAGGTAAGGAAAAAACAAAAATTTTTTGAACCAAATTGAATTATGACTGAATAATTTTTCGTTTAAACAATTTACTTCGATGAGATATTACTTATTTATTTTATTACAGTATTCCTACACCTAAAAAAAAATATCACAAAATAATATTCAAACAATTACATTACACACAAAAGCCAAAACGGAATACACTTTGAAACTGAAAGATAAAGCACAGTTCTAAGATTGATTAATTGATAGATTAAAATATATATTTAATATGAAGGAACAAACAAAGCCATTATTAGTAAAAGATACCTGAGTTTTTTTAAATATTTTTTTAAGAATTTTTAGTCACATTAAATTTATCGATTACTTTGATATTAAAACTGATATCACTATCGCTTCTAGGTAATTTCTAATAATGTAGTTAAATTTATAATAATTTAAAACCATCGAATTACAAAATAATCATCTAAATCTTTTACTAGCCACGTTTTGTTTTTTTGTTTAAGTTTCGACGGCAACTAAATTATTAATTAATTCGTCACAAAATACTTGCCCCTAACTTTCCAGAACAGCTCCGCGCACTCCATCGCTTTCGCTCTACCCGCACCAGCTCGTCATTCCTCCTCATGGAAAACCTAAAACAGAAATAGACAAAGAATAATGGTTCAGATACGACACAAAATATTTATGAATTTAGCATTAAGTAGTTGAGGGAAGATCAGAAAAAAAGGCTAGTGTAAAAGTTTTTATACTGCAGAACACAAGTACCTTCTCGGGTTCAAATCCTGATTGGATCCAAAATGTATTGATAATAGTAGTCATAAGTATTCTTAAACATCTTTGGAATAAGGACTACTATCCGATGCCTCGAGTTACTCCAGGCGATTTGAATCCCATTAGAAGGGTGACGGCATAGAGAATTCTCTTGTACCGGAACGTACGACGAACGATAAAGATGTGATTTTGGCATAAGAGATATTTATAATGATTGTAAGGTTAAAATGTGTGTAGATTAAAGCCGTATCTAAGATATTTATTTACTTGAAAGGTGCAACGATGGAGGTGCTCAGTAAATAAAGGCTGATGGAGCTAACACAATTATCGCTAATGGAGCTGTTTGTTTCTCACATGACGTAACTTTAATTTATAAGCGAAGGAACTTTTTCAATAAATCATTTCCTATTATGAATAGTTACAAATATTAAGGATATCGTACCCACAGCATCTGTTATGTGATTATTGTTGAATATTTGAGATTCTTTTTTAATATTAAGAGGCAAACGGGTAAAAAGCTCATCTGATTTTGCAAGTGTGTTGCCTTTTAAGAATTTATATACTCTTTTCTTTCCCTCAGTTGAAATTTTTCGGAAATACAGTGGATAGCTGGTTCTATATAGTGGTGGTTCGCGGCAAAAACTATCAAAACACTCTTTTCCAGAAAATTTTGTATCCTGTCTTGATAAAACTTAGTTGAAGCTGCAATCATCAGAGTAAAAGCTTCCAAAATCGTATGCTGAACGTTGTAAGTACACGTTTTTCCATACATTTATCTTTTGTTCGAAATACAAATGTTTATTTTCATACATTTTGTTTATATTGAACACGGCCGATCGTCACATTTCAATTCACTTGCTTTTAAGTTTTGCTCGGGTTATCCTACACTCATTTTTATTTTGATAACCTTTTTGCCAATTATATTCACTATAGTTACGTCCTCAATGTTAAAAGAGAATTTGTGCGTATATTGAAAGGTAAAGAATATTATCAGTTTAGCCTCTGTTATTGCTCATGGTGGCTGTACACACTCGGCGAGAGCCTCTCGCCGAGAGTCTCGACCGAGAGGACCGAGAGAAGAGCGCAGCCTGTACACACTCGTTACGTTATTTGTATTTAAAACACCGTTAATAATGGACGTGGAAACCGCTGCTGCTGTTTGTCTTTGTGCAATAAGTTATTATAATTTTCTTCACGTTTACCATTAAAAAAAATTACGAAGCCATGGCGAAGAAGAAGATGGTGGATGGTTACTATGCACCACAACAGAAATAGGTAATTAGGTTCATAAAGTTTTAATATTATCCAAAATTGTAAATTGCTACTTGTATGTATGTTTTACCTTTTGTATGTCATTCATTTATTTTGTACTTTATTTCAGCAGCACCATGGAAAATCAATTGGCAGAGCTAGTGGCAGAACCCTCTGGTCTCTTAATTGGGATATCCATCGGCCGGCTTATTCGCATCCAAGCATCATGTAGAGATACAGGTCGCTCTCGTTTTACTCGCGAGACCCTTTGACTCGTGCGCAAAAAACCGACAGGCGACCGAGAGAGGCGAGACCGACTGCGAGGAAGCGAGGCGAGACGAGAGCTCTACTGTACACTCTCGCCCTCGGCCTGTCTCGGGGTGTCTCGCCGAGTGTGTACAGCTACCATCAAACTAATTTTCTCCATATGCTTACGACTGATAATTGTGCGTCTTTCATGTTTAGAATATATCGAAACAAGGTCAGGGATTCTTATTTAATATACAATTTTGTATCAACGCCCCGCAACCGTTGTTATTGGAACGTAATTTCAATCAGATACATTCTAGTATCGAAGTTCTTTAGTTCATTCGCAGTAATTTGTTAGTCACGTTTTTTAGGTCTCAGTATTATTATTATTATTCTTCTTCTTATTCGCTACACTCTTGACAGAGCGGTCGTGATCGCTATGTGGTAGAAGGCGCAGATGTGATGCGCTTCACGACGTTCCGCCATCGTTGCCTATTGGAGGTCATCCTGCTGCACTGTCAGTCTCAGTATACTCATGAAGTATTATTTCACTTTATAAGGAAGTTCTAGTAGCCGTTCAATATGTTTAAATAACATTCACCGTGCTAAATAATTAAACGTTTCCATAAAATTATTTTATGCCTTAAATTATGGCAGCTTTAATTTTAATTAGCAATTATAATTAAGAGCTATATCTTCTATTATATTGGCTTTAAATTAAAAGTTTTATTTCCATTCATGTGTATTTTGTAAATTAATTCGCGCCATATTAATTTTATTGACACAATTTACGATACGATAAGACCCGCAAAACCAGTTTGACGGAACAAATGTTCAAGTGATTAAAAATTGCAGTAAATCCCTCAGAAATATATAGCCGACATTAAAATGTACTAAAAATAATGTATTTCATTTCAATCAGTCTAAAAAGCGTTTTTTATGTACATACATACAAGGGCTTTGTTGTAGCCAGATAGGGCAGGGAGGATTATATGTACTTTTTATGTAACTGAGGTCAAACGGGCAGAAGACTGACCTTATAGTAACACTGCCACGCTCGGACACTCAAATTGCCAGAAGGCTCGCAAGTGTGTTGCCGGCCTCTTATAAATTAGTACCCTCTATTAAAATCTAACAGCGTGTACAATAAAATGCCGACAAACAGATCTTCTAACCCAATGCAGTATCCTTTATTAGACTGACAACATCTAAATAACACCTGTATCAAAACAACTCGAGAATCAATAAGTGGCTTTATCTGTGGAGGTCGTAGACTATAGCTCTATTGATAGAGATAAGTGGGTAGATAAGTTTCTGTTTGTATTTTTGATTAGATGGTCGTTTTTTATCTTTAGTGCGTGTTGTTGTACTGTGATGGAAATTAGTATCGTTTTAGGCGCGGATGTGAAAGATAAGATATATTTTAGTAATGACTTGTTCTTTGATATGTCTTAATTGCTCAACAACGTTTCGTTGGTAATTGGTGTAATAAAATATGGATTGCAGTACTCGTATGTTAATTTTAGTACTTCGGAGGATATAATATGATATTTGAAATAAGGCAAAAAATGCTGAATTAAGAATTTGGAATATACGAAAGAAGAGACACGCTAGAGAAGACAGAAGACACCTTTAAGGTCATGAGAAATTTGATCAGCATTAGCCAGAAAATGAGTCCTTTTGTAATCATCCTAACTGTATAAAACGTAGAAGTAATATTTTAATAAATTTATTTTATTTATTAAATATTTAAATTTACATAGACTGACATATATTAAATTGAATATTCTGGTTTCAGAAAATATCTTTATAAATATTTTGTTAACTGACTATATTATTGAAAAATAAATAAAATATACGAGTATATTGTTAACTGTTAACAATGAGCGGATGTATGCTCAAAGGACATTTTGTAAGGTAACACCAAAAAACCTGTAGCATCAATAATCAAATTAATATAAGGAAACAATTTAAAAATGTAATTTTATGGACAACCTTTAGGAATTGCATTCGCTTTATAATCGCTTGATTAACATATATTATTAGTTAAATAATGAGAATAATATCTTAATATATATAAATTACGTGTGACGTTATTTGTCTGTGATGGACTCCTGAACTACCGAACCGATATCAATCAAATTTGCACACCGTGAGCAGTTTGATATAACTTAAAAGATAGGATAGCTTACATCTCAATTTATACTCTTAATATTATTTTATTGGATATATTTGTTTCTTAAGTAAAAATAAAAAATAGTGGCGGAGAGTTTATTGCCAGTTCTTCTCTTCTGTTCTACGCCCTTGATTTGAGAACTGGCAGTAAATGTAAAATTAGAAGCATTTGATATATATTTCGTTTCTGACGTTCATAAGTGTACATTATGTTACCTTAATGAATAAATGATTTTTGAATTTTGAATTATTTGATATAATTCTAACAGATGGCGCTGTGTAGTATTAACGTTTCACATAAGCTATCTACCTTTCACATAAGTTCTCCTACCGTTTCCCTTAAATAGTTTACTACTATATAATATAACAAAAACCTTATCCACAGCAACGCTTGGCCGAGTCTGCTGGTTATATATAAAAACCATTTCAACAAGGAATATTCAAGTAGCAGAGTTATGTCTTAAATATATCTGCCGAACACGTTTGCTGAAAGGCACTCGAATCGTCGAGTTGTATAATAATTTAAGTGTTTATATACGTAAAAGAGGCTCATTAGGCTTTCTTTGAGAGAAATTATATAATGATTATAATAATATACATACTATTATTATATATTTAACATGTAATCGTTATAAGCATACGTATGTGATTTTCGTAACGAAATAACCGACTCACTGAGCGATTAATAATATATATATATATGTATGAAATGTGTGTTCAAGCGGATACGAGAATGGTTTAAATATACAATTACTTTTGTTGTATTTCAGACGTACAGGACAACTTCTGACGGGTGCGCTTTTCAACTAAATGACTAAATGGAGTTTAAAAATCCGTCTGTAAATTGAGACGCTCTTATAGGCATACATATGTATACAATATCTGTTTGACAAACATATATATGAAACAATAAAATGCGTCATAATTTTTTGCTCTTCGTCTTAATATGTAATGATTTTGGCACTGAACCTCGGTTTGTAATATCAATTGCTTAGCCGGTAAAAACCATAGTAAGATTTTGGGGTAATTCTAAGCATTGAACCGATGAGGTATGCTTACATTGTCCTTCCTACGTTAGAAGGAAAAGTTATAGAAAATATATCAGAGGCAAAATAGATTGCAGATCATTACAATCTGTGCATCTAGACCTTAGCCAGGAGGATGAGAACTTTTTGTTAAACAAGGTAGAAATGTATCCACATACTTCTCTCACTCACGCCAGGCATCAGAGTGCCTAATGACCCCAATCACATTAGACGATTACAACCAGTATTGTCCTTAAATATACATAAAAATTACTCTTCATTAATAAGATGCTTCTATCCCAGCACAAATTGCTGTGACTCAGGGTGACTACGGTGCGCATTGGATAGCTGGAGCACTGAGGCGCGCCGGCCTGTGATAACGATTAGTTATGTATAACATTAAAATAATGTAATTTTGTTAATTTTTCTGAAATGGCTTGCGATAAAATATATCGAGTAAATTTCAAAATCATGTTCTATATAAAGTTTCGTAATAAATTGAATTAAAAGTGTTATTTTTTTTTCTATCGAGCGAAGTCATTTAAATCGTATATCGATCTTTCAAAATAGATACATAAACTACTCAACTTCACCATATATTTTTTCCATTTGCTGCACTTTAATAAAAAATGCCAAAAAATGGAAACTAACAACGTACTTTTTTGGAGTTTGGCGATCGGATGAGTCCTTAATAAGAATAAGACATACAAATAACAAATAAAGTCTAAATATATATCTTGGTAGGATTATTTATAATTTATCAGAACTTCAGCGAATAAATATTACTGGCATAGTTGAATTATAAGCGGCTTATAACCATAGATTAGGTTTGTTAGTTTTAACGACAGCATCCTAAGTAATAAACTGGGACATAAATTACAATTAACTGTATTCATAACTTACACGCTATTGCGAGAACGGATAAATGTGATCTTGTGATTAAATATCATAGTACTACTGTGTAAAGGATTGGATTACATTTTAAAAGCTGAAATATACTTTGATATACAATTGCTTTTTAAGGTTTTTCTATGTAATAGGAGGCAAACGGGCAGGGCGGGCAACGAGGCTCACCGATGTTAAGTGCTACAGCCATGACACTCACTCAGAAGGCAATTGGTACACTCTTTTTTGAAGGACCTTAAGTCGAATTGGTTCTTAAATTCGGTGGGCAGCTAGTTCCTCATAGATGTGGTGCCAAAAACTGCCTAAATAAATGCTCAGTTGAGGAACGTCGGACCTCGTCTAGATACGGATAGTATTTTGTATTTTGCCTTGACGTCCAATAATATAACTCAGCTGTTGCTATTAGTCCGAACAACTAGCAACTAGTGAGATAAAACCCAATGAAATATTGAACATAAAAATATAATTGGTACTACAACGATTTAGGTCTATAATCTGTTTTCTGAATCTATAAAATAATGCTGCTAACACTAATGTCGTCAAATGAATTAATAACTCTGAACTTATATACTTTTTATAGTGTTTGTTATACATTGTAGTAGTTTTTGGTAGGTTTGTAATCTGTTTTTTTATAGAGATAAATAAAATTAATTACAAAATTAAATACACAAAATCAATATTTAATTTAAATTAAATATCAAATTTTACTTTTTCATACTATTGAAGTGATAATGTATTAATTTTTTACCATTAATTGTTTTTGTTTATCTATCACTGTCTATATGTATAAACCAACAATAAACAAAACATTCACAGACAATTTAACTATCTCAATACTCTTCATCAGTGTATCATGTAAAACATTAGTGGCACTCCAAACTTTTTTTAGGTCTTGGCCTCAGATTTCTGTATCAGTTTGATAATCATTTGTACATCTAATAGGCAAGTAGGTGTGTCAGTGTGTAAGGCAAGCCGATTTCCTCATGATGTTTTCCTTCATCGTACGAGCGAATGTTAAATGCGCACTCTTAAAAAAAGTCCATTGGTGCACAGCTGGGGATTGAACCTACCCTTCCTTCGGGGGACTTCGGGGACCTTCGGGGTGACGGTCCACGCTGAAGCCACGAGGCTGTTCCACTCTTTCAGTAAACTATCTTTAATTTGCTGATACTACTCTAACACATACAAGCTATAATTTAAAGATAAATTCATAGTAGGTACTATAACAATACGCCGTTACATTAAAACCGGTTTTGGCAGATTCTAGATCACCGTCGAAGCCTGAGGGATCAAAGTTATTGAATTTGAACTGAGACCACTGACGGGTTAAAGTTTAAACGGATTTATGAATCGAATAACCGTAATCAGAGGATATTGTATTTCGCCTTTGTATAGTAATCTTATTAAGCGATTGTTTCAGTTAATATAACTTTCATACGTAATTCTCAGTTATTATTTAACGAGTTTAATTATTACTGAAAGGATTTTTATTGCGAGTTCAACAATATTGATTTGTTTTTAATTTAATTACGTAATGTAACCTTAATAAGGATTTTAATAATTGAATAACTGACGAATACTTGTGATGAATGTGATTGTTTTTTTGTATCGTTTTATTTTGCCCGGTTTTCAAGACCAATTAAAATACGGATGACACAAGAGTTGATGGCAAATTTATTGGAATCGGCATTTAGTAGAGAAGCCAGTTCCTTTTATTGTAAATAGGTACTGGTTTTACAAAGTATTTCGTGTCTTTATCTGCAATGCATTATTGACAAATTTTGCTACCCAACATAAAATATGACAAAACATTGTAAGTATTGTTCGAGTTGAGTTCATCATTCAGAGACAAAAAAATATTTTATTTATTTATTTAAATTTATTCACACTTCATTGCAAAGTAACACAAATAACACAGAACTTAAAATTAAGGGATGCAACGGGCGGCCTTATCGCTAATGAGCGATCTCTTCCAAGCAACCCTAGTAAGAAAAGAAAAAAATAAAAATGATGTGCAAGAAGTGCATAACCAGAAGTTATATTAAAAAAAATTATATATACAACCTTAATCTCAAGAAAAACAAAAATAGAATATCAATAACTAATTAAAAAGAGCTAATGTTAAGGATTCATGAATAGCGAATAGCGATATATTACAAAAGAAGTGGAGATATATACAGATCACGATTGATAAGATTAGGAATTTTAAAAGATGATAGGGAGGAAACCCATCGTATGGAGTCGGGCAGTCTATTCCACAGCTTAATATTATAATTTACGTAAATTATTAAGCAAATATTTAAATCAAATCACAAACAACTACATCGCACAAGCATTACACACTTAAAACGTATCTTGTTCTTAAGAACAAAATATGTTCTGTCATACTTTTTTATATTTATTTTTTGTTGTCTATGTCTAACTAACTAAATAATAAGTTTATTCACTAAGTTGAGCCGTTCTTCAGATAAAATATAATTTACTATTAGTCTGACTACGTTGGTAGAAATACAAGTGTCTCAGTTCCCGAATAAGGCTTGACTAATTTTGTTAAAACACTTCCAATGTATCTTATTTATACGTTAAAAGCTATCGGGAATAAATCTTTTATCGAGAAATAGATGCTATTTCAGTAAGTAATGAATGACAGGTTTCAGTGTTTTATTTTGTGCGGATCTGACGTGGTTCGCTTATAAATACCGTCGCTTCGTTAATATGATATCGCGTGCGTCTTAACTGACTAGGTTTTTAATTTGATAAGCTGTCTGGGTCGTAAATTATTCATCAATGTTTTATATTTCATCTTCATTTCTGAATGTCGTGTTATTGGCGCCGCACGCCTTCCTCCTCTCTTCTCTGTCGATTGGGACATGGTAATACCTTTTTTTTTACTTGGGGAAATGCATTGCGTATACCATTCCGCGGCGCGACTCCTTGGTGCAGAAGAGTTATGTGGGACTCGCTATTGTGCATACCCACTAAAACCCCAAGGTGCCACCAACAATCGCCTTATGCGGGATGCGGTAACAGCAGAGCCTTTTCCGCTTCCCGACATGCGATGCGGCGGTTGCGTCCGCTTCTTCACGCCCATTGCTGGTTTTTGAGGATGCTTGACACAGCAAGCATCTTTCACAGACCGGGGGGCGATGGTAATACCTGCAAGAACTTTGTAAGACGACTGAAGTCAATATTAATTATGTCCAACCTTTGTCTTACTTCAATAAAATTTCTTTGTTATATTATTTATTACGAGCGATAAGTACACTGGTTGGATCTAGATTAGCGAACATACAAACATGGTAGACGGTTATAACTACTACACACAAGTACAATATTTTTGTATAAGTGAATATGACGTCACTACTGACCTATAGGGGCTTATACTTGATCGCTCCGAGTAGGACAACCGCTTCGAAGTTTGGTGCCCTCAACTCTCCCAATCCCAATAAGATTTTCTTTACTTTCTGGAGCTCTGCGTGTTACATGTCTAAGAATTCATTATGCGTTGATTACAAAGTGTCGAAAGATTTTTATTTATTTAATTATTTATTAAATTTACGACATCATACATAGTACTAAATCTACGGATTATTTTACAAACTGTTCCCTGTAACTGTATTATTAGGAAAACTCTTGTTAACTCTCACGTCCACGCTATACTAATTACATAAACACTTAAGGTATATACAAGATTTCACTGTTTTGGATGCATTAAAACGGAAGCGCAGAACATTTTTCTTTGACATTCATAATTGTATATAATGATTTTATATATAAATATAAATTCATGAGTCTTGCATGATATTTCAAGCGATTCAGAATTAAACAAAGTATGAAAGTACCGACTACAGAGCCATCTTTCGGGCTGTTTAGTTAATCTTAACCATCCAAAACGCATACAAAAAACATCATTCAAATTCGTCCAGGAGAGGTCGTCGTTTAAGATGAGTTTAGTGATTTATTTATTTATTTGCGCTTCATTAGCTTATACAAAAACACATATATAAAGCAGAGTGCATTAGTTACTAGGCATCGGACGAGATATACACACGTACAGTAGAATTTTATATTACAATCATACATGTTATACAAACAATTTTATCAATGAAGCAGTAATTTATATATACACAAAAGTGCCCTAATTAATCCTTCGTATCTCATAAAAATATACCACGGGGCCTCTTAAGAATCGAACGCTTTGTAAGTACAAAATTCAGTGGGCGGTAACTGCTATCCATATCTCAAAAATGCTATTCAACGTCGAATTATCATATTTATAGAGAGTTTATAAAAGGTTCCCATTCAATTAAGCGAGGTTCTAGTGAAGGCTCGAGTGGGTGCAATGTCTCGGAGGCGCCCTTTAGTGACTTACAGACACGTACTTCTTAGATAAGGCTTTATTGGAAACCTTTTGAAGCTTCCGCATACGCACTTTTCTAGTACAAACTATTACGTACTATTCCCTAATAACCAAATTATAGAATGAATTGACATGGTACCTACAAGTCTCTATATATAATTTTTTTTTGCATTTTTATCACTTAACATCTGGTGAGCGTCCTGCCCGTTTGCCCCCCGTTCTATAAAAAAAAAATAAGTCTGAGAATCGGCTACTATCTATCTTTCAAACCCGTAAGGGGTGTCCACACTAGTAATTTTATTTTTTTATAGACAATTTTTTTTTGTTTTTCATCATTATTTCCATGTACCCTCTACAATCAACTCCTTATTTTTTATTACTTAGTTTGAACTCTGAAGTTTATATAGAGGAAAAACACAGAAAACCTTTATGCTAACATAGCAAAATGAAGGTATGTGTAAAAAGGTAGGCGAGGCATTAAGGAGAAATGAAGTACGCGGGGGCAGATAGCATTATATAAAAATACGACCATTGACAGGCTGTGACTTGTTGACTCATAATAAAAAAAGAAAAATAATTCCATAGTACAATGCTTCCACTATATACCTACACAACATACTATGACACAAACAGATTATTGACTTCTTATTTTGATTTATAAGGTTAAGATTTACAGTAATATGAACTCATTTATACTAAAAAACGTATTTGGTACGGGAATCCTGGAGTAATGTGTACTTTATTGTTCACTATGGGTCGGCAAAAAAAGTCGTACAATTAATAGAATAATTTAAATTTTTGTTCTTGATGCATGTTCTAGAACGTACCTTGTATCGTATAAATGTCGCAGCATAATATATACGCTATAGCGATTTAGAGGTAGTTTGTAGTGGGGTAACGTGGGAGGGACTGGGAATTCAGGTGCCACTTTTGCCAGTGAACCACACTTGGTGTGGAAAGCAATTGCTAGCAGAGCCGCGAGCGCGTATATCTAATGTATCTACCGGCACATTGTTTGAATTTATTCGCTTTATTCAAAATTTGCTACAAAAAGATTTTATATATTTTTGTTTTTTTACGGGGATGTTCTTAATTCAATTTTTGTATTTGTAATACATCTGTGGCGAGCAGAAAATAAATAATAACAGTTACATAATACCTCGTTTATATCTCTACATAAAATTAAACCCATTACAAAGTCCATGCTCGAATTCAGTCTACTACAGATAATATTAGAAGTAGCGTAGGTGTTTATCAGTTGTCAAAGGGACTCTCGCATCTCGCTTGTCACGCACCGAGATAAGACAACACGATTTCATAGCTTTTATAGAACCCCTTATTAACTCTTGGCACGTACCTCGTAATATGTAACCTTGCCTTAATGATGTAAATAATTAATATTGTATTCATATACTGCTAATGAAATAGTTACTACATATAAAACTAATTGTCTGTGATTAATTAATTAGTGACTTAATTAGAAATTGGATTTGCTTTGAGCTTGTAAATGAATTATAAACTTTATAAATGCGCTTCCCCGTATTTAGTAACCAAATAAGCCTACAAGATCTACCGAAACGATAATTAGTATTTCGACGTGAACTGAATCTAGGAATACCAGACTTTTTTTATAAGTCTGTTTACGACAAAAACAGGAATACTTATTATTCTAAATGGTTAAATTTAAAGTAATGGCTGAAAATCCATGTTTAATAACTAGTGTTTATGTTGAACAAAAATCTATCTTGTTGATATACATACGAAAGTCTCAAATATATTAAATCTTTTGTCAATTTAATAATATTGTTAACAAAGAGTTTATTTACTATAGACGCTTGTACTTTACGAATAAGACGAAATATATATTCAAATTCTAACAATAAGTCCTTTCAAATGTAACAACGAAATCTCGCGTTGTGTATCCCTTTAGAATATTCAATTCAATGTCCGTTTTTGATATTAAAATATGTTATTATCTTACCATTTATTATAAATCTCTATATTATTCTAGCAGTTGGCCATGGCTTGACATGGCTTTTTAAATATTTTGCATATAATAGCGTGTGTTACCCAGGGTATAGCGTCTGAATCTCGAGAGTCCCGGTCGCGATTCCTAAGGAACGCCTTGTGAAACGGGGTGCGGAGTGCGGACTCATCTTAAGTGTGTATGAAGGACTGAAGTCTTTTTAGTGTGTCGCTACCCCTCTGATAGGGCTTTGGGTGTGACAAGCGACATCCATGGGCATTTAAATACACTGTTTTAGTATATGTCTCTCATGAGACGGACATCCGATAGGTACTTGTATAGGTTCTGGGTTATAAAATAATGGTTATATTTTAATATAGTATAAAACTTAAAAGATATTTCAGATAAACGAATTTCTACGCTAGAAATCATCGGAGTTGTGAGGTCGCATGAAACTTCTGAGCTTCTGAAAGGAGCTAAGCTTAATTAGCCAGGACTTAACACACTATAGCGCATATGGGTGGTTGAATGCGGGAACGGACACTTCTGCTATGAATCAGTATTCATAGAAATGCATAGAAGATATAAAAAAACAGTGGCGTTAAATTTAGAACCAGGATTTTCTTCAATCCTCAGATTTCTGTATCATTTATTTTTTCTACTAGGCATAATATAATATATTATTATAAGACAGTTAAAGAAATATCTACATCTAACAATCATCGTTATTACTGTTTCTCTGATACTGCTTTCGGTATTGCAAGCAAAATGCGCAAAATCACAGAATCTATAACTTTTAATTTAGTCTAGTTACTGTCATATTTTACAAATTAAGTGACTTCGTAGGATCGTTATTTCTCAATATTACCTTTATTAAATGACTTTATTCGAATTACAAACCTTGGTACCAGAGATAAAATTGAAATCGTAATGGCATTATTAATATGAATGTGACGTTACGACAGCTGTCAAATTCAATGTGCTTGACGTTTTCAATGATATTGACATGTGTCAAACACGTACGATTTTCCTGTTCAATTAATATTTCAAACACGTTAGATAATAAGTGGTAGTTTGTTTGAGGCGGTCTGATCTGGAATTCATGATAAATTGCATGCAAACAGAAAGAAAACAACAAAAATTAACTTAACCAACCACCAAATAATAAACCTGCCCATTGTTTTACTAAATAACATTTAAGGCTTTACATTTCTGTATATGCTCTTCTTTTCAGAAGGCTGCACTTCTGTGCCTGTCAGAAGCCATCGATATTTGGCAAACCTCGCGATGCCATGGCGAGGATTCATTGCACAAATATTAAATCCAGTCGAGATTCAATCGCACGATTTGACTACTGTTTAAATTAATTTATATAACTCGTACTCAATTTAGTATAATGGTAGTAAAAATTACTCCTCGTTAACTACGAATAAAATCACGAATGGAGTTAAGAAACCAAGAAATTAAGCTTCGTTCAATGAACGAAATTTTTTGATCTTATTAAGAAATACTAAGTTAAAACATAAGTGCTATGTCATCTGTTATATATTATTTATGCCCTAATTTAAAGTACATAGTTGGTGTACCTCATTATACGTTCTAGTGAAGTACCTAGTTTTAGTGGGACTGTTGAACGTATGTCGGAGGAATATATTACTAACTTATTTCCGAGAGAGATTTTACAATAGCTTGCCTCTGATAACACAAAAAAGTAGCAGTGGACCACACGTTCCTATACGTCTGCGAAGGTTATTGATAGATGGACTTTAATGCAGTTATATATATATACGACAGCAGTGTTAGAAAGTTTTACTTTTGAATTTTTTTTCTTTGCAAGAAATGAATTAAATGTTTGCAATGAGACATTTCTAAAATTTGAATTTCTAAAAGGTCTGTTGTTTAAACTTTAAACCTGTGTTGTAAACGTTGAATTAATACATTTTTAAACACTAGTCAATATGTAATAGTCTAACAGCCTGTTAAATCTTTTATACATTATATATTTTTATTTATTGAAGTCTCACTTTGTCACTTTGTCTACCTTTAGGTAATGGAACCCCTTTGCTAATTTTCCAACGATCTGGGAATGTTGATGCTTTAAGGCAAATAAAGAATATATGAAAAAGGGGTTCCGCCAATACTGACAACCCCAGTCACAGTGGTATACCGTCAGGCCCAGCGCACTTTCTTTGTTTTAAATTCAAATTCAAACATCATTTTTTCATGTAGGTAACAGACATTGTTAAACGTTGTGAGGCATTCTGTACCACCTCTAATTGCAACTTATCTACGTGAACCAATGCTCCCCCACTTCCACAATCCGCCTCCGCGATGGCAAATTCCTCTAACCCATACGAAAAAATGCAACCAACACCAATTTTATATTTTCGTAATATTGTATCCTTATCATCTATTTGCCCTTTGCCAAAGGTCGGACATAAATTACCTACATAACTAGTGGCGGTCTTGGGAAGAAAAACAATGCAATTTACATGAAGGACATTTCCCAGGCTCGGAGCAATATGTTAGAATAAATAACTAATAAAGCCCGATAAACCCGCGTCTCAATGGAACCCACTTACAGAGATTGCGATGAAGTTTCTACACTTGCGGCATCGTTCGTGCTCTTTTTCAAATTGGCATATAATCGAATAATATCGACAGTGAATTGTCGCTCTATATCCGAAATACGAGTGTTTATTGCTTCGTAAATTTAAATTTCGAATTGTCAAATACGATTACTATAGACGAATCTAGTAGATAGTCTGAGTGTTTCGTTATTTTAAATTTATTATCGTTATATTTCAATTGTCTTAGGGACTATCCTTTAGATATAAATACAATATCATACACTTGCCAAGTATAGTCGGTATATGTTATTTATCCTTAAAAATGTATCTTTTTACTTACTTTATTGTAGGACGATCTTCTATGCAGTTTGATGATTTAAATACTATTTTAATGTCAAAATACTTGTTTCAATAAAACTATAAACATAATTATTTCAAATCCCAAAGTTTTTAAAGCAAAGCATATTATTTTTGTATCAAATCAAATTGAATGCTTTAAAAAAGCCATACAATAAATATTACTACAAAAGTTTGTCACAAAGGAGCTATAGTTAGAAGAGTTTAAAAATCGAAAATTTACCTAAACATACGTACGTATTATATATTTATTAATTAAAGTACGCCACACGTACATATATAATACACTTTATACAGCATAAGTTACAATCTATATATTATAAAAATCGTGTATAAACGGTTAACATACATTTAATAAAAAATTAAAAAGATTTCTTTTTTAAGTTTTTACCAATGCGGATTAAGTAACAAAAGCCTAATAAATGTTTTGAAGTTATACTTATTTTGGCGCGATAGAGAAAAATGATGAGAGTGAATCTAACGTGCGCGCAGCACACCAACACCTAAATTCGAAATCGTAAAGTTAGGTTTAGGTGGCATGGAAATCGATAACTATGTTCAAGTTGTATATTCTAGTATTTTTATATTTAGAACACGTGTTTCGTAACAGTACAATTAAACAGTGTGAATAAATATCAATAAAAAAATAATAATAATCTTGTTGATTAATTTTAATATTTATCGTTAATCACTATTGCATTTTAGTTATTTTTTTTCATACGCCAAAGAAGTATAGGTCTACCGCGTGTACTTAAGTGCACACACCCTTTTTTTTAATTTATATATTCAACGTCAATTGAAAACCTTAAACACGTACTCACGTTCATGACACGAGCTTTCACGTGTTCAAGCCACCCCTAAATTCTATTTCCTGGACAAGGTTGGCCTCGAAACTTCGTTATTTGCTACATTATTTAGTATGTGTAAATATTCTGAAGTAAAATTGAAATAAAACAATGTAAGTTAGAATTACCGTTTAATTATGAATATTAGCCGTATTTTTTTTTTCCAATAGGCACTTAAAATAATTTTTAATTCCAATCAGTTTCTGATATTAGTATATTTAACCAAACATACATACTCTTTAGTCTTACAATATTACGTTTTGTACATGCATAGTATAAACAAAGATTACCGTTTAATTATGAATAATAGCCGTATATTGTTTTACCAACCTTGATTCTGTCATAACATATCATCTCCAATAGCCACGAAAAAAATAATTTTAAATTCCAATCAGATCTTGATATTAGTATATTTAACCAAACATACAAACTCTTTAGTCTTACAACATTTTATATATTAATATTGAAAATTCCATTTTATTAAATGTTTAATTTAGTTAAAATTAAGATCATTTCAATTTGAAAGATTTATTTTTGTACTTTAAAATTTAAAAATGTTAAAAACTCGAAATTAATTAACTGCAAGTAACTGCAAGTAAGTAAGTAAGTTATCTTATTATTTAATGGAAGATTTGGAGAACTGTAATTTATTTAAAAATAAACTTAGAGTAAAATATTTGTAACATCAGAAAAGTAAAACAAAGCAATGCCATTAAATAATTATGAGTGTCATTTAGTTACGACACAGTCAGAAAATATTAAGCTAAAACTAATACAATCGAAAGCTTATTAATAAAACATTCAAACTTAGAACATAAACTAATCAAGGAAAGATAAAACCTAAACTTTTTATATCAAATTATGAATTATGTGAATTCAGTCTCACATGCAATAGTATTGAGAGTGCGCAAGACGTGGTGCGAAGAAAATTTGTACGCGCTCGAGACACTGCTAAGAATCGCGACCGCTTACTAACCCAACTGTGAATATTTGGCACGCGCTGCCTGTCCCTTTAACATTTCCGCATTATAATTGACTTAATTAGGTAACAAAACTAACACGGAAATGATTTTATCAGCGTCTGGTCTCGACTTCGCCTTTCATTTCACACAAAACGTGACTACATTGAATGCGAAAGTGTAAAATAATGAAACGTGTATAATAATAGTGTCGGTATATATTTTGTTTGGTATTATAATCCAGTGGCGCTACAAACTTATTGGCCAAAAGGTGGGTACTGACCAACGTTACCAGGTGTAATGTGACATTCGCATCGAGCAAATTACGCATCGAGTATGTTACGCTTTGCTACTCTGAGCTCCGCTTTCGCCATTAGTTCACTCAAGATGGCGGACGACTTGCAAGTGCGTACTGACCGAACCGCGTAACACTCAAAGGATTCGTCGAAAAACCGACAGCTGGGTGGAGCAGTCATAACGAGCAACGCAGCAGCAGCTCGTTGCTCGCTAGTTTCCCCGTAACACGACGTACTGACTCCACGAATACTCGCTGTGTAACATATTACATTACACCTCGTGACGTTGGTCAGTACCTTTAGATTGCGTCCGTTTCTTTGATCATTTTTATTTTATAGATTAGTTTGATAGATGTAGATTTTTAGATTTGAGTTTTTCGATATCGGTTTCCTTGTAATGTTTTCCTACACTGTACAAGCGAGTGTTGCATTATACAGACTGAAATTCTCTTGGTGGGGCTAGATTCTACGGCGTTAGGGTTGTCAGTCACACGAGTATCAGTCCCTCTATTACACTGTAGACGGGCTTGTAGGCGTGACTTTGTTCAGGAAAAGCTAAAGCCCCTAGCCTAAGACTGCTTTTTGTTTCATATAATACATACGTAATAATCATAGATCGCGTCCAATGTCGGTGCTATTTAAATGTCGCATTTCAATCGATAATGTTTTTTTAAATATTTATTAATTGGTAAGACTTTATATTTTCTTGAATTAACTATGCTTTAATTGAATCTAAAATAGCCAGGCTATACGCCATTTATTCACTATTTAATAGTAGGTACACGGTCAAAATCCAAAGCGAAAAAAAATTAAAATCGATTTTTCCGTTACCTTTAGTATAAAGCAAAAGTTCTCGTAAAAAGGTGAAAACATTTCAGTGTTAACGTTACAACACAAAGAAAGTTGTGTAAAGTTCACCTGGCTTCCTCGTGTCGGTTGACAGTGACGTCACGCAGGTTTCCACTGGGAAAAACCTTATAAAACAAATTGTATCAAGCTCACAAAACTTTGGACAGAGGTCGCTCGTATTTTCAACTGATGTTTGTTTTTCACGACTTCGGTCGTATTTTGTTAAGATAAAAAGTCTTGTTCTTACTGGTTATGTTTTCCGGGAAACTTCTGCGAGTTAAGGATAATAAAGATGGATTTAAAATAAATTGAATTGCTGTGTTTGCTTACCTGCAGGCAATTCTTTTTTCAAATTTAATTTGTTTAGGTAGTATTTGGTCATCGCGTTACGTTTACATACATTTATTTATAACGTAGACAAGTAATATATACCATTTATTATTAAAAATCTGCGCTCATTTTAATAACGAAACTTTTTGTATAATAATACACAATAATTAACTTATACTAGAGTGATATCCTAAGTAAAAGCTGTGCTTAAAAATAATATTTAAATGAATAATCATCATCACCTCTCTTTTATTTCGTCCATTTCCGGACATAGGCCTCCTCCATCTGACTCCAGTACCAGCTTCTCTGGATCTACTGGGTGCCAACCTCCTTGACGATGTCGTCAGTCCACCTAGTCGTTGGGTGGCCGCGGGGTCTTTGTTCTGGCGAGGTCTCCATTCATTCAAAGACAGGCTAACGAAATACGAAAATTAATAATACACTAAAATAAATTTAAAATAAATGTGCCATATTTCCACTGTATCATTATTACTTATAAATAAAAAGTTAAAAGTACCAATAAGAACGTTTTGTTCGTTGGAGTAAAAATTTCTCATTCTGAATTCACAACCGTGTTAGACCGCCCCGGCTAACAACCGGTATCTCTTATAAAGAACGGATATATATAGATAGATTTATTTTTGTAATGAGAATAAAATCACGAATCAATTCTGAACAGAATCCATTAGTATTCTGTATTTATAGCCGTTTTTTTTATAAACATACAAAATATGTCTAAAGAAAGACAACCCTAGTCGAACGCAGTAGCCAACGTTAGTTGGAAAATACATTTAAAATTATTATCATCAAGTTTATTTCGAACACATCGTTAGTGGAAGTATTTTAAATAAAGAACTTATTTGAGAAGTTTATTATTCAACTATTATTAAACATAAAGAGATCGTCTGGTTAAGTAAGAGCCGTGGAAAACGGAAATATATCTAATATTTTTTAGTTTAATATTGAGTAAAATTTACAAGCTGTAAGCAATCAAATATCAGAATATTGTAAACAATTACTGTAATATCTATCATCGTAGTCCTTTAATCTTTATAAATTTAGTCTCATCAGGGAGTTTGTTTATTAAAACACTGATTCTGATCTGATACCGATATTCTAAAATCATCTGCATTCTCTCATGCTGCATTCGTCGGAGAGTGTTGAAATATTGTTTTAACAGTATGACTGAAAACCATTCATTCATGAGGATGAGTTAAACAATTTTGTGTTGTCGTATTAAAAAAGGTTAATAGCGATTCCGACTCAGAGTTTTTGTATACCAAGGTTGAAACATAATTTATTGAGAGAACTACATTGAAAATGCATACAAAAACTTCGGGTACGCTATTGGTATTGCTATTGGAAGTTACAGAGTACTGGCGCTCCCTTTTGTATTCATTTTCCGCATTATTACATATCATTATATTAAAGCACGCTGCTAACAAGCTGACACAGACTATATTGAACTTTTTCCGCCATCTTAAGGATGTATGAATACTAGTTATTTACCCTACGTCGGCTTTGGATGGGCATTTGTTTTATTTTTTAATAAAATTAGTTAGGGTTTATTTCGCATATAATATTGGGATATTGTAGTGATAGTTTTTTCCCTTTTTTAACGCGAGCTGTGTTAAATAACATAAATTAAATTTAAAAGTAATTTGCAAAATAAAAACAATCATCCCCGATCCCATTCATGATATTATATGATATTAATAAAAAAATAATGAATTTTGACTTTGTAAAGAGCATATATTTTTATGTTTTTTTTTTTTATTGATATTTTATTTAACATATAATGATATAATCGTTATATATCACAACTAAAGTTGGGTAATGTAGCGGCGACAGGTATTTTGTAATAAGATTTATTTTTAAGAAACATACGTGAGCTGTTTCAAGAATATCTAACCTCAACCTTACGAATAAGTTCAAAAACTCCAACTGAATTTATATTAGCCAATTCATCATTCTTAAATGACAACCAAATTAAGTTGTCCTTCCCTTTAATTGCCTTTTGGGCGGGCTTTCCCCGAACGTATCAAATCGAGGTTACACAATAATATATGTTTATCTTTATTAGCTAAGTACTACACATAACTCATGGTCGTCTAGGGCGAATATTATAAGAGTGTATGCGGACAGTAGCGGACGAGGCAAAGAGAGCGGGTAAGACTTGGTGCGAGGTGAAATACGAGGACCAAGACCGAACGCGATGGAAAATCGCTGTGGACGTTCTCTGCCCCACCTAGGGGTTATAGGACATGAGAGAGAGAGTGAGAGATGCGGATAGTCATAGGATTTCTGGTCGTTGCAGTGCCAAATCCTTTATTTGTTACGTTTCCATGTCATTATTGTTACAGAGTACCTACAGTTTTACATTGTCTGTGGATTAACGCATTAGAAATAAAAGTTATATATTCCGCACAGACTAGAGTTCGCATCATAGCAGTGGTCTGTGCTCGATAAAGATCTGTGGTGTCGCCGACCTCTTTAGACAATTGTCGTGATTTTTATACATTAATATGTTATTATAAACATTATTAACTGCACTTTTACACATGCGTGTAACGAGAAACTTCAGCGGTATTTCTAAGATGTAAAATATTTGCTTTGGTTCGACAAACTAAATTTACCCTCCGTTACGACTAATAATTGAGATTGATCCGATGAATTAAGATGTGGATTTCTTCATATTTGATTAGTTCATGCTTCAGCTCAAACACAATAGCTATGACCTCTGTCTAGAAGTTCATCCCTACCACGTGACATTTAAAAAAACGTGACCTACGGTAATAAGAAAGATCATTGTCCACAAACAATTTATATATACATTTCTTCAACAGGATGAAGAGCAGGAAGTGAAAAAAGAATTGCCAGTTGTGCCAAAATGTTGCGCGAGCGGGCAAAACTTGAGCGTCACAATCGAAAATGGAAAAACAAAAACAGTCTGCGCCCGGTCGAGCCTCACTTTCCAGCCAATATTCCACAAAGCTAATGAAACGCACATGTGGAGTTATGATAGCAATGTGTTTGAAACTATAGTCGGGAACCCTTGTGCTTATGATAGGTGAGTTTTTTGAATAGTGATGTAATTGATATGCATGTTACTACTATCTGTTCTTCGTAGTGTACAGTCTGTGCTCGTTAGAGTAAAGGTATAATACCCACACTTTACAAGTATAACTATAGTATAGGAAGAAATAATACTTGTAACGAGTTATAACTCAGCATTAAATTTGATAGTTACACTAAAATAAGCCTGCTTTTGTTTAAGCGATCCCATTGAAGTATTTTAAATCGAAAAAATAGTTAAAGTCACTAGTTCTTTTCTAACAATTTTGACTGCGGCGTTCACAGCGCCGTGACAAATGTCCATCTCTGTCAGTTATCGTGATGCGCGGGAAATTCAAATTGTGTTCGAATTCAAAATGAAATATAATCGACTTTTTTTTAAACTTAGACTATAGATGTAGATGATGATGATGTGTGAATAACCTTATGTAGTCGTTTCAGCAAACATATAAATTATAACATATAATAAAATAATTTCTCTTGTACTGGCCTTATACTCAGTTCATTTAAGAATAACATCTAGATTTCAACTTATGAACGTGTGTTTAAACGCCGCAGTGGGCGGAAGTAGATTTTAAATTTGTATAAAACTTCTTCAACGCAAATAAATGAGATTGTATTACATTATTCACTTAACTTGATTACTTTGATTATTCACTGCTCTGACACTAAAAAAAATATGTTATTAATGTAAACTTAAAAAATAAGGGTTATTTTACACTGTCCCGTGTTTAGCTAATATCAGACTGCCATTCACTTTATAACCTGCCGACAATTTATTCTTATTATTTTAATAAATACATTTAGCTATAGAAGTCGTTTTCAAAGGCCTAAGAAAAACAAGAAAATCAATTACTATGTCGGGGCCTTCATAAGCTTAAATCTGATAACTTTTCAGGTACAAGCTAGAGCCGGACAAAATAAGCGAAGATGAGTTTTATCTTTTATTCAATGGCTCTCTATTCATGCCGTTCAGTAAGCCTCCGTTGTTGGGCACAAGGAATTTTTGTATGGAGACGTTTTGGAACGAATCCAATCCAGCCGGAGTGACGCTTCCACTGGTTTGCTTCTCAGCGCCTATTGAAGAAGCTGGCACGTCATCCACGCTTATCGCTTACGCAATCGGTTAGTAAGTAGTGAATAAATTTAGTATTTTATTGGTCATAGAATTGTCTTTTTTATTAACATAACTTTTACATATGTAAAGAACGGATTCGGATACGGAGACTCTTTTAACGGATTAAAGCTATGTATTATTAACTTATAACTATTTTCATAATTTTAATTTTTTCCGACGTTTCGCGTGCGAAGTCACGATAAGAAGGCAAAAGGTGTTGAATTTCAAAAAAATATCACAGCTGTAGATAAAGTTATATTATCTATATTCATTTCCCCCGAGTAGATATCGATTAAAAGATGAAGGAAATTTGCTGAAATGAAATGGTGTCCTCTATGTACGAAGATTGTTTGTCTCGAGATTTTAGATACATAGTTTCAATCCGTTGAAAAAGTGTTTTCATTAAATTTTTATTGTTTCCGAATTTTATTTTTGGTTAAAAACAGTTAATTCTCATATTAATCTGAACTCAGGTGGGTTAAATCATTTATTATACTTATAAGTAGAATTTGTATATGCCCTCGTAGAAAAAAGAGGTTCTTTATACCAAAAAACTCTAAAATTAAATTTAAGTTTAAATCATAGTAATCACAATTAGTATAATTTTTAACAATTAATTTAACAATTGATAGTTTAAATTTCTTTCCTGCCTTATTCACAAATCCAAATACGTAAATACAAATAACGATATCTTTGCAGGCAGAATAAATTAACGAATGTATTTTCAGGGTTAATGATATCAGTACCATTTCTTCTGGCAACAGCTGTTGTGTATATTTTCATAACAGAGCTAAGAGACACACATGGAAAGGCCCTAGCTTGCCATTCTACGTGTTTAGCAATAGCATTTTCGTGTTTAGCGGCAACGCAGCTGGCTGGACATGCTTTTCCCAGCACCGCTTGCTCCATAATGGGTAAGGTACCAAATAGATTTACATTAAGAAGTCCTAGGGTTTACAATACATAGCCTAGGGTTGTCAGACTTAATATACTGGCTGCTCTGATTTATTGAAATGAGAACGGAATTAAAATGCATTTAAATGACCATTTTGAAGAATTCTGAAATCGAAATGTCTTCGTTGCGAAACAAGCAATTACGTGTTTGAATGATTTTGATTTGCTTAATAAACGTATGTATGTTTTGAATAAAACAACTAATGGTTCAAAAAGGTATCATCAGAGACTTCAGATATCAGAGATCTCCAGTATAAGAATAGACATTATTTTTACATAAATGTTAATTTTAGTTCAGATTAAAAGATAAAGTTCAGTTTGATAGATTGGTAAATTCTTCGATAATTAATGCAATAAATATGTTTTTTCTTGCAGCCTACCTCATCCAGTTTTCATTCGTTTCCTGTTTTTTCTGGCTGAATGTTATGTGCTTCGACACTTATTTAAACGTTAGGTAAGAAAGTAATATTATTTAAATATGTTTTGAACAGCTTTTACTAGAATATTTACTAGAACCAGTAACTCCGGCGCCACAACAAATGCCTATGCCTACGCTTCTGTCCGTGTTTGCCAGTCTTAATCTAGTTTTTATATTAAATATATAAATAAACTTAATAATACTTGCGACATTTTTTTTTCATATAAAAACTTTTTTTTCAGACGATACATTAACGCTTCAGTAAGTAGAAGGAGTATGAGACGAAGATTTGCATGGTATTGCGCATACGCAGTATTGCTACCAATCCTATTACTAGTTATAACAATAACAATGGATCTATCACCGGCCGTACCTAGTACATACTTAAAACCCAACTTTGGAGTCAAAGGCTGTTGGTTCAAAAGTAAGTAGTTACTACGAGACGTTAATCAAATTTCGTAACGAAATGTTTTAAAAATTAAACTAATAATTTAGACCACGAATGCTAAGTTAATTATCTCTTTTGCAGCGGACCAGGCCGCGTTGCCGTATTTCTATGGCCCAGTGGCTGTAATCCTACTTAGTAATTTAATTATATTTCTCTTCACTTCCCGAGCTTTCGTGCGGCATTATGACAAGCTTAAGGACGTTTCACGTAAGTCAACAAATTAATCACAACGTTTTTTAGTATTGTCTTTTATTAACATAACTTTTACACATTTAAAGAAAAACACTTTTTTACGGATTATAGTTGTCACCGTGACCACGCACGCTGTAAAGCACGCGAAACGTCGGTTTAAATTTAAAATTATGTCTAAATAATTATAAGTTTAAATACAATAATACATAACTATAATCCGTAAAAAAGTGTTTTTCTTTACAACGTTTTTATTTTGAAGTGATTTTTTATAAAAATTTTCTTTTGCCAATTCCCCCCGACTAAATTCTCGTCGGAGGTATTTAAATTATTGATTATATTATCATAAGCAAAATAGCACTTGTAAGTGTTTGTCATTAACAGAAAGTTTTAGTAAGGTCTCCTAAGCTTTTAGTTAAAGATTATTTCTTTGGAGCTTTCTCTGTTTATTCCTTTAAGTTGTGCAGTGTTGTAGCTGTTGTAGAAATACATTGGTCAGTCAGGACGTGTAATACCGTTTCTGAAGATGTATTTTTGCAGGACAGGCAGCAATCAAATCAAATCAAAAATCATTTATTCATAAAGGTAACATAATATACACTTATGAACGTCAAAATATACTTTAAATGATTCAAATTTTGCATTTACTACCAGTTCTCAAATCAACTGAAGAGAAGAACTGGCAATAAACTTTCCGCCACTCTTTTTAATCGCCAAGTTTTTTTTACACAATGTTTGTAAGGAGCTGAAGCCATTCTAAATCTGTAACTAAGACAATAATATTAGTTATGATTTTAAGTATTCTCGTACATGCATCGTTTTGCAAAAGGCCTGCTAATTTGAGTATAATATAATTGAATAATTTTATAAAATCATATAAAATATATATTGAATATTGTGTTTTTAATGTAAGTTTCAAGGCTAGTGTTTTAAATTATTTATCGAAATATTGATTGATTTAAATAATTTATTTATAATAATAATTAATGGGCGCTAGAACCAACAAAAGTCTGTGCCTCAGATTTCTCTATCTGTTTCACGATCGATTTTGTTACTGAAAGAAAATGCAATGCACAGCCGGGAATCGAACCTACGACCTCTGATATTAGAGTCGTAGAAGTTGAAGCCATTAGACGCATTACAATTTCATAATTGTTAATCATACAGTTTCTATTTTTTATTGTTTGAGATTTTATACTGTAACATACGGTAAATCCTTTGTTTATTTGAGTTTTTGTGAGTGTATTTTATTGTGAACAAGTGTTTTGTTCGCGTGTATGGATAGTAAAATGTTAATTTAGTGCTAACAAAAGAACGAAATCACTCTTTGTTTTATCTTTATTGTCTGAAATTAAAAGCCCGTGGTTTATAAGCTCAGTAAAATTGTGTAAAAATTTAGGTTTAAATTAAGTTGTTTTGAAGAGCAATAGTACTTTGTTTATTTACGAGCCATATAGTAGGCATTTATTATTTGTATCTCATTTTGTATGAACGAAACATTTTAAAGTAAAGTAATATATACCATTACCGGAGAATCAGTTTGCTATGTTTCGTGTGGACTATAAATAGATCTTATTGATATATAAATACAAAAAACTACTTTAAATTCTAAAAGAATAATATTTTTTTTAAATAAAGTGGAGAATATTGTTGTAGGATATATTACAATGTACATCACAGATTATAGTAACACAATAACTTTTCTTAAATCAATCATAATGTTCAATAGATAGTCACTTGATTGTTGCTTTTAGGGATTGTGACATGCCAAAGGACTGACGTTTTAAACATGAATTGTTTTTTTTTATTAACTTAACAAAGAGCTGAAATATAATAAGACTTTGTTTATATTGGCTGATGACATTGAGTTATAAAGTTTAGTTACAATTTTTATATAATCTAAATATGGGTATATTTTAATTAAATGTATTTCGTTTAATTTAAATATTATCGTTTAAATTAAAAGTATAGTTTTTTATATTCAATTCAGTTCCTTAACAAGTGCCTTACTGAAGTATATTTTTGTAGCCTTAGACCTAACGCACTCAGAGTTCAGTACATCTGATGATTGGGTGCGACTCAACACTGTGCTCGGTCAGCCTGTAGCTGTCACTGAAACTTCACCAACAAAAGAGCCGCGGGTCAACTTCAACCAGAGGCTAAAGAAATATAAAATATTGTAAGTATATTTATTAAATTGTGTTAGACATAAAACTCATCACCACGACAGTCTGATACAGACTACTGTCGTTCTACAACTGAGCTTTTTTAAGGCAGGGTTTTGCTGCCCATCATCACTATGTGGAACCAACTGCACACTTAAAAAAATCCGAACCAATTCGGCTTAGGGTCTTTCAAGAAAAGAGTGTACGAATTCTTAAAATGCCACAAACACACCCGCGTGCCCTCTGGCATTGAGAGTGTCGATGAATGTTACTTAGATCATCATCAGATGATCCTCTTGCCCGTTTGTCCCCTGTTCAATTAAAAAAAAAGGATCGATAATTGGGTTTATTTAATTGCACAAATTGTGTAATAAATAATGTTTGAGTTAATATCTGTTTATGGCGGTTACACTTAACATCCGATAAGCCTTGTGCCTGTTCGCTCCCAGTTACATTAAAAAAAAATCAATTAAATTTGTGTTTTACTACTACGTTACTACTCTTTCAGTCAAACGGTATTTCATCTGTGATGAATAAGGATAAAACATATTTAAATTACATATTAAACACGAATTTATTACATTTTATTTATTTATTACAAAAAGAAATACATTGTCCTTTCAGACTATGCCAATACGATAATGTTGAGAAACATCAAATAAATATAATAAAGCACATATATAATATTAAACACATAATATACACAATATAGCTACTGTGAATTCACTCTGCGAACATACAAATATGTCGATAGTGTCGGAGACAGCATTATTTCCTTCCTTCGAGTTGCATAGCAATCGTGGCCACTGAAGTCTCTAAAGCCTGCTATAAAGCAAATTGAATTTCTAGTACTCGCGAAAATCAAAAAGAATACAATAAAAATATTATCTTTCATATCACGTTCATATTAATCAGGCGATGATTGACACAGCCTCCCTTGAGCACTTATTAATGAAGAAATTCGTTCACCTGACCCGCATATATTGTGTCAGGAATCTAGGTCTTACGATCGTGTTTGCTAAGCCCGTATTGAATTGAATAATTAGTGGTGCAACTTTATAATGTTATACTATTTTAGTTCTCATTTACAAGATAGAATATTATATACTGTTTATTATAATGCGTATTTTGCATCCGTCTTAGACAAGTAGTATTTAATAACTATTATATATGATTTGACTATTTGAATATATCCTGTATTTTTTATATTGAATAGTTTAATCAGTTTAGTATTAATAACAGTTGAGTAATTAAATACATATATTTTAATAAACTATATTTTCTCCAACTTTGATTTTTTTCTCTTTGGAGTAGAGACACTTGGGCCGTGGGGTTGTGACAACTGTGGTAATTAACTATTTAAGTTGGGGCCTGGTAGATAGTACTTGTGACACCAGAGCTCAATGAATTATTATAAGAATGCAGCGAGGAAATGCTGCCAGCGTTACAGAAATACTGCTTCAGGGACCAAACTTTTAAAATTAATGTTTTAATTCTTTAAGTATTACTATATATGTTCAGAAATTTGTATATACTGTTAATAGAATATATAATATAAACCTATAGTCGTAGAAAAGGCTTCAATAGCTAAATATATATATATAGTTGCTCGTTCTACTGTTGCCAATTTTTTTTTGTGTCATTTAAATAAAAAAAAGACGGAAAGAAATAATTAATGACATTACAGATTTCGTAAATGCTGCCTGCTTTCCGCCATCATGGGTATATCCTGGGTGCTGGAGGTGGTATCTTGGGCAGCGGGAGCCGGTACTTCAGCGGTGTCAGTATGGTCGGTGTTCGACCTTATCAATGCATTGCAGGGTGTCGTGATATTCGCCATCTTTGTATTGCAACAACCCGTCCGATCGTATGTTAAGGTAAGGATTTTTCTTAATAAAATAATAATAAATCGTTTATTTGCAAATGGCACATCCCGATTGATTTATAATTGATTCCATATTCTTATTTTATACTTATCTCATTAATATATTTTTGTAACAAGTTTTTTTTCTCGGTTTACTCGCCTGGCAGGTTACTAGGTGAAGTAATAATAATATCGATATCGTTAAATTTAAGATAGCAAATCCAGTTTTGGATGCACTTATATCGTAATCTTCGTTGTCAGGATTCCTGATGAATGGGACGATAACCTATCTATGGAATCTATAATATATCAAAAGTACATATATTATAATGTTGCCAGGTTAAAAGTATTAATATTATTTTAACAGACTGCATACCCATACATTAGTATACGAAATACCTTTGACTAGGGAATTTAAGTCTATTTACATGTTTTTTAACTCATTTGTCAAATAGCGGAAACCGGTGATATTAGGTGGGAAAACATTAAGAAGCTTCTGATCAATTAGCTTCTGTTACGTTGAAAAATTTTCAAATTAAAATCACATCTTGTGGGATCGCATAGTAAATTTTGCAAAACCTAACCTAATCCGCTGTTTCGCTGGTATTTTTTTTTGCTTAATAAAAAATTCTAGTATTTAATTTTATTTTGTATATATTTTAATGGTATTTTTTTTTTATTCATGTTATTTTAGATACAATATTTTGTAATATATTATACCGTAAATATAATACTATGTATGATATTGTAAACTTTAATAAATAAATAAGGTTATATATTTTAACTATAAGGCTTTATTAATTGGCTTTTTAATGAGGCATTCGATCTAAAGGACGGCTATACTTGATGATTAACGCAATGCTAAGAATGTAAAACGTTCTTTGATAGGATAACTATTAGTAAATTGATATTATTATTAATAAATTGTCCACAGCAGTGTAATATTGTCGAATAAAAAAACACATTTGCGTCTCTATTACACTGAAAATTGAATCTGATAAATCATCGAACTAGCCGAGGAACAAATAGCCTGATAGCTTTTTGAAATGCTTATTCCTTTACAGTTATCAAAACTCTGCAGCGTGTGTAGAAGAAGAAAAGACGAATCAGAAATATCCGTAGTGAGTGACAGAAACAGTATCTGTGGTACGGGCCGAAGAGATTTTGTGTAGTGAATCACTGAACGGGCGGGGCTACAATGAATTGACATTTCAGTGTAATTTTCTATAAAACGAATATTCTCAGGCCTTCAGAGTCCAGTTGGAATAGTGAAAAATACTGATTAATGAATTTTCCTGATACGTAATAACTATTAAATTAAATTAAAGGCTTCTCAAAATAAAAGAATCAGTATTAAATTCACCTTTGTAAATATTGCTTTTTGTGACTGCGTTGTCTGTTTGTGTTGTTCAGGCTTAATCAATAATAAATGTTGCTTTTTCACAATTGTTTTGGTAAATATTAAACAATAAAAACTTACTTTTTGGAAGCCTTTAAAATTAATTTAAGATTTTCTTATGAAAACAAATCCCTGATTAACGATGTTAGAGACTGATTTTATTACAGTATTATGTGATTGTAGTAGAAAAATCGCATGTTTGGAACGTGCCTAAAGTTCCTTCTTACTATAATTCTACAATTCATAATAACGACCTCATATAAATGAAAACATCTTGTTTCTTACCATGTTTACAACTTTTCAAAGTACTTATTTTGGCGCGTTAGGGAAAAATTTAGATTTTTCTTTTGTTAGTATCGTTTTCTACAAAGGTAGGATAAGGCGAAATATAATTTTTAAGAAAAGATTTTTATCTTGCTACGCCAAAGAAGTACCTATAACTTGTAACGCGTGTATATAATTAGACACACGTATTCGTAACCATGGTAACGAGTAAGGATTGTATAAGGTCCTTATTCGAAATTTAATTGATTGTCACAGTTCTAATGCACAGTTTTGACGAAATTGCGATCCCGACTTTTTTGTACCGCGCGATTCTAAGGTCGCGATACTGCTGATATCAACTTTACATAGATATTGTCGATAAATTAAGTTAAAACCGTGTTGTTAGGCTGATCACTTAAATTAGTCTTTCGTTATAATTTATTTGTAAAAACTATAATAGATAAGTTTGAGGTTATTGATTTAAAACTAAAATGTAAAAAAACTTTCGGTCTAAGATTTTATTGTAAATTTATTTTAGACGTGACAACGTCTTATAATTCGATGGTGCCGGCTGCACGCACTATGTTTTTAGTGGGCACGCACTATGACGCATGTGGCGTTACCTCGCTCTGAGGCGTTCCATTTAAGGCTTGAAGTGCAAGCGAGAGCGCGGAATGAGCGACAAAGAGGCACAATCGTCCTCCGCATTCGGCAGCGTTCGTTAGTTAAAACATTGACATAATTGCATTTATGCGTACAAATATATGTAACTTGATCAATTCATTTGTGATTTCCATTTAGGTACTTCCTTCTCTATATTCGTACAAAATATCTATCAAAAAAAATTTTCTTTTGAAAAATGCAATCATTCCATCAGTATTATTATGACCTTGTCACGTTCAACTATCATCAGTAAACCGACTATACCGACAATCGTTTCATATATTAACATTATTACATTTGTACATAAACAGTTTTTTAAATCTATTACATGTGATTTCTTGTAATAGTTTATACTGTGCAAAACCTTTGCTTCAGTACATTTAAAAACCCCGCTTTCTTTTAATTGTTATAGTAAATATTGTGAGGGTAATAAATTATTTTTAACTAATGACCAATAATTTGAAACTTACTTACGAGTCGTAGTTGCTACTGAACGTAAGAATGAAAAAATCTACTTAGGAGGTCGTGCTTTTACATAATTGTCATACGTTGGCCTAGTGGCTTGAGTGTGTGTCAATTATCGACCTTAGCGTGCAAATCACCGCTGTACACGATTTTTCTATGACGATATAAAACTCGGTCGGACAGCGAAGAAAAACAACACGAGAAAAACCATACTTTAGACCCAAGAATCGGCATGTGTCAGCTACAGAAGGCTCATCTCCTACTTGACTTTTAAGAAAAATAAATTATCATATGAAGGATTTGAGGCCCGGGCATAAAAGATTGCAGCACAACTGTTTTTTTTATTGTTATTTCTTTAGTATATTTATTTAATAATAAACTATTAATTGCGTTACACTAGTGTGCCATACATATTTATTATGAATTTGTCCATCTGAACTATCTTCATAAACTTAATACGATAAACTCAATTGAATATTTTACAATTTTCGCTCTTATGTCAAATAAAATATGTATGACAATTCTTCAAGTATACTAACGATTTAAACAATTGACAGTCGCATTGGGCATCACAAAATTAGTTATATTTGTATGTGTTTATTCCCATAACGGGTGCTAGTCATAATTATTTTAAGTCATAACTATGCATCGCCAATAGACAGTTTGTACGTTATCTGTGCTTATAAAACTTTATAGTCTATCGAAGTTGTATGAATGTTATCTGTGGATATGTTTACTTTGTTATAGTCTAGTCAATAGTTGTCTTAATTTGCATAATCAAATTGAATATAATATGTGGTATTTAAGCGTGCTTCTAACATCATAAATATACTATAAACCGCATAGGCGTTCTATGTTTTGTCCTAATGCTAATTTATAAACAATATTATCTGGACAATATAAGTTTATAGTACGTTATGAAGTCGTAATTGAGAGAAGATTTCATAGAAAACTGTCCCTTTCTATCTCGGAATAGAATACATTGGCATGAAAGGGGCGCAAATATAAAGCGGGATTAAATAATCATACTTTGTAGAGTTTTCATATTAATGGAGTGGGGATTATAGCGGCGATCTTGGTGAGATTCAACAAGACTTAGCGTAAACAATGACTTTCCTATGTTAAAATCCAAAACATCAATGACGTACGGGAATCATAGCTAGGGTTAAGTATGATTTCTGAGTACAACCTTATATATTACGTGAACATTGTGAAACTTACGGCTCACAACAATTACACCTCGTGAGAATACCACACGGCCGTAATAATTTTTGTTCAATATTTTGTAAATAAAGCTTTTTATTGTATTATATTTGTTTTATACAAAAAACACTTTTTAAAGAATATAAATCTGTAAAACAGTGAAATCTAATAAATTCGCGAATCCGTTAAATATGTTTTTAAGTGCTTTGTATAAAATCAAAATTCAAACTTTACGACAATAATTAGACGTAAAATATTTTTAATTGTTTTGCTCTTTGTATAATTTGTCTTAATTTATATCATGTATATGTGTACCTATAATTGTTAAATGTTATGGAATATAAGGAAAATAAAAATGTATATTTGTCTATTTTGCAAACATGACGTTAAATAAAGAAGCTTTATAAGTGGTTGTTTTATTTGACCGTTTGAATTGAGAACAAAAATTTTGCATATTCAACTCAATTTGGTAGTATTGGATTCGCACTTGGTAAAACAACGCTTTAACTGAAAATCCATAAAATAGTCAAAAACAGAATTTGGATATTAAAAACTACATAACATACATTACTAAGATTAATGGCCTGTTTCACAATGTATGGATAAAGTGCCAAATAGCTATGCAACACATAAATTATTCGAAAGATAAAAGTTCCAAATAAGATACTTCACATTTCATGACGTATAGTGCTATCTGACAGTCGTGAAACGCAACAAACACTGGTTTATCCTACCAATAAGTAATAAATAGCTTATTTGGCACTTATCCGGACATTGTGAAACAGGCCCTTAATACGATAAACATGGGTAGCTGATATAGCCGGCAGCAAGAAACAACTGTTAGGAAGTTTAAACTAGTAGAAAAAGGCACAATTTTTTAAGGCCGGCAACGCACTCGCGAGCCCTCTGGCATTGAGAGTGTCCATGGGCGGCGGTATCACTTAACATCAGGTGAGCCTCCTGCCCGTTTGCCCCCTGTTTTAAAAAAAAAAATATATATATATATTATATGTCTGTTTGTTTTTTTGTCTCATGGAAAAATTGATATATATACATATATGTACATCTATATATACATATATATCCCATTCTGCACTACGATACAATCTACGCTTATATACGCTTTATACAATTGAAAATGGCATAGGCATTTATTGAAGAGAATTCTCGCCGAAGAAGCACCCACTCCGGACAGGTCCGATGCAAACCAGGTAACATCAGTATTCTCGGACCCGCGTTTAATTCAAATTACTCCTTGATTCTACTTATCTTCTACTTTATGAATTCTAGTGTAAAAGTGGTTGGTAAATATTTAAATTTTTGTTAAGTATCTGTGTTATGATATAACAATAATAATTTAATATATTGATATAACTTATCGAAACCATTTTATTATTATGGTTATCGTACTCGTCACTAAATCAAATTAAATATCAAATTAATAATAAATTAGAGTAATATTTCCGAACTAGACGAAAAGTGCGTACCAATTCTTAAAGGCCGGCAGCGCACTTGCAAGCCTTCTGCGAGTGTCCATATCACTAAACATCAGACCCTCCGGGCCCGTCTGCTTCCTGTAACATAAAAAAAATTGATGGAGTTTTTATGGCATCTTGAGTGCATGTGCCAAGAGAGATAGCCATCCAAGTGGTCAGAAACCTGTAGGTTGGAGTGGAGTAGGACCTGCTGCAGCTGAAAGACAGCAATTTGCGGGTAACCTCACGATGTTTTCCTTCACCGTTCGAGCAAATGTTAAATGCGCACATAGAAAGAAAGTCTATTGGTGCACAGCCGGGGATCAAACATACGACTTCAGGTATGAGAGTCGCACGCTGAAGCCACTAGACCAACACTGCTGTATCTGTGTACAAGTGACCGCAAAAATATTTACGTTCGTATAATGTATGAGGATATATATTGGATTGTTCGAGTCAAGAATTGGAGTATTTTGCATGGCTGAATGGGTTCCGTATTTCCAATCGGTATTTCTAATAATAACGGAATGGTGCGATCCGGGTAAGGCTCGGTCTAATCTCATGGAATTCCTTTAAAGCCTCGCAAGCCTGGCGTCTAGATGTAGCTTTTCCTGGCAAATGGAACGGAAATTCGTAATTCAATTTTTTTTTAGGATTTTTGTTGAAATCAAACTCATAAATAATCAATATAGTTTTAAGTATATTGAAGTTATACTCCAACTGGCGCGATAGGGAAAAATAATAACTGTCAATTTTTAAATGCACCGTCACAAAAAACCGACACCTTGAACATATTTTTAACATTTTAGTTTTTTGTGACATTAAAATAAACTTTATTTATTATAATTAACCATATAACGCGTTACGCCAAAGAAGTATATCTTCTAACGCGTATAAAATAAGGTTAAACTACACCACATTCTGTACAAATTATAATCTGTCCCACCTATAAATGTATGTATGTATGTATTTATTTGATTTTCATCCAAATCTATTCAACTGTTCGGCCGTGTTAAATGAGCCGTCTAAATCTCGCCAGCAACATCCAACAATTTACTACGTACTTAACACTTTTATTTAATATATTAATTACACTAAGAAATTATGTTAATATAGTAACAAACAGTGAACGTCTCCATGACGTTCCGTTCACACAATATCTTATCTCGAAGTCACAATACACTAACTGAGCCAATCGCATAGTTTCGCATTCGATGTTTGTACCCATTTGTCCCACATGCCTCGGAATGGCAGACACGTTGACATAACCCGAACATTTAGAATCCTTACCTAAGTTCTATTTACAGTGAAACTTTGTTTTTATTTCATTTTAGATAAATGTATTTTTTGTATTTAGTAAACTGGACAACAACTGGATTTCAAAGATTCTTTCAACATTCGAATTCGTACATACTTTACACCAGATAAAAAATCTGTGGCACTCGGGGACTGCCGCGATAAAGCTATTGCATAGCATTATTTATCAATTTATGCAATTATTATTTTTTTTTTTTACTTATGCAGTATATTTTTTCAGACTATTACGCCTATATCGTCTGTCTAACTCTTATGCGTACTGGCTGCACCCGCCACGCCATAATTTCTATAATTTCAAGTACTAATTTTACACTTAGTATGTTATATAATGCAGAGTCGAAGTTCAAGTTCAAGTTATATCTCAGTCGAGACCAATACCGTAGTTAAATTTACTCACACGAAAAATAAGTACTGGGGACACACTAAATATTTCCACGCATGTTAAACCCCAGTAAAACCTCGCACTTACAAATCGCCCATCACAACAACCCTTCAACAAACAATGATTATGGAGTTAGACGTTCCGTGAAATATTGCGATACCATTTCGTAGGGGAAGATGTCTGTACATAACAAAGTGTGATTGATGAGATTTATCTGGAGGTGCAAAGTACCTCGAAATATGGGACGCGGTGCATATTGCCGCCCCGAAAAGGGGACGCATTTAATGTATTCCGATAAGACTTTAACGCTTCGCGTGCTTCAAATTTTCAATTATAATGAAGTGACGTCGGTAGAATATTTTATCGCTATTATAAACTTTGTATTAACTATCGAATGTTGTTGTTTTCTTACTTGAAAGTCTAAGGGCCTGTTACACAAAATCCTGATAATTTCCAAATAAGCTATTTATTACTTATTGGTAGGATAAACTAGTGTTTGTTACGTTTCACGACTGTCAGATAGCGCTATTCGTCATGAAACGCGAAGTTTCTTATTCGGAACTTTTATCTTCCAAATATTTATGTGTTGCATATTTGGTACTTTATCCATACATTGTGAAACAGGTCCTAAGTATAATGGTTTATCACTGTATGTATATATTTTTATAGGTGTATGTGGTAGGTACACAACAGGATTGACACTCAATGAGGTAGGTAGGTGGACTCATTTTCCGCAATTATACTCAAATTTGGTCGGTTATGCGTATAGACCTGGGTAATTTAGCCAGCCTAGCCTGTGCTCCTTTCAGAAGCACAGAAGTCTCTTGGGTACTTCACAGGCTTCACGGAGCGACCTCACTCTTCCGAGGATTTCCATACGTTGTTTAGCAACAGCTTCGCATTCCAGAACTACGTGGGTGACTGATTCCTCTGCGCTGAAACAGCCGTCTGGACATGGGGCTGTCCGTCGCACCTAGGACAAAAAGATGTTTTTAAGGAGACAATGGCCAATTTTTCCTATCATTGAGATTCGTTCTATACAGTTCTACTCCTTCCAATCCCTTACCTGTCTTCTATTTCTTCTACTTTCTATCCTTATTATGCTTCAAAAGTGTTTAGGTACGTATCTACTACTACATTACAAAATAATTTGAAAGGATTTTATCTCAAAGTTTGTGAAAGTCAGTATGAAGCATTTGTATGTGTATAAGATGTAATCGATCCAACAAACAGTCATTTGTGTACACTCTTGTTCGGTGGAATTAGAATGTTAAATTTATGAAAGAAGAAACTCACTTTTTACAGTAAGTATTCACATACAGCTTACATGGAATAACTTAAATTTTCTTAAAAACCATTTAAACGTACTTTCACCACAAATTGCCGTAAAGGGATGTTCTAATGGACGGTTTCCGGGCAAAATGTGTTACTTAGAACCGGTTATATTCGTTAGTACTATGAAAATATAGATACACAGTACTTACGAACTATGGACGATACTATGAACATATAATATAACATAGGCATATGCCTAAGTTAATAAAACGCATTTATATATTATTGTGACACACACAGTCACAATTAGATAATATTGTTAATAGGTGTTATATATTATTATACTTAACAGTTGAGGCTATAATAATACGCCAAATTCATAAATAATAATATATTTTTATTAAGAATAAATTACAAAATCTATCAACGTCAACAAATGTAATACTGATTAGAATCTTATACAATATTTTTTAAATAAGTAAAAACCTTACGATACCAGCGAAACTGTTTGTTTTGTGTGTTTTTTTAAGATAGGGCGGCAAATGAGCGTACGGGACAAAAAGCGACGCAATTCATGGATATTTTAGTCGGTGCGTTGCCGGCCTTTGAGGGAAAAGTAAACACTTATTTAGACAATTGGAAGTTGATTCAAAAGACCCTATATTACTACATAATATCACTGTTATTGTAATATTGTTTAAATAATAATCATTTTTGCTGTATGTAAAAAATAAAAATGTAAGAAAAATTTATTACAGCCATATTAAACCATATATGGTTTTACCCAACGAAACCAATTAAATTTTAATTAATGGCACTTAGTATTGAATGTGTGACTCTCTAGCGGTTTCATCTGTGCTTTAAAAGCTTTATTGATCGATCAGCTTTATAAATATTTATTTGACTATATAATTCATAGGTAAGATCATATCGTAGAAAATGTATTTTCACTTTACCCAATTTGGGTAAAGTGAAAATACATTTTCTGCGTACCCAATTTGGGTAAAGTGAAAATACATTTTCTCGGGTTCATTCGGGTCCACTGCAACAAATGACTTGACTAGTGATGACTCTGTATCGCATACACCAACTCAATTCAATTGTAACAGCAAAAACAAATTAAAGAAATATATTAAATTGCAAAAATTGATTTAAAAACCCATAAGATTAATTTCTAAAAAATTTGTTTTTTTGCCTATCATGCAGATCATTTTAAACATCATGAGGATATTTCCGGAGTAGTTTTCGCTCAGGCCTGGTATGAGACCCCAAGCCCACCAAACCTAATATAAGTAAATAAAGTTCTTTAGAAGAAAAAAGTTAGTAAAATAAAATCAAAAGCTAAACCGCGTAAGTTTTAAGAATTGGCACACTGTTTTTTTTAAGAGTATTTATAAAATAATTCTTATACCTCTGAATTAGTTCTAGATTCTTGATTAGAGTAGAATTAAGAGAGAATTTTTATTATTATTATTGCCTTCAAAAATATGTCGATTTGATAACCTCCTTCAGTTTTCAGTCGGTTGCTTAGTCTGCCATAGCTTTCCCTAATCAATCGTGACGACCTAACAGGGCATTAAATGTTTGCAGCCATGCAATATATAGTAAAAAATCTGAATTAATAGAAGATTCTATATTTGAATAAATAGACTCAGCATAATGAATTTATCGATTATTCGATTAATACAGTCGAAGTCAACAAATGAGCCAGCAGAATGAACTAATTAATTATATGAATTGACGAATTCGCAATCGTATTTCCCCTAATTGATTGATCTGAGATTTGTTCCCGTTTACTACATTAGTAATATGACACACTAAACGAGTGGTATTTGGTATCCCCTACTAGGAAACTCATTATTTTTATGTTCTCCCATATTCCTATTATAATACAAACAAAACACGTGACCCAAGACTCTCAATAATAATTTATTTTCCTTATAGTAGGTGATTAGTACCTGACACCTGTCGATGTTATTTGTTTAATAGACAAACACTAGTGCTAAATAGAGAGAAAGTCCATTAATTCGAACCTGCAACCCAAAAGATGAAAGTCGGATGTATAAGCCACTAGAGCAATACTGTTCATCTATCATAAAAGCAAATACACAATTCTGAGCGCATTGTCTGCTTAATCCATATTATAAGCTTCTAGACTGAAAAATAATTGAAGATGTTGGCTTTTTAAAAGTTTTGAAAGTAATTAAAATTATGTGTCCCACGTCCTTTTGCCAAACATATTTTTTCGCAGGATTCGATCCAGTTGCATTGAACAGAGTCAGTTAAAGATTAAGTTATTCCTTAACACACTACATTTCATAAGGAAATAGCATAGCCTCTTCAATGTCATAATATAAAATATCAGTACTACACTTTAATTTTTTGTGCCTTATTGTCAAACATATATTACAGTTAATTACGCTTACAACAATAGTAATAATATCATTATCGTATAGAAATATCCGTACATTTACAACCTTAATTCTTCAAAGTTTAAAAGTCGAACAACCGAACTTTGTGTTCACAAAAATATTTTTTTTTATATTCATGACATACGCCATTATCACATTTAAAAATGAAAAAAAAAAGATATGAATTTCATTTTTAAATTTTGAAGGTAGTATAGTCACAATCTAGTCATTTAAAAAACCTTAATATTAGTCCCCTGTTTGTTACCATGGTGACGATTTTATTTTTACATAGTTATATCCATGGTAAGAAATACTGTAAGAAATACATTAATCAATGTCTCCATTTTACAAATAACAGTGTCAATTTAACCTTGCTTCAAAATTTAAAAATCGAATTCTACCCAACTTTATATACGCCATTATCACATTTAAAAATGGAAAAACATTAGTAGAGGAAATAGAACGTGACTTATCTGTATAGTCGCAAGCATCCCTCATTCGCATTGATTCGATTCGCTTCGCTACATAAGCCCTGATAGATTGGAATACTCACTACAAACATTTCGATTTTCGCTTTCGTTGCTCGATGTTTGTGAACAAAATGATTTGTAATACATTGAATTTACCAATAATCGACTAGAATTTTCGCTAGGAATGTTGAAATGTCAAATATATCCTATCATTTTTATATGGCCGATTTAGTAACAATGATAATACTATAAAACTTTTATGATATTACTACTATAGTATCCAGTATAAAATATCTTATTTTGTGTACTGAATAAAACATTTTAATGTAAGTAGCTTATAAAGCGTATTTTTTCAATAACTATTTTTAAAGCTAATTCAATATTCACAGTGAAAAATGTAACATAGAATATGAGATTTAAAGTTTCGATTAATCTTAATTATATCATAAAATGTTGAAATAAACTACATAGTTTACTTTTTGGTTTATGGCGTGGAACATATTATTAATAGGTCCTTACATATGAAATTGGCGTTTTTCGTACTGGCCACTTTAATCACGATTTTCTCCTCTTTGGTAAGGAATAACAAATTCAAATTTGTACAGCTATTTACTCATGTATTTGTGCTTCGATGACCGTCAATAATTTGTTTTTTTCTTCTGTTTTTTTCTGTTTGCGTCACTCATTTTACAAAATGGAAAACTTAAAGTATCGCATTATTTACGAAAACGAGTTCCGCCGTGGCACTAGTGCTGCGGAAACGACTCGATGGGTGAATGATGTGTATGGCGGCCATGTTGCAAAAGAAAACACAGTTTATTTTTGGTTCCAACGTTTTCGTTCTGGAAATTTCGACCTGCAGAACAAGCCCCGTGGACGGCCTGAGACCTAAGTTGATAATGAAGTATTGAAGGCTATTGTGGAAGTGGATCCATCGCAAACCACGTCCGAGTTAGCTGCAGGCTGCGGTGTTAAAACTGTTTTAATTCACTTGAAGCAAATTGGGAAGATTAAAAAGCTTGAAAGATAGGTACCTCACGAATTGACTGAAGCAAACCAGCAAACGCGTGTCGACTGCTGCGTTACATTACTGAACCGGCACAATAATGAAGGTATTTTAAACCGAATCATTACCTGTGATGAAAAATGGATTCTTTACGATAATCGGAAGCACTCAGCGCAATGGTTGGATCCTAGCCAGCCAGCCAAATCCTGCTCCAAGCGAAAATTAACCCCAAAAAGTTTCTTGTAAGCGTTTGGTGGACTAGTGCCGTATTGTTCATTGCAGTTTTCTCAAATCTGGCCAGACTATTACGGCTGATGTCTATTGTCAGCAATTGCGTACCATGATGGAAAAGCTAGCGGCTAAACAACCTAGGCTGGTCAATCGTTCCACGCCACTGCTACTTCACGACAACGCTAGACCACACACTGCACAACACACGGCTACCAAATCAGAAGAGCTTCAATTGGAATGTCTAAGACATCCTCCGTACTCCCCGGACCTTGCTCCAACAGATTACCATTTTTTCGAAAATTGGACAATTTCTTGCAAGGGAAAAAATTTAACTCTGATGGGGCAGTCCAAATCACCTTTACAGATTTTATTGATTCCCGTCCGACTGGTTTTTTTAGTAAAGGGATCAATGAACTACCTATGAGATGGCAAAAGTGCATAGAAAACAATGGTTCATACTTTGGTTAATTAAATATATTATATTTAAAAATATTCGACTTTTTGTTCCTCCCATACGAAACGCCAATTACATATGTAAGGAAATGAATAAATTATTTAATATAACAAACCATTTAAAAATGAATTAGTATAAAACTGAATAAAAAGAAAGAAAAGAAATGAGAACACAGAAAAAAATACTTAGAAACTGCAATCTCATCTCACTGCAAGATCATCTCCTGCTTTAATTACTGTTATTAGTTTCTATTTCCATTACTCAAATGATAAACCTCAAAGAAAAAACTGTGACCGCACCTCAGTTTCCTTACTAGAAACTATATTTAATTTTTCATTCATATATACTTTGTATACAGATAATCTTAGACATAAACCAGTTTACAAATAAAATAATTCATTCTATTAACGTTGTAATTTATAAGTTATAAAACATAATAAAAAAACATAAGGAAATTACAAATTTTATACATACACGAAATATATTAGAACACAGAAATAACAAACTCAAATCATAATTTTATTAATCCTAATTATTGACAATGATCACTATCACTGTCATATTATTATTGAAATATAGCAGCGATCTAAACCCTGCGAATTTTGAACCAACCCGTCCATGAATTTCGAATTACAGATTAGATGAAAATAACTTATACTATATTTACTTATACTGTATGTATATATGTACAATGATAACAAAGTTAATTTTTATTTAATTGTTACATTTTAATAAATACCATTACCAGAATATTGTGGATATATTTTGTCGAATCGAAACCTTTATTAAAATACCTTCTTTCATTTGAGGGGCGAATTTACCGTATCGACGGGATGAACATTAAATGTTTTTCAGTTACGAAAACCATGACAGGAAAATGTTTTGAATTTGAATTTTTTTCGTCAATTTTCCATTAATAGATAATCTGCTATTCGGGGTGAAGATAATTATTTTTTTCTGACAGACAAATATTTTTTCTGACAATTGTGTGGCTCTCATCCGTGAGGTCGTAGGTTCAGTCGTCGGTGTACCAAGAGATATTCTGTGTGCGAATTTATCGCTCTACAGCGTGTGTTAGGGCCAGTACGCAAATCTGAGGCCCGGGCCTAAATCGTGGTAACCCTTGTCATGTAGAATGTATGTATAACTTCTTTTTTTAACTTCTCAAATCACACACTCACTTTTTAAATTATAACTCTAACAATACAATACTTTGTCTGAAAAATTATGAAGCATATGCTGCCTCTAAAACACCATAACTCTAGGTTTTATATGAATATAGTAAATAAGGTTTCCTAGCGAATGTCATGGCAATCCATCAGTCTTTTTCATTTTTGCTTGAGTTCGTCGGAAGCTGATAACGGTTGACGTTAATGGAAGATGAAATTCAACGGATCGTTATAATATCCAACACAACCTTATATATTGGGTTTTAATGACCTTGATGGCTCAACTTTTCAAGACGCCGAAATCTGGATAATACTAATTATATCACCGAAGTTCGGTTGAGGAGGAAGGAAGCTGTACTGTTCATCCAACCTAAAGGAAGAACTCCACCAGTTTATCATTGTGGTTGGCCAGTTGGCCAAAATTTAGCGCAGCGATTGTTATACAATATTATGGTTCTATTGACGTAGTTAGCATGGTTTCCTTACGATGGGTTTGTATCATCATAAACACAATTGGGATTATAAAGCCGGTAGTAAACGGTATAAAAGGGAAATATGATAACCATTTATCTACGGAGGCAGTTGGTTAATAATAAAACAAACGTGTGTTTACTTATGAACACGCATTACAGGTCCAACTTCTTTGGCGTAATACGATAAAAATGTTATCAAAATTTTTATCTTTCGCCTTATTCTCGTTCGTAGAAATAAATAAATGTCCTGAATACAGTTGTCAGTTCTCACGCAAATATATGTAGATGTCCTTACTTTTACTTTGTTGGTAACTTAGGGTCCTTCAAGAAAAGAGCGTACAGATTCTTAAAAGGCCAGCAACGCACTCGCGAGCCCTCTGGCATTGACAGTGTCCACGGGCGGCGGTATCACTTAGGCTGAGCCTCCTGCCCGTTTGGCCCTGTTCTATAATTAAAAAAAGAAAACAAACGTAAATAATTTATTGTTGTCTATGACTAGCTAACTACAGGGTGTAAAACAAAAGAAGTGTAAATGTAAAAGTGAGAATATAAATTCTGTCTAGTATCAGGGTTTAAAATGTAACAAATTACTTGTTGAATTGATAATATTCTCCGAATTTTTGAAGTCGTTTAATACACGCGATTCGTTTTTATTTGAAACAAAACACTGAAAAACTTCCTTCTCACGTGACGTAATAAATTGCCATTAAGGCTGTAATTTTAAAGCAGCCGCGGCCGTAATTATAACAAATACGAGCTTACATGCAATTTAATTATAAGCTGACTAATAAGCATGTTAAGTTAAGCTTTTAAATTAATATTTCAGGTTAAATTGCGGGGGAATACAGTTAAACTAACGCGTTTCGCGAAATAACTTTTAATCCAAATATTTTTTTTAACTTTCACTTCTCTTTCCAAAATACTTTTAATCGAATCAATTATTTTCTTAGATATGTGTATTTGTCTTATTATTATTGCCTTTATTAACTACTTCCCTGAGAATTATAGTAACATCTATAGCGTAAAGTCTTTATAACGTTTTAGTTTATAACAATAAACTCTCTGTAACGTTGAAGTGAGCCCAACTTGGTTGGTTTGGTGTTGTCAAAAAAGTTTGTGTACGTATAAAAAATTCTTGTTAATTAGATTGTTTTTTATCGGAGACTCCATATAACGATCTCTCTCTATAACGATTGCTTATTTTCTTAGACTTTTGTTATAAAGACACACTGTATTTGCATTTACAGATATGACAGAAAAGGGCATAATTTGTAAGAAGGCTTTTATAAGGGGTCAAAGGCTACTTTAAAATGATATATAATATAATAATATTATTTTTCTAGTAGCTTGTGTTCGTGTCGTTATTTCTTACATAAAGCTAAAGTTATTTTTCTGCGGTCTCGTTTCGCGGCTAGTGGGATTATTATGGAAATTGCTTTGTGAATTAGTTATATTATAACGCTGGTTACTTTGCTTTAAATTATGTTTGGTACTTAAATTAATTCCCTCTTAGTACTTTTTAGTACTATATGATAACTTTTACGAACAGTTTTTTCTTAATAAAAATATATTGTAGTTTTGTTATTTTTTATATGTAATAAATATAACTAACCGGATGTTGGAGAAGAGGGCGTTGGCTTCAATTTCCTGTGTCGCTCCATCTGAAAATATACAAGAAAAATATTAATGCAATTTTATTTATTTCTAAGGAACTTTCAAGTAAAAAAGAAAATTAATAAAGTATGTTGTATAGGTTGATACATATCAAACAACACTACTGACTTTAACTTCGGTTTCTTCAATCTCTGCCCCGTGACCCTCACTGGTACATGGGACCAACACATGTTTCATTATTTTAGACAAGATCAACATTATTTTGTTGTACAAGCAAGTGATTAATTTGAACATAGAAATAAAACCCATTTTTAAGCTATTGCATAGATTTTATCCCGTACCGGATCCTGAAATTCCGTAACGAAAATCAACCTAAAACACGATATACGCGCTAGAGTGGGACAGAATACATACTGTATTTCACATCTCTCTGACGAGACGGTGACGTAGGGTTAGCGCGGCAGGTGCAGCCGGTACGCGTTAGATGAGACAGACGATATAGGAGTATTAGTCGGAGTCCGGTGGAGTGATAGATTGAATAAATATCAAAGAAAAAAACGGCAAAAAAAAAATATATACCAATACAAGGCAAATTCAATTACATTTCGAAATTCGTCGTTCTAAGACCAACTATTTACGAAACTCGGTTATGTATCGTATACCTACAGATTACAACATAAATTACCAGCAAATCGATATATTTAATGTGACTAAAAAATTCTTAAAAAAATATTTTAAAAACTCAGATATCTTTTACTAATAATGGCTTTGTTTGTTCCTTCATATTGAATATACATTTTAATCAATCAATCTTACAACTGTGCTTTGTAAAACCGTGCTTTATGTTTCTGTTTATATGTGTATTCTGTTTTGGCTTTTGTGTGTAATGCAATTGTTTGGATATTGTTTAGTGATTAGCTGTAGGAATACTTAAATAAATAAAATAAAAATAAAATAAATAATTGCATAAGTTGATAAAAAATGCCATGAAACAGCTCATATCGCCAAAGGTCTTGCAAGTACGTCGCTGGCCTTTTAAAAATTGGTACTGTTTTCTTGAAGGATCCTAAGTCGAATTGGTTCGGAAATCGTCGGTGGGCAGCTGGTTCCACATATTCAATTTCTAATTGTATCTGTAACTTGAACACACCACCTCAACTAGCTTTCTTAATTACTTTATGTTTACCTAAATATAGTAACTAGGAGTTTTCAAACACCCAGGAACTGCTAATGTAGATTGTATATATATCTAAATACCTAAATTATATATATATATATATATATATATATATAAAATCTGATCATATTGTTATACGAATATATATTATATTCATATTTGTGTTTATTTATTTATTTATTTATTTAGTACTCCTACAGCTAACATAAATTATATATAATTACAAACAAATACACTGAGAATATAGCCACAGATGGAATATCTACATGATACATTTTACAACAAAAAGATTTATAAAAGGGAACAAACAAACAAAAAGTATTTATTACATTTAACTAATTGTGATTTAATTTATTTAACTAAGCATAAATTGATTGTGTTGTGTGATGGTGTAAAAGTGTGGGTATGTGGGGTGTGCTCATGATGTAGGTGATTTTGCGCTATGGACATTCTTAATACACTTTTTAACCACATTCTGCGATAACCCAAACAAGTCAAGGCCTAAATAGTGGTCATTGTATGTCCGGGCAGCGCGATACTAAACTGAGTTTGTAGCATAATTAGTATTGATGTGAGGAACATGAAACAATGCACGATTACGATCTTTGTAGGCAGGCAGGTGTTTAATTCATATTTCGCCTCGACGTACGATGATGAAAGTCAGCCGCGGTTACTATGTTTCTTTAAAAAAAAGGGCAACAACATCTCTTAAAACCTTTATCTTTCAGGCTGCCAAAATAAAAAAAAATGTCTTTCTATTTTTCTGTTATCTGTACTAATAATAATCAATACACTCTTCAGTTGTACATGATATAGTTACGATATCTTAGTACCTAATAGATGTATTCTTGACTAAATATATAGCTAAAGATATAATACAGCTAAAAAACTAAATATTATTACCAAGGAATTAACGCAACAAAACAAAAGAAACTTTTGTAATCAAGAAAATACGCCCAAAAAGCCTATATACGGGTTTTCGTATTTAAGTATTTAAAATGAGGTCGTGTTGAATCTAGGTTATTCATAAGAATTTACCCGCGTATAGATAATGAGCTTGACCTTTATAATGCCATTTCTAATTATCTTAATGTTTATTTATGAGGCGGGTAGGAAAAGCCTCTTATATTACCAATTACGTAGCTTGTTATTAGAGTTAAATCGATACTAAAATCCGAACATTTATGAAGAAATGATACTGTTAAAAGACTGACTGTTCATTAATGTGTACAATATGTCACCTTTTTATTCAAGAAAGACGATACTATCCTTCTAGATAGAAATGCTTTCGTGTAATTGATTTCAAATGCGTTTTTTACGCGTAAAATAATTACATCTGTACCACAAAGAACGGTTCGGTAGTTGATTCACAATCTTATACTAAAATAATAAATCCTGAGTACCTGAGTACTTCGTTAGAATGTCTCATTACCAAGAAGGCAAATTATATTGTCAGTCGTCAGGATTTAAAGAAATTGTATTAGTCTGGGAACAACCTGAGGTTAGAATGATGACGATGCTGTGCCTCACAATAGTTCGCAAAAACACACAAAATCCTCACAATTAAAATATAATTTGAGGATGGAACAAAAAAAGGGATTCATAAAAATATGTCTAATATAACAATGACTCACCAAAAAATGTGACGACCGGCCGAGTAAAAAAATTTTAGATCACCATCACCAAATTTTATTTAACAATAATTATGTATTTCGAACAGTCCTCCTCTGGTCTGAACTCAATCATGTTGCTCCTGACTGAGTTCAAAACCATAGGGTGGGAATGTTTATGCCACTGGAAGACGTGATAAGCCCACCAGTGGTCTTTTCAAATAGTCCCCAACGCGAACCTCGCGGGGACTATTTTGACCATCGGCGCCTGGGAATATTTTAATAACGCAACAACATCTCCAAGCCAACAGTGGCATTTGGTTCAATACACCAACCTTAGGCGGATCCGTTATGTCTATCCAAAGAATACGCTGCGTTTTGCGTTTCTTAAGGCATATTTTGTTGCGCACCACCACTATGTGGAACCAGCTGCGCACTGAAGTATTTTCGAAACAATTCAACTTCGGTTGTTTGGAGAAAAGAACGTAAGAAATCTTAAAAGGTCAGAAACTCAGTTGCAAGCTTTCTGCCAATGAAATTGTCCATGGGCGGCGTAATCACATTACATAAGATGAGCCTCCATCCCGTTTGCCCTCCATTACATTAAAAAAACTCGATAATTATATTGTTGCACTGGCCTTACATATAAAATTTGTTTTGTTACATTGTGAGCCACTATCCAAATACTTTTTTTTATACAAAACAGGGGGCAAACGGGCAGGAGGCTCACCTGATGTTAAGTGATACCGCAGCCCATGGACACTCTCAATGCCAGAGGCTCGCGAGTGCATTACCGGCTTTTTCAGAATTGGAACACGCTTTTATCGTCTTTACTTTTGACTTTGACTTTATGTCCCTTGACCCTTGCTCGGGGCAGAGGTTACGATGATCCTCCATCGTATTTCGTTTTGAGCTTCATATTGTTCCTCGTTGGTTTCCAGTACTCTTTGTCATGTGTAGGATGTTACCATCTGCAACTGAGGCAAACAAACCCATTTTTTGGGATGACCACGGTTCCGCTTTCATTGGTTTGGGATATCATTTGAATATAGATATAAATGAAAAATATCAGTTTTACTATTCCTGTATAACTGATAGGCAACTTAAGCAATAAAATAAGTTCCAGGAAATATTGACATTAAAATCATAAGTGGTCATAAAAAACTTAGCAATTACTTTACGTATAATAGCAATTATTGCTAATATATCGTTAACTATATCATTTATAACAGCAAAATACATTGATTTTTATTAGTATTGGTAAACAGAAAAAAAGATCGAGTTATAAATTTTTATTATTATTCCTTATGGTCGGTTAGATAGGTTTTAAGAGATACAGTTATTGCCCTAAGTATAATTGTGTACTATTTATGCAAGAAGTATTATTTATAGAACAATAACAGATGCTGGGTTCATCTTCGGACGTGCAGGCAGAACATGAAATTCCCAGCGTTTCACCGTGACGTTAGCAGCACCACCAGCTGCCCACTGAAGTATGTTTGAAACAATTCGAAATTTCATAAAGGTCAAAATTACCAATACTTAAAGGGCCGGCCATGCATGTCTTCTAGAAGGGTAAGTTTGCCCTATCCACAGAAGAAAACATAGAATAGAAGATAATTCAGTACGGGCTAATATTATTGTCTTTTAACCATTCGTAAAATGAATAAACTATGTATTACTAAAAACCGTTATCGTATTATCCGTAACAACGGAACAGTGAAATTGAAACCAATAAAACGCTAGTAGTAGTGAAATGGCTCCAGAAAATCCAAACACAGAAATAAAGTACTGGAAAGCACTCAAGACTGACACAAAGCTTGCTAAATATAATCACGTGATTTCAGATATACACTATTGAAAAATGAAATCTGACTATTATACAAGTTGGTGGAGCAGTGCAAGTAAGTCCTTTTGTACTATCAAGATACTCGTGAACTGTGGAGTCGACGGTATACTCCTCCCTCAAAGGTCGTTACACTTAAATGGGTGACCATGGGATGCCATGAACTGCCCTCTTTGGACATCCGTAAGACACGTTTGATGTTCATAAATAAAAACATCCTATACGTGCTATTCGATAGAACATATAATTTTATGCTACACTTAAGAATTGCACAAAGCACTATTAGCTATATAACAATGGTTTGGTTTGGTTTACTGGACCAGACTTGCCTGTTACATACTTGAGTGTTGCCATTCAATACTAAAGCATTTATCAGAAATAAAAAGTGGTTGTCGCGCAACGAAATGGTTTCACATCTATAATATAAGAAGCTTTTTTCGAATAACCGGAAGGCCGTTTAGTTGACGAGGGTTGTCATAAGTCTTCCTTCCGTAGGATGATGGGTACAACCCCTCATAATTGTCCCATGTATCAGATTTCAGAAATTTTCGACTAAAGTTGACAGGATTAATATCAACACTTACGTTAAAATTGATTCATTTCAAGTGTGATCAAATGCTTTTTATAAAAACCAAATCAGCCTGGGTTCTTTAATTGGCGTTACTAAATCGTCTCTTTCTGTCAAATTATGTTAACGCTGCCTTGAAAAGTACTTTTGAGATCGGCGTAATTAGATTGATTTATAGTCAACGCATTTTAAACTAAGTCATAAGGCTATAAATGTCACTTATAGTAGGAATGTGCACGCAATGGTGCAACCCGTTTTCGAAACCTGGGCACGCATTCTAACTTCCGATTGGTCGTCACGAGTACAGGTTATTGTTTTTCTATAAATAAGATATATTTTGTTATGACACTCATAACATTACTAAGTTACGCAATACGCACAATTCAGAACTTATTTTCAAATTTTGTTATGAAAATCTTACGTACATTACTACATCTCTCCATACGACATGTAAGTGCGAGCGAGACAGACAGAAATATGATACCCGAAGCCTCAGTTCATAATGCGTAGACTATAGTTTACATAAGGTTAGCAAAAATTGAATGACTTAACTGAGAAATTCTAGTATCTTTAATTCTTTGGTAATTAATTGGTTTGAATAGACATCTTTGTTGCCTCTTGGGTTACGCCTAGTAAGGTAACATTTACTCTAAGCATGATTCACAAATAAGTTAATAGTTTTAGTATAACTAAAGTAAATATAGTAAAGAAAGAAGAAAACAAATTAAGTTAAAGTTATTCTTTATATTTTATATTAATGATTATAACATAATATCATTTATTTCTTTAAAGAAATATAACATTAATGTATAAGCATAACTTTATTTATTTATTTGATTCGTTAACAAATAATATAATTTATGTCAATTATAAGGGATGCAAGGAGCGGCCTTGTCGCTAACAAGCGAACTCCTTCAGGCAACCCTAGTAAGGGAAAAATCTAAAATAAGAAATATGATGGCTAAAGTGCAAAAAAGTACATAACCAAATCTTATAAAAAAATATAAATCAAAATCAAATCAAAAAATCATTTATTCATATAGGTAACATAATGTACACTTATGAACGTCAAAATATAATTTAAATATAGAACCTTAATCTAAAATGACACACAGAAATTAATAAAATAAACTAAAAACTAATCTCACAGATGCATGAATTGCGATGACATCCAAATTTTTACTCTGTTTATGTCGTAATGTTTTCGTTTCATTTACTGTATCAATTGAATGTTTTTTCAAACTCTAGTTAACTAATTTGTACTGTGGTGCAACAGTTCAGGCACCAAGGCTAAACCTATAAAATTTTTGGTGTTTTCTGTACTTTATTAAATAGTTATATTATTATTATAAATAAACCTAAAACGTCTATAATAATTTCCTTAAAATTATATACTGTGTTATTGCAAACGCAGAAAATCCAATCCGTTGGATCACACCGGAATTTGAACTTAAGTAATTTATTTATTTTTGCCTTCTGGCATTGAGAGTGTCCATGTAACACTTAAGATCAGGTGAGCCTCCTGCCCGTTTGCCATCAGTTCTATAAAAAAAGTATACTTGCTTAGGTTTACAGACATTTATTCTTGTAGTAGACAATAGTCACCTATAAGAGAACTTATATGCTGAAGATACAATTTATCACGTCCTGGGTCATCGAAGAGCTTGAAGGATGATTTGAGAGGATGAATTAGCGAAGAAGAACTTGGGTGGACTTTCATTTCCGTAGAAAACTGGGATCACACTGGGATCATAACGAATTAAACATCACTTGTTTGGTAAAATGTATTTATCATCAAACAGTTGCAACTTCGATTCATTTATAATTTTTTGTACCAATTAGATTTTTTAGTTTACTGTTCTGACTTAAACTGTGTTAGCTAGTTCTTTATGGTTTGTGCTGCAATAAATAAAGGTTATTTGATATCTCAGTTCACTTTACTGCTATAAAATCTAGTTCTAAACAATTTATTACTACAAACGAAGACGTTATAGTGTAATAATCTAGGACAGCGCATTGAATATGCGCTGTATTTTATTAATAGTGTGGTTACGGTGACTCTTAATCAATTAATTAATGTAAGTGAATTTATATACCCTTAAGAACGTCAACAAAAAATTATGCTTCAAAATTTATAGTTAGTCAGTTCTCGGGCGAGAAGAACTGGCAAATGAAATCTGTTTGTCAATCAAGTCAAGGTGTGCATTTTCAAATAAACTCTCTTTGTATGGCAGAGGAAAGATCGTGAGGAAAACGGCTTATCTTAGACCTAAAAATTCGTCGGCGTATATCAGGCATAGATGAGGGACTTGTCTATTGATAAAAATAAATGATCACGAAGGCCCAGACGGTTGTATCTCCACTATTTATAATTAATATATATTTATACTAATATATATTTCTTCTATTGCGCAGAAGCACAATTTACTTTTTTATAAATATATTTTTAACTTATGGATTTGGAATTAAATTGTCTAAATATGTGTATAATTCAATTTTAGGTCAAAGAAAAAAATACGTTAAAGGTAATTAATGAAGCAAGAAGTAGGTCAGCGCTAAACGAGTTAAGAAATATATAAACTAGAAATTTTCCGAAACTGGTACATATACATATCCCATACCCATTAAAAAACTTCATAAAAAATCCTCAAAAATTAAACAGTTCATTCGATGTTAAGTTGGAGGACTATACCTGATTCAAATAAAAAAAAAAATAGGAAAATTAACACGCGGAATATTAAATAAATAGACATTTAAACTGCCAACGTCCTTAGAGGCCAGTTAAAAATCAGCTTCCGCAAAGATAGTGATATTTATAACTCTTAAAATATTTTCCTAACCCATGTGCTTAACACAAATGATACTCGAAGTGTAAGTAATCATAAGGATCGCGGCCATAAATCAACAATTTAGTGTCGCAATTTTCATAATTCACACTACATCAAGTTAGTCGGGAAAAAGAAAAATCCAATTTCCTTGCCTTGCATTACAAGGAAGGGACGAAAGCCACCTTGAGGTTCGTTCCTATTGGTCACATTATGTATCTAACGTACTTTATCACACGATAATTAATTACGAGAGATTTCGTTGAGAAATTTTATCCTTAGTAAAAAATAAATAAATAAACGTTCGTGATTGTCATATTGAGCAGTGTTGCCCTAGTGGCTAAATCGTGCGACTCACATCCCTGAACTCTTTTCGGTTTGATCTCTGCCCGTGTATCAATAGACTTTCTCTCTATAATACATACTTAACACCTGAAGGGAGATATAGTGAACAAACCAGTCTTGTGACCGGTGACCTAGTTGTCTATTAGAGAAATATATTATCACGAAATAGACACACATAAGTCGTTTTTGTAATCAAATATAATTTCAATGCGTTTGTAGACGACTTATAGATAAGTTTAAAAAATACATTTAAAATGTTGGTCCAAATTTTAATCAGTACCAGTACAGTACCAGTCTAATATAAATTTGTTATATAAATTTGGCTGACTTATTACGTTCATTCAGATTATTAAAATGAAATAATTCTTCCACTGTTATTTTCTTGCGGATATAATGACTAAAAAAATTGTATCTATGATTCAACAGTCACGTTCAGCGAGGCACTGGAAACAACTACTTCATAGTATTTTTAGTCTAAATGTCCCATTTAAAATTTCTAAATATTATACAATTTTTACCGATATATCTGTAAGTAATATTTTGTGTGAACGCGCCCTATTTAGGTGTTTCGGATATGAACGATTATTCGGGGGTACAATAATAATGGGGTAATAAATTATGATTGATGAATACCCTCAGATATACTCTACACGAAACACGATAAAAATATTTACTTTGATTAAAATAATTAATTCTCGGTACATTAAGCTCCTATTACTAATTATAATAAGCCATATTTTAAGGGTTTATGAATAAACATGGAGTTATATTAAAAATACAGAATATAAAAAAGTTCTTTTGATTAAATGAATTATCGTAAGATCATGCTGATTATTAATATTATATACCAAAATACAATACTCACATATTTTTTCTAAATATATAACCCAATATATCAGGTGAGGTGTTGGCCTAGTGGCTTCAGCGGGCGACTCTCATACCTGAGGTCGTAGGTTCGATCCCCGGCTGTGCACCAATGGACTTTCTATGTGATTTAAAAACTTGCCTATAAGATTTAAAAATTGATCATGAAACAGATTCAGAAATCTGAGGCCAAGACCTAAAGAGGTAGTGCCACTGATGTATGTGTATCAGGTAAGGTAGATCAAGAACTGAATCTAGAAAAAAGTCGTCGTAAGTAAACTTAGTATACAAACTTAAGTTTCAATGTAGTGCCAGCACCTTTTGCATCATAAAATTAAGAGACTCAACTACTGAAATAGTCATAAGTCTTATCAAGTTATAGAAATGGGTGGGGAGTGAAATATAAAATAACTAGCGGACCCGACAGACGTTGTCCTGTCTACACGTCTTTAATTTGAAAATTTCAAACTTTTTTTAATAAGCTAAAACATTCTGGACCATTTTGATGAAAATTATTATTCAAATGTTATGACAATATCTAACGATCCAGCACATGGTCTACAATAACACAATGATAACAAAACGTTTTTTTAATTTGATCGCAGCGCTAATTGTCGGGATATACTAAAATTAAAATTCGAATATTATTTAAAATTTGACACTGCGATGGTAGCGCCGTCTGTCGCATCCAATGTAAAACATTCCAAAATCAACAACTACTAATAAATTAAAAATTAATTAAAAAACATTGTTCAGCGGACAAAATTGTGAATCTAAACCATTCCCAGATCCCCTTGAACACACACAAAAAATTTCGTCAAAATCGGTCCAGTCGTTTGAGAGAAGTTCAGTGACATACACACTCACAGAAGAATTATATATATAAAGATAGGACAATTGTCCAATTATTTTATATTTCACTAATTACTAAGAATACAGTTTTCTTGGTATCGACGGCGTGTTAATGAACGTGATTATACTATACGATTGTCTGTGATTTCGCAAAAACAAGTGAAAGATGTTTTAAATTGCTGTAACTATTGAAAATTAACACAATATAATTATTCATATTTATATTTTAAAAGTTAAGTTTATTAATAATGTTAAGTACATTCTCCTCTTCGCAAAGTGAAGCCAAAGCAAATAAATGTATCTTGTATGAATAGAAATGTATTAACTACGGTGGACCATGCCCTCCCACAACATTACTGTGCCTAACCAGGGTCCTTATTGTAATAAATTATAACGTGTCACACAAATGCAATAAAGATTTGAGTTTGCGTTAATACACTACTAACCTTAAAATATAAAAACAAAAATATATTATTAAGAGGAGTCATTTTAGGCATGGTTCCGAAGATACTGGCAGCGTTCCCTTTGAATAGCTCGACTAATTCTTTGTCTGAGGTAGCTGCCAGCTCTTCAGTCTCCTGTGATGTTTGTTAGTTTATGTTAAAGTAGTTACATATGGTTACATTTATTATTAAAGCATTTGTTTTGTGTCGAATATTTGATTATACATAGGGCAGTTTAATAAAAAAACACCACTAATTTAAATTATCTCTTTACTGTAACATCATTGAACAGTATTATCTGGCCTAACTTAAGCTTAAGTAATTTAAGTCTAATCTAATTTCTAATAAGAATATTTACACTATTATCACTAGGGCCAAGTTGTTGTTGTCAAGTTACATAGCCTTAACATTCACGTGATGGTGAAGTCTTTGTTTTGATCTCCATCAATCTTTTTAATTATTCTGGCGACATACTCTACATAAGGGTCCCGATGGAGGTCGTCATTGCTAATGTACCGAAGTATGTAATAATATAATAATTTGTATAATACATAGTTCTACGCGGTCAGCTCCCTCCATAGCTTTACATTCCTTTCAAAATTCACATCGAATCTCGATTAATGATGACATGAATAAAATGATTGATGTATAATATCGATCGTGTGCATTTCAATGGCTAGCTGTCCGCAGATAGTTAGTCAAAGTCATTCGGTAAACAGAGGAAAACTCCAGTTCAGCAAACACATTAGTCATCTGTCAAGCCAAAGACAAACACGAGCGTATGGAAATATATGGAGAGATTCTCTTTTGATTGTTCTGTGAAGGAAAGGGATTCGAAATTTGAAATTGAATGAGTGAATTTGAATGAAATTATTTCATATTAATGCGAATGTAATATGTTTATTGTAGCTGATTAATTTGCTATACAATTAAAGATTTTTCGATCTGTTGTTTTTACTGTATGCTTCTTCTACGATTATTTCTATGGCATACACAATCATGTTTTTATTTAATGTACAGTACAAAATCCATAAGCAACACATGTTTAAATACTGTAGGTACTTAGTACATGCACACAGGCACACGTAATCTGAACTTTGTGAAGCTTTATATTGAAAATAGTTAAAGAGTATTATGGGAAATATAGTTATTAAATATATTATATTAGGTATAAAATTAATTAAGAATATTTTTTTCTAAAAATATTTTAATTTTTTCTTATATATTTATTTTTTAATAATGTTGCTTTTGTTAACAAAATGTTAACTCGGCTATTTGACACTGGTGCTTATACTTCTTTAAAAGAAACGAACTTTTATAACCTAAAGATCTCATGTCTCTAAAGTAAAATATTAATAATAATACCAATCGCAATAACAATCGTATGATAGAATATTAATTTCTATTTATAACCTTATCTGTACAAAACTGTACTATTTATAACCTTGTCTGGTCTGCTGCGACCAGTGCTCACTTATGGTTTTGAAACCCCTTAGCAAGAAAGATGAGATCTCTCTCCTTATTTTCGAGCGAAAGATTCTTCGAAGAATCTTTGGTCCTGTTTGTAACGACGGTGATTGGCGTATCCGCTTCAATGAAGAACTTTATAACATCCTTGACGACGCCAACATCATCCAATTCATAAAGTGCAACAGGCTCAAGTGCCTGGGACATGTGCACCGAATGGCGAACGACAGAACCCGAAGGTCCTTACTAAACTCACAACCCGGTGGCAAAAGAAAACCCGGTAGACCGAGGCTGCGTTGGTGGGATGGAGTTGTCAAGGACCTCGAAACAATAGGGGTTCGCTATTGGACGCGGGAAGCACTGGATAGATCGCGATGGCGAAGTGTAATTGAGGAGGCTAAGGCCCACAAGGGGCTGTATAACCATTGATGATGATGATGATTTATAACCTTATAATCTGTTCAGTTTTAAAATTAAAGATCTTTTGCACTTTTAATGCAATTTTCATTTCGTTTTTCGTAAACAATATTGCCTATTCAAGCTATATATAAAATGAATGATAATACGCTATAAATACTGAAAAACATGTGTCATTTGAAACAAGATATTGCATAAAAGCTTGCATGTTCTTTGAAATTACATTTAATGAAAATTCAAAAGCACCGCGTATTTTTGTTTAAATTGTTAATAATTTTATTCCATTAGCTTTAAATGCCGACATTCAAAAGTATTTGTATGCTGTTAAAATGTACTAAGGGTTTAAAAATTAATAATATATATGGTATATTAAAATGTGTGGTGTAACGTTAGTCTAATTATATGTAAAGTACTTAAAAATATGACAATTTTTTAATGAAAATTTTCATGTACACATGAACAATAATTGGAGTATTCAATGAAAGAATTCTTCTTTACCCAGAGTAGTATTATCAAAATAATGTCTAATGATATATAATATAAATTATGTGAACAAGGTCTAGTGATGGTGGGCGGTAATGAACACTTCCGGTGCCCGAGGGCTCGCGAGTGCGTTGCCGGCCTTTTATGAATTGGTACGCTTTGTTATGAAGAGTACGGTTCATAGACCTATAATAATATACTATGCTTGGCTACATTGGCCATATTGCCAGGTGAGAACCGAATAGTCTGTGATGGCAGGTCTGGTCAGACCAAATTAAGACAATAATTCGTCTCATCATCCCTACTGCACTGAGACAAGCTGAGGATATAGTGGTGTGGAGATCGCCGATCGACGTATCGGGTTATCAAGAGACGCACGACATTTGTAATACAGAGATCGAGTATATTTTGGAGAAGTGATAAATTGAAATTGTTCTAATTATAATTGGGTTGGAGTTTAGTAGTAGTAGTCTAGTAGTAGAATATAATGAAAGTACGTATTTAACATTCCTCCTACTGATAAAGGACAAATAATTATTTTTAATTTATTTTATTTTTTTTATTTTTTTTATTTTGTCCCATTCGGTGTCGAGATCCTTGGGGTCCTAGCGCGTTAAGGCTTTTTAGGGAATTATCAAAAAGGTTAGTCGACATCACAGGAGAACGAAGAGCTGGCAGCTACCTTGGACAAAGAATTAGTCTGGCTATTCAAAGGGGGAACGCTGCCAGTATCTTCGGAACCTTGCCTAAAGGGACTACTTTTAATAATATTTTTTAATAATTAAATTTTAAGGTTAGTTATTAGGTATATTTTTATGTATTATGTTATTTCTTAAGTTAATTATAGGATTTAGTTATATATTACATTACTTACAAGATTGTTAATAAAGGCTATATTTATTTATTTAATAAAGTGATATTTTATTTACTTAAGTTGTCATATGAAACATGGTGTAATGGTTGCAGCTTCTTAGAATCAAACATTGTGGTAAACAAAGAACTTTTCGATTAAAAAGAGTGACGGAGAGTTTACTGCCAGTTATTATCTTCCGTTCTACGCCCTTGATTTGAGAACTGGCAGTAAATGTAAAATTAGAAGCATTTAATATATATTTATTTGTGGTGTTCTTAAGTGTTCATTGTGTTACCTATGTGACTAAAATATTTTCGAAGCCAATATAATATTGTCATTTTCTTTCTGAACATTTAAGGTTATAACATTTTTTAATAAGGGGTAAACTAGGCTACGATACACACATACATACAGACATGGTTTAATAATGAAAGGAAGTAATGTTATTGTCCTAATTTACGAAATTTAACTTAGCGTTTTTCCGTTAATCTTAAAATTACACATCGCATCGTAAACGTATTTCTTCGATTCTATTCTTTTCGGATTTATGAAAGTTAGAAATGATGGAACTTCCAAACTTTTGTCAAGTCACATAAGCTTTAAATAGCACTTAACCTTAATGGGGCCTGCCATTAATTCCTGTGGGAGGCTAATGCTTTTGTTATTCGTAAAGTCAATATTCAGCTGACAGGGGTGTTTTTAATAACTTTCAGAGAAATTGACGATCGGCATGAATGCGCGTAATTTTTTAATCGGATTAAAACGTGTTAATTAACTTTTGTGTAACACAGAAACAAAAATTATAACCTGCGTCATTTAAATATTTTGTTGTGATAAAAGAACAGGACACTTACTTAATATCAGCTCACTATATGAAGAAAAGCTTAAAAATATCGTGCTTTTCAGTGTTTCTTTGTTATAAGAATTTTATTTAACTTGTGATGGCACTGCATTTATTGATAAATGTATATTTATACAAGGTCTATTATTTGGTTAGTTTTTAATGCCTTACTCATAAAATTCATCCAACAAAGTATAAATGCATCATATTATTGTTAAAGATACAGTCACACAAACTTTTTAATTGATTTATTGAAGTGAAACTTCTTAATCGACGTATGGGAGAAATTTTGTAAGAAAACGTCACGTTTTTCGGTTACGCGCCATGTTGCTTTTTTTATCGAAGTTTAGTATAGTGACGTAAAGAATATATTGTAATATATGATTATAATAACAACAATATATTAGTTTTGAAATTTGGTTTGAAATAAGAATAACAATATATTAATTTGAAAGTGATAAAATCAAAAGACTTGTTCAAATGTAAGTGAATTTACAAGAAAAGTGAGAGTGATTATACATTTCGTTTTATAAATTCAACACGTATGAGCATGATTTTAATATTTATTTGAGGTTAACCTCACTTTTTGATTGTAAGTATCAGTGAATGTATATAAATCTGTTAAAATTAGCAAGTATTAATAAATATGGCTAAAAAAATTGTTTTTCTTAAGGCTTAAGCCTTATCTACCCCATTTTCGTGAAGTTGCAAACAGTAGAAAAATGATATGTCGTAAAGAAGTTTCACTTCTTACCTGTGTACTCTGGTACACACACATATTTTTTATTTTTACGTAGGGTACGAAAATTTTAAATACTATATACTTGTGTGTTGGATTTAAAATTATTGTAATCGTTAACCTCATAGTACGAGAGCTAGCAACGTCAGGAAAACAAGCATTTCAGGAAGGCCAGTTTTTAGATATCCTATCTCTCTCACTCTCCCGCACGTCATATGGACTATCTGGCTGGTGGTAGTGGTTGCGTTCATCAGTGCGCATCCTACCCGCACAGGTAAAATATCGATATTTTAAATCATTTTAAGAAGTTTTGTTTTTTTTTTTTCATTATATTAATTGTACTTTCCACAACGTAAATCTGATATTGCCAGACATTTTATTGCTGTTAAAACTGTTCTAGACGCTAATTTCCAAGTAAAAAAGAAATTTTTTTTAAAATATTATTTAAGTATCTAAAAACTTAAAATTAATTTGCCAAACAATTATTCGGTTGTTAAAACTTCAGCCAGACCGATTTAAAAGCGGAAAGTGATGTGGTATCATTTTGATTATAAAATTGCTTAAACATTTCTATGTTTGAATAGAGTTTGAAAATTTTCTCAGAATAAATAATTTATACTAAATGTATATCCCACCAGAAGATATATAAAACAAGAAAATAAAACAAAAGCGAAATATTCGTTATTTCTCGGCAAGAAACGAAACTAGAATTGTACATTCACAAACACTACTGATTTTCCTTTACATCGCGTCCGTGTCCTTTCAATTGGAAAATTATTCATCAAATCAATTCGTAGAAGCGAAGATCCTCGGTCTTCAAATAAGATACGGTAATTGGCTCTGCTTAAATAACAACACCGCCATCAGGAAATTGAATTTTTCATGGCCATTTATAAATTCATTTTACGTTTCGCTTTAAAAACTAATTGAAACGACATAGTTCGATTGTAAACTCTGTTCGTTTGTGAGTCAAATACGTAGAGTATATTTTGTACTACTGTATTAGATAAGTTAATATTTAACATTTTAAACGGCATTCTGGCATTTTGAACGCGTTACGAATGTTATGGTCAGCGACAAGTGGTGTTTATAGTTAAATGTACTCAAGTAAAACAATACAATAACTATTGCGTAAGGCGTAGGCTACACTTTTGCGTAAGTTTTTTCAATATAGGTCCCTGGCTTTGATACAATCCATTTCTAGCTTTCCGCTACGTTATGTTTTTTTTAATAGAACAGGGGGCAATTTTTTTATTTATGTGTATGAAATATTATATAGTTTTGTCTCATATAACCTTAAAAATTTTACGTGGACGCCCTCTGCCCCACGTAGGGGTTATAGGATATTAAGTCAAGTTAAGTAAGTCATGTTTCTACGTCCATATTTTTTATTTATTACGCATTGTCTTTTCATTCAGATATCATGGAACATTACGCTATAACCTACTTAAGACTACTAGGTAATTTAAGTATAACCTAACTTTTAGACAAGGGTAAGAAATAAAACAAAGTGTCCAATATAAAACACTGTAATAATATATATCGGTGGTGCCAAGAAGTTGATTAGCCTCGACGTGGTTGGTGACACGTGATGGTAGAGGCTTTTTGCGGCTCTAGCAATCGTTTTATTCATTTTGGCGACGTCCTCTACTATTAAGGTACCGATTTGCCTAATAATACATAATAATAATAATAGCCTTTATTTCCAAAAAAATTTTAAAATTTAGGGATGATAAAACGTCATTCAGTTAAGTTTTGATTTGTCCACCGTTGGACATAGGCCTCCTCCTTCCGGTTCCACTCGCGTCTGTCGCGGGCCAGGCGCGGCCAGGTAACCCCGGCGACTGCGATGATGTCATCTGCCCAGCGTCGGCGTGGGCGCCCCTGCGGCCGGCTCGCGCCGCGCGGGTACCAGTGCAGCACTCTCTCGCTCCATCTGTTGTCACTTTTCCTTGCTGTGTGCCCTGCCCAACGCCATTTCAGGCGGCACACCATTTTTGCCGCGTCTATTATTTTTGTTCTTTGTCGTATCGCTGAAGAGGACAGCGATAATAATACATACTTAAAATTAATTTATTAATTTAATTCATTATGGCATTTTAATTGTTTAATAATATAAATTATTTGTATGAAATATTATATTGTATTGTCTCATATAACCTTGTAAGATATAAGGATGCGATTAATTTAAAAATGTTTATTTATTTATTTATTAAGTCTAAAAATCATACATATTACGAAATCTACTGATAATTTTATAAAATCTTCTATCTAATATGTACGACAATATATGTAAACATAAGTTTTGCTAAAAAGAGGAATTAAAAAAAATACAATTAAAAACATAAACAAGATAAGACAATTACACAATAAAATAAAATAAAATTACCAAGAATGTAGAAATAAAAGTAGAAAAAAATCATCAGCAAAACAGCGAATTAGGTTTGAGAAAGGCACCCAACAATGCTTTTTCTAAAACCAATCAGCCCACTACCGAATATATCCAGCTTCCGGATAAGCTGTGTTCAATCCGTTAAAGTTGCGAAGAATTCGAACGAGAGGTGCCTGAACTCCTAGGCTGGTTTTGGCAGAAGGAACTTGGAAAATATTGGTGATTTTAGACCTAGGGAACGAGTATGGACTACAATTTTAATACCCTGTAAGAGGTCACTGCTCTGTATATAATTAATTAGCAATTTATGTAAGAAGGTAACACCGGCTAACGTACTCCGATCGTACAGTGAAATGTTTAAACATATTCCTATTAGGTTAAAAAAATCTGCAATCAACACTATTGTAATAAAAGTTTCTTTTCTGAAATTTTATTTATGCATGAGCAGTGATAGAACTTTAAACGATGCATTGATGATTTATTGATACGTGAATAATTACTGGTAATATATAATGGTATAATTATTGGATATATTAATTATTATAATACAAACAATTACGATATATATATCATACAATAAAATAGGTTTAATGTTTTGCAACTCATTAAGGTGCAACTCGAAATAATCCCATCTCGACAATCAGCAACTAACTGCCGCTAACCGAGTCTTGTTAACGAACTCAACCTAACTAGATAGTAACGTGATACCCGCGACCTAATTACTTCCACCGCCACTTTTACTAGTTAACTTTCGACACATTTAATTCAGAAACAAAGGTAATACTACTAAAGTTAATAATACTAGGCTAGGTACCTAAAAACGTTTTTATTTGAATTAATTGACATTTATAATCAGACGTCAAGGTAGAATACGAAATAACATCCATATAGTACCCACAACTGAGTTATATAAAACAGTTTTTACGCACCAACAAAGCAATCATCTAAACCAATTTAATTCAGGTTTCAAATCAAAAAATCATTTATTCATATAGGTAACATAATGTACACTTATGAACGTCAAAATATACTTTAAATGATTCTAATTTTACATTTACTGCCAGTTCTCAAATCAAGGGCGTAGAACGGAAGAGAAGAACTGGCAATAAACTCTCGTTTCTTCAAGAAAAGAGCGTAATAATTCCTAAAAGGCTACGCATTTGCGTGCCTTGTGTCATGTGTCTGTGGCAGCGGTGTCACTTAACATCAGAAGTGATACACAACAGATAAGCCTCCTATCCGCTTGCCCCGTTGTGAAGTAATATAGAACCCCCTTATAAACTTAATATGGAGGTTTGTACTAGAACGCTAAATAGATATAAATATTACAGCAAAGTGTTCCCTTTTTTCATAATTGATTTCAATGCTTGAACAAACAGTAATTGTTGATAGTAATAATAAAAATAAATTAAAACAAATTTTAAAAGTTTGGTCCCTGTGAATTTACCGCTGGCAGCATTTTTTCGCTGTATTTGAGACGGTTCAACTGAGCTATGACCAATTAAAGGAAGTAGAGAGTATAAAAGGGCATTGAGGAGTTTATATTCTTTTCTAAATTAAAATAATCGTTAAATCCTAAAGAATAAGTCCCAAAGGACAAAACTAATTTATACAAATTACGATAATTATTTAAACTTGACAAATGATACTTTTCGATTGGTCTATTACATTTTTTTTATTACATACATTTATTACATACATAAAATAACCTATAATTATTCAATTCAGATGATATTATTAGCAGGATTTTTAACCCAGGGTACGCATACGATATAGAACTCGATCGACACTATAAAACCACATTTATCCATTGGTAATTATGAAACGGTCCACTAAGTGTAGTTGGCGGGTTTGCTGGGACGCTGGGGCCTAGTGGCTTGCAAATAGAGGCAGACGAAACCGCAACGATCGGACGTAACCGTATAATCGATAATGGACTTTAATTAAAGTTTCAAATGAGATCAAATTATTTCAGTATAATTAGTATTATTACTATTTTCTTGTGTAGTCTCCCTAAAATATGGCGAGGTGGCCGATGGCTGGCCATGCGTCATACTCGTGAACGGGTGCTACTTGTGGTGACTGGTCGTACTTGATTTCGTGTATGCGGTGATAATAGTTGTTTATACTACGTATTTGCGAGTTGTTCTCACGAGTATGTAAGTGCGTGCTCCTATTTCACCATGCCTCCTGCTGAGAGAGGATAAATCTTTGTTTTTAATTTATTTTATTATTCTTTATTACTCAAGATGTCATATGGAACATGGTAATGGTTGCAGCTCCTTACAAATGTAATGTAAAAAAAACTTGGCGATTAAAAAGAGTGGCGGAGAGTATATTGCCAGTTCTTCTCTTCCGTTCTACGCCCTTGATTTGAGAACTGGCAGTGACTGTAAAATTAGAATCATTTAATGAATATTTCTTTTTTTTGACGTTCATAAGTGTACATTATGTTACCTATATGTATAAATGATTTTTGTTTTTGTTTTTTTTGTTTTATCATTTCGTGTAAAAACAGGTTAAAATAAAAGAAATGCGTAGAAGTAAACCCTATGTTAAAATAAAACACTTTTAATGATTCATTCATTTTCTGATCGATCTATATTTTTACCATATATAACAACCACTTCGATTTAACAAATACTTCGCAATCTTCTTGAATCTTTAGTAAAATATTAAAAATCATTACGAACAGTTTTTGCAAACAACTCTTTCTCTGCGAGAAGGCTCGCAAGTGCGTTACCGGCAATTACCGAAGTACCAAACGCTAAGTCGTATTAGTTTGTGAATACTTCAGTCGTATTTATTGATTTAATTTATAATAGAAATAACTTTCACTCGGAAAACCCTGATGTCTGTGGTTGACAAAACACCTGCCAATCGAGGTATATCCGGATACATATGACTTTATTTATCACACTCTTTTTTTGGTACATTTCTGGACATAGGTCTTCTCTTTTTTGTATCAGTATGCTGACTTCTCTACATCCACCGGGAGCTAACCTCCTAAACGATGCCCTCAGACAACCTAGTGGTCCAAGAGCCGTGAGTGCCAGACCTTCGGATCCTAATAAAAGCTAAACATTTTTCTATGTGTGTCCCTATTATAGGTAAGAATGATCCCCACCCATGAAGCTGAGGCGGCCGTGGCTTTGGCAGGTAACAGGTAACAGAGGTGTATAAAATTCCATCTCAAATTTATCATAAAATAAAACTGTTTTTATATTTGATTCATAATAATATCAAAACTCGTGTTGTTCATTGACAGACAATTAGTATGGTTCTAAACCTCTGCCGGACACCCTTAAACTATTATAATTTTACTTAATTTTATATTATAAAACCTAAATTGTATATATAGTTTTTGGCGGCCTATTAATCTATGTTTACATAATTGCCGGACAGATTCGACGGTTCTATCATCTTGCCAGACGCATTCTCTTCTCTCTCTCTTGGCTTTTGCTCTAAAGTTGCTTCTCAAAATTGAATGCTAATCACAATTCCGAATGATCTAAAGTATAATTTGTGCTATTTAAAGTTACCTAACTAATAAAAGAATGGTGTCTATTAAATAATTACAAGTAATAAAGTTTTAACACCTATACAATACAAATGCTATCGATCTTAAATCCTCAATTCAGAACAAATGAATAGAAGTATCCATAGGCGATAACTATTTAATATTTATGGGGTCCTTAACGGTTATTTATGACTCTTAAATGTGTATAAATTGAAATTAAAATCGTTTCCAATAAATCATTGATTCTTAAGGATATTATTGCTTTATATGATTTTTTTTTTATAAAGAGGATAATGAAAACCTCTGTTTTTATATAAGATATTTTCTTAATATGGACAAGTGTTGACGAGTGGTTTGAGCGTGCGACTCTCATCATTGAGGTCGTACGTTTGATTCCTGGTGGAGCACCAATGGACATTCTATCATTGTGCGCATTTAACATACGCTTAAACGGTGAAGGAAAACATCAAACCTTGTCTTTGACACAAAAACTCAACCTGTGTGAAGCACAAGTGGCTGATCATCTACTTGCCTATGAGACTGACCTAAAGTCGTCGCGCCACTCATTTATTTATTTTATCTTAATGTAATAAAATGTAGTAAAAGACGCGCACCTTATCGTAATTCAAAAGTTGTCATGAAGTGGTAATAAATGTGTTATTCAAGTCTCAAAGAGGTTTGTTTAAAGAATAGGATAAGTTTTGTTATAGACGATGTTTTATTAGATATTTGTTATTGATATAAAGAGGTTAGGCACTGACTCGGAGTTCGTGTGTTTGAACTGAACTATGATTCACCTAAGTACGCAATTCACGCAGTTTCTCCTCTCAGGGACGAAGATTGAAACCGGCTATAAAGAAAAAGTATCGAAGAAAAAGATACTAAACTTTGACGCTAACTAAAAATCACTAGTTACGTTTTTATTTTTTGGGATTCTGTTTCATGCACACTTATTATAGAACTGTAGATTACGTATAAAATATGCTCAGAAACATTACAGAATACTTTCCAAGTGCGCGTATATCAGTCCTTATCACGATATAATGTTCCCTCGGGAAGTGGGTGCAATAACGAGTGATAATTACAATAACAATGTGCAAGATAGCGTCGATGAGGTATGATAGGTAATAAAATTCTGTATGAACTTTATTGTTAAGATTTTTTGACTTCGAATCGAAAGCCATACAGATGTTTTTATTTTGTATGATAGATAAACCATAAAAGTTAATGAATTTATAAAAATCTTGCTTTTAAACGTTCCCAAGTATTCTAGCAATGTAATTTCATTAGTAGATATAAGGGCCTTACAGATACAAAAATTATTCTAGAGACAGAAAAATATTATCGTTACTCGAATACAGATTACGCCACTGACACAAAGGGGCTTCTTTTTACAGAAGGGAATGTGGAGCTCTACTCACTAAACCCCTCCCACACGTCACACTTGGGGAAACTTAGGGCCTCGTTAGCCATGGCCCTGTGACTAGCACCACCTTCCATCGCACTGATATCGCCTTACAAGTGTTTAGCAACTGCTGTCTACATCTTGCGTCCAATTCTGATTCGCCACAATGATCTCGCTTGCACATACAAAGTAGTGCTTTCTTACATCTTGTAAATTTGTGTTTAAATACAATCCCTTTCATCTTTTTCATCGGTCGTTTTCTTAGGTAGTTTTTGACGCGCACCACCACTATGTAGAACCAGCTGCCGATTGAAGTATTTCCGAACCAATTCGACTTAGTGTTCTTCAAGAAAAGAGCGTATAAATTCTTGAAAGGCCGGCAACGCACTTGCGAGCCTTCTGGCAATATGTATCGGCGGCGGGCGGCGGTATCACTTAACATCAGGTGAGCCTCCTTTAAAAAAAATGCATATAAATTTGTGTCCCGCTTTTCCTATAACATACGCAATAAATAAAGATAAAGAAATGTTACTACATTTGTTTTATTCAACATTCTTCACCAATCGCAAGCAAATCCAATATCACAAATAATATGTGAACAAAAAATCCACAAGTATAGATAATATATATTGAATGAAACAAATTGAATTTCTTCTGCGTAGTTTACTATAGCTACTGATGCGCCGGGAAATTCATTTCCGGTCACGTACTGACTTTAGTCACTTGAACTGTGGAATTTTCCTTAGTTTTCTAGCTTTCAGGAGAAAATTGAAAGCACATAAAAATAATTTTATTTACCTTGTAAGTTGGAAACTAGAATTTATAGGACATGTTTCAATTTGGTTTATTTTATAGTTTGCTAAGCTTAAATATAGATAAACTACACCGTAACATAATTAACTGTGTTGGCCAAGTGTCACTCTCATCCCTGAGGTCGTAGGTTCAATCCCTGACTCTGCATCATTGGACTTTCTACGTGCTCATTTAACATTCGCTCAAACAGTGAAGGAAAATAGCGGAGTGTGTCATGCACAGGAGGCTGATCAGCTGCCTTTCAATCGGGAAGGATGATCATCTGATGTTAAGTGATACTGCTGCGCATGGGCACTTACATGGCTAGAAGGCTGGATAGTTCATTGCCAGCAATTGACCTGATGATTAAAGCATATTCAAAAAGCCAAACATAACTATTTAACCTTTTTAGGATCTCCATATTAGAAACTCTAATTTTAAATTTAATCGATAGTATAATAAAGGTAGTTTGGATCAAGTAATACGAAATTCGGCATTATTATTACTAGAATTTAATATTCTTAACTAACGTGTATTAAGAATCAATGTATCTTACTTCTAAACTAATCTAATATCCAATTTTATTACCAGGAATACTAATAAAACTCATATCTATTCTAAATATATTGTTGGGTAATATTTAAATACAGCATCAAAGGAGTCTTTCAATCTTGATTTTACGTGTAATAAAAATATGAGAATCTCTCCAGTGAAAGTATGAAAAACGTCGAGGGTTTATTCCCAAGCACTCGACGGGAATCGTGCGAATGCGTAACCAGGATCTGAGGATGTTTACTTTCCGGCGTCGTGAGATAAATACCGTAGCTAGCACAACGCTGTATCCCACTTTATTTGTGTCTTCTGTGATTTATTACAGGTGTGTATGCAAAATCTTTAAATTGTGACTAAGAAATAATCAGTTATTGACTGATGATGTCAATGTATTTTCAATCGATTTTAGAAATACATACAAAACATTATATGGCTGTGTTCATAAATTTATGCAAAAACTTTTAACTATAAAACATTTCAAAAGGTACTGAGATGATTTTTTTTGAACTTCGGTTCGTAATGTTTGTCACTGTTATGAATATGCATACTGGCATAAGAGCGACAAAGACAAAACATTTATGTTATTTAATCCTTGCAGTATCTCGATTTATGAAGCACTTTCTGGGATAAGTCTGTATTGTAGAAGGTAGGCTTAACACGCCTTTAAAAACTTAAAATTGTATTGAATTGCCTTCGCTGTGTAGTATTGTAATTTGTGAGAACAACGTGACAGCGTAGTTATACTAACGAACTCAGAGTATCTTATCTTATAAAGGTGTTACGTAGAAAGAAAAAAAAATCAGCAGTGTCTAGGAGGGTGAACAACAACGACCGTCCTTAATATCGTACCCTCAGCGAAAACTGACTTGTCAAAAAGGACACACATTTTACCATATGGAAATTATTAATGAACTATTAGATAAACAGCCCTTCTTAATTACTAATCTAAGATTAACAGACCTTTTTAATAAGTGAGTTGGCTAAAGGTCTACTTCATAAACGAGTTCCTTAACTGTAACAAATTCTAGACCTTTTTCTAAATATGTTAATCTATTACTGATTAAAGTTGTTTTGTTATTTCTGTGTACGTATCTGCTATAAATGTAAATATTTGTTGCATTGGAGTAATCTATAATCTTATTGTTCAATAATATATAAATAAAAAACTTGAGCGATAGTCGTTGTTAAGAATAACACATTGATATATTTTTTATTCGTCCTGTTTATGGTAAGTAAAATTGCTCCATTGCTCTTATGGCGGTGTCGTAAAAGTTTTATTCATGTCATCATAATGTTACTATTGTGTTTATTCGTATTACATATTTGTATTAAAAAATATAACTTCCTAGGGGGCTATAAAGCATTGTAATGCGAAATGCGAATTTGTGTTACCGGCCCATAACTCGCAATACTATATACAATTATTTTATAAAATGAAGCAAACGGACAAGAAGCTTATCTGATGTTAAGTGAAACCGCCTCCCATGGACAGTCTCAATGCAAGGTTGTCAAGTTCGTTGTCGCCTTTTAAAATATGATACGCTAGTTTCTTGAAGGATTCTAAGTCGAATTGCTTCGGAAGTTAATTAAACAGAAGGACAGATCTCACATTTGATTTGATTTGCTATTTTAAAAGAGTACCGAGAATTTTTAACGTCAGCTTTTTCTCTCGGCCTCTGTCTTCTTTGCCGATGGGTAGGGATGCACATTCAAATCTAATGACGTGGAATAAGTGATACCTGTATTTTATATTCCAAAATAAACATATTACTTTTTTTTTAATTTTGCAGCTGATTTGCGCGATCGGATAATACGTATCTAGCGATATTTTTTATGTAACTTAACTAAACAAAACTTTAAAGAAATGAGTATTGAATAAAATATTTTTTAAATTTATTTAAGAAGAATAAATACCCTTAAGAACCATTGAAGTTCTTACAATTTACAATATTGAAAAGTGTTCCTTCTAACTTCGAATCAAATCATCATTCGTAACTAATTAGCAATTTTAGCTAGCTTAAATTAAAAACATAATAAACTTATATAAATAAACTTAACAAACTCTCACGTATAACTCTCTAGTTGATTAATATGTTAATACGTTTGAGTTTGAACCTACTAGAACTTACAACTAGAAACTAGAACTTACCTACTAGAACTAACAAGAAAAAACGAAGGAACTAAAATTACAATTATAGTAGTCAAAAAACTTATGTTACGCAAACAAACTTGAATTACGTTTCCGCGTCTTTTTATATATAATCAGAGGTAGAAACCCATCAAAACATAAAATATTTGAACTAATATAAACAAAGCTACATAACACACTCGACCCAGATACACAAAGCTCAGTTGGTACACTTACAATACTAATTACATGTATTTTGTTGTTTTTATTAATCATCAATGAATATCCGCAATTGGAATAAAAATAAATTTTTGCAATACCACTTAATTAGCGTTTAAAAATAGCACAGTTGCGTGTTTATTGTAAGCAAATATACGAAATGAAATTGCATTTTCGACAGTGAAGCAAACAAAAGCTCATCACCGCCGGTCTTGTGCATTACAAATATTTGTACGGGGAAATGATAATTATTTTCATAATATACACGGCGCTGTTGCAAAATATTGTGCCGGTTGCCGCAGCGTAATGAAGAAATTATTCGCATACATTTTTAATCAATTCTGCTAATTTTGCTTTTTAAATATTTTTTTTTATAAATGAACGCACTCGCGAGTCCTGAGTGTCCGCCCCTGGACACTCAGGGCTCGCGAGTGCGTTTCCAGAGATCGTAAAAGGCCCAAAAACCTGACATAGACACGGAATAGACTGACATATATAAATCATTATTAAGGTCTGGCCCTCAGATTTTTTATTCTGTTTGATCATTTTTCCTCAAATAAACCTTCTGTGACTGACACCCTTTACCTTTACCTTTACCGTTCGAGTGAATGTTAAATGCGCACATAGTAAGAAAGTCCATTGGTGTACTGGGGATCGAACCTACGACTGATGAGAGTCACGCACTAAAGCCACTAGGCTAATACGACTCTACTATATAAATAATTAAGTTCTATTGAGCTTTATATGAGCCTAAAATCGATTGTCATATATATATGAAATAAGATGCCAACAGGATATCCAGGAATAACATAAAAAATTCCCAAACTTTTAACCGGAAATTCGATAGGAGTTCAAATTCATTTGCGTGACCCCTGAGCCGATCGTAATCCGGAAACTATTTCTATTCCGAAGGGATTCAACCCTCTGGGATACGCCTTCATGTCTTTTAATGTGTACAAATATTTCTACTAACCTAGAAGATATATTCGAAAAATTCTTCAGTTTATTTGTATGTATTTTTAAAATTGAAGTGATAAACGATAAGCTTTGTAACCGCTAAACGTATATTAATATGTTAAAATTTGTATGTTATGTAATGCATAGAAAACAGTCTTTAAAAATAATTATATTTTCCTTACAAACCAAAAACATCTTAAAATAATAAGTTAAAATTCTCATTCACATAAATGATATTATTTTTCGTTTAGATCAGGATCGGCTTATGATCTTGCCTTGCCTTTATTGGGGCAACTTATTGATTAAATGACAGTTTTTTAGAAGCTAAGGGATAGTGTTTAATTAAAAAAAAAACAATTTCTATTAGTAGTCATTTGTTTTTAGACATTTACTGGACTATTTTAAATATTTCGAAACAGGATACTATGCAACATAAGGATTAATGGTGAAACAAAATTAAAATTCTGCCCAGTAGTCTTAATTTTATTCAACGTACAAAATATATAAATATTTTCATAATATTACTATAAGCAATGCAATCTCCATTATGTCATATTAGTTTCAGCGTTAGTGAAGTTAACATCTAAGACTTCCTGGCTCTGTTAAAACTGAGTCCATGTTTTATCGCTGTCTAAGATAAGAATGTGCACAGCCTAGACAGTTACTGTATAGTTCCGCACAATATTATCTTAATAGGAGTTATATTAATGTCTGCGCAATAACTCTAAGATCTAAAACTTTTTGAAATAGATTTCTTGTATTTTTTTACTAATTCAGCTTACAGATTTTATTAAAACATTATCAAATAAATCGATATCGATAATGTCTTGTATTTATCGTATTATTAGTTAAGTAAATTGTAGTTTGAGTTTTTATATATAAGTACCTGTATATATAAAAAATCAAACTGCAAATTGTCTCTTTCAGCCAAATTGTATTTACCTTTAATGAAAAGAGATAGAATGCCGTTGTTATAACGGTGAAATTAGACTGATTCAGTTTTTCCGCTTCACCAGAATGTACGCTTTCGTGGATCGTACGTGTCTTAAAAGATTTTAAATCACGCTTTCAAGTAGATTTTTTCATATAAATAAATTCCGGGGATTGTTATTTAAAACTGTTTAGCTATATTCAGAAACAGGTCCTGAAGACGACACAAATAGGATATCCTCTTTAAAGTGTTTAATCCATTTGCAATATAGGAAATAGGGTTATACCAATTTGACTTAGGGTCCTTCAAGAAAAGAGCGTACAAATTATCACTTCAGGTCAGCCTCCTGCCCGTTTGCCCCCTGTTCTATAAAAAAAATAGTCACATATAGGTAGGTTACCTAATCTATTTAATGATAATGACATCAAACTTTTGAGTTTCATTTCCAAATACATTAACATAATAAAGTGAGTTTTTCCGAACAATTTCGTTACATAGCATTCTAAATCCCTAACAGCCGCAACTATTTAATTTCCGGGTGGTATTTGTTAATTTTCTGTGTTATTTCACACGGGCGTTCTTACGAGTGACCGCACAAAATGAGCGAATTTGTATAGGTGCTTAAAAATCACAAATGTGATGTGTTATCTTGGATGTTACCACCTACATTTGTTAATACGACCATGGTATTAGAAAAAGAATGGCATAAATGTAAAATGCATTAAACATTAAGTGACGGGTATATGCGGGATAATCTTATATATAAAATTCTCCTGTCGCGGTGTTTGTGGTTAAACTCCTCCGAAACGGCTTTCCCGATTCTCATGAAATTTTGTATGCATATAGGGTAGGTCTGAGAATCGGACAACATCTATTTTTCAACCCTCTAAATGTTAAGGGTAATCCACCCCTAATTTTTTTAACCCTGAATTTTCAACCCTTTACAATCAACCCCTATTTTACCATCGCGTTTTTTATTTTTAATAATTTATTATTTTTCTAAATTCAAAAAAAAGAATAAAAAAAGGTCTTGGAATTCAATTCAAATGTATTCACTTTTATTGTTTATAACTCTTTCAATTATAAGTACATCCCCGAACACTTATAGTAGATAATTAATTTTATTGATCAAAAATGTTTCCTACAAATAATATATATGGCAAAACAACGTTTGCCGGGTCAGCTAGTAATACTATAATATACGGGATAATATGTTGGAAGTCAAGCGACTCACTTGAAATATATAATTTTTTATCATTTGTAGGATACCTTAAATATGTATATTAATGATATTATAAACTTAAGATTTTCATAATATGTATTTATATTCTACGTATATAATGGTATAATAATTTAATAGTTAATCAAATTAATGCATTGAGAGGAAATAGCGAACAGTGCTTGCGATCTTAATCCGTCGAATTCCAAACTCAAAATGTATTTATTAAACATACACGCTAAGCTATAACGTTCACATAAACAGCGAACAATAAAAAGCACTGCTTGTTTACGACTCACATAAAAAATATAGCAGAACTTAATAGAGTTGTAGCAGTATCGGCAGTAATGACGTTGCGATAGCATCTGCGAGGGGTTGATCTCCACTGCAGATTAATTCTCTGCCCGCAACATTAACTAATGACACTCAGGAGATGGCAAGAGCTCTGATAACCTACGGAAACTCGTTTCAGTTCATTTGGGGTGCACAAATGTCTGTTTTCGCATTTGCTTGATGGTGTTTTCTTCACGACTTGACATTTATGTCAATGTCTTTTGTTTTAACAAAAGAGATAAAAAAAATAGTAGCTAATCGATAATAACATTAAACAAATGTTCAAACAAGGTTAAATAAACTATTGCCAAATAAAAAGTGTCTACTAAGACGCTGGCTAGACTTGCGGTGAAATAATAGTTACAAATTACACTTCAACTAAGTTTGATGACACAACTACCGACATTTTGTATCTTAAGTTTGATACCATCTTTTATTAAGCATTAAGTAACACGGATGGAGATCCTGTGGTCGAATGTTATGTTACTGTTCTTTGGAGTTTTTATAGCTGCCAAATAGTTCTAGACTCGGAGTACAGCTTGTGACATCAGGTTGTTATTAAGCTGTATCAGTTGTATATTCAACAGCCTTAGGGTCTGTGTCACAATGCATAAGTTCCAAATAAGCTATTGATTACTTATTTGTAGGATAAACTAGTGTTTGTTGCGTTACACGACTGTCAGATAGCGCTATTCGTCATGAAACGCGAAGTTTCTTATGCGGAACTTTTATCTTCCAAATAATTTATGTGTTGCATAGCTATTTGTGTACTTTATCCATACATTGTGAAACAGACCCTTAATACAATAAGGCAATTGGCGAAAAAAACATTAAACAAAAGTTATACTTTCCTTTAACATTTGCTTACTTTAATTGGCAAATAAATGATTATTATTCAAATGCCTATCACACACCGTCGCTTTTTGGTACCGTACGAGCAAGTCAAATGCGCATTTTGACAGTTATTCCATTGATAAAAAGCCATAAAGAACCACGAGGTTGTATCAGGAATGAGATGCCTAGCATTCAGCAGACGCCTAAATCACATACCGGCGATTGGATGAAGACATCATTGGTATATCCTTATGTTTTTGGTGCACACACATTGGTGCACAGCCGGGGATCAAACCTACTACAGTCGCACGCTGAAGCCACTAGGCCAACACTGCTCATTCAAAACTCAAGCATTGATAAATATAAGAGTCATAGTCCATGCCAAGTACCACAACTGAACCTAAAGCTCCCTCTAAGTATGAGGGTCCAGTCTCTGTATTTGCGTATCTTTCAATGCTCTACTAAATTATTGATTTCCGTTCGCAACGTTGTTTTGGTAATACGTAGGGGTTGCTATCAGAAAATAATAAACTCGAAAAGGGGACCTTTCATCCTTAGCAACAGTCCTTGTCGTCGGAATACAAAATCCTAAGGTATTTCAAGATGTAACCTTCAAAGTTTTTTCCCTACATATCCAAGTTAATGAGAAGGGTAGGGTTTGCTGTTACCATGGGGATAATGAGCAATTGATTTATTGAGTTTCGTCTCATTTATATTGATATGTTTTTAACATAAGACACTTTTAATCCAGATATGGACCACTACATATTATATAATCATTAAATAATAAACCCTATAACCTATCTCAATCCATTGTTGACCATCTGAGACAGACATCATAATAATTATAAAATATCCAATCGACGGATTGTAATAGCCATCTGTCGATACAAGCTATTCATGGTAGGTTGGATCGGTGTATGTGATAAACCTTTGTATGAAAATGACAGTTCAACTATGCTATTATCCTATCTTTAGATTTAAACTTACACCAGTTTTTTAAATAATTAAAAAGCATTTATTTTAATATTATTTGTACGTTTTTAATTACTTTATTTGATTTATATTGATTATCAAATGTGAGAGTAAAGAGCGAAATGGTTGCCTTCCATCCGTCGCCAAAAATGGATTGTCTTGGTAAAAATGTATACCAACTATTTGACGAGCTGGATCAAATTAAAATTTATAATATTTTTTATTGTTTTGTATGCTTAAATAAGGGTTGGGTAAGCATTGCCTAAGGGTGTGTGGTGTCGAAGTGTGAATTAATTAATCCGTCCAATATCGAGGTACGGCTTAATGGACTTTTGTTGTGCTTCAGAAGAGCCTTAACCGCCTTCGGTAATAAACAAAAACAAATTGTTGGGAAGTCTTACCAACAACACAATAATTTATTTATTTTTATCTTATATACTTCATTGTCATAATATACATAATTATATATCTATAAAAAAACAAAAAAGTAAGTACGTAACCTAAGTTATAAGGCAATAGAACAGGGGGCAAACGGACAGGAGGCTCATCTAATGTTAAGTGATAAGGTTTTTTTTATAGAACAAAAGAAGGCAATTGACGGCCTTATCGCTAACAAGCGATTTATTCGAGAGAACCCTAATATGGAACAATAAAAAAAGGTAATTGTAGGTTTAATTGAAATACGTTTACCTATATTATTTGGTGAAAATGTAACAGTATAAAGTACTCGCAAGCGTGATTTGAGTCACGACTCTACACGACCAGAGACTCTAGAGTCACTAGACCAACCCTCATACTATAATTTATCTGTCAGCTTAAGCTGTAATATCAACTTTAAATTAAATAAACGTGACAAAACTTTGTTTAACTAATTGAGAAATTTAAAATAAATTAATCAGTGGTGCTACAACCTTTTTAGTTCTGAGCTTCAGATTTATGTATCTATTTCATGATCATTGGTCAATCTAATAGGCAAGTTGTACCTAACACACGGCGATCATTTCTTGGGTGTAACACAAGCCGGTTTCTTCGATTTCCTTCTCCGTTCGAACGAATGTTAAATGTGCACATAGAAAGAAAGTACATTGGCATACAGTTGGGGAATGAACCTGTGACCTCAAAAATGAGGGTCGGACACTAAGGCTAACATTATAATCGCTTAAAACTTGATATGTTTAGAACTAAGTCTAAAATAGCATTAATTCTAAACGACTAAACTTCACTTAAATATAATTAAAAACTAATGAATATTAATAAAACCATTATGTAAACAATTCCAGGGATCCTTCAGAATGTATTAAGTAAAATGTGTTTATGAGTAAAAAGCGGGGTAGGGTGTGCCTGGCGATTAAAATTGTTTGCACGACTAATGAAAACGTGACATGACAATGCATGTTGCGACGATACCCTATAATTATTTTACGAGCGCGCGATTTTGACTGTTATAAAATGTTTCATACATTAATCATATTTTATAAACAAAATGTCAGCTAGGTAAAAACCACCCATGGTCATATTGGCACACACAATTCAAAATTCAAAATTTATTTATTCATGTAGGTAACAATGTACACTTATGAACGTCAAAAAAAAGAAATATTAAATAAATTTAATTTTACATTTACTGCCAGTTCTCAAATCAAGGGCGTAGAAGGGAAGAGAAGAACTGGTAATAAACTCTCCGCCACTCTTTTTAATCGCCAAGTTTTTTTTTACACAATGCTTGTAAGGAGCTGCAACCACTACACCATGTTCCATATTATGACATATTGAGTAATAAAGAATAAAAAAATAAATTAAAAACAAAGATTTGTCCTCTATCAGCAGGAGGCATGGTGAAATAGGAGCACGCACTTACACACTCGTGAGAACAACACGCAAATACGTAGTATAAACAACTAATATCACCGCATACACGAATTCAAGTACGACCAGTCACCACAAGTACCTGTTCACGAGTATGACGCATGGCCAGCCATCGGCCCCCTCGCTATATTTTAGGGAGAGAGACAACCCGACGCATGGACGCCGCCACAAGCAATGACATTTGAGTGAGCATGACGATCCTTGAAATGTGCACTTGGCTACACAAGAAAATAGTAATAATACTAATTATACTGAAATAATTTGATACCACATGAATCACGGTTTGTTCCCACTTTACATTTAAAAAAGTCGTAGATGTCGACGATCGCCCCATAGTCTGAAAATGCAGCCGAGAGATTCTGTCGCACACAGTGGCACAAGCGACATTGAACCTTAGACCTCAGGTTGAGAGTAGCACGCTGTTGATAGTTAGCCATCACGACTCAACATATAATCATTAGTATTAAATTATCAAACAGTAATGTATACCTAATATATTTAGAAGTTACAAAAGCTATAATCGGATGTCGAAGGCTTTAATAAAAATACTTTCGAGTCAGTTTCTTCAGCTTTAGGTTAATATATATCAGAGATTATGTTATAACAGAACACGATGACATTTGTTTTATTATGATAGCAACACCACGCAATATCATAGACATCTTACAGGTTGTAAAATCAATGTGTCAAAGTCAATTTGTCAGTAGTGCCTAGAATCGGTCGTTGAGTGCTTGAAATTATTTCCGATCGGCGCCTGCGCCGGATGTGCGCACTGACTGTGTTTAAATATTGAGTTATAATGTCGGACGACGGTAGTGACAACAATTATGTACTTATTAATTTATTTATTTTATTATTTATTAACACTTCGTTGCATTACATAAAAGGAAAATATTAAACATTATTTAATAACAAGCAACTGGCGGCCTTATCGCTTTAGAGCGATTTCTTCCAGACAACCACTGTGAGTAAAGGAAAAAACCACTATGAGTATGTTAGATAAGGTAGGCAAGAAGTGCAAAAATAGAAAAGGGAATACAAAAAAGAAACATACTTCTTAACAGAAACAAAAAGAAATAAAAATAAACTAAACTGATACAAGTTACATAAAACAAAACAAAAAGTAAACAGTGCACATGAATCATGACAATCCAATTCGAGATCGGTCTTACGTCAGTTAGTAGTTAGTGATATGACGTGGACAGGTAATGTTTATACAGCAGAAATTTAAAGGAAGATAGAGAAGGAGCTAAGCGAATAGTGACGGGAAGTGAATTCCATAGCCGAACTGCTGAAACCTTAAAGGAATCGCCAAGAAAAGAGGAGTTGTGAGATGGGATTTCAAGGATATAGTTTTCGGAAGAGCGTAAACTATAGTTATGTGAACCTAAAAATTTGAAATCATTTTTGAGATAAGAAGGAGTTTTAGGATTGAACAGGATGGAATATAGGAGATGGAGAACATGAGCATCACGTCGCTGTCGAATGGGTAACCAACCTAGCCGCTTACGGAACGCAGAGATATGATCATACTTTCTTAGACCGAAAATAAATCGGATACAGAAGTTTTGGAGACGATCCAGTTTGTTTAGCAAGTCCTCGCTCATATCGGAGGAGCAAGAATCGGCGTAGTCCAGTAAAGGCAGGAGGAGAGATTGTGCCAGTGAGGTTTTAGTACTAAAGGGAAGGAAATTACTGAGACGTCGGAGGATACTAGAGGCACCATACAATTTGCGGCTAACTTCTTTGACATGCTGCTCCCAGGATAAGTTTTGATCAAATAAGACCCCCAAATTTTTAACTGCACGGCTAATATTTAAAGTTACACCGTTGATATGTATAGGTGGTATAGTGGCCCAATCAATTCTCGTCGTGAAATAGGGGCTGCCAATGATTATGACTTTACTCTTGTTGGGATTGATTAGAAGACCAAAATTTTTGCTCCAGTCAACTATCTTGGCCAGCTCATAGTTTGTGGAATGTATGGCCTGCGGGAGATCATCGAGACTTGATTGAACGTAGATTTGGAGATCGTCAGCGTATAAATGAAAATTAGTTGAAAGACGGGACGTTAAAGAGTTAATATAAATAGCGAAAAGAAGAGGAGAAAGTACGCCACCTTGCGGTACGCCAGATTTAATGAAACTCCATTGAGATACGCAATCGCTTGTCTTAATGCACTGGCGGCGCCCATTAAGATAGTTAGAGAACCAGTTAACAGCATGTGAAGAAATATTTATAGACCTAAGCAACTCCATTAAAATTTCAAAATTAATAGTATTAAAAGCGTTGCTGAAATCTAGTAGTGTGAGAATTGTGAGTTGTTTGTGGTCCATGCCTTCGCGGATATCATCGGCCACCCTGACCAGAGCAGTAGTCGTGCTATGTCCAGATCGAAACCCGGACTGAAGTGGACTCAGTATGGAATTTTTGTTAAGGAAATCATTTAATTGATCATGTATAAGGCGTTCAAGTACCTTGGATAGAAAAGGCAGAATTGAGATGGGTCGAAAATCAGAAAAAGTACTAGGATTAGCCTTTTTGGGGATAGGGATGATAAGTCCATCCTTCCAGCAAGAAGGAAATTCACCTGTAGAAATGGAAAAATTAAAAATATGTGTGATTACAGGAAGTAAAAGAGAGAGAATAGGTATGATCATAGCGCGACCAATCAGGTCAGAACCAACAGCATTGGAATGAATAGACGAAATACCAGATTCAACGTTCTGGCAAGAAAATTCAGCGAATGAGAAAGATGGAAAACTAGGACGAGGGAGAGATGATATATTCTCAAGTGTTAAATCCAGATCGATATTACTTAAAGTAGAACGAGAGGTAAAATGGGCGTTTAGGCTGTTTACTTCGATATCGGGAGATATGAAAGTACGTGATAGCTTACCGACACCCAGAAATTTTAAAAATTTCCATGTTTTTGAGGGATCCCCACTTGACACTGAGTCGTGAATGTGTCGTCTCTGCGCATCCCGACAACGCGTGTTGCAACGGTTGCGCAAGGATTTGTAAAATACACGATCCTTGTCCGTTTTGGCTGATCTCATCTTGGCTTTAGCCCGGTTTTTTTGTTTAATCAAAGTTTTGATTTCATCATTGAGCCAAGGAGCAGGTAAATGCTTGAGTTTAACTGGCCTCAAAGGGGCATGAATATCGAAAAGATTAGTAATGGAGGCATTTAGAAGATCAACTTTACCATTGAGGGTGGGACACTCGTAAATCGTGCTAAAGTCGATTTTAGCTGCATCAGTAAGCAGACGCTCGGAGTCGATCGCAGCAAAATTGCGCCTAAGAACTACGGTGGGTTTTAGTTTGGGAGGTTTAAGATTGAGGGACAAATAAAGGAGATCGTGGTAAGAAAAGGCAACAGCAGGAAGTTGGCCATGACTAGTAACTAGGTCAGGAGAAGAGGTAAATATAAGGTCCAATAGGGAAGGAGTGGAGCCTGGGACTTTGTGCGTGGCGCTAAGTGGCAGGTTATGAAGATTATAAGAGTCAGTGATGGAGAGCAACTTTTTCGATCGACAGTCGTCTTTTATTAAGCAGGTATTGAAATCACCCATAACTATTATGTTTTTATAGAGAGGCGCAAACCTTTCAAGAGTATTATCAAAGCCTGCAAAATAGTCGACTAAGAGAGAAGGAGAGTAGAACACTCCAAGGAGAATTTTTGTTTTACTGAGCATAACCTCGATCAGAAGATGCTCGCATGCATTAGGTGGTGGTGGTTGTGTAGACATATTGACAATAGTGTAAGGGATGTGTGATCGTAGGTAAATAGCGACGCCACCTCCACGCATACCAACTCGGTCATTTCTTATTAGGTTAAAACCGGGGATAGAATAGCTGATGGAGGAGAGGGCTGGAGACAGCCAAGACTCTGATATGAGGATAGCGTGAATTTCGTTGGATACAAAGGTTGTCAACAAGTCCAAATGGTGAGCAGGAACGCTTTGTGCATTGATATGGACGACATTAAAGTGTCTGGATTGGTCTTTGAATAAAGCCGTGAGGATACAATGCAAGGGAGGGGGAGATATTTCAGCGCTATGAAAAGAATCGTAATCTGACGAAGAGACCGATGTAAATTCAGAAATTTCACTATCGTGATTCATGTGTTAACAATTATATTTATCTATAGGTGTATTTAAGTTTATAAATTTTTAACTTATATAAACCGCTAATATTAGTAGCGTAAAAGATAATATAGACACACACTTTTAAAAAAATAATAATAATAATAACAAACTTAACTTAACTTAAAAGGGTTAAATAAACTAATTTTAACTATGTCTAAAAAAACAGTTTAACAAGCGAATTTATATATCGTTTATAGTTGAAAGTTATTGTAAAAGCTAATGATATCTCCTATCATGTACTTCCACAGATCACAAAAATAATTTTATGATCTGTGGAAACACACACAATCGGTCATTAACTGACAATCACAACCTTTGACAGTGTCACGTCACGTTTCATGTTAATACTTATAGTCTGTCAATGGGCTAAGGACTTTAAAAACAATAAGCAAACAAAGTTGAAGGGAAAAAAAGGCGGGAAGCTGTTGAAGTGGAAAGGCGCGCTTTTTAAAGAATTTTCTATAAAATTTTACTTTTAGAATTAATTCAGTAATAGTTTTGTAAATATTACTTTATAAAAGTGTCTAGTGTTATATTAACATCTCGCAATGCCGAAAAAGAAGCGGAAGAGGGATGGTATCGTCCATTCCGGTTCAAGCCAGCAGCCGCTGGAATCCACGGACTCTGACTCAGCAGAATCCATGGCTTCGACGAGCTCAAATTTAAAGTACAAATGTGAAAAGGAACCCAAAGATAAATATGCCATTTATAGAGTAAAAGGGTATACTCGTAAGTATGCGGAGGACTCTAAACAGACTGGGCTGATTGTTTTTCTTGCTAAACTGGACGAGAATACTGCATTCAGCGATAGGGATCGTTTAGCTCTTTCAAAGGGAATAAGGGAACATGGGGTATCTGGTGTCACGCATCTACGTACTGTTAATAAATATAAGGTCGGCGTAACATTTGATTTGCCTAACAATGCAAATATGTTTTTGCAAAACAAGAAACTGCTTGATCAGTTATCTTTTAAAGCATCAATACCAGCTAAGGACACGGAGGTCACTGGAGTTCTTACCTCCGTTCCAATAGATATGTCAAATAAACAGATATTCTCTTTGATTGGAAGCTCTAAGAATGTTATACAAGTCAGGCGCTTTATGCGACGTGTCAGAAGTGATAGTGGTAGTTTTTCGTTTATACCTACACAGGCAGTTGCCGTCACATTCGCTTCAACCAACTTACCAGAATATGTTTATTTAGACTCTTGGCGTCATAAAGTAAATATATATATTCCACCTGTTAAACAATGTCTGAAATGTATGCGTTTTGGACATATTGCTAAATTTTGTCGTAATTCGGAAGTGTGTTCAATTTGTACAGAGAAACACAATTTTAAATCTTGTACGGTTGCTCTCAAGGATGCGAAATGTGCAAACTGTGAGGGTAACCACATTGCAATTTCTGCTAAATGCTCGAAGAAAAGGGAAAAGGTAGAGGAAAATAAAATAAAGGCTAAGAGTGCCACATATTTAGATTTATTTAATACGAATGCTTTCCCAGCTCTAACAGCACGTAATCTAGATACACAAGTAAATAATCTGATGAAATCCGATAGGTTTGTTAATAGTTTAGTTGAGACAATCATTCTAATAGTCAATAATAAGGAGACGCCTATAAATTTTACATCTATAAAAGAAACATTAAAAACATCATTTAACAATAAATTTCCCTTAACCACCTAATGGATCTGTCTGAATTGAAGATAGTGCAATGGAATGCTCAAAGTTTAAATAGTAATAAGCATATATTTATGGATTTTCTTTATACTCAAAATATACACATAGCAATTATCAGTGAAACATGGTTTAAACCTCAACAAAATTTTAAAATTAAACATTATAATATTGAAAGAAATGATACTGGTAACAAACATAACGGAGTTGCAATAATTATTCACAATAGTATTGCCTACAATAAAGTCAATACTTACTTTGACAACTCATTACAAAATATCTGTGTAAAAATAAAAGTTAATAACAAAGAAATTAGTATAGTAAGTTTTTATAGTCCTTTAAAATGTAATCCAGAATTCAAAAAACGTAACTTCGATTTATTAATCAAATCTATCCCTGAACCTTTTATATTTGCCGGAGACTTTAATGCTCATCATACCTCTTGGGGTTGTGGCTCAGACTCAATACGTGGTCGTGACGTTTTGGATGTTATTGATGATAATAATTTAGTTCTGCTTAATAATGGTCAAGCAACAACAGTTGGATCTTTAACTTGGCGACCTAATGCTCTGGATTTAACTCTGGCTTCTTCATCCTTAGCAATTAATTGTGAATGGGGAGTACATGATAGCTCTCTTGGCACTAGTTATCACATTCCTGTAATCATAAGAGTAAATATTAGTTATAGATGTAATATTGAGGAATATAACTATTGCTGTAATGCTGCACATTTGCCTATTTATCCAAACTATAAATTGGTGGATTGGCAAAGGTACAGAAGTTCTGTTGATGAATCATTACTTGATTTTAAAGTAAAAAATTTAAGTCTTCTTGATTCATATCTTCAGTTTTGTACAATTTTGCGCTCAGCCGCTGCAAATTCTATACCAAATTCTAATCAATCTAGTGTCAGTGTTGGTATTGTTAGCCGCTCATGTCATAAAGTTATTACTAAAAAGTATTCACTTCCTTGGTGGAACCAAAAATGCACAGAAGCTGTATTGAATTTTAAAAATGCATATCTAAATTTTAAAGCTAATCCATCGGAAGATAATTACCTGCAATTTAAAAGACTACGTGCATGTAAAAAGCTTATTTTAAAAACAGAAAGACAAAAAAGTTGGATTTCTCTTTGTGAAACATTTAACAGATGTACACCATTATCTGTCATATGGAAATTTATGCGCAAGTATAATAGATCATATCATTTTAACGCTGAGAGTGATGATAGCTGGGTCTTAGATTTTCTTAAGAAATATACACCTGACTTTGTATCAGATGACATAAAAACTTACAATAACAACACCAATCCTAGCAATAATTTTCTTTTAAACTCTTTTTCTATACAAGAATTGCTATCAGCCTTAACTTCCAGAAGAGATACTGCCTATGGTCTTGACGGCATACCTTATATACTTTTCAAAAAACTTAGTACTACTAGTTTAGAAATATTTTTACACCTATTGAATTTACTATGGAAAAATGATATTATACCTCATAACTGGAAGATGGACTGTCTTGTGCCTGTCTTAAAACCTGATAAGCCTAAAATGTATCCTGATTCTTATCGTCCTATAGCTCTTACTTCTTGTGTTGGGAAATTATTTGAACAATTGTTAAAACAACGTTTAGAATTCTATATAGAAAAATATAGTATTTTACCATCAAATCAGTTTGGTTTTCGTAGGAATCGTTCTGCTAGGGAAAGTGTTTGCCAATTACAATTTGATATCCATTATTCCTTGTCCAAAAATGAAAATTTGGTTGCTGTATTTTTTGATATTGCTGGTGCTTTTAATAGTGTAAATATAGATGTTTTGTGTAATGAGTTGTCACTGATAGGTATTCCTGGAAAAATTATAAACTGGGTTAAAAAATTTCTCAATAGCAGGGAAGTATTTATTAAGTTTCACAAACATCTTTATGGCCCTAGATTGTCATCAAAAGGAGTTTGTCAAGGTGGTATTTTATCACCTTTGATGTTTATATTGTATATTCGTAGTTTAAATTTAATTTTAGGGTCTCAGGTAAAAAACCTACAGTTTGCAGATGATTTAGTAGTTTATGCATCTGGGAAGAATGTTTCTCAGGTTGTTGAAATAGTCAATGTTGCCTTAGCGAATTTGTATAAATATTTCTGTGACCTTGATCTATGTGTTAATCCTCTTAAATCTAAAGTTGTTATATTTGGTAAACAGAATTATAGTATTCCTGCAGTGATGTATAACAATTGCATGTTAGCTATTACACCGGAGGTGAAATTTTTGGGAGTGATTTTTTCATATAATTTAACCTGGAATGTTTATATTAAACATCTAATTGGTAGGGCTAATAAAGCCTACAATATATTAAAATCCCTAAGTGGTACATATTGGGGTGCAGACCCAAAAATTTTGTTATTGTTGTATAAATCTTTAGTTCGTAGTCACTTTGAATATGGTTTTTACTGTTTTGCTGCAGATTCTAAACTTGTAAATAGTTTAAATATTTTACAAAATAAGTGTTTGCGTGTAATAACTGGGGCATTCAGAAGTACACCTGTAAATGCATTACAGATTGAATGTAATGTTCCACCACTAGCTATTCGATTCAATTACTTGAAAGAAAGGTTTCTTTTGAAATTATACAGTATATCTAGTAATAGTCTCTTAAAAAAATTTTTGCACTCGTCTACTCACATAGGGTTAAAACCATTCTATATGTCGCAAGATCTTCCAAATTTTATAGATTTTATTCAAAATATTAATATTTATCAATCTAAACACATTTTACCTTGCTATGAAGGAACTTTTGATAGCAAGTTTCCAGCAATGGACATAATTATAAACAAGAAAAAGGATTTACCCTCAAATAAGGAAGTTTATACCATGTTGTCACAGTGGTCAGATCATAAAATGGTGTATACAGATGGTTCCAAGAGTGATTCAGCTGTGTCTTTTGCTTTTTATGAGCCTTCTTCAAATATAGCTATTGGTAGGAGAATTTCTAATACTACTAGTATTTTTACAGCTGAAGCTGTTGCTATTTTAAATGCTATGAAATATATTAAAAATTGTTATTCAGAACATAAATATTGGATCATAGTAAGTGATAGTATGAGTGTTTTAAAAAACTTGTCTAATAATACATTAAATGCTAATACTAATTATATAATTTATCTGATAAAAGAACTATGGGTAGAATTGTCACTGTTAAACATAGTTGTTCGTTTTGTTTGGGTACCATCGCATATTGGTGTAGTAGGTAATGAAAAAGCAGATTCTCTTGCCAAAAAAATTGTTGAAATGGATAACTTAATACTCTACTCTGATACTGATGTGTCTGTGCCCCACACAGATGCAGTAAGTCTTTTAAAACGGCGTATGTGTGAAGCATGGGGTAAATATTCATATCACTGCACAGAAAGCAAGGGTGCTTGGTATAATAGTTTGGATGTTCAAATTAACTCAGTACCTTGGTTTTGTAAAAAAGGTGACTTCATAAATAAAAAATTTTATTCAATTATTTGTCGTATGCGCTTTGGTCATTGTCGTTTAAATTACCATCTCCATCGTCTTAAAATGGTTAGATCGCCATGCTGTGATCATTGTCAAACATCGAGTGTTCAATCTCTACATCATCTCTTCTTCGAGTGTTCGTCCTTCAATATACAGCGCCTTGTGTTGTCGGGTGAACTTTTAAAAATCTATGAGAAGCCTGAAAAGGTCCCGCTGAATATACAGGAGCTACTTATGAATGCCTCAACTTATTTATATTTGTACAGATACATTTTGGAGACTGTAAAGGACATATAATTATTTAATTTAATACTTACATTAATATTTAATACTTGTAATAATTAGTCGTAATTTAAGAAAATTTAAGGTTATTATTCAGGTAATATTATAATATGATGATGATATTAATTTATCCCAAATGGGAAAGGACTTTATACTAGTTATTATATTTGCACGGATTTGACAAATCAACTGATAATACATTTGACAAAACTGGATAACGATTTCGATTTGACATAACTTAAAAGTTAAAACATGGATTTGAAAAGAAATTGAAATTTACGAAAGACATGAATGAACCTAATTGTATAATTAATGGAAAAATTCTACGAAAGACTAGGCGGTATGGTCGAAAGACTATAGCCTGCGCCATGGGCGGAATAAAAAAAAAAAAAAAAAAAAAACAAAGTTGAAGGTTACAATGTACCAATGATCAGTTTAAAAATTAATACAAAATGAAAACTAAAAGAAAGAACTGTTTAACACATAAAACTCTCTACATGTACCACGAACACATCCCAATGTGACAGTGTCAAAGAATCAAACAATTATCGCCTTAACAAATAAACAAAATTGAACATAGAAGTACAAGAAAATCACATACAAATATAACCCATACAAGTTATTAAAACTAAATGTTGTTGGTAATTGCTAAATGTGACACAAATTTAAAGTTATGCTAAGTGTGCAGCTAGCAACAGAAACATAATTTAAAGTTGAGCTAACCCACTTTAAATCAGTTTTTTGTAATCTTCCTGTTTCGAGATTTTAAGTTGGGGGATGCTGCCTTAGTATCGTTAGTAGAGGGTGGAGTGCTTGCAGGAGCCGCATCAACATCTTTTATTGAATTGACACGGCGTCGCTCACCGTTAGCATCAATAACAAAAATGTGGCCATTCCTGGTCCACCACTTGCTTATTCCGAACCGCCTTCTTGCTGCCATAAACAAATTATGCCTGGTTTTGGTCAGAAACTCAGATAAGGTGATACCGGTCCCCTTTAATCCAGTCTTAGCCAACCAAATCTTGTCCTTGTCACAATGTTCCCGTAGCTTAATTAGTACTGGTTGAGGCTTGCCATCACGTCTTATGCCTATTCTGTGACATCTACTAAAACTAGCTTCACTTATGTTTGGACATTTGAGCAGCACGGATAACATATTAGCTATTGTACCTGGGTTCTCATCCTTTGTTTCATTGATGCCATTAACAACAAGCACTTACGTCTGCTGCGCATTTCCTGCTCCTCTTGCACCTTGAAAAGAATTTCCAATTGTCCCTGGAGATTCTTAAGGCAGAATAGAACAGAAGTTTTGAAAGCTTCAAACTCCCTAGTGAGCGGTGTTTGCTCCAGGGATGGAGACCTCTCCTGTACTGCTAGAAGCCGCTGCTGGAACTCATCCATTTTGGAGGACACCATTACTGACACATCAATCAATGACTTTTTTAGCTCTTCCATAATAATAATGTATGTTGATTGAGAAATAAAAGATGAAGGTAGTTTTCAACAAATAAAATTCAACAATGGGATAATTATTAGTATCTGAAGGATATAATTGAGGAAAAATTAGCGATTCATATGTAAAACAACACTAGTACATCACTAACAATGTAAGTAAAATATTAATCGCGACGAATGAGCTATATATAATCGTTTTTAACTTTTTAATAAATTACTAACGGCCTTATCTGGCAAATATAGCCTATTACTCAATGTGGCAATTGAAAGATTTTAAATCGGTCCAAATTTAAAAGGCTTCTTCATTAAAAACATAAAAAAATTAAAGACAACATATCTGTTTACAATAATAGTTTAGATATTTTTTAAAAAAGGGAAAGACGCCGTTAACTGTTTTGAAAAATTCCAAAGAATTGAGCAAATTTAAAAAAAAGAAGAGTTTATCATCATTATTGATAATTCCTTGCCATCGTTAATAATTGGAATAATAAAGCTTTCCAACGACCATGCGACAACGGTTAGGCATCCACTATTTAATTCCTTTGATTAATAAATACACATTCATATTTGTGATTTAAAAACGTCGCAAATATAAAAAACCTTGCGCAATCAACCACAGCTGCCCCTTTATAAAAAACAAAAATATGTTATAAACGTGATCGTTCCTAATCAGGCTATTATGATTCGAGGCAGATTTCGCGTTCGCCAAAACATCGTTGTGTTAAGATTGAAGATAAAACGGGGTGAAGGAGTAATGAAGATAACCGTAATCAAGATTTAAATAAATCGTCCATTAACTGAACCTTAGCTTTCGGCAAACTTTATTATTTACGAAGGAAAACATTTCTTTATCCTAAGCTTTGTATTCAAACAATTTGGTTCGGGTTCTGGAAATATGAGTAACCGTTGAACGAAAATGTTTGTTGTATTAATAAATACTTAATACATTTTTGTTAGGTTAACGTTTTAATGGATAATAATAAAAAATGAGAACAAATATAATTTTTTATATATGCTCTCATTTTAAGGATATTTTACATAAGAAAGTGGCCAATAACGCTACGAATGCCACACGCGAGCCCTCTGGCATTGAGTGTTCATGGGCAGCGGTATCACTTCTCACCAGATGAGCTTCCTGCCCGTTTGCCCCCTGTTCTATTGAAAAAAAAACTTCAGTCTCTATTGAGGAAGACCAGAGTGTCTTGTGTACTATTTATATATAATACTAGCTGCCCCCGCGAACTTCGTTTATCCTTGATGCCTAGTCTACCTTTGTAGTACATAACAATATGGAACATTTTGCTTTGCTACCCCATCGACTATTCGGTTTTCCGGAATTAAAACTTTTTAGGTTTTTCTGTGATTTTTCTCTATATAAAGACTCTGTAAAGAGCCTCAGACTTCAAGTTATTAGTTCTTAACTCACAAAGAAAAATTAGGGGTTGATTAAAATTAAGGTTTGTATGTATTTTTGACACAAATTTTTTTTGTATACAAAATTAAAAAATAAAATTTCGGGTGGACAGCCTTTATCACTCAGGGGTTTGAAATATAGATAGTATCTGATTCTCAGACTTACTGAATATGCATAAAAATATTCATAAGAATCGGTTGAGCCGTTTCGAAGGAGTATGGTAATTAACCATGTGACACGAAAATATTATATATATAGAGATAAATCTTTACACCTATTTCATGACCGACAAACAATTTTTATTTTACTGAGACTACATCTCAGGGCCATTAAACATTATGCCTACCATTGAATCAGTCAAACATTTACGTCATGGAATCATTGGCCTAATCATTTTGTGTTATTTAATCGTGAAACTATATGTAACTAATCGTTTTTAGTATTAAGAAATCTAACCGTTCTTCATACAAAAGTTTTATTGGTTCGTTTGAAAACATGTGACCCATTGTTACTATGAATTCTCAAGACATAATGTGAATTAATGTAGAATAAAGTGTTTTAGCAAAATTGAATCTTCGAAGAAAAATTTCGTTACCCGTGTCTAGCGTGACAACCTCTTAGTGGTGGAAATTTATAACAGTAGCTCCCATTAAACGGAGTGCTCCTGTCTGATGCATAACGCCCTCCCAAAGAATTATTTGCTGGGAATATACACTTGAACCACTGCTAGTAGTTCCAAATATATTAAGTATTAACGTTACTAAGTATGTTTTCAAGTCTAGTAGCACGGTGTTTGTATCTTTCTCCGAAACGGTATAACCGATTTTATGAACCTTTAAGTAATATTTTATAAAACTAGGGGCTGATGTTATATGAGGCCGCTGCCCGTATTACCAAAATGCTCGTTAGACTTGCCGGCCTTTTAAGAGTAGTGTACGCTTTTCTTTTGATAGCACTGCCGTGTTCTTCACCTAATTATATACACAAACATATATAATATACATATTATATATATATATATAACTGGTAGGAGTTTCATTTTAAGTATTGGTACACTCTCTCTTGAAGGATCCTAAGTTGAATTCGGAAGTACTTCAGAGTATAATTACTTTTATATTATATTTTAAAATCGGATGCAACCAATACTAATATACGTATACGCCAAATATATATTTGATGAAGCTGAAGAGAGAGAAATCAAATCATTTATTCCAATTAGACCACCTAAAATGGCACTTTTGAACGTTAAACAAAATATAAAGATGATACTAGTTCCAAAAGTTTTACTTCCAAAAGGTAGTTTCATGTGGAGAAAAATGGGCAAGAAACTCCACACTTACTCTTTTATAATAGAATTTACAATAGTTAAATAATACGTGAAGACAATGTACTCCCAGAATAAAATTACTACACAGGTCTATTATTGTATTGTTAATATACATGTTCCTCACATATTTATTATAGGCTCTGAAATTTCTGAAATTCTTATAATCAAATTCTAAGACGTCAGACACACTTGGGCATCAAAAGATCTTCCCATTGGGATCATTATAGGCTATGGATGATTGATGATGGAGAATCATGTTACCTGAGTGATAAACTTTAAGATGAAATCTATTCTTTAACTCTAAAACACTAATAGACTTACAATATAAAAACAATAAACTGGACATAATGAACGAGTGTGTATTTTAAGGTATAACGATAGATAAATTTACTTGATTTGTTGATTGATTGACTGACAATTGTACCACCTTGACATTTTGTACCATATTCTTGCAATGAATAAATTATTATTATTACGTATACACTAGCTATTTGCATGGTCACACCATGTTTATTTGAAAGTTATTTTGTCGTGAATATTTAATATAAACATAGTAGCTCCTAAGATATTGATTGTAATGAAATGGTGTCGTGGACGATTTTGTTCGCAATAAAATTTTAATAGCTATAGTATTACAAAAGAAAAAATATTAACTATTCCCATGGATTCTGGGATTCAGTTAAAATTATCATGTTTGTATAGGAATAAATACAATCATTATAATGAAGTTTTCGACGAAGTAAGCCACGATTCAAATGCATCAAACTTCATATCAGTGAAACCGTCTTCAATCTTCATATTGTTAGACTATTGCGATGAACCTTTTCAAACACAGGCTCGAGGCTCGAGGGCGAGACCACTGACGGTCAAAGGGTAAATAATAAATAACTAAGGGACGTGATCGATGTGTGCTTCCGCTACCCTCAGTATATTCTTTTTTCAAATGTCAGTATTATTAAGTTATTTTTTACGTTTATTTTAGTATCATGTATCATACTGCTAATTTAAAAATATAATAAAATAAGACTGAATAGTTATTACTCGACGACTTGACGTAATTATTTATTATTAGCAATACATAATTTTAAATGTAATTAAAATTTGAGTAAATTGATTCAAGTCACAAAAATTTATTACTTTGAAACACTAATAAATAAAAAATAAATGTTAAGTATGAAAAGTTAGAATTATAGAAAATTCATTTGTTCGCCAAACTTCACGGTCTTTAGTAACAATTATAAAGCCAAATGCAAAGTACTTCATAGTGTGCGGTCTATGTCCATTATTCAGGGTACAAAGTTATAAGTGCCTTTGGGGTCAAAGAGACCCTTATTCAATTCACCTGTTCCAGGCTTTGACAAGCATATTGGATCTGACACACCGCTTCTGAAACGTTTATTGGTTTACGAGTTATGGTTCCCAATAGCTATAATATGCTTCGTTGGGATTTGGGGATAAAAACTATTAATAAGTATTAATTATTATAGCCAACAACAAGATGGATGGCATAGATCCGAAATATTAATTTGTTTGTAAAAACCAAAACCAGGTGTTTTTGTGTGTTTTGGTGTTCTTTATTATTTAAATAATTTTCTGGTATAAATTTAAGTATAGCGCCATCTAGTAGCAGGGTGCGTTTCATATTATTTTTTCTAACAAAATCGAAAACCATTGAAATACAATAAAGAAATTTAGTACATACAAACCAAGATAAAAACTAATAAAAGTATACGCTTTAACAAAATGCTCTTTTAAATTGTTTATTTACATTTCCGTTCAGTTGGACTCAATCCATTCTTTTCGCGTATAAACCAATAAGATCGAAGCATAAAGCAATTTTCCCGAACCGAGTGTTGAGGTCGATAACTTTAATGAAAAACAACTTATGATTGCTCCGGATTGTTTGAACAGTTTTAAATCAAAAATGTTTTGCTCGGGATAAGCGAAACAAGGTAATTTGTAATTGTTCCTACTTTGCTATTTTAATCTTTATTTAAATGTATGTTAAGTAAAGCCAGACTTATAAAATAAATTAACGTGCACAAAAGCACTAAGTTTATACTTAATTAACCACTGTTGCGATAATAGCAACCCTAAGTATAATGACACATGCACACCACACTTTGACAGATGACAACAGTGACATCTCAAAGATTGTTTCCAGAAATTAGTTCCCATAGTTTTCCGCACTATAGCGAGGATTTTTATTTTATTGGTCAGGGATTATTTGTTAGGGGCGTGTTGGTTGGTTTTTGTCTTGGCTGAGACAATATTGGACAATACAATGTAGCATATTACAAGTATAGTATAAGTATAAGTATAAAGTAATATACGTTCAACCTAACATACTTATAACTTTTTTTTTATACTTGGGGAAATGCATTGCGCATACCCTACCGCGGCGCGAGTGCTTGGTGCGGGAGGGTTATGTGGGACTCGCATTTACGCGACGGGCCTGCGTTTCTTATGCCGTCGCGGATGGGCTTCGGTACAAAGCTCCCTGGTCCTTTCCGCCTCTTCTTTCAAAAATTATAAATTATTGTAAAAAAAAATCACGTGCCGTCATTTCCCGCGCTCAATAAAGCTTTTACTACGTTTGGTAGTCTTGCCTTGTCCTCACCCTGGAGTGCATCTAGTAATGGTCTCCTTTCCGCTTCCTATACTGGGCAGTCCCTCAGCGTGTGCAGGGCGTCATCCTGGCTGTCTCCGATATAGTGGTGGCAGGCTGGTGCCTCCTCCCATCCTACTCTGTGCCGCCTAATCCGTGTCCGGACAGCATCTGCACAAACATACTAATAAGTTAAGATACGTGTCCAATAACACTACTTATAGTCTTCGTTAAGGGACAGTCACTCTGTACTTGTTTGTTTTGATGTTAGCGGGAATACATAAGTTCCAAATTTAAAGTTTCCATAAGTTTAACAGTTTGCTTGAATACTATACTAGTATATACTATACTGCACTATATTTTTCCATCTTCACCAATATACAGCCCTTTGTGGGCATTTAGCTTTAGCCTCCTAAAATACACTACGCCATCGGAATCTATCCAATGCTTCCCGCGTCCAACTTCGAGCCCCTAATTTTTCGATGTCCTTGACAACTCCATCCCACTAACGATGCCTCGGTCTACCGGGTTCTGTTGCCTCCGAGTGAGTTCAGAGTTACCTTGGGGTTCTGTCGTCCACCGTTCGGTGCACATATCCCAAATACTTGTGCCTGTTACATTATATGAATTGGACGATGTTGACATCGTCAACGATGTTATAAAGTTTGGTATATATTGTACTTTTTAAATTAAAACATTAACAGGGTTAACAGATAAGCAAAGCATATAAATAAAGTTGTCACGCCCACAAAAGTTAAGGTATTTAAAGAAAATATATTTCACACGAAACATGACTCACTCTGTAGTTTTTCTTTGGATTGTTTCCAAGTACAATGATAATCGCAAACTGTAAGGAGACTGATGTATGTCACGTGTAACATGCTTTATTGTTTCAATAAATGCATAGAACAGTTTCCTTTCAGGACTTTCTTTGTGAGCAATTAAAGCACACGTAATTTGTTTTGTTGGTCATCTGGCATAGAGAGGATTTGAACTCACGATCGAGTTGAATCAGTAAATCTATACCGGAATGAATATATTTATGTAATAGGTTACGATAGTTATTTCCATAGCTGCCCTTTATTTAAGGCAGTTTTTGCCGCACTGAACCTTCTCACTAAAGTACTTCCGAACCAAGTAGACCTAGGGTCCTTAAAGAAAAGAACGTACAGATATTTAAAAGGCCGGCAACGCACTGGCCAGCCTTCTGCCACTGTGAGTGTCCATGGGCGGTTGTATCATTAAAAATTCGGTTACCTTCGTTTGCCTCTAATTATAATACAGTTTCAAATCAGTTATACCTATACTTATAAATCAGGGTTAAATTACTACTACCTTTAGTAACTTAAATGTTATTTTATGAACTTCCTTACCATCTAAGCCATATATATGTCGCAGTTAAGTAGTTAAATCAGAGAGTTAATTGAATCTTTATACGGTTAATTAAATATCGATATTCAATCAAGTCGCTAGAATTTTGTTTTAAATAAAGCAGCGTCGAAGACGTTTAATTATCTGTTTGACCGAAAGCCAGCGTGTTGATTAATAATGTAAAACAAGATGGCGGTCACGACAACAGCTGATTACTTTTAGAGTCTTTGAAAAAATAAATAAATTGTGGTCTTTGGTGAAACTGTAAACACGTTGTCGACTACACCATGATTATTTCGGTATGATCGTGAAGAACTGAGAGCTTTCAAATAACGTGTTTTGTTTAGTTATAAATGGTTATTTTAGGTTAGTCTTATTGCCTAGGAACGTTTATGAAACTCGTTAAACGTTTCGTTCAGTCACTTGTCTGACAGAACTTTAGGTACTTTATTAAATATCGGTCTCTAATTATCTTTCTAGAGATTCAAATATCTCTCTAATTTAACTACTTTACTGCGACATATACAGTGAAACCACGATATAACAAATCGGAAGGGAACAAGTAAATCTTCGTTATATCAAGTAGTGGCGATATGACTTAAGATGAGCCTCCTGTCATAAAATAAATAAGTAAGTAAAGCCATTGTTGTTTTGCATCAGAATTCACGTTTAGAAATTGGCTGCGTCTTTAAATTATGTTTTACTTTCATGTCGCTCAATTTATTTTATCTATGCTCATTGTGTGTGTATATATGTTTATATACACACACAACGAGCAGTGTCAACCTAGTGGCTTTACTATGCGACTCTCATTCCTGAGGTCGTAGGCCCGATTGCCGGTTGTTCACTTATGGACTTTCTTTCCATGTGCACATTTAACATTCGCTCGAAGGATGAAGGAACACATCGTGAGGAAACCGGCGTGCCTTAGTCCCAAAATGTCGATGGTGCGTGGCAGGCACAAGAGGCTGACCTACTTGCCTATTAGATTGATAAATAATGATCAAACATACTCAGAATTCTGAGGCCTAATAAGTTTATTACCCGCAGATTTTTTGTTATTCAAAGACAACAAAACATTAAGACAAACACGATCGATATAAAATCTATAGTTTTTTATTAAAAGTAAAAAAATGTAATTTGAAGAGCAATACACTTACCCTTAAATAAAACCTTATTAATAAACAGACAAAAGTTAAAAATAAAAATATAGCTAAGTTTTTCATCATCTATTACATTAAATAGTAAAGTTTTAACAAAAATAGAATTCTCTCCGAGGCTTTAGAGATTTAGGGTTAATATCAAGTAATCCTCGTGTTTCCAAATAATCGTGACCACATAGATCACTTCCCGGACATCCGCCCATCCTCAGTTTGAAAGAGTGTGAATTGCAGTTATACTGTGATTTATGGAGCACCAAGCTGTGAAAATCGATCGCTTGTAAACGATGTATTTAAGGGTTTCCTGGTACATTAAGAGATTGACAAGTAAATATAGAGTAAAACGTTATAATAAAACAATTTTTATGATATTATACTATTTGTTATATGTGACTTTTCATTGAACAATAATTTAATTAGTTATAAGCAATATGTTGATAACCATTATTGTTAATGCCAGTGGCGCTACGACTCTAATTCTTAGTCTGACTGAAACTGATTTTGGGTCGTTTTTTTATACACGATATTTGGGTTTAGGGTATGCCACTTATCTAACGATGTTTGCCTTTACCGATAGCTTGAGTTTTAATTTGAGTATACGACCTGTTACGCGAGGTTGCACGATTAAGCCACTAGCGCCCAGTTCTAATAATTAATCCACAAACTCAGAGTGAAAACATTCTGAGATCTCTTCGCTCTTTACACTTCTATTTATACTTTATACTCATAATCAATATAAAGTAATAAAACCGTGCCAATAATATTAAAATATACATGTCTATGTTTAAAACATATCAGCTTTTTAATTATTTTAAATACTGGTGTCAGTTAAAATCTTAAGAGCTTAGGCACAGTTGATATGTCCTTTTCATACAAAAGTCTATCCACATACATCGATCCGACTTACCATGGATAGCTTGTATCGACAGATTGCTATAACAATCCCTCGAATGGGTTGTATAAAATAATAGTTTTTGCTTTCTGTATGGCTTTAGATAATTATTCAACTTCATACACTTTAATATATAATTCTTTATTGACTGTCAAAACGTCATTTTTTTTTGTTAAACATATCGTGAAACATCGTACCATGACCAATCTGAAATGTATTTTTATGTCACTGGCAAATTTACTACATTCTTCTTCTCTCTTAATGTATTCTCAAGTAAACACAAACAAACAAACAAATTTCGTCGTAACGGTCCCTAAGATAAACATACGCCATTTTGAAGGTGTAACATACGTCCAACTCCGACCTGATTGTTGGTGAACCGGAAGTTAGACTAAAGTTTCAGACCGTAAAACCGTCTTATTGGACGTTCATATACGTAACTTTTACTGAAAGGTAATTTATTTTGAACACAGATTAAAAATATTTTCACAGATTCGGTTTCTATAGTAACGATTCCCGCGTAAAAATGGTAACCATGGTAACAAAGCGCTATTTAGTCAGTGTGTTTTGTTTTATCTGTAACTATAAAAAAATATTGCATAAAAGAAAAATCTTATAAAGTATGTTAATATTTTCAGCTCTTTATTAATTAAATGCATAAAAGTGAAAAGCTAACACAGTTCTGGCCATAAAGAATGCAACATTTCTATGGTAATATCATTATGACACAAATCCCGCGTTTAAAAATATAAAAGTGACATTTAAAATCCACTTTTTCCTGTCAGACATTCACAAAAACTAGCATTTACCAGCTAAAAGGAAACTGCAAAATTCTTGAATTTCCAAGTTAATTCCACTGATTCATACATTTCCTTTCCACCACAGTGCTTATACTTTGAAAGTTGAACGTTAATATTTGAAAGTTTGTTGACATTACCCACACATCCCCACCTTGATAACAGGAAGTCTAACTTTCTGATATCTGAAAACTGGATTTGCGAAAATAAGAACTTTCGTATTTATGACATTGTTTTGTAGTTTTGTGGCTTAGAACTTCTCACTGACTTAATCGAAACTCCAATCTTTGTCCACTGCTGCAACGTTTTCATTCATAAGATGTGATTTACAAACACATTGAAACAATGGATTTTCTATTTATTTGTATGGTACACACACAAATTATAAATTAAATAAAAACAAAAATGTACCTCTAAACCTCAGGTTTTAAGACTTTATACAAAATGACAGAACAAATCTACAGAATATATTTGAAAAGTTAATCAAGCGATTTTAATCACAAATGATAATTATGATTGGTCCAGTCACAAAAAGCTTTTATCCTAAATTGAAAACAGTTCATGGTTTATTCATCCCACGTACATATCTCAGCCAATCTAAAAGGAACCATCGGATATCTGGTCACATATGTCACACACACGCCATTGAGTTAACTTCAGAATTCACGACGGGTCATGATAAAATTGCTACTACATCGGTATAAAATATACCGATACAATTTATTGCACAACTATCGAAGCTTATTTTAGAATGAACACTTTATAATTCACGGCACTTAAGTGGTAAATTAAATCTTTTCACGCTATCGCCTCACACAGTGCCGTTCAAACGGTAATATAGACTTAACAGTATTAAACTGAGAGCTTTCCGAGTTAACGAAAAAAAGAACAATAGAGGGCACCAGTTAACACTCAAGAGCCTGGCTATTTCTCGTATTCCGTTGTTACAGTAGCTTATTCGGCCGAAGTAGAAAATTTATCGCTTTGCAACAATGGAGTGTTTAATCCAATTTTGCTTGATTTAATTCTGTTGGCTCACACGATCCAAATATACAATAGTCTGAGCTTTGCTTTTGAAACGTTTTCATTACCGCTAGACCGGATATTATGCACTCCTGTTTCATTGTTGCTGAATAGAGCATTTGAAAACATTATAAATATTTATGAGCTCACTTCACTGCTATTTTTAAGCTACGAAATGTGATGTTTGTTTACAATACTATTACGTTAACATGTATTAAACCTTTTTATTATATATTGATTTGGTTTTTTTACAATGTTTTTACGAACAAGTCTACGGGACGCTTAAAAACGTCAGTCATCGCAGCCCACCAGAAAATGGGTATTGTGGACTGTAGAAGACTTCCAGTCATCAAGGCGATGCTGATGAAATTTTGAATTGATTAGGCTCGTAAGTTTGAATCAGGGTAGAACTTCAACCCAAACAAATTCTTAAAATTATTAAAGCGTAGGAAATATTTTAGTTATATTATAAGTAAGTATTAAACACTCTATTGTTCAATTCTGTTATGGGTTAGAATTTACTAATATATATAAATCTCTAAAATGTTTATTTTAGTGATTTATATTTACAACCATTTGTATAATAAATACAAAAAAATGAAAATAGCCTTTATTTCAGTGTAGGTCGTCTCCAAATTATGTAAATAAAAATAAAAAAATAAAAATTACGGATGCTAATTAAAATAAGCTATAGCTTGATTAGAGCATAAATGGAAATAATAATGAGGTATGATTCTTTTCCTCTGAAAGATGACAGGAACATTAATTAATATACAAATTTCCTTAATAATGTACACCCCTCAAATACTTTACCGACATTTTCAAAGTGCCTTCAAAATATGAAAGATATTAAACGCGAAAGTTTACCGAGCGAGTGCTTCAAGTTGTGTCAGTAATTGAAATTCGCATCATATAAGCCTGACAAGGTTTTTACAATTGTTATAACCAATGTTTGTTTAAATTTAATCTACGGTTTAGGCTATTTTTTGTCATTATATTTCAGTCACTTTATATTTTACAGTTATACATTATACACAATGTTTAATTTGGAATTCGGAAATAAAATTGCATTTTATTTATTATTTATACACTAAACTTTTTCAGGAATTTAAAGAAAATCCGTTAAATAGTTTTTGAGTTTATCGCGTTCAAACTGACAGTTAAGGATGAAAGATTATTTTACAAAAACACGCTGATATATGTCATCAGTAGAGAACAATTTTTTTGTGTTCTTATACTAGTAAATTCGTGAATGTTGGCAGCCATTTCGTACCCTCATAGGTACGATAGTAATAATCATAGACACACATTTTTGAGTCTTTAATTTAAGTGTTAAAAATATTCTTAAATGAATGATGATAATGAAAGGAAAGGAGGTTTTTTACTTAAACCGTAAAATTATAATTTTAGGCTACAAAAAACCGACACCCTGAAGTCAGTTTTAGTCAAAATATTAGTTTTTTGTGACATATAATAAAATAAACTTTATTTAACTATATAATGGTTTATGATAAAACTTTTAAAGTATCAAATTCCTTTTTTCTATTGTTAGTGTCGTTTTTTCTGCAAACGTTAACTTCTAAATAAGTACATATCTACAGTAGCCATGTTCCAGTTCCAGAGTGATTCAGTCAGGGTCCAAGGTTACAAGTTGTCCATACTATCTAACCCAACCTAATGGTTAGTTATCTTTATAGTTTCCTTTTCCATTTATTATTTATTTTATGTAAATATAAGAAATACCACTGGGTTAATGAAATAAACTTAAAACTAAATTAATCTTTAAATTTGTTACTATAGGCGATAATTTGTTTGAAGTTCTATTCTTGAAGGGGAGTTTCCAATATAAAGAGTGAGTTCCGTGATTGAATATTGATTTTAATAAGCTTTGTACTTTACTTACTAGGGTTGTTCAATAAAAAGTGATAAAGTATGCATCTTTTATTAACTGTTTTTCGACCTAACTTTATATATATTTTTTTTTAATAAAAATTACCTTTTAAAAAACGTTCTTCCTGAACCCATAATGTTCGAATTTATGATCCCTTAGATGTTTATGATGATTTTAAATAAATAAAATAAATCAGTGGCGCAACAACCATTTTAGGTCTGGGCCTCAGATTTCTGTTCCTTTGTCAATCTTATAGGCAATTAGGTGATCAGCCACCTGTGCCTGGCACCGATGTGCCGACATAACGATGCTTTCCTTCAGTGTTCGAGCGCAAGTTAAACGTGCATAAGAAAGTTCATTGGGGCACACAGGGCATCGAATCTATGACCTTAAGTATAAGAGTCGCGCACTGATGCCACTAGACCAACATTGTTACTTTAACCGGAAATTGGTAGAAATCATTGGAGCATGAAAATTAACATGAAAGATGTTCCATCAATTCGAAACGTTTGTTAGGTAATATGCAAGCAACGGCGTGGCATACTCACTAAAGTTGTTTTGTTTCGACTGGCTAGGGTTATGATATCTGCCCTTTCAGAAGAGGGCTTCGAATAGATAGAACATCTTTCAAATTAACGAATGATAGCTCCTGGCGATTTTAGGTTTTCTCTTGGTAACAGTGTTGATCCAGTGGCTTGAGCATGCGACTCATCCCTGAGGTTATAATTCAAATTCAAAATGATTAATTCATATACGTAAAACAATGCACACTTATGAACGTCAAAAACGGTGTAGAACGGACGAAAAGACCTGCCAATAAACTATTCGCCACTTTTTTCAATCGCCAAGTTTATTTTGTTTTACATAATGTTTGTAAGGAGCTGCAACCATTACACCATGTTCAACATGACACCTTAAGTAATTAATAATGATGCAGTAGGTACATATAAAAGAAAGACTTGTCATCTATCGGTAGGAGGCATAGGAGCACGCACGTACATTCTCTTGGGAACAACACGCAAATACGTAGACGAAATAACTTGACTAGCGTATTAAATACATGAATTTAAGTACGCTAGTCACCTCAAGTAGCACACGTTCACGAGTATGAACATTCAAACCCCGGCTAGACGTGGACTTGCCTTTGGCATGTGTCAGACACAGAAAGAAGAAGACGATGATGACAGAAGTGGAATAAAGGGTCATTGTTATTTTCTAAAAATAACGTGGTTTTTTGAGAGCTTTTGATTGGAGAGAAACCTTAATTATTTCCATGTATTAATATTATTCCGAACTTTTAGTATTCAACCGTTCATTATCTATGTTCATTAACGTGGAGGTTGTTAATAATAAACATTTATTCCTTTAATCAATTCAGCTTTTATTGGTAATTGTTACACATATAATATGTATATAAATAGCGCTCAGCGTAAATAGCGTCTTACATGACTTCGATTATATAGAAACAGTGAAGTTAGAACTAACTATGTAGCTACAAAAGAGATTGGTAACAGGAAGCGTTATTTTATATAATACAACTAGCAGACTCGGCCAAGCGTTGCTATGGCTAAGGTTATAGTTATATTACATAGTAGTAAACTATTCAGAAGAAGAAGAAAATGGTAGGAGAACTTATGTGAAAGGTAGATAGCCTATGTTAATCGTTGGACCTTTTAAAACAGCGCCATCTGTTAGAATTGTATGAAATAATAAACAAATATTTGCAATAAAATAATGAGAGAAATTGAGATGTAAGCTAGATCTTTTAAGTTAGATCAAACTGCACACAGTGTGCAAATTTTATTGATATCGGTTCGGTAGTTTAGGAGTCCATCGCCGAAAAACAACGTGACACGTGATTAATATATATTAAGATGATATACCTACTATATTTAACCAATATTACAAAATGTTATACTTTTTTGGCACGTTAGGGAAAAATGGTGAGAGTAAATTATTACGATGCGCGCGCACGCCTTCACAAAATACCGACACGCTTAAGTTAGCATAGTCAACATTTTAAAATAAAAAAGGTACATTTATTTAATTATATAAAAATATTTTTTTTATGATAGTTAAATAAACTTTATTAAAAAGGATGAGCAGAGCAGTGGGATGGCCTAGTGGCTCACACCTGAGGTCGTAGGTTCGATCCCGGCTGTGCACCAATGGAGTTTCTATGTGCGCATTTTACAATTGCTCGAACGGTGAAGGAAAACATCGTGAGGAAACCGTCATGTCTTAGACCCAAAAAGTCAGATCACTTACTTGCCAATTAGAGGTTGTAGCGCCACTGATTTATTATGTATTTATTTAAATGGATAATGTTTAATAATGAAACTTTCAATATATTAAATACCTGTTTTCTATTGTTAGTGTTGTTTACCGCAAACGATAAAAAAATAGATATATATAGGCAGCGTGGAAATACTTTTTTACTATATGTTAGGGAAATAACAAAAAACAGAGTAATAAAATAGCTGGTATTAAATCCAGGATCACGGATCGGGCGTCACATGTACACGACAGATTTTTTCAGTTATTGTCCTTTACCATGTTTCACAAAAGGGGAAACAATTTTTCACGAAAGCCATTAGCACGTCGCTCTGAGATGACTCTTGGAAACATTCGCGACCCCAGATTCTGGCCAAGGTTGGTGTTTTTGACATTGAATGTATACAATATAATTATGGTGCCTACTGTAAGGACGTACGTTTTTATTCATTATATATTAATGTTTGAAAAATAAAAGTTAGTGTAAATAGTATATTTTTTTATAGACATGTCGAATTTTAAGCCCCATATTTAAGTAAACGCATTTAGTATTAATGAGACCTTATACAGCTTATATATTAATACGATATTATTCACTATACAATAGGTAGTATATTCAGTTATATATTACTTTTTATTTAAATTGATTGTTTAATAAAAATCACTGTATTGGTACATTTTCAAAAACTCCATAAAGTTAATAAAATAAAACGTTATCTGTGTAAAAAAGACTTTTCATTTAAAAGTAAATTTATTTTGTGTTAACTGTTTATATTAACTACAGACAGGAATAAAACTTGTGTAAACATAACAATGTATCAACGAGCGTAAATTGTTAAAACTACACATTTGTATTTTCACTTAGACGCGCGGCTTTTACAGTACAAAATGGGACAAGCAAAAAATTTACAACCGCTGAAACAAAGCACTGTAAATCTACAGAGCGAGGCAAGAGCAGGGAACTTGAACTACACATTGAACATTGTCGCCTAATGTGACTTCGAAAGATACCGTCATACAGAACGTTAAAATTGTATTAAATCATATGTTACGCCTGTTGTTCATTTATTTTATTTTAAGTAAAGAATAGTATAAAACTGTCTGCAAAAACCATCCTAGGAATTCGGGCACCTTTCACAATTGTAATGATTTAAACACTACTTATCCGGGGTGATATATTCGGTAGTGGACTGACCAATTTTAAAGAAAATATTGGTATGTACCTATCTAATACCTAAGTTTATGTGCTGGAATTTTTTTCTCCTGGACGAAGTATTCTTTTTCTTAATTTTTAGTAACAATTATGTTTATATATTTTAAATAAAAGAGCTTGTAACATATACCGTACACATAGTGTTTTATTGATGTGGTAAACTTCAATAAATAAATAACATTCCTTAATTTAAAATTAAGAAGGAAAGAGAAGATTTAATTACACTGTCTTCTGTTAACATTAGTGTTTCCAGAATCAACTATGGTCGCAAAGTGCGGACTGCAGACAGTCCAAAATGGCTCTGCCAGAAGTGAACCCACAACTGAATAAGCGACTTCTAAGCTTAAACAGAACCGATCTCAAAACAACGATAGGGACAATTACGGGCTATTGTCTCCTTAATAAACATCTATTTGTCCTAGGCGCGACGGACAGCCATGTGCAGAGGCTGTTTCAGCACAGAGAAATCAGTCACCCACGTAGTCCTGGCTGAGAGGTTGTGGCTAAACAACGAACGGAAATCCTCGGAACAGTGAGGTCGCTCCGTGAAGCCTGTGAAGAGCCCAGGAGACTTCTGTGCTTCTGGATGGAGCTAGGCTGGCTTTGCGTAAGGCTAATTTAGCCTTACGCAAAACGGACCAAATTTGAGTCTAGTTGCGCAAAATGAGCCCACCTACCTAACGTACCATTACAGTGTTAACACAATTTTAAAAAGCTAATGCTTTCTAGTTTCAAAGAGCAATTAGGCTGACGTATGTTTCATAAATAAAATGTATGTGTAAACTGAAAAGAGTAACTATTTTCTTATTTACGTTAAATCGCTACCGCTTCATAATCGGCTAAACAAGTGGCTCACGTAGGTCTACGGCGAGATTCCAGCACATTCTTGGGCTGCCAATAGCCGCGCGGTATTCCGAGACATCATACTATCGTTATGAATCAATAAAGCTTTATAACTGATAAACTGACCCATTATTATCTACAGAATCATTGTTTAATATTTCATAAATCAACACGCGATTGTTAGAAAATGCAATTTTATTCATAGATAATATGCATTAAATATTTAAACTGCTCAAACGCTCCATACGATTCAGCAAATACAACCTTTCCACCCTAATAGCGTGGAAAATAGAACATTTTCCGACAATTCCCGAGTTATTCGAATAGGCGAATGTGTCAACATACCGTGATTCCAATCACTCTGCTATTTTTATATAGCGTTGCTCTCGACAAAATGCATTTAATCTGTAGTGCACTCTCGTCAATTGCTAAGCCCTATCGGACGAGCTTTCACATATTAATCAACGCTTTTTGCGGAGCTTTTGCGTGTAATTTACGTTTATTGACATTGATTATTATTTTAACAAGCCAATAATGTCTTTGGTTTACCGAGGGCTTCACATTTCCGTAACGGGTATAGATGCATAATTAATGTGGTATTTATATTACTCGGCGTTGCGAGAGCTTTACAGTAATACGTGTGTGATGAAGAAGTTTTATTTAAATTTGAAGTAACTATTTAACGAAATAGGTCACTGTTTTGATGTTATGTCAGAGGGGTTGCGAATGCATTGCTGGCGTTTCAAGAGTTGGTAGGATTGCTAAACCTAATTCCTAAGTCGAAATAGTTGAGAAATACTTCAGATGATAAATGGTACATATCAAATTGAAATTTAAAATAATTTATTCATTTTGCTAACACAATGCTGAAACAATTACACCATATGACATCTTAAGTTATTAATAATAAAAACAAAGGTTCATCAGCAGTTGGCATGTTGAAATAGGAGCACACACGTTCTATTATAGGAACAACACGCAAATATTGCTTGTACGCGGCAAAAACTGACTTGAATAACACTATACTATTACATGCATATATCGAAGATTAGTTAAGCTCCACTGGATTTATTATAGAGCATTGGTAACATAAGCGGTGAACAGTAGCTTCGGACATCGGACGTCGAGGCTGAATACGAAATTCCACGATAACACCTCGACGTCCGTCGTTCCACACTGAGCGTTATTACGTCAGTGTTTGCCACGAACCAGCTGCCTAATGACGAATTCGAATTATAGTCCTTCAAGAAGAGAGCGTACCAATTATTTAAAAGCCGGCAACGCACACGCGAGCCCTCTGGCTTGAGAGAGTCCATGGACGGTAGTATCACTTAATATCACTTGAGCTTCCCGTTTTCCCCACTATTTTATAAAAAAAGTCTTCCACTATAATTCCCTTGAACTAATGATATTTTGTATTAGACAAATTTATTACTGATTTATACGACTGTAAATAATATTCTAACAGGATGCGCATTCATTTTGTCTCTAATGCAGTATTACATATTTGCATTTTGGCTTCTCCCGTTGGCGCGTGCTCCGAAATCATAAAAATAATTCCAACATGTCCCTTTGCATTTTTTATCTGTAGAGATAAATCGTCTGTATTAGTTTTTTATGTAAATTGAATACATAAAAAATTACTATAGTCATAACACACGTATTATACCCATTTGGTTTTAAAACTAATGAGATATTTTTTAAAGCTGGTTTATTCACTTTTTATTTATTACTTAGGGCCCGAAAAGTATGAAAAGCATGTGTAATTGCAAAACCTGTAGTAAAATAGTAACAACACTTAAATTTTAGATAGGATTAATCCGTGGCCCTATTTAGAACTAAACGTAAGCATGATTTCGTGCTTCCGTGCTTCGTGATTCCATTGCATAATATCATTGTATTTTGTTGGTTTACTGTTGGTTACTTGTATTTATATTTATTTATTTTTAAGTATTTGTATATTTATTAATTTAATTATTTATTTAAGTATTCTATCTTTATTAAATATAATTATTTTATACAAATAAACAATTTTAAGTTATTTTACTTAATATATAAAAATAATTCTTATATAATAACTAACCTTAAAATGTAGTAACCAAAATATATTATTAAAAGGAGTCCCTTTAGGCAAGGTCCGAAGATACTGGCAGCGTTCCCTTTTAAATAGCTAGACTAATTCTTTGCCCGAGGCCAGCTCTTCGGTGTTCTGTGATGTCAACTAACCCCAACTGACCTAGGATATGGAATCAAACTGATACCGTTCGGTCTCTTGCCATCGTCTCTTGCAATTCCAGTCGCCTCAAATAATCTTGGCTCGTTGACGGTGGCAAGGGACCGGCGTATATAGATATCGTTGGGTGCATGTCGAGAGAAGTGGCCAGCACTTTTTTGGCATGACAGTCCGTGATGTCCTTGCTGTCGACATCACTGCCACAGGGACATTTATGAGAAGCGCAGACCGGAACCCCAAGCCGCAGACAGTTTGCGATTCGGAGCGTGTCAGGTTCAAGAAATGTTCCTGTATTTGACGTAGGGTAAGTGGGAAGCCAGTAGCCGGCCTCATGCGTACCCACGGCCAAAAGCCTAGCACGCGATGAACCTGTGCTCAAAAGATTGTCAAAATCAATTACGTAGTGTAACGTGACCTAACTTTTTATATAATTGGTATCTTATTCCACTATTATTAGGTTTTAGTCCTTTCACATCGAAACAATGCATTGTAGGTAAAGGCCAGTGTATAATAAAAATATAATAATATAAAAGGTGGCCACTCGGCATTGTTAACGTATTCATAACATATTTGACAATTTGTGCCTCTTCAAACTGATTTTGAATAGAAGTTTAAATAATTTGATCACAAAGAATTCAAGTTTTAATGAGATTTTATGTATTGTTTTAATTTGAAACGTTATAATATTTTACATGTTTGAAATTGTCAAAACGTGAAAAGCTTTTTGTTGAATAATTGTGAATTCAATTCCACAGTACAAAAGTATTAAATGTTTTTGTTCGTGCAAAACAAATTTCTGATGTTGGTAATTTTAATTATAATATAAACAAGTTAAATATGAACTTTTTGTAACATTTTAACGAGTTCCACATTAAGAACAATAACAAGTGTTTTGTCGGGAATCAAAGTCATGAATAGGCCTTCAGAAATGGCTTTAATTGAATTAATTGTTTATTATGATAAAAAGCATATTATTTGCAACAAATTAAGTAAGGGCCAGCGTTGAATCCCACAGAAAAACAAAATTTAAATACTTTAGTTAAATTTCTTTTTCTTTTAGTGCCTCTCCATTACTGGAGGTTGGCCGTCAGTCTTTTGAAGCGTGTCTTGTCCTGTGCCAGAAGCAGCAACTCTTCCGCATTTGTAATACCCGCCCACTCCCAAACGTTTCAAATCCATGATTTCTTCCTTCTACCAACACGCCTACCCTGGACTTTATCCATTATAATTAGTTGAAGGAGGTGGTAGCGGTCATGGCGCAATACGTGGCCCAGGTACGCAACTTTCTGTTGATAAATGTAATTAATGTTAAATATGTACAATAATTAATAACTTAACTAAATTAGACAATTAAGTCGGCGCGATATTAGGTGCACGATAATTATCTATATCATACGATTATTATATATATACATAATCCTACTTGAGATTTGACCGGTCCGATGTTAGGTATCCGATCAAAAGCTTATATTAAACTTATTCCTAATTGAGAATTGATCTGCCCGATGTAAGGTGTCCGATCAAAGCTGCTAGTATATGTTTTCCATCTCCTTTTATTTAACAGTTTTGGGTCAGAGAAATACCGGTATTAGTTATGCAGGGAAAATGGATATGCAACAAACAACTGCTGAAATAAAAATCACAAACAAATGTCCGAAAATAACTCAGTCGTATAAGTTGGAATTTCTTTTATTTTTATACCGCAAATAAATGATCAGAATAAAAAAACGGTGTATCCTAGTTTCTATTTAATCTTGTGCATCTAACAATCGCTCGTACGTTACTGGAAAACATTGTGAGAAAACCGGCAAACTGTAGACCCAAAAATACTATTTGTCAGATAAAAAATTAAAATAAAGTCGCGGCCAAAGACTAGAGGTTGCAGCGCTAACTTTTTCAAATAAATAATTCTGCTGTTGACTTTGGTACAGATATCTCTATACATATATTGGTATATCAAGCCTTAATTACCTCTCATCAGAGATGAGCTTGACTCTCTGCATCAGAGATGCAGTGAATCAAGCTTTTAGACAACAAAGGAATCGATTACTCGCAGAACGCTCTCATTGTTCCAACTAATAATATAAGTTAGTTATATAAATTAAAGCATTGAGATCGGACGATAAAATCAACGAAGATTTACCATCTCTATCAACTTTCCTTTCTACCATTTCCTTACAGTCCGCCATAGATTAAAGAGTATTGTTTGAGATTGAAATAAATTTACTGTAATGTAATTTTATATACCCTTTACCCTTAATGCATGCAGCAAAATTAAAATATATTTAAAGAAAAACATTTTTTTACGGATTATAGTTATGTATTATTGTATTTAAACTTATAATTATTTAGACATAGACAAAAAAAATAAAATATATTTTTTATAGACAAAAAAATAAAATATATTTTTTGGTCAAATCTAAACTCACGGTAAGAGTCTATTGTCTAAAGTAATTATTTACGATGATATATTGAATTTTTAAAAGCGATTGGTCATGACAAACTTTACTCGTTCAGTTATAGATGACGTAATAAATTGTCATTATATTTCTGATCAAAAAACCTTAAACACCCGTAAAACTTCGTTCGTCTAGACTCTAGAGGGTTAAGCGAGCGACTTTTAACCCTAAGGTAATGCATCTAAATCACAGTGCAATTAACACTTGCTCGTACTGTGTAGGAAAATATCTTCAGGAAACCGACATGCCTGGGGGTCTAGTCAAGACAGCTTAACAGTAGTGTATGTAGAAAGTCGAAAACTAAATGTGTATGAAAATGACAGTACCAACTGTCGACACTAGCTGTGTTTTCGACTTTCTACATACACTACTGTTAAGCCGTCTTGACTAGACCCCCTTAGGTATTTCAAAGGTATAGGTCACGCGTCTATATAAATAAAAATGCTCATCGAAACGGGCGTAATCAGCGGCCAAGACATATCGGGTTGAAGCGCCACTGGATTATTATTCTAATAAAAATCTATAAATACATATAACTGTTAAAAGCTTTATAGTATCGGATGTAAAAACATATTTTTTCAATCAAATGTTTTTTCAATTCAAATATATCCAAAAGCAAAATTGTGTAAAAACCTTTCATTTAAAATTTAATATACAGCCAATGGCATTTAAATATTTAGAAGGATATTGTATTAGTACTTGATAAATTATAAATATTTATATAAATAAACAACGTAATTAAATTATGTCCCAATTATTATACTTTACATAATTATAAATACATATATGTATTATAATTGTGTAGAAAAACTGTACATATACCGCGCGGCTGTGTAGTGAACGTTGTAATTAATGTGTGTTTGAAGAAACCACAGTCGAGACAAGAAAATTAACGATATTTGAAACATGAAATGCTATAATTTTTTTATGATTAATGTTAAGTTTGCGTTATTACCTCCTTATCTATAAAGCTCTTTTTATATTTTAATCAAATTTAAATATTTTTTGATGTGAAACATCTATAGCCGCACGTAAAACCGATTTCCGGCGTGGCGACGCATCGCCACGCTACATGATGTTATATACATACAATCTATATGCAGTAGTAAATTTTTGTATTTATTGAAAATAAATGTTTATTCAATAAATAGTCATCGTTATCTGGAAAGCAAAATTGTAATATTTTATTTTATCATTATGACATATTTAGTTCCTATCACAATCTGTTCTTTTCTGCATATTACTTCACAGAATAATTTCGATGTTTCACATCTGCCAGGCGTCCCGTGACGGCTCACATTTTTTTTTCACCGGTAAACTTAAACAACTCTCTGTATTATTTTTTTTGTAACTCCAACGTATAGAAATCTATTTTGTTACGAAAATCATAAACTCGGAACACGATGAAAAACTGGTACAAGTCGATTCAGTTACTTTATTTCTAGTAAAAAAAATGAGGCTAATTTTTTTCTATATTTATTGGTCAGGTATATAAGTTTTAAATTTGTTCGCCGTGCTTGTGGACAGGAAAACTGTCACGTTTATGTTTCCACCACGATATTGTAAACTACTTTTTTATTGTATACAATAAATAAATAAGCTAATGGATTTCTAAAAATGTCATAGTTTTAAAAATCGAATAGCTTCAAAGTTATGTATATTGACGCACACAGAACACACAATATGAAATTAGTAGTTTCCTATACATCTCAGATTCCATCAATACTCTCGTTAAGGTTCTGAAATGGTTCCCCGGAGTTACGCGCCTTTGTTAAGGCCTCGATCGATCTACCAACAATGGGCCAATTTCAATTCTGGTTTCGTTTATATCCAAATACAATGGATCTATGATAAACGAGTTAGGCTTATAGTAATTTAGGCTCGTTAGCTTAGGACAGGAATGCTATAGAGTTATGAATTTATATATTATTTGTATTGCAAGGCAAATGGACCTGCTGTTTGTGTGAGTCGAGGAATTGTCCGTCCGCAAAAGCATAGATTTATTGTAAAATACTTGTGTTTTATATTTTTAGAATATGTATGTTGACTTTTTCTCTGGCTATGCGATCTAAAATCTATCCTAAATATTGTCAAAAAAGTGGCGTGACAACTTAATCTTCATTTTTATACAAAATGTTCTAAAATTATATGTTTGTCTATAAATTATTCTATTGGCGACATTTGAAGAAGAATATGTTTTTGCTTTTTATCTTATCATATTTACTAAATTATTCTAATATTTCCTTCATGTGTTCCTGTCCTTGTTGTTTTTTTTTGTTTGTTTGTTCCCTTTTGGAAATCTTTGAAGCTTTTAGTAGTAAAATGTATCATGTATTCCATATTAAGCTATATTTTCAGTGTATTTGTTTGTAATTATATAAAATTTATGTTAGCTGTAGGATTACAAAATAAATAAATGTAAAAATAAATATCACATACATAATATTTTCATACATCAAGATCTTCAGGCTTGTGGTGGCGTCTATGCATCAAGTTTTCCGCCTATAACATGATACTGCTGCTGATGGTGACTGGTTGGACTTTAATTCGAGCATTTCTAGATAATTTTTTTCTAACTTGGATTACCTTGATACACCATTTACGTGATGCCAGTACGTAGTCCTATTTTACTATGCCCATTAAAACGTTTGAGTTTCTTAAAATACATATATATTTATTAATTATAGTAATATCTTTAAGATGTGATAAAAATGTGTGATGGAAAGCTTATTCTTTCTTTTGCTCGTCATTTCCTATGCCCTTGATTTTGTGAACTGATGTCTGTAAATTTAGAAGCATTTAATTTTTCCAATTAGTTTTTATTTTAGTACACAAGAACAAGTATCTTCCCCTCAATGAGACTGTAAGCAGTGTCACTGAAAACTTTCTTATGTTAAATATCCTTATTAGTAAATTAGATTAGTTTTACATGTTTTTATTTCTCTTAAATAAGGGTAGACCGTTATGTTAAATGATATCTTTGTGCAGCTACCATTTATAAAAATAATATATTATTACGTACGTGAAACGAATTTGAACCAAATAGGACTGTTTGTATAACAGTAGTACGTGCATCTTTTAAGTTAAACTATTAAGAAAATAATGTTATTCTGTTATTAATTACAAACAGTTTCACCGTGTATGGAAATACGTGGACACCGGCAGTACCGTAGCACGAAACATGCTTGCAATTAGTTGTGAAGTGATTTGTCAAGCTTGAAAACCAACAGTTGAATTCAAATTATTTTCTATACAACACTGGAAATGGGAATTTATTTTAGCTATTGCAGAGTTCCGTTAGACATATCAGATGTATATTTTTTGATTTTAATTATGCTTTAATTAAAATTTACAGTATATAATATATTCATGAAATTATTGATTTTATGTTGAACAAATGTACCTACATCTTCCGAAAATGGACGAGTGTGTTTAGGAGTTATGGCACATGCGCACAAGCATTCTTTGTCTATATTGAAGTGAAACAGTTTATGCAAAATCAGAGAAATGAATAAAGAGTTTAATTTCCAACCTTTTATCAATGTTTGATGGGGCTGTTTGTTTTATTATTTACATATTCAAACGAATTCATTTACAAATTACAATTTTGAATATGTGTTTTTTTTAATATAGTTAGTCATAGTAGTCTACTAAAAATAGAAATTTGTTAAGAAATACAAAAAAAACCTTACACAATAAATATCATAGATGCTAGTATATTCTTAAGACTTAAGATATATGTATCAGCATAGGATAGAAAATGTTAGTTTTCTACTAGATTTGTTAAATGTATACAATTTTAAATGGATAATGAAAAGTTTGTTTTTAAGAAATAGTTAAGAGATATAAGGGCCTCTAAGTGACAGGAGGGTCATCCGATAATAAGCTCATGGACACATTGCCAGAAGGGTCGCAAGTGCGTTGCCGGCCTTTTAATAATTAATACTCTGTTTTTATGAATGACCCTAAGATTCTGAAAGTGGAAACCCCTAGGGCCAAGGAAATGCGTACCTATATGTAGGTTTCCTTGTGTATGATGTGGTGTGATCGGTTTTTGTTTCCAAAAAACCAATTTGGAACTGTTTATAAGAATCAAGGTTTAGACTACCTAATATAAGTTTGTTTTTGTAATTTAAGTTTGTGATTCTCAACGTCTGAACCGTAGCGAAATTAAGACTGTTTTAATGTTATATGTATACTAACACTTTAATTTTAAAGTTAGTTATTAGGTATATTTTTAAGTATTATGTTATTTTCTAGAGACTAATATACATTTGTAATAAATTATAAAGTTAGCCAAGTGAAAGTAACACTTTGTGCCTATTTTAGTATAGTAGTTTTATTCATGGAGAACGTTGTCTTCACATGTATTTAACTAATGTATACAAAATATTGTAAAACCTGTTTTAAAAGAGTAAGAGTGGAGTCTCTTGCCCATTCTTCTCCACACGAAACTATCTTCTGGAAGGGGCAACTAGAACCATCTTATTTTATTTAACGTTCAAAGTGCCATTTTAGGTGGTCTAGTTGGAATAAATGATTTGACTTAAACATTAGCAGAAGGCTCGCCATTGCGTTGCCGGCTTTTTAAGAATTAGTACACCCTTTTCTTGCTTGTTAATCCTAGTGAAGGCACGTGACTGATTCAATTACGAGAAATGCTAGGAAGGCAGATCTCATACCTATAAATAAAAGTAATTCATCATTGGTTATATATTGTTTATGATATGGAAATCATATTACATAGTAGCTCTGTGTAAATTTCCATATATAATTCAGTAATACGAATTTTCCTACATGCATTTTCGATACTGACAATTTAAATCGTAACGATCAAAAGATTACAAGAAGCTTAACGGTCAAATTGAATTTTCACACATTGCAACATTTATGAAATATGTATGAATCATTTTTGCCATTTGCTGTACAATTGTCGGGTGGCTATCAATTCCCAATTGATATTCCAATATAGTTTTATTACTGTATAAAAAGTATTTTTTGACCCTAAGTCGAATTGGTTCGGAAATACTTCAGTGTTGTTCATAAATCATAAAACAACTTAACATTTTACACTTTTCAAAGATATTAACAATTTTTCGTTTTGGTTCTCAACAAGACTAGTAAGAGTACTAGTGAGATGCAAAGAAACACCGCATCCCGTCCCAATCTGCTGACTTGTAGTGCCAAATACGACGACAACCCGAAAAGTGGGGCCGCGAAGGGCGCGTGAAAGGCACAGTACTCCGGACCACACTATGATCCGATGAACCCAATGGCGGGTCAACGGAGACTTGATAGTTCTCCGGATATTAAGTCAGCAGCATTCATATTGGAGTGCCACACTGTTGCTTTCAGCCAAATGGTCAGGCACCATTGGGAGAGTACCAGTCTCAGAGAAAGCCGGCGTGAATTTATGCAATAAGTTCACCATATCACTCTAATTATACATAGACCACACCATAGATTATCAAATCAAATCAAAATTCATTTATTCAGTTTAGATGCGACTTAACGCATGCTTATGAATGTCAAAAACGTTTACAAAATTCGCGAAAGAGCAAAACTACGCCATCCGTTCGCAAGACTACCAGGAGGTCTTGTTCTGAGAAGAACGGGCAAGAAACGGCGGCGGAAAGAAAGGGCGGGATTAAAAATGGTATATATACAAATAGAAACGTCAAATCACTTTACTGACGTCAAATAAGTGTCACGAAGGCTCGAGTGGAATGAGAATAACAAGGAATCGTCAGATTCCAGTCTAGACAGCGCCTAGACTTTAATATGGCAGCTACAAAGCCTTCGACGTTATTGAGAGGCAATAATAACGTTATGTCTGCCTTTCCTAGTACCTAAGTGTGATCGGATTTTTTTTCACTTACACGCCAGGGAAGCAAGTAATATAAACTTTCAGCGTTGTTACTATAAACATTCCGCTTAATAGGAAAGTAGGAGTAAAAAGTGATATTTTCCATAGCCAGAGATATCCAAATTCAAGCCTCATAAAATTTTCGTGAACATATATTTTTTACAATTCACAGGAAAATTAACTACAAATCGTTTATCATAGAAATTTAAATATAACAATTAATTTTAAATTCCCAATTATCTTGGTGGTATTTGTATGACTTCTGTTCTACGATTCCATGCAGAAATTAATTGTTTGAATTTTCGATAACTCAGATTATCTTTCCTTGAAACTATAGATTACGTAGTCACAGAAGGCATTTTAAAAGTAATGTAAAAGACGCAATGACCCAAAAAAACACTAGTTTTTTTTTAAGTGTATGAATCGACCTATATATATATATCACATATTATTAGAGAATACAGCAATTCATGACTTGACTCCGGTGTTTGCAATCGTCTCCAACTCCCATCCTGACATGACGACCCTGCCAGGGTGTAAAAACTACTTATATCTGTTTTTTTCTGTTTTGTTAGGAGGTGTTTGCAATCGCTCCCATCCTTACAAAACTATTAAATACTTGTTGGGTGATGCTTATGCAAATTTAAACTCCACGATATACAATACTTATGTACAGTAGCTAATTAATAAGCCTAAGGCTCGTTTGTCATGCAAACCAGACCTCAAGATAATTACCCTTGATTGGCGTTTCATTTGGATAATTGTTGTAAGATCCTCTGGTTGCTATTAAATGTAATTGGCCTATTAAATAAAATGCTCTTTAGATTAAGCGTAATCAACGTTTTTACTTTCCTGTGATCGATCTTATGCAATGGACTTCCGGGCGAGTAACTCTAAGAAGAAACAACGCTTAATTTATTCTAATAATTGATGACCCATTCGGAGCAATTAAGATGATAGTTTTAACATAACAAATTTTTTCTAACAAAATATCAATAACAATTAAAAAATTGAAATTTCGATTGTTTGAACACTATTCGTAAACTGTACAAAATGTATGAAACCATGTCGAACGTTTAAATAAATTGATTTGATCCACTCTGGTTTGCTTTTTGAATAAAATGCTTTTAAAGTCGTGATTATAAAACTTAACAGATTTTGATGTGAAACATCTATAGCCGCACGTAAAACCGATTTCTGGCGTGGCGACGCACGCCGTGGCGACGCATCGCCACGCTATATGATGGTATATACATACAATCTATATGCAGTAGTAAATTTTTGTATTTAATGAAATAAATGTTTATTCAATAAATAGTCATCGCTATCTGGAAAACAAAATCGTAAAATTTTATTTTATCATTATTGACATATTTAGTTCCTATCACAATCTGTTCTTTTCTGCATATTACTTCACAAAATAATTTCGATGTTTCACATCTGCCAGGCGTCCCGTGACGGCTCACATTTTTTTCTATGATAATGTATTTATCAAGCCATTTCAACTAATCATACAAGGCAAAGTGGCGGGTAGAAGGAGACCTGGCCGCAGACGCACGTCCTGGTTAAAAAACTTGAGACAATGGTTTGGTCAATGCACCAAGTTCAGAAGCGCCGCATCCAAAATTAAAAAAGCCATTATGATCGCCAGCCTTCGCAAGGAAATGGCACAATAAGAAGAATGTATTTATCAGTAGATAGGTCTATATCAATTTTAAAAATTGTTCCTAATAATAATTAAGCGTATTATAGGTTCCAAAATTACGATTAATTGAAATAAATATGTAAGAATTCTTATTAATCAGTTAGGAATAATGTCTTGTGACAACTGCAGTTTAGGAAATATTCCTTTATGTATGAATACCTACAAATTAACTACACTTAGGGCCTGTTTCACAATGTCCGGATAAGTTCCAAATAAGCTATTTATTACTTATTGGTAGGTTAACCTAGTGTTTGTTACGTTTCACGACTGTCAGATAGCGCTATTCGTCATGAAACGCGAAGTTTCTTATCCGGAACTTTTATCTTCCAAATAATTTATGTGTTGCAGAGCTATTTAGTACTGTATCCATACATTGTGAAGCAGACCCTTATAAAACGAATCTAATACGCATTGTTATTTAATATTCCAGGCGGTTGTAAAAAAAGTCAAGTCTTTTGTGACATACCTTTAACGTTTAAAATCCCATTTTACGAAACGTTCGACTTAGGCCATTGCACAGTTATATTGCATTGTATATATAATAAATAAAATCATTTATAGCACGCGTAATTTATACCATTATTTCTTTTCATGTCTTCATAAAAATTTACTTATAAAAGAAACATCTTACGGATTGCGAGTAAATCTAGACTTTTGTAATTTAATTTAAATGCGATAAACGTTCGTCTCTGAACTTTAGGGTCACATAAAAGGCCTGTTTCGTATTTTGTCCAAAACCCTCATCCTTCTTACTGATCAATGAGTCTGAACTTCGGAATTACACGACTTCTATATCTCGTTAATTCGGCTCATAAAACTTGGAAAATATTTGGCAAAACCGGCAACATGTTTTACACAGAAATTATTATCATTACCGCAAAAATTATCTAATCACGCTTTAACACATTAACTGATCTTTTCTCGTATCCGAGTGGCATGGGGTCATAGTAGCGGTGCCGCCCACTCGGATCCGTGCGAGCGTCCTGGTAATTTTCTTTTATTTATAAAAATGTTTTTTTTAAATAAAAATAATAATATACATTAATTTATACTTTCAAACATTCATATTTACTTAATAAAAATTCGCCATAAAACGTTTTGGTTTCCGGCTATTACTTTGCTTCATTACTGAGAAGTAATGAAGAAAAAAATACATAACCTCACTAGGCTTGGGCATAACATACCAGTGGGTATGCGTGGGCTTCTGATTTTGAAGTGGCGTGTGTGGCCTGAGTGCAATTTTTTTCGTGCGCTATGAATATTTGCTCGTAGTATACCAAAACTGACAATTTTCATCACATCTGCAAAATGTTATATTTGTTTAATAATGAATGAATATGATAAAACCTAAGCTCTAAGATTACAAATAATTAAATAAAAAATAATATTCGTTCTTCAAACGAGCTATTGACATCGGGTTGCAATAATCTGTATCTATGAAGGGCCTCATAGCCTAGCGGTCTTTGTATGTGGCCGCTATGGTGAGGGGTACTGGGTTCGATTCCCGGTTCGAGAGTAAGTTTTAAATTTATTCTCGGCCTTTGGTAGGGTTGTACGGTACCGGGCGAGTGCTTACACCGTACATGGAGGGCACGGTTGAATTTCTATGGTATGCAGAGGGCATCGAACCATAGAAAGGAGACTGTGTAGGTTTAGAACGTAGCAATACGTTCTAGGCCGAGGATGGTAATAACAGTGGTCAGTAATTCAACATTCCTTTTTATGGCCCGGTCTGTGAAAGATGCTTCCTGTGTCAAGCATCCTCACAAACCAACAATGGGCGGGAAGAGGCGGACGCAACCGCCGCATCGCGTGTCGGGAAGCGGATAAGGCTCTGCTGTTACCGCATCCCGCATAAGGCGATTGTTGGTGGCACCTTGGGATTTTAGTGGGTATGCACAATGGCGAGTCCCACATAACCCTTCTGCACTAAGCATTTCCCCAAGTAAAAAAAAAAATCTGTATCTATACTTTAAAGATATATTGGTTACGAAATATCTTAAAACCTCACCAATTTCAAAAATTGTTTTAGAATTAAAATGCGTTAATATCTCTATAAAAATAATTATTTTTAAATCATTAAAGCAAGAATTATGCCAGTCTATTCTTGCAAGACGATTACTAATTTTGAATAAAACTTTATATCAGAACAGTTCAATCTCTAGAATTGATTAAAATCCTGTTTTCTATTGAAAACAGAATAAGACTTGTAGGTAATGGTCTACGTTCAAATTACGAGAATCATTATTTACACTGACCAGTATTATGCAAAAATGGGTCAAAATTTCAAGCTTTACCGTTTGAATATCCGTTTCCTGTTAATAAACTTGTCCAGTACGCTATTTTTATGTTCCTTATCCGCGTGTGTCCTATTTTCTACGAATTCTTGCTTTAAAATTTCCAGAGAAGCAATGTTATGAGTTAGCTTTCAAATTATCATTAGGAATTTCACTAAGTGAAAGTTCATTTTGATATAATAGATACCTAACTAAAATTATGAGACAAACAAATATAAATTATCAAATCATTAATTTAATTAAATAATGTTGTTCGTCGTTCTACAACTCAGCGTCGCCGTTCACGAATATGGAATCAGAAACAGTTGTCCGTCGAGAGAAAATGTACAATTCTTAAAAACAACACTTTGGCATTGAGAGTGTTCATGTGTGTGTCAATCAGACGAGCCTCCTGCATTTGCCCCAGTTACTGTCTTTCTTTCTTATTATTAAAAACAACACTATAATTTCAGTAAAGGAACAGGGTAAACAGTTTAAAATTCATTTCATTGTGCTAGAATTCGACAAACAAAATGCTCCGAGTACGTTCAAATCTTCATACAAATAATTGGGAAAACTCGAGCTAAATCTGCGGGGATTTCACGCATTTGAGTACATACAGTAAGTGTGCAAAAATTCAATTAAATATCTTCTTGTAAATGGAGCAAGAAAGGAAATCCAAACGAATGAAACAATACAAAATTTTTATAATTTTTTTTATAAATTGGGTATAAGCTAACAAGTTTATAATACAGATATTCTGTCATTATTATAAAGACGCAGTGAGAGCTGTAGATGTTTATTCTCTAGTGGACGAGTTAGTCTAAAGTTCCTTAATAAATAATATATATTGTTTATAAAGAATTGTGTATTCTTTTTTTTATAACATATACGCCTATATTATTATTTTTTTTTGTTCTAGGTAAAAGATATATATAATTATCAAATCAATGTATATGTAATATATGTATGAGTTAGTAATTCCTCTTAAAGGCATTATCTTTATATTTTATACTTGCCATTTTGACTTTCGAAAAATGCCTTTTGGAATATATTATTTAAATTCGAATAAAATGTTTTAGCCCCTTGACTGAACAATGAGTCAACTGTTTTGGTGTTTTAAGGTGGTAATTTTTAAACTATGTGAATTAGTTTAATTAAATACACCTGACAGTAACGTGACGGCGCGGCGTACTAAGTATACATTATGTGCTTTTCACCCTAATATAAATACCAGGCAAAATCGCGAGCAACTCATATACGAATAAAGAGCAATCTCTCAGAATCACAGTTCTCGTTATTTACTCATTAAAAGTTGAAATTGAAGGCGTTCTCAATCGCAGTGTAAAAGTTTTCAATGATACACCGACGGGAAACGCGCTGAAATGGAAAAAAATGGCACAGAGTTTTCCAAGGGCCTTTCGAAATAAACTTCGCGTCAATATTTAACTTTTCTTATTTACTTTTAGTAATTATCTTTTGTTGTATCTTAAGTACACAGCCGAATTACTTGAATCCATGATTTAGAGTCTGGAGAGGTTATAGTATAATGTTATCGCGCTTATCAGAGTCCGGAGATGGTCAACGCAGTTTAACGAATTTGGAAGGTCTATGCCAAAATACTATTAAGTTAAAAAGGCTGCATAATTCACTCAGTCATCATTTTAAGCAACATATGGCAGTGGTGAATCGTTATAATCCCCCAAATGAGGCATAATGCCGGTATATTTTGAAATCAAATTATGAGGAATTAATAAAGATTGTGAGAAAGTTATATGGTTAGCGGTGTGCCTTCTTAAGTACTCATGTTATTCTTACACGTATGTATCCTTTTTTATACATTTTTAATAAGTATTTGGTTGTCCTGGTTTTAACATGTGTGAATTTTTTTTTATTTAGAGAAAGGTCAAACGGGCAGGAGGCTCATCTGATGTTAAGTAATACCGCCGCCCATGGACATTCTTAATGTCAAAGGTCTCGCAAGTGCGTTGCCAGCCTTTTCAGAATTGGTTGTTGTGAAGTGATGTTTGAGTGCTTAAAATAATAAAATAAAATATGTTATATTTTTATAAGTTCCACAACTGAAAATATCGCACATTTCATATGCACTTTTGGGAATTATGAGGGTCCTATTAATGAAATACGATATTAACATCAAATAGCAGTAAATAAAAGGAATTTAATTATGGAAAAATCAAAGTAACGAAAAGCGCATGTTGACGTAAATAGGGATTTCTGAAATTTCACCCCAATTCTCCCCAGGGTACACTCAATATTAACAGAGGGTTCTTATTGAAAGTGGGGGCAACGAAACTTCAAACACCTAACGTACTGTCCCTTCAACATCTGGAACTTAAGAGGAGTTTGAACTTAAAGTTTTCTAATGTGTAACACGAGTTTAGTAATATTGTTTATACAATGTTCAAATTGTCAACACAGAAAACGCTTTTAAGATACTTTAAAGTATTTTTTCTTCACTGTTATATTGTCTGTGCAGTGTGACCTAGTGGACAGCGGACGGCTCACATACCTGAGGTCATAGGTTCGATCCCCGGCTATGCACCAATGGACTTTCTTTCTATGTGCGCATTGTACATTTGCTCGAACAAAGAGGGAAAACATCGTGAGGAAACCGACATGTCTTAGACCCAAAAAGTCGACGACGTGTGTCAGGCACTGGAGGCTGATCACTTACTTGCCTATCAGATTTAAACATTGACCATGAAACAAATTCAGAAATCTGAGGCCAAGACCTAAAGAGGTTGTAGTGCCACTGATTTATTTATTATTTATATTGTCTGTGACGTAAGGCTGACATAATAAAAAAAATATTAATAGAATGGTTAGATATATTCATTATATAAATGTCATAATCAAACTTAAAAGATATGGATAGGGATACAAACAGGTTCGAATGTAATGACGTAGAATAAGTGATACCATGATGATTTTCTGTCCCAAATAAACGTATTTTATTTATTTTATATTTTAAGAAGAATGCAAAATATTATATATCCGACGTCCGTCCTTCCACAACTGTGCGTTTCTTAAGGCAGGTTTTACCCCGCACCACCGCTATGTGCAATCTCCCAATGAAGTTTGTATTTCCAAACTTATTCGAATTTTAGTTCAACAACAAAAGAGCTATCCAACTTCTAAAGGGCTGGCAACGCAAGCATTATGAGTGTCCACTAACCTAATGGTTATCACCATCAGGTGAGCCTGCTGCCCATTAGCTACTGATACATTTAAAAAAAAATGTTTGATACTTGGTTATAGAATCAAGTACAGGTACACTACACAGGACTTAAATAAAATCTACGGAATTTCACGTATTTGGGTACATACAGTAAGTGTGCAAAAATACAATTAAATATCATTCTTGTAAATGGAACATGAAAGGAAATCCAAACGAATCCTATTCAAAATTGTTAAAATGTGTATGCGTATGTGTAAATGTGAATGTATAGAACTAAGTACAGGTACACTACACAGGAATTAAATAATAAATAAAAATGTAATTTTAAAATAAAAATTATAAATATTAAAGTTACATCCACGCATTAAATTGCGTATCAAGGCAATTTGTTAGAAAATATAAAACACTGTTAATAATTCAAACACTAAACAGGACACTACACAGGACTTAAATAATAAATAAAAATGTAATTTTAAAATAAAAATTATAAATATTAAAGTTACATCCACGCATTAAATTGCGTATCAAGGCAATTTGTTAGAAAATATAAAACACTGTTAATAATTCATGAACCTTTTTGGGCTCATAAAGAAAATACAAATTCCCGAGGTAATAATGTCAGATTTATTATTTCAATAAAGCATATCGTTTCATTTTATCGCAAAGAACAAATTAAAGGGGATCTGTTTAAAACAAAGGAGTTTTATTTCTCTTGTTGCTTAGGAATTACGTAAAATTTGCCAAGTCCCCTTTAAAATGAATAATTCAACGCATCGTAAAACGCTGGGGTGAGAGTTGCCTGTCAAATTGTCAATTAAACACTACTTATTAAGCTCTTAAATTAAAGACAATTCATTAATAGCCTGTCTTTATCATTTTGAAAGGTAAAGATACTTTAAACGGCTATTTCAATACTATATCATTAACGCTGGTTCTAACTTTCGATTCCTAGGATGTGTGCACCGTTATCGCATCGTGTGGCCGCGCTCTAACATTACATTTAAGTTATACAGCTTGAGAAAACAGATTTAATCTGGGCTTAAAAACAAATTTTATATTTCTTGATATTATTAAGCATTGTACGATCCGGGTCATCGGATTGCTTTAAACAAAGGAGGATTTTTGTTTTACTCTATATTAACCAATCGCGTATTCCGAAATAATGAAGTGTCAAAGAGAGCACCCACGTCTAGCTATACTTTTGAGGCGTAACTCCGACGATTTAGGTAATCGTCACGCTTATAAAACTACTAGTGACCCGCCCCAGCTTCGCACGAGTGCAATGCTGATGAAAAGCAGGTTTTTATTATGTATTGTTATTTCCGTCGCTGGAAAGCTCCGATAATATACGCGTTCGATCGCTGCTAAATAAGCTGTAATGGGCTGTATAGATCTATATTAAATGAACAATGTATTCAAGGTATTTAATTGGTTAAGGATTAATGCTGTATTGGTTAAAATCGCTTCGAAAATTAGCCATTTTTTGTCGTAAAAAGTAAATGACAAAAAAAAGTTATTGTGGGTTATCCATAAGAGATAGACATATACCAATACGGACTTTTCTGTAGACCTTTTCAATGTGTACAATACTTAGTACATTATTTTGATAAAACTCGTAGGGTTCAGCCTGCGTTTGCAATATAAGTGGAAAAAAATTAATTATTTACGACATCACATTAGAAACCTCAAAAATAACAGTACTTCTCCACTATTTAATGGATGTTATTATACATATAAACCTTCCTCTTGAATCATTCTATCTAATAAAAAAAAACCGCATCAAAATCCGTTGCGTAGTTTCAAAGATTTAAGCATACAAAGGGACATAGGGACAGAGAAAGCGACTTTGTTTTATACTATGTAGTGAAGAAAAACGAGTAAGCAAAATGTACAGCTTTGTACTTACTTGTGTAAATTATACTCGTGCAAGCATTAATCATCAAGTGGGGATGAGCCCCGAAACTCACCTAAATTGGATGTCAATTCTTCATCTACTTAAGAATCCCTATTATTTATTTTTTTATAGAATAGGGGGCAAACGGGCAGGAGGCTCACCTGATGTTAAGATGGGATTTTAATTCTAAGCATAACTGAATTTAAATTGTTTACATATTTTTTTTACGAAATCCAAAAGAAAATGGGTTTGTCTGTAAACACAGCATAGTATAACATTTTATATGATAAAGGGGAGAGGATTATCAAGAGATTTCTAATGCTCCATGAGTTTAAGAACTGTATCTTATCCCAAGTCTATAGAGATCTGAAATTCTTGTTTGGAATATTCTAATCAGGAGTTTAGTTGACGTTGGCGGCTACTGAATTATTCTCTATAGAATTTAAGCTGTGTTTATTTGACAAATAACACCCGTTTATAAAGTATTACCTAGTTGATAAAAGGGCCTGGGATTAGTGCTGGGCAGGCTACTTCTAATTAATTTGCTATATTTGTTTTAAATATTGTATTGTTTGATGATTTGCTTTTTTAAAAGAGTACCGAGAGTTTTTTACGCCGGCTTTTTCTCTCGGCCTATACCCTCTGTCTTCTTTGCCGATGAGTAGGGATGCCAACAGGTTCGAATTTAATGACGTGGAATAAGTGATACCTAGATGATCTTATGTTCCAAAAAAAACGTATTTATTTTTTGTTGGTTAATATCGCAGCACCTATGGATTGGTCAGCATTACCGATTCGTGCTTCAGATATACAACAGTTACAACGAAGTGTAGTAGTTATGGTAATAACATTCTGTACATACGTTTCCGTCGATTTCGCGCGATTCTAGCTTTATCATCAACAAACCATCACCAATGAATTTAGCTAGTACAGTCAAAGCCAAAAAGGTCCCGGCTGAATTAAATTGTATTATGTTCTTAATAATCGTAAATAATGTCTATGGTCTCTATAAGGTTTTATTATCAAATATAGGTAGTACCTTCGATGTCGTTATAATAGATTTTAACTGTAGTTAGTTTTGATTTGTGGCTTTTACAAATATATAATAATTTTTATTTTATTCTCAATCCTACTTAATTAAGGCAGTTTTTGCCGCGCACCACTACGTTGTGGAACCAGCTACCAACTGAAGTATTTCTGTACCAATTCAACTTAGGGTCCTTCAAGAAAAGAGCGTACCGATTCTTAAAAGGCCGGCAACGCACTCGAGAGCTTTCTGGTAGTTGAGAGAGTACATGGGCGACGGTGTCACTTATCATCAGTTGAGCCTTCTTAACCCCCTGTTCTATAAAAAATAAATAAAAAAACTAAATTATATCACGTAAATTTTATTAAGTTAAAATTAGGAATTAACTTTAATCGGTTAATTTAAAAACGTAATACTCAGATTTCTCTAATCTATTTAATTTTATGACCCTATTACTACTAAGCATAAGGCCGAATCGAAAAGTTTAATAACGCCGAAGTGGCGAAATGACGAGCCGGACACGCAATAAAGACGTCCATAATATTTTTATTAACCAATAAAAATGAATCATATTAATATCCCTCCTATCTCCCTCTTTCAGAACTTTCGAACTATGATCACGAACTTTTCGAAAAGCTTCATAAACTTTTATAAATTAACTACGACGGTTCGTGTTCGCATTTTATATGGGTCCTTTTGCATTCGGTTTAAAGAGAATTTTTTATTGGCAAATGAAAGTCAATATGGCGAGGCCCATTGAATAATAAATTATAATGAAGACATCGTTTCACTATAATGCCTATTTCTAGACATAAATTGATCGTCTAATGAACGGCTTTAATCATAATAAATACACATAATTGTTAGGTTGTTTTTTTAAGATTTGTTAAGTCTTATAGTTAAAATACTATTCATAGTTTAATAATAAAACATGTCAAGCCATTGCAGATAATTATAAGTTATGCACATAGGATCCACTTAGTAAAACAATCCAAGATACTCAGCGATGACAGCTATTCAAACATGTTTATTATATATCATTAAGTTGTTAAGAAGAAATTAGTTAATTTATACTTTAATATAAAGTATCTTTACTTTGACATAGGATTTGAATATATTTATGAACTCAGTAAATGCTTATTACGTTGCCAAAAATTCAAACTTAAACATGGCACATATAACGAAAATTGTATCAACATTTTAGTAAATAGCGGGAGATAAATGAGAAAACATTTTTCAAATCCACGAATGACGCGAACACATTTCGATAATACTCCGAAACCAATTGGAAACATGATTAAATCGAGTGTATCGAAATTTTCGATATGCAAGCCGAAGCAAATGGAGTGTGAGTGAAAAATTTAAATGTCCGTACCCTTTCCGTCAGCCACGAATGTTTGTTTGATCACAATTAAAAGTTTTCGAAACATTTCGGCGGCGTAACAATATCGTGACAGTGTCAGAGCTCGGGGCCTCGAAGCCCTAACTAGAATGGCTTATTAGGATTGGTAAAATTCAACAAACAATTAAAAAACTTAAGTAATATATTCACGGTTATATTATTAATTAATAATTTTTTTTTTTTATTGAGCCAGGGTATTTAATATATTATATGTCCATTGTTAGCATCACCTCGTAGTCCTCGGTAGGTATTATGTTTACTATATAAATTTATAAGAAAATAAAACTGATTATTGACTTTATTAGACTCTATTACTATTAAATATATAATATGTAAATTACCTACATGAGCATTATATACTATATTAACAATATACACTTAATATAATTGTAGTTAGTGAGGTAGCTGCATCTGGCGCAGGACAAGACGCGGTTCAGAAAACTGACGGCCAACCTCCAGTAATGGAGAGGCACTTCAAGAAGAAGAAGAAGAAGAGGTAGCTGCCAGCTCTTCGGTCTCCTGTGATGTCGACTAACCTTTTTGATATTTCCCTAATAAGCGTTATAGCGCTAGGGCCCCAAGGACCAAGGGTCTCGACACCAAATGGGACAAAATCATTTTCAAAGCCCCTGTATAAAAATTATTTATAAGTATTTAATGCAATAAAAACGAAGTTTTATCGAATGCCTCAGTTTACCAGGGGCCCAAAGTAGCCTGACTACGGCTCTGGTTCCATTGTTTGCGCAGGGATCGGAGTTGTGAGCGTTAACATCGGACCAATCGTTCCAGTTATTGCGTATTCATTTCGTTCAAGAACCATTGATTGAGCAATTTTTTAATTGCTACAAAAAGGTTTCGTAATAATAACGTGTATGACTCCAGTAAACCAATTCTGTTTAGTCAACTTATTAACGAATGGTTTTCTATAATCATTAAAAAAAAATCAGTGGCGCTACAACCTTTTTCAGTCTTGGCCTTAGATTTCTGAATCTGTTTCATGTTCATGTAATCTAATGTAAGTAGGTCTCCAGTGCCTGACACACGTCGTCGACTCTTTGCGTCCATGACATGTTCCTTCACCGTTCGAGCAAACGTTAAATGCGCACATAGAAAGTCCACTGGTGCACAGCCGGGGATCGAACCTACGACTTCAGGTATGAGAAACAAACGCTGAAGCCACAAGGCCAACACTGCTCTATAATAATTTAGAGAAACATTTACATGGCAGGCAATCGTTTTATATTGGGTATGTATATTAATAATACATAACCATCTTGGTGCTCGCTCAACTAATCAATATCGATACAGCGCTGCCAGCAGAGAATCCTGAAGGTACTAAATATTTTAAATTTGTTTTAATTATTATAACAATACAGGTTTAGAATGTTAACTACTAATCAAATCGTTTTCTAAAATCATCAAAGGCATCAAAACTTATACTGCAGCTAAATTATGTCTAACAACGATAAATCAAACCAATACTGAACAAAATTATATATTTGCTGAATCATTTCTTCGCGTTTTTGTGTATAAATAAAACATTCATTTTTAATCAAAATATAATGGGAACATATTCGCTAAATCAAAAATAAATGTATAATTCAGAGAATTGGAAAGTAAAAGCAAGCACTCTGGTGAGGCGAGAGTGCGACTGTCTATCTGTCTGTCACTTATATATGACAGTGCCACGTCATTTACCCTCGGGGGTTGATATACTTTGACTTTACGGTCACCCTTTGATACATTATTCCTTGCATATTAAAGATGAGAAGTATAATGCACTAAGTATATCGTATATTGCTTTAAAATGCATCCAGGATCCAGTATTTAATGAATTTAGCTGTTGTTGTTAAAGGGAATTATATGACGACAGAAATGGTTTTTTTGACCTACTACTTGATTTGACAAACATTATATTGTCATCTCACTTCCTTGCTAAACGGCCTAAACACATTCACGATTTCTTAAAGAATCAGAATCATACAATAATTGATGCTGAAAATAAAGTTTTGACAATTTCAGAAATTGTATCACATTTGCAGAGGCGAGACTAAGTATAACAGACGTCAAATTCAATACGTGTTTGACACACGAAAGTTATGCTTAAGCCTCGAAATAAATATAGAATATATTTGGAATGACTGTTATATTTTTAAATAAGTAGACTTGCAATGAACAGTTTATTCGGCAGTATACCGAATACCGAATATTCGGCGAGGCCTCTGACCGAATAGCCGAATATTAGGCAAAAGTATTCGGCTGGATTTTAGCGCCAAACACTAGTACAGACGTGATTGTTTCGAGCTCCTTTGTTTTGTTCTAATGTTCTCATCGCCCGCGCGCCCGCTGTTGCTCTGCGCGGTATATTGCTAACGCACTGCATGACTACTTAATGATTATAAAAGAAATGAGAACCTTACCATCCGAAATTTTGATTACCACAATAATTCTAATACTTAGAATCCTCCATTTTTCCAATTCAGAAGATGATAATATACCTGTGTTGTGTACAAATGACTACTTAAATGATTATAACTGAAATAAAAATATGAATATATATACGTAATCAATCAATTTAAATGTTTCATTTTACCAATTATTTCTCTATGACAAAATATATTATTTGAGTATTCGGTATTCGGCCGAATAGTATGTAGATATTCGGTATTCGACCGAATATCGTTACAAGTCTAATAATAAGTATTGTTAAAAGCGTTATAATCCGTCGTTCACAATCGCACAGCAACAGCTTTAATTACGCTAAAAGAAGCTTATCCATGAATCAAAGCACAAAATAAAACGTTGAAATATAAAATTTCAGCTCTAATGACTCTAACGCCACCCCGCCCTTATCGTGTTAGCTTTCGTAATGGTTTCGGAAACACACGCGTATCAACTTAATTACTTACATTCATGGTAATGAAACAATTAAATCTAGTCCTTGCATAAAGTTAATACGTCAAGTGAAAGTATGTCATAACAAAATGTATTTTTTGTGATAAGTATTTAATTTAGCCACATAACATACATTATATATAACAGAAAATAATTATATCTACATAATCTATAAAAAATACATCATATATACAAAAAGGTTCATAAATACAAAAATCAAAGAAAATAATTCATACGTTTCACTAAGTATTAGAAAATAAAATAACCAAAGGCTGTACTTTTAGGTCCAAACCTCAAATTTCGGTAAATGTTTCATGGTCTTATGTCAATCTAATAGACTAGAAGACCTTTTTCTTGTCACACGATGACGATTCTTTGGGTGTAACGCTTTATCATTCGAGCGACTGCGAAATGCGCACATAGAAAGAAAGTCTATTGGTTGGATCGAACCTATGACGTCAGGGTAGATTACATGCCGGAGCCACTAGACCAACACTGCTTAGGAATATATTGTTCAAATTAGGTTATTATATCTCTATGTGCACCATGCATTCGTACCCTCGCTAGTTACTAATAGGATTTTTATGTGCCCTTTATATTTGGTCAGGGAACTTGGTTTGTCTCAATAGTTCAGACGTGTCAGATCCAGAAGGCCGAACATTAATATCAAAAAAGTCCTATGAAAAAGATAGTTTCAATAGACATCGTTTTTAAAGTTTTTTTTTTCTAAACTTTGCCAGACATACACAAGATCTAATAGTCTGAAACAATCAACCAACTAGACGATCTACCATAGATAAAGTCAACAAAGGAAATACGACCATTTTCTGTCTATGAAAAGCCTTCTATTGAATAGATTCTTAGGTTTTTCATAATGAAAAAGATTTCCCGAGCGCGGACGATAGACAAACATTTGAATTGTTAACCTTTTATCTTCATTGAGGGTCGGCCGCTTCCGAATGAGAAAAGCCCTCTTAGAGAAAATAGACGTGGTCTATATGGTAGTATAAGAATGTCTGTAGAAAAAATAATTGTACTATAGTCATATATTTTGTAATATTACAGTATACGACGAATTAAAAAAAAAACAAATTCCATAGAAATTACCACAGATTTCTTTTTTCACGCAGATTAGTATCGCTTTAAATATTCCGTATGTTATTATTTCTGTATGACAAAAACAATACGTTTTTTATGGGATAGGAGGCAATCGAGTAGGTGTAGGAAGTGTTTTCCGTCGCCCTTGGACTCATATTGCCAGAGATCATGCGAGTGCATTGCCAGTCTTATAAGATTGTTTGACGTCTATGGAATATGCTGTCAGATTTTGTGTACTAAATAGATTTTTGCTAAACGCTTTTGACTCTTTTTGTACAATTATTTCATCCTCGTATACGATACGATGCTGACAATTTCAGACAGCACGCATAGTTTTAAGTTCAATTTATAAAAATAATATACAAATTCCTCCAGTCTGCTTTAATTTTTCATACAAATAAACATGTTAATAATGTATTGCGTTGCGTGCGGGTTAATGATTAATATTTGAATCGAAAAATGTTTCAGTCTTTATATCACGGCGTTAACACGATTTGATAGAAAGAGACGTATGAGCACTATAAATCAGTACTTTATTTAAAATTGCGTAAGACTAAATAACATCTTCTACTAAATAAAGAGATTATTGACAAAATAAAGCACATAATATAAAAATAATCTTAATCATAGAATACGTTAAATAATTTGCTTTTCTGCTTTAAATAATGATAATTCAAAACCTTTAAGAACTTAAATACAGGCAATAAGCGATCGACTTAGAACCAATTGGCCTGCTAAGTTTCAGTATAAACACAAAGCTGTGCACTCACGGTACCCAAGTGCACCAAACTGCATTTATTGAGGCGGAAAATTGAGATAGTGCCAATTTTAGTTTTCAATTCCCTTTGAATCGCCTCTTGATGTATTACTATCACCTTTTTAGAGTTTCCAACTTGAATTTGGAACAAATATTTGTTTTTATACAATAAAATAATTTACTACCCGTTTATTCGTTTATTAATCTATGTAATAAGGTTTATTGAGGAGAGGTTTATAATGTATTTGCCACGTTTTTTTCTTCTTTAATCGCTTTGATTAACATTTAACCTAATAATTCATTACAATGTTAGATATATATTTATTGCATATCGCCATTGGATGTGACAGATAGATCTACTTTAAAAATTAGGAGATTCTTTATAATAAAATTGAAACTTGCTAGAAAAAGGTAATAAGTACACAAGTAGTAGGTATTAATTTTGAATAGATTAATCGAAAAAAAACAATGTCGTTCTCACTGCTTATTTTAATGATGTTAAACATGATTTCAATAATCATTTTTGTAAGTAATAAATAAATACTAATTTATCTGATAGAAGACACATATATCGAAAGTGGTATATATATATATTGATGGTGATATATTTCCATCGAAACAAAACAACTCGTTTTGTACGATTAAGACATGGAAAAAAATGTATGTATATTATCTTTCATATTGTTCATTTAGTAATGTATTTTCACCCGAAATATAAAATAATTATATTTGCGCAAGACAAAGCCATTGTTTCCATCACAAAATGGTTTCCATCACAAAATGAATAGCTTAGAAAACATTTAATTTGGTCCATTCCTTAATCTTGGGAGAAGCCAAGAGTGTCAGGAGCAGCGTGCAGTAATCAATCATGATGGGGATGACAGCTGTTTTTATCTTCAATAGGGTAGCAGTGACCCTATTGTAACTTAACCATTAGATGTTTTTGAGTGACACACGCTTGTCACTTGATATAAACTTGGAAAAGACGTTTTCAATGGATTAGAAAAACTTTTTTAAAGTTGTATGCTGTCAATTAGATGATCGTTCAAAATCTTTTATCGCATTTATATTTCTACTTAACTTATCCACCACAATACATGATTATACTAACTAGTAATGACATTTATTAAAATATAATAAGTGAATTTGTATTACTTACTAATAAAACAGATTATAGTTGCAAATAGTTTTTCTTTACAATTTAAGTATGGATTACTATAACTAACTGTGGTGATGTTAATTTATTTCGAATTAAATTTTTTGTAGTATTCAACATTCAAAATCATTTATTCATATAGGTAAAATAATATATATAATCGTAAAAAAATAAATATATATAAAATGCTTTAAATTTTACTGCCAGTTCTTAGGGCATAGAACGGAAGGGAAGAACTGGCAATAAACTCTCCGCCACATTTAATAGCCAAGTTGTTTAGTTTTACACAACGTTTGTAAGGATCTGCAACCATTACATCATGTTCCACATGACATTTTAAGTAATTAACAATAATAAAATAAATTAAAGAGAAAGATTTGTCCTCTATCAGCAGGAGGCATGGTGAAATAGAACGCACTTACGTTCCCACGCAATAATATATGACGGAAAAAAATAATTTTTTGACTAGTCTTTAGTGTAGTTTAGTTCGTTCTTTAGTGTTTTCTCACATTCAATAAATCTGAGCGCAAAGTCGATTTCTAACAGAAACAGAATCTTAATAAGTCAATTAAAAATTTATGTTGAAACTGTTTTTTTATATAGAACAGGGGACAAACGGGCATGAGGCTCACCTGATGTTAAGTGATACCACCGCCCATGGACACTCTCAATGTCAGAGGGCTCGCGAGTGCGTTGCCGGCATTTTAAGAATTGGTACGCTTATTAAGAAATGTTTGCTAATAGAAGATATTTTATTGAACCTTGGTTAATTTATTTAAGATAAGAAAGAGCCCAATGAAACTATTAACTGTTTGTTTTTAGTGGAAGATAATTTTTTTTGGGTTTATTAATACCTTTATTAGGGGGTTAATTTATTATGGAACCGCATTGTATTTGGCATTATGTAATCCACATACCAACAAATAGATAATATATCGATAAACTATTAAGAAAAACCAATCCCCGTAAAGACGAATATCATCAGGCTACCCCTTGTTACACATCGTTATATCTTTTCATACCCTTTGAATAGCGTAAGGTACACAACATGGCTGCCTTAATCCTGGCAGATGAGGTCTAACCAAATAGTTAGACAAATGACAAGACAAATTGTCGAGGGCGCGCGGCATGGTTACCCTATTCTATTTTTCATTAGCGCTGTGAATAATGAATAATTTGGGCGAAATTCCGTTATAAATTATTGTGAATTTTAGGATCTTGTTGCTGTGTTATTATAATAATATGTGTATGATAAAAGTTCATTTTTGTTGTGGTTATTTTAATTTTTTTGGGATTAAGAATAATTACCAACATTTACATAATATATAAAACCCACCGTAATTACCATGGAGAGTGTTCAGAGGAGTTGTTCGGATTAATACCTGCAACTGAGTTTCATCATCGGACGTCGAGGCAGAATACGAAATTCCACCCGTATCACCTCGACGTTCGTAGTTCCACAACAGAGCGTTTTCTAAGGCAGTTTTTGCCGCGCACCACAACAAAACGGGCAATCGCGCCCATAGACACTCTCAATGCCAGAGGGCTGGCGAGTGCGTTGCCGGCCTTTTAAGAATTGGTACGCTCTATTCTTGAAGGACCCTAAGTCGAATTGGTTCGGAAATACTTCAGTCGGCAGCTGGTTCCACAAAGTGGTGGTGTGCGGCAAAAACTCCCTAGACAAACGCGCAGTTGTGGAACGGTGGACGTCGAGGTGATACGGGTGGAATTTCGTATTCTGCCTCGACGTCCGATGATGAAACTCACCTGTAGGTATTAATCCGAACAACTCCTCTGAACACTCTCCATGGTAAATGCGGTAGAAGATGCAGAGTGACCCCACACCTCTACGCAACGCTAAAGGATCAAGCCGCTCGGAGAGAGTTTGGTCGTCAACGATTCGAACCGCTCTTCGTTGAATACGGTTGCGAGCCTTCTGTTGCGGGTTGCGAGCAATGTGAGTGTCCATGTGCGGTGGTAGGTATTTTCTGTGAACGAATCTACACTATCATACCGCAAAGGAAGAAAATTAACACTGACAAAAACGTGGGCTTTGAGCGCACCGACCGAATCAAAAATTAAGCCTCATTTATTTCTTGAATCATCCATCCAAATTTACTGAAGAAAATGTCAAATATTATACATTTCATTTTCATTTTTCAAGAGCCTTTTTATTAGTATATAGGACCATTTCTTTCTATGGTGAGTATTTTCCTCTAAATCTCCCAAATATTCCCACCAAATTTTTTAAACTCATCAGCACACCGCGCAAAAGCGCGATTCAAAGACATGGCAATATACTCGTGTCTAATACTGGTTTTAGTATTTCTTTGCTCTCCCAGATTTTGTTCCATCATCGTCATTCTTTTTCGCTAATCGATTTCGACATGGCGCCTTGAATTTTTGAAAGATAAATATATTTTCAAGAGCTGATGCATTCTTCGCTCAACAAATTAGTATCGCAATACAGCAAGGAAATGCTGCCAACGTTAAAGGTACACTGCCACAGGGACCAACCTTATTCAATTTGTTTTAATTTTATAAATTTTTAATTAGTATTATTATTAGTAGTATGTACGTTAATTCATGGTACTTATAACTAGTGAGCTAGTCAGAGAAACGCATGTAAATTAAAAACAAAAAGTTTGATCAACACACAAAAACACTTTCCAATTATATAAACTCTGCCCTCGGGTATATAAAATGTATATTTGAAAGGTTAATACACTAGATAAACAAAGAACTACAATCTACCTCGTGCATTTTTAATGATTGACCTAAATAAGCATTCCCCTGAGTAAATTAATTAAGTATCCAATAAATTATGTAGATAATAAATATTTAATGATCACCCGTATTACGGTGATGTTCCACAAGACAATTATTTCATGCAAGTCAAGTCAAAGTCAAAAATAATTTATTCATATACGTAACATAATGTACACTTATGAACGTCAAAAAAAAGAGAAATATACAATAAATGAATCTAATTTTACATTTACTGCCAGTTCTCAAATCAAGGGCGTAGAACGGAAGAGAAGAACTGGCAATAAACTCCCCACTCTTTTTAATCGACAAGTTTTTTTTTACACAATGTTTGTAAGGAGCTGCAAACATTACACCATGTTCCATGTGACATCTTGAGTAATAAAGAATAATAAAATAAATTAAAAACAAAGATTGGTCCTCTATGTAGCAATACTTTGTTGTTTCAGATTATTTTATCCGCCCAAATCTGATGAGCCCAGTCATTTCCCGTAACAATTATAAAACCGAGCGACTTACCTTGATTGATTTTGATGGTCAATAGCAACACGTATAGACACGCTACTCAATACGTTCATCCAATTATAATAAAACGATCTGTTTCGTATTTTGCTTTTTAACTATTCAGAAGTTGGTAAAGCATTCAATCATTATTACTATACACTGAAATAAGTATTTATTGCCACTACCATAAATACACACACATACAAACGCTTACGGAGAACACACGCATACAAAAAACTTAACTAAAAATGTATTACATTTCTTCTTTGCTGTTGTTTTTGGTGACGCAACAATGACCAATTATGCGACCTATTCAATAATTATTCTATTGACAGTTTTGAGAGATTATCACGTACATACTGCCAGACGCGATCGGATCATTATAATATTGTAGACGAAAGAAGTGTATTCTTTACTAGAAACATTTTACAATGAAGTCAAGAATAAAACGCATAAAAATATAAAGCTAACCGTTTGGCACTTGATCCTATTCAAATGGTTTTTGTTTATTTTGACTTGGAACTTTGCCCCGACTGGACTTCCTGCAGGATATGAAGCATTAATTTGCTGTATTCTGCATGTTTTTTAAAGTTAATACTACGCAATACAATCTTTCGTCTGGCAATATAACAGGCCGTATTTCTCTTGTATTTTTTAAGAAAACATCGACATTTGGCTGCAAATACAGATTTCACTTGGGCGCCCAACTTTTTGAAGTAAAATTATATACTTTTTAGTGGCAAAATGAAATTTCACTGTAGTAAAAAAATGTATCGTTTTAATAATACATATTGAGACTTCTTTAGTGAATTTTCTGGAAGAACTGTTGAAAATGTTATTCAGTTTTCACCACCAACTTCTTCAGAAATTACATCATGATTTCAAGAACTTGTAGTTACAATAAGTATATAAGTGTAATACATAAAACGAATCAACTCGACGTCCGTCGTTCCACAACTGGGCGTAATTTAAGGCAGTTTTTGCCGCGTACTACTAATATGTTATTTTTATGTTACAGGAAGCAGATGAGCAGGAGGCTCACCTGATGTGACACCACCGCCCTCGGACACTCGCACTGCCAGAAACGCAAGCGCGCTGCCGGCTTTTTAAGGATCGGTACGCTCTTTTCTTGAACGATCTTAAGTCGAAGTGGTACGGAAATACTTCAGTTTGCAGCTGGTTCCACAAGTGGTGGTGGGCGGCAGAAATTGCCTTAAGAATCGCTCATCGAATGTGAAGAAACCTCAAGTACTTTAACATACATTCCTTCATAAATACATTCATGAGCCCTCTGACAGTACGACTGTCCATGGGCGACAACTGCCTTTTTTCCTCCTGTTCTATAAAAGTGTGACAAGAAACTTTCTATGTAAAACATTGCTAGTTGTAAATTAAGCTAATAATTTATCTCATAATAAAGAGATGACAAGAGCGAATTTATACTGAACAAAGCCACACTTTTGGCACAGTGCTGAAAGCAAGAAATTACGCCCGGCCTTATCGTAGTCGTTAGAAGTCGTTATACTTGTAAGGTGTGTCTTCGTAGCATAGTTGGACTCATTATTTAATGTAAATGACATCTTTAGATTAACTTGCGAGATTAAACTTTTGCAATGGCTGTGAAGACAGGTTTTTATGAAAATATCTTTAATTGACTGATTTTTTTTCTTTCTCTATTGTATTGTATTCTACTTCTCTTATAATGAACTGGTTTGGTTCTGGTAAATAATATTTCGGCCCCACAAAGAGTACTGTTATCGCCTCTGGGCGAGAGCCCCCCAATACCAGCCAAGCAGTCAATTCTACCTAGGGTCCTTTAAGATAAGAGCTCACCAATTCTAAAAAGGCAGGCAACACACTTGCGAGACTCCTGCGAGTATTAGTGTTGACCTCTTGACCTTTACCTGTGAGCCTCTTACCCGTTTACACTAAAAAAAATGTATATCAAAATTATATAGAAATAAGTGAAATTTACTTCTTTCTAAACTACGATTCGCAATAATTTCGGAAATTTATTAGTTTAATAACTTATTTGACACAAATAAATATAAAGAGCAGTGTTAGATTCTTAACTGAGGTGCGTTTGGGGTGCCCGGCTGTGCACCGATTTACATTTGCGCGCAAACCTGAATATTATTGCATGAGAGACGCATAATATATTTACGTTCACATAATAAAAAGGTTTTGTACTTTTGTAGGTTGTGTTTTATTTGACTTTTACTAACATAACTTCTACACATTTAAAGAAAACACTTTTTTTAACGGATTGAAGTTATGTATTATTGTAAACTTATAATTATTTAGCGTGACCACGCACGCTGTAAAGCACGCGAAACGTCAGATAAATTTAAAATAATGTTTAAATAATTATAAGTTTACAATAATACATAACTTCAATCCGTTAAAAAAAGTGTTTTCTTTTAAAAGGTTTTGGTTGTTTCCTTATTTTGTTTATTTTATTTATTTTCTTAAGTTTATATGTAGTATATAATATACTATATGTGTTATAAACTATTTTATCTAAAAAGTATAATAATTAAGGTAATAAAAAATGTTATATTATGATTAAGTTTAATTTTTGTATTGTGCTAATAAATAAAATTAATACTCATCATACGGTGAAGGATAATATTTATATATTATAAGAACATCAAAGATAATGACCGACTTACTTTGGAACTTTTAAAAGCCATCATAACGATGTATGACGTTTTATATGCAATTTTAATTGTTCTCCAAAACCCCTTGCACCACTGGATTACGCGGTATAAAACACAATGAAGTCGAAATCTCAAGTACTAACGTTATTGACTGAAGACTAATTATTTAGCAGGAATCTAATCATATATATATGTACGTACATCTAAAGATAAGACAAAGGGAAACATAGCATTTTGAGTGTGAGTGTTTTTTGTATATACGCAAGCAAAAATAGATGTTTTTATTACAATATCTGGGCTCTGGGTCAACGGTTCGTTGAATCAAAAGCTTGCGTATTTCTTTACCTGTGCCCCTTTCAAAGTAGTTCGTGCGTTAACACTGTGGAGAAATGGAATGGGAAAGCGCTGAATAGAATCTGTTATAGACATCTTGTTTGGAAATATGTAATATTGTTTTTATACATTTTTTTTTTTTATATAATAGGGGGCAAACGGGCAGGAGGCTTACCTGATGTTAAGTGATACCGCCGCCCATGGACACTCTCGATGCTAGAGGGCTCGCGAGTGCGTTGCCGGCCTTTTAAGAATTTGTACGCTCAAAATATTAAATATGTTTTAAATTGTTATTATGCCTCAAGACTGCATGCAACACTCCTCTATATCCCACGTAACTATTACCTCACCAAACAAAGAATCTCGCACACCAAAATCAAAATAAGAAACAAAAGAATTGTTCCATAAAAATATTATTTAGAAAAATGTCTCAAAAAACTTAAAAACAGGTGCAACTTATTAGAAGCCACACCTCGCGAGGCAAAACTATAATAGGCTCTTACGAAATATGCTTTAATTACTTATAATGTGGAAACTTTTTCTGATCCTTATTGGAGGCATCGATAGGGGATTCTCATACTCAAATTCAAATATAACTAACTAACCAAGTACACTTATGAATGTCAACAGAAAAGGTGTTAAATTGATTCTAATTTACATTTACTACCAGTTCGCAAGTCAAGGGTGTCGAGCGGGCAAGAGGAACTGGAAGAAACATTACTAACAAATTTGTGACATTTTCAATAAGAAATATATAAATATATGGTACAAAATGGAAAATCAGGACCGACAGGAGTGGACACAATTGACGTACAGGAACTGGAAAGCTACGAACGAAAAGTTATTTCGAACTGAGGTTAAAACCAATTCAAATTTTCGATAGTCGTGACACGAAATCAATTTGCAACCGTGAAACCGATCTCGACTGCAAACTGTGTCTCCATTGTCAATAGGCTGAGTTATGGTAGTATAAAATATGGTAGGGCCGCAAGTTCTGTGGGATGTCGCGACTCTTGGGGGTGTCGAGATTGTTTTAAAAGGGGGTCGCACTCTGTTGAAAAAAAATATTACGATGTACAAAAGATTAGTTTATTAAAGCAATAAATAATTTTAGTGTAGTATTATATAAATAAAATATTGAAAAATACTATTATACTGAACTTTTTGGCATTTCCGTGGGTCGCGATATAAATTTGCTTGGCCTTACTTATAGTCATACAAATATAGAAAAAAAATATACTAAATGAGTCTAAATGTTAGAAAGAAATAAATCCATATAAAATAGAGTAAGTTACAATATTCTTAACGTATAGTGATACTTTTATTAACCATTTTTTAATGATTAATACTATTATTAAAAAGGTAAAGAATATAGTAAATGCTTTATATTTGTGTGTTGGAAATAAATTCTTTAAGAAATACATTGTATTTCCTATATATAAGGATGGGAAAGAAGGATATATAGAAGGAAGTATATAGGAAGGAAGGATAAAATTTTTAAGGAAGGATAAACATTTAAAGCTGGCAGCATTTCGATATTAATTCGTTCAGGACAAAGACTGAAAGAATATTAACCACAACATAGTTTTATTAAGTACCTAATAAATCCTTCTATAAATCCAAATTAAAACTGTAACATTTATTTTTCTAGGAATGAATCAGTCGGTGAATTGGCTATTTATTGTGGACTGCGATTACTTTTTAATACTTAAAAACGCGAATCACAGGTAAGTGTAAACATTATTTGCTAAATGAAAATACTAAAATATAAAACTGGTACTCTTATTTTCCAATAGATTCCGATGTTTAAGCAATCGATAAAGGTCATAAAATATGCGTTGCGCTTTTGTCCTTGGCATACAAAAACTCAACAGTACATCCATTCTCTATTGGAAACCCGTGTCGCTTATGTACTTAAAGAAAGAAAACGACGAAAGAGCTTTTTTAAACCAATATTAAAAAGCAAATACATACCCTATATTACTTTGGCATATGTTGTCACGAGCTTAAACAAACTTCGTTCCCGGTTTCATGATACGGGAAAACAGGCTGTTGAAGTGACTGCTTGTTTTCTTAACTAAGTCATGTCAAGTTTTCTACTTCATCCCTTTGTTGTTATAACAAGACAAAAGCTAATTATGAATTAAATACCTTCAACCAAAATGTTTATACTTCGAAAACAGATAAACATGCGACTCTTATTTCTGAAGTCCAATGGACTTGTCTATGTGCGCATGACTGAGTGTTCAGAGGAGTTGTTCGGATTAATACCAGCAGCTGAATTTCATCATCGGACGTCGAGGCAGAATACGAAATTCCACCCGAATCACCTCGACGTCCGCCGCTCCACAACTGAGCGTTTTTCAAGGCAGTTTTTGCCGCACACCACCACTTTGTGGAACCAGCTGCCCACTGAAGTATTTCCGAACGAATTTGACAGGGTCCTTAAAGAAAAGCGCATACCGATTCTTAGAAAAATGCCGGCAAAGCACTCGCGATACCTCTGGCAATGTGAGTGTCTATGGGTTATGGTTTCACATAAATATTCAATACCTAAGATGTCATGTGGAACTTGGTGTAATGGTTGCTACTCCTTACAAACGTTGTGTAAAACAAAAAAAAACTTGGCGATGAAAAAGAGTGGCGGAGAGTTTATTGCCAGTTCTTCGCCTATTGATTTGAAAACTGGCAGTAAATGTAAAATTAGCACCCAGTAACATAAAATAAATAAATCATATTTTCAGTCCTACCTGGGACTAAAATCCGAGAACGCTTTATCTGAATGTTAATCACAAATGAAACATATTAATAAGAATATATTTCTTAAGCTTACATTCAGTAGCAGTTGAGCAGTGTTGGCCTAGTGGCTTCAGCGTGCGACTCTCATACCTGAGGTCGTAGGTTCGATCCCCGGCTGTGCACCAATGGAGTTTCTTTCTATGTGCGCATTTAACATTTGCTCGAACGGTGAAGGAAAACATCGTGAGGAAACCGACATGTCTTAGACCCAAAAAGTCGACGGCGTGTGTCAGGCACTGGAGGCTGATCACCTACTTGCCTATTAGATTTTAAAAAAAATGATCATGAAACAGATTCAGAAATCTGAGGCCAAGACCTAAAGAGGTTCTAGCGTTACTGATTTTTTTTTGAGATTCAGTAACAGTACTATGTCTGACTATCAATTTCATTACTTTACAAAAAAAAATAAAAAATTAAATTATTGAAAAATCTTGAAGTCACTATCAAAATAGGAAATACTCGATATATTAATAAGTCATACTATGATTTATGACCCAATAATTTAACATCGAAATTCCGTTAATACTAGAGAACAACCAATACAAGTGCATGACTCGTTCATAATTAAATTGTCATCTCCAGGAAGCCTTAGTTAGGGTATTCAAGCACTGAATTATGCCGGGCATTTATAGTTGAACATTCACAGGTTATTGAGTGCTATCGAGCTGGACAGACGCCAGCCACACAAATTGAAGCGACAATGTTTCTTCCTTTCACTAACAAAGATTGTTCCCGAGATGCAAAATAATACAAGCTGATATGACCCGTATTTTCATTGTGTTAAAGACTGTTAAAGCATGTCCCAAATTTCGTTTTGTATCAATTTTGTTACGCATTGAGCCTATTTCCTCCCCGGAGGTTTATTAGAAGGTTCTTATTAGCGAAGGTTTTATGTTTGTGAAAATATTTTAGCAAATTAGTAAACAGTTTCTCTTTATTTTTATTAGATAACGAGTGCCGTATGACGAGAAATTTAATGAGTTTATTTACGAATTTATGAGAAATGATCATACTAGTTTTATATAATGAATATTGCATGGAGTTGAACGCTGATTCAATGTGCTATAACTGAGTATACGTATATTTTATATATTTTTTTTTTATAGAACAGGGGCAAACGGGCAGGAGGCTCACCTGATGTTAAGTGATACCGCCGCCCATGGACACTCTCAATGCCAGAGGGCTCGCGAGTGCGTTGCCGGCCTTCTAAGAATTGGTACGCTCTTTTCTTGAAGGACCCTAAGTCGAACTGGTTCGGAAATACTTCAGTGGGCAGCTGGTTCCGCAACGTCAAAGGATCAAGCCGCTCGGATAGAGTTTGGTCGTCAACGATTAGAACCACTCTTCGTTGAATACGGTCAAGTGGAAGGAGCTGGTACTGAGCACCCGCCCAGAGGTGGGAACAGTACTCCGAAGTCGCGCTTTATATAGTTGCAAGCGGTGGCCCGGAATGACGTACCGTCTCGCCTTGCAGAGCACACATATATCATAATTCAAAATTGTAAGAGTTGTCTTGCTTTCTTATTAGTGTTATGATTCTCCATCTTGCCAGTCTTTTCCTTTCTTCAGTCAACGAACGTCATCCTTTCTCTGAGCGTCGTGGTCAGCAACGAAGCTTCTAGAAAAGAAAGACGAAGAAGAAGACATAGAATGACGGTATAATATAAAATTTAGGAATAATAAAAGGTTATTCATTTTCTTATTGACAAGTAGATACAACATACACATACAGTGGTGTATGAGCCTGATTAACTAAAAACGTAACATTACCCAAGATTCGTATCCGAGTTTATCCGCCGAGCTAATGGACTTTCCCCGTTTTCATTTGTTTTCGTCTAGGCTTTTTGCGTAATTAGATGTGTTCATCACGAAAAGACTTAGGTCTTTATATTCTTTTATGTACAAAAATGCTTTCTTTACTAGAATGTTAATAATTAAAAAAAATGTTACGTATGAGCACGTGTTGCACGCCAGTATTTTATAGGTATGTACAATGTCATATAAAATTATTTATTGAAGTGAACCTTCTTTATCGGGGTTGGAACAAAAATTACCGTCACATTTTTCGGTTACGTCTAACTTCACAAGCAACTAATCAATAAACTGGATCCGAAATCACAGGACGCAGAATCAAGTTGTTAAACTGTGTTGTGCAATATGAACTAAAATTATTTCTTTAGTTTACTTACATATAAGAATATATTTTACTCAAAATTTCAATTTGATTGGCGGTTCAAACACTAATCGCACACGACATACAAATGACCTAAAATTATCTATCATTAATTACACAAATAATTGTAAGAGTCATCTATAAATCACAGATTAAAAATATCATGCAGACAATATATTAATATAAATTTTTTTCATATATCCAAGTCAATTCTTATATAATAAGTTCAAAATATTTATTGATTGCGCCAACCCCCACGACACCTCAGATATACTCAGGCCTGCACGGTATAGTACGTTTAAGTGTGTTCGTTTGATAACACCCGTGCGGTAACCTAAGTAACCTCGGTGCGGCTTTGTATACCGGTGGGGTTTGACTTCGTACTCGTTTGTCAAGACGGCTCGACGTAGCGCTGGTACCGCCTCGACCCACGCACCCCTGCTAGTGCGTAATTGTAGGTGTTGTCTTGAAATGAAACTGCGCCTTGTTCTTGTTTCTTGCTTCGCCGATTCTTCGTGGATCACAGCTCGTTGTCACGGGATAGAGGAAAGAGCCCGAGTCTCTACGCGTGTCTGCACCGTGTCAAGTCTGAACCGAGACTGAACCGAGACTCCCGAGACTGCCGAGACTCCCGAGACTCCGAGATTGCCGAGACTGCCCGAGCGTAGATCTCGCCGGGCTTAAGTACCACACAAGTATACCGCGACGAGAGCTACGTTTACATACATTTGCGCCGGTATACCGCGACGAGAGCTGTGACCCTTTTATTCGGCGAAGCATTCTATTTATTTATTTAATAGATTTACATTCATACTGAACCATATTTCTCACTTAAATCTCTGTACATATTCTGTCTAACTTATAGCTCTTAATAATTTCACTCACAATATTCTAACCTAAATTATAAATAATTTACATTTATATTTATGAGTCGCCAACATTCTCCCCCTCGTGCGTAGCACCGTCGTTCCTGCACGGCGACTCCGCAGGCACCAAGATCAGGATCCTCGACGATGGTCTTCGTAACACTCCCCCTTTGGTTGCGACGTCCACGATTCTGGTTATTCCGTCGGGCCCGGGGTATGTAGTTTCGATGATTCCCCTCGGCCAAGTGCATCGTGGTAGCGTGCGTTTTACGATAAAAACCACGTCGCCTGGTTGCAGCTGCTCGCCTTTCTGTAGTCTAGTCGTTTTCCTGGGCAGTAGTTTAGGCAAGTACTCCCGTAGCAATCTCTTCCGAAAGTGATCAGAGGGTCGTTGGACGGACTTCAAATCTTTTCTGCCCACCAGCTTTGCATCAGGAAAATGTCGTATGCGCGCAGCTCCACTGGATCGTCCAATGAGAAAGTGATTTGGTGTAAGCGCCTCTTCTTCCGAATTGTCGGCTAAGTTGGTTATTGGCCTGGAATTAACCATGTGTTCTGCTTCCAACAGCAGCGTATGCAGTACCTCCTCTCGTGGAATGCGCTCCTTTAATGTAAAGTCTAGTGCCACCTTAATTGAGCGCACCAATCGTTCCCAAGCTCCTCCCATATTCGGTGCGCCAGGCGGAATAAATTTCCACTGTACGCCAACCTTTTCTGCTTCCGTGACGACTTCCTCTTTTTTAAGTTCCGCGATGGCGGTTTGGATTTCTTTATTAGCTTTGACGAAGTTTGTTCCATTGTCGGAATAAATTACTTTTGGCATCCCTCTTCGTGCTGCGAATCTCCTTAACGCCATAATTGTAGAGTCCGTCGTCAGGCTGGGCACTATCTCGATGTGTACTGCCCTTGTGGTCAGGCAGGTAAACAAGGCTTCCCATCGCTTTTCTCTTCGTCTTCCAATCGCCACAAGCATTGGACCGAAGTAGTCCACACCTGTACACGTAAAAGCGGGCTCACCATGTCTCAGCCTTTCTTGAGGTAAGTTGCCCGCTGGATGCTCCGATGGTTTACCTTTTCTCAGCTTGCAATGTTGACAGTTTTGCTGTATACTACGCAGCACTGATCTCAAGCCCAACATCCAATATTTTTGGCGGATTTCATTCATTACCGTAGCTTGATTACCATGGTTGTATTTCTCGTGGTAATGTTTAATTATCAGTCTCCCAATGACGCTCCTGCCATCCAGTACAATGGGTGTTAAGTAGTCATTATCGATGCCCGCTACTGTTTTTGCTCTCCCTTGTAGTCTTATAAGTTTATTTTTTATAGTGACGTCTAGCCTTTTCAATTGGCTTTGGTTCTCCGTCTTTCGCCCTTGCATGAGATTTTTAATATCTTGTTTAAAGCTGCTTTGCTGACACTGGGCGATCAGAACCTCCTCCGCTCTTAATAGGTGTATCTCACCGATCGGAAGGAATTGCCTCTTTTTTGCACTTTTATTGCAGCACTCATGCTTCGACAGCTTCTTTTCTTTGCAAAGATTGATGAATTGTAGTACTCTGGCAGTCGATCTCCACAATCTTGTCCACGATGAAAAGTTTTCAGGAACCGGAGTAATTTCACTGTGGCGAAGTATATTCACCTGCTCCGTCGTTTTGTCTTCCTCGCTTTTTTCTTTTTTAAAACTTCGCGGAGCTGGCCACTCTTCTTCGTCTTTTGACAGAAAGTCTGGACCCTTGAACCACCTATGTTCCGCGTTAAATTCTTCCGGTGGACTTCTAGTTGCATCATCGGCAGGATTCTGCGCTGTCGGCACCCATCTCCAGTCCTGCGGTTTTGTAAGAGCCTCTATCTCCGCAATTCGATGAGCTACAAAGGTCTTAAATGTTCTGGGATCTGCCTTTATCCAAGAAAGTACAACACTCGAATCCGTCCAAAAGGTTTTCCTTGTAACTTGCAGATCGAGTTCTCTGGCCACTGAGTCTGCAAGTCTAGCTCCTAACAACGCTGCCTGCAGTTCAAGTCTCGGCATGGAGATTGGTTTTAGAGGCGTCACTCTCGACTTGGCTGCGACGAGGTTTACCAAGTATTTTCCATTACCTCTGGTTCGCCAGTATACTGCGGCTGCATACGCTGTCTCACTCGCGTCTGTGAAAGTATGCAGCTCCCCTCAGTGCAGAATGGTGACATGCATCGCGGCAGGCAGATGTCTTTTATTCTACCGATATGCTCTAGGTAGCTCTTCCAAGCTTCGGTGTCGTCTTCAGTGATTTGGTCATCCCATCCGACACCACTGCGCCATATCTTTTGGATGAGCTTCTTTCCTTGAATGAGAATGGGTGAAAGCAGTCCGAGTGGGTCGAAGGTAGACATCACAGCTCCCGTGACTTCTCGTTTTGTTGGAGTCTGCATGCCTCGTGCTATCTCGTCAGGGATTCTTCTAAATCGGCTTCTAAATCCAAGACAATCCTTTGATGTCAGCCATCTCAGTCCCAAGGTCTTTTCTTCGTTTTCACCTAGGTGCACTTCCTGTTCGCTACCGGCTTCTACGATCTCTTTTTTATTCGACGCCCATCCTCGTAGCTCGAAGTGCGCGTTACTGCATTACTCGTTTGCAATCGTCAACACTGTGGAAGCTTTGCAGATAGTCATCCATATAGTGATTCCGCTCTATTGCTTGCGCAGCTTCTGGATATCTATGTAAGAAGGCCTTTGCGTTCTTGTTTTTTATATAAATCGCGGTGCAAGGCGACGATGCGGCTCCAAAAATCACTGATGACATTCTGTATTCCTTCACTTGCTCTTCCTTGTCTTTTCGCCATAGGAACCTAAGACTGTCTCTATCTTCTTCCGAGATTGCCGAGACTGCCCGAGCGTAGATCTCGCCGGGCTTAAGTACCACACAAGTATACCGCGACGAGAGCTACGTTTACATACATTTGCGCCGGTATACCGCGACGAGAGCTGTGACCCTTTTATTCGGCGAAGCATTCTATTTATTTATTTAATAGATTTACATTCATACTGAACCATATTTCTCACTTAAATCTCTGTACATATTCTGTCTAACTTATAGCTCTTAATAATTTCGCTCACAATATTCTAACCTAAATTATAAATAATTTACATTTATATTTATGAGTCGCCAACAATATTATTGTAGTTAATTATAATATACCTATTAACCAACCTTAAAAATTAAAATATATTATTAAATGACCAAAATAAATATCGTATAATATTTATAATCACATAAGAATACCGGCGAGTGTTCAGAGTCGTTCGGATTGACTCCTGCAGCTGCTGTGCATTATCCGACGTCAAGGCAGAATACGTAATTCCACACGTATCACCTCTGAGCGTTATTTAAGGCACTACCACCACTCCGGCTACCAACCAATTCCAGGCAATTTGCCCCAGTTTATAAAATACCACCGCATAAATTGTCCAATTATTGAAAGAAAAATCTTTTCCAAAGTATTAAACTTTATCCCTACCTATTAGTAACGATGTAATAATGTATGATGTAATAACTTACCATAAGACAAATGAGGCAGTTTAAAAAAAGGTTGACTGTCTTACCTTAAGTATTCCTTCAGTCAAAATCTAATTAAGGAATATTTGAATATCTTAAAGCTATAATGATAGCCATTGCATGTTTTTTACCGAAACAACGAAATAACTTATGGTTTGAATCTACAGAAAGCGGTTGGAGAGAATTATTCATATCTCTTTAATATGCATGACGAGTGCTGAAACTACATGATATATGAAACCAAAATGTAGCTGCTTATAAAATTAAATTATCCTAATACCCCGGTTGGCGGTTCGTGATCCCAAAATGTTTTAACTTTAAAATGAATTAATTTCAAACCTGTAACAGGCTAATTACGCAGTAACGCACTTACGAGTCTTCTGGCAATATGAGCGTTTTGTTTGAGTGGAGATGAGTCAAATATCGCGCGTCGTTTAATTTACGTTTCCAATGCAACCAATTCGACTTAGGGTGGATTCGACCAAACAAGAGTAAATCTTAATCTTGGAATAAATCGTCAGTTAATCGAGAGTAAATCGATTTTACGTTTTACCATCTGCAATTCTAAGAATAGTGGGCCTATTCGGGAATTGTTACTATACCGCCGTTTCGCAGTCCAATCATCTGATTTCTGTCATTTCACAAATATTTCTTCCGTGTTTTAATTTCAAGTCAACGCAACGTACTAAATGAATAGACTAGCATTGTATAATGCAACATTTAAACATACATTTGATTGATGATAGTAATAATGATGAGGAAATAAAAATAAATAATTTAATTTTTTTGTTGTCGTTTCACACCTGCCTACAGCTTATTTTTGGCACGATCTAGTTAATGGTATAAATCTAGATGAATATAACACAATATCGCTTAAATATTCCATGGTCCCTGATGCAAGGGGCATTAACTGTAAAAACCTTAAGCACCCGTAAAAGTGTTTAAAGACGCACACACACATAGTAATAATTGTACAACATTCATTAATAATCTAAATCTAATTAAATCCTTAACAGTGTAACCAACAAGCACGAATAATCGTTGGATATTTTTGTAGATAGTATATGTATGGTAAGTCCTAGAAATAATTATATAGAACATAAAAGGCTTATTTTACTAACCAATTAGCGTACGCGACAGATTTCGTTCTGTCAAAAAGATTTATGGGGCTTCTAAACGGGCCATGTTTTGCAGCAATTGATGGCTGCACTATTGACAACTAATTGCCCGGCCACCACAAAAATGTTTTAATGCAGATGATGGCCGAGCAATCAATGGCCGGGCCATGTGTTGCAATATGTCTGCAATAGTATGGCCCATGATGCAGACTCCTAAACGGGCCACACGTACCGGCAACAATGGCTGACGAAATCACACTTGTCGCAGCAGCTTATATTAATTTAAAAATAACAGAAAAAGAAGAGATTGTGGATTCGACCTTATGGCGCTTCGAAACGGGCCATGTTTTGCTGCAATTGATGGCTGCAACACATGGCCCGGCAACATTGCAAACAATGTCAGCCACACTATGCAATATTGCAGTAATGTCCTGGCCATATAGCCAAACGTGTTTTGTATAGCCACTTATGGCCGATATTGCCCCGAGGGGTGGCCGGACGATCGCTAGGCTATCGAATTCAACTGCAATATTGCACGGCCAGTTCTATTGTTGTCTCAGTCACTCTCTTTGTTATGGCACAGTGTATCCTTTTCTACGCGACATGAAGTTTACTATGAGTGAAGTGTGCCTGTTGCTATATTCTGTGTTTTGCGATCAGCTGCATTTTGACAACTACGTAAAAATGGTTATTACCTGATCTAAGAAGACAATTACTGATTTTATTAATTAATACATTTGCACCCGAGTTGTGAGATATAAAAACCGGCATCTACAAAAATAGAAATGCTAAAAAAGATGCATGGAATGAAATCGCTGATAAGTTTGGCATAACAAGCAACGAGGCTTACAAAAAATTCAGAAGCCTAAGAACTTACGCAAATAATGAGGAGAAAAAGAAGAAAAGTGGTAGTGCTGGCAGTAAAACAGTAATGTGGTTTGCTTACGATGCGATATCTTTTTTCTTTACTCAAAATACTGCGAATATAGGATTAGATAGTGAAAATGCAACTTATAACGTAAGTATCTTTAATAAAGTATTTTAGACTTAAAAATGTACATATCTCTGTATTACGTTTGTATCATATCAATTGATAAATTGAACTTCTTCCCTCGAAATCTTTCAACTTGTTTCCATTCTGTGACTCCTGACGGCATCTGAAAAGCTAAAAGATATATTAACAATTTTATGCATTCACAGGCGACTGAAACTTTGGAAGCCGTCGATACTAGAAAAGGCTCAAAATATTATACGCGATGCTGGCGAAAATAAAATTGTTTTTTACTAGATACCTATTATTATTAAATTTAAAAAGTACATAATAGTTACTCCTTATAATTAACATATTTAATAAACCTATGTTAACTTATCTTGATGTATTATTTTAATCCTTCTATAATAGCTGCACATACCTCTTAAATAATAGTAGAAATCGAAGCATCTGACACTCGGAACAGGTACATCAAACTTTTTAATTAATCTTCAGTTGGCAAAAACCGTAGAGTTATCGCAAATCTCGTGATGGCGATGAAACAGGTATTGCTGTTCTCATGGTTGTATCATTTCTTTTTATTTTTGGCCCAATTTTGTTTAAAAGAAAGTCAAAGTCGCCTTTTGAAATTCTAATAAAATTCTTGAATAATTTATTATCAAGGCTTATTATTTCTAGACTGAAATTGTCTACAGTTTCACGCCTATTTAAGTAATGGCGCTTCTAAACGGGCCATGTTTTGCTGCAATTGATGGCTGCACTATTGGCAACTAATTGCCCGGCCACCACTATTATAGAAGGATTAAAATAATACATCAAGGTAAGTTAACATAGGTTTATTAAATATGTTAATCATAAGGAGTAACTATTATGTACTTTTTAAATTTAATAATAATAGGTATCTAGTAAAAAACAATTAGTGGCTAATCACAGTAAGAAATTTATTAGGTATTCCTTAAAAATTATAATTTTCGGTTTGATGCATCATTTTGGATAGTAAAACAACATGCATTTTACTGGCAACATGCTGTCCGAAAGCAGCATATTCGCTTTTATTTTCGCCAGCATCGCGTATAATATTTTGAGCCTTTTCTAGTATCGACGGCTTCCAAAGTTTCAGTCGCCTGTGAATGCATAAAATTGTTAATATATCTTTAAGCTTTTCAGATGCCGTCAGGAGTCACAGAATGGAAACAAGTTGCAAGATTTCGAGGGAAGAAGTTCAATTTATCAATCGATACATACGTAATACAGAGATATGTACATTTTTAAGTCTAAAATACTTTATTAAAGATACTTACGTTATAAGTTGCATTTTCACTATCTAATCCTATATTCGCGGTATTTTGAGTAAAGAAAAAAGATATCGCATCGTAAGCAAACCACTTTACTGTTTTACTGCCAGCACTACCACTTTTCTTCTTTTTCTCCTCATTATTTGCGTAAGTTCTTAGGCTTCTGAATTTTTTGTAAGCCTCGTTGCTTGTTATGCCAAACTTATCAGCGATTTCATTCTATGCATCTTTTTTAGCATTTCTATTTTTGTAGATGCCGGTTTTTATATCCCACAACTCGGGGTGCAAATGTATTAATTAATAAAATCAGTAATTGTCTTCTTAGATCAGGTAATAACCATTTTTACGTAGTTGTCAAAATGCAGCTGATCGCAAAACACAGAATATAGCAACAGGCACACTTCACTCATAGTAAACTTCATGTCGCGTAGAAAGGGATACACTGTGCCATAACAAAGAGAGTGACTGAGACAACAATAGAACTGGCCGTGCAATATTGCAGTTGAATTCGATAGCCTAGCGATCGTCCGGCCACCCCTCAGGGCAATATCGGCCATAAGTGGCTATACAAAACACGTTTGGCTATATGGCCGGGACATTACTGCAATATTGCATAGTGTGGCTGACATTGTTTGCAATGTTGCCGGGCCATGTGTTGCAGCCATCAATTGCAGCAAAACATGGCCCGTTTAGAAGCGCCTTAGAATATGGCCCGGTTTTTGGTGCATACAATAGTCGACGAATAAAATTCTGAACAGGACCGTCACCCTGATGATAGGTGTGATGGTTCAGCTCGGGTGACCAAGTTCTTTTGTGACCCACTAAAAATCCCCGACTGGGACGTCTGCTAGAAGGCTTCAAACTAAGAGGTGAACTTAGAGTTCAATACTGATTGGAAAAAGGACAAAGGAAACCTATAGGCGACAAATATTTATAAATTGTGTGCCTCAATGATGTAACATAGAGATGGACGAGTCTCTTCGAAGTTAGTAACACACCAACATTGCTTAGACAACAGTGAGTGCCTGTAATAAACTTTATTAAATAGCAATAAAGTTCATATTGACGCTACATTTTAGTTAGAAAACGTTTGTATGGGAAAAAGAAAAGTGCTGTTTTTAGGGGTTATAACATATTTGAGTTTTTCCTATACCATCCTTGGACTTCAACGAACATTTAAAAAATGGTGAAATTGGTCCAGGCGTTGTTGAGTTATGCGCTAACCAACATATTATGCGATTCATTTTTTATATTATATCAAAGCTGTCTAAAACTGCCTCCAAATCTATAATTTGATTGAACCTACAGATTTGTTCAAGGAAAATCATAGCAGAATTGAAATATAAATATTATTTGCAGAGGGAACTCTTGAGGCATATTCGACCTCAAAACGGAAAACATTCTCTGTTTTGAAGAGGTCCTTCACTCCCCTTTAATGGGGATCGTTACTCTCCAAGAGGACGAATGGACGCTCACGCGTGCATCAAGACGATGTCCCAGTTTCTTTTCGCGTATTGTACACAATTGTAAATTTATTGTTACTAGCCGATGGCTTTTATACCTTTGCTTTCTACACATCATAGTCTAAATAACAACCAATTTCTATAAATGACACTTAAATTGTATTTTCAATTTTGCAGGTTTAACGGTGATCATGTTTTGGCCGTTATAAAGTCAAAGACAAATTATTTATTTCAAATACACCTATTAAAAATTTCCGTTGTTTCATAAGAAGAAAGGGCGAGAAAGTCAATACTCTTTTCAAATACTTTTTACAATATTTTGTATACTTTATTCATATAAGTAACCTTTGCCTTAACCATAGACAATATTAAGTAGTTTAGTGGGTGCAGAGAAGTAGACATCTACTTCTCTGCATATATACATACATATATACATATATATCATTTATGTGTATATATTACATCTTTAAATAACAAGGGATGGCACTATATATTGGTTTTTGTTTATCACTGCATAATTTGGAATGGTTTATTTTTACCAAATAATTAGTTTGCGGATCAAAAGCAAACAGCTTTTGTCATGTGAGATTTTTTTAGGATTTCTCGAGTTAAATTCTTGAATACAGTCCGAATCAATTAAATAACATGTAAATCGTTTTATGTTAATTATATTAATTGATTTTTTTAAGAAATTCATTATAATCCGAAATAATTTCTTAGTAAATAGAGGTAAATTAATAAAATACATCTTTTTAACATTGTAATGTGACTGTTCCTGCTTAATATTATAACTAATGATATGGCTTTGTTACCATAGTATACAGACTACACTGAGTTATTTATTAGTAAAATAATATTCCCAAGATAAGTTTTAAATTGATTATAATCTTGGCTTTTGTTTTTAGTCAAACTCGCGAGCCCTCTGGCATTGAGAGTGTCCATGGGCGGCGGTATCACTTCACATCAGGTGAGCCTCCTGCCCGTTTGCCCCCTGTTCTATAAAAAAAAGTCAGATTTGTTTACTACGACTTCAACTGGCTTTATTCTGCTTTGTCTCCGTAAACCCCGATCCACGTTCTCCCCGCTACAATTGTCATCTCGTCCGCCCTTCTCATTTTATCTTAAATCCCATTAAAGAAAATTGCTTTAACGATTGATAAGAATATTTTGTCCAGAGTGGAAAATAGAAAATCTTTAATGCTAAAATTGATGTTTTGCGAGATAATTTTTAAAAAAACAAGATTATTTTATAAACATATGACTAAGCTTGAATTTAAACATATATTATTTTCGTTCCATTCTCATACCATTAAACCTGTAAAGGCCCTCTCAAAGAGAGTTTTCCAAGATTTTCTTGAGAACCTTTCGAAATAATCCATTTGTTAAAGTACTTCAAACATTATTGGATGTACGTGTATTGTGTGTACATAAAAAGATTGATTCATTTTAAGCCTGAAGACAACATATTTTGTTAAACAAATTTCTCAAATTTCTCTTCAAAAATAAAAACTTGAATTTGTATAACATTATTCGTTAAAGAATAAAATGTTCAATTTAAAATTTTTTGAAGACTTCAGTAAAGCATATATAATCTTCACCTTTTAAGAAAGAGGAAATAGAAAATAGTCTTATCATGATTATTAAAGTTGTCTTTATAATAATGGATGCACGACTGACCCTACTTTTAAAGTACTAATATGTTTCTGTTGAGATAATGGTTTATCTAGAAAAGGCAGATAATGGTCCACTGCTTGGGAAAACTATCTATTTAGTGACTCAGCTTCACATGACATTGAGTAATGGTATCTCGATAAACAATAGATTCTAAGAAATTTTAAAATATCCCTTATTTTTCCGTATAAATAGAGAATGATAAACAGTTCGTTAAATTAATTTTTACCAAAATATTTTAAATTTATTTATTCAATATCTAATTCACTACAAATGCAGCAAAAAGTACTCTTGAATTTTGTTATTTGTGAAAATATCTGACTTAAAAATAAGGACACTGAAATTCGAATTTCAAAAGTTACGGCATTTTAATTCGCTCCAATTTATACACAGTTAACAAAATTGAAGTTGATTTTTATCTGTGGTTAATGAATTTATAAAACGTTTCTAAGTGCAGTCTGATCTAGGTTAATCTATGTAAATACATCTATATATATTTTCAATGAGTGTAAGTTATATTTGCTTACGAATAAGTGCACCATGACTGTTTAGTTGTTACTTTTAGGGAATTAACGTGTAGTCGAGACAAGTATTGCTCCTACGAGAACCTAACCTAGAAAAAGCACTTAGTAACACTAATTAAGCCGAAAGCGGTTAAGCAAAAAGTTAATTTGAGAAGATACAAGCAATTAGTTTTTCTTTCACCCAGCGTTTATTTATTACTTACATTTATATTAACATTAGCCTAATGAGGAAAACAAGTATATTCACGTTTATTTGGGATAAATTGCGTGTGTATCCTTTACTCCCAACGGCCATTTGCTTCATATATCGCTATTGTATGTAAGCTTTGTTTCCGACTGGGGAAAAAAAGTCAATGGTGTTAACTTAGATAAAGGTAATCTGCAAATAAACGTATTCGTAGCGCGTATTTTTTCGTAGCTTTCCCTACGATTTTTTTTGTAGAGCTCACTGTAGCTAAATGGTTGGATTGATTTATAATGCTACGCGTCAATAGGTAGATTTTTATTGCTATGCCTACATTAAAATACTTAAGTATTTACCGCCTCTGTGGAATACATGGACCAAATGACAAAATCCACTCGTACACAATAATGGCATCTAATTCAGTCTTAAATAAACATATGAATAAATACAATAATAAGTCTGACCCGTAATAACACAAAGTGTGTTATTCTTTTACGTAATAAACAAACGTATAATGCAACTACAAATGATACAAAAAAGGCTTTTTGTATTTTAAACAAAACTTGGATGCGTTTAAGCTTACCATAAGTTATCCTCCATACAAGCTATACTTCGAAGCCTTTGAATATTTATGAGGATCAAGCTGCAAGGAAAATTGAGAAGCGGATACTTTATTTTCATCGTTGAAATTCTAAATATTTGCTAGTGAGCTAAAGTTGTTTGGCTCTTGTCTAGTAGCACTTCTAATACTAACGGATCCGAGTAACGTTGTCCTGCATGATATTTCAAGCGATTTAGTTAAACAAAGTATGAAATTAACGACCTATAATGTTTTGGGAATCGAACCCAGATCGTTTACTTACACGCCAAGAGCTAAGCTATACGATAATGAAAAACCAGCTGTTTAGTTGTAGTATACAGAAATAACCAACACACTGACTGTAGCGCCATCTAAGGAACTAATTTGTCTATACATTATACTTGCATACAGCATATTTTTGTGCGCCACCAGAGCATACAAAAAAAAATAACTCAAATCGTACATTAAAATTAAATATATAGAATAGATATGGGATATACATACACTTTTACTCCATCACACATCAGAACCAAATTAGGTATTACTTTGTTAGATATGGGATTATATTTTCATATTGTGATACAAGATAATCACTACATAGTATAAAACAAAGTCGCTTTCTCTGTCCCTATGTCCCTTTGTATGCTTAAATCTTTGAAACTACGCAACGGATTTTGATTTGGTTTGGTTTTTTTAATAGATAGAGTGCTTCAAGAGGAAGGTTTATATGTATAATAACATCCATTAAATAGTAGAGAAGTACTGTTATTTTTGAGGTTTCTAATGTGATGTCGTAAATAATTACATTTTTTCCGCTGAGATTGCAAACGCAGGCTGAACCCTACGAGTTTTATCAAAATAATGTACTAAGTATTGTACAAATTGAAAAGGTCAACAGCAAAGTCCCTGATGGTATATGTCTATCTCTTATGGATAACCCACAATAACTTTTTTTGTCATTTACTTTTTACGACAAATAATGCCTAATTTTCGAAGCGATTTTAACCAATACAGCATTAATCCTTAACCAATTAAATACCTTGAATACATTGTTCATTTAATATAGATCTATACAGTCCATTACAGCTTATTTAGCAGCGATCGAACGCGTATATTATCGGAGCTTTCCAGCGAAAGAAATAACAATACATAATAAAAACCTGCTTTTCATCAGCATTGCACCCGCGCGACGCTGGGGCGGGTCACTAGTATAGTATAAATGGTAAAACTATGTCAGTTAGTAAATAATTTAATCATTATTAAGATATCTGGTAAACTACATAAACACGACAAAATTTAAAATGTCTTTTTTTACGTTAAAATATTCTTGAATAGGCAAGCATAATATTTGTACTCCAAAGCCCTTCAATTAAAAATATATCCCACGAATAAAGAGAGAGAGCAACCTGTTATGAAATTTTCGTGAAAATAATTTCAGTACATTGTTTCAGTTTCAAATCCCAAGCGATGAGTGATAATTAATCGTCAACCCGTGCCCTGCAGTTATTCATCTTGCTTTCGCATTTTACAACCACATTGAGTTTTTCCCCTGTTTTGTGTATTCGTATATATTTGCAACCTGAAAAAAATGCAGTGATAATAACAAATATTTTAACGAAACTTTACTTTGTCTAGAAATCGATGAAACAGAACTGTTACTAAACGATTAATACTACTAATATTTTTTATATATTACAGACATGAAGTCGTATTATAAATGTATTATGACAGTTTAACTAGCATAAAAATCATTTGACACTACATATTTGGTAGATTTATAACACGTTAATGATGTTAAGCTTTGGAGGAGGCCTTTGCCAAAAAAGGGCACACAGATACACTAGAAGAGGATTAAAATGGAAATTGTTTAAATGCAAATATAAAATGTATCTGAATAAAGGCTATTGTTATTATTATTGATGATGCTAAGCATAATCAGCGTTTAGCAGTCGGTTTAAGCCACTAATTAGAAGTGTGTATTAATTACCAAACCAATTCGACTTAGGGCCCTATATCTCATGGCCGACGAAATCGTATTTGGCAATTATTCCATTACAATTCCTTAACACAGCTCTAGTATATTAGTATTTTAGCGACTTATCGACCAATTCACATAAGCTGTCATTGGCCGAAAATTGCAACTTCAATCTGTTTGAAAAGTCACAGAGTATATCACATTTCAAGCATTTGATAAATGATAGTTTGATAGAATGTTTTTTTAGAGAGTTTTAAAGCCAGTTGTACAGCTTTCTAGTCAGTGGACTATGAAATGTGTCATTACAATTAATATGTATTGAATGTCAGGAGTGTATGTATAGTGTATGTAATGTATGTATGAGCAAGCTACACTAGCTGCACCTAAATATGTAATAGGGAGGAGGAGGACCTACAGACGTATCCTAAGACATAAATAGTGAATATATAAATAAGTACGGGATTTCTGCACCAAGTGACCTATGACAGGCGGAGCCGTACGGGTAGGATCATAGGTTCAAGGTGGTGGGATTATCTCAAAGCTGAGCCAGACAGGCTCACGGTAGTCTTCGCCACTTTGAGAGGAAGCGAGAAATCAATACCAGTAATACACTCACTCTCCTGCAGTTGCCAGGGGTATCCTTGTTTACCCAAAAAAATAAGCTATTGTAACACCTTTCTCGATTAGAAATATGGTAAAAATCAAAAATCAAAATACTAAAAGGTAGCTATTATTATTGAAAGAAATCTTCGAATACGTCGCAAACAGCAAGATAAAATCCTATTATGGAAATATATATTCGCAAAATTTCATTAAACCGCCTAACTTAATAATCACATACGAGCAGTTCCCTCGTTGCCAATGAAATTATACACTCTAATCGTCACAAAGTTTGCGACGTTTGAGCTCTAAGGAATTTAATCAGCCGCCTAAGATATTGGCATGGGACGTCAAATAAATCAGCGAAGTACCAATTTTCGACAATGTGACCTGTTCACGCGTGATTTTATTGATTTAACGGGCATTTATTGCCAGAATCCCTGTGGGAAATCAATGTACTGGATAAGATTTGATAATTTGAATCCCTCAACAGTTCCGAGTAATAAAACCCTTCATGAATAACTTAGTTTAATAATCGAGTTACTGTTACTAAAACAGGTTGAAATTAGAATGCGCATTAGCAAACAGGAGTTTTATTAAAATAGTGGACTGAAATTTGACTTATAATGAGACTTTCTGCTGGTTTCGCGTATTAAGAAGGCATATTTCTGTGTAGTCTGCAAGATATAAGGTACATTGAGTGTACACAACACATATGTTAATGCTTCTATTACGTGACATAATAAAATTAATGCCATTTGCATGCCGATTTATATATGACGGATTGTGCGGATTTTTATAATAATTGTATCTAATTGTACCACTATCTTAGCAAATAAACGATTTCATTTCTTTTCATTTTTCATTACATACCAGACACATGAAAAACTACGAACGTGCGCTCCTAATATGATTTGATAATAAAAGATATTTTGCAAGAGATATCGATCATAAGTTTCCATCTGATATTTCGAAGAAAGAAATTCAAACATAATTTGTAATTTACTTTTGACATTGCAAAGAAAAATATTTAATTTCAGCTGAATTTAATGTTAATCAAAAACCACGGAAGCATCAACATCCGAATTATACCACATTAATCACAAATTTAAAACGCTTGATTACAGACTGAACTCGTTTTATTAACTACTATAATTTATGGTTTTAATGAAATACCATTACACAGAACACATGTTTTATTGTGCTGCTTAGTCTGTGTTGATATGTATTATGGACTGTATTTATTAGTTTAATTTATCTAAAACAAAATACAGGTAACTCGCAAAATGCAAGTAAGAATACTCGATATTGTGGCCAATAGATGGCGCTAAAATATAAAATGTGGGACCATCTGCCCACTGAAGTATTTAAGAACCAATTCGACTTAGGGTCCTTCAAGAAAAGAGCGATCTATTTCTTAAAAGGCTGGAAACGCACTTGCGAGCCTTCTGGCAATATAAGTGTCCATGGGCGGCGGTATCATTTAGCATCAAGTGAGCTTCCTGCCCGTTTGCCGTTTGTTATTTTTTTGTTTGTTTGCGATGACACATCGACATCTTCTTTCTAAGATCAACTACCTAGAACATGATTTTTAAATGATTGTGGTATATTGTGTATGACCTATTGAATACTACACGTATTCAAAGTGTGTAATATTTCCTAATGAAAATAGGCCATAGATCCTGGACCATCGAGTTCGGTCTCATAGGGGAGATGACTATAAATGAGATCATTTTCGAACCAACCAACGCACAATACGCCAAGGCAAAGGTGGCAGAAATATAGTAACAAAATAAACACCGCCTTGAGAACATAATTCATTATCCGCCAGCACAAGCCTTTATCTTGAAACAATGATGCTAATTGAAAAACGAGTAATTAAGGGGTGCATAATCCTTTGTTCGAACGACCATTATCTCATTAGTTTGCGAAAACATTCGCACATATTATGCGAAAGGCAACTCATAATGATATTGTTTTGCCATTTCGAACTGTCAATGCATATTCATGCAAAATATTAATTATACCGCATTAATTGGTCGTTCTCTCCCGTTTTGTTGTTGAGAATAAAAAAAAATCTGTCAAAAATTCATCAGTCCTTTTTCATTGTACATTACGTTGTCTATATAATATATTTAATTGCTTCATTTTGTTCTATTATTTATGTATAAGTAATTGTTTAGTTTATATACTTGTACTGTGTCCAACTTATTTTTTCCTTACAGTAGGTGTCTGCTAAAGATCACTTAAACGCGATAAGCCGTCCATTGCCCCACTTATTTTTTAGTTGTTATATTTTTTGCAATGTTAGACTAATGGCTTTAGCGAGCGACTCACATCCTACCACTTTGAAGTTTTTTTATATGCGCAATTAACATTCGCTCGATCGGTAAAGGAACACATTGTGAGCAAACCATCTTGCCTTAGAAAGTTGAACGGTGAGTGTCAGGTACAGGAGGCTGATTACCTACTTGCCTCTTAGATTGACCAAGAAACAAATACAGAAATTTGAGACTCATACCTAAAAAGTTAAAGCGCCACAGATTTATTTATTTATTTTATTAAAGTAAATTTAATTAAGTTACAATTATTAATTAAAAATGTATGAGACCTACTCTCAGATAGTCTTCAGATATATATAATCAAAGTAAAGCGGATAGATTCATTGGTGTATTTCTATAGTAAAATTAAAGTGTATAGATTCAGCTAAATGTAGCGTAGCAACCACCAACTAGGTCAGGATGCGGAAATCACCACATTTCCTCTCGAACCGTAAATATTATTTCTAAGATTTCTTTTAGTTTGATACACACACAAACAACATACAAACGGATAGTTTTCTAATGCTAAAATAATTTCCAAATCAGCCAAGAAGTTTTTGAATGTATTGCCTTCACTTAATATATAATAGCCTTTTTATCGGACATGACAGCTTATTCCTTATTTTTTATTTTTCGTAAATTGTTCCCTTTTTCCATTTTTGCTTGTCCGTTTGCCAGGTGGCAAAGGCCTCCTCCAATCTACTCCATTCTGGCCTTTCTAAGGCCACTCTACCCCATGTCGTTCCCGCGACTTGCCGCCTTCACTTAAACAGACTATTTATTATTTGCAATGAGAAAGACCACCCCTAACAAATCAATAGAGATAAATGATTCACTTTAGAACATTATCCATTAAACACTAAAGTAACTTCTAAGATACAATCTAAAACAATATAACAGTCAGCGTTGAACTAATCTGCCATCAGGATCTGAGGCGGAATGAAGGAATAGATTATACGAACTAAAACTAGCATTTGAATTTAGGTCGTGGTTACATACGTTGGTTCGAATAGAGGACATTTATCTTTTACTTCAGTATTTTTCTATTTAAATAATAATCGTAAAATTAACGCGTATATTTTTGAACTCTGCGGAGAGAGATAATTGAAAAATTGCACGTGAAACCATAAAAACTAGTTTTAAATGCAGGAATGAAGTCAGTCCTTACAAGGCTTGTCCTTGTTTAAAACATAACATTCAACATATGAAGTATGTAGCCTCTATACGGTAGACTGATAAAAGAATATATTATGACGAAATGAAATTCCCGGGGGCAGGTAATTGTAATATTTACATTACTATTTACGTGATCAGTGAGACTGTCATTAAAGTAACGGATAGAGAAAGATATTTTGTTATTTAACACCACCAATTAATGTTCATAATGTACTAAATTCGCGTGTATTGAATTGAATGTATAAATAAAGATACAATTTAAATACTATAGAGCATACAAAGAAAGTGATGCTGTATTTAGCTATTAATAAGTCTACACTTGTTAGTAATTCGTCATTCGTCTTAAATGAAGTAGTACTTTTTAAGTATTTCTTGGTGGATAGACATGAAATAATATAAGACGTAGATAATGTTCAACGACACATCGTTATACACATGTCAGTGCTATAGGTTTATGAAAATTAGATTTTTTTATAGAACAGGGGGCAAACGGGCAGGAGGCTCACCTGAAATTTATTAGAAATGGATACTTAGTTTTAAATAAAAGTTGGCGTTTAACCTCTTTATTAAATTCGCATTATAAAAATAGTTAAAATGAAAACGACGTATAGAATTTGTATTATTTACTAATACTTTATCAGTAAAAATATTTGTTATGATTGGGCTTATCTAGTATAGGACAGAGTTACATCTTTGTCTAATTTGTCGACATAACTAAGACACTGTACAAGAAACATTTTGTGTCAAAATTAAAGCTACAGTTATCTCTAAAATGACAATTAATAAATAGGTAGATAAGCAAGAAGAGAGAAAGTTTTAAGTGGGGTAAATGGAATTACATCTCGCCCTTATCTTCAGAGTTAAGTTTTTGCGGAAATTAATATTGGAAGTTGTTATCGCGACAGCTCTAAGGATTATTAAGGAATTTCTTTATCAATGATTGGGTTTTTTAATGTAATATAGTGTTTTTATGAATTAATTAATGTAGTGGAACAGTAGGCTTAAATTCAAAAATGGAATTGCAAATCCGTTTCTATAGCAACCGAAAACGGAATGAAAGGAAATTTGTATGGAGATAAATACATTTTTAAAAATAGTTTTTATAGTACTTAGATATTTATTTCAGAACAGAGAAGACTCTTTGACTCTGATAAGAATCAGTAGCAAAATGTCCCATATGTTGGTACCTACTAAAAGGTAAGCCAAGTAAAACATCATATTATGGCGATACGAAGTTCGCGAGGGTAGCCAGTTATAAAATATAATTTAACATTTATGACAAATGATAAACCTAATATAACTTGTCAACCAGACCAGAAATGTCATCAATGTCAAATTATTATTAACCTGTCAAAATAGCTGGATCTAAATGCATGCGCGGCATTTTTTTAGTCTGTTAAAACTTATTATTGTAATTAACCCAAAGACATTACGTTGTATGTCTGAATTAAGAGCCTTATTAGTAAAAATTTATACAAGTTTTCTCATTCGGTTGTGAAACAGATAGTTATTAATTTAGGTCAAATACATAGTCAATATACAGCAGAAGTAGTGTTGGCCGAGGTTTTTTGTTCGTTTGGTGATTTCAACATATGACTGTTATCCCTGGGTTCCTTAGCTACGCATTGGATACAAAAACCAAAGACTATTAAATTAAAAAAAAAATAGAAATGGCCAAGACACTAAATCAGGTGCTAGGAGGAGTCTTTGCCTTTCGCAACAACATTTAACTGACCAATATGGCATAGTCTCTTGTTTTTTAGATAAATTAAATGCTTTTTTATCATACTAGTTTTAGGGTCTGTTTCACAATGTCCGGATAAGTTCCAAATAAGCTATTTATTACTTATTTGTAAGATAAACAGTATTTTTGCGTTTCACGACTGCCAGATAGCGCTATTTGTCATGAAATGCCAAGTATCTTATTCGGAACTTTTATCTTTAGAATAATTTATGTGTTGCATAGCTATTTGGCACTTTATCCATACATTGTGAAACAGGCCCTTATTAGAATACAAACTTACTGATAATAAAATAAGCCTAGTGGCTTGACTGGTAGTGGAGAACACCGCTAGTGGATCGCTACGGTCGTAAGATCCAACGATAAGCAAATCTATCGGCTGTGCACCAATAGATTTGCTTATACGTGAAAGTGAGTCTCTTAAAGAAACTAGCATGGCAAAAAGTTGAAGTAGTGTGTCAGAAGCAGAAGGTTGGTTAGATTGAGACACAGATATTAAAAATGATTGTGAAGTGATACAGAAATTTGAGGTCCTAATTTGAGACCTATAAGAATGTAGCGCCATTGATACCGATATAACTATCGTCAATGTTAACTAGTGGTTACCTTGATTTTCTATTATTTATTTCTACTACCCTGTTATTGAAGGTGTCACGTTGTTTGTCCGCTATGGACTCCTAAACTACCGAACCGAACCGAAATCAAATTTGCACACCGTGTGCAGTTTGATCCAACTTAAAAGATAGGATAGCATCTCAAAGACTGCGGTGCGCAGTGGAGATGGCCGGCCCGTTAAACCAATTTGTAATGTAAAACATTACTAATTGTTGAGCTGGCGATAAAATTTATCGTGTAAATTTAAAAATTATGTTCTATAAAATTTTTTGGTTATAACATGAATTCAAGTGTCAAAAATCGGCTATGTTTGGATTTTTTTTCTACCTAGCAAAGTTATTTAAATCGTGTATCGATCTTTCTAAATGGATACATAAAATACCCAACGATGACAAAAAAAGGAAAGAAACAATGTACTCTTTTGAAGTTTGGCGACGGGATAGGTCCCTAAGAAAAATCAACCAATCGTGGCGCTTGTCAATAAAACTGCTATTTACAAAACTACATTAAACATTCATTAATATTATTTATTTTGAGTACTCATAATTTAAAAAATTAATAATAATGTTTATTAAATTATCTGTGTAATCACCAGATATTGTTGTTAGTATCACATATTGCTGTGCTTGGCTAGCGCCTTCGAAGTTAATATTGAGGACAATCGTGAGCCTTACAATAGAAATATTTTTATTCTAATTATTAAATACAATTAGTATATATCAACTATGTAAATATAAATATTGTTAATGGTAGACATAGTAATGTATTAGTTATACAATTGAGAACCCTAACACCACAGTAAATAAAAGTAAATTGTCTATTAAGCTCGTACAAATAAAAACGAATTTAAGAAAAGAGGTTTTATAATAAAAGTCAAAACCTTCCCACATATTTCAATCAACTAAGTGCGCAAACGTCGTACACTCCACATGGGACTCCAGTGGCCATTTAGGGGTCTGCTGAAAAGCCGGAAAAGCGCTAATCCATCACCGAGAGTTACGGCATGGAATCCACGATATATGAGACCTCACGCGGTAACGCGGTTCCAGTTTGGTCTGTGTGAGTTTCTTAGAAATTTACAAACAATTTTACATGAAAACGCTGCATTTGTATTTTATTAGACTTTTTTATTTTAATAATATACATATTATTCAATTAGAAATAGCTGTCTCTAAGTTGATGTCTCCTTAGTATAATTGTTTTTATATTCCAGTAAAGTAAAAAAGAACAGTCTTCGAGTTTTGCGCTGGGCAACATATATTGCGATTCATTTATCTTGAAATCACGTTGTTTATCTGAACTACTTAACCTATTTCAATCAAATTTGCACACCACAGCTTACACATATACATATATATATGTAATTCTACTGTACGTGTGTATGTCACTGAGCATTGGGTGGTTGGATGGTTTAGGTTCACAAATCAGCCCGGCAGATAGCGCTGCAGTCCCTTTATACTTTTTTTAAAATCCTTTTCTCTTGAAATTTCAGGAAAACATCTGTCGGGTCCGCTAGTATATAAATACGGTACAATCCGTTAAATCTTTAATAGATTAAATTCATTGTAATAAGTCATTCACTTATACAATTCGATCGATGGGACGACGTATGGTAGCCATATCCATTAATTAAAGAACACATTATTAAGAATAACTAAGGTAGCAGATGTCTACAATAAAAAAAAAACAAAATTTAGTGTAAATGAACGGCGCGCATGGCAAGGGAAACAGAAAAGTGAAACAAGAAGGTATTCAACTAATGCCCGAGGTACGAAACGCAAGAGACAATTTAGAAGGAAGAGACTAGAAAGGGAACAGGTGGTAGTAGATGTCAAAAAGTAGCACAGGGCAGATAGAAATGGTGGGATTTTTAGCGGCCAAGCGTTGCTGTGGCTAAGGTTTTTGTTATATTACATAGTAGTAAATTAATCAAGGGAAACCGTAGGAGAACTTATGTGAAACGTTGGTACCATGGCACGGACCTAAACTAAACTACCTTTAACTTAGCGCCATCTGTTACAATTGTATCAAATAATAAACAAATAATTTGCAATAAAATAAAATTGCGACTATAATTAAAGATCTTACCTATCCTATCTCTCAAGTTGGATCGAACTGCACATGGTGTGCGAATTTTATTATAATCGGTTAAGTGGTTTAGGAGCCCATTGAGGACAAACATTGTGACACGAGATTTATATATATTAAGATGTGTATTTAAGTGTCGTAAAAAAAGCTTTTATTATTATATATAAGAACATCTACGAATCACAATGTACAATTATTCTGCATCAGCGGAAATGACATGATAGTACAATATTATGCCGTGTTGAGTATTAGTTGACATATATTAAGAAACTTAACAGCACAGAACATATAGTTAATAAATAATAAAGTCCCAAGTGGAGGAAACATCACGGCAGTGTTTACTTGTAGCTGGAAAGAAGCCGCGATTAGCAGAACAAGAAATGGAACAAAAGTTCATTGTTTCATACTTTAGCACGACTCGCGCCTGACGGCACTGTCTGAATGCTCACGAACTTTGTGTATTGTCAAAGAAAACCTTTTGAGCTTTTTAATAAATATACTTTACTCTGCATTTTTTTTATTTCTTGAAAAATATACAACATAAGTTGTAAATCAAATTTATAGTAAAAATACGCGAGTTTATTTAGAATTTTAATTTTTTTTAAATTAAATGTCTTCCATTGCCGATGTCTGTGAGCGAAAAACTTTATTCATAGTAAGTCGTCTGCTTACCGTAAATAACTAATAACTATGTATGCAGTGGTATGTATTCCAAAGTGAAAATCATAACTGGTTTGCTTGATTACACCTTAAAGCCGCTGGCAGCAGTTTTATCCTAAACTTGGGAGTTTGTTGGAACCCCCATCACTGAATTTTATTATCGCATTTTAATAGTCGATTGTACGGTGGAGTAAAGTGAGGAATCATCGTGTAAAAACGGGCTTGTCTTAGGCCCAAAAAGACCACGCCGTGTCTGCGACCCCTGGGTCACGGCTCTGATAGCCTGTGATTACAAAAAATTTCCTCGGAACAGATAACTAAGTCCCAAAGATTACAATTTATGAAATTTAATTTAAAATTATAAAACTAGTAATTACTTAACAACTTTTTAAAGTCAGCTTTAAAACTATAGATCTCTCATCTCTGAGGTCATAGGTTCGATGCCCGGCTGTGAACCAATGGACTTTCTTTCTATGTGCTCATTTAACATTTGCTCGCACGGTGAAGAAACATCGCGAGGAAACCGGCTGGCCTTAGACTTAAAAGTCGGCGGCGTGCGTCAGTCACAGAAGGCAGATCATCTACTTGCCTATTATTTTAACAAATGATCATGAAACTTATACTGATATCTGAGGCTCAGACCTTAAAATGTTGTAGCCATTGATTTTATGTCAAACATAAAATCAAATTGTAACACAAAAATAAACCATTTGCGTATTAAAATCTTAAATCGAAGCTAAAATTAGTATTCATTTTCATCACAGAATTTCAATCGTCACAATTCAATCCACGTTCACAAAAGAAAGTTTTCAACATTTATTTCCTTTTTAGCACAGCTTTTAAGTCTTTTGAATTTCTATTTACTTTTTTCAATTTTATTATTGACGGTTCGAATTATTTGCTTGTTATATCCTTAATTAAATTGGACTTCACAAGGCCTTCATAAGTTATTTCCTTTCCAATTCATTTCGTATCTAATATTTAGAATATTAATGGTCCAACAATCTTTGCCTGGTTGAATGAACCTTCAATCCCTATGTATGCTTACTTTTAGTAAACTCTACGACATTGCTTTAACACCAGACGTCATTTTACATTTTATATACCATCAAAACAAAAAAAACACAGTAAGAAAAAAAAATACATTTCAGATACATATTACATAATTAATAAAGCCAATGCCCCTTCAAAGAGTTAGCCGAGTGGTAGCCGTGCGACTCTCTTTTCTGAGTTCGTAGATTCAAACTCCGAGTGTGCACCAATAGACTTTCAGTTTATCTGCTCGTATGGTGAAGGAAGGTAACATAGTGAGGGAACCGGCATACCTTAGACCCATAATTGTCAGACTCATGTGTCTTAAAAAGATCACCTACTTGATGATGAAAAAAACACAACGGAACAAAACAGATGGAGAAATCTGAAACCTTCAACGTTTCTGGCACTACCCAATTATAATAATTCATAGTTCATAATGCTGTTTAGAAACAAATGAATATTACAAAGGGTACTAACTTCATAAGATTATTAAGGATCACCTTTTAGGTTTAAAATATCAAACCCGTTGGGAAAGTTTGATCCACGATATTTTCTACCACTGATGGTATAACGTTCGTCTCGTCCAAAATGATAATATGAATGTAACAAAAAACCAGAGCTTTAGGGAATTACAACATAAATACAGGTCTCGCCAAAACATTGACCTTGAACAAACAACAAATTCTTCGTTTTACCAGGAATTTAATTGCTTGACTGGATAATGAAAGTGGAAAGTAAGTAGGTTACCAGGAATTTAATGTCTATACAAAAGTTTATGTATGAGTAATATTCATTAGATCACTTTTTTACCTTTTATCATGTTAATTACTATTTAATTAATACTAGAACAATAAATTTAAAAATTAAAATAATAATATAATAACTAAAATATATTATTAAATGAGACCTTTTAGGTTCCGAAGATACTGGCAGCGTTCTCCCTTTGAATAGCTAGACTAATACTTATTCCGAGGTAGGTGCCAGCTCTTTAATCTTATGTGACGTGACCAACCATTTGCTACTGCCGAATAGCGCTAGGACCCTACGGACAAAGGGTCTCGACACCGAATGGGACAAAATCCATGGAAACCTAGACCCCTGTATATGTAAGCCTTAGTTTTTTCAGCCGCTTCACGAGCTGCACCCACTCTATTGTTCCCAACATGTTATTGGAAGGAGGCCAAAATTCAATAGAAAATGTGATCTTATAAGTAACTAATATTATTCATCTGAATATATTTTTTAATAAGAAAATATAACTGATTATTGACTTTATTCTATATTCCTATTACTATTAAATATAAAATATATAAATTACTTACATGAGCATTATATACTATATTAACAATATATACTTATTATAATTGTAGTTAATTCTAATATAGCTAATAACTGAGCTTAAAATTTAATAATTAAAATATATTATTAAAAGGAGTCCCTTCAGGCAAGGTTCCGAAGATACTGGCAGCGTTCCCCCTTTGAATAGCTAGACTAATTCTTTGTCCGAGATAGCTGCCAGCTCTTGGGTCTCCTGTGATGTCGACTAACCTTTTTGATATTTCCCTAAAAAGCTTTATAGCACTTGGACGCCATGGACCAAGGGTCTCGACACAAAATGGGACAAAATCATAATCAGAGCCTAGACCCCTGTATTTGCAGGCTTTAGCTTTTTAGCCGCATCACAAGCCGCACCAGCTCTGTTGTTGGTTCCATGAAGATTGGAAGGAGCAAGTGTGTCTGAACAGGTGGCATCCCATACCAGCACCCGGCCCATCTTCCTTGGAATCAAAGTCATACCATCCGGTCTCTTGCCATCGTCAAGAGTATTAACTATACTCTTGTCACGACTACATTTTAATAGTTAAAGTTTATTTGATAAAAGTTACACAAACTATAAATACATCAACTTAACAGCACACGTAGCAACAAAGTGTCAAACTGTAACGGCAAAATTGTTTCGCTGCTCTGTCCCGTTGGAGAGTTGTTTCATAAACTTGAGCGTCGGCTTAGAAGGTGGGACGCGTCATGAGAAAAAAAATAAAAGTATTTAATAAAGTTATAACTAGTCTGGCCATAAATAATGTAACATAAAAACTTTTTGAACCAAATTCAAAATTTTAACTATTTTGAATTTGGAACGCGTAAATTATTAAAAAAACTTCTTTCGATTTTGCGCCATTTCACTTGGCGATACATTATCAAATTACAATATGGAATGGGATGTTCAAGAAAATACGATTGCTGTGAGCGCCTTGCACACAGTGGGTATGGAGCCGTCTGTCATGTTCCAGACAATTCAAAAGCTAAGCTTTTGTGACATTTTAACAAACTTAATGCACTTATTTACTTACAAATTTCGATTAATATATACCACGTAATAAGTAGAATAATCATCATCGAAGAAATGTCGTTTTCTTTACATGATGGAACAAATTCAAATTTCTTTAACAGTTTCCTTTTTGATCTTTTCTATTCTGACCCGTAATTACCTACTTACATAATATATTAATTATGGCTTGATTAACCCTAAGATTAGCTTTACATTTTGGTTTATCCATATTATTATTTACTTTTATTTAAATTTTTCTTTGTTTTATTTATAGATTTTTTTGGGGTTTGGTTAACTATTTATAAAAAAAAAATTACAAGCCTCTGTAGGTTTTTTTTATTGTTCCATACTAGGGTTGCCTGAAAGAAATTGCTTGTTAGCGATAAGGCCGCCCATTCCCTATGAACTTGTGTAACCTGCTTATTAATATGTATATTTTTGTAAAAGACAACGAAATGAAAATTAATAAATAAATTCGATGTATTTGTAGTTTAAGAAATTTACATTAACTAGCAGTATGATTCTTTAAAAAACAACTTGTGCAATAACATTTATTATTTGAAGATGTGCCTTTTGTGCCTAACGCACATTGCGGGGGCCTGTGGGGTCTCTCTGCATCTTCCACCGCATACTGGCAACTGAGTTTCATCAGGGGTCGTCGAGGAATATGAAATTCCACCTTTTTTCTGACTACCAAATATTATCTAATCAGATGAGCATCCTTACCGTTTGTCCCTGTACTATAAAACATAACTTGCTCGTGGTCACTTCAAAGACAATTAATTCTGCTGTGTCTTGCCAATTTATATATAGAAAAAAACATTATTGTACAACCAAGATTTTCAGCACAACCTTGTCCTTAAACTCTCTCTTGTTTATATATAATTAGCTTACTTCGTCTTTATATGTTGTATATTAACGTACTTTTATTCGTTGAATGCTTGTACCTTGTACCACACTAAGCCTGTACCGGACCCGTCACGTGCGCTTCGAGGTGTCGTCGACAGAGCATGCAATTAGAGACGTTTTGTACAAATAATTATGTAGACGGCATTCACGAGCGTGTTTGCACGTCTTAATCATAAGCAAGGTTTTCCGACGTCTTGGAAGAAATACAAAAGTAAATTATTTAGCTATTAGTTCGCTTTTTGTAATAGCACAGTTAATTAAGCGATTTGTAAGCCCTGATGACGCGAACAAGACATTTTACTTAGTTAAAGGAAGCATACAAAGTAACCGTTCTACTCGGCCAACAAATATTGTATCTTCTTGTATTGCCATGTAAAAAGCTGTCCGGAAAATTGGTAAGCTGATTAAAATGGTTCGAACTGGAAGTTTAGTAAATAATGAGCCAAATGAAATATTAACATTATATTCAAAGGAACACGCTAATGGGGCTTCGCTAGTGAATAAATTCATTGGCGTGAACCATTTTGGCTTATAATCTTATTAAAATAATGTTAAATAGGTATAGATACATTTAAAATTACAATTTTTTTTAAGTATCGGGCGTAAAATGATTGGGCGATGTTTTCTTTAGAAAAGCTTTTTGTTTCACCCCTTTTGTTTGACGATTTTGTGTTCCAAATGCTTCTTGATTATTTTGTTATGCTCTTTATTTTATTTATTTATTTATCAAATACATAACTTTATAGTTAAATATTATACTCTATTATTCGAAACAGAAAGAAGACAAGTAAAACTGTTATGATAAGTCCAAGATAAGAGTATTGGATGTATCCTAACAGTTTTATGGAAAAAGAATACTGATACACTGCAGACAGTAAAGCCAAGTAGATAATGCAATATTAAGAAATTCACACAAAATGACAAAAATAAAAATAATTATAAGAATTTAATAAAATGCTAGGCTGAAGAAAAGTATAAAAATTGTTTCTTAAATAAACAATAGTGCAAAAACAGGTCGATATCAGTGAAGTGTCGCTAGCCTAGTGTCTAAGCGATTCTTATCCCAGAAGTAGTGGGTTCGAAGCCAGATCCATTTATACATTTTTGTAGTAAGTAAACTACTGGGTTATACAGTAAATTAATTCATCGTCTAATCTTAGACCTAAAAATCATTACAATTAATAAAATCATTTCATTTCACACATACCTTTGAATTTAGAACATTAAATAAGTAATCGTGGAATGAAGGTTTTTTTTCGACAGCTGTGATACTTTTTGACATTCAACACCTTTTGTCTTCAGTCATCGTGACCACATACGCTGTAAAGCACGCTAAACGTCGCATAAATTTAAAATTATGTTAAATAATTATAACTTTACATAGCTTCAATCCGGTAAAATAGTGTTTTCTTTAAATGTGTAAAGGCTATGTTAATAAAAGACAATACTATTAAATAAGTGTATTTAATGCCTGTATTTAGGAGTGTATCGAATTAAAACACAAATATCTATAGCACGAGATAAAACGTAATTTATCTTCGTACACAGTTTAAGCGCTACAAATTGCCTGAACACCGATCTTACAAGACAGTCTACAAAACGTAATACATACCTTTTACATTAACTAGGGTCGTGTTTACAGTTCCTTATTTTGCTATCATTACGAATTTTATGCAAGGAATCCACGAGTGTAATTTACATTCACAGCGCGTTCTTGTTTTATAACATGGAGCTGTAATAAGCTTGCGATAAGGAAATGTGGGAGAATCGTGGACTTATGCGAGTTGAATGTTGTGTAGCTATGTCAGAATTATGATAAATTGCTACGTGAAATTAAAACATTTCATGCGTCGAAAGTTTGACATACTTTTCATTAAGACTAAACCGCTTTTGTTTTATTATTCTAGTTCGAAAATTAAATTTCGACAAACTGTTGCTAGGTACTGCAATATATATGTGTAACTACTAGTAATAGTTTTTACATTTTTTTTTATTAAATTGTTTTATTGTTGTTTCTCAAGTTTTTAGATTAATAAATGAGTATGAGACAACCCCCGTAAGTAGTCAAGAAACACTTGTGTTGGGGTTGACTCGCTACTTCCCTTATCTATACAAATTTTAAAAAGAATAGCTTAATATAAACTTAATCTATGAATGCGTGTTTGTGTGTGTATATGTGTGTGTTTGTGTGTGTATGTGTGAGCGAGTGTGTGCACGCTGTCAAGTATTACAATTAGGCCTGTCTCAAACTAGCGAATTCGCACCGTTACTTGAAATACATTATTATCGTGACTCATGTGGCCTCTTCGTTTATTTAAGATTTGTTTTGATATTTTCTTAATGATTTGATATGATTATTTTATATTATTTTTCGCTCTAAAACGATAAGCCTGGTTTTTGCAACGTAGTGTTTATAAGTAAAATAAATAAATGAGTACAGTTCGCAATTTTTTCGCGATTCGCGGAAATATAAATCTCTTCCATGTTCTTTAAACCATAACAGCATCGGCTTGGTGTTGTGGATCAAAGTTTTTGGCCATTTGTGAATACCGTCATCGTATGCACAAAAATTAATTTTCTTAGGAAATTTTAGTTGTATTTCTTTTCAACGTCCTGTAGGACAGAATAACTGTCTATTTATGTTTAATATATACATTAAGTAAATGTTTCTAACTTTACATTAGCTGCCCGTTCTCAAATCAATAACGTAGAGCGGAAGAGAAGAACTGACAATAAAGTCTCCGCCACTCTTTTTAATCGCCAAGTTTTTTGTAATGCTCCTTAAAAAGCTTACGCCGTGTTCTTAAGTAATTAATAGTTAATAATATAATAAAATACAAACAAATATTTGTCCTCTATCGGCAGGAGGCATGGTTAAATAGGAACACGCACTGACATTCTCGTAGGAAAAACGCAAATATATAGTCGAAAAACCTAACATTACCCCATAAACAAATTCAAGTCCGACCAGTCACCACGAGTAGCATCCATCTAGTATGACGCATGGCCATCCATCGGCCCCCTCGCCATATTTTAGGGAGAGAGACAGCCCGGCGCTTTGACGTCGCCACATGCCCGTAAAGTCTTAGGAATTCCGGTTTCCCCAAGTTTTTCTACACCATGCGAATGTGTTAAATGCGCAGATATAGAAAGTCCCTTGCACAGCCGGAAATCAAACCTACGACGTTAAGAATGAGAGTACCCCGCGGAAGATGCCTGCTTATGTTTTATATTATTACTAGCGGACCCGACCGACGTTTTTCTGTCTTTATTCTTCTTTATAACCAAGTAAAGCAAGTTCTATGTTAGTCACGTGTATTTTAGTCTATCCAAACTATCCAAAACTCGATATTAAATTGAACTTTAAAAACTAATAGTGATAATGTAATAAATGATAAATGTAATATGTATTTTATCAATACACTACTCTATCATAAACAATATCATAAACTCTGATGAAGTCATTTATTTTAAGCGAATTTAATTTATCTTACATCCTCTTTGATGATATTTGTAGCACGCATTCTGTCAATGTTATGTCAATCGCCATAAGGTTACATCAAAAAAGTTTGAATTACTTTTATACTCTACTATTGAAGTCTAGATTACTTAATTACCTTTTCTAACTTTCCGCTCAATTATTATTTTTTTCTGTCATAAGAACCTTCTCCCGACAGTGACAAACACAACAAAAAAAGAATTAGCTAAATTGGTCCAGCCGTTCTCGCGTGATGCTGTGACCAAGGTAAATAGGGATTCATTTTCATATATTTAGATTACCTATTTTTAATCAAAAATTTAATCCGAACCCCGCTATATTAAATCACTGTAGTTTTAAACACTGTTGGGTTTACGGGTGATAATTGAATAGCCGTTTCGTTGTCTAGAAAATTAAACAGTCTAGACTTCGTATAATTATCGCTAGGCGTGGTTGTGATAGGGCAATGTTTACTACCACCACGCCTAAACTGCTAATGCATGGTTTGCTTATCTAAAACAAAAGACCAATTATACTAAGACATGACATTGGGTTCGATGACCCGTAAAACAACTATAACAGCCTCCGTATTCTTAGCTGTTAATAGCTTAGTGTTGAACTCATTTGGGGTAGGTCCGGTCTTATATGCCCGCAAGACCTCCTGTATGATCAATTTAATAGAAGCATTGTGTTTTATTTGTCCCCTTAATGGAGGGTGTCTACCCTACAAATTAAATATATATAAATACGCTTCTAATCTACGACATATATATATATATATATATATATATATATATATATATATATATATATATATATATAGCAGATTAGAAGCGATTGAGTTTCTACCCAGTTCTTCTTGGCAACTCTACGCCCTTGACTTGCGAACTGGTAGTAAATGTATAATAATAATTTATTTATTGCAAGAATATGGTACAAAATGTTGAGGTGGTACAATTGTAAGTCGTTCACATATTCTGCCACATACAATGGCGCGCAAATTTATCTTAATTTACATTTTACATTATTAGTCAGAGTTAATTCTAATATTATCTATATCGGATATATCATACTTTATTAAAATTTTATCAATTACAATGTCTCACACAAATAAACATTTATTAAATAAGTACATTTTTTCCAAAAGTAATGCAGTAAGTCGCTTTTTAAGCGACTTAGTGCATTACTCTCTAGTCGGAAGGACTTTTAATTCTTTCGGTAATTTATTGTAAACTTTAATTGCCATACAAAAGGTGTTTTTCCGAAACAGTTCTAAATTTGTTTTCCGCACAGCCAATTTCTCCTCATGTCTACTTCTTACTTCGACTTCGACATTCGATTTAAAAATATGTATATTTCTGTGTACGAATAGGGATATTTCTAAAATACATGGAAGAGATAAAATTTTAAGTTTCTTAAATATCAATACAATTTGCTCCACAAATTGCTCTAATGCATTTCTTTTGGGCCTTAAATACTCTATTCACTTCGATCGAATATCCCCAAATTATAAGTCCATATCTAATTATAGATGCATGACAAGCAGCTAATACCGTAGCATGGTTTACAGTTTCCTTTAGTCGTTTTAACACAAAAACAAAACTGTCTATTTTGTTTTGTAATTTTCCAATATGTGATTTCCAACTACAAAATTTAGAAACAATTCAACATCTTTTTTGACGTTTATAAGTGTACTTGGTTGCCTATTAGGTAAGGTATAGATAAGGTTATTTTGAATTTGAGTTAATAGTTTCCACATAGTAATCAATATTTTCGTCCAACATCAGGTTTTTATTTTACAATATGTCGATATTGACGTTCGCCACCGACGCCGATCAAAGAGCAACTGAATGATCGATGCACACTGACAAATTGTCTTTAACATATTGAAAATTTACTACCTGTAAAGTGCCTACGATATTGCATTGTGTTGCCATTCTAATAGAAATTACAAAATTACAACAAAATTCTCTTTTTAAATTACTTCTGACATATGTATTATTCTTTAGTAAAGATAGAACAAAAGCAGTGTTAGCCTAGTGGCTTCAGCGTGCGACTATCATCCCTGAGGTCGTAGGTTCAATCCCCGGCTGTGCACCAATGGACTTTCATTCTATGTGCGCATTAAACAATTGCTCGAACGGTGAAGGAAAACATCGTGAGGAAACCGACACATGTCTTAAACCGAAAAGTCGACGACGTGTGTCAGGCACTGGAGGCTGATCACCTACTTGCCTATTAGATTTAAAAATGATCATGAAACAGATTCAGAAATCTGAGGCCAAGACCTACAGAGGTTGTAGCGCCACTGATTTATTTATTAAAGATAGAACAAGCCTGTGGACCAATAAACTATTATAATTCTGAATGCTTCGTTTCCTGATTTCTTTTTATAAGAACCTTTCAGTAGCTTATACAATTCGTCGGTTGGTTTGGACGTGCTGGTTTCATATTAACGACGGTAACACAAAAAAATAAAAGTAATTGTGCACAGCCGAGTTTACAACAGTTTAATTTTTATTTATTACCGTAACATTAGTAATCATATATGTATCATCATATGTGCATGTGAAGCAAGAGCTGGCAATATTATCGACTAATTTAATAGATTTTTATGCACCACTTAAAATGAATTCCTTAAATTCAAGTTTCAACAGAACGGATATATGGTTTGAGATCTTGATGTGAATTCTCGCGTGACATTGCGGACATCTCTTCGTTCCTATCATTTTAATTCAGTTGTCTACAGCAATGTTCGTTTGTCAGACACACTGTATACCAGGATAGATGACTTTTAGTTCATTTTTATATAGACCGAAGGGACACAGCTTTTAATGTTATTTTTAACTTAAAACGATAAAAAAAATCTCAAAAGAAGTATAACCAAGTATTTACGTTACACAATAAACATTTATGACAATTCATTACGATTCACTACGATAATGAAACAAACGAAAAACCGAAACACAAAGTCAAAGTCAAAAGTAAAAAATGAATGTAATTTTTCATTTACTGCCAGTTCTCAAATCAAGGGCGTAGAACGGAAGAGAAGAACTGGCAATCCACCACTCTTTTTAATCGCACACACAGTTTAAATTATTGCTATTTATCGTATTTATTCTTCCCGGAAAAAATTAAAATAAAATAGAAGTGTTACTAAATTAGATTGACGGTGAGTCGTGTAATTTTATTTATATATACAAATATCTTTGTATGCGTTTTAAGTGATACCGACGAATACCAGAGAGAATTGGTACGTTATTGGTAATTATCTTAAAGGATCCTAAGATAAATTAGTATTGCGAGAAACCCGTGTTTTAGGAACCTAAAATGTGTGATCTTCGAATATTATAATTATAGTTGGACGGATACATTTTGCAATTATGAAATTTGTCCATTTTTAACATATTGCATTCACTATCATTAATTAATATATTAACTATTATTACATTCTATTTATAAGGTTTTTTGGTGTAGTTTTTTCTAGCATATATTTTTTATATCGGTATAAATATTAAAGTTATATTGTTAGTAATTTTATTACTACCGTATCTAACATATAACACCCTGTCAAAGTGATCGATTTGGATCAAAAAAACATACACTATAAAGTTTGTGGCCCAGTTCTCGCCCAAATGTATGCGGGCCAGTTATTGAATGTTAGCCATACTTTTAGCCCGTGTGTCCGCCCTGTAACGTTTAATTACGCGGTGCTACTCGACCGTCCCTGATAAACGACTCTCAGCTCTACTTCATGACATGTTCAGGATTTTAAGCCGCCTCTAACAATGCCCTCATTTCATTAGCTTCCTGTTTTAGAGCTTAATGCGATTATTATTCGGTGATTTATCGCATATTTATTTATTTTCATTTAATTTGTTCTTATTGAAAAGAGGATTGATCTTGACAGAACTGGACCCCCGAGCTAATGCTCTCCCCATTAAATTGTGTATCTGTAATCAGGTCTCTGTGCCTGATACCGTTAACTACTTGGATCTAATTCATACCTCTATTTGTCTTTTGATCTAATACAGGACAAAATTGTGTGGAGTTTACTCGGTTTTCTCTGCGGTCTCAAATCAAGCAAGTGTAAATGGCCATACATTTCGAAGGGATTACAAATATGCCACGGTTCCACAAGGAAAACGAAAGCGTGGGAGTCCCAAGCAAGCCTGGCGTCGTACAGTGGCAGATGGACTCACTGTGGCCGCGGCCACGTGGTCACGGCCTTTGCCCTAGGACTCTATTTAGTTCATTAAGTTAAGTTAGATACACATCCAGATAAATATTACTTTTGCAATACCAACTTTTGTTTCATTTGCGTGCGTGAAAATATTATTGCTTTGTAAAATAGTAAAAAAGTAAAATTGATGCACATTCAAGGTTCAAACGCACGACCTTTTGGTAAAGAGGTTCTTCGTGTATATCACTTTTGTTTAAAAAAAAATATCTTTCAGGACCTTAGTTCGCAAAATTTTCGAGAAATAATCGTTACTAAATTAATCATCTTTCTAATTCAGTTACATTAATTAAGTAATTATTAAGTAATTGTAAATCCAGCCTACCCGTTACATGATTTATTTCCGCAATAAACGACCAATTAATAGAATTTCAGTGATCATATTCCGAGGTAAATAGTTAATTAAATAAATTCCCCATATAAATTGCATAATGAACGCGCAGCCCGGGGCATACATCGAATTCGACACATCTCTTAATGAAATTACGCGATAAAAATTTATCATGCAGAATTTTACAAAAACCACACGCCGAGAATTTGTTTCTGAAAATGTGACCTAATTTTAAAACTACGTCATTCGCTTGGCCTAATAAGTCAAATATAAACGAACCACGAAAATGGTAGACCATATTTTTCATCAGAAATTTGAACCTATAAGAGATAAATTACGTAAAATTATGAAATGGATTAAAAGATTTAATTTCAAGTTAATTAGCTTAATTAGCAGGTTCCTACTTAACCATAAATTACTCTATGAATCAACGGCTACTTACTTCATAGTTGCTTAGTGACTGACTAGTAAAAAACTGTTTATATAAAATAATACTATAGTTAGTTATATTCAGTTTACTGAAGCAATACTTAAAAATCCTTATAATAGAGGATCATAGGTAATTTGATACACACACATTATTTTAAACATAATAAATAATTTATAATAAATCTGTCTGATTCGGTTTACCCTTTACCCAGATGTTGACAGGTCATGGTGGATTCTTGTAGTATCTCTACAGGTCCTTGTGGCGATACAGCTGAGTGGACGGCGTTACATGTTCTGACCGACTGTCCAATGTATGGATACGATAGGAGCTATGGGCGTAAAAGTAACAGAGATAAATTCAAGGGAAATAAAGTTCAAGAGGCTTTTTGAGATTTGTTGTAAAGGTCATACAAAAAGTTGTTAAAAGACATATGTGTTTTCCTTCCGGGCTACCAATACCACTTACGAAAGCTTTTTAATTACCCGACGACTACATCATCGGTTAATTATCAAGAAAACATTTATTAAAAAAAATCTGTCTTAAAACATTATAGTTAATAACTATCAATTTAAATTTCGCATCGTTTAAATGTACACTGACATCACTCAAAATTCTACGATACTTAAATTAATTTTGTCTTTGTTGTCTATTGTAAGATAAAGTATATTTCTTGTCGTGAATCCTCTTATAAAATGAACAATTGTAACTAAAACATACACATTACTCATTCACAACACACCTCATCCAATAAATTATTAGTAAACTATATTGTTGGTACATATATTCTTCGTATAAAATCTGGGGTAATCCGTTTGGGTACATTTTAAATTTAAATATTGAAAATAATATAAAAAGATATAGTTATGCACTGGATTGAAGTTATACTTCTTTTGGCGCGATGAAGAAAAATGATGAGAGTGAATTAAGTCTAGATGGCATGAAAATCGATAGCTATGTTCAAGTTATATATTCTAGTATTTTTAAATTTAGAACACGTGTTTCGTAACAGTACAATTAAACAGTGTGAATAAATAAATATTATTTTGGTGTTTTTAAATCAATTTCTTATACGACGGTGATAGTATTTACTAATAATTAATTTATTTTTGATTAATTTTAATATTTATCGTTAATCACAACTACATTTTAGTTATTTTTTTCCATACGCCAAAGAAGTATAACTTAAATTAACATAAGTACACACACTCTTTTTTATGAATAAACTGTTAAATAAATAAAATACTTATTTATCTCATTTTGTCAAATTATTTTATCGCTGTAACAAAATAATGTTTACAAAAGGGTACAAGCCCAATAAGTTTATCTACGCTACTACCTAAAACTACTCTTTAAAATGTGTAATTGCTCATATCATAATATTATGTAATTTCTTTTTAAATAACCTAACTAAAAAATCTTAAAAAATATTTTCAAGAGTCGTGATATTAAATAATTCTAAATTGTTTTTTTTAAACTAGTTAGTAATGAACGAGGTCTATTTCAAAATGTCCCTTCATTTTTTAATATTAGAACCTTTGAGACCTTTTTCAGAGAGCTAGCAAGTAATTAAGTGAAGCATCGTATCTTTTTTTGCAAAACGAAACCTACAAGAAATATTATATTTATTAGATCTATTTAGTTTGGATTAAATAAACCTTAATTAATTAAACTTCCAACCCATAAAAGAACTAATTAATAATTAGTAGTAATTAGTTATCTGAATAAAACAAACTGAAGCCAGATTACAAGTTTTTTTTTTTAAATTCCTGTTCCTAAGTAAAATGAAGATAAGAACGTTCAATTCTCAATACAAGTCGGTATTACCCATGCTTCAACATCGATAGACAGATGGCAAATATGACAAACATCCTGGTTTCTTGACTTAAATAATTATCAAAATCTTTCCTAAAAAATATTAAATTGGTCGCTTGTCCGAGTTTCGTCGTGGTTCATGTTACATCCTCCCTCGCGAGGAGGATGTTTAGGCCCGTTCGGGGCATATGCCCCCTTTGGGTGGTATGTGGGTTCGCGCCCTGCTGATACAGGGCGGTACGGGGGCGGTCAACATAGCCCTTGATGGGGGCTACCGCGCGCGAGGAGACATAGGCTCGACTCGCTGCGCGCAGCCGTGTCCGAGTTTGCAGGTAATGGGACAGACTTAACATTTACCGAGACTTGACAGATACAACAAATGACATATTGACATCTGACGCGTGGGAAACGCATTAGGTGATATAAACTACGTACACCAGGAAACTCAGTGAAGATGCCTTAACGTAAGTAGTGTATGTAAAAATAATGAAAATGAATATTAGTCGACACGAATGTAATCGTCATGTAAATCGTCAGCTAGCAAATTAAATTACGATCTATATAAATATTTATTTTAATTAAATTAAATAGGTCAGAGTTACAGCATGTTTAGAAATAATTCGCCGCTAATAAGAGTAGTTCCGGCGAACAAAGGGCGACCCACGCTCAAATAGGCTCGTTAATTTTCAATTTTCCAGCCTTATAATTATAGTAATACAGCTGTAAACTTAATTAAACCTACTATAAATGTAGCTGTTACGCGAAGTTTCAGCATAACTATGTTGTTTCTAAGTAATAAATGAATTTCGTATCAACTCGACGTACACCATTCCACAACTGCGTGAACCAGCCGCCAACTGAAGTATTTCCGAACCAATTTGACTTAGGGTCCTTCAAGAAAGAGCGTAACAATTCTTAAAAGGCCAGCAACGCACTCGCGAGCCCTCTGGCATCGAGTGTGCATGGGCGGCGCTATCACTTAACATCAGGTGACCCTCCTGCCCGTTTACCCTCTGTTCTATAAAAAAAAACAAGGTGTAGTTTACCAGCAGTGAAGCATAATAAGTTGGTAAGAATAAATAAATTTATGCCAATTATAAATTTAGTATTGTCTATAGTCTTTTATTAACAACTCATACACATTTTAAGAAAACACTTTAACGGATTGATGCTATGTATTATTATAAGTTTATAATAATACAAACAAACAAAGAAACAAAACTCATTTATTCATATAGGTCACATAATGTACACTTATGAACGTCAAAAAAAGATAAGAAATATACATACATTGATTCTAATTTTACATTTACTGCCAGTTCTCAAATCAAGGGCGTAGAACGGAAGAAAAGAACTGGCAATGAACTCTCCGCCACTCTTTTTAATCGCCAATACATAGCTGGAATCCGTTAAAGAAGTGTTTTCTTTAAACTATAAATTTGTGTCAGTGTTAAAAAGCAGGCCAACAGTTTAGTGACCTAAAACTTAATGTATTGTCGATTTCAAAACAATTGAAAGTAGTTTTAATATAATTTGATCTTTATGGCTATTTCTTTAAGGCACTATACCAGCAAGAATTGCTGTGTCTGTGTCTTGGGGTGGACTGCGGTGAACTTTACTTATGTAAAACATAACTAATTAAATTAATGTAATTTTATTACATTTTTTTCTTGGCTTGCGATAAAATAAATCGTGTAAATTTTAAAATCATTGTCGAAGATTGGCTATGTTTTAATTTTTTTTTCTATCGAGTGAAGTTATTTAAATCACGTATCGATCTTTCAAAATGTATACATAAACTACTCAAATCTACCATATATTTTTCCATTTCCCGTACTTTAAGCAACGATGACAAAAAGTCGAAAGACTGTACTTTTGGAGTTTGCCAACCGGATAGCCTTAATTAAGTCCACCTAAGTGACGAACTTAACCTATAAATTGTAAAGCAAATAAATATTTTATTTTATAATTATTAAGACTCATTCAATCATAATATGATATGTGTAAGCATGCACCATATAGTTCTTATTTTTCTTATATGATTTTAATTTTAAGCGTGAAAAACGAGACGTCAAAATATCCTAGCTGTCATTGTCATCTAATGAGATTTTGAATCTTGGAAGTGAAATGATTTATAGGAGGAAGCATATTATTATGCTCGTTTTGAAAGAACGAAAAAATATTTTATGGTGTCAACATTCACAAAATAATACAGTAACACAAACACTTTTGTATTATACATACTAGCATTGACATACTTAGTATGAATTTGTTAAGATACTAATATTAAACATGCAAAATAAAATTATGTCTTTAATAAGTCTTATAAAACTCTCTTTATTTATAAATAATTTTAAGGATACTCGGGAAAAGCGTAAGTGCTGTTGGTTATTCATTGAGATGTTTCTCAACAAATCTTCCTTGTACTTAACTAGCGCAAACTTTAGCTTACATTTGTAGCATTTCGCCAGCGATCTTTTACTACATAAAGATACAAGTATACGATTTTATTTTTTGATTTGTTTTCTTTACATACACTGGATTCAATTCTGGTGAAGTGATACCGCCGCTCATGGACACTCACATCATTAAAGCAAGCATATCAGAAGTACGCTGCATAAAATACTTTAGAAAGAGCTATCGAAGGAGATGAAACTCTTCTGAACAGTCAAAGTTATTACACTATTGAGTTTCTGTATGAAACGAGGAAACTTAATACACTTTTAATGACTTCAGATTAAAAGTCTTTTAAAAATCAATTTTATAATGCCAATTCCAAAAAGTATGTATACGTAAACGTAAGTAAACCTTATGCAAAAATATTATTGTCTTGATAAAGACACTGCTAACTTACGCATTTTTAATAATAAGATCGATAAACTCTCATCATTTTCGTACGCGTTTTTTTATTATATTTTCAAATTCCTCATAACACTTTAAAACTCTTGCAAATTGCAATAAACCGAAGCTCCTATTAAGCTGTTAAAAATATAAATTATATTTTATAATACAAAGTCTACATTCGAGTTAGTAAAATGAAACGCAGGCCGCGGTCATTACACGGGTTATTTGATAAAGCTACGGATAATGAAATTTTCCCGTTAAAATTTTCTGCCCGAGGCCTGCAATAGCGAATATGTTTTAAATTTATTTAGTGTAACTATTTAATGTTTTATTAAACCTATATTTGGAGCTCTTTGGCCGTTACGGAGAAGGTTCAGAGGAGTTGTTCGGATTAACCGCTGGAGCCGAGTTTATTCATCGGACATCAAGGCAGAATACAAAATTCCGCCCGTATCACCTGGACGTCTGTCGTTCCACAACTGAACGTGATTAAGGTAATTCCTACCGCGCACCACCCTTATATGGGACCAACGGACCTATCGGAAAGTGGACATTACAGCGAAAGGAAAGCACAAGCTTTTTGAAAAAAGCTGATATTTTGACGGGGTGCTTTTTCGTTTTGAATTCAAAATTAGGTAGAAAAAATAAATCTTTTAAATCAACATTACAGCGACTTAAAAAGATGTGTTTTCACAAAATTCCATGAAAAAAAAAAAAAAAACTTGGTTTTTTGAATTTTTCACGTAAAATTTGAGGCTATGTGAAAAAAATGTAAATACAAAGGTTTTAGATCGTTTTACTATCTACAACTTTGCCGTTAGACCTATTTCGTAGGACTTTTAGTTTTTCTGGAAATCGAGATAAACCGTTTTTTACCCTTGAAAACACACCCCCCCTTCCCGACCTCAGGGTGCCCGTAAATTATTTTTCCTTTCATTTTTATAATATTCTCCTCCTTTTCCAATGGGTTTCTTTTTTTTACACTTTTTTTCACTTCACGCCTGATCTATTTCAATAATTCACTAATAATAGCCAACATTTATATTTTAATCCCTTTAGCAATCACCAAAATAAATTAATTTTGTTACATTCATTATATTCATTCACAATGCAAGCATATTCAATTCGCTATTTTACAATTCATTATAATACTCACAAGTTAAAAATAATTATCTTCCCAAGGAAATTAGCAAGTTTTAACCTAAGTTCTTCTTCCATTTCCTATTTTATAAACTTCAGAACTTATGACGTTACAGTTCCTTTGTAGTTTAAAAACATTTATATTTGCCTGCATTCATGGCTTCCATTGGCAATAATTAATTTGGCAAACTAATTCCATTTGCTCTCAAAACTTGTCATAATTTACGTACAACTCTTAGCATGTTTCATTAATTTACTATACAATATTTCACTATAGTGCACACATGTTGAATAAATGCATTTCTAGCTAAAAAGTGGTATTCTATTCAGTTATTTAATTACGAGATTGAGGATCTAAACTAGTTTATGAATGACACAATAAATGTTCCACCGACTCTATATACAGTAGCTAAATATACATTATATATTTAAATCATTCGCAAATTCCTTCAAGCTGTACTCAGTATGAGTACATTTAATGTATGGAGTTTGAACATTTCAGAAACATCAATAAATTCCCGTCTATGAATGTAGGCGACCGATGGAGTAAATAAGAAGCTCTAATGTACTTAAACGGGCGTAGAATCCACCTGACGTCAATAAAGTCTGAAACGTTAAACAAAATCTGCAGTTTTTCTATAAAATTAATGTGTAAAGTTTTGATGGACCAAAAGAGTAGCCTATAATGAAATATGGCTATTAAATTTGAGTAAATAGACATTTATGATTATTGATAAAATTTTAATTATTTCTATGGAATATTTTATTATCAGTTTAGCCTTGTCAAATGTACATACTGTACTAACACCTTTTACTGTAAAAAAACAGTGTATTTAAAACTTAGTTCCGCGGAATAAATTGTAATTCTAGAATAATAACTTATAAAATATACTTACTTTGGGGCAGAGCATCGCGCTGACAAAAAACACTGACTAAACTGTTTTTAAATTGGTACCATTTACACTATAGGCCTATACAGTCTCACATCTCGTAAATATTTTCTTACAGTATTTTAAACGCTTTTGAATTTGAATAAAATCCTTGCAAATTTAAACACAGAAAATGTAAATTTAAAACCTTTGCTTTTTTACGTTTATAAGTGTACATCGAGTTACCTATAGAAATTGTGATATTTTAACATAATAACAAATTCGAATAGCCAATATCGGTATTCTAGAGGTTGATTTATTTTTCTATAGAACGCAGTATCAACGGTAAGCCAATCCTAATCAAAATGTTATGAAATCCCGCCGTATTTCCTTTCTTATTGCTTATTCCATCCGATACCTGAATCAAAAGAAATAATCCAATTACTAGAAAACCATACAGAAGACATATTTGTAGATTATTTGATATATTGATCTTCTAATAGCAATAGTTTCGATTAGACCTATATATTTTCGTAAATTCTTTGAAAAATTATTATTTCTGAGTATGCCTACATAGCAATGATTAGTGTTAGATTGCTTACATTTAAACTTGTTTTAATAACTATAATTATATATAGATATAATATAATAATGCCTGATCCTACTAACCTATCTGACTTCCGGCCCATTTCCATTCTACTGTAAGATTAGTTTTATTTAGTTACTAATATTGTTTTTTTTATTTTCTCTAGATTAAGGTTTTATAGATTTATTAATATAAATATATTTTGTTTTTTTATATAAATTCTGGTTATGCACTTCTTGCACTCATCATTTTTTATTTATTGTTTTCTTTTCTTACTTGGGTTGCCCGGAAGAGATCGCTTGTTAGCGATAAGGCCGCCCGTTGCATCCCTTGTAATTTATATTTATTGTGTTATTTGTGTTTCTTTCTAGCAACGAAGTGTGAATAAATAAAATAAATAAATATACAAAATGATGAAATAATGCCCCAAAACTGGATATAACATGTAAGTCGCATCAGATGGAAATTGGATATTACAAACAATTTTACTAATTGTTGAATCCAAACTTTTCTAATTGTTGAATTCGAATTGGAATTTTTGGCTAGCTTCAAGTCCGTATGAATGTTACAAGTTTTTTTGTGTATATATTACATTAACTGATACTACTAATATAATATTTGATCAGTGTACCTTCACCGTCCGACTCTCATCCCTGAGGACGTAGGTTCGATCCCCGGCTGCACAATGGACTTTCTTCGCATTTTATATTTGCTCGATTTGTGAAGTAAAACGTCGTGGTGAGGAAATCAGCTTGCCTTAGATACAAAAAGTTGACGGCGCTTGACAGAAACAGAAATCTGACACCCTCACCTTATATTATATGTAAGTTATAATGCCACTGATTATTTTATCCATTAGAGTTATTGGTACTGTTGTATTTTCGGTTCTTTTCTTCTATAAACACAGTATGTGTTTTGTTTTCTTTTTTAGATTCAATCTATATAATTTATACTCCACACATTCTATATCTAATTAGCTAACCTAAATAATATTACAACGGCATCATGAAAATGTTCCTTCTATCTGACCCTTAAAAAGCTAACAAAGGGTCGTAACTTTTAATAAGCAAGATTTATGGTAAGAGTTTGAAGGCAAATTATTGCACGTTTAGCTTAGTTTAGTTTTGACAATCACTGGAGTTTCGTCTTTGCTACGCAGCAGCTGAAGGCATACAAGACTCTACGCTGTAATAAATATAACTGTAAAAGGATTTATAAATCAATCTTCAATTGTTTTTTTACGTATGCTGTTTAATACGCTTTATACGTAAGTACGGTTTTTATATGTTTATTCGGAAGGAACAAATGGATACATCGATTCAATATAAACAAAAAAAAATCAAAGTTACAGTTTGACAGATATGTCATTATTATATACAAATATGACGGTAGACTAGACAAGTAGACAATGCAATATTAGAATGACAACGCAAACACTAATATTAACTAGGCCTTAGCATTAAATTTTTTATATTATTATTATTTAATGAAGGATAAGAAAAGTCCGCAAACAGCAGCATGTATTATCAAGTACACATCATCCGATGATCAAGCGATACAAAATAAATGAGTATGTTCAACGTGGCAACAATAGCTTTGAACTTTGCTCCAGTTCAAACAATTTGTAAGACTCAAGACTTAGCGATTAAAAAGATTGGTGGAAAGTTTCTTGCCAGTTCTTCTTGCCCGCTTAACTTTGACTTGATAGTAAATGTAAATTTACAATTACATTAATTTTAAGTGTACTTGAATAAAAATATTTTGAGTTTGAGGTAACAATGCATAAAATACACAGAATTGATTCTATGACTATCATGATTATGTGTCAATACAAACATATCCTCATTCGTACTATCAATCTAAGCAAAGATGGAGGCAATAGCTAGTTTAAGCTGCAACCTTCTAAAATCAATTTAGACTAATATTAATCAGTGGCGCTGCCAGCTTTCTAGGTCTGAGCCTCAGATCTCTGTATTTGTTTTACGATTACGATACTGGGCTTTTCCTTCACAGTTTGAACAAATGTTAAATGCGTACATAGAACCTACGGCCTCAGGTATGACACACACAAAATCCACTAGGCCAACACTGCTTTTCCTATATAATTTTTTAATATGTAACCCTTTGTGGAAACAGCTGCCGAATGAAGTATTTCCGAACCAATTCGACTTAGGGTCCTTCAAGCAAAGAGCGTACCAATTCTTAAAAGGCCGGCAACGCACTCGCGAGCCCTCTGGCATTGAGAGTGTCCATGGGCGGCGGTATCACTTTACGTCAAGTGAGCCTCCTGCCCGTTTGCCAATGTTCTATAAAAAAAAATATAAAACATATACTATATATTAGGTTAAGGTTTTATTTACCCAGCAGTTATACTCTCAAATTCCTTATTACTTAATTCTAAGTAAAACAGACGCTAAAGCCTGTCTACCCATAGTAACGAGGGTTTAATCTTCAAAACAATTGTTGTCATGTTTTAATCTAAGACATTTCACTTAAGGGTGCTCCGTGACTTCACATCAAAATTTAGTATTACGATGCTTCATATTAATTTTATGTCGATCGCAAAATGTGTCATAAAAGCGATCGTAAAGCTAAGGCGAGTAATTTTTAATTATGAAACCTTTTTAATCAAGTAAGCAAGTTTTTATTTTGTAAACCTTTTGGGCGTGGTTATAATTAAGCTTAAAATTTTTAGAAACAGTGTTGGCCTAGTGGCTTCGCACCTAGTGAGTTCGACCCCGGCTGCGCACCGATGGAATATCTTTCGATGTGCGCATTTAAAATTCGCCTGAACGGTGAAGGAAAACCAAGTGAATGGACCGGCTTTCCTAAGAATCAAAAAGTCGACGGCATGTTCAGGCACAGGAGGCTGATCACCTACTTGTCTCTTACATTGACCATGAAACAAATTCAGACATCAGAGGTCTAGACCTTATAAGCCTAGCTCCACTCATTTATTTATTTTGTTATATGCTAATCTAAAAAATGTTGGAATTAAAAGAAACTGAGTGCGGAAGTCGTAAGGCTAAGTTTAACATGACGCTACAACTGAAGTAATATATATTAAATCTATGCATTCTACAATCTCTGACCACAGAGATTACATACTACGATGACGTCATACTTTGAAACGCGCTAACAAAGCTACTACGGCCAGAAGGATGCATATATTGCAAACTCCTTAAACTACTCAATAATAATAATAGTACTAAAATAAAATGTTTACATTTTCTTTATTTTTCGTATTACCGTAATAAATGAATAAATTTCACTTATTTTATGTTTATAATATTAATCTGTATAATGGCATAATAATGGCGTTATAACATTGATAATAGCTTATTAATAATTTATATCACGCTTACATTTCCATTAAAAGTTTTAATAACCTCACTTGCGTAATCAATGTTCCGATGGATATAATATGAAGTTCGGAAAATAGTAATCCGGTGAATATAAAATAAATTTCAGATAAAAACGTAAACATAATTGAGATCTAGGTGGCTTCCTAATATCTTAATTGATAGACACTTCATTTTTGATAAATAACATAACTCAACTTTATGAATTTTAAATAAAATTTACAGGATTTTACATGAAGCGCCTAAGAAAAGGTTTGAATATGAGTCAGCACAATTGTCGCCTTTATTTTCTAGGATCTTCCGCTACTGTGTATCTTAATAATGCCCGCGCCATGTATGTTGACCTTGACGTGGGCACTGTTGGGGTTGGTCAAAGCCCAATGTTACCCAGAGGGGTAGCGAAAACCTACCGACTAAAAACAGATCAGCCCTCCACACGCCTTTAAGATAGGCCCTTGGTTCACCAAGGCATTCAACCCAAAGCTCGTCAGCCACGTTCAAGTGGGCGACCTCTATTTTTTTTTCCCTGCGAACTTTTTCTTAATAATATTTATTAGTAATATACACAGTAAATCTAATATTTCCAATAGGTTAAATTAAACGTAAATTCCCCATTCACTCGGTGCCATTCAGTCCCAAAAGCGATGCGATGTGACCCAATTAGAATCGTTGTTTATGACGTACCAATTCTATGTGAAAAGCTTGTTAAACTATGTTTGAACTATTCGGGAATATAAAAACACTGGCTATAACTATTTTGCCGACATAGTTGTGTGTATTAAAATACGTTATAATTATTAATTATGCCAATGTGATTTAATTGTGTTTTTAATTAATTTTAAATTCTTATTTTAAAAATAAAAAGTATTGTTAAGCATGCGAATATCTCGTGGCTAGGTTTTTTAAATTTAAATTTGTTATGTTTTATTGGGTTGTCCTGGAATCGAATATTTAATACTATTTCGTGGCAGCTACTGTAAAGTTTCATTGAAGTAGGAGGCTAAGCATGGCAATTGCACTTTAGCGAACAGTAGTATTGTGGAGAACAGATGTTGAACGGTTTCTCCAAACACTTCTTCACACTAGTCTTACCACTGTTTGACGAGACCACTGTGGCTAAGATCGAAGATTGTTATGCATCCTTCTGGCCGCAGTAGCTTTGTTAGCGCGTTTCAAAGTATGACGTCATCGTAGTATGTAATCTCTGTAGTCAGAGATTGTAGAATGCATAGATTTAATATATATTACTTCAGTTGTAGCGTCATGTTAAACTTAGCCTTACGACTTCCGCACTCAGTTTCTTTTAATTCCAACATTTTTTAGATTAGCATATAACAAAATAAATAAATGAGTGGAGCTAGGCTTATAAGGTCTAGACCTCTGATGTCTGAATTTGTTTCATGGTCAATGTAAGAGACAAGTAGGTGATCAGCCTCCTGTGCCTGAACATGCCGTCGACTTTTTGATTCTTAGGAAAGCCGGTCCATTCACTTGGTTTTCCTTCACCGTTCAGGCGAATTTTAAATGCGCACATCGAAAGATATTCCATCGGTGCGCAGCCGGGGTCGAACTCACTAGGTGCGAAGCCACTAGGCCAACACTGTTTCTAAAAATTTTAAGCTTAATTATAACCACGCCCAAAAGGTTTACAAAATAAAAACTTGCTTACTTGATTAAAAAGGTTTCATAATTAAAAATTATTTTATATTGCAAACTCCTTAAACTACTCAATAATAATAATAAAAAAAATTAAAATAATTTTAAAAAGTTTGGTCCCTGTGGAAGTATACCTTTAATGTTGTCAGTATTCCTCGTTGAATTGAGAAACTTATTCGTTGAGCGAAGAAAGCACCAGCTCTGGGGTCACCCGTCTCTACCAGGCGCCAACTTAAATCTTTATTTACCGCCTGTGCGCTTGAGCCCCACGGCCCCTACTCGAAAAATCGATGAAGGTTTTATATTTGAGCCGTTTATTACTTTCCACTTTCCTCTGCGGCCTCCTATTTGATCCTACTTATTATCGTTTATTGTTGCATGTTTCAGATAAAATCACGAAGTTTACTAACTTATACATAGATACAGTTATTTACGACATTTGATAATGGACATACTAAATCAACAATTCGCTGACTCCAACCTAAAGTCCAATCCTTATCGCTAGTATGAGAAAATCGTATGAGCAATTCATGCGATTTGTCAAACTTTAGCGTATATTAGCCATCATCAGCCAGCATAACTTGAACTCCACAAAAATATAAACATACAGAGCAGAGGAACGAGAAAAGGGTCATAATAAATCGGTTAACGCGACAGATTGAGGATATCATCTCATGCATAATTCAAAAACGAGTTTGAATCGCGATACTGTGCCGATGCATTTCGTAGCTCCCACATGAAAGATTGCAGTGAATAAATGAATATTTGTCTATCGCACTGTTGTTTGCGCAAACTTTATGATCTCAACGCCAAAGTTTAGTTAGGAACTGCCGATGTTGTAAAATATATGCGAACTTTGTCTAACGTATGAATCCAAATTATAAAATAGCGATGTTGTAAACAGTGTTTATTTTGATTCTAAATTTCTATGAAATGTAAATTTAAACATCGTATTTGTAAACGTACCAAAATAATAAAATATATACCCAATTCTTTAAAGGCCGGCAACGCACTGCTAGCCAGGGAACGTAAGTGTCCATGGACTATATCGCTTAATATCCTGCCTGTTTGCACCCTGTTATTCAATATTAGTTAAATATGTAATATTATTCCCTTTAAAGGTCCCCGTGTTGAGCCATGGCTGCTACCACCTCGTTCAATTAATAATAATAGGTACAATCAATAGAAGGAAAATATTATGGCTTCACAAAGTTAAGGAGTTGGACAGTATTGCGACTGCGGAAGAGTTGCTGTATCTGGCATAGGACAAGACACAATTTATGAGACTGACGGCCAACCTCCAGTCGTGAAGAGGCACCAAAAGAAAAAAGATATTAATAGCATGACCAATGGCAGATGCGTTATCAATAAATGCCTATTTCCATGCTTTCCGCTGATCTTACAGGTGAACTCACTCAACGCAGATTTGTCGTTAGAGCGTCTTTGGCGAGTAATGTATGTGCCAGTTGTATTTCCAGTTCATTTACAGAATTTATTAAGTTATAGTAAGCGATATTTATTTATTTCCTACTTATACTAAATATTATACTATTTATTTAAACTAAGGCAAAAATGAAATACATAATATAAATAAAAAGGTTTTTAGAAAGGGACAAATCAATAAAAATTTTAAATACATTTAACTAAGTAATACCGAAATCGGCTGTTTTATGTGTGTGAAAGTGAAGGTATGTACAGATACCGGCAAACATCTTGAACAAATGTCAGTGTCTGCGCAGAAGCGATTTTTGGGTATCAGTCGGAGGGGGGCGGCGGGAGAGTATCGTGTCGATCGCGTGATTGGTAAATCCCCCACTCCCTTGTTTAATGCTCAAGAAGTTCCTTCAAACTTCTTGTAAGGATGTGGGGTGTGTTCATGTTCTCTCAGGCTCAGGCTAGCAGTAATGATATTTTAAGAAAACACTTTTTACCGGATTGAAGCCTATTAAACTTATAATTGTTTAACATAATTTTAAAAAATTTCAGACGTTTCGCGTGCTTTACAGCGTGCTGGTCACGTGCACGTGACCGTGGTGAGTGCGGAGAAATAACTAAAATAACCAATGTTACCTTTTATACAGCTGTGATACTTTTTGACATTCAACACCTTTTGTATTCAGTCACCGTTATCACGCACTCTGTAAAACACGCGAAACGTCGGAAAAAAATAAAAATATGTTAAATAATTATTAGGTGAATACATAGGTTCAATCCGGTAAAAAGTGTTTTCTTTAAATGTGTAAAAGCTATGTCAATAAAAGAAAATACTTTGGATATTTTTAATATTCCTTTTAAGCAAATTCCGCAAAACAAAACTAGAATTATATACATATATGTATTTATATATTTTTACATAATTGATCTTGATTCGTGAAACAAATGACTATCAACAAATTATAATCATGATAATATATTTAATCCATCAAATAGATATGTTAAAACTATTCCATTTCTTAATTAGTTTTTTAGGCTACATTTCGTCATATAAAAGCCATATGATGACTTTAATAAAAAACCGCTTTGTGAAACAATGCGAAACAGTATGTGGTTCGGAACTTTTAAAAGTAAAAAATAAAGTTCCGATTTCCTTGTTAGCAACACTTCACAAAATTAACAACGGTTTTTAATTTGAGGATGGACAGCGCTCGAAGGTGATTCATAGATTAAATAGCAGACTGGTTTCATGAAACACAAAAATAGCAATATAAGATTGTTTATACCTAGTTCTTTAAGTACCACTTAAAAGACAAAAAAAAACATTTTGTAAGCCACAAAAAGGACTTTAATTAAATTAAAGTTAATAAAAGTATTCCTACAGCTACTCATTATACTAAATTCAAACAATTCAATTATACACAAAAGCCAAAAACGGGATACACATTCAAACACAAACATATTGCACAGTTTTACTTATTTATACAAAAATATTACAAAGTACAAATTCATACTAAATTCTAAATTATAAGATCTGATCATTATAATAAATATATAATATAAAGGAAGAATAACAGAGCCATAATTAATAAAAAATAACAGAGTTTTTATAAATTTTTAAGCATTTTTAATCACATTAAATATATCTATTTGCTGGTAATTTGTGTTATCTGAATGTATACGATATATATAACGGAGTTACGTAAATAGTTTGTATTAGACCGAGGAATTTGGAAAACTAAACCCTAGTTGGGTTTGCCTTGTATTGTATGAAGAAGACTTATTAATATTATTTACTTCTTTCAAGCATTTAAGTGGTATGCTTAGACGAATTGGTTTTATGTATATATGAATATGTATACCAGAGACAATTAAACTATTGTCATAGCTCATGCCAAATCGATTTCCATTGACAGATTATGCTCACTTTTCAGCCGCAGGATAGGAAAATTTTGCGACACATAAAACATTAAAATGAATGTTTTTTCATAGAATGCCACATCTGTAAAGTTATGCTCTAAAGCCTGGCTTACATCCAAAATTCACTAATGGAATTTTGACCGTCTGTGACCAAGCCTTCACTTCGCTCTAGAATGCTTGAATTTAAAAATCATGCATCATTTATAATATCCTTTTAAGAAAGCTATTTATTGTCTTATGGGCATTTGCCAATACTTTATTGAGAGGATATTAATAATTTCCTAGCTCGCGTTGTGGTGGCATCCTCTGCTCAGAAAAAAAGAATTTTCCAATATATTACCTACTGGCCTCTATAGTGATTCTGTTCGTACATTATAGTTAATATTGGCTTATGATAGACTTGTGTTGTCTGATGACTGATGTCGTACGTTCGATTCCCCAGCTGTGCTTTGGACCAATGGGCTTTCCATGTGCGCATTTAACATTCGAACGGTGAATGAGAAATCCGGCATGCCTTAGATCCAAAAAGTCGAGGGCGTGTGTCAGGCATAGGGGGCTAATCACCTACTTGGCTTTTAGATGGACAAATGATTTTAAAATATGTACAGATTTCTATAATGATTCTAACGTGTCAATATTTAATCTGTTGAGTTTAAAATGCTAATATAAAAAAGTAAAACATTTTGCAATTTGTTAAACTATTGTTATGTGGTAAGCTAAGAGCTAATCAATGAATGCTAATTGAAGATGATATTCCGAAATCTCATCAAGAAGTATATTTATACTGAATGGTGCTTCTACACTAATCAAAGATGTGTGAATTGTATGTGATTTTACCGGCCGGTAAAGTCTTCCCAAGTAAAAGTTGTTACTTTTTATTTGGCCTTGGGAAATAGAGTAGTATAAACTTGGTAAATTAAATTATAAATATGGTCTTGAATCTCCTTGTCTGAAAATTAAGCTTGGAATGTATTTGCACTTGAAACTTTATTTATGCTGAGTTTCATCATCATCAGAGGCAGAATACAAAATTCCAACCGTATCACCTCGACGTCCGCCGTTCCACAACTGCGCGTTTTTCAAGGCAGTTTTTGGCGCATACCACCACTTCACGAAACCAGCTGCCCACTGAAGTATTTCCGAAGAAATTCGACTTAGGGTCCTTCAAGAAAAGAGCGAACCAATTCTTAAAAGGCCGGCAACGCACTCGCGAGCCCTCTGTCAATGAGACTGTCCAATGTCCATGGGAGGCGGTATCACTTAACATCAAGTGAGCTTCCTTCCCGGTTGCCCCCTGCTCTATAACTTATGTAACCTGCTTTTTTTTGTTTTTTTTTTACATGTATGATATTGTATATTATCAAATCAAATTAAATGTAGATAAATTGCAAACATATGCATGAACGTGAAAAATATAGGTAATATTAACATTCATTGCCATCTCTAATCGAGGCTAGAAGTAGCGAGAAACTCTCGGCTACTACATTTATTCTTCAAGTTTTTTATATAACTAGATGTGTGAAATAAGGTTTCAACCTCTAACCCTTGCACCATATGAAAGAATGAATTAAGATTCAATAAAAAAATTCTTCCAGACAGAGAAACTTTTCAGAGATTACTGACGTCGCTTCTAAGTTCTGCCAGACAGTCGCGTAACTCCTAGTCAGGATACAGTCTCAATTATTTAAGTTTATAAGTAATTTTTTTTTAGTAATTAGTAATTATATGTCAATGTCACAATCCATTTCATATTGATGCATCAATTGAAACACAGGAAATTGAAATTAAAAAAGTCATTATTATATAAACCTTAGTAAGCTGTATAAAGAAAATCATAGTCGTTAAATTTTCAATCTCCCGAGAGCCTAATGATGGCACTCGTTATAGGACCTGCTTCATAGCAGTCCGATAGATTGAGAAAATATTTTACAATTTTTCACTGCATAACAAATATTTATCTTGACTGCATCTTTTTAATCGTAAATTGTCAGAATTGTCCCAGTTTACCTCATTATTAATGCTAAACTTCGAAATATTATAACTTTAGTTTTTATCTGTTTTGTCTTATAAGTTTTTTAAAAAAAGCAATACGGTTTTTAAAAAAACGTGATTAGTTATAAGTTTGTTACATTCCAGGAATTAATGTACACTGGACATGTAGCACTTTTAATTGTTATTGAACATTGAATAAAGAATTTTTGAAATTGAAAATTGAATCGGAAATTGCAAGCAGATTAATGATGGGTAAAAGTTATTTGTTGGAATGAAATTTTACCCGCTCCCCATTGTCTCTATGTTATATTAAGTAAAGAACGCAATGTATTCAAATAAAAAGTACTTTTTTGAGCTTATACCACTTTTGGCGCGTTAGAGTAAAATGATGAGATAGTGAAATTTATACGGCACGCGCGCACACCGTCACAAAAACCCGACACCCAAAAGTTAGCATAGTCAACCTATTAAAAATGTCCATCTCATTAATTACGTAAAAATATTTTTAGGTGTTATAAATAAACATATTTAACCAAACAATGCGTTATAATAAAACATTAAACAAAACAATTTTTTAATAAACATTAAACAAAATCGCCCAAAACAATTCGAACGATTCTAAAATAAGTTTTCAAATTCACCTAACATAATTTAACGAGTAGGAGGCTTACCTGGTGCTGAGTGATACCGCGGCCAATGGACACTCTCAATGCTAGAGGGCTCGATAGTCCTTTGCTGTCCTTTTAAGAATTGGTACGCTCTTCTCTGGAACGACCTTAAGTCAAATTGGTTCGGAAATATTTCAGCAGCGTTGACGTCGGCGATATTTAGGCAATCGTGATTATATTTTCCAATAATATCGCATATATTAGTAACGTCACTACTACTAATTTTCTAATATAATTTTAATAATTATTTAGCAATAAATTGACCTAGACATATCGTAAACAATACAGGAATTATTTTATGTAGCACTGTATTATGACATTGCCCAAACAGCGATGGAAAACGCCTATTTATTGATTTCGTATAACTAACATAAATAATATACAACTAAAACAATTATACTAAATATATAACCACAGATAAGCTAAGATATATATAATAAAGTCTTCTTTCGAATCAAATAATTCTTTAACAATACTTAATTGACTTATGCCCAAACCCAATAACCTACCTCAATCCATTTTTGACCACCAAATATTGATCAAAGTGTACCAATAACCAATCGACTGCCTTTGACGGTATGAAAATGACAGTTCAACTGTGCAAATATCCTATCTTAAGATTTTAAATTACACCAGTTTTTAAAATACATAAAAAGCTATTTGATATGATTTGAAACATAGACATGTATATTTTTACAGTTTTATTTACTTCAATTTGGTTTATATTGATTATCAAATATGAGTGTAAACTCGGGAAAATGGCACGACAAAGAGCGAAGAGATTACATTCTATCCGTCTTCAAAAATGGGTTGTCTTCGTAGGGTTTAGTTATTGGGATGTAGATAGAAGATCGTTCGACTGTCACGGTCTGATCTCAGATTGCTTTCAATCTCAGATTGTGGATTAATTATTGGGTTCGGCCGTTAAACGTATCATCAACAAATAAACGTATTTTGTGTAGCACACATAACATTGCCCAAACAGAGAAGGAAAAGGCTTATTCATTTATTTCGTATAACTTACATGATATGTTAAAGATGCACGCTTCCTAATAATGTCTTCTTGAGATCGCTCCAGGTGTCATTCGAAGATTTAATGGTATTTGTTGAATTAAGGTAATTGTATTGTAGCAATATCTAGTATCTGGGACTCCTTTCCGATATCTAAGCGTTTCTAAGCGTTGGGTATACATCTGGACATGAATGATGAAACACAAGGGTTATAGCGGTTAGGATGGTTACGGATATTTCTTTTGAAATTGAAGACCATAATTTCCTATTTATTTATTTTATTTATTTATTTACACTTCGTTGCAAAGAAACAAAAATAAAACAATACATAAAAAATAAAAGGAATGCAACGGGCGGCCTTATCGCTAACAAGCGATCTCTTCCAGGCAACCTTTTAAGTCCTCTCATTTGAACTAAAGAACACAATCTAGGTTTAATCGCTTGTTATGTAAAGAGTACAGATAATACAACTGTCAACAAACTAATTATATGGGTACATTACCATTTTATACATTATGCAAACAATACAGAGGACTAAATTGACAGAAATACTTTAGCTCATCAAGAGTACAGGCTTCGTTCTATATTATATATTAAAAAAAGAAAAAATATTAAACAATTAAAAAGCTCGCAATTCCCGAAACTGTTTGTAATAATTCTTATCTAAAAAATACAACGATTTAATCGTTAGGCTTCTTTTTCTTGTATTTAATAACATCTGAAGTGATGTTCCCCGCGTTAATTTCAAACTTATGATCTAGGTACTCGCCCACGCTATAAAAGCACCTTGCCTTTAAAAACCCAATCACCTTCCCCTTGAAAACATTACATGGCAACATTCTGTAACTTCTAGGAAGGTGATTAAATATTCTAACAGCCATGGCGTAACAATTTTTGAAATATAGCGTGGTGCAACATGCAGGTACCCGCAGCCGTGTTGGATCCCTCGGTATATGCAAGGAAGTTTCTTTAAATGTTTCAAATAATGTTGGATACCTCTTTACAGTCATAACTGCTTCTAAGATATACAAACTCGGTACTGTCAGAATACCGAGTTCGTGAAAAATCGGTCTGCAGCTCGTAAGAGGTCCAACGCCCATAATTGCCCTGATACATTTTTTCTGAGTAATTAAAACTTTACTCACATCTACCGAATTTCCCCATAAAAGGATACCATAGCGCAAAACTGAGGCAACATAGCCGTGATATGCAATAATTGCTGCGTGTTTTGAAGCCACTTTGCGAGTTCGACTCAAAGCAAAAACAAATTTATTAAGGCGCGTGCATATCGTTAAAACGTGTTGTTTCCAATTAAGATTTTGGTCTGCCTAGAAACTTGGTTTTATTATTAGACTAGGTAAATGTTATGCAACTAATATTACATTTTAAGATAAAATTGGCAAAATATTAAGATATTTATTTCTTAACTATCTATTAGATAAGAAATTATTCAGAGGAAACAAACTTCTCTGTTTATCTGAAAACTCAACAACGCCCGAGTTTTATAAACTTTTTATTTATTATTCAGTTGAAACTTGTAAACTAACCTACATTGCAAGCTTTTATTTTACCGAAGGAAAACAGGGTTATAAGAAACTTTGAAAAATAACTTGCATTCGGGTCAAGCGTTTCTGTAGTTTAATTGGTCATGTTTGGAAAATTAAAAAAATAACACTGAAAAGGCTTTCTAAAGGATGTTTTCGTAAACATTCATGGAATCTATCTGGCAAATAGATATAAATTTTTTAAAATGAGAATATCTCTAATTACAATTCCAAAATTAAAATATCAGATAGGTAACCTTTGTTTCTTGTAAACACAGAATAACCTCAGATTTCTCTATTTCGTTATCTTAATAGATTTGTTACGTATATTCTTGAGAAATTCGTTTTGGAAAAGATATATGAATTCTTTTCGATTTGGACTACTCTTGAGCTTCATATAAGAAAGAATTTCCGTAGCCGGAAACCATGGTACATTCCCTGGGTTGTGCTAAGTTATAGTCAAAGGGCAAAGTTCAACATAGATATATCAAATAACTAGTGGGGAGACGACAGGGCATGTGCATTCCCCGCCTGAGGGCAGACATCCTTTGTGCAATATCTTGCACGCTTCCATTGATATTATTGACAGGTAGTTTCCCATATTACATTACTTACAAGACAGTTATGTTATGCCTTTTATGTTCCTTAAGAAAAATATTGAAGAAAAAATCTTGTCGTCTTAAACGAAACGTCACGAATCGAAATGGTCACTTGACAGAGCGCTAACTAATGTCAATTCTAAAAAGACACAACTTAACTGATGAAAAGTAAAACAATATTACTAAAATCCTTAGTCTTAATCACAGACAGTATCTATTTCGTGATTTTTTTATTAATAGGCAAGTAGGATCAACAAATAAACTAACAACTGATTAATAGATGTTTTGCTATATAGAAATAAAAGTCCAATTGTATATAAACATTTTACCTTATCATATCTTGATCAATCGTGACGTATAATTATTGTATTTCCTCTTCTTTAGTATTACATGGCTATTAGCCATTCATGAAACCTTAAGATTAACTTTTTAGTTTTTAGTTAGTTATTAATATTCTAATTTTTTTGTTTTTCTCTAGATTCTTGCACTCATCATTTTTATTTTTTACCTTTCTTACTAGGATTGCATGAAAGGGATTGCTTGTTAGCCATAAGGTCGCCCGTTTCATCCCTTGTAATTTTTATGTATTGTGTTATTTGTTTCTTTGCAACGAAGTGTGAATGAATGAATGAATATATTTATTGATCAACAAGCCATTTTAATAATTATAAATTACGCTTTATCCTATTAATATTATAAACGCGAAACTTTGAAAATAAATAAATAAATAGATAAATCTCTAGATAAGTAATGTATAATAGAAATGTTTATCTAAAATTGTTGTTATCTAGATTTTTTTCTATTCCACGCCAATATAAGCTACTAGAAATACTAATCCTGCGCAGACGAAGTTGCGGGCACCTATAAATAATACTTATATATTAGTTATTTAAAAAAATAATTAATGAGGATATAATTTTAATTGTATGAATGCACGTCACTTTAACAATTTTATATTACAGTTTCCTATGTATCTATTACAAAGAGAGGTAATAGATTAGCGATCATTAGTAGAAGGGAGGTTGAAAGAACAAATCGGTAAAATTTTCCCGTAGAATACATGTTATTCAAGTAAAATATTAACATCGCAATATTCGACACCATGGATTAAATTACACAATACCTGAAATCGTATCTAAAAATTTGTTTCCATAAAAACTTATTTCAATTGAAAATATATCAATAGCGAACTTCAATATCGTTCACAAAGGGTAGCAAAAAAGGTCAGAGGACTGGAAAAAAAATAGTGAAACTCACATGCAGTAGATTTTTTTTTTTGCACATGCAGTAGATTAAAAACGGGCACTTTTGTTTGCACATTGTAAAGGTTGAAGAGTTTTATAAAAAAACTAAACTAAAGAAGACCTATATTTTGAAATGTCAGACAGATAGACCGGAGCGTCTTTTGTCGAACTAATGAGAGTTTAAAAATCAATCAAATAATATCAAAGATAATGTTATAATAAAAATCATGTGTATTTTCAAATAATTTTGATCTTTTAGTACCCAAAAGTTAACTGAACTTGACGAAATTATGACTCGGGACTTCAATGTATTTCAAAATAAATACAACATAATATTCTGCGTGCATACAGTCCACGATATATTTGAGCTAGTCAGGACATAGCATAGAGTCTAGTGGTCTGTCTTAAATTGAGCTTAGCCTATTTATTAGAAGTTTTATTAAAACATCCGGAACTCTGTTTACTTATTGATTTTGAGGAGTGCTGTGTATAAATATTATGGATTAGTTAGAGTCACTACATTTAATAAATACTTTCGCTTTTCGTTCGAAATTTGAAAATTTCGAAATTTCAGATAAAGATCAGGTAACTTTATAATAATACATATAATAAAAACTCACACGTCTAATTTTTCCAGGTTTCTATATAAATCAAAAAGACAAGTTTGATGCAGTTGTGTGATACGTATGCAAAGTTAGGACAGGATTAATATTTAGTCTAACAACCAATAAACCAATCCAATAAGCCATAATTACGTAAAACCCCTGACGCGGACTAAATTAGAATACATTGTGATCCGAGGAAAATCTGCAATGAATAAAATAACAGTTATTTCGGTTTGGGACGATTTAATCTCATTTCGGTATTACATAATTTCATGTATCATACACCATAATTTGCATAGGACGATCAAAATCTTGTTACTAATACATAGAATTTAACTGGTAACATTTCGCGTTTATTTTTAGCTGCGGTGTTTATCGAATGTTTTGTCTTTATTACTTTAGTGAAAAGAAATACGGTAAAAATAATAAAAAAATCGAATTTACACTGCCTGTGTCCATTGCGATTCAGTGATTGCGGGATTTATTATAACCTTAAAAATATAAAAAGTTTCAACGTATTACTTTATTGTAAAGAAATTGTTATTCAATTCTCGTAGATTAAATAATAAATACTATAAGTTCTATCTTCATTTTGATAAACACATACCAGTAATGATATAAATGTTCAAATAAAGGATGTGTTGATAGTAATAATAATAATCCAGAACTAATAAATATAAACATTAATCACATGTAGTTCTAACAATGAAAGACATCACATTACCACATCATTAGCCGTTCTCCATCGGAGTAATTACGGCATTAATATATTATACCCAGTAGACCCTCACAATACTGAAGAATGGATTCCCGAAAATTAGGGTCTTATAGAATCTTGCCCTTGCGAAGCTGAACAATAGTAAGTCGAGCACACGTGTGATTTAGTTTCGGAAACCTTATTTAATTCCATTAAAATATACGGCCTCCATGTCATGCTTTTGTATTTTGGGTCGAAATTGGAAAATCTCACGAAATGTTGGGATTAGTTAGGGTTTTATACACCGAGGAAAATTACCAATTTGTTACTGCTACTGTAAAGATGTGCATGTGCAACATGTTGAGACCAAGTCAATGTATTCTTACAAACTCACAGTACCATGAAAACTATATATGAAAACATCAAGTACACTAAAAATATATCCTAAGCTGGAAAATAATAAATTTACAAAAAGGTTCAAACTTTGACAGAAGGAAAAAAAACGAAAATTATTCAATACATTGAACTAATTTATTTGGGCCGTGATGTGTGATGATGTAAAAGTGAGGGTAAGTACGTTAAAATGTGTATATGGGGAATAGATATACTTAATAATTCTTTAAACCATATCTGCGATTGCTTAAACAATTCAATTCTTAAATATCGGTCGTTGTATGCCCGGGTTGCCTGATTCAAAACTGAGTTTTAGAAAGTATACTTTATGTTATGTATATTACTTCTTTTGGGGCGATGGAGAAAAATGATGAGAGTGAATTTTTACGATGCGCGCCCACACCGACATCTGACATTCGACATCGTAAAGTTAGGTCTAGGTGGCATGAAAATCGAAAACTATGTTCAAGTTGTATGTTCTAGTATTTTTATATTTAGAACACGTGTTTCGTAACAGTACAATTAAGCAGTGTGGATAAATAAATATTATTTGGTGTTTTTAAATCAATTTCATATACGACGGTGATAGTATTTACTAATAATTTATTTATTTAAATAAACTCTTTTTGATTAATTTTATTATTTATCGTTAATCTTTTCTGCATTTCAGTTATTTTTCCATACGCCAAAGAAGTATAACTTAGTACATAAGTACACACACTATTTTGCATAGTTAGCGTTGATGTGAGGAACATGTAACTAATATAATATAAATAACATATTACATTCTTATATAATATGCTTATATTATTATTAGAATTTAATAGGAGAACGAAATTATTATTGGAAAATAAATATTTATTTAGTAATCGTACAGCTGACATAAATTATACAACAAAAAGTTACACTGAAAGTATAGCCAGAGATGCATTTAAAAAGGTTCAAAAATTTACAAAAGGAAACAAACAAATAAACATTATTCAATATATTTAACTAAGTAATACATTTTGGCTGTGAAGTATGATGGTGTAAAAGTGATTATGTGGGGTATGCTCATGATGCAGGTGATTTTGCTATATTTAAAACTCATACTCAACTCAGTTAAGGTTTAAATATTGGTCGTTGTATGTCCGGGCTGCGCGATACAAAACTGAGTTTTTCGCATAGTTAGTGTTGATGTGAGGAACATGAAACAAAGGACGATTATAAGTGTGGTAGGCAGGAACAAGGAAGGGCAATTTTTCTAGAAGGGAGCTACAATTACTTTTAATTTTAATTGTCAAATAATTTACTTCAATTAGATCTAATAAAAAAGGCAATTTTGAAATAGTCAATATTACAAGTTAAAAATATTTTAAAAAATGTCTCTAGTTGCACCTTCCAAAAGGTAGTTTCATATGGAGAATGGGCAAGAAACTCCATACACTCTTTTAAAGTAATTTGGACAATGGTTTGATAATTATATGTCAAGACCGTGGACTTAGAACAAACACTACTACTCGTACCTATACTAAAATAAAAGGCGTTTGGTGTTACAGAAAACAATGTAGCTGGTATATTATTATATACTATATAACTAAGTGATATAGTAACTAGGATATATAGTTCTCAAACGGTGAGCAGTGTTGGCCTCAGTGGCTTCAGCGTGCGACTCTTATCCTTGAGGTCGTAGGTAGGTGGATCCCCGGCTGTGCACCAATGGACTTTTGAGTTAACCACTTGGTTTTGTCTAGTTTAATTATTCTATGGAGCAGGAGCAGCCTGTTTCCTAACATATCTTGAATATAATCCTCCAAATTGTAATAATCTTGTATACAAGATTATTACAATTTGTAAATGTTTTCAATTTCCTTTCGTTAATGTGAATTGTGCTAAGCCATATGTATTAAATGCACCTCACCGTCTCTTATTTGTCTTCAGCCTATCTCTATTAATTCAAAATAATTATTTATATTATTGTATTAGAACAAACAACATATGCACGTCATTGATATACAAATGCAATTGTACATTCTCGTTAGTCGTAATCCTTTTCGGTAGCGTAAAAACAAAATATTTGATTTTCATTTTGCGAGTTAACCATGTTTTTAATCCTTTACCCTGTCGGCCATTATCGAGTGCGATTGCGATGGTTGATACGGACGGGATTATATTTATCCTCATGATATTTTTTGTATAATTTTCAAATGAGTTTATTTACAAAGTTTAAATTTTTATAAACACCGATTTTTTAAATATCTACAAACATGAGCTATTTTGCAACTATTTTAATTAACATATTGCAATATTTCAAGACATGTTCTGATCCCAGATCAATACCAGGTAAACAATCGCTTCATGGTAAGTACAATACAGAACAAGAGAACAGAGTGTTCTACTGGATGCTGTCTCCGATACGATCGACATCTGTATATTGTTGCGAAGGCGGGTGGGACGACTGCAATGTTTTTTCAGGATGCAGAAATGTGATTACTGACCGTTTCAGGAGAGGTTCAATCACATATTAGAAACTCGTAATGTGTTACCCTAGTTTTCAAATGTCTGAAATATTTTTTAGGCCGTTTGAGAACAAGTGTAGTTGAGTTGTACACTTTTCAGGAAATCCGTATTCAGACGTTTTCAGGACCAGTTACACCCGTTTGATGAATGAATATTCTAGACCGAATTTTCTAGGTTTGGGACAAGGACGAAATTATACGCGAGAGAGAAAAAAGATCGCAACCTGCATTTTATCCCCCTCCACATTCCTCAGCAAAAGCAAAGCTCTCAAATAGAATAGTACATAAACGTATAAATTTTTTGTAGGTATCCTCGAAAATGCCTTTCGTTTTCAAGAATAGACAATGTGTGGGTTCATATAATCATCAAATAAGAAAATCAAAGAGTGTGTACGTAAAACCAGTGTCCACATAGTGGTAGTGTTATGGTAAGTATAATCGAATTTATTTCAATTCAATTTTTCCGATCAAGTTGGTAGGTAGCCGCGGTCGGTCGCAAATAAGACAGGTTTGCAATTTTGTTGCTCCACTGCAAAATGCTTCATCGCATAACATTTTCATACTTAAATTTAAAAATATATTAGTTTGGTTTTTCGGGAATAAGTTAAGAGGACATTATTATATTACCTTGTTTACGGGTTTTACGCAATAAGATTGTTTGTTGTTAGTGTATTTATAAAGTGTACCTACCTTAAAATAAAATAAGTAAATCAGACAAATTATTCTAAGCTTATACCGATGGCAGCAAAGAACAAACATTCATCTACAAAAATACTAACTTTCAGAAAGCGTTTTTAGTGCTATAATGTTATCATTTCTTTAATAATAATATCTTCTTCAAATATGGAAAAGTTAATTAGTATAGGTTAATTATCTATAATTTTATCATTTCTCAAAATACAGTACCTAGATGTTTTTTGTCTACTCCGATCGAAATAACAAAGACAGGCACCTACAAGTTATTTATTCTTTAACTATTTTATTCATTTAATGATATTAATATTTTTGATTACATATATAAAACTAATTTCATCAAAACAACAAATATTTATGATTATCACTAAAACACTGCAGTATTCAAATTTCAATTTTTATGAAATTAGAGATTATACGAATAGATTACTATCAGCTTAGAATGGTACTATTATGTAAAAAATCAATAAATAAATAAACTTATGTCCCCAATGTTGGTGTGATACTTCAAAGTTAGAGATCTTGGCTTTTAAAAACATCACTGTTGTTGTTTTTTGGCTAAACGTAACAATAATGTTTCTTAATTATTTTAGCTAAATAAAAATATTAAATGAAGCAATGAATATTGTATTCAAAAGCCGGATACGGTTAAGTAACTGATATCTTTATAACAAACAGCTGACGCGCCAAATTGCCCGACCGCCGACGCACTTACACACAATTGTATAATGTCCGTTTATACTTACTATACAAAAAAAACAGTGAAATTGTTATTTCGTAAGTTGAAAAATTGAAAACACATTTTTTTAAAACAAAAAAAAACAAGATTATAGACGTACATGTGATAAATTATGCAATGAACTGTTTTAGCAAAAATGCAGATGCCTTTTTTGTCTTTACTGCCGTCGATATTCGATGACCTGCAGAGCTAGACCCTGCCATGGCTTGGAGATAATCACCTTGAACCTTGGATCCTACATCCCAAAAAAAAAATGCCCTTCAATACATCAACAATGCCATAACACGAAAAAATTTATTGCATACATATTTATAGCGAATAATAATACCAATGCTCTTTTTCACCGCGTCGGTAATTTTAACGCTGTGCAACAAATACTGGAAACACTGGCGCGTTGGGTAATAAATAAATATAATAATGGTTGTCATAGTATACTTTAAAAAGTATATATAAATTAAAAACATATATTTTAATACATTTTATTGACTTAATAATTATAATTTGGTTCCGGGGGATGGTGCGGGAAGGGCGGATGACCAAACGGCGGAGGTCCACGCGGGGGGAACTGCGGTCTGAATTGCGGTGGAGGGGGCCTCCATGGCGGCGGGGGTCTAGCCCCCGGTGGCGGTGGGGGCCCAAAACCAGGGGGCCCGAACGGTGGTGGTGGGAAGTGATGGAATGGGGGCGGTGGCGGTGGCGGTCCTGGTGGTGGAGGTGGGCCAGGGGGGGGCATCGAAGTGGGAGGCGGTGGGGGAGCAGACATCGGTAACGGGGGTGGGGGTCTGGCGTTCATTGGGGGCCCTGGTGGCGGCATCGGGGAAGGCGTCGGAGGCGGCGGTGGCGCCATCATCATTGAACCCAAGATTGTTGGAGGTGCGTCCGCGAATAACTGATGAGGTCGGTCTGCGTGAGATAAGGGATTTTGCGCCGCCAGCAACCTGAAATAAAAATAAGGTTTAATCAGAATATTATCTATGAAAGTAAAAAAGGCAACTGATTATCAAAACTAATTTATAATTCACTCGAAATTAATGTTAAGAAATATTAAAAAATATAAGTTATAATTTATATATACAACAAAAAAACATTTACAAAGAAAAAAACAAACCTTTCCGCAGCTGATCCGTGCCTTTCTCCCTTAACATCCTTCTTAAATGCATATGAGACTGATATTGGCCGATTGCAGAGATACTGATTGTTCATTGCCTCTATAGCTGCATCTGATGCTTCGAACGACGCAAAGTTTATGAATGCAAATGCCTTCGAGTTGCCCGTTTCCGGATCTCGCATAACCTAAAATATATAAACATAAATGTTTTATTATGAATTACTAGTATATAATTACAAAAAATATTTTGATCAAAAAACCAGATTGCCTTGCATGGGTCATTATAATCGAAGGTATGGTAAATATACTGGGTCAGCTATGTAGTACAGCACATCCAAAAAAAATCATTAAAATTGGTACAGTCCTTTAAGAGCAGTTCAGTGTCAGTACATACACATGTATAGTAGAATTATATATATAATAAATACATATACAAAAAAATATATACATCTATATATATCGGTATGAAAGATAAGCATGTACCGGTAGAAATTAAAAAAAATAGATGTATTTTTTTTCTGAGCTAATCACTCTCAATCAGTTTTGGACACCTTTATTGAATGTGACATTGTAAGTTTCTACTGACTTTTGTCAATTACACAGGTATATTTTTTTTCTGAGGTATTAAGATCTCGCACACACAATCAATCTCTTGAAATTACAAAAGCAATTTGCGTCCATACCATTTTTTACAAAATAGCAAAGTCGCTTTTGCATTTCAATCCCTTTACTCATAACTCACCTTCGGTGTTTGCAGAATTACTCCAAAAGCAGAGAATGTATCATACAAAAGTTTTTCATCTACTTCAGGATCCAGGTTACCAATGAACACATTTGCACCCACATCAAGATTCTTTTGATGGGCTGATGCTTTATTTACCCTTACCGGCTTTCCATATAGTTTGATCATATTCATCACCTGGAATTTTGCATTATTATTATTATAAGAATTATATATATATATATATATATTCTATAACACTGTTAAAATTCAGAAACTTAATATATTAGTTGTAATGTGCCCTTGGTATAAAAAGTGATCATAATTTTATTAAAGTTTTGTGAACAAACAACATATATGGCGAGAGAACGTTGCAGTATTTGCTACCGCGGCTAATAAATAGACTACCCAATCAGATAATAGATAGCCTAACACTAACCAACATAAACTCTAAATTAAAAACTACTTTGATATGGATTTGTCGTGCTCCTACACAAGACTGCTTTGGTTACATTCATACAAACTTCAGCGGTTTTGTAATGTAACATTGTGTGATTTATTATATTATTTTGCAAAATAAAGAAAAAAAAATTCAAGTCTCTTATATGAAATATTAGCATACGCAAATATACTAACTTTAATGGCATAATCAGCATCTTCTTCCCCCATAAACTCCACAAATCCATAACCTTGATGTGTTTGTGTCACTCGATCCTTTGGCATATGAACATTAACTAAAACAATAAGAAATAAAATATTGCACTATTATTAAATAAAGAGAGAGAATTTAGAGACAATAATTCAATTAATATTTTTTAACATAATAATACAATCTTTTTTTATTATAGCCATAATTTGACAGAAAGAGATAAAAAAGTACTTTAATCATTATTGTAAAGTGCGATAAAGTGTTTTACCTCCTGATTTTTCTTATGAAATTACATTGAATCTTGAATGAGACTATAAACTATACATCCATACAAATAGAAATTTACCGTAACAGAGATAAGCAAATTTCAAATGATTAGAAAAGAAAAAATTATTTCCTGATGTGTATTATGAATTAGTTTTATTTATTTATATGTTCTAAAACAATGTGTTAAATATACATACCCACAGGTCCAGATTGTACAAACAACTCCCACAGTAAACTCTCACTAACTCTGTCGTCAAGGCCACCCACATAGATGGTAGCATCTGCAATATTTATATATATATATTATAACATTTTGTTACATTTAACATGGAAATAGTAAGATAACAAATTTAATTGAAAAAAAAAAACAAACAAAAAAATATATCTTGAGCGATAGTTTCAATACCTGCATATACTCAATACAAAACAACTAAACCATTAAAAATATAGCATGTATGTAATTGTTACTTTGAGTATTTCTGAAAACATTTTATGCTAACTTAAAACACAACATAACCTCGAACTCGGTACGATACCTTGATTCCTTTCAGCAATAGGTCCTGCAGCCATAATGAATAAATAAAATTTTACTCAATATTTTACAGACACAACATTTTAATTTTTATAAGTAGGAAATGTTACTATTTCTTACGATATTAGGGTTTAATCGATGCACTTGTAAAAGGCACTAAATTACGGAATTCCTATTTTCTGGTCCTAAACCTGAGTCCTGAACGTCAAAAATCAAGACTCATAACAAGTAGATGACGCCATACCACAGACAACATTAAAGTACGAAACAGATTACAACACAATTAGGTTCGATCACAGTATTAGAGAAAGTATTATTATTTTCTATAATATATGTTACTAAACAATTTACATAGATCACTCTTACATTTTTTAATTCATTTGCACTTTTTATTTTTTCTTTTTAAGATTTTGTAAAGAATTTGAACGTTAGGTAGGTTTAGGCATCATTTCAATTTACCACATTTAAATATATTTTGATGTGAAACATCTATAGCCGCACGTAAAACCGATGTCTGGCGTGGCGACGCATCGCCACGCTATATGATGGTATATACATACAATCTATATGCAGTTGTAAATTTTTGTATTTAATGAAAATAAATGTTTATTCAATAAATAGTCATCGTAATCTGGAAAACAAAATCGTAAAATTTTATTTTATCATTATGACATATTTAGTACCTATCACAATCTGTTCTTTTCTGCATATTACTTCACAAAATAATTTCGATGTTTCACATCTGCCAGGCGTCCCGTGACGGCTCACATTTTTTTGTGTCTTGCTCCTTCGGTTATATGAGTTTTGATTTTTTATAGATATTTAGGGCCTGTTTCACAATTTATGGATAAAGTACCAAATAGCTATGCAACACATAAATTAATCGAAAGATTCAAATAAGATACTTCGCGTTTCATAACGAATAGCGCTATCTGACAGTCGTGAAACGCAAAAATTCTGTTTATCCTACCAATAAGTAATAAATAGCTTATTTGGAATATATCTGGGCATTGTAAAACAGAACCTTAGACAGGGAAATTTAAACGTGTGTTTGTAGTTTGTAGCTTCGCTAACGATCGGGTTTTTACTTGTCTTGCGACATTTGGAATGTCAAGTATAACAATAAGTGCTGCTTTCTGTCAGTCGTCACTCGTCCATCCTACGTCTGCTCGTTGACTGCAGTCTGCACTAGACACTTAGACAGTAGACAGTAGAGACTACTGAGTCTACAGTCTACAGTCTACACTACACTAGTGCACTCTGCCGTCAGCGGTCAGACGTCGATGATCATTCTTTAAACAAAATATTATTTTCATTGTTATTTTTTCTTATACCGCAGGAAGTTGAATTTTTTTATCGGCTTTAGTTTAACTCCACGGTCTTCCTGCGTTAAATAATTTTCTGGCTGATTCAAATTTCGGCAACATGCAAAGTGCTTCAGACATTCTATCGTCATTGTTATGGTTTAAAGAAAATACTTATACAGACGATGAAAATGATGTACAAATAATAGAGCAATTTGTACAAAATGTTGAAGATTTTAGTTCGCAATACGGCAGTGAAATCAGTGTTTCATATACAGCATTTAATCTTCGTGGACCACCTTCAAATTTTCCCGACTACGTAGATTATCCACAAGCATTTGTTATGGTAAGTAAACACACTATTTTGTTTTATATTTTAGTTTTCTCTAAAATATCTTTAAATATATATTTTTTTAGAGGACATACGGTACGTGGTGGGATGAGGCGCCATCAGTGCAAGAGGACTTTATGCCACAAAATAAAAATACTATTTCAAGTCAGGATTATGTAGGTTTGTAAATTTTTACTATACAATGTAGTTTATGTATGTAAGTTTGTTTTTGTTCTAAGGTGAAGTAAACCTGAGGTTAGTTGAGAAAAAAAAGATTTTTGACTATTTTTATTTCCGACAGAAGTATCCTTTGAAAGAGCTGTTTATCCACTAGAGGTCTCTGTTTTTGAAACTTATAACCCTGGAGCCTTAGTAAGAGTTTGGGCTTTGGGTCCAGTGTCCTGGATTTTATTATGGGAGGGTGAACCAGAGTATGCTGGTGATACACCAAGGATATTTAGTCCTCCAATAAGAGAAATAAACTATCCTACAAGGTATAAATAAAGAAATAATGTTTTGTGTTATTTATTACTTTTAAGGACTTTTAATTGTAATGTTTTTTTTTAAAGAATACTTCGTTTGGAATTCAACCACAAGCTACTACCATATTATACAGAACTGGATGCAATTTTGCTGAGAGGAAAAGAACCACCCAGTGAAATGAAAATTAGGAATAACTTTTCATATTCAAGCCTTTTTTATAAAAGGACTCAGCCTGAGAAAGGTAACACAAAATTTAATTTAACTTTAAACCTTTAGAATAAATTGTCTATGCTGGGTTGGAGGTGATATTTGCAAGCTAAGTTGCTTGTGTTCCAGCTCTCACTGTGCCATTTTCTACCAATACATGCGCATGATTAACGCTAGCTAGTAATGGAAAACAAAGTGAGGTAACTACTCAATAAAATATTTTATTTATATATAAGTAATTTTATATTTTAAGGTACATTGTTAAATAAAGTAATGGCATCAAATCTCCATAAGAATGTTGTACCACCGGCAATAATTACAAAGACCGAACAAATTCTTGACACTGGACCTGAGTTGGGTGATTTTCAACGATTGCCTGTAAGTTTAAGCATTTACTTTATACACATATAAAAATTTAAAAAAGAATGGTAACTGTGAAGTATCCAAATCAAGCAACATATATTGCTTAGAGTTTCGAGTTGTTCCATTGATAACTTCCTCGCTCGAAAGCGTTAAGGCCGCCAGTTGCTTTTCATTAAATTATGTTTAATATTTTTTTTTCTTTTATGTAATGCAACAAAGTGTTAATAAATAAACTTTATTAGTAAGCTTTGTGCAGAAACGTTCAAACAAGCAGCTAATTTTGTTAGAGTGTGTCTGAACGCATCTATCACATATCTCAATTATGATATATTTTCAAATATATTTAGTTATAAGATGAAAACACCTTAAACCGATTTTTACTAACATATTTTATGATTTTATGAAAGTAATACAATTCATACAAAATAAATATGAATATAAATATAATATTCACTATTTTATAAGAAATTAACACAAAACAAAAAAAGCGTCTGAACGGACGCATGAATATTTGACGACCAATATAAATTTCAATCTTTTTTCATTACAGATATGATTTTAAATCCTAAAATTATCCGATATTGTAAATCTTAAACCAACTTAAACCCTTTATATATATACGCCCTTGTATTTGATGGGAGTGTTTACCGTATTGACGGGATGAACATTAAATGTTTGACAGTTAGGAACCCATTAATATTTTTTATTGGTTTGGATTTTTTCTTCTTTTATTTAAAGCAATTGTTTTTAAAATCAAATCAAAATATCTTTATTCATTTAGGTAAACATGTACACTTATGAACGTCAAGAAAAACAAATTAAATTAACTGTAAATTTACATTTACAACCAGTTCGCAAGTCAAGGGCGTAGAGCGGGTAAGAAGAACTGCCAAGAAACTTTCCGCCACTCTTTTCAATCGCCAAGTTTTTAAAACATATTGTTTGAACTGGAGCAAATCAATCCCAAGGATTAGGGTCATTTAAGTATTCGTCACATTTATAAAAGGCTTTATAGTCCGGTCAATTTAGACATCCAAGGTTACAAAAATTCCCACTTGGCTGAATATTGGTAGGATTGCTCAATACACTATTATAAAGGAAATGTGAAAAGTCCTCATCGATCCGGCACGTGCAAAAAAAATTACTCTGGGTCAAGGTCACAAAAACGGGTTTTTCGCGATTTTCAGCAAAATGGTAAGTTTTGTCATAAAATTAGCTCAGACAAAAATTGTATATCAGATAATTATCTATAAAAAATGTCTAAATACTTTTTTTCCTAAGAGCCACCGTTTTTGAGATATAACGATTCAAAAAGTTGAAAGAGTTGTAATCGTCGTAATATGTATAAGTACACCACGTATATACATCACTGAAGCCGTAATACAAGCAAAAATATCGTTCTATCGGTCAGTGTGACTTACACATATAAAATATGAAAAGTGTGCTGAAGTTTTTAAAAAGAGTAATTCAACTCCACAAGAAGTTATCTCCAACGGAATTCGCTTTCTTCTCGCTATGTATGGAGCTCCTAAAAAAATTACGTGCTTAGATAAATTCAGATATGCATGTTTCGTTAAAAATACTCGAAATAAAAAACAAGTGCAGTTAGCATGTCTTCCTCCAACCTCAAGGAATTATATTATCAAGGAATTATATATTTTATATGTGTAAGTCACACTGACCGATAGAACGATATTTTTGCTTGTATTACGGCTTCAGTGATGTATATACGTGGTGTACTTATACATATTACGACGATTACAACTCTTTCAACTTTTTGAATCGTTATATCTCAAAAACGGTGGCTCTTAGGAAAAAAAGTATTTAGACATTTTTTATAGATAATTATCTGATCTACAATTTTTGTCTGAGCTAATTTTATGATAAAACTTACCATTTTGCTGAAAATCGCGAAAAACCCGTTTTTGTGACCTTTGACCCAGAGTAAATTTTTTTGCACGTGCCGGATCGTTGAGGACTTTTCACATTTCCTTTATAATAGTGTATTGAGCAATCCTACTAATATTCAGCCAAGTGGGAATTTTTGTAACCTTACCCCTATTTTTTAGTCTAATTTGACCGGACTATTATTAATTAATTTACTTTTAACAAGGGCTTTGAATTTTGCAAAACGAACCATGAACATCGGTCCAGCAGTTTTTAAATTTATAAGTTTTCGAACAAACCCGATTTTGTTTTATATAATAAGATTTGTACTTTGTAAGTCGACGAACAAAATATATTTTTCGCTAAGTATAATAAATTACGAGGGCACAAAAATATTTCCTTGCCTTGTTTCCTTGAAATTCACGTGTCTTCATGAAACCGAGCACGTGATTCATTACTCGGCGATTAAACTGAAGGCTGAACTTTTTTATTTTAATTAAAAACATTTATTAAGCTAGTGGCTCTGCCTTTAGTAATACAAGTAATTAATAAAATAATATGTAAATATCAGGTAAAAATTTGTGGCGCTCACAATCTCAGTAATATTAAAATATATAAAAACAAAATTAACTACAAGAAATAATTACTTAAAATCTAAACAAGAGATAATATAATTCCTTTATTGACATGAATTTTCATTTTATAACCCTCTATTCTCAGTGTTCTATCCGCTCAGGTATACGATGTTGTTCGTTTTGGAGGAATCATAAAGATCTAGCTATTACTAAGTACTTATTTCAAATCTTTCGGGTAGGGTACATAAAGTTGTTGGAGAGTTTGGGGTTGCGAGTTACGGTTAACCATACTAGGCCACTATGGCTGTGCGCGCGCGTACCTACTATCTTGCTCAAGGCTGAATTACTTAGTAATGTTAAGTTTAACACGGACTGAATACACGTTGTATTGACCATTATTGGTTATGATTATTTCTTTACAATTGAATTATTGCTAAGATAGAATGCGGTGAATAAATATATAAATGATTATTCATTTACGTCTTTGTTACGAAAACGTATTAAAATGTTTATTTTAGAAGAGATTTTACCGTAGTGACGATATGAACATTAAAAGTTTCATAGTCATGAAACCCATGAACATTATGTATTTGATTTTTTTTTTGATTTGTTTGAACATTTTCAATGTTTTTTAATAGTTATTCTGCAAATACAACAAATAAGAAACCACGAACTTCGTTCTAGCTGTTATTATACCCAGTTATAAGTGTTTGAACAAAGCCAAATTTGTTTTAAATAATACTAGCAATGCCCCGCGGTTTCACTCGGTTAAATACCGAACTTGTGGTAGTGGAAAGTGTACTAAGTCGGACTATAGATATATTTTCGTTTTAAAAGTTTAATTTAGTTTTCTGAGATTTTAATTACTTCCTTTTAGATTATAAGATACACACTTAAATTTATAATCTAAGTTATATACATTTTAGTTTACAACGAATATATCTAATACATTATTTAAATTCGTAATCAAAATAGTTTGTTCCCTTTTCTAAATCTTTTTCTAGTAAAATGTATCATGAATTCTGTCTTTGGCTATATTTTCAGTGTATTTGTTTGTAATTATATATAATTTATGTTAGATGTAGGATTACTAAATAAATAATTTACGAAAAATGTAGACGACATTAGAAAATTTGATAATACATTACAGGAATTGAACAATTCTTGATTACAAGTAGGTAATGAAATAATTTTTTTAATCAGTCCAGGGATTTTTAAATAATTTGTTGTAAAATGTTAAAAATCTAAACAAAAGTTCGTAATGCAAAACTTTATTCTTTAATATTAGAGAAGAGATTTATTCGTAGAACTTTAATGTCTTAGAACTTCGCTATACACAGCATTTGACGTAGTTTGTTTTGTGACAGCTAAATAATTTCATGTTTTGGAGTTCCGACTCGGAATAAGCCAATATACAATAATTGCCTTTGAGTAAAGCCTTTTGTAGATATATACATACGTTTTATAATACTGTACAATCCTTTTTTTATTCTATTATCATTTTATCAAAACAGCGTACTCGATGACTGTTTTTTACGGATAATATTTCCACAACTTGGGTTAAATTATTGCTTTTTCTTAGGAATCCCTATTTTTTATTTAGAACGTAATATAGCCTATGTCAATCAGGGAAGATGCAGCTTTCTAATAGTGAAAGAAGTTTTGAAATCCGCCCAGTACTTTTTAAACATACAAATACACAAATGTTTTCTCTTTATATTACTAGTAGATAAGATTTGTACTTTGTAAGTCATAAATTTCTTTTTCACTAAGTAATAAATTACGAGGATTTAAAATATTACGCGCGCCGTCCCTCAAATTCACGTGTTTTGAAGAAACCAAGCACGTGAATCGGTTCTCGGCGATTAAACTGAAGGCTGTTATAAGAAAGTTTTTTTAATATTTATATTAAAAATATTTGGCGAGCTAGCGGCTATTTATTTGAATTCTTATACAGAATATGTGACGGTCACAATTTCTCCGTCCACCGAAGCTTCGATATTACACATATGCCTTAAAAATTAACTGGAAATTATTACTAAAAATATAAAGTAGATTTGATAATTGATTTATGTAATTTTCTGATTCGTATCAAGATATTTTTGGATATAATGTGTTTTTTTATTTGTATAGTTCGTTAGCCTTTTGGGTTTCAAACTTGAATCAAAAGTTCTTGTTTAATGGACGCCTTACAAATTGGAATGTTTTTTTGGTTTAAGACTAAGAAATTTGGTTTTTAGTTGAATACTAAATCTTCGGTAACGAAGATATCTTTTTCTTATTAGTATTTAGATCTGACTGTCTGATATGGCAAGAAGATCACAATGGATTGTTAATTAGTTTTGCTTTTAATGATAAACATTACAGTTTAATAATGATTATCGTTCAATTATTACCAACAGTACATCCGCGATATAATTATCTCTATGGGAAACAAAATACAATGGAATATTAAATAATTATAACATATAAAATTACCTTTGTTTATTAAAATAAATATTAATGTTAAAATTGTCTTTGGTTAATGCGAATTTAATTTAAAGAAAAATTGTCTTTTACTAGTACATATATCAATATTTTCAAATATGAAATGAAAATCTACACGCTAACGTCCTGAGAAGGATATTCCATTGTATTAATATGATTTGTTATAATATTCCAGGCATATTGTTTGACAATTAATTGTTTTTGTTCTTTTTTGACACCGTCAGTATTAAACAAATCTCAGTAAAACACTCGGTGACGTCAGTAAATAAAGTAATGTTTAGGGAAAAAATATCATTGTCATCTATTTTTTGCTAAAAGATAATAACAATAATTATAAACGATGACCTCAGGAGATGGTCATTTATGAGATTTTTTTTCTTATTGTCATCAACTGTGTTTATAGAAATAAAAGCAATAATTGAAACCGATGTACACGACTAAACAAAATGCAATGATTAAAAGTATTTTTTTTTTTTAAATTGCTTGAATTAAATTCTCATTATTATTGTCACCACACTCTGCCAGAGTACTCCTTCCATGGTACAAATGTTATGTTTCATATATTTTTGGAAAAAAAACATAAAAGTTGTGGTTTGCCGTCGCCATATTGACAGTTTGAAAAGTTTCGTTTCGAGTTGGGAGAGTATCAGAATGTGGAATTTAATTAAAATTAACAGTCAACAGGCTAGACAAGCAATGTAACGTGATTGATCCAAGTCAGTTGACTAGTTGTTTGATCAACTGGCTGAAAATCTTTCAGGCCGCTAGTTAAACGGCTAGGCTGTTAATTGAACTGCTAATTAACTTGGCTGCGATATATATATAGTCAAAATCTATTATATCGACATCGAAGGGACTACACATATTTGGTCGTACAAACCGATAGTCGTAACAGCTAATGACGTTATTAAGTACCTTCATAGAATTCAGCCGGGATCTTTAATTTGGTCAATATAACTGGTATGTTGTTCTAAACAATGTTGTCGTAAACGGTTTTGACTGTACACACCTTATAAGGTGTGAACTCTTGTCATGATATGTTATGTTCGAGATAGTTTTCGTAGAAAATGGTAAATTAAAGACACACGGTAAATAACGGATGCCCTAATTCCACAGATAATTGTATTTTATTTAATTATTAGAAATCGACCTCAGAACGTAAATTTCTTTAGAAATAAAAAAATTTCTTTTTCAAATGAGTTTTTTATGTAGATTCATCGAATTCATATGAAAGTTAAACGACTTCAACTACAAAAAAAGGCTTGTTTTTAATATCTATATTGTTAAGATTTTTCAAATAATAGAATGAAAAAACAATATGATAAGTAATGGTTCCATCTTGTCTAGTATACAACTACTTTGCATTCTGTTTAGTATGCATTCCTGCAAAGGACATACCTCTGAGGCATGCGAACTTCCTTGAATTGTTCTTAACGATATTATGTAGGCTTTTGTTTAGTCACTTATCCTTAACATAAATACTATAATGTATAATGCATTTTGCATTCGTAAATTTTTTTTTGTCTAAACTTTTTCTTATGTAACGAACAATTTAAAACGTGTAATGTAAGGTAAAAAATATAAAAGCTTTTTTTTCTTGAGATTCCTAATCTGTGACAAACACAACACGTTTACTATAAATTATATAATAGTGTTGCAAATATAAAATAGTACTAATATAAAACCTTTTGTCTGGGCCTTAGATTTCTGAATCATGATCTTTCTTTTATTACGCAAGTGGATGAGACCTGAGATGAGAGACGCACACTGAATCCACGAGGCCAACACTGACAAAAATGTCTTTTGACATAGATTTAATTCAGAGGACTTAGTATCTTTATATATATAAACTCTAAATGGTGGAATTATTATTTTTTATACTTTATACACCTAGGTGATCGAGTAGTCTGTGGCTGACATGCGACGTATCGGTTTTCTCATAATGTTTGCCTTCAGCGTAGGTGCACGATGCAGGAAAGCATGCCTTAGGAGTTGAACGTATACTTTTATATTGATTTCCTAGTGACAGCGATTCTGTATTTCAGGATGAAACCATACTGACTGTGATGAAGTACCTTGATATGCAATCTCTTTGTCGGTGCGCACAAGTCAACAGGCATTTTCGAAGGCTGGCGTCTGACGCAATACTCTACCGGAGTATAGATTTACGGCCGTATTGGCACTGTGTCAGGTCACAGGTAATAAATAATCTTTGATTAAAATAATGTACATATTACGGACTAGTATGTTTCTGGTGTTAGGAAGTAATATGTTCCTGCCTACAAAACGTAGTCGTGCACTGTTTCATCTTCCTCACATCAATTACTAATTATGCTAAAAACTCAGTTTTGTATCGCCCGGACATACTTGTTTAGGTTATCGCGGAATGTGGTTAAAAAGTATATTAAGAATATCCATAGCGCAAAATCACCTACATCATAAGCACACCCCACATACACACCATTACATACATACCCACACTTTTACACCATTACACAACACAACCAATTTAGGCTTAATTAATTAAATCAAATCACAATCAGTTAATTGTATTAAATACTTTGTTTGTTTGTTCCCTTTTATAAATCTTTTTGTTGTAAAATGTATCATGTATTCCATCTGTGGCTATATTCTCAGTGTATTTGTTTGTAATTATATATAATTTATGTTAGCTGTAGGAGTACTAAATAAATAAATAAATTAAATTTCAATAAATCATCGTACAAAATTGAATAGTACTTTGTTTTATCGTTGCATTTTGTCTTCTTTTTTTCTCGTATTGTCTGGAAAATTCCTTCTAGTCGTAACCGTTTGATGCCAAAATAGTAAAAAATTTATAGAGGCTTGAATTCGTCTAGATTTTTTTGTTGCGTTCAAACATTAGCAAACGACATGAGAGTGATAAAGACAAAAAACTTATGTTATTTTTTTTGTTGATATAAAAAACTACGTTCAGGTCTGGCCCTAAGATTTCAGTTTCTGTTTCGTGATTTCTTTTTTATGATAGACGTGATAGATAAATATAAAAGTAGGTGATCAGCCGTCTTTTTGGGTCTAACGCATGTCGGTACCCTCACTTATTTTTCCCCTTTTTAATTGAATAATTGTTAAAATGGATTATTTTAAGGTGTTGATGTCATTGTCAAAACGCTGCAAGTTTCTTCAAAAACTCGACCTGTCGTGGTGCGGAAGTCACTGTATGGTTCAACCACATTTTGTTGTTGAGTAAGTATCTTAAAGTTGATCACTGGTATTACATATAAAATTTCTTTGTAGTTGTGATTTTCTTATAGAATTTGAAGGTAATGTTGAAGGAATGTTTTACAAAATGTTTGCTGCAACCATTTCACGATGTTCCTCATGACTTGACACAAATACACACACATGTGTATTTGTACCATGCCTATTTGTAGATATATATATATATAATATATATATATAATATATATATATATATATCTCGCAAGCACGCTCTTATGCATTGCTCCCAAGGTCATTAAAGTTTTTAATATAAAATATACTTTTATGAAACATAACAATATATATTTAGCTTGTGTACATTATTAATACCATAAATTTTATAAGAACTCTTTAGTATAGTTAAAAAATATTAATAATTGTGAGCAAAATGACCCACTAAACCAGATTACTTACATTTGTTTTTGATGTTCATAAGTGTGCATTGTATTACCTATATGAATAAATGAATTTGAATTTTAAGGTTTAATTAATTTCTTTGTTAGTCTGTGGAAAAGACGTTAGTTTTGGCCTGTCATTTATATTTTAATTCGAAGATATTAGCGATGTAGACAATTCTAACAATATTTTAGATTATATAAGAAATAGAAGTAATATTTCAGCAACACATTTGAGTTTCATTAATCATTATATAAATAAATATATATATTGTATGTGTTAAAATATGTATATAAAACGGCCAGTCCTGGCTTTGCATCTGATATTTATTTATAATATTTTGTAAACCCCTATAGCCGATCTTACTTAGTGATAATTAAGCATTCCTATTATGAAATACCTTATATCTTTAAACGAGCAATTCTTATATATATATATATATATATATATAAATGGAATCTCGGAATCGGCTCCAACGATTTTCATGAAATTTAGTATACGGGGGGTTTCATTTCTAGAAAATGTTATTTTATTCGTGTTTTATCAACTTAAACATACACTTACTTTTTTTTGTAAAATCGAAAAATATTATTCATATTTCATCATTTTATTAGTATGTAATTCGTACTTAAATATAATTGTTTTAAAAATTACAGTTTTCTGAAGGACAGCGGCGCGGAGTTAACTCACTTGCGGATGAATTGTTGCAAATTCGTTGACAACTCCGTGTTAAGAGCAGTTGTTGAGACATCGGCTAATTTGCAAGGTTCGTAACTTTCCTGTTATTATTTATTTATTTCCATCATTAATCATAAATAGTATTTATATTAATTGGCAAAGGATTATATGATGAAAGCTTTACAATTACCGCAGTACTAGATTTAAGTTTAAAAAAAAGTCGTATCGACTACACTGCTTTCAAGGACACTATGAAAGTTTTTTTTTTCAACTATAATTATTACAAGAAAAAGTGACGTAATTTTTTTGCTGGCGAAAAATGCAGTTCAAGTGAATCTTGAATCAGAGGCTTGAGAATCGCCCTTGTCTAATTTTTAATATAAATACAGGGTGTCCCAAAAGTCGACGTCAAGTCGAAATTTTCTCATAGGTAATGCCATACCAGTTATCAGAAAAATTAAAAAAAAAATTAAGTCCACTCCAACTTGTAGGAAAATGTCATTTTATACCGAACCAAGTTTTTAAAATTAATTTTTCGCACTAGTTCAACTGATCGTCCTGAAAAAAAAATGTACCACTCCAGTTTGGCAAGCAGCTTTAAAAGTTTGCGCATTTAATAAGGATTCTAGCGTGGTATAACACTTACTTCATTATTTCTTAGATCGGCCATAAAAAATTTTTTTGTTAAACAAAGTCTGTTTTTAAAAATTTCTCTGGAATTACAAAAAATGATTCTAGTGTACCCAAAGCGTTCCTAATAACCACAGCGTGGTTTAAATAAGATGGCGTAAAGTGTGAGCGAGACAGATAGTGACGCTACTTATTGCTATTGACACACGCACTACGGGTCAGTACGCACTACGCAACTTTTCGTATTCGCTGGTGTTACTTTGGCTTCGTTTACGCACTTGTTTGCTTGTGATTTTACATTTGTGATCTACGACGACCTTTATTTTTCCCTGGACTTACGTGTTATTGTGTATTTGTACCATACCATGGCTACGCCCGCCCGCTCACCCGATTTAAATCCTCTTGATTTTTTTTACTGGGGAGCAGTAAAGGAAAAAGTCTATTTCAAATCGATTCAAAATGTAGAAGAGCTTAGACAGAGAATAGCGGAAGCAGTAGAATTTTTGAATAATGGACGATTTGCCCGCTTCATGTCACGATCTTTTTTGCAGCTGAAGGACGGCAATTTGAACATCTTTTATAAAAAAAGTAATAAATCTAATCATAAAAAAGAAACTGTCTATTTTACTTATTTGCGTCCGTATGTCATAAGCGTCACTATCTGTCTCGCTCACATTTTATGGAATGTCTCTCTCCATCTTATTTAAACCACGCTGTGGTCATTAGGAACGTTGTGGGTGCGCTAGAATCGTTTTTTATAATTCCAGAGAAATTTTTAAAAACAGACTTTGTTTAACAAAATTTTTTTTTATGGCTGATCTAAGAAATAATTAAGTAAGTGTTATACCACGTTAGAATCCTTATTAAATGCGCAAACTTTTAAAGCTGCTTGCCAAACTGGAGTGGTACATTTTTTTTCAGGACGATCAGTTGAACTAGTGCGAAAAATTAATTTTAAAAACTTGGTTCGGTATAAAATGACATTTTCCTACAAGTTGGAGTGATCGGCACAGGGTTTAGGATCATAGGTTACATAAAGCACTATTCGGGATGACGTAAGAGAAAAAAAATTGGCAAAAAGTAAATATTTGTAACAACAGGAATGAAAAAACTGTCACATGGTGTACATTTTCTGGAATAAAAGGAAAATTTCCATAACTTCAAAAATACATGACTTAATTTTTTTTTTTTTTCTGATAACTGGTGTGGCATAACCTATGAGAAAATTTCGACTTGACGTCGACTTTTGGGACACCCTGTATAGCATTATATATTGACCCTAATTTTACTTATTTGTACGACGCAACTTGATCATTGCCTCCGAAACTAGAACACGGTAATCGTACTAATTTAATAAAAAACCTATTTATATTACAAATATAAAAAAAAATAATTAGGATGTGACCAATATAAAAAAAATCTAATATTAAATAACTTAATCCTAGTCAAAGTAGTTGTCCCCTTCATGAGAAAAGGCCTCCTCGAAACCACTCTATTTTTTTCTATTCTTCTCCTAGTCTATCCAAAATTCTTCCCCTGTCTTTTAAATTCGATCAGACCACATTTCCATTCGCTTCCTCTTCTTTCCCCGTTTGGAAAATCTCCCCAGTAATCTTTCTTACCAGATGAAATTGAGAAACAAATATACTAGAACGTTTTCAGTTTGTTACGCAATTTGAGTTGGTATAACATTATTGAAATTAGTTAAATAATGTTTCAATACATTCAGCCATACAGAAATGAATATATTACATTGACATAAATTGTTTACGAATACAAACTTTGTCTCTTTCATTTAGTATGATAAGGGTAGAGACAACATGCGTACTAATGTAATTCGTCTGGCGGTATGGAAAATTCCATTGTTGACGGTTTCATTATTCGCATGTATCATTCATATGAATTTATTCAATAGTTTTTTGAGCATTCAGCTGCAAGGGACTTATTTATTGATGTCCGAGACTTCATTTTGACGTTTCTATGTATTTTACAGAGAAACGTACTACTTACGTACTTACTTACGTACGAACTTAATTTACTGATTAGTTCAAGAGTATATCGTACTATACTGTGCATTTTTGTTGGTACTGATAAATAGTTGTAATTATGTTGTAAACATTGATACTTTCACAATGTTTTGCAGTTTGCCCGTTAAGATAATTTGTTATATAGCTATTTATACCGTTCGTTCGTTCGTTCGTGTTCAATATAGAACTGACCGATTGGGTCTCATTAAAAAAATGAAATTACGTACACGAAAAAGAAATCAATAAACCTATAAACAATTAAAAATGTGCCGGGCCTATCTCAGTTTTCTTAAAGTTAACATTAAGTTGCTGTCACCAGCAATACAGAACAGCAAAAATTGTATCAATTAAAAAAAAAACAATGAAACTCACACATTCACACTAGAGACACAAACAAACAGAACAAAATATAAGAACTACTGAATTTCCAGGCAGGTATTATATATTTTAAAGTAAAATATTTTAATGGGTTTATTGTAATTTTTCAGAATTATGTCTTCGCTCTGTAGTTACCTGTTCCGATTGGTCGAGTCTTGTGACGCTAACGAAGTTAAAAAGATTAGACTTATATAGAACTCATATAAATACAAGCGCCGCTGTGGCTATAATACGAGCGAACCCTGGATTGCAGCATCTTAATGTTGGTATGCAAATTATAGCTCATCTTTGTACCCTTGCTAAATATATAAGAAGTATTACGAAAAAAAAATTTTTACACTATTTTAAGACCGTGATGTTTTTAAAGTTTTTTTTTTGTTATAATGCTCTTGTCAGATTTATGTCTATCATTTTTATCTATCACAGAGCCCCGGCAGAATTTTCATGTTTCAATGTATTTTTTTACTATTTGTTAATTTTGACCGAATAAAATTCTCTTTATGTACTTAATGTTTAAAGAACTTTATTTCTCATTACAAAAATGTATTTTATTTACACGAGAAACGTAATATACGATCGAGATACACGTCGCCATCAGCAGTCCCTATTATAGTGAACTATGCTGCATAACATACATCTTTAATGCCTTTTTGAATTAGTAAAACGCACTAATATTGCGAGTTTTAGATTATATTTTCCTAAATAGGCAAAACTAATTTGCTTACGCTTATTCAGGGAGAGTAGAAAATTAAACAACAAAAGTAAATATAATCTTGGATGACGTGAATAATAAGGGAAATTTATTTGTTGTACCTTGTGGTGTACAAAAGAAAAATTATTTCTGTGGCGATGCCCTTTTTGCCTTGGCGCCTATGTGTGAAGTGTATTGCGATCGCGCTAAGATCTCCAAATAGCTTTTTAATGGTTTCATGAATCTATTCGTAAATTTGTCGTGACGTCGTACGTCGCGATCGCTGTTTTACGTACTCGATAATTTTTATAGAAAATAAGAGACATAATAAGAATGCTACATTATCCATGCTTATTGGCTTTATTTATTTCCGAAATATACATCAGCCTAATATATTTTAGGTTCGTGCAAAATGATATCTGGTATGGATGAAGTTGCAATCGCACTTGGAACTAATTGCCCGAATCTTATGTCTGTGGACTTTTGGAAGTCTTACTCTTTAACGGCTGTTGGGATTCGGGCACTTGGTCATTGCAAGCATTTACAGGAACTGGATGTTGGATGGTGGTAAGTTTTAGTATAACACACACACACAGTTTGGAACAGTGGCAGGCAAATAATCGCGGACCACAAAGTTAAAGAAATTCTAGAGGAGGGCCAGGAATATAAAAATAAATGCATTATGTGTTAATGCTTTCATCATAACATTATAAGTAGAATCTTCGTGTTCTTCATTGATCTTCATCTATCCATGTCCATGGACCCTCGACGGGCCGGATTAAACACTTCCCGGGCCGTACTTTGCCCATCACTAACGTTGACTTTAGAACAAATTTGATTGCCATATGACATAGGTGTTTTTTTAGAAGTTCATATAGGAACAAAACTGTCTTATTTGATTCTTGTAAAACAGTTAAACGGCCTAAAGGCCTCAAAAACTGTGGCTTACTGTTTGAAAAATGATTAGTCACCCTGGGGATTTTTGTATCTGTTTCCTGAATATTTATTTCTTAATATCATATCAGCACCGTTTTTCACTACAACGTTCTCATGCGAGCACACCATCTCTTCGGGAAGAAAATATTTATTCTCGAAAATATTTGAGATTTCTTAAAACAGAATTTTTGTAAATATTCAGTCTTGGAGTCAGTTAGTCAGTTAGTTCAGGAGTTCCCTCTCCTGAACTGACTGAACAGTACTTAACTACTGGAAAGTTCGAGTTATGAAATTTTTTAGCGTTTAAATATATATATAACCTTTTTATTTCCTTTATCAGTGAAACCTTTTGTAGATACATCCAATGTGTTTATTTTATGTTTTATTTTAAACTTTTTTTTTATTGTAAAGATGTTAGTTTTGTTTCCAAATAAATAAATAAACTGTTGATGAAGTTTAGCGCTACAACATCCTGGTTCCTGTCCGTCCCAACATCAACGCGTGCACGGAAAATATTTTGTTAATTTTTTTTCGCTATTGTAGATTTTCCGAGAGACCCATATGTTTTGCGTAAAAATCCGTGGGTTATAGCGGATGAAATCGCGGGGAGTATCTAGTAATTTTTTTTAATTTTGTTTAAGTCTCCAAGCTGGTGGTTCAGGTGAATGGTTAGCGGCGCTATCTGGTGGAGAACTTCGGAAACTGTTTCTGGGTGCTTTGCGTGGGGTTTGCGATCGGGACCTAAGGGCCTTATTGCCGCGAGCCAAGAAACTATCGCAGCTGGATTTGTTAGGAGTGAGAGCTGTAACACCAGATATTTGTTCTGAGTGAGTTTTTCTAATACTTGACACGTAAAAATAGTATGTAGCCGAAAGGTAGTTTATAACATATTATAAGACTAATTCTATTGGATAATGCTTGGAGAAAATTATTTTTCCAATAAAAATTTTTTTTAGTCAGCATGATTGTTTCAATATTTAATTACAGTTAAAATCTGTTATAACGACATAGAAGGGACTACTTATATTTGGTTATAAGTCGATAATCGTACCAGCCGATCTTGGATAAGCAAGGGCCATTCATATCGGCCAATTCGCCCTGTTTTATGCTCTATTTCGATGCGTTAACCTCAATTAAGTTAACAATTTAAAATAACTCACTGCAATGTATCTATTCCATGATCATTAGTCAATCTCATAGGCAAGTAGGTGATCAGCCTCCTGTGACTGACACACACCGTCGACTTTTTGTATGTAATAAGACAAGCGGGTTGCCTCATGATGTTTTCCTTCACCGTCGAGCGAGTGTTGATAGCGTACATATAAAAAAAAAGTGCACAGCTGGGGATGGTATTTATGATCTCTGGAAACGCACTCGCGAGCCCTCTGGCATTGAGTGTCCAGGGGCGGCGGTATCACTTAGCATCAGATGAGCCTCCTGCCCGTTTGCCTCTTAAGAATAAAGTCTATAATCCGAACATCAAATTTAGTAAATAGTAATATTGTACTAACCCTAAAAGTTATATTCAGAAATTAGGCTTAGACCTCACCATGACTCCTGTTTGTTCGTTCGTTTCTACATGTTACCCTTATATTTATATTCGAGGCGAAATTAGTCTCCGGACGTAAAAAACGTATTCACGCAAATGTAGTTGTAAATTTTTCTTTCTCTATGAAAATTGACACATTAGACAGCGCTCAAGACGAGAGTGTGGCTTGAGTCACTAATTAAAACCTAAGTATAGACTCAGAATGTCACCGTAAAATATGTTATATCTTAATTTCAGTATATTAGCGGAATGTCGAGAGCTGAAATTGCTTGATGTCAGTTTTTGTGACCAAATACACGAGGCACAGGTAAGTTTAATCTTTAATATAGACACTGTATCGCCTTGTTTAGTATTTCCTTTTCAAAAGTAATGAGGATTGTTTAGGAATATTTATCAATTTTTTTACATATTTTTGAAGGTCTACCATTATGTGGTTTAAATATCCCGTATTTCATTAATAACTAACCATATAAACATTAAGAAATTCTTAATATGTTCTTAAAATTGTATTGAATTCGTGATAAGTTGATTATAATATATACAATATATTATAATCAACCTTAGTGAGAATACATACCCCAAAAATCTGTTTCACCCAGGCGTTGCCTTGCCTATTAAGTATAATATTATGTTTGCCTATTAGTGCTTGTGACATTAAAATCTGTATTTTATTGTTCTTGTACCATGTATCAGTACAATAATATACTTTTTATATCAAGTGTATCTAATGTATCTAACACGAGCTATGATAGCTTTTAAAAAAATAAGTAATTTTCAAGTTTATTGTTTTACTATTGAAGATAATAAAACAACTAATATAACATATAAGTATGCATTCAGAAAATTACAACTTAAGAGTATTTTTCCAACTTACTAACGCAGACTTATCTCAATGAGAACAAAGAGTTTATATTGTCTTTAACATGACCGATAATGTATCAGTCTTTCAACGTACCTGTTACGTAAACGTGTACGCTTAGGCGTCCCCAGCAATGTACAACGTACGCATACATTACTAATACTTATGTTTATAGTGATTTTATACGATTCGATTGTTTAGTCTAATAATTTTGAATTAATTGTGTATAATTTTTAATATTCTTACAGGTACTAGAATGGCGTCGTCAATATCCACACGTTAGTATAAAGCGATCGTTCCAGTCCGCCAACCTCACAGCGGCTCCAAACTCATTATTTTTAGCACCCAGTCTGGAGTAAATATAAACGAAGGATTAAACAACGATAAGATTGTCAAGTCAAATATAAAATTAATTATTTAAAATTATTCTAGTGATTTTGGAAGACTGAATAGTCAATTGAATCTCTCATAGATAAGATATGCAGATATTAAATTTTCTTTAAGGCAAACGTCAATTAACTTAATAATGGGAACCTCTAATAATTAGCTAGGCCAGGTGTCCATATTGCAGTATGTCACTTATGACATAACATATGTCATTGTCAAATATTGTTATCTGTCAAAGATGTAAAACATACTGTGATGTAAGCTTTAGGTTTCAAAGATTACTTTTCAATGTCACGAAATTAAGACTGATAAATAACCGGATTTTAAACTATAATTTGCGTCAAAATTCAAATAAAAGTGTAAATATTTTATTTCTAGCCCCATCTAAAAATGTATGTAATTACACCGTTTTAACTAAAGTACGCATTTTGATAGGAGACAAAAGTTAACCGTTCAATTAGATTGATTTATGGGAAACGGGAATTTGGTAGCTAGGTTTTTTAATAACAATTGGTATTATTACTGAACGGTTTCGTAAATGTTAAATATAAAATGATAATACGATAAGAAATACGTAAATTATGGTATACGCTAACAATACTAACAATCATTTGTTAAAGGAGCAATGTTTAACAATGAAATTACAATTTATATTTTAATATCAGCTTTGTACCCGTACCCAGTGGCGTATTAAAGCGGGGGCGGCGGGGGCGGGCCGCGCCGGGGGTCAGGATTTTTTGGGATACCTGATTTCTTAAAAAAAAAAACTCGCGATCTTTTAATAAATTATCCATGTGTTTTATTACATTTTTTTTTGTTTTACTTTCGATGGGGTGACACCACCAACTTACGCGCACCGGTGCCACCCAAGATAGCTATTAAGTAGCAGAGAAAATTCTTAAATTTTTGTTTCCATTTGCTACAATTTCTATCTGTTCTTTTAACAGCCTCCTTGGGTCTGAAAAAAGGATTTTCTCAGAATTCATTATTCAGACCGTATCGGCCGGTCACTAGCCTACTTTCTTACTAAGTAGACTATTACGGTTTAAACGTTAAGGATTTTATGTACTTACTAGGAATAAGGCTAAAATTTTACACCGAGTGACAGATTGGATTAATAAATGTGAACCATGTAGGTTTAATATAACAGCCGTAAAAATTAAAATATGTCCGAATTTTTGATCGTCTCTTAAGAGGGGGGATATCATTTTAGATGTTTTCTCTTTCGGTTGTTCGAGTTTGGAAAATAGGAGATAGAATGGAAAATGGGTTTAAAAAATGTTAAAAGGACATTTTTGACATATAAAAGATTCGTTAAAAATAGCGCGTTAATGTGTATCGAGGTAATTAATAAAATTTCATTAAGTTTATTATCGGTTAACGCCCGAACCCAATAATTTATCCACATTTGAAAACAATCTGAGATCAGACCTTGATAGTCGATCGATCTCTTATCTAAAACCCAATAAAATAAATTTACGAAGACAATTCATTTTTGACGATGGATAGAATGCAATCTCTTCGCTCTTTACACTTGTGTTTGATAATCAATATAAACCAAATAAAATCGTTTAAATAATATTGATATACATGTCTATGTTTAAAACATATCAAATACTTTTTAATTATTTTAAAAAGTGGTTTAAGTTAAAATCTTTAGATACAAAGGTTCCCCATACACGACCTACCATGGATAGCTTGTACCGACAGATCAATTTTTGGATCAACATGGCTATCTCATATGGTAAAAAATGGATTGAGTTTATTGGGTTTGGGCGTAAATTGACGGCTAAAGTAAACTTTCTGTATATCTATTACAACTGCACTGCTGTAATAATTCTAGTGATAATAGATATTAAATTTAATTACACATCTAAATAGCCGCCTGCGAAATGAACTAATTAGTTATGTGGATAATATTTTTTAAAATATTATTTTTGATTTGTATTTTATTATTAATTACACTGATTATCACACCGCCTGATAAATTGGATATTATCTATATTAGTTATTATTATATACAATTTAAGGGAATTATATCTGATTGCAATCCTGATTATTCAAATTTTTTGTTGACAACAATGATTTTTCATGTCATTTTTTTGAGATATAACGACGCAGATATAATATTATATTAGATTGCATTACCGCCACAATGGTTCTATTTCCGCACATACTAAATGTGTTCTAAATAATTATAAGAGATACATAAGTCTGCATAATATATGTTTTAAAAGGTATGGGATACGGTGCAATTTCCCTATTTATATTTCAGTCATAGTATAAGTGCTATTTATACCACGGAATAAGTCAGATGGAGTCTTTAATTATATATTTAGTATATAAAATATCAATGTGTTATGATACGGACCGCTTGCTTGCGTCATTTGTGCGACTAAAACTTTTCCATACTTATTTATTTCGTGGTTTTTACTCATACAAGGATCTTTTCGCGGCAAAAATTTGAAGAAGCGCCATCTTGTGGGTTCAAGTCAAGTTATTGCCTACGGTAGGTACGGTACGGTAGTATTACTATCCTTGTGGAGTTTTTTAGGCTTAAGTATGCCGATAAGTCCAAAGGTACTTGTATGTTGTAGAATATTTTATATAATAAAGTTTTGAAAAATAAGTGTTTTATTTTTTTTTGTTTTACTTACTTGAGTCTGAGATTTTTCTTAGCCTATTAGTCTAATATCTTCACAGCATATCGAAAAATCAAAGGAAAGCGTATTCAATGTTATTTAAATCAGTATACACCATCCTGTGCAAGCGATAAATCAGCAGCGGAGATAGCTTAAAAAATTCATATCTAAAGGTACCTATCATAAATATAAAGATAACGATCAATGTCAATTCAAAGACGCCAAAGCGAAGGGACCAGAGAGCCATGCGTGTAAAAGAAGAGATGTTGATGCAAGCACAGGAGTCGGCCTCGCCCAGCTCAAAAGTGACCCTTGCTGTATCATACCCGCGGAGAACCAAAGTTAAGCGGTTGTCGCTTGGAGGGGAGGGATATGGCTCGCTGTTCCCGTCTAGAACGATTGTTGGTTTTTATGAGAGTTTGAGATTCCCATGAAACCCTCCGCCCCAAAAATTCAAATTTCAAAAAATATGTATTCATTTAGGTAACACAATGTACCCTTATGAACGTCAATAAAGAAATATATATTAAATGCTAAATGCTTCTAATTTTACATTTACTGCCAGTTCTCAAGTTAAGAGCGTAGAAGGGACGAGAAGAACTGGCACTCTCCCTCACTTTTTAATTGCAAGTTTTTTGTTTTACACAATGTAATGAGCACATTGTCGAACATGACATTTTATGTAATAATAAAATAAAAATCAAAGATTTGTTCTCTTTTAGCGGTAGGCATGATGAAATAAGCGCACGCAGTTATATCCTCGTGGGAACAACACGTAAGCAGCATTTCTCCTCTTAATAAAAAATAAAATGTCTATGTTGATTAAGAACTAAGAACGATCAACTAGTAATTCGTGCACCCTCACTATACTAGAATCTAATGAAAACAAAGGAAAATAATCTCGACGGCGTTTATATTTTAATAATAATTACATAGCAACAGAATGGACTGGAAGTTCCATTACGTTAATCACAATCAGTGTTATATGAATTGATAGAGTAATTAAATGATATCTACGCAAGATAAAACCATTGATACTCACAAAACCTCGACAAAAACTTGTTTCAGAACATGCAACTGCAATGCATTGCAAGAGTGTGAAACGATTGGCTATTAAAATGTATTATTGACGGATAGGTATCGTGATAGATTCAAAGGTAGATATAGCTATTTACACTACTTCTAATGCACACCAACAGATAACACGTAAACACAACAGATTATGGAAATGAACATAACAGAGACAGACTTCAAAGAAATAATTGAACCAAAGCTTAACGAGATTTGAAAATTAACTGTAAATATAACATAATAAGCTGTTACAGAAATGAGTAGTGCTTAATCATTCTACTTACAAACGCTATTTACTTAACATACATTAGTAAATACCTCCAACGACAATATAAAACAATACTTCCAATAGCATTTGCGATGCTGACTGTATAGTTGATTTCATGTACCTATCGGGCGGTTTTAAGAATGCGACATTACCCGTAACGGGTATTGAAAGATCTTTATGAAATATTTCAACTATCACAGTGCATTCAGTTTAATCTTCGAGAAGTAAACACCTCGAATAACTGAGTAATTTACAAATATTAATTTTATATAACGAGACTCTTTTACAGGAAAAATAATTACTGTCCACTTATTGGCCATGCTATAAACTGAAGGGGTTTTTTGAATAGACAATTTTATTTATATTACAAGTACAATAATGTAATTTCAGTACGTAATTATCTAATAATCAAAAAACTTGAAATACTCAATAAAGATAACACGAACAAAATATTATTGAGTTAGGTTTGTCTTAAAAATTGTCTGATTTTCTCTGAGTAAATAAAGACCTAGACTATTATCATCAATCACTTATAATTGACTTAGATTTTTATCGAAAACTGATCTTCGCGATGTCATACCATATGTTATTATTACACTGACTATACATGTCACTGATATCTAAAAATCAGCAGCATAGACCTTCAATGGCGGTTACCTCGACAAGGAGTGAATAATTAATTTTGTTACTGCACCTTTGTATCGTATTATCCTTACTACTATTCACAGAAGTAAATAGTCATCTTCATTCATTCATTCATTCATTCACATCTTGTAATGAATTTTCTAGATTAAAACAAAGTGTTCTTGCCAGTTCTCCATCTCGATTTGTGGCACTAAATCCGATATTTTTACTATTATATAAGTTTAATACTCTTTTATGATACTATTAATCATTTATTATTGACCTCAATAGTCTCATAATTGTATCGCATTTTTCTCAACTGCGTAAATATATTATTTAGTACATAAATGTATGCAAATTATTGCAGTTGTTTTGATAAGCGAATACTATTTTAATATTTTTATTTGTCGTTGTAATAATTCGTTATCATGGATTAGTAGATAATATATAAATGATTGAGATTGTTTTTATTGATTAAAGAAAATCTATATAAAGAATATCGGCGGCGGGTGGTCGAAGATAAGACGTAGTAAACGAAGGATTCAGGTATGGGAAAGTTGTATTATTTTTTTTTAATAATTCATTCCATCATTAGCACAAGCATACTTTATGGATAACAAATGTACCCATATTTTCATGCAATAAATGCGTTTAAAAAGTCTATTCCTTACGTTAAATGACATTTACACTTCTTATAGTAAATTTATTTGTTTGTAGTAATGTTATCGAATTCACTGCCGTGATATAAGTGAGAAAATTTAGGTGTGTCGCAGCCAACTACCTTAATGAGCTGTTCAATTACCACCCAGCCTTTTAACTAAACAGCGCCGTTTAACCAGCGGCCTGAAAGATATCAGCTTTGTTACAACATTTTATAAATTCGCTGGCTAATCCTTCGGACATTCGTACGATCGAGTGACAATGTGGCAGAAATAACATCTGACATAAATTATTTCTTTAAAAATTACATTGGAATCACAGCTACATTCACATTATTATTGACACTACACTTTTCCATTATACTTGCTATTTTTCATTAAACTTTGAAAACACCATCATAGGTTTGGTTTCCCAACGCCTAAATGACGGCTGAATAACTTTCAGGCCGCTAGTTAAACGGCGTGTTTACTAAAGTGGCCAGGCTGTTGTTCGAACGGCTAATTTAGCTAGTTGGCTGCGACAGAAACATTTGTATGTACTTAATTTGACTTATAACCTCGTATTGCATACTAACTTAGGCAATTAACTCAACCAAATATTATTCTATAGACGTGTGTCCTATTTTAATTGTGTAGTAACGTAAATTATTTATATCAGTAAACTTCGAACTTACGTAAGTAAATAAAGAAGTATACAGATAATAATAATAATTGGAATGTGGAATATTATCATTAATATGTAAAAACATCATAATTGTTTATCGCTATGCCTTCGTTGGTAGCTCGTTGTGCGTTGTTATTTAATATTAATGTTGGGAGTTCTGGGACATCTCCTTCCACTTGACCATATTCAACGTAGAGGGATTCAAATTTTCGACAACCAGTAATTTTCCAAGCGGCTTCATCCTTTGGCGTTGTATAGATATATGGGGTCTCGCTGCATCTTCTACCGCATTTACCATGGAGATTGTTCTGAGGAGTTGTTCGGATTAATACCCGCAGTTTCGTCGTCGGATATCGAGGCAGAATACCAAATTCCACCCGTCTCCTTGACGTACATCGTTCCACAACTGAGCGTACTGAAGTGACTCAAGAACCAATTTGTCTTAGGGTCCTGTTAGAACAGAGCGTACGAATATGTAAAAGGCCGGCAACGTACACACGAGCCCTCTGGCAACGAGAGTGTCTGTGGGCGGCGGTACCACTTAACTAGCACTTCTTACTGGCAGGTCTCTCTGGAAACACACAACAACGGCTCCACTTAATCTACTTCTGGACTGATATATTGTTGTTTTTGTTGCTTAGATTAGGATATATGATATTATTTTATAAATCTTATCTTCATTATTCCTGATATTTTAAATCCAAATTAGTGAATGCCTATCTTTGACAATCTGAAACAAATCTTTGTTTTTAATTTATATTATTATTATTTATTACTTAAGATATCATGTGGAACATGGTGTATTGGTTGCAGCTCCTTACAAACGTTGTGTAAAACAAAGGAGTGGCATAGAGTTTATTGCCAGTTCTTCTCATCCGTTCTACGCCCTTGATTTGAGAACATTTAATAAGTATTTCTTTTTTGACGTTCATAGGTGTACATTGTGTTACCTATATGAATAAATGATTTTTGACTTTGACTTTGAGTGAAGGCTTATAAATAACCAACCACCAGGTATCCTGCCCTGGTACTTGTAGGTACTATTAAAACAAATGACAACTTTACTAAACTAAAGAAATTACTTTTCAGTCATCAAGATGCTGCGGCTCATCCTACTGGCATGTGCCGTGGTAGCAGCGGTAGCATTTAAAAACCCCCACTATGCTTCTGGTAGAACGACAATGGTCCACCTGTTCGAATGGAAGTGGGATGACATTGCAGCTGAATGCGAGAGATTCTTAGGCCCACGAGGTTTTGGTGGTGTTCAGGTAGGTGATGTCATGAATTATATTGTGTACACTTCGTTAGCTTCAAGTCGCTACTTTAAATTACTGGCCGAGTAAATTAAAAAGGAATAAAAACAACCAAAAAGGTTTTCCGTCATTTTAACTCATTATTAAGTCTTAAGTAACGCTGGTTTTTGAAATTAGTACAAATAAAAACTTAACTTATCAAAGTGTGATTAATAAAGCATAATTGTTTCATTTGAATATGGAATACATACCAACCTGAAAAATATAACTTTGCCAGACCATTTACCGATTTTTCTTATTAAGCAGTCAAAGGTGATGTTCTGCAAAATATTTTAGACAACCGATTTATGCCGACATTTATTTAAGAGCGAACTTCTGTTGTTTACGATGTAAATTAATCTGGGGCCTAAACCTTCTTAAGTCAATTATTCAACCGTATTTCTTTACGCGTCTAAGCAAACTTCGTGTTGCGCAAATATTAATATTGCAAAATTTGTATTGCGAACTTTCTAGAATTAAACTAATTATGTTAGATATAATTACAGAGAGGTAATGTTTATAAGCTGGTAGGGGAAATATCTTCAATTTATTGATAAAAAAAAGAAATTACATTTTTGTTGTAGTTGAAGAAGAAACGATAGAACGAAAATATTTCTTGCAATCGACTTGAGCATTTTATTGCGATTTTAAATTGTATTTTTTTAGGGTTGACGATTAACGGTTGCTTAAAGTCGGGGATCGCTTGTATTAGATATAAATACATATTTTTTGTAACACATTGTATATTACGCTGTAGTTTGAATTTCATGAGTCGTTTTCGTTATGCAATGTTACACAATCCTTTTTTGTATGAGATCATTTCGGGTCCGATTCAAAAGTCAAAGTATATATTTTATTCTTATGTTACACTTGTGCTCATCAAATAAAAATAAAATTACTGTAATATTTAAATTATAGTTTTGAAATCAAAGACGTAATAGACTAACTAGCTTTTCGGCACATTTTATTTTACGAGATATTTGTAATGGGTTAGAATAAGCATCCTTGTACATAGTAAGGATTAAAACATGATAAATAAATAAACAATATATAAATGATAATAATCATTCGATTCTTCAATAATAATAATATATAATAAATGTTTTCTTCAAGTTTCTGAAAGTCGCTTTAAAAATAAATCATAATTAATTTTATCATAACCTAAACATAAGAATTAATACTCTCAAAACCAGAGACCTTTGTGTAAAGGCTAGTAACGCACTTGCGAGCCTTCTGGAACTGTCCATGGGTATAACTTAATATCGGATGAACCTCCTACAGGTTTATCTCCTGTTACATTAAAAAAATGTTTTTTTTTAAAGATCTCACCACCGAATGAAAACTTGGTTATTTGGTCCCATAATCGTCCATGGTGGGAGCGATACCAACCGATTTCTTATCGTCTTGTAACGCGTTCTGGAAACGAGCAACAATTCGCTAATATGGTTAGAAGATGTAATAATGTTGGTGTCAGGTATGTAAAAAAATTATTATACAATAATAATTTGCATTGAAACATAACATAACAAAAATACATTGCCTTTACTTTATATAAATATGTATAGCTTATGTTACTCTAGGGAGCAGTGTTGGCCTAGTGGCTTCAAAGTGCAACTCTTATCCCTGATGTCGTAGGTTCGATCCCCGGCTACACCAATAGACTTTCTTTCTATTGAAGGAAAGTATGAGAAAACCTTAGACCCAAAAAGATGACGTGCGCCAAGCCTAGAAGGCTACCTACTTGTCTATTAGATTAATAAATGTCCATGAAATATACCTTATACAATTCTTATTTTTAATAGAATCTACGTGGATGCCATCATTAACCACATGACAGGTACATGGGGTGAAAACATCGGTACAGGCGGGAGTGAAGCCTTCTTTAACAGGTGGTCGTATCCATCTGTGCCTTACGGTAGAAACGACTTCAATTCACCGCATTGTGTTATCCAGGGGAATGATTACAACTGTTGTGCGGATAGGGTAAGTACTTGATGTATTGCGTAGTTATTTTACGTAACCAGTTGTTTCGAGTGCTTGATAGGCGTCGCAGATCCTGCGAAAACCCCTCAGAGGCATCCAAATGTGATTCGGTAGCCGACCCGTTATAATCCAGTTTTGTATGAATTCCATACAAAGACTTTCAATTTTTATTGTAACACCGTATTTGACGTCAACGGACATCGAGACAGAATACGATACTTTGACGTTCGTCGTTCGACAACTGGGCGTTTTTTAAGGCAGTTTTTGCCGCGCCCATATGTATTTCCCAACCAATTCGATTTAGGGTCCTTCAAGAAACTAGTGTACTAATTCTTAACATGCCGGAAACATATGTGTGATTGTTTATGGGCGGCGGGGCCGTATTACTTAACACTAGGTGAGCCGCCTGCCCATTGGCTCACTGTTACAATGAAAAGTGCGTGAGTACAATTGTGAAACTTCTTTAATAATTAATAATTTATTACTAAGGTTAAAGCCCCAAAAGATGTCATGTACCAGTATATGATCACTCCATGTATTTGTATATCTATATTCACACTGTTTACGCCCGGTATACGTGCGTATGATTATATAAATAAATAAAAATCATCATCTAAAGTTCTAATATGTACCAAACTAATACATCAACCAATAGCGTGTATTTTTTATTGAACTCCCTTTCTCACTCTCTCTCAATCGGGCTCAACCGCTTTCTCCCCTTTCTTCAACAAAATCGCTGCACATCTTCGTGACGTTCCGTAAAAATTTTGCCCTCATGCGCCTGATGAAGTTTCACTTTAAAAATGAAGCCATCTTTAAATATTATTGGTAAACTTCTATTCATCTTTATATAGTTTTAATTAATGTTTTAGGTTCGTAACTGCGAATTATCAGGTCTAAAGGATTTAAATCAGGGCTCTGAGTATGTTCGAGGAAAAATTGTGGAGTACATGAACCGACTCATTGATATGGGAGTCGCTGGTTTCAGGTAAATCTTATATATCTGTGCTTCGAATATATGGCTATAAATTATTTTAAGAATTGATTTATTAAAATCAATAATCACGTTGTCATTCATGGCTGTTGTAACCACCGTATTCTCGCTACCTCTCACAGTGGCAAAGACTTCTTCAAGCGCCTTACTATCGTGGTGAGCGGACCCGATAGCTTTAAAAATATCACCTTGAACCTCTTATACTACCCGTAGGCCTCGGGTCTTCTGGTGCCGACATCCTACATTTATATTTACATTTTTATATTCACGACTTCTCTTAGGTGTTGTGTTCACACTCTCTCATATATTTATTCATCTACTGCTTATACATAAACTACCTATCACAGTATCAATAAATCTTGTATACTATAATGGTATATGATGAATTTTTTAATAGTCCAGTGGTTCGCAAGCTAAAACATCGATAAAGTTTAGTAAAATTGCTTTAGTAATTAAATATATAATGATAAATTAAAAAGTAATTTATTTATTAGGCCTAATCATTTGTTTCTGAGCAACAAAAAAATATTAATTTCAGAATTGACGCTGCGAAGCATATGTGGCCACATGACCTTAGAATCATATACAACAGACTTCACAATTTGAACCCAAGCCATGGGTTTCCAAATGGTGCTCGACCATACATTTTCCAAGAGGTTATTGACCTTGGTGGGGAGGCTATCAGCAGAAATGAGTACACAGCGTTAGCCGCGGTTACTGAATTCAGATTTGGAATGGAACTTAGCAGAACTTTTTCACGTGGAAACCAGCTCAGGTGAGCTTTGTTATCCTTTTAAAAAATAAGAATAATTTTAAATTGATAGCTGTTATCTTATACGAATTCCATAAACGTACTGTCATAATTGTTATTTATTATGCAATAGAGAATGTGTTAGTAAACCTTTATCTATGATGCTGATAAACGGTTGTTTTCTTTATTGTTATAATTAATTGCTTCACGAAAACTTAAGACATTTTGTAAAACAAAATTTTGCTTGATTTGAGAACTGGCAGTGAATGTTAATTACATTTAAAATAAATGTTAATGATTTTTTATCATCGTAATCTTGCACACTGTGCTATCTAAATTTATAAATGGTATTGATAATAAGTCAAACAAAATGTATGTAGGTACCTAGAAGATAAACTTCACTTCTTAATTAAGGACGCTGACAAAGTTTTTGAAGTAAATGTGAATCCAAAGTTATTTACTAAGGGGCCATAAATTACGTCATCGATTTTTTCCCGATTTTAGACCCCCCCCCCCTATAATCATCCTATCGTCATTTCTTACTTACTCTTTTGTTATTTAACGAATTTGCGTTAAACGCGTGATGGAAAAATCTGCGCGGATAAACGTGTTGCATCGTTCACATTCGTACTCAGATTGAAGCGAGCGCAAGCCGCAGGTCCGCAGCGGTGGCGGCGCGCGGCAAAGACAAAGGAAGCCGACTTTGTTTAAACAGCGCCGATTTCTTTTATTATGAGTTATTTTAGTTAGAAATAATCTTTTTGTACGTGAAAAATAAACTTTAAGTAAATAAATAAGAATGACGTCAATTTCGAAACACCCCCCCCCTTCAATCATTTTACCGTCATCCACAGACCAAACCCCCCCCCCCCCTAATTTAGAATGACGTAATATATATGGACGGCCCCTAACTGCGTTGCAGGAACATAAAATACAATTGAAATAATTAAATGAAAATGACCTGGCGGCCTTATCGCTTTCGAGCGATCTCTTCCAGACAACCACTTTACGCAATTTATAGTAAAAAATATTGTAGATACGAATAAGTACTTTCATATTTATTTATCTGGCCTAATGCGAGCTGAATCTTATTTTTATTAAATTACATGCCAGGTGGTTATCGAACTGGGGTGAAAGCTGGGGTCTTCTAAGTTCAAATGACGCTCTGGCCTTCATCGACAACCACGACAACCAAAGAGGTCATGGTGCTGGTGGCCAAATTTTGACACACAAGCAATCGAAACAGTACAAGGGCGCTATTGCCTTTATGTTAGCTCATCCTTATGGAAAGCCTCAACTGATGAGTAGCTTCAGCTTCCATAATACAGAGGCTGGACCTCCGATGGACTCCAGTGGAAATATCATCTCGCCGTCTATTAATTCGGTATGTATTTTATCATCCGTAATCTTATAAAATTCAAATTCCTTGCGTCTTTTGATGGCGTTGACATCTCTTAACATATCGTACTATAAAAATAAAATAAATATATAAAAACATTAAAGTAGCAAAAACCTAGTAAGATGTTCTAATGATCTATCTATTCAGTAAGATTCACTTTGTTGTAGTTTTGGTGTTTATATTAAAACAATGCGGCATAGATAAAGTGGGGTATATTATAATATGTTATTACTTTCTTACTAATTTTTTCTGCTTATCTATACTAAAATTATAAAAAGGAAGATTTGTATTTAAGTATGTTTGTAACGAAATTTGAAAAATCAAAAGTACTGGACCGTTTTTAAAAGTGCTTTCACCATTTTAATGCTACATGATCACCGATTAATATGGGCTATTTCAATTGCAAGAAAACAATAAGGATCCCTACTATAACAACAATCATAAATAAATAAAATATCTTTCATCGCATGCGCTTCGAAAGCTATTGATGATAAAAAAGATTCACAATATTAAGGAACATACCTATCAACCTACAAATTAAAAAAATATATCCACCCGATGCGAAGTCGGGACGGGCTGCTAGTACGCCATTAATTTAGGTTTTTATGTGTATGTGGAACGAATTGTAAAAAGAAAACAACAACAAAAACAATGGTTTGGCTTTGTGAGTATAGGTCTTGAAATCAGTACTTGTGGAGTTCTTAAAGGCTTTTGGTTTATTGCTAGCCTCTTAGGCAGTATATGCAATGTTGCTTTAACTTAATCATATTTAGATATAAATGTAGCTTAATTAAGATAGAACAACGTTTCTCTGCTCAACATTAATATAAATTAAGGCTTATTCGAGACTAGCATTTGATATCGTACATTAATGCAAATTATTAGAATTATGATTCAAATCAGTTATACAAATAATTTAAGAATTAGTTAACAAAAAAGACACATTTTCTTTTCAATACAGTTTTTTTTTTTACATTATGGTACAGAAACAGAAAAGAGATTGACATTCGAAAATCTGAAACCCAATTACATCTGTACACAGCATTTTACACTAAATATCAACCACTCAACATATTAAACTTAATGACAAAATAGAAAAAAATATCTTATTAGATAAAAAAAAAATTAAAATAAGTAATTTAGGTTGCCAGTTTTAACCGTTATTTTTTTTTTAAATTTACAAATACTGTTTGTAGTAAAAGTTACTAGAACGGGCAAAAGCCAATTTGATTTTAAGTAGTAACTGTGACTAGTAGTCTAATACAAAAAGGTATCGGAAGCCACAGTACAAAAATACAAGTATTCACAAACGTTATTAGGATTATTAGTTTTTCACATTTGTCTTACGTTGTCTAGGAACAACAACGTTATTGGTTTTATTTAGTTCAATGTCCCCAGGCGCAACTCAAGTTTTCTATATAACAATCTTTTTCGTAATTCTAATTATTCGATTTAAGACTACTGCGGTCTGATCTTTGCTCTTTCAATCCATTTATTTATTTCGTAATCCTGTAGGATTGTAGGTCAGCTGTAGCTGACTTACATTATAAAATAATTGAAGTACTTAATATATACAAAAAGGTTGAAACGCAAAAAAGGCAAAAAAATACATTTAAATAAGTAATAACTATTTTGGCTGTATTGCGTGATGTATGGGTGGGTATTGCTCATGATGCAGGATATTTAGTGCTATTGATATTCTTGATACTCATTTTAAGCATATTCCGAAATAGCTTAAATAAATCGAGGCTAAAATAGTGGTAGTTGAATAAAAAGGTTTTAATAACTGGCTGAATTTACAAGAATTGCATTATCTATAATTAGTTATAAAATGGTTTAGGTTTTAAGGTTTTACTTTTTATGTTTATATTATGGTTTAGATTAGTTTTCTATTGTATAAGTATTAAGTTACTGTAAAAATAGGAAATAAGAAAATAAATTAATAAACATTTTTATATATTTTATAATTTTCGTTGTAGGACAACAGTTGCGGTAATGGTTGGATATGCGAGCACCGATGGCGTCAAATCTACCAAATGGTAGCTTTTAGGAACGTCGCTGGCAACACCGCTCTAAATGACTGGTGGGATAATGGTAGCAACCAGATTGCCTTCTGTCGAGGTGGTCAGGGCTTTGTGGCTTTTAACAATGATAACTGGGATCTCAACACTAGCTTACAGGTTAATTAATTATTTTTTTATTAAATTATTCAAAGAAATAATGTTTAACGTATAGAAATATGTTTAAAGGCAAAACGTCATCAGCCATCTGTGTCTGAAACGCGCCGCCGTTTTTTGCTACTTAGACTAGAGAATCGTGCTCAGTATGAGAAATTATTAATTCATAGAAATAAATATCAATTCTTGGAAAGTTGGTTATCAAACGTATGACTACAAAGTTGTGAGCTGCTCCTTCTTCATTTAATTCTGCCTTTACATTTATTCGCTCTAATATACTTTGCGAGAATGATACGGATTGTTTGATATTAAACATATTAATTGGCATTTAAATTTCAGACCTGTCTCCCAGCTGGTAGATATTGCGATGTAATATCTGGTGAAAAACGCAATAACGGTTGTACTGGCAAAACTATCACTGTGGGCAATAATGGTGTGGCTCAGATCACAATACGAGCTAATGAATATGACATGGTGCTCGCCATACATAGAGGAACCGAGGTATGAAAAATGTAGATTTTTACGTCTGTTCTTACTCTGTGAAACGGGTAACTGCAGTGCTGTCAGGCAATATGTTTCATAAGGATTGTAATTCATAACTTGAACTTATGATTGTATGATGAATGTAAATAATGTTGGTATATATTATATTTATTATAACTAAAGATTTTTTTACACAGTGTATAAGTACTGACAGAAGTATGTCTCGTAAGGAATATAATCCAGAATGTTCTAGTTAACATATTTAAATGATTATATGATGAAATGATATTGCCATAACTTAAGATTTTTTTTTTGTAGAAAAAAAAACATTAATTAAAAAAAATATATTTAATTAAATCCTAATATATAATTATCTTTTTACTAGTCGATCTAATTTATATTTAACTGTTCTATAATTTGCTTAAGACTGTATTGTTCAAATTTTTTCAGATAAGGGATTTGAACTTTGTTTCTCTTTACTAAAATATTCTCTCTTGTTTTCCAAGAACTAAATTTTAATAAATAATAAAAAACTCATTACATTATTTAAACTTGAATTTCTTTTTCAGTCGAGATTGTAAGTGGCTGTGACACGGGTAATGAAGATTAGTACGCCGTTAATACAAAATAAAAGAATAAACTTTTCAAACAAGAATTCGGTTTTATTCATTCAAATTCCTTTAAATAAGATTTTACGCTATTTTATTAAGTTGGAACATCGAAACAGAGAGAGAGAGAGATTAGACTTAAGAGAAAATTGTGTGTTTAAACGTTGTTTTATTGACTTTTTGGCAAGTATACGCAACTACACAATTGTCAAACTAAAATGAAAATTACGTCTAAATTGTACCCAGAAATTCGGTTTAAAATCTGTTATTCTTAATAAGTTGTAAAGTCCTGGTATCACTGTACAATGATTCCACTGCTGTAACACCTATCAGATGTGGCAGTTTCCCGAACATTATACGACCTACCGCGAGATGGCGCTATTATTATTTTTATCAAAGATCGTTGGTCAAACAGGGAATGTTTGATGCCTTAATCCGGTTAGAACGTGCGTTCTTAAACACGCCCTTTAAAAATGATTTAAACTTCTACAGTATGTTACTATATAATTTTTTTCTTACCCAATAAGTGGGTTTATCTTTCGGTAAGATTCTTACATAAGGTAGGCGAGGAAAGGGCATAGAACAAACAACACTTACTTATTCATCAAATGACAAATGAATGCAATATACTGCATTAGGTTACCAAATCGTTCTAAAATTGAACTTAAAAAAGTTTTCATTAGCAATGTTTCTAACTGGCCGGTTCTAAATATTTTCAGTGTTACCTATGTATAGCCGGCCTCGGCTCTAAATAAAGCCTTTTCACTATAAGTAGGTAACATATAACTTTTCACATATTTTTTTTTATAGAACAAAAAACGGACAGGAGGCTCACCTGATACCGCCGCCCATGAACACTCTCAATGCCAGAGGGCTCGCGACTGCGTTGCCGGCCTTTTCAGCATTGGTACGCTCTGTTCTTGAAGTACCCTAAGTCGAATTGGTTCGGTAATAAATTGATATACATTTTGAAATTGGTCTAATTGTTACATCTACAAAAACACAAATACTACCATATTATACATACATACATGCCTATGTGAATACAATATAGAAACGGCAAAATATTGAATTTCTATATGGGTCATGGATTCACAGTTCGTTTAGCGTTGATTGGCACCTTCAGCCCCAATAAATTTACGATTGCCTGCAGCAAACAATATACTGCAATACATCGGTATCTGTTAATTTTGTTTATTATAGAACACGGAGCAAACTGGCAGAATGCCGCTAAACACAGGTTAACACATTCAATGTCAGAGGGCTCGCGAAAGCGTTGCCGTCTTTTTAAGAATTGGTGCGCTCTTTTCTTGACCTTAAGTCGGATTTATTCGTAAATACTTCAGTGGGTAGCTGGTTACATATAGTGGTGGTGCACGGCCAAAACTGCGTCAAAAATAACTCAAAGTTCTCGAGATGGTACGGGTAAAATTTTGTTTACTATTTACCATAATTAGTAGTTGAGAGTTTGAAATTCCGCAACAAGACACAGTGCGAACTATGATTTCCGTTATCAAAATTCAATACAATTTTCAAACAAACGGGGAGCCTCATCTGATGTTAAGTGATACCCATGTACATTCTCAATGTCAGAGGAATCGCGAGTGCGTTGTCAGCCCTTTAAGAATATACTGTTACTCTCTAAGAAATACATTGAAATTATGATTAGAAAAGCTTTGTTAGTTTCTATGAGCTTTGAATTTAAGATAACTTCGACTTTAAAAACAAAAATAGTTTTCTTTAACATAGACAATAGTTGTTTTTAAACATTCGTTTAGCAATAAATCGTACTGAAATATACGCGTCAATTCGGAGTCGTAAATTGGACAAGTTGTAAACAAACTCCCTCGGTTTATAAACGTAAGTTTATAGACTGTTAAGAATTATGTTTCCTAAAATAAATGTTCTGATTTTGTTTTGCTATTAAGACCTCAGACGAATGCCTGGACATTTCTGCATACTATGTGAATTATTATATTGTTCCCCCCTTTGAAAAACCATAAATTATATAATACTAGTGACCCGCCCCAGCTTCGCACGGGTGCAATGCTGATGAAAACCAGGTTTTTATTATGTATTGTTATTTCCGTCGCTGGAAAGCTCCGATAATATACGCGTTCGATCGCTGCTAAATAAGCTGTAATGGGCTGTATAGATCTATATTAAACTAACAATGTATTCAAGGTATTTAATTGGTTAAGGATTAATGCTGTATTGGTTAAAATCGCTTCGAAAATTAGCCATTATTTGTCGTAAAAAGTAAATGACAAAAAAAAGTTATTGTGGGTTATCCATAAGAGATAGACATATACCATCACGGATTTTTCTGTAGACCTTTTCAATGTGTACAATACTTAGTACATTATTTTGATAAAACTCGTGGGTTTAGCCTGCGTTTGCAATGTAAGCGGAAAAAATGTAATTATTTACGACATCACATTAGAAACCTCAAAAATAACAGTACTTCTCCACTATTTAATGGATGTTATTATACATATAAACCTTCCTCTTGAATCACTCTATCTATTAAAAAAATCCGTTGCGTAGTTTCAAAGATTTAAGCATACAAAGGGATATAGGGACAGAGAAAGCGACTTTGTTTTATACTATGTAGTGATAACAACTTATGATTTTCGGTACATACCACTGTTATAAGTATAACATTTATATAATGAACGCCTAATAATGACAATTAACTATTATATCGATTGAAAAAATGGTTGTTTATGTATGTAAGCTAGTACTGAATATTTATATATGGATACGGGCCATATTGGATATATGGCCCTTACATTTTTCAGTTATTATCATTCGTGTAATACGGAGCTCTATATATCTTCAAATAAATAACAAAAACACTAAACTAATATATACAGAAAAAGATACAATAATCATTTTTGTGGGAGTATAGATAATATTAAAAAATAAGATGTTGATAGGACAGTGAAAAATATTCGAAAAATAAGCAAAATTTTTCAAAATCAAACCATATTTATTTTGTAAATTATATTTTACAATAAATATGTGGGTAACACTGAAAATGTTTAGAATTGCCTTTTTTATTTCAATTTAAGAACTCTTTGGTAACCTAATGTAGTATATTGCATTCATTTGTCATTTGTTGTTGTGAATTGGTGGCTCTATCACTACGAATTGGCGGCATATCTGCAACTAAACGACTGCAGCGCCCTCGAAGCAGGATCCTACTCCACCACAACAATGCTTCAGCGAACTCCGCAAAACGGACTGTTGAATAATATTAATCCGTCATACAGTCCTGACCTGACGCCCTCTGACTTTAATTTATTCCCATGAACTAACGATCAAATTTGAGGTATTCGCTTTACGAGCCCTGAAGATAAAGTGAAAGCGTACAAAAATTCCATAGAAGAAGCCCCTAATGAAGTATGGCCCCAACTTTTCTCATTGGTTCCATCGAGTGTGACGATGTGTAGAGAGGAATGGAATGGAAACTTCGAAAAACAGTAAACGTATTGGCAACTTTCTACATTAAGCCGTTTTTCATTTTCTAAACATTTTCAGTGTTACCTAGGTATCTCTGGTCAAATAAATTTTAAACGATAAGTTCTTATAAATAAAACAGTAAACATAAACAGTAAACTTATAAAAAAAGGTATTTTTTAAACCTTATCTGAAACATTTAACAATTCCTTGACCCACTATAGAAGGGCCTTACCCTGCATGTAAAATTATCGTAACTATTGATTCCTAGTAATTTGTTGAATGAATTATACGAATTGGCTTTGTTGTGTACCTCAATTAGTTCTTGTATTCCTAAGCGAAAGGTTAAGAGACTGTTGTTAATGCTTTTTTAATCAAGCATTTAATGTCAGTGAAATGTGCTTCTCACATAATCATTCATCAATCAAATTATTTGAAGATTAAATTTAAACTGAAATTAAATAAAAAGTACTACTATTACGCCCTGCCGAACTCAATTGTATAACAATATAACTTGATTTCAATCAACTTTCGTATAGCATAGGACAAATATTTTATTTTAGATTTTTAGAATAAATATCAACAGTGACATCTTAAATCGTTAGAATATATTCCTGAGATATTGTAATTGAATACTGGAAATATTAAAACCGAAATACATTAATTTTAGTTAGAAAATCCTTATATCAACTTTTATTTTAGTCGTAAATATCCAAGTTTCAGTCCGCCCAAGCGGCTGACGATGCTTAGACTTCAGTAGTTGCCTAGTCGTCGAGGTGTCCGCCGCGTTTCGCGTTGCTTCCGACCGTTAATTTTTAATACCGATGTATGCTTGCACGTATGTCCTATTCCAGTAATAGAATGTTTATTTAAAGTGATTTTCATAAGTGTAGTGAGGTTAAAGTTTCCGAAGTGCAATCGAGTGACAATAGTCGCTTGCGAACTGTTTCCTTATTGGATTGGTAAGATTAATTACGTATTAAAGTTATTCATTAATTTTTGCATGGTATTTACGATTATTTCATTTATGTAACTATTCATATGTTATATTTTTACAGTTGAAAACATTTATTTTAGGTTGAAAAGCCTGCAAGTTTAGTTGCATTAAAGGCTTACATTGAAACCGAATAATATAAAATCTACATTAAATAAATTAATTTAATATTTACAGACAATACCATAAGCATTATGAGACATGTACTATGCAGAAAAAGAAACACACCCGTGCTTCCGTACTCCTCCAATCGCTTTTTTTAGAGGATTTAAAAATTTATATTATCCTAATATCTATTCTATAACAGCCGCTATTCAGCAGCGCCTTCTGGCTGTGTGAGTGTCCATGGGCGGCGGTATCAATGAACATTAGATGAGCCTTTTGAATGTTTGTCTCCTGTAACATAAAAAAATAGTTTGCGCGAACGATGATTGAATTTGTCCAAAAGTCGGTTAATTAACAGAAATATTAAAATATGTATACTGGCAGGTATCAACTTAGTTTATTATGAACCTTTTTAAACTTGTCTATTACAAATAATTCTTCTCTCCAACCACAAAATGTATTATTGAATTAGATTAACAAATTGAGTCGGGACTACACCTTTATTTTTCTTTTCTTTTCTTATTTGTGTTTATATACATATGTGTCTATCTCTAAATCTATGTGTCCCAATCGTTAGCATGTTCTAGAGTAATAAAAAAACTAATAATGTCCCTATTTTTTACAATGAAATATAATCGGAGAGTTTTATGCCTCTTCTTTCTTCTCTTCCGCTTTACTCTTTTGATTTGAGAACTGTCAGTAAATGTAAAATTAGGAACATTTAATGTATATTCTTTTTTTGATGTTCATAGGTGTACAATTTGTTACCTATATGAATAAATGATTTTTGACTTTGACTTTGACTAATATAATTTAAATATTATACGTATATAAGAAAAAACCTTTTTCGTGGCATGATGCGCAGCGCCCATCGTTTCACTCCGTTGAAATTAGGCTAAGTGCATGTGGGGACTTTTTTGTTTCAAAAAAGATTGAAAAATGGTTCACGAAAATTTGAAAACGATTTTGTATACATTTTCAAAGAAATGAATTGTTTAATATCCTTTAGATTAGATAGATTCTCCGGGGACCACTAATAGAAATTGGTATTTTAATATTCAATGTATCGTTTAACCTATATGGAAATTGTATCTTTCTTAGACTTATATAATCTATCCTAATTACTGACTAATCCTAATTACTGACCTATTAAATATGTGAACAATTGAGTTTTTGCAACTTTTTGGACAGATACTAGTATTGTATATAATAATTGTGTTTCAACATTCCGCCCTTGCTTTGTGTATTGCTTTCGAATTAATATTATATTCATTTTATTCATTCTGTGTTATTAATTCTATTCAAATAAGTGTTATCAAGCATGCGTGAATAAAAATTCAGAATAAAATTTGGAAATTTGTGGGTGATATTAGACTAGACGTGTCTTGTCTATGTGTTGTGTAGTATTTAAATAATAAGATTTTTATTTAATTTAATTCATGACTATTAACATCTTTCAATTTTAGCTTCCTAGTTAGGTGACCCACTTGAAACAACTATTTGTATAATATAAAATGTGACTCATTCAGTTATTATGAAGAAGTACTTCTATGAAGTATTATACGTTTTATTATTCATAAATGGTGTAATTAGTTACTACATGAGCAATTACTGCATTCGATTCTGCTACTAAGTTTCCATATTTAGTTGTAATATTTAAAATTCTCGTGTCACGTTGTTTGTAATTAAACTACTCCGAAATGGCTCTAACGATTTTCGTGAAATTTTGTGTGCATATTAGTTAAAATTGCGAATCTGACAACTTGTTTTTTTCATCCCCATAAATGTTAAGGGTAGTCCAACCCTTAATTTTTTATTTTTACAAAATTCTTTTTTTTATTTTTATTATCCAGCATACAAAAGTACATTTATCCCTTAATTTTCAACCCTCTATGATCTAACCCTATTTTTGTTATAGTAGATAGTTATTTTTATTGATATAAAAAACGTATATTATAAATAATATACAAGTCAAAATAACGTTTGCCGGGTCAGATTTACAATAAATATGTAATCAAATTTTTAAAAGTTTTAATTATTCCCACCGTTACAACGTTATATTATTGAATTTTAATGACGTATTAAATACAACTTTTATACCGTATTTTGGTGTACCGTTTCTAAGAAACCTCTTCAAAGGCTCTCTTAATATTGTGGTAAGGAAAAGATAAATTAATCCAACCTTAAAACTATTCCCGAAAGCTCCTAAGCATGGCTTAAAGCTTACAAGGTGATCCCTAACGTGCGATTATGGCTAAGATGTATAATTTTCCGCTTTACAACTTTCTAAGAGAAAACTTGTACACTATATCCTCCGACCATTGAATATGCATAAAGCCTTGTGCTCCTTAATGCATACCCTTCAAACTTAACCATTTATTGCAATATTTTCTTTGTGTTGGCATTTTTGTATTTCCCGACATATATTTTATAAAAAGGTTAAAGGTGGATATAGTGAATGTTTTGGTTTGATTCGTTAAGCTATTTTTTACGGCAAATTGTCTTTTTGACTGAGCGACGTATATCAGACAAGGTGAACAAGATTTTGATAACAAAGAAAACCAAATATATATATATATTTGAGGTTAACAGAGTTCGAACGTCACTGAATATATTTTTGCGCAATCGTCGTTATGAATTAAAAATTTAATTTAGTTTTTTACCTTACCTAATGATATCCACCGCTGACACACAATGCCAGAAGGCTCACGAGTGCGTTGCTGGTCGTTTAAACTCTCTTTTCTTGAAAGAACCTGCTTTTGAAATACCTCGACGGATTTAGTTGACAAATATGATTAAAAACGGTGAATTGTGGAATAGATTTTTTTTTAACTCATGTTACAATACGTTATTGACCAGTTAGGTTCACTCATGTTTTTATAAATTTCACAAATTCAAATGTCTACGAATTATTATTTGGAAAGCCTAAATAATTACTTAGTTGTTAACAGTTTCAAATTCATTGGTAATCGCCTATATAAATTACCTTGTTAATAAACTGTCACTGAAATATACTTAATACTCATACGAGGGTGACACTGAAAATGTTTGGAACTGGCCAGTTAGAAACATTGCTAATGAAAACTTTTTTGAATTTCAATTTTGGAACTCTTTGGTACCTAATGTAGTTAATTGCATTCCTTTGTTTTGTGAATTGGTGGCAAATCTTGTTACACGTGAAAATGAACCTAACGCGAGAAAATTTTCGGTCACTGATTTGTTATGACTATGCGGTGAAAGCGTACAAAAATGCTATAAAAAGTAAAGCCCTAAGGAAGAATGGGCCCACTGCTATTCTGAGGGGTTCCTTCGAATGCGACAATGTGTAGAATCTGAGGAACAGAGATTACTTCGAAAATCAGTTAAAGTATTCGTAACTTTCTAAATTAAGCCATTTTTCATTTTCTAAACATTTTCAATGTTACCTAGTTCGTATTATGAAGAGGTTAGGTTTGATTATATGTTTGTTTGTTTGCAATGATCTGGCTCCAAAACTACAGGACTGATTTGAATAAGGCTATTAAAAAAATTAATTTATTTATTTATTAAGGCATTTACCATGGAGAGTGTTCAGAGGAGTTGTTCGGATTAATACCTGCAGCTGAGTTTCATCATCGGACGTCGAGGCAGAATACGAAATTCCATCCGTATCACCTCGACGTCCGCCGTTCCACAACTGCGCGATTTTCAAGGCAGTTTTTGCCGCGCACCACCACTTTGTGGAACCAGTTGCCCACTGAAGTATTTCCGAACCAATTCGACTTAGGGTCCTTCAAGAAAAGAGCGTACAAATTCTTAAAAGGCCGGCAACGCACTCGCGAGCCCTCTAGCATCGAGAGTGTCCATGGGCGGCGGTATCTCTTAACATCAGGTGAGCCTCCTGCCCGTTTGCCCCCTCTTATATAAAAAAAAAAAAAATGATTTCTGTATGAAATTACAATTATGTACAGAGGGTGAAAAATACCAATAAAGATTCCTAAATCACGTACGCTGCGAAAACTATTGATCATTAATTAGCACATCGTGATATGACCGAATTAATGCGGGTCCAACCACAAAGCACGATTAGTGTATTATAAAGAGAAAATATAGTTTTTTTTAAATTTAAAACTTCTGAAACGATTTCAAAAGTTATTATACAAATATTTATTCCCAAAATATTGAAATAACCAGCCATATGAGGCCGCTAATAAAAATATTTTTATCAAAATTTCTAACATAAAACATGACAAACCTTAAACCTTAATTATGTCAAAATATACAGATTACTTCGTCGGGCCTATGCGAGGGAATGTGAGCTTCTCACGAAGATATAAATTTTATTAAAGCTAGTAATTTGAATTTGTTTTATGTCGCAGTACATTTTAGTTAAATCACACTGATAAGTTTCTGTACATCTATGTCTAAAAGGTGGTTTAACATGGGTCTGTAAATATAATATCAATATAAAAAATTTGGCTTTATAATAATAATAAAATAAAATAAAATCATTTATTTCAGACCAATTAATAAGTCCATAATATGTTGTTAATATAGTAAAACTTATAACTATGTTAGTAAAATTATTAAAAATATTTAATTCATTAATCTACGTTGATTTGACGTTGCCTATAATAAGCTTTTATTCTTCCACAAACTATTTACATAAATTAAATAAAATAGATATAAATACAATTTTAACTAAGACTCCCCTGTCCGGGAGAAGGCCTCCTTCAACTTTTTCCACCCTAATTTATTTTGTGCCATCGTCATCCAATTTCTTCCAGCTATCCTCTCGATCCCGTCATCTTATCGCTTTATTGGTCTTCCTTTTTTTCTTGTTCCTTTTGGACCAGTCCATTCGGTTACTGCTTTAGACAATCTGTCATGTGTATAACGCGCTACGTGGCTTGCCCATGCTATTTCCATTTTTTGCTTTATTGATGCTTTATTGATATATTTAGTATATATAATATTATTAGTAGTAGGTTTACTGCTTATAATGCTATACTTTTATGTAACTGAAAATTGATTCCATGAAAGATGGGCATGCTGGTATAGAATGCAACCTGGTCAGGTATATCATATTAAAGCGTACAACTATTAGTCGTACATAAATAACAAGAAGCTAACAACGCTAACTATATGAAAGTAAGACGCAATTTCTCAGTAAGGAAACCTTATTAAATTAAGACGTCACAAAGTCACGGAAATCTTAACTAAACGAACTCATGCGTAAGGCTCAAATTTATTGTAATATTTATTGCGTCTAAATGTGGCTTTTTTACTTTAAATACTTTGATAAACGGTCGTGGATCCCAAATCTCATGTGAATTAATAACTGTCTATGTATGGCATTAACGTCGTAGTATATTTTGATAAGCGGCATGACTCGTATGTCAATCGCAATAAGTTATTCACTAATGCAACTCACACTTAGACACTCTGAATGTTCTCTGATTAGACTAGTAAAATCTGTAAAGGGTCAGATTACGGCATTAATGAAGAAGTGTATCCTTTTGTTTATTAAATATACGAACTGGTAATATTGTTAGTTACGTACCTGGGCCACGTGTTGCGGTATAAACGATACCACCTCCTGTATTTAATTATCATGCGTTAATCATCAATTTTCCTTCTACGAACGGATAGAACCAAACCAAGTCAACAAGTCGCAATCCCAGTCAACTCCCTAACGTTTCGTTGGAGGGAGGTAGTTGACTGTGGAAGCGTTTCTGCATCAGGCACAGGATAGGACACGCCTCACGAGCCTGAGTAATGGAGTGGTGATAAAAAGAATAATAGTATTCTATTGCCATATCTATTCTTAAATAACTATAGATTTTTTCATAGAACAGGGGGCAAACGGGCAGGAGGCTCACCTGATGTTAAGTGATACCGCTGCCCATGGACAGTCAATGCCAGAGGGACCGCGATTGCGTTCCGGCCTTTTAAGAATAGATGAACATAAAAAAATCCTACAACCTTTTTAGGTATAATGCAATAAGAACACAGAAAGAAAGTATATCGGTGCACAGCTAGGGATCGAACCTACGACCTCAGGGATGAAGCTACTCGGTCAAAAACTGCTCGCACGAAATGAATATGAAAGGGTATTGCAGCTGGTGTGTCGAAAGTACAAACCTTCTTGTATTGAAACTATCATAGTCAAAGAAGTGGGTGTACAAATATCAAAAAATGATCTCATCTTACAACTGTTTTCTTGAAGTATTTATGATATTTATTATAGTTGGATGAAGGGACATCTTTGCCTGATACATCCCGTCGATGTCGAGTTCTTAAAAGCTCACCCTATAGCAAGTGGTAATATATTTATAAAAAAGAGTAGTTCGATACTGTAATTTGAATTCATTGAGAAATTTGACTATTATTAAATCAGTGACTTTATCGTCTTTATTGCTACAGTTTTCAAGCGGTGAAAGAAAAGTTTTAGATAGCTGATCAACATAGAAGTACATTTTGTAACGCTTTATCAGAGAATAGATCCCCTGGCGAAATTAACTTAGTGATAACAGCAGAGATTTTAACTAAGTTTCAAACATTTACAAAGCTGAAGTTAGGTGGCTAGTAGAATATTGAAACAACTATTATACGCTTTGGCTGACCAATAGTTTGGAACTGTAACAGAATATTAAGTTATGAGACTTTACTTAAATCACTTCCAGAAGTTATCTTCAAGGACATATTCTAAGACAATAGAGGAGGTAGGCACTACTTACAAACTAATGTCAGAGAAACGCCATCTTCTGTATTTATTCCTGACGTCACTTAATTACTTCTAGTAGGTTCTCAACAAGACAAATTTTAAAGAAATATAGGAGGTAGGCACTACTTACAGACTAGTGTCAGAGAAACGCATCTTCTGTATATTTTATTCCTGATTTCTAGTAGGTCAAGGAATGTAGTGGGCACTAGTTCCAAATTGGTGGTAAACAGATTATGCCATTCACTCATGTGATTAAAGATTTTGTACCATTAATTTATATAATGTTGCTTATATTATTTTATAAGTAACAACAGATAACGGTTCATTTCATTGGCCATTGAGTGAGCTCGCAAAAGTAATATTATTTGTTAGTCCCTACAGTTAGTAAATTTCTTGTATTTTTTATTATGTAATATCATATGTTTGTTTTTTTTTTGTGTTTCGTCTGTAAAGTGTATTATTATTGTTCACTCGTGTCAATTTAGGGTCACCTGTTGAGACAGGAGTATTTTTTATAAATAAATAAAATAAAATTACAGGAGAATGAAATATCAGTTAAGAATATTTAAAACGTTCAAAACTCTAATTTTTACCCACTGACCCTGGTGAAATAACGGAGCTAATTATGGTACCAGTATTAAACCGTTGTTATTTATATGACTGCCTTAATGTAATTCGTTTGCAATATTCTAAGTGGCCCATCGCCAAATCGCTTGTTGTTATCGACACGCATGGAAGAAATTGCTAATAAATTTACTGTCTTTTAATTATTCATGTTTCAGTACTTAATACTTCAAAAGACTTTCTTTGATCATACCGAATTCGTTAATCTAGGCATATACGTATAACTATTATATTATTTGTGGTAAAAACTTTAACACTAGTGGGATAACTATAATGATTAATTATAATAGGATCATTTCATGGAATTATTTAATAAAAATAGATCTATAAAAAAAATGAAATGGAATTGTTACCATTATTATACATATCCCTTCAGAATTGCGCTTTTTTAGAGAAATTAGTATACACTTAAATTTAGCATACATGCTTTACATATAAATAAGTAACACCCAAATATTAAATTCTTACTCCTAATGATTAAAAAAAAAACGTTATTTTATTCCTTAATTTACAAAAACAGACATTTAACGGATGGTGTTTCGTTAATGGAAATATGATTGACACATGCGCTCACGACGGCTTGGGTTTGTACTGACCTAAAATTAGGCGTAACGTTACACTCAAAGGGATTTGCAAAAATACCGACAACCGGCGGTCGCAGTACTGACCTGTAACATTTTGTCTTAACGTAACGTAACGTAGCAAAATGTTACAGGTACGTTACGTTACGTTACTAAAGCTTTTCTGTAGCCGTTGCGTGATAATTTTTAGCTTTCGTGTACTTGACATGACAAGGCAATGCATGCCGGATTCCTCTTAATGTTTTACTTCAGCGAGAATATTTTTTTAATTTTTTAATTGAATTTAAATTGCATATACAATGAAAAGTAAAAGTGCACAAGATACTACTAGTTTTATATACTGCTGATCCTATCCCTTATCCTATGTAATTTTCGTTCGATGTAAAATTCTTTTTCTTTATTGTTCTGTTCCCTTACCTTTCTCTGTGGCTATACGCTCACCGTAAAGCTATTTAAAAAAAAAGCATGATACTTTAAGTTGGAGGCGCACGCTTGAGCCAATACTTCGCACATAAATTAAAATCTATTTTAACCATTTTAAATATCCAACTACGAAAACTGCTTAGTAATTACTTTGAAGCCGTTCTACCATGCTTATTAAGTAACAAAATATAGGATTAAGTTGTATGGTATCAGTTATGTCGACCATGTGTTTATTTCAATCGATTTATACGTTGTACAAGTGATATGTAGATAACTAAGCGTAGTATGACAAACTAAGCACCTTTTGTTAAGTTTGCCTAGAGGGATGGTTGACACTTAAATAATAACCATTAATAAATCTTAACACAGAGACGCTAGGCCGTCGTACAAATAACCACCACTTTGTGGAACCAGCTGCCCACTGAAGTATTTTCGAACCAATTCGACTTAGGGTCATTCAAGAAAAGAGCGTACAAATTCTTAACCGGCAACGTACTCGCGAGCCCTCTAGCATCGAGAGTGTCCATGGGCGGCGGTATCAGTTAACAACAGGTGAGCCTCCTGCCCGTTTGCCCCTGTTCTATGAAAAAAAAGAAAGACAGTAGAAAATTGCACAGCCGTTACACATAAGTATAATGATTTTTATAAGTATAGTGTTTTTAGGATGGTGGTCTGAGAAAGTGTTCGAATTAATACCTGCAGCTGAGTTTTATCATCGGATGTCAAGACAGAATATTAAATACCATCCGTATAACCTTGGCGTCCATCGTTCCACAACTAAGCGTTTCCAACCACCACTATGTGGAATCAGCTGCCCACTGACGTATTTCGGAACAAATTACACTTAGGGTCTGTTAGCAGAGTGTAATTGAATAATAATTTACTTGTTAAAAACGTTTTATTGTTTTAATATAACAGAGATTACGATAGGGACAAGCATTTAACAAAGTCATCAAAAGGAAATAACTATAGAGAATAAACAAACCAGAGACTATAGAACGCGCCATTTTTATTTTTAACAGGGTCTTTTGACAAAAGAGCGTACCAATTCTCTGGCAGTGCGAGTGTCTATGGGCGGTTATCACTAAACATCAGGTGAGCCTCCAGCCCCATTGAATCTTGTAACATAAAAGAAAGAGTGGAATTTCCATGGTCAGGTCTGGTAGGCTTTGTCCTTTACATCCACCAAATAAAGAACCTACAGAAGATTAAAGAAGTATCCATAACCGACGATCATGCATGTAATGAAAGAAGTGGAATCTGGTAGTCATTCGGAATTCGGATTGTAGCTAGTTGAAAATTCCTCTTTGAATTTCACTTTTTGTAGTTTTGATGTGTCAACCGAAAGAATGTGTTCCTAAGAAACAAGTTTCATTTGAACACGTAAAGTTTTGGAGCAAAGTCCACAGGGATATTACTTATTCGTATAAAATGCGTGGGGATCTTACTAAATTATCAGTTTTACGTTTGTTTTAAATCACTCTTTTTCTTGCCGAGAACATATTTTGTCATTTACACGGGTTTATCAAAAAATTTCTTTGACATAAGTAATTTATTACATAATTTACATAACTCAAGTTTCTGAGTGCTAAAATACGCGATGCAAATTTACTCCTAAAACACCAAATTAAATATGGCATAGTTTCCAGCGTAAGTCTATGTATATATGACATAACCCATGAGGCTAAATTAGTAACGAAATCTATTTTAATTACAAATTAATGAACAAGACATTCATATGTAAGATGTTATGTGCAGGGAAGTTAATATTAGCCCACTCCGAAGTAGAAGTACAGAGTTGAAGAACCCAATGTATTTTAAGACATTTGAACTGGATATAACTGAGTTAAGTGCGACGTGCGCTAGATACGTCAGTTAATTGAATCGTTTCCAACTAATGGACTAACATCTCACTTTTTACTGTTGAACAAGAATAAACTCTTTTTTCCTGATAAATTAATCCATATTCAGGTTTTGCCACTCTGCATCTTCTACCGTATTTACCATGGAAAATGTTCAGAGGAGTTGTTCCTCTGAACATTTCATGTCATTATTACCTGCAGCTGAAAAGATACTCCTTTCGGTAGCGGGTTTACCAACAGGCTGAGTAAGTAGTCTGAAGCGGCAGATTTTTGAGGCGGCAAATTTTGGTAAGAGATTTCTGCATCACAAGAACTCTGCAACAAATATTTCTGTCGACCGTCTCATATCACTTGTCATTGTAATTTACAATACACATGTTTTTTAAAGGCACATGTATTTTAGGATGTACGGTGTATTCCTTTTTATACACTCAATTATTCAACATTATTTATTCTTGGCTCTGTAGACGAGCTAAGAGTAAACCGAGAAATAGCTATTATACTTAATAAAGTTGTTACGTGGCAAGGACAGTAATTCGGCAGTAGGTCAGTACCGTAGCTTCAATGTGCTTGATGGGTAAGTCAGATAGTGACATCCTCGTTACTTCATGTGCCCACAGCTAGGACTAACCTTCTTCAAAGGGCACATGTTATTCGGTGTATTAATTAACTTAACAAAATACATAGATACACTTTTTTGATTGTCCGTTGACTGAGCTGGCAAGAGTTATATTATTTGTTAGTTCCTACAATTGGTAAATTTCTTTTATTTTTTTATTATGTAATTTCATGTTTGTTTTGTTTGTGATTCGCCTGTAAAGTATGTTATTATCGTTCACTCGTGTCAATTAAGGGTCACCTGTTAAGGCAGGGTGTTTTTTATAAATTAAAAAGAAATAGTGTAGGAAACTTCCATATTCTAGAGCCTCCCATCCAGTAATCGACCTCTGCGCCCAAAGCTCATACTTTGCATGAGTGAAAGAGTGAAGACCAATAAATATATTTGCCTCTTTCCTCTTCATGCATATATGTATGTCGGTTGGAAAGTGCGAACTGGATGGTTTGTGTATAATTTACAACGAAATTTTTGGATTGCAAAAATAATCTAGGACATAACAATTGGCAAGGGCGGCAAAAAAGTACACAAACTATACCTTGAAAATATATAAATCCACACCTTCCATATAGTAAAAAATAAATATATAATTACTACATTTACATAATTACAATTACAAAATACAGCAATATTTTATTATCTATATAGGACTATAGGGAAGTTCTTACTTAGGTTTAAAGACATTTAATCTCATAAAAGACATTAGTCACTTACATGAGAACACTTATATGCTAACGTTAGTTAGTAACGTAAGTTGAGAATAAAAAAAAAAAGAGAAACTTGGTAGAACTTGGATGAACTTTCATTTCCGTAGATTTGCATCACTCAATAGATGGTCTTTTAATCTTGATTTAAATATTGCTAGGCTACCTGCACTTTTTATATTTTGTGGGAGTCTATTATACCGCACTACTCCCCCAACGCTCAATGTTTACTTCCCTATAGTATCATAACATAATACTCTTCCTATAATCAGATCTCATCTAGAGTTTGCCTTCTAGCCATTCGTCTATATACAATGTTTTCTCGTCAATGAGTGGGAATTTATACATTTTACATTGAAACACTACATGTCCTATTGCCTTTAATATTAGTAAATTTTTAATCAAAGAAGCCAACGAACTATCGATTTAAAAACTTAAGGTAAATAGTCCAGGTCTATTAAATTATTGAAGGGTATTGATTGGTACGCCTCGTTCGTGTTTAGTACATAATTACATACAAAATATACAGTTCTAATCGTTGTAAAATGCGCGTTATAGAAAAGCGGAATTATGAATCTGAATTTACTGTTTTTATTTCTAATGACATGGTATCGTCCTGTTAGAAGAAAAATCTAAATACATTTGTAATTTCCGGGCATTTGTTTGAGAATATTGATATTTTAGCAAGGGCCAAACAAGTTGGTTTGATTGTTGTAATCTCTGATTTTTTTCTAAAGTTTAAAAAAATCTCATTGTTTTGAAATATTCCAATAGTAAAATTACACAATAAATTTATATGCAGCGACGAATAATGTGTTAATTAATTTGTTTTCATATGTAGCCAGTAATGAAGGGGATATAAATTTTATATATATATAAAATTATGATATATTTTTTAATTCTTTCCCCGACTCCTCGCTTTATACAATTAGTTAGTTTTTGAAAATATATGATAATATGCGTATAATGAAAATATCACTTAATAAGTTTATTTATTTACAATTGGTATTAAGGTCCTATTTAGCTTAACGTTTTTAAAGTCTGTTAAGGGGTGAGCTTTTATGATTTAATAAATAAATACGATAAATCAGTGGCGCTCCCTCAATTACCAGCCTTTTTAGGCTGGTGCTCAAATTTCTGTATCTGTTTTATGATCATTTGTCAATCTAATTCAATTAAATTCAATTCAAAATCATTTAGGTAACTTAATGAACGTCAAAAAAAGAAATATACATTAAATTCTTTTAATGTATCTTCTCAAATCAAGGGCGTAGAACGGAAGAGAAAAACTGACAATAAACTATCCGCTACTCTTTTTAATTGGAAAAACATGGCAATTAGAAAGGCCTGATACATGCCGACGACTTTTTGGGTCTTTGGGAAGCCGGTTTTCTCACGATGTTTCCTTTTACCGTTCGAGCGAATGTTAAATACGCACATAGAAAGATGGTCCATTGCTACACTGCTATCAGACTGTATTTACTAGCCTGAAGACAATGAAACAGACATTCAAATCTGACAACATATAGGTTTGATAATTAAAACCTAGAAGTCATCAATAATACGTTTAAAAATAATAAAACGTTTAATAATACGTTGTAAAAGAAGCTTTTAGAATATAATAACCTTGTTATCGAACAGTGTTGGCCTAGTGGCTTCAGCGTGCGACTCTCATACCTGAGGTCGTAAGTTCGATCCCCGGCTGTGCACCAATGGACTTTCTTTCTATGTGCGCATTTAACAAGAAGAAGAAGGAGTTTTCCTTCACCGTTCGAGCAAATGCTAAATGTTAAAAACCGACATGTCTTAGACCCAAAAGGTCGACGACGCACTGGAGGCTGATCACCTACTCGCCTATTAGATTAATAAATGATCATGAAACAGTTTCAGAATCATAATCAAGTAGGTTAGGATCAGCTTTCTGTCTCTGACACACGAGACACTTATGGGTCTAACGCATGCCGGTTACTTGCTTTATTTTCCTTCACCATAGACATAAGAAAGTACATTGGTGCACAGCCGGGGCTCGAAATTACGACCTCAAGTCTGAGAGTCGCACGCTGTAGCCCTGAAACACTGCTCTTTCATTTTAAGTGTAATTAAACTGACCTTCATAGTATTATGATTGTCAGACTAAATTTAACTTCGATAATTTTGATGTTCAGATGTTGAATCCCAAGCTGTTATACACAATAGTTAATATGCATGAGTGCATATGCTATATGTATATTATATAAAACGTTATCTGAATTTAATCAGTGAATCCCTCGTCTAGACTTAATAATATGTTTGAAATAATAACTGACATACCAGTCATAGGAATCTTAGTTTTAACTTAGATATCCTTAAAGATTCTTTGTTACTGCTTATATCGATTTTATTAGTTCGAATTACTGGGCTAATTTAACTCATAATAACCGCCTTCAGAAGTTTCGTGAGGTGCTTTTAGTTTCGTTCTGTGTAATTTGTAAGTTTAAGGGTCTGTTTAACAATGTCCGAATAAGTTTTAAATAAGCTATTTATTACTTATTGATAGGATAAACTAGTGTTTGTTGCGTTTCACGACTGTCGGAAATCGCTATTCGTCATGAAACGCGAAGTTTCTTATTAGGAACTTTTATCTTCCGAATAATTTATGTGTTGCATAGCTATTTGGTACTTTATCCATATATTGTGAAACAGACCCTAAATTTCATAGGCTACAGTTAACTTATCGTATGTCAGCAAGACTTCCATTGGTTATCGATTGATACCTTAGTTAGCAACATTACAAAACTTTTTTATTATAAATACTGCATGTCTGAGCACTGTCAGCTGTCAGCTGTCATATTGTCATATCCTAAGCTTATAAACCAACAACGTCGATATCAAATCAACTACTTGTACTATCCGACGAACAATATATAATATTAATTTAGTAAGTTAAGATTGTTCCAACTAAATATAATGTACGGGAATCTCTAATAATTTCTAAAAACTCATTAATCTACTGTTACTTAATTTTTAGTTGAAAATAATACGGCTTTTTTTTTAAACGATTCACAGCATACACCCGTATAACCCAAACGTCCATCACCTAATTTCACACAACTGAGCATTTTTTATAGTTTGATATGGTTATACGGTTTGCCGCGTACCACCTCTTTTTGGAACACAACAGCCCACTGAAGAATTTCCGTATTAATTCGACTTAGAACTCTATTAAAGAGGTTCCCAATTCCTTTAAGGCAGGCTAACACACTTGCGAGCCTTCTGGCAGTATATGGGCAGAGCGGTATTACCCCTTTACCCCCTGTTCTATACAAAAGCTAAAATAGACAACTACAGCGTACGATCGTTCTTGCATATCCAAAAACAGTGGCAGCGGTACGAGAACAAAGTACATACTTTTGGGAATAAATCAGCTGTGCGCGACATATTCTTCACGAATTCAGATTTACATATTTCTTACCGTGAAGAGAAACCGCGTCTAATGGATGAAGGACGTGATACCGTGTGAGACAGGCGGACACGATCTGACTATTATACAAATGCCACAACCATTTACTTACTGCAATCTAAATTTCTAGAAGATGTGTGATTAAATTTAACTTTCTTAACTTTTAAGGTAGTGATTTGTTTTATCCAAATAATTTGTTTGTAGTTTTGAAATCGATACATAAGTATTTAAAGTTACCAAGCCTTCAATTTATGGGGATGAGAGTTGGGTCATTTTCATTGGTAGTAAATTTTATATTGTTTTCATATATACATATAATAAAGCCACTTAAATTCCATACTGTTAAAAATTACATTTCAAATGGGCGTTACTTTTGTTATTATACTTGTTAGACCTCTCCCAGCCAGTATTGCAGGATAACGTTTTAAAGAAAAGAACAGTAAAATTGATAAATACTTTATATTTGCACACTGGTATATAATTAACAAGCTTTAAGACAATCTCTAATAGCTCCCGAAATAAAGAATGCCCCGCCGAATTTCAAAACTCCCGACGGGCCCTCGCCACGCTTGGTTGTTTTTTCTCTAAACCAATCAACGCCCGATATTTTCCAGCCACACTACTCGAGATAAAACCACCAATCGTGGGTATTGTCAATGGAACTATTATTAATATTCTATTCATTAAATGCAATAAGTATATATCAACTATTTCGATATAAGCCAACCATAAATATACATATTAATTATGGTAAAAGTAGCAACTTATTCATTATACAATTTAGAAACCCTAACATACTCTTACTTACGTTAGTTATTGTTATTTCCGTTTTTTTTTATTATATTTTCTACACAATTCTCCGACTATGTAGTCGTCGGATGCATGAAGTATCTTACATAAGTCGTATTAGTAACTCCGATGTTAATACCCTACTGCCTATTTCTTTTAACCACCCTTTGTATAACCCCTACAGCAAATGCCAAAAATATGCCCCTCAATTTGACGTTGAACATTATTTCCCTTAAACTTGTCTCCGTTACCTTTATGCCCATAGCTTGCTCCGTTTCCGTTTCTTTGTCTTCTGCTGGATGAATCCCTTTTCCCACTTATTTTTCTTCTGTTTCTTCTGTACCCACCAGTGGGTAGCCTCGGCTGTTCATCTTTTATCTGTGCACCTTACAATATAGCCCGCCCATTTCTATTTCAGCTGTAAGGCGTGGATGAGCCCGTCGGTGATCCTCTGTTTCGCCCTGAAGTAGTATCTTCGAATTTTAAGTGCACTAATCACCTTCAAACCTAACTCTTTCGGTAAGGTTTGACTCCCGTAGACCAGACTATGGAGCATGGTTGTATTCATAACAGTCTTCTTTAGATCCAGGCTGTAGTTTCCTTTTAAATCTGTATATAACATATATACATATTTCCTCCAAAATCAATTAATAATGTTACTAACAATATGAAAATATATTTGTAATTAATAAGTTGCAGCATATTTTGATTATATCATTTGTATTTTGTATTACGTTTAAATTTCAATTTAATAGTACGGAAAAGAAAACCGTTCCATGTTTTTTAATTATTCGAATCTAATCTAAGATTTTAATGTTTCTTTCACATGTTCCATGAAGTTTTAGAGCTTGTTCAAGAAATTAATTAAACACTTAATAGGTATTCAAGAGATTAATTACGTTATTAAAATTTTATGTATCACTAACAACTTATATAACAACTTGTATAAATAAATATATAAATTATAAATGTGCATATTATTATTTTATTAATGCTTCTACCTCTCTCTCTCTCTCTCTCTCCTTGATATCTTTTATAAGTTCCAAATTAAGAAATTACCACATCAAGTTAAATTAAAAGATTTAATACTCGCTAGCTACGACTTTCGTTCTAGTCTTTATGAAGAGTTGTAAATGTAATTTTTTATCCCCAATTACTATTAAATCTAGTTTATGGATTAGGAGCACATTAAATAGACGTACTTTAATTAAAACTAGTTGTGACAATATAACCAATATATTTGGCAAAGTCAAAAATTAAAAAAAAGTTTATTTATAAATTTACATATTAATGTATTAAAAAAATAATTTTAGTTCAATAGAGTCTCATGGTGTGGGTGATGTGAATTAACAGTCCTGAGTCGTTAGTCTTCTGCTTAAGGGAACACACTGGGCGCAATGTAACAATGCTCCATCGCTTCGAATGCCTTATAACTTTATTACCCAACGGTCCATCGTGTCAATATCCTCAAGTATTTGTCTTTCTGAAGTATAAGGGTTATTAAGAATACAATCGCTATTCTTATAAACTCTTGTGACTTAGATTAAAATACTAGTATTGGGATGAATCATTATTATCATATTATATTTTTTCTTCACTGTTCGAGAAAATGTTAAATGTGTACACAGAAAGTCCACGTGCATAGCAGGGAATCGAACCTACGATCACAAGGATCAGAGTCGCAGACTGAAGTCACTAAGCGAACATTGCTTTAGTGTGACGAATTTCAGGAGAAGTATAACATTCAAAATTAGTTTGTTATAAAACAATGATATAAATCAATTTCGAAATCGAAAAATTACAAGCATTTGAAAATGTCTCCAGTCGTGTGTTTTTTTCATGTAAAAAAATTCGCCTTTTTTACAAATTCTACAGAAGTCAAGAAATTATAAGAAGAATCATAACACTGATTACATAATATAAAACATCGTGATTCATTCCTTCGTTAGCCACTTTCAGCAAACAAACCCAGTTCAATCATTACGCGAAATCGTAGAACAGTGAAACATAAATAACGTACTGATAGCGAACGCAAATACCACTGGCTCAAAGAAAACAAAAAACTTGATGAACGTTTTATTGCAATTTTATGTGGTTCGTTAAATGAATTCGTATTTTAAAATGCCAGTATCGGAATTGAATCGAAACAACTGAAGCCAAAATAGCCGGCAGCATTTGTTTATGATCTCGTTCAATAACTAAGCACCGAATATTTTTATTAACAGTTGAATGTTGCTACGAGTAGGCAAAGATGGCGGAACGTTGTGAAGCGCATCACATCTGCCCCTTCTTTTACCACATAGCGATCACGACCGCTCAAACTCAAACTCAAAAATATCTTTATTCATATAGGTAAATATGTACACTTATGAACGTCAAAAAAAAACAATTAAATTAATTGTAAATTTACATTTACAACCAGTTCGCAAGTCAAGGGCGGGTAAGAAGAACTGGCCAAAAACTTTCTGCCACTCTTTTCAATCGCCAAGTTTTTAATACAATGTTTGAACTAGATTAAATCAATCCCAAGGATTAAGATCATTTAAGTATTCGTCACATTTATAAAAGGCTTTATTAATTAATTTACGTTTAACAAGGGCTTTGAATTTATTTAGTGATAGTTCTCTAAGCTCTATCAAGAGTGTACCGGATAAGAAGAAGAAGTTGCTACGGACACAATGGTTAAGCCTCGTTAAACAGTATCAGCAAAATATATCTGGCACAGGACTTGCTAATTGATTTAACGTTCTCCCAAAAGAAAAAATGGCGAAAGCATAAAATAGAATTCCTTATAAGGGATTAGTTTGCTATCTAATTAGAGTATTCTATCTATGAAGTCCGCTAATACTGGGAAGAATATGTATGTATTTTTTGCAGTTACTTATGTTTGAATGGGTATGTGACGTTTTACGCGCAATACAATAGTTATATTTGTACTTTATGGGTGTCATTGGTCAAACTGATATAGGATACATGATTTAAATCTGTTTGACGTAATGATCAGAAAAAAATATGTCCAACTTCTTTTTACCACACTGTTGTACACTTCTTTATGTTTTTAAACGGTTTTATTGTATAGAATATATATACATTACTTTAATCGTTACGTTAATTTTAATCGTGCAAGCGAACATTATAAAGTTGTTCAAAAGTGAAATTTTAAAATAAATCTTATTTCCTATAAAAATGAAAGGTTCGCAATACGATAAGTCTGAAATGTTCCATCTCCATCAATCCCTCAGGAGTTATCCAATGTCCCTTGTTCAAACAAGTTTGATGGAAACTCGGAGAACAAACACGAACATCGGATTACCCATTTGCAGATTGTTGCGTAGTCGGCAATTTTCAAGTAAGATTATTGTTCTAGTACAAAAATATGGTATTAGCTGTAAGCTTATATTACTACTAATGCTGATTTTCTTTCAGTTATATATTTGGTAGTTTTGATAACTGGTAAATAATGTAAAACCCTACATATTGTATACAACGACTGTGATATAATTCTTTTTGTATAGCTGTAAAATTAATTAAACATTGTGTATATACGTATAATGTATTATTTTATTTATTTATTTATTAACACTTCGTTGCATTACATAAAAGGAAAAACATATTAAACATAATTTAATGAACAGCAACTGGCGGCCTTATCGCTTTAGAGCGATTTCTTCCAGACAACCACTGTGAGTAAATTACATAAGGTAGGCAAGAAGTGCAAAAATACATATTACAAATACAATAAGAGGGAAAAAACATACTTAACAGAAACAAAAAAAAAAAAAAACTAAACTGATATAGGATACATAAAAAAAAAACAAAAGTAAACAGTGCACATGAATCATGATAATCTAATTCAAGATCGGACTCACGTCAGTCAGTAGTTAGTACGCAAGTTAGGGACAGGTAATGTTTATACAGCAGTATTTTAAATAATTATTAATTGGATAGCTTATAAAAGTTTAAAAATCTGTGATTACCTCACCTCACCTCAGTGATTTCAGGGTAAAATAACAATATAAATTAATGGCGATATATTATCGTACATGAAATATGTTAATAATTCAAGATATCATTTATATTGATTGCGCTAAATCGGTATCATTTAAAGATCGATTTTGGCTTTGACACACGAACCGGAAATGGTAACAGGTATTCCGGCGTAATGGCACAAGGATGAGTAGTTGGAAATTATACGCTGTCGCGTGCGCATTAACATTAGATCACATACCGTGCCACATTTTCTTTTATCCATTATTAAAGGCTTCAGTGCTTGGAGTAGGATACACCACTGTTTATATTGCTAGTCTTTGCTTAATCAGTGCGATTCTTGGATTCCTTTTTATTATACTGTCACACGACAGCCGAACCAGCGCATAGAATTTTACTGAGGGAAGGAAGCATCCTGGATAAATCTTCCACATACCCAGGCTTACACAAATTGTCATATATAACTAATACAGTTCACTATTAAAAATATTTTAGGGAATTGACATCTTTGGTTTATATTTAATTAATGTCAGAAAAAATCCCTAAACGATGTCGTTAAATAGTATTTACACTCTCATTTGCCTCAAAAATGAGATGCAAAAATACTTGTACATTATAAATGACTTTCGCAATTCCCCGAAAGTCTAATTCGTTTACAATTAACGACCAAACAGAAAATAAGGTTAAAAAAGTTTTCAAACATCCAAAAGCTAATTAGTTCCTCAAAGAATGTAATCAGGTGTGAGTGGATCCACTTCGGAGTAATTTACCTCGCTTCCTGTGACGTCTGCTTTAAGGAAAGTTGTATGTGACTTAAATAAGAATTTCAATATTTCTGATATAAGAGTGATGGGGTGGGAAGTGGGGAATGGTGTTGGTGGGAATCGCTGATGGAGTTCGGTCAGCATTGCCTAGAAAAAGTCCAAATAAAACCATCTGCTGTGTTATGTAGTGCCATTCCGAGTCACCCACGTCCTAGGCCTCCACCCTGGGACCTGCTGCAGCCACGCTTTCACGTGCCCACTAATTCATAAACGGTAACAAAGTAAATTACATTACGATAACCCGCATAAAACCGAGCTTATCTGGAAGTCTAAACTGGCAGCCCTACTATCAGAGTAGGGCACAGTGGGCTAATCTCCTGCTTGCCTGACAAATATGTTTCAAGAAATCGAAACAGTGATATTAGAGTGAACTGTTGTTGGAGGGTAGGGTTTTACTGTGAAATTCTCAATTCGATATTCAAATCCGAAACATCAATGGAAGTGTATTTTGCTACATTCCTATACTAAGGGGAAACAACGTTTATCGGATTTTGATATAGGTCAAAGTTCACGATAAATCTTGACGATGATCGTATGTTTACACTCTGAACATGTACTATAATTATCGCTTAGAATGTATTTATTAAATTATTTAATATACACATAATATAAAATGCAATTTCGACATCATAACTTACAATCCATTTATATAATAAAACATTTTACAAAAAACAATAAAAACACTTCCAACTACAAATTTTCGTTTTTACTAGTAATTTTCTTGTTAGTTCATTTCCTATTATTAATGCAGTTCGTCGATAAAATGGGTATGTGTTTGAGAATGTGCAAGGGGATCAGATAAAAAACGACGTAGATCTCTGCAAGGGTCTATTTTTAAATTAATCAACGAAGAATTTGTTACATTATATACTGTCACTTAACGAACGTGCACTTCACAGTACTTTATCAGTAGTCTTCACTATTCGATGTTAATCTCTCGGAATAGCACTCGTAACTAAATTCCTGGGTTATTTATTTATTACAGAAATACATACATTATCCTTACAGACTATGCCAATACAATAATGTCGAGAAACATTAAATAAAGTATAATAAAGAACATATATAATATTAAAAAAATATATTATTCAAAACAAATAACATAATACATAAAAATATACCTAACTAACTAAAACTAACCTTAAAATTTAATTATTAAAAAATATTATTAAAAGGAGTCCCTTTAGGCAAGGTTCCGAAGATACTGACAGCGTTCCCCCTTTGAATAGCTAGACTAATTCTTTGTGCGAGGTAGCTGCCAGCTCTTCGTTCTCCTGTGATGTCGACTAACCTTTTTGATAATTCCCTAAAAAGCCTTAACGCGCTAGGACCCCACGGACCAAGGGTCTCGACACCGAATGGGACAAAATAATATTAAATAAATTAATATTAAATACATAATATACACAATATCGCTACTGTGAATTCACTCTGCGAACATATAAATATGTCGATAATGTCGGAGACGTCAGTATGCGCAAAGTCCTGGATCGCTAATAACCTAGGTCTTTGCCGTCGCACATATTCTATAGGTAGTAAGAAATATGTAATTGACTCTCTCCTGAAACGGTCAGAAAAATTTCAGCTTGCTGAAAACATCTTTTACTGGTGGAAAAATTGAGAAACATTTCAGTCAACCCAACTTCGTAACACGGAAATGTACGGAAATGTGTCAAAACTAACAATTATTTTATTATACAAGATTATTTTGCATTCGAATAACTTACGCCAACAGGAATAAATGAGTTTGTTTTAAATATGTAGATCAGTTAAACAATGCGTTTAGTACTGTATTAATGATCAAATTCACTGAATTTCAATTCAACTGTGAATTATTCAAACGTTTTCCATGTTATCATTATAATGGAGTCGGAATTATGCTCTTATTTTATTCAGTTTGTTTATTGAATATTAACACATACTTAAGTTAACATTTATATGTAAGAGATTAACATATTTATAAATATAAGAATTTTTTATCTGCGTCTGCGGGGCTTTACTCAGGCATTCTAGTATGTCGAACCTTAGTCAACGAAGGATGCCTCAGATCGAGTATATAATAATGTTTATACTACGTATTTGCGTGTTGTTTTCACGAGTATGTTAGTGCGTGCTCCTATTTCACGCCTCCTGCCTCCATGCCTCCTGCTGATAGAGGACAAATCGTTGTTTTTAATTTATTTTTTATTCTTTATTACTCAAGATGTCATATGGAACATGGTGTAATGGTTGCAGCTCTTGGCGTTGCGCCTCAAAACTTGGCGATTAAAAAGAGTGGCGGAGAGTTTATTGCCAGTTCTTCTCTTCCGTTCTACGCCCTTGATTTGAGAACTGGCAGTAAATGTAAAATGAGAATCATTTAAAGTATATTTTGACGTTAGTGTGAAGTGTACATTATGTTACCTATATGAATAAATGATATTTGATTTGATTTGAATAGGAAAATAATAACTTGGTGTCAGAAATTTGCTACATTAAAAACCTGTAGTATAAAACTTTATTTAAATTTTCAATACTCAAGTTTAATATAAACCTCTGATATCTTTTTTATTCTATTCTAAGACTCCAGGTTATATGATTTTACATTTGTGAATTAATATCATCACTTGCTTTATAAAATAAACTTTCCTTAAAGCCTCAGCTAGCATTGGAAAACTTGGCGTTGATATATCGAATAACGTTCAGTTTCGTGGTCATTTGGAAGGGAAGGCAAAATAACCCTCAAAAAATCACTGCTTGCAACTCGGTAAAGTGCAAATTCGGCCCCACATCATGTACTGTTCTTAGCTCTGGGCTCTCAGCAGGTGGGAAGCGCCCGCCCCAGTACCAGCTCCTTCCGCTTGACCGTAATCAATGAAGAGTGATTCGAAAGGTCGACCAGTCACTTTCCGTGCAGATTGATTCTTTTGCGTTGAGCAGACTTGTGGCGTCTTGCATCTTCTACCGCGTTTGCCATGGATAGTGTTTAGAGGAGTTGTTTAGTCTAATTATTATAGCTAAGTGTCACTATCGAAAGTCAAGCCGGAATACAAAATACCACACGTATCACTTCGATGGCAGTCGTTCCACAACTAAACACCTCGCGTTTTTGACTTGACAACGTCTTATAATTCGATGGAGCTGGCTGCACGCTAGAAAAACCATGACGCATGCGGCGTTAACTCTCTCTTGACGCATGCGGCGTTACTTCGGTCTGAGGCGTTCCATTTAAGGCTTAAAGTGCATGTTCGTTAAAAAATTGACATAATTGTATCAATGCAACTTGGTCAATTCCATTTTGTGATTTCCATTAACCTCCTCTATATCTATACAAAATATCTATCAAACAAATAAAATTACAATTTTCTTTTGAAACCATTGCATTAGTATTTTCTTATGACGTTGTCACGTTTAACAGTCACGAGTAAACCGACTTTACCAACAACCGATATTTTATGATTGTTTTTGCCGCACGTTACCGCTTTGTGGAACCAGCTGCTCACTCAAGTATTTCCGTACAAATTCGACTTAGGGTCCTTCAACAAAAGAGCGTACTAATTCTTGTAAGGCCGGCAATTCACTTGCGAGCCTTCTGTCAATGTCTACTCGCATTGCCAGTTGTGGGATTTTATGCTGGCATTTATATATATTATAGTATAAAATTAAAATGAATCCCGCAATGAACAAAACACAAATCAAGCGATGTTTCGAGGCCTTGTCGGCAACAAAGAACAACCCATCTAACTTTTACTAACAACCTAATTAGTTTCATATGTAATTTATTCGTTCCTATCTTCTGTATAATGTAATAAATTATCGGCTTACCACATAACTCCGACGTGGCGTCGTACCTGAGTAGAGACTTTGTATCTTAAGTTTACTCCCTATAGCTACAATATGTCATTGACTACTAATTTAGTGAATCGTTGAAATTGCCATGAAACTGTGGAACAGATATAATACAAATAAGCAACTCCTACACTAAGAGCTACCAAAATAAATTCAAATAAGTTAAACTAAGTAATTTATGCAAAGTGTATAAATGACTGGGTAGTGTATAAGTGTATGTCCTACTTAGCACAAGGGCTTGTAGAAAAAGAGAAGCAAGTAGTTATCATAGTATTTTAAATTTAATAAACAAAATTTATTTCTTTATTTAAATAAGTGGATGCTTATAAGGAATCGTTGCCAGCAGAAAAATTTATTATAGTAATAGTATAATTTCAGTATTTTTCTTATATTCGTAGTTTTCCACTCTGATAATGAGATTTATAAATGAAACTAAGCGCGAAACTCCCGAATGTCAAAATATTACGTCCTTACATATGAAATTGACCTTTTGTCGTACTAGCCACCTTGAACTCAAACAGTTCCAATTTTACAGCTATACGCCAATTTCAACCCTGATAATAAATATTTAGACCATTATTTTTTTAGACTTAGCTCAGTCTAGTTTCTAAACACTGAGGTAAATCTAAGACACCTCTGCACAGATACATATGCGCTTGCTATATTATGCGCTATTGGTTCATACTTTAAACTAACTTTTTGACGCAGACAAACGTAGCTAAGTCTCGTTTCTGATTCATTCGAAGCCAGATTTGCACAGATTACATATTATACGCTATTTATACATACTGGTTTATACTATAAAGTAACTCATGACGTAACAGTCAAAGTTGGGGTTTGACGTCTAAACGGTATATGAAACTAAACACACGTAGTACTAAAATATGGATTACAATGGTTATAAAAGGAACTAGTTTTAATAAAAAATGTTACGCCCACATTGAGTTTAACGTACACATACAATCACAAAGGGAATAATTAAACTAACAACCCTTTTAAATTAAATATAACGCAACGGTCTACTTTTTGAAATTCCAAAGTTCCCTTTGTACCTTTGTGAAAATCTTCACTTTGTGATTTCAATGAAATTACACATGTTTCGTTTGTTATCAAACAAAGATTTGAAATTGGAATTAGACAACACACTTGTTTGCGTGCCTCAGACGAGGTTGGTCAAATATTTTAGGATTTTTAATTAATGTTAAATAATTAATGCTTGTTTTAATGGTCGGTTTCTCTTCAAACACACCTAGTTGTCAGGTAATATATGTTACTCTGTAAATAAATTTAAGCATGTCAGAATATTAAATATAACCGTGGCCTGCTTAAAAAAGCTACTAATTGCGGTTTAAAATTAAACTTCTTTCACGAATTTATTAAATACCATATTGTTTACAGAGTTAAATGTCTGTAAATGTACGTTACAGCAATTTATTATCGATTTTTGTGCATTTTCTTTTACGAAATTTATCAATTTTTATGTACAAACTGGTACAAATATGCGTCATGTGATGTGATCGTTCATTCAATTTTATCTAAGCGAAATGCGTCAAGTCTTGATCAGATTTTTTCTATATATAAGTATTTTTAAAATCATCAATGTAATACAACATACAACTTGATTTCTGCAATTTATATTATTTATTCAGTACTTAAATTGCCTTACTAAACTGGTCACCCAGAAATGGTGAAAGCAAAGAAACTTATATATGAATAATACACACGAAATGAATCGATAAAGCTTCAAAGGTAAAATTCCTACACATCGACACGTCGAGGAATTACTGACTAATAAGTATCGATTTTTCGTGGCTACGCTGAAACAATCATTATAATTGACGTATATTTGTACGGAATATCATTATTAAAACGAAAATACGATACACGGATTGATAGCCTAGTAGCACTTGACCTAATGAAAGCTTTAGTTCTTGTTTCAAAAAAGCTTTAATAAAGCTTTAAGCATTGTTGGCCTAGTGGCTTCCTGAGGTCGTAGGGTTTCTAGGATTCCTGGGTGTAACAGAAACCAACGCAGCAGAATGCGTTTAGGACATGTATGTACACCTCATCATTTAGTGTGGAGAAGGTATTGGTGACCTCGACCATATTTTTTTTTTGTTCCATAAATGACCGCATCTCCTTTCTGAATTCCTTACAATTACTACAAGTTCCGTTTCCGACTAATATCTCTTGCCTTTTGTTTTATCCTTTAATGTATTATCTTCTTTCATAATCAATAATAATATTAAGATTTAATATTTATGTAAATATTATGTTTTTAACTAGCTTATCCCTTTGTTTTTGTGTTTCTTTATTTTTTCTCGCGTTTAGTTTCCCTAGCTTTTACTTGAAACTAGCATAACGTTATAACTCTTGCCATTATATATTTAAAAAAAATGAAATTGAAAATTCGCTTGAATGGTAAATAAAAACATCGAGAAAAAGACTAAAAAAGGTAGTGACACTGATTTGTTTTAAATTCATATTATATATAATTATTATTCACGATTGTTTCTTGTTTTGACAGCGTTTCATTCAATCTAGCATCAAATAATACTGTCTGACGAATACTAAAAAATATATCAGTATTATTGGATGTGCCCAAGATGGTCCTTACGTAAGTACGGCTGTATCTGTAGCTGAGATGGAGACTAGGGCCAGTCCTATAAACTTTGCAGGATAGCGATGTGCCGATACGATCTCTTTGAATATCGTAATAAGTTCCAATATACTTTAGTATCAGATCCAAACTACGAATTCTTGTTGTGTGACGCAGGTGTTGAGCTGTGGATATTTTGTCTCAAAATTATAAAATGTTCTCAACTATCTATACTAATATTAAAAAGAGAAAATATTAAAATGTTAATTAAAGTAGGTTTGTAACGAAATTGTTAAATAAGTACTGGACCGATTCTAATGAACTGAAACTACAATAATGTAGGTTTAACAAAATGCCTATAAAATTCCTTCGCATCGCTGACTATTGATGATAGAAAAAAAAATCTACAATATTTAAAACCATATCTATATATCTATATCTAGAAAAAATGATTAAAAATGTCCACCCGTGTGAAGCCGGCACGGGTCACTAGTATTTTATAAATAATAATTGTCCAGTGGCGCTAATCTCTTCACACATTAACCCTTTGTATTTCATAGACAAGTAGGTAGCCTTCTGCCTAGCTTTCCTCACGATATTTTACTTCACCACCCGTATACACCTCGACGTCCGCCGTTCCACAACTGCGCAAACCAATTCGACTTAGGGTCCTTCAAGAAAAGAGCGTACAAATTCTTAAAAGGCCGGCAACGCACTCGCGAGCCCTCTAGCATCGAGAGTGTCCATGGGCGGCGGTATCACTTAACATCAGGTGAGCCTCCTGCCCGTTTGCCCCCTATTATAAAAAAATAAAAAAATTCACCATATGAGCGAGTAATATGTTCCAAGTCCATTGGTGCACAGCCGAATATTTAACCTATAACCTGGTTCGCTGTGTTATTTACAAAAAATTCTCTACTCTCGTCGTACATTATTTGATTGTATGCAACGCAATACGCGTTAGGATTTGATGCTTACCCCGGCAAGTCTCAAACGTGGCTTTTAAGAACTCGAGGTGGTTATAGTGTCTATTGCTCTGGTATGGGCTTACATACCGTGCCTTTGGGGTCAGGTGATGGGCAAATGCATTTCCACATCGGTTATTTCAAAAAAGGCTTATTTAATTCTAGCTTTGCATGACGTAATAATCGATATTGTTGATTTTTACATGTTTATGTAGTTGCCCTGTACGCTATATCCATTATTCAGACGAAGCTATTTGAAAATATCGTTTTCAATGAGTCTAAGGTTTATTTTAAATATAAAAGCCAGTGTTCGTATACTGACTTCTGTGTGTTACTCCCATCCCTGAGGTTGTAGGTTCGATCCCGGCTGTGCACCATTTATAAGAGCGCATTTAACATTCGCTCGAACGGTGCAGAAAAGCATCGTGCGGGAACCGGCTTGCCTTACACCCATAAAGTCGAAGACATTGGTCAGGCACAGGAGGCTGATCACCTACTTGCCTATTAGATTCGCACATTATCATCAATAAGAAATTTAACGCCCAGTCCTCAAAAGGTTGAAATGCCTGATTTTTTATTTTTATTTTATAGGTGATTGTGATTACAATTCTTTCTATATATACTCGGTGTATAGAGAGGTAACACAACTATCGCATTGGCTATTAGGTTATAATAAATAGATATAAATCTTCTGTGCGTGTGTAATTAAAATCCTCCTAAACGGTCATTTTGTTCATAGTGGATTCGAGAATGGTTCAGATTTACAGTTTCATGATTTTGTGTTTAAGACGTCACATGAGTTACATGACAATATCTGTCGGGTCCGCTGTTCTAACATCTAAATTACGATTTCACTGTTTCAACTAAAGCAGTCTTCTGTCCTTTACTATCACACTGGATATACAATTTCGCAGAAGGAGTCAAATACTGGTTTGATGATCGCGATTTTATTTTAGTTGAAATATTTTATTAAGTATTTTTGTTTGGAAAAGTAATTTACCTGACACTAGGGTAGGGCTAACCGCCTAGGGTAAGGTTATAATTAATGAATCATTTTAGTATCTAGATCTTAAAGTCTGGCAGCGTGTTCTAATCGGCCTAAAACTATTTTCATGTTTACCGCATATAGTTTTGATACAGGATACCCTTTTGTAGTTCGATTTTATTGACTCAGAAACTCGTCACTAAACGTTATGTAAGATTGTTTTATATTTTGAAGTTCATTTCTTAGTATCTCAATCAGAAATATTGTATCTGTAGTATCTTACTTGTCCACCTTTTAATTACCGGCACCTTTATTTTAGAATTTGGACTTCACTTCAGAGGTTCAAATTCAATCAACTTCTCAAGTAATTTATTATGGCGTCATTTTGCTTTCTCTGTTGTGTTGATTCCTCCATAGTGAGATATAACATTAATCACATCCAGTACAAAATGGAATGCAATTATAGGCCCTTAAACATAAGAATATTATTTCTATGAAAAATTACCAATACAGTTTAATTAGACAACCTTCTTTTTTGACGTGACGATTTCTCACGATATCTTATTTATTTATTTATTTATCCTTTATTGCCTTATACAAAAACACACATAACAAAAATAAAAAATAAAAATAAACAGTTACAAAAGATATAAGGCAAAGGGCGGCCTTATCGCTTACAAGCGATTTCTTCCAGGCAACTATCTTCACTTATAAAACATTATTTTACCAAAATGATTAGTTTTAATATTATTATTTTATAATTATGAATAATAAACTAATCATTTTATATTAATTAACTGCACAACTACGCGTTACTTAGGAGTTTGGTCCTTCGGAGTGTGCAGAAAGTAATTTTCAATGTGAATTCACTTCGCATGAATTGATTCAAACAACACAGCTCTTCGATTAGCTGAAGACGTGTCAATTGTACTTTGCACTAGGTAAGAGTTTGAAGTAAGCAAATTCGACAGTAAATTTAGGGGGTTCTAGAGTTATGCCACCTTAACATTCCGTTACGTTACGTTACGTTAGGGCGAGGAAATCCTGCCAGCCTTACAAGACTTTAGCAGCAGCACACTGAGACATTGGGACATGGTTATAAAGAAACATAAAGTTCTTTTAAAAAAAACACGAAATGGAAAAAATACACCGATTCATAAATTATTAAAACTAAAATAATTTATTTCAAAGTGTCAGTAGAGGAACTTTGGATAGTCCAGCTATCGAAATCCTAGATTGTTTATCAGAGTGCTCAATCGGATCATGTTCCCGCGTTTTGGCCAAAAGAAAGAGGAAAAATTGGTTGATGGGATGCCTGGTGTATTTAGATGAAACAGGTCTTTTATAACTTATTTATTCTTCTCTCTTCTTTGTATGTAACACATATTGCAGCGACAACTACAAATTTATTCAGACTGCTGAAGAACCTTTACATCTAAAGGGTATTTCAACAAGAACTTTGTTTTCTAAAACAAAATAAAACAAAGAATTCAGAGGAAAATGATTAAATTTTTTATTGTATTACAAAGAGAAAAGTTTGGCAATTATGAATGAAAAATGATATCTGGCAAATGTCCACCACGACCACGCTGACAGATGTTGATTCTTTCATCAAAATTTTTAATCACTATTTGGCAAAATGGAGGGTCTATTTCGTTAATGACATCACGGATTTTGAGTTTTAAGGCTGCAATCGATTCGATTGGCTCCGTATAGACTCTGTCTTTAACATAGCCCCACAAAAAATAATCCAGTGGTGTTAAATCACACGATCTGGCTGACCACTTAACAGCTGAATTTCGCGAAATTATGCGCTCGGGAAATTTGGTTTGCAATAAACTGATCGTTTCATTGGCTGTGTGACATGTGGCACCGTCTTGTTGAAACCACATTTCAGTGATATCCATGTCATCAATAATAGGCCAAAATTTAGTGGTTAACATCTCGCGATAATTTCCCGAGCGCATAATTTCGCGAAATTCAGCTGTTAAGTGGCTAGCCAGATCGTGTGAGTTAACACCACTGGATTATTTTTTGTGGGGCTATGTTAAAGACAGAGTCTATACGGAGCCAATCGAATCGATTGCAGCCTTAAAACTCAAAATCCGTGATGTCATTAACGAAATAGACCCTCCATTTTGCCAAAAAGTGATTAAAAATTTTGATGAAAGAATCAACATCTGTCAGCGTGGTCGTGGTGGACATTTGGCAGATATCATTTTTCATTCATAATTGCCAAACTTTTCTCTTTGTAATACAATAAAAAATTCATTCATTTTCCTCTAAATTCTTTGTTTTATTTTGTTTTAGAAAACAAAGTTCTTGTTGAAACACCCTTTACAACCTTAGCTACTGGAGCCTGGTAGCTAGTATAGTGGTTGAAGGAAGGCAGAACCTTGTATATTTATCCTTCACACCATATTTGATTGATATCAAAATTCAGAAGAATTTCAATAAAATATATTTCAATCTTAATTATAGTAAGAGTTGTTTAACGATCATAGTTATATTCTAATGTCCTCACTTATCAGCTATAAAATATACAAGTTTAATAGTGCAATCAAACGTTTATTAACCCTTCTGTGCAATAAAGTTTTAAGTTGTTTTAACTTGCAAATTTAAAAGTGTTGCTAAATTTTTATTACAACTAGATTTACTATCACATAAGCAGTTGGCCTAGGGGTTACAATCGTCCGTTTAAACGGGGGTTCTGTAGTAATGGATTCGTCTTTCTTTGAGTTACGCTACGCTGCCTCAAAAAAATGACGCACAGACGGAATGCCGAATATTTAAGAAATGTGCATAAATATAAAATAATCCAATAATAATCCGTTCCACAACTGCGCGTTTTTCAAGGCATTGGTTGCCGCGCACCACCACTTTGTGGAACCATCTGCCCACTGACGTATTTCCGAACCAATTCGACTTAGGGTCCTTCAAGAAAAGTGCGTACCAATTCTTAAAGGGCCGGCAACATACTCGCGAGCCCTCTGGCATTGAGAGTGTCCATAGGTATCACTTAACACCAGGTGAGCCTCCTGCCAGTTTGCCTCCTGTTCTATAAAAAAATATAATAATTATACTATACGTAGATTATATGGATAGTATTGTCTTTTATTAACATAACTTTTACACATTTAAAGAAAAACACTTTTTTACGGATTATAGTTATGTATTATTGTATTTAAACTTATAATTATTTAGACATAATTTTAAATTTAAACCGACGTTTCGCGTGCTTTACAGGGTGCGTGGTCACGGTGACACGCTGTAAAGCACGCGAAACGTCGGTTTAAATTTAAAATTATGTCTAAATAATTATAAGTTTAAATACAATAATACATAACTATAATCCGTAAAAAAGTGTTTTTCTTTAGATTATATGGATGACAAGGGATCGATGAAATGTGTCTCACCTTAGATGACGAGATACATTGAAGGGCTGCAACAAAGGCTTTTTCTCTATAGAGCTGAAAATACAGCACAACGATCAATAGAAAGCATAAGTGAAGAGCAATATAGCATGAAATGGGGTCATTCGCAAAAGAAAAAAGCAAGTTAAAGTAGGTAGGTTATAGAACGACTTACAAGTTGATGCTTGAATAATGAAACCTCTGCGAATGCAATAAATCATACATCTGAAGGAAAGAAATGCACTCATAAATTATCAGATGTGGGCGCGGTAGTTGTTAGCTTTGCATTTCGACTGATTTGCATGTTAAGGTTCTAGAATTTCAGGATATGTCGACCTAAAAATTCAGATCTCATCGCAATCTAAATTATTATGTAGAATTACTTGTGGCAGCTCTCACTTGAAAATGTAAAATGATCAAAGAAAGTGTAACTATAACTATACGAGATTCTTGGCCTGATTTTGAGATTCGGACCGTTAATGAATACACATATAATAGATAAGTCTTTTAATAATTTCTTTGATAATTCTAGGTTGTGTATATTATAGGCACAGCCTGCTGCTCCACTATGATTAGACATTTCTCCAGAAGCGTATTCCCTAAATACAGGACTAGGCACGCGCAAGTGACTCAAGTTATAAGATGTCATTAAATGTTGTGTAGTTGAAAACATTTACTATTATTATGAAACAGTGGGGAAACAGGCAGGAAGGCTCATGTGATGTAAAATGATACCATAGATACCACTGCTTCCACATAAAAATGGTGCGCGGGAAAAACTGCCTCAAATAAAGCTCAGTTGTAATATGAAATATGCAATATTATTGTTTCATAATACCACTTTAAATATGGGAAAACAAAACAAAATCTATATTTTTAAAAGATAAGATAGTCGTGTTAGTTACACTATTTATTACTGAAATTGACAGAACCGATGACTGAAGATAGGAGGAGAAGGAGGTTGCTTAGAACCAGGAGCAAGACATATGCTCAACATGCATGCAAGATATGCATGTAAGACATGCAGGGGGGATGAGACAAAATGTCGTATTCAAAACACAACAAACAGGAATTAATAAAAATATTATCAGTCAAATATCAGTCGCTGACTCAGAATAACAAAACTTAACCGACAGCTAAACATAATGCAGACAGAGTTAAAAAATTCGTCATTAGGAACAAAACAAAAACTACCGATGTAATAAGCAAAATCAAGAGACTCAAATGGCGATGGGCTGGTCACCTGGTAAGAGGACATGACAAATGGAGCAAAAGGGTGACATGGTGGTAGCCAAGGGAAGGCGAACGGAAAAGATGCCGACCACAGAAAAGGTGGGACGATGATGTTAGACAAGTGGCAGGAGTCACATGGAACAGAGTGGCTCAAGAAAGAAAGGAATGGAAAAGGTTGGAGGAGGCCTTTGCCGACTGGCAAACAGATCTAGGAAAGATAACAAAACAACAAATATTACACTAAATTTAAGCATAATATAAATCTTTAGAATTTTATGTTAACCTAACAAATCCATGTACCTAATTGATCTGAATAAAATGCTATTATTATTATTATTTATAAACATAATGCTATCTGTAGTTAAGTATGATTGAAAATTTGATAATGAGAAGATTCTAGACACAGAGATAGAAGATAAGATGAGAGTTTCAATGAGCTTGGTGCGAATATCATCATTAACAATGCCACGACCAAGATGATCGAATCTTTTCCGACAACACAGTAAATAAGTGCAACGATTTTATGAGAATTTCAGAGGTTTCGAGAATAGTTCTGATTCTTTACGATTATATGATTTTTGTTTGTTTTTTTAAGTTTAATATTTTGTATTTAATGTGTGCACAGGACAGCGTCTGTATATATTATCAGCTAGCTTGATAATATATAAAACATTATCTCTTTCCATTTTCGTTTATCCTTGTATAACTTTTAACTAAATGAAAAGAGCAGTGTTGGCTTAGTGGCTTCAGCGGGCGACTCTTATAACTGAGGTCGTAGGGTCGATCCCCGGCTGTGCACCAATGGACTTTCTTTCTATGTGCGTATTTAACATATGCTCGAACGGTGGATGAAAACGTCGTAAGGCAACCGACATGTCGTAGACCCAAAAAATCGACGACGTGTGTCAGGCACTGGAGGCTGATCACCTACTTGCCTATTAGATTTAAAAATGATCATGAAACAGACTCAGAAATCTGAGGCCAAGACCTAACAGGTTGTAGCGCCACAGATTTTTTTAAACTAAATCAAAAACATAAGGTATGCTCTTTATGCTTTATTTAAAAACTGCAAAAAGTAATCAAATCCGATGAGTTCTGCTCTTGACAGAGTAATTAGTCACAACGTTAGATTAATCAAGTTTGTCCAAAACTTGATGTGGTTTGAACGTAAACTAATTTCGAGCTGGCAACTGCAGTATTCTACGTTTTATAGTAAACCAAAATTAAGAAATATATTTTTGTTTATGGATTTAATACATTCAGCGCTCTTTTCTCGGATCCGAGTGGAGCGGGGTCATAGTAACGGTGCGCCCACTCGGATCGGTTAGATTTTTTCTTCCCTTGGAGTTTGTGGAATGTTTCATTGTATAATAAATAATATAAATTACCAAGAAGGGTTTTTGTATTAGATTACCTCAGCAACAATAGATATAAAGTTTGTAACAACACAGATTTATTGCTATAATATGCTTTGGATAAATCATTTATTTTCTATTAGATTCTTAACATTATGTATGTTAAGAATCTGTGAAAAAATAATATTTAAACATTATTAAATTAAAACAACTTTTAAAAAGTTTGGTCCCTGTGGCAGTGTAACTTTATGCTGGCAGCATTTCCTGGCTGTATTGCGATATTTACTTCGTAGTATATTCTAAAATTACATTTTCATAACAATTCCTGCAATTAACCCCCCCCCCCCACCCCTTCCTCTTGTCAGCTAAAGTAAGCAAACCTCTCTTATATATTAGTACATAAACGTATTAATTCTATTTCGGAACCAGAAAATGCATTTCGTTCTAGCATAGACATTGTGTGGGTAATATGTGTAAAAAAGTAAATAATTACTGTTGATGTTATCACCAAATAAAACGGGCAATGACACTCGCCGCCTTAAAGTGCTTACGTTTTAATTGACCCCATAACATGATATTAAAAATATAGCAAGACAGATTTTTCGTCAAAATGCACAATTACAATTCAAAACTGAGACGTGCAAGCCTTTCCCTAGTTGCCTCAAACGGCAAAAGAAACAAATAAAATCTGGTACCAAGACACGAAAATTAGCGCCCTTGGATTATATTATTACTCCTTTACGCCTCCCTTGAATCATTACGCCTCACATCTCACACTCCTGATTAGGACAACCAAATAACAGAATATTCAAAAGAGCATCGCTCTCGGCAGCTCAATTAGTCACTTCGATGCTTGATTAATTAGATTTATCTCGAGATGGAGATAACTTGACAAACGGGGCGACTGTTTGAACGTAAGCCTGGGTTTAAAAATATCGTTATTAAGGTTTAGTTAAAACAATATTATTATCAGAGTTTAATTCGTTTTTCTAGATATGTGTTAGAGAGAGAAGAAAGTTAAGAAACCGTATTTCTTTATTTATGATCTCACCCATCTTTGGCTTAAAAAATAGTCTTTGGATATTCCACTCTCGTATTAGACTTATAAAAGATGATCGGTTAAGTGAAACACCCCCCTAAAGTAATACAAAACTATATCTGAACCATGCACCATATTTTATACAATGGATTTAGGTCTCTTCGTCATTGTGATTTTCTTCCGCGTCTGGTAAGTGTGCTACCTTCTGTTCCTACCGCCTCCAATTATAATTTGGAAGAAAACAAATGAAAGTACATAATAAATAAATAAAATATTTTTACATAATTAAATAAAAATAAAAAAAATTGTGTAACAACTTAAAATACCATGTGCTCGGTTAAAGTAGCCTTAACAGATTTATTTTTAGCGGCACCAACAACGCCACTTAAAAGAAAAAAATTGTGGCCTAGATATGTCTAAAGACGCGCATCAACATAATGCTATTAATTTATTTTACAATTAAAAACTTTACATTAAGAGTTCAATATATCTATAATAGGTTAAAAATTCTTAATACATTTATATATAACGTGCTAATTATAACTGACGCAAACAAAGAATAACAATAATATCTAAAAATAAACACTCCATCGTTAGTACAATTCGTAGTGACGTATTTTGAATACAAGGGTTATTAACTGTTCATAACGTTTTATTTTGATTAGATAATTAAAATTAAATCGACTTTTACTTAAATTGGTTACCGTATCTGAGGTATTTCGTATTGTCTTTGATGTAGATTGTAGACAATACGACAGCGCGATTCGTTTGCTTATGACTGGTCAAAGGCATTTCTAGTCTTGTCTTGACAAGTGACATGATATGTCATAATATTAAGAAGTAGACATAACATTTATAAAACACACACTCACACAGAAACACCCAAAATAACAAGAATCAAAGAAAAAAATGCGTGTATGGTGTGCTTGTAGTTGGCCCGGTCGTTACGGACGTACTACGTACGTACGTATTGACGTACGTAACGAAAGAATCTTCAGAAGTTACAGATATCAAAAATGAAAACTTATGAAATTAGGTCAGTTATTCTATTTCCGGTTTAATCGATCGTTACCCAAACCTATTTATTGCACTGTATAACTGACATATGTCCTATAATAGTACATTCCGTTGTTTCAATAAAATATATTCGTTTTATCACGCGAACGTGATTCGTGTTCTCTACGTGTGGGCGCACTCCATGATTTCAATATGGGAGTATCAAGCGAGTTGCAAATATTGCAAATATTTTCAGTCATCGTTAGGCATGGAATTGTATTTTTACGATAGTGTTATACTATTTCAAATTAGTTAGATTACTGTGGACTTATATATTGTCTACATGAGTACATTTAAACAGTTTGCGTGCTCTAATCAAGTTTTTTTTATAGGTCTGGAAAGACCAGATGAAGTTTAGTAAAATCACACCGTTATTCAAAACGGGCAGCACTTCTGACCCCACAAATTTAAGACCCATATCTGTGCTGCCTGCATTGAGTAAAATTTTTGAAAAAATTATTCTAGATCAATTACTGATACATTTTAATAATAATAAACTTATGCATAGCCAGCAGTATGGTTTTACAAGAGGTCGCTCTACAGCCGATGCTGGCGTTAAATTAATTTCCGAGATTTTAAATGCTTGGGAAAATTCTCATGATGCCATTGGAGTTTTTTGCGATTTATCAAAGGCTTTTGACTGTGTCCATCACGAAATCCTTATCAAAAAACTTCAACACTATGGCATTGGCGAAAAAGCGCTAAATCTTATGGAATCATACCTGAGCGATAGAATTCAGAAGGTAAATGTAAATAGAGCTATATCACAGGGATCGTCTGTTACTATGGGCGTACCGCAGGGCTCCATACTTGGTCCCTTCTTATTCCTCGTCTATATAAATGACCTACCATTTCTTGTAAAGGAGCTTCACGAGATAGTACTGTTTGCTGATGACACTTCGCGACGAAATCCATCACTTGAGAATGTAAACAGTGCCATCTCCAGTGTGGTTCACTGGTTTAGTACAAATAATCTTAAGTTAAACGAGAAGAAGACAAAATGTATTAAATTTGAAACTACAAATGTAAAAAGTAGTCATTCTCAAATAATAATTAAAGACGAGGAAATAGACTTTGTTGATAGTGCGGTGTTCTTGGGAATTACTTTAGATAGTAAACTCCAGTGGGGCCAACACATAGAAGGTCTTTCGAATAGGCTTCTGTTCTGTAAAGTTCTGCAGCGTTCGCAGTGAAAAAGATACGCGATCTTACGGATGAGAATACAGCAAAGCTCGTTTATTTCAGCTATTTTCATAGTATCATGTCATATGGTGTTATTTTGTGGGGTAATGCCGCTGACATTAATTCGATATTTGTAGTGCAAAAACGGGCTATAAGAGCGATCTGTGGGTTGTCCCCACGGGAGTCAGTCCGAAATAAGTTTAAGGAATTAAATATTTTAACTTTGGCAAGTCAATACATTTATGAGAATATTTTGTATGTGCGGAAAAATATAGATATCTTTAAAAATAATAGTAGCTTCCATAATTATAGTACTCGTAATAAAGACAAAATTAGCGCACCAACCACAAGGCTGCATAAAACGATTAATTCTTTCCAAGGCAATTGAATACGTTTTTTCAACAAAATCCCTAGTGAGATACAAATATTTTCAATAAATAAATTTAAATCGTACATTAAAGTAAAACTGCTTGCTAAGGCCTATTATCTATTATAATATAAATGAATACTTAAACGATCATAGTGCTTGGATATGAATTGCTTCAGTATAAATAGGTAACGCGACAGAATCTCTCGGCTGCATTTTCAGACTATGGGGCGATCGTCGACATCTACGACTTTTTTAAATGTAAAGTGGGAACAAACCGTGATTCATGTGGTATCAAATTATTTCAGTATAATTAGTATTATTACTATTTTCTTGTGTAGCCAAGTGCACATTTCAAGGATCGTCATGCTCACTCAAATGTCAATGCTTGTGGCGGCGTCCATGCGTCGGGTTGTCTCTCTCCCTAAAATATGGCGAAGGGGCCGATGGCTGGCCATGCGTCATACTCGTGAACGGGTGCTACTTGTGGTGACTGGTCGTACTTGAATTCGTGTATGCGGTGATATTAGTTGTTTATACTACGTATTTGCGTGTTGTTCTCACGAGTGTGTAACTGCGTGCTCCTATTTCACCATGCCTACTGCTGTTAGAGGACAAATCTTTGTTTTTAATTTATTTTTTTATTCTTTATTACTCAATATGTCATATGGAACATGGTGTAGTGGTTGCAGCTCCTTACAAGCATTGTGTAAAAAAAAACTTGGCGATTAAAAAGAGTGGCGGAGAGTTTATTGCCAGTTCTTCTCTTCCGTTCTACGCCCTTGATTTGAGAACTGGTAGTAAATGTAAAATTAAATTCATTTAATATTTCTTTTTTTTGACGTTCATAAGTGTACATTGTTACCTACATGAATAAATAAATTTTGAATTTGAATTTTGAACACATTTGCAAACGGGCAGGAGGCTCTCCTGATGATAAGTGATACCGCCCCGTGCACACTCTCGATGCCAGTGCTCGCGAGTGCTTTGCCGGTCTTTTAAGAATTGTTAAGCTCTTTTCTTACCCTAAGTCGAATTGGTTCGGAAATACTTCAGTGGGCAGCTGGTTCCACAAAGTGGTGTGCGGGGCAAAAACTGCCTAGAAAAACGCTCAGTTGTGGAACGACGGACGTCAAGGTGATACGGGTGGAATTTCGTATTCTGCCTCGACGTCCGATGATGAGTTTCAGCTGCAGGTATTCCTAACAACTCCTCTGACCACTCTCCATGTTAAATGTTCGGAAACATATGTTCAAAAACACTACATAATTGCATTATCATTTGTAACAGAACTTATGGCTGGATTAGGTATATAAAGTTAACACTTATACCTCACATATTGTACTATTATTAATTTATAAAGCTTGACTTTACTGATTACATTTAATATCTACAGAGCAACTTTTAGGCTAACAGCATTAAAACCACGTTTATAGAGATCATTGTTCAAGCCCCTTGATTTAAAGCGGTCGAGTCAAGCGTTGACAACATCCATATTTTAAATCCTTCCCGAGATTCGGGCGTTGCCGACTGACGTCTCTATCTGTGCTGTTTTGTTTCAAAAGAGGCGTTACAATAACTGTCTTCGAGCGTTTGTTTTCATATAGTATATGTGTATTGTAGGTTATAGAATGCACTAGCATGAAAAATATTCATATTTATTTCATAATTAATGTCTCGCGTCATAAGAAGTTTTTAATGAATAAAGGTGTGTTTACCACGCGAAGTCAAAGTTACACGAGTTAGTCTTATAATACTGTGCGGATTATATTTACTTTTGAGGTAAGATGTTTTTATTACAATTCAGAAACTACGCCGTGGAGATAATCGTCATATTAACGTTGTGGATACAAACATTCAACTTTGAACGGTCCACTGAGCTTTGCAGAGGCAGGGTTGTGCTTTAAGCTTTTTCTTGTTGTATCTAAACTACAATACAAACTCATTTCTTTTTAGTTAGTTTGGAATTCTTATATACTGAAATGCATCGGTTCTATACCACAATATATTAATTTATGATTTAATATTTATATTTACATATTCTTGTTCTATGTATTTACATATGTTTATATATTTACACACATTTACAACTGAATAATTAAACATTGAAATAAATTTCCATCCCATGGTTAGTATATATATATATATATATATACTTACCTTACCTACCTTACCTCTTAAAATAATAACGGATATATCAGCTAATTTGGGTAGAAAAAAAAAACCTTTGGGAAAATACAATATTAATAAATATGAACAGAGAATTGTATAATTTCTAACTGGTACACAAAACAAATATAGTCTTTATTGTACTCAGTTGGGGCTTGTTTCACCATGTGCCACGGGGGTTAAGAATTAAATTTATTCGTTAAATTTCTATATTTCACAAATCTAGAAATTCTTAGAGACAGCCCTTAAATATTGGCTGTTTAAGCTTTGTTTGGTCTCAATCCAACTCGGGAATTGTTTACACAATTCACTTCCACGTGATGCGTTTCCAATTACGATTTTCCCCACACGAATTGTTTTGAAAATTTGTCTATGTTAGAGTAAAAACTTTGTATTTAAAGTATTAATTAGCATGGTGTAAGTAGCTTTATCGGCGGAAAAGTTAAATGTTTTTGCTTAGGGATTCAAAATGATAATCATAAAAATTTTGTTTATGTAAACCAAAATTTTCATTCAGAGATTTCGACAATAATATAAATTACAATTCATTAATTAAAATAGGGTTTTATAAAAATTAAAAAGATTATGTTGTGTCATAATAAAAACTAAAGTATTTTGTCGTTAATTTCAATTTGATAAGAAGACATTACTTGAATGATTTCCTTTACCTTATAAAAAATATTATAACAGATCTTCAACAGACAGACCTACTATGAACCTATTTGATTTTATTATCGAGCTAACATGTTACAGTTACAGTCTACTACTTTGATGCATATGTCTGTTTTATTATCTATCGCTAAAATAACTTCGAAAGGAAAGCAAGCATACTATACGTCATAAATAATTCCTACTACATGACATCATCTCAAATAAGTAAGTGCCTACAAGACTTGTTATCGTGCTTTGTTTCATGTTTAGCCCGAACATACAGCGACCAATTTTTAAGCTTTGGCTTGTTTAAGATATCGCGGAATATGGTTAGTTCTTGTATTAATAGCGCAATTTCCTACATCAGAGCATACCCCACATACACACCATCACGTACATATCCACACTTTTACACCATCACACAACACAACCAAATTAGGTATGTGTTAGTGAAATGTATTTAATATTTTTTATTGTCTTTTCCCTTTCGTAAATGATTAAACCTATTTGTAAATATTGTTTATTTATTTATTAATACTTCGTTGCAATAACATTATAAACTTGACAAAATTAAATAAAAAGGTAACTGGCGGCTTTATCGCTTTCGAGCGATGTCGTCCAGGCAACCACTGTTGATAAAAAAGAAAATATATTAAATTAGATAAGGTAAGCAAGAAGCGCGAAATACGTAATACATAATTATAGTTATTTACACAAAACTAGTGCAGGACCAAAAACAAATACAAAAATATTATGCGCAGATTTGCCTATATTTTAGTGTAATTATTTATAATTTTTTTAGCTGTAAGATTATGAAAAAAAAATTCATTTTAATTAAGAATACTTCATTAACTATTACTTCATTTTATAACATTTATTATTCCTTTGGGTATTTGTTCCTTAAGCTAACATAGTCATTATTAATATGCAATTGAATCTAATTTAATTATTAAAAGTTGTTTTTTTACATTAGAATTATATTGCAAATATCAGAAAATTGGTGTAAAAATTTCATATACTCATTTTTATTAAATAACTAATCTGTTTATTTATTTAATTATTTACACTTCGTTGCAAAGAAACACAAATAACACAATACATATTAAATTACAAGGGATGCAACGGGCGGCCTTATCGCTAACAAGCGATCTCTTCCAGGCAACCCTAGGAAGAAAAGAAAACAATAAATAAAAATGATGAGCGCAAGAAGTGCATAACCAGAAGTTATATATAAAAAAAATATATATATATATAAAAAAAAAATATATATATATTTATATTAATCTATAGAACCTTAATCTAGAGAAAATAAAAAACAGAATATTTATAACTAATTAAAACTAAAAAGCTAATCTTAAGGAGGTATACTTGAATTGGCAGTTCCTGCGTGTCCATTAATATACGTAAAACGTACATATAGTGTTAATTTTGTATTATTTTATATATGACGTTTGTACTATACTTTTTTAACTGTGTGATTAATTACCATACATAATCAAATAATTGTATTCGAAATAATGTAAAAAATATCTAAAATTTACTAAAAGTTTTCAAATCTTTTATTAACTGTCTTGTTGTTATTAGAAGAAAAAAAAAACACGAAATAGATCTATAAATCTGAGGCTCAGATCTAAAAGGTTGTACCGGTTTTCCATTTTATACGTAAAATTCTCGGATATGAATTCTTAAAAAAAATTACGTGTATTTTCGCGTCTCTTACAAAGTCTGTATTCAAACTGCATACTTTAATATGACAACTGACAAATGACAGATCTAACTTGAAGTTTTGCTTTTATCCACAGTCTAGAAATCAGTTATATTTAATACAGTACAGACGTTAGTTTATTGAATAATTTAGTTACGGAGATACATTAAGAATTTAGTGCACTTAATTAAGACAGATGCTATCCAGGGCAATCCCCTTAACGTCTAATTGAAAGACAGTGACGTATTACATCAAGCAATAAAGGTCGAACCTTGGCTAAGTTCAGGCCAGTTGAGATACAGATTTAGAATTCGCTGGGTTCATATCTAAAGTAATAATAATAATTAATTTTAAATATAAGTAATTATTTCATAAGATTGTGGACATGAGATAGATTTGTTTAATCATTAATCATCTGCCGCGGAAAAGGTACGTTTTCTTTTTATCTTTAGGATTCTCTTCTGAGAACTACTTGCAAGCTAATTAATGATGTTAATTATTTGCCAATTTTTTCCAATTTACATACACCTCTTTATTTTAAACATATATGTACTTTCATTTGCTGGGAATACATATATGTTTTTACCTTCATTTCATTCATGTTGAAGCCTACAAAATTGATTGATTATTATTTCTTAGTTGAAGGTTCTGACCTATCCGTTTGCTGGGGTAACTGAGCTTTTGTCAGAGTCACGTTTGTTGTCTATTCTAAGTTGTACCTGGATGCCAAAGCTGCTGGCCCTTAAATATTACAAAATATACAATATTTCCGTTATGTTATATTACGTACACGTTTAAGTTTACTGCAAATACTACTTCAACCGGGAATACCTGTCTGCGCAACCTTTAATTAGCACATAAATATTAACACTTAAAACGCGTGAAAATTGCTCGACCCACAAGTCATCAGGCTTTGTGTTATTGAATACAGAGCGAAATTCTTCCTTCAGTGTTTAAAGGCTAACGTACAAATTACACAATAATTATTTAATTAATTAAAATACAAATGATGAATCATACGTGTCATAAAATTTAATCAATGACAAATGCAGAAACCCTCATGTTATCAATGGAATGATAACATGAGGGTTTCTGAACATCTGGTTTCTGACATGAACTTCCAAACAAACAGATAGATCAATTTATATTTTAATATTCAACTCAGCTTCGACCCTTTGCCTTTTGTTAAATCTCGCCGTCACTCGTTCAACTTTATTGTCACCTATTTGCCACATTCGACCGGAATTTTAATAGAATCGATAGTAAGAACTCAATTTGCGCCTTTTTGTTATTGAAAAGCATTTCCAATAGAAAAGCTAAAACGTATTTACAATGTAATTGGACGTGACATTGTTAAGCGTAGTTTTTGACGGTTTCGGGCCGACGATTATGTGAAGCTTATAATGATATGTATTGGTAATGAAAACATGTAGCAATTAATGATTTATCATTATTTGTAATGATAATAATTATTCTTAAAAGTTCAGTCAAGTCATTTCTTCTGTTAAAGTTAATGCGTGTAATTTGAAAACATCACGGAAAATTGGAACCGTTTGAAGAAAAGGAAAGTGTGTTTTATCAAGACCGTGTCCCAAATTAATGAAAACTATGGCCAAATTTCAATAAATACTGTCTTGTCGCATAATAAAAAAAATATGACCAATATAATCTATGTATCTCGTATACGCTCTCAAATGCTACTATTCAAATAAAATATGTGGAATAATCAAATTTAATTCTAAAAAATATGTATTTCTGTTAGCCTACGAAATTTTTATTCCATAAGCACTAAGTTAACATACAAAATCGTAATAAAATAGAATTAACAATTTTTTCTATTCTTGATGCAGTTGAGCAAGCTTACTAATAAAACCTTTGTTATTTATTTCAATCTGTAAAAAAAAGTTTTCTTAGTATTTTTTAGTTCTTTATTAGTATTAGAACTTTCGCCAGAAGCTTAAGCTTTTTTAAATCGCTTTGTTATCTGTAAGCTGCAACATTGCGAAAACCAACTGACATTTGCCCCGTTTGCCCCCTGTTCTATAAAAAAAAACAAATTGCAATATTATTGAATTCCGAAAAGCTGTTTTCGTAAATTTATACAAAACTGGGGATAAATTTGAATACGTGATACAATAAGAACTCGACCTCCATCTTGACCGTTATAAGTGGTTCATGAATAAAAGTCTCTTGCTTTGACTTATTTATTTAAATTGCTAAAGCAAACTATGAGATTTACATACATTCTTCTTCAATACCAGTTAATAATACAAAATAAATTATTTTTACAAAAACCATAAAATTTTATTATAAAAATTTAAGGTATTTGATAGTATATAAACAATGTTTTTTGTCGGTTATTGTTGTTGATTGTTGGTATGTAGTGTTGTTGGTTGTTGTTAAAAAATCACCCTTGGAAAAAAAACTTCATAGAAATAATACTTGATGTATCCCCTTGGGTCGTTGTGTGATGTTATATATAGGCTTTCTTATATATGGACTATAAGAGACAAAAAAATATTCAAAGTAAAATTTATAGTTACGGAGATAAACGTGTTGAACCGAATAAATTATTTAGCTTATTCCAGCATATTAAAATTGAAACATTTCAAGAATCATGTCATGAGCAACATTCACACAAAAGAAAAAATAAAAACAGTCAAAAATGGGCCTAATACATAATTAAGTTGGAGTCAACACTCATTTCAATTACATGATCAGTCAAAACCTTACGACGACAGCAACAAACCAAGACCAAAATCAAATGTCCACCCTGAATTATATTTTATCAGGTACTTAATAACAACGTCATCGTCTGTTACGTATATCGGTTTTTACGACCAATTATGAGTAGTCCTTTCGATATCGTTACAAGAGATTTTAACTGTTTTTTTATAAATACAATTCTATTTATATTTTCTACAATTAATTGCATTTTCGATCATGTTACTAAAATATCCTATGATAGCGAATTGATTTCACTTAGTACTAAGTTTATGACTCCTTTACAACAGCGTCATCTTAATTGTCTCCCATAGTCTGCAAATGAATGAAAACCGTAATTAAAAAGCTCAAGGATTCAACATTTTTTATAAGATTTTTAAAGCAAAAGCTTTTGTTTCTTAGAAGTGGTACTAACTTGTCCATATTATTTTTATACTGCGGCCCTAGTTGTTCAAGATTTATGTGGCTATCAACTTTGAAACATTCAAATTTGATTGAGATAGACAACCTTTAAACGTGCACTTTATATGCATTTATACAACGAAGTCGACGAAGTTTTAGTTGCACGCTATTCCAGATCCTGTTACGTTGATATAAGGTATATTTTAGCATTATAGAAAGCGCTAATGGAGGTGTAACTTGCGGGAAGGTACTTAATCTTGTTCTGAGAATAATGATGTTGAATATATACAAATTTTGCTAATAAGGATAACAGTTTACATCATATCTGTTTCTAATGAACTGTAATTGTTGATTGTGTAAGTCATTTTGGGATTATCGTAGCTCTCCCTCGAGCGTACTATAAAAAGTAACATAATAATAATTTATTAGAATTAAACAGTAGTTGAAGACGCAGCTGAAGTTGTTAGTATCGACGGTATAAAGAATTAAATAAATTGAAGATGTGTTATATTCTTCAATTTATAACTTTTTAAATAATCTTTTGTTAAAGCCACATTTGAATGGATATTGGATGGATATTATCTAAATGGTCATTATAAGGAACTTAAACACAGCACTTTGCCATGTCTAACTTATAGGTGACAAACTTGGCCAACAATGCTGAAAAACAATGCTAATAGTTTTTCAATAAAACATGAAGAGAAGCACGCTAATAATAAATGACACCTGGACGACAACAAAAATACGAAAAAAGATTACAATACCTTAACGTTCCAAAGAATATAATATAAGAAACAAAAAAGAAAAACGGACAAAAGATCCGATGGAATGCTATCCAAGGAACAAAAAAAGGACAAAGAAAGAGGGAATATCAAGAAAATGGTCTGCCGCAGAAGTGGAGTAGGCTGGCCCCAGTTAGAGTAGAATGGGTTAAATGTCAGAAGATCCGGGAAGTGCGTGTGAAGGGCTGAGGTGATTTTAGTGGGTGGGTTTTCGCTACCCCTCATAATAGCAGATGGCTTTGGGTCCTCACCCCATAGATCCGCGTCAAACTCGTCATTCGCGGCGCAATTAATAGTAAGAAAACCAAACAAATTGGTTTTCTTACTATTAATTTGTTTGTAATTAATGGACCGAAAATAAAAGCTTCATTTATTATTATCTAATCTCTTTTATCTAATTTAAACAATATAAAGAAATTCATTTAAATTTTCGTATTCAGTTATAATTGTTTAGCTGAAATAAAATAAAAAGTTTAAATAAGTTTTGACAAATAAATAAAGAACTCTATTTTCTTTTAGATTGTATTAGGATTTCCATTATACACCAGAGACGTCTTATGAAAATCTCGGACTGCATTTCAACTGTAGAAAATCCCTAGACGATATGTTTCATGTTATAAAAGAAACCAAATGGTTTAGCTTCATATTGCTTAAGCAATTCGTGAAAAACACCAATTTAATATAATGAACAAAGTGGAATCAAAGATAGAGAGTGTTTTGTTATATAATATTTACTAGCTGGCCCGCGAACTTCGTTTCTCCTTTGTTTAACAAAATAAATTTAATTGATACTTTAGTCTCAATAACACGTGGTAACCATGATATTGAATTGTAGCTTATATGACACGTTTGTCGGTTTACTATAGCAGTGCCATCTATTGATTTCTTACTCTACTTAATTAATTAAAGATCTAAGCTATCCTATCTCTTAAGTTGGACCAGACTGCTCATGGTGTGCCAATTTAATTTAAAATCGGTTAAGTAGTTTAGGAGTCCATCGTGGACAAACATCGTGACAGGAGATTTTTATATATTAAGATAAGAAAGATAACTAATTGACAGAATGTTTTTGTGTTATAAATAGCTCCCGATTTTAATGTTGTTTTTGTATCATGCTATTGATACTGAGCTATCTATGCTAGGTATGCTGTCTTCAGCATACCAGCAAGCCTTGAACGCTATTAAAAATTATAAGAGTATAATTATAACTAATCATTTCTATCCAAGCTAAGCATTTGCTTTATTTGGGGCTTCATTTGTAGACTGTAAAATATATATATTTTCGTTTATATTGTGTAGTGAATACTAAGACTTTGAAATCGCGGCTTGTATTTATTGCTTTTGTGCGTAATAAACACTTGCTTATACGGAGAGGAAAGCGTCATCTTTTCGAACAAACTTATACTGAGAACTCGCAAAGCCTTCAATTTTTTTTAATTGTCTCATAAAAGCGTCATAAAGAATAATAATTCAGTGGCTTCATCACTTTTTACAACACAAAAAATTACCTGGTTCTTGATAAATACGCCTTTATTTAAAATTTCTATCTATTTAATACGATGGAATATTGTATAATTAAAGAAGGAGTTATCATAAAATCTTTGAGAGCTTTTAATAGAATCCAAGTCCGTCTTAATGCATAACAAAATTGTCTTAATAGAATCTTAAGAACCTCTGACTTGAGTAATGATTACTTTTTCATTAGACGCTCTTTTTCCAGAGAGATTAACCGTAATTAATAATTCCTAATGTATTTAGCTCTTGATTAAAGTACCAACGTAACAATGTCTTTGAATTTCGCTGGAACTTCATTTGAGAAATACGTAGCTTAACCATTTTCTAATAAGGTCATGGTTGTGTTTTGTTAAATCAGATATCTAATAAATCGCTCATAAACTCGTTCGAAAAATAGACGTTCCGTTGTAGAAATAGAAAATAGTTTCATAATATACTAAGAGAAACTTGCTAAATTTAAAAGTTTATTAAAAAAACACTTGCTAATACTTTGTTACTATTTACGCAATGATTAATTTGTGTTAATCGAACCTTATTAAATAATTTATAAGCTATGTTTATATAAAGCGAGTTACCTGCAGTCAAACTGATTTGTTGTTGAGTCAAGTTGATTGAAAGTGTAACTTTTTACGAATAAATATATTACATACATACATACATACAGAAAATTAATAATTAATTTTCTCTTTTTTTACAATGAGAAGAAATAATAAAATCATAAAAAAATAATTAAAAACTTCAACACCTAATAAGTTAAATTTCAAAGAATTCATGCGATAAAAATCCTGCGTTTGTAATATAACTCTAGAAATTATTTTATTTCTATGCTTTGCTTAGATTTTTTATCTTAATGAAACTATTTTCATTAACTGTAAAAATTGAAATAAAAAAGTTAATATCATTTTAGCGTATCGTGATTCCAACATTTGTCTACCACTTGTAAAGAATCTCTCGTAGGAGAGGGGGCAAACGGGAAGGCTCTCTAAGATCGCTGGCAGCATCAGAAGGCTTACAAGTGTAATGCCAGCGTTTACGGTTGCAATATATTCTTTATTAATTTATTTACTTACACATAATATACAAAACAAAGCAGGTTAGATAATTAGATTGATTTCATACAGACAAACCTAATATGTAAGAATAAAAAAGAAACACATACAGAGGGTTAAGTACAAATAGTGCATTATTAATTAACAAAAAGGAACTCAAAATAACTAAAATTAAATTAAATAAAATTTAAAGAATATAAATAACAATATGTATAAACAAAAATGTAAAAGTTTCCTTTCTTAGCCCCTAAGTCAAACCATACTTTTGAAATGTAATGAAATATGTCTACAGTATGGAAGCCTGACCCCCTTTTTATCTTTTGAATAAAATATTACAAACCAGACACGAATGACGGAAAGATCAAGGGTTGTAGGACCAGGTTTTTATTTTTATTTTGAAAGGATATGGAAGCAAACGAGACGCCCAAAAATAATTAGCCATAGCAGTGGATAACCACTTTAGTGGGTGAATTTTTGACCGGCATTAATATTGGAGAAAATACAAAATAATGTAGAAATAAAAAGTCATACGATAAAATGAGTTCGCCGCTGGGTACGGAAGTACATTTGAAGTGCTCTCATTATAAGAGGCTTTACGCCTTGTGATGCGTCATTAATATGCTGTTACTGCTTTTGAGAGGACACGGAAGTTTTCTGAATGCCACCCTCGAGAATTACAATGAGGATACCACGTACTAAATTATTGGTGCAACTTTTGCCTGCTAAGATACCTGGAACGTGTAGCCCGGTAAATAAATAAGAAAAGATTTCAATATAAATGTAACTGTGATTTGAATACCATTAATACCTACCGTCAAATTATAAACTATCTCACCATCTGTTCGAAATACAACATTTTTGTTTAATATAATTTGATGGGGGTGGTCCAAAATATTTTTACTCGGACGATCGTCACACTGTTTGGTTAGTGATTGTTGAGATTTACTCGGGTTTTGTTTATGCATTTTTATTTTGATTAAAACTTTTTTGTCAATTATATTTGGTACGTCCTCAATTTATAATTTTAAAGACACGGCATCAGTGTCAGTCTAACCTCTCTTTGTTCCCAAGCTAATACAATTTCTCCAAATCCGTACGACGGACAATATTGTGTGCCTCTATTCTTGGTAAGGGAACCTTGTACAAAGGTATGTACTCACGACTTATTATTCTAGTATAAGATTGTGTATCAACGGCTACAGAGCCGTTATTTGTGGTAAAATACTAATACAGATATACATACATATATATATATATATAGATCTCAAGGCATCAAAACTATCTGAAAATCGTGTAGGAATTATTTTTCGATAGAGTAAGAAAAACTGTACAATTATGAAACCGTTTTCTTTTTTTTTAAGTCAATTTCTATTTATCACAAAATGCGTGAATTTGCAATCTGAATATAATTTCAATAGGCTAGGAGGGTTGGGTTTTAAAATCAGTTACACAAATTTAATGATACTGAGTATGTAGGAGTCTCGAGGGACCTTGATTGGAACACTTCCATGTGATTTTGAGTAATTTACTATGCTACTATCGTAATGAACCGATTTACCCAAAAATCAATTATATGTATCAGGTACTGATTATGACTATAAAATGAAAATTATCAAACACACATATATAATATGCAGTCACAGCCGTTTATTACATGAACGTATGAGACACAATATGAAAAATAAGAAATTCTTAAAATATCACAGCATTTTTTTACTGTTTTTTCTGGACGTTCATATGAAATTCATAGAACCATAAGTAACGTTAGCCTCTATCGAGGCCAAGGGAATTCCAACGAATATTCTGAAATATATCCAAGCCATAAATATAATACGTTTCAGGAGCCTTTAGGAAAGCGAATTGGGTCCTTTGAGAAAAGAGCGTACCAATTTTTAAAGGCCGTCAACGCGCTCGCGAGCCCTCTGGTCCATGGGCGGCGGTATCACTTAACATCAGGTGAGCCTCCTGCCCGTTGGCCACCACTTCTATAAAAAAAAACTTCTTAATGCCAGTAACAATGTTACTGTTATTTACGGTCCACGGGCGGCGAGCGTGACAGACCCGCATGCTTTTTGCCTTTTATCTCAAAAAGTTATGGATGAAATTTTGCGCTACATTTAAATTAAATTTTAACCAAATCCCAACTAAAATATTCATACATCAAAAAGCTATGACGTTTCTAGATTTTCTTTATCAATATTACTTAGAAAGTTCATTAGAATAATTCTAAAGTTCTTTATACTTATATTCCCTGAAATTCATAATCTATTATACATAAAGAAATTAGATAACTTTGAACAAATAATAAACTTTACAACCTTTCTCAAATAAACTAGTTCAAATAACGTTTGTGTATTTTGCCTTTATTTAGAGGCAGACATATTCCCAGATGTAACCATTACTATTTGCACTGTCGCTTTTGACGTGCAGCGTTGTGTGACATGTTTATCATTTTACTATGTCAATATTGTACATGAATAAGCATTGCTCACTTAAAGTAAATAGCATATAAACCTTATATACTACTGTCAATCTGTCCCTGTTTTGCACGGTTGGTAACTTTTTTTTCAATATTTTAAAAATAAAAATTTTACTTAAAACACTACTATAAAAAAAATTCAGTGGCACTACAACCCCTTTAGGTCTTGGCCTCGGATTTATGAATCTGTTTAATGATCATTTTTAAATCTAATAGGCAAGTAGGTGATCAGCCTTCAGTGCCTGACATACGCTGTCAACTTTCCTTCACCGTTCGAGCAAATGTTAAATGCCCACATAGAAAGAAAGTCCATTGGTGCACAGCCAGAGATCGAACCTACGACCTCTGGTGTAAGAGCATGCTGAAACCACTAGGCCAACACTGCTCTATAAAATCTTTACTCAGGAATATACGTAGCATTCTATCGGTAAAAACGTTTTTTGTCAAAATATTTTTATCGGTAAATCTTTTCTATGTGAGCTATGGATATTGGCTTGTTTATAAATAAAATTGAATAAAACAGGCGTACAATGTAGTATAGAAAATGATATCGTCGCTGAAATATATTCATTTATTACTTTGCGCATAAGAATTCAATAAAACCAAAACACGTTTAAGTGCGATGGGCGGTCAAGAACGCTTATAAATTCTACTCGCTTCCTGCGAAGAGCGACTTAAGGGTACATTTTTAATCAGAAAACCGTATAATAAAATTCTTGCTTTCAATGATGAGAGGTGAATGAATCATTTATTTAACTATTTATTTGTTTTTATTTTCAGAAGCGACATGGCATGAGGGACAGCGCGTGCGCGACATGCGGCGAGGGCCGCTCGCGCACTCTGCCGCCGCCGCTCTTGTGCTCTCCTTCCTTCTTCCTTTAGCGTACGCTGGTAAGAATTATATTTATTTATTTATTCACACTTCGGTTCTAGAAATAAACACACATAACACGATACATAAAAATTACAAGGGATGCAACGGGCGGCCTTAACAAGCGATCTCTTCCAGGCAACCCTAGAAATAAAAGAAAACAATAAATAAAAATGACGAGTGCAAGAAGTGCATAACCAGAAGTTTTATAAAAAAAAAATATTTATATTAATCTATAGAACCTTGATCTAGAGAAAAAAAACTATACTTTTTTGCTAAAAAAAGACTATACTTTTTATTAACAAGTGCAATTTTCAACCCTAAGGTTCGATCCCTCCTTCAACCCTAATGTGCGCTTGTACGATGAAGTAAAACTTCGTGAGAAAACCGGCATGATTTTTGAAATATCATCAGATTTCCCTTCGTGTTTTGCTTTTAAAATATTGTAGCATAGTGTCTAGTACCTAGTATTAACTGACAATAACATGTTTGAACTACCAAAACATATGCCTTTGTTTTCTACTATTATGTTATACTAATGTAATTCAATAAAAAAGACTTCACGATAAATACAGTTTGATAGATGTTTATTTCCTTAAAATATTATTCCTACATTACTTATACTATGGTATTATTCGAGTACAGTAAATATCGAAATCATTTCGACCCTTGTCCATCAAACTAAGTAAGATAAAGGCATTTTATATAATAAAAGGGTATAACGAATAAACCCGCGTAACAATGGCGTGTTTTTCAATAGAAAGTGAAAATCTAATTTTTTTTCAGAATGAGGTGATTTAATAATGTTTATTTCTGCGTACTAGAATTGTGCATGCAGTTCGTTTTCAAAAATATTGATAAAAGTTGTCAACCAATATGATGATGAATTTTGGGAGAAAAAGTTAAAAGACAAGTGCGTATTACGACAGGAAAAATATTGTACCTTTTGTATAATAAGTAATATTTTTTAATCAGAGTTATATTATATAGACAATTAATAAATATCAAATAAGAAGTATGACTTTCTTGCAAAGGACGTTTAACAAAAAATACCCAAGCGAAATTAGAGAACTGTCACTAAATAAATTCAAAGCCCTTGTTAAAAGTAAATTAATTAATAAAGCCTTTTATAAATGTGACGAATACTTAAATGACCCTAATCCTTGGGATTGATTTGCTCCAGTTCAAACAATTTGTATTAAAAACTTGGCGATTGAAAAGAGTGGCGGAAAGTTTCTTGCCAGTTCTTCTCACCCGCTCTACGCCCTTGACTTGCGAACTGGTTGTAAATGTAAATTTACAGTTAATTTAATTTGTTTTTCTTGACGTTCATAAGTGTACATGTTTACCTATATGAATAAAGATATTTTGATTTGATTTGATTTTGATTTACCCCTTTTCGTATTCGGATACGAATCTCTATGGTGAAAATGGCGTAAAAGCCTTCCGCTCTACAAGGAGTGCGAAGGTATGTGGGACTAAACTTAATCTAGATAATCGTTCTACCAAAAGTACCTTGAGTGGCTTCAGCGACTTAGAAAAATTGAATGATTTAGGAGATTGAGCGCCTAGCACGAAACAATTTATTTACGATTTTTTTTACGTCGCTTCCCTTTCTAGCTTGCACCGAGCTTACGACCTTAAGCTCTCTGAGGCGGCCCGCAGCCTTTTTGTAAAACATGATGCTTTTGAAGAATGTACTTCAAGTCACCAAAAATTGTATGCAGAAGTCAAAGCAGACGTAGATAACATACAAAGCTGTGAGCCATTCCAAAAAAATCAGATTTGGAGTTGTTTAAAATAAGAGTTAAATTTTTCGCTTTTTATTATTTGGTTTATATTTCTGATCTAAAAGATTAATTATTTCCAGTCCAGTGTAAATGTTTGGGTGTATTATATGAGATTATAAAATTACAATACATTAACATGCCTATTTTTATAATTAATGTATCTAATTGTTCCAGTCTAGTTAAAGCCTCTTTAAAAGAGGTAAATTGCCTTATTTACCTGTTAATGAATACTATTTGATATTAGATTATATGACAACATTGTTCATACTTGTGGTATTGAATACAGAAACCACGTCAGTATATTGATTGCATTCAGTTCAAAGCTGCATTGTGTCAAATGCTTCCATCGTTGAATCGCTACGGGCTGTGAATCGTTTATTTTTGAAGTTGTAGCTTCCATTCAGAACTTTATAGCACCATACATTTTTTCTTAGACTATTTTCACATTTTTTATTTCCGTAAAAACTGTTATGTTTCAGGTTAACGAAGAAACAAAAAAATATCTAATTTAATGTCTCAGTACTTAATGAAACACACTTAAAGACATCTACATGCTTCTTCACTTACGCCTCTATTGAAAATCTTATTTTTTATATTATTATATTATATTAAACCATTCCAAAGTATTTTGGAATCTCTATTAATGGATTGAACCTAAATCATTTAAGATTTGCCGACGACATAGTAGTTTTCGCTGATAAACCAAGCATACTACAAACTATATTACAACAATTAGATGATAAAAGCAGGAAAGCAGGTTTATCAATGAACCCAACGAAGACTAAATTTATGACGAGTGGAATAAAAGAAAATATAGTAATAGGACAACAAATCATAGAATATGTAGATGAATATATATATTTAGGACAACTTATTTCAACAAAAGACCAGTATTCTAAGGAAATAGATAGAAGAATATGCAATACTTGGAAACGGTACTAGTCTCTTAAAGAAATAGTTAAAGATAAAACAATTCCCATGGCAATGAAAACCAAATTATATAACACTTGTATTTTACCATGTCTTACTTATGGATGTCAAACTTGGCCTACGACGAGTAAAAACAATCAAAAGCTAGTAGTTTGTCAATTCAGCATGGAAAGGAGCATGCTTAATATAAAACTACGGGATCGATGGACAGCTGCAAAAATAAGAAAAAGAACAAACGTCAGTGACGTTCTACAAAAAATAAGAAAGCTTAAATGGAACTGGACTGGACATATAATGAGGACTAACAAAGAAAAATGGACTAAGGATGTAATAGAGTGGTATCCGAGGAACGGGAAAAGAAAACGAGGAGGTCAAATTAAAAGATGGGAGGATGATCCTAAGGGGAGGCCTATGTTGACGGACAACCTGACCAGGACGGTTAAGAATAAATTATTGTTTTTGCTATGTAATTAGATTTAGGAATGTAGTAATATTTATATAGTTTGATAAGATTAGCATTCAGCTAAATGGTCAGCGAATAAAGGGCTTTTATTATTATTATTTTATAATACTATCATTTGAAATTGTCGCGTTTAGTAGATACCTAGCTGATAACTTGACAATTTTTTTAACCTTCAAAGTAATATTAAAAATAATAAACAGTAAATTAAAAAGTTTGGATCCTGTGGCAGTGTGCCTTTAACGCTGTCAGCATTTCCTCGATGTATTATGACACTTATTCGTTGAGCGCGGAAAGCACTAGCACTGGGGTCACCGGTATTATCACCCAGACGACTACTTATTTTTAATATAAATAAATAACAAGCACGTCAACTATTATATTACTAAGGATGCGTAGATGTTTAAAAAAATATAATAATAATAATAATTTATTTATTGCAAGAATATGGTACCAAATGTTAAGGTGGTACAAACGTAAGTCGTTCGGCAGAATATACTACACACAGTGGCGCGCAAATTTATCTCAATTTACATTTTACATTATTAGTCAGAGTTAATTCTAATATTATCTGTATTGTATATAAATTATTAAAATTGTATCAATTACAATGTCTCGCGCAAATAATCATTTATTGAATAATACATTTTTTTCCAATACTATATACTAGTAATACAACGTGTTAATAATTGTCAATATATTGCTCATTCTTCTTTTACGGCGTTTATTATCTGTGGAACATTCTCTTGAAACTATATAATTTGAATAAAACCAAGTTTAAGTAATTAGGTTTTTTTAATAATTAAATTTTAAGGTTAGTTATTAGGTATATTTTGATGTATTATGTTATTTCTTAGGTTTAATTTATGTAATAAATTAGGTTTCATGATTATTGAAACCTCACGTAGTTCCCTTGTTTAAATACAAAAATTACCAGCTATTAACTAAGAAAAGCACGTGACCCGTAGACCCGTGACGCGTAGATCATGACGAGTAGACCCGAGACGCGTAGACCCGTGGCGCGTAGACACGTGACTTGTCATTTAAACGTTATACCACCAACCATTTTCACCAATTTTGTTTCTTATATTACGTAAATAATTGACACTGGCGGTAAAAATGTGTACCTTTAAAGAATTCGTGAAAATCTTTCGTTCAACTCTGGTACCTGGTCGGCATATGATCTATCTATCGTATGAACCATTACTTATTTTTTATATTGTTTTATTTTCTTTGAGTCTGTTTTATTTGACTTCTTGACTTGGACAATGGACATACGAACACCTGATCTACGAATCTTTAATAAGATAGCTTACATACACAAGAAAATTAATATGCACCCGCGAAGGACGCCACATCTCGACGACGTTCAGTTTCGCGGTCACTTGGAGGGAAAGGCTAAATTAGCCTCCAAAAAGCTTGGTGTGCTCAACAAGGCGAGACGGTACTTCACTCCGGGCCACCGCTTGCAACTATATAAAGCGCAAATTCGGCCCCACATGGAGTACTGTTCTCACCTCTGGGCGGGGGCTCCCCAGTACCAACTCCTTCCACTTGACCGTGTTCAACGAAGAGCGGTTCGAATCGTCGACGACCAATCTCTCTCCGAGCGGCTTGATCCTTTGGCGTTGCGTAGAGATGTGGGGTCACTCTGCATCTTCTACCGCATTTACCATGGAGAGTGTTCAGAGGAGTTGTTCGGATTAATACCTACAGCTGAGTTTCATCATCGGACGTCGAGGCAGAATACGAAATTCCACCCGTATCACCTCGACGTCCGCCGTTCCACAACTGCGCGAATTTCAAGGCAGTTTTTGCCGCGCACCACGCGAACCAGCTGCCCACTGAAGTATTTCCGAACCAATTCGACTTAGGGTAATTCAAGAAAAGAGCGTACAAATTCTTAAAAGGCCGGCAACGCACTCGCGAGCCCTCTAGCATCGAGAGTGTCCATGGGCGGCGGTATCACTTAACATCAGGTGAGCCTCCTGCCCGCTGCCCCCTTATATAAAAAAAAATCTATATTGTTAATATACTTAATTTGAAAAAGTATAATAATTATTTCATTCCAAAAAAATTCGACGTTCCAAACCATCAAAGGTTTTCTGTTATGTGACGTTATTGACGAATTTAGCAGGTGCTTAGTATAAACCTGAATTGGATTATAGGATTAAGAATCCGATTCTGATTTATCTATTCAAATACGCATGACATTCGCTCTAACCTGGATTTATTGTTTATCCATTTAAACGCTGAATATAAAATATACGTTGGTGTATTGTCATTTTATGAGCACACCGCGCATTTAATGAACATTTATGTACTTATTCAAAAAGTTAATCTTTGTAATAATTCTTTTTGGAGCTTTTGTATTCTTAACGAGTACGACAATTAAAAATGTCTCTGTTATCTTTAAGATAAGTAAAGGACGTATAAGTGAGACGAAAGATCTTGGGGTTATTGTCGACGTTCGTTCGACAGACAGTTCTACTGGCTTGGTCACCGAAAATCAGTACAAGCACGGAAGATAAGATTTCCAACTAAAAATAGAAGAAGAACTAAGCCAACAGCAAAGTGGAATAAAATAATGTATAAAATACATTAAAAGAAAACCAGTGGCGCTGCAACCTTTTAGTTATGGGCCTGACATGTATCTGATTCATGATCATTTGTCAATCCAATAGGCAAGGAGGTGATCGGCCTTCTGTGCCTTGTAACATTTGCCGTTGACTTTTTGGGTCTAAGGCAACTCGGTTTCCTCACAATGTTTTCCTTCACTGATCGAGTGACTGATAAATGTGTACATAGGATGGAAGTCCATTGCTGAACAGCCGGGAATCGAGCCTACGACCTCAGGGGTGAGAGTAACGCGCTGAAACTACTAGGCCAACTCTGCTGCAGAAAATACATTAATCACGAAGAGATATCAATTGTAAAAATCATAAATCCAATCTTACTCATTGAAGCGTTAATCTATACCAGTTTACTTTAGTCATTCACAGTTATTTTTTGTAACACCTACTTATACGGATTACCTTCTAATAATAAATTATGGTGTGTGATGTAAATAAGTTTTTTTTATAGCACAGGAGACAAACTGGCACTGGCTCACCTGATGTAAAGTGATACCACCACTCATGGACACTCTCAATGTCAGAGAGCTCGCGAGTGCGTTGCCGGCCTTTTAAAAATTGGTGCACTCTTATCTACGAATACAGCAACAGTTTATAAGGAAATTTCCTTTTGGTTAGCAACGGGTACATTTGCTACTTAAAGATAGTAGAAATAGATCTATTGTTAGATCTAATTCTATCAAAGAAAATAATTATTTTTAAAAGGCTGGCAACGCATTCGCGGGCGGCGGTATCACTTAAAATCAGGTGAGAGTCCTGCCCCCTGTACTTTAAAAAAAGATAGAAAAATAAGTAGGCAAAGTCTGTTAATTAGATTCAGCTGCAATAATGTATAATTTATTTTTAAAATGCTTCCACACAAATTGCTAAATAATAAAACACTAAAAAAACACTATTTACATAATGTAAAAAAAAACAGATTGAAAAAATGTTATATGCAATCCTTATAACCACTATTAACCATTTTTAGATATTCAGGTAGATAGCGTACAATACGTGGGCTATGTCAACAGTTTCCATTTTTAAAAATGTAAACGAAACGGCACATTTGTATATTAAATATTAACGAATTTGTGGAAGGTTTTCATATACGTACCTATTTATATGTAAAGTAAAACTAGGATTGTAGTGATTACGCCTTTTGTGTATTCTAGAAATGACCTAGTTTAGATGTAAACAATAACTATCTTATCAAGTTAGATGCCGTCAAACCAATATTTATTTAAATTAAAATGTCGGCCACGCAATCGTGAGCCTTCTAAGAGAGTTTATGGCCATCTATTCTATAGAAACATAGCGGTAAATTACATAATAAAATGTGTCTTATTATTTTATGTAATAAAATAATTTATCACATCGGCGTTATAAATGATACAGTGCGTACCAATTCTTAAAAGGCCGGTAACGCACCGAGCCCTCTGGCATTGAGAGTGTTCCATGGGCGGCGGTATCACTTAACATCAGAAATACATTTACCAAAATCTTTAAACCGTTAAAAAGTTTATTGGAATCGCGTTTTAATACTATTTAATATACTCTACGTATAAATAGTAATAATAATAAAATTAATATAAATGTTTAATTTTCAGGTTCAATGGGCCCAGGTGTTCCCGAGAATATAACAGTGACCTTTCTGAATCCGACCACAGTGAGAGTATCATGGTCTACCACAGCTGAGCTAGTGGAGAAATATGACGTTACATATAAGCCCTCTGACGCTAGGTAAGATTCCGTAACAATTATTCTTTTAAATAAATGAAACCAGTTCAATAAAACAGCAGAATAAATAAGCTGTAATAACACTATCTCTTTCACGTAAAAAATGCTATTTGACAGAAAGAGACGAATGCATTTATGCTTTAATTGAAAATTATTGCTTATAATTTTTAAATGTTATATCCATCGGAACAATCAAATTAAGTATTGTAGAATTCGGGTTTGAGTCAATATTTTATTTAAGTATTATTTTTATCAGTATTGATGTAGTCAATATCTCGCAGCCAACAAGCTTAATTAACCGTTCAATTTACAGCCTAGCCTTTAACTATACGGCGCCGTTTAACTAGCGGCCTGAAAGATATTCAGCCGTAGCGTGGCTGGTTATTATGCCATTCGTATGATAGTGTTTTATATAGATATAAATTATAGTGATATGAAAATAGATGACACATATGACATAAAAAATATTTATTTAAAAATTAAATTGCGTGAGTGAATTTATCACATAATTAATGTCACTACACTCTTTCATTGTACTTGTTGTTTTTAATGAAACTTTTGAAAGACCATCAAAGTTGTGGTTTGCCGACGCCATATTGTCAGTTTGAAGTGTTTCGTTTCAAGTTTGAGAGTGGCAGAAAGTGGAATTAAAATTTATTTAAATTAACAGACCACAAGCTAGGTGACCAATGGAACGTTCTTGATCAAAGTCATTTGCCCAGCTGTTTGATCAACTGGTTGAACATCTTTCAGGCCGCCAGTTAAACTACGCTGTTTAGTTAAATGGCTAGGCTGTTAATTGAACGATTAAATAAGCTAGTTGACTGCGACATATATAATATTACCTTACTCAGGACGCGGTAAATATCGCTAAAAATATAATTGTACAATATATTAAATTTATTGAGTACATAAGTCTATAACATGAAAAAAATATTAAATTTCCAAATGTTGTCTATCAGAAGCTCGTAGTATTCCGACTAAAAATTTAGCACATTAAAGTTTATGATTACTTGGAAACTATATTTGTGATTAAAGGTCTGTTTCACAATGTCCATATAAGTTCCAAATAAGCTATTTATTACTTATTGGTAGGATAAACAGTATTTTTGCGTTTCACGACTGTTAGATAGCGCTATTTGTTATGAAATGCGAAGTATCTTATTCGGAACTTTTATCTTTCGAATATTTTATGTGTTGCATAGCTATTTGGTACTTTATCCATACATTATGAAACGGGCCCTTAATCTTAAAGTCCTTTAGCTGATTCGTAATACAAAGTAAAGAAAAAAAAATCATAATAAGTCGTATTTACGAACTCAAATCAATCGGATTCTGATGAAAAATATTGAATATTATCTAAAGAATACTCCACAATATTATTGCTTGTAAAGATTTCAAAGACCCATCTGCTTATTTATTCATGGCACTTAATCAAATCCACTTACATAGCTTTATGATTTTGACATATTTATTTTATTTCATTCCTGAGAAATCAAAATTGGAAACAATCAGTGTAAACTGGGATAAGTTAAGATATATAAAAACTAATTACCGATGAATGTATAATTGATTTATTTGTTCCTTCGTTACCTTAACATATAAAAACAGGTAAATCCTGCAAATAAAGGGGTCTAGGCTCCGAATATGATTTTGTCCCATTCGGTGTCGAGACCCTTGGTCCGTGGGGTCCTAGGACTATAAGGCTTTTTAGGGGAATATCAAAAACGTTAGTCAACATCACAGGAGACCAAAGAGCTGGCAGCTACCTCGGACAAAGAATTAGTCTAGCTATTCAAAGGGGGAACGCTGCCAGTATCTTCAGAACCTTGCCTAGCTAGTTATACTATTTTGTTTAATATGAAGTTTTGAATAAATATTTAAAACAGGTAACATAAATTATTAGGCAAAAAATGGCCTTATTGCTAACAAATAACAACCCTAGTATACGACATAAAAAAAGAAATAACTACTAACGGTAAAGTGCAAGATGTGCATAATAAAATTAACAACCAATAAATATAATTATGATTGTTATATAAAGTAAATTTCCTAACTATCCCTAACTATAGCGTTTTTAATGCGAAGCTCATGAGATCGACTATTAAAATAAACTTTCGGGATTCATATAGTATTGGTATTTAGTAGTTTATACGCTACCATGAATATTATGCAATCGACCACAAACAAGGCGGACAGGTATGAAAGCTGAGCTCAACAGAACTCTTCAATCAATTACCTAAACTTTCAGCTGCAACTAAGCTGTCACTACTGAGAATAGACAAAGCTAATCACTTGATATTTCATGTAATACACTGACCTTATTAATGCAGTGGGCGTAAATCCGAAGGATTTGAGTTGTTAATGAAAGATGAACAAAAGTTAACTGTACAATATACATAGGTACATAATAAACCTTATTTTAATGTATTTTACCTCGGTCAGTGAGAAGCGTTTTTCTGGGGATCTTCTTGCTTGCGCACTTAACACTTCCTTATACTGGGATGGCATCTTTGAGAAACCATAAAACCCAAAAATAAGTATCAGGCAAGAAGGCTGATTACCTACCTACCCACCTACCTAAAAAACTCAAATTTTAGTTTAAAAAATTTATAGGGCAGTAGGCAAACTCGTAGGCTTGAATAAAGTAATAACCGCCGTCCATGAACACATGAACGCCGGGGGCTAGCGGGTAAGTGGCCGACCTTTCAGGGTATGGTACGCTTTTTCTTCTTTAGTCATAGAACGTTCAGAATCAAATTATTTATTGGCGATGTTGCGATAATATTATTGTCATTTATTTTAAAACCTATGTTACTCTACTAATAACCTAAACGTTACTGCTAAGAAAAAAAAATACTGAATAGTAATAAAAGTAAAGATATTTAGGTAATAAATTGCATTTAGCCCCCGCCCTGGGATTTCATGTGTAGGCAGCCAGTCTTGAATTTTGACATTTTAACTGTACTTGACAGTAATTTCGACATAACATAATTTATAATTAAAAATTTTAATAGTACAACTTGTCAACAAGTTGTTGAGATTGTGTAGTGAATGCATGTAATGTGAGTATGTTAAAATTAAAACTATTATATACAAAAATATATAAACCCATACTTATAGAAACAATTGATTCCAAATTTTAAAGGATTATAGATATTTTTATTCTTTTTATTCGGCTGAGCTGACCTCCATACTATCCTTGTCTCACGCATTTATTTCTAGTAAATTTTTATATATATAATATTATTATTTATTTTATATATATTATTTAATATTAATATTACTATATATATATTAGATAGTTAAACAAATATATCAATAAATTAATTAATACATCGTTGAATTAAATACATATTAATATAATGAAAATTAACATCAGCCCGATGACTATGTTGCATGTACTGTCAAAGGGAATGTTTTGATAGTTGTATAAACACAACTGAATAAAATAATACTTATATGAGCTTTTCAGGCTCAATCAAATCAATTTATATACGAGTATTTTAATTTATGTCAGAATAGATACATCAAAAAACTTATACAATATACATCTTATCGTATTGCCTAACAAACTTGGTAATAGAGAAGGGTTGCAAGTATGTTGCCGACCTTTTAGAAATACTTGCAATGCGAACTATAAAACACTTAATTTTTTTTCTAAAATGCCATCTTCAGTATTAGTCGATGCGTCTATAGACTTTTCCATGTGCGTGGAACACTTACTCACACAGTGGAGAACATTAAGGCGAGCCTTAGATCCAAAAAGTCATCATCCTGCAGCATAGAAAGCTACTTGTCTATTAAAATTGTCATGAAATAGGTCAAGGGACCAACGAACTTAAAGGCTGTACTAATACTTCAGTGAATAAATTCTCCATAGTTGGATAGCTATTTTTACAATAAACTATGCGAATATTTTAATAAAAAGTTATCAATTCTGTTATTTCTTATTTGATGCTGTAAGCCTCATAAAACATATGCTTAACCTGGAATGAAGATGTGGCTTTTCAATTGACTGTAACCAAAGCTCTGAAACAAAGGTTTAAATTTTTTGAAATAAAGCTTTTAGCTGCTCTTGTGCTAATGTGCATTAATTCAACCCTTGTCTCATTCACCTCCTCTCCCAAGCTGCCACTTTAATAAATTAATGGAAAGCAGATGGATTTTAATGTAGGGTATATTGTTTAGATCTATATATAGATAAATGTGTGTAAAATAATGAAAAATAAAAACATGAGAGGTGTCAAGTGACACCCGGAACGAGTTTAATTTCGATTTATTAGTGAACGAATTGCAATAAAGTTTTATTTTTTTTAAGTAATAATACTTTTTTTAGTAATTACTGTGCCTAAAATTATTATATTGTTTTAATTTATGGCGTGTCATTTCGAAAACGAATCTAAAGATAGAGACATCTATTGACACCTATATACATTTTTTACGAAAAAGATCCGTTCCATCATAGAGATGTCGCTAGTTTCGTCGTTACAACTTTTCGTCTTGATGTTTTCCTTCTAGCCCCCTTTCGCATAGGTAAATATTTTCAGGATCATCAAACAGCTTTTCAATCGTCTTTCTTTTTTCTTTTCTTCTGTCGTTGGATACTACGTATTTAGTTGCTAACACCTCTCATTTTTTGCAATCATTGCATGTAACTATTGATATTCTATCAGGTGTACTGCACGTGGGTCGGCTAAAATAGGTGGGAGGTATTAATAAAAAAAAAGTTTTTTTTTATTATTTATACCTCCACGCGTTCTGCGCAGACGTACCTGACTGACGTTAGTCATAAGCTTGCCTTGTAATTTTGTTTGACCATAACTTACGTTCGACCAATAAATTGAACAATTATAACTCCTTCAAGTTTCATGTCAAGATTAGCGTCGGTAGTTCAGACCGCGCCAACGCTTAGTCAAGCCAGTGTCATGTGCCTGTCTAACAAACAATGAATATTTTGTCGGCCACAATGTGATTTGTGTGTGACGTCAGTGTAAAATAACTTAGTAAAGTGAATGTAATGATGTATCTAATAGGTCCTGAAATTGACGTTTTGTAGCCACTTTGACCTCTAATGTCTAACGTAAGAGATCTCCCCTTTCGTTAGACATTTGTCTAAGACCCCGGACCCTGTATTACAGATAATATTTTGTTTCGACATCCGGATGTTCTGGGACGGTAAAAAATTCAACTCTGATGGTGCAGTCGAACCGCCTTTCAAATATTTTATTGATTCCCGCACGAATGGTTGTATCACTAAAGAGATCAATGATCAATCATATGAGATGGCAAAAGTGCATAGATAGCAATAGCATATACTTTTATTAATTATATATATATATATTGCATTTTTTTCTCCTATTATTTACTCCCATGCAAAACGCCAGTTTCAAATGTAAGTAATGTATTGCAAGTGGTAATGTTCACAGAAATTTGTTTCGTAAAAATAGTGGCAAACAGATAACTTTACTGTAATAAAAATCTGCGAGTTACACAGCTTCACAAATAGAAAGTTCGAAGCTCAAAGCTAGCAATTTAAAACGACTACAGCTAACCAAATGTTAATTTCGTAGATCCTGTACAAAAAAGGGAATATTTTGTGACTGCAATCTAGGAATGTTTGAGCTAAAGCTCAGCTTACAATTGTAATACAATTTTTTTCTTGATTTATTTTAGCCCCTTACAGTTTTGAGATCTTTAAGGCCCTTGATGCGGGCTGCACCGCGCGGGGAGACGCGGTTTTTACTCGCTGCGCGCACCCGATGGGGTCGGAATAAATACTTGTCGTGAGTCTTGTGTACCAAAAATGTGACGTCTGCGGGGTAGGAGAGCACGGCGATGCCGGAGGTCGCATGTGGTGTCTTTCTCACAATGCTATTCCTTATGACTTTTTATGTATTGTTGTCCAAGGAGTCAATATTGATTTGTTCATCTTTATTGAGGGAATTGATGCTTTAGGATGAGATCATAATTACTTTATCTTTTATTCAATATGTCAATCACTTAACACTAATGTACACTAAGCGTTCATCAGAACACATAAATAAAATTAGCATTAAGTTGGATGACATTGTAAAAAAACAAACAAACGAAGCCATTTAAATTCATTGGCTGAGTAGTAATTCGTATTCTTCTTGCCCTTATACAGCTTCAATATGTTTGAAATCGTATAGTTTTTTAATATTTAGCTGCCCACTGAAGTATTTTCTAAACAATTCGACTTAGGGTCCTTCAAGAAAAGAGCGTACCAATTCTTAAAAAGCCGGCAACGCACTCGCAATCCCTCGCATTGAGAGTGAGAACCGTGACATATAATGGAAGAACGAAACTGTCAAAATAGATAATTATTTGGATTTATCTTCGTTGAAAATTTTGAACTTTTTGGCTTTTTAGTAGAATTGTTATGAAACCTTATAAATACATATAAACATTCGGTAATTTTAACTATTTCTTAGAAGATTTTGGACAAATTTCTATAATTTAATGCTGTTTCTGAGTTAATATAAAAAAATCTGAGAATAAAATCGATTTTAACATTATTTGACAGTTAAATAAATCATTATTAACCTCAATACATTTGAGGTAATTTTAGTACCTTCATACAACTTACAAGAACTTTGCATTAATAAATATGGATTTCTATGTACCTGGTACGACAAATAATATTATGCAATCAATTCGTGCATAACGAAATTGTACAAAGTTTAAACTTTTCAACTATCATTGAATTATAAATTTTATAAGTCTTGTTAAATTTATTCAATCATATTTAACACATCAAATTTCAATTGGGTAATCTTGAATCGGCTGTCAAAATGTAAATACATTTACGATCACCCATTTATTATATATTGAACATCGTGGATAATTTACGCGTTACGTGCTGAATAAACCTTTGTCTTTATCTAAAAAAAATTGAGCCGTCACGGGACGCCTGGCAGATATGAAACATCGAAATTATTTTGTGAAGTAATATGCAGAAAAGAACAGATTGTCATAGGAACTAAATTTGTCATAATGATAAAATAAAATATTACGATTTTGCTTTCCAGACAACGATGTCTATTTATTGAATAAACATTTATTTTCATAAAATACAAAAATTTACTACTGCATATAAATTGTATGTATATACCATCATAAAGCGTGGCGATGCGTCGCCACGCCAGAAATCGGTTTTACGTGCGGCTATAGATGTTTCACATCAAAAATCAAATGAACAAACGAATGCAATGATTACTGATGCCATTACACATTGTGATTAAAACAAATATAACTATGAAATACTGATCTTAAATTAAATTATCATCATTCATGTGCACTTTACCTTTTGATTTTCGTGTATCCTGAATCAGTTAAGTTTTTTTTTCCTTTTTTTTTTCTTTCTTCTTATAAAGTATGAAATATTTATTTTTGCACTTCTTGCCTACCTGTTATAATTTAATATATTTTTTTTCCTTTAGTCACAGTGGTTGCCTGGAAGAAATCGCACGAAGCCATAAGGCCGCCAGTTGCCCTCCTTTTCATTGAATTAAGTTCAATTTTTATATTGTAATATAACGAAGTGTTAATAAATGAATAAATACTAAAATAATTATTAATTATATAAAATAAAATGTAAATATGATTCATAAATAGAAATCTATAGGTACTTTCTCATTATAACCTGCATGTTTTAAGCAGGTTACTTCACCGTTAATCTAAAACTGACAGGTGTCAAATGTGACCTATGACTTTGGCGATTCAATTAGCTACGGCATATTGTCAATTTTATGTATTAGCGATGTAATAAGTGATGTGTAAGAGCTGACAACAAAATAATGTTATATTTTCTTATAATAAAAAAATTGCTAGGATGCGCTACATTAAAAATGCATTTGATTATTTATTTTTGTAAAACATAGGGCAAAGGGGCAGGAGGCTACCTGATGTTAAGAGATACCACCTCCCTTGGACACTCATATCGTAAGAAGGCTTGCAATTGCGGTGCCGGCCTTTTATGAATTGGTACGCCCTTAGGACCTTATGTCAAATTTCTCCGGAAATACTTCAACGGGCAGCTGATTTCAAAAAGAAAATACTGGTGGTGGTTCGCGTCAAAAACTGCCTTAAAAAACGCTCAGTTCCACGACGGAAGTCGAGGTGATACGGGTGGAATTTCGTATTCAGCCTTGACGTCCGATGATGAAACTCAGCTGCAAATATGCCGAACAACTCTACTAACAAATAAATTTTCATTGATATCAAAGTTTTATAGATAGAACGAACACGGACACAACCAATACTAAACTATTAATTTATTCTTGAATCAAAGTGAAAGATAAAAGAATGTAGGGCCAATGAAGGTTAACCAGCAATTATCTATCTGCATGTTAATAGAAAACAACGAAATTGACTCATTATCGATTAGTTACAGAGTGGTCCTTGAAGTTGCTGGAAATTCGGACGCAGTGATATTGAGCGGACTGGAGGCAGATACTCAGTACCAGGTGACAGTAGCCGCGTTGTGGGGAGGGCACAAGTACAGAAGTCGGCCGATTGTCTTCCGCACGCTGGGTAAGGATAAATTACAAACACGGAACCTTGCAAGTAATAGTTCTGTTTGTCAGTTTTTAATCGCGATGGAAATTCATTTTTGCTCGAGTTATGTAAACCAATTGACATGTATGTCCAATAACGTAAGTGCCATTTAGATTCATGAACCCTTAGATAAGCTTAATTTGTTTTTTTAGGGTTTGTATCCCTCTACCCGTAATTGTATGTTAGTTATAAGCTCATATTTTAAATCACTGTCAGTTGTTACCCATCATCAAAGTGTTTTATTTGAAGTTATACAAAACACCGCCACCTAACTTAATTATCGATTAATATAAACAATAATAACTTTCCTCGTTTCCCATAAATAGAATTTGTTCTTAATATAACGGGTATTATTAAGGATTTTTTTTACAATAGCATATAATGGTAACATTGAGCAAGTTACGTTTATAAATTCTAATTGAATATATCTAAATATTTTGTCTCATCCACCAATTTGTAATTACTCATTTAATTCAATGTTCTTATAGGCTTGATTGGCAAATCAATAATTGTTTCGCATAAGTAGACATATAAACAAACTTTAAATAATTTATTGAATAAAATGTTTTGCAAAAAAAGGAAATTCACTAAGCTTGAATGTTAATTTCATGAAAATTAATTATCTGATGTGTCGTTTAAATGAATACGCGTAAAGTGATAAGACAAAATACGATTTATACTCTCTCACGTCCATCGTTCCATAACCGAGTGTTTCTTAAGGCAACTTCTGCCGTGCACCACCACTATGTGGAACCAGCTGCCTACTGATGTATTTTTGAACGGTTCTTCAATAAAGGAGCGTAGAATCCTAAAAGGCCGGTAGCGCGCTTGAGAGCCTGTTGGCATTGCGAGGGCGTCGGTATAACTTAACATCAGGTGAGACTCCTGCCCGTTTGCCTCCTGTATTAGAAAATAGGGAATTCTGGCTTTTATATAATGTTTTTGATGAATCTATAAAACCAATGTACACGGCCAAATAATCAAAAGTGGTCGGCATTGAAGACTAACTTTCCAAAATCAATCCATGATTTTAATAACGTTTTGAGAAATACGTTCTAACTCTAATGAAATTTATGCATTGTGACGAATTAAACATAAAAAAAATAATAATTTATTGGTAATGTTTTTGTATGAAAAATATTAAAGCTTTTTCATAAGATACTTGTGTTAGCATAGATTATTCGATTTTCTCCCTAACATTTAAAAGACGATATGCAAATACATATAATTCATACAATGGGAAGGTCCAAATGTTAATTGATTCACGAAGTTTTCGACCTTGTAAAACTAATTACTCAAACTACTGGGTATTTTCATTTTAATTACTATAAACTTTGTAATTTTCATTCATGCTTGGCGTGAATAGGTAACTTTAAGGCTTCTCAGGATTGGCAGAGAGAATTGTTCTAATTGAATTCAAAGTAATAGAGCTTTTAACAGTAAGCTCATAAAAGTTAATATAATTCAAATTAAGTTACTTCATTTAAATATATAATTTTATATAGGTGTTTTGTTGATTTACTTTAAAACCGCTATAAGCTAGTTCTAAAATTTAGTTAGTAAAATAAAGAGAGGCATCTACTGAATCCGAAAAATATTTACTAAACATATAAGAAATAAGAATCTAGACTAATCCGTTACATGTTACATTATTGAGTTGTTTATTTTAAGAAGTATATAAAAACGCAAAATTAATTTTAATTACAAAATAAATACAAAAAAGAAAAGAAATTGAATACATACATTTATTCATTGCAATATATTTACTGCTGGGATATGAACGTGCAGGTTCTAGTTAGATTAAATATATTTTTCGTAAAAGTTGATTCGCTTAGCCAGCTCCAATTTCGTTGTTAAACTATTTAACAAATCGTTTAATAAAGGCAGTACATTTTGTAACTAAACGAAACAATTTAACCTGACAGCTACGTCATTAATCATCTCTTTCCTTGCGAGAAATGTTCCCTGAATTTGTGAACAAATGTAGTTAAATATTTGTTATAACACTTTTAGTCGACAATAATATGAAAATAATAAACTATATTGTTTTCATAATAATACTAAAATGTATATATCCTAATGTCTGATTAAACTGTATGTATTAACAATGGATGAGTGAGTCTAGTGGCTTGTGTGTGCTAATTTAATCTCCGAGTTCATAAGTTTCCCCGGCTGTGCACCAAAGGGCTTTCTTTCTATTTAACACTTCGTGAAAGATAACATCGCGAGGAAAGCGGCATGCTTTAGACATTAGTCACAAAGTTGTTGGTTTATGTCAGAGTGATGTCATTTAATTTTTTTTAATATCACATAATTAGCATAGAAATCTAAGGCCATAGGTTGTAGAACTATTTTTTAACAATTGTATGGAACATTTCTCTAATACTTACTTTAAAAAAGGCAGGTTGTAACTAAAGCTGAGTCATTAAGGCTTGTTAAATTATTAATTTAACTTAAACATAAAACCCTGTAACTTGTGTCCCCACAAACGAGGTCAAAACTTAATTTCATTGCACCTGTTGCGTGCCTTGCCGTGCGTGTCTTTATCCTTGGGGATATAATGGAGGGTAGGCCAAATTCCCTTATTGTTTTAATTATTTAAACGTAATGTAGGTGTTTTAAGGGTCACGGTAATGTGAAGTAATTTTTAGTGGTTTATTGGAGTTAAAGCGTAATCGGTGGTTTTTATGTTTAATATTAATAAATATTTAAAAAAAATCATGTACTAATAGGTGACCCTAAATCGACAACAATGCACAACCAACGAAAACCGACTACTCACGAAACAAAAACAAACATAAGAATTATTAATAAAAAACAAAATTACATTTTTTTAAAGTAAGTAACTATATATATATGTAGGTCTTGAAGACATGAACTCACTGTAGTGTGTGCACATAATCGTAGTTAAAATGTAAAGACTACTCGAAACTCAAGTTCTCAATTGAAGGATAGAAATACTTTAACTTGAAGACACAACTTAAGACGTTATGGTGATTAAGTTCACACTTTAAATATATCACTCGTATTCGTTTTCAAGGACTCGTCTAAGTCTATATAATTTTCAGTTTGTAGCTTTTCGTAAATAGTGCTCCCGATATATTATTACTATAACCAAGAATATAGAGTCATAAGTAGTCGGTAATTAAGGAAAATAGTCGATGGTATTAAGAAAATAGGAAAAAAGTTATTTTGTTCAGACAATCTTCAAGACACAATATTCGTGTCTTAGTTTTTTATATATAAAACAGGTAGTAAACGGAGAGGATACTCACCTGATAATAAGTTTTATGAACACTCTCAAAGGTAGAAAACCCGAGAGTGCGTTGCCGGCCTTTAAGAATGTGTACGCTGTATTCTTGAAGGATACTTATTGGTTCGGAAACAGTGGGCAACTGGATCCACAAAGTGCTGGTGCGCTGCAAAATCTGCCTTAAAACGCTCAGTTGTGGAACGACGGATGCTGAGGTGAATTTCGTATTCTGCCTTGACGTCCGATGATGACACTCAGTTGCAGGTATTAATCCGACCAACTACTGTTGGTAACAACAACTGAGTATTGGCTTTGTAAGTAGATTAGGTCATTAATTTCCGTGCCTAAATAATTTACTGATAAGCTAAGGTAAAATCACATCAAGAAAGACAATCTAATCTAAAATATTAATTTACATACATTCACAATATATTAAAACAACACGGTTTCTTTTTACGAGTTATTGAGTACAAAATGCAGTGGAAGATCATTAATTTTCATCATTTCTGTTCGTGTAATGCGATATGTGGTGTTAAAATCTTATGACCTGGCAACACGCCAGACGGTTCATTTACCGCGATGATCTTCCTGATGCACTTTTAGCGTGTTATTTTCGGACGGTTCATATTTCTTCTTATACTGTATTTTTCTTCTAGGCCTGACTCTGTTAGCAATGACGTATGAAGCATAAAACTCGCACATCATTACCACAATTAGGCGTTAGTATTAGTATGCTGTGACAGATTATACTTTTTCATATGCTACATGTTTAAAAAAATCTCAGTCTGTTAGTATATGGGAGCTATTATTCTAAAGATCAGATTTGACTTAGTGGTTACAGAGTGTATTTCTTATTCCTGAAGTTGTAGGTTCGATTTTCAGCTGCGCACCACTTTCTTTGTATTCAACACTCGCATAATGTGAATGAAGCGTCTTTTATTAGTTGGGTAAGAAGTTGTTGTGGTGAAAACACACACTGACACAGTTTTTCTGTCCACCAGGACGTCAAACATATTTCAATAATTAACGTATATAAGGCCTAAGGCCAGTGTTAAAATACCCAATTTATAAGAATAAAAGCATCATTAAAAATTTCCAGAATACCACAAGATGATTGACCTTTGCAGTTCCACCAGGCTATGATTAATTTAATTGTTTATAGTGCTAAAACAACACGTATTACACCCATACTCACACACATCAAAGAAAGATTGTTGTAAAGTATATCAATATTTTCATTAATGTAAGTACCAATGTTGTAAGAGCGTGATTCGCTTTTTCGTTGGACCATTAAAAGTAGCAAGCAACTACAAAAGTCTTGATAAAGAGACTAGAGATGTATTTTATAATTAACCTAGTATCTTCTTTGTGTAGAAGCGAAAAGTACTATTACGAGTAAACACTGTTTTAAACTGTAGCGTCGTAGCTAATATGCGTCCATTAGGAATAATGACGCTATCACTGTAGTATCATTAATTCGATAGTTAAAACGACCATTCCTGATCTTTACGGTTGGAATACGAATTGTTGGAATTTTCAATAATGTTTTAGTATTGTGTTTCCTTCGTAATCTATGTTCCCATAATTCAAAATCTAAGTAATCATTCGTCATAGGCATTCTTATAGTTATATATTTAAAAAAGATAATTTTGATATTTTTAGAAGAACCTTTTTATTTATAAAATAATGTAGGATTGCATCATGTTATCATATGTCTCTTTTCATAGCAATGTAAAGACGGTTTGATAGCAACAAACAAAATAATACTTTAGTTGGAGGTTATTATTATTATTTAATTTTCCTCTGTACTGGTTAATAAAGCTGTTACAGTACGAAAGTCTATGGTTAGGTGTACATAAAACAGCTTTTCGTTATTATAAATAAGGGGGTAAATGTCAAAGCCAGGCGCTAGTCGTAATACTATATCAGATATGGTTAACAAAATATAATTAACTACCCACACATTAAAAAAAATACTTCTTTAATTTCATTCAAATCGAACCTTAGTGAATATGATAGACAAAATTACTTTAAAGTTTATTTTATGATTACTTGTGGTTCATATTTCTTTGATTACTTTTACTTTTAAGTTTATTCCATGTAGTATTTTTGACGTGACAACGTCTTATAAATTGGTTTGCCGGGTGACACTTCAAGAAACTGCGTTACGCTCCGCTCACGTTATGCGCTCACAATGAGAGCGAGTGAGAGGCACGCGTCCCTTCCACTCGGGCATGGTTAGCCCGCCTAAGAGCGAGAGAGACAGACATAAAAAGTGAAAGGCACGCGTCCCTTCCACTCGAGCACAGTTCGAGATTCTTTGTATAAATTAATGTTTTAAATATAATTCTTTGTATAAATAAATGTTTTAAATTGTTACTATTATTTCATCCTTCTTCCTACTATACGAATGAATATTCACATTAAAATTATTTTACCGCTCAAAGTCGTTGTCACGTAAAACTTTCGCCCGTATACCGACTTTACAGGCAACCAATTTTTTTTATTGTGATCATTGTAAGCACGACTACAATGTAATCTTAAACAAGTGTTGTTCTCATGCAAGTGACATTTTTGTCTGTTTAAGAAATAAAGTCTTTAAACCTTTATCACACCTACACTACTACTACTAATTTATAGCTTTTGATTCGAATTATTTTACGGTATATATAATCAATTAAAAAAGCTTTATTGCTACATAAATCTTTAAACATAGGTACTTTAAACACTAATATAGAGGATCTTACAGTAGAACGAAGGTCATCATTGCAAAACAAACAGGTCTACACCTTAACATTAAATAAAGTGTGGCAAAGGAAACATTAGCAAACCGTGAAAGGTTTTTAAAATCAACCAAAGAAACAAATGCAGCTATTTGAAACTCAGGTGCCGTCATCTGTTGCTATGATCGACCTTTAATCATATTCAATCAACACCATCATTGATTGGACGTGAAATTGTAAACGATAGGCCTAATTGAACGCAACAACGTCATGACAGTAATTAACACGTCAATTACTCTATAATTTATGTGCATATTCTATAAACAGGCTATTATCATGTCCATAGGGTATTCCGTATTGATTGGGGTCTAATGCTTTTTATTGCAAGATTTGAATGTACAACGTAATTTATAAAATGGCTGTACTATCTTTAACCCTGACATTTGAAGTTTTCCGTTAGCACATTAGTTTTATTTTCCATCTACGGTAAAGAAAAACATCTTTAAATTTACAATAAGAGTAAGAATTACTAAAAGCTAAATACTAAAAAGAAAAATTTTACAGAAGATGGATTTGAGTAATATCAGTGTGTGTTTATCACAGAATGACTATATTCTTCAAATTATTTTTTAAAGATACCACTAATATGGTCCTGTTTAAGGGATAAAAGTGCCACCTCTTAGGCAGGCGTGAGGCAAAGGCCACTAAAAATATAATAAAGTTTTCCGAGCGACCTATATCCGTTTGGAGATAGAATTCCAAATCCTATACGCTTGTAATATAATAATTATTCTATAACAAGCGAAAACAAACACGCAAATTAAAACAACGGTTTGGAATATATAGACATCTGACATTTACATACAATAAATAACAAATATTTGCATACAACTAAGAATACCAATTTCGGTCGCGTAGCAAAACTGTAATATTCAAATAGTTAATACCGATATCTTGTCGTTGCAGAGCCACCGCGAACTTCACCTCAGCAGGACGGGGGCTTCGAGATACCCCGCTCCTCCGTGACACCGCCAGAGCCTTCTCCAACCTTTCCTACGGTATATTTTCATTATATTTCGTGTAGTTTGCAAGAATTATGTGTAGAGGCAGCAAGAAGTGACTTTTTTCTATTATAGTGAGATATTATTGATTAATAATATTTAGATTACTTTGGCAATAATAGTTTTCAAGATTATTATTGAAGCTTAAAGTTGCATTGAAAAAAAAACGTTTTTAAATTGAGAGAGCCTGTTACCCAGGAAGACATAGACTTAGACGGAAAAAAGAGTACATAGTTACTGACATAAAATATATCAAAGTAGCCAAATGTTACAGTAGTATCTTTGTGACTTATAACCTATAAATAAGAGACGGCAACTGTTAAAAAAGTACTTACGTATTAATGCCACCGCGGCAAGAATTTAATGGTTTGCATACAACCTAAACCTAAATTATTGACGATTAAAAATAAAATCAATCACTTAAAAAAAAAAACAAAAGACTTAAGAAGCCAAAAAGGTTTCGGTTAGGTTAGGTTTAGGCTGTCCACACTTGCTAATTATTAAATATTTGCCGCGGTGGCGTTATTACGTAAGTATTCTTATATTTTAACACTTGCCGTGTCTGATTTATAGGTTTGTAAGTTTATTTATTGTCTATGCTGTATAGTCTATGGTAAACATTGCGCTTTTCTGTGACTGTTAGCAACAAGTCATACTTTGCTCTGTGACATAATAAAAGACAATAAAATGACTCCAAAACTTTTCCAAAAACAAAGTACACAAAGTTTTCTTTTTTTACCCAAAAACAAAAGTACTATTGTAGTAAGAATAAATATTTTAAAAAGGTCAGTCTTCAGTTTGACCTGGTGTTTAAACGCAAAATGAAATGGTCAACAAAACTCGTGTTCGATCTCGCTGTAACAGCTATGTATTAAAGAGGTTAAAATAAATAAGAGAAACCCAATCGATTGTGGTCATCCATAAATAGACAAAAGAATACTGTTATTTTATTCACAATGTCACAATCATATCTATCGACTTGATCGATAATTTAACGAACAATTGTATATTAGCACAGATTTACATATGGGCTTATGTCAGATTTGCACTTGTAAGTTATTTCTTACATACTTACTTATATTGATTATGTAATTTGTTTTCTTATGTATTATATATAGGATAGCTACTACATATATATAACAGTGTCGGCTTAGTGACTTAAGTCTGCAACTCTCAAGCGGAGTCGACTAAGATGAAAAACATCAAAAATTGATCTCTGTTGCTAATAAAACATAATTCTGAGGAAAGGGTGGTGGTAGTTTACCTGTTTCATACTAGCAACAAACTGCCTTATGAATCTGGGGTATTTTTTAGATGTTAATTCTTCATTAAACTAAGTTACTTTAAAAAGCATTGCATAAATAAATTAATTGTCTTATCGCGTTAGTGGATCAAGATTGATGTCGATACAAATAGAGCAATCACAATGATTAGTTTTTTTTCAATTCTATATTGTTTTTACACTGAAGCATGTACTTTATATAATTGGTAAATTTAAAATTAATTTATATTTTTCACCTATACAATGCTAACAATATATGGGTCTTGGCCTCATATAACATCCGTTTTTTGATATTCATTATTACTGAGATAAATTGTAGATCAGCCTGCTATCTGTCAAGGGTCATCGAATTTTGGAACTGTGACATTCCGGTGTCACATCTTCGTCGTACGAGTGTTAGAAGCGCACATAGGATTTCAGGATTGATTTGCTCCAGTTCAAACAATTTGTATTAAAAACTTGGCGATTGAAAAGAGTGGCGGAAAGTTTCTTGCCAGTTCTTCTTACCCGCTCTACGCCCTTGACTTGCGAACTGGTTGTAAATGTAAATTTACAGTTAATTTAATTTGTTTTTCTTGACGTTCATAAGTGTACATGTTTACCTAAATGAATAAAGATATTTTGATTTGATTTGATAGACAGAAAGTCCATAGGTGCACAGCCGGGAATCGAACTCAGAGCCGAGGGTCGTGCAAGGCCAACAATACTATGGCTATTTTATTGTATGAAATTAATAAAGTATTATGTAGACGTATTAACGAGAAGCAATCTCTTACATCTTTTGTCATTCTAGTCAAAGGAATTTTGTATTTTCTAAGAGTAAAATTAACTTTTCGTTGTTAATGTGTGTACAAAAATGTATTGATAAAATACATATTTGTAAGAATACAACTGTGGGAAGAGACATGTATGAAAGGTAAACTTAAAAAGTTGATAAATTATTGTTGGTAAAAATGTTTATTTTTTATTCATTAGGTATAAACTAACAGTCATGATGCCATGTTGTCATAGACAAGGAATAATTGATTCAATACGTTACATTGTAAACACATCCTATAATTAACTTAATACACGTTTTATAAAATACCTAATTTCAGTTAATATAATATAATATAATATAATATAATATAATATAATATAATATAATATAATATAATATAATATAATATAATATAATATAATATAATATAATATAATATAATATAATATAATATAATATAATATAATATAATATAATATAATATAATATAATATAATATAATATAATATAATATACCTGCTTACGGCTACATTGGGGTCCACGTACGCTTGTCTATGGCATCAGAGAACATGATCTATAATAATTTCTAGATAAGAGGCGTGGAGATTGGTTTAGTAGTGTTAGTGCTGATTATATGGATCGGCGCTATCACTCTCTTCTTCAATCGTTGGGGAAAAATCCGGATGCTACTACCGTATCAACCGGACTACAAACAGGAGCAATTAAAAGTAAGTCATAAACAATGTATATTATAAATTCTTAATCACTAATAGAACAACTTTCTCTATGAAATATAATTGTAAATATTATAGGATGTATGGCTATCAGCGAAGCTTATACTATCAAAGATCCAATTTGTAGCAGCTAGAACCTCAACTAGGCCTGAATATTTCTAAGACTTGTTCTATTAATGAACCGTTATGTAATTTAATATCTGGCGCAGGTGAATTAATTACATTGGTTAACATTTTCCATAGTCGTAAACATTTTGACAGGTTCAAGAATGTTCGTCAAATTCAACGCCATAGGATAAAGATATGGTGTGTTTTTACTTTTCAAAATTGCTTTCATCATTCCTAATCCAAGACTAATTTTCGGTATCTTTTAATGTATATTACTAAAACATACCTTCTAGCAAGTAGCTACTAATTTAATTTCTAAAAAATTGTATATACGATTTTGGGCTATGCTTCAATAGACATCCAGTTACCCTCAGTTTCGACAGTAATCGTATAGCTTATGTAGCTCTGGTAATTTACTATACGAATACTATTCGAAGGGTCCTGCTTCCGTTTTAGTTTCAAATCAGCTGACCGAACCTTGATCGATATTTCCATACATATATTGTAACAATTCCATTGTATTGTTCGTGCTAAGTGGCTGCTACAATTAATCCATTATAACAGTAGGCTTTATATGTATATGGTTTGGCTGGCTATTCCCTTTGTGTATCAAATTCAAATAGATCCATATATCTAGATTGTATACTCTATAGAGATGACGATACATTTCCTATTCCAATTTTAGTATTTGTATAGTTATAGTAACATAACAAATATGACTGACAATTTCCATGTATATACTATATACTTTTAGCTGTTTTATATAAACTATTTGTTATATATGCTATAAATAGTATATCAAGCTAGACTAGACTTAGTATATCCTAAAAATCTAACTTTTTGTGATCCTTAGTAACATTCGTAGTAAGTTTGTACCATACAATACTCGTAACGCCTTGTTAGCCATCATCAATAATGTAATTGTGTACTGTTTCTACAAAAAAATTATCTTCATAGGTGCCAGGCAGCAGTGCTCTAGCTGCCGCAACAGCAGCTGGAAATTGTGGAGCACATTCAGCAACGTCAGCTTGTTCGGTATTCCATTTTTAAATGTCATTAATACGCATGACTCAATGAAATGCTAAAATTTTATATTGCACGTATTTTTGTTTTTAACCTTATCAGAATATGGTTTATATATCAATTATGTATTAGTTCATGGGGTTTATACTAAATGCCAAGTGGTAATTGTCTAAACAGCTGAATCTATTTTAGCTTCGAAGATATTTAGAGTGAGAGATTAGAGATTATTTTTACTGCGAAATCAAAACCCTATGGGGGTTGTGTGTGGGGTTTTCACTGGGAGATACGACTTTAACAAAAGAGTATATTCCTGACTTAAAGCCCGGCAACGTACCTGCTGGAATGGGTGTCAATGGGCTTCGATGACTGCCCTTTTTGGGCGTCCCGTCGAAACGCATGAATGTCCTTACAGCATGAAGTCATATTTGACTTGACAGCAAATTTTGAAGTGAGCTCACACTGCACATGATGGGAGTTCATTTCATAATTATTTTTTAATAAAATAGTCCTGAACTAATAATTTTCTTTTTTATGCGTTAGGAGCTTAGGAATCATAGCGATGTAAGAAATTTTAATGTTTTTCAATGTAGAGTGTAGATTGTAGTACATTTCATCCTTCGACTTCACTTTCACTCCCTAAAATCATCTAATGCCTAAATGCATCGTTTTAACTAAAGTACTCGTCTGACCCGTTTCATCTGTGTTAACACAATCTGACAAAAAGAGATGCAACAACGAGATACAACGAGATTTGTCTTTACCACTTGTTTTGTTACACAAAATTAAAAGGCGTGAACATTAACGCAGAGTGCGTTAATAGGCGCAAAATTGCGAATAAAAATAATTTGATACAAATAGTTATATATATTTGAGTTGGGTTGGTCCTTCTAATATTAAAAACGCGAAAGTTTTTATAGATGTTTGTTACTCTTTCACGTAAAAATAACTGAATGAATCTTAATGAAACTTTCCAAAAACATAGTTTATACATCAGAATATCATATAAGCTACATTTATAAAGATATAATTTATTGACTAAAATATTAGATAAGTAGAAAAAATCTACCATCTGCGACTTATTCTGGGGTGAGCTGCTTTTATAGCCAAATAGTGAATGTAGCTTATTTCAAATGCACTTTTAGTTGTAATAAATTGATTCCTAAATGAAAATAGATAGTATTATGTAAAAAAATATGTCTTTCAGGCTTCATCATTTATTATTTTATTCTTGCGCAGACGAAATTGCGGTCACCCTAGTCTTCAAATAAATCTCTTAGCAAATAACAAAGCATATTAAATTACAAGTGAAACTAATCCAAATCATATTTCGAGACATTTCACTAAAACTTTAATTAATTAATCCTTCTTTTCCTATTTACCCGAAAATATTATACTTAATTTCAGAGTAGAATCTTAAAATTATCACTAAGCACTTGAGTGGCTAATTTATTTAAAAACATCATTTGTTTTTAATTGCGTAACAAAGCTTACAATAAAAGGTCTAAATAATTCCACTATTTGACTAGTGACTTACCAAGGCCGGCAGTGACTCTCAGATTGCAGTAAGACAGCTAGCGTGATCCAAACCGCATTGCAGCATGACGAAGGCCATAGGAATCCTGCATGTTATTTTTAGAACAACGCCATTAACAAAACAATGACCAGTTCAGATGCTTAACCTTTCGTGTAGTTTATCGTCTCGGAAAATACACTATTATTCACGAAAAGAGATTTCTTGATTTCAATGCAAAAAAATGACGTGAATTTTTGCATTTATTCACTCAGAACGAATCATATTAGAAGTATAAAAGGACTTGAGGCAGCAAATCAAATTTAAAGGAAAACACTTTTTTACGGATTATAGTTATGTATTATTGTATTTAAAATTATGTCTAAAAAATTATAAGTGTAAATACAATAATACATAACTATAATCCGTAAAAAAGTGTTTTTCTATAAATGTGTAAAAGTTATGTTAATAAAAGACAATACTATGCACCAAATCAAATGTTTATCTATTTTGTTATTTACTATATAAATCTTTTAATTTATATATTAAATATATGGATTAGTATGATTTTATCAGTTAAAATTATAATCTGAATCTGAAAAGCGTCTTAATAAATTACAAAACCTATACAATAATTACGAACCAATTTTATTCTGGGACTACAGTGCCTTCACATATTATTATTTAACTAATGTATACAAATATTGTAGATTCTGACTACACGAAACTACATTTTGGAAGGGGCAACTGGAATCATCTTTATTTCTATTTAACGTTCAAAAGTGCCATTTAAGGTGGTGTAATTGGAATAAATGTTTTATTTTGATTTGAACTGACTCAATAAACTCTAAGGTTTGGGCTTCATGTCTGTTATTGTTTCGTGATCATTTGGATTTCTGTGTCCACCATACCCGTCCGTACCGTCGACCTTTTGTGTCAAAGGCATGCCGGTATCCTCACGATGTTTATCTTCAACGCGCAAGTGTTAAATAGCTCAAGACAGGAATTAAAGGGAGTCTCACGATGAAGCAATTTCTGCTCAATTATTATTATGAATAACTTTTTTACAATCTTATTTATTTTATAAGCTATCCAATGATTAAGACGGCTTAAAAATTTTTTTGCAATATTGCTTAAACTTTAGATGTTACTTTAACAGTTGAGACTCCTTCTTATTGAGTATTTTATAGTCAGACCTAAGTATCAAAGATTCTATTATAAAACTTACAAATCTACAAGTCTATTCAAAAACTTTATTCGACCGTGAACCGTGAACTTAGGATTTGGATTTGGATGGAGAAGGACGAGAAAACGACACTAGAGCATCGAGTTTCCTTTAAGAAATTCAACTTAGATTGTTTGTTGAACTTACACTCGAGAACTAAGTATAGGTAGCCCTCTTCTCTCTCACTTCGTGTACAATTTGGATCGTCTTTTTTCTTGATTAAGTAAAACTTTTTAAGTGGGACGTGGTATAAATAACACGAACAATAAAAATTACGTCATCTTACGCATAGACCTTCCCTAGCCATTGTGGTAGTTAAGTATGTCACCTCTAAAATATTGAGTATTTATCAAAACCTGATTACATAGAGTTGCCGTCTCTGGAATTTGGTATGATTGGGAACTAGTAGTTAATTTAAATTTAGAACCCTCCATACCTACAAGAATACATGAATTTTGATTTGATTTATTATCGGATTTATCATGTACCCTGAAAATCTCTGAAACCTATACATTTCTGCATATACATATTCTGTTTGAACTCAAAACAGTTTCAATCGATAACCAATCAAGCAATGTATTGTTTTCAAATTAAATAAAGAACGTTATTGAACTAATTATATGAAGCGGGTTAATATGGTTATATTCGTTACAAATATATTAATTTCAGGTTATTAAAAATATATTGATTCTGTGGTTTATACACCATTGTTAATGGTATCAAATGAGTACTGATTTTTCAAATGTCGTGGTAATTTTTTTTATCAAACATATTGTTTTTGGACAATTGAATTTTTATACATTTTTTTAATAATGCGATGTAATATTAAATTAGATAGATTATATAATAGTTTTAAAATAAGACTTATTACACTGTTTTAAATAAAACGTTTTCTTTATAACGGTGTAAATAGAATATGAGACAAACGCTTATCTCAATTAAAAAAAGAATACTTATCTTAAAAATAATGAATTAAAATAATATATATCTGGGGGCCGTTCAAGTCTTACGTAAGCACTATAGGGGAGAGGGGGGTCTTTGATTTTCTTATTTGGTAATTCCGTCAACAGTCATTCTACTAGTCTACACATATTAACAACATATTATCTATGCTTGAAAACGAAATGCATTTTCGAGGAATCCTACGTAATTAATACGTCAATGTATTTTGAGAGCTTTGCTTACACCTCCGTGCAAGAGGAAGGTGGCACAAATCGCAGTATAAAGAATAACGCATGTTACTAAAAAAATACTTTCAGAAATATTTTCATATTTATATATCGTGCTATTGAAGAAAAAATTTCTTTAATATTTTTTATTTTACTGCAGACTTATTTAATAAACTCTTAGTAATAGGAAAAAAACTGTTTTTATACAATATTATTACTTGAATAAAATTCTCATCTAAAATGCGTCAAACTTTATCGAAAATCGCGCAAACTTTTTAACTTTCTCGAACAAAACTAATAATTGACGGACTCAATGTGAGACTCATTAGAAACTTTCTTTGGGGTTTTCCACAATAGTAGGCGTAGAAGAAAATCTATTCAAGTTCGTGAATAGTTAATCCAACAAAATCTGAATTAAAAATAATTATACCTGGTAAAAACTTACATATATTTGAAATTACTTTAAAAATTTGTTGTTTATATTCACACAAATAAATCTACATACAGTTTTTATTATTATTTATTTCACAATCAAGTGAAGTGTCATGCTGTGTAACTTTAAGTTTTTTTTTATAGAACATATAGGGGATAAACGGGCAGAAGTAAATAAATATTAAAGTAACCAGTAATAAAAGTATATTTCAAGTTAATCAAAAATATACAAACACTAAAAATATATAAACGATTTGTATCTTTGCATCATGCTGCAGTGACCCTACGATACAATGCATAAATGAAACAAAAATTTAATAGAATACTAAGAATTTGGGCTTTCTGTGCTAAAAGCTCACGTCAGAATTACACGAACTTTAGGTGATAGAATTTTCATATAACACCTAAATAAAACGTGACTTAGCTATTATCCTTTTGATAAATACGGAAGTTAGTATAACAAAAACTTTAAAGACTTAGACATCATAAAACCTGCAACTATCACTAAACCGTTTTATTGGAGACAACTTTGTAGTGTAGTAATGTTATATGGTAGTATAAAACTGGAGGAATGATTACAAAACGGCACATATATATCTATATCTTATGTATTAATGAGTTATTGTTAAGTATAGCGGCAGATCTACTCGGTAACATCAAGACGAATATGACATATGACAGCTACAAAAGAATAGGACAGAGTGCAAATGAGGAGTAGCCTCATCTGATGTAATGTGATACTGCCGCCCACGGACACTCAATGTCTCGCGGGTGCGTTGCAGGCCTTTTAAGTACGCTCTTCGAATTGGTTCTACTGATCTAACGACTATGTCACAAATTTGAAATGATGTCAAAAATCTTTGTAATTTCATTAAAAGCGCCATTGAAATTATTAATTTTAAAATATATAATACGTACATAGAAAGCTATAACATATAATTTTAACAAAATCACCACTGTGACAATTACTATTATACTATTGTAGATTCTGTAAATTTCAATAAAATAATTGTATTTTTTTAATAGAACCCAGGATTCTAAGCGTACATTACGACACCACAAACGACGTACTTAAAAAAACAATTAATTACTCCTTACGCCTATAGATTTCTCCGAATTGTGGTATCTTTATTTTTATAGATTTTATGACAAAATAAAACCTGGTACAGTAAATGCATATAAAAGGCATTGTGGCTTAACTGGCAATATTCTACATAATCTTATGGCGTACTAAAACGGGATCTGGAACATAAAAAGCTTTCCATTCCGCCCAAAACCAACTTCCGATTGCTGTCAACATGATTGCCTAAATATAAAATTCGCGTAAAAAACAAATGTAGTGAATTCCAAATTTGAAAATCCGACGAGTTTGGAAAAATCTAACCGTTCTTGTTCGAATAGGCTGCCTCTAGGATTACGTGTATTAAATGCTTATCAACATTTAGCTAAAAAATTACAAACATAAACTGGTATAGCCAATGAAAAAAATTGGATTGAAGATAGCCTTCTCAATAAATGTCTTTATATATTTTAATGTTACAACAGTATATATTATAATATAATCTTGTACAATTATATCAAATTCTTTGAGGATTTTTTAACTAAGATAAAATCAAACATTGTAAAACAGAAACTATCCTGAACTTAAGTCATAATTTATGCATTCGTATATACACCAAGTGGCGCCACCTTTATGAGTGACTCACACTTCTTTATGTTTGATTATTTATTCAAAAGAGTGGCGGAACGTTCTCATACGCTCTTGGTTTAAGCACAGGCAGTAAATGTAGAGTAAATTTTTACAATATATTAAATATTAAATTATATTTTGACTTGTCTATGTATATGTACGTAAAATATTTATTCGTAAAAAGTTACACTTTCAATTGAACCATACCCAGGTAACTCGCTTTATATAAATGTTTATAAATTATTAAATAAGGTTACATTAACACAAATAAATTACGTTAATAGTTACAAAGTATTTATCAAGAGTTTTTCAGTGCCAGATCTGAATGAACTAACTTAAAATATAAAAATATTAAATATAAATATAAAAATATTACTTTCTATAAATTATAGAAAGTAAATCAATTGATACACAGATAAGGCATCATTTAACATTGTTACTTGGTGCTCTTAAACGTAGTTCCCTTGAAATTTGTCGCAAAGTTACGTGTAATTTACGAGAAACAATACGAATCATACCTAATGCAAGTGCTGGAAAAGTATCAATCTAATACATCTGTCTCCAATGTTGAACGAAATTGTCCAATTTCATTCTTCGTTGAGAACATTGATTGGATGACTGGCGGGTATCGCTATATTTTTAGCTTCGGATTTCTAGATCTGAGTTGATTTTAAAGAGACTTGAGAGTGTATTGTATTGACTTTTATTTATTTAATCTGCAATCTTAAACCTTGAATATAATTATATAATCTGGCATTGAGTGTCCATGGGCGGCGGTATCACTTAACATCAGGTGAGGCTCCTGCCCGTTCAATTAAAAAAAATCATAATGTTATAAAAGGCAACACGTATTGTGTAGCTTTGGTAGGTTTTTTTATTTATTCTGAGGTATTATTTGTGATATTTTTGAAAATTTTTGGTAAATGTGAGCGCTGATATGATCACTAGAACCATATTTCATCTTACCGTAAAAAATAACTTTGCCACGCACCACTACTATACGGAACCTACTATATAGCTGCAGTGAGTTCGATTTTTATACTATGTATCAGATAAAGGAACTTCAAATAAAACAAATGAATCTACAATCGTTTCAATATTTGAAAGAAAGATGTTTAATTAATATAATAGGTACTCAGAGGATTGTAGGAGAATCCTACAAAACTTTTTGATTACTCATTCTTATGAGGTAATGTATAAATTGTTCTACCCTTAGTTCACCATATTTAGAGCGATTCTTTTTCCCCTATATGAGATTTATATTACGCCAATAAATTTAAGTTTATTTAACAAGAAAACTAATTACACATACATTATAAACGACGATCTCAGTATGACATTCTTTATTTATGAAATACCGTAAACATATTATATTTAAACAAATAAAAAATATAACAAAAACTATAAGTACGCCATTAATAACCTCAAAGGTTATTTAGACCCGAAGCCATTAGTGTAAATTTAATGTATCGTAATTCTGTTAGCCATAAAGATTCCCGAACGAGGTTTTAACGCCTTTGAAAGGAAAATTATTTCTGATGTTATTTTCTGATGAACGTTTTTTGTTTATTTTTTTAAATCATATTATAGGCTGCAATTTAAACCCATGCTATTTATCTTTTCTTAAAGGCAGCTTAACTATAAATAATATTTTTATTAATTATTCCTAATTCAAGATAAAGTCCAACCAACCAAGATTTCTTTGTGTAAATATAAGTTCAGTATTTAAAATAAATCCTCAAAATATTGTTAAAATTTTACTTTCTAAAGCAGGTATCTTGATTTTCTATCAAAGAGCCTTTATTATAATATTGTTAATTGTTAAGCATTGATACCCATATTATTAATATAAAGTACATACTGCAAGTTATTGAATCTTTTTGAAAACTGGAGCGTATATTTTCGTCGAGCTCTCCTCCATAGTAAGTATTAATTGATTATTTGGAAATGGCTTATAAACCCGCAATGCGCTCAACGCTTTAATGACCGCGGAATATTTACATGCCTTTTTAAACAATGAATTCGATATATAAGTACTGAAGTTTATGGCTTTGTAAATAAATTATATTTATGAAATAATACGGATTTCTTTGGTCTTCGTTGGTGTATCAGAAACTAAATTAAAGTGTACTTTATCCGCGGATTATAAATAAGGACAATAATACTAAGCCCGATTAAAAACTTTTTTTATACAACACGGTTTACTGCCGTCGATATATACTCTTAATGCCGGCGAGATCATGCCGAATTGGTTCTGAATTACTTCAGTGGGCAGCTGGTTCCAGAAAGTAAACATGCGTGAAAAAATGACAAAATTGCAAAATTTAAAAATAAAGTGACCTTTAAAATTAATGTATTCGGTGAGAGATATTTGCCTTTTTTGCAACAGGTTGCAAATGTCAGACTTGAATCTGAATTTGGGTCTCTGTTTTATTGCTAGTTTTTCGGCACACGTTTTACAGTTACTGTTTTTAGACCTTCGTAAAAACGTAATTTCACCTTTTCTTATGCATATGTTATATTCTGTGCGACAATTTTTTTTACTATTAAACATTACGACTGTAACCTAATATTATGTCAATTATGCTTAACTTGAATAATGTTAAAAGTTTTATACCTACTAGCTACAATACATTATTAAAATTAACTTATATGTATGAAGGTGATAATATTTTATAAATCATTATTTATACTTATAAGTTTGTCAATCAAAAAGATTCAGTAACGAATATTAACGTGAATTTATGACTTTTTGTGTACTTTACAAGGAAGTAGCTGTGTTGTATATTCGCGTATATATGCATTAAAAACCAGTGGGAACCCATGATCTTGACCTCAGATTACCATATATGTTTTAGAGACTAGAATGTCTTGTGGTGTGGCGTGCCCTACGGTGTTTTCTATCGCCGTACAAGCGTAATGCCAGCTGTACACACTCGTCAAGACACTCCGAAACAGGCCGAGTGCAAGTCGGTCAAGATTCTGGCGAGAGGCTCTCGCCGAGTGTGTACAGTCGGCATTAAATTGGGTACATCGTAGAATCCATTCGCACACAGCCCTGATTCGAACATAACATTGAGAGTTGCGAGCTTACCACTAGACCAACGTGATATCCGTTTAAAATGTGTGTACGTTGTTCTTTCTTAAAGGTCCTCAGGCATTAAAAGTGGCAAAGGACGGCGGTATCACTTAACACGAGATGAGCCCCTGCCGGTTTTGGTTTTTCTCCTGTTCTATAATTTATTTAGCGAATAGGGTGCGACATTCTATTGTTTTAACTATTAGAAAATAAATTTTAATTTATCACTTACGTCAGTCCATAAAATCGTTGAAAGCCAAGTACAATCCGATTGTAGTCTTGCGATAACGTCAAGATGACTGCATTGTGCCAAGATCCTTGAATATTGAACAAGTCTCCCCATTGTTACCGCCTATTATTTCTTGTTGAATCGCGTAATTATGTTTATTTTGACATTTTAATTTAAATTCGTTATAGTACTTTTTCTATTATTATTATGTATCTAAAAATTTATAAATTATATTAGTAGAGACATAAGAAAAATTCAAGATTGCAATGCATTAAAAATAATGTATATCCGAATGATTTCTTTCTAATAATAAATATTATATTCTTTCCTTGGAAGATGGGATGGGCTTTGTATTTGATGCCACTTGTTTAGACATGATAGACCCGTCTCATTTCCCTCACACCTTCCAAAGCAAAAAAGCTGGCCGCAGAGCAGGCGGAAAATAATAAAATAAACGGCTCAAGTAGTATTTTCTCCAGCATCGATTTTGCTCCCTTTGGAGAAGAGACTCTTGGGCCGTGGGGTTCAATGGCACATGTGGTAATTACTTCTATATAAGTTGGGGCCTGGTAGATAGTACCTGTGACCCCAGAGCTGGTGCTTTCCTCGTTCAATGAATAATTACATATAGCAATACTGCGGGGAAATGCTGCCAGCGAAAGGGTACACTGCCACAGGGACCAAAGTTTTTAAATTTGTTTAAATTTTACTATATTGTAGGTTTGTAATTATACTATATATTTGATTGTTATCTTTAGGTTTAAGTAAACGATATTATAATATTCATTTTTATCTCATATATTATGTAGTATCTCTAAATCCATCTCTTTGATCACTATATCTATTATTATAATAAAATCTGTTTAATATTTAGCGTACTAAGGGGCGTTGTAGAAGTATTTTATTATATTTACTACAATTACCCACAATATACAGATGTGTCTCTCACTCCTCTTGGATTTATAGTCAATGCTGTGTCGAAGTATAATACTTCGACACAGCATAGACGGAATGTACTACGTTTACCGTATCAAACATTATCTAAATTAAAATTGATATCGCACAGACGTGAACCCAATTGGGACTAATCTAAATAGATTGCTCATAAACTGTGTACTTTACACATGAAGTGCTCTTTTATCGGATCCGAGTGGAGCGGGGTCATAGTAGCGGTGCCACCCACTAGAATCCGTGCGAGCGACCCGGTCATTTTTTAAAAGCATTGCCGTCCCTAGCTTTCGGATCCGAGTATTTAAAAAAATAATAATATACATTCATGCATATTTTCAAACAATCATGTGTACTTAATCCGCCAAATAAGACTTTTTATCCCGTGTTTAAGCATTCAAGTTAAAGAAACATTTTGTTTTCTATACAACTATAACAAACAAAATAAAACCAGTGGCGCAACAATCTTTTTGTTCTGAGCCCTCTGATGTCTGCAAGTACGTCTTGCCTCTTGTGCTTGACATACGCCGTCAGATTTTTGAGTCAGCTTCCTCACGATGTTCTCTTGTTAAATGTGCACTTAGAAAGAGTGTCCATTGGTGCACAACCCGATATTGAACCTGCGACCTCTAGGATTAGAGTAACACGCTGAAGTCACTAGACTAAAACTGCTCTAAAATCAAGCTCCTAAAATAGTCTAAAGACCCGATCGACGCTTGCCGTGACACACTTGATACTTTCTAAACCGCGTCTTACAAAGAAAAGCGTTATACAAAGAGCAAAATATATTTTATTTCGAGGACTGTTTTAAACAAATTTTCACACTTTGATACAGTAATCAATTTTTACTATTGTAGTTCCCAGTTTAATGTACATTGTTACACCATAAAATGTCTAGACTATTGGTTCGTAATTCCAATACATTTTGCATTGGAAATTCTGTCCTTAGCTATAAAAATAAAGCTGTCTAGAATAAATATAGTACGTTATTTAAGAAAACTTGACAAAACAAATTATGTGAGCGCAGACCGGATGTCACTGTCCGCAGGTTAACAAGTGCGTATCCGGACTTTTAGAAATCAGTAAGCTCTATTCTTGGAAGACATCGTCGTATTAGTTCGAGACATCATCAATAGACCTACATCCTTACCTACATCAACTTTACCGATACATAACTTTTTTCAATACAGCATCGAGCAATACAATAAATGTATGTAAAATTAGGTATCTCAGCGTACATAGTTATGTTTTCGTGTTATCACGAAAATATATTCACGAAGTGCATAGATGTACCTCTCTTGAAGTTATAGTCGATGCGATGTGCGGTATTAGTTTAGACTGACCTGTGGATACTGTGTTTACAGTATCTACAAATATTATCTAGATTTTAAATTGGTATCACTCACAAGTCAATCAAATTAGGACAATCAAAAACTTTGCTCTATACTACACTACTGTTTTAAATGAAAGAACCATTATATGTTTATAAAACCGATTGATAAACTATTTTATCGAATGTAATTATAATACTATAATACTAGGCTATGGAGGAGGGATAGAGATTGCAAATATATTGCAAAGCAATATATTTTAATAATATATTGCTTTTTTTGATGGTTCGTTGCGTACTTTCCTACTGTATCACAGTTTTTCTAGCTGGTACGGGAGTAATAATAATTTGTTATTTAGGTTATTACAAGGTATTTTATGTTACTGTATTGTTATTACAATAAATATTCATAATTCAATTTTTTGAATATTGTCGCTGGTTGGATGTCTGAGTATCGCTGTTGTTCGATGTTTTTTAATAGGCATGGGCAGATTTGAATCTCAGCTTTAGTGTTTTTCTGGCATGGAGATATATAGTCTGATAGCAGTGTTGTGTGTTATGAGTTTCAATAGCTATTACAATCTACGATCTACATGTGTCTTTAACATAAGCTTGAGCGGTGAAGAAAAACATCGTCAGGAAACCGGCGTGCCTTAGACCCAAAAAGTCGATGGCGTGTGTTAGGTTGTTCACCAGGTGCAGGCTGATCACCTTGAGACAAATGACAATAGCTTATATGACAGATACGGAAATCTGAGGTTTTTTTATTTATTAAAAAATTATATCTATTAATACGAAAACAAACAAAAAACCTTGTGGTTCATGATTCCTAATCACTCTTGTTTTTGTTACAGTTTTTCACATACCATCATTATTTATGAACAAAAAATTATAAATTCCAGTTAAAATAACGGGAATGCAGTTTTTAAGTTATTACTACAAGGCTTTGTACGTTTATTACGGACTTTATGTTTCCATTATTTGACGTCCGAAAATACGTATCAAAATTAAAAAACTTTGTAAATAAATACACAGTTTTTCTACAAGAATATTAATTCAGTAAATTTGCCTTGTTTTTTCATCAATCCAATGACCGGAACTCAAAATCTCATAACCAACACAGCTCTAAACTAGAGCTAGACTAGTGGCTTCATTTGCGACTCTCACTCCTGAGGTTCGGTTCCTGTAGGTTCGTTCCCCGGCTGTGTACTAATAGAATATCAAAAACGGAAATCTGAGGCTGAGACCTAAAAAGTTGTAGTTGTAGTTTTTTATGTCTGCCAATATTTTATTGGCTCAGTTTTAAATGCGATATCAAGAGATAAACACCGAAATAAAGTGCGATAAAAGTACTGTGTGAAGTGTGCGTAATAGTGACAGTGTTTTGTGTGTGTATTTAGTGTATTTTTGCGAGTAATTTTACGGTTAATTTGTGTAATACCTAATTGATTTATTCTAGAAATAAACCCTTTGTACTGCGGCATTTTCTATCCAATCTCCTAGCTTGTAACATTTTGATAAAATGGTGATGAAATGTTTGGATGTTGTGGATTAAGCGTATAAGGTAATGTAAAAAATCTGTGGTGCTACCTTTATAGGTTTAGGCCTCAGATTTCCGTATCCATTAAGGACTAGTAGATGATCAGACTATTGTGCCTGACACGACGTCGACGTGTTACTTTTACGGCGAGCCGGTTTCCTCACGATGTTTGCCTTAACCGTACGAGGCGAATTTTAAATGCGCACATAGAAAGTTCATTTGTGCACAGCCGGGGATCGAACCTTGGACCACATGGATGAGAACACAGAAGCCACTAAACCAACACTACTGATATAAGTGTATAGGTTAGGTACCTTAAAAAGAAATTACGTCATTAATAACCAATATTTATAGAGAATGTGCATCGCACGCTATCCGTTCATTACTCAGAACTCTGTATATTATTAACGTTGTACAATTTCAATCATGGCTTTTCGAAAATTATGTTTTGTTCAACAAGTTTCTACGCGCGGCGTCGATCGTAATCTGTACTAATATTATTGTAGGAAACTTTTGTATGTAAGTATGTTTGTAACGAAATGGCTCAACAAGTACTGGACCGATTTAAAAAACTATTTCACTATTTGAATGCTACATTATCACCGTAAAAAAAAAGGATCTCAATATAACTTTATTCTATTAAAACTAGAGTAAAGTTAATAAAATATTTTAATCGTATGCGCTGCGAAAAGTATTGATGATAGAAAAAAGAAATCTTCCACAATTTTAAAAATATGTTAATATATTTATTTGTTTTAGAATATATTAATATCTACAACAAATTAAAAAAAAATAATATCACCCCAGCGAAGACGGTACGGGCCGTAAATAATAATATGAAAAAGTTTTATTTATTTATTGAACTTTACAAAATTGTACATAATGCTGTATATGTTACAAGCCATCTTTTCTTAAATGACAATTTTGGTAAACATAAATTTTACAAAAAATTATAATTAAAAATTACCAGCAAAACAGCAGATAAGGTATGACAGGCACTTAACAGTGTTTTTTTTAAATTGATCAGGCCACTACTGAATACATCAATAATTATTTAAAATAAAACAAATATATAGTATTTAAAATATTCTTAACTTACATAGTAGTAATAAAATATTAATTTATATAAAATTAAAACAAATTTAAAAGTGGGCAACATTTCCTTGCTGTATTGCGATATGTTGAGCGACGAAACCACCAGTGGTCTGTGTCATCCTTTATTACATTATTTTATAGTAACTTATGAAACAACTGTCGAAAAAATGATGATTAACTTTGCCATATAAAATAAGCAACTAACATTACTTTTACAATATTATAAATTCCTTTGCAAAGATATTTATTAGAGTTATAAAATTATTTCATCACAACAAAAAGCCTAACGCTTCGGAAATCCTTTACGTAAAAATATCAAAATTGACTTGTAGGGATGCCGTGAGTTCTTTACGGATTTTTACTTTCACAAATCAGATGTTTTATAACACTCTGAAAGGGTTTCATTTATTTTACGGCTGAATACAGTATGAAAGATTTTTATTAAGATGTATAAAGTTCCGTGCTTGATCTTGCACTGTATATGTACTTGCTATGTTTAACTTGTAGGCAATTTTTGATATTCGTAAGATTTAGAGCATAATGGGCAACCACCGCCGGCTTGATTTGGGTGTATATAAATTTTGTATTTTGTAACAATTGCAAATTGAACGATTTCATGATAATGTGCCTTTAATTTTTTTCATTTTAATAAATTGAACTATAATCACCTCGACGTCCACCGTTCCACAAATGCGCGTTTTTCTAGACAGTTTTTGCCGCGTACCACGAATTGTGGAACCAGCTGCCTATTTACCTACTTTTAAACGCGGCCCGCGAACGTACTTGCACGCTTAAGTTTGGCCCTTAACATATCAAAGGTTGCCCATACCTGATTTAGAGCGTATATTTCTATATTTGGAGTGTTAGAAATCTCATTTTATAGACAGCGAACAAATTAAAAATTATCAATATACATACCCATTATTTTTAACTGCTTAAAAACTTGAATGTAAAATATGTTTTAGTATCCTACGCTTATAGAATTTGAAGGTGATTTGTAAAAGTGCGTAATTAAAAATTCCATATAATATATAATGTAATCGTTGATTGTGAATACAAACCGTTCTGGAATGATAATTTATTTGTATATACAGACGTCGCTACACTAAAATATAATATGCTGGTTCGGCAGTCAATTGGAACATTAGGACGCAGAACACCTGGACTTTAATAACTAATGATCCAATCAGGAGGGTACATAATTATCCTTTCCCATTAAATGGCATCCCAACATTATATATTCTGTGTTTATAGGGCTTACTCTATGCAAGCATAAGTTCCATACAATAACAGACCTGTATAATTTTATTCTAGGAGTACATTGTCTTCACATTTAATTATTTAACTAATGTATACATATATTGTAAATTCTATTTTAAAGGAGTAAGTGGAAGTGTCTTGCCAATTCGTCTCCACACAACTACCTTTTGGAAGGGGCCACTAGAATCATCTTTGTATTTTTTTTAACGTTCAAAAATCTCATTTTAGTTGGTCTTATTGACTTTGACGTATGATTGCTTAGTTTAGTTAAATAAGGCTTTGTAAAACTATCCTGAAATTAATCGTCACCATAAATCATACAATATTAATAAAATTGTCTAATATTACGACAGCGCACAGTATTACACAATCATGACCATGCACTTATCCTCCTGAGCAGTGCAAACACAGCAACATTGGTGATGATTCTAAATTGCGTTGTTTAAGTGGTATGGTACGCAGGACGTATGCTGTCTACTGGACCGTTGCTTCCAATACCCCCGGCGGAGTGCCCGCGACTGCGGCTGTCAGTTTGCACTGCTGCACGCCGCGCCCGATGATAACCATGGCAGCTAGCGGAGCCCTGCCCGCGCTAGGACGCGGGCTTGCGCCCTTTGCGAATGCCAGTGCGCCGGTTGTGATCACCAAGTAAGCTGTAGCACGCTTACGTGTGTTGGTCAACGCACGCTTACACGATTTTACGCACTGCTCTCATGAGTTTCATAAGGTATAAACTCATTTAAGCGAAATGAAAGATTATTTTGCTTACACAGTTATACTTTGTCAAACTTATAGTTGAGTTACTGTTCCGAACTTTGTTATCGAAAGTCTAGAAGGCACTTTTGCATACTACACGTTTCACTATGGCTTACTAAGCAATTTTATTGAAATATTGATATTAAGTCGTATATGGTTAAGATTTTAAGTTCACATGAGCACACACGAACTCTGAATAATACTTGTTTATATTTTTTATAATTCAACTATCTTAAACGGCTATATAGATTGTGCGTTACCATGGTGACAGAATTGTTTCTAACTACTTATAATCTACGTTATATATTGAGGTATATGAAGAGGTTTAATACACAATTTTAGATGATTGATCGCATTGTATCGGAACAGTTTAAAATCGTGTTATAAAGATCTTGTGTGAGCGACTAACTTGGCACAGGTTTTATTACGGGCAAATGATTTAACAGAGTCGCGTGTTTTTCGTCACGCACCCAACAGTTTTGTAACTGTAAATTACGCACCTTCGTGATTCAATTGACGCACAATATTTCGCACTTTTCTAACTTTTGCCTCCACATTTATTTAATGCTTGAATTCTAAGTTTCTTTTCAACTGTTCGGTTCTAGCTATTGTTGCTAAAACAATATCAATATTATTACTCTCAATACAGGGAATCGTTTTAGTTCAAAGTTTCGGTGATATTCAATACTGCGTTCCGTCAAAGGTAAAAGTTTTGCGTCATTATTTGTTCTGATTTTGAAGTTTCTTAAGAAACTTAAGACGCGGTAAAGCATAGGTTACTAAAATCAGTAAGAAAGACACAAAAGTTTGGAGGTTCATTTGATGTTTAGCGACCCATGGACACTCAATGACAGGCCTGCGAGTGTTACCGGCCTTTTAAGAAAAGGCAATCTCTTTTCTTGAAGGGCCAGGGAGGGTTAAAAGCAATACAACGCGTTTCATAACTACAAAGTTATGTCTAAGAAAAATCCTCGAGGGCATACGCCGCATATCGACAAAACTTTCCTAATTACATAGGCAAAAACCAATGCTCGCATTAATTTAAAGCTCACATGTTCGGGGTTATTAGTTTGAACCCTAAGATCCAGACTTTATCTAGACCTTGTAAGGGCAAAAACATGACCTTTATATGGCGCTTAGTATAATATATGTATTCTCAATATGTTTTATAAACGTATTAGGTAAAACCTATATTCGCAAATGATATTTTTGTTATTATATGTAGTCAAGTCATGAAATATTTCGTTCATAGGGTATTTAAATTATAAAGCCATCATGTCAAATATATAAATTATACATTTCTTATTCGTCTTCTAAATAAAAATAAATTCTAGTGATAAAGTATCTTTGCAAAACTATTTTTCTCGAAATCTAAAGAAGAATATATGGGAATGTGCATGCATGACCTCACTGAGTGACCTCATAGTGAAAGATGGCAATTCGATGAAAACTCTTATTTTTGAAATGTTTCAAAATATTTTAAGGAAGCAATCACAATATCTAGCACATTTGAGATAAAAATACTGAATACTAGATCTAAAACATAATATAAAGACAAACCCAAAAATATCTGTAAGGTAAATATAAAAGAACTTCAGTGATTATAAACGAGATTTTGATGTACATACAACATTTATTAAAATAGTTTTTGAGTTGTGTTGGTTTAGTGGCTTCAGCGTGAGACTGTCATCCCTGAGGTCACAGGTTCGATCCCCGGCTGTGCACCACTAGAGTTTCAATGTAAACATTTATCATTCGCTCGTACGAATTCGAAACTTGAAGGCTTGCCTTAGTCCCAAAAAATCGACGGCGTGTGGGTCACACACAGTCACAGAAGGCTGATCATCTACTAGCCTAATTGACAAATGATCATGAAACAGATACAGAAATCTGAGGCTCAGACCTAAAAAAGTTGTAGCGCCACTATTTTTTTTAATAATTTTTAATTTTTCTCTGTCTTTATAGAATAGGGCACAAACAATCCTGCGGGGAGGTCTTAAAAGGCATTTACCGCAGCGCACGAACACCCATTCATTAGTGTGTTCGTTGCCAGGATTTGAACCCACTTTTGAATATTATAATATAAAGTCAAGCCTTTCCTTCTTATAATGTTAGTAAAAGTAGTTATAGATTTTAAAAATTCAACGTTCATCTTCCAAATTGTATAACAAAATATGTAGTTTATCTGCTAAAGAAGTTGTAATTGAATATGCCCTGGATTAATCAAAGATAATATTAACGCAGTTAATTAACGACATGTCCTACTGTTTTATGATGCTAAATATGTTTAAAGCTGCCTTTGATTATTCCAATTACCATTTTTAATATGTCGCGGAGAATGTAATTATGTACCGCAGTTAGCGTAAAGTGGAAAATGCATTTAGCGAACTGTATCATGCTTTGTCGTCGTAAATTAAATTCACATGCACGCTTTTCTTATTACTATATGGAAAAATATTTGAAAGACTAAGGTAATTTATCTAAAGTTTATTCAGCTAAAGTAATTTTTTGGTGAATTGAAACTATAAAAACAAATGACGGTTCGACTGGCATTTTACTATTTTCTTAAAATTATAAATATTAAAAATGTTTGATGCTCCAAGATATAAACTGATATCAAGTATTAAAATTAGTTTTATACTAAAATTATTACCATATTCTAACTATATTTAAATTATTCATGTAAGTTAGACGGTGTCGTTGTGTTACATAAAAACAACATAATGCATATTAAACATATTACGTCATACGGTAATTTGTAGATAGACATCAGGCTAGTGGATTATAACATAATGTTCTGTCGACTGGGCCTCGCCTATCACGCTTCAAGGTTTGCCGGCTTATGCCTGTTCTAGGTTCAATATATCTATATAAAGCTTGGAACATATACTTTAACCGAAGCACAAAACCTAATTACTAAAGAAAATTCGCCACTTGGTTCTTTGCAGTCTTTCTGGCAGTAAATGTAAATTCACAATTTTTAAATTTTTTGACGTTCATAAGTGTACATTGTTACCTACATGAATAAATAAATTTTGTTTTGTTTGTTTGTTTGAATTTTTAAAGAAAGTTCGTAATCAGCGTTTGTTTCAAATGCAAAATAATTTCTGATTCGCCCGCGATCGGCCACAGGAACTTGAAGTTCCTGTGGCCGATCGCAGCAAGTCTTTTTCTCCGAATTAAAGGTTTGTTATTAGTACAATGATATCTGTATAAATAAAAACCTTATGTTTGAACTGAAAATACATCTTTCTATCACTCGGGATAGAAATAGAATTTGTACGATAAAAAAATCTCGTTTTCATCTGATTTTAATAGTACAATTTAAGTAGGGTAGATTTACGTACTACTCTGTAAATTAAACATTTTTGAAATCAACAATGAGATAAATAAAACTGCTATTAACTAGTTTCTGTTTGGCTGTAATTTTTTTAATTCCCTGGCAATTTACAGGCCACTTAAGCCGGAATTACATTACGAAATTAGTTGCATAAAATAATTTCGTGACATTAGTTTTAACGTGTAATTTAATATTTTCGTAAGGTAATTAATTTTATGAATGCAACTGAGTTTCGTGCCCTGTGCGATTTTTGGGGAAATAAATTTCATGCAACTAAATTCATAATGTTATTCCGGCTTACTGGAACGGAGTGTCCAGTTCTTCTTATTACGGAGACCTAACTCTAACAGTGAATATGCTTCAAGATTTAAATGATTTATGTAATAATAATAAACCCTCTCTCTATTATTAATTGTTGTAAATATTGTTATGAGTTAGTGGATCGGATAGAAACGAATATCTCTTCAATGGTTGTTTAGAATTTTTATAAGAATGTAATTAGAACTGTCCCATACCCAACATGTTCGTTCTAGAATGATCAATGACCGGATAAGTAGGCTTGCTCTGAAATGTAATAGAGCCTCTCTTAAACTGTTCATAAATCAAACTGAAAAAATTGTTGTAGAAAAATCTCAAAATATAAGCCGTTTTAACACTGCTTCCACTAAGTATTATATTAAATTCCTCATAACTTCAACGATAATAAAGAACGAAAATCCCCGACTTAGGAAAACTTAATCAAGTTACTTGCAAGTCACTGAATGACGTGGAACGGAAATAAAAAACTAGAATGGAAATGAGTTTGGGCCTTCCAAAATGAAGGAACTCCGATGAATCGCATTATACAATGGGCTTACATCATTTTCAAGAGAAAATGTAAAGGGATAACAAATGTTTCGATTTTGGTGCGGTGCGGGGTGATTCGAAGCCTGGCTGTGCATAAGTGGCTTTTTTACATGTATACACACCATAATTAATAGTCCACAGGCCAACATTTATAGTAAATCACTATGTTAGAACTAAAAAGTTGTGCCGTACAAAACTCTGCTAAACCAACCTAGGAATCAGAGACAGATGTAGAAATTTAGCCAAGTCTTGGATTTATAATCTATGGAATGAAAATGATTTTTGTAGGAGTAATTAAACAAAAATATTTAATGCAAAATCGTTTAGTAAAGGATTAAAATTTCAAACTGTTGAAATCTTAAAACAATTAAAATTTGTTCTTCATAATTGCTTGGGGAGAGACTGCCATTATTTTACCTAAATTTATTTTATTGAATCTCAATCTCCGAACAGATATTTATAAAATCCACTTAAGAGTTTTAAAGAAATATTTTCAGTATTTGGTTAGGTCTTTCAACTAAGAACTTCAACAAAAATGTTTAAGTAACATTTCTTACCTATTCGTAACAGTTTCTTAAACCTTTTCCACGACAAGCAATAACTTTTACACGCACACACCTTTACCCTTGGTACTTGTGTGAAATTAAATAAATTCTTTAACGTAACATTCTTACAGAATACACAATTTTTTTAGGTTCTTGTTCATGTATATTTAAATAAACACAGAAGTTATAAATTTTGTTAGCAGCGTTTTTTCTCGATAGAAGGTGCGGACGGCGTGCAATATACCAACTTCATAGCTGTCATAGCCGTTCCGGATATCTGATACGATACACGAACGGTGAAACAACTTTAAAATAAGGCCTTTTTAGTAGGAAAATCGCATTTGTAATTAGTTTTTATCCCATTAAAGACCTAAAGTTCTGTAGCATCATGCTACCCAACTGCTCTTCTATGTATGTTTAGCACAATAGATAGTTATGTTTAGTGTATGAATAAGTTATGTGAATAAAAAAAATTAAAAATGTCATTTGGATGAGAACTACACTTGAGTATAGTTGATAAGAACTATACTTCCGATATTGAGGTGAATGAGACCAGGTTTTGATCTTGATGGAAGACGTGTGTTAGCTCATCAAAAAAATGTTGTATATCAGAAAGTGCTTTAACATGCAGTATCGTAATATTGGCGCTAGATAGGCGCCTAGTGTGTAAAACTTCCATTCTTCTTTCGCAATGAGAAGCAATAAAACATTTCTGTATCGTATTTTATTGTATTGTTATTACTTTAATCAAATCCTAAAATAAGTTTAACTGTAACAACGATATTATTATTAGACTGTAAGCCAGAACGAAGTAATTCAAAAGTGTTATGTAAAAAAAATGTATATAATAATCAATATAAACTTAGTATTCGCTTCAAAGAAGTCTAGAAATATGTCAGCAGTTTGACCTACTTTACGTACTTCTGAGTAACATCTTCAGTGGTATTTTAAGTATCTTTCCTACATACAGTTATGGTTTACGCAACTAATAACGTTGAGCTTGTAACTTAAGGATACACAATTTAATATGAACTAGTTTCTTTACTATCTTGTTAAATTATCTGTTATGTTTTCGCCAATTAAGATTTAAGATCTTACAAAATGTATTTTCAAAATTGTTTGTTTTCTGATAAAAAGAAAGAAGATATTATTTTGTCTACTTCTGAACTTGGGTTTGCGAAATCGAATAGGGAATGTTAATATAAGTTTGGAAGTTGTGGATCAAGTTATCAATTATTCAAGGCAGACAGAACCTGCATTTAACAAAATCAATACGGGCTGTATTAATATATATTCTTTACAGCATATGCGCTGGTCACACACTCACACACAGAGTCTCGAGTGTGAAGAACGGTTACTCTCTCGATGTAATCGGCCTCGGGTCAACTCCGCCATCTTTGTTTCTGCGGAGCCTACCGGCTTTGGCGCTTTTGATCCTGGCGAGTTTTTGCGGCGACACGGATCGCAATCTAAGTTGTGCCGAAAAGCAAGGTAATGAAATTATTCATACGACCCTTTGAAAATAAAAAAAACTGTGCGTATACTTTCTTTTTACGTTGTTGTTCTATTGTTATTATGTGTACGAGTTGATTAAAATTCATTTTGTATATATGTGAACCTTGAATAGGGAACGCGTTTGATTTAGGTTCGAACCCTTGCGAAAAACTATTAAATCGCGCTTAGAAAGATCAGAAAGACTTTAAGATGTAACTTAATTTACCCTTCCGTAAATTCTACTTGTCTATAATTGTCTATGTTACATCAAAATTGGGAGTTGCAATAAAAGAAATAACAACAACGTACATTATATATTTTTTAAGCAATAGAAGTTAAGAAAATGTACAACAATCAAATTTGGTATCACATATTCATTATATATATAATTTATCTAATACGAAGTTATTTTAATTGGTAAATTGGTTTTTATTGTATCATTAAAGTTATAGGGGTATGGACAACCTACAATCATTTTGTCTTCAAATTATATGTTACCATATTCTTGCAATAAGTAAATAATTATTATTATTACAGATCTGCCGACAATATACCACTAACAAGTATGACTGATTCATCAGAGCGGCTATGTGCAATGAAAGCGCCTAGAGAAGAAACGATCAGTGAAGAGGGAAAATCCGATGACAGTAGTAGTATTGAAACTGTCAAACATTTTGGTCTGCCAATCCTTTCTGTTTCCGGACCGTCACCCCCCGATGAAGACTATGATCAGATAGATGAGTATCTGTAGCATTTCCACACTAGTTTCCAGCTGAAGTATGTGCTGGAAAAGATGCGGCCCGCTTGGCCCAGCCCGGCAGAAAGTCCAATTCCTTTTGAATAGGAACTTTACTGTGGTCAGAACCTATTTACTGGTGGTTTCGAATGTGTGTCTTGTGGAGGGACCATTTTTGTGCTTGCTTTCTTATACACTATCTATAGCGATATAGAATTTAAGATATAATAATCAAATTTACTACACTTTAATAGATTAAGTTTTGCACAATAACTTCAATAACAAATACTATACCAATTTATCATCTTTCATGATATTTTATTGCGGTATGGTCTATATATGAATAGAGTTTTGTACCAATTTAGAATAACTAGGATAGTTTAATTTTCTAGATAATTGAGATAACTTCTCTCGTCTTTAAGACTTATGTAAAATATCTTTTCTAGAATAAGTTTGATGATTTGAAGGTTGAACTTTGGTCCAAAATACTGTATTAACGGCACATAACGTGTTCTAGGTACTAAGATTCTGAGGAAATATAAATATCAAACTCAATCTTGCCTAAACAAATTGTCAAGTCAATTAAAATCTTGTAGATAATCTTTGAAGGGACTATGGCACTATTATTTATAAAAGTAGAGATAGTTTTAAATGTATATAATGAAGTATACATTAGCTGTCCTATTGTATGATATCATATATATATCCCAGTATCATTAAAACATCTATGTATTAAATACTACATAGTTCAAAAATGTTTCTTTATCTGATATTAACCTAAATTTAATCCATTATTTACCATACGAATTATAATATAAGTTCGACCAAAGGACCTATTTCTTTAATTACATTGAATATAATCGGTGTATACAATTTCCCATGTAGGCTAATGTATACCTCAGATTTCAATGAACGACACTGGTGTATAGGGACCAGACGAATTGGCTAGGAATGGTAAGCGTTTGAAAATGGAACGATTTTTACCTATTATAGTAACCACTTTTGAATTTAAGACTTGTAATTCCCTCCACTATTTTTAGATATATCGCGAATTTCGTGCTGCACCTTACTCCAGAAAAAACTTCCTTTTAAAATAGTATTTTTGAACTTACATATTGCATCCTTTCTTCTCGAAATATATAGATTTATGGGTTGAGGTTTGACTGTAACGTTTGGATAATGTAGTTGAGTGTGTATAGACTGTTGATATGACAAATAGTTTATTTAAGAATAAGTAGTTACTTCTAAGAATCCCATATGTAGATGACAAATATTTGGCGTACTTTTTAGTAGACCTATATGGCCTCATAAATTTATTCTCAATATGTTACCGGTTTCAGTGAGCTTACAAAATCATATTATTATATTTGACAAAATTATTAATTTGACAGTGAAAATAAGGGGCATAATTATCAATCAATATCTTGCATTATATAACGTTATATATATTAAAATGGTCAAAATCTAAATTATAGAAATGATATAAAAAATATAATATAAAATTTAAATGTATGTATATTTAAATGTAATGAGAGGTTTTCAGAAATTACTGTTTCGTTGTCAGTGACTTTTTTTTCATGTAAACTGACATGTATACATTTTCATTGACTATTACAGTTCTAACTACATGAATTTAATTCGGTTAAGATTTTTTAAATAATTATTGATGTAGGTAGTAGATTTATCGTGCCAATCATAACGTAACTCAATTTTGTGTTTATATAAACATTAGATTCCTTTGAGTGTATGTTTGGCTATTAAGTACATCTTAGACTATGTGTAGCTTTTCCAGTATAGATTTCGTTCATCTTAATGTAATTTGGTGTACATATCTTACACTCATAGATAATGTAAAATATCTAAATATTTACATACTATATACTATCACAATAAAATAAAGTACCCATCGAAATTATATGGCTTTTTTTTTAAATCCTTTAAACACCCAATATAAACAATTATTTTGGTTTACATACCACGATATATAAGCAAGGTAGCCTGTCTAAATTGGGACGAATTTTGTACAGAAAAACGTGTCGCTGCCTTGATTACCCATTTTTCCAGGTACCTATGAAGTACAATTTAAAAGATACAACTTTACATAGAAATATGTAGGTTATTAGTGGGGTAATTTTTGAATCAAATTAGAATAAAGAATTTCAAAACTAAATCAATACCGGAAGCCACAATGAAAATATGAAAACAACATGAACGAAGTTTCCATTAAAGCATTGTTAATCATTCAAGTTTGGCCTTTTAGCGTATTTGTTCAGGCTTTTTGTACGTATGGAGTGTTATTTCGAAATAAAGCAAACACATGAATCGTGCGATCGCAATCAGCAACTTACTAACAAGTATCTCTCAATACATTTAATTTTTTTATATTCCTTAGATCACAAGTAACAACTTCTTTAAAAAATGTAAAGGTTTTTCTGAGGTTGGTCAAAAGTAGGACTCCGTTAGAATGCTTATGAGTAACGTTAAGCTCATACAGCTATCGTGATTCCAGTCATGTTAAACATACTCCCTGTCGAAGTGTAAGAATTATGATATAGTTCATTTTCAGTCGGCCGCCTAAGTATTCTTGGTTTAACCAAGCAAGCGCAAGCCGATGCTTGAAATAATCGGCCAACAGGTATGTTCTACAGATCATAAGTAACTGTATACAAATAGAAAGGTTGGTTTCTCACTATTATAATATAGTAATATAGTAGCTGCTTGCTGGCTTGATTTCTTAGCTGGCATAATAACTAATGTTTAACAAGAATAACGCAACTTAAACCGAGTTAACACTTTTGAAATCCCATCACATACTTGTCTTTGGTTATCATAGACAGTCCATATGATAGACATGTCTCGCTATACGGAACTAAATTTTTGTTGACAAATTGTACGTTTTGCGATTGAAACACGGATTCGGATAACGGTAATCATGCCGTATATGTTTTATTACTCTGTTAATAGTTTATCGATATTGATTTGGATTCGATAGGAAATGGTTTTCATTAATACGCTATTAAAGACGATGGGGAAACTTGAATTAACTTTTTTGTTAATAGTATCTTGTATTTATGTATGGGGAGTAAGGGGAGAACGGAATTAACATCATGCCCGGCCCAATTGTCAACCTCACCTGCACGCGCGACACCGCGGCGATACCTTGTATCGTGGTGCTCCCTGCTAGATAACGGACGAGGCTCTGGCGACCGATCAGTGGCGGTATAACCACACACCTAATCCGGCAACGGATTAGAAGAGGCTACAGCGACCTTGGGAGGAAATAATCCCTTAAAAGTCTGGGGCAGAAGGCAACGGGAAACCACTGCTCAACATCTTTTCCCTAGTAGTCAGTAATCATGAAGAAGTCTAATAAAACCACGGCCCCGAGTCCCTGGCGTCCCTTTGATGGGACAGGGGTGCGAAGAATCTCCAGGTGTAATAGAACTCTAAGCATAGGAACATGGAATGTAAGAAGTCTGAAGCAAAACGGTAAACTACCAAATTTAATAAAAGAAGTAAAGCGATTACGAATCGACCTGTTGGGAATCAGTGACACAAAATGGCCTGGTAAGAACAAATGTACAACTTATGACGACATGGTTCTCTATTATTCGGGAAACGAAGAACTAACGGAACGATATGGCGTTGGAATACTTGTGACAAAGGAAGTTTCGAAGACAGTGACCGATTTTATACCATTATCTAATCGAGCTATGATGATAAAGATGAATGCCTGGCCTTTCAACATTAATATAATTCAAATTTATGCACCAACTGAGCAAAAACCAGAGAGTGAGATAGAAGATCTATATGCAGACATAGAAACGCTTATTAACCACACAAATAAACATGATATAAACATCGTTATGGGAGATATGAATGCCAAAGTTGGCTCAACGATAGTTCCTGATGTAACTGGTGCCTATGGTTTGGGGAACCGAAATGGCAGGGGGGACACCTTGATACAATTCTGTCAAGAAAAAGACATGATCATCGCCAATACATTTTTTCAGCTGCCACCACGCCGTCTGTATACTTGGACTTCTCCAATGCACACATCTCAACATATTGTGCGAAATCAAATTGATTATGTAATGGTAAACAAAAGATTTAGAAATTGTATCAAGAGCGCGAAAACCTATCCGGGGGCAGATATTGGGTCTGACCACAATCCAGTGGTTATTTGCATTCATTGTAAACCCAAAAAAGTTAAAGCAAAGAGTCAGCAATCGAAATTCGATCTAAGAAAGCTTAAGGATCCGAACACCAAACTCGAAGTGTCGATCGATCTGAATGAACAATTAAGCAAATTATCAGTTTCAGCCTCAAATCCTGAAATATGGACGTGCCTCAAGCAAGCTATAAATAGTACTTGCACTAAGTTCCTTCAACCATCAGCAACAGTAAAGAAGCAGGAATGGATGACTGATTTCATTATACAGTTAATGGAAGACCGAAGATTGTGCAAGAATGTAGATCCTCTGCGCTATAAGGAGCTCGATAATCTTATCCGAAAGGAAATTAAGAAGGCTCGGGAGACGCATTTTAAAAACAAATGTGAAGTCATGGAAGAACTACACAACAATCATGATAGCTTCAATGTGCACAAAAATATTAAAGAAATGTTGGGACTTAAGTGCAACAATTTAACCAGCTTAGCCGATACAAACGGGCAGCTACTTTTCAGTATTGAGGCCAAGAAGGACAGATGGTTAGAATACATATCAAAAATGTTTGACGACCCAACAAGACACCTTGCAATGCCGTTAACTGGTAATGATACTGGCCCACCCATAATAAAAGCAGAAATCTTACATGCGTTAGAATCGGCTAAATTGGGTAGAACCACAGGTCCAGATAAGATCCCAGTAGAGGTAGTTAAACTCTTGGAAGGGGATAATATAAACTTGCTTAAACGATTATTCAATCACATTTATGACACAGGTGAGTTCCCAACTGAGTGGCTGAGATCTACGTTTATTACCCTCCCGAAAAAGAAAAACGCTCGAAAATGTGAGGAATATCGTACAATCAGTCTTATGAGTCACGTGCTAAAGTTATTTTTAACCATTATACATAACAGAATTAGAAATAAGTGTGACGAACAATTGGGAGATAACCAGTTTGGTTTTCGTTCTGGTGTAGGTACACGGGAGGCACTTTTTGCTCTGAATGTCCTCGTACAGAAGTGTCAAGATATGCAGAATGACGTCTTCCTATGCTTTATAGATTATGAGAAAGCTTTTGACAAGGTTAAGCATGACGTTCTCATAAATCGCTTAATTGACACCGGTCTCGATGAAAAGGATCTAAGAGTAATCAGGAACCTGTACAAAGACCAAAAAGCAACCGTGAAAGTGCATCACGAAGAAACGGATGAGATTAGTATTTACCGTGGTGTTCGTCAGGGTTGTATATTGTCTCCGTTGCTATTTAATGTATATTCCGAAGCAACTATATCAGAGGCCATTGAGGGGTTAGAGGTTGGTGTGAAAGTTAACGGAAAGATCATCAATAATATTCGCTATGCAGACGACACTGTCTTAATAGCCTCGTCGATGGAGGATTTACAAATGCTCGTTAATAAAGTTCAGGAAACTAGCGAAAGAGACGGTCTGACTATTAATGCAGTGAAGACGAAGGTGATGGTGATTTCTCGAAACGACATTTTGGGTCCTAATTTATCTGTTGCTGGAAGAACGTTGGAACGGGTGCGGCAATACAAGTATTTGGGAACTTGGGTTACAAACGAGTGGAATCCTGATCAGGAAATAAGGTCTCGAATTGAGATTGCCCGAGGATCTTTCAAAAAAATGAAGAAAGTTTTGTGCTGCCGTCACTTGACCATTAAACTCCGAGTCAGAGTTCTCCTTTGTTACATATGGCCAATTGTTCTGTACGGCTGTGAAGCTTGGACAATTAAAGAAGATACCCGCCGGCGCTTAGAAGCATTTGAGATGTGGTGCTATCGTCGCATGCTTCGTATCAGCTGGATCCAGAAGGTCACTAACGAGGAGGTTCTGAGACGAGTTGGAATGGTGAAAGGACTTATGCGGAGCATTAAGCAGCGAAAGGATGCGTACCTGGGCCACGTATTGCGCCATGACCGCTACCACCTCCTTCAACTAATAATAATGGGTAAAATCCAGGGAAAACGGCGTGTTGGTCGAAGGAAGAAGTCATGGCTTCGCAACGTCAGGGAGTGGACGGGTATTGCAAATGCCGAAGAGTTGCTGCATCTGGCGCAGGACAAGACGCGGTTCAGAAAACTGACGGCCAACCTCCAGTAATGGAGAGGCACTTCAAGAAGAAGAAGATCTTGTATTTATCTAAATTCGAAAAATACGTTTAAATGTTTTATTACTGTACTAAGACTAAATATTGGCGTAGTGTTAAGTTTTTAAGATATTTTCCTATTTTCGAATATTTTTTTTACGATACAATATACATATTACATTCTGATTAAAAATATATTTTCTTCAATCGAATATACATATGTATAATGAAAAACAACATTTAAAAGATATATTTTAATGCTTTGTCGTTGGGAATATTACATCTAACTAAACTATGTAAAACGTTCACCAAAATTAACTAATAAATATTTAAGAAATCGACGAAGATTGCCACATTTATTTATACAGCCTACAATACAATATTTAATACATAAACGAATTTTTAAATTTACAATTAAACATATCGATCTTTAATCGCCTATACGATATGTAATTCAAATAGATTTCTTCAAATCTTACCTACTCTTCAATTCAGTTCAATCGACATAAATAAACCATAAAAGTTTTAGCCTTAAGAAATAAAATATTGTATTTATTTGAATTTTCGTTCTACTTGATTATGAGTGACCAAAAACTACATGCATACATGTTACATTTGTCGTACAATTTTGTCTTTCTTTTTAAATTTTCAGCAGCCAGACTGTTCATAAGCATAAAGAGAATTCAGGAAAGGGTTGTATCTTTAAAATATTTATATATTATTTATAGTGTAAGAGAGTGTGGTATCCCTCGGCGGTGAAATGATTTATGGTTCAGAACGTAGACTATAACAATTTAGTTTACGGCTTACCATAAACCACGAGTTGAGATTAATGGGAAGTTGAGAGTTCATAGGGTTTATTCATTAAAGGCAAAGTAATTTTACCTCTGTGGTCACGCACTTTTTTTTTCTTTTTTCTTATACTAATTGCTTTAAACAAAGTTGATTAAGTATTTAGTCCGTCACACCTTATTACACAGTTTCAACAAAATAGATTTTTCGCTAACCCAATTTAACAGAAGTTGAGGGATAAACGTTTGAAAGCAACCACACACCGCTGCACCTCATACTAAGGAGGACCTCTCATAGAAGAAAGAACTAGAACATCAACTAAGGGGATTCGTTCTATGCAAGTCTACTGATGCGCTAAAGTATTATTATACTAGCTGGATAGTGTTGGCCCAATGGTTTCAGTGTGTTAATCTAATCTCTTAGGTAAATTATTCAATAAAGCTTTTAAAAATTTGACGAATATTTAAATAATCCTAATTCTTGCTCCGGTTCAAACAATTTGTTTGTCTCAAAAGATAGCGATTAAAAAGGGTGGTGGAGAATTTCAAATGTTAGTAAATGTAAATTTAGAATCAATTTAACATAGTTTCTGTTGACGTAAATGACTGTACTTGTTTACCTATCAATAAGTTATGTTGAGTTTGACTTTGAGTATACCTAAAATGTCGACCGTGTGTCAGTCAGGCTGATCTGTTATTTGTCTATTAAAAAAAACTAACCATCACGAAACAAATACAGATTTCCAACGCCCATATCTTAAAAGGATAGCGCGTTTTTTAATAGATAAGGCACAAACGGTCTGTTGATAAATTAATTATTAATACTAATATAACAATAAAAGTACAATGAACCAACTGAGTGAAAACAAACAAATGCCATACACGATTATGATGTAGGTTTAAAAGTATATCAATCGATTTCAAAGGTTACAAAATTATAAAAAAAACGAAAAAATCAAAGACAGGACTGGGAATGCTTAACCAATCAGTAAAAACATATTGTGTTTCATTAGTTTTATTTTATTACCTGCAGTTATGAGGTAATATTATTTCTGGGTTTGTAATCACTGAATAATTGAAAATGATTATTATCAAATAATTTATATCTAAAATCCATTTCCCTATTTTATTACAATTACACTTTCATAACCCTTTAATCAAAACCAGTGTTACCCTAAATAAACTACACACTAAACATTCTCATTAAAATTGTAATTTATTAGAATAATTTACCGCTTACTCAATCAGATAGTTTCAAAGGCCAAGGTTTCGTTCTTTGAAGCGAAATTATAGCTGAAACAAAGCATATTACCATATAACTGATGAATCTGATAAATTTAAATACCTGCACTATGTATGTTTTATTTAGATTTATTAAGATCCAGCATCCAAAATTAATGCCAATCCTTGATTACTGCATTTGCTTTATTAATGATTTTCCTTTATAGATCAGCTGAATCAGCCAAGCGTTAATGTGGCTAAGGTTTTTGATATATTACATAGTAGTAAACTATTCAAGGGAAACGGTAGGAGAACTTATGTGAAATGTAAATAGCTTATGTGAAACGTTGGTACTTTTAACACAGCGCCATCTGTTAGAATTGTATCAAATAATAAACAAATATTTGCAATAAAATAATATTTCGGGTATCTATTGAGATGTAAACTATGCTATCTCTTAAGTTGGACCAGACTGCTCACGGTGTGCCAATTTAATTTAACATCGTGACAGGAGATTTACATAATATATTAAGAGGAGATCAGCATACATTATCAGTATTCTATCTAGTATTAATTAATAATCCATCAGCAAAAGCGGTAAATACTGTTATCGCACGCTCATCAGTATAATGCTAACTAAGAAAACATTTATATGTCTTAGAACTGTTTCGTTATACACATTGCTTACAAACAAGAAAGCTTTGCTCAGTTTTCGAGTGTTAAAGACGTCTAACGACACGTCGCAACTCAGATCAACCAGCACCCTAAGCTTACATAAAAATATATCTGGGAACTTTGGTAATAATGTTGGCATTTAAGTTTCTTATTAAAGCATATGCATAAATATTAACTCTTATATATATGGGCTACGTAGAACATTACGTATTAACAAACGAATGGCGTCTAAAGAATTCATCAAACATAAGTAGACGACTTCTTTTGATGTGATTTTTGTTCGTTTGATATTTTACTTAGTTACATTTCTTAAATGTCAAATATTAAAATTTAACTAATTGTATTAAAACTTACCGAATAATTCAAACTTCGTTGGTTTAGTATAATTGGCAATTAATATCGTAATCGGATAACAAAGCAACGATTTTCGCTTTCTATATTTTGTATTTCTGATTTTATTTTAATATCAATTTGGAAGGATTAAACGAGGTTAACTTATATTAAGAAATACCTTCAGATCTGGAATTTTTATCTTTCTTTAATTCGTTCCACTGACCGTTCAAACAATGTTCGAGGTACGGGGCGGGGGGAGGGGGAGTGTTATTTAACTCTACAAAATTAAAAATGAATGCCCAAATTGACCGTCCGATTGTTACCTCAGTCAATATGCCCTATAGGTATACAACATAAGTGTGTCGGAAATGAAAATGATATCAAATGAATATATAAACATTAAAAACTTGTCCAAACTTCTAACTGATCCAAACGCTATGTAAATTGGGCTCATTATCACATCCACAACCTTCCTACACCCACTGAGGGTACGCCAGCTGACACTTGCTTCAATTGTTAGTCAGCTCAGATCTATTGAATATGATAGCAATCGATTGGTGTAAAAATACTAGCTAAAATGCAGGTAGCGTTGCATGCTCAGGCTAACAGCGTTACATACTCGGACTTCGTGCGCGCATCGGTAACACTAAGGTATTGACAACGAGTCGTGCGTGACTTAAATACCTTTGGTGCAATCGAGTGTAATCTAAAAAACTACAAATTTCATTTAATATACTATTACATGGAATGTATATTTATGTCGAAATGTTAATCAGGTCATATCGAATAAAAACTATTAACCTGCCTATAGATACTAAAGGATTGGGGATTGAGTGGTGAAATAAGAGAAAATCATATTTACTGAGTAGCGCCACGTGGGTAACAATTATCGCTGATTCTACCTATTGGTTCTAAATGTACATACCATTATTTTAAGGTTATCGCATACAGATGTACTGATGCAATCCGGGGATTTTATTTCATAAAATGTTAGTAATTACACATCTGTCGTATGTCATGTCCTTCATTATTACTGTAATATTTGTTAGTGCTAATAAGATATTTTAACTAATTTATTCACTGTTTACGACACTAGGGAAAACATTTTAATACAATTTTAATCCAACCGAGTGGCTCTAGAAACAATTTACATGAGATAAACGTAAGAGGAGCTTTCTGTTGTGTAAATAAGCTCTCATTTTCTAAACATCTGTATACAAATTTTCACTCTTGTTACCTCAAGCATAATTGGTTATTCTTTACTTTAGTGAAGGCTAAAAAAGCTTTGCAGGAACGATGTAATAATAACTATGTTCTATTGTTTCAAGTCTTAGTCAGGGTTCTACGTCTCTACGGCGTAGCAAAAATTACACCGTAGACAAAACTGAAACACGACAAGTGTATTTTAACACTAGCATTTTTTTATTTTACGTACAAACTTGTTTTGATTTATTACTTTCCATACAAATAAAATACATTATGGCGGAAATTACGACACGTGTTCACACGTACTTTTAGCTTCTCCGGATATGGATTTGAACTACGCCTTCAATTACCTAAATCAACGTTAGGAATAATTGAATGAAATCTTTCAATTTTTAACAATGTACAATTTTCTTAATGGAATCCAGTTTTATTTCCGAAGCTTAAATAAATCAGAAATATTGAAAGTAGATAATTAATACCTATAATATAAAACTGGTGGTAAATGATAGTAGTAGCAAAGATGTGATAATATGATTTTAATTGTTAAGACATATTACCATCTATAACCTCTTTTAAGTTATTTATTAAGATAAATTAAATTAATATGCGTACAAATTATAAATAAAAACATGGTTGGTAATCTTTAAATAACACATAAATTAGTAAAATTTTACTTAATTTTAAAATGGCGTCAATTTAACTAAATCTATTGGCCAACGTTTTTATTTCGGGCACTCAAAGAGCACGTTTGAAAACGTTTATTTACCGATCAAAACTCGATATATGAACATACAAACATACATCCGGATGCCAGTCACGTCACTCGATCACTGGACTGGAACCTTTGAATTATTCATGATAGTATCAAGTCAGGGCTGGCGTGTGTGGTGACATTATGATTAATAATTTTATTACTCAAGTCTCTGTTTTATTCAGCTATTGTACGTCATAACAACTGAATAAATTAGGGATTATGTTTTACAAATCTATGCTTAAAGTGCGTAAATTTATGGCAAATTTCTTCAATCCCATTGTTATTATTTGGATAATTTCCTTATTACTTTGATATTATTTTTTAATTTAGTGGACAAATCTTCATGTGTACTTTTCGTCTTATATATCATGTTCTGTCATATGTGACGTATCTGAATGAATGAATGATATGTACGTTAGCGCCAGGGGCTAACTGCAATTGTCAAAAAGTTATAAGACTAAACTACTAAAAAAAGGCTCAGTCCCTCCATGGTACGAATTCTGATAGGACAAATATCTATGTTCCTTTCATTTCATAACAAGCTCTTCTCAGACCACGAAATCCAACAAAGTGTATGCATCTTACTCTAGAATGCAGCTGCCAGAAACGGCCTGGAGCACAAAATTAATACAAATATACATATGAAGCTCTGAGCAAAGACTTGGAAGACTTCCAGGTGGCATCTGTTTTCTGTCATTATAGTTCAAGTTTCTGTTATTGCACCACCATAATTCCGATCGGACATACTGACCGGCCGGGATCTTATGAAATTAAAAAAAATCTCGTGACCCGTTATTTTTTTCATAGTATAATTTCTCAAACATAGAGAATTTTAAGATTAAGACATCGTATAAAATATATATAAACTTAGTATATATACCAATGCAATTTTTATTAAAAAAATCCAATTGACGTTTCAATTCAATCCCATCAGGAAATCAAATTAGTTTAGGAAGTAAGTTATTACAGTTTTTTTTCTTAATATAAATCAGTCTAACTGCACTTATAACTTAAATACTGAAATATCTCTTCTTATCACAAGCTATAGTAAATATAATTAATAGCTAAAGTTTTTCTATAAATATGGAGATAATATATATGTAAAAATTATAAATTCTTTGTTATGGAACTCCCACCCCTACCCCAGACGTTTCTAGCAAACGTTGTAACAATGTTTCCAATTGTCCAGTCTATATGACCCTGCAGAGTTATGGGCGGATTTATGTTCACGAGCAAGTAGAAATTTAAGATTCTCCAGTTTCATAAGCTTTTATCTAAGTTGACAGCACTGAAAGCTTGTAAACTTAGTTTTTAATAAAAAAACGATGATGGACTTTTTAGTAAATAAATTGTTCTCTGTATACTAAGTGTATTTTGATTTTGTTTGTTTCTGTGTTTGTTTATATTTATTAAGCTTAAGGTTATGAAACAAGATTATTATTTAACGCATTCTTATGACAATTATGTAAAAATGAGACATTTTTAAATTTATTTAAAAAGAAGCAATCTTAAATACATTATCTATATCGTATATTACAGATCACAGTACAAATTTTAACCAACAAATACATTGAACAAATGTTGAAGAAGTATTCTAACAATTTTTATTTCCTAGAACCTTAATTTCTCATTTTACAATAATTACACTTTGGGTCATCAAAAAGTGAATCATAGTCAAAATTGCTCTTTGTTAAGTAAAGTCAAAAGCTATGCATAGCAAAACAGCGTTTGATAATGTAGGTATTTCCTCGAATTAAAATGTTATTGCCACTATATTATGTGGCAATGTTTATTTTTGGTTGGATATATTAATCCCAGAGGCTTTTTCTCTGCCTTTTAATAAATTTAAGAAATGTATTAAAGAAAAAGCTGTGTAAAAAGACTTACTATAAACTTAGCGATTATCTAGTTGATAAAAGGACCTGCGACTAGTGCTGGGCAGGCTACTTCTAATTAATTTGCTATTTTTGTTTTAAAATAAGTATTGTTTGATGTTAGTACCGAGAATTTTTTACGCCGGCTTTTTCTCTCGGCCTACGCCCTCTGTCTTCTTTGCCGATGAGTAGGGATGGCTACAGGTTCAAATTTAATGACGTGGAATAAGTGACACCTTGATGATCTTATGTTCCAAAATAAACGTATTTTATTTTTAATCATTACAATCCTGTACATACTGTTCATACAAAGTATTGGGATTTTATATTATTCTTGATAGTGTAGAGTACTTAATAGTGAAGGACTCAGTTCCGCAATAACGTCTCTTTGGTCCGTTGTGCGTATTTAAGATAAGCTTAAAGTTTTCTTTATTGACTTGCTGTTTTTGGGAAAGCGTGTTTCCATATTTAAATTAAAAAGGCTCTGTGTATTGCTATACAGCACTTGAAACAGTAAAATTGTGATTTTGCAACATTTCATTAATACAATGTAGTTATACAAATGTAGAAATAGTAACTATATGTTATAGCCGTTATTCAGCATACAATTTATATTATGTATTTTTATAATTATATTTCATTTATATATGAAAGGTGTTATGTTTATTTTTTTTAATATTAATAGCTTTAAAATTGTTATTATAGTTTTTAAGATTAATTTGATTCAAACTAATAATCGTAACCTTTCCTCTTCATAATAGTTAAAGATTGTTTTACTTTATGAAGTAAAACGATCGTGTATAATAATTATTTATTTTTATTTTTACATTTAGGTACAAAAACATAAAACAGATTGATTAGATACATACAGTTATTACACACTAAACAACATTTGAAAATCTGATATCCAATTATATCTGTACACAGCATTTTACACTAAATATCAACCAAACAACATATGAAACTGAATGACAAAAAAAAAGAAAAAAATATATATAATAATAATAATAATAATATATTTATTTATTTCTCACAAAAACATATACAATAATTGTCATTTTTCTTTGGAGAGACTGCTAGTGCTTAAGTGAGACTGATGCCTGTTAAAGGTTGTGCACCTGTGTTACAGGTCATCAGGCCTCCACCACTTCGGATCGACAAAATGATTTTATGTAAAGAATAGACAATTATATTAATTATAAGGAAACCACATGGTGTATGTGTATGTGTGTGTGTTTGTGTATGTGTGTGTTAGTGTATGTGTGTATTTGTGTATGTGTGTGTCTGTGTATGTGTGTGTTCTGAATAATTGACGTAAAAATACTGCACAACTACACTCCAAATAATTATTAAATAAAATTTGTGTCAAACTTTATGCTCAACTATTTAGTTATGATAAGCATTTTCTCTGTATCCTCATAGTTAAAGTCCAATAGCCACAGTGTAACCGTCTTCTTGCACTCATTTTTTGTTAGGGGATATATGGAGAGAGAAGCGTTGACCTTGTTATACAAGTAATCACCCAAAAAACAGAAAAATTTTTGAGCAAAGCTTGTGCGAAAGGGTTTTGTATGGCACAGTGCATTTTTTCTACGCTTATTATCATTGAGGTGTGGGTCATATTTGAGAAGTGAGTGTTTGCGTAGTATTGTGGCAAGAATGAAGATTTGACGAACAGTGAGAACCTTCCAATGTTTGTAAGTCTCTGCCGTGGGATACATGAACGGAAGGAAAGCGCTTACCTTGAGAATAGCTCTTTGAGCTCTTTCTACCTTCAGAAGTTGTGTTTTTGCGGAGCCACCCCATGAAGATATACAATAGCCCAGAATGGATTGACATAGTGATAAGTAGACGGTTTTTATTAAAGTGTGATTAGCAATGTGCCTCAAAATTTTGAATATATAAATCAATTTTCTAATTCTACCGGTCAATAGATCAATATGAGCTTGAAAATTCAGGTTGCTATCTAGCATGACACCTAAGTATTTCAAGGTACTTGTGGAGGTAAGTTTTGGACATCCGCATTGCACTTTGGTTAAACATGATCCAGCATGTGACACAAGTTCAAGATTAGAAGGGATTTTACGCTTCGTAATTTCGAAGGTTATGAATTTGGTCTTATCAGAGTTAAGGGCCAGAGAACTTCTAAATAGCCAATCAGAAACCAAATTCAAACCTATCTGAGCATGTTGAAAGGCCACAGACCAATCCTGACCATGGAACAACAAGGCTGCGTCATCAGCAAAGGCTACAATTTTTCCATTTCTAAGGTCCATCCCACACAAATCATTTATATAAATAAGGAACAGTGTGGGTCCCAGGACGCTGCCCTGCGGCACACCGAAGGTCACTGGTAGCTCTGTACTAGACCAATCCCCCACCCTCACAATTTGCGTACGTCCAGAGAGGTAACTCGCGAAAAGTTTGTGAGTTATGCCCCTAATGCCCAATCTCTCCATTCTGTGCAGTAACACTTCAATAGAAACGGTGTCAAACGCTTTGCTCAAGTCCATGAAGATACCGATAACTTTTTCCCTCCTATCCATATTCCTAACTACAAAATCAGTCAAGCTATGCACTGCGTCATCTGTGGACCTACCCGAACGAAAACCATATTGGGAGTCAGAGATTATATTATATTTGTCGAGAAAATGAACCAATCTCCTGTTAATCAGACGTTCCAAGATTTTCGACATGATGGGAAGTAAGGAGATAGGCCTGTAGTTGTCTACAAGGCTTTTGTCACCACCCTTGTAGATAGGCGTTATGCGGGATTTCTTGTAAATGTCTGGAAACACTCCTGTTTCCATGGAGAGGTTGCATATGTAAGTGATGGGTGGGACCAAAACTTCAATGTGCTATTTGAGAAGTCGACTAGGTATCAAATCATTACCAACAGCACATTTGTCTCTCAGACCCATCACCAAACTCTTAACCTCTGCATTTTCAGTGGGCATGAGGACAAGAGAATTTATTGACGGGGCGGGAGAAGTGTTATAGGAAAAGCTATATATATATACATTAATTAATTCAAATTAGTAATTAAGGTTGCAAGTATTCACCATGAACTATCTTTTTAAATTTACAAATACTATTGTGAAAAATATCAACTTCAGTACATACAGCATTATAATATTTACGCACATATAATAATGAACTATATTACCGCTTTGAAACAGAGAAAAAAAATTTACATAAATATGTAAATAACCCTAACTTGAAAAGCTTGCCCTAGTCTTTGTGATAATGCCTTCGACCGTTAAAACTAGATTAAGCAACAAACGACCAAAGCATTTCAAATTATTCTTGTGAAATAAATTTGAATATTAATTTTTATATTTTAATTTAGTTTAAATATTGCATTACTTGGCATTTCTTGTACATCATAGTATTTTATATGTTTAAACGAGCAATTCTTGTATATATATCTGTAATTGGAATCTCGGAATCGGCAGCAACAATTTTAATGAAATTTAGTAGGTATACTACTAATTTTCTTTAAATTAATAACTTTAAAAAAATCCAGTTCGGGAACATTGAAAAATATTATTCATATTTCATCATTTTATTAGTATGTAATTCGTACTTAAATATAATTTACAAAAACACGATTTATAAAAATAAAAAAAAATACCGAGCAAAGCTCATCGGTCATCCAGGTCCTATTACTAATACGAAAGTAATATTTTAAATAAAATACTTTGCCTTGCTCGTTTCGCCGCTATTTCTCAAAAGCAAATATAGATCATTTATGTCTTTGTTACCTAACATTTACGTACATACTCATTGGCATACATTTCGTATATCAAAGCCAGCTCACAAAGAGGCATTGTCTATGGTACAATAGAATATTTTGAAGGGTATATCCCCCTTCTAATATTTCAAAAATCATATGTATATGAACTTTTTTTCAGCTCACTCCAATAACTTTTATCTTTGCCTAATTATAAAATGTTTGCTCAGGATATTTTTTTTTTGACGATTTTTTATAAAAAGTAAAACAGGAAGCTGTATACAATAATCCAATGTTAATTCAATTAATACATAATTTACAAACAGTTTGGATCTTTTAATCACGCTTTTAATTTCATACGGAAAATGCAATGACAGTGTTTTGTCAAACAATATAAAGTTTCAAACATAATTAAGGAGCACAGCACGAACTTTTTATCTAAAAAAGAGTTTAGCTTATTGTTTCAGAATATACTCGTGTTAGTGGCTTGTTAGCTACAGTTAACTCGCGTAAAGTGCTTGACTTTGTCTATTGTTACTTTAATGACGTCGCTTTTAATTAAAATTTTAGCTTTCTGTCAACAAAACTATAATTTTATAACAAACTGCGTCCATTTTAATTTAGAATACAAAATAAAGTAAAAGGTTTTTATATATTTAATAACACCACCATATAATTTCCGGATTGGTTTTCTATAACGCCTTGTTCCTAGATAGTCAAAGATAATAATCTGGAAATCCTAGGTTTAATTAGTGGTTATACCCATCCGCAATAGGTTAGGAGACTGAGCAGGTATAAAGATCCCCTTGTCATATGAGAATTTTTGGAAGATACTACATTTAGAGTCTGTTTCGGAGTTCTTGGCGTTGATATGGTTGAAGGGAAAATGCGAAACGGTACTTCATACCAGGGCACTGCTCGCAACTGTATAAAGCCAGCATGGGCCCCTCATGGACTACTGTTCTCACCTCTGGAAACTCTCCAGTGCCATCAGCAGCATTTGAACGCATCAAACGTAGTCAAGCTCGAATCGTCAACGACCCTGCTCTTACAAATCTTGATGCTTCAGCTTGGTCCTTTGGCATTGCGTAGAGGTGTTGGTTTCCTCGGCATCTTCTACCGCATTAAACATGGGGAATGCTTTAAAGAAATCGTTTGGAGCACTGCCTGCGGTAGAATTCCATCATACGACATCCATGCAGAATGCTTAATTTCATCCTTGCTATCACGTCGCCTGGGAGTCTACAACACCGCACTTTGAAGGCATTTTCTACCTAACCAGCTGCCAGTAGAGATATTTCCGAACTGATACGACTTAGGGGCCTTTAAAAAGGAGCACACCGTTCCCTAAAAGGTCGGTAACACACCCGCATTTGTCAATGGGGGGTGGTTATCACTTTGATCAACTGTGAACTGCTCCTTTGCCTTCTGTCCCGTAAAAAAATTCAACGAAACACTCTTTATTTTTTATTTTCTGTAATTCACATTGAGTAAATAAAACATAAAACACTGAAATCACAAATTCTCATACATTTTATATTAAGAAATATTTGCAGCGCTTAGTGCTTCACAGTGGAGATTGGACGTTTAGCTGCAAAGAGCTCCTCTTTATCACTCGACGCAAGACAGATGAAAGTCCTTCACATAACATGGATTACGCTCGCTATCACTGACTTTCTCGGTATATTTAACTAGTGGTTGTTCGTGACTACGTCTGTACAAACTTTGAATAACTCAGAGAAGTTTTGAATTATTTGAAAGCAGCAAATCACAATAGTTTGAGCGTTAATAATAGTTTACTTAAATGTGATACACGGACGATGTCTGCCCCAGATGAGGAGCAGATGAACACAAGCAGAGAAGTCAGACTTCACCTCCACGGTGGGTTCTTTTACAAAAATCAGCCTTCACCTCCAGGCGGGTTCTTTTACAGATTACTCCGTGCATCGCTTACTCTAGGGAGCTACACTCACCAAAACAGCTGAGCTGTCAAGGTCCGTAAACTGCAAGAATCCACGTTAAAAAAATATATGTGCGTGTACACACGTAAGAAGTGAAACTTCTTTATTACTTTATTTTTCGAAAAATTAACTACTATAAGCAACTTTACAGAAATTGGTTACATAAAGTTAAATTAGATAAAGTTTTTTTTTTTAAGAACAGGGTGCAAACGGGCAGGAGGCTCACTCACCTGATGTTAAGTGATACCACCGCCCATGGACACTCTCAATGCCAGAGGGCTCGCAAGTGCGTTGCCGGCTGGTGGCCGTTCTTGAAGGACCCTAAGTCGAATTGGTTCGGAAATACTACAGTGGGCAAAAGGCTTTAAAGGAAAAAATAATATGTACATAGTTGTTGTTGAATAAAATGATGATGATATAAAATTAAATAAGTGTCACAAACAGCTAGGAAAAGCTACTAGCGTTAAAGATACACTGCCACAAGGACCAACTTTCAATTTGTTTAAATTTTCTTTTTATTAATTTTCTAATTTTTTAATTATTACTTGGTAGGTTAAGTTAAAATTTATGATATAATATAAATTTATTATTATTATATATTTAACATGTTTGATATGAAATTAATTCCGTATATAGCAATAATGGTTTGAATGGCTTGGCGATCAGCCAAAAGATTGAAATAGAATCTTCACTCTCAATTTTTGCATTCTTTACTTTTCTTGAGGAGTCCGTTGAAGTTAAGGCTTAAGGGGCTATTAATTTCCCGCTTTTCTGATTTTTTTTTGATTGCTTTGATTTATAAATATTTTATTTGTTTCATTTACTATGACTACATAGTTCTATCAACACAGATTTACGATTTCGTGTTGTGATACATATGTATCACAGTATATAAAGGTGGTATTCTAAAGAGTATATACAAGAGTATATACTCTTTAGAATACCACCTTTAAAAAACATCCAGTATACATGTTTTGTGTATAATGAATGAATAATTTACATTTCTTACTGTTGAATCATTCACAACTGAAATCAAATCAAATCAAAATTTATTTATTCAGTTTAGATGCGACTTAACGCATGCTTATGAATATCAAAAACGTTTACAAAATTCGCGAAAGAGCAAAACTACGCCATCCGTTCGCAAGACTACCAGGAGGTCTTGTTCTGAGAAGAACGGGCAAGAAACTCATCAAGTTTTATCCAACAAACAAAAAGTTTATCTGAAAACGATTACTACCCGCCATCTAAAAACTTAATCTACGCGAACAATGTTGCGCGGAATTTAGATAATAAAGCATTAATTAATTGATAATCTAATAAAGATAAAAAATAATCTTTGTTCAATGCATAATATAAATTGTTCTGCCTAATAAAGAAGGATTAATTAAAGTTCACATAGTTATGGTGCAAATAGTTCGCTGGGTAAGTCACCAACTGGACCTGATTAAATTATTTTTTGCGCTTTGCAAAAAGTAGAAAGTTTTTGCTCAGACAAATTGGATTGTGATGAAAATGCGGCCGCAATTCTCAGTCTTAATCGTATTACAGAACTATGATTGTTGAAAAGCTTTTTTTCTTTGTAGACTAGACCAACTGGCCACAAGGTTCTGAGTTTGCCATGTACAAGTGAGTGTGTTTCATTAAACCATTGGAAGAGCGGAGTACTCTGATGTACCTCCCTAGACTTATTACAGGGGCTCCAATATCTGCTAAAAATGTAACTTGTTATTGAATAAAAAAAATTGAATTTTGATCAACTCCTCCCTTACATTTCTGGCCCAATTTAACATCTTCGTAACTTCAAATTTTGGCATGAAATTTCACTATCTGCCCTATAATATATATAATTATGAAAGTAAAACATTATGCTGCAGTATCAAATAGAAAAATACCCTTTACAAGCTGCCTTGACTAATTTCGTTTGGTGTCAGTATTTACCGCCGGCCGCATGTGCTGTCTTTGTTTTATATTTCAATTACTATAATATATTCATCAGTTCACAAACATCGCGTGTACCATTTAAACGCACGCTATAACAGAGTCATATTTTAATACCCGTAAACTAGAATATTGACAGTTTTTTTCATATAATGTAATATTATTTACGCTAAAGAACCACTTGTAACATAAGCACAATAATTCATTATGGGGCTTCTAAACGGGCCATGTTTTGCTGCAATGATGGCTGCAATACAGTTGCCCGGCAACATTGCAAACAATAGCAGCCACACTATGCAATATTGCAGTAATGTCCCGGCAATATGGCCAAACATGTTTTGTATAGCCACTTATGGCCGGTATTGCCCCAATAGGTTGCCGGACGATCGCTAGTCTATTGGCGCTTCTAAACGGGCCATGTTTTGCTGCAATTGATGGCTGCAACACATGGCCCGGCAACATTGCAAACAATGTCAGCCACACTATGCAATATTGCAGTAATGTCCCGGCCATATAGCCAAACGTGTTTTGTATAGCCACTTATGGCCGATATTGCCCCGAGGGGTGGCCGGACGATCGCTAGGCTATCGAATTCAACTGCAATATTGCACGGCCAGTTCTATTGTTGTCTCAGTCACTCTCTTTGTTATGGCACAGTGTATCCTTTTCTACGCGACATGAAGTTTACTATGAGTGAAGTGTGCCTGTTGCTATATTCTGTGTTTTGCGATCAGCTGCATTTTGACAACTACGTAAAAATGGTTATTACCTGATCTAAGAAGACAATTACTGATTTTATTAATTAATACATTTGCACCCGAGTTGTGGGATATAAAAACCGGCATCTACAAAAATAGAATTGCTAAAAAAGATGCATGGAATGAAATCGCTGATAAGTTTGGCATAACAAGCAACGAGTCTTACAAAAAATTCAGAAGCCTAAGAACTTACGCAAATAATGAGGAGAAAAAGAAGAAAAGTGGTAGTGCTGGCAGTAAAACAGTAATGTGGTTTGCTTACGATGCGATATCTTTTTTCTTTACTCAAAATACCGCGAATATAGGATTAGATAGTGAAAATGCAACATATAACGTAAGTATCTTTAATAAAGTATTTTAGACTTAAAAATGTACATATCTCTGTATTACGTATGTATCATATCGATTGATAAATTGAACTTCTTCCCTCGAAATCTTTCAACTTGTTTCCATTCTGTGACTCCTGACGGCATCTGAAAAGCTTAAAGATATATTAACAATTTTATACATTCACAGGCGACTGAAACTTTGGAAGTCGTCGATACTAGAAAATAAAAGCGAATATGCTGCTTTCGGACAGCATGTTGCCAGCAAAATGCATGTTGTTTTACTCTCCAAAATAATGCATCAAACTGAAAATTATAATTTTTAAGGAATACCTAATAAATTTCTTACTATGATTAGCCACTAATTGTTTTTTACTAGATACCTATTATTATTAAATTTAAAAAGTACTTACATAATTGTTACTCCTTATGATTAACATATTTAATAAACCTATGTTAACTTACCTTGATGTATTATTTTAATCCTTCCATAATAGCTGCACACACCTCTTGAATAATGGTAGAAATCGAAGCATCTGATACTTGGAACAGGTACATCAAACTTTTTAATGAATCTCCAGTTGACAAAAACCGTAGAGTTATCGCAAATCTCGTGATGGCGATGAAATGGTATTGCTGTTCTCATGGTTGTATCATTTCTTTTTATTTTTGGTCCAATTTAGTTTAAAAGAAAGTCAAAGTCGCCTTTTGAAATTCTAATAAAATTCTTGAATAATTTATTATCAAGGCTTATTATTTCTAGACTGAAATTGTCTACAGTTTCACGCCTATTTAAGTAAGGTCGAATCCACAATCTCTTCTTTTTCTGTTATTTTTAAATTAATATAAGCTGCTGCGACTAGTGTGATTTCGTCAGCCATTGTTGCCTGTATATGTGGCCCGTTTAGGAGTCTGCATCATGGGCCATACTATTGCAGACATATTGCAACACATGGCCCGGCCATAGATTGCTCGGCCATCATCTGCATTAAAACATTTTTGTAGTGGCCGGGCAATTAGTTGTCAATAGTGCAGCCATCAATTGCAGCAAAACATGGCCCGTTTAGAAGCCCCATATCGAATTCAACTGCAATATTGCACAGCCAGTTTTATTGTTGTTTCAGTCACTCTCTTTGTTATGGCACAATGTATCCTTTTCTACGCGATATGTTGCTCTATTCTGTGTTTTGCGATTTGACAACTACGTTAAAATAATAATAATAATTCTTGAATAATTTATTATCAAGGCTTATTTCTAGACTCAATTTGTCTACAGTTTACGCCTATTTAAGTAAAGTCGAATCCACAATCTATTCTTTTTCTGTTTGTTTTTAAAACAATATAAGCTGCTGCGACAAGTGTGATTTCTGCAGCCATTGTTGCCGGTATGTGTAGCCCGTTTAGGAGTCTGCATCATGGGCCATACAATTGCTGTCATATTGAACATGGCCCGGCGATAGATCGCTCGGCCATCAGCTGCATTAAAACATTTTTCTGATGGCCGGGCAATTACTTGCCAATAGTGCAGCCATCAATTGCAGCAAAACATGGCCCGTTTGTAAGCCCCATTATACAAAGTCCGGCTATTCTGTCAGGAGATATATTCCATGTGCTGAACCTATTAACACGAAATATTTTTGTCACAGGTAATCGAAGCCAGGTTTCTCGTTATATGCTGTTGGAGGTGGAGGAGGAGCTGTTGTATACCAATACATAAATAAAATGTCAAATATGATATTAACCTAAAACTTAATTTACATTAGAGATATTTATGTTTTTTTTTTGGCATCGTTGAAAAGCTATGGTTTATATTTATGAGAAGATATGCACAACCTCTCAGCCATAACCCCTCAAAACATGGTCACCTATTGTTTATATTTATTGATGTCTTTAGCGAAAATTATATTACTTCCATTTTGTTAACATAATAACGGTATATAAAGTAAGAAGAATTGTTGTTAATTTTTCACATCGAACTTGAATGTTTCAACATATTTGAATCGCGTAATCATCCACGAAACCTATTTATTAATAAGCTTAATTTTTACTTAAGAGGACTATGTGACTTTATGAACTTAACGCTAGCTTCAAGCTTTATTTAATTAAAACTGCTGCATTCGCCATTTAAATGTCATTACCAGCAACAGTACACCGTTTCGCTAATAAAACCAATAAACAATTGCAGCACTTAGTAACGCGCCAATATTAAGAGCCAATTACTTCCATACACTGAGCTTTGAAATAAAATTAGCAATTATTTCTACTTAAAATGTAGCAAATTTTGCTATTGGAATTTAAATATTGTTCAATGTTGACTTCCATGTTCTGCAGATACCATGTCAATGATGCCTAACAAATAGACTGTCCGACAAAAACCACAGATTTGTATCGCGCAAACGAACTATCGTGGAATATGCTTAAAAGGATGATTAAGAATCCATAGCGCTAAATCACCATGAGCACACCACACATGCAACCTCTCACATTTACAACATCACACAACACAACCGAATTAGGAATTACTTAATAGAATTAATTTTATAACTTTTATTGATTCTTTCCTTTCTAAGTTTCGTAAATGATTAAAACTGTTTTTATTTATAATGTATTCCATCTTTGAGATTATTTTTAGTATGATTGTTTTTCTTATATATAATTTAGGTTTGCTATAGGATTATGGAATCATATAAATAAATATAAAAGTAATTGGTTTCTTGTGATATTGTAATATAAACAAGTCAATTCTCGCTGTTTCTCAGCTTACGCCTAAGCTACCCTTCGTACAGAAGCGAGTATTTATATTCTTACAAAGCTTTCGTATTATGAAACCTGTAAAATGGGATTCCTATATTACGTTCTAATTGTATATGATATACGCGTCACGATCTTAGGTCCGCTATGGACTCCTAAACTACTAGATCGATTTCAATAAGGTATACCCGCAATATTATTTTATAGCAAATTATTTGTTTATTATTTGATACAATTCTAACAGATGGCGCTGTATTAAAAGTACCAACGTTTCCCATAAGCTATCTACCTTTCATATAAGTTCTCCGTTTTACCGTTTCCCTTGAATAGTTTACTTCTGTGTAATATAACAAAAACCTTAGCCACAGCGACGCTTGGCCGAGTCTGCTAGTTATATATAAATTACGCGCGTTTGTCGCTATGGACTCCTAAATTACTGATCAAATGTCCATAAAATTTGCACAGCGTGTGCAGTTTGTTCTAACTTACAAGATAGCTTACATAAATAAAATTCCACTGTACGTGTGTATGTGACTGAACTCCTCTTAAACACCTTAAATTATTTTTTTCTTGCTATTGGGTGTATACCAACATTGTGATAACCTGAATGGCTTAGACTCGAAAATCAGCCCGGCAGATGGCGCTGCAGTCGGTACTTTAACTACGTAATATCCTAATCGCTTGAAGAATCATGTATGACAATGTTCGTCGGGTCTGCTAGTTCTAATTATAAAATTCATTATAATTGTATGTCAAAAAATTGGGGTGGCATAATATGAAGCTGAATTTTGAAACATAACCAAATGTTGAATTCTACTTGTGATGTTTGTCATTACATATATAGGTATAGCAATTGCTGTGGGCAGTAACCATACATTTCTTTTATATTTAAAAATTATTACGATGATACATTAGATTAGGGTCCCCAGATTTCTTCACCTATTTATTGATCATTTGTATTTTTCTAATAGACAAGTAACTAACATCTGTGCCTAGCACGCCGTTTTGGGTCTAATGCACGTCAGTTTTCTCACTATCCTTACTCTCTCATCTGGTTGGTGAACGGCCACGTGATCTTTTGCCTTCTGTGTTACCAACCACGATCAGTTTCTCCAAGTTCTCATCGCCTTTGCGCATTGTGTGGCCGAAATACGATACGATTCGCTGTAGGCATACGGTAGACAAGCGAGTTAGTATGCGAAGTTGGGTCAGGATTTATGTGTTGGTGCGCTTCGCAGTCCACGGTATTCTGAGCATTCGCCGCCAGCACCACATCTCAAAGGCATCGATCCTTTGTCGTTCTCGAGCCAGGATGGTCCACGTTTCTACTCCATACAGGAAGATAGGGAAAACTAGAGCCCGTATCAGTCTTATTTTAGTTTTGATGCCATTCCTCTTTTCTTCATAGGCAAAAAGCCTTTTGGTGCACCCGGAAATCGTACTAACGGTATGAATAAGAGTCGCACGCGGACAGCCCTAGACTATCACTGATCCTTTAAATATTACCTTAATAAAAATATATTCTTCCAGCCCTGAAAGCAGTCGCACAGAGTGGCAAGCAACATCCGGCAAATAAATAAACTTATTCCAGATTTATATTAAGCAAATGATGCAATTTGAATAAAATTCAGTTATAATGGCTCCTTTGTATTTTAATGAGGTTTTCGAGAAGTCACGAAAATTCTTTGGGAAAAATATGGAAAGTGTTCCGAGTATGGATGTAAGCGGGTGAAGGTTGGAGTGATACTCAGAGTAATGTAAATGAGAGGTGTTAAATACAAATATTACTCAATTTAAATGAGTTTGTGGTATTAATTGGGTTTTGTGTGTAACGCATTACATTTTTAAAAGATAGGGATTTTTTAAGAATTTAATTTAAAAAAAATATGTAACAGCAAATTATATGAGTCTAATACCATCAAGCTATATTCGTAGTATTGTCTATGATGACTTTATTTTTAAATAAAGGATTGAAATTATTATAACACTTGTTGTATCACAGAGAATATATTAAAAAAAAAAGACACCACAGAGTATACACGAAATACTAAGAGTGAACAACTACGGAAAGGGGGATTTAAATAGTAACAACAGCCTGAAATCATCTTAATTCAAGAACCCTAATTTTGATATTGCTATGCCGAATCAAATAATTATAACTTCTAATAAATAATAGTCAAGTACTTATTGTTACTAAAGATTTTTTATGTATACATCAGAAATCTTTGATCAAAAAATACTCAAAGCGAACATCCATAAGGCAACTGCGCTGAACCATTCTCTCTATGATCACTTTAATCTATATCATTATGAAAATACTCGGAGTCGATTACGTGTTTCGTTCCGCAATGTTTGCGAGGTATTCCCACAATATAGCTAATGTATGATTGCGAACTGAAAAATATATAATTATGTCTTCATTTTGAAGATTTATCCTAATGGAATACTTGAAATCTAATAATTTTAGTATGATTACGAGTTTTTTTAATTTGGGAAAGCTAGAACATTTTTGACATGTAAAATGAAATTAAGATTTAAAAATCATGGGACACGCTTACGGAATGTATGATATTAAATGTAGGGGCTACCAATAAACAATATTAAAATTGAAATTAAATAATGTTTCTAAAAATATGATGGTAATTCGTTGCGGCGATACGGCATTACCGTCATTCTGATTTTGTAAACTCTACCGACTAGATAGAAACGTCGAGTTAATAATGCAATAAGTAATACCTATTTATATATATGCTACATGTGCAAAGACAATACGAAACATAAAAAAATAAATATTTATATATAAACAGAACAAGTGATAAGAATTTAGCGTATTCTTTACTTTAATTTTTTTTTTGCTATAATTTTTTTTTGTTATATATAAACAGAACAAGTGATAAGAATTTAGCGTATTCTTATCACTTGTTCTGTTTAATTTGTAACAGCAAGTGTAACTTTTGTCCAAGTAACAAGCTACAGAGATGGAATGAAGATATCAAGTAGCCAGTACGTTCTTAACTTATAACATTCAAAACACAAACACCACTCAATGAAAAACCTAATTGTATAACCCTGGAGTTTTCCAATAATTCAAGTTACTTCAAATTACGAGCCAATACACTTTACCCAAGCTAACAAAACCAACTCGTTTTATCTGCAACCGGTAAATCCAATTAAGAAGAAAATACAACACCTTGAATCAAACAACACACTTTAAATGGAAATTTGGTAATGAAAAGACTTGGTATTAACATATACTTCAGAAGATCAAGCCCTACGCAAGCAATTTCTTACTATTTTAATATACAAAATCACGAGTTTACAACTCAGAAGCTAGCAAAGCTAGAAACATCTTAACACAAAATATCAATCGTTATTAGTAATTATAACAAAGACAAAATATAATTTTTGAAATATGTATTTTAACATTCTACGTTCTATTTTTGATTCTTCTTTTTTTAAAGCTTCCATTGAGTCCATTACGTTTCTACCAATTAATATTTGTAACTAGAAGAATATAAATGTTAATAACGAATAATCACCTCAAACAACATTACTATAAAAAACTATAAACATTTTTAGTTATATTATTACTTATAACAAGGCAGTACGTTTTTTTTTTTAATTTTTACTCTACTCCCCTGCCATCGTGTCCAGGGACTTTATATATCTCACATTTTTTTTTCAAGAAACAAAAATAAATACATTTTTCTGCTACTATTTGTGAAATAGTGTATTGGAAGTGTTACGCGTCGGGAATTACGCCCCGACTACATCGGTAATATTTTTATTAACAATATTCATGGGCGAGCCGGGGCGCAATTCCTCGCGAGACCCGCTCTAAAACTATAAACAATTTTAGTTATATTATTACTTATAACAAGGCAGTATGTTGCCATAGGTAAGAATTTGACCTTTAAACCGAACCTTTAGAATGTCGCTGTTAGTTCTAAGGCACTATTATACGCACGCAGCCCTTTTCTGATATTTAATATATTACCAAATAAAAATAATAAATATAATTATATAAGTACATATATCAATTTATCTCCACTTTAATTAATAGATGATAAGTACGTTACAAATATTTATGAGTAATACTGAATTTCCGGTGTGGACATTTATTACTTATTTCTTCAAATTTATTACTTGAATACGTAGAAAAAGCAATGTTCTGAATGTACTTAATACCATCATAGGTATTGTAATCTTTATTAATCTTATAAAGAGGATAGATTGGTATGTAAGTACAATTGGCTGAAAAATCACTGAATTTCAAAATTCTTTCACTATTTGTTTATTATCACTATACATAGGGTATTTTATTTGCAAGAAAAAAAAATAGGAACTCTACCTAAGCTACAATAATAAAGGTGTTAAAAAAATATAAAATATCTTTCATTAGCATGCACTGCTAAAACTATTAGTGATAGAACAAACAAATGTTCCACAATATTAAAGATTATATCAATATCTACTGAATATTTAAAAAATGTCCACCCGTGCAAAGCTGTAACGAGCCGCCAGTTAGTTAGTTAAATAAATTCATTATTTAACTAGCGTAAAAATAACCTTATGAAAAAACGCCTTCAATAGACCCTAAGTCGAATTATTTCAGAAATACTTCAGTGGGCAGCTGGTCCCATTATTATTATTAATAATTATTTTTTCTATATCTCATCATGATACTCTCAAGAGGCAGTCCCAAAAGTACGTCGTAATGATTAATTGCAAACACATAACCCTTTATGCATTTCTGTATTTAATCGACACATGTTGTAAACACACAAAACAGAAAATAAAGGTTTTCTGGGTTAATGTTCGTTCCTGAAATGCACCAGAATGAGGTCAGCATTTTATGTCATATCCGTTTGTCATGCAACACCAATACATCCTTAATCTTATCCTAAGTACTAATGTTAAAAAAATCATTACATTTATTTTGGCGATTTAAAAGATTAGCGATAGCAAAGAGATATTTTAAATTCCTTATTTGATAATGAGTGACAATAATCAAATCTTTTAACACATTTATTGTGTTACCTATATATTTTGATTTCAAGTATATTTCACCATCAATAAATTTCCCAGAAAATTTATGCGTTGATTAGGTTTTTAAGATTTATTTGATTAGGTATTAAGTCAGTCTCACAAACATATCTAAATGTATAAAGAAAGCATTTTAAAAACAAATTCGTCTATAAAAATTGTAAGGGCAAAGGTCGATCGCAAAGTTAGTTTCGTAGTAAGTTAAAAGTAATACCGCTGCGGCGCTCTTATTACCAGAGTATTTGCGAGTGTGTTAGCCTTTATTTATATGGGGCATATAAGTAGGAGGCTCATCTGATCTTAAGTGATAACTATAAACACTCTCAATGAGAATGCGTTGAAGACGTCTCAAGAATTCGCAAAGAGCGTACGTCTTGAAGAACTGAAAACTGTTAACTAAAATGTTAATAGTAATAAAACATAATTCATTATTAAACCTTAACAACGTATTGTAAATATTATTAATACTCTTTTGTTAGATTTATAACAAAAAACCAAAAATACTGATTCAAATTAAAGCTATGTTTGTCACTATAAAAGGCGTGGAATCCAATCAAATCTTGGCACTCAATAACTTTTATAACCGGCTCTTATGGTGCGAACAATAAATCCATCTAGAACAAGGGATCCTCGTTTTCCACTGATACACACTGTGCATTTATTTTTTTTATAAAGAAAATATGCAGGGGCACTTACCAAAGCACATTGTGAAAGATTAAGCATATCCCAGAGAACCATGGTAGAAGTAAAAAGAAGAGTTGACAAAATTAGTAACAAACATTTTAGGAGGTAAAACAGTCCAAATTATATCATGCTATTTCGATTATAACAAAAAAAAATGTATTGGTATCCTAAATTAGAAAGATACTGTTAACTGTTATTCCTGTAGGGTAAACGAGAGAAAGAAAAAAATGTCAATAAAAAAAAAATTATAGTTAAAAGAAAAAGTGCATCCGTCCACTAGGATCCCGGCCTTCAGTAGATAGTCCCTTGCATTTGATAGATTAATGAATTTAGAAACTTGACGTAATAAATTCCACACAATACTTACAATTTTATTATTAAACTACTATTGAAAAATAAATTTTTACGGTTTCAGCATAGGATAGGCTGAGAAGATGTTAATTAAGACTTAGTGAATGTATAGCTTTTTCTTCGATAGTGAAAATTTAGTTTGTAAGAAAGTGGTTAGAGATGAAAAAGAAAAAGCGTTGGGCGAAAAAAGTGCGTTCTCTGGGTGGCTTATAATTATGTAGGTTTGCATTGTGTGTGACGTAGTGTAATTGGTGGACTTGCATTGCATATCCACTGGTGCACTGAATGTTTGATATCCGTGTCGATAGATGTCATCGCTTTGGAAAATCTTTTTTCGTGAAAATATTTTTTTCTGGTTTGGATCCATCATAGTATGTAAGAGCCCAAATAAAATGTAAAGCAATTCGTACTACTTTATTAGTCGTATAATCTTTCATATATGAGTATTTACGAGGCGTGAGGGAAGATTTTTATTGCATATTTTATCGTATCAATCATAGTTGACATAATTGCGTTTAAATAAAATTTCACCTTTATGTGTGTGATTTCAGTACCTCAAAAATTTTCTTTAAAGGCAAAGCGTTTTTTTGACTATTGCCTCAAAGGATATTTTTTCTCGCGGATTGGATTTATAATTACGTCGCCCGAATTCGTCATTACTGATTATGAAATAGTATTAAGGACTTTGATTGGATTTACCCTTATAGAAAATAAATTCGTTACTTTCAAGTTTACGTGAAAAATCGATCGGATGTGTTGATTGATCTTCTGATTTCCTACTTACACGGTAGAACTCAGAAGGTTGAAATGATTGGTAAGAGGTCCTCTGGGTCGGCAGTAAATATGGGGGTACCACAGGGCTCAATTCTTGGCCCAGTCTTGGTCCATTTGTTTAATATGAATAACCTTCTGCTTAATGCAAAAAAAACGAAATGCATTAAATTTTGTGCAAAAAATGCAAGGATTATGGATACTAGACCAATTATAAACAATGAGGAATTGAATCTTGATGATACAACTGTATTTCTTGGAATCACCATGGATTCCAAACTTCAGTGGCCATATCAACGATTTGGCGAAGAGACTTAGAGAGAGTACTGCAGCTTACGCGGTTAAAAAAATTCGCTCACTAACTAATGTCGATACAGCTAGACTTGCTTATTTTAGTTACTTTCACAGCTTAATGACGTATGGCATATTATTATAGGGTCATGCTGCTGATGTCGAATCTATTTTCATTCTGGAGAAGAGAGCTATACGTGCAATCTATAATTTAAAATGTAGGGAATCTCTGAGAGATAAATTCAAGGAAATTAATATACTTACCTTTCCCTAGCAATATATTTATGAAAATATGATGTATGTATACAAAAATAGTCATAAGTATAATAGAATAGAACATACGCACAATGTCAATACTCGGAACAAACGCAGGCTGCAATTTCCCCGTACTAGACTGTCTAAAGTTAGAAATTCTATTTTGGGAAAAGGGATACTCTTCTTTTGTAATATCCCAGAGGCTCCTTTATCTCTGCCTTTTAATAAATTTAAGAAATGAATTAAAGAAAAGCTGTTTAAAAAGGCCTACTATAAAGTTAGCGATTATCTAGTTGATAAAAGGGCCTGGGACTAGTGCTGGGCAGGCTACTTCTAATTAATTTGCTATATTTGTTTTTAATATTGTAGTAATGTGTGATGATTTGCTTTTTTTTAAAAGAGTACCGAGAGTTTTTTACGCCGGCTTTTTCTCTCGGCCTACACCCTCTGTCTTCTCTGCCCATGAGTAGGGATGCCAACAGGTTCGAATTTAATGAGGGGGAATAAGTGATATGATGATCTTATGTTCCAAAATAAACGTATTTTTTATTTTATTTTAATCAAGGCCCCCCCGAGACACCTACATGATCAGTATCATCAAATCCGTGCGAAGTATCTCTAACGTCCTAACCCAATAACCTATCTCAATCAATTTTAGACTATCCGAGATAGAGATCTTAACCGAAATATTGATAAAAGTGTACCAATAACCAATCGACGGATTGAGTTTAGACAGGAGTTCGATCGACTGTCACGGTCTGATTGTTTTCAATCTGAGATTGTGGATTATTGGGTTTAGGCGTAAATCGTTATCAAAAGGTCCAAGAGAATTATACATTATTTGTGTTCCGTTCCGAACAGTATAAAATCCATAACCTGCAACCCCATCAGCAAGGGGCCATTATCATATATAAAATCATAAGATAATATATGTATGGTGTCCGTTATATTGATTATGTTGTAATGTCAGTTTTACTTTATTTAAATACTTTTGCTCACGTAAACTGTTTTGAAGTAGAATTTAATGCAGTTTCAATAAAGTTATAGCTCGTATTTTACGATCATAAAATGCATCTAGGTGCCGGGTGTATGTTTTACGTACAATATTCATGTTCCGTTTTTTAGAAAGCACATAATGCATAATATTGTTTTATTAAACATATTAGATATTTTTGTGACGTATTCAGGTCACACACACATAATAAATGCGAAAAACAATCAAAATTGATATATTAGTTTAATTAAAACAAAAAATCAAAATATAATATTTCTTGGGTTTGTCATGATATGTAAAAAACGTTCGCCCAGCAAGCAGAAAAACCTGCTAAATCTGGGAAGATTAAATATATTATCAGTAGAGAAAATAAAAGACTAGTTATGTAATTTGAGGAAGTCTTCATTTGTTTGGAGGTCGTGCTCTGCGTCTTTTTGTGGCGATAAAAGGCTCTGCTTACTTTTATTTTAATACTTTATATCTGTACTAGTGACCCGCCCCAGCTTCGCACGGATGCAATGCTGATGAAAAGCAGGTTTTTATTATGTATTGTTATTTCCGTCGCTGGAAAGCTCCGATAATATACGCGACATATACGATATGGACATATACCATCACGGACTTTTCTGTAGACCTTTTCAATGTGTACAATACTTAGTACATTATTTTGATAAAGGTAGGGTTCAGCCTGCGTTTGCAATGTAAGCGGAATAAATGTAATTATTTACGACATCTCATTAGAAACCTCAAAAATAACAGTGCTTCTCCACTATCGCATCGTTTTGGCTTAGTAGATTCAGCGTGCGACCCTGAGGTCATAGGATCAATCCCCGGCTGTGCACCAATGGACCCCAAACAGATACTGAAATCTGAGACCTAGACCTGAACAAAGTTATCATGTCACGAATTTATTTATATTTCAATAAATTACAAGAATTTTGTAAATACTTCATTATCTAAATTTTGTGATGATATTAATAATATCAAATAGCAGACTCGCAAAATTGACTGAATTAAATAAAACTATAGAAAGAAATACAAAATCTTGTATGAATCTAAATCCAGTCCTTAATAGTATAACTTCAATGAAGAACTGTTAATTTTAACAGTCCGTTTAAAATCAAGATGTAATCTATCGCAGACGCAGACACATTTATATCCTAAGAGTGATTTACCTCGGCTTATTCCACTCGATGCGTTCTATGAAATATTATTTGTCCTGAAGTAACCCTTTTTTACAAAGAAATCGGATAAGTTGTCAGGCGAAATCATAATTTCAGGTCAATTACAAAATTAAAACCTAATATTTCTATTGCTAATATAATCTACCGAAGAAAATTATGAAAAGTTCCAGAAATTTCTGCGAGACAATTGCACAGACCAAATTATAGTTTTATATTTAATCACTTCCATTAGAAGAAGTAAGGCATCGAAATTCAGATGCTTCGACGGAACTTTTACACCGAATATTACGTGGAACAGGAATATATACTACTGTATATAATGTATCTTTTTAGTTAAAATGTAAGAGATAAAAGAAAGATATATTTACTTGTATAGTAGAATTGTTATTAAAATATGTAGTAAGCTGAAAGTCCCGTCTGGTTTCCAATTTATTTGAGCCCACCATCCTTAAGATAAATAATGTTGGGTAAATTAAAGGATAGTAGGGATAGAGGCCATACAGTCTGTTATAGAGGTGTCGTATAAATTTATTCTGTATGCGCTCCATCATTTCTTTTCTCGGGGAAAAAATAAGACAATAATTGTAATTTCATCACATTTTATTTACACAATATACTTATAAAACACTTACATGCCAATAAATTTAAAGTGATATAGTTCCAGTCAACATCAATACTTCATGAATACATTAACATCAAAACATTCATTGAAAAACGTTAACCTATATTGAGCTTGAAGGACAATTCTTAATAATCTCGTGTCAAGTTGTGGTGTCAGGGAAAATCTTTATCTTGCTCGGAATCGGCTCCAACGATTTTCATGAAATTTAGTACAAGGGGGGTTTCGGGGGCCATAAATCGATCTGGCTAGGAATCATTTCTAGAAATGTAATTTTATTCGTGTTTTATTAACTTAGACATAGAATTGCTCAAGATGTTAGTCAAATAAAAACTTAAATATGAATATAATTATCTTTATTCGATAATTATATTCATACTTTATCATTTTATTAGTATGTAATTCGTACTTAAATATAATTTCCAAAAAACACAATTTATAAAAATAAATACCGAGCAAATATCAATCAAACACTACATACATATCAAATACTCGGGCCTCCAGGTACTAAGGCATTAAACAAGGACAAGAACATTACGCGTTTATATCATAAGTTTTAACTTGACAGTACACGTAAGTAATAAGTTACTTACGTGTACTGTCAAGTTAAAACACACGAAAAAATTTAAGTTTTAAATAAAATATCGCTGCGCTGTGCAGTTACGTAATGATGCCTCCTTTTGAATTTAATATAAAGAGAGTTGAAGTATTTTATCAGTAAATAAACAATTGAACTGATATATACATTAATAAATATCAGAGTATAACAACAACATTTGGTAAATTCAGTAACGTGAAACGTCAGATGCGTGCTGATTTTTCGGTCTTAGACGTGCTTTTCTTCTCATGGTACGAGCACGTGTTATTTGCAAATATATAAAAATCCAAGAGCACATCAAGATTTTTATCAACTTGAGCGTTTTTGAGCTTCGGCTGACTATTATTAAATTTGAAAACTATATAAAAAAAATAAAATTGCCCACATTTTGTAGTATCGGAAATATTCGCAATTTAATTATTACTTCCTTGCCTACATTACAACCCTACTTAGAGTCGTTCATTAAGCGTAAACGAGACCTAGTTTAAATTGATAGTAAATACGTATATTTGGTTTCAATTATAGAGTTGAGTTGCACGGTTTTATAGGCAATTATAATGGTATAAGATCCGGCTAGAGGATTAGTGCGCTGATCCGTTATTTGGTATATAATATATAATTAGCAAAATGTATAGCTACCAAGTTGCCTATGCAAATTTGGGCTATCCAATATTTTAATGTAAATATTTGAATTGATTTTTGGGAAAACATTTCGTTCACTTGTTATTTAAATAAAATATCGTCTACATGACGGCAATTTACATAAAGATTTAAAAAAATCACGGGTGCCGCTGATTAACGTAAACCGGTATATTTCGATACATTTATACGAACATAACGTTCATTTATTAATTATACTTTAACCGCAAATGAGGGTTTTATTTGCGGCCAGATAAACCTAGGTAAGCATATACGATTTTATTAATAGAAGAAAAAATTGCTTTTAATTGCTGTCATATAGGGGATATTTTATTTAAATAACAATTGTACGAAATGTTTCCCCAATATATATTATAATCAAAATAATTTGATTAAAAATACTAGCGGCCAAATTTGGATAGGCAACATTACATTCTCCTAAATGTACATAAAAATTTGGTTTTTATCAAATAACCGATACTATAAGGCATTTAATGGTCGACTCTGAGTGCGGTTAGTGTTGAAATGAAATTACTTTGAATTACGTCAGTATACACTAATATGCACAGTACTGAATCAGATTCATAAGAACTATTAAGTCTAAAGATATAAATTAATATTACCTCCTAGCTTAGGTTACTTGCGTTTATATTTATAAACGTACCATTAACAACAAATTGTTAGAGACCGTTCACCATTATTATGAAGTGATAATAAGGATCAACGAATCAACAACGATTGGAGGCATAGAGCAGGCTTAAGAATACGAAAAAAACATTTAAAGAAAAGGAGTTACTAAACAACACCGTATTATATTTAATGTAGACAATTATTTTAAACAATTCGTAATTATTACTAAGGATTGGATAATAACGCGTGAACAGGGAACTACCAAGACTTTAGACATGGCCTATCAAAACCAATAACATGACTTTCTTGTTGAAAACCTTTATTAAAAAACACTTCAAAGATTTTTTCATTAGGAGTATAGCAGCAAGTGAAAAAGATAACTACAAGAACAATGGGAACCTAAAAAACAAATGAACATGCTTGGAACTTGGCAGATGTTTAAAAAGTACTTTCGCAGTTGGATTGACACTGAATTTTTACCTCACAGACACAATATTAATAACGTAACTTTGTGCATTCTTACTGATAAAGATTAACATGATAACTATTCGCACGTTTCTATACACTTTTATAAAAATATTTATAGCTATGATATTGTATAACATCGAAAATACATAAAGAGCCGATATTTTTGGGACATCACATCAATTGGTCAAAGCATAGACATAATACTTAAATCTCTTAGGTATATCTGCAAATAAATAATTTCATAATTTTTTATACGAGTTTTTAGAATTACTATCGGCCCTTTTCACATATTTTGTCAAAATATTTTTTTTAAAGTGCCCAGTGCATTATTTAACAAGTAGAAAAGTATATAATAACCCATTATTTGTACGACAACCAACCAACATCTCCACAGAGTAAGTTAGTTAACTTTTAGTTAAATTTGTCAGAAATAAAATAATTAAATGATTGTTTATAATAAAATCTCTATGGAAACAATATGATATATATTTATACGTTATATATTCTGTGGTCACAAATCAGACAATGATAAGTACATTTTTGCTCTGTACGACTTATTTATATATCAAGTGTTTGATATTTTAATAGCGCCTTGAACATTTGCATAATTATTTAATTGCTAGTCCTGTAAAATAATCAAATTGCATTTATCATATTCTGACCTATGGCCACAGATATATATTGTTACATGACTATATTTTAGTGTCACATGTCAAAGATTTTAAATATTTCACATTAGAACAGTGTATATAACTACTCTATGCTAGCTTTTTCTAGAGCGGAGAAAAGCGCGTCAGAACCTCGAGTACCCCACCGCCTGTCAGCGGCCGCGCTTAGAGGAGGTACTCTCATTGTTCCGGCTTATCAAACGAAGTGTTCGGAGTGCTTTCCACTTTTTTCATCACAATTTTAAATGCAAACGTATGCTTGGGAGACACTGAAGCCGGTCGGGGCGTGTCCGGCGAGCGTGGCGGTGGGTCTGGGTGCATTTCTGAACGCGTTCGGGAACGTCGAGGTGGGTTTATCAGCGGAGCTGTCAACGGCTCTTTCAGGCGTTGCGGAGACAAACGGTTTGGAGATAAGTGGCCAGGAGAAGGATCCGGATTCATTGGCGGCAGCGTCAATGGAGGAAGATTTGCACATGGCGAACCGCGTGAACCACGTCGCTCTTTTAGCCCCATCGGCGGTGGCGACGACGGCGGTTCATCTTCGGCAGCCGCCACGACAACTACCGGCTCCGTTCTTACAAATGGTGTTCTCGGTTCCGTTACGTCAGAAGTTATAGATCTTCTAAAGTAATTTAAGCCGTTCTCTATCTCGGCTAGCGCTCGACGCACAAACGGAAAGCTGTCTGATATTTCAGAAGTTGATTTACGAACTGGGAATTCAGTTTCACTATCACGTTTTCGTGGCTTACAACGTTCAAATGTTGGGTCTCCGGATGCTGCGACGGTTTCCGATACCTGCCTCGTGAGAGCTGCGTGCTTGATAGAATCAGATTTCGAGCGTGGTTCTCTAGTTTTCGGGGTAGGAGATCGACGGTCGCCAAACTTCTTGCTGGCGGCGCGTTTGATGGAAGAAAATAATCCGAGCTTTTCTGGTTTATCTTGTTGCGTGGATGTGGAAGGTCCGGGGGTAGGATCAGGCGCGGGACGGGGGACGTTCCCCTCGCGTTAGTTGTGCCGTGAGTCGGAAGAAGGAACATCGCTGGATCCGGTAGAGGAGAGGGTGGTGTTGGAGCCGTAAGGGTCCAGCGAGGACTGCACCGACATGGACCGGCCGGTCCGTCGCACCCTCGCGGGAGAAAGTTTACCGGGATCTACGCTGGCCGGGTCTGCCTGCAACATTAGTGTTTTTAGTGGTTTCGACAAAATCCAACTACTTTGGCTCCTGACAATATATATATATTTCAAATGAAACTAATCTCAACTTAATTTATAGATAAAACATATATAAGTCACATGTCCGATTTTTCAACGTAAAGTTTCTGTGTTATTTATCGACAGCTGTAATATATATTAAAAGGGTACGCACCTGATATGCCAACGCATTCATGATGATCGAGTATGGAACCAAGCCGAGTGGATGCACTTCCCTCATTAGCACATTGGCAGGAATCTTATGAAATTGGATGTACTCCAGAAAATTACCAATTACATCCTTAAGGACCATGTTTGGATTGGTATCAAAGTATTTCTTACTCCACATCAAGGCAGCCTAAAATGTTTAATGAAAAGCAATTGTCAATCTAATAATTAAAAACTTGGTTGAAACGTTTTGTCAGTTATTTTTATACTTTAAAGTTAATCTGTAGGGTAGTTTAGATGATTACGCTGACTTGTATAAAACTTGTATCGAACAATATCTGCTCTGTACTACAGACCTGTCAATTACACTATTAAATATTAATAATACGATTCTAATTACTTGAAATTTAGTAAATTCATCAGCCTTAAGTTCATCTCTTGCAAGAATTAGCCGCACAACATGTTGGGGCAAAAGGGTAAACGATCCCAAATTAAGAACTTCGTTCCCGTGCTCGTCCACGAACTCTAGCACCTGAAATTTTAAAGATAATAAAATAATTAAATTTATATTAAAGTCTAAAATTTGGCGCATCTATGAATAATGATGACCTTTAAACACAAGAAGATATTTTTATAATATTGCTAAGAACTATCACGATCAGCTTTCTAACACGAAGTAACGGGTACATAGGAATAAAATGGAAAGAAAAAAAAAGTTGTGAAGAGTTTATTCCTTTTTTGGGAACTGGTAGTAAATATAAAATTAGAAACATTTAATATATATATTTAATTTTTGATGTTTATAAGTGTACAATGTTACCTGTATGAATAAATGATTTTGATTTTGAAATAAATTACGTCATTGCACAGAAAAGCTTTCTGTTTAAGAAAACGCTAATATGCTAATAAATATAAAGTACCTGGATGACCGAGCCTGGCTCGGGATTTTTTTTTATAAGTTGTGTTTCTTGGAAATTATATTTAAGTACGAATTACATACTAATAAAATGATAAAATATGAATATAATTATCGAATAAAGATAATTATATTCATATTTAAGTTTTTATTTGACTGACATCTTTAAACGAGCAATTCTATGTTTAAGTTGATAAAACACGAATAAAATGACATTTTATAGAAATGATTCCTAGCTAGATCGATTTATACTAAATTTCATGAAAATCGTTGGAGCCGATTCCGAGATTCCAATTATATATATATATATACAAGAATTGCTCGTTTAAATATATAAGAAAAACTATATACGAGCAAATCCTTGGGATTGATTTGCTCCAGTTCAAACAATTTGTATTAAAAACTTGGCGATTGAAAAGAGTGGCGGAAAGTTTCTTGCCAGTTCTTCTTACCCGCTCTACGCCCTTGACTTGCGAACTGGTTGTAAATGTAAATTTACAGTTAATTTAATTTGTTTTTTTGACGTTCATAAGTGTACATGTTTACCTATATGAATAAAGATATTTTGATTTGATTTGATTTGAAGGATATACAACTTGTTCACTCAGGCTTTCTTAGTTATATAGGCGTGGTGATTTCCTAAGTCATCGGAGTTACGCCCCAAGAGTATAGCCAAACATAGTTTTCAACTTTTAATTTGCATTCATTCGTTTCATAGTAACTAACTGAATCATGAGATCGTCCCCGAGAGTATAGCCAAATGCAGGCTTTCTAAAAAAAAATACTTTTATTTTCGAACATAAGATCATCTAGGTATCACTTATTCCACGTCAATCAATTCGAACCTGTAGGCATCCCTATTCATCGCAAAGAAGACAGAGGGTGTAGGCCGAGAGAAAAAGCCGGTGAAAAAAACTCTCGGTACTTTTTTAAAAAAGCAAATCATCAAACAATATTTAAAACAAATATATCACATTAATTAGAAGTAGCCTGCCCAGCACTAGTCCCAGGCCCTTTTATCAACTAGATAATAGCTAACTTTATAGTAAACCTTTTTACACAGCTTTTCTTTAATACATTTCTTAAATTTATTAAAAGGCAGAGATAAAAGAGCCTCTGGGATTTTATTAAAGAAGAGTATCCCTTTTCCCAGAAAAGAGTTACTAACTTTACATAGTCTAGTACGGGGAAATTGCAGCCTACGTTTGTCTTCTATCTCTTCGACTGTTACTTTGCATTCTTTCGTTACACAGCAATTAACGTTACATTATTTCGCCTATATTATATTTGAGTACGCGAGTGGTTAATATAGAGTAAAACTTAAAACATATCACTAGCATGATTTTAGAGCAAGCAAATGTTTTTTTTTTCAATGTTTGACATGAGCTTATAACGTGTCGTAGCTACACATAGTTTAAACAATAGTGCGATTATAAAAAAGGTCCAAGTTGCACGAGTATACATGTCCCATAACCACCTAGTAGGCAAAGGGGACAAATATGTTCTGAATCATTTATTTGAAGCGTCTTGACATCTGTATTTAATGAAACAACTATTGTGTCACGAATAACAGAAACCAAGGGTGCCATATACGGGAATGACTAAAGTTTCTGCTTCTATACTATCACCAGAAAAAAATTGTTTAAGTGGTTTTGTAAAAAAAATATAAGCCAAAGATCAAAGGCCGTAGCATTGGCCACGTATAAATACAAAACACGTGCAAGTGCATCACCAGCTTTATAAATTCTTATATACCTTCTGTACCAAAGACTTGGTACACTTATATTGTATATATCTCTCAGCAGATGCCAGCAGGGCGCATACAGTATCAACAGTGATGCAGCATTGGACGAAACCCGCGCAGGCGCGTCGTAGCTCGTCCAGACCGTAGTAGTCAGCTGCGTTCATTACACCTGAAATTATGAGTTTTGGATATTATTAAAAAACCTATTTCAAATGACACTGGGTTGTTGTAAAATTGTCATAATACGTCATGCTGAAATTTATCAGTACTACAACCTTTTAAGGTCACATTTACGATCTCAGATTTCCGTATCTGTCTCATGATCTTTTATCATCTAATGGACAAGTAGGTGATCAGCCTCCTCCACACATGATGTCAACGGTTTCCTCACGATGTTTTCTTTCACTGTTTGAGCGAATATTAAGTGCGTACATAGGAAGTAAATTCCTTTGGTGCTTTATTATTTCTACACACCGAGTTAACAGAGGCGAAACTTTATGACTTCATTACTTAATTATCCGATTTTGCAGGTTCCCTTTGACACTAAAGCGGAAGTTTTCCTTTTGGAACTGTCGTATGCAGGTCCTATTTCCAGCCGGTATCGGATGTAATTTCTTTATAGTCGCTATGTACTTACCAACAGAATGCTTATAAATACATAAAATTCTTTTAAGATACTTATCATTTTAAACATCACTGTTACTATCCATATCGGCTATATAGAAGCCTTTTTCACTCAGCTATTAGTAATATTATATGTTTTGTAATCTACCCGACACATATATAAAATTACGTAGATTTTAATGTAATAGATGTTCGCGTATTTAAAATGTTGATATAATCAATAATAAAATTTGACTAGATACCAATTTCTTTCGAGAAAATTTGTAAAAATTTACAATAAAATGGAATGCAAATTTTTAACAAAATTTGGTAAGATAAGCAACAGTAATTTGGTAAGGTAAGGTAAGCAAGTAACAAATAACAATGGAACGTAGAAAAATAAATCACTCTTGCTGACTTGCCTGGGAGCAAAAAACTTGTATTTGTAAAAACAAAATACGTTCGTGTCAACGTACGCTAGATAAAAAATTCGCGACAAACGGAAAAGTGAATTTAATAATTGATACTAATCAACATCCCCTTCAACTTAAATGAAGATGAGCACAGCATGGACTGACAATGGAAGAAGGAATTAGGGAACCTAATAGCGATATGCCGATATGAAGGTACTAGGAGAGTAGCTGGAAAAAATTGCTGACGACGGCGCAGACTAAAGGGTGGAAAGAGTTGGATGAGGCCATCTGCCAAACAAGGACCGCATCTCAGAGAAGTAAACATTTTATTTATTTTCTATTTTTAGTAAAATGTCAATAATTTTTAAATTTACGTAAAAATATAATTAAATTAATTGTTTTAATAAATTATGAATTGTATTAGATGATTTAAGTCTAAAATACATATTCATGAAGCAAGTTAATTTTGATTAATTTAAAGATACAACTTTTGGTACAAGATATGGAACCCTGTTTATATAAACAAATATCTAAATAGATCTATAGATAGATCAAAGAAGTATATTTTTATTTACTTTCAACCTCCTTGGAAATAAACTAATAAAAGTAGGTAATAAAAGCTCCCTGGAGCATATGATTAAGTTAGCCGAGCAACTTTAAAGTGCATTGACGAAAAGAATTCTACTTGGCTTCATTCTGCGTACCTTTCTCAATAGGAAATACTATATTTTATTGTTTATTAAATAAGTTAGGCTCTGGCTCTGCCAGCGGTTAACACGCTAATGACACAGCGACTTTTAAGCCTCAACAAAACTAATCTCAAAAAAATTATAGGCTCATTGCGAGCTGCTGTCTCCTTTATAATCATTATTATGTCTTAGCCGCAGCAGATGAGTGCAGAAGCTGTTTAAGCGCTAAGCATTCAGTCACTCACGGAGTCCTGAAATGCATGGTTGTGGTAAAGAAATTCTCGGAGCAGTGAGGTCGCTCTGTGAAGCCTCCGAAGTGCTGAAGGAACTAGGCTGCCTTAGTTGGCCAGGACTTTACGCACAATTCTAGTGAGAGTCTAAGAGTGGAAACTGAGTCCACCAACTTCTAACCTTCTTACTTTTTAATTAATTTTTTTCATTTTTTTTTGATATATATACATAATTTATATCTCTTAAGAACTGTCAAAAATTTAAAACAGGCTTAAACCTAGCATAATATATTATAGCATAGCCATTATTTATATTGAAAATATCATGGCCTTACAAACGCCTTCGAATTAAAAAAAATGGGTCTAAGGTATTCTAGGTTCCTCGTGATGTTTTTCTTTACTGTACCACCATTTCAGCACGGCCGGGGATCGAATGTATGTTAAAACCAATACCCTGCTCAATTCATAAATTGATTTTGAGTATGTAATTTAAAAATGTTCCATTTACTGAACGAAACGTCATACTGTTTATTCTAAGGATAAATTTTATTAACGTCTAATCGTAAATTCACAAAGTTCTCAAAGTATCTTACAAGAAATCTTAATCAAAAGATTCTTGAAAATCTGATCACGGGGTGAATAAAGGTAAAAATTCAATTTCTATACTTATCGAAGCAACATCCCCTCCCTAATCTACTTATACAGTCTACGTTTATAATTCAATTATATCTTGTGCACTAAATAAGCAAGTTTCCAGTATTAATAGAATTTAGTGTGCTTGTACAAGAAACATATTTAGAGGTTTAGCAATAATTTTAGTTTTGGTGTTTTCAGTGCTAACACTTTTAACAAAGCGTTCCTTGGATCTCACAAGCCGAAAAAAGTGTCAATGGAAATCTACCTAAAGCCAAAGCGACTTCTAAGCTTAAACAGTAGCGATCTCAAAACAATGATAGGGACAATTACGGGCCATTGTTTCCTTAACATCTTTCTGTCCTAGGCGCGACGGACAACCCCATGTGCAGAGGCTGTTTCAGCGCAGAGGAATCAGTCTCAGAAATAACCCACGTAGTCCTGGAATGCGAGGCTGGGGCTAAACAACCTACGGAAATCCTCGAAACAGTGAGGTCGCTCCGTGAAACCTGCGAAGTGCCCAGGAGACTTTGTGCTTTTGCAAGGAGCTAGTCTGCCTAAATTAGCCAAGGCTTTACGCAGAACGGAACAAATTTGAGTCTAGTTGCGGAAAATGAGTCCACCTGTCTTACCTAACCTAGCCTATCTACCTAGAGCCGTATAGGCATTCTAACCATTAAGCCATGGCGAGTTAATAGAGAGGTTTAATAAAGTACGATGATGTACAAGGGAAATTAATTAAAATCCTTTTACATGGTTTTAATGAATTTGTTTGAAAGTTTTCGAGTTCCAGCGGAAAGTAGGCTTTGTCGAGTTGAATTTGTTTTCTCTCATTTCGTTGAATCTGTTTAATTAGTTTTACATGAGACATGTCTATATTAATCTTCTCTACTCTAGCGTAGGTATCTAAGTGGAAATGAGTATTTTAACTAATACACGATTATAATTAAATAGATGTTTTAAAAATGTCTTTTATATTAAATGCAACATGACTTACATCATGATAATTTTATAATTATTTTAACAATCCTTGCAAAATAATTTCAATATTTATAAAAAATTCTTGCGTTAATACGAACTACTCGCTTTTTTTTAAATATTTTCATAATTATTAATTTTAACTGTTTTTTTTATTATATTTTTTTTTATTTGAAAATAACAATCAGGCAAAATACCAGTCATAAGATTGAAACTCTAAAATGCGTTTCGGTCTTTCGTACATTTTTTAATCAAGTTCGTGCAAACAAATATGCCCCAATAGTTCGGAAAACGTGAATTCAATTAAAAAATTCCCAGAAGGATGACATTTCGCAAACAGCTCGCGAAAAATCACTTTTCAATTTCAATTGCTCACCGTTATTGGATAGCTATTAACAACTGACTGAAATCTATGAAAAATATATTATTTATTTAACAGAAATATATAATAAAATCATGATATGTTATATTAGAAAACCGCAGTGGTTTGTACAAATGTAACCATAGCAGTGTTGTTTAGGATTACGAAAACTGCACATAAAATTAGTTTTTCAACTTACTTTTCATGTTGGTTAACTAATAACTGTGTGGTTAGTTCATTTATGAGCCGAAACACCTCATTAAAGAGCTAAAACGTTAGAAGTCCGGTCTGTACGTCATATACGTACTGTCATCATTTTAATGGAACCTCGCAAAATGTACTCGACTCTTATTTACTTTATAACCAACAACATTATTAACTTAATTTATACAAGATCAGAACTCAAGAAAATGTAAAAAAAATATTGTTAAAAAGTTTGATTAACCTATAAGATCAAATTTAAATCAGTTCAATCTGTTTACAACAGCGTAACTACTTGTCATCATAAACGTCTATAATTAATGGCTAATTTTTAAGTATGTCCAAGAACCCGCCCTCTGAGAAGATCATTGTTTCTTGTGTATATGATATTGTTTCTTTTCATTGATAATTTTCATAACTTTTATTTAAAATATTCATATATAGTTCTAGCTGGAAGCATTGTTAACTAAATAATAATATTTTCATTATTATTAATATGTTTCGTTAACTATTAAGTTCACTTAGTTATAAGCATTTTTAAGGCAGTTTTGTCGCGCATATGTGTAGTATGGAACCAGGTGCCCACTGAAGTATTACCGAACCAATTCAACTTAGGGACCTCGAAGAAAAGAGCGTTTCAATTCTTGAAAAGTCGGCAACACACTTGCGTGCCTTCTGACAATGTGTGGGTCCACGAGTTGCGGTATCGCTTAACATTAGGTAAGACTCCTGCCCGTTTGCTTCCTAATACATAAAAAAGCTGCTCTTCTCGTAGATTATAGGGTATGCGCGTGTAAAAATTTATGATCTAGCCTGCCTATGTCAAGTCGTATTCATTATAATCGCTTATTCTGAAAAACCACAAAAGATTTAATTTACATTTACACATAAAGGGACTTTTATTGATCATTACATACCTATCTCGAAGAATGAACGAAAGTTAATGGCGTTTGACGTCGTTTCGCAAAAATTTATTTCACAGATAATAAAAATTCATTGCCAACGCTTTTATTACACAGAGCTGAATTTTTAAATCTAAATACTTCTATCACCGTCACGTATACATATGAAAAAATGTATTTGAACTTGAGCGATTAATAGAACCAGGTTGCAAGTCTGGTTTATATAGATATATAAAAGATTAGGGTCTACAGAGACCAAATCCTTTGTTGAAAAGTTCAAGAATAAAATGGTTCCAATCCTGACCAATAAAGCTCGCCATATTGCTCAAAAATATTGTAACTAATATTTTTTGATTGCATTGATTGTCATTATCTGTCAAACTGTGGTGTGGTGTCGATTTTATTGTTTGGTCTATTAGAATTGTGAGCGTTAAAATGAAGGAAAATTAAAACCAACTAAGGAAAGTTATTGAAGTGATAACTTCTTATGGGAGGGTTGATCGCTTCGTTAAGTTACGCGTTACGACGCCAGTCTTACTTCAATTTATCTCACGCATTTTTTCTATTTTAGATTGTTTACTTAGTAAGGCATAGCAAAATGTGTATAGTGGAATGTGTCAATGAAGCAAATGAATAAATTATTAGTATTAATATATATATCTTCAAATATTATTTAAGTTATTCATACAGCTTCATGTTATTCTTTCATTGGCGTAGCTCTTGATACGTATCTTGATACTACCTGTGATTGTCATTATTGTTTGACAATGACATTATGCCTTAGTTGTCACCTGACGAAAAATGATAACTAAAGAGAAGACAGCGGTAATCCATGAAGATCAACTACACACTTTTTTTAAAGATTTCATGGTCCGGTCGCCATGGAATACAAAAATAATAATATAATTTTTGAATCAGAAAATTTAGACAGAACACAATACTTTCATATTACCGACACGTTATATAAAGATAGTCGTAATATCGGTTGGTTGAATCCTTTATTGACATTTAATATAACTTTGGGACTTGTGGCAAATGTACGAAAGTTTCGAGACGTGATATTGACATATGACAAATAGACCGATTAAATAAATAGAAGATGACAATATAACTTTTCCTAATTAAATTACCAACTAATCGCTTTCGTGAATACTTCCCCAGTATTTTTCCGTTTGGTAACTGGTATTTTTACATACTTTACATAAACACATCTAAATCACATTCTTCTTAAAAACATTTCAATTATAAGGCTTTTTTAACACCTATTTCACAACTGGAGATGGTGCAGGCTGTACACGGGAGTGCACTGAACACTTAAAGTCCGGCCAAGGCTGCAAATTTTGTTAACTCAGGATTTCTTAGTTTTGTAAGCGTGGTGTTTTCTTAAATCGTCGGAGATACGCCCCGAGAGTATAATCAGACGTAACATACTCTTCAACTACGCATTCATTCGTTTCATAGCAATTAACTTAACTATGGAAGTTACGCCCAAAGAGTAAAGCCAGACGTAGGCTATCTCTTTAACTGTTACATTTAATTAATTCGTCATAATAATAAACTAAATCGTGGGAGTTACGCCCCGAGAGTATAGCCAGACGAGGGCACTATCTTCATTTATTACATTGAATTCACTCGTTACACAACAATGAACAGTTTAGCGTTTCTCTTATGCGCTATTGTACGCGACTTATTAATATTGTGTAAAAATATAATTCCCTATTATTCAAAGCATAGCAATCACCCAGAAACATACCATACACTTATAAAAAAAAACATATAATAAAAAAAATATGTTAACTTACCTAACAAAGTCCTAGGCTGCAAAGTAACACACCCAGTGTGGATGTATTCAATGAGTTGCCGAAACACGTCTGGTTCAAATTCTTCAATGATCAAGGTTTGGTGTTGCTGAGATGACGGCTGTTGTAAAAAAATCACGTTGACAATATAATAAAGAGAGTATGACAGAATGTATGTTGCGTAGTACTGCCTAAAATACATAGTTCAATTTTAAAAAGCATGAAGTTAGTGCTTACAAGTTTTAGCCAATATTTGCATAAGCAGTGTTGTCATCAACATTGATAGCATTATCTATGAAACCATGCATTTGTTGTAGTAAAATCCTAACTACAAACGTGTGTATTGTACAAAAACACCAAGAAGGTCCAAAATTCACCTAAAACACGTCAATTTTGATTTTACCTCTTGTATCGGTGCCAATTGTTGCGCGAAACTTGTTCTCTGCAGTAACATAATAATTGTTAACATAGATACTAGAGTACCACAGATTGAGCAAAGAGCCAAAATAGATTAGAGCAATGTAAAAGAAGACTAGATTGTCACATAATTAAACGTATATAAAATATAAAGCTAGTACATAAAGCTATTTATTAATGGGTTTTTATGGGATGCGATGACTGCCTTTTTGGGCGTCCCGCAGGCTTGTTTGCACCCCTATTATATAAAAAAAAATATGATTTTCATTCATTAATAGGATTTTCTCATAGGCCGTACCTGTACCATCGGGGATTTAGGAAATCTAAATGATGTCACTTTACAAGCGGAGTTCTCTAGCCGGTGTCACGTTCGCACAAACATTAATAAATAGTCAAAAACAGAGCACTAGCCTTTTACAGAAAATAACAATATCGACCCTTATTCATTCCCAAGGTTTAAATTTAGCAGAATTTTTCAAATTACGTCTGCAGAAACAACTTAGGAGTTCAGGCACGGCTCACTCAAATTCTTCATGAATATAAAATAATAAATACCTACTACTTCATTAGAGCTCGCAAAAAGCATTGTTATGTGCCTATCTGATAGCTAATCCGCTATTTTCCTCGTGATTTTTGCTTTTATGTTTTAACTCTTAGGTTTTAGAAACGATAGCTTATAAATCTAGATATAGCATTATGAATGATGTGGTGAATTTTAAATAAAAAAAAAATATAGCTAAAAACTAAGCTGAAGCCGCGGCGTCTGTTTTACCATTAATTTTACAACTGCGAAAATTATCGTTTTGTAAAATCAGTTACACCTTTACTTAGTGCAAACTGTTAAGAAATATCTACGATCAATTATTTAATACTAAATATTTATTATGACTAAATTGATACACAAAACGCACTGACCTGAAATTGAATTAATTGAGCAGTATGAATCAATCATGCGTTCGGGTCATTTCAAAATTAATGTATACACTGTAAATCTAAATGTCTTCTAAAGAGAATGTATTGTAACAAATTTGTAGATTAAGATAACGGAAATTTCTCCACAACATCAAGATGTTCATACCTGCTGAGCGGCGTTTTGAAGGTTCAAAAGCGGTTCCGAAGATCGTTTTAAGAAGAGCCTGAGTTTGTTCTCTCTCGGAGCCGATTCCTTCTTGCGTTGAGGACTTGGTGCCTGATAGAGCATTTTTTGAAACACCCTGGAAGCACAACGAAGTTTTGATACGAGTCATATACAGGAAATTATAGACTACATGAATGTGATTGAAGAGTTAATTAGTTTAATAATATTTTGTACTTTGTATTGGTTTTTTACCGATTGCTTAACAATGTTTATGATATTTTTGGAATTGGAATATATTTTAGTTATTATTCTGGCTTTTAAACAATTCTGTTCCGTCTGCTAATTTCTCAAGCGTATGTGTTTTAAATGAGGCATGTTGCAACTTAGGGAACAATCAAAGTTTTATCAAAATCCACGCATTTCTTTAGGGACGTAAATAATTTTGTTTATTTCAATAAAAAATGGCAAAGTTTAATTTTATGAAAGAAACAGTTGAATATGCTATCTTCACATTAATAAAGTAGTCTCAGGTATGAATATAATCGTAACGATTTTATTTCTTTTTATTGTTTCAGATTTAAAATTATTTTCGACATCATTCTGTGAAAAGGTTCGCATTCTAAATTACCTTTCATTAAAATCGACATAAAAAGTAATTCACAACATTGTTTTTAATCTGTATAAAAAAGTTTAAATATATAACAGATTAAGTTAATTCTTAGCTTTACGCATACATCCTGTATCTAACATGTACCTGCCTCGATGCATATTCCTTATAGAGTAATACTTTCAAGAGACGTAAAAGAGAGCTTTCAAGCTTAAAAGTTTTCTTGTAAGGTAAGATTTACTTTAAGAAACTTTTTAAATCTGTATTTTGTGCTCTCGATTCGACGGATAAAAGTATGTGAAAATAAATAAATAAAAGAGCAGTGTTGGCCTAGTGGCTTCAGCGTGCGACTCTCATAGCTGATGTCGTAGGTTCGATGCCGGGCTGTGCATCAATGGACTTTCTTTCTATGTGCGCATTTAACATTTGCTCGAACGGTGAAGGAAAACATCGTGAGGAAACCGGCATGTCAACCCAAAAAATGACGTGTGTCAGGCACTGGAGGCTGATCACCTACTTGCCTATTAGATTTAAAAATGATCATGAAACCGATTCAGAAATCTGAGGCAAGGACCTAAAAAAGTTGTAGCGCCACTGATTTATTTATGTTATGTGAAAATAAAACGAAATGGAACGTAGTATTCTAAATTTAAAACTAAACGGCAATTGAAAAAAACTAAAGTGAAAATGGTTAGGCTGCGCCGCTTGCATGGACAATGGCAGCTGGGCAAATTACTATGTGGAAAGAACCACCAGGGAAAAGAGAGGTTGCCCTTAGATAGAGATAGACGGAGATGGAGCCTGTTCTTGAAAAAAAAAATGAAATTTTTAGTGTGTGTATCTTGTTTATAAGTTGAAAGAATGTTTCAAGGAATAAATGAGGCTTAGTTATTATTATAATACAAAGATCTGTGCAATCACTTTTGATGAATGCCGACACAATTTTTATATTAAACTTTTCAATCAAGGTTGCATTCTTGTGGTATGTGGGTTTTGATGTATGAAATACTTAATTATTATATATATAATATTAGGTAAAAATCTTTTGTATTCCAAATCTATGTAATTGCATACGCCGTTTTTATATGTAATTAAATCATATTATTATTAAGTTATTTTATATTAATAAACTTTAGATACTATTTGAACAAAATGCTAATACATTTTATTAAATGTATTTATTCACAAAAATTCATACACTATACTCATCCTACTGAGCCAATACGAAAATTTCGATAAAATAAATTTATATTAAGTACATATAATACACAATATTGTTACTGCTACTGTCAACTCAGTCTGCGAACTTTTGTAAAACGCCATAGTTTGTTATGAGTATAAATATAGAGTATATTTTCAAATGTTAAAGTATTGACCCGTCTTACCTGCTTCTAGCTGCTAATACAGCCTTGACAGCGCAAACTGGCTCTCTCGTGTCCCCAACAAGAAACGTGACGTCACACAACTCAGGCATAGACGCCAGAAACTTCATATCTTCGGCCAGACCGGATTTGTTCTCGAACGTACTGAGGTCTGGCTCTGCCTCCATAGCTGCCAAAGCCCCACTTCGCATTGATGCCTTTAGAACATTTTAAACTATTATATAAAAAGCTTCTAGCATCGAGGCTGGGGTTATACGCGATACGCATAGGAGATGTACCTATAAATGGACTTATCTAAAATTCAAATAGAATAGTAATTTCTAGGATTATTAACTGCCTCGTTGTACATATTTTACAATCGTATTATTTAAAGGTTTTCTTCATTTAATTAAAATGTAAGTAACTGTTATACTATGAATGCTAAATCTGTCTAGACTTAAAAATAAATTAACGATCCACTGAGCATTACAAATTGTCTAATATTTCTTAATCCATATCGTTGTTCGTTTAATTAAAAAATTAATTAATGTTTAAGCTTTTTAATGTATTATAAAGCCGTGGAATAATATGGATGGAATTCACAGAAAATCGTTTCCAATTTTAATATTTAGTTTTCAAGTGTATTCCGATTGACAATTTCAAATAATTGGCTGAGAGGTACCGCAATTCTATTCGGAACGGGAATCACGTTTCTCTGATGGATGGAAATGTCATAAAATTCCATTTACAGTGGCTTGCGGTGTTAACGCTTACCTTTTTTTGCCCTATGTGTGTCAAAATTGCATTTTTTGAACCCTATAATAAAAATGACTCGATGCAATGATACACGAAAGATGGAATAATTAATACCTAATACACATTACACACAATAAAAAAAATAATAACAATTTTAAACGTAAAAATTTAATGATATAAAAACTGGTGGTGAATTATCAGTTTTAGCTGGTCGTTTCATGAAATTTAAAGCCGTTAAGTGATTTATACTGCGATTAGGCTCAATGTAATATTTATAGTTCTTTTTTTTTAGTTCCCAGTTAATAATTGGCTCCGTTTGATTCACAGAAGGCTACTAACTTGTATAAAGAGTTTGCAGACAGTCCCTTTTCATTTCGTCTTTGAGATATTACATAACATTGCTCTGCATTAATATTTCAAATGTAAAATTGTAACAAATATACGTATACGTACGTTTAGTTTGATTTTTCTCTTTCTGTCACAGATTGAATAATTGTTCGATAATTTTATCTAATTATGTACTATTTCGCTCTCAAATTAAAGCAGGTAAATATAACGTGGTACATATATAAAAGAGCTTGTATATATAAAGTACTTCGTTTCAGAAGTACATATAAAAGTTAAAACCCTATAACGCTTTTTATTAATTATGTAAAAATAATAGGTATTTTTATTTGTTTTCGTAATACGTAAGTAACATTGCAGTTATTCTTAAATCGCTAAAAATGATTATAATATATATTGAAATACAGATCCAATTACTACTTTTTGTAACATAGTTATATGTTGTGGACTAAAGCGCTCCTACCGACATTACCAGCACCTACACCAACTTGTGTTAATATAACAATATATAATATAAAATTGTGATTTGTTTTCGACAACCCGTTATCACGAACTAAGGAGGAAAACGGAGATGAACGAGGAAATGACAAAAAGATGAAAGTAATAGATTATGTTCTTGTCTCTTAAAGTAAAAGTTCTATTGAAATATCTGAGAGTTATTTAAATCAGTATTGAGTTTTAATAAATTAATTTAAAATCAAGTTTATTTAGTCGTCTGTTAAAATGTACTACTGGGTTATTTTATCTTTCAACAAACAAATATATTTCAAATTCTAATTTAATTGTTTTTTTTTTATTAATTAATTTAAGACTACTCACTTCATCCAAGCTAAAATGTCTTGTTTTCATTAAATCCATATTGAAATACGTTATTGTTACACGACGCGTCTAAAAGAGGCGAGCTCCAAACTGCGACTGACAGACTAGCTTCAAATGGGAAAGATCTTAAAGTTGCCGATTGGACTAGAATTTGTAAATTCGAAATTTAAATTGAAAAATTCCCTAATTTAAGTTCATAATAAAACATATGAATATAAGTATGTATTATTTTCTTACATTTCACAAACTCGTTATGATATTGGTGGCTTTGATTAAAACACGTCAAAACGAGTCGCATGTCAACTTGAGGCCAGAAGTATTTTTCTTTGATAATACGGTATATCAATTTAAATGAACAATTTTATTGATAATATTTTTTAACTTTGGTGAGGGTAATGTATAATTTTTGATCCGCCGGTCTATTATGGTATTTATAATTGTATCTACCCTTAATTGCCTTTTTACCGCTTCAAATATTTTAAATTATGATACTTAAGTTGATACATCGCGTCCATATGAATAGTTTGGTCATTTATCACGATGACATTTGTCAACTGTATTAAGTGTTAAAATGCAGATAAAGTAAAAAATTGACATTGAATGATTAACGATTTAATTTTCAATATTTCTATAATATTAAAATTTATATTATAATATTTTCGTCCATATTAATGGTTCGATCAATTGTCACTTTGATATTTAACCACTATATTTAGTATTGAAATGGAGATAAACTAAGAAAATTTACTTAAAAGGTTATATACATATATCTTATATCGAATAAAGTATTTTAAGTAGAGATATATTAGTTTCGTCTATATTAAAGGTGACTCACTTTGACATTGGACAAAAAGACAGTTTAGGCGTGTTTCGTAATTTGTTCACACTTTTATTAATTTTATCTATGACATTTTTTATCAGACAACCTTGCTCTGACTGATAAGGTATAATATAATTGTAAATATATGAGTACGCTACGAGTAATAGCCATATAAAATCCAAAAAATACTCATAAAATGGACAACTTAATAATGGAATAGTTTATTAAGTTTTGCCCCGTTGAAGCAACACCATTAAAAAAGCGGACAACAGATACCAATAGCTTTGATTGGATACCTCACATCGGACCGGTCAATTCTCAACTAGTAATAAGTCTATAATATAGATTATTGATCGTGCATCTCATATCGGGCCGATTCGATTTTCACATTTAGCTAAGTCTCAATTATTGTACTAGTAATTAATTAAAATATTTTTTTTGGTCCTCACATAATTAGCGTCACAATAATTGGTGGGGAGCACTCTAGATCGCACCCTAGATCGCCTCGTGTAGGAAAATCGTACCCTAATTTTATTATCAACCCTAACCTAGAAATTGGTTCGAGCGAGCTTATGATTTGATCCCCACCACCATTGTCCCGATATCGCCACTAATTTTGGACCGTGTGAAAACACTATATGGTGAATATGCATACCGCGATTCAAAGAATCGGCATCGTTCTCTTGTTCATATATAGAACAACGACCCAAAAACGCATCAATTGACCAATATCGATTTATTTATATTGTACTTACTTGATAATTACTGAAAGACGTTTTACTAACTATTATTTTATTAAACATGAGGTGAATACTAACCAGATTGTATGTGAGAGCTTTAAAGTTTTTTTATATAAAATGAAGGGCATTGTTTATTTCTAGGCCTCTTAAAGCCCTCAGGCATCGAGCTATTTTCTTTGACGCATCGTGTTTATCTTTACGTGTCTGGTAGTGAACGCCCACGCCGTCTCGAGCAACGCCTACGTGCATTCGTAATATAACTTGATATAAACAAAAAACCAACCTGTTGACTGAAGCCAAGAAACTCCTTATTCACTTTTTTAATCTACAAGCTCGGCCACGAGAACACAATTAACACTCGAAATCAAAACATAATGAATGACAAATAACTCTGAACACTACGTTTATCTAGAAGTTCAAAAACTACTTGTTATTGAAATGATTGAAGTTTTAAATGCATAATACTGTAGCTTGACAAGTTCTTAGAGAAAAAACTATTCGTTGTACACAGAGAGAGGCGTGTGGCGACGCGCATGCGTAGTATGCAAGGCGCATGCTTGTGGCTATCATCAATATGGTGTAGTTGAAAGAAGGTCGTCGGTAGCTTCAATGGATGAAGGTGAAATTCATGAATGATTGCATTCAGATGTTTTAGTTAATATAGATTTATCAGTCATGCGCTTCTGTTGTATATATAAATATATCAGTGCATTTGTACCAGTCGTATTATTTTTAAGGGCTTCATGTATTTAAATTTAGTATGTGAATATTTAATTTTCATACCAGGATTATGTTTTAAAAATGAAAACAAAGCTTTGAGATTTTAAAAATAGAACATGATTACACTTACCTCTACAAATTTTATAAACGCATTTAATAAGGTATCTATTAAAAACAAAACACTAATATTTTATGTTAATGTATAAGAGACATCTGCTATGTATAGGAAGAACTATCTAAATAAGAACATTATTAGTCACGTTTACGTACTATGTGGTTATTTCACGAATAGTTAGTTTTTTATGTCGTCACTAGATGGCGCTGTTATAAATATGTTATATATAAAATTTGGAAATATAAAAATATACAAAATAGCTCATATTTTATAACGTACTATGATTACATTAAATTTTAAATTTGACAAGGCTTTATTGAATCTTCAATCCCTTTAGTAAATTTAGTATAATTTCATAGCAGAGTCGAATAAGGGTACACCTAAGCCATTACTTAGAAGCATCAGTGCGGAATCCTAGCGATTAGTGGTGTAATGGGGAGTAAGACGTTGATGTACGTGTGTGTACTTAGACAAATATTTTAATGGAACATACTCAAGAATCTAGTCTTGAGACGGCTTAGGTGAAGTATCGTGGATGGAATTCGTATTAACCGCGGCATATGTATAATTAAACGGGATTACGCCAAGCTTATGGAATATTTTATGATCTCTGAGGTTTACACATCAACGCCAGATTTGGTAATATAAAAGCCCTTTAAGTATTACTAATTATAAATCAATTTTAATATGTCATGTCATGATGTCTCTTATATTGTGTTACGCTTTTCCTACACCGGTAAATCCCTGAAAATATTCTTTAACTTTATGAGCCTAATAAACTCATAAGTCGTGATATTGACAACGTTGTCTAGTTGGCATTTAAGTAAAACACTATGCAAATTAATAACATTGTTACACACATACCCAGAACGCACCATAACTATAATACAATTACTACGGCGAATGCTTAGTTTTTTTTTTAATTTATCCTATAAGAGTTTTTAGCAGTAAGAATAGAATAATATTAAGAAAAGTCTAACATTAGCCACCATTTATAACACTTGTATATTTCATTCAATAATATAGTTAAAAAAATTTTTAACTCTTTTGAGAACCGTTGCGATTTGACTAACTTGATTCCTTTCAAAATACTAAAACTAGATAACGTTTCATGTAACAAATATTATTTTTAAATTATATCTTCATTTGTTTATGGATGAAAAGAGTTCTTCTATGGATTGTCTTACACTTCCGTGCCCACTAATTGCAAAGTAATCTCAGTAATATTAGTAATCCCTATGTATTGACTGATTTTCACTTTGTTTACGTCAGATTCAATAACAAACTAAGAAAATCAGTTTCTTTGATAAGTAATCAACATTTTTGTGAAGACGTTGCCAGTTAAGGCTAGCCTTTAACCAAGTGTCTTTATAATGCTTCTTTTTCTTCTTCGCGTATATTTAAAAGGTTATACACAGAGGGGCGTACGATTTTAGGGTTCATAAAAGAAGATAAACAATAGCATTAGTACCTAATATTAAGATCTTGGAATTTTGAAATTAGAAGGAGTTTTTAATCGCTTCAATAAGGAATAGTATGTCATAGTATAATCTAGTGAAACTACTTTACTCTGGCATTTATTTTCGTGATTATAAAGTATAATATATTGAATATATAAGTTGACACTTATGTTGTATGATTTGTACAATTCATTTATGATTCAATTAAAAATAATTTGTGATATTTTGTTACTCTCATAAATAGGCAATAATTTTTTTTTTATTATTAGACATTTTATTTGTATTTTTTCGTTATCTCCTAATTAGGACAATTAATTTAACAGATAAAAACTTTTACTTTATTACTTTGGTACATTTTAGTTAAAATTTTTTATCTAATCTGTTAAATTCGTTAAATAACCGAGTGCATATCAAAATCCTTCATACGTACAAGTTTTATATAAATTGTTACGTACAAGACGAATACTCAAACTAGACATTTACAATTTGTATTGTAAAATATTCCTGATGTTGTGTATTTATCGAATTGGTAAAGGCAAACTCTTGTTTGAATTGTCTGACGAGTTGTTTGCCTTGTAAACGAGCTTCTTTTTGGGAAAAGAATAAATACAAAAAACTTTCTAACATATAAAGGGTTAAAATGTTTTGTCATTCTTCTTCAAATCCCTGGTCTGGTCAATCAGCGCATTTTAAGGCACTATCTGCTGCGTAGCATCTTGTGATACCAGGTGCTAGTAGAGATATTTTTTAGGCCTTCATGAATAGAGCGTACCTTCAAAGGTCGCAAGTCCTTCGGCATTGCAGGTGTCTAAGTGTCGCCGGTGACCCATAAAAAAACTACTTGCTTACTTAGATCACACTTCTTTTTAATTTGATAGGTTTTCTTCTTTTTGGTACATATTATTACAACATAATATCAAGATTTTAAAATACATTTTTAAACACAAGCTGCGATTTGCCGTGGCTCAAGAGGTAGAGGTATGTACTATAAATCTATAACCTGTTAAAACATGATTGACAATCACGTAATTAATGCTCATTACCACCTTATCTAAAACTAAAATGCAACAGTCATACAGATAATTGCGATTTTTAAATTGAAACTATTTAAATTATAACAAAATATCTACTTCACTTTATACATTAATTTTCTTTATAAATGATGGAAGTAAGAAAGTTTTATCGTAGATGTAGCCTTAAGCCGTAGCGCTTTTCGTAGCGTTAGTTGTAGCACGCCGTAGCACTACGAAATGGATTATCGGCCAAACCAAGATTAATTACACTCAACTCTATTGCGGATGGGTACTTTAGTTTTTCGTTAAGAAATATTAGGTGTCGATGCTGATATATTGCTTAATCAAGAAAAAATGGCGGTTCAAATATTTTCCTCTAAGTAAAATACTAAGCTCGCCCACCTCCCAAGAGAATTGCCCTTTCTGTTACAAGATAGACCCAATTAGACTTACTTACTAAAAACTTTTTCTGAGACCAACATACCAACAACTGCAATTCTTTTTACAGCTATCACTGAACGAATCGTTTGTTTCTCACAAAGGAATATAAAGTACTTAAAAATATTTGAATTATAATATTATTTTAAGGCAGGTATTGGTTCGCGGCTTTAGCTACCTTTAAAAAAAGAGCAAGCCTCCTCTGGCAATTTTTTCTTTAAAAAAAAATAATGACAGTATCCTTAATTACCCTATAAACTTCTAAAGAAATTTAAGCGCGACTACCAGAAATTTAGTGACGTTGTAAAACCAAACTGCCTACATACACTATAATTAATTACCTACGCTCGCAGTGCAGGCCACCAGCAAAATTATTCGAGAGATAATGCCATGCATTTAGAACTACGGCGACACCTATTGTTCCGGCGATCTACATGTTGCGGTGACAAGTTAAATACGGCGGAATAAGTCATGGCTAGTCTGCTTCCAAAGAACGAAGTAATATTAAGTTATAGTCGCAATTTCCTAATAATTAACTTTAATGACATAATCTAAGGTTCTGAATTTCAAAATTTACCAATCTGATAGAATATAAACAATATTATACTTATCTTTTGTATGTGTGTATAACGAATTAAGAACTAAGCGATATATTGATCAAATATTTATTTATATTACCACGCCCTTTTACCGAAGTGCAGAGAGCACGGATCTCCACTTGTTACAGTCCTGATATACCTCTCTCGCTTCCACCACTTTCATGACAATCACCATGCATGCTTGTTCGTTATCGAAACTTTCTACTTATCCCTTATTTTTTTGAGCATATTCAATAATTTCAGTATCATTCTTTATAAAATTTAAAGTCTTTTAATTTTCATTACTTTCATATAAAAACAGTGAGAACACAGAAAGTCAAGTTTCATTTTAAACAACAACATTCCATTATGAGTTGAGTGTGCCGCAACCACCTCATACATACGCATTCATTATTTCTTTATTCATTGCCAAGGAGATAGTACTCTTAAAATTAAATACATTATATTTTTTTATAAAGTTGATTAACTTTATTTCCAACGCACAAAGATAAAGAGTTTACAATGTTCTTAATTTATATCATAATAATAATAACTAAAATTTGAAAGTAGAAAATTAAAACAAACATGTCAGAAGAGAAATTTGTAAATGATTTATTACTAAGGTAAAAGCCCCGATAGATGATCATGTACCAGTATAATGACTCCATATATTTGTATACCTATCTATATTCACACTGTTTACGTACTAATGATAATATAAACCTGCGTTTACTGCACAAGACGTTATGCGACAGAATTGCCATCTAAAGTTCTAATGTGTAACTACTAAACGAATATATCAACCTATGGAGTGTAATTTTTGTCGATCTTCCATACTTACTTCCTTCTCTCAATTTTCTCACTGGCTTGCTCCCTATTCTCGGTCCATGCTTATTTACTCCTTGCTACGTTTGCCCTTTCTCACTCGGTCACAATCGCTCTCTCCCTCTCCTTTTCTTCGACAAAGAAGCTGCACATCTTCGTGACGTTTCATCCGTCACAAATTTACTCTCATCCGCCTAAAGTTAGGTCAGTGTATCTTTAACGCTGGCAGCAATTAGTATTATTAGAATTATATTGTAATCATCTTCATATAAATGAATTTGAAATAATGACGTAAGCTGTAGATATATACTAGCTTTAAATTTAACATAATATATTAAACAAAAACTCGAACACACACATCCAATCTCCGAAAATCAATATAGCTCTATAAACATTGAATAAATTTATTCCGATAAAAGCGAATACTTTTACTCCACCAATTGAAATAAAGTAGTGAAAATAAAAATATATTGAAACATCTCATTCGTGCTTAATTCCTAGTTTAATTAAAATAATTTCTCTTCGCCAGTGGACATCGTCGACACGAATAAAATTGCTACACAATGATACGTATCTCTGGATACACCATACGTATAAATATTGACATGTTACTTTATTTTTGCTAAATACCTTATGTCAAAATCGGTATTTATTTATTATTAACATATTATATTATATGTATATGTACTATATTATATATAACTTATTTAACGCAAACACGTTCATACGCATTCATTTTGTATAGAACAGAGTTCTATAAAAGACCGGACATGGTTTTTCTAAAAAAAATAAATTTAAGCTGATCTTAAGTGATCCCGCCGCACATGCATATCTCAATGTCAAAGGGATCACGAGTGCGTCGCCGGCCTTTAAGAATTGGTACAATCCTTTCTTGAAGTTTCAATGTTAAATTGGTTCGGAAATACATCAATGGGCAGCTGGTTGACGGTTGGGTTCGCGGCAAACACTGCCTAAAAATGCTCAGTTGTGGAACGGCGGACATTGGAGTTATACAGGTGGAATTTTGTATTCTGCCTCGATAGGTATTAATCCGAACAACTCCTTTGACCACTCTCCATGGTAAATGAGGTCATTTACCATGGAGAGTGGTCAAAGGAGTTGTTCGGATTAATGCCTCACATATCACGTAAACTCAAATTATTGAGAATTTGTATTTACTGAGTATTTTTATTTTATCGTATCCGTAAAATAACGCAAAAAAAAAAATATTGGGTTCATTTATGTGTTGAGATAATACTGCCTATTATCTCTCGCTTTACATATGAATCAGTTCTACAAATGGTTACATTATATAGTAAACATTAGTAACTTTAACTAATCCTCTCCTGCCATATAACATATATTCCAGAATCTTAAACTACTCATCTCCGATATATTTTACGTAACCCAATCCTATTGAGAGTATGCAGCAGATATGATTAACAATTAGACACCGACACAATGCCTGGAGTACTTTGATCTGGGAAAACTCTACCAAATTTCTAAATGGATCTATATTTTCAAATCTTTATCAATCATTATTATTATGCAAGTATTTAACTTTCTAAGCCTTATCTAGTTTTTAATCAGTTATATCTTTGAAAACCGTAATTAATGTTTCGTGATTACTAAGTATCCATTTCAATGTAACTGGACTAGTGGTTTTAATTCACTTTAGATGCCTCGAGATTGAACTAATGAATAAAAATTGCTCTTGCATTGACGCGTTGAATTCAAGAAAAATCTCAATTCAAACTTAGAGTTTTCAGTGGAAATATTATACTATAGAATGGAATAGAATATTGTTAAGATACAAAAGCAACGAAATTTATGTTTACAAGTTTTTTTTAATTAAAAGTCAGATATGCGAAAACGCTATTAATTAATATATGTACTTTAGTATCGTAGTGATTAACTTAGATGGCCTATTTCAGTTCATTTTTCAGTTTTAAAACTTTGACAGATGGATAAAACGAAAAAAAAGTTATATGATAAAAGTAACATACACAAGAAAAAATCTGCAAAATCACAATAACTTTAAGCAAAAAATGGATGGACTTTGTGTTGCTGGGCCAACAATATTTCACACACACCACAACACATATTAAAAAATACATATGTTTTTGTCTAACTCACTCTGACTCTGTCATACTGACCTACATACAGACACATAATCATTTAATAATAATCTTTTATATCTCACAAAGGTTTTATAAAAAGCTTATCGCATTTAAATATAAAACATATTATTTTTATATGAAAAAAAAAACAAAATAAACTCTTATCTTTAAGCTCGTATGTAATGGCAGGTTTACTATCCTGTTAGGAAAAGGAAGCCACGTATACTTGTGCTACGAGATGGGTACTTAGCTATAAAATGTGATTCCAAAGTAGTCTGATACCAATAGGGGTATCACAATTTGATATTGGTTAGAGAAAATGCTTATTTTACAAAACTAAGTAACATCATCAAACGAGTACACCTAACAAACACATCTTTTAGAGATTTATTATTAATCCTTTGGCTAAATTACCCTGCTAACTTCGTTGTCTCTAACAGTATTAGTTGTTAAGTTTAGTTAAACTTAATTTAGGATTTTAATGCCTGTCATTGCGAAAGAAGAATGGCAGTTTTAGACATTAGGCCTGTTCTCTCTAGGGCCAATATTGCGATACTCTTTCTGAGTACTTCTGATACACTTTCTGATATTTATCATTTGTTTATGCATAACATGTCTTCGACTAGACCAAACACTGGTTAATCATCTCCTCATTCACCTGAAGATCGGAATTTCTTGAACTGAGACGAATTCGATGTAAATGATGAGTAGATTTGTCAACAGATCGCACTACATGCTGTTTGATATATGTTTAGAAAGTTTCAGAAAATCTGAATTTTATAAATGACCGACCAGCTTCGCACGGGTGCAATGCTGATGAAAAGCAGGTTTTTATTATGTATTGTTATTTCCGTCGCTGGAAAGCTCCGATAATATACGCGTTCGATCGCTGCTAAATAAGCTGTAATGGGCTGTATTATGTATAGCGGAAAAAATTTAATTATTTACGACATCACATTAGAAACCTCAAAAATAACAGTACTTCTCCACTATTTAATGGATGTTATTATACATATAAACCTTTCTCTTGAATCACTCTATCTATTTAAAAAAACCGCATCAAAATCCGTTGCGTAGTTTCAAAGATTTAAGCATACAAATGGACATAGGGACAGAGAAAGCGACTTTGTTTTATACTATGTAGTGATTTTACCGTCCCTAAAATGAATTGATCTTTTTATCAGGGATTGATTTGAATATTGATATTGATTGACATAAGCCAGCAGCAACTGTTAGTACTTATACCTAATCTAGATAAAAATGACTATCCGAAATGGTACTTTAGAAATTACCGTGATTTTCCACTTGATGATTCTGTTGTGTTGAACCTAGTAATAGGACGCTTACTCACATACGTTTCGCCATGTTGACGTCGCTGACTGGTCCTCGATCGTCATTCCAGGAATCTTTTGCACCATCAGCCATCCCTTCTTCTTGCAATGTTAAAAAAAAATATTATAAATAAAAAGATTGAATTGCACCAATAAAGTTAAATTTTAAAAAATATGGCGTTTATGTTTTAAAGTGAAATAAACTTTCTTTAAAGTAAAAAATGTTGGCGTTTGAAAAAATTGTTCAAACAGTAAATACAATTAAGTCACAACCCATACCGAACCACTCAATTTTCATATTATCGTTACAATTGACTTGGCTGAAGCGTATAGACAATTCATTTTTCTTTACTCGTATGTGTCACGTCCACTTTATCTGCCTCAGTTACGTGGGTGACGGTAATGGGTGGCAGCCTGAATTTTAAGTAATTCGCCATATTACGAATGTATAAAGTTTCAATTTTCTTATATATTTACGTCGAAAGTACATTTATTTGTTCAGAGATAAAAAAACAGTGGCATATATGTTATGTATATCTACTTCACTTACACAAGTTACCCGCTGCAATATAGCCGAACAATTCGACAAAGGGTCTTTAAAAAAGGGCGTTAATTCTTAAAAAGTCGGCAACGCACACGCGAGTCCTCTGGTATTGAGTGTCCATGGGCGGCAGTTTCAGTTAACGTCAGGTAAGCCTCCTGCCCGTTTGCCGTTTGTTCTATAAAAAAACTACGGTGACGCCATACCCTGAAAAGCACTAAAGAAATTACTTCGACAGCTAGGATATACACAACTTCTGGGACCTAGCCACTGAGGCCTTCAGGCTAGTTATGGGTGAGACTCGGCAGTGTTTCTGTCAGGCTCCTCCAACCTGAAATTTGAATTTGAATCCAAAAAAATATCGTTACTCAATTATTCAATATAGCATACGCAAGAATATTTTTAAAAACCAATAAGAGTGTCTTATTTAAATATAGAATATGATTTTCATGTAAATACGAGAATGTTATAAAAATGTTTCGGATCATCGTAAAACTTTATGCGAATGCTAAAACGTATTTTATATTTGTACTAAAACCTATCTGGGGAGACCAGACGTATTAAATGACTTGATCCACTCGCCATCATGTCTTACAAATATTCGGTTGGGTGTATTTAGAATAAATTTTGCGCTCCCGAATGTTTCAAGATTTTTCCAGTAACATTTCAGACATTTGGTCTTTTTATTAATATACTAGCTGACCCGGCGAACTTCGTTCCGACCAACAGTCTAATAATAACGTGTTAACTTTAGTTAAACTTGATTTACGATTGTAATAACATTAATACAACTTTTTTGCAAATACAAAAATGTTTTATCAAGAGATGGCACCACTTGCTGCTAGCTTTGTAAAATTCATTTATTTATTTAGTTATTCGATATTTTATTATTTATTCTGCTATTCGGAGCGGAGAAGAATCCACTAAAAAGTTAACTAAGATCGGTCCAGCCGATCTTGAGTTATAAGTGGTGTAACTTACACGACTTTGTCTTATATATTTAGAATAAATAAGGAATAACCTCCACAAATAAATCTACATAATCTGTAGAGATAATTGTGTAACCAAGTACCCGCAACTCTAGGCAAATATTTCAATTCATTGTAGTGTCTAAGAATCTCGCAGGTATCAAATTAGATGAAACTTCACAAAGCTTCAAGATAACTCGCAATTCACTTTGTTAGAACATGGAACGAACGTAATTCGTCAAGGCTTTCAGGTGCGAAGTACATTCTGCGGATTTGATAAAATAAAATTGTAATCTGATTGCGAAAACAAGGTTTATTTGCGTTTCGAACTTTCGGAGCTTTTGTTTCTAGCGAATATGAATTATGTTTATTAACTCGCGAACTCGTTTGATTACGGATTTAGCTCTGGAGTTTTATGGTGTTAGGCTTTTTTTAATTAACTGAAAATTGTTACAAAGGTTTTTTTTATATTTTAGTGGTAGTTTTATAATAATAGTTAATTTATTATAGATTATTCATTGAGATAACTTAACATATATTTTGGCTAAGGTGTAGAGTTTGTTGAAGTTGAAGTTATTAGGGCTTGTATAGTTAGAAGATTAACTTAACGTGAGAACTGAGATCAAAATGTATTTGACACAGCGGGCCATATGGTAACATTAATCAAGAAGATGATTTTGGTGAAGCCAATTAATTTTCACACTCTAGGCCACTGGTATTCTTCGGAACCTAGTACATATATTTTGTATATACTGGTACTCTAAGCCAACAATTGCGTCACGTGATTTCGATATTACATATCGCTTACAGGACTTTAATAACATAATATAATATTTGTAAATGCAACCTTTCAATGTGGCACATATTCACCTATTACTGTACTTGCTTCAAAAATACAGTTTTGTTAAACAAAAAAATAAATGTAAACTTCTTAGCTACAAGTAGAGGTTAATGTATCTAAATAAAATAGATAATGGCTGGACTTATTTGGCTAGTTTTTAAATATTTTCTTAGGAAAGGTTTAAGTAAGGACAACTACTAGAAACGATGATAAAACTTTGCACTATGACTATCAAACTATTAAATCATAGAGTTATAGATAACTGGCGCATAATGCTTTCAAAGGGATAAATTTTTAAGGGCAAGGTGCCTTTAGACCTTCTTAATTCTAAATACTTGCCCACGGCACACATTGTTTGACAACAATAAATAATTTAACTTTTTAATTTGATAATTTTATTCATTCATATTTATAAGCACTTAATAATTTAATAATTAAATAAATAACTTTTAATGCAAATAACATAATACATAAAAATATACCTAATAACTAACCTTAAAATTTAATTATTAAAAAATATTATTAAAAGTAGTCCATTTAGGCAAGGTTCCGAAGATACTGGCAGCGTTCCCCCTTTGAACAGCTAGACTAATTCTTTGTGCGAGGTAGCTGCCAGCTCTTCGTTCTCCTGTGATGTCGACTAACCTTTTTGATAATTCCCTAAAAAGCCTTAACGCACTAGGACCCCACGGACCAAGGGTCTCGACACCGAATGGGACAAAATCATATTCAGAGCCTAGACCCCTGTATTTGCAGGCTTTAGCTTTTTCAGCCGCATCACAAGCCGCACCAGCTGTGTAGTTGGTTCCATGAAGATTGGAAGGGGCCAGTGTAACCTTAACTTATATATGACTTTCTGATATACCTATATGAGAATGAATATAACGTTTGCATATTTATATGGCTGGTTGTGCAGATTTTTATAATTCTTTGCACATAAACAATTTATTTAACTAAAATGTTTCTAGGTTTCTGATTTCATGTATTTTGTCTTTTTAGAAATAAATTTTCAATTGAATGTCATAATATATTTATAGATGATTTGAAATTTGTGTTTCATAGCTGTAAATTGAATTACATTTTTACACAAATATATAGTCGGTGATTCAAAGTCAAAAAATCGTTTTAGGCATTTATTTGGACACAGGAAAAGCTACACAGTTACCCTACATCAACCGGTTAATGTGTTATCAAATCAATGTTGGCAATAACAAAATTAACCATTTACTGCAAAGCCAAAGCGATCAAATAAATTGACTACTATAAATTAATGTTAAAATGAGACATGTACATAGCAGATTACATCAGGACGCATTTCACCGCAATGCACCAATCTGTTCCAATGAACCGTCACTAGTGGGAATATTTGACGGAAAACAAAATTATCATTAAATTAATAATGTTAATAAGTTTTTGTTTAAAATCAATCGATCAAAATCTTTAGGTCTATAACGTGAAAAAAACAATGTAAACAAATGAATATACGGCAAAAAAAGTTTACCTACGAAGGCGTACAGCTCTATAAACTACCCACAAATTCTTGAAATGCATTAAAATATTTTTCTTAAATTTGTTTTAATTACTTTTAATTCATTATTTGATTACTTTTACTCATAAGCTTATTGCATGTACAGCTATCGTTTTATTAGAATTATTTTTAAGAACGACTACAATTGTATGTTGATCTTAAGTATTATTCTAAAGTTAGATTTTTGTTTTTTTTTTTTGAAAAATGAAGTCTTTAAACTAAATAAGTGGTTTAAAAAATTCGTAATTATTTTCGTAAACATTTATTTATAAAAAACAAAATCCGACGCTAAATCGCCAAGAATACACAACAAATAAAAAAATTACACACGACCCAAAAATACTTTAAAAAAAATTACGGAACTTTTGGCTTCATTATTCATGAAACCAACCTTAATAATAATATTAAAAACAGCAAGACTAAAAAAACTGTAACTACGATGTCTTTCCTATATTATTATAGTTGTGTGGTTTGTATAACGCGTATTATTTAAATTCATATGTCTTCACTAAGACATCAATTAAGTCTAACCTTATTTACTAATAAGAATATTTAACAAAAGAAAGTGTCTTCTCACTAGCGCTGTGGTGGCAGGATGTTGAATAGCCTCGACATTCACATGACACTGGAGCCTAGGCTGTCTCCAACAGACCTTTTTACTATTGTGGCGACGTTCCTTACATTAAAGTACCGATGAAGGTCTCTATTGCAAACCCGCACTTAACGTTACTAAATGTTACTCAAGCTTAATCAACAATGTGGCAAGTGGTGCGGATTTTTGTACCACTATTTTAGCAAATAAACGATTTTGATATGATTTAAATGTACTAGATATATTGTTGTAATATCATCAATTAAGTTTTTTATAAGAGTTATGTTTACAAACTTTAATCCATATTTTTTTCTATACTGTTTCAATAACTTTAGTAACAAATTTAAAGTAACATAACTTTCTTTCTATCGATGAAGCTATGTAAAAGCTTTATAAAAATGAAATATTTAATGTAAGTATAGTAATTCAGAATTGTTAGAATTAGAATACAGTCTACTAATCACGCGAATCATTATTAATAAGAAATACAAATCTCTGGAATAATCTGCTTGAATAATCTTGCAGTTGTTGATAATTAGACCTTGCACCTTTTGCACAATTTGAATCGATTTTGTGAATATAGACAGAAGTTATTTCAAGTACAAAACTTTGAGGAATTCAATTTGTATTTTCTGCTCACTTAATTTCATTTCAACCAAATTAACTCGGCGAAACGCATTATTTTAATGGGTCTATAGAGCTAAAGACAATAAAGGATTGTTCCACTTGAGTGGGCTCATATCATTGAGGCTTATTGAGGTTTACTGAGAGTAAATAATGATTTAAAAATATATAGGTATATTATTTCAAATTCATTGTTGTAAATTTTGAACACAAGTTTCGTATAACCACTACCACTATGCGGAACCAGCTGCCCACAAAAAGAGCGTACCAATTCTTGAAAAGCCGTCAACACACGTGCGAGCCTTCTGGCAATGTGAGTGTAAACGGGCGGTTTACACACATCGTCATTATGGTTTTTTCAATCTATAATATAAATTAGTGTTTTAATCGTGTTTAGTTTAACTATTACAATAATGTTAACTGCATATTTGTTTCGCGATATTAATTTAAATTTTGTGAAAACTCCGTGGCAGTAATGCTTATGTACTTTGCGGTTACAATATATTTTCTGTCACATTGCTTTTGGTCGATCTTAGATTCATACGTGATCCACATTGTAATATTCTTCAAAGATTTATCTTGCTCAACGATCCGACCAGAATGTTTTATAAATATGAAAATTTTATCAATGTTTTGTTTGTAAAAGAACTAATAATATTTTGTGGGGTTAAAACTAACTTCCAAGAATCTTCTGATAATATATATTTTGCACATCATCTCCATTATTTCCGCGAGTTCCTCATATAACTACCCAAAAATATATACTAAAGGCGTAAATCGAAAAACTTATCACAAACACGCAAACTTTCACGGCATTAGCTATCCTCTTTTGACGACTCATAGGAACTTTTAAAAAGTCGCTAAGGTCAATTCTCCGGGCTCGTAACACGCCTAAAAACTTTTCCATTTAACTTCAACGTACACGCATCAAACTTTGCGATGTGAGGTCTGTAATGACTATCCTTACGCTAATTTACGAGGAAAAGGGCCTTAGAGATACGAAAGATTGGTCCATATAGGCTCTATTGAGGCTTGAAGAAGAAGTGTGTGGTGAGATTCGGCGTAGTACGGACAGCTTATAGTACTCAATCATCACTTTTATAAAATACTTTTAGTAGTGAAAGAGAGATACTTTGGTTAAAACTATTATACGACTGATTTAGTGGCAATAATTGTTCAAATGTGGTGCTGGAGGAGAATGCTACGCTTATGAACGTCTCGATACTTCAAGAATTCGGTATTGAGCAGAGTCAGTTTTCAATAGTACAATCTTACAATCCTTGGACACGTATGTCGGCGTGGTGATCAGTCCATAGAACGCAATGTTGTTAAAGGGAAGGTGGAAGGCACTAGACCGCGCGGAAGGTCATCTACACGTTGGACTGCTCAAGTCTGCCGTTGGAGATTAACTCAATCAATGCAGCAGGCTGAACTCTAATAGTATCTAATACACACTAACGCCTCCTGTTTTATAAAAAAAACTTTTTAGATAATATTAAACTACTGAAAAGAAACATATGTATACATCACCATTTCTGATTACTACTCATTAAAAAGTAGATTGTAAATGTGTTACATATATATGTTGAAATATAAATCCCAACTGAAAACAACAATATTTCTTTGGTTTTGTAAAATATTATCGTAAAGAACTAAGCGAAACAAGACAGTTAAAGCCACACTACAACCATTTGTTATCTAAACCCTTAGAGACAGAACGGTAAATAACATTAATATAGTTATTATTCTCAACTTTCCATACACAATTTATCATAGCAAATGACGCGGTAACACAATTTATCTTGTACATAATTCATTGACGACTTAACAATAGATAGGTTTAATATTCTTACATTAAGTTAATACTAATAATATTCAGTTATTGAATATTTATAATAGGAATACATAACGTGTAAGTAGAAAAAGAAAACTTAAAACGTTTTTATAACTAATAATGAATAACGTAATCCTTGTGAATTGGAATCCAGTATCAAACCATATCAGTCTCACATACTATTGTATGTTAGGTGCGTAAGATGTGTAAATCTGACTTCATCAAATTTGTACGCGATCGCGGCATACTTAGCAACTGACCGCTTACCATGCCAAGTGTGATTATTTGGCACTAGTAACCACAGTATCTCAACATTCTCTTTATTGGTAATATTTCTTTAAACTTTAGTGAATGCTACACGTTTCCTGCCTTTCGTGTCAGGTCGAAATTATGTTCGTACTGTTAATTGTACAAGCAAGCGTTATATTTTACAACAATCTTCCAACTTACCATAACTTTATTTATAATAATGAAGATTAAGTTTCTGGGAGTTATTATTTTTTTTATTTTTTTACTTTGAGGTTGATTGTTTAATTCTATTCTAATATAAAAGATGTGCGTATGATTGTAATATTTTCTTGTAAAATGTTATGCGTACACGTTGTTTTAGAACCTATTAATTAAAAAATACAGAATAAATAAAACCCACCCCTAATTTCTTATAACCACTGAATAAATTCAACACTCTGGTTAATAGATAAAGCGTTTTATAGCGAATATTTAAATGATCCTTATTCTTGGAATCGATTAGCTCCAGTTCAAACAATTTGTATGGCTCAAAACTTAGCAATTAAAAAGAGTGGCGGAAAGTTTCTTGCTAGTTCTTCTTGCCCGCTCTATGCCCTTGACTTTTCTGTTTCGACGTTCATAAGTGTATTTGTTTACCTGTATACCTGATCTAATTTCACATATTTTTGTCATTTTTTGTAATACTACTATTTTTATAATACTACTAACTGTAATTATTTTATTTTTTATTCCTGTTTAATATATAATATTCTACGGTCATAGTAGTTTTACTCTAGGAGTATATTGCCTTCAAATTCTATTTTATAAGAGTAAATGTGGAGTTTCTTTTCCAATCATCCATCATTCATTCCATCATTGCATATGAATTGCTTCAGTATAAATAGGTAACGCGACAGAATCTCTCGGCTGCATTTTCAGACTATGGGGCGATCGTCGACATCTACGACTTTTTTAAATGTAAAGTGGGAACAAACCGTGATTCATGTGGTATCAAATTATTTCAGTATAATTAGTATTATTACTATTTTCTTGTGTAGCCAAGTACACATTTCAAGGATCGTCATGCTCACTCAAATGTCATTGCTTGTGGCGGCGTCCATGCGTCGGGTTGTCTCTCTCCCTAAAATATGGCGAGGGGGCCGATGGCTAGCCATGCGTCATACTCGTGAACGGGTGCTACTTGTGGTGACTGGTCGTACTTGAATTCGTGTATGCGGTGATATTAGTTGTTTATACTACGTATTTGCGTGTTGTTCTCACGAGTGTGTAAGTGCGTGCTCCTATTTCACCATGCCTCCTGCTGATAGAGGACAAATCTTTGTGTTTAATTTATTTTTCTATTCTTTATTACTCAATATGTCATATGGAACATGGTGTAGTGGTTGCAGCTCCTTACAAGCATTGTGTAAAAAAAAACTTGGCGATTAAAAAGAGTGGCGGAGAGTTTATTGCCAGTTCTTCTCTTCCGTTCTACGCTCTTGATTTGAGAACTGGCAGTAAATGTAAAATTAAATTCATTTAATATTTCTTTTTTTTGACGTTCATAAGTGTACATTACCTACATGAATAAATAAATTTTGAATTTTGAATTTTGAATTTTTGAATATTTTCCACACGAAACTACCCCATAGAAGGGGCAACTAGAATCATCTTTATATTTTATTTAACGTGCAAAAGTGCAATTTTAGGTGGTCTCATAATATAAATGATTTGATTTAAAATTGATACTGCAAACACAAGTAGAATTTTGTCGTATATCAGACAGAGCGATTCTCATAAAAGCGCCGTCCGAAAAATATATTTATTCGAGATAGCTTGTATTTCGCACAAAACGTGTAAATCAAAGTAACGAAGCTATTTGTACCACGACATTTGGTTATTTTTCCTCTTATCAGACCTATTCCTTTCCATGAAATAAATGAATCGAGTTTTTGTACTCAGGACATTAATCTGTGTGCCGTTAGGTTTTTTTTTTTTTTATTAATTTTTACTCTACTCCCCTGCCATCGTGTCCAGGGATTTTATATATCTCACATTTTTTTTTTCAACAAACAAAAATAAATACATTTCTCTGCTACTATTTGTGAAATAGTGTATTGGATTGGTGTGCCGTTAGGTTGTGGAGTTGGATTTATTTAAACATATTTGATTTATTTCAGGTCATGCGGCGTCCATACTGAAGGTCGTAGGTTCGATCCCCGGCTGTGCACCAAGTTTCTTTCTATTTGCGTATTTATTATTTGCTCGATCGATGAAGGAAAACATTGTGAGGAAACCGATATGTCTTATACCCAAAAAGTCGACGTCGTGTGTCAGGTACTGGAGACTGATCTTCTACTTGCCTATTAGATTGAAAAATTGAGTTCCATGAGGATTCAGAAATCTGAGGCCAAAACCTAAAAGAGGTTGTAGCGCCACTGATTTATTTTATTTTTATGTGGCATCCATGCGTCAGTTCTCTCTCTCCCTAAAATATGGCGAGGGGGCCGATGACTGACCATGCGTCATACTTGTGAACATGTGCTACTTCTGGTGACTGGTCGTACTTGAAATTGTGCATGCGGTGATGTTAGTTATTTTGACTATTTATTTGTATGTAATTCCCACGAGAAGGTAAAGGCATGCTCCTATTTCACGATGCCTACTGGTGATAGTGGATAATTTTACAATTATTAATTTCTTAAGATGTCATGTGGAACATGGTGTAATGGTTGCAGCTCCTTACAAACGCTGTGTAAAACAAAAAAACTTGGCGACTCAAAAGTGGCGGAGAGTTTTATGCCAGTTCTTCTCTTCCGTACTACGCCCTCATTTGAAAACTGGCAGTAAATGTAAAATTAGAAGTATTTCATATATATATATTTTTTGGCGTTCATAACTGTACATTTTGTTACCTATATGAATAAATGATTTGGAATTTTTAAGGTTTTTGCATCTGTCCTGCTGGTTGCTTGAGGTAAAATTATACACCAAGTGTAATAACTAGTTAGCCAGTGTCATTTAATAGATAAGAGGGCCCGTTTAAGTATAACAAAAGCACTACAGGGAGGTGAAAATCTCTGATTTTCTTATTTAGTGATTACTTTACACAGTAATTAATTACTTTTTACTTACCCACACATTGACTATGCTTGAAACGAAATGTATTTAAGAGGATTTCTAATACGTTTATGTACTATTATTTTTAGTTAGGTTTGGTTACTTTGGCTAACAAGAGAAAGTGACCCTGCTTTTTGAATTGACTTACAAATAATCTTTTAACAATTAACACGATATTTTATTGCATTACGTTTTCTGTACCATTTATCAATCGTCGTCAACGAGAAATCAATCAAAAATTCTTTAATCTTCTTAAATATTAGATGGCATCTCTATTCCCTTACAGAATGAACCATGTTTTAGGACAACGATTTCCTAAAACATTAATAATGAACTTTCAATGTTGGTGCATTGTTTCAATTAATTTAAGAGTTTACTACATTCTATAACAAAAATTAAAAAAAACTTAAAAACAAAAAATGTATACTCAATTTTTCAATACTGCAGTGGCCAGTTGTTACATGATAAATTAATCACGTCACAAGTTCGATAGGTCCCGTGTGAAAAACGGCCAAGTGACGTGTGACTGGGCACAACAGTACAACAGTTTTTAGATTAAAAAATAGAATTTTTTGTTGTTTTCACCGAACATGTATTTTTACGTTTGATGTATCGATGAACATAGAACATTGTTTATTTTTATTTCGAACACCACTCTTGTTTTTTGGCATACAAAAATATTGCCAGAATAGTCATTCTTTTAATGTTAAAATTGCTTTAATGAACCATTGACCACCGAAGAACACACAGAGCAAAATTCTATCGATTCCTGTTTTTTGTTTTAAGTCGGTTAAAGAGGCAATAAAAATCTATGTAAGATTACAAATTAAAGACGATTAAGCATAATAGACGATTAACGTAACGTATATCCCTCAAAGGCCCCACTTTTTGTATTAATTTAAAATATATATTTATTTCAGACCAATTAATAAGTCCATATATTTTTAGTATAGTAATACTTATAACTATGTTAGCAAAATTATTCTAGACATTTGAATATTCAATTCATAAGTCTACGTTGATTCGAGACACCGGGTACATGGGCATGTATATGAACCCAGTGTCTGTATTAACTTCATGTATCGTTAGTGTTGTGGCACTTAAGTAAATATTATTAGTTAGTAAAATTCACTTTAATTTCCATGAAATGAGTATCTTAACACTTCGCAATTTGATAAAATAATTATGGTATTCCACAAAGAAGGTGATATTCTTTTGAAAAACTTATAATTATCAATATAATAGACGAAGTACTCGCAGGATAGAAGATATTTCTTCAATATTTAAATATACCGAACCTAAGTTTACTTTGATGAGTGTAAATAAGACGATATTATTTACATGATGAAAAAAAGGTTGAAGTGGCTTCTGATGCGCGCAAAATTTCTTCTCGTAGAAGTCGTAAGGTTAAAACTTAAACAGTATATATATATATATATATATATATATATATATATATATATATATATATATATATATATATATATATGACCTTTATAACCTTTTCTAATTATAATAATAATATAATTCTTGCACCCTCAAATTACATTACCTCTTGTACGAAGCAAGGAATGTACAAAATCAATAAAAAGAATACACTATCTTTATATTTGATTAGAGTAAAGTTAATGAGATAACATTTTTTATTATATATTATATGTCCGAGAAATATATCGTCACTCCATCGCTATTGACATCGTCATAAGCGGGCGTCATATGGCAAGTGCAAGCACAAAAGAAGAAAGAAACTAATAATTTTCAACATTACAAAGAAAACTAAGTTAAAATTATAACGAGCAGCGGGTTCAAGGTGCTCTCATGTTTTATCACAATCTGATTAACCACAAATCATATAGACCCGACTCGGTCCAACGTCTCATCGCCACAATGCTCCACTGAATGCTCAATTAGATCTATGCCTCGACCTGACTCGAGTCGTATCCTCTGGTCTGATTTGTCGTACGTACGTAACAACGAATGAGTATCGCAATACAGCGAGGAAATGCTGCCAGCGTTAAAGGTACACTGTCACAGGGACCAAACTATTTAAATTTGTTTTGATTTTCTTTTTAATACAATTTTTATTGTTATTATTACTTTGTAGGTTAAGAAAATGGTATAGACTGTTGTTGTTTTGTATTCAATAAAATTTTTAAAACATTAAATAAATTAGAATGTTGTATGCGCCTATAATTGTTTGTGTTACATGCGTGTATCAGTGACTACTTTGATGGTGCAATAAATAAATAAAATAACAAAACAAATGTAATCAAAATATATTATTATTCTTAAAGGTGAATGAATCTCAATTAGAAACCAAGGCTTTGTAAAATCAACGGTCAATTGGAGCATTTGCTGACATATTTGTAATACATTTTAGGTTTCCTTCATTTGTGATACTGAATACAATGATAGGGACAATTACGGGCCATTGTCTCCTAAATAAACATCTTTTTGACCTATGTGCGACGGACAGCCCCATGTGCAGAGGCGGTTTCAGCGCAGAGGAATCAGTCACTCACGTTGCCCTGGAATGCGAATCTGTGGCTAAACAACGTACGGAAATCCTCGGAACAGTGAGGTGAGCCTGTGAAGGCCCAGCTGGCTAAATTAGCCAGGATGCAAAACGGATTAAATTTGAGTTTAATTGCGGAAAATGAGTCCACCTACCTACCTACCTATCTAGGGATGGTTGTTTCCAATTTTACTTTCTGGGTTTAAAAATATCGCTGATACACGCTTAAATGTGTTTTTCCTATAAACCCATTTTGCGGTTAGGGCACTTCAACATATTATTGTTAAAACATCAATTTTACTTTACAAAAATAACGGAATTCAGAAAGTGTAGGGGAGCAATTTTTCTCATCCCTTCAATATGTTCAGTGGTGTAAACCGAAATTTATCTTCCTTGGGTTCTATTATGTAAACGAGCCTTCAACGCTAAATGTTGTTTATGGTTTCTTCCACAATTTGTACTAAAATACCTTCGGGCCTTATCTACGCTGATATTATAAATCTGAATAATTTGTTTGGCTAAACACGCTAATCTTAATAACCAGGGCAGTAGCCCCTGGAGTCTTGGCGTCAGATTTCTGTTTCATTACATAACGGGGGCGAACAGACAGACATCTGATGTTTAGTGGTACCGCCATTGGAGAGTCATATTACAGGGCTCGCAAATGCGTTGCTGGTTTTTTAAAAATTAGTATGTTAGTGAATTGGTTCGGAAATACTTAAGCGGCACACCACAGTGGCAAAAAATGCCTTAAGAAACACTCAGTGGAATGATGGACATCGAGGAGATATGGGTGGTATTTCGTATTCTGCTTTGACGTCTGATGATAAAACCTGTTTCATTCTGGTAATTTTTTCATTCTCATTTACATTCTCTTAATATACTTTCAAGAAGGGGAACAGCCTTCTGTGCCTCAGAAGGTGATCCTCATGATGTTTTCCTTCACCATGTCCTCTAGTCTTACAAATGGAGCCTCTAGTGTTAACCAACCCCAGCCGTGGACAACGTAATATGATATACTGACTTTTCTCGCCTCATACATATAGTGTTCCTTTGTGCTACTGTTATTTCATCATAAGGTACAGATGTCACGTTTCCGATGTTATGATGTACCAATTACATGACATCTAATTTTAATTATATTTCAGCTTTGGATTAAATTTGTTCCGCTTTCCTCGTTATATTTTCTTGTTTTCCCAAAAATGAGGAAATTCGCTAATGTTTAAGGTAATCCAAATTTATTGTTTGAAACTTCTGTGACTTTAAATTAGTCTTATTAATTAGGCTAATTAGAGACTGTTTCTATTTATGTTAAAAGTTAGTAAAAACTTCTAAAATGTTATGAACATAATGTGATCGGAAAATATCATCGGTTCGTTTTATTTTAATAATAAACTTTTGGTCACTAATATCTAGACAACCTACTGTTTCTGATTTTGTGTCAACTTTTTGTTTCTGAAAAATACATACTTTTGGTTCTGTTGAGTGAAAACTATTTGCGATAATAACAAAACATTTTTCTCTGAAATGCAAAAGATTAATATGTGTTTTTTGAAAGTATAAAAGAAGTACAATATCTTTTAATTGACACAAATTAAACAAACAAGAGAGAGAATTCCAAATAAAACTGAATGGAAATCGCCCCTGAGGGATGTCCATGGCAATTGAAGTAATTTTGGTTGTGTTGTGATTTTTCTGCTCTAAATGTTTTTTCCTTGTCCCGTTTAATTAATTTGCGGCAGTATTGTCCACGCAGCTTAAGCGTGCGACTCTCATCCTTGAAGTCGTAGGTTCGATTCGCGGCTGTGCATCAATGCACTTCCTATACATGTGCGCATTTATCATTTGCATGGTAAAAGAAACATCGAGAGGAAACTAACATGTATTACCCAAAAATTCGATGGCGTGTGTCAGGCACATAGGAGGCTAATCACCTACTTGCCTATTAGATTGAAAAATCATTACGAAACAGATTCAAAAATCAGACCTTAAGAGGTTTAAGTGCCTCATTTATTTATACATATTTATTTATTTATATATATTTATTTATTTATTTTATTTAAGTATTCCTACAGCTAATCACTAAACAATTACATTACACACAAAAGCCAAAACTTAATGCACATTGAAACAGATCATAAAGCACAGTTCTAAGATTGATTGATTGGTAGATTAAAATATATATTTAATATGAAGGAACGAACAAAGCCATTATTATTAAAAGATACCTGAGTTTTTAAAATTTTTTTAGTCACATTAAATGTATCGATTTGCTGGTAATAGCGCGGCTTTAACTACCTGCCGTACGTGGGCCTGCCACAGACACATTTCTGTGTATAATTCAACGGAACTTAATACATAACTACAATCACTTATCACATACACTAAATACATGTAGTAGTTGTCATGTTATATAATAATTAGGCTCTAAACAAAATTGTTCGAGTAAAACATTGACTTTTCATAATGCTCTTTTTATTTATTGTATTTTATTCCAAACGATAAATTCAAGTGTATGATATTTGCGAGGTAAATAAATTTTCGTACAAAGCGGTCTTTACTGGACCACAATAATGCGGTCTCAAACATCGGACCTTCCTGTGGTTGCGTTTACGAAAACCATTTTACGTGAAATTCAAATAACAAGTATGCTGTTAAGCTTAAGGAATTTTTTACGGTCACAATAAAATATACAATTTCTTTTATAGTTCAAACCGCTTCAATAAAGGAAAGTTTTTTTTTTAATACAGTCTAGTAGAACCATAATGCTAACTTATATTCTATATTAGTCGAAAACAAGACAAGGAAGTGAATGTCGATATAATTAATCTTTTTTTTTATTATAAATATTTTCTAGACAATTCCCCGACTATGTAGTCATCGGAGGCATTAAGTAGCTTACATAAGTGTAATAATACACTACTACCTATTTCTTTTCACGACTTTTTGTATGTTGAAAATTATTTCCTTTAAATTTGTCTCCGTTACTTTTAAGCCCATAGATTGCTCAGTGTTAAACCTATCGTATTAATTAATCATTTATTATAACTGATAGCAGTGCATAACGGGTTAAACATCGTGTTATTTGAGTATTAAATCTTTTATCTAAAGTTCCTTATAAACAATGAGTGTTTCTTATTACAAAGTATCTTAAGCATATACGTAGAAATTAATTTCGATCAGTCCATTGGCAACTGTATTTACAAGATTTACTTTGGAGAAAATAAAGAACAAAAATTCAATTACAGTTTTATGGTTAGTTCTTCAGTTCAGAAGACAGTCTGTTGATATTAAAATTTTCCATAGTCCATTCTTGCGTTGATATATTTATACATTTATACAGGTCTAATTCCAGGCTTTCCCCGCCAAAATTTTCCTTGACAGTAAGGCACTTTTGCTTTTGTTTATGCCGCAAATTCTTTGACTAAAAAAATATATATATCAGAGATTATAACATAACTAGCTATGTTATATACTGAATTGAGTTACCCTAGAGATGGAAGACAAAGAAAAGGTTGACCACGCAAAAGATGGGAGGATGAACTGAACCTACTTAAAATGAATAAAGACTTTTTTTTTATTTATTTTTTTATTAACTAAAACTAACCGAAGGCTACAACTGGAGAACGGTCGCAAAAGATAGAGAACAGTGATAAGGGTTAGAGGAGGCCTTTACCAAGAGACAGACCGAACTCTGGGATATACTGGAGTGAAAATATACTAAAGTTCAAATATATAAAGTGACTGAGTTTCGGAATTACAAGGCTATATTATTATTATTATTATTAATTGAGTTACTCAGCATAAAGAAGTATCAAAACCTTTATATATTTTCAGGCTAAATGTTTATAAATATCACCGTAATATTTATTATACCTTAGCGTCATAAATCCAAATTTGTGTCTGCGACTCGTCGTCACACATGCAAGCGGTCACAAATCCCAAAACAAAGTCTAAGCAAACCGTATCATGTTCGATTCTCCCTTTATTAGTGTACCACCAGAACTGAAATTAGATTGAATTAAAATTAATAGAAAAATTAACTAGCCATGTTTGACAAATAGAATATTAATTATATTTTATTCGATATTCTCAATAACAATCAGATGTAATAAGTTATAAAGTAATAGTAAATAATATAGTTTGAATATCGAGGGTATAACTTATTTTATTATTCCAGGTTAGTAAGTAAGTTAACCCTTACTTACCGAGTGGTGGAAACTGAAATTCATACGTACGAGGCATGCCTTTTAAGTTTTAACTAGAAGTTTATAGTACTTTTTATTGTTTTTCAAAGTATTCACCAGGTAGCTTAATACTACTTCAAACTGGCTGTCTTGAAACCGTCGCTTGCTTCTTCACCGGACTAGAACGTTTGACCACGAAGAATTTTCTTAAATTTAAGAGAGTTATTTAGGAAATTTAGTAGATTTTATTAAGGTAAAACGAACGAATAAAGAATAGTTCCATATTCATAATTGCCGGGAAATATGGAAGCGACAGAACTTAAAAGGCATGGCTAGTAAGACTAATAAAGGAATATTCCAGATATACATATTATTTACCACAAAATTGAGCATCGAAAAGTGATTGTATGTATCTTTATCTTAATTTGTCTAATATAACCGCTAAGACATTACTAATATATGTAGTTTGAATACCGCAACTATACTTTAAATCGCTGTAGCGACATGTATTGGCAGAGATATAAGGTGGGAATTAAATAAGTTTTATTTATTCAACCATTTAAACATAAACAGTTTCAGCGAAAATGTATTATATATTGTTAACAACTTCATCCACAAATTATTTTTAAATAATATTTCCGCGTTGTCATAGCTGATTAAAAGTATTATGTACGGATATACAGTATACACACTTGATTTCCTCCTTGATGATGACAGGATCTGGCACTCACAGCCGTCTGAACGTTTACCCACTCCGAAGCCACGTCAAGACACACCGCAAAGCCATCCAAAATACTATAAATCTAAAAAACACATAAAAAGTGCAATCGAACGTCTAATGGCCCATAAAGTCACTTTATTTCGCAATAACATTACATTGATTTGTAAGATGTGCGATATATATCTACTTCTGAATAGGTTTTAATAATGAAATAACGGAAGTTGTTTCTTTACACTTTGCATTATATCGGTAATACTGCAGTATCTATCGACGTAGACATTGTTATTCTCGTATTGACTCATATTATTTCGCGATTTCATTAAAAGGAAACGCAGAATGGTTCGCTAAACAGGATTAGCATCATAGTTGGTCTATCGCCTGTCTATGGGATTAGACAAGTCTTTGATAGTCTGTAAGTATGCGTTTTTTTACTTAACTAGGGGCAGACGGGCAGGAGGGCAGATTCACCTGATGTTATGTGATACCAATGCATATTGCTAGGATTGAAGGACCCTAAGTCGGTTGGGAATTACAGCTAGCGCCAGATAGTGGTAGCGTGTGGCAAAAACTGTATTAAGAAACGCTCAGTTGTGGAACGACGGACGTCGAGGTGATACGGATGATATTTGTATTCTGCTTTAACGTCCGGTGATGAAACTGAACTATTTATTTGAACAACCTCTGAACGCTCTCCATGGTAACGTGGCCTTAAATGGCTGATGCGGGTGGGATGTTTCTCAATACAATAAAACGCTTAATATTTGTCTTGTCTTAGATTATTATGGCATGTCTTATACTAATACGGCTCATACCTCCCCATAAGCAACATTTACGTCAGGCAATTTCATTTCTGGGTAAACATTATGCAGGTACCATTCAAATGATTTACATTTCAATTTTTCACGCAATTCTTTCTGCTTTGTTACATCGCCGAAATCTTCATGTATACCCCCGATCCTTTGATAATAATATTTTGCATAATCATCCAGCCACACCTGAAGAGAAAATTTGTTAGGGTGTGTCATACTGTGTTAAATTTTCTGTTTTAAAAAAGACCATAACAATTGTAAGGTTGTAATAAAAACTACTATTTCTAGAAAGATCTGAACACATCGATTTCTGTCGTTTAAATTTATCGTGTATCATGTTCATGGCGCTGCCATTTTCATTATTTAATAGAGCTCGTTATTTAACAATAACAAAAGTCTAATCTTTTTATTACCTTAATTACTTGTGGTTTATTCGATGTGTCAATATTGATAATAGTAATATTACTAGATCTACAAATTAACAGACAATTTGATAATGTATAGTAGTAGTAATTTTATCGTAATTATTCTTAATATTGCAGCAATGGTCTTAGTATTAGCTGCCATTGTCATTACAATTTTATAACGTCAAACTGAAATTACTTCAAAACCGCTAATACTGTCGTTTATTTTATCTGTCAATGTTCCAAGATCTATAAATTGACGACTGTTGTAATATGTCTTTATTAATAGTCATTATTATTAATTTCGAAAAAATGAAGTATGCTGCTATTATTATCATTATAATTTAAAAACATTAAAGTCAGATTAGTTCGAAACAGTAAATCCTAGCTATCCTAGATTATTCAATATAGAATAGTAGCTATCCTAGATTATTCAATATTCATAGAATTTTAAATTAACGGCTATTACGGGCAATAATAATTACTCCAGTCTCCATTATTAACTTTGAACTTTTGACAGTAAAGATTATATTATCGTAATCTTTGACACTTGTTCCTATAAGTCTTATAAGTTCTACTATACTAACAACATATGGACTTGTTGATTGGTCTGAAATAAATGATTTTATTTTATTTATTATTTTATTTATTTAAAAACGTTTGATACTGTATTCGATTCGAGTTTGGTCGCGGAACGAGTCCATTAATCCATTCCCTTCTCTCACTCCGAATTTATGTATATTGTATTAATTAGTATATCACTCAGGAGTTATGTAGCATAGTGGGGAAAGAATTGAGAACGGCTCAGTATGAATTTTACTTTTCTATTAATTCATATATCTATATCATTAGCTTAGTTAACTACAAGCAACCAAAAAAATATATTACCTCGGCTAGTCTCAATGCATTTCGCCTGTGTGATCGCTTCGCAAATTTATACGGAAAAGTCTTCCTAAAAACATGTCCCACATGTGAGCACGGAACTATTTCCAGGGACCCACCACACATCCAAGTCTTGAACGATAACTCCAAATTTTCAGCACCCCAAATTCTATAGCCTTGGTCGAAATAGCCGATTTTTTTGAAAAAATCTCTGTTGATTGCGAATAGACCTCCAGATATAGTCGGCGTTTTTATTGGTGCTGAGGGTATTTTCCGGGTTTTCAATAAGGGCCGCCAAATGTATTTGAGGTCCCATTCGAACCCGCCAATTTGAAGGTATTTTGAGGTCTGTGGTATAAATTCGAAGGTTGCAGGATCTATGTGACCAACAGCTGGGCTAACTACATTTGCCGAGTTAAGTTTTATTCGATCCAATAGGGGTTCAATCCAGCCTGAAGAATATTTATTAGTGTAGATTTCATTTATTTAAAAAATTTAAGAGCATGACGAGAGCGTATAGTGTAACGAGTGTCAATTTGTTTTGATGACTTTTGTACTCAGTTGCAACATTTTATCGAGTTTATATGACCTATAGATATTTTTTTATTTAATAGGAGGCAAACGGGCAGTAGGCTCATTTGATGTTAAGCAATACTGCCGCCCATGGACACTGACATTGCTAGAAGGTGTGCCGGCCTTTTAAGAATTGGTACGCTCTCATTGTTTCGATTAGTTGTATCTATTAACCTGTAGTACACTCGCAATGACTGTCAAGAAATACCACTACGGGGGCGGTGGCGTATTTTGTCCCCAAAATCCTTGCTCGTATTAAGCCTTTCCTGCGGCTGGCACGGATTAACGTCACCTTGGTTAACGTTCTAACGTAGTTCTCTAGATTCTCCTTTAAATGGTCTGAAAAGGTTAACATTTTTACTACACCAATTTTCCGACATGCAATATTCATCTAGTATGCATATGTGTATTATAAACACATATTCAGTACTTAGTTGCAAATTTTGTTTGAAAATTCCTTAGTCTATATATGTATTGCTACCAAAAAGCATTCGTTAACTAAAGAGGTCTTATATAATATGAAACTGAATATTATAAAGTTAATTTTCTTTGTCTTAAACTTCAGAACAATACAAACTATTTTATATATTTATTTATTTATTCACACTTCGTTGCTAGAGAGAAACACAAATAACACAATACATAAAAATTACAAGGGATGCAACGGGCGGCCTTATCGCTAACAAGCGATCTCTTCCAGGCAACCCCTATATACTTTATAATTACGTAGTATCAATTGAAAAAAATATATTTGATATTATTTTAACCCAAGATTTATTTAACTATTAACTTTAAATAATAGAATCTCGTATCAATAACGGTTTCCAATAATTTACCAAAACAATTAAAAGATATTCCATGGAGTCTTTAAAAATCGATTTAGTGTATTACTTACTTTTAGAAAAAACGTATTTTTATTAAATGATTATTTGCGTGACTGTAGTTGATATAAATTTAATAATGTATGATATTATATGTACGATACAAACAATGTAAGAATGACCAATTCATATGACTCATAACGTAAAATTCCTCTACAGACAAATTTTGGCGCCATTTTGTGGCAGATTATGAAAACTAACTACTCATTTTTGTACCATATTCTTGCAATAAATTATTATTATTCTTATTGAATACGTAAAGAAATAATTATATTTCTTAAATAATTACATTATTATTTACCTATTTTGTTTTTATAAATGTTCATTATTTTTGTTAGTTTGTGAAAAAGACACTCGTTTTGTTTGTCTATGATGTGTATTCATTTTTAATTTGAATATGAAGTGTTTGTTATGAGTAATTAGAATAAAACGATTTTAACTGAAATAGCAAACTTAATGTTGTTTCTTGCAACAAATTTAAGTTTATCTTCCTTATAAATATATAAATTATACCATCTTTTTGAATTATAAAGACGTTGGTACAATAAATTCAATAGTCCACTTACCCATAGTTGAAAAATCGTCAAAGAGAATTATTTCTTTCAGAAGATGAGCGGGGGTCCTTTGTAGGACTGAATCAATTGTTCGCAAAAGTACGGACCAGGCTTCGTTATAAAAACAAATAACCACGGAGGCTTCAGGTAAATTATTTGAATAATTTTTTTGTTTACACCTGGAAAATTCGAACGAAAATAAAGATAACGAAAACTCTATCAACCTTCTTTAAAAATAAATCAGTGGCGCTACAACCAGTTTAGGTCTTGGCCTCAGATTTCTGAATCTGTTTCATGATCATTTTTAAATCTTATAGGCAAGGTGATCAGCCTCTAGTGCCTGACACACGTCGTCGACTTTTTGGGTCTGAGGCATGTCGGTTTCCTCACGATGTTTTCCTTCACCGTTCGAGCAAATGTTAAATGCGCACTTAGAAAAAAAGTCCACTGGTGCACAGTCCGGGATAACGGAACAATCTTCTTTACTAGCTTCATATCGGTATCTAGATGTGTTTATCATCTTTATTTAGTTAAGTCATTTTAAAAATATATATATACCAAATATCTTAAAAGGCTCTACTCAAGCAAACAATATTTGATTTTAAGTGTAAATCTTATTTAATTGTAATGTTTTTTGAAATTGGAATGTTGCCCGCCCGTCGCATGCCTTTTAAGTATTATGTCTTTGTCTATTTGTACCGAAGTGTAAATCAATAAATAAAAAAGAAAATTCAACGCTTAATTTCAACTATGTCACGCTGTATGTCAAATGAATAGTTTATTGGCTTATGAAAGGTGGAGAATAAAGAATCTGCTATCAGTGCACACACATCTTAAAATGTCTGTTTCTTTAAATATCGTCTGTGAACAACTGTTTATCTTTATTCATAAACATACTGTATAAAATGATGGCTTTGATTGTATATTTGTAGATGGATATTTTACATCTCGGAAAATGTTTCAATGTAATAAACCCTATTATAAATATTAAATGTTAATTATTATATTGAATGTTTTCTGTTAACGACTTGCTGTGTATTGTTCTAAAATCTTAATTGGACGCACCTTTCTTAACGGTGCTTACAATATTTCATTTGAGACTAAAGACTTCAAAATATAATTTGACTCCTTTAGGGTCCTTTAAGAAAAGAGCGTACAAATTCTTAAAAGGCCGGCAACGCGCTCACGAACCCTTTAACATCGAGAGTGTCCATGGGCGGCGGTATCACTTAACATGAGGTGAGCCTCCTGCCCGTTTGCCCCCTGTTCTATATAAAGAATATATCTCGGAGCAATGATTACGAGATTGATATGTAATTAAACAATGTCACGGGGATTAACAACATTAGTTTTAGTAATTTATATATTCTCAATAATAGTTATTATGAATGATTAAAATAAGTCAATATTAATATAATAATGTCTTCTTCAGTGGTAAAAATTTATATTATTATAAATGTAAGAATAAATATTCTAAACTTTATATCCTTATAGAATACAGCTCTGGGGATCTGCTAGGGCCTCAAATATAATAATAATACAAAGAGAACTCTTTTTAGAGCAAAATTACATACTCAAATACCAAACAATCCATGGTTTATCAAAACAACAGAAGTCCATGAATTTCTTAATATGCCAATCACACATGGGAATATGTACAAACTAAGACTTCAAAAGCACCCCAATCAGTAAGCAGGACAGCTAACTATACCAAAAACTACTCGACGACTTAAAAAGCGACGTGGCATTTTTGACCAGGACAACCCAACAGACTGAGTTTAAATAAGAATAGGCAGGCTCCGCTGGGAGGAGCGCCTAATACGTCAAAAAGCACTCAACGTATCTACTTATAGTCGCAAAGACTGATTGCATGATTATTAAAAAAATATATCCTTATATACTTATTAAATTATGATACGAGTGTAAAAATTACCACGATTTTCGATGATATAAGCAATTGAAACAAAGTAACGCATAATTAAATACTTTAGTTAAGGTGGTACTTAACACTATCACTTAAACTTGTATAGGCTCAGTTACTAAAGAAATCACATCATGCAGCTCACCCATATTAAACTGTGTTCATACATTTTCGAAAACAGCATTCACGAAATGTACTTTTCATGTTTACACTTACAAATGAAAAATATATTGCATAGTTTGTTTTACTGAAATGTACCAGTAATCAATTGATTGTCATTTATTTTTTGGAGATTAAACTTTAGGCATGTAAATTTAACAAGCTTCGTAATAGTGTGGGCAGTAAGCTGCACAGTACTAACTGCTTCCTGGGAAGAAAAATCATGTAGAAAATTGACCAAATCACAAGAAGGTAGTTGTAGGATTATCTGGCGAGTACGGAGCATAAAGTTTCTTATTGCAGCTCATGTAGACCGCTGTTATTCAGGTGTCAACGCGTTAATACAGTGAAGATACAAGAGTTGGGAGTGTTTGAATGCTAGCTGCAGGATTATTGGATAGCCCCATGGGAAAAAAGTTTACTAAAAAATTCAAGGTATCTATTATAACGGCAACTTCAAAACCCCTATACTACTTACCAGTCGTCTCTATAATCTAGCAAAGTGCGATTGATGGGTATCAGATCACTAACGTATTGATTGAAAGAATAATCTTTCCATCCCTGTCTTATCATAATCCGAATGTGACCTCGTATATTGTCTTCCAAATCAACAGGAGATCCGTTTGTGCCTAAAATACATACATTGTTTTTAAGGAATTTATTGGATTGGAAAAGGTTAATATGAAAAATGTTGAACTAAATTCTAGGTTAATATAAAAAATTTGTTCAAACAAAAAACACAGAAACTATTCATTTGAATTTGATTTTTTTTAAATTAGTATTTATCGAGAAAGGCATTATATGAAGAAACCACTTAAATTATCATTTTACTAATCTAAGAACCCATAAAATTAACAAACATTCACATCAAAACGACCAAGTCCATAATTGGAAAATCCTATTTTAAAATGATTCCCGCACTTTTATTTTACTCTTTCAATAAGTCTTGTGAAGCAGAGCGTTCAGTGGGATCTAATGATGTACCCTCTCACCTAGTGGAAACTCGCTATATTTCACTGCTGTAAGTTTTTCTTTCATGGAAAACTTTCGACTCGGCGGACCCACAAGTTGCCATGCTGAAAGTTATTAATGATGATAATTTAAAAAAATTATATATTAGGCAACCGGCTCCTGCTGACCGCGGAACCTACGGTTACCTGTATTCTAAAATGAATTATAGATAATTAAATATTGTGCATATAAAAATCCTGTGTCTGTTTTTTTTATTAAAAGCCTTCACTCTGTAAATAATTCATTACAAATAAAATATGTCGCAGATTCAACGCGATTCAATTTCAATTTCAAAAATTATTTATGTAATATTTATACATTAATTTCTTTTTTTTTTAAACACGTTTTTATAAAAAGCCGTATTGCTTTTTTAAAAACTGAAGTTATAGTTTCGAAGAGTTTAACATTAACGAACCAAATTTAATAATGAGGTAAACTACCTGGGAACTATGCAATCTTTACGCGAGATTTGCATTTTTGACATGTGTAGATTTAATAACTAAATAATTAAATATAACTTAAAATAAATAGGGTAGCACCGAGAACAAAAGAAGGAACAGCCCGCTAAGGCTAGCGCGAGCATCGGTGACGCGACGCACGCGCATTACAGCTCTTCGCTTCAACGCGATTAAAAAATACAAAATTGTTGTCACCGTCGTCCGACATTATTTATTGATATTAAACACAGTCGTGGGCTCGTCTGGCGCAGACGCCGATCGGAAAGCAACTCAGTACACGACGGATTCTACACACAACTGTCAAATTGACTTTGACACATTGATTTTACAACCTGTAAGATGTCTATGATATTGCGTGGTGTGGCCATTGTAATAAAAAAATTATAGCATTTTCTATGAGATATATATTATGATGCAATTTACAGATTTAAAACATGATATAAAATAGGGAAGGACAAATTAACAACACGACCTTTGTCGAGAGATAAGCTAAGTTCTAATCAGAGTTAACAAAGTAAAAATACTCTAGACTAAATACAACTTAATTTATTATTTTATGTAAGGAAAGTTATTGACTGTTAAAATGAACTAAATGGTAATGTTAGTACTGTTGCAAGTGACTAGTTAAACTGAGAATCTTGACGCTATACATTTTATTTCTCTTTAAAGCGAAAATGTGTGAAAATATTATATTATTATAACAATTATTATTACTATTATAACAATTAACGCAAACTGCAGATTATTAACCAATGTAGACGAAAGTTTAAATTTCTAATAAAAGCAAAATTCTTCTTACTTGAGAGTGGATCTGTAAAATTATTTCTCATTCCGTAAACTTTTCTAAATCCTCTCAATGCTTGCTCGTACAGTTTCTGATCTTCCATTCCTGAAACTTCCCGTTGCATTTCCTTAAATATCGTTAATAGTGAAACTGTCCATACTATGAAAATGGATATTAAAATTTTGAAAGCGTACTTCATTGCCATTCTGTAACGTCAATTGTTTTGTGACACTGAGGGAAAGTGTACTTTATATACGAATGCACCTATTCATAACTTTACGGTTAATTATTAATATCCGACTCCTGCATTAAACATATAATATATGTTATATAGCCTTTTTAGTAAATTGACTGTGAAAAAAAATTTTCAATTCAAACTAAACAATTAAATCTTTAATAACAGATAAGATTAGCACATAACACAGAAACATTTCATTCTCATATATATGAATTTTAAACAATTATAATCACAATTTTAAGTATAATATATAAATTATCACATTTGAGAGATTATCTGTTCTGACTTAGCTTACAAACTTTACATCTGTATTAAGTAAATATTATAAAAACGTTGTACATTGACACAAGAATAAAAATAAAAATATAATTAACATTAAATTTAGACTATTAATCACGGATTGAAGGATTCTACTTCCATTTATCTCTCACCTTCACAACTCTTTTCCAATACTTCCTCGACCGGCCCATTTAACCGTTTTGTGGTATGACGTCACTTATTTTTATAAGGCTTCGTTTTAAATATCACTTTTTACTTTGTCTTTATTTTCAACCGATATTAAGCTCCCTAGCTCTGGCAAACTTCAGTCTTATATAATAGAGCCTTAATAAAAAAATCTCAAGAAAAGATATTCACAAGAATAACCCCTCATAAAATGTTAGCACTACCTAAGAAGTTTGAACGCTCTCACACATAAGGTAAACAGTGGTTGTATACATTCACCTTCATTGACTCGTTTCACTTATATAGGACAGTTTCAACAACTTTATGTATTCTTTTAATACATAGTATGCCAGTTCTTCTTACCCGCTCTACGCCCTTGACTTGCGAACTGGTTGTAAATGTAAATTTACAGTTAATTTAATTTGTTTTTCTTGACGTTCATAAGTGTACATGTTTACCTAAATGAATAAAGATATTTTGATTTGATTTGATTTGATTTGAGTCCGTTATATCATATAAATAATTTACTATTTAAAACAAAAATAACATAAAAATATACCTAATAACTAACCTTAAAATTTAATAATTAAAAAATATTATTTAAAGGAGTCCCTTTAGTCAAGGTTCCGAAGATACTGGCAGCGTTCCCCCTTTGAATAGCTAGACTAATTCTTTGTGCGAGGTAGCTGCCAGCTCTTCGTTCTCCTGTGATGTCGACTAACTTTTTTGATAATTCCCTAAAAGCCTTTACGCGCTAGGACCCACGGACCAAGGGTTTATTTATTTGCTATTAATTTATATCAGATGGGAGTTTGAAATTATAAATTTATTTATCATATCAGTATAGAACTTCTTGTGAAGGTTGGTAATCATAATGGCTTGTTTAATTTTGCGTTGACCATGTCTTAAGTTTTTCAACCAACGTGCGTCTGCGGCCAGGTCTCCTTCTACCTGCCACTTGATTGGTATGATTAGTTATATTTTTATTTGGAGTTACGTATAACGTGTCCGAAATCCTCAAGTTTCCTTTTCCTAACCGTCATAAGCACTTCTTGGTTCTTCTGCATTCTGTTCATCACGGTAGTATTTCGTATGTGGTCTGTACAAGATATTTTAAGCATACGTCGGTAAATCCAGATCTCGCACATTTCCAGGTTTTTGGATATAGTCTCTGTAAGCGTCCAAGTTTCTACCCCGTAGAGTAGTACAGAGAAGACGTGACATCGCGCAATGCGAGTTCTAAGCTGTCCTACAGTATTTACGGTTAGAATAACTTTATTTCTCATATGAATTATGTACAAAAATTCGCTTACTGAGAAAACATTATAAACTAAGATTAATAATTATTATTAGAACGCACAGATGTAGGTACTTATATAAAATTTACAAAAACAGCAACAAAAATGTAGGTAGACATAATAAACTCGACGGTCAGCCAAGCAAAAACAGATGTTCGGATTGGATTTATTACTAGATGTGGCATTGATGGCAAAGTCTGATATAACAGGTTTATATTAATTTCTTTTTATATTTTAATAAGACTATTTTATTTTTAGTTTATTGTTCTATTTAGATATTTTAGGTAAATACATTTATATGATTTATATGGGTTTATAAAACATTTTATGTACCATACATACATTTAAATGGTAGTTTTAATTTTAGGCCAGGGAAGAAGCCTTTAAAAATAATAAAAAGGGAAAAAAATAATAGTAGGATGAAACCTATTAGAAAAAGAGGGGAATATTATAAAAATGAAAGGAAAAGTAATTTACGGGCGATCTGAGGTCTTTTTCTAATGGGTTTCATCTTACTATTATTTTTTTGGTTTTAAAAATTATCGACCCCGGTCTATTTAATTTGTCATGCATGAACAAATGTTAGCCAACTGACAAATTGAATATTTAGCAAGTCGTTTCAAATTTGAGATTAAATTCATATTTATTTACATATAAAGCGAATAAATATAAATTATAAAATAATTTTAAAATGGTATCTTGCTTATTTTACGTTATTAAAAGTTATGATATTGTATTCAGATTTTTTTTATAGAACAGAGGGCAAACGGACAGGAGGCTGAAGCGAAGTGATATCGCCGCTCATGGACATTCTCAAACCTGGAGGGCTCGCGAGTGCGTTGCCGGTCTTTATTTTATTTATAATTTTAACGCTCTTTTCTTGAAATAACCTTTGTCGAATTGGCTCGACCTGGTTTCACATAGTGGTGGTACGCGGCAAAACCTGGCATTAGAAACAGTTGTGAACGTCGAGGTGATACGGATGGTAAATTTTGTATTCTGTCTCGATATCCGATTATGAAACTCTGCTGCCGGTATTAGTTCGAACGACTCCTTAGAACACTTCCCATGATAAATGCTGTTTAAATCAAATCAAACAACAATAATTAATTGTTTATTTGTAAAGAAACTTTCATTCAGAATAAAACCGCAACATCATCCATAAAAATAGGCATGCACATGTCATATTAAACTTAATACCTACAAATAATTATCCCCAAAATAATATCAAAGTATTTAAACAAATTTTACCTAACAGCATACAAACTACTTTATCAGAAAATAACCCCAAAAGCCTATTCAAGATAAATTTAATTAAACTGTGCAATACAAACCGCACTTTCGCAAAATTTTCCTCAGGTTGATTACGCGCAATTTCTAACTCAACCCTTGCAAATGCCATTTTCATCTTTATTCTATGGTCATACGATCTATTTTCCCTCCATTATAAATACTTTTTAGTGTCACGTTACGGACGAGGACAAAAAAGAATTCAGGTTTATTTTACAATCGTATCGTTAAAGTAAATTGCGGTTGAAAAAAAACGAAAGAATTATTTAAAGAAAACGATCGAACTTTTTCCTATAACTTGATTGCTATAAAAGTTATTTTAACCATAATTCTAGCATGACGTCATCCACCGAGGATCTGTTTCGACAAAAGCAAGATACCCTGCAATTAAACTAGTATACCAAAAGCTTTAGCTGTTCTTTTACTTTGTAAAGTGGCACCCGAACAAGGAGCCTTAATAACATACCACTGTGATGTATGTTTCTCCGACAACAATAGACACCAATAGATAATACTTTCTGTGGGTCTGTTTAATACTCGGTTACACTGTGAATGAAAATATAAACATGTCCATGTCTGATATCCAAAAAAGTCAAATTGTATCAAGCACAGAAGACTGATCCTACTTGCTTATTAGAAAAAGCCAATGATCACACAATAGATAACGTTTTTTTAGAGCAGACTATGGTTATAGTCATTTGTTGTGTCGGAGTGCAAGGAAGTCGGTACGAAGTAAGTTTAAGGAATTAACTATTATTATATATGACAGTATCTGGACAATAACTTATTTTTTTTTTTTTTAAATGGCTTTAATTTGTGCCAACTGGGCACAAGGTACTTCGCCAGTGTCGTGTAGATGGAGAAGGCACGAAGGAGATTGATCGGTAAAAATAATTAAAACCTAAAAAAAAAATAGTTGGAATTTGATTGCTAGTTTAAAGACAGCACAGACAACACAAATATGAGTAAAAACAGGATTAAATACTATTTGCTATTTATGAATAATTTATATGTATATATATTACACTTTAATTAACTTAAAATCTGGTCCAAAACTCTTACATGTATATTTGTCGTTGTCATGTTTTGTTTTGTTTTGCTTTGCTCTGTCTTCATCATATCTTTATTTTTGAAACCTGTTGTGGATACATTCAATGTGTTTATTTTATGTTTTATTTTTAACATTTTTTTATTGTAAATATGTATCTGTTTTGTTTCGAAATAAATAAATATAATTTTAAACTCTTGTTGTACGTAAAAAAAAATAAACGATTTTAATACAAACGGTGACTTTCAACGGTGAAATACTCGAAACAGAACAAATGCAAGCATACGACCGACCAAACTCCAGAAGATAAACCATTTCTTATATGGAAACTGTTTTACTTTTTACAAGAAAAACCAAAGCGACATTAGAGAATTATCACTGAATAAATTCAAAACTCTCTCAATTATTTAAATGATCCCTGCGATTGATTTGCTCCAGTTCAAATATTTATCCTCGGCCTTACAAACAATTAGTATGACTCAAAACTTGACGATTAAAATGACTGACGGAGAGTTTCTTGCCTGTTCTTATTGGCCAGTCTAAACTCTTGACTTGTGAACTGGTATTAAATGTATATTTAGAATCAATCAATCAGAGTACTTGGTTACCTCTACGAATAAACTTGAGTTATACGTTTAATATACGACTGTGTGTATATACCATGTATGTGGCATAGTGGCTTCTAAAGAAATGTTTTTTTCTATTGAACAAATATGCGTTTAAATGGTGTCAGCCCTAGCTAGATAGCAGTTTGATTATCTATGGCAGCAATCTAAGACGTAAATCAAATCAAATCAAATCAAAATATCTTTATTCATATAGGTAAACATGTACACAGTAAAATCTAACACAGATACTCTGACGGATCTTTCAAGGTCGTGGGGGTGACTTTAAATATTGTTAATATATTATTTATAATCTGTACTAGTCTTAATTTACTCATTTTAATTCCGGACAACTAGCCTCTCTTAACTTATCTCATCAAATCATAGTAAGGAAATATGTTACCCTCGGTCTGCGATGGGTGATCACCTGATTTATGTATAAAAAATCAAAGTCAAGGTCAAATCATTGTAAATTTTGTTATTTATTTATTGATTAATTCTTCTCTTATGATATTTTTTTTCTTTCCTTTTTTTTATTTTTCTTTTTAGTTCAGTAAACAGTATTTTATCATTATGTTATGTGTATTTCGTTGCACAACTGCGCGATTCTTAAGGTAATATTTGCCGCGCACCACCATTGTGTGGAACCGGCTGCCCACTGAAGTATTTCCTGACCAATGTGACTTAAAGTCTTTCAAGAAAAGAGTAAATTGCGAGCCTCTTGGCAATGTGAGTGTCCAATGGCGGGACGGTATCACTTAAATTCAGATGAGCCTCTTTTTATATGTGGCAGCAAATTTGTTTTATGTGGCAGGAGGCAAGCATGTGGATATATACGCAAGAATGTGGGATCCGATAATTAACATTCCACAGACATGTCAAAACTCTTTGTTCTAATCATCTTTCAATGGTAACTCAATCCGCTCAAATTAAGCCTTTCATAATACTATTGTCTGGGTGTTCTCTTAGATAAAGCCAGATTTGAATTGTAAATTGAATTTGCATATGTTATAAATTCACGAACGTCTCTCTTGTTTGTGTATAAAATTATTGTTAATAGTTATCCTAATATTCAAACCCTGTATTTGTATTGTGTATTAGAAGATTGTTGATATTGCTAATCTATGTGATAAATGAAATAAAAACCTCAGTACTTATGTACACGCGTTAGAAGTTATACTTAGCGCGCGCGCATCTTATAATTTTATAAATACTCTTATCATTTTTCCCTAACGCACCAAAAGAAGTATAACATCAAAAAGATAGTAGACGAATACGTCTTATGCACTGAGGGTTTGAAATGGAATATTTGGTTAATGATTAGTTCTTATAGAAATTAATCAGTTCAAAAATAGCCTAGCCAAGCATTCATCGATAAGAATACTATAGAGCATCACACTACGACCGAGTTTAATGCGTGAATCTGTGATACAGCTATGTTTAAGAGGTTGCGTCTGTGAAAATATAAAACAAATAAATTCATATTAATTTTTTGTATAATCGGTGGGAAAAACAGATCCAAGCCACTCAAGTATGTATAAATATAAACAAAATAAGTTAATAATTTTCTTATATAATTAAGATATAACCTTCATTGTCTCGCAGTTAATTATATGAAGTACCATTAAAATACCTCCAAAATATATTACTCTAAAGCCAGACAGACTCAGAATCAAATTAGAAGCTCACTGGCACTCAATGGTAAAAGTTAATTTGGTCCGAGTTCAAAAAAGTTTTTTCCCAGCTACTAATGATCTTTGGAGTGAACCTCTTTGTATAATTGAAAGTATAAACGTATATTTTACTATGGATTTCAGATAACAGCAACGTCTTGTGATAAGCTTTTTGAAAGACTAATCGAAATCTAATCTAATCGAAATATCCGGAAACACATTATATAAATGGCGGCACTAATCAAAATGGCGGCAAATTTAATCCATTCAAAAACATATTTTCGAAGACGGTTTTGTTAGTTTGTGCGATGATTATTAAACTTTTTCACCGTTATAAACAAATCATCTGTTAAACATTATAACCTCAATCACTGCTTAGTATTTTTTACATATTTTACGTTACTTTTTATAACGTATAAATATACTACAGTAATTAAAGAAGTATTTGCTTGACGAGTATACTTCTCCTTTTTACATTTTTCCAAGTTCAGGTGTTCATTAATTTACTCTAATCACTCACCATTCCTAACAAAGGGACAAAGGCTTGGCAAAACAAGCCACATCTGCCAGTAAATGATGATCGCATTACGTAAATAAAGATGTTGGTTTGTTGCCATCCACAGTAGCGTCTACTAACGACCGTATCATTAATCATACAGTGTCTCTGTAGTGTAAAATATGAGGGAACAGAGCTGCGTGTACTTGCTTCATATTATGTAAAGGAAAACCAAATGACATACTCGGTTTGTTATTAAAATTAGTTCATGTTGTTAAACAGGGTAATTTTTTATTAGAATAAAAAAAAACTTAAATGGTGTTCAACAAGATTATGATTTCCAAACTGAACTGACGTCTGATTTTTGATTCCGTAGAATTCTGACATTTCAAAAGTGTTGCTACTAAAAAAGTTCTCCAACAAAAAAGGTACTATTTTGATCCATTTGAGGGCAATAAATTTTATGTTTTAGGTTTTATGACCTAATACAACAATAACAAATATTTCAATATCACGAATAAAACATGGAGTTAACTTTAATTACTTAATTTTATTATTTAGCTGGCATCACTGCCTAATAATTCCAGATTAAGTAAACCTTTTTTTACTGTTTGTGATGAAAAGGTACTTAATTATCTCTCGCCATTAAAGCACTTTCAATGTGGAGCACCAAACTTAACAAAATGGATACATTCATTAACAAATAAAATGTATGTTCAGAGTCAGATGTTTAGACTCATATTGAAATTGAAAAATATGCCCCGCCAAAAACGTTTGTAATCTCTGACATGTCAAGAAATGATAGCTGTCAGAATTCTTCGGAATTAAAAATCAGAGTATAAGGTATATAAAACAGAAGAAACAAAATATTTCGACAGTCCAGTCCCGGTCTGCGCACGCACAACAGTATTCTATATATATAGGTGGAATAAATGGAAAAATATGAAATAATGAAAGTTATAACTTTGTTTGTTACGTGTTTTAATATAGCCTATATTATTAATGACAATTAAACAACCTGTATCTTTAAAAAAAAATTTAAATAACTCTCTCCATAGTTGCTTGTCATTTAGAAAAATCAAATATACAAGTACATGCAATACTCGTCGAGCGAGTTTGCTTATCTTGCCGAAGCCACGTACAAATTATTTGAAGAAATTTATTAGGTATGAGGATGTGCAATTATTTAATCAATTAGTGTTTGACAAATTCAAAAAGGCAGTAAAGATGCATGTTACAATGAACACAGTTGACTAAAATTAAGACGGCTAAAGGCGACGTGTATCTCGCTCGTATATATACATATTAATATTAAGTTTCTCATGTAAATCATTTTTTCTTTTGTAATGAGAAATAAAATTCTTTAAACATAATATACCATTAATGTAACATTCAACTTTAATTTTTTTATCGTTGCATTGGCTTTAAGATTTATTCGTTACTATCGCACAAAAAAACACTTTTAATATTAATAAAGTAAATAATATGGTAATATTATTGTTTTGTCGTAACCATTTATTTAAATAATTTATAGTACTAGTCAAACAAAACCTTTTACAAAATCAATTTACTAAAAACATTTCAAACGTTATAATTTTCCGAACTTTCAAGGCTTTCAGGAGCACTCAACTATTTTGTCGAACTGAAATTACATAAAACGTTACGATGTGAATCAACCGCGCTATTGTTCGCGACAAAGCTCCTCAAACAAGTTGCAGGAAGCGAGCTTTCCTTGAGGAAATTACTTGCAGTAAACTGGAGTATAAGAAATGTTAAGTTCCCGAAACGGAAGAGATAAATAATAAAAAATTTCTTCTCGCTGCAGCGTAACAGTTTACACAGGTATAATGGCTGACAAATAATCCCCGTGAAAAATATTTTAGCGTCTTTTTAACAGTTTCAACACATACACACCTTTGTGACATAAATAATAATGACTATTAATATAAGCAGTAGACGTTTTTTATTTTATAAATCAAAGATTAAAAAGATTACCGAGAGTTTTGTACGCCGGCTTTTTCTCTCGGCCAACACCCTCTGTCTTCTTTGCCGATGAGTAGGGATTCCAACAGGCTAGAATTTAATGACGTGGAATAAGTGATACCATGATGATATTATGTTCCAAAATAAACGTATTTTTTTTATTCGAATTTATTTCACAATTTTACGTTTATGTTTACAGCATAACATTTATTTGTAGGCTTATTTTACTGAAATACCTTTTTTATTTTAATATTATTTTATTTTGTACATGAGGGAAAGTCGTGATTCGACATCTAAATTCATTTAATTCATCTTAAAATTATCGTGTGTGGTTAATAATATCATCCCAATATAACGGCTAACGGACATTTCATATAATTTAAAACCACACCTAAATACTTCCTAATAAACTGCATATGTTATTCCGTTTAACGGATGTACATCAGTATAAATAATTCACATAATATGAGTAGGAAACTATCATTTGTAATTATAGGTACCAGCGACTTCCAGTAAATTCTAATTACATTTATGTAAAATTCCGTGGATCCAATACATTGAATTAAAGTAGAATAGATTTTAAAATATGTAATCTGTAACTAAGACCAATGGAAACCAATATTTAACATAGAAATACATTTTAATCTCGGTAAGAAATACACAGTATCTAATACAAGTACAAATCGCTTGCTCTTTTACAAATTTTATTACATGAAACAGCGACATCTCTCGGGTGTAAAGCATATTATGCATTCTCTCTTGATGTAATGCACTGACATGTTTATTTCCCTCGCGTATTCATGCTTGTCTTGTCTCTTTGAATTTGCTCCTACATTATTCATACGTATTTTTTCAGTACAATTTTTCTACCTTTCAATAATATTGAATATTTATGATAATACACGATATTTGATGTGACAAACGTATTGACGTATTATATGCGAACAGTGATCTTAGCTTTTCTGCGTAGCATTTATATTTAGTGATAAAACTGATGATAATTTCTTTGAAACTTTATTATATGGCAACCAACGGACATTTAAATTTAATTGTAACTAATGTAGTTATTCTACATTAGTTACAATTTAAAGATTCTATAATTAGATAGATTAGATTGATCCGCGAATTTTATTTATTTCTATTTCTTTATCAACACTGCCACGATTATGTACAGTAAGATGAATGATTGATGAAGATCTTGAATTAGATTGTCATGATTCATGTGCACTGTTTACTTTTTGTTTTGTTTTATGTAACTTGTATCAGTTTAGTTTATTTTTATTTCTTTTTGTTTCTGTTAAGTATGTTTTTTTCCCTATTTTATTATTTGTAATATGTATTTTTGCACTTCTTGCCTACCTTATCTAATATACTCATAGTGGTTTTTTCCTTTACTCACAGTGGTTGTCTGGAAGAAATCGCTCTAAAGCGATAAGGCCACCAGTTGCTTGTCAATAAATTATGTTTAATATTTTCCTTTTATGTAATGCAACGAAGTGTTAATTAATAAATAAATAAATAAAATGTTTTTGTCCTACATATCGTACAAAATTTACGCTAGCATATCTTTTTATTACATAGCGCATAAATATTCCACGAATCGAACCCATGACCTGGCCAGCTCAACCTATGGGTACGTGGTATTGAAAAGTAAAACACATTTATCTATCTATCTATCTACTCATATTTATATCTTTACCATGGCTTAAGTAACGACTTTGAGTACGGCATCGAGTTTTAACGATTTTAGTTAGTTTATTAAGCTTTTTAGTTCTTGATTATGTACGAAAATATATAATAGTGTTTATCTTTGTACGGAGTAATACAATGTTCGAAATATTCAATACTATCCCAGCAGTGGCAAGTACAAATGAGCTAAAAGTTGAAAAGCCTCCGGCGTTCCGACTCCAATAATTTTTGCGTCAACTTATGTTCAGCTATTTGTAACAATTTCCGGTTTTTATTAGTAGAAAGGCTGAATAATACTGTCTTCAAGCACTAATATACATAATAAATGTTTGTAATGACTGTAAAGAAGCATCCTAAATTATTTAAAACATATAAAGAAACTTGCTTGTATATACCGAAGGATCCAACATGGCCGCGGATGCCAGCATGTTGCATTACGCTATATTCCAAAAATTTATGTACACTTATGAACGTCAAAGAAAGAGAAATATACAATAAATGAATCGAATTTTACATTTACTGCCAGTTTTCAAATCAAGGGCGTAGAACGGAAGAGAAGAACTGGCAATAAACTCTCTATTACTCGTTTTCAAGGGGAAGGTGATTAGGTTTTTAAAGGCAAGGTGGTTTTATAGCGTGGGCGAGTATCTAGTTTAACACCAATTCTAATTAACTTAACTTTCCTATTATTACGACATTATGTTAATGCTTCTATTATTTGACATAATAAAATTAATGACATTTGCATGCCGATTTATATATGGCGGATTGTGTATATTTATAATAATTGTGTCTAATTGTACCACTATCTTAGCAAATAAACGATTTCATTTCATTTCATTAACTCTAAGGTAGGTTCGATCCCCGGATGTGTACCAATAGACTTTCTTTCAATGTGCGCATTTAAAATTCGAACGGTGAAGATAAACCTGAGAAAACCGGCTTGCTTTATACCCGATAAGTCGACAGCGTCTGTCAGGCACGGAAGGCTGATCATCTACCTGCCTATTAGATTAACAAATCATCATGAAACCTATAAAAACCTAATTTATTCCTTAAAATAGGACCATATACAAAAAATACATACGTTTATATACATTAACTACATAATCATGGACCCATGGAGCTCCTACGACAAGCTACATCTCAGTGAGTCAAGGCAGATATACTTAATAGATACCCGTGCGACGAGATCATACTCGTAGTCGCATGACCGGCCATCGACTCCCTCGCCATATTGAGAGACAGGACCTGACGAAGCAATCACATTTAAGTGACGAAAAATATATATATATGCATACATTATGCAAGGAATTTACTCAACAAATATTTATAGCAAAACAGCGACGAAATGCTCTCAGCGTTAAAGGTACACTGCCACAGAGACGAAACTTTTTAATAATTTTAATTATTACTTAGTAGGTTAATAACATTTTAATAATAATAATAAATATAAATATGTATCCTATATAATACGATTTACTTTCATGTAAGAGAAAATAATAACTTTTCCATTGTGATTATTTGGAAATGCAAGTCATACGTTGGGTTTTCATAATATGCAAATATGTGGGTCAAACGAGGCATAAGTGAAAAATTACATGTTACGTTTGTTAAAATGACATCAGCAAAATTACAAGATAACGTATTCGCATTTAATAATTTAAATATTCGAATGTTTTTTTTTAATGAGGTGAAAATGCGCTTACGCAAACCCAAGTATGTCGAGCCTGACGCGGGGCCTGTGGGGCTGGGTCTACACTCAAATCCCTATGCTATTCAGAGGGGCAGCGAGAACCCACCCACTAAAACACCTCAGCCCTTCACACGACCGTAATATGGACCCTACCCCGGGGTTCGACAGGCATTCTATCCAAGTAACTATTAGAATGTTACATTATCCTTTTTTTTTTAATGATGTGGAAATGCACTAATGCAGGCCCGCATCAAGAATGTCGAACTTGACGCGGGGACTGTGGGACTGGATCTACACTCAAATCCCTCTGCTATTCAGAGGGGTAGCGAGACCCGACCCACTAAAAACACCTCAGCCCATCACACGCCCTTAATGTAGGCCCTCGGGGTTCGACAGGCATTCTATCCAAGTAACTATTAGAATGTTACATTATCCTTGAGTAACATGGGTTATGTTTATTCTCAAATATTTCCACATATGGAACATGGGACTAGCTATTTTGTGGCTCATTCATAATTCAATTGGTTATAAACGTTATTTTACTTTGAAAAATAATGTTTCATGAGTTAGTGGTTAGCGTGACTGACTAGAGTTCGTAAGGGTTCGTTAAATTAATAAATTATTTATTTACACAGGAGGGACCGAATAACAAAATAGATTGCGAATTTCCTAAGTAAAATTTCAATGTTAGACTGTCTTATTGGAAATATCACTGTGTTGTCCAGACCAATATAAATATTATCGACACAGTTAATTGACCTTTTTTATTACAATCATAAGCCTTAGAATATTATTGTTACTTCAAATTCAAATTTTATTTCAGCTTTTACAAGACGTTCTTAAGGTTTGGTTGCTGTCCTCTTGTTCAGCTTGCCTTTGTGGCACAAAAGCCTCCTCCAGCTGCTTCCAGTGTTTCCTATGCCTGGCATATCTTTACTACTAAACTACGCAGATTTCAGACTCAGAAAACATGCCTAATTAGTCTAATATATTATTAGATCAAATACTAGCTTTAAGCATCTTATAAAACCTCACCATCCCCCACAGCCCCCGAGCATATTAATATAAAATAAAACGTTTAACTGTACTTAATATTCCCTTCATTTTAGCAGTTGTAATGTGAAACAATAAATTCATAAAGAATTTTCTTAGAAATTTGTCGCTCCATAAAGTTTGCCACTAAATCGGACCAGAAGATGAATAGGATATAGTGATATTGCTTGAGAAATTTTATGGACTCGGCTAAAATTACTACACTTGGACAGCGATATATCAAACTACAGTATCGTTTTGTTCAAGACGACTATTTGTCATATATAATAAAGCTGTCTTATTTCCAAATCTTGCTTTAACTAAGATAATAAATAGTTTTTCAAACACCACTCTGAATGAGTCATAGCTATACAATGTTTAAATCAAACCAATGAATCAAAATGTATGGCGTTATTAATGAACTAGCTATTAACTAATTATCTAACTAGGAATATTATGTCCGAAAAACTATCTAATAACACTGCCACAGGGACCAAACTTTTTATATTTGTTTTAATTTATTTTCATTATGTATCACATAAGTTAAGAAAATTGTAAATACTAAATATTTGATTGGTATGTTTAGGTTTTAATTTCAGTGTTTTCAATAATTGTCTAAATAATTAAAATATTATTATTTTAATTTGTTATGTTTACGAAAAAATGTAAGGGCTAGTTTTTTTTTAATAATCAGGTCAATTTATTCATTAAAAACAGTTCATAGATGTATAAACTTTCCAAAGCAATAAAATCTAGACTTACGCTATTATATTAAATTAACAATATTCTATTTAATGATTATTTATAATAAAAATGTATTATTTACAGTATTTACAATTTCGTCAACTTACAAAGTAATAAGCAACTTAATTAAAAATTAATAAAAAGTAAATTTAAAAAGTTTGGCCCGTGTAGCAGTGAACCTATAACAGACTCCAAAATTCTTATCATCTCGTTTATTCATTTTTCAACGTCGTATGAGAAGTACAGTCAAAACATTCGAAGCTAGTTTATATCAATTTTAATTAATAAGAAAATGGGATAATTGTTCATTCAATATTACATACATTGTATTTCACACCGTGATCAAGAACGTGGTAATTTCCATCAAAGCGCTCATTCACCGCATAATCGAAGTTATGACGATCAGTATAATTAAAGTTCGTCCCTTCACAAAGTTTCGGGATCGTCTAATCTAGCTACTTAGACTCACTTTATATTCTCCGTCACACTCCAATTAATCCTTAACCAAACCTCTCAATTACGTTAAAAGTTACTTAGGTGCACTCCAACATCGGTACTATTTTAAGAGCTAAACATAAACAAGATTGGAAGCAAGAAAAGTATTTTTGTTGAATTGTCTAAATAATATTCGCAGTTATACACAACTTCAAATATAATCGTCTATGGGACTTAATTGAATCAAAGAATTTAACAACAGCTGCTGATTAGAATTATAAAAAAGTTATGATACTCTGTACTTCCCATATGTATTCCACATAAGTGTCTTGGACACCACGGCATACATTGCCCAAAGAGTCCAGATCGTTTTTCTCGTTCTCGTGTTTCTCAACGACATTATACGCCGCTCTCATGCCTCCGTCAATGTTCCAACAATTTTGGAGCCAAGAGGCAGCGAAAGAGAGACGATGGCAATCGGCCGGATTGGATGTTGTATTTCCCTTGGAAGATGAGACGGACTTTTGTATGGGATGCTACTTGGACACGTTAGCCCCGACTCACGTCCTTCAGACGAGCAAAAAAGCTGCGGCAGCCGTAGAGCAACTGGAATAACGGCTCAAATATAAGCGTCTTTCCTCCATCTTCAATGTTGTTACCTTTGGAGTAGAGAATCTTGGACCGTGGGGTTCACGTGCGCTAATTAAAGATTTCAGTTGGCATCTGGTACATAGTACCGATGACCCCAGTGCTGGTCCTTTTTCTGCTGAAACTTGGCTGGACTTAATGACATTAAGAGGTATACAATTTTCGTTTAACTTAAAATTTTTCATTATCTGTATTTTTATTCGTATAATGACGAAACCTATTATGTACTGAATGTATGTATATGTATACGTATGTATGTGAACTCTGATTCTCTGCGCTTTTCGAATATTGTAACCATAAAACTACGTTAAAAAAATTGCTAATCCGTTTAACCGTCCAATAAAATGTTCAATTCATCTCAGGATTAGTAAGCCAAACAAACGGGGTAAACTTTTTTATTTCCCATTCCTTTGTTTTTCATTTGCATTACACGCGTAATGGCAGCTAAATGCCGCTATTAAGCTCTGTTTGGTGTGCCGCTTGTAATTAGCTAATGTGTTCTGTAAACTGTGAAAACGTGTTTTACTTTGTACTTCAGCCAATTAAATTATAGTTGGACAGGTAGTTCAACATAGAGTACAGAGTTATTAATGTTAACTTTATTCATGACCATATAGGTCATATCTCTAGAGCGATGAAAGAAAATGGACATATGACGTTAAACAACTAGTGGGGATGGAAATGTAGCTCAAGACAAAGAGAAATGAAAAAAATATGGAGAAGGCTTTATCATAAAAGGGCTGTACAAAAACCTTAAAAAAAAAAGTAATCTAACTTAAAATTTTAAAACTTATACTAACACTAAACGACTAACTAATATTAAGGAATTTATTGTATGGATTAATTAATAAAGCTTTAATGATAGTAAAAAGTTCAATTTCCTAACTTTATTTTCTTACTTTGACCAAATTGGCGATTAAAAAGAATGGCGGAGAGTTTATTGCCAGTTGTTCTCTTCCGTTCTACGCCCTTGATTTAAGAACTGGCAGTAAATGTAAAATTAGAAGCATTTAATGTATATTTCTTTTTGAAGTTATTAAGTGTACATACATCAGTGTTCACAACCTGAAGCCAGACAACTATCGTACCATTGACTGGGCCTCTGCTTCTTTGACTAGCTCACACAGTCGTTTTATAGCAGTGGTCACAGCTATTTTAATTTCGCCCTTTAAAGTACGAGCAGCGTCTAGTTGGACGAGGGCACTTTGTTGAACGGCTGTTGCCTCAGCAGCTTTGCTTTTATATGTTTTTGAGTTTATGTGGGTTCTCGCCTTCTTTTCCTCAATTGTTACCCCCTCCCACTGATCAATGCTCTTCCTGACACCAGCGGCCACTATGGATGTGTGTGCACTAAGCCTATCTTGTTTATTAACCTCCACGAATGTCGAGGGGTTTGGTTTGGTGGGTGTGCGCAACCCAAACATCCTAGTAGTCCTATACTATATATAATAAATAACAATAGTAATAATTTACAGCACTGTCCAATAAGACGGGTTTATAAAAGTCAATCAAAAGGATAATCGATGTATACAAATATGTCAAATATGTATATATATAAAGTAGGTCTTAAAGTCTAATGTCTATTCCCAAAAGGGTGGTGTTAGACAGTCAATAAGTTAAACTAGACAATACTCAAATTCACTTTCTATAACTATAACAATACTTAAATGTTTTAGCTTAGTCTAAGGGTCTGTCCCCAAAAGGGTGACAGCCGTCAGTTTGTCAAAGATTTGTTATTCTTATTCTAGTAGCTGTCCCCAAAAGGGTGGCAGCCGTCAGTTTGTCAAAAAAAAAAATAAAAAAATAAAAAAATAAAAAAAAAATAAAAAAAAAATAAAACTAGACTTCTATGTTCAATAATTAAGTACCAGATAAAATCTAAATCTAAGGGCTGTCCCCAATAGGGTGGCAGCCTAACAATAGTTATCGTCTAGCTCGAGCAGTCAGAGTTTTCACTGTTTGTCTTCTTGGGAGGGGATGGGGGTGATAGGGATGGTTTGAGTCTTCGACCTGTACTTCAAAGGACTGGTGGCCTTACGTAAAATTATTTTTTATGCCAAAGAATACGAGGAAGAAACAATAAAAGACAATGATAAAATTGATAGTACATGTCGGCGTTGGGCGCCAGAAATTAACGAATCCAGATTCATTAAAGCTGTCATTAAATTGTTGAAGATAATGACGTCAGTAATACTGGTGTCATAGATTAGTTTGTTGGCATCTGCCATTTAATTTCGACATTAGAGTCCACATTTTAAAGGCTTCTGATTGGTTCGACCACTCAATCGAACTGAGGGCCGCACCAATAAGTTCCTGTATTTATAACAACCAGAATTTGTAATAAACAAGTTTCGTAACATTTCGGGTACTCGTTCCACGACCGAACCCGAATAGACCACAGAGTCAAACAGAGTCATAAGAACGAGTGTCAAAGATTACTTTAATATTTATTGTTATTAAGTCTCTAATATTTAAAATTATGATAAATAACTTTGCATAATAATAATTATGACTATGGAGTCATAATTATTATCGATCATTGAATAGTCATTAATTATAAGATCTAGCAACATTGACAAGTTAAATGAACTAGTCATATTAACGGTTTTAAACTGATTTGACTTCGATGTCATTAAATGATAATGACAGTGGCAGCTGACACTAACACGCCATTGCTGTAACATAAATAATAAATACTATAAAGTGACTACAGACTATCATATAAAATATGAATCCCAAACATTATTAATATTTTTGTAATATATAAATTTGCGCCGATACGGCCAAACTGACTCCAGCGCGTCCCTTGCGCTGTTTTAGATTGCAAAAACTTTAAACAAGGCATCACTTATGACGAGATCTAGCCAATAAACAAGGCATTACTCATATCTAGCCAACACGTAACGCATAACCCATCCTGGGTTCAGCCAACAAGACCAGGATCAAGGATACGCATGGTGGCCAGCCAGCGTTTTAGGAAGGATATTGGATAGGACAACATAAGGCATCACTCATTACGAGATCTAGCCAACACATAAGGCATCACTCATTACGAGATCTAGCCAACACATAAGGCATCACTCATTACGAGATCTAGCCAGCACATAAGGCATCACTCATTTGAGATCTAGCCAACACATAAGGCAACACTCATTACGAGATCTAGCCCACACATAAGGCATCACCCATCCTGGGTTCAGCCAACAAGACCAGGATCAAGGATACGCATGGTCGCCAGCCAGCATTTTAGGAAGGATTTTGGATAGGAAAACAAGGCATCACTCATTACGAGATCTAGCCAACACACAAGGCATCACTCATTACGAGATCTAGCCAACACATAAGGCATCACTCATTACGAGATCTAGCCAATACAAGGCATCACTCATTACGAGATCTAGCCAACACAAGGCATCACCCATCCTGGGTTCAGCCAACAAGACCAGGATCAAGGATACGCATGGTGGCCAGCCAGCGTTTTAGGAAGGATATTGGATAGGGAAAACACTTTTTTTTTTTCATAAACATGTCAATGCATTTACATTAAAAATTATTACCTTTAATTAGATCAGTTATTCAGTAATTCAATGCAATTACCTAGATCCAATAACGTCAGTAGAAGAGGTAGAGAGAGGGCTCCTCACATAAAACTCTCCGACGTCTCCGACGAATCTTCCGCCGATACGGTCAATTCGACTGAAATATTAACTCATGGCGTTCAAAGAATTGCTCCAATTGGTTACTCAACTAACCTCAACATGTAAACCGCCTCGGCCTGCTGACAGTTAGGTTAGGAATTATGAAGAAGTTCTTCTTATAAACCATCTAATGACAGAATATACCGATACCTGTTCTCTTTAAAAAAATATTAAAAATTAAAACCCACAGTAAAATAGTATCACAAAAATACATGATATTTTTTTGTCGTCACACTATTATCACATTAGTTATTCACATCAAATTACATTCATGCACCCGATGTTCTACAAATAAACGTCAAAAATTATTAGAAGGTTCAATTTTACAATTACTTTTACAATAACATTTACAACTTAAATTAAAATCTTAATTACTCATATCTGTAAGGTATGAAATGTTTCGCTTATGATGGTCGATATAAAATGCACGCTTAGTTTTTTTAAGTAATGATCAAAACCCAACAAAATAGAATAAGAACGAAAAGTGGGTAGAACGAAGTCGCAACGTACGGTAGACAAAAATGACTGCATTTTGATGTTTAGAATATAACTGAGCTGAAGATAAAGCGTTTTGGATGGAGTATTCATACAAAGTTGATATTTGTGATGACACAACTATGAATAAAATTAAAAATATAATACGTTTATTTTGGAACATAAGATCTTCAAGGTATCACTTTATCCACGTCATTAAATTCGAACCTGTAGGCATCGCTACTTATCGACAAAGAAGACAGAGGGTGTAGGCCGAGAGAAAAAGCCGACGTAAAAAACTCTCGGGACTCTTAGAAAGCAAGTCATCAAACAATACTACAATGCTCAAAACAAATTCAGCAAATTAATTAGAAGTAGCCTGCCCAGCACTAGTCCTAGGCCCTTTTATCAACTAGATAATCGTGAACTTTATAGTAAGCCTTTTTTACACAGCTCCTCTTCAATAAATTTCCCAAATTTATTAAAAGACAGATACAAGAGCCTCTGGGATTTTATATTAAAGAAGAGTATCCCTTTTCCCAAAAAAGTATTACTAACTTAACCACTCAAATCAAATTTAATTTTTTGTGAGCAGTTCACGTCTCCAAATATTGGAATGTTCAAATTTATATTTACAACTTTGATTTGGATCTTACTTTGCCATATGTGCAAAATATTAGAGAATGTTTATAATGGCCGATATAAAATGCTCTTTTCGCTTTCAGCGATGACGAAAAGTAAAAATACATAAATTTACCGTAAGACATACGTAAATACTAAAACACAAAAGCTGTTTTTTTTTAAATAGAATCATCTGATTCGGGAATTCCGTGTAAGCCAGATGCTATATCTAAGCATCTGCAATATCGGGCTCTGCCCAATCTCTAAATTTGCTCTGCTAATATATCTAACCGCATTTGAATTCAACACGCAAAAATCAACGCAAAGTTGGTCCGTCCCGTTCTTTTTCTCGATTCATAAAATTCATCTCTTATTATGACTCTCTCGAATTAATTGACAATTTTAATAGTTTTAAAAAGTCTTATACCTTTCTCTGAACCATTAATTACATATTTTGTTGTAGTAAGTTTAATAAATGAACAATACTTAATAGTCATGTCATTTTGACGGTAGTAGCAATTTTTTCTAGATGACCCACACGACGGCAGAAATCTCATTTAATAAACTAAGCGCCATGAAAACCGGTATTATTGTTACTGAATTATGACGAAATAACGTTATGCTTAGACGGATTTCTCACTTTGCAGTCCCGATAACACGACAACGACAAACGACCCGGTTTATAGAAAGTGAAACGAAAGAATTGATCTTTTGAAGATACCATAACACGGGATCTTTTTAATATCATTATATTTAGTCTACTTTCGATTTTACGCCTACGAAATATTATAAGAACTGATACGAATTTATTCAGTGAATCGGAGGTAATTCTCAGTTACTCAGATCGAAAAAACTCAGGGTAAATACCTGTGATCACCGCAACCATTACCTCGGCATCGGTAACATTTGGTCGAATCCTCTTAGAAAACGTCCGTGGCGTTGTAGCGAACTCTGCGTAACAGCTCGCTTGGTCCGAAGGGTAGATGCGCCATTTCCGCATGTCATTCGCGTACCGAAAGTCGAAACTCTATACGTCACTAACGTATGGATCAGCTCTCTCGAAGTCTCTTGGAGATGTGTGATCCCACCGCTGCTGTCGGCGTTGGGCGCCAGAAATTAACGAATCCAGATTCATTAAAGCTGTCATTAAATTGTTGAAGATAATGACGTCAGTAATACTGGTGTCATAGATTAGTTTGTTGGCATCTGCCATTTAATTTCGACATTAGAGTCCACATTTTAAAGGCTTCTGATTGGTTCGACCACTCAATCGAACTGAGGGCCGCACCAATAAGTTCCTGTATTTATAACAACCAGAATTTGTAATAAACAAGTTTCGTAACATTTCGGGTACTCGTTCCACGACCGAACCCGAATAGACCACAGAGTCAAACAGAGTCATAAGAACGAGTGTCAAAGATTACTTTAATATTTATTGTTATTAAGTCTCTAATATTTAAAATTATGATAAATAACTTTGCATAATAATAATTATGACTATGGAGTCATAATTATTATCGATCATTGAATAGTCATTAATTATAAGATCTAGCAACATTGACAAGTTAAATGAACTAGTCATATTAACGGTTTTAAACTGATTTGACTTCGATGTCATTAAATGATAATGACAGTGGCAGCTGACACTAACACGCCATTGCTGTAACATAAATAATAAATACTATAAAATGACTACAGACTATCATATAAAATATGAATCCCAAACATTATTAATATTTTTGTAATATATAAATTTGCGCCGATATACACGACAGGCGAAATCAAACGAGATGGGTGACCAGCTGATAAGACTAGAGAAGGAGACTAAAAAATTAGAGGAAATTACTAAGCTACTTCAAGAAAATATTAGTGAACAAAATAGAAGGGATAAGAGACTAGAAGAAAAAATAGAAGAACAGACAACAGTGGTGAGACAAGTGTTGGAGGAGAGACGATCCTATGCCAAGGTGGTAACGAGCGGAAAAGAAAGAAGAGAGAGGCCAACCAACGCAAAACACGGTGTTAACATGGAGAACAAACGTGTGGAGCTGCACTCCATGATAATAGCACCACGAAATGAAAAGGAAACGGGAGACCAAGTAATAAATAGAATCAGGGAAGCCGCAAATGTTAAAAGGGGAGGCATTAGAGTGGATATGATAAGAAAGATCAAAAATGGAAAAGTAATAATAGGATGTAGAGATCTAGAGGAAAAGGAGAGACTCAAGCAAAACTTAGAGAGCGAAAATGAACACCTGGAAGTAAAAGAAGTCGAAAACAAAGACCCACTAATCATCCTTAAGAATTTGCTGAATTACAATACAGAAGAGGACATAAAGCAGGCAATAAGAACACAAAATAGGAAAATAGTAGAACACATAAGAGAAGAAGACTGGAGGATGACCGAAAAATACCGTCGCAGAGCGAGGAACCCACATGAGGGTCATGTCATTTTTCAAGTCTCACCAAAATTATGGCAAGCTTTGACTAGTGCAGGAAAAGTGCATGTGGACCTTCAAAGGGTGTGGGTTGGGGATCAGTCCCCCCTGGTGCAGTGTATGAAATGTCTGGGATATGGCCATGGGCGTAAGCACTGCACGGAAGAAGACGATTTGGTCTGTGCCTGTGCCTACTGTGGAGGAACCCACATGCAGGAGAAATGTCCTAAATATAAAGCAGATGAAAAACCCACCTGTATAAACTGCAAAAGGGTTGGTCTCGAGAGACAAGACCACGGAGCCTTCGACATGCATTGTCTAGTAAGGAAGAGGTGGGAAAGTTTGGCCAGAAGCAGAATAGCGTATTGCTAAGGTCCAGCAAAAGGTTAAACCGATAAAAATAGTGCAGGTTAACCTGCAAAGGAAAAGCCTTGCAATGAGCGAACTTATTTACGAGGCACAATCTAGAAAAATAACAGTCGCTCTAGTACAGGAGCCATACATTGGAGCCCTGGGCAGGGTGAAAGACTACAGGGGAGTGAGAGTGGTGCAGTGCCAGAATCCTCCGGCAGGTAAAGTTATAAAGGCAGCAGTGTTGATTTTTGACGAGGATATTGGTATTACCCAATACCCCGCACTAACAACAACCAATATAGTGCCTATTAAACTGAAGACCACGGCGGAGTCTGGCATTGCACTGATCTCATACTACATGGAACCAGACCCAGCGGATATAGAACCCTATCTAAAGCACCTGGAAACAACGGTGAATGAGCTCAAGAGAAGAATAGTCCTAGGAGGTGATGCAAATGCCAAAAGTCCGTGGTGGGGAAGCCCGAAAATAGACAATAGAGGACAAGCCTTTGGAAGTCTGGTAACTGAGCTTGGTCTGCACATACTGAATGATGGGCAGCAACCAACATTTGAGGTAATAAGGAGAGGAACCAGAATAGTCAGCCACTTAGACATAACAGTGTGCACGAGTGACCTACTGGGAAAGATCGAAGATTGGAGAGTGGACATCGGAATGGTTTCCTCGGATCATAATGCCATACTATTCAAAATTAATGCAAAAATACATCAAGGAATTCATAGAAGGAGTAAAACAAAAATTTACAATAGTAAAAAAGCTAACTGGGTAAAGTTCGAGGAAAAAATGTTGTTTAATATAGAAAATTTTCAGTTAACAGAAGAAGTCGTAAGAAAGTTAAATAAAATTGAAGACTTGGAACAAATAGTAGAAAAGTTCACAGAAGTAGTAATCAAATCAAGTGATGCAGCAATTCCAAAAATTAAAACCGGGAAGAAAACTAAAATGGCTTGGTGGACCGAAAAACTACAGGTGCTCAAGAAACAGGTTGAGACTAGAAAGAGGAGGATAAGATGTGCCGCAGCACGCAGAAGGTCAGAGGTCGTAGGTGAATACCTTACATTAAAACAAGAGTATGAAAACCGGATCAAACAAGCCCAAACTGAGAGCTGGAAGAAGTTCTGCGAGAAACAGGAAAAAGAGACAATGTGGGAAGGTATATATAGAGTGATAAGAGGGACAGAGACCAGAGTCCAGGATATACCACTTTGCAGGGACGGTAGATATGTTAGTGAAAGGGAGTCAGCGGAGACCCTGGCAAGAACTTTCTTCCCGGAAGATACTAGTGAGGATGAAACTGAAGACCACGAATTGGTAAGAAGAAGAGCAAACACAGTAAACAAAGAGGAACATAACTTAGTCTATGATACCCCTTTCACAATGACTGAACTCGAAACTGCCGCTCTCAGTTTCAACCCCAGAAAGGCCCCCGGAGAAGATGGCATAACGGCGGACATAAGCCTTTGACAGCGCTTGGTGGCCGCAAATTAGAGTCCGCCTGGCAGAAGAACAATGCCCATTAAAACTAAGGAAAGTTATGGATAGTTACTTACATGAAAGACAAATTAAATTAACCTACGCTGGACACACGGTTGAAAAAGTTACTAACAAAGGCTGCGTTCAGGGTTCAATAGGGGGACCAACAATGTGGAATCTAATATTGGACCCGCTCCTCCAAGACTTGCAAAATAGTGGTGAGTACGTCCAGGCTTTTGCGGATGACATCGTTTTGATAGTGGAAGGAGAAACCGGTAGCGAGATCCAGCAGAAACTCAACCTAACATTGAACCGGATACATACATAGATGGGGTATCCTAAACAAACTGAAATTTGCGCCACACAAGACCAAAGCCATGGTGGTGACTCGCAAACTAAAATATGACACCCCACGGCTAAATATGAATAATGTACCGATACAGATGGATAACCACATCCGAATCCTCGGAGTTGATCTGGATTCTAGACTCACATTCAACAGACATGTGGAGAGAGTATGCCGGAAAGCCATTCAGATATATAAACAGCTGGCTAAAGCCGCGAAGATCGAATGGGGACTAAACCAGGAGGTTATCGCGACCACGTACACTGCCGTTATTGAACCAATCGTAATGTACGCGGCCGCGGTGTGGGCTCCCGCGACAAATAAAATCTGTGTACGGAAAAAACTAAACCATCTGCAAAGGGGCTTTGCCCAAAAAATTGCCAAAACTTATAGGACGACATCGTTACACGCGGCAACCCTACTGGCCGGGATACTTCCTCTAGACCTACGTATTCAAGAAGCCGCTGCCTTATACGAGATAAAAAGGGGAGTCAGCACGGAAATACTGAAGGAGGGCGAGGAATTAGAGAAGAGAGTGCAATATGTGGATCTCCCACACCCGGCGAAACAAACAAAACTTGACTATAAGATGCTCACAAATCCGGAAGAAATCGCAAGACACGGCGGCACACAAATCTATACGGACGGCAGCAAAACAAGTACAGGAGTGGGCGCCGCTTGGACAGAATGGAAAGATGGAATGGAAATAAACAGCAAGAAAATGAAGATGGCGCCCCACTGCACAGTCTTTCAAGCCGAACTGATGGCACTACGGAACGCGACTAGCCACGTAAATAAAAACAAGCGCGACGTTAAAATATACAGTGACTCAAAGTCAGCACTGGATGCTATTGTGAGTGGACGATCTCTCGATCCCCAGGTAGCCGAGATCCGCCGGAGCCTGGAAGAGTGCCGCAGAACAGGAACTCATATAAGCCTCTTCTGGATAAAGGCGCACGTTGGTACGCCGGGGAACGAGAGAGCGGACACATTAGCAAAAGAAGCGTCGGAAAAACTAAGGTCAGAACCTGAATACGCTGCATACCCCTTGTCATATATTAAACATCAGATAAGGCAAAGGACTCTGGAAGTATGGAATGAGCGCTACCTGAGGGGTGAAACAGCTGGAACTACAAAATTATTTATAGACAATGTTAAAACTGCGTATAAGTTGGTAAAAGAGAAGCGTTTCACACCCCAGATGGCGCAAATTCTAACAGGGCACGGAGCCTTTGCATATTACCTGCACAGATTTAAAATTAGGACAAGCCCAACATGTGCCTGCAGTAATGAAGAGCAAACAGTGGAACATGTGCTTCTACACTGCCCTATATTCGCATCGTCCAGGCACGACCTGGAGCAACAAATACAGATGACTGTAGACCGTAACGGCCTACAGGACATGTTAATAAAGCACAGACCGTGCCTGGAACGGTTCTGTGAAAAAATAGTTATATATATAAAGGCGGCAAACAAAACAGAAAGAGCGGGTCCCGCGGGGAATTGCGCCCCGGCTCGCCCATGAATATTGTTAATAAAAATATTACCGATGTAGTCGGGGCGTAATTCCCGACGCGTTAAATAGTAGCACTGAAATATAAAGTCCCTGGACACTATGGCAGGGGAGTAGAGGAAAAATTAAAAAAAAAAAAAAAAAAACTATCGTACCAGGGCCGAAATTATCGTACATGGATAAAAATTATCGTACAAGTCAGGAAAATGGATAAAATACTTTTAAAAATCATATGAAACGTGACAATAATATGTTGGAAATGATTTATAGTTTAAATATTGTAAGCTTGTGTTTTTTAAATTGAAAAAAATAAATAATTCAAATTAAATGTTCGACGTATGGCAAGACCTGAGCTGGGAGTGGACGAGGGCACTTCGAGTGTGATGAACGTGCCAACATTTCGAGTTTATAATTCGAATTGAACAACAGTAACAACCAATGAAAGGATTGCACCATGAAGCAACAGCATGTGATCCTAATAAAACAATGAGCCAACACTAAAAAAACTGTAATTATTATTGGGCTATTGGCTATCTGTGTAATAATCAAATTTTTCATGAGAACGGAAATTATAGTACAATCTGCGTACGATAGTCGCGTACCATCGTACATCGTACGTAGCTATGAAATTATCGTACATGTACGATAATTATCGTACGGTTGTGAACACTGACATACATACCTACTTATACGAATAAATGATTTTGAATTTTTATTTTTAAATTATTCGGTGGTTACAAACGCAATATATTACCTCGCAAGTGCAGGAAATAAAAATTAAACCAATGAAAGATTCTTGACTTTGACTTTGAAATTGATGTTGAGCCGAGTTTGGTGTGGTTTTCAGCGTGTAGATGATACCCGTTTGGGTACCAATGAACTTTCCGTCTATATGCGCTTATAGCTGTTGCTAATACGGTGAAATTGAAAGGAAACTGGGGGGGCCTATGACCCACGAAATTGGAGTGTCAGACTAACTTATAAAAAAAAATAACAAATGATCATGACACAGATGCTTAAACGAGCATAAGACGTAATAGGTTGTAGTTTCACGGTTTTTTTTTTTATTTTTACATATATTTATAAATATAATAAAAGTATATCATTACTAATAATATAAAGACGAAAGATTAAATTGTTTGTTTGTTATATATCTAAAACTATTATTGAAAATTGTTATCTTGTACCAATGTATCTTGTACAATGGTACAAGATAACAATTTTCGTACACGAACAACGTAGATTTCGTTATCAGCGACAAATGAGAAATGTTACAAAAATATTTCTAAAATCAAATTACTAGTACAATGTGGTAATTAATATCTTCATTGGGGAGTTGAAAAATCAATCTAGGGGGAATTGGCCATTTTACAATCTTTTTTTCGGCTTGGAAGAAATTGCGTAATAATATCTATATCCATATCTTACTTCTACTGCGTCTAGTAATGCTAATAGATATTCCCTTTATTAATTCACAAGTTTAAACCAACATTAATTGTTATTGTTGTTTAAGGAATAATTATATTCGTCCCACGTTTCACAAAAGGCCTTGACTTGTTTAAGCTTTCGCGGAATATGCTTAAGAAGTAATAAGAATATCCATAGCACTAACGCCCGAACCCAATAATTACTCCACAATCATAGATTAAAAACAATCTGAGCTCAGACCGTCACAATCGATCGATCTCCTAGCTGCATCCCAATAACCAAACCCTACGAAGACAGTCCATTTTTGGCGACGGATAGAATGCAATCTCTTCGCTTTTTACACATTTGATTATGAATATAAACCAAATAAAGTAAATAAAATGGTACAAATAATTTTAAAATATACATGTCTATGTTTAAAACATATTTAATAGCTTTTTAATTATTTTAAAACTGGTGTAAGTTAAAAACTGTCATTTTCATACAAAGGTCTATCCACAAACATCGATCCGACCTACCATGGATAGCTTGTATCGACAGATGGCTATTACAATTCGTCGAATGGTTATTTGACTAAGATCTATCTCAGATGGTCAGAAATGAATTGAGATAGGTTATTGGGTTTGGGAGGTTGAGGGTAGACGTGAAACAACTCGTATCGTGTCCCTAATTCTTTGTATTTTTAAAATCAAACAAGAAATAATATCGTTTCAAAAGTAGGAAAAGTGGTGTAATATTTCGAGATAAAAAAGTGTAAATGTTATTCCGCCGAGAAACATTGTAAAAGCATAAATAATTCGCCAAAATCACAACGCTTCAAACGAGTGACTTTTGTAGATAACTTATGTTGAAAAGAATACCTAAAATGCAGGAATTGTGCACAATGAACAACATTAAAGTGAAATAGTGTAGTGATGTGATGTGAACTAATTTTTGCAAAAAATAACGGCACAAGTGTCAAGACTTGGTATAACACTGACTCATTTAGTGTCTGTGACGCGTGTAACTTGTACGATATTTTCAAGCATAAGCAGTAAAGACACTTAGTCAAATCGCTTGCAGTGCCGGTGACGTTCTCATTGGGTTCGAGTTCAAATCTCTCTAGAGAACCATAACTTTCAAAAATTTATTTTTCAATAAATATTGAACACTTAATTTTAATATAAGAAAATCACAAATAGAGTATAAAAAATATATATACATCTTTCATAGAGGGCACTAAGTGCATCATAACAGGCGATGGAGGAAATAAAAAATATGTTAGTTATCATGCAGCAAGATATAAAGCAACAAAAACAAGACATGCTAGATATGAAAGAAGATATTAAATGTACAATAATCAACAGCCTCAACGAGAAGTTTAATCACTTAGAACTAAAAAACGAGCTTTTGGAGAAAAACCAAGAAGAACAAACAAAAAAAATAAACAACCTAGAAAGACAGTTTAGACGCAAAAATCTAATCTTGTTTGGCGTAGAAGAGAGCGAAAAGTCATACGATGAACTCGAAGAAATGGTCATAAACATAATAAATACATACATCAAAATTTCATGCGAAACTCACAATATAGAAGCTGTTAGAAGACTGGGGAAAAAAGGCGAAAAAGTTAGACCTATAGTAATAACATTCAACACATTGGGATTCAAATTAAAAATCCAAAAAAATAAACATTACCTCCAAAATACTTCATATTACCTAAAAGAAGACTACCCAATCGAAATTTTAAACAACTTCAAGTCCAAGTTCAAAAAGAAAAAGATGCAGGCAATACTGCTTTTTTAAAATACGACAAAATTATTATATTGAACAACAAACAACCGTTGTATAAACAGTCAAACAAAAGAAATCTCTCTGAATCCCCGGAGACACTTCACCCCGGCAGCCAAGGTGTTCAACAAACTAAAAAGCAACCACCTAAGAAAAACAAAGGAAGCATGAAGAACTATTTTATACAAAAGCCCAAACTAATCCTCACTCAAGCAGAAACAACTCAACGCCAAACGAATACATCACAACACAACACTGAATAGCAATCGAAATCGGACTCTCTCCCAACCTCAAATCTCCCAATACGGCCGGTCACCGCGGGAGAGTACGACCAAAACCCTCCAACAAAAGCCACACAGACGGTGATCAGACAATACAAAAACACAACCAAATTAAAAATCGCAGCTTACAACGTCAGGACCCTATCTTCCTAGGTAAGCAAATTAGTTTTGATCCGAAAAATAACGAACTAGAAGTGAAAAGAAGAATACAACAAACTTGGAATAAATATTGGAGTTTAAAGGAAATCTTTAAAAGTGGCCTGCCTATATTACCATAAAAACAAAAATTATGAATTCTAACCTTCTTCCAAGTTTGACTTATGGTTGCCAGACCTGGAAATTCACTTCAAAAGTAAAAAATCTTATCACCACCTGTCAAAGAGGACTGGAACGCAGCATGCTTAAACTAAAGAAATCAGACAAAATACGACACACAATAATAAGATCAAAAACCAAAGCAACAGATGCACTGAAATACGCACAAAAACTTAAATGGAGATGGGCTGGCCATGTCGCGAGGCTTAAAGACCGAAGATGGACCACAGAAGTGACCTTTTGGAATGGACCTCAAGGTAAAAGAAATCGAGGAAGACCACATACTCGTTGGGATGACGAGATCAAAAAAGTAGCCAGCCCAAACTGGAAACAGACTGCACAGGACAGAGACAAATGGGCATCTTTGGAGGAGGCCTTCACCCAATAATGGGGTTCCTACAAATTATATTATTTAAGTATCTAAAATCTAACCAAGCTAGCTAATAATACAATAAAATAATGTAATAGTAAATATTATCTAGTAGTAAATATGATATATATAGTTGCAAATATTATATAAGTAGTATATTAATAACAGTTAATAAAATAGTTATAGGTAAATAATATAGAAAATAAATAAAAATAAGAAGGTATTAATTTTAATTAGTTAAGTAAGCGTTTGGAGATGGGTCAATGTAAAAAGTTATATTTGTAGGAAATAAAAGGCTTTTTTATTTTATTTTATTCTTATTTTATTGGGTTTGGACGAAAATCTCTTGCATCATGATCACACCCTACATAGGGTATGGGTATGTGAGGATTCACTTTCACACCATCACACAACCCAGTTGAATTAGGCATTACTTAAATTAATTGAATAATTTTTTTGCATTTATAAGCATGTCCTTAGACGCATCTAAACTGAATAAACGAATTTTGATTTTAATTGAATATTTTTTTTATGGAGCTGCGAACTCACCCCTGACTTTTACTTATCAGGGACCTTGTCTTGCTTTATTTATTTGTTCATTAATTCATTTATTTACATTTTTTTATACAGTATGTTTTTTACATTTATTTACTTAACATTTCACATTTCCTAGTTTTTTTTATTTAAATTCTATATTTTCTTAGTTTATGTATATTCATATTGGTTTACATATTGGTAATTTGTACACATAATAACATTACATTTATTTTACAGTTTACTTTCGCTAATATTCTTATTTATTTTAAAAATAACCTATTAAAACACGTATCTAACAAAGAAACAAATGTAAAGGAACATTTTAAAAAGAGGAAGAGACTTCGTACACATCTGACGGCTACGACAGTGTTCGCCCTGAATGAATTTCCGTTTCGAAGGCGAAACTTTTTCTGTACTGGTTTTGTTTTGTCTGAAAGCTTTATTAACATATCGATTTCTTAATAGGTTTTAAATCATAAATGACTTAAGTCAATTTTACAAGAAATAGATACAGATTACATGGCTTGTATTGGAAGGATAAAAGTAGTTAAAATGATTAGTACAAGGGGAAGTTTGCAGTTTTGTTTAATAAAAACAATAAACTACGTTTACTATAAATACTTGCACAATTTTACTTAATTACCGATTGCTTCAGCCATCTGAAGCCCATGGGGGAAGTCCACGGTTATCATCCATCGCTTTTCGTATGATTCGTCCCGCATGCACTGTGCACGTTCCACTTGCTAGCTATTAAGAGTATCTCAGGAGCATTCCAAAACTTGCTTGTTCCCTGTTTTGACTAACACAAAGGTATGCGAGACTTTAAATACCTTTCACATTTTACACCATTATCACGTTGGCCATGCACTATTCATTTTCATTTATTTATTAAAGTTCTCCACATCACACGTAAAGTTAAAGCTACAGTATATGTAAAAAGTTCTCTTTTCTAAAAAGTTTACATAATAAATAAATTGAATTCGATTTATTTACAAAGGAAAGCTTTGACATGTAGGATATTTTAATATCAAATTATTCATTGATTGCCACGGTTCAGACGTGGTGATCTCAGCAAAATATTTTTATTTTGCATCACAGCAGGAGTCTCATCTGATGTTAAAACATTAAGTGCTCTCTTCTCGGATCCAAGTGTAACGGTCCATAGTAGCGGGCACACTACTATGAACCGTGGGTGGCTCACCCACTCGGATCCTTGTGAGCGTCCCGTTCATTTTTTTAAACCATTGCCAACCCTAGCTTTGCGAGTATTCAGCACCCAATATACTGTATGCCGACCACTCGGATCCGAAATGTTTTAATAAAAATAATAATATGCATTCATAAATATTTTCAAACTGTAATACATACTTAATCAAAATTCGCCATAAAAACCTTTGGTTTCCGGCTATTACTTTGTACCCATTGTTTAAGCATTCAATGTGTTATGTTATACCGCGGCACATGGACACATACGTAGCCAGCCTATTAGGAATTGCGAACATTACTATAATCCTAATTCAATTATGGTAAACATCAATATTTTAAACCCTTTTTTCTATATTAATTATGATTTCATCTTGGGAGACTTGCTGGCACCTTGTAAAGTTTATGAACAGTAAATCTACTTAACTGCCTGTTGCAGCTTATGTATCAAACTCGAGTAAATATAAAATAATTGTATTAAAATAAATTTGTATTTTAATACAAGTATTTTATATAGATATAGAAATTATTAAAATACTTGTCGAATCTATTCTAAGATTAGCGCGGCCTTCAAAGTCAAAACAGTCTTCAGACCGGCTTCAGCTTGAAATTATGGTTATTAAAAAAATAGCTTAGTTTATAAAGTTATATTCATATGCAAGATCTAATGCGTTTTAGTTCATTAAAATGCTAAAGTTCGGAACACGTCCGCGAACGAAATAGAAGACAAGTTTGCGATTGAAGCAGTTTTCGAACTAAGTTGAGTTCAGTCACAGATTGTTAGAACTTGTTCAAGTAACTCTATAGACGTGTTTAATTTCACTCGAATGTGAAAAGATGTCAGTTTTATTTACCGGCGAGTTAAATTCGTTGGCAGTTTTTGGAGGGATGTTCAGATAAATGGTACACCATGGTCAAAGCTAAGACCTGTTCGGAGGTGTCTTTAATTGTTTAAAAATGCATAAAGAAAAAGCTTTATTAGACACAATATATATATTTAGATAAAGTAAATTGCACTGGCCCCCACACTAGGATTCCCTGTGTTGTGGGAAGCCAGTGCTTTTCACATTTAAATTTCCACATAACACATATTTTATACTAAAACTATTTTTGTACAATAAGAATATTTTCTGTATCAGTATAGGACAGTTTAATAATATATTGTTTGTGATTTTTAGTAAATGTATGTATGTGATTTTGAAATGTTAGTGATAATTTTGTTTTTAATGAATAATAATAATTAGGGGTAGTGGAGTTGCAACGCTGGACTTACGAAAATGTATTGCTTGGCTTATTTATGGTTTAAAACTAAGTGACACATGTACCTATAAATATTATAGTAATGTTGACAATTCTTAAAATCGCTGCATACAGATCGCTGCCATGTAATGTTTTCAAGGGGAAGGTGATTAGGTTTTTAAAGGCAAGGTGCTTTTATAGCGTGGGCGAGTACCTAGATAATAAGTTTGAAATTAACGCGGGGAACATTACTTCAGATGTTATTAAATACAAGAAAAAGGAGCCTAACGCTTAAATCGTTGTATTTTTTAGATAAGAATTATTACAAACAGTTTTGGGAATTGCGAGCTTTTTAATTGTTTAATATTTTTTTCGTTTTTTTATTATATAATATAGAACGAAGCCTGTACTCTTGATGAGCTAAAGTATTTCTGTCAATTTAGTCCTCTGTATTGTTTGCATAATGTATAAAATGGTAATGTACCCATATAATTAGTTTGTTGACAGTTGTATTATCTGTACTGTTTACATAATAAGCGATTAAACCTAGATTGTGTTCCTTAGTTCAAATGAGAGGACTTAAAAGGTTGCCTGGAAGAGATCGCTTGTTAGCGATAAGGCCGCCCGTTGCATCCTTTGTAATTTTTATGTATTGTTTTATTTTTGTTTCTTTGCAAGGAAGTGTAAATAAATAAATAAATAAATAAAAGGCTGCCAACGTACTTACGTGTCCTTGTACGGCGGTATCACTTAGCATCAGATGTCACTCCTGCCTGTGATACTAAAAATAATAAACTTTGCCGAGATCGAAGCAAGATCACCACGCGCCTAGACCGTGGCTTTCAAGCTTTTTAATCTTCCCAATTTGCTTCAAGTGAATTAAAACAGTTTTATCACTAACACCGCAGCCTGCAGCTAAGCCTCGGACGATGGATCCGCTTCCACAATAGCCATCAATACTTCATTATCAACGTGTTTCTCAGGCCGTCCACGGGGTTCTGCAGGTTGAAATTTCCAGATGGAAAGCGTTGGAACCAAAAACGAACTGTGTTTTCTTTTGCAACATGACCGCCATACACATCATTCACCTTTCGAATCGTTTCCGCAGCACTAGTGCCACGGCGGAACTCGTACTCGTAAATAATGCGATACTTTAAGTTTTCCATTTTGTAAAATGAGTGACGCAAACAGAAAAAAAACAGAAGAAAAAACAAATGAATGGCGGTCATCAAAGCACAAATACATGAGTACTGTACAAATTTGAATTTGAAATTCCTTATCAAAGAGGAGAACATCGTGAATAAAGTGGCCAGTACGAAATACGCCAATTTCATATGTAAGGACCTAATATTAGGGTTTTATTATATTTTTTGAAGTTCTTTTGGGTTACTTCTTCTGGCACGATGGAGAAAAATGATGACAGTGAATTTTTACGATGCGCGCGCACACCGACACCTGAATTCGACATCGTAAGGTAAGGTCTAGGTGGCATGAAAATCGATAACTATGTTCAAGTTGTATATTCTAGTATTTTTATATTAAGAACACGTGTTTCGTAACAGTACAATTAAACAGTGTGAATAAATAAATATTATTTTGGTGTTTTTAAATCAATTTCTTATACGACGGTGATAGTATTTACTAATTATTTATTTATTTAAATAAAATCTTTTTGATTAATTTTAATATTTATCGTTAAACACTACTGCATTTTTTTTTCCATTCGCCAAAGACGTAAACTTCTAACGCGTGTACATAACGCGTACGCGTGTACACACACTTTTTTTTATTTTGTAAGTGGCAAAAGAGCAGGAAACTAACTCGTTGTTAAGTATCACCTATGGATAGTCACAATGGCAGAAGACTCGCGAGTGTGTCGGCGGCTTTTTATTAATTAGTTCGCTTTTCTTGAGCTGAAATTGATTTACAAAAAGTGCACATTATTTGAGCAATTGGTAATATATCAGTGCTAAACAATTAATACGATGCCTTTAAGGGCAAAATTGTTATTGTCTTGTTTAATTCAGTTTCAAACTATTTAAGGCATTCTGATAAACGATTACTTTTTTTTCTAATTTAATATTTTTGATTAATTTCTTTTTATTACCTCTTCATGTATATTTTTGCCTCTAAGCTGGTCACATTACAATTTTAATTTTCTTGTACCAATGTTGGCAAGCGTTGGCAAGCTTATATTAATAAAAAATAAACGCGATATCCACATATATTGCGTATAATATTGATAATCCTATCGCAGTACAAGCCTATGTATTTCTTTTCCTATATTCTCGTATTCAGATTTGAGGTGTAATACATGCCGGTGGGAAACGGGAGCATCACACCTTAGTGCATATGGATATCAAAGAAAAGAAAATTAGGAGTAAGAATCGCACCTATAGTCTTCAAAGTAAATATTAAACTTTTATCAAACCGGTCTTTGGCAAGCTTTCATAAAACAGAAAAGCTTTGAAACTTAAGTTATCTTTTTGTGAAAAGGATAAGCCACTATCCGACAAACTCGGGAAGAAAAGTTTGACTTTTGCTAATGAATAAAAGGCTTTGGTCGAAACTCAAGTTTTTAAACTTTACTTAAGAACTTTTTCTTTTGCATTAATCTTCAAAAAATAGGCGGGTTCGTACTTAAGTATGGTATAGACCCAAGACTACTCGCGAAGTTTATTAAATTTTAATAATACTAATTGTATGCGCCGTAAGTGGCGCTTAAACTAAAAAATTTACGACACAAGTATAAAATGTAATAATTCCTTTAACGTGAAAAAATAAAAAAGATAGGTCGTGAGGGATTTGAACCCCCGACCACCTCTTTTGTTTTTAGTTTTGCAATTGAACGATTATATTGTATCGAATGACGTCATGGGATGGCGCAACGGCGAATTTAAAAACAGGAAAATAAGTTTATCGGCTAAGAATTATTATTGTGTATACAGCTTTTTTATTTGATACACGAAAGTAAATAAATTTTTTCGGTCGACTTAACTTTATCTACCTTGAAGTTCAAAAAAGTTACTCGAAAAATATAAGTTCCTAGTCTAAATGTGTTGCCATCAACTTTTGTCAACATCAACTTTTTGAGTCATTTATTAAAAGAGCATTAAAGAAACGATTAGTCACTTATATAGATATCACACTCACTTATAAACATATACAATAACACACAATAAGTCGATCATGCTTTATTTTATAGTTTTATCAAATATGAGACAATCATGATCATTTGTTTTACAAAAAACGATGGATTGTGCATCATTTATTACATTAAAATCTGTAAGTATAATTTTTAAATAAAATAACCAAAACACTAGTGCTCTGGATAAAAATGTGTGTGTGTGTACTAGTGTACATACGTAAGAAGTGAAACTTCTTTATAACCTAATTTTTAAAAAAATACTCTACCGTATGCAACTTTACAGAAATTGGTTAAATAAAATTAAATAAGATAAAGTTTAATAAAAGGCTTTTATTGTCATAGATATGAATACAAATAATACAATTATTACATTATACCTACAACTAAGATTATTATGGAATTTCATTAATTATAATAGAATTATTACTATCATTGTTACCGTTATTATATATTTTTGTTATTGATGGCTTCGAAAAATTCGATAGCTTTATTATAAAAATGTATAATAATATGTATATCTTATTAAAAATTAACTTGATTTACTATCTCAAATACTATGTTTATGTTAATAATATCGGGTGTATCGAATTTAGTTTTTATTTGGCTTTATATTTATCAAATTGATTACTAAAATAAAACCCAGGAATAATATATTGAATTTATAATTAATATTTTAAGGTATACCATTGATTATCCCGTTATTTATATAAATAAACTTCGATAAGAACAAGTAATTAATGATTTTGACTGAAAATACCCCCCCCCCAAGTAATCTAATCATAATTCATAGTCTCCCAATTTTTTAAGTTATTTCCTAAATAATCAACGATAATATTGGGTATATTACTAACCTAACCTACTACAATAAATACCAAAAGTTGAAATATACAATTTAACAATAATTAAATGATAAACGTATATATTTTCCTGTTATTAAATTCGATGTCTGCGCATTCTAGTGACGTCAATTGATGCAAAATAATCGTTTAATTACAAATTGAAATACAAGGTTCGTTAGCTCAGCGGTTAGAGCACCCATCTGATAGCAAACAGAGGAGGTCGGGGGTTCAAATCCCTCACGAACTGTTTTTTTAATACATATTTATAGTTATAGTTTTATAACAAATTGACGTTGTGTACTAAACTATATAATTAAAAAGATCGTTTAATTGTTCCTATATTTTATGAACTAATATATCTTCATATAACATAATTCTACTGTAAGTGTGTATGTCTCTTAACTCCGCTTAAACGACTGGACCCTTCGAAATATTTTTGAAGATATACTTCTTTTGGCGCGATGGAGAAAAATTATGAGAGTGAATTTTTACGATGCGCGCGCACACCAACACCTAAATTCGACATCGTAAGTTAGGTCTAGGCATGGAGATCGATAACTATGTTCAAGTTGTATATTCTAGTATTTTTATATTTAGAACACGTGTGTGAACAGTGTGAATAAATAAATATTATTTTGGTGTTTTTAAATCAATTTCATTTACGAAGGTAGTGAGATAGAGTATTTACTAAAAATTTATTTATTTCAATAGAATCTTTTTGATTAATTTTAATATTTATCGATGACAATCACTTCTACATTTTAGTTATTCTTTCCATAACTTCTAATGTAGTATTATCTTTTATTAACATAACTTTTACACATTTAAAGTATCAAAAAACACGCCAATTTCAATAGAGAGGACGGCCTAAAATTATCAAACACCTGGGATCCAATAATATCCAAATTAAAATCTCAAAATAAACAATCCGCGAAAATGGAGGACACCGTGAGCAATTTCTGCAAAAACCCTACATCTTTTAGTCGATACCAACTCCGGGGAAATAAATACAGATAACACAACATTTTCTACAGCTGTAATACTTTTTGACATTTAACACCTTTGTCTTCAGTCACCGTGACCACGCACGCTGTAAAGCACGCGAAACGTCGGTTTAAATTTAAAATTATGTGTAAATAATTATAAGTTTAAATACAATAATACATAACTATAATCCGTAAAAAAGTGTTTTTCTTTAAACTTCTAATGTGTGAATAAGAACACACGCTCTTTTTTATGTATGCGTTTAGGTGGTGCCATGCATATTTAGGTTATTAAAAAAAATACCGTTACCAACTTATTCTTGGATCCATCAATTATAGAGCAGTTTGTAACACAAGAGTCAACGCCAACGTAAATTCTATTCTTAAAATTGATTATTTAACTATGAATAAAAATAAATAAACAATGGCGGTACAATCATTTTAGGTCGGAGGGTAGGATTTTTCAAACTGTTTCATGATCGTTGGTCAATCTAAAAGGCAAGCAGGTGATCAGCTTCCTGTGCCTGACCCACGCCGACAACGTTCGGGAGACATAAATTTTTCCATCACAGTTCTAGCGAATGTTAAATCCGCACTTACAAAATCGTTGGTGCACAACTGGGGATCGCGCTGAGGAAACAGCTCAATTTAAATATGATAAAAATATTGTGATACTGTCTGCTTGGAGCTAGAATATCTTCGGACCGTAAACCGTGAAGGATAGCCAACACGGGATATCAGACATCGATTGAAAAACTTGGCGATTAAAAAGAGTTTATTGCCAGTTCTTCTCTTCCGTTCTACGCCTTTGATTTGAGAACTGGTAGTAAATGTCAAATTAGAAGCATTTAATGTACATTTCTTTTTTGACGTTCATAAATGTACATTGTGTTACCATGAATAAATGATTTTTGGCTTTGACTTTGATTAAATATCAGAACACATAGAGTATTAGTACAATGTTCAATTATAACATCTTAATATGACAGAACCTATATGACTTCGGTGCTGTGTGTTTGGGAAAACAAGCGGTAGGCTCATCGCTTTCATATGCAAATTCTGCCCAACGCCATTTTAACCGTTATAGATAGGACTCCCGCCCTTACGTATATTTGTACGAATTGTGCGTAATTTATGGAGGATTAGGGGTCTAGTAAACTGGGCAGCTTGGCGTTGTTGTAGGCTAATTCTTACTAAACCCAGCTTTATCAAAGCTTTGCGGTGCAGTTATGACATTATTATGAGAGGCTGTTGTCTATGCTCATCTATATGGAGTTCAGGTGCTAATAAAGACCATTTACACAATGTTATCTGAACTAAACAAAATCTATTTTGTAAATGGAATTTGTAGTTCTGAATGCCTTTGAATAAAATATAATTTTTTAGAACACGCAAACGAACGAATGGATTTTGTAATGTTTGTATAATCAAATGTTACAATGCAAATTATATATATGTATTTAATATTTTTTACTGTCTACATTAGAAACGACAACCTGTGGCTGATAGGCGGATATTAGGAGGTGGGAAGTAACATATTAAGGATATGTTGTTTTTATATTTTCTTATAGGAAACCGGATATTTATTATTAAGGAAACAACTTATTACTGTATAGCGGAAAATATTAATATTGGAAATCAAACCTTTCAGATCATACGTTATACTTTGACTCAATATTGTGTGTTTGTCTCCTTTACTGTCCCGTCTGCTGAATATAGTTATACCTTTTCTCTGTAACTGTTAATATTAATAATTTATTTGCAAAAACATGGTACAAAATTAATATAATGGTATAAATTTCGCAGATTCTGCCACACATAATGGCATGCAAATTCCTTTTAAAAGGATATTACATAGAAGACAAACAATATGAGACATATCATCATAGTAAAAACTGTATTTACTATATATTTAATTAAATAAGTTAAAAATATAATTGTAGTTAATTCTAGTATACCAATAACTAACCTTAAAATTTAATAATTCAATAAATTCAATAAAATTCTAATTAGTCACTTCTTAAATACGTAGTGATAAAATATAACATTATCTTGTAGGATATATTAAATACTTAACAACTTACTTATACTTTTACTTAACTTAATATTTTATTTGTCTTCTATCTGGTTCTAAAACAGTATTCTATTAATGGTAAATAAATTAAGAAAACGAAGGCAGCAATATGCACCTTTGTAGACAGTTTTCATTCGATTTCATTGTGCACCAGTGTTTGGTCTGGCGATCATTAATATTTCGTGTTAAATCGGCCAGCCTGGCTTACGAACAGTTTGCACCCTCACTGTGCTTCTGAAAACGATCAATTTGTGAAACTTAATCCGCTCTACGTATTCTGTATTCACAATATTGTTAAGCTATCTATTACCATGTATAAGTTACATGAATTATAAAGAACTGCGTCGCCGTGATCAGCAATTGCCAAAATATAAACAATTAAATTATTTATAATGTTAAAATATACATATATATTTAAATCTAAGAACTCTCCCATATTTAGAAGCAATGACTTTACCATATAATTCCTTGAAAGTCATATAAAAAAATCTTGCCTTGTAATATTCGTAGTATCGAAGATCATTTGATCACTGGAATTGATGCGAGTGTAACAGAAGCTTAATAAAAGTAGCTTAGAGCAACAATATTACGCAATGCACTGCTGAATTGTTCATGCACACGCACAGAGTACGTTCATCATTTTTTCTATTTAATTTGTGTATTGAAAATTATTTCAGGTCAAATGGCATAGTCCCAAATTAAAACCGTCAACCGGAGAATTGTTTTATTTTTAGATAACTTTCAAAATACGTTTATGAAGATTTTTGGGACCGGAACAGGGTAAACATCATTTAATGACTATTCACATAATATATTTGTAAGTGATTACAAGAGAGAAATGGTATACAAATGTCTTTCAGTAAGTAAACAGATTCCATCGCGTTTAATGAATTATATTTAGGCTTGAAACATAAGGCGACTTTGTTTCTTTCAATCCGTATCGGGAAAAAAGTTTTCACATTTAAATATAATATATAAATACCCCTCGCCTGTTCAAAAATGCATAGCAAATGTCTCTCAGAGGGACGATTGATAGAATATCAATTAATTTCGAGCCTTTTACAAAAATAAAACAAAATTTGTTTTAATTAAATTATGTTCTAACTTAAGTTGGTATCTACTTATTTATTGAAAACTATTTTTATCACACCGTAAATTCAGATATTATTTTTGTAAAAGCGTGTATTTGATTTTGATTTTAAAACGTAAGAACAAATTAATACCTGATTTTAATCATTAAATAGAAAAAACTTTTATCTTATTTATCAATACATCATCGCGAAGCTGACAGACTCGCAGGCTCCATTGACTGCGCCATTAATCATACCTTGCAAACTATCGAAGAAAGGATGTCGTTCACAAGAACAATAACATTTTAGCAGTTTACAAGAAAGAAACGTAATAAAAATGTTATCTAAATAATAATACAACTTTTTTTTTCTTTTCGCATTTGTTTCTTTCTGATTGATCAACAGTTTCTACACCAATCACATATTAATTAAAATCTTTATTCAACGAATAACCAGCGAGAAAAATGCGTCTTGTCCTTTTAAGTTTTACATAACTTTGAAAGCTTTCAAATTTTAAATAATAGATTCATACGATCTTTACCTTAACCGACAAACATATAATACTTTTTGTTAACAGAAAAAGCACATAATTTTTTTGACACCAAAGCGAGAAAGTGCACTAGCCCCCACACTAAGATTAATGGTACCGTGGCATTTAGTCTCTGCCATTTGACATATAAAATTCTAGTTATTGAGTTAATAAATTCTACATAACACTTAACGATAATTTTACTACTACAAGAAGTATAGTTTCTGTTTCAGCATAATAAATGTTTAATATTTTCAGTGCATGTATAAAGTGATGATACACGTTTATTTGTCATAATTCGATCTTTGTAGCTTATAATTTTAAATATAATTATATAAGTATTTTAGCTATTCAAAGGAGACACGCTGCCAGTATCTTCGGAACCTTGCCTAAAGGGACTCCTTTTAATAATATTGTTTAATTATTAAATTTTAATGTTAGTTATTAGGTATATTTTTATGTATTATGTTATTTGTTTTGAATAAAGTTCTAAAAGCAATTAATAAGATAAAATTAATAAAAGAAAGAAAGAAAGAAAGAAAGAACTTTAAGACACAATATACAGGAATGTTTAAAGAAAGTATTATATATGTATTAATAATATTTAAAACGCCCTAAACCTTGTGTATATAGATGTAATTAAAGGCTAAAAATACAATCTAGTTTTATATTCTTTTTATTGTGAGATAATTAAAATAATATACAGTCATAAAAGCTTATGATTTGCTCCAGAATACAATTTACAATTTATCAAATAGGTAAATAATATAAATGGATTTTATATTAATTGATTATTCTATTACGCTGCACTAAATCTTAAGGAGACAGGGTTTCCTGTGACATTTTAACAGATACAAAGTCAGGAAATAGCTCATTTAAAAACACCAGACCAACGCTAAGCACGGAAGCTCAGCTTAGACAAGCATTTCTTTTCACGCTTTGTACGTATTATTCTTAAGACTTTAACCCCCTTTCGTCCTTTCGAATTGTATTAACGATTTTGCGTAAATGATGAGTTTAATTTAAAGAGTATAATTAGACTGATTTAGTTTTAATGAATATTTTTCTAGAAAATTCCATTAATTTTTAACAAAAGAAAAGGTTTTTATACGCGTTTTAATATGTCTGTAATATATAGCTATTCAAAGGGGGAACGCTGCCAGTATCTTCGGAACCTTGCCTAAAGGGACTCCTTTTAATAATATATTTTAATTATTCAATTTTAAGGTTAGTTATTCCATTTTGTTTCATATTATTTTTAATAATATGTTAAATACTCATTTATAGTATTAAATCGTACATTAAATATTAATATAACTGATTCAGTTCTATACCCTAAGTTGGACTTTTTTCATAGATATATTTTTTCTTTTTTCATATATATATATATATATACATCGGCTTCAAAATTATCTAAATAATAAACTTAATTGTATGTGTAAATATTATGAATCTATTAAAATAAACCGATGGGACTTAACCAAAGTGAATTTCAATACCTACTTTTCAAAACACCGACAGAAGCAAGCTTGCATGAATAAAGCGATCTCATTTGGTTTACAGTTCGGATAGAAAGCGCTTGCAGACCAACAGTGGGATTTAGGAGACCGCGTAATTCGTGAATTTTTGAATTCTCCTTTGTGTCAAAGGAAATTTGTAAGATTTCAAAATAGCGGTTTAGGTCCACATCAGATGTGTGCTACGAGCTACGAAATAATTGCTACGGTCCGATTTTACTTTCGGTATAGTGATCATCATACCTGAGGTCGTAGGTTCGATTTCCAACTGTGTACCAATGGACTTAATTTATGTGCGCATTTAACATTCGCTCGAACGGTGAAGGAAAACAGTGTGAGAAATACGGCTTGCTTTAGACCCAAACAACGGCGTGTATCAGTCGCAGGAGGCTGCCCAATAGAGGATATAAATTTCGGGAATTTGCTTTAAAACTAACAATGAAACAGATACAGAAACTGGGACCCATACCTGAAAAGGTGTCAATGATTTCATCGGGAAGACATATTTCTGCGTCTATTTCATTGTGTTAGTTTTTAAAATAAATGGCCGTAACGGTGTTTATTTCACATATTATATATTAGACCGCAATCAAAACGTTTGTATTGGTTGTATTAATTATTATATTTTTGTAATAAATTTGTTTAAGAAACAATCCTTTTAAAGGCCGGCAACGCACTCGCGAGCCCTCTAGCATCGAGTGTCCATGGGTGGTATCACTTAACATCAGGTGAGCCTCCTGCCCGTTTGCCCTCTGTTTTATAAAAAAAAACAAATCTGTATTCAATAACATTTCTCGTATTGGTAATAAAGGGTGTCATAGCGCCTGTGTTTAACTTTAAATCTTAATATTTATAAATCTCCTGCCATGATGTTTGTACGCGATGGATTACTTAACCGATTTTAAATTAACACCGTGAGCAGTCTGGTCCAACTTAAGAGATAGGATAGGTTAGATCTTTAATTATTATAGTCGCAATTTTATTTTATTGCAAATTATTTGTTTATTATTTGATACAATTCAAACAGATGGCGCTGTGTTAAAAGTACCAACGTTTCACATAAGTTACTACAGCATCTACCTTTCTTTCTTTCTTTTTTTATACGTAAAAAAACCTTAGCCACAGCAACGATTGGCCGAGTCCGCTAGTATTGATTTAAAAAAACAAACTATTTTTTTTATAATTGCAGTAAATCATAATGTATTAGTGCGGATTTTATGTACGGAATATTTCACCATCCATATCTCTTCCATTACAGTGAATGCAGTCTTCAAAGCGAGTCACAGAGACATGGTGCAGGACGTCAACCGATGGCTCTGACTTCTGTCGTTATTTTAGTTCTGCTCAAATGTATAAGTTTATGTATCATAAACTCTTGCTCTAGTCGGAAGAAATCCATTTTAAACTATTTTTATCATAACACATATATCCTCGCCAATGTATAAACACATGTTCATCTGAAACATGGTCATGTCCCAGAATTTCCGAACATATTATACAGCCCTCGTGTTACATACACCATGCACGCTAATTGGGCAATTTTTACATCCGACTATCCGCGCGTGCGTATAATGAGTATTAACGATAAGTTCTTCATACGGTGTTAATTTTCCTGTGAAAATTTTAATAAAACTTAACGAACATATGATAGCTATTAACACTCAAACGTCGATATGAATTATGCAATTTATTTGTAAGTCTATATATTTATTAAATTAAAAATATCTTTTTGAACGGCGTTTCTTTTTCCAAATCAAAAGAACTCCCTCCCACAACAAACACATTGTTTGTTTTTGATTAATACTTTAAACACTATTTAATAACATAGCAAATGGGTATCTATTAGGCAGGCATACTACTTCATGAGTAGAATGCCTGGTGAACCCCGAGGGCCCATCTGAACGGCGTGTGACGGGCTGTGTTTTTAGTGTGTCTGACAGGGCTTTGAGTGTCGACCCATTCCCACATTTCACGCGTCAAGCTCGACATCAATAGCATGCGTGAGCGCATTCTCACCTTCTTAATTTTTTAATTCTAAAAAAATTAATTCCTGTATGAACAAATGTGTCCCTTTCTTACCTTAACCTTTAAAACCATAATTTAAAAGGTAAAAGCAAGCATAAAAGCCGACCGCTGGAGATGACATGGAGTTAAAAATGCAAAGCCTCTTTAGTTGAGTAAACAGATCTTTTGTATGGCGGCGTGCGTCGGTCGCGTGAGAAATCACTTTTAAATATTCGCTTTGAGTACGCTTTTCGATGCGTCTGTTTGTAAATGAATATTCAAGGTGGTATAAGGGTGAAGTTTAAAAGGATTTTTGAACCAAGTATATCATCGAACCTTAGCGAGTACTACTTTACCACAATACTTAATTCCGGGCGGTTTTTCAAGGAAAAAGGAAATATAACCATGAGTCTAAAGTCCGCAGGCAGCTCGCGTGGCTACCTCCTTACCATAGACGTAATGGCCAGTCAACTACTACGCTCAATTCTTAAAGATTAATTCAAGTAATTAATTAATTAAGTCCTTATAACTGTATTTTACGCTCCTCCAATAGATGGTTATTGGAAATTCCATCTCACAGTTCATTTAGGCAATTCGTTTAGAATCTCTATTTAGTTATGGAATACGTTACCCGACTCCATACGATTACCTACCTCGATAACATCGTTTACTAACTTTTCTGCATAAACGTTTTTAACCATATCCTATACTGCTCAAGACTTTTGTAATTCTTGTATTTCCTTTTATTTTGTATTGCAACGTAATTCATGAACCCGTGAGATAGGCTTTTTAGTTTGTTTTATTTATATTTTAGATAAAGGTTCTATATATTTTTTTGTGATTTAGTTATGCACCCGCCGCCAGTTGCTTATTTGTTGTTGTTATTTGTTTTTGTATAAACACAACGAAGTTTTTAAGTAATTCAAAATTCAAAAATCATTTATTCAAATAGAAAAATAAGGAATATGCATTAAATGCTTCTAATTTTACATTTACTGCCAGTTCTCAAATCAAGGGCGTAGAACGGAAGAGAAGAACTGGCAATAAACTCTCCGCCACTCCTTTTAATCGCCAAGTTTTTTCTTTTACTCAACGTTTGTAATTAGCTGCAACCATTACACCATGTTCCATATGACATCTTGGGTAATAAAATTGAAATGATTGTTGAAAAAATGTTGATTCGAATCTCAATTCATAAGATCAATAAAAATATTCCCTCAAATAACAAAGCGAAATTTACCTTTACAAGTAATTAAAGGACGTCATAAAGCAAACAGAATAAACTTTTAATAGTATCCGTAAAATTTAACGACGACAAAATATCTAAAAATATTTCCATCAAAGAATTTAATTTCGCAATCATCCGGCCACAGCGCCCTTTATTACGAACTCAGATGAAATTTATAAAGTGGAAACCACTGGAAGATTAGACAAAGAATTGAACTACGCCAATAAAATTTCATAATGAAATGTTCTTGATATTTCGGGTCTGGAATAATATTTTATTTTTAATATTCTTTTCAGTGTGTTGTTTACGACTCTCGCCCATAAAAGTGGATCTAAAGTATTGGCTTCAGTTTTCAAAACTATTATGGGTTTTTTTGTTGATTAATTGTAACATATACCGGTATATTAGCGACATTTTGGCATGAGCATGTGGGAAATGTTAGTTGTTTGTTTTAGAAATTAACAGTTAATAACGATTTTGTTGTTTGAGTGTTGATTACACACAAATAAGCGATCACTCCAATGAGCGATCAAGCACAGGAAGAGATAATATATGATTTGCCTTAACAGTGTTTTTTCGGCCGTACCATACATACTGATTAGTAATACATACTATCACAAAGAATCTAAGACCACTTTTAGCTTGAACTGATCGTTTTTAATCCTGTATTGCCGCGCACTATGTGGAACCAACTGCCCACTGAAGTATTTCCGAAATTCCGATATTCTTAAAAGGACGGCAACGCACTCGCGAACCCTCTGGCATTGAGAGTGTCCACGGGCGGCGGTTTTACTTAACATCGGGTGAGCCCGTTTGCCCTCTGTTATATAAATTACAACTGTGACTGAATGAAACTAACTGCCTGCGAAAATCGGTACTAAAACCTAGTCTTTAAGTAAAATAACCAGAAATCGTAAAAACTATTAACTGATATGTCTGGAACAAATCTCCAATACTGTATTTTCAAAAACACATCTGTTATTATCGAAGTTCATCTCTTGTTTGGAAGCAATTATTGTTTGAAAGTACGGTCACCATTGTACTGAGTTATTAATTCTAAGCATACTTTAGTTTGAATGGAATTCGGTACCAATTCAATTAATCAATACAGATTGATTTTCCTATTATTCACGACTTCTATGGTTTGTGTAGCTGCTTTATATTAGAAGTGTAGAGAAGTGGCAGGGGCAGTAGCTCTACCGAGACAAATAATAATTTTTTTGAGGAAAAATTAATAGCAGTGTTTGAATCACGACTTGCTTGTACATCCTATGGTTAAGGTACTTGTGACAATACCAACATGTTATATATAATAATAAATATTTAAATAATAAATAACTATTCAGCTGGATGAAGATCCCGGTCTGAGGAAAACGAACCACACTATATATAAAAAAAACTTATTTCACAAGTAAATATCATATTATAAGTATGTTTTTTTTTAATGAAAACCCATGATTAACTGATTTTTCTGAAAACCAACTTGCAATTAATGATTTAACGCATTAAAAAATTATGAGTAATTATTAGTATCACCACTCCCTGATAATACATCTAATTGATATTTGATAATGATATATCTAATTGATATTGATTCGTATTTCCAATAACGATTGGAAGATTCGTAGTTGCCTTGCTGATGGAATTGTAATAATTTAAAATGTATGAGGCTAGAAAATAATATTCTCTGCCGCACTACATCAGATCCTCATTGCCGTTAACCAGAAATCCCTCCGGAGGGTTTGTGAATAAAAATAGCGGAAAAGGAAATACTAAAAACGCTGAATTTCAGGTCAAAGTGTACAACATTAATCCCTAAAGAACATACTATACGTAAATATTATATCAGCGTACCAGTGATTTTAAAAATAATTTTCGTCTTAGGTTTTATGCCGAAAACAGGAGAATCATTTAGCGGATGAAATGTTATGAAAATATGTTCACATCCGTTGTGTTGCCAGAATTCGTTTCCCTCAATAATTAAATATGTAGGTTCTATATTATTATTTTCAAATGTTAATTACCGTAGGCAAGTATATTTTTAATCGCGTCATTTAATATATGTTATTATATCGTCATTAAAGCCTCAACATAACAATCAAATATCCAGAACTTACAATTTTATTTGATACATAGTAATAATAAAAATAATTAAAATTTATAAAATTAATAGCGTGGGCGAGTATTTAGATCGTAAGTTTGACACCAATTCTAAATAACTTAATTTACCTATTATTATGACATAGTACCTAATGTTCGTATTATATGACATTTGCATGCCTATTGATATATGGCTAATTGTGTGGATTTTTATAATTAAACTATCTAATTGTCCACTATCTTAGCAATAAATTTCATTTCATTTCATTTCGAAGAAATCTCTACTCCAAAGAGATCAAAATCGAAGACGGAGGAAAAAAATTATTACTTATAATTTCATATTCAGTATCAATATAATTTACTGTCGAATTATTATGACGTAACTCTTTATAAAAATGACTTTTTGTCAAAGCGCTCACGATTAGGGTGACTTAAAATTTCTCAATCTGCTGGCGTCTTGGCTATTGTTTTCCCATTTCGCCCAATAGTCTAAAACCAATTTCTATCAGATTTCTACCGACTCATAAAACTCATTGTTCTGACAGCGACACGTCGGAACATAAATTTAGGTCCCCCAAGCTATAAAACTTGCTACAAACAAAATTGATTAGCGGGAATCTGCTTATCCTGCTATTTTGCACCCTCATAAATTATTGTGCCTCTGAGGAGTCGAAGTGTTTCCATGGTTTAATTACAATTGCATTGTTAGGACGAGGAAAATTAATTTTACGATAACGTTACAATATCAGATGTATTATTATCATTGCTACGATTTGTCACCGATACAAAATGCTGTTACATTTTGAAGTGTCTGTGACGTTTTATTTTTGTGGTATAAACTGTACGTCGAGGATTATGAAACAAACTATTTGTATGTGAGTGCTTTTCATTTGACAGATTGATTCTTGTAAGTGAAATTAATGACATAGTGCAAAATCAAGTGATAGTGCAAGATCCCTCCCGCCGCCTGAGTGATATGTTAAAAAATAGATCTTATTACGTGCCTCTATATAAATTTATCAAAAATACAGTGGGAAAATTGTAATAAACCAAATAAAAATACTCAAGACTTGGCCTAAAGGTCTAGATACCAGGCCATAAACTCCAAAAAAAAAAACAAAAAAAAAAAAACAAACTATAACACGGATATATACATTACAGAAATAGAACACAAAAACAGGGTTTAGACATTAAGTAGACATTGAAAACTTTCTTATATAAAAAAAGTGAGTTATATTTAAATCATTTAGTCCTACTTAAAGGGTTTTAGGGTTTTTTATTTTAATTATTTATTATATTATTATAATGATGTTAAAATAAAAAAAAATTAAAATAATATTATTATAAGCTGTTTGTGCACGCCGTCTGGACCTACAACAAACTCCTAAGGGAAAATAGAGAACTTTCTATTTTCCTATTTTAATATTCCTAATTTTCTATTTTAAGAAAACTCTCGTTTAACTTATTTAATCAATAAAGCTTTTTATAAATCTAACGATTATTTCAATGATCATAATCCTTGGGATTGATTTTCACCAGTTCAAATATCTTACAAACAATTTGTATGATTGAGTCAGAACTTGGAATATGAAGAGTGGCGGAGAGATTCTTGCCAGTTCTTCTTGCCCGCTGTAAGCCCTTGACTTGCGAACTGGAAGGAAATTTAAATTTAGAATCAATTTAACATGTGTGCTATTGACATTCATAAGTGTACTTGGTTACCTATATGAATAAAGTTATTTTGCTTTGAGTTCTCGAGTCTGTGTGGTCGGGGCAGATCAAGGTCGATTTTAATATTTTTGCGAAGATCATACATGATATTAAATATTAACATATATGGCGTAAATTAAGGAATTTAAATTGACTTGTTATTTTTTATACCAACGGGCAAGAGATGGTTAAATGATACCGCCGCGCCGTCCATGGACACTCTCAATGCCAGAGGGCTCGCGAGTTCCGTTGCCGGCTTTTTAAGAATCGGTACGCTCTTTTCTTGAAGGACCCTAAGTGAAATCGGTTCGGAAATACTTCAGTGGGTAGCTGGTTCCACATGGTGGTGGTACGCGGCAAAAACTGCCTTAAACACGTTCAGTTGTGGAAAGACGGATGTCGAGACGTGGAAGTTCGTATTCTCGTACGTCCGATGATGAAACTCAGCTGCAGGTATTCCAAGCAACTCTGAACACTCTCCATGGTTAATGCGGTAGAAGAGAGAGAGTGACTCTTATGGTTATTTTTCTATATAAAAATAACAGAATATCTTAAAAATATTACTGAAATATCAAGAACTATTTACTCTTTAGCTAAAAGTTTTATACACATAAAAAGGGATTTCAGTTTGACATCAGTAATAAAACGTTTAAAATTAGTTGATCGGTTAAATATTGTAGATATAAATCGAGAGGTGATTTATAATTTTATTACAAATTTTAAGCGTCGAATCTATCTATCTATACTAATAAGTTTTTCCGACTCATACACACATCAAGTGCGTTTATAATAATAAACGAAAATAGATTTCGGGCGAACTCTTGATTCTGACTTGAAACGATTTCCTAAATAAATTCTCAAAACACAAAGTTGTTCTCTTGGTAATTTATATTAATGACGTCTGAAAGCCTGAAGCCATATTAATACAAAATTTACTTCCTAAATTGCCAGAACTCCGGTGCCCAATTCACCAATTCAAATCTACTTAATAAAAGTGTGTAGTCCTCATGCGTTATTCATGCTTCTAACGATTCTATGAGAGACTGCGGGCTGCATCTATTTAGTGAATTAAATCTATTTTCCGCTTCCAAATTATTTATTCAGATCCATTTGAAAGACATCAGTATGCTTTTAAATGGGACTCAAATGCCAGCGATACGATATTGATTTCTAATGAGCAGAACTAATCAATAATACGCGTTGTGAAATCAGTTGAATTCTATTTTTAAACTACTGGTATGGGCCTAGTCGTGCTTATATTTATTTATTGTTATTTTTAACCCCAGATTTCCAGGTCTGTCTAAAACACGGTAATTCCCTCGTATGACCGAATGTTAATTGAACACGTTTATTAATATTGCTGGTGTTTGAACGCACGTCCTCATGAGTAAGTATCACATGAGTAACAGTTAATTATAGGTAATCCCAATTTCGTTAGTATTTACAGATTTACTCATTTAAGTCCAAACATAACTGGAGCACGCGTTCGTGGCATATGGGCATGTTTGGAAGAGTGTTGATCCAATATTTGGTCCAAGATTAGATAGAAATGAGAAATATAAGATTTTTAAACTCATATTAATTTTAATTAGATACAGATATTATAGACACAGTTTAGTAACAAAATAATGAGAAAACAATGATTTATTCTCAGTAATCCTAGAGTAACTAGTACTAAAAGTCTTTTATGATTCGCTTATCTGCTATTTTTAATGGTCAAGTGAATGGGCTATATCGCTCTTACAACGTAATTACTAACATTGATGAAAATATTAATTTAAATTACAATCTTCCAACTTTCAAATGTTCTTAATTAAGTTTAATGAAGAATGTTTGTTATTTTGTGGTCTTTTGATTTTTTTTTCACTTGCTAGCTGGCTTATGTTCTAATATAATTGATGTGTATGTGAGTAAATTTTGTGTTACCATATTTTCTTGTATACTTTTATGCATACACGTTGTTTTAGAACTCATAAACATAATGAAATTTTATGTATTATATATTAAATTATTTTGCTTTAGTAAGTTTTATTTTATATTTTAGATATGATTATTAATGTCTGAAATATATTTTGGCAATAAAAACATAAAAGAAATATCTTCACCATACAATACGTAATCAAGACGTCCTTCTACAAAAATCCCTTTAAAGCTAATAAAAGTTTTTTTTCCAATTCTTCCATAATGTCATTAATTCAGTTGGAAAGCTTAAAAAATCCTTAAAGCCAAAAGGATTCGAATGGATTCCGTGCAGCGTCGAGGTTCATATATTATTCAGTCGGCGTCCAAGGGCGTAAATGAAAAAGTTTTCGTATTCAATGACTATTGGAACACCACCAAAATACTCGTAAACTGGGAAGTTCTCAAGTCGATCCCGCCTTACAAGTTTGACAAGTTTCTTTAGCTTATTCAAGCTGTGAACGCTTGCAGATTGCAAAATATTTGTCAACAAAATGCATACAGGAAATACTCTTTATTTTTAATTTAGCTAGCATAAGCCTATACAGGTGCAAACGTGTTGGTAGTTTTTGTTCGAAAGGAACGTTATGTATGGACATTTTATCGATTTTATTTAATATGCGACAAGAAATTTTAAACAGTTTCTACATATTATCTATTATCTTCATTAAATATTGTATTGCCAAATTCATTAATGTTTTTTCGCTGAGATAAAATATATATAGCCGCATTTAGTTGTAGTCTTTTTAAACTATTACAGTCGTACAAATAAAAACGGACTTATTCTAACCTTTTACTAGGAATAGTTATGATTAGAATAAGCTAAGAATATGGAAATAATAATTTCGTACAAATAAACTCGTCATTACGTTGGTGTAACTATTCCTTCGATATGCCATATGCACAAGCCGGCAACGTCGCATTTCATAGATAATCTTATGAAAAGAACAGAAACTTATCTATGTTAACTGTGTTTCTGTCAGTTTGACGGTTACATTTGTGGTAATTTTAAACCGTTTTGTTTTTATTATCATATTCATAACCAGTTTCATACGACATTAAAATGAGTAGTAATAAAAGAGAACGCTGTATTAATTGGGAGAAAGAAGAAAAGGTATGTAGAATTGTGAATTTTGAGTAAAACTGAAACATGATGAACGGTTATTTATTGCTTTTGTTTATTGCGTTTGTTACAGCAACTTTTTAATAATATTTTACGACCTTATTTACCAATCATTGAGAACAAAGATTTAAGCACTAACACTAATAAGGATAAAATGAAGGCTTGGAGCGATATAACTGAGAACTAAACATTTAAATCAGTACCTGCATCTCAATAAAATAACCACGGTGTTTAATTAAAACATGTAATTTTTCAGATTTAATCTAGCAAATATAAGAACAAGAGATAAAAAACAATTAATGAATCAGTGGAAGTGTACTAAATTGTATGCAAAAAAAGAGTTATCATGTTATCGCCGAGACACATTAAAAACTGGAGGTGGACCAAAGCCACCCTCACCTTCTCCAGAAACTATGGACGTGGCTGAGATGATACCGCAAGAGTTTGAAGTCGATTTTAATGAGTTTGATTGTGATGGTGTTGAGGTAGGAATGTTAATCATAAATATGATGTATGGAGATGCTCAGGAAAATTGTGACGAACCGATAAACAAGAATCCTTTAACAACTCCCAAGAAACCTACAAGGAAAACACCGGTATTATATTTAAATTATCTCTAAATAGAATAAAACAAAGTTGCTATCCGGGTCTGTAGGATGTGCAATTAGTTTTTCTAAACTACACAACAGATTATGATCTGGTTTACTCTAATATATAGACTGTTCTTCCAGGAAGATTTTTTGTACAATATGAATCATAAATTTTTTAAGTTGTGCATGGACATAGCTTAATATGTATTCTCTTATTTGTTTCAGAAAGCAAGTAGTAGTTTTAGTTTTGCAGAAGCCTCGTATGAGGATATGCATAACTTTCAGGCTCTGGAAAATGAGCGGCTTCAAAAAGAACACGAAAGTAGACTTAGGAATATGGCAGAGTTGCACAATCAAGCTATGATAAATTCAAAACTACAAACTGAAATTCTAATGAAGACAATAGAGTCATTTAAAAATAAATAGTATCATGAAATAAAAATGTTTAAAGAAAAAGTGTTTTATTTGTTTAAATAACTTAATTGTTAAAACAATTAACAACTATCAATCTTAAAAGTTTTCATCTATAAAAATGGCTCTCACTGCGGCTCCACGCAGTGTGTTTTGAGATGAGGGTACTGTTGTTGGTGAAGGCAGGGTCTCATCATCAAAGAGGGCTTCCTCTTTAAAATCAATGGCTATATTGTGCAATACTGCCAAAGCTACAATATACATCTTAGTGTTTGGTAAAGATGTTCTAAATCCCGACAGTAAACACCTAAATCTGTTTTTCCATAGATCAAAGCATCTCTCTATGCTATTACGAGTTCTGATGTGGGCATAATTGTATGATTCTTCTTTATGAGTGGTTGGATTTAATATTGGTGTAAATAAATAAGGAGTGCAAGCATAGCCAGAGTCTCCAAGTAGTCTGCCATGAAATTGTTCACGCTGGAAACATTGTTTTAATTGGCTTTCATTGAAAATCTGTGAGTCATGGGTACTGCCTCACCAATGAGCAATGATATTCATAATCTTTAATGTTGCATCGCACACAACTTGAACATTTAAGGAACTGTATCCTTTCCGATTTATATAATATTGACCACTAGGTCCTTGTACTTTGGTTATTCTAATGTGAGTACAGTCAATTGCACCTATTACATTTTTAAAACCAGCTATTGCTTCAAATTGTTCTATATGCTTTAACTGGTTGTCTATAGACATGGGCATTTTGATATACTCTAGTCTTTTCTCTAATATTGCCCTTGCTACTCGTTGGCATACTGTAGAGACAGATTGCTGAGAGACCATGAATGTCTGCAGCGTCATCTTGCATCTGAAAATTAATAAAAATAGTTTAGTTTAGGTTAAAAATATTTCATGTTCAGGTGTAAAATACTTATACATACTTGGTTGCGACCCCAATATCTCAAAGCTATCAATATCTGAAGAACGGAAGATAAACCACCCCCACGTTTGTCTTGTCTTAAAAAATTACCAAATAATTGGTCTAAAAATAAAACACCAGCCTTTGAAAATCTATATTTTCGGCGGAACTTTTCATCGTCATAAATATCAAACGGATTTTTTCTTATTTCATATGTTTTTACTTTTCTTGCACTGGCCATTTGACTTATTAAATTATTTATTTGTTCAATTTCTTCTACTGCTCTGATATCCATTATATTATTGAGACAAATAAAAAATAAAGTCGTCAAAACAATCAACACTGATAATAAAGTAACTGTTGGTTTTAGCTTATGTCAGAGTTATACAAGGTGGACGGCTGGAATAAAGCTAGTATGAACAGTTATGCCGACGTTATACTAGGTGTAGGTTAATCTACGTTTATTTGTAGACATTTTTCTTATTCTTAGGTTATTCTTGGTATAAAATTTTATTCCACGTTTATTTCTACCACTGTTAGATTTTAACAATGTAACCTCCAAGGTTTTAACATATCAATCGATTTTCGTTTAGTTCTTGTAATTTTAAATGTTTCTCTTCGTGTATGCCTATAAGGGTACAATTCGTTAGAGCTTCGTAGGGATTTGGCTTTGGTAAGGTTTGGTCTAAACGTTATTAAAAACGAAACGGAAAGCGCTTACTTGATGGGGGAAATCATCAGACTGTACGTACCGGACAATTATTACCGCTGCCGGAAACATAACCTCTTTGCTGCTGTGCGTTCGGCTCGCACTGTCCAGCGTCAACAATCTCCCATTCCTCGATTATTCTCGATGTTTAATGTGTTTCTCGACTCTTCACCGGAGAGCGACCTATTTGGTGAGCGTATGGCGGTAGTGTACTCTGATTTGAGGGTATACTAAGTATAATAATACCCTCCAAGTATACTATACTATACTTGGAGGGTATTAGGGGTTAGAATATACTGTTTTATGTTATTTTAATTAATATTGTATTGTATATATTATAGTCTATTTTTATTGTGAGTTTAGCCATGCCTGTAATTGAATAAACAAAAAATAAAAATTAGTACTTGTGACATAAAAAATTGTATATTGTGTTTTTTTTTACCCTGTCAGTGTGCCAAGATTAGTAGTTTTAAGTTTTTGTACCACGCGATGGTTGCGTCAGCGTAACGTGAGAACTACATTAAACATACAAAAACATACATTGAAAGTTACAGAGCACTCTGTTACTGGGCGTTAATTATGAATTTTGTGTCTATACATCTGCTACTTCCAATAAATTTGCCAAATTTAATACAGCGTTACTAAGATTGTAGCCTGTAAAGATTCAATCTATTTACCAAGTCTGGGTCGAAATCGGTCCGGCAAGGAAATTCATTTTGTCGCTTTCCGCCGCCCCAATTTGATTACCTCTACGTTCGACAAGCGAACATTGTGAAATATATAGTATTTAATTATTGATTTTCTCGTATAGAAAAGTCCATGTGTAGGTGTCCTCCACCGATGTTGTACTTTTTAAACATGATACAGCTAAGCCAATCAGTAATGGGTGTAAACTTGGGGTTTGAACGCACGACGACGACAAATGCGTTTATCATCCACTAGGCACTATATACACATTAGATGCTTTGAATTTTACATTTAATGTCTTCGGAAGAAAATAACAAAATCTCCACTATACTTAATCGGCAAGTTTTTTTGTTTTACACATTGTTTGTAAGGAGCTGCAACCATAACATAATGTTTCACAATTAAAAGCACTCATGTACAAGTGGTACTATAACCTCTAATTCGCTTTCAGATTTCGTATCTGATTCGTGATAATTTAATTATCTTAGTAGAGGAAAAGTCTTTTATGTCTTACGTACGCCATAGATTATAGCGTCTAAGGGTGGATTTCCTCTTTCTTTCACAGTACGAGCGTGTGTTAAATGCCCAAGTAGAAAGATTGGTGCGTTGTGATTCGAACGCACAACGTCAGAGAAGCGCTTACTGAAGCAACAAGGACACAATTGCTTACAATAAAACTATATTGAAAGTGGATAAAATTAAAATATTTAAGTAAGCCACAACATTCGAGCTCCATTATAAGAGCAGCTCAGTAGCACCAGCATACTTGATTGAAATATTAAGTCATATATGTTTGGAAACTTCTGCCGCCGCTAATAAAGAGCTGGCCTGAATAGATTCTCTTCATGTTCTTAAATTGTAGCTTAGAACAATCTCGCTTGAGCTTTCTTTACAAAATTGTTCAATTTGTTTAAGAATACCTACAACTCCACGGATATACACGTCAAACTTATAACACTAGTGAATGTTTTTTTGTTTTGAGCAAAGACAATTTACCTACAAAACCCGTTCGTATTATTTGTTCATACCGTTTATGTATCAAATTGTAAAAATTCATAATACGCTATAATTTGTTAATAAAAATTATGAATAAGAATTTATATTTGATTATTTCTATCCTTATTCATCTAGTATTATATGAAAAAAACAATGTGTATGTTAAACCAAGTCTGTATCGGCATTTTTAAATAAACAAAACTGCATTGCTTTGCACTCCCCTAACAGTGCACGATTTCGATTTAAAATAAATAGACCACAGACAATTGTTTTCATTAGTTTAAAAGCACGTGCGCAATGTTTTTAAAATATGTTTCTTTCGTTCTTCCTTTTAGCCTTATTCTATTTTTAATTAAAACTTTTATGTGACCCTTTAGTGGAGACCCATTGAAGGAACCACCCAGAAACCACCCAGTTTCGTCCCGACAATTCTTCTGGTAAACACTAGAAATAAACATTTCTGTTATTTTACCTTTACCTTAGTACACACATGACTATATTTTTCTTAAATATTAACAGACATCATTGATCTGTTTTTATATTTTTATTATGCTTGTTAAATAGCGAAATAATCTATTTTCTCGCAATTAATTTTTGATTGAAAAACTTGACTGAAAAAAAATTATTTTTCTTTTGGTATTCTCTTTTGCTGTATTAAAACTCTTTATCTTAGTACAAACATGATTATATTTTTCTTAAATAATAACAGAAATCATTAATGTTATTTTCATATGTAAGTAAAATACTAAAATATTCTTCGTTTTTGATTGAAAGACATTGACCGAAAAAAATTGTTGATTATATTCGAAAAATAATTTGGGGCCAATAACTCTAAACTAAATCCGGCCTTGGCTACTTTCAGGGTTTAAAGATAGTACTATTAAGAACTAGAAGTATAGCTGCACTCTTTCCAGCGTTACATGTGTCCATGGGCAATGGTTAGTACGTCTTGTTTATTTATTTTTTTTCACCTAACGAGACATATTTCTTTAACCCTAATATAAGTAATAGTAAAGAGTATTTACCTTTTTTATTGATGTGACTTTCATCGTATTTTTTGAAGGCACGTTGTAAATTGGTCATTCATGTTACGGCTTGTCCAGGTTTTATATTCACCATCGTAAAGCTAACGTAATACATAATAAATGTTCTGGATACACTTATTTAATTGGGTTATACTTTAAAAGTCTACTGGTTTTATAAAAAGATATAAGTAAGTTGTTATCTTTCAAGCCTTCAAAAGACAATTACTTATTATTTCCGTGAATTCTAACTTTTGGAAGGGGCATCTAGAATCATCTTTATATTTTATTTAACGTTAAAAAGTGCCATTTTATGAAGTCTAAATGATGTTATTGACAGTCCCCACAGAAGTCTTTGTAAGCGGATAATTTATAAATTGTGGATGGCAACAATGTACTACTCTATATGTGAAAAAAAAATCAGTGGAGCAATCATAAAATCTCTTTCGAAATAATTTTGATTTTATCACGATGAATTTTAAAAGTAAATTTCTCCAATGAAGTTCTGTTTTAGAGCGGAAAACCTCTATTGAGAGTTAATATCATTGAGTATCTATAAGTGGCTTTAAATCCGAAACAAATGTCTGATCCACTAACCCATGACAGATTATTGAATGAAAATTCTACACTAAGGCATTTTAATAATCTTTATTTTGTGTATGTACTTTGATACTTACCATCTGGAGTTACCTGAAAGACATCGCTTTTAGATCTACCGACATGTAGGTTGTACCGTAGTGCTCCAGATCTTAGCATTTTACATGAAATTTTTTTCAAAATTAATTTACGTGGAAAACGAAAGTTATCGATTCCCTTTTTTAGTACAAACGAGCCTTCGCGATGCCCATAAAGAGCAGTCATCACAGGCCTTTGAAGCTCTATTTAACCCAGGAGCAGGAAAAATGGAGGCAAACGGGCTGGAGGCTTACTGATTTTAAGTGATTCCGCCGCATATGAACACTGGCTTACAAGAGCGCTACCTGGCTTTGAATTGTTATGCTGTTTTCTTAAAGGACTCGAATTGGTAAAATACTAAAGTATTATTATTAGTATTTCAATTTTTCATTGGAATACCTCACTGGGCAACTGATTCCATTTAGTAGTGGAGCGCGGCGAAATCGCATTAAGAAACAGTTCAACAGACAATTCCAATGTTAAGTAGCAAAAGAAAATGTAAAGTGAAGCGGACCGTTAAAAACTTCCTGGCATCGAGGTGATGCGGATGAAATTTAAAATAATACGGCTCGTACCGTGATGAAACGAGGCAGAAAGGATCAATCCAAACAACTTTTCAGAACACTCTCGTAGAGAGCGTGAGTAAAACCGATCACTAATACATTCTAGATTGACAATTCGACAAGCTGAATTTGGCCTTTTGGATAGAATTTTAAAATATCCTTTGTAGAATTTTTAAGTGGGCGTTTATATCACAATTATATTATGTCAAAGTCAAGTAAGTCCAACTCTAAATCAGGCAAAATATTCATGAATAGGTTTTCTAGAATTTTCGATTGTAATTGAAAGATTTAGGGCGGAATATTTTTAAAATTCTATTTTAAAAATATATATATAAAATAAAACCACAGAATAAAAATCCAACATAATGCTTTATTTTACAAATACTACTACCGCCATCTATCGACAAGATACATTTAGAGTCATTATATACAGAAATTTAACATGAAATACGTTACGTAAATATAAGGCACATTTATAACATCCTAACTTAATTTTTATACATTTATGCCGTATATCAGATTATGTACAGAGTAAAGCTACTTAAAACACTACATTTAATTAGTAGTTATGGCTAACAAACTATACAACGTCAACAATTTCGAAAAAACTACAACAATTTTTCTATGAATTACAATTGTGTAATAAAAAAAAATTATAAATAAATACGTAGATATAAACCAATACATTTCGTGTATATGAAAGCCTTATTCAATAACGTACTATGTTCCTAAACTTAAAAATTTTATACCGCGTTTGTAAAGTGATATGTTAAATACTCAGCTATATTTCACCATAAAGAAAATAAATTCTAAATAGGACCGAAATGTGGTTAAGAAATAACTGTGAGTTAGGCCATTTTGTATATATCACTGCCATAACATTGCTTACGGCTTGGTTAAGTAATAAATCATAAATTTTGCAGCACATTTTAAAATATATCAATAGATAATTACGGTAAATTAGGTACGAAAAGAATTAAACACGGCACATTTTATATATAATATACTTATGTAAATATAACAGAATTTACACATTACTGGCAGTATTAAATATATAAATAATATATCACAAACAGGAATGTTTAAGATAAATCCTTGTTCATAAAAACAAATCAGACCTCTCTCGTCTCTACCACGCAAATACGTTTATGCTATGCTGAAGAGAGACAGATGATGACGAGCGTTATATATTTTTATTACCAAGGGTTAAGAGAATTAATTTAATATCAATAGAGAAATTCCGAGATATATCCAATTGTTCAAACTATTTTTCATAACACTAAAATGTAGCCATCTCCTTTCTTCACAGTGTTACCATCATTAGACCGAAAGGGACCAGCTTAGTTGACTTGAATTTAAAATTCTCATTTTTAAAGATGTAGAGTATAATTTTTTTTTTAAATTTGTTGAAAGTTGAAAAGTGTATGAAGAAAAAAAATACAATAGGTACTACACATTTATTTTTTTCTTTTGCACTTTTATTATTTACGCTATCGTTTTAATAAAAATCCTTAATACGATGTAATAACGAAATGTGTTCACTTCGTTCCAAATCACATACAAATTTCAGTTCAACTAATTCCTATAATAAATCTTCGAAACGACAAAACAAAATAAATTCTTTATAAATATAAAATTTCTGTATTCTGGACATTTATCTAGACAGATAATATCTAATATGTAGTAGATATGTACATGTTACAACTAAGAATACGATATGCAGTCGTAAAGGAAGTCTCTAAAAAAATATATTTAGCTTAATAGGCCTAACGGGGTCAAGCACAAAGCACAGAAGTAAAAATGTCTTTATATGAATAGCAACTCGTCATAGGCCTCCGGCTACTCGCCCAGGAGTTCTGGACTGAGTCTGTCCGGGTTGAAGTTCTCCATGTTCCACATTTGTCGCGACTCACCGTCTTTACATGACTCCATCACAATTTTGTCTTTATTCCTGTTAATCGCCATGCATTTCTCACTCGAGCCGTGCTTTAGTAACTTTGTCTGTAAATAAAATTTGTATGGTACATATGAAGCAGAAAAATTAAGACATTGCAAGTGATTACAATCGTAATCGTTCTGTAAATACGGAACATTAATTTTTACACATTAATTTCCGTAACACTAAAAAGGTAATATATTTTATTAACTTCAAATTTCACGCAAACGTTTGACCAGTAGGTCGGAAACTATAATTTCACTTTATTAACATATTATATTTAACAATATATTAACTGCGGCTTATAGATACTATACGCAAGTTAAGCAATCGATATAAACAAATTTATCTACACGACAAATATATGTAACGTTACCGATAGTATGTATATATATACGTATGTGTTATGTATGAAAATTCCAAACTTTATTAAATAAGTCCTAATTGTATAGTATAATGCCATCAAATTAAAACGTAAAAGGTCGTCATACTTATTAGTTACGCTTGACAACGTTGCAATTTGTCGATGTTATATTGGAATGTTAATAAATACCCATTAACTTACGTTGGGGTCGTACAGCCATAATTGGTTGCCCTTGGCACCGTGACACGGATAGAGGACAACATCATGGCCCGAATAGTCGAGGCAGGTTTCGTCACGACGTATTTCACCGTTCTTCGAATACATCCAGTACTGAAAATTGTCACGACAAAACAAATTTAGCGCCAACGCGTTCAAGAGAATACGACATTGAATTGAAAGACAGACTAGAACCCCCAAAAAGAAATAAAATTTAAAACTGTAATCCCGAAAGCAAGTCAACTCAATTGAACTGAAAGCTCATTCATTACGAAAAATGTAATGCATAAATACAATGATATTATTTAAATGGAAGCAGAGAGTTCAAATAATTACATACAAATACTTATACACTAGATATTAATATTCGTAGCGGCAGTACCAAGGAATACTTTATAAGTAAAGTGAGAGTATCTGAAAATGTAAGTAAAACATGTCAACCCTATAATGGTTTGTACATTTAATAAGATGTATTAAAGCTGTTTCGTTCCAATGCACATGCATTATTATCGAATACATGTTAAAACGAAGATGAAATTTTGGTTAGAAATAGATGAATTCCATACGATAAAATTACATGATAAAGCAAAAGCAATGTACAGTCTCGGCATTCACAAACCTGATTCCCGTATTCTCCATGACAGGGCCAGAGGTTAACGGGCTTTTTCATATCTTCCGGTCCAGCGGCCGAGTCGAGGCACATATCCGAGCCGGAATTCCCGATCTAATGCCATCCAAAGTTAAAACAAACGTGCCATAACAAGCAAGCGTGCAAATATAGTTATTGTTTGAGAATATTTCAAATCTAAATCTCAAGCAACAACTAAAGAGGTGAAAGTGGTTCACTAAATCTAAAAATGGATTAATCAAACAAGCTGGGAGGTGGAGAGAGCAACTACCCCGTAGGTTTTTCACACGGATCCAACTGTGATACCTGGTTGCCACCACCTCGATGGCATGTGTGCAACATTAACACGCCTGGTTCCTCTTGAGTATCATCAAGAACCTCGCCGTCAAGGCAGTAGCGGCGGTCGATTGCTTGATTCCACATCTAGTAATTAGCATTATAAAAACGTTCATAATCGTGCAAGGTGACAAAAAAATGGGACATCCAATCGTGCTATAATGCGAGTGCAGACAGATCGAAACAGCCAAAACAAAGATCAAAATGGTACTGCCGCGCGAACTCTACGTTATAAAAGACCTGATTTCCTCCTTGCCGATGACACGGATAAATTCCGACTGGTTTATGATGATCTGACTTGCGCGTCGGTGAGTCCAAACAAGTCTTTTGGAAGGCGACATTTCGTATCTGCACGGAAATTGTTATACAATTTTGAAAGATCACATTATACACGCACTCGTACATTGACATCTATTACTGGACAATCAAATTTATTGCTGCTGCTGAATGATTAACATCTAAAAAAACAATACATACCTCTCCATGCGCCACAGATTCGCCGGGAATAAATAGCTCGGGGTATATATTCTTCAAATACCACTCAAACGATTTACATCCGAGATTTTCTCGTAGCGCTAATCGGCTGCTAATGTCGCCATAATCACCTTTGTCGTTACCTACTCGTTGATAGTAATACTTAGCGTAGTCGTCTAGCCATACCTGTGAAACGAAGATTGAATTTTTGCAAAACTTCTAAAACTGGAACGTATGAAAATCATTGAAAGTCCTTACCTCAGCCAACCTAACAGAATTCTTCTTGAGCACATTAACGCCCGTTCGCCATTTATACGGCGATCGTTTTCTGAATATATGACCTACGTGCGAGCACGGAACGATTTCCAAAGTTCCGCCGCACATCCAAGTTTTGAAAGACAATTCTAAATTCTCTCCACCCCATATATCGAAACCGCTGTCATAGGTTCCGAGTCGTTCGAAAAACTCTTTGTCAATCGCGAACAGGCCTCCTGCCATGGTCGGAGACCAGACAGGTTCTGCTGTGTGTTTGTGTCTCGATCTCTCTTTAGCGGGCACCGGGTGCCAATTGAACTGGAGATTCCAGTCGAAACCACCGACATTGACAGACGACGAGTCCCTGTAGTGATACTCGAGTGTGTTGTCGTCGATAACGTCAATTACAGGACAGACCACAGTTGTCTTGTTACGAGCAATCCTATCGAGTAAAGGCTCCAACCAACCTGAAAATTGCCATACGGATTTGATATATTATAAAATTCAAATTCATTTAGGTAACACAATGTACACTTATGAACGTCAAAAACAGAAATGTATGTGAAATGCTTCTAATTTTACATTTACTGCCAGTTCTCAAATCATGGGCGTAGAACAAAGGAGAGGAACTAGCAATAAACTCACCACTACTCTTTTTAATCGCCAAGTTTTTTTGTTACATAACGTTTGTAAGCTGCAACCATTACACAATGCTCCACATGACTATATTACACAATGCAACGGAGAATTTTTATCAAACTTGTTATAAAACAAATTCAAAGGTGTGGTATAAAAATCTGTTACAACTGCTGATTTCAAAATTAATGTGAGAGATTCAGTGTGCAGAAAAAAACAGAAAAATCAAAGTTATTCTAACACTTCACTGTTGTTGTTAATAGCTTTAATTACGTCGATTTAATTCGTCCCACGACCTATTAACAATTAATCATATTGATTACAAAATACATACCCTCTGTACATTCACAATGACTGTCCAGATAGGTAAGGACGGGTGCAGTGACGTAACGGGCGCCAAGCAGTCTCGCCCGAATCAAACCCTCCCGCCTCGTCGCTCGCACTATACGCACTTTGGGCAACGCTGACATATAGTCATCTAGTTGTTGCATTAGGTGTGCTGTAAAAAAAACAAGACTTCACTGAGGGGAGGTCATCGTCCAAGCATTTTTTTTCGAAACCTCATAAAACCAACTGCGTTACCGAGGCGGTAATTTTCCAGGAACATTTATGGCTTTCCGACTTAAAGAAAATATTTTGCCTCCAACATCAAAGCATACTTTAGTACCTTTTGAAATGTCCCAATGGTATATCTGATATCAAAGGCATGAATTAATAAGGAGTTCTTAATAATATAAAACATTTTTCTTTAATAAATTTCATCAAAATGGTACAAAAAACCGCTCTCATAATCCTCAAAACCAATCAAAAAGATGACTTACAAGGTACACATTGAAAACTGTGTCTTACTTTTAGCAAATCAATTTTACACGAAGTTACCTGGTTTATTTATTTATTTACACTTCGTTACCTTATAGTCTGACAGACATACATACATAACATTTATTACAAACAGAACACACACACAACTTAACAATAATCAAAGAAAAAAAATTACAATGAGATATCAAAAACAATAAAAAAAAAATTTTTTTCTCATTCGGCTCGTTTAAATTGTGCAATGCGTGTGTGCGGTAGCTTTAATTGGCCCTGGCTCAATATTATGCTGAGGAGCAGAATGTTCCACAGTTTCTACATACATATAAAAAGCAGGTTACATAAGTTATTAGGCAACGGGCGGTCTTATCGCTAACAAGCGATTTCTTCCAGGCAGACTTAGTATATATATTAATATCTGCAGATCAACTAATATTCCTATTTTATGCAACTTATTTTACGAACACTACGACCTATACATTAAAAATGTTCAATTCAATTACATTCAATTTAAATTTCAATACTAACGCATATCGGAGAAATCGTCTACGAGTACTATCTCCTTTATTAAGTGCGGAGGCGAGCGGTCGATGACTGAATGCACGGTCCTTAGAAGCACAGACCAGGCTTCGTTGTGGAAGCATATCACTACAGACGTCTGCGGCAGATCCTCTAGATAACGACCCGGTTGCTTACACCTGTGGGAAATTGCATTTATAAGACTTCTTGAATTTTAAATTGTGTTCGAAATTTAAATTGTGGGTAGAAATAATTTCTAGAATTGTATTAGGAATGGGTTGTTGTCAATTGTCAATCCCACAGATTAGATATTGAGATTAATTATCTATGAGATTTATGTAAAACGATGTAATTTTTGCTAACTGGGCAATTTTATTTTGGTAAGTGAATATGTATTTTTAGGAGAAGTTGGCGTAGTGGTACAGCTTGCAACTCTTATCCCTAAGGTAGTAAGGTCGATTCACATTTAACATTCGCTCTAACGGTTTAGAACATCGTGAGGAACCGGCTTTCCTTAGACCCAAAAAGTCGATGCCGTATGTCAGACGCAGACTGATTTTGTCTATGACAAATGATGACATCTGAGACCTAAAAAGGTTGAAGCGCCACTAATTTTTTTTAGCATCTACTTGCTTAGTAAAATTTAAAAATTATCATGAAACAGATAAAGAAAAACAGATACAGAAATCGAAGGCCCAGACCTTTTTGGTAGCGTCAATTCGGTACATGTAATTGAAAAAAACATTGCCTGATGAAACATATAATTTAAATGGGCACACGACCAATCAGCGATTCGTTATTGACAGCTCAAACCGCCTCGTTACATAAACCTTTTCATAATATAAATTACATCCCTCTAAAAATCGACAAAGACATTGACATCGACAATATTCATTTTACGACGTCACATCCACTGAAATCTATCAACCCACACTATTTCTTATGAAATTCCACCCACAATCCTCCTATTACCCACATATCAAGAGGACTTACCACTCATCCCTCGGGTCGGGTAGTTTCCGCCTAATCGATATCAGGTCACTCACGTACTGATTGAATGCATTCTTTTTCCACCCCTCGGAGACCGCGGTTTTCGCCTCTTCGCTCATATTCTTAGGTAATATAACTGGTTTCCCGAGCTCGCCGGGTGCGTTATCCGAACCTGGAGCGGCAATCACGCCTAATCCTTCGAATTAAAATGTATGAATTAATAAAAAATTAAGTTCGAAACATTTTATAGATTCTAAGTTTCTGAAGTGGCTATATGAAAAAAAAATTGCCTTTAAATATAGAAAATATATATATTTTTATTACGGGTCAGGTAGGTACTTCATCCATTATTTATAAAAACAGCAATTTGTAGAATGAACACTTCAGTTAAAACAGTGCACTTAGACGCATTTAGTTTTTATGAGCGTGGGGTTTGGGTCACTATTCAAGCATGATTGTTATATATATATATATATATATATACATACTATGTGTGTGTATATATATATAAAATATAAATATTTTTTTTTCTAAGCTTACCTTTTTTTTAAATAAAATATTTAAAATACATATATATTAACTAAATAATTGAAATTGGTGAATGCACATCAAATAACATAGCTATTAGTAAAACCATTATGTCTCATGTATAAATCTAAAATAATCTTTACCGCAATACTCTTAAAGGTCTACGCAACATCTAAATCGATCGAAACTTAATGCTATTTCATTTAGTAAAGTGCTTCTAATCGTCGCATAGACGTGAAAGTAAATAGCCCGGATGTAGTAATTCAACTGATATGTGTGAACGTCGGTTTAATACATAAATATAGACACCCCTTCAATGCATGGGAACTGAGCTATTATATTTAATAAACCTTTTATGTATAAGGCGTATACTTGCATTCAATGAAATCAAATGTTTAATTCATTTATTGGTTTCTTTATTAAAAATACAAATTTACACACATATGATGGATGCTTTTTTGGTTTCTTTGCATTCTCAACTAAATTAGGGTGCACTGTTTATATGATAACACAAATGATTTATTTGATAAGTACAACAGTGATAAAGAGTGATTAAATAAACTTGGTAGGATAGTCTTAATATCCCACCTCTAATTAAGTTTACGTTTACTTTGATTTATTAATATTCAGTTTATTTTATACTCAGCACAGTGCTCCTAATTTTCTCTATACGCGTCGGTACATGTAAAGTTAAATACAAATATATTTGAAATTACATCTAATGATGATAATATACACCTAGAGATGTGTTTAATATCAGAGAAAAATAAAATTATCGGAAGGGCAATTATCGGGAAATTGTAAAAAAATCTTTTTAATATAAAAACGAAGACGTCAAGTCACTGAGTTGTCGGCGTAAAAAGTTCAATAATAAAAAGACACACAAAGATTCTTAATAATTACAAAATAGAACACTGACTGTACCCGCGCTGAAATTCTTTAAACCTTAATGTAGATAGCAATACCGTATGTAACATTAAAAAAAATATCGATACCAAGCACCATCACAGCTTGTAAGAACTATATCAAATTGAGGAACAAAAAATCTATAACGAATAGTAAATAATTACTATTTCTATATACACAGGTAGAGATTATGTTTGAAGGTTATTCCAATAACAGCCTTCAGAAACTATTATGTACAATTGTGAAGGTTTACTTATTTAGTAAATGTTAAATAATTAATTAATATATAATGAAACATGCATTACCTTCGATGCCTGCGATGCGACCGATCCAATCGACCCGAGTTCGTGCTGTGATGGATAAATATAAGTTATCATGCAATATCTATACATATACCATTTTGCACTTAACATATTATTTCTTTCCAAATAAATTGGAACCTAAATCCTAAAGTACATATCATATAATCACAAAAGTAATCCGCGAGGTTCGGTCTGCCCTGATAATGTTTAAAAATTTGTAACAAAATTATAGTCTTAAAATGTTTTTTTAACTAAAATTTCTTATGAAAATACCTGATGTATATAATGAGATGAGATCTTTAGTTAAGTGCAAAGGTATACTAGTTTATCCATACTAATAAATATACATAATGCTTATCACAATTTTATAATATGCGATGACACAAACTTTCCCCTCACCATGTATTAAGCTCGCGAAACGTTATAATAATTTTTGATATTATAATTTATGTTATCAAAGCTGTATTTTATTAATATGTATACATACATTCTACATATAAGCCTTAAGTAAGATGTGTTTTGTCGCGTTTATTTTTTTAAACACATGTGATAATGACTAAAGATTAATTATCTATAGAGGTTTCAGACAACCACAGATTTTGTTAGGTATCAAAAAAAATGAATTTAAGCATTTACATAAAATATAATTTACTAATACGATCCGCAATTGCGGTCGTGACCAAAACAATGGCATGCAAAGTGGCTAAGACTTCGTCTAATGATCGTATTAGATTCTAAACTCCTGACTAAGAATACAAAAGGGGTTCTCGAATGGAGCCATTATTTACAAGGGTCATAAAATCCCAACAGGCGATGGAGCGTAACGGGAAAACGTGGCATATAAATTTTAAAATAATTGCATATTTTATTACGGAAAATTCACACCGAACCACTACGAGGCTGCCACAGTTTTATATCCACATGGGCGAATTCACTTCGATAACGAAATGAAAAAAGAAACATTATTTCTATCGATTTTAATGTGGTTTTCTTGTTCAGGCGTAGCTCGTAAAATCGGAGAGAACGATTATTGGATTTTAAACTGTGCATATTGTTTAATCATGCAACGTCTCAATGGCAAAGCGCATGCAATTTTTATACTAAAACACATACCATCAGAGAGATTATTTCCATATGATTCGCTTTTTCTCTTAGTGGCTGTCGGCTTCGCGATTTTCAACGGTTTGGCTTCCGGATCCTCGTACTCTATGGGCGCAGCGCCTATCGCATTCCTGGTGGCGCCATTCGTTGTCAACAGCGCTACCATGAACCACAGCGCAGTCAGTATTAATACAGCCTTCAGGATCAGAGTCCTTCTCCGTAAGAAAAACATGCTGTACTTCATCGTCAACCACTTTCTATATTAATTTCTATCTAGGAATACTTTTTGTAGATTTTGAGCAATATCGTTAACTATCTATAATCACATATAGGTGACTAGCATAATGAGATATGTCCAATGATGATTCTCCGATATGATATAAGATATGATGATTTCAGGGCCTAATATACTTTACATGACTTTGGCTTTTAAAACTAAACTATGGCCCTATATTCGCTAATATAAGTTTCTTCCTAGTTCTCAAATTCATCTCTGGCCATTCCTTCTTCTAACGTAGTCCATTTTAGCTTTCATCAAATCTGTAACAATAATAGCACGTTAGCACAAATAAGGAAGCTATCTTGTAATTGCACTGTCAACAAGATGACGCCGTAAAAAGAATTCGAATTGACTAAAATAAGACTCGACAAAACACGTCAAGGGTAGACAATGAACAGATGAATAGCTATCTTCGTATAGTCACCGATTTTTCGTTAAATTCCCGCCCCCGGGTATATCAGTTAATTTGGTGCTTATGATGATGAAAAATGGACCATTATCCACCACAATACAGGTCATAGTCGCGTGAAGAATAAATTTTTCATACGTAGAGAGATTAAGGCTAAAATATGAAATTTCTGATAGCATCTGATTGCATCGATGCAGCAATCTTATGCTTTTTGAACACAAAATGCGAAATGATATCAACATTACTATATTGTATTGCAAATGGAAATAATGTCTTGCAATGCTTTCCTGTTTTTTCAAATAAAACACTGTTAACTTGGAGCCCAGGGCGGCATTATGATTGTTAATTCGAAAATTTATTAAAATGATTTGAATAGTATAAGAATAGGTTTACTAATTGTGTATGGTTAACAAGTTACTAGTAATTTAAATAGAAAAATCATGATATGTATCATGTATGTTGTTTATTAAATTATTTAATTAAAAATTTGATTAAGGCTTATAAGATAAATTCAAAATAAAACGGACAATTTCACCAAACTTACGCTTTGTTTATATGAGGTTGTTGAAATCTGTAACAAAAAACATAATGTTAATAATATGTATCATTAGAAGCTTTTACTTCTTGGTCTCCGAGTGTTATAGAAATGTAATATTTATTAATGATAATAATTTGTTCCAATTAGCTATAACACTGATCCTTTTTAGTTAAGTGATTATTGTTTTGTGACTGACATCTAGATGTAATATAATATTGATACTTAAAAGAAATGCATAGTTGTACAAATTAAATATATTTATTATGTAAGAGGAGTTAAGTTATGTTAAGTCATATGGACACTCGCATTGCCAGGAGGCTCGCAAGCGCGTTGTCGACCTTTTAAGAAATAGTACGCTCTTTTCTTGAATAACCCTAAGTAGAATTGGTTCGGAAATACCAATTACCAGAAAGGTATAGCTTCCCACTTCAAGCGGCTTATTAATACATTCCAACCTACGAATATTCACTGTTATTACGGCTTATTTTTGCACAAAAATATTTAATTAAAATCAGCTATGAATAAAAATAAAAAAGCCTTTCTATATTTTAAAACATCTTTCTCGGGTCCGCGATCCGCTTTAATTAAAGAAGAAAATTGCTTTATAAACAAAATTCGACAGGTGGACCGGACCTCCTTGAATAATTGCTTGATGTCTTTAATCAATTAGAATTTTATTAAAATAACCTGATATTGGAATGTAAAGTTGGTGTCGAAATTAAAACGCGCTTCCTACCTTCTGCTTAAAAATAACTGTTTGTGTCATTCAAAACAAAACAAAACAAAATTTATTTATTCATGTAGGTAACAATGTACACTTATGAACGTCAAAAAATTTAAAAATTGTGAATTTACATTTACTGCCAATTATAACAATAATTAAATATTCAATTATAACAAGCGCATGTATTTACATATTTTTTTAGTATTATGGAAGACATGTATTACTTATTCCATGGCATTAAATTTGAATCTGCAGGCATCCCTACTCATAGGCAAAGAAGACAGAGGGTGTAGGCCGAGAGAAAAAGCCGGTGAAAAAAAACTCTCGGTCCTCTTTTAAAAAAGAAAATCATCAAACAACACTTATTTATAACAAATATCTCAAATTAATTAGAAGTAGTCTGTCTAACACTAGTCCCAGGCCCTATTATCAACCGGATAAGTGTTAACTCTAACCACTATATTTAGCGTTAATCATTTGTCTGTTTACGCCTCAATAACATGATGTTAAGTTGGCAAAACATTAAAACCTCACGTTAACTACTTCATACTATCGACAGCTTTTATCAAAGTATATTTACACCATATTTAAACTCTACGCCGAAAAGTTTAGCAATATTTTTTTATGAAAATAAGGACATTATTTGTATGCCGCTCACAATTTCGTGAAACCACCCTTTTGATATCAAAGTTTTACCACAAATATACGAACCACCGCTGAATTAGGATACTTCATTTAAAAATCTACCGCAGACGCTAATATAAAACAAAAGTTCGGGTCTCTTGGTATTATTGTGTACTGTAAATATTACAGTACTCAGAATTAAACTTTTCTTTGTTAAACTTTGCCAATGATACTGCAGTACTATAATTAACCTTTTTTTTATAGAACAGGAGGCAAACAGTTGCAAAACAATGTTAAGTGATACCGCCGCCCATGGACAGTCTCAATGCCAGAGGGCTCGCCAGTGCGTTGCCGGCCTTATAAGAATTAGTACGCTCTTGTCTTAAAGGACCCTAAGTTGAATTTGTTCGGAAATACTTCAGTGGCCACCTGGTTCCACAAAGTGGTGGTGCACGTAATTCATTTAGAGTAACAGTACCTTTGTTAACACAAAAAAAATATACATAGTGATTCATTCTAAATGACTGAACCTTTGTATGACTCACTACGAAGCTTCACAAAGAAGCCTACGCAAGCGACCATGGACCTTCACTGGATCTGACTTCTCAATCTGAATACTACGAGTTAACTGTTGGCACAGCAATGATTTCTCATGTCGTCAAGTTTAACAGTTATGGCACTTCGCCTTTGACAATAGTTATTATTATTTAAAAAAAAATACTATGTCACAATACTGTTTAATTTATGCAAATATACAAAATAGTATTCCAATTTAATGCAATACTTTTTAGTTATTTCTACACTTCCAAAGTTCTTAAATACCAAAGAGATTGCAGAAACGCCTAACGCGTTATATTTAGTTTCTTTTTACAAGACTCGCTCCTACGAGAGCATCTTTTTACAGCAGTTTTTGCATTAATAATACTCTAGGGTACCTGCATATTTTTGCGTTTATTGTATTCTGGATTCGAAAAAGTAAAAATCAAATCATTTATTTCAATTAAAAACCACCTAAAATGGGAATTTGAATGTTACATAAACTATAAAGATGATTCTAGTTGCCCCTTCTAAAAGGTAGTTTTGAGTGGAGAAAATTGGAAAAGACTTTGGAGTTCCAAACTCACTCTTTTAAAATAAATTTTACAATATTTGTATACATTAGTTAAATAATTATATGAGAAGACTATAAAACTTAGTAGTTTTGACTTATTATACAGGTCTATTATTATATTGTTTATATACATGTTCCTCACATATTTAAAGATATCGTATCGAAATAATATACATTATCTTTAATGTATATTATTCTACGATTTATTTACTCATGTAATAAAAAAACAATAAAACTGTGTGTTTGAGATAAAAATAAAATAATTACAACAATAACCAATTGATTTAATCAAGGCTCTATGATTGTCCTATGGAGCAGGACCAACATGTTACCAAGCATTCTTATCTTGAATATAATCATTTAAAATCTTTCTTTCTAAATGCTTTTGATTACTCGTTAAGTTTTAATGACCAATTAGTCATAATAGTTAAGTTTTTGATTACGAATGTATATATACTTCACAATGTGTTAATGAAAATAGGAAGGGATAGAAAATTGATATTCAGTGAAATGGTATTGTTTCTATAAGACAAACTTTATTAATATTGCTTACAATTTACAATTGAACGCATCTTTTAATTTTTATATTCGAGTAGAGAAATATCCAAATCTACATTTACAATGTGATTATAATAACTATAGATGCGATATTACAAATTCAATATGCTCTGTCTCTTTCTATCCCCCTCACCAGGAGCGTTAAACGTTTAACGCAACCGTGTTAGAAGCCGCATTAAAAGTTTCACATCAAAAATATCGGAAATGATCAGCCTTAGAGCTTACCAAATTGTCAAAATATATTTCGACGGGAATCGACGAACACCTCTGGGAATATTTCTGACAATATAACATGTTTAGGTATTACTTATCTTGTCTTGTAGCAAGTTGTCAACAAATATTATAGTATCTTTTTTTAGTAGAAAATCCAGTATAATATGTCAGATGACCTTATTATTTGGAACGTTTCCGAGGAATTGCAATATAATAACGATCACGTCTCCGTCGGAGTTTAAACAGAAAACAATGATTCAATTCTTAAGTTTATTTAATTTATTTATTTAATTATAAGTAATCTAACAGCTTACTTAATACATATTATTATACAAAATACTAATACAAAACAGAAAGCCAAAACAGATTAGATAGATTAACAAATTATGTATAAAAAACAGAAAACAAGCAAGCGCATTAAAAGACAATTTTACATTTAATAAAAAACAAAATAATAAAATTAAAAAAACTGAAATTTCACAGTTTAATCGTCTTTAAAAAATAGACATGAGAAAGAGTTAAGAGAGCGTTTTTTATAAAATGCGTAGCAGACAACCTTAATTATATATGGAATATTTATTAGTCACTGGGATAAAAATGCCAGATGAAATCTTGTGAATTGTAAAATACTAGGACTAGCGAGGTTTAGCGTGCAAATCTGAACACGAAACTTCAGCGAACTAGCACGCGGACATTAATAATAATGATGAACATAATCAAATACTAAATTTTTTAAATATAAAATTAGTAAATGTATATTTAAATTTTATGCAAATTTACAACAAATCTAACGAAGTACACATCAATTTGAAACATATATTAAATATTTCAATCCATTGCGTTTTACCTACTATAGTGCCGGTATTAAAGCCATCAAATGAAGGTACTAAAGTAATTAAGTTTAATATAAGGGGCATTTAAACTTGAGGCTCAACATTAATACGGCCTAATGGTGTTCATTTATTTTGTCGCTCCGAAGGGACGTTCAGTAAATGTTGGGATTTGTGTTACCTATTCTATTAGTCGGACTTATTCCTATGTATACCCCAATGTAAACAATATTTTAAATGTTAAAGTGGGACAAGTGTTAAAGCCTAAAAATCGTGTGTGAAATATTTGTATTGTAGCCTTGTATCTTATTTCAGATTTTTTCCAACAGTGATGTACCCATCACGGGTAAAACGCCTTATTCATTGAAATATGAATATTTGCTAAACCGTAAATATGTTGTAACTGAATGAGAACTAAGTGTATAAATACCAGACATAAGCCAGCAGAATAGAAAACGAAAAACATCAACACATTTCGACGAATTTATGATTTAAAAATATTTTGTAATATTTTCAAAATGAATACGGAGAAACGGGTAACTTTATTTAAAGTTTATAAAAAAAAACCACATGAAGGGCGTTCAACTGCTTAGGCTATATTGCCAGAAGAAAACCGAATAGTCTGGACAGAATGGAAGCAGTGATAGCAGGAGAAGTCCAGTTTCAACTTAAGACAATTATGGTTCTCGATATCTTTTTGAGACAACCTGAGGATAGAGTGTGGAGGCAGCAAGTCGATGTATCGTTTTCGAGACAGGCACGACGATCAGTAAGAAGAAGAAAAAACCTAAGAGTTTAGTCTACTATTCTATGAACGGTGATACAACTAATAATAATATCATTACTTTGTGGGAATATAATATATACACATCGTTTTTAGCGCGCACATTCGAGAATTGCAGAAGCCTGCAGCGAGTTCAATGCCCTAACACTAATGACATTTGCAAGTATTAATGCCATACACGTTCACTTGTAATCCATTTTATTTGTCTGTTAATCCACTTAGTTGTTGCAGTCCAGTTAATTCTGCAAAGAAAACTACAAAAGCTAAGGATTTCAAGTTTAATCTTATCTTTGCGCAATCTTCACTGTGTACATAATATTATTGTGCCAGAATATATTTTATATTCTTCATAAGAAATACAAGTGTGTCAATACAAAAATCGTAAATATGAGTAAATTTTCTAATTAACAACGTAAATATGGGTTGTTGTTATTATCAGTGTATGTATATGGTATAATTATTACCATCGGCGTGATGAATTTACTATAGAGAAGGCCTATATTTCGATGTAAATTGCCTTGGGCATAGTGGTATTTAAAAGTATTTATTACCGTGTTTCGTTTGTTTTATTGAAATGTTTCGTTATTATTTATTAACTACTAAGTTGTTCTTCGAAGCTTTAATTAAGAAACGAACTTCTGAAGGTTTGAGAAAAGTTTGCACGATACAAATTATGAAAGATTAACTCCTATAATTACAATCTGGATATTATATTAATTTAATTTAGTTATTACTAATAAAATTAAAAATAAAAAACATCCACGAGAACGTCAATTTTTGACTACAAAACTAAGGCCTACGATAACCTATTTTTTATTTATTATTTTATTTTTATAGCTCATCTGATGTTGAGTGACACCGCGTCCATGGGCACTCTTAATTCCGAAGGGGTCGTAAGTGCGTTGCCGGCAACAGTCGAGGTTATACGAATTGAGTTTGAGTTTACCATATATTTTTCTTTATGGATGCTACTTATATCAATCAGCTTCAAATTTATATAACTTGTACGGGAAAATTCTTTGTACAGAAAAAAAATTAAAGAATATTCATCCCGTGATTACATAAAGCTTTTAACATACGTTAGCTTAATCGACCGTCATATACTAGAGAAGTTGCAATGCAAGCAAAAATCCACGTCCAAAAATTATTCGCTCTTTCGCAGGAACGAGGAACTTGCATAATTCATACGATTGGAAAGCAAGCGCGATTCTCTTGATTTTTCCAAAGAAGCAGGATGATGTATGGAAACTTATTCATGGTTATCTGATGCTATGACGACCGGGGTTGAGGTACAGTAGTTTTATATGTAGCTTCGAACTATTCAATGAATAATTCTTTACCCACTTAACAATGTTACTATTAACAAATAGCATGAGATAATTTTTTTGCAGATGAAACGTCACGAAGATGTGCAGCGATTTTGTCGAAGAAAAGGGATGCAGCAACTGAGACCGATTGATAAAGTGAGAAAGGGAGATCGAAAAAAAATATTATTGGTTGATGCATTCGTTTAGTAGTTATTATATTTTAGAAGTTAAGATGGCAATTCTGTCGCATAACGGTGCAGTAAACGCAATTTTTTTTATTTATTTATAGTATCATTAACACGTATACAGTGTGTTAACAGTGTAAATAATCAAATACATGGACTGGTTTACTGATTAACTATTGGGGCGTTTACCTTAATAATAATTAAGTTACAAAAAAAATTTACTCTACTTTGTATTTATATAACAATCGGGCAGAGATAGTGATAGAGCCGCCCATGGACACTCAAATTGCCGGAAGGTTTGTTAGTGCATTGCCACCCCAAAATTTGTATAAATAAAATTTGGTTATTTTCTCGCCGACGGTAAAAGTTTAACGGTAAAATTCTGGAAGACTAGGGTTGGGTGGTAGAGATCTCTTGTTAGCGATAAGGCCGCCCGTTGCATCCCTTGTAATTTTTATGTATTGTGTCATTTGTGTTTCTTTGCACTTCACGTTGTGAATAAATAAATAAATTTCTTAGAGTATCTTTCGTTTAAAATTATCTGTGGTACTCTGCCTTCACGTAAAGTATTTCTGAAAATTCAAGCCAGCGAACTGGAAACAACGCGGCATTGACGTGTCGGGATCAGAACGCTTAATGAGACCGCAGATGAGCCGCAACGAGTTGAAATTGCCCATACATTGACTTCATTCACCTTAATTAAATTTATATTTAAGTTAAAAAAGTTTGGTCCTTGTGGCAGTGTTGTTTAAATGATGGCAGTATTTCCTCACTGTATTCCATTATTTGTTGATCAAAGAAAACAAATACAAAAAAATGTTTTTTTTTTATATAACAAATAAACGGGCTCACTCCATGTTACGTGACCGCTGCCCATGGACACTCACATTGCCAGAAAGGTCGCAAGTACGTTCCCGGCATTTAAAAAATTGGAACGCTATTTTATTGAAGGACTCTAAGCCTATCTAGTAAAACGTACTTAATGGTTTTTGTATTTTTAATAGCCAGGTGTTTAGTATACTACGTCTTGTAATTTAAATAAATAATAATTAATATTTATAACAATCCTGACATACATGATAAACTACAGATGAAATAGGCTATCTGAATTAAACTGATACCAATTGCGATTAAAGTACCAAAGATTTTAGTAATACAGATATAGCCAAGACGAAAGGATTACGTATACAACAAAAGCCATAAATAAAATAAATACTGGATACGCGAGCCTGCGACAGACATTCTCTTAGCATAAAATATTAAACGCCACATATAAATTGTTCAACCCGTAAATTCACCGTAAACTCACCTCTACTTATTTAATTCAAGACTCTGCCGCATTTTCTCAATTGTTTTCTACCAAATTGTACGATGTTTTATTGAAATACATAAACATTCACGCCACATAAGTGTTAACATCTGTGGTTTTATCACAGAGTAGAATATAAATTCTTTGACGCAGTGGAAAATGTTTGTATTTACTGTTAGTAAGACGCGTTAGGCGTATTTCATGCAAGTAACGAATGCTTAAAATCCCTTAAACTGTGGAAGTCACAAGAAGACGAATCAATCTATGTAATGTAAAAGAGTACCAGAGTTTTTTACGCCGGCTTTTTCCCTCGTCCTACACCCTCTGTCTTCTTTGCCGATGAATAGGGATGCCAACAGGTTCAAATTAAATGACGTGGAAAAAGTGATACCATGATGATCTTATGTTCCAAAATAAACAAAAAAATAAGGCCGGCAACGCACTCGCGAGCCCTCTGGCATTGAGAGTGTCCATGGGCGGCGGTATCACTTAACATCAGGTGAGCCTCCTGCCCGTTTGCCCCTGTTCTATATAAAAAAAAGTATTTTATTTTTAATGATGATGTAAGAAAGTAAGACAAGATAAAAATCGAGCGTTGTATGAATAGTAACAAAAACCCTTAAGAATCTTCGAAAAGTTTATAGAGAAGTGTAGAACTGGCTACAGCGTGCGACTCGCATCCCTGGGGTCGTAGGATCGGCCCCGGCTGTGCATCAATGGACTATCTGTTATGCGCATTTAGCACGCACTGGTACGGTGAAAGAAAACCGGCATGTCCGGACCCATAAAGTCGCGCGTGCCTATTAGAAATGATCTAAAAGGTAGTACAGACATTGGGATGTTGGTATATGAATCATAAACTACGCTCAGCTAATGCTAGTTTGACATGAAAAGGAAAGTGAATTTTACTCTTCGGTCATTCGTCAGTCCCATTCACGTGAAAGCGGTTTATTTGATCTTCGATCGGTCCCCTAGTTTCCCTCATCGCAGATATCCATTACGCGTTCGCTTTCTAGATTAGCCATTAATAAAGTCACGTTTTACATTTGGTTTCTAGAAAAATATTTTACCGGCTGTCAAGTATAATAACGACGTAGTGGCGGTGCCTCCTACAGTCTGTAAACAAATCAACTCCATTATAAATTCTGATTCCGTAAGTTTTAAAAAAGATTCTTTTTTTCATACCAAACACCTAAACGAGTCTTAGACCAACCAAACTTTGGGAATTGCCAACTTTGTAAATTGCAATTTTAGCAAAGGCTTGTGGCGTTACTAGTCATTTTGTCTAATTATTCAAATCTATTTCACAACAAACAAACATATTTTCAAATAGATGCTCAATATATATCTTTTTTGGATATTACAAAAATGTGGTATAGAATATTTGTATTGTTGCCATTTAAATATGAGAAAATAATATGTTTAAGAAGTATTCACATAAAAACAGTAAGATTACATTAAGAAATCATAAAACCGGAAAGTACAGCAAAGTCAACATCCTATCCAACAATACCGGAAATTCGGGAATCTCGGCATCTCTATTTTATTTCTTATGTTCGGGGTGAATCGTACTTTCACAAAAGTTAGCCTTAGAAATAGTCCTTTATTTTCCGACTTCAGAATCATTTATTATGTCTATTTTGAGTTTTGTATAAATAAATAAAACTTGTAACCAAAACAGTACTAATATTTTTTTATTACACGTTTATAGACAAAAAACATGACTGAATGAAGTCAGTTATAAAATCAAAGCGATTTTCCACTGCTGGTGTGCGAATTGGCACCTTAGTTGTTACAAAATTACGCGAACTATTAAGACCCCGTAAAAAAAGTATGTCAGTATGACGTAGAAATCTGAGACCTATAACGGGTTGCAGCACCAGTAGAATATTCTTAAATTCAAATAAAACTTCTACGGATATAAATGCTAATTAATTTTATTTATACAGAATAATGTACTCGTTATACTCGACGTTTCGAACTTTAGATATTAAACATATATGTTTGTATGTACAGGCAGTCCACGACTTACGACGTTACGATTTACGTCGCGTATTTCAAGAACCTAACTTGCTGTAAGTACGAGGACTGCCTGTATAGCAAAAAGTATAAACAAATTAAAACCAATTAATTACTTGAACGTGATAAGAATCACGATGTAATTTTATTTACAGTTGAGATCATCCGCCGTGTCTAATAAGACCTTCGTATAAAGTGGTTTAAAAAGCAAAAATCTGCTAAAACTACGGTTGACCTTTATACTAAAATCTACGACGATAATATTAAATAAAATCACACTTACATTAAGACCTTAATATCGTGATTCCTGGAACATTATTACGGCTTATAAAGAGCTAAATTTTAAAATATTTTAAGAGGCGCTGGACAAAAGAGGCAGCTGTGATAGGCTTACGCCTTTTATTAATTAAACCAATAATTTGTGTCTGAATAAAGGCCTTATTAATTGAATACATTAATAAGTTTTAGTACATATACTTCGTTTATATTAAGACGAATTTTAGGAACACTTATAAGGGACTGCTTTATACATTATAATTATTAAAATAACGATACATTAACCGCTTGCATCCTGCCAAAAGCAGGCATGCGTTCAAACAACAACCATAAAGTTAAAATAATATTTAAATCGACAAACATTTTATTTACGATCATTTCAGTTGCCTTTTGTTTATTTCGTTCAATGTATTTTGGCTGAAAGCTTCAATTAAGCGTTCATTACTAAAGCTTTAAAATATGAAAAGGTCAGTACACTATTGTGTATACAATACTTATAGTTGCACTCCAATCGGCAGTGATAGCTAATCTAAGCCATTAACATGATTAATCAATAGCAGCTCCTTACAAACGTTATGCATAACAAAAACTTGGCGATTAAAAAGAGTACAGGAGAGTTTAATGCCAGTTCTTTTCCTCCGTTCTACGCCCTTGATTTGAGAACTTAAAATTAGAAGTATTTATTTATTTATTTATTTTTACATTTAGGTACAAAAACAGAAAACAGATTGATTACATACATACAGTTATTATACACTAAACAACATTTGAAAATCTGATATCCAAATATATCTGTACACAACATTTTACACTAAATATCAACCAAACAACATACACATATTAAATTGAATGACAAAAAAAAAGAAGAAAAGAACACATATATATACATTAATTAATTCAAATTAGTATCTCATATACATTTATATGTTTGACGTTCATAAATGTACATTGTGTTACCTATATGAATAAATGACTTAGAATTTGAAATTCGAATTGTATGGGAATTAATTTTTTTTACAGCGCCAATGATTTATTTTTAATTACCATAAAGTAAACCTTTATATCATATTATAATAATATTAAGTTGTACCATGGACACAGGCCCTAAACTCCATTAACACCGCATTAACAAAATCCCTCATCTGTCCCTTTTTATAATATAACTTTGAAGGAAGGTGACAAAATATACTATAACAGTGTCACAAAAGTTTTAATCAAGGATATTCTGTAAGTAGTTATACTAAGCTTTCAGTTTAAACAAATTATAAATATTAACTATTACAGTCATAGAAGTAATAGAAATTTGTTTTTTCCTGTTTCTTATTGTTTTTATTTTCTTATTCTGAACAGACTCCAAGTTATATTATAACTTATATTATGTGTCAAACATTTGCTATGCATAATTTATAACAATTAAAAAAATAACAAAGTAACAATTAAAAATTTGTTCATGTTACAAGCTACACAGATGCAAGGAACGAAGAAAGTATCAAATTGTACTTCTTCCTTGCCTTTTTATACTTCTATTTAACATTATTCTTGAGTTTATAACCTCATTCGTAACACAAACGTCAAACGTTTTCTAGTCAAACAAACATTAGTAGCAAAACTGTCAGAAAGGCATACATTGAATCACCCTATTTCTAAATATGTAATGTTTATATTGAAATATTACATATAGATTTGTAAGTGATATCTTATATATATATAAGTATATATATATATATATATATATATATAAATATTACATTTATATAGATATTTATATAAGGTAGCACTTAACATCAGGTGAGCCTCCTGCCCGTTTGCCCCCTGTTCTATAAAACAGATATGTCATACAAATGTAGAAAAAAACCCACTCATTTAGATATTAATATGCCATATGTAAATTTAATAATACAACTCGATATATTCAATTGACATAGATATAGACATTTTAGCTACATAAAGTTTGAATAAATGACCTAACATTTCTCGTTCCTAATCGGCAAACGGCTCATAATTACGCCTTCACTCATTACCAATGGATATCCGATAAATCTATAGGGGTCGCATCGAGACCATTTCCCCATTAGTCCCATGCCCCAACACATTAATATCCTTCTAGTAATTATCCCGAGTTCCGGATTCTACTTTTAAATTGTAAGGCTATTTACAATAGTACTTTTAATAAAAAATGTTAACAAGATATGGTTTGAACTACTCAACTGACTGTAATACATATATTATATAGTTATATGTGTATTTTAAGAAAATATATACTATCTTTACAAAAAATTATATGTACCAACTGTACGCAATTTTAAACTGGGTCTAAAATTATTTACAAAATTTCAGGGCGGAAGTTATTCGTGTACCTACTTCAGAATGTTTATATGTCGGCTTGTCAAATACTGATTGAAGTGAGCAATTTACTCTTAAAATGTGGCTGATAAGAAAGAAAGCGTCTTTTAAATTTCAAGACGGAAACGGCGACGTCGACAAACAAAGTTTGGCAAAGAATTAACCATCTTAATTAGTGGTTTAAGAAAACACTTTAAAATCGATTTTTGTTTAGTAATTGATTTTTTTTAATAGTTGTAGTATCTCTTCATGTATGTCATGTTTGCCTATTAGCGCTTGTCACATTAAAAATTGTATTTCGTGGTTCTTTTACCAATATGTCAGTGTACGGAGCGTTGGCAAGCTTTTATCCATTACAAAAAAGTTCGTGCATACAAAGTAGGTACACATTTCATAAGTGAAAATTCTTAGTAAATTTAAGATGATCATGTACCAGTATATGATCCCTCCACGTATTTGTATAATGTGTAATGTAAATAAATATATTCACATTACACACTGTATACGTGCTACTGATCTGCGTTTACTGCACAAGACGTTATGCGACAGAATTTCCATCTAAAGTTCTAATATGTTACTATTAAACGAATACATCAACCAATACAAAAACCTACGAATACAATCTCAATAGGTCTCAATCGCTCTCTCACTTTTTTTTCAACAAAACGCTGCACGTCTCCGTGACGTTTCATCCGTAAAAAAATTACCCTTGTCATGCGCCTAAAAAAGTATCCCTTCAAAAACCTGACTCATCCTACATGATTGAAACATTAAGGGCTCCAGTAGTTAATTAATTCACTAGTTCTATATAAAATAATTGAGGTCGTCCACACAACGGCTAACCTCAGCCACACCAAATTTAATCAATCTGAAACCGGAACCACTGAATCTTAAATCTAGTAACCCTAACAGCGGGTCAATTGATTGAGTTCATCGGTCCCGTCAGTCACAATAGGTGAATTAATGGCTGAAAGAAATGACACCAAACAGGCCCCTTTATTGAAAATGTTTAATGGTGTTTTTCTGAAAATACTTTTCATTCTCTTCCATTAAGTACGATAATGTGTTTTCTCGAAGAGCCGAAAAGCTTACCTTTTTGTTTGAATCGCCGACGCACCGTAACTGTCGACAAAAGAAAAATGTTTATAGAACTTTTGTTCGCAATGAATAATTTATAGATAAGAAATCAGAACGTAAATAAAACATAATGTAAACTAAATTTACTTCACACATAAATTAGATTAATACTCCTGAGTAGCTCATGGGTTTTTCGACCTTTTTCCTTTGATATCAGAAAATCAAATACGAGTGATTTAATATCATAAGGGATACAAATCCGGCTTAACCCGATCGCTGAGGCAGGTGGCCAAGAGTCGTGAAGCAGGAATCACGGTACAAAGAACTCTTGAGACATAAGGTAGGTATTTTTATGTTATTTCCGCCTTGATTCAATTTCAGTTTTAGATTTAACTTGTAATAAAGGTGGGAGGAAGTTGTAGTTAGCAACGGGAAGTGTTTTGTGACGAATATTTTGCGCGACGTTAGCAGCAATCACAATACAGCTAAAGCGTATTGAGTGTTTTTAGAAGTAAAAAAAATGCATAATGCGATCGAAAGATGTATGTTTCGTACCGGCGCCTGCGACTGCAAGCAAATTACGGCATTCCTATCGAACTGAACCAAACGGAGAAAATCCATTAATTGGAAACATATAAAACGGACGGCAACCGGAGTTTATTGCTGAACCAGATCAAGTAGGCTTTTTTTATTATAGAACAGGGGGCAAACGGACAGGAGGCTCACCTGATGTTAAGTGATACCGCCTCCTATTGACACTCTCGATGCCAGAGGGCTCACGTGCGTTGGCGGCGTTTTAAGAATTGGTACGCTCTTTTCTTGCAGGACCCTAAGTCGAATTGGTTCGGAAATACTTTAGTGGGCAGCTGGCTCTACAAAGTGGTGGTGCGCAGAGCCTTTGGCTGTAATGAGTAAGATGTTATTATTCTACTAAGAAAAAAACATAATCAAATAATAAAATTAAGTAAAACTTCCTCTTTAATAACATTTAATAACTCCAATGTCAAATAGACCGGTATGCTTTGAGTTTATGTCTGTGTAAATTCATAATTTTTCCATATGAATTTTCATGCGGAACATTTGTTTAGACTAGTTCGAATGCAAAGATTAAATTAATTGAATGAATATTATAAGGTATGCAACTCAGTCAAATATTCCTGAACCCGCTGCTATGCTTTGTTGATTAAGCTTCGATCGGAACCTCCGCTAGGAGACGTCTTTGTGGGGCATAATATCGCTAATTAATAATTTACTATTAATAGACTGAAGCCTCATTCAAACGTACATCCTTCAATTATTTTGTCATTATGATTCATAAATGAAGATAAAAGCCCCAATATATTATCACTCTATGTATATGTGTGAAAATGATAATATAATTCTGCGTTTACTGCACTAGATGTTATGCGACAGAATTGCCATCTAAAGTTCTAATATGTAACTACTAAACGAATACATCAACCGTATAACCCTAATAGCATGTATTTTTATCGTTCTCCCTTTCTCTCTCTCGGTCGCAATCGCTCTCTCCCTTTTCTTCGACACACACGCTGCACATCTTCGTGACGTTTCGTAAAAATTTAAGCCCATGCGCCTAAGGAAGTTTCACTACAAAACTCAACTTCATATTATACCGAATCAATATTTTTTTAGACATGTGTCTCAAATCTTTTCATAAATTCGCAAACACGGTTAGGGTTGAGTGGCACTCAATGATTAACGGATTTGGCAACCCTGTCGATGCAATCTCAAGGGTACTTCGGACCGCTCGTTACCCCGTACGGCCATTAGACCAAGAGAGACCGCGGACCCACTTTCAACCCATCGCGTCCCTAAACACTTACACCGGCCTGGGATGAAAAAACTACTTTATAGGATTAACTTGATGGCAGAGGATTTCAATTACATCGATATATTCAGTAAAAATATAACTCGAAAGCGGCTGTAGGAAAGCAAAATTCAAAAATTCAACGCCTTTCATAAATAACGTGACCAGATATCCCGTTTTGAACGGGACTGTCCCTTTTTCCAATTACAAGACCAGATGTCCCCGAAATGAACTATGGGACGCAAAATTGTCCCGTTTCCAGAAACCACGCGATTATTTGAATAAACATCGTATCAAGATTTTTGTTCTTATTTGAAATTGTCACCTATATTAAAACAACTGTTCTTCTGATAAATTAAATTTTAAAATTTTACTAAATTATTAATAAAATTTTAAATTTTAGTAATAAAAATATTAATTACTAAAATTTTAAATTTTAGTAAATGGTACCTACCTACATTTTGTAATTCTTAACTTTTAAGCCAACTAACTTTTTCGAAATAAACAACTTTCAAGTAGTTTTTATTTAATCGACTTATTTTACCTTAATTTACCATATTTTTGTAAACGAATGTCCCGTTTTGAATCAAATATTAAATGGTCACTTTATTCATAAGTGATAGACGGTTTTGGCATCTTGGCCCTACGTGTCGGACATATAAAATATATGTAATAAATCTAATCATATTTTACTTTCAACTTCTTTGGCAATTCGTTTAGGATGTCCGCCATTGTTGTGGCATAGGCCGCCATATGATTGCCTACCGCCATAACATCTTTGAAAACTCTTCTACATTAACATTTCTTAACCATATCCTATCCTGCACAATCGTAACTTTAGTAATTCTTATATTTCTTAATTGTTGTATTGCCTCACAATTCTGGAATTCGTGAGATTAGTTTTTAGATTGTGTTGTTTATATTTTTTTTTATTATTTTAGATAAAGGTTCTATATTTTTTATAAGATTTGGTTATGCACTTCTTGGACATTACCTATCAATTTTTTTTTAGTTTTTTCCCCATTTAGGGTTGCCTGGAACAGTACTCTTTTTAGCGATAAGGCCGCCCGTCGCATCCCTCATATTATTTTCATATATTTGTTTATCTATAAATGTAACGGATTTAAAAGAAATTGTTTAATTTTATTAAGACAGCAGTGTCGGAGCAGGTTCTATAAAATGCTAAGTCTCTTGGTCTTAGCTGGTAAGATAGCGTTCAAGTATGACGTAATGAATTTGAGGGGTGGTTTGCAATTTTAGGTTTAATGAGTCACTGGATGGTAAATAAACGTTTTACTATTGTAGAAGGTTCCTTACAACAAGTGGACATTTGATGATCTTTTCATGACTACATAAATTATGCGCAATTTTAAACGGCATCTTTATTTTTACGTAAAGGCCCAACCATTTCCACATCTCCTAAATCCACGTAATAAGGGCCTCGACGCCCAATTGACTTAACATTGAATTAATAACGGTTCCAGCTAAAGTACGCTTAAGTGTACTGAAATATCATTTGCCCAAACGTTTGCGACGACCGCATCTGTAACAATATTTAATTATAAACCTTTATTGCGGGAATGGCCATATGGTGAACTATTTCAATATCTCAAGAGTCCATTAAACGAATTGGGATACGGTATAGTAATATAAACTTTCGCGGTACTGAAATAAACAGCTGTTTCATAAGTGGCGTTTAAATAAATGCTATTGGGACTCAATGAGCCCGTTTTAATATTAACCTTGATTAAATAATATTGAATAACACAGATCGCCATTTACAATTGAATTAAAAAAATATTTCATGCATATTTTTGTAGAACAGGGTATTTTGCTAAATAGGCCGACGGCTCACTGTGGACATGCCGAATGAGTCGCCGGCCTTTAATATATATTTTATATACATATGTATATGTATTTCAAATTATCCTTATTTCAACATGTGTAATATTTGTGAGCACAAATAAACAAATAAAGAAACAATAGTCTCTTTTTATAATCATATTTTTTTATATTTAATATTGAATTGCTAAGAAATTTAATTTAAGTATGGTTGGGAGTGGTTAACGAAACACAGTAAGCAAATTTTAAAACATATGAAATACTAAAATTTCAAATAATTATTTAAAAAAAAAATTTTTTAAACTCATCTTAATCAAATTGCGCTCGTTTGAGGCGTGGAACCCATGTTAGGAAATACTGATTTAGGCTATCCTACTAATTTCAAAGGAACGTGATTAATTGTCTAAGGGCAAAGTTCCTTTAAAGCGTGGTCTAGTATTTAGACAATTAGTTTCACAACAATTCTAAATAAGTTAAATTATTATTATGACATTATGGTAAGATTATCATTATATGACATACTAATAATTAATAACAATTAATATGACATTTGCATGCCTATTTATAAATAGCTGATTGACCGGATTTCATTAATTAATCTATTTAATTGTAAATATCTTAGCAAATAAACGATTTCATTTTACCTAAACAAAAAATAATCCTAAGAAAATTGCCAATATCGATATCTATAGTTACTTAACAAGATTGTTACGGTGCCTCCATTTCAAGTATTAAACAAGCTACAATCCACTTGTACAATGTCCATATAATCCCCTTTCTTCAGTTCCCAGACAAAGTTTTAATCACGAAATGCAAGTAGCAAAGCGGTGCAAACTTGGCATCCGGTCTTTCAGCCTTTCGCTTTTAATAGTCAGGCAGTGCACTTGGCGCGCGATTGTTAGTTATTGAATGCTAAGCACTTACTCGTACCGGGCGTTCGGAGTTTCGCCGTGAGAAAACTTGGTTGAAAGCCTTTTGGAATCCACCTGAGGCTACTAGTGCTATTGTATTAATATCGTAATAAGATACCGCAGATGAGTTTTAGCTGAACAAACATACAAATTTTTCACTAAGACAATCTAACCTAATTTCTGGACTTGTTCGTGGTTAATTCAGAGAAAAATAATGCATACTTGTCCGAAGAAACATTTCAAAATATTTAAATCACAACTTTAACACACAACCAATGTATGGCAATTTTAATCAAGATCTTTAAAGATATACTTTTTATTCAACATTTCACTCGGGGACTGCAGCGGTTAAGCTATTGCATAGCACATTTTTTCAACTTATGTAATTATAATTATTTATTTATTTATGCAGTATTTTTTTTCTTTGATATTAATTCAATCTACCACTCTACCAGACTCAGACAGAGTCTGTCTCACTCTAACGCGTTCCGTCTGCACCGGCCTCGCTTACGCTACGTCACCGATCACGCCAGACCAATGTAAGACGCAGTATGCGTACTGTTTCGCTCTAACGCGTATCGGCCGCCCCAATATTCGTCATCGTGTGTTAGGTTTTTATTTTCATTACGGAATTTTTTGATTCGGTCGCCACGCTCAAAACCGGCGATAAAATCTATGCAATAGCTGAAAAACTATGGAATGAATTATTAAGCTTCTTACGAAATAGCTGGGAATCCTCACTTTTGCAAATCGCGTTTTATTTGTAAATTCAAAAACCTTTTATAAAAACGTAAAAACAGAGAGCGTGATACAATCAAAATCGCTCACGTCACGAGATATACATCTGCAGACTGCCTTCATAGTCGAGTCACGAATGTATCATTACGGGGCTTCCGTGTGATTCCCGCCACTCGAGATAATCTATCGACTGAGATAACCTCGTCCCAATATGTTGCAAATGTTTCTCGATTCATCAATTATCTTTTCATTGATTATATTTCTAATAGTTTATCCATGAATAATCAAACATCTATTTTATTTACGACATAATTATTTATTTACAATACAAAGAGTCGTTAGTGTGCATTGCGGGCTGCTCGATTATGAGGAAGTTAGCGCTGCGCCTTCTTAAGGTCTCACGTCATTTCCGCACATGTATGTATATCCTTTCTCTAATATATTTTCTTTAGTGCAGAAGAAGAAAACTTAAAATAAAGACAAATTTTAGTCCAATTATAAATTCAAAAATAATTGCGTTCTCTTATACTTGAGGTTCTAGAATCGATCCTCGGCTGTGCACCAATCGACTTTCTGCATACTGCGCATTTAACATTCCCTCGAACGGTGAAAGAAAACATCGTGAAACCGGCTTGCGTTACACTCAAAAAGTTATATGAGAATGAGCTAATAGTAATAAACAGATACAGAAATCTGAGGCCCAGTACTAAAAAGCTTGTAGCGCCAATTATTTATTTAGTATTTAATAAATTACAGCATTGACATAGTTTAAATACGACTTAGTATTGTCTTTTATTAACATAACTTTTACACATTTAAGAAAAACACTTTTTTACGGATTATAGTTATGTATTATTGTATTTAAACTTATAATTATTTATACATAATTTTAAATTTAAACCGACGTTTAAATGTCACCGTGACCACGCACGCTGAAAAGCACGCGAAACGTCGGTTTAAATTTAAAATTATGTATAAATAATTATAAGTTTAAATACAATAATACATAACTATAATCCGTAAAAAAGTGTTTTTCTTAAATGTGTAAAAGTTATGTTAATAAAAGACAATACTATGTGCAACAGTACGGACTGGAAAATGCAAACAAAATTAGACGACTGGAATTCAAGAAAACAAAGGCATCTCGTCTCCTAGCATTAAATACGACTTTCCATATTTACCGGATCAAAAAATATCTAAACAAAGATTTTTTAAACAATTGAATACGAAACATTTTTCATTCATATTGAGAAGGATTTTCGTCTTATGAACCGTACCAACTTTATGTCTTATTAACCGAGATTCCCAAAAGCAATTGATATTGTTTACATATATATTTTTTAATTATAAGCAATTAGTTTAAACATCTTCCAATTAAAATACAATAAGTGAAGCGAACTAAACAAAGACTGCTTATACAATTCAGTTCGCGTTCCCACATTATGCAATCTCCTCTAAGTTTTTGTCAGTAAAAAGTTCTTCACCGGTGATAGATTACGACATCCAATGCATTTGCATAATGCAATCAATAACTAGGTACGAGTATAATTTTGTACATTACATTAATAAAAATACCGTCAAAATTGGTGATGCCCGTGATTATTTTTATATTCCTCTTTGAAGGTATTTTTTTAATGTATTCCATTCAATGTCAATATTCTATAATGTTGCGATCTGTGGCATGAGGAGCCTGCAATGTTTCAAGTGTAATAATAAACTTTAAAAGTTTAATTGTATAACAAGGTTTTTTTTTCATAGAATAGGGGGCAAACGGGCAGGAGGCTCACCTGAAGTGATACCGCCGCCCATGGACACTCTCAATGAATATTTTTGTAATACTATTATCAAAAATATTCTTATCTGTGAAACAATTCAAGAACACTGTTATAGTATATAAAGTCACTTATACATATGTGTCTAGTATTTTATTATATATCTTGAATTGTATAATATCTGTCATGTGTTCTTATTAGTTAATTTTAAAAAAATACTATAAATAACATATATGTAATTACAAAATTTGTTTGTTAAGACTTTTAACTATTAAGTATTTAATTAGCACTTTTACAAATGTTTCTTACAAATGCCCTTAATAACACTTAGGTATAACAATTTTTCTGCACTATAGTTTAAATGTATTACAAAACCGTATTCAAAATTGTCGTATATCAAATTGTTACCTATCAAACATTATCGAAATACTCCAGCCGTTCCACTTTTGCTAAGAAACGTACTCTATGACACGTCATAGGGTAATAAAAACCTTAAAGAAGTACTCAGGTAATCGAAAGACAATACATTAAATTTAACTACATGCGTACAAAACAATAAATATTCTAGGTATACAGAAAACCCTCAGAGGACGTCAAACTCGTAATCCTTTCAGAATAGTCGGCACCAACACAATAGTGATAATCACGTCGACAATGTATTGATAAGGAATCATAGCAAATTACCTGCGACACACATCAATTCACCAGGGATACAATAGCTCAAACATAGTGCTAATTAGTCCGATAGCAATCTCCTTCAAAAGCTCCTTTGAGTAACAACAATAATTTATGGATATAATATTGACACACACACACATTATTTGTTTTGTAAAGGGTTTTGAGCACTCATATGTCTTAATGACGTAGAACAGTCTACCAACATTCCGTAACTTTGTTTTGCAGACTCTTAAATCTTCATGTGGTTTAAGTTTTAATTTTGTTTGTTTATTACTGTTATTTTTATCTTTTAGTTTTAGTTATTATTAATAATTTGTTTTCGGTTTTTTTAATTTTGTTCATTTTGTGGTCGTTTCTTTAGTTTCTTTGATATTATATTGCTTAAGTTCTAATGCAATTGATTGAGTGTAAGTGTGTTAAATTTGTGATGTCATATTTCTTGTATTTTTTAGGCACACACATTGTTTTATAATGTATATATAAATAAATAAATAAATAAATACATAAATGAATTGTTAAACTTAATTAAAACTAGATAAGCAAAATTTTTCATAAAATAACTATCTATTGATAGGTAAGATGGATATATAAAATGATAATTTGGCATCTATCTAATTTATTATTTTTATAATCTTATTTATTATTTAAATAATAATTTGGCATCTATGCGGTAAATAAATAAAACGTTGATACTATATCAGCCACGCGGGCAACCGCTATTATAGGATTTAATTAGCCACACTAATCGATTTCCTAGTTAAATACGTCTCAAATGAGGTAAAAGAAGGGAGGCAATTAAGCTTGTATAGAGGGTGGCGGTATCGAGCATCGGGGCGGGGCCGGAAGCTGATCGCTTGAGAATAATGAGCTCTTTGTAACTTTCAGTTTCATTATACATTAGCACTTAATAAGCGTGCTTAGAGAATTTTATAAGACACTTCAGGGACTGCTTGATACTAAGTAAAAGTTGGTTGAAGTGCTATACAAGTAGGGTTACGGGATAACAATTTATTTGTGTTGCATTTTACTATTTGTGTCGTTTTTTATCAACTAGGGAGATACCTCCAAGATAGAGAAATGTGGAAAAGGCCAAAAAAGCGATGGACCGAACTACAAGACGCAACACGAAAAATTAACAATAAATAAACTGGACTAAGTGTGTAATATCAAAACTAACAACGATTCCGATGTAAATTAAAAAAAAAAAATTTGCTAAGTGGTTTTATTTTTACTCTATGCAGTTGTTCGCCGCTTATAATATTTTTAGAATCAAAGTACGAAAGCGTAGTAAAACGAAACAGTATTTTAAAAAAAAGAATTTATTTATTATAAATATAAGTTACGAGTGACATTGTTTGTCAGCTATGGACTCCAAAACTACTTAACCGATTTCAATGAAATTTGCACACCTTGTGCAGTTTGATGTAACTTAGGAGATAGGATAGCTTACATATATATAATTCTATTGTACGTGTGTATGTCACTGAACTCCTCTTAAACGGCTGCACCGATTTTTTTTTTTTTTGTATATGTTTTGGTGGCGCCCAGATCGTTTTAGACACACTAATCAGCCCCGCAGATGGCGCTGCAGACTTGCATACTGTGTTTAATATCATCGCTTGAAATATCATGCAGGACAACGTCTGCCAGATCCGCTAGTATTTATATACAATATACTCTTTAAATTAAGTCCCAAATCTTGTAAATTACTTTCTGTGAAAATACAAATCCTCCTTTTTATAATGTGAATGCAAGTAAAGATTACCAACTGCGAATAAAATAGTAAGTAAAAAAGTATATCGTCCTAGCACGTTATCTGACCTACGTGTTACTACATAACTACATTTATCTACCAGGGATACAACTCTTTCAACTAACCAGCATCAAATTAACTTGGACCGCACCAATACAAAATAACTTTAAATATATCAGTTGATATATTTCGCAACTTTCTGAAGCTTTGAAAAGCAATATCAGCACGGTCAAAAAACCGCACCTGACTACAGCGCAGACGTTCAATTCTTTCAATTTTCATAAGCATTTGCATGGTTTTGGCGGCGTTTTCCGCCGAGTCAATAAATCAAGCGTCTGTCAAGTAAGCGCTTTTCATCTTTTGATCCCTTGCGACGATTTAAACTTCTTTCCACCTGGCATAAATATTTGTATGGTATATTCTCTTAAAGCATATTTCTGCAAATGTCAAAATCTTGACAAGAGTGTTAATAATAATAATAATTTATTTTCTCCCATATAACATTTACAACAATAAGTAAGATGAAATTTTGGGAGACTGGGTAGGACTGGAACCTGTGATGTGTGGAATGGAAGCCTGGATATCCGGCTTCCATTCCACAGCAAAGTCATATTGAGGGGTAACAAATAGTACATACATATATACCCATAAGGTATAAGTTTTAAAAAAGAAAAGCAAAAAAACAAAGTAGTCATCTAGTTAGAAGTTAGTAGAAATAAAGTTGTATGTAATAGTAATAGTTCACTTCGAGTTAATCGATATAGGAAAAAAACATCGAGTGGAAATCGGCATGCTTTTGACCACGCGCGTGTTGCATGAATTAATGGGTGTTTCTTTTTCATTTAGCAAATATATATATATATATAAAATATAACGTTGTAGGGGTTACACATTTGATTTGATATTTATATTTTATTATAAATTGTTTTTTCTTGTTTTTCATTCATTTTTTCTTGCCTCTAATAGATAACTATTAACAGACTTACTAAAACTAAGATGAGGCAAGGCTAATTCCAAATAAAAAATATGAATGATATTTTTTCAAAACTCTTGTTAGTGTAAAGTGCACGTTATGTACACTGTCTTGTATATTCATCAATTAAATCAAATATCAGGCCAGCCATCAAAAGGTTAATTATATTAATTTTAAGTTAGGTGAAAAAAAAAACAACGACACCACAAACACTAAAAAAAACATAACTATATCCCCCTACCAAAGTCATGTCTCAAAAGACAAGAAGCCGATATTATTAGTCAAGTCGAGATTTATTATACAAGCTGATAGTGTTCTATTAAAATTCTATTTCGATAAGGAAACGATTTACGTACGAATCTGCCATGATCCCAATTCGGAAACGAACGAGGATTCTTAGCATGAGTCGTCATCGAAACGTTACTATCACGTTATTAGGAATTGACTAAAAAGGCCAGACGTTCGTACATAAAAAAATATAATATACAAAAAATGAAAAATCAATTGTCTGTAAAGTCGGTTAACTGACGATAATTGAACGTGACAACGTCAAGAAAATACTGATGGAATGGTTGCATTTTTCAAAAGAAAATTTAAATTTTATTTGTTGTTATAAAGAAAAAAAGAAAAAGAAAACGTATTGTGTCTAAAGGGTGGGTCAATTATAAGGGGGAGACTTATAAAATTAACATTAAGCCAAGTAAGTATTCCTCAAACTGTCACTCTTGAAACTAAAGTCACCATGTATTCGAAATCATAAGAATGAAGTCTTAATATTTCTTGTATGTTAATGAAAGCCAGAAAACTTGTCGCGCGAAATACTTACCCCTTCTATAAATTGATAGATAAGCACATAGCTATACACCGCTACACTTTGTCCCGGAACGTTTGTCATAGAACTTTTAAAACCTTCGGTAAACGTTGCGTTCAACTCGTACTAGGACCGCAATGTATCGGATACACGAACATTTTTCTAGCACGCGTGACATTTTAGAGAATTGCATTTGCAAGGCGAATTTCTTTCCTCCCGAGGCTATTAAACCTCTCGCTACGTGGAATGACAAATTGTTTTATCGTCCGTATCCAAATTTTAATACAACGTTTCCATATACCTCGTTCCTTTTAAAATAGGAAAAATGCTGCAATGGCAATAGGCAGGATTTATGTTCAAAATACATTATCGCAGATTTTAAAACGGCTCATCTGAACCCATCAACACTGTCGCTTCTCCAAGTACCGATTACAGACTTATGATGCCCTTCTTACATCACAATTATAAAGAAAATTTCACTGGATTTTAAACTCTTTAAACGATGCTCACGCCACCTGGCAAGAAGCAGGAGAAGCCATTTGTACTATCTTTTATATTAAAGTGGATAGACGTTTGGCCACAACACCTGATGTCAAGTGACAAATAGCCTATATATAGGGCACGCCTGTCCAGTATATATAGAAAAAAAGGTTCAAAGAAACACGCAGGAATGTGTTTGCACCACGCTTGAGGCACACAAAAATCCTCGAAAGGATTTACTAAAGTGGGACAGATAAATATTATACAAAACCACAGACTTGTTTATGTTGTATGGACAATTTACTATATGTAACTGGATAACAAAAATTATAATAAACACATTATACAAGAAACAGGTTATAAAGAAAAAAATAGATAGAGAAAATATAAGATATTTCCAACAGTCCTTTAGTATTGACGATCTGGTTCTCTACTGACCTTGCCATAATTCTAGATCACTGAATTCCACGGAATCAAATTTCATAACAAACTCCAACATATGATAGTCGTCCCAGTTTATTAACCATGTGTTATAATTATATCAATGCCATCTGCTAAAATTATTATTGACAAAACTATTTGCTTGTTGAAGTGTTTTTAAGGAATAACAGTTATAATTATGGGCAATTTCTAACTATTGCAACATAAACATTCAATGATTATCCGTAGTTATAGTGAAGTATTATAAATAATCTAATATATAAACAAACTATTTAGTTATCTGATACATATGGATAAATTTCGAAAACGTTACTCGGTTTTGACAAATTGTTTCCTGAGTTATGTATCATTGTGAAACAAGAATTAAATAATGGGCTCCGAAAAAGTTAAATTATCGACTTGCAAATTTGTAACTGAAAAAAATATCAACTTTGTTATTGAACTAACAATTAAGTTTATTAAGATCTGGGAACCTTTACAGATATTTTTGCATTGTTAATAATGAATAAAGAAAGTTTTGTTTTTATCATTTAACATAGGCGCTAATTTTATTTGTATCATCGCATACAACTTCCAAGAACTAAAAAATAAAATCCATCGTCCTGCCGACGCGACGCTTGACATAACCAAGCACTTGACATAATTTGCCGTGTCACAACTCTCGCAACAACAAAGCGCTGCAAGCTCGCACCAGTTAATATTTTTACAGGGCCGTCACAGCGATTCAGGAGTCAATGGGACGTCGTAACTACAGATCTAAAACGGAAGAATACAAACTAGCTGATTATTTAACAATACAATAAAATGGTAAATAAAATTTAAATTTTTATTACAGTAATATATTATACAGTTTTACTATATTTGTACTCGTCACGAGAATAAATCCAAATTTGTTTCATTTGTTCTGATTGACATGTGATTCACATGATATTTACTAAAATACTAGCAGACTCGGCCAAGCGTTGCTGTGGCTAAGGTTTCTGTTATATTACATAGTAGTTAGCTATTCAAGGGAAACTGTGTGCTTATGTGAAACGTTGCTACTTTTAACACAGCGCCATCTGTTAGAATTGTAACAAATAATAAACAAATAATTTGCAATAAAATAAAATTGCGACTATAATTAAAGATCGAAGCATCATATCTCTTAAGTTGGACCAGACTGCTCACGGTGTGCCAATTTAATTAAAAATCGGTTAAGTAGTTTAGGGGTCCATCGCGGACAAACATCGTGATAGGAGATTTATATATATTAAGATTGTGATAAAAATGTCGTATGAACCTCACATTTCATTCAATTATCATATTTTTGTTAGGTTAGCTGATCAGTCGTGCCTGACATTTAGTAAATATCGATTAGGACTATTTCCCTGGCAAGAGGATAATGCGCAAGTAGAAAAATTCATTAACTCACAACCTTTGTTGAAACTAATTTGCTATGTTTGTTTTAAATATTGTAGAATAGTTTGATCATTTGCTCTTCTTTAAAAGAGTACCGAGAGTTTTTTACGTCGGCTTTTTCTCTCGGCCAACACCCTCTTTCTTCTTTGCCGATGAGTAGGGATGCCAACAGGTTCAAATTTAATGACGTGGAATAAGTGATACCTTTTGATCTTATGTTCCAAAATAAACGTATTTTATTTTTATTTTATATCACTACCTTTACCCGTGAAATTTGGAGGGCTCCTTAAAATTATCCATAAACAAGGATACACAATGAAGATCTTAAGGGATATAACCACAACTCAGTTACAAAGCCGAGATCTTTACCGCAACACCAAAGTTCGGTCCCAAATACGTTATGGTATTAAAGGCTGCAACGGAACGCAAAAGGTAAGCTGCGGCTTATGAAAATGAAAACATACTACGCTAGCTGATTGTATATGTAATTATTGGGAGAGATACCAATTTAAAGGACGGCGGCACAATGGTCAGCGAATATAGATCAAAATTTATTTATTTTTACATACATTTATTATTACGGTTTAACGTATAATACTTATTATGGCTTATCATTCTTAATCATCATTATCTTAAACTCTTCTGTATAAACATTTCTTATCCTGATCAATCCATGTATTTCCTTTTCTTTTGTATTGCATTCATGATTCCGTAAGATTAGCTTTTTAGTTTATTATTACTTGTTTTTTGTATTACTTTAGGTAAAGGTTCATACATTTATATATAACATTTCTTGCACTTTATTCATAATTTTTCGCTTTCTAGGGTTGTCTGGAAGAGATCGCTTGTTAGCGATAAGGTATGTATTGTGTTATTTGTGTTTTTTTTTTCAATGCAACGAAGTGTAAATTAAGAAATAAATTAATATTCTACGGTTTCAATATATGTAAATATGTGAGAAACATGTACATATTCTAACAATAATAGACGTGCATAATAGTTTTATTATATTAGTACATCGTCTTCACATATAATTATTTAACTTATGTATGCAACAGTCAACATTTTTATCAATACTATCGAACAACACAATAGAAATGGCACAATATCTTACAATTCAATTTGTAAATGCACGGGCGTGATTTGGTAAAAGCCTCTATTTGCAGCCTCCAATATTCTGAATAGAGATCACGATGGCATCGATCGTGAGACTTGATGTTGAAAATAGTTCACAGATATTTTGATATTATAACTAGAACAATACAAATATACAGGTCATATTGACTCTTAGAATTTCTCCTATAGTTTATATTATTATTTCGTTGTTAGAAATAATAAAAATAATTCAAAGCAATTAATTGCACTACACATAATAAAACCTTCCAAAAATTATTATAAATAACATAACTGTTTGTATCATCTCGCATTAGTATTTTCTTTTGTTATCCACTCTTTCGCAATTCCGCCTTTTAGTGCAGAATACAAGTTGTCTTAAGACGTAATTGTTTCTACAAAACGTTCAGGCACTTTAATAGAGTATTGATGTTTTGTGATTTGGACAGCAACTGGACGTAAAAACAGAAAACCACATTACCGTAGACAACATATTGAACTGAAAGTATGATGTGCAAAAGTAATACAGATAATAAATCATATACAAACCCTCTAGAGAACACATACCCTTGCACATATTTCACTGTTAGCTTAGCGATTACGGAACTTACAAAAAAGGAGAACATGAAACGACTTTTAGTGGATGTTATTCGCTCATAAAAGTTATGAGGACAGAATAAGAATGGTATAGTATAAAGTCTGCATAAAACTTGTAAAGATACGCGACGAAAGCTCTTGAGATTTCTGAGAGTACAACCAAAAACACAAATCCCAAGGTGAAGCTTAAAACTTGAAAATTTTCCTTAAATCAAGTAAGTATTAAATTAATTTCAACTAAATAAGTAATAATTATCATGAAATGGATAAACGTTGGATGAAGAAAGGTAGACGCCACAATTCTGCTATACTACAGCAAGTGTGATATACCCAAATTTCACATTAAAATTCATTATGTAATTGTGAACGAAAGACAGTGGAATTGAAAGACACGATTTAGAATGTTGATTTTTGTTACCGGAGCTAAGATCGACATTCCAAATCGTATCTACTTAAGGATCATATCTCAATTGATCAATATTAAATTTCAAGAAAGTGAAGAAAATGAAGCCAAAACGCTGTAACGAACCATTTTGCAGGCAGCAATCACTAAATAATTTCAAAATACTAAGTTCGTATGGTCATACTATATTGGATATTTTTTCATAATAATAGCTCCGTCTCCCGCTGGGGCTGTGTACACAGCGGTAGCTATAATGCAATAACATGTCTAATGAAATTGAAGGCGAGAGTGCCTTGTTCAGTTCACAGCTTGTTCTATATTGCTTTTAAGTAGAATTATCAAATATATATTTAATATAATCCAATAAAATGGTGCATTTTAGAAATCAAGTGCTTGAATGGAAAAATATAAGACGATGTACCTTTCATCTAAAAAAAATACTTAAAGAAAAAAAATAGTGGCGATATAACCTTTTTAGAGTTTCAGATTTCTGTATCTGCTTCATAAACATACAGAATTAAAATAAAGAATATGTTCTTCATTAAAACTTACTGTTATAAATAAATAATAATAATAACTGTTTTGTCTCATTCCTTCGAAGTGTATTGACGCTATTATAAAAAAGGGACAGATGTGGGATTTTGTTAGTGCGGTGTTCATGGAATTTAGGGCCCATATCCATGGTACAACTTAACAGGATTATAATATGAATTGATATTTACTTTATGGTAATTAAAAATAAATCATTGGTGCTACAACCTCTTTAGCTTAGAACCTTTTCCGTATATTTAGCAGATCACTTGCAATCGTTTGAATGAATTATAAGTTTAAATTAAATCAATAGCTTTTTGATTGTTAGTATTAAAACAATAAATCAGTTGCGCTTAGATTTCTGTATCTACTTCCTGATCAGTTTCCTGTGCCTAACACGCCATCAACTTTTTAGGTCTAAGGCAAGCTGGTTTACCTTCAACGTTAGAGCGAATGATAAATGGGCACATAGGCAGAAAGTCCATTGGTGCACAGCTGGTGATCGAACCTACAACTTCAGGGATGAGAGTAGCACGCTGGAGCCACTAGACGAACACTGCTCAGCTATCCACTCAATTCAGTACAGGGAAATTTAGATTATACTAACCGCTATCTGTCTATTCCAAATACTGCTCAATAGCATCGCAATAATCGTGAACAAAATTTTCCTTCTACTCCGAGGTACTAAAACCATATTTTACAATAAGCAAGTTATATCATTCATACAGAAACGCGCATTTTCTTGCGAAACAGTTTCCAATAGTATTTGTACATTTTCAAACGAGTTCCATCAAACAGCTATCGGATTCTCAAAGAGGCAGTCAACCCGTCACTTTAATAACACACCTTGATATGATATTTCATCCCTTGAGCTGCAACGCAGCATCTTTGAAACTGAGATTTATGAAGCACCTTTGGTATCGCGTTCATTTTCCTTTTCAAATGTAATAGTTAATAGTTTTGTTACTTTATATACTAAATTATTTATACTTATAAAACTGAAAAGTTGCTAATTCTTAATGTCAAAAAAATGCTTAAAAATGCTTTGTATCTATTTGTACACTAAATTCTCTAGTTTTTTTTATATATAGAACAGAGGGCAAGTGGGCAGGAGGCTCACCTGATGTTAAGTTATACCGCCGCCCATGGACACTCTCAATGCCAGAGGATCCGCGAGTGCGTTGCCGGCCTTTTAAGAATTGGTACGCTCTTTTCTTGAAGGACCCTAAGTCGAACTGATTCGAAAACACTTCAGTAAGCAGCTGGTTCCACAGCGTGGTGGCGCGCGGCAAAAAATATAGTCTAGTCTTCCTATTTCCTTATAAAATAAAATAAAATAGGTCTGGGCCTCAAATTTCTGTATCTGTTTCATGATCATTACAATAAAATAGACAAGCAGATGATAAGCCTCCTTTGGCTGACAGTTCGAGTTTCTGGGTCTAAGGCAAGCCGGTTTCGTCACGATGTTTCCTTCACAGTTGGAAGCGAATGTTAAATGTTAAATAAAAAAAACTCCGTTCGTGCACAGCCGGGGATCGAACCTAAGCCCTCTGGAATGAGAGTCACACGCTTAAGCCACTAGGCCAACAGTGCCTTGTACAAAATCTTAAAACAACTATGCAAAATAAAGAAAAACGTACTAATTGAATAAAAATTCGAATCAGAAAACAAAGCACTGCTATCTATATAGCAATAACGAAGATTGTTTATATTGCGAGTGAAGTTCGCAGCACCTGGGCCTCAGGTCGTAAATATACGCAAACGGGCAAAGTTGGGAACAACGAGGCCTGTAGAGATTGAAAGTGATAGTAACTTCTGTTCAAGAAACGCACCTCACGTCTTTAGAAGATATATTAGACATTTAACATACGTAGATTACAATTATTTCCTGTACAAGTACATAGTTAGCTCTAAGTATATATTTTTTTTATTATTGCATGTTTAAGTTTAAGGGAGCAGTGTTGGCCTAGTGGCTTCAGCGTGCGACTCTCATATCTGAGGTCGTAGGTTCGATTCCCGGGAGTGCACCAATGGAGTTTCTTTCTATATGCGCATTTAACATTTGCTCGAATGGTGAAGGAAAACATCGTGAGGAAACTGAAATGCCTTAGACCTAAAAAGTCGACGGCGAGTATCAGGCACTGAAGGCTGATCACCTACTTGCCTATTAGATTCAAAAATGATCATGAAACAGAATCAGAAATTTGAGGCCAACCTAACGAGGTTGTAGCGCCACTGATTTATTTATTTTTTTAAAGGACTAATAATTTTTATGGTTTTATTATATAAAAAAATAAATATACATATATAGCTATAGCCTTTAACGTTCCACTTTTGTATTAATTAAATAATAGTTAATTCTAATATACCTAATAAATAACCTTAAAATTTAATTATTTAAAAATATTATTAAAAGGAGTCCCTTTAGGCAAGGTTCCGAAGATACTGGCAGCGTTCCCCCTTTGAATAGCTAAAAATAATATTAATTTTGGTTTCCTGAAATGTGGTAATATGGAAGGCAAACTGTGTTTTCTTAATATGACCATGAGTTCAATAAATATAATTTACTTTATTAATTGATTCACGCTTCTTTCCGGAAGGTAGACAGAGACAACGGATCACTATCACCTACGTCCCTGACACTCTCTGACTTCATCCACTTTCATGACTCTCCATGCTTGCGGTTCGGTTATGGGTACTTTTACCCTGTCCCTACTCTAGTACTTCATTCCAGGTATGTCCGACAAGTCGTAGTGTGTAGGCAACCCACTACGACTTCCATCCACGGTTGATTTGCTCGTGTTACAGATCTTGCCCCAAAAGGATCAATAAGAATAGAAACAGGCAGCACGATTCACAAATATAAAAATCTCCAAGGCATATATAAATAAATAAATAAATAAAATATATATATATATATGGGTATGGGTATAGCCCAAAATTATATTCTTCTAACTTATCGTAACTTCTAATACAACACACATGCATTTAATAACTTCGGGTATATTTTACAATTCAATATATTTTCAGCAGCACCTGTGTAATAGCTTTAACAAAATGAAATAACATAAATTTTCCTTAAATTTCAAATATTTGCTGACTTGGCCTCCACTTTATGTCCTTACGTAATTTCATTTCTCAGTCAAAAAGTGTACAATTCGCATGTATATTGATATTGTTTTTAAGTTAAACACAAATACAGCTGTATAATAAGTAAAAAACAGCTTTTTCCATGGAATACGGCAAAATCTATGAAATATACATTGATGTCAAGATATAAATAAACCATATTTTTAGACAAATTGTAAGATGTCTGTGGTATACACATTCTAATTAAACAAATGACATCATATTCACTTATTATATTATCTTTGACAAATATATCATTAAATTTAATCATATACTTTAAATGGTATATAGTTTTTACTGACTCGAAATATGTAGATAACTAGGCATTAAAATAATAATAAAAAATAATTTATTGGTACATAAAAACGTTACAAGCAATAAAACACACTTTGAGTTTCAGGCTCTAAAAACACACCCTTAAATATTAAACTACATCCAATAATTGCCTATGCCTCGAATGTTATTTTACTTGATATAAAAAAACTGTTTCTTTTTTTAAGATTTTCCGTGAATTTTTCCCCAATATTTGTCTCTATAAAATCCTTTCTCAGAGTTCTATATTTTTGATTCATTTTTATTGATACAGATGAACGCATTTGTTAACTTTTAATATTTATTTAATTAAATTCTAAACATTTTTCTGAAATCTTCAGAATCTTGCTGCAATAATTACTCATTTGACTCGTTCCCCGAATGGGGAAACCGTGGGATGGTTGGGTCGGGATAGGGAATAGATATAAAAGAAGTTACACATGAAAATAAAAAATGAAAACGTGACACACAAATATAAGATATTGAAAATATATACAACTTATAATTACAGTAGTGTCTTTTAATTGTTTCACAGGAAGTAGGGTAGCAACAATGCAATACATTTTTCGCTGCTAATTCATATTTTAATTAGCCGTCTTATAGATAATGAATTAAATACAACGGAGTCCTAAACGTCATTAGCCTGTAATTAAGGATTTTAGTAAGGGAAATTTTCGCCGACGTAAGATAAACATTAATTACGCGAAATAATTACGTCGCACTGTAATCAGTGGAGAACACTTCCACATTTCGAGGGTAAAATTTGATTTCTGAAGTTGTTAATATAAAAGCTATATATATTCGAATATTCATTTAATTTTAAGGACTTACACATTAATTATTTCATTTACACATTACACATAACTCGCCCCCGCGAACTTCGTTTCTCCTCAATGTTATTTTGCTTAGCCTGCCTTTTTAGTACATACCAACACAAAATTTTGCTTTGCTACCCAGAGACTGTTCGGTTTTCTGAAATGAAAACTTTATAGGTTCTTGTGTGAATGTTTCTCCATATAAACCTCGGCGTTAAAAGTTCAAGATTCGCAGACCTAATCGCATATCGTTTATCGACACACAGATTTCGGAGGAATTTACAGCTTACAGCATTTAGATAGCCGAACGTTAAGCTAAAGTAACTTGAAGATCTATGTTTATAGGCATTTTTCGCGCTCCTAACTCCTCCTAACTATTGTTGCAAAAGACAGTGGTTTTCAATGGAACATACCATTATTTTATTATTCTCTTCTATAAATTATTAAAAAAGATATGCAAATTACGATAATTGAAGCACAATCTGATTGGCTACTCAGACTGATTGGAGCACAGCGCGTAGACATTTCAATCTGTCGCTTAATGTTCTTTATGAGTCCTCTAATCAAAGCCGAGCTGGAAAAGAGCCGATTGAACGTCCATGAGTAACGGAAATGAGTGTTACGCTTCGTTTTCTTTATACAGGCATTAAGTCAGGTATGTATGAGCTCCTTCAGTGTTTCTGAATCTTAATAAATAAAACTAATTCGTCTGGACCGAAATTCAGTTTTTTATTTATTATATTTGTTTTGTCCTTAATATAATATATAAGTTTTTTAAAAAATCCAATCGATAAATTTAGTTCAGATTATAATACGTTTACCGTTAGGCGTTAAGAGAAGAAACGGTGGTAAGAAGAGGTCAGCTAATAAATATTATTTAGACGATAATGCTAACATGAATTAATATAACAAAAGCAATAAATAAAATAACTAAAATATATTATTAAAACGAGTCCCTTTAGGCATGATTCCGAAGATACTGGCAGCGTTCCCCCTACCGTAACTGCCGATAATTGAACAATTGAATTGGCGAATGTGTACGAGTTACGTAAATATTGTAATACGCGACAAAATTTCATTGAAATGTTTCATGGTTGTGTGATCTTAACATATCAAATACTTAAGTTTAATATAGTTTAAGTGGGCCTACATCTCTTCTTGGCGTAAGATTTTTGTATCTGTATCTTTTTAAAAAAAATCAGTGGCGCCTCAATCCATTTAGGTCTGCGCCTGAGATTTCTAAATCTGTTTTATGATCATTACTCATAGGCAAGTAGGTTCTTCACCGTTCGAGTGAATATTAAATACGCACATGGGGATCGAACCTAGGACCTCAGAGATAAGAGTCGTACACTGAAGTTGCAAGTCAAACACTACTCTTCTTTCTTAAATGAGCATAGAAACTCACACACGTGTTGACTAGGAACCTATTAAAAATTATTATAATAAAAATACTACTAACCTTGTAATCAAGAAAATTCTACATGCCTACATAACGCTTGCACGGGATGGAATACATTGTAAGGAAGCCCGCATATTCCTGCCCGAAAATCGACGACGTGTCAGAAGGCTGATGAACAAGCAAGATTCATAATGATTTGTTTGCATTTGATGTGAGTACAAATATAACACTTTTTCATCTCAAACAAGGAAGCATAATATAATCTTACTAGCGTTCAGTGCGGGTTTTCACGGCTGTACATTTGTTTATTACATATATAAGGGAGTTGAAACTCAAATGTGTTGCAAAAATATTTATTTTAAGAAACATTTAGAGTTTGCTATTTCAGTTGAATATCACTTTTATCCTATTTCTTTCATAATCAGTCCAAAATGTCTCGTAACACTTCGTATTCAAATTAAAAATGACTGACACTTACATAGACAAACAAACCTCGTGTCTTTTCCACAGACAAACAAACAAAACTAAATAAACATTTGTAAAACCAAAGCAGATAATTTAAAATTAATTTAAGAAATATAATTATATCTTAACATATATATAATTGAATGTTTGAAATTTTTGTCAACATTGATTCTTCTATAAAACTAGTTAGTACACCACTTCTATCGTTAATAGTTTCCACAGCGTATGTGATATTTTTATTGGTATTTTTTCACACCTTGGTTTACATTATCGATAGTTACATATCACTAATTTTTTATTTCTTTTGTGTGTTTTTTTTTAAATCAATCCTGTCGTTTTGTACCCTATTCCTCATCATAGGAAAAAATTAACCGATAAAATAAAATTAAAAAAGCTTTATGTTCCCGGTAGTCCCGGAAGCCGTAAGAAGAAACACAGCGTACCTTTCGGTGCCTACTTAAAATTTAATAAAAATTCGTTCTGCTTTCGGTAAAATTAATTACAAGGGTTGGTTATCAAGGACACAAAGCCTGATTGGTGCTTATATTAATAACGTCTTGGTTTCATGTAAGTCGGGGAATTAGGACCAAATCTAGGCTTTTCGTCTTACAAAGGCCAAGTCTTCATATTGGGTATTGTGTACATATAATAAATCTTTATTCGCTATTCAGTCGGGTTAAAATAATTTTTAATTACATAAAAATGATAACCAATGTGCGCGTAAAATCTTATAAAATTACAAAATCGATTAGAAGCAATTCTGGTATCACCCTTTTAGGCTTAACTAAGAAAAATAATCCTCGTGTCAATTGAAACGGATTTTTATCTAAATCTATGACAGGTAGTAACTTCTTTGAAATAAAATATTAAATTAGATAAAAACGCGTTTAATTTTTAAATTAAAATTTAACTTTTTAGTACAACGCATACATATATAGACTCGAGTAACGGCTTAACAAATATGCAATCCATGCTATATGTGAAACGACGTTCATATTTGTCTACCATTATAATTCCCTGTCAACCCAAAAAACGCATACAAGTGCTTCCCCTATACTAAAACGATCCGTAGCTTTGATGAAAGCTCGATGGCAAAAAAAGTAATAGAATTAAAACGGGACATGACAGGACCCGAGAGTATCACTGGAAAAGATAAAGCTGCTCGAATATTGGCTTCCTTTACCGGCTTGGAGCGTGTAACGAGGCAAATGGATGGTAAGTAATGAGGTACTGGGAACGAATAGGATAATTTAAAATTTTCAGTACTCCGCATGCGACTCTTTGAAGTGAGCTAATTTGAAATGCATACCTTAAATTGCACAACAATATATAGTTCTCATTTATTTCACATAATATGGTAATATATGTATATATTTTTTTATTTCAATTGTGTGAACGAAGAATACGAAACCGATGTGAGATTTCACGCTTCACAAAGAAAGAAGACTGATAAAACAGAACAGTTGGATCCGAATATTTTTACAAATGCGTACATATTCTTAAAAAGCCGGCAACGCACTGGCGAGCCCTCTGGCACTGGGAGTGTCCATGGGCGGCGGTATCACATAACATCAGATGAGTCTCCTGCCCGTTTGCCCTCTGTTCTATAAAAAAAAAACGTCACACAAACCCTAACAAAGAACACACGACATAACACGACGACGAACAAAAAACACAATATCCTACATATATAACAAAACACTTCATGACAACCTGTACTGTTTTGTATATCTTTTTATATATATAATTCTTCTGTGAGTGTGTATGTCACTGAACTTCTCTCAAACGACTGGACCGATTTTGACGAAATTTTTTGTGTGTGTTCAAGGGGATCTGGGAATGGTTTAGATTCACAATTTTGTCCGCTGGACAATGTTTTTTTTTATTAATTTTTAATTGATTAGTAGTTGTTGATTTTGGAATGTTTTACATTGGATGCGACAGACGGCGCTACCATCGCAGTGTCAAATTAAAAAAATATAATTAAAAAAAAATTAAAATAATATTCGAATTTTAATTTTAGTCTATCCGGACAGCGCTGCGATCAAATAAAAAAAAAGTTTTGTTATCATTGTGTTATTGTAGACCATGTGCTGGATCGTTAGATATTGTCATAACATTTGAATAATAATTTTCATCAAAATGGTCCACAATGTTTTAGCTTATTAAAAAAAGTTTGAAATTTTCAAATTAAAGACGTGTAGACAGGACAACGTCTGTCGGGTCCGCTAGTATTTATATAATATATTATAGCTATTGTAATATAGTACTTACAGTAATTGTGTTATCTAACTTCACGTACCTGAAAAATAAACATAATAATAATTAATAACCAGAAAAAATGTTATCAAATTATATTATTAACTTTGCCTTTAGTATCGTTAACTGTAACGCAAACTAAACGAAGAAAATACAAGAAACAATTTATAACTTCACATTTTCCCTCGGATTCATTAAAGCGCAACGCGATCTATTTTTATTGCTTTCTCAAAGGGAATAAACACTTTGAAACCCACTAAGAGAATAACAGGATTCTTGCAACATCAATAAACCTGATTGCAGGAACAAGTAACGCTGCAACGGCCATCTCCACTCTTTCTTGAAACGTATAATTTGCGTCATTTCATCAAAATTACTAGGCTAGCTTTGTACAATCTTTACAATTCATTTCAATTCATTGCAATGCATTTCGCGATTGTTAGGACTTACGTTTGAATATTATAAAAAATATATAAATCAGTGGCGCTACTACCTCTTTAGGTCTTGGCCTCAGATTTCTAAATCTGTTTCATGATCATTTTTAAATGTAATATAGGCAAGTAGGTGATCAGCCCTGGAGGCACACGTCGTCGACTTTTTGGGTCTAATACATGACGGTTTCCTCACGATGTTTTCCTTCACCGTTCGAGCAAATGTTAAATGCACACATAGAAAGAAACATTGGTGCACAGCCCCGGATCGAACCTACGACCTCAGGTTTGAGAGTCGTACGCTGAAGCCACTAACTAGGCCAACACTGCATTGTTTGAATATTATATTATATATAATTGAACAATAATAGGGTAAAAATTCAATATCCGTTTTTTTACATTTGCCCAATCACATTCCGCATATTCATTAATATATTTTTGGTTTGTATTTTTGGTACAAACTGGTTGTAAATGTAAATTTACAGTTAATTTAATTTGTTTTTCTTGACGTTCATAAGTGTACATGTTTACCTATATGAATAAAGATATTTTGATTTGATTTGATTTGAATTAGGCATTAACAATAGGTTATTATAAAACTATTAATCAAATTATGTTGACCAAACTAATATAACGTGTATCTATGAATGTGCAACTACATAGATGTTGAACAAATTCCTATCTCGATAATGATATATAATAGAAATGTTCTATTAAGTCTTATTCGGCTGCAACATATAAAATAAATTTAAGTTTTGAGAATGTCATATTAACTCTTATAACAGCCTGGAAATACCGGACACATACTCATCCAGACAATATGACATGACAAACTTCAAATTAAACCCGTAGGTAATTCCGTCACGTTTCAAATGTATCACGTAAACAAAATAAAAAGAAACCCCTAGTTTACAAATCTAACAGGATTACAAAGGCGAAATGTTTTGAGGTAGCGTAGGCCGGTTTTTACGATTACGAGCGCATTCAATAAGAATTTTATTCACAGCATTATTGAGACGGAAAAATGACACTAAAATGTTTGGCGTAGGGCATTAAATTCCGCAAATGTAATTTTATCGCCACTTAAAATTTCTTAAATCGCCGTGTACTCATAAAAAAATTTTTTGCTATCTAGCTATAAAAACTCTAGCTTTTCAAACTCTGAACACAAAAGAAATAATTTATAACAGAGATAGAAAAAAACAATCATTTACAAAAAGTTACTGTGTGCACACATATAACATCTCTCATCCACACTCTCACGCACACACGTGCGTGAATATAATTATAAGTTTCGTTGATTTTGAATGTGTGTACATTCACATCCATTATAGTTAGTTTACTTGGTTAAATTTTTAACTAATAAGATTTTAACACTCTCTCATCACTATAAAACACCTAAATTCCTTCTGTGATGGTACCATGATGCGCTATTATCCAGTCACCCACGACTTGTGGACCACAACATCCTGTGAATGCGGAGTAGCGACAGATAAATTTAATCAAAACCGAGTTTTGTTATAAGTAAAGTTAATTATTATTTGCGCTATATATCAATCACTCACTACGTAATGTTTTGGGCTTTGCACTATTGCTATTAAAATGACAACCAAAAAAAAGGTGTTCCAATTTAAAGCAAATTTATAATATTATTTACACTAACAATGTTTCGAGTACTTTACAGCAGTCATGATCAGCGATCTATTTAATGTGTACATTGTACGCGTAAAGCTAAACGTCACTTTTTGAAATGCGTGCACAAAGTTTGCGAATTCTTCTGTTGCATTCTTCATTTTTGAAGGTCGTGTTCATGGCGCCGCACAACTTTCACTCTCCCCTGTCTTTGACAAGCCCCTTCGCCTTTACTATGCTAAGTCATGGCCTTTACTTCATCGGTCCAGCGAGTACCTCGAGGATTGCTAGCCTCCATTCTCGTAGTCACGCTGACATTTTCTAGGCTTTCTGACTCTACGTGGTATAGTAAAAAAACTCAGGATGCGTGAGTAACAAAGTATCCAAAGAAGATTTTTTAATTGTAGGTCTTAGTAGAGACACATTTGTTCCTTAGCTTCGTAGCGTCCGCCTCTAACATCAAATTTCCAGAGCATCGATTTTTCTCCATTCAAATGTGCGTATTGTCAGCACCTATTTCGTCTATACTTCACAATAGAACAGCTTCACCAAAACGAAAACGAGGGTTCGTCTTATCATCTAAGTAGACGAGGTGGGGCAAATGACTTACGTCATGCCACTGTCAAAGATAACCGAGGACTACTGAACTAATGCCAACCTAATTACAGTGACAGTGATACCACAGCGTCAGGATAATTCCCCAGTGTTAATTTTGGTTAGTGGAGATGGAACGTGACAAGTAGGCAAAACCACACGTATTGTACATATATAACGCTTAACACGACATTGACTTTATAACATATAGGCTTTATATAAACGCAATAAAGCTGTATCAGCCAACCTGGTTCAATTTGTCTGCAATCGTCCGGTTTCAATCCGGATATAAATATGATCTGGGGTCCCTAAAAATAAATAGTCGTTTTTACCTCTCAACCCGTATTAATTATAACTTCGCTGTGAAGAGAGCCAAACCTCATATACATATGGAATACCAAACTGAAGCAAAATTCTAATATTTTATAATGTATTATAATTTATTGATAAATATTATAGTAAATTCGAATCAGAAAGTATATTCAAAGTTAATAGTGTTAATTTACAAGTATTATATTTACGCTTCCTTTTATATGTACATAAGCTTTTGTTAAAAAAAAATTTGAACGTAACTAACGCTTTGTAACTTATCAAGAATTTCGCTTATAGGTAAAACTTAATCAATATACCGTAGCCCGATTCCTTTGTATCGATTCATTCTCTTTGATGGTCTAAACAATGTACAATCTAAACTATCCGACGTCTAAAGAAGATAAACGAAAAATAGACAAACAAGAATTTGATCGAACAATTCAAACTATTTAGATAAAACTCATTTAACAATCTTTGATATAAGTTTTCGGGTAAATGCTACGCGACAAGAACACACGTAAAATCCGAATTTACCAGATTCTTGAGCAGATTGCTCGCTAACTTTGCAGGTGTTTCTCGGTGAATTTTCCACAGAGAAAATTTATCTAGCGACACAGTGCTCATATCGTGAATTTAGAATCTCATATTCCCTGATGCTGTGTTAAGCAAATTGAGGCACATTAGCTGAAGTTTCCATTGTTTTAAAAATATCTATTCTCGTAACTTTAGCTGTTCTTTTTAAATAAAATGGTGAAATAGTGTATTTAGCAAACTGTGAAATCGACTCCCGGTGGTGGTCTTCCCTGTGAGAGACGACCTCCAACTATTCATAATTCGAGCGTCCCCCTCAAAGGCCGGCAACGCACCCACTAAAAATAGGTGTCTATGCGCTGCGATGACTGCCCTTTTTAGGCGTCAAAGGCGTAAAAGTTAAAGAGCAGTGTTTGCCTAGTGGCTTCAGCGTGCGACTCTCATACCTGAGGTCGTGGCTTTGAACCCCTTCTGTGCACCAATGGACTGGTGGTGGATGAACGAGCTGTGCACTTTACATATGGCTCACTTGATATCTAGGTACCGACGCGTTCTATGCGTATCCCACAACTATTTATAATCCCAGAATGGCGCGCTCGCTAAAATGTGCAAGTACATATTATAATTCTGTGTGTTCGCATGTTGATATTTTTAACAATAGTAAGTAATTATGAATTTAAAAAGATTATTTACGGTGACTCGCAACCTGAATAACTTTTTTTTTGTCATTTATGTATAAAAAATAAATAAATCAGTGGCGCTACAACCTCTTTAGGTCTTGGCCTCAGATTTCTGAATCTGTTTCATGATCATTTTTTTTAAATCTAATAGGCAAGTAGGTGATCAGCTCTGGAGGCACACGTCGTTGACTTTTTGGGTCTAAGACATGTCGGTTTCCTCACGATGTTTTCCTTCACCGTTCGAAGAAAAAAAGAAACTCCATTGGTGCACAGCCGGGGATCGAACCTACGACCTCGGGTAAGAGAGTCGCGCGCTGAAGCCACTAGGACAATACTGCTCACTTAACATATTATGTATACCAACTGTATGTAATAGTTAATATTTAATAAACCAGCACTGAAGATGCCACGTACTGTGTACAGATGTAATTGGACTTCAGGTTTTCAAATGTTAGTGTGTAATAACTGTATGTATTTAATCAATCTGTTTTCTCTTTTTGTACCAAAATGTAAAAATAAAATAAAATAATGATGTCTAGAAAACGTCATAATAAATAAATACATTACTTATGCAAACGCCGTTCTGTTATCGTTAAGTAGAAAATTCTCGCGATAAATATTCCGCTCTCTCTCAAAATAATAATCCCATCCACGTATGTTTATGGCATCAGGCCGTTCGATTACCTTCCACCATAAATATTTATGGCCGAATATATGCCACTGTAACTTATAGAATAAATGCAAAAGAAAAAATGAAAAATACGAATTTTTTGTTCCACGAGTAAGCGTTTTTTAAGGTAGCTTTTGTGTTCAACAACACTTGCGGAACCACCATAGTGGAACTAGCTAAAGGCCGGCAACGCACTCGCGAGCCCTCTGGGATTGAGTGTCCTTAGGCAGCAGTCTCATTTAAGATCAGATGAGCCTGCCGTCAGTTTTCCTCCTGTTCTATAAAAAATCTAAAATGTTTTAATCGTAAAATAGATTAGAACTACAATAAGAGGACGTGCTTGACTACTTTGCAAACGTCAATTCAAGAAATTAATTTAAAGGAATCTAAAAAAAATATTGGATAATATTTGGCAATGTGACATGGTTTATAGCCTGCCTGAAACTCAATTGCAAGTGTGTTATCTTAAATAAATAATATATGTCACGCGAGGTACAGGTATTACGATTTTTGAATGATATGTGATACATGGAAAAGTTTCTAAAAAGCAAGTATGAGGTAGCTATTGTATTTTCATACAAGGTTTTATATATTCTTCGTAATTAATTAATATGTACAATTAGATATTTACCCACTGTTATGTTATTAGGATTGCTTGAATAAGTTTCTTAAAAAATACAGTATTGACGAATATATCAAATCAAATCAAATCAAAATATCTTTATTCATTTAGGTAAACATGTACACTTATGAACGTCAAGAAAAACTAATTAAATTAATCGTAAATTTACATTTACCACCAGTTCGCAAGTCAAGGGCGTAGAGCGGGTAAGAAGAACTGGAAAGAAACTTTCCGCCACTCTTTTCAATCGCCAAGTTTTTAATACAAATTGTTTGTTTGAACTGGAGCAAATCAAGGATTAGGATCATTTAAGTATTCGCCACATTTATAAAAGGCTTTGTTAATTAATTTACTTTTAACAAGGGCTTTGAATTTATTTAGTGACAGTTCTCTAATTTCGCTTGGGAGTTTGTTGTAAAAACGAATACAAATTCCATATAAGGTGTGGTTTATCTTCTGGAGCCTGGTTGGTCGCACACTCAAATTAGTTCTATTACGCGTATTATACTGGTGAAAGTCACCATATACCATAAGTCACTATAATATCCATATACACATATTTCAATAAAAACTTTCATATTTTCAAGCGCCTTCATAACCTTCATGGCGTACAAGGACTTTATTAAGTTTGCACAAAAACAATAAAAGCAAATACCATGATAAAAGATGCACAGCAAAATGAGGTCAGCGCTCAATATGTGGCGCGGCGACCCTAACGTCGGGCCGTCACCATTATGCTAAGTAGATAACGGTGCTGTATCGCCTCACGGTATTTCGGAGTTCGGACCACCTACACCATTTCGTTAAATTTTATCGAAGGACCGAGAAGAGCTATTGACATCCCTATGTACATATATAAAGTCGCTGCAGATAATATTTTGAAAATCGAACTGCTATTGTCATAGCAACGCAATAGGATTATTTATTTATTTACACTTCATTACCATAATAATAATCATACATATAAAAAAGATAAAAAGAAGCAGGTTGCATAAGTTATTGGGCAACGGGCGGCCTTATCGCTAACAAGCAATTTCTTCCAGAACAATTGTCAATTGGGTATTGACAAAATTTGGTAAAGTACAAGAAGAAGAACATAATTAATTAACAAAAAGAATCACAGAATAACTTAAAATTAAATTAAATCTAAAGAAAAAATATAAATAATTATATTATGTATAAACAAAAATGTGAAAGCTTATCCCTCGTTTATTTAATTCACAATTAATATATTTTGTGTCAAAGTATGAATAAATTTTAGTAGATTTCGTCTTAGTGGGAGAGATTATATTGAATTTCATTTTATTTCATTGAATTTCTGGTTACGTTGTGCCGACGAAGCCGAAAACATGTTTAAACTATTTTAAATAAACCGCTACCAACCAAATTCAATAAACTTAATTATGAGTCTCCTATGTTAAATATGTAAAATAACACTAGAACTCTGAATGGTTTTCGAGTGATAACTCAACAGGATTATTAAAGGCTGATAAGCCTTTAATAATTCTGAAGACATGTAATACATTTAGATCTTTTGTTACAGTTTTGTTTTTTTAATAATTAGTCTCTTAAATAAATTAGTACCTGGATGACCGAGCCTTGCTCTGAATTTTTTTTTTTAAATTGTGTTTTTGGAAATTATATTTAAGTACGAATTACTTACTAATAAAATATGAATAATATTTTTCCATTATACCGACAGAATAATAAAAAATAAAACACGAGTAAAATTATATTTCTAGAAATGATTCCTAGCTAGATCGATTTATCGCCCCCGAAACCCCCCGTATACTAAATTTCATGAAAATCGTTGAAGTCGATTCCGAGATTCCAATTATATACATAAATATACAAGAATTGCTCGTTTAAAGATATAAGATATGCCACTCGAGTTACAGACATGTGTAATAAGAGTAAGTTTCTTATTTTAAAAATTGCTACCCACCAAACTCAACAAACATATCTATCACCTACATTCAATTATTTGTAAGAATACTAGAAATGCGTGTGTATCACAAGTATGTAACCTTCATCCCCATCACCGCCTTCATTAAAACTATAAACCGCTCCCAATTCCAGATGCCCTTTGTAAATAACCACGCCAGCGACCGGCACGAAAAACCTTAAAATACAATATTTATTCAATCCGGCTGAACGTGGTAGCAGAAAATTCACGTAAATATTCGTATCGAATAAGCCGAGGTATGTATCGAATAAAGTCGTCTATCGGCAATCGATGACACTCCACTTTACGACCTCGCTACCCAACTAGCTATCAGACAGGTAACAACATTCTAGCTGATACGGACACAGAATATATTTCACAGTGGATACACTATTTATTTTAGAAACAGATATTGTTTCATACATACATACAGCAATATGTTACAAGGCATTCAATCACATGTATCGGTAATACATTAAAAAATATTTTTAATATTAACCTAAACACAATTTTGATTTCGTTAGGTTATGAAATATTATAATGTTTATTACGTATTTATTTATAACAAGTGTTTATACGTTAGCAGGACGACGCAAAACTCAGAGCAACTATCTAACTTTCACTGCTTTTGTGTTTTGTTATACATTATATATATAATATGTGCATATTATATACATGCAATACTTCATGCACACTAGAATTGATTTTTTGAAAAAACATACTTGTATTGTCTAAAACATTGCAATTAATGTAATTAAAGAAACCCATATGCGGTTAACGTTACAATAACAGTTCAATACTAACAATTAGCAAGCATATTCTATAGACGGCAAACAGCTAGAATGTTGCCACAAATAGCTCATGATTATCCTTCGGCACTGCTAATGGAAAACCGGTATTCCAGAGGTGAAAATTCATGTCAAAGGTATTGTCCCGAATCCGGCAGTATTGGATCTAACGAGGCGGAATCCATCGATCATGTTCTAAGCCACAGAATCCCTGTGCTATTATATGCTTTCATGTGCTTAGTCCAGTGACATACGAGATCGTGACTTCCAATTCCAGCAGTGTATGAATGAACTTTTCTTTTTAAATAGCAGGTAGCAGTACAGAAACATCAATATACATCGTGAAGGAAACGCATATCTTACACCCAAAAACCTTTGGATTAAAAGGCCCGTAACGAGCCCTTTAGCATTATGGGTTTCTATGGGCGACTGTATTACTTAACATGCGGTGAGGTGAGCCTGCGGCCCATTTGCCCCCTGTATGTACATATAAAAAAAAAACAAAATCAACAACCTGTAGCAGGCAATGTATGACTTCCTTCATATCTATAATAGGAAATTATTTTAACAGATGCAAACGCAGGCCAAAATAGCGTTGGTTGTAGAGCAATTGCATTACTATACGTAAAATACCTAATTCAGGGTGGGAACGTTTTTGGGAAACCGATCTTTAAAGTGCATACACGAAAATAAAGATATCTGGGTACAACTTCGGTGTTACCATCATCCACAGGAACACACAAAACTTGATTAGGACTGGATGACTAGTCGGAACAATGAGCGTATCTATCAAGGTATGATTAAGATGAAATGTAAACAATAGATAAACTTTCATGCTAATAACTCAGATTTGGGGCGTTCAATAAGTTCCGAACGATTATTTATGAAAATCCGTGTAATTTTATCGGAAGCACGAAACGATAATATTGATGTTCACATAAATTTGTAAGTTTACAGAAAAGGTTTATTACTGTTCGTATGCTGTCATAAATTGAGAATACGTACTTAATATGAATAATTTAGGTTTGAATTCATATTTATAGAATTTGTATAATAAAATCACGAACAAAGTCAGTTACGATATTTTGATTTAATTTATTTAAATGGGTACTAGTAATTTAACTATTTAAAAAACGTATTGCGAGCAGACAGCCTCCCAGTATCAAATATATCCGGAGCTGGATATATTTGATACTGGGCTGATCAATTTTGTTATGTGCCTATGTCATACCTAATCCACTGTATTTTTTTGTTTCTGCAAGCAAAAATACCTAGTACTTATATTTAATTTTATTAAAGGTTTTATTGCGTTTAAATTACTTGTAACATTTGTTTATCAACATTGTCATATATTTTGGATGAAATATTTTGTAATAAATACTGGAAATATAGTATTATTTACGACGTGGTAAACTTTAATAAATTAAAATAATATAAACAAGTATTGCTTTGATGGACACACGGAAAGAAAAAGTTAGCTCTTTGTGTCGACTTCTTAAAAAACTTGGTTAAATCAAAATCTTACTAAAAATAGTATATGTTTTTTGTAAATATCTCTTGATGTGTTGTAGTATGTATGTGATATTTTAAATGAGGCTACAGCTTCAAACACTTGAACCAAACTTTAAATGTATTTTTTACCATCATAATTATTTAATTTACATTCTCTTATATTGTTTCGTGTTTATACAATAATATAAAATATAGACATTTTTATACAGAAGAATTAAACGCATAACAAACGCTCAATTAACAGTTATTTTACAAGGAAATTTACAGAGCTAGTTAATATAGAACCCACACACGTATTATAATTGTCCTGTCATTGTAAATTGCCGTTCGATTCGCGTAATTTCACCTGACCGCGAGCGAGTGACGTTATTGAGTAGCCGGAAAATGGTGTAAATTTGAGCGACAAATTTGGAAACAAGTCGGAAATTGTTTTATTAGATCTCGCAGTTACAATTCTAATTATATACCGAACCTATCATTGCTTGTGGCAGCGTCCATGCGGCAGGTTGTCTCTCTCCCTAAAAGATGACAAAGGGCCGATGACTGGCCATGCGTCATACTCGTGAACGGGTGCTACATGTGGTGACTGGTCGTACTTTTATTTCGACGTGTTATGTACGAGTTTCTAAGTGTGTGCTCCTATTTCACCATGCCTCCTGCTGGTACAGGAAAAATCTTTGTTTTAAATTTATATAATTATTGGAACGAACTTCCTTATCGCGCGTTGTGAAAGACGGAAAAAATTCTCACGAAAAGTTGTCACGACACTTTTTGCTATAGTTGTTGTAATACACCGGTTCTCGACCGATCACTGAAGTTAAGCAACGTTGGGCGAGGTCAGTACTTGGATGGGCGACCGCCTGGGAACACCTCGTGATGTTGTCTTTTTTTTATTTTCCTGGGGAAATAAAAACAACAAAATAAAATAGTACCATCGATGCAGTTTTTCCAAGACATAAATAAAACAAAATCCCAAACATATGTTTCCTACTTCAATTACACACAAGCCAATTATTACTAAAGCCTACTACTGATTAAGTTTAAATAACATTATATTTGTTAATAATAAAAAAAATATTATAACTTAAAAAAATTAAATTTTATTACAATTCCTTCACTAATTATTCTAAAGGAACTTCGTTCCAGATGTTCTCCAGATTTCCAGAGACGTCCCTTGACACCTCTCAAGTTTTTTATTTATTATTTAAGATGTCATGCGGAACTTGGTGTTATGGTTACAGACGTTGTAAAAAAACATGGCGATTACAAAGAATGGCGGAGAGTTTTTTTGTTAAAAGCGTGTAAAAGCGACTTGAAAAAAGTAGATTATCTTTTAAGCCTATTTTAGAATAAAACAAAAAGTAATTAAAGGCTGACCACGCACTTGCAAGCCCTCTGCAATGGGTGTGTCTATGGGCGGCGATATCACTTAAGATGAGCTCTTGTTCGTTTGACCCTGTTATTTAAAAAAAAAATATTAGGCAAAGTATTCTTTCGGGTTATCAATTCGCGCGGCTTCTCTGGAAAAAGCCGGCGCACTTCGCTGGTCATTTATGGAAGCCATCTCTGAGGCCTTGGGTCTTAAAAAAACTTTTGGCCAAAAACTAAAGTCCTAGCAATGAAATAATTAAATCAAGATACTCTGCGCATCCACAGAGGCATTCCAATCGCTGCACACAACGTTAATTCTGTTTTAACTCAATTCTCCACACAAACGAGATAAATTCGCTTAGTTTTTGAACTGTCATTGCAATTGTTTTGTTATTTTATTACAAGGTTAGTGGCTGAAATCTGTTTTGATAAATATACAATTTTATTACGGACTAGCTTTTTCAATAATTATTTAACAAACTAAAATCAACAATTTCCAAACTAACAGCTTACTTCCTTTAGGTCGCCGTAGATGACACGGAAATCGTCATAATAAACTTTAAAGTAACTGATCATGTCGGCATGAGTTGTTACGTTGGCCAAGATAGACTCTAATCACGAACTAAACATATAATTATATAATAATGTCTTATTTATTTGCTATTTTAGTATAAGTGTTGATAATCTTACTATTATATAATCTATATATATATATATATTATTATCTATGTACTAAATACTATTTCTTATACATTATTCCTTCACAACCTTTGCGTAATTGTGATATCTCTTTGTGTTTTTGGTAAATCTTATTTCTGTTAAACGAAATTATTTAGTCAGAGATAGTAAGAGAACCCGTTTCCAGAAACATCAGCTTCGGACTGCAAATGAATCTAAAATAGAGCCTCGAATATTGAATTGCAAACTAGACTAAACTAATTGGATACAAGTGCATTATTAATGCTAGAGAATTACGGATATAACTTGAAAGCCACAGGGCCGAATTAAAACAAAAGAAACTTTTAAAACAATTGATAATTTTTTGAGTACAAACATGCAACATTGTTATAAACAAACCGACACAATAGAGTCAGGTTATCGATGCATAAATTATTAATTATATTTAATAAAAATTATGACTAACTAATTAATTATCTAGCCCTTTTTTATCATATCGCGGCGAATCACGTGTTGGGTGCAAGACATTGCAACCCTACAGTAAAGACTTCTATGGCGATGCCAATGTAATGGAAGATGGTTGCTGCAGCAACCATTCACTTGGTAGAATGCTTACGCGACCCCAAGTTACCTCAACAGTGACGTGATTGGTGGGAGGGGTTTAATGGGTAGGGCTTTTAGAGCGAGTCCCACACTCTGTGCGGAAATGCATTCCCCTCAATAAAAAAAACCCTTTTTATCATGTCTGATCGTCTGTATATTACATGTTCGTGATTTGTACATATAGATAATATATTTGTTTTCATTTTAAAAGTTTAAATAAAAAACAAAATAAGAGTTGTAACTCAACTAAACTATTAAAAAACGTTATGAAATCATTATTAAAATGACAGCTGAATGCTCTTGATACATAAAACTTTTTACTTACACATTTTTTACCGACACTTACCTCGCCGGGGGCTAGCTAGGGGGTGTCTTTCTTAAAGGCCCCTATCTTACTTAACTCGTATGGGTTTGGAAATACCTCTACCGGAAAATAGTTCCAAGAGGTGGTGCTCAGCTAAAAGTTCCTTTAAAGTACTAAGTACGACATTGTTTCTAAAATTAAAATTTCACAGGTAGATTCCTGATAAATCATACAGGCCAATAATAATCAAAACGACAAATTTAAACCCTTTATCATTAAAAATCTCTGTAAGTACAATATTGCCTGTAATTTAAGTATGAAATAAGCGCATCAGTGCGGTTTTAGGTATTCGGTAGGTCGGCTTGAGTTGGCCAACACAGTAAATGTCAACGAAGCGGTGTGGTTTGCATTGTCGTATCTAGTAGGTCAAGGGGCTTTTAGATTGTCGATGTTCACGGTATCTGTTGTACCGAAATTCCGAGCTAGTTTAAGATAAATGCCTAATTGATACATTATATATTATCCTGTCTTATTTGAATAATATAAACACGAATAACATTATAAATAACTATTCAGCAATAGCATCATTATTCAAATAATTGCACAGATAATTTCTATCAATAGAAATAAAACTTATATTAGAATCCGGAAGTCACACAGACACGGGTAAATTCCTAACAAATATGTACTAGAAATATTTTAAATGATACGATGCGATTTCATAAACCTATAACTAATTGACATATATATACATACAACCCTTTGTTTATCTTAGACCTTTAAAAATTTCACATATACTTTTAAACAGTAATATAAATTATCATTCTGGATCTTTCAATGTTTCCCTTATAAACGTGTTAATATACACATAACAAATCTACCGGTACACACCAATAGGCCTTAAAGTTGGGAATCGCGTAACCACGCTCATTGCTCACAATAATAATTGACACAATGCACGATAAAAACTGTTACAAATTACGACAACGCAGTACTTATAGTAACGTGTATTGCATGGACAATATTGTCACACTCCATTTCCACGCTGAGTAAATAACGCTCCTATTTACTTGCAAATTAGCTGCTTGCTTCCTCCCGCAGCCCGGCGTAAATTTCGGGTATTTTGGAAGGATTTTACGCGATATTTTCAATAACAATCGTTATATTTCAGTGAATTTACATAACACGCGTAAATGGGTGTCCAGAATAACACTCTGAATTAAAAAAAAACGACACTTACATCCGTTAGATAGTTTTTAAGTTTATATCGCGCTCCTATCCTAGCCATAGAGATCAACAAAACCTGTTTATGTAATATTAACAACAATAATATAATAATTTTTAGTTAATACTCTTAAAGAAAAAATACCGACTTTCGATTTTTTTTGCGTTTGTAAGATTCACCACGATTTCGCAATGGGATGCCATCATCAGATCTTGGTTTCCTCATAGGATATCTAGTATCCATAATAATGTATAATCGAAACGAAGTTATCGAACATATGTATGTACATAAAAACATAGGGAATCGAGGAAGCTTCCTTTTGGCTGATTAAGCTTTTTATGAATGATACAGTTTTCTACTACTAGTCTCGAAAATTTACAAAACACGGAATAGTGAAACGTGAAAATCCAAATTTTCTACAAATCAATTCAAGTTTCACGAACACCCGAAAAAATCAAATGTTGCCAAATCAACACAATACATTAACACGTATTCCCAACTGTGTGAGTCAACATTGACATAATTAACGCACTCAGATGGCAACATTGATGAAACCTAATGACCCTTTCCTTAGCAAATGGCATTATTATACCATATGCGGTATCGTCGCCATTGGTGTGGTGCCAAGCGCTAAGGGTTATGCGTTCACAGCTCGAATCCAATTTATAGCTTGGCAATTGCTTCGTAAACATAACGCTCTATTAGTAAACTGAAATGAAGGCTATTAACGTTCTCGGTACCCATCACCGAATAGCAGCCGAAGCTCATCATCCATGTCGCGGGCCTACTAATGCGCATTTTCAAACAATAATTGTGTACGCACTTTAAAAACGAACCGAAAAGAGCCTCTAAATCCATCATCTGACATCTTTCCATATCAATATAGCTGTGTTTGATTATAACCCATAGTATATTTTAAGACCGTAGTAAAGGCCGGCAACGCACTCGCGAGCCCTCTAGCATTGAGTAGGACACTGAATGCTGTATCACTTAACATCAGATTAACCTCCTGCCCGATAATATAAAAAAAAAATAACTCGATCTGAATTTCTATCAAATTATTTCAAACCGACCGCGTTGGCTGTGACATAGGCTTACGACTTGTAAACTTAGGTCCTGCTTTCGAATCACGGTTGGACCATTGTCTTAATACTTCTATATGCGCAATTAACCTACGCTTAAGGCAAAGATATCACAAATCGACGACAGGTGTCAGGCACAAAGATCATCTACTTATCTATAAAAAATGAAATCATCAAAGGAACAAATGCAAACTCAATCCTCATAGTTCCACTACATTGTTTTCATCATTCAACCAACATCCATTTTTTTATGAATGAGTGAATTAAAAAAGGTTGTATATAAAAAAAATAATCCATTCTTTGTCTGTAGACTCGGATAATTGTGATAGTGTTAGCAGTGGTATAAGCCAGGGGCTCGATATTATGAAGACGCTCTTAGAGTTGATGCCGTGCTTTATCTCGCTGAACGGATGTATCAAATACCTATTACTGTGCGAATTTTGTGACTTGCCTAGAACAACGAGACATCAGGTGACATTCCTGATATTTACATTTTAAAAACGCCAATTTATTTTAATTATAAACAGACAGATGCCCGGGCGACTTCCCTCGCGTGGCATTGCGTATAAATTTACAATATAAAATTTAGTTGTAAAACCGGCGCAAAAGAAGTTTGTGTACTTGAAGTTCAACTTCACACAAGTACACAAAGTTCTCACACGTACATGGATGCTACTAAATTAAGATAGATTTCTTTGTAGAACTTTAAACATTATTTGTCTAGACATAATCTCTACTAACTATAAATATTGTTAGGGAAACCCTTGGTAAGGTAATAACTAGTAACTATGTTTGAGTTTAGTTACTGTAAAAATAGGGAAGAAATAAATAAATAATAAATATTTTAATAGTAGTATCATAGGGATGACTGATAAGCCACCTTGATATACCTTTTAAAGTGGGGTCAACTTCTGGATGTACTGAGGTCTGATAAAAATATTCATACTAAACTATAAACGAATAATACCGCCTTCATATAAACAATATTTATCTCCAGCCACCTATACGTCTCCATAGATGATACTGGAATATTCTTATACCAAATTTAGCACACGTGCGTGTAAGCCGAACTATTGGTTTTGTTTTTATAGAACGCAAACGAGCAGAAGGCTAACTTGAAGGCGCGGTTTGGCGAAGGATTACACCCCAGCTTTTCCGGATAAACAGTCAAAAAAATTCAAAAAATTCAGTCAATTCTAATAATACCAGATACAAGTTAACAAAATATTTTGACATGTGATTTATTACAACTGGGCTACGAATACGGGCTGGGAATATTAAACCCTCAGTAACTGTACTAAATATACGACTTTCGATACAGATTCTGTGCAAACCGCATGTCCCGAACCAAATCCATTCCGGCGAGTCGCACATCTGAGAGTGAGATTGCTACTGTGGAACGTGCAACCACAAATTCTTTCGAAACTAACAATTTCGTAACGGCATTTGTTTTGTTAGTTTTCACATTTAGATCCTTCAAATTCAAATATACGCTTCAGTATATTATCATCAAATTTAAAATTTCTTTATTCATATAGGTAATCAAGTAGGTACACTTATGAACTTAGACAGAAAATATGTTACATTGATTCTAAATTTACTACCAAGTCAACTGGTCAAGGGCGTAGAGCGGGCTAGAAGAACTGGCAGGAAACTCTTCGCCACTCTTTTGTATTTCGTTTATACACACATTTTTTTTTCATAAATTATCATAGCACAAAGACATTGCTATCTAGACTAACTTGAGACTAATAAGTAACTTAACTAACCTTAATTATTAAAAATGTTAAATCTATTCTCTCTATTGTGGGAGACACACTGTTCTTGTGTATAATTTTTATCCATTTGCCACTGTTGAGAACTTACGACAAATACTAAACATTCTTTATTTTTTTTTTTTTTTACCAATATAAGCTACCATTACAGATAACTCCAGTATGTCAACTATTTACATACATATACACTTACACATACAAGAGTACTACACGACATTATTTACAGTATAAATAGATTAAAATATTTACAAAAAAACTAAACATATCTACCGGCATAAGAACTACTCTTTTTTGCTACAAAAACTTTAATATGATCTAATGTCAGGTTATTAATTTGTCAGTCATATTTTTAAAGGTAGTACTGGATGTAATATCTAAAACTTGTATTAATTAGTCTTTTTGTGTGCTAATTCGATTCAATTGAATAAAAACCAAACATGGAAAATTCATCTCTAGAGTTCCTTAGAGTTGAATTTTCACAAACCCGCGCACTAACATTAGCGTAAAAGTATATAAATTTAGATAAATAAAAAATGAAAGTGCAGTAACACGTTTAAAGGTCACAGAACATCAACATCACGATGGCACAACCTGCTAACATATCGCTATATGCAATCACTTTACCTTCAATATTAATATAAATTTCGTAATACCCATATGTGTAGTTATAATAACGATTTCAATTATCATAATTAGGACTTGTTGCAATCTTAATTTGTATGAATACAATTGTTAGCCCGACTCTCGAAGTTATGGTTATGGAATTATCTATAAATATGGGTAATTTTTTACGTAATAATTACTCATTCTAACTCCAATATTTTATCCCTTACTGAAAACAGATTGGCTGCTTTATTTGACAGTTCTTGTAGATAAGACTGACATTTATAAATTATTCATAAAAACCATACCAAACACGTATTAATAATATAATAAAATACCTGCTATTTCGACGAATACATTTACGCTACAATTTTGTCATAATAAAAACTTAACAATTAAACTATCTCAAAATCAAAGGCCGGCAACGCACTCGCAATCCCTCTGGCATTAAGAGTGTCCATGGGGGCGGCGGTATCACTTAACGTCAGGTGAGCCTCCTGTATCTCCTATAACTCCTATACCTCCTCCTATAACTCCTCTCCTATAACCGGTTAACCCATATAAATAGCCATGACAACACTGAGAGCTTATTAACACTTTGAATCATAGCTTTGAGGTCATTAACACCTCACGTCACGTCACAAGCCGTGTCGTTTGTAATTAAACACACTTAGCACGTTACTATTTTAACTCCTTAATCATTTAACGAGAGTAATGGGAACGTGTCTATGTTCTTATAAAGGTGATAATCAAATGTTTTGATATTTTTGTGTAAAATCAGATTCGTCGATGCGTTTCGTCCCATTCAAATAGTTTATTTTTTAACACTAAATTTGCCTAATTATGAAGCTGTTATCTCTCATTATGATACGATGTATGCATCGTTCCGTCTATATCTTATCTAATATATTCAATAATTACATTATATATTAAAGAAGAGATATAAGAGATTGTCAATTTTTTTTAATAAACTAAATATATTTAAAAAAATGTATAACCACAAAACTCCGAATCCAAAATAGCGGTTATTTTGGATTCGGAGTTTTGTGCATTTTATAAAATATATTTGCCAAATCAATAGTTAGAATATCTATTTTCCTATTAACAGGTGTAATGAACTATTATTTTGCTTACGGCACAATACAGATTTAGCCACGATCCGACACCGAAATACCAGAATTCTTATAATTCATGCTCTTTCACAAAAGCGCCCAACTTTTGCGGAGTCAGATTTTAGTTAAAATATTATAATTTCCTGGCACATTATGTTCACGGTCCACTCCACTTAATTTTGGAGACGCTCCAAGGAAAATGACCTCGTAATTTAAAAAATCTAGCATGGACCAGCTCCTTCTAGAGAACTTCTTTGCATAAAAAATAAATTAAATAATTTCAGTATTGTATTATATTTACGTGAGTATATTCTATATTAGGGTAGAGTTACAAATGTCTGCATCCCTATTAAACACAATCTTTTATTTACAGACTGACAATGATTGGCCGCATTAAGAATTACGATTAAATACGCATCAAAAACATATACATACGTAAATATGTATAACCAATATACTTCACAAAGTAAAACCATATTGGGACATAGCTTTGAAATCAAGCATGCGAAGCAATTTAAAATTTTATTTTTTCATTTTTAAAGTATGATATCAATGAATTAACAAACTTTTCCAGATAAAATGTACTTTTAAATCAAAGGTAACTTAAGCCAAGAAATTGTAAAAAATGAAAAAAATACGATCAGTATTGCGCATCTAAAGACATTATACCGTTATCTAAACTTGACTCTGCTTGTTGACAGTATCACATAACATAATATACCTTAGAAAAGAACGTACCCAGTAGTCTCTCACCACATAGATTGTTTATATTCACTACGTAGGTCTGCACATTTACCTGCAAAAAATAAATACTAGATTATAATATAAGTCAAACTATGAATTTATAAAAACAACAACAACAGAATTTATAAAAAAATATTATTACCTATCTCAATGCATTTTGGACCAGTAGACATAGACCTCTTAATCTAGAATAACCAATCGACGGATTGTAATAGCCTTCTGTCGATACAAACTATCCATGGTAGGTTGAATCGGTGTATGTAGATAGACTTTTGTATGAAAATTACATGTGCCCATATCCTATCTTACTTACTGATTTTAACTTACACCAGTTTTTAAAATTATTAAAAAGCTATTTGTTATGTTTTAAACATAGACATGTATATTTTAATATTATTTGTACGATTTTATTTACTTTATTTGGTTTATATTGATTATCAAATATGAGTGTTAAGAGCGAAGAGCTTGCATTCTATCCGTCGCCAAAAATGGTCTTCGTAGGGTCTGTCACGGTATGATCTCAGATTGATATCGTGGATTAATTTTCGGGTTCGGGCGTTAGAAGGCTTAAAACAAGGTTAATCTGGTTTTGTTATAAGTATTTCCAAGTTATATAAAATGTCATACGATCAAAAATACCATGCATGCATGAATTTTCACATGTGTCAGATACACAAAGCGATATACCCATATACTTTATTCTCGTAGAGACACTTTCGTGTCAGTTTCATTTATAATTTATTAAGACATGTACATGTATTCTTCTGAACACTATTCAAACGGGCACACACATCGTAAATATCAGAACCAAATACTAGAAGACATGTCGGTTTCATGACACATTTTACCTTTACTAGCACAAGTTAATTGCAAATAGACACTGAATTTGTATACAGCCGGGGTTCAAACGCACGACCAAAGGTTTAATAGCCTAAACTTGCAGGGCGTTGATTTGTCGGACAGGATATATTTATCTGCATCCACCCACTGCTCGCGATAATCACTCTGTCGCAATCACGACATTAGTTTTTGTGAACAGTACTATTAAATTTCTATTTCAACATATGATAAATGGAATTTGAACGCGAATGATGCAATCAAAATTATCTTAACTATTGAGGTAGGTTAGGGATGGTACGTGGTGGTACTGTTATGCCGTACGTCAACAAAACTTTGCATTTAAAATGGTGTTTTAGATAAGCTTAACCATTAAATAAGTTTAACTTTTAAAAAAAGGTGCAACATTTTTCTGTCACTTTCATATTAAACTTTGTATATACAAAATATAAAGACTTGAATTTTCAAACAAATTTTCTTGAATAAATTTCATAACATCGACGGTTCTTGAATAAATTTAACATAGGTCGTCAATTGTTTTTAAACAATTGTATTTATACAATCTCCACGAAAAGTAGTTTCTACCGGAGCTAGAAACAAACACGTTCATCTTTTAAAAACAATATTACACAGTAATGTTCATAAAATGTCATGCTAATTCTTCGCGAATCCCATAGAAAAAACGCTAATATACGTATTGGGCTGATCAATTTAAAAAAGCGTTTTTAAGCTTTAAGCGATTAAATATTTTTAAATAGGTTAAAAATATAAATAAATAAAAACTAAAGTTCTTAGTTTATTTTTATTCTCAATTTTGCAAGTACATTTTTATGTGAAATCTTAGTTCATCATAATTATAATGTACATAGAATAGATAGCTGCTAACTGTTATCGTAGAAAATGTGGTATATAATGTGACATATTAAACAAATAAATAAAATAAAATTCAAGAAACATTTTAAACAGGCAAATAAAACGTTCTAGTAAATTTTCGTATTTTGTGATTAGGTTTTTGGTACCAAAGTTCCTTATCTTTCATTACAAGGACAGAATATTTAAAAAAAACTGTTGCAGACAACAACAATGTCTATTCTATTTCCTGCGAAGTCTTCACGACACTTCTAAGACTTCAAGTTATCTAACTAGGTTAATCGTATACTTTAAGTTAATATTTTAAGTGATATAAATAAATCCACATATATGAAATAAGAATAGAAAAAATCATTCCATACATAATGGCAAACAAGACAGAAAGAGCGGGTCTCGCGAGGAATTGCGCCCCGGCTCGCCCATGAATATTGTTAATAAAAATATTACCGATGTAGTCGGGGCGTAATTCCCGACGCGTCAAATAGTCGCAGTGATATATAAAGTCCCTGGACACGATGGCAGGGGAGTAGAGTGAAAACTAAAAAAAAAAAATCCCACATATATGGCCGCATAGAAATAGCATATCCATATAGCTGACTATAATTAAATCCATCTTGCTATACCTATCATTTTATACATACGTATATGCTACAACAATGAGCGAGGTAAGATAAAAACACATATGATTATTGCAAAAGACATCACTTCTACAACTTTTTTAAATTACCGTGATCTGATTCTTACTCAACGAAGAGTCAGAATATTATGTTATAATGGATATAATCTCGGTTCCAAGAAATACTAAATTTTGAGATCAGCAAATATTACTTGTTACAACACCCTCGGTAATTGCATGATATCCTGCAGGTTGCAAATGGCATTGGCAGACACATTTACTCAGAGAAGCGTCATTGACGCGTTTCTTGCGCTGGCTGTATTCACAAGAAATGCATTGTTTATATTTAGTTACAAAAAGGTTCAGGTTTTTGTTTTTTTTTGTATAATTAAATTTTATATAAGTTCTTTTTTAAAGTTTAATTTAAATAAGTTTTTTTTTCTTGTATTAGTATTAAGTTACTGCAAAAATAGGTAACTAATAAAAAGTGTGATTGAATTATCAAATCATTGATAATTTATTTGTCTCACGTTCACATCGTCTCAATTTGGGCCCAATAATTGCTGCAATTTTTCAACACAACTTTCCTTTTCCGTTGCACATATTTTATGAGGAATGGAACAGGAATGTCAGAAATCAACAGGAATGTTGCGCGCTGCCGCAGTTTGTACCTCGAATACAGAATTGACACCTAATTATAGTTTGCGAAGATTAACTAAAAAGGCGGTTAAAATAATTTGCAAGTACAAAAATTATACACAATTGAAACTTTAAACCGGGTCACGTAAGCGCGTGGGAAAGCCATTCTCCGGCAACTCATTCCACGATTCCCCGCCATTGTTACAATGTAAACATTATGACATAATTATTACGTACAAAGTATAATTTAGAGTACCACTTTGGATAAAATTTTAAATATGCTTGCTTTTATTCATCTGTTTTATTTGCTTTCAAGCTAGAAACGTTGATAATTGTGCGCCTAGGAAAACTTACTTGTTAATTAATATATTTATTAGTTATTGATCTCCAGATTTTAATTTAATATATTATGCATTAAAAAGTGCTAAATTTTATTCAATCAGGTTTTATTTTTAATAAAAAAATTGTCTTACTAAAACAATGTATTAGACATTGTTTTAGCAAGTAGCCTGCTCCTAAGTGAGTCCTACTGTTGCCGTCACTAGCAACGCTGATTTCGAGTAGCCCCATACTATGTTGGATTATCAGTATAGTCTATACTTAATAAACATTTTATATCTAAATAATTGATCAGTTTATTTAATATTCAGACATGAATAACATACAATTATTGGTGTTTGTAATATATACATATAGTCAAATACATCCTTTACTAATATGTAGTAAAGGAAGCACATTCTCCTAACACAAGGTCTAAAATTAAAGTTTTGTACATAGGAGTAGTTCCCATGTAGAAAGAATGGTTTAACCAACAATTTTCGCAACATTTCGAGCAGAAAATGGGAATCGTCTTACTTGACACCTGATACTTACTTAGTAGGGTGTCTAGAAAATGTTTGGAAGCCTACAAAAAAAATGTTTAGGATTACAACAGTCCATGGAAAGATAAGAATTAGATATTAAAACTTTTGGGAAACTACATAAACTCGATTGGTCGGTTGAAACTACTAAGAATTTTTTTTAAAAACGGGGCAATCGAGCAGAAGGCTCACCTGATGTTAAGTCATACCGCTGCTCATTGACCCACTCAATGGCTCGCGAGTGCGTTGCCGGCCTTTTATGAATTGGAACTTTAATTCGATACTTTAATTAATTAGGTTATGAGGTCGATTTCGGTCAATTAAACGAAATTTAATTATCTGACGTAGACTGTATACCCAAAGTACACGCCCAAACAGAAAAGTAATCGGGAGTTTGGATCCATTCTGTCTCCGACTCTAGCCATATTTGTATGTTCGTAGAGTGAAATCAGAGAAGCGATATTGTGTATATTATGTGTTTAAGATTATGCATGTAATTTATTAAATGTTTCTCGACTTTATCGTAATGGCATAGTCTGTAAGGATAATGTATGTATTTATGTAGTAAATAAAAAAATATTTTTCTATGGACGACGATGCTAACCCGCACCGATTTGGCGACGTGGAAGCGTACATGCAATATTAAAAACAGAAAGTAGAAATATATCACGCTGCCATAGTACGCTATTACTGGATTGAAGTGCGCTAACAAAAAAATCTTCGCATGCAATTGTACCAAAAGATATTGGATGTACTGATAATTCTCACACCGTTGTTATTAATATTTATTTCCGAGTTCATGATTACAGGTATTAAAATGTTGAATATTCTGAACAAAAATACAAAAAAAATGTAATCGGAGTCTATTGTTCCATTTTCATAGACACAATATGTCAAGGGCGAAATACCAAATTGAAAACTGAAACCCAACAAGGCAGTGCACATTGTGATCTTGCGGTAAATACGACTTAAGCCCGCGACTTTGTCCGACCTACTTCACATAGCAACATCTATATAAGTATCATCAAATAAAGTTCAATACCTACTGGTCGTTTTGCTATCATAAATACTAAAGAGGTACGAAATTTAAAAAGCCGCCATTTACAGAACTTTTTTATGTTACAGGAGGCAGACGCTAAGTCCTGATGCTAAGTGACATCTCCGCCCATGGACACGCGCACTGCCAGAAGGCTCGCAAGCGCTCTGTCGGCCTTTTAAGAATCGGTACGCTCATTTCTTGATTTAATTGGTACGTCTGACTCAAATTGGTTCGGAAATACTTCAGTGGCATTTGTGCTTTGGTAAAAATTACCTTGATTATCTTAGTTTTAAAAACAAAAATAATAATAATTTAAAATACATGCATCGTTAACATCTTGTTCAAAATTGTGACAACTTAAGTGACGAAGTAAGGAATCATTAAACTGTGAAAGTGTGAATAAGCATCAGCAAGGCTTGCTGACGGTGCGCAAAGCGTAAGTAATTTAGCTTAGTGTTAAACTTCTGCAAAGTGCTTTATACATTCATAGCTTTCAAGTACTTAAGAAAAATGTAACGATTATATCAAATATGCAAGCAATTTATCGACCTTAAACGGATCCTAAGTTGTATCAAGAAAAAAGCGTACTAATTCTTAAAACATCGGCAAAGGATTATTGAGCCCTCTGAAATAATTAATAAATAAAAATGATATATTTATATTTATTAATAGGGAGAGGCACTTGAAGAAGAAGAAGATAGTAATCTTCTTCTTCTTTAAGTGCCTCTCCATTACTGGAGGTTGGCCGTCAGTTTCTTGAAACGCGTCTCGTTCTGCGCCAGATGTCGCAACTCATCCGCATTTGCAATACCCGTCCACTCCCTAACGTTGCGAAGCCATGACTTCTTCCTTCGACTAACACGCCTTTTACCTTGGATTTTACCCATTATAATTAGTTGAAGGAGGTGGTAGCGGTCATGGAGGAACACGTGCCCCAGGTACGCAACTTTCCCGTGCTCAATGTTATAAATATTTTACTATAGAAACATATTTTCTATAATAGAAACCGTTATTAACGTTAAGTTAAAGCCGGGTAAATTTGATCTCTCCGACTTGCACCGATCTAGACCGACAATGTTTTACTGTACAACTGATACTGAGTAAACTGATCTTCTGTTTAACCTAGAATAATGTATATTGTTCAAGTGGAAATACTAACTGCAATTCAATACTGATATTTAATGACAGTCATTATATTCTTGAATACATACATATATATTTATATATTTTCTTTGGCTAATTTCCGGACTATATTATTGTCGGAGATATTAAGTTACGTATAGATATTATCATCAGCAAAATACATTTCATAACTAGCATGATTAAGTAATACTTATTTCTGTTATCAACTGAAAATGACAAAAAAACAGATATTTTCTCAGATTTTGTTCCCTGTGGAGCGGAGCCTTACTCTTGTAACCTTCAAGTAGACAGGCCCTTATTAAAGATTTAAAGATGGCGACTGGTAGATACCTGGTGTTTTCCTCGCTCAACGAATTCGCATCGCAGTACAGCGAGGAAATGCGACCGACATTAAAGTATATTGTCACAAAGATAAAAGTTTTTCAATTTGTTGCATTTTATTATTTATTAATTTTTAATTATTATTATTATTACTATGTAGGTTAAAAACACTATAAAATATATACAGAAATGATATTCAAAACTTTTGATCAACATTGTTTCTTTGTAGATTCTCTACAATATTCATTCCTATAATTTATACAGGAATTTACCTGTGTATAAATCTAAAATAATCGTCACATCAAAAAAGCTCAAAATGTTTTATTTTTGAAACCTTTTAGCCAACAAGCCAACAAAACCAAGCATGCAAACATCCAAATTATACGCAATCTTAGAATATTTCTATTTAATTTCCAATATTAATTTACTATTACGGTTACCTGTGAATGCCCCAACGGATCGCAGTAATTACACTCCCGCGTCACGTCCACAATAATCTTCTCACATAAATGGGATTATAGTGGCTCCCTGATTGATGTGACGTGCCAGCACCGATGTAATCTGATCTATCTGATGTAGGTTATGAATGGACTCCTTACTTGCATTCTAATGCGCAATATGCTTCCATGTTTTATTGGTTTTAGTTAGCAAAGCATATGACGAGTACGAGAATTGTATGAATATTTAATTCTTGTTTTTCATCACATTTCCATAGGGCTTGATTGAAACAAGTTATCTAATGTAGTTAAATTTATTTGTTTTTTATTTTTGCAGGAGGCTCATCCGATGTTTAGTGATACCGCCGCCCATGAACACTCGGACTGCCAGAAGAATTGTAAGCCCGCTGGCAGCCTTTGAAGAATTGGTATGCTCTTTTCGACGTTTACTGAGTAAGTCCAATGGGTTCAGAAATACTTCAGTGGGCAGCTGGTTTATTTTTTTGGTGCGCGGCAGAAATTACCTTCAGAAACTTGATCAGTCATGGAAGGACGCATGTGAAGGTGATACGGGTGGAATTTCGTATTCTACCTCGTCGTCCAAATATGACACTCAGCTACAGATATTCTAGTCAGAATAACTGCTCTGAACACTCTTCATGGTAAATTCAGAAGAAGATGCAGAGAGATCACACATCTCTACGCAACGCCAAGAGATATTAATATAATTGTTGTTTCTTAATTTTTAAAAATCTTCGTATACACTGTTTAATCCAATTTAAGACATATATTAGTTAACTGTAGGAGAAAGTAAATGAATATTTAAAGAAAACACTTTTTTAACGTACTGAAGTTATCAATTATTGTAAACTTATAATTATTTAAACATAATTTTAAATTTAACCGACGTTTCGCGTGCTTTACAGCGTGCGTGGTCACGGTGACTGAAGACAAAAGGTGTTGAATGTCAAAAAAGTATCACAGCTGTAGAAAATGTTGTCTGTATTTATTTATTTCCCCGGAGTTGGTATCGACTAAAAGATGTAAAATGTATCGTTAGAAAAGGGTTTTCTTTAAATGTGTAAAAGTTATGTTAATAAAAGACAATACTAAGTAAATGAATAGTCTATAAATAGGAACCACATGGATGAGAAACCCAATGGACATGATGACTGTTCTTTTTTCAAACAATTGGAGGTTCTCTTAGGATGACCGCGTGTCCATTGTTTGCTAGTTCGCAAAAAGAAATATCTAGTGAAGCGGATCGTGTAAGACTTAATAAAATGTTACATGAGGGATCAAACCACCCATATAAGAACTTATGAGGTTGCTTTTAGGCTATAGGTTTTGTGAATAACCTAGAGTAGTACCGAAGATGCTACATATTTCCCTGATTTCGAAATTGATTACAAAAATACCATCCAACGATGTTTGGCTTTTATCAACACCATGACTCAAGAACTCCACGTGTTCAAAACGCCGGCTGGCCTTGAACTGCCCTGGATTTTAGATATTTTTAGCAAATTTAAAATAATGAACCTATTCAATTCGCTCGTATACCAGAAACGTTTTATGACGAGACAAATTATAAATATAATAATTAATTAATGAAAACCGATAACTGGAGAACAAATATATTTGGAAATTCCTTATGTTGTTCTAACGAAATTAGGTAAACAATATCAATTATCAATACATTATATTCAGGTAAACAGTATATCTAAAAGTAAACTATGAAAAATATTATTCATTTTGTTAGCCATAGCTTATATAAAAATATATTTTATATTATCTTTGTTTTGTTTTAATAAATTATTTAATTTAAATTGTGTCTTTGTATGTCGTGTGTTCTCTGTAAGAGTTTGTATTTGTTTTGTTTAATTATATAATTATGTAATAAGAAACACATCCCATGAAAGTCCTACCCTAGAAAAATATTATGTATTCGTATGTGTGAGCGTGTGAGCGTGTGTGTGTGTAAGACTATTTACCTAATAGAAAAGATATTTCTTTTATAAATTATTCTAAGAGTTTTTACAACTAATCTTATTGATATATACAACATATAGTTATGTTGCCGTGTAACATTATCTCTGCATATTTAGTTATGGCTGAATGAATTAGTATGTCTTGCGGCAAGTGTTGTAACTCGTAATCAATTTATGCAGGTTCATTTAATTTTACATGTGTGCATATATAATTTACCTGTCAATTGTAGAGAATGTATATAATCACAGACTTATTAAATTTTAAGATGAAAAATAATAAAATAATCACAGGTATCTTGAATCTTAACAGTTGTATGGTCAAATATTAAATAGTTTTAAATCAATGAGACATATAACAGATTTTGTTTTTTTGACAGTGTAAATGTTTTTTTGTCGCTTTATTAAATCAAGTATTTGTAGTCGCTGCATTGATAAATTATTTTATTTGTTATGTTGACAACACAGTTGCGTGATAAAGTTATAATAACACCAAATAAGAAAAAAAAATGAATGTATATAATTATTGTTATGTAATACGACGAAGCTAATAAGAATTATATTATTTAGCACTGCAATTCCTCGTATATTGCCGCAGACTAGTTGTTGGGCCTAATGCGACTATCCCATAGACATATTAATATGAAATTGTTTGTTTTATTAAAATCCATTTAAACTAATGAAACATTTATAAAATATTAATCTTGGAATGTCTAGTATTATCTTTCAGAATATCTTGTATAAATATTTGGTATGCTATTTTATAAAGTGGTCGTGTCCTCATGTTTTAGGGACGACACCGCTTTTTATATTTTCGTATGTATGTTAATTTCGACATGTGTTTGTCCTAATTTTGTGGTCCAAATAAATAAAAAAAAGTGTAAATAGATTTGTTACAATACACATAGTTGAACAACCAAATTCTTTACCAAAATTTGTTGGTTTTTTTAAATTTTAATCTTTGAATGAAAATTAAACCCAGCCAAAATGAAACCTGTGACAGTACTCCACGCCAGCCGCGACCCTAAACAATATAGTCGCATATTGGTTACAAAATACAGCAAAACAGCTATTTACGTTAACATCCTCCGACTACCCGCCCCATATTATTAAGAGGTTAGTCGCACTACGGGTTTGTCGCACATGGAACACGTGGCAATCGAGCAGGCGTGTATGTCACTTAAAGTGTTAACACATGGACATTTTAATTTCTTTTTAAACTTTTGATATAGAAATATTCAAATCGGAGATTGTCATTATTGATTCTGATCAACTCTCAACATCTCTGGATGGCCGAAGTAAATAATATCCCAGAAATCATTTAAAGGAGTCAAATGATCTGGGATATTATTAGAATTAAAACAAGATCTGACAGCATCTGGAGGACAAGGATCAGAGGAGCAGATGATCTGTCTTCGCCTATCATGAGGCATTTTGTACGCACACTCGTCGATTTAGATCGACTAATATAATAACACTGGTATGTTAGTTTATAATGACATAATGATGGATTTTTGACCAAATTAATAGTAATAATAGATTTCCTGACTATTAATAACTATATTTAAGTACGTCACCGAGTGCATTTTGATTAATTTGCACGTGTACAGAGAAAACCAGCGTTTCCTGGAATTTTATAAGAAAACATTGTTTGGCGTAAAGTATCTCATATGTTACTTAAACCAACTTGTTTAGTAGAAACAATTACAATGACAATTATACACACAAAATACTTGTATTATATCCTAAATATTACCTTTCAAGTCTTAAAAACTCTGTCAAAAAACCGCAAGTGGCTCAGACCCCAGTCGAGATTCGCGGGTAAAAACCGCTGTTTAGCCGCAGTGCGAGCACAGCATTAACTGAATAAGGCCGTTCAAAGCCTCGGTTAACATAATTTGGCAAGGCCATATGCGAGACGCTCCTTATAATATGCCGTTTTCTCCAGGAATATTCTGAGCCAATCGAGTGTATAGTCATTGAATACCGCCATTGTTGAAATCGGATTATAATATTTCTTTTAAAGTATCGAATAACGAAAATGTGAATTTTAATTGAATAGAACAATAGTTTTAGATTTGTTTGTATTGAGACATAATATTTTTATTTATTTAGTACATATATACCTATGTTTAAATTATTATAAAATTACTATGTAGGTTATTGTGAATACTGTATATTTGTTGTAAATATATTTGTTAGAAATAAATATATATGCAAATGCGAACACCCATTTTCTGTATATTTAAAAAAAAATAAGTGTTACATATTTTAAATACAGTACTTTTTGTACTCGAATGTATGCACATTCTAGTCTTCATATACTATTATCTGACAAAGTCAGGTCCTATACTACTAGTATAAGTTGTGTTCAACAAAAAAAAACATAGCTAATGATACATATAAACTTTTCTAACCGTAAAATATACACTTAATATAAAAAACTACTTTCATAAAACAACGAAGTCATTCGGCGTGAAATCAAAATTGTGTCGTCAAGTAGCAAGTAAAAATGCAACGTCAGCGCGCGTCGCCCCAATGAATATTTATAACGTTTTCAAAGTCAGACTCGGTCGTAAAGTATTCTAAGGATTGGTAAACATTACTAGCCGAACCACGGCTTGGCAAGATCGATAACGCACACACACGTGACACAGTTCCAATGGTTTTGGGTCGATATTTGTTTCCTTCAATCAGATACGCACGACTTCATTAATAGTATGATTACAGGATGCCTATGTGCTATCAAAAATTAATAAGTCCTTTCAAATCGTAAACTATTCCTTAACGATGCTTGTAATGGTATTTTTGTAAACTATTAGTACAAATTCAAACTCAAAATCATTTATTCATATGGGTAACACAATGTACACTTATGAACGTCAAAAAAGAGATACATTTTAAATGCATATAATTTTATATTAACTGCCAGTTCTCAAATCAAGGGCATAGAACGAACGAAAAGAACTGGCAATAAACTCTCCGCCTGTCTTTTTATACGACAAGTTTTTGTTTTACACAGCGTTTGTAACGAGCTGCAACCATTACACCATGTTCCACATGACATCTTAAGTAATAAATAATATTAAAATAAATTTAAAACAAAGATTTGTCATCTATCAGTATTAGGCATGGTGAAGTAGGAGCACGCACTTACACTCTCGTGGGAACAACACGGAAATACGTCGATATAACTAATATTACCGCATACACGAATCAAGTACGGCTAGTCACCACAAGTAGCACCCGTTCACGAGTATGACGCATGGCCAACCATCGGCCTCGCCATATTTTAGGGAGAGAGACAACAGGACGCATGGACGCCGCCACAAGCAATGACATTTAAGCGAGCACGACGCACTTGAAATGTGAACTTGGCTACATATTCTAAGGGTTCAACAACGAAGCAGCGTTTTGGAAGCATTTGACAACCACAAGCATTCAAACTTTCATATTAAAACAAAATTATTATTTTTAAAGTTATAATTATTTCTTATTTACCAATACAGTTACAATATACAATATACAGTTTTGTTTTTAATTATTTTTTTGGAAGGTAAGTAGAGACCACGGATCATTTGCTACCGTCTTGACATACTTCTCTCGCTTCATACAGTTTCATGAAAGTCACCAAGCATGCTCGTCGGTTATGTGTGGATGGTACGTCCTAGATTAGTTCGACTTATGCACGACGTGGCCTATTCAGATCGACTTCACGATCCACTGTCGCCTCGTATACTTGTTAACTTCTCAATCATCTATATGTGTTCTACATATGGCCACCTAAGCATTCACCTTTTGTATCCTAGTCAGTAAGTCATATTAAAATAACGTATATAAAAAATCGAATCACATAAGCACAAGTTTTGTTTGCCAGAGTCATTTTGTATGATTTGCTATTTTAAAAGAGTACAGAGAGTTTTTTACACCGGCTTTTTCTCTCGGCCTACACCCACTGTCTTCGTTGCCGATGAGTACGGATGTCTACTGATTGAGATTTAATGAAATGGAATAAGTGATACCTGTATCTTATATTCCATATAAAACATATTTTATCAAAGACGCCAAAACTGTACGACCTTAAATTAATTTTCGACTTGAAAACTGAAGTCGCCTTATTAATTTAATCCTCACCGATGCAAGGAGAGGCAGTTATGAAACTCGACAGTTCAACTCTCCCGTGCAAGGGTTTTCATTTTCTTTTATTTCATAGAACGCAATCAAACTGAATTTTCTCTTGGTATCTACCGGGGAACTCAAATGAACATTTCTTACGTTTAAAAATAATTTTCTTTTCACTCTTGCGACGTTTTTTTCTTATTATCTTCGTGTTTCGCACTGTAATGTTACTTAAACGTATAATGAGTTTTCTGTTTGAATGCTTATTGATAAAGAGAAACATATAATAGAATTCGATTTAATAATTTTAGATGATAACGAGTCACTGATTCTGGCCCAGCAGTATTAATATTTATAATATCGAGTTGAATATCATGTTCTGGGTTAACCCAACTAGCATAAGAATTAATCAATAGACTATAAATACTGTATCTAATTAAAACACCAATTATAAACATCGCTTCGAAAAGTAATTAAGACACTTTTTATTTTTATTATGGGTAAAACTAATTAGAAAATGCAATTACAGTAGTATTTAGATAATTTAATATAATAAGTGCAAATAATTATTTATATGTATCCACTATGGACACTTTATACTGAATATTTAAATAATACCGAACTGAATCAATTGACACTAAAAACCGAAAAAAACCGCGTCTCTTGTATAAACGACAAAAATTACTAAATGGATTTTTGTATGATTTTCAATAAGAATGTGAAAAGATAGTGTGGACGGTTTTAAGTAGTTCAGAATTAATTAAGATTTAAAATATAACAGGGGGAAAAGGAGTAAACCGATATGAAGTGTTATCATTGCCCATGGACACTCATATTGCCAAAAGGATCGCAAGTGCGTCATTTATCTTTTAAGAATTGGTACACTCTTTGATTCAGGGTTCTTAAGTCACATTGGTTCGGAAAAACTTCAGTGGGCAGCTGGTTCCTGTGTGGTAGTGCTCGGCAAAAACTGGGTTAAGATAGAAGAAGATAGAAGTTGTAGACGGACGTAAAGGTGATACGAACGGTATTTCGTATTATTGCCTTGACGTCCGATAATAAAACTCAGCTGCAGGTTTCGATGCAGAATTCGAACAACTCCTCTAAACAGTCTCCATTTATGTCAATAAATTGAAATATTATTATTATTGAAGAGGTCTGAATCTTGACAAATCCACGCGGGCTACGATCGCAACTTAAAAAAATAATTAAGTCAGTGGCCTCTTTAGGTCTTGGCCTAGATTTCTGAATCTGTTTCATGATCAATTTTTAAATCTATTAGGCATGTAAGTGATGAGCCTCCAGTGTCTGACACACGTCGTCGACTTTTCTGGGTCTAAGTCATGTCGGTTTCCTCACGATGTTTTCCTTCGCCGTTCGAGCAAATGCGCATAAATGCGCACATAGAAAGAAAGTCTATTAGTGCACAGCCGGGGATCAAACCTACGACCTCAGGTATGAGTGTCGCACGTTGGAACCACTAGGCTAACACTGCTCTTGCTGCTCGCTGCTTCCCAGCGCAAGTTAGTAAAAGTAATATGGCAAACGGAAACCATCAAAATACTGATATCCTGGTTCTCTACAAATTCCTATTTCCGTAGCCATTAATCATGTTAATGAGTCTCATCATGCCGATCTTATCAAACAATATTTAATTCGAATCTTTCATAAATTAACAGCGATATACAGCTTTCAAAAGCACTTTCTCTGTTTCAAATGTCAGAGCTATGAATTTAAATTCGTTGCTAATGGCGAACTATATGTTTTCAATTTGCATAATTTTAAAAATTAGAAATTGATTTAAATTCGTATAAATTTCTCATTCATTGCCATAGAAGTACGTAAATGTTATATACTTTTATACGAACTAAGAGTGATTGTAAAATGGGAAAGGGAGACTTACCTATTTAATTTAATAAAGGTAAAAATAATAAAAACTAACTAGTACCTGTGAAGTATGCCTAGCTTGTTAAATCCCTAAATAAACACTATAACAAATTCGCGTACCATTTCTAAAAAGCCAGCGTCGCAATTGTGAGCCTGCTGGCATTGAAACTGTCCATGGGTGCCTCAGGTGAGCCTCTTGTCAGTCTCTTATTTTATAAAATAAGCCAATAACGGTTCGCGGTTCGGCTTCGATGTCTAAAAACTACGCATGACCCACGCATTCTAACCGTTATAAGTTTCCGGTAGAATCCAAATTATATACGAAGAATATTTGACCAGATATGGGTCCGTACCGAACTGTGAACGGCTATAGTGCATCAACTCTTAATATCTAAAAAATTCACGGATTTGGCTATTGGGATTTAGATCGATCGACTGTCACGGTCTGATTTCTGATCAATATTGTGGATTATTTATTGGGTTCGGGCGTCAGTAACTTTCAATTGCGAAGCCATACGAATCCCTGCATTTTTATGCAAATTCAATGTAGTTCTCCGTCGCGATAAAGCCCTGACCTTGGTAAAGCGCCGTACACAAACTCATTATTGAGATCAGAATCTCTGTGAATATAAAGAGTAAATTCTCTATATGCATGTTATTTACTTTACATCAATATGCAGACATTCTTGAAAACAAAGACCGACCACACCAAATCAACCACATCGCAGACCTCCATATAAGCAACCCAAAAAAAGCATTTTTTTCGCCCAACTTCTCCTTCCGACACCCTTTCATCTTAACCACTTCCTTTATTTTTTTTTTCAAAATTTTCACTTACTTTTCAAAATTCACATTAAAACATTTACCAAAAATCTCGAACCTGTCATATACTTATACAAAAAATATTCTTATTTTTCAAAACTAGTTTAATTATAAATTCGTGTTATGTAGAAATCATAAAGTAAAATACAGCCTACATATCAAGAGGAAGAGGCCGTCTCACAACACAGGGAATCCTTGTGTGGAGTGCACTTTATTTTACCTAAATTTCCCATTTATTGTGTATAATAAAGTTATTTATTTCTTTCTTTGTAATGGTGAAAGCGATATTTAGGCATGAATAGCTATTTCCTATAAAGATAAAAAAAGTGTTACAGATATATGATTGATGCGTGTATTGAATAAGCAATTAATACAGTTACATTACAATTGCATACGCGTTGTATAACTGAAATCGCTATCAATTTGCGATTATTACTAAACAAGAAACATACGCGTCGAATTTTAAACGTCGTATTCTTCAGCCGTTAGTAAACAAAGAATTCATAACGGTACACCTCAAATAGCTCCTGTATTTTTGTTTGACGTTATCAGTCTTAAGTATTTAGTTAATATTAATATTAGTTCGAAATAGATAAAAATTGTTGTTAAAAATCCTGTTCTGATATCAATTATTACATCATCATTAGAATCCTATACTATAGTATATTAATTATGATTTTTTTAACAAACTTTTTTTTTCTTAAAAAGAATATTTTCCAGTCATGGATAACCGTTTCTAAGAAAAGTTACACGGTTAACCAGTAGAAAGTATAAGGATGTGAATAAATTATTTTGTTAAAGCAATCAAACAAAGCCAATTACACACTAAGCCGTAATTTTAAATAATGATAAGCATTACAAATAATTAATTAATACTAAAAGTGGATCTATATAGGTAACGATACAGGCTAAGTGATAAAATAATTAAACTTTCATGTTTCACTTCTACTGTTAATTTTATATTAACGAACATGAATACAAAAAAAATCTTATCCAAATCATTAGCGTATTACAGTATTCTCTAGTCACGTTCAAATAAAACAACACAACTCAAACCCTAGCAGAAATATTCATATTGTTTACAGCTGTAGAATCTTCGTTGTATAATCAAAAATGAATATTAATTAAACTAGTATTGAAGAAGCGAAATCAAAAGGTCGCGCTAATAAATTCCTTCTTAATGTCAAATTATGACCCCTAACATCAATCTCAATTCCATGCCTTTATTTATGAAGATATAATTTGTATCTCTTCACATCAAGGTAGCAATATATTACCATAAATCACGGAATTGGAGCATGATGAATAAATATATGCCACAGATTCCAACCTCCATCATAAAGGACTTGGTCCGATTCAACAGCTCAGCTCTTTCATTTTAAATTAAAATGTAATGATTTGTAGTGGATTTACCAGCAGGCTGAGTAAGATGGAGATTAGGGCGGCACTTTTTTGGGGCGGCTAATTTGGGAACGGAATTATTTTTGCTACCCGATAGAAATCAAAAAGATTTCTGCATGACGGTTTCTTGACGTTTTACAGATAGAAGTCAGCAACAAATTTCGCCGATGAATTTCCCTGTGTAGCAAACTTTAATAATCTAGAGTAAATCAGCTAGTTCGCCGCCCCTAACCAGTAATCGACCACTGCGTATTAGCTGCGTAATAGCTTACATTTTGTACGAGTGAAAATAACGAAAATGAAAAACGAAACGAAATTGCAGAAAATGTATTTCCGTCTTCCCTCTATCAACCCAATTCATAAGCGGCAAACACTTCACAGACTATACCACTGTCAAGGAATGAAGATACAGCCTGCAAAAATAAATGTAACTTTTTCTACAGCTGTGACACTTTTTGACATTCAACACCTTTTGTATTCGGTCACCGCGACCACGCACGCTGTAAATCACCCGAAACGTCGGGAAAATTTAAAATTATATTAAATAATTATTATAAGTCTAATAATAGCTTCAATCCGGTAAAAAGTGTTTTCTTTGAAGGTTACGTACCGTTAAGGTAGCAAACATGTGCAAGAATTAAAAAACTTTACCAATAAAAAATCCCAACTAATAAAAAAATATAGGCCATGAAGTTTGAATTTAGAGGCAACTAGAAAATATCACCTTTTTAGTTTATCTAAAACAAGTCTGATGAAAATTTTAATGAAAGGCTAACAAGTTTGATGATATTATTACGTCATAGCCAGAGCGATGCAACCCGACCTTTGCCGTACCTTCACATCCGGGTCAACGATGGCATTCTTTGTATATGAATAACTAGTTTGCTTGTAGTGCACATGGACAAAATATCACTTAAACTATTTCCGCGTTTTATTGTTCTTATAGAACAGGGGGCAAACGGGCAGGAGGCTCACCTGATGTTAAGTGATACCGCCGCCCATGCACACTTTCGATGCTAGAGGGCTCGCGAGTGCGTTGGCGGCCTTTTAAGAATTTGTAGACTGTTTTTAGTCTTTAAGACTCTTACTTTTTCATGATTAATTAACGTGGTTTCGGTTTTAAAAGAAACAATACAATTACATTGACGAGTTAATTTGGAAGTTAACGTCTCTATCTCTTGGAGATCTATATTGTTTTCACAAAATACGCAAGATCTAGCCCGCTTAATTTAATGAGTTGGTGAAAGGATTTGCACAAGCAGTTACATAATACTGCATATGAACTGTTAAAGATGTGCACAGTATTTGAGCGTTTCGCTACTTTCTAATAACACAGCGCTAAAGAGCGTAATTTTATTTCTGCTGAATTTCTGAGCGCTGAGTGAAAAAGTTATTACAGCGTAACACACAAAAATCAAGCAGATACTTGGTGACATACGGCTAGTGCTAACAAACAGGTGTGGGTGTCTATAAACGTAGAGTTTCTCTTGAAAGGGTCTAATTTCGGAAATACCTGAGATCTAGTCACATTATGTCAAGGAGTGTCTTTAAAACGCCCCTATTATGATAAATTTACTATCCACGTGTGTGTATCATAAATACGATAATAACTGTGCTTATATTAATGTCGTAAGAGAAGGTGACAAACCCGAATTTAAAAAAAAAACAAAGGTCTAAGAAATCAAACTTTATCCATTTAAGTACGTCCATCCAAATCCTAGTAAGCGACCTATTTGTTTTAATTTAAACGTAATGGAAATATTAATTAAAAACTTTAAATGTCAAGGTTTTTCATTCAACTTTTGCCTTTTATAAAACCTACAGTCTTCATAACAAAAAAACTTTATTAAGTTGAAGAGGAATTAAATTGCCGTCGCATTTCTCATAAAATTTACATTAGGACGTTAAGAATTGCAGTGAAATTGAATTAAAATATATTTTTTACGTGTTTATAAGCCATTTATCAACACAAAAAAGTGTTGTTTAATGCATTTTTTGTGTTTAAACTAATATTACGATAAATATTACGATATAGAACCGAATACTTAAGTGTTATATGTTTATATTTTTTTATATTTCATATTAAATAAATAATTTTATTAGTTACCAAACTAGTCAAATCGCGAGGTCGCGTTGGAGCGTTTTTAAAAAGAATAAAATTTATTTCAATTAATATTTTATTGTACCGGTTACAATGGTAATTTGCTTAAGACTAACTTAATATCTATTATTCGAGCCTGGGAGCTAAACAGTCCGTCAGCACTTTTGTGGAATGCGCATGAGAATACGCGTGGGTGTTTCTCGTTAGAGATTATGAAATATGTCTTGTGACTGTGTAACTCCTCTCTCCTTAGAATCGAGATTATCCTCAGGATTTGGATGATCTCGAAGATTCTGCTTAGGCTGAAACATAATTTTCTTAATTCTATTTTTAAATGCTAGTAAAATGACACATGTCATGAGTAAAAAGCTTATTACTATATTAATTAACCCAAAGGTCCATTGATTTAATTCACTGTCACTAACACTTGTAGGAACACTATTTTTCACCAAGAGATTTAACAGTTGAACGTCTGCAAGGTCAATTCCATCTAGATTCAGACGCTTGTTTTGTGGCTTAATTTCACTGGAGATTAATGGTAGGTTTACGATTGGAAATCGGGTGAACGTGATATCGTTTCCTTTGTGTTCGTTTCTTTTCAGGTTGAAGTCTTTAATCTTTACCCAGCAATCATCATCTAGGGTTAACAGGTAGGTGCCCATTAATGGTTCATATGAAACGTCGTTACCACACATTTTGGACATATCGGTTTCTGTTCTAGAGAATATTATCCAATGGTTATGTTGTACTAAATAAATCTTAACATCTTCGATTTGAACGGGTACAGGACGACATGAAGACGTGTTGGGGGAAAATTTCATCAGCGTAGAAATACATTCGTCCTTCAATACCGGTGTAGTTTCAGCTTCAGGACATAAAAATCGGTTTTCATCTATTTCTTGACATGGTTGTGAGAGCGGCTCGACTTTCAACCCTTTCACTAGGACATAGGGATACTTAGGAAGGATAATGTTAGATATATTATTACTATTACTATGCACAGGTAAAGGCATTAGTTTATAATAATTATAAAGTTCATTTTTAATCAAAGGTATGTGCATAATAAATTTTATCTGACTTTGTTTGATATACGCTTCCATTTCAATATTCAGTTCAATTTTTACAATATTTTCAATATTTACTGGAAATACTAAATTATACATAGATTCTATTTCTTTTAAAATGGATAGTAGTTCCTTAGTATCAATGATAGATTGATGTAATATCTTAATCCTAGCAAAAGCGAGAGCTGTTTCAATTTCATTTAACCTTGAATAAATAGTTTGAAAGTTATGTGTAAAAATATTATAAAAATGAATAATTTCATTGCTCATTTGTAACATTATAGATTTATTTAACCTGAGGTCTATGTCCTCTAAATTTTCTTTAATTTGAATGAAATTATTCCGTGTTACATTAACAATTTTTGTGACAGTACTCATCATTTCGGCAACTATGGTTATTTTATTACTAATAGCGTCCTGTCTAGTTTTTAATTTATTAATTAAATCTTCATATCTGATGGCGTCTTCATTGTCAAGATTACCAGTTATTGCTTTAATGAATGTACCAATAGGGTTTAATAAACCACGTTTAGATTTTGAAGTCGGAACTAATTGTTTATATTTTTCCACTGTTATATTCATTATGAAAATCGTTTGTGACTGTACTTCTTGGAAATGTAAATTAAATAAACTAGTATCGAAACAACTTTGGACTTGCGTTTTAAGTGTTAAGAAGTTATTTATATTTAGTTCTAAATCGTCGTTAATAGTTTTAAAATCTAAAATCTTAATTACAGTCCATCTGTCCTGAGCTACCACTGCTTGACCTTCTTTGACGGGTAGGAGACCTGGGTTTCTATTAATCTTTTGCAGTTGAAGGGCCTGGCTTGGGATCAGATGTACCAGCAGAAGTAACAACCTGTGAAGGGCGTTTTAAATCTTTAGTGTGTACCTTAGTTTTTCGTTTATGGGTCACCACTGGAACTATGTTTCTATGAATCGGACCCGCTACTCGGGCTTCTTGATAACGAGCCTTATCCTTACTACGTCGCGTGTTAACTCCTTTTATAAACACGGTATCGCCTATATCTATTTCTAATTCTTTTTCACCGCCATGTTTCTCAATTAAATGCTGTTTTTGATGTATGATTTTATCAGTTAAATATTGATATAAGAATTTAGTTTTACGAGCGTGTTCCTTAACTAGTTGTTGTGTATACATTTTATTAAAATCTACAGAAAATATATGATTAGACTCGGTATGACCAAATACGACTTCAAAAGGTGTTAAGCCTGTAGTAGAATGGATTGAATGATTATAAGACATAATGGCATAAGTCATTACATCCGCCGCATCAGTTATCTTCCGTTCGTACTTAGCTATTCTATATATTTCAATGATAGTGGAATGAAATCTTTCGACTATCCCCATCGAGTTGGGATTGTGTGGAGTACTAATGTGAAGATTTATTTTGTAAAATGACAGAAGATCTCTCAATAATGCATTATTAAACTCGGCTCCGGGATCAGCACTAATTCGTCCAGGTACGCCGTATAAAGAAAAGTATTTTATTAGAGCCCTAACTACTTCGGGAGTTGAACGTGAACTTATTAAAAATGCTTGTCCTAGTTTACTAAAAGCGTCAACTATAGTTAGGTAATATTGTCCTTCTATTGAAAATGTATCTATGAATAACTCCTGAAATGGTCTATCTTGTGTCTGTGTCAATTGCAATTCGGGTTTTAGAGGTCTTCTATCGTATTTCATCTTTTTACAAGTTTCACAAGCGTTAATTACACTCGCAACGGTCTGTTCCATGTTGTTCCAGAAATAAGTTCTTTTTAAATGAATTAAAGTCTCTTTGATACCGCGGTGACTATTTTTTCCGTCATGATATTTAAGAATTATATCTCGCTGTTCCTCTTCATTAGCTACATAAATTACTCGTTTTGTGCATTCATAAAATTTAACAGTGCCCTTTTTAAACAGTGATATTGTAACAGCTGAAAATTCCTTGCGGTGTTGTTCATCTTCAAAGTAAAAGAAATATTTTATATTAGGCTTTGTATATTCTTTTAAAAAGTTTTTAATTAATTCTATATTATTCACAGGTAAGTGAACTTCTAATATTTTTTGTTTTGACCTAGATAAATTTTTAACTAATATTTCTTTCCTATTCCAGGGGAATACGAGTACTTGGTTTGGCTTTGTGTCTATAGCTTCTTGCAGAATATATATACCGTCCGTATCTATATCTTCTGCGGAATGTATTGTGCTTATTATTTCACTTATTGATTTTTCAGATGCCGTAATAGTGCTAGAATCTAATGATTTAACACTGAGTGTTCGTTCAGAAGCTGGAGACACTTCCATAGGTGTTGGGGAATTTGTTTGATTTTGGTTTCCAGCTAAACGGGTTATTTCTTCGGTGAGATTATCAATATGATCTTGAAGATTTCTTTCATTACTGTCCACATTTACCTTTAGAGAAATACTGTCATTGCCCAAGGCGTTAATTCTAATTCTGGATAATGCGTCTGCGTTTGAATTTTGTTTTCCATTTTTGAATACAATATCATAGTCAAATTCAGCTAAACGTAATTTCCAACGTGTTAATTTGGTATTTGGTTCCTTCATTGAGTTAAGCCAGGTTAACGGCCTATGATCGGTGTATATCGTAAACTTATGTCCATATAAATAAGGTCGAAAATGTTTTGTCGCCCAGACGATAGCCAATAACTCTCTTTCTATTGTACTATAGCGTGTCTCCGCATCATTTAGCGTACGACTTGCGAAGGCGATGGGTTTGTCGCTGCCAATTTGACCTTGGGAAAGTACTGCACCTAAAGCGACATTGGATGCGTCTGTTGTAAGGACGAATGGCTTACTAAAGTCCGGAAATTGTAGTATAGGTGCGTTAACTAAAAGTTCTTTACACTTTTCAAATGCTTCTATGTATTCAGGCTTGGTAATATCTATTTTATTTTTCTTTTTCAAGCAAGATGTTAACGGCTGAGTTATTTTAGAAAAGTCTCTGATGAACTTTCGATAGTAACCTATGAGACCTAAGAAACTTTTTATTTCAGTTGTTGTACGTGGAATCGGGAATTCTAATACTGCTTTTATTTTATCATTATTTGGCATAAGGCCCTCTTTAGATATGGTGTGTCCTAAATATAAAACCTCTTTTCTAAGAAATTCACTTTTGTCTAATGTAACCTTTAAATTAGTTTCACGTAAACGTTCGAAAATTCTTTTAAGTTTCTCTATATGTTCTTGTAAACTAGCGGAGTATACAATAATGTCATCTAAGTATACCATGCAGTGTAATCCTTGTAAACCGCGTAGAACGTTATCCATTGCTCTTTGAAACGTTGCTGGTGCTGTTTTTAAGCCAAACGGCATTCTTTTGAATTCATAATGACCTGATTGTGTAGTAAACGCTGTTTTTTGCTGATCTTCCTTCTCAACTTCGATTTGATGATAGCCACTTGCTAAATCAAGTGTAGTAAAGTACTGTGATTTACCTAATTTGTCAAAGAGTTCCGATATGTTAGGCAAAGGATATTTGTCGTCGATTGTAATTTCGTTCAGACGTCTATAATCGATAACCATTCTATATTTTGGTTCGCCGGAGGCATCTAGTTTTTTGGGTACCAAATGAACCGGAGCACTATAAGGGGAAAACGAATTTTGTATGACATTATCTTCCAAGAGTTTATTTACCTGTTTTTCTATCTCTTGGTTTTGAGAAGTAGGGTGTCTATAAGGTCTTATATAAATAGGATCTTCGTTAACTGTTCTAATTTTGTGTTTTACCTGGTTTGTGAATGATAAAGGAATTTTTTCTGAATAAAATATATCACGGAACTCGTAACATAGTTTAGAGATTATATCACGTTCCTCACTATTCATATGATCTAAACGAAGCTTGGACAAATTTTCTTTTAAAATATTATCATTTGTTAAAGTTTCATTAATAAAATAATTTTTACAAATTTCATTTCTTTTAAAAACTGAGACTTGAATAGGTTCTTTAAATGTTATTTTAAATGGTTTCTCGGTTAAATTTTGTATTACGGTGGTAGCAAAGAAGTTATCACATGTAACGATAGCATTTGGCATACGAACTCCATTACCGAAATCTACTTGATCTACTATGGCATCTCCATTTTGCAGGTTAGTAGGGATTTTAATTTTTGATTCTGTTCTGGATTCAATTATAACTTCATACGGGGGACTATACAATATAGGTATGGCAGAGCCAGTTGTATATAGTATTTGATTTTTCATGTCAATGCTAGCTTCTAATTCTTTCAATAAATCTGAGCCAATTAAACCATGATATCTAGCATCTACATCGTATACATAAAATTTATGCATTAAAGGACTATTGAAAATATACGGTAAAGGGATATATACTACTTCATTATGTGTACTTTGAGCATGAGTACTAACGACTGTAAATGGTTCATATTTTTTATATTCGTTAAAAAATTCGTTCACTTTAGAGGGACTGATGAACGAGCGGCTACTACCAGTATCAATAAGAAATTTGGAATTTAGTTCTGGAATTGATATGTGTGGTAGCTTTAGAATGCTATCACAATAGTTTAAATTTATTATTTCGGATTGTTCGGATTCGAGGCCTCTTCTTGAAAATTTATTTGTTCTGATTCTATTTCTTCATTATCTCTCGAACAGTCTTGATTTTCTACCGAATTAAAATTTTGATACACGGCTGTTTCATCTGGTTCGTAATAATTATCATAATCGTTAGAATCGTAGCAATAGTATGGTTCGTAATAATATTCTGAGTCATTAATCATATTTTGTCTTATCGGCGCGGTTCGCATAGACACGTCTGTGTTAACCGGTTGTGGGTTCTGTTTTTGGTGTGGTATACCGAACCTAGGACCCTGCTGTGGCTGGTAACCAAATTTATAATTCTGGGCTAAACCAAATCTACTATTATTTTGCGGGGGAATCCCAAATTTAAAGTTGTTCTGTGGTGGTATTCCGAATCTAAAGTTGTTCTGTGGTGGTATTCCGAATTTAAAATTGTTCTGAGGTGGTATTCCGAATTTAAAATTGTTCTGTGGTGGTAATCCGAACCTAAAGTTGTTTTGCATGGGCATTCCCGACTTAACGTGGTTTTGTGAGGGCATACCAAATTTTAAATTATTCTGAGAGGGCATTCCGTATCGAAAATTATTTAGTGGAGGCACATTTGATGTTAAATTATTTTGTTGAGAAATTATAGGTTTAAAATTGTTATGTTGAGGGGGTGAATTATTTTTCCAATTTTTATTTTTAATTGAGTATTGATAGTGGAAATTAACTTCTTCTGTAACGACGCTTAATGCACTCTCTAAATTAGTGCAGCCCTTTAGGCGAACGATTCGTAAAAGGTCTTCCGTTAAATTATAAAGAAATACGTTAAGAGCCGTATTATTATAAATTATTAACTTGGCTGCTTTTATTCCCTCATCAGTTACCCTATTAACCTTTGAGGTTAGAGAACTTTTTACACTTTGTATTCTCTGACAGAACTCTATATAGGACTCTCCTGATTTAATTTTTAACGATTCCAATTCGATTGCTATGCATTCTTCGGAACGCGGGTCGCCGAAATGTTGGGTCAATATGTCTTTGAAATGATCCCATGATGTGATGTTCTGATTTTCACTTAATAGCGTTGCCGCTTTGCCCACTAATCGACTAGTTATTGCATGAAATAAGTATAAATTTTGGGCAGCATTACCTTCAACTCTAAATTCTTTAATTACATATTCACTTTTTGCAATAAATAAATTTAATAAGTTTTCAGTTCCATCATATTTGGGAATCAAGGACAAAACCTCCCTGGGTACTAACTTAAATGTTTCCATTGACATTTTTAATTTTAATTTAATTTAATTTTTATATAAGTATACAATTATACAATAGAATCACTGATACTTCTTTAAATTATTTATATAATTCTGAATTTTCAATAAATCCGTTCTTATTAATAATATAAATTTTATTTATGTATATTTATTCTATATTATACTGCCTATTCTTGTGCAATATAATTTTAAAACTATGATACTTAATCTAATTACACTCTGAATTCAATTTTATTCGTATATTTGTTACGCACAAAATCAGATAATGTAATAATATATATATGTGGAAAAAAATGAAATTTTTAGCGGGAAGTGAAAAGGTTTACTCACCGCCAGCCCAATTCCATTCTTCCTGAGTCACGAATCACGCACTGCACCGACACTTTTAATGCTCTTCTATTGACTTATTTATTTGTTCGCGGATTTTCACTCTGCTATTAGACAGTCCACGGTATTTTAAGAATTATGAAAATCTATTTAGGTATTTTCACTTAATTCGATACTCGCGGGATGTGAAAATCCTACCGGCTGCGCCAGTCAAATCGCGAGGTCGCGTTGGAGCGTTTTTAAAAAGAATAAAATTTATTTCAATTAATATTTTATTGTACCGGTTACAATGGTAATTTGCTTAAGACTAACTTAATATCTATTATTCGAGCCTGGGAGCTAAACAGTCCGTCAGCACTTTTGTGGAATGCGCATGAGAATACGCGTGGGTGTTTCTCGTTAGAGATTATGAAATATGTCTTGTGACTGTGTAACTAACTACATTTTTATTATTATTTATTAAGAGGGTAAAATGTAAATACAATTAATTAATAAGTATTAATAATTATATATAATTTATTATATTTCAGGCTCTGTGTGTTTATTGGCTAAATATCCTATAACTGTCTTGTACGAGAGTGCGTTAATCAATAAACTAAGGCAAAAAAATGCGATTGACGCCCAAACACATAACTACTTAAAATCCTTTTAAAACAAATAATATAACTTTCCAAACAGTGCTTCGAATAAAAAGGCACATAAAAAGCTAACTAACATTAGTAGACCTCAGTAAAGTATAGAAACTGTTACTACTAAGAGGCCTATCTAGTAGGTCACAAAGCTTTACGATAATTCGAACAAACAAGCTAGCGTGTGTGTCCAGGTATAAAAAAGTGACCGCTAGATAAGCTCACGGCATTATCAAACATACGGGCATAAAGAGGAAATCCACGTCAAAAAATATTAGGTAATCGTATAATATTTTAATTCATAACTTTAGTAAACCTTCAAATCTTACATGTGGAATAAAATAATTTTTAAAATTACATCGACTTTATATTTCTACGTAGACTGGTATAATTTAAGTAGTGTATCTATGTATGTATTATGAATTTTGTTTTCCAGCAAGTCTGCCCAGGGGTTGATCGTGTACTACGCAAACGAGCCCAAGGCTTCCTTGATGCCGCATTATTGGAACTCGAAGTGGTTTTAATAGGGATTGTACACCTGATCTCTAGCTAGAGATTCCAGTGTGATTGCGAATCCCACATAACACTGCTACTAATGCATCACATACTCAGGGTATGAGTAAACATATTTCCACCATCTGACACTGATCACCACAAGTTAACGCAACCTTGACGGATGATATGGTAGCCACAACGAAATCAAGAAATTGTTTAATGTTCAGGCGTTCTTGCTTCGTATTGGAAGTCACGATGATCATGTAGAGACTTACGACAAATAGCATAAAATACCTTAAGTTTTTGTATTCTTTTCTCGAACATTTCTTAATATTCAAGGAGATCGGTATTCTGTGATCACACACACGTCGGGTCTTGTGTCTTAGATATGACAACTTCTTCATGCTCCCCAATTTACACAAGTCTTCAATGCATAGTAATCGAGTAGCATTGAGATCTAAATAATACTAAATCCACTAAGCGCATACTACTTTACTTGACTGATGGTTAATATAATACAAAAATTATTAAACAGTAGGTAAACGTTTCAATACAGCGCAGTATTAATTGAGTTTTGAAATGATTCCTTTCATTAAAGCTCATGCTATATATCTAAATAGGAAAAAGCGTTAACATTCTGCGAAAAGTTATGCAGTTTTAATTAAATGTTGCATTAAAATGAGCATGAAGGTGGGTTAAAGTTGCAATGGTAATCTTCATTAAGTAGATTTTATGAATTTAGTTATTTGTATACGGTACGTGCGCGAGTTCGCAATATTATTTGGACAGAAATAATCGTGTAGAACGTGCAAAATAAATTGTATCATTAAACTTAATTTACTTAACTGCTACGTTTGGGAAATAAAATATATTCATTATAGTGCTTGTCTAGGGCCTTCAGCGTAGCTATGCTAGGGAGTGAGGAGGCTTGGAGTGCAATGGTCGCCTTCTGTGAGCATGTAATGCTGCAGAAGGAGGCAGCTGAGCGATTGAGGGCGAGGTCTGGGGATGACTGTAGAAGGACCGGTAGTTCAAGGTTAGGGGCTCGACCTCGAGTGGCCCGGAACCGCAGGTCATGATGAGCTCTCTTTGTCGGATATAAGCCCGGGTCCCTTGGGTAGAATGCCTAGCGAACCCCGAGGGCCTATCTTAAGGGCGTGTAATGGGCTGAGGTGTTTTTAGGGGGTGAGGTCTCGCTACCCCTCTGAATAGCAGAGGGATTTGAGTGTAGATCCAGCCCCACAGTCCCCGCGTCAAGTTCGACATTTTTGATGCGGGCCTGCATTAGTGCATTTCCACCTCATTAAAAAAAAAAAAGTGCCTTCAGCGGGCGAATCTCATACCTGAGGTCGTAGTTTCGATCCTAGGCTGTGCACCAAGGGACTTTCTTTCTATGTGCACATTTAACATTTGCTCGAACGGTGAAGGAAAACATCGTGAGTAAACCGACATGTCTTAGACCCACAAAGTCGACGATGTGTGTCAGGCACCGGAGCCTGATCACCTACTTGCCCATTAGATTTAAAAATGATCATCATTTCATCATCATGAAACAGATTCAGAAGTCTGAGGCTTGAGGTTCTAGCGTCACTGATTTATTTATTAATAGTGCTTGATTTATTATAATATTATTAGCTTAAAAAGCGTTTATAATATTGATAAACTTTTTCAAATATAATGTCTACACTGAGACATCATGTAAGATAACGATCTAGTCTAAGTTATCTTAACTTATATATAATATTATATTATACTTACATATATAACTTATATAATAAGTAAAAACTAAATTAACTAACTATAAATAATATTTAACATAAAGAAAGAAGAAAGTGTGCAATAACAGTACTTACATATAGTCCAATAGGGAATGACACTCTGTTCTCGTGTTTTTTTTTATAGAACAGGGGGCAAACGGGCAGGAGGCTCAGCCGATGTTAAGTGATACCGCCACCCATGGACACTATCAATGCCAAAGGGCTCGCGAGTGCGTTGCCGGCTTTTTAACAATTGGTACGCTCTTTTCTTGTGTGTGTTGTATTTTATATTTTACTCACAGATTTTTTTTTAGTTTACACATTTAATATAATAACGAGAAATGAATTCGATAAAATTTGTTAAGTCTCAAACCTACTGTGACATAAATTGATGCACCTGTTTCATTGTAGTACTTTGTAATTCAGTAGATAATAAGCTTGTCTTGTGTTGCATGGTTCATATTCAACAATTCTTGTTGAATCTCTTTTAACTCTAACAATCCACAATCAATTCAAAACTCCCCTTCCCTCTATCTACATCTATTAACGACTGTTTTTATTAAAGTGAGTTCGATTTAAAAAATAGATAATAAATCTTATTATTCCAAATTTAAATATTCATCCGCCTTAACGTTCGAAATTTAAAAAAATATATAAATTATTAGAGATTAGATAAACGAGGTCGTACTTTCCTAAATGGAGTAGTAAAATTATATCTTACAAAATGCCGCTTCTACGCCATTAAACGAATAACGTAGATATTAATAATGTAATTACTTTTAATCTCCGGATGCAGTAAACAGCATTTATATAGATTACATTCATCCTGTACATACCTTATTTATGACGCCAAGTTGAACTCAAACCAATGAAGTCGCGTGTTTCTGCAATTCAAACAAAACAAATTATATTTTTGTTCCTATGTGACTTAAACAATACATATTATAAATTATGATTGCATTTTATTCAACAACATTTTTACGAGACTATAGTCGCCCTTGGCCGAATGTACTTTGAGTGAAATAACAAAGAAAGCTATCTTCAAAACTTGTAATGCAAAGCTCGTACATTTGTGGTATGCAGTTCCATTAGCAAACGGCTTGGTCTATTGTAGTCGGGATCACAAGTCCCGGTGGCTTAAAACTGCCACAGATTATAATATTCGCTTAGAAAACCTGAGAATAACCTCCAACAATACAACCTTTTCTATGTAATTTAGTTAACCAATGGCGTTTGGATTCTATTTGTAAAATCAGAATAATATTAGTCGATAATTAAATTTTATATACCGTAATTAAGAGAATCTTTGAAGGCATAAACAAACTTGTTAGCAATCGTGGTCTTCATACAAATAAAACACTTGTGAAAACATAAGTTTTGCTCTATTATTATTATGTATATGCACTAGCAGCTTAATAAGCTGATGCGCGCGAGAAAATATCCAATCTATTTTTAAGAGTTCAATGATAGTGCACTGATTACACATTCCGGAAGCCTATTCCAGTCGGCCACTACCCGGTTTGTATATACACTATATATTATATTTATTTTTAACTCTTTATTTAAAAATAATACTAACCACAGCGATTTATTTAAAATATATAAAAAAAATTGTTTAGAAATTTAAATTTGTACTGCAGTGTAGCCCCTTCAGGTACTTAGGTGACAACTCCTGTGTATTTTCTGTCCTTTGATTTTATTAAAAAAAATAACTACACTAATTTTCTCAGCTATAGAACATCTTTCTAGATGCATCTGTACAAAATTATTTGACTTTTCCCTGTTGAGTATATAGAGATATCACTTTACATAACGTGAGTATGAACACGAGTGCCTACGTGATCTCACGCCCTATGGGATTTATTGCTTACACGGAAAAAATATAGCTCGCATTACGAAGACGCACTGTTCGCCAGTCATGTTCATCGTTCCAATGTGCTAAATTAGAAAATAACTGGCGGCGAACGTTTGTCAATGGCAAATAAATGAAGCGATATTGAACAGTAGAAAGCATTGAATTACACCGAATTTTTTTTATTTGCTTTTTATAAGTAATTATTGTTAGTGTTAATTGTTTGTTAAACAAAATCATTTTAAGATGATAAAAAAGCACAAGATTAACTCGCTGATTGAATTTTTGTTATAAACTTTTGTCTGTTAACATATTTTGGACACAATTGTGGTATATAAATGCTTTGGTGATATAACGTGGCTTAACACGCAAAATTTGATTTTCGGAAAAACAATATGTAAGTAAATTGCAAAAAACTAAATGTGATAAATATAATATGTATATACATAAGCCATCCATTCCATTCCATCTCATCGGCTCTTCATTTCATTGGTTTATAATCCTTAAATTTCCGCTTGGAAAGGAGATTAATCATAAAAAATGGATCAATATATAGATATATATATCCATATCCTTTAAATATCATACTTGTTATTATCGCAGTCACCCATTACATCGGAAAACACGTCAGCTTTCGAGAGCTTTTTACATTCCAATACATTTTCGTCACAAATACTCAACTTTCGGGTCACCGAATCACGACGATACACGAGTAATGTGGGTCAAGAGTGGCAAGTCGATGAAATGACCCTCTTTAAGAAGCTTTTTTCTTTGAAAATCCTATTAATATTAAAAATGCGATCTCCATATCACTTATCAGACTTTCACTCAAAACTACTTAAAATAAAATATTTTTATCATTATTATAAGATTATCAGTGTTTTGGACTTTCTTTATAAATAATGCATAACCATACATTTTACGGTTTTATTAAGATGTTTAGTTACGTCTTGCCTATCAATAAAAGAAATACAGTGGTAGAGGCTACGATCGCTCGTTTCTAGATCTATTTGTTTTTTTGACAAAACAATGGATAGCGATAATGATATGGCCTTTAAAACATTAGCCGCAATTACCTATTTCACTGTTATCAGAGTTAACATGCTAATATATATTATTTAGAAAATGCCATGTCATAATAAAGGAAATAATAATATAGAATTTAAAAAAATGGTTAACACCTCTCTGTGAGCCGTTGTGTTGCCAGGAGTAAATGGGTAGGTATATTTGTCATCTACATTCACAACATTAAAGTTTTATATTATGGCTGCCAGTTCTCACTCCACGTAAGTTTGACAAACAAGAATCGAGCGTTGGGATCTCAGTCCTTACGTTTCCTCTTAAATTCAACTGCTTTCGTTACGCACTTATTTTATCCAATTTGTTATCTGTTTCATATTGGCAAACAGATTTAAGTACCAATAAAAGTATAATCCGAGTCGATAAGAGATTACGAGAAAATGTTATATGTATTATATATTTATTTATAAATATACGTTAAAATCTCGTATCTGCTAGTATCCTACTATGTAAAACACTACTATCAATCACACGGTAAGGACACTCCAAGTCAGGTATCGCTTCAAAGATCTTCTGTATCCCTAATAAACTATAGGTATATTTTAAACTCGACACACAAAACTTACATATTCCAAAACCTCTTCCAGGTTCTATTTCTAACAGTGACACTCTGCTGAATGCTCTTTGTTGAATTTACAAATGTTCATTCAATTTCCGATATTTAATTTGTTAATGCTCCATACAACCAATATACTCCTATTCGAAAGGTCAAAGGTTGTAGCGAAAGCGATGGCTTTCACAATGACTCGGCCATGCTTTAATGTCATAGATGAGCTGGTGAGAGCTTCGTACAGAGAAGAATCAAACTAATGAATCTCCATTCCTGCTGAGTACAATTCGTTTTACGTCAGCAAAAATCTTTTACTGATACTTTTAGCAACTCGACTCCAATAAATCAATTGATATAAATAGGATAGGTATATCTTAACCTAGCATTTCTCTTTAATTGAAACAGTAATTTCAATAATGAATTGAATAGAATATCAGATATAAACAGGTGTGAAGACGTTTTTTTTTAAGTATAGATGTCATAGATGTTAACAAAATTCACGTATTTTATAATAACTCTTAAACCATCTCGACTCTAATAAATATTTAATTATAAATAAGATCTGTTACACACTTTACTTAACTCTATCCTCGAAGACTTCATTTTGAAAATGAATTGCTGGATAAAATATTTTTAAATTTTGTTTGTCTTTAGATATATCTTAGTTATTTATACGTTTAGCTTAGTCATAGCTAGGTGACAATGTTACAAGCATTATTTTAAACTAAAACATGTTTCACATAATTTCACAACAGTTAACACTGACATGTTTATATTTGAATAACAAAAAACCACATTGTAACATAACACATAAAGAAAACGTTTTCCTAGTCATAAATGTCGCTCCAAAGTACTGTAGGCAAATAATCTGATAATCGAATTGACATTAGACATTTACGCAATCTAAAATATCTGCGCTTTAACGAACAAAAGATGGAATACGACTCGCATTGTGTTCATAATAACTCGACCGCAATGAGAACATCCCGCCGTTCGCTATTCGATTACTCAATTGGTGATGATTGCCGACATAAATCTGTGCATGACAATCAATGCGAAATGTCATTTGGCCGGTTAATTTTTGGGACTTCAATAATATTACGTTCAGTATCATGTAATTACAGCGACATCCGTTGATTAAAAACCAATTTTAATTTTAATTAAAAAAAAAACAAATTAAACGTATATTGTTTTAAGCGGTATTTAATATTTCGTACGTAGAACATGAAACAGACGTATTATTGTAGGGTCCGTTCGACTGATATCTTTTTTTTATGCGAAAGCAGTTTTAAAGATTTTTCAAAGTGTTGTATGTCAGACTTTACCAGTAAATGCATGTTGTGCAATTAGCATATTTACATACAAACATTCACAATGTTGTATTCATAAAAATAAAGTTACAAAAAAAATCTGAAAAAAAAGATGTAAGAAAGTCAACCAAAGTTTTTGATATACGCCTTATACCTTTCCTAAATAATTTATTCATCCTGCCACAATATCAATCAGCTGTGCCATGGACGAGGTGGGCGCGGGTCAATGACCGTGCGTTATCCAATAAAGGCGACGTGGAGATGCCACTAATCAAAGGCCTCGATAGCGGTGAGATTTTAACAGGTTTCCTAATGCGCTGTGACCGCTGACCGTGTGTTGTATAACGAAGCCAATCATCACGGGAAAGTGAATATCGGAATTCTTTTAAATGGCGAAAGTTATGATGACAGGTAATTGATATAATTATATTTTTTGACGAATATACAAAAAATATGTACAGATCAGTGAATTATAAACGGCAGTATCAAGTTTTGAATGACAAATCGATGCATATAACATTTAGCTGTTATTATTCGTAATAAAATATCTAACGATAAAAAGAGTATAATCAGGTCTTAGACAGAAAGGAAGTTATAACTTCATAACTTAGTAAAATAAGAACTATCATAGTTATTATAATAAATATTTTTCTAGGATATAACTTTAACTGCTAAGTGGAAACAAGATACTTCATCATAAAACTGCCTACCGATGTTGTTATAAAATTGAAAGTGAATTAACTATTAAATATGTTGAGCAAGATGCTTATAAAGGGCAACTTGAATTAGAAGTTAAGTTTTATAATCCTGAGCACGTCAAATTTAAACTTAATGAACAAAAAACATCTGATAAAGCTGTAAATAGTAGCATTTACCCAGTAGACGTCGCAAGTACGGAACTCCATGGAGATTCCAATCACTTGAATTCTCAAGAAAAGCGGAAATGTGGCAGTCCCAAACAAACCTGGTACGGCTTGCAGACGAGGCAAAGAGATCCAAAAAGACTTGGAATGTACGTATGAGAATAATTTACTTGAAACGTTCTTGACTCAGACTAAAGATCGTAGCGAATGTGAAAAAACAGGGCCTCGTAATAACATAAAACAAGACCACGATCAAGCTACGGTCAATGCCAACGACCATGAAGCCCGTGGGCATGAAAACAACGTAACATTTAATCATTTAATAACGTAATGTTCCAATGCTTTAACTGACATTCATCGTAATGATAACAACAATATATAAGAAATCCAACAGTTAAATAATTCGAAAACATGTCTTACGTTTGACATCTCCAAACCTTAATATCAGTAATGATCTCTAGATATTTTTAACAAAGAATAATTGAATTCTTTGAACTGTTATCATCAGACTATTTGGACAATTAGATTTCAGTACCGCTTAAAAATTACATTCATTCGCAAATGAAGTAAAGTAGACAATCGCAACACAATACTCCACGAATCACGATAAAAACAGTTATTCATATTTCAATACTTTCAAAGACAATGCTATTTATATAAATGGTCAAGAAGTAACGGTCGGTGACCCGACGAAGCTCCAACCTCAACATACTGACTGTAACGGTCCGGAGGTTTTTGTTAAGAATTGTCGGACATCTTGTATGGCAATTTGTTTCATTCCGACGTCATTCCTAGAAAGGAATCCTAGGCTACGTACACACCGGCAGCTGTTAATAGGGTCTATCTTATGAAAAAGTAGTAGTAAACAGTCCATATAGAAAGAAGTTATTGTACTAGTAACCAAGTAGAAAGACATCTGTGTCATTTGAATTAGGAACATTGTCAACTGGCTGACTAAGTAAACTGAAATTTGTTTAGACCATTAAAGCCTAAGGTCCATAATATGCCAATGATTCACCTTTATGAAGCAACCAATTTTAGTTTCATAGTTGATTTCACAATGTAAAATTTACAAAACCTAAGTCACCGGTACTTGCACGAATAGTACCTAAATAATAATATAATTTTACACGCCAGCAACACACTTGCGAGCCTTCTGGACCCGTTTACCCAATAGTATAAAAGAAATACGCATAAACAACCTGCCAGTACGAATGTACCCTGAGTTGACCTTTCACGAAGATTCTCGTTAATCGAGGCTTTTTATGAATGCTCTTCCGTCGAGGTTTTATATCTAGCGATCTATTCTAAACAAAGTACGCATTAGAACGCATAACCATTACTTGACGATTGCTTTTAACCTCGACTTCCTTTTAGGTGTTTAAATGTTTTTCCTACTTCATCAAAGCAAATTCAGTATTAGCTAGCGTATAAGAGTGCGCGTGTAAACCTTGGGACCGTGACTTCTTACCCAGGGCTATTAATAGCTTTTTATATTCTTGTCAGTCGTCTTCTTTATTGGTGAAGGTCGCGTCAATGTACTGTCTACTGCTCTGCTAGTAATTTTTTGTTCTGTTTCAGGTGGCTAACGGGCAAAAGGCTCATCGGATGTTAAGTGATACCGCCGCCCATGGATACTCGCACTGCCAGCAGGCTCGCAAGCGCGCTCCCATTCTTTTAAGAATTTGAACTTTCTTGATGAACCCTGAGTCGAATTGGTTCGGAAATACTTCAGCGGGCATATATATATATTTATATATTGCCGTCCGTCGTTCCGCAACTGAGCGTTTCTTAAGGTAAAATAGACAAAAGACTAAATATTGGGGGATATGTAGTGACTAAGGGTTTTCGCCTCACTAGCTTATCTTACTCTGATTAAATATAAAATTAAAAAAAACTAGTGGTACTACAACATATTTCGGTCTTGGCCTCAGATTTGCGTATTATGATAATTTGTCAATGTAATAGGCAAGAAGGTGCTCAGACTCCTTTGCCTGACGTCATCGTCTATTTAGGTAATGCAAGCCGGTTTCCTCACAATGTTTTCCTTCACTGTTCAAGCGAATATTGTATGCGCACATAGGAATAAAGACCATTTGTGGACATTCAATGCAACAAAAAATTCCCTGCATTCATTATTCTTATCGTAAGTATACTCCGTTTTAATATTTCTTATTGAAAACTGAATTAATTTTAAATACAAATACAGTACTAAAGGATATCCCTCAATAAAATAACTATAAATTATTTTAGGAATTGAAGCTTAATTTAAACAATGATGCAATTTAACATACAATAAGGTGGTTGGGGCTTTCAGTACCAATTTATCAATTGACCGATGTACTAGACCCTACTATGTATCTATTTGTATTGTTAAATGTAAAATTATGTCGTTGCGTAGATATGTGAAATCTCTATACATCCTGTATCGCATTCACCATAGATAGTGTATCAGTGGATTATCGGATTAACACCTGCAGCTAACTTTCATCATCAGACGTCGAGGCTGAATACGAAATTCCACCAGTATCACCTCAACGTCCGCCGTTCCACAACTGAGTGTTTTATAAGACAGTTTTTGCCGCGCACTGGACACAAAGACCGGCAACGTACTTGCGAGCCTTTTAGCAATGTGATTGCCCATAGGCGGTATCACTTGACATCAGGTGCTGCTGTTACATAAAATAACGTGAAATATTTGAACTAAGCTCTGTGATTGAAACAATATAAACTCAATATTATAACGAAATAAACCAAATATTATTTATTTAAGTATTAATAAAATAAATACGCCTTTCATAGCTCCAAATATCCCCTACAATAATAAACCATCTATTCCCAATTGAATTGTATGCCTATTATCACAATAAATTACACATCACATATTCATTGAATAGAATGAATCATTATTTTGAAATGGTTTTTGATAACATACGTAAGAGAACAATGAAGATGACGCTTTAAAAGTCAAAACAAAAAACGTGATGCCATTCATAAGCCAAGGGCGTGAGCCCGCTTAATTTTCAATCAATTCAGTTATTTCAAACTTCTTTACTAATTTCGGTACCGAATTAATAACACAAACTTTTCATACCGTCAATACGATAACGTTAGTTTTTATAAGAAACATTTTCCATGAAATTGTTCTTGTTCATAAGCTTCCCGAGTCCCAATTACGGCCAAAGAACTCAAGTATTCCATATAAAAGATTGTTACATTGACTACTCGATTTAGCAAAAATTAATAAAAAAAACATGAAACAGCCGTCGGGCCGCTGTGACCTGACCAATCACAGCTAAAAACTGGATTCTAAACTGTCTCGATCTAGCAACTCGTATGAACAGGTCTGAGTAGAAGCTCTCAGGAGCTGTGTTCCTGGTACTTTTCGTGTAAATATTTAACTTGACAAACGAGTTAAGGAATATTTTTTTGCACCTTCATACTTCTGTTTTCCAAATATGGCATTATTACAGAATTAACCATCTGGCAAGTTCATTAAGCGTCTAATGCCCGAACCCAATAATTAATCCACAATCTCAGACTGTTTTCAATATGACCGTGACAGTCGATCGATCTCCTATCTGCATTCCAATAAGCAAACCCTACGAAGTTAATTATATATATATCTTAAGATAGGATATTGGCACAGTTGAACTGTCATTTACATACAAAGCTCTATGCACATACACCGATGGATAGATTACCATGGATAGCTTGTATCGACAGATGGCTAATACAATCCGTTGATTGGCTCACTTATATCAATATTTGGTTTAAGATCTCTATCACAGATGATCAAAAATGGATTGAGATAGGTTTTTGGGTTTGGGAGTTAGAGTCTTTGTTTTGTACACATAAGGAAAATTATGGTTTCACTAACTCTGTCTGCTAAATTAATTTTTCATTTAAATCGACCACTGCATCTGATTTTTCATCCCACTTCGCATCGGCCTTGACAAAGGTTTTATTAGTTTGAGACTGACAGACTTATTCTGGCTAATTCTGAGGGGCCTTAATAAACCATGATTTCACATATCCGGGCCGTGTGCAGGAAGTTTGATCATCCACTTTCACTAATTAGACAAGGCAATAATTGAGTGATAAGGATATAAAGTAATTATCGCTTATTCACGTTTCGTCACAGTGTCTTAAGTAATATAACCGCGCGTAAAATTCATTAGTATCGCCGTTTATTAGCAAAATGGTTTTGATAAAACTCTTTTAACACTTTGACACAATTCAGACTCGACTGATTTAACACAATTTATTAAATCTAGCTAGTGCAGACTATGACATCTTACTCATACAAGATCTGTATTTTATGCCACTGGAACCTTTGAGACAAGTCAGTGTTTAGAGCAATCAAGGGTTCTTTAGGTTGGAGCACCACTAGGCAGAAACTTTCTTGATAACACTCATATAAGTTATGAACTCGTGTTGATACCTAGACCAGACCACCAGACGTGTAGTTTTCAAAAACAGCACTACATCTATAGAACGCAATTAGGTAATTAGATTTAACTGGTTTTTGAAATAATTGGTTCGGTAAAGGTATATCCACTTCTATTTCCATAGCATCTTATTTGTGGAAAATCCTAACTCTCTAACCAACAAAATGTACAGTCGTAAAGTTGGAAACATGAAACATCTTCATTAATTTAAAAAAATAGCAATTTACGAGTACCGCAGCCAGACATAATTGTGAACTTTTTACATTAAATAAACGTGAACAACCTAAAAAAGTTAACCCGGCGCAGAAAGCATGCAAGATAAAGCTGTGTTTTTGTAGGACCGAGGTCACGGTACTAAATAATTATTAACATTTGCTTAATTAATATTTTCCTACTTCGGTATCGCTATTATGTAATTTGATACGGGTTTAGTATATTACTACGTATTCACTAATTATTGCGCGCAACTTTTCTAGTGTACGAGAATGACGGAAACATTTTTTTAATGGAACTGGGGGCAAACGGGCAGGAGGCTCACCTGATGTTAAGTGATTCTTCCGCCCATGGACAGTCTCAATGCCAGAGGGCTCGCAAGTGCGTTGCCGGCCTTTTAAAAATTTGTACGCTCTTTTCTTGAAGGACCCTAACTCGAATTAGTTCGGAAATACTTCAGTGGGCAGCTGGTTCCACAAAGTGGTGGTGCGCGGCAAAACCTGCCTTGAAAAACGCGCAGCTGGCCAAGGCCCACCAATACTGATATATTTATTTACTGATATATTTATCTTGATAAAACAGGCGACATTGCGCATAAAAATACTATATATTCAAGTCATAAAGACGGAGAGGTTTTTGTTTTTGACATATTTATGTGTGATTTGTTGTTAAGCAATACTAGCAAACACTTTTAGAGCTGCTATTTTAACTGTCGGAAAATAGGACATTTGCATTTGACCGATTTTGATGCTTTTAGTATGCTTTAGCAAGGAAACGACCTCGTTGTAACGTGAACATTTTGTTCTATATACGGGCTATTTTTGCAGAAGTGATTTTGGAAAGCTACATTTCATCTTATATCTTTAAATGAGCAATTCTTGTATACATATATATACATAATTGGAATCTCGGAATCGGCTACAACGATTTTCATTAAATTTAGTATACGGGGGGTTTCGGGGGCGATAAATCGATACTAGGAATCATTTCTAGAAATGTAATTTTATTTTTTATTATTCTGTCGGTAAGATCGAAAAATGTTATTTATATTGCATTATTTTATTAGTATGTTATTCGTACTTAGATATAATTTCCAAAAAACACAATTTATTAAAAAATCTAAAAATCATCCAGGTACTACTTATAATAAAAACAGGAAAACCACTTGATAAAGTCCATTCACACAATTCTTGGATCTTAACAACGATCAGAGATTTATATCAACAGCTTGGAGATGCTTATTCCACTGTTTTAATTATTAGACAAACAAATATTTCGGTACAATGTCGGTACTATACCCACAGGAACTGTCAAATCCCAACATTAATTACACGCCAAATGGATCGCTATCCATTAGTTTGTCTACATTTAAAGCGTGTAGATAGGAACGGATAACTAATGATGTTTTGGGGTCAATATTTCAGTTGTCCCGGGACATGATATAATGGTCGTAATTGGTCCCTAAACAGCAGCGTAGCGACAGCAGTCACGTCGGTGGAGTTATAGCGTTCGATACGTACGTGGGATTAGACCCTGTATGTAAAATGAATATTAGGGTTAGGCGTTTTTTTCTCTGTGCGTTTCACGTGTCAAAGAACAAAAAATGTGTTCTTGCCGTTCTGGCCGTTTGCCCCCTATTCTATTAAAAAAAAAATTCACACGTGGTAGAAATAAAACCGGCAAAAAAATTGGTTTCAAGATTATAAGACGAATGTAATTTTAATTCTAATATCAATTATTATTTTTAGTTATTGCAATTAATAATATGTAAATTAGATTTTTCACTATATTATTAGACTTTTCTTTCAATTCTTTTGATATCAGTTTTAATTTAGTTTAATATCAATCTTTAATTTTGATAAACACTAAACAAATAATTTAAAGTTTATCCACTATATAATGCTTCCTATCTCATTTTCTCCCACGTTAAATCTTATGAATATATGTGTCTGTCTCTTTTTGTCGTGTTGTCTTTTCAAATCACAACGCCGCTAAAGAAGTATTCAAGTCAAAAAAGTAACAAAATAATAAACTGCTGAGCGTTTGATTTAAGAAAGTTATTTAGCTTATTTGAGAGCAGTGTTGGCCTGGTTGCTTCGGCGTGCGACTGTCATACCTGAGGTCGTAGATTCGATCCCCGGCTGTGCACCAATGGACTTTCTTTCTATGTGCACATTAAACATTTGCTCGAAGGGTGAAGGAAAACATCGTGAGGAAACCATCATGTCTTAGACCCAAAAACGACGACGTGAGTCAGGCACTTAAGGCTAATCACTCACTTGCCTATTAGATTTAAAAATGATCATGAAACATATTCAGAAATCTGAGGCCAAGACCTAAAGAGGTTGTAGCGACACTGTTTTATTTTTTATTTCTAGCTATTTAGCTTAGATAGCTTTAACGAAATTCTGACATCAAAATCGATATTTGGACATGAATATAAAAAAATAAAACGTACAATTACTATTAGATTAAACAAATCCAAGTAAAACTACTGCGACCCAATATAACAAAACTCCAACAAGGAACAATTAACACGCTGTCATGTCATTAAAGATTCCTTTACCTACAAAACATTTCAATTTGTCTCTTCAAGTTAAAAGCACAAAAAGCTATAATTCACTGACACACGCTGCTATTCGAATACATGCCACTTACATGAAAACTTTCCTATGTTTGCGAGGGCATTAAATAGGAGTTAAAGTTCGTCCCTCAAGCCTTCATTTAAATTACAACCCACAATACGCTTCAGGTGAACTTTGGACTGAGAGTTTAATTTTAATCAAGTTTTGTAAGTTCATCCAGATCTTACAATGAACAACTGTTGACAACAAGAAACAAACAAATTACTATTCCATAACTGAAACATATTGAGTACACAAGTATGGTCCTCAATTTGTTCATTGATAAAAGTTTTTCATCGTTATTTATTTACTGTTTAGTATTGTAAACTAGAATTTCAGAAGAAAATCAAAATATTTCCGTTTATTTGTTGATGATGGATTATCTTATCACAGAGTCTAATACCTGCCACTACCGTTCCTGACTTCTATGGAGATTAAACCAGGAATTTATATTTCATACAATGTGCGTCACAGTTATAACATTAAATAAAAACTAAAGACTAACTAAACTAACTAACGAAACTATAGAGCAGTGTTGGCCTAGTGGCTTCATCGTGCGACTCTCGTACCTGATGTCGAAGGTTCGATCGAGAACATTACTTAGAGCATATGCACCAATTGACTTTCCTTCTATGTGCGCATTTAACATTTGCTCGAACGGCGAAGGAAAACATCGTGACGAAACCGACATGTCTTAGACACAAAAAGTCGACGACGTGTGTCAGGCACTGGGGGCTGATCACCTACATGCCTATTAAATGATCATGAAATAGATCCAGATATCTGAGGCCAAGATATATTTTTGCAAAACTAAAGACAACTCATACAATTATGGTAAAATCATATCATATAAAGTAAAAATGCCTGAAACATTAATTACTGGTAAATGCATACGCGTAGTAATAACGTGAGATATAATACAAGTATCATCAACCCACGATGATCTTTGTGTAACAACGCAAACAGCTTGAAATACAATTAGATAATCGCATATAAAACGCTGTTACTGCGATTAAGGCAAGCTGGACATAATAAGCATAAATAAAACAATGGATCATTAATGTGCATTAGCCATATATGGTTATTGCATGCGTGTTTCAAAGCATTAATGGAAATCGAAATTAAAAAGGAGATTAGAGAGTAATAAAATACACTAAACTTATAAAGCTATTAATAAGTTAGGTACCGATTTCACGCATTAAAATTACACTACTAGACAGCTGGGTAAATTTGTTGAAGGCTTCTTCTTAAAACACCTCCAAAAAAAAATTTCTATCTTCTATTTCTTTACGCTTTGTATAGTAAAAAAATAAAATTAAAAAAAAAATATTATTAATCTATCTGTATGCTATGATGTACACAAACCATGATGATTTAATTCATTTCTATGGGGTTAAAGCGCATGCGCCAGACTATTACATGGATCGCAATACGAAGTGATGAAAATATGTAGAAAAGAATTCGGAGCTGTTTTAAGGTGGGGCCTTCATTTAACAAATTGACCGAAACCTGAGTTCCAAACATTTCATTAAAAAATTCACACTATGTGTCACATATTGTTATGGCATTCTTAATTTTAGAACATTTTATAAGTATTTCATTTAATTTATTTTTAAGAGAATCTCATAGACATCACAGAGGATATGAATAGAACCATAGAGAATAATACAACCATAAAAAATATTGTAAATCAAAAACACTTTTTGAAAGGATTGAAGCTACATATTTACTTAACTAACTTTTACAACTTTTACATAATTTTAAGTTTTACCCGACGATTGTATAGCTTCAATCCATTACAAAAATGTTTTCTTTAAATGTGTAAAAGTTATGTTGATAAAAGATAATATATTGTAAATCATTTTCAAAACATACATAATATATATTTATCGGCACAATAAATAAACCTATAAACAATAAAAAAAAGGAAAAATTAAACCACTTAAATCGAGGTACCAGGATCTCAGAACTGTAGAGGAAGCAGTACAGTAAACAGAACAAAGTGGTCGAGCGGCAATCTAACCAAACCGTTAAGAACAAGAAACGATGTCATACATCAACATCACACGAGGAAGATACCTAACATGCTACAATATTCTCAGAACATGCCTGCGGTATACAAGGTATTTGAATTAATATGTAAATCTGAGTACAAATAAATAACAATTATATTAATGTACATTTAACATTTTAATATACATACATACAAATAGGTGTATGCGTTTCCATAGAAACTGAACAAAAAGTATAATGTTCAGTGCTTCTAATATTTTGTTGGTCTTCTTATAAAATACAGCACCTACACTTTGTTTTTTTTTTGTATGGAATCTCGCGTTACTCAGCCGGAATGTACTTTTCCCGCGACTAGCGCAAAGTCTCCAGCGCCATCAAGACCTTGACTTGGGAAGTCGCGGGTTGGTCAATCTCCTGAAGGGAGCGGCAGCTTACTGGAGTGAGTGAAGTACGTAGTAAAGGATCCCGGATTTCTTCCCTAGTCTGACATTTATGTTGCATTGCCGAGCGAGCGGCTCCTACCTAATTAATAACATCTAAGTCAGTTCTACTTAATTGTAATTAATTTCGTATTTAATTGTAATATAATAACGATTTTTTTATAGACCGTTTTGAGTGGCACACTTACTATTTTATACTTATAATATTTTTAGAAGACTTGATCTTGACGTGCAAGTTACAACCGGTATATGCATACAATTTAAATTTACTAACCTTACTTCATAACTCACTGCGCACATAGAAACATTAAATTGGTCATTGGATAAACAACTAAGCGTAATGTAATGTACCTAAAACAAAGATAACATATCTTTAGTATAAAAATATATGGATACAATTAATTTTTCCGCGAGCTTTATTATATAAGTTAAGTCATCCCGTAGTGTAAGCCTAGTGGTTAAATGTTCAAGTCTCAAGCGTATTACGTAGTGGTAACCGTTAGAAAACCGGCATGTTTTAGAAGGAAAATCGGCGACGTGTTAGAGCCGAACCACACCGAGACGCCATGACGACGTGGCCAGCGACGTCGCAATGGTCTCGTCTGGTGAGGTATGGCCCTCAAAGTTCACCTGTCTGAAGTTAGGTGATAATTGTTTGGCATCTCATCAGTTATTTTTACTTTTAATGAGTAATTTGCAAAAACTGGTTTTCACTAAAAAGTTTATGAGTTTTTATGATTAATTTTAATTACATTGTCATCTTGATTGTTTTGCAAAAGATTGTTTTTTAAGAGGTATTTATTCCTTAATTTTTATTATTAAACAGATTAAAATAATAGCAGTATTCCACATATTGTCAAACTTTATTTTTCAGTAATCAACATAGGTTGCTACCTATGTTGATAGGTAGGCTAGATAGGCTTAGTAAATGCATAAAATAAACGTTGCTCTAAGTTAACTGTAATACTTATACTAGCTTTTGTT